>OY728152.1:1786522628-1796522628 GCA_963277665.1 Viscum album
TTCATTTCATTAAAACATAATGTTGAGTTTAAAACAAGCTATAGAAAAATTTAAATTTATTTGAAAATAATTTTTCAAAAAATATAAGGGTGTTTTGTTAACTTCAAGATGAAATCCTTCCTCTCTTTACTATAACTTGGTGAATCTAAAGCTATGAATCCTATAAGATAGATCACAAAATTCTAGTGCTAGGGCTGAGTGATACGATAATAAATGAGGTAAATTCATGACCAAAAAACTTGAAATGGCATTTTTACAATGTGTTTTTTTCCAGAAAACATTATAACGAAATCTTGACCTTGTTCTGACGCTACTAGTTATTACATAAAACGAACAAATCACCTGAAAAACACATGTCTATAAATTTATTACTATCCATGAATTAATTGAACACATACATAGACTCTCTATATGGGCCATAACATCTCTATATTTTGGAGTGGAAATAGTATTAAAATATTCCCCCCACAAACTAGATATGTCCCCCGGTATCAGAACTAGATTGGAAAAAATATAAGAAGGACCTATCAAAAATTTCAAAATGTGTATGTTTGGAAGTGAATTATATATCCCTACTTAGTAATTAATCCTTCAATATGATGAAATTGTGAAAATTATTTTAAAATGATATATACACTGGCTCCTTCTATAGGATACAAATGTATTGGTTATTCAAAGCACCATTTAGAAATGCATCAAAAACCAAGGTTAGTTATAAAACCTCTAAGATATTTTTCACAATGTTTAGATTCTAAAATAAGAATAATATTATACTTTAAGTTAGTCACATTATAATTAATATATTCATATTTTTCTTGGGTCCCAACACCCTTAATATTCCACTTCAGGGCATACATTAAAAACATTTTTTGAAATAAGGTTCATCAGTTGTTCCATCACAATCGATTTCATAAAAAATAAATAATCCCCTTAAAAATAATTCTTTATTTTAATATGATTAGGTTATAATACATTAAGAGTTCCTATAATTCTTATAGAAGATATTCTAAAAGTCTTTCCTTTTCTCCCATTTAACAACAACAAAAGATTAGAGTCTAGGATCCCTTCCACCATCAAAAGTAATTGTATCTAAACACCATCATGGGGGAGTAAGGCATGCCAAAACTCATATTATCCTACTTTGATCTCGTGGAACACTCTCCCATGAAGTTAGGAGATAGTAAAATAAAGAATATAGATCCATAAACTACGAAACTTTAAGATTTTTGGTCCTTATAGATGTGAATGATGTGTTTAGTTAATGGCGTGTCTTATTATAATTGTGAAAATGAGATGGTGATTAAGTTATGGTGGATGATGATATGATGACTAATTAATGGTTTGTAGAGAATTGAGAACCATTTTAGTGTTTTGGGACCACTCCCAATTAAGGGATACTTTTGTAAGAGAAACTAGTAGAGGAATTTCATCATCAGTTTTCTTTTTAATCTAAAATTGTTTTGGGTGAATTTTCTATGGTGGGAATCCAATATCGAATATTCCTGGTGATATGGAAATTATCTTATTACAGATGAACCACTATAAATAATACCCCTTATTCATATAATTCATTGGTATTAAATCAAAAGAAAAAATCCTAGAAATATTGTATAATCTTAAAATGTATCATCTGCACAAAAGCAATTAAATCAACCCATTTTCTCCACTGGATGTAAGCACACATCCAAACCATGTTACATATTTTTATTTCTTTCATTTTTATTCTATTTTTGTGTTTTTTTCATCATTTAGGACTTCTGATGCCCCCAACAAAATGGGTATCAGAGTCACTAGAGTCAAAACAAATATTAAGTAGATTATTTTTCTGATTGAAAAAAAATTGAATTTGGTAAAAATTATCTTTTGATGGAAGATTATTGAATTTATTATTGAGATTATTATAATGAAAAAAAGTGTCAAAATAGAGATTAAATGATATTGGTAGTGCTGATCAAATTTGGGGTCACACCTAGAGTGCTAAAGTACTAAATTTATATAGAATATGATTTTTTACATCAATGGTTATTTTTCAGTGATGTTTATGGAGGCATCCCCAGAGAGCCACATCATTATTTCATCATTATCAGATATCAATTGTTTATTTTTTTTATCATAACTTAGTCAATTAGAGTCCATTTTTAGTGATACAAGAGTCAATTCCAATAATTTCAACCATTCTACACACATCCTTATGGTCAAACTTTTGTATTTGTAACTTCATAATTGGATGAAGGTACCAATAACATTATTAAGTTTATTTATTTCCATTATCATATCGTGAAACACAAAATGGATGATCTTTTGTATCTTACATATTTTTTTAATCCTAGAGTAGAGGCCACTATGACCATTATAGTTCAATCAAAATAATCATAAAAATTTTGCAAACCAAATAGAAGTTGTCAACATGCACCTTTCAAGTTGATATGGAGTGAGTCTTGATCAATATGAAGTGCATTGTTTAAATCAAGTAGTGGATCGATAAGAGTATATTCAAAAATTTTCCAATGAATATGATGTTTCTGATCTGTGCAAAAAAATTTAAAAAAATATATATGTAAAGAAACTATATAGAATTAAAAAACACAATATATCATCTTTTCTTCCTGAAGTATAAGGATAATATTTATGTATAAGAGAGAAAGAAAAAGTTCTATGGTAATTGATATCTATAAAATTACATGATACCTATGGTTAATGATCAGTTATAGGACCTATTAATGTTGCGTTCTTCACTAAAGTTATGGGAGGCACTAGTCATGTTAGTTAGTTTTTCAACACCTAATAGAAAGATCACTGTTGAAATAGAAGTGGATTAAATACTAAAAAAAGTGTCACAAATGAATGATGAGGGATGTACGCCAAAATAAAATATTTTTTTATTGAATGATATGGGAATCCAAAATGATTGTTAATAAGAAGTAGAAAATAACCTCATTATAAGAATAAGAAAAATAAGAACTGATCAAAATAACAATCAAGATATCAAATGAATTTCCACCACTAGGGAAATCTCAAAAACTTTTTATGAGAGTGTCAGAAGCTAAAGGTATTATAGATTAACTAGAAATGTACACCCCTAAATAATTATGTTACATTTTCCAATGACGAGATCATTATTTTTCTGGAAGAGCAAGTAGTCCTTGAAATAAAAGACTTGACATGGAAAATTTATTTTTTTACCTTCTACCATATCACCAGTTAAATATATTGTTTCTCATATTATACTCTATAGAGTTTTGGACAAGTTATAATGATATATTATGGTTCATCCAAAATTAATGGTATTGGTAATATTTTTATGGAGACTAATATTGGATGAAAATTACTATTAATAGAAATGAGGAATATTTTTTAAATTCACCATAATCTGATATTTAGTGCAACAATTGACACCAATAGACATTTCATTTTCTTTAGTGATGACTAATGGAAGATTATTAGAGGTAATGTGGTGGTTTATATATGAAATAATAATACTTCTTATTTTACATATTCCAGACCACATGTAATAGAAGTTAGTGCATCCAAAAAAGAGGTTCCTACATTATTGCGGCACATAATTCTTAGTAACCTGAGTGAGAGAGGAATCAAAATCGTCTATATGAGGGATCACTTACTAATAATCAAAATTAAAAATTTAGATAGATGTGTTGATTATATCATGGAAGAAAACAAAATGTAACATTTTCTAGTTATATACCATCCATAAGAGATGTTTTTTTATATTTGATACAAAATGATGTTTTCATGATGAGAACCAAGCTGATGGTAGGTTCTAATAATTATTTTTACCTTTATATACGATAATTAAGTTTGGGATTGTGTTTTAAAAACTAATGATCATGTATGTGATTCTTTCAAGAAGTTTAATGTGATGGTGGAAAAATAATTAGATATACTATTTAAGTGTGCATGTTCATATAATGGTGGAGTGTATCATGGTCTATTTAAAGAATACTGTAGGAGTTTTGGAATCATGTTGGAAAAATAAGTACCAAAGAAACCTCAATATTATTGTTTTATTTGGAGAATAAACAGAACTATCCAATAGAGAATTTATTGAATTAGCTCAAATAAAAAGCTAGAAAATAAAATTTTTGGGGGGAGAGTCAATGTGGACTGCCATCGAACATATCAACTTTTCTCTATTATTTACATTAAACTATGACATGCAAAAAAGTTTCAGGAAAGGAAAAAACGTTTTATATAATAACATTAGAGTACATGGTGGTAAGGAATTTTTTCACACCTGAAAAATGATAGGGTGAAGCTCCAAGGAAGGAAAAACAAATGTATCTTGTTTGGATATGATCATGTGGAGTTTGGATATCGAATCATGGATCCTATAAATGTGATAATTTTTGATTTAGGGATGTGATATTTTTAGGATATTCAGATGATTGAATATTTTGAGAAGCAATAAAATCAAAATAAGTCACAATTTTAGAAAATTGTAGAAAATCTTGAACCAATATCAACACCATAAATTCCATATATTACAAAAGATATTTTTTATAATGATGATACATAACCACTAGGTAGTATGTATTAGTCTATTGATATGTATCCATTCTAATAACCCAGTTTTTATTTGAGGTATGACACCTTTTTGTTTTATTTTAAATTCCTTATTTTTAATCCAATGGAAGTTTCTAATGAGTTCATGGGAGTTTAAGTGGTGTCTAGGGCATATACAGAGCTTGAAGCCTTGTATTGTTTTAGAGAAATAGGTGGTCCATATGGTTAGTAAAAACCATATAGTATAGTATTCATGGTTTGCATAAACTGTGTGGGGTGGTTTAGTGAACTATCATGAGATGAAAAGTTTGATAAAACCATGAAACATAGGGCTCAAAACCATACAAGGATGATAAAGTAGGAGTTCACGAGATGTGAACAGTTTGTTTAACCATGCACTGCCATCCATGTGAGGGGTGTCTCGGGATAGTACTAGGTGCACTGTTGGCTCGCGAAATATCAAATCATGTGGCCAAGTCTTGCAACCATTAAAAATGGGTAAAATGATGATATTTTCTCTCCTTTATTATTTTTACCCTCCCTGATTTTCTTTTCTCTCCGACGCAATGTATCCCTTAATCATGGAGAGAAATCCTCCCACCTCAACAAGGATTTGTGATGTCTCTCATATCCTGACTCTGATCGATCCATCATTGGTCACATTTTTTGTATAAAATTAATTTTCTTTTTTTTTTCTATTCTATCTCTATTAGAATCCCAAAAAGGATGAAGAGTTGACTTCCAAAATGAGCTAGGTAGTCTCATGATATGCTTTTAAATTCATGGTTTATATGTATTACATCATTTTTTCATGCATTATTTATTTTGAGAAACACTTATTAAATGGAATTATTCTTGAATTAAATGGGTAGGATTGACCTATATAACCCATGAGACTCATTTATATAGTATTAGAGGTTAAGGATGATAAATTGAACCGTGACTTAGGTGTTTTGTTAATTTGTATAAAACCACCATGAGTGGCCTATGAATTGATTCACCTTTTGATGTGTATTAGTTTACCCATTTCATGGGATGTCATATAAATTTCTTGGAATATAATTCGAATTGTGTGAAATAGGGAATGTAAGACCATGTCCCTACACCTTTGGTCACTGTCCCTTATTGCTTAGTCTTGAGATATTATTTATAATAAAAATTAATAATTGAGATGAACGATATAATTCATGGGATTCTAGGCCTTCTAATCCTAGCTTATGATTTGATCCACATTTTTTGGTGAGTAAATTTTTTATATAAATGTGATGTATGATTGAATTTAAATGTCAACTTAAATGTTATGGTTATAATTTAGACCTGAGACTATTCATATTACAATACTAAGAGTCATACATGGGTCCCAACTCATAATTACATTAATATAATCATCATTCTTAATTAACTAAATAGATTATAAATGATTTTATCATGAACCTTGTGTGACACATGGGTTCTCATAGTAATTCCATGGATAAAATCACTTTTCTATTGGATTATATATTTCGAAGTGATCCCGAGAATCCCTTGGTTGACTACCAATGATGAACTCATAGGGCTGATCATTGTATACACCACGAGTAAACCTTTTAATCCATTTTTCTACTACCAAGAATGGAATAAAAGGTAATATCATTGTATATAACAATTGTGAAACTTGGGGATACCCTTTTTAACTACCAGGATGGGCTTCGAGGGAGGTGACTTTACACCACCCCTACAGCGATACCAAGGCTCCCTAGGATGGACTTGTAGGGTGATGGGTTTATGTTATGCCTGGAGTGACACATGGGTTCCAAATTTGAAACATTGAGGATAGGCTCAAATTGTTTATCAATCCCAATGAATTAATTTTATGATTAAAGTACAAGATAATGAAAAATAATGGGTTTTTTCAGTTCCTTACACTGTTATAATGGCCTTATAAGAAATTTATTTCCTAGATATGATTCACACTGGATTCTTGAGAAATAATCCAGGTCCCAAGACAATAATATAAATTAAATCATGAATATTGGTTTACTTAGAGATATTATGGATTAAGAAAAATTAGGTAGAAGAGGATGGGAATTCCATGGGAACCTAGAACAATGTGGGTTATTTTATTACCTCACTTCATTTATAACCTTTATCATTACCATCACAAGGCTTATTATGTATTCATAGACTAGATAGAATTAAAAAGATTTAGTGGTGGAATACTGAGAATATCTCACACCCTATTTGTCCTATTATTGGGTACCTAGATAGACTACATGGATACAGTTAGGGACAAGGGAAAGATACTTTCCATAGAAGGATGATTACCTTTCTAGGATGCGGTATAGAGGCAGTTGACTGAGCCTTTGCACAAGATTATATTAGTTATATACTTGATTCATTTGTTCATTTTTATATAGAATGTTGTATATTCTCATTCCCATAACCCTCATGTATTTCCCTTTTTTGTATATAATTCCATGATCATCATTTTTGTGTATGACATTAATGGATGTGTTTACACAGATATTTTTATGATGGATGTTTACTCTTCCACTGTTAAATTATCTTTTATGATTCTTTTATTGATTGATATGATTATAAAATTGTGATAAACTATGTTAATGATGGTATAGTCTCCACAGTATTCTACTATGGACCCCTTGCTTTTAGTATTCATCCTCTAGCATACAGGGAGTCATGCTTGAGGTCATATTGCTAATTGGGTTTAGTTACATTTGATTAAACTTAGCCCGGGATGCCAGAAATTTGTATGATTGGTTTCATTTCATTACTATACCATCTTTTTATAATATAAATGAGAGATAGAAAATTTAAATATTTGGTCACGATTCTGTGCATGGGAGTAGCTAAATCATATAAATTAAAAAGAAAAACTACACAATATGGGACATGTTTCTCTGGATTGTGCTTATTATAGTTGAAATGACTTCACCATTGGGTGGTGAAGTTGATGTTTTATGTTCCTTATGATTTTTTATTTTTACCCTTGTCCTAAAAAGGCAAGTAAGTATTTCATCAATAATCATAATATTCACTTGAGTACTTAAAAGTCATGCATGTTCCATGCTTTTTTTTACTGCATGCATTAACTATACCATGTTTTGGTGATTTTATTTTCATTTACATGAAATAGTGACAAAATTTAATATAGTTTCTTATTAATTAATTGGTTATGATTCAATGGACCCCACATTTCAATTTACAAAGTGTATGGGCAATTATAAATTGGAAATGGTTATCTATATAATTCAACAATTTCAATGATTTTCTATATAAATGAGTACAAAAATAAATGAAATTGAATTATTAAATGAAATATTCAATGTTAAATTAGGATTATAATTGAAAATTAAAAGTTTTATTCCTCTATAAATTTTAATAGATAGTTTTATATTGTTACCTTTCACATATAGATAAGATCTCGATGCTGACCTTACCTTAGTAATGGGAAGTAGGCAGTGTCTCTTACTTTTCATACGATCTTTAAATCTCCCAAACATGGATTTAGAAGCACACAAAGGTATATGAATCTTATATAGGGATGATTATATGTATCATATTTAAATATTTCTTTTCTTAGAAGTTATTAAATATTTTATTGAGGTGTGTGTTTTGAATTGTAAATACATTCAATAATAAAGGCCTCAAGTCATGCGCCAAGAGTGTGGAAACAAATTTGTTATGGATGTGGTGGTACCTAGGTCATAATTAGAATATAAAAAAGTGACACTTGATCCACCACTAGTTATACCTAATATGGTAACTCATTTCTAGTTTTGATAGGGTTTCTTATTCCTTATGTATACTTTTCAGGGATCCCTAGGAACTTCCTCGACAAAGGAATATTTGACGCATGTGCTTAAATAGTAGCCTATTACCATGTTTTTAGAGGATTTAAATCAACAGACTATGGATTCATGGATACAGGAAATTCTATCAATATTTTCTAATTTCTTGAGACACCTTCCAAGATGAAAGTGAAGCTCCCTACCTATATGCCTCGAGATTCTTCCAAGAGATGGTGGGAAATTATTACACAGATGGATCATCATTAATATATAGATTAGATAGATTTTTAAATGACCTTATATGATTATTTCTATCCATATACATCAAGGGAAAAAATATATAGTGATTTTATGTACTTTAGAGTTGGGAACCATACTATTCATGGACTATTCTTCCCATTTCACGGAGCTCTGGCATTTCACAACTATTATTCAAGGTGATGAATTATCTTAAATAAGGAAATTTGAGGATGGTATCTGGTATGACATCTTATCATAGGTGAATATATTTCATCTTAATACTTTATATGTAATAGTGAATCAAGTTCTTATTTTAGTGCGTAACCTAATATAGGCTAGGGTGTGAGCTTGGTCGGTCGAACACCTATATCTAGAACTACATCATCAAATATTTTGAAGTATCATTTGGATCTTCCATGTGGTGATAATATTATCTTGAGTGCATACTAAGGTTTCTAAGTGAGGTGATATCAGTGTGGTTGGTTGGGACAGATGACACACTAGTGTACTAGGGACCCAATCCAGTGCTTATCTTTTTGGATAGAATGGTTATCCTTATCACTTTTGAAGAGATTTTACCTAATATCTAGTGTAGCTGATATCGAATAGCTACCATGATCAGGTGATATATATTTAGTGCTGCCGACACCTAAGGATTAGATTTCAAGACCTTCTATGAGGCGAGGTTCTATTCTAGTGGCCTCTACTTTAGTACTTCTCTTTTTGATAGAGGTCCTTATTAATCCTTTATATTAGTATATTTTATGGAGAGCCTTGGTCATGACATTTAGTTTTCCATTTGTGTGATGATACTTGAAAATTATTTGAAAATTATATTGGAGAGTGTACTCTAGTGCAGGGAGTTTTCCCTTGATATAGGTGGGTGTCACTTCATATGGGACCATTTTCCTCAAGATGATAGGTTTTGACATTCTTCTTATGATGCACTAGTTAGTTCCCTCTCATGTTTAAGTTTACTAATATCAATAAATGATAAATTTTACATCACCATTGGGTGGGAACAATATTCAAAAGGGTGAATGAGATGTCAAGGAAATCCGAGATGGACCAGAGAAATGTGGGATGGGTGGGATGATAGCTATATTTATATATTCTATCTAAATGATAAAGGAATTTATCAGGAATATTCCCCTCTAATGGTATATCATTTCAAGGATGTTTTCATGAATGATTTTTTAGGATTACCTCATAGGATGGAGGTATAGTTTTCCATTAAGCTAGTTAAAAGAGATTTACCAGTATGCATTCCTTTATATCGGAAGGTTACTAATGAGATATATAAGTTCAAGTGGTAGTTGGAGTATTTGGAACCTAAGAGTTTTATATAACCTGGTTCTTTGTTATGGGGTTCACCAGTCCTTTTCTTCACGAAGGTTGATTGTACCCTCAGTCTTTGCATGGATTATTATTGGCTAAACATTATTATAGTTAAGAACTGATATCCATCACCTCATATAGATGTTCTATTTGACCAGATTCAATGATAAAGTTTTTTTAATATTTATATGATATTAGGTTATCATCGTGTGTATGTTATACTATAATATATAATATGTACAACATTTTTTAGTATATAAGGATTTTTATAAATATTTTTTTCATGTTTTTTGATCTCATGAACACACCACCAGTTTTAATGGCACTAATGAAGAGGTTTTCGACCCACATATAGATTCATTTGTGGTATTCTTGATGGTTGATATATTGGTTTATTCTCATACATGAAAAATCAATGTCAAACATCTTGAGATCGTAATAAATACACTAACATAAAAAAATTTATATACTAAGAAAATAAAGAGACAATTTTTATGGATAAAGTTAAATTCTTAGGTCACATTATCTCTTAGACAAGGGAATTAGTGGGCCCAGACAATATATGAATCATATATTCCTAGGATAATTCAAAGTACATCAGTGATAAACAGAGTTTCTTAGGGATAAATGGTTATTAAATGTGATTTATTCTTTAATTTTCACACATATAATCACATATTATAGGATTTACTAAGATGTGTGTGAGGTTCATATAGTCTGAATTTTACGAGAAAGCCTTTCAAGAGATGAAAGAGAGATTGGCTACCGAAGTGATATCAATTCTTCTAGTCCAAGGAAGAATCTATACAATTTTTTTTGGATATTCCAGACAGTAGGATAAGAGAATTTATGGTGTGTGAGGAGTATTTTTTTGGCGTATGGGTCTCTTTATTTGAGTCCACATGAGTGTAAATACATGTTGCATGATTTTAAGTTAGATTTTAATATTTGTGACTCACTCTATTGGATAAATTACTAACTGGGAGAGTATTTTGTGATGTATATGGACAATAAAATCCCAGGTATATAATTACACAAAATTATTTGAATTTTATAAAATGAATATGGGTTGAATACATATAGTCCTTAGAATTTGAGATTTATTATATTACAGGGAAGGGAAATGCGTTTTTTGATTCTCTAAGCAGGAAGACTTAGACATATGCAATTTAAGAGGTTAAATTAAGTGGAAACACATGGTCTTGTTTTATAAGAAGAATATATAGATTCAAGACCATCATGGATAGTTTGTAACTACATCATAATCATTTAATTATTCACTTATTTAGAGATTTAATATGGGAAATAAATCATATTTTGAGGTCTTGGTCTAATGGAAGGTAATTTCATGTGATGAACTTCCTCCTAGTTAGGTCACTAATGAGAATGAGATCTTGAACATTCATTGATGCATCTAGGTTCCTACAGATGATCGAGAGGAGTTAGTGTGAGTGTATCATGCCCCAATAAGGGTTGTAAATCTAAGTCTTACAAATATGTATCAAAACAATCATCTCCAATACTAGTGGTTGGAGATGAAAAATGTGATAGCTTGGATTTTTAATTGTTGTACCACCTATCAGTAGGTTAAGTAAGAAAAAAACAGAACAAATAATATTTTATAACAATTTCCTATTCTTGAGTGGAAGTGGGATGACATAAACATGTATTTCATGACATGATTTCCTATATCACCACGAGGTAGTGATGTTATATGGGTGATCATAGAATGTTTGGAAAATGCCTACCATTTATTTCATATTTGGTAGGTGTTTTTAGGGGATGATCTCAAGATGATCTACATTCATTAGATTATAAAACTCCATAGAGTTCCAAATTCATTCCTATCATATAGAGATTCTCATTTCAAGTCATGGTTCTTTTCTGGGATTGCAAAGGGTTCTGGGTTTAGAGGTAATGTTGAGTAAAACCTATCACCCATAGGAGGGCAGATAGTCTGAGGGTACAACCTTTGTTTTGTTGGACATCCCTCATGCATGCGTCTTTGATTTTGGAGTTTTTGGTGGGAAACACTTACCTCTCATAAATTTATTTTATAATAGAAGATTCCATGAAACTATAAAGATGGATCTATGTGAGGCCCTATACAGTAGGCCATTTCATATAGCCTTAAACTTATCAGGGGATAGTGAGGTAGTTATACTTGTTCAACATTTCATTCAGGATAGTTTATATTAGTATCAGATTATTATGAAGTGGATGTCTACAACTCAATTTAGGTAGATGTAATTCGTTGTTCTTCTCTAACGACTGCAAGAGTTTTATATGTGGAGATTGGTTTTATTATGTGCTTAACCTAGACTATATAATAAATAGATTCCTAAACAAGGGAATCTTTTTTTATTATGTCATGCCCATAAAGATTTTGGGGTGAGTTGGGTCGGCAACATATTGGTTATAGTTACCTCAAGGGTATCGAAAAAATGCATGAAATCTTCCATGTATCTTATCTTCACAAAAATAATTCTGATCTACATAATTTACATCATTGTGATGAGGGTGAGTTGGATGTAGATTCATATATTGATGAGTATCCCATCTGTATTTTTGTTCAAGAAAAAAAAAGGTTCTATAAGGCTGGTTAGTCTATTTAATATATGTGTTATGGTAGAAATTCCATGTATATCATGAGACTTAGGAGTTCTATACCAACACATGTCCCCAATGGCTGGAGTTATTCACAAGTGATTCTTTAATTCCATTGGAAGTAAAACACAGGGATGAGTTTTTTTATATGGGGAAGATTGCAAGAACCCAATTTTTTCTAGAGGTATGGAACTTTTTATTGATCCAATTTAAATTCCTTATTTTTATTCTAATGGAAGTTTGTAATGAGGTCATGGGAGTTTCATAGGTGTCTGGGACTATATGTATCATGGATCCTTGGATATTAGGAGAAAAATGTGGGCCTCATAGTTAGTAGAAACCAGGAAACCCAGTACACATGGTTTGGTTAAAACATGTAGTATGGCTTACTCCACTATCATGGGTTCCACAATTTTATAAAACCATAAAACCCATACCACACGACCATTTTTGGTTGAGATAATGGGAGAACACATGATGCACATTATTTATCTAACCATTCCCTACAAGCCATGTGAGGGGTGTCTTGAGACTATACTGGGTGTATGGTTGGCACGTGGTTATAAATATAATGTATCAAAACCTTGAAACCTTTTAAAAAGAGTAAATATGATGATATTTCACCTCCTTTATTATTTATACCTTCTCACATTTTATTTTATATCCCACACTCATTATCCCTCAACCATGGAGAGATCTCCTCTTAACTCAACAATTCTTTGTGATATCACTCCCATCAGGACTTAGATTGAGTGGTCATTGGTTTCATTGGTTTTTTACCATGAATTTTTCTATTTGATCAATTTATTCCATTATAGCCCGGATTATAGGCCAACAATGAATGAGTAGTCAACTACCAAGCTGAGGATTGTGCTCTTTTTCTTTTCCTTTAATGTATTTCTGTTTATGTATTATGTCATTGTGTTGTTCATTGGTTATTCTAAGTGATTCTTATTAATATTAAGTATTTAAATATTAAATGGGTCATCGTGACATATATATCCCATGAGACGATTTTATATATCCTCATATGTTTTGTACCTAGAATTGAACCACCCACTAGGCTTATTTTTATTTTGGATAAAACCACCATTGGTGGCCTATAAACAAATTAACCTTTTTAGGTGTTTTATTTTACCAGTTTATTGTAATTTTAGATGAATTCATTAAAATTTATATTAAATTGAATAAAATAGATAATTCAATGCGATTTCATTACACCCTTGTATATTATTCCCTATCTCATAGTCTTGAGATTATATTTATAATCAAAAGTCCCCATTGAGATAAATGATATAATTAATGTGATGATATGCCTTTTAATCCAAGGATATTTTTTGAGACACTTTTTAGATGAGTAACTTGTATTTTATAAATTTTATGGAAAATTGAATTTAAATGCGAAATTAAATAGCATGGTTAGACTTTGGGACCATGCTAATTCATATTTCCATGCTGAGAGTGAGTCATGTGTTCTGACTAGGAATTTTGTTAATGGAATCATTAGGCTTACTTAATTAAATGTATTATAAATGAGTTTATCATGAACCAATTTTAACACAAGGGTAATAATAGGAACACCATGGAAAAACTCACTTGGATGTTGGATTATATACACCAGAGTGATACTTAGACTCCCTTTTTTAACATATAGGGATGACCATAGAGGGTCGATCATTATATATGAATCGAGTGACATATGGAATCCCTTTATGAACTTATAAAGAAAAAAATCAAAGGGAATATTATTTTATATAATTTGAGTGACAATTGAGATCCATTTGTAGACCCCCAAGGAATGACTTAGAGTTCGATGACTTTATATCACACTAAAAGTGATAGAAAGGTTCCTATAAGGAATGCCTACGATGGACTTGTAAGATGATGGGTTCATGTTATTCTTGTAGAAATACTTGTGTTCCAAATTAGGAACAAAATGTAAGAGCTCAAGTTATTTTTCAATAATAATGAATTAATAATATGACATGATTTCCAAGATAAAGAATAATATTAGTTTCAATTGGAACCTTATATTGTTATGATAACCCAATTATGCATGTATTTACCAGATATAATTCACTGGGGGAGCTTGGGCTACGATCTCAGTCCTAAGACTTAATTATAAAATAAATCACCAATAATAGTTTACTTAGATATATTCTAGATTATGATGACTAAGGTATTAGAGAACAAGCATTCCTTGGGAACCTAAACCCCTGTGGGTTATTTTGTTACCATGGTTCATTTACATCTTTTATTGTTTCCTTCACACTAATTATTACGTTTTTAAGGAGTGGATATAAATCGAAAAAATTGGGGATGACCTACTAAATATATGTCACACCTTATTCAGGTTTTCATTGGGTACCTAAAAATACTTCATGGAAGCATGTAGGGATAAGGGAAAGCATACTTTGTTGGATGATTGATTACCATTCTAGGATGGTGTGTAGGGGAATAGGGCCAAGCTTATTCTTGAGATTCTAAAAGAGATATACTTTATCCTTTTCTTCCTTTTTTATATCATTATATTTAGACTTGTTCTATTGAACCCCTTATATTTCCCTTTTTTATAGTATTCCGTGATCATAATTTTTTTATTTGACATTAATGGATGTGATTACATGGTTATTTGTTTGATGGTTGTATAAGCATCTATTTCCCATTTATCATTTACCATTCCACTATTTATTGATATGATTATATAATTTTTCTACACTCTAATAATGAGGGAATAATCTCCACACTATTTCATCACGAACCCTCACTTCTAGTCAGTAGCCTCTGGTGTACGAGGAGGAGTGCTTAGAGTCATTTTTCCACCTGATCTCTGTTAATTTGGACTAAACTAATTATGGGATTTCACAAAGTGGGTTTATAGGTTTCATTTAATTTTCTTACTATTATGAGATTGTTGAATGATGGAATAGGACATGTTAGGATTTGGTCATGAGCATGTGCGTAGGAGTAGAAAAATAACGTACAATGAAAATCCAAATTATTTGGGATGGGACATGGTCTTATGGATTTTTCTTCTTGTAGTTGGCATGATTTCACTATTGGATGATTGAGTAGATTTTTGAAATTCCATATGGTTAGGGATATTTATGCTATGGTTGATAATATAAATAAGTTTTTCATCAGGCATCATAATTATAACTTGAGGACTTATATACCATGAATATTCTATTACATTTTTATTTACTATGTGCATTTCTTATGGAATGTTTTTGTGATTTTATTTGAATGTGCCTAAAATTGTGCTATTATTTTATCCAGAGACTTGATAAATAATTTGTTGTGATAAAATGGATTCCACATTTCAATATATAATTTTTATGAGACTTTATAAATTGTAAATGGTGATCTATATAATTCAACCATTTCAACGATTTTCTATATAATTGAATAAAAATAAAAATGATATTTAATTATGAAATTAAACAGTCACTGTTAAATGGGGATTCTAATTGAAACTTAATTGGTGCTTTCCTCTATAAAATGAAATGGAATCTCTGTATACTTGGTCCTTGAACATATAATAGGGAACTTGGCCCTGACTCAACCATATTAGTGGGTAGTAGGCTATGTACCTATCTTTTATTATGATCTATATATCACATAGACATGGATTTTGGAGAAGTCAGAGGGGTGCGACTCTTATATAGGGATTATTTTACCTATCCAATTCATATATCTACATTCCTAGCAGTTATTAAATCTTCTATTGAGGTTTTTATTTATCATTATAGAGATATGACACCACGAAGACCTCGATTAATTCACTAGAAGGGTGGATACAACCATTATCTAATGGGGATGGGCCTTGGGTGACTAATAGATCCTCCAAAAGTGACACTTGATGAAACACTAGTTGTACCTAATATAGGCACTAATACTCAATTTTAAGAGGGTTTCCTAAAATTTAAGCAGACTGTTCTTAAATTCTCATGACCTACTTCGATTATGTCATAGTTTATGTGAGAGTCTAAATAGCATAATCCACCCATGTTTTCATGGGATGGTGGTAAATAGGCTATGTATTAATGGATAGAGGTCATGCTATTGATTTTTTAGAGAATTTGGGGACAACTCCCAAGATGAGAGTGAATCTCACTACATATATGCTTCTATATTTTTCAAAGAGATACTGGAATGTTATAGATTAAAGGGATTTTTATATGGAATTATATAATTATTTATATCATGATATGTTGGGGGATGATAAATCCATAGAGTTTATGCACATGGAATAAGGTACCTTATTAGTTATGGAATATTCTTCCCATTTCACATAGCTCCATCCTTTCACAACTAACCATCTAGGTGACGAGTTATCTAAAGCTAGTTGATTTGATGATGGAATCATGTATGATATCCAATATTAGGATAATGTCTTCCAGATTACTACATTAACTAGAATAGTTAATTGGGAAATTATCATGGAGCATAACATGGGAGAGACTAAGGGTGAATGCTACGGTTGTTTGACACCTAGATCTAGAAATGAATTCAGTAAGAGCAGGAAGTGTATTTTAGAGCTTCCCTATAGTGATATTAGTATCTAGAGTGTATACCTAGGTAGCAAGGTTATGTTCCATCCGGGTGGTAGACCAAGATATATGAAACCCCAATGTACTAGGGACCCATTCATGTGCCTATTTTTCATAAATATGGGTCATAATTAGTTATTTTGAAGATATTTTCTCCCATTAGATAGTGAAATAGTTTCATCAACAACTTGATGTTGAAGAGTGGGGTCATTATATTCTCCCCAGGCAATGAGTTGGAGTGAAACTGGTCGATCGGTCTGAGGTGGTGGTCATGGATGGGGTAGCCAAACACTATACATATAGCACTAACATAGAAGACTTGTTTAGTGTATACATGACATATCTTAGGGATAAAAATCCTGATATATGTATCCAATGAATCTGAAACAATAAGAGAATAGTTCCAGAACTTATATGGTGAGAGTCACTATTATATTTTTCTATACATTAGTATCTTCAATTTTTTATACAGGTTCTTCTCATTATTTTTTTTTCAGTTTCTTTTGTGGATATCCTTGCACTCAATGTTATGATTTTCTTTTAATTGATGACATTTGATACTTTTTTGGAATTATATTAGAGAGTGTAAAGAATTGAATAGATTTACCCTAAAGATAGATGGGAATCACATTGTATGAGACCTTTTTTCCTTGAGATGATAGGGTTTGAAATCATTCTCAAGATATATTGGTTGGTTCCCAAATCAAGGGAGGTAAAATTATTTAAATGGGTTAATGGGATGTCTAGGAAAGATGATACAGACCCAATAAACATGGGTTGGGCAGGATGACAACCAAAATTTTGTGATTTTATCTGGATAATCAGAGAACATGTTAGGTGGTTTTAAATCCAATGGTAAATTGTTTCTGGGACATTTTCTCGAATGGATTTTTTGGACTAACACCCAAGAGAAAGGTATATTTTTTTCATTGATCTAGTTCTAGGAGTGTCACAATTATCTATTCATCTATAAAGAATGGTTTATATTGAATTTCATATGTTTTAGAGGTACCTAGAGTATTTGGAAGGTAAGGGTTTTATACGACCTATTCATTTCCTTGGGATTCACCAGTCCTTTTCTCCAAGAAGTCGGATAATACCCACAAGACATGCATGGATTACCATTGGTTAAGCATGATTATGGTTAAGAACTAGTATCTATTTTCTTAAATAGAAGATCTACTTGAATATCTCCATGGAGGAAGGGTTTTCTCTAAGATCGATCTAGGATCGGGTTATCATTAGTTGCATTTTAGATCATCAAATATACCATGTACAAAATTACATAGTACATTTGGATTGTATTAGTATTTTTTTCATTCTTTTCAGTCTCACAAAAACACCAATAGTTTTCATGGCACTGATAAATCAAGTTTTCCACCAGTATCCAGATTTCATTGAGGTGGTCTTTATGGATAATATCATGGTGTATTCTCATACATGACATGACCATTTAAAACCCCATGAGATAAAAATAAATACATTGAAAGAGAATAATTTATATTTTAAGATTAGAATGTGAAACGTTTTAAGGATAATGTTCACCTCTTAGGTCTCATTATCTCAAAGATAGGTGTATTAGTGGACCTAGAGAAGCACAGGTCTATAGTTTCTAAGGATTATCCCAAGAAATTATTTTATATATAAAGTTTCTTATGGTTAACTGGTTATCACAGGTGAATTATTTAGGAATTATCATGCCTATCATCCCCTCTTATGTTATTTACTAAGAATGGTGTGAAGTTCATATTGTATGAAGACTGTGAGAAAGCCTTAAAATAGCTAAAAGGGAGACTAAATTCAGAACTGATCTTGATTCTTATAGAGTCAGTAAAAAGATATAAAGTTATTACAATGAATAATGAATTAGTATAGGAGTAGTTCTAATGTAGGAGGTGGGAGTCATAGAATATGGGTCTCAGCATTTGAGTCCAGATGAGAGTAACTACTCGACACACGATCTCATGTTATCCATTGTTGTTCAGTCATTTCATTATTGAAGGAATTAATTATTATGGGAGAGTTTTTTTATGTATACAGACAAAAAAACCTCCAGTATATATTTATAATGCCTGATTTGAATCTTAGGAAATGAATATGGGTTAAATACATACATTCCTTCTATTTTGAGCATTCTTATACACAAGGTAAGGGAATTCAGTTTCAAATTCTCCAACAAGTAAGACTCAGACATAGGTAGTTCTTGAAGCTAGTAGCAAGTGACTGAAGGACCGCAGAACACCCTAAGAGGGGAGGGGTGAACCAAGGTGTAATGATTTTTTATAAAGTGATGTTTCTTTTTCCCTTGTTGGTAGGAACCTGTTAAACCTGTCTGATGTGAATGTGTAGAAAACTAATAATCACATGCAAAGAGACAACACAACAATTTTACTTGTTTCACCACTAAGGGCTAGTCCAAGGATCATATTCCTAAAGTGTGTTAGTCATAAAAAAATCTACTAATATTAACTATTTGTGGAATATAGAAGTTTATACATAGTCACTCAGTTCCAGGAACACATCCTTTAAAATATTTTAGGGATTACATAGTGCATCCCTCATAACACTTTCATCAACTCACCCTTGCTCACTACCTTGGGTAAAGTCAAACTCAGTTTATCGAATTGAAGGTCACTTCAATATATTGGAATTATTGTATGTGTACCTGACTATAAAAAGACTCTTCTTACACTATAGACATGAGTGTATGCACATTGAAATCACTGATAACTGAAAAAATGATGTTCAAAACTACCTTTCATGAAGCTTACTCCTTCATGTGGAAAACTGCCTTTGCAGAACAAACAACCTTCGCAATCCTCACTAATCTATTATAGAGTATCCTATCATCATGAAGAACTCAATACATAGAAGCATTGGCATTAGTCAAGAGTAATCTAGTCTTTTCACGATGCTCAAGATAGTATAGAAACCTAGATTTTCATAGATCCCTACCTTCGTGAAATTTTAGAGATTCCATATTTTCTATGATTATTTTCATATCAAATAAAGTTGAAGTAGCCTTATATTTGTAGGCTCATATTTTTGTGTTTCTCCAACCCCTCCAGTGATTTTTTTGGATCTTTTAAAAACACACTCATGATGATCCTTCATTTTTGGAGATCCCTTAAGATTTATCAATTTCACAAAGATCTTTGTCAAACCATCACACACTCACGATGCTCTTATTCTCGTAATCAATGAGAAAACTGTCAACTCATTGTGAATGTGAAAAATTCACCTTTGAAAAACTGATTATTCCCAAAATCGATGCCTTTACCAAATTTATTAAAAGTTTATTCCATAAAACAACACTTCATGGTTCTAGCCTCTTCCTCCATATTTTGACCCCAAAAATTTGGAAAATTCTACGAAACAACACCACCTTCAAAAAAAAATTAGCATGTACTCTAGGTGGATTTGTCTTGAAAACCCCTTGATTAACCTAGTGTGGATTGACAAAAAATACAAACCAAACTCCATTTTCATCAAAGAACAACCTTTTTTTTAATAGTGACAACTTATGGCCCTATTTTCTATGATTTATATAGAGGATAAATATTTTCATGTACAATATTCACTTGAATCATTATCAGTGACCTCTTCAATTCAAGATAAAACAAAGATAATAATGCTATCATATTTCGAGGTATTTTTCCTATGGGAGAGCATTGCATGTGATTACACACTTCTTGGTTGGGTCATTTATGAGAATTAAATATTCTATATTCAAGGATGCATATGGGTTCCTAAATATGTCTATGAAAATTTAATGATTGGGTATCTAACTTGTATTAGGGAAGTACATCCTGACTTTACTAAGATGTATCTATACATTCATCTCCAATACATTTGGATGGGGTTGAAAAAAGTGATACTTGGGATAGTTACTCAGTCTTCCACCTATCAGTAGGTGAAGGAAGGACACCAGTTACAAGTGGGTATTATACAATATTTACCTATTACTGAGTGGAAGTGGGATGATTTCCCCCTAGATATTGTGACATGATTTCCAAGATCACTAGGGGTAGTGACATCATATGGGTGATCATATATAGGTTGATAAAGGTCACTTGTTTCTTTCTTATTTTAGGGTCCTTTTAAATTGATGAGCTTAGGAGGATATAAATTCATGAGATCAAATTCCTCTATAGAGTTCTATGTTCTACCATTTTGGATCAAGACACTCATTTAACATTGTGGTACTAGAAGGGATTTTAGAGGGATATGGGTTCACATGTACTGCTGAGTACAACCTATCACCAAAAGGCCAACAGTCAATTTGAGTGTACAATCTAGGTTTTGGAGTACATTATATGAGAATGATCCCTTGATTTTAGAGGTTATTGGGAGAAACACTAACCCCTCAATGAGTTCACTTATAATAATAGGTTCCAAGATACTATATTTATGGATCTATATGAGGCCCTAAATTATTTTACATGTTGTGAACACATGTACTGGTTAGAGGCAAGTGAGGCATCAATATTGGGTCCTAGTATCATTTAGGAGACTATGTAGTAGATTCATATTCTTTGTAAGTGGATTTCTACAACATAGTTTTGGTATAAGTAATATTCCTATCGTCACCTTCAACTGCTAGAGTTTTAGGTGGGGAGTTTGGTTTTATTATGTATTTCACCTAGACCGGGGCATAATAGAATTTAGAAAAAATGGAATCTATTGCCTCATTAAGAAAATCCCTTCCTAATTCAAGAGAGATTCATCCCGGTAACCTATTGCTAACAGATACCTCAAAGTAACCTCTATAAGACATTTTCCATATAATTAGCTTTGTTGATATCATTCTGACCCTAATAATATCCTTTAACCTTATGAGGTTTATTTGGATTTAGTTGTGTCATTTAAGAATAATCCCATCCATATCGTTGATTGAGGAATAAAGGTTCTCTGGGGCTATTGATACCTTGTAGTATAGATGTTATGATAGCACAACCGAGTACAAGATCAGACTTGGGAGTGGGGGACCAATGTATATTACTAGTGGTTAGAGTTATTCTTAGATGAAGATTTACCAACCCTAGAAGGAAAAGTGGGAAACAATTTTCTTTGATGTCATATTATTGTATATTCCATGAGTGATAATTAGTATACCTCTTTATACTTCCATTGATAAACAAATGGAATGGATAGACAAAGAGGGTGTTGAATTTATACCACACCTAGAGAGACAATGGGGTTCATATGAGGAATTCCTAAGATGAGCTTGAAAGGTTCTAGGTTCATATTATTCTTAGAGAGATACTTAGGTTCTAAATTAGGAATTCCAAGGATGGGATCAATTGTTTTATCAGTCTTAATGAATTAATTACATGACACGGCTGCCAAAACGAAGAATAATCTTGGTTTTGGTCAGAGCCTTTTATTGTTATGATGGCCTTATTATGCATGTATTACCCAGATATGATTTATGTGTAACACTTGGGATATGAGCTGGTTCACAAGAATTAATTATAAATAAAATCATGACTAATGTTTTACTCAGAGATATTTTGGATTTCACTGAATCAGGAAGCATAGGATGGGAGTTCCATGGGAAAACAAACCTATGTGGGTTATTTTATTACCACACTTCATTTATGACTTTTATTATTACATTCACACAACTTATTATGTATTCATGGTCTAGATGAAATTAGAAACCAATGATGGAATCCTGCTGAATATATCTCACACACTTTTTTGGCCACCGTTGGGTACCCAAAAAGATTCATGGATACCGGTAGGTACAAGGGAAATAGACCTACCATGGACACTTTATTTCCATTCTAGGATGGTGTATGGGGTGATAAGAACGTTCATATTGTCAAAATTATACTAGAGATATCCTTGGTTCATTTTCCATTTTTATATAACATCTTTTATATTAAAGCTCCCTTGAACACCCTTTATTTCCCTTTTGGTATATCATGTCATGATCATCATTTTTTGTATATGAAATTGAGTGATGCGATTAATTGGTTATTTATATGATGGATATTTACTCTTACACCATTCAGTTATCTTTTATGCTTCCCCTATGATTGATATGATTATAAAATTATTCTATAACATGATCATGATGGCAGAGTCTCCCCGTTATTATACCATGGAACTCACTACTAGTTGAAAGCCTCTGGTGTATGGGGAGGTGTGCTTGAAGTAATGTGTCCAATCAAGTTTAGTTACTTTTGGGTGAACTAGGTTTGGGATGTCCCATCCATTATCTAATGTTTGTGAGACTATCTCCCCCAAAGCATAGTTGAAGAGATCCACTATAGAATAAAAAATCATACATACTCATTACATGAGTACATGATGCTCATTGAACCTAGAGAGATAGATTTTTATAATGATAAGATTAGGAGTCATCAACATATTCAATGGAAAAATTCCAGAAAGAGGATATAGAATCCTTATAAAAGAATCAAACATTTTATTTGGTTGAGTTACCACATGGATAAAATGAACTGAAGAATAAGTGGGTGTATAGTTTTGATGGAGAAGATAGTAGCTCATAATAATGCTACAGATTTAGGATGTCCATGAAAATATATGACCATAATAAAAATATTGTCTTCGATGAATTTTTTATCCTATGGTAAAATGGTATCGCCAACTAGCCCGTACCCGAGTGGTAAGGGCTCCTGCTTGGCATCCAAGAGACCCGGGTTCAAAACCGGGTGGAGGTGAATTTCTGGGGTACTGTAGCAGTTAATGTAGTAGTTACTATTAGGTATTGTAGCATCCGATACTATTCACCTGATTTGGACCTTCAGGCCACCGGTTTGGGCCTACGGTTCTCCAGGGTCTTTGGGTCATCAAAGGCCTTCGGGCCACAGGGCCTTCAGGTCACGTAGACCATGGAGTAGCCCAGTTCACACAGAACATGCCCCAGAAGAGGATCAGAGCAACAAGAGTAGCAGCCACAAGATGCAGCGCTAACCGTATTGGAAGAATGAGAGGGTATGATAGCTTTCATCGAGACCATACACCATGTAAGTTTGTATGGTGAAATGCTAGCCGATCAGCAATGCAAGGTGGGGATCTAAGGAGATCAATTATGCATGATGCTGGGGAGGGGCAGTTCTAGTGGGCTGGGACTACAGGTCATGTAATGCGAATGATATGACTCTGGGCCTTCGGGTCATGTATTACGGGTCATGTCGGGCCTTGTGCCTTGGGCATAAGGGTCATGTACGAGTTCCCCTTAAACCCTTAAAAAGAGGATTATCTATAACAAAATAAAAATAAGGCCTTCAGACCATTCGGGCTATGGTAAAATGGTATCCTTTATGATTTTTTCTTTCATTAGAAACTAGTACTAACTTGGAGGTAAAATAACTAGATGTAAATACTACATTCTTACATAGTGACATAAAGAGGTGATATACATGGAATAACCATAGTTATTCCAAGTGAAAGTTAAAGAAAATTTGGTATATAAATGTAATAAACTTTTACATGGTATGAATCTGGCACTGAGGTAATGGTACAAGATGTTTGACTCACTCATGGAGAAAAATAAGTATATGAGAACAATTGATGATCACTACATTCTAATAAAATGGATTTATAATGGTGATAACATTATTATGTTACTTTATAGTTATGATTTGTTGATTATTAATATAGATGTCACAAGTAATTATAAGTTGAAGAAGGAGTTGAATTATTATTTATAAATGAAGGACTTGGGATATGCTACATAGAACTATTATATGATGATTAATTATGATGGGAGTAATCAAATGGTTTGGCTATCTCTAGAATCTTACACTGAGAAGGTATAATGAACCAAACATAAAACATTACAAAATATTGAGTTTGTAGACAATATTTCACTTTATTATATTTTGAGGATCCTTATGTTTTTAATTTTCGGAGAATTAATTATAACTATGAAAAAACAAACAAAGACATTAACAGTTTGATAATTCCACTCATTATCAATTTTACTAACAAAAAAACACCTTTAAAATGAAATTTGTTTTATTTTAATGAAAAATATTCTTGACTTTTAAATTGATTTCGTTTTTTTTGTTTCTAATCATCCTTAAGACCAATGAAAAACATTTAAAACATTTAATAAGAGCATAAAAATCTACGTAATGGATATAAAGTAATCTATTAGTATAGTAAATAAAATGAATACCAATAAAATTATTACCTTTTTTACATTATTTTTTGATCATTTAAAACAAATTACATCTATATTCAGAATATTTTTTTTATCAAATAAAACCGTTAAACCCCATAGTCTGAAAATGTTAACCCATATAGGCATCTTAGGGGATTATATTCATAACCCATATACATTCATTTTAGAAATAACTAGAGACTAGTTAAATCAATATTAGATACCTCTCTAGTTAACTACCTCATTTTTTCCATAAAGAAAAGGAATATTACACAATTCATTAGAGATCTATATCGAGTAAAACAATCATATTAGTTGTATCAGTCTCACCCATTTTATATGTTGTATTGTAGTTACCCATTGTATAAGTTGTATCAATATCACTTTTCATCATCTATAATTATCAATTACCATATCATGGAAAAAATTAATCTTTCACCTTTTCATAATAAATCCCATTAAAAACTATTTTGAACCCATAAGTAAAATACATTCCATTTTTGTATAAAAATATTCCTTTCTTTTGAAAAATTTTCAAAATTAAAAATTCCCAAAATATTGTGTACACTAATTTATTTATGAATAAACATAGAAAAATATAAATTAATATTTAAATTAATGAAAATTCATTAAGATGTGTAATTATATTCCAGTGGTATATGTTAAGAAACATTCTTTTACACATTGGTAGAAAGAGTCAAAAGTGGACCATATAAAAAATGTTAAGAATATTTCTTTTTATACCATTTTAAAGAAAGTCAAGTATTGTAAAAAAATACATTTATAAAAAATTTATTCATAAATGATATATTTTTTTGATACATTAAAAAGAACAACGATGTTGAAGAAAAAGTGTTATAAGGGAAACTTCAAGAAATTATTTTTAAAAGAAAGTATCTTACTTTAAATATCATCTAGAATCATACATTATTTAACTCCTAAATAATAAAATTATATTTTTTATTTACTATTTAAATAAAATTTTATAGGTTATTCAATTATCATTTTCACATTTATGTTATTTATGACCATGTTTTATTTAGTTACTTTAATAGTTAAGTTCACATGAAATGTTTTGAGGAAGTTCAGATCATAATACCAAAATAGATTTGATAGGATGAGTTTGTTTAAAGGATTAATTATTAAATTATCAAAAAAATATTAACCATTCCATTATTGTTATATTTATAAATTTAAAAAAAATTTATAACCATCCATGAAAGTCGTACATGAGAAACGAACCACATCACTTCGTGGAAGTGGTGGTCCACACGTACGCACTAACAAAATCATCATTTTTAAGTGGATAGAGATTTAGGAAAATAGAAGATATATTATATTTATAGAATATCAATATTCAATAAATTTTATATATATAACTAAATACATCATAATAACTATTATTGTGTTGTGGTTATGGAAAAAATACATCATTTTTTGTAGGTGATAATCCACACATATGCATGAGTAGTGTTTTCATTTCCCATATGATGGAAAAGGAAATGAAAAAGGGGTACACCATAATAAAAATAAAATTTTAGTATATTTATGATTATTAATTGATTATTTTATCATGGATAAATAATATATTATAGAGGTAGAATAAGAAATAGATAAGAAATAGGTTTCTTAATACTTATACTGTATCCTCGAACAACCTCTTTGGCATACAACATAACCCTTCTAGGCCTAGTCTTTTGGTGAGACCATGACCTCTAGGAAGTGGGGAGAGGTTTTGGGGAGATACTTGGGTGGAAATTTACCATACTAGAATGATCAAATGGTGTGCATAAGATAGGGTAGAGTGTTTCTTTTTATAAGTGAGTGGAGCGGCACTGTTGGAACTACTTAAATTATTAAATTAATATAATCAATTTTTTTATTTTTAAGTGTTACTAAATTGACATATTTTGAATCTAGGATGATTATTACTTAAACTAATCTCATAAAATATCTTTTTTACATGTTAATGGGTTGTTTTTATCAGTATCTATTAGTTTTAACCCCATTAACCCTTTTGAAAAATACTATTATATCACTGGATATTAATCTATATGAGACAAAAAAGTTACTAAAAAGGAAAAGAGGACCTTAAGTGAAACATGGTGGATATTATAGACCATATTCTATTCAAATTTTTTGAAGATAATATTTTTATGAATTTCAAATCATGAATTAAATTATTATTTAACATAATAAACCAATAATGTCATTTTTGGGACTATTAATATAGTTTGACTTAAATGAAATAAATATATAAATTTAATTTATATATAAAATTTCAAAACATCACTAATATATTATATATATCTAAAACAATTTATAGCACAATAATCATTCTAAATTGTATAATATTTTATTTTATTTGTAACTACCCAAAGTTTAATTAATGGAAATACCTCTTGATCTAATTAAATGTCTCTTTATGTTTATATAAATTGTCAACTTCTTTGGTTTCATGATAATAATTTTGACCGTTGCTAATATAGTCATTAAACAGTGATCACATGACTAGTATAAATATAGGACATTAAAAAATCCAATTTACTGAGACAAAAGAAGCGATGACATCATCCAGTAGAATTTCTCCATACGAATCCCATTTTCGGAGCTTGGAAAAGAGGTGGCATCCTTGGGATTCGCTCTTGACCAAGCCCAAGCTGAGCTTCACCATGTTAAGCTTGAACGGGACCGTCTACGGGAGAAGTGGAAGTTGATAGAAATTACCACTCGAGCGATGTTATCCGAGCCACCCCAAGAGTCTGTCACCATCACACACCTTACCCTTAGGTCTTATGCGGCTGTTTTAAGGGTTTATGTAACAAATCTCTAGTACTGTGTTCATGTATATTATTTTTGTATATAATAATGAAAATACCTCCTTGTCATTTTTGATACATTGTAAATAGATATTAAAGTAAAAATAGTGTTTTTAGTTATTATTTAATTAAGAATTCTATTTTAATAAATTAAGGGATTTTTGAATTAAATAATATTTTAATAATATTTTATTATTAAATTAATTTTTATTAAATATAAATGATCTTATAATTTTATGAATGCAATTATAATTTTTATTAAGGTTTGAAAGCCATTTTTTTTCAAAACCCGTGAATTTTTTATAAATGTCGGTTTTTATTTTAAAAGTGAAAATTAACATATTTATAAAATTATTTAGATAAAATAAATGTTATTTTTGGAATCATGACATCAAAATTATCCAACGGTGAATTTTTCATAATTTTCTAAGATAGTCAAATTTGTGGGTAAAAATTAAATACCATTTAAATATATAATGTGTTTTATGACATTATAATGACCAAATAGTGATGTAATAAAATAATATAAGATTTATGTTCGGCCAATAAATGTTTTACCATTAAAATAATGTGACTTTAGATTTTTTTGACTTACTTTTAAAAGCATTAATGGACCCCTCAAGACTTATTAAACACCTTGTATTTTTTAAATTAATTTCCATGGGAGTGTGACTCACCTCCACATAAGAAACCCTATTATTTTAAGAAAGTCGGTCTTTGGACTTATAAAATATTTTTTCCTCTTCCCTTTTCCAAAAAACATGGGCAAAAACCATGGGTTAGTTTGTGGTTTTGATTAATTTAATATAAGGGGTCCCAAACCTAAATAATAAAGAATTCCCTCACCTTTCCTATATAAACCCACCCAAGCTCCCACTTCATCCTAACTAAAAGCCTTTGGGGTTCATCCAAACTCTTCCCTACTCTCTCTATAATCCTCCCAAGGTGCCCCAAGCTCCCATGAAGCCTATCACAAGCCTCTCTCTAGCCTTTGGAAGCACACTTCCAAGTAAGGGTTTTTTCTTCCTTTCTCATTTTTTTCCAATTTTCTTTAAGTTGTTTTTCCCTTTTAATTTCAATTATGAATGTTGGGTTATGGTTTCACGCCTCCATCATAATTACCTATTTATGTTTGAATTATGGGATACCCCTTTCTCTCTCATTAAATTCCTCCCATGTACACCCGTTTCTATGTCGAAATTCAGAAAGGAACTTCTCTCTCTTCTTCTACATTCAAGCAATACTTTTGTATCATGAATCTAAATTCCATTACAATTGTTTGGACATGTATCTATATGACCCCCTTACTATCCATTTATGTAAATATGATGAGACACCCTTTATCTCTCATCAAACCTTTTTTATGAATTCTTATGTCATGCCGTTACACTGTCGAAATCACACCGATTTTCTAAGCCAATGCCATTGTATAGTAAATACCATGCCCATTTCTCCATCAAGGGTATTAACCTTTATGCACATTTACTTATTGTTTATAAATTTTCATGTATGAATTGCACATTTATTTATCATGGAATAAATTATTATGTTTTATTAATCCATGTTTTATGATCCATGTGGCACACTTATGCATGAAATGAAATGTTTAAGAAGGGTGTGCCCTTATAGCACTCCAATGCATTGGGTAAAGTATAGTATAATGATACATCATGTGAAATGAGTGTTGACTCATGATAATTCAAGTGAAACGAGGGTTTACCCGTGCTTTATGTGCAATGAGGATTTACTCATGCTCCATGTGCAATGAGCCTTGGCTCATGCTAATTTCATGCTAAGTGTTATTGCCACATTTCCATGTTGTGATTATCATGATTTATCATGCCTGTATGTTCATGTTTCTATTGTGCTCTATTGATATGCCAAATTTCTAACATGTATTGTACTCCTCATGTTATTCTATGTGTATTCCCTTACTGGGCTTTATAGCTCACCCTTTTCTTATGCATGTCCTTAGATTATCCCATGCAATGCTAAGTATGAGGGAATGTAGTGGTCATGTAAAGGAAGTTTTCAATAAAGATGTTGTATTTCATGTTTCAAGTTTTTATGTAATGATCCTAAGCCCCAAAGACACTAAACCTCTCGATCTTCTTTGTTTTATCAAGTGAAGTTTTAAGTAAAAAATCATGTTTAATTTTGAATTAAAAAGTAGGGTTCTCATATTATTAATATCACATTCTTGATTTTTTATTACCTGAATAGGAATTGTGTAAGAATTTCATAAGAACTCAGGGTAATTAATCCATCACTAAAAATTAAAAATAAATTAACATTATAAAAAAAACATTAATATTTCAAATAAACTATTAAAACCGAGCATAACCTCTTTTTATCCCTATAAAAAATATCAATGATATAAAATCAAAGCGAGTTGTGTTTTGTTATTATTGATTACTTAAAATTATATGAAGGTAATTATAAATTTAAAGTGTAATGAAAATAAAAAATTTTTAAAACTATATATGCTTATGATCAATAAACACACATCCAATAAGATTAACACCGGTTTTATGGATATTTTTAGGCTTTATCTACTAGTTTTAAACCTTTTTACTTGTTTTTCCATTACCAAAGAGATAAATATTTACTATGGATACTATTAATATTGACCAAAAATTAAAAATAACTACTTAAAAAATTTTATCCTCATGATTTTGAATTTGGAACCCATTTTTTAAGATTAAATTTCTAGTCGTGGTATAAACTATTTTAATAATTAAAACAAAAAATGTAATGAAAATGAACTTATAGAAAAATATATTATATTGTTGATTTCTATGTAATTAATTATATTATTTATAACTAAAGGAGACTTATATTAATTTAATATAAAATAAAAATCAAAACTAGATTTTAAATTGAAAAAAATTTGTTTTTATAAAAAAATAATATTTCCATTATACACAAAAAATTCAATCTTTTTAGAAAATTTGAAAAATATCTCTTTATGCTAATTTTGAAATGATTATTTTGAAAATGAATATAATTTTGGAAAATTAAAATTATAAAATTTAGATATGAATCGTATAAAAACCATATAATACATGAAAATTAATTTAGTAAGAATAAATCTATTTCCTTATTTTTTGGAAAAAAATAATTAATATTATTATAATGAATATATAAAATCTAATTCATGAATATTAATAAGAAATTAAATTATTTTAGTATTAACATTAACTGAGTTTTTATATTCTTCCCACCCTTTGAAAATTGCATCCCCCCAATTTTATTCATTACTTAAACAAGTGGGTATATTTTTATTTCAAAGAATTTTCTTATTCTCATGTTTCTTCATCAATCATATGGGTTTTCTAAAAAACATTAACTTCATGAATCACATTATTCTATAACACATACTCTTTATTATCAGGAATTTGAATTGATTGTTCATCATTTTAATGATTCTCTTCCAACTATGCTACCTTAAGGCTTTTAACATAAGATGAATCAAGCACAAATTTACATGATAATGAAATAAAGAAACACAAAATATACAATGGATAAATGTAGAGGTAATACTACTTGATGAGAAACTGGTCCAAAAGGCTCTAGAATATCATATGGTCCAATAAACCATAGAATTAACTTTCATTTTTTCCAAAATTCATAACACTTTCCCATTAAGATATTATAAGATAAACCTGATTTTCAACCATGAATGAAATATATTTCCTCTATTTATTTATGTAGCTATTTTTTCTACTCTAGTTTACATTCATATTCTATTGAACCATTTTTGTAATGAAGTGATTTTTTAACCATTAAAATGCAGACTATGTTATATAACTTAAGTTTTATTTTTTAACCGAATTTAATAAAACCAAAACATATTAAGAATACCTTATTGATAAATATGTAATAAACAATATGATATAAAACCATTAATAGTTATTACTTATCAAAGAAAAGTAGTTAAAATGATTTTAATATTGAAAATGTTATTATAAATAAAATTTATTTTCTTCGTATTATATATTTTAAAAAAAAATTAAATTTACAAATTTTTAAATTTAAATTTGATAAATTAAAATCTATTTTTCAATTCCTTACAATAAAATTATCTTATGATGTATTTTAAATATTTATCTAAACTATATTTTTGGTTAATAGTGAAAAAACTAATTTTTCTAATATAATCACTTTTATATAAGTTAGAAGATTTTAAAATCTTTTCCTATAAAATCATATATTATAAATTAAAATTTAACATTTTTGAAATAATATGATGAAATATAAACCCATTCTCACTATTTTAAAATTATATGTAATGTTTTAATGAAAAATGTTTTTTCAACTATTTTATCTAATTAATTATAGTATGATGAAATAAAATTTTGATATTTTTATTTTTAAATATATAACAATTTATTAACAATTTTTATTTTAAATTCATTTAAATCAATGACATATAAAATTGTATCCCAATTATAAATCCTTTTTTGTAATTTGTTTTTCCAAAAAACAGGTCTTTGTGTGATATATGTGCTAAAAATAAGATTAATTTCCCTGTAAATAAAAAGTTAATTTTATAAAATTTTTATTATACATGAGATAATAATTTTAATACTATTTATTATGGAAAATTTATTTTTTAGTTAAAAAGTTTATATGGGTAGGGTTAATGCTAATTACCATGATAATGGTGAAAAAAATTAATTTAAATTATTGTTTTATTAATACCATGGAATTTATAACCAAAAAATTAGTTTTACATAAATTAAATAATGAATATAATATGAAATATAAAAAATAAATAAGTATAATATCCCTGATTTAATTGTTAATAAATACTAAATGAGTTTAATAATATAAAATGGTAAAAATTTCCATTTTCCAATAAAACAAATTTTCTACACATTATCTATTTTTTACAAGTTAATTTTATAATACTTATAATTTTAATTTTGTTCAATATATGTTAAATTTAGTTCCATAACATAAACATTTATGGGTTATGTTATATGTTTAATAAAACAAAAAATCACATATCTAAAAACTAGTTACCATGTTTAAATGTAAAAGGGTAAAATGAAAAAACTTAATGGTAAAAACACTATAAAACATTTAAAACACGTGAGGTATCAATTTTTTTGAACAATTATAGACCTAACCATGATAAAAAATATATGATTTATAATCTTTTGATCCATTTCCCATGTAATATAAACATGACATTATGTAAAATATAAAGGATGTTTCCAAAAGTTCTATATTTCTCTCTTATAAAAAGGTATCACTTAAACCCTATAAAATACACAAATATACTTCATATTTACACAAAATATTATTTTATACTATAAAAATATACCTCTATTAAAAATATAAACTCCTATTCACTCATGTGCTTCCAAAACACTTCAAAATCAAGGAAACTTCTAATGAAAAATCAAGTCTCCATAGTAAGTACCGTCTCTTTCTTATGTTTTTCGTGTCAAACCTAATCTCCCTAAAATCTTATAAAAATAATATTATAATTATTTTAGTTTAAAAATTATAATTATTTTTTATATAAATGTTACAAACCTAATATTTTCACTTTCATCCACTTAGAAAAACAAAGGAACGTCAATCGTGTGGTGCATAGACTTCCACCTCCATGAAGAATCATTTTTTCACATTTCTTCATGTTTTTCATTATTTATAAAAAATCATAAATAATAGTTCACCATAATATTTAAGTAAAAATAATATAATTATTATACTTTAACAATGGTATTATTTAAAAATAAAAACATCATTATCCATACTCACTAATTGAGTTAAAGTGTGTTCAAGTTTTGGTCGTTTTAACCACCAAAATTAACAATGCATAAAAATATGATTATGAATGATTATGGGAACATGAAAACTAATATTATTATAATATAATAATGAAATTAATATTTTTATGTGGTTATTTAAAAATTATATTAATATTTTAAATTATTATTAATGTAACATTTTCCATTTTCAATAATCGTCGAAATAGGCCTACACCAATTCAATTTTCACACAGTGTAACTAAAACACTTAGGAAATGATATAAGAGATTTATAAATAAATATAAGGAATATATTATATTATATAAAATTAAATATTAATTAGAAACATTTTATCAAAGGATGATTAATGATATCAACATTTCAAAATGTGCACAAAACATTTAATGTTATTATCACCTGATGGTCATAATAAGCTATAACTAATTAATATACTCATAATAATAAAAATATAATAAGTATTTTAAAGGTTAATATTTTAGAGAATGGTTATTAAATTTTATATTATGTTATTTATATTTGTTATTGGAGTATTATAGAGTGTTATTATCTTAGAAAAGAAACAAGGTAAAAGATTTTCAGCTCAATTTTCCTTCATTAACACATTGATAATATTATGCAACTATTTTTATTTATGTTGTGTGTATAATCCATATATAATATATTATATTATGAATTAATTTAAAATCCATATAATAATAAGATCAATTTAATGTTCATTATCCTTTAACAATCTTATTTAAATTTTACCCAAGTTATAAGGATTTATTTTCAACATTATTTCAAAAATAAAGACTTCTCAAATGTGATGATCCATATAGGTAATTTTAATGATGATTTTTTCTAAATCCTATATAGTTTATTATCCTGTATATACCATTATTAAAATTAAATTTACTTCCGATTATTTTAACAGATAATTTTAAAAATATTTTTAAGAATTGTGGGATTTCAATAAAAAAAATTCCAAATGTTCAAATGGGATATCTATCCTTTCCAAAATAAAAGTTTTATCTTTCAGTACAAATTTTCATTTAATTAATTTTATATATCTTTCAAGGTTACATTATTAAATAATATTTTTGATAATAATTTTTATTAAAATAATTTCCACTTATTTTATTGAAATAATTAAATCTTTTTCAGGTTTCCATTATTAATGATTATTTTTAAACGAAATTTTTTTTGAAATATTTTCACTTATTTTATTTGAAAATTCTATATAATTTTTAAGGTTACATTATGAAATATTATTTTAAAGTAAATAATTTCCAATTATTTTTACTTCCACTTTTTAATCCTTTATTTATTTTCATGGATATTTTATTATGAAGTATTTATAATAATTTTTTCAAATTTATTATCTTTCCCATAAATTATTTAGTGAATATTAATTTTCACTTCAATATTTTAAATAGTTTTATTAAAATTTCTAATTTTCTCATATCTTTACCATAAAAGGTTTATCATTAATTGAGTGATTTCTTGATAACGTTGTTTATGTTATTATGGTATTGTTACTTTTAGCTACTGAGATTTTTAATATATTATTATTTCCTAAGATCATGGTATATGATATTTTTGGTAGGATTAAGTAACCGATTTTATGCATTTTTTAAGATATGATGATTATTGTTTTTAAGTGGAATACATTTGTATATATGATGATGGGTGGGGTCCTATATTTCCCTCTAATTAATAGGTTAAGGATTTATATATCTTGAGAAAATCATGTTAAGTGTGACCATTTTTTGTGGACAACAACAAGTGTGGGTATTTTGTTTGTTCCCAACATGAAGCTTCAGTATTTTTTTGTTTACAACATAAATAGTTGGATTTTTTTTCACAATGATATAACTTCCAAATTCTTATGTTTGTTCCATAATTAATTATTATATGAAATTACACATTTATATATGCCTATAATTATCCCCCTTACCAATTTTTATTGTCTCAATATTCTATGATACTTGTCGATGGTATATTTTTTCCATTTGAGATTACATGTCCATTTTCATGAATTATGGAAATATCATATTGTCACATTTTTTAATAATAAATTACCCCACTAACCATTTTTTATCATATGATTATGATATAACCCTTGATGACTTATTGACATTTTTTCCCTTAATGGTTCTTTTCACTCATCCCTTTCATATGGTTCTTTTACCCAGGTTATGAAGATACGTTTATTTTTTGGGAAGTATGAAGGGATTATATATGATTTTGATTATGGAGAAAATATAATAGATTAATATGTTTATATAGAAAAAATAAAATACACTAAAACATTCAGTATTAGGGTTTTGAGATAGTTTGTGTGATGTATTATTTAAATCATGATATTAATGTATTATTTATGTCTAGTGAAGTTTGGGTCACTTAATTTGTTATCAAATAAGGTTTTTTATATTAGTTTAGTTAACTTCAATTTTAGGGTTAGAGAAGCTTTGTGAAAACCCTATAGTTGATCCAAATAACAGGTTGATATAATTAAACATTATTAAAGTCTTGATTAGATTGTTTTCTCTATAAGTACATCTATATTTATATACTATAATTTGAATAGGATATACCACAGATTTACCCAAGGGTACTCACCCAAAAAAGGGTATTTTGGGAATTGAATCGTTCATCAGCCTATTGCATGATGAGTGGACATAAGACTGCACACCTGGTAAAGATCACCAAACATAAAGTAACACAGATTGAACTAATATGGTTATATGATAGACAACTTGTGACATAATAGATGTGAAATCATCATAGGTTAAAAAGAGATGTAATTGGAGATAATATCTTAGGATTGAGATTTTGTCATTTTATACTCTAATTCTTTTGAATAATATAATAACCTTTTTCCTTTTATTATTTCATTGAAATAATATCAATGAAATGATTTTTTGGAAATGTATAACCCTAAGACATCCTAATAAGATTATTTAGCACAAATTATTCCAATGTTTTAAAATGGGTAAGTTAGGTGGATTTCCTAGTAAAAGGAATATCATGAGATTCTTATGAATCCCATAGATTATATATTTAGTAACAAAAAATAAAAAATTTATATAAAAAAATTTATTTTGGAGGAGGATAGAATTCAAGGAATCTAGATTTTGGATCCTTTAAAATACATACTATGTATTATAACTTATGTTTCACACTAAATACAATGTAAAAAAACTATATCATATTAAGAATATATTATTAAATAAATTATAATTAAGACTATTATGGAAACCCATTTATAGTTGTTACCTTTATAAGGTAAATAATTCATGTGGGTTAATATTGAGAAGGTTAATTTAAATAAAATACATTTTCTTTATATAATATATTTTCATTAAAAAAATAAATTTTTAAATTTTTAAATTTCAATCTGTTAAATTAGAATTCATTTTTGATTTCCAAACAAAAAATTATCTTAGTATTTATTTTATGAGTTTTTTACAAAATAAGTCTTTTAGTTGAATAGTAAAAATATTAAATTATCTAATTCCATCAATTTTATTTTAATTTGATGTTTCTAATAAAATTTGGCATAAAATAATATATTATAATGTAAAATAAGGGTTTTAAAACTTTTTTTAATTTATAAACTTACTCTCAACTTTTTGAAATATTATGTAGCGTTTTAATGGAAACAATTGTATGGAATGGTTTTTAATTAATTTAAAAATATTAAAATGAAATTTTTTATTTATTTTATTTTAAAGTAACTATTATTTTAATGATAAATATTATTTTAAACTAATTAGAATCAATGGAATTTACAATTATATCCTAATAAGAAATATTTTCCTTAAAGATAAACTTTTTCCAAAAAAGTGTTTTTATGAGATACATGATCTAACGATATGATTAATTTTCCTTCACAATGAAAGATAATTAAATAAAATGAATATATAATTTTAGATAATAATTTTAATATTATTAAATATGTCTAATATCATTTTTTGTTATAAAATTTTGATTATTAAGATCAATGCTAATTACCATGATAACAGTGAAAGAATTATTTTAAATTATTCTATTCTTAGTATGACAAGGTTTCTATCCAATAAATTAAATTTAAATTATTTAAATTAATAATAAAATATCATTCATAAAAAAATATTATAAGTTATTTAGTTTTTAATCAATACTTAATGAGATTTAGAATCTATAATGGGCTACATGTCATTTTTTCACTATAATTGTTTTTCTACCCAATACATTTTTTAATATAAATGATAATTTTAAAACAATTAGATTATTTATTGGACTAAATATATGTAAAATTTAGTTCCCTAACACCCAAATTTTGTTATATGGTGTATATTATATGTTTAATAAATCATAAAATCACTCAGTTAAAAATAAGTTACCTAGTTTAAAAATAAGAGAATACAATGTAAAATTTAAGGGTAAAAAACCTATAACATTTTTAGAGAATATGGGGAATCAATTTTTTGGGCTTTATATACCTAAAAATTCCCTCAAATATATTATTTATCATCTTTAAATCAATTTACTTTGGAATATTGTCATCAAATTATTGAAATATAAAGGATGTTTCCAAAAGATTCCTATTCTACCATTATAAAAGGGGATGAGTAACACAATTTAAAATGTAAAGACCTGGAATTTCCATAGAATTTTTTTTTCTTAACTACATGGGAATTTTATGAGTCCCTGAAAACTGACGCCGCATAATTCTAAGGTCCGGTGTTCCCGGAATCAATTTATGAAGTTTTTTTCAGGTACGTTCAGTAAACATATGAGTGAGTTTTTATAACTTTTGAACCGGTGCTCAGAATTGAAATTGGAGGGCACCGTTGAACTCGTAGCACCAATATTTTCTTAAAGAAGACTTTCACTTCGATGACAGTGGTTCGATTTTAAAAGATAGTTTCTAGGTTTTCGTTGAAAATAATAAAATAAAGTGAGCTTCACTTTTTTTATTTGAGCCGCCATGTGGGTGTTTGGTGGTTAAAACCTCCCCATGAAAGTTGGAGGTGGGACCACCACACCTTTACCTCACATGAGAGGTTATGGTGGTGGGGCCCACCTGAACCTAACCACTTGCGAGAGGTTACATCATGGGGACCACACAGGGCTAAACCCCTTATTGTTGGAGGAGAGTAAAACCTCTCAACTATCCCTCCTTAATGAGGGAGAGCCTCTTGACCTATACTTTAATTAATTGGTGCCAACTACCCTAATTAGTTTGTGCCAACACTCATGAATTAATTAGGGGAGCCAAGTTATTAATTCACCAATTTTATTTTTGTGTCAGCAAAAAAATAATAGACAAACTCAATCTATTATTATCTTTCTTGGAATTTCTCATTTGGTGGAGCTTGGGAAGAGAAGAGCTTGGGAGAAAAGTTCTTCCAATGAAGAAAGCTCCACCGATGAAGAACTCTAACCTTCTTCAACTTCCTCCCTCAGATCTTACCGACGTGGGGAGTCTTCAACTGACTTACCCTCTGCATCATCGTCAACGAGTAGATGCAGCTTGGGATTGGGAGGGCGTGGAGGACGCGATGGACGACGAACTCCTTTATCTTCTTCCCGCGACTTCAACGTCGATGACTGAAAATCAAAGGTAGGGGGTTTATTTTTTGTAACTTTCCTTTTATCTTTCTCTTCTTTATATTGGAAAGGAATCGTTGCGTTGTTGTAAAACAATTGTTTTTCATCTTTCTTACTCTTTGATGAGCCAAGTATTACCACCCTAAACGCAAAGGGTGTGGGAGAAACCAACATGGCCCGACCCCTCCGCCATTCCTGTTTGCATTGTTTCTCGGCATGGCGATAGAGAATCATTAAAAAAATAAAGGCATAGGAAAAGGCCATGCTTTATTCAGCCTCCGCGAACCGTGATGCCCCTGCGGCTTTCAGGTGCCCCGACCGAGCCGGCTCCGCGGGTCGAACCACCGCCGGCCTCCCGCGTGCTTGGCCACCCCGCCGGTCCGCCTAGCACCCTGCCCGGCCGCCTTCTGGCCTGGCCGCACCCTGCCCGACCCCCCACCAGCCAGCCTGGCACCCTGCTCGGTCACGTGCCCACCTGGAAGTGACCTTCCTAGCCACCTCCTGACATGGTCGCGCCCTTCCCAGCCGCGTGCCCGCCTGGCCGCACCCTGCCCGACCACCTCCCGGCCGCTCGACCTCCCGAACTGGCCCGCGACCCCCCTCGCAGCGTTTTGACTGAACCAACCAGGCCGCACCCTCTGGAACGAGCTGAGCCAAGCCGCTCCCTCGTGATGCTCTGGGCCGAACCGGCCCCGAGCTCAGGCGAAACCCCCCTCGCAGCCTGCCAGGCGGGGCCCAGTGGGCCGGGCCGAACCTAACAGGCTAGCCTGCCCAATGGGTCAGGCCAGACCCAGCAGGTCTGACCGGGTCGACCCAGACCGGGTTAGCCCAGACTGGGTTGGGATGAGTCGGTCCGACCAGGTCGGGCCGGACCCGGGCCCACTACTGACCCTTTACATTCTTTGGCCATATCTTTGGCACCAGATGACCATTTGACAAACCGTCAGTGGAACTGGTTTTCTACAAACGCAGAGGTCCCTTTGAGTATACCCCACAGGAGTTTGGGGTAATGTTGAGATACGGTTAGGTTGGATCGTGCACGAATCCAACAGGGCCCCCGAGACTAAAAGGCTAATAACTCATAGATCGAGCGTCTGATTGACACACCATCTATTGCGCTAAGACCCCTATGATGAGGCAGACCTTTAAGATACTTCTACGGGGGACTTTTTTACATTTGGAGTATTGACTTGCAGATCGTGGAGCGGATCCTCCCAGAGATGAGTGAGCATAGTGCGGAAACCTAGTAGATGGATGAGACCGGACGAATGCTGACCGATTCGACTCAGAGTGTTCCAACTAGCCCAGTGAGGAGTGCCTTGGTGTTGTGTCATACCCATAGTGGGGAGCGCCTCTGTGTGAGCACGGCAGACCCACGATACTCGACAGGAGGAGTACCTCAGCATGCTATGAGGGGGAGTGCCTCTATGTGACGTGACAGCCCCACGGTGGGGAACACCTCTGTGTGAACACGACAGATCCACAGTACTCGACAGGAGGAGTACCTCAGAAGTCTAGGGTTAGTGGTAACCACCTATGTGTGACACGGAAAACCCACTGTACTCGATAGTGGAGGAGTTCTCCAGCAGCCGAGGTGTTCGACATTGTGCTTGGAAATGTTACTCGATACTATCCCTAGAATAAAATCCTGGTGGAGCTGAGTCAATAACTTTTTGTATTTACCTCGTGATTGAGATGGATTACTTGATAACTTAGGTATATGTATGGTCATATACCTAAGTGGGGTTATTTTTTGATTTCATACTTTGTGGTTTATCCTTGTTGGATTATTGTGAGACCTTGAGGGTCTTGGGGTCCCTAATGAGTATCGTTATACTCACTCTTGCACGGGCTATACCCGCACCTCGTTGTGTTGGTTGCATACGACGGACAACGCCGACTGAGGCTGATAGTAACAGGACTGGACAGTACCCGGAGGTGGACCATATGATGTGTTGGTATGCAGAGGAGACCTACAGATGTGGAGTTCTGAGGAGGCTATCTGTACCTACCCCTCAGGTAGGATCAGTGGTGGACGATCCAGGAGCTTCTCTTTACCTTTTAGCTATTTTTTCCTTTTTTTACTTGTTTTTAGTTGTACTTGTATTATCCTATTGGGATTTTATTCCTACCCCTCTAATTTCAGAACTACTTGTATAAAGTTTTACTTAGTGTTTTTCTTCCAGCACATACTCTGTTGTGTGTGTTTTCAAGTTTTAAAGGAAATGCCTTCCAAGTTTAGGGATTTACGCCTTCGGTGCTAGTCGCCAGCCCCTGGACTATGTAAGGCAGGCTTGGGGTAGTCACAGCACAGGCCCTGGGAGAACGATCGTGACATATTGGTACCAAAGGAGTCATTTATACCGTAGAGATTAGGACTCTGATCTTTTCTATGAAGTAATAATATTAAAGGTACTGAGTGTGGTTTTTAGTTCAAGGAGTCCAGTGTTGGTGCGGCGGTCGACGTATCCATACACCAGGACCCTGACTACTGATTTCCGACTCAGTGCACGAAAACACTAATTGCGTGTGTGTTTTGAAAAGTTTTCTTTATGTCAGCTCAACCAGATCAGCTCAAGAGGTATAATCTTTTGACCGTATCGCATCTGTTTCATTTAGGATTCATCCCAGTGGATGACCAGCTAGAGACCCGATATTTGTATGCGCGGATATCCCACCGAGAGATGAGGCCTTGGTGCAAGGCCCTTTTCCAGTGGAGGCACCAACGGTACCACATCACGTTGGACCACTGATGCCACCGGCCCCAGTAGTAGACGATTCACGCCGCTTGAGCGCATTGCACGAGTTCCAGCACCAGAGACCACCCAGTTTCAGGGGAGAGACAGACTCGCAAGTATCTGAGGATTGGATGGAGGTTGTGGTGAGAGACTTCAGACTGGTAGAGACACCAACCGACTTCATGGTGATTCTTACTGCTAGCCTTCTATCGGCATCAGTGGGTAGATTGTGGAGCTTCATGCTCTAGGTTCACGAAGAGATGACGCTTCTATGGGCAGACTTCGGGAGCCTATTTTGGGTAGAGCCTATTCCAGAAACTCTTAGCGCAATGAGCATACCGGAGCTACTTCATCTGTAACAGGGCAGCATGATAGTGGTACAATACTCAGAAAGGTTCACCGACCTCTCGCTCTACTCCATAGATAGGGTGTGGGACCCATTTTTCAGGGCCCAGACCTTCGAGCAGGGGATGAGGTGAGAGATCGGGGCTTTAATGATCTCCCCTATCATCCTAACGCAGGCATGGGTTTTGGAGTGAGCCCTCTTAGTGGAGAGTTTCTTTACTGATTAGTCTCTAACAGTGAGACCCACCACTAGTTGACATGCAACAGAGTCTTCTGCAGCTGGCAGTAGACAGATGTCGCATAGGTCCAAGAGGACCAGAACCACAGGTGGATGACCGCATGACTCAGGATCGGTTGTACGGGGCACCTGGGGCATAGAAACACATTCCAGGAGTGGGTAGTGTTACTCATGCGGTGGGCATGGTCACATGGATCGTGACTGTACGAACCGCCGTTCGGATGATCAGCAGGCGGTCGAAGGACTTCCCAGGCAGAGATAGAGATTCGATCGAGGTGGTTCGCAGGGAGTAGGTGGATTTGGTAGAGGAGATGGTCGAGTAGCTGATGGTGGGCGACGTTTCGAGGTGTTACCACCACCCCCAATAGGAGATCCACCCCGACCGTGGGGAGTAGGTGGACATGTGAGAGCTCATCTCCAGGTTGCTGAGACTTACGATCATGGCGCACTAGAGATGATTCGAGGTACGATCTGTGTCTACTTCACCTTAGCTGCAATACTTGTAGACACAGGTTACAATCACTATTTTATTTCCACTACCATCATTTGGAGCTCAGAGATTCCGATGGAGCCGTTGGCTCGATCCTTACAGCTAGAGACTCTTACGGGAGTAGACTCGACGATTACGCACTTGTGACGACAGTGTGAGATTACTCTAGGAGGCGAGAGCTTCGGCTGGGATCTCTTAGTAGCTGCGTCGAGGACTTATGACGTCATCTTGGGTATGGACTTGTTATCTACAGTCCATGATCAGATTGACTGTATTAGGTGCAAAGTGCGGTGTGTCCACACCGATGGGACTGGGTTTACCATCACCGGAGAGAAGGGAGCCTTTTCATCATAAGATGGACTTACTTAGAGGAGGGTGCATCCAATCACTCATCACTTAGGCTGTCTTACCCTTAGAGCAGTTGATGTGGAAAGTCTGAGCTATCCTATAGTGGTGGACTAGTACGCGGATGTATTACCTGATGATGTTCTAGGTCCACCTCCTCAAAGAGAGGTGGAATTTTACATTGACCTTGTACCTTGGACAACACCAATATCTACAACAGGGTATCAGATGGCTCCCGCAGAGCTTCGTGAGCTATGGGTACAACAAGAGGACTTGTAGGTGAAGGGATTCATCCCACCCAGTGTTTCTCGCTGGGCAGCCCCAATTATATTCTCCAAGATGGCAGATGGGAGCTTGAGGATTTATGTTGACTACCGTCACCTAAACTAGGTGACCGTGAAGAACAAGTAACCACTTCTGAAGATTGACGGCATCTTTGATCAGATGAAAGGAGAACAGTAGTTCTCAAAGAAATACCTCAGATCAGGATATCACCAGCTCAGAGTTGGAGGCGAGGATGTGTAGAAGACGACCTTCAGATGTCAGTATGGCCACTACAAGTTCTTGGTTATGACATTCAGCATAACCAATGCTCTAGTAGTGTTCATGGGACTCGTGAATAGGATCTTCTAGCTATACCTCGATCGCTTTTTCATAGTCTTTATCGACAACATTATTATCTACTCGACTACTGAGGAGTAGAATTCCTACCATTTCCAGATAGTAATAGACACACTCTGAGAGCACCAGCTTTATGGAAAGCTCTCTAAGTGCCAGTTTTGCTTCCGAGAGGTTCACTTTTTAGGTCATGCCATCTCAGAGGCTGGAGTTTTAGTAGATCCAGTGAAGATTGAGGCGGTACATGCTTGGGAGCCAACCAGGAGTGTGACGGAGGTACGAAGTTTCTTGGGTTTGGCTGTTTACTACTGGAGGGTTGTGCTAGACTTTTCCAGAGTTGCAGCACCACTATCAACCTTGGAAAATAAGGGTAAAACCTTCATATGGTCGAAGAGATACCAGAAGACCTTTCAGGAGCTGAGGCAGAGGCTGACTAGTGCCCCCATCTTGAGGCTTTCAGAGGAAGGCATAGGGTATGTATTCTACTACGATGCATCAGGGACCAGACTCAGGTGTGTCCTGATGCAGGAGTGAGCAGTGATCGCGTATGGTACTCGGTAGCTGAGACAACATGATCAGAACTATTCTACCCATGACCCGGAGTTAGCAGCATTGGTATTCACTTTGAAGATGCGGCGACACTATCGGATGGGTGAACGTTTTACCGTGTACTCTGATCACAAGAGTCTCAGGTATATCTTCTCTCATAAGGACCTGAACCTGAGACATCAGTGATGGCTTGAGTTCCTTCAGGACTATGACTTCAAGATAGTATATACTCCTGGAAAGGGGAACGTTGTAGTAGATGCACTCAACATGAGATCTGGTATACATCAGCTAGGTGAGGCGACAGAGCAGCTAGCCGCTTTGCAGATATCCTTTGTGGATAGATATGGAGTAGCTTTCCTTCAGTCACTTACAATCACTCCCCCACTTCATCAGCGAGTCAGGGAGGCACAACATGGGTACGCTGACCGTGAGACACAACTTGCTCAGATATCCACAGGGCAGACACCTGATGTATTATCTAAAGGTGGGGATCACGTCATCCTCTTTAGAGGACGTACTATGGTACCCGTGTCACTTCAAGAGGAAGTGTTGAGGGAGTTCCACACATCCCCTCTAGCGCTACATCCATAAGTGGAAAAGATGTACCAAGACCTTAGACGACAACATTAGTGGCTAGGTATGAAGAAATCAGTTACAGAGTTTGTCTCTCGATGCCTCACTTGTGAGAAAGTGAAGGCGGAGCACCAGGTACCAGTAGACTTGGTTCAGCCTTTAGAGTTTCCAGAGTGGAAGTGGGATGGGATATCGATGGACTTTGTGATGGGTCTTCCACTTTCATCTAGAGTTCATGACTCTATCTAGGTGATCGTCGACCGACTCACCAAGTCGGCCCACTTTCTACCAATCATAGAGAAGGGTTCGGTAGAGAGCATGGGACGCCTTTATGTGCAGGAGATTGTGAGGCCAAATGGATTACCTTATTCTATTGTCTCCGATCATGACACATGTTTTACTTACCATCTATGGAAGGGGTTGCAGGAGGCTTTCAGGACACAGCTTCGTCTGAGCACTTCCTTCCATCATCAGACGGATGGTTAGACTAAGCAGACCATTCATACCCTCGAGGACATGTTTCATGCTTGTGTCCTCGACTTCGGTTGTAGCTGGTAGGATCACTTACATTTGGTGGATTTTGCATACAACAACAGCTATCACTCCACCATAGGTATGACGCCTTTTGATGCGTTATACAGACGACCTTTTAGATCATCTTTGTGATGGACTGACCATAGGGAGTCAGCACTAGTGAGACTAGAGATGTTACGAGATACCACAGAGAAGGTGCAGATCATTCAGGAGTGGGTGAGGACTTCACAAAGCAGACAGAAGTAATATGCTGATTGGAGACGGAGACCTATGGAGTTCAAGGATGGTGACCACGTCTTCCTATGGGTCTCACCTCGATGAGGTCTACAGAGATTTGGACGAGGTGGAAAGTTATCTTAACATTTCATCGGACCTTTTCAGGTCCTCAGTAGAGTTGGTGAGGTGGCATACCGCTTATCTCTTCCACCTCAGTTGCACTGGGTGCATGGTGTCTTCTATGTATCACAGCTGGGGAGATACGCGCATGACCCTTATCACATCATCGACCATAGAGAGCTTGATGTAGATAATGGGGAAACTTTTACAGAGGTTTCAGTAGAGATTGAGGACCGATAGGAGTAGTTCCTACATGGACGGTCGATACCTCTGCTACACGTTCGCTGGCAGCATGAGATCCTCCAAGAGAGCACTTGGGATCGGGAGGCTCAGATGCGTGCTCACTACCCCCACTTGTTCCCTTAGTTAGAGTTGTAGCTTACAGGGATTTAAATCCATGAGGTGGGGAGAATGAAAAGACCCAGAATTTCTATGAATTTTTTTTTCTTAAATACATTGGAATTTTACGAGTCTGAAAAAACTAACGACACGTGATTCCAAGGCCCGGTGTGCCTGGAACAAATTTCTGAATTTTTGTTCGGGTATGTTCAGTAAACGTACGAGTGGGTTTTTATAACTTTTGAACTGGTGTTCGGAATTAAAATCTGAGGGCACCATTGAACTAGCAGCACCAGTATTCGCTTAAGAAGACTTTCACTTCGATGACAGTGGGTTGAGTTTAAAAGATAGTTTTTAGGTTTTCGTGCAAAATAATAAAATAATGTGAGCTTCAATTTTTTTTATTGAGCCGCCATGTGGGTGTTTGTTGGTTAAAACCTCCTCATGGAAGTTGGAGGTGGGACCACCACACCTTTACCTCCCATGAGATGTTATGGTGGTAGGTCCCACCCGAACCTAACCTCCCGCAAGAGGTTACGTCGCGGGGACCACACGGGGCTAAACCCCCTATTGATGGAGGAGAGTAAAACCTCTCAACTCTCCCTCATTAATTAGGGAGAGCCTCTTGACCTCCCCTTTAATTAATTGGTGCCAACTACCCTAATTAATTTGTGCCGACACTCATGAATTAATTAGGGGATACAAGTTATTAATTCACCAATTTGATTTTTGTGTCAGCAACTAAATAATAGACAAAGTCAATCTATTATTATTTTTCTTGTCATTTCTCATTTGGTGGAGCTTACAAAGAGAAGAGCTTGGGAGAAAATTCTTCCAATGAAGAATGCTCCACCGACGAAGAATGCTGACCTTCTTCGACTTCCTCCCTCAGATCCTACTGACGTGGGGCATCTTCAACCGACCTACCCTCCAAATCATCATCAATGAGCTGACACATCTTAGGATTGGGAGTGCGTGGCAGATGCGAAGAATGACAAAATCCTTCATCTTCTACCCGTGACCTCAACATCGATGACCGACAATCAAAGGTAGGGGGTTTATTTTTTGTAACATTACTTTTATATTTATCTTCTTCAGATTGAAAAGGAATCGTTGCATGTTTATAAAACAATTGTTGTTCATCTTTCTTACTCTTTGACGAGCCAAGTGTTACCACCATAAACGCGAAGGGTGCGAGCCAAACCAAAATGGCACGGTCCCTCCGCCATTCTTGTTTGTGTTGTTTCTCGGCATGGCGACGAAGCAGCCTTGAAGGCGATGAAGGCACAAGAAAAGGCCGCGCTTCCTGTGGCCTCCACGAACCGCGCTACCCCCACAGCATTCTGGTGCCCCGATCAAGCTAGCTCTATGGGCCGAACCACTATTGGCCTCCTGCATGCCCGACCGTACCACCAGCCCTCCTGGAGCCCTGCCCAGCCGCCTCCAGGCCTGGCCGCGCCCTTCTCGGCCGCCCGTCGGCCTGTTTGGCTTCCTCCCTGGCCACGTGCCCCTTGGTCACACCTTTTCTGGCCGCCCCCTGGCCTGACCGCGCCCTGCCTGGCCACCTCCCGACCACCCGACTTCCCGAACCGGCCCGCGGCCACCCTCACGACGCCCTGGCCGAACCGGCCTGGCCGCGCCCTTCGGGCCGAGCTGAGCCGAGCCACATCCTCATGATTATCTAGACCGAATCGACCCCAAGCTCGGTCCGAACCGCCCTCACGGCCGGCTGGGCGGGGCGCAGCGGGCCGGGCCAAACCTAACCGGCTGGCCCACCCAATGAGCCGGGCCAGACCTAACAGGTCTGACCGGGTCGACCCAGACCAGGTTAGGCCAGACTCGGTTGGGCCGAGTCGGCCCGACCTGGTTGGAACGGACCCGAGCCCACTACTGACCCTTTACTTTCTTTGGCCAAATCTTTGACCCCAGATGACCGTTTGACGAACTGTCAGCGACACTGGTTTTCTACGAACGTGACAGTCCCTTTGAGTATACCCCAATGGAGTTTGGGGTAATGTTGAGATATGGTCAGGTTGGATCGTGCACAAATCCAACTGGGGCCCCAGGACTAAAAGGCTAATAACTCACAGACCGGACATCTGATGGACGTGCCATATATTGCGTTTAGACCCCTATGGCGAGGCGGAACATTGAGATAATTCTTCATGGGACTTCATGACTATTGAAGTATCAACCTAAAGATTGGGGAAAGGATCCTTCCAGTGAAGAGCGAGCATAGTGCAGAGACCATGTATCTGGATGAGACTTGACGACTACTAAAATATTCGACTCAGAGTGTTTCGACTAACCCAGTGGAGAGTGCCTTGGTGTCGCGGTAGACCCATGGTGGGGAGCGCCACTGTGTGAGCATGACAGACCCACAGTACTCGACAGGAGAAGTACCTCAGCAGGCTACAAGGGAGAGTGCCTCTGTGTGACGTGACAGACCCATGGTGGGGGGCGCCTCTATGTGAGCGTGGCAGACCCACGGTACTCGATAGGAGGAGTACCTCGGCAGTCCAAGGTTAGTGGGAAGCACCTCTGTGAGACGCGACAGGCCCACTGTACTCGATAGAGGAGGAGTTCTCTAATAGTCTAGGTGTTCGACGTTGTGTTTGTAAATTTTACTTGATACTATCCCTAGAATAAAATCCTAGTTGAGATGAGTTAGTAACTTTTTCTATTTACCTCATGATTGAGATCGATTACATGGTAACTTAGGTATATGTATGGATATATACCTAAGTGGGGTTATATGTTGATTTCATACTTTGTGGTTTATCCTTGTTTGATTTTTTTGATACCTTGAGGGTCTCAGGGTCCCTACTGAGTATCATTATACTCACCCATGCAGGGGCTATGCCTGTACCTCATTATTTTGGTTGTAGAGGATGGATAACGCTGACTGGGGCTGAGAGTACTAGGACTGAACGGTACTCAGAGGTGGACCATACGACCTATCGATATGCGGAGGAGTCTGAAAGACATGGAGTGCTGAGGAAGATATCTGTACCTACCCTTCAGGTAGGGTCCGTGGTGGATGATCCAGGAGCTTCTCTTCACCTTTCAGCTATTTTTTCCTTTTAATTTGTACTTGTTTTCAGTTGTACTTGTATTATCCTGTTGGGCTTGTATTCCGACCCCTCTTCTTTCAGCACTCTTTGTATATAGTTTTATCTAGTGTTTTTCTTCTATCTCGTACTATGTTGTGTGCATTTTCATGTTTTAAAGGAAATGCCTTCTCAGTTTAGGGATTTACACCTTTGGTGCTAGTCGTTTGCCCCTGGCCTATGGAAGGTGGGCTTGGGGTAGTCACGAAACGATCCCTGGGGGACGAGTCGTGACATAAAATATGCACCTATCCTTAGAATTAATTCATGAAACTCTTAAATTTTTCTAAAAAAATATCCCAATTAAATAATAATAATCCTGCGGTCAATCATTTTTATCTTAATCCCTTCAATTTCATGGGAACTTCAAAATAATAATCAAATCTCCAGCATTAGTAATATCTCTTTCTTAAGATTTTATTATTAATCATAATCTCCATACAATATTATCCCCATAATAATATGATTAATTAAATATCATAATGATATATATACTTTTTATATTAAATGTACAACCCCTATATTTTCCTTTACACCCAATTAGAAAAAAATGGAACACTAATCATGCATGTACTTAGTCTACCACCTCCACAAAGATTTTTTTTCCATTTTTATTCTAGTTTTTCATTATTTATCAAAAAAAATAAATATTGGTTATGAATTATATAAAAATAAAAGTATTATCATTATAATTTTTTGTGATGATATTAATTAAAAATAAATACCATTATAACCAAACTCACCAAATGAGTTACAACGCGTTCAAGTTTGGGTCGTTGAACCACCTACATGAATGATGATTTAAAATATAATTATGGTTTACTAATAGAATATTAATAATAATATTAAAATAATATAATAGTAAAATAATTATTTTTATATGGTTTTTGAAATATTATATCCAGTATTTAACTTATTATTAAGGTATCTTTTTTTCACTCAAATCATTGAAATAAGCCAACACCAATTCCATTTTCATACAGTGTAACTAAAAAACATATGGAACAATATTAGGGAATTATAAATCAATTTAATAAGTATATTAAATTTTATTTAATGATATATTAGTGATTTAATTTTATTCAAAGTACGGGTAATGTCATCAAGGTTTTAAAACATTCACACAAAATTTAATGTTATTAACACTTGATGGTCATAATATGTTATAGATAATTAATGTACTCATGATAAAAAAATTATAATAATGATTATAAAAAGGAAATATTTATTATTAAGGTTATTAATTTTTTTGTGATTTTTTTTTTATATATGATATAAGTGAGTGGTAAACTAAGAAAGGAAATAATGTATGATATTTTCATCCCAATCCCCCTTCATTGAAAAATTATTTATATTACGCACCTATTTTTATTTAATTAGTGTGTATAATTCCTATATGATATATTATAAAATGAATTTATTATTTTTTCATGGTATTATAATATCAATATAATGATCATTATCCTTATATTTGTTTTGATTTAAGATTTTTATAAGCCGTAAGGATTTATTTTCCACTCCCTTTAAAAAATCATGGTCTTTTAATGTGATGATCCATCTAATGAATTATATGATCATTAATTATAAATCCTCTATCATTTTATTCTCCTTTTGATATATTTGTTAATCTTAAATTTCCCTTTGAGTTATTTTAAATTACATGTTTTAAATATTCTTAAATACTATTTTTTTCAACAAGGCTTTTAAAAAAAATTGAAAATAGTTTTCCATCCTTTAAAAAATTAAAATTTTATCATCTACTCCTCATATTATATTGATTACATTTATATTTTTTTCGGGGATCCATTATTTAATATTATTTTTATAATTAATTGCTTCCAATGTATTTCTAACTATTTTTTTTGAAATCATTATGAATTTTTAATTTTCCATGATTGAATATTATTTTCAAAAGTGAAAATTTTCAATGTATTTTTGAAAATTTTATTGAAAACATTATGCTATTTTAAAATTTCCATTATTATAGTATATTTTAAAAGAAGTAATTTTAAAATTATATTCCATTCAAATGTTTAAAACCTTTATGTATTTTCAAGTAACTTGTATTAGTAACTATTTATAGTACGGTTTTCAAAAGAATTATATTTACCTTCAAATAAATGATTTATAAGTAATTTTCACTTCAAGGTTATAAAGTTTTTGTTAAAAGAATTGTATTTTAACATCTATTTACCCTCCATGGTTTATCATTAATGAAGTGCTATTTTGATCACCCTATATATGTTATAATGATTTGATTGCTTTAATATAATGATATTTTCTATATCTTATGATTTATTAAGTTCATCATATGTGATGTTTTTGGAAGGTTTAAAAAACCAATTTTTTCATAGGTTATATAATATATAATAATGATTTTTTAATGTGGAACACATATCTATAGATGACAATAAGTGGTTTCCTAATTCACCCTCTAATTCATTGTTTAAGGATTTATATATCATGATAAAGGGAATTTAATAACGAGAATTTTGTTTTCTTGCAACATGAATCATGGTAATTTTATTTGTTTACAATATAAAGAGTGGGAATTATTTATTTTCACAACCTGAAAAGTGGTAATTTTTTATTCACAACAAGAAGCATGAGATTTTTTTTCAAAATGATAAAGTTTTTATATTCTTATGTTTGACCCATAATTTTTTATTATATGAAATTCCATATTTCTATATGATTGTGACTATTATTCTTAAGTAATGTTTATTATCTCCATATTCTACACACTTTTTCCATGGTATATGTTTTTTTCTACTTGGGATGGCATGTCCTATCATTTTTATGGAAAATTCATTTTTCCATGTTATTTTTAATAATAAATTATTCCATTATCCATATTTTCTCACATTCATATGTTCTAACCCTTGATGACATGTTTATAATATTTTATTTGGAGAGGATTTGAGCTCACCCATTTTTGATGTTTTTCTTACCCAAGGTTACAAAGATAAGTTTAATTTTGGGGAAGACTAGAAGGGATATTTTAGGAGTTCTATTATGGAGAAAAGATTTTAGATTATGATTTTTATATACATAATATCTATGAATCTAATCCATTTAGTCTTTTTATGTGATTGAATGTGATATTCATTATTTAAATCATGTGAATAATATATTATTTTCATCAAATTTAGCTCTGGTCAATTCACTTTTTACCTTTTAATCCATAAATCATACCAAATATAGTCCAAACATCTTACTTTAAAATAATTTATTTCTACAAGCTAGTGTTTGATACCACGTTCCATATAATGCCTCAAAAGGTGTCATCTGTATACTAAAATGAAAATTTATATTATAAAGAAGACTCAACTAAATTTTTTTGATGATCCAATGTTTTTTAGTAATCCATTGAACATACTTCAAACACAACTTCGAAATTTAAAATCCTTCACTCTTCTATACATCCAATTGAGAATTAAAATATATACTATAATTTAATTCAGTACCCAATGAATTTCAAAGTTCTTTCCAAAAATTAGAAGTAAACCTAGGATCATATTTATATAAAATGAATAGAGTAACTCTATGTAACATAACTTTATCCTTGATATAAATTTGAGAAATTTATTCTAAATAATTAGTATCTCAAATAGGATATAAATGTGAATATTTATTAAACAATTAAACAATAACCCAAATTGCATTATTACCTTGATTTTTCTTTGGAAATCCCACCACGAAATCCATGAATATATTTTCCTATTTCTACTTAGTTATTGGAAAAGGATGAAGCATCCAATTAAGTAATTTTCAGTTAGCTTTAACATGTTAACGAGTAAAAAATATTATGTTAAACTCTTAAATATCATTATTTATTCCGTATAACCATTAATACCCCTAAAGGTCATTGTACATATTAGAACTATCAAGATAAATAGAAATGGGAGAGTTGTGAGCTTCACTCATAAATTACATTTTTAACTGGGAGATAATGGGTTACACAATCTTTTTATAAATATAAAAACACTATACATGCTAATATTAAATTCATGTAATTTTTATTTCTTTACTAGTTCCACCTTATCAGAAAAATCCTATTATTTATGATTATATTTCTTAATTTATTCTGATAAATATGACAACATCAACACTTGAATCAACACATAGGATATTTCTGTATACCCAATTTTTAGTATGTAACACCCCATGTTTTTAGGAATTATAAATTTTAGATGAAATTATATTTATATGAGGTACTGAATTTTATCTGACACCAATTTAAACTTTAATTATACACGTCAACAAGTTAATCTTGTGTTTCACACAACATCGTCACAGCTTGTGTTACACAAAACACTAAGTTTCTAAGAAATAACATTTTGTTATTATAAAAAACATTATTATAAAACAAACCTAAAACATAGTAATATGGATGGTAATGAATAATTATTAAATATTATTATTATTTTATATATATAACAAATATTTGTAATATAATATATAATTTTATTTAAAGACTATATGTTTCAAAAAAACACTGTTTTCTCAAAAGAGATATATTTTGTGTATTTCTATGAAAAATAATAAAAGTAACTTAAGAAAATTTATTTAATTTAATTATATCAAATAAATTTAATTTTTAAATTCATAATTTCAAAATTAGCTTCTGTATAATTTTTGGTATTTTTATGAACCACTTAATTTTTTGATGAATACTGAAAAATACTGAATTTTAATTAAAAAATAATTTTTGTCTAATTTAATTATATAGTTAAATTATATTTTAATTTTTTTAATTTATAAATATTTCATTAATACATTAAAAAATTAAATTTATTTCTATGTTTTGAATTTCATATTGAAATTGGATATAGAAATATTTCAATCTTTTGAAAATTTTTCATTAAAAACCCAATGTCTCGCAACGTCTGCGGGGTTAATTTTAAACAAATATTTTCCACCACTATGAATTGAGTTTTGAAAAATGTATATATTAATTTGGATTAAATTTTAAATTCTTATTTTAATTATATAAACATAATTTTTCAACCAAAAATATTATTAAATGTAATTAAAATTAATTATAGTGATTATGGTAAAAACTGTATTACTTAATGAATAAACATAGAATATAAGGTGTTTAAATGACCCATAACTTGTACAACACCCTTTTTAAGGAAATATTTTGGCCCTAACCACCTTATTATCTATCCTTGTGAGTTATTGGGATATTATTCCATGTAAGTGACGTACATAATAAGTTATGTAAGAAAAAGGACTAAAAGGGAACCTCGCTAGCATTTAACACTTATAAAGCTTCGGAGTACGAAATAAGTTGCATAGGTTTGGTTATAAATTGTATTATTGAAGAAAAAATATTTATTATTATTATTATAATTGTTTTAAATATTGAGGTGATCTAATTACACTAAATTCTTAAGAAACACCAATGCATGGAATATTTATATAATAATTAATAAAAATAAATGATATTTTATTAAATGATATTGAGTTACTAAAATAATTAATCCACCAATTAATTAATAAGTGTTAAAAATTTAAAATATGGTCCATTTAAGTTCCAATTTATCTTTTATAATGAATCTAATTACCAAAAAATGGTAAAAAAACATTATCAGTGCAATTAGGGTTAAAACAGTGTTTTACACGTTATATGTGTTTCTGTTAAAATTAAATTCCAACAAAAATGATTTTTTTTAAAAAATTAGTTTTAAAATTTAATAATTATTGGTAATAAATTTTATAGTAACTATAAATTTTATTATTTTTTAATTAATGAATTACATAGTTTATAAAACTAGCTACCTACATGAAAAACCAAAAAGAAAAAAATAAGAAAACTTAAAGGCCAAGGAAATTATACAAATTATTTTATTTTTGTGAGGTGTCATTTTTGATCAACCATAATTAAAATTTACTCCATTATTTTTCATTTTTAAGCATATTATATAAGGAATACCTCACAATAGTGTCAACCTTTTTATAATTTCAAGAATTTCACTCCCCCTACACTATAAAAAGACATTCAACCATCTCATTTGTTCACACCTCTGAAGCCCTTTGGATCATCCAAACACTGAAACAATAAGATATTAAAATCCCTAATCTCACCCTATAATCCTCACTTAGTACACAAATCCAACCAAGGACGTATTTTGGATAAAACAAAAAGAAGTTACCTGAAAAAGAGGTAACATTTTTAAACATCCATTTATGTTTTATTTCCTTTTCCACCAATTAAATTATTCTTATTTAATGATAATACAATAAAACCAGTATAATTATTACACTTTTATGTTTTTATATTAAGTTTTTTACCTAAAAATACACAAAATTTCATCAAATGGTTGATTAATGTACTCTTTGTGTATGATGAACTTTCACCTCTCGAAATGATGTCAGTCATTTTTCCTTTATAACCTCTAATGATTGGGAATTATGATGGAAATATAGTTTTTAGATGATATATATATATATATGATATTTATTATGTCTTTATTCTTATGTAGTTATTATATAAAATTTACCTTCATGCTTTCCATTTTATGTGAATATGATAACTTCGTTTGTGGATGTGTGGACTGCCGCCTCCCCAAAGTGATGTGATTCATTCACACTTTTTATAGAATTTATTAATTGGGTTCAGTAAATATATAATATATTTATCATATTATAATACTAATGTAATGATAATATAAATATATATATTTAATTTACTTTCTTAATTTATTTCAATACGATATGAAAACAAAAACAACATTTTTGTGTACATATGGTCTACTGTCTCCATTAACGGTGTATTAAATTTCAGACTTATAAATTTTATATATTATTATAAATATTCATATAATGAATATATATAATACTTATATCATCTTTTATATTTAGTAAATAATAAAAAAATTATCTATATAAGAGGAGTAAGAATAATCATTCCAAACATATACGAAAAACAAAGTGAATATTACCTGAAACGTTACATTAACATGGAATTATTAATAAATAGAGAATATAAAGTAAAAAAAAATTTAATTATTTTATTATATATAATAATATGTTTATTTTATATATTTATTATAAAATTAAATTTATTATAGACGATTTTGAACATTTATCAATAAATTCAAAACTTAAAGTAAGAGTTTTCTCATATCACTTATATTTATTTAATAATTTTGACTTATTCACCATTCATTTCATTGTGTGTTGTATATACTATCGACAAATGTATTCTATGATTATTATACATAAATTTATGGGTATTTAAATATCCATTTATGATCTTTCTTTCATGGTATTTTCGGTTCAGAAGTTTATAAATCGATAAAGTAATTTTTTTGTCTCAATGTTTCTTCTTTGAGATACATGCCATGTTATGCACATATATTTCATATAGAGTGTATATACTATCACCTGACATGTTATATCATAAATATATTTATTTCAGGATAATTTAAGCTTCATGTAATTTAATTATCTCATTTTTATTATGAATCGAAGTGTAGCACCCCCCAATTTCAAGTAAGTAACCCATTCGTAATGATTTTCTTGTATGTAAAGTTTATAGGAGAATTTTGGGATATTTTGGAGAACTTTTGGAGTGTTTTTTGGTATTTTCTACAGGATTATGGTTGGTATATGGTTTGGGAAAATCATGAAACACTAGTAGGAGACAACGTGCAACTTGTGATAGTGTGCTTTGCCACAGTTGGCGCACAATTTACTAACTGTGTGATTCAATCGTGTGAGGTTAATCCTTGATTTATTGGATGACACAAAGTTTTCTTAACCGAGTGACTGAACCATGCACCAATAGAAATCTAGACCCTAAAAAGGTTGATCTAGTTTGTCTTTTAGTTATAATTTCATATTTATTCCCCAAAATGGGCCTAACTCAGTATTGTTCCCTCTAAAAGGTTAGAAAATCTCTCCCTATCACATTAGAAGCGATATGAAGGCATTTTTTGGTGCGTTGAAGCTCAATTATCAGGTTAAGTCATTTTTCTTAGTGTATTTTGGTGTTCTTCCATATATATACTTACTCCACTCTCTTGTTTTCTAAGATATATATCTTTTGTGGGTAGATCAAAGGTTTTGGATGCCAAATATGTTTAGTTTTGGTATTTTTATTGATAGGGGAAGAGATTTGGGGTTGGTTTTGGAGATTCAATATGGTTTCATGGACACTTTTTGTGCCATTTATATTTTCACCAAATTCTCAAGGTAGGTGGATTCACTCTTGAATCTCATTTCTATAATTTATTGGATTAGTTTCAAATTGTTTAAATTTGATTAAAATTGATTGTGAAATTAGTGTTCAAAGAATGGTAGAAACATTATTCAGTGACCGCTTGTGTATTTTTTGTGCAATTTGATTTGATAAATTATTTTAAAATATTAATTTTAATATATATTCTTAGTTTTTTATGTAAAAACAATTTAAATAAAAATGTTGTTTTATTGAAATGGTTTTTTCATTGAAGTGGTTTTGGAATGATTTTTTTGGAATGTTTTTTAGGCATACTTGGTGGTTTTTGTTCATACTGCATTATGAGGCCTGGTTGAAATATGACCATGTCCATGGTGAAAAAGTTGTAATGGAACATGGTATTTGATTACCTTTTAACAACTTGGTAGATCAAAGAGAAACCGCTCATGATTATGGAACATTCATAAAAATCATGCTTGTGTAGATGTGTGGTTATGTGATTATGTGGATTGGAATGGGATATGCAAAAAAATTGAAACCTGAAATGGTTTTAAGAACTTTCTTGGTTTCCTTCATGGTAAATGGTTTTATGGTGGAAAACTATTTTGTTAATATAGTTTTTTTTGTAAATTGATTCATGTTTTCTAAATAAATGAGTTTGTATAAATTGGTTTATAAATTGTGTTAACTAGTTATATACATATGGAATGCGGAGGGAATTCATTGGGTAAAATATTACGAGTTTCATTACTCAACCCTACTTTTTCACTTTGGTTAATTTGTAGATGTTTTTCACCAAGAAATAGGTAAAGTTACATCATTGCTATTCTCTAGTGGAACATCATGATTCATTAGCATAGAGTTGGAGTTGGAGTTTGGATATATGTCCTTCAAATCTTTTAGCTTTATTATTTTTCCTTTCATTGTTTTATTTGATATTTTAGTCTTTTGGTGTGGTACTTGATACTATTTGATTTCAATATCAATGTGTTGTTTTGAGTTTTCTTTCATTGATATCATTCAACACGTAGTGGTTTATTTAGATATGGAATGTTTTGATTGTTATTTTATTTTCAAAGGGGAAATCATCCCCTTTTATATTGAATCCCTTCAGAATTTATTTCCATCCTTTGTTTTTTTGGGGGTGTTGCTTAAGGCCAAGTAATGTCCCTCCAGATTCTCAAAAAATTGAGGAGGGGGGATAATACAAGTGGTATCATCTTGGTCCCTATGAATATCTTTCTGGATCAAGTGGTCTTAAAATTAGTATTAGTTGTTAGTCTTTGAGTTGAAAATCATGTCTAGTCTATTCGTTTTTTTTTCAGGTTGGTAGAAAGGAGTACAATTATTGGGACATGAAATGCAGTGTATAAACATGCATAGATAACCATTTAATGTTGAACTTCATGTTACTAAGGATTTGAGTACATAAATATTTTGGAGACACTTATAGGATGTGGAAATCATTGAAATGGGGTTAATCAATGATATAACTATGGAATGCATTAGAGTATTGACTTACCACTAAGAGTGAATAATTCATTTTTCATAAAGATTTGTTATTTTGTACAAAAACTGTTAATTTTTTAAATTGATAAAGGTGTTTTTAAATGTGAGATTTTGAAAAAGAGAATGATTTTGTATTTTGAAAATGGTATTATTTTCAGAAGCATAGTGAAAATTTAATAAATGGATGATAGTGGAAAATATTAAATTTGGAATGATCTACTGTTATAGTATGATATGGTAGAATTTTAAATGATAATTCTTTAGTTAGTAGAGAGTGAGAATTATGGACTTTATTGTGTTTTTATAAAATGGCAGCTGATAGGTGTCAAGGAATAAAACTGGAGAAAGATGCTAAGAATGTGGTTTCACCTGAGACACAGGTGACCCAACTACTGGTTTAGAGTATATTCCATGTGTTTTAGGCTATGGATAGGTGGAACATGAGGGATAATCCATGGAAAGTGGATCATTCGATCCAATTCCAAAAGTAGAACCCACCTATATTTTGGGGTGGTTATGAACCAGAAAAGGCATATATACGGTTTAATAGGATGAATCATATCTTTTATTTCATTGAAACACAATAAAACTTTAAATTCAAACTGGCATCTTTCATACTGAAATATCTTGCATGCCAGTGGTGGGATTTAGTAGTTCAGGATAAATTATCCCACAACCTTTTAAGGGAGGATTTTGAGGAACTATTTAACAAAAATTTATATCCTAATATGTTAAGAGTTTGAATAATTATATACTTTTTCTTGTTAAAGAGGAAAAATATTTCTTTTAAAATTTATTTGGAAAAATTAATAAATTTATTACACTTTTCACCCAAGCATTCCTCAAGTGCATCCTTGAAGGCATACATCATTGAATTGACGAAGTGATATGAGATTCACTAGAAGTTTTTGTGATCTATATTAAAAACTCTATAGAGATTTTAAATATATAATTGATATCTAAAACATAAATATCACGAGCTATAGTGGGAGGAAGTATGTTGGTACAAATAGGAAATCATGGTAACTCTATCATAGGGAGTAAGCTGAAGAAGTACACATATATCCAAGGAAAGATCATGAATAAGAATTCAATGACTGGATCTGTAAATTGTCCTCCAATACCAATGTTCCAATATATATTTTTCTAATGTTGTTTATTTGACTACAATAAGAAAGAGTGAATGAAACCCCTGATTTCATGCTATAATTGAAATAAAATTGGGCATCTTTAGCACTTTTTTCATAGTGCTACAAGGTCAAGTGTTTGGGATACTTCTCAGTGGTCATAGATGTCACATGGGATTACATCACAAGGGACACATAATCAATATAATCATAAAAAATAGCTATCCATGGTGATTTCATGAAAACCATGACTCCTCATGCAATAAAATCTCAGCATGGTAATAAGGAACAATGTGAAACAATGAAGAAATTATATGGAGCTGAATAAGTTATTGTGGATGATTAATATGGACCATCTACATCAAGATGTATAATTGTTTTGAATTATACCCTAATGCAAGTGTTTTTTATAAAGGTTCTTCAAATTAATTTATTTCTTCTCTTGTTGATGATTTTTTAGTGTAATAGTTATGAAGATGAATCTTATGATAAAACATCAAACTTCCCTTGGTCAAATAGAATGTTAAGGATCTGTGAGAAGATTATTTTCTATAAGTATTCATGGAGTGGAGTTAAATTGAGATTTCTCTATACTAGATATTAATGTTTTTGATATAATCCTATGTGTGTATTGGTGAACTATTTTAAAGGATCACGTCGACTATTACACTTGAAGAGTTAGCTTTACAACTGAAGACGACATCGAGCATCTCTTCTGAGGGGGCGGAAATATAAAATTATGTGAATGTTTATTAGAAAAATAATTTGGAATGATCTCATAAAATTTGGAATCATTATAATTTTCATCAATGGACGATATCGAGTAGAATAGTTTTATAGAATTGGTTGATTAGTTTCGAGATGTGTTACCCAATAATATCACATATTTTTCCCCTAGTAGAGAAGTGGAGTTTTCAATTGATCTCCTTTTGGTTACTAGTCCTATTTCTCTTCCATATTACCAGATGGAACCAATATAGTTAAGGGAATTTGACGTGAAGTTGGAAGATCAGAAAAGAAAGGGGTTTATTTGGCCTATCATGTCTCCGTGAGATGCATTAGTTTTGTTTGTCAAAAAGGATGATCTAATTTTTTGGCTATATGTGGATTATCGTAATCTTATCAAAGTAATGATAAAGAATCAGTATCACCTTCCACAAAATGTTGATATCTTTGATCAATTGAGAGGATATCTGTAATTCTCTAAGATTAAAATACGATCAAGATATCACCAATTGTGTATTAAGAAGGAGGAAATACAAATGATAGCTTTCAGAAGTAGATATGGCCATTATGAAAATATTGTAATTCCTTTAATTATTATGAATGCACCTACTGTCTTTATGGAATTTATGAATAAAATATTTTAGAGATATCTATATTCCTTTTTGGTGGTGTTTATGGATGACATATTGGTGTATTCAAGGACAAGGACTGAGCATGATCAACACTTGTAAACGGTGTCGAGAATCTTGAGAGACCATCTATTGTATTCCAAATTATCTAAGTTTTTTTTGGATACATAAGGTACAATTTCTTGTCCTTGTAATATCTTAAAGAGGTGTTTTTGTGGATCCTAAAGACATATAGGCTTTTATATCTTAATAACCACTGAATAACATCTTTGATATAAACAATTTTCATGGATTGGATGGTTATTACCAACAATTTGTTCATGATTTTTCAGGATTGACCACACCTATGAATTCTTTGAGAAATAATAATTTTTCATTACAATGGGATGAGGAATGTCATAAGTATTTTTAAGAGCATAAAATATTCCTTACATATTCACCGATTGTGATTTTTTTAGAATTAGTACATGAGTATGTGGTGTATTGTGATGCATCAATATTAGGGTTGGGATGTTTTCTCATGTTGGGAGATCATTTTTTTTTCTTATGGATCAAGAAAATGATGGGTTCATGAGAATAACTACACAACACATGATTTGGAGTTAGTTTTCGTAGTCTATACTTTGATGACTTGGCATCATTACCTCTTTCATTAAAATTTTATTGTGTTTACAAATCAAAATATTTTAAAGAATATTTTATCACAATAGAATATGAACCTAAGATAAAGAATATGGACATATTTTCTCCAACTATTTGACTTTGACTTTATGTATACACCTGGAATGAGAAATTTAGTGGTAGACGAATTAAGAATAAATTCATATGCTCAGTTGGAAAAAGAGGCTTCAGACTAGTGGAAGTTGACGTCAGTGATCACAAACATGAACTTGGATGTGAAGAATGAGGTTATGTTTTGATTTTATTTCTAGTTTATTTGATTCTTTATTTGGTAAATATAGTTGAATAGGTACAAAATACCTATTCATAATGTGTGGTGATGAGGTAAAAAATCATTGGTTGGAAGACCATTAAGGGATGGAAACTAGATGAAAGTTTAGTGATGTGGTTCAGAAATATGATGGTCTTACCTATGGCTTGTTAGGAACAAATTCTTCATGTATACCACCATTCACGATTGGATTTTCATCCTAGAGTATAAAAGATGTATAAATAATTGAATTCACGGTTCTGGTGGAGCGTTATGAAAACGTTAGTGGCTATGTTTTTTTTCGAGATGGTTAACTTCTCATCAATTTAAGGGAGATCATCATTTTATAGAAGGTATGTTGCAATATTAACCTTTCATTTTTTGAAAGTGGGAGAAGATATTTATGGATTTTGAAATAGGTATCCCAAGAATGGTTTGGGAATGAGATTATATATAAGTGATTGTGAATTGTCTCACAAAGTCAGATCATTTCATCCATATTCATGAATCTCATACAGTGGAGGAATTATAAAAAATATATATACATAAAGTTGTAAAGAGCCATGGTATACCAGTTTTGATCATTTCAAATAGAGATATGAGTTTTACATCTCATTTTTTTAAATCCTTACAGAATTCCCTTGGGAATCAATTGAATATGAGTATGAAATATCATACTTAGATGGGCATGCAATCTAGACGGATGACAAAAACATTGGAAGACAAGTTGTGGGATTTTGTAATAGATTTTTCTTGATCATTGGAATATCACATGTCGTTAGTGTATTTCTCATATAACAATAATTATTTGGCCTTAATAAAAATGGATCTGATTGAATCATTGTATGGGTGTCCTTGTCGTTCACCGCTTTGTTGGGTGGAAACGGATGAGACATCACTAGGTGGGATGGGCCTTGTTCAATAGATAATGGATAATATTCAGTTGATTAAGAAAGGGATGTAGATGGATCAGAGTTGTCAGAAATCATATGTGGATCTTCATTGATAGTCATTGTCATTCTCGGTGAGTGATCATGTATTATTGAGGGCCACTCCAAGGATTAGACACTATCATTTTGGGAGGAAAGGCATGTTATCAACTTTATTCGCAGTCCCCTTTGAGATAATGGAAGGGGTTAGATAGGTCTCAGATCAGTTGGAATTTACACCACAGTTTAGTGTGTTGATGAATGCGTTTAATGTATCTCAGTTGAAAAAGTATGAGCATTTCCCTAGCCATGTGATTCGATTATATCACATTAAACTAGAGTCAGATTCTCCATTGGTACATATCCCAATGCAGATTGTCGATAGGAAATAGAATGTATTTTGTAGAAAAAGCATCAATCTAGTGAGGGTATTGTTGAAATACAGTTAAATTCAAGATGATAATTTGGAATGTTACAAAGAAATTAAATAAAAAGCACTAGAACTCTTTTAGAGAAATTAGGGTTTTCTACATTCTATATATGGAAAGGCTAATGTTGGGGAGAATTTATCATCTCTAGTTCTTAGTAATTATCCCTTTATTTATGTTTTTAAATTACATAAACTTATTGAGTGTTGTTTGGGAGATTTTGAAGAAATTTTGGAGTGTTTTATGGTTTTTAAATTTGTTCACACTTGGTGAAAAGTTTGGGAAAACTGTGAAACACCAACAAGAGAAACTGTGCTACATTACACTGTGGGATTTGGAATGGTTGGCACATCGTTTACTAACCGTTATATCCAACCATGTGAGGTTCATAATTGAGGTAATATATGGAGCACTGTTAGAAAAATGTTTCCTAACCATGTGACTAAACCATCCACGATAAGAAAACTAGACCATAAAAATTGGATCTAGGTTAGCTTTGTGTTATAATGCATTGTTTTTCACCAAAATGGTGCTAACTGAAAATGTTTCCCTATCCAAGGCTGGATAACCTCTCCCCATTTATTTGGAAGCTATCCAGAGGCGTTTCTTGGTGTGTTGAAGCTCGATTCATGTAGTAAGTCAACATTCATGGTGTGTTTTTGTGGTTTTACATAGATATACTTCCCCTATCTTAGTTTCATATATATATATATATGTCTGATGTGGACAGATCTAGGTTGTGTATTCCAAATATGTTTTTTGGTATTTTTGTTCACATGGGAAGAGATCTAAGGTGGGTTTTGGATATTAAATTCGTTTTCATGGATACTTTTCATTTCATTTATCATTTTATTCATATTATTGAGGTATGTTTATTTAATCTCAAGTCATATTTCAAAAAATTATTGCATTAGTTTTAAATTTTATAAATTGATTGATTTTTTTGTGAAATTGGTGTGAAAATTATTTCAAAAACATTCATTAGTGATTCGTTATGGATTTTTTTGTGCAAAGTGCTTCGATAAAATATGTTAAAATATTGATTTTAAAGTATTTTCTTGGTTTTAAGTATTGAAAAAGGTTATTTTATGGAAATTGTTTAGGCATTAAAATGGGTTTGGAATGATTCTATTGCAATGAGTTTTGGGAATACTTGGTGGTGTGTGTTCATATTTAATTATGAGGATTGATTGAAATATGACCTTGTGCTCAGTGCTAAAGGTGTAATGGAACATGATATTTAACTACCTTTTGATGACTTGGAAGATTGATGAGAAACCTCTCATGAGCATGGAACTATTATAACGAAGAATTCTTGTAAAGAGGAGTTGTTATATGAATATGTGGATTATAATGGGATATGATAAAAATGGAAACGTGGATTGGTTTTGAAGTACCTTCTTGGTTGATTTAAGAGAAAACAAGATTAGGGTGGAAAATTATTTCCTTAAAATATTTTTACTTAAGTGATAAATTGTTTCAAGTTGATTTATATAAATTGTTTTATATAAACTGATCTATACAATGTGCTAACCAGTTCTATCATAGTGGCTTGGGTTTGAAAGTCATTAGGGAAAATCTATTGAGTTTCAATACACACCCATGCTTTGGAACTTTGGTTATTTTTCAAATATTGTTTACCGAGACACATTTAATCAAAAAACAATGCACTTATGTAGTGGTAATTCATGATTCTAGAGCATAGAGCTTATGTTGGAGATTGGATCCATATACTTGGATTCTTTGAGATTTTAAAGTTTGTTGTTCATTGTATTCTTTGATATTGTATTCTTTCACTTTGGTACTTGATTAAAGTGGATTTTAATATCAATGTGTTGTTTTGAGTTTTCATTCTTTAATATCATCCATCATGTAGTGGTTTAATTGGTTATGGAATGTTTCGATGGATTTTTTTTTCAAAGGGAAAATAATCCTCCACATATATTTAAGAACTTTGGAATTTAGTTCCATCATTTGGCATCTTGGGGATGTCGCTTAAGGACAAGTAATGTTCCTCTGCCATCTCAACATAATGATGAGAGAAGGGATGTTACAAAAGGTTAACAAAGCACTAATATTATATTTCTAAAGTCTCATCCTTTATCAGGATTGTTTAAAATTACTATACCATTGATGAAATATTATGATCCATATCTCATGGACACTCATAAAGTTTATTTTCATATAGTTATTAATAATATATTCATGTATCAGTTCCATTTTCCACTCTTTGTTAATTAAGATAATTAATAAATAGTTTTCAATAAAATATGAGTTTATATCTATCTTCATTCAGAAATATATGTTCTATCAAAACCAAGTTTTCTAAAATGTTTTAAAAAAAATATAATTAAAAATTTTTCTAAATGTTTTGAAACTTATTTTATACATTTACAATGAAAAATGTTTTCAAATTTTTTTCTAGCATTCTTTATTTGTTTTCCTTTTTTTCCAATGAAAAATGTTTTCAAAAATGTTTTTTTAAAATAATTTTTCAAAGAGGAAAGAATTTATTCCTCAAGAAATGTATTAAATGGTTTTTAATGATTCAGTTATATAATTTTGAAGTTGGATTCAAAGAAATGTATTTGGAATATGTTATATATTTTTAAAAAAGTGATATTCAAAGAAAATTTATATTGTATGTGATCTTTAAAAATACATCTCCATCTAAGATAAAATCGTTTAGTGTAGTTTATGATTTACAAGGGATATGATTTATGGAATAAAATTCATATTTTTTATATGAATGGTTTATGTTTTTGTATTATAATGTTTATGGTTACTGTTTCTTTTCCATAGGCTAATCATGTTTCATAGAGATCGACATGAAACCCATTTATTTTCCATGGGATAATCATGTTATGAAATAATAATTACTTTAATGTGTTTTTATTTTTATATGAAATATATTTTCATGTTGTGGTTCATGGACATTGATTATATGATATGCTGGCCCAGATAGCATCGAGTAATCCCATTATAGCTTTTATGATGGGGTGGACCATATAGTGTCGAGTAAGTCCATTATATCTTATTGGATGGGGTGGCCCAAATAGGGTCGGGTAAGACCTTTAATGCTTATAAATGGGGTGTACCATGCATTTTCCGTTAATACGATTATAGATTATATAATGGGGTGTCCTAGATAGCATCTACTAAGCTTGTTACAACTCATATAATGAGGTGTCCCATATAAAATCAGGTAATACTATTATATCTTGATGATGATGTGGTGCAGATAGCATAAGGTAATCTTTTTATTGCTTATATGATGGGGTAGGATAGATAGAACTGGGTGAGCCAGTTATATATTTCATGAAGTTTGGGACCTATATCTACCTCAAATGCATTGGGTAAATATTAATGAGATAAGGATGGGAAACATATTGATGGGAATTATCCATAATGCAAAATAGGTGTGTCCTAATCCAAAATGGGAAATCAGTGTGTCTCGATCAACTATGGGAAGATGGGGAAACCCAATCAGTTATGGGAAAATGGAAAAACCTGATCCCTTATAGGGAATAGACTATGATTGGGGATAGAATTGTGTCCCTAACAGTATATGTAGTCCCCATAAAGTTCCCTAATAAGTTTTTTAAATGAACCTTGGCTTAAAAGTAATATTATTTATGCGTGAACTTGATTACATGTTCACAATGTCATGCATGGACAAGCTTGCCTGTCCATAAGCTTATGTGAAGGCCTGATTTCCCATCCATAACTAAATGAGTTAACATGTTTCTATTTACACATGTTCACAATTTTATATGTTTATTGTTATCCTAGAAGTTTATGTCTTATGCCTATGTTATGCTATCAAGAATTATTATCTTCTACTTCAATTTGATTCATGTCTTATGAAATGTCAATATTTATTCCATGGCTTACGTATAGGATCTTTTATATATAGGGTATGATATTAAAATGTTATTCTCATGTTCTCTTACTATTATGCTAATGTTATGATTATATATCTCTTTTATTTAAACTTATTGGTAATCTAAGCACACCCATTTATTATGTTTCTCTTCCCCATGTTAGGAAGAATGGTTTTAATTAGAAGTACTAAAAGTTAAGATCCTTACAAGAGATGTTAAAGATATTCCACCAAATTATATGAATGTGTTATATGTTTCCAATGTCACCAAACTATCATGGTCCCCAATAATGTTTTTTAATGTGATGAATATTCATCTAAAATGATTTAATATTCATATATGTTAATCCTAGGTCACTATAGTTGTTATCAAAGGGTACATTTAGTCAACCTCTGGAAACTAGGATGAGGAATATTTAGTGATATCCCCTAAGGATATGTCTAGGTATATATCTAAGAGTAATCCTATGGTTTCATATATTTAAAATAATATGTAATAATTTAGACATTCCATAAGTGTTTTTTCATGACCTTTTGGTTTTCTTCTAGGATAAGTGCTTCTCACATTATGATTTATGGATTTAGTCAATGGATGGAACTAGAATAAACTAGGTTAACATTGAATGTGAAAAAATATTTGCTAATGGGAAGTAAAATGGGATGATCAATGGAGCGAAGGATGTTTTGTCATGCATATTTAGCCATCACAAAACATGATTAAAAACAAGTACCTTAACAAACTCTACGAATAAAAAAATAAGAGAAAGAATGAGTTTACTGGGAGTTATGGTAATAGAGGTCATGGAGGAAAGAATATTCCGTTTCCTTTATGTTGAGAATGTGGAAATAAATACACAAGTTAATGTCTTATAAGAACGATAACATGTTTTGAGTATGGAAAATAAGGACACAGAGCAAGTAACTGAAAATGAAAAATGAAAAGTTTAGTTAACACAATAGATGGAAATAATAGCCTCTCTAAGGTATTATCAATAGTTAAATGTTTTATTTTTGTAATGAATGAGAATTATTAAAATATATGTCCTAAGAGGAATGATCCCAAAGGGAATCATCCAAGTGGTACGAGTAATGGTTATATTGTGTATGATGATGAGAATAATGATGAATTGTGAAAGGAAAGAGGTATTATGCAATAGGTTGAGGTAGACTTGTTAATGTATTAAGGATGAATTTGAATAATCATAGTGTTTATGTATTTGTATTAAAGGATTATGAATTTGAAATATATAAGGATTATTTAGTTTATGTTTTTTTTAAGGATTTACAAAAATATGTGGAATGCTTTTGAGGGACTAGAATAGCGATTTAATAGAAATGTGATATATTCATGGGAAACACGTGAATAAATGAAATATATCCCTTAAAAAGTTCTTAGTTTTAAGATAATGATGTTTGGATAAATTAAATTAAATGACACTATTTACCTTGGAACTGATAAAGGATATTTTGACAATGTAGTTTTTGCTACCATGGATTGAGTTTACAACATTGTTATTTTTAAGGAATATATCCAATAAAATTTGGAATAAGGAAACATACATGTCTTCAATATTTATATGTGTTCATTACCATGTTTCAAAAGAATACATGGCCAGGGTATTCACATGTTCTGTATGTAAAAAACAAGAGTTACATTATTATATATGAGGGATCAATGTTAGGATCTGTTTAAGTGACCATATTACTAATGTTTTGAGCATTAATATTTTAGAAGGGTTATAAGGTTTACCATTTTTGGAATGGTTTAAGTTAAAAATCCGATGAGGTTTTATAGATTCATGTATTATCTCTCCATATGAGGATTTATGAATCTTGAATAACCTGTGCTAATCATTTTTTGTGATGTTAACTAAAGAGAGATGGAATGAATTATCATTCTATTTATGGATCCCATAATCTTTTATTTCTTTAGGAATAAAAAATTCACTATCATTCCATGAAGTAAGAGATAAATTGGAAATTGATTAAGGAAAAACTAAAGGATGAGATTGTGCATATATAATATAATGAAATCAAGTAAGTATATATTCTTGTAAAAAAATTCTTCCATATTAGGAAAAAATGTCTTGAAATAAAATTATTTAATATTATAATCATTTTTTATTATATAAATAACCTATTTAATTTTTCTTCAGTTTATATATATGTGATTATTAACTTTCTCTGGATTACCCACTTTTTTGATTAGTGATCGTTATCAATCCCTATATTTACTTTCACTTTTCCTCCATGTCAATGTTTTAACGTTCCAACCATGTTCTCATATATGGAAACTTAGTTTTGATTTACTTTGGGAATCCATAATGGTTCCAACATTACCTTTTTAAAGGATGTTTTTGTATAAATTTTTATAATGCGGATTTGAATGAAATAAAAAATCTTGTATTAATCCTTTGATAACTCTGATAGGTTTGAGGGAGAAATTCAATTTAAGGAGGGTACAGTATAACACCCTAAGTTGTTATGAATTATTATTTTTTTAATAAATTAAATTTATATTATTTATTTAATTGAGATATATACCATGTTAATATTTTTTTTCCACTACAATAAGTTAACCTTGTGTACACGCAACATCGATTAGCTTGTGTTATACAAAACGTTTTGTTTCTACGAAAGATCATTTTATTATTTTAAACAAAATTTTATAAAATAGCCATAAAACATAGTAATATTAATAGTAATAATTTTTTTTTAAATATTACTATTAGTGGTTTCATATAGATAAATAACATTTATAATGAAATGTATAATTTTTAGTAAAGCCTATATGTTATGAAAAAATATAATTTTCTCAAAAGAAATGCTTTTCATGTCCTTCTATGAACAATTGTAAAATTAATTTATGTGAATTTTAATAATTTAATACTTTATCATAAAATTAATTTTTTAATGAATAATTTAAAAATTAGATATATTGATTTTTAGGTATTTTTTAGATTAATTTTATTTTTAGATGAATAGTGAAAAATCATGAATTTTAATTAGAAACTACAGTTTTTATAATTTATTGATATAGTTAAATTATATTTTAAATTGGTTTTAAATAATAAATATCCAATTTATAAATAAATAAATCCAATTTTGTTCAATGTATTAAACTTAGTATTTAATTTGGATATAGAAACATTTCAAACTTTTTAACTTTTCTTTTTATTAACATTTTGTCTTGCATTGTCTATGGGATTGATTTTAAATTAATTTTTTCCAACGATGTGAATTGAATTTGAAAAAAGTGGATATTAGTATTTTTAATAATTATGATATTTTTGGTCTAATATGTTTAAATTAATTTTTTAATAAAAAAATAGTGAAATTAGTTGAAATTATTTATAGTGATTAAGGTAAAAACATGCTTACTTAATGATTAAACATAGAATATATGGTTTAAAAATTACCCAAAACGTGTCCAATACCCATTTAATGAAAAAATAAAGTATAATAACACCTTAGGATCAACTATTATGAGTTACTGGGATACTATTCCATTAAATTGACCTATATAATATGTTAAGTAAGGGAAAGGACAAAAAAGGAACCTTCCTTACCTTTAACACTTATAAAGATTTAGAGTATGGAAAAAGCTATATAGGATTGGTTCTAAATATTATTTTGGAAAATAAAAGTTTTATTTTTTTATAATAATTTATATTGAATTTTTAGAGATGATATTATTACACTAAATTCTTAATAAACTTTAACACATGAAATATTTAGATATTAATTAAATAAAATAAATGATAAATTATTGTAAGATTTAAAATTATTAAAAAACCTATCATATTCTTAGTGATTTTTATGTTTAAAAAAATATCAAATATGTACCATTCAGGGTCCAATATATCTTTAATAATGAAAATATTGCCCCGTAAATAGTAAAAAACTTTGTTAGCATAGTTAGGGTTAAAGAAGTGATTTTTTGGTTCCATGTGTTTCTGTTAAAATTAATTTCCAAAGCATTTGGATTTTTATTTCATAAATTAGTTTTCATATTTTATAATAATTGGTTATAAATGGTCTAATAAGTCCCAATTTATATTAGTCTTAATGGATTAATTACAAAGGTTAGAAAACTAGCTACCTAAATGAAAACCAAAATGAAAAAAATCAGGAAACATAAAGACTAAGTTCCAAATAAATTAAATGATATAATTTTTGTGAAGTGTGATTGTGAATCTACTATATATAAAAATTATTCCATTATTTTTAATTTTTTAAGCTCGTGATGTATGAGACACCTCCCAATAGTGTTTATCTTTTCAAATTTACAAGAATGACACTCTCCTACACTATAAAAAGACATTAACAATTCCTATTTGTTCAAACCTATCAACCCATTTTTCTCATCCAAAACCTTCCAAAAAAAAAATACAACATCCCCAATATCACCCTAGATTCATCTCTTTCAGAATAAATCCAACCAATGAAGCCCTTTGGTGCAAATCAAAAGGAGTTACTCAAAAGAAATAGGTAACATTATTCAACATCCATTTATGTTTTATTTATTTATACACCCATTAAAATTATCTTAATTCAGGATTGTATAATAAAATTTGTATCCTAAATATACTGATATGTTTTTATTTTAATTCACTGAGAAAAAAATACATACAATTCAATAAAATGGGTAACAAAATAATCATTCGTGTACGGTGAACTACCGCCTAGTGAAACAATGTTGTTTATTTTTTTCTTGACCTCCTCTCATGGTTGGTAATTATTATGGACATACTATTTTTCAAATATATATATATATATATATATATATATTTATATGATATTTATGATGTATTTAACCTATTGGAATTATTATATAAAACATACCATGATTCTTTCCATTTTCTATAGATATGATAACTTTGTATATGGTCGTGTGGTCTACCGCCTCCTCAAAGAAATGTGATTCCTTCACACTTTGCATGTAATATATTAAGGATTTTTTTAGTAAATGTAAAATATATTTATAAAATAGTAATTCTAATATAATTATAATATATATATATATGTTTCATTTTTTATGTCATTCAAAATGACTAAAAAATAGAAACAATGTTCATGTGTACGTACGGTTTACCCACTCCAAGAACTATGTATTACATTTAATATATATATATATATATATATTATAAATTTATATATATATACTGAATATATATTTTATTTATAACTGGTTTTTAATTTCTCAAATAATTAAATCATGATCTAAGTACTGATATCAAGAGTAACAAGTGAAAACATATATGAAAAACAAAATATATATCACCCAAAACATACCATTAACATGGAATTGTTAATAAATGGGTAATTGAATTCATAATAAAATCCAATATATAATTAGATATAAGAATATTTTTATTTTTAATATGTATAATAATACTATATTTTTATATGTGGTTTGAATGTGAATGAATAAATTCAAGACTTAAGGTAAGGGTTTTCTCATCTCACATCTATTTATGCAAGACTTATAACTTATTCACCATTCATTTATTAGTGTGGTGTTTATAATTATAATTAATTTATTATTTATTCTTATAATTAAATTTATTTTTATTTAAATATATATTTTATTATTTTTTATTCATGGGATATAAGGTTCAAAAGTTTCTAAATTGTTAAAATAATTATTGTCCCAATTTATCCTTCTTTGAGATACAATCCATGTTATGCACATATATTTTCTATGAGGTGTATATAGTTCCCTTTGATATGTTATATTAATAATTTCCTTCTTTATGATATTTTAATCATCATGTAATGTTATTATCTCATGTGTTTTATGATTCAATGTTACCAAAGTGGTAATATTTTATTGTTATAATCTCATCATTTATTGTGGTTGTTTTAATTAAACTACCATTGATGAAATATTATGAAACATATCTCAAGAAAAATAATCAATTTTATTTTCCAATTTTTATTCATGATATATTAATTTATTGGTACCACATTTCTACTCTTTGGTACTTATGATATTTAAGAAACTATTTTTAGTAAAGTCCAACATTATCTCTACCTCTTCGGTCAGAAGTTTGTGTTCTTTCAATACCATGTTTTCTAAAAGGGTTTTCAACAATATTTATTCTTAAAATTATATTAATTTTTTTTAGTATTTTTAATAAGTTTTCATGGAAAAATGTTTTCAAATTTCAATCAATCATTCTTTATATGTTTTACAGTTAATTTATAAGGGGAAATGTTTAAAAAAATTATGATTAAAGTTTTTTCCAAAGTGGAAAGGATATATTCCTAAAAAAATGTTTTAAATGATTTTAATTATTTTATTATATTTTTTCAACGTTTGTTTCTAGTAAAATTATTTTTAAAATGTTATATATATATTTTAAAAAAATTATTTTCAATGAAAAGTTATGTTACTAGTGATTTTTCAATGTCCTTCTCCATCTAAGATAACATCCTTTATTATAGTTCATGTTTTATTATGGATATGATCCAATGATTCCATTTATATTATTTATATGAATTTATTATGTTTAAATGGTATAATTTTTATGGAACCCATTTCTTTTCCACAAGCTAGTCACATTTCAAGGAGATAAACATGAATCCCATTCATTTTCTATGGGATAATCATGTTATGAAATAATAATTGTTTTAATGTTTTTTAAGATGATATGAAAGGTCTTTTAATGTTGTGGTTCATAGACATGGATTATACTATGGGGTGGTCCAGATAGCTCTAGGTAATCCCATTATAGATCATTCAATTGGGTGGACCAAATAGCATTGTGTAAGCCTATTATAACTTATATGATGGGATGGCCAAGATAGTGATGGGTAAGCCCATTATAAATTATATGATGGGGTTTCCTAGATTGAACTCAGTAATACAGTTATTGATTTTTCTATGGTGAGGCCAATATAGATACTGGTGATCCCATTATATCATAAATGATGGGGTGATCCAGACTACATTCGGTAATGTTGTTATAGCTTAAAAGATTTATAAGATGGGGTGGCCCAAATTTCAACAGGTGAGATTATTATTACTTATATGATGGGGTGGACCAAATAGAATTGGATGGGACCATTATAGCTTACATGATAGGTATGACCTATATCTCCCTCAATACTCATTGAGTAATGATTTATGAGATAATAATTTGAAACAAGTTTATAGGCTTGATCCAGAATGGGAAACAGGTGTGTCTTGATCCCAAATAGAAAACTTGTGTGACCTGATCCACTATAGAAATATGGGGAAAACTGACCCACTATGGAATAATGAGTAAAAGAGATCCCTTATAAGGAAAGGATTATGACTTGGTAAGGTGGTTTTTCCCACATAGTAGGTTTTTCCCCATGAAGTGCACTTATAAGTTTCCGTAATGCGCCTTGACATCAGGGGGATGTTTTTATGTGTGAACATGATTATATTTTCAAAAAGTTATGTGTGGACCTAGTTTAAGGTCTGTAAGTTCATGTGATGGCCTGATTTACTTTCCTTAACTAAATTCTTGAAACTATTTCTATTTATATATGTTCACAGTGTTATAAGACAATGTTTATGCCACAGGAATGTATTATGACAATGTTATGCTATCATGAATTATTATCTTGTACTTCCTTATGATTAATTTATTCTGAAATGAAAATATTTATTTAATGAATAATTTATATGATCTTTAATATTTATAGTATGATCATCAAATGTTATTCCCCTACTCTATTACACTTATTTTAATGTTAGGTTTATGTATCTCTATTATTTACCCTCACTAAGAATCTGAGCTCACCTTTTCTTATATTTACTTTCCCAAGATTGTGAATAAAGGTTTTAAATATGAGTTCTAAATATTTATATCTTTATGGGATATTTTTAAGATCTTTCTCCAAATTTAAATAATGTGTTCTTAGTTTCAAAATACTGTAAACTATTATTGTCTATGGGAATATTTTTTTTAAATGTGCTGTATACTAATCTATAATGATATTATATTCATGTATGTTATGCATGGTTCACTATATAGTCCATAATTAATTAAATAATTTAATAAATAATTATATTCCAAACTGAACATGGTTAGTGATTCATTGTATTTCAGACTTAAATCATTAGATACATTGTTTTATTCTATAGGATAGTAATGAATCATGAAATCATAATACTTTATAAATGAAATAAATGTAACAGCCCAAGAATTTATAAAAAAATATTCTTTTTAATTTTATTAATGTATTGTGTTGTACGCTACACCAAAAGGAGCTTGCACAACACACATCCTTGACTTGACTTGCATTACACGCAATCGCGACCTTCCTCGATAGCGTGTGTAGTACGCAATACCGAGTTTCACTAAACAACGATATGCTATAAAAATATTATTAAAACTAGCCGTTATGAATAGTAATAACCACTTTTTGAAATCCAGTAAATCTTATTTTTCAAAATGAACTTTATTTTTGGATTCGCAGTATCGAATTTAGCCTAAGGTGAAATTTTGGTACTTTTCGGATAACTTTCATATTCTGATGAATAGTGAAAATTACTAAATTATAATTAAAAACAACCTTTTTAATCGAAATAATTAATAGTGATAAATCATTAATTTGAGTGGTTTTAAAGTATATTTAGAATATATTTTTACAATTTAATACAATGTTGGTCATTGGATGTAGTTTCACATTTAAACTAGACATAAACAAGTGTCAATCTTTTGATAGATATTGTTTCTTAAAAACACGCTATTTGTTTTAACAGCGGGATTTAATTATAAAATTAATTAATGCAACTTTTATGTTATGAATTTGGTAAAATAGACTTCATTTTTGAATTCGGAATATGAAATATAGCTTGGGATGAAATTTTGGCATTGTTCTGAAAAACATCAATTTTTGATGAATAGTGAAACTACTAAGTGGTAGGTTAAAAACTGAATTTTGCATAAAACTTAATTTTACCGCTTCTGTGAATGGAATTTCGAAAATCCGAGAGACACGGTTAATATCATGGACTAAAATGTGGTTCAATGAGATGAAAATAATTTTTTGGTGAATAGTAACTTTTTACTTTTTTTTACCACGGTTAATAGTAAATAAGGTAACTAAGGGTAAATATGATATTAATATTACCCTAACACATGTCCTAATTCTATTGGACAAGTGTAATTCGACCAAAAACAAACTTAGGAATAAAATATGACCATTTAGGCCCACTTGGATTAGATTAGGACATTTATTATTAATTTATTTAAAGAAGGGTTAAAATAGTTAAAATCAAAGTTTAATAAGTAAATCATTTTTAATATGGGGTTATACATAAGATAAATTCGACTATAAATATTCATTAGAAATATAAAAAGATTTCCTACATGATGGTATTTTATTTGTAATTTTTAGACATCAAATAATATAATTTATTTATGACACAAAAATGATGCAGTAATTATCTTATTAATGAAATATTGACATAATTGATAATATAAATACCAAAATAAATGTAATTTAAGACTTTTTATGAATTCCACTAATTTTATAGGTTACTATGATATATTAGTGTTGATTTAATCAACTTGTTTAGAACATATAATTCTGTTATGACTTTTACAAAAATCATATATCAAATAGTGTCAAAATTGACACAAAATAGTTTTTAAATCAAATATTATATTATTAATTGTTATTTTATTCCTAAAAATCTAAGGTTCGGCCAAATGACTTAGATAAGGATATATGTATTAATAATATACAATTTGGGGTTCGTTTGGCATGTTATAGTAAGTTTATTAACCATATAGTGAAAGAAAACAAAAAGACACGGTAAAAGTTAAATTATTTAACTTAGAGTTAAATCTAATTGATAAGGTTAAAATAATACCCTAAACTTGTCCAAATCCTATTGGTTGATAGGATTTCGACCCATACCCACTTTATCTTCGAAATAAGACCCTTTGGAACCATTATAAACCGATTTTGACTTTAATATAAAATAATATTTTGAGATATTCCTAAGGTGCCCCTCTCCTCCCCTATAAAAGGACACCTCCTCCCCCTCCTCCTCACACCAATTTGAGCACTCAAGCTCGTCCAAACCCTGCCAAAATCTCTTCTCCACTTCCCTAGCAACATCCTAGAGGTTCTGGTCTTACTCAAAGACCAATTTTAGTTCCCTAAGAGGAGGTCTCCAAAAGGCGCTTCAAAGAAGAGGTAATTACCGTTACCAATTCTTTCATCTTTATTTCTTCTTCCACTTCTTCTTCTTAGGTTGTTTCATTATGAAGTAATAACATCAGTATCACTCATATACTGATATGTTATTATAAGTATGAAACAACCCTATTTCACCATCTATCCATCCTACGGAAAAAGAAATCACCGCGCGTGCGTACGTACGGAATACCGTCTCCACGCCGTGGTGTAATCTATTTTCCACCACCACCTTACATGGATGGGTATAATGGTGTAAAGAATAACTATACATAGTTATTAAAACATCATATTGATTCTGATATATTGTATAATCCACTCCAATTCAATTCAATATTTATAGAAATGATATCATCGCTCGTGCGTACGTACGGACTACCGTCTCCACGACGCGATGAGATTCATTCTCCATGTTAACCATTTAAGAATGATTATAATGTATATATAAGAAATAATAATGAAATATATGACATTATAAAGCTACTGGATTTATGTATATATATACATATGTATGTCATTTACTTACTTCCATTTCAAGACAATAAGGAAAGAAAAACAGCGTTCATGCGTACGTACGGACTACCGTCTCCATGAACGGTGTTTTTTATTTTATTTATCTATTTATTATATATATATATATACTGAATATATATGATATATAAATCATATTTTATATTCTGGAAGTAAGTAAATCATGATATAAGTAATAATAATGTCAATAACAACAAGTCAAAATACCTACGATAAAAGAAACGATTTTACCCAAAACGCTTCTTTAACATGGAATTTACAAAAGAACGGGTAATATAATGTCATAAGTGAACCATATATGATATCATAACAATGAATATGATTCTGTAATAAGTCAATGACATTATTTAAATCATTATACAGGAGGTTCGGACACATACGAAGCAAATTGGACCTAAGGTAAGGGAAAATATCACAATCTCATTTTTATCCGAGATTGTTTATTCGTAAATATTTACTGGGGTGTATTTTATCATCCACATCCATGTTCCCTCAATATGTAATATTGTTTCCATCCACTTGCAATATTTTAAATCCAATTTTACCCTTAGGTGAGTTTTTAGTAAAGAATATGAAAGGAATCTTTTGTCGTTTTTCCGTACGAGGTACTTTTTGACTTTTCCGATAAAAGTACGAAGAATGTTTTTTTTTAACTTATACGGCACGAACGGATTTATACTGTTTTATAAAGCCTTATTTTCATGAAGCATCCTCTAAAATATTTCATGACTATTTTCAATAAAATCTCTTTCTTTTAAAATTGCATGATGTTTTGTGAAAAGAAATTGATTTTGAAGAAGAAAGGATATTTTCCTCAAGAATTCAATTCAAGTGTTTTATCAAAATTATTTTCCATATAAGACAATAAAGGGTTCTGTTTCTATCCATATTTTTACATTGATTTGACTATGTTGTGATGGAATTATGTTTATGAATTCCTTTATCTTATATGAATGGTTTTATGATGTCATGTTGTTTAAGAATCCCATTTTTATTACATGGGTTATGCAATGATGTATGATTTATGATTTTGTGGCACACATAAGAAAGGATTCATTAAGAGATGGGTGGGACCTATATCTCCCTCCAATGCATTGGGTAAAGATTTCATATCTCATGAGATATACATGGCTGGAATGGTAGGTTATACCGGTTCAGTGAAACAGGACTGAAACGAGGATTACTCGATTCAGAAAGGGACTTTGTCCACTAAGATAGTCTTGGCAATGAGTCTTGACTAACAAGAAATGATTCTCTATGATTATGTGTGTATGCCACAATGAGTAATGTTTTAAGTAAGGGTTTCATTTTCACTACTATGATTTATCCCATGTTATGAAATTATGCTCTCTTTTGCAGGTTAAGATTTCCAAAAATGTTATGTTCTTATGAAAATTATGTGATTGTTATTTCTTTTGTTTACCCTTACTGAGCATTTGAGCTCACCCTTTTATGTTTTCTTTTCCCCAGGATATAAAGAAAGGTTTTAGGTAAAAAAAAAGGAAGATCTTTGTGGGAGATTTTGAAGATCTTTCACCAGGATTAGAAGATTACGTTCCGAGTTTCCAAAGACACTAAACTATTACGATCCTTGTGTGTGTATTTTTGTTATGTATTAAGTATTCCGCAAAAGTAATGTAATGTTCATGTACGTTAGGCTTCGGGTTTCTACAGTTGGTATCAGAGGAAAGGTTTAGTCAACCTTTGGAAACTAGGATGCGAAAACGTTAGTGAGATCCCTAGAGATATTTCTAAGGTATGTCTAGGGATGCCCCTAAGGATAAGTATACGTATAGGATATAGTTCTAGAACTATGGTAACGATATTAGATTAAACCAAAGATGATAGATATTTAAGTTACTCCCCCTTTATTACGATTTTTGCATCTAACACTATTCTGTTTGGGTTTTAGAAAATGGCTGGAAACAAGATAATTCACAATAATGGAGGATATGATGGACAATGGAATGATATTCTTCTTGAGCAACCAAATGAAATGGGATTTGGATGTCCAAACATCATTATTATGCCGAATCAGCAATCTCACAACATGATCAATAAAGTAAAATTTGGTAAGTTTCCTGACTCGACTAATAAGAGAAAGATGGAGTTCCATGATGATCATAGAGGAAAGAAAGTTCAATTTCCCCTATGTAAATCATGTGGGAAGAGGCATCAAGGAGAATGTTTCAAGGGAACTGGAAGATGCTTTGGGTGTGGAAAATAAGGACACAAAGCAAGTAAGTGCAAAGGAAAAGGGTCGGTTAACACCATGGATGAGGATAATGGTATTGCTATGACATCAAAAATGGTTAAGTGTTTTAAATGTGGAATGTATGGGCATTATGCAAACAAATGCCCTAAGGGAAAGACTCATGAAGAGAATCAGTATGGTCATATGGGTAGTATTTATGTGGATGATGATGAAGAGACTACAAATGATATGTGAGATGAAAGAATTGTTGAAGCTCGGTCAATGGTTTAAGAATGTTGTGGAATGATTAAATGTTTATCATGTGTAATGTTGTATAAGAAATCTCATGGTACTATGGAATAAAGAGACATCTGAGGATTGTTACATTGTTGTCTTTCCTTGAGTTATGAAAGTGTATGATTAATGGTACCACTATCCATGAAAGGTTATTCAGATATTTTTGGAATGTAGATGATATGCGCATAATGAAGGGATAAGGAGAAAATTAAATGTTTGATAGTATTCATGAGCTCATGATTGATATAAGGACTAAGTGATATCATGGTTTGAGTATATAGAATTTTGAGGATTTTGGTATGTGGAAAGTGTTAACTTTTAACTGCACTCATGTTTTCACTAAGGTATTCAAGAGAATACACGATTAAGGACTTTGAATGTTTGGAATGTGACCAACAAGACATATCTTATGATATGTGGGGATCAACGACAGTATTAAATCTCTGGTAATCGATGTCACTATATTATGAGAGTGGACTGAAGTATTATGTATAAGCCTAAATATTAGACTGGATTATGTTGGACATAAGTTAGTATTGTTTAAGGATAGAAGATTTTCAATATTATTGATGGGATGTTATAGTAACGTAGTTTTAGAAAAAGGGACAACCTGCAGGACGGGCGACAGCCCATCGCTTCGGACAAGGCTGTAGGAATCGAACCCACAACCGAAGTGCGACTGGCCTTTATCGCCTACCACTGACCTACAGGAAGTCCCTGTTTAGTAGAAACTAGTTTTATTATATTAAGCAGTATGATATATGAAGTATAAGTCCATTTTAGGAACTATATATGATTAATCTCACTATAGAATGACTTATGTATATTTAATAACTTTTGCTTACCTTTTGTTTGAGACAGATGGAATGACCCGTCATTCTATCACATGATCTGCTAACACTTCACGAATAACAAATTCAACTTCATTTATTTAAGAGATGAAGTGGAAATTGTTCAAGGCACGAACAACAGTGATATGGTATCAAAATAAAGTAAGTATTTATTCTAATTCAAATTTTCAACTTTAGGGAAATGATCTTGAAAGCCAAAAATGTTGTCCTAGTGATCTTATACCTGATGAATCAGATGGTACCTTAGATCGTCACAAATTTATGGATTTGTGATTACTGGATTTTCCATAGCCATGTTCTCTACCACTCTCCATCAGAACATGATGGTTAGATTTCTCTTCCATATCCATATTTTCACCTATGTGGAAACCCAGTGATTAGTTTATTTGGGTAATCGTTACATTTCATACTTTAGTTTTTAAAGCCAAGTTTTGGTATTCCCTTTTACGATGTGGGTTTCTATTAAAGAAACTTTCAAATAGTAAACCATTTATAACCCCGACGAATTTCGAGGGCGAAATTCATTTTAAGGGGGGTAGAATGTAACAGCCCAAGATTTTATAAAAAAATATTCTTTTTAATTTTATTAATGTCTTGTGTTGTACGCTACACCAAAAGGAGCTTGCACAACACACATCCTTGACTTGACTTGCATTACACGCAATCGCGACCTTCCTCGATAGCGTGTGTAGTACGCAATACCGAGTTTCACTAAACAACGATATGCTATAAAAATATTATTAAAACTAGCCGTTATGAATAGTAATAACCACTTTTTGAAATCCAGTAAATCTTATTTTTCAAAATGAACTTTATTTTTGGATTCGCAGTATCGAATTTAGCCTAAGGTGAAATTTTGGTACTTTTCGGATAACTTTCATATTCTGATGAATAGTGAAAATTACTAAATTATAATTAAAAACAACTTTTTTAATCGAAATAATTAATAGTGATAAATCATTAATTTGAGTGGTTTTAAAGTATATTTAGAATATATTTTTACAATTTAATACAATGTTGGTCATTGGATGTAGTTTCACATTTAAACTAGACATAAACAAGTGTCAATCTTTTGATAGATATTGTTTCTTAAAAACACGCTATTTGTTTTAACAGCGGGATTTAATTATAAAATTAATTAATGCAACTTTTATGTTATGAATTTGGTAAAATAGACTTCATTTTTGAATTCGGAATATGAAATATAGCTTGGGATGAAATTTTGGCATTGTTCTGAAAAACATCAATTTTTGATGAATAGTGAAACTACTAAGTGGTAGGTTAAAAACTGAATTTTGCATAAAACTTAATTTTACCGCTTCTGTGAATGGAATTTCGAAAATCCGAGAGACACGGTTAATATCAAGGACTAAAATGTGGTTCAATGAGATGAAAATAATTTTTTGGTGAATAATAACTTTTTACTTTTTTTTACCACGGTTAATAGTAAATAAGGTAACTAAGGGTAAATATGATATTAATATTACCCTAACACATGTCCTAATTCTATTGGACAAGTGTAATTCGACCAAAAACAAACTTAGGAATAAAATATGACCATTTAGGCCCACTTGGATTAGATTAGGACATTTATTATTAATTTATTTAAAGAAGGGTTAAAATAGTTAAAATCAAAGTTTAATAAGTAAATCATTTTTAATATGGGGTTATACATAAGATAAATTCGACTATAAATATTCATTAGAAATATAAAAAGATTTCCTACATGATGGTATTTTATTTGTAATTTTTAGACATCAAATAATATAATTTATTTATGACACAAAAATGATGCAGTAATTATCTTATTAATGAAATATTGACATAATTGATAATATAAATACCAAAATAAATGTAATTTAAGACTTTTTATGAATTCCACTAATTTTATAGGTTACTATGATATATTAGTGTTGATTTAATCAACTTGGTTAGAACATATAATTCTGTTATGACTTTTACAAAAATCATATATCAAATAGTGTCAAAATTGACACAAAATAGTTTTTAAATCAAATATTATATTATTAATTGTTATTTTATTCCTAAAAATCTAAGGTTCGGCCAAATGACTTAGATAAGGATATATGTATTAATAATATACAATTTGGGGTTCGTTTGGCATGTTATAGTAAGTTTATTAACCATATAGTGAAAGAAAACAAAAAGACACGGTAAAAGTTAAATTATTTAACTTAGAGTTAAATCTAAGTGATAAGGTTAAAATAATACCCTAAACTTGTCCAAATCCTATTGGTTGATAGGATTTCGACCCATCCCCACTTTATCTTCGAAATACGACCCTTTGGAACCATTATAAACCGATTTTTACTTTAATATAAAATAATATTTTGAGATATTCCTAAGGTGCCCCTCTCCTCCCCTATAAAAGGACACCTCCTCCCCCTCCTCCTCACACCAATTTGAGCACTCAAGCTCGTCCAACCCCTGCCAAAATCTCTTCTCCACTTCCCTAGAAACATCCTAGAGGTTCTGGTCTTACTCAAAGACCAATTTTAGTTCCCTAAGAGGAGGTCTCCAAAAGGCGCTTCAAAGAAGAGGTAATTACCGTTACCAATTCTTTCATCTTTATTTCTTCTTCCACTTCTTCTTCTTAGGTTGTTTCATTATGAAGTAATAACATCAGTATCACTCATATACTGATATGTTATTATAAGTATGAAACAACCCTATTTCACCATCTATCCATCCTACGGAAAAAGAAATCACTGCGCGTGCGTACGTACGGAATACCGTCTCCACGCCGTGGTGTAATCTATTTTCCACCACCACCTTACATGGATGGGTATAATGGTGTAAAGAATAACTATACATAGTTATTACAACATCATATTGATTCTGATATATTGTATAATCCACTCCAATTCAATTCAATATTTATAGAAATGATATCATCGCTCGTGCGTACGTACGGACTACCGTCTCCACAACGCGATGAGATTCATTCTCCATGTTAACCATTTAAGAATGATTATAATGTATATATAAGAAATAATAATGAAATATATGACATTATAAAGCTACTGGATTTATGTATATATATACATATGTATGTCATTTACTTACTTCCATTTCAAGACAATAAGGAAAGAAAAACAGCGTTCATGCGTACGTACGGACTACCGTCTCCATGAACGGTGTTTTTTATTTTATTTATCTATTTATTATATATATATATATATACTGAATATATATGATATATAAATCATATTTTATATTCTGGAAGTAAGTAAATCATGATATAAGTAATAATAATGTCAATAACAACAAGTCAAAATACCTACGATAAAAGAAACGATTTTACCCAAAACGCTTCTTTAACATGGAATTTACAAAAGAACGGGTAATATAATGTCATAAGTGAACCATATATGATATCATAACAATGAATATGATTCTGTAATAAGTCAATGACATTATTTAAATCATTATACAGGAGGTTCGGACACATACGAAGCAAATTGGACCTAAGGTAAGGGAAAATATCACAATCTCATTTTTATCCGAGATTGTTTATTCGTAAATATTTACTGGGGTGTATTTTATCATCCACATCCATGTTCCCTCAATATGTAATATTGTTTCCATCCACTTGCAATATTTTAAATCCAATTTTACCCTTAGGTGAGTTTTTAGTAAAGAATATGAAAGGAATCTTTTGTCGTTTTTCCGTACGAGGTACTTTTTGACTTTTCCGATAAAAGTACGAAGAATGTTTTTTTTAACTTATACGGCACGAACGGATTTATACTGTTTTATAAAGCCTTATTTTCATGAAGCTTCCTCTAAAATATTTCATGACTATTTTCAATAAAATCTCTTTCTTTTAAAATTGCATGATGTTTTGTGAAAAGAAATTGATTTTGAAGAAGAAAGGATATTTTCCTCAAGAATTCAATTCAAGTGTTTTATCAAAATTATTTTCCATATAAGACAATAAAGGGTTCTGTTTCTATCCATATTTTTACATTGATTTGACTATGTTGTGATGGAATTATGTTTATGAATTCCTTTATCTTATATGAATGGTTTTATGATGTCATGTTGTTTAAGAATCCCATTTTTATTACATGGGTTATGCAATGATGTATGATTTATGATTTTGTGGCACACATAAGAAAGGATTCATTAAGAGATGGGTGGGACCTATATCTCCCTCCAATGCATTGGGTAAAGATTTCATATCTCATGAGATATACATGGCTGGAATGGTAGGTTATACCGGTTCAGTGAAACAGGACTGAAACGAGGATTACTCGATTCAGAAAGGGACTTTGTCCACTAAGATAGTCTTGGCAATGAGTCTTGACTAACAAGAAATGATTCTCTATGATTATGTGTGTATGCCACAATGAGTAATGTTTTAAGTAAGGGTTTCATTTTCACTACTATGATTTATCCCATGTTATGAAATTATGCTCTCTTTTGCAGGTTAAGATTTCCAAAAATGTTATGTTCTTATGAAAATTATGTGATTGTTATTTCTTTTGTTTACCCTTACTGAGCATTTGAGCTCACCCTTTTATGTTTTATTTTCCCCAGGATATAAAGAAAGGTTTTAGGTAAAAAAAAAAGGAAGATCTTTGTGGGAGATTTTGAAGATCTTTCACCAGGATTAGAAGATTACGTTCCGAGTTTCCAAAGACACTAAACTATTACGATCCTTGTGTGTGTATTTTTGTTATGTATTAAGTATTCCGCAAAAGTAATGTAATGTTCATGTACGTTAGGCTTCGGGTTTCTACAATAAATATTCTCTTCCTCATGTTAAATTATTTTTTACTAAATATATTCATCAAAATTGTATGATCAATATATATTTCACACATCAATCTATATAAATGATTCTCAAAATTTTTAAATCAAAAACTATGGTAGGACTTTATTGATCATGTGTAGGATGATTTAACTCAATAAGTTTCAATTGATGTGAAGCATAACCAATTAACCGATCATTATTCATCAGAAAAAACCATGTCCCTTTACATTAAAAAATCACATTTATTAAATTCAAATTTATAATCCATATACACAAGGAATGAAATTTATTGCAACAAAAAATCACAATTACAAATTTTTTAATAAAACTTATTTTATTTCAAGGTTTTAAAAAATCATGAGGCTTCTTTAATAATCCTCATAAATTATAGAATATACCAAAATATCATCAATAAATACAACCGTAATATTATCCATTATGTCATGGAAAAGTCTTTTTATAATATCTATGAATACAACTTGTGAATTGGACAACCCCAAGGGTATAATAAATAACTCATAATTTCTATGTCTAGTCTGAAATTCCATATTTAGAATATCTTTCCCCTTACCATAAACTAATAGTATCCAGACATTATATCAATATTTGAATCATAATGCACTACATGGAGATGATTAAAAAACCATCGATACATGAAATTGTATACTTATTCTTAACAGTGATGTTATTCAAGGCTCTATAATCAATAAAAATCCTTAGTGAACCAATTTTCTTTTTAATAAATAAAATATGATCTATCCATGATGATGTTTTCTAAATAATATAACCTTTATCAAGAATCTCTTGCAACTCATTTTTCAATTCAAAATTTCCACTTGAGACATTTGATAAGGGGGTTTGTAAATTATCTTAGCATCAATTAATTTGAAAATATTAAATTCAACTTGTCAGTTAGGAATAGTTTTTAGAAATTCACAAATATATACACCCTTATATTCATTTAAAACTAATGAATAACTTATATGATATTTTAATATCCTCTTATAGGTTAGTTTCAATTCCATATTTAATCAATTTATTATCTTTGTGATATTTTATAAATTGTATAAAATAATTGAATATAACATTCATAGATATCCAATCTATCATATCATGATAAATTTAATTCTATTCCATATATAGAATAATATCCAACTCTAAAATGGAAAGTTCAAAAAGATTTGTTGGAATAAACTTTCCCTAGATAATAATAGAAATATTGATATAAATCATGAATTCTTTAATACATCCCCTGTAATTTTTCACGGAAGGTTATATCTTCTTTTTATGAAGTCATATTCCCATTTTAGATAAAAATTTCTCAGAAATAAATGAATGTTAAGATTTTATGTTAAAAAAGGCATTAACATAATTAGTATAAACCAGTAACATACCTTCCACCTCTTCATTAGAGGACCGAACATCAATTGTTGTCATATTAGAAAATGGTTTTGGTAAACCTTTTTGATTTTGATCTATATGATTTCATCCTACAGTAACTATGTTTAGGGACATGTTATAATAATTCCCCATCTCATTGGAATTAAAAAATCGCACTATTGGTTGGCTATTTATTACCAGTTTCTTGAATTGATTAGGAATATTTTCTTTGAATCCTTGATTAATATGATGGTATTAACCACATCGGTAACACTTTATATATCCTATGAAACATTCCATAAAATTTTTAGTAATGTATTTGGAATGGTTTGGATAATTTCTTATAGATTTATTATTAGACGGATTCTCCATTTCATTCCACCTTGACCACTTGTTACACTTTTCATCATGATGAACATAAGTGTAAAACAAAAATTCATATCAACTTTCTCATAAAAATGAATAAATTTTCCTAATGTTTTAAATTTTTGTGATGCATTTTCTCTTTATAAATTCGGTTTATATACTATGTAAAATATATTAATTCTAATATCTAGGTCTTGAATAAAATTTGGTGCATATTGGGATAATATTATAAGATTTTCTTCATATGTGGATACTAAATACTTATCCATTTTCCAAAATTAAAATATTTTTTTCTTTATTATGATTCAAATAGATTTAATAAGATATTTCTCTCGGAAAATATTTTGAAATTTATCCCATTATATGGAATATAAAAAATTATCCCTCCCTTATTCTTAACCAATGACCATTATCGATCAACTTCACCTAAGAAATAATAAATAAAAAGAGTGAAAAAATTGTTCTAAATAACCCAAGAATTCAAATATCTTTATCGAAGAATTGATCCTACCTTTGGCTACCACTGGATCTGATGTTCCACTAAAATTGGAGGGGTTCTATTTCATAAAATGATCAACTATTGATAGGTTCCTCTATGGTAAATATGATTTAATTATAACATAGACCCCCCACCATTTATATCCCACATAAACCAAGCTATCATTAAAATAAACTATTTATTTTCACTTTAAACCATTATAGGGTTATAATTAATAAGTATATTGTCCCCTTGATACCTTCCTTATTTATTTACCTATTTGAACTATTAAAATCCACTCTAAACATATATCTATTTGATAAAGAAAAAGGGTAATACAAAAATGATATATCATTTCAATATAACCATAAATTATAATCTATAAAGGGTATTATATTAATATTTTCTTAACCAATAAAGCTATTGAAAAAATAAATCAAAATTCCAAGTATAAGTAACTAGACTTATGTTATTACATAATCTTGAGTTTTTAGAAAATAATTCGATTTCTTACATTTTTTAGATTTTTTTTGAGTTTTTGAGAATTATGTCAAAAATATTTCATAAAAACCCATATATTACAAAGTTTTCACTCCCAATGAATATAACTATTTCACATAGTATATAATTTTAAAACAAAATAAATTTTTTTCATCAAAACTCTTTACGACCTTAAATTTTTATTTTTTCTTTATTCTTTCTCATCTTTATACCCTAAAAAGAATTTTAAATAATATGATATGAAAAAAAATCTTGGTATTGAATATAAAAGAAATAAATCTATCTTTCTAGTGAAAAACATAGAAACCCATATATTTTTTTACCTTTTTCACATTATTCTTTAAGTAGATAAAAATAAATTATATTCACATGAGATACAAAATTTTTTCTTAAAGAAAAGATTTAAAATCCTTAACAAGAAAATTGAAACCCATTTAGGTATCATAAATTATTATATTTATAACCATTGTTCAATCATGTTAGAAATTAAAGGAGATTAATAAAATCCATATAATATTATTACATTGTTTACTCCTTCCCTATTACCTTGGATGATAAGAAACATTACCCAATGTAATGGAGATCCGTATTAATCTCATCCATCATATAAGTTATATCGGGCTCACTAGTCATCATTTATAACTCTCAAGTACCATATCATGAACAATTTTTTTAATCTTTCACATTTTCGCTATAAATATACTAAAAAACTCTTTTGAACCCACTTGAAAATATATTTCAACATTTATCTAAAACTATACTTTTCTTTTCAAAAATATTTAAACTAAAAAATTCACAAAATATTGTGTAAGTGATTTTTTCATTAATAACCAAGGAAACATATAATGTAAGATTAAATGCGGAGAAAACACATGACGTTAAGATATTTTATACTTTTTGTATATATTAAAAAAATTATTTTATACATTTATAAAAAGATTCAAAAGTGACCGATGCAAAAAACATTACAAATAATCATTTTTAAACCACTATAAGGAATGTAAAATATGGAAAAATTAATTATAAAAAATTTAAAATCCTAAATAATAATTTTATTGAAACATATAAAATAAAATGGACATAGAGGAATAAGAGTTGGAATGGAATATTTAATATATAAGTTTTAAAATACATTTCCTTACATTAAATATTGTCTAGAATCATATATTCTATACCTCTAGAATAATAAAATTTTATTAGTTAATTACTTTATTAGGAACCTTTTCTAGGTTCATTCTATTATAATAATATATTTTATTTAATTTATGGAAATGTTTTATTTTTTGAATAAATCATTTAGGTTTACATCACATAGTTTGATGATGTTGGATTTATAAACCCAGAATATCTTTAGTAGTATTATCATTGTAAAAGGAGTCATTATTCCAGTATCTTAAAAAATTTATTCATGAAATAATTATTTTGTGTAAGGATATTGATCCAAAATATTCTCATTAATTTATCATTAATTTTGATGATTACAAATTCCATCATCTATTTTAATATTGCAGTCACATTTAGTGGATTTTAGTTTTTTATTTTTTTGAATTTTAATTTTATTTTTCCTAGAAATCTAGAAGTTTGAGTTCCAATAATCTTTTATTTAGATGAAATATTATTTTGAATATTTTTCTAGGTGTTTTGAAGAATTCTATAATCACATTTTAAAAATTTATATTTCAACCTATCATTGGTATTCAAATATATATTTGGAACCCCACGTTTAAAATAAATGTTATGTTTGGGAACCTAATTTTTTTAAGGAACCCCACGTTTTAGTATGTAAAATTTTATCTGAAACTAATTTAAGTAACCTAACGATGGTATCATACACCATGTTCCATAATTATATGTTTGGAATAAATTGGATGCTTTCAACAATTCTTTTGGGGTTATACTCACATAACAAACCTCGTGTTGAACAAGTTGTTTGTGGGTTTTTGATTTTTGAATTATTTGGGGGATTTATGCTATAATTTCTCTACTCTAAATATCTTGATAACGAAATTAAAAGACTATTTTAAAAGATCAGAATCAATAAATTAATTCATTCTTATTTTTAAGGGATGTTAATATTTTCCATGGATAATTAAATTCGAATTTCAAACATGTCGAAAAATTTGAATCTCATGATTTATCTTGAAATTTTTCAATTTTTGTTTTACCAGGTTTAAATATGGGTGTTTATTTAATCTCAATTTGTTATTTTAAATAAGTAGATACTGATGATTTTATAGGATCTTGTTCTATCAAGAAAAATATCTATGAAAATTAAATTAAATTTTCATTGAGATTACATCAGGATTTTCTTGTTTATAGAATAATTTTTTTAATACAAATACAATTTTTAAAATCAATGGATTATCTTATTATGTTTTCTGAATACTTTTAGGACTATACTTTGGATACAGACATGTTATATTCTACTACTATGTTTTTTCCTACTACTATGAAGTTGTTTTGTTGTTGTTGTGTTATCTTTAAATTATTTATAGAAACTCATATATTCTTTTGAGGAAATTTATTTAAAGTTATTAAACTATTTATTTGAAGATTTATTTAATTTTTAGTTTTATCATTTTTATCTATATTATTTCAAATATAATTTCTCTAACCAAATATAATCATTTTTTTTGAAAAATAAAACGATTTAGTGTTTTGAAGGCTATTGATTTTCCTATTTTAGAGCCTTTTAATAGTTACTCTATCAATATTTAGTTTCTTAAAATCAACTATTGAGATCCCTTAGGAATGAATATACTGTTGAAAATGATTGAGATTATTTATAGAGTGTTAATTGAGTGCACTAGGGGATCTTTGCTCCTTGTACCGCTATAAAAATTAACACTCCTATTTCAATTAATTTTTAAGGCATAATATATTTATATAAAAGGGAACAATATAGCCTTTTAAGTTATAAATGGGGATAAATTTTAAATTATTAATGTGTTTTTAAAAAGGAATAATTCACCCACTCTTGTGTCTTCTTTTCCATTCTAAAATAATAATTTTCTTTAGAGTAGTAATCTATTGAAGATTTACTTCAAATCTAGAATGGATGATTAAATGATCGAAATAGAGAATAATGACAATGTATAAAATAAAATAAGGCATGTCTATGATCTTAACTCTATATTTTAATTGTCAAAAATATGGATTTTAGAATTCCATAATGGTTATATATTTGAAGAATCTCATTTTAAATGTTATTTAAAGGATGCAAATCAGTATGAAATTCCCATGGATGAACAAAAAAAGTGGGATCTTGAAAAAAAAATATCTAAATTAAAGATACATGAATGAAATCATTTATGAACATGGAACTAATGAATTAAATTGTGTATCTCGTCATGATACTACTTATGAAATGTGGTGGACAATTATGGTTTCTTATAGAGAAATCGATAATGATATACAAATGAGGTATGATTCTGGAAAACAAAATGTTAGAAAATTTTAAGATGTATAAAGGTGAAATTATGAATTAAATGAATGGTAGACTAACATAAATATTTAATGGTTCTTCTTATTTCATAACACCTATTCCTAACCAAGATTAATATTTATAATTTCTTAGTGTTTTAACATCTAATTGGAATTGAGTTTTTGATTTTAAATTACGATCAAGTCCTTTCAAAAATTTAATAATAAATAAATTGATTGGTAATTTTATTATTTATGAAGCTGATATGTGAGATGAGTTTAAGGATCATAGAGCAGTCATAAAGGAAAATATAGATATGAAAATTTCTGTTACAAAAAGTGAAAAAAGTAAATAGTGGATTTTATATTCTCTGATAACTCAAGATATTCAAAATCTAGATATGATCTCTCTAACATTTCTAGAAGATTCATTATGTTTTATAAAATAAATAAAGGCTTCAAGAAGTTTTTAAATAACTTTATGAATAATGGTCACATACTGAATGAAGTTGGATGTTATGAGTGAAAGTAGTTAGGGTATATAAAACTTTATTTCCCGCATCTAAAGAAAATAAAAAAAATATAGAAGAAAAAAAGATGCTTTAGATAAAAGAAGATTATGAATGAAATGTAAATTAACACATAAAGGTACCTAGAGTGTATCTGAACTCTCAATCATCTCATCATGTTTTAAATTATAACATGCATAATAAAACTAGAAAGAAAATATTTACTTTAAGGCTAAAAAATATTTGGTAAAATCTTAATAGTATTCTATTTATAATTGTAATTCTAATTCTACTAAAAAGATAAACTAGGGGAATATTTTTCTATGCTTGATGAAAAATATGAATATCTAAATAAAATACAAAAATCTCTAAATAAAATTCAAAATTTTGTCTTAAGTGAGAAAGATACCATGTTAAAAAAACACACCAACAAATAAAATATAAATTAATAAAATCCACTAAATGTTTTACTAAGAATAAAAATAAAAATAAATGAAGTAATTTCTAATGTAGACTCTCTTTAATGTGATTTGAGTGTTTTTACTAAGGGTGAAGAGTCTTTAAATAATATTCATGGAAATATTTTTTACAATAATGAAAGATTTTTTATAATTTGTAATGGTGAAAAATCTAATCTATATAGAATTTTTTTTGTTGATAAAATAATCCCAATATTTCAATAGATACATATTTTTATTGTTGAATTAGAAGAAAATATGCTAATAATTGTTTTTTTAAATAATTTTTATAATTTTTAAATAAGTCTTATGTTTTCAAATATTTATCTAAAGTTAGTTGTTAAAAGGTTAAACAGATTCATTTTCCCATATATTTGCTCGCTGACTCTATAGGACCCAAGAGCATTTGGGTACCAAAACATGTTATTATTTGATATATTTTTTGGTGAAAATCCACATTGATAGAAATGAAATATGGTATATCAAAAATGGATATTCAATAAACATGAGTAGATACTTATATAGTTTTTATGAACAATAAATATTTGAAGTAGATTTGGTTACCTTTTGTGACAATGTTAAAGGCAATATCATTGGAGTTGGATAAGTATGATATACACATTATATCCCAATAAACAAGGATCTTTATATTCAAGGGTTGAATAGTAATACCAAAATTATATATTAACTATGTGATTTTGGTTTTCTTGTTTAATTTTTTAATAATTAATTTTTTGTCTTTAAGGATAAACTGATTATTTTTAGAGAACCTAGAAATCAAAATGTTTCCACTTAGGATACTATTTAATTGTGTGAAGAGAAAGAGAACTTCTTATTTACTAAAATAAGTGAATATTTGATATAGAATAGGATACATGGTCATTATAATATATTTTCCTTATCTAAATTATCCAACAATAAAATATTTTTTAATCTATCCAGTCTTAAGTTTGATGATAAAAATTTTATGATTCATTACAAACAAGAAAGCATCTTATGTCATCTTTCAAATTAATTAATAAGGTTTATAAATCTAAACATTTAGATCTTTTCAACAAGGATTTTTTTGGATCCCCTGAAGTTATATGATTTCATGAAAGAGTCTTTGTCGTTGTGTTAGTCGATGAATTTTTCATATTTACTTGGGGTTTACTTTTGGAAGTTTAAAAGTGAATCATTTTTAGTGTTTATGAGTTTTTAAATGTTGGTTAAAAATGAAAAATATTTCAAAATAATTTCACTGAGAAGTGATAACAGATAATAATTTTAGAATCTATAATTTTATAATTTTTTTCATAAACATAGTTATTAAACATACCTTCTCAGATCAATGAAAACCTCAATAAAATGGATTTGTTAAGAGAATAAATAAAACCATTTAATAAATTTATTAAAATATATTGAATGATTATATTTTTTAAATATAATTTTTTAGATATTTTTAGAAAAACGTATAATATTATGAATCATTTTTGTAATAAGAAAAAATTGTAAAAAAGACACCTTATAAGTTATAGAATAATTGAAAACCTAAAGTTTAGTACTTTAATGATCTTTGATTCAAGGTATATATACTAAATACCTAGTAAAAACATAGTATGTTTTTCCAAAGGATGATTAAGGAATATTTATAGGGTGTTCTACTACTTCTAATTCTTATAGAGAATTTAATAATAAGTCAAGAGTAGTTGAAGAATATGTTCATGTGATGTTTGATGAATGTTATTAATTTAATCACAAAATTTTTCAAACATATCAAGAAACTTATTCATAGAATAACATTAGGCTTTATGATTCTTATGATCAATTTTAAATTCAATAAAAAATGATCGTGAATAGTCCATTTGTGAAGAACATGAAATTGGGGATCCAAAAATTTTTAAACCAGAATATATTCAACATTGATGTATCACCCATTATATATTGTTACAATAGGTATAGATGGTGGAGTTATTACTAGGAGTAATAATGAAAATGAACTTTAGTTCTCTTCATTTTTATCCCAATATGATGTAAAGTATATAGAAGAAGCCTTGGATGAAGACTGTTGGATGTTGGCTCTAAAAGAAGATTTAAATCAGTTTAAGAAAAACAACATTTTGGAATTAGTTGATAGACTCTCATAAAATCCTATAATGGGAACTAAAAGGTTAATTAGGAATAAAAAATATGATAAAGTTTTAATTACTAGGAATAAGGATATACTAGTATCTTAGGTTTACAACCAATAGGGGAGTGTATAGTATGAGGAAACCTTTTCCCTTATTTTTAAGATTGGTTCCATTAGGATCAGTTTCGTTTTATCATCTTATAGGAATTTTAAAATTTTCTAGATAAATGTAAGATCTAATTTTCTAAATTATTATTTATTTTATAATTTTTATTTTGAAAAACCCCGATGTTTTCAAATTCCTCACTTTCAAAATTATGTTTTTGAACATACTAAATCTTTGTTTGTAAATAAGAACCGATGGATTTGTATGAGAGTTTGAGTAATTTGTTTTTATAAAATGGGGATTATATTATTATAAAATATCCTAATATTTTTAAGAAGTAATTTTCTTCTAATTTTATACTAGTTGAAATTAATGTAGATAATGTTATTTTTAGTTATACTAAAAAAATCTTTGTAATGATTTTTCAAAGCATATGAAAAAAGTGTTTGAAACGAGTATGATGGGGGAATTTAATTTCAATATTATATTCAAAATATATCAAAATAAAAATAGAAAATTTTAATATCAAAGTAAATATATTCTTGATTTATTATAAATATTTGATCTTAAAAAAATTAATCCATATAGAACCTCCATGTGTAGTAATGATATACATGATTTGGATGAATCTGGTTAACCAATTTACAATAATTTTTATAGTGGTATAATTGAAATTTTATTATATTTTACTACTATAAAAAATATATAATTTTTTCTATTTTAAAATTTTTTATGATTAAAATTAAATCATAATGAGTCTCATTTAATTACTATAAAAATAATTTTGAAATAGTTAAAATGAACAATTTCTATATCATTGATTTGTCCACGGACAATTGGTTTTGATTTAATTTTAATTTTTTAGTATAATTTTTAAGGTTGTAGATTATATAGAAATCACCTTGGGAACCTATCATTATTTATTTAAATACCTAGTTTCATTATTTAGTAGGAGGAAATATTTTTTTTGCATTATCAACTTTTGAATCATAATATATATATAAAGGTTTTTAATGTGCACAAGTGATGTGGATGAAACACACACTTCCGGACTTTGGTTTAAATTTTGATCATGTTCATACTTTAGGTTATAATAATAGTGTTATATGTAATTAAAAAAATCATGTTATTCCTTCTATGACTTAGTATATTGACATTCTACATCACTTTCTAAGAGATCATGTCCAAAAATGGGATATTTCCTTGTAATTTCTTAAAACTGAATATGATTTTTCTAATATTTTCACTAAAACACTTCCCACATCATGTTTTAATTTTATTTAGGGGGAGTTATAATTATTAAATTTTATGTACAATTGTTATATTATGTTAATTTCATTTTAGTTTATTAATTTTTTATCTTTTAAATAATTTTTTTATAAATATTTATCAAATATACTTTTAAATTGTTTTATCATCTTAGTTGTCTATTTTATTTTCCAAAGCTGCATTTTCATTTAAAAAAATATAATGATTACATTAAATTAATTTCTTGAGAAACTGAACTGTAACCTAAAACTATTAGAGTTAATCATTATCTCTCTCATACCTTCAAACCTTCACCCTTTCGAGACCTTAAACTTCAGATCTATCGAACCATAGTTTTCCCAATAACTAAAACTTTTCCTACTTCTTATAATAGTAAATACGATGTAGACAAATGAGGTCAGACATAGTAGTGTGGAGAGGCCAAGATCATCTTTTACATATCATAATGTGCTAAATGGAATGTTTGTGGACTCTGAATGGATATTTGAAATAAATTCAATGTTAAAGTAAGAAATAATATTTCAAGGATTGAAATTCATGTTTGATAAAGGTAATTCAAAGTACTTCTTCAGAAAAGAGGTACCATAATTTTACAAAAGCATCCATTATAGATTTAGTAAATGTCAGGAATCATCTCTTCAATAGATAATGATAGAGTGTTTTCAATTTCTTCAGTGGTAATGGATCAATCATTTTAGTTTCCATAAGAAGATATTTCCCATTTCTAACATAGATTAATTTGAGATGGATTTTACATGTTTCAAGACATTATTTCCATTGTTTTGGGATATATAAAGTCATTAATTTTTTTATTGATATATATGATGAACATGATGTATTTTTTCATTTATTTTAATTTAATTAGTTTTATGGATTGACGATTCAGAGAAAATAATTTTTCTGAAATTGTATATCATGCTTATCATGTTGAGTGGCATCAGGTTAAATACATGTTGTTACATGTTAAGGTACATGAACCATTATTGTCAAAAGGTTTCCCATATGTCTTTTTATCCATATATAGATTATTTTCTCTTATTATTTATAAGAGGTGTATGATTTCTAACATCAATATTGGTTTATGATTTCATGGCTGTAATATTCCTTTCACTGCAACTTTAATAAAATTTGGTTTCTTCTGGAGTGTGACAAGAGTGCCGTTAATTAAATTTGGAGATTAATAGGATGACCCATATAGTTATAATATATAGGGGAATCAAATGAGTTTAGTTTTGGGTAGATATACAAGGAACATGTTAGAGAATTTTTTAGAAACTCATCTAGAGAGATCAATTCTTATGCCACCAGTGGATAAAGGTTTAGAGGACTCTTCTGTTGGAGCCATAAATTTCATTTTCAGTACTATAATAAGGAATTTGTTGTAATAATTTATTCCTTCTAGAGAGGAAATAATTCTTTACTTTATTATAGCTAATAAAAAACCTTATGTGGAAGATTATATTGGAGATATGTTTGTTTAGAGGGCTTAGAGAAGAGAGGTCCTTGCATTAGTAGAGCATGTTTTGACTCTATTTTATGGGAAGTTATGCAGACATATTTTGTAGTTGAAGAAAGATATGAGAAATCTATTCAATATTAACCCCAACTAGTTGACGAACCTTCTTTATTCTCCGGGATCTCAATTAACAATTTTTAAAAAAAAATAACAGTACGTTGAGAAAGATGTTCTTTCACTAGTGTTTTAATGGATAGAAGAAATTAATTTTTATTATTTTGTGGGTACTCATGTTACTAATATAACTAATTCTATTAAAAATAAATCTATTTATTAGGTTCATAGGTCCTTGTAAAAAACTATAAAATAAATTATTGATGCTACATAAGTTCTTGGAGACATATCCTATCTAGTTGGTGAAGTTGTAGAAGTTCAATCACCTTAGTTGGTGGAATTCATAAAAACATTTGATAGACCAACTGAGGAAATATTAGGATATTATGATTATAATTTTTAGTCTTGTACTCATTATTTTTCTATGGGTAAGGATTTTAAGTTCAATATATTAAGAGATGATGTTTTTTTTGCTTGAGGCATAACTTGAGAGTTCTAGGAAGGGTGTTTAATGATTAAAAAGTGAATCTATTACCTGAATAAATCATTAATCACTCAAGATTCAGTATCAAATTTTGAAGGAAATTTCAATATTTAAGAAATATTTTTATTCTTTTAGGTGGTATGTGGCTGACCTGGTTAGAAATGTTAAAGGATAAATGGTTTTAAAATCATATTTTAGTTACCTAAGTATATATGCAGATATAAAATTTGAATTTGTAAGGGTAGTAAGTTTTAGTTTGGGTATATCATGCATGTATTCTAGATTAGGTTCTAAATAGGCATAGAGAAGGTTAGAGATTCTAGTTATTATCTTTCATTAATGGATGAAAGGATTAAGTGTTTTCAATGTGAGAAATTAAACCTTCATGATCTACGAGAAAATCATAATGATTCGGTTATAAGTTTGACAATTATAAAACTAAGAGTAAGATGTTTGGTAAACCTGTTTAGATAAAAAATGGAAACAAATTTTTAGCCTTATGATACTATTCATAAATTTCTAAAGATAAATCAGGTAGAAGTATGTAATATGACTTTGGAATCATGTTATCAGATGAAGGATTGGGTAGACAAAATGAATCATATTTTCAATGGTTTAATCAAATGAATTATCATTAAGAACTCATTGATTTATATTGTCATTAATACCTTCATCTTTTTTTACTAACAAAGTAACCTTGATTGGATTTTAGATTATTTTTTCTTTGATTTTTTTTTATTTTCCTATAATTCTAGAAATTAGAGTTCCAATAATATTTTATTTTGGTGACATATTTTTCTACAATGTATCCTGAATATTTTGAATAATTATTACATTATTTTTTAAAAATTGATAATTTAACCTATTATTTTTATCCACCCATATTTTATAATCCCACCATTAAGTTGGACGTTATGTTTAGAAACCAAATTTTTTTAAGGAACCTCATATTCGATTAAATTTTTTTTGGTATGTATGTACGGTATGTAAACCAATGTTGGAATCATACTCCACATTTTGGAATTCCATATTTGGAATAATCTAAGTATTACCTACCATAATTTTTGAGTTATCCTCATGCAGAGTTACCCCATGAAGAACCAATCATATGTGAGTTTTGAATTATGAATTAGTCCTTAGATTTATGATATATTAATTAATTATTATTTATAAGGGAGGTTATGATCTTTTATTGTTGATTAAATTCAAATTCCAAACACACTATGAACTTTTTATCGTACAATTTATCTAGCACTTTTTCAGGATATGTTTTACCTATTCTAAATTGGGGTATTTATTATTATTAATTTTTGATTACATAAAAGTGGATATTGATGATAAAATATAATATTTTGATATCTTACTTATGGTCTTTGAAATAGAAATATCACTTTCTTTGAAATGATGTAATAATTTTCTACTCAGAGAAGTTGTTTTTTCTAATACAATTATTTTAGTTCTTATCCATGAATTATCTTTTGAAGTTTGTTGAATAATTTAGGACTAAAATTTAGTGATATAAATTTTATAATATGATTTTTATATTCATACAAGTACTATGATTTTTTATCTAATATTTTTTATCTATAAATCCTCTTACATAACTCATTAATTCATTCTAATGACAGTTTTTTGTAGTTATTCAGTTATTCTTATGAAGAACTATAAATTTTACAAATGCATCATTTAAATCTAAATTCTTTCAAATATAATTTATCTATCTAAATACATCACTTTTTTTTGAACACTCAAGTGATTCATTATTTCTATGGATGATTTTTATTTTGTTTAAAAGACTTGTAATAGACTTTTTAATAAGTAACCATTTTTTCACTCAATTGTCGATATCCCTTGGGAAATGATCTTCTAATGAAAATTTCTATGCTAATAGAGAATGTTTTTTTGGAGTTTAATATGGGATATTATTTCCATGAACAACAATAAATTCACTGTAAATCATTATATTATTTTCCACTACATGATCTATTTTTTTGAAAAGTGTCAAACATCGCTTTCCAAGTTGTAATGGGAGTCCGTTCAGATTATTAATGTTTTTTTAAAAGGAAAAAGTTCACCCCTTTTGTTATTTAATCACCATTTCATAATAAAAATATAATATTTTTAATAAATTAAATAATATTTTATTACCATTAATGAAATTAATACATGAAAAATAACCGCATCACTTCATGGACGTGGTAGTCTATATATACGCACGAACGACATTATAATTTTTTTATGGATAGAATGGTAAGACAATATATAATATATTATAATTTTATAATGATATTAATGTCATTAATACGATATATATTTATTAAATCCATCATAATAACCATCCTTATGAGGTGGTGGGGAAAAATGAAACATATCGCTTCGTAGAGGTGGTAATCCACACATGCTCATGACTGATATTTTCATTTCTTATATGATAGAAAAGGAAATAAAAAAGTGTTTAAACATAACAATAATTAAATTTTGGAATATATAATATATTTTATGTTATTATTTTATCATGTTAAAAGAATATTTGAATGACTTGGATGAAGAAAGAAATGTGAAATATGTTGGTTGGAATGTATACCTTATCCTCAAATAACCACTTTAGATTACACCTTAATCCTTCAAGGTTTTGTCTTTGGATGAGACCATGACATCTTGAACATGTGGAGGTTTTTTTTGGAGTTACTTAGATAGTACATGGATGATCTAAAACTCTCTAAAGGTCTGAGGAATAGAGTATAAGAGGTGACCTTTTATAAGCGTGGGGAAAGGTACTCTTGGAATTATTAAAAGTATTAAATTAATACAAAATATTTTTTTATGTTCAAGTGAAACCCAAATTTATTTTTTTAACCTAGGATTATAATTATTCTAAATTATCTCTTCCAATAAAATTTGGGCATGTTTGGGTGTATTTTTACCCTTATCTCATGGTTTTAACCCCCATTAACCCTTTTGAGTATTACTTTGATATTAATGTTTTTACACTATAGGAGTCAATAAAGATAATATAGAAGGAAAATTGAACCATAAGTGGATGATTACTAATATTATAGAAATAATTCCATTAAATTTGTTAAATATAATATTTTTATGAATTTTAAATCATTAAATTAATTATTATTTAATATAATATACCATTAAAACCATTTTTGAGATCAATTACATAGTTTGAAACTAATGGAATAAATATAGTAATGAAATCTAAATATAAACATTTACCAAATTACTAACATATCTTAAAAACCTAAAATATTCTTGTAACATAATAATTAATCCATATTAAATTAATTTTAATGTTATTAATTTATTTTTATTGATTTTTCTATTACTTGAACAAGAATTGTGTCAGCATTGCATTAGGACTTAGGATAATTATTCCATCCCTATAAATTAAATATAAATTACCATAATAAATAAATTTCATTAATATTTCATATAAATATTTTAAATAGAAAATAAACTATTTTTATCACCATGTAAAAATATTAGATATATTATAACAAATAGAGTGACATTTTGTTTATATTCATTACTAAAAACTAAATTAAGGTAATTATCGATGGAAAGTGGTAATAAATTTCAGAATTTTAGAATATTTTATTGTTATTATTAAATAAATAATATAAAATAAATTTAATAAAAGTGATAGAGATATTTTTATGTCTTGTCTCATAGTTTTATCCCTTTTTACCAGTTTTACCACTACTGAGGTGACGAATGTTTTCTAGAGTTACTATTCATTATGAAAAAAATAAAAGGGGAATATTTACCAAATATTTATCCATATTATTCATAATATGGAATAAAATTTTAAATATTCAATTTATATATCTGTTAGAAATTAATTTATGATAAAAACACAAAACACAATGAAAAATAATTTTTCGAAACATTCATTTTTAAACCCAAAAATGATTATATACTAAAATAAGATATAATTATAATTAAGTTGTAAGTAATTTGATAATTTATATCTAAAGTATAATTATGTTAATTTAATACCAAATTTAAATCATTAATAGTGTTTTCAATATAATGAAAATAATGTTTTATAAAAATCAGTATTTTTAAATGTTCACTGAAAAAACCCATTTCAAAAAAATCCCAAAATTTCACTCTAATATAATTTTGATATGATGATTTAAAAAAGTAGTGAATTTTTTATAAATAAAATTCTAAAATTTAGATATTAATATTTTAAATAAAACCATATAATATATGAAAAACGATATAGTAAGAATGAAATGATTTCCATCTTTATTAAAAAATTACAAAATATTCTTATAATGAATATATACAATCTAATTCATGAATATAAATAACACATTAAATTTATTTACTATTAATATAATCAATTTTTTTCTCAGAGGTACTTCCATTTGTAACCTTTTGGTCATCCAACAGGGCCATTGGCCAATTATCTATCTTGGCACCCCTATCTCCCCCACCATCTTTGAATCCAAGATTTTAACTGCATTTTGTGCCAGATTTCAAAGAGGGTTCTCAACTAGAATAACAAATTCATGTTGTTTAGAGGTTAGATCGCCCTGGTTAACAGCGTTCTTCTTGGCACCTCTGTTCATGTTCTTTCTTGTGTCAAAGCACCCAAAGAGGTAATTTCTAAGATTGACAAGGTGATTGCTCGTTTCATCTAGGATGCCCAGGCGGAGGAGAAACATGAATGGGTTTCATAGGTGAATATGGAGAGTCCCATTTAATAATGGGGATAAGTTTCCCTAGACTCTTAGACACCATACTCTTCCCTCATGCAAAGATGTATTTTAATATTCATGAACGTTGGTCCTTATAGGGTACAACCATGGGCGGCCCCTTGGCGGACAATGTTTTGAGTGGTAATAGTAATAGGTCCCCCTTTATGTCCTTGATCCCTTTTATCTTATCCTCCATTCAAATCCATGTCAGGTGGATCATTGGGATGGGTAATTTGTTCTTCTGGCACAAAAACTGGTCTGGAACTCTCCTTGCCTTCCTCGGTTGTCCAGTGTATAACATTTTGTATGAAGAGGCTAGTAGATTTACAGCATTCATCGAGGCAGATCTCAAAAGGACCAACTTGATATATTTTATCTCATTGACATCTCAGTGGAGCCAAACAAATGTTTTTTACCCCCTCATTCTCGGGGTCCTTCTCTTCAAGGGACTATCATTGGACTCTCACACCTCAACCACATGACCATCAGTGGAATTCTCTTCCTGGGACCAATAAAATCCCAATGAAATATAATATCCTCACTTGGAAGGTTATAAATGCTGCTGCTGCCACTGATGAGAACATCATGAAATGTGGAGTTTCCCTTCCTTCCATGTTCATGAGTTGAAAAGTCCCCAACTAGGAGATAAGAGAGCACCTTTTATTTGAAGGTGTATGGGCAAGAGAGGTCTGTTCAACCCTAGATGGATTCACCCTCATCAATGTTCATCCCCCTCTCGATGCATCCCACTTTTCCATCAGGTTTTGCAAATTGGGTGATAGGGATGTGGAGCACATTTTTAAATCCTTTATTCTCAATACTGGTATTTGGTGTATTTGGAAGCTAGGAACAAGGGAATATTTGAGGGTACTAGCTCATCTACCACTTCCATCTTCATTTGTCCCTATAGTGTTTTTCTCGATCTGATCAGGTGACTTAACAATTGGCGAGAGGTTCCTTTTCTTCAGGTCCTCTTCCAGTCTCTTCATGCTCGACCTGTAGTGGATATTCCCAGAGTCCATTGGGTATGGTGGCATCCTCCAATCTTAGTTTTGAAGCTCAATACATACTAATCCTTAATTGTGGGGGTCATGAGGGGAGGCATGGTGGTTCGTAACTCATGGGGCACTATGGTGATGGCTTTCACAGTCTCCCTTGGTAGTGGTTCATCGCTCTAGGATAAATCCCTTGCATTTCCCTCTGGCCTCCTTTGCAAGCAAGAAGGAATTGTCATCGAGGAAGAAATAGACTCCCTAATCTATTTTAACTCTTTTTAAGGTGTTTACAGTACCCCATGGTATATCTTCTACCCCATAAAACAGTTACATACCCTTCTCTCTAACAACATCCACTTGAGACACACATAGCGGTAGGGTAGTATGGTGGATGACCATATGGAAAACCTTACGGTGTAGGGTTCAGGATCCACATGTTTCTAGGACCCAAACCAGTTGAAACCTGAGTGTGCAACCCTCATTAAAGGGGATTCCCTCATCCTTCATTATTTCAGGTCCTCGTAGGCCTTCCCCTTTTATTATCCCTATTTTTTTATTCTTCCCTTTCAATAAATAAAGAATGGTGATTATGATATAACCAAGTAAATCCATATCAGGATACCACTTATCATTTTCATGGGGATTAGTCTCATAGAAATCATGAGTTTAAATGTTTATTTCCTCATATACCAAAATATTAGAGTATATTATGACCACTTAGGTCCTCAAGGATATTTTTTGGATGCAGATGTTTCTATAGGATCTTCGAAAGATTTGGGAGAATTATATTCTCAATAGTGATAGTTATAGAATTATTCATCTTAGGAGGAACCCTAAATTTCATTTCAAATCAAAACACATCGATGTAAAATATCATTGGATCAGTATTGTGTTAGAAGAAAGATAATTCAAAATTGAGAATATCCACACCAATGAGAATGGTGTGGATATTATGATAATGGTTCTACCAAAAGCGAATTTGGAATCATATAAGGAAACTAGAAACCTATATTTGACCCCAAGTTGGTCATGTGGGTTAGGTTTTTGGGGTGGGGGACTCCCAATTAAGGGAGACTTTTTTTGGAGAAATAAATGGAGGACTACCGACACAAATTTTCTAATTGGTCAGAAATAGTTAGGGTCAATTTTGTTGAGTGGGAATCCATTGAGGAAAATTTTCAATTATGTGTAAATTATATTTTAGTAGATGATACACTTTTAATAAAACCCATTATTTTATTTATAATTGGATTCATTCCCATTAAAAAATTCCTCAAATAATTTTAAGTCCTCTAACATTTTATCAGAATAAAAGAAATAGAATCATCCCCTTTCTCTTTATGATGTAGGTACATGCCAAAACCATATTAATATCTTATGTTCCTCTTATTTTGATTCTCTATTATTGTTGTTTTCATTATTTGAGACTTCCAACATCCCAACATAGTGGGTGTATGATGTACACTTCTCGATGGTGAGAAACATATGAGGGACTATGACAATTGTAGTGATGGGGTGTCAGTGGGTGTTGTTGTGAGGTTTATATAAATATTTGGGTCTATGGTTAAAATTGTATCACATAACATTATATATGGTTGTGGGTATCACTTGGATAGTTACATGTTAATTTACAGGCTCCAATGCAGGACATTGTTCTTGTGTTTGGGTGACCCTTTTTTCATGCCAATGTTTTGGGAAAGTTTTTGTTTTATTAGCTTGGTTTTATCCTATTTTGATTTTTGTTTATTTATTAATATTACTTCCCCCACCCCAATCAAAAAAATATTTTATAGATTTTATTTATGATTTCACTTTTATTATAGTTGATAATTTTATTGGTGTTGGGGTTGGTTGATATAGGAGGTGTGGGGAGATGATGGGTGTTCTTTTTTTCTCACATTTTTGTGGCATAGATCATGTATTTGTTTAGTTAAAAAATAAAGTTTATATTTATCCATAAAAATAATGTTATTTCAATTCATATTATATTATATATAAATTTATTTTAATTACAAGTTTGTTTTAATGAACATTAAAGGGGAAGAGGGTTATAATTTTAGTAAAAAATATTAAAAACTTGAGAAAAATGAATAAATTCAGTTGAAAATAGAACTACATGTCTTTATAATAAATAATTTTCTTATTAATTTAAATTTGAGAAACATACCATCTAAATAGATTCCCATAAATTATTTTAATTTTATTAAAAACATTAATACACTAATATAATTTCATCTAAAAAAACAATTATATAATGGTTTAGGAATTGATTCCAATGATATTGAGACTATGTTTGGCTTGACCATGATTAAATGGGAATTTTTTAGTTTTTGGATGGATTATTGAACACTTATGGTTTAATTTTAGGGAATTGGATCATGTGTGAAACATATATACTTAAATAAATATGTCACCATATACCCAATAGCCCATATCAAGTACCTGATATTCTTGGTAGTGGATAAGGAACCCTCTAGGGGGGCCACCGGGTAGCTAGTGACCCTAGGGAGGGTATCTGGTTGAGGGTAACTAGGTACCTAGTAGCCTTGAGGGTGTTTTATAAAATTTTAATTATATAAATTAATAATATAAATTTAAATGTAAATGAGGACATAATTTCATTATTCCTTTTACATGTATTCCTCTCCCTTTCTCCCTATATATCTTTATTATATCATTCATTATTGGAATCCCATCATTTTTGGAAAATTATTTGAGTTTTCTATCATTGGGAGTCACTATGGATAAAGATTAATGTCCTCTATCATGTGTTTTTTTATGTTTTTCTATGTTTCAATGGTTTTCAGCTAAAATTGATATTTTAGATATTTTTATCTAGAATATTTATGTATTCCTAGATGAGTAGAAACAGACTGTGAACTCGGGTAAATAGGCTCCCACTGTTTTGATGTAGTTGGTTCCTAGAAATTTCTATTTTTTATTTTAGTTTTCTCATTGTGTGATTTGGGGTAACGAATGATGGTGTATGAGAAATTGGGAACAAAACAACTTGTGTTTTTTTATGGGGATTCCCATAGGTAGTCTTTTATGGGTCTTTAATCAATATATTGTGAGTATGTCTTGTGATTGGTTGGTGGTTTTTGTATTTTATTATAAAGTTGTTGAGTGTTTTTAATAGATGAATTATGGGTTATGCAGTATGATGAAGTTCTATAGGAATGTTATAGGTGTTACCTATGTGGCTAGAGGGTGATTTTGTTCATTGGTATGATGTTGGGTAGTGTCAACCACTACTAATTGTGACAATTGTGGTTCATCGAGTGTATGTATCAATAAAATTTTAGTAATTCAAATCACCATTGGGGATTATAACTTTGAGGTCACGTGTAAATAAAGGGGCCTAGAGGGTGGTGTTGACCACTAGATGATTATAAGTATCCTTATAGATAAGCTGTTGAGGGTGATGATATTGATCATAAAATGAAAAAAATGATATATATATATTTTTTCTAAATTATTAAGAGGGGAATGTGATCAGTAGTTTAGGAAAGACCCTCACTATGCATATCAATTTTATCATAGTGATGGTCTATCCAAGGTAAAGGATGAACGGGTCATGGGTTGTTGATGTGAGCCCTATGAGAATTTTGATTAGGTAGGATAAGTTAAAAATTGTTGGTTGATGGATTTGAGTGCTTCTAGTTGTGAAACAGTTGTGGTTTCATCATATTTCATCAACATTGGATTTATAATGCGTGGTTATTAATTGAGTCCTAATGAGAATAGAATGTATTGGGCTGTGTTTATTATATATTTTTCAAATGTTTCACTTTTCATTAACCCATGTACATATGGATATTACCTAGGGACATAATTGATAATGAACTACTAAGTTCATAGTCACACCTTGTACAGGTCCTCTGGGACATGTGAAAACATTATATGTTATGATATTGGAATGTGAAAGGGTCCCATGATTGGTTAATATATAGATATAAGTGAAAGGGATAGAAGGCTGGCAAAATCTTTGGATTTTAGAGTTGGATCAGGTGGATCTTTGGTTCCATTTTTGTGTTGGTTGTTTTTATTATTTTAGACTTGTTAGTACATAATCACCCATTCATTGATCCTAATTACTTTTCTATAGCTTGTATGAAATTATAAATAGTTTTTATATATATCATGGGTTATATAACTATTATGGTTATATATTAATCATTATGATCATGTATATATTATTATAAGATCAATTTTTGTTTATAATTATTATGCTGTTGTTATGGATTTATATACATAGGTTATAGTATTATGATGATAACCTATATAAATTCATCACTAATCGCATGCCTCAAGTGTAGGGTTAGGCATTCCTAAGGTTTATAACATTCTAGTTTATACACAATAGATATGATATAGGTTGGGGATGCTATAAAGAGGTATTATAGAAGGTTTCAATTTTGTTTTTTTTTGTATATGGTAGATGATTATTTATGAATGTGTTGGAACATGTATTGGATATCATACTGTGTGTCTAGTAATAATAAGTACAAGAAAACCACCAAGTTTACAAGAATCTATGATCGATTCTATTGGGTTTTCTTGTTACAGTTAAATTATTTTACCTTAATAATTTTTTTTATATTATTGATATATGGGTTTAATCTTGGTCCTGAGAAGAAGTAGGTGTGTGATCAAGCATAAATGTAGGCCTGTGGGCTTCACATGACATGAATATGCCTATTTATTTTTATTTTAATTCTTCAATTATTTTGAGTTGTTTAAAGTGTCAACAAAAAACTATATAGTGTTTACCTACATATATACTTAGTTATATTCTACTCAAATAGAAAAAGTAATTTAATTATTTGAATTTTTGGCAGCATGAATCCTATATGCATGTAGTGTAAATACCATAAAATGGGTTGGAAGATCCATTAGGTCATATGGTATGGGACTTGGGTCTAGATATGGACGAAATGAGATAGTTGGAATGACTTACCATTATGTATTTCATTGTTTACAATATCTATGATATATATATTAATATTGATAATGATATTTTTTAGGGATATTCCATTTCAGTAGCCTCTGTTATAGTTCCAGGAGTGTGGATATGACAATATCCCAAGGAATATACCTATTACCCCCCCTGAGGGTGGAGATGCGCTGCCACCAATGAAAGAACTTATTGGCGTGGTTGGGTGTGGGGGTATGCATGACCTGAATTTAAAGTTTATAAGGTATCCAAAGAATATGGTTATGATGGAACACTTATTTGATGACGAGATGAGGGAGATCCCAATAGGGGTTATATAGAGTATTGACCAAGGGACATAGGGGTTTAATATTATTATATTATAACTGACTAGGGAGTTCCAATCATGACATTCTACCATGTTTTAGGGAAATGTAGGACCCTAGAAATATATTTTCTGGATTGAGTCAGTTTTGGTCATCTTAGATTAGAATGAGACACCGTCAGGTTGGAGTGTAAATATAAAATTATTCATAATTAGGATGATGGGATTTAGGGTGTTCATCGAATGAAATTGATGGTAGAAGAAACCTATAATTAATGCCTCAATGGGTTGATTGGCTATACTAAGAGGGGAGGGGTGAATCCCTATAGCTCACTATTTTCAATTTGATTCTTCAAATGAAAATATGTAGTCATTTATGAAAAGACCCTCTAGGTTATATTAACTCATACTCTCCCTAATAGTATTAAATTATGTAATAACATGACAGAAAAATATTTATTACATGGTTCAGTCATAGATTTTGAGCCTACTACTTGCTAAAACATGTTGTTATCCCAAGATATAGATTTTTTATTAATATATTCTCATCAAATAAATTGATTTAGGTTGGTTATTATATGTATTCCATGCTTTATCATACATTCACCACTCTTGTATGATACAATATATCCTAAAAGGTCCAATGAAATAGAAGAAGAAGTTTTTTAATGTTTTATTTTATATGAATATTGCTTCAAATTCACTTGTGTGAACCTCCTCTTTCAAATTTGAATGTAAAATCATCAGAAGACATCCGACGGTCATCAAGAATAGACACTTCAAAATCTTACTATTAATGAGACATTGAAGGTATCATACTACTCAATTCAGAATATGAAATATTCTTTGTTGGTCTAATTATCTTCTTCTCTAAATCTCAACCTTGTGAAATGAGGGAAAAAATTGATCTTTAGATGATACCTACCTTAGTAATATGAAATCGATTTTATTATTATTATTATTATTATTCTTATTATTCTCTTTATTCTTATTCTTCTTCTTCTTCTTCTTCTTCTTATACCCAGTACCGTGCATCACCTTTTTTATAAAACATAAGGAATATTTTATTTTGATAGAACATTGAATATTCAACATCCTTAATTCCTCCAAAACACTTCATTTAAGAAACTTAAATTGATCCCTTTAAAATCAGTATCTTCAAATGGAAAAAAGATGAATCATTTTGGTCATGAGGGCGGGATGAGTGATTATAAAAGGACCAATTTGGGTGACCTATTTTTTTTGAAAACTTTTATAAAAATTATCTCTAACATGGGTAGTGTCTCTACATTTTATTATTGCAGTACCATTTCTAACTTCATCTTCTAGAAGAAAGTATACCTAAACATATATAACTCATGAAAATACCATAATGCTCTATATCAGTCACTTTTAATTTTTACATGCATAAGAAATTTTCAATTCTACACTCAGGTGACTCAACTAATTTTTCAAACTCAGCTTCAAATAAATAAAAATTTCAAAAAAAACTTTTCTTGAAGAACTATAATATTTGTTACTGATATTAGGTACTAAATACTATAAAATAATCATCCCATTAATACATATTATTTACTATTAAAAATATATTAAATGCAACTTTGTCACGACCCGTCCTCAGGGCCCGTGCCGTGACTACCCCAAGCCCGCCATCCATAGGCCAGGGGCTGGCGACTAGCACCAAAGGCGTAAATCTCGATAACTGGGAAGGCATTGCCTTTATAAAAGCAAACAAACACCACAGATTACAAGAGGAATTAAAACATTAAGTACAAAAGAAAGTGATGAAAAGTAAATGGGCCAGAATACAAACCCAACTGAAAATACAGCTACAATAGAACAAAAGTACAATAGAAAAAGACAACAGCTAGAAGAACGGAAGCGGCTCCTGGGTCGTCCTCCTCGGATCCTACCTGAAGGGTAGGTATAGATATCCTCCACAACGCTCTCGCCCGTCAACCTCCTCCGTGTGTCGTCTCGTCGTGAAGTCCACCTCCGGATACTGACTCGTCATGTGGTCCACCTCTGGGTACTGACTTGTCGTGTGGTCCACCTCTGGGTACCTTCCAGTCCTCGAACACTCGGCCTCCGTCAGCACTGCCCGTCGTCTGCAACCAACACAATGAGGTGCGGGCATAGCCCGTGCAGGGGTGAGTATAAGGATACTCAGTAGGGACCCCGAGACCCTCAAGGTCTCACTAAAACCAACAAGGATAACCACAAGAAGATCTCAACAGATAACCTCTACTTAGGTATATTCCCATACATATACCTAAGTTATCAATTAACCCATCTCAATCATGAGGAAACACAAAGATTATGAAATCAACGGATAACCACTACCTAGGTATATTCCCATACATATACTTAAGTTATCAAGTGACCCATCTCAACCATGAGGTAAACACAAAGGTCAAAAGTCTCAGCTCAAACCAGGATTTTCATTATCGAAACCGTAACTGCTGAAGAGCCCCGTCTCTGGAGTGTACAGTGGTCTTGTCACGACTCCGAGGTACTGCTCACTAACCTAAGACTGCTGAGGTACTCCTCCTGTCGAGTACCGCGGGCTAGCCACCCAAACACAGTAGTGCTTCCCGTCGGGGTATGCCACCCAAACACAGTAGTGCACACCCCCTAGTAGCCTGCAGAGGTACTCTACGCACAAGTACCGCAGGTCTGCACTGTCACACAGGTAGTGCTCCGTCCGCCATGGGTCAACACCCAAACAAAGTAGTGCTACGTCCACTGGGCTAGTTGACTCACTCCAAGTCGAGTCGGTCAAACAGTCATCAGGTCTCAGCCGGCTACACGGTCTCTGTACTCCGCACGCTCATCTTAGGGAGAGTTCGCTCCACGAGCTATAGGTCGATACTCCAAGTATCTCAAAGTCCCACGAAGAATTATCTCAAAGGACCGCCTCGTCATAGGGGTCTCAACACAACAGACGGCGCGTCAATCGGACGCCCGGTCTATGAGTTATTAGCCTTTTCGTCCCAGGGACCCAGTTGGTTTCGTGAGAGAACCAACCTGGCCGTATCTCAACTATACACCAAACTCTCATAGGGTATACTCATAGGGACCGTTTCTCAACGTGAACACCAACGCCGCTGACGGTTCGTCAAACGGACGTCCGGTCTGAAAGATAACATCTTTTTTGTTCCAAGGGCCCAGTTGGATTTCGGGTACAATCCAACCCGTCCACTATCCAATAGCAACCAAAACTCAAGAGAAGTATGCCAAAAGTTCTGTCTCATTAAGAGGAATTCAACGAGATAGACGGCGCGTCAATCGGACGCCCGGTCTGTGAGTTATTGACCTTTTCGTTCCAGGGGCCCGGTTGGTTTCGTGAGCGAACCAACCCGACCGCACTCCGATGGCATCCAAACCTTGAGCGGAGTAAGGCAAAAGTTCCGTCTCATCAAGAGGAATTCAACAAAGTCGACGACACATCAATCGGACGTCCGGAGCTCAAGATATAAGCGTTTCCGCTCCGAGGGCCCGGTTGGTTTGGGGTTCGAACCAACCCGGCCGAACCCAAAGTATTCCGAAACCTTGAGTGCGATATACCAAAACGACTGTCTCAATACAAGGATCGCATCGCAACTGACGGTGTGTCGATCGGAGGTCCGTAGCCCGAGATATGGGTAAAAGATAGAAAAGGGTCCGAAAATGGGGGTTTCGGGCCCGGACCGACCCAGCCCGAGACCCCCTGGGTCGGCCCAGCCGGGGTGCGGCCCGGCCCGGCGGCCCGACACGCTGGCGCACGACGCCAGCAGGCTCGGCCGAACGACCGAGCCGTTCGGTTTGCGGTGGGGAGGGGGGGGGGGGGCGCTGCCCCCCGCGTTTTGTAACCGCGGCCCCCCTTAATGGGGGCTGCTAGCTGGCCGGCCGGGGGTTTGATCCCCCGGCTTGTCACCTGTCCGGCCGGCCCACCCCGGCTGGCTGGTTTCTGCCGCCACGGGACCGGTGACGGCCGGTCCCCTCCCTGTTCCGACGCCGGCGGACCGCTTCCGGCCGCCGGTTCCCATGCTCCGCCGCGACCTTCATTCGTCCGGTGCAGCGCAGCGATGCCGCACCCCTCCGCCGCGGCCTGCTCTGGCCACAATGCTATTGCGGTTCTCTTGCGCGGTGCAATGGCACCGCGACTTGGTTCAATTTCACGGCGCGGCGCGACGGCGCCGTGCATTACTTGCCGCTCGATCCCGCGCGGTGCGACGGTACCACGCTATTCCGTTCAAAACCACATAAGAAACCAACATGGATAATGGAGGAGGGTCGGCTGTGTTTGTGCGGTCCAACCCCCTCTCGTTAATCGAGAGCAACTGGTCATATTCCACGAAGAACGTCAAGTAGTAAACATGAACAAAATTAATTAAAAATAACCCCTATAACTTCCCGCAACAAAAACTTTCCCAACCCGCAAGGAAAATGATCGCAGATCAACTAGATAATAAGTTGATATGTGTTCTTTGTTTTCATTAGAATGAAAGAAACAAGGGAATAAAATTGTTCTCAAAAATAATTCCCTACCTCGAGCGTAGCTTGAACGGAGGTTAGTCGAACGAGGATTCATCGCGGAAAGAGACGTCGCGAAAGAAGACGTCGTCAGCGTCGCTATAAGAGGTGTCGCGGAAGGAGACGTCACGGAAGGAGATGTCGACCTCTGAGGAATCCGGCGTTCTTCGCGTTCTTCGCGTTCTTCGTGTTCTTCGACGGAGAGGATGAAGAAACTCAAGTATCCCTTAGGTTTTCTCCCAAATCTCTCAAGCAACAAGCCTCCAACCCAAAATAAAATAAGTCCCTTACTTATTTTATTAACCCAACTTAAGGTTTGAAATTCAAGAGTTTGAAATTCAAACACTCACATTAAACACACTTCATTAATATCATAAGTTATCAAAAACTTAAGTTATCAAATTTAATTGTGAGTTGAGGTAGTTAAGTAATGTGAAGGGGTAGGGTTTGTGTGGGCCCCACCACTCTCATAACCTTCCATGGGAAGTTGGGTAGTTAGCCAACTTCCACCCAAAGCATAAATCCACTAAGAGAAAATAAAAATTGTAGTTAAATTTTTATTCTATCTTCCACAATTTTTTATCAACCTCTCTCCTGAAAACGAAACTTCGGGAAAGGTGTTTCTAAGCAATTACCGGTACTGCGGTTTCATCGGTGCCCTCAAAATTCGATTCTGAGCCCCGGTTCAAAAGTTAGAAATTCCTGCTCGTTCGTTCACTGAACGTACCCGAGCTAAACTTCAGAAAAATAATTCCGGACACACAGGGCCTCGGAATTAGGCGCCGTCAGAAACTGCGTTCTTTTAAAATTTCAAATAAAATTAAGAAAAAATTTTCCTTGAAATTTCCGGGTCTTTACATCACTCCCACCTCAGGGATTTACGTCCCCGTAAAGCTTCAACACAAACTAGGGTCACAAAATCGGTATTGAGCACGCATCTGAGCCTTCCGCTCCCATGTGCTTACCTTGAGGCTCCCGTACTACCGAAGAAAGAACACCCGAGGAATCCACCGTCCTCGTAGAATCTGCTCCTGTCGATCCTCGATCCCCACTGGAACCTCCATGGAAGTAACCCCATCGCCATCGTCCTGCTCCTCATGGTCGATGATATGCGAAGGGTCGAGCACGTAACTCCTCAGTTGAGATACTTGGAAAACGTCGTGCACTTGGTGCAACTAAGGTGGATGGGTCAAGTGGTAAACCACCTCTCCTACCCAGTTGAGGACTTAGAAAGGTCCGTTGAACCTTGGAGATAACTTTCCGCCTTGGCCACATCTCCGTAAACCTCGTCAAGGTGAGACCCGTATAAGGACATGATCGTTATCCTCGAACTCTAGAGGTCTCTAGTTCCTGTTAGAACTGAAACTCAAAACGACTACTGCCACGAGGGTAAGGTTGTCCGACTCAAGAGTGATCGGTCGCACCCTCCTATGCATGAGTTTATCCTATGATGCCTGGGGTTTCTTTTTCGCGGACCAAGGAAAACCCATCCCAACGTTTTCCTAATACTGTCAATTTGAGTATGAATATTTATTTCCCATTCCATACTCAAACTAACGTCGTAAGGCCTCGTTGCTGCCACCAAGAGATTCCAACCGAAACTATCGCCTCGTGGGTCAGACCACACTATCGGCGTAAGTGTGATTATCGAGTCTCCTCCCAAGGTATCTCCAGACGTGAGGGTCAAGTCTACGGCTTACTGGAAACTCTAGGTCTGGGACAAGATTCGTGAAAGCAAGGAATGATTCATATCGACGTCTGTTACTACAGCAGCTAGTAGTGGACACAGACTGTCCCTGGAATCATTTTTAGAGCCATTAGGTCACACTCCTTGACCACATGCAGCCACACTCTTCCTCCGCCCTCCAGCTCCCTGAGCCTGGCGGGGATAACTAAGGCGGGTGGTTGTAGCATGTTAAGATGTACACCACCTCATGCTGCTCTCCTAGCTTTGCCTCCACGTCTGCTGCTTCGCATACTCATCTCTCCTTAGAGATTCCACTTATTGAAACATTTAACATGCTCGAGTCTCTAATACTGGTGCCGGTTTCCTGTTTCTTACTGCACTGTGCAGTCTTCATCCGCTCCTGGATGATCTGCACCTTCTTTGCCTATGATCTGGAAGAGCTACTAAAATTTCTCCTTTGCAGAAAAGAGAAAATCGGTCTCATCTCCTGGATGAACCACGCCCATTGCCTAATACAGTCAATCCTAACATGACTGATGTATTCATGCCATGGATGACGTCGTAAGGCCTCAACGTAACTACCAAGAGATCCAACTGTCACTCTCGCCTCCAAGGGTCGAGTCACACTATCGGAATTAGTATGAGGTCACTAGGTCTCCTCCAGTAGAAATATCAAAAGTGAGGTTCAAGTCAATAGTTTTAACCGGGACCACTCAGTATCAACCAAACAAAGGGACAGGAAAGCAAACATCACAAAGATATGTGTCTTTTTTTATCATTGCAGCTCATAGTACAAAGACACGAATACAACAACAATATGGAACTAGAAGTACAAGGGACGTATCCACTAGTTCTGCTCCTGTCCACCTGATCCCGGAGCTCTACTGCCTTGTCCACTGCTCGGCTGTTGCTTAAGCACTCGTCGCTGATTCTGCCTCGGTGGCTCCTCCAACGCCTACGGATCGACGATGCGGGGGGTCGGACAGTCACGTGCTAGGTAACCCTTCATACCGCATTCATAACACTTCCTACTCATCGTACGACTGGCTCTGACCCCACCCCGGGTGCCCCGCACCACCGGTCCTAAAATCCGAGATTGCCCAACTGCTGGTATGGTCCTCCTGGACCTCTGCATCATCTGTCTACTGCCCACAGATGACTCGGCTACTGATCGAAAAACACGCGACAAAGGCAGAAGCTCCTGAACACACTCGGGGTGTAGAGCTATTGGCACAAACTCCACCCTGAAGAAGGTCTCGAAGTCTTCCCATGTAAAGGTCATACCGTCGCAAAACTGGAACAAGTGTCTCCACCACCTGTCTGCTGCTGCGTGAAGAAGGCTGGAAGCAAAGATCACTATGAAGTCTGCAGGCATCCCCACAAGCCTGAAGACTCTCACCACTGCCTCCAGCCAATCCTCAGCCGCCTTCAGGTCCGTCTCTCCCCGGAACATGGGTGGCCTCTGGCGCTAGAACTCATACAGCGCGCTCAAGTGGCGTGCATCGCCTACTGTCGGGGCTGGTGGCATCGGTGGACCAACGTATAGTAGTACCTCTAGTGCCTCCGCTGGTGCCTCGACAGCAAGAGGGCCCTATACCGAAGCCTCATAACTCGACATGCTGTCAGTACGCACATCCCTCTGGGCTCTAGCTGGTCGTCTGTGAAAAGGAATCCTGAAAGAAACAATGTGACGCGGTCAAACAATTATACCTGGTGAGCTGACCTGGTTTGAGCTATTTTAAGGGAAAAGCTTTGAAAACACACACGCAATAAGTGTTTTTGTGCACAAAGTCGGAAATCAGTTGTCAGGGTCCAGGTGTATGGATACATCGGCTGCCCGCACCAACACTGGACTCCCTGAACTGAAGACCACACTCAGTACACTTAACACTATTGCTTCACAGAAAGAAAATATCAGAGTTATAAGTTCTGTGGTAGAACCTCCATTTGATACCAATTTGTCACGACCTGTCCTCGGGGCCCGTGCCATGACTACCCTAAGCCTTCCTTCCATAGGCCAGGGGCTGGCGACTAGCACCAAAGGTGTAAATCCCGATAACTGGGAAGGCATTGCCTTTATAAAAGCAAACAAACACCACAAAATACAAGCGGAAGTAAAACACTAAGTACAAAAGAAAGTGCTGAAAAGTAAATGGGCCAGAATAAAAACCCAACTGAAAATACAGCTACAACTGAACACAAGTACAACAGAAAAAGACAACAGCTAGAAGAACGGAAGCAGCTCCTGGGTCGTCCTCCTCAGATCCTACTTGAAGGGTAGGTACAGATATCCTCCACAACGCTCTCGCCCATCGACCTCCTCCGTGTGTCATCTCGTCGTGAAGTCCACCTCCGGATACTGACTCTTCGTGTGGTCCACCTCCTGGTACTGACTCGTCGTGTGGTCCACCTCTGGATACCATCTAGTCCTCGAACACTCGGCCTCCATCAGCACTGCCCATCGTCTGCAACCAACACAACGAGGTGCGGGCATAGCCCGTGCAGGGGTGAGTATAACAATACTCAGTAGGGACCCAGAGACCCTCAAGGTCTCACTAAAACCAACATGGATAACCACAAGAAGATCTCAACAGATAACCTCTACTTATGTATATGCCCATACATATACCTAAGTTATCAAGTAACCCATCTCAATCATGAGGAAACACAAAGATTATGAAATCAACGGATAAACACTACCCAGGTACATGCCCATACATATACCTAAGTTATCAAGTGGCCCATCTCAACCATGAGGTAAACAAAAAGGTCAAAAGTCTCAGCTAAAACCAGGATTTTCATTATTGAAACCGTAACTACTAAAGAGCCCCGTATCTGGAGTGTACAGTGGTCCTCTCACGACTCCGAGGTACTGCTCACTAACCTAAGACTGCTGAGGTACTCTTCCTGTCGAGTACCGTGGTCCAGCCACCCAAACACAGTAGTGCTTCCCGCCGGGGTATGCCACCCAAACACAGTAGTGCACACCCACTAGTAGCCTGCAGAGGTACTCTCCGGACGAGTACCGCGGGTCTACACTGTCACATAGGTAGTGCTCCGTCCACCATGGGTCTGAACCCAAACAAAGTAGTGCTCTGTCCACTGGGCTAGTCGACTCATTCCAAGTCGAGTCGGTCAAGCAGTCGTCAGGTCTCAGCCGGCTACACGGTCTCCGTACTCCGCACGCTCATCTCAGGGAGGGTTCGCTCCACGAGCTACAAGTCGATACTCAAATTATCTCAAAGTCCCACAAAGAAGTATCTCAAAGGACCACCTCGTCATAGGGGTCTCAATGCAATAGACAATGCGTCAATCAGACACCCGGTCTGTGAGTTATTAGCATTTTCGTCCCAGGGGCCCAGTTGGTTTCGTGAGCGAACCAACCCGGACTTATCTCAACTGTACCCCGATCTCTCATAGGGTATACTCATAGGGACCGTTTCTCAATGTGAACACCAACACCACTGACGGTTCATCAAACGGACGTCCGGTCTGAAAGATAACAGCTTTTCTGTTCCAAGGGCCCTGTTGGATTTCAGGTAAAATCCAACCCGGCCACTATCCAACAGCAACTAAAACTCAGGAGAAGTATGCAAAAAGTTCCGTCTCATCAAGAGGAATTCAACGAGACAGACAACACGTCAATCGGACGCCCAGTCTGTGAGTTATTGACTTTTTCGTTCCAGGGGCCCGGTTGGTTTCGTGAGCGAACCAACCCGACCGCACTCCGATGACGTCCAAACCTTGAGCAGAGTAAGCCAAAAGTTCTTTCTCATCAAGTGTAATTCAACAAAGTCGATGGAACGTCAATCGGACGTCCGGAGCTCAAGATATAAGCATTTTCGCTCCGAGGGCCCGGTTGGTTTCGGGTTCGAACCAACCCGGCCGAATCCAAAGTATTCCGAAACCTTGAGTGCGATATACCGAGACAACCGTATCGATCCAAGTATCGCATCACAACTGACAGTGTGTCGATCAGAGGTCCATAGCCCAAGATATGGGTAAAAGACCGAAAAGGGTCTGAAAACGGGGGTTTCGGGCCGAGACAGACCCGACCCGAAACCCCCTGGGTCTGCCCGACCCGAAAGGGCACGGTCCGGCGGGATCGGAGACGGCCGGTCCCCTCCCTGATCTGACGCCGACGACCCGCTTCCGGCCGCCGGTTCCCATGCTCCGCCGCGGCCCAGTATCGGCCGCGACCTTCATTTGTCCGGTGCGGCGCGACGACGCCGCACCCATCCACCGCGGCCCACTCCGGCCGCGGTGCTTTTGCGGTTCTCCGGCGCGGCGCGACGGTGCCACAACTTGGTTCAATTTCACAGCACCGTGCGACGGTGCCGCGCATTACTTGCCGCTCGATCCCGCGCGGTGCGACGGCACCACACCATTCCGTTCCAAACCACATAATAAACCAACATGGATAATGGAGGAGGGTCGGCCGTTTTTGTGTGTTCCGTCCCCCTCTAGTAAATCGATAGCAATTGGTCATATTCCACGAAGAACGTCAAGTAGTAAACATGAACAAAATTAATTAAAAACAAACCCTACAACTTCCCTCAACAAAAACATTCCCAACCCGCAAGGAAAATGATCGCGGATCAACTAGATAATAAGTTGATCTGTGTTCTTTGTTTTTTTTAGAATGAAAGAAACTAGGGAATAAAATCATTCTCAAAAATAATTCCCTACCTCGAGCGTAGCTTGAACGGAGGTTCATCGAATGAGGATTCGTCGCGGAAAGAGACGTCATGAAAGAAGACGTCGTCGGCGTCGCGGTAAGAGGCGTCGCGGAAGGAGACGTCGACCTCTGAGGAATCCGGCGTTTTTCGCGTTCTTCATATTCTTCGACGAAGAGGATGAATAAACTCAAGTCTCCCTTAGCTTTTCTCCCAAATCTCTCAAGCAACAAGCCTCCAACCCAAAATAAAATAAGTCACTTACTTATTTTATTAACCCAACTTAAGGTTTGAAATTCAAGAGTTTGAAATTCAAACACTCACATTAAACACACTTCATTAATATCATAAGTTATAAAAAACTTAAGTTATCAAATTTAATTGTGAGTTGAGGGAGTTAAGGAATGTGAAGGGGTGGGGTTCATGTGGGCCCCACCGCTCTCATAACCTTGCATGGGAAGTTGGGTAGTTGCCCAACTTCCACCCAATGCATAAATCCACTAAGAGTAAATAAAAATTGTAGTTAAATTTTTATTCTATCTTCCACAATTTTTTATCAAACTCTCTCATGAAAACGCAACTCCGGGAAAGGTGTTTCTAAGAAATTACCGGCGTTGTGGTTTCATCGGTGCCCTCAGAATTCGATTCCGAGCACCGGTTCAAGAGTTAGAAATTCGCGCTCGTTCATTCACTGAACGTACCCGAGATAATCTCCAGAAAATAATTCCAGGCACACTGGGCCTCGGAATCAGGCGCCGTCAGAAACTGCATTCTTGTAAAATTCCAAAGAAAATTTAGAAAAAATTTTCCTTGAAATTTCCGGGTCTTTACATTAATGTGACAACCGGGTCCTGGTGACAGCACATACATCCCGCCTTAACATGGCCATCGGGTCCTTGCCTACCAAGTTCCACCAGTTGCCCCGCAGACACATGGGGCCCACCCCAGGGTCCACCCTCATGTATGAATAGGTCATCTGACTAATGACAGTCTCCACAAGCCAACACTTGTCCTTTCCAGTGTGCTTTGTCCTCACTCGCACAAACCCTGAGAAACTTCCCAGGAGGTCACCCATCCTGATCACTACTCCAGGCCAAGCATGCTTAACTGTGGAGTTCTAATCAGACAGACTCCCAAAAAGGAAGGTGCACCTTGTTGACATGAGTCATATCATTTAGTCATTTAACCCTGTATCATTCGGGGATGTTACAATCACCCCCCTTTAGAGCACAACGCCCTCATTCTGGGCCCTACATCTCAACCCAGGCAGTGCAGTGCACTTAAGGCTGGGTTCCTCCTCTGATACCAAATGTGACAACCGGGTCCTGGTGACAGCACATACACCCCGCCTTAACATGGCCATCGGGTCCTTGCCTACCAAGTATCACCAGTTACCCCGCAGACACGTGGGGCCCACTCCAGGGTCCACCCACATGTATGAACAGGTCATCTGACTAATGACAGTCCCCACAGGCCAACATGTGTCGTTTCCAGTGTGCTTTGTCCTCACTCGCACAAACCCTAAGAAACTTCCCAGGAGGTCACCCATCCTGATCACTACTCCAGGCCAAGCATGCTTAACTGTGGAGTTCTAATCAGACAGGCTCCCAAAAAGGGAGGTGCACCTTGTTGACATGAGTCATATCATTTAGTCATTTAACCCTGTATCATTCGGGGATGTTACAAATTTGGAACGAGATTTTCATTATTCGATTATATCAATTGACATCTTTGATATTTATGATGTGGTGATAAATATTTATTAATGTTTCTTAAATAACATTTTAAATTATATCATTGAAGAACATCCCTCAAATCACTTGGTTTAAATTCTTCAAAATATCTAAATTATGGGAAGATAAAATTTTTATAAAGGAAAATATTATATTGTAAAACTTCATCATTGCATCATAAATATTTTATGTGTAACTCAGTATCCTTACATTGATCAAGCTTCTTTATATGTGACTCTAAAATAGAATATGTGAAAAAATTCATATGTGTGGAATAAATATTTTATATATAGCTTAAATATCTTATGACCTATATAAATAACAAACCCTGAATGAGTTTTTTCCTTTCAATAATTTCTTTCATTAAAATATCATACATAAGATGAAAATACCTTATAGCCTCGTCAAATTTATTCTCAGTTGGATAATTCACTTATTACTTTTTATACATCTTACACACACGTCAAAAATATTATGTGGTCACAAATTTCATATTCAGTTACTATAATATACTAAGTGAGGACCATATGATATTTTAAGTAGTAAAATATTCAATGTTCAGCACATGAATTCTAGGACTGAATGGAAAGTCATATAACATATTCAAAGACATTATAGACCCTTATAAATCATTGAAAAACACCTCAAAAACACTTTAACAACTTGGTTAAAAATAATGAAAACAGGAAAGAAATCATTAATAATTACAAGGGTCATATCAGTCTCCCCATTTTTGATTTTTTGTCAACTCAATTTTAACTGTATCTAAAACCACTCAAACTCAAAAAAAACATTTTTTTTATTTTATAAAAATCACTCAAGATTCATTAAATCACAGCCTATCTCAGATGATATGAATCTTGACCCCAAAACCACAAGAAAATGGGGTGTTTTTGAGATAACTTCATTCATCAATTTGAATAAACTCTTTTCAAAGTGATTCAAAAGGATTTATCCATCAGCTAAAATAAAAAATGAATCCTTTTTTTTAATAAAAAAGATAATGGATATCCATCTAGTTTTCACCCTCCTTTGAAAAGTTTATTCCCATTTTCAATATAATAATAAAGTGTGGTGACACATTTTTCTCCCCCTTTGAAAAATTAATCCAAATCCTTATGGGATTTCACTTCCATATATTTTTATTTTATAGGGGAAGGATTGACATAATGTTTTATTATTAACTTAGAGAACATCTCATTTAGAAATTACATAGTAGAGATATTTATAAACTATTATTTGGTTTTGAAAACTTCAATATTCAAATCCCCATTTCCCACATTATATTTAATAATATGACAGTTGAGAAAAATGTTTTATGATCTATAGCACTCTAATTGTCACATAAATATATACTATTTTTCATCATAAACACTCAAATATTATAGTTCAGCTTTAATTTATATCATTTTTGTACACGAATGTGTGGATACTGTGTAATTGGATTCAACTATACTAAATACCACACAACCTTTATTCATTTTATGACATGCCACAAAAAAGTCATCTAGAAACAAATTGACACCTAAAGCGGTCTTCCTATAAACAAAATATCAAACCTAGTAAACATTTCTAAAACCCTATAATCTGGAGTCTGAATTTGATATGTACAATAGATCATAGATCAAGGTATACTTGATGTAACTCAAAATCATATTCACTTATAACATGTGATATTCCTCAGTATCATATTGAAATTTATTAAAAAACTATCATAAAACAATTTTATGTTAAGAAACTATTTTGTAGATGAGGATTCCAATTAGTTCTTTATAATCCCTTCGATTTACAATAGTTTTAGCCTCATAATTTTATTAAAATAGTTTTAAAAACAAAATGAGTAGAAATAATTTTTCCTTTATCTATTCCAAAACTCTTTAATAATTATCTGTAGTATTTTTCTTAGGATATAAAAATATAGTCATCTCAATGAATAATTTCTAACCCTAAAAAATATAACATCTCACCCAATATAGACATCTAGAAATTCCATTTAACTTGTTTTTAATACTCCTCAAAAATATTCTATTTATCACCTATAAAAATTATTTCATCTATATAAACTATAACAAAAAGAGTCATTGTGGATAGTTACATCACATAGATATAACCATCAAATTCTCATTTTTGATAAATTCATCTACTTCAAGCATCCAACCATCTTGGAAAACAAGGATCTAGGGGGATGTTTTAAGAAATACAATACTTCCTTAATCCTATATACCATACTATCATATTTATCAATATGAAAAACCTCAAGTTACTCAATTAAAATCTCTTCTTAATGATCACTATTTAGGATATCTCATTTCAGATCCCTCTGATACATCATGTAATATTTATAATCAAACACTTCCAAGTACGTACTGATGGTCTCATCTTTGGACACTTGTTTATGGGTCACTTCAATGTCAAATTCTTCTAGCTAATAATACACATTTTAAACTAGTTATTCTTTTTTCCATGTAATTTCACCTCTCACATTTAGTTTATTTCTAAAAACCGACGGAGTGAATGTGTTTTTCTCATTCCTTAACACAAGATTCTAGGTGGATTTATTAACTACTTAACCATGTTCATAATTAATTAAATAATTCAATTATTCATGTTATCATAAATAATTTGAGGTTTGATTTTTTAAATAACAGAAGTTTGGTTTTATTACCTCAACCTTCGTTTAGTTTTCTCAAGTGTATCTTATTAGTCTTCAATATTATTAGAATCAACATGTTTCTTTTGACATTGATCCCTCTTACTATGGTCTTCAACTTCTTATTTATCATCAATCCCATTTAAGTCAATATCCTATATAAACTTCCCATTTCTAGATTATCCCACAACCTATTTTTTTTTAAAATCATCATGCTCTCAACTATAGAAGATTCATCTTCTGCCTCAATAAACATATTTTTTTGGATGATTGTAAATAAAATTTTCAACTTAAAACTATACCATATAATGTTTATGTGTTATAAATCATTTGTAACAACTCTCATCAGATAAATATTGAATAATATTCTATAATTAATCCCTTTCATCCAAATTTCACAAATTTCTATTCTTTATATTCAAGTAATAATTGATTAGGAATAATTTAATGTATCAAGTGTATGTTTTACTATATTGGTAATAAAGTGGATATTAAATCACCCACACCATTTTACTATCAGGTATATGTTTTACTATATTGATGAATTATTCCATTATTCACAAGATAAATCTTAAAATAATTTCATGAATACTCATTTTTATTATCATACCTCATCCTCTTAATATATACACCAAATTATTTCTGAACATACCTTATGAAAATCTTAAACATATGAAGTGACTCTAAAGTGTTTTTAATGAAATGAACATTCAAAATCAAGGTGAATTAATTAATGAATTAAATTAAATAGGGATAAACCATATTTTAATTTTTCCACATGGGACTATACACATATGCACATACAAGTTTTAATGGTATAGTTGATTTAATATCCACTATTCTATGTCTCCCATGAGTTATCTTATTTTTTTGTAATGTTTCACAAATTGATTCTCTATCCATTTTTAGCATAGGAATATCTATTAACAACTCTTGTAAAGAAATATTGCTCAAATTGTTATGGAAAAGATTTCCAAGTCCTCAATTCCATAATTCATTATCATCTTTGGAACTCATATAGAATGAATTGGATTAGTCACTAATTTAATACAAGTTCATAGTGTTTCTTTTCTATCTTATGATGAAAATTATATCTTTACATCTCTTGATAATATATGTGTTATATTAAATATATAATCATTTAAATTATTATAAAATTGGTTAAATATTTTTAAATTGTGTTTTAATCCTTCCACAGATAACACAGTTTTGGATTTGAGTACTTTAGGCCCAATCTAAACAATTCAAATATCTTTGATATTTAAAATTCATTTATTACTAAATGTTACTAATCCTCCATCATGATCCTTTATATCTTTAAATATAATAGTGTCTCTATTCATGCGTGAATAACACTCACTATCAAGGATCTATTCTATCATTCTCTTTCTTGATTATAATGTCACTTCCACTCCGAATAATTTTTCTTCTTATTTATTATTTTAAACTCATTTAAATTTTATTTATAGGATAAAAATACAAAGAGGGTTTTCATGAACTTTTTAAAACAATGCTATGGTGTCTACAATATTCCATATACTTCATTCAAAATTTCTCTCCGATTTTGAGTAATTAAGAGATTTTATTCACAAACTTATTCTTTTAAGACATTCTTTACCACTTTAAAGCATATCCCCCTTAATTAATTCATCATTATAGGCAAGGTAATTTTTTAGTAGAAAGTGAAATCATTGTAGATGAAAATTCGACAACAACAATAATAACTTCTAAATATAATTACTTAATTAAATCCATACCAATATCAATAAATTTTTTCTGGGGTTTTTTTGTGCATATCTAGCTTGATTTTTTTTCATTCATCAAGAATTTTTTTCCTTTACATTATTATTTCTTCACTAAATGTATAAGATAATTTCTTATCATATTTTCCCCCCAAAATTATGCATATTTTTAAATAGGAGGAAAATTATATTCATTATTTTTATGGTATTTAGGTAAATATTTTACTTGAATTGATGTACTAGAAATCCCACTTACTGTAAATTATTGATCCTAGACTTGAATAGATTTTTTGAAGTCTTATTTCACTCTTTTTAACACTATTTTAGTTTTAATATGTTTTGGTTACATATTTCACAATTCATCTTATTTGAAAAAAAGTTTTACTTTATGTTCATTATTAATGTTTCATACTTATCATCCTTAATATTGAACTTCTTGAGCACTTTGAAGAGTTTAGTCTCTCTTTTAAGAGATTTTATATTTTCTTCACATTTCATCACATCAACATTTTTCATGGTCTTAACAAACTTCAATGAAATTGTATTTTTCTCAAGAAAATTATATAAATTATATATAATCATGTAATCTATGTTACTCTCTTCACCCCTTCCTTATCACTTCTTAAGAATGTTTTTTTTCCTTTCACACAATCCATAAATTTTGAAACTTTTTGAAGAGATTTATATTTGGATTAGATACTTGAAGTTTATTTTTTCTATTATTATTTACTTAGCTTTTTTCTCATGGTTCTTATTTGAAATATTTTCATATTATTATCCATCTTACTAACTGATATAAACACCATTCCCATTTGTTATTATAAGGTTTCTCTTCTTAGCATTAACATCAAAATCATAGTGTTTTGTTGTAGGATAGATGAATTTGAAGTGTAGAATATCTCAAAATTTAAACAATTTAAAGGGAATATCCTCCTTAAATTATCCTTCAACTATTATGAAATATATAGATATAATGGAAATGATTGTCTTATTTTCATTATCCATATCATCATCATCCTCAAACTCACCAAGATGATTTATTTATTCTTATTTCATCTTTAATGTTCTCCTAGATTCAAAATCAAACTTATATTTAAATTAAATCAACCAGAAAAGTGTATTTTTAGATTAATTGGAAATGGGAATAATGTGTGACTCATACAATATGACATCTTTAGAGACGTTAATATTATAATTTTTTAGACCAAACTGGTTAAGAAAATTTACAATTAATTTCATCATAATAATTGAGATATCTAGTTTTTTAATACAATTATAATGTTTACAACAATATCATTCACCCTTGTTAATAAATAATCAATGGATTCATACACATATATATTTATATATTTATACACATTTCATTGAAAATTTATTCCATCTTCTTTCACTTTAAAATTTTGTTCCTGACTATTTTCATGTTAATCCCAAAATATCCTTAGTGGTTTGTAATCCTATAAATGTTGTAATAATTTTTATATAGAGAGAAATTAATATTTAACTCATATATTTTCCATTAACCTCATGGTCCCTTTTATCAATAATTTCTTTTTCTTAACTTTTTGAATGGTTGAAATCCTAATATGGATATATCAAGAACATTAAAGATCTAAGTGAACAAAAACAACATTATTATAATTTTCCAACCATGGAAATTATTTTAATCAAATGTATTAACACCTAAATTATTCACATAGTTGATTTTTTTGTACTTTATAAAGAGAGTCTGACAGAGGGAACCTTCAGCCATAATACCACTTGAAAGTCCTAGTAAACTGAATTATTACTGTGAGAGGAGGTTGGTGAAATTATTGGATTACCTTTTACATTTTACATATTTTAAAAGTAACTTTAGTGTCAGTTAGGAAGATAACTACTCAATTATATTAACTCTTCCTCACCCAAATAATATGAAAGTAATTAAGAACAATGTATAAAATGGTTTTTAAAAGGTCTGACCATGAAGTGTGATCTTACTCATTACTGTAAAAAGTTTTTATCCCAACTTAAATATTTTATACTATTATATTAATATAAATTAAAATAGTTTTTTTAGTTATTTTCTTGATCCCATATTTCCCAAAACAGACATTACAATCATAGGATATAGTATCTCACAATGGGTCCAATGAAAGATATAAAAAACCATATATGAGTGAGGTATTATTTTGTATATAGGTTACATTATCAACTAATGTGTAAAAATCCACAAAAAGTTAACAAGATAAAAACAAGAAAACATAAATCATCTTATTTTAGAACAAGAACATCAGAATCTACCAGCTGATTAAACATTCAAGATATTAGTATTCTAAAATAACTATTCATAAAATCTATTTTTTTGTATGAATCTATTATTCTATTATTGACTCAAACATAATATTATAAACATGAGAAAATGACGATATTTATATTATATCTACATTAGTTATAAGCATTAAATTATTTTTCTATTCTATTTCTCTTATTCTTATTATTAAACTCATTATCTTGTATCAATATTTTCGGTATAAAAACTATAATATTTTATCCCCCCACAACAGATAATAAACATCTTCAATTACTCTAAATTTTTTTAAGGGTATTAAATTTAAACCATAGAAAAAACCCAAAATAGAAATATATAAACCATTTTGGTCCTACTAGTCAATTCAGTTATTATAAAAGAATTTATTTTGGAAACCTCAATTTTAAATACACTTCTGTCAAAAATATAACCGACTTGAATATTGTATCCACATTGAATTACTAATGTAAAATTATCCACATAATATTATCAAATAAATAAATTCAAACCTCAATAACTCATTCAAAATTCAAAATGATTAATATAAATCACATTTCACTTATATATACACAAGAAGTTAGAAAAATTGCACTTATGTGAATCAACTTATTTTGAAAACTCAGTTTTAAAGAACTGAAACATTCCAATAAAGAACATCTTTAATTAATACAATATTTCTTAGTAGATTTCTAAACTGATGAATAGAGGATCAACCTACCATTAATACTTCTATATTATTCTTAAAAATAGAATATATGAAACTAATATTAATTAAGATCTCCATCATAGTATAGGTTGAAATCCTTGATCTTCATTATATAGATATCACATTTCTTCATGTTTCTATAATCACATTTTAAATATGATTTTTTGATCACTGAAGAGTATACCTTGCATAACCGGTTTTAAATTATTAAAATATCAAAATTTTGGAAATATGAATTTTCAAAAAGTTAAATATCATATGGGAAAACATCATATGTGGAGAAAAAATATTCTAAAAGTAACTCAACCATCTCACGCAGTTCAAAATTATTTTTCATAACTCCAAAATATCATACATGGAAAATATTTATACATGGAATAAATATTTTACACTTACCTAAAATATATTATTTCTTATTGAAATGTCATATGCTATATTACTTTTTTCCTTTGAAATATTTCAACATAGTCAAATATCAAATGACAGGTTAAATATCAAACACCCCCTAAAGTTTATTATGAATATGATAATTCTTTGACCTGTTCTAAATTTTTTTATTCATATGTGAAATATCTAACACAATCACAAAGTTCATAAATAGTGATAAAAATATCATTCATAAAATACTCAACATCCAACATAAGAATTTGTTAAATACTATAGAAACTCACATAACTTTTTAAAATCTATTATAGTCTATTTTAAATAACTAAAAAACATCTCAAAAAACACTTCATTGGATTTTTTATAGTAAATATAACATGTAACACATATTCAACAATCCTATAGAACACTTCACATAATATATATGATCGTTCATCTATAACTTCAACATGAAAAATATAAATAATATAAACCATAATAAATTAATAGAGAAAATATCTATATTTTACTATTTTAAAGAATATTCTATATGGGGATCATGGTAGAAGTATCCAAATGACTCCTACCAATGAGGGATTACATATAATTTTTTATCTTAATTCTTAAAAAGTGGATCCTATATCCCAAAATGAGTTTCAATTCCATTTTCATTGTGAATATTAATGGTGATTAGGGAAAAATAAAGTATCAACATAGGATTTCATGCATCGATGGTATACATACTCGATAGGGATTATATCAATTTTATACGATCTCTTTATTAAATTAAGATATTCATAACATTGGATCATAAAATACCTTCTCAAAAAAGTTGTATGGTGTTTCCCTTTAGATTGTTTTTTTGATTAACCACTTGAATGAATATAGTATGAAAATCCATAAATGAATCAATCTCATTGATTCATAACCTATTGGAAAATAGGGGAGACATGGAAGGGACTTATTAACGCGATATCATATATCATGTTCCCCATCATACATTATGATAGTATCTAATCATATGCTATGATATAGGCATACATGTTCTAATATCACTGCAAAAATTTTAGGATATAGAAAACTACAACATCCCATATTTTATTACATCTCAAAAAAAATCCCACATTCACAAAAATCCCATAAAGATATTATATAAAACATTACAAATCATTGTTAATTCATAAAAATCTATTTTGGATATGCTTTATCAAACTCTCTTTATTTTAAAAGTTTTTTTTTCTAAAATGTATTCCCTTTACAAACACGAAACATTTTGACTCTGATGTCCTTTTCAACTGAGAAAACAATTATGTTATCCATATTTCATATATGTAATAAAATATGAACCTAAATAAAATCATTAGTGCTACTCAAGTTATAAAGGGGTCTAGTTTTATCTCAATCAAACATACTTATATGAGTATATAAAAATAACCAAAATATGATTTATCATATTAATCCTATATATACAGATATAATACATTTTTTCGTGATGTTGGGTGACCATAATACATGAAACATTTAAATATTGTATAGAAAAACCCATCTATTAATTATTCAAAGAATTAGACTTACCAAAATAATGAATACGTCACCTAACATTCATCTATAATATGATCACATCACATGTCCATCATATAAGCTGTTGAAAACATCACATGTGTCTCTAATAAGAACTGAGTTATATTTCATTTGTCTTATTCAATCATTTTCAAATATGTCTTATCTTGTCATATGAGTGGAAAAATTATACCTTGTTCTAGATCCAATCGATGAAATGATCAATAACATACTTGAATACTCTCTAATTAGAAAATACATAAGGGTTGTGTATGAAAGATAAAAAGGTTTAAAGGTGTTTGGATAATGTAGGATGTGCTCCTCACTAAGAGGGGTAGGGGGTAGGGAATCAATGTGGATATATAAGGTCACTTAAAACATTACCCCTCTCTTACCCCTGCACCTTTTTTATAAATTAATATCTCACACTTACATTACCTTTAGTTGCATGCAATTCCATAAAATAGAAAAAAAAACAGGAAACAGTGAGATTTTTTAATATATTTTTCCTCTATTATGGATGACTGTGTCCCTGAATAGATGTGTGTTTTATCCCACAAGAAAAAAAATATTCTTTTATTATCAAGAAATAGCCCTAGAAAAGGTATATCCTTAGACCCATAATCCTAGACCCAAATAGGTATAATGAATTAACCAGTATTTAATAAATTAGGGTCCTGAAAAATCCATTCCATTATCTAATAATATTTGATAAGTATCTTGCACGTTTTTAATTATATCTATAGTTAAGGATTATATATCTTCTGAATAAGATGTATTTGATATTATTATTTATAGTGTAATAATATACAATTCCACCTTATAAAAAAATAATAGAGTTTTCTCCAACCTTATAGTATAGATATATCATTGGACTTGATTTTTATGTTATTGAATTATAATATTTGAATTTATTTAAAAACATTCTTCAGTCTAAATGAAAATAAATTACAACAATGAGGAATTATATCTTTCATGTTCTCATTATTTAATTTATCATAATAATATTTCTCAAATAATGTTCAATATAACCATGGATTTTACACAGAAGAATATATAAAATGATTAATGTTTCAAATATCCTTATTCTCCCATAAGAATATTTTATATATCTACAACTTCATAATCTGTTCCATATTCTTCTTCCTCTTAATATATATATTTAATGATCATGTGAATATTATTTCACCTTTTTTATTGTCCTTCATTTTGGGTTGTCAATATCTACTAAAATAAACACATTTTTTTCTTATTTGAAATATTTCTGAATACATGTAATGAAACATCCATTAAATATCCAATAATATCATTCTATTTTAACTCTTTATAAAACCTCCCAAAATTTGTATACATTTAAAAAAATTTAACTACATAAAGAAGTAAAAAAAATCTTGGTGATCATGGGGAACCTTCTATTATGGAATGAATATCTCCCATAATTATTATACTGGATCACACACTATGGCATGACACTCTTCTTATGAAACGATGTCATCGTAAACTCCAAAATAAGCTTCAGCGTATTTCTCTCCATAGTTAGATACATGGAATGGATTTATTCTTCATTATGCATAGAAATCATATTTATTAATTATACACTAAACACATTAAGAATCAAGTATTAATAAAAATATCACGAAATTTGATACTATTTAGAATAACACATCATCGTCTCGTTTATCTTCTAAAAATTTAACTTCCTTATTTCCAACATCTTTGATTTCTAAAAACTAATTGAATATTATAAAATATATTTTATCCCTCTTATAATAGTAAATTACTCTTACAAAATTCTATAAGATTCTAATTAAATTCATTCACTTCCATTTTATTGATAAACTAACTACTCTTACTAAATAGTATGTTTATTAATATATTCTTCATTTTTTCCATATTTTTAGTCAATAGCTATTTTGTAAGGGTACAATACCCTTATAAATTCTGTGATGACCCTTAAAATTTATATGAGACTCCTGTGAATGGTTCTCGATGACCCTTACGAAGTTTATATGACTCTCTTGAAATAATATATGACCCTTTTAAAATGTCATGACCCTTCATAATAAATAATTTTTAAGACGAATATTGTAAACATATCATCCATATATCACTATAGAATTTGGTATTAATTCCAACAAATGGTTTGCATTTTTTGTTACAATGTTTTATATTTTTTGATGAGAAACCCAATGTAAATAAAAAAATTAATGCCATATATTCTAGTAATTTTAGTAAAGTTTTTGAAAAGATATATTATGAAATTAAAAAACTATATTAATTATTTTAAATATCATTATATTATATTTTTTTAATGTATTATTCTTCCATAAAACTTTATCGGTATTATTGTGACATTATTATATATTATGAGTTTAGTATCATAAATAAACATTGAAAAAGTCAAAAAATGGTTTTTGATTAATTATCCTATAACCAAAATTGTATTGAAATTCGACAATGGTTTCCCATTTAATAACCATTAACCATCATAATTAATCAATAATTAGTGAAAGATTACACATGTGTAGCTAAAAGATATCAAAATTGTCATTGAAATGGTTAGAAATATAATTTAAAATTATATCATTCAATGAATTTTTTGTTTTGACCATATTAAAAGAAGGAATAAAAAAATAATTCATTAAATTCTTTGATGCTATTTATAATGAAAATTCATCCATTATAAATATCCTTTACAAAAAATATCAATATATATATATATATATATATATATATATTCTGATGATAAATCCTTTTCGCATTTAATTTGGTTTGAGTTTACTCTCTTACGAGTTTCTCAGAATTTACGTACTTCCATTTAAGGATATTTTCAATGTTCATTTCATGATATATATATATATATATATATATATATATATATATATTATGTGATTTCATTACCCCTTTAAAATTATTTTTTATTAGTTATTTAAATTTTAAAATATTTTTTTATGATTTCATTTTTATCGGAAATTATGAATTTTTATTAATTCAATATAATTTAAATATTATTATGGAACTCAAGAATATAATTTATATATTACGTTATTAAGAATAATTATATTCTAAAAATAAGGTAATAAGTTTTGTTTAATTATTTTTATTTTAGTATTGATAAATTTAATTAAAATTCATTTCTAATATAATACAAATTAAGAATATAATATATTATTTGTATTGTTAATTATTATTTATAATATATAAATAATATAGTTTATATAATTTAAAAATTATGCATTTAGGGGTGGCTTAGTGGTTGAGGTGCCATGTGATTCTGCATCAGAGCCGAGTTCAAATCTGGGTGTGAGTGAATTTCCACTAGCAGGCAATGACGCAGGACGGCGGTGATGTAGGCATGATATATGCATGATGCTACACTAGAACTTCTGGTCAGGCTATGGTCCCTTGGGCCATGTATTGGGCTTTATACCCACTGATCCGTTAGGCTATGTACTGAATAAATAAGGCTTGATGGGTGGGTTATCTCTTGGGGGGCTATGACCTGCCTTTCCGACATATGTGTGGGGTGTGCGTATGTTTAATGTAATTGTACCCTCACGCACCGCGTATATATATATATATATATATAATTTAGAAATTATAATTATGATTGTAACATACTATAAAAATTTATATTATATAAAAATTACACATAAATAATATAATATAATTTTTTTATTTGACAATAAAATATATAAACTACATATTAAAACTATAAAAAACATCATTTATAAATAAGATAATAAATTGAATTTAAAAATTAATATTTTTTCCTTAAAATAAAAATTTTAAATTGATAAATATAATTAAAATATATAATTAAAAACATTATAAATTAATCCAATAATATTAAGATAATTATTAAATAATAACTTCTTTAATATAATTATTATTTTTACATAATATTAAAGGTTTAAAAATATTAAAATTTATATAATTTAAAGTTTAAAATAGATTGTAAAATGAATATAAATTTTAAAAAAATTTATATAATGTATTATAAATAAAATAATATTATAAATATAATTCTTCAATTTAGAATATATATTTTATAGTTATTAAATATATTTACATTTTAAAATATTATATTTTAAAAACATGTTAAAATAATAAATAATAAATATTTATTCTTAAAAAATAATAAATAAGTAAGGTAAATTATTTATAATGAAAATTTAATTATCAAGAACTTTTTTATTGGGTGATAAAATATCTCAAGGGGGAAAACAAGTATGGAATAAGCTAAAATTAGTTCAACAATATGAATTGTTTGAAATTATTTAAATATTAATATTTTGAAAATGTATGGAGTAAGATTTTTTGGGGAATAATTCCACAATAGATGTCAATAAATTTTCTAAATATTACAATATATTAACAATTAAAAAATAAAATTCTTTTAACATAAATCAATTCATTTTTTCAAATTTAGAGTATGATATTTTAATTCCATGGAAAGTGAGATTGTGCATATCAATCTATATTTAATATATATAAAATATATATTCTCATGGAATTTAAAAATGGAAACATTAATTTCATAAAAGTTAATCATTTATCAAACAAGAAAAATTTTCTTTTTCAGCTATAAACCTAAACAAGACTTCAGAAAAATAGTTTTCATCACATTTGAAATTTCACTCAAATAATTGAAAATTATTTACATTTTCAAACATATTACATTTAAACAACCAATCATTATTCATATTGTTAATATAATTTTAGTTCAAACCACACTTATTTTCCTTTAAAGGTATTTTTTTATTTGTGTGAATGTTATTAATAATTCAATTTATATAATAAATAATCTATATGTATTATTTATTATTTACCAAGAATAATTTTTTGTTAATTATATTTTTTAAATTAATTTTTTTATCTAAATATTTATCATATTAAATTAATAAATAATTATAATTTTTATCACATATAAAATAATTTAATAATATTATTTAAATAAAATTTTACCTTAACAAAATTAACAATACATTTTAAATGATTGTTGTAAATATTTTTTTATATTTTTTATATCTTATTTCCAAAATTTAATTGAAAAAGATTCGTATGAAAATATAAAATAATGTTTTTATGTGATCTTAATCAAAACAATTCAATTGATTTCAATAAATATTCTTTTTATATATAAGTTATTGAAAAATTTATTACTTTATATCATCAAATAAAAATAAAATCTATAAATGAATGATTATGTATCCTTGTAAGTAATGTGATCCTAGAATATATCCATCTCTTAATGTCATTTGAGAGTATTTATTTAGTACTGGTTTTTTATTTGATTTTATTTTTTGGCATCATCATGGGTAAAGTCATCTTAAAATATATTTTTTGTTTTTTTAAGATCCATCAAAATTTCAAAATTTATATCAAAATCTTATTGGGTAGTCTTTTAAAAAAATAGAATATGATTATGAAAATTCAAAATTTTAGTCATCAAGACTTTCTAATATCATAAAAATAGACGAGGGGGAATTTTACCCCAAAACATAAATTACTAAATTAGAAGCAATTATGAAATTTAAGGCTATTAAATCAGATTTGGGAACAACCAATGTTAATTTAAATTGATTACATTCCTGAGTTAAATCCTTTATGAAAGGTCTTGGTATCTTGGGTAATTTTATATTTTAAATTTTTTATTTATAAAATTAATTATTTTTTATATTTAATTTTAGTTGTTTTAGGGTGAATGGATAAGTTTGGAGGAGATATTGGATGGTAGAAGATCAATTGTAAAGTAATATATGTCATTGAGTACACGATTGGAAGGTATCAGATACATGGTATGTAACACCCTAAACTTGTCAAAATTTTCAAACATGACCCCAATCCAAATCAAACTATTATGTGAACCTTAGTACCATCACCCAACCACTAATGGTTCAATAATATACATTCCACATCTAACACATACTACGAGGAATGATTAATTAAACCCACACTTCTATCATCTCTATAATTGTACATACAATGTGTAGTGAATCATAAATTTTGATAAATATTAATATAAATACATAACATAATAATACAAATATACCTCCCAAAACAAATGCAACCACTATAATAATAACACAATATATAACTAATGACATAAACACCTCTAGTCTCTATTATCTAACCAATATTACTTTATTCCATATATAGAAGTAATGTTATCGGTAAGCAACAACTCAACATAACATAATTTTTATGTGATCCAAAATATAAACACAATGAGTGAGTATAAAAACACTTTCTTCCAAAATGACTTCTCACACACCCCATCCATTTGAAAACCAAGTTACTTAAATATGTTTAATGAAAATAGGACCAACACATTAAAATTGATACAATTAATTCAATATATGTTAATCATTGTAAAGATCAATGTTTTTACTGGTAGTGAAATTATGATGGTTTTTAATTTTTAGTTCTAGAGTAGGAGACATTTCATGAATCCAGATTCAAATTATAATTTTGAGAGATTTAAATTAATGATGTGATGTTTATGGATATGGATTTAGTCTTGATATGTATTCCTGGTGCCCGAGTGAACACGAAGCAGGGTCGAGGTTACCACATTGATAATTTATTGGTTTGTGGTGATTTTTGTTCCCTGAAAGATGAGGGTCACACAACAATGAGTGTTGAGTCGGAATATGGTTGCATTGCGGGCCAGAAGCATGTGGTGTGGCTAGTGTTTTGGTAGAATTTTTCTAAAGTAAATAATCTTATGAAAAGGTCTAGCCACGAAGGACAGTTTCATTCCATGATGTTGATTCTTTCAAAGGGTGTAAGGAATATTATGGTTTTTAACCTTTTCCATGGATATAAGGCCAATAACATTGTGAATTTTATGTTGTGCCATGATGGCCTACCATGAGGGGTAATATGTGGTGTGGTATTGTGGTGTTGCACCATGAGAGAGGGAGGTCAAACCTTGGGGCCTAAGTCTCACCTAGGTGAGGTGCATTATGATTTGACCTATTAAGGCCATGTGAGGATGGTGATATGTAGATTATGACCCTATATCTAGGGTGGTTTCACCATGGCCTATAAGTTATACACCATGAAATATTCAAAAAAAGAAGAATCCTAACATGAATATCACTGTCACATTGTGACCAAACATTATTATTTTTCTTAATAGGGTTTGAACTATCTTTTTTCGGTTCAACCCATTTGGATTTATAGTTGTGTGAGTGTTTTGGGTGTTCCACTGAGTCATATCCTCCCTTTCATTCTTCTTTACTTTGACCCCCTTTACATAGGATATTTATTAGAGATTTCTTTGTATATTAGAGTTAATTCCTCTATCTTTATGCTTTTATATTGGTTTCCCTTAACCTCCCTTGATATGCTGTAATTTTGGGATATGGATTAACATTAATTACATTTGAGAATGGTAGAATTAGGATAAGATGAAGTTGATTTTTCTTGAAATTTCTACATGATCTCCCAAGATGGCGACCACATAACATTACCCACTGTTTAGTAAGAGGTATTTTACCCAATGAATATTTCTATGGGTGTTGATATAATTGGATGAATGTAGTAGATGAACAGGGGTCGGGTGTTAAGTATTTCTCTTGTAATGGATTTAGGAGTGTTTAATTATCATTCTTCATATATTTATTCATTATTTCAGTGTGGTGAGATGTCCAAGAGCTTGACTGATAATACAATATTTGGATGATCTTATGAAATGGTGGATGAGCTTTATTTAAGGGGTAACTCAGTGTACGAGGAAGGTAGTCCCTAAAAATTTCACTAAATTATTTTCATATGTTTTTAACATGTGATATGAGATCTCACCATGTATGGGTGACCAACATTAAAATTAAATGAGTCATTCACTAACACCTATGGAATCAAACCAAAGTGTCATGAGCCATGATAAACCCTTGAACACCAGTTGATTCCTCAAAAAATAATAGTCAGGGGATTTATTATAGATGCATGTTATGGGATACATGGAACCTAAAAGTGTGTACTTATATAATGAAATTTAGTTGACCTTAGTATAGGTTTCCTTGGACCCCAAACTAAAGGAGAGAGTGATTTAATGGAATAGTTGGAATTGGTATAAGCTATGTGGGACCCTGATATACTGTAAATCCTTTTGGCTAGTTTACTATCGTTTCTGGTGAGTTTTCCTCCCCCATTGGTATGTAAGTACCTAGGTGGGAATTCCCATAGTATGATTAATGAATGGTTGAGTGCGAGCAGTCCGACCTAGATTTAACTTATAAGAGAGATGGGTTTTATACCAAATCGCTTAAATGAGGTTGGTTTGGAATTTCATATGATGTTGATTGTTTCATTGTAGGATAATAAGTAGGTAAAGGTTCTTTATGACCTCTTAGTGATGAGATTTAACAGTATTGTTAATGAATGGGATAGAGGAACCCATTTAGGGTGTCAATACAAAAGGTTACCTAGGGTACCTCAGTGGGTGCTCTAATATTACACTAACCCTATATAGGGTTAGTGTTGGGATGGTAGTCATGTGGTAGATGTGTATGGGTGTAGCAATTATTTTGGTTGCACTCCTGAGAGTCCATCCCAGGAGTTGTGTGGAGAGATTAAGTTCGTTTTCAACCTATGTGTAGATGAAATAATAGATTTATGGGGTGGATTCTATTTCCCTTGATTATTATATATGATACATTACAAGTGGGGTTGCATTCCCATGATATGTACTATAATTAAAGGTTTTTCACCACCCCCCTGATATGATATGAGAAATAAAATTGGGGGGATAACACCCCCCCATGTGATATATGAGATTTTATGGGTATGATTTCATTCCCCCATTATTTGATATTGAGATATACAATTGGTTAACCACTTCCCCTAATATAATATATGAGATATTTTATGAGATGATTAATTCACCATGAAATAATATATGAGATATTATGGGTGGGGTTATATTACCCAAAAATATAATACGTGTGATTCCATGGAGGGGTTACATTCCACTTGATGTGATATGATATATATGGGATGGGAACCATTCAACTAATATGATATATGAGACATTTTTGAGTGGGAACTATTTTCCTTGATGATTTATAGAGGATTTATAGGTGGGGAAACATCCCTTACCCCTAATGGAACATGTTATTCTGTTATATATTTTGAGGTAGAACATATTACCCTAGGGCTGATATATTAAATAGTTTTTGGGCTAGAAAATTTATACACTTGATGGTAATTTGACATTCCCAAAGACACATGGAACTATAAGAGTTAGATATGGATGACCTCAAGTATCACCTTATAATTGGAGGATCTATGAGGATCATATTATTCAACTTATACATTTTATTGATTATTATAATAATGTCACATTTTAACACACTGATTACTAGTTATGTAAGGTACATTATTAGTGGTGACCGTCTAAGTTTTACTCACAGCTTGTTTGTGTAAAGACCCAACCCTAGTTTTCCATAGCCAGTGCCTTATTAAATTAAATTGGAAAGATTACAATAAATTCATATCCCAAAGGAAAAAATAGTTTAGCAGATTTGGAAATCTTGATACATACATAAGTTCAACATTAGAACTTGAAATGAAATAAAACATATATGTTTTATTGGTAACATCCACAACTCTATGTTTATCTGTTCAGTTCATTCATAATAAATTTCTTCATGTCCTATGAAAATGAAACATAATAAAGGGGTGAGATAAGATTATTAGTAATGGTAAGAAATAAAATAGAATATATCATAAACATAAACATCGGTCAAGGTGAATAACTAAAACGTGTGCCTTTAAAAATAAACTTGAACAAAACATGGTAGGAATAATAGATGAATAAATAATATCAAAACAAATCATAATCATGGGTATTTTTCTAGTCGAATATACTGATGAAAAATTACTTAGTAGATTCATAATGAGGGAAATTCATATTCAGGACATTCTGAAACATACCGTCAAGGCCTTGGCCAAGACATCTAAAAATGATTAAGGCCTCTACCAAAACCAAATCTAAAAATGGGCAACACCTCGTCCATGTTAATATCTATTTGTCTCATGAGACCTACCAATACATTGATGGGAAATAGGGGGACCCAACCCTCACATAATAATTCTAATACATTCCTCATATAAATGGAGATAAACATAAACAACATATACATTCATATTGAAACTAAAATATGAAACACAAATAACTTCCCCCAAACAATAAGCATATACACTGCCCATTCAGATTATATTGGTGAATGGTTTTAAGATGGAACATCTACCATATAACTAATAATAAAACATTAAATTAAATATGGTAAATGATATCATAAATATTAATCCCTATAATACATAATAGTCATTAGGAGTTTTGAAACAGATGAAGATACTTAAATTATCGAGTAATTATTGAGATAAATACTACTTACTTTGAAAAGAATAGTTCTTTTGGAAAAGTAATTGTATAAATCCATGAATGAAGTAAGATAGTATTTTCAAAATAAATTTAGTGATTTTATAAAAAATAATTGTTTCTTAAAATATATTATATAGTGCCCTTGAAAATTGGTATGAATTAGGGAAATTCCTTTGAAATGGGCTTGTATGACAGGATGAATTTTTGAAAGATCCTTTTAAAACATATAATTACCCATAAATTATGCTTGGATTATGGTTGGTACACATATATAGAACATTAAAATATAATTTAGGTTAATTAAATATTAATTAATAAAAATTTAACTATTTTATGTAGATAATAAAAGTAACCCAAATGAAAATGGAGGTTTGGGTGGAAAACCCTTTCTTTAAGTCTGAAGGTGTTCCTAACTTGATAATAATTAACTGAATTATCAACTTTAGGTTCATAAATTAATTATTCAATAACATAATAAACATGTAATTTATTATTTATAGCTTTATTAGGTTCATTCATGGATTTTGGATGGTTTAAGTGATTCAATTTCATTGTTTGGGAGTGTTTTCTTCCTTTATTTTCATGACCGATTTACATATATTTATGTAGGATAAAAATATAGAATGAAAATGGTTGTAAAATATATAAGTTTTCATTTAATTATTAAACAACCACAATATTACAAAGTTATAAAATTCATTTGGGTATTTGGAATTGAAAATGAATGATTATATAAATCTTTAATGACAATCATTTGGGTTAATTGGCTGTTCTTTATCACAACGAACTCATTTTGATTTATAAATTAATATTATGTGTATAAAAGGATAATAGAACCATAAATAAGTTATAATACATATTTTATAGTATCATTCAACAATTAATATGGTTTCATGACAAGAATTGTAGATGATAATATAAATTTAAAACCCATCATCCTTGAATGTGATAAATTTACACATCTCGGATGATGTTTTCATTTCCAGTATAAAAGAAGGAAAAATGAGAGATGATGAAGAATTATTCCATTATAATAACAAAATTATAGTATATATAAGGTACTAGAGTCCTCACAACATTTTCATGAAGGTATGTGAGGAAAGAAAAGGAAAATAATGGAACTTGAAATAAAAGAAATGAAAAAAGGAATTTTCCTCTTGAACTAATCTTCCTTGAGAGTCCCTTTAGGGGAGTGGTTAGGGTCATATTACGAGAAAAAGGTCTATTGGACGTGAGGTAGGTTTTTGGGAGGATATTTGAGTATAATTTAGAAAATTAACAAGGCTTGAGAGGATTGAAGGGAAGTGGGTGTGAGGGGGGTTTTATAGTGGGGGAGAGGAGGGTTTTCTGATTATTTTACTCATTATTTTATTATTTTTCCAAAAACAACCAATAATATTGATTCTTGTGACCAATAAAAGTATTTTTTTCAAGTGAGTCCAAACTATGTGTGCTAAAATCATCTATGATTCTATGAATAATGAATTTTACCTATAATATATATATACGGTAAGTGAACGTATTTTACTATTTATAAAAAATTTGAGTATTTTAAAAAAATACCAAAAATTCACCCTTACCATTTTTATGTGTATAATTAAAAAATAAACTCCATATTTTGAAATTAATTTTATGAATATTATTAATTTTATTTTGAAATAAAATTATAATTTATTCAAAATATAATAATTTTAAAACTAGAGTACATTTTATATCACCATGAAAAAAATAATCAAGATCACATTTTCTTATAACCTTAAGATAATAAAATAATAATATAACTTACTATTTATAAGTGTCATATTACTATTCATATAACTATTCATTGGGGTACATTACTATTCATAAAAAATCTTGTTTGTCTTATCATACCTTAAATATATTATTGAACACAACCGTGTATGTCAGTTTTTTAAAGTTCAAATCAAAGTGGTGCAAAAATTATGTTTATTGGATAGCTTATAATAATGTGGTGTTTTTAGAGACTTATTGTTTCAGTTATTAAATATTAAATTTATTTTCAAAATCTTGGGGTGTTAAATTATCCCCTCTATACAAAAATTTGGTCCCCAAAATTACCAGAATGTTCCCTCACAAAATTATTTTGGTATTTCTTCATCACAAGATCCTCAAGCTCCCTTGTTGCCTCTTTGATTTTATAATTTTCCCAAAGTATCTTTACCATTCGAGTTGTCTGATTCCAAAATACTTGTTCTTCAGTGTCCAGAATCCGAATAGGCTCTTCAAAGTAAGATTGGTCGGGTTCTAATTCCATACCATCAGAAGTGAGGACATGCATTGGGTCTGGCATATTCCTTCTCAAGAACAAGACATGTAACGCATTTGGTTCCTTATATAGGCTTAGTGGCATAACCAAATGATATGAAAGAACTAAAATTCTATCTATTATTTAAAAAGGGCCTATGTACCTAGGGATAAGCTTCCATTTATTCCCAAATCTTATAACACCCTTCCATGGAGATACTTTTAAGAAAACAAGATCTCTTACTTGAAACCCTAAATCCTTACTTCGATTATCAGGATAGATTTTTTGTATGCTTTGACCTTATTTGATATGGAATTGAATAGAAATTACCTTCACTATTGTTTCCTCAATAATCTCTAGGCCCAAAATCATTCTTTCTTCATCTTCATCCCAACAAGTTGTTGTATGACATCTCTTTCCTTACAATTCTTCATATGGTGCCATTTGAATACTTGAATGGAAACAATTATTGTAAGAAAACTCCAAAAAGGTAAATATTGATCCCTCAAACATTGAAAATAAATTGATCTTGATCTCAACATGTCTTCCAATGTTTGGATCATAATTTATGATTTCCCATTAGTTTGAGGATGATAATAAGTACTCAAATGACGCTCCGTATCCAAAAATTTCAGAATACATTTCCTGAATTTCAATGTCAATTGAGGATCAAGGTCAGAAACAATTGAGAGAGGTTATACATGAAGTCTCACAACTTCATTTATATATACTTTTTCTTGGGGATCCAGTGTAAAATCCTCCCTTATAGAGAGGAAATATGCAGATTTCGTAAGTCGGTCAACAATCACCCATTTTGCTTCTTTATTTCTCAGAGTTTTGGGTAATCCAGTGACAAAATACATGGTGATGTCATCCCATTTCCATGTAGGAATAGGTATATGTTTCATTAAACCTCTAGGATGTTTCCATTTGTCCATCACTTGTTGAAAGACTAATCATTTTGATACATAATCAGAAATTTCCCTCTTCATGTTATCCCACCAGAAATATTATTTCAAATCTCTATACATTTTAGTGCTACCAGAGTGTATAGGGAAATTTGAACTATTATCATAAACCAATAATTCCCTTTTTAGATTGTGTATAGAGGGAACACACACCCTCTTCCAAAATTTCAAAATTCCATCTTCACACATGATGTCAACCAATATCCCATCATTCACAGCATCAATTTTCTTTTGATAGTTCTCATCATCAAACTATAAAGCTTCAATTATTTCCAAAAAATCTGGTTGGGAAACCATTTAAAAAAGTAGTGATGTTTCACCATCTTTGAAAATTCACATATATATCCTCACTAGATCCATTTATAAAGGATCCTTGTCAATCCTCATTTTGATAAGAACTCCATGATCTTTCATGCACAATGCATCAGTACCTTGTTTGCCTTTTTTGGGTGGTAGTGTATGGAAAATTCATAATCCTTGAGTAGTTTGATCCATTGAATTTGCATCATGTTGAGTTCTTTTTGTGAAAATATATATTTTATAGTCTTATGATCCATATATATCTCAAATTTTTTACCATAGATATAATTTCTCCCTATCTTCATAGCAAAGATTACCACTGCTAACTCAAGATCATGAGTATGATAGTTTTGTCCATGAATTTTTAACTTCCTTAATGAAAATTCAATAACTCTATCATTCTGCATAAGGACACAATGAAGTCCTTTCTTTGATACATCACTGTATATCACAACCCCATCATTCTCTGATAGTAGATTTAGGATCGAAGCATTCACTAATCTCTTCTTCAATTCTTCAAAACTATCCTCACTTTCTTTTTCCATAAAAACATAATTCCTTTCTATGTAATCTTGGTCATTAGGTTACCTAAACAGGTGAATTTCTGAATTAAATGCTGATAATAAACTACTAAAACAATAAAACTATGTAACTTAATTATGTTCATTGGAGTAGACCATTCATGAAAAACCATTGTATTCATAAGATAAATAGATATTGCATCCTTAGAGACAATGTGGCCAAGAGAGGAAACTGATTGAACCAAAATCAAGACTTTATAAACTTCCTATATAATTCATTTATTCTAAGAGTTTTCAGAAAAGTGCGTAAGTGATTTTCATGATTTTCATAGATTTTGGAGTATACCATGATATCTTTAATAAATACCACCACAAAGTCATCAAGATATTCCTTGAAAACTCTATTCATTAGATCCATGAAAATAGAGGGTGCATTAGTTAGTCCAAAACTCATTACTATAAACTTGTAATGCCAATACCTGGTTGAAAATGCTATATTTGGAATTTCTTCCTTCCTCACTCGTAACTGATGATATCTAGTTTGAAGATCAATCTTTGTGAAATATTGGGATACATTATGTTGATCAAATAAATCATTAGTACGAGGTAGGGGATACTTATTCTTTATTGTTATAGCATTGATCTCTGTGTAGTCAATGCACAACCTCATAGATCCATCTTTTTTCTTAACAAAAATAATTGGGGATCCTTATAGAGAAACACAATGTAAAATAAATACTTTATCACTCAATTATTGTAGTTGTTTCTTTAGTTCCACTAATTACACAGGTGACATTCTATAAGGGTTTTTTGATATGGGCCTTGAATTAGGAATTAAGTCAACTAAAAACTCAATTTCTCACTCTGGAGGAAGGCTAATTAATTCTTCTAGAAACACAACCACATATTCTTGTAAAATAGTTACGTCCTATATTTGAACATTACTTTCCTCATGCATAGTTATTGAATTCCCTTCCCCCACCAAAATATTTGAATTTGGTAGAGCTATTGGGGGAATCTAGATGAGAATCAGATAGTGATTTTTCTGTTATAATGATAAGGTATTCTACATCATCCTCACAAATTGTAACCTCCTTCTTCTTACAATAAATTTTCACATCATGGTTCGAAATCAAATTCATATCGAGTATTATATCAAAGTCAATCTTGGATCTAATAATAAAATCAATAGATAAAGCATTTTTATATGCCAAAATGGGGACTTTCCGATATAACTTTGTTGTAGTGATGCTTCTATAAGGAGTATTGACTAATAAATCCCTCAATAAATTATATAGTAAATATTTGAATTTCCTAGAAAACTAGAAAGATATGAAATAATTAAATGATCCAAAATCAAATAAAACATTGGCTACATTTGAGGAAACAATTAAAGTACCCGCCACCACAACATTAATAACTTCAATATCAGTAGTTGTGATCACATAATATTTTACTAGTTCCCATAGCATTTTTTGTGGAATGTTTCATTGACGCATTGTAAAATGATTAGAATAGTGTCCCATCTTCCTAAAATTATAGAATTGAACATTAATATCTTCTTTATTCCCCTTAAAAACACGAGTATGATGGTATTTATATCCACACATGTTGCACACCCCTTTTCCTTTTAATAAGGCATTGGGTTGTTTCTTTCCACAAATATCAAATGGTGGAATGTAAACTCTTCCCTTCCTACCCATTTCCTTTTTTCATTTTCCAATGTTTTCAGCAACTGAATTTTTCTAGTTCTTTCCTTTGAATTCATAAGACTTTGAGAACTCCTTTTCCATTTTGATATCACATGATACTATATCTTCATATGATGAGAAATTTCGGCAGACTAATGACCACCTGAGGAATGACATTAGACCATCAAAGAAATGATCAATATTCCACCTTGGATTACATATATATATTTCACAGCATGCCTCTCTAACCTTCTGAACATAACATCATACCTTAGAACATTCTGTTCTTCATATTTCCTCAAATTCAAAAATTTCCTTTCCATATCTGCTCAATGTTCATGAGGAATGTATTTCTATAAGAAAAAGTATTTATATTTACTCCATTCCATGTTTTATATCTCTTCCTCCATTGTGTGTTTAATTAGTGACCACCGTTGATCATCATCTCCCAACAGATGATAAACTTCCCTCACAACCTTCTTCCTTTTGTTATATCCCAAGGTGAGAAATATCTTATCTAAGAGACTTATCCACTACTCCGCTATGAATGAGTTTTTACTCCCCTTAAATAATGGAGGTTGTTATTGCATAAAGTGTTCTATAATATATCCTTCACATTCTATATCTGGATGCTCCATATGGTTAAGGATATTGTTCATAACCTGAGTAAGTTGTCTCAGTATTGTTATAAGTTTCTCTTCACCGGTCATAGCTCTAGAGCCAACATCATTATCTAGCATATGATTATAATCCTTACATGGGATAACCGTGTTAATACAGTTTCCATTCCTTCTACTAGGTTCAATTTCTAAATAATTTAATTTAGTAGATTAGATTACGTATCATAATGTACTCTCACTACTTAGAAATAAATACGTAACATAAATTTAAATCTTATGTAGGGATAATACCATAATCATAATAATGGTTAATTTGAGGAAAATTTTACATTTAAATACTTCGTAATGTATTGCTAAAAAATGTGAATTATCCTAAGAATATCCCCTAGGAGTGTCAAACTTTGAGTGTAGTAAGGCCCATTGTTGTGTACGAGGATACCATGGGTAAAGCCTAAAACTCCTTGTCAGAGTTTTCACTCTATGTACATCTATTCCAAAACCACCTACACTTGTAGTTTCCAGATAGGGATGTATTTTCTAGAAAGATCTACATAATATATTCCTTACCAAAAATTACAATATATTCTTGTTTGTTTTTACTCAATTACTATCTTAGGGTTTTGTTCCCTAATCTACATTTTCTAAATCTTGTTTCCATGTTTTCTACTAAACTTCATTTTATTCCAATTGTAATGACTTAAACCTAGTTTCTCAAAGCCATTTCCTTATTCCATTACATTGGGATGATTACAAGAAAGTCATATCCCTAAGGAATGAAAAGATTGGTTGATTTGTAAATCCATATATATATATAAGATCACCATTACATTAAGAAATGAAATACGAAATATAGGTTTTCTTTGAAACATCTACAACTCTAAGTTTATCCATGTAGTTCATTCATATTAAACTTCTTCATATCCTGAGAAAATGAAACATAAGAAATGGGTGAGATCATTTTCCTAGTAAAGGAAATAAATACAACAGAAAATATCATGAACATAAAAATTAGGCAAGGTTAATAACTAAAACAAATTCCATTAAAAATAAAATTGAACACATTATGGTAGGAATAAGATCTGAATAAATAATTCCCTAATAAAGCATAATCATTGGTATTATACTAGTCAAATAAAAACACGAAATTTAAATTACTAGTTTCATAATGAGGAAAATTCATAAGCTATACATTCTGAAATATACCACCAAGGCCTCATTCAAGACATCTAAAAATTATTGAGGCCTCTTCCACAACCATATCTAAAAATGAGAATGGTCGCAACCAAGTCCCTATCTATTAGTCTCATGAGACCTATAGATGAATTGAGGGGATATATAAGGCCCCAACCATCAAATAATAAGTCTAATACAGTCCTCATATGCATGGGTATAAACATAAACAACATATACAATCATATTTAAACTAAAATATTAAATATAATTAACTTTTCTTAAACATTAATCATAAACACTAACCATTCAGAGTAAATTGGTGAATGGTTTCAAGATAGGACAACCACAGCCAAACTAATCATAAATCATTAAATTAAATATTTTAGATGATATGATAAAGATTAATCCAAATAATACATAATAATCAACATGATTTTTGAAATATATAATGAAACTAAAATCATCAAGTAATTCTTGAGATAAATACTGTTTTTCATTGAAAAGAACAGTTCTTTTGGAAATTTATTTTTATAAAACCAAGAATGAATTAAGATAGTGTTTTCATAATAAAATTATTTATTTTAGAAAAATAATGGTTTCTTAAAATATATTATATTGTTCCCTTGAAAATTGGTAATAATTATGGAAATTACTTTGAAACGGGCTATTATTTCAAGAACATTTTTTGAAAGAACCTTTTAAAAGATATAATTCCCCATAAATGAATGTATGATTATGGATGTAACAAATATAAAAAACATTAAAATATAATTTATGAGGAGTAAATATTAATGAATATGAATTCAACTGAGGTATGTATATAATAAAAGTAACCTGAATGAAAATGGAGATTCGGGTGGAAAACCATTACCTTAAGTGAGAAGGTGTTCCTCACATGATCTTAATGACATGAATAATCAAATTTAGGTTCATATATTAATGATTAAAAAAATCATAAACATGTAAATGAATTTTTATAACCTTATTAGGTTTATTAATGGACTTTTGATGGTTTAAGAGATTTAATTTCATTTATTGGGAGTGTTTTCTTCCTTGGTTTTCATGATTGGTTTACTTATATTCTTGTACAGATAATCATGTAGAATTAGAATAGTTGTCCATAATTGAAGATTTATGTTATAAGTGAACAAATATAATATTAAATAGTTATAAAATTCATTTTTTTAATTGGATTTGAAAATGAATCATTATATAAAACTTTAATGAAAATTGTTCTAGTTAGTTGGCGGTTTTTGATCACAACGAACTCATTTTGATTTATAAATTAATATCATTTGTAAAAAAGGATTCCAGAACCTTAAATAAGTTATAATAAATATATTATACTCTATTGAAACCATAAAAATTATTTCATGGCCAGAATTTAAGACAATAATAGAAATTTAAAACTCATCGTCCATTAATGTGATAAATTCACACATCTCAGATGGTGTTTTCATTTCTAGTATAAAAGAAGCTAAAATAATAGATGATAAAGAAATATTACTTTATCATAAAAAAATTATAGTATATTTAAGGTACTGGAGTCATCAAAACATTTTTATCAAGGTATGTGAGGAAAGAAAAAGAAAATAAGGGGACTTGAAATAAAAGAAATGAAAAGATGAATTTACCTCTTGATGTAATCTTCATTGAGAGCCTCTTTAAGGGAATGGTTTTGGTATTTTTATGAGTCCAAAGGATGATGGACTTAGGGGAGATGCTTGGGAGGATATTTTATCATAATTTAGACAAGGCATAAGGCTTTATAGGAGTCAAGAGAAGAGAAAGTGAGGGGGGGGGGGTTATAGTGGAGGAGAGGAGGGTTTTCCCATTATTTTACTCATTATTTTATTATTTTGTAAACTGAAAACCAATAGTATTGATTCTTGTGACCAAGAATAGTAATAGGTAAATGTGAGTTTTAACCAAGTTTTCTTACATTAAGCATGATTCTAGGAATTGTTAATTTAGCGGATAATGTATATATATAATAAATTACTGTATTTTACTATTCATAAAAAATTTGAGTATTTCAGAAAAATCCCAAAAATTCACCCTAACCATTTTTTAATGTTTAAAATTCAAAAAGGAACTATATTTTTTGAAAATAATTTTCTAAATATTATTAATTTAATTTTTAAATAAAATCATAATTTATTCGAAAAATAACAATTTTAAAACTATAATTTGTTTCATATCACCTTGAAAAATTAATCAAGTTATCATTATCTTATAACTTTAATACAATAAGATAATAATGTGATTTACTATTAATTAGTCTCATATTACTATTCATAATGGTATGTTACTATTCACCAAAAAATAATTCTGTTTTTTCACTCCCTAAATATCTTACTGAACACAACCGTGTATGTCAGTTTTTCGAAATTTAAATTACATAGGTGGAAAAATTATGTTTTCTAGCTAGGTTATAAAAAAGTTGTGTTTTGTAGAGACTCTGTGTTTTATGCATTCAATATTAAATTTATTTCCAAAATATTGGGGTTTTACAGCTTGGTTGGCACTTCCACTTTGGTACTTGAGATGACATCTTGTTTGTAGGTTCAGGTAAGGTAGAGACTCGGTGTTAGACGATCAGAATTGATAAGACTAATGGGGATTCTAGATATTTGGATGATATAAGTCTTACAGATTGAAATATAACCCCATTGTATTTTATTTCTTTTGTTTATTGGTATATGTGCTCGTTCTACTAGGTGGTTTATTGGGATGTATGATTATATGATGATGAATTTCATTTTTTATCATAAATAATTTTTCTTGATTTTACATACTCTAATTATTGTTATAGATGATTTTTGGTTATTTATAATATTTATTACACTTTTATATGGTTATAGTATCCCCATGGTAAAACCGTACACCATCGATTATATTCAGTAGCTTATATCATACAAGGAGGCATACCTGAGGTCATGTAGCACTCTAATTGAGGTACTTGTGACTGATCTCAAGATAGGGGAATTAAAAAGTGGTATAACTTCATTTTCTTCATGATATTTATATTTTATAATATGGGTCTATGTTAATAGGTATGTGTTATATCTTTTGATGGACATTATACTAGTGTTTCATTGAAACATTTTTTGTGGGAAGTCTAGGTAAGCAGGGATATGGGATTACTACACCTAGTTTTCACTTTTATGATTCAGATATATATTAAATAATGATGTTTAATTATTGATTTTAATTATTATTTTTAGAAATTTTTGAGAGTGTAAAGAGTAATCTATATATGAATCGCATTTGAAACATAGGATTCACCTGGAATCTATATTCTTATGTGTGATTGCTATCATAGAATACAGTGGATTCAACTGTATAAAATGTGAAAAATATATTATATAGTGCTTTTCTACAAAAACTTAATGTGGTATTCTACTCAGTTAAACCATGATATTATGTTTTAATCATATTTCATGTGGATACCATCATATAATACTTACCGATGATGACTATATAGTTCCTCTATGAAGTGGATCTATAGTTACCTTTGGTGGGTTTCTAAAGGCATCAAATTCCTTTTTGATGTATCCCTTGTGCATGAATGTGATACTAGTTCAATTAATTAATGTGTCAAAAATAACCTATATAGTATTTTCCTATATAGATTCTTGGATGAATTCTACATAACTAAACCATAAGGATTTGGTTTTATTATATAAAAATAATCATAAGCAATATTTTTATATGCATATGGATGTGACCTATTCTTTTGGGGGTATTCTAGTATATGGATTCCCAATGAGTATGGGTGACCATGAGTAAGTTTTTTTACTAAACATGTGATCCATGATATGTATATTTGAGAATCCAAGAGTGGGTGTATTGGAATGGGAGTTTACTTGTGATAATAGATACGTGGTCAGAATTGTTTCCATTTGAGCTATGATATATGTGGGTAACCCAAGAGAGGGGTTATTGCATACATTTGAGTGACCTTAGGGACAATAATCATGGTTAAATTATTTAATCTAATATTTTTTAGGAGTATATCTATTATATATTTGATATAATCTTAGATATGCCTTAGTAATTTGCGATATAAACCAATTTAGGTTATTTTTAATGGTTTTTCATTTCAAAGGACATGATTTATTAGATACCTAGCCCTATAATTTTAGTGATTTCATATATTTAGATAAGGATGAATATAGAATGGGTAGAAATTTTTTTTTCAAAATTATTCTTTATTTTATTATGATCATGTGATCTGCTTTGGTATGAGTTAGACGCCACAAGCTCATTGGGAATGAAATCATTAAGGAATGATTTCATAAAGATGACACTGATATGTAGTGGGGCATGGCTAGTAGTTAGGTTCATGAGCTTAGTTTTTTATGATAGTAGACTCATGGGATCATTAGTCTATTAGTGAGTTTGGGTGGCATGGGAGAATATCCCTATTGATTTGGGTGATATTGAGATGGATAATTGAGAAGAGCACATGTGGTAGGTTCCTAGTGGTACACTCTACTTGGGATGAGGCTAGTTAGTGATGAAATATATGTTTTTTTGAAATCATCAATGAATGAGAGAATGTTCATGTGTGGTTATTCATGATACACATTTTCTTTCTCATTTGGTAAGAGGACCATGAATGGGTATGTTGTAAATTTCCATGATCTAGGAATAAAATATGTTTTATAATGGTTGTATGATGATGAATACCATTAGTTTTATCTGATCAGAAGAGTATTATATGATTTGAGTGGGTTTGGTAACATGATAACAATTGAGGTATGAATAGGAATGTGGTAAGACCTTTTGACTTGTTGGGAACTGAGGACCGATGGATTTTTTTAATCAATTATGGGCATAAAAGATGAGTATTTTGAGGAAATAATTTCCCCCTATTGTGAAAGGTTATACTATACATAAGAAAAGTAATGCAATATGAATTATTAGAGATTGTTCCTTGATAGGGGATGACATGATTACTGAGAATGTCTTAAAATATGTGACCCTCGTGTATTTATGGAATGTAGAGACCCCAACTCTAGTAGCTCCAAGCTGGTGGTTACTTTATTACATTGGAACTAGATACATGGAATCACATCCTAAGGAATCAAATAGTTTTTTAGTATTGGTAAAATAGACACATACTTGAAATTTACATTATAATTCAAAAAATAAAATTGAAATAGTGTTTTCTATGATAATACCATTATTCCTTATAGTGTATCCATGCATATCAATCCCAAGACACTTCCGAGTATCTGAGGGAAAATAAACCATAAGAAACGGTTGATCTCACATGCTTAGTATGTCAAGATCTGACCCCAATTTCAAAGATTCGGTGCCTTACATTATTAGATTATCATGATTACCAGAAAGTAATATCCTGAAGGAATGAATATTCTAGTAGTTTTGGAAAAATAGATACATACATATGTTCAACATTACAATTTGAATGGAAAAAAGAATTTATAAACCCCTTTGACAACATCTATAACTCCAAGTTTATTTCTATATTTCCTTCATAAAATACATCTCCCTTTCCTAAAAAATTGAAACATAAGAAAGAAGTGATCTTAAATGATAAGTAAGGGTAAGAAATATAGTATAAGATATTTTAATCATAAACATTAGGCATGGTGAATTACTAAAAACGCATGCCTTTTAAAAATTAACTTGAATACATTTTGGCTGGAATAAGAGATGAATAAATAATTCCATAATAAAGCATAATCATGGGTATTATAATAGTCAAAAGGACTCATGAACATTCAATTTAATGTTTCATAACGAGTTAATTCAAAATATTGTACATCATAACCATACAGTCAAAGACTCATACCAATACCATAAATAATAATTTTGTCAAGCCCTTGGGCCAAGACCGCAGTATGTCTCAGGAGACCTACTAATGAATTGAGGGCCTATAGTGGGACCCATCCATCACATAAAATTTACAAATATTTTTTCATATGAATGTGGATAAACATAAACAACTTATATATGCAAATTAAAACTAACATATGAAATTTAAACAATTTTCCACGAACATTAAGCATAAACACTTACCATTAAAAGTAAATTGGTAATTTGTTTTATGATAGAACATCCATAGTAAATGTTATATTAAACCATTAAATTAATTATGGTAGATGATATCATAGAATATGAATCCCAATAATACATACGAATCATCAAGAGTGTTGAAATAGGTTAAGATACTCTTACAAAATCATGGAGTAATGCTTGAGATAAATACCCTTTTTCTTTAAAAAGAAGAGTTCTTTTAGAAAAGTATTTGTACAAAATGAAAAGTAAATAAAGATAGTATTTTCATAATAAAATGATAAATTTTAGAAATATAGTGTTTTCTAATAATATATTATAGAGTGCCCTTGAAAATAGTTGAGAATTTGAAAAAGTCCCTTGAATCGGGCTTGTATTTCAAGAGGATTTTTTCAAAGATCCATTTTAAAACATATAAATCTGCATAAATGATAGCAGTATTATGGTTGGTAAATATATAAAAACAATTCACACAGAAATTATGAGGATTAAATACAAATAAATAATAATTTAATTGAGTTAAGTAGAGAATAAGAGTATCCCAAATGAAAATGGTGGTTCGTGTAGAAAACCCTTACCTTAAGTCCAAAGGTGTTCCACACCAGATTTTAATGACCTGAAAAAAATAAAATTTAAATTCATAAATTAATGATTCATGAAAATATTCTACATTTAATTTATTTGTTATAATATTATAAGGTTTATTCATGGACTTTGATGGGTTAATAGATTCAGTTTCATTGTTTGAGAGTGTTTTCTTTATTGGTTTTTAGGATGAGTTTACTTATATTCATGTATAGATAAACATATAGAATGAAAATGGTTGTCCAGAATATAAGTTTTATGTTACTAAGGGACAACCATAATATTACCTGGTCATAATTTTTTTTTGGGAGTGAAGATTAATCGTTATATAAAACTTTAATGAAAATTGTTTGGGTTAATTGGCGGTTCTTGATCACAACGATCAAATTTTGATTTATAAATTAATATCATGTTTCAAAAAGGTTTCAAGAACCTTAAATAATCCATAATACATATATTTTTGTTTGGTTAAACCATAAAAATGGTTTTATCACCAATATTGAATATGGTAATAGAAATTGAAAAGTCATTGTCCTTGAATGTTATAAATTAACACATTTCGGATAGTGTTATCATTTCTAGTATAAAATAATGGGAAAAGAGAGATGAGGAAGAAATATTCCATTATAAAAACAATATTATAGTACATGTATGTTACATGAGTTATCAGAAAATTTGTATGAAAGGAGGTGAGGAAGGAAAAATGAAAGAAACGAATATGAAAGAAAAGAAATGCAGAGGGGAATTTACCTCTAGATGTTATCATCCTTGAGAGCCTCTTTAGGGGATAGGTTTTGATCCTTTTATGAGACCATGGGATGATAGACGTGTGGGTGGATCTTGGGAGGATATTTGAGAAGAATTTATTCATGTCACAAGGCATGTGAGGAGTGATGAGAAGAGGGAGTGAGGGGGAGTTTATAGTGGAGGAGAGGGGTTATTTTTTTACTGTCTTATTAATTATCTTATTATTTCCCTCAAGACAACCAATAGTTTTGATTCAAGCGACCCAATATAGTAATAAGTTCGTGTGAGTTTGAACTAAGTTTCCTTACATCATCCATGAAGCTAGGAATAGTCAATTTCATTGATAATGTATATATACAGTAAATTACCATATTTTACTATTTATCAAAAATTTGAGTATTCAAGAAAAATCCCAAAAATTAACCCTAACCATTTTTTTATATATAGAATTAAAAAATGATCTCCATTTTTGTAAAATATTTTTTTAAAATTTATAAATCTAATTTTTAAATAAAATCATGATTTTTTTGAAAAATAATAATTTTAATACTATAATTCATTTTATATCACACTAAAAAATTAATCAAGACCTCATTATCTTATAACCATAATATAGTAAAATAATAATATTATACAATATTCACAAGGGTAATATTACTATTCATATTACTATTCCTAAGGGTATGTTATAATTCACCAAAAAGTATGTTTGTCTTATTAGACTCTAAATATATTACTGAACGCAACTGTGTATGTATGTTTTTCAAAATTCAAATCATATAGGTGAAAAAATAATGTTTTCTGTCTCGGTTATAATAAAGTGCTATTTTTTAGAGACTCAGTGTTTCATGAATTGAACAATAAATTTATTTTCAAAATATATGTGTGTTACATTCTCCCCTGCTTACAAAAATTTCGTCCTCAAAATTCATAGCATGTTACCTCATAAAAAGATTTTCATAGGTCTTCATCATAAGCTCATCAAGCTCTCATATTGCCTCATTGATTTTATGATTTTTCCAAAGTATCTTTATTTTTTTATTTGTTTGATTCCTCAACACCAGTTCTTTGTTGTCTAAAATCTTGATTGTCTCTTCACAGTATGATAGGTCAAGTTCCAATTCTATTCCTTCAGAAGTGAGGGAACTCATTGGTTATTTCATGTACTTCATCAATAATGGCACATGGAACACATTGTGTCCTTTATACATGATAGGTTTTATAACCAATTGATATGAAATAGATCTAATTCTCTCTAGGATTTCAAAAGGTCCAATGTACATAGGTCTCATTTTCCCTTTCTTCCCAAATCTTATAATGCCCTTCCATGGAGATACATTCAAAAAAACATGATCTCCCACTTGAAATACTAAATCCTTCCTTCGATTATCAGCATAGCTCTTTTTCTTGCTTTTAGATGCTTTGATATGGGTATGAATAGTCTTTACCTTCATTTTTGTTTCCTCCACAATATCTGGACCAAAAATATTCCTTTCACCGACTTCATCCCAACATGTTGGTGTAAGAAATCTCTTTCCATACAATGCATCATACGATGTCATTTGAATGCTTGAATAGAAACTATTATTGTATGAACACTCCACTAAAGGTAAATTCAAATCCCACATACCTTGAAAATAAATTGAGAATAATCTCAACATATCTTCTCATGTTTGGATCTTCCTTTCTAATTGCCCAACAGTTTGATTGTGATAAGAAATGCTCAATCGAAGCTCGATATCTAGGGATTTTTGAATACTTTTCCATAATTTCATTGTAAATAATGGATCATAGTCAGACATAATTGAGATAGGTGCTCCCTGAATTTTTACAACTTCAATGATATAAAATCGTGTAAGGCGCTCTAGTGGAAAATTATCCCTTATAGCAAGGAAGTGTGCAGATTTCGTAAGTAGATCCAAAATTACCCATATTGAATCATTATTTCTTGGAGTTTTGGGTAATTCAGTGAGAAAATCCATGGTGATGAAATCCCATTTCCATGTAGTAAAAGTTAGAGTTTGCATGAATTCTCAAGGATGTTGTCTTTCGGCCTTTACTTGTTGACAGACTAAACATCATGATATAGAATTGAGAATTTTCTGCTATATGTTGTCCCACCTGAAATGTTCCTTCAAATCTCTATACATCATAGTGATACCAGGATGTAGGTAGAAATTCAAACTATGGGAATCATCCAATGACTCCCTTTTTAGCTTGGGTATAGCTGGAAAACAAACCCTCTTCCCATATTTCGGAATTACATCTTCACACACGAATTCATCCAACTTCCCATTATTCACACCTTTAATTTTCATTTGTAGATTCTCATCATCAGACTGTGGTGTTTTAATAATTTCTATCAGATATGGTTGGGAAACTAAATGAAAAATTAGTGATGTTTAAACTTCATTGATAATTCTCATAACCACCTTTACTAGATTTATAAACATAGGATCCCTTCTAATTTATAATTTTGTAGGACCACATGATCCTTCCTACTCAATGCATCGACTACCTTATTTTCATTTTTAGGGAGGTAGTGTATGGAATAATCATAATCCGTGTGTAGTTTAATTCATTACCTTCACGTCATGTTGATTTCATTCTCTGATAAGATATATTTCAAACTCTTATTATCCGTATATATCTCACTTCTTTCTCCATAGAGATAATGTATCCCTATCCTCCATGAAAATATTACATCTAATAACATAAGATCATGAGTAGGATTGTTTTATTCATTAATTTTTTTCTTCCTTGATTCATAGGTAATAATTCTATCATTATTTAAAAGGAAATAACAAATTCATTTCTTTTATGTATCATGATAGATCACAAACCCACCATTTCCTGATGGTAGAGTCAAGATCGTAGAATTCACCAATCTCCTCTTCAATTCCACAAAACATTCGTTGCATTATTTTATCCATAAACCCCAAACCCCTTTACATGTAAATGTGTCCATTGGGTTGGATAAATGGGAAAATTTATGAATTAAACACCGATAATAACTTACTAAACCAATAAAATGACGTACCTTAGTTATGTTTGTTGGAGTATGCCATTCTTGCACAGACATTTTCTTCGTAGGATCAAAAGATATTCCCTCATTAAAGACAATGTGTCCAAGAAAGGAAATTGATTGAATAAAAAATTAACACATTCTAAACATCCCATATAATTCATTTCCTCTAAGAGTCTTTAGAATAGTGCGCAAGTGATTTTCATGATCTTTGTCACTTTTTGAGAATACCAAGATATCATCAATCAATACCACCACAGATTCATCAAGATATTCCTTGAGAAATATATTCAATATATCCTTGAAAATATAGGGTGAATTAGTCAATCCAAAAGGCATTAATGTAAATTTATAATTCCCATACCTGGTTCAACATATTTTCATTGAAATGCCTTCCTTCCTTAATCTAAACTGATGATACTTAGATCAGAGGTCAATCGTCAAAAAATATTGGGCTCTATGAAGTTGATCAAATAAATCATAAATGCAAGGTAGGGGATAATTTTTCGTTATTGTTATAGCATTTATCTCCCTGTAGTCAATGCACAACCTCATAGATCCATATTTCTTCTTAACAAAGTGGATAGAGGCACCCCATCGAGAAAAACTAAGGTGAATAAATCTTTTATCATTCAATTACTCTAGTTTTATCTTCAATTATACTAATTCCATTGTGAACAATATATAATGGGTCTCTAGTATGGGCCTTGAATTAGGAATTAAGTCAATAAATAACTCAATTTCTTACACTAGAGGATGTCCAGGAAAATCATCTAGTAATTCATCAACATATTCTTGCATAATAGAAACACCCTCTATTTGAAAATTCCTTTCTCACCCAATGTTATTGAATTACCTTCCTCCCCAATAATTAAATTCAGAAAAGCTACTCATGTGGATCTAGATGATAATCATATGGTGATTTTTCTGCCCTAAAGATAAGGGATTCCACAATGACCTCAATATTGTAACCTCCTTCTTATTATAATAAATTTTCGTATCATGGTTTTAAGGCCTATCCATACCAAGGATTATATCAAATTCAATCATGGTTATGATATTAAAATCAATATATAAAGCACTTTTATATTACATAATGGGTACTTATTGACACAACCTTGTTGCAATGATATTTCCCTTAGGAGTTATGACTGGATACTCCTTTATTAAATAAAATTTGAAACATCTAATTTTATTGGAAAACATGAAAGATATGAAAAAATGTGATGATCCAGAATCACATTGAAGTATTGGATATGTTTGAGGACATAATTATCGTACCTTCCACCACATCATTAGGGAACTCAATATCTGGAGTTATGATCACAAAGGCTTGTCCTTACTCCCTTTGCATTTTTGGGAAACCTTTCCTTGACGCCAAGGAAGATCAGTTCCATAATGCCCCCTCTCCCCATAACTATAGAATTTACCATTGGTAGCTTTTTTTCCTCTCCTTAAAATCCCAGTAACGGTGGAATTTTTCTCCAAACTTGTAACAAACACCACTACCCTTCAGGAAAGTACTACGGTGTCTCTTTTGACAATTATCATAGGGTGGATGTTCAACCCTTCTCTTCTTCCACATTTCCTTATTTCATTTTCTAGAGTTTTCAGAATCCCTCTTCTTTTCTTGATTTCACATAAAATCATAAGTCATAGAGAATTAATTTTCCATCTTGATAGTACATGAGATTATATGTTCATATGATGAGAAACTTTGGGAGACTAGATCCATTCATAATAATGGTTTAAAACTATCAAAGAATCAATAAAAATTTCACCTTGGATAGAATATATAGTCTATGGAATGTATTTTGAACCTTATGAATTTAGCTTCATACTTTGAAACATTCTCATCCTCTTTTTTCCTCGGATTCAGAAAATGACATTATATATCTTCTCAATGTTCCAGGGGGATGTATTTTTCTAATAATATTTCCTTAAATTCCATCCATTCTGTTTATTCTATTTCTTCATCCTTCTTTCTGTTTTTAATAGAGACCACCACTGCTTTGTATCTCATGATAGTCAATAAACTTCCATGACAACCTTCTCTATTTCATTACATCCCAAAGCGAGAAATATCTTCTCTAAGTAACTTATCTATTAATCCACTACAAATTTGATTGTAGTCCCATTAAATTACGGAGGTTGTTGTCAAATAATGTGGTCTAACATAGCTCCCCCATGTTATGGATCTGGATGAACCATATAAGTAAGGTTATTATTCATAACCTGAGCAAGTTGTCCCAGTATAGTTATATGTTTCTCAACATGATTCACAGATCTAGAGCCAATATCATTATCTTGCACCATAGGGAAGTCCCTATGTGGGACACACATGTTCATGCGGTTTCCATTCCATCCACTAAGCACCATTTCTAAATAATGACATACACCAGATCAGGTTTTGATTCATAATATATAATCTCAATGTAGAAAAATACCTAACATTAACTGAAATTCTAGAAATAGCTAATCTCATAATAAAAAACATGGTTTCTTTGTGAAAAAATTTACATTTAAATACTTCATAATGAATTGTAAAGAAATTTTGAATTATCCTAATAATATCCCCTTGGAATGTTAAAATAGGTGTGTAGTAAGGACTATTGTCATGTACCAGAATACCTCAGGTCAAGCTCGGAACTCTTTGTTATATTTTTTACTCATATATACATCTGTGCCAAAATAATGTCCACTTGTAGTATCTATGTAGGGATTTATTTTATAGAAAGATCTAAAAAATCGATTCCATACCAAAAATTGTAGAATGTCCTTATATTTTTTAACCTAAAGAACTATTTTATAGTTTTCTTCCTAAATCTATGTTTTCTAAATATATTTTCCATGTTTTCTACTAAACATTCTCTGATTCAAACTTTTAAGACCCAACCCCAGTTGTGCAGAGTCAGTTTTTTGTTTGATTATATTTTCATGATTACAAGAAAGTAGTATCCCAAAGGAAAAAATAGTTTAGCAGTTTTGGAAACCAAGATACATACATAATTTAAACATTGGAACTTGAAAGGAAAAAAAATTATAAACTTCATTTATGACTTCCATAAATCCTAGTGTATTTCTGTTTGTCGTTCATAAAATACCTCTTCATGTCCTAGGAAAATAAAACATATAAAATGGGTGATCTCAAATGTGGAGTAAGGGTATGAAATACAGTTGAAGATATCACTAACATAAACATTAGGAATGTTTAATAACTAAAAACAAATTCCTTTAAAAATAAAATTGAACACATTATGGAAGGAAGAAGAGATGACTAAAAAATTCCATAATAAAGCATAATAATGTCTACTCTACTAGTTGAATAACCTCATGAAATTTAAATTACTAGTTTCATAATGAGGGAATATATAATTTTGGACATCATAACCATACTATCAAGGCCTCATGCCATGATAATATATAATCAATTTATCAAGGCCTTATGCTAAGACAATAGTTTGTTTCATGAGTCCTACCGATGCATCAAGGGGGTATTGGGGGAAGCACCCATAACATACTAATTCTCACACATTCCACATATGAATGGGGATATATATTTACATTTTAAAAACACATGAAATGTAAATAACTTTCCCCAAACATTTACCAAAAACACTAACCATTCAGAGTAAATTGGGGAAAGGTTTTAAGAAAACACATTCACAATCAACATAAGAACAAAACATTCAATTAAATATGGTATATTATGTCATAAAATATTAATCCCATTAATACATATGAATTAAAAATAGTGTTGAAGAATATGAATATACTCTTAAAAAATCATCGAGTAATTCTTAAAATAAATACTCATTTTCATTGAAAAGAATTGTTTTTTGAAAATAAATTTTTATAAAACCCAAAGTGAAGTGAGATAGTTTTTTCATAATACAATGAGTAACTTTATAATTATATTGTTTTTTGAAAATATATTATAGAGTTCCCTTGAAAATAGGTAAGAATTTGAGAAATTCCCATGAATCAGGCTTGTATTTCAGGAAGAATTTGAGAAAGATTAATTTTAAAACATACAACTCCCCATAAATGAATGTGGGATTATTTTTGGTACATAGAAATAAAAAATTCACATATAATTTATTAGGAGTAAATAATAATAAATAATAATTTAATTTAAGTATGTAGATAATTAGAGAAACCCAAATGAAAATTGTGGTTCGGGTAGAAAACCACAACCTCAAGTCTAAAGGTGTTCCTCATTTGATCTTAATGACCTGAATAATAAAACATAGGTTCATAATTTAATGATTATAGAACCTCCCCTACATTTCATTGATTTATTATAACCTTATTAGGATCATTCATGAAATTTTGATGGGTTAATAGATTTAATTTCATTATTTGGGAGTGTTTTCTTCCTTGGTTTTCATGATCGGTTTACTTATATTCATGTGAGGATAAACACGTATAATGAGAATAGTTTTCCAGAAATTAAGTTGTATGTTATTATTGAACAACCAGAATATTACATGGTAATAATTTTCTTTTTTTAATGATATTGAATATGAATCATTGTATAAAACATTAATGACAATTGTTTGTGTTAATTGGTGGTTCTTGCTCACAAAGAACACATTTTGATTTAAAATTTAATATCATGTGTAAATAAGGATTCCAAATCCTTAAATAAGTTATAGAACATATATTATAGTCTTTTTTAACAATAAAAATTATTTCATGACTATAATTGAAGATGGTAATAGAAATTGAAAACCTATTGTCCTTAAATGTGATAAATTAACACCTCTCGGATGGTGTCTTCATTTATTGTATAAAAGAAGAGGAAAGGAGATATGATTAAGAATTATTCCATTATCCTAACAAAATAACATTACATGTAATTAAATTTAGTTATCACAAAATTTTTATGAAAGGAGTTGAAAAAATAAAAATAAAATAATAGAACTTGAAATAAAAGAAATGAAAATAAAAATTTACCACATCAAGTTATCTTCCTTGAGACCCTATTTAGAGGAGAGGTTTTGGTATTTTTATGATACCAAGGGATTATAAGATTGGGGGAGGATCTTAGGAGGATATTTCAGTATAATTTAGACAATTAAAAATTCTTGAGAGGTGTGAAGAGAAGAGGGAGTGAGGGCGGTTATAGTGGAGCCAAGGGGTGATTTTTTGACTATCTTATTCATTATTTTATTATTTATCTCAATACCAAAAACAGTTTTGATTCATGTGGCCAATAAAAGTAGTAAGTTCATGTGAGTTTTAACCATGTGTTCTTAATCATCCATGATTCTAAGAATAGAGAATTTAACTGATAATGTATATATACTGTAAATTACCCTATTTTACTATTTATCCAAAATCCGAGTATTTCAGAAAAATACCAAAAATTCACTGTAACCATTTTTCAATCTATAGAATCCAAAATGAAATCCATTTTTTGAAAATAAATTTATAAATATAATTAACTTAATTTTTAAATAAAATCATAATTTTTTCGAAAAATAACAATTTTAAAACCATTATTAATTTTATATCACCTTGAAAAATTAATCAAGATCTCATTATCTTATAAAATTAAGAAAATAAATTAATAATATGATTTGATATTCATAAGGGTAATATTACTTTTCATAAGGGTAAGTTACAATTCACTAAAATTAAGGTAGACTTATTAAACTCTAAATATCTTACTAAATGCAACCGTGTATGTCAGTTTTTTTTAATTCAAATCAGAGAGTTGGAAAATTTATGTTTACTAGCTAGGTTATAAAAATGATAAGTTTTGTAGAGACTCAGTGTTTCAAGCATTCAATATTAAATTTATTTTTAAAATCTTTATGTGTAACATAGTAAGGGTAATAATATGGAATAATATATCATGAATAAATAACCATAAAAAATATTGAAAGGTAGATAGTTGAAACACATGTCATTTAATCAATAATCTGAGAATAGTATTGAAGAAATAAATGATGATAAAAAAAATCCATATAAATAATAAAATATTATTTAAAATTATACATGGATATTCTAAATAATCTAATAATCACATAGAAAATAATAATTGATATCATAATGAGCGATTTCATAATGTTGGGCATTTAAAACATTCAAGTCTATTCACAAAAATTTTTAAATCTGTTGGTAAAACCCTGTCGAATTTGGAAAATTACATTGTATCATGAGAATTGGTGATTCATTGATGGGATTCCAATAATATTTCCCCACTTTTAACTTACTAATTCAAAATCATTAATTATATGAAAGGGATGAATCGTAATGAATATAAAAATTCATAATGAAAAAATAACATATGAAATGTTATTACATACCCCAATCAAATAAACATAATCATAAAACATCAAGGGTAATATGATGAATGGTAATAAAATTTTACTTCCTCGATTAAACTAATCATAACCCATATAAACAATGAAAATTATTATTTAACAAAAATATTTCCCATATAGATCATAAGTACATTAATTTTTTTGATTATATTCATGAATAGAAATGCCATAAAAATATCATTAAAACATTCTTGAAGAATATATCTTTCTAAATTTTAAAAACTATTTCAAACTAAAATTTCAATAACTATTTTGAGAAAATATTTCTTTGAAAATTTCTTTTTAATAAATATAAAATAATCTTTAATACATTGAGTGGACTTGATGGAGGCAAATTATGTTCATATTGTACATGTTAAAACAATGATTCATTTCACATTTGCAATAGAATCCAAACAATACTTGTTTTGGAAATGACATGAAGATTACTATTATTATTTTATTAAAAGTAAAAATGTATAAAAATATATTTATGAAATAATTTTTAAAAATTTAAATAAAATGAATTTTTTTTATAAAATATGGATTTTTTGAAAAAAAAGGATTTTTGATCGAAGAGAAAAATAATGTTAGATTTTATAAAACAATTAAAAATCATTTTAAGAAAAAAAGAGTCTAAAATTGTTATTATTACTTGAAAATTTTAATGAATAAACATTAGGGAATAAAATATATTATTTTAACATATAAATATCAAATAAGTCACCCAACAGATTCTTAAACAAAAAAAATCTAAATAATGATGAGATTTGCAATAAAACTTTACCACTTCGGTATCTTTTCAATCATAATACCTATGAAATAATTGACATAAAATTATACAATAAATACCCTGAAAATAATTTTATTTATGAAATAACATATAATAATGGGTATTATATACACCACATAACAGAAAAAGTTGTGAATATGGTGTATGTCTCATGGATGTAAAAGTGAGATGAGAAATCCTAACCTCAAGTTTCACTTCATTCATATGTTTCTAAACATCATGAATAATAAATATTTATTTATTTTGAATATATTATATAATATACTGATATATAATAATAAATATATGATAAACTTATATCCTTTTATCACATGTTTATTAACAACTCATTGAAATCAATATTTTGGGTGCTAATTGCATCGTTTTCATTGTATGTTTTACTTTGGTATTTTTTTCCCAATTAATTTTATTATGGTAACATAATATAGATAATTTTAACCATGGTATAAATATAATATATATTTATTACATATTTATTTTTTTATATATAAAATTTAGAGATAGAAAATTGATTAAAACATTCATGGAGATAGAATGTCATATGTACACATAAATATTGTTTCAATTTTTCTCGACAGAGGGATTAAAATGAAAATAAATATTAATTCACATTTATATAATTTTAATTATGTAACATATATCATTTATATTAAGAAATTATATCATTATAACCATCCATTAAATAATAAAATGAAAAAATTTCAGATCACTATGTGGATGCGGTAGTCCGCACATACGGCTGAGTGCCGTTTTTATTTTCCAAAATAATATAATATAATAAGTTAAATGTGATATTATATTTTTATTAGTATTTTATATCATAAAAATGACATATATTAATTAATTTTAACCTTAATTCCTGTCATGAAAATCATATGTGAAAATAATTAAATCAGTTCGCAAGGTAGTCATCTACTGTACATAAGATAGACAATTCCATTTCCCATTTGATGGAATTGGAGATAGATTTGTGTTTTGTAATTAATATAATAACATATTTTTATTTAATATATAATTTTTATGTTATATTATCATATTTTAAGAAGGTTTTAATGAGGTTTGTGAATAAATAAAACAAATACACATGTTTAAGCATTTCACTTCTTCTTCTTAGAGTCTCTTGAAGTTTATACCTAAAGCCTTCTTAGAAGAGATTACTAATAAAAATAATACCTATAATATTTTTTAGTGATTTTAGGAATTTATTTGGGTAGTTATTGGCTTAACCAAATGGTTTTGGAACTATTAGTAGGGGAGAAGAGTGGGTGGCCTTTTATAAGTGGAGAGAGGATAGACATGGAATTTTTCAAAAGATAAATTGATACCCACATTTTTCTCATTCAAAAAACCTCCAAAAAGGATCCTTATGAAACTTTAAAAGGTATAATGGTTAACTATATCAATATTATCGGTATTTTACAAGTTTAATTCCATTTTAACACTTATCTTCTGATTTTAACCCCGCTAAACACATTTTTAACATAACATGACGATTAATTTTTACTATTTTCATAATTAATTATGGTACAAAATTAGGTTAACCTTATTAGATAATATAAATTATTTTTATTTCAAATATGGAATCCATTTTTCCAAATCCAATTCAAATTAGTTTAATAATTCAATTTAATTAAACTATATACGTGATGAAAGTGTGGTTTTCCATAGAGAAAATTCTCATTATTATATAATATTTTAATATAAAACTACAATATGAAATTGATGATAAAGAAATAAATTATTTAAATTGTAATATAATTTAACAAAGTTTACTTTAAAACAAAATAAAAATATAATTCATCTTAATAAATAATTTAAATGAATAGTACTTTCCCATAAGAAACAATATTTTCACTATTCAATAAAAAGTAATCTTTTAAATAAATTATCAAAAAATAACCTCAATATAATTTAGACATGTAGATTAAAAAAATTAAATTTATTTTATATAATAAATATTTTAAACGTGAAAAATTGTTAATTTTGTACTATATGTTCAAAGCGCAAATAAACAACCTTTTAAAAATATACATTTTTTTTTCCAGAAAACACAGATATTTTTTAAAAATGATTCTTATTTTATTTCTAATCAATAGAAGACCCATTAATTTATTTTATACAATAATAAACAATATAATTTTCATAATTTTTTTATTACTATTCATACCTACCATTGCAACTACTATGTTTTAATGGTTATGTTTAATAATAATATTTTAATTGAGTGTTGCATTTCATTAAAACCTAGTGTTGCGTGCATTAAAAGATACTGAAGAGATTGGACTTATTAAAAAAATCACAAATTCTCATGTATATATATTGTATTCTTATTATTGGTGTTTTATTTCATACACGCTATCAATTAGGATCTCCCTCTTTAAAAATAATAGGGTGTCAAATTCTACCCTCTTAAATGAATCACATTCTTGCAATTTAATCATGACTCAGATAATCAAGGGTTTAAAATTAAAAAACACCTTTATTTTGAACCCAAATAATTAAATGGGTTAATAAAACATATTCTTGATAAAATAGAAATGGAAGCATAAATTTCATCTAGACTAACACATTACTAAGTTTTCATGTAAGAGAACATTGGTGAGAAATGAAAAATAGACATGAAAGAGAATAGTAGAGCCCACAGATTAATAAATATTTATATAGAACATGGCCATGAAAAAGTTAACCACCATAAAACTGAAAAAAATTTATGAGTTAAAGGACCGTTGAATCCGCATAAATTAACATAATCAATTTTTTTTCAAAATTTATTTTTCCTAAAGATTGAGGATTATGTTACCATTATGATAGGGGGACCCAAAAAAATATACATATAATTTACATCCTTTGGTTATATTAGATAAATTCCTAATTTATATCTTACTCCATGAAATAAATACCCAATATGAATTTTTATGCTTCAAGAACTAAAATTAACTTTTAATAGATTATTATAATAAAAAATAATTTTTCATATATCTAGATATTTTCCAATAAAATGTGTACCATGAGTTATCTAATAACACCAAAAGTTTTAACTCAATCCATTCCATATGTAACTAAGCTTAAGAATTAACAAAATTATGGCTATCCAAATTCAAAGTCCATTTTTATTTAAAGTAAGGTCACTAAATAAACATTATATTCCCCACACAATATAATGTGGCACTTAATGTCACCTTAAAAATATATGAATACCTTGATCACCATAAAAACATTATGAAAACATGAATGCTTATAAAAATCAAATCTAATGTTGTCAAATATATTCCCAAAGTCAATACTTGTTGAAAAATATAGAGAATATTAAATAAACCATAAAACTTTCTACCAATTTTATGGTCAACAATACAATTAGGGAAATTTATAATTATTATCTAATAATTGAGAAAATATTAATGGTTATCCTTCCCTAATTATGTGTTTTACAAGAGGTTTAACATGTTATTAAATAAAGTTTCTTATTCAGTGGTTCCAATTAACATTTACCATCAAATCCATTAAGAAATAGTGTTATAGTATAATCATTATACATTTTATAATTCATTGATAAAATTATCCAAATTAAAATGCCAGATATTTGGAGAGTTAAAATTGTATTATAGTGTTATAGTATTATATCATAATTTTTTAGTCTAAATTCATGAACTTTTATGATTCCACTTTGGATTTATCAATAACATAAGCTTGACCTAGGTCCATTAGCTTCTTATATGGTATATTCCCCTAACTCATGGGATTTTTTTTATTTATTTACCCATATCCTTAGAATTTAACCATTGAACATTGTAAAATTATTTATTTCCCTTGAAATCATGAGCATGGTAGTATTTATCTCCACACTCATAGAAAACTCTCATTCCCTTTAAGAAAGTACCAGGGTGTTTTTTCCACAATTTTTACATGTGGGAAGATCCTTTTTTCCCTTATTACGTTTATCCATATTTATCTATACCATCCCCTTATTCTATTTATTTCCATTAAATCCATATGTCTTGGAGAATTATTTCTCTTTCATGACAGTATATGATATTATTTCCATGAATGATGGGAATATTTGGGAGAACAATTCCCTTCGAATGATGGTCATTAACTTGTCAATGAAATGGTCAATCTTACTCTTCGTATTACATACATTGTCTATATCATTCCCTGATAACCTTATATTGTTTTATTTATACATAGCTACATTTTCATCATCATTTTTTCTTAGACTCAATAATTTTCTAACTTATTAGCTCATTTCATAGGAGGAAAATAATTTTCCAAGAAGTGTACCTTAAAATACATCAATTCCATATTTTTTATTTTTTATTCATCAACATTTTTTTGAATAAATGACCAAAAATTATTTGCATGTTCTAAGAGATGATAAACATACACGAAAACCTTCTTCTTTTTATTATATCCTAATGTAAGAAATATCTTCTACAAGGAACTTATCTATTTTTAATCTAAAAATCGATTTATAGTATTATTAAATGATAGTTGTTATTGATGCATTAAGAGTTCTAACCTTATTACACCATGTAGTGGATGAGAAGGATAATCTAGTTGAGAAATGTTATTTCTCAAAACCCTTTGTCTGCTGCCCCATTATGGTTTCAATTTCATCAGTTCCAACTACATCTCCAGTATCATTATCTTTTTATTTAGGGATATCCCTAAATGGGGTATGTGTATTGATATGATTCACACACCTTGTACTATGTTCCATTTCTATAAAATGGTATACACATGATTAGATCATAACATTATGGAACATAATCTATAATCTAAATACTAGTGAAATACATGAAATAACATGATAAATTTATGTGTGGCTGATATCATAACCATAAAGATGGGTTTTTAGGGAAATCTTCCAAATTGTAAAAATATTTTCAAATCCTTAATAATGGTCTGAAAATAAAATAGGAATTGTCTTAATAATATCTTAGGGAATTTTCAAACTAAGTGCATAATAGGGCCTATTTTCATATACTAGGTAATGATCGAGTGAAGATAGATGCACCTTTTTAGAGATATTATCCATAAGTATATCTATTCTAGTACTACATCCACATATAGTATCAGGAAAAATATATATTTCTAGTAAAACCCATATAATCTCTACCTTTCTAGAAGTTTATTATGGCATTCTATACTTATCCTCAATGTTTATCATAGGTTTATATTCTCTAATTTATGTTTTCCTAAATATAGATCCCAGGATTTATACTAAACTTCTTCTAGTACCATCTATAATGACACCATCTCAAGTAGGCTAGAGTTGATAGTAAATTTATTAAATTGGAAGTAGGTAAAAATAATTCCATCCCAAAAAACTAAATATTTTATTAGCTTTGGTAAAAAAGATACACTATTGAAATTCCCATTACAATTGAAAAATATAGGATATATTTTCCTTAATAAATTTGTTGAAAAAGATCAGAGAAGTTTTCATTAATAATATTATCAGAAAAAGTTAACAGATGTAGAAGTCAATGAAAAAATATATAATGATGAATTTATATTCTAATATATTTTAACATCATGAATGGAAAAATACCATGATCCATGAAATTTTTAAGAGAGGGGGATAAATTAGTTTTAGTTTACAAAGTCAGAATAATAATTTTACGAGGAAATTTATTTATGAAGTTTGGATATTGTGGTTCCATGATGTTTATGATGTATATTTGTGATATCTAACAATAATATAAAGTTGATGCAAAATATAAATTCGACAAACAGTTTCAAGAAAACCAATATTCATAAGATAATTTTAGGTCATATAGATTATGAACGGACAATTTCTAGATTTATAAATTCTCGTCAAAAAATTTTATGGGAGAAAAATTTTGGATGGAGAATTTAAGGACATACAAATTATTGATGGGAAATTTTAGGAAAATTAATTTTTTACGACAAATTTTATGGTAGAAAAATTATGTGTGTACAATTTCATGACAGGTAATTTTATGATGGGAAATTTTAAGATAGAAAAATTCCATATGGACAATTTCAAGATAGATAAATTTAAGATCAATAATTTAAAGATCAAAAAAAATTTGGATGGAGAATTTTAGGGAAAAAATATTGGACAAAAAAATTTAGTGAATAAAATTTATTAATTCAATATTTTTGGAAAAAATAATTAAAAATATATAATTTCAGGATAGAAAAATTCTAGATGGAGAATTTTGAGTCAAAAAAATTCCAATGGGGTAATTTTCGAATAGAAAAATTTTGAACCAAAAATTTTAGGGATTAAATTTCCAGTACTAAAATTTAAGAATATGAAGATTCTATATAGACAATTTAAGGACACATTGATTCTAGATGGGAATATTTTGGATGGTCATATTTAGGATGTACATATTCAATATAAATAAATTTTGGATGAATATCTTTTAGTAAAAGTTTTTTGTGATGTGATTTATTAATTAAAAATTCATAAAGATTTGATATGTGATAATGAATAGATGGTCTTTTATTATTCCAAAAATAATTGAGATTTTTTTTGATAATATCTGTTTATTAAATAAGTTTTATGTAAGGTTATGAATGTTTTAAATTTTTAATTTTATATGTTGGAGTTTTGACATTGGAGTTGTCATTGAAGTGGAAAATGAAATTCGAGTTCAAAAATTCCCTATTTCATACAGACCTTTATAAAGGGTTAAAGTGTGAGTATGTTGGTGTGAAGAATCTAATGTGTAAAAAGGTAGAAGTGTTGAAGAATTAGTTTAAGAAAAAAATTCCATATGAAATTCTAAAATCCATTTTTTAGAAGGTGGTTTCCAACCAAGGAATATATTGGTTACGAAAGATGTTAGGATTGCGTGGAAAAGTTATGGATAGAAAAATTTTATGCCGAAAAACTCTAGAAGTATAATGATAAATGAAGTTCTTACCTAGTAATCAAAAATAAATTGATGTCGAATTATTTTTCAAGAAGTAGTGTGTACACGTGATCTAGTGACAACATTCTGAGCCTGTTGGTGAAGGATTTTAAAACTATTCTAAAATATTTATTACATCATTATTTATGCATAATTCAAAAACATTATTGTGTTGATAATAGTTCAAATCAAGTGTTAGTACAACACCTTCTTGTTATAACAACAAAAATAGTATTGTTTTCTAGTGGTTTTTTTATTTCATTTTTTACAAACAATACCAATGAATATATACTCCTGTTGAGTTGTGAACCATGTAAATTATTGTGTTTGTATAATTATTCTTATGAGGTTGTTTTTATAAATGTTATAACTTTTTAACTAGAGGTGATGTTTGTTTCATAAGAAATAAAAAATAAAAGAAAAATGGATCACTCACTCACCCCAACAACATCTCAGTGATCTTATAGATCCTTCTAGGCCATTTCAATTGGTATTAGGAGGAGGTTCCATTTATTGACTATTTTTTAATGTTATAATAATGGATAATTTGTTATAGATGTTCACATTTTTTGTAAAAAGTATGGAGATTTTTATTTTTCGATGGAAATAACTATCATATATGGATGGATAGAATGTTTCCATATGTTATACCTCTTTGAAATGAATTTATTGAAGTTGTAACCAATGGTTTTACTCCTCATGATGATAATGTTTATCTAATAGCTGTTGATAACAATAATTTAGAAAATTATTGGTGGTCCAAAAATACAATACATTCCTTACTCTCTGAATGTTAGTTTCTTAAATTTAAAGGATATGGTATGACTAAAGGTACCATAAAAAAGTAGAATAAAATCTATGAAGGAAATAAAAATGTTTATTAAAAAGGTTACAAATCTAGATGCTGAAATATAATGATCATATAATTAATGAGTATGAATTTATTAGTTAATGGTTTTTAAGAGCGAATAAATTTTTAAGCACCATAGTATATAGTGGTGAGAAGTTAGAATAATCAACTATTTTTTAAAATATCTTACAAATTCATCCTGATAAGTTTAACACCATATTTTCATTATTGGAAGATATAGATCCTAAACCTCACTCTCTAGATGATTTATATAGAACCCTCATCACATATTAATTGATAATAAATAAACTTATAAAAATTAATGAAATGTTTGATCATTAAATTTCCTTCAAAGAATCCCAAAAAGTGAAATATAATAATGTTTTTAAAGAAAAATAAGTTAGTGACATTGGAACTGAAATAGAGTTTAGTATAAAAAGTTATGAATTTATTCCCTTGTTTTGTAAATGTGTTAATGGTTACAATAAAGTTGAAATGGAAGTTACTGCTAATATGTTTTAGTAGTGGAGATATTAGGAAATTTTTTGAAATATTCCTTCATAATTATACAGATTAATAAAGTGGTGGATATGATAGAAAACTAAGATGATATTTTAATAACAATGCAGAAAATCCAATTATTACTTAAAGGGAAAGGATACAAATTTCTCAAAATCTAAGCGGAGTTTCTTTTTTCTAAAGTTGAAAAATATTAAAATAGTGACAAAGAAGTTGAAAACTTCAATGATAAATCAATTGAAAATATGTTTATTAAAAACTTGAATGTTTAAAAGTTCACAAATTATGAAATTACCAGTTCAGAAGAAGAAGAAACTTAAATGGATTTTATTCTAAAAAGAGATATGGATGAACGAAATTGAAATATTTTATGACTTGAAAGAGAGATGAAACAATTTAAAAAGGAAAATCAAATAGAAAAAAATCAAGAAAATATTCTTAAATAAGAATCGTATAAAAAAATTAGATGATAAGAAAAACCAAAATTTCTAGCTTGAAGATAAATTTATGGTGAATGATGAAGAGTTTTAACTTACTCAACCAAAACATATTAAAGCTAACCAAGGGATTTTATGTTTTTCAAATTATGTTACCAAAATTGGTGCATTTTATGAGTTTTGTGAACCCATGAAGGGTAAAAAATATATATCTTCAATGTATTATAAGCAAGATTATGTTTTTGAGGAATTTTAAATACTTTAAAATAGCTATAATTACTTTTTTCAATGATTATTCACTCAGAATCAATGGAGTTAGATCTGAAATGACTTGTGAAGTAAAGTTAAAATATAAAAAGGAATTATTTTATAATGGGAGGAAACACAATTTTTTAAGTGTATCAAATCACGTCATTGAAGGTAATAATTTTATTATAAATATAGTTTTATTGTGAAAAAAAAACAGAACATCAAAATGTTTTTTTACAGACAAATGAACCAAAAAAAATTTCTTCATGTTGGTCGAACAGAAATTTCATTTCATCTTAGCATGATGGAAGAAAATAATATATGGTATAATAGGATATAGGAAATGTGTAGAAGGTATATGAGTAAGTTAAAAAAGTTATACGTAATTCCTGATATTTCTAACATGTAAAAAAAATATATATTTTTAGCTCTATTTTTTAGAAAGGGAAGATTAAAAACTAAATATATATAAAAGTTGAGATTCATTAAACTCAACCCATGGATCTGATACATTCTGATATTTATGGGAATATTACTAAAAAATATATAAGAGGATATAAGTACTTTATTTCATTTATTGATTATTTTACTCACACTACAAGTATTATTATTTTTAAATATAAATCAAATCCTCCCATTATGGTTAATAATTTCTTGACACGTGTAGTGAATTTATTTGGATATTCTATGAAAAATTAATTATCTGATAATTATAGAAAATATAAAAATTAGGATTTTGGATATTATGTTGAAAAGAAAAAGCATTAATTGTGAATTTAGTACACACCAAAACAAAATGGTGTTGCTGAAAGAAAAAACAATATTTTGATGGATATGGGGTGAATGATGTTGATCGAGCATGATACTTCTCATTATTTTTGAAGTAGATTTTCAATATAGTAGTTTACATTCAAAATTGATGTTTATATATACCAAACATTGATATAACTCCTTAGAAAATTTTCTATAACAAAAAACCATGTTTGAAACACCTAAGGGTCGTTGACATTCCCTACATTATAAAATAAAAGGTGGAAATCTTGTATATTTTTATTAGAGATTTGTTGATGGAATATTTCATAGATATGATTCTATTGTTAGAGTATGAAATAATTTAATAAAGAATCATGAAATTCAATTGATTCTAAAAATTTAAATGTCTATAAAAATATTATAAGAAAATTTTTATAAACTGATGTTGATGTGGAAGATGGGGAAGATGAGGTGGTTCCAATTAAGAAAAATGAAAATGTTCTTAGTAATAATAAAAATTATGATACTGAATATATTGAACATTCATACTTATTTACCTAAAGTAACTAAGAACAATTTCTTACATATCTTCCTAGTCAAAGAAAACATGTGAATTTTTATAACATCATTGGAGATTAAAAAAATAGGTTCAAACCTGATGAGATGCAATTTATATTTTACAAATATTTTTATATTTATTAGTTGATCTGAAATATTTTGATAAAGAATTAAATCATCAAGAATGCATCGATGTGATGAATAAATACTCATATCAAATTGAGAAAAATCATCCTTGGGAAATTATACCCAAAAATAATAATAACAATGTTATTGGTATAGAGTAGTTATTATATAATAAGTTCAAAGAAGATAGTGAGGTGATAAGAAACGAAGAACGAATGGTTTGTAAAGATTACTGATAAGGTTATAATATTTATCAGATAGATGTAAAGTCTTATTTTCATAATAGAGAACATGATGAAATAGATTATATTAAAAAACCATGAGGAACTGTAATTGTGAAATATTGAAGTCATGGGTCTAAGTTGAAGAAATATTATTATGGGATGAAGAAATCTTCAAGAGCTTGGTATTCCAAATTGGAAACTTTTTTTGGAACTTTAACATCAAGAAAGGAAAAATGGATAATAATGCCTACTTTAAATAAAATCAAAAGGTTTCCCTCATTTTCATTGGTTTTGTTGATGATATCATCATTAAGGTTAATGACGAATAAACTTTTGAAAATATTATTGGGGAGATGAAGAATTCATTTAAAATTTCTATGCTCAGAGAAATGAATTATTTTTTTGGATTAAAATTCATAAAAATTAAGAAATATGTTTTCCAATCTCAAAAAAATTACTCTAATAAAATTCTAAGTAATTTTTTCAGGGAATATTAAAAACTATTTTGTACCCTAATTTTAGTGGGAACCAAGTGTTCAAAATATATATAAGGTATGAAATATGATCCTAAGAAGTTTAGGTAGTTCGATTGATGTTTTTCTTATATCTAACAGCTTCAAGGATATATATTTTTGTTGTTGTGACATTGTGGGAAAGATTTCAAAGTGATCCAAAAAATAGCATCTCATGGAAGGAAATAAATTCTCAGAGACATAAAAGGAACAATATATTTTGTTATAAAATATGAAATATAAATATATATTTTTTTTATAGAGATACTTATTGGGGAGAAAATATTGATAATAGAATATCCACATATATTTGAGTTTTCTTTTTTGGGAGAATATTGTGTGAGTTGGCATAAAAATGAGAAAAATTATTTAACTATATATACAGATTATGCTGAGTATTTTTATCCCACTCATGCTGCAACATAACACATGTGGATGAAAACCCAGTTAGAATATTGTTCAGTATAAGTGAAGGAACCCCTACTCTTGGGATGTGATAATAAAATTTCTATAAATATCACTACAAAATATAGTGATACATTCTCATTAAATGTATTTTAACATCACATATCACTCCATCAAAGAGAATGTGGAGAATAATCAGATAAATTTGTTGTATGATTGAATAACAAAACATGTTGCTGATATAATCGCAAAACCATTATTGATTAAATTTTTTTAAATGTCGAGGTTGAACATGGGTATGCAACCTCCCTATCTTCGAGGATAAGGTATTTGATTTTCAACCCCTCTCTCATCTTTTATTTGGATAGTTTTCTCATCAAAGATAAAAACTATGTATACAAAATTTATCCATGGCTATGTGTTTAAACTTTTTCAACAAAAGTAGACATTTAGGGTGAGTTTATACAAGGGGTAAGATGTGATGTCATCATGTGTAATCTATTTTAATAGTTTTTTGAAGTGGATATAGGAAAACATTTTCTTTAAGAAAATATTTTCATATAAGAAATTTTTTATAATGGATGAGGTTTTAAGAAAAGGGTGATGAGAATGTGTGGAATAAGATATTTCTTAAGTCACTACTTATGGGTAAAATGTTTTTTATTTTCAATGTTTGTGGTATCCTATATTGAGTTCACTCACATATGATTAGAACTTATGGATAAGTCTACCAAATATTTTGTTACAAAGTTTCTATGATTTATTATTATTGGTTTAAAAAAATCCAAAAGGGGATATTTTTTGGGAAAATTTGGGTGTTTGTGTTTTTTAAGTTGTTAGAAATTATTTTGAAGTAGTTTGGTGGGTTTGTTTTTATAAAAAAAGTTTTTATTGAAATTATTTTCTATCATTGTCATTAAAAATCACATCACTTTGAAAAGATTTCTTATAAAGATAAAATGATAGATTTTCTTTAATAATATTTTGTAAATTTATTGGAAGAAGTTTCCGTAATAAATTAAAAAGAATATCTCATGGAGACTCCTTAATTTTTTTTTGGAAAAGGATCAAACGGAGTTTTCTTAATAATATTATGAGAAAAAATATACCAGATGTAGAAGTTGGTGAAAACCAAATATGTTGATGTTTCATATTCTTAAAGTTTTCAACATTATGAGTTACAAAATATCATGATCTTTGTATTTTGATGAAAAGGGGAGACATTTTTGTAGCAATAAAAAGGTAGATAGTTATTTTCCTGAGGAATGTTGTTAACAAAGTTTACTAGGTTCGGAGTTTGTGGTTGTATAATGTTTTTGATTTATATTTGGGTAGTCTAATAGATATAGAATGTTTCCAATTAATATAAATTTGATGTAACAATTCATGGAAGGTGATTTTCGAATGGGAAATTTCAAGTCTGATAAATTTAGGATGGATAATTTCAGTATGGAAACATTTTAGAAGGAAAATTTCAGAGCATAAAAATTATTGGTGGTTAATTTTAGGGCAGAAAAATTCCAAATTAAAAATTTATGGGAAAATAATTTTTAGATAATAAATTTCATGGTAGAAAAATTATGGTCATTCAATTTCGAGAAATAAAAATTCTAGATGGAAATTTACAAGACAAAAATATTATGGGCTAATAATTTCATGAAAAAAATTCCAGATGAAAAGATTCCCACTAGAAAATTTCCAAATGGAAAATTTATAGATAGAAAATTTTGGGACAAAAAAATTCAATATTGAAAAAATCTAGATGAATATTTTCTGGATAATGAAATCCCAAACATAGAATTTCATAGAAGACAAATTATGCACAAAAAAATTCAAGTAAAAAAATTACATGACAAACAATTTTAGGATAATTATTTTTGGATGGTTAATTTTAGAGCAGTTAGGTTCTAGATGGATAGATTCTAGATAAAAAGATTCGAGATGAAAATATTCAGGATGGATAAATTCTTGATGGAAAAATTTCATAACATGTTTTTATGAAGTGGATTTATATATGAAAAATTCATAAAGATAAGAAATTTAATGATTCTAAGCTAGTCTTTTGTTGTTCAATAAATCATAGTGGAAAATATTGAACCTCTCCATGTTTTAAGTAATTATTAAGGAACATTTTAAATGAAGTAATTAGTTAATTTATTGAACGAGAGTTATGACATTCAAATTTTCATTGAAGTGAAAAAATAAATTTGAGTTCTCACCTATTATATTTCAAGATCACCTATTTAGGGTGTAAGTATGATTATGGATGTGTGACTACTCTTTTTTGAAGAAAAGTGTAAGTTCTAAATAATTAGTTTAAGGATGAAATTCTAGATAAACTTCTAAAATACAATTTAAAGCAATTGGTTTCAACCCCAGGAATATATTGATTTAGGAAAATGTTTGGATTATACAAAAAATCGTGGATATAAAAATTATAGATGAACAAATTTCTAATGGATAATGAAGAAGTAATTTATTACATTCTTGTGGGTACTTAATTAAAGAAGAGTTGTTTTGTAAGAGGAAATATATAAAAGTAGTGCAGTGAAATCATTATGATCCTATTAGTGAATGTTTATAAGGTTGTTCTAAAATAATTTTTATATCATTATTTTTATGGAAATAACATACAGTATAGTCTGTAAAATATTACAACCTCAGTGTAAGGATATTCACCAATTTTTGTAACCATAAAATATGAATTTTTTCCCTATTGGATTTGTGGTATTATATTATTTGAAAACCATACTATATTCTAGGTAATCTTTTTGAGTAGTGAACCATGTAATATCTTGTGTTTATGTGGCCGTTCTTGTGAGTTTTTTTCAACCACTTTAAAAATTTTAATGAGATTTTAATGTTGTTTCATAAGAAAGAAAACATAAAATAAAAAGAGATCACTGATTTATCTCCTCATCCTCTTAGTGATCACATAGATCCTTCCAGGGACATTCAAATATTTTTTGTAAGGGTAATCATAGAGATAAATCTATCATGAATAAATAATAATATTGAATATGGGAAGGTAAATAATTGAAAAGCATCCCATTTAATCTATTAAATGAGGATAATATAGAAGAAACAAGTGATGATCAAATAAATCCATTTAAATTATCACATAAACTTAAATCTTATACATGTATATTCTAAATAATTTAATAATCACATTTAAATCAAGAATTTATCTCCTATTTAGGTAATTAATAATGTCAGACATCGAAAACTATTAAAAGCATTCATAAAACAGCTAAAAGTTTTAGGTAGAAACCAATTTAATTTTTCCAACTGATTCGTCTCATGAGACTCATTGATGAATCAATTATCTATTTATAACTGAGCACCACCCATTACATACTAAGTCCAATACATTCCTCATGTGAATGTGAAAACATAAAAAACATAAAATTTTATAACCTAAATCATTATTAGAAATGTTAATGCATACCACATTCAAATAACCATAACCATAAACCATCCAGAGTAATATGGTGAATGGTAACAAAATTTTACATTCTCAGTAAAAATGATCATAAACCATCCACATAAATAATAATTATGATATCAATAAAACATATCCCAAGTGTATCATAAGTAAAATAATTGGTTGATGTAATAAATGAATAGAAATACCATAAAAATGTCATTAAGACATTTTTCAAAAAAATAACCATTTCAATTTGAAAATATTTTCAAAACAAAACATTCATATATTATTTTGAAATTTATAATTAAAAACTTGTAAAATAATATTTCAAACATTGATTGGTCATGATGGTGGAAATTTGTTTTCATGTCGTACATGTTAAAACAATAAATCATTTTGTTTTGAAAATGATAAAAAGATTCCATTCAAGAAATTTCATAAAAAATTAATAATGGGTAAAAAATTCAGTAAAAAATATTTTTTAAAATTATCAAAACATTTTCGAATTTTTTTCTAAACTATGGATCTTCAAAGATTTTTTACCAAATAGATAAATAACGTCAAATTTTTATAAAAATGTATTCTCCATCATTTTAAGTAACAAAGAGTAAAAAATGAGAATATTACCTGAAAATGTTCATGAATGACCATAATATAAGAAAATATATTGATTTTAATATAGAAATATTGTATAATCCCCCCCAAAGGATACTTAAACAATAACAATCCCAAATAAGTATGAGATTGTGAAATAAACCGGTATCACTTTGGAAACTTTGGAATTATAATCTCCATGAAAGAATTAACATTAACTGAAACTAGAAATTCCATGAATATAAATAAGTTCACAATATGACATATCAAAGGAGGAAATATATACATCCTATAATGGAATAAGGGGTGACTACGGTGTATGTCTCATGGAAGTAAAAGTGAGATGAGAAACCCTTACCTACGGTTAAACTTCATTGATATGTGTTTGAACCTCATGTATAATAAATATAGGTTTATTAGACATTATTTTCTAAACCATACTCACATATTAAATTCAATATTATTTACCTATAGTCCTTTATCACCCATTTATTAACAAAACTATGTTAAAATAACTATTTTAGGTGATAAATGCCTTTTCTCATGTATGATTTAGTTTGGTAATTTTTTTCAGTTTTATTTGATCATGGATACATGATATCTAGAATTTTAAAAATGATATAAATATCATATATATTCATTATATATTTATTTATAGTAATATATAAAAGTTAGAGATAGAAAATTTATTACACCCTTCATGGATACGGTCGGTCGTACATACACATGCTCTCTGATTCAATTTTCCTTGATGGATGGAAGAAAGGAAAATAAATATTAATTAACCTTTAAATAATAATAATTATTTTCTAATATCATTTATATTAATTAAATATATCATTATTAACATCCATGTGAAAATAAAATGATAAAATTTTACATATCTATATGGAGGCGATAGTTGACACGTACACACGTACACACAAGCGATGTTTTTATTTTACAACAGATTTGAAGGTAAGAAGTTAGATTTTATATTATATTTATAGAAGTATATATTTATTATAAAGATCACATATATTAATTAATTATAATCTTACTACATTTCATGTAAATCTTAAAAGAAAAACGAATTACACTGGTTGACAAGGCTGTAATCCTCCATACAGGTGATTCACAAATTCCTTTCACATTTGATGGCAGTGAAGATAGATCCTGTTTAATAAATTAACATAACAAAATATAATAATATATTATATAATGGTTTAATTATATTATCATATATTAATAAATTTTTATGGAGGTGTAAGAAGAAATATAACAAATACATAGGTTTAAGAATTTTACCTCTTCTTCAGTGAGCCTCTTCAGGTTTATACAAAATTCCTTCTAAAGAGGGATCAATAATAAAAATAAAGAATATTTGATGTGGTTATGTAATTAAGGAATTAATTTAATTAGGTATTTCATAGACCAAATATATTTTGGAATTTTGATTCTTGGAGGCAAAGTGGTGGCCTTTTATATGTGGGGGAGAGGACACAAGTGGAATTTTTTTAAAAGATAAAGTGATACCCACTTTTTTATCACGAAATAAACATCAGAAAATTGATTATTATAAATAATTATAGGTTATATGGTCTATATATGTACATAAAATTAATTCTAGAAAAGTTTTAGGCCATTTTTGACCCTTATCTTTTTAGTTTAACCCTATTGTAAACCAATTTTTACCTTAACCACAGTAATTAATTTTTATTATTTCCACTATTAATTATGATAAAATTTTAATTTAAACTTTTTATATTATATAAATTATTCCAATTCCAAAAATTTAATTCATTTATTTAAATTAGATTTATATAAATTGGGAGAATTTAATATTAATTAATCCATATATGCGATAAAAAAGAATTTTTTCAAAAGGAAAATTCTAATAGGTATAGAATATTATAATAACAAAATATAATATTAAATTTATAAAAATGAACTAAATTAGTTATGTTTTAATATAATTGAACTATTTATAATTTAAAAAAAATTAAAATGTAAATAATTTAAATGAAATGCTCATTTTCAATAAAAATTAGTATTTTTGACTATTCATCAAAAAATTAGTCCTTTTAGAAATTTATAAAAAAATTACCCAAAGATAATTTTTACATATTGGTTTCAAAAATGATGTTAATTCTTTCAAATAAATTTTATAAATTATGTAAAAATTAATTTTTAATTATGTGTGCAAAGCCTAAGAAAACCACCTTTTAGAAAAATACAGTTTTTCATAAAATATTTCTTTTTATTTCAAATAATTTTTTTAATCAATAGATAAAAATTTAATTTATTTTATATATATGTAACCAATAAAATTTTCATAATTTAGTTATTAATATCGATACCCACCATCATAAATTCTAGTTTATAATAATTGTGTTTAAATAATAATATTTTAATAGAGTATCGTGTTTTATTCAAACATTGTTTTGCATGCATTAAGAGAAATCAAAGAGACTGAATTTATTTTAAAATTAATATATCTTTAAGTCTCATGTAGTTACATTTTTTTTATAATATTTGAGTTTCTTATCATACACACAATCAAATATTATATCCCTATTTTAAAATATCGAGGTGTTACATGAATTTTTTTTTGACATTTTACTCAAGGTGAGATGTAAGAGAATACATATAGTAGGGAGTACATATTTACCCTACATTTATTACATGATTATTAAATTATTTTAGGCATAAAATCATAATAGTGTTACAAAAACTGGATTTAATGGTATATTATCTTCGGAAAATTAGGACCACACCTAGAAATTAGAAAATAAAACATAGACATTAATTAATTCCTTCTTCTCTAGCTTCTTATTATCCCTTGAATTCTTCTTAGTAAAAGTAGTCACTTGAGGATATACATCAAAGAAAGGGTTGAGCTAAAAGCCCAATAAAAGGATAGATATAAAATGAAATAATTTAACATGGGTGATAATAATAATAATCATCACAACATAAGCATTAGATCATAATTATAATCAAGGGAGGAAGAATTAGAAAAGGTAATATAATGTTGCAATGCATAAAAATGAAACATCATATCTTAATGGTCAACCCCCACACATAGTTATGAACAAATATAGCTTAAAATTCATTCATATTTCACATTTTATCATTATAAATATCACATTACCCAATATATTGGTGTGATATATAATTCTGGGCTCACCCATCACATCAAAACATTTAAATTGTGCTATATAATTCTGGGTGCGCCCGTGACATCATAAAATTTAAATTATCATGAAAGCCACAAAGAAAATATATCAATATTGTACACAAAATAACTCATAAAAAATAAATAGGTTTCATAAAGAATACATTCAAGGATAAACATTTTGGTCCCAAAAATAAAAAGGGAATAACATAGTTGTTATAACAATCATCTATCTTGAGTGAATAATTAATAAAACCATGAGAAGTAAAATATGTGTTCTTAGAAGGAGGAGTTATTTTTGAAAAATCATTACATTTTTCATAAACTCTTATTGGTGACATTTATATACCAAAAAAGATAATATAATGATGTGTAAATTATATTTATGTAACATTAATGGAATCTTCATACAGAAAATGGGTTGAAAGAGGGAAAACCTAATGAAAAAGAGTTAGTTTCAAGAATTACCCTTACCTTATGTACGAATGTTTTATTCAATTTAATATCATGTATAATAAAATTATATTCATTAATTAATAAATTAATAACCTTTTATACATGAATATGATTAATTATGGTTTTATTATGTTCATTTAGGGGTTTTTCCATGAGTTATAGAGTTTGTTTTCATCATTAGGTCGTGCTCATTTTAAATGTTTACAAGATTGGTTCACTTGTATACATGAATGGAAGTTCATTTAAAATGTAGATAAATATCTAGAAGTATTATTATAATTTATTAATTATCATTAATATGTTTAAATTATATTATAATGAATTTTTATATGGTCTGAGGAAGAATTATTAGATAAAAGTTAGCGATTATCATTTTAAGTTAATTTTGGTTATTTTTCATTCACAATGATCTTTATTTGTTTAATAATTTAGTTTTATTTAAATATTTTAGATTTAAAACATAAATTGTGTTGTAAAATAAATTTTAAAATCTTATTAAAATTTTATAATGGTTTTTTAACATCCTTAAAGGAGTTAAAAGAAAAATAAATGTGTATCACCCATGATATCAGTAAGTTGACCCATCAAGGGAGACAATTATATTTTTTAGATTAAAGATAGAGGGAGAGGATTTTATTGAGGTATATTTAATTAACTTTATAGAGTTCAATTATATGTAATTTACTGTCACTATAATTCCATTTGTATGAGGGGACGTTAGCAAAGAATAAGAAAATAAATGACCTTGAAATGAAATTAAAAGAAAAAAAGAGGAGTTTACCTATTGAATTTCAATTCATTTAAAAAGTCCTTAGGGGAAAGGTTTGGTTATTTGTATAATACCAATATCTCTTGGACTTGGTGGAGGTTATAGGTATGAGTATTGGTCATAATTTGGACAAGGAACATAGTTTGAAATGTGTGAGGAGAATATGTGGTGAGGGGTGGTATTTATAGGAGAGGGGAGTTTTCTCTTTATTTTAATCATTAGTTTATTATTTTCAGCTCAATACTATGAATATTATGATAATTATATTAAAATAATTAATTATATTTCTAGATTAATGTTCTTACATCAACCTTACTTCAATAATGACACAAAAATTCATGTATTTTTCTTTTATCGTAAATTATCTTATTGTACTATTTACAAAAAAATCAAGTATTTTAGAAAAATACCAAATATTAAACCTATATATTTTTTTAAATGTATAATTAAAAAAATGAACTCCATATTATGAAGAATTTTTTTTAAATATGATAAATTAATTTTTTAATAAAAATCAACATTGACTCGAAAAATACAGATCCTAAAATTATAACCGGTTTTATAACACTTTGAAAAATAACCTATGGTATCATAAAATGGTATTAAAATAATAATACATCAAAATATTAATTTATTAATACATTTAATGAATGAAATTTTCTTTTAATTATTAAATTAATCTTAAAATTGTAATTAAATATTTATTACATACCCAAATAACAGCGCATAATTATTAATTTTTTAAACAAATATTTACTTAGACTATGATATAATTATACCATGATTTTACTTATAAGATGCCTAAATTTTGTTAATACTTTAATGGGTGAGGTTATAATTCATTTTTCTAGTTTACTATTCATACGGGTCATATTACTATTCTTAAGGTCAAGTTATCTTTTCATCGGTATAGGTTCATTAACTTCTAGAAATACTTATTATTTCATTAATTCTTCATATATAATGTTTTTATTAAGGTATCTAAGTTATGTTATTTGATTTACTAAATACTAAATTACTATAATAAGGGGGAAATTTCATTGATCAATGTTTCAGTAATTACATTCTTCTACCTTTTGAAATTTCGAACTCGAATATTTTTTACATAAAAAGGTGAGGGTAATTCTCCCCCATCACCCATCTAGTTCCCATGTTGTTTCTTCATCCTAATGGTTCTTCCAAAAAACTGGGATATTGTGGGTTTTCTTGTTATATAGAACCTTATCTCCCTGGTCTAGATTCTATACTGGATACTCTTCATAAGAGATATCATCTTCCAGTTATACCACCTTTAAACTCAATACATGTGAGGGATCTGGTATGTAATTACTCTAGAGTGATACATGGTACACATCACGAACTTGATCCATATTTTGTGGAAGTGAAAGCTGATAGGACATGACCCTTATGCGATGAAGGTTCTCAAATGGGTTAATGTAACTTTGTATTAGGTTCCATTTCTTTTTAAACCGTATGAATCTCTACCATAGTGATATTTGAAGGAAGAATTTATCTCCATCATCAAACTCCAAGTTCCCTTGATGATGTTCAGCATAGCTCTTTTACCAAATTTATATAGCTTTGATATGTTGTTGTATGGATTTTACTATCTCTATCATCTATTTCAAAATATTAGTTCCATGTTGCTTTCTTTCGCCTACTCCATCCCAATAGGTTGGAGTTCACCAATGCTTTATATATAGAGCATCATATGGAGACAACTGAATACATTAGTGTAATATATTATTGTATGAGAACTCAACCAATGTGAAATGTTTATCTCATCAAACTTTGAATTCTAATGAGTAGGATGTTATTATATCATCCATTTTTTGAATATTCTTTTCAAATTGGCCATTAGTTTGGGGGTGATAGGTCATGCTGAAATTAAATTCAGTCCTCAAAGCATGTTGAAGACTCCTCCAAAATTTTGATGTGAACCTGGGATCACTATCACATACAATAGAGAGCGGAACCCCATTAAGTCTCACCATTTCATTCACATATATCTTTTCAATTTTTTCAATTTAGGGATCTTCCTAGATAGTGATAAAGAGGGAAACCTTGGGGAGTCAGTCCACTACAACCCATATGGCATTATTTATTTTGGATGTCTTTGAGAGACCTGTGAAAAAGTTAAAAGTTAAATTCTCCCATTTCCCCATGGGTATAAGAAAGGTGTTATTCATTCATTTGGCCTTCTATCACTCATCTTTAATTTTCTAACATATTGAGCACCTTGAGATATAATCTGAAATATTTATCATCATGTTATGTCTACAGAAGTGTTATCAAAGATTATGGTACATCTTGGTACTTCAAGGATGTATATAAACAGTTGATATATGTTGATTATATAGTAGCTCCTTCCTTATCCTAGGTTATTAAGTCACATAAAGTATCATTCTAAATTTAATCACATCATCATCATCGATATGAAACTCTTATAGAATCCCTTCCATTAAAACATTAAACTTCTCTTGTAACTCTGGATCATACATTTGTGCCTCTTTAATCTTCTCTTTGATATATGGTTGGAATGTAATTTGAGATAGGAAGGATATATTCCTAACTGTTATGATTTTTGAATCCATTCTGTGCATATCCATGAAGATAGGGTCTTTCTTAATCTAAAACATGGATAGAGTAGTAGGTTCTTTCATACTAAGAGCATTAGCTACATTGATCACCTTCCCAGGATGATATTAAATATACAAATTGTAGTCCATGATTAGCTCTAAACATCTCCTTTGATACATATTGATCTATTTTGTGTGAATAATTAATTTAGTCCTTTTCTATTGGTATATAGGTCACACTTCTCACTATAGAGGTAGTACCATCATATTTTCAAGAAAAAATCACAGTTTTAAGCTCTAATTCATGTGTCGGGTTGTTCAGTTCATGGATCTATAACTTCCATGAATATTAGTCTATCACATTATCATTTTTCATTAGTACACAACCCAAACCTTTCTTTGAAGTATCGCTATATATCACAAAACATTCTCAACTTTTGGGCAATGTGAGTACAAGTGCAGTGATCAACCTATTATTTATCTCTTTGACTCTTTTCTCACATTCATCCATCAAGATATATTTTACCCCTTTCTTTTTTAACATAGTTATTGGGCTTGAAAATTGTTATAAATTTTGACAAAAACATTGTTAATACCTAGCTAATCTATGAAAACTATGGATTTCTAGGACACGAGAGGGTCTGGGCCATCACTTAATCACCATTTTTTTGGTTCCACCGAAATTCCATCACTTGTTATCACATGTCCCATAAATGTAACTTTATGCATCCAAATGTAACAATTTTTAAACTTGGAATACAATTTATCCTTCCTCAACATCACTAGAACAATCCTTATATGTTTTTATTATTCCTCATTACTCTTGAAGTAAATTATAATATATTCGAAAAATACTTCCACAAATTTTTCATGGTAATATCTAAAGACTATTCATAAAATCCATGAATATATTAAGGGAATTAGTAAGTCCTAAGGGAATCCTGAGAAAATCATAGTGCCTATACTCTGTATGGAAGTTAGTCTTCTGAATATATTTTTTATTCACCATTATCTGATGTTATCCATAATGAATATATACCATTGAAAAGTACTCAACTCATTCTAACTAATCCAACATGTCATCAATACTTATAATAGGATACTCTATCATTATGGTGAGATTTTTGAGTTCCCGATAATGGATACAGAACCACATTGATCCATCCTTCTTCTTGAAAAATAACATTGGCACACCCCAACATTATACACAAGGGTTAATGAACCCTTTATCAAAATTATCTTGTGTCATCTTATTTAGCTCCACTATTTTGATAGGATCCATCCTATAGGGACACTTTGATATAGGGGTAGCTTCGGGTATGAGTTCTATAGGAATCTCTACCTCATGTTTTGGGGGAAGTCTGGGTAACTCTTCAAGAAATACATCAAGGTATTCCCTCATAATAGTAATTTCTCCTAGGTTTATGCCTTCCTTTGACTCAACCATTTGAAAAATTTATGTTTCTTCATAGAGAATCAATAATCACTCTGTTGAAGGATTGTCCAAAAGAGATTCGCGATCTTCCTTTCCATTGTAGAGGATAATGGAATGGTTTAGAACATGAAAATATATTTCCATTTCTAGATAGTTTATTTTTGCTCTATATAATGAGAGTCAGTCAATTCAAATTAAATATTCAAATTTCACCATTGGAATTATCATGATATTTTCTAGAAGAATAATCCCCCATACTCTAATAGAAGAAAAATCCAACACTTGTGTTGTAATGATTTCACAACTTGGTATTTTTACACATATATATATACTTCAAGGTTTTAGGTCATTGATTAAATAGTTCAAGAAAACCAGGAAGATATAAAAGAATTCATAGAACAAAAATAAAATAATATATTTTCTATGATTGAGTGAATAATAAGTGTACCTTGGACAATTTCATTTTCTTGGTTCACTTCTATAGTAGTGATGGAAGAATCCTTCCATTTCTCTTTTGGATTTGGTGAATGATGACACTGATTAACCTCAAGGACTCATGGTTTAGTGCCCTGGCTTGCGTAGGGCCATTTCTCCAAACAAATAAATCATTAAACCATGGGTGGATTTCTCTTTCCCTCCACCACATTATCCTGTTTCCTCATGTCTTTTAAACATTCACGGGCTTGGTGGCCTTCTCTCACTCACTTGAAGCATTTTTTCTATGCCTTTGAGGTAGTTACCTGGATGCTTCTTCCTATATTTTTGACATGTGTGTTGTTGAGTTTTCTTTCTATATTTATCATTAGATCCTCCGAATTGAAATCCATCATTTTTTCTCATCACCATATACATAGGACAATCCTCTAGAATGCACCTCCACTTTGATATCACATCAAAATGATTTTTCATAACTCCCAAATTCGTTAATTTAAAGATCCTTTCAGATTTGTGGTTTTAAATAACTAAAGAATATATCTATTTTTCTATCATTTTTATGAAAAATCTCAAAGAATACCTTTCAAGCCTTGTGAGATTCTATTTACTGACCATGATAGATTCTATTTCCTTTTTCTTTAGCTCTATGACTTCTCTCTCCATCTTCGTCTCTGGATTTTATGGGAAATAATTATTAGGAAATTTTATCTTAAATTATTCACACTCAATATCTTCAATTTCATCCATCGGATTAGTGTTCTTATTAATCAAAACCCATTAATGGACGACCAATCTATCTAGATGATAATTAGAAATTATCAACTTCTCCATCTTAGAAAAGTGAAATACAGAAAAGATCATCTCCATTGAGTTGACCCACTGTGTAGGGACTAATGGATCTAAATATCCACTAAATGTTAGTGTTTGTTTCCACATAAAGGGATTGATAGCCAGTTTCCCCTTCTTAGGTGAAGGAGTATGTCCCACATTATTCAGGTTATTATTCATAGCCTAAGAGAGCTGGGTAAGCATCGCTATGAAATTTTGAACTCCACCTCCCATGGAATTTGGGATATCTTTCTAGTAAACACTACATTGTTCCTCACAAGGATTTTTTGATTAGGTTCTCCTACTCCCCACCATTTTATAAAATATAAAATTTTAGAATAAAATATAAGTCAGTAGGCCATGAATAAATAACTTATTACTTTTTTTATAATTAAATATAAAGTAATATATTTTGGGATCCCTATATTTATAATTTTATAAATAAAATATTATTTGGTTCTAACTTATACCTAGTTGTATAGAAATGATTTTCACTTATGTTCTCTAATCCTAATTCCCAAATAAACTAAACTATGATCTAACACCAATAATAATGTCCTTTCTTTTCTTACATGACTATCCAATCATTTTTAGGATAACATCATAATAGTGTTACAAAACCAGGTTTCAATGGTTCAGCATCTTGGGGAAATTTGGATGATACATAAAATTTAAAAAATAGTATAGAAGAAGTATTTAATTACTTATTCACTATATTGTTATTATCCCTTGAAATTCCTCAGTACAAGTAGTCACTTGAGGATATACATCAAAGAAATGGGTGAGCTAAAAGCCCAATAAGAGGATAGATAATAACTTGAAATAATATAATATGGAATAACATAATCATCATCACTACAACATAAGAATATGATCATAATCATAATCAAGAGAGAAATAATTAGATAAAGGCCTAAAATGTGGTAATGCATAAAAAGGAAACATCATGTCTTAGTGGTCAACTACTGCATATACTCGTGAACAAAGATTACAACATTTTCATACATATTTCACTTTTTATCATGTGATAAATCCCATTAACTAATGCATTGTCGATCTATATAATTCCATTCTCACCTGACACATCATAAAATTTACTTTTCATTATATAATTTTGGGTGCACCCATCACATCACAACATTTACATTATCATGCATGTCACATAGAATGTATATCAATCTTGGACATAAAATAACCCATAGAAAATAATTGGGTTTCATAAAGCATACTTCAAAGGATAAACATTGGGGTTCTAAAAATAAAATGGGAATAACATACTTGGTATAAGAATCATCCATCTTGAGTGAAGAAGTTAAAAAATCAAGAGAAGTATAACATGTGTTTTTGAAGGAAGATGTATTTTGGAAAAATCATTGAATTTGACATTAATCCAGATTGGTGACATTTATATCCCATAAAGTATAATATAATGTTGAAAAAATTATATCTGTAGAACATAAATGGTATATCCATACATAAAATGGGTTGAAATAGGGAAAACCCGAAGAAATATAGTTGGGTTTGAGAATTCCTCTTACCTTATGTCTAAATGTTTTCCTCACATTAATATCCTATGTAATCACATTAAATTAATTAATTAAAAATTACATAACCTTTTATACATTAATTTTATTCATTATGGTTTTATTAAGTTCATTTATGGTCTTTCGTTGAGTTTTAGAGTTTGTTTTCATTGTTTTGGACTGTTCAATTTTCTTAGTTTTCATGATCGGTTATCTTGTATAAATGAATGAGATTTTGTTTAAAATGAGGAAAAATATCAAGAATTGTTATTATATTTTATTAATTGTATTCAAGAAGTTTAAATTATCTTATAGTTAATTTGTTGATATGTATCTAGGATAAATCATTATATAAAAGTTAATGATGATCATTTTAGGTTAATTTTGGCGGTTTTCGATCACAATGAACTTGTTTTATTTTATGATTTAGTATTATATAAGTATGTCAGTTTAAGAAAATAAATAGTGTTTTAAAATAAATTATAAAATCTATTTAAACAATTATAATGGTTTTATTAACATTCATTATGGTGTTAAGGAAAATGAAATTCCATCCCCATGAGTTTGTAAATTGACACGTCACAAGTGACGATTTCATTTTTAGAATAAAATAGGGAGAGGGTGGGAGTTTATTGAGAAATATTACCATAATATGATGTAATTAAATAATATTTAAGTTATTGGGGTTATCATTCCATTTTTATTATTGGAGAATATGATAGAATAATAAAATAAAAGAACTTGAAAAGAAATTAAAACAAAAGAAAGAGGAATTTACTTATTGAATTTATCCTCCCTGAGAACCTCATTAGAGAAAAGGTTTTGGTCTTTTGATGATAAAAAGGGATAATGGATGTGGGTGAGGGTCTAAAAGATATTATTGGGTCTAATTGTTTCAATACTAAAAGCTTGGAAGGAGACAGGAGAAGAGGTGGTGGGGATGGTATTTATAGTGGAGGAGAGGGGTGTTTTCTCATTATTTTAATCATTATTTTATTATTTTGGCTCATGACTATAAGTATTTTGAGAATTATATTAAAAGAATAAAGAATGGTTCTATATTAAAGTTGTTATATGATCCTTACATCAACAATGATTAAAAAATTCATGTATTTATCTTTTATTGTAAATTGTCATATTTTATTATTCACCAAAAAGTCAATTATTTTAGAAAAATCTAGAAAATTCATCCAAAACAATTTTCAACGTGGAGAATAAAAAAATTATCTCCATTTTATGTAAATAATTTTTAAAATATAATAAAATTATTTTTTAATTAAAATCATCATTTAATAAAAAAATATAGATTTTAAAATTATAACAGATTTTATAAAAATTTGATAAACAAATTAAGGTCTAATAAAATTTTAATAAAATCATACGAAATAAAAATATTAATTAATTAATAAATTTTTTAAAATATGTTTTCTTAAAAAAATTATAGTTAATATTTTATGACTTACAAAAATTCAAACACTTGATTAATAATTTTTGAAACATTTATTTACTTAGTCTATGATATAATTATACCGTAGTTTAATTTATAAGATGCCTAAATTTTATTTATTCTTCAATGGGTGAGGTTACTATTTATTTTTCCAATTTACTATTCATAAGGGTCATATTATTTTTCCTAAGGCCGGGTTACTATTTCATCAGTAGGGGTTTCTTAACTTCGGGAAATACATCTTATTTATTTAATTATTAAATTATAAATTTTTAATTATTGTATCTAAGTGATTTTATGTGATTTATACTATATAAAATTTATATAAGAAGGGAGAAACTTCATTTATATAACTTTGGGTAATTAAAGAGAACACTATTAGAAATATGAGAGTGTGATCCTTATAATGTATATATTTCAATGGATATTGAGGATGACGTTCCATCTGACCATGGAAGGGGAAATGATTGGTGTTTTATGTTACTGCTTGAGTACGAGTGGGATGGTCCTTACCATTTAGTCACATGGTAAAGGAATGTATTTGGACCATTTTTTTAGGGAGTAGAGTGATCATGGAGATACTCATATAATGGGGAACATTTGAATAAATTATGGATGTATAACCCTTATATTGGTAAGGTTATTGATGGGGTGATACCTATTATTTGAAATGTGGAGATGACATCAAGATACTAGTGAGTATAAAAATAATTTTTTTCTAGTTTTTGTTAAATACTATATTTGAAATTTGGACGTGTCGTTTTCTAGATTCAATGTGTTTACATTAGGTTTAGTGTGAAACTGATGTGATCTGAGAGTGATATGGATTAACGGTGTGCTAATTCTTGTGGTGACAGTCTGATGTTGTGTTTTTTAAATGAGTATCCAACAAAAAAAATTACACTATGTGTCAGGTTCAGAATTTAGTGTGGGTGTTTTGAAAATCCCTAGATTCCTCTAGGAATTAAGGCACCATGATCAGGTGATGTAATGAGGATTCAAACGTTATGGCCATGTGTTTTTGGAAAAATTAATCAAGAGGAGGACGAGATGATGTTTTGTTTTGAAATTGGGTGTGGTGAGGTGGAAGCCACATCAAGTGTCTCGATGGACCACTATAAATGAATTTTTGGTACCTGATTTCTATGGCTGTAGAGAATCATGGTTCAGAATCAATTTTTATAAGTATACTTTTATAGTGGGGAGTACCATAAGCCTTAGAATAAACTAGTTGATGAAACCATAATGTGTTGGTTTAGATGGATTCATTTGAGCACCATATCAGTATTGAAGATGATGAAGAGTGGTAAGATGAAATCTTGATGAATATTATTCCTTGATGTTTAGAGTTGTGTAAATGAAACTAGATGGTGTTGTGGGATAGAACATTGTGATTTATTGATGAGTTTATTACCATGGTTAGTTGGTATTGATGGTTATAGAACCACTAATACTTCTCATTAATGATAATTGTTCTATTGGGGAGGATTTAATGACCTGAGTCATTCTGGTTTTTCAAATTTAGATTGAATTTTAATTTTTTTTTCTATGAATGTAGGGTATGTTTTAAGGACTAGGATTCAGATTAGAATTTTGAGATTTGGAACATCTTGATGACATGTTTTTTGGATATGCATTGAGGCTTGAAAGGTGTTTTGAGTACCATTATAAATGTTTGAGTGGGCTCCATGTGACCCCATTCACTAATTTATTTGTTTTTGGTGGTTATTTCAATATGATAGTAGAGGATATCATCAAAAATCATGTTGAATGGGATAATAGTAACCCCACTATTGAGTGAATCACTACATGATAGGTATTTTTATGGATTTCTTATAAAGGAATGTCTATTATAAAATGGTCGTATCATGAATGAGTGGTTTTATACAATGATGATTAGTATTATGAAGGTTATGAGGACTCTTATATGTTTCCTCATTATTTTTATTAAGGAAATATTGATAACACAATTACATTTAGTTTTCACCGTGACTGCCTGGAACATGGGGTGTTGTGGGGTGTATTGTAAAGGTATCCTGACAAATGAGAGGAAATAATTCCATTTTTCATGGGCCTCTCCTGGGTGATACATATAATTTTTTGATCCATAGTGGATGTTTCATTATTATTATAGTCATAAGGGTGGTCCCTTCACTTGGGGTGGTTGTGTCATGACCTGTAAGTTCCACAATGTAACCTATAAGGGAGAAAAATCATTAAAGCATGACCCCATAGTCATGTTTTGACTAACCCACTAACTTATTTTTAAAATAGAACCAAACCAATACGTTCAGGGATTGTCCCCTTTAGATTTGGGGTCAAGTGGGAGTTTATGGAGGGCCATTCAACCATATCCTCCCCATCTTTCTTCATCCTATTAATACCCATTGATAAGGGTGATTTAATGGTGATTCCATGAAATATTTGAGGTAATTTCATCATATATATCCTTCTATTATTGATTCCATTTACTACCAATTATTTTCTTAAATTTTGGGCTAGGATTTGGTGTTAATTCCACTAGAGCATGGTGTAATAAGTCAATAAGGTAGGGTAATTTTCTCAATATGTCGATAGGATATCACGGGGTGATGATCATTCACCTGTGAACAATTTTTCATTATCGGTATTTCGAACCGTTTCTTATTCGTGATGGTTACCGATGCACCCAACGATCGATCTCTCAGAGGGCTGTGCCCCGCTCGATTGCTAATGGTCGAGTACACCGGTCTTCGCTTCTAAATGCCCAACAGTTCTATATCTAGCAATACGTGGACCTACTTTGCAAAGGCATGCGCTCGTTAGGTGGTTTGGCCATCAATGCTTAAGAACTTACATTGGTCGAGAGGATGGGAATTTGGGATCATCATACCCTTTGGGGGGGGGGAATTATTGCATGTTCCGGGACTCTCTTATATATTTAAGATGTATTCATATGTTCATGAATCTTTGGATTATAGCCAAGAATAGTATCCACATATTTCTCTTGGTGAGAAATGGTCAGCTGGACGCAGGGGTTCGAAATCATTTATGCCTGAGGTTTACCATCCCTCGTTGGATTAATGACCCCGAGGAGTCTGGACTCATTGAGGCGGAACTAGGAGTGGTGCGGTGAACTGACGTGAAGATAGTAAGATGGACCGATTGTTGGGATTGAACCTCAGGGAGGCTTCCTACGTACCCTGCCTAGGAGGTATGGATCAAAGTCCACGTAGCTCAAATAGTAGTGTCGAAGAGCCGGCGTGGATGTAGACCCAGAGGTCCGATGGTGATCAGGCTTGAACCTCATGGAGGCTTCCTACGTATCCATGCGGTAGGGAATCAAAGTCCTCGTAGTTCTCATTTGCTTGGGGCTTACGCTCTGAGGCAGCCCAGACTAATGGATTGGGGTTACACTCTGAGGAGGCTCATAAGAGGATGTCATGGTCGATGCCTACTCTAAGCCCACATGATTCATGCTCGGTGTGAGAAACAAGAGGCAGTAGGGACCAAACGATCACGTCGCGAAAGGTGCGTCCATGGGAAATGGAGTGGGGCTTACGCATAGAGGCAGCCCATAAAGTCGAGGCTTACTCCGAGGTGGATTCCCATGTTCCTTCCTCATGTATGTCCATGAGGGCATCCCAACTCAATGGTGGGTTGTGGCATATAATGGGTGATAATGCCTATGCACAACTACACAAGCGGGATAACACCAAGGGCATTGGAATTAGTCCAAACAAAGGGAGATGAAAAGTGTGAATTACATGCCCAACATTCAGAACGCAAATGAGGATGACATGGTGATGGAGGATAACTGTTGACTATGTTCGAAACATAGGATCCATATAACATTAGCCTGAAATGGGGACAAAAAAAAGAGGGTCGACAGCTTATCGTGTTCGAAACACAGGACCTGACTCGAAGTGTTGTCCAAGGCCTTCCGGGGCGTTGGCCCAGGACGGTAGGTGAGATGGTGCAGCATGGGACCAGGATTTAGGGGGTCCCTTCAGACATGGAAGTGGATGAAGATCCGAATGAAGGACACGCAAAGCGTGAGGCGGAGTGATGGAATATTTGAATAGATTCCAATGCTCTTGATGGTACGCCACTGTGATCATGGAATTATGCATATTATGCTTGGAGCATAAGGTATCTCTTGTTTGGAGAAAGTGGAATCCTACATTTAGAACATAGGGAATACTACAGTTCAAATTCATGTATATTAGACTGTTTCCATATATTTTAACAACATATGTGTAGGACGAGGACCGTACATTTTAATGTCATGTGGTCAGGATGAGGGACCTACAGTTTAACGTCATGTGGTCAGGATGAGGGTCATACAGTTTAACGTCATGTGGTCAGGACGAGGGCTATACAGTTTAACGTCATGTGGTAAGGACGAGGGCCATACAGTTTAACTTCATGTGTTAAGGATGAGGGCCATACAGTTTAACATCATGTGGTCAAGATGACTAGGTAGGAGATACCTAGAAATTGTTGGTGTGGGAATTACGCAAGGGCGGCCATTTCTGGATGAACCTAGCAAAAGGAACTAGGAAATGGGGTTATAGGAGAGTCATGATGAGTAGCTTGACTCATGGAATGTATAGGATGGATTTTGGGGAGGCGCAAGGTTGCAATGTAAAATACTGTTGACCCATCCCGAAAATTTTGTGGTGCGACTCTCCACCCGCCGTATGGACCAGCGAGTGCATGGGGTTTTCCACATGTGGCGGGTCGCATAGGAGCTGGTCGCGAGGAGCTGGCCTCGAGGGACTGGCCGCGGAGGAGCCATCCTCGAAGGACTGGCCGCATGTGATTCAAAATTTGGTTGTCCGTGAAAGGTGTCTGTGGAGGAGCTGGCCGTGAGGGACCAGGCTTCGAAGGAGGCTTGTCCACGAAGGAGGCTGTCCGCAAAGGGTGGCCGCTGAGGAGATGGTTATCCGTGAAGTATGCAGGCTGCGAATGAGGTACCCGCGGAGGATCTGGCCACGTAGGAGCAGCCGTGGAGAGGTTTTTCACGAAGTGGGTTGTCTGTGACAGAGGCTGTCCATGAAGGAGGCTGTTCGAAAAGGATGTCTGTGGAGGAAATGGCCGCGAAGGAGGCTGTCCGCGAAGGAGGAGATGGCCACGAAGGAAATGGCCGCGAAGGGCGTCAGACAAGGGGCTGGTACCCGTCCTACTTCGCGCCTGTGGAGGGGTTCCCGCCTCCATTTCGCGAACGAAACTATTCTGAAGAGGGGGTGGATGTGAAGGAGATGGCCGCATGTGGTTCGCGGTTTGGTTTTTCCTCTATGCGGAAGAGTGCATCCGCGGATGATATGGGGTCCGCGGATGGTCGCAGAACATTACTGCTGGAAGAGATTCCTCCAGCGTCTCCCCACAGGTTTTTACCCATCCTTCCTTCCCTCTTTTTGGTTTCCCTTGGTAACTATTTATAGATTCATGAAGAGGATATATCGATGGGAAAACGACACTTTTTGTGGAATACCATGAAGGAATCCCCCACCTGCGGATGACTCGGTCAACCAAGGATTTTTGAATCTGAGATTTGCGGAATTGATCCGCGGCCGTGCACCACTCCGCCTCTATTTCGTGAACGATGAGGGTCACGACCACATACGTATTCCACCTCAATTTCGCGAGTGACGGTGTTCGTAGACGAATATGGATTCCGCCTCCATTTTGCGAACTACTGCACGCACGACATTGTCCGGTTGGCGTGGTTCATGGTGGTGGATCGGTCCGGCGTCTGTCCTGCTTCGTGCCCAGGGAGGAGCCTCGCCTACGCTTCACGGACAACACTAGTCTGCGGAATTGCGGTTTGCCGAACAGGCCACGTACTATTGCTGGGAGCCTATACGCAGACCGGCTCGGTCCTTTCCCAAGTCTTAGGGTAATTGGATTTCCCCCTTGCATAATTTTCAGGACACTACAATCGGTATTTTTATTTATGAGTTTTTCTAATTTTATTTATATAATTGGATGAAATTGGAGTACTACCAAGTGTCATGTGTTAGTAATATTTATCAAGATGTTTTTATGAGTATGTTATGAACCTTCTAGGTATGATTGTTCAGGGCCTTGGTGATTCATGATATCTTGAAACATGGGTGATGATTTGAGTATTGGATGAGCCTAAATGATGATGAAAATGGTTACTTGAATGGTGTAGTTTGTGTATGAGATAGGATTCCGTTAAAATTATCCCTAATGTATATGTGTTTTTTTGTATCATGTGATATGTTGTATCTCCTTGTATGAAGATAGACCTTAAAATTAAATTAATTATTTAATAATTTCTATTCTATTGCATAATGTTTTCATGGGATGTGATTGTTTGTTGAACACTAATTGATTCCTCATCCACCGATGGAAAATGTTTTAATTAAATCAACATTATATTTGATACAAAGGCCCTATAAAGGTGGGTAATCAATAAATGAAACATATTGGACCCTAATATATGTTCCCTTGGACCCCTATATGAATAATATATTGTTAGACTAGAATGTTTGGACAAGGGATAGTCTAAGAGGGACCATGAGACACCGTAGAGACTTAGGGAAAATTTATTTATGTGTGGACCTAGTGTTCCTTACCCACTAGTATGTGAGAACCTGGGTAGGAATAATTTGGGTATGATTATGGAAATTATTGGTGTAAGAGGACTAAACTAGCTTTACCTTGGAATAGAGATAAACATTATGTTATCTCTTTAGTGTGATGTCAATCTGGTATTACATGTGATGTTAATTGTTCCATGATGTGATCATGGGAAGGTAGAGGGATGAAATGCCCTATGAGTGATGGTATTTGACCATAGAGTTAAGAAATGAGATAAGGGAACCCATATAAGGAGTCTAGATGAAAGGTAATATAGGGGAACTCAATGGGTTCCCAAGTATTGCATTGACTATAATAAGGTTTACTATTAAGAGGTCAGTATGGTGGTGGTCGGGTATGGGTGTAGATAAAATTTCAATTATGTGATTTAATGTCTGAATGAAATATTACCTAGATAAATATCTTTAATATTTTTCTACGTTGTTTTTGGAACTTGACCTCAGGTGTGCCTCCCCATTTTATAGATTCTTAAAACTAGAAACAAGGGTCTAGGGTGAAACCATGGGGAGACAACACCCTCATATCAAAGAAGATACAATTGAAATGATCAATTGAAATCCAAAATATTAAATAATCTATGTGTATGGAAGTAATAAACCAAAACCATTATATGATAATGAAATTAATAAGAATAAATTCATATATATACCCAATGATAAAAATATATATCAACTGAACACCCATTGGGATGATCATATATACAACAAAAATAAAGGATAAAATATAGTAGATCTAGTATATTTTACCAAACTCGTCACATATTGGTATCTAAATACTATCTAAGCAACCTCACTTGATCTTGAAACATTGGATCGCTACACCACCTACACCTTTGAATAGTGATGTCTGCTCAGGAACCTACATACCATGTCCGCTTAAGAATGGTGTGAGTACAAATCAATAGGTCACCGTAGGTAGGGTGCTAAACATAAATAGTAAATTACTATAAGTACATGTTATATTGTCAAGTGCGTAAATAAATAATTATAATGTGGAGGGGTAATAAAATAATCATTTTGTATCCTCAGGATATAACATGACACTTGAGGTTGACCATACCTAATTTGGATAGTTTCACGGTTTTTGTGATCATGTGGAATAATCTTGTTGGGGGTTGGGTAAACACCCACACATAACATTATTAGAAATGTGTATGATCACTTATAAGTAAGAAAATACTTTCTAGATCATCTCATAATGTACTTAATTTATAAAAAGTAGAGACACTAGATCATGAAACATACCGTAGGAATTCCATATAGCATTAGTTACAATATCAGATCCTAGGAATATCATATATAAGTATTCATAACACAAAATCCTAGTCACCCTAGGAATATTTCATAACATCACCAATAATCCCACTAGGTCCTCAGAATTATAAATAATCTCATAAAATATCCCATGTATTTCTCAATATTCTGGGAATCACTTGGAGTCTTTTAAATTACATCACACTCATCCTCTAGATCCATGTAATCAATAAAAATATCTTAAAATATCCCCTAGGAATCTTAAATATATTAGGAATCTGGCCGATCCTAGGCTTCTCATAAAAATCCATGAAGCATCCACTCTTTAACTTCACATAAATTTAACTAGGGACAAAATCTAATCATAGTATTGTATGCTACAATGTAGGCTAATATCCACCCATGAAATTGTATAACTAAATTCATGAGGGATGGACATATGCTGGTACTATAAGACATATCCTATGTTTTCCAATAAAGTACAGATCCCATCCCACAAATATAGACACCATGGGCTCATTCCATTGAACATTGGTTTATAAATTGTCCCTCAAGGTTGATGAAAGCTTCCCTTCTACACTAACCCTTCCATTTTCATCAAAAAATGGGTCACCCACCAAGGTACCCCTAAGTCAACTCATTGTTTAGACCACCTAAACGAGTACCCCTATTTCAATTTAATCCCTTAGTATATGAACATCACTCAAAGGGTATTCCATCCCTCACTATTACCAGAGTCATGTTAGGGCCTCATTTCCCTTATAGAAAAATCCACATTGACAACAATTTTAAAAGAATGCGTAATGTGTATTATACATATAAATGTAGTCCTAGTTTGGTTCACTCACACAAACCATCATAATATGCAAAGGTTATAACAACCTAGGTACTCACATGTTAGTGGGGAAGAAATACATGCCCCACTCTTTAATCAGATGGCCTAATGGTTCTACACCCTCTCACAGTTCTATCATTGCCTTCTCAGGCCCATCATCCTAGTCCATCAATCTCCAAGACAAGGAGGCATCTAAGGCATTCTAAACCATGTCCACTGCATTATGTTAACTTAATTTAATTCATAACACTTATCTTACCATCTATCTCAAGGCATAAATTTATTATCAATTCCTTGCATACTGATGGTCAAGGTATCAATCCAACAATCAAGCATCACATGGTCCACCATAGGGTTGTAAGGTGAATCTCAAGATTTCCCATGTTGGGTCCATCACCACTTTCTACCCAGGGGATAAAAATTCTCCTATCACAGGGGATTATACATCTCACTCATTTCATTCAATCAATACACCCCAAGGGTATGAGTGTCACACAGAATGCATTCATATAATGAACCATATTCATCAGTGAATAAGGCATAAAACACTATCCACGGGTCCTTCACAATCATTTACACTTATATTTCATACATAGAGATTTCATTAATAAAAATATTTATTGAAATAAAATGTTTATCACCCATAAAAGTGAGACCACATATCACATACACATAAAAATTAATGCATTTACTCTAGGGAGATATTCAAGGGACCACCTGCCCCATAAAATAAGATATTCCCTTTAATTGTAGCTTTAAGACTCTCACATAATATCATTTAATCATTATCTAAGATCATATCAAATCCCAGGAACCAATCTCATTCCATAAAATCCAAATAATTAATTTTAATAATTTATAATTTATTTAATAATTTAATCTATTTTAACATAAACTAGCATGATTGCCTAAAATATCACAAGGTAAAATAAAATCACCAAAACATCAAGAAATGGGGTGCATTCTGTTCTCAAATCACATGTGGACCCAATCCCTATGAAACCCCCAATTTATACACTCGATTCAATGCACACTTTCATAAAATTGAACAAAAAACCCTATGAAAATCAATATTGAGATATAGCTTCATCAAAATGGTGAGAAACTATGTGTAATCATCTCTACAGGACATCATCTATCCATATCATGAAAACTACTTATCACATCATATGGATTAAAAATTATTCAGTATAAATCATCAATAAATACTCAACTAAATCACATCAAAATTAGATTCAATTGAAGGGAAACATAATAGAATAAAAGAGGAGGTTAAACATACCTATAATCAATATCCAAATGTACATAAATCCAACCCAATCTGTGGGTAATAAAAAGATGGAATATAAGGGTATAGGATCAATGAAATTACATCCTCATGATTCTTATGTTACCCTAAAATCTAAATGAGTAAACCTAAAAATTATCATCCATATCATGGTTAAAAAAATAATCAATAAAAATATTCATGACATAGAAATAGAGAATATTCCATAGTGACATAGCTCCATTGTTCTGGGACATGAAATGGTTTAGACTACTTGACTACAACATGGATAACCCCCAAATTCCATGGGTTTGACCCTATAGGTCACCACTATAGAATGGCCCATATTTTCTATGTTGTTATCTCCCTAGACTGGGCCCATGCTATGGAGTATCCCCCATATTTTGGTGTAGCCCACACCTAGGGGTATTCTGAACCCACATCATCTTATCTTCGCACCATGGGACAACACTTCTCCCCTGTGATGTGTCCTCTTTATACATGGGACACAATTAAATAGAGCTCAATATCTAGGATATGGTGGTTTTTGTAGCTAAAATTTTAGTTTCGTGGTCATCATGACCCTTCTTCTATTATCACCAGAGACCCCAAACCACCATACAAGACTTATTGCACATCCAAAAAAAATATTTTGAGATATTTAAATGCTTAGATTCCATATCCAAATCCTTTTCCTCAAAATAAACATTAAGATAGATCCAAAAATACAAATTCTTTCTCAAATTCATGACCTTGAATAGTGTGGATGTTTCAAACCTTCCAACAATAATATTTCTCAATCCCGAAAATCCTTATTGGTCATTAAAAAAAATATGAACTCATCACTGTCATCAATTTATGGTCAAACCATCATGTCCTATCATGGAATATTGAAATATATTACATTAGGAAAATATAAATACATGGCACGCTATCTATCAAAACACAAGAAAGACTCACTAAAATCTTTAAATCATTGAGATGTCACTTAACCAAACCCATATATCCTATGAAAACAAAGTTTCATTGACTCATTCATCCAATAGGTTATGGTGTTACCCACCATAAAAATTGTATCATAAAGGAAAACATTGAGTCTTTGTTCTCACCACCATCATAATCACCTATAGAAATATATTTCTAATGGTCCATCATCCCTATTAATGTAGTTTCTCCCTAGATACATTGAATAAAATTCCAAAACACTACTCATTCCACTTATAACTGACCAATCCAGAAAAAAATTTATTTTAAACCACCAATGTGTAGTTTTATTACTCAATATCAATACCAAATCTCTTAATGGTATCCCAAGATAATACAACTCCTATACTGATGTCCAATACTCACTCTTGGTGTAATTCCATATTTGGTTCCTCAATCATCCAATTCGACTATTTTACTCCACTTGTGGGAACCCACACATCTCCAGTCAAACTCACCCATAGACCAAATCCAAAACCACCCAAAGCTTGCTGCCAATGCTCAGACTCCACCCAACATCGTATATGAGTCATAATTTTACTATTCATCAAGTAACTAGATAAAATTGAAGTTTCCAACACATCAATATCCTAAAACCATCTCAAATTTCAACTTTCTATAATATTCACACTCATGAACCTACCCAAACAATGTTTATACCTCCACTATTAGTTCCATCCTCACACACATTTTATTACCCCTAATTCATGCTCAACCATCCTATCAACTCCTATCACCATCCTCCCATGGTGTCCATATTAGTGTTGAGAGTAACATTACTCATTTTTATAAAAATAATAGGACAAAATTATAGAAAACCATGCCTTTATAAACATATTATTATATAAATTTTGACATAAATATGCATTAAATACAAAACAGGGATTGAAAATATTAGTGTCTTAAGAAGAATCGGAACATAAAACATCAACATGAAAATAAAACATTATTAGTTTAATCTTTGTAATGAGATCCTAAAATATAATGGTATAACCTAAGAAATACATAATACAAGGGTGATATAAAAATCCTACTAAGGGAATAAAGTTAATAAGGAATCATAACTTGTGAGTCAAAGGTATAGCATGTTATTTTAAAATATAAGGCTCATGAGAAATCACATGGTATTAAAACATAAATTACATGGTATCATAAGATCATGAAATTATAGGAAATGTGGCAGCAAAAAAAAACATGACATAATCATTAGTCATGGATAAATGTCATGATAAACATCACATGGTGGAGAAAGTCCCATTATAGATTAGGTTCAGTCCCTAATCCCATATATAACATCTCATGAGACAAAAAAATAATTAAGTCATTAGAGAACTATCTTGGAACACCCTTTATAACATGTACATTCTTATGTGTGACACAAAGGGAAATATATAAAAGATAATAAAGCAAAAAATATCCATGGAAAGAAATTGTTTTTTGAATCATTACTCATATCGCATTCAAAATATATTTCAAAAATAAGGTATTTGAAAATGAAAATTAGGTATGTATTACCACATAAAATAAAGGAATACTAATCTACTTATATATTTTAGAGAAATATATACATAATTTATAAGTATTACATAACATTAAATCAGGGTAGAAAGTGGGTTACAGAGAGAATGGTCATAACCTGAAGAAACAGGGTGGTTCTAAGTAATCTCTTACCATAAGTCTTGTATTTATTATTTGAGAGATAGACTCAAGAATAATAAATATATATTTAGTATACATTTATTCAAGAACCATAATCATATATATCATACCATATATTATTTTCTTATAACATCTTACAAACCATTTATTATCAATTATTTATTAAAATCATTATTCCATGTGATAACTTCATTGTTTTTCATTCATGTTTTGGTTCGGTAGCGTCAATTTTTATACATTGATCATGGTTAAAAAATATCAATAATATTAAATCTGATATCAATATCTTATATATTCATTATATATATAAATATATATTTAGATTCATCCATAAAAAGGTAGAGATAAAAAAATAATTACACCATTCATGTAGAGGGTAGGTTGTATCTATGCATGAACAATATTTCCATTTTCGATGGATGGAACAAAATAAAGGTTAAAAAAATCGTGTTTCCATAATTATAATAATATCATAATATATATATATATATATATATATATATATATATATTAAATCTATGATTATAACCATTTGGGATATATAGTGACAGAAAATAAATTACATCAGTTCGTGAGGCGGTAGTCCTTCGTACACAAGAATGATGATTTCTTTTTCCATTTGATGGAATAGGATATAGATGTTAGTGATGAAAATGTCATAAAAAAATATAAATATATGTAAGATATTTTTGTTATTAGTTCTTCATGTTTGAAAAATATTTTGTGTATATAAAATAAGAAATAAAACTAAAACATTTGGTTAAATACTCTAACTCTTATTCGAACAATTTACTTTGCATTACACCTTAAAACTTATAAGTTTGATATTATTCCCAAAACAAAGACCTTTATAACATTGGGAGGGATTTTATAAATGTTTTTAGTCAAATATTGTTTTAACTAAATGGATTTTTAATTATGAATAAAAGAGGATATGAGGTTACTCTTATAAATTAGGGGAGGGGAACTCTTTGAATTAAATAAATTATTAAATTAATAAAAATTAATTTTTGAGGAAAAAATACTACAAAATTATATTATTTGAATGGGTATAAATATTATCATCAAATAAAATTTTGAAATGTTTACATTAGGTTTCTACCATTATCTCTTTGTTTCAACCTATGTTAACCTTTTTTTGACAATTACTATGATAACAACATTATAACTATTTAAATGTCAAGATACTTGATATGAATAGAAAATTGACCTATAAATGTTCCATGGATTATATTTTATACGGAATACAAAAAAAGGATAAAAATACAATTTTTAAGAATTTTAAATTAGTTAATAATATACTATTTAACATAAAATATCATTTATCTCATTTTGACACTATTCATTAAATTTGACTTTGAAAACCACATGTAAAAATATTAATTAAAATATAACAATTTAAAACATTTTTAATATGTAATTTTTATCTAATAAAAATAATGTAACATAATAATTCATTCATATTATATTAATTTTACCAGTTTTAAAATCATTTATTTTTCTTTTCTATTAATTGGATAAATACTATGTCGGTATTGTGTAAGAATTTTGGGTAGTTATTTCACCACTAATATTTTGAAATAAATTATCTTGATAAAAATAATTTATCTTCAAAATAAAAAATTTATAATAAAACATATCCTATTCGTATCCCTATGTCAAAAATTTAGAGATAATAAAACAAAGTGAATGATATTTTTTACTTTTCGTTACATAAAATAATATAAAGGGCGGAATCAATTGAATATTGAACCAGGTTGACATATGTTCAAAAACCAGATAGATATGGATGAAATCAACTCATATAATAGGATTAATTGAAGTTTTCGGGGCATTTTTTAGTCATATTCGTATTGTTTTTAACGTTAATTACCCGATTTACCCATATTGGGGTGATTATTATTTAATATGGTTACTATTTAAAATGAACAAAAATAAAAGGGAACATATACCAAATTTTTTCCTCCTAATTCAAAATTTGAAATCAATTTTTTAATATTAATTTTATATGAGGGAAAAAAATTTAATATTAAAAAAAACACAAGGAAAAATATATTTTCTTAAAAATTCCTTTTAAGTATAAAATTTTTTTCATAACAAATTCAAAATAAAATTAATTCCAAATACAATAATTAGACTATTTTTAATAAAAATTAAATAATTAAAATTTCAATATATTCCAAAATAGAGTTATTCTTATCAAATATTTTAATATAAAGTATAGTTTTCTAAAAAAATTAGTTGTTCTCATTATTCATGAAAAAATATAGATTTTCAGAAAAATATCATAATATAACCATAAGATTATTTTTTATTATGATTTCAAAAATGATATATAAAATAATATTTCTTAAAATTCATAAAAATTAATTATAATATTTTCTCATAAGAAGTAATGAAAACCATTTTTGAATAAAATGTATCTTTGAAAAATAAAATAACTTTACTAAAAATTAAGTGGTTATTTTCTAAGAATTTGTCAATAAATTTATATTAAGTATGAGATATATAGACACTTAATAAAATATTTAATACTATTCATCCCTTCCAATTTAATGGATACGTTATAATGGACAAATAATAGTATTTCTTTGTTTGTTTAGGCTATGTGTTTCATGTCCTATACACAATCAACTATAAATTTTTTTAATCCTACTGTTACATTATTCACCTCTTATGAAATTTAACCATCAAATTTTCATATTACATACAAAGGTGAATATGGGTGATGGAAATTTTACACCACGTATTTCTCTAGTTCTCTTGTTTCTTCATCATATTTATGTTTTTTTATATTACTTTTATTATGAATGTTATCTTGTTACGTAGAAAATTATCTATATAGAAGATAATATTCACTAACTAATCCACATAAGAGAGATCATTTTTTATTATTATCAAATATGAATTAAATACATGTGATAGATCTCATTTGTACTTCTTGAGGAGGTAAATGTGGAATATGACATGCACTTGAGAGAGGGTGGGTGGGAGGGATAGTTGATAGACCCCAAATATGATGTGATCGACAATCTAAAAGGGGATGATGAACCTAGGTTTTATATTACTAATCTTCCCAAATCTCAGGAATATATTCAATGGAGATATAAATAAAAACACATTATCACCAACCTCAAACTCCAAGTCTCATCAATGATTTCCTGGATAACTCTTCTGTCAACTATGACAAACCATGATGTGTTGATAAATGGTCTTGAAATTTTTCAACATTTACTTGAATATTTCAGGTCTTATAATCTTGTGTTCACCAACTTCATCCTAGCATACAAGTGTTCTAAACTTCTTCCCACAAATACCTTTATATGTTTTATTTAGATGCTTGAGTACAAACTATTATTGTGTGACAAATAGAATGAAGTAAAATGTTGATCCCATCCTCCTATTCAGTCTATTGAGAATTATCCCATCATGAATTCATTTTTGTGGATATTCTACTCACGTAGGCTATTAGTTTGTGGGTGATAAGATGTACTGAATTTTAACTCAGTCTTTAGATTATATTGGATACTATTCTAAAACATAGAGGTAAATACTAGATCACAATTAGTTAAAATCGATAATGGTATTCCATACATCATCACCACCTGTCTTATGTATATCCTTTAAATTTAATCAAATGATATTCCTCTCGAATTTAATTAAGTGAGCAGTCTTTGTAAGATGATCCACCATAAACAATAGAAAATTATTTTAGATTGATGACTTCAAAATAAATCTGAAAAAGTCCATGGTTTTTTTCCTATTTCCTTCTAGTAATGGATAATAGTTTCATAATAAACTTGGAATTTGTCTTTTCGACCCACACTTAATTATATACCAGTAACTTTGATGCATAGTATGCTATATAATTATTCATATTTTCCCAAAAATAGTGCTCTTAGATATTTAAATAAATCTTCATTCTCCCTAGGTGGATGAAGAAGGTTAATATATGTTCATCATTCAATAACTCCTTTATCTCATCATATGATTGAACACATATTCATGAAAAAATATTACAACTCATTCTTCCTCAATTTTTAACTCTATGGATCTAATTTTTCTAATAGATTCTAAATTATTCTTTTTTTAAAATCATCTCATTTAGAATCCTTTATCTTCTCTAAAAGTAAAAGTTTGGAAATAATTTGAGAATGGAATGATTATGTCCCTCTACAATTCCTATGTTCATCCTTTTTAATTCTAAGAAGATTGGATACTTCTCAATTCACATCAATGATAAGGTTTCAAAATCCATTTTTCCTAGAGAATCTACCACTTTATTTGCTTTCTTAGGTTGATTGTTGATTGAGTAGTCATAGTATTTGATTATTTCTAACTATATTCATTGGTCCCTATTAATATCCTTATATTTGAACTTATAATTTAGGCTCCTATGATCCATATTTATTTCAAAATTCTCCCCGTAGATATAATATTTTCATATTTTCAATGTCAAAAACACTTCAACCAAATATTGATCATGCATTAGATAGTTCTGTTCATGAACATTCAACTTCCATGAGGTTTGGGATATCACCTTTTTAATATTAATTAGTACATATCCCAATCCCTTATTTGAAGAATCACTATAAAAAACAAAAATATATCCAAAAGAAGGAAGCATGAGTAAATATTTGGGTACAATCCTCTCTTTCAATTATTTGAATCTCTATTCACATTCATCATCCCAGAAAAACATTACATTTTTTCAAAGTCAGTTTGGTTTGAATGTTTTAAAATCATGGGAAATTTCTCAAAAATAATTTATAATACACAACTATCCCAAGAAAACTATATATCATGCTTAAATGTTTTGTTCTATGCCATTCTGAAATTACTTTTATTTAAAAGGAGTCTATAAATAACTTTTTTCTGGTGATAACATACCCTATGAATAATACTCTCTTCATCCAGAACTCACATTTACTATACATTCCATGTATATTATCCTTTCACATGTTATTTAGAATGTTATAAAAATAATTATCACTCTCCTCATTTATTTTAGAGTATAATAAAACTATCATCTATTAAAACAACCCAAATTTAAATCAAAAAATATCTATAGACACAATTCATAGTGTCTATAATGAATTTTGTGTTATTTTTTAGTATGAAGGGTTTCACTATGAACTCATAGTGTCTATGCATTTTATGAAACATATTTTTGAGAATATATTTCTTCTTCATCTGTAATTGGTGATATCCCAACTCAATTACCACCTTAGATAATTATTGTGCCCTACATAGTATGTCAATTAAATCTTTTATCCATGGGAATAGATAGTTTTTCTTTATAATGATTTTCCTATGATCATAATAACCAACATACAGGAACATTGACCCATCCTTCTTCTTGATTAAGAAGACCGAAACACCCCATGGAAAAGCACTCAGGTTTATAAAACCCTTTTCTGGTTTCTCTTGTAAATAATTTTTTAGTTCTTCCAAATTGTAGGTTAAAATTCAATAAAGTGACTTTGAGATTGGAATAGATCTATGTGTATGTTCAATTGTGAACTAAACCTTTAGGTCATGAGAAAGGAAGTGAAACTCTTCAAGGAATACGTCATTATAGTCTATCGCACTAGTCATTTCATCAATCATTATTCTCTCATTTGTCTCATTCATTTTATCTAGATATTATTTATCATAGGGTAATAATATCAATTATTGATTAGAAGATTCCATGGAAGATTCATCCTCCTTTTTACACTTGTATATAATCATAGGATGACTTGGGATGTGAAGAATGATCTCCCTCTCCTAGAATTTGATAATTAATTTATATAAGGATAGCCAATCCATTCCCAATATAGCATCAAAATTCACTGAAATAAGTAAGAAAATATTTTTTAGAAGATCCACCCCCACAAACATTGACTAGGGAGGAGTTATATACTTGGGATACAAAAATTACTCCATTTTCTATTCTCATAGATAGAATACCTCCAATGTTTTAATGTGGTGTTTGAATAGTTATATTAAACTTGAAAGATATGAATTAATACCTAGATCTATAAACATATAGAAAATTTGATGTTCATGGATGGATAATGAGTTCACCTTTCACTGTTTTATTCTAGTTCCAGTCATTTATAATATCCAAAATAAAAATTGGTTTTAGAATAGTAAAACTATAAACTAGATATAAATTAATGATTCTCACTCAGATTTACCCAAGAGAAGAAGTTAAGACAGTCCTTGTAGTTTAGCTTGGGTTGTCGAATCCTGAGAGACCTAAGAAGTAACCTATAGACACATACATTCTATGGACTGTTTTTGGATATAAAGTGACCAAGTTGGGTTGATTTTATATGGGTTCAAAGGACTCTAAGAGACGTAAGTGAATTCAATTTAAAATAATGAGTTGATCCTAGGTTATCGCTCGGGGTGGATTGGACGTATTTCCTTTTTAATGATTTCAATTTCTTATATTTGAGATGGGTTCATTTAAGGAGATAAAACAACATCATCACATACTGGTTTAATGCCTACACCCTTTAATACTAATCACATATACACTTGAAGGATCAAAGTTTTGAGCACTTCTAGGTAAAGGTTCGTATTAGCACTTGAAGTGTGTGGCCTTAAATTTAACAAGGACCATGGAGTTTAAAAATCATTAAACAAAAATCTCAATTAAAGAAGTGATTATACATTAATGAGGTGATAAATAACATCCAATACAGACCCTTGCTACTCCCTTGTATCAACCATAAGTGGGTTATCCCTCCATTGATCTCATGGTTTCAATGGAAGCGGAAAGTAGACTCATGAGGGAGGAAATGGAGAAGTAAAGAAAACAACAAAAATAAAATGATCACTCCACCGTTGTGTGAATAATTTCACAGGGTCTGGTGTGAATAAATTCACACCATGATCCAATGGTATCAAAGTTATATGAAGAAAAACATAATAAAAGTAGAAGAAGAACTTTTATTAAGAAACTAAAGTGAATTGTACAAGTTACATTTGAAAGACAAATTTGAGACAACAAAATTGAAACATAACATTACAATTTAAAAAAGCATCCAAGATTCTAAACTCCTCCAACACTACTGCCTTAAATAGGAATTTTTGAGCCCTTGGTTCGACCCTCCAACATTCCAAGTCTCCTAAATTAATTTTGGTAGGCCATAGGTGGGTGGAAAGTAAGGGAGAGTTGATTTTTCCACCCTTGACCCGAGGTGGCAGCCAGATTTCCTTCACCGAACAGACTCCCTTGGAATACCTTTTAGATGGCCAAATCAGAGTGGGCCATAGAATCAGAAAATGGATCTCCGGATGTCTTATAGACTCCTGTAATATTTGGTCCCATTTGGAGTTGTGGATTCTGAGATATGATCATTTTAGTCGGATGTGTTTCTGGGTCGCAGAATCTGGCCCAGAATTTTATCTCTAACTTGGTCCGCCTAAATGGACACCATGGAGGCTGAATTAGCATTGGATCCTGAATAGGGATTTGTTACTATACATGTCTTCTAGAATCCCATGAATGTTTGTATTAATTGGGAATTTATGTTGGGCCCCACAGTCTCACCAGTGGGCTGGTGTCCAATCTACCTTCTCTAGAATTGCTTCCTTTCATTGCCAAATTTCTCCATCATCCTCCATGAATTCTCCATTGATACCTGAATCAAAAATGTTCATATTTAAGTGTAGATCAATTTTAGAAAATATAAAATTAAAATATTTATAATTAAATCCCTTAAAATCATATGAATCATTGGGTACTTTAAATGATGTTAAAAAATGTACCACATAATAGTGCATTTTAAGAAGGTATTATAATCATAATGTGAATGATGTTCAAAGTGTAAAATGAATTAAAATTGTGTTTATGAATAATAAATAACATGAATATTACATATATTAACAATGAATATTAGCCTCATTTAGTGACTAATCGCACCCCCCAACTCCAGTTTTTCTAGTCCCGAGCAAAATATATCTCAACAATATGAAATTCAAATTCCCTTTTCCAAAAACATTTTAATATACAATGATCACCAGAAACCCATATACCAAACAATCATGAAACCCATCAAAATATTTTAATACAAGATATTTTCATAAGTAGATCCCAATCCCAAGCCCATTCTTTTGTTCCAATTCATTTCCATATTTCATCCAATATCAATTAAGTATGAGGATGTGTTGTGCATCACAATAGTCATGGGGGTTCATCTTTATTCAAGGGGAAAATTACGAAAGCTCTAGGTGGAATCACATTTCAATATTAAGATGAGTATTCAATTTTTTTTTGTATTATTTTTTTTGTTTTTTTTTGTTTTTGCAATTTTTCCATGGTTTTTGAAATTTCACTCAAAAGAGTCAACCCCTGTAGCGAGACTTTGCCGATGACTCCCAAGCTCAAAGACCTTTGGGCACCAAGTGAAGCCCATATAATCGGCCATCATCTTGAGTTAACTCAGTCAAAAAAAAAATTCAAATTACCATAAATAAAGATAAAATTACTAACTCTAGGCCAGACAACAATGGAGTCACGATCGCCAAGTGCCGAAAGCCACGGATTAAGTCATTTCATTTCTCTACGAGCAATTTTTTTTTAATTTTTTATAATACTCATATTAAACTAAAATGATCACCAAACCTCTGCTATTTATTTAGGGGACCCCATGAACTCAAACTAATACCCCACTATCCAAAGGATGTGCATTGTGATCTTTTTTAATTTGGATGAAAATATAAACAATGAAATATCACATTGGATAGCCACACTTTCCATAATCTATGCTCATGAAATTATACAAGGATTAAAATCAGAATCGGTGTATGCTAAATTATTTGATATTCAGTTTTAAAGTGTTCAATGTGTATTACCATGTTCAAAGTTAAAGAAAATTTTCCTTCCATTTTCACAATTTTTTTTTCAAATCATTTATCATTTTTTTGACACAAAAGCATTTTTTATTTTATCTCCCCCCAAATTAAAATAACACCATCCCCACTATTTAAAGAAAAGAAAATTTAGATGGAGGTAGAGATAGAGAATGAAAGTTCAAAAAGGAAATTGAAAATGAGGATCGTGGAATGAAGACACCTTGTGGTTGAAGTTGAAATTCTTGCCACTCCAATTTAGTCCTTTGATATCCATGTCACTTGCAGAGTTCCCTAGTGGAAAAAGGAAAACAAACAAACAAAACAAAACAGTATATATATATATATATTTATAAAATAAAGAAAGTAAAATATAAGTATATATATAAAAATTATAGAATAAGGAAGCACAAAAGGCCGTAGGTCAGTGGTAATCGCGCACCCCTGTCACCCTTCGGTCCCGGGTTCGAATCCCCGCGGCTTCACCAGTTGTGACGAGGATTACCCCACGACCTACAGCGTGCCACCTTTTTATTATTATTATTATATTTTTATTTCTTTTTTGTTTGTTTGTATTTTTATTTTAACCTACAAACACATAAAAATTAAATGAACTGATGATACATTGTCTTCTTTTTAAATTTCTGGGTAAGGTATTACTTGAGGATCACACCATGTGACACGGATGAATATGGTGCTCCCCTTTCGTACCCATCCATACTCAAAATATAAGAACAGGTCAACAGTCTATATTTTTATTAAATATCAAAATGATTAATTAATCCTATTTAAAATATAAAGTTGATTAAAATAACAAAATTATTGGAAACTTGAAAACCATGGGTTACCTCCCATGCAGCACTTTGTTTAACGTCGTTAGCTCAACTTGAACCCTAAATCTATCAATTTTTTCATAGTTCATAGGTTTTCTCAATTAACTCAACCTCTATTTACTATTTATTGAATGATTCAATGAAAGATTTTAACCTTTGACCATTGACCTTGAAAATGTAACCACTGGTGGGATCTTGAATCTCTACTGCCCCATGGGGGTACACATGATGCACTATGAAAGGTCTTGACCATCTAGACCTTAACTTTCCCGGGTGTAAATGAAGTTTTGAACTATACAAGAGCACATGTTTTCCCGGTTCAAAATGTTTGACCTTGATATTCCTAGATTGGTAGGCTTGAACTCTAGCTTTATTGATCCTTGAATTTTTATAAGCCTCCATCCTTAGTTCCTCCAATTCATTGAGATCTAATTTCCTTTTTGTTCTGGCCAATGAGAGGTCATAATCTATTTTCTTAATTGCCCAAAAGGCCTTATGCTCAATTTCAATAGGTAAATGGCATGCTTTTCCATAAACCAACCTATACGACGACATTCCTAAAATGGTTTTATATGCGGTTAGATAGGCCCAAAGAGCATCCACTACTGGAAATGCAGGATTTCCCAACGGTTTAGAACTGTTGGGAAAGGCTACAGAACTGTTGATATATGTTATACCAATGGTTCTACAAACTGTAGATAAGTAAGCCGTTGGGAAAAGTTTTTCCCAACGATTTACAGTGAACCGTTGGGATAGGGTGCAGAAAAATTACCCTATCCCAACGGTTCTGGAAAACCGTTGGAAAAAACACAACATATCCTCTTTCCCAACGGTTTAGACCTGTTGGTAAAACAAGACCTACACATTCTATGCCAACGGTTTTGAACCGTTGGTATAGCCTCTGCTGGGAAAATTGCACGGCAGCTCTACAATTTACCCAGCAACTCTCCAATTTGACCACCGGCTCACCAATTTTCCCACCAGGTCTCATTTTGTGGGTTCCCACTCATTTTCAATCTAATTATTGTACCTTAAATAAACTAACACATACATATACAATTATTTTACCTGCAATAACCAACTAACACTTATATATAGAGAACAAATTCATACACATTTAACATATAATGGTGGAACTATACACATCCATAATTAAATTAGAATTCATAACGTAATTATAAACATACATAATTCATTTAGAATTCAATTTAAAATTTAGATGACAATTATATGTGGAATTCAGAAGTCAATTCATAATTTGATCGGTTTTTTGTATACCATATATTTTTACATGAAATAATGTCCATTTTAAACACAAGACATACACCTGGAGAGCTACCGGCCACACCACGCCTCATATTGAGGCGGGGTTGACTCGTACACGTCACATATGACCCATGGATCGCTGTGCTAATGTATCAACACAATCCGAATGCATTTGGTCGGTTTTCCGTATGCTAGTTGATGTTTTTCAATTAAAATGACGTACTTTTGAAACAAAAGGCAGACACTTTAAGTGGTGCCATCCACACCGCACCTTGTATTGAGGCGACGTTGACTCGTACACATCAAATATGACCCATGAATCGTTCTCCTAAAGTTTCAATGGAAACCGAATGCGTTTGGTCGGTTTTCCGTATGTACTTAAATTGTTGTCCATTTTAAGAAAAAGAGAGACACTTAGAGTAATTCCGGCCCCACCGTGCCTCAGTTCATGCGGGGTTGACTCTTACATGTCACATATGACCCATGGATCATTATGATAAAGTATCGACACAATACGAATGCGTTTGGTCGGTTTTCCGTATGCCAGTTGATGTTTTTCACTTCAAATGACGACCTTTTGAAACAAAAGACAGACACTTTGGGTGGTGCCGGCCACACCTCGCCTCTTATTGAGGCGGGGTTGACTCGTACACGTCACATATGACCCATGGATCGTTGTGCTAATGTATCGACACAATCCAAATGCGTTTGGTCAGTTTTCCGTATGCCAGTTGATGTTTTCAATTAAAATGACGTACATTTGAAACAAAAGGCAGACACTTTGAGTGGTGCCGGCCACACCGTGCCTCAGATTGAGGCGGCGTTGACTCGTACACTTCACATATAACCCATGGATCATTCTCCTAAAGTTTCAATGGAAACCTAATGTGTTTGGTCGGTTTTGCATATGTACTTAAATTGTTGTCCATTTTAAGAAAAAGATAGACACTTTGAGTAGTGGCGACCACACCACACCTCGGATTGAGGCGGGGTTGACTCATACATGTCACATATGACCCATGGATCGTTGTGCTAAAGTATAGACACAATCTGAATGCGTTTGGTCAGTTTTCCGTATGCCAGTTGATGTATTTCCCTTCATATTATGTCCTTTTCAAACAGAAGATAGACACTTTGAGTGGTGGCGGCCACACCGCACCTCGGATTGAGGCGGGGTTGACTCTTACACATCACATATGACCCATGGATCATTTTTCTAATGTATCGACACAATCCGAATGCATTTGGTCAGTTTTTCGTATGCCAGTTGATGTTTTTCAATTAAAATGACATACTTTTGAAACAAAAGGCAGACATTTTGAGTGGTTCCGGCAACACCGCACCTCGGATTGAGGCGGTGTTGAATCATACATGTCACATATGACACATGGATCGTTCTCATAGTGTTTCAATGGAAACCGAATGCGTTTGGTCGGTTTTCTGTATATACTTAAATTGTTGTCCATTTTAAGAAAAAGAGAGCCACTTAGAGTGATTTCGGCCACACTGTGCCTCATATTTAGGTCGGTTGACTCATACATGTCTCATATGACCCATGGATCGTTGAGATAAAGTATCGACAAAATCCGAATGCGTTTGGTCGGTTTTCCGTATGCTAGTTGATGTTTTTCACTTCAAATGACGTCCTTTTGAAACAAAAGACAGACACTTTGAGTGGTAGCGGCCACACCGCACCTCATATTGAGACGGGGTTGACTCGTACACGTCACATATGACCCATGGATCGTTGTTCTAATGTATCAACACAATCCTAATGCGTTTGGTCGGTTTTCCGTATGCCAGTTGATGTTTTTCAATTAAAATGACGTACTTTTGAAACAAAAGACAGACACTTTGAGTGGTGTCGACCACACCGCGGCTCAAATTGAGGCAGCGTTGACTCATACACGTCACATATGACTCATGGATCGTTCTCCTAAAGTTTCAATGGAAACCGAATGCGTTTGGTCGGTTTTCCGTATGTACTTAAATTGTTGTCCATTTTAAGAAAAGGAAAGAAACTTTGAGTGGTGGAAGCCACACCGTGCCTCGGATTGTGGCGGGGTTGACTCGTACACGTCACATATGACCCATGGATCGTTTTTCTAAATTATCGACACAATCCGAATGTGTTTGGTCAGTTTTCCCTATGCTAGTTGATGTATTTCACTTCACATTATGTCCTTTTGAAACAGAAGACATACACTTTGAGTGGTGGCGGCCACACCACACCTCAGATTGAGGCGGGGTTGACTCGTACACCTCACATATGACCCATGGATCATTGTGCTAATGTATCAATACAATCCGAATGCGTTTGGTCGGTTTTTCGTATGCCAGATGTTGTTTTTCAATTAAAATGACGTACTTTTGAAACAAAAGGCAGACACTTTGAGTGGTGCCGGCCACACCATGCCTCGGATTGAGGCGGCGTTGACTCATACACGTCACATATGACCTATGGATCGTTATCCTAAAGTTTCAATGGAAATCGAATGCGTCTGTTTGGTTTTCCATATGTACTTAAATTGTTGTCCATTTTGTGCAAAAGACAAACACTTTGAGTGGTGCTGGCCACACCGCGCCTCGGATTGAGGCGGTGTTGACTCGTACACGTCACATATGACCCATGGATCGTTCTCCTAATGTTTCAATGGAAACCAAATACGTTTGGTCGGTTCTCCGTATGTACTTAAATCGTTGTCCATTTTAAGAAAAAGAGAGCCACTTAGAGTGATTACGGCCACACCGTGCCTCAGATTCAGGTGGGGTTGACTCGTACATGTCACATATGACCCATGGATTGCTGTGCTAAAGTATCGACACAATCCGAATGCGTTTGGTCAGTTTTCCATATGCCAGTTGATGTTTTTCACTTCAAATGACGCCCTTTTGAAACAAAAGATAGACACTTTGAGTGGTAGTGGCCACACCGCACCTCAGATTGAGTAGGGTTTGACTTGTACACATCACATATGACCCATGGATCTTTGTTCTAATGTATCGACACAATCCGAATGCGTTTGGTCGGTTTTCCGTATGCTAGTTGATGTTTTTCAATTAAAATGACGTACTTTTGAAACAAAAGGCAGACACTTTGAGTGGTGGAGGCCACACCGCACCTCAGATTGAGGTGATATTGAATCTTACACGTCACATATGACCCATGGATCGTTCTCCTAAAGTTTCAATGGAAACCAAATGCGTTTGGTTGGTTTTCTGTATGTACTTAAATTGTTGTCCATTTTAAGAAAAAGACAGACACTTTGAGTGGTGGCGGCCACACCGCCCCTCGGATTGAGGAGGGGTTGAATCGTACATGTCACATATGACCCATGGATCGTTGTGCTAAAGTATAGACACAATCCGAATGCGTTTGTTCGGTTTTCCGTATGCCAATTGATGTATTTCACTCCAAATTATGTACTTTTGAAACAGAAGACAGACACTTTGAGTGGTGGTGGCCACACCATGCCTCGGATTGAGGCGGGGTTCACTCTTACACGTCACATATGACCCATGTATCATTGTGCTAATGTATCGACACAATACGAATGCGTTTGGTCAGTTTACCGTATGCCAGTTGATGTTTTTCAATTAAAATGACCTACTTTTGATATAGAAGGCAGACACTTTGAGTGGTGTTGGCCACACCATGCCTCGGATTGAGGCGGCGTTGACTTGTACACATCACATATGACCCATGGACCGTTCTCTTAAAGTTTCAATGGAAACCGAATGTGTTTGGTCGCTTCTCCGTATGTACTTAAATTGTTGTCCATTTTAAGAAAAAGAGAGCCACTTAGAGTGATTCCGGCCACACCATGCCTCAGATTCAAGCGGGGTTGACTCGTACACGTCACATATGACTCATGGATCGTTGTGCTAAAGTATCGACACAATCCGAATGCGTTTTGTCGGTTTTCCGTATGCTAGTTGATGTTTTTCACTTCAAATGACGTCCTTTTGAAACAAAAGACAGACACTTTGAGTGGTGGCGGCCACACTGCGCCTCGGATTGAGGCGGGGTTGACTCGTACACGTCACATATGACCCATGGATCGTTGTGATAATGTATCAACACAATCCAAATGCGTTTGGTTGGTTTTCTGTATGCCAGTTGATGTTTTTCAATTAAAATGACGTCCTTTTGAAACAAAAGGTAGACACTTTGAGGGTGGCGGCCACACCGCGCCTCGGATTGAGATGGGATTTACTCGTACACGTCACATATGACCCATGGATTGTTGTGCTAATGTATCAACATAATCCGAATGTGTTTGGTCGGTTTTCTGTATGTACTTAAAATGTTTTCCATTTTATGAGAATCCTCTGTGCGGGGGGTTGTTCGGGGTCCAAGGAAGAGGGTGGGGGGGCTGTCCGGGGGGCTGTCTGGGGGGCTATTCGGGGGGCTGTCTGGGGGGCTGTCTGGGGTCCAGGGAGGAGGGTGGGGGGGGGTGCGGGGGGCTATCCAGGGGGTGTTCGGGGGGTTGTCCGGGGTCCAAGGGGGAGGGTGGGGGGGGGGGCTGTCTGTATGGCTGTCCGGGGGCTGTCCGGGGGGCTGTTCGGGGGGCTGTCTGGGGTCCAGGGAGGAGGGTGGGGGGGGGGGCTGTCCGGGGGGCTATCTGGGGCTGTTCGGGGGGTTGTCTGGGGTCCAAGGAAGGGGGGGGGGATGTCCGGGGGGCTGTCTGGGGGGCTGTTCGGGGGGTTGTCTGGGGTCCAGGGAGAAGGGTGGGGGGGGGGGTGTTGTCTGGGGGGCTATCTAGGGGGCTATCCGGCGGGGCTGTCCGGGGTCCAGGGAGGAGGGTGGCGGGTTTTCCAGGGTCCAGGAAGGAGGGGGGTTCCCAAACACACAACCACTAAAAGACAACAACATCCATTAAAACAGATAATATATAAAAATAACTCAACTCTAATACTATACTACAAGTCTAGATAAAACCAACAACTAGAATAGATTAAATATCAAATCTTAGTAATATCAGTCAAAAATTTAATGGATCAACTTGTCCCACATCACTATCTCCATCATCACCGTCATCATCATCACCCTCGTCCTCGTCCCCATCATCATCATCACCCTCGCCCTCCTCCTCGTCCTCGCCCTCGCCACCCGCCTCGCCCTCCGCCTCTCCCTCCTCTTCCGCATCAGAATCCTCACCATCATCATCGTCAAGCTATACATCATCCTGACCACCACTAGAACTGCCACTAGGTGCACCGTATAAATAATGTATCGACGACATATACTCATCAAAAGCTGGGCTGGCCTTTGCTGGAAGTGTAGGGTGTAGAACCTTAATAAATTTCATAAATGCACTGTTTGCCCTAGCAGACTGTTCTGCCGTCTCTGTGGCCCTTTTATCAACCTGTTCTGCCTATTCCCTAACTTGCTACAGCTCGGTGGCACTACAGCTCATACCTAAGGAGGGCCAATACCTCGTCGGGGCTATCCTAGGTCGGCAGCGTACTCTGCCAGAATGCTCCTCTCCCAACACCTGATGTAAGTGATATGTTGGCCCAAAATTGTCTGGTTCTTGGGCATTGAGGGCCTCTAAAGCAGCCTGTTACAAATATAAATATATCATTAAGTTACAAAATAGATATTAAAAAATAAATTCAACAGATTAAAAATTACAATCTGCTGGTGAGTCGCTTCGTTGACGACACTTCCATCCTTTTTCCGTCTACTCGAGCAAAACAGTTTTGCTCGAGGCACGCGTCCTTCAATATTTTGTATTTTCCTCTACAATGACATGGAAAACTAAAGTTATATGAAAACTTTAGAAAACTATTAAATATTTGAAGAAACAAAAGAAAGTGTAAGTCGTAAAGAAAACTTATAAACAATTTTTATACCTGCTTCCTCTCATGATCAGGCATCATAGTGCGTCCCAGTGTGTGGAGGTATTTTTTTGCATCAATGTTCTTTTTAATTTTTCCAAATTATTCCTAAATAAAATTAGAAAATGCAACAGAGAGTATTAATGAAAAACATGAAAGTTATTATTTATATACCTCAAATGTTATAAATACCTTAAACTGGGTACTCGTCTAATGAGTAATCATCTGACGATACTGCTCTATAGGACAATCATCCACCACTGGTATCGCCTCTAACTCAGTGCCAACTCTTGCAACCCAGCCAATATACAAATCATTCTTGTAGGCTCTCCAAAGCTCGCCTAAATCCTTTAGACGTTCCGATCGTGCACCCTCACCATCGGGAAAATTAAATCGAAGTTGAAATCAAAATATTAATTCATATAAATAAAAAAAATAATTCATGGAATTAAATAGAACATATTTTTTTACCCATATCTATGCCCAAGCTCTTTCCTTGACCTCATGTGTCAAATGTATCCATGATAGCGGGCTGACGGGAATGATGTCGGAGTATTTGGAAAGCGTCGCCAAAAAACTCGGACATTGCTGCCCTGTTTTCTCAACCATATGGTTGTCTTCATTATAATTCACCATAAACTGTGTGTGGCGGTTCCACACTGAACGCATGCGTGTACTCCCCCTACCACGCCTCCTGTCAGTATATGTATCTGTCATGAAAGAAAAACAAATATTTTATCAAAACATGTTACAATGAAAATAAATATTTCTATAAAAATTTGTTAGGGTTCTATAAATATAACTGTGTCGGTCTGATCACTGAGTGCCGCTGGATCCATAGAAACTGATAGAACACCCTGTGGTGGAACAGGAGTCCAAGACGATAGAATATAGAAGCTCGGAGAGACAGAAGTAGAAGGAAAAGAAGATGGGATAGTTGTCTGACCAGATGCTGACTGAGGAGTGGGAATCATCATGGGATGTGAAAATGATGGGCCAGAAGATGCAGAAGCTAGAGAAAACATGGGAGGCATAAATATCTCGTGTATCTCTAACGACACACTGGGATCAGAATGTGGGAAGGATGACATGTCAGTGGAAGGGGCAGGGTCTAGTCAGGTACGCGCAGCTGCTCGTCCACCTCTGATACGAACCCTCCTCATACCACCGGCCTGAGTACTAGGACCAATACTAGGCTCCTCGTCGAATAACTGTCGACGTATAGGTGGATCCTAAATAAATGTTTACAAAAAAATTAATCACATGACATTATATATTCTTTAAATATATCAATTTGAAATAAAGTACTCACTGTAGGCACTAATGGTGGAACACCCATCTCCGTCATTCGACAATTGTTCTCTATCATTTTTTCCTTCGTCTCTCTTCAATTGGCTTCAATTCCTGCTTTTCAAAAAAAAATATGTAATTAATTAGAAAAAGGAAACTAATATGTAACCCAAAAAACTAAATATATGAGGGAATAGGGGATTCATAGGTAATTTAGATATCAATTGTTTTAGAAGATCTTGAATGGATTTAATAAATCATACAAGTTGTAATGTTCACCAAGTTAGAAATATTGTTTGACTATGTTTGAATACAGTTCAATTTCAAATTAGAAAATGCAATTCAAATAAAATTGCAACCAATAAACATTGAAAATTCACATAATGGTCAATTAAGCTATCAGTTGTTTTAGAAGAGCTTGAATGAATTTAATAAATCATACAAGTTGTAATGTTCACCAAGTTAGAAATATTGTTTGACTATGTTTGAATACAGTTCAATTCCAAATTAGAAAATGAAATTCAAATAAAACTGCAACCAATAAACATTGAAAATTCACATAACGGTCAAGTCAGCTATCAATTGTTTTAGAAGAGCTTGAATGGATTTAATAAATCATAAAAGTTGTAATGTTCACCAAGTTAGAAATATTGTTTGACTATGTTTGAACACAGTTCAATTCCAAATTAGAAAATTCAATTCAAATAAAACTGCAACCAATAAACATTGAAAATTCACATAACGGTCAGGTCAGCTAAAACATATTTGTGATCAATACTAAATCAATTTGAATATTACCAACCTTACCAACCCAACTCGAGGTAAACCGAAAGAATTGAGAACATGGATGAATGATTCTATATATTTTCAACCACAACTTCAGGTTCACAATCAACTCTGAAAATCGAGCTATTTGAGTCATCAAAAGAAATAAATGGATTGGTTCCAATGGCACTAGGGACAGTGTCAATTACATCATCACCATCATAAAAAATATGTCTTGGAATTACTTCAACTATGGCACCAAATTCAGGTCGAAGTTGGTCTTTGACATAAAAAACTTGTTTAGCCATTGATGCCAACACATATGATTCTTCAGTAGCAAGAGTGCGAGTCTTATTAATTACTCGAAATCCACAATCATCAATAAATGTGCCATTTCTCATCATCGAATCAAACCAATGGAATTTCATCATTGTGACTCGTCCATGAGAGTAATAATCCAATATTATTATTTTCTCAACAACTCCATAATAACCCACATTTTCAAATCACGGTCTACTATCTGATGCACTGGCATAAAAATCTGTTGTGGCAGTAACCATAACACCATCATGTTGTGTTCTCATGTTCTTTTCTCGTTCAGTGAAAATAAATTTGTACCCATTGATAACAATTGATTTACAGTCACGAATCACGGTATTAGGACCAAAATCCAAAGCTCTTATTTCCTCAGAGACAGAGTCATCAGACAAACTCAATACCTGCAATATAAATGACTATTAAAGTTAATTAAATATTGATATAATTATTTTAAAAATTAATTTTTTATACCTTCAATTTTAACCAAGCAGAAAACTCTTTGCTATCAAAGTCTCTCTCCTTCTCAAAGATAAAGAACGATCCTTCCTATTTATCATTGTTTTATGTTACCTGTAGATAAAAAATATTAATTGTTTAACAGATATATATTTATGATGTACATAATCAATTTAGTTACCTGATATAGTCATCGAACAAATCATAGTTGAACAAAACTGTGTGATAGAAAAATGGGTTCAATTTGCTCCTGTTTGAGGAAGTGATAGAAAACTGGGTTCAATTTGCTCATACTGTTCTTCTTCATTTCTCATTGGTCTGTTCAATCTTGTAGTAAGATCAGACAAATACATCGAGCAGAAATCCATACATTCTTGAGCCAAGTAACCGTTCATGATAGAACCTTCGGGATGATTTCTGTTTCGGACATAAGACTTTAATGTGAACATATTTCTTTCAGTTGGATATATCCAACGAAAATAAACAGGTCCTCCGAGAAGTATTTCAGTGGGAATATGGATAGTCAGATGCAACATGCATATGAAAAATGATGGAGGAAATATTTTCTCCAACTCACACAAAACTAATGGGGCATCTGTCAACATTTTTTTGCAAGAAAGACTTGGAAAACTTCTTAGCACAAAGATCTCTAAAAAATGGCACAACCGAATAACAACCACCCTTACATTATTGGAAAAAAGATGACGGATTGCTATTGGAAGCAAATCATGCAGTAGAACGTGATAATCATGAGTCTTCAAATATTTTTGCTTCAACTCTCTTTTGTTGACCCGTTTAGATATGTTGCTTGAATGGCCATCAAGAACTATAATAGTCTCTAATACTTCCAGAAATTGTTTTTTATGCAGGTTTCATCACATAAGAAGCACATGGAATTTAACATTTATTTTCACTGATACGCACAAGATGCAATTCTAGTCTGATGCCCCAATCCACCAAGTCACGACGAGATTGTAAATCATCTTTTGTCTTCCCATTGACATTTAGAAGAACCTAAAGCAACATTTCGCATATATTATTTTCAATATGCATTACCTCTAAGAAATGACGTAACAAATTGGTTGACCAATAAGGAAAATCAAAAAAGATACTCTTCTTCCTCCAATTGTAACAGATTTCAGTGGAAACATTATTTCTCTTTCCAGATTTCATTTGACCCTTCCCGAACGAAAAACTGAAATCTTTCAGTTCATTAAGCACGTCAGTTCCAGACATACACTGAGGTGGAACATCGATCTCTATTGTATTATCAAATCTTCGACTATTCATTCTATATGGATGATCCTTTGGCAAGAATCGTCGATGTCCCATAAAACTGAAACTACAACGATGTTTCAGTCTTCTAGATCATGTAATATTCATAAAAACTGGACATGATAGTTTTCCCTTCGTGCTCCATCCAGACATCATTGCATAAGCCGGAAAATCATTGATCGTCCACATAAGCGCAGCACGCATCTGAAATATGTCTTTCGAACATGCATCGTATGTGCTCACACCCACATCCCAAAGAAGTTTCAACTCTTTTATTAAAGGTTGCATGTATACATCAATATCAATGCCGGGATCAGAAGGACCAGATATGAGTATACTCATGAAAGTGAAAGGTTTTTTCATACACAACCATGGGGGAAGATTATAAATGTGTATAAAAACTGGCCATGTGCTGTGCGAAGTAAGCATATACCCAAACGGATTAAAACCGTCGAATGAAAGACCCAGCCTCACATTACGCATGTCAGCTGGAAAATCAGGATGTCGAGCATCAAATATCTTCCATGCAAATCCATCTGCAGGATGAACCAACTCATCATTAGTCTTCTTTCTCTCGATATCATGCCATCTCATTTTTATTGATATGTCATCAGACATAAAAAGATTCTGAAGTCTGGGGATCAATGGAAAGTGCCACATTACTTTTTGTGGAATGCGGGATGGTGTTCCATCAGATTTTGACTTCCAGTGGGATGTGCCACATTTTATACAATCATTTCATTCAGCGGTTTCCTCCCAGAATAAACTGCAATCTTTCGGGCAAGCATGAATTTTGTTTCTTGAAAATCCAAGTTCCTCAACTAACTTCCATGCCATATAGTGGTTTGAGGGAATATCTGCATCATCTGGAAGTAAATCCTTCAAGAAGGTAAGAATGTAATCGATTTCTGTATTAGAAATTCCATACATAGTTTTCCCATGAAACAATCGGATTAAAAATTCCAGCTTTTTCATTTTATCGCATTGTCGATATACTCGAGTCGTGGAAGCATCATTCAATTTTTTCACCCTATCAATATCATCATTTTCACTAGATGCACTAGCTGTCCTCATATCAAAGTCTTCTTGAGTCTAAATCCATTATTTTTCATGATGACGAATAAATGGAAACCGATCATCTAACAAATTCTCCATTCCAATCCTTTCATTTCGATCATCACCAATTTGAGATTTCATTTTCTCCCCATTGTGATACCACACAAAGTAGTTTGCTTGAAAACCATTTTTGGTTATGTGGTAGCTGACTTCTTCACGGCTCAACCAAGGTCTACCAACACAATAGGAACAAGGGCAGTGTGTGTGACCACTATATGAAGCATTGTGAAATGAAAAATCTCTAAAGCTCTCCAAATTGTTTTGAAAATCGCTTGAGATCCAATCGGTTTCATACATCCAACTTCTTTCCATTCTGTAAAAAGAATTTATATAAGTCATTTTGTCATAAACAATTCAATAGGATTGAACTTTAATAGAAAATACATTTAAGTAAATGATAAAGGAAGAAAACAGTCAAGGTATCAACTACACATGTGAAAAAAACATACAAATGTGTTATTGAAAAAATGTAAAGCCAACAAGAACTTAATGTGTTATATCACATCACAGCATGACTCATCCCATAACCATATTAGTAGGGTATCATGAACATGAATAACATCAACCTTGTGCCATCCTCCTACCCTACATCACCCCAACCACACGCCACATCTTATTATAGCCTTATCACATCACACCTCACCGGAAAACACTAGGGAAATCATAGTACATCTCACCTGAAGACACATGGACAATCACATCGCATATTACCTAAAAACACATGGTCAATCACTTTTGAAGGAAGAGTAGGGAAGACATGGTAGCTATCCAACCATATTACCACCATCCTAGATATTAGAAAAAATACCCATAAATCAAAACCTCTGATCGTTGGTAAGTTTATCCAACTCTGGTTGGGAATGTGTAGAAATAACATAAAAATACATGATATATAGATAGCACAAAATACTCAACCTATGGGTTCACATCAACTACATAATCACAGACTTCACTACTACCATAAAACACATAAACCACACCACCACCACATAAGACGCATAGCATTTATCACTTTCATTTATAAGCCACTTCATTCACACTTACATTGTCCATTAATTTAATGTTAAATTAATTAAATCCATTTACCACACATCCATTTATATTCTATCTCATTTATTTAATATCTTGTTTTTTTGTTTTAACTGCATAATTTATTCCATAGATAACCAGGAAACTAATAAAACCACCACACAATAACTCACCATCTCACAATAACCATCGACGCCATGTTACATCGACCAACAATCTCACCAAAACAACCACATATCACAACAAAAATATTGTACATCACAAACCACCGCACAACCAAAACTAGATCACCACATCATACACCACAACTTCATCACACAACACCTCCACACGACACAACACCACCACACTTCATCACTATCATACAACTTCACATGTCACATCCATTCCCACTAACCATCACATTACAACCCCACATATCACAAAGCCCAACTGGTCACCCCAATCCCCATAAAACAGCCTACAACATACAATGAAACACAACAAAAAACCTCTCATAGAGGAAACATACCCCAACTTCCACAATTTATTTATTCAAGTTCTTTTATTACATTTCCCCTTTATTTAGCATGGACATTATAACACAACAGATATTCCAGGGGAAACTAATTAATTAACAAAATATTCATTCATTTACCTATTTTTCACAGTGAAATCACATCAAAATCCAAACTTAAAACTAAAATATTAGATCAATAACAATAAAAACAAGGTACCATATGTGTATAAAGAATAAAATACCTGATTTGAGATGATTCAGATGGGTTTTCACCTATTCGGATGGGGGAGTTCGAGAGTAGCAGAGAGATGGAGCTGGATTGATAAATTAAAACTAAAATATTATATCAATAAAAAAAATAAGGTAGTATATGTGTATAAAGGAAAAAATACCTGATTTCATATGGGTTTTCACCTCTTCGGATGGGGGAGTTTGTGAGAGGAGTAGAGCGCTAGAGCATGAATGAATTTTGGGTTCTGTCCCGAATGGGGGAGAGCAGCACTGCGGCTGTATTTGGGGGAAATCTTTCCCAAAGGTTTTTAAAAACCGTTGGCAAAAGGGTACCCTTTCCCAACGGTTCTATTGAACAGTTGTCAAAAGGGTGACTTTTCCCAACGGTTTCAATGAACCATTGGGAAAGGCTTCCTTGACCATTTCTTTACCAACGGTTTTATGAAACCGTTGGTAAAGAGTTCCATAATCCTTCAGCACCAACAGTTTAAGCAAACCGTTGGTAAACATCCGTTGGTAAAAACTAGAATTCCAGTAGTGATCTAAGAGTTTCTCGGACCAATCTTTCCTAGAGGGGTTGACAGTTTTTTCAAGAATTTTCTTAATCTCCCTATTCGCTAACTCGGCTTTACCATTAGTTTTAGGATGGTATGCAGTGGACACTTTATGAGAAATACCATACTTAGAAATGAGTGAAGAGAATGGGTGGTTGCAGAAATGGGTTCCTCCATCACTGATTATAGCCCTAGGAATTCCAAATCGAGAAAATATGTTCTCTTTTAGAAATCGAATCACAACTTGACGATTTTTGGACTTAGTGGGAATTACCTCAACCCATTTTGAGACATTATCAATTGCTAAGAGTATGTAGAGGTATCCCCTATAGTTTGGGAAGGGACCCATGAAATCAATTCCCCAATAGTCAAAGATATCGACCACTAAGATGGGAGTGAGTGGCATTTGATTATTTTTTGTGATGGACCCTACTTGTTGACACCTAGGACAGCTTTGAAAAAAGGCGTAGGAGTCCCTTTAGAGGGTGGGCCAGAAGAAACCACATTGAATAATCATAGCAGATGTTTTCTTGACACCTAGGACAACTTTTATCTTTTATTGTGAGGTCAAATTCTTGTAAGAGAAGGACCCACCTAATCTGTCTAGCCTTAGCATCTTGTTTTTGGAAGAGGTACTTTAGTGCAGAATGGTCAGTGAACACAGTGATGGGGGATCCTAAGAGGTAGGACCTAAACTTCTCAAAGTAAAACACAACAGAAAGTAACTCATTTTCAGTGGTGGTGTAGTTTATTTGGGCATCTTTTAAAGATTTTCTTGCATAAGCAATGACATAAGGATTTTTATCACAACGTTGTCCTCACACAGCTCCTACAGCAAAGTCACTGGCATCACACATAAGTTCGAAAGGAAGGCCCAAATTTGGAGATTTCATGATGGGGGGAGAGGTGAGAGAGGATTTGAGGTTTTAGAATGAACCCTCATAGCTTTCTGTCCAAACAAATGGAGCATCCTTTACTAGGAGAGCACAAAGGGGACGAAAGATTGAACTAAAGTCCTTGATGAATCTTCTATAGAAACCAGCATGTCCTAAGAAAGACCTCACTTCCTTGATATTTTTGGGTGATGGAAGGTGACGAATGATGTCAACCATGGCTTTATCAACTTCAATCCCCCTACCTGAGACCAGATGGCCTAAAACTAGTCCCTCTTTAACCATGAAATGGCATTTTCCCCAGTTTTGGACTAGACTATTTTCTTCACATCTTGACAAGACTCTCTCTAAATTCCTCAGACATCCCTCAAATGTATCCCCAAACACAGAGAAGTCATCCATGAAGACCTCTAGAAAATCCCCTACCATGTCTGAGAATATTCCCATCATGCACCGTTGGAAGGTTCCAGGGGAATTGCATAACCCGGAGGGAATGAGTTTGAAGGAAAATGTTTCTAATGGGCATGTTAATGTAGTCTTCCCTTGATCCTCTAGGGAGACCTCCATTTTATTATACCCTGAGTACCCATCTAAGAAACAGTAAAACACATGACCTGCCACTCTCTCAAGGACTTGGTCAATGAATGGTAAGGGGAAATGGTCCTTCTTGGTGAATGAGTTTAACTTCCTATAGTCAGTGCAGACCCTCCATCCACTAATCACCCTTGTTGGAAGAATCTCTCCATCCTCATTGGTTATCACTGTGATTCTAGACTTTTTTGGAACCACTTGGATTGGGCTCACCCATTCACTCTCAGCTATGGGATATATGATACCAGCTTTTAGAAATTTCAGGAGTTCTTTTCTTACTACCTCTATGAGATTAGGATGGAATCTCTGTTGAGGATGACGACATGGCTTTGAATCAGATTCCAGAACAATCCTATGAGTCCCGATAAGTGGGATAATCCCCAGAATATCAGACAAGGTCCAACCAATGGCTTTCTTATGTTTCCTAAGGACGTCTAGAAGAATCCATTCATGATTGGATTCAAGAGAAGAATAAATGACAATAGGATTTGATTTATTGTCCCCTAGGAAAGCATACTTGAGTGTAGTGGGAAGTTCCTTCAATTCAAGATCAGGTTGGTTCAGAATTTCAACAGAAGATTTGGACATTGGATCAAGTTCAATTTCTTTTTTTAGAGTTTCAGATAGAATTGATTCCCCACATGTAGAAGTTTCAGCTACTAGATTGGATTGATCAGATTTAGGGAATGAATTTGGAGTGGTCCCCATGAAAGTGGTTTTTTGAAAGGTTTCACTAATTGTTGGACCTAAGACTTCATCATAAGAGCAATTTGAAAATGATTCAACCCAAGGAGATAAACTTCCTTCATATGAACAAAGGAAATCAATCTCATCCTGACTTAAACATTCATCAAATATTCCTTGATGTTCTATGGATTCATTATCAATGCTTCCTATCATGTTTACTTCATGAATGTCCTCTTCATCCCCTATTTGTGAGCTTGCATTATAGATCTTCAATTCGAGACTCATGTTCCCAAAGGTGATGGTCATGTTCCCATTTTGGACTCAGATAACAGAGTTTATTGTTCCAAGGAATAGACGACCAAGGATGATTGGGGTTTGTTTTTTATTTCCTAAGTTTGGATGGTTGTCAAGGACAATGAAGTCAGTAGGGTAGATGAAGTTTTCAACCTTTACCAGAACATCCTTTAAAATACCCTTTGGAACCCTAATGCTACGATTAGCAAGTTGAAGTGTGATAGATGTGAGTTGGAGTTCTTCTAGTCCTAACTGGTAGTGCACAACATAAAGGATGAGATTTACACTAGCACCTAGGTCACACAAGGCCTTGACAACTTTTCTCTCTCCTAGTTCAACATTGATGTAAGGGAAACCCGTGTAATTCAACATAGGAGGAATGGTCCCTTGAATGGAGGTACTCACATTAGCAACCAAAAGGACTTGGTTTTTATGTGAAAATTTTATTTTAAAAGTGCACAAGTCCTTAAGGTACTTTGAGTAGGAATGTATGTTTTGGATTGCATCGATAAGGGGTATTTTCAACTTGACTTGTTAAAATATTTCCCTCAACGTTTCACTCAGTTCAGGCTTGGGTTTCCCCCTTATGCGTTGAGGAAATGGTGCAGGTTGTGGTGTTGTTTGTTGAAGAGTTGTTTCCGTGACAATGTTATCAGTTTCCTCAGTTCGATCTTGTGGTTCATTTGAATTTTAATCTAAGTTTGAATCTTCATGTGGGTTCTGAATTAGTTGTTCATGTTTCTCAATTGATTTCCCACTTCTTAAAACAGTCACAACCTTTAGTTGTTCATGAGTTGTTTGAGCACAACGTGACTCTCCCCTTGAAGATGAGGATAACACCGCCTGAGTAGGCATGGGTGCCTTTCCAGTTTTTATGGTTTGAAGTTCTTATTTTAGGGAAGATACCTCCGAGATCATCCTCTCCATTTTTTTGCATAGTTTTTCTAGTAGGATTTGTGGAACATTTTGTGTTGGTTCTTGAGAAGATTTGTTTATCCCGGGGGGATATTTTGGAGGTGGGATGGATTTTTGAAAATGAACCGGTGGATGTTGGTATTGGATAGGTTGGTTTTGGAACTGGTTATGGGATTGGTAGTTCTGATGGGGGTAAGGATTTTGTACCTGTGGTTGGCTAGGTTGTTGGTTTTCTTTCCAGCGGAATCCTGGGTGGTCGTTATACCTTGGGTTGAAGGTGTTTTGGTATTGAGGCTTTTGAAATTTCAAAGCATTTACTTTGGCTGGGGTCCTCCTAAGATAACATCCTTGATGGATGGAATGGTTGGGTAGTTGTCTGTCTTTTGGTCATGTTTGTCACAAATTGTGCAAACAGGGTCAACAGTTTGGATTTCATGGACTTTCCTAAGGTCTATCTCTTCATCCTTCCTAGAGAGTGCTGCGAGTTTAGCCCTAAGGCTTTCCACTTCTCTAAGTTTATGAATTCTAGTAGTTCATTGTGGCTTTTCAAAATAAGGTGAAGTTCCCCATGTTTGGTTTTGTTTAGAAAGGCTTTCTAGATACTCGTAATCATCATTTGGGGCTTTGTTTTTAAAGGTCCTATTACACATCATATCAATGAATTGTTTGTTCCCCGGACCCAACCCTTCATAGAAAATTATCACTTGTTCAGGAATAGAAAAAACATGGTGTGGAACCATGTTTAGAGTGTCTGTGAACCTTTACCATATTTTATAGAATGACACTCCCTCTTTTTCAAAAAAATTTTGGATACTCTTTTTAAGTGCAATTGTTTTGTGATGGGGAAAGTATTTTTTGTAGAATTCTCTTTGTAGTTGGTCCCAAGAGTTGATGGATGATGGTCTTAAATTGTTTATCCAATTTTTAGCTCGATCCTTTAATGAAAAAGGAAATATCCTCATCTTAGCTGATTCTAGTTGATGTGGGGGACACATGGTTTCTACAATGTCATTGAACTCCTTAATGTGCAGTTATGGCATCTCAGACTCCATTCCATGGAATGTGGGAAGGTGGTTTAGAACATAGGGTTTAAAGATGTAGTCGGAATATCCTAGGGAATTGTGTCTAATTCATGAGGGGGCAATGGTCCAGGAATGTGTGAGGTAGTCATTCATGGTTTGATCAATTGCATTCCCCAAGTTTGGGGCTGCCTCATTTGGGTTTCCATTTTGGTTCCCACTCGGGTTTATGAGTTGGTTTCATTGAAGACCTTCCATTGAAATGGGATCAATTTTTGACTTGGGAGTATTAAGAAGATTAGGATCTAATGAAATTAGTTCCCTTGGTGTACTTGACTCCCCAACCCCAGGATTATCCACCCTAACTAGACAGTTTGATTGATCGCGGGTGTAGGCGGACATGTACCAAAAGAAAAAAAACGAGAAAGGGACAAGATAAGAGAATTTGGATGAGAAAAGAAGAAATGGGGGAGAATAGAATGGGTGTTTAGATGACTTACTTGGGTCCCTAGAAACAATGCCAAAATTTTATTCTCGCTCAAATTGACCCAAGAGAAGAAGGTAAGACGGTCCTTGTAATTTAGCTTGGGTTGTCGAATCCTCGGAGACCTAAGAAGTAACCTATTGAAACGTACATTCTATGGACTATTTTTGGATATGAAGTGGCCAACATGGGTTGATTTTAGATGGGTTTAAAGGAACTCTAAGAGACTTAAGTGAATTCAATTTAAAATAATGAGTTGATCCTAGGTTATCGCTCGGGGTGGATTGGACGTATTTCCTTTTTAATGATTTCAATTTCTTATATTTGGGATGGGTTCATTTAAGGAGATAAAACAACATCATAACTTAATGGTTTAATGCCTAAAACCTTTAATACTAATCACCTATACACTTGAAGGATCAAAGTTTTGAGCACTTCAAGGTAATGGTTCGTATTAGCACTTAAAGTGTGTGACCTTAAATTCAACAAAGACGATGGAGTTTAAAAATCATCAAATAAAAATCTCAATTAAAGAAGTGATTATACATTAATGAGGTGATAAATAACATAAAATACATCCCCCTTATACTCCCTTGGATAAACCCATAATTGGGTTATCCCTCCATTGATCCCATGGTTTCAATGGAAGTGGAAAGTAGACTCATGAGGGAGGAAATGGAGACGTAAAGAAAACAACAAAAATAAAATGATCACTCCACCGTTGTGTGAATAATTTCACAAGGTTTGGTGTGAATAAATTCACACCTTGATCCAATGTTATCAAAGTTATATTAATAACAACATAATAAGAGTATAATAAGAACTTTTATTAAGAAACTAAAGTGAATTGAACAACTTACACATGAAAGACAAATTTGAGACAACAAAATTGCAGCATAACATTACAATTGAACAAAGCATCCAAGATTCTCAACTCCTCCAACAATACTGACTTAAATAGGAATTTTTGAGCCCTTGGGTAGAGCCTACAACAGTCCAAATCTCCTCAATTAATTTTGGTAGTCCATAGGTGGATGGAAAGTAAGGGAGAGTTGATTTTTCAACCCTTGACCCGAGGTTACAGCCGGAGTTCCTTCACCGAACAGACGCGCTTAGAAGACCTTCTAGATGGCAGAATAAGAGTGGTCCATAGAAAAAGAAAATGGATCTCCAGATGTCTTCTATCCGCCTGTACACTTTGGGCCCATTTGGAGTTTTGGATTCCGAGATATGGTTATATTAGTGGGATGTTTTTCTGGGCCGCAGAATCTAGCCCAAAATTTTATCTCTTACTTGGGCCGCCTAAATGGACACCATGGAGGACGAATTAGCATTGTATTAGGAAGAGTTATTTGTTACTATACATTTCTTCTAGCATCCAATGAATTTTGGGATTAATTGGGCCTTTATGTTGGACCCCACAGTCTCATAAGTGGGATGGTGTCCAATATGCCTTCTCCAGAATTGCTTCCTTTCATTGCCAAATATCTCCATCATCCTCCATGAATTATCCATTGATCACTGAATAAAAAATGTTCATATTTAAGTGTAGATAAATTTTCAGAAATATAAAATTAAAATATTTATAATTTTATTCCTTAAAATCAGATTAATCATTGGGTACTTTAAATGATGTTAAAAAATGTACCACATAATAGTGCATTTTAAGAAGGTATTACAATCATAATGTGAATGATGTTCAAAGTGTAAAATTCACTAAAATGGTGTTTATGAATAATAAATAACATGAATATTATATATATTAACAATGAATATTATCCTCATTTAGTGACTAATAAAGTAAATTTATGAATAATATAAAGAATAACTAATATATTACACATAAATTATAACGTATGAGTCTCTTGGTTTCAATCTAGTTTATCCACGGAAATTTCATAATTATTTTATCTATCTTAAATTTTTTTCAATCCATTCATAATGGTTCATAAAGATTTTGTGATTTTCCAAATCATATCCCCCATGTGTGTCAAACCAAGTGTGTAGAAAATCCTATATGTCATGCACCAGGTGATGATCAAGTTAGTTCCTAACTCACCCTTTTCAAGGTTATTACCAATATGTAAAACTATTTCATAGCCATGTCCCCTTTCAGTATCTGGATATGGATGTAATTTCTTGGAAACCACTTGCTCTATACTTCACCAAAATTATTCTATATTTTCATATTCCTAGACTTATCCTAAGGGTTATAACTAAAGTATTTTATTAATAGTAACTAAAAATATTTACACTTTCCTTTGATACCAAATATTGTGACCCATTACTTTTTTCATATATTATTACATTATTTTTTTATCTAAATATCCATTAAAAACAAAACAAGGATCAAAATGCCTAGTTTTTTAAGAAGTCAGGGTACATAAAACATCAAAGTGAAAAATAAAATTTCTTTATTTTAATTCAAATAATGAGATTAAATCCATTTAATCCCATAAAATTTCAAGGGATAAAATGTGGAAAATATTGAAAAAATAGGTGAGCTAAAAATACCAATAAGGCAATAATCATGATAAGGAAGAATAACATGTGTTTCAAAGGTATAACATGATATCATAAAATATAAGGCTTATGATTAATCACATAGGGAAATAATATAAATAAAATGGTATTATAATATAAGGGAAACACAGTAAATGTGGAAACAATAAAAAAAATTATAGAATAATAAGTCATGTCAAACATCCAAGGCAACATCCCAAATCTTGGATTAGGTTTACTCCCTAAGCCCATACATAAAGTAGCATTTGAAAAAAATACCTAATTAATTGGAGTGATATATTGGTTAACATATCATAAAATTTACATTATTTTGTGTTATAAAAAATTAATTCCTTCATATAGAATAAACATAATAATTATCCATAGAAATAAATGGGCTTTATAATCTTCCCTCATATCATAATCAAAAGAGATTTCTTAAAGAAGGAATTTGGGAAATGAACGTAAGGTCTGTGTTAATAAATAAAAGGAAGAGAGAATAATATTGGTACATATGTGTTATACATATATACTTAATTCATAATAATTATATAACATTAAATAGAGATAGTTAAAGTGATTTAGAGAGTGAAAGTCCAAAATATAAAGAAAAATGGGTTTTAAGAGAGATTCATTACCTTAAGTATCATGATTATTCATATCCATTGTAAAATATTTTATAACAAATATAAATTTATTAAAAATTTATTTTAGAACCATACTCATATATTTCATGTTTTTAATTATTTTATTACAAAATCTTACCATCTGTTTATTAAAAATTATTTTTTAGAATAGTTGTCTAGGTGATAACTGGATCATTTGTAGGCATGTTTTGGTTTGTAATTTTCAACCCTTATACATTGATAATTCTTCCAAAATATCTATAATTTTATCCATGATATTAATATTATATATATTAATTATATAAATATATATATACATATGTCTATATATTTATATATAAAATGTAGATATTGAAAAAATTAATTACACCATTCATGGAGATGGTAGGTCGTTCGTATGCATGAAAATTCTTTCCATTTTACATGGAAGTAATAGAGAAAGTTAAATTATAATTAACCATTCCATAATCAAAATAATATCATAAATAAAAAATATATTTATTAATATATCATTATAACTATCCATGGGAGGCAGTAATGGAAAACAAATTACATCGGTTCGTGAGGTTCTAGTCCTCCATACACACAAATGAAAATTTTGTTTCCCGTTTGATGGAAGAGGATATGGATGTAACTGATTTTATTAACATAATAAAATATTATTATATGTAATATACTTATGTTATTAATTTATCATGTTTAAATAATAAATTTTAGTGGTGGTAGAATAAATAAGAGAAAAAAATTGGTTAAAGACTATACCTCTTCTTCAGAAAACATCCTTTGATTTACACCTCAAACCCTCTATGGTTGTTATTATTCCAAAAAATAACTCTATAATGTGGGGAGTGGTTCTAGAAAGGTATTTTTTAGGAATTTGAGGAAATAAATGTATTTTTATGTGTGAATAAAATATTAAAGTAGGTTCTCTTTTATAAGTGATGGGGGGCACTATTGGAATTACAGAACATATTAAATTAAAATAAATTATATATCATCTAAAAAAGAATATAAGCATATATAATTAGAATTTAGGATTAGTGTGAGTCTAAATAATACAATCCAATAAAATTTATACAAGTTTATATTATTTTTTTTACCCTTAACTCTTTATTGTAACCCATGTTAACCTTTTTTTCAATTATTGTGATATCATTGTTTTTTCTCTATAAGTGTCAATATAGTTACAATAAATAGAAACTTGTCCCAAAAATGGACCATTATTGATATGTACAAACATATACCAATAAATTGGACGAATATGTTGTTTTTATTAATTTTAAACCATTTAATAAAATTATTTTTAACATAAAATATTAGTATTGTCATTTTGGACACTACTAATTTATTTTGAATTTAAAAAAAAACATGACAACAAATAAATTTTAATATATTATTTACATACATCAATAAAAGTTTATATTTATCTAATTTTTTTAAATTTAGTAAATAAAACAAATTATATTGCTTTTAATATTTTTAAATTCCATTGTTTTACTTTTCTTTTAGTTAAATAAATGTTGATTCAGTGTTGCATATGAATTTAATGTAATTATAAAATTAATATAAATTAGAAATAAATTACCATGATAAAATAAAATCATTAATATTAAAAAAATCTATTTTATAAATAATCACATCATATATTTATCCTCATGTAAAAAATTAAGATATAATAAAACAAAGGGAATGACGTTTTTTTTCTTTACATTAAATAAGATAAAAGTAAAAATTAATGAAATGTGGCACCAAGTTTCAATATTTTTCAAAATATAAAAAAATAGATGAAATAAAGTAATATAATATGACAAAGTCAACATTTGGTCCATTTTTTAGTTTTTGGCATATTATATTTAAGCTTAATTGTCTAATTTACCCTTACCATGAGGACAATTATTTACTATGGTTACTATTCATAATGATAAAAACTAACAAGAACCTATTTACCAAATTTGGACCTCTTGATTCAAAATCAAGAATGTATTTTTGAATATTCAATTTATATAAGTTTTAGAAATTAATTTAATGTTAAAACACAAAATCCAATTATAAACAGTTTTTAGAAGAAAAAAAAATCTTTTTCAGTATAATTTTTTTTATAACCCAATTTAGGTATAAAATTGATTCAAAAGACAATAATTTGATTATATTTAATCACAATTAACTAATTAAATTTTAAAACTAAAACAAAATGTAACATATACTTTACAAATACATTAAAATAAAATACAGTTTTTTACAAAAAATTAGTATTTTCCACTATTCATTGAAAAATCAAAATTTTCATAAAAATCCAAAAATTTCTCCATAAGATAATTTTTATATGATGATATTAAAAATAAAAAAAATTATCAAATTAAATTTCCAAAATTTCAAGAAATTAATTATAATATTTTCTCACTAAAAATAATAAAATACATTTTTTAAAGAAAATTTATCTTTAACAAATAAAATGACTACAATAAATCGACTGATTATTTACTAATAATTTATTAATAAATTTATATTGAGTATGAAATTTATATTTACATGATAATTTATTTAGTCCAATTCATACACACTAATTTTATGGCTAGGTTATGACGACCATATAAAAATATTTCATGGAAAGTATAGGCTCAGTGTTGGGTGTCGTATACACTGTCGAATATAGATTTATTTAAAAAACTAAAAGTGTTACAATCATTCCCATAATAATCTCATCAAAACACAAGTCCCTAGACTGAACCTTGCCACTCACTAATCTTAAACCCAAACAAATTTACACATAACCAATTTTCACTACCCTAATCGCATCCAAACACTATGGTTGTATGCTCTTTTATCAACTGGTAACATAACCCAAATTATACTTTCATGAGTTACGCACTGTCAATTATTAGATCACACACCTAAATATCAACCATGATATACTCAAATTTCAATCTCATTTAGCCTAAATAATTGTAGTCTTTTCCTTGATAAGCTTGACATCTCACTCATACCATGGTCATTCACGTGATTACCCACTAACTTGAGAAACATCACTAAACCTGAAGCTTCTATCCCTATTATATCCATCCAAGATCTAACCAACTATGATTAAAACACACCATCTCGTCTTTAACCACTCTCTATTTAGTAGGGTCATGAATTCTACATATCATACCGTTGAAAACCTAACCTGGATACCAAAATCAATCCTAGTGATTTGTATCCTGAAATATATGGAATCCCCTTGCCAACATCATATAATCAGTAAAAAATCCCATGAAACCTTTCCATACTTAAGGAACATTCTCATCCCTCTCATCACTAGGGGAACTCAAAAACTCATTTTAACATCTCTCTCAAGAAACCCTCATACATACAACTCAACTCACCATTATCCTATGTTTTACCTTAACACCACTAGGATGCCTCACTTAACCTAGAAAAACTACCACACATTAGTCATAGTTCATAGCGAAACATGTCTTCTCTCATTACTAATATCTCATGGTAGTTCACATTCTGACACATAGATTTAGGGTTATCACAGATACAAAAATAATGTATAACATTCCAAGACATCATCCCATTAGAGAACTAATCCTCAAAAAGAATCCACAAGTAACACTACACACTTAAAGAAAATTATCTCACATAGATACACATAATTACATCACTCTATAATGATTTCTATCAAGTATTCCATATTTAGATGTTTTGGTTAAGTATAATTACATTAATATTCTATATGTTGAAACACCATATATGTTATTGTAGATACTTTAAGTATAGAAAACTATTTTCCATTATAGATAATGTATCATAATTACCCATAGGGGGTTGATCATCAAGGAATCTAATTCCTATACTAACATACTAAGGGTCTTTATACATCTCTTTCATAGAGGAACTATATAGTCATCTTCAATAACAATCCCACTGTAATGTCAACATAATAGTTCATCTATGAAAATATATTGTGGTCTATCTATGTAAAATGTGTCAAATTATTTATATGGGAAAACTAAATATAAGTTAGTATTTAATCTTAAAAAAATTTAACCTTTTTTGTTAGGGGTATTGATAACACATAAGTATACAAATGTTATGTGAGTCCAAAATAAATATAACAATGTTCTTACTCAATAATCTTACTAATGGGAAAGTTTACAAAAAATAAATCATAAATATACAACCTAAAAGTGTCACACTATGTGAAATTACTCAATTATAAAAGAATAAATCGAGAATAGAAATCTCATCGTCCTGGTAACATGGACTTCCTATTTGAAAATGTTTTTGAACAACATCATTTTAAGGCCCGTAAACATATCTAAAAAAAGATATATGATCTATCCATTATCTCCCTAGATATTATGATAAAATAAAACACTTTGATTCCACAATGTAATGGCCCCCAACCAGAGATCACTAATCTATGTCTTGGCTGGTGGCATAACTTGATCTCAAGCACACCTCCCGATATGCCAGTGTATAGAGAATATTTATGAGAGACTAGGGTGTTACCAAGGGGAGAGTATAAACTCATATCCTAGTAGAATCAATGCAAATAGACAAATGTAATACCCAATAAAAAAATCAATTTAAACATAATAAAAAAACCAAAATTGATATAAAAATGAAATGTTGAAGCATTCTATCACCTAGACACGTGATAATACATGTATACACCAATTGACCACCCATTTTTATCATAGATACAAGAAAATGAATAATAAAAGATGGGGTCTAAACTACCATCACTTATCCTCATCACATCCCATTATCAAAAATTCATCCAAGGTATCCTACTCAATCATGCAACAACAAACCTATTCCCTACACACATTTGAGAATAGTGAATTCTGATTGGGAAACCAAGTACAATCACTATCTGAGAAAGGTGTGAGTATTACAAGATATGGAACCACCAATGAGATACCAAACATAAGTAGTTAATTACTGTATAAAAATTTATTATTCTCACAAAAATAAATAAATACAACATTGAAGAATGATAAAATAATCACCATCAATCCTTTGGTTTGAGGTGAGACCAAAGGTCGACCATAACTGCTTTATCTAGTTATAGGGTTTCCCTAATAATGTGACATAATCATGTTAGGTGTAAGGTAAACACCCACATGTAACATCATCATAAATGTATATGACTACTCGGTGGGAAGAGCATCCTAGATGAATCATCTCACAATTCACTAAATGTCTAATATGTTTTGGCACTCGAACTCAAGAAACACCAACTACTTGAAATTGGGTCTATACCCACGATTTTCCCAAAAATCATGGGTATAAAACAACCTATACCCACAGTTTTCATGAACCATGCATATAGGTGATGTTTTATAACCTATACCCATGGTTCTTGCTAAACAATGGGTATAGGGTACCCGTATAACCATGGGAATCCAAATAATTATGCAGCAATGCCATGGGAAATCCTATACCCACAATTCACACTGAACTGTGGGTATAGGTTGGAATATACCCATGATTTTCTAGAACCATGGGTATAGCCTTTGGTATATAATCCTATATCCACAGTTCTCTAAAAACCATTGATATTTTATTTAATACCAAAGGCTATACCCATGGTTCATGAAAAATGTGGGTATTGGATACCCACAGTTCATGAAAAATGTGCGTATAGGGGAAATATCTACCCGTGGATTTACTAATCCATGGGTATAGGGTTCCTTATGTTTTCATGTGAAAAAATGGAGTGGGAAAACCTATTGCCACAATTTTTTTACCCAGACCCGCGGTTAATAAATAAATATATATTTACATATATATATATATATAAGATAATATATATTTAAATACATGTAAGTGAAAATGGTGTATTGTTAAAAGACTTCGTCTACAGGAATATCAGCGAGGGTTAAAATCCCTCGTGATACTTATTTGTTATAACCATAGTTTGTTACTATATATATATAAATAATAATGTATTTTCAAATACACATCAGTGGAAACATAGTAGTGGTAAGGGAGTTTAGGTTCGTAGGAGCTACCACAGTTCGAATCCCACACAAGATGTTTTATTTATAAATGAGGTTTTTAATATATATATATATATATATAATATAATGTAAATATATATATAAACAAAATGAAAATGGTGTAGTGGTAAGGGGATTTTTCTATGGATAAGGGGTTCGGGTTCGAAGCCTGCGCTTCCCATTTTATTTTGTATTGTACCAAAGGTTATGGAATAATGGGAATAACATTCTGGAATCATGGGTGTAGCAATTCAAACCTTGGGAATAGTCTATTCCCATAGTTTTCAAACCATGGGAATAGGTTTTTAAAACCATCGGTATGGCTCAAGGCTATATCGAAGCCTCGGTTACCCCCGGTATATCCTATACTAATGGTTTAAAACTATTGGTATAGGCTATATTTCTCGTAGTGACCCTAGGCATCCCTTATAGTAGTAGGTATAATGATGGATCCTAGGTATCCTAGTAATCTCATGTATCATGTTATAAAACTCCAGATTCTATGCACCGTAAGCATATACCATAACATCCCCAAGCATCTCTCCATAACTTAAGAATTATTAAGGATTTTATAAAATACCCCCATACATATTCCAGATCCTAATAATCACTAAAAATACAATAAATATTCTCTTACTCATGTTCCAAATCCTTTATATCACTAGAAATCTCACAAAATACCCTCCTAGGAATACACCAGATCTTAAGAATCACTAGGAATCTCATAAAATATCTTCATATGAATACACCAGATCATTATTATTTCTAGTTATATCACAAATTATCATCTATAAATATACTCAGTATTTTCACATATAATTAACGGAGTCCATTATCCACTCATAGTATCACATGAAGTATTAGGGCATAAAATCCACCCATAATATCATATAAACAATTTCATAAGGGGTATACATATGCTGAGCCCATAGCACATCACCTATGCTTATATCTCATGAAAAATACTCTTATTAATCATTATATCCATGTTGGGATCATTCTTTTGACATTCAGGTTCTAATCTATCACTATATTTCAATGATAAATTCATCTCTAGACCAACCCACTCATGGATTTTCATAAAACTAGGGCAGCAACTGAGGTCCCCTAGGTTACCTCACAATATGGACACCCTACTTATGTTCCACCATCTCATTAAAATACCTTAGGAAAATCCCATTAGTTAGATGGCATAACATCCCTCATCATTAACATAGTCATTTCATGGTCTCATTGGCCTCGTAAGAAAAGCCAAATTGAAACTACTCTAGAAAGAAGGTATAATTCCCATCACACATCCCATGGTCATCCGAGTTTGGTTCAACAACCCAACCTATCATAATTTACAAATGGTATACCAACAAGGGTAATCACATTATAGTGGGTAAGGAACACTTAATCCACTCTTTAATCACTAATTTAATGGATCTAGAGCCTCTCACTATTTTATCACGGTCTACTTGGGCCTATCAAATTAGTACAACAATCTCCAATATAAGAATGTGTCAAATGGATCCTACATAATAGATAACACATTATGTTCAATTAATTTAATTCATTCCCCATAGGGTATGATATTTCTCACCCAATACGTTTCTTATCAATGCCTTGGTGATCAATGACTAAGGTATCAAGACAACGCTCAAGTCAGATATTGTCCACCCTTAGGTTTTAAGGTGTCATCTGGGGTTACTCGTTCTAGTTCAAAATCATAGGGGATCAAAAATAGAGTCTGTCACTATGGGGTGTAATCATATGGTCGTATCATGGTCTCCCTCAACTAGGGAACACTACAGTGTGGACTCGGGACTGTGGCACATCCTATCCTTTGTGATAGCCCAACCTATCACCCACCACAATGTGTCCCTTCACCGCTACACTAAGTCCACTGTGGCTGTAGGAAAACATGCCATGGTGGATACTTTCAATACTAAGGCTTCTTCCTATAACATAAATTTCAGCTACAGTTCCACCCCAACCATTCTATAGTAATCACCCAAACACCCAAACCATCAACCATGCCTTATTCCATGTCCAAAAACATCTCTGGGGGATCTTTAATTGCTTGCATTCCTGATTCAATTCCCAATTCTCTGAATATACCTTACTTTGGAGAAAAAAATCAAATTCCTTCTAAAGTTAATTACCTATAAAAGAATGGGTATTTATACCAACCATGATGATTTGTGAAAGGTTATGGAAAGTTAAAAAACCCATGTGAATATGGAATATGAGATGTATGACGTGGGATGTATACCCACTCAGTTACGATATATGAATTATTATAGCTGGGGTGTTAATTCCCAGGATATGTATTGTGTTCCTAGGGATGGTAACCCTCTCATCACGATGTGATATAATATATATGTGTTTGTAATTGTTCCCCCAAATACGATATATGATATATTAGGAGTGGGGTGTCATTACCACTGATATGTCTTATTATTATAGCAAGTGGTTTTGATTCCTTAATATGTGATTCCAGGGTGAGGTGACATTCATTACTAATGTGATGTGAGATATAAAAGTGGGGAACCATTCCATCGATATAATATATGAGATATTATATAAGGAGGTCATTTCCTTTAATATAATATATGAGAAAATAAAGGTGTGGAACCATTCCACCAAATATGATATATGTGACTCCAAGGAGAGGTTCCATTATCCTATGATATAATATGATTTGATATATTTTGGGTGGGAAAAATTCATCTTGATCTGACATATGAGACATTTATAGGTGGGGTATCTTTCTCCCTAATTATTTATGTTGGTATTTCTGGGTAGGGAACCATTCCACATGATGGTATATGTTATTCTAGTAAAAGTTTCTAGGTATGAATTTGTTCCCATTTGGTGATACTAAATATATTCTAAGGCTAGAAATGTTCCCAATTAAGGTTATGTGACTTTTTTCAAAGATATTTTACACTGGCCGAAATAGGTATATTTTACCTCGTCTGTCATGTTAGAACCTAATGATCAAAAGGGATCATTTTATTATGTTTTTACATTCTATTTATTATTATCATTATATCACATTGTATAAATAGCTTATTAGTTTTGTTAGAGACACTATTAGTGATTTCCTACGTATTTTTACTAACAATTAGCTTGGTAAACCTTATAACTTTGGTAATTGAGCAGTCGCCATCTATGTAGGTTTGGGTAAGAGGTTAAGTGTAAAATTATCATGAATGATTTAATATGGATTTGGATATTCAAATGATTTGAGACCTTGAAATTGTGGTAAATACAATATTTTTTTATTAGTATAAGTGATTTTCCTGGTTGGTGGTTAGTTGGGATGTATGAATGTATGCTTTTACATTTTAATTTTTATATCATAAATATTTTTTAGTTCATCTATGATCTACAATTATTATTATAGATATTTTTTTGTTATTTTTGTAAATTTATTACTTCATATTAGGGTATAATATCACATGGTAACACATTGACCCTTTCTTCTCATCATAAACCCTTGGTCTGTGGGGATGTTCACTTATTGTTATGTAATTATCTGGATGAGGCACTAGTGAGTGGTCTAGGACTAGAGGCACAACATTTATAATTAATATAACAATTTTTCTTTAAAACACTATCCTAGAATGTTATAACACTAATTAGTATAATTTCATTAACTTATTCCCTTTTCGGGTTTCTTATACCCAAAAGTCCTTTCAAACCTTAAGGGAATGCCAATTGGGGTTACTGCTACCATCATTCTATCCTTTTCTTGTTATTAAGGATCTTTCATTTAAGTGGGATTCCAGAATATTATCTTTCAATCCAGCACAACTTCTCATATCCTCAGATTAAGAAAGATCCTTTGACTACACATAACCAATATAAAAAATCTATTTCAAAATATAAAATACATTTTATTCAAAAATCATCCTCACAATATTTTATATAATAACAACAATACACCAATGAAAATACCTAAATATAAACATCCCAAATTATTTATTTTTAAAACACATAGATACACCCATAAAATTTAATTTTACTATACTTTTAAATACACACATGATAAAACCATATATCACTATATATAAAAAAAATTTATAAATCATTTTAAATCCCTTAAAAATGTTAATTTTGGAAACCAAAATAAAAGACATTGATATTTTTCTTAAAAAAAGATAATTGATATATTCTCACCTCAATCACAATGTTGGAGCAAAATTAACCTTATATGACCAATAATTAGCCTTCCTCCACCATTAATCAATATATAATCACAAAATCACCAAATTTAATAAGTTAATTATTCAAAAAATAAATCAAGTCTAATGAAACCAGTGAAATACATACCAAGTGTGATAATGAAATCGATCTATGATATAACAAAATTTATAACCTTACGTTTTCCACCTATATGAATCCTTAAAAAATATAGATTATCCATCCTTTTCCCTCTATTTTACTGAAACCCTATGATTTAGGTTCCTTGAAGAGTAAAAATTGGAAGGGAGGAAAATTTAGATAAGATATTGTATTATATTAAAGTCTTCAAAAATAATAGATGGAATAATTATGTATGGAGGGGAAAAAATTCTCTAAAATAATATGAAACTCATCCAAGAATCCCTTGTAATGATTTGATGAAAAAATTTCATAGTAAAATTTTTTAAAGTTAAAAACACTTTTTTAGGGAACATAAAAAACAACTTTTCACCATGCATAGTCTTTGAGACCTTGTAGGAGACCCTTCTTTATTGACTACCTCAAAACTGAAATTCACACTATATGAATAGTATCTAAGAAGAAAAATAAGACCGTTTATTTTCCACTTCCTCATGTTTCAACCTTATTCAAATCTAAATATCCAAAAACACATCCTCGCACCCCAAATCCTCATTATAAAGCTCTATAGATTTATTCTATCCTGAAACACACATTAATAATATTTCAATACTATTTTACCATATTTTCTTCTTGCACACAATTTACTCTAAATATATTATCTAAAATTAAATAAACACCCACTACTTCTAATAGATTTTTTTTTATTTTTTTATTTTTTTATTTTTTATTTTTTTTATTTTTTATGAAGCCACTTTTTTGGAAAAGTGGGAACCATACAAAAACCTCCACAAGAACCGCACATCCCACTTAGACGATCACCATAACATACAAAATACCAAATTCAAAATCCACACTAGCCAAACCCTACCCCCACTACAGCGATCCAAAAATACACAAAATTCAAATTCAAAATCAAGGCATCATGATCCATCACGTAAATCAAGTCGTCTCATCATGCGTCGCCTCAAGTCTTGCACTATTCCTCGAGTCTCACATCGAACGAGACATCCGCCCAGTCTGCATCAAAATAGATCGCCAGTGAACTCCAACGCCATCCGCTGTCGCCGTCAAAGAAACCTTCATCGTCTCCACCATAGTTGAACATCACACCAACATCTACACCACTGGCGTCGTCCACGTCCGAACACCACACCATCGTCGAGGAATGACTAAGCCAGAGCACAACCATACCAGATGTAGTAGTCGAAAGAATCACTAGAAAAACCTCATACAAATCCACCTCCATAGAAAGGACACACAGATATTCATCAAAACTAGGATACACAGGTCATGCGAGAATCATAAATCAAAGCTAGATCCCACCTCCCAAAACCTTTGAGGAACCACCGTTCCATCTCCAACTCGGAGAGGAGCAGAGGTCTTTGGGGTTAGGGTAGGGATGAGAGTGGTCGGTGCCTCCAAGTGACAGGATCTTTCATGGACTAAAATCAGAAACCACAAAAAAGATCAAGCTGACACAGGAGAAACTAGAAATACCTCGACCACCATTCCACTTATCCCAAAACCACGGAGTAACAATCGCTCCAGATCCGACCAGGATCATGGATGCGTATGGACCAACAACTGGATGGTTGGATGGCTAACACTAGGTGGCTATTTGACATTAAATAGAAAAGGGATATCTGCAGAGTACATGAAAGAGTCTCCGAACCTTATTCTTAATAGGTTCATTTGGTTCTTTTTCTTATTAGGCTCAAATATTTAAACCTAGTTTTATATGTCTATATAAACAATGCTTGAGTATATTACATAAAATTATCTCTATAATCATTCTCTTTTCATTTGGACACATCTCTTTTATTTAATACTAGATTTATAATCCTTTGGGTGTATCAGAATAAAAATAATTGGTATAATAAAATCCATGAGATTATTTTTATATAGAAAATGGTTTAATTTTTATGTGTATTAAATAAGAATTTAGCTTCTAGTATTGATGAATTTTTGACCTTCTGTAATTGAGGAGGGATTGAGAATTTATTTCTTTTTTGATTCTTGAATTATAAATGGGTAAGTTAACTTGAGCTTCTCTTTACTACTAATTAATTATTTCATGTTTTCTAAATAATCATATTTTTTTGTATAAAACAATGCATGGTCGAATGATATGGAATTCATAATTAATTCAAGAAATAATTGATTAAAAGAATTATTTGGATTTAATTGGTTATGTTATTTTAGTTTTAATTTTATAAACAAGTGTTTATTTTTTGATGATGGGAAATCATTGTGATAAAAGGATATCAATTCTAGAACAAATCTTTGGTAATAAAAGTACATTTAATGTGTATTATTTATCATACTATTTCTTATTTACATGTTTAAAGTCATTGATAATGTTTTGATAAATGTTATTTGAGAGATAAAAAATAATTAATGAGTTTAAGAGATATTTTATTAATTAAAATTGGACAACGAATCATGTAAATTGTCTTTCACTTGGGAAATTTTATTTTTTATATATTGGAATTAAATGATGAATTTTGTTAATGGGGGTTATTGAATAATTATTGTGTTATAACAGTGTTCTATGAAATTAATTTATTTTTTAAATAATGTAAATTATATTATAAATGAGGAAATGTGTTTTTAAGTTCTAAAAATGGATAAAATATTAGTTTCAAATTAATTTTTTTTTGAAATTATAATATATTTCTAATATTCATAAAACATTTGTGGGTAAATAAAGGGGGTTTTATATTTGATATCTGTGATGGGAATTTAGGGAAAATAAGGGGAATGAAAAAGTCTAATGTTACGATGGAATATGATTAATAAAGGGGTAATCAGCTTATATACCATAAACAAATTAAAATATATCATTGAATGGAGTTTGAAAAAAATTGTTATTTTTTAACATTGTAATATGTTTATGTTGTTTTGAAAATACCATGTGTTTAGTTGTGATGTGGGACAATAATTTTGTTAGGATATGGTGAAATAGTCTCTTTTTTTGCTATGATACGATTTTGTCTACAAAAATATGATTTTTGAGTTTGGTTATACCTTGATTAAATCTATAGGGGAGATATACCATTTGTTCTAAAGGTTATTTTATTGATAGTGTATAGAAATTGGGTATGTATTTCTATCAATAACAACTGTAGTGAATCTGAATGTTATTTTAGAGGGGGGATTGAGTTGATTTTGTTTTGATAAGATATGATTTATTGGTTTCTAATAGATAATTTTTGTTTTTATTAAATTCACTATGATTTTGGTTGAATACTGAGGTGTTCATAAATCATTTTATCTCATATGAACATGAAATGTGTTTAAATGCATTTTATAATACTTTATTGTGAACTAATATGATAAATTGAATTTTAATAAATGAAATAATTATAAATAATATCATAATTACTTCCATAAATAGATTATTCATGATCATCATATATAACTTTCTATTAAAAGTAATCAGAGGATACAAATTTTGAGTTGAGTATTTATAAACATATAATAATAGAATCAATGTGTAATATTTTTTAGAAACATGTAATAGATACACAACCTTATTGAAAATATTAAGAATCAACTATAGCCTCTCATAACAATCGATGAATCTTTAATAGAGTTTCTCTCTCTCCATATATATAAGAAGTTTTGTTCCCCATTATATATACTACATTAGCTAAGAACTAAATAAATTATTAATAAATATTTTATTTTAAATTATTAAGTTACTTGAATATAATAACTTTTAACTCATATACATAATATTAAACATTTTTTAACGTAAATATCTATAAATCACAAACACAAATATGTAGATCTAGGGTATTTGGATTATTAGATACACAATGCATCGTGTTAAAAATACACTACATTTTTTCAATCCTCATAATATGATCCTAGATCTCATTTTATATTTATAAATCCATTGAGGTACCATGGAGACATTCATAAAAAAGGAGTGAGAAAAAACCCCTTTAATGGGATAATCAAAGTAATCATGAGAGTCAGATATTGCAAGAGTCAATAGTTATAACATGAAATCATAATGATAAGGGTCAACAATAAGCATGTAGTAACATTACATAAGGTAATGTCATCAAAAAAACTTCTTAATCATGGGGGTTATAATAAAGTGGCATAAGTATAAAAAAATTTCATTATAAACATATGTATAGGATCACTTCAAATAAATAATAACATAATGTGTTAGAATAAATGTTCATGCATCTTATATAGTATCTAATGAGATGTAAGCGTTAACCAATTTATTGGGGGAAAGGGTTGTAGAATTATATTCCCACATATCACATCATAATTTTTCATTCATATGGGTTCCTTATAAAAAAATATACATAACAAAAACCATGAAATAAACTAATGTGAATGAAATGGGTTACAAAATAAATCTCTAAAGATTTAACCATCAGGTTATCTTGTAGAATCCTTAAAAAATAACAGATTAATACATATTATATTTTTATAATTGAATAATATAGTAAATTTTAAAAACATAAAAATCAAAGTGAGTAATAAATCATAAAAAATTTTGAAGTAGAATTTATAGAAATGAACTATTTTATTAAACTTTTAATAACTGGAAAGGAAAAATTAAATGAGATAATTGGACAGGGTTTTTGAAAAAAGGAAATTATCTTGAAAATTTTATATTTAAAAAAGTAGGATTTTTTGAAATCTTATAAGATAATAGTGTTTATGAGTGTGATACCTAAAAAAGAGAAAAAATTTAAAATATCCCTTTAATATGGTTTGATTTAAGAAAATGACTGTGAAGAATAAATATATATCCCAAGAAAGTAAATAAAAAATTAGATATTATGCATCAAGGAAAGATTTAAATCATATAATAACATAAGTGAAAGGGGTAAATTGGGTGGGACTATAAAATAAATGAAAAATGAAAGTGAGGGAGTGAACCTACCTCAAGTCTCAAACCACTTGGATGCTCCTATGAAATTCCAAACAATTGAATAATATAAGTTAATTTCACAGTATATAACATTATTAATATCTATATAATTCTTTATTATCCATTTATTAAAATATGTTTTTTATTTATTAGATTGATGTTGCTTCCATCAATATTTTTGGATTGTTTTGTCTAAGGTCTGAATGTTGTTTCGGTGTAATGGTAATTATCAATGGACATTTTTTAATGGGATTATATGTTTTATAATTTTAAACATATTTGTATCATGTCATTATACAATTATAATGGTACAATGATTTATTATATTCTCTAAATTATTTATAATCATTGACAATTTCTTGGTAAGTTTGTTTTATGTGGTTTAAATAACCACAATTTTTTATTTTCAACATTTTTATTTTAATTCTATATTATCAATATAAAAAATTAAACATAATTTAAATTGATTATTAATATCTGAATAATAAATTAATTTCTTTTTAAACCCATTTAAAAACTAAGTTAACCATAACTTCATTATTCACATAGGTGGTATGAAGCTAAAATAAAAATAAATTTTTTTGATTGAATTAATGAAATTAAAGGTAATAAATATATGTATTTCAAAATTATTTGTTATGAAAATTACAATATATATTTATTCATATTATTATTAATAATTAGACATATAGGGGGTAATAGAATGATAAAAAATTATGTATACAGGTGAGATTTAGTTTTCTTCTCTTTGAGATGACACCTCTAAAACACCTTTTAGGTCTTGAATGATGACCTTTCAGTTAGACCAGAACATCATCAACATGGATATGAGGTTTTAGGGTAAGAATTTTACTAATATGTGTGGTGAAAGGTTACATTTTCAAAATTTTAATATGTCATTCGATATAAATTAACCCCAAATTTAATAAAAATATTTTAAAATTAACTCATTTCTTCACTCTTCTAAATTAAGAATTAGATTGTTAATTGGATTTATTATTTTTTGTTTAGTTTTTTATTCATTTTTTGAATTAATTTAATATCCATACATTGATTTATACATATTTTTTTGAACTACTAAATGGATAATATTCATGTTTTAAAATGATTTTATCATTTTAATATTAATTTTAAAATATAAAATATTAATTTTTGTGTTTTTAATTATTTTTTGCACATTTTTAATGATACATGCTGAGAAAAGTCAAAGATCCCTCCAAGATCATCATAAATGATATTTTTTATGATGAAAAGGAATAAAAAAATATTTTATCAATTATGAAGATCATACATAATATTTTTAGGCTCAATGGGTGATACAAATTATATATACCTTTTGATAATGGAAGAGAAAATGATACATATGTTTTTATATGGAACATTTAGTGATATGTTTGTTTTTATGAGTTTATCACGGAAGATAAAAGATGACGTGTAATATATGTCATGGGTAATTAGTCAATACATAATATTCCATCCTTTTTAAAATCTATAAGAATATCATACAAGACATATTTTTCTAGATCCAGACTGATATGTTGGTTTTATCCCTTTATAGAAAATCTAGTGAAGTGTTACATAATATATTTTCAATGGGATAATTCATGATTAAAAATTTTGGGTTAGAAAATTTAGAAAATTATGAGGTCTTATAATGAGATGAATGGCTCCACCATGACAGATCTCGAGTTAAGAATAAAGAGGATCTACATATAGAAAGATAGAAAATAATGATATAGGTTCAACCATGAAGAATTTTAGTTATAATAATTACCTCTACCAAAATATAAATTTCATTCACCATGGATGACCTATCGAACCATGAAGAGGATGAAACATAGGGAAATTTGGACCTCTATAAGTGAATATACTCTCGAATAGTCTCAACCATGGATATAATCTCATTTCACATGGATATTTCTAATGTATAAAATACAAAGGGAATATTTCATTCCAAGTACTGTAAAAAATTAGAAAGTTATTCTCTAACTATTCCCAGTGGTGTTAATCTAATAGAGAATAAATATTAAACTCATGTGTAGTGATTAAAAAACAAAGAGGATATTCAAGATGTGATCACCTGGATAGAACCTCACCTTGATCTTGGACATGTGGAATTCATCTAAGGGCGAAGGGAGATTACTTCTTAGTAATGAAATTATAGGGTGGATAAAAAGACCTTGATATATACAAATATTTTCCAATTCTCATTTCTAAAAGGATTCAAGGACTTTGCTTCATCTAGGTCTTGATTTAGTAAGATACTATATTTTATTCATTTCAATAGAATTTCATTCTAGTTTGTTCATGTGTTATTTATTCCCCTCCTTTATATATATTTTTAATATTGTGATCCTCATAATATCACGAATGATGTGAGGCTAACTCAAGGATCACCCACTATATGAAAACCAATTATTCATATTTCACACACATAGATCTATATTTCATATTTTATGGTGAATATTTGAGTGATTGACGGGTTGAGGTTAATTAAATTACCACTATATAATTTTGACCCTTTTAATTTCTTATTTATAAATTTTTTTACCTCTACCACTTATTGAATTACTTATATATGAATGGTTAGTTTTTTGAGTGATGTGTGAAATCATAGTTTTTATCTATTTAAGAATGTGGTTAGTGGATCACTTAGTGGGTTTCCATAGTATGATATCCATTTACAAAATTTATGCATTGAGTGTATCTATAATCAATTGGAAGAATACCTGACAGTTAGACTAGGGAATTAATAAATTCGTACAATGTAGGATCATTAGTGGTGAATCCAACAGTGTCACCTTTATTACATTTCATTTTTATACAACTAAATTTTTATTTAACTTTCATATTTATATTCATTAACCCATATTATTTTATTTAATTAAAGATAAAAAACAATAAGAAATTTATGTGTGATAATAGTGATAGTTCTAGGATTTAATCCTTGAGAGACAAGCTTATTATAATCTCTAAGTTATAAATAGAGGATTTTAATATCTTGTTTGGATATCCCCTCAAATTGGAAACTATAAAAACATGGAATCATTTCTGAAGAAAAAGAGATTAAAGAAGAAAATCCCCACTAATCAATCTTGGAGATGTTTTCCTAGTGGCTTTACTTTTATAAGATGAATTTTAAGTGGAATCTTATGAGGGAGATATTATTTATTTTGATTGAATCACTTGTGATTTTATTGAATATAAATTAAAAAAATATATCCCACATGCTATAAATGATAAATTCAAACTAATATCACTAGTTTTGGATGATGAAGAAGATAGAATAGAAGATGCAATGGTTTTTTTTTTGAAAATTTTATTGATTTAATATTTCCCACAACAATTAAAAGAGATATAAAAGTGGATTTATACTCAGAATATGAATTATGTGTTAATATCCAAGAAGGTGATAACCTTAAAAACACTCATTTTATTCAAATATACCCATCCTATATTGAAATATAGTCTCTCTAATACTAAAATCGTTGAATCAACTCAAACTATGAATACCATTGATGATAATGAAGATACAATGAATATATTATATTTTGAGAATATAATTTAAGATCCATATCCTAAATGAATTATGAATTATTTCCAAGGGAATGAGATGAATAAAAATAAATTAAAACAAGAATATATGATGGATTTGATAAAACCATTATCTCATTTAATTTGTATTTCATATAATCTATCATACAATAGGATCTGCATTATTTTCAAATTATAGACCCAATACCATTTTTCATACCCTTTCAAAAGATGAAGAGTATATGGAAGAGGGTACCAAGTTTGAAGAACCCAAGAAGGATTTGGTTCTACTACTAATGGAGGAATAAATATATCTGAACACCTTTCTCTAGAATGTAAAAGAATAATCCACCGATTTAGTAATGATTTAATAGGAAACACTTATTAATATTCTCTATATAGTAACCCCTCTAGAATTTGAATAAAATAATATAGAAGGAGTAATGGAAAAACAAATGGATACCTGGTATGATATCCATTTATACCAAACATGAAATATGTATTGCAATGCTCATGGGATGGACAAACATCAGACTGACAAAGGGGACCTCTATGAGAATAAGAAAGAAGTAAAGGGAAAGGGACCCATAAGAATATTATGATGCTGGTTAATTAAACCTAATACTCATTCATATTGAGGATGACTGTAAGGATATCTGACCATGGAAATTCACAACCCCTCTTGGGAGGGATAATCCGAGACACATACCCTTACACTCATTATTTTTCCATTTTATTTTTATTTTAATAAATTTATATTGGCGCCAAAATTTGGGAAGAAGAATAACTAGAGGGAAGTCTCTGAGGCTACCTCGCGAATACCTTTCGCAGAGCCACATAGCCTCATTCCCACTGCAGGGAAAGGAGGTGGGAGGCTTCATGAACCCCTTTGATGTTTGCGACCCTGCCGTGGAGTAAGGAGGCGGGACGCTCTGCGAATGAATTTGATGTTTGCAACCCTGCTGCGGAGCAAGGAGGTGGAATTCTCCACGAACGAATTTGATGTTCGCGATCCCACTGCAGAACAAGTAGGTGGGACACTTTGCGAACGAATTTGACTTTCGCGAGCCTTCCACGGAGCAAGGAGGTGAGATCCTCCGCGAGCCGATTTGACATTCACCACCCACCATGGAGAAAACTCTGTCTTTGCACCAAGCGATCTCTGCTTTGCAGCGCCTCTTGCCTATAAGTACAGGAATCCCTCAAGCACAAAGGATGGATCATCTGACCTTTCACCTTCTTAGCTCTAAAATCACGAAGCACTTCTTGCTCTGCGAACCTTAAGCTTCTCAAGGTACTTTTGCATTGAGAAGTGCCTCTCCCTTTCCTTTAATTCAACCCCTCTTCCGATATGGATGCCTTTCATGAAGACCACAAGCCTTTGGGAAGGAAGTAAATCCCCATGGGGTCTTGGTTTGCCATGAACCATTTATGCTTTGCGAAAAACCCTCCACAAACACATGACCCACATGCTAATTCAAGGTCGATGTGCTTCGCGAAGCACATTGCTTCACAACACCTTACTTCGCGAGGCATTGCGTCACGAATTCCTTTCTACTTCACGAAGATCCTCCCATATGCACCTATTCCCTATGTCTAGCCTAGGTGACTTCACTTCGTGAAGAACATCCCTTCACAAATCCCCTCCACTTCATGGAGCACCAGATCTTCACAAGGCTTCTACCTATGAACCCATTTGCTTTGCAAATCCTTTTCCTATGCGGCCCTTCAGGTTTTCATGAAGCAATTTCAAAGTCCCTTGGATGATACTTCCCTTTGTGTTGCTTCGCCTCATGATTATTCGCATAGGCATGCTAATGACTATTGTTTCTTCGCATAGTCACACTAACGTGGACCCCAAATGGGATCATCTCTCAACATCCCCCAACCACAGCATTGCCGATGCCTTCCTTCCCCCAAGGGAGTGTGGGTACCAGTTATGCAATTCCTAGGGGTGTGGAGTGCACCCACCTCGTCCAAGCGGAAGGACGTTAAACTACCAAACCCCATCATCCTCATCAAATGATGTTAAACTATGACCTCACCCTTTTCCTTGAATGCACGACTCCCCACCTTGAATGTTCTCTACGCCCATTGGTCTCCATGGGAGTAAAATCATTACTCACATTGAATGACATCCTCTTTATCGAAGCGACGTTCGTTTGCGAGGAAAGGGAAACCACCCTGGTGTAAGCCCCTAGGTTTCCTTGTAGGAGGCAGCACCCATGATCCTCCTCTCTTCCTGGGTGAGAAATCCTTCTCCCACTGGGCTTTGTCACCACCCAGGCCTCCCTCCTGGAGTAAGTCCCAATCTCCATCACCTTGGGCTGTTAACCAGGTGTAAGGCCCTATTTCCTTTTTGGGCCGCTTCCTGCGCATCATCCCCACTCTACTTCCCACGGATGCACCTTCCACGAAGTGTTCGATGAGTCTTTTCTATCTCTTGTTTCTCACACTGATCATGACTCACATGGGCTTAGAGAAGGAATCGACCATGACATCCTCTCCTGGCAGCCTAGAGCGTAATCCCCAAACCCAACCTAAACTACATGGTCTTTGATCCTTGCCAAGGCAAGGTACGTAAGAATCCCTCTTGAGGTTCATGTCCACCATACATTGGTCCCTACCATCCTCATGTCAGTTCAACAACCACTTCTAAACTACGAGGTCTTTGATCCTTGCCAAGGAAAGATATGTAGGAAGCCTCTCTAAAGTTCAAGCCCAAAACCCGGTCGCTCTGACCCCCTTCACGTCAGTTTTCCCAAACCCACCTGAACTATGTGGTCTTTGATCCTTGCCAAGGTAGGGTATGTAAGAAGCTTCCCTAAGGTTCAGTCCCACCATCCATTGGTCTCGAACATCCTCATGTCGGTTCACCAACACCACCTGAACTACGTGGTCTTTGATCCTTGCCAAGGAAAGGTACGTAGGAATCCTCCATGAGGTTCAAGACCACCACCCATTGGTTCCGACCATCTTTAGGTAGGTTCCCACACCAACCTGAACTACGTGATATTTGATCCCTGCCAAGGCAGGGTACGTAGGAATCCTCCATGAGGTTCATGCCCGACACCCATTGGTCCCGACCACTTCACGTCAGTTCTCTAACTCCTTCTGAACTACGTGTATTTTGATCCCTGCCAAGGCAGGGTAGTAAGAAGCCTCCAGGAGGATCAAAACCACCATCTATATGAGCCCTAGGTCCTCCTTCATGTCGATTCACCCTCGTCCTTCACGACGTTAAACTATGGACATTAATCAGCTGTATGTCATTGTTCCCCTAGGTAGTGGTAAGTTGTTTCACCTACCCGAACTACGTGGACTTTGATCCTTTCCAAGGAAATGTACGTAGGACACCTCCCTAAGGTTTAATCCCAACAACCATTGGACCCCAGGTCCTCCTCCATGTCATTTCACCGACCCCCATCCCATAGTAACTATGTGGTTTTGATCATTGTCTCTTAGATAAGGCACGTAGGAAGCCTCCCTGAGGTTCGATCCCATCCAGCGATAAGCTGTTGCGACCCCATCCAGCAGTAAGCCATCGCCACCCCATTTAGTGGTAAGCTATTGTGACTCCATCCAAAGGTAAGACATTGTGATCCACCATCTGGTGGTAATCCATTGAGATTCCCAATCATCAGTAATTCGTCTTCAGATGAACTATGAGGACTTTGATTCCCTTCCATGGGGATACGTAGGAGGTCTCTTCGAGACTCAATCCCAACATCACCATCATCCCCGGGTCGACTCCATCTCATTCTCCACCTACATCATTAAACCCTCCTTCATCCATCTGGATTCTAACCTAGGCCACCACATATTGGTGGGTCGTGCCACCTCATTCCCCATTCCCCTTAACAACAATCGTAAATCAAACCATTCGTTGGCCCCAACATCAGTGTTCCCTCTAGGGGTTTCACCCATCCGATCCACTCTAATCAGTGTTCTGATCAGTCTGATCTTTCTCCGCTAGACGTTAGACTCACGGCATACCCTATGTTAAACATGGAAAGCTGAAAAAAACCCCTAGATACATGCTTATAGAATTAAATTCCCTGCATTCATCGTGGGATTTCTCAAGCACCAGAGCCCTTGAGAAGCCCTTTAATAAGGGGAAGAAACCTAGATGTGCCAGTGTCCCAGCGTCCAGACATGCCTGTGATGTCCAACGTGACTACTCCCCTGACCGAAGGTTGCTTCCCTGACCAAACCCTTTGGAATGTCCAAATAGAAGCAGTGCAATTAACTGGTGTTCATGAAGATATGGCACTAGGAATATTTTCACAAACAACGTCTTAAATCTAAAAGGGAGACCCGGACTAGATGAAGAGTTCCGAGGAGGATTCCCTGGAAGGATGAACCGACATCCCATTATCCCGTTTCGATCAAGGAGCAAACATCCCTGAAAAAGGAATGGATGTCGCCCACCATTGGAAAGAGGGAATGCAGGGAAACAAATAGCACCACTGTCCTCCCACAAGATAGACGCACGCACCCCATCAAAAGTGTCGAAAATAGAAATGGTGTACCTGACGTGAAGATATTCTCCTCAATATGGAGATCAGTAGAGTTCAAGACATCACTGGATTAACATGTCACCAGATCCAGCAATCCAGTGTCGGGTCCTACCAAGGAAATAACGGGCCTGGCATGAAAATCACTAGAAGTTGGGGCAGTCAAAATGTTAGATGTCCCTGTCTGCAATGTTGTCAGTGTGGATCCATATTACCATCCATGGAAGATGAAGTGGCATTGGGGAATTGGTCGTCGATTCCCATTTTCCTTCAGCCCTGATGAGTTAATCTCCCTAATTTCAAGGAACCAATCTGCTGTACCCAAAACTCGATCACCGCCTACACACTGATGCAGGTGCAGGGGCAGTACTAGCGTGGCAGTCCCACGCGGTTCCGCCTCTTCTGCAACGGTCTCAGTGGCCTCGACCGTTGGGATCCTCCACCCCATCTCTCTCTCAGAGTTCATCCAATGAAGGGTGATCAATGACCTCATACGCCAGTACAAGGAGGAGGGTATTATCCCAACTCGGGATATATCCGGCCTGGATTTAGAGGCATATGTTCCTCATCGTCAATGCCTCCCCTGAGGGCTGCGCAGGGAGCCACTACTCCCCACTCCAACATATAACCTTTTTGGGAGCCTCTCCCTGGAATACCTCGACAACTCCCTTCCCTACGCTGAAGAGGTAGGGGATATTCGGATCTGCCCAGTCAGGATCCCATTCTATGGGCTCCCAACAAGGGCTCCCACTAGGCCACATCAGTGCCGCCACCCAGTCTTACTGGCTGAATACCAGGTAATCCATGTACATACACCACCGAATCTGATCCATCTAACCTGACTCCAGTGTCAGGTGTAAGCCGAAGAGGACATCCCCCAAGGGTCATTAACGTCTGCGGATACTCTGGCCCAAGACATCGCTGATGCATATCACCAACTCCCTGTGTATGCTGTGCAGGGACATTCATATTCCAGACTAAACGCCCCATGGGTAGGCTGGGTCGACTCTCTTGGTCGCTGACACAGGAAGTGGCCCCCGTGGACTAACCCGCAACGATGCCACCTTGTACGGAATTCCTCCCAATACCATTACCATGGAGAACAAGAGCCTTCCCCGCTTCCAGGCTCGGCATGGAGTTCTACCCCAGGCCACCTTCAAACCAAATTATGGTCCTGCCCATGGTAGTGATGCTTAATGCGAATGTATCTCTCATTCCCACTACACCGGATATGGAGTCATTCTTCCCGCCATGGACTATTGGTATGGGGAGGTTGCACATCCGGTAACTCTCCAACACGAGGACCCTCTCCATGTCCTCGTAGCAGCTGGTGAAGGTCCTCCTCGCCCCAACAATTAGAGGAGTGAGGGTCGGCTTCACTTCGCTAGTGCCCAGCATGAAGGTCCTACTCGTGTTTAGCTCGACCAGTACGAGGACCCTCCTCATATTGATGTCAGTAGAGGAAACAATCATGGAGTTCCTCCCCATGATTCTATTGGTTCTAGCGGAGGTCTTACCCATGTAAAGACACAAAAAATTTCGTGTAGTTTTTTTTAATTATATGAAATTTTACAAATCCCTGAAAATTGACAGCGTGTTATTCTAAGGCCCGATGTGCCCAGAATGAATTTCTAAACATTTTAAAGGTACGTTCATTAAACGTGCGAGCGGGTTTTTTGTAACTATTGAACTATTTTTCGAAATTGAAATTTGAGGGCACCGTTGAACTTGCATCACCGATATTAGCTGAAGGATACTTTCACCTCGACCGATGTAGTTCGAGGGTAGAAGATAGTTTTTCAGTTTTTCACAGAAGAAGAAAAATAAAATAGTTAACCTTTTATTTTTCTTTTGAAACCCCTACTTTTGAGTTATGAGGGTGGGGACCACCCAAACTAGAAAACCCACATTTTAAATTCTAGTGGTGGTGACCACCCAAACCCCTATTTAATGTGGGGAAGTACCTTTGAATCATCCCATTTAATTATTCCAACAAAATACAATCAATTGGGCCACTTTAATTGTGCCACTGCAATAAATTTAATTGTGCCAACATATTTCAATTTGATAAATGTAATTTAATAAGATGGATTTTCATTTTTGGTGGAATTGGGAGAAGTGTTGGAAAATGGTGAGGGTTGGGGGAACTTTGGGGAAACTCTTCCTCCAACGAAGAACGCCCTCTCCAACGAAGAACATACTTCAGAATCAATAATGAGGACGATACACAAGCCCGAAAATAGAAGCGTGTTGTGGAAGTGATGATCGTTGGCACCCTCATCACATTCACTGACATCATCTTCTGACACATCCAACGAGCAATCGAGGTAGGGTTTATTATTGTTTGTATACCCCCTTACCCCATAATTTTCATTCTTCATGATTCAAGAACATATAAGCAGCTTGTTACCATTATAATGGGGAGGGTGCTGGCCAAACGAACACGACCTGACTCCTCCACAACCTATGTGAATTTTTGGGGGTCTTGAATCGTTGGTGACGTCCCAAGACGAGTGTGGGAATTTTCAGAATGAATATAAGGCCACTGGGGCACACCTAGTGAACCGAATAATGTCACCGGTGACCGTGCTGATGACTAAAATGGTGGGGCTTGAGAGGAGTGGCCAGCACTCCGGCTGGCCGCAACGAAGGCGGCGGCGCGACCGCACTGTCGAAGAAGGGTCGTGGCCCATCGGCTGGGGCAGAGCAAGGGAGGAAGTTAGTGCATGGCTGGCCATTAGATGGTGATGGTGGCGTGCGTCCGCGCCGCCCGGCATGCATGTGTCGTGGCGGTAGTGGAGTGGTAGTCGGCTTGCTGTCGGCCGCCGGGGTGGCACGGCGCACGACCGCACCACGGAGGAGGGCTGGCCGTCCGGCCAGACACGGGCTGCCCACTGTCGGGTGCCCAGCAGGCCATCCAACAGGCCAGGCCATGCAGGTGGGCCAGGCTGGACCCATCAGGCTGGGTCCGATCCAGGGTCGGGCTAAGTCGGTCTGACTGGGTCAGATCAGACCTGGACTAGCATCGACCCTTTTATCTTTTTTGGCCATAACATGAGCTTCGGGCGTCCGTTTGACGAACCATATAAGGTGCCAGAAACCTTGGATCGAGACATGCCTTTTGGTATACCCCACCTGAGATTTGGATAATGTTTGTGTGTGGCTGGGTTGGATCGAACATGAATCCAACCGGGCCCTCAAGAATAAAAGGACAATAACTTACATACCGGGAATTCGATTGACGCATCTTCTATTGCATTGATACCCCTATTACATGACGGCCCTTTGGGATACTTCTTCATGGGACTTCGTGGCAGTTGGAGTATCGACCTGTGGCTTGATGAGCGGATTCTCCTGGAATCAAGCGAGCTTATTTTGGTAAACATGTAGCTGGATGTAACATGATAAAGGGATCCTATGTGGGTCTGTGCTTTGGGATCCTATGTTGGTTTGTGCTTTTGGATCCTAGGTGGGTCTGTTCTTTGGGATCCTTTGCAGGTCTATGTTTGAGAGTCCCACTTGGATCCGCTCTAGGTAATCCATGTGGGACTACTCTAGGATCCTACATGGGTATGTTGTATTAGGATCCTACATGGGTATAATGATTTAGGATACTACGTGGGTCTGCCTCATAACAAATTAAGATGATTCAATAGTTACATCTAATCATCTTTACTACCGCACCTAAGTTATACCTTGTGTGAGTTGAGTCTTTACCTTTTTGGTAGTCTTCTATGTGGCATACCTTTGTGGTACTTAAATTTGTGGTGATACCTTTGTGGTATTCCTCTGTGTGGAGTTACCTTTGTTGTACATACCTTTGTGGTGTTACCTTCTTGGTATTCTTTCCTTTGTGGAACATTTGTACTTTGGATAAGGATTTGGGCCTTGATTTTTCTCATGAATGAGAGGGGTATACTTGATAACTTAGGTATATGTATGGACATATTCATAAGTAGGGTTGTCAGTTGTTTTCATTCTTTTTGTTTTATCCTTTGTGGATTTTTTGAGACCTTTTAGGGTCTAGGTGTCCCTATTGAGTATCGTTATAATCACCCCTGCACGGGCTATGTCAGCACCTTATTGTGTTTGGTGCAGATGAAAGAGAGTGATAACTAAGGACGAGGGCACCGAGAATGTAGGTAGCTCAGAGGTGGACCTTAGACAAGGCGTTCCACAAAGACGATCATTCGAGAGCTGTACCTACCCTTCAGGTAGGGTCCTTGGAGGGTGTGCACAGGAGTTGTTTTAGTTTACTTGTACTTTCCAAATTTCTTGTACATTCCACTTGGGCAGGTATATTGGCCCCTTTTTACCTACTATACACACTCTTTTTATTATATAGTTTAATTGTGTTCGTATCTTAATGTGTTCTTGGTTTTGTGTGTTATAGGATATAAAGGCAATGCATTCTCAGTTTTAGGGAATACGCCTTTCAGTGCTTGTCGCCTGCCCCTGGCTTATGGAAGGCGGGCTTGGGGTAGTCACGGCACGGGCCCCGAGGGATGGGTTGTGACAAATTGGTATCAATGGAGTTGGTTCTACCGTATAACATTGGGCTCTGATCTTTTTAATGGAAATAGTGTTAAATGTATTGAGTGTAGTTATCTGTTTAGGGAATCCAATGTCGGTGCGGTGGCCGACATATCCATACACCTGGACCCTAACCTCTGATTTCTGACTAAGTTCATGAAAACACTGATTTCATGTGTGTTTTGAAAAGTTTTCTTTCTGAGCTCTTTGAATCAGCTCACAAAGTATAACTTATATACCATGGCACACCTGTTTCTTTTCAGGATGCCTCTACGTAGACAGCCATCTAGGGTTCTGGGTATAGTACTTGATGATAGCTCACCGAGAAACGAGGCCTCGTTTCATGGCCCTTTATTAGTAGGGTCACTAGTGGAGGCACCAGTGGTACCATTACCCATTAGGCCACCGATTCCACCAACCCCAGTCGCGGAGAGTGCATGTCACATGAGCACGTTGCACATGTTCCAGCGCTAGAGGCCACCCAAGTTCAGGGGTGAGACAAACCCACAGGTGGCTGAGGATTGGCTGGAGGATATGGTGAGAGTATTCTGAAAGGTAGGGACACTAGATGATCTCATGGTGATCCTTGCCGCCAGTCTTCTACAGGAAATAAAAGGAAGATGGTGGATCTTGATGCTCCAGATTCATGATGAGGTGACACTTCTCTGGGCAGACTTTGAGAGCCTGTTTCGGGCAGAGTTTTTCCCAGTGACCCTTCGCGCAGGGCGCATACAAGAGCTTCTTCATCTGCAGTAAGGTAGCATGACTATGGCTCAATAATCATTGTGGTTCAACAACCACTCACTCTACTCAACTGATATGGTGCGGGACCCATTCTTCATGGCTTGGACCTTTGAGTAGGGACTCGGGTGGGAGATTAGGGCTTCAATGATTTCTCTCAGCATCCCAACACAGGCGGGTGTGTTAGAGCGAGCCATCTTAGTGGAGAGTTTTCTTGCTGAGCAGACACCAGTAGTGAGACCCACCACCGGGCATCACATAGTGGAGTATTCTGCTTTTCGTAGTAGAAAGATGTCATAGAGTTCTAAGAAGACTAGACCTACACGTGGATGATAGCAGGATTCAGGGTTAGTTGTGCGGGGCACCAGAGACAGATCCAGTCATTCGAGGATTAGGCAATGTAACATATGTGGCGGGTAGGGTCACCTGGCTCGTGACTGCCCGAACCACTTTACAGATGATCAGCATATAGTCTAACTACCGCCCAGGTACAGACAAAGGTTTGACCGAGGAGGTCCACAGGGAGTAGGTGGACATGTAAGAAGAGCTGGCCTTGTAGGTAGCAGTGGGCGACGATTCGAGAAGTTGCATCCACCACCACTAGGTGGTCCACTCCGACCATAGTGAGCAGGTGGACATGGGTGAGCTCAGCTCCAGGAAGCTGAGGCCTATGACCATGGAGCTCCGGATATGATACGAGTAACGATCTGTGTCTAATAAACCTTAGCTACAATACTTATAGATATAGGTGTCGGTCAATATTTTTGTTTCCATGGCCCTCGTTTTGGAGCTTGAAGATTCTGGTGGAGCCGTTGGCTCGATTCTTACGGCTAAATACTCCTACGAGAAAGGATTCAACAATTAAAAACTCGCGTTGGCAGTGTGAGATTACTTTAGTACGTGAGAGCTTTGGCTGGGATCTCCTAGTAGTGGTGGTGAGGCCTTAAGACATCATCTTGGGTATGGACTGGTTATCTACAGTCAATGCTCAGATTGACTGTATTAGGCGCAAAGTGTGGTGCGTCCGCACGGATGAGACTAGGTTTACCTTCAATGGAGAGAAGGGTTCCATTGCATCACAAGATGGAATTACCTGAAGGATATTGCAGTCAATCACTCATCAGTTGGATAACCTTACCCTCAAAGCGGTTGATGTGGAGAGTCCGAGCAATCCTATAGTGGTGGACTAGTACATGGATGTCTTCCCTGATGATGTTCTAGGTCTACCTCTTCATAGAGAGGTGGAATTTTTTATTGACCTGTACCTTAGGACAACACTAATATCTACACCAGCGTATCAGATGGCTCCCACGAAGCTTTGTGAGCTGCGGGTACAACTAGGGGACTTACAAGGGAAGGGATTCATCTCACCTAGTGTTTATCCTTGTGCAACTCCGATTTTGTTCTCCAAAAAGGTGGATGGGATATTGAGACTTTTTGTTGACTATTGGTGCATGAACCAGCTGACTGTGAAGAACATGTACCCACTCTTGAGGATTGATGAACTCTTTGATCAGCTGATGGGAGCACAATGGTTCTCCAAGACAGACTTCAGATTAGGCTATCACCAGCTCAGAGTACGAGATGAGGATGTGCAGAAGATGACTTTCATATGTCGGTACGAACATTATGAGTTTTTGGTCATGCTGTTTGGAATGAATAATTCTACAGAAGTGTTCATGGGACTCATGAACATGATATTTCAGCCATACCTTGATCTATTTGTAGTTGTCTTCATGGATGACATTCTGATCTACTCATCTACCGAAGAGGAGCATGCCTATCATTTGAAGATTGTACTGGAAACACTCTGAGACCACCAACTTTATTGTAAGCTCTTGAAGTTCCAATTCTGGATCTGAGAGGTTCACTTTCAGGGACATGTTTTCTCGGAGATTGGAGTTGTGGTGGATCTAGTGAAGACTGAGGTTTTACTTGCTTAGGAGCCACCCAGGAGTGTGACAGAGGTACGTAGTTTCCTGGGTTTGTCCGGATACTACCGGAGTGTGTTCCAGGTTGATCCAGAGTTATAGAACCTCTGTCATCATTGAAGAAGAAGGGGTAACCCTTCAGGTTGTATGAGAAATGACAGTGGAGTTTTTAGGAGCTGAGGAGGAGGCTAACTAGTGCCCCCATCTTGAGGCTTCCGGAGGAGGGAGTTGGGTATGTAGTCTACTGCAACACATCAGGGACTGGGCTCGAATGTGTCCTGATGCATGAGAGAGCAGTTATCACATATGGTTGTCGACAGTTGAGACAACATCAGTTGAACTAACCTACCCATGACCTGGAGTTAGTAGTAGTGGTCTTCTCCTTGAAGATGTGGCGACAATACTTGATAGGCGAACATTTTATAGTCTACTCTGATCACAAGAGTCTGAGGTATATCTTATACTAGAAGGACCTAAACCTAAGGAAACGACGTTGTCTTGAGTTCCTCCAAGACTATGAAATCGAGATAGTTTATACTCCTGAGAAGGGGAATGTAGTAGCATATGCAATCAGCAGAAGATCTGCCATATAGCAGCTAGGTGAGACGACGGAGCAGCTGGCCGCTTTACAAATATCCTTTGTGGAACCAGATGGATCATATTTTCTTCAATCTCTTACATTCACTTCCCCACTTCTTCAGCGAGTCAGGGAGGTGCAACATGGGGATACTGATCGCGAGGCTCGATGTTCTCAGATATCCATAGGACATGCACCTGATGGATTTTCTGAAGGTTGGGAGCATGTCATCCTTATCAGAGGATTTACCATGGTACCAATGTCAGTTTGGGAGGAAGTGTTGAGGGAGTTACACACATACCTCCTATCGGTACATCCAGGAGTGGTGAAGATGTACAAGGACCTCCGATTATAGCACTAGTGGCTGGGAATGAAGAATGTTGTAGCAGAGTTCCTCTCTCGGTGCCCCACTTGTCAGCAAGTGAAGGCAGAGCATCAAGTACCAGCATACTTGGTTTAGCCTATAGAGGTCCCAGAGTGTAAGTGGGATGAGATATCCATGGACTTTGTGATAGGACTTACATGTACAACCATGGGTCATGAATTTATCTGGGTGATGGCTGACCGACTCACTAAGTCGGCCTACTTCCTACCGATTAGAGAGCAGGGTTCAGTAGAGAGTTTGGGATGCCTCTATGTGTAGGAGATTGTATGGCTACATGGAGTACCCTTGATGATTGTCTTCAATCATGATGCATGTTTCACTTCCTGGCTATGGAAGGGGTTGTAGGAGGCTTTTGATATGCAGCTTCATTTGAGCACCGTCTTCCATCCTCCGATAGATGGCCAGACTGAGTGGACCAATCAGACCCTCGAGGACATGCTGCATGCTTGTGTCCTCGACTTCGGTCGCAGCGTGGAGGATCACTTGACTTTGGAGGAGTTTTCATACAACAACAGCTATCACTCCACCATTGGGATGGAACCATTTGAGGCTCTGTATGGTCGGCCTTGCAGATCGCCTTTGTGTTTGACTGACCTAGGGGAGTCAGCACTCATGGGACCATAGATGGTACAAGCTACCATGGAAAAGGTTCAGATCATCCAGGAGTGGATGATTACTTCACAGAGAAGGTATAAGTCTTATGCCGATTGGATATAGAGACCTCTAGAGTTCGAGGATGGAGACCACCTCTTTCTATGGGTCTCACCTCGACGAGGTTTGTAGAGATTTGGTCAGGACGACAAGTTATCACCAAGGTTCATCAGACCCTTTCAAGTCCTCACAGAGTTGGCGAGGTGGCTTACCGCTTAGCTCATCCACCTTAGTTGCACTGGTTGCACGGTGTCTTCCACGTTTCCCAGCTGAGGAGATATGTGCACGACCCTTCACACATCAATGACTAGGTCAAGAAGGACATCGACGATGAGGAGAAATTTCTAGAGATTCCAGTGGAGATTGAGGATCAACGGGAGAGAGTCCTTCATGGGTGATCGATACCTTTGGTGCGTATACATTGGCAGCACGGGAACCTCCAAGAGAGAACATGGGAGCGGGAGGCTCAGATTAGCGCTCAGTACCCCCTCTTGTTTTCCTAGTTTTTTGTAATGTGGATTTCGGGGACACAAATCCCTGAGTTGGGGAGAATGTAAAGACCCAGAAAATTCCATGTAATTTTTTTTAATTATATGAAATTTTACGAGTCTGAGAAAATTAACGGCGTGTGATTTCGAGGCCCGGTGTGCCCAAAATTAATTTCTGAACTTTTTTTAGTTACGTTTAGTAAATGTGCGAGAAGTGTTTTGTAACTTTTGAACCAGTGCTCAGAATTGAAATATGAGGGCACCGTTGAACACGCAACACCGATGTTCTCTTAAGGAGACTTTCACCTCGACCGCAGTTGGTCGAGGGTTGAAGATAGTTTTTCAGTTTTTTATGGAAGAAGAAAAATAAAATATTTAACATTTTATTTTTCTTTTTTAACCCCTCCTTTTGAGTATTGGGGGTGAGGACCACCAAAACCAGAAAAACCCCATTTTGAATTCTAGTGGTGGGGACCCCCTTAACCCCTCTTTAATGTGGGTAAGTCACTTGGAATCCTCCCATTTAATTGTGCCAACACAATACAATTAATTGTGCCACTTTAATTTTTCCAAATTTAATTATGCCAACACAGTAAATATAATTTTTCCAACGTTTATTAATTTGATAAAAATAATTCAATAAGTTGAATTTTCATTTTTGGGGGAATTGGGGCAAGTGTTGAAAAAGGGTGAGAGTTGGGTGAACTTTGGAAAAACTCTTCCTCCAATGAAGAACACCCTCTCTAATGAAGAACATACTTTGGAGTCAAGAACGAGGATGACGCATGAGCCCAACTTCAGAAGAATGTTGTGGAAGCGACGATCATTGGCACCCACATCACATTCACTGACTTCATCTCACAACAATTCCAACAAGAAATCGAGGTAGTGTTTTTTATTTCTTGTTTACCACCATTACCCAGTTCGTGTCATTCATCACGATTCATGAACATTTAAGCCGATTGATACCATTCTAAAATGTAGGGTGCAGGCCAAACAAACACGGCCTGACCTCTATACAACCTATGTAAATTTTTGGTGGTCTTGAATTGTTGGCGACGTCCCGATATGAGTGTGGTAATTTTTGGAATGAATTTTAGGCCACTAGGGAACATCTGGTGACCCGAAGAACGTCACCGGTGACTGAACCGGTGGCACTCGAGAGCGGCGGCTAGCACAACTGGGCCACCAGAGAAGAGACGAGGACCGTCGACCACAGTAGAGCGAGGGCAGCGGCCGGCGCATGGTCAGCCGTGTGACGGTGATGGCAGCGAGCGTCCGCGCCGCCCGTCGTGCAGGTGTCGCGGCGCAGGGCCATGGCGACGGTGAAGGGGAGGTCGGCTCATTTCCGGCTATAGGTGGGGGCACAGCGCATGACCGTGCTTCAAAGGAGGGCTGGCCATCCAGCTAGCCGCGGGCCGCCCATTGCGGGCCGCACCTTGAGCCTACCAGCGGGCCGCCCAGCAGGCTGTCCAGTGGTCTGGGCCACACCGGAGAGCTTGGCCGGACCCAGCGCTCTAGGTCAGACTCCACAGGCTGGGTTGAACCCAGGGTCGGGCTGGGTAAGGCCAGGTCAGACTGGACCCGAACTAGCTTCGACCCTTTTCTCTCTTTCGGCCATAACATGAGCTACAAACGTCTATTTGATGAACCGTCTATGGTGATGGAAACCATGGATCTGGACAGATCTTTTGGCATACCCAACTTGAGTTTTGGATAAAGTCGTGGTATGGCCAGGTTGGATTGAACACGAATCCAACCAGGATCTCGTGACTAAAAGGTCAATAACATATAGACCCAACATCTCATTGACACACCGTCTATTGCATTGAAACCCCTATTATGTGGAAGTCCTTTGGGATACATATTCATGGGACTTTGTGGAAGTTGGAGTATCGACCTGTGGCTTGAGGAAAAAATTCTCCCAGAATCAACCGAGTATAGTGTGGGGACCCTGTAGCTGGCTGTAACATGAGTAAGGGATCCTATGTGGGTATGTTCTTTGGAATCCTATGTGGGTTTGTGATGTGGGATCGTATGCGGGTTTGTGCTTTGGAATCCTATGTGAGTCTATGTTCAAGAGTCCCACTTAGATCTGCTCTTGGAAATCCACATGAGACTACTCTATGATCCAATGTGGGTCTCCACTATTAGGATCTTACATGGGTATGATGATTTAGGATCCTATGTGGGTATGCCTCTTAAAAAATTTAGATGATTCAGTAGTTACATCTAATCTTATTTTCTATCGTACCTATGTTATACTTGGTGTGAGTTGAGTCTTTACCTTTGTGGTAATCTTCTGTGTGATGTACCTTTGTGGTACTTACTTTCGTGGTGATACCATTGTGGTATTCCTCTATGTGGCGTTACCTTTATGGAACTTACCTTTGTGGTGTTACCTTCGTGGTATTCTTTCCTTCATGGAATATTTTTACTTTGGCTAAGGGTTTGGGCCTTGAGTTTCCTCATGAATGAGATGGGTATTCTTGATAATTTAGGTATATGTATGGCCCTATAAATAATTAGGTTTTTCAGTTGTTTTCATGCTTTTTGGTTTTCCCTTTATGGATTTTGTGAGATCATTGTGGGTCTCAGGGTTCCTAAAAAGTATCATTATACTCACCCCAGCACGGGCTATGCCCTCACCTTGTTGTGTTTAGTGAAAGAAACGGACAACACTGACTGAGAATGGGGGTACCAGGACTAGAGGTAGCTTGGAGGTGGACCTTAGATGAGGCGTACCACATAGACGACAGTTCGAGAGCTGTACCTACCCTTCAGGTAGGGTCCTTGGTGGGTGTTCATAGGAGTTGTTTCAGTTTACTTGTACTTTACATTTTTCTTGTACTTTCTAGTTGGTCTTGTATTCTAGCCCCTTTTTGCCTACTGTACACACTCCTTTTACTATACAGTTTACTTGTGTCCGTATCTGGCTGTGTGCTTGGCTATGTGTGTTAAAGTATATAAAGTAAATTCCTTCTCGATTTTAGGGAATACACCTTTTGGTGCTATTTTCCCGCACCTGGTCAAGGAAGGCAAGCTTGGGATAGTCATGGCATGGGCCCCAGGGTACGGATTGTGACATCCCGCTCCCGTGCTACCCACAGAGGTCCTCCCCATGCCCCCTTTGATAGTTTTCATGGTGCTCCTGACATCCCGTCTTACTCGGGTGGATTTCCTCCCTGCCCTTGTACCAGTATGTCCGAAAGACCTCATCATGCCGAAAATCTACCCTGTCATGAAGAACCATCCTGGGGCAGGATGGTGGGTCATCACCAACACAAAAGGAACACTGAGAAGATTCAGACTAAGATCAAACTGGTTTGCTTCTCAGACACTGAAGTTGAATGTGACTCAACGATGGGACCCTCTCCTAGGTCCTACGTGTCAAGGGTCAGGGTAGGAACACGACACATCTGCCTCGTACTCCCAGAATTCGAGGTCCATCGGATTACTGCCTCCCTCCGTAGGTATATCTTGGTGGAAGAAATTTTTGAAACTCCATAGGTTACATCCTTGGAATCACCACCGTCATCACTAGAAGCACTCTCTACCTCAACCATATATCATAGAGAGCTATTATAGGGACCAGTGGTGGGAGATAAATAGCACGGCCCATCGCAGGTATCCCTATCCCCTACACCAGGAATTGTGGTGGTCAGCCTATCTTACCAAGACATCGTGGCAAAGTCACTTCACTCTTCGGAGGACAGCCTGGGATGTGACAGTTTTTTGGCTTGCTCACCATACTCTCCACCGACCAGCCTACCATCCCAACGGTCTACTTTGGTACCGCTACTGGTTCTTCATCCACCTCTAGTTGACGAGTGGGGCAATGAAATGCCATACCCTGAATTTGGGCCAAGGATATTATGGAATATCCTCATAGCGGACCACTTCTCTGAGATGTTTTGGCCCATGGAAGTGCCGAATTTCTGCGTGTCAAAATCCCTCACCCCAGAGGAAGTTGAGTGTTTTCGTCAAACCCTCTGGGTGATGCACTTCCGCCTTCATCACCAGTGATTGGCTTATCTGAGAATCCAACAACATTTGGAAGACATTGGTGAGAAATTACTTCTAGTTGATTTGGCCGCGCTCCCTGTGGCCTAGATCCCCGAGTCATCAGGTCACCATAGGGCCCTCCAACAGGAATGTGTTCAGAGTTTCAAGGTACTCTTCAAGATTATCAAGGAGGCTTTCCCCCACCTGAAGATCCATGGCTGGGGGAAATTTGATGTCCTCCTATTCATTCTTATCTTATGGAAACCCAACTCGCTAGGCGACATTGATGACATGCCCCCAGGTAGAGTCACGGTTAATATGGACACTCTATTGGAAGAGGAAAACCAGGTGGAGCTCCTAGATGAGGACCTCCCCCCTAAAGGCATGCCATAGCTAATGGATCCCTCGAGGATGGATACTCTTCAATAGAGGATCATGTTGGGTCTCCATGCACCCACTAAGGCATTAGTCCTTAGCTGAAATCACAATAAGAGTAAACAGCATCTCGGAGCCACCAAACCCTCCGACCAATCTGACTCAATGCAGAAGTCATAGGAAGACCCTGAAAAAGCCGCGTTACATCGGTAGCTTTCCAAACAGAATAAGGTGGTCAAAGACCTCCTCGCTGAATGTGCTACACAACGATGGCCAGACTACGGTAATCCTAGGTCAGGGCAGCATGGGCAGGACCAAGTTCCCCTCAGCGAGTTGCCTCTAGGTGACCCTGACCATCCTACCCCGGCAGACAGGGTTAAAGATGGAACATATGGAAAGAGGGCGCATTATGTCTCTCCAAACCCTCCTGAATGGCGCGACAATACAAAAGACCCAGCTCGACTTCCACTAGCTACCCTGAGGGTCATGCCAGTAGCCACTTCACAAGCCGCTGAGCCTACTTACCATGTTGAAGAACCCACCAACACACTCGTGGTTAGGGGTCCCATTCAAGACAGGGACCCCCGCCCAGATGATCCAATGGGGACACTCATTTCCCACCTTGAGGCATTGGAAACACGACAGGTGGCACTCCAACCAGATGGAAAGCCATATCTGGTGTGGATAGATGATATGTTATCACCCCCAAGTTTCGGGAATCCCACATTTTTTCCCTTGAACGGAACAAGGGACCTGCCACAACACCTGACACACTTTACCTCTATGTGTGTCACCAGGTTAGGAACTCCAGCACAGCAGGAAACCACCAAACTATATTGGTTTGTGAAGACGTTGGAAGACCATGAATTTTTCTGGTACAACCAGATTACCATCAGATCTGTGGATGACTAGGAGGACCTCTATAGGCAATTACTCTACCATTTTATCTCCACCACACAGAAAACGAGCATCACAGACCGCTTCAAGTGCAAGAAAAGGCCTGATGAGTGCATTGCTGACTTTGTTGCCTGGTGGAAAGAACTCACATATTCCCTCGACATGATGTTGACTTTGAGAAATTGCTAACGATGTACGTGGGAAAGGTTAAGAAAGATATGTTCCCCTATCTGATCACCCAGAACTATCCCAGGGGATTTTGAGACTTCTCTAATAAGGCCCAGCACCTAGAGGAAGCCTTACAGTAGGCTAAGCAGACACGTTCGTTACCTACAGAAATCCCTGTGAGAAGGGACGCTAGGGTCGAGCCCACCACAGTAGACCAAATAGAAGCCCCTAGGCAATTAGAGTTTTTTCCAGTGGAGCTTCCTCCACAGCCTCGCAGAGGCCCTCTACCTTAGGCACAACCTCCAGCCCAGCAGCATCCACCTCAGAATCGGTAGGTTCCCCTACGTAATGTGCCGCCACCGCCCAAGCAAGATAACTGAGTCCCCCCTCCTTGACAGGCTCCTCTATCCGCCATCAAGGACTAGCTCCAAGGGGCCCCTTTTCAGATAGAACAAACCGGACTTACTCATTCAACGAGAATCAGGTTCTTGGCTATTTCCAAAGTTCCTTGAAACAAGGGATTGTGCGTTTTCCTGAGTGAAGAAGGCCAGAAGAGGCAAACATAACTAATCACCATAATTACCGCCCCTATCACCAGATCCTGGGGAACACTCTCAAGAAGTGCTATGTGTTCTAAGACTATCTCCAAGACCAAGTTGACAACAACATATTCAGGTTGGGCCCAGCCACGGCGTGGGTAGCATGCATCTTTGTGAGGCGAGACAACAACAGCGACAGTGAGGGAGATTTGAATCAGGTTTCCAGTCATGGATCCCATAAGTATGATGACTGGATGGATTGAAAAATAGTCGCTCATGCCCATGGTTTCATCCAGGCATGCCTGAATCAGTCAAAGCTTTTTGAAGCTGCAACCACAACTTCTGCATCATCGTCTCAGCTGGCCTCTTCCCAGAAGAGCAAACATCAACGACGCAAAGGAAAGAAAAGTTCTCCACTGATGATATCGTCATCCTGTACTCTTGGATAGTTCATGCCCGCAGGGATGGAAATCTCTCCTAGAATCCATTTAGTATAAGATGACTCTTCAAGTGACAATCAAAGGTATGCTTAGGTTAACATCGTGGAGTTGGTAAACCCCTACATGACTCCTGATAATGAGGAGCGCCATTGGGATCTCCCCAATGTTCCCAACTGACGACAATGTCGGTGGAGCGACTACCATATAGGTCATCGAGGCACATCAGTTGGAACTTCCAACTAGGTCATTCACACCAATGAGACTAGATATCAGGCTCAACGTAGAGATCATCACACGCAACATCCTCATTCGGTGTCATCAGGCCCACCTGCACCACCGTTTGTGCTAATGGACCAAGCAGATCCACCTATGCCTCGCCGTGATCAACCACGCTCCACATCGAACCTGTCCCAGTCAGCTATCCCCGGTACATCAGGTACTATGCATGCTTCAAATAGTGAGAAACGGGACATTCCCAGCACCAGTCAGCCGCCAGTCCAGCTGGCAGGGCCTGCCATACCTCCTATCATAGAGCGGCCTCCTACAAGAAGAGGTTCACGCCTGGCGTGGAAGTATGGTGTTCTTAATCATCCTACCAGTATTCCAACAAGGATCTATATCCTTGAGTCCCTTCCCCTACTTTTAGATATGTGTGATGCCCTCGCTGAGGCTTTAAGAATCCCCCTCTAGTTTTAGATGGAGGTAGCAGCTGTAGAGCCCTTCCACGTTGAGGCGATCGAGAATGCTGAATGCCAGGAAATCATATCTTTCTCTGGAGAAGATTACGGCTCTCCCATAAATGGGCACATTATCCCACTGTACATCACCAGCCAATTCAATGGCATGGAGGTTCACCACTATCTTGTTGACACGTGCTCTGTAATTAATCGAATTCCGACTCGAACACTACGAAAGATGTGATTGTCTGAAGATGATATGAGTCCCTCTAACCTAAGAATCCAAGGTTATGATAGGATGAAATAGACATCAGTCGGTAAGATCCACTTGAATATCATATTTGGTGGCCTAGTTTCCAGCACCGAATTTATGGTAGTCTCCAAGAACACCACCTACAATGCGTTGATGGGAAGGCCATAACTCCACCTGCATACAACAATTCCCTCATCATACCACCAGTGCCTCAAGTACTCCCTTAATGGTCGAGTGGGTGTTCTTCAAAGAGACACATCTCCATTTTCATCTTGTGAGGCCCACTATTTGTATGCCAACTACTACAAGAGCAAGGAAAAATAGATTCAAACCAATGAGGTTGAGCATTCCATGGCTGCGACTGGCCCATGGATAGATCTAGATGATTCCTATGTCTTTCCAATCCACCGATTGGTGGCTACAACCCCAATCACAGGGAAATGATTAGTTGTGTCTGGGAAGAGGGGGGAACACATTCCCAGGTCTAAGGGACGAGGGAAAATCACCACGTAATCCTATAAAAATCAGGCTAAGGTGATCCCGGAGCCTCCTACCCCCATAAGTTATCGGGATGTCTTCCCCTTGGAAAAATCAATACGTCATATGCGCTCGTTCCACCAGTATGGAATTAACCAGATCAAGCCAATGCACCATTATTGCTTCGATATCTTAAAGTGTGGCCCCTTGGGCCGAAGGATATATGAGATCATAGCGATATCCTTCATCACTATGGTTGTGGTAGCACATAGTTCCTTTGATGCAGTGAACACTGTCGCTCAGGTTGGTACCAGCCTCCCATTGAGATATGCGAACTCAAAAGCAATTCCTCCCATTGAGGATCCCCCCATCTATAAGTGAAGAAGAATATTTAGAGTATTCTCCCCTTCCTTTGAAGAGGGTGTCTCTGCCATAGTCGACAAGTTGGTATAGGTGGACCTCGGTAGTGAGGCAGACCCAAGACCCACATTGATCATTGCTGCCTTACCCCTCGAGGAGAAATATCATTATATAGACTTCTTGAAACAACACCGCGATGTATTCGGATGGAGTTATGTTTAACTGCTAGGAATAGACCCTCAGGTATCCATCTACTACCTCGGTCTCCTTACAAATCATCATGGGTTCAAGAAGCCTCCCAGAAAGATGCACCCTTCTCACGGTGACATGGTAGAGGTGGAAGTTGATAGGCTCATCAGATCCAATTTCATTAAGGAAGTCTAGTATCCCAAATGGTTGGCCAATGTTTTACTGGTTAGGAAGAAGAATGGATAGATCAAAGTCTGCATCGACTTCCGGGATCTCAACTTTCACTGTCTGAAGGATGATTTTCCCCTTCCCGTGACAGAGTTGTTGATTGATGCTATAGATAGATTTGAATCCTTTTCTTTTATGGATGGGTACTCTTGGTAAAACATGATCCAAATGGACCCAAAGGACAAGGAGTCCACAGCCTTCATGGCACCACAAGGTAATTTATATTCCCAAGTCATGCCCTTCGTTTTAATGAATGTAGGTGCCACCTACCACAGGTCTATGCATCGCATATTTAAGCCGATCCTTAGAACATTGGCGGAATGCTATGTGGATGATCTGGTGGTCAAATATCGCTAGCGTCATGACCATATCATAGACCTTGTTAAAGTGTTCAGCTTCCTCTGTTCTCATCACCTGAAGATGAACCTGTTGAATTGTGCCTTTGGGGTCACCTCTGGAATGTTTCTCAACTTCATTGTCTGATACATGGGCATTGAGATTGACCTAGAGAAGATCAAGTCCATTATCCAAATGCCTCATTCGATAAAAAATTATGAGATTCTATGTTTCCAATTCCACTTAGACTACATACGCCGATTCATCGCGAACCTGGCCGGAAAGTGTAAGTCCTTTTATCGGCTCATGAAGAAAGATATCGCTTACGAATGGTACAAAGACTGTTAGATTTCTTTTGAGGAGATCAAGTAGTATCTGCTCTAACCTCCGGTCTTAATTCCACCCATATCAAGAAATCCATTAGTCCATTATGTGACAACCCTGGAACAATATCTCGGCGCCCTACTCACCCAGAAGAACATTGAGGGGATGGATAATTTCCATTACCACCTCAGTCGTATGTTCCTCGATACAGAGACCAGATACTCCCCCATTAAAAAGAGCTACCTTGCGCTGGTATTCATTGTACATAAATTGCGACATGACTTTAAACACCATGAGGTAAAACTAGTATGTTGGGTAGACCCATTAAAGTACATTATGAACTGCCCCGTGTTGATAGACCATCTCGCTCAGTTGGCAATGATTCTCCAGCAGTTTGACATCAGGTTCGTGCCCCAAAAGGCTATCAAAGGACAAGCATTGGAAGACTTCCTTGCTACCCATCCTACCCCCATGGACCAGTCTCTGGACCTATATTTCCTCTATAAAGCAATCCTCTCAGTGGACCAAGCCATATTGTGATAGCAGATGCACTTCAATGGTGCTTCCCAAAGCCCCCACGGCAGGAGGCTCAGTGATCCCAGGATCAACAGGGTAGGCTTGGGTATCGCCTTCATTACCCCAGTACAATCCATTCTACAATACTCATTCTTCTTTTCAGAAGGCTAAATGAACAATGAGGCAGAGTATCAGGCTCTCATCACTGGCCTCGAGCTAACACTTGAGATCGATGTGCCCCATTTTCATGTGAAAGGGGACTTCAAACTAGTCATCAAGCAAATCAACGGTGACTATATCATCAGAAAGACAGATATCATACCATTGTTGGAGCGCAATCTCCATCAAATGGCCTAGTTCCCATCTTGGATAGAGTTTACCAGTGTCCCTCAGTCATAAAATGGTTGAGCTGACGCCTTGGTCGACCTAGTTGCATCACCTGTAGATCCCAAGCAGGATGACCTGATTATCCACGTAGCACATTAGGGATTCATTGCTCCCGTCACTCTAGAGGACGATGAAATCCCACAGGTAAGCTATATTGTCACCAATGCCTCCATGTCAGGACCCTTATGTCCACGAGATGTAGTGGTTGAAGTGACTCCCGACTGGAGAGCCCCATTTTTCAAATATCTCCAAAATGTTTACCTCCCTGTTGATCGGGGCGAGCATGAGTGAATCTGACGCCGCACATTATAGTTTACCCTCCAGGACGGTCCTAGTCAAGATCAGACACTCTACTAGCATGGGGTTATGGTATTATCCTCTATTACATCCAAGGAGTCAGGATTTCTCAGGTCATGTAGGTGGTTCATGCTGGTTAATACGGTGCCCACCAGACTAGGCTAAAGTTATCTCACTAGATCTAGAGACAATGGTACTTTTTTCCCTCCATGATCCATGAATTCATCGAGTTCGCTAAAAGTTTCCATGCATTCCAGATTCATGCTAAATTCATGCATCGGCCGCTAGAGCCTCTCCACTCCACCATGTTCTCTTGGATATTTGAGGTCTGGGGACTCGATGTCATGGGACCATATCCACCGGCGACATCTCGCCAGTGTAGATTCATCCTGAAAGCTACAGATTTATTCTCCAAGTGGGTAGAGGCAGTTCCACTCAAGGAGTTCAAGGCTCGTTCCATCATTGACTTTGTGAGTTCTAATATCATATACCGATTTGGATTTACTCACGCCGTCCTCACCGATAACAACATGAACTTCTGAGCAGCTGAGCTAAATAAGCTGCATGCTATGTACAACATCCGTTCTAACCATACATCTCTCTATCATGCATATGAAAATGGACAGATCGAGGTGTTCAACAAAATGCTCTCTAACATTTTGTAGAAAATGGTTGGTCAAAATAAGAAGTGTTGTCTAGAGAAGCTCCCCAACGCCCTCTGGTCTTATCGGACAATGACTCATAATTCCACCCAGGTGACCCCATATTCCCTAGTGTATGGAAATGAGGCCGTCCTTCCCATCAAGATTTAGTTTCCTTCATTACACAAAGTGGCCTATGACCAACATGCATTAGATAAGGTAGGTGAAATCCATCGGGCTAAATTGGAATAATTTGACAAGAATAGTCTTTGTGCCCTGCACAATCTATAATGGAATCAAAATAAGATAGCTAGAGCCTTCAACAAGAAGGTTCGCCTCCAATCTTTCCTGCATGGTGATTTGGTATTGGCCCTCCGGACACCAATGATACCTAGTAGAAAACCACCCAAATTGGAGCCAAAATGGGAAGGACCTTGTGTTGATCACATGGTTTACCCCAATGGTGCGTACTCACTGGTAACCATGGATGGTGAGCATATAACTCATCCCACCAATGCCTATTTCCTCAAGAAATAATTTTTCTAAGCCAGTGGGTCCGGCATGACCCTAAACTATTTGGTCCCACATGACCCTAAACTGCCAAATCCTACATGACTTTAAACTGTAAAACATCCTGCATGACGTTAAACTGTATGTCATCCTGTAAGATGTTAAACTACACCCTTAGAACTACATATGGCTTGATTCCCATACGCATGGGATATGTAGGAACGCTCAAACATTTTTTCTTGAGTCCAGCCCCCAAACTCTTTTCTTTGACTATTCCCCCTAGGGGTAGACCTCCTGGAGGATCCTAACACGGTGTAGTGAAGGCTTCGTTGGCCCCACTCATGTCAGGATTATGATGATTTCCCCATGTTCTACCTCATCATTCTTCTAGTCTCCCATGTCCTCACCACAAGAAATTAAACTGAATGGCCTTTAAGAACTATGTACGGCTTGATACCCATCCTCATGGGACATGTATGAATGCCCGAACATTTCGTCTGTTGGACCAACCCAAACTTCATAATTATCCCTTAGGTCAGGACACAAGGTATGGTACATGATTTTTCCCCAATTCACGTTGATCTCATATTGATCTCACCATACGTCTCGCTCCCCAGAGATGACCATAACTTTTACCGCCCTGGTTGATGTTAAAATGCATGGGCACAGCTATGCTTCACCCACATGGGAACCCATCATCTTTCACATCCAAAAGGACCCCTGGCTAGCTTGGATGCTCGGCCTAAGGGATCTCCAACCACATCAGGCCAACACTCTCAAGGATGTTGAGCATCAAATTGATACAAGTCCCGCGTTGTGAATTTGGTCAGTGGTCGATGCTCATTTGTGTTCCCATTTCAAGTCACAGTATAAGGATGTTGTGTTTCGAACATGGTCATTGGATATCCTTTTTCATTTTCACCACCCCCGTAGATCCAAAACATTGAGTTTGGTGGTTTATCCAACCCGCTATATCTTCGAGTTGTGATTCCCTATAGGCGATGCCAGCTATCAGACCCTTATATGATAGGGAAATTCGAGTCAGACACCTTGTTTCCCACACCGTGCACTGATCACGTGGGCTTAAGAGCTTTGATGAGGTGGTAACCGCATAGGAAGTCATATTGGTACAATTGGTTGGGACGCCCAACCTCAGGTCCGGTGACCCCTTCGGACCTCTGGCCAAGTTCTCATTTAGGATTGTGTGGTGCGGTACAGACTCATGTCCTTAATCATGCAGAGCTATTTTTCAATGCCACACATATCCCCTTAAGATATCCCTTCCTTAATTTATCATCAGTTCCATGAGCAGAGGCCTTGCCATGCTCGGCATGACCCATCATTTGGGTTTTTGTCACCATCTATATCTAGAAGGGCCCCTAAATGGCATGGATTCTCAGCCCAAGGGCTCTCATACCGTTATGAGATAACACCCTCTAAGATTGTGAGTGACAAGTTGATACAAGTCCCGTGTTGCGAATACGGTCAGTGGTTGATGCTCAATTGTTCACTCTCTTCTAGTCACACAAAGGTGGATACATTGTTGTGAACTTGGTCGATAATTGTCCTCTAACATCGTTTCCACTTTGTGGTCTTTCATAGGCATGATTATTCTCCCTTTCTGTCCCACATATATGACACTAAACTATGCATATACAGTTTGAGATCTAGGACCCTAAACTAAGATTACCTTCATCCACACTACAAAAAGTTAAACTGAAAGCTGGCAATGGCATTCTATTCATGGCCCAGCCTCAGGCCCCTTGGCCTTCTCAGGCCCCTAGCCCAAGTTCTCACTTAGGGTTGTACGGTGTGGTGCGGGATTATTTCCTCATTCAAGTTGGGTTACTCGTCATGTCATACACATACTCAGATGATATACCTTACCTCTATCTTCCTCCTCACTATAAGACGTTTAACTGCAAGCTAGCCATGGAATTCTGTCCAAGGCCTAGCCTCAGGTCCCTTGGCCTTTTCGGGCCTCTGGCCCAAGTTCTCCCCTAGGGTTGTACAGTGTGGGGAGGGACTTTGTATTTATTCTCACCGAGTTATTCTCCCTAATGTACATACCCCTCATTGGGGTATCTGTCCCTTATTTTCATCATCCCTTTTCCAGAACTATGTGTGGCTTGATTCCCGTCATTATGGGATACGTAGGACCACCTGAACGTCTGGTCTTCGGGTCCAGCCCCATCTCTTAGAAACCTCCATATCATTTTTCTCCTTGGCCCACGTTCTTATAGAAGAGGGTTATACAGTGCAGTATGGGCGTGTTCCCTTATTCACGTCAGGTTTATAACAACCATGCCACATACCTCTCTCACTCGAGCAGTCTTCTCTCTCTTTCCCCACTTTCATCTCTTTGAGTCGACTTCCCTTAAGTTTGGTCCCTCTCCCCTCTTCGGTGATTCACCTATTAGACGATGAGTACTCTGTTCTAGAACCTGTAGTGTCAGATTCCATCTAGACATGTTTTCACCCATTTTGCTGGCTTTGTGTTCCTCTTCATTTGGGCTTCAATAATCTTTCACACCCGAAGGGACCCCCAAATGGCATGGATTCTAGGCCTATGGGCTCTCCTACCATTACTAAACAATGTCCTTGAGGGTTTGAGACAACAAATCAATAAAAGTCCCGTGTTGTGAATATTTTCAGTGGTCTATGATCATTTGGTTTTCCCATTTCAGGCCATGCAATATGGATGCTGTTTTTCAAACATGGCCAACAGTTATCCTCCATCTCCAAGCCAGCCACTTCAAACCGTGAATTTTGGTTGCATGATTCACATTATTTTCCACCCCATCCCATCCAAATGGAATTTTGACACTCTTGGAAATATCCCTCAGTTCACATTTTCACGTTAGGAGGCCAAAAGATATGGGAAAGGCATCATTTGGGGCTCCGCACCAACTTCCCTTTGGTGTGCATTCCATGTATTTCAAAAAACCTCTTCCGCCCTTGTTTCCCACACCGATTTTGACTCACATAGGCTTAGGGATTGGTTTGAGGTCTGCACTTACATGGAAGTATTTCGCTTCTCTCTAGTCTGAGCTCTTAGACCATAAACTAAGATCTCATTTAGAACTATGTACACCTTGATTCCCATTCCCATGGGATACATTGGAACTCCTAGACATCTTGTCATTGGTTCCATCTCATGTTCCACTAATTTATCTCCTCTATTATGCCTTCAGGGCTTTAAATCTTATGGGAATGTGTGGCATGGTATGGGATTATGTCCTCATTCACATCGGGATTGCATTAGTTACACCACGTACGGACCTTTTAGGAGTTATCCCCCCTACATCTTGTACCACATGACATTAAACTGTATGTTTTCCTGCACGATGTTAAAATAAACCTTCAAGAAAATGTGGGGCTAGATTCCCATACCCATGGGATACATAGGAACACCCATACATCTCATATTCGGGTCCAGCTCAATTGGGAGCTAGTTTCTCCTTCCCCTTATCCTCTAATATTTCCTGGCCCCTCGGCCCGGGGTTTCCTTCTCGAAATCACGCATGGTATGGTGCTTACCTCATCCTCATTCACGTCGAGTATTCTTTATCCTGCAGTGTGAACCCCCTATAGATCCTCATATCTCTTTTATAAGTCTGATCCATATGACTTTAAACTATGATGTTTAGTCCCACATGACATTAAACTGTTGCATCTATCCTACACGACATAAAAAATTCACGGTTGGTCCAATCACATGACCCTAAACTGTGACATTATCGTCTTGGTTGCATGACAAAAAATGAAACTACACCGTGATATCCTCACTCGAGGGGGAATCATGTTTGGTATCGGTCGCACACCATATCATTTTCCAATTCCAACATACGGCTTGATTCCTATGGAATACCCTTATTTTCTATCATAGGTCTGTTGCTTCAAAAAAAAACACATTCATCCTAAAGGACAAACAAGATCTATCAAATACCGCTTCATTCGGTGCAAGGGCCAGTCCCACCCAACCTCATTATCTCTTACACAGTTATCTTATTGTGTCTCTTGTAGAACTACATAAGACTTTATTCCCATCATCATGGGATACATAAGAATTCCTAAACCCATTGTCTCTGGGTCCAGCCCCAAAAATCCAAAATCTTTGCCCCCTCTTTCGGTCCCTCGGTTCGAACTCTTTCGAGAATGTGTGGGGTGGCGAGTACCTTATGGGGTTTTCCCTCATTCACATCGGGTTTCAAAAAGGCTGCACCATATACCTCTCATGTCTCTTCCCCACATCTTCTGAGCTCCATGACCCTAAATGAATATCTCACTATGGGAACAGCGCGTCATGTTTGGCCACTTCACCAACATAAGCACGGTCCATTAAATAAATCCCCCATTAATGGCTTATCCTACGACCATTAATCTGGAAGAGTGAAACCTCAAGACCCCTTTTTTTGGGGGGGAAGGGACTCGACTCCCTCTATATGATATGTCTTATAGTTTTATTCAGATGCATTTTGACAAAGATCCTGAAGTGTAGAGTTTTCACAGGGACATTCCCCTCGTTCCATTTCAATGCTTCGTGAGCCAGTCATTTGGATCCTCATCCTCTTCCATGTCTGAAGGGACCCCCTTTTCAGCCTGGTCACATGCCACACTGGCTTACCTACCATCTTAGGCCAACATCCCTGAAGGCCGTAGACAAAATTTGCGACAGGTCCCATGTTTCGAACATGGTCAGCGGTCGACCATCATTTGTCTTTCCCCATTCCAGGCTAAGGAGATATGGATACTATGTTTCAAACATTTTCAAAAGATATCCTCTATCGTCACACCACCATCATTGTGGTCCAGATATCGAGCATCATGATTCAAATATTTCCACTTTCTTATGTTCAAGTGGGATTTCAACATACTTGGCTTTACTCTTCCGTGCAACTAGGTCAATTATATAGGCAGATCAGCATCATTGGGATGTCATGCTCCAAGTGTCCCATCACCCCTGACATGTGCCTTCCTGTGCCCGGAAAGTTCCATCACTACTCCTTGTTTCCCACATCAAGCACGACTCATATGGGCTTAGTAGTTCTGGTAGGACGTGTATTGGCACAACCATGCCATGCATTCCTTTCATCGTCCACCATGAGGTTAAAATGCACTCTCAAAACTATGTATGTCTTGATTCCCAACTTCATGGGGTACGTAAGAACACCCAGGAACATTGAATCAGGCCCAACCTAACTTCCAATTTTGGTTCCTTGACCTAAAGAACTTCCTCTGGGGATACATGGTGTGGTGCAGACTCTGTATATCCTCATTCACATCAGATTTATAGCTACCGCACTACATAATCCCTTCATGGGATATTCCCTTTCACTCCCCATCCTATCGTATGATGTTAAACTGCAAAAGACCACCTGTCCTTAACGTATGACAATAAACTGTAGTTTTACACTGAACAAGTTCATGATTCCCCATGTTAGTCATGGGATTCACCAGATCCCTTACCGGAGAGGATTTACCCAATTAGTGTTTTCCTCTGGCCATGACGTTCTTAAGAACTGTGTTTGGCTTGATTCTCATCCTTATGTGATATGTAGCGACTCCCAGGAATTCCACCTCAGGCCCAGCCCTAGGGTTATTATCCCTTCTGGCCCCTCATCCCCAATCGTGGTCCAGGATGTATGACCTTGAAACTATGTGCATCGTCCACACTGTATGACATAAAACATTGCATCATTCTAGGTACTTACTAGAGACATCTTATTCAGAAGTAGGTATGATCCCTGATCAGATCGATACAAACACCTAATGTGTTTCCACCATAGTTTCATAATTTCAAAAGTGTTGGACTTCTTTCGAACAACCCATCACTCCACCCTTCATACTTTCCACACCCTTTCTTCAGACCCTTTCCCTCTTTCACATCCAAAAGACCCCCCTAACAGTTTTGATGATTGGCATAGGGCCTACCTACTATCCTGGGCTAACGTTCCGGAAGGCTAATGGATGACATTTTGAGTTAAGCCCCATGTTTTGAACATGGTCAGCGGTCGGAACTCATTTGTTATTCCCATTCTCGGCTAAAGCAATAAGGATTCTGTGTTTTGAACACATTCAACAATAATCCTTTATTGTCATGCCACCCTTACAATGTTCCGAACTTTGGGAATTGTGATTCACACTTTCCATCCCCTTTGTTTGGATTAAGTCGAACACCCCTGGAATTATCCCATTCATGCACTAGAGCACATTATAAGGATGACTTGTCGATTGTTCTGTGGTCCTCATCCTCCAATCGGACCTCTCCCATTTCTTCCCAGAAATTCGGATTGGTTGTTCAATCCCTCGGATTCCCAAAGCATGGTTTGCACTCTTACATTTGGGTGGAATAATAAGGTGGTCTTCCCTTGTTTGTCACACCAGGCCCAACCCATGCCAGCTAAATGATTGATCTCTAGATGCTCCATGAATATTATGGGAATGCAATAAACTAATACAAATAACAAAACTTGTACTTGCATCTGGCATAAAACTATCAAAGCATGAAAGTATGTTTGAGGGTTTGTAATCATTAAATTACGCAATGGTCGATCCCTCCCATGGATGGATATTCCACGTCGAAATAAAGTTCCAGCTCCACCACCTTCTGGCTTGTAGCATCCAGGATTTGCTGCAGCCTACTCAGCTCCCATTCCTCCTTAGCAGCGATGAGGTGCAATTCATTAGCTGCAATCTAGGCCCGCTATACGTCAGTCTGGATGATTATCATCTCTTCAGAGGTTTTCTTCATGAGATCCTCGGCCTCTACCAGCTGGGCCTTCAATCGCAATATTAGCTCTAATTGCACATCAAGGGAGGCTGAGTGCTCATCCACTCGGACCTGTAACCGCTGAATTTTGTCTTCATCCTCCTAGAGCCTCTTGATGTTCACCGCTTTCCTCCGCTGCCAGCCCACACCGAGACCACGGTCATACTCTCGAATATTATACACCATAAGGTCTTGGACGAGCATTTGGGGATGTCGAGAATCCAATACCCAATCACATAGTTCACGTAGTCGTGAGAGAAGTCTGTCCATCTCATCCAATCAATGTGATTGGGGGGTTTCATTGATGAAGCGATTGATCAGCTTCCATGATCAGAAATTTACTATTTTACTATCCTATTCATCAAAGGATATCTTGTCCCAGTCGGCATGGTTGGCTGGCTCATATGCGGGGAACACCCCCAGGAACTCATTAGCAGAGTCCACATCTAGCGTTTGATCAGGTATGGCGGGAACTGGGCTGTCTGATTGATCCTCATCATCAGATACCACCTAAATAATCTCGAGATCATCCATACAGATGGTCCCACTAGTTATTGGGAGCGCCGCATCTTGGCCAATCTGGGTATTCACTACCACGATCACTAGAATTCCTCTGGGATAGACTCAACCAGAAGCCCAGACCAACCTCACCAAGGCGAGCCACACCATTTGAAGAAATGTGCACACCAAAAGGGGCTTGAACATCAGTTGACATAGTGAATGGGTGACAATCATGAATATGGTATAGGAGAAAAACATAGGATGAATTCCAAGTCTCAGTATTGGGTTGAAGTCTTTGGGACCTCGAGGCGTGACCCCCTGTATATGGTCGGAAGGTCTGAAAGATCCAGAGAAGCCAAATCGGGTGTCCTGTCTCCATCAGACATGGTAATTAATGTAGCCACATGTGTAGATCCTGAAGGTCCCGCATCTGTATCTGTTGAGGGGAGAGAACATGTTCTATGTATGAGACTCTCTTATACAGTTCAAATAATAGTAAGGAGTCCATAACGACTTCAAGGAGACCCTGAGAAAGGGACTTGGGATTTTACTTTGAGGTCCTCTGCGAAATATTCAAGATTCGGGTCTTGATCGCAGACTTCGCCCTCCCCCAACGGGCTCCCTCTATTGGCCTCATCCCCCCAGGAGGACTCGTTTGATTCTTCCGGTAGAGGGAAGTGCTCCCTCAGTTCAGTGGAAGACAACTGAAAGGGATCGCATGATCCAAAAAGACCTTTACACGGTCTATCATTGGACGTGAGGCACCCCAGGAATGCACAAAGTCCTCCATCACTTCCAAGTATTGCTCTGCATCTACCCGGGACACCGAAAAGCCGACCCTAATAGGTCCTATTCCTAGAAAATCCATCCCTAGATGGTTCAAGTGTTTCCATATCTCAGGAAGGCCGTGGAATTGCCAGTTGACTTCCCAGATGTCCCAGGCCTTCAAGAAGACAACATTCTCTAGCATGTCTATATGGCACAACCGCTTCCCCGGAGCCTGGGTGGATATCCTACGAAATCTTCTCGGTGGCCTCCCCTATGGATAAACCTATTTTTATGGGACCACTGGGTTCTCTATCACTACTGAATCCACTTCCACAATCGCCCCTCATCAGTGTGGGCCTCACTGCCACAACAACCCTTCCACTGCGGGATGCCCTTGCCACCTTCTTCCCCTGGCTCTGAGATTGGGAAGGCTCACCATCATCGAGCCGAACTATTCGCTACTTCAGCATCTCCCCTGGGTAGGCCACCTCCTGGATTTGGGCATACTCGTTTACCAACCCAAAAATAGCAGTAGGTGGAGGAATCTCATTCCGCATCTTCCCATCTTCCTGTGTGAACATAATCCACATATTATCATCACACATGGTTGTTCCTTATGGCACACCCCTAGATAGGCATGCAGGTTCAGTCGCTGCAGACACCAAACTTTCATGTCAAATTAGTGCGGGGTGAACAGCTCATAGAGGGGCTCACAGTCCACCCTTTCCACCAGAACTCCAACTCGAAAGGCCATGAGATAGGACCAGTTCTATTCTTTTCCTTGGTCATCATCGGTAAAAGCACCCATTGGCAACAAAAATGGGTGAATGTTGAATTCCTTCACCTTCCACACCCGGTTCAGCACCAATGGTGTGGACAACTTGGCTGAAAATATTCCCTCAACATTTAGGATTAATGGGCAGAACTTCAATCCTAGAGGCGATATAGGGTTCAGGTATTCATAAAACCCCCTAACATGTTACCCAACATCCACCCATACAAGAGGTGGAATGACCCGCATATCCTCTGCGACCTCTTCCCCTCACTAATGCGCCACAAAATCTTGTATAGCTTTGCAAGCATTGGGGTCCTGAGGTTGACTCGCCCACCTGTTGCGAACATGGATTCCATGATGAATGTGCTTGGTCACATTACCTTGTTAGTATCTCTCACTTCCAGGATCCAACCACAGATGAGAGCCGCAATGAATGCTGCCAACCTGACTATCGACTGTTGCTCAATGGTGATGCTAAATCCCTAGGGTTTCCACTGGCTGTCCTCCATGATCCTCCAGTACGAGTTCTCCTTTCCCCGTTGAGCCCACTTTGAGCAATTCCAAGGCCTCACCAGAAACTACCTCTCTTTTGGAAAATTCAGAAAATGCTTGAACCACCACCTAAAATGAAAATTCTTCACTGCTTCCTTTTCCTCTCCGGGCACCGGCCTCATCAACTCCATCCCCAGTGGCAACATCTACTCTGGATCCCCACACGAGCCCATAACAGGAAGGAATTCATCATACATTGCCTCCAATATCTGGACCCATGAGATCTCGTGCACATCCCACAAGCTGATGCCAACCTCTATGTGGTGCAAGTAGAAGGTATTGGTCCTCGATGAACACATACTACACAATTACGACAGGAGATACTTTAGTTGGTAAATGTGGAATTGGGAGGCCCCATCCGCCTCATACAGACCCACTCTTCTCAGCTCTACCCTAAACTCCTCACACGAGGCACCTACCCAGTAGGCCCAGACCCAGTCATCTGTGAAGTTGCCACCCAGGCCTAAGTCCCACTCCTCAGACCATCCCTTCCTCGTGTTCCTCAAGGTTGCCTTCAAAATTGTCTGGTACGGGGGGGGGGGGGGGGGCGTCTCTCACTACAGTTCCTTCCCATCCATGTTGTTCAGGTGGTTATATAGTAATTCAATATTGATAGGTGTGAATTCTTCTTGAGCAAATCCGTTAGCCTCCCTAAACCATTGGCGCTGACAAAGAGTACTCCTGAACCAGTAAGTTGGACTGTCCCTAATTGCTTCAGGAATGAAGACGTCATCCCTCAGCCTGAAGCTGTACAGAGGTAGCCTCTTAAACAGTGGATAGTTCCTCTGGATCTCTGATAGAAGCTCCACCAACGAACAATGGTCAGAATGGCTCTATATTAACTCCCCTAGGCCCAAACTATTCCCCATCTCCTCCCTTTGGGCAGCGTTTGCAAGGACCCCCTGGTAGCCTCTCACTCATCCATTCAATTTTGAGTTTGGGTGAATTTTCATGTTTGGTTAGCGAAGCTGGTTCGCGAAGCTCATTCACAGAGCATGTTCGTGAATACTTTTCATGGAACCCTTCCCAGGCCTTCCAACACCAAGACGCAAAGCACTCCAACGCGAATTCATAGGCTCGCTATGTGCTGCAATGCAGAAGACCTGATTCGTGGAGGGAAATCATGGAGTACGCACGAGCTTCACAAATCTAGAGAACTTAAATCCAGATTCGCGAATGAATTAATGAAAAAAAGAGAGGTTGGATCCCCTATTTATTAGTGATGACCTTCAGAGCTTCGTGGTGTGTCCATACCGCACTGAGCTTCGCAGTGTTCTTATCCTACACGTCGCCTATTTGCCTCATGATCCCTCTTCATGAAATAGCTTCATGGATGGCCGATGGATTTTGGTGATTGACCCTCATACTTTTACCCTTGATTTCTCCTCAGCTCTAAGTCTGAGTGGGGGAATTTTTTGGTGCCAAAATTTGGGAAGAATAAGGAAAAGAGGGAAGTATCTGAGTCTACCTCACGAAGACCTTTCGAGGATCCCCATGGCCCCACGCCTTTTGCGATGCAAGGATGCGGGAGGATCCACGAACCCCTTTGACATTCACGACCCCACAATGGAGCAATGAGGAAGGATGCTATGTGAACGAATTTGACATTCGCGATCCCACCACCAAGAAAGGTGGAAGGATGCTCCGCGAACAAATTTGATGTTCGTGAGCTTGCCACAGAGCAAGGAGGCGGGATGCTCTGTGAATGAATTTGAAGATCATGAGCTCGCAGTGAAGTAAGGAGGCTAGATCCTCCATTTGCTGATTTGATGTTTTCAACCCTCCGTGGAGAAAAATCCATCTTCACGCCGAGTGAGATCTGCTTCGCGACGCCTCTTGCCTATTAGTACAGGGCTCCCCTCGAGCCCAAAGGATGGATCATCAAACCTTTCTCCTTCTCAGCTCTAAAATTGCGAATAACTTCTTGCTCTGTGAACCATGAGATTTTCAAGGTACTTTCGCATTGAGAAGTGCCTCCCTCTTTTCTTTAATTCAAACCCTCTTTCTAGGGGGATGCCTTTCACGAATCCCATGGGCCTTCGCGAAGAAAGGGGATCCCCAAGGGGACTCGGGTCATCATGAAGTGTTTATTCTTTGCAAAACACCCGCCATACACACGCGACCCACATGCTTATCCAGGTAACTGTGCTTCGAGAAGCACATTTCTTCACAACACCTTGCTTCGTGAGGAACCCTTGCTTCGCGAGGCAATGCTTCGTGAATGCATTTCCACTTCGCGAAGATCCTCCCATTTTCACCTATTCCCTATGCATAGCCTAGGTGACTTCACTTCACGAAGAACGTTGCTTCACAAAGCCCCTTAACTTCTTGGAGCACCAGAGCTTCACAAGGATTCTACCTATGAACCCCTTTGCTCGGAAACTCCTTTTTCTGTGTGAACCTTCATGTTTGCTCGAACCAATTTAAAAGTCCATTGGAAGATACTACCCGTCGCATTGCTTCTCCTCATGCTTCTTCACATAGGCATGCTAACAACTATTGCTTCTTCACATACCCATGCTAACGTGGACCCCCAATGGGATCATCTCTCGACACTGCCCAACCATGGAATTGTTGATGACTTTTTCCTTTCAAAGGTGGGTGGGTATCAGTTATGTAAGTCTTAGGGGTGTGGAGCTCACCCACCTCATCCGAGCTGCATGAAATTAAACTACCAATCCTCATCATCCTCAGTACATGATATTAAACTGTGAACTCACCCCGTGTCTTGCACGCAGGGCGCCCCACCTTGGACGTTCTCTACGCCCACTGGTCTCCATGGGAGTGAAATCATTCCTCAAATATAATGAAATCCTCTTTATCATAGTGGCGTTCATCTGTGGGGAAAGGGAAACCACCCTGATGTAAGCCTCTATCTTTCCTTGTAGGAGGCAGCACCCCCGCTCCTCCTCTCTCCTTAGGTGCCAAATCCCTCTCCCACTGGGATTTGTCACCACCTGGGCCTCCCTCCTAGTGTAAGTCATAATCTCAATCACCTTGGGATGCTAACCCCGTGTAACCCCTTTTCCTTTTTGGGCCCCTACCTACGCATCAGCCCCACTCTACTTCCCACAGGCACACCTTCCATGATGTGATCCTTAGGTCTTTGTTGTCTCTTGTTTCTCACACTGAGCATAACTTACATGGGCTTAGAGAAAGAATCGACCATGACATCCTCTATGGGAATCCTAGAGAGTAAGCCCCAAACCCAACATGAACTACGTGGTCTTTGTTCCTTGCCAAGGCAAGGTATGTAGGAAGCTTCCATGAGGTTTAAGTCCACCATCCATTGGTCCCGACCATCCTCACGTCGGTTCACCAACCCCTTCTGAATTACAAGGTCTTTGATCCTTGCCATGGAAAGGTACGTATGAATCCTACCCGAGGATCAAGCCCAACACCTGGCCGCTACGACCCCCTTCACGTTGATTCGCCCAAACCCACCTGAACTACGTGGTCTTTGATCCTTGCTAAGGCAGGGTATGTAGGAAGCATCCCCAAGGTTCAATCCCACCATCCATTGGTCCCAACCATCCTCACGTTGGTTCACCAACACCACATAAATTACGTGGTCTTTTATCTTTGCCATGACATGGTATGTAGGAAGCCTCCCTGAGGTTCAATCCTACCACCCATTGGTTCTGACCATCTTCACATCAGTTCTCACACCAACCTGAACTATGTGGTCTTCGATCCCTTCCAAAGCGGGGTATGTTGGAAGCCTCCCTAAGGTTCAATCCTAACACCCATTGGTCCCGACCGCTTCAAGTTGGTTCTCCAACTCCTTATAAACTATGTGGATTTGATGCTTTCCAGGGGAGGGTACGTAGGAAGCCTCTATGTGGTTCAAGCCCACCATCTATATGGGCCCTAGGTCATCCATCATGTTGGTTCACCCCCATCCAGCATGACGTTATACTGTGGACCTCAATCACTAGTAATTTTTTGTTCCCCCAATTAGCGGTAATCCCTTGCACACACCCGAACTACGTGGAATTTGATCCTTGACAGGGTAAGGTATGTAGGAAACCTCCCTAAGGTTCCATCCCAACAAACATTCAACCCTAGGTCCTCCTCCACGTCGGTTAACCAACCCCCATCCCACAGAAACTACGTGGGTTTGATCCTTGTATCCTAGATAAGGTATGAAGGAAGCCTCCCTGAAGTTTGACCCCGTCCAATAGTAAGCTGTTGTGACCCCATCCAGTAGTAAGCCGTTGTGACCCCATCCAGTGGTAAACCATTGTGACCCCATCCAGTGGTAAGCCATTTTGATCCACCTTCTGGAGGTAAGCCGTTGAGATCCCCAATTGACGGTAATCCATCGTTAGATGAACTAAAAGGACTTTGATTCCCTTCTACAGGGATATGTAGGAGGTCTCTTTGATACTCAATCCCAACATCACCATCATCCTCGGGTCGACTCCATCTCATTCTCCACCTACTTCATTAAACCCTCCATCATCCATCCTGATTATTACCCGGGCCACCACATCCCATTGGGATCATGCCACCTCATTCTCTATTCCCCTTAACAATAACCAAGAAGCTAACCACATGTTGGCCCCTACATCAGTGTTCCCTCCCAAGGTTGCACCCATCTGACCCACTCTAATTAGTGTTCTGATCGGTCCGATCCATCTCTGTTAGATGTTAAACTCCCGACAAACCTTGTGTTAAACATGGGAAGCTTAGGAAAACCACAGATACATGCCTATGGAATAAAATTCCCCATGTTTGACGTGGGATGCCCTGGGCTTCCCCGCCCTCGAGAAGACCTATAATAAGGAAAAAAACCCAGACACACCAATGTTCCAGCGTCCATACATTCCAGTGATGTCCAACGTGACTACTCCCGTGACCGAAGGTTGCTTCCCTGATCGGACCCTTTGAAATGTCCCGATATAAGCAGTGTAATAAACTAGTTTCCATGAAGATATGGCACTAGGAAGAGTTTAACGAAAAATGTATTAAATCTATAAGGGAGACCTGGACTAGGTGACGAGTTCCGAGGAGGAACCCCCAGAAGGAAGAACCGACATCCCATAATCCTGTTTCAATCAATGAGCAAACGTCCCTGAACAAGGAACAGATGCCACCCGCCTTTGGAAAACGGGAACGCAGGGCAACAAACAGCTCCTCCATCCCCCAACAAGATAGACGCACGTGCCCCAACGAAAGCATCATATACAATTTATCTTGTTTTTTTTTATTATACAGTTTTCCTAGGGGCATCAACTCTAGGAACAATATGGATTAACCAATGTATACCCATGCATAAACAATTTGTATTATTCTTTATCATCATTTATTCACTATAAATATGTTTTTATATTTTGTTAAACTATAAATGGGTAGTCTTATAAATACACTTGAGGGGTTTTTTGGCTATTTTACACATTTCATTATTATTATTTTTTAATTTTTATCTATTGTGAGGCATGTAAATTTGATTTTTCATCTTATAATTAATTATGAAAAATTATGTGATAGTTTTGAGGAATTCATTGGTTTTGAAATTATTTAGTCTATATGATTTTTGTGTTATTTTCCCCATTATTTCTATGAATTTGAAATTATGAAAGTAAACTAGAAATGAATTCATATTTCCTGAATTGGTTTTCCATGTTTTTATATCACTTACATGAGAGACATCATAATCATTTCTTCCATGCTCTTTATTATAAAAGTTTTTATGAGAGTCTCTTGTCATGTAGATAAAATTGAACATGATTTTGTTCTTATTTTAGGCCCCATGACTTATGTGTGCTATATTTATGATAGATTCCATCATTCAAATGAAAATACCATTTTGCAATTCACCTTTATTTTGGGCCACCTAGAAATTTAACCCCCACCCTAATGACATAGAAACTTGGAAATACCTATTTGGTGAAAAAAAATTAAAAGACAATTTTATCAATACTTACCCATTTCTGTATACATTTACTGTTATATTTTTAAAAATTGTGTGGGAGAGGTTATTTCTATGAGAAATCTATGGATAAGTACATTTTTTCCTTGGTTAAGTGAAAGGGTACCTATAATCTATATTGGGTTGTGGGTTTATACACAAAAAATTATCATTGTAAAAAATTTATAACCTCTTATTCACTATAAAAAAATAAATATAAACATGAAAACAATTATTTAAAAAATAAAATGAAAACATTTATTTTTATTTATAGAAATGAGAAAGTTGGATTCATAGTATGTAGTACTATATTCTTGTGACCCATAGAAATAATAAAGGGAAAACTATGTCTAGAGTGACACATTATGTAAGGGGTAGAGTGATATACTTTCACTATTTTAAACCTATGGAATTTTAACTTTTAAAGTGCTTAAGATATTGAGAACTCATTTTATGCCTCAGACATTAAAACATCTAATACTACTAGCCTTTGATCCTTCTAAAACATTCTGGATCTCCACTTTAGTACCACACAAATTTCTACCAATAATGAACTTGGATCCTTAAAAATAATACCATAGATCACATGGAGTCTAAGAATCAGAAAAAACTCAATTTTTAAATTTTCTTTTAGTGAAAAGGGAAATATATTTAGGGAGGGATGTCATGTAGTGACTTGTGGAGGATGTTAAGGTTAAAAACATAAGTAAAGTGAAGTGTATAATGCATGTATTTATCATGGAATAATGATGATTTCAATAATAAAGAAATATTTTTTTTTATTCTCCAGTTAATGGGTTTTTAGGTAAGTGGTATAATATTTTTATTAGTTTTAATTTTTTTTAATGTATAAGATTGTTATACTTTATGTATGTGGGTGAGTGAGGAGAAGAACAATTTCAAAATTATAATGCACTCTCTAATATAATTTAACCAAAAAAATAATAATAAAACTATGAAGTTAACTCATTATTTTTTCTTTTGTGAATCAATATTTATAATATCAAATGGATTTAATATTTTATTTTTAGTTATTTTATTGTTATTTTTAATTAATTTAAAAGACATATATTAATTTTTATTGTCTTTTTAAAACTAAAAAATTTATTTTATTCACGTGTTTTTTAAAAATTAACTTTTTAATATTAATTTAATCATTACCTTTATTGTTTTTATTTTTCAGGATTTTTATAAACTTCCAAAAGATAAAAACCATGAAATGAAAAATTAACCTCCAAGAGCTTTGTAAATAATTTATTTGGAAGAAGAAAAGGTATATGAAAAATTTTCTTACCACTCAAGATAAAGCTTAATATTTTTGAGGCTCAGTGGGTGATAAAAATTATCTATACATTTATTGATTGAAGAGAAGCTGATATATAGGTCTTTAAAAGGATAAAAAATGATATATAATTTTTTTTAGAATTTACCATGAAGGAGTAGAGTTGATGCATAATAAATTTCTGAAGGAAGTGACTAATTTATAATATTTTACAAGTTTTTAAATATACAATAAACTATTATGTAATTAATTTTTCCCAAGCTAGAATAATATAATGGTTTTCTCCCTTAGTGAAAAAATTAGCGAAGGGTTACATAAGATATTTTATTATGTGGAATTAATATATATAATTTTGAACATAGATAAAGAAAAAAGATTTATAGAGGATGTTGTGAGGTGAATATATGCACCATATTGACTCTCTGTCCAAGCACAAATAGAAGATACCTACAAGAAGATATAATAAAAAGATGATGGGTTTTCTCTAAGTAATTTAAACAATAATTAGTTCAGCATAAAAAATATATATTTTTTTGTTTTGAATGATATATTTCACTATAAAGGGGGTGAAACTTAGTTAAATTTGATCCTTTTTTCATTTAATTTACACTTAAATAATATCAACCATGGAGATCATAACAATAGACAAGAATCTTTTTCAATGAACAATGTGATAAAGGGATTAATTTATTCCTATAACTAGGCGAAATTGGAAATTAATTCTCTAAATTCTCCACAATATGTTTATATATCAAAGGAAGAATATGATGATCTTAGTAAAGGATTATAAAACAAAGGTCATAATTTAGATGATATTAAATAATGATATTCCCATATTTAGACTAGACATATGGATCCAAATAAGGAAAAATAGAGCTTATTTCTGGATAATGAAATTACGAGAGAAGAAAAACATGAAAGATATTGATATTTTCCCCTCTTCATATATAAAAGGATTGGATACCTTGTATTTAGTCAAGAATTCATTTAGTTAGATACTATATTTTATATATTTTTACACAGTTGAATCTTGTTATATTAAGAAAAATTCTTCTCCACCTTTCTTTTAATTTTCATAATAGTGATTCTCAAGATCTCATCCTCGATGAGAGGCTAACTCAAGGATTTCCAAATGGATGGAAGCTTGTGCTTTGAAGTTCATAAAGATGCCTTTATATTTTATATATTATTCTATAGATTTGGGTGATTAATGGGTATAAGTGAATGGAAGTACCTCTCACTCTGTTTTTCCCCATTTCATTTCTTACTACTAAAATTTATTCTCTCTCCCACTAATTGAGTTACTGATGTGTAATGAGATGAGTGTTTTTATTTGTGTGTGGACTCATATTTATTATCTATTTGATATAGTATTGGGTAAATCACTTTAGAGGTACCTCTAGTGTGATTATCATTCCCATACTTTATGCAGTGAGGGTGTGTGTAACTGGTTAAATAACCCAAGATATTTAGGCTTAGAAGTAATGGAAGTGAAATATTAAAGGATCATTAAGGTTAGATCAAGGGGAATATTCTTTTTTGAATTTAATTTTGTTTAAATGTAAATATTCAGGTTTTATCTCTATTTTCATTCATAAACACCAACTTATATCATGGTTTAAATAAATAAAACAAACAAAAACAACATTAATTGTGAAAATAGTGAGTGTTCTAGGATTATCTCCTTGAGATACAAACCATTAGTCAGTTGTATGATATATATATAATGAATATTAATTTTCTGTTTTCAAAATCACATTAACAAATGATAATTTTTAGTTTAACAATGGAAGATATTTTTGGAATATAGAGAAATGGTAAACAATTGGTACATTTATTGTTTAAGGCTAAGTTTTTGGAATAAAATTGTTATTAATGTATTATTTTTACTCAAGCCTATGAGTAGCATTGATTATTGGGACTATTAATTATATTTTATTAATAAATATATATTTTAATTACATTTAAACACTTAAAAAATTTGGTGGTGTCATTATAATTTGTAATATAAATTAAAGAATTGGATATATTTTTACTATATTAAAATATAATTAAAACATTGGAAATTGATTTTTAGTTTTGGAAATTAATTTTATAATATTAAAATATATTAGTTTAATCATTAAATAAAACTAAATTATTTTAAAAAAATTTAAAATTATTGAATAATTTTTATTTCATAAATATTTATGTATAAGAAAAAACAACATTTTTATTATTCACATTAGAATTCAATTTGTGTAGAAAAACACCAAAAATTCTCTCTGATATAATTTTGATGTGTGGATTCCAAAAATTATATCCATTTTATCCAAATAAATATCCAAATAATAATTTTGGAATATCTTAGTTTCAATATAAAAATTAATGTATTATTAATTATGTTAAAACATATTTTATTAAAATTGTTCACTTATACAGACTTTAAGATACATGATTTAGGAAATAATTTTATTTTATTAAACTATTGATAATTTATTTTTTATTCAATTTAAATATTATTTATTAGAAATATTATTTTCCCCAATGGTTAGGTTGATGGTTAGGTTACTATTTTGATTGTGAGTAACTATTCTAATGGTCATATAGTCCTTATACTTTTTATAAAAACCTTTTATATCTATTATTATTTATTCACTCATTTTCTATAATGATTCTCTATATGGTATTTATAAAATGCATGTCTTATTTAATTTTTTTTATTCGTTTCATAGATTTTTTATTGCGTCATTTATACGAGGCTAAAATCCCATGGATTTTCAAATTTTAATAATATGGTTTACATGTTTTTATTATCCCATTATACTATTATTGATCCTATGGAATATATTAATCATTCATTTTTAATGTTATGTTATGAAATAAAATGGATGCTTTGTTATATAAATAACATGATTTAGTTATTGTTTAATTTTTATAGCAAAATAAACATTTTAACTAGGAAGAACAATTTTTTATGGAAGGAAATTTTCATTTAAAAACAATATATTTTACACTAGTAACTATAGATAAATAAATATTTATTATAATAGAGGAAATAAATTTATCCTAATAAATAGAGATACCAAAGAGTAATATACTTTCCACTATAAAAAATTTAATAGTAAGAAAAATTAAGAAATAAAAAAACAACAACTTCTTCCATATGATTTTAAACTAATTAACCACATTACATAATTCTATTGGAGTAAAATTTATAAGTATTCATCATTATACCTTGAATGTATGATCAATAAAAAATTCATCTCTCTCTTTTTATAATATTAGTTAACGAAGGGAGGTATAAATATCTCTATATGATACACTCCAAGAAGGAAATATTCATAGATTTAATCAAGGTAAATAAATGGCTCCTACTATATTTATTAGCATAGGGAAACATAGTAACCATAGTGTATGATGGGGTACTAAAAATAGTTTAATTACACCCCTTCAAGAGTTTCCATCATATATATGATAAGATGATAATTTCAAGATTCCATTTTATGGATTCAAAAATTTGTTCCTATAAACTATGAGTAAATGAGTAACTTAAAAGAATGTAGATACCACCAGATATCTTGTAATGAACAAAATTATTTCCACATCATTGATTCGAAGTCTATTTATATGAAAAGGTAAAAAAGGGTTAAATTTTTTGTTAAGTATATCAATTTTAAATAGAATATAGTGAAATAATCCATTATTAGATAAATATATAATAAGTAATAAAAATATTATAGATATTACATATAAATATACTCATATTCTTGGCGATGAAATTTTTATAGAAAAGGTAACCCGAAAATCATAATGTTTATAAAATGAAGATAAGTATATGATATGAGTACATTAAAAATATACCATTTATGTTTCCTACAAATAAATAATGATATACTTTATTATAAATTCTTGTTCTTTGATATTGTTTGGTGTTTTTATTTTATAGTTATATGGTATTGAAAAGAGGTATTGAGGATCCTCATAGGAAAGAGGTGAATAAAATTCAACATGAGGATGAGAACTTATAGTAGAATGTTTAACATGATTCACCCATGGAAATACCAAAGACACATTTTAGAGTTATAGTAAAATTTAGTTTGATCAGGGATCATCAATATATTAAGGGAATATTTTCTCAAGGGGGAAGTGTTGGAAATCAATGTTTTTTGATGTTATAAAGCACAATATCCTCCTAATTTAAAATGGGATGTTTTATTGTGGGAAATAGAATAATAGTGGAGAGTCTTAATATTGTTTTTCAATTGATCAGTATACCAAAAATATATATGTTGAATCACATTATGTTTATAATATAAGGTCACGCATGACACTGATGGGATATCCTTGTGCTTGAGAATATTACTAAGTGGTTTACTGAGAAAGAATTTTAGGATAGTTTATTAAAGAAAGTATATATTAAGACACCATGTTTGGAAATATGTTTGTGGTTCATGACTATGAAGTAGGAGATGTTTCAGTATTGGATTCTTCAACTAAATTTACTAATTTAATTTGATTTTCATTGTCCTTGGGTGGTTCTACGAAGGCTCATTTATTTGAATTTGTATTGTAAAAAAAAACATAATACCATGGTGATGTTATATTGTATAGGTACATTCATAGAGGCGGTAAGTAAACCATTGATAACAAATAAATACATAATAAGGATTAAAATATGGTTGTGTGTGCAACTGCATTAGGATATGGTAAGAAGAGAGAGATTAATTATTTTCTTTTACGTGATATGTGGCCAAGGTGTTGCAGAGAGAATTTGTATTTTCTTTTTATCAAGTAAGGGAACTATTGGAGTTCTTTTAATGTGACCAAAAAGGATATAATTGATTTATATATATTAATGAGCTTAAGGAGAGTCATTATTTTGGTATTATAAGATATCTATAGTGATTTTATTATAAGAAAACACAAAGAAGTATATTATATGGCTTTGATTCTTAATATTCCTCTAATTACTATATAATTAAATTTCATTATAGTGGTAGTATAATATCAGATAGGATATGTAGTATAATAGTAGGAAGAAATTGGAAAGGAGAATCTTAGTGGGGGATGTGGCTCAATTTAGTCTATAAACTCAAATCTAGTATTGTTGGGAAGGTGTAGGATAATTATTTTTTATGGATTAGAAGACACTTTAAATTATTGAGGTGTATTTGATTAAAATAGGTAAAATACAATATAACTTCCCCATGGATATTTTTTCATTACAGTACCAGTTCTTTAAATTCATTTATTTCTCATTTTTATTTTTTTTGTCTGTGATTGGATATGAAGGAATTTTATGGGGTATTTGACATGGATTCTATACTGGGAAAGAGAGTAAAATATATGATAATATTTCAATAATGTGTCATTATCATTAGTGGATATTTAAATCTTTGGTATTTCTATATTTTTCAAATTTTGAGGTTTTATGTAATCTTAGTGATGGATTGGCCATCAAATTTATAGTCTCACTTTGATTGCTACTAGATACGGGTGACCATGGTCTATTATTAGGATGTATTGTATATTTTCATGGTTGAATGGGTTATCAATATAGTATATTTAAGGCAGTTGGATAAGATTACATTTGAAATTTAGGGAACTATTCTTTAATCTTCTTAGGTAGTGTCAGTTCTATTTTTCCTCCCACTATTATTTGTTTTCAATGTGTTCATCTAAATATTTATATGGTTTTCCTACATATATATATGTGTGAATTATATAATAGACATTCTAATCAGTACTTGTGTTATTTATATTTCACTATTAAAAAACATGTATATAACAGCTCTAGAATTTACCAGTGCTAGAATGATTCTCTGATAAATGCTACCTTTTATCAACGCTAAAATAAGCATCCATAAAGAAGCCCTTTATCAGTGCTTTTTTAGTGCTGATAAAATGTAACATTTATCAGCACTTTATTTTAGCACTGATAATGTAAACCTTTATCAGTGCTTTATTTTTAGTACTAATAAAAGGTGACCTTTATCTGTGTATTTTTAGTGCGGATAAAAGTTTCCCTTCATCAGTTCTTTTTAAGGCTGATAAACGTTCAGAATAAATTGAAAATTTTAAAAATTAAAAAAAAAGATTAAATTAAGAAAAATATGAAACATTTGTTTAATAGAATAATTATTTATTAAAATGAATAAATTTAATATACCTATATATATTAAAAATATTAATAAATAGTATATATTAAATATAGATATAAAAAATGAATAAGTATAATATATATAAAATGTTATCAAAAAACATATTAATCTCTTATTAATTTTTATTGTTTTTTGATTTTTCAATTTAACCTTCATCAAACATCATGTGTGGCATTTATTTCACGTATGTATATATATATATATATATATATTCATGCATTTTTATACACAAACACACACATAAATATATTTATGAATTATATAGTAACACATACACCTAATATTTTTGTAATTTATTCAAATTTTAGTATATTTTAGATCATCATTATGAAATGATACATTTAATTTATATTATGTTTTTAATTATTCATTTTTTAATTTGTTTTTAATACTACAATTAGGCTATTAATTTTTAATATTTTTTATTTTTTACTTTAATTTTGAATTTAATCATTTTTTATGATTTATTTATATATATATTTATTTAGTATGTTCTAGTATTTTCAATATGCATTCATCCAATTCAATATATATATATATATATATATTATATATATATCCACATTTTATTAACTTATATTTAATTAATAAATCTTATCCATTTTTTCAATTTTTTTAAAGCGTACCTCTTTTTAATTATTTAATTCCATTCATTTTTAAAATGCATGTATTCAAGATTATTTATCTATTAATAATGTTACAAATATATTTTAAAATAAATATTTATAAATAAATGTACCTATATATGTAAATTTACTATATATATAATTATTATGAATAAATTATTATTATATTTTAAATAATTATTTATATAATTATAAATAAAAAATTATATATATCTAAATAATTATAAATTTATAATAAATTTATTTAAATAATTAAAAATTATTTAAATAATTACAATTACAAAACTTTTATAAGTGCTTTTTTAGCGCTAATAAAGATCAATCTTTATTAATGCTAAAATGTTAACACTAATAAATATGTCTTTTATCGGTGATTTTTAGCACTAATGAAGCTCAAGATTTTTTAGCCCTAAACAATAACTAATAATAATTTCTTTTATTCGAGCTTATAAATTTAGTGCTAATAAAAGAGATCTTTATTAGAAAATTTTTAAAAGTGCTGTTAAAAGTGTTTCCGATCTATTTAACTAAACTCTAACCACAACCCAGTCACTCATGATTCTTAATGTAATGACCCAAATCTATCTGGTCTATTCCTTTGATGAAATATGGTGTCTGAGGTGTTTCAGGATGTCAAGGTGACATATCCACAACATTTTCCCAAAATTCCAATTAGGAGAACAGTTCCACCAGTGAGACTAGTGTGAACAGTTCCACTAGTTAGACCAGTGTGAATAGTTCCACTGGTGAGACTTGTGTGAACAAATCCAATGATAGCCTTGTGAATAGTTCTAATGGCAGGCTTATGTGAACAGTTCTAACGGTATCCTTATGAACATTTCCAACGGTAGGATTATGTGAACAGTCCCAACAGTAGCCTTGTAAATAGTTCCAACGATAGGCTTATGTGAACTGTTCCAATGGTAGCCTTATTTGAATAGTACAATGGTTGCCTTATGTATACAGTCCAATGGTAGGCTTAGGTGAACATTTCAACATTATCCTTATGTGAACAGTCCAATAGTAGGCTTATGTGAATAGTGTAATGGTAGCCTTTTGTGAATAGTGCAACAATAGCCTTATGTGAACTATCCAATAGTAGGCTTATGTGAACAGTACCATGGTAGCCTTATGTGAATAATGAAATGGTAGGATTATGTGAATAGTTCCAATAGTAGCCTCTTTTTCCTTTTCCAAATTTTGAGTTCACGAAATGTTTTTTCAGAAAAGTGAGGTCCAATGGTAGCCTCTATTTCCATTTCCAAATTATGAGTTCATGAAAAGTGTTTTCATAATGGTGAGGTCCAATGGTAGCCTCTATTTATTTAACCAAATTTTGATTTCATGTACAGTGCTTCCAGAATGGTGAGGTTCCAATGGTATCCTATATTTTTTTTCTAAATTTTATGTTCATGAATAGTGTTTCTAGAACGGTGAGGTCCAACAGTAGCCTCTATTTCCTTTTCCAAATTTTGTGTTCATTAATAGTGTTTCTATAATGGTGAGGTTCAACGGTAGACTCTATTTCCTTTTCCAAATTTTGATTCCATGAACAGTGTTTCCAATACGGTGAGGTTCCTATGGTAGCCTCTGTTTCCTTTACTAAATTTTTTGTTCATGAACAGTGTTTCCGAACAGTGAGGTCCAACAGCAGCCCTTATTTTCTTTTCCCAATTTTGAGTTCATGTATAGTGTTTCTAGAATGATAAGGTCTAATGGTAGCCTCTATTTCTTTCCCCAAACATTGAGTTCATGAACAGTGTTTTCTGAACAGTGAGGTCCAACGGTAGCCTTTATTTCTTTTGCAGACTTTTGAGTTCATGAACAATTTTTATAGTACGGTGAGGTTCCAATGGTAGCCTCTATTTCCTTTTCCAAATTTTGAGTTCATGAATAGTCTTTTTAGAATGGTGAGGTTCAGTGGTAGCCACTATTTCCTTTTCCAAATTTCGAGTTCAAGAACAGTGTTTCCAGAACGGTGAGGTTCAACAGTATCCTCTATTTCCTTTGAAATTTTTTGATTTCATGAACAATGTTTCTAGAATTGCGAGGTTCCAATAGTATCCTCTATTTCCTTTTCCAAATATTGAGTTCAAGAATAGTGTTTCTAAAATATTGAGGTCCAAAGGTAGCTCTTAATTCCTTTTCTAAATATTGAGTTCATGAATAGTATATTTAAAATTGCTAGGTTCCAACGGTAGCCCTTATTTCCTTTTCCACGTTTTGTGTTCATGAACAGTATTTCCAACTACCTATAGTTTCACCACATTGACATTTCCTTTGACATAAAATGCATTTAAAGCCTCATTTAAATGACGCTAATGCCAATTCAAAGTCCATAAATCATATGTTATTTTTTCTAAGGCTCGAGATGATTTTACTTGGTAAAATCGTGTGGTTTAATGTGATCCGCTTTTAATAAAAAATCCAGCATATCATAAAACGTTGCTCCGTTAAATCTTCAAATGAAATGAGATATATTCCTCCCTTTTTCTAACTCCATATTATCTGGCGCGAGATGCTCGAACCTTTCCTAACTTCTTGTAGGATGTGTGCGATCAGAATTTCCTCCTTGGATTGGTTCCCCTCTATTTTTTATACAACCATGCAGTATCAATCAATCTTTGATATAGGGTATGATCTATCATCATTATTTTGGGTTAATATCCTTTTTTTCTCCTTTCCCTTTTATAAAATGTTATCACCATGTTTTTAATGGTATTTTCTTGGGTTTTGCCTGGTTTGGTGGTGTCTCTGCATCCTCAGGTGGATACAGTTGTGACTGGGGGGTGGGAGATCTTAATCCATTGTGTGGCTCATTCTCATATAAATAATTTTAAGTACCGTTTGAGGTAGGGGATTTGTATTTTCACTATTCTTTTATGTTCTAATATATAGTTATCATGTTTTAGCCCACTAGATAACAATGGAATTAACATATTAAATATTTTAACTGGATAAATAAATTGATATCAATTGTATGTTATAACATCTTGTTTTGCTAGATAGTTTTATATATATGCTATCTTTGTTTAGATTTTCGTTCTTGATGGGAATTGGTAATCAACACAAATATTAAATTAATTCATAATTTTTTGGACAAAGATAAAGATTCATGTAAATGAATCTTGGTTTTTGTTTTTGTAATTTGATTTTAATCAAATTGATGCAGTAAGCATGTTTAATAAATTTTTGATAGCTTAATGTTTAGGTTTCCAGAAGTTGGAACCTATAAATAAAAAATCAGTTAATTCAAGATGGAGTAAAGAACTAATTGTTTGATAAAAGATAATTCCTCGTAGGGTTCCAAGTTACCCTCTTGCTTGTTTACAGGCCAAGAGCCCAATTGATATGATGTTTTTTTTTCTGCTGCTTGTGTTGTGATATGAACCTGGAAGGCTGTTCTGATATGTGGGGGTAGGGAGGCCTAATGGTTATGGTATCAATTGATGCCTAGAGTGGAAAGATGCATCAGTTTATGCATGTGGATGTCAGGGATGACACCTGAGATGATGGAATGGGTTGGATGTGAATGTTTGGATGCCTGTTTTTTATTATTGGTTTTTTATCTTCTTTAATTTCCCCACTACTCAAGGCAGTTGTTTTTATTACCCTCCTATTAAAAGGGGTGAATATGTGCAGTTTATACCATGTGCTTTTTGTGTTTATCTTCTAGAGGGAGGATGGGTCTATGCTCATACTATTGGTGGCAGAGACTCGATGAGTAGTTCATTTACTCACTGTGTTGAGCCCCATAGTGTTTAGTATCTTAGAATGTTTTTTATAAAATTCCTAGGAATATGGGAAAGTAAAAATTTTGTTAATAAATGATTGAATAAATGATGTAAAGCCATGGGGTTAGATATTGTTGGGATGCAATGCTTAGATTGAAATTTAAAGGAAGAGTGAACTTTAGGTGTGATGATAATGAAATATAATGTGGAAATTATCAATGGATATTTAATGTTTAAAGAAAAAATTAACATAAAGTGAAACTGATAAAAAGGAAATGATGTAATGTATTAAATCTCTTTAAATGGTTGTTTTCTTATTGGATACCTAGTTTTAGAAGTGGGACTCAGGAGTCTGAGAGATGTTAGTGGCAGTTGAGTCTAAGAATTGATTATTCCCATAGTGTGGTTGTGAGCTATGGTATATTCTATAATTTTAGTGTTTTTATACGCTACTCCACCTCATCAGTTTGGGAAACTGACACCCTGGGGATTATAAGCCATGGGGGGTGTTTTCCCCTACATTACGGTGGGAGGATGGTTGGATGACTACCACCTTTGGTCCCACTATCTTCTCTTGGTAGTTACTTGTGTTGGTAGGCACAACGGTTTGTTTTCTCCATTAATGTGTGTAGAGGGATGTAATGACTTGTGGTTATTCACACACATATATTTTCAATATAGTTTCTATGGACTACTATAGGTATAACTTTTATAGGTTGTGATGGCTTGAAGATTCTTACTTGATGTATGGGTTGTAATGGCTGGAGGTATAATGTATGACGTATGATACACATTATGCGAGTTGTGGTGGCTCCCAGAAATTACCTGGTTACTTTCTTGTGTGTATGTGGTGGTTTTGTTGCATGATATGCATGTTGTGGTGCTTCTCCCAGGAGTCTACGAGCAAGCCTTTTTTGAGATAGATGCTTAGGACATGCGATGTTAAGGAAAAGCAACAAACGAGTGGGGAAGTAGTAGTGGGGTACCCATGATATTATTTATTATATTACATACTGTTGTATTTGATACTTGGTGAGATTTTCCATGGTGAGGCTAGGAACATAGTATAACTATTTAGGTGATGAGTTAGTTTTACTTGTTGTTTACTGTGCTTTAGCATGCTTTATTTACTTTTGCACCAGAGGCTCTAGGGAGGACCCTACTGAGTATACTACAATACTCACCCTATGTACATATATACTTTTATTTAGATAACATGAAGTAGGTTGGAGATCAAGATGGTTTCAACTATCTTGGGGTTACATGACCTGTTGGGGCTTGTGGTTGCTGTTGTTTTTACTTTTTTGGGAACTTTCAATTTTCCCCCTTTTAGTTGTAGTTGTTTTTCATGAGATTACATATTTGTAATTGGGATTTATTTTTAATTGTTGTCTTTAATGGAGTTTTTTGGTGTCTGTCTTATCTCTCTCTTTTGAATGTGTTATCTTAGAGGGAAATGCCTCCCATTTTTTTGTTTACTATACCGTCGGTGCTAGTTTCCAACTCAGGGCCTACTAGAGGTGAGAATTGTGGGTCATTATCTCTCTTATCACATTTCCATCCCATGAGGGGTAATCCTTGGGGGGGGGGGGGGGGGTCATGACTGAGTTGTATCTGAGGCTTTGGCTGAGGTATAAGATGGATTTTGGTGTTAGGAATAGGTGAGGTTTCATGGGTTGGTAGGGAAACAATGTCAGTCACGTTCAAAAAGTGATGTAAACAATGGAGACTAGCTGGGAGATAGGCGTTTAGGGACCCTATGATCTGATTCACTGACCTTTAAGTTGAAAATGGATACTAAACGAGGTGATACTAGTTGCAGGTTAGAGACCTAGGAAAGGATCATGCATCATTCTTCTTTTTACCTCGGTTTGAATGGGAAGACGATGGGATAGGATAACCTAAAATGAATAAAATAAAACAATTAATTAATATTAAGTCTTCCATAGTCCAGGTTTAGGAGCTCTAAATATTTTTTATCTTATAGGTATGGCTCCAGGTCGACGTCCTCATCAGGATCGCATAGAAGATGTACAATAGGTTGTGCTAGAAGATTGTCGTAGGGTAGAGGTTGACGATGACGACACTAGGAGGAGGAAAATACGAGAGTTTTAGTTCCAGATGTTGTAGAAGTATGAGGGATCCATTTCAGAGGCAGTAATAGATGACTAGTTGGAGGAGGTCAAGATAGGATTTAGTTCAATCTGTGTTTGAAAGGAGAAATGGGTGTTCTCGGTTGTGACGATGCTGTGTGGAGCAGCGAGGATGTGGTGGTTCTTGTTCCTCAGGGATCGCGAGGAGTCAGCAATCTCATGGGAGGAGTTTTGAGACATGTTTAGAGTCAAGTTTCTTTCTTCGAATATGAAGGCGTCCAGTCACCCTGAGCTTCTTACCCTTCGACTGGGGAGCTCTAGTGTGTGAGAGTTTGGAATCCATTTCAAGAACCTTTTATGATATTCTTTGGACCTGTTTCTAGATGAGGAGTCTAGGGAGAGGCATTTTGAGGAGGCTTTGCATCTAGAGATCCAGTGACTAGTCACCCCATTTATGATAAATAAATATAACGAGGTGCTTGTGAGGTTTTATTTCATTGAGAGGACATTGTCCAGAACCAGATCATCATGAGAGGGGAGACTTCATGATTACTCAAGAAGAGAGTTGTGGTCTGGGGTTCCCGGTTTTCAGGGCAGAAGAGTTTCCGTTCAGACGAGGGTAGGTCCCAACCCTCAGCATCTCGTATCTCTAAGGGAAGCAGCTCTCAGGCCTTTTCCAAGGGATCAAGAGCTTTTTTCTCTTGTGTTGTTTGAGGTCATTAACAACGAGAGTACAAGATCTTTTAGAGTACTCATCGTACACCAGGTGTACCACTCCAAGTTCCTCTGATGAGGAAGTTCCAGCTGAGGTAGCAGCAGCAGGTTGCCCCAGCTTTGGATCAACAGAGGGTAGATGGGGTAGGAAGAGGACATCCCCATGACGCTCTCCATCCTCCTAGAGAAGAGTGTGACTGTTGTGGTGGTCCTCATTAGGTTCAGAGAAGCCATGGGGGAGGTTGTGGTCAGCTTCATTCTTTAATGTTTCTAGCTCCAGGTGAGGCAGACATCGTTCGAGGTACCCTATGCTTTTTCTCTACTTTGGTGAATGCCATGTTTGATTCAGGAGAGACACACTCTTTTATATTACCTAACCTTGTCCATACATTGGGACTTGAGGTAGATAGGCTTCCAGTGCCCTTGGTGTTCACTACCACTGCTGGGAAATATCCCTATACCCACAGTTTTGGGAAAAACCGTGGGTATAGGGGTGCCCTATACACACGGTTTAAGAAAACCTAGGGTATATGTATAGAGTGGGGACCTATACCCACGGTTTTGGAAAACCATGGGTATAGGTGTTTATTTCGAGGACTATCCCCATGGTTTTTTCAAAACCGTGCGGATAGAGTTTTTTCGAAGGCCTATACCCACGGTTTTGTAAAACCGTTGGTATATGTGTTTATTTCAAGACATATCCCCACGGTTTTGACAAAACCATGGGGATAATTTTTTTTCTCGAAGGAATATACCCACGGTTTTTTAAAATCGTGTGGATAGACTTGGTGTGAAAAAAAATGTGCGGGAAAAAAATCAATTTGGCGGCAAAACCTCAGTTTGAATTAATATATTTAGGTTCATGGAATTCATTCAGCATGTTCGTTCGGTGGATTAGTTGGTGAGTTGTTGCAGGTTTGTTCCCTCCGTCGTGGTATCGATTACCGCTGGTTTCATTTTTTGAATACAGAAAAATGCATTAATATATTTAAATAATTGCAGATTCACATTAATGTAGTCGGAGCGGGTCGGCTGGTTAAGCGATGGATACTTATATAGCCGACGAGGGTTCGAAACTCGCTGAGGATTTTTTTTCGAAATACGGTACCAGATTAATATATATTTTAAATTGTAGATATATAATATCATATACTGCATAGCTGAAGTGGTGAGAATGATTGAAATGTAGTTGCAGATTGCAGGTAGAGGCGGGTTCAATTCCTAGCTGTTGCGTTTTTTCACTATTTTTTCCCATGGTTTTAAAACCGTGGGTATATCACTTTGACAGGTTGGATTAAGCATTGACACGGTGAAAAAAATGTATACCCACGGTTTGAAAAACCGTGGGTATAGGTCATGGACCTATACCGACACCACCAACGACCACAGTTCTCCAAACCGTGGGTATAGCCTATACCCATGGTTTTGGGGTCTATACCCACGGTTTTGAACCGTGGGTATAAGGTCATTTTCCAGTAGTGTACACCAATTGGAGGTCGAGATGACTTGTTTGAAGCATGTATAGATTATGAGCTAGTGATGGGGTCGGACAGCTCTTGGGGATATTTCCTATGTTTATGGATACAACCATATGATTTCATCCTCAGCATGGATAGGATTCATTTGGAGCAGGCTATAATGGATTTCTTTAAGAGGCAGGTTGCGTTCTTCGATGCTGATGGAGAGCTGGTGGTGTTTTTTGGCGATCGAGACCCTCAGATGGGTCAGAGGCATGTTCAATCCTTATCATCCATGATGGCTGAGCTGATGTTACGTTCTTCATAGATTCATCTGTTGTTGTTTCCTAGGGTCATAGAAGAGTAACCTGATGTCATTCTAGAAGAAGTTGTAGCATTACCCCCTCGATGAGAGATCAAGTTTGGGATCGAGCTACAACCATGAGCGTCTCATATCTCTATGTATATATATAGGATATCCACTTCTGAGTTAAGAGAGATATGTATACAGAATGATGGTCTATTGTAGTGTGGTTTTGTTCGACTGAGGGTGTCATGGTGGGGTGCACCAGTTTTGTTAGTAAAGAAGGATGATGGCAGTTTGCAGTTGTGTATCGATTAGTGTCTCTTTAACAAAGTGATAGTAATGACTCGCTATCCTATTCCATGGATTAATGATTTATTCAATCAATTGAAGGGTGCATGTGGTTCCCAAAGATTGAATTGCATTCAGGATATCATCAAATGTGTGTGAAGGATGAGGATATCCCGAAGACTGCTTTCTGTTTTTGTCATGGGCATTATGAGTTCGTCGTAATGGCGTTCGGTGTGACGAAAGATCCAGCTTTATTTATGGGATTGATAAAAGTTGTGTTCAATGAGTTCCTGGGTAAGTTTGTGCTTGTTTTCATCGAAGAAATATTTATTTACTCAATGTATGAGGAGGAGTATCCAGAGCATCTACATGTCGTTTTGGGAGTTCTTCGTCAACATCAGATGTTGGGGAAGATGTTGAAGTGTGATTTTTGGGATCAAGAAGTCCATTTCCTGGGGAATGTTGTGTCCTAGATAGGAGTATCTATGGATCCATCGAAGATAGAAGCAGTTGTGTCATGGGAAGCCCCCAAGATAGTGGTAGAGGTGCGAATTTTCCTTGGTCTTGCAGGTTACTACAGGAGGTTTGTAGCTGATTTCTCTTGGGTTTTAACTCCTCTGATAGCATTGACCAGAAAGGATCAGGCGTTCATGTGGAATGATCAGTGTCATGATGCTTTTGAGTATCTAAAGTATAAGTTAGTATGTGATCCAGTTCTTTGTCTTCCAGTAGAGGGAGTTCAGTTTGATGTTTTCTGTGATTCTTCTCTTCTAGGGTTAGGTTGTGTTCTGATGCAGCAGAGATGAGTTGTTTCTTATGGGTCTCGGTAGTTGCGTCCCGATGAATGTATCTATTCCACCCATGATCTTGAGTTTCTAGTTGGAATGTTTGCTCTGAAGTTGTAGAGACATAGTGGCGTGGAGGAGAGTACCTGGGAATGTGAGTCACAAATACGTGCTCAGTACCCCGGGTTGTTTTATTTTTAACTCATTTCATGTTAAGAAAAATTCTCATTTTGGTTATAGACCTTTCAAGTTAATGAGATTCATTTATTTGGATTCTTCTTGTGGCTTTCTCTATTTTTAGAGGTATCTTTATGGTTGGTTGTTCGAAACTTGTTTCAATTTCTCTATGAGTGGGGTTTTAATTCTCATGGACAAGAATGTTTTGAGGGGTATCTGATGTAATGGATAAAAACTCTCTGGTTTATTCCATTGCTGAAATCTATTGTCTGAGGTGTTCCAAGAGGTATAGGTGACACATCCCCAACACTTTTCCAGATATCCAATTCGGTGAACTGTTCCACCAGTGAGACCGGTGTGAATAGTTCCATTAGTGAGACCGATGTAAATAGTTCCACTGATAAGACTGGTTTGAACAGTTCAAATGGTAGTCTTATGTGAACAGTTCTAATGATATACTTGTGAACAATTCCAATGGTCGGCTTATGTGAATATTTCATATAGTAGCCTTTTGAATATATCCAATGGTAGTCTTTTGTGAGCAGTCCCAATGGTATCCTTATGAATAGTTCCAACAGTATCCGTATTTGAATAGTTAAACAATAGCCTTATGTGAATAGTCCAACAGTAGGATTATGTGAATGGTGAAAAGGTAGCCTTATGTGAACAGTCCAGTGATAGGCTTATGTGAATAGTGCATTGGTAGCCTTTTGTGAATAGTGAAACGATAGCCTTATGTGAATTATCCGATTGTAGTCTTATGTGAACATTGTAATGGTAGCCTTATGTGACCAGTGCAATAGTAGGCTTATGTGAAATGTTCCAATGGTGGCCTCTTTTTCCTTTTCCAAATTTTGAGTTCACGAATAGTGTTTTTAGAATGGTGAGGTCCAATGGTAGCCTCTATTTCATTTTCCAAATTTTGTGTTCACGAACAGTGTTTCCAAAACGGTGAGGTCCAACAGTAGCCAATATTTCCTTTTTTAAATTTGGAGTTCATGAACATTGTTTCTAGAATGGTGAGGTCCCAAAGGTATCCTCTTTTTATTTTCCCAAATTTCGTGTTCATGAAATGTGTTTCCAGAACGGTGATGTCAAAGGGTAGCCTCTATTTCCTTTTTTAAAATTTGTGTTCATGAACAATGTTTCTAGAATGGTGAGGTCCAGCAGTAGCCTCCATTTCCTTTTCCAAATTTTTTGTTCTTGAACAGTGTTTCTAGAACAGTGAGGTTCCAATAGTAGCCTCTATTTCCTTTGAAAAATTTCATGTTCATGAATAGTGTTTCCAGAACGGTGAGGTCCAATAGTAGCCTCTATTTCCTTTTCCAAATGTTGGGTTCATGAACAGTGTTTCCAGAAAGGTGAGTTCCAATGGTATCCTCTATTTACTTTTCCAAATTTTGAGTTCATGAATAGTTTTTCCAGAATGGTGAGGTCCAATGGTAGCCTCTATTTCCTTTTCCAAATTTTGAGTTCATTAAGAGTGTTTCTAGAATTGTGAGGTTCCAACGGTAGCCTCTATTTTTGTTGCCAAATTTTGAGTTCATAAACAGTGTTTCCATAACAACAATGTTCAATGGTAGCCTCTCTTTCCTTTTCCAATTTTTGAGCTCATGAATAGTGTTTCCAAAACGGTGAGGTTCCAATGGTAGCCTCTATTTTAATTTCCAAATTTTGTGTTCATGAATGGTGTTTTCAGAACGGTGAGGTCCAACGGTAGCCTCAATTTTCTTTGACAAATTTTGAGTTCATGAATACTGTTTCTAAATTGGTAAGGTTCCTATGGTATCCTCTATTTTTTTTCCAAATTTTGTGTTCATGAACAGTGTTTCCTGAACGGTGAGATCCATCGGTAGCCTCTATTTCCATTGCCAAATTTTGAGTTCATTAACAATGTTTACAGAATGGTGAGGTTCCAATGGTAGCCTCTATTTTCTTTTCCAAATTTCATGTTCATGAATAGTGTTTCCAAAATGGTGAGGTCCAACGGTAGCCTCTATTTCCATTACCAAAATTTTAGTTCATGAATAGTGTTTTCATAATGGCGAGGTTCCAACAGTAGCCTCTATTTACTTTTACAAATTTTGAGTTCATGAATAGTGTTTTCAGAATGTTGAGGTCCAACAATAGCCTCTATTTCATTTTACAAATTTTTAGTTCATGAAAAGTGTTTCTAGAATAGCGAGGCTCCAATGGTAGCCTCTATTTCCTTTTCTAAATTTAGTGTTCATGAACTGTATTTCCAGATTCCTATGGTTTCACCCCTTTAACATTTCCTTTGATGTTTCCTTTGACTTAAAATGCATTTAAGGCATCATTTTAAGGACTCTAAGGCCGATTCAAAGGCCATAAATCCTATATTAATTTTCATAAGGCTCAGGATTATTTTACTTGGTCAAACTGTGTCGTTTAATGAAATACACTTTTAATGGAAGATCCTACATATCTTAAACTAATGCTCCATTAAATCTTCAAAAGGGACAAGATATCTTCCTCCATTATTCTTCCTCCTTGTTCTATGGTGAAAAACACTCGAACCTTTCCTTCCCATATGATTTGTGCGATCAAACTGTCCTCTTTGGATTAGTTCCCCTATGTTTTTTATGCAACCAAGAAGTATCGATCAATCTTTGATGTAATGTATGATATATCGTCATTCTTCTGGGTTCATCTCCTTATATTTCTCCTTATATTTTTATGGAATCATATCTCTATGTTCTTAAAACAATTTTCATGGGTACTAACCGGTGTGTTGGTGTCTCTGCATCCTCAGGTGGATACAATTGTCACAGGGGGGGACAGATTGTAATCCATTATGTGGATCGTTCTCGTATAATGAATGTCATGAACCATTTGAGGTATGATATTTCATGATTCTCTATTATTTTACATGGAATAATATAGTCATCATTTTTAGCCCACTAGATCACAATGGAATTGACATATTAAATATTTGAACCAAATACATAAATTGATATCGATCATATGTTATTGCCTCTTGTTTTTCTAAATAGTGTGACATCTAATAATTCTTTGTTTATATTTTCATTCTTGATAAAAATTGGTAATGAACGTAAAGCTGGAATTAATTGACAATTGTTTGGATAAAGATAAAGAGCCATGAAAATGAATTCGATTGTTTTTTTTGTAATTTTATGTTAATAAAATTTATACGTTAAGTATGTTTAATAAATTTGTGATATCGTACAATTTAGGTTTCATGAAGTTATAATATACAAATAATAAATCGGTTAATTCAATATAGATTAAATAACAGAATTTTTTTTATAAATGATAATTCCTTGTAGGGTTCTAAGTTACCTACTTTATCGTTTAAGGGCTAAGATCCCAATTCATATGATGTTTTTTTTCCTTCTTCTTGTGTTGTGATATGAGCCGGGAAGGATTGTGATATGTTGGGGCAGGGAGGCCTACTCGTTAGGGAATAAGTTGATGCCTAGTGTGGCAAGATGCATCAATTTATGAATGTGGGTGTCAGAGAGGACACCGAAGATTATGGAACGGATTGGATGTGAATGTTTGGATGCATGCTATTTCTTGTTGGTTTTTTATATTATTTACTTTCTCCACAGATCAAGGTAGCTGGTTTGCTTACCCTCCTTCCAAAATGGGTGAAGCCACGCAGGGTATGCCATGGGCATTACATGTTTAGATTTTTAAGGTAGGATGGGTCTACGCTCTTGCTATTGGTGAAAAAACTAGACGGGTAGTTCATCTACTCCCCGTTTTGAGCCCCCTTGTGTTTAGTATCTTATAATTTTTTTCTATAATTCCTGGGAATATAGGAAATTAATAATTTTTTTAATAAATTATTGAATAAATGATGTTAACCCATGGGGTTAGATATTGTTGGGATGTAATGCCAATGTTTCAATTTAAAGGAATAGTGAAATTTGGGTGTGATGCTAATGAGATATAATGTGGAAATTATTAATGGTTATTTAATGTTTAAAGAATTAATTAATGTAAAGTGAAACTGATAAAAAAGGAATGATGTAATGTATTAATGCTCTTTAAATGGTTGTGCGCTTATAAGATAACTAGTCTAAGAAGTGGTAGCTAGGAGTCCGACAGATGTTAGCTGCAGTTGAGTCTAATATTAGGTTATTCCCATAGTGTGGGTTTGAGATATAGTATATTCTATAATTTTTGTCTTTCTATATGATACTACACCAAGTCAGTTAGGGAAACTAACACCCCAGTGATTCTGAGCCCTGAGGGTGTTTTCCCCAACATTCTTATGGGAGGATGGATGGCTGACTACCCCCTTTATCCCTGCTCCCTTCTCTTGGTAGTTACTTGTTCTGGTAGACACAATGGTTAGTTTTCCCCATATATGTGTGTAGAGGGATGTAACCGATTGTTTTTATTCACACACATATATTTTTGATATTGTTTCTTATGGACTACTATAGGTATAAAGTGTATAGGTTGTGATGTCTTGAGGATCCTTACTTGGTGTATGGGCTGTAATGGCTTAAGGTATAATGCCTGATGTATGATACACGTTATTCGAGCTGTGGTGGCTCTCAAAAACTACTTGGTTACTTTCATGTGTGGATGTGGTGGTTTGTTTTACATGAGGTTCATGTTTTGGTGCTTCACCCAGGTGTCTACGGGTAAGACTTTTGGAGAGAGATGCTTAGGACGTGCAACGTCGGGGAATAACGGCAAACCAGTGGGGAAGTAATAGTGGGTTAACCTTGGTATTCTTTATTATATTATAGAATCTTTTATGTGATACTTGGTGAGAGTATCCATGGTGAGCCTGGGAAATTAGTATACCTATTTAGGTGACGAGTTAGTTTCATTTGTTATTCACTGTGATTTAGTATACATTGTTTGCTTTTTCACAAGAGGATCTATGGAGGATCCTACTGAGTATAGTGTTATACATACCCTATTTATATATAAACTTATTTTTAGGTCACATGAAGAAGGTTGGAGATCAAGCTAGTTTCTACTAGCTCGGGGTTACAGGAGCTGTTCGGGCATGTTTTTTCTGGTGTTTTTTACTTTATTTTGGGTACTTTCTGTTTTCCCTTTTTAGTTATAGTTGTTTTGCAAGAAATTACATATTTTTACTTGGGATTTCTTTTCTATTGTTGTCTAAGTTGGATTTGTTTGGTGTCTGTCTTATCTCTATCTTTTTCATGTGTTATCTTAGAGGGTAATGCTTACCATTTGTGTGTTTATTATGCCCTTGGTGGTAGTCTCCTACCCGGGGCCTACTAGAGGTGGGACTTGGGGGTCATTATCTCCCTTCTCACATTGCAGACCCAGGAGGGGTACTCCTTGTGGGGAGGGGGTCGTGACACTCAAGCTCCTGAAGAACTCATATTTTATTATCATGACTCATCTACATTCCCTTGGATTAATCAATGCTAAAACCTAATGTATGTTATTTTTTACTTTTCCTATATAGTTGTATGATGTTTTGGGTTCTTCGTTTTTCATTTTTACACTACTCTTAACCATGGTGAACCCTACATCTCTTATCCTCACTACTAAAATACAATGAGTGGTTAATTATTTTTTTTCTCTATAGACAATGGTTTCAAATAAAGATATGGTTGTTTTAATATTGTACGGTTATTCAACATATGATTATGGTCCTATATGGATATATAATTATATTTTACACCACACACTATAGTAAAGATAATTTTGGCATTATAGCATGATCAAATTGAGTTTAGTTAGACATTGAAGAGTTTCACCTAATTTTAAAACATGTTATCTATATCCTATAGCATTGACACATGACTTTGGATACTTTGTGAATAAATGGTATATAATAATAGGTTATTTATTGTTTTGAAGTTTCAAAGGTCGTTTTTTTATTTTAATAGTAAGGGTAATGTGGATGTGTGTTGTTATAACTCTAGAGGTATATGTTGGGGGAGAGTTTCGTGAACTCTCTTCCATTTAGAGAAACAATCATCCATGGAACTCAGGGATTGATACTTGGAATTTGATTGAGATTTTGATCTTTTTGATGTATTTGATATGAGAATTTATATTTCAATTCCCAAGGTTTTTTAAGTGATTTTTTGATTTATTAGAGCTTGGGGTGAGGGTGGATGAAGTGATGGAGCTGCACGGCCAGTCCCCATGTTCTATACAACCATTTGGAGACCATGTGGATAGTTCTAAGGACTCCACTAAACCCGCAAGAGGTTTTTCATTTCCTTTTAGACTTCTTTTAACCACTTTTAATTATTGAATTAATCTTAAAGTGAATTCTCAGTTGTGATAGGTGAATTAAAGAGGATTTGATGTTTTCTAACATTGTGGAAATGAATTCGATCTAGTGATGTACAATGTTTTGAAAATGTTAAATGTATTTTTATGTTAAAATGTGTTTTTATTATATTATAAAAATGTTAGATTCTTAAATATTTTTATCGGTAGACTTTAATATGGACTTATTATATCATAAAATTTAATTTAAAAAGTGGTCGATTTCATTATGGGTTTTGATAAAAACTCTTTATAAAAAATATAGATTTTTATGGAAAATATTTAAAATGTACCAGCATTATTTAAAAATGTATTTACTATTAATAAACACTAAAAAGATTTTTTTAATCCAATTTAGTGTTTGAAAACTCTTTATTTAATGTTATTTGTTTTCAAGAAAAATAAGTTTTATAATTTTTTGATGTTTTGTTTTTTCGGTGTTTATGCTATTGGATTTGTCATGTGGCCTTGAAAGGACTTCTTAGATTGATATGTTGGACCTTAACTAGTTGATTCCATGTATTGTGTCATTTAAATTCTTCCTCCAGAAAGGTTAAAAAGAATAGTTGGGAGTTTGTCTCATATGATAACCCACTAAGTGATTTCTCCCTCCATTTATATAAGACTCGTTTTGTTTCAATATCTACTCATACTCTAAATCAAGTAGGAAACATGGATCATTATTTCTCTCAAACCCTATATTAGGATATTTATCTTTTAGATGTAGAGTTGGTAGAGACTTGGGAATCTAGTGGTTGGTTTTTTATTGATTTTAATTTGTTTTTTCCTTGATGAGACTCTTTGTTTGAATATATCATTCTTCCATTGTGTGGTTGTGTTGAGGGTCTTGATTCAATTTTATAATGGTACACATAAATTTTTATATTTTTGATCTAGACGTGTGGACTGGTGGTTTATCCTTATCAAGGTTGGGTGTATTTTTTGATTGGTTCCCGACCTATCTTCTTGACTCTAATGCATATAATTTAGGTGTTGGTAAGTAGGAATCGATAAGAATATATTAAATGTAATTTTCTTACGTATATTTATATTTTTCTAGAATTTTTTATAAATTTATATTAATAGAGAAATGAATAGTAAATAAATAGTGTATTCTTATTTACTTATTAGAAATCATTAGGTTTATGTAACTTATTAATTGATTGAGTTTATTTAGAAATCCTTTTTATTGATAAAATTTGTGAGTTGTTTCATACATATATTTAAAATAATTATTTTTCCATCTTTTAAATTATATATAAAGTATAAAAAGACATATTAAAAAGGAAATTAACGAGAGATAGGGGTAGGGGGTTCATATTTAGTATAGATTATTTTGTGTTTCTTTATGAAATATTTGTTTTAGACGGGTGAAATTAGGAGAATCAATATATTAATATAAAATATTCCACCACTCTGACCCCTAGATCACCATTGGAATGAGCCAATGAACATCCTCTATATGCTATAACTTATATTGATTCACATTTTCTAGAGTTAATTGTAGATCTAATTCAACCTATGTGGTATAACGTTCAATGATGGGAAGTATCTATGGTTCCTCTAATATTTTATGGTAATAAATCATAATAATAAATTAAAGATTTCATTGAATAGATTAATATCATTTATAAGAGTATAATAATTCTAGATCAATACTGAACATAAGTTTAAAAATTCACCCTTTAAAGGGATGTATGATATTAGAGGGATCTTATAATGAGTTAGAATAATATACAAAATTGGAAGGTTATAAATCCATGAGTAGAAAAAAGTGATTTTCAATATATGTGGCGTGAGATTCATTTCATTAATACCATTAGAGTAGAAGTTTTCCAATTCCTCCTCAATTTACGAGGATTTTTGAGTAAATCTATTAATGTAGGTTCCAAAGAAACTTTAATACTTTGACGCTTGATTTTATTCCATATCTTGATGATATATTGGACTCCCTCTTTCAAACTAGCCTTCCTCCAATAATTGTGGTTCCAATGTTCATTAATGACATACCTCCCAAACAGTGATGGGAGGAAGGCTAGTTTAAAAGAGGGAATGAGTAGGCTCAATCCATCATCAAGAGATGGAAGGAAATCAAGTGTGTAAAAACAAATTAAATAAAGTTAGATAAGGTTTTATGTGAGTTAGTATGGATGTATTATATATCTATTCAAGACAGTAACCATTTACATGCAAGATGCAAGCAATAGTGGACTTTTATGCGTGCAGTGTATTGTATTATTGTTATTAAAGAAAAATTAAATGTTTGAATACTCATGAAAGAAATTTTTTCTGAACATGATGATGTTACCAATCTCACAGATGATCATACTATTGATGAATAAACTACATAATTACTAGGGGATCCACAATGTGTTGATGTAAAAAAAAACAATAACTAAGAATCACGGTTTTGAAAAAAATTCTAGGAAATAACTCTTGGTATAATATTTGAGGTTGGTTGGAATCAACATTGCCAAGATATTGGCCCCAACATGTTAATGTTCATTAGTTATCTTGGGGTCCCAATAAGGATGAATTTTTTGATTCATAATGAATCATGGCGCCATGTACAACCTATAATGAAAGAAATCCTTCAAAAATATATATTGGTAATTTTACAATACACATTCTCTGTTTTATTGAAAATTTATATAATGATAATTTGATTTAGATTTCATTATTCCATGTAGACTTCATTTATTTTATAATATTTCCATAAAATTTTTTCCTTAAGGGCCACTAGAAAATGCTAAACAGGCCTTCGTATACTTCTAACAAAGATACATCTTAGGGATGCTAAGGCAAAAATAAAGCCCCACCCACCACTTAGTTATGAACACAATATGAAGCAAGAAACATGGACTGATTTTTGAAATCATCGCAATGAGAAATAATTTTAGATGCATTGTGGTTGATAATATATTTTTTTAATTATTTAATTTATGAAACTTGATTCAAAATTATTATTTTATGAAATAAAAGAAGAGTGCTGAAAATAATGAACGTGCATCAAAACCAATGTAACCCTATTGTAAAGGAAGGATGGGGTACGTTTAATTAGATAAAAAATTGTTATATATATGAAATCAATAATAAATGTTTAAAAAAGTTATTTGAAACAACATATGTTCTATTGTTTATATGCAGATTTATGAATCAAAATCTGAAGCCACTTTGGTCCCACGTCATGATCTATGGAAGGAGGATCATGTGAATAAAGAGGGTATATTAGTTGATGAAAACACAAATCAGTACGGGATGAATGTGTAAGTATGAAATAATTGTAATTAGTTATTATTTATAACTATATTACATAAAAATAAATATGTTCATATGTTTTTATATGGTTTAGACATAGTAATTGGAAACTGCCATACTAGAATAAAAGTAACTTTCATTATAATTGCAGCAACCTCAGCAATATGGTCACATTAGAGGATTAGTTTTTATAGTCTCTCCTCAAACGTATTTCTTGAAGATAGAATCACATGAAGATACATATAATATGTTGAGATGATTTTAGATAAAAATAGACTCACTGTGAGATATTATTGTGTGGTCTGGATTGGAAGAACAATGTATAAGAAATAATCAATGTGAATCGGTAGTGGAGTAAAGATCCACACATGCACCAAATGATCCCACTAGATTTGAGGCTAGTAATTCCCACCAACCACATACCTTACCCAAGGTAATAAATATTTTCATTAATCTTTCTCATAAATGTGAATCAAAAAACTTCCGATAACATTATATTAAAAAAATCTATAGGGTAAAGTTGTATGTTATTTTTGTATGTCAAAACCCACATACGAGCATGTTGTGATGGGTACAGTGTATAATATCCCAGGTGACCATCTACACAATCAAACCCTACCAAAAAATCACATTAGAGTGGGGATTGAGGTATCTTATGAGTCAACTGCAATTTTGCATATTCCACATAATGATCATGATTTTTTAATAGTCGATTCCACTCTTAGATATTTCATAGAATGATCATATAATCTTATAAGGATACATGAGTTACATCATTAACAAATTTTTTCATATGAAAAACATGTAACAGTTGATGACAAAGTGTCCAAATTGAGGTATTACAATAAATATGGATAAATTAGTAGAGAAATGAAAGGTCAAATCAATAAAATATAGTGAATAAACCAAGAAAACAAAATGAATTTTCGATAGTACCTTCTCTCTGCCAGTTCTAGATCAATTTTTAAAATCATTAAAAATTCATGGAGAGACCACATTTAAATATAAATCTATGACTTACATTGAAGATGAAGAAATAATTTATGGATATTCACTCTCAAACATAATTGGTCTCTAGAGTCAAACTGAGATTCTCAAGCATGAATGGTTGGGTGTCTCAGTTGTGAATTCAAACATAAGGTACATTTTCATAATACATCATTACAAATAGTGATATAATAATGTTTATTAATGTTAATAACTATTCATATTTTCTATAAGAATTTATATTACAACTATATAAATGGAAGATCATGAGAATCGTGATTTGGATTCATTAATCCCTGTATCATTTATACGCTAAAATTTACCCTCAATGATGATGCATTTAAATAGAAAAAGGAGTATTTCTCAAAGTTTTAAATAGAAAAGAATCATACAACAAAATATTTTTGATTCCTGCATTACAAGGGTAGGAATCTACAATTTAATCACATAAAATATATTTTTAAGTTGTTAATTAATTAATTGGTTTAGTTTTTTAGGAGGCACTATATGTTAATAACAGTCAATATAATAATTGTTTTGGATTCAATACAAGAATCCACAATCAGCCAACCACACAATATGTGTATTTTTAATATGTAATACACTTAAATAATAATTTTATATATAAAATTAGAATTATATGTTCAGTATATGTTTTACTGAGAATTGTTTTATGATAGGGAAGTCACTCAATGCAGGCTAGATCAGGGAATGAAGTCATTTTTTGAAAAGATAAAGCCATTGGATTACTATAAATGGTTTAAAATTAAGGTGTTTACAGAAATATTTAGCTATCAAAACATTTAGAAACAATTTATTTATTTTGGTCAATGTTTACAGTGTCTAAAATAAGATAATAAAATTTATTGTGGATATTATGTTTGAAAATTTATGAGAGAAATCATAAATCATGAAAATACCAGCATCTAACTACTGGTATTTTATGAATCTAATTAAAATTTCATTAAATATATTTCATAATCATTTGTTTCTGTATATTGTCTTAGTAATATCAAGATTTATGACAATGAAGTTACTCAAAATAAGAAATCTATTTGTTTAGAGATGAGTGGGAATCATACTTTTTTGTAATAATATAGGCCAATAAAAAAATTATGTTATTACATGATCTTTTTATGATCTAGTATATGTTATGACATTTGAAAAATATTTGGGTTGTGAAGCATTAGTGTCAAAAAATTTATATATTATTTTTTATCTCTTTACTAAGGAAAACAATAATAGAGGAAATAAATTTTTCTAAAAGCACTAACCTGTAAAAAATAAAATTGTTGGGCAATCACAGTGGTGGATATGGAGGTGGAGGTGGAGGTAAAGACAAAGGTGGAGACAGAGGCAAAGGCATAGGCTGAGTCAGAGTCAGAGATCGATTTATAGGAGGAGACAAAGGCTAAGACTGAGGTAGAGACCAAGGCGGAAGAGGATAATAAGTGATAGCTTAAAAACAATATTTTTTTGAGAAACTAAAGTTGAATGAGATTAACACAATGATTGTATGTTATAATTTTTTTTAAAAATTGCACACAACACTTTTCACTTAAGATAAGTTCCATTATCTGTGTTTCTAGTTTAAATTGACATTTTAGTAAAAAACACATGTAGTGTACTAAAAATAAATTGAAAACATTAAGATTGTTTTGATACTTTATAAAAAATATTCATTATTTATTTATGATGTTTATAGATTAGTCTCCCCTAACTCTAACACACAGTGTGACTGGTATGACTCTATGTGCATCTTTTTATTCAAAATTGACATTATTTTTAGGGAAAAAAAACTTGCATACTCAAAACTGAGAAAACACATTCAGATTGTATTGTTAATTTAGTAAAATTCTCCATATATAATTTGGTATGTGTAGGTATTATCATACCCTCAATCTAATTCACAGTGTGATCGATATGACTCAAAGCGTGTCCTTTTATTCAAAATTGGCATTAATTTTAGTGGAAAAAATAACAGACATACTCAAAACTATGAAAAAGAATTCTAATTATTTTGGTACTTTATTAAAATGAAACATATCTCATTTGAGATGTTTAGGGATCATATGAACCTCAATCTGATGCACAGTTTGACCAGTATGACTCCAACTGCATCTTTTTATTCATAATTGACATTAATTTTAGGAAAAAAAAACAACTAACATAATAAAAACTAATCAAATGCATTCAGATTGTTTTGTTACTTTAGTAAAATGATCTACACATCATTTGTGACATTTAGGGATCATATTAACCTCAATATGATGCATAGTGTGACCGATATGACTCTAAGTGCATCTTTTTATTCATAATTGACACCAATTTTAGTGAAAAAAACAACTAACATACTCAAAACCAAGAAACCCCATTCATAATGTTTTGTTATAGTAGGAAAATTATACACACATCATTTGAGATGTCTATATATTATCCATACCTCAATACAATGCATGGTGTGACTGGTATGACTCCAATTACATCTTTTTATATAAAATTGACATTAATTTTACTGAAAAAAAACTAACATACTCAAAACTGAGAAAAAGAATTAGGATTATTTTAATACATTAGTAAAATGATACATACATAATTTCTATGTGCAGGGATCATACAAACCTCAATTAGATGTATAATATGACGGTTATGACTTCAAGTGTCTGTTATGAGTTCAAAATTGACATTTTAATACAAAAAAGTTTCACTCATTGAAAACCAAGAAAACTCACTTGAATTGCCTTGATAATTTTCATCAATTATTTATGATTTATTTTTTATGTTTATGAATCATTATCATGTAAAAAGTACACACGACGACACTTGTATGGCTCAAAGTTCATGTTTGATGTTTATAATGACATTTTAGTAAAAAACACACATGGAATACTGAAAACCAATAAAACACATTCATATTGTTTTGGTAATTTAGTAAAATTACCCATGAGTCATTTGTGATGTTTAGGTATTAGTCAAGCCTCAATCCAACCCACGGTGTGAACGGTATGACTCTAAGTGAGTCTTTTTATTCAAAATTGACATTAATTTAAGTGAAAAAACTAATTTACTCAAAACCAATATAAAGCATTAAGATTGTTTTCGTACTTTGGTAAAATTATCCATTTATAATTTTTGACATGTAGGGATCATATGTATAACAATATGATGCACAGTGTGACCAGTATGACTTTGAGTGTCTGTTGTCAGTTTAAAATTGACATTTTAATACAAAAACGTGTAACTCATTGAAAATTTATAAAAAACACTCCAATTTTCATGATATTTTTTTAAAATTACTCATAATTCATTTATGGAATTTAGAAATCATCATCACTTCAAACCCATGCATAACGCAACCTTTATGGCTCAATGTGCATGTTTATAGTTTAAAATGACAATTTAATAAAAAAACACATGGCATATTAAAAACTAAATAAGAACATAATTATTGTTTTAATAATATTGTAGAATGATCCATGAGTCATTTGGGAAAATATAGGTATTAGCGGCGCATCAATATAATGCACAGTGTGACCGGTATGACTCCAAGTGCACCTTTTTATTAAAATTTGACATAAATTATAGTGAAAAAAACAACAAACATACTCAAAACTAATAAAAAACATTAGGATTGTTTTGGTACTTTATGAAAATTATCCATACATAATTTTGGATGTGTAGGTATTATATTCACCTCAACTCTATGCATGGCGTGATAGGTATGACTCCAAGTGCATCTTTTTATTCAAAATTAACAATAATTTTAATGAAAAAACAATTAACATTCTCAAAACATTGTAAAAACATTAGGATTGTTTTTGATAATTTATAAAAAATTATCCATATGTAATTTTTCATTATTATTGATATTTGGGACCTCAATACAACACACACAATCACCTGTATGACTCCAAGAATCTGTTATCAGTTTACAATTGACATTTTAATAAAAAAAAGGTGTCCCTCACTGAAAACTGAGAAAACATGGTTCTATTCTATGGATACTTTGTAAAAATGCTTAATAATTTATTTTTTTAAAATTATGAATTAGTCTCATGTCAAACCCACACACGTTGCCACCTATATGGCTCAAAGTATGTTTTTCTAGTTTAAAATGACATTTTAGTAAAAAACATACATGGTGTACTCAATACGGAGGAAACGAATTCCTATTATTTTAATACACTATTAAAATGATCCATGAGTCATTTGGGAAATTTATGGATCAATCGTTCCACAATCTGATGAACGGTGTGACTGGTATGTCTTCAAGTGAAACTTTTAATTCAAAATTAACATTATTTTTAGTGTTAAAAAAACTGACAAACTCAAAACCAAGAAAACTCATTCGTATTTTTTCGTTACTTTAGTAAAATAATCTATACCTCATTTAGGATGTGTAGGGATCTTTTTCACCTCAATCCAATGCACGATGTGACCAGTATAACTTAATGTGCTTCTTTTTATTCAAAATTGACATTAATTTTAGTTATAAAACAACTAACATACTCCATAATAGTTTTTTCTTTTTCCATTATTTGTTTTAGACATTTTATTTCATTCAAATTCAGTATTTGTATCCTATTTGGGCAATTTCTCCGATTTTTTCTAGTGATTTCATGTGTTGTTGCATCACACTGCACCTATTTCTGGAGATGTACTGTGTTCCAGCATCACACTATAATTTTCACAATTATCAGCGCTACTAAGTTCACAGATAAAAGAATGGATTTATCAATGATTTTATAGAATATCATAAATCTACCCTTTATCAGTGCAAATAAAAGCAGTGATAAATCCTACATTTATCATTACTTTTAAAAATGCTGATAAAGAGTCAATTTATTAAATCTAAATAAAAGCACTAATAAACGGGTTCTTTTAATAGTGCTTTTTAGTGTTGATAAAATCCATGGACTATTAACCTATTCTAAAATAAAAATACCCTATACCAATGGTTTGGAAGTGTTAGTATAGGTATCCAAACCATTGGTACACCCTATACCAACGGTTTGGAAGATCGTTGGCCAGTTTGGAATTGGGATAGGACTATACCGACAGTTTTGGGAAAACCATTGGTATAAACCTATACTGAAGGTTTTTTCAAAATGTTGGTATAGGTCATATGAAAAACATATACAAACAGTTTTATAAAACCATTGGTATAATTATTTAAAAAAATAAGCTTGGTTTTGATCCCAACATCTCCCATTTATAATCCAATGACTTAACCACTAACCTACCATGACTTTTCTGAACATAATTTCATAGGTAGGCCCATGTTAGGGTCACATGTTGTCCTGTGCACGTTAGGCATGTAGGATGGTTATTGTGGTGGGGAGAGCTCCTATGGTTCTCACTATAAATCCCCTAGATTGAATCATTTTTAGATTATCTCTTGTGGTGCAGAGTCCATTCCCCCCCCCCCATTTTGGTCTCCTGGCTCCGTCTTGGATGTTAGTTTGTTCTTATGGTGGGGAGTTAGTTTGGGTCTCCCGATGTCAGTAATTCAGTTGTGTTCTTGGTTTCAGATTAATCATAGGTGATCTCATTCAAAGATATCTAACCCCAAGACCATTTCATGAATAAAACATTGAGGTCGAACCTCTCCCAACAGTGTTGTGAATCAAGGATGTAGTAGCCTCATTTAAGTTCATTGCTTGTTTTTGATAAAATGCATGTGCCTCTTTGAGAATGTTTAAATTGTTTTTCCTTGGGATGTTGAATGGTGTGTTGTAATAGTTCTTATCATTTGAATATAAGATGGTGTTGTTTTAGCTTTTGGGGCCAGGTGACAATTGGCGGGGAGTTCATTTTGGGTCTCACGAGTTCAATTTGTAAGCCTTCAGCTTTGTTGGTAGTGTTCATACCTCCTCTCACCTTTTCTTCATTGGGAGTCCCCTTGGAATGTTAAGAGGTTCATTTTTCTATGTTGGGGTTAATCCTTGCTTTTGATTTCAAGGGGCATGAAGCATTATGGTAGGGAAAATTGTCACACCCCAACCCGACACCTTCTGGTCGCGGTTAGTTTGCTTATATTCGAGTCTTTTTTTATTTTTAAAATTGATTAAACTAAATGAAAACAAAATAAAATGGAAACGATATAAAAAATATTAATGATAATATTAAATATTATGAATAATAATATTACTATTATTAAGATTATTTTTATAAATTTTATTATCATAATCATTATTATTATTATGATGTTATTATTATTATTATTAGAATTTTATTATTGTTGTTGTTGTTGTTGTTAGGTTGGTGTTGATTTTTTTAGGGTTTTCATTGTTTCCCTCATTTACCTCCCTCTCCCATCATGCCTCACCCCCTTCCCTTCCCTTTACCTATCATGCCCCACCCTTCTTGGGTTCCCCCTTGCACACACACTTCAAGGGAACCATCCCCCTTTGCCCTGATCACCCTCTCATGACCTCCCTCAAGCCGCCCTGATCTCCCTCATGTCACCCCCATACCTTCCCGATCTCCTAGTACCACCCTCACGACCCCTAGTAGATCCCTTTCCACAAGCGACGCTACCTATCGAGCTCCCTCTCAGGCTTAGATTTCAACATGTTTTCCATCTGATTTTGGTCCTATCCTTCAAGGTTTGGGTTTATCCCCAATTATTCTTCCATTAACGGCTGATTTGATGTCTCCCATAACCCAATACATTAAACCAAAAACCCTAGGGTTAGGATAGATGTGTTTTTGTGTTTCTTACTTCGATTGGTCATACAGATGGTCCCTTGGGACCTTTTGGTTTGTGTTTTGGCGACCACTGCCAAAGGTGAAGTGATTTTCTTTGATTCAGGCTACCATCTCTATATAAGGTATGGTTTTTCATCTTATTTGTGGTTACACTCTATTTATTTTGCATCTTTTGGGTATTTTAAGGTCTCTGATATTTATGGTGTAGTGTGTTGGACTCTTCATTTTGGATTCGAGTCACTGGGTCTAAGGTGACTCACCTGTGTGTCTATAGGTAATTATATATATGTGGGGGGGGGGGGTTCTCCTTTTACATGTATATTCATCCATGGCAGTGAATATACATGTATGGGGCTTGGTGTTCCCATATATATATATGAAAATGCATAAGTAGGTGAGAGGAGACTAGTATATACATATATGCACATATGTAAGGATCCCCTTGCACATGTTCATGGCCAAGAGGATGTGGAAATTTGGGACATGTGTCTTTATTCTTATCTGAAAGATCATATTCATAGTGGGGGAGCAGAAAATTCTAGTTTGAAAACATATAGGGATGAATGATCATTTTTGTTCCACCCTGAGGTAGGTCCCCTATTCCCATGACATTAATTTGAATTCCTTAACTACTTAAATGTTTTAAATAGTATTTTTAATATTAAATAGTTTAAACTAGCTATGAAAATCAATGAAAAAATTTGGTATTGGACTTTCCTTTAATTTTATGATTCTCTCTTAGGTTTCAAAATGTATAATACTCAATGAAATATTCTTCCAAGATTTCATTTGAATTTTTGACACAATAAATGCTTATAAGTGTTTTCAAAAATGTTTTTGAGTGTACGGTTGGTATTCCCCATGTTTTTTGGTGTTCCACATGTTAGTTGTGAAAGCTTAATTTAGTGAACATGGTTTTTTGTGTGATTTTAATGAGAAATGCCAAAATCTCAAGTTTTGAGATGTTTGGAAAAGGGCATGGGGTTTGGTGTGAATTTGGGATTAATTGGTAGTTTTCCTTTCCCAAATGGTTTTCTTTTGTTTAGAAATTATTTAAATATTGTTTCTAATTGTGTGGTACCTTGGGGGTCTAATATATCTTTTAATGTATTTTAAAATTAAAAGTGTTTGGTGATGGTGTTTTTTTAAAATAAAAGTATTCCTTGTAAATTAATGAGGCCCATTTGGCACCTTGAAAAATGATTTTTGAATGTGAATAACCCCCTCTTGAATAATTCCCCATAATTTGGTAAATTTGATGCAAGTGGTACTTTGCGATTTGTGATATTTTCCTAGAGTAAAGGGTTGTGTATTTTTGTGTGATGTAAAAAGGGGAATGCGCTTTAGGATGGAGATAGGTGGTGAGAGGTTGAATGAGTTTTGGATAAAGAAAGTGTTATGTTTGTATGTGTTTTCTTAATAAAACCTCCCCACCATTTGAACTAGATAAAATGGAAAACTCTGGGTACCTAGGTGGGTAGACTAGGACTAGTACACTAGATGATTCAGAAGTGGGTCATCCCAGTTTCGTCTAGCAAGATTGATGCTACAACCCCAACTAATCATTTGTGATGATTGAAGACCACTATGCCATTGGGGTTTCCCCTCTAAGTGGATCATTCACGAGAATGATGATAGTCATGGTTTCTAAGCCATGTTTTACTAAGGTATGATGATCCTATGTCCCCAACTAACATTAGCTGGTCAGGTATTTCCCATGGTTATTGTTATGTGATTTCGATTTCATTTATTTGATACTTGATGTCTAATTTTTTAAAACCATATTTTAGACTAAATTGGTTTAATTTAATTTTTAAATGATAATACATGCATAGAACATATTTTTAAAATGTTGTGTAAGAGAAATACGTTCATTAAAATTGTAAACTTGTGAATTTATTTTTAAATGAATTGAAAACATTATTTTAATATGTCTTATTTTCAAATGAGCATGATTGGGATTATTCTTAAAATAAATGGTATAGGGTGTTGTTTACCATTGACATTCATAATGAGAAACTCAAGGCTCACACCTACTCTATTTTTTTTTATTTTAGGTTCCTTTAGTTTGGGTCACTCTTAGAGCGAGTTTGGTTTTGTGTTTCGTGGTGACCCATGAGGTCACTTGAGGATTTTTTAGTTGTTTAGTTAATTTTAATTCCTGTTGCTAGTTTTTTTAGTTTATTTCTTTATTTATCTATCTTTTCTAGGATAAATCATTACCAGTAATGTTATTTGGATCCTCATCACTAGTTTACAGCCCGTGGGGATCGGGAACACCCTTCGGGCTTTATTGAGGGCAGACTCGGGTGACCTATTTAGGGTTGACATGGTAGGTTCATGATAGTTTTTTTGGAAACTGCTGTTAAAATTATTCCAGATCTATTTTGAAAAATCCTAAATACCACCCAGTCACTCGAAATTCTCAATCTATCATGGAACTTCTTTGATAAAAGATTGAATCCTTTATGTTCCATCAGATTAATCAAGGATACATCTCAATGTATATTATTTTTTGTTTTTACTCTATCATTATTTGATGTTTTGGGTTCCACATTTTTCCTTTTTTGCATTGTTCTTCACCATAAAGAACCCTACATCTCTTCTCCTCACTGTTGAAATACAATGAGTGGTTCTATTTCATCGTTTTCTTCCATAGACAATGGTTTTGAAGAAATAAATGTACGTTTTCATATGGTAAGGTTGGTCAAAATATGTGTATGGGAATATATGGATAAGTAAAATAGATTTTTCCCCACACTCTACTACAAAGGTAATGTTGGCTTTATAGCATTATCTAATTATTTTAGTCGAAAATTTAAAGAGGTTAAACCATTTCTCAAACATGTTATCTGTATCCCTTAGCATTCACACATGAATTAAACAAGTTTCTGAAAATTTTTGTCCAAGAATAGGTTCATCATAGTTCTTATGTATCAAAGTGCACTTTTTATTTTAATAGTATGGGTAGTGTGGAGTTAGGTTGTTAGAACTCAATAGGTATATGCGGGGGAGAGTGTCCCTAACTATCTATTACATAGAGAAATAATTTTACATGGATCTTTGGGCTTGAATTTTGTTATTTTATAGATATTTTGATCGGATTGATGTGTTTGATATCAGAATTTATAAAAAAATTCAGAATTAGCTTTATGTGATTTTGGGATTTTGTTGAGATTGAGGTGGTGGTGGATGAAGAGATAGAGCTACATGGATGATCCCTATGTTATATCCAACCATGTGGAGCCCATGTGGAACATTCTAAGGACCCCATTAAACTCATAAAAAGTTTTTTATTTCATTATAGACTTCTTTAAAACACTTTAAATTATTAAATTACTCTTAAATTAAATTCTAACTTGTGTGAGGTGAATTAATGGGGTGATGGTGTTGTTTGACATTATTGAAATGAATTTTATCAAGTGTTGTGTAGTTTTTTGAAAATTTGAAAAAAAATTAGGTTAAAACGGGTATTCTTATATTCTAATGATATGTTAGGTTCTTAATTATTTTTAATGGTATATTTTAAAAAGGATATATTATATCATAAAAGGTATATAAAAAAGTGGTTGATTTCATTATGGGTTTTGAGAATTTTTTTGTTAAAAATGTATATTTTTAGGGTAAAGATTTAAAATGAGCATACTTTATTTAAGAATGTCTTTAACTATTAATAAACTCTAAAAATGGTTTTTTTTATTTCTAATCGAGTTTATTCTTTTAAAACACATTATTTAATGTTTTTGACTTTGAAGAAGAATAATTTTTATAATTTTTTGATCTTGTGTTTTTATGTTTATGCTTTTTTATTTTCCCTTTGATCATGGGGAGACTGTTTAGTTTGATATGTTGGATATTAACTAGTTGAGTTCATTTATTATGTTATTTAAATTCTTACTCCTAAAATATTTGATGTAAATTTTATAGGTCTTATATCCAAGTATAACCCTCTTAGTTATTTCTCCCTTCATTTAAAGGAGGCTTGTTTTGTATCATTCTCTTCCTAAACTGTATATCGTGCGGGGAACATGGAAACGTCATTCTCTCAAACCCCATTTTGTGATGTTTATTTTGTGGATGTATAATCCTTTGAGACTTGGGAGTCTAGTGGTTAGTTCTTTTATTGATTTTTATAGGTTTTTTTCCTTGATGAGCCTCATTTTTTGGATATACCCTTCTTCAATTGTGTTGTTGTGTTGAGGGGCTCGATGAAATTTTAAAATGGGACACAAAATTTGTTGTATTTTTTATTTGTTCTTGTGGATTGGTGGTTTATCCTTATCAAGGCTGGGTGTATTTTTTTTTTGTTCTTGAAATATCTTCTTGAGTCTCATGCCTATTATTTTGGAGTTGATAGGTGTGAATCAATAAGAATATATGAAATTCAATGTTCTTATGTGTATTTATTTTCTAGAATCAATTATAAATTTATATTTATAGAAAACTGAATAGTTGATAAATAGTGCATTCTTATTTATATATTAGTGATGACTAGGTTTATAGAAATTTGTAATTGATTTATTTTATTTATTAACCCCCTTTATCATTCCTATTAGTTTGTTGTTTCATACTTATATTTTAAATTATTCTTCTAACATCTTTTAAATTATTTATAAAGTATGAAAATAATTATTAAAAAGGAAATGAATGAGAGAGAGGAGCAGGGGGTTGACATTTAATTTAGATTTCTGTGTGTCTATTTCTGAAATATTTCCAGTTTTTGGAAGGGGAAAATTATGTTAATCTCTACAGTAATTTAGAATATGTCACCACTCTAACCCCGGAAAACCTCTATTTTATATAAATTATATTGATCCTCTTGTCCTTTAGGTAATTGTATATCTAATTCAATATATGTGGTATTATTTTTAATAATAGGAAGTCTCTATGGTTCCACTAAGATTATATGGTAGTATAACCTAATAATAAATTTAGGATTACATTTAATAGATTCATTTCATTTATAAGAGTAAAAATTATAGATCAATATCTTGAAAAAGTTAAAAAATTAACCCTTTAAAGGGATGTATGTAATTGGAGGGATCTTATGGTAGACTAAAAAACAAAACTTCAAGGTGAGGAATCCTTTAGCAGATAGAAGTGATGTCTAATGTTGGTGTGGTGGGACTCATTTATTCAAGACCATTATAGTGGAGGTATTGTAATTCTTCATAAATTGAGTATAATTTTTTGAGTGATTCCATTAGTGTAGGTTTCTTGGAAACTTTAATACTTAGACTCTTGATTTTATTCAATATCTTGATGATGGATTTGAATCCCTCTTTAAAGCTATCCTTCATCCTATAACTGTGGTTCCAAAGTTCATTGATGACATACCTCCCAAATAGTTATGAGAGGAAGGATAGTTTGAAAGAGGGAATGAGTAGCCTCAAATCAAAAATCAAGATATGGAATGAAATCATGCTTCTAAGAAAGGATTAAATAAATCTAGTGATGGTTAGTTGTACTATTATATTGTATTATTATATCTCTATTCAAGATAGTAAGAATTTTCATGCAATATGCATGCATTTTTGGACTTCTATGCATGGATTTTATTGGGTTGTTGTTATTCAAGACAAATTAAATGTTTGACTACTCATGAAGATAATTTATTATGAACAAGGAGATGTTACTAATCTTGAAAAATAATTGATTGTTTATGATTAAACTTCCAAATTATTATGGGATCAACAACATGTTGATTAAAAAACCAACAAAGACACAACATCACGGTTTTGAATAAAATTATCACAGAAATAATTCATGGTATAAAATTAGAGGTTGGTTGGAGTCAATGCAGCCAACCAATTTCACCCAACAAGTCAATGTTCATTAGATATCTTAGGGTCACAATGAGGATGAATGTACTGATTGATATTGACACATGGTGTCGTATCAAACCTATAATGAAATATATACTTAGGAATGATATAATGATAATGTTACAATTTACTTTATATAATTTAATAAAAAAGTATGTAATGAAATGTTGATTTAGTTTTCATTATTCCTTAGAGGATTTATTTATTTTAGAATATTTCTGTACAAAATTAGTCTTAATGGTCCTTAGAAAATCCCATAGATGCTTCCAGACTCTAACGTAGTAACATATTAGGGAGTCTGAGGGGAAAATAAATCCCCACCCACCACTTAGTCATGCATACATTATAAAGTAGGAAACATGGAATAATTTATGCAATCGTCTCAATGAGAAATCATTTTCAGTACATTACATTCGATAATATATTTTGTTTCATTATTTATTTTATACAATCTGATACAAAAAAATTAATTTATGAAAAAGAAAAATAATGCTGAAAATAATGAACATACAACAAAACAAACATACCCCTATCGCAAAGGAAGGATGGGGTACACTTCATTAGATAAGAAATTGGTATGTGTTTTAAATCAACAATAAAATATTAATTGTGTGATATAAAACAAAAATATGTTCTTTTCTTTATATGTATATTTATTCATCAAAATATAGAGCCACTTTCATCCAACATCTTGTGATGTGGATGGGGGATCGTGTAAATAAAGAGGGTATTTTAGTTGATGAAAACACAAAATTAGTATGGGAATCATGTGTAAGTATGACATAATTGTAATTCATTATGATTTATAACAATATTACATAAAAATAATTATGTTCATATTTTTTATATAGTTTAGACACAAGAATAGGAAATGGTTGTACCAGAAGGAAAGTGACTTTCATTAGCTTTGAAGCGGCCTAAACAGTATGGTCACGTTGGAGGATTAGGTTATGGTGTCTCTCCTTGAACATATATCTAGAATATAAAACCACATAAAGATATATATAATATGACGAGATGATTATAGACACAAATAGGCTCACTTCATGTTATTATTTTGCGGTCTGGTTTGGCAGACCAAAGTATAAAAAAGGATCAAAGAAAACTGGTGCTGGAGAAAAGATTAGAACATGACACAAATGATCCCACTATATTTAAGGATAGTCATATCTCCAAAACATATACCTTACTCAGAGTAATATATTTTTTTCCTTAATCTCTTTCCTAAATGATAATAAAAAAACTTTTGATAACTATATATTTCTTAAATTTTACCGTCTATGGTTGTATGTGATTTTTTTTGTCAACACCCACGTACCACCTTGTTGTAAAGGGTACATCATATAATATCCTAGAATAAAAGCTATATAATAAAAACCTCATAAAAAATCCTATGAGAGTAGGTATTGAGGTATCTTATGAGCCGATCGATGTGTTTCCTTTTCAACTAGATGGTCCGGATATTACAATGGTCGAAGGTGCTATTGGAGCTTTCATACCATTGCTATCTAATCTAGTATAGATACATCAAGTACCTCTTTAACAAATTTTTTCACATTAAAAACATGAAAAATTATATTATAAAAGGTCTGAAGTGAGGTATGATATTATAGATAGATAAAGTAGTGGAGAAATGAAAGGTCAAATCATGAAAATCTGGTGAATTGACCAAGAAAACAAAACAACCTTCCAAGGGTACATTCTCCATGCTAGTTCTAGAGAAACATTTTCCATCATTACTACTTCATACATAGGCCACATTTATAGATAAAACTCTATCTTATAGTGAATATGAAGAAAACATTTATATATATTACTTTACAAATGTAATTAGTCTCGAGAGTCTAATCGAGATTATCAATAATGAATGGGTGGGTGTCTCAGTTGTGAATACATATATAAGGTACACGTTAAAAATATTTTTTTCCTAATAGTGAGATAAATGTGTCTATTAAAGTTAATAACTATTCATATTTTGTACAAGAGTTTATATTAAAATTATATAATGGTAATATCATGTGAAGCACTATTAGGATTCATTAATCCCTATATCATTTCTATTCTAGAATTTACATTGAAATAGGATGAAATTAACCAGAAAAAAGGTTAGTTTATCAAAGTTTTTAAACAGAAATTATTAAAAAACATACACTTTTTTTATGACTAAATTTCAAGGGTGTAACTCTATGATCTAATGACATAGAATATATTTTTAATTTTTTCATTACATAATTTGTTTTTGTTTCTTCGGAGGCACTGGATGCTGATAGTAGTCAATATCGACACCCCAACTATTTATTTTTTGTATTCAATGCATGGATATGAAACCAAAAAACCACACATGATATTTATTGTGAATATTTAATACACTATAATCAAAATTTTTTATATATAATTTGAATTATATATTCAGTATATGTTTTAACGAGAATTTTGTTTTGGTAGGAAGGTAGCTCAATACAGGCTATATCAGGGGATAAATTTGGTGTCTAAAAAGATAAATCATATATAGTAATAAAAATGGAAAAATAATTATGGTATATATAGAAATATTTAACTATAAAATCATTTAAAAACAATTTACTTATTTTGATAAATGTTTCTATTGTGTCCAAAACAAGATAATTAAATTGATTATGGATATTATGTTTGAAATTTTTTGAGAGAAATCATAAATCCAGAAAAGGATATCATCCCCCAACCGGTAATTTCTGACAATAATTTCAATTTCATTAAATATATTGCATAATCATTGCATTTTCTATATTTTCTCATTACTATCAATTTTATCAACAATGTAGTTACTCAATAGAAGAAATAAATTTGTTTACAGACGAGTGGGCATCATAATTATTTCTATAATGTATACTAAAATCAAATTTAGATGATTACCTACTATGTTTGTGATCTAAAATGATTTAGGAACTTTTAAATATATTTTGGGGTGTGAAGAATTTGTGTCAAAATTCTTATATATTATTTTAGATCTCTTTATCATGGAGAATAATAGTGGAGAAAATAATTTTTTTTAAATGTATTGAACTAAAAATAATAAAATTTTTGAGAACTTTTAGAGGTAGAGGTGGAGGTGTAGGTGGAGGTAAAGGCCAAGGTGGGGGTAGAGGAGAAGGTGGAGGTAGAGTCAGAGTCAGAGATCGACCTGAAGGAGGAGGTAGAGGTGAAAAATAAGGAGGAGACCGAGGTTAAGGAAAATAAGAAGTGTTATCCTGAAAAACGAATGTGTTAGTCAATGAAATAGAATTATTATCATATAATTATTGTGTTTTAGAACATTTTTTTAAAAGTGTAAAAATCAATTTTCACTTAAGACAAGATCCATTATGCGTGTTTCTAGTTTGAAATGACATTTTAGTAAAAAAACACATGTGTTGTTCTCAAAACTGAGGAAACACATTATTATTGTTTTTATACTTTAGGAAAATGATCCATTAGTCATTTAGTATGTGTATGGATTTGCTTCACCTCAAGATGATGCATAGTGTAACTGGTATGACTCTAAGTGTGTCCTTTTATTCAAAATTGACATTAATTTTAGTGAAGAAAAAAATTGACATACATAAAACTGAGAAAATGCATTCACATTATTTTGGTACATTAGGAATATAATCCATATGTTATTTGGGATGTGTAGGTATCAACCTCTCCTCAATCCTACGCACGATTTTACTGATATGACTCGAAGTTCATCTTTTTATTCAAAATTGACATTGATATTAGTGAAAAAACAGTCGACATAATCAAATCCCTGAAATCAAATTCATATTGTTTTGGAACACTAAGAAAATGATCCATATATAATCTGAGAAGTTTAGGGATCATATTCACCCCAATTTGATGCACGGTGTGACCTGTATGACTCCATGTGCATCTTTTTATTCAAAACTAATATTAATTTCAGTGAAAAAACAACTCACATACTCAAAACTGAGAAATTTTTTTTATTGTTTTGGTACATTAGTAAAAAGATCCATACATAATTTGGGATGTGTAGTTTCATCTTCACATCAATCTGATTCCTGGTGTGACTGGTATGTCTCTAAGTGCATCTTTTTATTCAAAATTGATGTTAATTTTAGTGGAAAAAAACAACTGACATACTCAAAACCCATAAAATGCATTCAGATTGTTTTGGTAAATTATAAAATGATCTATATACCATTTGGGATGTGTAGTGATCATGTGCACTTCAATTTGATGCATGGTGTGACTAGTATGTCTCCAAGTGAAACATTTTATTTAAAATTGAATAAATTTTAGTGAACAGAATAATTGACATACTCCAAATTGAGAAAAAAATTCAGATAGTTTAGGAACTTTATGAAAATAATTAACAAGTCATTTGTGATGTGTAGGGATTAGTCTTACCTCAATCTAACACATGGTGTGACTGGTATGACTCCAAGTGTCTGTTATCGGTTTAAAATTGAGATTTTAATACAAAAAACGTGTCACTCAATAAAAACTAAGCAAACACACTTGGATTCTTTTCATAATTTGGGAAAACAATTAATAATTCATCTGTGACATGTATGAATCATACTAATGTCAAACCCACTCATGATTCCACCTGTATGGCTCAAATTGTTTGTTTCTAGTTTAAAATGACATTTTAGTAAAAAAACACAAGTGACATATTCAAAACTGAGAAAATGTATTTATATTATTTTGGTCCCTTAAAAAACAATCCACATGTCATTTGGTATGTGTAGGGATCATATTTACCTAAATCTGACACACAGTGTGACCGACATGACAACATGTGTGTCTTTTTATTCAAAATTGACATTTGTTTTAGTGAAAAATTAACTAACATACTCTAAACTGATAAAAAACTTTCAGATTGTTCTGGTACATTAGTAAAATGATCCATCTGTATTTTTTGATGTGTAAAGATCATATTCTCTTCAATTCGATGCACATTGTATCTATAATGACTCCAAGTGTTCGTTATTCGTTTAAAATTGCCATTTTAAAAAAAAAGTGTTACTAATTAAAAATCACGATAAAGCACTCAAATTATATTGATAATTTTGGACCATTATTAACAATTCATTTATTAAGTGTATGAATTAGTCTCATGTCAAACCCACACATGTTTCCCCCTGCATGGCTCAAATTGTATGTTTTTTTTAAAATGACATTTTAGTGAAAAAACACATGGCATGCTCAAAAATGAGGGAAAAATCATGGTTGAATTTATACTTTCAAAAAATGATCCTTGCACCATTTAAGATGTTTATGGATCATCTACGCTTCAATATGACACACAATGTGACTAGTATGACTCCAAGTGCGTCACTTTATCCATAATTGATATCAATTTTAGTGAAAAATCAACTAAAATACTCAATACTAATCAAACACATTCATATTTTTTTCACATTAGTAAAGTGATTCAAATATCATTTTGGAGGTGTAGGGATCATCTAAACCTCAATCTAATGCATGGTGTGACCGGTATGACTCAATGTGCATCTTTTTATTCAAAATTTGCTCTAATTTTAGTGAAAAAACAACTGACATACTCAAAACTGATCAAATGCATTCAGATTGTTTTGGTAATTTAAGAAAATGGCATATATGTCATTTTTGACATGTAGGGATCAACCAAATATCAATCTGACACACGGTGTGACCGGTATGACTCTAACTGTCCGTTATAAGTTTAAAATTGACATTTTAATAATAAAAGTGTCACTCACTGAAAACTGAGAAAACACACTAATATTACCTTCATAATTTGGAAAAAAGATACATAATTTTTGTGTGAAGGGTATGAATTATTCTTATGTCAAACCCACTTGATATGCCTCCGATATGAATCAATGTGAATGTTTCCATTTTAAAATAAAATTTAATTAAAAAACATATGTGACGTACTCAAAACTGAGGAAATTCATTCCAATTGTTTTGGTACTTTAAAAAATCAATCCATGAGTCCTTTTGGACATGTAGGGCTTATTCGTTCCTCATTAAAATGCATGGTGTGACTCTTATGACTCCAAGTGCATGTTTTTATTAAAAATTGGCATCTATTGTTGTGAAAAAACAATGGATATGCTCAAAACTGATAAAACACATTAAGATTGTTTTGGTACATTAGTAAAAAGATCCATACATTAATTGGGACATGTTGGTATCATCTGTACCTTAATCAGATGCACAGTGTGACTGGTATGACTCAATGTGCATCTTTTTACTCAAAATTGACATTAATTTTAGTGAAAAAAACAACTGACATACTCTATAATAGTGTTTTCTTTTTCTTGTATCTGTCTTAGAAATATTACATCATTAAAATTATGTATTTTTATCTTATTTTGGAAATTTATATTTCTATTTCTAGTGTTGCTATGTGTTTTTGCAACACACTCCACCTGTTTCTAGTAATGTAGTGTGATACTGCCTCACACAATAGTTTTAACCATTATCTGCACTACTATATTATCTAATAAAAGTATGATTTATTAGTTCTTTTAAAGGCACTTATAAATCTACCCTTCATCAGTGCTAATATAAGACCTGATAAAGTCTATCTTAATCATCACTTTTAAATTAACTGATAAATCATTTGTTTATCATTTCAAATAAAAGCGCTGAAAATCATACTCTTATCAGCGCAAATAAAAGTGTTTATAAATCATAAATTTATCAATGCTAAATAAAAGTGCTGATAAATGGGATCTTCTATCATTTAATTTATTTACACTGATAAAGCTACCCTTCACCATCTCTTTTTTAGTACTTATAAAAGTCAAGGACTTTTAAAATCGCTAATGTAGTCAACGCTTTTCTAGCACTGATAAAGGCCAATTCTAGCACCATTAAAGGCATGTTTTATAGTATTGAAATTGTTATTAGTTTCATTACTATGCATCTAGTTTTGGTATGCATTGTGTCTTTATATAGGAGATTTGGGATATTGATATTAGTTATTTTTATTTTATTCTACATGAGAAAAGTAATCCCACAATGATCTTGATCTAGCGGTGTTAGTACAAGATCTTATGAGTTTTAGGAAATATATTTTCAGTGGGATATTTTTTTATACAGACCAAAATATTTTCAAGTATAGTTTCTAATAATGGATCATAAATCCAAGACAGAGGATATAAGGATAGTAACTTCAATGATTTTTTATTAGTATGTTCTACACTACTAGGAATGGAAATGTTGTTGCAAATTTTTTGTGTATGATCTATTAGATTGATTTGATATAAGAATAAAAGAATGAGTTAAATATTATATCTTTATTGGAAATGTTAACTATGGAGGTATCTGAGGAGTAGAGTCATGTGATTTTATCCCATTTTACAGTCAATTAATCATTTATAGAACGAGTTAATGAAATTAATGATATAGATTCTAAATGTAATGTTTTTCAGAAAAAAATATTGGGTGGAGGAGCAGGTACACATATGAACTGTACATGTTGCTTATATTTTTTATAAGAATGGGTAATGTGTGGTTATATTGAAAATTCCCAAATAAATTATGCAATTTTTTTTATATTTCTTGTTTCTTTTATCCTTAAATGATCAAGATATATCAATTCGTTTCATGATACTATTAGTAGCTATAATTAAATAAATATAAGGTGGTATTTACATTGAGATTCCTTATGTATCTATTGATAAAGGTATAGTATCATAGTATAGTGAGTATATTTCATTAACTGGACATTCCAATATATAATTTCTATAAAGTCATGATATATTTTATAACTAGTCTTCCGATATCATCTAGGAGTAGGGACATAGTCTATGTGATTGTTGATATATTGAAGATGGTGTATCAAATTTTCACTGTCTTAGAGACTTATATAGTTAATAAATTGAAGAAATTATCGGTATATGATATTATATAAATTCTCCTAGTACCCATTAGCATCTTATATAGTTTTGGTAGGTTTCGTAAAGAAATTTGGGTACTGAGGATAATTTGAGTATGGAATATCACCATTAGATCTATGGGAAGTATATGAGTATTATCCAAATTCTCAAGGATATGTTTCATGTGTATTTTCATGAATTTTTTGGTACATGGAATGATCATATAGAATTGGTAGATTCTAAAAAAAATAAAAACTAATAAAACTTTTAGATTGATCCATTTAAGGTGTTATGTGATTGGTTTTTTCAATCACCCATAAACTGGATATATATTGGTGAGGAATATTTAATTAGGATTAGTTTAGTGTAAAATACCACTATAAGATTCCATATGTAATGTTAAATTAATCATAATGATGTTAGATACCACTCGATGAATAAAACATTCATATGTTAATAGGATATTATGACATTAATAGTTCAATGTCAAAGATCATTTCTTTCTTTATAAGTTACCCCGATTGGTATATTAGTCATTGGGTAAGTAGGGAAAGTTGTGTCTCTATTTGTGGGTCTATTTTACGTATTTAAAAAAATCATGGTAGTTTCTTACCATTTTTAATTACTTATAAACTACAGTTTTATGAATGATATAATGCATGTATTACAATTTTGATGGTATGTGTAAAATCCATCGCATGTGTTTTATTTAAATGATGTGGATTTTGAGATGGATATTCCCTTTGTTGGGAATTTGATTTATAAAATTATTCAAGAAAATAAAAAAATAATTGGGGGGAATGTTTATTATGAAGGTATTGTGGTAGCATAATCATTTTAGAGTACACTTTGGAACAATAAGTTGAAATGCTATATTGGCTAACATATTTTTTTACTGAATATATTTAATAATTCTTTTCATAGATGAGTATCCATATGTTGAAAATTTTATAATGGATTATGGTATCTTAGGTGAGTTTCAAATTGATATATAGCATATATGAATTTAATTATCTTCACCTATATGGGTTTTATATCCTATATTTAAATTCCCAATCCTAGATAAAAGATTTGAGTTGTGTTAGGTCTTCGACCACTAGTAAAAAGCATCAATAAATATTGTCATGAAATGGATAAAATGTATTAATAAAATAATACTAGGTAATATCCCAAAAAATGCACTACATTTCTTGAGTGTGAAATAAAATGAGCTAGAGGCACTACATCAACACCCGGGTGTATTGATGAATGAGAAAAGGTCTTCACACATTTCTAGAAAAATATAGTGCAAAAGAAAAAATAATTGTACAACTTTGGTTTTAAATTTTGAAATGGGTAAAACTAAGACAAAAAATGGTGTTGATATTATGGTGGATAATACATTAAGTGATAAATTGTATGATATCATAAGATTATGGGATGAAATCAAAGTCTCTTGGATAGTTTTGGGAAATGATACTTTCATATTTTTTAGGGTTTATGAAAATCAATTATGTCTTTATGTAAATTAGAAGTATGATTTTTAAATTAATTTGAAAACATGAATTATGAATTTTCTGTAAAATAAGATGATTATTATAGGTGGTTTCCTAAATGGCCAAGTAGTAAATAATTTTAATAATCACATAGATTACCATATATGGTGTGCTTTTTTTGTAGTAAATGATAATCGGTCAGATATCTACGACTTTTCCAATATATTTTTTATTTTTTGATAGAAAATAAACTATTTATAAAATGATATGAACATATTATTCTTTATAAAAGTGGAGTTATAAGATCGAAATTTTATTATTTTTTTAAAAAATGCCAATATTTATTAAAAATTGTAAGGTCATACGTAGTAAAATTGTTACCACCCATCATCTTTTACTAGTTTTAGACATGAAAGATAATAATTATAAGAGAAATATGAAATAGTTAAGGAATCTAAAAATCAGAAAGTGGATCTTAAAGGATTATATTATAATGGAATTTAATAAAAAAAATTAATGCAACTGATTGTGAAGTTCATGTAACCGTCGATTACATGTGTGATGATGTTTCTGAAAGGGTTATCAATATATAATATTCTATTTTAGGAGTACCTAAAGAGTTTTTAACTAAAGTAAAAGAATCATGGTGGTAGAATGAGAATTTTCAACATAAATATTTAGTGAACTAAGAGTGTTTTAAATCTTCATACCTTTTTAGTAATGATGATACTTGGGATCGAGGTCATGTTTCTCACAGAGAGGCTAAGAAAGTAGTTAGTGATGCTAAATCTCATGTTTTTAATAGTTTTATCATTTATTACGTACTAATAATGGTGAAATAAAAATATAAATTTTATCTATAGGTAAATATTGAAAATATATGATTTTTATCTAGGTTGGTGTATACAAGATGATGTTATTAACTTTTAAAGGATGAGGAAAATAAGAAACTATGATAATTATACTTTAATAATATATTCAAAAAAAGAGTGAATGTGTGGATTAAGCATAAATAATCTATGAATTAGTATAGAGGGAATCAGATATATCTATTATCAACATAATATAATTTTGAGGTTAAATAGGATTTAATAAGTATGGAAATGGTAAATCAGACCGGTTAGAAAACATCTATATTGATGTTGGGAAATATTTAAATGATTTGGGTATTAATCGGATCACTCGGTTGTTTAATAAAATTATTAAATCTTATGAAATGGTCAATGAATGGGGAAAATGTTTTCTAGTATCTATGTATAAAAATAAAGTTATTTTATGTTTTCGAAATTATAGATGCATTGAGATTATAATTCATACCACGAAAAGTTTGGAGAGAGTAATAAACAAAGGATTCAAAGGAAAAATAAATTTTTTATAACAAATTTAGTTTTATGTATTGAATTTCAAGAAAAGAAGTTATTTATATAATTAGATGGATTATGGTGTATTATTGACAAAATAACAAGTTTTTCAAAAGGTTATTATTGATTTTGAAGAGGCATATAATAATGATTGTAGAGTGGTTTATGTAATTTTTTTGAAAGAAATGGGTTGAATGTGTCATATATTAAACATATAAAACACATGTATAAAGGGTTTTTATCTTTAGTTATAACTTTATTAGGTGAAAATAAATACATTCTTATCTCAATATTACAAAATCATGTTTCTTCTTCAATGACATACCTTTTTAAATTTTGTATTAGATGAACTTACAATGAATATTCAAGTTATGATACCTAATTTCATGCTTTTTATGTATTATATAGTTTTCATTAAGGAATCAAAAGAGACTAGAAATTTAGAGTTATATCTCTATAGATAGACATTAGAATCAAAAGTTTTCTATTTTAATAGTGATACAAAAATAATATGTGGAGTTTCATTTTAGAAAATTATTTTATAGTAATGTTATGGTTGTTATATTGGGAGGCCATGTTATTTCAACTATTTAATTACATTGATATTTAGGATCATTTTTCAATGTGATGGAGATAACAATACGTATGCCTCTTATAGGATTCAAAGTTGACATATTAAATAGATAACGGATTTTGGGGTGATTTGTGACCATAAAATTACATTAAAATCGAAGTGTAAATTTTATATCACAGTTATTATAACTACAATTATATATCATAGTAAGTGTTGGAATTTTATGGGATCTTTGGAATAAAAAATAAGGGTATAAAAATAAAATGTTTATATAGGAATGTGGACATACTAAGAATGATATTACTAGAAATTAATGTATTTAAGAGAAAATTGGAGTAACTCTAATTGATAACAAGATGATAGATACTAGATTAATATAGTTTGGACATGTTAGAAGAGGACATAAGGATGTTCCTATTAATATGGTAAAATTAATTAATAATTCACTTATTAAAAGAGGCATAGGTAGACCTAAAATGACTCTTAAATAACTCATTCATGAAAACCTTGTTCTAGATGGTTTTAATGAAAACGTATTCATCAATATAAATAATTTGAGACATTTGATCCATGTTGTTGAACCCATTTAATTGGGTTTAGGGATATTTTTTTTTGTATTTTTTGGAATTTAATTGAGCCTATTTTATATAATTTTGATATTTTTAGGGTGAAATGAAGATATTAGATGAATGATTCGGAGAAAATTGTTTTTTTAACTATAAGATGCCATCATGAACTCGGTGAGGGTGTATCAGTACCCAATAATAGAAATAGTGGATGGTTAATGTCTCTAAACCAACCATATAATGGTCATTGTCTAATACCTAGAGTCCAGTAGTTATCCATTATGTACACAATAGTGCTTCTTAACCTTATTTTTAATTGGGTTATTTATATAATTTTCTTGATGGGATTTTATATTTAAATTTTTATTTGGGGATCTAGATGAACTTTTATCAATTAAATTACATGTAATTCTCTCTATACACCTATTTTATAATTTATAGGATATATTATTTGATAAATATTGTATTTATGACTTGTTAAGTGTATTTAAATTTAGATAGTAAATAAAACAAAATCTCTATTGTTATTTTAATTGGTGATTAAGTCTCATTTTCCATTTATCTATTATTCTCTTCTACTTTGAGAAAATATTTGATCTTAAATTACTGATGTGGTTTTGATCATTTAATACTTGATTAGATTCTAGATTTATCACTAAATAGTTGATCTTGAGAATCATTTTTCTTCTAATTTATTTCTATTTGTTTATTTTTCTATTACAATGGTTATAGAGTTTACTATGTGTGGTTAACTGACATGAAATTGACAATTAATTAAATAATTAATTAATTAGATGAATTATTATTATTAAATTGGGTAAAATTTATGTTTTTTACTGCTATAAATAAGTATTTATTGTTTATATTATGATAATTCCTTGTGATAAAATGAGATTAATTCTTGAATTATGTATTTAATATTTAGTTTTCGATTTCTCAAACTGTAATTTTTTTAATGGTTTGGTAAATGTTATTTGAGTGATATAGAATTAATATATGTGTTTAAATGATGTTGTGATAATTAAAAGGAGGATAATGGGGATGGTAAATGAGATTTCAGATCTGAAATTATATTGTATATTTTGCAATTAAATAATGAATTATGTCAATGGGGTTTATTAAACCATTGTCCGTTTATAATTGAGTTTTGTGAAATTAATTTACTTTTTAAAGAATAAAAATGATATTTTATAAAGAGAATGATGTTGTTATTTTTTTAACTAAGACCATATTGTAATTGTAAAACAATGGCATTTTAAAATTTTTATCACTGATATAATGTCATGATGTCATATCTGATGATAAATAATGCTCGGTTACAACCCAAGGATCTCATGTTCATGAAATTCAAAATGAAAATTAATCAAATTATTGCCTCATTTGATTTAAATATGTTGGTGAATTAAACTCATTGATGATGATCTATACTCAAAGGAACTGACTTCATATCCCTATAATCCACACAAACACCATGAGTTTTTCAGAGCATTAACTTTTAGACTCTGGGTTTCAGTATAGATAACTGATGAATCTTTCAACATCTCGATGATCATTGCAACACCACTTCTTCAATAAAGAAAGGGAAACCTAGATCAGGATTATCAATGGGACTCATTCTCACTCATGAGTGTGAAATAAAAGAGATAAAATACCAAATTTTAGTGAGCAAAGAGTGATCTGAATTTGGGCTTCTCCCAACTTACATATCGAGGTCAAATTTATGAAAATTTCACATTAGACCCTAAATATGATTAAACTTATATATAATCAGTAAATAAAATATTATGAACTATAAACCATGTAATGAATTCCATTTATATTTCATCACATAATTTAAATTAATAAATTTGTTTTATGATAGTATATGAGTCACTAAATCGAATCTCATATCCCATAAAGAACACTTGAATAGTAAATATTCATTAAAAAATATTTCCCTCATGTTCGGTGAAAAAATTGGGAATATTGTGACTAAATAAATTCAATACAGAATATTATAAAAATAAAAACACAAATTTATTTATCTCTTGGTAAATATTAATTTTCAAACATATCCAAAACCTAAATATGGGTCCCACCATATACTAAACTCATATTAACTAGAATGTGAATTCTTTTTAATAAGAATAGTGTTTGACCCTCTAAACCCATATCTCTATAGAAGTTAGTGCTACTCAAAAACAATGTGTAGAGTATATCAAACCATAAATTCCACTAACAATATAAGTTTTTGTCATAACAACAACATCCATTCCATTGAACACACATCATGTAATATAATCTCATTGTCTTTTGATATCTCAAAAATAATGATGTACACTTCATGTAATCATCCTTTATTTATTTATTATTTTATGACCTTACTAGACAGAATTTCATTTTATTACATGGATATAGATTTAATAAGGGTATTATCATCTTGGTCAACTGGGCCTAATATATGACTTCCTCAACTGGTAAGTGACAAATCTTGTACTAAATATTAAAGCAATATCATACCACCAATGACACACCCAATCAAAGATACCTCACCACAATATAAATGATATTATATTCATAATTATATGTTCAAATTGTACACACATGGAATGATATGATTTTAATAGACCAAATAAAAATGATCATATATATGAATAACCAATGAAAACTAAAATATATGGTGTTTCTATTGGATGGTCAGTCCTTTTGATATCATCATCTCAAGATTGCTAAGAGTGAACTTTATTAGAAGTATTCAGAATTCTTATGAGCCCCCAACACCTTATACTCAGAAATCATATAATTCCTTTATGTTTTATGTATCCATACTATAGGAAATATATTTAAGATTATTATCACATTATTTAAAGGTTTTAAATATAGTTAAGAACATATATAACCTTTTTATATGAAAAATAATATATAGAATATACCATGTAAATAGTTGAAACAAAAGTATCTACCCTATTATGGTAAGATAAAAACATGTATATATCAACCTATATACATGTATTTGTAATCTATGTGTATACAAGAGTTCGGTCTAGGGAACCAACTCACAATACTCCCACGTTAACTAGAGATAACAACTAACAATTCTCAACTTGATTTCTCTCATGTGAGAATCGTTATTTTTCTAAGATATGGATTTATTTAAGGGTCCTTCCATGTAATCCTATATTGATAATATAGTAATTTTGATTTCAACTCTCTAAGTAAAACCATTTAATAGATGATACCTCTAAAGTATCTTCTTTATCCTCTGGTGTGACCTGGGATCCTTAGAAAGTATAACTATAATATTATTATCAAAAAAATTATAATCGAATCTATACTATTAGGTACAACATAAATATCTAAGACATATATGTATATCCAAAATAATTTCTTAACTATATATAAAGCTTATATATACGTAAATTCCACTATTAAAGTAGTGAAAAATAATTCTTCAATATTCTCCAGCTCACTACAGAACCATTCAAGAAAAAGACATAGTCTTTCAATGTCTTCACGGTATCTTGAACTATCTAGAAGCTGTAATTTTTTTATCCCTTCCAAACTAGCTACCTATCTTCTACATGTACTTGTAAAATATCCTTTATATGTCTCAGGTACTTTATGATATTTCTTATATCATCCTAATATAGATATCATAGACTATAATTATATCTTCCCAAAATGATTAATGAAATAGAAATATCAAACCTAGTACAAAACATGTCATACCTGACAGATACCACTATCAAAGCTCAATGTTAATCAACTCATATTTTCAATCTTCTCATGTGTTTATAAACACATTTTATTAGAGATATAAATTCCATGTGACACTGAAAATAATCCTCTCCTGTAATGTTCTATATTTTACCATTTTTGTGCCTTATCAATATATATACTTTGACTTATCCCATGTAGCCTCTGAGATATATCTTGATAGATCTTTATTCCTATAATTTAGGATGCTTCACTTAAGTCATTAATGGAGATGAATTAATTTAACCAAGCCATCATTTACTGTAATACTTTTACTTCATTTCCATCAATCAATATTTCTTCACAAAATATTACTAGGAAAATGGTGGAACACCCCCTAACATTATTTTAAAAACATGGATCACTTTCTTTCTTAATGAAACTAAATTCACAAATAGCCTTATAAAAGAAAAAAATTTCTAACCATGATATTTATTTCCATCAATATATGGATATCCATTTCTTTTATTATTTTTTTGGCACTCTTTGACATAATAATCCCTTTGAGTTGTTCTATATATAATTTTCCATCTAATATTACATTTAGAAAAGTGGTTGGACATCCATTTTCCAAATATTTCAATCATGGAAGGGTACTATTGAATTTAATATTCTAATGAATTTTTTAATCATGATTGGTGAGAAAGTTTTATCATAAGTAATTCCTTGAAATTACCTAAAACCCTTTGTAAATTTTAATTCATTATTGGTACTTACTCGACCATCCATGTCCATATTTTCCTTAAAAACACATTTACACACATCATCTATAGGGTATAAAAAACACACACTTGGTTTTAGTACATGGTATTTATCATAGAATTCATTGCTTACTTTGATTTAGTATAATCATTTCCATCTATTTAATCAGTGTAGGTTATAGGTACATTATACTCAAAGAGTAACGAGTCACCTAATTCAGTGATAAGAAAACCTTGTATCTCTATTTTTATAACCTCTATAATATACCTACAAAGTAATTATTTCTCATGATCTTCCTTATCACTCAAATTTTCTTATGTAGATTGTTCTGATACCAACTCTTATGAATCTGATGTATAAAATTAATTTGATTCAATATTTATACCACTATTTCAATTTTCAATATATTCCCTTTCTATAAATATGGCATGCCATTTCAAAATTATTCTTCAATTAAATGTGTTATATTGGTAATATCCTTTAGTCTCCTTATTATAACCTATAATGATACACTTTTTTATTTAAGAATCTAGTATTTCATTAGGTATAATCATGAAGAATTTCTCACATCCCCATACATGTATAATAGATAGATAAAGCTTATTTCCATATCATAACATGAATAGAATCCCTCATGTTTAGTTATTTGGAACATATTTTAGTGTATATGATGTTATCTATCATGCATATCCTGAAAAGAACAATGGTAGAGTTTAATGACTCATCTTCTATCTTGTATCACCCAATGATTTTAAAAATAAATTTAATACTGAATGCATGAAACACTGAGTCTCTTCAAAAAAACCACATTGTTTTAACCTAGCCAATAAACATAATTTTACCACCTCTGTGATTTTAATTTTGAAAAACTAACACACACAATTGTGTTCAATATGATATTTAGATTCTAATAAGAATTTTTTTTCTGAATAGTAACATACCCTTATAAATAGTAATATGAATAGTAAAATGACACTTATGAATGGTAAATCATATTATTATTTTATTATCTTAAGGTTATAATATAATAAAATCTAGATTAATTTTTCAACGTGATATAAAATGAATTATAGTTTTAAAATTGTTATATTTAAAATAAATTATTATTTTAAATAAAAATTAATTTAATCATATTTAGAAAATTATTTTCAGAAATTGGAGTTCATTTTGGAATTTTACACTTCAAAAAAATGGTTAGGGTGAATTTTTGGGATTTTTCTGAAATACACGAATTTTTGATGAATAGTAAAATACTGTAATTTACCATATATTTACATTATCATTTAAATTACCTATTACTAGAATCATGGATGATTTAAGAACACTTGGTTTGAACTCACATGAACTTATTAATATTATGGGTCACATTAATCAAAACTATTGGTTGTCTTGAGGGAAATAATAAAATAATGATTAAGATATTCACAAATCACCCCTCTCATCAACTAACCCCCCCCCCCCCCCCACACTCCCTCTTCTCTTCACTCATATCAATCCCTGTAACTTGTATAAATTATACTCAAATATCCTTCCAATCTACTCCCCCACATCTAGTGTCCCTTCTTTCTCATAGAAATACCAAAACCTCTCCCTAAAAGAGGATCTCAAGGAAGATTACTTCAAAAGGTACATTCTTCTTTTCATTTCTTTTCTTTTAAGTTTCTTTTCTTTTATTTTTATTTTCTCACCTCCTTTCATCCAAATTTTGGGATGAATTACATACCATACATGTACTGAAATGTTTTTATGATAAATAAATAATTCTTCATCACCTCTCATTTTCATTCTTGTATACTAGAAATGAAAACACAATCTGAGATATGTTAATCTATCCCATTAAAGGATGACGAGTTTTCAATTTATATTACCACCTTAAATTATGGTCATGAAACCATTTTGATGATTTAACTATACTATAATATATGTATTATAAATTATATAAGGTTCTTGAATCCTTTTGTACACATGATATTAATTTATATATCAAAATGAGTTTGTTGTGATAAAAAACTGTAAACTAACCTAAACAATTTTCATTAAATTTTAATATAAGGATTCATATTCACTCCCAATAACCAAATGAATTTTATAACCATTTATTATTCTGGTTGTTCACTAATAACTTAAAAATTCTATTCTGGAAAACCATTCTCATTCTACATTTTTTTTGTATGTGAATATATGTAAACTAATCATGATACCCAAGGAAGGAAACGCTCCCAAACAATGAAATTAAATCTCTTAACCCATCAAAAGGACATGAATGAACCTAATAAGGTTATACTAAATCAATTAAATATATAGGACCGACTGGCCCGAAGGCCTTCATTCTTTATTTATTTTCTGATAACCCTCCATCCAAGGGTTGAGGGAGAACCCTTACAAGGCCAGTAGGCTTAGGTATTACATTTCCTATAGGCTTGGAGATTTTACCAGACCCGTAGGTCTTAAGGATATCATACAGATGATGACTACTTGAAACCGCTCCTCCCTAGCATCTATATCATGATCATCTCTCCACCTTTTTGCATGACTATTCGGCTAGCATGTACATGTGCAGAGGATCACAAGCGCAGTACTGATGGAAAATTTCATACCCTCCCATTCTTCCTAAGTTCGTTTAGCCCTGATCTGGTGAATTTTCCCTACTCTTTCCTCCTCTAAATTGGTTTCTTATAAAATCTATCTGTGAAACAGCATATCAGGTGGCCCTGAAGGCTTTTAGGTGGCCCGTAAGCCTTAGTGACCTGAAGGCTGGGGTGGCCTGAAGGCCTTAATGACTCCAACCCCAAACCGGTGGCCCAAGGTGAATAGTTCTGGCTACTACAGTACCAAACAGTAACTACTACAGTAACTTCTACAGTACCTGCTATGGTACCTACTATAGTACAGCTACAGTACCCCCCAAAATTATGCCTCCACATGGTTTTAAACCTGGGTCTCATGGACACACTTAGAGAGACCTCACCAACTGGTCTAAGGCTTATGTGCAATCAATTAAATGTATAAGATGTTCTGGAATTCATTAATTTATGAACCTAAATTTGATTATTAAGGTCACTATGATCTAGTGAGGAACACCTTTAGAATTAAGGTAAGAGTTTTCTACCAAAACCTCCATTTTTATTTGGGTTACAGTTATTCTCTACATACCTCAATTAAATGATTATTTATTCATATTTAATAATCATATATTCTGTTATAATGTTATTTATATATGTACGAACCATAATCCTACATTCATTTATGCGGAGTTATATGTTTTAAAAGGATAGTTAAAAAATTATTCCCGTAATACAAGCCCGATTAAAAGGAAATTTCTAAAATTCTTACCTATTTTCAAGGTAACTCTATAATATATTTTTAGAAACCATTATATTAATAAAATAACACATTTTATTATGAAATTACTATCTTACTTAACGTTTAGTTTTATACAAATATTTTTCCAAAAGAACTCTTCTTTTTCAAAATAAAAGAGTATTTATCTTAATAATTACTCGATGATTTTATAAGAGTATATTCATTAGTTGATTTGTATGTATTATTAGGATTTATATTTTATGATATAATCTACCATATTTAATTTAATGGTTTATGATTATTTTGAATATGGATATTCTATCATTAAACTACTCACAAATTTATTTTGAATTGTTAGTGTTTATGATTAATGTTTTATAAAAGTTATTTACATTTCATATGTTAGTTTCTGTATGAATTTATATGTTTTTTATGTTTATAACCTTTAATATGGAGAATTAATTGGAAATAGTAAGTGTCACTTGGGGCCCTCTATATCCCCTAAGTGTATCGGTAGCTCTCAGGAGACAAACTAGGTATTGGCACGAGGCCTTGACCAACTGGTTATTTATGGTCTTGGCACGAGGCCTTGATGGTATGATTATGATGTCCCGCATTTTGAATTCCCTCATTATGAAACTAGTAATTGATATTTCATGTGGTTATTTAACTAGTAGAATACCCATGATTAATTTTCATTATGGAATTATTTATTCATATCTTATTCCTGCCATAGTATGTTCATGTTTATTTTTTTAGATGCATGTTTTTTTAGTTATTCACCATGCCAAATGTTTATGATTATGATATATTCTGCTATATTTCTTACCCTTACTGAGCATTTGAGCTCACCCCTTTCTTATGTTTCATTTTTCCCAGGATGTGAAGATGCATTTTATGAAAGAACTATAGGGATAACCTTAGAGATATGGATGTTTTTAAAGGAATTTATATCTTGTATTTCGTTTCAAGTTGTAACGTTGAAATTATTTATGTTTCTTATTTCCAAATATACTAAACTACTAGGTCCTTCGAGATGTATATTCCTTGTTTATATTCCAATGTAATAAAATAATACACTAACTCTGGGAACAGGTGTCGGGTTCTTAAATATCAGACCATTTCAAGTAAGGTGTGACCCCTTTAACTTACACTAGTCCACTGAGGAGTATAATGAGGAGTGATTGGGTGATTATCCTATATTCCTTTAACAGGTCGATGAAATATTTCATTCGATATTTTCTTCCAAGGTTTGAGAATAGTATCTTTATCTTCTTACCAAGATATTTCTCTACTTTATTTTATTATTCCTTAAACAAATTTAAGGAATATTAAATATATCTCATTAAATAAATATAACCATACTGACTAAATTCACCGTTCAAGGTAATGCAGTGGTAAACCCACCCTTTTCTTCTACTAAGAATAGACCACATACATTAGTATGAATTAATTCCAACAGTTCTATGTCTCTTTTTTCCTTACATTTGATGGATAATTTGGTCATTTTTCTTTATAACCAAGTAAGAAATAAATCCAAGGCTTATAAATCAAAAGTGTCCAAATACCATTCTAGATGTAATTCTAGTAAAAAATTATTATTGAAAAGATCAAGAATAATGTGTCACAAGTGGGTAATATATGATTCATTGTCATTGTATTTATCATTAGTTTCTATATTATTTTTTCAAGTTCATGTATATACAATCCATTATTAAGATGTGTTATACCATAATATGTGTAATCATTATAAAAGATGCCAATTTTATTTCAAAACATGAAATAAAATACCACACTGTCTATGATTGAAATAGAGATTATTTTTCTAATAAAATAAGGTATATAATTACAATTGTTCAATACAAGAACTAAATCACCTGGAAAAGTAAGATTGAAATATCTCACTGCCTATATTGCTAGTCTCAAACAATTTCTTTTATCTATGATCCACTTTACCCTTTGAATAATCATAAATATACCTAGTTATTGTATTTGAATATAAATGTGTGAGAAACATTCCATATATAATACCCAAATTTTAGATATATATATATATATATTTAATTCAATGATAAATATTCTTGAAGAAAATGGATCTTTTTAATTCATCTTCCCATCAATATAATTATTCTTCTAGTGGACCATTGTAATATAATAAAATTTGATTTCCACTTACTTATTTCCCTCTATCTGTATTTTTGGAATCCTGTAGGGGTGATATGTTGGTGTCTTTAGCATAGACTTATACATAGAAACATTATCATTACCTACCTCCTATATTTCACCATAATCCAAATTAAATTGAGTTCTTCATGTCTTTATCTTATTTGAGAATTAAATTTGAAAATTCTAGAAGATACTTTTTTATTTTATTCATGTTATAATTAACAACTAATTTAAATAAGATAGTTGATAAAGGGGAATGAATAAGATGAGTCTCTAGTTATTGGTTAACAAGAACCAAAGGAACACCAGTTTCTCAATATACCAAATAATTTTGATTATATGAAGTCCTTGAAAACATCCTTCTATTATACACCCATATAATATACCTTAGATATATCATATATTTCATTTTGAGCTCTTTACTAGTATATCTCTTCGAAATGAGATATAATTTTTTAGGGATATTCATCCTCATTAATTTTCTATAACTCATTGGTAATTGAAGAAAAAATTATTCATTATATATCTAGAAAATGATTTAAACTCTTATTATACATGACTTCATCTACCTTTCTTAATCTTATCGAGGGGTTATTAGTAATTTTGGATTCAAACTCATAATATTCTTCTCTTGTGATGTTATTATGCAAAAGCACCTATACCACTCCAGAACGTTATGATGATTAGGACATTTTCTTCATAAAATAATGCTCATAGTGATATTTAATTAGTGGTAGAGATTTATAAATGATCTATAAACGATCTATAAACAATAATCTTTTTTATATTAGTACTTAGCTTGATTAATAAGAGAAATTTCCAATTAATTATTCATTAAATGTCTCCCACAATTTTATCAACTCCCAACATCCATCATTACAAGATTACTAATACTTAATCTCTTACATATTCTTGTAGAAAAGATACTTAAATCATATCCTAATAGTTCAAGATATGGATATTCCACTACTAAGAGAGATTCAATGTGGGATTTTTGTTATACAACCACTATAACATGTAGTTCCTTAGGCTGTTGATTGAAGCCTTATATTCTAAAAATAAAAACATTTATGTACTCCAAATCATGCATCTAATGTTGTAATAATTTATCTATGTATACTTCTTTACTTCCAAAATTAGTTAATTCAATTGACCACATTCATAAGAATTCCCTAGTAGTAAGAGAAAATAACCGCTAGTTCTGAAATGCACTTTAAACATTTTTATTTTTTCAATATCATGTGATAGAAGGAACTATAAATTAATATTTTTAAGGTATTGTAATTCATATCATTGAATGAAATACATTTATATTTATCATTATAATTCTATGTGATTGCACAAAAAAATTATATATAAATACCCCAACTCTAGTAGCCCATAGCCTGTGGTTACACTATTAAATTGTCATAAGATAAAATTGATCACATCCCTTAGGTCGAAATATTTTAGTAGTCTTAGTAAACTAGATATGAAAATAAAACCCAAATTACATTTTTAATGATAAATTACAACATATTGAGAGTAATAATTCTTCATCTGTGAACTCATTCAATGATTCTTTCTTCATATCGTTGAGAAAATCAAAATAAGGGTGATATCATATGCTCGGTATTGGTTATATACTATAAAATATATCCTGAATAATTAATTCCTAATCATTATGTGTAGTTAAATAACATAAAACACATTCAATTGAATAAATAAATTGAGCATGAATAATATTTTGGAGGGAGTAAATAATGATAGAATAATTACACATAAATAATCACATGAGCATGGGACTTATCCATAGATTTCATAACTATTGAAATAATCACATGGCCATTAATAAGTATTTTCTTAATTATAGAATTCATAATGTCAAACATCTTAAACATACCATCAAGTCCTCATTCCATGACATCATATAGAAATCGGTAATTCTTTGACAAAATAACCAAATTAGTTTTCCTTATGAGACCTATCGATATATAAATGGGTTATAGTATGCCCATAAAATCACATATTAAGTCCAATTAACTCACCATATTAAATGGGAGAATGAAAATTCAATACATAATAAACAAAAACATTTATATTAATATGCTATCATACAAATGTTAATATCTCACCAGTAAAACTGATCATACACCATCCAAAAAATAATAATTATGGTATCATTATAGCATATCCCTAGTGGAGTATAAGTAAAATAAATTGTTATTGTGATTGATAAATATAAATACCATAAATATATCATCGAAAACATTCTAGAATAAAATACCATTTTTTACTTTGAAAATCACTTTTGAAAACTAAAATATTCAAAATATTAAGGAAAATATATTATATTAAACAACATATAGAAAACATTAAAGTAATCTTATAATAATTACTCTTTCATTATGGTATGGAATTATTTTCTTATTGTGTACATTAAAAAAATATTCCTTTCATATTTTTGGTAATGATTAAATATGTACCTTTTTTAAAAAACAACAAAATATTCTTTTTAAAAAATTATTAAAATTAAATTATCGGTAAAAGTGAATTTAAATAATCATGGAATAATATTAAAAACATTATTGACAATTTTTTTAAAATATATACATGTAATAACCTGATTCCTGACTAAAAATAGAATAATGTATGTTTAATTCATAATTTTTTCCTTTAATATTTTGAGTACATAAAAGAGGAAAATAAAATAAAAACATAAAATTCTCAAAAATAAAAACATTATAAGAAAATATATTAGTTTTAAGATATAATGGTTATATAATTCCCCTAGTGGATACTTTAATATAAATAATCTCGAATAATGATGTGATTGTGAAATAAAACCTTATCGCTTCTGTAACTTTTGAATCAGAATCCCCATGAAATAAATAGATTGAAATAAATATTTAAATACCTTTAATATAAGTCTTATCATGGTATATCATACCAAATTAATAGTAGATACAACTCATAAATGAAGAAAGGTGTATAACATAACCTATGTCCAGAAGAAGATAATTTGAGATGAAGAACCCTTACAATGATCATAATGTTAGCATGAGAATTAATCAAAAAAGTTATTATGGATAAAAAATTAAAATAAAAAAAACATAAATCAAATAAAGTCAATTTCACATATAATCATGACATAATATAATCAATGGAGAAGTGATATGGCCCAATAATTAAAAATTGATTTATAAAACACTTACCACTTTGAAACACTGATTCAAATCTCCTTGGATGAAATAATTCACATTAACACATAAAATAAAATCAATTATGAAGGGTTAATTATATAAAATTTAAAAGGGTAAACATATATACCATATAAAATAAATTATTTGAATAATATTAAAATATGTTTCAATGAAAGGAAATTGAGATGAAATCTCTTACCTCAAGTCTAACTCATCATATACGTTCATTGTCATCATGAATAATAAACTAATGTTAATTATTTGTGATCTTTATAACCTTCATAAATATTAATATTCCATTTATTTTATTTACTACCATATTATATTTATTTAATTAATCATCAAAGTTTATTTCATTCTTTTTGATGATATTCAGTTCGTTTGTCCAAAATGACTTCGGTAGGTTGGCTATGGTGAATGTGGTAATTGTTGTATCTTCTACAATATAATAATAATTTAATAGATATAATTTTTATAAATTAATTACACTTTTCAAACTAATAATGAAATGTTTTTATATAAAATTAATTATGTTACATTCTTGGATATAGTAGGTTATACATATGCATGAGTAATGGTTCCAATTTTCAACAACCATTATTGAAAGATGTAAAGTTTTATTTTACCATTTTACAATTAAAATTATAACATAAATACCATATTTTTTATATAAACATATATATACAATATATATATGATATAGTAATGAAAAAATGAATCACATCACTTTCTGTGGGTGGTAATCTACACATCCACACGAACAACGTTATAATCTTTCAATGAATAGAAAGGTAATAAAATATATGATATATTAATTTTAAGAAATTTTAAATATGTTATGAATAATATACATATATATATACATTCAATAAATCATCATAAATATCCATGAGAAGTGATTATTCAAAAAAATTACATAGGTTCGCGAGGTTGTAGTCCGCCAAACACATGAACAATGGCTTAATTTCCCAATTGATGGAACATGAGATGAATATAAGAAATTATATTAACATAACTTCATATTATAATCTTTTAGATATTTATTTTATTATATCATCATTTTGTAGTTATATTTTAATGAGTTAGAATAATAAATAAAACAAAAACTTTTGGTTAAGAATGATGCCTCTTCTTCAGAAAACCTCTTTAGGTTTACACCAAAATCATTTATAGGAGAGATTTTTAATCAAAAACTTATCTTGGAAATTTTGAGGTAATTAGGGAAGGTTTTTGGGAATGTATTATATGATAAAATAGGTTCTTAAATTTTAAATAAAATTGTATAGGTGGTTCTCTTTTATAATTGAGGGAAGGGGAACTTTGGGAATTTCAAAAAGTATTGAATTACTATTAATAAATTTTCATTGTAAAAGCATAAAAACAATTAGAATTAAAATATATTATTATAATGTGTGAAAATAATGTCATAAAATAAAAAATAATTATAAGTTTGGCTGATTTTTTAACCCTTATCTTTTGGTTTTAACTTGTGATAACCCTTTTTGACAATTACCATGATAACAAATGTTTTCTTCTTTAGAGGTCGTGATAGTTACTATATAAGGAAAATCGTCCAATAAATGGACCTTATATGATATTTTTAAGAATATACCAATAAAATTGATGGTGATAATATTTTTATAAATTTTAAATAATTTAATAAAATATTTTTTATTATAAAACAACATTGAAGTTATTTTGACATTATTCATTTAATTTGATGTTAAATACATCAATATGACGAGGTGATTAGAAAATATACATTTAACAACTATAGAAAAATTCATATATATCTATAAAATTTTGGGTCACTGTATCTTCCTTAATAAATATTACCATTAAAATTTTAAAAGTTATTTATTTTATTTTCAACTAACTGAAGAAATACTATGTCGGTGTTGCGTAATAATTTCAGGTAATTTTCTAATCACTACCATTTTTAAATATAATTTAATTAATGAAATAACATAATTATTCTAAAAATAAATTTTAATATTCATTCGAAACTTATTTTTATCCATATGTGAACATTTAAGAGATATTTAAAAGCAGGAGAGTGGCGTTTTATCTTTTTCATTACATAAAATATAGTATATGTAACTTTAATGGAAAAGCATCCCATAAATAATAAATTTCAAGCCTAAAATAATAATATTAATTATACTTTCGTATATTAATATTAATGATGAAAATTTGTGGCCTTATCACTTTTAAAATAGGATAACCTGATTTACACTTTTACTATGGTGATAATGTTTTTACTATTTCTACTCAAATTATAAGCTAAAATTAAGTTGATAGTATTAAATAATATTTATTATGCTGAATCAAAATATGGAATATATTTTAAACAATTTAACCACAATATGTTTTATAAATTAATTTATTAATAATCCCATAAAGTGGGATGAAGAATAGTGTTCTATAAAACCAATTTACGTCAAAAGGTATTTTTATACCAAGATCATGTATAATTTTTTTGAATATATAATTAATTGTATTATTTACATATAAAGGATAATTTTAATAATTTCGGATAAAAATTAAAATAATATGAGGCTTTCTAAATAAAAATAAATCATAGTTTTATAAAAACAAATCAACATTTTTAACTATTCACTGAAAAATAAATATTTTGAGAACAATCCCCAAAACAATCACACTATGATAATTTTTATATAAAGATTTAGATGGTAATATTATTTAGGTAAAATATAATTTACAATAGTTATAATATTCACTCAAGAAAAGAAATAAATTTCATTTATGAAGAAATAAAATTTTGGAAGAATAAATAGGCTACTAAAAATTGAGTGCTTATTTTCATAGAAGTAATTGATAAATTTTAATTGGGTAAGACTAATGCGTATATATATAAGTGTATTTAATATTATTTCTACCGACCAATTCAATCGTTTGCCTACAACTGTAACATTTAAATAATAATATATCTGGTTCATTTATGCTCGATGTTGTGTATCGTACACACTATCGAACATAATGTTCTTTTAAAATTTAATGTTGTTACATTATCACCCCCTTCAATAAATTTATTACTCAAAAATTTTACTTGTGATTTATAATCAATCTTTTGTTATTTTAAAATAATTTTTTGGAAAACCACATCATAAAATGGGTTACTAAAACGTCAACCTAAAAAGAGGGAAATTAAATATGAAGGTCATCACATTACTAGGTTTCCAGATAGGAGAGAATTAGTGGGTAGTGAAACTGGGGATATGAAGGAAAAAAATACCAAATAATTATAGAGAGTGATAGGTATCAATGATCAATTAAAATTGAATGATCAAGTGAATATTAATGACCCCAAAACCATAAACTGTTGAGGTGAGAAAAATATCATCCACTCATTAGAAATTTTGGGTTTTCAATAAATTCAATTTATTTTTGGGAATAAAATAAATTTGAATTAAAACATTAAAAATAATTTTTCTTTAAATAGTTATATTTTTAATACCACATAAAACTTTTACAATAAGCTAAAAATCATAAAAGGGTTAAAACGATGAGAATGTATGTAATGTTTTATATGTAAAAAACATTCCTTTCTATTTTTGTAATGATATTAAAAAATTACGCTTTCCGAAAACATTTAATGGATTAATTTCAATCTTTTTTGATAGTTAAAGTTAAATTAAAATTTCCATGATAAATCATTTGGGTAAATAAAAGGTCTATAAAATAATTTTGGAAAATAAGGATATTGAAGAAAAATATTCCCAATTATGAGAAGAAATAAGATCAAATTTTATTTTAAACATTACTCCTGAAATAATAACTTTTAAATGAATCTATAATGATAATGAATAAATAGATATTCCAGTTAATTACCTTCACCTAAAAAAATTTCTCCAAAAAATTCTGTAATCACCTCAAAATCAGAAAAATTAAAAAAATATTTTATCCTATATTATGATTCAAAAAATCAATGTAATATTTACCTATAAAATAATTTAAGTAAAAAAATAATACTAATTGTTTACTAATTGTAGTCAATACACCCTATTCATCCTTTGGTTGTGTGTTCAAGCCCTGTGACAGTATCAAAAACAAAGAGTTATCACCCAACATGTGGGTGGTTCTTTTCGAAAAACTATATTAATATAAATTCAATAAAATTCCAAAAAATATGATGAATATCCTCAAATAACATTAATCATAAAATCTGTTTTCACTACTAAATTCTATTATACAGCTTATTTTTTCGGCAAAATAAAATAATATTAATTGACTATGTTACTTTTAAATTAATGATAAAATTAAAAATAAATATTATCAATAACATTAAACTTTTATCCCTGAAATATAAAATCATTATTCCTTAAGATTCATTTTTATTAAAACACAAAATAAAAAAAATGATGGTATTCCAATAAATATCATCCAAAATATCCTTAATTTTGATAAAATGTCATCTTATAAATCCTTAAATGGAGTATTTATGACTTTACTTTTATCATCAAACATAGACTCATCAACCCAATACAATTTAGGTTTATGCCATATCACAATGGAATGTTATTGGTCTCCATAGGTTTTATTCTCTCATTCAACATAATGTTTTGTAATCAAAATATATATTAACCCAAACACATCCCCCTAGAATTTAATACTTGGTGTGTAGTAACAGAACACTCCCTATGCCCCAGAATGATGAATGAGATATACTTAACCAAATATTGTTTGTGTTCTTACACCTAGATGAATCTATACAAAAAACCAAGTCCACTTATATTATATAGACTGGGATGTTTTATGTCAAAAACAAAATAATATGTAAATAATAAAAACCTTTTGAAAGTTATACTATAAATAATATTATCCTAAAGTTCATCCATAGTGTTATATTTCCTAATCTATGTTTTTCTAAAAATAGTTCCCAGGATTTATATTAAAATTATTTGTCACACCAAATTTTAATACCTCAAGTCCAGTAGCCCAGATATTGTGGTTACATTATTTCAAAGGCATTATATACAAGCGATCAAATCCCAATGGACCAAATATTTTGTAGTCTTGGTAAACTAGATAGATTCTTTAATCTCATATTATATTTTAAAATATAAAATACAATATAGTGAGGGTAATAATTTTTCATCCTTAAACTCATTGAAATGTACCTTCTCTATATCTTAGGGAAAGGAAACAATATAAAGGTGAGCTTAGATACTCAATAAGGGTTACATACAATATATGATATCAGGAGTAAATAAGGAAAAATTAATATTTAATGGTAAATAGTTAAAACAAAATTATATTTCATCAAAAACATGAGCATGAATAATAATATGGAATGAGTAAATAATAATCAAATTATTCTATATATATAATTTCATGAGCTTGAAAATTATCCAAAAATTTCATATTTATTAAAATAATCATAATAAAATTAATAATTTATTTCCTAATTAATTAATTCAAAATTAATTACATCTTAAACTTATCAATAAGGCCTCTTTACAAGACATCATGCTTAAATTTGTAAGCCCTAGACCAAATACTCTAGTTAGTTTTGCTCCTGATACCTATATATTCATCAATAGTCTATATAAGTCCCCACAATTCACTTAATAAGTGTAATTTAATCACCATAATAAAGGGGAGAATAATAATTCAATTCACAATAAACATAAAAATTCATATTGAAAAACTAGCACACAAAATTATAATATTTCCCTAGTCAAACTGATAATAAACCCTCCAAAGAAAGAAAAATGATATTTTATTTATAACATATCACTAGTGGATTATAAATAAAATAATTTTTTATTTTCGTTGATGAATAGAAATATAATAAAAAAATATTATTAAAAATATTGTTTTGGGAAATACATATTTTCCTTTGAAAATCACTTTTGAAAACTAAAAAATTCAAAAATATTGGGGGATTTTATTAAAAAAAGAACCATAAAAACATTTAGAGGAAGTTTAAAAGTACCTATCAAAAATGATGATGGAAAATTCCATTTATAATATGTATGTTAAAATAAATATTCCTTATACATTTTTTTGTAAAAATACAATAAGTTATTCAAAATATGATAAACATGTTATTTTAAAACATATCGTTAAAAGTAAATCATAAATAAAGGTGAATTTAAAAAATAATAATATAATATTAAAAACATTAATGAAATCATTTCTCTAAAACATGGACATTTAGAAAAAATATTCCTTACTAAAGTAATAATATTACTTATTTTTCTTCAATTTTTTTTTGATATTTTAAGTACATAAAAATGGAAAATTAAATGAAAAAAATAATTTATAAAAAAATAGATTATAAGAAAATATAATTTTTTAAGAAAGAAATATCTTTTAATTCCCCCAATGGATACATAAACAAAAAATAATCTCAAATAATGATTGGATTGTGAAATAAAACCTTATCTCTTTTTTATCTTTTGAATCAAAATCCCCATGAATGAAAAAAATAAAATAAATCATAAAATACCATTAATATAATGGGAAACATGATATATCAGATCAATTGGATATTAGTTACAGCTAATAAAATAATATAGGTGTATAACATAACAAATGTTCCATAGAATACATTTGGTGATAAATAACCACTAAAATGATCATAATGTTGAAGTGAGAATTAATCAATGAAGTGATTATGTGTAAAACATTTAAATCCAAAAAAAGTGGAAATACAAAATCAATAAAAAATCCATTTCATACATAATAATGACATAATAAAATAAATTAATTATTAATATAACACAATGAAATAAAAATGAGTTATAAAACACTTACCACATGGTAAATTTCATGTCAAATCTCCTTAGATGAAATAATATAAATTGAAACATACAATACCATGAATTATGGATTATTCATGATATAACATGTAAATATAGCATCATATACATGATGTAAATGAAATTAGGTTCATAACATTAAAATATTCCCCAATAAAAGTAAATTGAGATAAAATCCTTTACCACAGGTTTGACTCATCACATACGTCCTTTATCTTCTTGAATAATTAACTTATGGAATTTTTTTTACCTTTTTAATGGAAAAAATATTTTTATTATTCCTTTCAATTTATTTATTATTATATTATAAGTTTTTAATTAATCAATAAAATTCAAATCACAAATTTTGATGATATTAAATTCATATATAAAAATGACTTTGGTAAGACGAATATAGTATAGGGGATCATATTTTTATCATCTACATAATAATTATCATTTTTATAAATTACTTATACTTTTAAAAGTAACCATGAAATATGGTAAGAAAAAATGAACTATATTATGGTCATGGAGATGGTGGGTTATATGTATGCATGAGTAATGATTCCATTTTCAAATGATCATGATGAAAATAAAGTAAGGGTTATTTTATATTCAAATAATTATAATTATATCATAAATATAATATTATGTTTTTAAATAAACTTATATATACCATCCATGTGATATGGCAATGAAAAATGAATTACATCACTTCATTGAGGTGGTAATCCACACATCTTCATGAACTACGTTATCATCTTTCAATGAATGGAAAGGTAAAAAAATATGATATATTAATTTTGTATAATGATAAACATTTTATAAATTTCATATATATATATATATATTAGATATATCATCATAAATATCCATGAGAGGAAATTATGGAAAATGAATTACTCAGTTCACGAGGTGGTAGCCCACTGTACACATGAACAGTGATTTCATTTCCCATTTTATAGAAGTGGAAATGGATACTGGGTCTGACATATACAAAAAAACATACAATTATATGTTAGATACTGATTTTATTATATAAACAAGGTATAATAATATTTTAAGGATAAATAAGAATAAATAAATAAAATTCTTGATTAATAATGATACCTCTTCTTCAGACCTATTTGAGGATTACACCAAAAGCCTTTATATGAGGGGTTTCTAATAAAAAAGTACTATAGGAAATGGGAAATGAATATATGAAGGTATTTGGGTAGGTATTATCTGAATAAAATTCTTCTTTTTCAATGACTAAAAATTGAGAGGAGGTACCCTTTTATAATTGAGGAAAGTGTCTCTTTTGGAATTTCCTAAAATATTTAATTAATATAAATTAATTTTTCTCTAAATAAAGATCGAAACTGATAAAATTATAAATGATGATGAGTATGGTTCAAAATAAATTCCATTTTTTTTTTGGAATAGTTTATGTGATTTTTTTCTCCCTTATCTATTGGTGCGTACCTATGTCAACTGTTTTTTCAATTATCATGATAAATTTTTTTTTACTCTTTATGGGTCAAAATATTTAATTTACAAGGAAAATTATTCTATAAATGGACAATATATGATATTTCTAAACATATACCAGCCACTTGGATGAATATATTATTTTTAGTAATTTTATATAATGTCATAAAATGTAATTTATTGTAAAATAACTTTAATTTCATTTTCAGACACTATTCATATAATTTTACATTAATACATCAATACAAAGAAATGATTAAAATATATAATTTTAAATATATATATATATAATATTTAATATATATCAATAAAATTTATGGGTTACTATAACTCACAAAAAAAAATATTACTTTTAAAATTCTCAAAATCCTTTATTTTGTTTATCTAATAATTAAATAAATATTTTTTTAGTGTTGTGTAATAATTTAAGGTAGTTAAATAAACAATATAAATTTTAAATAAATTACCATAATTAAAATTATTAAATTATTATTAAAACATCCATTAATATTCATTCAAAAAAATTATTCATATGTCAATATATAAGAGAAATTTGAAAGAGAGTGACGTTTGGTCTTTTTCTTTTATAAAAATATTATGTAGGTCACCTTCACGCAAAAGTGCCCCATCAAAAAATAAATTTATATCCTAAAACGAAAAGTGTACAAATAAATTCAGAAAATAATACTGAAGATGAATATTGGTGGTATTATTACATAGTTTATCATAGGTTAATATAAATTACCATCTTACCATTGTTACAAATTTTTTACTATTCATTGTGACAAGAAATTATCTTGGACTTATTAAATAGTATTAATTATGATGATCATAAATATGGAATCTATTTTAACAAATTTAATCTCTATTATTGGTAGAAATACAGTTTATAAAAATTTAACAAATCATCAAGAAAAATGGTTTTATGAATAAGAAAAGAAGATTTTTAAGTCTAAAGGTATTTCTATACCTAGATCATGTATAATATTGATTCACATATAATTAATATATTATTTACAAATAAAGGGTACTTGTACTAATCCTTGATAAAATTTATAATATTGTAGGGATTTTAAATGGAAATAAATGATAATTTTTTTTAAAAATTTGTATTTTCAGTATTTACTAGAAAATCAATTTTATCATAAAATACCATAATTACACCCTAAGATAATTTTGATAAAGTGATTTAAAAAATGAAATTGTTTTTTTCAAATAATATTTATAACAGTTCTAGAAATTGATTATAATATTCTCCCACAACTATAAATAGAAGTCATTTGTTAAGAAAACATATTTTTGAATGATAAAATGAATACTAAAAATTGATTTCTCATTTCCTAAGAAATAATTGAGACATTTTAAATGAGTACAACCAATATATAAAATTTTCATTATTTTTTAATCCGAATAAAACCCTACAATTCAACGGTTAGGTTATAACTGTAACATTAAAATAATAATATTCCATTGTTCACTACTTCTCATTTTTTCCTATCATAAACACTATCAAGAATAGTTTTATTATAAAATATATGGAGTTTCATTCAAAATGAAAATAAATAAGAATTAAATTTTTATTAAATCATTTTATATATTCATTATCATTTATTACTCTATGTGATTATGTATATATAAAATATTCACAATGTAATAAACCAATCATAAAAAATTAAAGTGAATGATCTTAAGAATTTACTCTTGGTTGATCCATTTAGTGGATAATGAATCAATCAAGACCCTAGGGTTATATCTCCGAGTCATGTATGACTTGAGTTATAGCACCCAAACCATCTAATGAATCAATATCATGTTTGATATTCCATCACATCATGACCTTGTCAACATCTACTTTCAAACTCATCATTATACATAAATACTCACGTATATGTGAGGGGGAATCGAGAATGTAAAATACACATGAATGATATAACTTATGGACATGCAGACCCATTTATATGTATAAGGAGAGGTGAGGGATGATGCATAGATTTTTGACCTGATGTACAACTGTCATTTAATTAGTGTGAAAAAAATTAATGTGCTACCCAGTGATGATTTTTAGGATCCAATTTTTTCTCTTATGATGATTGGAGTATTGGAGATTAATTCTTATGTGGGTTGTTTTATTATACATAGATTGGAATCTCTCTCTGATAAAAGGGTATGCTAAATATTTTATTCAAAATTTACAGTGGATTTCAAGAATATCCTTTGATTATGTTTTAGATATTTTTTTGGTCTTTTCATTGTATTTCATTTTGGTGGAAAGATGTTTCACCTCATGGTTAAACCTGTAAATTTTTTTTAAAAAACTTTTTTAGGGGGTTAGAGTCAATATTCCAACTCATATCTCATGTTTACTTCACTAAAAATACTAATTTTACTCCACAACTACCTCATGGAAAAATTTTGAAAATTATTTTATTAAATTTTATATATTTGTAAATATTTTTTTAAAAAAATTATTGAATTTCTGTTCTTCCCAGGCATTTAAAACCATTGGAATAGTTCTGGGTATTTTTCAATCTCATGTGAATTGTAACTTCTGTGTATTGTTCATGTAAATAGTAACTTGCATGTACTATTCACATGATTAGTAGCCCTTGGTCACTATTCATAAATTTTCAAGATAATGTTTTTATTATTTTTAAAATAATTTCTGGGAATACCCTTAAACATATCATACCTCCCTACTGTGAGATACGAGGAAACCAAAAATACTCTTTATATGAATAGTTTCTAAATTACTATTCATATGAATAGTATCCCAATAATTTTTGTTATATTTTTTATTTAACCTAAAAATCATTATTCAATCATTGAATGGTCATAATTTGATTTTAAAACCATAGATCGATGTATAATCAGTGTTGTTGGGACCATATCGATACCCTCTTCCTGAATTCACAAAAAATGTAATTAAAAGTTGACATTATTCACCAAAATATCAATTAGATGACTGTATTTGGTACTAGGTGAACAATGGAAGCATGAAATAATGGAATTTTAAAACTTTTATGATTGGATTGATGTTGTGATTTCATCTTTAGTGATACACAACACCTAGTTACAATTCAGGAATATATTGGGGTTAAAATTAATCATGAAAATTAATTGATCTGCTACCTCATTTGATTTGAAGATATAGAAACTTTAAAATCATCATTAAGGAGCACTACTTGAAGGAAATGACATCAGATCAATATGGATCCTGCAAGTCATTTTTTTCCATTTTCCAAAGCCAGTTTATGGGTTCCTGGTACCCGAGTGTTTACAACCATAAACTCAAATCAAAAGAAGCACAAAAGTAAGGATCAAATCAACAAGGACTTACATATCATAATAACCATACTCCTCACCGCATCCCATGCATGATTCCTCTCCTCCAGTAGCCGTAGCCGATTCCCATTCTGGTAATCTCCAATAGCTTTCACTTTGAACCCGACTCCTAAGCTGATTAAGCAGTGGTTGTTCCGGAGATGTCCTTTTGACCACACTCCCCTTCTTAAAAGCCACAGTCACCTCACTATTCTGCTTAGAGGCAGATCTGGTCCGCATCGGCCGCGGAAGGCATGAGTAATCTCTCCTTGGTCGTCTTCTTGGTGTCGTAGATAAAGGCCCCTCAGCTGGAGTCAAAATATTCTTTCCATTTTGAACCACATCGCTGAAGGAACGGCCAGCAGTGCCACTCAAATTCTCCTTCTATCCTCCAAACTTCTCCCTTCATTTACCGGTTTTCTCCCCTCGATACAAACCATGATTCCCTGCCTTGTTTCCCCTCCGTTGGTCTGGGGTATTATTCTCCGTTAAAGGTAGACATTCCTCCTTAGTGGCTAGCCTCCCCACGGTGGCGGCCTGCACCTCTTTCACGCCACCACCATCTTGAATTTCTTCCACCATCAGGGTTGCGTTTCTAGTCATCTTGCAGCTATCTTACACCGATATAACAACTGGAACTTGCTCCAAATCAGTAGCCTGGTAGTCCTCCACAGCCTCTGCTCCACCCATAGCAATTATGTTTACCAAACCTTCCACCGGCTGTCTGTCAAGGACCTCCTCACCATCATCCTTTCCTCCATGAGCATCCTCCTCCGGCCCCTCGGTCATCATACCATTAGATAAACCTTCAAACCTGTTACTCAATAACAGAAATGGAGCAGCCAATGGGTCTAGGCCTCTAGAATGATTATCACCAACCGGGGCAGCAACCTCTCTTGCATTCAAAACCCTTACATCCCCGATCTTCCCAACTCTCACACTACCTAGTGAGTCTGAAATGTTCATATGCCTCTTACCATCTGAAGCTATTGAGTCCCTTCTGATTTCAGGGGAAGCCTTAAGAGACCCAGCAGACTTATCTTCCAAAGCCGAACTATTCACCTCGGAGCACCTCCCTCCAGCAGCATTTCCTATCAAACTCTGGTCCCGTTGCAACTCCAAGTCTGCTTCCAAACACATACCATTAGCAGTGCTCACCGGATCAGGCTGCTCAGTGTGACTGGTCCCCTTCAGATGTGGATTAAGTCCCCGACGACATGATTCCACCGAATGGCCCTGCCTCCTACAAGAACCACAAAACTCGATCCAATCTTTGTACACAACTTACTGCTTGTAACTATATTCTTCTTCAATTGTTATCCAAAAAAGTCAAAAGGAGTGCGAGACGCGTCGATTTCAATACAGACCCGGGGGTTCACAGAATGACAGACCGCCTCAGTTTGGCTATCGGCACAAAGGAATCTCCCTACCATGTTCCCAACATGCGAATAATTGAAGGATTTTGAAACGAAAAAGGGAGTTTAGGGAAACTAACCCAAACCGCGATGCAAGGAGAATAATAGTTCATATGAATGTCAAAAGACCAACGTAGAAGAAGAAACCGATAACCCTTGAAGTAGCGAGGAGCCTTCGACCATGCTTTGATGAGGTCTGCCTCCATCTCGAATCGAATCATAATTTGTTTATTGTCAAGTAACCCAACCACAGCGCGATCCTGGAGATCCCAGGAACCGAAGACAAAATGGTCGAAGTCATCCACTGAAGGTCGCTTGTGCTTGAACCGAGCCACAAGAGTGAGATTCAACAAGCTGGAAGATTCTAAAAACTCGGAAGAAGAGAGTTGAAGATTCGGCGCTCCATAGAACAGATCTGGAACCTTATGGTTTAAAGCAGCTCTCGGGAACAGAGGGAGAAACTCCGGATTAGAGAAAGGTAGGAATCCTATAGCCCTCCTATGAGACGGTGAATCTCCCTCCCCCACCAAGGGGGGAGGATCTGGCGCGGGGGCCGCCGTCGTCACCGGAGGATGAAACAGAACGTGATAGAGGCTCCCGAGCTCTCCCAGTAGGTTCACAAACCATCAAGATCAATATGGATAATCCACACATTCTTCCAGATTATTTTGGTGTTTATTTGTTAAAATATATGTGTTATCACAGATTACTAATGAATCTTTTGATTTCTTGGTGATCTTCTCAACGTCAATTCTTCAATATAAGAATGCAAACTTTGATTAGGGTTCTCAAAGGTACTCTTTCTCACTTTAGGATATGGGGGAGAAGGGAGAGAGGCTCCCAAATCTAGAAAGTGAATAATTCTCCAAATTTTGGATTCACACAACTTATATATCTAGGTGAAACTTACTAAAATTGAACACCGGCCAAAAAATTATGTTTAACCTTATAAATAATAAATAAATGGCCTATTATAGCCTATTAACCTTTTAAAAAAAATAATTTCTGTTTCATCACTTAATTATAACATAATAAATTTGGTATATTATAAAATATGAGTTATTATCTTGACTCCCTTATCCTGAAAATTTCATGAAGACCTTGAATATTAAATATTCATTCCAAAAAAAATCAATGTGTTTATTAAAGAACATGTAAATAGAGTGAATAAATAAATTCAAAAATATTATTTTAAACATGAATAATATGAATTTATTTAACTTTTGGTGACTGTTCATTCTCAGACAGATGTCAAACTTCAACATGGGGCCCACTATGTCTTAAAATAATATTCACTAGAATAGAACACACTTTTTAATACTCTAAGTGTGTGAACCTCTAGGAATTTATCCTGATATCAGTGATTTCTATTCATAGAACAAGATCATATTATATCAACCCATCAACAGTAGTATACAAATTATTTATCACGTCAGTGTTTTCGCATAATTTTTTTGAAATAAAATAATATTAATATTAATAATGAAGATCAACAGCCGTACAAAGGCAGATCCGTGAATGGGAATTGTCCAGCCATAGCTGGTTGACATCGAAGGGGCATGAGGCCTCTAGCTGATGGGATTCATTGTTTTCTTCCATTTTGGTAAAGGTGCAGCTAGATATGCCTTGGAACAGTAAGTGGGTTCTCTTGATGATGAAGCCAAAAGGCTGGAGTCCATCATCATTGTGGTTGATAGCATTGATAGCAGTAAGGTAGTCAGACTCAATGATTATATCAGCCCATCCACGTTCCATAGTGAGCATCATACCTGCAAGGATGGCATAGGCCTCCGCAACTGCAGGTTCCCAGAGGGAATGATGTAATTCATATTTTTATGCAATGATCAGCCCCATATGATTTCAAGCCAGGAGTTCGAGAGCAACATGCCCATCCTTGGAGAGAGAAGAATCCACGTTAATCTTAAGATTCCCTTCCGTTGGGGGGGGGGGTCCAATGATGGGGACAAGCGGGGGTAACACCTGGCGTAAGCTGCCCTTTGTGGTCCTTCCAGCCCTCAATCCATGAAATTGCTCGTTCAATCCAGATGTCATGGGGTTTATGGATTGGTGGAAAACCGAATTGTTACGCCGAACCAAAATGATCCAGGCCAGGGTGAAAAGTGAACCGGCATCAGATGAAGAAATAGAGGAACACCAGTGCATTAGAAGATCGGTGAGGTCAGATGCGATGTCCAGTGATGCATCCGAAGCCGAACCCCATTTATTCCAAATTTCCTTAGCTCCCGGGCAGTGAGTGATGGCGTACCATGGAGTTTCTGGTATATTTGGGTAGAAAGGACAGGACACGACACTGGCCATATGTCAAAAAGCGAGAAGGCTCATTGTAGGGAGGGTGAACGTGCATACCTGCCACTAGAAATGGAGGATTTTTGGGGGGAAATTGAGCTTCCAAACCACATTCCATGGTCCCTCATCACGGCGAGAGAGTGGATGCCAAGAGCCAGTCTGTACCCGGATCTCACCGTGTAATCACCTGAAACATCGTTGGTCCAGAAAAGATGGTCGAGGCCTACATCAGGGAACCGGGGGATACTAAGGATAATTCTTTGGTCCCTTTCATTAAACCATTCCTGGATATTTTCCACACACCACCCCGAGCCCTGGTCTGAAAAGAGGCAGTCAACAGTGACGTCTTCAAGACCTAGTTGGGCGGGGGAAGTGGCCCGCATACCATTCTTATTGACAAGCTAGGGATCTATCTAGATGTTGAAAGATGATTAATTTCCAATCCTCCATCCCAACCATTTTCTAGGAGATTTCGGTCCCCAAAAATACTTCTCCAGTGGAAGCTAGGTCGGGGCCAAGAGAGGAACCATGGAAGTCCGTGTGGGGAAAGTATTTGGCATAGAGTACCCGCGCACAGAGAGATGATGGGCGATTGAAAAGGCACCATCCGTTCTTGGACAACAGAGCATCATTGAACAGAATAAGATTTCGGAATCCTATCCCTTCCTCTGACTTGGGTTTGTAGAGTTTCTCCCAGGACAACTAGTGGGGTCTATTCCATCCATCATTTTTCCCCCACCATAAGTTGGTAGTATGTGAATGGATCAGATTGACGATGGACACTTGGAGCATAAACATGGACATGAAGTAGCTAGGGATAGACTGAATGACAGCTGTAATGAGGGTTCCTTTTCTAGCTTTGGAGATACCTTTTGGGGTCCATCCGTGGTTTTTTTTCCAGTCCTATCCACTAGAGAAGCAATGATTTCTCTTTTGGACCGGTCAATCACCGTGGGGAGCCTGAGATACTTCTGGTGTTTGTTGACCATATGGATGCCTGTAGATGTACAAAGCTCATCTCTATTAGTGAGATGCACCCCTGCGCTAAAAGAGATTTCCGATTTTTCTTGATTGATAGACTATCCTGATGCCCACTCATACTGCTGGATCGCATGGATGATGAACCAGCATTCATTGATAGTTGCTCTGGAGAAAAGGAGGCAGTCTTCAGCGAAGAATAAATGCAACACTTATGGGCTCTCACAGAAGACCTTTACTCCATGAAAAGACTTAGCAGCTGCGTCCCTGGAAATAAGGTTAAATAAAACTTCAGCCACCCAGATAAATAGAAAAGGGGAGAGGGGATCTCCCTGGCATAGGCCTCGGGTTGGGGTGAGTCTTGTGGTAAGCTCCCCATTGAACATGATTCTAAAGGAGATGGTTGAAATGCAGTGCATGACCATATCTATCCATTTCGTGAAAAAACACATTCCCCGCATCACAAATCTTTGGAACTACCATTCCACTTTATCATAGGCCTTGATCATATCCAGTTTCCAAGCCATGGTTCCTCTTTTCGCATTAGAGCCCATTTTCATCAAGTGGAACACTTCATGTGCCACTATTGAATTATCAGTAATCAGCCTCTTGGACATGAAGGCGTTCTGGTTTTCAGAGATAATAACAGGAATCCAAGGACGTAGCTGGTTGACAATGATTTTTGAGAAGATCTTATAAGAGACATTTTAGAGGATGATAGGTCTAAAATCAGGGATCGCCTGGGGTTTCTTGATTTTTGGAATAAGGATGAGGAAAGTTTTGTTGATGGCGGCAATTCTTGTATTCCCGGCCCAGATAGTTTTGATCATTTTGCAGATGTTGGGACCGATGATGTGCCAGTATTGTTAAAAAAGGGCGTGGAAACCATCCGGTCCTAGGGCCTTAGTGGTGTGGATATATTTCGAAGCCATGTGAATCTCACCATTCATCATATCTTTTGAAAGCTGTCGGTTGATATCATCGGTGATCATAGGTCTGATGTAATCTTCCACATCAACAGACATCAAAGGATTCCATGTGGAGAAGAGGTTCTGGAAATAGCCTAACAAAGCTTCGTGAATGCCATTGGTGTCAGAAACTTTTCATCCATCAGGTCGAGATAAGCTCATGATATAATTTTTACAATGCCTAGCTGATGCTTTCAGATGGAAATACCTTGTATTAGCATCACCCTCTTTAATGTGGATGTCCCGCTCCCACATGTCCCAGAAGCATTCCTTAACATGGAGGGCCCCATCTGGCTCTCTTTCATTTATCAGGTCGGTTTTATAATAAGCGACGTGATAAAGAGGATAAAATGATTTTCACATCTTTTAACTAAAAAAAATGTGAAAAAGTTGGGTACCGTGTTTTTTAATATCGGTTTTATTATAAGTGACATGATAAAGAAATATAAATTGTATTTTCATGATGGTTACTTGATAACTAATTTGATAAAGTGGATTTATCACACTGGTCATCATGTAACTGATGTGATAAAAAAATTTCATTTTTTATTCACATCATTTAAATTATAACTTTAAGAACCTGTATCTTCATTTTTGGTATAGATTTTTATTTCGGGATGTTTTTTAGGAAAAATGAAGTTTTTTAAATTTTCTAAGTACACGCCGGGTACTTTTGAGTACACACCGTGTACTCAGTTTCTGTGGGTAGGTGTGTACTGGTCGTGTAACGGCTGAGTACATGGATGTGTGGCTAACTTGGCAGACCGCCTAAAGCAGGAGCCGTTTGAGGCTAGCACAGGGCATGTACATTAAATGAACACATCGTGTACTTTTATTTTTATTTGATTAGTCAGAGTGGGGTCATGTCTCATCCACAGAATACATTTCTTTTTCCTTTTTCTCGTACAAGAGAGCGACGTACAATCTATGATCTTTGAGCTCCTCCCATTCCTCTGTCCGAGCTCTGATTGAGACGTCGTTGGGTGCATTGTATTCCCACTAGTAAGTTCTCCCTTTCCCTATAGCCACTCTTCTAGATTTCTCCTCTCTCATGAGTTATCAAGGGTTGATCATTTTTATCCTTTTCGTAGATCTACATCATTATAGGCCGATTCAAGGGCTGACATTCAAGAGTGTTCATCGTAAAACATCAAGGTAGGTGGTTTGTTCCTTTATTTAGTTGTCTTTGGATTATATATGCTAAAAGTATCAAATACCCATGTTTATGGTATAACATTTTTTCGAATTTAACCTTATTTAATTCCCTATATGGTTTTTTTTTGAGGAAGGTTTATTGATTATGCGTAAGGATTATTACCTTGATTGTGCATTTGTTTCCTACATTTGATTGATTATGGTCATTGGGTCTAAGAAGAATGTTATGCTGCTTTGTTTTCCAAGAAAAGTGTTGTTAGGATGGAGTTGTTTTTTATATGAGATGCATGTGTTTCACGTTATGAAAGTATGACCAAGGGAATTGACTGTGAGAGTTTCTCAAAGTAGGGTCTTTTAATTATGAATTGTTGTTATGATTGACTAGAGGTATTGAATGTGTGAGCAATCATGGGGTCGTTGACCAAAGGGGTTAGACCGGAAGAGCTACCTAGAGGGTCATTATTATATGAATGTTTGACCATAGTTCATTGATGATGAGATATTCCATGGGTTATTACATTTTATTGTTACTAGGTAGATCAAGGGGGTATTGACTATGAGAGTTACCCAGGTGGTCATTAAAAATATTTAGTGCTATGTGGGGACAAAGGGGATAGACTGAGTGAGCTTTCCCAGAGGGTCGTTATTTTATTAAATAGATGATATGTGAAACCAAAGGTGATTATTTTTGTAGAACATTCCAAAAGGGTTTCCATTGAATAATTGAATTATTGTGATGAGTCTTCCAAGCCAAAGAACAAGCTTGGACCCAGTCTTACATGGTTGTTTAGAAGATCATATGATACGACTATTGTTATTATTATAAAGGAAAGAACAGAGCTTATGCTAGATCCTATGGTTTCATTATTCAATGGATTGAATAATTAATAAATGTAAATGAATGTAATTGAAAACTATAGGATTGTTTACTTTTGAGTACTTCCGAGTTTATTAATTCATTTCTGTATATTACCTACTATATATATTCACTGATAGTTAAGAACATATATTATGGTTTTTTCTTAATAGGATTCTCCTCACACCCTGTTTGGGTCATGCTTTTGGACCCAAAAGGATTATATGGTTGTAGGTATAGATAAGGTCCAACACCCTTGTACATCCGATACTTGATTGATGTTAGAGCTAGAGGGCATGGGACCATGATGAGGCTTGCGATGCTGTTGAAGTTTGTTGTTCTCTGTACATTACCTCCAGTATTGTATTTTCTACATTATGACTGGTTTGTATACATTCCTAGATATATGTGACATGCATCATTATTTATATATATGATGTAGTTGTTTATACACTCATTCTTCCTTTGTTTACATTGTTGTAAAGTATTACTACTTCATTGTTGTTTACTATTTGTTTCTACTATGTGACTCTTCCTATGAGGTAATAGATTTCCCATTATCACACCCAAGGACCTCACTACTAGTCGACAGACTTTGGAGTTCAGGGAAATTCCATTGAGGCCATGTAACCAACTGGGTATTGGGCACCTTCGTACGACACTTGGAACCGGGACATTACAAAGTGGTATCAGAGGAGTTTCTTTTCTACTTTTTCTTACTATTTGGATCCTATAGATAGGGATAAGAGTAAATATGTAGTTGGTAATAAGTTTTTCATAGGTGTATCTAACCCGTGTATTGGTAAAATCCAAGTTACCTCAAATATTTCAATTTTTATGGTTTTGCAATTGTTACAGTTGATTTTATTTCACCGTTGGGAAATTCACTTGTATTGTGATGTTATCGTCAATATTATTGAGGTTATATTTTTATTTCAACCTGATGAGATGAGTTTATTCCATCTCATGCATCATGTAGGAACTTTTAAGAGATCACATGCATGCATTCTTGTCATTTCATTTAGGCTGAATTATTTTTTTTAAGAAAGTTGGCATGAACTGGTCTCCCAGTTCATGTCAAAGGAATTTATTAAAAAAAATGTGTTACATGGTAATCTCGAGGTGTAATGAGCTTACACCCTCTGAAAGTTAATGAAACAGACAAAAAATACATTGAAAACTAAATAGAAATGTAGAGAAACAACCCTGTTGATGTCCTCAAGAGATCAGCCCAACTGAGAAAAATTTCTGTCCTGCTGCATGTATGTCAAGAGTCCGTGAAAATAGGCTGGAGATTCTGATTCTAACGAAAGCAGCTGCTCTGCAGTCCGTTTTAAGATCCTTCATCAAACCGGTCAGCCAGACATCTCAGTCCAGCTTGCATAAAGCCTGCAACTGATTTGCCATGAGACCCCTCATCTCGAAACACAGCAAATGAGAAATATCAGAATGGTTCTGCATAGATAAAAACAAGTCCAGACAAACATAACAGAGTAGAGAGAGTATATAGGCGGCTGAAAAATAGCAATGTCCACACAGAAATTCAGGATCAGCTCAGAAGAAAAACCAGTACTCCCAAAATTGGCCACAAATTCCAAAAGACAAAGATCTAGACAGCATACAGTCAAGATATTGAAGCACATTTTTAAGAGCATCTCTGAAAAGCATTAAACTTCAAACAGAATCTCAGAAGCATCAAGAACAGAGAATAAGAAAATATCATATAAAGAGCTTGGTTTAGAACCCAAAAACTAGGCAAGATCAATAGCCACGGGCCCAAGTAGAGAACATCCAGAAGATGAAACCATTCTTGAAAATAGTTGATCCTCCATAAGAAAAACAGCAAACAGAAACAAGGACATCCAAACAAAAATCCAGGAGCAGAACTTATTCAAGCAATGCTCTTGAGTCAGAATATGGATCTTGTATAAATCATCAGCAACTTTAATGAGTATCCTCGTCAGAATAATCATAGGATTGTGAGTATTCGGGCAGCGGTTCAGAAGGGAATGGTTGTGAAGGAATCTGAAGGGCAGAGCTTTTAGCCGCAAATGATCTTGTGATAATGGTTCTCTCATGGCTGACATTCTTTCTATGCTTCCTAGCCTTCCTAGGAATTGGAGTGATAAAGCCATCAGGGTCCACAATGATTTTTTTCCCTTTTCATTCCTTCCAACTCAACGATTCCCCCACATTGGGGATCTTACTAGAATTCATGTGGAGAGATTCATCAACACCTTGTTGTAGAACTTCATTGTTCACCTTCTTAGCTTTGCTAATCACCTGGTTTTCAGAAATTGAAACTCCTTTCATGATTGAATGAGAAATATCATTCTTTTCATATTCAGGGTGCTCTTGTTGTTTGGTGACATCAAGAACATCTTGAACAAAATCTGAAAGCTGACATTCAGGTTCTTGAGAATTCAAACCCATTTTATCCTCATCTTCTCTTTCCTTGAAAAAACCTTTAGAGGGCTCAGCCACAACATCTTTCCTTCCTTTATTCTTTTCTCTTCAGATTGAGGTTAAATTTATGGGACCATTTAGGGTGAATTATTGATTGTATGATATTATGATAGATGTTGTACATGATATGCATGATGTAGTGATAAATGCCAGGATTGAGTACATGCTATTTTGAGAGGGTATTAGAGTGTGTAATATTTCATTTGTATGGATGCCAAAATTTGATCCCTGAGGTGTTATGGGCCCTCTTGGATCTGAATTGGATGGATTATGCTGAAGATTAATTGAATTTTGTCAAGTTTATATGTGAAAAAGGATTCCAAACTTTGTTTCGTGAGAGTATGGGCTCTCACAGGTCAGAATTTATCATCCCTTGGGCAAAATTACAATTTTTAACGGTTCTAGAGAAGTTTCAGAGGCTTACTATCTGGAAACCCAAACAACACATCATGTGATGTTATGAACACACACCATGTGTTCTTCTATTCTAGAAGAAACAACTTTTCATAAGTACATGTCGTGTACTGTATGTATATGTCGTGTAGTCTCTAACCATGTGACTGAATATGTGATCAGGGACACGGGGTTGGGAAACATATGGTAGAACACGTCGTTTCATGATTGTACACACTGTGTATAGAGAACCATGTATCTAGTTGTGTAACCAATGAAATGGGTAGATTAAACATAGGTCGTACACACCGTGTCTAGATTTTACACACCATGTAGATTCGACCATGTAATAGACCGTGTGAATAACGACATGGGATATTGGAACTGAACTATTACACACCATGTCTAGGGTGAACACTCCGTGTAGTGTTACATAAGAGAGAACCATGTAGTTCTATCCATGTATAAGAACTTGGGAAAGAGGGAAAAATTCAAGCACATGCCTTATCCATGGATGAACGCGCCATGTGTATGGGTGTTACACGATTAGGTTTAGTAAAGGTACATGTTGTGTAGGGGTTATATACGTCGTGCAACCCTGTTTTGTAAAACATGAATGTTTCTTCTCAAGATCTTTTCTTGCACTTATAGGTTGTTGTCCTTGATAATATTGAACTGAGGTGTGCGCTTGACCTTGTAGATTCATGTTGCTGAGACGTCGTCTAGCTTTATGCCAGATTCATGGAAATGATCAAACAACATAAATGGTAGATCAGGGACTACCAACAGATCCTCCTGTCATTCCCGCCTGGGTACTAGCTGGTATACTGGGCGTAAGTGTTGATGCATAGTTCATTGAAGGCTTTCTGAGGATGTTATGATCTTTTTTGGGAGCACTGCATCCGGTCCCATCTATGGAAGAGCTGACACGAGTGTTCCAATAGTAACATCCTCCCACATTTTTTAGGGATGGAGGATCACAGGTTGTAGAGTCATGATTGGAGTCCAATATTTCTATCTTTGAGCATCTGGATACACCTCCAAAGAGGAGGGTGAATCTTGCTACATACATGTTACGTGATTCCACCAAGAGATAGTGGGGTGTTATCTCCTAGGTGGTACGTCATCGGGATATGGTTTGGGAAGATTTTCAGAGGACCATCTATTACTACTTCTACCCCGAGACATTTCGGGATGATCTAGCTTGATAGTTCATGCATTTGGAGTAGAGAGATATTTCAGTGTTGGATTACTATTCTCATTTTACAGAGCTTCAGTTATTTGCACATATTTTGAGAGGTGACAAGTTATCTTTGGATATGAGATTTGAGGAGGGTCTCAGGTATGACATCCGATCGCAGGTGAATGTCTTCAGGATAAATTCAGTGACATCTATAGTGAACCAAGAGCTGATTATCGAGAGTAATATGAGGGATTTGGGAGATGTGAGCCTTGGCGGTTCAACATCCATGGCTGGTACTCCTTCAACAAATAGAATTATGCTCTATATGGATATTTCAAGTGATGTTTCTTCAGGTATCAAGGTGGTATGCTACCAGTGTGGGAAGAGTGGGTATATGAGAATACATTGCCTAAGAGACCTAACTGAGTTCCAATATTGCAGAAAGATCGGACATCTACAACGTTTTTGCAAGATGTCCTCACCAATAGCTGGAGAGAGGGGATTAGGTATGACTCTACATTTTGGAGCAGGAACACCATTTTCTCATCAATTAAAAAATTGTATTTCACCAAGCCGTTTTGGATAATGAGGTGGTCATGGTCGTGGTAGCCAGATAGAAGGCTTTCAGAAACAATAGGGTAGATCAGTTCAGGGTGGTCAGGTAGGGTTTCAAGGCTGTGGTAAATGTCATGCTTTCGTAGTAGAGCATACCAAACAGGAGTAGGATCCTGGACCCTCTACGGTTAGAGGTACGATTATAGTTTCCTCAGTCGTAGCTTCTTCTCTTTTAGATATAGATGATTCCCATAGTTTTATATCTATTTCTATTGTGGAGGTCCTTGGGCTCTATATATTTACTTATTAGGATGTAATGATGCTAGACACTCCACCGGGGATTAGGAAAACTAGTGTACATCAATGTAGGGAGTTCCCTCTTCAGGTTGGTGGGTGTCACTTCTTATGGGACCTCAATATATTTGAGATGATAGGCTTTGATGTCATTCTTAGAATGGAATAGTTAGTCTCCTTTCAGGACATTGTTGACTGCTATTGTCGTAGGGTGAGTTTCACATCCCCAGAGGGTGGGTCTTTTCTACACCAGGGTGAATGGGATGTTCAGGCAATCAGAGCTAGAACTGAGCTTCATGAGTTGGGAGGGGTTATAGCCCATATTTCTAGTTTATATTTGGATTACTAGGATACTTTACAAATGAACTTTCCTCCATTGGTGGATCATTTCAGGGATGTCTTTCTAGTTAAATTTTCAGGTTTACTTCTGGAGCGAGAGGTATATTTCTCTGTTGATCTTGTTCCATGAGTGGAATAGGTGTCCATTCTACCTTATTGGATGGCTAAACCTGAGTTATAAGAGCTTAAGAAGAAATTAGAGGAGTTTCATGCGAAGGGTTTCATCTGACTCAGTACTTATCCTTGGGGTTCGCCTATTCTTTTGGAAAAGAAGTCAGATGGTACCCTCCTTCATTACATGGATTATCAGAAGCTAAACCAATTGATGGTCAAAAACTGATATCCCTTGTCAAGGATTGATGACCTCTTTGATCATCTTTGAGGAGTCCAGGTGTTCTTGAAGATTGACATGAGGTCCAGTTATCATCAGTTTAATGTTAGAACATCTGATATACCTCTTATATCATTTCAGAGCAGGTATGGTCTATACGAGTATATGGTTATTCTATTTGGTCTCACGGACATTATAGTAGTTTTTATTGCACTGATGAACTGAGTTCTTCGTCCTTACATGGATTATTTTGTGGTAGTATTCATGGATGATATCTGGGTGTACTCTCACTCTTGACATGACCATGTCGTCCATATTGATATCATATTGAGTACTCTAAGAGGGTATCATTTATATGCCATGTTCTCAAAATTTCACTTTTGGATGGACTGGATTCTATTATTGGGTAACGTTATCTCAGAGAAAGGAGTATCCTTAGACCCATAGAAAGTGAGAGCAATAGTTTCCTACGAGCTGCCGAAGAACGTATTTGAGGTACAGAGTTTTCTTCAGCTAGCTAGTAACCAAATTCTCTTTAGACATGAATTTTCATTCTTAGGATCACCACTGAAAAGCCTGAATAAGAAGGGTGAAAATTACTTGTGGATAAAATCCTGCGATTGATCCTTTCAGGAACAGAAGGGAAGGTTGAATTCAACACCAATAACGATTTTTTCTAAGTCGGGAAAGAGTTACAATGTTTACTATGATGCTTTATGTATAGGGATGGGATCAATGCTTATGTAGGGGGTGGATTCATTGCATATAGGTCTCGTTAGTTGATTCCACATGAGAGGAACTACCTGATGCATGATCTCGAGTTAGCTATAGTTGTGCATGATTTTCATTGTTGGATACATTATCTTTTGGGAGATAATTTTGTGATATACATTGAACACAATAGTTTCAAGTATATCTTTACATAGTGTGGTTTGAATTTGAGAAAATGAAGGTGGGATGATTAAAATTAGTATTTTGACTTTGAGCTTGCCTACACACCTTGGAAGGGAAACTCAGTTGCTAATGCGTCGAGTAGGAGGACTCAGATACAGGAAGATTAGGGGGCTAGTAGTGAGTGGCAACATATGGATCGGTTCACTAAGAAACATTTGGACGTTCATGATAGAAAGGGGCAGAAGTTTCATTCTTCTATAGTTGTTACCCCTACTCTACTTGATCGAGTGAGAATAAGGAAACTATCATACTTTCAAGGCCCAGTCCTATGGGAGAGTGTGTCAGGTGAGGACCCTACTCCTGGGTGGTCTGTAGGAGAGTGTGAGATCTTTCGTTTTCATGGGCGCATATGGGTGTCAACAAACATATGCGAGGAGATTATGCGGTATTTTCATTCCCCAGTATGGGAAGTTCATCTTAGTGTCACCAAGATGTATCAATATCTACACTATCAATAATAGTAGCCATGCATGAAGAGAATGTATCTAGTTTTATTATTATATGTTCTACCTGTTAGACGGTGAAAGCAGAGTATCAGTAACCAGCAGAGATTTTATAGTAGTTAACCATTATCAAGTGGAAGTGGAATGATTTCCCGATGGATATCTTGACATATTTACTGAGGTCTCTTTGATGGAATGATGTATTTTGGGTTGTTACTGATTAACTCATGAAGGTTACACAATTATTTTTGATTATGGAAATCATCAATGTTGATGAGCTTGGAAGGTTGTACATTCGAGAGATTGTATGTATGCATGGGGTTCATCACTTAATCGATTCAGAGAGGGACTCATGGTTTACATCCCGTGTCTAGTAGAGACTACAAAGTGATTTGGGAATATAAATACTTCTGAGTATAGCATACCATCCCAAGATAGATGGCTATTCCAAGTGCAGGATTCAGGTTTTAGAGGAGATTCTTCATGCAAGCATCTGAGATTTTAGAAAAAATTAGGAGAGACACATACCACTAGTGTAGTTTTCCTATAATAACAGTTTTCAGGTGATGATTCAGATGACACCTTATGAGGCTTTCAATGGTACACCATGCCAATCACCCCTATAATGGTTAGAGACAAGAGAGGTAGTTATGCGAGGACCTCTTCTTGTCTAGAAGACCACTAACTAGGTGGAGTTGATTTGGAAGAGGATGGAAAATGCACAGTCTCAACATAAATCTTATGATGATCTATGGAGAAGACCTCTCGAGTTCAAGATCAGAGACCAGGTTTTCTTATATGTCACATCGAGGTTGGGACATATGAGGATTATGAGATAGGGGAATCTTTCACCAGTATACATCAGGTTGTTTGTGGTTTTGGAGAGATTCAGGTTGGTTTCCTATCAGTTTTAGTTACCATAGAGATATCAGGCTATGCACTATATCTTCCATGTTTCTCAGCTACAACAATACTTTTCATAACTATATAACATTTTTTAACCTGAAGAGGTTCAGCTGGATGTGGATGAATCCTTTGAGGAGAACACTATTCGAATTGTGGATCGCAGCACGAAGGTTCTATATGGACATTTTATTCCTTTGGTATGGGTGTTATGGCACCACGGGCGAGTATAAGACGTGACTTCGAAGAGGTAGATCGATGTACGATCACAGTGAACGGAGTTTTTTTGATGTTTCTTATTTTACACCCTTGGAACAGAAATTTGGGGATGAATTAATTTAAGGGGGAATTTTGTGAGAAAAAAGATCTTCATTTCATGTATGGATCTTTATTGTGGTTTTTTTAAGGAAAAGTATGTTTTGGAAATTTTCTATGTACAGTCCGTGTACTTTTGATAACACACCATGTACTCAGTTTCTACGGGTATTTGTGTACTGGTTGTGTAGCAACCGAGTATATGGTCATGTGGCTGACCTGGAAGACCACTTAAAGCGGGAACCAGTTGAGGCTAGTACATAGTGTGTACATTAAATGACCACAATGTGTAATTATCTTTTTATTTGATGAGTCAGAATGGGGTAGAGTCTCATCTCCAGAAAACATTTCTTCTTCTCATGCCTCGTACAGGAGAGACACTACTGGAAAAACAGGTATTTGCGACGGGCTATTTGCGACGGGATCCCGTCGCAAATAGCCATTTGCGACGGGGTCCCGTCGCAAATAGCCCGTTGCGGAAAACGCCGTCGCAACTAAACTTATTTGCGTCGGGACCGTCGCTAAAGCCCTTTTTTGCGACGGGCATTCTCCCCGTCGCAAATAGTATTCCGTATTTTTGTAAAAAACTTTTTAAACAGTTATTGCGAGGGGCCCGTCGCAAATAGTTTTTGCGACGGGCCCGTCGCAATAACGTTTTTTTTTAAAAAATAAAAAAATTAATAATACTAGTATTTGCGACGGGAACCGGGACCCGTCGCAAATACTATTCATAGTAATTGCGACGGGACCCGTCGCAAATACTCTTTTAAAAAAAAAATAAAAAAATATTAATAATACTAGTATTTGCGACGGGCATAGTATCCCGTCGCAAATACTATAAAAAAAATAAAAAAAATAAATTATTAATAAATTATTTTAATTAATATAATAATAGAATTATAATTTACAAATGAAAATAATAAATTATTTTAATTACTATAATAATAGTAGAATTATAATTCAAAAATAAAAATAATAGAATACTAATAAATAATTTAATTAATATAATAATATTATAATTATAATTCATAAATAAAAAAAATATTAATAAGTTATTTTAATTAATATAAAAATAATAGAATTATTTTACATTCAAATATTAAAATAATTCAAGTATTACAAAAAAATAATTAAATTATAATATTATAAAATTTTAATATATATATAAAATTTTAATATATATATAAAATTTTAATATATATATAAAATTTTAATATATATATAAAATTTAATATTATAAAATATAAATATTATTATTATTCATATTAATATTGTTATTTAAAAATCTAATATTATTAATATTTTATAATGAGACAGAAACTACGAATAGAAAAAAAAAATATTTTGATTTCACAAATTTTATAACAGAAATACAAACTCTAATCTGTAGGAGGGGGGGGAGGTGGGGGATCTGCAGATGGTGGTGGAGGAAACTCCATCCCTAAAGCATGAGTGAGTCGGCGCATGTACTCCATCTGCTCCTGATGCTGCTGCTGCCACCGACTCGTCTGCTCCTCGTACAGCTGCTGCTGGCGTCGACGCTCCTCCTCATGCTGCTGACGTATCTGCTCCTGCTCCTGTCGGAGACTCTCTATCTGTGCAGTCTGAGATCGCAACTGCTTCTCATACTGTGTAGAAGAAGATGCACGAGCTCCCCTCGAGCTGGACGCCGACATCGCAGCACTGCCATAATAATCTCCGGGAGTCAGTCGAGAGCCGATACCAACTACCCGGCCCTTCTCGAAGGCATACTGGGTGGCCTGCATCCATGCCGCCTCATCAAACTGACGGGCAGTGGTCTGATCTGATGACTCGGCCTGACTCTCAGGCCGGGCCTGTGCCGCTGCGGCCTCATATGACTCCTATAGTTGCAATTTAAAATTAAAATTGTGAATATATTATATGCAGTTAATTTTTAAACTTGAAAACAAATAATACTGACCACGATGTGATGCTGACGATCACCTCTGAGCTCCCCAGTAGCAGGATCACTATACATCCTCCGATATACGTCGTACTCTGTAATATCGGGGTGCTCGACAGCCTATAAGAATAAAAAATAAACTGTTAATATTTATAGTTATATAAAATATTTATAAATAATGTACGTACCAGATGCTGTCTATGAGTACTGAAAGAACGACTCCCAGCTCGATGAGTCACCTCCTGCCTCCCCCGATTCTACCTCCCCACCGATGATCTCCTCTGAAAGGCACCACTCAACCAGTGCGCACATAATCCATCCCATACATGGGATGAAATGTACTCTGGTCGGTGTGCTCTACATGACTCCTCAAAATCTGACACTCCTGCTTTCTTCATCGCAGCTTTTCTTAAATTGTGCAAAAACTGACGAAGGCGATCACGCATGGCCACCTCCCATGCCTCGTGGATGGCGTCACGCATGGTATCCTCGATCGGATACCATAAACCCTACAAATAAATCAAAATATCAAGTTAGAAATGAAATAATTTTCAAAATAAAAATTATTTATTTACGTACGTACCAACCAATGGCCGAACATGGCCTGCTGCACATCAATGGGAATCTGCTCCCATGTGGTCCACGGCTGAGAGAAATAGTTGCGCAAAATAGCGCTGCCCTGTCCGACTGCTATATGCGAAAAACTGAAAAAATAATAAACATTTATTATGTGAATAGATTAATGAAATCTTAGTCAAATTCACAGGTTATTACACAGGTTATCACACCTCCGGGTGCGCGGATCAAACCCAAGAGGTGGACGTCGCTCGGGGACGGGGTCAGGAATCATCAATCGTGCAAGACCGCGCCCCCTCCGCGTACTCCCTGGAGCGCCTGCAGGCTGAGGGTCATCTGCCAGCAACTCATCCGCATCGAATGGCAGGTCAGCCTCCGCCAACTCACGAAATGTGGCCTCGTCCATCTGAAACAGAAAATGTTAATATTAGCAAATAATTGATAATTACTATTATATATACATATATATACATATTATGATTGTATATAAATACCATGGAATTCTATAAGTGTTCATCTTCATCATCATCTTCATATATGTCAATGTCATCTTCATATTCCTCCTCAACATCATCGATATCCATTCGAGTTGCAGTTGCTTCATCTCTTACCATTTCAAATTCATGTGTGACATCATTAACATCATCGTCATCACCGACTCTTAAATGTGGGGTGTCGTCATCGATACTCATATCTCTTTGTAAAAAAGATTGATTTTGAGTACTCTCTTGAAAAACTTCAATTCTTTGCACATCAGTGAAAGCACATTCACTTTGACTAAACTGATTGTCTCGAATTTTGATTTTTATTACACTCCACCAATCAGTCAAGTCTCTTGATGTTGCACAGTACTTTGCATAATAAACTTGATATGCCTGTTGAGCCAATAAGAATGGTTCATTTACTGCGAGAACACTTTTACATTTAATATCGATGATTCCATGAGTCGGATGAACACGCACGCCTCTCTCTGTATCCAACCACCGACATTTGAACATGGTTATGTAATGTTGTCCAAGATAACAGAGTTCAATGATTTCATCAAGCATGCCATAAAAGTCAACTTCATTTTCTCGATGATGAGATCCTCTCAAGCTAACTCCACTGTTCATTGTTTTTTTCGATTCCCCATATGCATGCGTGTGGAATCGAAATCCATTCACCACATATGCATTATAAGTTTTAACAAGTTTGGAAGGTGGGTTACTCAATACACAGAGCCGTTTGTCAATTTTATCAGCATGTCGAGACACCTGAAGATTTGTGAAATAATTATCAATATAGTAAACTATACATTGAATGAGTTGCTAAATGATAAAGAATTTATGTTACCAGTTTTTGAAACCACTGAGAGAAATTTTTCAGTCGCCGTTCTTCGAGAGCAGCTGCTGTAATTTGTGGAATTTGTTTCTTGATATGATTATCATACAACCTATAAAAACCAAAGTTATTTACTGTAACATAAATGATAGAATAAGTGATATAAACACTTACAGTACAACTGATGTCATCTCTTCACAGTTGAGCAGAACATACGTATGAGCTCTATGATGTTCATCATCTGAAAGCCAGCGTTCAGAAACTCCACCAAAACCAAGCTCTGACTGGTTGAAAACAGATAATTGATTGTCGATTTCATCAATATTCCTCTCATTCCGTCCCATTCGGATGTGTTTTGAAGGATACTCAGATTCAAAATAATGGGAGCAGAAAAAAGATATTTCCTCTTGCAAATAAGCTTCTGCAATAGATCCTTCAACAGATGCTTTGTTGCGTACTTTTCTTTTCAATTTTTGCATGCATCTTTCAAATGGGTACATCCATCGAAACTGTACCGGACCTCCACATTTGGCTTCATATGGCAAATGTAACATCAAATGTTCCATTGAGTCGAAGAAAGACGGCGGGAATATTTTTTCCAGTTTACATATAATTACAACAACATCTTTTTCAAGTTTGCCTAGAGCATCATAATCTGCCGTAGCCGCACAAATTTCCCGAAAAAAATGAGACATGTCTGTTATGGAATCCCAAATCACAGAATTCAACAGACCTCTTAATCCAATTGGTAGAAGTCTCTCCATTATAACATGAAAATCATGACTTTTGAATCCAGTAATATGACCATTCTTTACACATCTACCCAAATTGGAAGCACAGCCATCTAGAAGTCTCAAATCTGCAATCCACTGACAAAATAATAAACGGTTTTCTTTAGACAGTGTATAAGCTGCTTTTGGTTTCAGTAACCTTTCTGTTCTGACATTCTCAAATAGTTCCAATTCTGGACGTCTGCAAATTTGGGCAAGATCTAAACGTGCATTTACATTGTCTTTGCTCTTTCCTGGCGTATCCAAAACTGTATGAAACAAATTATCAAAACAGTTCTTCTCAATATGCATGACATCTAACATGTGTCGGACCAACAAATCAGACCAATATGGCAAATCCCAAAATATGCTACGTTTAATCCAATTGTGTTCTTTCCCAAAACCAGAAATTTTCTGTTGGTTTATTGTGGGACCAAAAGTGATGGGAGGTAATGAAAATACAACCGATTTTAACTCCGAACCTGATAGCATTTTTGGAGGTCCATCCCTTTCAACTGTTCCTTTTCTGAAATGAGATCTGTTTCTGCGAAAAGGATGATCAGCTGGAAGAAATCTGCGATGACAGTCAAAATAACAAGGTTTCTTTCCATGAATGAGCATAAATGCTTTGTTCTCTCCCATACAGTAAGGACATGATTTCTGACCATGTGTACTCCAGCCAGATAACATCCCATAAGCCGGGAAGTCACTTATTGTCCACATCAATGCTGCTCTCAGTATGAAATTCTGTTTCGTTGCAACATCATATGTACTGACACCAGTACTCCACAATAAATTTAATTCATCAATCAATGGCTTCAAATAAACATCAATATTTTTCTTCGGATGTCCTGGAATTAGTAAAGTCAAAAAGATATATGGCTCCTTCATCAACATCCATGGAGGTAAATTATACGGAGTTAAAAAAACAGGCCAACATGAATATTGACTACCATAAGATCCAAACGGACAGAAACCATCAGTGGAAAGGCCCAGTCGAACATTTCTAGCTTCTAAAGCAAATGATGGATGCACTCTATCAAAATGTTTCCATGAATCACCATCGGCTGGATGATTCAAGCTTTTATCGGTTGAAATATTCTCTTTATTCCATGACATCATTGTCGCTGTATTCTTAGACATGAATAAACGCTGAAGTCTGGATGTAAGCGGAAAATATCTCAACTGTTTTACAGGAATCAAACCAGACTTCCCGTGTTGTCCTTCTTTATATCTCTGTTGCCCACATGTGGGACAACTATCCAACGACTCATTTTCCCCTGAATATAAAATGCAGTCATTTGAACATGCATGAATCTTCTGACAAGTAAGTCCCAAATTTCGAACCAACCTCTTACTTTCATAGTAATTTGCAGGTAAAACATTTCCTTCGGGTAACAGTGTTTTCAGCAAAGAAAATATCTGGTCAAAACATGTGTTTGACATTCCGTTATCTGATTTGATAGCCATAAATTTTGCAACTGCTTCTAATTTGCTCATCTTGCAGCCAGGATATAATGCATCCTCAGCAGACTTCAACAACTCATAAAATTCAGACGGTCCCAACTCAGGATTTGAAGCTATATCAGCCGGAGTTTCTGTATGTTGAACAGATGAACCTGCAACATCATGTACTAAATCTTGAAACTGGGATGGATCCGGAATCAAGTTGGTATCATCTGCTCTGGAACTGCGTTCACCGTGTTGATACCAAAAAACATAATCTGCTTGAAAACCAAAACGCAAGAGATGTTCCCCCACTTTGTCAAACGTGTCAAACGTTCTCAATGCACATTTTCTGCAAGGGCATTTTATCTTTCCTTCTGAAACAAATTCTGAATTTGATGCCGCAAATGATAAAAAAATCTCCACACCCTCTATATATACTGGATTTAAACCAGAACCATTTGGATTTCTACGTTGATTTATCCATATGCGGTCATCTAATAATGACTGTTGACGACCTCGCTGTTCCATATTTTTCTATAAAATATAAAAGCATTACTGGTTTTGAATAATTTGTTAGAAAAAACACTCAAGCAAGGATTACTAATTATTACAATTTATTACTAATTATTACAATTTATTGCTAATTATTACTATTTATTACTAATTTAGCAATACTTAGCAATACTTAGCAAAAGGAAAACTGCTTGAATAATGAAAGGAAATTTGATAATCATCGTTGTGGAGATGGTTATAAATTTTCCCTTCATTATCCAAGCAGATTTCGTTTACTAATTATTAGTAATAAAAAAAATATTATCAATATTTACGAAAAAACAATATTAATATTATTAAAATAATAAAAAAAATTAAAAAATATTAAAATTATCAATATTCAGAACAAACTTTGTTCTATTATTAACATGTTCAAATCTTAAAGGGTCGTCAATTGTCTGGTCATGCGCAATAAAAAGTTTGTGTCAGCCATGTCTAATGTAAACTCTATAATTGTCCTTGCATGGTTGATCACTTCGCAAGTAATGTTGCAATCAGACAAACCAAGTCATTCCCTTCTTAACTATAAGAATTATCTCACATGAACCTTTACATAGATCATTCTTCCTTAAAAAATTGAGGGGATATCATTATTTTTCCCTTAAATTTTCAAGGAAGAATGGTCTATGTAAAGGTTCATGTGAGATGATTCTTATAGATAAGAAGGGAATGACTTGGTTTGTCTGATTGCAACATTACTTTTGAAGTGATCGACCATGCAAGGACAATTATAGAGTTTACATTGGACATGGCTGACGGAAACTTTTTATTGCCCATGACCTGACAATTAGCGACCCTTTAAGATTTGAACATGTTAAGAATAGAGCAAAATCTGTTGTAAATATTGATAATTTTAATATTTTATAAATTTTTATTATTTTAATAATATTAATATTTTTTTCATAAATATTGATAATATAATTTTTTTTGCTAAGTGTTCTTGAGTATTCCTGAGTATTCCTGAGTATTCCTGATTATTTGTGAGTATTCGTGAGTATTCGTGATTATTCGTGAGTATTCGTGATTATTCGTGAGTATTCGTGAGTATTCGTGAGTATTCGTGAGTATTCCTGAGTATTCCTGATTATTCCTAATTATTCCTAATTATTTGCAATTATTCCTAATTATTTGCAATTATTGGTAATTATTGGCAATTATTGGTCATTATTGGCAATTATTACTAATTATTCCTAATTAATCCTAATTATTCCTAATTAATCCTAATTAATCCTAATTAATCCTACTTATTCCTAATTATTCCTAATTATTACTAATTATTCCTAATTATTGCTAATTATTACTAATTATTGCTAATTATTTCTAATTATTGCTAATTATTTCTAATTATTGCTAATTATTTCTAATTATTGCTAATTATTTCTAATTATTGCTAATTATTGCTAATTATTGGTAATTATTTCTAATTATTTCTAATTATTCGTAATTATTACTAATTATTGGTAATTAATACTAATTATTGGTAATTATTGCTAATTATTGGTAATTATTGCTAATTATTGGTAATTATTGCTAATTATTGGTAATTAATGCTAATTATTGGTAATTAATACTAATTATTGGTAATTATTACTAATTATTGGTAATTATTACTAATTATTGGTAATTATTACTAATTATTCGTAATTAATACTAATTATTCCTAATTAATACTAATTATTCCTAATTATTGTTAATTATTCCTAATTATTACTAATTATTGTTAATTATTCCTAATTATTACTAATTATTGTTAATTATTCCTAATTATTACTAATTATTGGTAATTAATACTAATTATTGGTAATTAATACTAATTATTGGTAATTAATACTAATTATTGGTAATTATTACTAATTATTCCTAATTAATACTAATTATTGGTAATTATTACTAATTATTCCTAATTAATACTAATTATTACTAATTATTGTTAATTATTCCTAATTATTACTAATTATTGTTAATTATTCCTAATTATTACTAATTATTGTTAATTATTCCTAATTAATACTAATTATTGGTAATTAATACTAATTATTGGTAATTAATACTAATTATTCCTCATTAATACTAATTATTCCTAATTAATACTAATTATTCCTAATTAATACTAATTATTCCTAATTAATACTAATTATTCCTAATTATTACTAATTATTGTTAATTATTCCTAATTATTACTAATTATCGTTAATTATTCCTAATTAATACTAATTATTGGTAATTAATACTAATTATTGGTAATTAATACTAATTATTGGTAATTAATACTAATTATTGGTAATTAATACTAATTATTGGTAATTAATACTAATTATTCCTAATTAATACTAATTATTGGTAATTATTACTAATTATTCCTAATTAATACTAATTATTCGTAATTATTCCTACTTATTGTTAATTATTCCTAATTATTACTAATTATTGTTAATTATTCCTAATTATTACTAATTATTGTTAATTATTCCTAATTATTACTAATTATTGGTAATTAATACTAATTATTGGTAATTAATACTAATTATTGGTAATTAATACTAATTATTGGTAATTAATACTAATTATTCCTAATTAATACTAATTATTCCTAATTAATACTAATTATTGGTAATTATTACTAATTATTCCTAATTAATACTAATTATTCCTAATTATTACTAATTATTGTTAATTATTCCTAATTATTACTAATTATTGTTAATTATTCCTAATTAATACTAATTATTGGTAATTAATACTAATTATTGGTAATTAATACTAATTATTGGTAATTAATACTAATTATTGGTAATTAAGACTAATTATTGGTAATTAATACTAATTATTTGTAATTAATACTAATTATTTGTAATTAATACTAATTATTCCTAATTAATACTAATTATTGGTAATTAATACTAATTATTCCTAATTAATACTAATTATTCCTAATTATTCCTAATTATTACTAATTATTCCTAATTATTCCTAATTATTACTAATTATTCCTAATTATTACTAATTATTCCTAATTATTCCTAATTATTACTAATTATTTCTAATTATTGTTAATTATTCCTAATTATTACTAATTATTGTTAATTATTCCTAATTATTACGAATTATTGGTAATTAATACTAATTATTACGAATTATTGGTAATTAATACTAATTATTGGTAATTAATACTAATTATTGGTAATTAAGACTAATTATTGGTAATTAATACTAATTATTTGTAATTAATACTAATTATTTGTAATTAATACTAATTATTCCTAATTAATACTAATTATTTGTAATTAATACTAATTATTCCTAATTATTCCTAATTATTGGTAATTATTACTAATTATTCCTAATTAATACTAATTATTCCTAATTATTCCTAATTATTACTAATTATTCCTAATTATTCCTAATTATTACTAATTATTGTTAATTATTCGTAATTATTGTTAATTATTCCTAATTATTACTAATTATTGTTAATTATTCCTAATTATTACGAATTATTGGTAATTAATACTAATTATTGGTAATTAATACTAATTATTGTTAATTATTGGTAATTATTACTAATTATTCTTAATTATTGATAATTATTAGTAATTAAATGAATAATTATCAATAATTAGAAATAATTACCAATAATTACAAATAATAACATTATTAATATATTTTATTATTAATATTAAAATAATATAATTTTCTAATTTATATACAGTTCTTTTTTCATCTGTGCGTTTTCTATCTCCACATACAAATAATACATGTGAAGACAGCAAACACACAGATGAAAAAAGAACTGTATATATATAAAAAATTATATTATTTTAATATTAATAATAAAATAAACTAATAATGTAATAATGTTCTTATTCTTAATTATTGGTATTTATTACTAGTTATTAATATTTATTCTTAATTACTAAAAATTATTACTAATTATTCCTAATTACCATATAAACAATACTTATAATTTAAATTTATTAAATAATAAAACAATGTGAACATAATTAAATTACAACTAATTAATAATAATAGAAACTAATAAGAAATTAAAAATAAATACAAAATTAAAATGAAGATAAATTCCTTGAAAATAGATCTGTTCTGATCGTTCTTCAAAACTTTAATATCAGCTCCGGAGAAAAAACTTAAACTGGAGAAAAACTCAACTCTAGAAATATAATTCTGAGAGAGAGAGAAGATAAGGAATGAGAATGAAATGAAAAAAACGGATGGGGGTATTTATAGGTTAGATTATTTGCTACGGGCCCATTTGCGACGGGATTCCCGTCGCAAATAGTATTATTTGCGACGGTACCCGTCGCAAATACCTTAGCCAACATTTATTACGGTCAACCGGTAAATAGTTATTTGCGACGGGTCCCGTCGCAAATAATCCCTGCCGACATAGTATTTGCGACGGGGGAATATTCCCGTCGCAAATACCTTTTACCGCCGCCGGTTATTTGCGACGGGAATATTTCCCCGTCGCAAATAAGTTTCCCGCGATTTGGCGCGCATCGCGGGAAAACTATTTGCGACGGGGAAAGCAATCCCGTCGCAAAAGCCTCCTTATTTGCGACGGGGAAATACCCCCGTCACAAATAAGTTTTTAACATGACTATTTGCGACGGGAATAAATCCCGTCGCAAATAACCCGTCGCAATTGCTCATTTTTCCCGTAGTGAGAGACATATGACCAATGATCTTCGAGATCCACCCATTCCTCCATCTGAGCTCCAATTGAGATGTCGTCAGGTGTGTTGGATTCACACTGGTGATTTCTCTATTTCCCTAGATATTATCTTCTTGATTTCTCATCTCTCATGAGTTATAAATTGTTGATCATTTTTAACATTTTCATAGATCTATGTTTTGATAGGTCAATTAAAGGTCCGACGTTCAATATTTTTCATCACACAACATCTAGGTAGGTGGTTTGTTCCGTTATTTGGTTTTTTTGTGATTATATATGATAAAAGTTCTGAATACCCTAGTTTCAGGTATTGTGTGTTTTTTTAATTTAACCATGTTTAATTCCTGCTATGGTTTGTTTGTCTGAGAAAGTGTTATTTATTATGCATAACTTTAATTAACTTGATTATGGGTGTGTTTCCCAAGTTTTATTGATTATGGACATTGGGTCTTGGAATCTTGTTAGGATGCTTTGTTTTCCATGCCTAGTGTTGTTAGGATTGAGTTGTTGTAACACCCCATATTTTAAATTAATGAGTTGTTTAATTTATTATTATTTTCAAAATACATTCCATGCAATTTCCTTTTTTATTTTATTAAGATATTTATTCAATAAAATCATTCATGATTATATTTAATTTATCAAATATTTGTTTAAATCTAGTTTTTTATAACTGATATAATTCTATTTAATTTATAAAAAATCTTAATTTTTTAGTAAGGATAATTATTTTTACTCCATGATTGTTTATTTTTTTCTTTATTTAGTAATAAAAATGTTTTCAACTTTAAAACATTTTGATATGTTTTAGTAAACTGTTCTGAATTTTTTAGAACAGTTTAATTGTTTTAAATTTGTATTTTTATTTTTATAATTCAAATTTATTTTGGAAGGGTCATCTCATATAAAATCCTATAAAGAATATATATATATATATATATATATTCATGATGTACAAGTATATAATTGTTTTAAATAAATTATTAACCACATATTAATTAACATATAAATTTATAAATTAAGAATGTCATAATTTTATCACGTGCATAACAAATAAAAATCTATATTATGGCCATAAATCAATGATTTTGTTGTCATTTATAAATTAACATAAATATATATTCATGAGAAATTTAATAAACTTTACAAGAATAGATTTTTATGGCAACTTGGATGAAATTTAAGTGCACGGATGATGGTTAATCTTCCATGTGATTATGAAAAATAATGTATCATGAGATTTGATCGTACCAAGTTGAATATATAATTTTCAATGAAGATTAGTATTTATATAATTATATATAAATAAAACTGAACATGTTTATTTCATGTATGAATATATTTAATTAAAAATAAAAATCAAGAGAAATTTTATATATATGTAAAGAAAGCATAAAAATGATTTTTATAAAAACCAGTAACTTTGTAAATACTATAGGGAATTGGACAGTGAATCCATCCCTCAAGTGGGTAGCCCCAAGATATCCTAAAATGTTTTGAGTGGCCTTAGTTTTTTTGTTTTTAAGGGATTGCATAATATTTTCAACCAAATCACTGGATTAGTTTAAATGAGTTTTCGAAGTATAATTATTTTTCAATGAATTATAGTTTTTTGTAAAGGTTATTTTAAAAATGTATTAGTAACTGAATTTTTAGAATGTATTATCAAAGGGATATTTTTAATGAGATTTATCAAAGGTTTTCAAAACTTTGTACTGGGTAATCGAATTATCACCCTTTGGTTTTCAAACGTTTTTCATAGGAATCATAGGTGTTCTAAATCGGACTTCAATGCTTTTGATGTGAGCACACGCAGAAGTGTAGTGGACAGGTTTTTTATAATTGTTTCAATACTGATATTTGTAATGTGATGTCTAATCCTCCGGAATCTATACCGGTAAAAGGTCTTTGTTTATATAAATGGTTTTGTAATCATTCAGTTTCATTTATAATGAAAAAATATTACACATCATTTTTATGCACTGAGTCCAGAATAGAGCACTCGGGGCATTATAATTGGTATCAAAGGAACGATCTAGACAAATTTGTAAATAAGATGTTCTCCAGTATTGAAGTTTAATAGTCCTAGTGTTTTCTTTAATTTTGGAGATGGAAATTCATAGTTTTTATCAATTTTTACCAATGAATTGAAAGGGAGAAATTATTTTAAGGTGGAGAATGTAACACCCCATGTTTTAAATAAAATATTTATTTAATATATTAATATTTTTCAAATAAATTCCATGTAATTTCCATTTTATTTTATTAAGATATTTTTTCAATTAAATGTTTCAGGATTATATGTAATTTATCAAAAATATGTTTAAATCTAGTTTGGTGTAAGATATATAATTATATTTAATTTTTATGACATATATTTATTTGCTTTAGTAAGGAATATTATTTCTACTCCAAGATTGTTTATTATTTTCTTTAAATACAAGTAAACATGTTTTAATCTTTGAAACATTTTTATATGTTTTAGTAAACTATTTTGAAATTTTTAGAACGGTTTAATTACTTTTAATTTTTAATTTTATTTTTATAATTCAAATTTATTTTGGAAGGGTCACCTCTTATAAAATCATCTGAAGAATATATATATATATATATATACTTGAATCATGTTTAAGTATATAATTGTTTTAAATAATTTATTAACCATGAACTAATTCAAATATGAATTTATAAATTAAGAATGTAATAATTTATTCATGTGCATGACATTTAAAAATTAATATTATAGCCATACATTGATTTTTTTTATTCATTTATATGTTAGAATATAAATATATGCATGAAAAATTAAATAAACTTTACAAAAATTGATTTTTATGGTAATAAGGATGACATTTAACTGTGTGGATGTTGGTTAATCTTCTATGTGATTATGAAAAGTCATGTATTATGAGATTTGATCATACCAAGTTGAATATGTAATTTCCAATGAAGACTCGTATTTATATTATTTTAGATAAATAAAAGTGAAAATGTTTATTTCATGTATGATTATATTTATTTAAAAATAAAACCCCAGTGAAAATGTATATATATGTAAAGCAAGCTTTAAATTGTTTTTTTAGAAAAACGGGTACTTGAACATTGTAAATACAATATGGAATTGCAGAGTTAATAGATACCTCAAGTGGGTAGGCCCAAGATAGCCTTCAAAGTTTCGAGTTGCCATATTTTTTTCCTTTAAGGGCTTGCATAATATTTTCAATTGGATTACTGTATTATTTTAAATGTTTTTTCAAAGTAAAATTATTTCTCAAATAATTATAGAATTTTTTAAATGTTGTTTTAAAAATGAATTTCTAATTGATTTTTTTGAATGTATTATCAAAGGGTTATTTTAATGGGATTAATTAATGGTTTTCAAAACTCCTTACTGGGAAATTAATTGCTCACCCATTTGTTTTGAAATGTTTTTGATAGAATCATAGAAGTTCTAAATCAGACTTCGACGCTTTTGATGTTAGTTTTTGTGGAAGCATATTGGATAGTTGTTTTATTATTGTTTCAACTCTAATAAATTTAATGTGTTGTCTAATCCTCTTGAACCTAGATAGGTAAAAGTTCCTCATTTGTATAAAGTGTTGTGTAATTGTTTAGTTTCTTTATAAAGAAAAAAATTGCACAACATTTTTAAACACTAAGTTTAGAATATAGGGCTCGGAGTGTTATAGTTATTGTTTATATGAGATGCATGTGCATCATGTTATGAATGTATGACCAAGGGGAATTGACTTGGAGAGCTTCCTGAGGTAGTGTATTTTAATTATGAATTGTTGTTATGATTGACCAGAGGTATTGACTGTGGGAGCTTCCATGGGGTCATTGACCAGAGGGGTTAGACCATGAGAGCTACCCATAGGGTCTTTATTAAATGAATAGTGGACCATAGGTAATTGACAGTGAGAGATTACATGGGTCATTACCTTTATTTTTGTTATGCATACCAAGGGGGTACTGACCATGGGAGCTTCCCAGGTGGTCGTTGTAAATGTTTAGTGCTATATGGGACCAAAGGAGTTAGACTATGTGAGATTTCCCATAGGGTCATTATTTTATTAAATTTATGATATCTGAAACTAGAGGGGATGATAATGTTATAACCTTCCTAGAGGTTTACATGTGAATAATTAAATTATTGTGATGAGTCTACCAAGCCAAAACACATGCTTGGAATCAGTCTTACTTGGTTGTTTGGATGATCTTTTGAGACGTCTCTTCTTATTATTATATAGGGGGATACAGAGGTTAGACTAGAACCTAAGGTCACATTATTCAATGGATTGAATATTTAATAAATGTAAATGTCTGTAATTGAAAACTATTGGATTGTTTACTTTTGGTTACTTCCTAGTTTATTGATTCATTTCTGTATATTACCTGTTATATATATTGACTGATAGTTAGGCACAGGTCCTTTAGTGGTTGCCTAATGGGATTCATCTCGCACCCTATTAGGGTCTTGCTTTTATACCCAAATAGATTATATGGGTGTAGGTATAGATAAGGGAAATCACCCTCTATATCAGGTACTTGATTGATGTTGGATTTGGAGTGCATGGGACCAAGCTGGGGCTTGCGATGCTATTGGAGTTTACTATTCTATGTACTTTTCATCCAGTATTGTATTTCCAGCATTGTGACTTGTTTGAAAGATTTCCTAAATCCTTGTGACATGAATTATTATTTATATATATGTTTTAGTTGTTTATACGATCAGTCTTTTGTTGTTTAGTTTGTTATATGGTATTACTGCTTCTATTACTTTTTACGGTTTGTTTCTACTGTGTTACTATGCCTCTGAAGGCATAGTTTCCCACTATCTCACCCAAGTCCCTTACTGCTAGTCGTTAGGCTCTGGTGTTCGGGGAAATGTGAATGAGGCCATGTGACCAACTGGGTATGGGGAACCATTGGGCATCACCCAGAATTGGGACATTACAATAACCGATGTGAAAGATTAATTTTTAATATTAGTTAAAATATCACTGACATTATATACCATAGAAAATTTATGATTGTTTTTGTTTGAATAATGTTATTTTTATTCTATCTTGTGAAAGTTGACTCATTTCTCTCACTTAGAATCCCCAACCCTCATTCCTTCGATCTAGTAGACTCAAACATTTTATTTACATCTTTATAGATCCTCATGATTCTTCACCTTCATTTTGATGCATTCGAACTTCTTCATTGTAATGTAATATTCACACTTCTCTCTTCTCTTTCAGTTGTTTAATTGCGTTGAATCCCTAACATTCAGTTTTTCTATTATGTATTCTCAAATCCCACATTACCATCTTATTAAATAATTAGATTTCATGGGTCTCATTATTGTGTGTTTTTATATATATCTACTTGTCTCATATCTCACATCACCATCTTCATCTACCTTATTTATGCATTGATTAAATTGAAAAATTATGTGTATTGAATTATATCCTAATGTTGTGGTATTTTTATTAAATGGAAATTAATTTTCACTGAATTTTTTTACAAGTGTTTATATTACATCCCATTTTAAATTTCTTTATTGAATCTTAAAAATTTTCTTATTTGGATGACGTTTTTTAATCATTGATTTTTTATGCATACACTACCATGTATATAGATAAATATCAATTAGTGTTATGAACTTATTTGTAACCAAGTTATATTAAAATGAAATATATATATATTTAAATTTTCATTAAATTCAATATACATTATCATATTACTAGTGTATATGCATTTCAACACTTTTCTTTTGATGTGAGAATATTCTTAGCTCTAAAAATCATATATTAAATATATAGTCTACATATTATGAGTTAATGTCAATATAATTTTTAAATTATTGGTGAATACACAATACAAAATTTCAATTGGTTATTTTACATATCTTTTTTATATTTTGATAAATCGTTTTTCTTGGAATTATGCATGCATCACATGGTATTCACAATAAAATAAATTTTCTCAATATAAACTTATATTTTTATTATATGAAACAAATTAGACTATAATATTTAAATTGTGTGTTATTAGTGTGTTGCATTCAAATAAAACATGTTTTCATAGAATACATTGTACATAATATTCATTCCAAAATTTACATAATACAGTAGACATAAATAATAAATAATATAAATTAGGTATTTATATATATATTGCATTACAAATTCAGATTTTTTTTAAAATCAACTATACGATTATATTATAGTATGATATAATGTTTTGACTAATAATTTATTGATTTTTTCATGAAAAAAATTGTTATGAAAATAGATAATAAAGATACTAATGAAAATGGAAAATGGGTTCTCAATTTGGATTTTGTTCAATAATATTTCATTTCAAGTTTAATAAGATTTAATTCAGAATATAATTAAAAATTATAAAATGGTTTAACTATATTTTATTTTTTAAATTACATCGAATAATATATTTTTATTATTTACTAGTTATATTTAAACACATATTCCTTTATTTTTTAGAATTTACAAATAAAATTTCGAAATAAGAAAATATGTGTTTTATATTTAAAAATTGTGTTACTTTTGATTAATGTAATCTTTGATATAAATTTATTCTTGGTTTATCTTGAAAAGATATATATTTTTTATATTTATTATAGATAATAATTAGTTGAAGTTGGATTACACAACTTCGAATGATTGATGAATATGAGGAAGGTATTGCTTCTTTTTTTGAATTTTATAAAATAAATGTTCCATACAATGACATTTTTTCTTTCCATACATAAATTGATTAAACATGAAGTTTAAAAATAGAGTGATCAAATATCGTTCAATTTTCCATGGTTTTAATCCATGGTATAGCCCTTTTATTTGGAATGCTGAAACTGGGTGGAATTTTGGTTCTTTTGAAGATGATGCTTTGCAAGATGATATGTCTGATCGAATTGAAGAAACGATTCATGATATTGGAGTAAAGGAAATTTATAAAGAATAAAATAAGGGGAATCTATATGGATATTCTAAAAAAACCATTGTATCTGGGTTGTATGGAATTTATGGTTTTATCAATAATGTTAAGATTGATTAACTTGAATATGAAACATGGATGGAGTGACTAGAGTTTTACAGACATGCTTCAATTGTTGAAAGATATTCTTCTTAAAGGAAATGATCTTCTAGATTCCCATTATAAAGAGAAGAAAATAATATTCCCAATGGGTTTTCATTCAAAAAAATTTCATGCCTACCCAAATGAACATCTGATATATAGGATGGAATGAGAATTACTTTCAGGGTGTCCTAAATGTAAGACGTCACGATATAAGTTGAAAGAAAAATCATTGGCTGATTTAGAAGTTACAGAGACCCCTCCAAAGTTATTTTGGGATCTTCCTTTAATTACTCATTTGAAACATTTATTTTCAAATTCACATTTTGAAAAAACGTCAATATGGAATGCAGATGAGTGGATATGTTATGGAAAATTATTGAATCCTTCTGATTTTCCATATTGGAAGAAAATTTATTATTAGTTTTATATATTTATAAATGAAGTTAAATATATCTAACTAGGATTGTTCATGGATTGAATGAATCCATATTAAATCATGAGTAACTCACATAGTTCCAGACCTATTTTACTTGTAATTTACAACATATTCCCTGAATTTTGTATGAATAGAAAATATTTCTTATTGAGTTTAATGATCTATGGACCAAAATAGCACAAAAATGATATTTATTTTTTATCATCACTATTAAATGATGATTTGAAACTATTATAGGAGGAAGGTATAAGGGTGTATGATTCCTATAAAATGTAAAATTTTCAACTACATTAATGGATTATGTTCACTATAAATTAATTCCCATCATATAAAATTTTTATTGATACAGCGTCAATGAGAATCAATCTTGTACAATTTATGAACAAAAGACTTCATATTATCAACTATATCATGGAAGAAAAATAGTATACTTGGGTCATCAAAAGTTTTTTTCTTTGGATAACTCTTATAGAAGATTAAAAAATACATTCAATATATCACATTAATTTCATATTGATCCAGAACCTTTATCTATTGATGAATATTTCGAGAGGGTGAAAACATTTATGCGGTATTCAAAAAGCCATAAAACATTGTAATGATAGAAATATTTTGAAGAAATAATCAACATTTTTTGAGATTCCATATTGGATATATCATGAGATCAAACATAAAATTGATGTCATGAACATAGATAATAATATATTTGAGTGATTGATTGGAACATTTTTTGTTATTAAAAGAAAAAATAATAAATATGAATTGAATGTAATATTAGACTTACTCTCATTTTTAAATATTAAATCATGATGCCATAACTCATAACAATTTCATTATATGGAATATTTCCCATCCATGTCAGGATGATTATCATGAAGGTGTGTCATTTATTAAATTCAATTTTTACTAAGGTTATTGATTCGATTATGAGCACTATATAAATTGAAATAGTTTCTATACTTTTTCAATTATTAATGTATTTTCCTCTATATTTTTTATATGATGGTTAATTTAATGGTTCACTTTGTGTGAGAAATAACGCTTTGTGGAAATTTATAATTATATTGGATATATCATTCTGAAAGGTATGTGAAGATATTTAAGGGGTATGTTAAGAATCCATATGGACCTAAAGCCTATTTTTTTGGGAAGTATATTTCTGATAAGGTTAAAGATTTTTTTACAGGTTATTTTTCTATAGTGCATCACATCTGTTTTACTACATCTCACAATGAAGGAGTAAATTATAAGGGAAAGGGAATCTACGACTTGAATGTAAAATCATTAATAGGTGAATAGATAATGAAGGTACATTTATACATCTTGAATAACATATATGATTATCATCCTTATATAACATTGCATATTAATGTTTTGAAACAATGTAATCCAATGAAGAAATATATATAGATTTTGAATGAGCATACAAAAACTTTTTTACCATGGTTTAAAGAGATTGTGCTTTGTAGATCAGATGCATCAGAAACCATGAGATGGTTTCTGGTTGGTATAAGATTTAATTTTTAATTCATAGTCCAGGTATGACATTAATGTATATACATTTAATATGAAATATTAGAATAATATAAGTGTGGTTTAGAATAATAGTGTATTGGTGTTCACATAATAAATTATTCTTTTTAGTACCAAAGGTAAAAGCTCAAATCTACATAAACTGCATATTATAGAGTCATTTAAGAAATATTAAAGGTAGAATAAGTTATATTTATTGTTTCAGTGTTTAACATGAAATGGATTATCGGTAACAATAGTGTTAGACACAGTGAATTTGGAATGTCACTTGTTAATATGAATAAATTGTAATACAAAACTGATCCTTTTATCATAGAAACACATGAAGTCAAATTTTTTATGTTCTTGATAAATCCAATATATAGTTTTCTATTGTTTTTAAAGAAAAAAAATCAGTATATTGTTGATGATAACATTGGAGAATATACTGATTTATCTAAGATCCCTACCTCTATTGAAATATTAACAAATAAGATTGGCGAGCATGCCATATACATGGTTTTTTCATTCTGAATTATCATGATGAAGGAATTTGGTAAAAATACTTTAGTGGGTTCCTGACATTATAAGTAACATATGTTTATTTCCAATATTCATTTTTAAATTTCATAAAATTTTATATATTCTAATTTGATTTTATGTATTAAAACATGTGTTACAACTAATAATTTAAATTGTTTGTCTTTATTAATTTATATTTTTTTATTTTAAAATTTTTACCCTTACGTATCTTATTTATTAATTGATTTGGTTGTTAACCAATTATTATATGTTTAATTTGTTAAATAAAAAAATATTGTATTAGAGTATATTAAAAAAATTATTTTTGGTGTAAAAATTATTTATCAGGTTTGATAATTTTTACTGTTAACATAGAATTTTAGGATTTGTATTCATTCATTTATTTCATTTCATTTCTCATTAATATTATTATGATTTTGTTTAACTATAACTAATATGAATAAGAATATTTAATATTAATTTTAATTTTTTAATAATTGTTCATTTTTTTACATTAGTATGAAATAATTAGATTTGTATATTTGTGTACTAATTGTTTTATTACATTGTTTTGAAATAAAATTAAAAATCAATCATTTGATCCACCACATGATTATGGAGATGAATGTACTCATACATTTGTGGAGGAATGTACACATACTCCTTTGAAGAGAATCCTTATCATTCTTTGCATGAGACATATAATTCTATGTGGGAAAATAGTTTGATGGATGTTAAATGTAGAGAAACACATTTACAATAATTATTAGTTTCATGTATCCAAGACTGGAGGATACCAATATTGTTTGACGATAATGATATTCCAATAGGTCCAAATACAAAAAAAATCAATCCTTTTATAGCAGTTCAGGATAAAAGAATAGTTAGCATTTTTTATGATTGGTTATGTGTTGACAACGTGACATTATCTCACTTGTGGGAGGACATATTAGTAAGATCGTTAGTTATTATTTTAATTATGCTGAAATTTTTATAGTAATATATGTTTTCAACCTTATTATGAAATGAAATATGATATCCTAATATTGGAGGAGTCATTATGAAATATTTATCATTACATTATATGAGATGGAGGGATTTTAAATGATCCCTCACATCATAGTTCATTTTTAGGGATATACAATATCACAATCCATGTGGTTTCTATACATTTATAGAAGACGATATATGGAATAAATTTGTTGAAAGTAGATGATGAGAAGTATTTTTAATAAGTGAAATGCTACCTTTTAGAATTTTTTATGTTAATTACAATGTTAACAATTTATTTAATCTTAATTCTTAATTTAAAACAATGGTTTAGATCTCGTTATGAGATAAAACCTACAAATTTATACATTCTTATGTTATTTTTGGGAGGGAAAACATTATTGGAAGAACAAATGATATAAGAAAAAGTTATAAATAAGATTGATGAGTCTATAGGGTCTGCAAATAATTCTGTTTCCCCCTCTCTAGACATGAATAATGGAAGAGGGATTGGATGTGTAGAAAAGGAAAATATCTTACGGAAGAGTTGAGGGTTGTATCTAAAATGATTGTAATATTTTTAATTTATTTATATATTTTAGTCAAATCCACTCTTTATATATTTTGATTCATTATTTTTTTTTCAAATATTCCATATTAGATTCTCCTGAGGAGAAGATCACACAAGGTGTCATTATAGATGAGGGTAAAAAGAATATTTTATCTAAAATATTGTGAAAGCTCAAACACTAGGGTCATGTATGAGGAAACCTAGAAGGTGTATCATTAAAAAAAGTGTTTCCACATTTGGAAGGTTATTTAGTGGAAGATGTTTATAAAAAAATTGAATATTTCGAATCCAAATCTCATGATATTGATGTGATGATCGAGGAAAAGATAATAAAATTGGTACAGTTGATGTTTGTAGACATTAAAAGATGATTTTGGACAGTCAATTCGACTCCTCCACCTCCGCCAGAAGATCCCACTAATCCTAATTATATTTCTCAAACATCTCTACATGGAGACCCCGATCCTTCTTATTATAACCCAACACACAACCTCTATGGATTGCCAGTTATTGTGAGTTGTATGTTGATTATCCCTTGTATATTATTTTATATGGGATGATATTTTATATTGGAATTACTATTCATCATAAATATATAGAGATAAAGCATCATATGGTCACTTTACCGGATATTATATATTGATCAACAAAAATACCATGTCTTTAATATAAGGTGAGTAAATTTGGACAAATTATTGGCCATTTTTTTCCATGTAGAAGTGTTTAACATATAACCATAATGGTATGTGTATATTTTATCTCTTATTTAACATTTTTATTAAATTTGTTTTCTAAATTTCATATATATATATATTATAGAAATACTTTAAAGGTAAATAATTACTGTATAGACAAGAAAAATACAAATTGTTATGACTTTAGATACAGATACTACTAGTCCTGATAAATTGTCACCATATGAAAAATATTTATTAGATGTATATGAGATTCCAATTTAAGCTTCAATTTTGTGGGTGTGAAATGAATTTGGGGATTTTAAAAGGGGATACCATAGAGATTTTAGCTAGATATTAGTTGGTCATCAACATGATGCAAATTGTTTCAATGTAAATCGATAAAAAAAATTATTCCTTAAATTTTTAAAAATTTATAATTATGTTTTGTTATTTGGTATCTTTATAAAACATGAAAATAACATGAAAATATAGAAGTATATGGATTTAAGGACCCATTTTTTATTTCACCTATATCTACGAAAACGACTAGTGCAGAAATAACAGTTTATATTGTGGAAATATTTTTAGAGGAATTCGATTATTTAGTGATGGATGTATTTAAATCATTAGGAGGATAAAACATATAAATAGAAAATTATTATATATCTTCTGTCATGATAAAAAAACACATTAAACTTTCTTATATATCAATATCCATTAGATTTTGGGTGTTCTTTTTAAAGGTATAAGGCATTGTATTGACTATTATCTATCCAAGGTGAAGTTAGAGAAAATTTTAAGAATTTATAAAACACAAAATTTTGATTATTTTAATACTTATTTATATTATAATGAATAAAATTATTTTATTCATATTATTTTCAAAAAGTAAATTTATGTTGTTTAGATACATAATAAGAAATAAGAGCCCCACAATTATATTTTTACAGGCTAAGATGATTTTTCATTTACCGTTACTAAATTATGGATATATTAAAAAAAATTGTTATTTTGAATAAAAATTTATTTGGAACATCATTTTCATTAAAAAGAATGAGTAAAAGAATGAAGATATTATTTTTTTAAAATTTATGTATGAAACAATTTCATCTGGGATAGTTACAATGTTCCATAAGGTTAGATTTCATTATAAAGCTTTCTTTAAAATAAATGTTAAATGATTTATTTGTTATTTATAAATTTTTGATGACATACGACAATATATTTCACAAGATTTTATACACTTAAAAATTTAATAGGAGAATAATTTAATAGGTTTGATTGTTTTTTGTTTTATTTTTAATATATATTTAAATTTTGTAAGTTCTATTGTAAGTGTCTATTTCTGGACATTTTACTCGTATTTTTCTACCTTTTCTGCCAGTTTTTATCACTTTTTTCAATGTATAGGATGAATCAAAATTAAATTATTAAAAAAATTGTTTTCACATTGGTTATTGGATAACTGATGTGAAAACCTTATATATATGGGTTTATTATGTCGGTTATTGGATAAATGGCATGAAAAAGATACATAAAATTATTCACAGTGTTGGTTTTAATTAACTGATGTTAAAAATTTATTTACAACATTGCATTAAATATCATTTCTTAATAACTAATCTGAAAAAGAAAAAAACTGAGGTGGACAATCATATATGAACATGTGTAAGGACCCTAAAGAGATAATGTTTTGTCAAAAAAAGGATAACCTTCTTTATGAACACAAGTAGTGTAATATAATCTCAATGTAGTTTGGTATCTCATAAATAAAGTTAAACATTTCATGTCAATATACTATATTTATTTATTATTTGATGGACTTACTGGATATACATACCTTTTTTACCATGTCCGTAGATTTAATAAAGGTACCGCTATCCGGGTCAACTAGCCCCGATATATATCTTCCTCAACTGAGAAGTGAAAATTATTGTTTTTATCAATCAAGTAATTCTATAACACAATGAAACACTGAAAATAAGCTACTTTTCGACTACATAAATTCTATGGTTTTCATCTTGAATGAATTTATAAGATCAAATGGTGTGCATTGGTAATGATCTAAATTTAAGATACCAATACACACACTTGTATATAGGAATAACCAATGACAGCCAAATCATGTGGTTTTAATATTAGCGGGATAGTCCTCATGATCTCATTTACCCGAGATCACCAAGTAAAAACATCATTAGAAAATGTTTTAATATATATGATCATACAATACTTGATAGTCAGACATCATATGTGTCATATAAGTATGATGTTTATAGACCATAGGACATATATTTAATATTACTATCTTGGTATCTCATGGTTATAATTATAGCTAGGAACCTCTATAACCTTTTGATATAAAAAATAATCTAATGAAATTTCAATGAAGATAATGGACACATAAGTATAAACACTATTATGGTAAGATAAACACATGTATATATTAAAAAATTTTACATGTAATGGTAATCAAAGTATATACAAGAGTTGGATGTAGGGAAGCCTACTCACAATAGTTATTTTATGTAAATTTTTATTATGTTGACTTATAAATTAATTTAATTGTTTTTATGAAACTGAAATAGATTAAAGATTTTGTTGAAAATTATTAGGATAAATAAATTATAGTTTTTTATATGATATATGTGATGGAAATATAGGAAAAGTAAGGTTAAGATATCATGTGTAATGATAACACACAAAATTATTAATATATGGGAAATTAACTTATGTTTGTCGATGAAAAGTTTGTTTTAGCATTAAGTGAAGTGGTGTAAATTATTATTTGGATTGTATGAAAATTGATATTTTTTAATGTTGATTTGAAAAGATCATATGATTGGATATAATGTGGGATAATATTTGTGTTTGGTCGTGATGAGAAAATATATATGTTTAGTTATTATGGGATTTCATTTATATCGAGCTAAGCTATGAGTTTTTCTATGTCATGAGATTTGATATAGGGGGTGTATTCCATTGGTTTTAAAATTCATGCATTACACAATGATAAATTCAATGTTATGTATTTGGGAATGCCTTGTTTAGATATAGAGAGTAAGTGTATATTTCCATTGGTTGAAGTAAATAATAATTAAATTCAACCATCTATTTGATAGAATAAACATGAGAATGTTAGTATTTAGGAGATATTTGTTATATCTTGTGGCATTATAATGATATTAATTTCACACACCCTATGTTTTTTGTTACATAAATGAGTATACATTACTCATGAATGTGTAAAAAAGATAAATGATGTTATTTATCTTGGTTATGGTTACTAAAATTTGTAAGATTATATATGGTATATTTTATAGCTTAAGCTTATGAGATGATTTTTTATAATTTATATATAATATCAAGAGACTTGTGCTTTTTTTATAATATTTACAGTATTTTATTTTTTTGGGAATTTTTTTCATTTAATTTAGAGTTTTATCATGGATGTTAAATACCATTTTCCACATTTCATTTTTCTTACTATAATTTTTTTTTATTTTATTTTATGAAATATTTGGTGGTAAATTAAACCCAACGAAATACACCCAAAACATGGTTCTAGTTTCCAAACTCCAGTGGATAGGAAATTTACTTGAGGCCATGTGGCATGTAACCTAGGTACGATCAACATGTCTAGGTGGGATATTAAATCCTTGTTTCTAAATAAAAATCAATTTCTATAATCTTTTATTGAATGTAAGAAGCTTAGGAATATTTTATGACTTAGTTATCATATTTTTTATAAATATTCATATGAATATATCATAGATTTTAGTGATTATGAATCTTTATATAATTTTACAACATATATAAAATCCGGGATCTAAGAAATTAAATGTGGAAAATTATATTTTATTAATTAGAAAACTATGGTATTTTATTATTACAACCATATTATTTTGTTCAATTTTATTTATAATCATAACATAATTCATACAATTAACTTAATATTTCTACAAATTGTAAGTTAAATCATCCTTGTGGTGGTTACTCAAAGAAATAACATGAATAGTTTTATAAATATTTACTTTAAAACCTTGAAATATTCATTTAGGGTTTTAAATATATATAATTTCTTCATTTTTTTTCTTATACTAGTCAATAATTTGGTTAGACTATTTTAATCATTCTATATAGATTAAATCCTTGTATTTTAATTAAGGAACCATATCAATATTTGAAATTATTAATTTGTTTCATCTAAAAGATAATAATTTGATTTTAAATGATTTATGAGTGCAATTTATTATCATGTTATGGTAAAAATATATCTTATGTAGTAATACAATAATTTTTTACACTGATAACAACATTATTATGAGAAATTAGTGAAATTATAATATATGAAATTGTATATAAAAGGAGTATATATAATTATGAATTGTATTTGTACTTCATAGTGGATAGTAAAATTTGCTTGTTTGTGGATGGAAGAAAAACATTTTTTTTACAAGAATAGATTTTTTCCTATTTATCATCCCATTGATAATATAAGTAGTTTTAAAAATTGAAGAATCAAAATAGATTTAATAACCTAAATGATCTCAAGTATTGGGTTAGAATATATTCTGTATTTATTATAGTATACTATTTTTGGGTCATTGTGAACCAATTGAAAGTAGTTTATTTTGGGAGAGTTTTTAATTTTAAAATTTTACGTATCTTTTTGAATTATCATATGGGAGTGAATTCTTAGCAAATCACATTTTTAAAATAATTAATATTGAGAAGTTTTTCTTTGGTAAAATTTTTAATGCCATGTTCGATGCAACTATAAAGATGAAATATATCGTTGATGAATTCTTATATATTTGAAAATATTTTATTCACATAGTACGAAAAATATTGGAAAATGGAAATTATAAAAGATTAATGAAACAAAAGGATTCTTATTTACTTTAAAAAAAATATTTTTTAAGCCGATTATATATTTGAGTTTATAAAAAAAATCACTTCATTTATCATGTTGTGTCAAAAATAGTCATATCAATTGGTTAAAATGTCACAACATTCATGTTATATTGGAAATATTATTTCTTATTAGTGTTTTTTGACTACAGACTTCAATAATTTTGTATGTTTATTAAAATAAATTTTTTTATCAGAACCATAATTTAATATTTTTTACTGAATTTATTTGATAAAACTTCTAGCTAATTATATTATTTGATTAGAATTAATTATATTTTAGATTTTTTTGAATAAATTGGAATGGACCTTTTAAGTTAACTTAATCTTTAAATATTTATTATTTGATTAATTTTCTTGGATTGTTTGAAAAACATAGATTACATTATTTTTTATTTGAGGTTTTTCTCATGTAAAATTTAAATGGAATACAAGAATATATAATTCTAGACAAAAATGGCTCACCCCTGGAAACCTTGAATATATCCCACACACGCACCCTTGTTAAGGTTGGTTTATAAGGGTAAAAGGATTTATTAAAATTTGAGAAGAGTATTTATTGAATGGGAAGAGTTCAAGAAGGGACCCATAATCCGTGGGTTCGATCATAAGAATATGGTTAGAGGTATGGAGTTGCGGGGTGGCAGATCTTGAGAAGTGATGCATTACCAATCAAGATAATGGGTTTATTATTAGAGGTATAAAGAATTTCCCATATATAATATATTTTTTGATACAGATAAAGTTACATTATATTGAGAATAAAAAACTCACATCACATGTTAAGGGGGTAGAGTAAATGCACAAATTTAAGAAAAATGAGCAAGGTGAAGCCACAATGTAGAAAATTAGTAAAAATATTTATGTTATAACACTTAATGGATGTGATAACACATCCATGATAATTAACTATTGTCTATTGTAGGGGTAGCTAAAATATGGGAAACAATTTACATAAGGTTCAAAAAATATTTAAAAACCAGCATTATTTTCCTCGAATAGATGAAACATTCATATCTATGCTTAAAACTATTTAAAAACCCTCCATGAGTCAATCCTCTATACTATATAATGTGTAAATAATCTTTACTAACCCATTGAAGACCTCATATTATCCAAGTAACCATAATTAAATTCATTTTAGGTCATGGGATCTCATGTCACGTGACATGGCACAAATGAACAGACCATTACAAAAGAAATATATGCTTGAGCTAACCACCTATCTATATATCCTACATCCATGTTAATAATGTTATAAGATACTATGAACATCCATATTTGATCTATGTTAAAATAATAGGAACACAAAATGATTTTAGATAGAGGTATCCCCTTAGTTATCCATTTCTATTTGGAGTCCATTAAGGAGGAGATAAAAATTCACGAAGCATCCACTCATGATTATAAAAGGAGAAAGAAACTAGTGTGTGAGGAGTTGGGATGGTTCAACTTGAATGGGTAATTTACTCTCCCTTCCTTTCCTTTTTGGTTTGGAATGGATGTTTTTTTCCTTTAATATAGTATAATTATCTATCTCATTTCTTCTAAAAAATTACATTTTTATTAAGTTATCCATCATGTTTGTGTATATAAACATATAAATATGTGTTTTGTTATAATCTTATATCCCTTATCTACATCATATGAAATATATGACTAAATTTAGTTTCCATTTCAAGTGTGAGAATTTAGAAAATGGACTTTCAGTTTGAATATTATTTTAATTATTTCATTTTCCAAGATTATTCTCTATCATCATTAGACGGTTCGGGGATATAAGTGAAAAATCATTACCCCTCACTAAATTATTACATATTATTTACCAAAAATCCTTAATTCCCATTATTTTCAATTTAGATAAATAAATTGTACTATAAATTATAGACATAGTGTGGAATTTCACAAATAGATTATAAATTCATCATAATGATTATTGAAAGACACCTATATGAGCAAGGAGACATCTCTGTGAGAAAATGTTAATATTTTATATGATAAATTAGGTTGAGTGATGTGATAAATTACTCACTCTATTGAGTTAAACTACTTAAAATAATTGTAATTAACATAAAAAAGTATAAATCCCTTTTTATGATAGAATTTCAAGGAGTTATATTTATTCTGCTAAATTTAACTCCATCCGCCTTGTTTATTCCATCCACAAAATTACGTTAGTTTTTTTCTCATGTTTTCATTTTTTTTATTTTATATTTATTATTCACCCTTTCATTTATTTCCCTCTCTTTCAAAAATATTTAAAAACATAAAAAATAATAAAAATGTTAAAAAAAAGAGAGGACATCATGAATTAACACAAATTCCCCTTTGATAGACGATCACTAAGATAATATTTTATTTTACACCTTAGTAATTTTTCTAAATTCTAAATAACATCCAAATCCCTTTGATAAGTTCATCATGTTTCACTTTTTTTGTATCGTTGTTATGAATTTATAATTTATTAATAGTATTCTATTCCCTCTTTTCTTTTATTTTTCATTTTTTCTAACTTAATGTTTCTAAAAAATGATGGATTTCAAGGGTTTCATGTATTTTCCATAGGTAACCTACTCATAGGATCCATAATTTAGTGAACATATTTTAAATATTCAATAATGATAGTAAGAAAACCAAGTTCATGTACTCACTAAATCTGAAATGGATTTTTCCGATCAAATAGACAAACTATTTTCACAAGATTATATTGTATATGAAAAGGATTTAAGGTTGGGGAAATAACTAAAAGAAGAGGAATCTGAAGTTGAAAAGTAATTAGTGTTTCCCAAATTTTATATTCCTAAGGATGTGCACATAAAGGTGGAGGATGAGGATGTTGACTACATACCTCCTATTCTCAAGCCACTCTATGGAGAATTATACTTTTAATAGGAGTTACAACATGGATACAAAGAGGGATATAATTCATACATAATCCAATTGATGATTATTTTCCTAAAATAAATTTAAATTTTACCTATGAAGATTTTAATGAACCATTTGTTTTATATTTACTCCTAGAGTGTGAAGAAGATCCAGAACCTCATGAGGGACTATTCAAGATCCTAATGCTATATAAAGAAACCATTGAGGGGGAATTTAACGAAAATGTTGAGGGGGATATAAAAACCAATATGGATCAACCATTATTTAATTCTCAAACTTCCAATTCTCATTCCCAAACATTTTAGGGGAATCATTTTTTTTATCTTTCATTTGGGGTTCTCTCGTCGTGGTGTTAATTTTTTGACACTGGGAAATAAAATATGTGGTGTTTTGCATCACATAAGACCTATAAAAATTAAAATTAGAGATAAAAACTAGAACTACCAACCGATAAGTAGTATAAACACAACGCCTCTTAGGGGATGACCCTTGAATATTTAGTTTCCTCTTTCTCATTTATTTTTTTATTTTTCGATAAAAACATATATTTCATTTTTATTTCTCAATTAGTTTACCAAAGACAGTGGAAATGAACATAACTCAAGATTCCATTAGAATAATTAGGTAATGTTTCTCTGTCACATTTTTTATTATTATTCAAAACATTAAATTTGCGATCTCAACTTGATTAATAGTAACATATAAGTGCTGGTGGCATCAACTAATCATTAATATTTTATGATTATTTTTGTTTTTATTTTTTGGAGTATTTTGTTTTCTTTTTAGGTTATTCTTACCAGTTTATGCTTAAATCAATATCTAAACTCCTTTATCACTTATAAATCCATTTATGATGGGATTTTATCATTTTAATATTAAATATTTCAAATGATAATTATTTTTTTATTTTTTATTTATTTTTATTTATATCCCTAGTATGATTTTTTAATGGTTATTGAAGTTCATACCCTTATGTTTTTTAACAAATTAATTTCCCATCTCAGAGATATTTTAATCCTAAATTGAAAAATTATTTCTAATACCATTATTTTATTGAGATATAAATATATTTTTATGAGAACTATAAATTTTTATTATTCATTTTCAAATATTCATAGGTCATAATATTTTTTCAAATTTATTGAGTCAGTTATTTAGATAGACTATATTTTTATTTGATAATTACCTTTAAATAAACCATGGTTAATACCATAGTTATATAAGAATTTACTTATTGGATAAAGATATATTTTAAGGCTATTTAACACCAACATACCTTTACTCAAATTATAATTTCAAGACTATTTCATGATTAAGTGTGGGGAACATTTTTATGTTTTATTTGGGAGGAATTATATATATGAGTGATTGTGATGGTGGTGTTATAATTTAGGAAATTTAAGGATAAATGGGAAAGTTTTATCATTATTCATTTTATTCCTCTATATCATAACATCATCTAAGTAAAAAAATATATAAAAGAAAAAAATATTTACATGTGTAGAAAAATATAAAAAGAGGAGAATAATTATTTTTAGATTATTCGGCATTTGTATAAATCTTGAATCACATCAAAAGGATTGGGTTTTGGTTGGAAAAAAATTTCTTTAAGGGTAAATTGAGTTAGAGGAATATTTATCAACATTACTTGAGTTATAATCCATTATAGTAAAACCACCTTATTCTAGCTATTATTTTTAAATGATTACCCACTAACCCTTATCTAACCATTTTTACCATAAAAATACCTCATTAATGACTACACATTCTATTTCTCATGGTGTAAAGAAAATTTAATTTTTAAAAGCTCGTGATTATACATCCATTTTATAATTATTCCCTTAACTCCATTTATAATTCTCTTGATAAAAGGGTGACATATAATTCCTTGTGGGTTAGGTCATAAAATGGGGATGGATGGGTATTAAAAAATAATTTTTCACGGGGATAGGAGGGACTGTCACATTTAAATAAAAATTCATATATAAGGAATAATAAATCATGTTTTTTTTTAAGATTTAATAGTCTCATGCATATGATTTTGGTTGTTAATTTGGACTAAGATATAGTGTTTTTTCTAGAGTGAAAAAAGTAAGTGTTAGATATTTATGAGATCCATAATTTTATAAATTATTCATTGTATCTATTTTTTAAACTCCCACTATTTCAATTTTTTTAATGAGAACTATTAATTTTTTTTGAATAAAATATAATGAAATTGATAAGTTGATTTAATCTTTGATTATTCATGTTTTTATTCCTTTTCATGAATAATTTACATAAATCCTATATTGAAGTGTGTTTTATTTTAGGTTCTAATATGTAAAATTTCAATGGATGAAAATAACACATATTTTTTAAAAAACAATTCTCAAGCCCTTGACATCTTGACCTGAGCCCATCAACAACACACTAGCTATGGAAGGTGTTAAAGGTATTAGGTAATTATAAATGGATTATAATAGGATTACGAGCATGGGTATAGGTTCGTTATAGACCCAGGGGTAATGGTATTTATTTTATGTAAGTATTCAAGTGAAGAATATGAGGTGTGGAAGATCTTGAGATGAAGTTAATTTCCAATAAGGCCAAGGGGCCATGAACTCAAACATAAAAAAATTTCCCATACCTAATATATTTTTGATGTGGGAAAAGTTTAATTATATAGAAATTTAAAACGGTTTTGGTACATAAATGGGATATATTTCATGTAAAATGCTAAGTCACAGGTGAAAAGTATATCTATAGGGAGGCATCTCAGTGAATGTTCAGAATTTCCAAACACTCAATAGATATGAATAATTTATGAGATTATTAAGTTGTTTCTATTCCATGAGAAATTATGAAATGGGACACACTATATAATATAGTGCATGAAATTTTTAAAAACACCCACTTCATTTCATTGGATCTATAAAAATGAGTGAAACCCCGATTGAAACACCGAAAACAACCTCCAAAATATACTACTCCATGAACTGTAATTCTTAAACCCTTTATATCACCAAATAAATGATAAAAAATAGATCGGTGACCATTAAGAACTTCATTTTAGGTCATGGGGTCCCATCTTGGGTAATGTGTAATACATGCAAGGACCTTTGAAAAAGAAACGTATTCTAAGAATCAACACCTTTACAAGAATATTTCATCCACATTATAATCATTAAATGAGTATGGTACTCTCCAAGGTAAATCAAAGGTTAATGGATAAGGACCTGGAGGAATTATATATAGAAGTATCCTCTCAGTCAATGATCTTAATATGGATTCCATTTAGAGGGGAGATAAAATATCATGATTCTTCCACCTATGATTTAAAATGGGGTAGAACACCATTTTGTAAGGGTTTTATCTATTTTTTCTTGGTATATTAGTGTAGTATCTCATTTTTCCCTTTTGGTTTGGCCTAATCATTTTTTTTTATTTTATAATTTGAATTTTCATTTAATATAGTGTAATTTTCTCTCTCATTTCATTACTTTTTATATTTTCACTAACTGATCCCCCCTCCCATTTATTATTGTAATCTTGTTAATATCTATTTTTATGTCCTATGGTAGACATGATCCCCAAACTCCGTTGTAATGTCTAGTGTTTTGGATTGGTTGAAATTTTCATAGTAATTTTCATTTTTCATTTAGTGGATGGGGAAGATGTTAAACCAAGACTCATAATGAAATAATTAGAGTTGGAACACTTAAAAGTATTATTTTTGGATGATTTTAAGGACTAGAATATTTATTAGAGGTTTGAATGATTTTTAAAAGCATTAAGATTCATGAAAGCAGTTTCAGGAGAGGTAGTTCAAGGCTCATAGTAGGTGCATGACTAGTGAAAAACATGAAACCCAAACCAAGTGGTACAATTTTTCAAGAACATGGTCTGTTTAAACCGTGTGAAGGGACCAATTAACCATGTGGTGTAGTGAAATCGATCATGTTGACATGCAATATTAGTGGAAGGATTTTCTATTCATGAACTGCAACTGTACAAGGTGGAAGTTTCTTAGGATAGTAGCACTACACGGTTGGGATAGAATTGAAAAACTATTTTTCCAAAATGTACTACTCTTAAAAGGGTCTGTTAATCACCCACTTACCCTCAATCCTCATAAAACATATCTCCTCCTCCTCACTCATTTTTTACAACATGGCTATATGGGAAATCATCCTTATATTTGTCCTAGTATTACATAGATCTCCTTTGTTAATCATTGGAGTCAAATACCATCGGTTACATTGCATCACCCTCGGTTAGTCTATAATTTCTCTTCTTTATTTTCTCTATCTATCTTTCCATAATGATTTTTATTTCCATGTGATCTCATTTGTGCAATTTTTTAGGGTTATAGTTTATTACTTTAACGTCTCTCATTATGTCTTGAATTAAAGATCGTCATTGGATAGGTGTATCTTCCTTTGAATAAAGTAGGTGGTATATATCATTTTCATAAAATAATTATCATATATAGATTACACCATTGTTATTAATACCATAAATGAAATGTTGTAAAAAAATAATGTCATATTTCCACCTTTGACATAGTTTGTGGCCACTTACCTCAACCCAAACCACCCCTCGAGGATGGTTCACTTGAGTGCCTATGACTATTCCATTGCATAGGGTGTCTTAAGATTACCATTCAAGAGTATAATCCATAAAATATTTTATTTAGGATCCTAAAAGCTGAATACCTCTTGTCTTATGTTGATTTATAAGTGAAATGGAATAAATAAAAATAGTAAATGAGAAAGATAATATCTCAGATTATGATTATTAATATAAATGGTTAATAAGGGGTCATGGACAATGAAATAGCCCCTATTTTATAACTTATGAGGGAACTAATTAATGAAATGAATGTGATGAATTAAATTAATCAGGGTATGGACAATAACATGGCCCCTTGAACCCTTATATAAATTTTTTAATGATGGATACTCTTGTATGGCACCAACATCACTGTATGTCATCGATGACTCTATTAAATTTCATGACATGGATTATTCACTTGGATACATGTTTCTTGGAATACATTGCATTTATTTCTTGGCATCCTTTTAATTCTATATTGATTTTTATATGGATAATCTCTGTGGACTTGAAGAGGTTTCCTTGGACAATGTACTTGGGTCATAGTTCTCATTTGTCTAATCCCTGATATACCTAACATATGGTGTTGTTTATTCTTAACTAATGTATACAGTTCTTCATCATTTATAGACTATTTGTCACAACATGTACATATATATTGGATTTCATCACATTACCATTAAATATTTATTCATGTTATACGGACACATTGTTACAAATAGTATGCATTGGCTACATTTGTTATAGAGACCATTTGTGGTGACCTTATGAGTTTATCTCACACAATATTCAGGTGAAAAATTGGAACCATTACATATCTCTTGATTGCAAGTTAGGTCCCTAGATTATACCACCTTGTTGTCACTCTCTATGGGATGGGACTTAACATCTAGCAGGGGAGATCATGTGCTCAGACTACATATGGGAGTTAGGTATTTTATTTATTTATTTATTTTTATGTTTACTCCAGTTATATATATTATATTATATATGAAATCACCCTTTATTTTTGGAATAGTTTTTTCATTAATGGTTGAATTATTTGGCTACGACCTAGATATGTGTTTATTATTATCTTTATGGGATTTATTTTTCTTTTAATTCATTTATTTTATTAATACATACAATATATTTATTACTAATCTAGAGGGTAAATTATACCTATTATACCACCATTGATCCCTCACTACTTGTTGTTAGCCTCTAGAATATGGGGAGGCACACCTGAGGCCATGCAGTGAACTGACCCGAGGCAACTTTTTTCAGATCTCGGGTCAAGATGTTAATATTTGTATGAGAGCCTTATTTTCATTTGTATTTCTATTTTTGGGTGGATGATAGGATACTGGGAATGTATTTTCACTTAGTAAATTAATCATTTCTAGGTCCAACCAATCACTTCATGGTGAAAATACCATGTTTTCAGGGATGATATTATTCATATTATTGTTATTATAGATGATTATTATTTCACGTATGTTTATTTTCATAATTATTTATGTTATTAATTTTTTAATTTATGATATTTACCTCTTATATCAGTATGTTAATATATAATGTGTGTTCAATCATCATAAAAGGCACATATTGATTCACATGACATGCATATGTCATACCATATATATTTCATTGTTTTATTACCTTATACTTAATGTATGTTCAATGATTTACATATCAATGTTTTGACTAAAAATTTTATAGGATGAAAGAGATAATTAATCGGATTATTAAAGTGTCTAAATAAACTTAAATTGTGTTTTTCCAAATAGGTTGATATTGTAACCACAATTAACTAATTACAACATGTTTGAGCCATGGAATATTTGTTTAAAGGGATAAAATGTTAGTGGTAAGGACTAAATGGGTTCCAATTACAATTTATAAATTGTACATGCCTTTATAAATTTGGAATCGTGACCCATATAATGCAACCACCCCTTTTGAACATCATATATTTTGATACCTAAGGTAACAACCTGGTCACTATTACATGAGTTCCAATTGTAAATTAAAAAGGCATGCACCTTTACAACCTAGGAATGGTAATTAATCTAGCTAGACCATTGTATAAATATTAATTTTTTAAAAATTTGACTCATAATTTTTTTGATCATGTATCTTAGACTTGAATCGACCCGATTGGTCAATCATGGTGTTTTATTATTTTGATTGAAACTAGACATGACCTGAGTTGGTCAATCGTGACATGATATGCTTATATGATAAACCCAGTAAGGGTGTAATTAATATTTATTAAATAAAATTTCATTTGGTTGTGCTTAAATGAACACATGTTGGAATGATGTGACCCTCATAGTTCACCTTTATCTTTATATTTATTTATACTCAACCCCGTGGGGGTACGCTTGTGAAGAACATAAAATGGGTATTTAAAGTGTATGTGGCCACTTATATAGGGTTATATATAAATATATGGGGGCATCATACTTAACTAATACCCCTAAAATGATAAAATACCTTTTTTATGTCATTAGAGATTTATAGTAATGAGGTATCACTTAATTAAAATTTCAATGATAACCAAAATATTGATTTCTTCTATATATAGGAATTGACATTTTCATTAACCGACCAAACTGTGAGAATTTAAGGATAAATGAAATTATTTAAAAGGAAATTATGAGAAAATATAATTACTTTTTCATGAAATCAGCTAAATAAATTACTTAGTACAATTATCTTCTATAAATTTTACATGAGTTTGATGATATAATATATAAGAATTGATTAAATGATATAAAATGAATTTTTTTTAGGTTTTTATATATTGGACTCTCCTGTAAGGGTTAGTTTTAAATGTTTCTTCAAAAATTTACCATGGAAGGGAATTAGGACTTTTCCTTATGTTTAAGTCCACACCAATTTTTATATTTATTTTAATCTAATGTATGGGATATAAAAACTAGTGATCTTCATAGGTATAAATCTGACATAAAGGTCAATACCTTGGGTAAATAATGGGTTATCCCATTATGATAACACATTTGAGAATGAAATTCTACTAGAAATTTGAGATTATATCCTAGCTATGATAACTATGATTCATTGATTATTTGAGTCGAGTATAACTCTGAGTTAATTGAAATAATTCCCTAGTTAGTGGTTGGTTGTCTGGTAAGTTAAACCTCAAGGAGGTATTACCATATATGGATACCTGGTGAGTTTTATATCCTTATATATTTTTACATCTATATCATGAGCCTACAGGGAGAAGTTCCATATGATGATTCTTGGAGAGAATTATGTTGGGTTGCGTGATTCTTGGTACATGATGTCGTTATGCCAGTGTTAGCAGTTTTTTTGACCCATGTAGGTCATTAATATCCTTTCTTGAATACATTTATAACACTTTATAGAGTTATTATATGTGTGTAAGATTCCTTGTAATATAGTCCCTTATGTTGTATGTGGTTCTAATTCAAGAGACCTTAGTGCTAGGTGGATATACCTAATGTCCTTGCATTAGGATTTGATCATTAGGTCTAGGTGAAATACCTAGAGGACCTTAATTTTGGATTAGACACTAGTAGGTTAGTATTGTTTGATATGATCATGTGTATCCTTATAGAGATGTTTTCTTGGTCTTTTTTTATGCCTTTAGAGGTTATGAACTTCACCATGCATTAATTTTGATATAGATTCATGGAAAATGATTGGGTTTTTCAATTTAGGCATGGTGATGCCTATGAATTTTAGGGAAGAACCTTGGTTTCTCCTGTATCAAGACTGTATTCAATGGGTATTACTATTTGATTGATTGGACCTATTGAATAGTGGTCTCACACTGAAACTTAAATTTATGAAACATCACAATGAGATGAGAAACTGTTCAATAAATCAAGGAACACGTGTGGTCCTTGATTTTGAGGAGAAGTTCTAAGGGAGCACCTGGTGTGTTAATACTGACGTTCCAAGTAGCATTTTTAGTGGAAATTATTGATGAAAAACTAAATTGGGAATGACTTAGATCTTTTATTGGGTAATATGGTATACACAAGCACCATGCATGAAAGATTTATTTTGCATTTGTATCACATGATATCTATTTATGAATAATTTCATTGTTTGGATAGGACATAGCTATGGATTGATGGTATCAAATTTGGAACTAGAGGGAATGGAAACCAAGATATTGGGTGAATTTAAAGGAGTTTATAATGATAATGGATAATATTAATTTATATTTTCTGTAATGGGATGGTTGACTTATGCTTGATCTTGTAAATTCAATGTAGGGAGATGTGGATTCAAAAATTATTAAAAAGAGTGTGCATATGATTTTTATGTGATTGTTGCTCCAAGAGAGTGATATATTCGTCTCGATGGAATCTTAGTATAAACCATGTTTAGAGTTTATCATGTCCAATATCATTCTATAATCTATATTGTATTGATGTAATGTCGTATATACACTAAACAACCAATTTATATTTATCTGGTTTGATAAGAGGACTCCTTGGGAGTTACACTTGATGAGTGGGATAATGGAAATTCATAAGCTGGGGAGTAAACCTTTTTTACTTTGAGGATGGTAAACCTTTTTTCATATTAATTTCCGAAATTACCTTGAGAACCATTCATGGGAAGTGATAATGGTTGAAGTGTGATGTTTATGTTGGCATTACAGAATGAGTGGGTTCCTCGCCATTCCAGTTGTTATTTATAAATATGAACACGGTATATGTTTTTGGTAATTGTAAATATCATTAATTGGTACAATGAATTATATTCTCCTATGATGGGGAGTGGGTGTTGGATGATAAATTATGAACCTCTTGTAGGATGGTTCATGGTATTTCTAAGACATGTAGTTATATGGACTTTTGGGTCTCATATGTCATTCAGTAATGGAACCATATATGTTGGGTTTTATCAGTAAATTCAAGGTAATAAACTTATTTGGTTATGATCGACTATGGTCATTGACTTTTATCTCTATATATGTGGTTTTCCTCAGTGAAACTAAAATTCCCAAATTCCAATGTCTAGGATGGACTGATATACACCATATGGTTTATTAACTCAATCTCCTGGTGGGATACTAGCTTTAAGCTCAATTAGTGGTTTTGATTTGTGGATCTTTCATCCATATACCAACTTTTAATATATAGATTCTAGAGGATAATATTACTAGGATGATATTATTGAACTCTAATATTTTATTTTGAGGTTATAATGGACTTGAAATCGGGCTCAGGTAATAGTTTGGTTATGGAAACCCAGGGAATTTAGATCGGGTATGTTTTAATTCTTATGTTATATAATAATTATGGTTTTGAAAAAGTGATGGTCCAATCTAGAGAAATCACTAGAACTTGATTTTTAGATTTTATGGTCAAGCTCAAAATGATCTCACAACACCTTTGGATAAATATTTAGATCTTGTTCTAGTAATACCTCAGCTATAGAGGTCAAGTCTATCGAATGTGGTAAATTATAGGTTGTTCTACATGAATTTATTCAAATATTTTGATGTATTAATTGAGAAAAAATATTTAGCACTTCATCAGGATGAGACACATGAACATGAAAGGTCATACACTACTTTTTCAAGGAAACATTTTTGTGGTGAGTATGATCATTATCAATTGAAGATAGACTGTTTTTATCAAATCAAGGACTGGTTGTATTTTCCTAATGCTTGATATGATAATCATGTTGGGAGTGTTGTTAGGACACCAAGGGTTTTCTAAAAAAGGAAATTATAATGTTGGATGTATCATGGTTTGGAATTATCCAATGGAATCTAAGAAATATGGTGGGAGAACAATATTCCACATGATAAAGAGACAATGATGAGATGATTCCTTGTGTTAGATAGTCTTGGTTTAGAATTGTCTAGAATTTCATCATTGGTTGTGAGAATTGGATTTATTTTTGTTGGTTTACACTCCATATTCTCAAGTGATATTAGTAAGCATGAATAGAATTCATAAATTCAATGTAGCCCTTTAAATAGAAATCCATGACCCATGTACGTCAGGTAGCTCGTTTTGATGTTTTTTTCAAGGATTATTGGGGATTATAAGATATAAGGTGAGGAGGTTATAACATACCATGTTTTTTATGTGTTGAAATTTTAATAATATTATTATTATTTTTTCATTTTTTTGGATGAGATAAATTTTAAAATGATCCAATAAATGAAATTCTGAGAGTTGGAAAACATAAAATTGTTGTTTATATATGGAATTCAAGGAATAGAGGATTCATCAAGGGTCCATATCAGTTTCAAAATCATTCGAATTCAAGAACTCAATATTGGGAGAGACAAATATGGGAACACGGTGAATCCTAATTAAAAAGGAACATAGTTTTTTAACCATTTGAAGGGCCTAGAAAAACATGATGAATAATACAAGTTATTAGGGTGACCGACATAATAGGCACATGATTTTTCTAGCTGTGCACTGAAAATATTCAAGAACTAATGGAATATGGTGTTTTCTCAATGGTAATATACCAACAGTTTCTTCAAAATGTTGTTATAGCATAAAAGAAGGCAACATTTTTGAATAGTTTTTTCAAACCGTTGGTAATATTTAAATATACCTATGATTTCCCAAAACGTTTTCCAAAACCATTAAGAAATAATTATTTTCTCTAAGGTATACCAATGGTTTATCAAAACCATCGGTAAATATATTCTTTCCCAACAGTTTTTAAAAACTATTGGGAATGTTTCCTTCAAATACCTAGTGCCCCAACTCCCACTCAGCCCAATTTTAGACCATAATCCAGAGCTCCTCACGAAGTCTTCTCAGCTATGAAACTCCTTCCAGCCATATATCAATCTTAAATCTAACAAAATTTTATTTCTACACTTCAAATTAGTAAGTGTTACCTTAGTTTTAGTGTTCTTCCTCTTTTTTTGTTTGCTGTTTTGATTTCATCTAAATTAGAGTTCATACTATATTTGGAGTAACAAACCCTTTGAATTGTTTTATTTTTTTTGTTCTACACTTCAAACATTGTAAAGGGTTTGTTTAGTGAGGTGATATGGTACTTTCTATGGACTTTAGTTTAGTTGAAAATTGGATTTGGATTTTGGCATTGGTTGGGTGATGGATTGGAATTGTGAACACCCCCACCCCCACCCCTGGACACCTCCCACCCCCCTGGATAGCCCCCCACCCCTGGATATCCCTATTGGACAACCCCCACCCCCCTGCACCCCCACCCCCTGGACACCCCCACCCCTTGGAAGCTCCCTCCCCGCACCCCCCTGGACACCCCCACCCTTTGGACAACCCCCTTGCCCCCACCCCCTGGACACCCCCACCCCCACCCTCCCTAGACACCCTCATCCCCCTGGATAGCCCCCCCCACCACCCCACCCCATTGGACAACCCCCCCCCCCCCCACAACCTATACCACCCCTAAACACCCCCACCCCCTAGACACCCTCCACCCCTTGGACAACCCCCCCTAGACATCCCCCCTGGACACCACCACACCTCCTAGACACCACGACACCTCCTAAGTGGTTGAACCAATTTTTTAATTAGAATTAACAATGTATTTGATTTCCCCTTTCCCCAATGACATTTTCTTCGTGACCCATAGAGCCATATAAATTGAATTTTTCATGTTTTGATAAATTGAATTTGTCATGTTTGGATAAATTGAATTTGTCATTTTTTGATCAATTGAATGTGTTTCTTGGAATGAAATGTCTAATGTATGATGTCATGACTTTATTAATGAATAAAATGATTTTAAATAAAATTTCCCAAAGGGGGCTACAGGAGGGGTAGGGGGGTTTTCTAGGTGTGGGGGGCTGTCCAGGTGGGGGTGGGTTGTCCAGGGGGTATGGGGATACAGGGGGTAAGGGCTATAGGGGTGTGGGGGAGGGGGTATGGGCTACCCCAAGGAGGGATGTGGGATATCAAGGGGGTCAGGTTGGGGTGTCCAGGTGGGGGACGGGGGTGCTGTGTTTAGGGGGGGATGTCTAGGTGGGGGTAGTAGGGGGGTGGGCTGTCCAGGTGGAGGTGGCGGTGGGGGTGGGATGTTCAGGTGGGGTGGGGGATGTCTAGGTTGGGGGGGCTATAGGGGAGGAGGTTGTGGGCTGTCCAATGAGGAGGTGGGATGTCCTAGTGGGGTGGGGGGTATCCAAGTGGGGGAGGGGGTATGTGATATCCAAGGGGGGGAATCTAGTGGGGGCGGGGGGTGGGCATGGGTTGTCCAGGTGGGGGGGGGGGCTATCTAGGGGGTTGTCAGGGGGGGGGGGGTAGGGGGATACAGGGGAGGGGGTGTGGGTTGTCCAGTGATGGGGTGGTTTGTCCAGGGATGGTGGTGGGTGGGCTGTCCATGGGGGTGGGGTGGGCTATCATGTTGGGGTAGGGGTTGTTGGTTATCTATGGAGGAGGGGGGGGGGGCTATCCTGGTGTTGTGGGGGGGGGGGGTGTCCAGGTTGGGTGGGGGGGATCTCCAATGGGGGCTGCAGGTAGGGTAGGGGCTACAGGGGTGTGTGGGGGGGGGGTGTGGGCTGTCCAGGGTGGGGGGGAGATTTCCACTCAGATACTCTACCAAAAGATAACAATCAAATATAACCAATGTATAGTTTCTTTCACACGTTAAGACTTTTCTTTAAGTTCCATAAAAAACCCTCACTCTTACCCATCAAAGAAGAAGTGATTCTTGAAACGAAATCTCACTCAGGTTCTTATCCACTATCCATATTGATCTCAAACAAATTTAACATTATTACAAATCCATATCACTTAGTGATATAACAATGCTCATACTTCAATGAGTAGTGTCCCATCGAAACATGTATCATTAAATATGATCCACGTATGATATTTGGTGGCGTGTTTACAATTGGGTGTGTTGTGATTTATATGTATGATATTAATCGTTTAGACCAACAGTCTTCTCAATCATTTATAATAGTCTTGAAATCATGCTACAATTGGATAAAGATTGGATTTTACGACCCTAGTTTGGGGTTGGACACCCCCACCTCTTGGACAACCCCCACCCCTAGGACAGCCCCCCACTCCCCTAGACACCCACACCCCCATGGACAACCCTGAAACCCCCATGGACAGCCCTGCCACCTGTGTGGACATCCCACCCACCCCCTCGTGGAACGCTCACCCACCCCCTGGACACTCTGTACCCCCTGGAGAGCCCCGCCACCCATGTGGACAACCCTCCCAACCACCTTGTACCCCTGGAGAGCCCCGACACCCCTGGAGAGGCCGCCCACCCCCTAGACACCTCATACACCCTAGAGAGCCCCCACCCCCACCCCTCACCCCCTAGAATGTCCCCCTGGACACCCTACCACCCCCCTAGACAGCTCGCCCACCCCCTGGACACCCCATACACCTCTGGACAGCCCCCACCCCCATGGATAGCCCACCCACCCCTAGACACCCCGTACCCCTGGACAGCCTCGCCACCCCCGTGGACAGCACACCTACCCACCCCGTACCCCCATGGATAGCCCTACCACCCCCTGGACAGCCTGATCACCCCTAGACACCTCATCTCTTGTGGATATCCCCCCCCCCACCCATGGAAAGCCCCCCCCCCCACTCCCCCACCCCCTCGACACCCCCAACCCCATGGACAGCCCCGCCACCCCTGTGGATAGCCCTCCCACCACCCACCGGACACACCCCATCCCCCCCAGACACCCCACCCTCTAGAAATACCCCCCCCCCCTCAGACACCCCCGACCCCATTGGGCATCCCCCATCACCCCAGTGGACAGCCCGACCACCCCCCGTGGACAGCCCGCCCACCTCCCTCGACACCCCAGACCCCCCCTGGACAGCCCATCCACCACCTGGCCAACAGGCCCACCCCCCTGGACACCTTCTACCCACTGTAAAACACCCATGGAAAGCCCCCCCCCCCCACCTCTAGATACCCCGACCCCATGAAGAGCCCTACCACCCCCGTGGACAGCCTGCCCACCCCCTAGACACCTCGTACCCCCTATAAAGCACCCCCACCCCCTTGGACAGCCCGCCCACCCCATGTATACCTTCCCACCACCCCATGGACAACCCCCTTCCCCCTGGATTCCCCCACCCCCAGGAAAGTCCCCCCCCCTGACATCCCCGACCCCACCGGGAAACCCTTCCACCCTTGTAGAAAGCCCAACCACCCCCTTTGGATATCTCGCCAACCCCCCTAGACACCCTGTACCACCTTGGACAGCCCCACCACCCCAATGGACAGCCCGCCCACCCCCTAGACACCATGTACCCCCTAGACAGTCTCGCCCACCCCCGGGTCACCCTATTCACCCCTAGACAACCCGTACTCCCTAGACACCCCACCCATGGAAATCCGACCACCCCCTAGACACCCCCGACCCCCTGGACAGCCTCACCACCCTCGTGGATAGCCCGCTCACCCACTAGGACACCTCATACCGCCTGGACAGCCCCCACCCCGTGGACGACCTACCCACTTGGACACCCTGACCCCCCCTAGACAACCCCCACCCCCTGGACACCTCTAACCCCTTGGACACCCCACCACCCTATGGAAACCATGCACCCCTGGACACCCCCACCCCCTTGGGAACTGTATGTGATCTCTCAAATAATCTAATAAAACATAAAATTTCTTCAATCTAAAATATAGTCAACTCCTAAATAATTCTCCTCCACAAGTGTACATGATCTTGTACACTCATGTATAGTTCTTCAAACATATTATGTTATAAATATATTTTTTTTTTGTCTTTTATATTATTATTCTCATATAGAGTAATGTGTCAATTATGGTTTTATATAAAGTGAACAATTCTCATTTACATAAATATATTCTTGATGAAACTTCAATATTATTGAATTGCTTTTGATGAAATGACATATAACAATTTTTTTACAAAATGGATCAAAGATAGATGTATGAAACCGATCAAATCTCAAGTGATTTTCAAAACAATTTGGAGAGATTTTTAGATTTTTAATTTCACGATGCTTCAGATAGTGGTCAGATACACTTCCCCTATTACAAGTGTGTTGAAAAACCTTGGTTGAGCTGTGAAGAAGTCAGCTACCACATAACCAAATATGGTTTTCAAGCAATCTACTCTATGTGGTATCAAAATGGGGAGAAAATGACATCTCAAATTGCTGACTGGATTAGAGAATTTGTTATATGACTGTCTTCCATTTATTTATCATCATAAAAAAGAAAGGATTTCTACCCAAGAAGATTTTGATATGAGAACACATGATGCATCTAATAAAAATGATGATGTTATTAGGGTGAAAAAATTGAATGATGCTGTTATGAATCAAGTATATCGACAATGTGATAATATGAAAAAGTTGGAATTTTTTATCCGATTATTTCATTGGAAAACTAGGTATGAGATTTATAATTCTGCCATCGATTACAGTCTTACATTCATGAATGAATTACTTCAAGATGATGCAGATATTCCCTCAAACCACTATATGGCATGAATGTTTTTTGAGGAACATGGATTTTCATGAAACAAAATTCATGCTTTCCCGAAAGATTGCAATTTATTATGGGAGAAAATTTTTGAACGAAATGATTGAATAAAATGCGACACATCCCGCTGGAAGCCAAAATCTGATGGAACACCATCTCGTGTGCCACAAAAAGTAATGTGGCACTTTCCATTGATCCCTGGACTCGAAAATCTTTTTTATGTATGATGAAATATCAATAAAAATGTGGCGGCATGATACCAAGATAAAGAAGTCTAATGGTGAGTTGGTTCACCCTGAAGATGGATTTTCATGGAAGATATTTTATGCTCAATATCCAAATTTTGCAGCTGACACGCTTAATGTGAGGTTGGGTCTTTCATGTGATGGTTTTAATATGTTTGGGCAGATGCTTACATCGCACAACACATGGATGATTTTTATACACATTTTTAATCATCCCCCATGGTGGTGTATGAAAACATCTGTCACTTTCATGAGTATACTCATATCTGGATCTTATGATCCTGAAAATGATATATACGTATACATGAAACCATTAATAAAAGATTTGAAACTTCTTTGGTATGTGGGTTTTCACAGATACAATTAATATTCGAACGACATGTTTCCGATGTGTGATGAGATTATGCGGATGATCAATGATTTTTCTGCCTATGCAATGATGTCTGGATAGAGCACGAAGGATGAACTATAATGTCTTATTTTTATGAATAATACACGATCCAGAATAATGAAACATTTTTTTAGTTTTAGTTTCTTGTGACATCTACAATTCTTGCCAATGGACCATCCATGTAGAAATAATCATCGAAGATTTGACAATACCATGGTGATCGATGATCCCCCTCTATGTATGTCTATAATTGAAGTGCTTAATAAATTAAAAGATTTTAGTTTTTCATTCTTGAAGGGTCAAAAGAAATTTGGAAAGAGAAAGAATGTTTCCACTAAAACCTGTTACAATTGGAAGAAGAGAAGTATCTTCTTTTATTTTCCTTATTGGTCAACCAATTTTTTACGTCATTGCTTTGACATAATGCACATTTAAAAAAATATTTGTGAAATTTTTCTTTCGATTATTCTAAATGTTAAGGGAAATACAATAGATGATTTATGGTCTTGGCGTGACTTGGTGGATTGGGGCATCAGACCAGAATTGCATCCTATGCATATTAGTGAGAATAAATGGCAACTTCCATGTGCTTCTTATGTGATGACACCTACTGAAAAAAAAATCAATTTCTAGAATAATAGAGAATATTAAAGTTCTTTATGGATATTCAAGAAACCTATCTAAACAGGTCAACAGAAGAGAGTTGAAGAAAAAATCTTTGAAGACTCATGATTATCACATCATTCTGCATGATTTGATTCCAATAGAAATTTGTCATATTTTTTCCAATAATTTAACGGTGGATGTTATTCGGTTGTGCCGTTTGTTTAGATAACTTTGTGCTAAGATGTTGTCCAAGTCTTTCTTGCAAAAAATGTTGGCAGATGCCCCATTAATTTTGTGTGAGTTAGAGAAAACATTTCTTCCATAATTTTTCACATGCATGTTGCATATGACTATCCATATTCCAATTGAAATACTTCTCGGAGGACCTATTTCTTTTCGTTGGTTGTATCCAACTAAAATAAATAAGTACACATGAAATTCTTATGTTCGTAATAGGAATCATCCCAAAGGTTCTATTGTGAACAATTACTTGGCTCAAGAATGTAAGGATTTATGCTCTTATGTATTTTTCTGATATTACTACAAGAATGAACACAACAATGAGAAATGAAGAAGAAAAATATGTGCAAATTGAACCCAGTTTTCCATTACTTTGTCAAATAGGAGGAATTAATGGATCATATACATTGATGACATTAAGCCTTGAAGAGAAGGAGATGGGACATCGCACAGTTTTGTTCAACTTTTATTTGTTAGATTACTACATCATATAAGTAAATTTTATATTTATATTATATATATATATGTTAAAAAATTCCTAATTTTAACTACAGGGAACATAAAGCGATGATAAATAGAAAACATCATTCTTTATATTTGAGAAGGTGGGAGACTTTACATAGTAAAGAGTTTTCTTCATGGTTAAAATTGAAGGTAATAATATTACTATTTAAAATAATTAAAACAATAATTAATTATGTTTAATATTGATTTATATTTTAGGTATTGAGTTTTCATGCTGACTCTACTTTTGAGGAAATAAGATCTTTGTATTTTGGTCCTAATAATGTGGTTCGTGACAATAAATCAATTGTTATCAATGGGTACAAATTTATTATCAATAAACATGAAAATAATATGATAACACAACATGATGGTGTTATGGTTACTGCCACAACAGACTTTTATGCTAGTGCATCAGATAGGAGACCGCGATTTTAAAATATAGGTTATTACAGAGTCATTGAAAAAATAATAATATTGGAATATTATTCTAATGGACGAGTCAAACTGATTAAATGTAAGTGGTTTGATTCGATGACGAGCGAGGGAAAATTTATTAATGATTTTGGATTTCGAGTAATTTAAATGACTCACACTCTTGCTACTGATGAACCATATGCATTGGCATCAATGGAGAAATAAGATTTTTATATCAAAGACCATCTTTGACTTGAATTTGGTGTCATTATTGAAATAATTCCATGACATATTTTTTATGATGGTGATGATGGAATTGACACCATCCCTACTTCCATTGGAAATTTTCCATTTATTACTTTTGATGACTCCAATATCTCAATTTTCAGAGTTGATTGTGAACCTTTAGTTGTGGTGGGAAATATATATAATCATTCATTCATGTTCTCAATTATTTTTTTTTACCTCAACTTGGGCTGTTAAGGTTGGTAATATTCAAATTGAGTTAATATATATTACAAATATGTTGTATCCGACATGACCATTATGTGAATTTTCAATGTTTATTGGCTGCAATTTTATTTGAATTACTTTTTCTAATATGGAATTGAACAGTATTTAAACCTACGAAACCGATATTTCTAACTTGGTGAACATTTCAATGCTTCAACTGTTATTTGAATAAAATTTGTATGACTCTAAGACCTCTTTTTAACATTTTACCTAGTAATGAACATGATGGTTTCTATTCTTCTGTAAAACATGTATTGAAACATTCATCATCTACCTGAGCTAAAGAAATTAAATTTTCCCATAATTTTGAAAACTTTCTTACCACTTATGAATCTAGTAGAATTGATGTTCAATGATTTTAATAGACTGATTACACTTAGTAAATAACCATCCTACTAAAAATTAAATTTCTTTATTACATCATGAACGATTTGTTGACTTCATTATAAATTTTTTCAAGATCACCTAAAACAATGGTTTGTTAAATTATCCATGAATCCCCTATTCCCTCTCATTTATTTTGTTTTTTGGGTTACACATTAGTTATCCTTTTCTATTTACTTTGATATTAATTTTCAAATGTAGGAAATAAAACCAATTGAAGAGAGGTGATGAAAAAATATTATGGACAACAATCTTCACATGAATGAGATGGGCATTCCACCACTAGTTCTTGTATTTAGTATTTTATTAAAAATATATATATTTAAATAATATATAATGTCATGTGATTAATTTTTTAAAACATTTTTTCAAGATCCATATATTAGGCGATAGTTATTTGATGAGTAGCCTAGTAGTGGTCCTAGTACTCAGGGTGTTCGTATAAGGGGGGTGGTACTAGAGCTAGCTGATCAGGTCGGCATACCCAATTAGACCTTTCCCCTCAAACTGACATACTGTCCAACCCACATGATGATCCTGGTGTGTCATTAGAGATGCACAAGATATTTAGGCCTCTCATTTTTTCACCATTATTTACATCGGAGCCTCCTCGCCCATCTGTACCATATCTGATGATGATTCCCACTACCCATCCAGCTTTCAGTCATCCATCCCTGTTATCTTCTTTTACTTCTTCTTCCTTCTCTCTGGGATTTTATATTCCATCTTCTTCGACTCATGCTCCGCCAGAGTCTATCCATACAGAGCATACATTGGGACCCACTCCATTTTTACAGGTTGTTTCTTCAGTTTCTGTGAATCCTGCGGTGCCTATTGATCAAACTAACTCAGGTATACTTATACAACCCTAAAACATATTTACACCATTATTTATTTTCATTATAACTTATATTGATAAAATATTTTATTTCTTTCATAACAGATACATCTAATGATATGAGGCAGGGGCGGGGGCGTATATGCATGCATGCGTTGGGTAACTGTCTCACGCAATTGATGGTGGACTACAATGAAGATAGTCAGATGATTGAAAAATCAGGGCAGCAATGTCGGTGTTTTTTGGCGATGCTTGCCAAATACTCCGACATCATTATTGTTAGCCCACTCTCACAGAGACAACTGCCAAATGAAGTCAAGGATAAAGCTTGTGCAGAAATTTGGGTAAAAAAATTATATTGTATTTAATGAAATATAATAATTTTTGTATTTATATGAATTAATATTCTGGAGTCAGCTACGGTTTAATTTCCCCGATGGTGAGGGTGCATGGACAGCACGTCTAAAAGATTTAGGCAAGCTTTAGAGAGCTTATAAGATTGAGTTGTACATTGGCTGGCGTGCTAGAGTGGGAATAGAGTTATAGGCGGTCTTTATCATGGGTGATTGTCCATTATAATAGTATTGATAGATGATTACTCATTACAAGACTAGACATTTTCTGGTATTAATCAAATTAGAGGTATTTAAATGAAAATTTTCATGTTTTTAGTTAATAATTATTATTAAATTTTATTTAGGATTCATCTGGAAGAAATAAAAAAAATTGATGCTATAAAATATGTCCAGACATTGGGACGTACTACGATTCCTGACCATGAGAGGCAGCAGTAATGACAGTTTATAACTTTTCTTTACAACTTTCACGTTTTATTGCTTCCTCCATAATTTATTTGATTGCTAACGTTGTTATATAATTTTAGTTATGAAATTAATTTTTTTTGGTATCCTATTTTTAATTATGGTTTCCTATATTCAATGTCATTATAGATGCATAAATTGAATATAAAAGGACTTGTTCCTTGAAAAAAACTATTTTTCTCGAGTAGAAAGAAGAAAGATGGAAGTGTGGTTAATGAACCAACTCAGCAGAAGATTTTAAGTTTTACTTTGTAGGTTTAAAATTATAATCTCTATTTTGTAACTTGAAAATCTATTTATATTTGTAACAGGCTGCCTTAGAGGCCCGTTATTCCTAGGAACCGGACAATTTGGGGATAAAAGATCTCTCACATCAGGTGTTGGGAGATGAGCACACTGGTAGATTAAGCTACCGACCTGGGAAGAGTATTGTTTTGAAGAGGTATTGGACCTCCTCAGGTATGATTTTTAGTGCCACCGAGTTGTAGTAGGTTAAAGCACAATAAGAACAGATTGAAAAAGGTCCATAGAGATGGGAGAATAGTCTGCTAGGGAAAACACTTCATTTATAAAACTGATGGATGTTTTACATCCCACACTTCCACCAGATGCCAACACTGCTTGTGATGAATATATGTCATCGATGTGTTCTATATATAGTTCACTATGTGGATGTTACTATGGTGGTCGAGACGATGGATAGGAGGTGGGTGAGGCAGAGGAGGAGGAGGGTGATGAGATGGCTGAGGTGGAAGAGGAGGGAGAGGAGGAGGGCGATGTGGAGGAGGGGGCGATGAGGAGGTCGAGGGTGAGTACGAGGGTGAGGAGGAGGGCTGGGATGATGATAGGGATGAAGATGAGGATGAGGATGAGGGTGATGATGATGGTGATGATAGTGATGGTGATAAGGGATAGATTGATCCGTTACATTTTTGACTGATATTACTGTCCTTTGATGTTTATTGATTTGTTGTGCCAGAATATATGTGTGATTAGGTAAGTCACATTATATTTATTTTCTTATCTATAAATAATAAAAAATGAATTGATGATTTGTTGTGACTAATTCACCACTCTCCTAGACAGCCCCTCACCCCCTGGACACACCGTACCACCCCTAAACAGCACTGCTACTCCCATGGATAGCCCACCAACCCCTGGACAACCCCTCCCCCTATGCACAACCCCCCCCCCCCCCCACCCCTGAAAACCTAGTACCCCCTGGACAACCCCTCCTACCCCCGTGGACAGCCCACCCACCCCCCTAGACACCGCCTACCCCCTGGACAGCCCGGCCACCCCCGAGGATAACCTGGCCACCCCCTGGACACCCCTCCACCTGTGGACAGCCCCCACCCCCTGGACAACCCATACCCCCTAGAAAACCTCACCCGCACCCGTGGAAATCCCGCCAACCCCCATAGATATCCCCCCTGTAGAGAGCCCCCACCCCCTGGACACCCCATACCCCCTGGACAGCCCTTCCCACCATCATGGACAGCCCGCCAACCCCTCTAGAAACTGACACCCCATGCGGCCAGCATGCCCACCCTCCTCGACAGCCCCCCCCAGACACCCCTACCCCTGGACATCCTGACCACCCTCATGGAAAACTTTCCCACCCCCTGTACACCACTTACCCCTATGGAAATCCCCTCCCACCCCCGTGGATAGCCCCCCACCCCCTGGACACCCTCTACCCCCCTGGACAGCTTGACCACCCCTGTGGACATTCCACCCACCTCCTGGAAACCCCCATGGCCCTGGGAACTCCCACCCCTAGACAACCCACCCCCTAGAAAGCCCCCACCCCACTGGACACCACCCCATCCCCAAGACCCCACCCCACCTTGGACACCACCCCATCCCTCTGGACACCAGCCAGACACCACCCCACCCCCTAGACACCCCCATGGGCAGTCCCCACCCCACCACCACCCTGATGAATACCCCCCCACCACCACCCTGGACAGCCCCCCTTGGACACCCCCTAAAAAACCCCCATCCCACCACCATGGACAACCCCCCCCCCCCCCAACCCCCCCCCGGACACCCCATACCCCCTTGGACAGCCCCACCACCCCTATGGGCATCCTTCCCACCCCCTGGACAGCCCCTCCCCCTGTGGATAGCCCCCAAACCCTGGACACCTCTTACCCCCCTGTGACAGCCCCACCCACCCCCATGGACACCCCATACCCTCTTAGACTACCCCGACCACCCTCGAGGACTACCCCGCCCACCCCCATGGGTAGCCCCACCCACCCCCTGGACAGCCCCGCCCACCCCCTGGACAACAACCCCCCACCCCCCACCCCCACCCCCCTGTGGACAACCCCCCTATGGACAGCCCACCCACCCCCATGGACCCCACTACCCTCAGTGGACAACCCACCCACCATGTACCCCCCTAGATAGCCCCACCCACCACTGTGGACACCCTCTACCCCACTAGACAACCCCCCCTCCCATGGACAGCCCCGCCCACCCAACTAGGCACCCCCGTGGACCCCCCCCCCCACACCCCCTGGACAGTCCCCACCCCTAGATATCTCCCACCACCGTGGACACCACCCCACCCCCCTTGGATAGTCTCCCCAAACCCTAGACCGCCCACACCCCCCATGGACACCACCCCACCTTCTGGACACCGCCACCCCCACCCCCGGGACACCTCCACCCCCTGGAAAGCCTCTCCAACCCCCTGGACACCTCCCCACCCCCTGGACACCTCCATGGACACCCCCCCCCAGAAACCCCATCCCCCCGGACACCCCCACCCCTCTGGACACCCCTACCCCCATTGGACAACCACCCCAAACCCCTGATCAAACCACCAACCCCCTGAATTCTGAATTTGAATTTTGTATGTATTTAATTAACATATGAATTATGTGTTAATGGTGTATGGGTATACTTGTGGTAATTACCTTATGAATTATGTGTTAATTCGGTATGTGTGTAGAGGGTAATTACATATAGAATTGGAGGTATTTAGATTTATGTTTGAATTATTTGTTGGATGAATTCTGTATGATTTTATACAGAATTATGTATGTATTATATAGGTATACTTGTAAATGTTGTATTTTGTTACTTGTTATATGTGTATTTATTATGCAATTATTCTATTTTGTATGAATTTAGGATGCCTGCTGGTGGAATTGATGCAGCTGCACAGGGGGAGGCCAACAAGTCGGCTTGCTGCTGTATGTATAAAAAAGATATGCCAACGGTTCACAACCATTGGAATATGTGTAAAACCAGAACATATACCAACAGTTTTATGTAAACCATTGGTATAAGTATATTCCAATGGTTTGTAAAACATTGGAATAAATAATTTTACTTGAGATTTACATATGATTTGTGGAAAACCATTGGTAAAATTCTATACCAATGTTTTACACATCTGTTAGTATAGAGATAATTCATGCCATTACTCATGGTTTAGAACCGTTGGAAAACATTTATACCAATGGTTTACTAAAACTGTTGGTATATACTGATTTTTTCAGACATATCCCAAAGGTTCTCATAGAACCATTGGGATATGTCTATCTCTACATCTCAAGACCCAATGGTTTGGGCAACCGTTGGTATAGTTTATACCAACAGTTGTCCCACCTTTACCAATAGTTTTAAACCATTGGTAAAGATAAAATTTTAATTAGTGAAGGTGGGAGATGATTAGTAAAGTAGAATCAACCGGTTTGCACATTGTTTTCCAAACCATTTGGCTCTTAAAAGTGTTTAGATATTACCACTCCCCCCTCCCTCTTAAAACATATCTCACCGTCCTCCTAATCATCCCTCATTTTTTAGAATAGCCACATGGGTGATCACCCTTGGAATCCTCCTTGGATTCCTTAGATCCCCTTTATTCAACATCATAATCGAACATCCTTAGTCACATTTAATATCCCTCAGTTTTTAAATCATTCCTCATCCTTCTTTTCCCAAATTATATTTTCATAACGAATGTTATTTTCAAGACATCTATGTTTCCCTATTTTTCAAGGATTTTTTGTATTCTTTAGATTTCGCTCATTTATGATAGAATCAAATGTCAATATTGGATGAGTGAATATTTATTGGTATAAGGTAGGTGGTATATATGTTTTTCCATAAAATTATTGATGTATGTAGCTTGTGTTGTATTTCCTCACATCGATCCATCTCAATATTGCTTCTAAAATGATTAATAAATTAAATAAAATGTTTTAAAATATGGTTTTATTTTATATTCCCCCTTTTAACCTAGTCAAAGGTCCTTGATCTCAACCTAAACCACCCATTGGTGTGGGATCATTTTACTTTCTACAACTGTGAAATCCCTTTCAGTTTTTTGAGCTTTCCACCCCTGAGTAGAAGATGTATAATAATTTAATTAGGATGTTAATGGTTGGATACCTCTTGGAATATGTTAACCTACAAGTGAAATGGAATAAAAGGAAATTGTACATGTGATTCATAATCTATCATCGTATTAATATTAATGTAAATGGTTGGTAAGGTGGAATGGAAACTAACATGGAACCAATTTTATCACTCATGAGTTTATTGATTAATAAAATGAAGGTGATGAATTAAATTGATAAGGAATGGACATTAACATAGTCACTTAATCCCTTATATAAAATGTTTACTGATCAATAGTTTGGTAGGCACTGACAGTGTGGTATGGTACCGATGACTCATTTACATTGGATGCCTTGGACTATTGACTTGGATATGGATTTCTTGGACAACTTTGTATTTATACCTTGGGATTATCCCAAGTCCGTATGAATTATTATATGGTTTAAATCCATGGAATCAAAGAGGATTCCTAGGTCAAAGGCCTTGGGTTCTTAGACCATGTAGGCCTACATCATACTGATTTTGTTATGGATGAGCTTTATAGACTCGAAGATGAATCCTTGGTCAATCTAATTGGGTCATACCGCTTATTGGTATGATAATTGATATACTAAATTTATTCCTTCATTGATTCTCTACTCTGGTATATAGTTTTTAATTATTTATAATCTTCTTTTCACCACATGTACTTATAAATTTGGATGCATCACTTTATTATTACACCTTTATTCCTATTATAAATGAAAATTGATACATCTTATATGAATAGGTTGGATTTTTTTTTGAAAATCTTGGCGGTGGCCTACTAATTTTATCTATAACCTTATGTGATCCAATTATTGTTACTGGGAAAGATATCTAGATTGTAGGTTAGTTCCTTGGCACATGAGCGTCAACCCAGTTGGCGAGGAATCCTTATGTGCACCCAGGTGACTAGAGATCAAATCCAGGCGGAGGCATATTTCTAGGAAGAACTGTATCAGTTATGTTATAGGTACTGTAGTAGTACAATAGCAGGTACTGTAGTAGTATTGTAGTTGGTACTGTATAAGGTACTGTATGGCACTGTAGTAGTCATGACTATTCTACCATTTGGTTCTTCGGGCCACTGATTTGGCCACAAAGTTCTTCAAGGCCTTCGAGCCACCTGGGCCTTCAATCCAGTAAGGCCTTCGAGGAAGCTCAAGGCCTTTGGGACACCTTCAGTGTAGATGCTAACTAGACAACCTACAAGGAACAAGCTTTAGAAGGAGAATGAGAAAGAAGCTTTCACCATAGAAGAAGCTAAATGGATTTCCATAATGAGAGGGTATGGCACCTGCATTCAGGAAAAGTTTGTATATGCATTGGAAAGCCTAGCCAGATAGCCATGCAAATGTGGAGATCTAATCTCACGATGAAAATGCAGGGGGGGAAGCAGTTCCAAGTAGTGAGTATGGGTTGTATATAATGTTTGAAGCCTACATGAAATGAATTCTTCTGTGGCCTATGGTCCATGTAATACATATGCCTACGGTCCTTGTAAGGGTTCCACCTCACCCCTTGAAATGTGGATTATCAAAAATCAATAAAAATGAATTCCTTTGGGCCATTATGGGGGAGGTTAGGTCCTTGGATTATTCCTCCTTATTGTAACTCTCTATGGACTAGGACTTGACATGGATTTTGGGGATGAGTAAGTAATCAAGAATATTATGAGAGTTGGATATTTTATATCATTCATTCTTGGTCTACCCAGACCTATTGTATATATTATTTTTTATGTGATTAATACATTTGATTTTGGGTGTAGAGTTTTCATGAAATGTTGCATTAACTGGATCTTTCATGGATACCTTTTTATTATTATCTTCATGGGGTTTATTTTTCTCACACATCATTTCTTTTATTATTGATTTCATTTTTTATTAATGATCCATAGGGTACAGTCAACCCATTGTACCACAATTAGAATTTCACTACTATTCAGCAGCCTTCAACATATGTGGAGGTGTGTTTAAGACCTTGTATAGAATGGACCAGGGGACCATTTTAGTGTCTACTGATTAGGGATGTTACATCCATCATAGTGGTATAAATTTCATTTTTATTTCAAGAGATATAATCCAAAAAATATATTTTTATTTCTAATATCATTTTAATTGTTTTATTTTTCATTCAAATTATATTTACTAGTTGATAGTTTGAGGAATGAATTGATAGATTATTACCCCAGACTTACTGATTAATTATTATTTATAATAATTCTCCACCTGCCTTCATTTTTGGTTTATATCATTGAAGTGAACTATAAAATAGAGAAGTGTTTTGTAATTTTACGGAGACATTGGAAGTCTTCATCAAACTTTTTTGGAATAGATCACTTCAAGTTAGTAGATATTGTCATGGTGAGAGGTTACTATTTTATATCATGAGGATTCTAGAGTGATGTGAGGTATTACTTAGCAGAATTGTTTTGTCTGATTAATAGAATTATAATTATTCTTTTAATAAGTATAAATTTATTATTGTGGTATAACTACTTATAATGTGATCTATTTTTTAACTTTCATTTAATCTACCACATTCATTACATCTAGTTCATTGTATCTATTTCATCATATTCTTATTCATTTTTACTTTATTGATTCGATCATCACCACTTCCATTGATTTCCCATTCATTCATAAATATATATAATTATAGAAAATAATTTATATTTAAAAAATAAAAAATAAAATATAAAAGGAAGATAATTTTTTCAATGAACATAAAGGAAACCTTAGGAGTTGATCCCTATGGTCAATTTCCTTACAACCTATAGGGTTTTTTATAAATGTCTAAAGTATAATGGCGGACCTTTAACAAGGTCATTATGAAACACTTTTATGAATAATTATCAGAAAGGTTTTATTAATTAATAATGCAATATTAACACTTTTACTTTCATTCTAATCATTTATTTTATTTAATTATTTTGATAGTTGGTGAATTTCTCTAGTTATTTATCTTTTTCACAATTAAACTTCTCACATGTGTAATATTTTAGTGAAAATATTTTATATTTTAATCAATTCTTAGTAGGAACATCATGTTTAAGTACTCTCAAAGTTCAAAATATAATTTTACAATCAAATGAGTCAAATATTACCAAAATATATTGTTTTAAAGGAGGATTAAAAATGGATGAGGAAAAAACTCTCTGAATAAGAGGAAGATAAAGTTGAGGAGGATTTTTTTAACACATTTTACGTACCATGGGAGGTTATATTAAATAGATATAACGATGAATATAACTACCTATCTCCTATTCTTATGACACTTCATTGGGGATTGGACATTAAAGAAGAGATACTTGATGAATTTAAATAGTAATATATTTCATAATTTAACATAATTCATATTGATTTTACTGAACTATGTTTAAAGTTTCCCTATATATATTTTAGTGAAATGAAAAGAGTGTATGATATCTTGGATTGTAAGAATATCAAGAACCTGATAAGGTAGAATTAATTATCCAAATTATTCTTGAAGAAATAATTAATAAATAATTTAAGGAATAAGTGGAGGGTGTGTAATAAATAATAGGGATAAACCCTTCAGTATCTTTTATCCCCATTATATTTAAATTTCCTCAATATTTTGGACGTTGTATTATTTCTACTTTATTTTGGGGTTATGGACACTTTTACACTATAAAAATTCACATTTTGTGCTTCACATCATATAATACTTATCAACCATTGGATTGGGAATGGCCATAAGAACCATCACATTGTAGTCAATATAAATAAAACAATACTTCTGGGATTTCACAAGAATACTAACTTTCCCCTTTCTTATTTTTTTTTTCAATAAAAATTTTCATTTTTTGATTGTGTTTCTAATTTTATGCTATAAAATAGAATGGAAAAGAGCTTAATTCAATACACCACTAGAATGTTAAGGGTTAGTTAATTTATCCCAATTTTTACTACTCTATAATTTTTGTATATAACATCTATTTTAGGAATAGTAATATATAAATATGGGGGGAATCAACTAATCTTTAGTTATTTATTCATGTTTTTTGTTTTTTTGGGTTTCTTTTTATTTTTATTTTTCTTTTCATTTTTCATTTTAGGGTCTTCTAACTGGTTTGATGTTATATAAAATTCAAATTGTTTTTGGATTCAAAGATCATTTGTGTTAGGATTTTATCACTTTATGTTTAAATATTTTAAATTATTTATGGCATGCTTTTAGTTATTGTTGGTTTTGATTTTCAATCATTTTCATGATTTCTTTACAAGATATTGAAATTCAAAACCATAACTATTTTATTAAATTAATTTCTCCATATGAAGAGTTATTTTAAGAATACATTGATTTATGATTTCTAATACCCTATCTTTATTAAGAGATCCATAGAATTTTTATGAGAACTAAAACTTGTGATTATTCATTTTGAAAGATCTTGAGATCATAAAATATATTCAAATTGACTCGTTAACTTATTTATCGATTCCACATTTTTTATAATGAATTACCTTTCTACAAACTCTATATTCCCACATAGTTAACAATGAATAGACTTAATGATTAAAGGAACATTTTCAAACTATTTTACACATTACCACCTTCATTATAAATATAATTTCATGATTATTTCATCTTTCAGTGTAGGGGAAGTAATTTTCAGGTTTTTTATTTGCGATACATTATATGTATGGGTGATTGTGAGGGTTATTGATTCATTTTAATAAATGAACTCTCATGTATCTCAGTTTTGATAAATCATAATAGAGTTTACTTGTTACTCATGTTTATTTAAAATTTTTATGATATTTTGTGTAAAATATTAATTTTGAAATTACAAAACATAAAAATTCCTTTATTCCAAATCTATATCAATATATATTATCTTAAATAATCACCTAAATATTTTTAAAACTAAAATATAATGATGGGGAACCTCTAAAATTTTAAGGTGTTATTTTTCATCCTAAATATCATAAAAAATTTGTTTTGAGTTTTTTACAATCAAAACCTATAAATATAGGACCTGAGTTTTTGGGATCTTATATTTATTAATGAACTTTCAAGAGTTGATCATGAAATATTTTATTGAGATTTCCTTTAATTTTTGTTTTGTTCAATCTTAATGCTCATGTTATGTGGTGTTTCATTATTAAATCACTAAGTTTCTTTTATAATCATTTCAATTTTAATCTTTTATGATCAAAGAAGTTCCATTGAAAGGAACCTATACTATAAATCATTTTTGAACTAAAAAGTTTTGTGGTAATAAATTTATGTTGACTTGTTTAAATAATATTTGGGGAAAAATCTTGACCCTCCAATATTCTAATCCAAGAGAATTCATTCTGAGACCTATTATACCTATGGATCTGAGTATTGATTAACCTAACACTTTACGTTAAATGTTATGATTTTATATGATATAAATTTTTATATACTTTATTAATATAATATGTTTATATTATATATATATATATATATATTAAAAAATAATAACATTTTTTATTTTCTTTTTAACTTTATATTCTCTTATTCCATTTTAATAATTATAATTTGAAGTGTGTGTATATATTTTTAGTTGAATTTTATATATTTTACCAAATATTTTTATTCAAACCATTGTTATAATTTCTATTGTTCACTATAATTATTTTTTTACTCATTATTCATCTCTAAACATAACTTACTTTATTCTTCTAAACTATCACTACTTAAAGTGGTGAATTTTTTTATAAGATTATAAAATCCATAATTCACCCCACCCCCTATTAAATCTACCTTACTATGACCCTAATGGTGGTGTAATTATATTGGGAACATAAAAGAGAAATGGGAAGGGGTCCTCAGTATTCACTATACTCATTTATGTTATACCATGTTATATTTAAAAAAATAAAAAAGATAAAAATATTGATAAAAATGAGAACATACAAAAAAACATATAAAAAATAGATAATTAGGATTATTATTTTCATTATGATTCAATTAAATGACTTATGATTCACATCAAAGGGATCGGGTATTGGATATTTCATATTTTCTTTAATGGGGAATTAACATAGGGGAACATTTTTTAATACATGATATTTCACTATAGTAAATAAACAATTCATCAAAAATATTATGGAACAATGGGAATTTTAATATTTCATGACAATATTACAAAACATTATAATATAGTATTAAATTAGGAAATTTAATTTATAAAAAAATCCAAAACTAATATCAAAAATAATTTAGTGATAATATAATTAGTTATTAATTATATATGTTGATCGATGAAAAATAATATGGTAATACATGTTAATATTAGAATAAAAATAAGTTGTTTTTTTATTATTTTTCATAAAATGTGTGATTTTGAAATACAAAATATATTTAATTTAATAATTAAATTTAATATAGATGGATAATTTTTTTTCTTAAATGGGTTTTCAAATTTATAATCATAAAAAAAGTTATCTAATAATGAATTTTTTATAATTTCCTGCTCATGTTGAAATTTTAGGTAATAAGTAAAATAAGATATAAATATATGGTAAGTATTATAAAATCATAATGACATAAAAATTATATAATAACATAATTGATTTCCTGACCAAAATGGGTTTATGAATTAAAATATTTTATTTTAAAGTAATAAAATTAATTTTCTAAACCTATGAAAATTATTTCAAAACCTATAGTTTAATTTAAATATTTAAAAAATAATTATCTAGATATAATAATTCTTATCACATCCAAAATAATATATATTAATTGATTTATATTCTTAAACATTTAAAATCCAAAAAAATGTCTTCAATTTCAAAATAAAATGGGGATAAAACCATGGGTAATCCAGTTATATTTAATTTTCCACAACATTGATTTCAATGGACTATGTTAAGAAATTAATATATAATTACCTATCATTTCAATAAACACATACTCATCTTTCAATTCATATTTACTCCAAAATTAGTGAGAATGGTTCTCCTCTACTTTTCTCTCTTGATATCCTCTCCAAGGAGTTACTATAGTTCTATGATGTTCTTATTAAACACTAAGAATCTATTTTACAAGGTAAGGTTTCTCAATAGTATTATTTATTCATTTTTAATTTCAATACCATTATTGTAACATCATTTAAAAATTTTCAAATACTAAAATGATTATAACTTCCTTGAATTATCATCAATTTTATTTATTACTAATTATCCATTACTTATTCCCTCTCATTATAACCTTTTACTAAACCATTATTATAATGTTATAAGGGTCCCTAATCCCTTATTATCCTTTACTTGTGGTAAAATTTCTTGTTTATTTTAATTTCAATATAAAATCTTACAGTACTTTATTGTTATATTTTTCTTATCACATTATTAATGAGAGTTCACTATCCTATATTATTATACAACTTGAATAAGTTATTATAATGCTAAAACATCAGGGGAATCCCAAGGGATAATAAAAATATTGGAAAACATCCAAAAATATTGGTGAAGTAAGTAGTGTGTAGTTTCCTTTCTATGTAATCCTTGTTCGGATAAAAAATTGATTTAGGATCTACAATACAAGAACCTTGGGGTAATAACCCTAAAAAAGGTTTGTGGGGTAGTAATTTTATATCCACTCAATGCACAATTATTGGTCATAATTACATATATAGTATGATAGCTATTTGGGATATTATTTGGATGATTCAAATGTTTTTACAAACCATAATGAATATTTGAATATATTATTATTGTTTTGTAATGAATTTTGTATCTAAAGCATGTGATTGATGTAACAGATCTTAAAGTGTGGGTCTGGATTTTATTTTTATATCATTATTTTGGTATCATACCATTGGAAGTAGTTGATCCTTATCAATGAATATTCCCATAGTGGGGGGTGAACCAGGGAATTGAAAATTCAAACATTTAACTTGATCGCAATATTGATATCTATTTTATAATATTATTTAATTCTCCCCCTTAAAAATTACTTGAGTGAATAAATTAGAAAATAATGGAAATTTTCATTTTACTTGGTTCACCAGAGTAGGATAATATATAAATCTTGCAAGGAAAACTTCCAATGTTTCTATGATACTAAATCGTGCTGCTTTTGATTATTATTAAGTATTGGTGTGGCCACACAAGCCATTTGAACTCACTAACCAGACCAAAAAAAATAAAATAACATTTTTATCCTTTTCCAATAATAAGTAACTCATTATTCATCCTATATAGATTGGTCTTCACTTCTCTTACTCTGATGGAATTCTTTTCTATAGATGTTTGATAAGATGTCATGCCTGAAATGGTGTACATATTCTATATTGATCTGATGATTTTCATATAATATTGATCCCCTAGAATGTGTTAATTCGCAATAAAATTCAACTTTCTTAGAGAACTAAAATTTTAGATGTTTTATTTCATCTAAGATGTTTTCTGAACCTTCTTTTCCTCCTCGATTCTTTATATATTTCTCTCAAAATATTGTGTACAGTTTTTAGATAATCCAACCAATTGAGTTTTATCCAAGAATGGGGATTAAATATCATTCCTCCTTCCTTATGAGATAAAACCATGTTTTATCCACATTTAAATGATGGGGGTATTTCTCATTTAATTATATTAAAGTACCTTAAAGTATAACACCTTCATATTTTAAAATGTATTTCTCTTTGACAAATTTGATGTGTTTGATATCTTTTGATGCACGCAACATCGAACATAAGTGAATAATGCCTTATGAAAAGAATAAAATGAAGTAAATTAATAAAGATAAATTAAATAGATAAAATTCAAGTAATAAAATCAAGTTATAACATTAATGAAATATCTGAGAAATGATAATTAATGTTAGACTAGTAATTCTTGGATGAAAAAAATATTTTATTTACAGTGATTGTTTTGTTTTATGTTATATATAAAATTTAATTTTTTTTATTATTAATTTTTTTTGAAATTATTTTTAACATAAATAGAAATTTTTTTGATCCTTTATAAATTTCTTGTCTAATGTCTAGATATGAATATAAAATCATTTGAAGGTAAAAACAATTTTTTTTTGAAACTGGTTTTATGCGTATAATGTTTTTTATGTTAATATATTAAACTGATCACTATTTATGAATGATTTTGATTAAATTTCAGTTATAATATATTCAACAAAATAAATTCAACTTCATCTAATGTTTTTACTATGAAATAAATGAGAATAAAATAATTTTTATTTTTAAAAATATTTTTTTCCAAAAAATTATTTCTACACATTTTGTGTATAGATTTTATACTAAATTATAAAACTATTATGAATTGAATATTTTCAAATGAATTATATTTTTTTAATGATAAAATAAATATTACATAATAATTTAAAAATAAATTTTATTTATAATTAGTAGTTACCATGTAAAATTATTGTCACCATAGTTTGAGTTAAAAAGAATATGGGTATGTAAAACTAATAGATAAGGATTAAATTATTAATAAAACTTGTATAAATTATTTATTTTAATTTATTTTCACCACGAATTGACATATATTTAAAAAAATCTTTTTTTCTAATTTACATAGAAAATGAATTTATATTATTTTAAAACATTGAATATTTACAAATGTGTTACTCTTCTTGCATATAAAAGACCACCTCCTCTTCTCACTTACTCACACAAACTGAGAACTGTATCTTAGACAAAGAAAACTTAAATATATTCCCAAAATTATTCTAAATTTCCTATAGTTACTTTTGTTTCTAAAGGTACATTCTTATTAGGCTTAATGTGTAAGAAAAATGATGACACTCAAAGAAGTGGTAATTATCATTACAGCTCTATTTCATGTTTATTTCTTCTTCCACCTCCACCAAATCATCTATAACCATATTAATATAACTAATTAATTATATTAACTATAATTATGTTATTTAATGTTAATGGTGAAACCATTTTCTATCTTCCTTCCATCTAATTAAAAATGAAAATTTTCCTCATACGTATATATAGACTAACATCTCCATGAAGTGTCTTGTTTCATTTTTCATCATCACTTCATGTGAATGATTTTATTAAAATATTTAATAATTATAAAATATATAAATTAAATAATTATATTTTTTTAAAAGATAAATTATTATTTACATTTCTTTGTTTTCATTTATTTTAAAATGAAAGTGCCACTTGTGCATACGTATAGACCATCACCTTCATGAAGTGATTTAATTATTTTTTCCTCACAACCTTAAATAGATTTTTAAAAATCTATATATAAATAATAAATATGATATTTATGAAATTATTAATATTTTGGAGATAATGAAACCCAGATCATGTTGTAAGGAGTCGAATCATGAAACAAAAAAATCATGAAAAATGAAACATCCAACAACTATAATATTGATTATAGTGAGAATTATTAATAAATGGGTGAGTGAAAATTATAAATGAATCATAATAGGAAATATAATTATTCATATGGTTCTGAAATAGTTTTATAATAAATATAATTTTTATACATTATGTTAGATAATGTATTAATCAAGTCATGACTAGAGGCAAGGGTTTATACTGCAATCTCATTTTTAATTAAGAATGTTCATGTTTAAATATACATTGGGGATATTTCATTATCTCTCTATATATGTATTAAACCCATATATTTTCTCCAAATCTGATAATTATTTCGGTTTTCAAGTATTATTTCCATATCACCCAACTTTGTTCTCAAAATACCAAAAAAATGTTTTCATGAAAAGCTGAACATATTTCTTCTTTTAGGTCAGGAATATATTTCTTCCAAGTCCATATTCTATAAATTATTTAAATAATGTTATTTTATATTCAAAATTTATTTATTAAAGTCCATTACAACCAACTTTTACTTTCTTTTCAAAATTTTATAAAGGAAACTATACAATGTTAACCGTACGGGTTATATTTGAATTTTTACAAAAGTGTTATAAGAATTTTTTTTAAAATTTAAAAAATGAATAGATTTTACCACCATCATGACCATTATATTTTTAATATTAATTTTCATTTTTCCATGGTATTATTAATAAAATACTATACTCATTTTACAATTAATTTCTATTTATTTAAAATCACTAAAAGAAATGTATTTTTTCTCTAAAATTTCAAGCATATTTTTATTCCTTTTATAAAAGAATTTTTAATCTATGTGAATATCATTTATGTTTTTATGCTTCAATGGGTAAATGATCTTATGATTAATCAAATTAATTTATCTGTATGGATTATGATAGTAATTGTTTGAGGATGTTTTCTTGAGAACCACATCTTTCCCATGGGTAAATTATGTTTTGATGAAATGATGAATGTTTTTAAGATCTTATGGAACACATATATGTGGTTTTTCTTATAATGTAGATGGTTCGTACATTATATAGACCTATAATTAATTGGTTAATGATTAATTTATTATGAGATAATATGAAAGTTAATGGGTATTAAAAATAATCCAATATGGGACTCCATCCACCATGAATAAAAATAGAATATAGGGTGAACCCAATCCACTATGATACTTTGTTCATTATATTATGAAGGTCATGGAAGTGATCCCTAACTAATGAAATGATTTTATATGATTATTATTGTGATTAATTATTATGAAATGTTATTGTTCTTATGATATGTTCTCATGGATCCTTATTGATTATTGAGGATTCTGTACTCATATAAATCATTAATTTAATTATAAAAGACTTGTATGCCATAAATCATGATTTATGGTATAAAAATAAATTTTTATGAATTTCATAAGTTATGATAATTCCATCATACCCATAGTCTTTTTTTATTCTCAGTTAATGTATTCAATTTGTGCCTCCCATTTTTTAAATATAATAAGCATCTGCAGTCACCCTTTCTTATGATTCCATTTCCTCAGGTTATGTGGAAATCCATTAAGTAGGATATATATAATAATGGTACTATATTTGAATAACTTTGTGGGGGATGTTGAATATATTACATTAAATAAGTTTATTATATATATAATCTTTAAAAACATTAAACCATTACTTTTATTTGGTGTGTATTATTGTGAGTTTTATTGTATATTGATATAAAATGATTTAATACTTATTTATAAAAACCATAGGTCAACTCAGTTATTATTAGAGAAGGGATTATTTATTTTTCAATATTTTGTTATTAATAATATGATTAAATTACTTAATGAAACATACGATTATCAAACATGATATTAAATGAACCAAATTTTTCATATGTTGATAAAAATGTGTTTTAATTTATGACATCAAAGGATTTATTCTCCTAATGGTAGGATTCCACACATTTATTATTACATTTTTATCATCACGTTAACCATTTTAATTTTATTAAGGGATAGAAGATAGAACAATGAAGTTGGGATAGAGGAAAGTCTGTTCAATATTTAAAATATATTATTTTAGATTAGTTATATGATCCTTATAAAATGTTCTAAAATATATTAATTCATAACCTCAACAATTAGATGTTTAATTATCAAATAAAACTCATAATGATATGATGATAACGTATCCAGTCTATAACTCCTCTATAATAGAAGTTTTTGGGATTGTGCTTCCTAGAAATCTTATTATTCTATGTATAGTTGAATTTTATGTGATTTTGGACATGGATTTGGTGTCTCTAAATAGATCATATATCAATTATTGAGGAATCAAATTCATGTTTTATTTTTAAAATAAACCTACGATTGTTTATAAATGTAAATATAAACACAAAATTTTAATAAAAAATAAATCTATTATCTATGCCTTACTATATATTCATAAAGTTTAGTTATCTCATTTTTTTTGGAAGAGATTCACTATTGAATATAAACCTATTATTTTAGAATATTCCAATTTATTTCCTAAAGTGTTTCCTAGTCTTCCCCTAAATCCTGAAGTTGATATTTTAATTGAAATCATTCCTAGTGGTATACCCATTTCAAGTTCTCTATATATAATTTACATGATTGAATTAAAATCATTTAATAAGAAACTGTAATAGAATATGTAAATGGGATTCATTATGCCATGTTTAATTCCACAAGGTGCACCTGTTCTGTTTGTTAAAAATAAAGATGGATCAATGCATCTCTATATTTATTATCATGAATATAATAATATCACAATCTAGAATAAATATACTCTACCCCATAAGGATGATTTATTTGATCAACTATGAGAAGCTCAATAATTTCCCCACATTTACCTTCGATTAGGATATCATCAGGTAAGGTTCAAAAAATAGGGCATAGCCAATATAGCCTTCCGTATGAGGTATAAACACTATGATTTTATATAAATGTCATTTTTACTTACCAATTACCTAGTTATCTTAACTAATATAATGAATAGAATGTATAGATATTACTTTGATTAGTTTTGGTGGTCTTTATAGATGGTACTCTAACATATTCTAAGAATAAGGAAGAGTATGAAGATCATTTGAGGATTTCTTTGAAGACCTTTAGAAAGGATAAGTTGTATTACAAATTTTGAAAGTTTTCATTTTAGATACTGAATGTATCATTATTAGGTCATGTAATTATTAGAGAGGGAATATCAATAGATCCTTCAAATAAAGAATTTATTGGACATTGGTCCAAAATAACCATGGTGACCGAGATATATATTTTTATTATTTTTTTGGATATTATATGTGCTTCTTGATAAATGTATTGAAACAATAAAATTCACTAAATAATTTTTTATGGAAGGGATTCAAGTTCATTTAAACCAATGACTATGGAAATAATTTCATGGAATTAAAGAGAATTATTTTCATTGCACCTGTTCTCACACTCCCTTATAGTGGAGAAGGTTTTTTTATTTATAGTGATCCATCAAAGATGGTATTGGTATGTGTTCTTATGTAAAATGGAATGGTGGTAGAATATGACTCAAAATAATTGAAGGTTCCTGAGAAAAATTACCCAAATAATGATGTGGAACTAGTAGTTATATTTTTTTCATGGAAGATATATTGTAATTATCTTTATTGTGAAATGTGTGATATATATACCAATCATAAAATCTTTATGTATATATTCACATAAAAAGATTTTAATAAGCACCAAAGGATATGGTTGGAGTAAAATACATATTATTATTTTCTAATACATTAACAACATAGTAGGGAGAAAAAGTTGTATGAAGCATTGAGTTTGAAGGATCATGCTATCTTGTCTATGGTAATTATTGAAGAAGATCCAATGCTTATAGATTATCATATTTTGGACCTTGAAATGATAAAGAAATTAGAGAAATATTGTCTTTCTCTCATGAATGTTAAACCATCCATTTATTTGAATATTAAAGAGGTTCACAAGGTGTGTTTAGAGATGAAAAATAATGTAAGAAATTATCCTATGATCAACTGTTATAGGGATTGAATTATTAAGTTTGGGAAATAAGTATTTTTCTCATCAATACCATAATTGAAGAAAGATATTTTTGATTAATTAGACAGTTAATCAAAATCTCTCTATCTTGGGGTTAAAAATTTCTATAGATATATCAAAGATAATTTCTTATAGGATAACATAAGGATATATATTGTAGAGTATGTACCATGATGTCTGGTATGTCAGTAAAAAGCCTGATGGGGTGATAAAACCATTACCTAAACCTATATGGAAATAGAAAAACAATTACCAAATATTTCATCACATGACTCCCTAAGATCTTTGAAGTTTATAACTCCATTTGGTTTAGATTTGATCACTTTACATAGTCATTATCACATCCTATAACCACTTTCAGGTATGAACATCTTTTTATTTAAAACATAACTTGATTCAAGCATTAATTGGGTCATTTTAGATTATATTTTGGAGTTTGTATAGTTTTATTAGCATATTTATGGTCGGAACATGGTTAGATACTATCTTGTGGGACATCCAAGGAAATAGTGAAACTGGTTTTAGAGTTCTATAAGAGGGAACAAGGTTAGTCTAATTAATTAATATTTCTACCCAAACTATAAAACTTGGGAAAGGGGAAAATTACACGACTGAACAATGGTTTTTCAAACTGTGTGGTCCAAATATACAGCTTGTTCCGAAGCCTAGAAAAGGGTGAAAGGTGTGTCAAAACATGTTTCCAAACCATGAAATAAAAATTAATTAATCAAAAAAATTTATAACCCAATACATCTCCAATTCACATCATTATTCTTCAATTGTAATAGGTTCTCAAACTATAAGACTCCATTTATTGATTTTAGAGAATATTTTCCTTTTTGGGATTTATTTATCTAGATCCTTGGGTGTTGGATGATGTTTTTAAAATTTATATTCCAATTCTTCAATATTTTTATTTTATCTTCTAGTTCTATTATTTTGTTTTTAAGAAAAAAACTATATCAAGGATTTTGATGCAATATTTAAGATATTTGAATTAATCTAATTGGGTTTCTTATATATTCTTCATGGAGTTTTAAATCATTGTCAGAAACATCATTTATCTTTGTGTGTTATTTAGTAAGCATCAAATTAACATTATAGTATCATTTCATTTATTCTATAAAAGGATTAATTGGACATTCATTTTTAGGAATTTATTGGTGAGGTTATTATATTTATTTCTAGAGCCATCTTCTTTCATTATTGTGTAGTTTCCATTGGAATTTTTATAATACCATGTGTTAAGGTGGGTGGTCTCATATAAAGTCTTTATTTTGTGAACTATTTATTCTCACCCATTTTCTAAAATTATTTTTCTAAATTAATAATGAAATAACTTATATTTTATTGAAATGTGTGTGTGGTGATTTTGATATAAAATTGTTTTTTGCTTTTTTTTATAAGGAAAGGTTTACTTCAAGGTAGACTTTATTTTTTTAGGATAATTGTATTTCAATTAGTGGTTTTGATTTTAGAAAGTGTTATTAGATTATATATTTAATTGAAATAAACCATTTGAAATGTTTTTATAAGAAGAACACATGGGATTCTTGGGTACATAGATAGGGGTTTTGATGCTCAGGTGCCTATAACATGCCTATGGGAATTAGTAATTACCTTTTGATTTTATTGAAAATAAGTCCGAAACATTTTTTATGGGTCTTCCTGATTTTTTTCATGAAAAAGAAATGTTATAGAAGGTTTGGGCTCATGTTTCCTTGTATTTGGATGATTGGTAGATATGAGAAATGAATCTTGGCACTTATAGGGTATGTTTTGAGCATGTACCTTCTAGATATCATTATGAAGAGTCTTAAGTTACAATATTATGATAGGAAGTGTGTCTCTTGTGTTGAGTTTTTACTTTATCACATTTACTTGTTTGTGTTACCTTCGTTTAAACTATGATTTCTTCTTTTTCTAATGGTATCTATTTTTCCTGATTTATTACCATGCCTCCTATAAGACATACTCATGTTCCTCTAGACCAAATTCTGGATGATGACCCTCAGGAGAACACTCTAACTGATTAGAACCATGTTCAAACTATATTGGGGGATGTTCATGTAGAGGACCAATATGCTCATGTTGCTCAAAAAGAGGTTTGGTAAGTGAAAACATGAGCTAGAGGAGACAAAGATCAAGCTAGGGAATTCCTTTTCTAGAAGCCTATGTCCTTTTAAGTGATAAGAAAGCCTTACAAATCCAATGACTAGATAGACAAGATTTATTGGATATTTTAATTCATAGAGACTCTAGTATTTGCTAAGGTGATCACTTAGTGAAAAATTAAAAGATAAAGGCTGAGATATTCAAAATGGGTTTGTGATCGTTCATTTTTTCTCTATTATTTAGGAAAACATTTTTCAGCTATGTAAAGGTAGTGTATAGAGAACTAATGGAAGAGATGGATGTTATAGTAATGTATTTTTTGGTTTGACATCCTCCTCCACCTAGTAGAAACATTAAGGGATCCCATTGAAAGAAGAGGAATTGTAAGGAGACTCATAGAGGTAGTAGTGGTATGTCACAGTAGTGAGTATCCTATACACCATCAATAATATATGGTAGTGTTCATATGACTACCTAACAATGTGTCAATATAGTTCATAATAAGTGTTATTGTTCTAAAACTCTAAATACTTATAGTTCAGGTTGTCACTTAGGCCATTTTTAGTTTAATCATTCCTTGTTTGTACTTTATTATGGATCATGTTCATCAGGTCCAAAAACCAATGTGGGATATTTAGAAGAATTAAAGTAAATAGGGACTCATCCACTTGCATCTGGTTTGAATACATTTCATGATGTGGTTAAATTTATAGTAGAAGTTTATATAGGTAAAACTATAGTGACATGTACCATTTTTGTTGAATCATCTATTGAAAATTCTTTGTTTGATATCAGTTCCTCATTAAATTCTATATCTCCCCATATTTTTTATTTTTTTAATCTTATGATAGAGCTTATATCTTATTTTTTGTCTTAAGAGAGGACTCTTAGCAAGGGGGAACATGGGTTCTATTGGTATCCATGTTCTCTTTTGATAACTGATGCAAAGTTAGTTTGGTATTTTTCGTTTATGAATTCGATCTTTTGGACATGGTAATTGGGATAGATTGGTTGGTTTCCCATCAAGATTAGGTTGATTAATATCATATAAGGGTATCCTTACCTCTCTCTGATGGTATCTCTCAGGTGTTTCATGGTCAATGGGATCTGATCTCTAACCTAATAGGACTTCCTCATCCATAATAAAGGAGTTTTTTATGTGTTTTATGGTTGAGTTTGGGGATGAATATTTTAATTTTTATCTCCCTTTTGTGGTGTGTAAATTCAATATAGTTTTTACTAATATCTTCTTTTTTCCCTATAGCAATGGATTTGGAGTTTTTTATTAACACGGTTCTTAATACTCAACTGATCTATATTCATTTTGATCATATGGAACCAAAAGAGTATACTGAGTTTATAGTTAAATTGAATGATTCAAAATTGAAATGATTTATTAATCCTAGTGTGTCATGTTGTTAAGATCCTATTATTTTTTCTAAGAAAAATAATTTAACAATTCAACTTTTTTTATTATCAAAATCATATTTAGTAGAATATTAACAATAAATAACATTATCCTCATATTGATGACTGGTTTGATCCATAAAGGGTGAAAAGTGGTTAACAAAGAATGGAATTTGGTTTGGTTATTATCATTTTATTGTTAAATAAAATAATATCCCAAATTCCTCTTTCTGGATTAGTTATAACCACTTTGAATGTCTTTTGATGTCATTTGGACTACATACCAGTCCAATAGCTTTTATGGCTTTGATTAACAAGATATTACAACATTATCTCGATACATTCATTGTAATTTTTGTGAATGATATATGGATTTTATTTAAATCTAATATAGAGAATGTTAATAATTTGAAATTGGTTTTGGGAACCTTACATAACCATAATATTTAAGAAAATTTATCAAAATATGACCTCTAGATTTTGGAATTGATGTTTCAAGGGCATTTGGTATCATATAATGGTATCTCAGTTGATCGTGAAAATGTGTAGTATATATTTTCATGGGAATGTGTACATGATTTATTTGATATAAGAAGATTCATAGGTTTAGCTATTCATTATTGGCTGTTCAATAAAGACTTATCAAAATTTACATCATTTTTATAGGTCTTAATAATAAAGAAGTAAAGTTATTATGGGATGAAAAATACCAGACATCCATTGATGATTTTAATGAATTATGACCTCATCTCCTTTCTTAATTTTACTAGAACCTAGTATGAGATATTTGGTGTATTGTGATGATTTGGGTTCTTTTTTGGGGTGTGTTCTTATGCAGGAATATTATATACTTCCATATGGTTCTCATCATCTCTAGACACATGAAAAAACTACCACAATTATGATCTTGAAATTTTCATGGTTATTAATGATCTGAAGTGTTGGTGACACTAACTTTTTTTTGGATAGGTTCATTTTCTATTCTGATCAAAAGTGTCTAGAATATATCTTCACATAGAATTATTTGAGCCTTAGGTAGAGGAGATGGGTTGAATATCTTAACATGTTTTATTTTTATATTGTTAACGCCTGTATAAAGGTGAATATTGTTGTTAACTCTCGTATCAATAAATTTTATTTCAATGCTATCCTAGAATCTAATGAGGAATAGAATCTCACGGGGCTCTTTTCATAGTTTCTTGGATGGGAACAGTGTGTTCCTAAATGATGTTCAGTTTTCATCATCTCTCTTGGATTAAATTCTATAGGAACACTAGTATAATGATTAGTTTATAAGAATCTTTGAATCCTTATATGTTATGAAGAACGTTCTTGTTTGGTATCTCTCTTCGAAAGGGATTCATTACATTGGGATATTGTTCTTCATATCATTATCTATTATGAGTACAGTATTGCAGTATTGGAATTCATATTTATGGGTTTTTATCCCTATAAATATGAATATGTCTTTTGGAATACATAATTAGTTCAATTATCTAGGAAAGAATCTTTATATCACTGACTTTGTGAATAATTTATATACTTTCCAATAAACTAAGGCTTAGTACAATAAGCCTTCTAGCATACTTTAACATCATGCTATTTCAATTTTTAAATGGTATGAGGCATGTATGCATTTAATTATCATTTTACCATTTAATACTTAGGGTAGAATTTGTTCTATGTGATGATTAATCTGTTCACTATGTTAGGGAACTTTATTGAGATTCAAGAGACCACTAAATTTGTGGTTCTTTGGAATATGTATGTGAAAGATATTATGAAGTTTAAGGGGATAAAAACTACTATCATTTAATATAGTGACATAATTTATAGTTTTTTATTCTATAATAGTCACTAGTAGGTGATAGGGACTCATTATAGGTTTAGTATAGGTTTCCATCCCTATATAGGTGGCCAAACAGAGCATGTAACCTAGATCCTAAAGGATATGGTCCATGCTTAGGTTTTAGATTTTAGAGGATCTCGATATATCTATTTAGTATTAGTTAGGATTTATTATAATAATAGTTATTACTAATCTATTAGTTTCTCTCCTTTTGAATATTTTTATAGTCACTCTTGTAAATCTCATGTTTGTTGGTCAGAGGCGGGTGTTGCTTCTCTTGTGGGAACTGGTTTTGAACAAAAGATATCAAAAAATATTCAGGTTATATTTTTATTATCAATTATAGAAAATATTCAACATAAGTCTTACATATACTATCGATATCATCATTTTGATTTTTTAGTTTTTGAAAAAAAAAATCATGAAATGTTATCTATGTGTGTGCCACTTACATCTTGGAAAACATAGTAAATTGGCTCCGAGGTATGTTGGACCATTTGATATTTTCAAGAGGATTGGGAAGGTGGGTCAAAAGTTGATTTTTCCATTCTATTTTACCACTATTGACTATTTTTTCTACATATCTCAACTCAATAAATATTGTCCTTATTCTTCTTATGTCTTAAATTGGTAAGATATTTCCCTGGATCCAGATGTGTCAATGGTTAAAGAATTAGTATAAATTGATTATCCTCATGTAAAAGTACAACATCAAAAGTTTATTCTATTGGTCTGAGTTTTATGAGACCATAGAAAAGATTTTCATGAGACATGGGAGTGGGAATTATTTATGAGAGAACAATTTCCTCATCTCTTTTTGAATAAACCTTCTTAAACATAACATTCTATGGGAAGGAAGTGATATGGTGAGAATAATTTTCATATCCAGGTATCACATACAAGTATGAATATGATTTTTAAACATTTCATTCATAAAGATAATACTTGGTTATTTTAGGTTAAATTTAGAATTTTGATCATTTTATGGGCATATGCATGGTTGGAGCACGGTTAGAAAAACCCATGTGGTTCATTCCTGGAAATTATTAAACGTGTTTTGGAGTTCTAGGGGATGTAAAACAATTAAGTTCATTATTATTCCAAACTATGTGGATTTATACTCAAATTATAACAATTGGTATATAGTATGATCACATGGTTTGTTAAACAATGTGGCTAAACTATGTGTCTTGTCTAGATGCCTAGAAAGGGGCACCCATTTTTTCAAACTCTAGTCCCATATTGGGGATGTGAATTAATTATTATGAATTTTTATTTATAAACTTTACACAACTCTTATTAACTAAATTATTCCTCCATCAGAATGTTATATCGACCTTGAAGCCTGTGTTTGGTGATTTTTTATATTATTTACCATCGAGTGATTGATTTCCATGGGTCGTTTGGTGTTGGATATAGTTTTTCAAAAATATGTGTCTGTTCTTCATCATTTTTTATTTATATTCTAGATCTATTTTCTCTCCTTAAAAAATATTATATTTGGGATTTGGATTATAGTTATAAGGTTTCTGATTTATCAAATTTGTTTTCTCATACGTTCCATGCAATTGGAAATCTTTTCCCGAATCTTCAGTTATTGTTGTGTGTTCTTCACGAATCATTGAGGTAAGTGTTTTATCTTAAATTATTTGTTCCAAAATCGATTATTTGGATATTCAAGGTGGTAAATTCATGGTTTAGTGTATTTTATTTATTAATATATCCCTCTTCCTCCTTTGGTAAGTATATCCCCTTGAAATGTTTCTAATACCAAGTGTTGAGGTCGGTAGTTTCATCTAAAGATTTTTTTATGAACTATGCATGCACTCTCATTTCCTAATCTTTTCTTCCCAAATTGATAGTGTAATGTCTTCTATTTTATTGAATAATTATGTGGTGGTTTTTATATAAAATGGTTTCCCTCTTTTTATTTGATAAGTGAATATTTATTTCGAATCACCATTGACTTTTTTAATAATAGTGGATTTCAATAATGGGTTTTGATGTGAGTAAGAGTTATGAATTGTTTCCTGAATTGTGATAGAAATTTAAATTGATTTGGTATAAAAAACACATGGGATCCTTGTGTACTTATTAATGTGTTTGGAATTTAGACATTCCATTGATTAGTATGGGGAATTACACATCTGGTATTCCTATACACTTTTATAGGGTGTGCTAGATATTACTTTTTAAGAAAACATATTATAGAATTACACATTGAGGTATTCCTTTTCTCCTTTAGTGGGCATGTTGGGGACATTTTTAGTATACAATAGTCATGATTTATTTTTTTACCACAAACCTAGCTATCATATTCCTATGTTTTCCTTAGGTTACATTCCATTGTTCAAGGTTTTTAAAACATATTTTTGATTAATTCTTTAGAAATGATATATTTATATTTTGGAGAGATTTTAAAATAAACTCTGAAGAAATGTTTATAAATTATTATAAGGTTAATTTCCATGTTTTATATTAAATTTTATAAACATTTAAATCTTTAATAGTTTTATTTTAATTGATAATATTTTAATTATTTTATAAACACTGATTATGGGACACTTTCTAGGATCTCACTGGGCTTGTTCATCTCACACCGTGCACATACCATCAGGAATATTTAGTCCTTATTTTTTCTAATACATGAAAATGTAAGGTGGTATATTGAGTTGGTATATTATCTTTGAATCAATTGAGTTTTGGTTTGAATTGGTAAGTTGGTGGTTTTTTCCTAGAACTTAGATCTAGTAGTTGTAGTCTCTTTTACTCTTTGTTTTATACATTGGTCTTGGATTTTTTCCGGTTTTTACTTGGTTGTTCCTCTACCATTTTTTGACTTAATTTTATATCATATATTCTTGTTCTATTTTCCTAATACTTTTCATACTAATTTTCCTATATGACTGGACAAAATCATTTAAAAATGCTATTTTGATGCATGAGTGATTGTCGTCAGGCCATATTAGTTCAAAATCGTGTTTGATGGGTCTTCTAGATTTTTTCATGATTTTAATTTAATTTCATTTCTATCAGATAATATTTATCTCTTAAAAACATTCAATGATATAAATTAATTGGTAATCATTCATGGTGCACCACTCTCAATCATATCTGATTTAGATCTGAGTTTTACCTCAATGTTAAGGATAATCCTTTATAAAGCATTGAATATGGAGTTAAAATTTTGAACTGAGTATCATTATAAAACAAATTGTCAGTTTTAGATAGCTATTAAAACCCAAGAAGACATTTTGAGATCATGGTCTATAGATTTCAAAGGTTGTTGGCATCAATAGCTTCATCTTGTTGAATTTTATTGAAATAATATCTTTTTCAATAATTAATAAGGATATCTATAAAGACCTATATTTGAGAAGTGGATAACACCAAAATAATAGGATGAAATTAGATAAAAAAAGTTATTGGGACCTGAGCAAGATAAGGAAATTGTTGAGAAATTCAGATCTATTCAAGAGCACATCGGGATAACTCAGAGTTGGCAGAAGAGTTATGCCGATAAACATTAACTAAATAATAAGTTTTAAGTTAGATAGAATGTATTATACAATATATCACCTTTGAATAAGGTTATGATATTTAGAAATAAAGGTAATCTGAGCCCCAAATATATTTTTCTCTATGATATTCTTGATCATATATGGATGGTAGATAATTTCATTGTGCTTTTAATGAACCTAAACCGAGTTCATGGTGTGTTCTATGTGTCTCTTTTCATTAAGTGCATACATAATACCTCACATGTAAATAAATTTTAGTTTTACCTCTACATAATGACCTTTCTTATGAAGAATAATCATAATAAATATTGGATCATAGAGATAATGTGTTACAGAATAAGACCACTTATGTTGTTAAAATTTTCTGGAGGAATCCTAAATTTTACGATGTTATCTAGGAACCAAATAATGTAATATGGTAGAATTTTCCTCACGGTTTTACATTATAATAACATAATTTAGTGCTATAAATTTTTATAAGGGGGTAGAATGTTGTACGTTGGTATTTTAGAATATATTTCTCTTTAAAAAAATTATGTGTTTAATGGATTTGGATACAAAAAACACCAAACAGAAATGAATAATTTATTATTAAAAATAATAAACTAATGACATTAATATATAGTTAAATTAAATTAATAAAATTTAAGTAATAAAATTAGGTTATAACATTAATTAATTAGCTGAGAAATGATAACTACTATTAGACTAATAATTCTTATCTCAATAGAAATGTGTTTTTTACAAACATTTATTTATTATATATTTTATTAAAAATATTTTATTTTCATTATTAAACATTAGGTAACATATATATATATATATATATATATATATATATATATTATTTTCCATTGATACATTTATTATCAAATTGTTAGAAATGAAAATAAAATCATTTGAAGGTAAAAAATATTTTTTTAGAAGACTATTTTTATGCGTGTAATATGTTTTTATGTTAATTAATTAATTAATTTTTAAAAGTGATGAATTATTTTAATGAAATTTGTAGAAAATATATTCATTGAAATAAATTTTCATTTTTTAATGGTGTTTACAATGCAAGAAATGTGAATAAAAACGTTTTTATGCTTTAAATATATATTTTTTTCTATAAATGGATTTTACTTATTTTATTAGATAATATTAGTTTAATTTCTTCCAATAGTAGGAATTAAATATTCAAAAAAGATTTAATATTTTAATAATAAAAATGATAAATATTATGTAAAAAGTTTAACATAATTTTTATCACTAATAAATAGTTTCCATGGTAAAATTCATTTCAACGTGGTATGGGTTACAAAGGATAAAGAAAGGGTTAAAATAAAAATTTAAGTATTAATATATCACTAATAACTGTCATATTCCAATTTTTTAAGTGCATTTATACCTTAAAATTTCTTATATTAAATTTTTTTCCATTTTTTTACCTTCCCATGAAAATGACATTATATTAATTTATAACTTTGAATATTTATAATAATGTCTCTCCCCTTACCTATAAAATTTATTCTCCTATTATCACTTATTCAAAATCATTGATCACTATATATGTCACAAAATAGGTCGGAGTTCTATATAAACTGGTACACAACCTAGTCTGTGGCATGTCCGGAAGGGTGTTCTTGATCCCCATAGGCAGGCAACTAGTGTCTAAGTATCAATCATATTCTTTGTAAATGATTTTAAACATTTTCATAACCATATAATAAAAAACATAATTATACATCGCAATATTAAATAACTAAAGACAAACAAGGCCTAACAACTTTTCTTATTTGACATTTATAACTTTAGTCACCACCCATGATACAAAAATGTAATGAAAAATCATATAATAACCCAAGACCTCTATATGACAATATGGAAATCACCCTCAAGAAATCGCCACCAAAACCCACATGATAGGAACTCTAGCAACTCAAACCACTAACACAAAACACTTTTCCTTTACCTGTACTAAAAAAAGTTATACATACACCTAATGGTGTATATATGGTGTGAGCCAAATCCTCTTAGGATTCCACCCAAAGAAAAATATTCCATTCCATAACATTTAAACAAAACTTAACATGCATATTTTTAAAAAATCCATTGAAAAATTTTCATGAAAATATTTTAAATAAAACCTATTACTAGTACAACACTTTTAAGGGAAAAATATTCAAATGTAACTATAAAAAAGGAAACCATTACCAAAATAAACTTTCTTAAAAATAAAATTCATTCAATGTCCACTGCATGATGACAGATGGAACAACATCACATAAGTCTCAAGAGAGCACCATAGGTAAATCCCTCAGGTTAATCTTACTCAAGTGAGTAACTAAGACCATGTACCTTCATGAATTGTGGTATAGTAAACACATCCATAACCATCCTCATTCATAAGCCACTAAGAGGAGAAACATCCAAAACTACAGCAGTGATCAATCGTTATAATAGTTTAGTTAGTGTTGTAACCGTCAATCCAGAAAAGTGAAATTTTGATAATTCACTTCTATATCACTAGTATACTAGTTATAGTATACCCACCTAGATACTCAAGATTCTATTTGTTCTCAATTTGAGTTCACATGTCACACATATCACAACTTTCACATGCACATGCTAAGCATTATAAATACATTAGGAAATCACCATTTTCCATAAACCAAACCACTTTCCATTTTACACAAACCAAAACCATTTTAAATTACACTTTCTATAACATGGAAAATTAAACAAAACCCATTTGAAATTATTATAAGAATATACCGTAATCAATTTAACCATTTTTACGGTCCAATCCCCTTTCAAATCCATACACAAATCAATTACACTTAAAAACATGATTCCCTTCATTTAACAAATTCACCAAACATATAAAAAGTTTCAAAAAAAGGCCAATATGCCAAATCAATCCATTTTTCTTTGAAAACCTAACTAGAAACTCACTTTCACAACAAGTTCCATTAAAAACCCACTTCACACATTTCATGTGAACATGAAAACACTTTTAAGAAGCACTACAACAAATAACTTACAAATGTTCGCCATTTTACTTTGAAAATATTATTATTATGACATATGAATGTCAAAATGATTCAAAAATAGATTTCTCACCACACAATAAATTCATAGAACACATTTATAGAGACAATAAAGTATATAAAAAGCATCAAAAAATGTTAAGGCATGGAACCACCAACCTCAAGTGTATGAACTTCTAAAAACCCATGAGAAACACTGACTGCACCACCGCAAGACCCTAACAATGAATGATTTGACAAAAAACAGCTATTTCTCACTCAAATATACAAGATCAAACCCTTTCTAGGTCAAACACCCCACCATAATTTGAGAACCCAAGAAAGAGGAAGGGAACCCTATAAAGATGGAATAAATTGAAGGGGGAGGGACTTACATGGTGATTCCTTGGATTTACCTAGCCAAATCCATCAAATAAATGGTGCCCAAAGAGGCTAGGAGAGCTTGGAGGAGGCTCCCATGGAATAAAATACCATGGGGGTGGATGGTAGTATAATTAGGGTAAAAGTATGGGAGAAAATAATGGGGATTTAAAAAAAATTAATGACCCAAACCTTGCGCATGGTTAGCCCACACGGTAGGTCAAACCATGCGGAGACCGTGCACCCCTATCTACCTAGAAAAAACATACCGTATGGTTAGTCTGTGTGGTCTGGATTATGGAATTCATGTGGTAGATTATTCTTGAGAGACCAAACTATAACATAGTTACCTAGGCATGGGAACATGGTTTTTACTAACAGTGCATCGACCGTGCGAATCAGTATTTCTACGCAAATTTTTCTTATTTTTCTCTTATACACAAATAATACCCAGGGGAAAACTAGATCAATGATAAATGGAAAGAATACCTTAAAAATTCTAACGCCTCACACCTGTTTCTAGAGAGAAAAATCGAATCCCAAAAACAAACAGTATCCAAAAGCAAAAAGACACTAGGTGTTACAATTCTCCCCACCATAATTCTTTCCACCCCCTAAAAGCCACAATTAGGATTGAACATAAAACAAAAGTCAATATTCCTTCACCACAGAAGAAAATAACTGACAAAAATATAACAAGGGGGGATGATAACACTACTATGGAGAAATAGATTCACAAGGTTTAACTTGGGGGGGCAGAATAGACTCTCCACCAAACAAATTCCTCCCTAAGAAATCCACAACACCTCCAGCTAATAGATCAAATGAAAGGAACCTTCATAATCCCAAAAATCTAACTGTAATCCATGAACACCATAGAAACTATTAAATGAGACTCATACCACCTATCAGAAGTGAATAAAAAAACCTAATCTACTTCCCCATTAATACCTTCACAACCTTACTTCAACAAAACTTAAAAAAAACTCCCACCCCAACGCTTACTCACGAGAGGAATTCGAAATTAAATTGATCCAAATGAGACTACCCACCACCAAACCAGCACCAAAAAACCCCAAAATATTAACATGGGAAGACTTGAATAGACTCCACATAATAAAATTGAATTGAATATTCTTTACTCTAAAATAAATTTCAATGAAAACAATGATGGATGTCCACAGTATTTTGGAACAAGAAATCTTAAATCGACATGGGAAACCCAATATGGACTAGCATGGTACTCTCTAAATATTACCAAACAACCCCACCCTAATAACCAACCAACTTAAACAATTATCATAGACCAAAAAACACAAACCAACAAAACCCTCCACCTGAGGTAGAAAACCTAACAAGGGAAACATCCACCCATGACATGGGATATGACCAAAAACTATTTCACAAAGTCTAAATACACAAGGATAACAAAAAATGGAGTCACATCCAAAAAGGTCAACCATTGTAGTTTCCTTGATATGATACTGCCCATCCTTCTCACAACTAAATAGAATAATCCAAACCACATGATAATAATGCGAAAATGAGACCCCCTTATATGCTTCCCTGAAATGAGACTATTTAATATGAAACAATGACCTAAGAAGCTTAAACTGTCTCTATTTCCTATATTGAATACAAAATCTAAACCACGTTCCCTCACACCCCTAGGGTTCCGGAATGCGCATGAGCTTCACTCTAGGGCCTAGGGCTAGAGCTTTGATTTTTTAAGAATCTCCTAACTCATAGCCAGAGCTAATAATCCCTAATCAAAAGAAATTATTTGGATTCATGAGAGACCAAAAAACATTCTAGGTGGATCCAAAAGAACACCACAGAACATGGAACTTACTTCTCCTCAACATGTAACTTTAACAGGAAAAGGGAATAGAAAATTCACATGCATCACCCCTTTTCACCTAGAATGAGAAACAATGGAAATAAGATCCCCACAGAACAGTCCTCCATCTAGATAGAGAAATTCAAGGTTCTCAAAATCTAAACATGTTTCTATTAAAACATAAGTTCTTAAAAGAATCACAATCGAAATCTTACATTTGGATAAAAAAAGTCTACCTTCCAAACATCACATGATATGACCATTACAAAACAATATGGATTACACAGGAATTCACTTTAAACTGAACCCAGAATAGTAAACAATTTTTTATGTGGACAAGATGGAATCTTATATTTAGATTTTTCATACTGAGGGAATGGCCTACTCCCTCACTTTGGAGAAACCAATGAAATATCCAAATTCCTTTTATGACAGCATCCAACACCAAAAACCTCATTTCACTTTCCAACACATCAATTTCATATCACCACATCCATACTATACCTTCATGCATAAAGGTGGAAAACATCACCTTTAATGACTCATATAACTAAAGGTAACTAAGTATTCATTCTATTTTTTTACATCCACTCTTTGGCTTCGAGAGGATCCTATTAACTGAGAAAAATAGGTGGATTCCATTTTGAATCTCTAGAATAGAGAGATTTCATAAATTAATTAAAGATTCTTCCTACAGTTAATCACCCATGGCTTCATATTTAATTAGTACTTACTCTTTATGGGGGTGTACATTACCCAAAAATGAAACTGAGGATTTAATAAAACCCATCTATTATCCAAAACGCATCATAAATACACTCGGAACACATAAGGGAACCAAGTCAATTTCTTCCCAAAACATTTTTCAAAAGGATGCTCCAACTATTATCTCAAACCCAACCCATTTATAGAACTCAAACATGAAACATATTTCAAACTAAAAGAGTTAACAACCTCAAAACATCCGCAAAAAATCCTCACATCATAAAGAGACACACTACACCACTAATGGTTACCAAAGAATCACAATTTTCTAAAAATAAATATTTGAAAATAAAATAGGATTAGTGGATTTCAAACTCATAAAAGTTATTCCATGGAGTCTCACAAGTGCATAATATCATTCCAATCCAGGAACTAATTCACTTTCCCCACATATCCTATGAATGTGTTCACTCAAGGGGATCTCAAAGGTCAAAAATGTTTTTCCACTTTCCAAAATGAACATTCAACCCACACTTTCATCTTCTCAATCTGCTATAATTTCAAAAATTCATAAATGTTTTCTAAAACTCACTTGTTACCAAATCAAAGATCATTTCCTAACTCCAATCATCAATCCCAAAACATCTCAACCAATTCAAACCTATTTTCAAATACCAATTTATTCGATTCAATGCACAATTTAGTAGTTCAACAAGTACCATTTTAAACAAACTTATAAAAACCCATCTTGAAATGGTTCTTGTTTCCAAAATAGTAAGTTTTGTCAAACAATTAGTTTTGATTACAAAAATCTAATCTCAATAATCTCATCCTCATTTACTTAAAAAAATCATACAAAACCACTTTTTTAAAGCTTCCTTAAAAATGATTCAAAAAAACCATTCTTAAACTTTCCAAAACCAAAAAACATTCCGCATCAAAATCTGGTTTTCACAATTCTAAATCATAGGATTTTAAAATATTTTTCAGAACTTGAGAAAACACAAGACAATTAACATGTGGAAACTAGTGTCAATGGGTGTATTGACCATATGGTTGGTGGCCGTATTCCAAACATTGAACCATAATATAGAGTATTCTAGGACCATTTCCACAACTCCACATAGCTTTCCAGGCCTTGCATGCTCACGAAGACCACTATCCCAACTCTCTTTTCATTTCACAAATACAACACAATAGATAAGAACCAAAGGTACAAAATAAACATGAATTCCAATGGAAACTCACGTTTCATTATGAGGTGTGTTGGCCATACAGTGTACTCGTAACTAAAATATCAAGTCCTGATAGTCCTAGATCTGGTATATCCAGACCTTTCCCCAAATAACATGGCCAAAAAAATATAGAACCTTCTATGATACCATTTTTCCATGAACCATGTTTTAATTCTATCAAAACAAACACCCGATCCAATCGGTGGAATTGACCGAAGGTAATTACTGATTCCCACAGGATGGAACCTAGTGACCGTGTAACAACTGTATGATTTAGGAATGATGTCACCCATTTTCATAGGAATATAATAACCAACATAAATAAACGTCACAATAATATCTAACCAATCCAAACAAGGCTAATTTTTTTTTCTAATTTAACATTTATTACTTTATCGAACACCCAAGAAACAACAACAAGAATGAAAATGATAAAATATCCCAAGACCTACATATAAGAAGAGGAAAATCACCCTCAAGAAACTTCCACCAAAACCTTCATGAGAGGATCTCTAGAAACCAGAACCACCAACACAACACACCTTGCCTTTACCTGTGCTAAATAGACAAGAACTACATACACCCAAGAGTGTGTGTAGGGTGTGATCCAAACCCAATAGTATTCCACCCAAATAAAAATATTCCATTTCATTACATTGGTTGAAAAATTAACATGAATATATATAAAAAATTAATTGAAACAATTTTAAGAATATATTTTAAAGAAAATCTTTTTCAAGAATAGAACTTTTATTAAAAATATTTTCCAAGTTATCAATTAAAAAGGAAACCCTTACCAAGATAAGTATTCATAAAAATAAAATTCACTCAAGGTCCACCGCATGCCGATGGATGGAACCAAATTACATAAGTCCAAGAGAGAACTATGAGAAAATATGTAGGTATAATCTAGACCAAGTGAGTCACTGGAACCTCATACCTTAGTGAAAGGTGGCATAGTAACCACAGTAATCATCATCCTCATGCACAAGAAACTAGAGAGGATAAACATAAAAAATTTCAATGGTGAGTGATCATCATTATAGTTTAGTTAGTGTTATAACCATCAATCTAGATAAGCGAGATCCGTACGGCACACTTCCCTATCACTAGAGAACTAGTTCTAGTCTTCCCACCAAGATACATGGGATTCCCTTTGAGCTCAATTCATGTTCATATGTCATAGATATCACCAATTTCACATACACATGACAAGAATTATAAAAACATCAGTAAAATCACCATTTTCTGTAAACCAAATAACTTTCCATTTTAAACACACAAAAACTATCTTCAAGTAAATTTTCTACCACATGAACAATTCAATAAAACCCCTTTGATATTATCATAAGAAATTCACATAATTATTTTAACCATTTCCAGGGGCCAATCCCCTTTCCAGTTCATACACAAATCAATTCCACCTAAAAAGATACTTCCCTTCATTTACACAATTAATACATCATATTAAAAGTGAAAAAAAGAGGCCAATATTCTAATGTAATGAATTTTCCTTTGAAAACATACCAACCAACTCAGTCGCATAGAAAGTACCTTTAAAAACCAAATTCACTCCTTTCACATGACCCTAAAAATACTTTTTAGAAGCACTATAAAAAAGCACCTACAAATGTTCAACATTGCCCTTTGAAAATCCCATTTTCAACAAATATTAATGTTATAATGATTTTAAAATAGATTTTCCACCACATAATAAATTCATAGAACACATTTATAAAGACAATCAAGAATATAAAAATCATCTAAAAATGTTAAGTCATGGAACCACCTACCTCAAGTTTAAAAACATCCAGAAAACCATGAGAAACTAAAATAGAGTCCCCAAAATACCCTAACGAATATAGATTTAATAGAAAACGTCAATTTATCCCTCAAATATACTTTATCATACCCTTCCCAGGTCAATCACTCCACTGGAATATGAGAACCCATGAACGAGGGAAGGGAACCCTTGAAAGAAGGAAGAAATATAATGATTAGGGACTTACTTGGTGATAACATAGAGTTTACATGCCAAATAAACCCATAAAATGGTGACAAAGTATCCTAGGAGAGCTTGGTGGAGGATCCCATGGAAGAACATACCGAGTGGCGTAAATGGTGTGGGATTAGTGTTAATTCATGAGATGACGGAAAGGTGATTTAAAAAAAAATACTGACATGTACTTCATGCATGGTTAGCCCATAGAGTTTTTCAAACGGAACTATGAACATGTACACCTCTCTACCTAAGAGTCACCAAACACATAGTTAGTCTATATGGCTTAACTTACTATGTGAAATTTTTGTGGTAGCATTTGTCTGAAACCCTAACCTATAGAAGAGTTACCAGGGATGGGGCACAAGGTTTCTACTAAACGTGCGCCATCCATGTGACTCAGGATATTTACGCCAATTGTTTTTCATTTTTATCCAAAACACAAATGATACCCAGTATTAAAATAAAGTCTAAAGATAAATGAAAATTATATCTCAAAAATTCAGACATATCACACCCAGATCCTAAGAGAAAAAACGAGTCCTAAAAACGAACTGGATCCAAAAGAGAAAACAAAAACACTGGGTGTGATAATATATCAGCCAACACCTACTCAAATATCTTCATAAATTTATTACCCAGGATTTAGATTTCATTTTCAATATAAAATACCATTCTAATAAGTATAATGGTGTAATGTAATATAAGATATTCAAATAAGACAAAATTGTCATTACAAATTGATTTCATGATTATTTCTTTTTTTACCACCTCTATTGTAACACCCCAGGTAAATAAAGAATATGACATTTTTATATTTATCCCTATTTGTGAGTAAAATTTTAATATTAATTTAAAGGGAGTTCTATGCTCTATGGCTTACCCAATACGCAATAATGAGTTCCTTTGAAATCTTACGTTGCACTCTAATAATAAAATAATTTTATTTTAAAAGGTAGTTAGCACCTAGCCGTTGTAATGACGGAAATGAACAGAACTAACTAAAAAATGATTATACATGTTTTTCCCATATTTTTACTTTTTACAGTAAATGTTACTTTATTAAAAATGGGAATGAAACCAATTTTAAGCGTAAACATTTTAATATTCTTTAAAAGGTCGATTAACCGCCTTTTGATGACGAACCTATTTTAAATCCACTTTTGAAAATTTTATGTGTTATATTTGACAAAATAAAATTCTTTTTTAGAATAGGGACATTAAAATTTACTTTGTGTAAATCTTTGGTATTTTTCTGATAAAGTTCATTTTTTTAATGAATAGTGAAAAATGTTGTATTTTAATTCAAAACCTATTTTTAATCTAACTTATTTATCTGATTAGATTATATTTTGAATTGGTTTTAATGTGAAATTAGAATATATTTTTACCATTTAATCCAATAGTAGTAATTGTAATTAATTTCACTTTAAAATTGGACTTAAACTAGTGTCAATCTTTTAATAGACATTGTTTCTTAAAAACACGCTTTTTGTTTTGACAGCAGGAATTGATTATTAAATTAATTAATGCAACATATATGTTTTGAATTTTTTAAAATGAACATAATTTTAGAATTCAGAATATCAAATATAGCTTAGGGTGAATTTTTGGTAATTTTCTGAAAAACTTCAATTTTTGATGAATAGTGAAACCACTAAGTTGTAGTTAAAGAAACTGATTTTTTGTTTAAATGAAACTTTACCACTTCTGTGTTTTGAATTTTAAAAATATGACATACATGGTTGTCATTAGTATGTAAAATTTGGTTCAATGGGATTAAAATAATTTTTTGGTGAATAGTAACTTTTAAGTTTTTAACCGCGAATAGAGGTAATTAGTGTAATTTAAGGTAAAAATAATGTTTTAATAATATGAAATGACCTAGAAACATGTTCTACCCTCATTGTATGTGTCACAGCCGACCACGAAAATCCATGGGTCAACTTGGGGATCCCATGGAGCCACTTTGGTAGGAAAATGAAATTAATAACTTTTTATTTAAAGTTAAAATAAAAATGTCACAAACATGAGTTATTTTACTAAAATAATATTTAAATCGGGTTATAAAAGTCATATTTTTGAATATAAATATTCATTAGAAAGATAAAAATCCGTCCTACATCAAGATATATTTTTTATAATTTTTAGACATTAAATAAATTAAATTATTTTTGACACCATGATGAGGCAGAAATTACCTCATTATTTAACGTTTTAAATAAAATAAACAGATAATGTAAAATCTAAGACCTACACTTGTCACAAACCTATTTTATGGGTGGATTTAGAAACCTTATCACCTTATCCTAGAAATATATCCTTTTGAGACCTTTAAAATCCGAAAATCATTTTATAATAAAGTAATATTTTATAACTTTCCAAGAGTGCCTCTCCTCTCCTCTTATAAAAGGCACCCACCTCTACCACCTTACACATGCCTCTCAAGCCTTTTCTTAGGAAAACCACTTCCCATTTCATCTCTACACATCCCTCTATTCATCATTGAAGCCTCACCTTTGGGCATAATCCTTTCCAAGGAAGCCTTTGAGCTCAAATAGAAAAGAGTTACCCGATTTAAAGGTAATGTCTTCCTTGTGTTCTTTTGTTTTATTTTGCTTCTCCAAACCCATAAACTCTTTTTATTTATTTATTTTGTAACAACAACAGTATCTTCAATATACTAGGATGTTTTTATGAGGAGGATTCGAGCTACACTAACACACACCTCCGTCTAATGGTTAAAGAACATATTGTTTCCATGGATGGCGAATTACTGCCTCACGAAACGATGATTGTTCTATCTTCTCATACCACCTCTCATGGTGGCCATTATGATAGAACTATACTTATTTATGATATATATTATATTTATTTCCTCTATATGATTCTGTATTTTATATTTAATACATACCTTTATGCTTTGAATGTTGTGCAAATGCGATAATTTCATTTGAGGAAATGTGGACTACCGCCCCCTCAAGTGATGTGACTCGTTCATGCAATACATGGAATGAGTAAAGAACGAAATTGATGAACTTATGTGATATATATAACTTATATATTTTACTAGAATTATAATATATATATATATATATATCTCATCTAGTTTAATTCCATTAATGTGCCAAAGAAATGAAAGTAGCGTTCATGCGTACGCACGGCTTACCGTGTCCATGAACGGTACATTTCATTTCTTATCTACAAATGTTATGTACTATTATAAGTAAATAAATATAATGGATATATATGTCATATATTACATCTAAATGATGGATATCGTTCTGTAATTATAATATATATATCTCTCATTTAGTTTTAATTCCATTAATATGACAAAAAAATGAAAGTAGCGTTCATGCGTACGTACGGCCTACCATCTCCATGAACAATGAATTTCATTTTTTTTAATCTAAAAATGTTATGTAATAGTATAAAATAAATATATAATAGATATATATGATATTTAAATCATTAATACGATTATGTAGATGATGTACTGATAACTACATGGAAAATTCATTCCCAACAAGTTCAATTTTTACTCATGTACCGAACATCGACAAAAACGTTTGATATGAACTCACATTATTAAACAATTATTATAACACTATAATATGAAATGAATAATAGAATTTAAAGGAGGTCCTTAAGCAATTATAAATTGTCCAAAGTATATTATTCAGGAAAATAAAGAAATGAACAAGGCCAGTCAGACTTGAGGTAAGGGATCCTACCTCTCTCTTTCTTTTTAAGTACACTCTTTTATGTCATTCCTTTTAAGCTCATCTTTATTATGATTGGGATGTTCTTTTATATTTCTATTACTGTAATTTTTATTTTCATATGATTATAGACCCTATTTTCTTTCATCAATCCATTTTGGAAGTTTTGAGTGGCGCTGTTAGGCTGCCGAATTTTCGTAACAGATCCAACCTCTCTCTCTCTTTTTAAGTACTTCCTTTTATGTCATTTCTTTTAAGCTCATATTTCTTATGTTTGGGGATGTTATTTTATATTCATCATTCTGTACGTTCTATGTTCATATTACTAGAGACCCTATTTGATATCAAAAATCCATTTTTTTGAAGTTTTAAGTGGCGCCATTAGGCTGCTGAGTTTTCGTAAGGGATTTTTCATCTCACTTTTATTCCCATGTGATTTATGCTACATTTTCCACCATTTCCTTTGAGTGGTGAATGTACTGCCCATTATTCTAATATTTGTGTAATATAATTTTGTTTATGAGTATTTACATCAATTTATTATAGTCCTTCTTTCATGGGGTGTACGTTTCGAAAGTTACCAAAGTCGGTAAGGGAACCTTTCACCCTCCTCTTTTTAAAAGACTTATTTTTGTTATGTCTTTTAATTTACATCTTATTATGTTGGGATATGTTCTTATATATCCTTATTTATGTAAAACTTATTTCCAAGTGATGAGATACCCTTTTTTTCTCATCAACTCATTTCCTGAATTTTAAAGTGACATCGTTAGGCTGTCGAATTTTTACAAGGGAACGTCTTAACCCAATTTCGATTTCATTGGGTTCAACCTGTACTTATTGAGAATGTCATCCAATGAATATGTGTTAATGACCTCTGATTTTTTCACACTTAATATCCACTTATATTGGGTGTATTTATATTTCTCACACATAATTATGTGATAGATTTATCCTTAATTTAAGGATACCATCTTTATAATGGATTTTATCTCAATTTACATTTCCATTGAGACTTCATTGTTGTTATACACCAATTCACTCTTATATGGTGTATATACTGTCCTTTGACATATTATATCATGAATTCCTTTATTGTCATGATATTATAAAGTTACGATTAAATTTTATTCCGCAATTATTTGTATTCAAGAGTCTCTCATTTTGTTAAAAATGCTTTAACAAAAATATCATTTTAGATGTTTTAAAGATTCATTATTCTAAATATTTATCTTTAATGTCTATGTTTTCAAAATGGTTTTCCGTATTTATTTATATGGACATTAAGTTTTTAAAATTATAATTCCATTAAAAGCTTCAAAGTGGTATTGGACACTTTGATTCAAAAATCTCTTTTAAATGGTTTTTGAAAATGGATTGATTAATTCAATATCTTGGAATTACTTATTGTGATTGAAAATGAAATGTTTTTATTGAAATGTTTATATTTGCAATATTTTATGTGTAATGATGGTACTTGGACATTTTACGGGTGGTTACGTGATAAACCATATGACGGGTGGTGCCATGAATACCAGGACGGGTGGTTACGTTATAACCTCCAATGCATTGGGTATGGAAGTCGGCCGTAAGGATATTCCATTAAGTATGTGTGTAAGTCAACCGTATGGTTATTCCATTTAAGTATGTTTATGTCCCAAGATACCTTTATATGTTATGTTTTATTTATATGGGTTTTTATGGTAATCTTTTGGTTACAAAAGGGGTAAGTAATGATCTTTTATCCAGCGAAGAGTTTTTTTTACTACTTTATAAAGGTGAAAAGTATTACTTTGATAAATTATTCTTGGTTTACTTGTTGTTTTGAAAAAATAACATTTTTACTTCATAGTGTATCCTTTAATGGGATTTCTATGCTCATCCCAAGTTTTCGAAATGTTTTCCACAGGACTTAAAGATGAATAGGGTCAAGGATGGGATCACAGAAAGACATGGTATCTAAAACATGGAACTAGAAATGTTTCTTTTTAAGAGTTTTTTTATTTTATGGAAACTTAGTAGAAGTGTCTACTATGTAATCTTTTGAGATGTAATAGTTATGACCTAATTCTCTAAAACTCTAAACCTGAAAAGATCCTCTATGTGAATTATTAATTTAAATCAAGATTAAGTAATGTTTAAAGTCGGGGCCTTATAGTTGGTATCAAAGGTAGATTTAGATAACATTATAGGTTAGGGTATTCTTTAAGCATAAGTGACATTACCATACTGTTTAGGATTTCAGAAAGAGTCATAGTTTTTAGATAAAGTGAATGAGTAAGTACATCTTAGTGTTTATCTTCCTCACTAGTACATGATGATTTTGTTGATATACTCACACTGACATTCTTGGTTTTAGTAAATGGATGGATCTAGGAGGCACCAAAGTGACAATGTGTTTGAAGGAAACTATGGTGGTTCTCTGATTGAGAGACTGGATGAAATGGGGGATTCAATGAGAAATCTCGTGGTTTTTCTAAACCAACTATCAGGAGTCATGATCAACCACTTCAACCTTGATGAGTTCTCTAATGCATCATGTACTATACATCCAACTCGACGTGGAAGTTCAGGTAATAATTATAAAGGTAACCATTAGGGTTTATACGATCCTTACTTTTGAGGTAATCATGGGTTACTATATGTTATGATGGAATATAAACAACATGAGATAAACATGACGTTAAATTATGTTATGGTTATTTTTGAAGACTCTATCGCTTTTTGGGGAATGTTATAAGAATTATGTAGTTTTGGAAAAAGGACAACATGTAGACCGTGTGACAAACTATTGTGTCTGACGAAGCTACGGGAATCGAACCCACGACCAAAGTGCGACTGGTATTTTTCACCTACCGTTGGACTACGTGAAGTCCCTGGTTAGTATGACTTATTCTTTTTAGTTATATGATTTTATGAATTAAGAGTAAGTTGACTTTGGGTTATCTATGGAAATTATTAAACTATCATGGAGGATATGTGATTAGATTAATTACTTTTCAATATGAGACTTTAAGAGAAACTAATGTTATTTGGAGATAAGTGTTAATTTGTACCTTGGAAGACTATGTGATTAAATCCTTAAAATATTTGGGTTTCAATATTAGTTTGGTTTATTTTGAAGAATTTTATGGACAAATTTTTTATCGAATGGTCTTCGTTGAACTTTGGGTTTTGATGGAAAAATTTTGGAGATTAAGAATAGATTTAATTTTTATAAAGGGTTATCCTTTTCTGGATTATCTGATATTGTTCTAACAATTTTGGTTTTGGTAAGGGTCTAAAGACATGGGAAATATAAAGTTCTCTTTTTCGGATTAGGTGATTCTCTAGAAGTTGATTATAGCTCTCTTAATGTAAACAATTCTTCCTAAATACTCATCATTTGGGGAAAGTATGAGTTTTTGTAAGAAATATAGTAAAAGTTGAAAGTCAAAATGACATGTAAGTATGTTTCCTTAAGATCAAAAATAAATTCCTCAATGAAAAGTAACTTAAAAACAAAAATTTTGTCTGTTAACTTTTCCTACTGGGGAATCGAATACTGTTTAACCCACCACATGTTTTTGATTTTCTTGTGGTTAACTTTCTCCTAAACATGTTTTCTAACACTCTCCCTCAGAACATGACCCTTTGCTTTTTCTTCCATATCCATGTTTTCCTATATGGAATCCTAGTATGGGTTAACTAGGGTGGCCTCTGTACTTCTCTTTCTTTCTTTTAAAGTGATTTTTTTACCGACTCTTGTTCCGATGTGGGACTTTCAATGATGTTTCCGAGCCAAATTTTAAAATTGCGAGGACGCAATTCCCAAAAGGGGGGAAGGATGTAACACCCTAGGTAAATAAAGAATATGATCTTTTTGTATTTATCCCTATTTTGAGTAAAATTTTAATATTAATTTAAAGGGAATGCTATGCTCGATAGCTTACCCAATACGCAACAACGAGTTCCTTTGAAATCTTACGTTCCACTTAAATAATAAAATAATTTTATTTTAAATGGTAGTTAACACATAGCCATTGTAATGACAGGAATGAACAGAACTAACTAAAAAATGATTATATATGTTTGTCAAATATTTTTACTTTTTACAATAAATTTTATAGGATTAAAAATGCGAATGAATCCAATTTTAAGCGTAAACATTCTAATATTCTTTAAAAGGCCGATTAACCTCCTTTTGATGATGAACTGCTTTTAAATCCACTTTTTGACTATTTTATGTGTTATATATGAAAAAATAAAATTCTTCTTTAGAATCGGGACATCAAAATTTACTTTGTGTAAATTTTTGGTATTTTTCCGACAAAGATCATTCTTTAATAAATAGTAAAAAAAGTTGTATTTTAATTCAAAACCTCTTTTAAATTTAATTTATTTATATGATTATATTATCTTTTGAATTGGTTTTAAAGTGAAATTAGAATATATTTTTACCATTTAATCCAATAGTGGTCATTGGAATTAATTTCACATTGAAATTGGTCTTAAACTAGTGTCAATCTTTTAATAGACATTGTTTCTTAAAAACATGCTATTTGTTTTGACAGCGGGAATTGATTATTAAATTAATTAATGCAACTTATATGTTTTGAATTTTGTAAAATGGACATCATTTTTGAATTCAGAATATCAAATATAGCTTCGGGTGAATTTTTGGTAATATTCTGAAAAACTTCAATTTTTGATGAATAGTGAAACCACTAAGTGGTAGTTAAAGAAACTGATTTTTTGTTTAAATGAAACTTTTACACTTCTGTGTTTTGAATTTCAAAAATCCGACATACACGGTTGTCATTATGATGTAAAATGTGGTTCAATGGGATTAAAATAAATTTGTGGTGAATAGTAACTTTTATGTTTTTAACCGCGATTAGAGGTAATTATTGTAATTTAAGGTAAAAATAATGTTTTAATAATATGAAATGGCCTGTAAACGTGTCCTATTCTCATTTTATATGTCATGGCCGACCAAGAAAATCCCTGGGTCAACTTGGGGATCCCATGGAGCCACTTTGGTAGGAAAATGACATTAATAACTTTTTATTTAAAGTTAAAATAAAAATGTCACAAACATGGGTTGTTTTACTAAAATAATTTTTAAATTAGGTTATACAAGTCATATTTATGACTATAAATATTAATTAGAAATCAAAAAAGATTTCCTACATCGTGATATTTTTTTATAATTTTTAGAAATTAAATATATTAAATTATTTATGACACCATGATGATGGAGCAATTACCTCATTATTTAACAATTTAAATAAAATGAAAAGATAATGTAAAATCTAAGATCTACACTTGTCACAAACCTATTGGATGTGTGGATTTAGAAACCGCATCACCTTATCCTTTAAATATATCATGTTGGGACTTTTAAAATCCGAAAATCATTTTATATTAAAGTAATATTTTATAACTTTCCAAGAGTGCCCCTCCTCTCCTCTTATAAAAGGCACCCACCTCTACCACCTTACACACACCTCTAAAGCCTTTGGTTCGCCCAAAACCTACCCATTTCATCTCTCCACATACCTCTCTTCATCATTGAAGTCTATCCTTTGGGAAGAATCCTTTCCAAGGAAGCCTTGGAGCTCAAATCAAAGAGAGTTACCCGATTTAAAGGTAATGTCTTCACTTGTGTTATTTTGTTTTATTTTGCTTCTCCAACCCCATAAACTATTTTTATTTATTTCTTTTGTAACAAAAACAGTATCTTAAATATACTAGGATTTTGTTATGATGAGTATTTGAGCTAAACTAACACACACCTCCGTCTAATGGTTAAAGAACATTCTGTTTCCGTGGATGATGAATTACTGCCTCACGAAACGATGATTGTTCTATCTTCTCATAACACCTATCATGGTGGCCATTATGGTGGAACTATATTTATTTATGATATATATTATATTTATTTATTCTCTATGCTTCTGTATTTTATATTTAATACATACCTTTATTCTTTTCATGTTGTGCAAATGCGATAATTTCATTTGAGGAAGTGTGGACTACCGCCCCCTCAAGTGATGTGACTCGTTCATGCAATAAATGAAATGTATAAATAATGAAATTGATGAACTTATGTGATATATATAACATATATATTATACTGGAATTATAATATATATATATTATCTAGTTTAATTCCATTAATGTTCCAAAGAAATGAAAGTAGCGTTCATGCGTACGCACGGCTTACCGTCTCCATGAATGGTACATTTCATTTCTTTTCTCCAAATGTTATGTACTATTATAAGTACATATATCTAATGGATATATAATTCATATATTACATATAAATTATGTATATCATTCTGGAATTATAATATCTATATCTCTCATTTAGTTTTAATTCCATTAATATGACAAACAAATGAAAGTAGTGTTCATGCGTACGTACGGCCTACCATCTCCATGAACGGTGCATTTCATTTTTATTATCTCCAAATGTTATGTAATAGTATAAAATGAATATATACTGGATATATATGATATTTAAATCATTAATAATATTATAGAGATGATTTACTTATAACTACATGGAAAATTATTTCCCAACAAGTTCAATTTTTACTCATGTACCGAACATCGACCAAAACGTTTGATATGAACTCACGTTATTAACCAATTATTATAACACTATAATATGAAATGAATAATAATATTTAAAGGAGGTCCTTAAGAAATTATAAATTTACCAGTGTTTATTATTCAGGAAAATAAAGAAACGAACAAGGCAAGTCAGACTTGAGGTAAGGGATCCTACCTCTCTCTTTCTTTTTAAGTACACTCTTTTATGTCATTGTTTTTAACATCATCTTTACTATGATTGAGATGTTATTTTATATTACTATTATTTTAATTTTTATGTTCATATGATGAGAGACCATATTTCCTCTCATCAATCCATTTTGGAAGTTTTGAGTGGCGCAGTTAGGCTGCCGAATTTTTGTAAGAGATCCAACCTCTCTCTTTCTTTTTAAGTACTCCTTTTTATGTCATTTCTCTTAAGCTCATCTTTCTTATGTTTGGGGATGTTCTTTTATATTACTCATTCTGTAAGTTTTATGTTCATATTACGAGAGACCCAATTTGATCTCATAAATCCATTTTTTGGAAGTTTTAAGTGGCTTCGTTAGGCTGCCGAGTTTTCATAAGGGATTTTTAATCTCACTTTTATTCCTGTGAGATTTATGCTACATTTGACACCATTTACTTTGAGTGGTGTATGTAATGCCCATTATTCTAATATTTGTGTAATATAATTTTTTATCAGTATTTACATAAATGTTTTATAGTCCTTTTTTGATGGGGTGTACGTTTCGAAAGATACCCAAGTCGGTAAGGGAACCTTTCACCCTCCTCTTTTTAAAAGACTTATTTTTGTTATGTCTTTTAATTTACATATTATTATTTTGGGATATGTTCTTCTATATCATTATTAATGTAAAATTTATTTGCAAGTGATGAGATACCCTTTTTGTCTCATCAACTCATTTCCTGAATTTTAAAGTGACGCTGTTAGGCTGTCGAATTTTTACAAGGGAACGTCTTAACCCAATTTCGATTTCTTTGGGTTCAACTTGTACTTGTTGAAAATGTCATCCAATGAATATCTGTGAATGAACTATGATTGTTTCACACTTAATATCCAATTATATTGGGTGTATTTATATTTCTCAAACATAATTATGTGATAGATTTATCCTTAATTTAAGGATACCATCTTTTTAATGGATTTCATCTCAATTTACATTTCCATTGAGACTTCATTGTTGTTATGCACCAATTCACTCTTATATGGTGTATATACTGTCTTTTGACATATTATATCATGAATTCCTTTATTCTCATGATATTATAAAGTTCGGATTAAATATTATTCCGCAATTATTTGTATTCAAGAGTCTCTCATTTTGTTAAAAACTCTTTAACAAAAATATCATTTTAGATGATTTAAAGATTCATTATTCTAAATATTTATCTTTAATGTCCATGTTTTCAAAATGGTTTTCTTTAATTATTTAAATCGACATTAATGTTTTAAAATTATAATTCCATTAAAAGATTCAAATTGGTGTGGGACACTTTGATTAAAAAATATCTTTTAAATGGTTTTTGAAAATGGATTGATTAATTCAATATCTTGGAATTACTTATTGTGATTGCAAATGAAATGTTGTTATTAAAATGTTTATATTTTCGATATTTTATGTGTAATGATGGTACTTGGACATTTTATGGGTGGTTACGTGATAAACCATATGATGGGTGGTGTCGTGAATACCAGGACGGGTGGTTATGTTATAACCTCCAATGCATTGGGTATGGAAGTCGGCCGTATGGATATTCCATTAAGTATGTGTGGAAGTAGACCGTATGGTTATTCCATTTAAGTATGTTTATGTCCCATGTTACCTTTATATGTTATGTGTTCTTTATATGGGTTTTTATGGTAATCTGTTGGTTACAATAGGGGTAAGTAATGATCTTTTATTCAGTGAAGAGCTTTTTTACTACTTCATAAAGGTGAAAATTATTACTTTGATAAATTATTCTTGGTTTACTTGTTGTTTTGAAAAACTAACAGTTTTCCTTCTCAGTTTATCCTTTACTGGGCTTTTTATGCTCATCCCAAGTTTTTGAAATGTTTTCCACAGGAATTAAAGATAAATAGGGTCAAGGATGGGATCAAGGAAAGACATGCTATCTAAAACATGGAACTTGACATGTTTCTTTTAAGAGTTTTTTTATATTTTATGGAAAGTTAGTAGAAGTGTCTACTATGTAATATTTTGAGATGTAATAGTTATGACCTCATTCTTTAAAACTCTAAACCGGAAAAGATCCTCTATGTGAAGTATTAATTTAATTCATGATTAAGTAATGTTTAAGGTCGGGGCCTTATATCTATATATCCTATAAATCTATTACTATAATGAGATAAATATTTTTACTATACTTATTTTTATTATTATAAGTTATAACCATTTTCTATCTCTTTTACATCAAATTGAAAATGAAAGTGTTGATCAAGTGTTAGTATACACTACCCTCTACATCAAGTGATGTGTTTTATTTTTCATCAGTTCATCATAGGGATAGATATATTGATGTATTTAGTGGATATATTAGAATTTAGTATAATATTATTATTATAAAATGTTATATTATTATTTACCTTCCTTTATTTCAATTTATTGGAAAATTAAAGTATCACTCATTCATATGTCTGGACAACTACCTCTATGAAGTATTGTAATTCATTTTTCATCACCACCTTACATGGATTTTAAAAAAATAATATATAATGAATAAATATGATATTTAATACATGATTAATATTTTTTTTTTGTTGAAACCATGTCTATTATGAAAGGACCAAAATAACCAAACTGCAATATGCATGAAAATGATAAATTTAACACATATGATACATAATTTAATGGTAATTATTTATAAATGTGTGATTGTAAATTATGAATGAATCATATATTTTAACATAATTATATATTTTTTTGATATTTATTTATAATAAATATAAACATATTATAATTTAAGTTTTATAATATATGAAACAAGTTAGGACTTGAGAAAGGGCTTATGATGAAATATCATTTTTGATCAAGATTGTTCACATTTAAATCTTCATTGGGGTAATTTTATACTCTATTTATAATAAACCCCATATATTTTCTTAGACTTTGATTATATTTGTGTTTTTAAATTATTATTTCCATCCCCCCTATTCGGTGCTCAAAAGACTAAAATAATTTTTTTTATGTGAATCTGAGCATATTTTTTATTTTATGTCCGGAAAATTTTATATAATGCTTATATTATTTGAAATGATTTGAAAATATTATTTTATATTCCCCAACGATTGTTTAATTTAGATTTAAATAATATTTGACATTATTTTTAGAGGTTTAAAAATTAATCTTTACATTTTTTCCATATAGGTTATATTTTTCTTTTTATAAATTTATAAAAATAATTTTTTTAACATTTAAAAAATGATGTATTTTCCCAATTTCTTGGATTTTATTTTATTAAGATTAATTTAAAATTTTCCATGATTTTTCTAATAAAATCATTTTACCATTTTATAGTAATTTATATTTTTTAATTGTTACCAATGAAAAAATGGTTCTATTTATATTTAGAGCATATTTTAATGATTTTATGAATGTATTTTTTATCTTTTTCCAAATAATTTAAGTAATTTTATGCTACAATAGGGATATGATCTTATGATACTATTCAATTTATATATCAATGTTGATCATGATGATTTTTTTTACAGATTTTTTCATAAAACAAATTTATTTCCAATGAGCTAATTAAGCTATGATGAAATGATGAATGTTTTGGTAATCTTCTGTCACACAAATGTATGGTTTATATTATGATACATGTGTGGATACAATTATATATCCCTCAAATTAGTTGGTTAAGGATTTATATCTCATTATATAATTTTAAAGGTAATGGGGAGTGAACCCAATCCAATATGGGACTATATTCACCATGAATGAAAAGGAAGTGCAGAGTGAACCATATCTCCATGGGACTATATTCCCTATGTTATTATGGTCTTGATATTGGTCATTGAATAATTAAATAATTTTATATGTTTTTGATTATGACTCAATAATATGATATATTCTTTTTATTATGATATTATCTCTTGGATCATGATTGATTATTTAAGATTTTACACTCTTATGGATAATGTCTTTGGTTATGATAAATTTTGATGAAATGACTAACCATTTATGATCTATGACTGATTTTTTATGAATATTATAAGTTATGATAAATATATATTATTCTTATAATTAACAAATTCTCACTTATGATATTTTATTTATGTCTCTCCTAATTATTCTTACTGATCATCCATTTTCACCCTCTATTATATTTCTATTTCCCCATGTTATGAAGAAAGGTATTAATAGGATATGTCTATGAAGGGTGTTGTGTGAGAAAAAACATTATGGGGGATGTTGATGATGTTACATGATATAACTTTATTATGTATATGTTCTCTAAAAACCGAAAAACATTATGGTTTTGGTGTATATATTATTGTGATATGTGTTGAATATTCATATAAAATGATGTAATATTTATGCAAGGAATACTTAATTTTCCACGGTTGGTATTAAAGTGGGGAATAGTTATTTCTGTAAATTAGGATATGAAGAATATATTAAACAACTTAATACTTCCCATGATAATCCAAAGTGATATGAGATGAATATAGAGTGTCATAGGTTGATAAAAAGGTTTCATAATTTAAGAAATCTTAGGAATTATATTCCTTATGATAGGATTTATCACTATTTTTATTACTGTTTGATTCTCATATTATTCATTTTGTTTTTATTAAGGGGTGAAATATATAACAATTATCTTGGGGTGGTATAAAGTAGGATAAATATTGAAAATATATAATTTGCGCTTATTTTTTGTATTGCTTCAAATATTGAAAGGTTTATTAATTCAAAACCTTAACAATTAGATGTTAAATTATCATTGAAAAATATAAATGGTACGATGATCACATCTCAATTTTATAACTACTATATGATTAAATTTTATGGGAATTTTATTCCATAAAATATTGTTATTCTCCATATAATTTATTTTTATGTGGTTTTGGGCACGTATTGGCCCTCTCTATATAGATCCCACATCAATTTTTGATAAAGGGAAGTCATGTTTGGTTTTCTGAATCAACCTATGAACATATTTTGGTGCAAATATTAATATGAACATCCAATATAAATTACATACATTATATAGGTATTACTATCTTTTAATTAAAAGTATTTATATTAAATGGTTGGCGCTAGTCTCAAAATTGAATATATTTCCATTCTATGGGGATATGCTGATATATTTCATGAAAAATTTCTTTCTCCTCCACTAAAAATGAAGTTTTATTTTCAATATAACTCATACCTAGTAATATACCTACTTCAAAGACACCTTATTTAATGGTATTTATTGAGTTTTAACTATTAAATAATAATATATATAATAATATGGATAAGGGATTCATCCATCTAATTACTTCTCCATGGGGTTGTGCAATTATTTTTATTAAAAATAAATATGGTTCAATGAATCATTGCATTGATTATTGTAAAATAAGTAAAATCAAGATAAAGAAAAGGTATCATTGACCCAATATTGATGATTTTATTTTTCAACTATGAGGAGGTAAATACACTTCTTTGATTGGCCTTTGATATGGATAAAAGCAGTTAAGATTCAAAAGAAAGGACATACCAAATATAAACTTTTATATAAGGTATGGACACTCTGAATTTATAGTGATTTTGTTTGGACATTCCAATTCCCTTGATATATTGATTTATATAATGAATATATTCTTTATATATTACCTTGATTAGTTTTTTGTAGTATTTATAGATGTTATGTGTATATATTTCTAGATAAAGGAATAGTGTGAATATATATTTAGGATTACATTTAAGACCTTATAAAAGGAGATGTTTTGTTACAAATTTAATAACTTTGATTTTTGGATATATAAAGTATAATACGTGCATAATCTAATTAAAATTGATGGAATATTAAAGTATCCATAAAAAATAGAAGTCATTAACATTAGACAAAACAAAAAATGGTGATGTAGATCAATAGTACTCTTGGATTGGTTGAATACTATCAAGTATTTTTGAGAAATTTCTTATAGATATCAAAAACACTAACCAAGTACACATATAATGGAATAAATTCCATTTATACTATTTAATGTGAAGATAATTTTAATTAATTAAGGATATGTTGGTCAATTAACTTGTTCTAACACTACCATGTAGTGGAGAAGTCTCGGTGATCTATAGTGATGTATCAAATAACTTATTGGGATGTGCGCACATGTAGAATGACATGGTCGTAGTATATGCATCATATCAACTGTTGTTTTATGATAAAATTTTTCAACTCATGATATGGAATTAGAAATGGTAATTTTTTACTTAAAGATATGGGGGAATTTTCATTATAGTTAATGGTGTGATAAAATATCCATCATAAAATATTGATGTACCTATTTTCACAAGAATATTTAAAAAAGAACAATATGATTTTCATGGATTCGATTAAAGATTATGAAATATAATTACTTTACCACCCTAGTAAAGGAAAAAATATGGATAATGATTGATGTCAAAAAGACCATGTTAGCTTTTCCATGATGATGATTGAAAAATATTTATCGCTTATGGATTTATAGAAGATATACCTTGAAATCAAAATAAAAGGGGTAAAATCATATCTTTCTCTATGTAATGTTCAACCATCCATTTATGTGAAAAATAAAAGGAATAGAAGAAGGATTTTTAATTTTAAAAAAAGGTAAAGAATTTTCCATTGTTTGACAATGATAATGATGGAATGATCAGGTTTACGAACCAAGTATGTGCCATATCAATACTTTAATTGAATAAAGTATTGTTGGATGATGTTCATATATTATCATTAACAATCAATCCTTTTGGTGTAAAATTTTTAGAGATATAAAAAAGAGTTTATGGTGGGTTTACATAAATAAATATGTTTTAGATTATATACCTAGATTCCTGATATATCATCAAGTTAAGTGTAAATTTTATATTTAAAAGAGAATGATGCAACTATTTCCCTCACTAGTATTAAAATTGCTAAACATCACTATGGATTTCATCCAAGTAATCCCAAATGCATCTACAATATATAACACCATTTGGCTAACACCATTTGGGTTATATTTTATTTCCTTGTGAACTCAGTTTATTTCATTGCAATCAAAGAAGATTTCTCACTATACTAAATTTCTAGGATATGCATTAAACAATTGGTAAAGTTTTATAGAGTACCACATTCAATCATATCAGATCCTGATCTGAGTTTGTGTTAAATGTTCTTGAGAAATATTAAATAATCATTGAATATATAATTTATCTTTATCACTACATATCATCCTAATATATATAGTTAATCTAGGAGAACAATTTAAACCCTAGAAGATATATTGAGAGTGTGATCTATACATTTTAAAGTTGTTTGGGATAAACACCATCCTCTAGTAAAATTTTCTTACAATAATAACATTCATTCAAGCATTAATAAATCTCCTTACTAATCCCTTAATGGAAAGAAGATCATAAATTTAATATAATGGGATAAAATTAAAGAACAAATACTTTTGGGACCTAATATAGATGATTAAATGGTAGATAATGTTTGATCCATTAAACAACACAACAAGGAAGCTCATATTAGATATAATATTTATGTTGATAGTAATTAATGATATCTAGAGTTTCAATTAAGAGATAAGGTATTATTTTAGATATCTTATTGTATGTAGGTTGATATATTTTGAAATATGGTGGATTTTATCCCTAGATATATTTGTCTCTACGAAATTTTTTATCATATCTGGATGGTACCTTATCACAAGGAACTTCCACTGAACATTTATCAAGTTCATGATGAATTTCCAATGCCACTTTTGAAGTATATACTTGATAATACACATATACATAAATTAAATGTTTTACTATAGGATCATGATTTTTCTTATGAAGATAAAATGGTAGAATTCTTTGATTATATAGATAAAGTGCTACCGAACACAACCACTTATGTGGTTAAGATTGTCATAAGGAATAACAATTTTGAGGAAGATAGATGGGATCCCAAGGATGTAATAAATAGAATAATCTTCATATATTTACATTATAATAGTTTAATTTTTGTGTAAATTATTATAATGGGGTAGAATATATCACCCGATATTTTAAAAAATATTTATCTTTAATAAATTTGATGTGTTTGATAGCTTGTGATGAATGACACATTGAACTTAAGAGAATAATGACTTATTAAAAAACTAAAATGAAAGAAATTAATATATATAGTTAAATAAAATTGATACAATTAAAATAGTAAAATAAAGTGATAACATTCATGAAATAGTTGAGAAATGATAAAGAATTTTATTCTAGTAATTCTTTGTTAAATGAAAATATTTCATTTACAAACACTATTTTATTTTATTTTTTATTTAAAAGACAATTTATTTTATTTTTATTTTTAAACATATATAAAATTAGTTTTCACATATATAAAAATTAGTGACAATACATACATTTATTATCAAATTATCAAAATTAATATAAAATCATTTCATGGTAAAAAAAGTAATTTTTTAGAAAACTACTTTTTTACACCCAGTGCAATTTTATGTCAATAAATTAAGATAATAAATATTAATGAATTATATTAATTATATTTATATATAATATATTCAATAAAGTAAATTAACATTTATATAATGGTTTTATATAGGCATGTAATGAGAATACAATTATTTTCACTCTTAAAACCATTTTTTTCTAAAAATGATTTTTACGCATATTGTGAGAGGATATTAGATTGATTTTTTATTACTCTAGAAATTTTATATTTAAAATTTATTCTATATATGAAAATAACATAATTAATATTAGGTAATAATTTTAGATTACTTTTTATCTATAATGAATAGTTAAGATGGTACAAATATTATCCTAACGGTAAGGGTTAACAACATTAACGATGGGGTTAATATAAGAAATAAGAATTCGATTATCACTATAAAAAATTAGAATGGATTTTTTGAATATCAATTAACCCTATATTATTCTATATTAAAAAATTTGTAAATTTTTTCCATATTCTCATGAATATGGATTTATATTAATTTAAAACATTTAATATTTACAAGGGTTCCCCTCCCTTTACTTATAAAAACGAAACATCCTATTCTCACTTGTTAACACACCTTGATCACTCTACATGCTCATATATATTCCCAAATTTCCTCACAAAGTCCTAGAGGTTTAGGACTGACTAAAATACAATCCTAATAAGACTTAATGTGTATGATAAATGAATCTACTCAAATAATTGGTAATTGTCTTTACCGATCAATTTCAAATATCTTTCTTATTCTATAACCTCTGAATATTCTACAATCAAATTAATATAATGAAATAAAAATACTGTATATAATTAATTTTTTTATGTTAATGTTGTTGGATCGGGTTATACAAAATATACACAAGAGGGGGGTGAATTGTGTCTTTTAAAAATTCTTCACAATATCGTGTTCTGCCATTTTACTTAAATTAGATGGATTAATGTAGGGGAAATTTAAATAGAAGGGACACATGATGTATAGTGGTTCGAGGAAAAGAAGTCCCCTAGTCCAATCCACTAACACTTTACTCCACGAGCTTGGTGATTTTCACTATCTGGTCATCTTTTCAAACGACCATTCCACAACTGAGTACAGGCAGTTGACACCTTTACAATCTAAGGCAGATCAAAGCCTTCTGGTTCACTCACAGAACCTATAACACTTAGTACGAGAATTTGATCACACAAGAATAGAAAACAAATATATTTTTACTTTGAAAATACTTTCATGTTGTTCTTCACAATTGCAACAGAATGCAATTGACAGTAGATGGATCGTCACCTTCAGAAATAATGATCTTCCATGAAGAGTCATTCTGAGTCGATCCAGTTTCACTAGATATAGAAATATAATTCGCAACTTTATCAGTAGTAGATTCACAAAGATCATCGATGTAGAATAAGTGAATATTCTATCGTGGTTATTTTTCTTCAATAAATAGAGCTTTGTCGCTCTTTGTAATAAGTAGATCTGTGTGGTTTTTATTGTATCTGTTTCTCTTATATTCGTCATTGTTGTTTGGAAAAACTTTTATATATTCTTTGTGTAAATATCACATCTATATAATAATGAAGAGCACTTCTATTTCAAATTTAGATCCACAAAATTTGTCATCTGACTCGCTATAATAAAGAAATCCAAATAACAGAGCAATCGTAGCTTACCTTGAAAATTTCCCTAAAAATATCCTTTTAAATTGATCCTTTGAATCACAAATAAAATAGCTTTGACTCAGTCAAAAATGCTCTATAAAAATCAACTTTTAATCCGGCATGAAACCAGCCTAATAATCTTCTTGCAGACCATTGCATAATAATATCATCTTTAATTATCTGACGCCTAATGTAAGGTTGAACTGTATAGCATGCATCTTTCATACGTAAGGCTGAACACAAACGTAGGGTTGATGTCGCATCTTTGAAACTTAAGGTTGATTACAAACTTAATTTTGATGAACCATACTTTTCCTTTCAACAATCAAACATATGATAAATGATCCATACTTTTAAAAGATTCTAAACGTAAGGTACATGATCCACACATTTGATGGAAAATAAGGTTGTTTACAAAAAGTAAGGTTGATGAACAATAATTTTCAATATCCCAAATGTAGGGTTCCTTCCTAACACAGGGTTCCTCTTACATACATTTTTGATAATGTATGGTTGATTAACGATACTTTTCTGATAACTTATAAAGTATACACCACATTTCATCCTTACACTACGTTTCTCCATGTATGGTATTAACAGTGATTCCAAAACACGCTTAAGCATTTCTCAAACATGTAACGCATGAACAGTGTTTCCAGAACACGCTAATGGAAATTAAATCTCGTTGTTCAAGAACATAAATATTTCTTCCATAAATAAAATTATAATGAATAATAAATTCCTAAAATATAATTAAAATAAAATAATTAGAAAACAATTAAGGGTATTTGTGAGCATCAAAATCATCATAGAGGTAGAGTATTGTTCTCAACAATCTCCCCCTATTTAAATAAAAATATTATGTATTGTTGAAGACAACACTTGATCAACAATCTCCCCCTTTTTGATGATCACAAAAACGATAAAATAACCAACGAAATTAACTTAAAAAATTAATTACATATATTATTGAATTTTGAAAAGATAAATACAATATTACAATATTTAGATTTAACTTAATTTATCCCCCTTAAATCAAATTTCTCCTTAAAAAATAGTAAAAATAAAATTTTGTGTTTATACAAATTTATCACCCTTTAGTGATATAAAAAAGAATGATAGAATATGGAATAGAACACATTTTAATATAGCAGTGAACTTAAGTAAATGTTATTATTAAATGTTTGTCAATAATTGATCATGGATTACTAGAATTTTTGAACAGAGGAAGTAAAACAAATAAAAACACACAAATATATAATATGCAATAACATTTCATTAAAATAAAATGTAATAGGTAAGATTATAATAGACTTAGGAATCAAGGTATGGTAAGGGTATGAGATATGGTCTATATCCTCTGAACACCGAAATTGATTTCTTTCAACTGCTCCCTCAGTCCTCTCATCATTCCATCACCCAACTTGATAATATTATCTCTATTTTCCTGAGTCATGTGAATATCTTCTATCATATTTACACTGAAATACTCATGAAGTCTCTCTTCCTTCTTCATAAACAGAGTTAACTTCTCTATGAATCGAGTCAGCACAGTTCTAATACTTGGTTCACTTGAGGTTAACTGGTCAACAACAAATCTATTATTATCTAATAAAACTGATAGTAGAGCACTATTGCATTGCTAATCATGAAATCTGTCATTCATATTTCTCATCGCTGATGTGATATCCTGAAATCTTCTGATTAACTCAGGTAAAGTACCTGATCCACTAGCTTCACCAGTCCTGACAGATGCAAACTGTGTCTCCATATAGTCTTTAAACTCTGAAAAATCTGACATCATCACCATTAATGATTTCAACTAGAATACTTCTGTCGACATCGTTTTCTTAAAAGTTTCAACTTCATACCTTGAAACTGTACTGTCTTTAAGTCTCTGAAATTTCAACTGTTCTTTCTCTAGGGATCTCCTCAGAGCTAAATTTTCAGATTCCAAACTGGAAAACTTCCTATACAGTTATTCTACTTCATTATTCATTGAATCAAGTGCACCCTGTTCTTGATTCTCATTTTCATCTTATAGTTGATGTAGCAGTACTAATGGAAAAGAGTTTACATCAGATTTTTCTTTTGTGTCTTCCTGAGCTGGATGGTCCATAGACTTTCCCTTAGAGTCTTTTCCAAACTCTTCCACAGAAAAATCCCCATGAATTACCTCTGTTTGAACTTCAGAAACATTCTCATCAGGCTCTGCCTCATTTTCCTTTCTAATTGTAATTTCAACTTCAACTAAAATTTGAGGTTCAATTTCACTTACAACCATATCCTGTTCCCGAGTCTCATTTACATATTCTTCTTGGGTTTCGGATTGTACTTGATGAGTCAACTTAATTTGAGCAGTATCCATTTCTTTTTTCTTATCAACAACTGCTTCTCTAACAAAATTGTCAGTGAGTAAATCTCTGGATGTTAAATCATGTGAACCAATTTCCTCATGAGAAATAGCATTTTGTTTCCTTTGAATCTGAAGTCCCTCTTGACTTTCTTCTTCTGGGACCTCTACAGTTTCAAATCTTACTCTTCTCACAGCAGTTCTCATTCTTGATTCAGTATGTCCTTCCTTGGACTTAGCAGACTGAGCCAAAGAACTCTCTTCGTCTTCTTCAAATCCTACTGGAAATTTTTTTCCTTTCAATGTTCTCAAGAAGTAACCAATATTTCGAAGGGTTCCAGCACCAAAAGTGTTATTATGATGGAATCTAACTCAAGCTTCTACAAGTCTTACTATATCCTTTTTGAACAAAATTTTTGAGATGAATCTACCAAACAGATAAAAATTCATGCGATCTTCTGTTTTACAACAATAATGAAGGTACCTTACCATGTACCTTGGAAAATTAAGTCTTATATCACTCATCAATAGATACATTATATACATATCTGGATACATGATTTCCTTCAACTCAGACATCCTCAGTGCAATCCCTGTTTTCACGAATGTCACTAGGATTTTCTGATTCAGCTCTAAGTCCTTTAAAAACATCTTCCTTATAGATGTATAACCAAAAAGAAAATACATAATATATTCAGACTTATGTACTAAATCTCTTATATTCTTCAAATCAAAATGAAAGACTCCCTCATGAGGGCAGTCCAGAATCTGACTGATCTCCACAGAGGATATAGAAACATCTCGATATTCAATATTATCTACTATAGTATCCTCATCGTCTCCTAGAATAAATTATACTGACTTAAAGAAATATCTCAACTCTACCTCATATATAAACTCAGAATTCTCACCATTGAAGTTCTACTCTAGATTTTGAAAAGCGAGAGCTTGTTTCAGCGGAAGATTTTTCTGAAATATCAATTCCTGATCTATTACCTTTCCTTGCAAAACATTCCTTCCATTAAAGCACTTTTTCTTGGTAGTGTTTGTCTCAGCCTCATCGATTCTCTTGGTCTTGACCATTTCTGTCAAAGAATCTCTGATGGTTCGAAAGAGGATTAGGGTTTTGAATGTTCAGGTATGAATAGACAAAGAGCGGTAAAGCTCCGCGGTTTCGAAAGGATTTTTTTTTGTAGAAACGAAATGATTCAGAATTCAAAAGGTTTCTGACTACCATGATTCCCGTTTCATCAATATTTATTACATATATTTTAAAAAAATGAATAAAGTTGATCACGCGAAGAAAATAAAAAAACTTATTCTGTTTGAAAAAAATAACTAATTTATTTTAAACAGTGTTAAAATAAAGAATCAACATAATAAAACAAAACATTATTTAAAATTACATAAACCTAACTCGCCCTTAATAAAATCTATCCTTCCAGTGGGAAGTGGTTTGGTAAAAATATTATCTAATTGAATTTTAGTACTTAACATTCCTATGAATATATCCTTTTTAAGAACATGGTCTCTTAGAAAATGATTTCTGATATCAATATGCTTAGTCCTAAAATGATGAATAGGATTTTATTAAATATTTATAGCACTTGTATTATCACATAAAATAGGAATACAATTAAGTTTTTTTCCAAAATCCATAAGAGTGTTTTTCATCCACAATACTTCTGCACAGCAACTTCCAACAGATACATATTCTACCTCGGCTATTGATAGGGAAACTGAGTGTTGTTTCTTACTTGACCATGACACTAAGGATTTTCCTAAAAAGTGACAAGTACCCGAATTTCTTTTCCTATCTAATCTACAACTTCCAAAGTCCAAATATAAATATCAAATTTAATTAAAATAAGGCGTTTTAGGAAAAAGAAGAGATTGAAAAATAGTTCCTTTTAAATTTCTAAAAATTCTTTTAACAGCAGTTAAATGGGATTCTTTAGGATTTGAATGAAATCTTGCACAAAGACATACTGAATACATTATATCTGGCCTACAAGCAGTAAGATATAATAAACTACCAATCATACCTCTATATAACTTGTTGTCAAATGATTTTCCAATTTCATCCAAATCAAGTTTTATATTAGTACACATAAAAGTTGTATATGTCTTGTTGTTTTCAAGTCCAAATTTATTTAGTAAATCAGTAATGTATTTTCTTTGATTTAAAACATTTCCAAAATCTTTTTGATAAATTTTAAGACCTGAAAAGAAATTTAATTCTCCGATCATACTCATTTAAAATTCTTTTTTCATTATATTTGAAAACTCATGAACAAGAGATTTATTAGTTGATGCAAAAATTGCATCATCAACATAAATTTGAACCAATAAAATGTTAGAATTTACAGTTTTCTTAAATAGTTTTGGATCTTCCATTCCAATAGTAAAATCATTTTTAAAATAAGAGATATTAGTCTTTTATACCAAGCTCTTGGTGCTTGTTTAATTCTATAAAGAACTTTAGTACGTTTAGAAAAAGAATTTGGTTTTTGTGAATTTTCAAAACCAGGAGGTTGCTCAACATAAACTTCTTCCATTAAATAACCATTTAAAAAGGCTAAATTAACATCCATTTGAAATAATTTAATGTTCATATGAGATGCATAGTCTAAAAGGATTATAATGGATTTTAATCTTGCTACAGGTGCAAAGGTATCATCATAATCTATATCTTCTTCCTGATTATATCCCTTAGCTAATAGTCTAGCTTTATTTATAATTATTATTTCTTGATCATCTTGTTTCTTTCTAAAGACCCATTTGGTTCCAATAACTGGATAATTATGTGGTCTTTCAACTAATTTCTAAACTTCATTTCTCTTGAACTGGTTTAATTCTTCTTGAATTTCTATCATCCAGCTTTCACCATCTAGAGCTTCTTCTATTGCCGTAGGTTCTAGTTGGGATAGGATGGCATAAAACTCAACAAGGTTTTCTATGTTCCTTATACTTTTAATTCCTACTTCTAAGTCTCCTATTACAGTTTCTAAAGGGTGATTCTTTAGGGACCTTGACTGTCTAGGTAGTACACTTATAGGTTCTTCAGTGTCATGTTCTTCTAGACAGGACTGAGTTTTATTTATATCATTTCCAAAATCATATTTTAGGTTCTCCAGTCTCATGTTATCATTAGAATCAAGATCATCCATTTGATCTATCCTCTTCTCAAAGGGATCAGTTTCATCAAATTTTACATGAAATAATTCTTCAAAAATCTTTGACTTTTTATTAAAAACTCTATAATCTTGGGAAGTAGTAGAATATCTTAAGAAAATGCCTTCATCAGATTTTGGATCAAACTTTCCAAGATTTTCTATGGTGTTTAAGGTGTAAACCTTACATAAAAAAAACTTTAAAGTAGTTTACTTTAGGTTTTCAGTTATTCTAGAGTTCATAGGGTGCCTATTTCAAAATTGGTCCAATTAAAACTCTATCCACTATATAGCAGGTTGTACTTATAGCTTCTTACCAAAAATAGGTAGGAAGACTATATTCATTTAGCATAGTCCTAGCCATTTCCTGAATAGTCCTATTTCTTCATTCAACAATTCCATTTTTTAGGTGTTCTTGGTGCAGAGAAAGTGTGTTTAATACCCATATTTGAGAAAAAGAAATTGAATTCCAGATTCTCAATTTATCCACTATGATCACTTCTTAATGAAATTATTCTAAAACCTTTTCCATTTTGAAAAGATTTACAAAAACTTTCGAATAATGTAAAAGAATCATTTTTAAATTTAAAAAAATCAATGTAAATCTAGAATAGTCATCAACCAAAACATATACATATACTTTACCAGTCATGATTGCTACTCTTGAAGGTCCAAACAAATCCATATGTATGAGTTCTAGATGTTTAGATATAGAAATTTTGTTAACATATTTGAAGGATGATTTGTGTTGTTTTCCAAGTTGACATGCATCACAAAATCTATCACTCTCAAACTTGAGACTAGGTAAATCAGAAACTAGTTGTTTCCTGGATAATTTATGTGAAGCATATATATTGCAATGTCCGAGTCTTATATGCCAGATCCATGATTCATTTATCTTAGTAGTTAAGAAGTTTACTTGTTGTTTACACAAGGAATTTAAATCCATGGTATACACATTGGCAATTCTAGGTGCTCTAAATTTAATCAGTTTATTTTTGAAAACAGAGCAAAAATTGTGAAAAAAATAAACACATAACCATCATCACATAGTTAAGAGATACTTATCAGGTTGTTTTTAAATCCTTATAAATAAATTACTTTGTTGATTTAGATAGCTTCTGTATCTCAAAATGTTTCAATACCAGTGATTTTTCCTTTGGCATTGTCACTAAAAGTGACAAGTCCACCATATTTTTGAGTGTGTGTAGAGAAATTCGATGTGATTCTACTCATATGCCTTGAGAGGCCACTGTCCATATACCATATGATTTTTTTTCTTCTATGACCTGATTCATGCAAAGGTATTTAAAAAAGTTTCTTTGGTACCTATATTCTATTGGGTCTAGTTGTGTTGGCCAGCAAAGATCTGGGAATCTAGACATGATTTGTTTTTCTAAAATCAACAGAATCAAATAAATTATTTGAAACAAAAGAATTATTAATACCACTTATTTGAGGTTGTCTTAAGAAACAGTTTTTAGAAATATTTTCCCTTGTTCCACAGTAATTACAATTTAATATTTTTGATCTTGGAACAAAATAATTCTCGTACAGCTTAGGTTTTTCACATTTACTGCCAATTCCAAATCTTTCGTACTTAATGACATTGTTCCCAAGAATCTCATTCAAGGATTTTTCTCCTTTATTAAAAATGAGGGCGGAACTTTTAAATGTTTTTACTTCAGTTTGAAGTGTTTTTAATTTAGCTTCAAGATCTGTATAGTCAATGTTAATTGAATTATACTTATTAGTTAACTCCTTAAATTGCTTTAGTATTGTATCTCTTTCATTTGAAACGTCCTTGTGAATGTTCATTAATTACTTATGCTTCTTAAAAAGGGAATCATATTTTTCCTCAAGCATGTTGCAGTAGGCTACAAGTTTTTCATTAGATTATCTTCTTTCAGAACTAGAGTTAGAGTTATAAGAGTAGTATATTTGTATCTCATCTGTTTCTGCCATAAAACACATGTTGGCTTTCAGATTTACTTCTTCCTTCTCTGAGTCTAATTCTGAAGGACTCCTAGAGTCTTCAAACACACTCCATGTTGCTTTCATTTAATTCTTATCTTTTTTTCTCATAATCATTCCCTTTGGATAACTTCTTTTTCTTGTCTTCTTTCAACTGAAGATAGTCGGGTCTGATATGACCCATCTTATTGCACTCATAACATCTAACTTATTTTTCATCCTTTTTGATGGTTTTTCTGAAGCCTTTCTTCTTTCTATTGAATTTACTAAACTTTTTAGTTAGCTAATCCAGTTATATATCATAACTTGATGAATCAGAACTTTCTAATTTCACCTTTACTATTTTTTCTTTAGCCTTTTTCTTTTCCCTTGATATGAAACTTTTAAGGTAGTGTCTTCTCTCTTGATCAGAACCTTATGCTCATTTTCTTCATCCTACATCTCGGATTCATACATCATAAGTGTTCTGATCAATTCACTCATGGTTAAGACTTTGATGGGTGTTGATTATCTGATTGCAGTAGAGATTCCAATCAATTTAGTAGGTAGTACTCTCAGTACTTTTAAAGCTTGATCAGCTTGTTTGATTGGGTCTCCCAAAGATGTTGTATTATTGAAAATCACTATCAATATTTCATTCACTTGAGTAATTCGTTCACCTTCAAACATTCTGAATGTGTCTAATTTAATTGTAGCAGTAGTATATCTCATTTTCCTGACATTGTCAGTTCCTTCATAAGTAACAGCAATAGTTTGCCACATCTCATATGCTGTTGGGAATTGAGATACTCTATTGAATTCATTAGGTCCTAGACCACATATAATTGCATTCATTTCCTTCGAGTTCATATCATATTCTACTTCAGTAACTACACTCCATGCCTCATGTTTCTCTAGTATTTCATATTGAGTTAGAATTTTATAATATACTCTATTTCCAGGGTTTTTCAGATATATTATCATTCTTGATTTCCAGAATCCATAATTTTCTCCATTTGAGTATGGTGCTCTGACCATAGACATTCATTATCTTGTATAAGTCATCTTTCTATGTGTATAATCAATTTGAGCTTGTTAAGAATTTATCACAAAGTGAAACCTATGATACCAATTATTGGATCGGGTTATACCAAATATACACAAGAGGGGGTGAATTGTGTCTTTTAAAATTCTTCGCAATATCATGTTCTGCCCTTTTACTTTAATCAGATGGATTAATGCAGTGTAAATTTAAATAGCAGGAACACATGATGTATAGTGGTTTGGGGAACAGAAGGCCCCTAGTCCACTCCACCAACACTCTACTCCACAAGCTTGGTGATTTTCACTATCCGGTCCTCTTGTCAATAAACCATTCCACAACTGAGTTGAGGCAGTTGACACCTTTACAATCTAAGGCAGATCATAGCCTTCTAGTTCATTCACAGAACCTATATAGCTTAGTAAGACAAGCCAATCACTCAAGAATATAAAATAAAGATAATTGTACTTTTAAAATACATTCTCGTTGTTCTTCACAATTGCAACAGAATGCAATTGACAGTAGATGAATCGTCGCCTTCAGAAATAATGATCTTCTAAGAAGAGTCGTTCTGAGTCGATCCAGTTGCAGTAGATATAGAAATATAATTCAAAACTTCAGTAGAAGTAGATTCACAATAGATCTTTGATGTAGAATAATTGAATCTTCTATCGTGATTGTTTTTCTTCAATAAACTGATCTTTTTTCCCTCTTCGTAATTAGCAGATCCGTGTGTTCTTGATTGTCTCTATTTCTCTTATATTCTTCGTTGTTGTTTGGAAAATATTTTATATATTCTTTGTGTAAATATCACATCTATATAATGACGAAGAGAACTTCTCGTATAAAATTAGATCCAAAAAAGTCACCTTTTGACTCGCGATAATCAAAAATTCAAAATAACAGAGCGGTCGTAACTTCCCATGAAATTCAGTATAAAAATATTCTCTTAAATTTATTCTTTGAATAATAAATAAAACGGCTTTTACTCAATCAAAAAAGTTCTTTAAAAATCAAATTTTAATCCGGCTTGAAATCAGCCTAATATTCCGCTTGCAGACCGTTGCATAATAATATCATCTTTAATTTTCTGACACCAAACGTATGGTTGAACTATATAGCATGCATGTTTCGAACATAAGGTTGAACACAAACTTTGGGTTGATGTCTTATCCTTCAAACATAAGGATGATTACAAATGTAAGGTTGATGAACCATACTTTTCCTTTCAACGATCAAATGTATGATAAATGATCCATACTTTTAAATGCTTCTAAACGTAAGGTACGTAATCCATACTTTTGATGAAATGTAAGGTTGTTTACAAAATTAAGGTTGATGAACCATACTTTTCAATATCCCAAACATAGGGTTCCTTCCTAACGTAGGGTTCCTCTTCCATACTTTTCTGATAACTCATAAAGTATACACCGCATTTCATACTTATGCTACATTTTCCAACATAGGGTATGAACAGTGATTCTGGAACACATTTAATCAATTACCGAACATGTAATTCATGAACAGTGTTTCCAGAACATGCTAATGTGAATTAAATCTCATTGTTCAAGAACTTAAATATTTATTCAAGAAAAAAATATTTAATGAATAATAAATTCTTGAAATATACTTAAAATAAAATCATTAGAAAACAATTAAGGGTATTTTTGAGCATCAAAATCATCATAGAGATAGAGTATTGTTCTCAACAATCTCCCCCTCTTTAAAAAAATATATTACGCATTGTTGAAAACAACACTTGCTCACAAATGTTACAACCGATTTCTCTCTCCTTTCCATCCAATGGAAAATGAAAGCATTGTTGAAGCGTACATAGGGAATATCTGCTCTATGAAGTGACGTGTTTCATTAATCATCACTATCTCATATGGATTGTCATATTTAATTTTTTATTTTATATATAATAAATTTATGATGAAATTATAATTCTAAAAAGATAAATTATTATTTACCTTCCTTTATTTCATTCATTAAAAAGTGAAAGTATCACTCGTGCGTATGCGCAGAATACCAACTCCATGAAGTGATGCAATTCAAATTTTGACAGCACCTTACATAGATTTTTATAAATTTGTATATAATGAATAAATATTATATTTATGAAACGTTTGTTATTTTTGAGATTATTAATCCATTTAAAATTTAAAAAAAATATTAATATCACTAAACTGAAACATTCATGAATAATTAAGCAGATAACACCAAAAATATTGATTTTATTAAAAATTTATTGATAAATAAATTATTTGATATTATTAATGAATAATATATAATAATAATGTATGAATATTATTATAATTTAGTTTCGTAATAAATATAAATTTATTATATATGATTTTTTATCATGTATGAATCAATTTGTTACTTGAGCTAACAGTTTATGTTACAATCTCATTTTAAATCGGGATTGTTCAAGTTTCAATATCCATTGGGGAAATTGTATAATATCCCACTCTCTTATACACAATATATTTTCTTATAACATTATTATTTCTAGTTTCTTCAATTATTATTTCCATTTTACACAAATATGTACTCAAAATGTAGAATGAATGATTTTAGGAAAAGTTGACCTTATTTTTTCTTTTTGGATGGTATTCTTGTTCTTCCATGTACATATTCATTAAAATGTTTCAATATTATTATTTTATATTCTAAAATTAATATTTAAATTAATTTTAAACCATTGTTAATTTTATTTTTTAAAGGTTTAAAATGGGATATTTAAAATAATTTCGGTAAAGGTTATATTTGACTTTTTACAAAATGTGAAAAAATTATTTTTGTAATGTTTTCTAAATGAACATAGTTTCATTCCATAATAAAATTAATTATTTTTATGACAAACTTATATGTTTACATGGTTTTAAAAATAAAATAATATTCTGATTTTCCTTGGAATTTTTAGTTTCTAAAATTCACTAAAAGAATGGGATGTTTTCTATTGATTTTCATAGTATTTATTTATGATTTTAAAAAGGAATTTTTAATTTTTGATAATATAGTATATATATATTTTTATGCTTCATTGGGTATGATCATATGAATCAATAAAATTTTATTATTTGGATATCTTATGATGATTATGTTTTAAATATGTTTTAATTAAATCTATTTATATCCCATTATTTAATAAAGCTATGATGAAATGATGAATGATTTTATGATCTTATGGAATTCATATGTATTATTTTCATTATGTGGTGGGTGAGCCTATAATTATATATCACTTAAATGTATTGGGTAAGGATTGATATCTTTGGAGACACTATTAAATGTAATTGGAAGTGAATCCCATCTATATGGGACTCAAACCACTATAAATTAGAGGGGAATGGTGAGTGAACCCAATCCACTATGGAAATCTTTTCTAAGCGTTATGATGGTCTTGGTAGTGGGCCTTGAATAATGAAATTATTTTTTATTCTTATAGTTATGCTACATTCATATTACATGTTCATAAAATTATGATATTCTCTCACAACTCATGATTGTTTATTGAAGATTCTGCACTCTAATATTTCATGTCATTTGTTATGAAAACATTTTATGTTAGGAACCATGATTTATGATAAATTACTAATTGGGTATAAATTTAATAAGTTATGATCAATATATAATACCCTTATACTTATCTAAATAAAATTATTATATTCAAATTATATCTCCCATGTTAAACCTTAATGAAAATTTAATCTCACCCTTATCTTACCATTTCATTAGGTCATAAATTAATGTATTAAGTAGAATATGACTAATCATGGTAATATGAGGGAAGAACATTGTAGACGATTTTAAGGACATTTCATGAAATAATTTGATTATATATATAGTCATAAAAAACAATAAACCTTTATAGTTAAATTTCATGTATTATTCTAACATTTATTGAATATTAATTTGAATGATAAAATATTCATATGTGTATTAGTTGAGTTTCCTTAAAAATTATGATCCATAAATCCATTGTTAAAATTTTATGTTTTTTGAAAATGAATGAATATTAACTAATATCTATTTATATGGTTTATTAAACTTCTTATATTCCATTACTTTGGTGTAACACCTTTTACTATAGTTTAGAATGTGATCTCAATCAACAAATGGGGAATGAAAACATCTTTTTTGAATATCCTCTTACTGTTGACTAGATCCATAAATTTCATGATAATAAATTCCTCATAACTCACAAAACTAATCGATCTATGATTTCATCAACATATTTTAGCACAAAATTGGTTATGTCTTGTGCACCTATATAATTGGAGAAAAAAAAATTATGCACTCTTATTAAGTAACACCCTCGGCATCACAAGAAGTTTCTACATTGTTGACATTTTCTATAGAACCATGAATACAATATAACCATATAATTTTTACATGGATCAGAGAATATTTATATTTATGAATGTAACATAATGACCTTTATGCATGAGATTACCCTTGTGTATATTTTTTCTATTTAGTGTATGTTGTTATTCATGGTGTATCCATCGATCTACCTTGATGCAGAGTCTATATGAATAAAATTTTACCCTAATGCATAACACATATCTATGAAGTTACATTTATGAAAATTAAGGGACATAAATTTCTATTATATTAATATGTTATCATATGTCCCTTACGATGTATCCCACTTCACTATATAGTAAAATGTTCATATCAATCTTATCTTGTGATGAAGCCTTAAGTATCACAACACATAGTTCATTTTCCATGAAAATTTCATCTGTCATCCTCTAGCCTTCTCCACTACCCTTATTGACCTGAAAGTTCCTTTAACACAATTCTCAATAAATATAACCCAAATAATACACCCATGAGATTTATTCTAATAATCTCCCAATTTTTGGTTTGTTGACAATTCCAAAGAAGATATAACTCTTCATTTTGTGTGAATTTTATAAAAAACAGATCAAACCTGAAAAACTTTCTAATTGTCACTAATTTTTCAGGATTTTTATTTCTAAGAGTGAATTAAATATTCATAAATCAATAACTCTAATATTATTTGACACTAGATATTTGTTTTAAAAAAGTGTTAGATGACATAATACACATTATAAAACCTTAGTGAACTACATGATTTGAATCTATTCTTCTAAATTGTATTTTTACCTAAAATTTCAATAAAACACTCTCCAACATAATGGTTCTTTACCTTTTTCAATATGGAAAATATAAATATTTTTTCCCTTAAACGACATGTTCAATTTCCTCCCTCTATTTAATGAACCCAAAGATCACTTCCTTGAAGGTTTACAAAAGAGAATTATAAATAAAATAAATTTATTTAGGGAGAAAATCATACATTTCACAATAATAAATCCATATGATGCAATGGGTTTCTCTATCTCTAGAATCATATATATATATATATATAGGTTTGGTTGGACTCCTAGATCTAATCATTTCCATTCAAAATTCATCATTATTAATAACTTGTTCAATATTTCAACCACTTGATCTTGACTTGAAATATACTCCAATTTCAAGAATTATGGTTAAAAATTAACCTTTATGAATTTATATTTAATTTCTATATATGTGATGCTCAAATGATGAATGGAATTTTTACTGAGATTTTTGGAACTTTAGATTTCACACTTAATCAAAACAAGAGATTTCCCTTAAATCCAAATGTCTTCAGGTTGTTACCTAATCAATATCAACTAGGTACAATCTTGAGTGATTGATACATATTTAGTCTCCAACATGATTAAAAATATGTAATATTCGTTTTTAGTATGAAAATTGATTTAATATATTTCATGATATAATACATCTCTAGAAGTTTAAGTTAAGTCATCAACAAAGCTAAATCCATCTTAATCCATATACCTTAAATGTTACTACTATGAATTTCATTTATAAAATATCCCAAAATCCAGTATTTGTAAATATTTCATAAAAATATTCTTACACTATTAATATTTTCTTATTTTAGAAAAAGTATATAATAAGAAGATTAAGATGTCGGAAACACAATATACAGTCAATTTGTTGTCAAGTATATAATACTACAAATTATTTTCTAATAAGAGTCTCATCAACCTTTATTCATTAATTATCTTTTAATAATTTTTTTGGGTCTCTACAAGAGTATCCATTGTGTTATAATCATCTATTTCATGAAAATTCATCATATACTTTGAATATTTATTTTTGGAAAAAATGTACAATCCTCTCTTAAAATAACCTTTAAAATAATGAAAAACAATAATTCCCAAATTATGGTAATCTAGAATTCGCCCTCATAATTTCTATAAACTATTTTCATTTGGTATCATTCAAACCCAAAAAATGATGTTGTAAATATTTAAAATCACTAACATCTAATTCTCATTCTCCATCATGATGTATAGGTTGTGACCAGCCCATCCTCTATAAAAACTGTGCTTCTATTGGTATTGGTCAAACCATGAGTACCAGAACCTTGGATCGTGTTTCATACCATATAATTATTTCTTAAATTGACACATTATACCCTAATCCTCATGAATGGAATACCCATATGGTTATTCAATATAGTCTTATTATTTAAGTATTCTATTAAATAATACTAATTTTATATCCATTTTATATACTTTGAAACATTTTTTCACAACCAGAGATAAAAAATCAAATAGTTTCAATCCATGCCACTATTGTGAAAGTTTCATCAATGTCAACAAATTTAGTTTGAGAATAATCTTTTAACAACAAGTGTTTCTTTCTTCTTATCACTATTCCATATTTGTTAATACTATTTTTTAAAACCCATTTGGTTCTAATTAAATTCTTGTTTTTATCCAAAAAAGATTTTACCAAGTATTATTTTGCTATATTTTGTTAATATCTCTATAAATTTCCTTGACCTGGCATTTTCCCATTGAATATAATTAAATGTGATATGGTTCTACATGAGAAATAATAGAACTCTATTATTTTTCTTCCATCCTTCTTGTTTTAACCAATGTCTTCTGGTTACCGATGATATTGATTTCGATTATTTCTTCCCTCGTGGATTGTCAAATTTAACAAGTTTTCCCTACTTGGATTCCCTTATCATTAGAGATATGTTCAGATTTCACTACACCACTTTGTACTCCAACTAAAATAGACACATCATTAGTACATTCTTCCTCTAAAACTATGTTTTTCCGATGTGAATTATGCTAATCTCAAAATGAATTATAATCACCTTTAATTGAAATATACTGATTTTATATATTATAGACAACATTATTTTCAATTATTTTACTCATCTATTTGTTATTTCACCTATATTACTTACTCTTGGATGAATATCCAAGAAAATTTAATTAATCTCTAAATGCTTCATATTTTTTATTATTTTCTTTATTAAGGATAAATAATATTCTTCTAAACACCAAAAAGTATATGAGTTTATGCTTATTTTCAGTGTAGATTTCATATGGAGTCTTATCTTTACATGGAAATAACAATTCTCAATCATAGATAAATATAATTCCCCTTCCTGGATAACACATTCTATGTCAAGGGAGAATCATATAACCTATTTTATGCCTCTATATAGGTAAGAGGTTGCTAAATAATAGTGGGGGTCTAAGCAGAAACACAGTGAGACAATGCTCTCGGTAATAGATATTAATCAGTGGAAAAAATTTCAAAACAAATATAAAAGAAAAAATATATACAATGCATAAGTCAATAGATCTTACTAGAAAAAAAATATTACCATTTTGTTAAAAATGGAATATAAAACTAGCACCACTAATCAAATAGGATCCCCACATTTGGTAGATCTATAGAAGATAATAATGTGAAAATAAGAAAAATAAAATCTATATATATGACCTCATAGTCTACCTCAGAATCACATAGAACAAACTACTCCTCTTATAAAACATTCCTAGACGGTCCCTCTTTCTCATCTAAAACCAGAACATAAGTTTTCATTGGAACTAAGGGGCCTGTGGAGTATGTGAGTATAAAGTCATTAGAACACCTCGAATGCACCCTTAACAAAAATAAAGAAAGTCCTATAGAATTGTATGCGATGAAGGAAAATAAATAAACCAATAAACAGATACCACATTAGTTCATCATGCAAAAACCAATATGTCATGGCCCCTGGCTCTACCTGCTTCAAATAATAGCCATAAGAAAACTTCTGTCAGAAACCCATAATCACATGTAACCCATGGTCCATTTCTGATCTTATGCCACCACCATAGTAAGTATCTTGACCCATCCCAGAAGAGTCTAGGGAGGTAAATCATGAACACCATCCTATCACTATAGGTTTTAGGGAGGATAATCGATCACATCATCCCATACTGAGGGTTTTTAGGTGGCCCAATCATCACATCATCCCACCTTGAGGGTTATTTGGAATCCAAATCATCGCGTTGGCTCATCCTGAGGGTTCTTCGAAGGATGAAAATACACTTTGACCCATATTAAGAATTATTGCAATGTAAATCATTCACACTATCCCATCCTCACATGGTTAATGGATTCCAAACACATATACAATCACAAGCATAAATATTCATATCTAAGGGAAATCACAAAACATGCCTCATCTCAAGGCTTTATTCGCAATGACCATCATCAACAAAGAGAACCAAATCATAACACCCATTTTGATCCTATTATCGTATGTCAAGAAATTTAAATCATAACCCAATACCTTATGTCATTTACCGATGTCATTATATCCCATCTTAAGACTTTCCAAGACTATTTACCTAGGTGGACAACCCTTCCTGTATACCCAAACACAATCATCTTACTCACTGGTTCAAGAAACAAAACCTAGGTAATTCCCTTCCCAAAATCATACGTCAATTGTTCAAGTCTTCATATCCCTTTATGAATCAAAATTACCCTTTCCAGATCCATTCATGAATTTTGATAGCCATACCATTATTATTTTAAGATATCCCTTATTCATTTTTTTCATGGTACACACCAAATTTAAATCACCACTTGAACCCCTATTCCAAATATCACTTACACCCTAGACTCAATCAATCCCTAATAGATCATTCCAATCCAAAAATTCCCATGATATAATCCTTACATGCATTCCTAGTAAAAGGAAAAAATATATAACTTTAAAGGCATACATGTCTCACTCCCCCACTAAGTCACCTACCATAATGATATATACTTGTCCTCCTCACTTTACCACATAAATTAGAGGTACCATACGACTATATATGAGTGCAAAAGAAATCAAGGAATACTATTTTATATGTAAATTTTAAATTTTTTTGGACTTACTACCTCAAGATTAGATGTGGTAATACACCATGATTTGCATCTGGAATCAATATTAATGCACTAATTCTGAGAAAATATCGTTACATTCATCACATTTGTTCTAGAAAAATGATAAACAATAAAAATATTTGGATTTAAACCATAAACATTATTATAATTATAATGTGGAGTCCATCACAGCAAAGGACGCTTTAAGAACCCATGAAATTAGATAGAGGAGTCCAAAATCTCTATTGAAGTAACCCACTTCATCAATTGGTTTGAGTGGGGTCAGAGAGAATAAGGGATGGGAAATAAGAGGTCCCTATGTGAAATAATGGGGCTTCCCCTCAATAAACCACACCCACTTATCGGATAAATGGTGGATTCCCCATCTTGTTATTCCTACTTACGATCCCACTAGCAAGTCAGTGGCAGCTTTTAAAACACCTCGAAACCTTATGATATACATACTTTTGAATAAATTCAAACTCTTCAATAGATTCTGATAGACTCAACCCCAAGACTCAATTATAGTTGGTGAATATATTTTAATTTAACTATAATATAATGAATATTTAAATATTTCATGGAATTGAAAATTTATAATTTTCTATAATGAACAAAAATTTTGAATTTACATGGCTTAAATAAGCCAAGAATGAATTTTTGAAATTTTTTATTATAAATATGATTTCATTAATAATAAAAAATATAGTTTTTAAATATTTCACATTTTATTTAGAATAATTAATTTTTATATATGTAATTATTAATTAATTAAATATAAATCAAATTGAAATAAATATAAGAGCATTTGGAGGTAAAAAGAAATACTTTTCAGAAAACTATTTATTTTCCAGGAAGCTATTTCTTTTAAAAGGCATAATGTCTCTCCATTTTAATTAATTGAAATTATATTTTATGATTAACGATTTAGATAAAACATATATATTATATATCTTACTATAAGAATTTAAATACATGTAATTAATATTATGACTCATATAGTCAATATAAGATCATATTATTCTTGAAAAATTTATTTCTTGTAAAATCATTTTGCAACACGAATTGTGGATTTAATTTATATTAAATATTTCCACTTTAGTGAGTATAATTAAATAAAATGGATTCTATATTTTGAATCAGAATAATTAACATTATATTATAACTTAAAATTTATTTTTTCTATAATTATTATAAAACATATTCAAAATTAATTGCAATGGTTGAGGTTAAAATGAGGTTTTGTGTGTTGCATGCGCTTGTGTTAAAATTATTTTTTCAAAAATAGAATGTAAATGACCGAAAATTTCAAGGGAATTTTTTTCTTAATTTTCTTTGGAATTTTACAAGAACGCAGTTTCTGATGGCGCCTAATTCCGAGGCCCGGTGTGCCCGGAATCAATTTCCGAAGTTTGGCTCGGTTACGTTCAGTGAACGAACGAGCGGGTTTTCCTATCTTTTGAACTGGTGCCTGGAATCGAATTCCGAGGGCACCGATGAACTCGCAGCGCCGATATTCGCTTAAGGAGACCTTTTTTAAGGTTGCGTTTTATGCGGGTTGAGAGTTAGTATTGGGGGAAATAAAATGAAGTTAAATAAAATGTGGAAACACAATTTTATTTTTTATCCATGTTGGTTATATCCTCCCAAAGGGAGTTAGAGGTGGGACCCACATCCACTTAACCTCTCTTGAGAGGATTAAGTGTGGTGGGGCCCACACGAACCCTAAATCATCAACTCCCCTTAAAACTCCCAATAACTCCACTCAATTTAATTTTGACAACTTGAGTTTTAATTGAGATGAGTTATTGGTTTTCAAACTTTTGAAATTCAAGTGGTTTAGTTGTGTAAATAAAATAATCCTTAGACTTATTTTATTTTGGTTAGATTTCTCTTGACACCTTGAGAGAATTTGGGAGCTTTCTTCTTCTTCTTCAAACCTTGATGAAGAACACGAAGAACACTTAAGCTCCAACGAAGAACGCCGCATCTCTTCTTCGTAGCCGGTGTGTTTCCAAAGATCCACAACGCCGCTTTCTCCTCGGACTTTCTTCGTCAGCTTACGAAGCTTCTCCAGTGACGCTACCACTTCGAACGTACCTCGACGTCAACGGAATCAACGTTCGATTCCCGCGACTCCCGACCTCCACGACGCTTGTCTTCCACGGCTCGTTGACGTGATCCACTCTTGAAACCGAGGTAGGGAATTGTTGTTATTTTATTACATTATTCCCATTCTTGATTTTAGCATGTCGAACTTCAAGATTATTCAACTAATTGTTATCGCTTAACGAGAGGGGGCCGGACCGCACAAACACGGCCTAAACCCCTCCTTGTTCATGTTTGTTCCTTTGTGAATGGAACGGGATGGCGTGGTGCCGTCGCACCACGCGGGAATCATGGCAAATATTGCGCGGCGTCGTCGCGCCGCGCCATGGAAAGAAATTCAAGAACGCGATGCCGTCGCGCCGCGTTGAAGGATATTGAAGGCGTCGCAGCCGGAGCGGGGCCACGGCGGAGGGGCGCGGTGCCGTCGCACTGCGCCGTACGGCATAGGCTGCGGCCGTTTCCGGGCCACAGCGGAACAAGGTGACCGACGGCCAGCCGGGCCGCCAGTGTCGGAAGCCGGAAGAGGACCGGCCTTTGCCAGTCCTGTTGAGGAGGAGCCGGCCGGCCAGGTCGGGCCGGCCGGTAATGGGGAAGGCCGGGGGAATTAAATTCCCCTAGCCAGAAAATAACGCCCCCCCATTAATAGGGGGGGCCACAGTTACAAAGGGGGGGGGAAGCGCCCCCCGTTTTTCCAATCAGCTCGGCCGAAGGCCGAACTGGCAGCGTGCCCAGCACGCTGCGTCCAGTAGGGATCGGCGCCTGGCCGGTCCGCCAGGCCGGGCAGGGCCACGCCGGGCCGGGCCGCGCCCAGCCGGGCCGGGCCGACCCTGTTCGGGGCGGGTCGACCCGGTTCGGGCCAGCCGGGGGGGGTCTCGGGCCGGGTCGGCCCGGGCCCGAAACCCCCGATACCGAACTGCTTAGGTTCAAATGCCTATAACTCAGGAAACGGACCTCCAAACGACTCTCCGTCAGCGGCAACGCGATCCTTGGATCGATACGGTCGTTTCGGTATATTGCACTCAAGGTTTCGGAGAACTTTGGGTTCGGCCGGGTTGGTTCGTACACGAAACCAACCGGGCCCTCGGAGCGGAAACGCTCGTAACATGAGTTCCGGACGTCCGAATGACGTGCCGTCGACTTTGTTGATTTTCTCTAAGTGAGACTGATCTTTTGGCTTACTCCGCTCGAGGTTTGGATGTCATCGGAGTGCGGTCGGGTTGGTTCGCTCACGAAATCCAACCAGGCCCCTGGAACGAAAAGGCCAATAACTCACAGACCAGGCGTCCGATTGACGCGCCGTCTGTCTCATTGAATTCCTCTTGACGAGACAGAACTTTTGGCATACTTCGCCCGAGTTTTGGATACAGTTGGATAGTGGCTGGTTTGGATTGTACCCAAAATCCAATCGGGCCCCTGGAACGGAAAAGCTGATATCTTTCAGACTGGACGTCCGTTTGACGAACCGTCAGCGGCGTTAGTGATCACATTGAGAAACGGTCCCTATTAGCATAACCTATGAGAGTTAGGGGTACAATTGAGATACGGCCGGGATTGGGTCGCTCACGAAACCAACCGGGCCCCTGGGATGAAAAGGCTAGTAACTCACAGACCGGGCATCCGATTGACGTGCCGTCTGTTGCGTTGAGACCCCTATGACGAGGTGGTCCTTTGAGATACTTCTTCATGGGACTTTGAGATACTTGGAGTATTGACCTGTAGCTCGTGGAGGGGAACCTACGAGAGACTAGTGTGCGGAGTACGGAGACCGTGTAGCCGACTGAGACCTGACGACTGCTTGACCGACTCGACTTGGAGTGAGTCGACTAGCCCAGTGGACTGAGCACTACTTTCTGAGGTGCAGACCCATGGCGGATGGAGCACTACCTGTGTGACAGTGCAGACCCGCGGTACTCATCCGGAGAGTACCTCAGCAGGCTACTAGTGGGTGTGCACTACTGTGTTTGGGTGACATACCTCGGCAGGAAGCACTACTGTGTTTGTGTGGCTGACCCGCGGTACTCGACAGGAGGAGTACCTCATCAGTCTTAGGTTAGTGAGCAGTACCTCGAAGTCGTGACAGGACCACTGTACACTCTAGAGACGGAGCTCTTCAGCAGTTACGGTTTCGATAATGAAAATCCTGGTTTGAGCTGAGACTTTTGATCTTTGTGTATACCTCATGATTGAGAAGGGTCACTTGATAACTTAGGTATATGTATGGGCATATACCTGGGTAGTGGTCATCAATTGATTTCATGATCCTTGTGTTTCCTAATGGTTGAGATGGGTTACTTGATAAATTAGGTATATGTATGGGTATATACCTAAGTAGAGTTTATCTGTTGAGATCTTCTTTGAGGTTATAATTGTTGGTTTTAGAGAGACCTTGAGGGTATCGGGGTCCCTACTGAGTATCGTTATACTCACTCCTGCACGGGCTATGCCCGCACCTCATTGTGTTGGTTGCAGACGACAGGCAGTGCTGACAGAGGCTGAGTGTTCGAGGACTAGACGGTACCCGGAGGTGGACTACACGACGAGTCAGTATCCAGAGGTGGACTTCACGGCGAGACTACACTCGGAGGAGGTTGACGTGCGATAGCGTTGTGGAGGCTATCTGTACCTACCCTTCAGGTAGGATCCTTGGTGGACGATCCAGGAGTTGCGTCATCTTTACCAACCCTTCAGGTAGGATCCGAGGAGGACGAACCAGGAGCCGCTTCCGTCCCTCCAGCTGTTGTCTTGTTCAGTTGTAGTTTCACTTTCTTTTGGGTTTGTATTCTGGCCCATTTTTCCTTTCAGCACTTCTCTTTGTACTTAGTGTTTACTTTTGCTTGTACTCTGTGGTGTTTGTTTACTTTTATAAAGGCAATGCCTTCCCAGTTATCAGGATTTACGCCTTTGGTGCTAGTCGCCAGCCCCTGTTCTATGGAAGGCGGGCTTGGGGTAGTCACGGCACGGGCCCCGAGGACGGGTCGTGACAAATTGGTATCAGAGGAGTCGGTTCTACCGCAAAACTTATAACTCTGATATTTTCTTTCTGTGAAGCAATTGTGTTAAGAGTACCGAGTGTGGTTTTCAATTCAGGTAGTCCAGTGTTGGTGCGGGCGGCCGACGTATCCATACACCAGGACCCTGACAACTGATTTCTGACTTTGTGCATGAAAACACAGATTGCGTGTGTGTTTTCAATGGTTTTCCCTTAAAATAGCTAAAACCAGGTTATCTCAACAGGTATAATCGTTTGACCATGTCACATTGTTTCTTTCAGGATGCCTTTTCTCGGACGACCAGCTAGAGCCCAGAGGGATGTGCGTGCTGACAGTCTGTCGAGCGACGAGGCTTCGGTATAGGGCCCTCTTGTAGTTGAGGCACCAGCGGAGGCACCAGTGGTACTACCATACGTTGGGCCACCGATGACACCAGTCCCAGCAGTAGGCGATGCACGCCACTTGAGTGCGCTGCACGAGTTCCAGCGCCATAGGCCACCCAGGTTCCGGGGAGAGACGGACCCGCAGGCGGCTGAGGATTGGCTGGAGGCTGTGGTGAGAGTCTTCTGGCTAGTGGGGACGCCGACAGACTTCATGGTGATCTTTGCTGCCAGCCTTCTACAGGCAGCAGTAGGCAGGTGGTGGAGCCACTTGTTCCAGTTTTGCGACGGGATGACCTTCGCATGGGAAGACTTTGATACCTTCTTCAGGGTGGAGTTTGTTCCAGTAGTTCTACACCCCGAGCGTGTACAAGAGCTTATTCCTTTGCTGCGTGTTTTTCGATCAGTAGCTGAGTCATCTGTGGGCAGTAGACAGATGATGCAGAGGTCCAGGAGGACCGGACCAGCAGTTGGACGATCTCGGGTTTTAGGACCGGTGGTGTGGGGCACCCGGGGTGGAAACAGAGCTTGGCGTGCCAGAATAAGGTTGTGTTACTCATGCGGCAGAAAGGGTCACCTGGCACGTGACTGTCCGACTCCTCGTACAGTTGATCCGCAGGCTTTGGAGGAGCCACCGAGGAAGAAGCAGCGATGAGTGTTTGAGAAACAGCCGAGCAGTGGACAAGGCAGTAGAGCTCCGGGAGCAGGTGGACAGGAGAGGAACTAGTGGATACGTCCCTTGTACTTCTAGATCCATGTTGATGTTGTATTCGTGTCTTTGTACTATGAGTTGCAATAATAAAAAGACACTTATCTTTGTTTTCTTTCCTGTCCTTTTGTTTGTTTGATGCTGAGTGGTCCAGGTTAAAGCTGTTAACTTGACCCTCACATTCGAGATTTCTACTGGAGGAGACCCAGTGACCTCACACTGATGCCGACAGTGTGACTCGACCCTTGGAGGTGACAATGACAGTTGGATCTTTTAGTAGTTACGTCGAGGCCTTACGACGTCATCCATGGCATGAATGCTTCATTCATGTTGGGATTGACTTTATTAGGCAACGAATGTGGTTCATCCAAGGGATGAGACCGGAATTTCTCTTATCGGCAAGGAATAAATCATAGCAGCTCTTGTGAGACTAAAGAAGGTCCAGGTAATCCAAGAGCGGATGAAGACTGCACAGTGCAGTAAGAAATAGGAAACCGGTGCCAGTCTTAGAGACTCGGGCATGATAAATGTTAAAGAAGATGAAGCTTAAAGGAGAGATGAGTCTACGAAGCAGCAGACGTAGAGGCAGAGCTAGGAGAGCAGCATGAGGTGCTGTACATCCTAACATGGTACAACCACCCGCCTTAGTTATTGCCGCCAGGCTCAGGGAGATGGAGGGCGGAGGAAGAGTGCGGCTGCATGCAGTCAAGGAGTGTGACCCAATGGCTCTAGAAATGATTCAAGGGACAGTCTGTGTCCACTACTAGATGCTGTAGTAACGGACGTCGATATGAATCATTCCTTGCTTTCACAAATCTTGGTCGAGACCTAGAGTTTCCGGTAAGCCGTGGAATTGACCCTCACATCTAGATATACCTTGGGAGGAGACTCGATAATCACACTTACGCCGATGGTGTGGTCAGACCCTCGAGGCGAGAGTTCCAATTGGAATCTCTTGGTTGCAGCGTCGAGGCCTTACGACGTTAGTTTGAGTATGGAATGGGAAATAACTGTTCATACTCAAATTGACGGTTTTAGGCAAACATCGGGATGTGTTTTCCTTGGTCGGCAAAAAGGAAACCCCAGGTAGCACAGGATAAACTCTTTTACAGGAGGGTGCGACTGATCACTCTTGAGTCGGTCAACCTTACCCTCGTAGCGGAAGTCGTTTCGAGTTCCAGTTCTAACAGAAAATGGAGACCTCTGGAGTTCGAGGATGACGATCACGTCCTTATACGGGTCTCACCTAGATGAGGTTTACGGAGATGTGGCCAAGGCGTCAAGTTATCTCCGAGGGTCAGTGGACCTTCTTAGGTCCTCAGCTGGGTAGGCGGGGTGGTTTACCACTTGACCCATTCACCGCAGTTGCACCAGGTGCACGACGACTTCCACGTATCTCAACTGAGGAGAAACGTGCTCGACCCTTCACATATCATCGACCATGAGGAGATGGACAATGACGATGGGGTGCGCTTTCTCTGGCAGTACGGGAACCTCTAGGTAAGCACTTGGGAGCAGAAGGCTCAGATGCATGCTCTGTACCGCTTTTGTGACCCTAGTATGTGTTGAAGCTTTACAGGGACATAAATTACTGAGGTGGGAGTAATGTAAAGACCCAGATATTTCAAGGAAATTTTTTTCTTAATTTTCTTTGTAATTTTACAAGAACGCAGTTTCTGACGGCGCCTGATTTCGAGGCCCGGTGTGCCCGGAATCAATTTCCGAAGTTTGGCTCGGGTACGTTCAGTGAACGAACGAGCGGGTTTTACTATCATTTGAACCGGTGCCCAGAATCGAATTCTGAGGGCACCGATGAACTCCCAGCGCCGATATTCGCTTAAGGAGACCTTTTCCGAGGTTGTGTTTTATGTGGGTTGAGAGTTAGTTTTGGGAGAAATAAAATGAAGTTAAATAAAATGTGGAAACACAATTTTATTTTTTATCCATGTTGGTTATATCCTCCCAAAGGGAGTTAGAGGTGGGACCCACATCCACTTAAACTCCCTTGAGAGGATTACGTGTGGTGGGGCCCACAAAAACCCTAACTCCTCAACTCCCCTTTAAACTCCCAATAACTCCACCCAATTTAATTTTGACAACTTGAGTTTTAATTGAGATGAGTTATTGTTTTTCAAACTTCTGAAATTCAAGTGGTTTAGTTGTGTAAATAAAATAAGCCTTAGACTTATTTTATTTTGGTTAGATTTCTCTTTCCACCTTTAGAGAATTTGGGAGCTTTCTTCTTCTTCTTCAAACCTTGACGAAGAACACGAAGAACACTTAAGCTCCGACGAAGAACGCCACATCTCTTCTTTGTAGCCAGTGTGTTTCTGAAGATCGACGACGCCGCTTTCTCCTCAAACATTCTTCGTCAGCTTACGAAGCTTCTCCAGCGACGCTACCTCTTCAGACGTACCTCGACATCAACGGAATCAACGTTCGATTCCCGCGACGCCCGACCTCCGTGACGCTTGTCTTCCGTGGCTCGTTGACGTGCTCCGCTCTTGAAACTGAGGTAGGGGATTGTTGTTATTTTATTACATTATTCTCGTTCTTGATTCTAGCATGTCGAACTTAGAGATTATTCGACTAATTGTTATCGCTTAACGAGAGGGGGCCGGACTGCACAAACACGGCCTAACCCCCTCCTTGTTTATGTTTGTTCCTTTGTGAATGGAACGGGATGGCGTGGTGTCGTCGCACCACACGGGAATCACGGCAAATATTGTGCGGCGCCATCGGGCCGCGCCGTGGAAATAAATTCAAGAACGCGACGCCGTCGCGCCACGTTGAAGGATATCGAAGGCGCCGCAACCGGAGCGGGGCCGCGGTGGAGGGGTGCGGTGTCGTCGCACCGCGCCGGACGGCATAGGCCGCGGCTGGTTCCGGGCCGCGGCGGAACAAGGTGACCGGCGGCCAGTCGGGCCGCCGGTGTCAGAAGCCGGAAGAGGACCGGCCTTTTCCGGTCCTGTTGAGGAGGAGCCGGCCGGCCAGGTCGGGCCGGCCGATAATGGGAAAGGCTGGGGGAATTAAATTCCCCCGGCCAGCAAATAACGACACCCCATTAAGAGGGGGGGGGGGGTTACAAAGGGGGGGGGGCAAGCGCCCCCCCCCCCCGTTTTTCCAATCAGCTCGGCCGAAGGCCGAGCGCGCTGCGTCCAGCTGGGACCGGCGCCTAGCTGGGCCTGGCCGCGCCGCGCCGGTCCGTCCCTGTTCTGGGCGGGTCGACCCGGTTTGGGCCAGCCGGGGGGGTCTCAGGCCGGGTCGGCCCGGGCCCGAAACCCCCGATACCGAACTACTTAGGTTCAAATGCCTATAACTCAGGCTACAGACCTCCAAACGACTCTCCGTCAGTGACAACATGATCCTTGGATCGATACGTTCGTTTCGGTATATCGCACGCAAGGTTTCGGAGAACTTTGGGTTCGGCCGGGTTGGTTCGTACACGAAACCAACCAGGCCCTCGGAGCAGAAACGCTCGTAACTTGAATTCCGGACGTCCGAATGACGTGCCATCGACTTTGTTGATTTCCTCTAAGTGAGACGGATCTTTTGGCTTACTCCGCTCGAGGTTTGGATGCCGTTGGAGTGCGGTCAGGTTGGTTCGCTCACGAAATCCAACCAGGCCCCTAGAACGAAAAGGCCAATAACTCACAGACCGGACGTCCGATTGACGTGCCATCTATCTCGTTGAATTCCTTTTGATGAGACGGAACTTTTGGCATACTTCGCCTGAGTTTTGGATGCAGTTGGATAGTGGTCGGGTTGGATTGTACCCGAAATCCAACCGGGCCCCTGGAATGGAAAAGCTGATATCTCTCAGACTGGACGTCCGTTTGACGAACCGTCAGCGACGTTAGTGATCACGTTGGGAAACTGCCCCGATGAGCATACCCTATGAGAGTTCGGGGTACAGTTGAGATACGGCCAAGATTGGTTCGCTCACGAAACCAACCAGGCCCCTGGGATGAAAAGGCTAGTAACTCACAGACCGGGCGTCCGATTGATGCACCGTCTGTTGTGTTGAGACCCCTATGACGAGGCGGTCCTTTGAGATACTTCTTCGTGGTACTTTGAGATAATTGGAGTATCGACCTGTAGCTCATGGAGCGGACCCTCCCAGAGACGAGCGTGTGGAGTACGAAGACCGTGTAGCCGACTGAGACCTGACGACTGCTTGACCGACTCGACTTAGAGTGAGTCGACTGGCCCAGTGGACGGACCACTACTTTCTGAGGTGCAGACCCTTGGCGGACGGAGCACTACCTGTGTGAGAGTGCAAACCCACGGTACTCATCCGGAGAGTACCTCAGCAGGCTACTAGGGGGTGTGCACTACTGTGTTTGGGTGACATACCTCGGCGGGATGCACTACTGTGTTTGGGTGGCTGACCCGCGGTACTCGATAGGAGGAGTACCTCAGTAGTCTTAGGTTAGTGAGCAGTACCTCGGAGTCGTGACAGGACCACTGTACACTCTAGAGACGGAGCTCTTCAGCAGTTATGATTTCGATAATGAAAATCCTGGTTTGAGCTGAGACTTTTCACCTTTGTGTATACCTCATGATGGAGATGGGTCACTTGATAACTTAGGTATATGTTTGGGCATATACCTGGGTAGTGGTTATCCATTGATTTCATGATCCTTGTGTTTCCTCATGGTTGAGATGGGTTACTTGATAACTTAGGTATATGTATGGGTATATACCTAAGTAGAGGTTATCTGTTGAAATCTTCTTTGTGGTTATCCTTGTTGGTTTTAGAGAGACCTTGAGGGTCTCGAGGTCCCTACTGAGTATCGTTATACTCACCCCTGCATGGGCTATGCCCGCTCCTCGTTGTGTTGGTTGCAGACGATAGGCAGTACTGACGGAGGCTGAGTGTTCGAGAACTGGACGGTACCCGGAGGTGGACTACACGACGAGTCAGTATCCGGAGATGGACTTCACGGCGAGACGACACTCGGAGGAGGTTGACGGGCGAGAGCATTGTGGAGGCTATCTGTACCTACCCTTCAGGTAGGATCCCTGGTGAACGATCCAGGAGCTGCGCCATCTGTACCTACCCTTCAGGTAGGATCCGAGGAGGATGACCCAAGAGCCACTTCCATCCCTCCAGCTGTTGTCTTGTTCAGTTGTAGTTGTACATTTTTTGGGTTTTTATTCTGGCCCATTTTTCCTTTCAGCACTTCTATTTGTACTTAGTGTTTAGTTCCGCTTGTACTCTGTGGTGTTTGTTTACTTTTATAAAGGCAATTCCTTCCCAGTTATCGGGATTTACGCCTTTGGTGCTAGTTGCCATCCCCTGGTCTATGGAAGGCGGGCTTGGGGTAGTCACGGCACGGGCCCCGAGGACGGGTCGTGACATAGAATTTTTGTTTGATTAATTTGATATAATATATATAATTAATAGATATAATTTATCCTATTACTCTTATTTATATTTTATTCATAAATGGTAAATTACTTCAGTAAATAAAAAGATACAGTTACCATAGTGAAAAATAAAATGGAAAAATTCAGTAAACTAAAAGGGTAAGAAATAAAATTTTAAAAACATTTGTATTTTTGTTTTGGAAGTGTTTATTAACCATATAATCCATAAAATCAATTATTTATAAAAAAATTAGTCACTTTGGGTGAGAGTGACTTCCCATTATTGAATATTTTTAGGTATTTACAAAAAACCCACTCATCCTAAAATATAAATGGGCACTCCCTTCCTTAAATTACACACACCTCTCCAGAAATTTTTCATAACCAAATTATATCAAAATATCTCCCTAGAATCATTATACATATTATAGATCTTATTTTCCTCCAAAAATACAAACCATATTGTCCTTAATAGAAGATAAAAAGGATGTTTCTCTTATAGAAGGTAATTGTATTAACAAAAACTATTTTGTTTTCATTCTAATTTTTTTACTTCAATTAAGTATTTAAAATTAAAATATAAAAACATAATTATCTATAATATAATTATATTTTATTATTTTAATTTCATAATAATTATTCATCTACTCCTCTATCAAATGGGAAACAAAATCATCAATCGTATGTATGGCCCACTACCACCTTGTGAAACAATTTAACAGATTTTTCATAAAAAATATCAAGATTGAATATAATGATGTATTTAATTAATATATATAATATAAATGATATTATTATAATTTTCTAATTAAAACATTACATATAACTTGTTTATTTCCATGAAATATAAAATTTGATAACGTCGCTCATGGGTAAAGTTAACTACAACCTTGCGAAGTAATGTGATTAGATTTTAGATTAGGATTTTAATGAAAGATAATAAGAATAAATTTAATGAATATATATGATATAAATGACATGTGATTTCTTCTTAAAATTTAAAATATCACCCAAATTTTTTATCCTTTTACACATTTAGAAATGATATCATCGCTCGTGCATACATACATTTTCTATCTACACGATGCAATGCAATTAATTTTCTGTATATGATTTTCAAGAATAGTTATAAATATGAATCTAAGGTGTAAATATGTTTTTTATATCATTAATATAATTATGTATATTAAAAATATATATCCTGTTAAAAATAATTATAAATTTCATGAAAAACACTCATGAGAAAACCCAAAAATTAATACCCGAAAGAATTAAAATAGTTAAATATTATTAAAAACAGGTAGTTAAATTTTATAATAACATAAAATATAATATAATAAATATGAAAACAATTTTGGTCTAAATTAATAATGGGCTTAAAATCAATATAAATGTGGTCAAATAAAGTTCAACTAATGGAAATCATGAGGTAAGGAATTTTGTCTCAATTTTCATTTCATTGAGACATATTTGTTAATATGCACCTATTCAATTTTATATGGTGTATAAACTTCCCATTTTATGTATTTAACATGAATATATATTTATTAAATATGTTTAGTTTTTAAATTCTTGTTTATTCTTTCATGGGGTAAAATTTTAAATTTACCAAATTTTGAAGAATTTATTATACTCTTGTTGAAAGAATATTATCATTTATCCTTCATAAGATCCATTTATTCTATTAAATAAACATAATATTTATATATTATTTATCATTATCAATTAAAACATATACCATTGTTACATACACTATTTAATTAGAATATTGATTTATTAACTAGGGATATTTGATGATAAAGAATATTATACTCTCATGGGGAAAATAAGTAATATTACCTTGAACTAGTTTTTACCCATTGTTTAAACTTTTTTATGAATGGTATTTATAGTAGAGGTATCAAGATGTCTAAGATCACGATGTAAAATAATTATTAATATGTTCATTGATAATTTATTTATTATTTTTATCCATGATACATTCACATTTATATTATCTCTAGATGAAATTTATACTCAGTTTATTAATTAAATGGAATGTTGGTTCAGTTATGTACCTTGTTATATTGACTATGCCTTATCTAATCATGATTTTCAAGTTATTAATGAAATGGAATGTGTGTTTTGAGATATTTACCTTTATATATTGATTATTAATTATTTGTTGTTATTTATAAATTTATGATAGATTCCTCTTTATATAACTCTTACTGGGTATTTGAGATCACCCTTATTTGGTTTCCTTTCCCAGGAATCCAGGAAGAGTACTACGAATGACATCCAAGGATGTTCATGAAAGAATAATGATATTCATGAAAAATAATTATGTTATAATTTATGTATTCAAATTTAATATGGTAATCACGTATGTTTCATGTTTACAAAAACTAATTAACTATTCATTCAGTTCGGATGTGTTCTCTAATATCTTATTCCACTGTAGTAAATTAGACATCAACTCTTGGATTCTGGGGTTTAGGTCACTACAGTTGGTATCAGAGGAAATTTCTGTTAAAACCTGAAGAATTAGATTATAGAAAAATAATATTTTGGAACAAAGTATAATGTTATACTTTGATGATAATTATATAATAATATTCTATGTTTTTTTAAATGAATATATTATGTGTTTTTTCCTAGTAATACATCCATATATGGATACTAAAATTGTATGTGGTTCTGGATTAGTTGTACCTAGGGTTAATATCTCTGAAAAGGACACATTGGCCTTGACCCTCTCATCACCTAGTGAATGAATATGGGCATTACTACCCACCTAGTTTGACACTTTTAGTGGATATTCTTGGAATAACTCACATACTCAAAACAAAACATTATGAAGGATTTGGAAATAAATTTATCCCTAAGGAAACCAAGTTTATGATCTGACATTAGAAATTCATAACTTTTTAATTTATGTTCTATACTACAACATATTTATAATTATACACTATAATTTAAAATTCATGATTTTATGATCTAACCTTGTATGTTAAATTTTTTAGAAATGGTTCTTAGAAGGAAGAAGGGTATCAATAGTTATATTCAATATAGATATTTCTTTGCTAAGGAATCCAATACAGTTGGTATTATAACTGAGTAGATCCTGTATATATTATGGAATCTTAATCATGTTCTGAAAAATAACATTGACTAAATGGATAAACCTTTTTTTCTATAGAGAGATTCACTAATGATTGATTTCTTCAGGCTGAAGAAGCTCATGTTTTTTTGTGGGACCACTAATCTAGTGGTATCTGAGCAATGGATTAAGTCCATTAAAAATATTTTTCTGGATTAGGGATGCAATAATTTGCAAAAAAATTTACTCATATTACATTGTATCATGGTTGATGTTGATTACTGGTTTTCATTGAATTGGAATACTAAGTATGAATAATAAATAGAACACGTGAAATGGAAAGATTTTAATGAAACATTCTTCGAAAAATATTTCGATCGTAAACGATGAACTAAAATGAAGAGAAAGTCCCTTAGCTTAAATAAAAAATAATAATAAAGTGTTTAAAAGTGTGAGGAAACCTTTACAATACTATCTATATATACTATAGATTATATATGAAACAAAAATTTTAAGATTAAGCATTTACTTGAATTAATTAAGCCAAGTATCTGAATGGATTTTGTCACTAAAAAATATTCATCATATGATTAAATAGTTTTATATTCCATAAATATTGATAAGTAATAATATAGTTCTTACATGTTCAAGGTAAATCAAGAAAATAATTGATTAAATGAGTACCCAAAAAATAGAATGCATCAATAAAGAAAAATAGAACAAATAAATTTCTATCTTGTGAAAATTTTGGAATGAACCATCTTCGTAAATGATTTAATTTAATGGAATTTTTCTATAATTATTGATATAAGGGTCATCATTCTAATTAATTCCAAGGTATACATCATATCAATGATTCTTAGTTCTTAAACTACAAATAAATTGGGTATTATTCAAACCAATTTCCCAAGTATCAAGGGAACTTAATGCATAATAGATTAATGGAAGAAAGATAAGATTTTACAATCACTGCAGCTGAGGGTGAAGTTCCAAAATATGTGGCGGTAGATACATAAATCCTACATTAAAATTTAGATAATTATATATATTATTCAATATTCTAGAACTATTTTATATCTTCCAATTTTTGTAAGAAAATGAGATATTTCCCTGGAACCTTAAGAAGGGAGTTGTTAGTAAAAACTCTTATGTAAGAATCATTACAACAAGGATGTGTCAGTATGTCCCCATTATGAAATATAAATATGCTTTATTTTCTGAACTTATTATTACAGCTATGTATTACTTTGATATAATCCTTATTATAGATTAAACTTCAAAATGTAATGTAATGATTTTTTATAAAGATAAATAAATTAAAAATCATGGTGAAGATATGGAGAAATTATATATTTTTTAAAACATATGATATATAAAAAGACCAACATTTCCTAAAATAAATATTTTATTTAAAGGGATAAACATGAGGAAAAGTTGACGGCTTGAGCAATTCAAATATTATGATTTTTCAACACACTACCACCCATGGAAGGAAAATAAGGTAGTGGATACAGTGAACCTGAAGGTTCATGGAATTATTACCCAAATTATGATTTAGATGGATCTTGTGTTCATTAATCTATTAAATATTGATTTGTGAAATATTAAGTAATGATATACATCAATCATTTTCAAAATTATTTTGAAACCAACTACTATTTTAAAAGATAAAAATTTCTAAATATGATGATCAAAATTTTAAAAATAAAATTAAATCTATTAATGATGGGGAATTAGCATAATTCAGTTGTGAATATGGTGTTTTGAAATTTGGAAAGATATTATATGTTCCATATATACCTGAGCTAAAAAAGAAATTATTGGATGACACTCAAAGCTCAAATTTCTTAATTCACCTTGGTTGCAAAAAGATGTCTAGGGATTTCAGGGAACATTTTTGGTGGGATAACATGCTGTGGGAAATTGCAGACTATGTATTAGGATATTTTGTTTTTCAAAAGGCCAAGGATGATAGATGTCATCCTAGAGGAGTTATGCAACCTCTTCCTATTCCTACGTAGAAGTCGAATGACATTACTATGGACTTTTTCACTGTACTACCAAATACTTCTAGAATAAATAAAGCAATATGTGTTATTTTTTATTTCCTAACCAAATATACACATTTTATCTCCATAAGATAATATTTACATATTGATCATCACAAAGAAATTTATATTAATGATGTTGTAATACTTTATGGTGAACCTATTTCAACTGTGTCTATTAAAGATCCCCAATTTACATCAAAATTCAGGAAGATTCTTTATAGGGATCCTAATACAATTCTTTATAAGAGCACCCCTACCATCGTCAAAATAATGAACAATATGAATAGACTATTAACAAAATGGAATATATGTTGAGTTCATGCTAACTTTACATTCATGGTATGTAGGGTATGTATTTCACATTGGTATATTTTTAATATAAAGAATAGTTTCCATTAATGTTTTAAAATGGAACCATATGAAGCATTATAGAGCAAGATAATTCATACTCCAACTTTTTGTGATAAAGTTGGTGAATGGAATATTGTAGTCCCAGAACCTTTTGAAGAGAAATTAACAAAGGTAAATATTATTCAATCTCATATAAAATCATCCCAAAATAAGAAAATTAGATTTTTTTCAATAATCATAGGAATGATTTTGGAATTCCAAGTGGGAGATCATGTATTCCGAAAAGTAACTCCATGGAAGGGTGTCATAAGGTTCTAAGAGAATGTAAATTTGAGACTTAGGTACATTGGATCCTTAAAAATTATAGAAATTATTCAATTTATGGATTATAATTTGGAAATGATTCCAAGACTCTATAAAGTATATTGGGTTTTCCATATATCATTTTAAGAAAGTGTATGCCAAACCCAATGCATGTTCTCACCTCTAAATAAATATAATTGTAACATGATCTATCTTACTATAAATATCCCATCCACATTATTTTTACTAGAGAGAAATTATTGAGAAATCAGATGTCTCTACTAGTAAAGGTGCTTTGGATAAATCATAAAATGGTAGAAGAAATGTGAGAACTAGAGTATATTATGAAGAAAAAACTACCCTAATTTTCTCAAATGTATTATACTTGGAATTTTGAGTATTAAATTATAATAGGAGGGAGGAATGTAACACCCATAGACCTTATGATTTATTTTCAATTAAATAAATTCAAACTCTTCGATTACTTAAGATTCAAAAAAAACAATGTTCCGCATTTATAGTATATAAACATTATATTTTAATAAAACAATAATAAATTGAACATTTTCTATTTCATGTCCTAAGATAATTACAATTTTCTAGGAATAATATACAATTTGGACTTTACTTGGAAAAACTAATCCTATAATGAATTTTTGATATTTTTCATTATAAATAATCTTTTAGTAACAATAAAAAATATTTTATTTTAACATTCTAAGTGTTATTCATAAAAAATTATTATAATATGTGTAATTAAAAATTTATTTAACTTTTTTAATATAAATAATTTTAAGGACATATGGAGGTAAAAAAAATATTTTTTAGAAAGGTGTTTATTTTCCTAGAAACTGCTTTTATTTTAAAAGAGATAATGTAAATCCATTTTATTTAATTAAGATTATCTATAATGATGAATGTTTTATATTAAAATTATAGATTATATATATAAATATTTTAATTTAAATCTATCTAATTATAATTCTTATCCATTTATTTAATTGAATATCATCTTGTGCTTGAAAAGTTTTTTCTTGAAAATTCATTTTCGAGATGAATTGTGGGTTTGTTTTTAATTAAAATTTTCTACTTATCTGAGATGAATTTAAAAAATATTAAATTTTTATAATCCAAATAATTTACATTATTTAATAACATCAATTTGTTTTTTTCCATAATATTTATAAAATACATTAATAACGAATTATACCAATTATGGATAAAACGACGTTTTTCCTAATTTATGTGCTTGTGTTAAAATTAATTTTCCATACACATAAAATTTTTATTTGAAAAAAAGAGATTTAATATTTATAATGAATGATCTCAAATTATATGAGAAGTCTCATTTTATTTTTAGTTATAAAAGTTAAATTCCCTTGTTAATTAAAATGATACAAGTTATAGTGGTGAAAAATAAAATGGTAAAATTAAGTAAACATAAAGGATAAGAAATAACATGTTAAAAATGGTTTTTTTATAAATGTTTTTCCTAGGAATATAATCCATATATTTAATTGTTTATCTATTTTTGAGTAAATTTGGGTGATAGTGACTTCCCATTATTGAATAGTTTTAGGTATTTACCAAAAATGTCACTCTTCCTCAATTATAAAAGGGCACTCTTAACCATCACTTATTCACACCACTAAAGAAATTTGTATCAACAAAACCCTATCGAAATAAATTCCAAACATTATTATCCACATTATAGATCATTTGGTACTCCCAAAATTCAATCCTTATGGTCCTTAAGTGGATATCCAAAGGAGGTTTCTATTCACGAAGGCAATCACTTACAGAGCTCTTCCATTATATTTATTATTTTTTCAACATAAATTATGTCCTAAAACATCCAATATTATTACCCCAATATCAATTTTATAATTATATTTTATTATTATTATTGAATAATATTTATCCATGTAATCATTTATAAAATGGTAAACAAAATCCTTGATCGTGTGTATGACAGACTACTACCTCAGGAACTGATGTAACTCATTTTTCATCAACACATCTCATGATTATATATAATGATTTATTTAATGTATATATGTAATATATATAATATTATTATACTTATTTAATTATAATATCAGATATACCTTCGTACTTTACATGTCATTTAAAATATGATAATGTCGCTCATGTGTACATTGAACTACCACCTCATGAAGCAATATAATTCTTTTTTCAATTTTTATTTAAGTGAAAGGTAATAAGGATAAATTTAATTAAAATATTTTATATATATGAAATAATATTTATTATTTAAAATTAATATATCACCCACTTTCTTACACTTTCACTAGTAAAAAAATTATATCGTTTCCCATGCATACATACAGATTATCATCTCCATGAAGCGATGTGATTCATTTTCTATATAAAATTTACAAGAATTATTATAAAAATGTATCTAATTAGTAAATATGATATTTATATCATTAATATAATTATATATATTATTTATCTATATCTTATTCAAAATAATTGGAACTTTCACCACAAACCATGTATGAGAAAATAAGGCAATTAACACCTAAGACAACGAGAGTATTGAAATATTATTAACAAATAGGTTGATAAATGTTATAAAAAGATCATATATGATATTATAATTATTTATATTATTATTCAATAAAGTAATAACATTCTTTAAACTATTATTCATGAGTATAATGAAATTTCAAATGAAATAAAGTTTGAGGTACGGTATTTCCTCTCAAATATTATTTCATTGAGATGTTATTGTTAATATGAACCTAATAAATTTTAGGTGGTGTATAAACTTCCACTTTTATGTATTTAGTATGAATAATTATATATTCATGAATTTTAATGTTTTAATTCAATTTTATTGTTTCATGGGGTGAAATTTAAAAGTTACCAAAAGTGATAAGAATCTATTTTACAATATCTTATTCTTTTTGGAATTATTTTACTGTTATTAAAATAATATTATCATTTATCCTTCATAAGACACATTAATTCTCTTAAATATTCATTTTTATTGTATCGTCTATATGATTATTTCATAACCCGTATACTATTTTTACATACAGTGTTTACTCTGAATTTAATTTTATTAACCGTGGAAATATTAATATATATAAATATATATTAGTTACTCAATACAGAATTTTGATGATAAAGTGTATTATAAATAAAATAAATCAATTATTTGATATATGTGTAATTCTATGGACCTATAGTATTGGGTGAGCCCTAAAATTATATATCCCCTTAATGTATTGGTTGTCTTATTAGGCGAATCAGTACCCGGGTATTAAATGTGTTTTTACCCAAAGTTTTAAAATATATTGTAAAAGGTATTGATAGTATAAGAATCATGATACCTAAGATCATGACTTAAAATAATTTAAAATTTACTTCCATGATAATTTAGTTGATATTATTATCCATCAAATTTTCGCTATGATATTTTCTCTAGAGGCTTTTCTTTCTCATTTTATTAGTTAATTATCAAGTGTGTCTAGTTATTTACCTTTCCATATTGATTATTCCTTATCTAATCATGATAGTAAAGTTATTGATTAAATGTAATGTGTGTTCATATATTTACCTTTCCATATTGATAATTATGTATTTATTTGGCTTTATTCATTCATGATAGATTCCACTTTATATAATTGTTACTAAGAATTAGATCTCACCCTTATTTTTTCCCTTTCATGGGAATCATGGAAGATTACTATGAATTATATGCTAGAATATATCAGAGGGAATAATTACATTCACAAAAAAAAAATTATATTACAAATTTGTATTCAAATGTAATATGGTAATCATGCATGTTTCTAGTATCCAAAGTCTACTAAATTGTTTTGTCCTTTGGGATTCCGTCTCTTGTATCATATAACAATGTAGTAAAGTAGATATCGTCTTCGGGCTACTAAGTTCAGGGTCTCTATAGTTACAGTAGTCTAGTTAGCATATCCTTCTTCCAGTGAAACTTCCAAAACCCTAGGTCATCACCCACACCATTGGTCCTATTTAAGAGTATATTTTATGGATGATCAAAATATCACGACCTATCCCACAGGGCATAGATGTGACTACCCAAATCCCACCTATCATAGGCAAGGGGTTTGTAACTAGAACCTGAAGTCTTTTCCCAAATAGGGAAGGCATTTCCTTTGATATCTGTACGCACTCAAAAGGGGAAACTTAAGTAAAAAACCAAGAAAAGTAAGGTATAACCACCAGAGTAAAGTAAAACCATAAGTAAAACTATAAATTGAAAATAGTGGGATAGAATAAAATCCCTAGAAATTGAAAAGAAAGTAAACAGTTATTGCATCTTCCCTGGAGCTCTACCTAGAGGGTAGTAGTTGTACGTCTGAATTCCAAGAAGAAGACCTCGACTAATCCCATCGCACCAAGCTGCTCCGTGTCTCGAACCTCCAAAGTCTACCCCGGCGCGTCAATAGACTGCACCAGACACACACCTGCAGGAAAATCCCGTGTATAGGTGAGTATAAAAATACCCAGTAGGGGCCCTCGAGACCCCCGAAGGTCTCACAGTAATCCAAAAAAGAAAACACCACAAGAAACACCAAAAACGTAATATCACAAGCCTGGTCTAAATAATGAAGCACAAAGGAAAAGGGACACCTCACTCTGATGGTATAACATCAAGGTTATTAGGATTGGGATGACTAGTCTAAAAGACATATCATCCTCTTTTTAGTAACTCCAATGATGACCCGTAGAGGTCACTTTATTCTGACCCATATTGGTTGCTAGATGATGACCTGTATTGGTCATTGGTGCTGACCCGTATTGGTCACTGGTGGTGACCTGTATTGGTAACTAGTGCTGACCCTTATTGGTCGCTGGTGTTCACCCATATTGGTCATTGTATCCAAACTGTATTATCACCGGTAGAGAGGTAGGGATGATTAGTCGTACAACTAGATCAACCCACTCTAGAGTTTATGAGGATGACTTATATTGGTCGCTCTTCCACTTCATGTCACAGCTAGCCACAGGATACCCGCATGAAGCATGCCTGTTCTCCAAAAGACTCTTCTCCTCAAGTTGTGAGTCATATTTCAACCACATCAAGGTTCCACAAAAACCACACCTAAGGAGATGCACTATCATAGGGGTCCCAACGTGACATACGACGTGTCTATCAGACACCCGGTCTATGAGATATGTGCACTTTTGCAAAAGGGTCTGGTTTGATTCAAGTTTGATCCAACCCAAGTTGCACGTCAAACTCTGTCAAAACTCACTTATAGTATCTCTAAAGGACCGCCATGTCACAAGTTTCCTTAATTCCTTAGATGGCACATCGATCGGATGCTCGACCTATAGGTTACACCCCTTTCCATGAAAAGGGGGTGATCGCATCTTAGTCTGGACCAGCTCAGTCAGGCCAGCCAGAATATTCCAAAGGGGCTGCTTCCTAAAAGGGGTTCCAATTCCACTGACGACGTGTCGAACAGACACTTGGTTCGTTAGTTACATGTATTTCTTTATTCAGGGGCCGGTTGGGTCTGGGCCCAGTCCGACTCAGTCAGGCCTACCCGACGCAACAGGTCCCAGGGTCTACATTACCCCACCCGAGTCTAGCCTATTAAAGGATGACATAGTTGACTAGGTCCGGCACATCAGGGCCGGCCCGACTGGTTCTTGGTTCCATGCCACAGTTGTCCCAGCCCAGCAGGTGAGGCTCCACCCACCCGTGATGGCCTGCTGGGTTGTGGGTCAATCCTGGTCCGCTGGGTGGGTCCGACCCATTCGGCCGACCCGATTTGGGCCCATTTAGGCGGCCCGAGTCTGGCTCGGTCCCCCTAATGGAGGACCACTTCACCAAGCTAGCCCCGCAAATGCGAGTCCATTTCGTCCCGCATGATGCGACGCAACACGGGGCCGCACCGCCACCTCCTGCCGCTGCTGCTGCCACCAGAGGTGCCTGTAGGGGCCTCCCTTCTCCCGCACGGCCAGCTCGGGCAAGACACCTCTATCCACCGTGGCGTGTGATGTCACTTCCTCTTTCCATAGCCCATAGCCAGTTGCTACGGGTCTCCTCCGGCCACCGTCGGTCGCCACAGGCAAGGTGTGCCGACAGTTGTTTCCTCCGACCATTGGATATGCTCCGGTGGTCCGTTCTTGGTGCCATCAATTCTTAAGGGCCTCCCGGATTGCCGCCGCCACAGCCTGACCTTCTTTCTCGCATTTCCATCGAATTTAGAAAACCATCCCCGAAAAAATAAAAAAAACAAGTGGTGGAGGGTATAACCCTTGTTTGTTTGGCTCGCACACTCCACGTTATATTTTTAACAAGAGGGATGTAATTATTCATCACATTTTAATAATGTTGAACCCTGATTAAATTACCTACAATGAACTCCCACAAAAAAGGAAACAGAATTGAGGGAAAATCATGAATTAAAAGAAAACCCCTACCTCAAGATTCATTGGGGATGTCACAGATGGTGGTGCTTCCACATTCGAGGGTATTGCGAATGAAGGAGAAGGTTCGCGTGCATTGGTATTCATCGCTCGTCTAACTTCGGATCAATCCTACAAAATTCGTCGTCAATCCTCTATTCTCCATCAGTGGAAGTTGTGGCGTCACATCGTCTGGGGTTCCTCACTTGATAAAGCCATGCCAAAACCCCACCTCGGGCTCTATTTAAATAGGATAGGGAAAGACAAGAAACGCCTTGAATAATTAATGAGGTTCATTAATTAATGTAATTAATGTGCTTCATTAATTTAAATAGTTAAAGTGTCTCATTAATTATGTGAGGGGTGGTTATAGAACCACTGCATAACCATGCAATTAAGAACCCATAATTAATGGTCTGACCACCTCTATGGTCCCCGCCACCACCACTCAACATGTGGTAGGAAAAAGAAAAAGAAATAAAATAACAAATTATGTTATTTTATTATTTATTTAAAAGTCGTAAAAACTATCTTTTCTCCCTGACCAACTGTGCTTGAAGTGAAGCTTTTTTTTAAGATAATCTCAATGTTGTAGATTCAATGGTTCCATCTGATTTTTAATCTAAACACGGGTTTAAAAGATATAAAACACCGCCCGCACATTTACTGAATGTACCCGAAAAAAAGTTCAAAAATTCATTTTAGACACACCAGGCCTCATAATTACACACCGTCAATTTTCATAGACTCATAATAATTGCAAATAATTTAAAAAAAATTACATGAATTTTTTTTTAATTTAAATTCTCCCCACCTTAGGGCTTTATTCCACTGAGATCCAAACAAGGATTCACAAACAAATATATGTACTAGGCATGCATACTCTCCTCTCTCTCCCATGTGCTCTCCTAGATATTCATGTGCTGCCATAGACCTTGCACTAGAGGAATCGATTGTGCATGAAGGACCCCCTCTTTTTGATCCTTTATCTTCAACATGAACTCCACAAAAGTCTCCCCGTCATCAATCTCTAGCTCTCCATGTTAGATGATGTGAGATCGTTCATGCACGTATCTCCTCACCTAGGATACGTTGAAGACATCGTGAACCCTCTCCAAATATGGTGGAACTGCCAAGAAATATGCGACCTTTCCAATCATTCGAAGTATCAGGTTTTGTCAGATAAACCTCCGTGATAGTTTTACACCTCGGCCAAATCTCTGTAGTCCCCATTGAGGGGAGACTTGCAATAATACATGGTCCCCCTACTAAAAATCCAGTGGTCTCCATCGCCTATCGGCATATGAATTCTATCAGATCTGTACATTCTTCATCTACTCTCGGATGACCTTCACCTTCTTAGTATTATCTTGTACCATTTCTGGGCCTACGAGTGCTGGCTCTTTTGGATCCGTCCAACACAAGGGCGACCTGCACCATCATAAGTAAAATGCCTCAAAAGGAGACATAACAATGGTGGAGTGATATCTATTGTTGTACACAAACTCCAACATGGGTAGTTAGTCCTCCCAACTGTGACCAAAATCTAGGAGACATACATGAAGCATGTCCTCTATGGTCTGGATGGTTCGCTCAGTCTGACCATCTGTCTGTGGGTGAAAATTTATGATCAAGCTATGCTATGTCCCGAAAGCCTCCAACAATCCTTTCAACAATCGGGATGTGAAGCATGTGCCATGGTATGAGACTATAGTCTAAGGCACCCTGTAATGTTTCATGATCTTCTGAACATAGAGACATCACATGCTCTCTACTGAACCCTTCACTCAAATATCAAGGAATTGGGCCAAATTGGTGAGTCGGTAAACGATCACCCATATGGTATTGTTCCCTAACGACTTATGAGGTAACCCTATCACAATGTCTATCGATTTCTTTTCCCACTTCCACTCTGGTATCTTGAGGGGCTGGGTCATGTCTGCTGGTACCTGGTGCTCAGCCTTCACTTGTTGGAAAGTGAGTCATCTAGAAACAAACTTCGTCACAGTTTTCTTCATCCCTAGCCACCGGTGCTGACGTCATAGGTCCTAATACATGTTCATCATGCCTAGATGTACTTCCAATGGGGATATATGGAAATCCCACATCACCTCCTCTCGTAGCACCACTGGTACAGATGTACCTCCTCTAAAAATGATAGCATAATCCCCACCTTCAGATTATCCATCAGGGGCATGGTCTTAGGATATCTTAGCACCTGTAGTCTCGAAGTAGCTGTCTAGGAGTTGCACCTCCTTGACTCCCTAATGGAGTGGAGGAGAAATTACCATCGACTGGAAGAAGACTGTCTCATATCTATCCAAGTAGGATATCTAAAGAGAGGCTAACTGCTCGGAAGCATCGTTCAATAGCTGCGAACTCGATCTTCAACTAAGTGCATTTGCCACTACGTTCCCCTTCCTAGGAGTATAGGCTATCTCAAAGTCATAGTCTAGGAGGAACTCTAACCAACATCGCTATCTCAAATTCTGATATTTATATGTGACGATATATCTAAGACTCTTTTGGTATGAGTAAACAATGAATCTCTCACCCATCAAGTAGTGTCGACACATCTTCAGTGTGAAGACTACTATGGCCAAATCCAAGTTGTTAGTCACATAATATTTCTCATGAGGCCTCAACTGTCTTGATCTATAAGAAATCACTGCACCATCCTACATCAGGATGAAACTGAGGCAGGTCATTGATGCATCATAGTAAACCACGTAGTCAGTGCCCTCCTCCAGCAACCTCGGGATGGGAGAGCTGGTCAAGCTCTGCCTCAACTGTTGAAAGTTATACTTCCATGTCTCTGGACACAAGAAGGGTTTTCCCTTCTTCTTCAAGTCATTCATGGGTGCAGCTACTATGTAGAAATCATGTACAAACCTCTGATAGTAGCCTTCTAATCCAAGTAAGCTCTACACATCAGTAACAATCCTCGGTGGCTCCTAAGCAAGTACCATCTTGATCTTCACTAGATCCACCACTACTCCAACCTCTGAGATGATGTGTGCTAAGCAGTGGAACTTCCGTATCCAGAACTCACAATTTGAGAGCTTCCCATATAATTGGTTCTCCCAGAGTGTTTCCAGAACTATCCTTAATTGTACAACGTTCTCTTCCTTGGATGTTGAGTACACCAAGATGATGTTGATGAAGACCACCACAAAGCAATCAAGGTATGGCTGAAATATCCGGTTCATGAGCCCCATGAACACTGTTGGAGCATTGGTCACACCGAAATGCATCACCAAGAACTTTTAATGGACATACCAATATCTGATGGTTGTGTTCGGTATGTCCTCACCTGGTACCCTAAGCTGATGATAGCCTGATATGAGGTCAGTCATCGAGAATCACTTCTCTCCTTTCAACTGATCAAACATATCATTAGTCCTTAGTAGAGGATACTTGTTCTTCACGGTCACATGGTTCTCACTTAATAAGTCCACACATAGCCTCAAAATTCTGTATTCCTTCTTGGAAAAAACACCGGGGATGCCCATGGAGAAACATTATGCCTTATGAATCCATTCCTCTGTAAGTCCTCCAATTATACCCTCATCTCATGGTGATCTGTAGAGTCTATTTGATATGCTGGTGTAGATATCGGTGTTGTTCTTGGGTAAAAATAAATGTATAAGTCTACCTCTCTATGAGGACGTAGTCCTAGGACATCTTCTGGTAAGGCGTACTCATTCTCATCCATCGCCGCTAGAAACTATGGACTCGCCTCATCCACCGTGTCAAAGGGCATGAAATCCAGCTGATATGTAATCGGCTGCACCCTCATGAGTGCAAGTCCATCTCATTCTGATCTGTTTTCCTTATCACCAAAAAAGGAAAACTAGCCTCCATCTCTAAGCATACATCACACTGTACATCTTAAGAAATCAATCTGTGTGTGAACTGCTGATAGTCATTCCATGCCTAGAATGACATCATAGGGCTTCAATGCCTCTACTAGAATATCTAATCTGAAACATTCTCCTCTAAGAGTATGATCACACTGTCGGGACTAGTGTGTGACTGGTTAATCTCCCCCCTTAGGACTATCCAAACGTAAAGGTCGAGCTAAAATCTCAGTCATAATTTCAGAGTCCCGAACTAAGTCTGCATCAAGGAAAGAATTGATAGAACCTATGTCGATAATCACTACAGCTAAACTAGAGAAGATACAGATCATACCTTGTATCATCTCAGGGACGTCAGGGTCATGACCATATACTAACTATAACTGGACTTGTCCCCATCCACCCACTCCCTGAGCTCATGGTAGATTTCCTGGGGGGTGGTGGTGGTAGTTCCTGGTGACACTTACCACCTTTCATGCACATCCTGCTCCCCTGCCTCATCCGCTGCTTGGCTAACTCTCATGCTACTGCTACTGCCTTGGTGGCCCCTCCACCGTCTTCCGATCATCCATGCAAGGACTCAGACTATCACGAGCCCTGGGACCCTATCCCCTGTAGTAAAGAATGATCATGCCTCGCTAGTGGCTCCCTTGGCCTCTCATGCCTTTCACCTCAAACCATGAGTCATGGGGTCTCCCTCCGGAAGGTCAAGCCTGCTTGGGATTCTATGTAATATGTCTATGGAATGTGGAAGATGAATCTTCTACCTATCATCTGGTACGGTCTTTAACTGTTGGTGCCTTCTTGGAAAAGAATCTCTCAATAAAAAAACTCACTCTAGCAACCCAACCTATGTCGGGGTGCAAGAAAAAATATCACAGCTCTAATCTCTCTTCGAAGCCCCTAATCAAATGTTTGGGCCCTAAATTAAGGGTCTCGTACCATGTCATTGGAGAATAGGGAGAGGTCAGTAAATCTTACCGAATACTAAGCCAAAATTGGGTCGCCCTTCTTTAGATACAGTAGATCCTGAAGACGCACAGAGCGTAGTGTTGTTGGCAAAAAATCCGCCCTGAAAAGGCTCTCAATGTATGGACTGGTAAGGGTCATATACTCATGCACCTGGAGCATCGAGCTCTACCATCGTCCTTACGAGCCTTGAAGAAGGCCAGCGGCCAAGATCTACATCTTCTCGACAAGTGTCTCTACTAAGAGAAACACCAAAAAAACCACCTCAAGCCAGTCCTCTATGGCCTGGGGGTCCATCTCACCTTGAAACCTTAGAGTCCTCTGTCTCTAGAACTCATGAAACTCGCTCTTTCAGTGTTCATGATCCACTGGTAGCATATGAAATCAATGGGTGGGGGTGTTGCTGGTACCCCACCTGAAGGTGCCATCACTTTGAGGGGTCCCTATACAGATGCCTCGTCACTTGGGGGACCAATGTCATGATCTCCAATTAGAATCATGGATTTCTATATTCATGGAGTAATCTAGTAAGAAATATATGTGCCACCGTCAATAAGTTATACCTGGTCAGATGAATCAAGAAAGATCAATAAAACTTTTCAAAACAATAGCAGCCAGTGTTTTCATGTACCGATTCAGAAAACTGAATTCAGGGTCATGGTGTTTGGATACGTCGGTCGGCGCACCAACACTGGACTCCATGTACTAAAAACCAAACTCAAGACACATTACACCATTTACTCATTGAAATTATACTCTTAGTTATTCTGGTTGAACTGGCCGCCCTTTGATACCACTTTGTCATGACCCATCCCACAGGGCCCAGAGTGACTACCCCAAACCCACCTTCCATAGGCAAGGGGTTGGTGACTAGCACCTAAAGGCTTTTCCCAAACAGGGAAGACATTTACTTAGAGATCTGTACACACTCAAAAGGGGAAACTAAAGTAAACATCCAAGAAAAGTAAGGTATAAACACAAGAGTAAAGTACAACCACAAGTACAACTGTAAACTGAAAACAGTGGGTCGTAATAGAAGCCCTCGAAACTGAAAAGAAAGTAAACAATGGTCACAAATTCCCTAGAGTTCTATAGGGAGGGTAGTAGCTGTAAGTTTGAATTCAAAGAAGAGTATATTGACTGCTCCCATCACACCAAACTCCACCAAGTCCCGAACCTCCAAAGTATTCCTCGGAGCGTCTGTAGTACACACCAAACTCACACGTGCGGGCAGAGCCTGTGCAGGGGTGAGTATTGAAATACCTAGTATGGTAACCTGAGACCCCTGAAGGTATTTCAATAATCTAAAAAGAAAAACACCACAGGAAATACTAAAAAGTTAATATCACAAGTAGGATCTAAATCAAAAAGCATAATGGAAAAGTGACAGCTCACTTTAATTGTATAACTTCAAGGTTACTTGGATAGGGATGACTAGTCGAGAAGTTAGATAATACTATTCATAGTAACTCCACTGCTAACCCATATTGGTCATTGTATGTGGAACCGTATTGGTCGCTAGATGCTGACTTGTATTGGTCACTGGTTCTTACCAATATTGGTCTCTGGTGCTGACCCGTATTGGTCGCTGGTGCTGACCCGAATTGGTCGCTGGTGCTAACCTGTATTAGTCGTTGGTGCTGACCCATATTGGTCATTTTTTCTGACCCATATTGGTCTCTAGTAAAGAGGTAGGGATGATTAGTCATACAGCTAGATCATCCCACTCTAAAGTTTCTGGTGCTGACCCGTATTGGTCACTCTTTCTCTTCATGTCACAGCAAACCACTTGATTCCCACAGGAAGCATGCCAGATCTATGGAAGACTCTTCTAATAAATCCATCTGTCATATTTCAACCGGTATGAAGTCCTGCAAAAAGCATACACACAGGACTGCCCCATCATAGGGGTCCCAACGTGACAGATGGCGCGTCGATCGTACGCCCGGTCTATGCGATATGGGAAAATTTGTAAAAAGGGCCCAATTGGATTCATATTTGATCCTACCCAGGTCACACGTTAAACTTCGTCAAAACTCCCTTATATTATCTCCAAAGGATGTCATTTTCACAAGGTTCCTTATTCTATAGATGGTGCGTTGATCAGACACCCATTCTATTAGTTACACCCCTTTTCGTGGAATGGGGGTGATCATATCTTGGTATTTATAGGATAAGTAGAGCCCCTAGATTATGTCAAAGGGACTGATTCCCAAAAGGAGTCCCAACGCCACCGACGGTGTGTCAAACGGACACCTGGTTCGTTAGTTACATGCATTTCTTTATTCGGGGGCCGGTTGGGTCTGGGCCCGATCCGACTCAGTCAGGTTGGCCTGATGTAACAGGTCCCGAGGTCTACCTGACCCCACCTGGGTCAAAAACATTAAGGGTCTTCCAGGTTTACAGGGTCCGTCTCGTCAAGGTTATCCCGACTGGTTTGTGGACCCAGGCCACGCTTCGCTCGGACCATCGGGTGGGACTCGGCTCACCCGCGCTGGCCGGCTGGGCTTCGGGCCCGGCTCCGACCGTAGGGTGTGTCCCTCCCACGTCAAGCCCAGTCCACCTAAAGGAGAAAATTTTCACCCAACTTCCCCATCGATGTGGGTCCGTTTCATCTGGTGCAACGCGGTGTGGTGTGGGGCTGTGACACCCCCTCCCGCCACGGCTCGCTGGCCGCGGTTGCTACCGCCAGCGGTGCCTGAAGGCACCGCCCTTCCCCGGCACGGTCGCCTCAGGCCGGCCGCCTTTAGCCACTACAACGCGCAACGGTTCACCACCTTCCCACCGCCCATAGCCGGTTGTCACATGCCTCCTCTGGCTACCACCTATCGCTGACAACATGGCTCACTGATAGTTATTTATATGGGCCACCAGACGTGCTCTGGTGGTCCATTCTTGGTGTTGTCTATGCCTTAGGGCCTCTTGGATCGTCTCCACCATAGCGTGACCTTCTGTCTCGCATTTCCATAGAATTGGGAAAATCATCCCCAAAGTACGCAACAAAAAAAACAAGCGGCGGAGGGTCCGGGTCTTGTTCGTTTGGCCCGCACCCTCCGAATTTTCTTTTTAACAAGAGGGTGGTAATTATTCATCAAATTTAAATAATTTTATACCCGGTTCAAATTCCCTGCAACATCCTCCCACAAAATAGGTAATATAATCAAGGGAAAATCTGGAATTAAATGACAAACCCTACCTCGCAATTCGTTGGGGACGTCCCGGATGGTGGTGCTTCCATGTTTGATGGTATTGAGGATGAAGGAGAAGGTTCACGTGCATTTGAATTTGTCATCCATCTACCTTTGAATCGATCCTACAACATGAATCATCAATCCTCCATTCTCCATCGGTGGAAGGCATGGAGTCACTTCGTCTAGGGTTCCTCACTTGATGAATATGTGACAAAACCCCACCCCAAGCTCCATTTAAATAGGATGGAAAAGGCGAGCAATGCCTTGATGAATTAATGACGTTCATTAATTGAAATAATTAATGTGCCTCATTAATTTACAAAATTAAAGTGTCTCATTAATAACAAGAGGGGTGGTTACACAATAACTATGTAACCATGAAATTAACACCCCATAATTAAAGGTCTGAACACCTTCATGGTCCCCACCATAGCCACTCAACAGGTGGTAGGAAAAAAATAAGAAATAAAATAACAATTTATGTTATTTTATTATTTCTTTAAAAGTCAAAAAAACTATCTTTTTCTCCCGAACAACTGTGGCCGAGGTGATGCTTCCCTTAAGCGAATCTCGATGCTACAGATTCAATGGTGCCCTCAGATTCTTTATCTGAGCACCGGTTCAAAAGAGTGAAAATGCCACTTGTGCTTTTACTGACTATACTAGAAAAAAGTTCAAAAATTAATTTTGGGAACATTGGGCCATGGAATAATGCGCCTTCTATTTTTAATTAATCGTAATAATCCAAAATAATTTAAAAAAAAATAAATTTAATTTTTGGGTCTTTACACAAAATCTCAGAACCCTGGTTTGACTCTTAGTTCTAAAATTGAACTATCCACAAAATAAGAAAATATAATACCTCATGAATTTTCCAAAATATAAGGATGTGGTTCATTACAACAAGTACCTATCTATAGGTTAGGCTCACCCACATGAAACTATCAAAGTGCAGCAAGGAATTTCATCATCACCATACCACAAGCATAGCTCACTATAATGTACACTAAACATCGTCAATCCAGATCACTCTAACCTTATTAAATTGGTTCAAATTCATGAATTATAATGTATTCAACCCAAGTCCCACTTCCTCATATATCCAAAAAACATCAATCTAATAAACCCTCTTTAGTTTCCCCAAAACTTTCCATCCAACGAATCACTAGTTTCCTCCACCTACACCACCAAACTTCCAACCATGTACTACCTCCCAAAACCAAAATAACTTAGATCATATATACCAAGATAATGGAAAATAATTATGAATTGACCAACCTCAGAATCCCAAAACATGATGTCAATAACCTCACTTTCTTACATGGGACACTATGCTTCTATTATGCCTCTCTAATAAAAATTCTATAGACCTAGTAACCTCAACCACAAGGAACTTGTTTTAGGACTCATAATACCAATGGATTAACATACCTTATCCAATCCAATCATTCCCTAGTTTCCACCATGGTCCAACAACACAGACTAAGTTGAAAGGCACAATAACCTCATATGAAGAACAAGATTTGATCACTCTAGCATTCTTTAACAGATAACACACAAAACCTAGGGAATCACATTATTACACTATGATCCACTTATATAGATACCAAAACTAATCATAATCATATGAGCTTACCATGGATGATTAATTTCATTAATATTTCATCGAAAAATGATACTTTCCCCATGAATTGATCTCATTTTAGAAACCAAAAGATTATATACACAAATACTATATCTTATTAGTGGAATAATCGTTACATATCAATAAGTTCCATGACAAAACTATAAATTTTTAGTGTTTTTGGATACTTAGATACATAAAAAATTGGAACGTAAAATATCTAAATCATTTCCCAATAATTTATTCTCAACTATAACCATTCTTAGACAAGTCATAAAAAACATTTATTCATAACCTAGGGAATAGAAACATAAGAAATGTTGAGCATAGATTCTTAGTTGGGGTAAACATAAGTGGTATCAATCAAGGATAATATGTGATTATAAGATAAGAATAATGGTATCAGAACATGATCATGAATTACAATAATCATACCCAAGTAGTAAAAGATCTTTAATCATGAATTATGGTGTTAGATTTTTTTTAAACAAAAGACATAATATATAAAATTGTGGAATCATCAATAATCGATAATGATCTATGAAAACATATCATAAGCATAAGAAATAATTTTTTTGGAATGAAACTAATCTTATAAATTTATTTCCTTAGTCATGGATCACTACCAATACTATCATAGTCCCCATTATATCATTTCTTTAGTCTCGGTTCACCCCTAAAACTATCTTATTAGAAAAAATACCTTACTAAAATGGGTTCTCTTCCCATTACATTACTTATTATCTCATGAGATATCCATTTTACCCAATTCATTGTAGGGATATATAATTCTATTCCCACCCATCACATAACAAAAACCATACATATGTGTTCCACAAGATCATAAAACATTAATCATAACATCAAATAACTACTCATGGAAATGATAATGGTTTCATAAAATTTTTTTATTCATAATCATAAATAATGAAAAGAGTATTTTAACACATCATAATATCCTTATTAAATCATATTATTCATCAAAATAAATTGTTATATATAAAAATTACATTGAAAGACCACAAGAATATTTCTTGAGGAAAATACCATCTTTATTTTAAAATCTGTTATTCAAAATATAAATATTTCAAAAATATTAAGTAAATATATTTTTTTAAATAATCTATTAAAATTATATTTAAATTTTAAAAGAAAATAATATTCATTATTATGGGTATATATGTTAATATTGTGCACATTAAAACAAAAAAAATCCTTTCACATTTTTGGGAAAAATTCAAAATTACCACGTTCAAAAAATGATAAGAAAAATCTATTTAAATATTTTCATTGGAAGTTAAAAATGGGTAAAATGGATTTAATGATTCTTTTTTTAATATTTATAAAAAATTGAAAACATTTTTAATAAAAATAGACATGGAAGAAAAAAAATCTCAAGTGAAGAGAGAAATAATGTTGGTTTTCCTTAAAATCATTATTTTGGTCTCTTAAGTACATAAAAAGGAAAAAAAGAAATTAATACATTTAATCACAATAAATAAATATATAGGAAAAATATATATATATTATTTTGGAGATATGTATTATATAATTTCATAATTATAAAATCATAATCATAAATAATCCCAAAAAAATGATATTGTAACATAAAACTCTTACCGTTTTGGTAAATTTTGATTCACCACCTCTATGAAGTAAATTAATTTAAATATAACTTTAAATATCATAAAAATGAATATATTAATAAAAAAACAAACCCATGGTGTATTGTACACACTTAAAAAATAATAATATATTTGTATAACAAAATATATTTATCAAACAACAATTTGAGAAGATAAACCCATACCACTTTGGAACCATTCAAATAAAAACCAATTAGATAAAATATTTTAAATTTTAAAATTACATAACATGACTTGATAAGTATCTTGGTATGAAATATCATTATATACACCTTATAAACATAAAGAGGATCATAACAACAAGTATGTCCCAATGAAACAAAATTGAGATGAAGAACCCTTACAACTTCGGTAATCTATGAATCAAAGCATCATGAAAGAGAAAAAATTATATGGTACTGAAAATACACATAATTTATATGAAAATAATCATAAAATACAATCATGTGTAGTATATAAACCACACAATGGAAACAATTTTTGAATAAGGCAAGTGTCTCACATTAATTAATGTGATAAAGAAACCATTACCTTAATCTGACTTGATTCATGAGCCCTATAACATCTTATATAGCTAATTTATATTTATTATAATTATTTAAAATAATAATATTTTTATGTATAAAATCATATATGATCCACTTATATAATTTCAACTCCCATTTATTAATAATTCTCTATTAAAGTCATCATTTCGGGTGTAAAGTACTTTGTTTTTCATCTATGTTTTAGTTCAGTGATTATGGTCTTTCTCTTTATTCATGATTCCTAATTATATATAATGTTAATAATGATATTAAAATCAAATATATTTATTATATTTACATATATATATATTAATAACCATTCATATAAAATCAAAATTAAAAATTAATTGCATCACTTCGTGGGGGTGGTAATTTGTATGTACACGCGAGTGATGTTTCCACTTTTCGATGGATGAAAAAAAAGATAAATGATAATTAAACATTAAAAAATAATTGTTATATAATATATCATTATTATAAATATATTTTTTACAATCCAAGTAAAGATAAAATAAAAACACATCATTTAATAGAGATGGTATCCCGCACGTAAACACGTGCGACGTTATCGTCTATCATTGAATCAAAAGGTAATATGGTAGATGAGATATTATAATTAAATAAGAATAATTAGGTTTTAATGATAATATATAAAAAATAATTCACCACTGAAACCACCCATGAATTATTGTAATGGGAAATAAATAGTATCGTTGTGCCAAGGTAGTATTCCCCACACATGCATGAGTGATACATATATTTTCTATTTATTGGATAAGGGGTGGAAAATGGTCATGAAATCATAATAATAACATAATATATTTATTATAATGTATTAATAATGATATTATTGATACAATAGGTTTATATAACATTTATTAATAAATAAAATTAAAAGATCTTGTTTAAGATTTATACATCTTCTTTGGGAGACCTCCTATGGAATACACCTTTAAACGTGAAATATTGTTCTTAGTAAAAGAAAAATAGATATAATATGAATGGAAAGATTATATAAGTGATTTGTATCTGGTATTATACTATCAATAAGGCTCAAATTGTGTGAATAAGGTAAGATAAGAGTTTCCCTTTTATAAGTGAGCGGACGGACATACAAGGAATTTCTTAAAATATTTCTGTGATATAAGTTATATTTCATGGGAATGTGGCTCCAAATGGACATGGATTATATGTCAGTCTAATATAATTATGAAATATTTTAAAAAAAATTAGTCATGTTTTGGTGGAAATAATACCCTTATCTCTTATTCAAACCTCAGGTAAACCTATTTTATCCTTAACCATCGAAGAAAAATTTTATTGTTTTTTACTATTCATTAAGATAAAAAAATTAGTTAACGATAGTAAATTAAATAAATTATTATGATTTAAAATATTTAATAAATATTACTAGATTAAATTTCTATAAGTAGAACGATTTAATTTTAAATTAGCATGCAAACCATAAATAAAACTCATTTTGGATAAAGTATTTTTAAGCAAAAAAACATGATTTACATCCATTACTTTAATTGTAATAAGTATAAAAGGAATGTTAAAATATATGATTAAATTTATTATCTATAAATATCATTATAAACATTAATAAATATTTATTAATTTTTTTAATAAATATTAAAACACATTGCATGCATAATTATTTTTTAAAAAACTATATTTTTAAGCCCAAAATTAACTTATACCAAAATCAACTATAATTAATATTACTACTTAATTAAATATATTATTTATATTTAAATTATAATTATGTTACTTTAATATTAAATTAAAAAAATATTACTTTTACATTGAAATAAATGATTGTTTTTATAAAAAGCGTTATTTTTCACAATTCACTAAAAATTACTTCTTTTTGATAAATTATGAAAAAATCACACCAAGATAATATTGATATGTTTTATTAATAGATGATATTTATTTCATAAAACAATTTGAAAAAAATTATAAATTAATTTTAATCTAAAATATTTTTAAATGAAATAGAAATCATTTTTAAATAAACATGTTTTTGAAGCATAAAATTACATTACTTAAAATTTAGTACTTGTTTATTATGAATTAATCAATAAATTATCAATATTTTAAATGACTATAAAAAATTTCATAATTTTTTTATTACTTTTAATACCATCCAATTCAATGACTATATTTTTAGTGGATACTATATAAATCTTCATTTAGAGGTTGGATTGCGCGTAAAGTAAAACATCAAACACATTATTTTTAATTAAAAAATATATATTATAAAATAATTGGGTGTTACATTATCCCCTATGAAATAAATTTATTCCATATAAATTTAATAATTAATATCAAAGGTTTGATTTTTAAAATACCTTTTTTAGAACTCACATAGTACAAAGGGATAATTAAACTTCCTTTGAAAAGGGAAAGAGCTGAACATAATGGTTACCTAAAATAACATACAATTAGGTTCCGAAATAAGGATAAAATTAACAAGAAGTGAAAATTTGTACATCAAGGAGAAAAGACGTACAAATAAGGATTGAGATTATTTTTTAACATGGTCCTAATAATTTTAATGACCAAAAAACCATAAATTAATAAGGGTTGAAAACAACTATCAACTCCTCAAGATGTCTATAAAAAGTGGAAAAATATTTTCAATATCATTTTCCCTAATGTTTAGGATTTATTTTACCATGGAATATGAGAAAATATTTTGAATTTATTTTTTTATATTTTATAATTATAAATCCATAATTTGGTTATTTTTATATCAATTTCCACTTCTATCTCATCTCTTACCCCAAGAAATTAATAATCAATATAATTTTTTAACCATAACACACTAAAATTAACCTTTAACGGATCATAATTTCCATAAAAGAATGAATGTTCATTACTTATATTTTTATATATTTACCAAAACTAAAATGGTTCACATAATATATCCAATATGACTAAATATTCATATGATGAAATAATATATTAGTCTCTATGACCCCAATAATAACACCAAAATCTAAATTTAAACCATTCCATAAATTATTAATCTTTAAAATCTTCCAAAATAAGACTAAACTAATTCAAAAACCAAAAAATGAAAGGTTTGAAAACATTTTTTCCAAGAACACATTTAAAATTATCTCCAAATAATATAAAGTATCTATCAATTTCACATACCAATCATGTAGATACCTTGATCATATACTCTCCAAAAATATGCTAACAACCCTGAATCACCATACAACCTCATGGAAATAATTTATTCTTCCAAAAAATTATATCTATATTTTTCCTCAAATAAAATTAAGGACTATCCAATATATTCCAGAAATCCAAAAATGTAATAAGATTCATCAAAGATAATTTAAATCACGTTTTCATTAAATTACTAATTAATTTCAAGGTCAATAAAACTATCCAACATACATTACCAAAATTTATAAACTCTTAGTTGTATATAATCATTATTATCTCAACATCAATAACATATTAAGGTTTATATATCCCTCAATCATGTGTTTTCAAAAACAAACACCTTACGACTAAATAATTTTCTAGGTTATTGATTCTATTCAAATTATTCTTACAAATATTAATAGAAAAACTACATCAGAAAAAATCCTTATATGTTTTTTATTATTACTAGAATAACATTAATAAATAACTTTTACAATATAATTCTCATGCCTCAATAAATAAACACTTTATTTAGTCGTCTTCAATGATTGTTATGGAATATTCCCTTCCTTGACCTAGTTGTTATCCCATTGATTAAGGAATTTTATTGGATAATGACCATGTTTACGATACATAAGACATTGAACTGAAAATGGTACATTAGGATATAATTTATAAACTTAATTAAAATATCCATTTCCCCATAGTAATTATTTATTTTATGTTTTACTTTTCTAGACAGAAATCATCTTCACATTCCTTTATTTCATTCCCCTATGTTCTTCTTCCCACATTCTCAACATATATGATGTTGAATAATAATTCCACCATGATCTTAAAAATTTATTTTATCTTATTTGGTTCATTTAAAAACTCATTTGTGTTCATGTTTTTAATTATACATCAAAATAGTTGGTTATACATAATCACAAACTTTCTTATTCCATCTCTCATTTCATTTGGTTTCTCGTGAGGACAATCATCACATCATTTATCGCATTAAGAGTTAACATGATTTAAAATAGTTACATTCATTAACTAAAACCTAAAGAATAGTGTGAGAAATATTAATTAGTAATTATATGATCATGAAAAATCATTCATAGGATTCATAATCATGATACCTTATTTTCAAACTATGACACCTTAGGTTTAACCTAGGTCATCCATGGTAATCACCTATTCAAATCCTTTATAATGTTTCATAATGAAAAGGTTTATTAACCCAAGAATATATCCTAAGATCATTAAATTAGGTGTTTAATAAGGTTTTATTCACTATGGAATAGAATAATGGAAGGGAAATACTCAGACACTTCTTTTCACAGTTTTTACCCTCATATGTATCTCTTCTAAAACCACATCCACTAGTAGTACCTACTGACAGATGTATTACAAGGAAAATCACAGTCCCTTATTTCTTATAATATGTGATCTTATCCTATACATGTTCTTATACTATGGGTTTTAACTAAATTTTCCTCATCCAATTTTATAAAAGTAACTAAACCATGCTCTGATACAAACTATAGTGACCCAAACTCTACATACAAAAATACTACAAATTATTAGTAGAAAAATCATTACATATCAACATTGTCCATACTAGATCTGTAAATGATCAGTGTATTTGTAAAACTATATACATAAACAATTGGCATATAAAATATATACGTCATTTTGTATTAATATCTTCACAACTTGCACCCTTGTCAGACATATCAGAATTAAAAAAAAATCATAACCTTGGGAAGGGAAACATAATAAAGGGTGAGATTACATGCTCATTAAAGATAAACAAAATATTTATCAATAAATGGTCCTAATTAAACATAATATTACCATATGTGTATGATAACTTGATCATGAATTACAATAATCATACCCAATCAGTCAAAGATCTTTAATCATAAAAACAAAAATAAGTTTTGTAAAACAAAAGAGATAAGAAAAAAGAGTGAGGATTCATAAATAATCAATCATGATCCTTGTTAAAATATGATAATCATAAGACATAACTTTTTTTCATACACATAAGAATAGTAAATATTTATTTTATTCTAAGTTCACTACCATGACTATCATAGTGGATTGGTTTCACTCTTTATTCCACCATTTCCTTAGTCGAGGATCACTCCCAAGACCATATTATTTGACATAGTACCTTAATTAATGGGTTTCACTCCCCATTCTGTTCCTCAATATATCATGAGATATCTATTTTACCCAATTAATTGGGTCTCTATATAATTTTGTAAAGACCTAGAATTTCCATGTAATTTTTTTTCAATTAAATGGGAATTTTACGAGTCCGTGGAAATTGACGGCAGGTGATTATGAGGCCCGATGTGCCCAGAATCTATTTTTGATGTTTTTTGGGTATGTTCAGTGAGAGTTCAAGTGGGTTTTTATAACTTTAGAACCGATGCTCGGAATTGAAATCTGAGGACATCGTTGAACTCACAGTTCCGATATTCACTTAAGAAGACTTTCACCTCAATGACAGTTGGTCGAGGGTGGAAGTCAGTTTTAGGGTTTATCATGGAAATAATAAAATAAAATAAGCCCATGTTTTATTTTATTTTATCTGTTGTAACCACCCATGTGGAAGTTGGAAGTGAGGACCACCGCACCTTCACCTCCCATGAGAGGTTATGGTGATGGGGAACACCCGAGGCCTAAAACCTCCCATGAGTTATGGTGGTGGGGAACACCCAAGGTTTACCCCTCATAATGGAGGGAGAGGAATCCGCTCAACCCCCTCCTTAATGTGGAGGAGCCTCTTGGGCTTCCTCCACATTTATTTTTCCAACGCACCAATTGAATGTGCCAACTCCCTGAACATTTATTTTACCAACTTAAGAATTTTGAAATTTGTGTCAACAATTAAATGATAGAAAACTTAATTTATTATCTTTGCTTGGCATTTTAATTTTGGTGGAACTGTGGATAAAAGTTGGGAGAGGAGAGAGCTTTGGAGAAATAAATGTCTCCAATGAAGAACTTCATCTACCAACGAAGAGTGCTCTTTCGATGAAGAACACTCTCCCGATGAAGAATGCTCCACCAATGAAGAATGACCTTGACTTTGACTTTATTCCTTGGAACCTCCTTCGACGTAGGACATGTTCATATACAATGAAACGATGTCCTCCTTCTCACGACAATATTGAAAATCAACAAACAAGGTAGGGGATTTTTGTGATTGATTTTATATTCCACTGATCCCTTCCTTCTAAATAAAAGAACATGGATCAACATATTATCAAGTTGATCCACGAATGTTTTCCTTGCGGGTTTGGAATTTTTTTTGTGGGAATATGTGGTGTGATTGATTTAATTTTATACTCTCTTCTATTCTTGCTTATTTATTCAAATTTGAGAAGGAATTGAACTACTTTATACCACCCTAAACACGGAGGGTGGGGGACAAACCAACATGGCCCGACCCCTCCATATTTCTTATTTATTTAGTGGTGTTCTTCGAAATGGAGGAAAGCGACAATGGAAATGAAGGCGAAGAAGGAAACGGTCGTGCCACCCGTGGCCTCTGCAACCCACGCTGCCCCCCCAGACTCTGCGACCCGTACCGCCCCTGTGACGCTCTAGTGCCCCCACCAAACTGGCTCTGCTACCCCGGGCCGAACAGCGTAGCACGTCGGCCCCGTGCCGCTCGTAGGTCGTGTCGCATCGACCGCGCCGGCCGAACCAGCCGTGCCACCCCCCGACAACCGTGCCGCCCCAGATCATGCCGCCTTCCGGTCTCCCGAGACACTTCACCCTCGCGGCACCCTCCCGGCCCAACCGGTCGCGCGGCACCCTCCCAGCCCAACCGGCCTCACAATGCCCTCTGAGCCGAACTAGCCCCACACCCTGGGCCGAGCCACCCTCGTAGTGCCCTTTAGGAAAAACCGCCCATGCAGAGCCCTCCTGGATGAAACACCCTCTCACCAACACATGGTCGGTCCACACCACCACGACCGGTCCACACCCTCTCAACCCTTCGCGACCCCTCGCGGCCGGCTGGGTCGGGCCCAGTGGGCTGGGCCAAACCTAACGGGCTGGCCCACCCAACGGGCTAAGCCAGACCCAATGGGTCATGCTAGGTCGACCTGGACCAGGTCAGCCCAGACTGGGTCGGGTTGGGTCGGTCCGACCGGGTCGGACCGGACCTAGGCCCACTACGACCCCTTTACTTTCTTTTGGCCATATCATTGGCATCAGATTTCTATTTGACGAAATTTCAATGGCCCTGGTAATCTTGGAGCATGACAGTCCCTTTGAATATACCCCACTGGAGTTTGGGGTATAGTTGAGATACAGTCAGGTTGGATCGTGTACGAATCCAACCGAGGCCCTGGGACTAAAAGGCTAATAACTCACAGACTGGGAGTCCTATTGACGCGACATCTATTACTTTGAGACCCCTAGATGTGTCGGACCATTGAGATACTTCTTCGTTGTACTTCGTGATAGTTAGAGTATCGAATAGTAGCTCAGGGAGCGGATCCTTCCAGTGAAGAGGAAGGAGAGTTGAAAGGCCTAGTAGCTGGCTGAGACCTGACGACTGCTAACTGTTTGAATTAGAGTGATTCTGAAAGCCCAGTGGCGATTTACTGGTTGTGGTGGCAGACCCATGGTGGAGGAGTGCACTTGGTGACACGGCAGACCCACGGTACTCGACAGGTGGAGTACCTCAGCAGGCTATGAGGGGGAGCGCCTGGGTGTGGCGGTAGACCTGTGGTGGGGAGCACCTCTATGTGACATAGCAGACCCACAGTAATCGACATTAGGAGTACCTCAGCAGTCAGAGGTTAGTGGGAAGCGCCTCTGTATGACGCGGAAAGCCCACTGTACTCGATAGAGGAGGAGTTCTCCAGCAGTTGAGGTTTAGATAATGTGTTGGGGATGTTATTTGATACTACCCCTATAATAAAATCCTTGTTGACCTGAGTCATTACTTTTTTGTTTTTCTCATTATTGAGATGGATTACTTAATAACTTAGTTATATGTATGGGAATATACCTAAGTAGGGTTATCTGTTTATTCCCTACATTGTGGTTTATCCTTGGCAGATTTGTGATACCTTGAGGGTCTCAGGGTCGCTACTGAGTATTGTTATACTCACCCACACACAGTCAATGCCCACACCTTATTTTGTTGGATCCAGATGATAGACATTGTTGACTGAGGCTGAGAGTACCAGGACCGGATGGTACCCGGAGGTGGACCTTATGACGAGTCGGTACACAGAGGAGACCGAAGGACGTGGAGTGCTGAGGAAGTTATTTGTACTGACCCTTCACATAGGAATCCTAGAGGATGACCCCACAGTTGATTTTCCTTTCTTCAGTTGTACTTGTACTTCCCATTCATTGTACTTTACAGTTGGGCTTGTATTTCTGGCCCCTTTTACTTTTCACTAATATTTTGTTATATAGTTTACATAGTTTTTTGTATCCAGCTGTGTGCTCTACTATGTGCATTTACAGGTTATAAAGGAAATTCCTTCCCGGTTTTAGGGAATTACACCTTTGGTGCTAGTCACCAGCCCTTGGCCAATGGAAGGCGGGCTTGGGGTAGTCACGACACGGGCCCCAGGGGATGGGTCGTGGCAATTGGTATCAAAGGAGTCTGTCCTACCGAATAACTAAGGGCTTTGATCTTTCTTTTCTGTGAAGAAATAGTGTTAAGTGTAGTGAATGTGGTTTTTATTTCAGGGAGTCTAGTGTTTGTGCGGTGGTTGACGTATCCATACACCAAGACACTGACTACTGATTTCTGACTCATTACATGAAAACACAGATTGCGTGTGTGTTTTCAAAAGTTTTCTTTATGTCAGCTCAACCAGGTCAGCTCACCAGGTATAAATTTTAACCATAGAACACCTGATTATTTTCAGGATTCCTCCACACAGAAAACCGGCTAGAGTTCTGAGAGTTGTACGCACTGATATCCCACCGAGCGACGAGGCCTCGGTGCAGGGCCCTTTTCCAGTGGAGGCACAAGTGGTACCACTCCTCATTGGGCCAGCACTGCCACTAGCCCTAACAACAGATGGTGCATATAATGACCCATACTTCACATACATTGTTTTTACATGAGAATTGAATCACACTTATTACAACATATAACAAAACCAAGAAAGGACCGTATAGGTATAGTGTCTTTAGAAACTGGGAAACATAAACAACTGGTTCATAAAGCATCTACTTTTCCTCCCATTTATTTCATCATATCTAGAGTCCCTTTTTGGCATATTCTACTTAATAACATTCTTATTGACCTTGGTAAACAAAACATACAAAAGGGTGGGCTCAAATTCTCAGTAAGGGTAAAAAAAATAAATATCAATCACATAATATTCATAAGAACATAACATTTTAGATATCTTAACCTGCAAAAGAGAGCATAATTTCATAACATGGGATAAATCATAGTAGTGAAATGAAATCCCAATAATCATAACTTAAAACATGAAACTTTTTGTCATACACACATAATCATAGAGAATCATATCTTATTAGTCAAGACTCATTTCCAAGACTATCTTAGTGGACAAAGTCCATTTCTGAACCGAGTCACCCTCGTTTCAGTCCTGTTTCACTGAACCGGTATAACCTACAGTTCCATCCATGTCTATCTCATGAGATATAAAATCTTTACCCAATGAATTGGAGGGAGATATAGGTCCCACCCATCTCATAATGATACCATTCTTATGTGTGCCACAAAATCATAAATCATACATCATTGCATAACCCATATAATAAAAATGGGAATCTTAAACATCGTGACATCATAAAACAATTCATATAAGATAAAGGAATTCATAAAAATAATTCCATCACAACATAATCAAATCAATGTAATAATAGGGATAGAAACAGAACCCTTTATTATCTTAGATGTAAAATAATTTTGATAAAACACTTGAACTCCACTCTTGAAGAAAATATCCTTTCTTCTTCAAAAACACTTTTCCTTTCATAACATGTCATACAATTCTAAACTAAAAAAAGTTGATTAAAAATAAACTTGAAAACTTGTAAAGGAAGATTCTTGGAAATAATGTTTAAAAAATACATTCATGCCGTATAAGTTAAAAAAACATTCTTTTCGTACTTTTGTCAGAAAAGTCAAAAAGTACCTCGTACGAAAAACGACAGAAGATTCCTTTCATATCCTTTACTAAAAAACTCACCGAAGGGTAAAATTGGATTTAAACAATTGTAGGTGGATGGAAATAATATTACATATTGAGGAAACATGGATGTGGATGATAAAATATAGCCCAGTAAATACCAAAGTATAAACAATCTCGGATAAAAATGAGATTGTGATATTTCCCTTACCTTAGGTCTGATATGCTTTGTATGTGTCCGAACCTTCTCTTCTTTGAAGTGATTCTTTGAGACCTCCTTTTAGGGAACTAAAATATGTCTTTGAAGAATACCAGAACCTCTAAGATGTTTCTAGGGAAGTGGAGAGGAGAAAGTGGCAGGGATTGGCTGAGCTTGAAGCCTCAATGTGGTGTGAGGAAGAGAGGGAGGAGGTGCCCTTTTATAAGGGAGGAGAGGGGCACCTTTGGAATAACTAAAAATATTATTTTATTATAAAGTCATGTTCGGTTTTAAATAGTTCCAAATTGAGTTATTTCGAGGCTAAGGTGGGGATGGGTCGAAATCCTCTCATCCAATAAGATTTAGACAAGTTTAGGTTCCTATTTTAACCTAATCATGTAGAATTAACATTAAGTTAAATAATTTTACGTTTACCGTGTCTTCTTGTGTTCTTATACTATAAGGTTAATAAACTTAGTATAAGCAGCCAAACAAACCCCAAGATGTTTATTATTAATATATATAACGTTATCTAAGTCATTTGGCTGAACCTTAGATTTTTAGGAATAAAATAACAATTACTAATATAATATTTTTTTTAAAAACTATTTTATGTCAATTTTGACACTATTTAGTAATTAATTTTTGTGAAAATCATAACAAAATGATTATTTCGGAAAAAGTTAATTAAATCAATACTAACATGTCATATTAATCTATAAAATTAGTGTAATTCATAAAAAGTGTCAAATTACATTTATTTTGGTTGTTTATAACATCAATTATGTCAATATTTCATTAATATGATAACTACTGCATCATCTTTAGGTAATAAATAAATTAAATTATTTAATGTCTAAAAATAATAAATAAAATACCATTATGTAGGAAATATTTTTATCTTTCTAATGAATATTTATAGTCGAATTTATCTTATGTATAACCCCATATTAAAAATGATTTACTTATTACACTTTGATTTTAACTATTTTAACCCTTCTTTAAATAAATTAATAATAAATGTCCTAATCTAATCCAAGTGGGCCTAAATGGTCATATTTTATTCTTAAGTTTGTTTTTGGTAGAATTACACTTATCCAATAGAATTAGGACACGTGTTAGGGTAATAATAATATCATTTTTACCCTTAATTACCCTATTTACTTTTAATCGTGGTAAATAAAAGTAAAAAGTTACTATTCACCAAAAATTATTTTCATCTCATTGAACCACATTTTACTTACTGACATCAACAATGTCTCTCGGATTTTTGAAATTCCACTCACAGAAGCGGTAAAATTAGATTTTATGAAAAATTTAGTTTTTTATCTACCACTTAGTGGTTTCACTATTTATCAAAAATTGAATGTTTTCAGAAAAATACCAAAATTTCACCCTAGGATAATTTCGATATTACGAATCCAAAAATGAAGTCCATTTTGAAAAATAAAATGTATAAAATTTCAAAAAGTGGTTATTATTATTCATAATGCCTAGTTTTAATAATATTTTAATAGTATATAGTTGTTTAGTGAAACTCGGTATTGCGTACGACGCAAGCTATCAGGGAAGGTCGCGATTTCTTGTAAATAAAGCCAAGCAAGTGTTGTGTAGAAAAAGATTCCTTTGATGATTTTTATAACATAAAAGTCTCGGGTTTTACATTCTACCCCCCTTAAAATGAATTTCGCCCTCGAAATTCGTCACTTTATAACAAATAGATGGGGATACCTCTCCCTCATCACATCCTCAAGCTCCCATGTAGCTTCTTCTAATTGGTGGTTCCTCCATAAAACATTCACCAATCGAGTGGTCTGGTTTCGTAGGACTTTTTTGCTACGATCTAGAATCTCTATCGGTTGTTCTTCATAAGAAAGATCTTGCTCCAGCGGTACAACTTCTGAGCTGAGTACATGTGAAGGATCAGGTATGTACTTTCTAAGGAGATATACATGGAACACATCGTGAACTTGAGAGAGATTCAGTGGAAGCGCCAATCGGTAAGCTACCTTCCCAATACGATCCAGTATTTCGAAAGAACCGATATATCTAGGGCTCAACTTCCCCTTCTTTCCAAATCTCATGACCCTCTTCCAGGGAGATAGTCGTAAGAACACTTTATCACCCACTTCAAACTCTAGGTCTTTTCTTCGGTTGTCAGCATAGCTTTTCTTGTCGACTCTGAGATGCTCTTATGTGTTGTTGAATAGATCTGACCTTTTTTGCCATTTCATCAATGAGATCGGGTCCTAATAGCTTTCGTTCCCCAACTTCATACCAGCAAGTTGGAGTCCTGCATTTCTTTCCATGGAGAGATTCATAAGGATCCATCTGAATACTGGAGTGGAAGCTATTATTATAAGAAAATTCCACCCAAGGTAGGTGTTGATCCCAACCACCTTTGAAATCCATAGAGCAATATCTTAACATATCTTCTAGAGTTTGAATTGTTCTCTCAGACTTACCGTCTGTCTGAGGATGATAAGCAGTGCTAAAACTCAACTCTGTATCCAGAGTATGCTGAAGACTTCGCCAGAACTTTGAGGTAAATCTTGGATCCCGATCAAATATAATAGAAAGTGGTACTCCATGCAATCTTACCACTTCGTTTACATATATCCTGGCAAGCTGATCCAGAGTGAAATCCTCTCTAATAGCAATGAAGTGTGAAGACTTTGTAAGACGACCAACTATGACCCAGATATCATTATTGCCTTTGGATGTTTTAGGAATTCCTATGACAAAGTCCATAGTGATGTTTTCCCATTTCCATTCAGGTATGGGTAATGGTTGTAACATCCCCTTAGACTTCTGTCTCTCAGCTTTAACTTGTTGATAAACCAAGCATCGAGAGACATATTCAGCAACATCTCTTTTCATGCCATCCCACTAGAAGTACTCCTTCAGCTCCCTATACATCTTCGTGCTTCCAGGATGAATAGATAATGAAGAACTATGAGCCTCATCTAGAAGCCCCTTCTTTAATTTTGGGATGGGAGGAACACAAACCCTATTCCTGAACATTATTATCCCATCACAATCAAGGTTGAATTAAGGAACATTTCTCACCTTCTTTTGTAACTCGACATCTTCTTTCTGTGCCTCTTTAATCTTCACATGTATAGATTGTTGAACATTCATTTGAGAAAGATACGATTTTTCCCCAATCATTATAATTCCAAGATCCATCCTTTGTAAATCCATAAATATTGGATCTTTTGTGATCCTCATCATGGATAAACTAGCGTGGTCTTGTCGACTTAATGCATCTGCCACCTTGTTTGCTTTCCCAGGGTGGTAATGGATTGAGCAGTCATAATCCTTAATCAGCTCCAACCATCTTCTTTGGCGCATATTCAGTTCCTTTTGTGTGAAAATATACTTTAAACTTTTATGATCAGTATAAATATCACACCTTTCTCCACAAAGGTAATGCCTCCAAATCATTAATGCAAAGATTACCGCAGCTAACTCCAAATCATGAGTTGGGTAATTTTTCTCATGTATTTTCAACTGTCGTGAGGCATAAGCTATCACCATATCATTTTGCATAAGAACACACCACAATCCCTTCTTGGATGCATCACTGTAGATCACAAACCTTTCTCCACTACAAGGCAGTGTGAGCACAGGTGCACTGGATAACCTTCTTTTTAACTCCTTGAAATTATCTTCACATTCCTCCGTCCAAACAAACTTAACTCCTTTCCGAGTCAACTTGGTGAGTGGATTAGATAATCGTGAAAAATCTTTCCCAAAACGTTGATAATATCCAGCTAAACCAAGAAAACTTTGGATCTCGGTTACTGTTGTTGGTCTCGACCATCTTTCGATAAACTTTGTTTTTGCTGGATCCATAGATATCCCCTCTTTTGAGATTATGTGACCAAAAAATGCAACTTTTTGAAGCCAAAATTCGCACTTGGTAAATTTGGAATAAATCTTCTCCTTTCTCAGGGTCTTTAATATAATTCTCAAGTGATCTTCATGTTCTTCCTTGCTCTTTGAATAGACAAGAATATCATCTATAAAGACTACCACAAACTGATCAAGATAGTCTCTAAAGACTCTATTCATCAGATCCATGAAGATAGCAGGGGCATTAGTAAGACCAAATGGCATCAGTATAAATTCATAGTGTCCATACCATGTACGAAAAGCCGTCTTTGGTATATCCTCCCTTTTGACCCTTAATTGATGATACCCTGAACGAAGATCAATCTTGGAAAAGTATTGAGCTCCGCATAGTTGGTCAAATAGGTCATCAATGCACGGGAGAGGATATTTGTTCTTGATAGTGATCATGTTAAGTTCTCTATAATCAATACAGAGTCTCATTGATCCATCTTTCTTCTTAACAAACAGAACAGGTGCTCCCCAAGGTGACGCACTAGGGAGTATGAACCCCTTATCAAGATTCTCTTGGAGTTGCTTCTTCAATTCCTTCAACTCAATTGGGGCCATTCTATAAGGTGTCTTTGAAATAGGCAAAGCACCCGGTACGAGTTCTATTGAAAACTCAACTTCACGATTCGGTGGAAGACCCGGTAATTCCTCCGGAAAGACATCATCAAACTCCCGTACAATGGGCATATTCTTAATCATGAGTTTCTCACCAACCATTTGAGATAAATAACCTTCATTTAGTGGAATCAATACCCATAAAATGGAAGAAATTTCCACTGGAAGGTTATGTTCATCCTTGCATCGATAGAAGATCATAGATTGATCTAGAATATGAAATGTGACTTCCCTTCTTTGGCAATTTATATGAGCTCCATGTAGAGAAAGCCAATCCATGCCAAGAATCACATCAAATTCCACTATAGGAAGTATCACAAGATTTTCAGGAAGCACTTTCCCACAAACTTCAATTGGAGAAGAATTATAAATTTTGATGCAACTGTTGTGCCATTAGGTGTTGTCACAGCTAACTCAACATCTAATTGTTGAGGTAATACGGTGATACCCTTAGAAAATTCTTCAGAAATAAAGGAGTGGGTGGATCCAGAATCAAATAAAACATTTTCTACTTTAGAGTGGATGGTAAGTGTACCTTTCGCCACATCGTTATCGTACTCCACATCTCTAATAGAAATTGCATGTGACATTCCTTTGTCTTTAGCCTTAAGAGTTTGTTGACGTCAACCATCATCATCAACCCTTGGATTAGGGAATTTATTGGCATAATTTCCCATCTCCTTGCACTTGAAACATTGATGTGTTGTAGGGTCATTCTATGTATCCCTTCCTTTGTTTTCATCATTAGACATCTTCTTCCCATAATTGCGGCATTCAAATGCCCGATGACCTTCCTTTCCACATTTGAAACATTTACTTGTCCCTTTAAGACACCTCCCTCCATGTTTATTTCCACACTTTGAGCATAAGGGAAAGTTCATCTTATTTTCAGTGTGCTCTTTAGATTTTCCTTTGAATTCCATTTTCCTCTTCTTATCAAACCCATATGGCTGATGGGTTACTCCAATCTCCATCTCGACTTTGAGATCACATCGAACAATTTCCTCGTAGCTATTGAAGTCCCTTATGGCTAACGCCCTTCGAAGACTTGGTTTTAAGCCACTAAAGAATCGATCGATCTTACTCTCAGGTTGGATAATAACACCACAAGCGTACCTTGCAAGTCTTGTAAAATTTGCTTCATAGGTACCAACAGATTCATCATCCTTTTGCTTCAGTTCAAGAAACTCTTTCTCCATCTTTGTTCAGAGAATACGAGGGAAGTAATTATTGAAAAATAAGTTTTTGAACTCGTCCCATTCCATGGACTCAATTTCATCCCTTTGCCTCATATTCTTAATAAAATTCCACAATTGATCAGCATCACCTTCCAAACGATACACTGCTAAGATGACTTTATCATGCCCAGAACAATGAAGAACTGAAAATAGCTTTTCAGTAGTACTAATCCATTGTTCAGCAACCAATGGATCAGTAGACCCGCTGAATGAAGGTGGACACTGTCTCATGAAGGATTCAACAGAATGTTGCTCCTTCCTTTGCTCATTTGGAAGTCCTGCATGATTCATAGCTTGAGAAAGTTGTGTGAGCATGGCTAAAAGATTTTGCATTCCAGCTCCCATAACGTTTGGTTGCTCAGGGGGACAATCATTGCATTTCCCGTCGCATTCCGCATTAACACGGTTCCTTCGGGTTCCAGCCATTGACTAAAACCAAGAAGAATAGTGTGAGCAACACTAATTATAATAGGAAAACCACATAATCAAGAATAAAATTTCACACTTAAGGTCTTATCCTAGGTTATTCATGGCCATTTCTAAAACACTAAGATTGTGTTCTATGCTTAGACTTATCCTTAGGGTTCTTACTAAGGCTTTCACATCCTAGTTTCCAAAGGTTGACTATACCTTTCCTCTGATACCAACTATAACGACCCATACTTTACATATATTGTTTTTACTTCAGAATTGAAGCACACTTATTACAACATATAACAAAACCAAGAAAGGACCGTATAGGTATAGTGTCTTTAGAAACTGGGAAACAAAAACAATTGGTTCATAAAGCATCTACTTTGCCTTCTATTTATTTCATCATATCTAGAGTCCCTTTTTGGCATATTCTACTTAATAACCTTCTTCCTGACCTGGGGAAACAAAACATACAAAAGGGTGATCTCAAATGCTCAGTAAGGGTAAACAAAATAAATATCAATAACATCATATTCATAATAACATAACATTTTAGAGATCTTAACCTGCAAAAGAGAGCATAATTTCATAACATGGGATAAATCATAGTAGTGAAATGAAATCCCAATAATCATAACTTAAAACATGAAACTTTGTGGCATACACACATAATCATAGATAATCATATCTTATTAGTCAAGAATCATTTCCAAGACTATCTTAGTGGACAAAGTCCATTTCTGAACCGATTCACCCTCGTTTCAGTCCTGTTTCACTGAACCGGTATAACCTACCGTTCCAGCCATGTCTATCTCATGAGATATAAAATCTTTACCCAATGCATTGGAGGGAGATATAGGTACCACCCATCTCATAATGATACCATTCTTATGTGTGCCACAAAATCATAAATCATACATCATTGCATAACCCATGTAATAAAAATGGGAATCTTAAACATCATGACATCATAAAACAATTCATATAAGATAAAGGAATTCATAAAAATAATTCCATCACAACATAATCAAATCAATGTAATAATAGGGATAGAAACAGAACCCTTTATTATCTTAGATGGAAAATAATTTTGATAAAACACTTGAACTCCATTCTTGAGGAAAATATCCTTTCTTCTTTAAAAACACTTTTCCTTTCATAACATTCCATACAATTCTAATCTAAAAGAAGTTGATTAAAAATAAACTTGAAAACTTGTAAAGGAAGCTTCTTGGAAATAATGTTTTAAAAATCTATTCATGTCGTATAAGTTAAAAAAACATTCTTTTCGTACTTTTGTCGGAAAAGTCAAAAAGTACCTCGTACGAAAAACGACAAAAGATTCCTTTCATATCCTTTAGTAAAAAACTCACCGAAGGGTAAAATTGGATTTAAACAATTGTAGGTGGATGGAAATAATATTAAATATTGAGGAAACATGGATGTGGATGATAAAATACAGCCCAGTAAATACCAAAGTATAAACAATCTCGGATAAAAATGAGATTGTGATATTTCCCTTACCATAGGTCTGATATGCTTTGTACGTGTCCGAACCTACTCTTCTTTGAAATGCTTCTTTGAGACCTCCTTTTAGGGCACTAAAATAGGTCTTTAAAGAAGACCAGAACCTCTAGGATGTCTCTAGGGAAGTGGAGAGAATAAAGTGGTAGGGGTTGGCCGAGCTTGAAGGCTCAAAGTGGTGTGAGGAAGAGAGGGAGGAGGTGCCCTTTTATAAGGGAGGAGAGGGGCACCTTTGGAATAACTAAAAATATTATTTTATTATAAAGTCAAGGTCAGTTTTAAATAGCTCCAAATTGGTTTATTTCGAGGCTAAGGTGGGGATGGGTCGAAATCCTCTCATCCAATATAATTTAGACAAGTTTAGGTTCCTATTTTAACCTTATCATGTAGATTTAACATTAAGTTAAATAATTTTACTTTTACCGTGTCTTCTTGTGTTCTTATACTATAAGGTTAATAAACTTACTATAAGCAGCCAAACGAACCCCAAGTTGTTTATTATTAATATATATAACCTTATCTAAGTCATTTGGCCGAACCTTTGATTTTTAGGAATAAAATAACATTTACTAATATAATATTTGTTTTAAAAACTATTTTATGTCAATTTTGACACTATTTAGTAATTAATTTTTGTGAAAATCATAACAGAATTATTAGTTCGAAAAAAGTTAATTAAATCAATACTAACATGTCATATTAATATATAAAATTAGTGTAATTCATAAAAAGTTTCAAATTACATTTATTTTGGTTGTTTATAACATCAATTATGTCAATATTTCATTAATAAGATAATTACTGCATCATCTTTGTGTCATAAATAAATTAAATTATTTAATGTCTAAAAATTACAAATAAAATACCATTATGTAGGAAATATTTTTATCTTTCTAATGAATATTTATAGTCGAATTTATCTTATGTATAACCCCATATTAAAAATGATTTACTTATTACACTTTGATTTTAACTATTTTAACCCTTCTTTAAATAAATTAATAATAAATGTCCTAATCTAATCCAAGTGGGCCTAAATGGTCATATTTTATTCCTAAGTTTGTTTTTGGTCGAATTACACTTATCCAATATAATTAGGACATGTGTTAGGGTAATAATAATATCATTTTTACCCTTAATTACCCTATTTACTTTTAATCGTGGTAAATAAAAGTAAAAAGATACTATTCACCAAAAATTATTTTCATCTCATTGAGCCACATTTTACTTACTGACATCAACCGTGTCTCTCGGATTTTTGAAATTCCACTCACAGAAGTGGTAAAATTATGTTTTATGAAAAATTCAGTTTTTTAACTACCACTTAGTGGTTTCACTATTCATAAAAAATTGAATGTTTTCAGAAAAATACCAAAATTTCACCCTAGGATAATTTCGATATTACGAATCCAAAAATGAAGTCCATTTTGAAAAATACAATTTATAAAATTTCAAAAAGTGGTTATTACTATTCATACAGGCTAGTTTTAATAATATTTTAATAGTATATCGTCGTTTAGTGAAACTCGATATTGCATACGACGCAAGCTATCGGGGAAGGTCGCGATTTCGTGTAAAGAAAGCCAAGAAAGTGTTGTGTAGAAAAAGATTCCTTTGATGATTTATATAAAATAAAAGTCTCGGGTGTTACATTCTACCCCCCTTAAAATGAATTTCACCCTCGAAATTCGTCACTTTGTAACAAACAGATGAGGATACCTCTCCCTCATCACATCCTCAAGCTTCCATGTAGCTTCTTCTAATTGGTGGTTCCTCCATAAAACATTCACCAATCGAGTGGTATTGTTTTGTAGGACTTTTTCGCTACGATCCAGAATCTCTATCGGTTGTTCTTCATAAGAAAGATCTTGCTCCAGCGGTACAACTTCTGAGCTGAGTATATGTGAAGGATCAGGTATGTACTTTCTCAGGAGAGATATATGGAACACATCGTGAACTTGAGAGAGATTCGGTGGAAGCGCCAATCGGTAAGCTACCTTCCCAACACGATCCAGTATTTCGAAAGGATCGATATATCTAGGGCTCAACTTCCCCTTCTTTCCAAATCTCATGATCCTCTTCCAGGGAGATAGTCGTAAGAACACTTTATCACCCACTTCAAACTCTAGGTCTTTTCTTCGGTTGTCGGCGTAGCTTTTCTGTCGACTCTGAGCTGCTCTTATGTGTTGTTGAATAGATCTGACCTTTTTTTCCATTTCATCAACGAGATCGGGTCCTAATAGCTTTCGTTCCCCAACTTCATCCCAGCAAGTTGGAGTCCTGTATTTCTTTCCATAGAGAGCTTCATAAGGAGCCATCTGAATACTGGAGTGAAATCTATTATTATAAGAAAATGACACCAAAGGTAGGTGTTGATCCCAACCACATTTTAAATCCATAGAGCAAGCTCTCAACATATCTTCTAGAGTTTGAATTGTTCTCTTAGACTGACCGTCTGTCTAAGGATGATAAGCAGTTCTAAAACTCAACTCTGTATCTAGAGTATGCTGAAGACTTCTCCAGAACTTCGAGGTAAATCTCGGATCCCGATCAGATATAATAGAATGTGGTACTCCATGCAATCTTACCACTTCCTTTACATATATCCTGGTAAGCTGATCCAGAGAGAAATCCTCTCTAATAGCAATGAAGTGTGCAGACTTTGTAAGACGATCAACTATGACCCAGATATAATTATTGCCTTTGGATGTTTTAGGAAGTCCTGTGACAAAGTCCATAGTGATGTTTTCCCATGTCCATTCGGGTATGGGTAATGGTTGTAACATCCCCTTAGACTTCTATCTCTCAGCTTTAACTTGTTGACAAACCAAGCATCGAGAGACATATTCAACAACATCTCTTTTCCTGCCATCCCACCAGAAGTACTCCTTCAGGTCCCTATACATCTTTGTGCTTCCAGGATGAATAGAGAATGAAGAACTATGATCCCCATCTAGAATCTCCTTCTTTAATTCTGGGATGGGAGGAACACAAACCCTATTCTTGAACTTTATTATCCCATCACAATCAAGGTTGAATTCAGGAACATTTCTCACCTTCTTTTGTAACTCGACATCTTCTTTCTGTGCCTCTTTAATCATCACATGTATAGATGGTTGAACATTCATTTGAGAAAGATACAAATTTTCCTCAATCATTATAATTCCATGATCCATCCTTTGTAAATCCATAAATATTGGATCTTTTGTGATCCTCATCATGGATAAACTATCGTGGTCTTGTTGACTTAATGCATCTGCCACCTTGTTTGCTTTCCCTGGGTGGTAATGGATTGAGCAGTCGTAATCCTTAATCAGCTCCAACCATCTTTTTTGGTGCATATTCATCTCTTTTTGTGTGAAAATATACTTTAAACTTTTATAATCAGAATAAATATCACACCTTTCTCCATAAAGGTAATGCCTCCAAATCATTAATTCAAAGATTACCACAGCTAACTCCAAATCATGAGTTGGGTAATTTTGCTCATGTATTTTCAACTGTCGTGAGGCATAAGCTATCACCATATCATTTTTCATAAGAATACACCCCAATCCCTTCTTGGATGCATCACTGTAGATCACAAACCTTTCTCCACTACAAGGCAGTGTGAGCACAAGTGCACTGGATAACCTTTTTTTCAACTCCTTGAAATTCTCTTCAAATTCCTCCGTCCAAACAAACTTAACTCCTTTCCGAGTCAACTTGTTGAGTGGATTAGATAATCATGAAAAATAATTCACAAAACATCGATAATATCCAGCTAAACCAAGAAAACTTCGGATCTCGGTTACTGTTGTTGGTCTCGACCATCTTTCGATAACCTCTGTTTTTGTTGGATCCACAGATATCCCCTCTTTTGAGATTATGTGACCCAAAAATGCAACTTTTTGGAGCCAAAATTCACACTTGGTAAATTTGGCATAAAGTTTCTCCTTTCTCAGGGTCTTCAATATAATTCTCAAGTGATCTTCATGTTCTTCCTTTCTCTTTGAATAGACAAGAATATCATCTATAAAGACTACCACAAACTGATCAAGATAGTCTCTAAAGACTCTATTCATCAGATCCATGAAGATAACAGGGGCATTAGTAAGACCAAATGGCATCACTATAAAGTCATAGTGTCCATACCTTGTACGGAAAGACGTCTTTGGTATATCCTCCCTTTTGACCCTTAATTGATGATACCCTGAACGAAGATCAATCTTGGAAAAGTATTGAGCTCTGTGTAGTTGGTCAAATAGGTCATCAATGTGCGGGAGAGGATATTTGTTCTTGATAGTGATCTTGTTAAGTTCTCGATAATCAATGCAGAGTCTCATTGATCCATCTTTCTTCTTAACAAATAGAACAGGTGCTCCCCAAGGTGACGCACTAGGGCATATGAACCCCTTATCAAGTTTCTCTTGGAGTTTCTTCTTCAATTCCTTCAGTTCAATTGGGTCCATTCTATAAGGTGTCTTTGAAATAGGCAAAGCACCCGGTACGAGTTCTATTGAAAACTCAACTTCACAATTCGGTGGAAGACCCGGTAATTCCTCCGGAAAGACATCATCAAACTCCCGTACAATGGGAATATTCTTAATAGTGATTTTCTCACCAACCATTTGAGATAAATAACCTTCATTTAGTGGAATTAATACCCATAAAATGGATGAAATTTCCACTGGAAGGTTATGTTCATCCTTGCATCAATAGACGATCATAGATTGATCTGGAATATGAAATGTGACTTCCCTTCTTTTGAAATTGATATGAGCTCCATGTAGAGAAAGCCAATCCATTCCAAGAATCACATAAAATTCCACTATAGGAAGGATCACAAGATTTGTAGGAAGCACTTTCCCACAAACTTCAATCGGAGAAGAATTATAAACTTTTGATGCGACTGTTGTGCCATTAGATGTTGTCACAGCTAACTCAACATCTAATTGTTGAGGTAATACGGTGATACCCTTAGAAGATTCTTCAAAAATAAAGGAGTGGGTGGATACAGAATCAAATAAAACATTTTCTACTTTATAGTGGATGGTAAGTGTACCTTTCACCACATCGTTATCGTACTCCACATCGCTGATAGAAATTTCATGTGACTTTCCTTTGTCTTTAGCCTTAAGAGTTTGTTGACGTCGACCATCATCATCAACCCTTGGATTAGGGCATTTATTGGAATAATGTCCCATCTCCTTGCACTTGAAACATTGAAGTGTTGTAGGGTCATTCTGTGTATCCCTTCCTTTGTTTTCATCATTAGACATCTTCTTCCCATCATTGCGGCATTCAAATTCTCGATGACCTTCCTTTCCACATTTGAAACATTTATTTGTCCCTTTAAGACAACTCCCTCCATGTTTATTTCCACACTTTGAGCATAAGGGAAAGCTCATCTTCTTTTCAGTGTGCTCTTTAGATTTTCCTTTGAATTCCATTTTCCTCTTCTTATCAAACCCATATGACTGATGGGTTACTCCAATCTCCATCTCAACTTTTAGAGCACATCGAACGATTTCCTCGTAGCTATTGAAGTCCCTTATGGCTAACGCCCTTCAAAGACTTGGTTTTAAGCCACTAAAGAATCAATCGATCTTACTCTTAGGTTGGATAATAATATCAGAAGCGTACCTTGCATGTCTTGTAAAATTTGCTTCATAGGTACCAATAGATTCATCATCCTTTTTCTTCAGTTCAAGAAACTCTTTCTCCATATTTATTCGGAGAATACGAGGGATGTACTTGTTGAAAAATAAGTTTTTGAACTCGTCCCATTCCATGGACTCAATTTCATCCCTTTGCCTCGTATTCTTAATAAGATTCCACCATTGATCAGCATCACCTTCCAAACGATAGACTGCTAAGATGACTTTATCATGATCAGAACATTAAAGAACTAAAAATATATTTTCAGTAGTACTAATACATTGTTCAACAACCAATGGATCAGTAGACCCACTGAATGAAGGTGGACGCTGTCTCATGAAGGATTCAACAGAATGTTTCTCCTTCCTTTGCTCGTTTGGAAGTCCTGCATGATTTATAGCTTGAGAAATTTGTGTGAGCATGGCTACAAGATTTCGCATTCCAGCTCCCATAACGTTCGGTTTCTCAGGGGGACAATCATTGCATTACCCGTCGCATTCTGCATTAACACGGTTCCTTCAGGTTCCAGCCATTGACCAAAACCAAGAAGAATAGTGTGAGCAACACTAATTATAATAGGAAAACCACATAATCAAGAATAAAATTTCACACATAAGGTCTTATCCTAGGTTATTCATGGCCATTTCTAAAACACTAAGATTGTGTTCTATGCTTAGACTTATCCTTAGGGTTCTTACTAAGGCTTTCACATCCTAGTTTCAAAAGGTTGACTATACCTTTCCTCTAATACCAACTATAACGACCCATACTTTACATACATTGTTTTTACTTCAGAATTGAAGCACACTTATTACAACATATAACAAAACCAAGAAAGGACCGTATAGGTATAGTGTTTTTAGAAACTCGGAAACATAAACAACTGGTTCATAAAGCATCTACTTTGCCTCCCATTTATTTCATCATATCTAGAGTCCCTTTTTGGAATATTCTACTTAATAACCTTCTTCCTGACCTGGGGAAACAAAACATACAAAAGGGTGAGCTCAAATGATCAGTAAGGGTAAACAAAATAAATATCAATCACATCATATTCATAAGAACATAACATTTTAGAGATCTTAACCTGCAAAAGAGAGCATAATTTCATAACATGGGATAAATCATAGTAGTGAAATGAAATCCCAATAATCATAACTTAAAACATGAAACTTTGTGGCATACACACATAATCATAGATAATCATATCTTATTAGTCAAGACTCATTGCCAAGACTATCTTAGTGGACAAAGTCCATTTCTGAACCGAGTCACCCTCGTTTCAGTCCTGTTTCACTGAACCAGTATAACCTACCGTTCCAGCCATGTCTATCTCATGAGATATAAAATCTTTACCCAATGTATTGGAGGGAGATATAGGTCCCACCTGTCTCATAATGATACCATTCTTATGGGTGCCACAAAATCATAAATCATACATCATTGCATAACCCATGTAATAAAAATGGGAATCTTATACATCGTGACATCATAAAACAATTCATATAAGATAAAGGAATTCATAAAAATAATTCCATCACAACATAATCAAATCAATGTAATAATAGGTATAGAAGTAGAACCCTTTATTATCTTAGATGGAAAATAATTTTGATAAAACACTTGAACTCCATTCTTGAGGAAAATATCCTTTCTTCTTCAAAAACACTTTTCCTTTCATAACATGTCATGCAATTCTAAACTAAAAGAAGTTGATTAAAAATAAACTTGAAAACTTGTAAAGGAAGTTTCATGGAAATACTGTTTTAAAAATCCATTCATGCCGTATAAGTTAAAAAAACATTATTTTCATACTTTTGTCAGAAAAGTCAAAAAGTACCTCGTACGAAAAACGACAAAAGATTCCTTTCATATCCTTTACTAAAAAACTCACTGAAGGGTAAAATTGGATTTAAAAAATTGTAGGTGGATGGAAATAATATTACATATTGAGGAAACATGGATTTGGATGATAAAATACAGCCTAGTAAATACTAAAGTATAAACAATCTCGAATAAAAATGAGATTGTGATATTTCTCTTACCTTAGGTCTGATATGCTTTGTACGTGTCCGAACCTCCTCTTCTTTGAAGTGCTTCTTTGAGACCTCCTTTTAGGGCACTAAAATAGGTCTTTGAAGAAGACCATAACCTCTAGGATGTCTCTAGGGAAGTGTAGAGGTGAAAGTGGTAGGGGCTGGCCGAGCTTGAAGGCTCAAAGTGGTGTGAGGAAGAGAGTGAGGAGGTTCCCTTTTATAAGGGAGGAGAGGGGCACCTTTGGAATAACTAAAAATATTATTTTATTATAAAGTCAAGTTCGGTTTTAAATTGCTCCAAATTGATTTATTTTGAGGCTAAGGTGTGGATGGGTCGAAATCCTCTCATCCAATAGAATTTAGACAAGTTTAGGTTCCTATTTTAACCTTATCATGTAGATTTAACATTAAGTTAAATAATTTTACTTTTACCGTGTCTTCTTGTGTTATTATACTATAAGGTTAATAAACTTACTATAAGCAGCCAAACGAACCCCAAGTTGTTTATTATTAATATATATAACCTTATCTAAGTCATTTTTCCGAACCTTAGATTTTTAGGAATAAAATAACAATTTCTAATATAATATTTGTTTTAAAAACTATTTTATGTCAATTTTGACACTATTTAGTAATTAATTTTTGTGAAAATCATAACAGATTGATTAATTCTAAGAAAGTTAATTAAATCAATACTAACATGTCATATAAATCTAGAAAATTAGTGGAATTCATAAAAAGTGTCAAATTACATTTATTTTGGTTGTTTATAACATCAATTATGTCAATATTTCATTAATAAGATAAATACTGCATCATATCTGTGTCATAAATAAATTAAATTATTTAATGTCTAAAAATTACAAATAAAATACCATTATGTAGTAAATAGTTTTATCTTTCTAATGAATATTTATAGTCGAATTTATCTTATGTATAACCCCATATTAAAAATGATTTACTTATTACACTTTGATTTTAACTATTTTAACCCTTCTTTAAATAAATTAATAATAAATGTCCTAATCTAATCCAAGTGGGCCTAAATGGTCATATTTTATTCCTAAGTTTGTTTTTGGTCGAATTAAACTTATCCAATAGAATTAGGACATGTGTTAGGGTAATAATAATATCATTTTTACCCTTAATTACCCTATTTACTTTTAACCGTGGTAAATAAAAGTAAAAAGTTTCTATTCACCAAAAATTATTTTCATCTCATTGAACCACATTTTTCTTACTGACATCAAACGTGTCTCTTGGATTTTTTAAATTCCACTCACAGAAGCGGTAAAATTAATTTTTATGAAAAATTCAGTTTTTTAACATCCACTTAGTGGTTTCACTATTCATCAAAAGTTGAAAGTTTTTAGAAAAATACCAAAACTAAACCCTAGGCTAATTTCGATATTACGAATCCAAAAATGAAGTCCATTTTGAAAAGTTAAATTTATAAAATTTCAAAAAGTGGTCATTACTATTCATAACGGCTAGTTTTAACAATATTATAATAGTATATCGTTGTTTAGTGAAACTCAGTATTGCGTACGACGCAAGCTATCAGGGAAGGTCGCGATTTCATGTAAAGAAAGCCAAGAAAGTGTTGTGTAGAGAAAGATTCCTTTGATGATTTATATAACATAAAAGTCTCGGGTGTTACAGTGCACGCTGATTGAGCATGTTGCACGAGTTGAAGAGCCAGAGGCCACCATGGTTCATTGGAGAGATGGACCTACAGGCGGCTGAGGATTCGCTGGAGGCTAGGGTGAGAGTCTTCTGACTGGTAGGGACACCATCCAACCTCATGGTGATACTTACAGCCATCCTTCTATAGGAAGCAACAGGCAGATGGTGGTGCTTGATGCTCTAGGTCCACGACGATGTGACGCTTCTCTGGGCAGACTTTGAGAGCATGTTTCAGGCAGAGTTTGTCCCAATGATTCTTCATGTAGTGCGCATATAAGAGCTACTTCATCTGCATTAGGGTCGCATGACTATAGCTCAGTACTCAGCGAGGTTCACATACCTCTCATGCTACTCCACAGATATAGTTCCAGACCCATTCTTCAAGGCTCAGACCTTTTATCGGGGACTCAGGAAGGAGATCAGGGATTCGGTGATCTAACTTATCATCCTGACGCATGCAGGGGTATTAGAGAGAGCCCTTATAGTAGAGGGTTTCCTTGCTGAGCTGTCTCCATCAGCGATATCCACCACCAGTCGATACGTAGAGAATTCTTCTGCAGCTGGCAGTAGACAGATGTCGCAGAGGTCCAAGAGGACCAGACCTATAGGTGGACGACCTCATGACTCGAGATCGGTTGTGCGGGGCACCCGAAGTGGAGACAAACATGCCAGGAGAGGGCAGTGCTACGCATATATCGGGCAGGGTCACATGTCTTGTAACTTCCCGACCCGCCATTCGGATGATCAGCAGACTGTCAAAGGACCACCCAGGCAGAGAAAAATGTTCGACCGAGGTAGTCCATAGGAAGCAGGTGGACGTGGCAGAGGAGCTGGCCGTGCAGCTGGCAGTGGACAACGATTCAAGGTGTTACTGTCACCACCACCAGGAGTTCCACCCCGACCACAGGGAGCAGGTGGAGAGGGGATATCTCATCTCTAGGAAGACGAGGCATACGATCATGGTGCTTTGGAGATGATTCGAGGTACGATATGTGTCTACTCCACCATAGCTTCAAAACATCTAGACACAGGTGCCAGTCTATAATACCCCGAGATTTTTTGAAAAATATTCTTTTAATTTCATTGATGTCTTATGTTGTAAGCTACAACAAGATTACCTTGCGCTATACGCAACACTGTATTTGCTTGTAGTATACACAACATTATTCTTGGATCATGTTACACAAAATTTTGATAGTAGTTATTCTACGAAACATTGAGTGTGTATATATATATATTCAATGTATAAACGAAATATGGTTGGATTCTGTTATACAAAACAACAGAGGAGTCTTGCACAACACGCAACCCGGACTTGGCTTGCATTACACACAATCGCAACCTTCCTCGATAGTGTGTGTTGTACGCAATACCATATTTCACTAAACAACGATATATTGTTATAATATTAGTATGAACTAGCCATTATGAATAGTATCAATTAAATTTTTAATTTTTCAACATTATTATTCATCTTACACATTTTCTAAAACATGGTATGAGAACAAAATCAATTTTTCGAGTAAAATAAGTATGTTTCAAAAAATATAGTTTTGCCGCCTTTTGATGGTGCACCCACTTTAAATACTGTTTTTGACATTTCTATAAGTTAAATTTTAAAAAATAAAATTCTTATTTGGAATCAGGATATAAAAATTTACTTTGGATAAATTTTTCATATTATTCTGATAACTTTCATATTTTAATGAAAAGTAAAAACACGCTATATTTTAATTAAAAACAACTTTTTTCATCGCAATTATTTATATGGTTAGATTATCTTTTTAATTGTTTTTAAAGTTTAATTAGAATATATTTTTACCATTTAATCCAATTTTGTTCATTAGAATTAATTTCTCTTTGAAATTGGATATAAACAAGTATCAATCTTTTGATAGTTTTTGTTTCTTAAAAACACGCTATTTGTTTTGATAACGGGAATTAATTTTAAAATTAATTAATGCCACTTCTATGTTTTTAATTTGGAAAAATAGACATCAATTTTGAATTCGTAATATCAAATAATTCTTAGGCTGAATGTTTGGTATTTTTCTGAAAAACGTCAATTTTTGATGAATTGTGAAACCACTTAGTGGTAGTTAAAAAACTGACCTTTTCATTTAAATGAAAATTTACCACTTCTGTGAATTGAATTTAAAAAATTTTAGAGACAAGGTAAATACCAGGGACTAAAATGTGATTCAATGAGAAGAAAATAATTTTTGGTGAATAGTAACTTTTTACTTTTTTTACTACAGTTAAAAGTAAATAGGGTAATTAAGGGTAAAAATGATATTATTATTATCCTAACACATGTCCTAATTATATTGGATAAGTGTAATTCGACCAAAAACAACCGTAGGATTAAAATATGACCATTTAGGCCCACTTGGATTAGATTAGGACATTTATTATTAATTTATTTAAAGAAGGGTTAAAATAGTAAAAATCAATGTTTAAAAAGTAAATCATTTTTAATATAGAGTTATACATAAGATAAATTCAACTATAAATATTAATTATAAATCTAGAAAGATTTCCTACATAATGGTGTTTTATTTATAATTTTTGGACATTAAATAATTTAATTTATTTATGACACAATGATGATGCAATAATTATCTTATTAATGAAATATTGACATAATTGATGTTATAAATACCCAACTAAATGTAATTTGAGACTTTTTATTAATTAAAATAATTTTATAGGTTAATATGACATGTTATTATTGATTTAGTAAACTTTTTTCTAACTAATCATTCTCTTATGATTTTCACAAAAAACAATTACCAAATACTGCCAAAATTGACATAAAATAGTTTTTAAATCAAATATTATATTATTGATTGTTATTTTATTTCTAAAAATATAAGGCTTGGAAAAATGATTTATATAAGGATATATATATTAATAATAAACAACTTGGGGTTTGTTTGGATTGTTATAGTATGTTTATTAACATTATAGTGTAAGAAAACAAGAAGACACGGTAAAAGAAATATTATTTAACTTAAAGTTAGATCTCAATGATAAGGTTAAAATAGAAACCTAAACATGTCTAAATTATATTGGATGAGATTATTTCGACCCATCCACACCTTAGCTTCAAAATAACTCAATTTGGAGCTATTAAAAAATGAATATGACTTTATAATAAAATAATATTTTTAGTTATTCCAAAGGTGCCCCTCTCCTCCCTTATAAAAGCGAACCTCCTCGCTCTCTTACTCACACCACTTTGAGACTTCAAGCTCGGCCAACCTCTGTAAAATTATCTTCTCCACTTCCTTAGAAACATCATAGAGGTCCTGGTCTTCTTCAAAGACCAATTTTAGTTCCCTAAAAGGAGGTATCAAAGAGGCGCTTCAAAGAATAGGTAATGTCTGTTACCGATTCTTTCAACTTTATTTCTTCTTCCACTTCTTATTCATTAGTTGTTTAATTATGAAGTAATAACATCAGTATCAAAAATATACTGATATGTTATTATAAGTAGGAAACAACCCTATTTCACCATCTATCCATCCTACGGAAAACGAAATCCTCGCGCGTGCGTACGTACGGAATACCGTCTCCACGTCGTGGTGTAATCTGTTTTCGACTACCACCTTACTTGGATGGGTATAATGGTGTAAATAAATAACTATATATGGTTATTGTAAAGTGATATTTATTATTTAATATTATACATACACTTCAATACAATTCCACGATCATGGGAATGATATCATCGCTTGTGCGTACGTACGGACTACCATCTCTACAAACGCGATGAGATTCATTTTCCATGATTAACCATTCATGAATGATTATAAAGTATATATAATGAATAATAATTAAATATATGACATAATTAATATAATGTAATTATATATATATATATATGTCATCTACTTACTTCCATTCAAGTCAAAAAAGAAAGGAAAACAACGTTCATGCGTACGTACGACCTACCGTCTCTATGAATGTTGTATTTCATTCCATTTATCGATATAATATATATATATGTATATGATGAATATATATTACATATAAATCATGTTTTAAATTCTGGAGTTAAGTAAATCATGATATAAGTAATAATAATATCAAGAACAACAAGTCCAAACACGTACGATAAAAGAAACAATTTTACCCAAAACACTACTTTAACAAGGAATTGACAAATGAATGGGTAATATAAATACCTAAGTGAACCATATATGATATAAAGCAATGAATATGATTCTTTAATTAGTCAATGACATTATTTAAAACATTATATAGGAGGTTCGGATACGTACGAAGCATATCAGACCTAAGGTAAGGGATAACTTTTCCAATCTCGTTTTTATCTGAGATTGTTTATTCGTAAGTATTTACTGGGGTTATATTTATCATCCATGTCCATGTTTTATAATTTTTTTTTCATGTATGTTTAATTTCCTTTTACCCATTTCTAACTTTTACTACATGGTATGTATGAAATCTTTTTTTACGAGTTACTTTTTGACTTTTCCGGCAAAAGTACGAGAAGAATGTTTTTTTAACTTATACGGCACAAACGGATTCTTACAGTTTTATAAAGCCTTATTTTCATAAATATTCCTTCAAAATATTTCATGACTATTTTCAAAAAAATCCTTTTCTTTTAAAATTTCATGAAATTTTGTGAAAAGAGAATGATTTTGAAGAAGAAAGGATATTTTCCTCAAGAATTCATTTCAAGTGTTTTATCAAAACCATTTTTCCATCTAAGATGACATTATTTCACATGTGTATGTTTCAAGTATAATCTCTCTATAATTTACATGGTTTCACTTTTCTTATTATGAAATGATATCCATTTCTTTTATATGGATTATGTGATGATGGGATTATGTTTATGAAACCCATTTTATTCGTTGGGTTATTATGAATGATGTATGTTTATTTTGTGGCACAAGTAAGAATGATTTAATTATGAGATGGGTGGGACCTATATCTCCCTCCAATTAATTGGGTAAAGATTTATATCTCATTGTATAGACATGGCTGGAATATTAAGTTAATCTGGTTCAGTGTTACAGGACTGAAACGAGGAGTGAACTCGATTCAGAAAGGGACTTTGTCCACTAAGATGGTCTTGGCAGCAATGCGTTGGCTACTATGGTAATCATGACATGTTCTGAATGGTTGCCACAATTACATGTTTTATTCCCATGCTATTTTATCGTGATTGATGTTCCCTTATGATATATGTCTTACGTACTTCCAAGATTCATGTCTTTGCTCAAGATTTTGATGTTTAGATTTTATGTTCAAGTTTTTGCATTCAAATGTTCATTGATTTTTTATGTTCTCTATCTTTACCCTTAATGGGCATTTGAGCTCACCCATTTTATGTTTTATTTTCCCCAGGATATAAAGAAAGGTTTTAGGTAAGAAAAAAAGGGAAGATCTTTATTGGAGATGTTGAAGATCTTTCACCACGATTAGAAGATTATGTTCCGAGTTTCCAAAGACACTAAACTATTACGGTCCTTGAGTGTTGGTTTTTGTTATGTATTAAATTTTCCGCAGAAGTAATGTAATGTTCATGTACATCAAGCTTTGGGTCTCTATAGTGGTTATCAGAGTGAGGTTTAGTCAACCTTTGGAAACTAGGATGTGAAAACGTTAGTGAGATCCCTAGAGATATTTCTAAGGTATGTCTTGGGATGTCCCTAAGGATAAGTATATGTATTGGATATATTCCTAGAACTAAGGTAACGATCTTATAATTTAACCTAAGATGTTAGATATTGAGGGTACTCCCCCTTTACTATGTTGTTTTCCCTAGCATGATTTTTTCCTCTCACGCTATTCTTTTTGGGTTTTAGAAAATGGATTGAAACAGGAAGATTCACGATAATGGAGGATATGACGGACAATGGAATGATATTATTCATGAAAAACCAAATGAAATGGGATTTGGAAGTCCAAACATCGTTATCATGCCTAATCAGAAATCTCATAATATGATCAATAATCTCAACTTTGGTAAGTTTCCCGAATCAGATAATAAGAGAAAGATGGAGTTTCATGATGATCATAGTGGAAAGAAAGTTCAATTTCACTCATGAAAATCATGTGTGAAGAGGCATCGGGGAGACTGTTTCAAAGGAACTGGAAGATGATTTGGGTGTGGAAAAGAAGGACACAAAGCCATTAATTGCAAAGGAAAAGGTTCAGTTAACACCTTGGATGAAGATAATGGTATTGCTACGACATCAACAATGATTAGATGTTTTAAATGTGGAATGTATGGGAATTATTCAAACCAATGCCCTAAGGGAAAATATCGTGAAGAGAATCAGAATGGTCATATGAGTAGTATTTATGTGGATGATGATGAAGAAAATACAAATGAAATATGAGATGAAAGAAATGATGAAGCTCAGTCAGTGGTTTAAGAAGTTAGTGGAATGGTTGTATGTTTATAAAGAATAATGTATGGTACTATAGAATAATGAATCATCTAAGGATTGTTAAACTATTGTTTTCCTAAATTATTTGAAAGTATATGTTGAATGGTACCGATAACCATGTAAGGTTATTCAGATATTTTTGGAAAGTAGATGATATGCGCATAATGAAGGGATAAGAAGTTAATGAGATGATTGATTGTATTCATGAGCTCATGAATTATATAAGGACTAAGTGATATTATGGTTTGATTATATAGTTTTTTTTTGGGATTTTGGTATGTGGAAAGAGTTACCTTTTAACAGTATTCATGTTTTCACTAAGGTTTTATGGTAATTTATGTTTCAAGAGAATATATGACTAAGGTATTCATGTGTTTGGAATACAACCAACACGATATATCTTATGATATATGTGGGATAAATGATTGTATTCACATTCTTAGTGGATAACCTTTCTAGTAATTGTTTTCTATATACTATGAGCTTGGACCGAAATATTTTAGATAAGCCTAAAAATTGGAATGGATTATGTTGGACATAAGTTAGTATTGTTTAAGGATATAAATTTTTTTGATATTATTGATGGGATGTTAATGTAATGTAGTTTTAGAAAAAGGACAACCTACAGGACGGGCGACAACCCATCGTGTCAGACAAGGTTGTGGGAATTGAACCCACACCCAAAGTGTGTCGGGCCTTTATCACCTACCACTGGCCTACAAGAAGTCCTTGGTTAGTAGAAACTAGTTTTATTATATTAAGTAGTATGATATATGAATTATAAGTCCATTTTAGGAACCATATATGATTAATCTCACCATAGATGGACTTATGTATTTTTGATAACATTTATAACCTTTTGTTTGAGACAGATGGAATGACCCATCATTCTATCACATGATCTACTAACACTTCATGAATGAAAAATTAAACTTCATTTCTTTAAGAGATGAAGTGGAAATTATCCAAAGAACGACCAACAGTGAGACTGTACCAAAATCACCAAAGTATTTCTTCTAATTCCAATTTCAACAACATTAGGGAAATGATCTTGAAAACCAAAAATGTTGTCCTAGTTCCCTTATGTCTGATGAATCAGATGGTACCTTAGATCATCACAAATCTATGGCTTTGTGATTGTTGGATTTTTCATATCCATGTTCTCTACCACTCTCTATCAGAACATGATGGTTAGATTTCTCTTCCATATCCATATTTTCACCTATGTTCTCTTATATGGAAACCCAATGATGAGATACTTTGGGTAATCGTTACATTTCATACTTTAGTTTTTAAAATTAAGTTTTAGTATTCCTTTTTACGACGTGGGTTTCTATAAATAGTAAATGATTTATAACCCTGACGAATTTCAAGGGAGAAATTAATTTTAAGGGGGGTAGAATGTAACACCCTGAGATTTTATGAAAAATATTCTTTTAATTTCATTGATGTCTTGTGTTTTAAGATACAACAAGATTACCTTGCGCTATATGCAACACCATATGAGCTAGAAATATACAAAACACTATTCTTGGATCATGTTACACACAATTTTGATAGTAGTTATTCTACGAAACATTGAGTGTATATATATATATATTCAATGTATAAATGAAATATGGTTGGATTCAGTTATACGAAACAACAGAGGACTCTTTCACAACACGCAACCTTGACTTGGCTTTCATTACATGTAATTGCGACCTTCCTCGATAGCATGTGTTGTACGCAATACCAGGTTTCAAAAAACAACGATATATGGTTATAATATTAGTATGAACTAGCCGTTATGAATAGTATCAACTACATTTTTAATTTTACAACATTATTATTCATCTTACACGTTTTCTAGAACATGGTATGAGAACAAATTCAAATTTTTGAGTAAAATAAGTATTTTTCAAAAAAATGTAGTCTTGCCGCCTTTTGATGGCACACCCACTTTAAATCTTGTTTTTGACATATCTATAAGTTCAATTTGACAAAATAAAATTCTTATTTGGAATCCGGATATAAAAATTTACTTTGGATAAAATTTTCATATTATTCTGATAACTTTCATATTTTAATGAATAGTAAAAACACGCTATATTTTAATTAAAAACAACTTTTTTCATCACAATAATTTATATGGTTAGATTATCTTTTTAATTGGTTTTAAAGTGTAATTAGAATATATTTTTACCATTTAATCCAATATTGTTCATTGGAATTAATTTCACTTTGAAATTGGATATAAACAAGTATCAATCTTTTGATAGTTTTTGTTTCTTAAAAACACGCTATTTGTTTTGATAACAGGAATTAATTTTAAAATTAATTAATTCCACTTATATGTTTTGAATTTTTAAAAATAGACATCAATTTTGAATTCGGAATATCAAATAATGCTTAGGCTGAATTTTTGGTATTTTTCTGAAAAACTTCAATTTTCGATGAATAGTGAAACCACTTAGTGGTAGTTAAAAAGATGATTTTTTTATTTAAATGAAATTTTACCACTTCTGTGAATTGAATTTTGAAAATATAAGAGACACGGTTAATATCAAGGACTAAAATGTGGTTCAATGAGATGAAAATAATTTTTGGTGAATAGTAACTTTTTACTTTTTTTACTACGGTTAAAAGTAAATAGGGTAATTAAGGGTAAAAATGTTATTATTATTACCCTAACAGATGTCCTAATTCTATTGGATAAGTGCAATTCGACCAAAAAAAACCTTAGGAATAAAATATGACCATTTAGACCCACTTGGATTAGATTAGGACATTTATTATTAATTTATTTAAAGAATGGTTAAAATAGTTAAAATCAATGTTTAATAACTAAATAATTTTTAATATAGGGTTATACATAAGATAAATTCAACTATAAATATTCATTAGAAATATAAAAATATTTCCTACATAATGGTGTTTTATTTATAATTTTTGGATATTAACTAATTTAATTTATTTATGACATAATGATGATGCAATAATTATCTTATTAATGAAATATTGACATAATTGATGTTATAAATACCCAAATAAATGTAATTTTAGGCTTTTTATGAATTCCATTAATTTTCTAGGTTAATATGACATGTTAGTATTGATTTAGTTAACTTTTTTCGAACTAATAATTCTGTTATGATTTTCAGAAAAATCATTTACCAAATAGTGTCAAAATTGACATAAAATAGTTTTTAAAACAAATATTATATTATTAATTTTTATTTTATTCTTAAAAATCTAAGGGTCGGCAAAATGACTTAGATAAGGTTATATATATTAATAATAAACAACTTGGGGTTCGGTTGGCTTGTTATAGTAAGTTAATTAACATTATAGTGTAAGAAAACAAGAAGCTACGGTAAAAGAAAAATTATTTAACTTAAAGTTAAATCTAAATGATAAGGTTAAAATAGACACCTAAACTTTTCTAAATTATATTGTATTAGATGATTTTGACCCATCCCCACCTTATCTTCTAAATAAATCAATTTTGCGCTATTAAAAACCGAATATGACTTTATAATAAAATAATATTTTTAGTTATTCCAAAGGTGCCCCTCTCCTCCCTTATAAAAGGGAACCTCCTCCCTCTCTTCCTCACACCACTTTGAGCCTTCAAGATCGTCCAACCTATACCAAATTATCTTCTCCACTTCCCTAGTAAAATCCTAGAGGTCCTGGTCTTCTTCAAAGATCAATTTTAGTGCCCTAAAAGGAGGTCTCAAAGAGGCACTTCAATGAAGAGGTAATGTCCGTTACCGATTCTTTCAACTTTATTTCTACTTCCACTTATTATTATTTAGTTGTTTCATTATGATGTAATAACATAAGTATCACTCATATACTGATATGTTATTATAATTATGAAATAACCCTATTTTACCATCTATCCATCATACGGAAAATGAAATCACCGCATGTGCATACGTACGGAATACCGTCTCCACGCCGTGGTGTTATCTATTTTCGACCACCACCTTACATGGATGGGTATAATGGTGTAAATAAATAAATATATATGGTTATTGTAAAGTGATATTGATTCTGTAATATTATACATACACTTCAACAAAATTCCACGATCATGGGAAAGATATCATCGCTCGTGCGTACGTACAGACTATTGTCTCCACGAACGCGATGAGATTCATTTTCCATGATTAACCATTCAAGAATGATTATAAAGTATATATAATGAATAATAATGAAATATATGACATAATGAAGCTACTGGATTTATGTATATATATATATATATATATATATATATATATATATATATATGTCATCTACTAGCTACCCAGAGTCGGTGCATTACTTCGTAACATTGGCATGATCACAAAAGATCAAGTCTCGAAAGACCGATTAGTTTAGTAGCCTTGGAAACACTAAATACATTCATAAATGTTACATTAAATCATAAAGTGAAAAACTAAAATAACAAAGTCTCCATAGTCCACACTCATATCCTCTTCTGACTATCCCTGTAGGTCATTCATAAAATACTTCTTCATATCCTGGAAAATATTATAACATTGAAAGGGGTGATCTCAGATGCTCAGTAAGGATAACAATATTGCGGAAGCTTTAATAAATAAACATTAACATTTAAGGAAATGTATAACTAAAACAAAAGACTTTTTAAACTTGAACATCAGCATGATATGGCAAAAATAATATTAAATAATTCCATTTACTTACTCACATGGATATTCTACTAGTCGAATAATCCCATGCAATATCAATAACCACTTTCATAATGATGGAATGCATAATGCCAGACTATCATAACCACGTAGACAAGGCCTCGTGCCAAGACCACAAATAAGATTTTTTCAAGGCCTCGTGCCAAGACACTAGTTTGTCTCCTCAGACCTACCGATGCATCGAGGAGCTATAGCGGGCTCCACCCGTCACTTATTAAGTCCAATGCATTCCTCATATAAATAGGTTTAAACATATCATAAACCATAATATAATTGTATCACATAAAACATGCATAAAGGAAACATATGATTTCCACACTTCAATAACAAGATATCAATACAACACATTGATATAATAAAAACATTATCAAAACCATTTTCAATACCAAAATAAAAGATAAGTAAAACATGGTATTTATTTTTCATTAAAAAAATTTATGGCTTATAGAGGAAGCCGAAACTCAAATAAAAGTCACAGCGGCGGAGAAGTCATTGTCGCCGCATACGTAAGAAAAAAAACATTCCTTTTTTCGTTTAGTAAAAATGATTCCTATAAAAAGGTTCCTTTTGAATAAAAGTAAAAGTCAAAGGGGTTTATACACCGTATAAATGAAAGTTGTGTATAAAACCAAATATGCCTCAATGAAAGGAGATTAAGACGAAGTCCTTACAAAGATAATTTTTAAAATAAAATGGATCTATTATGTGTATTTACGATAATTACACACAAAGAAAGTACAAATACAAGATGGGAAATAATAATATCATGACATAATTTGAATGTAGGAGATTAACCCAAAGAACGGAAATTGGGTTAAGAAGTTCCCTTACCTCGTGTCCGACTTGACTCGAACGCTCTTTAAACTCCTGAATAATAAACTAATGTTAATATCTATCTTCTTAAGAACCTTTTTCAAGTTAATTATTCCTTTTATATCACTTATTACCATGTCATAAACATTATGTAATTATTTAAGTTTATAACGGTCGTTTTGTCGATCTTAGGTACTTGAGTAAAAAATAAACTTCTTATAATTACACTTTGTTCATGTGGTAATATATCCATTATATCCATAATTATATTCATGATTTATATATCATATACATAATATATATCAAGTATATAAATTCATTTATAATATTACATAACATTTAGAGTTAAGAAATGAAATGCACCGTTCATGGAGACGGTGAGCCGTACGTACGCATGAACGCTACTTTCATTTATATTTCATATTTAATGGAATGATGTTATAATTATATAAATTTATAATATAATTATAGTATAATATAATGTATAATACCATTTACACCATCCTTTATACATCCCACATATGGCATTAATGATTCAAATCACTTTGATGGGGCGGTAGTCCGCACTTCCTAAAATGAAATTATCGCGTTTACCCATAATGGAAATCATAAAGTATGCCATAAATGAGAAATAAAGAAGCATAAGGAAAACATAAACATAATATATATATCATATATGAAAATAGTGTCATCAAAATGGCCACCGTTAGATATTTTAAAAGAATATTGAACAATCATCGTTTCGTGAGGCAGTATTTCGCCACCCACAGAAACAGTATGTTCTTTAACCATTAAACGAAGGTGTGTGTAAGTGTAAACCAAATCCGTATCATAAAAACATACTAGTATATTTTAGATACTGTTTTTGTTACAAAATAAAGGAATAAAAAGAGTTTAAGGTGTTGGAGAAGAAAAATAAAATAAAACAACATTAGAGAAGACATTACCTTAAAATCAGGTAACTCTTTTTTGATTTGAGCCAAAAGCTTCCTTGGGAAGAATTCTGCCCAAAGTGAGTCTTATAGGAGTAAGAGAGGGAAGTTGGGAGAGTATTTGGGAAGAGGTTGGTCGAGCCAAAAGGCTTTTAAAGTGTGAGTAAGGTGGTAGTGGTGGGGGCCTTTTATAAGTGGAGAGGAGGGTCACTCTTGGAAAGTAATGAAATATTACTTTATTATATTATGAGTTTCGGATTTTAAAGGTCCCAAACTTATATAATTCGAGGATAAGGTGCTAGGAGTTCTAAATATACTCATCCAATAGGTTTTTGACAAGTGTAAGCCTTGTATTTTACATTATCTTTTCATTTTATTTAAATCGTTAATTAATGAGGTAATCGCTGCATCATCATGGTGTCATAAATAATTTAATATATTTAATGTCTAAAAATTATAAAAAAAATGATGATTTAGTAAATCTTTTTATCTTTCTAATGAATATTTATAGTAAAAAATATGACTTGTATAACCCCATTTAAAAATTGTTTTAGTAAAACAATTTATGTTTGTGACATTTTTATTTTAACTTTAATAAAAGTTATTTCTGTCATTTTCCTACCAAAGTGGCTCCATGGGGTCCCCAAGTTGACCCATGGATTTTCCTGGTCGGCCATGACACATCCAATAGGGGCAGGACAAGTGTAAAGGTATTTTCATATTTTTATAATATCATTTTTACCTTAAATTTCACAAATTACCTTTAATCACGATTAATTAAACTTAAAAGTTACTATTTACCAAAAAATTATTTTAATCCCATTGAACCAAATTTTACTTCCTAATGAAAACCATGTATGTTGGATTTTTTAAAATCAAATCACAGAAGTTGTAATGTTTCATTTAAACGAAAAATTAGTTTTCTAACTACCACTTAGTGGTTTCACTATTCATAACAAATTGAAGTTTTTCAGAACAATTCCAAAATTTCACCCTAAGATATAATTGATATTTCGAATTCAAAAATGATGCCTATTTTACAAAATTTAAAATATATAATTTGAATTAATTAATTTTATAATTAATTCCCGCTGTCACAACAAATAGGGTGTTTTTAAGAAACAATATATATCAAAAGATTGACAATTGTTTATGTTCAATTTCAATGTTAAATTAATTCTAATGACTACCATTGGATGAAATGGTAAAAATATATTATAATTATACTTTAAAACCACTTAATAGTATAATTTATCACTATAAATGATTTTTATTAAAAAAGTTGTTTTAAGTATTTTTCACTATTCATAAAAAATTGAAAGTTCTCAGAAAACTACAAAAACTTCAACTTAGGATAATTTCGATATTAAGAATACAAAAATGAAGTCCATTCTGAAATATAAAATTTCTATAATTTTAAAAAGTGGGTATTACTATTCATAATGGCTACTTTGATTAGTCGCGGTGTGTTAGAACTCGTACTTGGGTACAATGCAAGCTATTGCATTTTTTGAAAGAGAGGCGTATCGTGGAAGCTCGAGGTGTTACATTCTCCCCTCCTTCAATAAATTGCGTCCTCGAAATTTGAAAATGTTCTTCGAAAATATAAGGTTGAAAATAAAAAATACCTTTGTAGAAAACCCACATCGGAAATAGGGTTAATAAAAATATAACTTTAAAAGATATAAAGATAAGTACAAAGGTCACCCGAGATAGCCCATACTAGGATTCTATGAAAATATGGGTATGGAAGAAAAAAAATCATCAAGGTTTGATGGAGAGTTGTAGAAAACAGGATTAGGAGAAAGTTAACCATAAGAAAATCACAAACTTGTGATTGGTTAAACGGTCATTGAATCCCCAGTTGGAAAAGTTAACCGGAAACGTTTTTTTTAAGTTAACTTTTATAATGTTGAGGAATTTATTTAGGAGATTTACTAAGAACATAAGGGAATATACATACTTGTCATGTAGACTTTCATTCTTTAATAAATATTTACCATAAACCCATCTTTCAATCTAAAAGGTAATAGAACTCAAAAATATTCTATTTATCCTAATTTTATAATGTTCCAAATATTAACACATACCATTTAGATTAGGAAAACTATTTTGTAATAACCAGGGACTTCCTGTAGGTTAGTGGCAGGTAATAAAGGTCGGTCGCACTATGGTTGTGGGTTCGATTCCTGCAGCTTTTTCCGACGCGACAGGTTATTCCCCACCCTGCAGGTTGTCCTTTTCCTAAAACTATAGTATTATAATATTCCAAAAATAATCTTCAGATATGTTTTAACCTTAAACAATACTATCCAAAGATCAACTTAATCCATTCCGACCTTTATAGTTATCCAAAATACCTCTGTCCAGAAATTCTCTAAAAGGTCTCTAAATTCCAAAATCAATTGTAACATCAGATTCCCCAAACAAAGTAAAGTTCCTCTTATTGTCACATACTAAAAATATGATTACCTTAATCATATTAAATCCTTAATGAAAACAAAAAGTACTGTAGTACAATCCTTATATATATATATCACATTATCCTTATAACCAGAATATAATCCTTGAGTCCAAAAGCACCAATACATTAATTATCCCGCTTCAACTGTAGTAACAACATAAGATTGTCCTTGATACCTTGGCCTTTTATGAGGTAAGTTTCCATGACGCTTATAACATTCATTTACATAATGCCCCATTTCCCTAAAATTGTAGTATTCAACATTGATAGCCTCTTTCTTTCCCTTTCAATCACGAGCCTGGTGACCTTTTTCTCCACATTTATAACAAACTCCCATTCCTTTTAGGTAGGTACCGGGGTGATTCTTCCCACAATTATTGCATAATAGAAAATCCTTCTTTCCCTTTTTCCCTATATCTTTCACTTGTTCCACCATTCTCTTCTTCTCTTGCTTTACTTTATTGTCATAAGATTTAGATAATTCCTTTTCTGTCTTGATAGCACATGAGACAATATCTTCATTTAACGAGAAGGATTGTGAGACTAGGGCTCGATGGAGAAACAGTTTTAACCCATCAAAAAAATGATCAATCTGACTTCTTGGGTTACGTATATAATCTGATGCATGCCTCGCTAACCGTGTAAAGTTAGACTCATAATTTGCGACATTCTCATCCTCCTTCTGCCTTAGACTCAGAAATTGCCTTTCCATATCTGCCCGATGGTCACGAGGAAAGTATTTTTCTAAGAAAAGTTCTCTGAACTCTCTCAATTCCATACTTGATACTTCTTCATCTTCCATTGTATTTCGAATCAATGACCACCATTGATCGGCATCTCCAGTGAAGCGGTAAACTGCCATGATAACCTTCTCCCTTTCACTACTCCACAAGGCATGGAATATTTTTTCTAAGGAGTATATCCATTGCTCAGCTACTAATGGATTTGTACCCCCATTAAATGTTGGTGGTTGTTGCCTCATGAAGCAGTCTAACATTGATCCTCCACGTTGCGGATCAGGGTGCTCCATACGAGTAAGGTTTTTATTCATAACCTGAGTGAGTTGTCCCAGTATGGTAATAAGTTGATCAGAACCAGTTGTATCTCCAGATCCACAATAATTATCTTGAGCAGGAGGGCAATCCCTACACAGAGTGAGTGCATTGATACGGTTTCCATTCCTTCCACTAGGCACCATTTCTAAACAATGGCATAAACTAGATTAGTTTATGAATCAAAATACATAATTACATACTTGAAAATACTTAACATAAATTGAACTATTTATGGATATAATCCATAATCATAAAAAAATTTCTTTGAGGAAGTATATACTCATAACCCTTCATAGTGGTTTGTGAAGAAAATGAGAATTATCCTCAGCATATACCCCGGGAGTGTCGTAATCAAGAGTGCAGCAAGGCCCGTTGTCGTGACCCAGTTCCCATTTGAGTCTAGCTCAAAGCGGTGTTTTCAGGTTTTACCCCTAGTTACATCTGTGCTAGAGCCGCCTCTACCTGCTCGTATCCAGACAGGGCTGTATTTCTCAGAAAACTCACAAAATCTCTACAATAACAAAATTCTAGAAATTTCTTCTATACTAATCCTCAAAGTCTATCTTTGGGCTATGTGCTCTAATCAAAGATTATCTAAATCTAGCTTCCAAGGTTAGTACTAAACTGCCTCTGTTACCAACAATAACACCTCGACCCCAGCTACCCGGAGTCGGTGCATTACTTTGTAACATTGGCATGATCACAAAAGATCATGTCTCAAAAGACCAATTAGTTTAGTAGCCCTGGAAACACTAGATACATTCATAAATGTTACATTATATCATAAAGTGAAAAACTACAATAACAAAGTCTCCATACTCCACACTCATATCCTCTTCTGACTATCCCCGCAGGTCATTCCTAAAATACTTCTTCACATCCTGGAAAATATTAAAACATTGAAAGGGGTGAGCTCAGATGCTCAGTAAGGATAACAATATTTCGGATGCTTTCATAAATAAAAATTAACATTTAAGGCAATGTATAACTAATAAATAAGCTTTTTAAACTTGAACTTCAGCATGATATGGAAAAAATAGAATTAAATAATGCCATTTACTTACTCACATGGATATTCTACTAGTCGAATAATTCCATGAAATATCAATAACCACTTTCATAATGATGAAATGAATAATGCCAGACTATCATAACCACATAGCCAAGGCCTCGTGCCAAGACCACAAATAAGATTTTGACAAGGCCTCGTGCCAAGACACTAGTTTGTCTCCTGAGACCTACCGATGCATCGAGGAGCTATAGTGGGCTCCACCTGTCACTTATTAAGTCCAATGCATTCCTCATATGAATAGGTTTAAACATATCATAAACCATAATATAATTGTATCACATAAAACATGCATAAAGGAAACATAAGATTTCCACACTTCAATCACAAGATATAAATACAACACATTGATATAATAAAAACTTTATCAAAACCATTTTCAATACCAAAATAAAAGATAAGTAAAACATGGTATTTATTTTTCATTAAAAAAATTATGGCTTATAGAGGAAGCCGAAACTAAAATAAAAGTCACGGCGGCGGAGAAGGCGTTGTCGCCACATACGTAATAAAAAAAACATTCCTTTTGTCGTTTAGTAAAAACGCTTCGTATAAAAATATTCCTTTTGAATAAAAGTAAAAGTCAAAAGGGTTTATACACCGTATAAATGAAAGTTGTGTATAAAACCAAATATGCCTCAATGAAAGGAGATTGAGACGAAGTCCTTACAAAGATCATTTTTAAAATAAAATAGATATATTATGTGTATTTACGATAAGTACACATAAAGAACGTACAAATACAAGATAGGACATAATAATATCATGACATAATTTGAAAGTAGGAGATTAACCCAAAGAATGGAAATTGTGTTAAGAAGTTCCCTTACCTCGTGTCCAACTTGACTCGACCACTCTTTAACCTCCTGAATAATAAGCTTGAGTTAATCTCTATCTTCTTAAGAACCTTTTTCAAGTTCATTATTCATTTTATATCACTTATTACCATGTCATAAACATTATGTAATTATTTAAGTTTATAACGGTCGTTTTGTCGATCTAAGGTACTTGAGTCAAAAATAAACATCTTATAATTACACTTTGTTCATGTGGTAATATATCCATTATATCCATAATTATATTCATGATGTATATATCATATACATCATATATATCCATTATATACATTCATTTATAATATTACATAACATTTAGAGGTAAGAAATGAAATGCACCATTCATGGAGACGGTAAGCTGTACGTACGCATGAACGCTACTTTCATTTCTATTTCATATTTAATGGAATGAAGTTATTATTATATAAAGGTATAATATAATTCCAGTATAATATAATGTATAATACCATTTACTCCATCCTTTATACATCCCACATATGGCATTAACGATTCAAATCACTTTGAGGGGGCGGTAGTCCACACTTCCTAAAATGAAATTATCGCGTTTACCCATAATGGAAATTATAAAGTATGCCATAAATGAGAAATACAGAAGCATAATTAAATCATAAACATAATATATATATCATATATGAAAATAGTGTCATCAAAATTGCCACCATTAGAGGTGTTAAAAGAATATTGAACAATCATCATTTCATGAGGCAATATTTCGCCACCCACAGAAACAGTGTGTTCTGTAACCATTAGACGAAGGTGTGTGTAAGTGTAAACCAAATACTTATCATAACAACATCCTAGTATATTTTATATATTGGCGTTGTTACAAAATAAAGGAATAAAAAGAGTTTAAGGGGTTGGAGAAGAAAAATAAAGCAAAACAACATTAGAGAAGACATTACCTTAAAATCGGGAAACTCTTTTTTGATTTGAGCCAAAAGCTTCCTTTGGAAGAATTCTGCCCAAAGTGAGGCTTCTAAGAGTAAGAGAGGGAAGTTGGGAGAGTATTTGGGTAGAAGTTGTCCTAGCCAAAAGGCTTTGAAAGTGTGATTAAGGTGGTAGTGGTGGGGGCCTTTTATAAGTGGAGAGGAGGGGCACTCTTGGAAAGTAATGAAATGTTACTTTATTATATAACGAGTTTCAGATTTTAAAGGTCTCACACTTATATAATTCCAGGATAAGGTGATAAGGGTTTGAAATAGACTCATCCAATAGGTTTTTGACAAGTTTAAGCCCTGTATTTTACATTATCTTTTCATTTTATTTAAATCATTAATTAATGAGGTAATCGATGCATCATCATGGTGTCATAAATAATTTAATTTATTTAATGTCTAAAAATTATAAAAAAAAATCATGATGTAGGAAATCTGTTTATATTTCTAATAAATATTTATAGTCAAAAATATGACTTGTATAACCCCATTTAAAAATTGTTTTAGTAAAACAACTTATGTTTGTTACATTTTTATTTTAACTTTAAATAAAAGTTATTTATGTCATTTTCCTACCAAAGTGGCTCCATGGGGTCCCCAAGTTGACCCATGGATTTTATTGGTCGGCCATGACACATCCAATAGGGGTAGGACAAGTGTAAAGTTATTTTCATATTTTTATAATATCATTTTTACCTTAAATTTCACTAATTACCTTTAATCGCGATTAATTAAACTTAAAAGTTACTATTCACAAAAAAAATATTTTAATCCCATTGAACCAAATTTTACTTCCTAATGAAAACCATGTATGTCGGATTTTTGAAAATCAAATCACAGTAGTTGTAATGTTTCATTTAAACGAAAAATCAGTTTTCTGACTACCACTTAGTGGTTTCACTATTCATAAAAAATTGATGTTTTTCAGAACAATGCCAAAATTTCACCCTAAGCTATAATTGATATTCCGAATTCAAAAATCATGTGTATTTTACAAAATTCCAAATATATAAGTTGCGTTAATTAATTTTATAATTAATTCCCGCTGTCACAACAAATAGCGTGTTTTTAAGAAAAAATATATATATCAAAAGATTGACAATTGTTTATGTCCAATTTCAATGTTAAATTAATTATAATGACTACCATTGGATAAAATGGTAAAAATATATTATAATTATACTTTAAAACCACTTAATAGTATAATTTATCGCTATAAATTATTTTGATTAAAAAAGTTATTTTAAGTATTTTTCACTATTCATAAAAAATTGAAAGTTCTCAGAAAACTACAAAAACTTCAACTTAGGATAATTTCGATATTACGAATACAAAAATGAAGTCCATTTTGAAATATAAAATTTCTATAATTTTAAAAAGTGGGTATTACTATTCATAACGGCTACTTTGATTAGACCCGGTGTGTTAGAACTCGAACTTGTGTACAATGCAAGCTATTGCATTATTGAAAGAGAGGCGTATCGTGGAAGCTCGGGGTGTTACAACTTACTTCCATACAAGTCAAAAAGGAAAGGAAAACAACGTTCATGCGTACGTACGGCCTACCGTCTCCATGAATGGTGTATTTCATTCCATTTATCAATTTATCATATATATATATATATGTATATGCTGAATATCTATTACATATAAATCATCTTTTAAATTCTAGAATTAATTAAATCATGATATAAGTAATACTAATATCAAGAACAACAAGTCCAAACACGTACGATAAAAGAAACAATTTTACCCAAAACACTACTTTAACATGGAATTGACAAATGAACGGGTAATATAAATTTCTAAGTGAACCATATATGATATAAAGCAATTAATATTATTCTGTAATAATTCAATGAAATTATTTAAATCATTATACAGGAGGTTCAGATATGTACAAAGCATATCAGACCTAAGGTAAGGGATAATTTTTCCAATCTCGTTTTTATCTGATATTGTTTATTCGTCAGTATTTACTGGGGTTATATTTATCATCCATGTACATTTTTTATAAAAGTGTTTTCATGTATGTTTAATGTCCTTTTTTACCATTTTTAACTTTCACTACATGTTATGTAAGAAATATTTCTTTTACGAGTTACTTTTCGACTTTTCCGAAAAAAGTACGAGAAGAATGTTTTTTTAACTTATACGGAACGAACAGATTTTTATGGTTTTATAAAGCCTTATTTTCATAAATATTACTCCAAAATATTTCATGACTATTTTCAACAAAATACTTTTCCTTTAAAATTGCATGATATTTTGTGAAAAGAGAATGATTTTGAAGAAGAAAGGATATTTTCCTCATGAATTCATTTCAAGTGTTTTATCAAAACCATTTTTCCATCTAAGATGACATTATTTCACATGTGTATGTTTCAAGTATAATGTCTCCATGATTTACATGGTTTCACTTTTCTTATTATGAAATGATATCCATTTCATTTATATGGATTATGTGATGATGGGATTATGTTTATGAAACCCATTTTATTCGTTGGGTTATTATGAATGATGTATGTTTATTTTGTGGCACAAGTAAGAATGATTTCATTATGAGATGGGTGGGACCTATATATCCCTTAAATGCATTGGGTAATGATTTATATCTCATGAGATAGACATGGCTGGAACGGTAAGTTAATCTGGTTTAGTGTTACAGGACTGAAACGAGGAGTGAACTCGATTCAGAAAGGGACTTTGTCCACTAAGATGGTCTTGGCAGAAATGCCTTGAATACTATAGAAATCATGACATGTACTGAATGGTTGCCACAAATACATGTTTTATTACCATACTATTTTATCGTGATTGATGTTCCCTTATGATATATTCCTTACATACTACCAATATTCATGTCTTTGCTCAAGATTTTGATGTTTATATTTTATGTTCAAGTTTTTGCATTCAAATGTTCATGGATTGTTTTATGTTCTCTATGTTTACCCTTACTGAGCATTTGAGCTCACCCCTTTTATGTTTTCTTTTCCCCAAGATATAAAGAAAGGTTTTAGGTAAGAAAAAAAAAGGAAGATCTTTATGGGAGATGTTGAATATCTTTCACCACGATTAGAAGATTATGTTCTGAGTTTCCAAAGACACTAAAATATTACGGTCCTTGATTGTTGGTTTTTGTTATGTTTTAATTATTCCAAAAAAGTAATGTAATGTTCATGTTCATCAATCTTTGGGTATCTACACAGTCACTCTTTCATTTCCACTACCCTCATTCGGAGCTCGGAGGTTCTGATGGTGTCGTTGGCTCAATCCTTACGGCTAGAAACTCCTATAGGAGCAGATTCGATGATTATGTACTAGTGTCGGTAGTGTGAGCTTACTCTAGGAGGCGAGAGTTTCCACTGGGATCTCTTAGTAGTGGCGTCTAGGTCTTACGACGTCACCTTGGGTATGGATTGGTTATCTACAATCCATGCTCGGATTGACTGTACTAGGAGAAAAGTGTGGTGTGTCTACATGGATGGGACTATGTTTACCTTCACTGGTAAGAAGGGAGCCCTTACAGCACATGATGGACTTACTCAGAGGAGAGTGTAGTAGATAACTCATCAGTTGGCCAACCATACCCTCAGAGCAGTTGATGTGGAGAGTACGAGCTATTCTGTAGTGGTGGACCAATACGCGAATGTTTTCCCTGATGATGTCCCAGGTCTACCTCCTCATAGAGAGGTAGAATTTTACATTGACTTGTACCCCGAGACGACACTGATTTCTACACCAGCGTATTGGATGGCTCCTGTGGAGCTTCGCGAGCTACAGGTACTACTAGAGGACTTGCAGGGGAAGGGATTTATCCGGCCCATTGTTTCACCATGGGCACCCCGATTCTGTTTTCCAAGAAGGCGGATGGGAGCTTGATTCTTTCTGTTGACTATCGGCACCTGAACTAGGTGACCGTGAAGAAAAAGCACCCAATCACGAGGATTCAAGACCTCTTTGATCAGTTGAAGGGAGCACGGTGGTTCTCAAAAATAGACCTCAGATCGGGCTAACACCAACTCAGAGTACAAGACGAGGATGTGTAGTAGGCGGCCTTCAGATTTCGGTATGTCCATTATGAGTTCTTGGTTATGACATTCGGTGTAACCAACGCTCCAGCAGTGTTCATGAGACTCATGAACAACATCTTTCATCCATACCTCGATCGCTTTGTCATAGTCTTCATCGACAACAATCTGATATACTCGACTACTGAGGAGGAGCATGCCTATCATTTGCAGGTAGTACTGGATGCACTCTGAGAGAACCAGTTTTATGGTAAGCTCTCGAAGTTCCAGTTCTGTATCTGAGAGGTTCACTTTCTAGTACATTTCATCTCAGAGGCTAGGGTCTTAGTGGATACAGCGAATATTGAGGCAGTACTTTCTTGGGAGCCACCCAAGAGTGTGATGGAGGTACTGGGTATTTTGGGTTTGGCTGGTTATTACCAGAGGTTTAAAATAGATTTATCCAGAGTTGCAGCACCACTATCATCCTTGATGAAGAAGGGGAAGCCCTTTTTGTGGTCGGAGAGATGAAAACAGAGATTTCAAGAGCCGAGGAAGAGGATGACTAGTGCCCCAATCTTCAGGTTCTAGAGGAAGATGTATGGTACACAGTCTACTATGACACATCAGGGACCGGGCTTGGATGTGCCCTGAGGTAGTAGTGAGCAGTTATGGCATATGGTTTATGGCAGGTGAGACAAAATGAGAAGAACTACGTTACCCATGACCTAGGGTTAGCACCAGTGGTCTTCAACATGAAGATATGGAAGCACTATCTGATGGGTGAGTGTTTTACTGTGTACTATGATCATAAGAGTATCAGGTATATCTTCTCTCAGAAGGACCTGAACCTGAGACAGTGACATTGTCTTGAGTTCCTACAGGACTATGACATTGAGATAGTTTATACTCTTGGGAAGTGGAAAATTGTTGCAGATGCACTCAGTAGGAGATCAGGTATATAGCTGATAGGAGAGGCAAGAGAGCAGCTTACTGGTTTAAAGATATCCTTTGTGGATAGAGATGGAGCAGCCTTCCTTCAGTCTCTTACTATCACTCCCCCACTTCTTCAGCGAGTCAGGGAGGCGTAGTGTGGGGACACTGAATGCAAGATGTGACGTGCTAAGATATCCACAGGGTATACACCTGATGGATTTTCTGAAGGTGGGGAGAACATCATCCTCTTCAGAGGATGTATCATGGAACTAGTGTCACTTCAGGGGGGTGTTGAGGGACTTCAACACATCCCCTCTAGTGGTACATCCTGGAGTGGCAAAGATGTACCAAGATCTTCGACGACAGCACTGGTGGCCGGGAATGAAGAAGGAATTTGAAGAGTTTGTCTCTTGGTGCCTCACTTGTCAACAAGTGAAGGTGGAGCACCAGTTACCAGTAGGATTGGTTCAACCTTTAGAGGTCTCAGAGTGGAAGTGGGATGGGATATCCATGGACTCTATGAAAGGACTTCAACATACATCTAGGGGTCATGAATCTATCTGGGTGATCGTCGATCAACTCACCAAGTCAGGCCACTTCCTACTGATCATAGAGTAGAGTTCAGTAGAGAGCTTGTGATGCCTCTATGAGTAGGAGATTGTGCGACTATGTGGAGTATCTTCGACAATTGACTCTGATCGTGACAAACGTTTTACTTCCCGAATATGGAAGGGGATGTGGGAGGCCTTCAGGATGCAACTTTTTTTGAGCACCACCTTCCATCCTCAGATGGATGTTCAGACTGAGCAGACCATTCAAACCCTCGAGGACATGATGTGTGCCTATGTCCTCGACTTCGGTCGTAGCTGGGAGGATCAATTCCCTTTGGTGGAGTTTGCATACAACAACAGTTATCATTCCAATATTGGGATGACACCTTTTGAGGTGTTATACGGGCGACCATGTAGATCACCATTATGCTGGACTAACCCAGTGGAGTCAGCACTAGTGGGACTGGAGATGGTACGGGCTACCATAGAGAACGTTCAGATCATCCAGGAGCGGATGAAGACAGCACAGAGCAGGAAGAAGTCGTATGCTGACAGGAGACAAAGACCTCTGGAGTTTGAGGATGGTGACCATGTCTTTCTATGGGTCTCACCCCGACGAGGTCTATGAAGATTTGGATGAGGTGGGAAGTTATATCCAAGATTCATCATACCTTTTCAGGTCCTCAGTAGAGTGGGCAAGGAGACTTACTACTTAGATCTTCCACCTCAGTTGCACCAGGTGTACGACGTCTTCCATGTATCCCATCTGAAAAGATATGTGCATGACCCATCTCACATCATCGACCATGGAGATTTGGATGTCGATGATGGGCCTACTTTTACAGAGGTTCCATTAGAGATTGAGGATCGATAGGAGTGGGTCCTTCATGGACAGTCGATATCTCTGGTGCGCATTTGTTGGTAGCAATGGAACCTCTAGGAGAGCACATGAGAGCAGGAGGATCAGATGCGTGCTCAGTACCCCCAGTTGCTCCCTTAGTATGAGTTGTTGCCTATGGGGACATAAATACATGAGGTAGGGAGAATGTAAAGACCTAAAATTTCTATGTAAATTTCTTTTTAATTAAATGGTAATATTATAAGTCCGTGAAAATTAACGGCACGTGATTCTGGGGCCTGGTGTGCCCGGAATCAATATCTAAAGTTTTGTTCAGGTATGGTCAGTGAAAGTTTGAGCGGGTTTTTATTAATTTTGAACTGGTGCACATAATTGAAATCCGATAACACCATTGAACTCACAGCACCAGTATTATCTTAAGAAGACTTTCACCTCAACGACAGTTGGCTGAGGGTGGATGTTTTTTTTTGGGTTTTCATGGAAATAATAAAATAAAATAAGCTCTTATTTTATTTTATTTTGTCTGTTGTAACCAACCATGTGGAAGTTGGAAGTGGGGACCCCATACCTTAACCTTCTATGAGAGGTTATGGTGGTGGGGATAACCACACTGTAATGACCCAAAATTTTGAATAAATCTTGTTTCCTAATTTTGTGTGTTATTTTATTTTTGATACTCAACAAAACTGTTTAATTTGATAACATTAGTATAATTAAAATGAGACTGTTGGGTTTTGACTGATTATATGACCCTTGGTCAATATGACCACTAGAGACTAAATATTTTGATTATTGTCTCTGAATACAAGTAATCTTGGTTAATTAATATAGAAAGAAGATTTGATGACCTCACCCAGTAGTCTTGGACCGATCGAAGCCCATCTAACAGAACTTGGGAAGGAGGTAGCACCACTGGGCTTTGCTCTGGACCAAACCCAAGCCGAAATTCATCGTGTGAAGCTAGAACAGAATCGACTTTACGAGAAGTTCAAACTGATAGAAATTACTACTCGTGTGATGTTGGTCGAGCCTCCCTCAGATTCTCTCACCTTAGCACACCTTACACTTAGGTCCTATGCTGGTGTGATAAGGGGCTATGTAAGGAGACTGTAACTGCCTTGTGTAATCCATTTTTTTAAATAAAAATTTTTATTTCTTCTTATGATGATATTTATGACTTTTTAAATGTCCGGATAAATATAGTATGCATATTTTTGGTGAATTTTAGAGAAAGGATATTTTAAAAATGTTTACGCAAACCTTAAATAATTAAAAATGTGTAATGATTTTCAAAAAATGGTCTTCTACAAATATGTTCAGTATGAAATTTAGAGTCTAATAAGTTCAAATTAATTTTTGATGAATAATAAATTATAAATAGTGATTTTATGCTTAGGATTAGTAATGTGACCAAATGGATTAGTAATTTCGCTCAAAAAAAGTTTTAATATAATTTAGACACCTAGATTAAGTAATGTGATTCAATAAAACGGGTAAATAACAGTTTCATAAATTATTATTCAAGTATTAGTTTTTTTGAGTGAATAGTGTTTTTTTATTAAAAATTAAATTAAAAATACATAGAAAATTATTTTTATAAAATGGACTTCATTTTTGAACTGAGAGCATCGATATTATGTTAAGGTAATTTTTGGGGGTTTTTTCTGAAAAAAATGAATTTTCGGTGAATAGTGTATTTATTTAAAAATTAAATTAAAAATATTTAGAATATTATTTTTATAAAATGGAGTTCATTTTTGAAATCAGATAATTGATATTTGGTTAAGGTGAAATTTTGGGATTTTTCTGAGAAAGTTGAATTTTCAGTGAATAGTAAAAATACATTTTTAGGGTTTCAGTATGTTTAATGACATCATAACTGTGTCATGATGATGTCATGAGATATTTTATAGGTTTCCCGACCAAAGGTGATGAATTATTGTATTGGGGGCCCCATGTGGCCTAACTTCATGGGAAATATCTTGGGAGAGCACATGGTTTTGAGAAACCCACTTATGAGGTGTCCCATAGCCATTAATGCCTTGTCCCCTCACTTTCCCTATAAATACCAAGCCATTCTCTCATCCTTTGGACTCCAAAATCATTCTAAACAATGTTTGGGTCTCCTTACTTCCCAAGGAGTCCTCCGAAGGTGCCCCAATCCCTCATGGTCCAAACCGTTGAGTTTTAAGAGTTACGTTTTAAGGTAAGGGATCCGACCTCTCTCTTTCTTTTCAAGTAATCTTTTTTATGTCATTTCTTTTATTCTCCAGGCTCTTATGTTGGAGGATGTTATTTTATATTCCTATTACTTCCCTTTTCATGTTTATATTATGATAGGCCCTCTCTTACTCTCATTATTTCATTTTATGAATGTTTAAGTGGCGCCGTTAGGCTGCCGAAATTTTTGTAACAGATTCTTTCTCCCTTCTCATTTTTCAAGATCTATTTTCATGTAAAGTCTTTCAACTTCCTTTTTATTATGTTAGGGTATGATCTAAATATCTATCATACTGATCTTTTATGACCATATTATTAGAGACCCCATTTGATCTCTTCAATTCAGTATTTTTAAGTTTTAAGTGGCACCGTTAGGCTGCCGAATTTTAAAGTGGTTCTTTCACCATTCTCGTTTTCAAGTTCTACTTTCATGTCAAGTATTTCAGTTCCTTTTTATTATTTTGGGGTATGATCTCTATATCTATAATACTTATATTTTATGACCATATGATGAGAGAACCCATTTGATCTTTTCAATTCAGTATTTTGAAGTTTTAAGTGGCGTCGTTAGGCTGCCGAATTTTTAAATGATTCTTTCACCTTTCTCCTTTTTCAAAGTTCTAATTCCATGTCAAGTCTTGAAATTTACTTTTTATTATGTTGGGGTATGATCTCTAAATCTATCATACTTATCTTTTATGTTCATATGATGAGAGAACCTATTTGATCTCATCAATTCATTTTTGTTGAAGTTTAAGTGGCGCCGTTAGGCTGCCGAAGTTCTAAGGGGGTCTTTCACCCTTCTCGTTTTCAAGATCTACTTTCATGTCAAGTCTTTCAAGTTCCTTTTTATTATGTTGGGGTATGATATATATATCTATCATACTGATCATTTATGTTCATATAATTAGAGTTCCTATTTGATCTCTTCAATCCATTTTTGGATGTTTTAAGTGACGTCGTTAGGCTGCCAAATTCTCATAAGAGAAATCTTATTTTTTTTCTTCCTTTCAAGTTCATCGTTTCATATGGTATATCATTAAATTTTCATTACCATGTTCTTAAATACTATATATTATGTTCCCCTAATGTTTTATGTATCATTTTTTAGTGGGTGACCCATGTCCCCTCTCTTTTCAATGTTTTCTAAAACCATGTATCGTAGACGTTATGCTGCATAGTTTTCGTCTCAAAATGCCTCCCTCTTTATCTCAAAATTATTTTATGTTATTAAGTGAATACTCAAAGCTCTTATTTCTACAGGGGTATTCACATATATATCAAAATGTTATATTTTAAATTCTGGGATTTACATACATGAAACTCGCTTTCCCTTTTTCGTGGTTTTAAAGTGACATAAAGATCATGTCTTTAAAGCAGTTTTTAAAACATTATGATTATGAAATGAAACCCATTTCTTTTATGCTATATGGGTTGTTTATGAAATTATTGATGATGATATATGTGGCTCACATGATAATAAAGTCATGTCAAGGGTGCGCCCAGATAGCGCTCCAATGCATTGGGTAAAGACTTAATCTCTAGAGATGACCTTTTAGACTGATACCTTGGTGAATAACCTTGGTAATTTTTAATGGCATCTCAGGGATGGACCTTGGTGAAACGAAATGATTGTCGATATTAAATGTTGTAGCCACATCTTCATGTTATGAAAAATGTTATTTTTATTATGATATATCTCATGATTTCTTTATCATGCCTTAAAGTTCTTTTCATGACCTTATTGAAGTATCTCAAGTTCACATGTAAAATGTTTCTCTTGTTTCCCTTACTGGGCCTCCTGCTCACCCTTTCTTTTGATGTATGACCCCAGGTTATGAAATACATTAATGAATCTAGGATGAACATGAGGATAAGCCTTTCAAGTGTTTAAAAAGATTGTTTTATGTTTTCATGTTTTAAGTTCCTGGTTTCCAAGACACTAAACCTTAAAGATCCTCAGTTTTTTAAAATGTAATGAAAGTTTATGTGATAAAAAGGCGGGATGCTATAGTTGGTATCAAAGGATGGTTTAGTTATTTGTGGAAATTAGGATATGAAAACTTTAGCAAGAAGCCTATAGAAAAGATTATGTATAGGAAATCATCCTGGTGTTTTGGTGAGTATTGAGTAATGGGTTGCCAAGAAAATACATCCCTGTCTGGATACGAGTAGGTAGAGGTGGATCTGGCACAGATGTACATAGGGGTAAAACTAGAAAACACCGCTTTGAGCTACACTCGAACGAGAACTGGTACACGACAACGGGCCTTGCTGCACTCTTGGTTACGAAACTCCCGGGGGATATGCTTTGGTAAATTCATAAGATTAGTATGAACCATTATTAAAGGAACAAAGATAAAATAAAATAAAGATTACCATAAGAATATATGATCATGGATAACCTAGATGGTAACCTAGGGGATCACAAGTTAGGGTATACTTTTCTTCTAAAAGTTATCCTTATATGCTTTAAGTTCCTTTTCATGATTATTGACTAAGTATTTAAGCCCCTAATTATACTTTATCTTCTTAGTTAATGGTGGGAAATGGAAGAACATGTCCCAAAAACCAATGTGATTGGAAATGCGACAATTTCCGTAATAATATGACAGATATGATTAGGGGATTTAAAATATGATTATTATTTTGGAAGACGTTCACTATTTTGGGGACCCTATATGATCGAGGTAAATAGATTACTATGGTATTTTCATTGAGGAGTAAGGTTGGATTATATTTTGAAGAATCGATGAATTTAAGGTGGACTTATAGTAATTTAGGTCATTTATAGAAATGATTAACCTATCTTGGGTAAATATATGTTTAGGTTAGCTACTTTTGTTATAATATGTTAGGAGTGGTTGATGTTGTTTGGAGATGAACAATGAAGTTTATTTTGGAAGACTATGTTATCAAAGCATTCTTGTATTTGGGTTTCAATCTTAGTTTGGTTTATTTTGAGGAATTTTAAGGACCGTTATTTATGGAATGGTCTATGATGAACTTTGGGTAGTACCATAGAACTTTGAAGATTTAAAATTAGTTTCCATTCTTATGTAATTCTTTCTTTTTGAAGAGTTGTTTTACCTTAACCTTTCTGTTTTTGGGAAAATGTTTAAATATAGAAGAAATAGATAGTTAATATTTTGTGGATTATGTGATTCTCTAGAAGATGATTCTTTTGTTTTGATGAGACCAAGTAGTTTTGAATGCTCATAGTTTGGAGAAAAGATTAGTTTTGGTAGAAACTTATTAAAGGATGAAACTCTACTTGAAGGTTGGAATATTTCCTTATGTTTTGTTCTATGTTGTAAGTGAATTCCTCAAAATTATGAAAAGGAACGTAAAATAAAAACGTTGTTGGTTTATGTTTCATACAAGGTAATCAAAGAACGTTTACACACATCATATGTTTGGGATTTTCTCGTGGTTAACTTTCTCCAAATCATGTTTTCTATCACTCTCCCTCAGAACTTGACCCTTTGTTTTCTCCTCCATGTCCATGTTTTCCTACATGGAATCCTAGTGTGGGTTAACTTAGGTGACCTTTGTACTCCCCTTTCTTTCTTTAAAAGTAATAGTTTTACTGACTCCTTTTCCGATGTGGGAATTTCAATGAAATTTGAAAACCCAATTTTAAAAAATTGCGAGGACGCAATTTCTTAAGGGGGGAAGATTGTAACGAACCGAAATTTTGAATAAATCTTGTTTCTTAATTTTGTGTGTTATTTTATTTTTAATACTCAACAAAACTGTTTCATTTGATAACATGAGTATAATTAAAATGAGACCGTTGGGTTTTGACTGATTATATGACCATTGGTCAATATGACCACTAGAAACTAAACGTTTTGATTATTGTCTCTAAATACAAGTAATCTTGGTTAATTAATATAGAAAGAATATTCGATGACCTCACCTAGTAGTCTTGGACCGATCGAAGCCCATCTAACAGAACTTTGGAAGGAGGTATCACCACTGGGCTTTGCTCTGGACCAAACCCAAGCCGAACTTCATCGTGTGAAGCTAGAACGGAATTTCCTTTATGAAAAGTTAAAACTGATAGAAATTACTACTTGTGCGATGTTGGACGAGCCTCCCTCAGATTCTCTCACCTTAGCACACCTTACACTTAGGTCCTATGCTGGTGTGATAAGGGGCTATGTAAGGAGACCGTAACTGCCTTATGTAATCCATTTTTTTAAATAAAAATTTTGATTTCTTCTTATGATGATGTTTATGACTTTTTAAATGTCTGGATAAATATAGTATGCATATTTTTGGTGAATTTTAGAGAAAGGATATTTAAAAAATGTTTATGTAAACCTTAAATAATTAAAAACATGTAATGATTTTCAAAAAATGGTCTTCTACAAATATTTTCAATACGAAATTTAGAGTCTAATAAGATCAACTTAATTTTTGATGAATAGTAAATTATAAATAGTGATTTTATGCTTAGGATTAGTAATGTGACCAAATGGATTAGTAATTTCGCTCAAAGAAAGTTTTAATATAATTTAGACACCTAGATTAAGTAATGTGATTCAATAAAACGGGTAAATAACGGTTTCATAAATTATTATTCAAGTGTTAGTTTTTTCAAGTGAATAGTGCTTTTTTGATTAAAAATTAAATTAAAAATATTTAGAAAATTAATTTTATAAAATGGATTTCATTTTTGAACTCAGAGCATCGATATTATGTTAAGGTAATTTTTGGGGGTTTTTCTGAAAAAAATGAATTTTCAGTGAATAGTGTATTTATTTAAAAATTAAATTAAAAATATTTAGAAAATTATTTTTATAAAATGGAGTTCATTTTTGAAATCAGAGCATTGATATTTGGTTAAGGTGAAATTTTGGGATTTTTCTGAGAAAGTTGAATTTTCAGTGAATAATAAAAATACAGTTTTAGGGTTTCGGTAAGTTTAATGACATCATAACTGTGTCATGATGATTTCATGAGATATTTTATGGGTTGTCCTACCAAAGGTGATGAGTTATTGTATTTGGGGCCCCATCTGGACTAACTTCATGGGAAATATCTTGGGAGAGCACATTGTTTTGAGAAACCCACTTATGAGGTGTCTCATGGCCATTAATGCCTTGTCCCCTCACTTTCCCTATAAATACCAAGCCATTATCTCATCCTTTGGACTCCAAAATCATTCTCAATTAAGTTATAGTCTCCGTACCTCCCAAGGAGTCCTCCCAAGGTGCCCCCAATCCCTCAAGATCCAAACCTTTGAGTTTTAAGAGTTACGTTTTAAGGTAAGGGATCCGACCTCTCTCTTTCTTTTCAAGTAATCTCTTTTATGTCATTTCTTTTATTCTCCATTGTCTTATGTTGGAGGATGTTATTTTATATTTTTCTTACTTCCCTTTTCATGTTTATATGATGAGATGCCCTCTCTTACTCTCATTATTTCGTTTTATGAATGTTTAAGTGGCGCCGTTAGGCTGCCGAAATTTTTGTAACGGATTCTTTCTCCCTTCTCATTTTTCAAGATCTATTTTCCTGTAAAGTCTTTCAAGTTCCTTTTTATTATGTTAGGGTATTATCTCTATATCTATAATACTGATCTTTTATGACCATATTATGATAGAACCCATTTTATCTCTTCAATTTAGTATTTTTATGTTTTAAGTGGTGCCGTTAGGCTGCCGAATTTTTAAGTGGTTCTTTTACCATTCTCGTTCTCAAGTTCTACTTTCATGTCAAGTCTTTCAGTTACTTTTTATTATGTTGGGGTATGATATCTATATCTATCATACTGATATTTTATGACCATATGATGAGATACCCCATTTGATCTCTCCAATTCAGTATTTTGAAGTTTTAAGTGGTGCCGTTAGGCTGCCGAATTTTTAAGTGATTCTTTCACCTTTCTCTTTTTTCAAAGTTATAATTCCATGTCAAGTCTTGAAAGTTCCTTTTTATTATGTTGGGGTATGATCTCTAAATATATCATACTGATATTTTATGTTCATATGATGAGAGACCCTATTTGATCTCATCAATTCATTTTTGTTGAAGTTTAAGTGGCACCGTTAGGCTGCCAAATTTCTAATGGGTTCTTTCACCCTTCTCGTTTTCAAGATCTACTTTCATTTCAAGTCATTCAATTTCCTTTTTATTATTTTGGGGTATGATCTCTATATCTATCATACTGATCATTTATGTTCATATAATGAGAGTCCATATTTTATCTCGTCAATCCATTTTTGGAAGTTTTTAGTGACGCCGTTAGGCTTCCAAATTCTCATAAGATAAATCTTATTTTTTTTATTCCTTTCAAGTTCATCGTTTCATATGGTATATCATTCAATTTTCATTACCATGTTCTTAAATACTATATATTCTGTTCCCCTACTGTTTTATGTATCATTCTTTAATGGGTGACCCATGTCCCCTCTCTTTTCAATGTTTTCTAAAACCATGTATCGTAGACGTTATGCTGCATAGTTTTCGTCTCGAAATGCCTCCCTCTTTATGTAAAAATTATTTTATGTTATTAAGTGAATAATCGAAGCTCTTATTTCTATAGGGGTATTCACATATATATCAAAATGTTCTATTTTAAATTCTGGGATTTACATACATGAAACCCGCTTTCCCTTTTCTATGGGTTTAAAGTGACATAAAGATCATGTCTTTAAAGTAGTTTTTAAAATGTTATGATTATGAAATGAAACCCATTTATTTTATGATATATGGGTTGTTTATGAAATGATTGATTATGATATATGTGGCTTACATGATAATAAATTCATGTCAAGGGTGCGTCCAGATAGCGCTCCAATGCATTGGGTAAAGACTTAATCTCTAGAGATGACCTTTTAGACTGATACCTTGGTGAATAACCTTGGTAATTTTTTATGACACCTCGGGGATGGACCTTGGTGAGATGAAATGATTGTCGATATTTAATGTTGTAACCACATCTTCAAGTTATGAAAAATGTTATTTTTATTATGATATATCTCATGATTTCTTTCTCATGCCTTAAAGTTCTTTTCATGACCCTATTGAAGTATCTCAAGTTCAGATGTAAAATGTTTCTCTTGTTTCCCTTACTGGGCCTCCTACTCACCCTTTCTTTTGATATATGTCCCCAGGTTATGAGATGCAGTAATGAACCTAGGATGAACATGAGGAGAAGCCTTTCAAGTGTTTAAGAAGAATGTTTTATGTTTTCATGTTTTAAGTTCCTGGTTTCCAAGACACTAAACCTTAAAGATCCTCAGTTTTGTAAAATGTAATGAAAGTTTATGTGATAAAAAGGCAGGATGCTATACACACCTTAACCTCCAATGAGAGGTTATGGTGGTGGGGACCTCCCGAGGCCTAAATCCTCCAATGAGTTATGGTGGTGGGGACCACCCGAGGTTTATCGCTCATAATGGTGGGAGAGGAAACCTCTAAACCCACTCCTTAATGTGGAAGAGCCTCCTGGGATTCCTCCACATTGATTCATCCAATGCTGCAATTAAATGTGCCAACTCCCCTAAAATTTAATTTTCCAACATAACAAATTTGAAATTTGTGTCAACAATTATATGATAGAAAAATAAATCTATTATCTTGGCTTGGAATTTTTATTTTGGTGGGACTCTGGAGAAATATTGGGAGAGGAGAGAGCTTGGGAGAAATAAAGTTCTCCAATGAAGAACTTCATCTCTCAAATAAGAATGCTCTCCCAACGAAGAACGCTCTCCCGACGAAGAATGTTCCACCGATGAAGAATGAACTCAACTTCAACATTATTCCTCAGAACCTCCTTCGATGTAGGACGTGTTCATCTACAATGAAACAACGTCCGCATTCTGAAGCTAACTTCGATGAACAAAGAACAAGGTAGGGGATTTCTGTGATTGATTTTATATTCCCATGATTCTTTCCTTCTAAGACAAAGAACGTGGATCAACTTATAATCAATTTGATCTGCGGATGTTTTCCTTACGGGTTTGGAATTTTTTTATTTGTGGGAAGATGTGGGGTGATTGATTGAATTTTCTACTCTCTTCTATTCTTTATAATTCATTGAAATTCAAGAAGGAATTGAACTGCTTGCTACCACCCTAAACGTGGAGGGTGCGGGCCAAACCAACATGGCCCGACCCCTTTGTCGTTCTTCTTTTTTTAGCGCTGTACTTAGAAATGGAGGAAGGGGAAAATGATGATGATGGAGACGAAGGCAACAGTCAGGACACCTATGGCCTCCATGACCCACCCTGCCCCTACGGCCTCCATGACCCGCGCCGCCCCCACAATGCATCAGCACCACGACCGAACCTGCTCTGCCGCCCTGGGCCAAACCACGCAGCCCGCTGCCCCGACGTCACTCGCCAGACGTGCCACCCTGGCCACAGTGGCCGAACCAGCCGTGCCCCCCGCCGATCTCCCAAACAGTCGTGCCCTTGCAGTGCCCTTCCGGCCGAACCGGCAACGCGACGCCCTCCCGATCGAACCGGCCTCGCGACGCCCTCAGAGACAAACCGGCCCCGCAACCTAGGTCGATCTTCCCTTGAGGCGCCGTCCAGGCTGAGCTTCCCACACGGTGCCCTCCAAGTAGAACTGCCCTCACGCTAACCCATGGCTGGTCCGCGCCCCCGCGACCGGTCTGTTCCCTCTCAGCCCTCTGCGACCCCTCGCGGCCTACTGGACAAGGCCCAACGGGCTGGGCCGAACTTAACGGTCTGGCCCTCCCAACATTCTGGGCCACACCCAACGGGTCAGGCTGGGTCGAATCGGACCAGGTCGGCCCAGACAGGGTCGGGCCGGGTCGGTCCGACCTGGTCGGACCGGACCCTGGCCCACAACGACCGCTTTAATTTCTTTTAGCCATATCATTGGCACCGAATTTACATTTGACGAACCATCAACGCCCTGGTATTCTTGGTGCATGATAGACCCTTTGAGTATACCCCACTGGAGTTTGGGGTATAGTTGAGATACGGTCAGGTTCGATCATGCCTAAATCCGACCAGGCCCCTGGGACTAAAAGGATAATAACTCACAAACTGGGCATCTGATTGACCCGCTGTCTATTTCATTGAGGAACCTATGATGTGGCAGACCTTTAAAATACTTCTTTTTGGGACTTCGTGAAAGTTTTAGTATCAACAATTAGATCATGGAGAGGATCCTTCCATTGATGAGTGAGGAGACTGTAGAGACCTAGTAGCTAGATGAGACCTGACGACTTCTGACCATTTGACTTGGAATGATTCTACTATCCTAGTGGGGAGAGCCTGGATGTGGCGGTAGACCCAGGGTGGAGGATCTCATTTAGTGAAATGGAAGAACCATGGTACTCTATAAGAGGAGTACCTCAGCATGCTATGAGGGGGAGCGCCTAGGTGTGGCGATAGTCCCGCAGTGGGGAGTGCCTCTGTGTGATGCATCAGACCCAGGGTACTCGACAGGAGGAATACCTTAGCAGTCCAAGGTTAGTGAGAAGCGCCTTTGTGTTATGTGGCATGCCCACTGTTCTCGATAGAGGAGAATTTATCCATCATCTAAGATTTCGATAATGTGTGGGGGATGTTACTTGATACTACCCCTAGAACAAAATCCGGGTTGATCTGAGTCATTGCTTTTGTATTTTCCTCATGATTGAGACGAATTACTTAATAACGTAGGTATATGTATAGGAATATACCTAAGTAGGGTTATCTGTTGAAAGCTTACTTTTTGGTTTATCCCTGGTGGATTTGTGAGACCATGAGTGTCTCAAGATCCCTACTGAGTATCGTTATACTCACCCCTGCACGGGCTATGCCCGCACCCTGTTGTGTTGGATGCAGAAGACGGACACTACTGACTGAGGTTGAGATTACCAGGACTGGACGGTACCTAAAGGAGGACCTTACGATGAGTTGGTACATGAAGAAGACTGATATATGTGGAGTGCGGAGGAGGCTATCTGTACATACCCTTCAGGTAGGAATCCTAGAAGACAACCCAACAACTGTTTTTCCTTTCTTTAGTTGTACTAGCACTTCCTGTTCCTTGTACTTTACAATTGGTCTTCAATTTCCAGCCCCTTTTACTTTTCATCAATCTTTTGTTATATAATTTATTTAGTGTTTTATATCTAGCTGTGTGCTCTACTGTGTGTGTTTACATGTTATAAAGGCAATCCCTTACCAATTTTATGGAATTACACCTTTTGTGCTAGTCGTCATCCCCTAGCCTATGGAAGATGGGCTTGGGGTAGTCACGGGATGGGCCCTGGGGGATGGGTCGTGACAAATTTGAAGTCAAATTTTTACATAATGTAAACCATATATGTGTATGCCATATGATCAAAAAATATTTTTCATATTTTCAAATCATAACCCATGGAAAGGATATAGGTTTCATAATAATTTTCTCATCATAATCAAGAGTCATCCAAAAAACATTAAGGATTGTAAAATTGGATAATATCACCAATAATTAATAATAAAAATCAATGGATTTTTTATATATCTGAAAATACCTTCAAAATATAGATTGTCCATTTCTTGATGAAAATTCCCTGTCATTTTGAAATCACATATTTGGTCTCAAATTTATTCAAAATATTAAGTAATTTTATTTGAAAATAACCTAGTATTATAAATAAATATTTAAAGAAAAGATTATTCGTGGTGGTGGGGAAATATTTTCTTGTGTTGTACGTTAAAATAAAAATTCCATTCACATTTTCAGAAAATGTCAACAGTACAACATTCAAAAAAAAAAGAAAATAATAATCCTTTAATACATTAAATTGAAATTAAAACATGCCTAAAAATTAATTTAATATATATTTTGAGAATATTAAAAAAATTGAAAAAAATAAATAAAATATGGATATGGAATTAAAAATTCTCAACTGAAAATATAAATAAAGTTTTTTTCCTCAAAACCCCATTTTTTCACACTTGAGTAATTATGGAGGGGAAAAGAAATAAAAAAAATTAAAATATCCATAAATAAAAAAATTATAATAAAATATATAATATTTTTAGAGATAGATCATATAATTATATCTTCAGAATATCTTAAGTATAAACAATACCCATAAAAATTAGATTGTAATGTAAAACCCTTACTACTTTTGTAACTATTGATTCAGGACACCCATGAAATAAATAACTCAAAATCGGAAATTAAATATCGGGAACATATTTATATTTATGATAAAAAACCTAATTTTTATTAGATACGTATCATAAAATAATATAGGTGTATGACATAACATATGTCCTAAAGAACAAAATTTGAGAGGATAACCCCTCACCACTTTGGTAACTTTTGAATCAAAACCCATTGAGTGAATGAATTTTAATTTCAAAATTATATAAAATTAATTAATAATTATATATAGTATAACATATTAATTTATTATTATATACATCACAAAAACATAAATAGTTGCATAACATCAAACATGTCTTACAGAAATAAAATTGAGATTAGAGTCCTTACAACTTTGGTAATATCTTAATTAAAACATAATGAAATGGTGAAACATATATGGATATTTAAATACAAAATAATTGAAATAAAATAATAATAAAAAAAATAAATTTTTAATATATACACCACACAATAGATATAAGTGGTTAATATGGAATGTGTCTCACAGAAATTAAAGTAAAATGATCAACCCTTACTTTATATCTGACTAGATTCATAAGCTCTATAACCTTCTATATAATAAATTTAGATTTATAATAATTCTATAATATAATCATATGAATACATATAATATCATATATTATTTAATTATATCATTTAAACACCCATTTATTAGCAATTCTCTTTTAAATCTGTCATTTCGTGTGTTAACTACTTCATTTTTCATTTATCTTTTAGTTCAGAATTTATGGTCTTTGCACATTGATTATGGTTCCTTCATCCCCATAATGTTAAACATTATAATAATATCATATATATTCATTAAATACATATTTATCAACATTCATATTATTCGGTGATGAAAATTTTATTATATCATTTTGTGAAGATGGTAATTTTTATGTACACACGAGTGATGTTTACACTTTACGATTGATAGAAAAAAGAATGATAAATGATAATTTGTCTTTCCAGAATAATTATTATATAATAAATATCATATATTTTATCAAATCTATCATTTTTTGAAATAATTACCTCATTAATGATAAATAAATCAGATCGCTTCTTGGAGGTTGTATTTCGTACGTACACATGAGCAACGTTATCATTTACCAATAGATTAGAAGTTTAAAAGGATGATATGATATTATAATTAAATAAGAATAATTTAATTATAACTAAAATATTTAAACATTAAATCAATAAATATAACAAACAATTAATGATTGTGATAGAAAATGAATCGTATTTCTACGTGGAGGTGGTAGTTTATGTGTATGCACGAACAATGCTTTTATTTCCCATTTGATAGAGAAGGGGTGGAAAATGGTTTTCCCATTATCTTAATTACATCACATTATATTTATGGTATTATATTAATAATTTTTTATGGATACAACATGTTTATATAATTTTAAAGAATAAATAAAATTGAAATATCTTGGATAATATTTATACATCTTCTTTGAGAGACCTCCTTCGACTTACACCTAAACCCATTAAAGATTTGTATTAAGAGATGACCAAAAGATTTAGTATGAAGGGAAGGATTATAGGAAGATTTTTAACTGTATTGGTAGATATTTAAGGATCAATTTTTAGGAATAATGGGGGTTAACATATTCCCTTTCATAAGTGAGGGGAGGGACACACAAAGAATTTCATAAAATATTTCCATGATATATGGTCACTTTCATGGAAAAGTGGATTCAAATGTACTAGTTTTAGTATTTATGATAATATAATTTATTAATAACTTCAAACAATAATAATTATTCTAGAGTGGTTGTAATTACTACCCATATCTTTGGTTTAATCCATATTAAACTCATTTAAACCTTAACCATAGTAACCAAATTTTACTATTTTCACTATTCATTATAACCAAAATATTAAGTTGAACCTATTAAATTATATTATTTATTCTGATTAAAAATATTTAATCCGTTTTACTACATAAAATTTCTTTAAATTGAATAATTTAATTTTAAATAAGCACGCAAACTGTAATAAAACCTCATTTTAGATATTTTAATTTTTATCATAAAAAATAACTTTCTTACATTATTTATTTATAGAAACCATAAAATTAATGTTAAATATATATGATTTAATATATAATATATAAATTTATTTAAAACCATTAATAAAAATATACTAATTTAATTTCAAAATATAGAAACACATTGCACATATAAAAATATTTTTTTAGAAAAATGTGTTTTTTAGCCAAAATATTAACTTATACCAACATAAAGTATAATTATGATTAATATTTAATTAATTAGATTATTTATAATTAAATAAAAATTATTTTACATTAATATCAAATTAAAAACATTATGTGGCATTTACTTGAAAACAAATGACAATTTTTACCAAAATTTGTATTTTTCACCATTCACTGAAAAACTAATCTTTTACCATAAGATAAAAGGAGCACTCTCTACGCTATCTGCGGAGAGCACTCCTAGAATTCATCTTCCCCATTCCTCTAGGGTTTTAGAATCCCTTATCATCTTTTCCCTTTTCTCATGGTTTCACCCCTCAGCTCTCAGTTTCTCCCTCCGCTCTAGGATTCTTCTCTCATCTGGTAATTTCTGTTGTGACTTTCTACCGTGGGCCCACCGAAGGAATGTGATTTGGATGGATTCCATCTCCTTAAACTGCTCTGGCCTCAATTACCTTCATCCCTCTCTGGGTTGGGGATGATATAGAGGTATCCTTGAGTCTTTGGGATTGTGGTTCGGTGGACATTGAGTTTCCAGCCGCTACCAGAGTCGGTTTTTCTTCGTCAGCTGCCCAAACCACTCTGACCTAGGGTTCCACCATTTATCTCCAGGTCGGATTTGGAGTAATGGGTACATAGGTTTTTGTGACTACGGTTTGAGGTCGTCGAGATTTCATTTTTTGGTTTCATCACCGACTTTCTTTAGCATTGTTATACCGGAATTCTTTTAGGATTTTCCCCAGTTTCGTGTTTCTTTTTTTGGTCCTCCTTCTCGATGACTTCTTTTATTTTCATCGATGGTCCTTTTCTGGTGTGAGATCTTTTTGGATTAGGTGATGGGTTCTGTCGTTCTAGTGGGTATGTACAATGACAATGGTGGATTCTAGTGGGTGATGTTATTAGGCAGGTGGTGATCTACGGTGTGTGACTGATGATGTCGACTCCTCGAGATGATTTGGTATCATCATAGAGAGAAATGACGCCGCATCGAGGTCTCGACGGCGATGGCATCTTGTTTCAATGACAATGTTGTTCAGTTCTGATGGAATCAGATTTTTGGATTCCAGAGAAGAGTTTGGCAGCCTAGGTGATGAGTTTGTTGGTGGTGATGGTGATTAGTTCGAGACTTGATGATGGAAGGTAAATTGATCGATGGATAAGGTGTCAGATAGATCTTGGCACGTGGCTCACGATGGTGTGACTTTTTAGTTTTGTTAATGGTGGTGACGGAGGTCAGCTGTTGCGGGGTGCATGAAGTGGGCTGGGAAGTGGCCCACGTTTTTGAAATTTGAAATCTGAAATGTGAAAATCTCTTTGGGCTCGGTTCTTAGTCTTGCGGAGGGTGATCTTTGTTGGAGGTGTTCTATAGGTTCCCACTTACCCTCAAAGTGGGTTTTAATAAAATAAAAATTGATTGTGGTCTACCCTAAGATAATATTGATTTCAAAAATTAAATTTATTTCATGAAATAAATTTTTAAAAAAGGTATAAATTAAGTATAATTTCTTCTTGTGAAAATTCGATAGAACTATTTTTTAAGGAAAATTGTTTTTCAAGCATAAAATTTCTTTAATGAAAATTGAGTACTTATTTATTATGAATTTATCAATATATTTTAGTTATTTAAAGCCATTATAATAAGTTTTCATCATGTTTTTTTGCTAATCCTACCTTATAATTTAATGTATATGTCATAAAGGGTTACTTTATCAAGGTTCATTGAGACTTGGGGTTCTGTGTAAAGAAATATATATAAAACTAAAAATTTAGTAAACAAAAAAATATTATAAAATCCTAAGGAGTTACTTAATTCCCATTTGAAAATAAAGACCACCACTTCTTCCCTTATACTAAGACAAACCCACTCATCCATTTATTTATCTATCATCCCTAAAATTTCCCATGATCCTCTATAAACCAGTCATAAGTTTCATAGAAACCAAATGGTACAATCCTATTTTCCATGTACATGAACCCACAATGATGAGATATGAAAATTCCCAATACACCTACACCAAATGTATTTTACCAATGAACTACCCATTAGAGTCACTTCTAATCATTCCCAACCTTCTATAGGCAGCAACTGTAGTGACCCAAGCTTCACATACAAGGATATTACATCATTTTAGATGAATATTCATTATATTTCACAAACACATGCCTGCAGACCATAATAGTTTAGTGCCATTGAAAATCGGAAACTAAATCTTATAATCTGGTGGAATATCTTCAATGTTTCCCACAAATAACATCACATTTAGCACTGTTCATTTCAATACCATATATAAAACATTTCTTCCTAACCAGTGGAAGGAAAACATAATAAATGGTGAGCTCTGATGCATATTCAGGGGAAATAGGGGAAATGCATAAACAAACATAAGCATAAAGGTATGATAATGTGAGAATAATATAGAAAACCATACCCAAGAAATCAAAGTTTATTGTCCTTAGTCAGGTCATAAATAATGGATGTTTATAAAAAATGAATCATAAGAAAATCAAATAACATGAGCCATGAAATCATAACATTTGAATAATGCATTTAATTTTGGATTATAAAGAAGAATAAAAGAAACATTACTTAGTAGTAAAGGCTCATTTTCAATACTAATTACCACACTCCATGGGTACCTAAACCTAAAGTGTGGGCACACCACCATACCCAATGGAATACCTTTCCTTTTAGTGGAATGATTTCACTCCCCAAAACATCATAGTATTCAAGGTTCACACCCAATACCATCATAGCGTAAAAAGTCCCTTGTTGAACCAAGTCCACTCTCAATTCTATTCCTGCCTATCTCATGAAATTTAAATATTTACCCAATGCATTAGATAGAGATATAGTTCCCACCCTTATTTTATTATAACATAACCAACATCCTTGGTAATGAAATAATCACCACCACATATTGAAAATCATACACATGTGTGCAATAATATCATAAAACATTCATCATGTTAGAACCCTTGAAATGAAATTGTTTTCATAATCATTTCTTCATAAAAAAAACTTGTGTAAAAGTAATAGTTTTTATAATCATTTGATCCTTTTATCAAATAATAACCCGTTGTAGAAGAAGTCAGTTTCCTAAGGATTTTATCATGGTATAACCTATTGAAGAAAATTGTGTTTCATAAAAATTAGGATATCATAAAAATAAAACATTTAAATAAACTATAAGGATGCTAACCTAAGATCATATCACCAATAAATCATAACTAACCTCAAAGTATTTCATCTTATATGGAGAATTATTTTGAATGAAAAAACAAATTGTAATGTTTCTTAAGGAAGATAATATTTCATTGAAAATCACTATTTAAAAAAATCATAAATCGTTTTAAAATAATTTTTATTTGAAAACATAATTTGAAACTTATAAATTCATTTTAAAAATTCATTTTAAATTTTTTTGATGAAAATATTATTTCTTCTTTGATAAATACCTTTTATAAAAATTAAAACCATTTGTACTTTGAAATAATTTTAACATATAAAATTTTACCACAAATTATGGAAAACATTTTTTTTAAAATAAATTTGAAAACATCTAATGTAATATTGAAATCTTTTTGTGGTCATGATTGCGAGAAATACTGTTCATTCTGTGCATGTTGAAACATGGATTCTATTCACATTTTCATTAAAATTCAAATCTGGATTGTTTTAGAAAATTACATGAAAATTACATTAATTTTTTTTAAAAAATAAACATGAGTAACAGTTTCTTTAATAAATCTTTTTAATAATGTTAGAAGAATTTTTGAAAACAAATTAAGGAACATGGTTTTAGAAGATAAAGGGTTTCGACTGAAGATATGAATTTTCTTAAAAATTAATTTTGAAATATTGAGTTCCTAATGAAATTAAATTGAAGGTATAATATGTATTGTCTATAAATTACCATATTATATGGATATAAATAAATAATTGATATATATTTCATAACAATTCATCCTTGGAAGCATAATTATGGGCAATCTCGAGAAACGATGAGATTATAACATAACACCCATACCACTTTGGTAACATTGAATCGTAATCCCCAAGAAATGGTAAAATTAAATAAAAATTATAATATCATTAAAATAATTAAATTAAATAGATAACATGTAAAAGGATAATTATATACACCTCATATAAAAAATTTAGGTGAATAAAAAAACATATTCCTCAAAGAAGGAAAATTGAGAAAAAAATCTCTTACCGCTTTCGTAACATTTGAACTGTAAACCCTACGAAGGAAAGATCCTGAAATGGATATTTAATTAAAAATAATTTTCATGGGAATCATAATAAAAAACACTAATGTGAATTATACACACAACCTTATGAAAATAGGAGGTGAGTATGGCATGTGTCTCACAGAAGTAAAAAGTGAGACGAAACCCTCTCACCGTAAGTCTTGAATTCTTTCACACTATTTCAAAACTCTTATATAATAAATATAATTTTAATATATATATATATATATATTAATGATCCAAAATTATATATATCATACCATATATGATTCACTTGTGATATTTTATTACCTATTTATTAACATTTCTATGTTAAAGCCACATTTCGAGTAATAATTACTCTGTTTTTCTTATATAGCTTGTTTTTTTATTTTCCTTCCTCTTAATTTTTTCAAGATTCCATAATTTCCCAATATTTAAAAATGATATAAATATCATATATATTCACTATATATATATATTTATAGTAATATATTAAAGATAAATACAAAAAATTAAATACATTGTTCATAGAAATGGTAGGTAGTACATACATGTGAATGATGTTTCTGTTTACTATATATATTAAAATAATTAAAATTAAATGATATATTATCATTATAGAATATATTTAATTTAATATATATCTTATATTCTCATTAACAATATCCTTAATACCTTCCATGTAAAGCGTGAATGAATCACATCACTTCACGATGCGGTAGTCTTCTGTACACACGAGTGACGTCATTGCATTCCCAAAAAATATAAATAATAATGTTATATTTTATTTAAAATTTTTTAAAAATAATTTTAATTTAAAAAATATCATTTATAAATAGTAAATAATTCATTATTTCTAACTGTTATAAATGTTAATAGAAAAATAGATGGCATCGGTTTGTAAGGCGGTTGTCTGCCGTACACACAATTGATGATTTTGTAACCCATTTTATAGAAGTGTAGATGGTTTTAGGTCATGGAAATAACATAAAAAATATCATTATATGTAAGATACAAATTTTATTATATTATCATGTTTAAATAATAATTTAATAGGTTTTATGAATAAATAAAACAAAAACACATGTTGACAAACGTTACCACTTCTTCGGGTATTCTCCTTAGGCTTGAATGAAAAACCTTCCAATGATAGATTTCTATCGAAACTAAGGATTATAGGATAATTTAGGGAATTTTTGAAGTTATATGGGTAGGTTTTTGTCTTAATAAAATGTTTTTATGTGTCAAAATGATAAGGGATGGGGTGGCCTTGTATAAATGGGGTGAGTGGCATACTTATAATTTTTTTGAAAAGATTCAATCAGACCCATGATTTTATAATTCCAAAATCATAAAAATTTAAAATTAATTAAAATATAATATATATGTTATAAATATGGAAATCCAATTAGTTTTGGGAAACAATGGGGTCATTTTCTACCCTTAACTTTTTAGTTTAACCCTAGGTAAACCCATTTTTTTCATAGACATAGTAAATAAGTTTTACTATTTTCATAACTAAATTTGGTAAAAAAATAAATTTAAAATTATTAAATAATATAAATAATAATTATTAAAAATATTTAATCACTTTTTTCAAAATTAAATTCACATTATTGGGAATATTTGATTTAAAATCAATCTTTTAAATGCAATGTAAAAGTAGGTTTTCAAAGAGAAAATGTTCAAAAAATTGTCAATGTTTTTACATCCAATGAAATTTATTCCAATAATGTAAATTTTATTAATAGATATATAATTTAACTAATTTTACTTCAAATATAATCTAAAATATAATTTAACTTTATAAATAATTTAAAATAAAACACAAATTTCAATTAAAATTCGGAATTTTTCACTATTCATCAACAACAATTAACAAACAATTATAAAAAATCCAACTTAATATAATCATAAAAATATGATGAAAAAAATGAAATTTATTTTTTCAAATAAATATTATAAAATTTGATGATTTTTAATTTAAATAAACTTTTCAGATGCGATAAAAAATAGATATTCAAAATGTATATTTTCAAGAATAATATGATTTTATATTAATTGTACGTCTAATAATTATCATTGTATGAATATCAAGTAATATTTATTTATTTATTGTCTAAAAATTTCATATAAAACATTCTGTATTAGTTATTATTTTAATTAATTTAAATAGAGAAACATTATACATTTTAAAACAGTTTTTAGAAGAAAAAAAGTCATTTTTTCAAACCCAAAAATAAAATTATACTAAATTACAATATAAATTTGATTCAATATTAATTAAGAATATTAAATATATTTAAATAATACTTATGGTTTTTTAAATCATAATATTTGAATTTAAATTGTTTAATTTATTGAGGAGAACTGATAGTTTTACAAAATTTGGTATTTTTCAATTTTCACTGAAAAATGAATATTTACTAAAAAAACATGAAATTTCACCATATATTAAATTTGATATGAAGATTAAGAAAATTAAGTTCCTTTTATAAAAAAATATAAAAGATATATAAATTACTTATAATATTTTCTCATAATAATAAATAACAAATATATTTTATAAAAACACATTTTAGAACAATATAATTACTTTACTCTAGATTGATTGATAATATACAAAAAATTAATATATAATTTTATAGAGTAGTAAATTTATATTTATATTTTATAAAGTACTTAATGTTCTTATTAACAACATATTTAATGGATATTTTATGATTTTCATATTTAAAATAATATTACTTCATGGTTCGCTAAAGCTCGGTGTCGTGTGTCCTACACACTATTATTATTTCATGAAACATAAGATAAATGTGGTGTTGCATATAACACCAGATAAAATCATTGTTTCATGTGGAATAATATAAACTAATTATTTCATGTAATTTAAGGTAAAAATTGTTTTGTGTGTAATTAAAAATATTGAAAAGATTAAATTTAATTAGAAAAAATATATTTTATAAAATATCGTGGGGTTACATTTTATCCCGCTTGAAATGAATTTATCACTCAAAATTATTATCATTCGTAAAAGGTTTAACATTTTAAAATTCCTTCATATAAATCCACATCATAAAAATGAATAATAAAACTTCCCATAAAAATGGAAGTCAAAAAAAAAAGTTTACCTAAAGTAACTCATAACTTGTTTTCCACATAGGAGAACATAGGTGGGAAGTGAAGATTTAGACATGGAAGAAAAGTGTAAATAATTATATAGAGTTAATGAAATCATTGATCACAATGAATTGGGTTATCTATATAAGGTTAAAAACGCCAAACCATAAAACCAAAAGGTGTCAAAAAGTTTGTTGAATCATCAAAATTTATGATAATAGGACAACCGATTATTTCAAGAATTGTTTTCTAAATTTGAAGATTTTTCAAGAGAAAATATACATACTTGGTTCTATTCAATTTCATTAGAAAAATCTTAACAATTGGTTATGTCTTGATCAATTAATTCTTCATATATTTATCATGTTATTAAAGGTTTCCTAAAGTATGTATATATCATAAGATTCTTAAATAGAATGGTAAGTAATTTTTTATATCATTAATTATCATCACAACAAAATGGTTAGAATAGGTTATTCAATATAGATAAATCTTCATATTGTGATGTAATACATTCACATATAAATCCTTTTACAAAGATAAATGTAAATTATTTTGTAAATGGATTTATTTATGACCATTCTAAAATATTAAAATTAAAAAATTTAGAAATATTGTCAGTAAATTTTATAGAATAAACTTAACAATTATCCTCCATATATCAAAATGTTTCCCTTTATTGTCACATACTAAAAATTTCAATTCATTCATCATATATTCTCTAAAATATTGGTAATAACCAAAATTACCATAAAACCTCAATGGAAATATTAATTATTCCTTATTTTTTGTATAAAACAACAGATTATTGAACATATTCCATAGATCCAATAATGTTATAAACTTCATAATCACTTTTTCAACGAATCCTTTATCGGATATGAGGTCATCAATATTATCCAATTTAAATTATCCATATCAATAATTGATTTTATCCAAACTAAACACTATTTTCCGAACATCATGAACATATTAATGGTTAAATTTCCATAATAAAAATATCATCTTTCCATGGAATCTCTTTTTATTTTGTCAGTACAATTTAACTATTTCTCGAAACTCGTTAATTAAAAACTATTGTGGAATCACCCTTTGATGTTTCATGATTCTAATAATGAAAATAGCATCGATAAAAAATATAATTCTTTTCATTCAAACACATAAATACATAAATTATTCCACTTTTAACATACCCCATTAACAAGTATTCTTCATCTTATTCCTTAAAAATTATTCCTTTCATATGTCATTTTTTTTCTCTTCATCTTTAATATTATAACTATTACCCATAAAAACTTTTTATTTTTTATTGAGATTTCCCGTTAGGACATCAATTTTCATAATTCATATAAATTTTTCATTTAGAATATTCAAAATTCAATGATACATTAGGAATACCAATATCACAATCCATTGATTTAAATGATCTTTTCATTTTCCATTAGAAATTCCTTACTCTCTGACCTTCTTCCCAAGACATAAAAAAAATTAATATTAAATTGATAAATTCACTGGATTTATTCATCATAAATTTTCAAAATATAGGAAATTGATTCTTCCTTCCTCCATAGTCACCACTACATAAACTCTTAGGGAACTATATCATTCTTTTCTTTAGTGATTTTGAGAGTTGGTTAAGGTGCACATTGTTAATATTGTTTTGTGATAACATATTATGCATAATCAAAATATTATTAACTATATTTATCATCCTTTTTGAATTCTCTTTAGAATTGTTTTTGTCACATTCAATATTAACCCAGTTCTTTCTGGTTCCCACCATTTACTAAAACCTAAAAATAATAATTTTGGTAAGAAATATCATAGTAAAAAACCACATAATCATGAGAAATTACATATAGGATGATTAAAAAATGAAAAATTCTTTTAAATATATGAAATAATTGGTTTAAAATATTTTATCATTGATTATAAACTATTTAAATCCTAATGGTGGTTAGAAAATAATTTGTGAATTTATAAATCATGTCCCTCAAGAGTGTCAAACCAGGCCTGTAATAAGAATCATGGTTGCCCACTAGGTGATGATTGAGTCCAGATCAATGATAAAATTTTGGAGTTATTACCCCTAGGTACCTTTATACTAGAGCCAAATATAATTGTAGTATCCAAACAAGGATGTTATTTCGTGGAAACCACTTGCTCTATCATTTAACAAAATTCCGTGACGTTTTCCTATACTTTGAATCATCCTTAGACATATCCTTAGAGACATCCCTAGACACATCATTATCAATATCCCAATAGATATCGGTATTGTTTTATAATAGTAGTTTCTAAAGGTAAACTATGTTTATCATATGATGTCAACTATAATGAATCATGATTTTTATACATGGGTATTACATCTTTTTAGATAAATATTCATTGTATTTCATAAAAACACACTTGAGGACTATAATAGTTCAGTGCATTTAGAAACATGGAAAATAATATTTTATCTCAATGAATGATCTTAATTATTTCCCATAAATATATTGTCATTTTTTATTATTCATACACATACCATATATAAAATATTTCTTCATAACTTGGGGAAAGTAATCATAAGAAATTGTGAGCTTCAGTTTTCAGTAATGTTAAACATGGGAAATACATAAACATAACATTAGCATAATGGTACAAGAACATCAGAATAGTGCATGAAAACTATACCTCGCATATAAAATAAAAAAATCCTATGTCATGAGATATATATTGGAATTTCATAATACATGAATCATAATGAAATCAAAGAAAATGATTCATAAGAGTATAACAACATAATTATACATTGAATTGTGACAGACATATAATCATAGAAAAATAATTCCTTAGAATTAAATGCTCATTTCAAATATTTACTATGGAAATCCAATGTTGGATACACCTCTAAGTTAGGACACACAACCAACTACAGTCGTATACCATTCCTTATAATGGAATGGGTTTAATCTCCAAACCATCATGGTAGTCAAGGTTCACTCTCAAAACTGTTATATCGAACTAAGTCACTTACCGAACTAGGTTCACACCCCATTCCATTAATGTATATATTAGGATATTTAAATCTTTACCCAATGCATTTGAGGCACATATAAGTCTCACTAGTCTTTGGTTATAACATAACCACTACCCTTGGTTATAACATAACCACCATCATATAATGAAAATCATACATATGTGTGACAGAAGGTCATAAAATAACCATCATTTCAAAACCCATGAAATGAAATTATTTAAATAAAACTTTTACCATGAGATAACTAATGTAAAAGAAATATATTTCGTAATCATCTTATCTTTTCATCATAGCATGACCCATGTAAAAATGAAATAGGTTTCATAAGGATTTTATCATGGTATATCTCATGTAAGAGAAACATGTTTTGTAAACATTATTACATCATAAACATAAACCATTCCATGAAAAAATAAGAATGGTATCCTTATATCACACCCCTGATAAATCATATGTAACATCAAAGGATTTCATCTTTGATGGAAAAGGATTTTGAAATAAAAATAAAATGGATTTTTTTTCTTAAGGAAGATAACATTTCTTGGAAAAAATCATATTAAAAATAAATATTAATAAAAAATTTAAAATATTTTTTATTTGAAAAAATTTTAAAATTATAAAAGATTATTTAAAAATCATTTAAAACATTTTTTGAGGAAAATAACCTTTCTACTTTGAAAAACACCTTTTAAAAACATTTTCAATATCATTTTTTTTAAAAATATTTTAAAATATAAAAATTTATAAAATATTATTGAAAACATTTTCTTTAAAAAAACTTTTAAAACATTTAAGGGATGATTTAAATCATTTAAATCATTTAGTTGTCAAGATAGTGATAAAATAATATTCATGCATTGCATATTAAAATAATTATTCTTTTGTTATTTTTTTAAAATACAAATGTGAATTGTTTTGGAAAAATAATTGGAGATTACTTGAAACAAATTATAAAATGTAAAAAATGGGTAAAATTATATTTATTAAATCATTCTAATAATTGTAAAAATAATTTTGAATTTTTTTTAGAAACATGATTTTAGAAGAAAAGGGGTTTTAATAGAAGAAAGGACTTCTCTTAAAAACATTATTTTGATCTCTTGGGTAAATAAAGAAAGAAAAACGAAAGTATAACATTTATTATCCATTAATAACTAGAGTATAAAAAAATAAATGATTTTATTGGGAGATATATCATAATATTTCTTCATTGAAATCATAATCATGAGCAATCCTGATAAATAATCAGATTGTAATAGAACACCCTTACCACATTGAAAACATTGAATCGTAATCCCTGTGAAAGGATAACATTAATTTAAACATATAATAACCAGAATATTGAGATATTAGATATATAAAATTTCAAATAGGTTGTATATACACCTCATAGGATAAGATAGATACATAACCAAACAAATGTCTCAATGAATTAATATTAAGACAAAAATCTCTTATTGCTTCGGTAACTTTTGAACTGTAAACCCATGAAAGAAAGATAATAAATTTTATATTTAATAAAAAATAATTTTAAGTATAAAAATCATAAAATACAATCAAGGTATATGTAAAAACCTCTTATATTAAATAGGTGGTTAATATGGTATGTGTCTCACATATGTAAAAAGTTAGTCAAAAATCCCTTACTATAAGTCTTGACTTCCTTCACACTCATTTTAACCTTAATTAAAATAATTAATATTTTATTAAACATATATTAAATATACATATTATATATATAATACAATATATTATTTATTTATGGTCTTTTATTTCCCTTTTATAAATAATCCTATGGTAAAGCCCTGATTTGGGTAATAACCGTTTTTCTTATATTCCTTGAATTTTTATTTTTGGTTCTATTAACATTATCATGGTTATATCATACTCATAGTGTTAATAATCATATAAATATCATATATATTCATTATATATATTTATTTATTTTAATATATAAAATATAGATATAGAAAATGAAATACACCTTTCATAGAGATGGTAGGTCATACGTGAGCATGAGAGATGTTTCGATTTTCTCTACATATTGAAAGAAATAAAATTAAATGATATATTTTAATTAAAGAATAATTTTAATGTAATATATATAAAATATTTTCTTTAAAACCACCCTTATTATCTTCCATTTAAAGCGTGAACAAAATTTCATTGCACAGTGAGGAACTAATCTATCGTACACACGATCGATGTTATTGTCTTCCAAAAAATGGAAATCATGAAGGTGGGTGTGATATAACATTTAATGAATCATATTAATATCATAATTATAATATATAAATAAAAAAATATTCATTATTTACAACTTTTTGGGGTGGTAATGGAAAAATGAATGATATTAGTTCATAAGGCAGTAGTTCACCGTACACACAAATGATGATTTTATGACCCGTTTGATGGAAGTGGAGAAGGTTGTAGGTAATGATCTTAAAAAACATATAATTATTTTTAATATATTAATCTTATTATATAATAATAGTAAAATAATAATTTAATGGGTTGGTTGAAGAAATAAAAAAAACACTCATTGATTAATGTTACCTCTTCTTCAAGTATCCTCCTTAGGTTTGCACCAAAATACATCCTAGGATTCAATTTCTATCAAAAATAAAAATTATTGTATGAGAGTAAGAAAGTTTTGAAGTTATTTCTTCAGAGATTTTCTAAACAAAAATGGTGTTATGTTTTGAATAAGAGAGTACATGGGTAGCCTTTTATAACTGTGGTGAGTGGTACACTAGTAATTTTTTGAAAATATACAACCATACCGACATTTTTATCATTCCAAATATATTGAACAATAATAACTTATTTAACCTAGAATATATATATATATATATGTGTGTGTGTGTGTGTGTGTGGTCAAAATAAGTCATAAAACTGATTTCAAACATGTTTTGGATCATTTTTTACCACTATCTTTTTAATTTAACCCCGATAAACCCATTTCTACCTTAACCGCGATAAATCATTTTTACTGTTTACACTATTAATTTTAGGTTAAAAATTATGTTGAAATTTTTAGATAATATAAATTATTTTTATTCCAAATATGGAATCCATTTTTTCAAATACAATTCGTGTAGGTAGAAAATTTTGATTTAAAATTAATCTTGTAGACGTGTGGAGAAATCAAGTCATCAATGAGACAATGTTCAAAAGTTTACAAAAATTATACATAAAAAATCAATATTAAATTAATTTCAATTAACTAAATTTAATTAATTGAAATAATTTTTCTTTAAAACAAATTTAAAAAATAATTTTTTCTTTATATATAATATAAATGAAAAGACATTTTGCAAATAAAATTCAGTATTTTTTACCTTTAATCATAAAATATTATTTCAATAAAATTATTAAAAATTAACCCAAATATAATTTTTAAATTATTATTAAAAAATGAAATTTACATTACCAACTAAATTTTATAAAAGTTTCAGAAATTAAATTTAAAAAAACTCATAGACTCAATAAAAAAGTGTATTTTCAAGAGCTGTAGTTTTCAAGAAAAAGATGATTTTATAGTAACTCTGTGTCTAATAATAATAATTTTATGAATCATAATTAATTTTTTTTCGGTATATAATATATACATTTCATTTAAAATATTCCTCATTATATACTATTATAATTAACTAATATGGATAATCATTATGCAATTTAAAATAGCTTTCGAAAAACCCTTTTTCAAACTCAAAAATAAACATGTACTACAATCTAATATAAAGTTTATTAACAAGTAATTAAGTAGATTAAATATAAAAAAATAATATATATTTCAATTTGAAACATAATTAGGGAATTTATCTTCTTTAATTTTTTGAAAAGAAATGACAGTTTTACAGAAAATTGTTATTTTTCACTATTCAATGGAAAATCAATATTTTCCCAAAAAAATCCCAAAATATCACCATAAGTTAGTTTTGGTATGATGGTTAAATAAATTATTTTATTTTTATCAAATTTAATTTTAAAAAATATATAAATTACTTATAATATTTTCTCATAAAAATTAATAAAAACATTTTTGAAGAAAAGATATTTTTGAAAAATATATTTTTCTTACTAAATTGATTAATTATTTAATATAAATTTATAAATAAATTTATATTGAGTAGGGAATTTATATGTATATTCAAAAATTAGTTAATACTATTTATTCCCACCTATTTAATAGATAAGTTATAATGGTCGTGTTTATAATAATATTACTTCAGGGTTCGTTGTAGCTTGATGTTGTGTTTCATGCACACAATCATTATTGTGTATAATAAAAGATAAACTCAGTGTTTCCTATAACACAAGATAAACTCAGTGTTGCATGTAACGCAAGATAAACATAGTATTTCATGTCATTCAAGATAAAAAATAGTGTTTTGTGTAATGAAAAATATCAAAAATACTAAATTTAATTTAAAAATATATATTTCACTAAATCACATGGTGTTACAACCACCCACCGACATCGCATGTCAATGAAAACCACTCACTGAAATTCTATTCTATAGTGACCCTTATGGAAACCAAAGGTTTCTAAAACCATGCATATTGAGTCCCCAAATACATTTCCACATGCATTTATAAGAACACCACCTCCCATCACAATCACAAAATATGAGGTCTTGCATAATCTCTTCCACCTAGGAATAAAAAATTACCTCACCTCAATATATGGTTTGGCTCTAGTTCCCCACCAAAAGTAGAATAATTTTCCAAATATCACTTTAATGGATTAAACACATGGATTAAGCTATAAACCACTAAAAAATAGCACTTTAGATACTTTCTTATACAATTTCCTAAAACCTACCTTTGAGCTTCTCCCAAGGACTCGAAAATCACACTGATATCATGCTCTAAATAAGTAGAGAATCACCTTACATAGCCAAATTCTTTATATCATGGTAATAGATCACTACTACTAAAGGCCTCATAACCTATTCCATGCATTACTACATTCATAACATCAAAAATGTACCACTTTCGTTCCACCTATATTAATAAGAACAACCTACTCACACGCCTCTTGATGCCTTTGAAATCGATCATCCTATTAAAAGATAAAGACTCAATGTCTACCAAGTGAAACTATAGTCATAAATTTCTAGTATTAGAAATCTCACACTTATATCCCCATCTCATCCACCCATGGTGACCTCACCTAATATCCCATCTAACTCCTGGTCTCTACCTATAGAAAAATCTACTACCCAAACCACTTGAGGGTCAAAATCTAACTCAAGTCTCACATAACCAACTTTTTTGAAAACACCTATAGTGTCGCGGATTTTTCTGTGTATTATTTTTAAATATTATATGGAATTATTATGAGACCAGGTGAAAAGATGACACATCATTCTGTGGCCCAGTGATCCCTTAATGGTGGTTCAAACTTTTTTTTAAAGTTATGTGAGTCGGCACTTGTGTGTGGTTGTGGCAGTTTCCAAAAGGATGCCTAGATTAAAAATCTTAGGGAACCGTTTCATCAGAGATGATGACTTTACCTAATAATGGTTCTAACCTCGATCGGTGCGGGTTAAGGGAAAAAGTTAATTTTTGGAGGTTTTTAGTAAAATAAATGTAAAAGTTTATTTTATGGAAACATCTGTTGCAGTGTGGTGAAAAGGAAAATGTTTCTTTAATAAATTCCATGTCATAATGACTCAGAAACTGAAAGCTGGAATCATTAATATCATAGCATATTTTGAATGAAAAACATGTTTCCCTTTTTATTGAGATAAACGAATGCTGCTCGTTGGCAAGGATTGAGAGGAAACTCTAGAGAATCCGTGGAGCTTTAGAGAAAACTCTCACTGATGAACGACGAAGAATCAAAGTTGAGAATCGTTGTGCCAAGGAAGTTAAAGCATCTCGGTGACGACAGGGGCATGACCCTCTTTTCCAGAAATCGATCTCTTCGTGAGGTAGGGGTTTGTTACTCAAATTCTTTTCCCCACCTTGGTTTTAAATTACGAATGCAGATCAACCACGAACACGTTGATCCGCAGATTCGTATGTTCTTGTGGGAGGGTTTTATTGGGATGATTCGGGGAATTTATCCATGTTGAATTGTTGTGTTTGATTCTTCTCCATTTAATCCTACTAAAGGGAGGAGATTAATGCCATGGTGAATGACGGTGGTGGTTCGTTCCTCGATTTTCTTATTTGATTTTCCTCCGCCTTTTTCTTTCGCACATTCTTCATGTTCTTCATGGGATGATGAACAACGGATCGTTGCGCATCCATTTTGTGATGCAATGATCCCAAATTGAATATTCGACACCACAATGACCTTGCAGAGGTACAAAGATGATAGCGGATGACGAATTAGACTAGATCAGGAAGGGCCGTTCTTCGAGCGTTCTTCGTGTGGGTGGATCATTGCACATTTTTGGAGCCGATCAGAGGTCTGAAAATAACGAAATCGACTTCGTGGTGTTGATGCAACCAAAACCTAGGAGTTTCGTGGTGATCCGGTGGCCAGATCGATGAATGGGACCTCACAGAAGGCGCGATGGTAGAGGTTTTTGTTTCTGGAAATTTCCCGAATACACGGAGTGTATCTCCGAAGAACACGCCGTGTGGACTAGCTCAGTGGTAGCTCGGGTTTTGTGTGTCAGATAGGAATCACACGGTGTGTGATGGAGGTCACACGGTGTGTTTGACCTTCCCCAAAGCTCGGCATGAATCTTGGAAGGTTCACAGACACGGGTTGGACTACACGGCTTCAGACAACATGGTGTGTACTCCATCACACAGCTAGGTGAGGCCAGTAACGCGGGTCACCTCGTGTACCGGTTACACAGGTTGAAGTACATAGGTTGAGGACCGTGTTCAGGCACACGTCCAGCATACACAGAGCCGACCCCAGTCACTCGTACACGGCATGTACACCGTAATACACACCACGTACTCACTTTTCTACACTACTAGCCTTACGACATGGGCCATTGAACACGGGCAGTACCTAGGGTCAGACTACATGGCATGTAACTTTTCTACAAATAGAATAGTTTTTGGAAAATGGAATGGTTCTCTTGTTCACCGTATCTTTGACATCTTTTGTTTGGGTTAGTGCCCCTTCTTCCCGTTCCCCAGAAGGTGAGGCATGGTTTCCTTCTACAAGAGTATGATCCCTTCAGCATGACTTTCTGTGATAGAGTCAACATCCCTCCAAGAGGCCCATAGTGAGATACTCTATCCATTCTTGACCCTAGGTAGAGTCAGGAATCAACATGACCAACTCTACCAGGTTTTGATCCTCAGCCTATTTGGTGAATCACTTAGCTGGAGAATCTGGATTAGTCGCGGTATCTGCCATGGCCCTAGAAGTGATCCTCATCTATGTATCACGATCTTTCCCACTAAAGAGTGTGTCTCCCATAATGAGTGCCTCTTTCTATCATGATCTTCCCAGTATTGAGTGTGTCTCCCTTAATGAGTGTAACTACCTATCGTGACGTTTCCCGATGAACAGTTTTTCTCGGACGGATATCATCAGAGCTACCAGACTCGTGGTGTGGGTTCTCCCAGAATGAGTACTTCGTGTAAATCTTCGAACTTAATCCCTAGGGGGGGGGGTTGTGGTTGTGTGACTTGTCTCTAGACTATGGGTCTGGGTTTTGAGTATATTTTGGATTGTGATCTCCTATTATACGCTCAGTAGACATATACTGTGAAGAGATGACCGTGTCTTTCCTTTGTGTACTTGATTTGTGTTCTTCGGGGTCCTGTACTAAATATTGTTATACTCACCCCTGCATGGGATTTTCCCACACGTGCCATGTCTTGTGTAGACAAGAATTCTTTTTACAGAGTCCGGGGAGGGCCAGGATAGGACCGAGCATTCTGAGATCCCTACAGACCGAGGCATTCCTTCGGCTACGAGCAGCGGTCCCAGTACCTCCTTGAGTTTACAGGTTGGAATTATTAGTTTTCATACTCTTGTTTTTGGTGGGCTTGTATTCTGGCCCAGTTTTATTTTATTACTTCACTTTCCATCATACTCTGTTGGTTGGGTTTAGTTGTATGCATGCATTTTGTTCCTTAGTGTTTTTTTTACATTTCATCATTTGTGGGCTTAGAGATGTGTGAGTGTGTAATGGTTCTTAGTAAATGCCTCCCATGTAGTAATATGCATACTCGGTTCTAGTCACCAGCCCCTGGCCTATTGGAGGCGGGCTTGGGGAGTCATGGCATGGGCCCCACTGGGACGAGTCATGAAAGAGTGGTATCAGAGGTGGTCGGTTCTACCTTAGGACCAAGAGTCTGTGAGATTGGTTTGGGGCAACAGTGTTCAGTGTTTCGAGCTCAGCCTTCAGGATAGAGAATCCAGTGTTGGTGCGGTGACCGACGTATCCATACACCAGGACTCTGATAACCTACTTTTCGACTCGGTATATGAAAACACTAGTTATAGGGAAATAAAAGAATGGTACATGCATCATATAGGAATGGGTTGTGTTTTCTGTATCCTTTGTGTCAGCTATCCAGATATACTCATTGACCAAGGTACATCTTGTTTCCTTATGGGATACCTCTGAAACACATACCCACTAGGATGAAGCATCACGATCATGAGGATGACCCCCTCAGAGATGAGGCTTTGATACAGGGACCAGTTCCCCAGGCATTTCCACCAGGTGGTGCACCTACTATACCACCACCAGTGGAGCTGCACATGGTACCCGTCATACCGACCGATGAGGATCATAGGCTGAGCGCACTCCATGAGTTCTAGTGACAGAGACCCCTTAGGTTCCAAGGCGATCCAGACCCTCGGGCAGCCAATGAATGGCTTGAGGCGATGACCAGAGTTTTCTGTCTAGTGAGGACACCAGCAGACCATATGGTGATCCTAAGGGCGATCCTTCTTCAGGGATTGGCGGGACGATGGTGGAGTCAGACCCCATAGACTCACGATGAGGAGAATCATTCATGGATAGAGTTCGAGTGACTCTTCATGGAGGAGATCTCCATGGTGAAACTGAGAGCAGTACAATTCCATGAGCTTCTTTAGCTCCAACAGGGAAGTTTGACGGTAGCTGACTACTCATCGAGGTTCACCAACATCACCATGTACTCTATGGATATGGTCAGGGATCAGTACTTCATATCCAAAACCTTCGAGCGATGTCTGCGATGACACATCCGAGCTAGTGTCGTTCCCCTATGAATTTCAACTTATAATGGAGTGCTCGAGCGAGCTTTGGGGATCGAGAGATTCTTGGCGGAGCAGAGACAGCCGACATCAGTTAGCAGTAGGTAGATAGGTGTGGAGACCCCGGTAGCAGGGTTCTGACATCAGGAGTAGGGATCTTGATGTGGGAAACGTCATAGGAAGACCTAGGATAGAGGATCGATAGTCCATGGCTCTCAGGATGGATCCAGTCAGCCTTGGGAGAAGTGATGCTACGGGTGTGATAGTAGGGGACATCACACTAGAGATTGTCCGACCTGTCGAGCTGCTGACAGGGAAGTGGTGGATGGACCACCAAGGCAGAGGCAGAGAATGGACCAGATAGACCCACTAGGTAGCGAACATGGAATAGGAGTAGGGAGAGATGCAGGTGGTGGAAGACACTTCGATATACTTACACCACCACCCCAGGAGATCCACACCATGCATAGGGAGCTGGGGGACATGGGTGGGGAAAACTACATGTGGTCGAGGCATACTATCCAAGGACTCCAGGGATGATACGAGGTATGATCTGTGTCTTCTCTACCTTAGATAATATATTTATAGACACATGTTCCAGTCGTTCCTTAATCTCCACATGTCTTGTGAGAAACCTTGATATTCCTGTAGAACTGTTGACTCGATCCTTACGCAGGGATACACCTATGGTAGGAGACTCGAAGATCACACACCTTTGTAGACAGTGTAATATTACCCTTGGAGGAAAGAGTATCAGTTGGAACCTATTGGTGGTAGCTTCGAGGCCTTACGACGTCATTCTCGGTATGGATTGGTTATCTTCGGTCCATGCCTAGATTGACTATTTTATAAGAAGAGTGTGGTGTGTCCGTCATGATGGAATATGGTTTTCCTTCGTTAGAGAAAGGGAGACCCAGGAAGCATAGAATGGGCTCATGCATAAGAGGGTTCATCCGATCACTCATGAGATGGCTAGCCTCACCCTCGGAGCAGTAGATGTTGTGAACTCTCAGTTCACAGTAGTAGTGGCAGAGCACGAGGAAGTCTTTCCTAAAGATGTTCCAGGATTACCTCCCCACCGTGAAATTGACTTCTGCTCAACTTACACCCTGAGATGACAATGATTTCCTCATCATCATATCGGATGGATCCCACAGAGCTTCGCGAGCTGAGGGTGAAGATGGATTATTTGCAGATCAAGGGTTTTTTGAGACCCAGCGTTTCACCCTAGGCGACCCCGGTCTTGTTTTCCAAGAAGGAAGACTAGAGTATAAGGTTGTGCATGGATTACCGGTGCCTGAACTGGGTAACTGTGAGGAATAAGTATCCATTGCTAATAATCGATGACCTCTTCGATCAGATTATAGGGGCACAATGGTTCTCAAGGTTGACCTTCGATCAAGCTATCACCAGTTATGAGTACGGGACGAGGATATACCGAAGATGACTTTCAGATGTCTCTACGGTCACTATGAATACTTGGTGATGCCTTTCGGCATGATGAAAACCCCCACAGTGTTCATGGGACTGATGAACCAGATATTCCATCTGTACATGGACCAGATCGTAGTGGTCTTCATCGACGACATCTTTGTGTACTCAGCGTTATAGTAGGAGAATGCGACACACCTACAGATGGTTCTAGACGTACTTTGGGAGCACCAACTTTATGGGAATCTCTCAAAGTGCCAGTTTTGGATTCAGTGGGTCCACTTTCTCGGACATGTCATCTCAGTAGATGGAGTAGCTATAGACCCAACCAAGGTGGAGGCTGTGTAAGAATGGGAGCCACCTCAGAGTGTGATGGAGGTGCAGAGCTTCCTCTGGTTGGTAGGATATTACCGGAGATTCATCCCTGATTTCTCCCGAATAGCAGCACTGATGAAGAATTTGACCAGGAAGGGGCAACCCATCATATGGACGGAGAAGTGCCAGTAGGCTTTCGAGCAGTTGAGACAGAGTTTGACAAGCACTCTAGTTTTTAGATTGCCGGAAGAGGGTGTCGAGAACATAGTTTTCTACGAAGCATCAGGGACCAGGCTTGGTTGTGTCCTGATACAAAGGTAGATAGTGCTTGCTTATGGTTCACACCAGCTTAGGCCACATGAGCAGAACTATGCGACTAATGATCTCGAGTTGGCTGCAGTAGTCTTCCCATTGAAGATATGGTTACACTACCTTATGGGTGAGCGGTTCATCGTCTACTCTAACTGCAAGAGCCTCTGATACATCTTTTCGCAGAATGATATGAATATGAGGAAGATTCATTATCTAGAGTTCCTCCATGATTATGATTTTGGGATCATCTATAATCTTGGGAAGGGGAACAAGGTGGAGGATGCTCTTAGAATAAGGTCGAGCTCACAGCTGTTGAGTGAGGTGACAGAGCAGTTAGCCACGTTGCATTTATCCTTCGTGGATGGAGATGATGCAGCTTACCTGCAGTCGATGGCTGTCACCACTACACTCATACAATGAGTTAGGGATTTGTGGAATGGGTATGTTGACTGTGAGACTTTACGTGCTTAGTTATCCACATGACATGCTCCTAGTGGATATTCGCAAGGTGGGGAGAACATACATCTTTTCAGAGGACGCACTATTGTACCAGTGGTGTTGTAGGAGGAGTTCCTAAAAGAGTTTCATACATCCCCCTTGGCGGTATATCCTGGAGTGTCAATGATGTTCTAGGATCTCTGAAATAGTTCTGGTGGTCAGGCATGAAGAAGGCAGTAGCAGAGTTTGTTTCCCTATGCCTCACATGGCGGCAGGTGAAGCCTGAGCACTAGGTTCCAGTGGGATTAGCTCAATCCTAGAAGTTAGAGAGTGGATTTGGGATGGAATATGTATGGACTTCATGACAGGCTTACGAAGGATGTCCAAGGGGCATGATTCAATCTGGGTGATCATTGACCGACCCACAAAGTCAGCCCACTTTCTAGCTATCAGGTAGCAAAGTTCTATAGAGAGCTTGGGACGCCACTATGTGTAGAAGATAGTTTGACTTCATGGTGTCCCCTAAATGATAGACTCAGACTGAGACGCCCATTTCACTTTCTAGTTGTGGAAGGGATTACAAGAGTCCTTTGGGACTCAGCTACACTTGAGCACAACATTTCATCGCCAGACAGATGGTCAGACAGAGAGAACCATTCAGGTTCTGGTGGATATGTTGCGAGTCTGTATCATGGACTTTGGTCATAGTTGGGAGGACCAACTACAACTTGTGGAGTTTGAGAACAGTAATAGCTACCACTCCACCATTTGTATGGAACTGTTCGAGGACTTGTATAGAAGACACTTTCAACCATCGCTTTGTTGGACTGACCCCGAGGAGACAACACTCATGGGTCTAGAGTTGGTGTGAGTTACCACAGAAAAGGTGAAGATCATCCGGGAGATGATGAAGACTGCATAGAGCTGACATAATTCATATGCTAACAGATGATGGAGACCACTGGAGTTCGAATAGGGAGACCACATCTTTCTTCGGGTCTCATCTCAATGTGATCTACAGAAATTTGGCCGGGGTGGCAAGCTATCTCTGAGGTTTATCATACCTTTCCAGATAATTTGCAGAGTTGGAGAGGTGGCCTTCCTCCTAGATCTACCACCACAGTTGCATCGGTTACATGATGTCTTCCATGTGTCGCAGGTGAGGAGGTATGTGCATGACCCATCACACGTCATCCACTGGTGTGAGCTGGACATCAAGGATTGAGTGAACTTTGCTGAGTACCCAGTGGAGATCGAGGATCGTCAGTAGAGGATCCTTCGTGGGAGATCGATTCCCTTGGTGTGCATTCGTTGGCAGCACATGAATCTTTAGGAGAGCACGTGGGAACAGGAGGCTCAAATCCATGACCAGTACCCACATCTTTTTTAGTAGTCTTGTTTTGGATTTTCGGGTACGCAAATCCCCAAGGTGGGGAGAATGTAGTGTCTCTGATTTTGTTGTGAATTATTTTCAAATATTATATAGAATTATTATGTGACCAAGCACAGAGATGTCACATCATTTTGAGGCTTGGTGATCCCCGAAAGGTGTTTTGAACTTTTTTTATGTTAAGTGAGTCGGCACTTGTGTGTGGTTATGGGAGTTTCCAAACGGATGGCCAGATTAAAAATCTGAGGGCACCATTGCGTCTGGGACGATGACTTTACCTAAGAATGGGTCTAACCTCGACCGGTGCGGGTCGAGGGAAAAAGTTAATTTTTGGACGTTTTCAGTAAAATAAAATTAAATAAATGGAAATGTTAATTTTATGGAAACATCCGTTGTAGCACGGAGACAGGGAATCTATTTCATTAATAAATTTCACATCATAAGGACTCAGAAACGGCTAGCGGAACTCATTAATACCATAGTGTATTTTGAATGCCAAACAGGTTTCCCTTTTTATTGGGATAATTGAATGTTTCTTGTTGGCAAGGATTGAGAGGAAACTCTAGAGAATCGAAGGAGCTTTGGAGAAAACATTCAACGAAGAATGACGATGAATCGAAATTGAAAATTGCTACTCCAACAAAGTTGAAGCATCTCGGTGATGACGGTGCACGACCCCCCTTCATTATCAATCGAACTCTTCATGAGGTAGGGGTTTTTTATTTAAATTCTTTTCACCGCCTTTGATTTAAATGACAAACGTGGATCAACCATGAACAATTTGATCTGTGGATTCCTACGTTCTTTTGGGAGGGTTTTATTGGGATGATTCGGGGAATTGATCCTTGTTGAATTGTTGTATTTTGATTCTGCTCTGTTTAAGTCCACAAATGGGAGCGGATCAACACTGTGGAAATCGGCGGAAGAGGTTTGTTCCTCGATTTGCATATTTTATTTTCCTCCCCCTTTTTCTTTTGCGCGTTCTTAGAATTCTTCATTGGGCGACAAACAACGGATCGTTGCGCATCCGTTTTTCAACGAAAAAAATCGAAAATTGAAGATTCGACACCATAACGACCTGGCAGAGGTGTGACGACGATAAAGAATGACGAATCAGACCAGATCGGGAAGGGTCGTTCTTCAAGAATTCTTCGTGCGGGTGGATTATTACATGTTTTCAAAGCAGATCGATGGTCCGAAAACAACTTAGTTAACTTTGTGGTTTTGGGGCAACCAAAAACAGGAAGTTTAATGGTGATTGGATGGCCGGATCGACTAACGGGACATCACAGAAGGAGCGACGGTGGAGGTTCTCATTTCGAGAAATTTCCAGAATACACGGCATGTATCTCCGACGAGCACGCCATGTGGACTAGCACCACAGCGGCTAGGGTTTTGGGTGTCAGATAGGAATCACACGACGTGTGACTGAGGTCACACAACGTGTTGGACCTTCCCCGAAGATTTTCGTGTATCTTGGAAGGTACACGGACAAGGGTTGGACTACACGGCTTCAAAAAACATGGTGTGTACTCCACCAAATGGATGGGAGAGGTGAGTAACGTGAGTCACCTCATGAACTGATTACACGGGTTAAAGTAAACGGGTTGAGGACCGTGTACGGGAACACAGACAGTGTACACGGATCTGACCCCGGTCACTCAGACACGTCATGTAAACCTTACTACAGGCCGTGTACTCACCTTTCTACATGACTAGCCTTATGACATGAGCCATTGTACATATGTAGTACCCGGGGTGTGACAAAAAGGCGCGTAACTTTTCTACATGCCATGTACTTTTTGGAAAATGGAATGGTCCTATTCTTCACCATATCATGGACATATTTCGTTTGGGTTAGTGACCCTTCCTCTCGTTACCCTAAAGGTCAGGCATCATTTCATTATATAGGAGTATGATCCTTTTAGAAGGTCATTCTGTGATAGAGTCGGCATCCTGCTCAGAGGCCCGGAGTGAGATCCTCTATCCATTCCTGACCCAAGGTAGAGTCATGCATCTATGTGACCAACTCTACCAGGCTTTGATCCTCTAACTAGCTGGTGAATCACCTATCTAGTGAATCCATATGAGTCGCGGTATCCACCTAGGACCTAGCAGTGATCCCCATCTGTGTATCATGATCTTTCCCACTCATGAGTGTGTCTCCCGTAATGAGTGCTTCTATCTATCGTGATCTTCTCACTGAGGAGTGTGTCTCCCATAATGAGTGTAACTACCTCTCGTGACATTTCCAGAGGAATAGTACTTCTCGGACGAACGTCGTCAGAGCTACCAGACTCGTGGAGTGTGTTCTCCCAGAATGAGTACTTCGTGGAAATCTTCAAACTGAATCCCTAGAGGAGGTATCCCGTTGTCTGACTTGTCTCTAAACTACGGGTCTAGGTTTTGAGTATATCTGGATTGTGATCTTCTATTGTATGCTCAGTAGACATATAATATGTGGAGATGACAATGCATTTCCTTTGTGTACTTTCTTTGTGTTTTCGGGGTCCTCTACTGAGTATTGTTATACTCACCCCTGCACGGGCTTTTCCCACACATGTCGTGTCTTCTGTAGACGAGCACCCTTTTGACAAAGTCCAGGGCAGACAAAGATAGGACAGTTCTTTCTATTTTCCCTACAGTCCAAGTCGTTCCTTCAACTATGAGTAGCAGTCCCATTACCTCCTTGTGTTTACAGGTTGGACTTTGCAGTTTTCAGACTCTTGTTTTTGGTGGGCTTGTTTTCTATCCCAGTTTACATTCAGTACTTCACTTTTCTTCGTACTCTGTTTGTTGGGTTTAGTTGTATGCATGCATTTTTTTCCTTAGTGTTTTTTTACATTTCATCATTTGTGGGTTTGGAGATGTGTGCGTGTGTACAAGTTCTTAGGCAATGCCTCCCATTTTGTAAGATGACTACTCGGTGCTAGTCACCAGCCCCTGGCCAATTAGAGGTGGGATTAGGGAGTCACAGAGTGGGCCCCACTAGGATGTTTTGTGACAACCCGCACACTAATCACTGTAGAAATATCCACCCAACAATCTCATAAAAACATCACAAACCAACCCAACCATTAGAGGTTTCTTCTTAAGCCATGGATCCAATCAAAACTAACCAAACATCTATGAGCTCGTAGCCTAAGTAATGTTATTCACAAATCCATGAATAAATATAAATTATGCCTCTAGGTATATACTCTAGTTTAAACACATCAAAAGTGTGTCCCTTAAGTGTTCTATTTATCATATCAGAAATATAAAGTGTTTATAATTCCAAACTATCTACTAAAATCAAGGATCATGACGCCAAAACATTTAAATAATTTTTGAAATCCCATTCTAACCCCATTTTCAACTAGAAAATTTTAGAAACTAAATACAAACCTTTAAAAGGAATTAATTTTGATTACAAGAAACATGAGAAAAACCAACAATTTCCCCCCATTGGAAGCAATTTCTACAAAACCAAATCTACCTCATTAAAATCCCAAATGAGGCCAAATTCCCTAAAAATATAGAATTCAATTTTTAATAACTTATTTTAAAAGAAAAATTGGCATTCCAAACAAACCACTTAGAATGAAAAATTCCATCTAAATAAATTAAAATAATTTTTCCATGTTAATTTCCCATTTTCAAAAATATTTGGAAAGATCAGTAAATTAACGACATTCCAAGGGAAAGATAACATAAGTAAATAATTATTAACTTAACAATTAATGCTAAAGTCCATATCATCATCAATTATATGTTAGTCAGAGTCATGAATAAAGAAACATTACATACTCAGGCTAAATTAAATAATTTCACTAATTTTTTTTTTGAAAACATCAATTTATTTTGAATATTTAATTGATTTAACCCTGTTTAAATAATAATAAACCAAGTGCATGAAATGTAAACCTACATGCCTATACATGATTCATAAACTCAACCACACTCACTAATTAGTCTAAGAAAAAATCCCATAAATTATAAAAATCAAATCATCAATACAATGATCATATGAATCCATCGATGTGAAATCATTCAACAAGAACAACAGACATGAAGAAAATTAATCACATCCATAGAAACATAAACTTTTCCTAATATTTGGGTTATATGCTCCAAATAAAGAGTTCCTTACTAACTCCCAATAGTATCATATCTCTGGTATACCTTTTCAAAATAGTCATACAAACAAAAAATAAATCCTTTCATATCATTTTTTTATTCCTTGACACGGATCACTGGTCTGAGCTGAGAGAGGATCACATGACCTCATGTGTACATCACTGAATGAAAGAGGATACCAAAAAGTGGTTAGGGAATAAATTAAGATGTGGTAAGACTATTCCCCCAGTAATATATATTAATTAGAGTAAAAAATCACAAAAAAATATTTGTGTAATAGAAAATCTAAAATATATAAGATCAAATAAGATCCCCTCATGTGGTAGATATACATATGATAACAAAGTGTAAATAAATAAAACTAAATCTCTATAAAAAACCCCATAGTCTATCTTGGAATCACCTTGACTAACCCGGTCCTCTTTTAAAACTACCCCAATAGGTCCATTTCCCGTATCTAAAATTCATGACCCTGTTTTTCATGATTACTGAGTTTCCCCTGTAGAGTGTTCATATAAACCCAGTAAGAAACCGCCAATGTCTCCTTAGAAAAAAATGTAACTACCCATATAAAAGTTTATGTGATGAGGGAGAATAAATATACATGTATTCATATATACCAAAAATTTATCATTCTCAAACCAGGACACCAATAACCCTAACATTACCAATTATAGCTCATAGTCAGAAGGAACAGTATGTCCAAAATCCATAAACACAAGTAACCCATAATCCAGGTCTGATCACATTTCATGACCTCATCAAGTATACTAAACCATCCCCAATGATTCTAGATAGTTAAATAATGCCAACCATCCCATCACTTTAGGTTATGGGGCGTAAAATCAATGACACTATCCCATCCTAAGGGTTCTTGAGAGGGCCAATCATCAAACTAATGCATTCTCAGGGTTATTTGGAGACAAACTGATCACATTATCCCATTTATAGGTTTCATAGATGGAGAAATATATATTATTACCCATACTGAGGATTATTTTGAGGTTAGTCATTCAAACCGGACTATCCATTCATGGTAAAGAGTGGACACACACATGAACAAGCGTAAGCATTAATATACAAAAGAAAGGGAACTCACACAACATACTTAGGCCTGATGCCTTACTCAATATGGACATAATTAACAAAATGGACTAAAACTTCACTCCCATGGTCATCTTATTATAGAATTTTATGTATGGGAAAACATCAACCAATCCCTTATATCATTTATCCTGGTCATTCATTCCCATCGTGAGCCCAAAAAAACCATCCAATTCCATTTAACTAGGAATACATCCCTGTCCGTATACATTGAAACAATACTATTTATCACATGTTTAATGAAAAAACTAATGGAATTCACTTCCCTGGCCCCTATATTAGCTATCCATGTCATCTTATTCCCTTAAAAAATAAAAAAATGCCTTTTGGGTATATTTACCAAAGCTGGAAGCCATATATTTATCACCAGCACACAACACTCATTCATCATTTTTAAAAAGAAAACTAAAGGGAACTCACATCCTAAATTACTACACCATTTATCCTTTCCACCCAAGCCTCAACTACAATTAAAAATCTGATTTCAAGACTAAATGACTATGTGTTCATTGTTACGTACATTCCCATTTCAAGGATTATTTTTATTGCATTCAAGGTATACTTGTCTCACTTTCTATCTATGGATTCTTCTATATTTATATAGACCTCACCTACTTTCTTTGACACACAAATAAGAGTTCTCATAGGGATACACATTCATTCACATGAAATAAAGTAATTCAATTTTATATAACTATTGTATAATGGTATTGACTTATTAAGTGAAGATCAATAGAGGTAAGTATTGAGTCAATATGGTTTCCTTCTGACTTTCCCATTCCTCTATGTTTTGAAAATCACAAACACTCTATCTTAAGGAAAATTGTATTTTCCCTATGAATTATCTTAATAAGGAAAATTTTCCTTCCCAAGGTAAATTTATCTTTACCTATGTTTTCATTATTCATTTTATAGTCTCTCTAATTCTAACTCATGTTATTCCAAATTCTAAAATTCACTTTCACATCTAAAAACCTAGTAATCCTATAAATCCTTGGTTGTAAAGTATTCTGTTTTTAGACTCTGAATTCTCTAAAATTCAAACTCCAAATTCTCTGAAATCCAGACTCTGAATTCTTTGAAATTTAGACTCCGAATTCACTGAAATTCAGACTCCAGATTCTCTAAAATTTAAACTCTGAATTCTATGAAATTTAGACTCCTAATTCAATGAAATTCCGAATCCAAATTCTCTAAAATTCAGACTCCTAAATCTGTAAAATTGATACTTCGAATTCTATAAAATTTGGACTCTGAATTATTTAAAATTCAGACTCTTAATTACTATGAATTCAAACTCTAAATTCCTCTGAATTCAGACTCTGAATTCCTTGAAAATACTATCTAAATATCCATGATTTATAGTCTCTGAATTATTATTTTCTTAGACACTGAACTTTATTTTTTCTTAAACTCTAAAAAATAGATTTCGTTAAAAACCATATATTTATTACACTTGTTATAGTTATGAAATGATGTCGTACAATCTGTTTCTAACTAACCGTTCTTTTAGTGACACATGTACAGGTCCCTCCTAAATTCAAGGAAAGATATGCCTGTTGGAGGAGGGAGCCGACCATTGGAAAAGTCCCTATAAATAGGAGATCATTTGAATGAGCTCATTGATTGTTCATCACTCTAGAGATTTCATTATACTGAAGTGATTTCTAAAGAGAGATATTTTCATGGATTGTGCATACTAAACGTCTTGTTCATCTTGGATCATGCGACTCCGATTGTTGCTATGTACAATCATGGAATTTCAGGGATATAAAGATAGAGGTTTCAACTACCTTAAAGTTCTAGGACTTCTGTGGATAGGAAGAAAGAGGTTCAGAATACCCTAAAGTTCTAGGGCTTGTGGGGATAGAAAGATAGATTCAAATATTCCTATCGAGGGCTTACCCTGGTGTGGGTAATACATAATTTTTTGAATGTATAAATCTAGGGACCATTATATAAGGTTGTTGGTTACCCTACTCTTTGGGTTAAAATATTTCATACTTGTTGCTTATTTTGTTTCATGTTTATTTATGCTTTATTTTGATAAAGGAAGAAAGTATAAAATTCTTATACTTTCTTGTTTTTTGTATACTTTGATAAGTAAGATTTTATACACTTTAAGATAGAATCTTTTCCTTGTAAACATTCCTTAGGTTTCATTTCTGGAACCACATTTATGGAACCTAACAAGTTTGTGGAATTAAAGTGGTCTTTTCAATTTACCTTGTTTAACCTTGTTAAACATAGTTCTCCTCAAGGTTAAAAATGAATGTTTTTAAACTTAAAATTCACCCCCTGTTGTAATTGAGCATCTATATCATTATTTCGATCATAAAATTAGTATCATAGGAGGTCTATAAAATAGTTATATTCACATATAAGGTTTCATTCTATAGTTTTCATTGTTCTAAATATTTTTCTTTCTTAGGATTTTTATCCTTGTTTACAAACCATTAAAATTAACAAGTTTCTGTGGAAATATTTATTTTTCTGTGGATGGTAGGAATGAATGTTGGTTTGATTGAAAATATAAATACAACCAGACCACCTATATTTGTTGGTAATAATTATGATTATTGGAGAGATCGTATGAAGACTTTTTTTATTAATACTTGAGTGGACAATTCTTTTATGCTTACCAGAGATTTCAGGATTCTTATTAAGGAAGTCATAACTTTTACCAATAAAAAAAGTCAGAATATCATCTAAACTACAAGGTACTCAATACTTTGTTATGTTTCATGACCAGGAATATATATAGTTAGATTTCATCTTATGAAGCTTCCAACTATATCTAGAAGAAATTGGTGGTTACTCATTTTGGTACATCCAAAGTTATAGAAACTAGAAGAGTGATACTTAGATATAAATATCATGGATTTATATTTCCTTATGGAGAGCCAGTATGCAAGGTATAATAATGGTTTATGACTATTGGTAATAGTAAAAAATATAAGGGTGAGAAATTTCTAGATGTTGAGGCACCTGTGGACAAGATTATATATATAATGCCTAATGAGCATGAATCTAAGTGAATAGATATTGATGAGAATAGGAAAGCATCTCAAATTACTCTTGATGAGCTTTTTGGTACACTTATTCAACATGAGACGAGAATGAAAAGAGATTCTAATATGAATAAGAATAAAAATTCTAATGGAAGTGTAGCCTTTACTACTATAAAATCCAAGAATCCTAAAAGGGTTACAAGATCTATGTCTAAGAAAGTAATTATTTTATATGAATCTAGTGAAAGTGAACATAGTGATAATGAACTGGCTAATATTGCTCGATGGATGAACAAAATAGTTGTAAATAAAGACTTTCAGTATGCATATAAGAATAATGAATGAAAAGATAATAAAGAGTCTAAAGTCAATTTATATGAATGAAAAAGAGCAGGGCATATTAGGTCGGATTGTCCTATGCTTAAGAAAAATGATAGAAAGGAAAATCATTCTGAGAGGAATAGAAAGATGTATTACAAGGCTAAAGATAAAAATGTTTTCAAAGCCAATGAACCCTAGAGTGCTAGTGGTGGTGACTCTTCTGATGAATCCTTAGAGTATGAATCTTTTTTTTAGATGAATATTTTTCTACTATCTATACTACCAATTGAAAATCATTTTCTAATGGCCAAGGTACAAAATGATGAATCTATCAAAAATGTATCCTTTATTGCAAATTATACTAATGATAAATATTATAAGTCTTCAAATGATGAATATTCTTCTGATGAAGATATTATATTACCTACTTATGAAAAAGTATCTAGGTTTTCTAAACTTTTTGAGAATGAAAATTCTAAACTCAATAAAAAGTTTGATAATGAAAATTCAAAAATTTATATTTTAATTACAAAAGTATCAGATCTTTCTAAATATCATGATATGAAAAAAATTTATATTAAAATTATTTCCAAAAACCTTGAGGAATTTAATTCTGAGAAGGATAAACTTTCTAATGATCTTGAAAATGTAATTTCTATGAAAAAAATTTAGAGACTAACTCTAGTTCTAAAACTAAAGTTTTTTAGGATAAAAACTTGGATATTAAACTAAAGTCAGAAATATTTTCCTTGAGGAAGTTTTTTTCAAACATTACCTTTGGTAAGGAAAATTTTGACAAGATTTATTCTCAAATTTGATCTCTAAGGAATAGTTCTGGATTTGGTTATACTCATTCTAAGCTACTTTTAAATAATAACTATTTTGTTCTTCAAATTGCTCCATTCTGTAATAAATGTCATTGTGGAGGACATTGGGAAAAAAATATCTTTAAATAAAACTCAGTTTTTAGGTTTTCATAAAGCATATTTTTCTAAGAAAATGTGGATTCCTAAAATCTTTCTTTCTTAAATTTCTAGATCCAAAAAAATTTGGATTCTGAAATTCTAATACTCTTATTTTCTGGAAAATAAAGATAGTACCAATAGCAACACATGGTACATGGATAGTGGATGTTCCCAGCATATGACTTGTAACAAAAACTTCTTTGAAAAGATTATCAAGACGAAATGGGGAAAATTAACTTTAGGAGATAATGTTTAGGGGAGATTATTGATATATGTATTATTATTCTTCTTGAAAATACATTTATTTCAAAAGTTTTATTTATTTAGGGTCTCAAGAAAAAACTCATTATCATAATTCCATTATGTGATGAAGGTTACCTTTAGAATTTTAGAAATGATAATTGCTTAGTACAAAATTCCAAGGAAAAGTTTATTCATTCTGCCCCTAGGCAAGAGAATGTATACACACTAAACTTATAAGACCTTAGGATTCAAGATCTACCTTTCCTTAGTGCAATGGAATATCAATCTTGTTTATGGAATAGAAGTATAGGACACTGTAACCTTAGGAATATATGTAAACTCTCTATGAAAAGACATGTTAAGGATCTACCAGAGTTTAGATATGATTATTCAAACGTTTTTTATCCTTGTTAATATGGAAGGAAACATAAATAAAGTTTTAAATCAATCGGTAGAGTCTCAACTACTGATGCATTAAAGTTGGTGCATATAGATCTTTTCAGACCAATGAAAACTAGAAGCATTGGAGGTAAATATTATGTATTTTTTCTAGTTTTTTATTACACTGGATTTACATGGGTATATTTTCTAGTAATGAAATATGAAGCTTTTTCATATTTCAATTTTTTAGAGCCCAAGTTAAAAATGAGAAAAACCTTCCTTTGATAACGATTCATTGTGATCATGGAGGAGAATTTCAAAATTCTGATTTTTAATCTTTTTGCACTAAAAAATGAATTAATCATAATGGAACAAAATATTTATTACTAAAAACTGGCTAAAAATGAGTATAAAAAAATCCAGAACTATTCTTTAGAGGTCGAATTTGCGAATTCATCTTGTCAAAATTTTCTTTACTAGAGGTAAAGTTTAAAAAAAACTTCCTCAAGGAAAATATTTTTGACTTTAGTATAATAACAAAATTTTTATCCTAAAAATAATTAGTTTTAGAACTAGAGTTAGTCGCTAAAATATTTTTCTTAAAAATTACATTTTATAGATCCTTAGAAAGTTTATTCTTCTCAGAATTAACTTCCTCAAGGTTTTTTGGAAATACATTTAAAATAAAAAAATTTCTTATCAAGATCTTTAGAAAGATCTGATACTTCTTTAGTTAGAATAGAAATTCTAGAATTTTCCTTATCAAGCTTTTTCTTGAGTTTAGAATTTTCATTCTCAAGAAGTTTAGAAAACCTAGATACTTCGTCATATGTATGTAATATATTATATTCATTTGAAAAAGATTCTTCATTTGAAGACTTATAGTATTTATCATTAGTATAATTTTCATTCAAGGATAAATTTGTGATAAATTTACAATTGCGTACCTTGTACATTAGACAATGATTTTCAATTGGAAGTCTGGATAATATACTAAGATTCTTCTGATCATAAGATTCAAACTCTGAGGATTCAGCAGAAGAGTCACCACCACTGGCACTCCAAGTTTCATTGGCTTTTAAAACATTCTTATCTTTAGCCTTGTAATACTTCTTTCTATTCCTCTCAAAATGATTTTCCTTTCTATCCTTTTTCTTAAGAATAGGACAATCTGACCTGATATTCTATGCTCTTTTGCATTCATATAAAGTTACTTTAGACTCTTTCTTATCTTTTCTTTCATTCTCTTTATATCTATACTGAATTTATTTATTTCAAACTATCTTGTTCATCCTTCGAGCAAGATTAGCTAGTTCATTCTCACTATGTTCACTTTCACAAGATTCAGATTAAACAATTACTTTCTTAGACAGAGATCTTGTAACCATTTTTAGAGTCTTGGATTTAGTAGTAGTAAAGGCTACACATCCATTATCATTTTTATTCTTATTCATATTAGCATCTCTTTTCATTATTGTCTCATATTGAATAAGAGTACCAAAAAGCTCATCAAGTGTAATTTGAGAGGCTTTCCTATTCTCATAAATAGCTATTCTCTTAGATTCACACTCATTAGGAATTATATCTAAAATCTTGTCCACAGGTGCCTCAACATCTAGAAATTTCTCACCCATAGATTTTTTACTATTAAAAATAGTCAAAAACCTTTGTTTTACCTTTCATACTGGCTCTCCAAAAGGAAATAGAAATCCATGGTATTATATTCTAATAATTTCTCTCCTAATTTCTATAACTTTGTATGTACCAAAATGAGAAACCTCCAATTTCATCCAGATACAGTTAGCAGCCTCACAAAAAAAATCTGACTATATATATTCACTATCCTAGAACATAACAAAGTATTTTTTACCTCGTATTTTAGTTGATATTATGAATTTTACTGATTAGTAAAAGTTCTAACTTCCTTATCAGAAATCTTGTAGTCTACAATAAGAATAATAAAATTTTCCACTCTAGTATTAATAAAAAAATTCTTCACATGATCTCTCCAGTATTCATAATCATTCCCATCAAATATAGGTTGTCTAGTTGGATTTAGATTGACAATCGAACCAACATTAATTCCTATCATCCTCATAAAAAAATAATTCCACAAAAACTTGTTAATAATAAAGGTTTTTAAACTAGGATAAAAATACTAAGCTAGAAAAATATTCTGAACAATGAAAACTAGAGAAAGAAAACATATATGTGAATATAGGTATTTCAAAGACCTCCTATGATACCAATTATAGGATCAAAATAATGATGTAGATGCTCAATTACAAGAGATGAGTGAATTATATATTTAAAAACGTTCATTTTTAACCTTAAGGAGAACTATGTTTAACAAGGTTAAATAAGGTATATTCATAAGACCTCTTTTAGTTCTACAAACATGATAGGTTCTGGAAATGTGGTTCCAGAAATGAAACTTAAGGAAATTTTACAAGGAAAATATTATATATTAAAGCGTATATAATCTTACATATCAGAGTATACAAAAGAACAAGAAAGCATACTAATTTTATACTTTCTTCCTTTATTAAAATACAATGGAAATAAACATGTAACAAAACAAGTAAAAAGTATGAAATATTTTAACCCAAAGAGTAGGGTATCCAACAATCTTGGATAAAGGTCCCTTGATTTATACTATCAAGAAATTCTATCTTACCCACACCAAGGTAAGACCTCGATAGGAATATTGGAATCTGTCTTGCTATCCCCACACGCCCCTAACATTAAGCTAGTTGAAACCACTTTCTTCCAATCCATATCAGTCCTGGAACTTCAAGGTAGTCAGAACCTTTACCTTCTTTTCCCCGGAAATCCGCGATTGTACACAATAACAATTGGAGTCACATGAAGAAAGTTGAAAAAGATGTTAAATACACACAAGGCATGCGAGTATCTCTCTAAAAGTCACTTTAGTTGCATAAAATCTCTAGGGAGATCAATAGTTTTTTTGAGCTCATTTAAATGAGCTCCTATTTATAGGCACTTCTCCAATGGACGACTCCCTCCTCCAATGGTCATATTTTTTAATTAATTTAGGAGGGACCTATATATGTGTCACTCAAGCCACAGTTAGTTAGATACAGAATATATGACATCATTTCATGAGATTTCATTCTGCTGAAGTGATTTTTAGAGATAGAGACTCTCATGCCTTGTGTGTACTGAACATATTGTTCAGATTGCTTCATGCGACTCTGATTGTTTTTTTGTATAATCAAAGACTTATGGGGATAAGAATATTGAGGTTCCGACTACCTTAATGTTCAAGGACTTCCCTGGATAGGAAGATAGTGGTTCTGACTACCTTAATGTTCAAGGACTTGTGGGGATAACTAGACAGATTCTGATATTCCTATTGAGGGCTTAACCTTATGCGGGTAAGATAGACTTTCTTTAAAGAATAAATCAATTGGACTTTATCCAAGGTTTTTTGATACCCTTATCTTTGGGTTAAAAGTTTTCATACCTGTTACATGTTTTGTTTCATGTTTATTTATGTTGTATTTTGATAAATAAAGAAAGTATAACCTTATTATACTTTCTTGTTCTTTTTCATACTCTGATAATTAAGATTCTATATGCTTTGAGATATAATATTTAACATGTAAACATTCCTTATGTTTCATTTTCAGAACCACATTTTTGGAACCTATCAAATTTGTAGAACTAAAAGAGGTCTTGTGAATTTACCTTGTTTAACTTTGTTAAAAAAAGTTCTTTATAATGGTTTAAAATGAATGTTTTTAAACATACAATTCACCACCTCTTGTAATTGATCATCTATATAATTATTTAGATCCTACATTAAGACACCAAGAATTTCTTCCTGATTCGATACCTATGCATCAATTTTGTGAAAAAATTCCTAAATTCAACATATTAGGGGCCCAACAAATATAAAAAATAATAAACATGGATTTATGGAATATGATACGTCATAATTATTGAGAGTATCCCATCACCAAAAAATCACTTTAAAATCCCATGAAATGAGGGAGAGGAGTGAAAATTCATAATGAAAAGAGCCCCCATTGTTACATGGTTTGAGTGAGGTTAGGCTAGAAGATGGGAGTAGAAATAAGGGGGTCCCAAAGTGAAATTATTGAGCTTCCATTCATTAATACTCAACCAATATACCCACAGAATATCTATAAACTAGTCGGTTTCCTATCCAACTTGTTGGGGATACTTCTCATCCAATCGATAAGCCTATCCTTCTTAAAATACATCACCTGAAACATGAGGTCTAAACCCAGGGCATGATTCTTATGAAAAAACTTATTTTATGGAAACTAAAAATCTAGAAACTCAATTCAAACTCCTAGTTCTCAAAAAAACCCTTTCACTAAATGAAAAATAAAATTCCCTCGAGATCTTTTTGACCATCAAGGATGTGATTCATTAAAATATAGACCACTACAAGACCTACTTCTTTCTAATACTTACCTAATTGGAATTTCTCAATTAACATAGCCTGAGCAATTTTGTTGATTATTTGTGTTCACCTCTTAGAAACTTCATTATTCTAAATATTTATCACCACTGACACCTTATATTGAATCCCATGTTTTAAAATACATTCTTCTACTTTTTTAAAAGTATATTAAGTACCACTTTATGTGAGAGGATTTTGAATTTTTACACCAATAATTTTTTATCTTCTCTTTAGTATCAAGTGATATTATTTAATAACTTAATATTATGAATACTCACCGTTAACTATGTCATTAAATTAAATTTATCAACAAATAAAACAAAATACCTCTCCCAATCAATGGCTTTAGTTGACACTGGCCCACAAACATCCACATGAACAAACTCAAGCAATCTTAATGATTTTAACTTCTTTGACCTATAAGACTTCTAAAAAATCTTTCCCTTTTGACATAAATCATGCATATGATTGTGGTCACATGTGATCTTAGGAAAATCATTAGCTCCATCATTATTTACCATATTTTACAAATACTTTTGGGTCAAATAACCATGTTTCGTGTTTCATAACTTTTTTCCATCAGTCTTAGACAACATGGACTATTTTTTCAACAATAATGTAGGTATTTATTTTAGACTACCTTCCAGGTAGAACCACTGAACCATATCTATCTTTTAAAATGAATAAATTCTAAAAACATTCCCCTACATATACTATATCACACAACTATATCACACTTAATAAATTTTGGCTAATACTTTCAACTAATATTATTTTTTTAGATATTATACACCCACCATATCTTTCCTACATCCATCAATTTTGAGTCATTAATCATTACCAAAAAAATCCAATCAATTTTTATTGTATTGGATTTAGGTGATGATATCCTAATTTCTAATAATATGATGGGTATATATGATATGAAAACCAATAATTCGTACCTATCTATTTCTCTCAAAATAATCTTAACAATGTTTTCTTTCTCATGTATTATTTTATACACCCATGACCGCTTGTTAACATTTCTTGATGGTAAATAGTGTCGTTTCACCTCTAGTCTCATGGTATCTTACTCACTTTTCTTGATTGAAAATATTTTTGGAGTCAACAACCTGTTTCAGATAACTATTTCTATTTTCCTCCACATTTCCAAATCTCTTGAGGAACCTTATTTTGTACCCTGGAATTATAATAAATTTCTTTATTCCTAACACATTATTTCCAAAATAAATAACTATTTAAAGAATTATAGGATGTTGAAAAATTTATTTTATGTTTTCTGGAGTTATTTAACTTCTAAAACACTCTTTTTCATATAACATTCATATTGAATGTGTCCCAAATTTACATAGCAATGATATATTTTTTGTCATTATTTTACTCTTTTTTATATGAACAATAGTCTTTTAATCTCATTGAAAGTTAATTTTTTTGGGGTATCGATCCTTGGGGTTTATAATTAACCATGGATTCCTTTAACTTATGATCATGATCTAAAATAGTTATATATTTTTCTTTAAAAATTTCTCTTGTTTAACAATAATAAACTCTTCATTAGACACCCTACACACTTCCTTTTTCACTAATTCACTCAAACTTCCTAATTTCATAACAGGAGACATGAGTTTTGTGACACCCACTGAGTCACTAGTACATTAATTTTTGAGTTTTTATTTAACTTTTAATTCATTATTTGTTTTCCTAATTTTGGGGGGTCAAAACTAGGGTTTTGGGGAAAACAAACCCAGGTGCACAATTAGCACACAATTTATCTAATCATTAAACTAGTCATGTGAAGGTGTCCATTTGGGGGTAAATTCAATTTTTTATGGTTTAATTATGGGTTTTCAATCCATTAAAATCCAACGGGTTACTGTGTAGCTTGTTTTTATGGAACTAGGGGAACCCAAACTATTGGTTCATGTTTTTTCAAATAGTACGTCTAAACCATGAAAGTTTTCCATCTCATTAAAAACATGAAATTTTACCAAAACTCCCAAGAAATATTTTCATCCCTTGGGAATCATGTTATATCTCATTGGTTTCAAAACCCCTATCCATTGGAATTAGAGATTATCCCCTCTCCTTGGTGGGGGGTCCTCCTACGATCCATGGTGTTTTGTCTTGATGAAAGCCTTATCATTTAATATTTCTCCATATTTACCCCTTTAATTCCCTTTTTATTCCATTTTCATGGAATTAAAAAACCGTAGTGGGTGGATTGGATAAATATAATGTTTTTAATGAAATTATTTGGTTCTATTTATTTTAGAATATGTATATGAGGTTTTGTTCTTCTTAAATCTACTGGTTTTTGTCGAAGGCAGTGAGTTTGGAACTATTTTCAAGGTAGGTGTCTCTATTTATGAGTTTTTACCATGACATACCATTGAATTATTAATATATTTTTATCAATTTCTATTAAATTTCCTTATAAATGATTTATCATTTATTTTTATTCCATGCTTGATCTGATCCATTGTTTTACACAAAAAATTTGAGGTTTAATGCTTGTTTTCCAAAGGGAGATAACTTAAATTCACTCTTAGTGTTTGATGAAATGGATCAAGAAGGTTTTATGGATCTAAATGAATTTAAAAATAGGTTCTATAAATATTTTTACCTTGAGGGAGGTGTTTAATCAAAAAGGTAAGTTTTAAAAAAAAAATTATTATGATATAGATTTTTATGTATGGAACCTATAATGTGGAATGTTTAGAATTGTGTAGAACATGGGATTCTAGGGATATGATTCTGTGTTGTCCAAGGGACCATGAAATTATTTTATAGGAAGACTAACGGTGATTAAATTTGTTGTCCAATGGATAAAGAGAGCCTTTGGGGTGAAGACCAAGTGAGATTCCTTTTTTTACTAATAGATTAAAAAAAATCTTTGGAATTGAGCTGGAGGAATACGGTGAGAGATTCATCTTTTCTTAGTAATATATAAAACTATATTTTATGATCAATAAAATTATACCCTCTTGGTTAAAGACTTTGGGGAAAGTTTCTCATTTTGGATTAGTTTACAAGATTTTATACATTTTGTTAGTTCCTTTTTTTGATGTGATATCAAGTGTTATGACCATTTTCATTTATTTTACTATATTATGATTATGTTTATGCTTGTTCTTTTATTATACCTTGTCTAGGTAGGTTTCTCATGATTCATACATGTGGAATTTATTTCTTTATTCTATCCATATCGATAAATTTTTATGAAAACGTTTTCTCTTTGAAAAGTAAATCTAATGGGATTTCAAATGATTGATTGAAATGAAATATTTCAAAGTTGGTTAGTTTTGGAAAAATGAGTTTAAAAATTAATCTATTTGTTTTCAGGGTTTAAAATACATAAATAAATTCATTGTGGAATCCTTCTATGTTTCATTCATCACCCCCTACATATGCTCTTCGATGTATTTGGACATTATTTTATAATAAATGGGTAATGTAAAGGGTATTAAATAAATAATTTTCTCTTATTTTATACCACTATTCGTTCTTTTGTTGGAGGATACATTTTTTCATGGGTTTATCTCATAAATAGCACATTTTAGAGTTTTTTACCGTTATAATATATGAATTGACCTTTTCTGATTTTATCCATGTTTTTTGTTCTTTTATCTTTTGAATAGAGATATTTTTTTATGCCCTATTATGTAGTGTTATATATATGTTTTTTATATTGTTTATTATATATACTTTATTCATTACTACATTACTCATGTTGGATGTTTATTTTTCATTATCTCTGATTATGTTTGTGTGGTAGTCCCATTTTAGGGATGGTTTATTATAATTTGTCACGGGTGAAATTGTTCCCAATAGTTCATCCATTATGCCTAATGCATGTCACCAACCTATGGAGATCGAGAAATTTATTTGAGCCATGTGTCCTGCCATCATTATTGATGGGTCAGGATAACCTAGGTCAGTTTTCTATGTTTTTTTCTATACATCACACTTTTGTCACTATATAATGAATTCTCCTTTGATATATTTGATTATTTAAACTCTATATTTTTATATTTTGATAGTCCATCTATTATCTGGTCATGCTCTTAAAATTTAATCCTTGATTGGGGCTCTTTATATGAGTTTATGAAATTTTTATATTTAAGCCTTTCAACCACTGGAATTATTTATAAATATCTTCCTCATGTTTTTTTATTATAAATCATAGACTCATAAACAACTGAATTTTTATTCTTGATTTTGGTAATCCATATATCAATTTATTCAAGTGATTCATTAATTTTAACTTGATGGTTGACTCTTAACTCAACCTCATCATTTTCAACATCACTATAATCTACCTTAGTATTATAAATGATTGAAAACAAAGTATCCTCATTGAGGTCCTTGTATTATTAATCCTCCTAAACATTTGTTTGTTCCAAATATTCATCTTTTCAAGAAACAAAAATCTTTCTTTTTGAGAACCTCTACTCTGATTTTTTCTTTAATTTCATTTAGTTTTATGAATTTTAATAAGGGGAATAATATTAATCATTGTCTTGATAATTCTTGGTAAATATAGTCATAAGGTGTCCATATTTTCCACACATAATATAAGTAAGTTGAATCTTAACATCAGATTTTATTTTTAACCTCTTAAGGTTAGAGGAGATAAAGTAAATCACCTTGTTAACCTCGAATTCATCAAGTTATTTTCTATATGAAGTTTTTCATAACCTTAAAGAAAACCTCATATGAATTCTCCTTTTATCTGGAAACATTTTCCTTATTTCTAATTTCAAATTGACAAGATTACTATATGAGGTGTCCATAGATACTTCCTTTTGATCATTTCCTTCAAGCATAGATACTTCCACATTTAAACCTGGATATGTTCCCATAAAGATTATTTTAATTATTTTTACATCATTAATATTCTTTCTAAGACCATGAATATCTTATTTAGAAGAATTTGGAAGATTAAATAATTAAATAACAATTTTGATCAGACTCATTTACAAATATTCATATTTATTTCAAAACACTTTTATATTTTCCTCTCAAACATTAGAATATCCTTTATAAATGTTCAAAAGTTTTTCCCACATTTTATGAGAGTTTTAGAAATAAATTACCTTGGTATATATGGGGTTAGCTATACCTCCTACTATAGAATTTATTGCCTTATAATATTCATGTAATTAATTATGGTATCTTTTTGATAAATCCATGATTTAATTGTTCACTAAGATACTATGAATATTTTTGGTGTATACTTTGATTATAAAAGACCTAAATAATGTCTCATATTGTTCCTCCATGGTTGAAAATTATTCCATTTGAAAATATGAATTACTCTTTGATTAACAACTACTTTAGTTTCCATACTTTTGAGAGAGGCAAAATGTCACATAAAAACTTCTCTTTGATACCATTAATTATACTTTATAAAAAATATACCCTAAGATAGGGTGAATAATGTTATTAAAAATTCAAAAAAATTACTTAATCGTTATATTTTAATATTTTTATATGGTTATTTATTTTTCTACCCTACAAACACTCTTAAAACAGATAATATAGGGAGAACACATTAGAATCTGACAATATACTCAAGATATTGATACACACTAATTTAAAATGTTTTTATATGATGAAGGGACTTAACAGGCCCTATAAAATCAATTTCCACACAAAAATAATAGAAAAATAAATAATATCATTTTCTAAAAATGAGTAACTCACTAATTATCTTAAATAGATTTCTTTTCACTTTTCCATCTATGATTCTCTTCTACTTACTGGATGTATGATTAGATATCATGCCTAAAATGTTATTCCAATTCTATAAAACATTGATGAGTTCCCAAAAAAAATAGATCTACTGGAATTTATTTCTTTTCTAAATAACATACCTTTCTAGGAATCCTATAATTACTTTTGTTCTCCTTCCATTGAGATGTGTTGTGAACCTCATTTCTTTCCATGTTCTCTGTATCTTTCTCTCATACTAATGAGTATAATATTTATAGAATCCAACCAACACAATTTGATCCATGGGTGGGTATCAAATATCATTCCTCTCTCTTTCTGAGATAAATACATGTTTCATACACATTTAAAATTCTAAATTAAGGCTTATTTATGTTGTTCTATATCCCTTAAAGTATGATCCCTAACTCTCTTATTGAATTTATGTTTTGTATTTAATTGTATGAATACGGTGTGATATCATCTTTATAGCTTATTTATCTTATTGAATTCCCTTACTATGGTTTATCACCTTCTACTATTGTTTATAATGTGAGCTCAAGCAATAAACGTGTCATATAGAACTTCCATATATCATATACTCTTATAGTTGGTCAGATTCAAAAAAAATTTGTAAATAAATTCCTTTTAACTCACTCAAATAATCGTTTTATGATTTCCTCAACCTATTTGATAATTGAACTAGTTATATTATAAACCATTGGTTATGGTTTGAAAATATATAGACTTGGAGAAAAAAAATCATGTCCCCTTATTTAATAACACCCTTCACATCACAAGGAGTTTTGTGGTGTTGATATTTTCTTTAAAACAATGATTGTTTCATAACCATCTATTTATGATGTATATCTTAGCACCTTTACCTTTACACTGGTTATATAATTTCATTTACACATTATATGAATATTAAGTATCTTTTTTCACTATAGCATAAGTTGTTCTCCTTGGTGTAGCCTTATGTTTACCCTTGCATAGTGTAAATATGACTCTAACTTATAACCCTTATGCATTACACATATATTTGGAGTTGACTTTACACAAATCAATGGACTATTGATACCCTTACTTGAATACCCATACATATGACCCTTATAGTGAAACTCACTCCACTATGACATTATAGATTCATATCAATATCATCTTATGATGCAATATTAACTATATTAGTCTATATTTCTTCTTCTATGTATATTTTCTACACCAGAATCAACTATCCTTCTCTTCTATTCATATTTACATGAATGTTACTTAGACATAATTTTCAAAAAACCCAAACCAAACAAAACACTAAATGAATTTTTACAAGAACAAAAAATTAATCTCAATAATATTTCCTATTAATATCCATATACCATTAAATAATCATTCCATTAAAAAAGGTATAATCTAGTATATTGTGATTATTCTATTGTTTCTAAGTTAATTACTCTAAATTCACCTAGATAGATATATTATTAAAATGTATGGTGAAATATAAAAATTTCTTATATCCTTTTTTTATATGGATACCTAAATATTACATATGAATTTTTATATATGAGATTCCTTAAAAAATTATGATATTTATTTTTTATCGATTCTCTTCAAATGATTAATTAAATATACTTATTATGTGATGGATGAGATCTTGAATTATATATACCCTAGATGCATCATTTGTTATCATAAGACAATCTATCTCGAGATTTTGTTATGATACATACTTGTTTCTGTATGATTTCATGGCATCGGTCTTTGGCTGTGTGTTTACGATGTCAAATAATTTTCATTCCATCACTATGAGATCGTATATTTTTATGCATGAATTTATTTATTTTTATTTAATATATGGATATATTGTACTTGTAGTTCAAATTTTTATGGAATTTATTTATTATTTTAATATTTAATATTCCATGTTTATATATTATAGCTTTCCTTATAGGCTACCCCTTATTGATCATTTAAGCTCACCCCTTTATGTTTTTCCCATTACCTATGGAAACTAGGGATAATACTATATATTGCTTATAGGTTTTCAAGGGTAATGTAAAGACCCAAAAATTTCAATGAATTATTTTTCTTAAATTATTTGGAATATTACCAATTTGTAGTTTTTGAAAGCACCTGATTCTGAGGCCCAGTGTGCCCAGAATCATTTTCTGAAGTTTTGTGCGGGTACGTTTAGTAAACGTACGTGCGAGTTTTATATCTTTTGAACCAGTGCTCGAAATTTAAATATGAGGACACCGATAACTCGCAGCATTGGTTTTCGCCTAAGGGGACCTTTAATGTAGTTGTGTTTCGTCAGGAGGAGAAGTTATTTTTTTTTGGATTTCATGTTAAAATAAATTAAAATTATGTGTTACATAATTTTTGTTAAGGGGGTGGTTATCTTCTCCAAATAGGAGTTGTATGTGGGGCCCACAACCCACATAACCTCCCATGAGAGGATAAAGTGTGGTAGGGCCCACCCGAGCACCAAACTCCTCAACTCCCCCTTCAACTCCCATGAACCCCCTTTAACTCTTAAACCTTTCACCTATTTCCATTAATGATGCCAACACTCACTTAATTAATTGGCAATTAATTAAATGGCTCACCAAATTTGAATTATTTTGAAATTCATATCAAGAATAAAAATAATACCCAAGCTCTTATTTTAGGGTTGGCACATTTTTTTTTGGTGGAGATTCGTAGAATAGAGAGGACCTTATTCAAACTAAGAAAAATTTCCTCCCTCAATGAAGAACGACGATGCCCACGAAGTACGCCCATCCTCTTTCTTCTTGCTCCGCACCAAGGGAGAATAAGTCACCCACAAAGAATATCGCCAACGTCTTTCCCACCAATGTTGATGGAACGACATCTGATTTCCACGACACCTGGTTTCCATGATGCCATCTTCCGTGACTTTGAAAACGTACCTTGAATCGAGGTATGGGTTATGATTAATTTTAATGGAATAAAATTATTCCTCATTATTTGTTGAATACCTTGGTTCGTCATTGGCCAAATGAAATAATATAATACGTAGGACGCATGCTGAACCAACATGGCCCAAAATTCCTCTGTTTCTTATTGGTTTATTTGGCGATGGTGCGGAGTCGGAAGGGTGTGGTGTCGTCGCACCGCACTGGAGAAATAGACAACGAAGATAAGGTGGCGGCGGTGACCGAAGGTCGCGGCCAGGCTGGGTTGCGACAATGGAGGACCGGCATCGTCGCACCTGCCATGTAGAGGAAACCACAGCCTGCATCTTCGGGCCACTCTACGGACGAACCAAACTGGCCGGCCGTAGCCGGCCGGGCTGGAGGACCGAGATGCCCCTTTGGCACGGTGCTGCGGAGATGACCGTGGCCTGCTGCACAAGTCTCTCGACGGGCGACCCGGCCAGCCGACTGCCGACTGGGCTGACGGAAATCATGACACCTTTGGGTGCCACGTGCGGAGGAATCGCGACCCGCAACCGCGGGCTGCTCTCCCTGGAAAAAACCGACTGGCTTCAGTCGGCCGGGCAGCAAGGAGGGGCTGCGCCGCCGGGGGAACCGAACCAGCCTGTGACCTGGGCCGGGTCCGTGGGTGGTCCATGCCCCACCGGGTGGGATGCACCGGTCCGGGTCCCTGGGTGGGTCACGCTCTACCAGGCCGGGACGACCCCCCAGCCGGGTTGGACCCGCCAAACCGGGTCGGGCCGACCCGCCAGCCCACTGGGCTTGACGGGCTGGGCCAAATTCGCTTAAACGCGAATATCATTAAGACTTTGCGTCTGAACGACGCACCATCTACAGAGCAGGGACCCATACAACGAGAAGGTCCTTTTTCGATACCTTTATTGAGTTTTGGAAAACTTTTTAAAACGACCGGGTTTGGATCAAAGATAAATCCAACCGAGCCCCTCGAATGGAAAAACCAATATCTCGTAGACCGGGCGTCTGATTGACACACCGTCTATCACGTTGGGTTTCTTTTGATGAGACAAAACTTCAGGATACCTAAACTCATGACTTAGTTGATGTATCTATTCTTGACTCGATGATCAGATCCTCCTGGAATCGAGCATGATGTGTGCGGGAACCCTAGAGCCTGCTGCGATGACTTCTATACTGAAATCCTGTGCGGATTCGACAGCGACGACTACTGTACTTGAATACTCCGTGGGATCGACGATGATGAGATAGCTTGATTTTATCCTATTTGGGTCTAAAAACTTAGCTAGACTATAACCTAGGTGGGTCCGACATCTTAGATGAGATAGCTGGACTGTCTCCTGTGTGGGTCTGACAGCTTAGCTGGACGGTATCATGTGTGGTTATGACAGCTTAGATGATACAGTGGCTACATCATATCATCAATATCTCTCTACTATTATGTAATACCTTTGTGAGATGATACTTGTCTTTCAACCATAAACATAACGGTGTTTGACTTTTCTTCCTGTCTGGACTAGGTTGTGCCTGGGCTCGTGAGTTGGAGCTGGACTGAGTTTGGTAACTTAGGTATATGTATGGGAATATACCTAAGCAGGGTTGGTTGATACTTTGTGGTTGTATCTTTATTCTTTTGCTTATCCTTTGCAGATATTGTGAGACCACGCGGGTCTCGGGGTCCCTACTAAGTATTGTTACACTCACACCTACACGGGCTATGCCCACACCTTGTTGTGTTGGATGCAGACGACAGACAACGATGGCAGAGGCCGAGAGTGCCATGACTGGATAGTACCCAGAGGTGGACATTGCGACGAGTTGGAAAATAGTGGAGACTGACGGACGTAGGTGCTGAGGTGGCCATCTGTACCTACCCTTCAGGTAGGAATCCCCAGAGGATGATCCAGGAGCTTCTCTTTACTTTCAGTCATTTGTCCCTTTTACTTGTACTTGTTGTTCAGTTGGGTTTGTATATTGGCCCATTTACTTTCCAACACACTCTTTTGCATTCATTTTAATTAGTGATTAGTAAATGTTTTGTAATCTGTTGTGTTTGCTTAATTTTATAAAGGCAATGCCTTCCCATCATAGGGATTTATGCCTTTGGTGCTAGTCTCCAGACCCTAGCCTATGTAAGGAAGGCTTGGGGTAGTCACGGCACGGGTCCTGAGGATGGGTCGTGACAAATTGGTATCAGAGGAGTCGGTTCTACCACAGAACTTAGAACTCTGATCATTCATTTCTGTGAAGAAATTGTGTTAGGAGTATTGAGTGTGGTTTTCATTCAAGGGTGTCCAGTGTTGGTGCGGCGGCTGATGTATCCATACACCAGGACCCTGACCACTGATTTCTGACTCAGTTCACGAAAACACTGATTGCGTGTGTGTTTACTTTGAAAAGTTTTCTTTGTGATTACTTTGTGTCAGCTCACCTATTATTCTGTTTAACCATGGCACACCTATTTCTTTTCAGGATGGTCCCATGAAGGTATCCAGATAGGGTTCCGTGTTACGTATGAGATGGTAGCCCACCGAGCGACGAGGCCTCGGTGCAGGGCCCCATCACACCGGAGGCACCAGGGGTACCACTACCCGTTGGGCCACCGATACTTCCAGCCCCAGTAGTAGAGATTGCATGCCACCTGAGTTCGTTTCATGAGTTCCAGCAATAGAGGCCGACCAGGTTCCGGGGAGAGATGAACCCTCAGGCATTTGAGGATTGGTTGGAAGCTATCGTGAGAGTTTTCAAAATGGTAGGGACACCATGTGACCTTATGGTGATCCTTGTCATGAGCCTCCTCCACGCAGCAGCAGGTAGATGGTGGAGCCTGATGCTCCAGGTGCATGAAGAGACATCTTTACTCTGGATGGACTTCGAGTGTCTCTTCCGCTCAGAGTTTGTTCCAGCCACCCTTCGTGTTGTGCGGATTTAAAAGTTACTACATCTGCAGCAGGGAAACATGACAGTAGCTCAATACTCAGCGAGGTTCACTGACCTCTCGTGCTACACCACAGATATGGTTCAGGACCCGTTCTTCAAGAAACAAACCTTTGAGTAGCGACTCAGGAATGAGATCAGGGCTACGACAATTCCCCTTAGAATCCTAACGCAGGCGGGGGTGCTGGAGTGAGCCCTTCTAATGGAGAGTTTTCTCACTGAGCAGTCACCAGCGGCGAGACCCACCACAGGGAGACACGTAGTGGAGTCTTCTGCAGCTGACAGTAGACAGATGATGTAGAGGTCCAAGAGAACCAGGCCATCAGGTGGGTGACCTTAGGATACAGGTTTGATTTTATGGGGCACACGAGGTAGAGTCATCTATAAAAAGAGCAGGTAGTGCTATGCATGCGGCAGGCAGGGCCACATGGCTCGTGACTTCCCTACCCGCCATGCAGATGAGCATCAGACAGTAGAGGGACATCCTAGGAAGAGGCTTAGGTTTGATTATGGTGGTCTTCCGAGAGTAGGCGGGCGTGGCAGAGGAGATGGCCGAGCAGCGAGTGGTGGACGGTGTTTCGAGGCTCTACCACCACCACCACCAGGAGGCTCACCCCGACCATATAGAGCTGGCGGACAGAAACAGGCTCAGCTCCAGGCAGTCGAGGCCTACGACCACGGTGCACCTAAGATGATTCGAGGTACTATGTGTGTCTACTCCACCCTTGATGCAGTACTTATAGACACAGGTGTGAGTCATTCTTTTATTGCCGCTACCCTTGTTCGGAGCTCGGAGATTCCAATGGAGCCGTTGGCTCGATCCTTACTGCTAGAGACTCCTACAGAAGAATAATCGATGATCACGCACTGGTGCCAGTAGTGTGAGCTTACTCTAGGAGGCGAGAGCTTCAGTTGGGATAATCTTGTAGTGGCGTCGAGGCCTTACACCGTCATCCTGGGTATGGACCGGTTATCTACAGTTCATGTTCAGATCGACTGTATTAGGTGAAAAGTGAGGTGTGTCTGCACGGATGGGACCAGGTTCACCTTCACCAGCGAAAAGGTATCCTTTGGAGTGCAGGATGGACTCACGCAGAGGAAGGGGCATCCGATTACACATCAGTTGGCTAGTCTTACCCTTGGAGCAGTTGATGTGTGGAGTCCGAGTTTTCCTGTTGCAGTGGATCAGTATGCGGATGTTTTCCCTGACGACATTCCAGGACTACCTCCTCGTAAATAGGTATACTTCTACATTGAAATGTACCCTGGGACAACACTGATATCTACCCCAGCACATCGGAAAGCTTCTGCTGAGCTTCGTGAGCTGCAGGTATAGCTGGAGGACTTGCAGGGGAAGGGATTCATCCGACACAGTGTTTCACCCTGGGCATCACCGATTTTGTTCGCCAAGAAGGCGGATGAGAACTTGTGACTGGGTGTCGACTACCGTTGCCTAAATCAGGTGACCGTGAAGAACATGTACCTACTCCCAAGGATTGATGACCTCTTTGATCAGCTCAAGGAAGCATGATGGTTCTCAAAGAAAGGCCTCAGGTCAGGCTATCCCTAGCTCAGATTTCGAGACGAGGATGTGCAGAAGGTGGACTTTAGGTGTCGGCATGGCCACCATGAGTTCTTGGTTATTCCCTTAGGAATAACCAAAACTCCAGTAGTGTTCATGAATCTCATTAACAGGATCTTCCATACTTACCTCGATCGATTTTTCATTGTCTTCATCGAGGACATAGTGATTTACTCGACTACTGAGGAGGAGCACGCCTACCATTTGCGGGTGTTACTGGATACACTCTGAGAGCACTAGCTTTATAGTAAACTGTCGAAGTGCCAATTCTGGATTCTAGAGGTTCACTTATTGGGACACATCATATCGGAGGCTGAAGTTGTAGTGGATACAGGGAATATCGAGGCAGTACTTGATTGGGATCCACCCAAGAGTGTGATGGAGGTGCGGAGTTTTCTGGGACTGGCTGGGTACTATCGGAGATTTGTGCTAGACTTCTCCAGAGTTGCAGCACCGCTTTCAGCTTTGACGAAGAAGGGGAAACCCTTCGTGTGGTCTGATAAATGCTAGCAAAGATTTCAAGAGATGAGGAAGAGGTTGACCAGTGCGCCCATGATGAGGCTACCGTAGGAGGGCATAGGGTACGTAGTTTACTGCGACGCATCAGAAACCAGACTTAGGATTTTCCTGATGCAGGAGCGAGAAGTGATCGTGTATGGTTCACGGTAGTTTAGACAGAATGAGAATAACTACGCTACCCATTACCTGTAGTTATAAGTAGTGGTCTTAGCCTTGATGATGTGGCGACACTATCTGATGGGTGAACGTTTTATAGTCTACTATGACCACCAGAGTCTCAGGTACATCTTCTCGCAGAAGGACATGAACTTGAGACAACGACGATGGATTGAGTTCCTTCATAACCATTACTTCGATATAGTATATACTCCTGGGAAGGGGAACTTTTTAGCAGATGATCTCAGTAAGATATGAGGCATTCAGCTGTTAGGAGAGGTGAAATAGCAGCTGACCGCGTTGTATATATCTTTTGTGGACAAAGATGGAGCAGCCTTTCTGCAGTCTCTCACAGTCGCTTCTTCACTTCTTCAGCGAGTCAGAGAGGCGCAGCTTGGGGATGTTGATTGTGAGGTGTGACGTGATCAGATATCCTTAGGGTAGGCACCTGATGGGTTTTCCGAAGGTGGGGAGCACGTCATCCTCTTCAGAGGACGTACCATGGTACCAGTTTCACTACAGGAGGAAGTATTGTGATATTTCCACACTTCCCCTCTAGAAGTACATCCAGGAGTGGTGAAGATGTATCAGGACCTCAGACAATAGAACATGTGGCTAGGTATGAATAAGGTCGTAGAAGAGTTTGTTTCAAAGTGCATCACTTGTCAGAAGGTGAAGGCGGAGCACCAGGTACCAGAAGGCTTAGTACAAACCTTAGAGGTCCTAGAGTGTAAGTGGGATGGGATATCCATGAATTTAGTGACAAGGCTTCCACGTATATCCATAGGACACGACTCTATATGGGTGATCGTAGACCGACTAACCAAGTCGGCCCACTTCCTACCGATCAGAGATTTGGGCTCAGTAGAGATCTAGAGACGTCTCTATATTTAGGAGATTGTACGGCTTCATGGTGTGGCATCGACTATCGTCTCCGATTGAGATGCTTGTTTCACTTCCTGGTAATGGAAGGGGATACAGGAGGCTTTTGGGACGCAACTTCTCTTGAGAACCACCTTCCATCATCAGATGGATGGTCAGACTGAGAGGACCATTCAAACACTCAAGGACATGCTCTGTGCATGTGTCCTCGACTTTGGTCGTAGATGGGAGGATCACGTACACTTGGTGGAGTTTGCGTACAACAATAGTTACCACTCCACCATCAGGATGGACCCTTATGAGGCACTGTACGTCCGACTTTGCAGATCACCTCTGTACTGACTGACCCAGGGGAGTTAGCACTTTTAGGACAAGAGATGGGGCAGGATATGACGGAGAAGGTGCAGATCATCCAGGAACGGATGAATATAGCATAGAGCAGACAGAAGTCCTATGCTGATAGGAGATGGAGACCACTGTATTTCGAGTATGGTGACCATGTCGTCCTATGAGTCTCACCTTGATGAGGTCTTTGGATATGTGGTCGAGGCGGCAAGTTATCTCCGCATTTTATCGGGCCGTTCCAGGTCCTCAGCAGAGTAGGCGAAGTGGCTTACCGCCTGGCCCTTCCACCTTAGTTGCACCGGGTGCACGACGTATTCCACGTATCTCAGCTGAGGAGATACGTGCATGACCCATCCCACACCAACGACCATGGGGATCTGGACATCGATGATGCGGTGACATTCACGGAGGTCCCGGTGGAGATCAAGGATCGACAGGAGTGGGTCCTGGATTGACGGTCGATTCCTCTAGTGTGCATTCGTAGGCAGCACAGGAACCTCAAGGAGATCACATGGGAATGGGAGGCTCAGATGGATGCTCAATACCCTCTTTTGTTTCCCTAGTGTGTGTTGTAGCTTTACAGGGACATATAGCCCTGATTTGGGGGTAACGTAAAGACCCGTAAATTTCAAAGATTTTTTTTCTTAAATTCTTTGGAATTTTTAGAGTCCGCGGTTTCTGACGACACCTGATTCTGAGGCCCGGTGTGCCCGAAATCATTTTCTAAAGTTTTTTACAGGTATGTTTAGTAACCGTACGTGGGGGTTTTTCTATCTTTTGAACTGGTGCTCAGAATTGAAATCTGAGGACACCGATGAACACATAGCGTTGGTTTTCTCTTTTGGGGACCTTTACCACAGTTGCGTTTGGTCGGGAGGAGAAGTTAATTTTTTGGGATTTCTTATTAACATAAATAAAAATTGTGTGTTACATAATTTTTGTTAAGGGTGTGGTTTTCTTCTCGAAAGAGGATTTGGAGGTGGGGACCACAGCCCACATAACCTCCCATGAGAGGATAAAGTGTGGTGGGGCCCACATTAGCACCTAACCCATCAACTCCCCCTTTAACTCCCATGAACCCCCTTTAACTCTTAAACCTTTCACCACCTTCCATTAATGATGCCAACACTAACTTAATTAATTGGAAATTAATTAAATGGCTCACTAAATTTGAATTATTTTGAAATTCATATCAAGAATAAAAATAATAACTAGTCTATTATTTTTGGGTTGGCACATTTTGTGTTGGTGCAGCTTTGGAGAATAGATAGGGCCTTCTTCCAACGAAGTCAAATTTCCTCTCTCAACGAAGAACGATGACACCAACAAAGAATGCCCATCTTCTTTCTTCTTCTTCCGCACCAAGGGAGAAGATTCCACCTGCGAAGAACATCGCCAATGTCTTTCCCTCCGCGATGTCGTCTTCCACGACTTAGACAACGTACCTTGAATCGAGGTAGAGGGTTATGATTAATTTTAATGGAATAAAATTATACCTTATTCTTCGTTGAATACCTTGGTTCGTCCTTGGCCAAATGAAATCATCTAATACGGAGGATCTGGGCCGAACCAACATGGCCCGACGTTCCTCCGTTGCTTGTTGGTTTATTTGGCGACGGAGGCAGAGTCGGAAGGGTGCAGTGTTGTCGCACCGCACTGGAGAAAAATACCATGACCATAAGTTCATGACGATCGAAGGTGGCAGCGACCGAAGGCTGCGGCCAGGCCGGTCTACAGCGGTGGAGGACCGACGTCGTCACGCCTTCCATGTAGAAGAAACCGCGGCCCGCATCCGCGGGCCTCTCTACGGACGAACCGAACCGGCCGGCCATAGCCGACAGGGATGGAGGACCGCGATACCCCCTTGGTGCTGCACTATGGAGATGACTGTGGCCTGCTGCGCGGGCCGCTCGGAGTGCGAACTGGCTGGCTGCCTGCCGGCCGGGCTGAACGAACCCGCGACACCTTTGGGCACCACGTGCGGAGGAACCGCGTCCCGTAACCGCGGGCCGCTCACGCCAGACAAAACTGGACGGCTTCGGCCGGCTAGGAAGTAAGGAGGGGCAGCACCGCTCAGCGCTGCCGGGCGAGCCGAACCGGCCCGCGACCCGGGCCGGGTCCGCAGGTGGGCCGCGCCCCACCGGTCCGGGCTAACACCCTAACTGGGTCGGACCTTCCAGGTCGGGTCCTTGGGTGGGCCGTGCACCATCGGGCCGGTCTGACCCCCCTACCCGGGTTGGACCCGCCAAACCGGGTCGGGCCGACCCGCCAGCCCAGTGGGCTTGACGGGTCGGGCCCGTTTTGCTTAAACGCGAATATCTTCATGACCGTGCATTCGAACGACGTGTCATCTGTGGCATAGGGACCCTTACGATGAGGTGGTCCCTTTGCGATACTCATAGTGAGTTTTGGACGACTTTGGAAAATGTCCGGGTTTGGATCGAGCATAAATACAACCGGGCCCCTGGAACGGAAAATCCAATATCTCTCAGACCGGTAGTCCGATTGACGCGTTGTCTATCGCGTTGGGTTTATTTTGATGAGACGGAAACTCGGGATACATAAACTAAGGACTTTTTTGATGTATATATTCTTGACTCGAGGATCGGACCCTCCCGAAATCGAGCATGCTATGTGCGGGAACCCTAGAACTGGCTGCGATGACTTCTGTACCGGAATCCTGTGTGGGTTCGACAACGACGACTACTGTTCGGGAATCCTATGTGCATTCGACGACGAAGAGATAACTGGATTGTATCCTATGTGGGTCCGACAACTTAGATGAGATAGATGGATTGTATCCTCTGTGGGTCCGAGAGCTTAGACAAGATAGCTTGACTGTATCCCGTGTGGGTCCGACAGTTTAGCTGGACTGTATCATGTGTGGGTCCGACAACTTAGATGATACAGCGGCTACATCTGATCATCTATATCTCTCTAAAATTGTGGCATACCTATGTGAGCTGATACATGTCATTCAACCATAAACATCATGGTGTTTTACTTTATTTCCTGTGTGGACTGAGTTGTGCTTGGGCTTGTGAGTTGGAGCCGGACTGAGTTTGGTAACTTAGGTATATGAATGGGAATATACCTAAGTAGGGTTGGTTGATACTTTGTGGTTGTATATTTCTTCTTTTTCTTCTCCTTTGTGGATATTGTGAGACCTCGCGGGTCTTGGGGCCCCTACTGAGTATCAATATACTCACCCCTGCACGGGCTATGCCCGCACCTCGTTGTGTTGGATGCAGACGACGGACAACAGTGACGGAGGCTGAGAGCGCCACAACTGGACGGTAAATAGAGGTGGACCTTGCGAAGAGTCGGCACACGGTGGAGACTAACGGACTTGGGTGCTGAGGTGACCATATGTACCTACCCTTTAGGTAGAAATCCCTAGATGACGATCCAGGACCTGCTCTTTACTTTCAGTTGTTTTTCCCTTTTACATGTACTTGTTGTTCAGTTGGGTTTGTATACTGGCCCATTTAGTTTCCAGCACACTCTTTTGTATTAAATTTACTTAGTGTTTACTACCCGTTGCGTACTATGTTGTGTTTGTTTGCTTTTATAAAGGCAATTCCTTCCCAGCTTAGGGACTTACGCCTTTCATACTAGTCGTCAGCCCCTGGCCTATGGAAGGCGGGCTTTGGGTTATTACAGCACGGGCCCCAAGGATGGGTTGTGCCAAGTAAATTTTACATTTTATTGTATTCAGTTGATGTATCATTATATTTCAATATAATATAATTTTAATTTATTTATGTTGTTTCCTAAGACTACTAAATAGATGAATCTAGTGTATTTTAATCTATGTATCATATAAAATTATTTTAAAATAAGTATTTGATTTGGATTATTGGATTTGGGAAATTAAAATTGATATCGAAAAATGTTTATTAGAAATTTTGGGAACTAAATCTAGAAATATATTGTTAGATATCATAATCACTATTATAAATGCTTATGATATTCAATGAATATTTATAGATTACATGACATAAATTTTTAATAAATGAATCTGAATTATATAGATTGATTATAAAAAATATTTTTATTAAATAATTAATTATTCATATGCCGTTATTTATAAATGAAAACTAATGGAAGGAAAAAACCATGTAAGCACCCAAAATCAATGAATGGATTTCCGTTTAGAGCAGGTCAAATTGGTTGGTGTTAGAGTGTATAGATTATAATTATTTTAGGTAATTTTATTCAAGTTATACCCAATAATCATTCCCATATTGAACAATATGTTACTAAAAAATATGGTGTAACAATGTTGGAATGCATCATGAGGTAGTAACATAAGCCCTTCAATGGATCCATTAATCTATTATTAGTTGAACAATGGATCAGGTCCCTAGGGAAGGTATTGTTTTTCCTTGGAAAGTAGTGACATGGATATGGTTTTTAGGGTAGTTTATCATCTAGGTGGAGATGTTAACCAATAGTGGTCGTTCATATAAAACACTAAAAAGGAAGAGGAGATATATAATATGAAGTATATTTATTTCACAGTTATATTCTTTTAAAATTATTTTCCTAACGATCAACGAGATAACATGGAATGTAAATTCATGAATTTAAAAAAATGGAAGAAAATTTATTTTGTGACTATGAGGAAAAATTTACAAGGTTAACAAGACATGTTATGAACTATTTATATAATCTAGAGAGAAATATTTATCACTTATTTAATGGTTTGAATTTAATCATTTAGAGGGTATTAGTCACTCAAAAAATTTCCTCATATGAGGAGATAGTAACAAGTTTCATCGAGACTAAGAATGATTTCTCCAAGTATTTTATTTTAAATTTTATATTAGGGAATAAAAAGATAGTCGAGAACCATGTAGAGAAAAATTTTTGAATGAAAAAGAAAGGAATGGTGGAATTACCAACATGAAATAACTATTAGAAGAAACATTATGGGTGTTTCTTAAAGGGAATGTGATTTTTCTTTAAGTGTGTATATAAAGGCCATCAATCTTGTGAATGTAAAGGAAAAAAGAAAACCGCCAATGTATAATCCTTAAATTACAAGGATATGGGAAAATATTAAAATAAATGACTCAAGAGTCAAGGGAATCGTCCCTAGAAGAGTCTAATGGAGAAATTAAAGATTATGAAATCACTATAGTAAATATTGAGGTCCCAAATGATTTTATAGCATGTAAATTGATTATAAATTCAATGTTAGATAAAAAATTATTTTATTCAAAATCTATGTACTCTTTTATATATTTTTAGTTTTCTATAAACATTAAATCACCTGTCAATGCATTAAATAATTATTTTTCAGTTAATAATATTATTAGAAATCTCATAGAAATGAAATTATATTAGGCTATCTTTATTAAAATTCATGGAGTCTATTTAATTTAAAACATGGTGGTAATACCAATGGTTGAATTTTATATAATCCTTGGGATGCATTGGATCTCAAATTATAATGAAAGAATTTGTTTTCATTATAAATATACTACAATCTCTATGGTTAGTATAGAATCAATTTTTTTTTAAACAGACTCTATTACTTTAGTATTGTTTGGAACCACCACCAATGGATCATCTTAATGAAATTCATAGAAAATATGAATAAATGAATGAGAATTATATCCTTAGAGTATTGTATATATTTATTATAAGGGATTATAATAATATATTTCCTGAGTAACTACCAAGATGTCCACATGACCTTGAATATGAATATTCTATTGACCTTATCTCTGATGTAAAGCCTATATCTACGCATCCCTATAGAATAGATATGGTTGAATTTATGGAATTAAATCAATAAATGATATATTTTTCTTAAATGGGATTAATATACCCCAGTGTTACACTTTGGGATCACCTATCAAGTTTATGAAGAATAATGGTGGGTTTATGAGGCTATTCATTTACTCTAGTGAAATCAATGTCATTACTTTAACGAAAAAGTATCATTTACCTTACATTGATGATCTATTTAATTAAATTCAAGGATATCGATTGTTCTTAAATATTGTTCTATGTTTTTTCTATCATTAATTAAAATTCAAAATTTATGATATACCAAATAAATCTTCCCATACATGGAATGATCATTTTGGTTTCTCAATAAAGCCTTTCTGTTTAAAAAATACACTCTCAATGTTCCTGGACATAATAAATATATTAATAAAGGATTATAATGATAAATTTGTTTTTGGTTTCTATTGATGATATCTTAATTTAATTTTAGTTATATTAAGTGCATGAATACCATTTTTTTATTATCCATGAGACTCTTTTGAAGAAGGAGTTATATAGGGAAATTAGTAAGTTTGAATTTTGGCTCTAATAATATTCTTTTCATTGCTGCATTACTCCAAGAAAGTAATATAAGTTGGCCCTAAAGAAAAGTTTTATTAAATAATATTCTAGACTAATGAATATGACAAACACATAGTTTCCTTGGCTTCAATGGATAATATCTATAATTTAGTGAAAACATTTTGTAATTAGAAAATATGTTAACCAAATTGACATGTAAAGGGGTGAAATTTTCATAGTTTAAGGAATGTGATTATATAATTGAGGAACTAAAAACTAGATTAATAATTGATTCAGTATTAACCTTACCATCTAGAAAGGAGGGATTTTTTATATATAGTGATGTATAAAAGAAAGGATTATGGTCTTTACTTATGAAAATCATAGAGTTTTTTCTTATGTATCGATGAAATTGAAGACTCGTGGGATAAAATGTCCAACTCATGATATTTTTATCATAGTTGTAATCTTTGCATTGAAAATAATGAGTCATTATCTCCTTATTATAATAGGAGACATATATGGAAATCCAAAAATATTGAAGTATATATTCACACAAAAAAAATATCAAAATGATATAAAGGATATGGATCTAACTACATAAGGACTATAATTGTGCAATACACTACCACCATATAAATGAAAAAAAAATGTGGGAAATGAATTGAGTAGGAAGAATCATGGAGCCCTATATATAATTTGGATAGAAAAGGATCCAAAGATTATGTATTTAAAAAATTAATATAAGGAAATTACTAAGGAATGGGAAACACCATTAATTTTCCAATTAATGGTCCTACCATATTTAATATATAATATAAATTTATCTCAAAATGATGACAAGGGATTAAAAAATAAGATTAAATTCCTGGAAGACGGGAAATTAAAATATTTTCATTATAAAGATTGTGAGTTAATGTTTGAAATGAGACTATGTACCATCAGTACTAGTTATAAATATTTAATTACTTGATAAAACTCATAGATAAAACTTATCTATATAATTTTTAAGTATGAAGATATATAGGGATATAAAATAGCACTTATAATGGAAAAAATTGAAGCTGTAAATTGCAGAAAATGTGTTAAAATGCTTGATATTCCAACAAGTAAAGTCTAAAAGACCGCATAAAGTAGGGTGCCATGTAGCCTCTCCATGTACCAATATGGAAGTGGGATAATATCTCAGTAGACTTTGAAAATGTAATACCTAATAAATCTAATAACAATGATCCAATATGAGTCACTATTGATTGAATTGCCATGTTTTTACATTCCCTAGAAAAATGGGAGAACCTACCCGTAGAACGTCCTATAAAACTCTATATTAATTAATTTTTTATACTTCATGGTTTAATATTATCAATTGTATATGATAATGAACCTCAATTAAAATAAAAATTTTATATAATTATTCAAAATTCTTAGGACACCAACATACGTTTAAGCAACACCATTCATCCACAAACTGATGGATAGTCTGAAAGGGTCATCTAAGCATTATATGATATACTAAGTACATTATAACTTATCTTCCATGGAATACGAGATATATACCTCCCTATAGTGTAATTATCATACAATAATAGATTACCTTCAAACATTCAATTGGAATCATATGATTCATTATATATAAAAATATGTCATACTCTAACATTTAGGGAAAAAGTTGGAAAAAGGGGGATAGTTAGTCTAGAAATTTTTGAGGAAATAACTCTGTGTGAGACATCTAGAATCATATAAGGAAAACTCAGAATAAATAGAAAATATATACATATAATCGGAGTAAGGAATTGGAATTACAAATAAAATATTATTTATTATTGAATGTATCATCATGGAAATGGGTTATAAGGTTTGGTAAGAAAGGGAAGATAATTATATGGTACATTGGAACTTTTGAATTCATATATAGAATTAATGTTCTATATTACCATTTTAATTTTCCACCCAACCTATCTAAATTTAATAGATTCATTCATTTATATATGTTAAGGATGTTCATTCCATACCTTAAGAATATACACACCACTGATGAAAATTGAGCTGGAGCATGACTAATCATAAAATTAAAAGCATGTCAAAAATATTAGTACTAGAGATAAAGTGTTATAGAATATAATAAACAAATCGAGGAAGATTCTGTGGAGGAATCCCAAGTTAAAAGAAGTGGCATGGGAACTCGAGGAAGTAAGGGGATGGATTTCCCCTATTTGTTCCTAGATTGATGTATACCCTAAATATTGTGGTTGAAATTATTTAGTAGGGGAGAATGTAGTAATGAAGATTAAATTATAGTAAATAAAAATTTCATCATAAATATTATGGAACCATGAAAATTATTTTATTAAATCATAATAGTACAACGCATTATAATAAACTAAAAAAATAAAACTATATTTAAAATAGAAGCTAAAACCAAAAACATAAAATCATTTGGTAATGTTGGAAAGAGTAGGAAACACAAGAGGAGGTGAATTAAGTTTCAATAAAAATTCTATAAAAACCTTTATTTAAATTTATTTAAAAGTTCTACAATTTAAAAAAAATGGCCCAGTTAACCAAATTATCAGATTTATATAAAAAAAATTGTTCAAAATATTTATCAAAGATTGATTATTTCTTAGTTAAAATAATATAATTTGTAATTATATATTTTCAAATCAGTCTACTAGGATAAATTCTAATATAAACCCTATATAAGATTAACTATCAACGATTATTTAGGCTTCCTGAAATGATTGTGAAGATAGAGAAAAAACATTGAAATTAAAAAAAACAATAGGTTCAACCTAATTCTAAAACGTAATCCTCTCCACTTGGTGATCACCTTCCCCCAAGCAGTTTATATTAAATAAATTTGATCCATAACCTAGATCGGGGTAACAAGAGTGTACAAAATGTTTAGTTCAACTAGAAAGCTTCCAATTTTTTATAGGACACATATGGACCTCTTCCACTGTTATCCATGTGAGTATACATATGATTTTTGGTGAAGATATCTATGTAACATTCATTTTGCATTAGGAGTCAGTGTATGTTTATAAAACAGAGACACACACTGCTTGATATGTAAATAAAGTACACCAGTATATGAAAATGATAAGAAGAGATTAGAATTCTCTTTGTGATGTTCTATGAAGCTTTTAGACTCCTTTGAGATGGTAAAAGTGAATATGGAGTCATATTCAAGAAACAAATAACAAAACAGAAAGCTGTTTTTTTCTTCTATCTTCTGTTCCTAGTGAGGTAAAAGATTCATCTAATTGTTCATGTATTCTATGTTATTACTTCAATGTTTTTTTTGTATTTGGGTTCATAGAATCTTCTATTCATACACACATCTAGTTGGTAGACCTTGTTTCAAAATCATGCAGCTTTGTGTTAACTAACCTCTCTTTGCTTTTCTCTTAAGTCCTCACTTTATACACTACAAGGCCAACAATGATCATGATCCCAATCATGTGGGGTTCCACGTACCTCTTACTATGAACTGACAATGTCCTTAATATTTTATATAAAAGATCATTAAAAAAATAAATATCATTAAATAACCCACATATGACTATTATTAATAAGTTTGAATTTAAGAGATAGGTCACCAGTGACATAGCCTATCGACAGGTCAGACTATCGGTGACTCATGTTATCGGTGAGTCATGATGTCAGTGGATCATTATATTGGTAGATAATTTATGTAGGTAGATCATTTCTGTCAGTAGATCATTTATGTCGGTATGTCATTTTCATCGATAAATCAGACTATTGGTGAATCAATATATTTGTAGGTCAAACTTGTATTGGTAACTCTGAATCGATAAGTCAAGATGTCGGTAGGTGATGTTTTGGTAGCTCATCTATAGGTAACTCAATCTATTAGTGAGTCAAACTTTTAGTGACTCATACTTACTGAAAATTATGAGTCTCTTTGACTATTAGTCTCTCTATTGGTAGCTCATACATCTATCAGTAACTCTGCTTATCGGTGGCCTTTTCCATCATTGTCTAATGTATCGACGAGTCAAGTATTGGCGACTTGTCTATCAGTAGGAAAAGTATCGGCAGATCATACTTATTGGTTTCTTACACTTAACCAAATTCTGTAGTTATATCTTATGATGTAAACACTAACACCAGTGGTTAAAATTATAATTGAACATGATTAAACACAATATATCTTAATAAATGATATTTATCAAATTTAAACATGATTTGTGAGAATCAAAACTAGAGGAGACCAACAATATCCCCCTTTTGATTATCACAAATCGTGGAATTATATAACACAATATTTTATTTATGATGATCAAAGAAAAAATATTCTTAACATAATTCATAGATTATTGAGATGGAATTTTAAAATAAACATGCATACAAATTACTTATTAAATTGTCTTTTAAAATTATATGTTCCCGTTTAATATCAAGCTTAATCTTAATCTCCCCATGAGTGAGATGTCATATTATGTATCCCCCATTTGGTATTATCAAAAAGGAAACACAAAATGAAAAATAAATATTAGATAAGTAAATAATAATGATATGATATCGCAAAAGGTATTTCATTAATCAAGTAGTACAAGGGATAACAAAAACAGTACAAAAAAATGAGTCCATCAAATCCATATCAAAAAGTGATCCGAGTACTTCTTGGTCACATAATAGTCTATAAATTCCTTTCCCTTATCAGAATCATAATATTGAGGAGCAGAAGGTGTAGAGGTAGTAGCAGTGGAAGGGTTAGAGCCAATAGTGAGGGAAGGAAGAGGCACTCCTTAAAAAATATATGTAGAATGGCTCAGTCTAGAAGAGGAAGCAAGACCTTTGAGTTCCTATTATATGGAAAGTCTAATCTAGCTGAGAGATTGAGCATGGGTCATGGTCAAAGTTAATAAAATCGTATAATAAGAGTTCAAAGTATGAAAAACTGGTCTTATAGGAGTTGAATTTGGAGAAATAATGGTTGTGTTTTGATGATGTAGGTACAGTTTGAGAATATTGATGAAGTCCCAAATGACCTCACCACTCTATTCCATTTAATTCTCAAAAATATATTTATTTTACACAAATTTATATAAGGTAGGGGAAAAATCCTTCAACTACTTAACTTGCTCCTTAAAATTCTTGAGTCACTAGATGAGAACTCAAATTCTCCACTAAATATTTGAAATGACTGGTTAACTAGTTTTTAGTGTAAATTCTATGAAAATAGAAATTTATCTCCTTGTAGATTTCCACTTGAGATTTTTTTTCACCAGTAGAATAAAACCTAACCATATCATGATTATGATCACACTTTTACTTAATATTTGATAGACTTCCCTAGTCAGTGAAACCCGTCACAGTATGAATTTTTTATCTAAAAAAATTTCTGACCATCTCCACATATAGAGAATGCGAAACAGGAGGAGTTGATATGGAGGAACCTTGCACTATATCTCTGATATCTAATATTAATTAGTCTACATCAGAAGTATGATTCTTAAGATGAGCAATATCAGTCCTACAATTTGTATCCTAGAAATTTTGTTTACTTTATCCAAAGAAGTAATATAATCAATAGTGCAATTCTTTGTGTCCAAAACGATTGTAGTCAACTCATTCATAATCTTATGGTCATCTGAAACAATAGATTCCAAAAGAGATATCAGCCTTGGATCAAACTGAGATACAAATCTCTCAGTAATCAAATCAGAATTTCTTTGACTAATTCTTGTAATATCATCAGGTTGACTGGGAGGAACAGATCGAACTATAGCTAATAGTTCTTATTTAATGGAATTTTGATCAGCCATGGTCACATACTAGAGAGAAGCCAAAAAATTGGGAGCAGGAGCATGATTAAATCTTTTATCCTATGAATCAGGATAATCCAGACCAAGGGTCAGATATCCTTGATCACTCCTCCATACAGGTGCAACAATTTCATCCAAAAGAGCTAGTACATCAACCTTAGATCTCTTAGATTTTCTCTCCCCCTTATCATGTTTCTTTTTCCTAGAATAGACTAATTTTATGACAGGAGTCACTAAGACATCCCTTTTAGTAGGAACTCCAATGTGAACAGGATCATCAGGATCCCTCTCCTCAACCACAACTGGTTCATCATGAGCATTAGGTGTTATATATGGTTCCACAATTATTTTATGTTCCACTAAGGTAGGGCTAATAGGTTATGAATCAAGGCCTTGACCATCACCTAGATGATCTAATACACTAATTAAGCCATCATTGCCTTCATATTCTCTATCACATCCATCTTCATAATCACTTCATTTTTCTCTATCACTTCCATCAGATTCATCAACATCTTCCTAAACTCCACCACCATCCTCATCTTATTTTTCTTCTCTACCATTTATTTATTTATCAACATATTATTCCTCAATAACCGATATACTAACGTAATAAGAATCATCAAACTCTTTAGTCTATTCAATATCATTCTAAGGTAGAAGTGGTTCCTTAGATGGTAGATGCCTATGTGGACTTGCAGGACCAAAATTCAATCGTGTTGGACTATCAGCAATGTCAAGATCACTACTGTCTTCTATTGGTGATTCACCTCTTTGAACTTCTTTAAGAACATCCTCATAAAATTAAAGAGGTCACTTGTTAGTGGAGAAATTACCTAATAGACATCAAAAACACCCCCATGGGTTACCATTAGACATTATTCCTAATTTATAGATGAATATGACACTCTCCTTCTTGAAAATATAAAATATATCCAAAACACCTCAGATCCATCCATTAGAAACTCAGTATAAAGGTAAAAATCATGTACCAGCCTCGAATAGTACAACCTCTCATTATTGGAGAACCACTCCATGCACCCTTGGGATTGAAATAAATTTAGGATTAGGGAATTACTTGAAAAAATCCATTCCAAATTCAATTCCATATCATGGTTCACAATACGATTCGTGATTTTGGGATGAATATGCAACTGTCTCGATTGGCTATCTTCACCTCTTTACCTCTTACACTAATCTGAATAATCCTCTAATATTTCCAATATGCACTTCACATGAGGAATTAAAGGGGTTCGAAGGGTTCATTTCAAATGAGAATGATAGTCCCTTAGTAGATAAGGGTTTGATGGATTGAAGTCTTAGAGTTAGAGTGTGAGAGTAATAAGAAGTATTGTATTAGAATATTTTTTTCTCATTTAGGGATTCAAAAACATAAAATAAATAAATTAGGGTTAAGATAAAGTAAAAAAAATAAAACACAGTAATTTATAATTCTAATCATATAAATAAATAAGCATCGGTCGGTGAAACCTATCAGTGAGTCACCGTCGGTATGTCCTATCGGTGAGTCATCATCGGTAGGTACTCTCTGTGAGTCATTAACAGTAGGTCCTTAAAAATTGATCATCCCTAACTCATGTTTGATATAAATCACCCTCTCATAATTTAATGTCTTAGTAAAAATATCAGCAAGATGATATTCTGTGCCAAGTAATTCTAGAGTTATATCACCTTTTTGATAATGTTGTCTCAAAAATTGATGTCTCGCATCAATATTTATTGTTCTAGATTGACAGACTAGATTCTTTGAAATTTTAATAGAATTTTTATTGTTACAATTTATACGTAAATGCCTAAACTAATATCCATAATATATTAAGGTTTATTTTATCCACAAAATCTAATAAAAAAACTACCAAAAACTATGTATTCAGAATTATCATTAGATAATGCAACATAATTTTTCTTTTTACTACACTGTGATACTATAGACTTTCCCAAAAAGTGAAATGATCAATAGGTTCATTTTTTATCTAACTTACAACCTCCAAAATAATCATTATAATAACTAACTAAATCAAAAAAAATATATTTTAGGATAGAACAATCCTATGTTGGTAGTATACATGAGGTATTTGAAATTTTTTTAATAGTAGTTAAATGAGATTCTTTAGGGTTTCATTGAGAACATGATCAAATACACAAACTAAAAATAATATCAGGACAACTATCATTCAAGTATAGTAGTCTTACAATCATTCCTATGTAATTGGTTTTATCAATAAATTTTCCATTTTCATCAAGATCCAATTTACATGTGGTACTCATTGTAGTATCACTACTTTTTGTATGATCAATTCCAAATTATTTCAAAATATCATTAGTGTACATATTTTGATTTAAAAAATTCCCATATTTATTTTTAAAAATTTGAAATCTAAGAATGAATTTGAGTTCACCCACTAAACTGATTTCAAATTCATTTTGCATCATTTTTGAAAAATTAATACATAACTAATGTTTTGAAGATCCAAAAATAATGTCATCAATATAGATTTCAAAAACTAAAACATCTTTTGAAATACTTTTTATAAAAATATTAGGATAAACTATGACTTTTGTAGATCCTTTAGAAATAATAAATGTGTTGATCCTATCATAACAAGCTCTTGGAGGATGTTTTAAACCATAAAAAACATTTGATAATTTAAAGATGTGATTTGGAAAATGGGGGTTTGTAAAACTAGGGATTGTTCAACAAAAACATCTGCAACAATATAACCATTTAGGAATTCACTTTTATCTTCCCTTTTATATAGTTTAAAATTGAGAAGTGTATCATATGAGAGAATAGTTCTAATAGATTCTTTTCAAGAAACTGGTGCAAAGGTTTCTTCATAGTCAATTCCTTCTTCTTGACTATATCCTTGTGAAACATGTTTGGCCTCATTTCTCAATACGGTACCAACATCATCCACTTTATTTCTAAACACCCACTTAGTGCCTATACTCATTGTGTCTTTGGTTCTATCAAAAAGTTTCTATAATTTATTTCATTCAAACTGATTCAACTCTTCCTGAATAGCCATTACCCAAAATTCATCATTGATTTCATCATTGATGTTCTTAGGTTCAAGCTTTAAAAAAGGCTTCATGTTCAACCAGGATCCTATGAGAATATCAAGTATGTGTCCCTTTATCTATGTCTCCAACTATAGAATCTAAGGGATGGTTCTTAAGGGTTATAAGAGATCTAGAAAAATAAGGGACAGTTATTTCATGTTCTTCTATAGGTTCGGGTTCGCTATGATCAGTGTCTAGAGAATTTAAAGAAATAGAGGATTTTGTGGCTTGTTTAACAATTGATTCATAAGGTTTAGCATTTATATCCATATTGGTTAGATCATCCTCAATATTTTCTATCTAGTTTTTAGGTTCATGTGGATATGTTCATCATAATTGATATGTACAGATTCTTCCACACACTTGGTTCTTTTATTTAAGAGTTTATTGGATTTTCTAGAGGTTGAATAACCTAAGAAAATTCCTTCATCACTTTTGGAGGAAAACTTCTAAATATAATCTTTGGTATTAAGGATAAACACTTTGTAACCAAAAAACATTAAAGTAATTCACCTTAGGATTCCTATTATTCTATAACTCATAGGTATTTTCCTTTAAGATATGTCTAATTAAAACACTATTAATTATATAACAAGTTGTATTCATAGCTTCTTCCCAAAATTAAATACGTAATTCATACTCATTAAACATAATTTGGGCAATTTATTGTAAGTTTTTAATTATTCTTATAAAACTCCATTCTGCTGGGGTGTTTTAGGATAAGATAATTTATGACTATAAACACTTTGTGAGCAAAAAGATTCAAACTCTTGGTTTTCAAACTCACAGACATGGTCACTTTTTAACTATTAAATTCTAATACCAATTAAGTTCTCTATAGTACTAGAATACTTGGTGAAGTAAGAAAAAGCTTCTCTCTTGTGAGCTAAAAAGAAAGTCCAATTATATATAGAAAATCCATCTACATGAACATAGGCATATTGCTTCCCTTTTAAACTATAAACTTTAGATGATTGAAACAAATCCAAGTGAACCAGCTCAAGAGTTGGAGAAGTTGAAACTTCTTTCTTTGGTTTGATTGATATTTTGTGTTTTTTATCTTTTTGAAAATGATTACAGACATAGTCATTTGTAAACTAAATTTTAGGTAGATCCTTGACTAGTCCTCTCCTAGTAAGATTTATAAGGGAGTGAATATTACGATGGGCTAATCTCCTATTCCACAAACCAGACTCTTTGTGAAAGGAACTTAATCATGAAACATTTTGAGAAATTAGAGAAGTTAAATCAATAGCATACACATTGTCATTTCGTAAGGCAGTTTTGATTAAATAATTTATTGAATTAAAAACATTAAAAGAATCATTCTAAAACATAAAATGAAACCCACCATCAAATAATTGAGATATTATAAGTAAATTATATTTTAAACCATCAACATAAAAAAACATTTGAAATTAAAAAGTAATTTTTGTTACTAATATTTCATAGGCTGATGATTTTCCCTTTTGCATTGTCACAAAAAGTGACCTGAAAACCATCAGCCTTGAAAAGAATCTAGAAGAAAGATTAGTATCCTATCATGTCCCTTGAACATCCATTGTCCAAGTACCATAGACTTTTTCAATATATCTTCAAAAAAATTTCCTCTAAAACAAATTTTAAACAAGAAATGATTTTCAAAACCAGATCTGTTGGGGTTCAAAAATGTTAGTTATAAAGGCTTTGGGAACCCACATTTTTCTAATTGGTTTCCTGTAATAATATTGTAGACTCATGGAAATAAATGATTTATTAGTCTTTTTTTGAAAAATTTATTGTATTATAACTTTCAACTTTGGATTTAGAAATAAAGGTAATTTTAGACAAACATATTTTTCCAGGCTCATATCCTATTCCATTAATATATTTGGGAGTAAAATTATTTACTAAGATTTGTGTTAATATTTCCCTACCATTTTTAAATTTCTCATGATTTTTTCTTTAATTTCCCGTTTTAAATTTTATGTTAGTTTTTCTATTTGAGAAGTTGAGTGTTATTTTCTTTTCTTATAGATAACTCACACTTGTAGTTTACAGTTAAAGAATGTTGTTGTTTCGAAAAATTGTATTTATCCTTTAACTCATTAATGGTGTCTTCCAACATATTGTGGTAGTAAACTAATACCTCATTTGTCATATTTTCAAAATCATGATTTTCATTATCAATATTTTCAGAATAATTGGACCAATGCATTAGAAAAATATCAGATGTTTTGGGTAGGGTAGATGTAATGTCCTGGATTTTTCCATGTATTATTTTTATATTATATGGGAATTATTTCAAGACCAGGCTCTGAGATGACGCGCAGTTCCGACGCCTAGTGAGCCCAGAACAAATGTTTGAAATTTAATTTAATAATTAAATTACGCGCGCGTGTGGTTTTCCTTAAAAAGTGTAATAACTTCTGAACGGGAGCTTAGATCAAAAATCTGAGGGCATCGTTGCGTTCAGAACAGCGATTTTACCTTAGGTGAGGCCTAACTTCGGCCGGCGTAGGTTGGTGGTGAAATCGGGTTTTTTGGACGCAACAGTAATAAAATATTTCATAAAAATATTTTATTTCTTCATCAAGATATTTAAATATTATATCTTTATCCTCTTTAAAAAGAGTCTTCCGCTAGGCTCCAAGGTTACAACCCCATAACCCTGAAAACCCTTGGCGGCTCTGGAGGTTCTGGAGGAAACCCCCAACGCGGCAGCGACGACGTTCTTAATGGATTTGGACGGCAACGATGACGTGGTGAGAAGATATTCACCGAAAAATGCAGCAAATCTAGGTAGGATGTTGTTGTGATTTTAATTCTTCCCCGTTTTTGATTTCTATGACGAACGCGGACTAACCCACGAACAGATTAGCCCACAGATCAAACATTCTTGCAGGATGGGTTTTTCAGGTATTTGTGGGGAATTGATTCTTGAATTTTGTTTGGTTTTGTTCAATTTCTAACGGTGATGAACCAAGATCGACACTAACATCGATTGAGGTTCGTCCCTCTCGATTTGTTGTGTGTTCTTCCCCAAATTCTCATGTTCTTCGTGAGCGTTCTTCGTGTTCTTCACTGGGTGATGAACAACGGATCGTTGGGCATCCGTTCAGCGATGCAACGATCCCAGACTGAAGGATCAACACCGCAGCGGTCTTGCGGAGGTGCGACGACGGTTTCGGTGGACAGATCAAAGCGGATTGGAAGAAGTCATTCTTCGGATGATTTCCGCTCGGATGGACGGAATCGGATTTTGGAGCCGATTGAAGACCCAAAACCCATGGATTCGGCTTCAAGGAGATGAGACGACCCGCTATCTGGAGTTTCGGGATGAACGGATGAGAAAACAAAGATCAAGAGGATCAGCCGAGGTGCACGGAGGAAGAATAGAGATTCTGGAAATTTCCCGACTACACGCCGTGTAGTCTGGATACACGGCGTGTGTTCGTCGGTAGGGTTACCCGGCATGTACTCCGAGAGTAAATGGACATGGGAAGGGTACACGACCATGTACACGCCATGTATACCCCTCCCCGGCCAGACCCGGCTAGATACACGTGATACCCTTTGTACTGGTATAGGGGCAGGAGACCCGGACACGGGCAGAGACCGTGTACGGGCACATGGCCAGCATACATGGAGCGATCCCAGGCACTCGAACACAGCGTGTGTTTTCATTTACACGTCGTGTAGTTTTTTTCTATCTGAAAAGCCGAGGGACATGGGCCTTTCACATGGGCAGTACCCGGTGTCAAAGAGCACGATGTGTACTTTTCATCACGTCGTGTGGTTTGGTTTTTGCACGGCTTGAATGAACGACATGAGCCGTTCACATGGGAAGTACCCGGGGTCAAGGCACACGGCGTGTAATCATACTACAAGTCGTGTAATAATTTCTTCAAGGATTGAGCTACTTTCCTTCTGTGAAATGGACTAGTTCTTAGGGTTCGTACCCTTGGTAATTCCCTAAAGGTTTTGGTATCAATTCCTTTATACAGGAGTATGATCCCTTCAGCAGAACTTCCTGAATAAGAGTTTTTGGAATCCCCTCTATGAGACTTAGACCCGGATCCTCTATTCATTCCTGGAACCCTAGATAGAGTTCTTGGTATCAACGTGACCAACTTTACCCGAGTGCCGATCCTCTGCTTAGTGGATTAGCTCAGACTGAGTTGTTGGAATCACCCCATGACTTGGCTGTGATTTTCATCTGAGCATCTTCTTCCCAAGGTACATTTGGAGTGTGTTCTCCTGGAACGAGTACTTCATATATATATCTTCAGACCTAGGAATCTGTTCTCCCGGTTGTATGCTTAGTGGAATCTTCGAGCTGGATCCATGTGGCGGTATCATGATGGTCGTTTGTGTATGAGTATATCTGGATATTCTTGTTATATGTTCTGTAGACATATACTGTGTAGAGATGACTGTACCTTTCTTTGTGGTATTTTTTTTCCTTTTTGGTTTTCAGGGTGTCCTACTGGGTAGGGTTATACTCACCCCTGCACGGGCTTTGCCCGCACGTGTCGTGTCTTGTGCAGACGAGCGAGCCTTTGACAGGATTCTAGGCGGACCAGGACCGGATGGTGTTCAGTGAGATCAGACAGGCTGAAGTGTGTTCCTTCGGCGATGGTTTGCAGTCTCATTACCTTCTTCTACAGGTTGGACTTTGTTTCAGACATCCTTTTTGGTGGGCTTGTACTTTTGGCCCAGGGTTTTACTTTACTGTACTTTACTTTCATGTCGCGCTCTGTGGTTGGGTTTTAGTGTATGCATGCATCTTTTATTTTTTTTAGTTTTTACTTTTCAGATTTGTGGGCTTGGAGATGTGTGTGCATGTGTACATGTTTATAAGCAATGCCTCCCATGTTAGTAGCATGCCTACTCGGTGCTAGTCACCACTCCTTGGCCTATTGGAGGAGGGCTTGGAGAGTTGCGGCTCGAGCCCCACTGGGACGGGTCGCAACAGTAATAAAATATATAATAAAAATATTTTATTTCTGCAGAAAGATATTTAAATCTTATATCTTTATCCTCTTTAAAAATAGGATTGCGCCAGGGTCCAGGGTTACAACCCCATAACCCTGAAAACCCTTGGTGGTTTCTGGAGACTTTGGAGAAAACCCCCAACGCGGAGGCGGCGAAGTTCTTGATGGATTTCAACGGAAACGATGACACGGTGAGCGGATCTTCGCCGAAAAACGCAGAAAATTTTGGTAGGATGTTTTTGTGAATTTAATTCTTCCCCGTTTTTTGATTTCTATGACGAACGCAGACTAATCCATGACCAGATTAGCCCACAGATTGATCGTTCATGTGGGATCGGTTTTCCGAGGATTTGTGGGGAATTGATTCTTGAATTTTGTTTGGTTTTGTTCACTTTATAATGGTGACGAACCAAGATCGACACGAACATCGATCGAGGTTCCTCCCTCTCGATTTGTTGTGTGTTCTTCCCCAAATTCTCGCGTTCTTCCTGAGCGTTCTTTGCGTTCTTCATGGGGTGATGAACAATGGATCTTTGCACATCCGTTCTGCGATGCAACGATCCCAAACTGAAGGATCAACACCGCAGCGGTCTTGCAGAGGTGCGATGATGGTTTAGGCAGACAGATCAAATCGGATCGGAAGAAGTCGTTCTTCGGACGATTTCCACTCGGATGGCCAGAATCGGATTTTGGAGCCGATTAAAGACCTGAAACCCACAGATTCGGCTTCACGGAGATGAGGCGACCAAATATCTAGAGTTTAGGGATGAACGGACAAGAAAACAAAGATCTGAAGGATCAGCCGAGGTGCGTGGAGGAAGAAAATCGATTCTAGAAATTTCCCAACTACACACCGTGTAGTCTGGATACATGGAGGGTGTTCGTCGGTAGGGTTACCCGGCGTGTACTCTGGGAGTACACGAACACGGGAAGGGTACACGGCCACATGCACGCCGTGTATACCCCTCCCCATCCAGACCCGTCCAGATACACGGGATACCCCGTGTACAGGTACACGGGCAGGTGACCCGGACATGGGCAGAGACCGTGTATGGATACATGGCCAGCGTACACAGAGCGAGCCCAGGTGCACGAACACGGTGTTTGTTTTCATCTACACGTCGTGTAGTTGCTTTCTATCTATTAAGTTGAGGGAAACGGTCTGTTTACACGGGCAACACCCAGTGTCAAAGAGCAGGACGTGTACTTTTCTACACGTCGTGTGGTTAGGTTTTTTCATGGCTTGAACGAACGACACGGGCCGTTCACACAGTTTGTACCCGTGGTCAAGGCACACGATGTGTAATCATACTACATGCCGTATAATAATTTCATCAAGGCTTGAGATACTTGCCTTCTGTGATTTGGACTAGTTCTTAGGGTTCATACCCTTGGTAATTCCCTGAAGGTTCTGGTATCAATTCCTTTATAAAAGAGTATGATCCCTTCAGTAGAACTTCCTGAATAAGATTTGTTGGAATCCCCTCTATGAGACTTAGATCCGGATCCTCTATTCATTCCTGGAACCCTAGGTAGAGTTCTTGGTATCGACGTGACCAACTTTACCCGGGCGCCGATCCTCTGTTTAACGGATTAGCTCAGACTGAGTTGTCAGAATCACCCCATGACTTGGATGTGATCCTCATCTGCTCATCTTGTTCCCAAGGTACTTGTGGAGTGTGTTCTCCCAGAACGAGTACTTAGTATCTCTATTTTCATACCTAGGAGTGTGTTCTCCCAGTTCTATGCTTAGTGGAATCTTCGAGCTGGATCCTAGTGGCGGTATCGCGATGGTAGTTTGTGTATGAGTATATCTAGATATTCTTATTATATGTTCCATAGAAATATACTGTGTAGAGCTGACTGTACATTTCCTTGTGGTATTTTTTTCCTTTGTGGTTTTCGGGGTGTCCTACTAGTTATGGTTATACTCACCCCTGCACGGGCTTTGCCCACCTGTGTCGTGTCTTGTGCAGACGAGCGAGCCTTTGACAGGATTCTAGGCAATTCAGGACCGGACGGTGTTCGGTGAGATCAGACAGGCCGAGGTGTGTTCCTTCGATGATGGGTTGCAGTCTCAGTACCTTCTTCTACAGGTTGGACTTTGTTGCAGAGTTTTTTTGGTGGGCTTGTAATTTTGGCCCAGGGTTTTAATTTACAGTACTTTACTTTCCTAGCGCACTTTGTGGTTGGGTTTTAGTGTATGCAGGCATATTTTCTTTTTTGTAGTTTTTACTTTTCAGCTTTGTGGGCTTGGAGATGTGTGTGCGTGTGTACATGGTTATAGGCAATTCCTCCCATGTTAGTAGCATGCCTACTCGGTGCTAGTCACCAACCCCTGGCCTATTGGAGGCGGGCTTGGGGAGTTGCAGCTCGAGCCCCACTGGGAAGGGTCGTGACAGAGTGGTATTAGAGGTGGTCGGTTCTACCTTAGGACCGAGAGTCTGTGAGTTGGTTTGGGGCAACAGTGTTAAGTGTTTCGAGTTCGGCTCTTAGGCCAGGGACCCCATTGTTGGTGCAGTGGCCGTCGTATCCATACACCAGTGCTATGATAAATTTCTTTTCGACTTGGAATATGAAAACACTAGTTGAATAGGGGAAAATAATGGTACATGCATCATATAGGAATGAGTTATGGTTTCCATGTCCTTCTTGAGTCGGCTCTCCAGATATACTAACCGACTGTGATACATCTTGTTTCTTGAACAGGATACCTCCGCGACGCGCACCCTCTAGGATCTAGCAGCTCGATCACGAGGATGACCCCCTCAGTGATGAAGCTTCGATACAGGGACCAGATCCCCCAGTTCTACCACCAGGTGGCGTGCCGGTTATTCCACCACCTGTGGAGCAGTGTTTGGCGCCTGCTGTACCAGTGGAGGAGGAACACAGGCTGAGCGCACTCCATGAGTTTTAGAGACAGAGACCCATCAGGTTTTGAGGCGAGCCTAACCCTCAGGCAGCATAAAACTGGCTTGAGGTAGTGACCAGAGTCTTTCATTTGGTCAGGACACCAACAGACCAGATGGTGATCCTGGCAACGAGCCTTCTACAGGGCTCGGCAGGGCGATGGTGGAGTTTGGTCATCCAGACTCACGAAGAGGCGGCTCTTGCATGGTCAGAGTTTGAGATTCTCTTTAGAGAGGTGTTTTCACCAGTTACCCTGAGAGCAGTACGTATACATGATCTCCTTCAGCTCCAGTAGGGAACCATGTTGGTGGCTGACTATTCGTTGAGGTTTACCGACCTCTCACGATACTCAATGGATATGGTCAGAGATCAGTACTTCAGAGCTCGGAATTTTGAGTAGGGATTGCGCAGAGAAATCCGAGCTAGCATCCTCCCTATGAGAATTCCCACCTATGATGGGGTGCTCGAGCGGGCTTTGGTGGTCGAGAGCTTCCTGGCGGAGCAGGGACAGCTGATAGTTGTCAGCAGTGGGCGAGCTGGAGCAGAGACCTTGGCGGCAGGGAGCCAACATCAGGGACCCAAGCATGGGATACGTTTCTAGAGGAGATCCTAGGACAGGGGATCAGCCGTATAGGGTCACAGGGCGCTTCCAGCCAGCCTCGAGAGAGGTGATGTTACTCATGTGACGGCATGGGAAATCTCGCTCGAGATTGTCCAACCCGCCATGCTGCTGACACGGGAGCAGTGGATGGACCACCGAGGCATAGGCAACATGTGGAACAGGCAGATTTGCGAGGTGGCGGATGTGGCAGAGGATTTGGGAGAGCAGCTGGAGGTGGTCGGTGTTTTGACCCTTTACCACCACCACCCCCAGGAGGTCCACCCCAGGCTCAAGGAGCTGTTGGACAGAGGCAGGGACAGCTGCAGGCGGCAGAGGCTTATGAACCAGGTACTCTCGGTATGATTAGATGTATTATCTGTTTCTTTTCTACTTCGGCTGCCGTATTGATATACACAGGTGCTAGTCATTCCTTTCTGGCTACTTATCTTTTTCGAGACCTTGAGATTCCAGTTGAGCCATTGACTCGACCCATACGCTTAGAAACACCGACTAGAGAAGATTCAGAGATCACACACCTTTCCAGGCAGTGTGACCTGAACCTTGGAGGTGAGAGTTTTAGTTGGAACCTCTTGGTGGTAGCGTCGAGGCCTTACGATGTCATTCTTGGCATGTATTGGTTATCCACAGTTCATGCCCAGATTGATTGATTTAGGAGAAGGGTGTGGTGTGTCCGCAGGGATGGGATGAGGTTCTCTTTTGTTTGTGAAAGAGAGACCCGGGAAGCACTGGATGAACTCGTGCATGGGAGGGGACATACAATTTCACATCAGTTGGCTAGCCTATCCCTTGGCGCAGCAGATGTTACGAGTTTCCAGTTTCCAGTAGTGGTGGATGAGTATGAGGACGTCTTTCCGGAGGATGTCCCCATGCTACCTCCCCATCGGGAGATAGATTTCTGCATTGAGTTGCAACCCGGGACGACCCCGATATCAGCATCAGCTTATCGGATGGCTCCTGCAGAGCGTCATGAGATGAGGGTGTAGTTGGATGACCTACAAGAGAAGGGCTTTGTGATACCCAACATTTCACACTGGGCGGCCCCAGTGCTGTTTGCCAAGAAGGTAGACGGGATCTTGAGGCTGTGTGTGGATTACCGGCGCTTGAATCAGGTGACCGTGAAGAACCTGTGTCCACTACCAAGGATTTATGAACTCTTCGACTAGTTGAGAGGGGCATGATGGTTCTCGAAGGTTGATCTATGATCAGGCTATCACCAGTTGCGAGTACGAGAAGAGGATATACCGAAGACGGCTTTCGGATGTCGCTACGGTCACTATGAGTACTTGGTGATGCCCTTCGGCATGATGAACGCCCCGGTAGTGTACATGGGACTCATGAACCGGATCTTTCAGCCTTATCTATACCGGTTTGTGGTGGTCTTCATCCATGATATCCTTGTGTACTCTGCGTCTGAGGAGGAGCACGCGAGACACCTAAGGATGGTTCTGGACACACTTCGAGAGCACCAGTTGTATGGGAAACTCTCAAAGTGTTAGTTATAGTTATAGGAGGTCCACTTTCTAGGATACGTTGTCTCAGCAGATGGTGTAGTAGTGGACCCAGCAAAGTTAGAGGCAGTGCTAGCATGGGAGCCACCCTGGAGCATGACGGAGGTGCGGAGTTTCCTTGGGTTGGCGGGCTACTATCGGAGATTCATCCATGATTCCACCAGGATTGCAGCACCCATGACAGCTTTGACCCGAAAGGGATAGCCTTTAGCATGGAGAGAGAAATTCTAGCAGGCTTTCCAACAGTTGAGACAGAGTTGGACGAGTGACCCGATCTTGAGATTACCAGAGGAGGGTGTCGAGTACGTAGTGTTCTGCGACGCATCAGGAACCGGGCATGGTTGTGTCCTAATGCAGAGGAAAGTGGTGATTGCCTATGGCTCACTTCAGTTGAGGCCACACGAGGAGAACTACACGACCCATGATCTCGAGTTGGTAGGAGTAGTCTTCGCATTGAATAAGTGGCGGCACTACCTGATGGGAGAGCGGTTTACCGTCTACTCTGATCACAAGAGTCTCAGATAAATATTTTCTCAGAAGGATCTAAATTTGAGACAGAGTCGATGGCTTGAGTTCCTCCAGGATTATGACTTTGAGATCATTTATACTCCTGGGAAGGGGAACATGGTGGCAGATGCTCTCAGTAGGAAATCCAGTTCGCAGTTGTTGGATGAGGCGACAAGGTAGTTGGAATCTTTGCAGTTGTCCTTCGTGGATGGAGATAAGGGAGCTTACCATCAATCGATGGTTGTTACCCCTCCACTCTTATAGTGAGTTAGGGAAGCACAACCTGAGGATGCTAGCTGTGAGACTCTACATGCTCAGATAACCGCAGTTGATGCTGCTGATGGATATTCATAACGAGGGGAGAACGTTGTCCTTTTCAGAGGGTGCACGGTAGTACCAGTGACGTTGTGGGAGGAGGATCTGAGGGAGTTTCATACATCCCATTTGGCGGTGCATCCAGGTATGGAAAAGATGTACCAGGACCTCCAACATCAGTTCTGGTGGCCAGTAATGAAGAAGAGTGTGGCAGAGTTTCTATCTCAGTGCCTTACTTGTCAGCAAGAAAAGGCTGAGCACCAGGTTCCAGTAGGTTTGACTCAGCCCCTTGAGGTGCCAGAGTGGAAGTGGGACGGGATATCCAAGGACTTTGTGATGGGTTTACCACGCATGTCCAGGGGACATGATTCCATCTGGGTGGTCGTTGATCGACTCAACATGTTGGCCCACTTCCTAGCCATACTGGAGCAGAGTTCAGTAGAGAGATTGGGATGCCTCTACGTGTGGGAGATAATTTGACTTCATGGAGTACCATCCATGATCGTCTCAGATCATGATGCTCATTTCACATCCCGGTTGTGGAAGGGATTGTAGGAAGCCTTTGGGACTCAGTTACGCTTGAGAACATCATTTCATCCCCAGACTGATGGTCAGATAGAGCGGACCATCCAGGTCCTGGAGGATATGCTACGAGCTTGCATGCTTGACTTCGGTCGTAGCTTGGAGGATCACCTACCACTGGTGAAATTAGCTTATAACAACAGTTATCATTCCACTACTTGTATGGCACCATTCGAGGATCTGTACGGGCGACCCTGCAGGTCGCCACATTGCTGGACTGACCCGAGAGAGTCAGCACTCATGGGCCCAGATATGGTGATAGCTACTATAGAGAAGGTGCAGGTCATCCAGGAGTGGATGAAGACTACACAGAGTCGGTAGAAGTCATATTCCAACAGGAGGCAGAGGCCCTTGTAGTTCGAGGAGGGTGGCCATGTGTTTCTTCGGGTCTCACCTCGATGGGAATTGCATAGATTTGGCAGAGGCAAGCTATATCTGAGGTTTGTTGGCCCTTTTCAGATTCTGAGTAGAGTTGGAAAGGTGGTGTACCGCTTGGCTCTACCTCCTCAGATGGAACGGGTACACAACGTCTTCCATGTGTCGTAGCTACGGAGGTACGTGCATGCTCTATCCCACGTCATCGACTGGGGAGATCTGGACATCGACGATGGAGCGACCTTTGCTGAGTACCCAGTGGAGATTGAGGATCGGCAGGAGAAGATCCTTCATGGACGAGCTATTCCCTTTGTGCATTTCCAGTGGAAGCACGGGAATCTCAATGAGAGCACGTGGGAGCGGGAGGCTCAGATACACGTGCAGTACCCACACCTTTTTGAGTAGTCCTTGCTTTGGCTTTTCAGGGACGTAAAAGCCCTAAGGTTGGTGTGATGTAATGTCTCGGATTTTTCCATGTATTTTTTTAATATTATATGGGAATTATTTTGAGACCAGGCTCTGAGATGACGCGCAATTCTGAGGCCCAGTGAGCTCAGAACAAATGTTTGAAATTTAATATAATAATTAAATTATGCGTGTGTACGGTTTTCCTAAAAAAGAGTAATAACTCGCGAATGGGTCCTCGGATCAAAAATCTGAGGGCACTGTTGCGTTTAGAACAGTGATTTTACATTAGGCGAGGCCTAACTTCGCCCAGTGTAGGTCAGTGGTGAAATCTGGTTTTTTGGACGCAACAGTAATAAAATATTTAATAAAAATATTTTATTTATGCAGCAAGATCTTTAAATCTTATGTCTTTATCCTATTTAAAAATAGGCTTGTGCCAGGGTCCAAGGTTACAACCCCATAACCCTAAAAAACTTTGGCGGCTCTGGAGGATCTGGAGGAAACCCCCAACGCGGCAGTAGCGACATTCTTGACGGATTTCGACAGCAACGACGACACGGCGAGCGGATCTTCGCTGAAAAATGCAGAAAATCCAGGTAGGATGTTGTTGTGATTTTAATTCTTCCCCGTTTTTGATTTCTACGACGAACACGGACTAATACACAAATAGATTAGCCCGCAGATCGATCATTCTTGTGGGATGGGTTTTGCGGGGATTTATGGGGAATTTATTATTTAATTTTTTTTGGTTTATTTCTCTTTCTTATGGTGATGAACCAAGATCGACACGAACATCAATCGAGGTTCGTCCCTATCGATTTGTTGTGTGTTCTTCCCCAAATTATCACGTTCTTCATGAGTGTTCTTCGCGTTCTTCACGGGATGATGAACAACGGATCGTTGCCAATTTGTTCTGCGACACAACGATCCCAAACTAAAGGATCAACACCATAGCGGTCTTGCGGTGGTGCGACTATGGTTTCAGCGGACAGATCAAAGTGGATCGAAAGAAGTCATTCTTCGGACGATTTCTGATCGGATGGCCGAAATCGAATTTTGGAGCCGATTAAAGACCTGAAACCCACGGATTCGGCTTCACGGAGACAAGGAGACCCGGTATCTGGAGTTTCAGGATGAACGGATGAGAAAACGAAGATCCAGAGGATCAGCCGAGGCGCGTGGAGGAAGGAAATCGATTCTGGAAATTTCATGACTACACGCCATGTAGTCTGGATACACAGCGTGTGTTCGTCGGTAGGGTTACCCGGCGTGTACTCTGGGAGTACAAGGACACGAGTAGGGTACGCGTCCACATACACACCGTGTATACCCCTCCCCGGTCAGACCCGGCTAGATACATGGGATTCCCCATGTACTGGTACACGGGCAGGCGACCCGGACACGGGCAGAGACCGTGTACGGCCACATGGCCAGCGTACACAGAGCGAGCCCAGGTGCTCGAACATGGAATGTGGTTTCATCTACAGGTTGTGTAGTTTCTTTCTGTCTGGAAAGCCTAGGGACACAGGCCTTTTACACGGGCAGTACCCGGTTTCAAAGAGCATGGTGTGTACTTTTCTACACGCCGTGTGGTTTGGTTTTTGCACGGCTTGAAAGAACGACACGGGCTGTTCAAATGGGAAGTACCCGGAGTCAAGGCACATGGCGTGTAATCATACTACATGTCATGTAATAATTTCTTCATGTATTGAGCTACTTGCCTTCTGTGACTTGGACTAGTTCTTAGGGTTTGTACCCATGGTAATTCCCTGAAGGTTCTGGTATCAATTCCTTTATACATGAGTGTGATACCTTCAGTGGAACTTCCTGAATAAGAGTTGTTGGAATCCCCTCTATGATCCTTAGATCTAGATCCTCTATTCATTCCTAGAACCCTAGGTAGGGTTCTTGGTATCGACGTGACCAACTTTACTTGGGCGTCGATCCTCTGCTTAGCAGATTAGCTCAGACTGAGTTGTCGGAATCACCCCATGACTTGGTTGTGATCCTCATCTGAGCATCTTGTTCCCAAGGTACTTGTGGAGTGTGTTCTCCCAGAACGAGTACTTCGTATCTCTCTCTTCAGACCTAGGAGTGTGTTATCCCGGTTGTATGCTTAGTGGAATCTTCGAGCTGGATCCTAGTGGCGGTATCGCGATGGTCGTTTGTGTATGAGTATATCTGGATATTATTGTTATATGTTCCATAGACATATATTGTGTAGATCTGATTGTACCTTTCTTTGTGGTATTTTTTTCTTTTGTGGTTTTTGGGGTGTCCTACTGGGTATTGTTATACTCACCCCTGCACGGGCTTTGCATGCACATGTCGTGTCTTGTGCAGATGAGAGAGCCTTTGATAGGATTCTAGGCGGACCAGGACCAGACGGTGTTCAGTGAGATCAGACAGGCCGAGGTGTGTTCCTTCGGCGATGGGTTGCAGTCTCAGTACCTTCTTCTACAGGTTGGACTTTGTTGCAGACTTCCTTTTTGGTGGGCTTGTACTTTTGGCCCAGGGTTTTACTTTACTGTACTTTACTTTCATGTCACACTCATTGGTTGGGTTTTAGTGTATGCATGCATCTTTTCTTTTTTGTAGTTTTTACTTTTCTGCTTTGTGGGCTTGGAGACGTGTGTGCGTGTGTACAGGTTTATAGGCAATGCCTCCCATGTTAGTAGCATGCCTACTCGGTGCTAGTCACCAGCCCCTGGCCTATTGGAGGTGGGCTTGGGGAGTTGCAGCTCGAGCCCCACTGGGACGGGTCATGACAGTAGATACCTTACTAACTTTGTTCATAAAGTATGTATTTTCTCTATCATTATTTTATTTAGGGGAAAAATCTAAGTCACTTGAACTGCCTTTATATTCACTCTAGGAGGCTTCCATGGACTTTTTATAACTTTTTTCCTTATATTTATATCTCTTATTGTATTTTAGTTTAGGAAATTCAGATTTTATATGACCTTTTCTTTTTCACTCATACTATATCACTTCCTTTGAGTCATAATCTTTTTTCTTGTAATTTCCTCCATTGTCATACTTGCCTCTATAATTTGGTTTTCTAAAGAAAAAAAATTCATCCTATAAAACTTTTTAATTCTTCTACCTAGATGATCTGTTTCTTCATAACTTTCACTTGATATATCTTCATTTATGGAACTTTCACCAAGAACTAAAACTTTCTCATTTTGTTTGGATGCAGTGGTTTTTAAGGACACTGACTTTCTTTTAGGTTCATCATATTATTCTCTATTAACCATAAAATATTCCTCACACGTCATTATCTTCCATATCAGGTCAATGAATGGAAACTTAATGATATTATAGGATTATCTAATTGTCACTGATGTTCTTCTCCACTTCTCTGATAGACATATGAGTAGCCACATGATTTGTTCCTTGGTATCCATTAGATTTCCCAAATTACTCATTGTATTTAAACTCTCATTAAACCTGAGATAAATATCAGAAATGGGTTCATCAAGATTCAATTTAAATTTATCATATTTAATATTATAGGTATTAATTCTCATCTTCTTAACACTATAAAGTCTCATCTCTTTAAAACTATAGATTCATTCACGTGCAAAATCCAAAGTATCCCAAATTTCATGTGATGTTTTACATATAGAAATACTATTGATTTTTTCATATTGTAAAGAGAATATTAAAGAATTAATGTTAATGAAGTTATTATTATAGGCTTCCTTAGTTGTTTCATCCCAAGTATTTCTAGTTGTAGCATAAATTTCATATTTATCTACAATAGAAGACCATATGTCAAAACCCATACTTTCTAAGTTCATTTTCATCTTAATTTTCCATTGTGGATATATTATTCCATTTTAATAGGGAGGTTTATTGGTAGCAACACCTTCTAGTCAATTATCCATATTAATGTAGTAAAAACACATTTTAAAGAACAAAAAAATTAGAACTGAATGAAATTTAAAGATCTTTAAAACATAACTGAAATCATAGTTTGAAAAATATTTGAAAAGTTTAAAAAATTAAAAATAGAAGACTATAAGTTCATTTGAAACCCATGTTGCTCAAAGTAGGAAACTCAATATGAGTTGAATTGAGTTCCTTTAAAAACTTCTATTAAAAATAATATTTAGAAGTTATTTAAAAGTTCCCCAATTCAAATCAAATTGGCCGAGTTAACAAAATGAAAAGATTTATAAAAGTTTTTTTCAAAATATTTCTCAAAGATTGATTAGTTCTAAGTTAAAAAAATATAATTTTTAATTTTTTACATTGTAAATCTGTCTACTAAAAAAAATTATAATATAAAAACTGTCTAAGAATAACTATCAAATATAAGTTAGGTCTCATGAAATTATTGAAAAGATCGAGAAAACAAATCATGAAAGAACATAAAGAAATTAAAAAAGAGGTTCAGTCTCAAGATGAGTCCTAATCCTACCCCCTTGGTTATGACCTTCCACCAAGAAGTTTATATTAAATAAACTTTATCCACACCTCGTATTGGGGTAACAACAGTATAAAAACTATTCAGATCAATTAACCTCTTCAATAATTTTCATGTGAGTGTAAAAATAAATATGTCACATGGGGACCTCTTCCATAGTTATCCATGGGACTGTAAATGTGAAAGTTTGTGAATATATATAAGTATCATTCAGTTTCAACCATAAGTAATTGTTTGTTTATAAAATAGAGACACACACCACTCGAAATATAAACAAAGTACACAGACAGAGAAAAATGATAACAAGAGTTTATATTGCTTTTTGTGATGTTCTATGAAGATTTTGGACTCCTTCTGGATTGTAGAAGTGAAGTTGGACTTCTCTTCATAAAATAGACAACAAAACATAGAGTTTTTTTTATTCTATCTTCAGTTCCCAGTGAGGTAGAAGATTCCTCAAATTGTTCTTGTCTTCGAAGTTGTTAATGCAATGATTTTTGGTCTTTTGGTTCATATAGATTTATATTGGTATGAAAATCTGGTTGGTAGATCTCATTTCACAGTCATGCTACTTTATTTTCACCAACCTCTCTTTTCTTTTTCTCCCAGGTGCTTAATTTATACAATACAGTTCCATCATGGAGCATGATCCTAATCATGTCAGGTTCCTTGTACCTCATATAGTGCACTAACAATGTCAATAAAATTTTCTACAAAATATAATTAACAAAACCAGTATCATTAAGTAACCCAATTATGAAAATTAGTAATAAGTTTGAATCTAAAAGACAGATCATCGGTGACTGAGTCTATCGGCAGGTCAGACTATCGGGGACTCATGTTATCGGTGAGTCATGCTTTCGGTGGCCTATTCTCTCAGTTGATCATTTTTATTGGTAGATAATTTCTATCAGTAGAACATTTATGTTAGAAGATCATTCCTATCTGTATATAATTTTTTTCAGTAGATCAGACTATTGGTGTATCACTCTATCAGTAGGTTAAACTTACATCAGTATCTCTGAATCGGTAAATCAGCTTTCGGTAGCTGATGCATCGATAACTCATCGGTCGATAACTCAATCTGTTAGTGAGTTAAGCTGTATGTAATAACCTAAGTTTTATGGAACATTTTTTCTAATAAATTAATATTTTCATTTATATCTTACAATGTACTATGTCAAACATTCCTTTCATACTAAACCGACTTGTCATATGTTACACGCAACACTGAGTTGGCGTACGATACAGGTAACACTGAGTATAGATTTTGTTCAATGTAAAAAAGAAATATGTTTGGATTATGTTTTATTTAACACCAATTCAAGATTTCAAAACATTCAACACTGACTTGGCTTGCGTTACATGCAAGAGAGACCTTCTTTGATAGGTTTCATTGTACGCAATACTGAGTTACATTAAAAAATATATTATTAAAATATTATTATTTAATGGGATATAAACTAGCCATTATGAATAGTATTAACAAAATTTTTAATTTTATATAACATTAAAATTTATCTTATATATTTTATATAATATGTTATAAGAACAAATTCAATTTTTCAGATAAAAGAAGTATTTTTCAAAAAATTATGTTTTGTCACCTTTAGATGGTGCATGAATTTTAAATATATTTTTTAACTCTTTTATATATTATGTTTTAAAAAATAAATTTCTTCTTGTGAATTGGCACATAAAAATTTATTTTGGTTAAATTTTTGGTATTTTTCTGATAATATTAATATTTTAATGAATAGTGAAAAATACTGCTTTTTAATTCAAAACTGCATTTTCATCTAATTTATTTATATAGTTAGATTATATTTTTAATTGATTTTAAAGTTTAATTGGATTATGTTTTTATCATTTAATCCAATTTTTTCATTTTAAGTAATTTTATATTTAAATTGGACATAAATACATGCCAATCTTTTGATAGTTTTTACTTCTTAAAAACACGTTTTATGGTTTAGATGACGGGAAATAATTTTAAAATAATTAATGCAACCTCTGTGTTTATAATTTTTGAAAAGTTTATTCCATATTTTGTGCCAGTGGGTTCAAAAATAATTAATAGGTTACTTTTATTTTTTTGGATATTATGAATAGTAAGTTCATTAATTTTTATTTTCCATAGTAAAAGGTAAATCAGGTTAATTATGGTAACAAAAAATATGATAAAGATAATAAAATTACCCTAACATGGGAAAATATCCTATTTGATGAATTAAAGACTAAAAATATCACCTAAGGGTAATAATTGATTCATTTAATGGAATATTTTCTAGTAAATGGATTTAATTATAATTAAAACAAAAGAAGGTGACAATATGTCACTCTCTTATTTTTTATAAATATAATAATTTTAATATAGTGATAAAAATGATAAAACTAAAAACATAAATAGAATCCATAAATCTAATGAAATTATATACATAATGGGAATTTATTTAGAATTTTTAGAGATTAAATTATTACCATTAATGATGACATAATAGTGATATAGAAACTATTTTGTTGATAGAAATATCCAAAAAATGGTTTTAAAAATATAAAAATAAAAATCATATGAACTAATTAACGTTCTCCAAAACTTTTATAGGTGACTATGACATGTTAAAAGTGTATTAAATATTTTTTTTCTAATTTATCTTATGTTTGGATTTTATTTAAAGTCAAATAAATGAATAGTGACAAAGTTGACACTATTGATATTTTATAAAAATAACATATTATTAAACTATTTAAAATAACAAACAAATTTAACAATTAAAAAGTGAAATTTATATGGTATAAAATTTAATAAAGTGTCCAATTATGGACAATTTAAAACATATAATTAAATATTTATAACAATTTAATATTTTTAATATTATTTGCACAAATAAAATTAAATAGATTAAATAAGGATAAATCAAAATGATAAGGTTTAAAATAAAATCAAAACAAATATAAATTTTATTGGTTGAGATTATTTCTACCCATACACGTCTTTTCTTTGAAATAAATGATCTTAGGACCATTATAATCTAAATATAAATTTAAAATAAATTAATATTATGATACCTTCCTAAAGTGACCCTCCTCCCTCTTATAAAAGGCCTCCACCTCTACCCACTTAATCACACATTTCAAGACCTTTATCTCATCCAAAATCTGAAAAAAATAATATCCCATGATCTCTCCCTTTCTTATAGAGGCCACACTTTGGGCATAAATCCATCCTAGGGATAGTTTTTTAGAAATCAAAAGCTGATACTCGAAAAAGAGGTAATTGTTTTATCACCTCATTCAAAATTATTTTCTTCTTATACTTCCTCTTATTATGTAGTATCCAAAATATAGTAATAAATAAATTATATTATACATGACGATATGTAATTATAATTATGGGACAACCTTATACCTTATTTTATCCATCCTACAAATAATAATATCACCAGGTATACATACGTATAGTTTACCGTCTCCACATCATGGTGTAATTTATTATTCAACAATACTTAATTTGGATGGGTATAGTGTTGATTATAATGGATTTGTGTAATGAATTTAACATGATAATTATTCTGTATAATTAATTTATCATCAATTTTCTTACCATTTTTCCATTAAGTTAATGATATTGTCGCTCGTGCGTGCGTACGGCCTACCATCTCCATGACACGATGAGATTCATTATCCATGATAACCATTCAGGAATGATTATAAAGTATATATAATAAATAATAATGAAATATATGACAAAATAATTCTAATTTATTTAAGTATATATATATATGTAATTTACTTTCTTCTATTCAATTCAATAGGGAAACAGAAACACCATTCATTCATACGTATGACCTACTGTCTTCATGAACAATGTATTTCATTTCATTTGTCTATCTATTATATATATTTATATATATAATAATTATTATATAAAAATAATTATTTACATTATAGAAGTAATTAAATCATTATCCAAGTAATAAGATCAATAATAACAAGTCAAAACATGTTTAATAAATAAAACGATTATTACCCAAAATATTTATTTAACATTGAATTGATAAATAAAAGGGTAATATAAATTCATAAGTGAATCATATATTATATCATAGATATTATTATAGTTATTTTACAAGTTAATAATATGTTTAAACCCACTATACATGAGTTTTGGACACATACGGATAAAATATGACCTATGGTAAGGGATAATTTTGCAATCTCATTAATATCTAAGATTATTTATTTGTATATATTTATTGTGGTACATTTATCATTCACATCCATGTTTCCTAAATATATAATATTTTTTCTATTCTTATATTATTTTTTAAATTAAATTTTACGCATTGGTAAATTTTTATTAAATGTTATAGAACGTATCTTTGTTTCATTTTCCATGTGAGTTACTTTTTGACTTTTTTAGGAAGTGTACGAGAAGAATGTTTTTTAACTTATACAGAATGAACGGATTTTTACATAATCATAATGCCTTATTTCCATGAATATTACTCCTCATGGTTTCAATTTTATTTTCAAATAATTACTTTTCTTTTAAAATTGTGCGACATTTTAAGAAAAGAAAATGTGTTTGAAGAAGAAAGGACATTTACTTCAAGACTTAAATTTAAGTGTTTTACAAAAATTATTTTCCATCTAAGATGACATAGGGTTATGTTTCTACCACTATTATTACTTTTGTTTGATTTTTTTATAATGCATTTATTTTTATGAAATCCATTAATTTTATATGGATTATGATAGAAAGATCTTTAAGAAACCCATTTTATTTTGTGGGTTAAGCTCTGATGATTTATTGATGTTTTTGTGGACCATGTAAGAATGATTTCATTATGAGATGTGTGGGACCTATACCTCCCACAAATTCATTGGGTAATTATTTATATCCCATGAGATAGACATGGCTGTAATGGAAATAAAATATAGTTCAATAATATAGGGCTGGAATAGCAAGTAAATCGGGTTCAGTAATACATGGCTGGAATGGAAAGTAAACTCCATTCCGTAGTGGAATTCTTCCACTATGACGGACTTAGAAGAAATTACTTGTCTATTATGGAAATCATATTATGTTCTTATTTGTTTTCCATAATTCCATATTTTATGCTAATGATATTTTATCATGTTTTATGATTCCATTATGATTTACTCCTTATAAACTATCAATATTTATTTCCTGAATCAATATTTTGTTATATGTTAAATGAGGTATGTTTTTTTTTCAGAAGTTATGTTTATGTTTTTAGATTATTATGTTAATGTTTTGTAATATATTTTCCTTTCTTACCCAAACTGAGCATTTGAGCTCACCCATTTTCATGTTTCTTTTTCCCAAATATTTGAAGAAGGGTATTATGTAAGATGTGCCAAAAGGGGGTTCTATATATGAAGGAAAAAGCAGAAGATGAAATAGATGTTTTATGAACCAGTTGTTTATTTTTTCCAGTTTCCAAAGGTACTAGACAAATACGGTCTCTGGGAATCTATTTGTTTCATGTATTATGTCTTATTCAAAAGTAATGTAATGTCCATTTACATCAACCTTGGGTCTTTACAGTTGATATCAGAGTAACAGTTTAGTCAACCATTGGAAACTAGGATGTGAAAACTTTAATGATATTCCTAAAGATAATTCTAAGTATGTGTCTAGGGATGTCTTAAGGGTAAGTCAAGTATAGGTTACAATAATATATTTTTTGTGATAATTATAAACCTAAGATATCATAGATTGAAATATTATAAGTAATTTACCTTACTTATGTGTTTCTAATCTCTAATATTTATATCCCACAATTTTCTTTCTAGTCTTAGTTAATATCTAGAACTACATAAAAGATGGTTAAGCATTGAATTTTTTAGATGTGGAAATTATGGGAATAATGAGAATCGATTTTCTAAGTGGAAATATCATGAAGATAATCATGATGATTATTCGAGTATTGGTCATACTACTGAGGATAAAGAGATTGTAAATGACATGAAAAAAGGAATGTGATGTTCTTCTAGTATTTTTTACATTAAACCTAAGAAGAATGCGGTTCATAAACCATAAGTCCTAAATCGTATTTTATTAATGAAAAAGTTGATGGATTGAAAGTAATGGTTTAAGAATAATGTTGGATGATTGAGGTGTATATATTTCAGAATTCATAGATTATGTTTTATGAATCATGAAATATATAAGTGTTTTCAATATATATTTTTTCATTAAGGATTATAAAGGATATGTTTAATAGTTCCATGGATAGAAATAGGTGAGTTAAGGGTAAGGTCATATACTTGGAGAACATATGATTAAGGGAAAGATAACCCTTAATATGTCCCTTATGATCAGATAATTATTTTTTGGATAAAGATATGTTGGATTAGAATAATTAAATTGGATGGTGTTAGTTTCTTGGGATCTAATTATGGAGTTATTGAAAAGTGGGATTGCTATCATGGATGAAGTATACAACTTTTTGGGACTTAAGGAATATATCCATGAAATTTTGGAATAATGAAACATGCATGTTTTCAATAAGGATATATGGTAATTTAGGTTATTTCCATGACTCAATATAATGCATGATAAAGTTATTAAAATTTTTATAATGTGACCAACAAGATATATCTTGTGATATATGGGTTATAAATTAAGGTATTCACGTGCGTGTTATATAACATTTCTTATAATGTTTCTTTTATAAAGCATGTTTGGACAGAAGTATTTTGGATATGCCTAAAAGTTGGAATGGATTGTTTTGGACATAAAATAGTATTATTTAAAGTTAAATTTTTTTAATATTATTTCAGGAATTTAATAATAGTATAGTATTAGAAAAAAGACAACCCGCAGGATGGGAGACAACCCATCGCGTCTGACAAAGCTGCAGGAATCTAACCTACAACCGAAGTGTGACATGCCATTATCGCCTACCACTAGCCTACAGTGAGTCCCTGGTTAGTATAACTTAGTTTTATTTTATTTAATTAGTATTATTGATGAAGTATAAGTCTATTTTTGGAACCATATACGATTAATGTCACTATAGATGGACTTATATATATTTGAAAACTTGGGCTAATCATTTCTTGATGAAGACAGGTGGAATTACCTATCATTATATTTATGGATCTCAGGATCTTATAACACATTAGGAATTAAAAATTCAACTTAATTTCTTTGAATAAGATACAAAGTTTAATTTTTTCAATGTATGACCAATGATGAGATTGAACTGGAATCAATTAAGTATTTATTCTCATGTTCTTCTACTATGGGAAATTGATCTTCAAGTTTTTTTTATCCTAGTACCTTCTTCCCCGATGAACTATATTGACCCATAAATCATCGTATATTTATGGCTTTCTGGTTGTTAACTATATCCAAACCTTGTTGTATATCACAATCCATCCGAACGTGATGGTTATATTTTTCTTCCATATCCATGTTTTCACTTCTCACCTATATTATTCTATGTGTAATCCTAGTGATGTGGTATTTTGGGTAAACGTTATGTTTATAACATTCCTTTTAAAAATTATGTTTTAGGATTCCTTTTTATGATGTGGGTTTCCATGAAAAAAACATTTAAGTAGTAATCCTTATATAACCTTGATGAATTACGAGGGAGAAATTTATTTTAAGGGGGCTATAATGTAACACCCTGAGTTTTATGGACCATTTTTTACTTATAACATAAAATATTTATTTATATCTTAAAAATGAAGTTAGTTAAACATTCCTTTCAATCTAATCCAACTTATTGTATGTTACAGGAAACACCGAGTTGGCGTATGATACAGGAAAAACTAAATATATATTTTGTTCAATGTATAAGAGAAATTTGTTAGGATTATGTTATAAATAACACCAAAGGAATCTTTCACTACATGTAACACTAACTTTTCTTTCATTACACGCAAGAGTCACCTTCCATGATAGCTTTCATTGTACGTAATACTGTGTTTCATTAAACAATGATATATTATTAAAATATTAAAATTTGATTGGATATAAACTAGACGTTATTAATAGTATTAACCAAATTCTTATTTTTATATAACATTAAAATTTATCTTATGTATTTTCTATAATATTAAATAAGAACTAATTCATTTTTTTGGATAAAATAAGTATTTTTAAAAAAAATGCATTTTTGCCACCTTTTGATGGCACACCAATATTAAATCTATTTGTTAAAACATTTATATATTCTATTTGGAAAACTAAAAGTCTTAATTGGAGTCAAGACATCAAAATTTACTTTGGATGTATTTTTTTTATTTTTCTGGTAAAATTTATATTTTAATGAATAATGAAAAATACTGCATTTTAATTCAAAACTGCCTTGTCATCTAATTTATTTATATTGTAAGATTATCATTTTAATTTTTTTAAAAATTAATTGGATTATTTTCTTATCATTTAATATATATTTTTCATTGGAAGTAATTTCACATATAAATTAGACATAAACACATGTCAATGTTATTATATTTTTTATTTCTTAAAAACCTGCTTTCTGGTTTTGAAAACGGGAATTAATTTTAAATTAATCATTGAAACTACTATGTTTTGAATTACGAAAAATGGATTCCATATATTTACCAGTGGGTCCAAAAAAAATTAATAGGTTACTTTTATTTATTTGGATATTATTAATAATAACTACGGTAATTTTTATTTACCAAGGTTAAAGGTAAATGAGGTAAATTACGGTAACAAACAGTATGATAAAGATAATAAAATTACACTAACACCTGAAAAAATAATATTGGATGAATTAAAGTTTTCCAATATCACCTAAAAGTAAGAATTGATTAATTTAAAGTAAATTTTTCCTGAAAGTGATGTTATTATAATTAAAAAAAAAGAAAGTGACAAGATGTCATTCTCTTATCTCATAAAAGCATACTATTTTTAATATAGTGATAAACATGATAAAACTTAGAAAACAAATATTATATAGAAATATATAGAAATTATCTATATCATGGGAATTTATTTATAATTTTTAGAGATTAAAGTATTACCAATAATGGTGATAAAATAGTGAATTAGAAATAATTTAATTGATAGAAATATCAAATAATTGCTTTAAAAATATTAAAATAAAAATATTATGAACTAATTAATGTGATCCACGAATTTTTCAGCGGAATATGAAATTTTAGGAGTGTATTAAATGTTTCGGTTTAAATTTCTCTTCTATTTGGATTTTATTTAAATTCAAATAAATGAATAATGTCAAAATTGATATTATTGATATTTTATAAAAACAACATATTATTAAAATTTTTAAAAAACACAAAAAATATTTAAAAATTAAAAGTTAAAATTATATAATCTAAAAGTTCATAAAGTATCCAATTATAGACTATTGAAAACACATAAGTAAATATTAATAAAAATTTAATTCTTACAATATTATTACCACAAATAAAATTGAATAGATTAAATAAGGATAAATCAAAATGACAAGGTTTAAAATAAAAATAAAAGAATGTATAAGTTTTATTGGTCAAGATTATTTCTACAAATAATCATCTTATCTTAAAAATAAATTAGTTTGGTACCATTATAAACCTAAAATCAAATTATAATAAATTATTATTTCAAGAATTTTCTAAAGTACCCCTCCTCCCTCTTATAAAAGGCCACCAACTATACCCACTTACTCACGCATTTCAAGCCCATTGTATCATCCAAAATCTCCTCAAATAATCTCCCAAAATCCATCCCTTCCTCTTAGAGGTCACACTTTGGGCAGAAATCCATCCTAGGGATACCTTTTTTTAAATCAAAAGGAGATACTCGAAAAGGAGGTAATTGTTTTATCACCTCTTTCAAAAAAAATTTATTCTTCTAGTTCCTCTCATTATATAGTTTCCATAATAATTTAATAAATATATTATCTTATACATGATTATATGTTATTATAATAATGGAACTACCTTATACCTCCTTTTATCCATCCTATAAATAACAATATCTTCATTCGTGCGTACATATGGTTACCGTCTCCACACCGTCATGTAATTTGTTATTAACTAATACTTAATTTGGATGGGAATAATGATAATTATAATGGAGGAAAATAAAAAATGTAACATGATAATTATTTTTTATAATTAATATATAATAAAATTTCATTCCATTTAACCATTAAATTAAAATATCATCGCCAGTGCGTACGTACGGTCTACCGTCTCAACGACACAATGAGATTCATTCTCCAAGTTAACCAATCAAGAATGATTATAAAGTATATATAATAAATAATCATGAAATATATGACATAATAATTCTACTAGATTAATGTATATATTTATATATGTTATTTACTTGCTTCCATTCAATTCAATAAGGTAAACGAAACATTGTTCATACAAATGTATGACCTAGCGTCTCCATGAAAGCTGTATTCCATTTCATTTATCTATCTATTATATATATTTATATACTGAATATTTAGGATATATTAATCATTTTTTACATTCTTTAAGTAATTAAATCATTATCTAAGTAATAAGATCAGAATAAAAAGTAAAAACATGTACGATAAATAAAACGTTTATTACCCAAAATGTTACTTTAACATGGAATTAATAAATAAAAGGGTAATATAAATTCATAAGTGAATCATATATGATATAATAGATATTATTATATTTAAGTTACAATTTAATAATATGTTTAAACCCGCTATACAAGAGTTTCAGACACATTCGAAAAAAATCATATCTAAGGTAAGGGATAATTTTGCAATCTCATTAATATCCGAGATTGTTTATTCGTAAGTATTTACTGGGGTATATTTATCATTCATGTCCATGTTTCCTAAATATATAATATTATTTCTATTCTTATACTATTTTTTAACATATTTTTACCCATTGGTGAATTTCTATTAAATTGTATGGAACGAATATTTGTTTCGTTTTCCATACGACCTATTTTTTGACTTTTCTAGCAAGAGTACAAGAAGAATGTTCTATTAACTTATACGGAATAAAAATATTTTTACATATTCATAATTCTTTATTTCCACAATTTTCCCTCTACATGGTTTTAACATTATTTTAATTTAAATACTATTCTTTTAAAATTTTGCAGTATTTTGAGAAAAAAAATATTTATGAAGAAGAAAGTATATTTTTCTCAAGAATTAAATTCAAGTGTTTTATCAAAATTATTTTTTATCTAAGATGAAAAAGGGTTATATTTATATCCCTATTGTTAATTTTATTTCATTGTTTTTATGATGGAATTATTTTTATTAAATCCATTTATTTTATATATATTATGGTGGAATGATGTTTAAGAAACCCATTTTATTTCATGGGTTATGCTATGATGAATGATTTGTGTTTTTGTTGAACATGTAAGAATGATTTAATTATGAGATGTGTGGGACCTATATCTCCATCCAATGCATTGGGTAATGTTTTATATCTCATGATATAGACAGGAATACAGTGGAAAGAAAATCCAGTTCAGTAATACAGGGCTGGAACAACAAGTAAATCTATTTCAATAATACATGGTTGGAACAGAAAGTAAACTCGGTTCAATAATGGACTTCATCAACTATGATGTACTTTGAATAAATTACTTGGCTACAATATAAATCATATTATGTTATTATTTGTTTTCTACAATTCCACGTTTTATTCCAATTCTATTTTCTCATGGTTTATGATTCAATTATGATGTATTCCTTAGGAACTACAAAGATTCATTTCCTGACTCAAGATTTTGGTATATGATAAATGTGGTATGTTTTTTTTAAAAAGTTATGTTCATGTTTTTTCATTCTTATATTTATGTTTTTTAAGATATTTTCCATTATTACCCTTACTGATCATTTTAACTCACCCAATTCCATGTTTATTTTTTCCCATGATTTGAATAAGGGTATTATTTAATATGTGTAAAAACGGGGTTCTAGATATGAAGGATAACATTGGAGATTATTTGGATGTTTTATGAACCGGTTGTTTATGTTTTCCAGTTTCCAAAGGAACTAAACTAATATGGTATTTGGGATTATTTTGGTTTTATGTATTAAGTATTCTGAAAATGTAATATAATGTCCATGTATGTCAAGCTTCATTCTTTAAACTATCGGTGACTCATAAGTATCAAAAATTTTGAGTCCCTTTTTATGTTAGTTTCTCTATTATTAGTTTATATGTCTGTCAGTGACCCAGCTTATCAGTAGCTTATGTAATTGGTAGCTCTTGTATTGGTGATTTAGGTATCCAGGACATGTATATAAGTAGGACAAGTATCAATATCTCATACTTATCAGTGTCTTACACTAAACCAAAATTTGTATTTTTGTCTTATGATGTAAACATTACCACCAAAGGTTAAAATTATAATTTAACATGATTAAACACAATGTATCTTAATAAATCATAATTAGCATATTTAAAAATTATTTGTGAGCATTAAAACTAGAGTATTCCAATATGTAATAAAATAATTAATAATTAATAATTGCATATATATGAATAACAATATAATTACACACATGTTTCATAGAATAAAAATAAGAAGCATGTTTTAATTTTAGGTTCCCAATGCATTATATTGAAATAGGAAAATTTTTAATTATTAATTATAGTTTACATAGATAGAAAAATATTTTCAAAAAATTACTTTAAAAATTGCAATCATAATGTTAAAATTATCTAATAATTATTTTTTTCATAATTTTCTAAGATAGTGATTTTTTTTTGGGAAAAAAGTAAAATGTGGTATAAATATTACATAAGTATTATGACCTCATAATGAATTAAAAATTATGTAATAAGTAAAATAAAAATTTCTTGAATTTTTTTTTATTAGTTAAATTAACATATTTAAAACTAAGAAAATAAATTCTCTGATCCTATAAATAATATTTTGTAGCCTAAAGACTATTTTAATGATTTTAAAAACAATTCCTCAAGAATAAGAATCTTATCAACATATAAAATAATATATTTCAAATGATTTTGATTCTAAAACATTTCAAATCAAAAAAAATATTTATTAAAATAAAAAACCCATAAGGTAAAACCATGGGTATGCTAATGGATTTTAATTTTCCCAAAAATATATTTTTAGGACCTATGTTTAGGAATTAATAAACAATTTCCCCTAATTTACTATAAATACCCACACATCAATCCATTGATCTTCACTCCCAAATTAGTAATCGTAATTATCAATTATTTTTATCTCTCAATAGTCTATGTAATGAGTTCCTAAGATTCTAATTTGTTCTTCTCAAGAATTAAGAATCTACTTTCCAAGTTAAGGTTCGTTAATCCCCCTTAATCCTTTCCAATGGATATCTTATTGTTATAATATAATTTAAAATTCTATTAATATTCTTACATTCATGTAATATCATGGTATTATCATCTATTTGATATATTTTTAATGTGATATTACTAATTCCATTCCATTTTATCCTATTCCTGAATCATTATTATACTAATATTAGGATCTCTAATCCCTTTTTGCCTTTTATTAATTTAATCCTTTACTGTTCATTTTATTTTCAATGTAAAATTTTAATAGGATTCATTTATATAAAATCCTTATCATATTATAATTAAATATCACCATTACCTCTCATCATACCACCTTCATAAGGTTTTATAATTCAAAAACATTTTGGGAATACCAAGAGGTATATATAAATAAAGAAAAAAATACAAAATTTTTGGTGAAGTAAATAGTGTATAGTTTCATAAAAATTAAATCCCTATATGGATATTATAAAATGATAAAATATCTATAATATATATACTTAAGGTTAATAACCCTAAAATTGGTTTGTCATTTTTTAACTTGATCTTCACTTCGTGCACAACGAGTGGGTATAAATTCACACATGGTTTGATACTCTCAAGGGATACAATTTGGATGTTTCACATTATATTTATGAACCATAATGAAGGATTTGAATTTATTATTATGGTGTTTTAATGAATTTTTCATTTATGTGTCTAAATTAAGTGAGTGTTTCACTATATCCATAAGTTTGTGTTTGGGGGTGTTTTTTATATCATTAATTTAGTCTCCAACCATTGTAAACTATTGAAGAAGGTCATTATTTCCTATTGATATACTTATTCCTTGAAATAACCATTCCATTGAAAAAGGTAAATTCCATTATATTTTGATTATCCAATAATTTCTAAGTTTATTGTTGTATAATCGTCAAGATAGCCATATTTCCTATAAATAGGGCAATGTTTTCATTTTTATTTCCTTAATTTATATATAGAAACCTCTTGATTACTTATACTTAATTATATATAAGGTTACTTTGCGAAAATTATGATTTGTATCATTTAATATTTCTATTCATATGTTAGAATTAGTTACACAAAAAATTTATGCATAAATATTAAATCATTTTAGATGAATATAAAATATATATCATTTTTATCCATGCCAAAACTATAAAGGTTTAGTATCTTTGGAGAGTAGATACATGAACATCTTATTTAGTTACATTCCTCAAACTATCACATCATTTTCTGCACACTTTTTACCCTTCATGATATACCCTACATAAAACCTATAAAGGTATAAAAAATCCATGAGACTTCATTCTTCAATCTAGGGAATTTTATTTTTGTTCTAAGGTTCTTGCATTTTAGAAAAAATTTAAAAGAGGTTTAAAATGGGTTTATTAATTTATTAATCGTAATTTTAAATTTTTTAACTTTATGTAGGATTTTTTTAAAATTATTTAATTTGGGAACATTTATTTTGTTATAATCAATTTAATATTATTGAATTCTAAAAAAATCAAAATTATAATTTTGTGTGATATATTAAACATTATACACATATTATATACATGTATAAATTTGTATATATACATGTGTCATGTTGTAATTAAACATTTTAAAATGTTTATGTTATGAATTATATTTATATATATACTCTAAATTGTTATATAAATACATGTATAGGTGTTGGGTAGTTATATATTATGGATATATGTATATATATTTATCTATGTATATTTTTAAAATTTTAATCATATTGAAGAATGTAAATTTTTCTACACATACACACAAATATATATATATATATATATATATATATCTGGGTTTGTAAATATATATTAATATATTTATATATATATGTGTGTGTGTGTGTTGTGGCATTAAAAAAAAGGAAGAAATAAAATTCAAACAATAAAAATGTGTATAATAAATTAAATGAGTTTGATTTAAGGATTTAAAAGTCAATTGTTAGATTAAAAAGGGGAAACGTGTTTATTGAAAAGTGAAAATGAGATAATAATGAAGAATGTGGAAACAAGTTGAAGTAGAATGATTTAAATACATGAACTGTGAGTAATGTTTAGAGAATGTGTGTGTATGTTTTAACTTAAGGAAAACAAATGAGAAGATATGGGGTGTTGGGTGTAAAAATAATGAGAGGAATATGTCATGGTGTTAAAATAAAGAAGGGAGAAATAATTATTAGAGAGAGAATGATAAAAATGGGGGATATAAAGGAAATAAGGGAGAGATGAGATAGGGGTTTAAGGGGGAGACAAATCATGGGGGTACCATGCCCAAACCAAAAAAATATAAGAGAATAAAAATAATTTTAATAATAATAATAATAATACTAAATGGGGAAAATTGAAAGATAAAAATTAAATAATAATTATGTAATATGTTTTTAATTAAATGAGGGAATTATATGATGGAATTAGATGTGAGAATTAAATAAAAAACATATTTTTATTATTAAACATAAGGTAAATAAAATATCCAAATTTCTAAAATTCTTTCTATCATATCTCCCTAAATACTAACTGGATTGACGCACTATCAGTTATGTTTGATCCGTATTAATATGTATAAACTAAGAGACATATTTTTTTCACATATTTAAAATTATAATTTATATATTTAATTAAATATTATTTTTACATTTAAATTGTTGAATATGGATAATTTGGTGATTGAGGCTTCACACCAACCCATGTGAATATTGTTTATCATCCTTGTTGGTTCTGAAAATCAAGGCTGGGGATCCCTAATTTATATTATTTTTGTAACATGTAAGAGAGATCATTATTTTTTTATCCTTTGGGAAGATGGTATGTATCATATTAATAATGTTAATTAATTTATTAATTGTAATTAATGGGTTATAAGGTAATTTCACATATATTTTATATGATGTATTCATGTTGTAGATGCTTATTTCTGTAAAAAGTATTGTTTCATGCATGAGAATTGTAATCCTTATTATAAAATCTTGATTTAATTTAGATAAGATAAATGTTTTCATGGAAATATAAAGTAATAATTATATGAAGTTAATTATTATTATTTTCCAAAATAGAGCGAATCACATGCTTTTTACTGCTTTGAGATTTGTTTTTAATATTGTGAATTATATGGGATAAATTCTCCACTAAAAATCATCGTCGTTTCTTTCGTGGTAGATATTATGATATAGAAACTCTGTTGTTTGTTGTTGTGATATCAACCTAAATCAAAAATTGGTTAATAACTTATATTTGGAGAATGAAATGGTTACCCCATGATTATGGATTGTGTGATAATGCCCCAAAAAATAAAGAATTATAATGTGATAAAATAACTTATTAAATTCCATAAAATTATAATGGATGTGTTGTGATGTGGGGTTTTGTTGTTGTGGTGATGTGATATGATGGGGTTGTTGTGATGAGGTGGTATAGGACGTTGTGGTATGAGGTATATCTTGCGGTGTAAATTGGTTAATGTGTGGTTGTTTCATGTGGGGTGATGGTTTTTTGGTCATTATTATGGGGTGGCTAGGTGGTGGTTGATGTGTGGGTGTGCTTGTTTGGTGCTGAGGTTGTGGTTTCTTTTAGGGATATTGATATTTTCCTGATATGTGGTTTGGTTGTATTAATAACCCGATTAGTAATGGAATGTCAAATGATAATAATGAAAGTGGAATGGTTGGGGTCTGGTTTGGTTAATGGAATGTTAATGGTTAATTAATGAATAATAATGGGTTGAATAAGTAAATGGGTTTAATGAAAAAGTTTTTTTATGTATTGTTGTATGATTTTTTCATTTTAGTGGTGGAAGAAAAAGTGGTGGTGGTTTTCAGTTTGGGTGGTAATGATGTGATTTGTCTAGTTCTTGTTGTGGATCCATAGGATGGTCTTCTTTTGTGAATTATATATATACCTTGTATATTCTTGGGATTTTATATAAAAACACCTCCCATGTCGAGTACTTAGTGTTGATAACCAAATGTCTTGGTGGTTTTTTTCCAACATCTTGGTGGTGAGGGTGGGTGGTTGACTATTTCCTCTTTCTCGATCCCTCTTCCAAGAGATGATGGTATGCATGGGTTATGATAATAAGAATTCAAAAGAGATTCTGTCGAGATGTGGTGGTTAGTAACATGTAGGGTGATACGGTGGGGGTCGTGCATGGTATTATGAGTACATGTGGTTGATGTACAACATGTTCACAATACACTAAAACTCAGGTTATGTGATAGTTTATAGCATGTTAGGTGCTTGGGCACAGGTGTCCTCAAAAAATATGTGATGTAATGGTTAATACTAGACAAGGTGATTAGGCCCTTGTGTTTTTAGGAAATATGTGATGTGAAGATTATCAGCGCGTGGGGTTCTAGGAATGATGTGACATACGAAATTGGTGGGAGCTCTAGGACGTACGTTGTGGGGGTCTGAGAGTGGAATCTATGTGGGAAATTGGTGTGAGGTAACCTTTACCGATATGCTTCTTATTATGTTATTATACTTGGATACATTATTTGGTGAGTTATTATTAGTTTGGTTAAGGTTTGGTAAGTTAACCAGTTTAGGTGGTGTTGTTTTTTTTGTTTTCTCATAGATCCATTAGTATGATCTTTTCACATAGTCATGAGAGATTTTATTTCAATTAAGTATAATTTTATGCTCTCCCTATGCATATATAACTATTCTTAGGTTTTCCAGGAGGACATCATAGACTGTGTTGGACATTAGAATCTTAGACCATTGGATTTGTTACCGTGTCACTACCTTATCTTTCATTTTACAACTCTAATTTATATATTTTTAATTGTATTTATTTTAATTATACATGAATTATGGTACGGTTTAGGTTTCCTTTTTATATTATTTCATGAATTTTCTTTTTTTTATTTATCCTATATCTCAATCCAATTTTATTATTGAGGGTGATGCCTCCCATTTATGTGATTTTCATACCCTTCGTCCCAGTCTCCAACTCGGGGTCTACTGGAGGCAAGAATCGGGGGTCATTATCCCTCTTCCTTTATTGAAATATCTTTGCAAGTAGGGTTCATGACAAAACCTTTCTTCATAACATATAGAAAGTAAAAAACAAGGAAGATTGATATTAGATACTTAGTTAGGGAAACATAGTACAAATCAATCTATGATCAAAAGTATACATAAGATAATCATAACGGTACATGTTATTGATAATAACCTAGAAATTTTATAACCGATCAATCATGGTTAAATATCATGATTCGTGGAATAAAACAATAACATTTCAAAATACATGAATAATAAGAGAAATAAAACATCATAAATCAATCATGAATTACATGTTCATATCATAATTATGCCATAAAACTATGACACCATCATAGGCATAAAATCTATTTCATATGTTAAAGTTAACTATTATGACCAAAAATCATAGTGGATCAGACATTAATACATGTTTCCCATATCACAACAGATCAAGAATCATTGCCTATTTCCCATAGTGGATCATGCATCCCTACCTATTTACCATAGTAACATCAACTAACATCACATAACTTTATCATGAGCTATAAAATAATACCCAATACCTTCAAGGAATATATAATTATGTATCTACCAATCAAATAATAAAAACTACATAATGTGTTCCATAATATTTTAATACATTAATCTTACCATTATATCATAACTCATGAAAATAAAATGGGATTTATAAAAATTTAATAGTTTCCTCATAGTGTAACCCATGTAAAATAAATAGATTTATTAACAATATTATCATCATAATATTAAACCATATATATAAATAGTGAGGATGGTATCATTGGATCATATCACTAGTAAAGAATAATTAACAATGAAGTCATATTAGATGAAAATTTCCATCAAATATCCCTATAATATTTCATCAGGAAAATATCCTTTTAATTTTGAAATAAATTATTTAAAATGAAAATATTGTAAAAAATTCATTGAAAAGAACCATGAAAATTTTTAGAGGAATCTTCAAAACATTGAGTGATCAAGAAGGCAAGAAATTTTGTTCATGTCGTATATGTTAAAATAAATATTTCTTTCACATTTTTGGTAAAAATCCAAACGTACCTCATTCATAAAACAGTGAGAAAATTCATTTGAAAATTTTTATAGAAATGAAAACATGATTTAAAATGAATTTTAATAATAATTGGATAATAATCAAAAATATTCATGAAGCAATTTAAATAAAACATTGACATGGAAGAAAAAGATTCCCACTGAATAGTAAAGCATAGTTTATTTTCCTTAAAAAAATTATTTCAATCTATTGATTAGTTAAAATGATGAAAATTCAATTAAAACATGTATTAATTAGAATAAAACTAAATTATAATAAAAATTAAATGTATTTATTAGAAAAATATCATATAATCTTCTTGATGGATATTCAAGCATAAAGAATCCTAAATCAAATGGGATTGAGATGAAAATCTCTTTCCATGAGTCTTATCATTCATTGTAAACATTAAAAAATCCAATATAATAAATTTAGATTTATTATTAATTTATTAAAAAACAATTAAAATATATATCATACCTTATATGATGTACTTATATCATCTTTTGACACTTTTATTATCAATTTTTTTTATTAAAATCACTGTTTCGGGTGATAATTGCTTTGTTTTTCATGCTGTTTTTGGTTTGACAATCCTTGTCCTTATACATTGATCATGGTTCCATAATTTATATGATATTAATCATTTCATTAGTACTATATATATTTTTAAGACTATTCATATATAGTGGTGATGAAATATGAATTACACCACTTCATATAGACAGTGGTCCATGCACACACACAAGTCATGTTTCCATTTTTCGATGGATGATTCAAAATAAAAGTTAATAATAATTCACCTTTACAGAATAATTATTATTTAATATATATCATATATATTCATTAGTCCTATCCTTATTTCAAATCATGTTAAATGGAAGTGAAAACCAAATCACATAGCTTCGTGGAGGTGTTAGACCACACCTATGCATGAGTAACATTATCATTTTCTAACATATGGGAATAAGACGGATAATGGTTATTCCTTCATAATAATAAAAACTATTTATTTTTAATATAATGAAATAAATATTTTATAATGGATACAGTATGATTATAGGAGGAAGAATAAGAAATAACGTTAAAAATGCTTGGTTAATATTTATACCTCTTCATTGAGAGACTTTCTTTCTCTTACACCTTAATCCTTGAAAGGATAGTCTTTTGTTAGGATAAAAATTTATATGATGTGTTTAAGGTACATATTATTATAATATGGTTGGTATTAGATGATCTATAAGGCTCAAACATTGTGAATAATAAAGCATATGAGGTTCCCTTTTATAAGTAAGGGGGAGGACCACTCTTCGAATTACATAAAGTACTAAATAACTATAAATTACACTTCATGAGAAAATAGATCCAAATTTATATATTTAAATTTTAATATGAGTATGAGTCTAAATCATCTCATAATATAATATTTTAATAATACTTGGTAATTTTTTTAATATTGGATATTAGTTTTAACTCCTTGTTAACCCTTTCGACAATTACCATAATATCAAAGATTTATATTCTTTAAGGGTTCAATATATTACCATAAAAGGACAATAGACTCGTAAATATACCAATAATAATATTTTCAACCGTATATCATTCACCTGGATAAATATAGGTTTTTTATTAATTTAAAATCATTTAATAAAATCTGATTTATTATAAAAAAAATTAAAGTCATTTTTTGAACTATTCATTACATTTTTCATTAAAATTACCCATTCTTAATATTTTATAAACCTTTAACACATAAATAATATTTTATATTTATCTATAAAATTATTTACAAAGCATAATTCACTCAAACAAAATCAGTTTTATATTTTTTTTAAATCATTTACTTTATTTTTCTAATGATTTCACAAGCACTTTGTTATTGTTTCCTAATAATTTAAGATAATTATTTCATAAAAAAATTAAAAATAAATTCCCATTATAAAAAAGTTCATTCATATTTTAAATAACAATTTATATCTGAACTGAATTTTTTTATCCCTATCACAAAATATTATAGATATTAAAAACAAGAAAGTGAATCATTTTACTTTAGCTTTTATTTGAATATTAAGAAATAAAAAATTAATTTAAAATGAAAAAAATATAATATTCTTAAAGTTTGGATGACTATGGGCAGAATATAATCATATAATTAAATAAAGGTAAGTGTTTTAATGAATTTAAATCTTTATCACATGAGTTTTAACCCTAATTATTCAAAAACATGAATCCATTTTTCAATATTAAATTACTATAAGTGGTATAAATTTATTTATGATAAAACACAAAGCCGAATTAAATATAGTTTTTCATAAAAAATTATTTTATGTTTAAAAATGTTTTAATTCCAAATTTGAAAATAAAATTTATTACAATTAACTTAATTATATTATTAATAAAATAAGATTAAATTTTTTACTTTGATTCAATTTTTTTAAAAAAATGATACTTTTTAAATTCTTTAAACAAAAAATACATTTTTTAATATAATTTTCCCCCTTTCTATTTTTTTGGAAACATTCCTAAACAAATTTTCAAACTGAAACTGTTTTCACAACACTTTTTTTAAAAAAAATTATTTTTCTCAACTTTTACCAAAACATAGCCTTTAGCAAAGGGAATGTTTTGACACCACACTACTATTTAAAGTAATTTTTATGCAATTACATCCCTCCATTAAAAGAAATTTTTTGTCCATTTTAAGATAAAACCCCCTCAATATTTTGTCCTCTCAAAAAGTTTTCTCTCAATTTTTCTCCTCTCTCATTTTCTGATAATCATAGCATCATATTCATAATAGGAAGAGTTTTATGATATCTTAAAAACTTATACATATTCTCCAATTTTGAAAACATAATCCAAATCATATAGGGGGCCCTTCCTTAGAAATATTAGTAAGTCACTGATATATGTTGTACATGAATTTGTAACCTCAATTCCAAAAATATTTTTCATATATTTTGTGAAAATATCAGTAATTTGATACATCGTTGAAATGTAATCTATCATAACATATTTAACATAAAAATTATATATTATTAAGTGAAAAATTACATCAATATGATTTGATCTATAATGTTTTATTGGGTTTTTGTAAAGATAAATAGAGCTTTGATTATCACAAAGGATATTTAAAGGTTTTCAAGCATCCACTCTCAAAATTTCTTAATGACCTGTCTTCTAAATAACTTGGGTACAAGAATTTATAGAGGAAACATATTGTTATTTCATTGTACTCAATTTATTTAATTCTTTTTCTTACTTTTTCATCTCATACTACATTTTACCAAGAAAAAATATTCTCCTAGTGTTGATTTTCTATCATTACTGTAACATCCCAGGTAAATAAAGAATAAAAAATTTTCATATTTATTAATATTTGAAAATTAAATATTAATTTTACTATAAAGGGGTTTCTATGTTCAATAGCATACCCGATACGCAATAAAGAGATTCTTTGAAATCTTACGTTGCACACTAGTAATAAAATAATATTTTTTTAAATGGTAGTTAACACGTAGCCGTTGTATTGGAGGGAATGAATAGAAATAACTAAAATATGATTATATATGTTTTTTAAATGTTTTTACATTTATCCAATAAAGTATAAAGGATTAAAATACGAAAAGAATTCAATTTTAGGCATATATAATCTAATATTCACTAAATGTCCACTTATCGTCGTTTGATGGAAAACCGTCCTTAAATATAGTTTTGGTTACTCTTATACATTCTATTGGACCAAATAAAATTTTTATTTATAATTGCGACATCAAAATTTACTTTGTGTAATTTTTTGGTATTTTTCCGATAAAGTTCATTTTTTTAATGAATAGTGAAAAATGTTGTATTTTAATTCAAAACCTATTTTAAATCTAATTTGTTTATATGATTAGATTATATATTGAATTGGTTTTAATGTTAAATTAGAATATATTTTTACCATTTAATCCAATTTTGGTCATTGGAATTAATTTCACTTTGAAAATGGACTTAAACTAGTGTCAATCTCATGATACATATTGTTTCATAAAAACAAGCTATTTGTTTTGACAGCGGGAATTAATTATTAAATTAATTAATTTAACTTATATGTTTTGATTTTTTTAAAATATAAATCATTTTTGAATTCGTAATATCAAATATATCTTAGGGTGAAGTTTTGGTATTTTTCTGAAAAACTTCAATTTTTGATGAATAGTGAAACCACTAAGTGGTACTTAAAAAAAATGATTTTTCATTTAAATGACATTTTACCACCTCTGTGTTTTGAATTTCAAAAATCCAACATACATGGTTGTCATTAGGATGTAAAATGTGGTTCAATGAGATTAAAATAATTTTTTTGGTGAATAGTAACTTTTAAGTTTTTAATCGCGATTAGAGGTAATTAGTGTAATTTAAGGTAAAAATAATGTTTTAATAATATGAAATGACCTAGACACATGTCATAACATTATTGGACATGTCATGTCCAACCAAGAAAATCCATGGGTCAACTTGGGGACCCCATGGAGCCACTTTGGTAGGAAAATGACATTAATAACTTTTTATTTAATGTTAAAATAAAAATGTCACAAACATGAGATGTTTTACTAAAACAATTTTTAAATTGGGTTATACAAGTTATAATTTTGACTATAAATATTAATTATAAAGATAAAAATATTTCCTACATCATGATATTTTTTTTATAATTTTTAGACATTAAATAGATTAAATTATTTATGACACCATGATGATGCAGTAATTACCTCATTATTTAACGATTTAAATAAAATGAAATGATAATGTAAAATCTAAGACCTAAACTTGTCAAAAACCTATTGGATGGGAGGATTTAGAACCCTTATAACCTTATCCTCAAAATCTATAATTTTGGGACCTTTTTTATCTGAAAAGCATTTTATAATAAAATATCTTTTCTTAACTTTCCAAGAGTTCCCCTCCTCTCCTCTTATAAAATGCCCACACCTCTACCTCCTTACCCACACCTCTAAAGACTTTGGTTCGGCCAAGCTCTGCTTATTTTGTCTCTCCACATCCCTCTATTACTCCTAGAATCCTAACATTGGGCAGAAGTATTCCCAAGGAATCCTTTGAGCTCAAATCAAAAGGAGTTACCCGTTTTAAAGGTAGTGTTTTCTCTTGTGTTATTTTGTTTTATTTTTCTTCCCCAACCCTATAAAATCTTTTTATTCATTTCTTTGGTAACAACAACAGTATCTTCAATATACTAGGATGTTTTTATTATAAGTATTAGAGCTTCACCTACACACACCTACATCTAATGGTTAAAGAACATATTGTTTCTGTGGATGGTGAATTTCCGCCTCATGAAACGATGATTGTTAAACACTCATATAACACCTTAAAAGGTGGACATTAAGATGTCACTATATTTATATATGATATATAATATGTTTATGCTTTTCTTAAGCTTCTTTATTTTTCATTTATTTCATACCTTTGTGGTTTCCATAATGGGTAAACGCGATATCTTCATTTTAGGAAGTGTGGACTACCGCCCCCTCAAAGTGATTTGATTCGTTAATGCCATATGTGGGACGTATAAAGGATGGATTTAAAGTTATTATATACTATGTTATACTAGAATTATAATATACCTTTATATAATTATTATTTCTTTCCATTAAAGTATGAGATATAAATGAAAGTAGCATTCATGCGTACGTACGGCTTACCGTCTCCATGAACGGTGCATTTCATTTCTTATCCCCAAATGTAATGTACTATTATAAGTACATATATATAATGGATATATATGGTGTATGTTACATCTAAATGATGAATATAATTATGGAATTATAATATACATATCTCTCATTTAGTTTTAATTCCATTAATATGACATAGAACTGAAAGTAGCATTCATGCGTACGTATGGCTTACCGTCTCCATGAATGGTGCATTTCATTTCTTAACTCTAAATGATTATGTAATATTATAAATACATGTATATTCTAGATATATATGATATATATGAAATCCAAATCATGAATATCATTCTGGATATAATGAACCTTTGACCACACGAACAACATGTAATTGTAAGAAGTCTACTTTCGACATAAGAACCAAATATCGACAAAACAAACATTATTAACTTAAATGATTACATAATGTTTATAACATGGAAATAAGTGATATAAAAGGAATAATAAGATTGAAAAAGGTTCGTAAGCAAGTAGAAATTAACTTTAGTTTATTATTCAGGAGATTAAAGAGCAATCGAGTCACGTCAGACACGAGGTAAGGGACTTCGTCTCAATCTCCTTTCATTGAGCCATATTTTGTTCTAATACAAGGCTTTCCTTTATACGGTGTATAATCACCTTTGACTTTTAATTTTATACAAAAGGAATATATTTCTACAAAGCGTTTTACTAAACGACAAAAAGGAATATTTCTTTTAACATATGCGGTGACAACAACCTTTTCCACCGCTGCGAGTATTATTTGGTCTTTGGCGTCCTCAATAAGCCATAATGTTTTTAAAATGAAAAAAATACCATATACTCTTTTATGTATTTTAGTATTGAAATTGGTTTTTATAATGGATTTGTTATGTCAATATATTTATGTGATATATTTATATCAAAGTGTGGAAATGTTTTCTTTCCATTATATTTGTTTTATGTCTTATGATTTTATAATCGTACTTGGAAATTTGACGAGTGGTTACGTGATAAACCATATGACGGGTGGTGCCGTGAATACCAGGACGGGTGGTTACGTTATAACCTCCAATGCATTGGGTATGGAAGTCGGCTGTATGGCTATTCCATTAAGTGATATGTGTGGAAGTCGACTGTATGGTTATTCCATTTAAGTATGTTTATGTCCCAAGTTACCTTTATATGTTATGTGTTCTTTATATGGGTTTTATGATAATCTTTTCATTACAAAAGGGTATGTATTGATCTTTTATTCAGTGAAGAGTTTTTACTACTTCATAAAGGTGAAATGTATTACTTTGATAAGGTATACATGGTTTACTTGTTGTTTTGAAAAACTAACAGTTTTCATTCTTTGTGTTTCCCTTACTAAGCTTTTTATGCTCACCCCATGTTTTTTTGAAATGTTTTTCACAGGACTTAATGTGGAATAATGTCAAGGATGGGATCAAGGGAAAGTCATGCTATATAAAATATGGAACTAGACATGTTTCTTTTTAAGAGTTTTTATTTTATGGAAACTTAGTAGAAGTGTCTACTTTGTAATCTTTTGAGATGTAATAGTTATGATATAATTCTCTAAAACTCTAAACCTGAAAAGATCCTCAGTGGGAATTATTCATTTAATTCAATGTTAAGTAATGTTTTAGGCTGGGTCCTTATAGTTGGTATCAAAGGTCGGTTTAGACAACTTTAGGAGTTAGAAAATTGTTAAATTATAAATTAATGGTATGATTGAAATGATATAGCATTTAAATATTACCATGTTGCTTCGCCTAAGATATTTCTATGCTCAGAATGGTTTTCCGCAGACGAAACAAAGTAGCTATGTTGGGACGACATCAGGAGGAAGACAACCTTCCAAATCAGCAACCTGAGATGGTCGGAATTGGAACTGAATAGTTTGTTGCAGTGATGGCACAGTTGACTCAGGCTATAAATGGTGGTGGTATCCATGCATGAGATCAGCTAGATCAACCGCAGAGGAACATGTCAGTGGTGGAACATTTCATGAGGCAATATCCCCCATCATTCAGAGGATCATCTGACTCTGTGCTAGATGAAGGATGGATTAATGCATTGGAGAATATTTTTGATGTCATGGGGTGTTCAGAACATCAAAAGGTTAGTCTTGATGTTTACCGTTTTAAAGGTGAAGCAGATCAGTGGTGGTCGATGATGAAAAATATGAGGGATAGTGATCAGATTGATGATCTTAACTGGGATGAATTCAAAGGTATGTTTCTGGAGAAATATTTTCCTAAGGTGGTTCGTCTTAGGATGGAAAAAAAATTCCTAGAATTGAGGACGGAGGATGACTCAGTGGCTGCTTATGAAGCAAAGTTCAGTCGACTGGAAAGGTATGCTCCAAACTTCATACGAGATCTTGATAGTAAAATAAACCATTTTTACTCAGGGTTAAAGCCAAGGTATTGAAGGGATTTAGCTTCTCGTGAGTTAAAAAGTTATGAAAAACTTGTTCGATATGAAGAGAAGGTGTAAATGGAGTTTACCGATGATCAAGTGTTCTTTGACAAACAACAGAATAAGAGGTCCAGTTGTCAGGAAAAAGGGAATAATTCATCAAATAAGCAAGGAGGTAAGAAAAAAAATATCCATCCTATGAGAAGTATGGTAACATGCATCCTCGAGAATGTTTATCCAAGTCTGTAAAGTGCTTTCAGTGTGGTAAGTCTGGTCATATTGCTCGTAACTGTAAGGAATATGATCCAGAAGGCAATGAAAAGTCAGCGCTAAGATGTTTTAAGTGTAATGAAATGGGTCATTATGAAAATGAGTGTTTAACAAAGAACTCAACTGGGGGAAAGCAGCGAGACTACAAGCAGAAAGGGGTGGTGAAATCCATTGAAACTACTTCAGAAGATGTTGGTCCATCGAATGAAGTAGTATTAGGTACACTGTTTGTTTGTTCAGATTATGCCAATGTGTTGTTTGATTCAGGGTCTACACATTCTTTCATTTATGAGAAGTTTTGTAGTAAATTGGGAATTCCATCTCAAGATATGTATCCTGAACTTATGGTAAAAACACCCGGAGGGAATGTTGAGATAAAAAGAAATTATAAGAACCTTCATATCCTTGTGTGCGGAAAGAATCTACAAGAAAACCTTATTTTTTTGCCTCTAGTAGAGTTTGATGTTATTTTGGACATGGATTGGCTTTCTGTTTATCATGCTAAGATTGACTGCAGAGCTAAAATGGTTTCTTTTCAGAAAGATTTTCAGTTTGTGTACAATAATGAACCCTTGCTTTTGATAACATATCAGGGAGTTGAGAAACTAGTAAAAGATGGAAATGAATGTTACCTTGCACATGTTGTTGAAAATAAAGGAACTATTCAGATTAATGATGTGTCAGTGGTAAATGAGTGTCTTGATGTTTTTCCTGATGAGTTTCCTGGTATTATTCATGATCGAGGAGTTGAATTTACTGTTGACTTAGTTCCTGATTCTAAGCCAATTTCAAAACCCCCTTACCAAATGACTCAAGTTGAACTTTTTGAGTTAAAGAAGCAATTGTAGGAGTTATTAGATAAAGGTTTCATTCGACCTAGCACATCACAATGAGGTGATCCTATCTTGTTTGTTAAAAAGAAAGATGGTTCAATGAGACTTTTCATTGATTAAAGAGCCTTGAATAATATCACTGTTAAGAACAAGTATCCTTTGCCTCATATCGATGATTTGTTTGATCAGCTCTAGGGAGCTCAGTATTTTTCAAAGATTGACTTGAGGTCGGGGTACCATCAGTTGAATGTAAAAGAAGCAGACCTTCCAAAGACTGCCTTTCGTACTAGATATGGCCATTATGAATTTGTATTTATGCCTTTTGGGTTAACCAATCCACCTGCTGTATTCATGGACCTTATGAATAGAATTTTCCATGATTTCTTGGATAAGTTTGTGGTTTTTTTCATTGATGATATTTTGGTGTTTTCTAAAAGTAAAAAGGAGCATGAAAGTCATTTAAGGGTTATCTTGAAAACCTTAAAAGAAAAGAAACTGTATGGAAAATTCAGGAAGTGTGAGTTTTGGTTACAAAAAATTTCTTTCCTTGGTCACATTGTTTCAATAAATGGAATAACTTTTGATCCTTCTAAAACAAAAGTTGTTAAAGAATGGCCAAGACCCACAAATGTAACTGAGATCCGTAGTTTTCATGATTTTTTAGGTTACTACTGAAGGTTTGTTGAAACTTTTTCACGGTTATCTAGTCCAATGACTAAGCCAACTCAGAAGGGTGTTAAGCTTATCTGGACAAAAGAATGTGATGATTGTTTTCAGGAGTTGAAAAGAAGATTGGTGAATGCTCCAGTTTTGAAAATTCCTTCCAGGAATAGTGAGTTTGTTATATACAATGATGATTCATTGAAGGGACTTGGTTATGTCCTTATGCAGAATGATCGGGTAACCGCATATGCTTCACATCAGTTAAAACTCTTGAGGTAAATTACCCTACACATGACTTGGAATTAGCTGCTATTGTTTTTGATCTAAAAATTTGGAGGCATAATTTGTATAGAGTAAAGTGTCAAATATATACTGATCACAAAAGTTTAAAGTATATATTCACTCAGAAATAATTGAACATGAGATAGAGGAGATGGCTATTAATCAAGGATTATGATTGTAAAATTCATTACCATTCTGGAAAAGCAAATAAAGTGGTTGATGCTTTGAGTCGAAAAAGTAATGCTTCATTAACAATGTTGCGTTTGGAACGTGATCCTTTGGTTAAAGATTTGATGAAATTTGGCATAGAAGTTGTTGGTGCAAGATTTCATTCTGTTTTGTTTTAGGTATCAGTGAAATCTTCTCTATCAGATAGAATTAAGCAAGCACAGAATAAAGACAGTGGGTTGAGGAAAAAGGTTGATCTAGTTCAGAAGGGTAAGTTTCCTGAATTTAGTATGGGATAATGATTGTGTTTTGAGGTTTGGGAAGAGATTATGTGTTCCTGGTGATTCACAGTTGAAGAATGAGTTGTTATGTGAGGCTCATAGATCTCCATTTTCAGTTCATCCATGAATTACTAAGATGTATAGATATCTTCGGGAGTATTACTGGTGGGACAGAATGAAAAGGGATATTTCTGATTTTACTGTGAAGTGTTTGACTTTTCAATAGGTAAAAGCAGAGCGGCAGTTACTGAAAGGGATGCTTCAGACTTTACCAGTGCCAGAGTCGAAATGGGAGAATATATCCATGGACTTCGTTGTGGGATTTCCGAAGACACCTCGAGGTAATAATGCAATCTGAGTTATTGTAGATCGTTTGACTAAATCAGCTCATTTCCTTGCTATACGAGATACTTTTTCCATAGATCAACTTTCCCATTTGTATCATAAAAAGATAGTCAGGTTACATGGAGTTCCTCTCTCCATTGTATCTGACCGTGATCCCATGATCACTTCTAACTTTTGGAGAGGCCTTCAGAAGTCGTTGGGTACTGAATCAAATTTTAGTACAACTTTTCATCCGTAATCAGATGGGCAGTCAGAACGAACAATTCAGACCTTGGAGGATATGCTACGTGATTGCTCTATGGACTATCAGGGATGTTGGGACCAACATCTTTCTTTGGTTGAGTTTTCATATAATAACAGTTTTCATTCCAGTATACAGATGGCTCTGTTTGAAGCATTATATGGGAAGCGGTGTCGATCTCCAGCTTTTTGGGATGAAGTGGGTGAAAGGAACCTGATGGGACCAGAATTGGTAGAAGAGATGGCAGAAAAAGTTCAGTTGATTTAGAAAGACATGAGAACAGCTCAGAGCAGACAGCAAAGTTATGCAGACAACAGGAGGAAGGATCTATCTTTCGAGGTAGGTGATCATGTTTTTTCTCAAAGTTTCACCATGGAAAAGTGTGATGCGATTTGTTAAGAAAGGAAATATGAGTCCAAGGTTCATTGGACCATATGAAATTCTGTAAAAAGTTGGATCAGTTGCTTATCGAGTGGCTTTACCTCCGAGTTTATCTCAGATGCACAATGTTTTTCATGTTTTAATATTAAGGAAGTACGTTCCAGATCCATCTCATGTTTTGAGTCCAGAGGTAGTTCAGCTGGAAGAGAATCTATCATATGAGGAATAACCTGTCCAGATTCTTGAACATAGAGAGCATGTGTTGCGGAATAAGGTAATTCACCAGGTAATGGTTTTGTGTAAAAACCATATGGTTGAAGAGGCAACATTGGAATCTGAAAATGTTATGAGGGATAAATACCCCCACATATTTTGATAAGTGAATAAAATTGCGAGGACACAATTCCCATAAGGGGGGAAGGATGTAACATCCTTGGTAAATAAAGAATAAAACATTTTCATATTTATTAATATTTTAAAATTAAATATTAATTTTACTTTAAAGGGGGTTCTATGTTCGATAGCGTACCTGATACGCAACAAAGAGATTCTTTGAAATCTTACATTGCACACTAGTAATAAAATAATATTTTTTTAAATGGTAGTTAACACGTACCCGTTGTGTTGGCGGGAATGAATAGAAATAACTAAAATATGATTATATATGTTTGTTAAATGTTTTTACATTTATCCAATAAAGGATAAAGGATTAAAATACAAAAAGAATTCAATTTTAGACATATATGCTCTAATATTCGCTAAAGGTCCACTTATCACCTTTTGATGGGGAACAGTCATTAAATATAGTTTTGGTCACTCTTATACATTCTGTTGGACCAAATAAAATTCTTCTTTCGAATTTGGACATCAAAATTTACTTTGTGTAAATTTTTGGTATTTTTCCGATAAAGTTCATTTTTTAATGAATAGTGAAAATGTTGTATATTAATTCAAAACCACTTTTTAATATAATTTGTTTATATGATTAGATTATATTTTGAATTTGTTTTAAAGTGAAATTAGAATATATTTTTACCATTTAATCCAATTGTGGTCATTGGAATTAATTTTACTTTGAAATTGGACTTAAACTAGTGTCAATCTTTTGATACATATTGTTTCATAAAAACACGCTATTTGTTTTGACAGCGGGAATTAATTATTAAATTAATTAATGTAACTTATATGTTTTGAATTTTAAAAAATAGACATCATTTTTGAATTTGGAATATCAAATATTGCTTAGGGTGATGTTTTGGTATTTTTCTGAAAAACTTCAATTTTTGATGAATAGTGAAACCACTAAGTGGTACTTAAAAAAACTAATTTTTTGTTTAAATGAAATTTTACCACCTCTGTGTTTTGAATTTCAAAAATCCGACATACATGGTTGTCATTAGGAAGTAAAATGTGGTTCAATGGGATTAAAATATTTTTTTGGTTAATAGTAACTTTTAAGTTTTTAATCATGATTAGAGGTAATTAGTGTAATTTAAGGTAAAAATAATGTTTTAATAATATGAAATGACCTAGACACATGTCCTACCCTTATTGGATGTGTCATTGAAGACCAAGAAAATCCATGGGTCAACTTGGGGACCCCATGGAGCCACTTTGGTAGGAAAATGACATTAATAACTTTTAATTTAATGTTAAAATAAAAATTTCACAAACTTGAGATGTTTTACTAAAACAATTTTTAAATGGGGTTATACAAGTAAAAATTATGACTATAAATATTCATTACAAATATAAAACGATTTCCTACATCATGATATTTTTTTTATAATTTTTTGACATTAAATAGATTAAATTATATATGAAACCATGATGATGCATCAATTACCTCATTATTTAACGATTTAAATAAAATGAAACGATAATGTAAAATCTAAGACCTAAACTTGTAAAAACCCTATTGGATGGGAGGATTCTGAACCCTTATCACCTTATCCCTTAAATTTATAATTGTGGGACCTTTTTTATCCGAAAATCATTTTACAATAAAATATCTTTTCTTAACTTTCCAAGAGTGCCCCTCCTCTCCTCTTATAAAAGGCCCCCACCTCTACCTACATACCCACACCTCTCAAAACTTTTGTTCGTCCAAGATCTACTTATTTAGTCTCTCCACATCCCTCTATTACTCCTAGAAACCTCACTTTGGGCAGAAGTCTTCCCAAGTAAGCCTTTGATCTCAAATCAAAAGTAGTTCCCCGTTTTAAAGGTAGTGTTTTCTCTTGTGTTATTTTGTTTTATTTTTCTTCTCCAACCCTCTAAAATCATTTTATTCATTTATTTTGTAACAACAACAGTATATTACATATAATAGTATGTTTTTATGATAACCATTAGAGCTACACCTACACACACCTACATCTAATGGTTAAAGAACATGCTGTTTCTGTGGATGGCGAATTTCTGCCTCACGAAATGATGATTGTTCAACACTCATATAACACCTTCAATGGTGGCCATTAAGATGTCACTATATTTATATATTATATATAATATGTTTATGTTTTCATTAATCTTCTGTATTTTTCATTTATGTCATACCTTTATGGTTTCCATTATGGGTAAACGCGATATCTTCATTTTAGGAAGTGCAGACTACGACCCCCTCAAAGTGATTTGATTCGTTAATGCCATATGTGGGACGTATAAAGGATGTATTTAAAGTTATTATATATGATGTTATAATGGAATTATAATATACCTTTATATCAATATTATTTCTTTCCATTAAAGTATGAGATAGAAATGATAGTAGCGTTCATGCATACGTACGGCTTACCGTCTCCATGAACGGTGCATTTCATTTCTTATCCCCAAATGTAATGTACTATTATAAGTACATATATATAATGGATATATATGATGTATGTTACATCTAAATGATGAATATAATTCTGGAATTAAAATATACATATCCCTCATTTTGTTATAATTCCATTAATATGACATAGAAATGAAAGTAGCGTTCATGCGTACGTACGGCTTACCGTCTCCATGAACGGTTCATTTCTTTTCTAACCTCTAAATTATTATGTAATATTATAAATACATGTATATTCTGGATATATATGATATATATGATATCAAAATTATGAATATCATTCTGGATATAATGAACCTTTGACCACACGAACAACATGTAATTGTAAGAAGTCCACTTTTGACTTAAGAACCAAATATTGACAAAACAAACATTATTAACTTAAATGACTACATAATGTTTATATCATGGAAATAAGTGATATAAAAGGAAAAATAATATTGAAAAAGGATCTTATGAAAGTAGAAATTATCTTTACTTTATTATTCAAGAGATTAAAGAGAAATCGAGTCACGTCAGACTTCAGATAAGGGACTTCATCTCAATATCCTTTCATTGAAGAATATTTTGTTCTAATAGAAGGCTTTCTTTTATAGAGTGTATAAACCCCTTTGGATTTTAATTTTATACAAAAGTAATCTTTTATTACGAAGCGTTTTACTAAACGACAAAATGGAACGTTTCTTTTAACATATGCGGTGATAACGACCTTTTCTGCCGCCGTGAGTATTATTTGGTCTTTGGCTTCCTCAACAAGCAGTAATGTTTTTAAAATGAAATAAATACCATATACTCTTTTATGTATTTTTTTTATTGAAAATGGTTTTTATAATGGATTTCTTATGTCAATATATTTACGTGATATATTGTGATCAAAGTTTGGAAATGTTTTCTTTCCATTATATTTTTTTTATGTCTTATGATTTTATAATGGTACTTGGACATTTGACGGGTGGTTACATGATAAAACATATGACGGGTGGTGATGTGAATACCAGGACGGGAGGTTATGTTATAACCTCCAATGCATTGGGTATGGAAGTCGGCCGTATGGCTATTCCATTAAGTGATATGTGTGGAAGTCAGCCGTATGGTTATTCCATTTAAGTATGTTTATGTCCCAAGTTACCTTTATATGTTATGTGTTTTTTATATGGGTTTCATGGTAATCTTTTGGTTACAAAAGGTTAAGTATTGATCTTTTATTCAGTGAAGAGTTTTTACTACTTCATAAAGGTGAAAAGTATTACTTTGATAAAGTATACATGGTTTACTTGTTGTTTTGAAAAACTAACAGTTTTCATTCTTTGTGTGTCCCTTACTGAGCTTTTTATGCTCACCCCAATTTTTTTTGAAATGTTTTTCACAGGAATTAATGTGGAATAGTGTCAAGGATAGGATCAAGGGAAATTCATGCTATATAAAACATAGAACTAGACATGTTTCTTTTTAAGAGTTTTTATTTTATGGAAACTTAGTAGAAGTGTCTACTTTGTAATCTTTTGAGATGTAATAGTTAAGATCTAATTCTCTAAAACTCTAAACCTGAAAAGATCCTCAATGGGAAATATTCATTTAATTCAATGTTAAGTAATGTTTAAGGCTGGGGCCTTATAATTACAATATACAACATAATCAGCATTAATGTATCCAATAAAGTTCATGTCACAACTTTTCATATACATCCATCTATAAGAATATGATCATTTAATATATATAAGAATTATTTTTTTCCAGGATATGTTTTTCCATTGGATCACTTTGATATTTTTTATATAATGTAACAGTGTAAACAATGTCCTCCCTTGAATCTATATAATAATGAAAGATTCATGTCAACTTCTAAGAGACTTATAACACTTTTCCCAAAATCCTCTTTACTCACATTGATGCCTATGAAAATTGGAGTAGAAAATTAATTGGAATGATCCATGTCAAAAATTTGTAAAAACTCTTGAGCATAATTATTTTCAGAAATAAAAATATATATATTTCCATTTTTTTAACTCGTATTCATATAACTAAAGTTAATTATATGAGGATTTAAATGTTAATTTTTTCCTCATTTTTTCTTACAATGTTTTTCCCTGTCTCCTGCAAAAATTATTTCATTGATGTGGCCTTAAAAACACATGTTTTTCCACATCTTGTTAATTAATTTTTATTAATTTAATTAATTATTTTAACACTTTTTAATAAATAATGGGTCTTTTATATTTTTATTATTAATTTTAATAATTAATCAATTTTTCTAATTAATCTTTTATTATAAGCTTTAAGAGAAATAATTTACTTTTTACTTTAATTTTATAGACCAATATCATTTTATTTATATTGTTGTTTTTGTTCTGTGTAGTTAATAATTTAACATTAATTAGAAAATTAATTAAGTTTGTATTTTCACTTAGAAAATGAAGTTTAAATTTATCATTTCATGTATTAAATATCAGATAATTTAATTTAATAGAATCTAAATATATTTTTTTCATTTAACAATTAATTATTTATTAATTTAGTTTTATAAATGTTCTACTCTTGTTTAATTTCATCAACTTAATTAATGATCATAAATTTATTAATAAAATAATAGTTATCTGATTTCTTTAATTAATTTAATTTGAAATATTATTCTTCTATAAATAATTAAACTTTATTTTATAATTGTTTTAATTTAACATTAACTTTTAAAAGTTTAATTGTTTCTGAATTCAATTTTTAGCATAGTAATAATCTAAGTTATGTGAATTTAAGTTATTAATAATTTAACTTATGTTCAATTGGTTTTATAAATTTGTTAAAGTTTATGTTGTAATTCAATTTTCAATTGTTTTAATTAAGTTTTAGTTTTTATTAATTATTTTTTCTTACTTTATTTAATTTATATTATATATATTTTTCTCTATTTATTTTGCAGTGTCACAGTGCCTCAGCAATCATTTCCTATCATGGTGCTCCCACGCACTGCTTTCCCATTCTTTCATAGTCTCACCACTTTATGATGGCACCGTGGCCATTCTCACCTTCACGGTCTCAACCCTTCACGGTGATACTTCAAGATATCTCACCGTATTCCTCTTACGGTGTCTCATACTACCATTTCTTCCTTGACTCCACGCACCATTTCATTTCTTACGGTCTCACCATTTGGTTACGGTGTCTCAGTTTTTCCACTATTTCCTCATCCACCGTATCTCCTTCAACTGTAATCTCTTCTCCTCCAGCCCTGGCCACCGTTTTCCCTATCTTTCACAACAAACCCTTGTGACCATATTCTTCTCTACCGCCACCGCTCGTCGCTCAAAGTCGGATCCACCAAATGAATGACATCAAATTTCACATGCACTCAAACTAGTTCAAGAATCGTACCAGTCCATAAACCAAAGATTCAATTTATATATTAATTTTCTAGAACTAGATCAATTAAAACACAAATAATACCAGATCTGCTATAGCCACACATGCTTTTCAACCTTTTCATACTGGATCCTCACTACTCGAAGTCGTTCTTTCATCAACAGAGAAACTCACGAGAATGTGCTTCCGCATTAAGGAAAAATCGAAGCTGAATCGAGCTAAAGCTTTCCCATATTCAGAGTTACAGGCTATAACAAAACTGAAGTAGTTGTTGCATAGAAGAACTGAGATCTGAATTCAAGGAAGAAGCTGCCATACCAGAGGCGATCCAACGATGAAAAACTGGGGAGTATGTCGCCGGTACTGAGGAGCTGGAGACCTAATGCTTCTGGAGTCCGATCTAGTTCTCACCTATAGCGGTTGTGGGAGATTGAGGAGGCAGAATTGTGTCGGAGTAGCAGGAGCCGCACGGATTGGGGAAGAAGACCGAAATATTAAAAAAAGTTAACTTAATAAAATTAACAAATAAAAATAGAATAACATTAAAATTAATAAATGATAACAAAAACATAGAAATTAAAAAATAAATAACTAATAAAAATAATATTTAAATAATTACAATTTAAAACTAATTAAAATAAAATGTATTAAACCAAAACGTTAATGATAGTCTAATTAAAAAAAATATAATTAAATTTCATACTTTAATGAATATAATATTTATAAATTAACTTATTTATTAATAAAATAATTAAAAAATATAATATTCAAATTAAAACTATTTATTATGATAAACTTAAATGATAATTTATTAAAATATTCAAAAAAAACTAAATACCCATATTAATATTTTAATGGCTTAATAAATACTTTACTTTTAACCTAATTTAATTTTTAGTTAATCACCTTCATAATTAATAAATAATAAAATATCACTTAGAAGATTAATTAACAAAAATAATAAAAATAATAACTAATAAATATTTAATTTCACATTTTTCTTTTGTTTTTAAAAGTAAGATTTTTAACATGGAGATATTTAGTTATTTTTCTGTTCTAGTTATTTTAGGTTCATACGGGAATTGAAATCCCATCTAGATTCACACAACTAACTCTACCAGAGTTATTTACGAGGGGAAAACTAGTGTGACGTGCCTGTCACGAAAGAAAGCATGTGTGTGGTGCACAACTGAGGGATTTTTGAAGTCGGTTGAATTGAGTGGTGACTTGCAGTATATGATAGTGGGGTTTTAAAGGAAAAGTAGTGGCAGAATTTGAGGACGCTCGCTGATTCATTCCAAAAACATACCATATTCGAGTAGGGAATTCATTTGAGCATTCACTTAAGGAGCAGATCCGAGAACCTGGAGCACTTCTCGGAGATCCATTCTTCGGAGTTTCGAGGTCTAGGAGCAGCAGCAATTGATGTTTGCAGAGGGAGTTTTCTTCCTCTGTTCTCTTTAAATTATCTTCCTCTATAATTGAATGGTTTTAGTATATTAAATAGAGATGATGATAGGCTAAATACTTCTAGTTCAGTGTTTAAATTGAATCTAAAGGTTAATCTATCTTTCTCATTCTCTTTTTCATTTTAAATGTGATCGACATTGATTGTAAAGATTAGTTCTGATTACATTCAATTTGAACATATCACCAATACTTAATCTTGGAATTCCACATTCAATCAGTGATTTGTATTATAGAATAATTTATTTAATAATTTGAATTAAAATTAAAGACTACAGAATATATGGAGAGTTTGTTCTGTAATCATTTCTAACCAGAATTTCCAAGTTGATTAGTCTAAGAGTGGAAAACTCCAAAATTGGTCATCCTGAGTGATTTATCTCTTGGAGAGGGAAATAAATCACTCCTTTCAGTGATATTAGTTGTAAATAATATCGTGAGAAGGAATTATTTCAAAACCAGTAGAGTTGATATTTTCCTCGGACGTATTTCTCTAGATGTGTACTCTTCGGCATTTTATTTCTTTGTTACTGTTTTTAGATTGTTCCTTGTTTTGATACATTTTATAACAAAAACTAAAAAAATGTGTTCTTTCATTTTTTCCTTATAATAAATAAAAAAATTATAAATATGGAAATTCAATCCCTCTGCTGAAAACAGTCGGGACTTGTAGTTAGTTTTTAGAAGATTAGTGGTCAAAATTAGCCTTCCCAGTGGATTTGACCTTGCTTTCCACATATACAGTAGTTAGTAAGAATATAAATTTTAATCTTTGACCAAATTCAATGATTTTTCAGTTCAATGTTTTTGGAGTCATTTCCGAGGAAGACATGAGCCATTGCATAAAAAACTAAAAAAGACACATATAAAAATATTAAAAAAATTGGAAAATTTAAAAATAAATAAAAAAATTGTTTCAAATCTTGCTTAATTGTTATTACTGAGTACTTCTTGTTATTTTTTTTATGAGCACAAGAACTTATGGTGCTATATTAGAGACTTTGAACCTTGACTAAGATAATCATCTCACTGATCTAATAAAGAAGAACAAAACTAAAATGGAAAATTTTGATAATAGAGTTCCTGCAACTAACAACTTCCAAAATCATCCAGAACTCTTAGATGAACATGAATGGCCTAGGATGAAGGAGTTTCAACTTTCTTAGGTTTCAATCAATCCATCATCCATCACATTATCTCATAGGGCCAAAAACTATCAATTTAAATAGTCACACATTTCTCTATTGCCTTCTTTTAATGGGATCTCTAATGAGGACTCCCATGCCTTCATTAGAGACTTCTACAATACTGTGAAAAAGTTACATCTTCTAGGACTCACATAAAATGAACTAAGAATGATATTATTTCCCTTTTTCCTTAAAGGTAATGCTAGGAACTGGTTTATGAGTCTAGATGAGTACATATTCGGAAACTGGGATCAAGTGTATAATTCTTCATTATGAAATTTTATCCTCAAAGACTGAAAGGTGTACTAAGAACAAAAATCACTAGATTTTATCAAGAGGATGGAGAATATTTTCATGAAGCTTGTGATAGATTCAGGGATCTTCTTAGGTAGTTTCCCCATCATCAACTCCCATCTCACCTTCTCATGGATACATTCTATGGAGGGTTACCCTCCTCTGGACAGAATCTAGTTGATCAAGCTGCTGGGGGTAATTACAATGTTAAAACTGATGAAGAACATAGAAATTCTTTTAATATTCTTGCACTGAATTCACAACATAAAAATTCAAGAAGAAAAAGAATCAATTGAAATGTTAACCCAGACATTGGTTCAATGAATTAAACTCAACCTCAACTGTCTGAAATCACCAACCAACTTCAATCTTTAATGAACCAGAGTTCTAAACAAACTATTAACCAATTAGGATATAAAAATACCAACCAATCGTTAAGAGAACAGTGTGTCCAATGTGGTATGTTTGGGCATACTGAAAACATCTATCCTAATTTTGATATCCCATCCCACCAACATGATAATCCGAACTTTGTTAACTATGGTCCTAGAATGCCTCTGAAAAAAGATCCATTTTTAAACAATTACAACCAAGGATATAGGAACCATCCAAATATGTCCTGGAAATATTAAGTCTTAATTAAACAATCCATTGCCCCTAATTACTCTAATAAATCAAGACCAAACATTCAAAATCAACAATGGGGTGAGTCTTCAAATGTACAAGGAAACAATGATAGTCACATGTCTTCTAAGCTTGATCTAATTTTGAACAAAATCAACTCTCAAGAAGAAAGGTACACGACTCAACTGTCCAAACATCAAAATACATATGATTCTGATAAAACAAAAACTGATGTGAGAATGAAAAATATGTAAACACAACTTGGTCAACTTGCTAGAGATTTTTTATCTAGGGGGAAAAGGTATACATCCATGTACCACTGAGCTTAATCCTAGGGATAATTCCATGGTTGTTGTCACTAGCAGTGGGATTAATACTCAAACTGTCGCTGAAAATGTCCATGAAAATGCCCAAAATGAAAATCTACTTCAATCTGGAAATAAAAATATGCTTTTCTCACATGCTTGAAATTCAAAAAAAAGTCTTGAAAATGATCTAAATCTAAATTTATCACCTAAAACTCAATCTGAAACTTCATCGAAAAATAACAAGAATAAAGTAAAAGAAGAAGTTGAAGAAGAGGTGAGGTATATGCCTAATTTCCTTTTCGCCCCACCCATCCCTTTCCCTGAGAAGCTGAAACCTCAAAGTAACACTAAGGACAAACTGCTTTAGTTCCTTGGTCTCCTCTCTAAACATCAAGAGAAAATTACTTTCATTAAAACTTTAATTCAAATCCCATCTTACTTGAAATCTCTTAAGAAATTTTTTTTCTAACAAAAAACCCCTGGAAGAATTTTCTACTTACAACCTCACTAAAGAGTGCAGTGCTTTACTCCAAAATAAAATCCCACCTATACTAAAAGACCCAGGTAGTTCTTTCATACCTTGCACGCTAGGAAACTCTGATCAGCTTAACTATTTGTGTTATTTAGGTGCTAGTATTAATCTTCTCCCATACCCATTGTTTCAACAGTTCAGGTTAGGTGACCTTCAACCCACCATATTCAAACTACAGTTAGCTGATAGATCTTTCACTTATCCTGTGGGTAGGTTATATGACTTGCTAGTTGGGGTTGGGAAGCTATTTTTTCCTACAGACTTTTTAGTCTTGGATATGGAATGTGATCAAGAGGTGGCCATCATCTTGGGTAGGCCCTTCTTGGCCACATGTTCTACTGTTATTGATGTTTCTAAGGGTCAATTAATCTTTAAAATTGGAGAACAACAAGAATAGTTCAATGTGTTTAAAAATGTTATAGGACTACATTTTTCTGAAAACTATCCAATGGTAGAGTCCTTAGAAGATGAGAACTCAACTGAAAATATTAATAAATTTAAAAGTCAATCTTATGTTGAAGAAAATATTTATGAAGTTGAAAATCCTATTCAATTTGTTTTAGAAGTTGAAAATTTTGCTCAAACTCCAAAACTGGAAAATTTTTCAGAACTGGACAGTTGTCCAGTTTCCGCTGTAGAAGGGTCCTCTGTTTATGAACATAGGATCTTTTTGAGTGAATTTTAGGGTGTCTTTGTTAACACCAACTTTTCTGAGAACTTTTATGATATTGAGGGAGAATTTATAAGACAACTAGATGATTCTTCTTTGATAAACTTGTTAAAATCTGATATAGAAAGTCTTGATGGTGTACTGCCCACTTTGGACAGTAGCACTATTACTTTTGAATCTGAACATGAAATTGAAAACCTTTCATCATTTAATACTCCTTATAAGAAATATGTTGATGATCTTGGTCTTCAAAGGCCTAAGAGTCTTTCTTCTAGTGTAGAACCACCCACTCTTAAGCTAAAACTCATTCCTTCTCATATTAAATATTCATTTCTAGGTGAGAAATCCAATTTTCTTGTAATAATTTATACTAAACTCAATATTTACCAAGAGGAAAGATTGTTGAATCTGTTGAAGAATTTTAAATCTGCCATAGGTTGGACAATAACTAATATCAAGGGTATTAGTCCCTCATTCTGTATTCATAAAATACCTATGTAACATGATCATATGCATAGGGTAGAATGTAAAATAAGATTAAATCCAAACATTAAAGAAGTTGTGAGAGAAGAAGTGATCAAACTGCTGGACACTATAATGATATATCCCATTTCTGATAGTTCTTGGGTCAGCCCTATCCAGGTTATCCCAAGAAGGGTGGTTTCACTATAGTTAAAAATGAAAAAAATGAAGAAGTCCAAGTTAGAAAATCCACAAAATTGAGAGTCTGTATCGATTATAGGAATCTTAATGCATCCACTAGGAAGGACCATTTTCCAATGCCCTTCTTGGATAAAATGCTTAAGAGGCTTGTTGGAAATGAGTTTTTTTATTTTCTGGATGGGTATTATGGTTACAACCAGATTTCTGTTGCTCTAGAGGATCAGGAAAAGACCACTTTCACATGCCCCTTTGGGACTTCTTTCTAGAGGCGGATTCCCTTTGGGTTGTGTGGAGCTCCATCAACCTTTAAAATGTGTATGATGTCTATCTTTTCAGATATGATTAAGATAATTATTGAGGTTTTCATGGATGATTTTTCTATTATGGGTAGTACATTTGATACTTGTCTTGGAAATCTTCTATTAGTCTTGGAGAGATGCATTGAAACCAACCATGTTCTTAATTGGGAGAAGTATCAATTTATGGTTATAGAAGGTATAGTTCTTGGTCATAAGTTTTCAAAGAGAGGTCTAGAAGTTGATTCTGCTAAGATTGATGTTATTCAAAAACTGCCACCTCTTATAAATGTCAAAGGTGTTAGAAGTTTCCTAGGTCATTCCGGTTTCTAATGGAGATTCCTAAAAGATTTTTCGAAAATAACTAAGAACATATGTTCTTTCTTGGTCAAGTATACACCTTTAAATTTTGTTGAAAACTATTTTAAATCATTAAATTTTCTTACATAAAAACTCAATACATCACCTATCATCACTACAGTGGACTGGAAACTACCTTTTGAGCTATTGTGTGATGTTAGTGACATGGCTATAGGTGTTGTCATTGTAAATAGGGAAGATATGAAGTTACATGTGGTGTATTATGCTATTAGACTCGTAGATGATGCCCAAAATAATTATAACACTACTAAAAAAGAATTGTTACCTGTTGTTTTTGCTATTGAGAAGTTTAGACATCATCTCTTAGGTTCTAAAGTCATCATTTTCACTGATCATTCTGAATTAAAGTGCTTACTGTCTAAGAAAGAAACTAAACCCAGGCTGATTAGATGGATTCTATTGTTACAAGAATTTGATTTAGAGATTAGGGATAAGGAGGGAGCTAGAAATTTAGTTTTTTACTACCTTTCTAGGCTACCTCTTACTCAATCTGAATCTAAAAATTATAGGGAGATAAACTTTTCCATTCCTGATGAAAAGCTACTCACATTGTCTATTATCAAATCTTCTTGGTTTGGAGATTTTTCCAAATTCCATTCTGCATGTCTCTTTACCAAAAATATGTTTAATAACCAAAGAAAGAAATTCATTTCTGAACTTAAATACTACCATTGGGATGATCCCCTGCTGTTTTGGAGGTGTGCTGATGGTATTCTTAGGAGATGCATACCTGAGGAAGAGATGATTCCTGTCTTAGAGGATTGTCATTCTTCACCTTGGGGAGGTCACAATGGTGGTGAGAGAATAGCTCAGAAAGTATTACTATCTGGTTTCCATTGGACTACTCTTTAAAGTATTCTAGGAGCATTTTGGTTGGCTGTGATAGATATCATAGGCTAGACAATGTGTGTATGAAACAAGAGTTACCCCAAAAAGGAAGTCTATAAATTTAAATTTTCGATGTCTGGGGTTTATATTTTATGGATCCATTTCCGTCATCTCATGGGAATGAGTATATACTTGTTGTTGTAGGCTATGTTTCGAAATGGGTTGAGGCGGTGGCACTTCCCAACAATCAAGTCAATTCTGTAATAAAATTTGTGAAAAGGAACATCTTTATAAGATTTGGAGTCCCAAGAGATTTTATCACTGATAATGGAACACAATTTAAGAACTATAAATTTAAATTGTTGATGGAGAAATATGGTTGTGTTCATAAAATTGGTACTCTTTATCATCAACAGTTTAGTGGACAGGTTGAAATTTCTAATAGGGAACTGAAAAAAATACTTGAGAAAACTATGTCATACTCTAGGAAAGAATGGTCTCAAAAATAGGATGATTATTTATGGGAATATAGAAGAAATTTTAAGACCCTAATAGGTATGTCTCCTTATAGGATATTGTTTGGGAAATTTTGTCATTTACCTGTGGAGTTGCAACACAAGTCTTATTGGGCAATTAAGGCTTCAAACGTTGATTTTGAGAGTGCTAATGAGAGGAGGTTACTTGATCTGAGTTAAATAGATGAGATTAGGAGAGAGAGTTATGATAATTCAATGATTTATAAAGAGAGGATGAAAATATTTCATGATACTATCATTCAAACCAAAGAGTTTAAACCTGGAGAGAAGGTCCTCCTCTTTAACTCTCGAATTAAACTCTTTCCTGGAAAGCTAAAGTCCAAGTGGTATGGACCTTTTACTATAGTGAGAGTGATGAAGAATGGAGCTATTGAAATAGTAGGTGAAGAGAATAAACCCATATTATTTAATGGGCAGAGATTGAAACTTTATTTTGAGGGACAGCCAAAGGGCTTGGCAGCCTTCATTGTGCTAGAAAACTGTTCTTGAATGAATTTTGGCTAGGGACTTTAAACCTAGCACTCCATGGGAGGAAACCCATGTTCCTTTTTGTTTTAGTAAATAAAAATTTGTAATTAAATAAAGTCTAACTGAAGACTTTAAATACAGTGCTTCTTGGGAGTCAACCCATGATCTTTTATTTGTGTTTACTATTGTTTTTTTCTTGTTTTTTTAATAATGTGCTTCCATGTTGCCTCTTATTTGCACTGTCTATACTGGTTATTTTTCTTTGGTTTTATTTCTCTGTGTTTTTAGGATGCTGTTGTTGTGTCATTAAAGGATTGTAATTCCCATGATCGTTTCTGGACAAGAACCTAGTAAGGGAAGTACTTTAATTTTTTGCAGTTATTTCTGCTTCTATTTTATCTAAAAAAATTCTGCTCACTAAATTTTTTTGTTTGTATTAGCAAATTAGGCAATATGTGTATTGAAAATTCAATTGCATGATTTGAATAGTATTAAAAATATGTTGCATGTCTTTCATAAAAAAATATTCTCTATATGTTGTGGATTTAAAATAAATCCTTCTTAAAAAATTTTGTTGCATGTTTTTGGCCACTACAAAAGTCTATTTTTATTAAAAAAAATATGCATGTTCCTTTTACTATAAACTGAAATTCATTGTTTAGAACTCATTCACTACCTGAAATTAAGTGTGGCAGGTACATGATTTCAGGTAGTTGTGTTTCTCATTGGAACTGATTAGTCTATAGGGTGTTTATCATGTATCTTTCTGCTATATTGAACATCCATTTGAATCATACTTTGTTAAAATTCATACACCCAGTTCATCGTGCATCCACAAATTACATGATATTTCTTGAACTGAGTTGAAAATCTTTGTCACTGGACATTAATGTTAATGCATATACTTTCTTATGAACCTACTGCTATGTTATTTATTGTGGAAAACTAAATTTTTAAACTTCAATGTGACCTTTATACATGGAATCTTTATACTAAATTGAAAATATGTTTTGAACTTTAATTGTCAAATTGTTCTTCTCCACATTATAAGTCATATTTGGGGAAAAATTTGGGTTTTAAGTGGGGGAGAGGGGGTCAATTCTTGAATGTGCTAAACTATGATTAATTGAAATCCCATCATTTCCCACTACAATTCAAAATTTATTACAATTCAAAATTTCTTTTAAAAAATGGTTAATTTTTTTAAAACAAATTGCATAATTTTAGGCTTTAAACTATATTCAAATGGGTGTTCCTTTAGGAAAAGTACCTTTCTAGAAGTTAAGATTTGTTTTGAATATGACATTAGTGATAATGGATAATTGTTGAGTGATCTATCTTAGTGATCTAATGGAAATTTTGGTTTGGGAATTATTCCTGAGAGTGATATGGGTACCCTTTTAATGAAATTATGATCATAACTCTTGGAATTAGATGTTTTATTTTGATCATAGGTGACTCATTTTTCACTTAATTATAAAAATCAGTTATCTTAGTGATACAATGTAAATTATTTTTCATAAAAATCTTTCGAAACTATAGTAGTTCGGGCATCTGGGAACCCACGGTGAGTCTCTGAGACCTTGATATTGGGTGCATTTTTGTTTACTACAATCCCTATATATACTTTGAATAAGTTCATTGCATAGTGATTAGAACATGATACATGGATTGGGAATAATTAAATAATGTGATTAAGGTCAAAAATAAGTTCATTAAGGTGAGGGGAATGATGAACGCCAAATGAAGAAGGGGTCGATTGGTTTATATGGGAATTATTTAGGTTGTATCATTGACGTGATTAAAAAGAATATATATATATATTTTGGAACCTAGATAAAAAAGTAAAAGTATAAAGTTCTTACTATTAAGGTCTTATTTCCACGTAAATTTTACCTTTTGTCCCTCTTGGACTTTGGACTTGAGCCTCGATTGAAGTTATTCACTAAGTAGTACCACATATGAGGCATGACACTTTCATTTCTTGTTGATTCATTACTCTCTTGACTACCTTTGAGAATTTTTTCTAAGTAATATTTGTGTGAGAAATTTATCTTCTAAGCCTAATGAAAGCCTTGAAGTCCTCTGTTGAAAGTTTTGGACATGTTACATTTGAGCAATTCAATAAAAACATTTTTTTATTTGTCAACGTTAATAAAACATTAGATTTTATGAAGAAAAAACAATGATTAAGTGTGGTGTAATTTTATGTGGCCTTAAAAACACAATTTTGCCACATCTTTTTAATTATTTTTTATCAATTTAAATAAATATTTTAACACTTTTTAAAAAATAATGTCTCTTTTGTATTTTTATTATTAATTTTAATAATTAATCAATTTTTATAATTAATCGTGTATTATAAGCTTAAAAATAATTAATTTATTTATTACATTAATTTTATAGAATAGTAACTTTTTATTTAGATTGTTTTTTTGTTCTACAGAGTTAATAATTTTATATTAATTAGATAATTAATTAAGTCTGCATTTGCACTTAGAAAATGAAGTTTAAATTTAGAATTTCATGTATTCAATATTAATTAATTTAATTTAATAGAATCTAAATATTTGATGTCATTTAACAATTCATTATTTATTAATTTAGTTTTCTAAATGTTCTACTCTTATTTATTTTCATTAACTTAATTAATGATCATAAATTTATTAATAAAATAATAGTTATCTGATTTCTTTAATTAATTTATTTTGAAACAGTAGTCTTTTATAAATAATTATACTTGTTTTTATAATAGTTTTAATTTAATATTAAAATTTAATAATTTAATAATTTCTAAATTCAATTTTTAGTATAATAATAATCTAAGTTATGTGAATTGAAGTTATTAATAATTTACCTTAAGTTTAATTGGTTTGATAAATTTATTAAATTTTATGTTGTAATTAAATTTTCAATTTTTTTAATTAAGTTTTCGTTTTTATTTATTATTATGTTCTTATTTTATTTAAGTTTTATTATAATTTTTTTATCTTTTATTTTTCTGTGTCACAGTGCCTCAGCAACTGTTTCCTGTCACGGTGCCACCACACACTGATTTCCCATTCTTCCACGGTCTCACCACTTTACGGTGGCACCGTGTCCTTTCTCACCGTCACTGTCTCAACCAATCACGTTGATACTCCAAGTTGTCTCACCGTATTCCTCTTACGGTGTCTCCTACTACCGTTTCTACCTTGCCTCCACGCACCTTTTCATTTCTTATGGTCTCACTGTTTGGTTACAGTGTCTCAGTTTTTCCCTCGTTTCCTCATCCACCGTATCTCATTCCACCGTAATCTCTTCTCCTCCAGCCCTAGCCACCATTTTTCCTTATCTCGCCAAACAAACCCTTGCGACCATATTTTTCTCTACTGCCACCACTCCTCGATCAAACTATGATCCCCCAAATGAATTTCATCAAATTTTACATGCGCTCAAACAAGTTCAAGAATCATACCAGACCATCAACCAAATATTCAATTTATATATAAATTTTCCAAAACTAGACCAATTAAAACCCAAATAATACAAGATATGTTATACCCACACATGCTTTTCAACCTTTTTATACTGGATCCTCACCGCTCAGAGCTGTGCTATCATCACCAGATAAACGCGTGGGCCTGTGTTGCAGCTTTGAAGAAAAATCAAAGCTGAATCCATCTAAAGCTTGTCCAGATTCAGAGTTGCAGTCTATAATCGAACTAAAGCCGCTACTGCATAGAAGAACTGAGATCTGAAGCTGAGGAAGAAGCTTCCACAATAGAGGGGATCCGCCACTGCGATGTAGGGGAGTTCGTCACCTGTACTGAGGAGCTGGAGACCTAATTCTTCTCGAGTTCGATCCAGTTCTCACTTGTAGTGGCTGTGGGAGATTGAGAAGGTGGAATCGTGCCAGATTACCAGGAGTTGCATGGATTGGGTAAGAAGACCGAAAGATTAAATAATAGTTAACTTAATAAAATTAACAAATAAAAATAGAATAAAAATAAAATAAATAAATAATAATAAACACATAGAACTTAATAAATAAATAACTAATAATAATAATAGTTAAATATATATAATTTAAAATTAATTAAAATAAAATGTATTAAACCAAAATATTAGTGACAGAATTATTAATAAAACTAATATAATTAATTTTAATACTATAATGAGTATAATATTTCTAAATTATCTGATTTATTAATAATATAATTATAAAATATAATATTCAAATTAAATCTATTTATTATGATAAACTGATATGATAATTTTTTTTAAAAAATCAAAAAGACTAAATACTATTATTATTAATTTAATGATTTAATAAATAATTTACTTTTAACATAATTTAATTTTTTTTAATCACCTTCTTAATTAAAAAATAATAACATATAACATAGAAGATTAATTAACAATAATAATTAAAATAATAACTAATAAATATATAATTTCACACTAAACATTAGTTTATTAAAGTAAAATATTTAACGTGGAGATATTTAGTTATTTTTCTATTATAATTTTTGCAGGTTCATATGGGAATTGAAATCCTTTCTAGATTCACACAACTAACTCAGACGGAGTTAGTTACGAGGGGAAAACTAGTGCGAAATTTCTGTCGTGAAAGAGCGCACGTGTGTGGTGCCCAACTGAGGGATTTTTGAAGTTGGTTGAATTGAGTGGTGACTTGCAGTAGATGACAGTGGGGTTTTAATGGAAAATTAGTAGTAGAATTTGAGGAAACTCGCTAATTAATTCCACAAACATACCAGATTCGAGTGGGGAATTCATTCAAGCATTCACTTCGGGAGTAGAGTAGAGAATCTGGAGCACTTCTCAGAGAGCCATTCTTGAGAGTTCCGCGGGCCAATAGCAGCAGTAATTGATGTTATTAGAGGGAGTTTTCTTCCTCTGTTATCTTTAAATTATCTTCTTCTATAATTTAATGATTTTTTTTATGAAATAGAGATGAGGATTGGCTAAATACTTCCAGTTTAGGGTTTAAATTGAATCTACTGGTTAATCATTCTTTCTCATTCTCTTTATCATTTTAAATGTGATCTAAACTGATTGGAGAGATCAGTTCTGATTATATTTAATTTACAACATAGAACCAATAATTAATATTTTAATTACACATTCAATCAGTGAGTTTGATTGTGGAATAATTTCTTTAATCATTTGAATTGAAATTAAAGACTGCAGAACATACGACAAGTTTGTTCTGTAATATTTTCAAACCAGAATTCACAAATTGATTAATCTAAGAGTGGAAAACTCCAAAATTGGTCATCTTGAGTGATTTATCCCCTGTAGAGGGAAATAAATCACTCCTTTCGGTGATTTTAGTTGTAAATAATACCGTGAGAATGAATGATTTTAAAACTAGTAGAGTTGATTTTTCCCCGGATGTATTTCTCTAGATTGTTCACTCTTCAACATTTTATTTCTTTGTTACTATTTTTAACTTCTTCCTTCTTTTGATAAAATTTATAAGAAATACATAAAAAATGTTTTGTTTCATTTGGGCCTTATTATAAATAAACAAAATAAAAAAATTAGAAAGATAGAAATTCAATCCCTATATTGACAATAGTAGGGACTTTTAATTAGTTTTTAGAAGATTAGTGGTCAAAACTAGCCTTCCATATGGGTTCGACCCTGCTTTCCACATATACAGTAAATAGTAGGAATAAAAATTTTAAACATTTACTGACTTCAACAATAGTATAGGTCAGTCATGAAAATAAAAAATGAAAATAAGAGTACCTTTACTCACTTCCTTAACATATAGGCTGTTTTTTTACTTTTCATTTAGAAAAGTTCATCAGTCTAATGTGACTATAAATTTTGAATAATCTTGCATGGGAATACTATTTCCTCCCATACAAAACATTCTTTAGAATATACACTATTCTTACATTATTATCAAGTAATAACACACTATGTTTCCTAATGCAAACATCTTTTTAACTTTCTCCATTTAAGAAATATGACTTAAAATCCATCTAATAAAATTTGTAACAATTATTTGAATCCACTACTGAGAACATTATTATAATTTCTAGTATCAAAAATAATAATAACATTTCATTAAAATCAATATGTTCCACTAATGAATAATCTTTTAAAACAAGTTTAGATTTGTTTATTGAAACATTATCAAGCTCATTCATCTTTTTTCTAAACATACACTTTGTTTCTATAATATTTGTTCTTTATATTCCTGGAAAAGGTTCCCAATATTCGTTTTTATCAAAAATATATAACACTTCATTCATTAAATCAACCCACTCTTAATGTTAAACTACAATTAAAATTTATTCTTATTAAAACTATGAGATATGTGGGGTCTGATTCTCTAATATCAACTTCCATATATTCTAAACTAGAGCAATCTAATTTCCAATGATGACAATGGATTCCACCTATTTTTGTAAGGTATGATATTTTATAGATTTTCTAACTATCTCAATTTCCATATCAAATGATTTATCTAAATATTATAATACATATTTTGTCTCACATTATACTTAATTATTTTTATTCTCATTAGAAGTATTCATTTTATCATCCATAATATTTTCAATAACTTCTTTAAGGAATTTGGATTCTCAATAACTTTCACATCATAAGAATCCACCAACTTCTGTAGATATTTTCTAACATTTGTAACTTCATCTAATGAATGAATATCCCTTGAAATTCGTTCCTCTATTATCTTATCAAATTTTAAAATATTTGTATTTTTTTATTATAAAAGGACTCTCAAATACAATGAAGTATTTACGTGATGTATTTTTCATATACTATATCTCAAAAGGAGTCATGTTGGATTCTGCCTACAACAAAAATACATTTTATATATGAACAACAATAATGATGAATTCTATCTATATAAATATAGAATGTTTATTCTCAACCAGCATACTTCTTCCTGTTTTCACTAAACTTCTATTATTCATTTCTACCACTCTATTTTTTCGAGGAGTGTGTATAGCACTGTATTGATTTTTAATTCCATGTTTCTTTATATAAGATTCAATAAAATTCCTTGTGTATTCATTTATGTTTTCAATTCTCAACATTATAATATAAACACCTAATAATATTTTGAATCCCCTTATGAAATATTTGAACATCTCTATTGTGTATTATTTATATTACACAAACATTATGTTTTTCATTTGTGTGATGTAATAAATGAAAGAAATAAAGTAAAAATATCCTTCTGTTGATTGATTTATCATCATCCCACAAATATTAGAGTGTATGAGCTCAAGCGGTCTGATGGATTAGATTTCTACATTCTTATATCTTCCACTAACCATATTATCTTTCTAAAAAGTTACAAAATAGTATCATCTTTCTCTATTAATCATGGTAAGTTGATAAAACATTTTCCTAAGAGAGTGTTATTAAATTTTTTTTCCAAGATTAGAAAATCATTGATTACACAACTTATTTTCATCCTTAACACTTAAGTAACTTGGGTTAAAAATTTATCCAATCAAAAAATATTCCACTTGTTCTTTCACCCTTCATAATGACTTTTCCATATTTTAAACTTATAATTATACAAGATTATTTTCTGAAGATCACTTCTTTACCATACTCACAATGTTTTTTGACACTAGGTAAGTTGTGTTTCAGCCTATCAACATATACAATATCCTTTGATTTCAATTTTTGATCTTCAATATCAGAAGTTCATATTCCTCAAATTTTTATGGAACTTATATTTTTGAAATTAACTACTCCTCCTTCATGATTTTGAACATCTTTAAATATATTTATATCCCCTATAATATGTGAGGAACAAAAAATATCCATATTCTATGGTTTGTTTATTTTTCATGATGAGAGAGTTTTATAAACAAAAAAAAATATTTTTCCTAAGCTTTCTTCTTTTTGGCCTCTTATTTTCGAGCATAAGAAAATTTTCCTTGAAGTTTTGTCATGAATTCTTCACCAAAGTGACCTTATGGGTCATATATTCCAAAAATATCTTCTACGATATCAATTATATTTTGTGATGTGAACTTTCAAGAAACTTTTAACTTTTACTTTCATTTATCCTACATCCTAGAAAGGTGGTTCTCTTTTCTTTTGTTGTTTCTCCCTATCATTTCATGCCTACTTCTACAGAGAGACATATTGTGAAAACAATTATAATATTTGTTCCAATATATACCAAAACACAAAAAATATCCACTAATTCATTATATTATCTAGAAAAATTATATTTCCTTATAATTGGTTTGTTTTCATTCAACATATCTATCTACATAATAATCTTCACTGTGTGGGAAATATTTCTTAAAAAAATATTTTCATATTTTAATGATTTGGTAGTTTTTTCATATCCTTTATCAATCCAATTTTACCAAAAAATATTTAAACACATACATGGTTAGTAAAATCATATTAACTTTACATTCAGTTGGTGAATACTTCACATGATTATTGGAATTAGTTTTTAGTAGCTTTTGATGATTCATCCTTTATATCTGATTTTTTTTTAAAATTTTCAACCATATTCCTTAATTTACTTTCAACCTCAATGAATCTTAACTGAGTTATAAAAACCATATATTACACAGTATAAATGTTCTTATTAAGATCTAACACCATAATTCCTTGTTTATAAACTTTCAGTTTGAGGTTTGTGATCTTTTGGATATACTCATCTTCATATTTATTGACATATTTTATTTATTATTATTTACACTTTCCTTATTCAATGTTATGATCTATTTCTTGAGTTTTCAATATTTATCCAAACCTTCAATGATTTCTGATATGAACAGATAATCCCTATAAGTTTCTTCGCATTCTTATTCTTCACTTTTGGAAGTATCAACCTTCATTTCTATATTAGAAATAAAATTATAAACTTATCCATATTTTCATCATATGATGAACTATTATCATAATATATATACTCAAAATTATTATTCAGCATACTTCATTAATTTCCACCAATAATCTTCTTACCATTAGAGGATTTTTTATCTTTTATATAAGTTTTGTTCCACATCTTCCATTATGGTTTTTCTTTAGAATCATTGTTATATACTTGGTTCACGCCCAAATTTACCCAAGAGAAGAAGGGTAGAACGGTCCTTGTAGTGTATCTTGGGTTGTCGATTCCACAGAGACCTAAGAAGATACCTAAGATACACAACCTAAGGGATGGATTTTTGGCTATGAAGTGGCCAACTTGGATTGATTTTGGATGGGTTTTAAAGATATCTAATAGATTTAATTGGATTCAATTTAAAAGAATGAGTTGATCCTAGGTTATCGCTCGGGGTGGATTGGACGTATTTTCTTTTTAATGATTTCAATTTCTTAAATTTGAGATGGGTTTATTTAAGGAGATAAAACAACATCATCACTTGCTGGTTTAATGCCTACAACCTCTAATAATAATCACCTATACACTTGAAGGATCAATGTTTTGAGCACTTCAAGGTAAAGTATCGTATTAGTACTTGATGTGTGTGGCCTTAAATTCAACAAGGACGATGATGTTTAAAAATCATCAAATAAAAATCCCAATTAAAGAAGTGATTATACATTAATTAGGTGATAAATAACATCCAATCCATCCCCTTTCTACTCCCTTGGATCAACCCATAAGTGGGTTATCCCTCCATTGATCTCATGGTTTCAATGGAAGCGGAAAGTAGACTCATGAGGGAGGAAATGGAGAAGTAAAGAAAACAACAAAAATAAAATGATCACTCCACCGTTGTGTAAATAATTTCACAAGGGTTAGTGTGAATAAATTCACACCTTGATCCAACGGTATCAAAGTGATATTAAGAACAACAGAATAAGAGTATAAGAAGAACTTTTATTAAGAAACTAAAGTGAATTGAACAACTTACATGTGAAAGACAAAATTGAGGCAACAAAAATGCAGCATAACATTACAATTGAACAAAGCATCCAAGATCTTCAACTCCTTCACCACCACTGGCTTAAATAGGCATTTTGGGAGCCTTGGGTCGAACCACCAACAGTACAAAGCATCTTAATTAATTTTTCTAGGCTATAGGTGGTGGAATGCTTGTGGAATTTGGACTTTTCCACGTTTGACCCAAGGTGGCAGCCAGCTTTCCTTCACCGAACAGACGCGTCTGGAAGACTTTATAGACGGCCGAATCAGGGTGGGCCATAAAACAAGAAAATGTAGCTCCGTATGGCTTCTAACCGCCTGTAAAATATGGGCCCATTTGAAGTTGTGGATTATGAGATATTATCAAATTAGTGGGATGTTGTTCTGGGCCACAGAATCTGGCCCTGAATTGTATCTCTAACTTGGGCCGCCTAAATGACCATCATGGAGGCCGAATTAGCATTAACTCCTGAAGAGTGATTTGTTCCTATACATGTCTTATAGAATCCCACGAAATTTGGGATTAATGGGTCCTATATGTTGTGCCCCACAGTCTCATCAGTGGGCTGGTGTCCAATCTGCCTTCTCCAGAATTGCTTCCTTTCATTGCCAAATATCTCCATCATCCTCCATGAATTCTCCATTGATCCCTGAATGAAACATGTTCATATTGGAGTGTAGATAAATTATCAAATTAAAATATGTATAATAAGATGAATCATTTTTTACTTTAAATGATGTTCAAAAATGTACCACATAATAGTGCATTTTAAGAAGGTATTACAATCATAATGTGAAATGATGTTCAAAGTGTAAAATGCACTAAAATGGTGTTTATGAATAATAAAGAACATGAATATTATATATATTACCAATGAATATTAGCCTCATTTAGTGGATAATCACAACCCTCAACTTGAGGTTTTCTAGTCCCGAGCAAAATATATCTCATCAAAAATGAAATTCGAATTCCCTTTTCTAAAAACATTTTAATACACAATGATCACCAAAAACCTTATACCAAACAATCATGAAACCCATCAAAATATTTTAATACAAGATATTTTCATAAGAAGATCCCAATATCAACCCCATTCCTTTGATCAAATCCATCATCATACTTCATCCAACTCAATTAGGTGTAATGATGTGTTATGAATCACAATAGATATGGGGGTTCATTTTCATTCAAGGGGGAAATCATGGAAGCGCTAGGTGGAATCACATTTAATCCTAATATGAGTATTCTTCATCCCTCTTTTTTTTTGCAATATTTCTATAGTAATTGAGATTGAAATTAATCAAATTAACCCATGTAGCAAGACTTTGCCGATGACTCCCAGACTCAAAGGCCTTAGGGCACCAAGTGAAGCCCACATACTCGGGCATCATCTCGAGTTAACTTAATCAAAACAAAGTCATATTACCATAAATAGAGATAGAATGAAAAACTCAGGGCTAGACAACTCTGGAGTCACGATCCCCAAGTGCCGAAAGCCTCGCATTTTATCAATCCATTGCTCTACACGCAAATTTTTATTTTTTTATTTTTTAATAATTTTTTTTTAATTTTTTTTTGAATACTCATATTTTTCATAAAAATAAAACCATCCTATGCTATTTATTATGGGAACCCAAAAATTAAAATTAGTACCCCATAGTCTAGAGGACGTGCATTGTGGCATTGTTTTTTATTTGGATGAAAATATAAACGATGAAATATCACATTGGACAGCCACACTTTCCAAAATCTATGCTCATGAAATTATACAAGGATTAAAATCAGAATCAGGGCAGGCTAAATTATTTTATATTCAGTTTCAAAGTGTGGAATGTGTATTACCATGTTCGAAATTAAAGGAATTTTTCCTTCCATTTACTTTTTTTTTCAAATCATTCAATTTTTTTTTTGACACAAAAGCATTTTTTTTATTTTATCTCCCCCCCCCAACTTAAAACAACACTGTCCCCAGTGTTTGAAGAAATGAAAAATTAGAAGGAGTAGAGGTAGGGAATAAAAATTTAAAAAGGAAATTAAAAATGAGGATTATGGAATGAAGTCACCTGGTGGTTGAAGTTTGAAGTTCTTGCCGCTCGAATTTATTCCTTTGATATCCATGTCTCTTGCAAAGTTCCCTAGTGGAAAAAGGAAAAAACAAAACAAACAAAACAAACAAAACAAACAAAAACAAACAATATATATATATATATATTTATATAATAAAGGAAGTAAAATATAAGAATATATATAAAAATTATAGAATAAGGTAGCACAAGAAGCCACAGGTCAGTGGTAAGCGCGCGCCCCTGTCTCCCTTCGGTCCCGGGTTCGAGTCCCCGCGGCTTCACCGGTTGTGACGGGGTTTTCCCCACGGCCTATGGCGTGGACTTTTTTTTTGTATTATTATATATTTTTAACCTATTGAATAATAAAAACAAAATAAACTGATGATACATTGTCTTCTTTTTAAATTTCTGGGTAAGGTATTACTCAATGATCACACCACGTGACACGGATGAATATGATGCTCCTCTTTCGTACCCATCCATACTCATAATAGAAGAACAGGTCAAAAGTCAATTTTTTTATTTTTAAATATAAAAATGATTAAGTAATATTATTTGAAAAATAAAGATGATTCAGAAAGATTAGAAACATAAAAACCACGGGTTGCCTCCCGTGCAGCGCTTTGTTTAACGTCGTTAGCCCGACATAGATCCCAAATTTATCAATTTTTTTCCTAGTTCATAGATTGGATCAATTAACTCAACATCTATTTCCTGTTTATTGAATGATTCAATGAATGTTTTTAACCTTTGACCATTGACCTTGAAAATATGACCACTTGTGGGATCTTGAATCTCTACTGCCCCATGGGGGAATACATGATGCACTATGAAAGGTCCTGACCATCTAGACCTTAACTTTCCCGGATGTAAATGAAGTTTTGAACTATAAAAGAGCACAAGTTTTACCGGTTCAAAATGTTTGACCTTGATATTCCTAGATTGGTAGGCTTGAACTCTAGCTTTATTGATCCCTGAATTTTCATAAGCCTCCATCCTTAGTTCCTCCAGTTCATTGAGATCTAATTTCCTTTTTGTTCCGGCCAATGAGAGGTCGTAATCCATTTTCTTAATTGCCCAAATGGCCTTATGTTCAATCTCCACTGGCAAATGGCATGCTTTTCCATAAACCAACCTATATGGGGACATTCCTAAAATGGTTTTATATGCAGTTCTATAGGCCCAAAGAGAATCTAAGAGTTTCTCAGACCAATCTTTCCTAGATGGGTTGACAGTTTTTTCAAGAATTTGCTTAATTTCACGATTGGCTAACTAAGCTTGACCATTGGTCTGTGGGTGGTAAGCAGTGGAAAATTTGTGAGAAATTCCATATTTTTCCATGAGTGATGAGAATGGACGATTGCAAAAATGAGTTCCAAGATCACTTATGATAGCCCTAGGAATTCCAAATCTAGAGAATATGTTTTCTTTTAGGAATCTAATCACAGTTTGATGATCATTGGATTTTGTGGGAATGGCCTCAACCCATTTTGAGACATAATCAACAGCTAAGAGTATATAGAGGTATCCCCGAGAGTTTGGGAAGGGTCCCATGAAATCAATTCCCCAACAGTCAAAGATTTAAACCACTAAGATGGGAGTGAGTGGCATTTGATTCCTTTTTGTGATGGACCCTACTTGTTGACACCTAGGACAGCTTTGAAAAAATGTGTAGGAGTCCCTTGAAAGGGTGGGCCAGAAAAGACAACATTGAAGAATCTCAGCAGATTTTTTCTTAGAGGAAAAGTGACCTCCACATGCCTCACTGTGACAGAATTTAAGGATGGAATCTTGTTCAGATTCTGGAACACACCTCCTAATGACTTGGTCAGGGCAGAACTTATAGAGGTAAGGATCATCAAACACATAGTGTCTAACATCAGAAAGAAATTTCCTTCGAGCTTGAGTCCCTAAGAATTTTGGAATGACTCCTGTCACTAAGAAATTTGCTATGTCAACATACCAAGGGCAGTCACTCACAGAGTATAGGTGTTCATCAGGAAACGAATCAGACACAGAGAGGTGATTTGAGTTGTCTTTGAATTCCATCCTAGAGAGGTGATCAGCTACAAAATTTTCAACTCCCATTTTATCCTTGATTGTGAGGTCAAATTCTTGTAAGAGAAGGACCCACATAATCAGTCTAGCCTTAGCATCTTGTTTTTGGAAGAGGTATTTTAGTGCAGAATGGTCAGTGAACACAGTGATGGGTGATCCTAAGAGGTAGGACCTAAACTTCTCTAAGGCAAACACAATAGCAAGTAACTCCTTTTCAGTGGTGGTGTAGTTGATTTGGGCATCATTTAAGGATTTTCTTGCATAAGCAATGACATAAGGAGTTTTATCACAACGTTGTCCTAACACAGCTCCAACAGCAAAGTCACTGGCATCACACATAAGTTCAAAAGGAAGGTTCCAATTTGGAGATTTCATAATGGGAGGAGAGGTGAGAGATGATTTGAGGGTTGAGAATGAACCCTCACAGCTTTCTGTCCAAACAAATGGAGCATCCTTTACTAAGAGAGCACAAAGGGGACGTGATATTGAACTAAAGTCCTTGATGAATCTTCTATAGAAAGCAGCATGTCCTAAGAAAGACCTCACTTCCTTGACAGTTTTGTGTGATGGAAGGTGACGAATGATATCAAACTTTGCTTTATCAACTTCAATCCCCCTACTCGAGACCAGATGACCTAGAACAAGTCCCTCTTTAACTATGAAATGGCATTTTTCCCAGTTTAGGACCAGACTTTTTTCTTCACATCTTGACAAGACTCTCTCCACATTCTGCAGACATCCCTCAAAAGTATCCCCAAACACAGATAAGTCATCCATGAAGACCTCAAGAAAATCCCCTACCATGTCTGAGAAGATTCCCATCATGCACCGCTGGAAGGTTACAGGGGAATTGCATAACCCAAAGGGCATGCGTTTGAAGGCAAAGGTACCGAAAGGACATGTGAATGTAGTCTTCCCTTGATCCTCTAGGGAGACCACAATTTGATTGTACCCCGAGTACCCATATAAGAAACAGTAGAAGGCATGACCTGCCACTCTCTCCAGGACTTGGTTAATGAATGGTAAGGGGAAATGGTCCTTCTTGGTGAATGAGTTTATTTTCCTATAGTCAATGCAAACCCTCCATCCACTACTCACCCTTGTTGGAAAAATCTCTCCATCCTCATTGGTTATCACTGTGATTCCAGCCTTTTTTGGAACCACTTGGATTGGGCTCACCCATTCACTCTAAGCTATGGGATATATGATACCAGCTTTCAACAATTTCAGAATTTCCTTCCTTACTACCTCCATGAGATTAGGATTGAGTCGCCTTTGAGGTTGACGACATGGATTTGAATCAGATTCTAGAACAATCCTATGAGTCCCGATAAGTGGGCTAATCCCAGGAATATTAGAAAGGGTCCAACCAATGGCTTTCTTATGCTTCCTAAGGACATCTAGAAGCATCCTCTCATGATTGGATTCAAGAGAAGAAGAAATGACAATAGGATGTGTTTGATTTTCCCCTAGGAAGGCATACTTTAGTGCAGCAGGAAGTTCCTTCAATTCAAGATCAGGTTGGTTCAAAATTTCAGCAGAATATTGGGACATTGGATCAAGATCAATTTATTTTTTTAGAGGTTCATATAGGATTGATTCCTCACATGTAGAAGTTTCAGCTACTAGATTGGCTTGATCAGATTTATGGAAGGAATTTAGAGGGGTCTCTATGAAATTGGTTTTTTGAAAGGTTTCACTGATTGTTGGACGTAAGAATTAATCATAAGAGAAATTTGAAAATGATTCAAGCCAAGGAGATAAACTTCCTTTATATGAACAAAGGAAATCAATCTCATTCAGACTTAAACATTCATCAAATATTACTTGATGTTCCATGGATTCATTATCAATTCTTCCTATCATGTTTACTTCATGAATATCCTCGTCATCTTCTATTTGTGATCTTGCATTATAGATGTTCAAGTCTAGACTCATGTTCCCAAAGGTGATGGTCATGTTCCCATTTCGGACTCGGATAACAGAGTTGATTGTTGTAAGGAAAGGACGACCAAGGATGATTGGGGTTTGTTCCTTATTTCATAAATTTGGATGGTTGTCAAGGACAATGAAATCAGCAGGGTAGATGAAGTTTTCAACATTTACAAGAACATCCTTTAAAATCCCTTTTGGAACCCTAATGCTACGATCAGCAAGCTGAAGTGTGACAGATGTGGGTTGGAGCTCTTCCAGGCCTAACTGGAAGTACACAGCATATGGGATGAGATTGACACTAGAACCTAGGTCACACAAGGCCTTGACAACTTTGCTTTCTCCTAGTTCAACATTGATGTAAGGGAAACCTGGGTCTTTCAACATAGGAGGACTGGTCCCTTGAATGGTGGTACTCACATTAGCAACCAAAAGGACTTGGTTTTTATGTGAAAATTTTCTTTTAAAAGTGCACAAGTCCTTAAGGTACTTTGAGTAGGCAGGTATAGTTTGGATGGAATCCAGAAGGGTTATGTTCAACTTGACTTGTGAAAATATTTCCCTCAACGTTTCACTCAGTTCAGGCCTGGATTTCCCCCTCATGCGTTGGGGAAATGGTGCAGGTTGTGGGGTTGTTTGTTGAAGAGTTGTTTCTTTCACATTGTTATCAGTTTCCTCAGTTTGATCTTGTGGTTCATTTAAATTTTCATCCAAGTTTGAATCTTCAGGTGGGTTCTGAATTAGTTGTTCAGGTTTCTCAATTGATTTTCCACTTCTTAAAATAGTCACAGCCTTTATTTGTTCATGAGTTGTTTGAGCACAACTTGACTCTCCCCTTGAAGTTGAGGATGGCACCGCCTGAGTAGTCATGGGTGCCTTTCCTGTTTTTATGGTTTGAAGTTCTTGTTTTAGGGAAGAGACTTCTGAGTTCATCCTCTCCATTTGTTTGCATAGTTGTTCTAGTAGGCTTTGTGGAACAGTTTGGGTTGGTGCTTGAGTAGGTTGGTTTATCCCAGGGGGATATTTTGGAGGTGGGATGGTTTGTTGAAAATGGACCGATGGCTGTTAGTATTGGATAGGTTGGGTTTGGAACTGGTTATGGGTTTGGTAGTTCTGTTGAGGGTAAGGATTTTGCCCTTGTGGTTGGCTATGTTGTTGGTTATCCTTCCATCAGAAGCCTGGGTGGTCATTGTACCTTGGATTGAAGGTGTTTTGGTATTGGGGCTTTTGAAAGTTTAGGGCATTGACTTCCGCTGGGGGTCCTCCTAGAAGAACATCCTTGATGGATGGAATGGTTGGGCAGTTGTCTGTTTTATGGTCATGTTTGTCACAAATTGTGCAAACAAGGTCTACATTTTGGATTTCATGGACTTTCCTAAGGTCTATCTCTTCAACCTTCCTAGAGAGTGCTGAGAGTTTAGAACTAAGGATTTCCTATTCTCTAAGTGTATCAATTCCAGTGGTTCTTTATGGCTTTTCAGAATAAGGTGAAGTTCCCCAAGTTTGGTTTTGTTCAGCCAGACTTTCGAGATACTCGTAAGCATCATTTGCAGCCTTGTTTTTAAAGGTTCCATTACACATCATGTCAATGAACTGTTTGTTCCCCGGACCCAACCCTTCATAGAAAATTCACACTTGTTCAGGTATGGAAAACCCATGGTGTGGAACCATGTTTAGGGTGTCTTTGAACCTCTCCCATGTTTCATAGAATGACTCTCCCTCTTTTTCAAAAAAGTTTTGGATGCTCTTTTTAAGTGCAATTGTTTTGTGATGAGGGAAGTATTTTTTGTAGAATTCTCTTTGCAGTTGGTCCCAAGAGTGGATTGATGCAGGTATCAAGTTGTTTAGCCAATTTTTAGCCAGATCCTTTAATGAAAAAGGAAATAGCCTCATCTTAGCGGATTCTAGTTGATGTGGGGGACACATGGTTTCAACAATGTCATTGAACTCTTTGACATGAAGGTATGGCATTTCTGACTCCATCCCATGAAAGGTTGGAAGGTGGTTTAAGACATGGGGTTTGAATATGTAGTTGGTGTCTCCTATGGAATTGTTTGTAATGCATAAGGGGGCATTGGTCCAAGCTGGAGTGAGGTATTCGTTCTTGGTTTGATCAACTACATTCCCTAAGTTTGGAGCTTCTTGGTTTTGGTTTCCCATTTGATTCCCCCCAGGTTTTACAATTTGATTTTGTTGATGACCCTCCATTGGACTTGTTTCAAGTTATGACTTTGGTATTTCAAGAATATTTGAATCTGATTTAAACAATACCTTAGGTGCACTTGACTCCCATATCCTAGGACTTTCCACCCTAACTAGTCTGTTTGAGAAATCGCGGGTGTAGGCGGACATGCGCCAAAAAAAAGCGAGAAAGGGACAAGATAAGAGATCTTGGGTGAGAGTAGAAGAATGGAGGTGAGTAAAGAAGGGTTTTTTTTGGATCTAAGGTACTTACTTGGTCCCCGGCAACGGCGCCAAAATTTGGTTCACGCCCAAATTTACCCAAGAGAAGAAGGGTAGAACGGTCCTTGTAGTGTAGCTTGGGTTGTCGATTCCACAGAGACCTAAGAAGATACCTAAGATACACAACCTAAGGGATGGATTTTTGGATATTAAGTGGCCAACTTGGATTGATTTTGGATGGGTTTTAAAGATATCTAATAGATTTAAGTGGATTCAATTTAAAAGAATGAGTTGATCCTAGGTTATCGCTCGGGGTGGATTGGACGTATTTTCTTTTTAATGATTTCAATTTATTAAATTTGAGATGGGTTTATTTAAGGAGATAAAACAACATCATAACTTGCTGGTTTAATGCCTACACCCTCTAATACTAATCACCTATACACTTGAAGGATCAAAGTTTTGAGAACTTCAAGGTAAAGGATCGTATTAGTACTTGATGTGTGTGGCCTTAAATTCAACAAGGACGATGATGTTTAAAAATCATCAAATAAAAATCCCAATTAAAGAAGTGATTATACATTAATTAGGTGATAAATAACATCCAATCCATCCCCTTGCTACTCCCTTGGATCAAACCATAAGTGGGTTAGCCCTCCATTGATCCCATGGTTTCAATGGAAGCGGAAAGTAGACTCACGAGGGAGGAAATGGAGAAGTAAAGAAAACAACAAAAATAAAATGATCACTCCACCGTTGTGTGAATAATTACACAAGGGTTGGTGTGAATAAATTCACACCATGATCCAACGGTATCAAATTGATATTAATAAAAACAGAATAAGAGTAGAAGAAGAACTTTTATTAAGAAACTAAAGTGAATTGAACAACTTACATGTGAAAGACAAAATTGAGGCAACAAAAATGCAGCATAACATTACAATTGAACAATGAATCCAAGATCTTCATCTCCTTCACCACCACATCCTTAAATAGGCATTTTGGGAGCCTTGGTTCGAACCACCAACAGTACAAATTATATTAATTAATTTTGCTAGGCAATAGGTGGTGGAAAGCTTGTGGAATTTGGACTTTTCCACGTTTGACCCGAGGTGGCAGCCAGCTTTCCTTCACCAAACAGACGTGTCTGGAAGACCTTCTAGACGGCCGAATCAGGGTGGGCCATAGAAGAAGAAAATATATCTCCGTATGTCTTATAACAGTCTGTAACATTTGGGCCCATTTGGAGTTGTGTATTCCGAGATATTATCAAATTAGTGGGCTCTTTTTCTGGGCCGCAGAATCTGGCCCAGAATTGTATCTCTAACTTGGGCCGCCCAAATGACCACCATGGAGGCCGAATTAGCATTAACTCTTGAAGAGTGATTTGTTTCTATACATGTATTATAGCATCCCACGAAATATGGGATTAATGGGTCCTGTATGTTGGGCCCCACAGTCTCATCAGTGGGCTGGTGTCCAATCTGCCTTCTCCAGAATTGCTTCCTTTCATTGCCAAATATCTCCATCATCTTCCAAGAATTATCCATTGATCCCTGAATGAAACATGTTCATATTGGAGTGTAGATCAATTATAAAATTAAAATATGTATAATAAGATGAATCATTTTGTACTTTAAATGATGTTCAAAAATGTATCACAAAATAGTTCATTTTAATGAGGTATTACAATCATAATGTGAAATGATGTTCAAAGTGTAAAATGCACTAAAATGGTGTTTATGAATAATAAAGAAAATGAATATTATATATATTACCAATGAATATTATCCTCATTTAGTGGCTAATCACAACCCCCAACTTGAGTTTTTCTAGTCCCGAGCAAAATATATCTCATCAAAAATGAAATTCGAATTCCCTTTTCTAAAAACATTTTAATACACAATGATCACCAAAAACCTTATACCAAACAATCATGAAACCCATAAAAATATTTTAATACAAGATATTTTCATAAGAAGATCCCAATCTCAAGCCCATTCCTTTGATCAAATCCATCATCATACTTCATCCAACTCAATTAGGTGTAATGATGTGTTGTGAATCACAATAGATATGGGGGTTCATTTTCATTCAAGGGGGAAATCATGGAAGCGCTAGGTGGAATCAAATTTAATCCTAATATGAGTATTCTTCATCCCTCTTTTTTTTTGCAATATTTCTATAGTAATTGAGATTGCAATTAATCAAATTAACCCATGTAGCAAGACTTTGCCGATGACTCCCAGACTCAAAGGCCTTAGGGCACCAAGTGAAGCCCACGTACTCGGGCATCGTCTCGAGTTAACTTAATCAAAACAAAGTCATATTACCATAAATAGAGATAGATTGAAAAACTCAGGGCTATACAAATCTGGAGTCATGATCCCCAAGTGCCGAAAGCCTCGCATTTTATCAATCCATTGCTCTACACGCAAATTTTTATTTTTATTTTTTATTTTTTTATTTTTTTATAATTTTTTTTTAATTTTTTTTTGAATACTCATATTATTCATAAAAATAAAACCATCCTATGATATTTATTATGGGACCCCAAAAATTCAAATTAGTCCCCCAGAGTCTAGAGGACGTGCATTGTGGCATTTTTTTTATTTGGATGAAAATATAAATGATGAAATATCACATTGGACAGCCACACTTTCCAAAATCTATGCTCATGAAATTATACAAGGATTAAAATCAGAATCAGGGCATGCTAAATTATTTGATATTCAGTTTCAAAGTGTGAAATGTGTATTACCATGTTTAAAGTTAAAGGAATTTTTCCTTCCATTTACTTTTTTTTTCAAATCATTCAATTTTTGTTTTTGACACAAAAGAATTTATTTTATTTTATCTCCCCCCCCCCCAACTTAAAACAACACTGTCCCTAGTGTTTGAAGAAATGAAAAATTAGAAGGAGTAGAGGCAGGGAATAAAAATTTAAAAAGGAAATAAAAAATGAGGATTATGGAATGAAGTCACCTGGTGGTTGAAGTTTGAAGTTCTTGCCGCTCGAATTTATTCCTTTGATATCCATGTCGCTTGAAAAGTTCCCTAGTGGAAAAAGGAAAAAACAAAACAAAAAAAACAAACAAAACAAACAAAAACAAACAATATATATATATATTTATATAATAAAGGAAGTAAAATATAAGAATATATATAAAAATTATAGAATAAGGTAGCACAAGAAGCCACAGGTCAGTGGTAAGCGTGCGCCCCTGTCTCCCTTCGGTCTCGGGTTCGAGTCCCCGCGGCTTCGCCGGCTGTGACGGGGTTTTCCCCACGGCCTATGGCGTGGACTTTTTTTTTGTATTATTATATTTTTTTTAACCTATTGAATAATAAAAACAAAATAAACTGATGACACATTGTCTTCTTTTTAAATTTCTGGGTAAGGTATTACTCAAGGATCACACCATGTGACACAGATGAATATGGTGCTCCTCTTTCGTACCCATCCATACTCATAATAGAAGAACAGGTCAAAAGTCTATTTTTTTATTTTTAAATATAAAAATGATTAAGTAATCTTATTTGAAAAATAAAGATGATTCAGAATTATTAGAAACATAAAAACCACGGGTTGCCTCCCGTGCAACGCTTTGTTTAACGTCGTTAGCCCGACATAGATCCCAAATTTATCAATTTTTTTCCTGGTTCATAGATTGGATCAATTAACTCAACATCTATTTCCTGTTTATTGAATGATTCAACGAATGTTTTTAACCTTTGACCATTGACCTTGAAAATGTGACCACTTGTGGGATCGTGAATCTCTACTGCCCCATGGGGGAATACATGATGCACTATGAAAGGTCCTGACCATCTAGACCTTAACTTTCTTGGATGTAAATGAAGTTTTGATCTATACAAGAGCACAAGTTTTCCTGGTTCAAAATGTTTGACCTTGATATTCCTAGATTGGTAGGCTTGAACTCTAGCTTTATTGATCCTTGAATTTTCATAAGCCTCCATCCTTAGTTCCTCCAGTTCATTGAGATCTAATTTCCTTTTTGTTCCGACCAATGAGAGGTCATAATCCATTTTCTTAATTTCCCAAAAGGCCTTATGTTCAATCTCCACTGGAAAATGGCATGCTTTTCCATAAACCAACCTATATGGGGAAATTCCTAAAATGGTTTTATATGCAGTTCTATAGGCCCAAAGAGAATCTAAGAGTTTCTCAGACCAATCTTTCCTAGATGGGTTGACAGTTTTTTCAAGAATTTGCTTAATTTCACGATTGGCTAACTCAGCTTGACCATTGGTCTGTGGGTGGTAAGCAGTGGACACTTTGTGAGAAATTCCATATTTTTCCATTAGTGATGAGAATGGACGATTGCAAAAATGAGTTCCACGATCACTTATGATATCCCTAGGAATTCCAAATCTAGAGAATATGTTTTCTTTTAGGAATCTAATCACAGTTTGATGATCATTGGATTTTGTGGGAATGGCCTCAACCCATTTTGAGACATAATCAACAGCTAAGAGTATGTAGAGGTATCCCAGAGAGTTTGGGAAGGGTCCCATGAAATCAATTCTCCAACAGTCAAAGATTTCAACCACTAAGATGGGAGTGAGTGGCATTTGATTCTTTTTTGTGATGGACCCAACTTGTTGACACCTAGGACAGCTTTGACAAAATGTGTAGGAGTCCCTTGAAAGGGTGGGCCAGAAAATACCACATTGAAGAATCTTAGCAGATGTTTTCTTAGAGGAAAAGTGACCTCCACATGCCTCACTATGACAGAATTTAAGGATGGACTCTTGTTCAGATTCAGGAACACACCTCCTAATGACTTGGTCAGGGAAGAACTTATAGAGGTAAGGATCATCAAACACGTAGTGTCTAACATCAGAAAGAAATTTCCTTCGAGCTTGAGTCCCTAAGAATTTTGGAATGACTACTGTCACTAAGAAATTTGCTATGTCAGCATACCAAGGGCAGTCACTCACAGAGTATAGGTGTTCATCAGGAAACGAATACGACACAGAGAGGTGATTTGAGTTGTCTTTGAATTCAATCCTAGAGAGGTGATCAGCTACAACATTTTCAACTCCCTTTTTATCCTTGATTATGAGGTCAAATTCTTGTAAGAGAAGGACCCACCTAATCAGTCTAGCCTTAGCATCTTGTTTTTGGAAGAGGTATTTTAGTGCAGAATGGTCAGTGAACACAGTGATGGGTGATACTAAGAGGTAGGACCTAAACTTCTCTAAGGCAAACACAATATCAAGTAACTCCTTTTCAGTGGTGGTGTAGTTGATTTGGGCATCATTTAATGATTTTCTTGCATAAGCAATGACATAAGGAGTTTTATCACAACGTTGTCCTAACACAGCTCCAACAGCAAAGTCACTAGCATCACACATAAGTTCAAAAGGAAGGTTCCAATTTGAAGATTTCATAATGGGAGGAGAGGTGAGAGAGGATTTGAGGGTTGAGAATGAACCCTCATAGCTTTCTGTCCAAACAAATGGAGCATCCTTTACTAAGAGAGCACAAAGGGGACGGGATATTGAACTAAAGTCCTTGATGAATCTTCTATAGAAATCAACATGTCCTAAGAAAGACCTCACTTCCTTGACAGTTTTGGGTGATGGAAGGTGACGAATGATGTCAACCTTTGCTTTATCAACTTCAATCCCCCTACTCGAGACCAGATGGCCTAGAACAAGTCCCTCTTTAACCGTGAAATGGCATTTTTCCCAGTTTAGGACCAGATTTTTTTCTTCACATCTTGACAAGACTCTCTCCACATTCTGCAGACATCCCTCAAAAGTATCCCCAAACACAGAGAAGTCATCCATGAAGACCTCAAGAAAATCCCCTACCATGTCTGAGAAGATTCCCATCATGCACCGCTGGAAGGTTCCAGGGGCATTGCATAACCCGAAGGGCATGCGTTTGAAGGTAAAGGTACCGAAATGACATGCGAATGTAGTCTTCCCTTGATCCTCTAGGGAGACCTCAATTTGATTGTACCTCGAGTACCCATCTAAGAAATAGTAGAAGGCATGACCTGCCACTCTCTCAAGGACTTGGTCAATGAATGGTAAGGGGAAATGGTCTTTCTTGGTGAATGAGTTTATTTTCCTATAGTCAATGCAGACCCTCCATCCACTACTCACCCTTGTTGGAAAAATCTCTCCATCCTCATTGGTTATCACTGTGATTCCAGCCTTTTTTAGAACCACTTGGATTGGGCTCACCCATTCACTCTCAGCTATGGGATATATGATACCAGCTTTCAACAATTTCAGAAGTTCCTTCCTTACTACCTCCATGAGATTAGGATTGAGTCGCCTTTGAGGTTGACGACATGTCTTTGAATCAGATTCCAGAACAATCCTATGAGTCCCGATAAGTGGGCTAATCCCAGGAATATCATAAAGGGTCCAACCAATGGATTTCTTATGCTTCCTAAGGACATCTAGAAGCATCCTCTCATGATTGGCTTTAAGAGAAGAAGAAATGACAATAGGATGTGTTTGATTTTCCCCTAGGAAGGCATACTTTAGTGCAGCAGGAAGTTCCTTCAATTCAAGATCAGGTTGGTTCAAAATTTCAGCAGAATATTGGGACATTGGATCAAGATCAATTTCTTTTTTTAGAGGTTCAGATAGGATTGATTCCTCACATGTAGAAGTTTCAGCTACCAGATTGGCTTGATCAGATTTAGGGAAGGAATTTAGAGGGGTCTCTATGAAATTGGTTTCTTGAAATGTTTCACTGATTGTTGGACCTAAGACTTCATCATAAGAGCAATTTGAAAATGATTCAAGCCAAGGAGATAAACTTCCTTTATATGAACAAAGGAAATCAATCTCATTCTGACTTAAACATTCATCAACTATTCCTTGATGTTCCATGGATTCATTATCAATGCTTCCTATCATGTTTACTTCATGAATATCCTTGTCATCCCCTATTTGTGAGCTTTCATTATAGATGTTCAAGTCTAGACTCATGTTCCCAAAGGTGATGGTCATGTTCCCATTTCGGACTCGGATAACAGAGTTGATTGTTGTAAGGAAAGGACGACCAAGGATGATTGGGGTTTGTTCCTTATTTCCTAAATTTGGATGGTTGTCAAGGACAATGAAATCAGCAGGGTAGATGAAGTTTTCAACCTTTACCAGAACGTCCTTTAAAATCCCTTTTGGAACCGTAATGCTACGATCAGCAAGCTGAAGTGTGACAGATGTGGGTTGGAGCTCTTCCAGGCCTAACTGGCAGTACACATCATATGGGATGATATTGACACTAGAACCTAGGTCACACAAGGCCTTGACAACTTTGCTTTCTCCTAGTTCAACATTGATGTAAGGGAAACCTGGGTCTTTCAACTTAGGAGGAATGGTCCCTTGAATGGTGGTACTCACATTAGCAGCCAAAAGGACTTGGTTTTTATGTGAAAATTTCCTTTTAAAAGTGCACAAGTCCTTAAGGTACTTTGAGTATGCAGGTATAGTTTGGATGGCATCGAGAAGGGGTATGTTCAACTTGACTTGTGAAAATATTTCCCTCAACGTTTCACTCAGTTCAGGCTTGGATTTCCCCCTCATGCGTTGGGGAAATGGTGCAGGTTGTGGGGTTGTTTGTTGAAGAGTTGTTTCTTTCACATTATTATCAGTTTCCTCAGTTTGATCTTGTGGTTCATTTAAATTTTCATCCATGTTTGAATCTTCAGGTGGGTTCTGAATTAGTTTTTCAGGTTTCTCAATTGATTTCCCACTTCTTAAAATAGTCATAGCCTTTATTTGTTCATGAGTTGTTTGAGCACAACTTGACTGTCCCCTTGAAGTTGAGGATGACACCGCCTGAGTAGGCATGGGTGCCTTTCCTGTTTTGATGGTTTGAAGTTCTTGTTTTAGGGAAGAGACTTCTGAGTTCATCCTCTCCATTTGTTTGCATAGTTGTTTTAGTAGGCTTTGTGGAACAGTTTGGGTGGGTGCTTGAGTAGGTTGGTTTATCCCAGGGGGATATTTTGGAGGTGGGATGGTTTGTTGAAAATGGACCGATGGTTGTTGGTATTGGATAGGTTGGGTTTGGAACTGGTTATGGGTTTGGTAGTTCTGTTGAGGGTAAGTATTTTGCCCTTGTGGTTGGCTATGTTGTTGGTTATCCTTCCATCGGAAGCCTGGGTGGTCATTGTACCTAGGATTGAAGGTGTTTTGGTATTGGGGATTTTGAAAGTTTAGGGCATTGACTTTCGCTGGGGGTCCTCCTAGAAGAACATCCTTGATGGATGGAATGGTTGGGCAGTTGTCTGTTTTATGGTCATGTTTGTCACAAATTGTGCAAACAAGGTCTACATTTTGGATTTCATGGACTTTCCTAAGGTCTATCTCTTCAACCTTCCTAGAGAGTGCTGCGAGTTTAGCCCTAAGGCTTTCCTCTTCTCTAAGTGTATGAATTCCAGTGGTTCTTTGTGGCTTTTCAGAATAAGGTGAAGTTCCCCAAGTTTGGTTTTGTTCAGCCAGACTTTTTAGATACTCGTAAGCATCATTTGGGGCCTTGTTTTTAAAGGTTCCATTACACATCATGTCAATGAACTGTTTGTTCCCCGGGCCCAACCCTTCATAGAAAATTCTCACTTGTTCAGGTATGGAAACCCCATGGTGTGGAACCATGTTTAGGGTGTCTTTGAACCTCTCCCATGTTTCATAGAATGACTCTCCCTCTTTTTCAAAAAAGTTTTGGATGCTCTTTTTAAGTGCAATTGTTTTGTGATGAGGGAAGTATTTTTTGTAGAATTCTCTTTGCAGTTTGTCCCAAGAGTGGATTGATGCAGGTCTCAAGTTGTTTAGCCAATTTTTAGCCTGATCCTTTAATGAAAAAGGAAATAGCCTCATCTTAGCGGATTCTAGTTGATGTGGGGGACACATGGTTTCAACAATGTCGTTGAACTCTTTGACATGAAGGTATGGCATTTCTGACTCCATCCCATGAAAGGTTGGAAGGTGGTTTAGGACATGGGGTTTGAATATGTAGTTGGTGTCTCCTATGGAATTGTTTCTAATGCATGAGGGGGCATTGGTCCAAGCTGGAGTGAGGTAGTCCTTCATAGTTTGATCAACTACATTCCCTATGTTTGGAGCTTCTTGGTTTTGGTTTCCCATTTGATTCCCCCCAGGGTTTACAATTTGATTTTGTGGATGACCCTCCATTGGACTTGTTTCAAGTTCTGACTTTGGGATTTCAAGAATATTTGAATCTGATTTAAACAATACCTTAGGTGAACTCGACTCCCCTATCCTAGGACTTTCCACCCTAACTAGTCAGTTTGAGAAATCGCGGGTGTAGGCGGACATGCGCCAAAAAAAAAGCAAGAAAGGGACAAGATAAGATATCTTGGGTGAGAGTAGAAGAATGGAGGTGAGGAAAGAAGGTTTTTTTTGGATCTAAGGTACTTACTTGGTCCCCGGCAATGGCGCCAAAATTTGGTTCACGCCCAAATTTACCCAAGAGAAGAAGGGTAGAACGGTCCTTGTAGTGTAGCTTGGGTTGTCGATTCCACAGAGACCTAAGAAGATACCTAAGATACACAACCTAAGGGATGGATTTTTGGCTATGAAGTGGCCAACTTGGATTGATTTTGGATGGGTTTTAAAGATATCTAATAGATTTAAGTGGATTCAATTTAAAAGAATGAGTTGATCCTAGGTTATCGCTCGGGGTGGATTGGACGTATTTTCTTTTTAATGATTTCAATTTCTTAAATTTGAGATGGGTTTATTTAAGGAGATAAAACAATATCATCACTTACTAGTTTAATGCCTACACCCTCTAATACTAATCACCTATACACTTGAAGGATCAATGTTTTGAGCACTTCAAGGTAAAGGATCGTATTAGTACTTGATGTGTGTGGCCTTAAATTCAACAAGGACGATGAAGTTTAAAAATCATCAAATAAAAATCCCAATTAAAGAAGTGATTATACATTAATTAGGTGATAAATAACATCCAATCCATCCCCTTGCTACTCCATTGGATCAACCCATAAGTGGGTTAGCCCTCCATTGATCCCATGGTTTCAATGTAAGCGGAAAGTAGACTCATGAGGGAGGAAATGGAGAAGTAAAGAAAACAACAAAAATAAAATGATCACTCCACCGTTGTGTGAATAATTTCACAAGGGTTGGTGTGAATAAATTCACACCTTGATCCAACGGTATCAAAGTGATATTAAGAACAACAGAATAAGAGTAGAATAAGAACTTTTATTAAGAAACTAAAGTGAATTGAACAACTTACATGTGAAAGAAAAAATTGAGGCAACAAAAATGCAGCATAACATTACAATTGAACAAAGCATCCAAGATCTTCAACTCCTTCACCACCACTGCCTTAAATAGGCATTTTGGGAGCCTTGGGTCGAACTTCCAACAGTACAAAGCATCTTAATTAATTTTTCTAGGCTATAGGTGGTGGAAAGCTTGTGGAATTTGGACTTTTCCACGTTTGACCCGAGGTGGCAGCCAGCTTTCCTTTACTGAACAGACGCGTCTGTAGGACCTTCTAGACGGCCTCATCAGGGTGGGCCATAGAAGAAGAAAATGTATCTCCGGATGTCTTATAACCGCCTGTAAAATTTGGGCCCATTTGGAGTTGTGGATTCCGAGATATGATCAAAGTGGTGGGCTGTGTTTCTGGGCCGCAGAATCTGGCCCAGAATTGTATCTCTAACTTGGGCCGCCTAAATGACCACCATGGAGGCCGAATTAGAATTAACTCCTAGAGAGGGATTTGTTCCTATACATATCTTATAGCATCCCACGAAATTTGGGATTAATGGGGACTGTATGTTGGGCCCCACAGTCTCATCAGTGGGCTGGTGTCCAATCTGCCTTCTCCAGAATTGCTTCCTTTCATTGCCAAATATCTCCATCATCCTCCATGAATTTTCCATTGATCCCTGAATGAAACATGTTCATATTGGAGTGTAGATAAATTATCAAATTAAAATATGTATAATAAGATGAATCATTTTTTACTTTAAATGATGTTCAAAAATGTACCACATAATAGTGCATTTTAAGAAGGTATTACAATCATAATGTGAAATGATGTTCAAAGTGTAAAATGCACTAAAATGGTGTTTATGAATAATAAAGAACATGAATATTATATATATTACCAATGCATATTAGCCTCATTTAGTGGCTAATCAATACTCCGAATTTCTTCTTAGAAAAAATCATTAAAAAATTTCCAATTCCTAAAACTTGAAACATTTATGAAGGATATTTTTTTTGAATTTTCATATATCTTTCTAATATTTTTTTGAGGTAAGATAAATGATTATTTCATTTTATTCATCATAAACTTAACTATGATATGAATAAAAAAGTTATACCAACTCATGGTCAATATTTTGGGTTTTTATCTTTCTCATGGAATCAAAATCCATTTCATCCTTGATGTTATTTTTGAATTTTGGATCTTTCCTCATCTCATATAAAACATTAAATTTATATAATTCCTTAATATATAAACCATCTTTCTCTTCTAAAATATAGATGTTTGGAAACAACCCTATTAGGGAAGTTTCTCATAATTTTATCAGGAATGGTGAGAATCTTATAATACATCCCTAAAACCATTTATTTTGAAAACAACTTCATTAACTTTAGTTAAATACTAATCAATGGTTTCTTCATCATGCATAATGATATCCTCAACGTTATATAATAGATGTATAGATTTTACTTATTTTATATGGTGATTCCCTCTAAAATAATTTCTTGTTTGTCCCATGTTTCTTTGGATTTTTTGAGATACATCACCTTAATAAAAATATTTTCTCATAAATATATAAAAATATAATTTCTATATTTTCCATATACCTCAATATTTATTTTTCATCAAACATCACAGTATAATTTTTCTCAATGGAGGGAAACCCAATAGTTACACCATCAATGAACCCTAAGAAAAGATATGGAAGATAGGTAATCAATATATTTTTTCATCCGTACTAATTTTTTTCATCAAAGCTTTATATTCTAATTATATTTACTGAATTAAGATTTTCCATTATAAGGATCAAATAGGGGAAACTTGGATCTAATAATAATTAATGTACCTTATTATCACTGTAACCAATGGGAGGGGGAGAATCGTGGTAAAATTTAATAATTTCAGATTCACAGAAATTACCCCCCCCTACACACACATACACAAATTATTAGAGTTTTATACTTATCCACTTTTAATAAAAAAACTCACAAGAATGAAATGATATGAATGTATTAAAAGGATCACAATATTAACAAGGTTTTTCCTGACTGTGGGAATATATATCACTATCATAGGGACTCCCTTATATCCAAGGATGTTCAATATTAGTAATATTCGAATACAACCTGATCTAAATCTTGTTATACACCTTCTATCACCGAGTAAGGGTGATTCCACTAAATATCATCAATTAAAAAAGTTTTTCTAAAAAACCAATCCACCACCAATATGTAAGACATTGTTAAATAAATCCTAGAATGTTCATCCAGAAATAACTGTATGTTTTTTTATATCTGGTAAGTGGCTATATGATGTGCATATTCTTTGTCTGGTATTATCTATTTCATTTTCCTCTATAAAATTATGCCAATTTTTTATCTTTAGTTATATCTAATAAAAAAAACTATTGTTCCTCTAACTCTTTGTGGAAAAATGAACCTGTTCAACTCTATATGGTGATATATTTGACACCACTTCTCTGTAATCCTATATCTAAAAAGTTTAAACCCAAACTCTATCTAATACATTCAACTCTGACTACTCTTTTCGGTTCCTCTTTTTTTTTCATCCAATCGTGTTGGAAACTCAGTATTTAATAAAAACATCAGTGTGTCATCTTTTCATAAATGTTGATAGTGTTAAGTATGTTTGTACATACACACCATTTTATAGGTTCTACTAAATTATAAATGGAGGTAACTCAGTTTCACTTTCCAACTCAAATGAATTTCATTATATACTTCTCAATACTTAAAAAATATTCATGAATATTTATAAGATTTATGGTATCCAAAACCTTCTTAAAACTTCCTTAACCTCACATATTAAAGAAATTAATTGATCCATATTATCTCATCTAGATAAAAAAATATTAAAAATATCTTAGTATCATCGTATTTAAAAATTAAATTATAATTATATGTAAAGTTTCTCAAAAAACATTGTTTGGTTTAATGTTTGTCTGAGTAATTTGTTAAGAACTTTACATTTGGTTATTCATTCCACTTCACCTTATCTAGATAACTTATCTCTGTTCATCCAAACTAAAATTAAACTTCATACATTGATTTGATTCATATAATTCAATATGATGATACTTCTATGAATCATTATTCTGATGAGATCGATAATGTTATTATGGTAATTGTCCATATGATGGTCACTTCCCCATCTATTGAACTTCAGTTAATATATTCAAAAATTTATCCATCCAATAGTTCATCATCCTAGGTAATAAATTTGTTTCCTTCATTACTCATTGATCTTCATACCATTAAATTTAATATAGTATAGAACAAAAATCCTTTTTTTGTTTGAACTTTATACAAACTGCCTATCTGGAAAATTCATTATCCACTAACCGTAATCTTCATTAGTCACTATTGTGTAAACTTGATCCATTAAAAATGGTAGACTAAATTATTGTAAATTCAATGTCTTATATAAAAGAATAATTTTTTATTAATTTTCTCAACTTAAAAATAATACTTCTACTCAACCATATAATTCTTACAAACATTTCATCTAGAAACATTACAATGTTCATTCTGGTATCTTTTTCTAATTTATTCATCCTTGGTCTATTTGGTTAAATTTAGGAAACATATAATTCATAACTCTTAGGGATCTCCATCCTCTAACTATGTGTATGGTAAATCCATATAACTTCACTCAGAACTCTATTTTTAGTGATCTTTGTCTGGAAATATGCGTAATGAAGTTTCTTCCATAGTCATCTGGTTAAAATGTGTAATTTACCTTTTTTAAAATATAACTTATATCATGAGTATCTTTATTATATTGAAAACATTTCATAATATCATAGATTTGTATGAATTTTAATGAATTTTTCTTAAAAAATTTAACGAAACATCCTTCACCTCCTCTAGAAACATCGTACCAAAACATTCTTAACAAACACTAAACAACATCTTTCGCGCCTTTCAGAAACACATTATTAAAAAAATATATTGTCAAAAAGTAAAAAACATTGTTATAAAAAATAAAAAAGTATATTCATGTGTAAATAAATTTTCTACATAAATAATTTTTTTAAATAAATAAATTTTATTTTTAGAGAACTATGTCATAAAATATCAGTGTCAAATTCTAACCCCCATAAAATAAATTTTCCTCTAAATATTTCATCACTTCATTGAAAATAATTGAGGATATATTATTTATAAACACATCTTTTGGTTCCCAATTAGATTTTTAAAATTTATGGTCTTGAAAAAAAAAACTTTTATAGAGTGAGTGGTCTTATTTCGTAGCACATTCTCTCTATGATCTAGAGTAACCATAGATTGTTCCTCATAAGATATATCTTTCTCCAGTGGTATGAACTCTATGTTCATTACATGTTTGAAGACCACAACTCCATTATCACAAATCTAGTGTATACTTTATTAAATTGTGATAAGATACAATAGATCACATGCCAAAGTACCAAATAGTTTGTATTCATGAAGAAATAGACATATATATGATTCCCATTTTTTATATTAAAATTTAAATTTAAATCATCATAATAGAAAACATCTGCATCTTACAACTCATTCAAATATTCCTTATTCATATAATGGGGAAGTAAGAAATAAGGGTGAGTTAAAATTCTCAATTAGGTTTATAATTATTTAAACCTATCATGAGTAAATAATGTGTAATCTATATGGAAATGTAAATAATTGAAGTCCCATTCCATTTAATCAAAAACATGTGAAAGATAACCATACTTGTATAATATTAATGAAATTATCTCATAGATAAAAATAACATAATTCTAAATAATGTAAATCCATCAAATTAGAATTCATGATCTCAGAAATCATGATATCTTTGCGGTCAAGGACATATTCTAAGATAGTTTAAACAATGGACATGTATACACCAAAACACCATCCAATAAGTTTTACCAACTGGTTTTCCTCATGATTCCTATCAATTTATTGAGGGGATATATAATTATAGTCCTCTCAACTCATTGTACTTCTAATACATTCCTCATATATTAAATTATCAATTTAATTCATAAATAATATTCCTTATCATAAAATATCCATATTGAGTAAATGATATGGAATATCAATATTTTCCATGTCAATAAAATCACTTTAATAATAAGAAAAATTATATAGTAGTTTTTTATTTTTTATGGAATAATCATATCCATGATAAAAATAATATATATATTTATGAGAAATATAATATTCAATAAAAAACGTCTACAAAAAAAATGAATTTTCCAATATAAATTTAATGACCACAAAATAAACAAAAGATAAATTTTGTCTATAAATTCATCTGAAATATAGGTTTTATAATAAATTTTTGTATTTTAGAAAATAAATGGAAATTTTAGATAAGAATTTAAATAATTTTTCATTAAAGGGTTTTATATTTAATACCATAGAAAACATCTAGAACAAGATAAATATCATTAAATGGTTATGGAATTTGGAATGTTCATTAATACTGTTTACGTTAATGATAAATCATTAATTTAGACATTTTTTATAAAGAAATTTGAAAATGAACCTTTTGGAAAATATTCTAAAGATTCAACTAATGCCCTAAAAAATTAAAGTATAACATAAAGATTCCTAAATAAATTATTTGTGTAAATAAAAATAACTTATGTGAACTAATTTTACGAAATATGGTCATGGTAGAAAAACTTATTAGATCTAAAAGAAAAAAATATCATATTTTATTTAAAAACAAATTTACATGATTCAAGTTTCAAAGAGAGTAAAACTTGTGAGAAAAAAAAATAAAACTTCTCAAATATCAAAAGTATGATAAAATATATGAAGTTTATGAGGGATAGATTATAATATAACTTCAAGAAACATATTCGTAATCCCAAAATTGAGATTATTACCATAAATCCTTACCTCTTTGGTAACATTTGAATTTAAACCCCATGAAATTTATATCATCGTTAATAAGTATATATACATTCTAAATACATAAAATGGTTAGTATGTACATCACATAAAAGTAAATAAGTTAATAATACCAAATATGTCCCAATGGAGTGGATATTGAGATGAAATCACTAACATGTATCATATCATTGAAGTGATAATTAATAAAGGAAGTAATTATGTTGGATAAATTATAATAAAAAACAAGTTTAAATAAAAATTAATACAGTCATAGGTATTCTCACACATAATCATGGAATAAAATATTCAATGATGAATATGTAAAACCCAATGAATATAATTTGAGTTAAGAACCCCCTTACCTCAAATTTGACCAATCTTGTAAGATCATTAAACCTCCCAAATAATACATTTAGATTAATTATAATTACATTAAAAAACAATATAACTATATATAATATAATATATGATCCATTTATAACATATTGTTACTTTTTTGTTAATAATATTTTATTATCCTCATTATTTCGGGCGTTAATTACTTCATTTTTAATGATAATTTTGGTTCGATAGTTCCTATCCTTTTATATTTATTATCATTAAATCATATCCAAAATTTATACAATTATATAAATGTCATATATGTTTATTTTATATAGATATATCCATCCATATAATGTATATATAGTAAATGAATTATATCGTCCATTGAGACGGTAGGTTGTACATTCGCATGAACGTTGTTTAAATATTTCAGTTGATGAAAAAAAGAAATTTAAATGATAAGTCACATTAATAGAATAATTATTCTATTAAATATATTTATTAATTCTATATATATTACCATTCATGTAAAATTTTTACAAAAAACGAATTACACTACTACGTGGAGATGGTAAGTTGTTCGTACATAGGAGCGATGTTTTTGCTTTCCTTCGGATGAAAATAATGTTGATAATGGTTTTTCAATTTTCATAATAACAATTAAGATTATTAAAGATAATAATTTAACTAATTTATAACGTATACCATGGATTTATAGGAGGTATAAGAATAAATAAAATATAAAATATTCTGTTAAAATTTATACCACTTTGTTGAGAAACATTATTTGGCTTACACCTTAATCCTTGAACAGATGGTCTTTTGGTAAGAAATGATTCTCCAGTATGCGATGAAAGAATATATTTGGTATTATGGTTGTTATTTTATAAGCTAGAAGGTTCAAAAGTTGTAAGGAAGATAGTATAAGAGTTTCCCTTTATAAGTCAAGGTACATACACACTTTGAATTACATAAAATATTAAATTAAATTGAATTAATTTTTATAATAAAGTAACTCAAAAAAGACATAATTTTAATATAATATGAGTATAATTCTAAATACTTTCATCCAATAAAATTTATAAAAGTTTAAGTGATGTTTTAACCCATATCTCATAGCTTTAACCCCTCATTTATGCTTTTGACAATTACCATAATATCAAAATTTTCTAAAATTTAAGTGTAAAGAATGTTACCATGAAAGTAAAATTTACCCATAAAATCAAAATGGTTGATATTTTAAACCATATAAAATAAACATAGTGGAATATATTATTTTAATTAATTTTAAATTATTTAGTAAAATTTTTCTATTATAAAATATCATTAATGTCATTTTTTTGATCTATTCATTTACTTTGACATTTATGTAATCTTGATAATTATGGAATTCAAATATAAACTATTAAAACATACCTATTATGATATATGTATCTAAAATAATTGAAACACAATAATTCACCCAAATTTTATTAATTTTAATATTGTGGAAATTATTTATTTTATTTTTATGTTAATTGAATAAATATTATTCTGGTGTTACATAAGTGTTTAAGGAAATTATTCAATTTCTAAAAATTAATAACAAATTTCCATGATAAGAAAAATTCATTTATTTATCAGAAAATATTTATAACCAAACTTATCATACTTTTATCCTTATGTAAAACTTTTATAGATATTAAAGTAAATAGTGTGACATTTTGTATTTATTATTTTCTAAGAATAATATGATGTTCATAATCAAATAAAAATGGAACCAAGTCACCACAAATTAAAAGATAATACATTATATGATTTAAATACAAAAAAATCATATTTTTTTGTAGTTTTTGATACATTTTAATCATTATATTCGAGTTATCCTATTTTAAAAACATTTTAACCTTAACTATGATAATTTAACATTTTACCTTGATAACATTATTTTATGAACAAAAAATGTGGGATTATTAAAAAAGTGAACCTTATGATTCGCAATTTTAAATATATTTTATCAGATTTAATTTCTATATGTGCGATGAATTACTTTTAATATAAGAAGGAAAAATGCTTAAGAAATAGTATTTTTAGAAAATACCTAATTTAAGAGTAAAACTAATTTCACATCAAATTAATGTATTTAATTTATTTGAATAAATATTCTTGGTTAAATAATAAAAAGAATGTTTTTTGAATTTCATTTTAATCCCAAATCAATTGGAATATTCTAACCATGCCATTAATTTCAAATACTCAAAAATAGTATTGAATTTAGATAAAATATAACTTATTTTTCATAAAAGATGATCTTAGCATCCTAAATTTGAAAATAATGTTTTATAATAAATTATTTAACTCTTAGAATAAATATTTTCTTGGAAAATACTCATTAAATTTAGAAAAGAAAAGTTTTAAAGATATTTTAATATTTTACCGAATAGTTTTAAACCAATCTTACCACTTTTACCCTTATCGAGGTGATTATATTTAAAAAGGTTACTATTCATATTGAAAATATATATATATGTTAACCATATTAAATTATATTAATTTCTAGGATTCCAAATATTTAAACCATTTTATCAAATGTAATTCAGATAAATGATATAATTTAATTTAAAACAAAGTAATGAAATGTGATGAAAAGTTGTATATGAGAAAAACAAATTCTTAAATGTAAAAGTTTTTATATCAAAATCAAGAATAAATTTTATTAAAATGGTATTAATATGATTTTTAATGAAAAAAATGAACTAATTTTACATTTGAACTATTTTAAAAAAATTGATCTTGTAAAAGCTAGAAATGAAAAGATGGTTTTCAATAAAAATCGGTAACTTTCACTATTCATCCTAAAATAAATATTTTTTATATTATTATAAAAAAATCAATATTATATTATTACGAAATGATGGTTTAAAAAAGAAGTTAATTTTTTAAAATACATTTTCTAAAATTCTCATAAATTTATTATATTATTTACTCTAAAAAATAAATAAAACCATTTTAGAGGAAAAATGAATTTTTAAAGAATATAAATACATTACTAAAAATTATGTATTTATTTACCAATATATTCTATTTGTGTAAATACATTATATATATTTTCCAAAACTTTATTTAAATTCACTCAACCAATTTATTGGTTAGGTTGTAACGATATTCTCTATTAAGGTTCATTAAGACTGGGGGTTGTGTGTATCACAAGCTATCAAAGAAATTAAATTTATTTGAAGTGAAATATATTATAAAATTTTAGGTTGTTGCATTCTACCCATTAAAAAAAATCATTGTCTATCTTCTATTGGCCATCAAAACTTCAATATTTGACAACAAGTTTATTGAAAACTCATATTGTATAGAGGTATAATTAAACTTATTTTAAAATGGGGAAGTGGGAATGATAAATGTTACCTAAATAACACATAATTTGGTTACCAAATAAAGATAACAGTAGTGGTAAGTAAAATTATATAAATGTATGAGAAAATTAACATCCAAGGACTAATAGAGAGTGATATATATTATTTTCATGATAATTTTAGTGTTCATAAAACCATAAATTGGTGAGGGGTTAAAATACTATCAATTCATTGGAAATAAAGGTAAAATAATATATTTTTTTTAAATACAAATTTCCTAAATTTGAGTTCTTATTTTACTATCATGGTAATGAACTCAATAAAAATATACATTCTTCATTTCTTTCCCTTTCATAAGAAAAATTTCATCCTTCGATTATTCTTTGATAAATTTCCAATTCATCTCTTATTTAATGAAATAAATATTCAAAAAAAAATTCATTCCAGAATCATTAACATTGACTTTTAGGAGATCATAATATCCATAAAAAAAATTACAATTCAATCATTATTTTTCTAAATATTTATGTAAAACTAAAATGGTTAGCTAAATTTCTCATATTTAGATAAATATAATACATTAATCCCAAAAAAATCAATAATAATTCACAAAGATAAACTTAATACATTCAATAAATAGTTATCCTTATGAATACTCTATAATCTACTAAACATTTCCTTAAATATCTCTAATCACCATAAATCCACAATTAAATCAAATATTCATCCAAAAATTAACTCAATATTCATTCTTCAAATTATCTTTACCTTAATCATATAATATTCCCAATATAGTGTACATAACATTAATAACTTAGTCACCAAATCACTTTTTAGTCTCACGGTTATCTATATGATGTGTTACCAAAATGTACTAACACTTTTCTCTCAATAAACCATAATTACCTCAAAACCAATGATCATATTAACCCCAAAGGTTATCAATAACATTAAACTTATTCCCACAAAATATAAATGCTTTATTCCTCAAATAACTTTTTCACTAAAACATATACTAAACTAAAGAGTTGTATTCCTATAAATTACCCCCATAAAATCCTTAATCATGTTAAACTCGAAACACTTAAAACCAAAAAATGTGTATCAATGCATTTAAAATGATGATATAACTTAAACTTATCAACTAAATAATCTTTAGGTTTTTTCATATATCACTCTGGAATACCATAGATTTTCGTAGGTTCTATTCTCTCATTTATCACAGTGGTTCATAAGGAAAATGTAAATTAACCCAATAATATCCCCTAGAAATTTCCAAACAGGTGTATAACAATTTCTCATTCATCACACACCAGAATGATGGGAAAGATATATTCGACCAACTCATTTTGGATTTATTAACCCTATATGCATTTAATCAAGAACCATGTCCACTTGTAGTATCCAAAAATTTATTTATTTCTACGAATACCATATAATATATTACTTAAAAAACATTATGATATTATCCTACAATTATACATAACCTTACATTTTTTTATTGGGTTATTGTACCTAATCAACGTTATCCTAAATCTAGTTCTCAATGTTTCTATAAAAATTTATCGGATACTAACTGTAAATACCCAAACACTAGTATCCTAGAAATAGTGTTTACTTTATTGCACTAGCATAATATTTAAGTGATCATATCTAAAAGTACCAAATAGCTTTCTAGTCTTCAATAACATGATACATATATGATTCACTATTTTTTACATTGAAAAAAATATAAATCATAGTAATAATAAACATTATACATCCTTAAACTCATTCAAAGATTCATAATTCATATCATAGTTAAATGAAAACAAAATAAGGGTGACATTAAAAACTCTTTAAGGGTTACATACATTTGAATATATCATGAGAAAATAAGGTATAATCAATATGGTAAGGTAAATAATTGAAAACCCATTACACTTAGTCAATAACTTAACCACAAAATTCATCCATGGATAATATCAATGCAGTAAACTCATGGATAATAATATATTAATTATCAATGAATTAAATGAATAATATTACATGTCATGATCTTAAACATCATGATATCTTTACCATTGAGGCCTTACGCTAATATGGTTTAATCTATGGATAGGTATCCACCAAAAAGGCATTTAATAAGTTGGCGAATAGGTTTGTCTAATGAAACCTATTGATTCATCAAGGGGATATGTAATTATAGGACCCACCCATATCCTCATGTCCAATTTATGAATCATATGTTTAATGACAGATTTAATTCATAAAAAATATTATTTATCAAAATAAATATTTTTACTAAGTAAATGATATGTAATATCAATATTTCCATAGTCGATCAAATAACATTAACAATATTATATCGTTTATATAAATGCTATAAAGTTTAATAAATGATAAAATATCTGATACAAACAATATGTATATGTAAAATAAAATAAATTTTTAATGAAAAATGATCATAAGAAGTTGAATGTTTCAAGAGAAAGTTAATGAACACAAAATTAATAAGTGAGAAAAGATAACCATCAATTAATCTGTAAAATACTTTTTGTAATGAATTCATGAATTTTGTTGAGTAAAAGAAAATGGAAGAAAAAATTTCAATATTATTTCATTAAATTGTATTATTTTTAAAACCATAGAAAACTTATTTAAGAATATAAATATCACAAAATGCTTATGGTGGTTGGAAATTCCATTAACATCATATACATTAAAAAGAAAATATTCATTTTAATTTTTTTACAAAGAAAGTTGAAAATGAAACCTAAAAAAATTAAAAAAAATCCCTTTCAAAACTTATAAAAATTTAAGGATAACTTAAAATTTATTTAATAATTCACTTGAGTAAATAAAAATTTCTTTTGTAAAAATAATTAAAAGCTCATGGAAAAAAATATACCAGATCGAAAAGATAAATAAGTTCATATTTTCTCAATAATATATTTGAATGATTCAAGTGTCAAAGTGAGAAAATTTTTTAAATAACAAGGAAACACCTTAAATATCGAAAGGATAATAAAAGAAACGAATTTTATGAAGGATATATTATAATACTTTTTCAAAAAAAATATGGGAAACCCCAAAAATGATATTGTTAAAATGATTCCTTACCACTTTGGTAACTTTTAAATTTAAACCCCTTGAAAGTGTAAAATTTAATTGAAACTTTATTAATACTGAATATATATATATCCATGTTAAATACAAAAAATATTCATTATATACACCAAATAAAATTAATCATATGTATAATATCAAATATATATCAATGAAGTGAAAATTGAGGCGAGACCCCTTACAACGATCAAATCATCGAAGTGAGAGTTAATCAAGGAAGTGATTATGTGGGAAAAATTTAAATCCACTCAAAAAATGGAAATCAGACATAATATGTGTGGATATAATATCACACATAATCAATGAATAACATATTCTATTAAGTATAAGTATAACCCAATGAAGGAAAATTGAGTTACAAAACCTCTTACATCAACTTTGATGTTCCTCCTAAGAGATTTCAAACTACTATATAATAAATTTAGATTTATTATAATAACATTAAAGAACCATATATATATCTATAATATCATATTTTATCCATTTTTAACATCTTATCACTTGTTTTTTAATATTTTTTTATTATTATCATTGTCTTGGTTGATAACTGTTTTTTTTCATGAGAATTTTGGTTCGGTAGTTTCAAACCCTGTACTTTGATTATGGTTCAATCATCTCTAGATTTTTAATAATTATTAAAATATAATATATATTTTTTATATAAATATATATATTCATCCATAAAATTTAGGAATTAAAAAATGATTTACACCATTTATTGATATTATAGGCCTTACGTCTGCATGAACGTTGTTGACACTTTTCGACTAATGGAATGAAATAATGGTAAATAATAATAAACCATTATATAATCATTATTATATAATATATATCATATATATTTATCAAATATATCAGTATTACCATCTTTGTAAAATGGTGAAAAAAATTAATTACACTACTACGTGGAGATGGTAATCCATTCATATGCGTGTGCAGTATTTTCACTTTCCATAGGGTATAAAGAAGTTGGATAGTGGTTTTTCTCTAATTATAAAAAAATCGGTATATTTTATATATTGAAGTAATTGTTTTAAATTTTATACCATGTGTTTAGGGGGTCTATAATAATATATAAAATTTAAACACTCGATTAAGAGTTATACATTTTCATTGAGAAACCTCTTTTATATTACACCTTAAACCTTAAAAGGATGGAATTTTGGAAATACCATAATATCTAGGATGTGATTAAGGAATATAGTAAGGTATTTTTTTAGGGATTGGATGATATATAAGGGTAAAAAGTTTGGGTTAATAGAGGATACTAGGATCTATTTTATAAGTTAGGGGATGTGCACTATTGGAAGTACATAAAGTATTAAATTAATATAGATTAATTTTTATAATCATGTGTCTAAAAATTGACATATTTCTAATAAAGTATGAGTATAAGTATAAATAATTTCATCCAATAAAATTTATACATGTTTAATTTATTTTTTAACCATTATATCTATGTTTTAACCCCCCCCCCCCACACAATTAATCCTTTCTGACAATTACATCAAAATAAGAGGTTTCTACAATTTAAGAGTCAATAATGTTACAATAAATGGAAAAGTGACACATAAATGGGCCATGGTAAATATTTTTAATACTTATTTGATAAATTTGGATGAACATATGATTTTCATGAATTTTTAATCATTTAATAAAATATTAATTATTATAAAATATCATTAATGTCATTTTCTGAAGTTTTCATTTACTTTGACTTTAAACTCATCAATATAGTTATAGAATTTGAATATAAACCATTGAAACATATTTAATATGTTATATTTATCTCAAAAATTAGTGTAACATAAACATTCATCCAAACTATATTTCTTTTAATATTTTTAAAATCATTTATTTTATTTTTATATTAATTGAATAAATATTATGTCAGTGTTGCATAATTATTTAAGGTAGTTATTCAATCACTACAAATTAAAAATAAAGTTAAATGATAAAAATTAATTTATATATCATTTAAAAAGATACAGAAGAAATTATCCTCTTTTATCCTTATGTAAAAATATAGATATTAAATTCAAGAGAGTGACATTTTATATTTAGTTTTTTCTAAAAAATTATTGCTCATAATCAAAGATAAATGGAACCAAGGAACCCAAAATTAAAGTATAATATGTTATAGGGTATTAATAAACTCAAAAAATGACGTTTCAGAGAATTTTGGAAATATAGTTTCCTTATCTTCTAGTTGAACTACTTTAAATCCATTTTAACTGTTACCATGATAATTTAACATTTTACCATGCTAAATTAAATATATGACCAAAAATAGAAATGGCCTTATAACCTCTTTTTTAAATTAAGATTATAAAATTGGGATCCATTTTATCATATTTCAATTTTATAGGTCGAATAAATTACTTTTAGTATAATAACACAAAATGCATGAAAAATGGTTTTTAAGAATATACTAGATTTAAGAGTAAAAATCATTTAACATTGAAATAAATTAATAAATTGGTTTTTTTAATTGTTAAATAATAAAAAAAGATATATGTTTTGAATTTTGGAGAAAGACAAATTTTAATATATTATGCATTCCATGCTGTTAATTAAAAATAATATAAGTTTGTTTTTAATTTGAATAAAATATAATTTATCTCTCACAAAAGTAAAGCTTTGTTTTTGAAATTAAAAATAATGTTACAAAATAAATTATTCCACTCCTTTAATAATATTTGTTTAAAAACCACTCATCTAATAAAATAATGTCAATTGTTAAAGAGATTTTAATGTTTTACCCTATTATTTTAATCCAAGTTTACCTCATTTACTCTAACCGGGGTGAAAAATATTTACCACAGTTATTATTCATAATAGTTTCAGAATTTAATTTTAAAAAAACATGTGAAATGTGATGAAAAATAGTTTTATAGAAAAAATGTATTCTTAAGTGTAAATAGTTTTTATACAAAAAGAAAGAATTGAATTTATTATGATTATCTAAATAGTATTATTAATAATACAAATGAAAAAATTTTATAATGATTTTTTTTAAATAAAGTGCAACTTTTTAAATGTAGTAAATCAAAATGAATCTTTCAATAAATATGAGTACTTTTCACTATTCATCCAAAAATAAATCTTTTTATAAAATTATCAAAAAAATTACTCTATATGATGATTTAAAAAATAAAGTTCATTTTTTAAATACATTTTCTAAATATAGAAGAAATTAATTATATTATTTAATTAGAAAAATAAATAAAAACCATTTTAGAATTTTATTTTTAAAGAATATAAATTATTTACCAATAATTGAGTACTTATTTATTAATATATTTAATTTATCAAAACCATTATACATAATTCTAAAATATTTTTTTACTATAATTCAATAAATCCAATTAACAAAAAAAATTTAATAGTATACTATAGTATTGTTCATTTATACTTGGGGTTGCATGTATCTCAAGCTATCAAAGAAATTAAATTTATTTAAATAGAAATATATTCCAAAATAACTGTGTGTTATAAAATGTGAAGGGTGATGTATGTACTTCTTTAGGAGAGATACAAGGAACACATCATGATCATGGGAGAGATTCAATGGAAGTTCAAAACAATAATCTACCTTCCTAATATGATCAATAATTTCAAAGGGATAAATATATCAAGGGTTTAACTTTACCTTCTTTATAAATATCATAACCTTTTAATAAGGACATATTCATAACAATACCTTTTCACCAACTTTGAACTCAAAATATCAATTAAGATATTAATAATACCTTCTATGTCAACTATAAGAAACCCTTATATACTATTGAATGCCACTAACTTATTCTATTATCTCATCAGTTATCTAAGGTCCCAATAGCTTTCTCTATCTAACTTTATCCCATCATGTTGGATTTATTCACTTCATACCATATAGGGCTAAATAAGGATCCATATTAATAATCAAGTGAAATATATTATTGTAAGAAAACACAACTAGGGATTGGTTTTTATACCATCATATTTTTAAATAAAAAACAAAATATTAATATATCTTCCAATAATTGAATGTTTCTCGTAGACTGACCATATTTTTGAGGATGATAACAAATACTAAAAAACAACTCTAAATCCAAATATTATTGAAGAATTCACTAACTTAGAGGTAAAACATTGATCCTGATAAGATATAATATAATGTTTTACTCTATGAAATAACACCAACTCCATAATGTATAACCTAGTAAGCTCATCAATAGAGAAATATTCTCTAATGAAAAAAAGTATGATAACTTCATAAGGTGATCAACTAAAACCCAAATAGTATTGTTCCCTTTTTATGTCTTGGGGAGTATGATGATGAAATCCATTATAAAGTTTTCCAAATTCCATTCAGGTATGGGTAATAGTCGTAACATCCCCTTATACTTATGTCTCTCTTCATTAACTTATTGACATACCGACCATCAAGATATATACTATATAATACCTCTTTTCATGGTGTCCCACCAGAAATAGTGTTTCAGATCTCTATACATCATTTCACTTCCAAGATGTATAGATAATGATTACCAATGAGATTCATCTAAAAATTTGTTATTCAATTATAATATTGAAAGGAAACCTGCTCTATTCATGATCCTTATCGTTCCATCACTATTATGGTTAATCTCAAGAACACTCCTTATATTTTTCTGAGGTTCCATGTCTTCCCTTAGTGCTTCCCTAATCATTACATTCATGGAAGGATGAATGTTCATCCAAGAAAATTAGGATCTATCCCTTTACCTAGGATTTCAAGTTCAATATTTTAAAAATTCATAAGCATTGGACCTCTTTCATTCCTCATAATTTCCAAACTATAATAGTCCTTTACTCTCAAATAATTAGACACATTGTTCACCTTCCCAGGGTGGTGATGTATTGATTAGTCATAATATTTAATCAATTCAAACCATCTTCTATTTCACATAATCAACTTTTTATATGTGAATATATAATTGAAAATTTTATGATGCATATATATGTCTTACCTTTCATAATAAAGATAATGCCTCTATATTTTCACTGAAAAGAATACTACTACCAACTCCAAATCACGAGTTATGTAATTTTTATCATTTATTTTCAATTTGTGTGAGGAATATGTTATCATCATATAATTATTCATGAGGAAACATCCCAGATAATTTTTTGATGAATCACTATAGATCACAAAACATTCTCCAATACAGGGTTGTGTGATCATTGTTGCACTGACTATCCTTATCTTCAGTTCCCTGAAATTCTCTTCACATTCATCTATCCATAAGAACAAAACCACCTTTTGAGTCAACTTAGTGAGTGGATTAGAGAGTCCAGAGGAATATCTCACAGAGTGTTTTTAATATTCATCTAACATTAGAAAATAATGGATCTCATCTACCATTGTTAGTAGAGTCCATTTCTCAATAACTTTTGTCTTTGAAGGATCCAATTAAATACCCTCTCATGAGATTATATGACCCAACAATGAAAATTTATTAAGCCCACATTCACACATGGTAAAGTTTTCATATAACTTATACATACATAGGTTAAATAGTATAATTATTAATTAATATTCATGATTTTACATTCTCTTGTAATATATAATAATTCCATTTACAAATAATACCAAAAAGTAGTTATGGTAATCTATAATGACTTTATTCATTAAATTGATTAATATAGTAGGGGCATTGGTAAGTCCAATTGTCATTATAATAAATTCATAATACCTGCACCTCATACAAGAGGTTTTGTTAGGTGTATCTTCCTTCTTAACCCTCAGTTGAAGATATCTAGAATTAATTTTAATCTTGGAAATGTGTTGAGCTACTTTTAATTGATCAAACAAATCATCATCATGAGGTAGATGATACTTTTTCTTGATAATGATATTTTTATGTTCCTAGTAATCAATTCAATGATGAAATGAGACATATTAATTCATAAAAAAAGAATAGGTGATCCCTATGGCGACACACTAGGGAGTATGAATCCATTATAAATATTCTCCAAGAGTTTCTTCTTTAATTACCACAACTCAACTGAGACTATTTTATAAGAAATATTTGAAATAGGTGTAGCACCAAGTATAAGTTCTATTGAAAAATCAACTTCATATTCAGAGGAAGACTTGAAAATTTATTCTTGAAACACATCAAAAAATGACAATATAATTGGATTATCCTCGATGTTCAGTTTTTACCCAACCATATAAGATAAATAAATTTCATGGGTAGGAATTAAGACCCAAAATATAGAATTAATTTCAATGAAATTTTGAATTCATCCTCAGAGTGAAAGAAAATCATAGGTTTATTTGGAATGTGAAATGTGGATTCCCTTCTTCAAATATTGATACGGGATGTATATAAATAAATCTAATATATACCTAGTATCACATCAATTTAATCAAGAGGAATAATAACATGATTTTCAAGAAGTGCGTTCATAAGATTTATGAATTGTCTTTTACATTAAGAGAACCTCACAACACTATTCAATAAATCCCCTCAATTTTTCTTCCCACATTTCTGGCATGTAGATTGCAAGAATTTTTTCCCACCATGTGATTAGATCATATTTTTAGGAAACTCTATCTTCCTTTATGTATCAATCCCATGGGAATGATTAGAATATCTACTTTCCATTTCAACATTGAGTGCACATTGACCAATTTTTTTCATAGCTATGAAATAATGTTATAGATAATATATTTTGGATACTTGGTTTAAATACATCAAAGAATTAGTCAATGTTTAATTTAGTCCTGATTATTAATCCAGAAGCATACCATGAATGATGTGTAAAAATTTCATCATAAGTACCAATGTATTCATCATCCTTCTGATTATGTATAAGAAATTATTTCACTATTTTTATACATATAATACAAGGAAATTACATACTAAAAAATATACACTTAAAATCTACCCATTCTATGGGGTTAATTTATTCATAATTCCTTATATTCATAATTAGATTCCATAATTGATCTAGTTTTCCTTCAAATTGATAAGTTGATAGGAAAACAGTTTCATATTATGAGGACTAGAGAACAAGAAATACGTTATCAATAGTTTTGACCCATCACTCAACCACTAGTGGATCATGAGACCCACAAAAATAATGTGGATGTTTCCACATGAAAAACTCAACAATAATTCATTCCTTCCTTTGATCATTTAGATGGTCACAATGATTTATAAAAACGGTAATGTCTCATCAGAATAAAAAAAATATTCTATATTTTATCTCTTAAATAATTAGGTTTTTCAGGTGGAAAATCATTGAATTATCTATAACATTCATTATTATCATGATGTATTCATGTACCATCCATTAACATAAACCAACAATTATAGTGTGGTCAACAATATTCATAGTGAGAAACCACGTAATCTAAAAACCCTATGTAGGATCTATGTGATCACTAAGAGGGCTTGAATCAATTAACTCTTTTTATTTCATGGCTTCTTTCTTATGTAATAACTTTCACATACTATTAATGTTTTATAACTTTTCTAAAAACAAACTCACAATTACAATCCCACGCAGACACTATAATCTACAAGGTTCACTACTCAATAAGAGAGGCTAGTCCTTGGCATGGTTTTCAAATAGTTCAATACCACACAATCTAGTTATATAGTTTCAACAAGTTGGAGTTATCATTTCCCTTGAATATAACTAAGATTGATAAGATAGTGCATGTACTTATCAAATATAAAATATGTAAATATTATTTTTTAAAATTTTTTGAATCCCTCACCAATAAGTTTAGTACCTTTTCATTGTGATTATTCATAAAACAACACTTTTGTTGTTCATGAGAAACCAATTATTCACTTTTTAACGCAACATCATATAAGAAATAAATATATGGACTTTATAAAAAACTCATATTGATCACTCTATATAATTCTTATATTTATTTTCCACTATCTATTATTTATGTTCACAAACCAATTTGTACAAAAAATAGTTTTTTTGGTTTTTCTACAGCAGACATGAACCCTGCTCAAAACTATTTAAAACATAATTTTATAATATGAGTTCAGTTGATGTACTTTTATGAAACAAATTCTATAGGACTCCATATTTTTTTCACACACAAATAGTCACACCTATATACTCCCACTTTCCCCCTTAATATAGGTTTGATCGAAATAGAAATGGTTTGAACACTAATATATTTTCTTTCTTAAATGAAATAATCATATTTAAATATCCCATTGAAACAATTCATAATTTGAAACATTCACAAACCACCTTCAAAAATCCTTACAAATTTTGTGAGAATCACAATTTTCCTCTATGATTTTTGGAAAAATAAAATACTGGCACAACATTATCAAATTTTGATATCTTTATAAACATTGTAAATTTATTCATTTCTTATCAATACCTTTTTATGGAAAATTAGAATTTGGAAAAAATTTGTCCCAAAAATCCTTCATAGATTTATTTTTTTAGAATCTATGTTTTCCCAACTACATCTATTATTTCTTTTCAAGAAAACTAAGTTCCCAAACAAAATTCAGTTCATTTGTCTTTCAGAAACTTATACATACTCTCAACTTTATATTCACTACATAAAAAATATTTAGTAAGTCTATGTCCTGAATTCGATGACTCTGACTCTGATGATCTCACTTTTTTGTTTACATAGATATTAAAACTAGGATTTTTCTTCCTGAATAAAAACTAGTAACAATGTAACCTAATGAAAAACCTAAAAACACTCACAAACATATTAACATTAAAGAAATTTTAATCCTTTATCTAGATCTCAATCTATATATCTATCTAATCTTATTTTGGAAACCTATGTCAAATATTCTATCCAGAAACCTTTTTCTAGTCTCATGTCAAGAAACCTATGTCCTAAATTATTTTTTATAAAAAACATAAAATGAACATTACACCTTCCAACTATTTTCTCCCTTTATCTTAAAAAAAATTATTGGTTCATGATATCTTAATAATTCATGTTATTGTAATCTTTTATAATAGAAAATAATTTCCACATTTTTCCTCAAAAAAACTCTATCCAAAAAAAGGAATCTAGAAAACTGTATCCATAAGTTTTTTTATTGAAGAAAATAAACCTAACATCCTTATCAAAAGAAATTAGCATAAACTTTTCCATGATTTTGTGAGTTTTTAGATCAAAATAGCCTCATATGACTTAATATTAAACATTTTTTTCGATATGCTGTGTCAGGAAAGTTATATTTAGAAACCAATTCTAAATTAAACATTTATAACAAAAACAACCAATAGAATTTGTTGTAAAAACTTTGTTTGATATTTTTCATTTTATCCTCTAGATCAGATCATATGATTCTAATAACTATATTCACAATGTTATGTGATATTTTTAAAATAAAACAATAGATAATTCCTCCATAAAACTTCTTTAAAACAACAACTTCATCCAACTTGGTCACAAAAATTCCCCCCTTTAGATTTTGTTATCAACCAATGATCATAAATCAATAAATATTTGTAACATAGGAAATGGATAACTTATCCAACAATTTTAATACAATTTGAGTGAACACTATATAGAAAAAAAGAATCATTGAACATAAAATAAATAATGTCCATAAATAGCGACGTAAGAGACTTATTATTTCTCAATAACCCCTTATAGAACTTTTTCTTTGAACTTCCATATTTTTTACAAAAAAAACCTTCAATAAAAAATTTTCCTTCAACCACTTCATTAAAATGTTAAAATAGTTTACACATGCTGAAATTATATCTTAACCTTTTTAAGAAATCTCTCTAGATACATTCATTCCTTAAAAGGTTTAGCACATACCAATGGAAATATTTATAAAAAATAATTTTTTCCTTATTTACAATATTATCCAAAGAAAATATTATAGAGGGAATGAAACACATACCTCAACCTTGAAGATAAAGTGGTTTTATAGCCATGTTTATCCTTAGTTTTTAATGTTTTTCCTTCCAAAATTATTTTTTTAATATATTCTATTTTGGAAAAATATTCCATTTTTATTTAACTATCCTACACAATCTCTTTGATGAAGTGATATTTAATATCAATTTGATTTGAACATATTCCTAAAAATAAATGATATTATTTTGGATCACTCTAAAATCTTAAAATCAAATTCACAATATATAAGATATATAGTCGTGAATCAATAATATATAAAAATCTTACAACAAATTTCCTATACTCCTTGATATTCACTTTTTTACCTTCTCAATCTTCAGTGAACTTGATTCCCATATAAATTAGTGTGGAAACAAGTTCTGAATCTTCCATTCCAAATTTTGTAAGAAGTTACTTAGAATACTTTTTATGAGATACAAAAATATAATTCTTCTTTTCGGAAATTTTTAGGCCAAGAAAGTATTTCATTTCTCCTAGTATAGACATTTCAAAAAAAACATTTATTTCTTTAGCAAACATATCACTAGATTCATCATCATTCATAGAAATGATAATATCATCAACATAAACTATCACAATTACGTAAAACGCATTATTTTCATTTATGTATATATAATTATTTACACTTCCTTTCTTAATGTTCAATTTCATTAGGCAGTTTTCCAATTTGAAATACGAATATCTTAGAGTATACTCTAACCCATAAAAAGAATAATTTAACTTACACATATAACTTTAATCGTTTACAATCACAAAGAAACATGGTTGTTTAATATACACATATTCATTAGGATGGTCATTAAGAAAATATTACTTTACATCCATCTAAAAAAATTTAAAACCACTTTGTGAAATAATGTTAATAAATATTTTTATAGTGTCTAATCTCTCTACTAGAGAAAAAGTATCATCAAAATAAATTCCATCAATTTTGGAGTAACCTTTACAAAATACTAATTATTTGTTTCTTATCACTTCACCATCTTTATTAAAATTATTTTAGAACTCACACTATTTATCAATAACATTTTTATTGTTATGCATGGGTACAAATTACCTAGTATAATTTTTCTAAATCTAATCCAACTCTTCATCCTTTGAATGAATACACTCCTTATGATCAAATGCTTCATTTACATATTTTCTCATAACCTTTGATTATAAGTAAGTATGTATAACTAACCTTGAAGTTCTAATCAAATGAACATGTTAATTTTTATCACCGTTGATGTTTTGAAATTCCAAACATTTCTACAACCTAGTATGTGATGTACCAAGTTCTCCCTCATTATAAGAAATATATGATTCATAATCATTACTTTGTAAAACATCTCTATTGTTGTAAATTATTTCATGTTTCTCAATAAAATCCATCTCACATTCCTCATCATTCATTTGTGTATATGTTTGTAAAAATTTCTCATTTTATTTTTCAAAAACATTTACATCACCTGATTCAACTATATTTATTTTTTCCATTTTAGAACATCTATACCCTCTATTATTGGGAGAATATCCACGAAATATTAAATCATCACCACTTTTAACAAATTTACCAATATTTATACCTTTGACTTTTCTAGTTCATAGACTTCAAAAAACACGTAGGTATTTTAAACATAGAGTTTCATTGTAAAACATTTCATAAGGATTCATGTCATAACATGGACTATAGAAACATCGATTATTAATATAAACTATTATACTCATCACCTACATCTAAAAATAATTAGAAGTATCATTATTGAACAATATTATATGCCCATATCAACCAAACATCTATTTTTATTTTAAAAATGCCATGTTTTAGGTGTATAAAGGTATTTGAACTCATAAATAATTCCATGTTTTTTCAATATAATATTTGAGATCCTAATTTTTATATTCTCTACTATTTTAATTACATAACATATTAACATAAAATCTTATTTATTTTTTATCACTTCCCATGAAACTCATATACATTTTTAGAGCTGTCGATTTAGGTTTCAAATACATAATACATGTAATTAGATTAAAATACTCAAGGAAAGAAATTATGTTCTTATCTCCATTTGTATATTATTTACTCATGTCACGACCCCCTTCCACCAAAGATGCCCCTCCTGATCTGGCAATGGTGAAAGGAAGATAATGACCCCCGAGTCCCGCCTCTAGTAGGCCCCGGGTTGGCGACTAGCACCAAGGGTATGAGTTTTCACAAATATGGGTGGCATTACCCTTTTTATTATTTTGGATCAAGAAATAGGACAAGTCAACCACCAAAAAGGGAAAAGAACAAGTGTATAAAAATAAACCCAAACCAAGACCACATGCATGTTTAAACAATTTTTATAACAACGTAAAAGTACAAGGAAGCTCAAAAGTACAATGCCAAGGAAAACAAGAGAACAACAACTGCAACAACTCCAACTGCCCGACTAGTAGGGTCCCACACGGCCCTAGTAGTCCTCCTGGAAACCTGAAAGTAATCGTAGGGTGAGCGTACATGTATACTCAGTAGGGAAACCTAAAGCTCTCGTGCACAAGTGGGGAGACACCCTAAGGTCCCGTGAGAAAACAGAAGAACCAGAAACTAACAAGGAAAAACTATCCACCCAGCCTCACTGGTCACACTCACCAAGTAACACAAACAAGTATAGTATATATATAGAACAAAAGTATTGGGTACCCCGCACCATTTCCCACTTAATTAGATGCTTATCTCCCTAACGGCAAACGTCCTGACGCTACCACACTCTTCCCGCCCGCACACACTTGGGCCAAACCACGCATCCCGCCCACGCACACCTGGGCCTCACAACCACGCATCTCGCCCGCACACACCTGGTCCACAACCACTAACCCGCCCGCAGACACCTGGGACTCATCCCGAAGGTTCTTGGGAACGTTAAGCCTGTCCGAAGGGTCTTGGGCTAAAGGTTGCCTCAAGCCATCACAGCCTCCGAGACCTACCCGAAGAGTCTTGGGTGTAAGGTCACCTCAAGCCATCATAGCCTATGGAAGAAGGAGTAGGAAAGAGCTAGTAACTAAGGGGGAACACCCTCTCCCATAAAATGGGAGTGTTCGGCACTAGGTGCTTGACATGGGTGTGGTGCGACAAAACACAAAGATACAATTATATATATACATATACCAAACACACAGCCCAACCTATGGCTTCTTAAAAAGAGGAACTGAGCATGTGCCTCGGCACTGCTACCACGAAGCATGCATCAACAACCAAACAATCATCCCCTAACCCCATTTAGGTTTTCATGTTTCATGCAATGGTTTAACAGATTATTACTACTGGGCAACTATCATCCAGACAAAACCTTTCACAAACATATCCCTACCATCCACAACCAAGGTTAGGTAAAACGCAAGCAACCACATGCCATTTAATTTACAAAAGATTATCACAACCATACAACATTCCATCATTCATTTATTTTAGAGTTCCACACATAAAACCCTTTCCACACACAAAACATTTCCGCATTTGAAAACACCATTTACTTCCAAAACACTTTTCATAATCAAAACAATTTTCATAAATAAAGGCATTTTCCACAACCAACCACTTCCCATTTCAACCCCATCGTTTACAAAAACATTTCCCACAAAACAACCAAACCACCAACATGTTCATTATTCCAATTTTGTTCAACCGGGGTGATCACACAAGTTTTTCATTATCATTTAATCAGCCAGTCATTACGTGCTTATCCATTTTCCATGTTTTGAAAAAACCAACCACAAACAATTCAGATATCAATTGCGCACGCAAAGGCCACCAATGGCCTTGATTTTCAGTAGGCAAAGGCCTTTCAATCCAAAATCACAATCAGAAGATAAAGAAACTGGAAGGCAATAGAAACAGCACAAAACCCCAAACCCTTCTTTATCCGGTTATTATCTTTATTTAAAGTTAAACTAAATCCCATGGAACAAAAGAGAAATATCCCACCCCGCATGTTGCAACAAATAGAGAGACAAAGGTAAACCCCTACCTCAAAAGGTCCCGATCACGTCGCATCCGACGACGTCCTTCGGTGTCCTCCGCCTTCGCCAAACCCGACAAATGCCTCCTAGGATGGAAGCTGGAGAAGGAAGGCCGGAAGGGAAGGTGACAAGTCCAGGCTTAGAATCTTCGTCTCGTCGCTACGATCCTGTGGCCGCTGACGGATCGTAATTCAGAGCTCGGACAAAGAAGTTAGAGGAGGAATACTTCTCGATGGTCCAAGAGCGTCGTCGTGCGACAAAGAAGCGATCGATATGGAAGATAAAACATGACCTCGTTCTTATATAGGCAACGAATAGGTAAATCCGTATTCAGCGTGCATTAATGAAGACACGATGTGACCGTACATACGTTACATGTTTTGATTGGTTAACACACAACACGTCACGCAGTTTCCACGCGTTTTAATAAAAAAAATGTTAATTTTATTAATATGCGTGTTTCGTTGACCCGAGACATAACTTATAAAAAGTTATCCATCAATGGTCTTAAAATGAATGTCTTAATTACAGGATTACACTGCCGCTGACGGTTCGTCATTCCGACACCATATGAAGAAGTTACTGTCGAATTAAGATTATAAAACCCAAAAAATAATAATAAAATTTTATAATATTATTATTTATTTATTTTCCTTGAATTTTATACGCTCAAAAATTGGGTCCCCTTTTGCTTTCACGCCCAAATATCTCCACCACCAATCAATCACCTTTATTTTTATTCTATTATGATAATAATATTATTATGAATATTATTCATTTAAGGGGAAGAAAAAAACCCCCCCTTACGCCTCCTTTAACCTCATCATACACCCCCTTTATTCTCCCCATTTATTTACTTTAATTTATTATCTCATTTAATCCATATGATTTATTATTATAATATACATGGGAGGTCCATGTATAGCGCCTCACCCACATGCTCCTCATTAACATAATAAATATATAATAAAAATATTTTTATTATTATAATAAAGGAAAACCTCATTTTCAATTAATTCATGAGCGTTTCGGGTACCCAATCTGAAAACCCGAAAAAGACATCCAATATTGGACTCATAATTTCCATCTCGTAGTCAGGGTCACACTGCCGTTGACGGTTCGTGAAACCGAGGTCGCATGAGGAAGATACAGTCAAAATTCAGTTTTCCCATCCAAAATTAATAATTACATTATTATATTATATTATTTAATTTAATTCTTAAATTATCACATTCTCTCTCCAATCTCCTTGAGATTCACGCACAAAGTCATTTGTTTAGGTGGATTACACTTGGCGCCTCTCTCCTATATTTATTTTTCAATAAATTTTATTTCCTTTAATCATGTTTCTCTCTCCAATCTTCTTACCTTCTTCCACAAAAAGTGGCGCCTCTCTCTTCCTCATTCCATGCCCAAAACGCCCCACCTTGTATTTCCTTCTCTCTCTTTTTTTTCATTTAATCTTATCTTTTATTTTATATCATTATTAATAAATTTTTCATCTTCTCTCTTCAATTTCATTCCTCCCCAACAAAGTGGCGCCTCCCTTGATTTTACACCATTAGTTCCATTCTTTTTATCATAATTATTTTCAATAATAATGATTGAATCTCCCTAAAAAACATGCAAGATCACCTCCCATCAAAACCCACATGACACACACCTATTTTAAATCTTTATCATTATTATTATTATTTTATTTATTTTTTTTAAAACACAATTATCATAAATAATAACATCTCTTATTTATCCTTATATCTCAAATCTCATTGCAATTAATTCAAAACATAATTCTCATTAAATCATTATTACGAGATCTATCAAAAAAACCAACATTATTATTATAATTATTTAGTATAACGCTTATAACAAAACCCCAAATAAAATTTATTAACACGTCACCATTTATTATTATTAATAATTATTATTTTTGATGTTCGCCGCATTGACCACATAAAAAAACGTTTTTACAAAGTAATCGACCGGAGAGGTCCGGACCATTACATTAGATACCTCTAAAAACATTCTCGTCCTCGAGAATTAAAAACTGACCCAGAAGAAGGAAAGGATCTGAAGAACCACTCCACAAGATACCTCTCAGGGCTCTCGTCATGACAAGGAACCAACCAACAACTCTATGAGTTAGGAATTCCCTCTCCTATGTCAAGATACTATCCGCTTTAGGCGGCACTGACTCGCCTGCACGGGTTTAATCGCATCCTCATTAATGCGTCTTGATTAAGGATCAGGTTTTTCCTTTCCCATATATTAGATTTTTTTCCAACTTACACTGCACCCAACAACGTACAACCCACACACTGCCCGGACACATGGCTTGAGGAATTCCTTCTCCCATGTTGAGATATTATCCGCTTTAGGCGGCACTAACTCGCCTGCACGGGTTAAATCGCATCCACATTAATGCATCTCGATTAGGGATTAGGTCTTCCCCTCCCCACATGATAGGGCTCTTCACGTACATTTAAAGAAAAGCGGGAAACAACATAGCATTATAGACACATGAAAAACAAGGTCCAGGCCCAAAGCATGGGCGAGAATGAGTTTCAACAATTGAGTGTGATGCTCCTGGATTTAAACAAAACATAAACGAGAGAATTTAAGTAAAACATGAAACATCTCTCTCGATCTTTCGCCTTGCTGGGGTTGCCACTTCTGTTGCGTGAAATTGTCCGCATCCCACTCCTCTGCATTTTTGTTAAAGTCCAAGTGCCATAGATGTACGGTAAACAAGGATCACCTAAGCCCAAGTAGTAAGGAAAAACTCAAAGTTTTAATTATCATTTTATTTCAATTTCTTTCCCAGAACACCCAAATCAAGTAAAACACAAACATGATGATGCATGTACCTTCCCTAGGGTCTCTACCCTGCAATCAATATAGTCTCACTTGGTCGTTCAGTAGGCTCAGAGTCCTTGCATCGGATCACGGGGGGCCCTAAAATCCCGTGTCCTAGCCGGTCTTCCCTGGCCTATGTCACGCACCAAGATTAACGAACACTGTTGCCCTACCATCCCATGCAATCCTCACTGTGCCTAACTCCAGACTCCATCCTATCTCTCAACCATCAGCTCTGATACCATTCTGTCACGACCCCCTTCCACCAAAGATGCCCCTCCTAATCTGGCAATGGTTAAAGGAAGATAATGACCCCCGAGTCCCGCCTCCAGTAGGCCCCGGGTTGGCGACTAGCACCAAGGGTATGAGTTTTCACAAATATGGGAGGCATTACCCTTTTTATTATTTTGGATCGGGAAATAGGACAAGTCAACCACCAAATAGGGAAAAGAACAAGTGTATATAAATAAACCCAAACCAAGCCCACATGCATGTTTAAACAATTTTTATAACAAGGTACAAGTACAAGGAAGTTCAAAAGTACAATGCCAAGGAAAACAAGAGAACAACAACTACAACAACTCCAACTGCCCGACTAGTAGGGTCCCGCACGGCCCTGGTAGTCCTCCTGGAAACCTGAAAGTAAACGTAGGGTGAGCATACAAGTATACTCAGTAGGGAAACCTAAAGCTCTTGTGCACAAGTGGGGAGACACCCTAAGGTCCCGTGAGAAAACAGAAGAACCAGAAACTAACAAGGAAAAACTATCCACCCAGCCTCACTGGTCACACTCACCAAGTAACACAAACAAGTTTAGTATATATATAGAACAAAAGTATTAGGTACCCCGCACCATTTCCCACTTAATTAGATGCTGCTCTCCCTAACGGCAAACATCCTGACGCTACCACACTCTTCCCGCCCACACACACCTGGGACAAACCACGCATCCCGCCCGCACACACCTGGGCCTCACAACCACGCATCTCGCCCGCACACACGTGGGCCACAACCACTAACCCGCCTGCAGACACCTGGGCCTCATTTAGAAGGTTCTTGGGAACGATAAGCCTGCCCGAAGAGTCTTGGGCTAAAGGTCACCTCAAGACATCACAGCCTCCGAGACCTACCCAAAGAGTCTTGGGTGTAAGGTCACCTCAAGCCATCATAGCCTATGGAAGAAGGAGCAGGAAGGAGCTAGTAACTAAGGGGGAACACCCTCTCCCATAAAATGGGAGTGTTCGGCACTAGGTGCTTGACATGGGTGTGGTGCGACAAAACACAAAGATACAATTATATATATACATATACCAAACACACAGCCCAACCTATGGCTTCTTAAAAAGAGGAACTGAGCATGTGCCTCGGCACTGCTACCATGAAGCATGCATCAACAACCAAACAATCATCCCCCAACCCCATTTAGGTTTTCATGTTTCATGCAATGGTTTAACAAATTATTACTACTGGGAAACTATCATCCAGACAAAACCTTTCACAAACATATCCCTGTCATCCACAACCAAGGTTAGGTAAAACGCAAGCAACCACATGCCATTTCATTTACAAAAGATTATCACAACTATACAACATTCCATCATTCATTTATTTCAGAGTTCCAAACATAAAACCCTTCCACACACAAAACATTTCCGCATTTGAAAACACCTTTTACTTCCAAAACACTTTTCATAATCAAAACACTTTTCATAAATAAAGGCATTTTCCACAACCAACCACTTCCCATTTCAACCCCATCTTTTACAAAAACATTTCCCACAAAACAACCAAACCACCAACATGTTCATTATTCCAATGTTGTTCAACCGGGGTGATCACACAAGGTTTTCATTCTCATTTAATCAGCCAGTCTTTACATGCTTATCCATTTTCCATGTTTTAACAAAACGAACCACAAACAATTCAGATATCAATTGTGCACACAAAGGCCACCAATGGCCTTGATTTTCATTAGGCAAAGGCCTTTCAATCCAAAATCACAATCAGATGATAAAGAAACTGGAAGGCAATAGAAACAACACAAAACCCCAAACCCTTCTTTATCCGGTTATTATCTTTATTTAAAGTTCAAATGCATCCCATGGAAAAAAATAGAAATATCCCACCCCGCATGTTGCACCAAATAGAGAGACGAAGATAAACCCCTACCTCAAAAGGTCCCGATCACGTCGCATCCGACGACATCCTTCGGTGTCCTCCGCCTTCGCCAAACCCGACAAACGCCTCCTAGGATGGAAGCTGGAGAAGGAAGGCCGGAAGGAAAGGTGACAATTCTAGGCTTAGAAGCTTCGTCTCGTTGCTACGATCCTGTGACCGCAGATGTATCGTAATTCGGAGCTCGGACAAAGAAGTTAGAGGAGGAATACTTCTCGATTGTCCAAGAGTGTCGTCGTGCGACAAAGAAGCGATCGATATGGAAGATAAAACATGACCTCGTTCTTATATAGGCAACGAATAGGTAAATCTGTATTCAGTGTGCATTAATGAATACACGATGTGACCGTACATACGTTACATGTTTTGATTGGTTAACACATAACACGTCACGCGGTTTCCACGCGTTTTAATAAAAAAAACGTTAATTTTATTAATATGTGTGTTTCGTTGACCCGAGACATAACTCATAAAAAGGTATCCATCACTGGTCTTAAAATGACTGTCTTAATTACAGGATTACACTGCCGCTGACGGTTCGTCATTCCCACACCATATGAAGAAGTTACGGTCGAATTAAGATTATAAAACCCAAAAAATAATAAAAAAAATTTATAATATTATTATTTATTTATTTTCCTTGAATTTTATACGCTCAAAAATTGGGTCCCCTTTTGCTTTCACGCCCAAATATCTCCACCAACAATCAATTACCTTTATTTTTATTTTATTATGATAATAATATTATTATGAATATTATTCATTTAAGGGGAAGAAAAAAAACCCCCTTACGCCTCCTTTAACCTCATCATACACCCCCTTTATTCTCCCCATTTATTTACTTTAATTTATTATCTCATTTAATCCATATGATTTATTATTATAATATACATGGAGAGGTCCATGTATAGCGCCTCACCCACATGCTCCTTGTTAACATAATAAATATATAATACAAATATTTTTATTATTATAATAAAGGAAAACCTCATGTTCAATTAATTCATGAGCGTTTCGGGTACCCAATCTGAAAACCCAAAAAAGACATCCAATATTGGACTCATAATTTCCGTCTCGTAGTCAGGGTCACACTGCCGCTGACGGTTCGTGTAACCGAGGTCGCATGAGGAAGATACCGTCAAAATTCAGTTTTCCCATCCAAAATTAATAATTACATTATTAAATTATATTATTTAATTTAATTCTTAAATTCTCACATTCTCTCTCCAATCTCCTTGAGATTCATGCACAAAGTCATTTGTTTAGGTGGATTACACTTGGCGCCTCTCTCCTATATTTATTTCTCAATAAATTTTATTTCCTTTAATCATGTTTCTCTCTCCAATATTCTTACCTTCTTCCACAAAAAGTGGCGCCTCTCTCTTCCTCATTCCGTGCCCAAAACGCCCCACCTTGTACTTCCTTCTCTCTCTTTTTTTTCATTTAATCTTATCTTTTATTTTATATCATTATTAATATATTTTTCATCTTCTCTCTTCAATTTCATTCCTCCCCAACAAAGTGGCGCCTCCCTTGATTTTACACCATTAGTTCCATTCTTTTTATCATAATTATTTTCAATAATAATGATTGAATCTCCCTAAAAAACATGCAAGATCACCTCCAATCAAAACCCACATGACACACACCTATTTTAAATCTTTATCATTATTATTATTATTTTATTTTTTTTTAAACACAATTATCATAAATAATAACATCTCTTATTTATCCTTATATCTCAAATCTCATTGCAATTAATTCAAAACATAATTCTCATTAAATCATTATTACCAGATCTATCAAAAAAAACCAACATTATTATTATAATTATTTAGTATAACACTTATAAAAAAACCCCAAATAAAATTTATTAACACGTCACCATTTATTATTAATAATAATTATTATTTTTCATGTTCGCCACATTGACCACATCAAAAAAAAACGTTTTTACAAAGTAATCGACCGGAGAGGTTCGGGCCATTACAACTCATTTGCCCAAAAAAATAAAAATTAATTAGGAGATTGTTTTAATGAATCTTTACTTTCTTGTAAACTGAATTTCTAACCTTCCCTTTCTAGAAAATGGAAGAACACCAATCTATTCTTCCTAGAATATAAGGAATATCATGTGTAATATATCATTATTTAACTTTCTAATATCACTATGACATATATGTTCCAATCTATTATGACACATATGATTTTATTCCATCATACTCAGATTTCACGTATTTTATACATCACCAACATGGAATTAGTTACGCTTTGTTCAATGGCCTCCCATAACAAATTTTCCATATTCTACTATTTTTAAAACAAAACCATATTTTCTAACAACAACATTATTACCATAAAAACAAAATTGTGAAACACTTAATAATTTTTGTTTAATATAATCAACAAACTAGGCTTGTTAGGATTTCAATTTTTGGTCCCTGATTATGGCAGATCAAACACCTTTGATTCTGCGTGAATCGTCATTTACAAAATTCATTATGCCTTATTCAAAATATTTAACATTATTTAATTTCCCTAAATATCCTATCATATGTGAATATCATCCACTATCCAAAATCCAATCTCATTACAATTTTATAGCTTTGAGATCAGTTTCAACAATAAGATCTTTTTTTCCATTATCTTCATTCTCATTCTTCTTTTTAGAATTGCTTTAATGACTTTTTTATACCAATAACAAAATAATACATAATTTTTAAAGGATTATAAGTTTTTCATGAATTTCAAAAAAAATCAAAGGTAGGAATCTATTTTCAATTTTTACACTAACTTCATCAGGTTTCCTTCTTTGAGTGGGTTGACTACACATCAAAATTTTCTTCCAATTTCTATTGGTATTATTATAGTGTTATTTATTTAACCAATACATATTTTCTATATATAAAAATCCACAATAATTATACTAGTATACATAGAAAAGATATTTTACTCTGTAACTTTCATACTGCTTGGTGTTTTAAACATTATTTTCCTCATCTTTCTAAATTTACACTACGGAACTTTGTTTTTCCCCAAATTTTTTTTTCTTTAGATATATTCTTCTTTAATTTTCACTTCTTATTATCTTCAATAGAATCACCAAAATTAGTAACATTTGATTCTAACTTTTAAATTTTAGAAACGTCATATCTTCCAACTATATTTTTTTCTATATATATGGGTTTCTCATATTTCTTATCCTCCTAAACATATTCAATATTCTTTTCAACCTTTGAATATAACTTTTATTGATTTTTCTTAGGATACAAATTTTAACTATTTTCACCCAAATCTAAAATTAAGTTTTGGAAATTTATAATTGCTACCTCATCTTTATCAAAACTTTTTTGAACAAGTTATAATTCTTCCCCCTTCACATTAATCTCTACTTCAATAAAAATATTGAGGTTCCTCTCTTTGTCAATACATTTAATCAAATTATAAATTTCTTCCAGAAAGTGGTATTTTTACTCATGAAAATATTCTTGATTATATTTTATTGAAAATTACCTTTGAAATTTCTTGATATCTCTTTAAAGTATTACAATATTTAAAATAGATTCATTTAGTTATCTTTTTAGAGAAAATTTTAGGAGAGTCTCTTCTTCTTTTAAACTACTTCTTTTATCATCAATGAAATTTTAATCATTTACTTTTTTCATAACAATATTTTTAGAATCTTTATCACATGAGTTTTTTATTTCAACATCACTATCATAAAATTCATCATATTTAGACAAAAAAATTATCCTTTTATATTTGTATAAATTTTTTATATTTTCCCTTAAAAAGGGATTCAAATTTTTTCTACTTTTTTTAAATGATCTTATTAACTTTCTATAATCATTGTCACTTTCTTCAACTTCATTTATTTGAGGATATTATGCAGAAAAATTACTTATATATTCATAAAAAATAATTTAAGTGGTAACTTACCTTTTTAATTTCCTATACCTCTTTTCACATATTTAGAAAAAAGGGCATAAATTAATCAAAATAGTTACTAACCTCATCTTTGGTGTTAGAGTCACTGGCTTCTTCATCTTTAAGACCTTTATAAAACTTTCATTTATTATGAGATATGAAGGAAATTTCTTAATCAAATTTCTATTTTACTTTTATAACATTATATCTTCTCATTTATTAAGTGATGAGGGTACTATGTAAATCATCAAGAGATAAAGTCTTGAGATCTCTTTCATCCAATTATGAAACATTTTTATCAAAATTATCAGGAAAACGTTTTATGATATTTTCAATAATAGTTGAATCATACAAATCCTCACCAATACATCTAATGGATCTTACAATTATAATTCACCATTGTAAATAAGTCACTATTAGATTCATAATCACCAATTTTAATAACTTCACACTTCATCCTACAAATTTTTAACTTCGCTTTATAAATTTAGTATGGAATCTATAGATGTTCTTCAACATTTCCACGATACCTTTATCCATACCAACTCCTTTAACTCTATAGAACTCACTTTTAGAGAGTGATTAAATGTATAGAATTTATGGATCACCCATAATTCTCCATATTTCTCTTATCAATTTTTGTTAGATAAATATAATTAGAATAAGGAGGAAAAAATTAGTCACAACTTCAAGAACATCATAACCAAGAGATATAATACATGGAAACTTTCTATCATTCTATATAATATAGTTATTCCCATAAAAAAAGAGAATGTCATTATTGTTCAATGAATTCAAAAAATTTAAATAAACTTGTCTTTCACCAACATATGTAAAAATTAATCAATGGTAAGTTACCTAGCATACCAATTAAATATCCTAAGAAATATCATTGTGATCACTGAGAGGGGGGAGGTGAATCAGTGATCCTTTTTCTTTTATGTTTGAATTATTATGAAAAAACATTCACCTCGTATTAAAGAGTTATAATTTTTTTGAAAAAAAACTCACAACCACAAGCAAATGAACTAAATAATTTACAAGATTAATTACACAACAAGGGTATCTAGTCTTTGGTATGGTTTTGAAATAATCCAATACAACACAATCCATTATAGAAAAATTGTTTTATGTGGTTAAAACAAGAAGGAATTATCCTTTCACATTCATGGAACTACGATCAATAAAATAGTGCATGTTATTCTAAAGAAAAAAATATTTAAATATGATTTCATAAAATATTTACAAACCTTTACTAATAGGTTTAGAATTTTTTTCACTACACTACTTCAAACTTCACTTTTTTTATTCTTTAAAACCCTATTCTATACTTTTTGACCCCAAAAGTAGGTAAGATCATATTATATTAACCTTTTAAAAAATCAGTATGATAAGTCTCTAATTATAATTTCTATTTCCAAATATCCCTTTTATCTGTCTAGAAATGATTTTTTTTGGAAAAAAATCTGTCTATTTTTTCAATAGAAAACCAGAACCCTTATCTTTCCAACTTACATATTTTTCTAGAATCTATCAGGAAGATTCTTAAATATGATCCTGTCTTTATAATGATTTCATCAAGAAAATTCATCTGAAAAACCCTAATCACAACATTTCTATTCACTAAAACCTTGTTATTCACCTCAACAAAGATCTTTGTTTGTTAGAAACAACCTACTATAAACACTAGACAATAGAAGTTCATATGATGATTTCTTCTAATTTACCTATATTAAACCAATTCTGTATCACTTCATAATTTTTTCACACATGGATATCAACAACTTCATAGTCTCACATTCACCCTTTATATAGGTGTTATCAAAATATTAAAGTTAATAACTCTAATTTATGTTCATAGTTTAATGAAAAGGTAAAATTCAAAACACCCACTCAAATAATTTATAATTTGAGACAATCACAAATTTTCTTCAAACATCCTTAAAACTCAGTGATAATCTTGATTTTACTCCATAGTTTCTTAGAAAAATAATATACTTGATCATAATCATCACATTTTATTAACTTTATAGAATTTGTAATGTTATTATTTTCTTCTCAATACCTTTTTTCAGAAAATTATAATCTACAAAAAAAAATCCATAATAAATTCACATCATTTATTTTTCCAGAAACTAAGTCCTCTCAACTGCATCTGGTCTTGTATGTCTAGAAAACTGAGTCAAAAAAATCTTGATATCTTATATCTTTCAAAAATTTCTTTATCCACACAACTTTCTTTCCGAAAATTTAATATTATTTAGTAATACTTTGTCTAAAATTGTAAGACCATAACTCTAATAATATCCCTTTTTATGTTTTCACAGATAATAAAACTATGCTTTTCCAACCTAACTAAAAACCAATAACATTGGAACCTAACAAAATACCCATAATTATTAAATAACTTCTAAACATAAAATACTTTTTAATCTTTTATCTAGTTCTATTTCTTGTCTTTTTTCTTAAAACCTCTTTTTGATATTCTATCCAAAAACTTCTATCTGATTTTTTTGGAAGCATATTTCTAGAATTATTTCTTAGAAAATACGTATAATGAAAATTTTACATATCAATGATTTTCTCCCCAATATAAAAAATGATTGGATCATAAAATCATAATAATTTGGGTTGTTGGAAACTTTATTTATATTAAATAATCAATATATGTTTCTCACAAAAACACTATCTGAGAACTAGTATCTAGAAAACTACATCCAAAAATTTCATGATCAAAGAACTTCAACTTCCTCTTTTCATCAAAATAAAGTATCATGAGATTTTAAATGATGTTAGGAATATTGATATCTTCATAGAATCATCTCACTTAATATCCGTCATTTATTTTTAAAGTCTTAATCTCAAAATGAATTTCTGGAAACCAGTTATAGATAAAATAATAATAATAAAATCAACTAATGTACTTTGTTATGTAATCTTTGTCTGGTCTTATGTGTCCATACCTTTGGGTCTGATCATTTATGTTTGATCACCATATTTACAAAGTGATGTGATTTTTATAAAACACAACAAAATAAAATTCCATTAGAAAACATAATTAAAAAAAACATCATCTAACTTGGACCCAACAAAATCTCTATCCTACCAAAACATTAGAATGTCATCTTATACATAAATTTATCACAATGGTTTTCCACAAATGTTATCTAATATTAATCTATAAATATTAACTAAATCGTTATCAAATACTAACTATTAGAACTCAATCATTTTATAGATAAATATTACATCATTTAAAATGAATATTATATATATAGAGTTATGATCAACACCAAAACTTTAAAGGTTTATTTTGTTAGATTCTAGATACATAAAAACAATTTTAGTATATTCTTTAACATATCTCATAAAGTTATTCCCACTTTATTCCCCAATTTGAATACCTAACTTAAACCCTTTCTTTATAATTCGAGAAAAGTGAACATATGAAAGAGTGATCTTATATGATCAATAAGGATAAATATATGAGATATCGATCGATGGTCTTAAGTAATAATATAATAATAATGAGCGTATAATTTTATGATCATAACTTGAAAATTTCATACCCTTTAAATCACGGATCAAAATAATGATTCATGGAATAAATTTTTTTTATTTCTTGTTAAATAAATCAGAAATGTGAGAAAATAACATAAATTGATCATAAACTATAAGTTTATATCATAATAATGTCATCAAATTGGGGCACCATCCTAGACAAAGAAACAATTTAATATGTAAATGATAACTAATGAGACCATAAAGTCATATTGGATCATTCATCAACACTTATTTCTCATGTAATAATAGATCACTCATCATCACCAATTTCCCATAGAGGATCAAGAATCTCTACCTATTTCTCATAGTGGACCGAGCACATCAACTCACATCAAATAATTATCTAAAGAGATATAAACTATACCCAATGAATTTTATGGATATATAACTCAGGTCCTACACATAAAATAACGAATACCATGCATATTAGTTCCACAATATCATAAAATATTCATCTTATCATCATATCCTAACCCATGCAATGAAAACATGTTTCATAAATATTTAATAAATTCATCATTGCATAACCCATAGAAAATAAATGTGTTTTGTAAAAATATTATCATTATAAACATAAACCATCAAGAGAAAGAATAAGGGTCATATAATTAAATCATATACCTAGTGAATCATAACTAATATCAAAGGATCTCAACTTATATGGGAATTAATTTAAAATATCCATGGAATATTTCTTGAGGAAAATAAGATTTTCATATTTAAATCACTTATTTAAAATCCAAATATTTTTAAAATGTTAAAGAAAAAAATTATTTTAAAAGAAAAATGGAAATTTTTTGGATAAGTGTTAAAAAATTTATTAGTCATGATGGTGGGAAATCAAATCAGTGGTGTATATGTTAAAATAAATATTTTATTCACATTTTTGGTAAAAAAATAAAAACTACCTAGTTCAAAAAATAACAAGAATATTCCTTCAAAAAAATAATATAAATTAAAATATGGGTAAAATAAACTTTTTACGATCATTATTGAGTAATCAAAAACATTCTTGAAAACATTTTAAAGAAAACATGTACATAGATGAAAAAGATTCTCGACCGAATAAACATAGTTTGTTTTCTTTATAAACATTTTTTCAGTATATTGAGTAACTAAAGTGTTTAAAATGAAAGGAAAACATGTATTCCACATAAATAAATAGATGATAAGAAAAAATAAAGTTCCTTTCTAGAAAAGGATCATATAATTTCTTCAACGAAAACTCAATCATAACCAATACTAAATAAAATTTGATTGAGATGTAAATCACTTACCTCAAGTATCTACTTTATTTGCACGTGTTTGAACCTCCTATATAATAAATATATATTTATTATAAATTAATTACTTATCTATACTCATATATATCAAACAATATATGAATTACTTATAAAATATTATAATATACTTGTTAATAATTTTTTTATTAAAATCACTGTTTCAGGTGATAAATGATTCGTTTTCAAGAATGTTTGGGTTCAAAAGTCCCAGTAATTATAATTTTAGGATTATTATATAATATCTTGAATATTTATAATTTCATTAATATCATATAATCTTATATAAGTATTCAAATAAATTTTTGATGAAAAATTAATTACATCACTTCATGGAAACCATAGTTTGTACGCACACACGAGTGATGTTTCCATTTTTTGATGGAAGGAATGAAATAAAGGTAAATAATAATTAAAATTTATAAAATCATTATTATATCATGTATATCATATATATTCATTAAATGTATCATTATTACCATCCTTTGAAATGGATTTTAAAGAAATCATATCTCTTGTGGATGTGGTAGTCCACACATACGCACGAGAGTCGTTATCCTTTTTCAACAGATGGGAAGATGGTGGATAATGGTTGTTCGATCATAATAATAATAATTAAGAATATTTAAGATAATAAAATATTTATTTTATAATTTATACCATATATTTATAAGGGTTATAATAATAAATAAAAATTAAAATTCTCTATTAAGAGTTATACCTCTATTGAGAAACCTTCTTTATCTTACACATTAAGCCATAAAGGGGTGGTATTTGGGAAAGACCAGAATCTCTAGAATGTGGTGAAAAAAGATAGCATGATATTTAGATCACAATTTTTAGAGATATAATGCTCAAACATTGTGAATAATGAAGTATAAGAGGTTCCCTTTTATAAGTGAGGGGAGGGTCACTCTTGGAATTACATAAATCACTAAATTAAAATAAATTAATATTCATGGATAAATATATAAAAATATATAATATTAGAATATAATATAATTATGATTTAAAATTATCTCGTAAAATAATTTTTTAACATGTTTTGGCTATGTTTTCACCCTTATCTCTTAGTTTCAACCCCCGTTAACCCTTTTGACAATTACCGCAATATCAATGTTTTATACTTTATAATGGTTAAGAGTGTTAACATAAAAGGAACATTTACTCATAAATGGACCATGGTAGATATTTTAAAATATATACCATTAAATTGGATTAATATATAATTTTTATTAATTTTAAATCATTTAATAAAATGATAGTAATTATAAAGTATCGTTAATGTCAATTTTTGGACCTATTCATTTAATTGGAATTTGAAAAGAACATGGAAGACAATTAATCATAATATAAAACTTTAAAAAAACCATTTAATTTTATATTTATCTATAAATTTTTTGGGATACTATAACTCAAACAAAAATTATAGTTTTTGAAATCATTTACTTGATTTGTCTACTGCTTGCACAAGCACTCTATTAGTGTTTCATAATCATTTAATGTAATTATTTCATCACCAAAAATTGAAAATAAATTACCAAGATAAAAAATTTCATTATTAATTAAAATAACCAATTATAATTTAACACAAGATGTTTTTATCCCTATCACAAAATATAGTAGATATTAAAAATCAAGAAAGTGACATTTTGGACTTTATAGTTTACTTAGATATTATAAATGTAAAAAATCAAATCTAAATGGAAACCAAAGAACATATTTTAAAATTTTATGTGATAACGAGTGAAATATAATCATACTATGAAATAATGGAATGTTTTTAATTAATTTTAATCCTTATCTCATTAGTTTAAACCCTAATTAACCGCTTTTACCTTTACCATGGTAATAAAAATTTACTGTGGTAACTATTCATGTTGACAAAAAAGAACATATTTATAAAATTTCGAAATTTTGATTTTAAATATGGAATCCATTTTTAAAAATTCAATTTCTATAATTAGAATAAATTAATTTAAAATAAAAACATAAAATTCAATGTAAAAACATTTGTAAGAAAAATGCATTTTAAGTATAAAAACTTTTTTACACCAAATTCTATAATAAAATTGATTCCAATGAACATAAATGTATTATTCATAATATAAGAGAAGATAACTAATTTTAATTTTAAACTATTTCATTAGAAAATTGAACTTTTTAAATTCTAGAACTTTTAGTATTTTTTACTATTCACTAGAAAATTAATCATTTTTAGAGAATTAAGAAAAATTCCCTATGATAATTCTATTAAGGTGATTCAAAACATTATATACTTTTAATCAAATAAAATTTTTACATTCTTCAGAAACTTATTATAAAATTCGATCATAAAATAAATAAAACTCATTTTGGAAGAAGTATTTTTGAATAATGAAATGACCTTACTAAGAATAGAGTGCTTATTTCTTAAAAATTAATTATATAATCTTTAAATACTTAGGATATATATATATATCATAATTTTGTTAATTATATTCCTATATTTCAATTCAATGGATAGGAATTAATCTTCACACTAAATAATAATATTTCAATAGTATATTGTAATTTTTTTAAACTCAATGTTGTGTGTAAATAAATCTATCAATGTAATGAAATTTATTTATAGATGTATATTTCATAAAATATCATAGTGTTAAAATGGATTCTTTAGACTTATTATTTGATAGGTGAAGCTCAAAATTATATAGCTCCTCGATGTATCAATACATATCAAGAGATAAAATCGCTTGAGTATTTGGTGTAATATTTACTCTTTTATTTATCATGTCCTAACATGTATCCTTGATGGTATGTTTATAATATCAATATTTATATATTCCATCACTATGAGGTCATCTATTCTTATCTATGTATTTATTTATTTTTATGTAATACATGGATATATTATCCTCATAATTCTATTTGTTATTTAATTTATTTCTTCCCATCATATTATTGATTCCTTGCTTATGTATAATAACTTCTACTATACAATACACCTTACTATGAATCTGATTAGGCTGCTTTATTTTCTTTCCTATTTCCCTAAATAACTAGGAATATTATTTCATATAACTGTTCTATTTTTATGAGTAAATAATAAATTTTCATGTATTTAGTTTATGTATCTTTTGTTTTCAATGTAATATATTGTTCATTTCTGGGTATAGTTTTCTAAGACTGTTAAACATTTGGATCTTATGTATTCTAATATGTGTATCTTGTTTCCTTGTAATAAATGATCCATGATCTATGGGATAAAATATTCTGGGTGATACCCACTTAATCACATTACTTAATTTATCATACATTAAATTTAATAGTAAAACCTCCTCTTTTCAACCTTTGATTCTAAATAACTCCCCACTAACACTTATCTGACCAACTTTACACTGAAAATATCTCTTTATTAATTATATTTTCAATTTCTCATGGTGTTGAGAAATTATAATTCTTATAATCTTAGGGTTGTGCATTAATCTTTTTAGTATGAGCATAATTACATATATAATTCTCTCAAGTAAAGGGTGACATTGAATTCCATGTGAGGTAGGTCATAAAATGTGGATGAATGAAGATTGTTAAATTTTTATGTGGATAGGAAGGATCATCACCTTTAAAAAAATCACATTTGAGGCATGATTAATAATTTTTTATCATATTTTAAAAGTCTCACACATATTAATTTCATTGTGAATTTAAAGTATTATATAGAGTTTTTTTGGAAATGATAAAATAAATGTGGAGAGTGATAAAAACCATAATTTAATAAGTTTTTCATTTATCTTTTTAGTTAAAAATTTTACTAATTCAACTATTTATTGGGATTAGTTATATTTTTGGTATTTTTTCAAATAAATTGGAATGAAAGTACAAATTTTATTTTATATTTAAATATTCAACATGTTATTCGTTTTATTGAATTATTTAAATAAAACTTATGTTGAGATATTTTTTTAGGATCTATAATGAAAAATTTTAATGGATGAAAATGATATGTATTTTAGTTAAAAAAATGGATCATGCCCTTAACAACTCAACCCTCACCCATTGTCACCAACCTGGATTGGGAAGGTCTTCAAGGTCAAAGGTAACTATCGAGGGGAGGTCATAGGATTAATAATATAGGAAGAGTTAAAGTATAGACCAATGAGAAATGGTTTTTATTGTGGGAATGTCTTCAAGGGGTAAGAGTCATAGGTAAAAATATCATGGGAAGGGATTCATTTCCAATTGAGTTAAGGGGCCATTAATTTATAGTTAAAAATTGGTGCCCCTCATTAACATATTTATGATATAGGAAAATATATATTATATTCAAAATAAAAAATCACTAGGTTCATCAAGGGGGATATTATATATACAAGACATGGAAAAGGCACAAATCATAGCTATAGGGCCTCAAATTAGTGACTGTTTGATATATTCTTATGATTGATGGAAAAGAACTTGCATCCCAGCTTATTAAGATACATTTATATTAGGGATAATAATTATGTGGTATGCACTCCATGTTTTATCTTGAATAAATATTTAAACATACACATAATCTTCTTCGACTTACCAAAACTCCCATATCACCACTCAAAACCCACGCATCACCCTCCACAATCTACTCCTCAATAAACTAAAATACCCAAATCATCTATAATAACCCTGTGAAGGCTCAAAAGTAGACAAGGACCCTTCTTTAACATCATTTCTTATCATGGAATCTCCTCTCACCCATTATGGAGCACATGTATAGAAATTCATAAAAGCAATGCACAATCATTCTAACCACATTTCTATGGACCCCCCATCTATGTTAAACACATTACAAGACATAGTGAAAAAATATATTGATCCACAACTAAAGGGGGAGGAATAATATGAATTTTACATGGAATCATCTTCTTGACCGTCCATTTCTACATAGATTTCATCTAGGAGGATATGAAAACTCAAGAATATTACACTTTTTATTTTGATAGTATGTGTGAGGTTTTTGGATTTATTGGATTATACAACTAATATTGTTTTTATAATTTTTTACATCTGGTTCATCCTGGATTATTTTTGTGATTCTTTTTCTATATTCTATAGTTTTCATTTTTAGTTAATACAATATCATTCTCTCCCTCATTTCTTCTTCATTTTTTCTGTTTCTGTTAATTGACTCCCCCCATATTTATGGTTTTCAAAATGTGTATATTTTTTCTCTACTCATATTATGTCCATGATCTCACACATTTATCATAGAGGGATAAATTTCATTTCTATTTTAAGGGAGGTAAGTCAAAAAAATGGATTTTTAAATTTAATATCATTTTGTTTTTTTGTTTTTTTTTCATGTTAAAGTTAAGTTTTCAATAGATGATTCAAGGAGTGAAGTTACAACTGCTAACCCCCCACTCAAGGATTAATTCTTCTACTTCATAATTATTCACTTCCCTTAATTTTTATTTTTGTCTCAATTAAGTTACCAATAAAATAAATAAGTGTTTCTTAATTTCACCGAGACATTTGGAAGCCTTCAAGACACTTGTTGGAAGAGGACACTTCAATATGGGAGACATATCAATGATGATAAATTACTATTAGGTCAATTTATGAGAGATATTGATCACTCTATTGAGTTAATCTTCTTGATATAGTTATAGCTATTTAAAGAATAAGGATATATCTATTTTATGGTAAAATTCATTAAAAATATATTTGTTCTTATAACTTGTATTTCATATACCTCTTGAATTCTATCCAATTTATTGTATTTATTTCATACACATATTTTTTATTTTTTACTTCATTGATTAAATATTTACCTTCTATTTATTTCCTCAACATTAAAAAAACTAAAAACTAAAAATAATTAATCTATTAAAATTTTAAAAAAGAATAGAATTATGTGAATGAAAACCATGTGCTCCTTGAGATACAATCCTTAATGTTATCTCATGATCTACCATTTATGTATTTTATAAATTTCTAATGTATTTCAGTGGATGATTTATAAGGTCACCACATATCACTTTTTGGTAATATTTTTGGGTATTTGTGCTTTATTAATTATATTCTTTTCAAATATTAATTTTCGTTTAATTTTTTAATTTATTTTATTCTTATGAGTAGTGATATGTTTCCATGGTTCTATATATTTTCACTATTGTGATAATCACAAGTGAAACAATTGAGTGAACATATTATATATTTTAAAAAATGGTATTTGGCATGTCACATTCAAGGGATCACCGAATAAAAAATGGCTTTTGTAACTCAAATAAGTCATCTATTTTCATAGGATAATACTGAATTTAATGATAATCAAACGATAAGCGAAGAAAAATAAAAAGAAGAAACTGAAGTTGAATAATAATTGTTACTACCCATATTCAATATATTTGGGGAGGTGTTCCTAGATGTGAAAGAGGATGCATACTACCTACCTTCTATTCTTGAGCTATACCATAGATTACTCAACTTTAAAGAGGAGCTAAAAGATGAATATATAAAGGTGGAAATTTTATACTTGAATAAAATGGATATTTATTTTTTTGGAATATATTTAAAATTTCCCTATATATATTTAAATTAAATATATAATATGTGTGATCTACTAAAGCTGGAAGAAGATCAAGAACCTGATTGAGGACCATTTGAGCTCTTAGTTCTACTTAAAAAACCATTGATGGAGACTTTGATGAATTATAATGGGATAAAACAACCAATATAGAGAAAAAATTAATTCACATTTCTCCCCACTTATGTTTTTCTTTCCCTAATATTATGGGAGATAGGATTTTATACTTTCTTATGGAGTTCTGTAATCTATATATCCATTTTTGAACAATGAGAAAAGTCACATGTTGTGTTTCACATCATATAATCCCAATCCACATTTTTATTTGGTATGGACATTGGAACTACCTATATATAAAAATCACCACTTAGGGTATGACCTAATAATTTTTATTTTCTTTATTCTTATTTTCATTAGTTTTATTTTTCAATAAAAATTTCTTATGTGTTGTTTGTTATTTTATATTAGGTTATAGAAAACAAAGGAAATGAGATTAACTTGAAATTACACTATAATAATTATGTTCTATTTCTCTATACAATTAGTGTTAATTATTATAAAATTTAAGTATGTAAGCATCATTTTATGAATAGTAATATATAAGTGTGGGATAGATTAACTTTTAATTGGTTTTGCATGCTTGTTTTTTAATTTTTTTAGTGTTTCTAGTTTTTTCTTAATTTTTAATATATTACAATATATTTGATCATAAAAAACCAAATTAATTTCTTAAATATGATTACATTTTCATTGGGATTTCATTATTTAGAGCTTAAATATTTTAAAATGATTGTTGTTTTTTTAAATTTTCATTGGTTCTAGTTTTAAATAATTTTCATGATTTTTTACCAGATATTTAAATTAAAACCCTTAAGTCACTATCAAGAATTAATTTCCCTCTCTAAGAGATATTCAAAGACTAATTTGACATAATATTTATTATTCACTCACTTTATTGAGAGAAACTTGTATTTTTTATAATAAGTATAACTTTTGATTATTTTTGTTAAAATATTTGAAGTTCATGAAATGATTTCAAAATAATTGTGTAACTTATTCAGCTAGTATTAATTTTTCTTTTAGATCACCCTTTAAGTTAACCTATATTAATACCTTAGCTTAATATGAATGTAATTATATATTAAAGATATATTTTAAGACTGAATTAACCATACCTTCCATCACTCTAAATATGATTAAATAATTATTACACGTTTGAGTATTGAGGGAGTTCATTTTATGTGTTTTATTTGAGAGGACTTATATTTATAGGTGATTTTGAGGGTAATATCATTATATTGAGTAATTGAAAAAAGAAATGGTAAGGGGTCATCATTATTCTTTATATTCATTAATATCATCCCATTCTCTAAGTAAAACATATAAAATTACAAAAAGGCTAACAAAAAAGTGTACGTATAAAATAACATATAAAAATAGAGAATAAGGATTGAATTTTTTATCATTATTCATTTTAATGACTCGTGGCTTGCATAAAAATGATAAGGGATTGGATTGGATATATTTTCATCAAATAATAATTGACTGAGAGGCACATTATATTAGTTTATTAATTTTATCATTCATAGTATTTAAGAGTAGTATATTCTATTTTCATCCTTTTTTTTAAAATACTTATCCATCAACCCATGGGAAAAAATAACTTGTAAATACCTCATTATTTATACAATTTCAATGCATCACATTAGAGAAATTATAATTTTTACATGATTATGGAGATGCATGAATTTCCCTAGTATAAAAAAACTCTATCTATAACTCTCTTGAGTAAATAGTGACATTGAACTCTACATGAGGTTGTCCAAAAAAAGCAGATGATTGGATAGTTGACACTAATTTTTTTATGAGAAAATGTTAAATCAATGAATTTGAAAATAAATTCATATATTAGGCACGATAAATCATTTTTTTAGTGAAGAATAAATAATCCCACGCATTTGATTTTGGTTATTAATTTAGATTAAATATATATTTTGATGTAATTGGCATAATATTTATGTATTTTATATAATTCTGATATTTTAAACATTACATATCATAAATAAACATGGAATCACAGAACCCAAAGGTTTAGTGTTTTTAAATATTATCAACTTAAACTTATAATTAAAAATTTTTCTTCAATATCTACCATGAAATTCTCCACCCATGAAATCCACTATAATATATTCTTACTGTAATTTACTAGTAAAAAAGGAAACATAATAAAGAGTGGGAGAAAATACTCATTAATATAATATATTATCTTTGATTTATAAATGGATGGTTCATAAACATGTGAGAAAACATGAATATGGGATAAATAAATTATTAAAAAGGTAATAAGATCAAAATATTTAATCATAATACATGATTGAACAAATTGTTCATGGAATAGGAGCATAGGACCATAAAAGTTTCATCATGAAATCATAACACATATACCATGACATTAAAACATATGATAATAATCACAAACCATGGAAACATAATATAGTATTATGATATAATTATAAGAATAGAAACCATATTATATGTTAAGGATAACCACTAGGACCATCATAATATAGTGTATTTGGAATCACCAATTATGTCTCATAAAATAGTGGACTAGGCATCACTATCAACATCACATAGTGGATCGAGAATCACTACTCACATCCCACAAGAATCTCATAAAAAATTACCCAATGAATCAGAGGGCTATATCAGAATCAACTATCTTATAATTATAAATCATACATATTTCTGACACCTAAAATAAATCATACATATTATCATGAAAAAATCATGGAAAAAATATGGGTTTCACAATATTATTAAATGGTATCATATAAAATCAAATTAAGAATTAGATCAATTGAAACCAAAAAATATATCTACCAAAAGAATTATATCATAATAGAATTTATAGAAATATCAAACACACAACTCTATAAAAGATAGATCTTCTGAATATAGAGAGAAAATGTAAAGTGAAATCATAAAAATATTTTTCATAAAACATTTTTAACGTTGTGATAAAAAAATAGAGTTACAAGTCACTATCAATAATAATTTAAAATATGGTTATAAGAAGAATTTTTTAAAAAATATTTTAAAATAATCCTCAATAATTTAACCTTGAAAATAATTAATGGTTATGAAATGAAATTTTTAAAGGAAGATAGAGAATATATGAAATTGAAAATAAATTCCCTTTTAATATCTTTATAAAGTTTTTGATAAAAGCCACATTAATGAATGAGTTATAATATTTCGTTTCAGAAATATAAAATTATAAATATGAAGATTATAGAGGATAATATATATTTGGATTTCAAAATAAAAAAAATAAAAAAATTGTGGTATGAAATAATATATACATTGGAGAGAAATATCCAATATAGAGGTTGAGAATTAATCTTAATAATATCATATTTTTATAAAGATATTGATACAAGAAGAATATTTTGATATGAAAATATAATTTACCTATAGATAAATTGAAAATAACTTATGAAATATAGAAATGGTATAATATAAAAATCATATAATAACATAGTCAGTGAATAAATATTATGAACTAACAAAATGAAAAATAATTCAATAAAACCATTACATTGATTATTTTAGGATGTAATGATAAATCGAAAGGGTTTTATGAGAAAAAAAATAATTTTTTTAATAAAAAGATTTAAAATATAACAAAATCATGAGGAATAATTTACCCAACTTAAACGAATGATGTTTAATAATAAATATTATAACTTAATGAAGGGAAATTGTGTTTATAAAAACCCTTACATTAGACTCACACATGATTTAAAATACACTATATTACTATATAATAATCATACAATCATTAAAATTATATTTAGTAACCCTATTACTATGATTTAAATTTTATATTAATTCTTTTTATTAATTTATTTCATAGTTATTACTTATTTTTAGTTTATGTTGAACATCTGTGGTAAATGGTTTTAATTATTCCTTATTAGTTTTGATATAATAGTTTTCTTCATCATTCCATGTTAATTAGTTGATAATCTAAATAATAGTAAAGGTAATTGAATATAAGTCCCATAAAGATTTATTATCTTATAGGTTCATTCCATGGATGTTTTGGGTACAGTTTTTTAAGATGAAATCTATAACTCGTTTGTTTTGATAATTTTTAAAAAACATATGGTGATATATTAAAAAGAGATAAATATTAATACTCACACTATAGAACCAAAATTTTAAAATTATTTACTTATTAATATCATATATTAAAATTTTTTATGTTTTCATAACCATCCATGTTAAAATTTTATAGCATTGTCCATATAGGCGCTTAAAATTACCCAAACAAGAACATGTTATAATAAATGGATGAGTTTGATTATGAATTTTTTTTATAATATCATTACTAAAAAATTATAATGATATTATCTATTTTTCATAATTTGATAAATCATAATATTTATAGGTATAGGAATAATATAAATGAAAATTAAGTATAAGAAATCATTACTTACAAAGAAGAAATTGTATCTTCTCTTGGAAGACTTCTTAGTTTTGAAGGAATTTGATAATTCTATTGAGCCTAAAAGCTACCCAGAGAGGGGTAAAATTATTTGGGACATAATTTTTCTATTTATTAAATATAAAACCTAAGCAATGTTTTTGTATGAAGTGGGTGTATGATGGGTAATTCAATAGGTGAGAATGGGTGGAAATTTTGTAAATATGCATTCCTTAATAAAAATGGAAATTTCATTTTCAAGGAAATTGGATAAAAAGTTAGAAAATAAGGGGAAAAGTATAATGTGAGGTTAGTAACTACCTTATGAACACAAAATTATATATATATATATATACAGAGATTTAATTTTTTGTGATATTATATGACTTTATCTCTTATTTTAACCACATTGCCTCATTTTACCCATTATCGTGGTAACTCGTTATCACCTCATTAACTTATTTTTATGAAAAAAAAAATTGGAGATAAGAAATATTTTAAAAATTATTATTAAAAATATGAAATCCATTTTATTTGATTAATTTTTTATAAGTGGTAAAAATTTATTTTAATATTAGAACGTAATGCATAAAAACAATTTTTAAACAAATGTGTTTTTAAGCATAAAAATGAATTTATTCTTATAACTTACAAAGTAATAATCACTATATTATTGGAAAAAAATGATATATATATATATATGTATAATTTAATTCATTAAAATCAATATTTTATAGAAATTAATTTATTCCATTAAAATAACAAAACATAATATATAGGCAAAATGATTCAAAGAAAAATATATATTTTTAACATTAAATGAGTTTAACATTATCACTAACAAAATAATAAACATTGAAAAAAATATATTCATTTTTTTATATATAAAAATGTTTCATTAAATTTCATACACTAAATATTATTAATTTATCATTTAAAAATATATAAAATATATAAAAAAACAATGTTTTTAAACGAAACATTTTTGTTTATAATAAATAGTTAATTGTTTATTCTTTATAGAAACTTAATTATTTATTATATGTTATTAATTTTTATTACTAATAATTCCTTTAATTTTATCAATATAATTTATTATGGGTTTTGGGAGTTCATCTAATAACCTTGGTAGTGGAAGCAGTCCCTTGAAAAATCTCGATCTGTATTTGATAGTTCAATATGATATAAAATATGAGAACATAAACCTGTGCATACCTTTACTCCATAAGATCCAAGTTAATTTTTTATGGAGTGTGTATTATGTGGATACCAATGAAATATATAAAATATACCTACACATGACGCGAATACACCGTCCTTGGATCCTTGATTGTATCATGTGGTCCCCAAACCACAAAAGGGGTGTTAACCCCTTTAATGAGATATAAATGGTGAATCAGGATGGAAGAGACAATCAACATGGATTTCATATAATAATGGTACACCAAAAAGATTCATCTAAACTCTTTTTAGGCCTTCCTTGATGCTCTTTATTAAATATAGAGTGTACGCTGTATTGGGTACGATCTCACGACACCCATACATTACATCCCTTTGGTATATTATTAATTAAACACTTCAGTAAATTTAAGAATACATTAATAAATAAATCTCATTTATTTATAACTAATTAATCAATTTGATATAATATGGAAATGATTTATGTACTCGCATCCCATGAAATTCATATCAAAGGGCTTATCATAATCTATGATATAAGGAAATAGAAGAATATCATTCCCTTTTATGATATAAGTATATCATATATAATAATATATATAATATTCATATCATTGTATAATAACTAGGTATTTATTAAAGTACAATATACCATTATTTTAGTGTATATCCAAAAATCCCCAACTTATAATAAAATCCCATAATGACATTAGGAAAAACATCAAAACTCTATGAATGCATAAAAAAAATTTGGATATGGATTGAAAATATATATTAATTTTGAAATATACACTTTATATAGAACTTAATCATTATCCAATGGCCTAGCTATGTGAATTGGATGGCCTTAATAGAATTGAAAAAAATATTCAATCCTAAATTCATAAATGTAAGAAAATCATGTCCTCTAGAAAATAATAAATTATATTTAAGAAACAAGGGGTTCTAGTGTGATCTCAATAAAACATAATATTATATTCATATAGACAAGTACACCTTATGTTATATCATATAAATATTACATATACTGATATAATCAAAATTTTCACAACATTTAGAGACTACTATACATGAAAATATTCAATCTAGAATAGTTCATCTAATAATATTCTTGATTATCTACATAATACATACCATGTTTATGAATGCATCACATGTCATTTATCTAATATATGATCAAATCACATATCCATAATCCAAATTATATCACAAATAACTGAACTGAAAAAGTTCATCTGTTTCCTTGGACTAATTCAATCAAGAACCTAAATTTCTTAAATTATTATACAAGTGGAAAAATCCCACCTTGTTTGATCTCTAACTGATGAAATGATCAAAAACATACCCCACGACACCTGATTCACTAATCATAATGTATTTTGATATGAAGGTATCAAATTATAATGTTTATCATGTAAGGTGTCTCACCAACCATAGGCAATATGTATTTATAATAAGCACACAACCCTATGAATATTGATGGTTGTATAAAATTTCAAGATATATAGTTTGGAGGTTGCATCTAAGTAACAAGTCACTTCTTATTACTTCATGATTATATTATTTGTATCTCAGATATAACATTTTTATTGAGTATTATATTTTACTCATAATAACCATAATATATCCTAAAAACCTATAATACTCTCTGATGAACATCTATTATGTAAAACTTGAATTCATACATTGAGGGGGTATTATCATTTCATTTTTCATGTAAAATAAATTAAATAACACCTGAATGATTGAAAAATTGATGTTTCCTTTATTTATAAATCCCAATTCATTTAAAACCATTAAAACAATATCATTTGTATCATATACTCATGGATTTGACATAAACCTTATGCAACTTCGATAGTAATGAATTAGTTAATGGATATGATAAATTTTTCTATATAACCACCCAACAGACCATAAAATCTCCCCTCTCAATGATATCTCAAGTGAGATAAAAATTTTGAATGATGTGTTCAGTTCATTGGTTAGACTGGGGTTCCTTGGCTTGAGAAATAAATCCATTTTTATAGTAAATCTATATTTCTACCTTGATGATAGTTACCATCTCATGTTTGGATATGAAATTATTTATCCAAACATCTTCTTTTTAAACATCTAATATAGCAATATATCCCATCTCTATTGTTGAGACCTCTATAGTGTCTTGTCTGGAACTCTTACTAGTCATTTCTATGCCTTTCTGAAAAAAACATGTTACCATATTGAGATTACATATCATCTTTATTTAATTGGAATCTAGAATTTATGTAACTCTTTATTTAGAGATCATCCTCTCTTTTAAATACCAAGAAAATTTCCATAGTACTTACTAAATACTTCAATATAGTATTAACTGCAATCCAATGACTCACACCTATATTGAATTATTATTTACTAATTATGATAAGATCATAGATGATGTAAAGTTGAGTACAAAATGTCATATACATGATAAATCCTTTGATGAGGACCTAAGTAATTCTATATATCATTTCATACATTTTAAAAGTATCTTGAATCTTTCTAAGATTCAATCCATGTAACATTGGTAAGGACTCCTTTTTGTAGTTCTCTATACTAAACCACTTTAGCACTTTACTAATGAATATGTCATAAATTATTCCAAGAAACCACTTACATCTATCTCTATAAATCTTTATATCTAGTATCTAGGCTACTTCACCCATTTTTTTCATATAGAAACATTTTTTCAGCCACATATATATAGAATATAGTGTTGGGATATCATTTCTAATAAGTAGTATATCATCAACATAAAATATCATAAATATTATAGCACTATCACTAATCAGCTTTTATAAATTGGAATCATTGATGTATTTATGATAACAAAGTCTTTAATTTCACTATTAATTTGAACATTCCATCTTTGAGAAGATTACTTCGATCCATAAATGGAGTCTTCTAAATTCCATACATTAGAAGAATTTTTTGGCATATAAAACCATTCGGATGTATCATATATAGATCTTGAAATAAATTCTTATTAATTAGATTGATTTTAAAATCCATTTTATATATACTATAGTCAAAAATGAGTTTTTATTATTATCACTATATGTAAAAAGTTTTCTTCATAGTCAATACTGTCTATTTTTAACACTTGTTTCCAATAATGATTTATAGTTAGTTACTCTACCATCCATGCATGTATTCATATAGAATCCCCACATATACCTTATGGGTCTCACCCTTTTAGGTGCATCCACCATGTTCCAAACTTGGTTAGTGTACATGGAATCCATTTCATATTCCACAACTTTTAACCATTTCTCAGAATCATAACTATCAATTTCCTCCTATCAGGTATTTGGGTTATATCTTATGAGCATTATTTAATTACCATTTTCTATATGAAATACATATATCTCATGCACCTAAAAAATACTACTATACCTTTTAGGTTCTTATGTAACTTGATTTGATTCTTCTTTCATAACTCTTTATATAAATTTCTCAACCTCCATATCATGAACTCTTCATTTTTTTGTCTTGAGTTTATCCAAGTTTAACTTTCCTCCCATAAAAACCTATACATAAGAGTTTCCCATCAAGGAATGCTTCATGTCAGGGTATAATTACTTTCTATTTTGTAGTTTTATGGAAATAATATTCCATTAATTATGTTGTATAATTAGTCAACAATCATTTATCTTAACTAGGGCTAATATTATCAGAATCCAATCACCATATGAGTATTTCGTAACACGAAATGTCTATAAAAGAAATTGGATGTTTTCTATACCATATCTAATATGTTATCCTTATGAATTATTTATTTGGAATGTTTCAAGGAAGTAATTTTGTAGTCTTTAGAGTAGAACCCAAAAATTTAATAGGAAGTTCACAATGATTCATAATTGATTGAATTGTGTACGACATGGTATAATTTCTCCTATCAGATAAACCATTACACTATGGTGTTCTAGGAGGAGTGAGTTATAGAATAATTCTATAATCTCTTACATGACCAGTGAATTACTAACTTAATTTTTCACCACCCCAATATGATCAAATAATCATAATAATTTTAACATATTTATTTTATACTTCATTCTAAAAAAATTGAAATTTTCAAAGGTTTCATACTTGTGTTTCATTATAAATATATAACTATACTGATTGATATCAATGGTAAAAGTAACAAAGTACATAAAACCACCATTTAATTTTATACTCACTGGTATCTAAATATAATGATGTATGAGATCCAATAAACCACTATCCATTTCACCTTATCAATTAAAATGTTATTTAGTTATTTTTCATAATAAAAAATATTCATATATATATAATTATTTATAATTGAATGAGTCTAATAATAAATCTATGTAGAGTCTTTAGATACATCTCTCATTTATATATTCAAAGTTGATAAAGCCAAAGGAATATGGGATTACAATAAATATTGACATTCTTATTTTTAATATTATATATACGATTATCAATATCTAGAATGTATAAACCATTTATCATATTACCAATGATATAAAATATTTCATTTACATATATATAACAACTCTTATCCTTAACAATGAATAAAAATCCATCCCTTTCTAAACAAGATATAGAAATAAATTTTCTATTTATGTAAGGAATATAATAATGAAATGTATTTATAGTAATAATATATTGGATACACTCAACTAATAAGTGTTGAATTATAATTCATCAAATATTTATTCATTAGAACACAAAGATCTATTTCTATATTCGTATATACCTTCCCATATTTGAGTCTGTGTTTATCAGTACATATGTGTGATACACACCTGGTATCCAATACTCATGATTCAGAATTAGATAAATTGTTGTTTATAACATTAACAATAAGATGTTAAAAATTATTATTTATGGGAACAATTATCATTCTGGATGCTAATCATGAACACCTTTATAGATCTGTAATATAAGATATCTTAAAATGATTATCTTGAAGTATGCCCTAATCAACAACAAAACACATTTATGGGTAAATATCATATTTTATATATTTTCATTGAATACTTTTAATGAAATTAATCCAACTAAAAATGATGACCCAATGCATCATATACATTTAGAAATCAAATATCCATATTTTACTTAGTAATGATTCTATTATAGAATTTTGCACACCACTTGGTTATTTTTGTTGGAAAACCATCCAATAATAATGATTATGATTCATGGATATTTGAGTAGATAACTCTTTCTAAAAATCGATAATATATATAAAATCAATTATATTCTTATGGTATGTTAGTCTTTAGGTTTTTTAAACTAAGTTTAACCCAAATAAAGCACTAATAATAAGACCAGAACAATTAGGGTAACCTTACTTCTTTATTTCCTTACACAAGATCATTCATTGTCACTAAAGTTTTATGGCCACCCATATTAAATGAGTGAGTTTTTAATTATTTTTTCTTTAGAAGGAATCACTTATTTAGTATTTGAATGTTTTTATTTAAAAAATTTAACTAACTTAATAAACATTATATATATATATTAAATTCCAAATGATTTAATTATGTAAAATCATTATCTTCTCATGTTTTATTCTGTTATGTATTAATTTTTATAAGGCTTTAGTTTTAAAATCCCTATTTTATCCACAAAATTAATATTTTTAAACTATTTTATGTGTAACTCTTTACACAAACCATATTTTTTGTTACTCACCCAAATATAGAATCCAAAAAAATCATACATATAAAAATTAATCATATTCATAAGGAACATGAAATCTTTTTGTAATGGTTTTAAAATATATAAGATTATAAATCTTCACATGATTAATATCATAGTCACAAATAAATGATCCCTACATTTCTAGAATAAGGTGTAACGACCCAAAATTTCTCTTAATAAAATAAATCATGTTTCACAATGACCATTTTATTTTACAATATATTATCACAAAAAATAATGTATTTCATAAGAAAATTATGTTTATTGAATAAAAATATCCATGAGAATTGAAATTATTACAATATAGAAACCATGTTATTTATTTAACATTAATACATGTTTTATTACATTAATGTACACATAATGAAACCTGGAAAGTTCAATAATTCTAGTGTCTTTGGGAATTAGGTGCATAGAATAACATCTTGAACATGGGATACGACAACATTCTTGAAAACGTCCTTAACATGCTTCTAAAATTCCATGGCTTTTAAAAATGCACTAGATAACATGGGGACATACATAAGAAAGGGGTGAGCTATAAAGACCAGTAAGGGGATAAAAATAGAATAACATGAAGAGAATAATACATGTTAGACAATAGGCATATCAATGTTTCATAAAGAGAGTAGGGAGTCATAAACATGAACAATGTGACATGATACATGATATAGAACTATAATCATAATATGGGAAATGTTGTAACAACTTAAAACACTGCATCATATACATAGGACAAGGCTAAACTAAAAAAAATAATAGTGGAAAATTTCTCATAAAGGAATCAGGTTGACTCTATATCCAAACATGATGTCTCTTGGGACAAAACATTACCTGATGCATTAGAGCACTATATAATTCTGGGCGGACCTGTCACATTCATTTCATTCTCATGGTTAAGTGTTCCACATAGATCAGACAACATGGATTTATTAATCATCATAATTTACTCCATGATAAAGGAGTCATAAAAAGATATATTTAAGTCCCAAATCAAAAATAATATTTGTATAAATGTGAACATCCTTGATAGAAAATGGGTATGTTATTCACTACCATTGATTTGACTTGGAAAATCGTGGTGAAGTTTCGAAAGAATAACGACCTCACTAAAAGATTCATAAAAATTAGTTGATTAGAGAGAATGGGGTATCACATCACATAGAAATAAAATGGTGTGTATTAGGTTCATGTAAAATCATATCCCAAGATTATAAATTAGAAATAAAATGTGTAAGTTAATAAAGAAACTTTAATAAAGAAAAGAGTCATAACTATATCTCGGCATAGTAACAGGGGTACATAAAGGATCATTGGAGGATTTATGAGAGTGAAAGGGGTATCTAATAATTTTTACATTAAATGTAAATTATGGGGAATATTTAAGAACATATACCAATATAATAAAATAGAATTTAAGAGACATAACCTAAAATAAGTTCTTGAATGTAAATGTGAAGAGAGAAATACCGTACTTGAGTGTGTGACTCAAAATTCTTGGTAGGGGATTCTTGAGAGATTGGGGGAACCGTTGGATAACTCTGTATAGTAGAGGGAATAGTTTGGATATACTTAAATGAGTTTGAGTGAAAATAAATTAGAGAGTGGTGGTTTTATATAGGAAAATATGGGGTTCCTTTATTATTTTGGTTTTAGACTCTACATAATAAAATAACAAAAACCAAAAACCATATAATGGTTTTTCCCCTGGTTTCTACCATACGGGAGTATTTATAATTATTTTATAAGTATAAGAGCCTAAATTAATAAAACAATACCCTTTCTTAGGTGGAGGTGAGTTGTACTCTTAAAAAATGGTTTTAAAACATTAAAATATATTAATGGTTTTAGAGGATTCATAAAGGATTTATAAAATTAATAAAATGAACATAAAATTACATTATTTTAAATTTAAAACAAATTTTGCATCATTTATACCTTTTTTATTATATATTACATCACTTTTGGGTTACTATGATCACATAATACACAAATTATGGTTATACAGTATTTAATTTTCGCATGAAAATTTGACTATCTCTAAAAATTATGAAAAATTAACCATTGGATAATTTCAATGTTATGAATCCCAAAATAATATTAATTTTATCTAAATAATTTTATTAATATTTAAATTTTCACTTTGAAAATAGTAATCTTTTTTATTAAGAAATGTTAGGTATTTTGAAAATAAATGTTTTTGAACCATTATAAAAATTACATTTCACTTTATAAAAATGATATGATAATTTAAATTTAATAAAAATTATTTTATTATGATATTTTATTAAAATATTATTTATTTAAAAAATATATTAATTCAACAAATTAAATTCCTTAATTGAATTTGAATATTACACCAAAATATTTTTTGGGTTTTATTCTACCAAAATAAAAAACATTCAAAATGTTACAATAATAGGATGAAAATATATCTATTATTCTATAAAAAATAGTTTACATACTTATATTTACAGGATCTTGGTAAATATCTCTTTAATACACACAAAAACTCTCTAAGAGTAAGGTGTGAGATGGTGAAACTTTCATGGGGTGGTTCAATGAACATGGTTTGGGTTGTGACCTCGATGAGATTGAACTTATCCTATAAATATTTTCAATCATACTTCAATTGTTGGATCTCAGATTTTTTTGGGTCGAGGGAAAATCCCAGAGATTTTATCTCCCTCAAAATCTCTGAAGGATTGGATTCCAAGGGTATTATCCTACTGGTTGAGTATATCACTTTCCATTGTCTGTGTCAATTTTTATTTTTTAAACCCTATATTTATACTAATCATGTTATCACAGTTTAATGGTTATATTATCAATGTTAATTATACAATATATTATTTTAAATTCAATTGGATATAATGAAACAAAATAAGTTCATGTGTTTTCTATAACCATGTTACATAATAAGACATTTAATTAAAAACAAAAGGGTAATTTTATTTATAACAGTTCAGGTCATTACAATATTCCCCCTTGATAAATTTTACAGTCAAAATTTTATTTTACCACACTAAAAAAAATGATGGTAACTATGTTTCATCACCTCCTATGATTCCCACATAGCTTTATTAAACATTTGGTTTCTCCATAGAAGTTTGACAAGGCGAAATGTCTTACTTCATAGAACTTTGTCTCCATGGTTTAAGATCTTCACCACCTAATCCTCATAGGAAATGTTGTTCTCGCATGGTACCACCTCTGGATTAAGTACATGTGGGGTTTCTGGAATTTACATTCTCAATAGGGATACATGGAATACATCATTTACTTGAGATAGGTTGGGTGGTAGTGCTATTCGATAGGCCACCTCTTCGATGCGATCAAGGATCTCAAAGTGGCGATGTATCTTGGAATAAGATTTCCCTTCTTCCCAAATATCATCACTTTCTTTTATGGATTTTTGTAGAAGAATACCATATATTCAAAATCAAACTCCAGGTTTCATCAACAATTGTCAGTAAAGTTCTTTTTTTGACTCTGATCAGCCTTGATGTGCTGGTGAATGGTCTTATCCTTTTCCACTATTTCCTAACCATTTCATGACCTACTAAATTTTGTTCCCCAAATTCATCCCAGCAAGTAGGTATTCAATACCTCCTCTCATAGATGAATTTATAGGGAGTTATATAGATTCTAGAGTGTATGCTTTTATTATAATAGAACTTGAACAAAGGTAGATGTTAGTTTCATCTTCCTTTGATGTCAATAGAACGTGCTCGCAACATTGCTTCTAGTGCCAAAATTGTACACTAAGATTGGACATCAGCTTGAGTATGATATGTTTTAATGAAGTTCATATCATTTTTAGAGATTATTGGATTCTTTTCTAGAACATGGAGGCAAATCTTGGATCATTATGAAATACAATTGATAGTGGTCCTCCATGAAGCCTCACCACTTCCCTAATGTAAATTTGTGCAAGTCGATTCAGTGAGAAATAATATCAAATCATAATGAAGTTTGCAGTATTTATAAGATGATCCACAACAATATAGATAGAATTTTTTACTCTATATGTCATTGGATGTCTGGTGAAAAAATCTATGGTGACGTTTTCCCATTTCCATGTAGTTATGGGTAATGATTTCATCATAAATTTGGATTTTTTCCTTTTTTCTTTTTCTTGATGACATAGAAGACATCATGATGTATACTCCATGATATCCTTCTTTATATTGTCCCACAAATTTTGTTCATAGATATATAGATACATCATTGTTTTTACTAGGTGGATGGAGAAGGTTAAGCTATGTGTATCATCCAACATCTCCTTATTTAACTTAGGATTTGATAGTACACATAGTCATGACCCAAATCACATATCTCCTACTTCATTAACATAAAAATCTAAAGATTTACCTTTCATTATAGTTTCCATGTTCTTCTAGATTCCCACATTATTTTTTTATTATCCATTATCCACTCTATAAGGGATTGATGAGCAATCATTTGTGAAAGGATTGATGGTTTTATTTCATTTATGATTCCCATATACATCCTTTCCAATTCTAATAAGATTTGATCCATCTCAGTTATCATTAATGATAGAGTTGTTGGATCATTTCTACATAGAGCATCTACCACTTTATTCACTTTTCCAATATGGTAGTGGATTTAGAAGTCATAATCTTTGATCATCACTAACCATATTATTTGGGTTATATTCAGTTAATTCTATGTGAATATATATTTGATACTTCTATGATCCATATATATTTCACACTTCTCCCCAAAGAGAAAATGCCTCCATATTGTTTCAATAGAATATCACTATATCCAACTCCAGATCATGTTTTGGGTAGTTCTATTCATGAAATTTCAACTAACTTGAAGCATAGACTATGAATTTCTTATTATATATTAACACACATCCCAATCCTTTTTTGAAGCATCATTGAATACTTCAACAATTTATCCACTTATGGTTATTATGATCATAGGTTCAGTGATAATCCTCATTTTTAGCTCCTTTAATTGCTATTCACACTTAGAAAAACAAGAAAACATGACTCGCTTCAATGTTAGCTTGGTTATAGGGTTTGACAATCATCAGAAATTTCTCACAAATCAATGATAATACCTAGCTAATCCATGGAAACTAACAATATCTGTCACAGATGTAGTCCTCATCCATCCTCTAATTTATTCTTTCTTTGAAGGGTCTACATATATCCCAGTTAATTTGATTATATTCCCCAAAAATTGGAATTCCTTCAACCAGAACTCAAATTTCTTTACATGGCATAAATCTTCTCCTTTTTCAAGGTCTATAGCATAGTGCTCAGATGCTCTTCATGATCCTCCTTGGTTTTAGAGTATATTATAATATCATCCATAAATACTACCAAAATTTTTCTAGGTTATCTATAAATACTCTATTCATAACGTCCATGAAGATTTCTAGAGAATTAGTGAGTCCTAAAGGTTTGAATATGAACTCATAGTTCATATACCTTATACAAAAATCAGTCTTATGGATATCCTCCTTATTCACCATAACTTGGTAATATGTCGATTGTAGATCCTCCTTGGAGAATTATTGTGCTCTATGTAGCTGATTGAACAAGTGATCCATTCGTGGCATAGGATAATTGGTCCTTATCATGATCTTGTTGAGCTCATGAAAATAAATGTAATGGTGCATTGACCTATCCCACTTCATGATAAAAGGACTGTTGTACCCCATGGTTAAGCACTTAGGTGTATGAACCCTTTATCTAGATTCTACGATAGTTGTTTACATAACTCTTAAAGTTCCACAACAAACATTATATACATATTCTTGGATAATGGAAATGCCTCAGGTATAATTTTAATTGAAAATTCAACCTCCCGGGTAAGAGGAAGACCAAGAAATTCCTCAGGAAACACATCAGCATATTCCCTCACAATAGGAATCTCTTTGAGGATGATTCTTTCCTTAGACTCAATAATTTTATCTAGATATGCTTTCCCCTAGGGAAATAATATATATTGATATGATGTTGGTGTTAAATAATATTCATCCTCCTCCTTCAACTTGTATAAAATTAGGGTTTGATTCATAATATGGAGAGTTATTTCCTTCCCACGGTAATTTATGTCTAATCTATATTGGGAGAGTCAATTCGTGACTAGAATTGCATAAAATCCCACCAAAGGGATTATTAAAATGTTTTATAGGAAGTTTAGCCCAAAAAGTGGGATGGGGGAGGTGGTTTATTCTTGGGATGAAATAATTTCCCCATTTTCTATTTTCACAAACATCTCTTCTTCCATTATTTATGGTGGTGTTTGAATAATTCTACTAAATATTCATGATAATAAGGAATGTGTAGAACTAGAATAAAAAATTAAGTTCGATATTAGTGAATTAATAACCAGTGTACCTATCACCACACTTTTTTTGGGATCCATCTTAGCTGTTGTGATGGAAAAATCTCACCCTTTCTGCCTTGGAGGTTGTTGGTTGTCTCTGAAAACCCTAGGCTTAGTTCATTGGAGTGAAAAGTTCCATGGCTCCTTGCAGTTGAAAAAAATGAAAAATGCGATGAATGTTTACTAGAGTATTACTTTCCACTATTTCATTAGTGGGTTTTTCTTGTTGTAAATTTCAATCTAGGTTTCCTCCCTTCCCGCACCTAAATAATTTCCTCATTAACCTTAGAAAATTATTTTGGTTCTTCTTTCTGCACCTATGAAAAGTGGGATGTTGAAATTTCATGGTACCATTATATTTCTCCATCAGACGACCATAATTAAAATCAACATTCCTCTTCTTATCCTCATGATACCCTTGAGATTCTATGATCTCTATTTCGGCTTTATAGGAACATCAAAATATTTTATCATAGCTATCAAATTCGCATATCCTTAAGGATTTTCAGAGACGAGGATTTAGCACACTAAATAAATAGTAAACCTTATATTAAAGGCAAATAACAAACTTTGAGGCATATTGTGGAAGTATTGTGAAGTTTTACTCATACGCCCTGATAAATTCATTGTCTTTTTCTTGAGGGTAAAAAAATCCCTTTCAATTTTAAGCCAGAGAGTGGGAGGAAAAAATTTATCAAAAAACCATTCCAAGATTTCCTTCCACCACATCAATTCCATATCTTCTTCATGCTTCGTATTCTTAGAAAATGTGCACCAATTTTCAGATTCACCCTCTATACAACAAACATCCCGTAGAACATTCTCTTTTTTAAAGCATCTAAGGATGGATAATATCTTCTCAATGGTTTTGATCCATTGTTCCATTATTAATGGATATGATGATCCATTCAAAGTTGGAGGCCTTTATCTCATAAAAGTCTCAATCATAGATTATTATCTCTTGGAGGGTTGGATACTCCTCCTGATCCAGGTTTCTATTTTAAACCTGAGTTAGCTGAGAGATTTTCATTATAAATTACTCAATTCCTACTCCAATCGAGTTGGATATCTCATTGGGGCATTCATGACATTTCCCATCATATTGGTTATTTACCTAATTCCTCCTATTTCTAGTAATTTTATAGAATAAAAGGAAAATTATCGGTGAGTATTCTTAAAAAATTAAACACATAAAGGGGAAATCCAATGACATTAAATGAATAACTTATAACTTACATTTATTTTCTTAAATTTTGACTTTCTATGTTTGAATATATGTGATCCATGATCTATTTCCTAAAATATATTCTTATGGTATTTTTTACCTTAATAATGTTTCACAATGAGATTATATATTTAAAAAATCATATTCCTTGGGACTGTCAAACTAGGTGCATAGTAAGGTATGTTGTCGTGTACCAGGTTATGCTAATTTAGACCTGACACACCTTGTTGGAGTTGTAACCCCTAAGTACATTTGTTCCCAAACCATGTCTACTTGTAGTATTCAGATAAAAAATTATTTTCTTGATAAAACAATTACTATATACTTACCAAAATTTAATGATGTTTTCTTAAACATAGTATTATCCCTATGTCTTTCACTAATATTTTCTAATCCTAATCCCAAAAATAACTAATCTTTTGTTTTGATTACAACTATAACAACCACATTCTTTATTTTGCATTAATACATGATTTATTACATTAAAGTACACATAATAGAAACTAGAAGATAGAGAAATCTAGTGTCTTTGGTAAATTTTTACATAACATAACATCTTGAACATGAGATACAAAAACATTATTAAAAACTTCCTTCACATGTTCTAAAATTCTGTGGCTTTTAAAACTGCATGGGATAGCCTGGGGACATTCATGAGGGTGATATATAAACCTACTAAGGTAATTAACATAGCATAACATGAAGATAATAATACATGTTAGACAATAATCATATTAATGTGGCATAAAAATAGTATAAATCATAAACATGAACAATGATACCTAATATAGAATGATAATAATAACATAGGAAATGTGGAAACAACTTAAAACATTGAATCATAAACATAGGTAAAACATAAACCACTAAAAAATAATGGTGGAAACTTTACCATAAAGGAATCAGGTTCACTCCGTGTCCCAACATCACATCTCATGAGACTAAACATTACTCAAAGGAATAGATCGTTATATAATTCTTGGTGCACCTATCACATTCATTTCAATAGCCATACAACATGGACTCATTCATCATCACAATTTATTCCATGGTAAAATAGTGTGTGATACATATATTTAACTCCCCAATAAAAAAAATATGTTCATAAATGTGAACACCCTTTATATGAAATTGGTATGGTGTTCAATACACAATTGTTTGAGCATGGAAAATTGTGGTGAAATTTCGGAAGCACAACGACATTACTTAAAGATTCATAAAAATGGTTTTATGAGAGATAATTTTGTCTATAATTACTTGTAAAAAAATTTGAAGTAATAATGATGTGTAAAAATATATCTCTGCATTAGACATTAGAAATAGAATGCATAAGTTAATAAAGAATCATTAATAAAGAAAATAATCCTAATTATATTTCGGCATGGTAAGAGTGTAAATAAAGGATCATGGGAGGATTAATAAGAGTTAAAGGGCGATATAATAAATTGTACATTTTATATAAATTAATGGGAATATGTAAGAACATATCCCAATATAACAAAATGTAATTTAATTGACATAACATAAAAGAAGTGGTTGAATGTAAATGAGAAGAGAGAAATATATTACTTGAGTATGTGACATAAAATGAATGGGAGGGGATTATTGAGAGATTTATAGATCCTTTAGAGGACTATAGATAGTGTATGGAAGAGTATTTATGTAATCCAAGTATTTTTAGTGAGATAAATGAGATCTTTGGAGGGTTTATATAGAAAAATATGGAAATTTCTTTATTATTTAGGATTTTGGCTCAATATAATCAAATAACCAAAACGATAAACCATCCAATGGTTTCTTCCAATTTGGAGTGGTTATAATTATCATATAAGTATAAGGGATGAAATTAATAAAATAATACCCTTTCTTAGGTGTAGGTGAGTCATACTCTTTAAGAAATCTTTTTAAACCCTTAAAATATATTAATAGTTTTGGTGGATTCCTAAGGGCATTATAAAATTAACAAAATAAAATTAAAACCACATTATATTAAATTTAAAACATATATTTTGACATGGATACATTTTATAGTATTTATTACATCACTTTTGGGTCATTATGATGTCATAATATAAAAATTATATTTATTGGGTATTGAATTTTAGCCCATAAATTTGATTATCAAAGAAAATTATGAAAAATTCACCAGTAGATAATTTCAAAATTCTGAATCCAAAAATAATATTCTTTTTATCCAAATAATTCTATAAATATTTTAATTTTCAATTTTAAAAATGTTATCAACATTTATTGATAAATGCTTGGTTTTCTTGACAATAACAGTTTTTGAACCCGTCTAAAAATTTTATTGAATTCGTAAAAATTATATAATCATTTATATTAAATAAAAATTATTTAATAATAATATTTTATTAAGAATATTATTTATTTTAAAAATCAATTAATTCATCAAAATAAATTCCTTATTTGAATTTGAATGTCACTCAAAAATAATATTTTTGTTTTATTGTATCAAAATAAAAATCATTTATAAAGTAAAATTAATAGGATAAAAATAAATATAGTATTATATAAAAAATAATGTATATAATCATATTTATAGGGTCTTGACACATACCCCATTAATACACCCTCTAACTCCCTATGAGTAAGGTGTGTGATGGTGAGAATTTCATGGGGTGGTTCGGCGAACATGGTTTGGGCCGTGATCTCAACGTGCTTGAGATTATCCCGTAAATAGTTTCACTCTTGAATAAGTTGTTAGTTCTCATCATTGGATTGGTTAAGGAAAAATCCAATAGATGTTATCTTCCTCAGATGCACCGATAAATGGGATTCATATGGTTTTATCCTACTGGTTGATCCCATCACTTTCTTTTGTGTGTGTCAATTGGATTTGTTAAAACCCTATATTTATACAAATCATGTGATCACTATTCAACTTCTATAATATTAGGGGTAATGATACTTAATGGTATTTTAAATCCAATTTTATATAATAAAACAAAATAATTTCATTTGTTTTCTAAAACCATATTACATAATAAAACATTTAATTAAAAAAAGTAGAATTTAATTTATAATAGTTTTGGTTGTTACAGATAATGGGTAAATAGATAGAAATAAATAAAATTACAAGATTAAAAAAACAAGGATAATCTTGATACCCTGAAATCATCATAACCACAAAAAACTGTAAAAATAACGCAAATCATTAGTAATCCAATTGATATTTTATATATTCATAACCTTGAGGGAATTGAGATAAATTATTATTGAATAAATTAAGAAATATTCCCATGAGGTAATATGACCACGGGAATAGTGATGTGTCTTTTATAATTTTAACCTAACTATTGGTCAATATGAATGTTAGTCATTATGACCATTGTACAATATGACCATAGGAATTATTAGAATTGGTAATAATGTTATCGTTAGAATTACTTTTTATAAATGGTACTGACGAAAGATAATTTATGAAGATGGGAGAAATGATGGCCTCAACCAGTATGATCATGAATTTTGAAGATCATTTTTTAGAACTTGTTAGTGAGGTAGTCTCACTACGGTTCTCCCCTGACTAATCCCAACCATATCTTTAACAAGTTAGGATAGAGAATAATTGACTATGATATAAATTAAAGTTATTGTAGATCTCAACTGGACAAAAGTTAGATGACCCACCCCATGAAACTACCATCATCACACACTTTACCCTCATGTGTATGATTGTGTAATAAGCGGTTGTGTTTCTTGACCTTAGAGTCATAAAAGATTAATTTCCTTTGTATAAATGAAATATTTATTTCTTAAATATAATTCTCACTATTGTTTTATTTAATAAAATAAACATGAATATAAGATGGATTTGATAAATATATTTTTGGGTATAGATAAAAAATAATTTTATTTTCAAACAATATATACACTTTTATAATAAATTCGGGTTTCTAAATAAATATATTTTAAATAAATAGTCTTTTAAAACAATATTTCTTTTAATATAAATGAAAATAAAATTTTATAATTTCATAGTAAATTTTTATATGTTTTACAGTGTTTACATTGTCATAAAGACTATTATTTTTTAATAAATAATGATTTTTTTATTTAAAAGTTAAAACTACTACATTAAAAAAATATTTTTATAAAATAAGTATTAAATTTTCAATCATCACATCAAAATTATGTTAAGGTGAAATTTTGAGAATTTCTGAAATACTTTATTATTCAGTGAATAAAAAAAATATAGTTTCTGTTTTTGGTACATTTTATGACATCATAAATATGTGGTAATGATGTAATAATTTTTAAAAAATATAATAAATGTCAAAAAAATAACACATATTATTAAAATTATGTATTTTAATATATTTAAATCAACTTCTTAACCTATAATGTCATTTCCAAAATATAAAATTCAAATTAATATTTTCCAAACAATATTTTGTTAAAAAATTAATTTTCCATGGTTAAAGTAATATTAAAAAAAATGAATTATAATTAATTAAAATATTATAAAACATGACTTAAATAACTAAAACTATGATTAAAACCCATGTGTAATTCAATGGTTTTTCCCTTTTTCACAACCTATTATTCGCAGACCTATACATAGAAATTATTAAACAATTCCTCCTCCTTTACTAAAAATACTCATCCATCCTCCCATTCCTCTCCACTCTAAATCCTATTACAATGAATTTATTGTCATTTTACCCCAAAAATATTCCCTACAAGGTTTTTTAAGGTCTTAATATTCCTTCATTGAGTTTTAGGAAGCAAGAATCCATGGTAAGGGAACTGCCCTCTTCTTCTTTTCCATTCAAGTACCTCTTTTGTGGTATGTCCTATAAATGTTGAATTACATTATTTTCATGCACATTATATTATCTCACTAATTACAAAATATATTTTTATCAATGGGATAACTTCATTCCATCTCATTATGACCTTTCCTTAATCAATATTTTATAGTCATCATTTTTCATAATTCATTTTTTGAATTTCTATCTTTTACATGAAACATTATTAAATTTTTAATATAAAAAATCATTTATTATCCATGTGTATTCACCAAGATGTATACATACTTATTTATTTGGTATTTAAATGTACTAAACCCACATTCCCTTCTCTTGGGTTAAAAATGATGAGATTTTCTACTCTATAAGAACTTATGTATGAAATGATTTTATATGAAACCCATTCTTTATTCTCCATGGGTTATTGATAAAATGATTTATTATTATTGAACTGGCTCATATTAATTAATAAATATGATGGTTTATCCCTGATAACACTCCAATTAATTGTGTGAATAATTAATCGCTATATATTACTTGTTTATTATACCATGGTGAATAACTTTGGTAATGTGTTTTACGACACCTTAGTGACAAACATTAGTGATATTCTTATGAATGTATTATTTTTATTCTATATACATATTCTCATATTATGTATCATGTTATTATGATTACACCCTCATGTTATTACTTTTGTTTTATACCTGATGATATCCCTTGTTCAATTTCTTTTGTTTATCCTTTACTGGGATTTATGGTCACCCTTTTCTAATAATGTATGTCTCAAGGAAATCACTTATAGTGAACTAACCTAGGATGGAATAATAAATGTGAATTTAAATAAGATTAAATAAATTTAATTTTTAAGTTTTTATATGTAATTAATATATTATATACCTAGTTTCTACGAAATTTAACCTAAAATGATCTTTTAATGTTATTAATGTATTATTTTTTTATGTAATTGTGTTAAAAATCATATATTAAAAGGAAATTCTCCATATCTAGTATAAAATTAAGTATTAGTTTTTTTGGAAATTATGACTATAATATCTTATTAATAACCTTGGGGATAAGTATAAATATAGTGAAACATCCTATATTTTGGTAAAGTAAGGTGACTATGATTTTTAATGAAAATAAATCCATGTCAGGATACTCCATGTGGATATAGATTTGGAAGAGTTATACATATGGTTAATAAACCAGAAAAAGTTTTGATTGTGTATTAACATGATCCTCAGCTACTGCGTAACAAATAAAACATATTTCACACTAGGGTTTACACTCCGGAAGGATATACTTAGGTTAATCATATTCTTTTTATCAACCATTAATAATGATAAATATAAAATATAATTATATTTTTGAGGATATTGAAGAATAATGTCTTGTAATAATGTTGTTTCAGTAAATAAACTCCCTTTATAATTATAAGATTCCTAAATAAACACATTCATCACTATGGTTTTCTTATTTTAGAAAAATTGTTGGAAATATGAGGAACCACATAAATTATTATTGAAGAAGATGATGAACTAATGACCATCGAAACATGAAGGAATATGGAATAGAAAAATTCATGCGGATGATAAATTAACTATATCAGTTTATAGATAATATCTTTTTTTTAGTTACCATATTCACCTCAAATGTAAAAACATGTGGTTGAGTCCTTTATGCATCAACAAAAACATTCTTTTAGTGGACCTACAGATCCAATTACTATAGAATAATGTATTACCTATATAGAAAATATATTTTTCATACAATTTTTTTCTGAGATAGAGATATTAACTTTAGTAGTATACTTCTTAGAAGGAGAAGGTGATTAGTGGTGGACACTAATTAAAAATACAAAGACCATATTAGAGATTAATTATTTGGAATGGGAAGAGTTAAAGGGAATATTTTTCAATAACTATTTTCCCCATTGGATGAAAAAAAAATAGAGAATAAATTATTAGATCTGAATTATAAGGAAAATTAATCATTGAGAAGCTATTAAATTAACTTTACAAGGATTTATCCATATACCTCCATCATTATTATGGATCCTAAGGTAAAGTTTGATAGGTTATTTGGAAGAATAAGACCCTATATATGGAGAAATCTAGAAAATTAAGACTATGAAAGATATGATGTGATAGTGTGAATTTCTATCAAGGATTAAATGTAGTTTGGATAGTGGTGGTGGTCTCATAGTATGAATGAAAAATAAGAGTGTAATGTAGCCAAATTGAGGGAAGAATTTCAATAATGGAAGAGAATGAATGAAATTGGAACTAATAACATGCAAAAAATGTTGTATGATACATTCATGGAACTAATTACATGGAAGTGGAAAGTGATACAAGTGTATAATCGATGTCCATGTATATAAAAACTATTGTAGTGAGAAGATTCCTAAACATATCAATGAAAATAAAAAAGGGAAGATAGTTTAATCACACACTGGAGTTCAATCAATCACGTGTGGAAAAAATGTAACTTTCCAAATCAATATCTAAATTATAATATAATGGATGGAAATCACCATCAACCTTAGTATATGAAGAAGAAGTAAGGCCACTCATTAATAATAATGATGGATGAAGTATAGTATCCAAATGATATGGTGGTAGGTTCACATATTGTTCTCTCCAAGATAGAGAGTACATTATTTGACTCTGGTTCTATGTATTCCTTAATTTCATACAAGTTTACAAAAAATATTGAATCACACCCTAAAATACTAGAAGTATAGTTATATGTTAAGTATATTAGAGGTATTATCTAGGAATCAAAGGTGTATATATAATCTAGTATCAACTTTGGTGAGTACAATCTCAAAGAAAATTCAATAGTCATTCCCATGGAGGAATTGAACATTATTTGAGGCATAGATTGGATCTAAAAGTATAACAAAAAGATTAATTTTATATGTAAGGAAAATTCAATGGTATTAAATGGAAAATCTATTTTTATTTTTAAATAATAGATATAATGACCAGATATTTTTCTAGAAGAACCTCCTAAATAATTCTTTATGAATATGATCAATGAAGAGGGAGAAGAAAATGAGAGTATAATGATAGAAAATGTAACCATTGTTCAGGAATATATTGATGTATTTACTGAATAGTTACATATACCTCCCCTTGAAATAGAGGTATAGTTATCAATTGAACTTATACCAAGATCCATGAAAATATTGAAGACCACTTATAGGATGAAATATATGGTGTTAGGTGAATTAATGTATAAAAATCAAGATATTTTGGAGAAGGGTTTCATTCGCTTGAGTGTATCTCCTTAGGGAGAACATGTTCTCTTTGAAAAGAATAAGTGTGGATTAATGGGGTTATGTATTGATTATAGAGATCATAATGGGATCATAGTGAATAAAAAATACCCTCTTCCAGGGATTAATGATTTGTTTGACCAACTTCATGGGGCTCCATTCTTCTATAAGATTGACCTATAAAGGCGGTAACATCAGTTGATGATGAAGAAAGAAGATACCCTAAAGAATGGATTCTAAATAAGATATTTTAATTTTTAATTTTTTTGTTATTACATTTTTATTGAATAACTCTCCTTCCATGTTAATGGATTTCATGAATAGATTCTTTAAGGACTACCTTGAGATATTTTTCATAGTATTTATTGTTGATATTCTAATATATTCCTAATATCATGAGGAGAATGAGGATCATCTAAGGGTCATATTACAAACTCTAAATAAGGATATTATTTTTTATAAAATTATGAAATACTATTTATGGTTACAAAATAGTTTCATTCATAGGATGCACCATGGCCGGTGACAAAATCTCAGTGGATAAAGTAAAGGCAAAGGCTGTGGAGGAGAGTCCATGTCCTAAAATAGTAACTGATTTTTGTAGTTACCTTGGTCTGAAGGGATAATATAGATGGTTTTAAAAAAGTCATAGCTTTATAATCAATTAACCAAGTTAACTTTAAAATGAGATAATTTTATCCACAGAAAATAGTGTGAATAAAATTTCCAAGAACCGAAAAAGTGGTCAGTTAGTGCACCCATGCTAACTTTACCCTCTATCGTTGAATGATTTTTTATCTTCGTGATGCATCTATAAAAGTGATTGGATGTGTCCTCGTGAAAAAATGATAAGGTGATTGCCTATTAATCTCGGCAGTTAAATCCTCATGAGTTGAATTATCCTATTCATGACCTGGAGTTAGATACTATCATTTTATCTATAAAGATATGGTGACACTATATTTTGGAGAAATATATGATATATATATACCAGTAAATTATGAAGTATATATTCACAAAAATGTACTGAACATGATACAAAGGATATTGTTGTATATTCTTAAATACTATGATTATTCAATTCATTATCACCCCATAAGATAGAAAAAATTCATAGATGCATTTATTAGGAAAGATCCTAGTGTTCTTGCAATGATGAGGATTGAAGGAGATCCATTGATCAAGGAAATTTTAATGTTATACATGAGAATTACAAGATATTCCCAATCCTATACCACATTATTTTTCAACATCCATTACTATATATGATGAATAAATCTCAAAGTTATAATCTTTTGATGAAAAATAAGATATAGGCTATAAAAATATGATGTCTCTTAAATTGGGTTTTGATCAAGAAGGTGTACTAAAATTTGGTACAATTATATGTATCCCATATATTCTAGAGATAAATAATGATATAATGGATGAATAAAAAAACTCTATATTCTATCTACATTTTGGAAGCACAAAAATGTATAACAAATTCATGATCATTATTTATTAGATAATATGAAAATGGATTTTTATTGAATTTCATTGTGTTTGGTGTATTAACATGTGAATGTGGAGTGAAAACTTATAAAGGGCGTATTAAAAACACTATACATTCCTATGTGTAAGAAGTAAAATGTCACTATGGAATTCATCATTGGCCTACCTAAGACATCCAAAAGAAACTATGTTATATGGTTAATCATTTATATATTGACAAAGTTTTCCCATTTTATTTCCATAAGAGAGGATTTCTACCTAGATCATATATCTCACATCTATATTTAGGATGTATTAAGACTCCATGGAGTATAATTGTTGATTTTTTCTGACCAAGATCCTATATTTTTATCTAAGTTATGGAGGATCCTTCAAAATTCTATGAATTTAGAAGTAAACCTGAGAAGAACCATTAATCCTCAAACTGATGTGTAGTATGAGAAGAAAATTCAAACATTTGAAGACATGTTAAGGGCAATATCACTTGATTTTGAAGTGATTTGGGACCTACATAGTCTACTTGTTCAATTATTTTATAATAAAAATTTCTACTAGAGTATTCCAATGGAACATTTTGAAGCTATCTATATAAAGAGGTGTAGAACTCCAACAATATGGGATAGATTTGGATAAGAGAAACTTTTGGGACCAAACATTGTGAAGGATATTATATAAAAGATACAAGTGATTTAGAAACACATCAAGGGTTATCGGAGTCGGCAGAAAAGATATACCAAAAATTGAAGGGAAAAAACATATAATTTCTAGTGGGTGGAATTTATTTCTAAAGATATCACCAGGGAAAGAAGTTATCAGATTTGAAAAAAGTGGAAACTAGGTCCAAGGTACATTGGACTGTTTTATATTCTAGAAAGTTTCAGTTCAACTTCATATTATGTAGCACTACCTTTAAATCTTTCAAATGTGTATAACACCTTCCATTTTTTCCTATTAAGAAAGTATATTTTAGAACAAAAAAAATATATTAGACACAAATGGTATGGAATTTGATTTTGTTATCCTATATGGATGATAAATGATCCAGATTCTAGATGAAAGGGAACAAGTGTTATGAAATAAGACAACTAGACTCGTGAAATACTTTAAGCGCTAAGAGGTAACATGGGATCCGAAAGAAGTTATAAATGAGAAATACCACTATTTTTTGAGGTTTGAAACAAATTTCAAGGATGAATTTTCATAAGTTTGGGGCAATGTTATGGACCAAAATTTCCCTTAATAAAAGAACTCATGCTTCACAATGTCTATTTTATTTTACAATAGAATCCAATAAAAAGTGTAATACATTTTAGAAGAACATTAAATTTATATTATAAAAATTTCTATAGAAATTTAAATTATTAAAATAGGAAAATTAATATAAAAAAATTATTATAATTGTAAAATTAGGATCATATTAATCTCATAGGATCATTATAACCATGAATAGAAATATAAAAATAAGAAAAACTATTAGTAATCTAATTGATATTTTATAAATGTAAAACCTTGAGGGAAATTGAGGTAAATTATTAATAAAGGAATTAAGAGGCATTTTTGGATGGTAATATGGTAGTTAGAATAGTTATTTGTGTAAAAACCCGGATCTTCTTTTGAGGTATGAATCTTGATTTTGTGTGTTTTTTAGAGAAATGAGAGAGTTTGGAAAATTCATAAGTACACGTTGTATACATAGGAGTACATGTTGTGTACTCGGTTTCCATGGGTAGTTGTGTATTGGTTGTGTAACGACCAAGTACATGGTCGTGTGAGGTGACCTAGAGACTGCCTAAAGTGGGATCTAGTTTAGGCAAGTACGTGGTGTGTACATTATAATAACACCCGTGAATTTTTCTTTTTATTGGTTAAATCGGACCGGGGTCGTGTCTAATTTCTAAAAACATCTTCTTCTAGCCCCATCTTGTCCAGGAGCGACGAGAATCACCGAATCTTCTCTAGGCCCCAATATGTCAACTGTTCACGAAATCAAACTCCATCAATTGCATTGGAATCTCCTTAGTGAGTTATTATTTCCTCTAAAGCCTCTTCTACAAATTTCTCTTCTTTCATGAGATATTTGTGGTAGAGAATTTTGGATGTTTTTGTAGATCTACGATGTTCTAGGTTGAATGAAATGTTGAGATTCAACTATATTGATTGTACAATGTCGAGGTAGGTGGTTTGTGCATTTCCATAGTTTTCTTTGGATTATATGTGGATAAAGTAACAATTACCCTAGTTTAGGGTGTTGAATGTCTTTTAATTTTAACCATGTTGATTCTATCTTCTGTCTGTGTGCTTGGGTAAGGGTTTTGATTTTGAATTAGGTTTATTACCAAGCTTATAGATGTGTTTTCCAGGTTTGTTTAATATTGGCAATTGGGTCTATAACGGTCTGTGAGTATATTTTGTTTTCCATGCCTAGTGCTGTTAGGATGGATTGAATATTATATAACATGATTGTGATATGCATTATAGTTTTTTAGTAATGTATTATTTGAGATTTTCATTGGCTACTGGATATCGTTTGGGGATTATTTTCTTACACAGGTCTGTGAGAACCTGGTGTAGTTAGACCACAGGGGGAATTGATGTTGAGGTCTTCCCTATAGTGACTATTATACTTTTCACGTTACGAGATCATAGGGGGGATTGACAGTGAGTGCTCCCTCAGAGTGTCTATAGTATACTATTAAAATACCACAAGGGGAATTGACATTTAGTGCTTCCTCAAAGAGTCTGTTGTTTATCATTAAAATACCATAGGAGGAATTAACAATGATTTCTTCCTTATAAGGTATTTGTTTTCATGAGACCAAAGGGGTTAGACTGTGTGAGAATTCCCAGAGGTTCAATATATTTTTATTAATTTAAATGATATGTTGTACCATAAGGGGGTAGGCTGTGATTATATTCCCAGAGGGTTTCTTTTGAATGATTGGTTGAATAATTAATAAATGTAAATGAATGTTTCTTCGGCTCTAGGATTTTTTACTTTTGAGTACTTCATTTTTTATTACATAATTTTTCATATTACCTGAAATATATATTCACTGATAGTTAGGCATAGATCTTTTGATGGTTGCCTACTGGTATTTTTCTCACACACTGTTTGGGTCATGCTTTTGGGTCCAAACATATTATAGGGCTGTAGGTATAGATAAGGGAATGTTTCCTTCATCTTAGGGTACATGATTATTATTGAGCTAGAGAGCATGGGACTAAGATGAGGCCAGCGATGCTACTAGAGTTTACTTGTTTTCTTTGTAAATTGGTTTAGTATTGTATTTATAGAATTGTGAATTGTTTGGATTCATTCCTAGACATATGTTGTATGCCTCATTTATTTCCCCAGTCATTTATTTACCTTTATTCTTTCATTGTTGCGTATTGTATGGTATTACTGCCTCCGCTATTGTTTATTATTGTTATTCCACTATTTTACTCTTCCAATGAAGAATAGTTTCCCCACTATCACACCCAAGGACCTCACTTCTATTGGAAGCCTCTAGCATTCGGGTAAATTCGCTTGAGGCCATGTAACCAACTGGGTACGGGGCCCCTTTGGGCGGCACCTGGAACTGGGACGTTACAAAGTGGAATCAGAGGAGATTGTTTTCTAATTTTTTTTACTGTTTGGATCCTATAAATAGGGATAGGAGGGAATGGGTAGTTGGTAGTAATTTTTGATTGGGAGTAGCTAACCTGTGTATAGGGAAAAGCCAATTTACCTTGATTATTTCAATTTTTCTAGTTTGGAAATTGTTACAGTTGATTTGATTTCACCGTTGGGTGATTCACATGATTTTTGATGTTATGATTTATATAATTGAGGTTCTATTTCTGTTTCAACCTGATGAGATGAGGGTGTTCCATCTCATGCATCATATAGGCACCTATTATAGATCACATGTCATGCATTCTAATCTTTCCATTTATGGTGAATTAATTATTTCATGTTGCTGTGATAGATGTTGTGCTATATATTCATGATATTGTGATATATTCCGTGATAGAGTACCTACTATTTGATAGGGTATTGGATTGTGTAAATATTCTTCTGGATGAGCACCAAACTATGGTCCCTAAGGTGTTATGGGCCCTCATGGATCAGAATTTGGTGGATCATGTGATTGATTGCACTGTTATACATTGTGATATACATTAATATGATGCCAATATTTGATTCTTGGGGAGTATGGGCCCCCATGGATTGAAATTTGTCACTTTGATGTTTGTTTCAGTGTTTTAATGGGTTTTCAGAGTAGTTTTTGATGAATACTATTTGGAAACAACCTAGAATTGACGGTATATAATGATGAATACACATCATGTATCCCTCTATCCAGGAAGGAAAAACTTTTACTATGTACACACCGTGTACTGTATGTACACGCCTTGTAGTCCTTTATCGTGTGACTGGTTGTGTGGGAAGAGACATGGGGTTGGGAAATGTTTGGTGGCACACATTGTGTACTTGGAGTACACACTGTGTTGTAAGAGCCGTGTATCTAGCCATGTGACCAATGACACAGGTGGTTGAAAACATAGGTTTTACACGTTGTATTCTGTCCTATCCCACTGTTTAGAGTCGACTGTGTCACCAACCATGGGACTAATGATATGGATGGTTCTTCCTTAAGGGGGTACACATCGTGTCTAGGGTAAACATGTCATGTAGTGTTACCCAGGGAAGAACCACGTGTTTAGACATGTAGAAGAACTCGGGCAGGGGGAAATGATTCAAGTACATGCCATGTCTCAAGGAGAACATGCCATTTTTAGGGGTATTACACAACTACTTTTAGCATAAGTAGACTCCCATGTTGAAACATAATGGAATATGTCATTTTGAGGGTATACACACCGTGTAGCCCTGTTTTGAAGAACATGAATGTTTTCTTCCCCTATTCCTTTACATAAAATCTAAGTTTCATTCCTTGTTAATCGTGAAATAAGGTGTGTGCTCGACCTTGTAGAGTCATGCCACCGAGACGTCCTCCAGTTGTATGCCAAATACAGGGAAACGATCAGACACCGGACATGGTATATTATGGAATACCAGCAGATCCTCCCATCATGTCTGTCTTGGCACCAGTTATCATCCCGGATATAAGTGCTGATGCATAATTCCGGTAATGATTCATCAGGATGATGTAGAACTTCTAAGGAGTACCACATCCTGCCCTATCTATGGCAGAGTTGACGCGGGTTTTTCAGCAGCGACATCCTCCCACATTGTCAAGGGATGGAGGACCTCAGGTTATAGAGTCATGGTCAGAATCCATGATGTCTATCATCAAGAATCTCGAGATGCATCCAGAGAGGAGGGTGAAGCATGCTACTTACATGCTTTTGGATTCCACCAAGAGATGGTGGGATGTGATATCATAGGTGGGACACTAGCAGTTTATGGCTTATTATGAGTTCCAGCATACCTTCTATGACTACTTCTACCTGGAGACCTTGGGGGCCGATCGAGCCCAAGATTTCATGATCTTAAAGAAGGTTACTCTCTCAGTCATTGAGTATTCCTCTTTCCTCATAGAGTTGTAGTGTTGCACTCCCATTCTCTAGGGGGGGTATGAGTTATTTCTGGTGAGGAATCTTGGTTATGGTCTATGAAAAGACATCTTATCTTGGGTGAACATATTCAGGTTGACTTCCATATCCTCTATAGTCAACCAGGTACTGATCACTCAGTGCAACCTAAGGGATTCTGGAGTTTTGGGATAGGGTGGTTAAACATCTAGAGTTGGTACCCTTTTGACTGATAGTTGGAAGTTCCACAAGGAGTATTTGTACGGAGATCAGAGTATGTGAGATACTACTTCAAGTAGCTGGGTGGTATGCTACCAGTGTGGGAAGAGTGGGCAGACAAAGAAAACTTTCTTGAGAGAACTTGTCAAGTGCTGATCTTGTGGAAATAAGGGTCATCTTCAGATTTTTCTCTCATTTTATCTCACCAGCAGCTGGTGATAAGGGTTCTGCTATGACACCACGTTTAGGAGTAGGACCCCTAGTTTTTCATCAGCCAGGGAACTGGAGTTTGTCCGGCCATTCAAGCTAAGGTGGAGGTCATGACCGTAGTGGTCAGACATAGGGTTTTTGACTTCTGTAGGGTGGATCAACTCAAGGATCACAGACAGCTTCAAAGGGATATTGAGCAGGTCAGGATTTTTCACTGGAACAGAAGAGCAAGATCCCGGACCCTCTACGGTTAGAGGTATGATTTTAGCTGCCTCAGTTTTAGCTTCTTCTCTTTTCTACATAGGGACTTCCAATAGTTTCATATCCCTGACAGTTGTGGAGAGCGTTGGGCTCTGCATCTTTACTTTTGATAATATCTTGACGGTGGACACACCGTTGGGGACTATAATGGGTAGAGTACGTCAGTCAAAAGGAGTGCCCTCTTGAGTTTGGTGGGTGTCACTTCTTATGGGAACTTTATGTCTTATAGATGAAGGGTTATGACATAATTCTAGGAATGGACTGGTTAGTTCCCTTCCATGCTTTTGTCGATTGCTATTTTCATAGGGTGAGTTTCACATCAACATAGGGTGGATTGTTTCTATATAAAGGGGAATAGGACGTCTAGGTGAGAAGAGCTGGACCTGAGCATCATGGGTTGGGTGGAGTCACAATCCACATTTCAATTTTGTATCTGGATGACAAGGGGACTTCACATATGGACTTTCCTTGAGTGGTGTATTGTTTCAGGGATGTCATTCTAGACGACTTTTCAAGTTTTCCTCCAGAGCGAGAGGTAGAATTTTCTATGGATCTTGTGCAAGGGGAAGAACCGGTGTCCATTCCTCCTTATATGATGGCTACACCAGAGTTACTAGATCTTAATAATTATTTAGAGGAGTTACAGAAAAAGGGTTTTATCCGACCCAGTACTTCTCCTTGGGGTTCACGAGCTCTTTTTGAAAAGGAGTCAGACGGTACCCTCAAACTTTGCGTGGATTATCGAAATCTGAATATATTGATGTTCAAGAACTGATATACCTTGTCGAGGATTGCTGATATATTTGATTAGATTCTTGGAGCCTGGGTGTTCTCAAAGATTTACTTGAGGTATGGTTATCATCATTTGTGCATTAGACCATCATATATACATCTTACTACCTTTCGAAGCATGTATGGTCTATACGAGTATGTGTTTATGCTGTTAGATATCACGAACACACCTGCAGTTTTTATGACACTGATGAATCGAGTGTTATATCCATACTTGGACTCATTTGTGGTGGTTTTCATGGAATATATCTTGGTGTACTCTCACACTCTAGATGACCATGATACCCATCTTGAGATCATTTTGAGTATACTAAGAGATAATTATCTATCTGTTAAGATCTCAAAATTCCACTTTTCGATGGACCAGATTCACTTTTTATGTCATGTTATCTCGGAGGTAGAAGTATCAGTATACCCAGAGAAAGCGAGAGTAGTAGTTTCCTAGGAACAACCAAATAATTCCATTGAGGTACGTAGTTTTCTAGGGCTTTCTAGTTACTAAAGACGTTTTATATAGGAATATTCATGCATAGCAGCAGCACTGATGGTCCTAACTAAGAAGGGTGTGAAGTACTTGTGGATAGATTCATGCGATTAATCCTTCAAGGAGATGAAAGGGAGGTTGAAATCTGCACCGATACTGGTTTTTCTAGATATGGGCAAGAGATATACTATTTACTATGATGCATCGGGTATCAGTCTAGGAGAAGTGCTTATATAGGGGGATATAATTCTTGTGTACGGGTCTCAGTAGTGGATGCCACATGAGAAACATTACCCAATGCATGATCTTGAGTTAGCTGTAGTTGTTCATTTTTTACACTGTTGGATACATTATCTGTTGGGAGAGAATTTTGTGGTTTTCACCAACCACAAATGTCTCAGGTATATCTTCACTCAACATGATCTTAATTTGAGAAAATGAAGGTGGGTTTAGTACCTTCGGTCCATTGAATTTGAGTTTCCTGTAGACCTAGAAAAGGAAACTTAGTGGCTGATCTGTTGAGCAGGGGGACTCAGATACATGTTTTTCAGGAGGATAATAGTTAGTGGTAGCTTATGGCTCTATTCTCTGAGATGAATTTGGGGGATCATGATAGACATGGGAATATGTTTCATTCTTCTGTAGATGTTAGCTCTAATCTACTTGATTGAGTGCGAATGAGGCAGTTATTAGATGTTTAAGGCCTATTTCAACGAGAGAGTGTGTTAGGAGAGGACCCTATTCTTGGATGGACAGTAGGCATGGATGAGATATTTCTTTTTCATGGGCGTGTATGGGTGTTAGTAGACTTATGCAAGGATTTGATGATGGATTTTCATTATTAATTTTGTGAAGTTCATCCTGGTGTCACAAAGATGTATTAATATCTACACCATCAGTATTTTTGTCCCGGTATGAAGAGATATGTTGCTAGTTTTTATGAGATTTTCCATCTTTCAACTGGTGAAGGCAGAGCATCAGCGACCAGCAGGGATTTTATAGTAGTTACCCATTCCAAAATAGAAGTGGAATGATGTCGTGATAGATTTCATGAATGGTTTACCGAGGTCACCTTAGTGGAATGATTTTGTTTTGGTTGTCCTTAACAAACTCACGAAGGTTGCACACTTCTTACCAATCAAGGAGACCTTCAATTTTAATGAGCTAAGAATTTTGTACATATGATAGATTGTACGTTTTCATGGGGTTATGCACTCCATAGTTTCAAACATGGATGCCCATTTTACTTTTCTATTCTAGAAGGGACTATAGAGGGCTTTGGGTACACAGGTACTTCTGAGCACAGCTTACCATCCCTGGACAGATGGCTAGTCTGAGGGCACGATTCAGGTGTTGGAGTACTGATTCAAGCATGCATTTTTGATTTTGGAGGTTCTTTGGAGAAGAACATACCTATGTTGGAGTTTTCCTACAATAATAGTTTCTAGGATGCTATTTAGATGTAACCTTATGAGGCTTTGTATGGTAGGACATGCCGATCACCCCTATGTTGTTTGGAGGTAGGGGAGGCAGCTATTCTAGGACCTCATCATGTCTAGGAGACCACATAACCGGTGGAGTTGATTTGGAAGAGGATGGATACTACATAATCACAACAGATGTCTTATGTTTATCATCGAAGATGACCTCTGGAGTTCATGGTCGGAGACCGGGTTTTCCTACTTGTCACACCAAGGTTGGGACACATATGGATTATGAGATAGGGTAAGATTTCACCGAGATATTTTGGGTCCTTTGAGGTTTTGGAGAGAGTCGTGCCAGTTTCCTATTGATTGTATTTTCTCAGAGGTACCGGGATATGCACGGCGTCTTCCATGTTTTCAAGCTGGAGTCTTACTTCTCAGACATATCTCATGTTTTTCAACCTAAGGAAGTTGAGTTGGAGGTGGATGCATCGTTCGAGGAGCATATTGTCTATGATTTTTTATCTCAGTGTGAAGGTTCTTCATGGCTGGTCTGTTCCTTTGGTATGGGTGTTGTGGTAGCACGGGTGAGTAGAGGACAAAACATGTGAGAGGGAGACCGATGTACAATCACAGTGGTCAGATCTATTCAAGGATTCTTATTCTTCCTCACCTTGTTAGGGAAATTAGGGGATGAATTTTTTTAAGGGGGAATGTTTTTAAGAACATGGATCTTATTTTCAGGTATGAATCATGATTTCGGGTGTTTTGAGAGAAAGGGGAGAATTTGTAAAATTCCTAAATACATGTCGTGTACTTAAGAGTACATGTTGTGTACTCGGTTACCATGGGTTGCTATGTATTGGCCATGTAATAGCCAAGTAAATGGTCATGTGAGGTGACCTAGAGACCTCCTAATGTGGGAGCCAGTTAAGGAAAGTACACATCATGTACATTAAATGAACACACCGGGTACTTTTCTTTTTAGTTATTAAATCAGACTGGGGTCATGTCTAATTTCCAGAAACACCTTCTTCTAGCCCTGTCTCCTCCAAAAGTGGTGGAAATCATCGAATATTTTTTGTGCCCTCGATCTTTCACCCGTTCTCCAAATCAAACATCGTAGATTACGATGGAATTGCCTTAGTTAGTTCTTCCATCTTTTAGATCATCTCCTCCTTATTTCTCTTCTATCAATAGATTTTTTGGTTGGGTGTTTTTGACATTTTTGTAGATCTATGACATTGTATGTCGAATCAAAGGCTGAGATTCAACTATACCGATCATCCAACGCAGAGGTAGGTGGTTTGTTCCTTTCCGTAGTTATATTTGGATTATATGTTCAAAAAGTGATAGATACCCTAGTTTAGGATATTGTGTGTCTTGTAATTTTAACCCTACTGATTACTTCTTTTGTTTCATTACTTGGGTAAGGGTTTTGATTAGGAATTAGGTTTGTTACCTTTCTTATGGATGTGTTTTACATGTTTTTTTATGTTGATCGTTGGGTCTAGAACTGTCTGTTAGGCTATTCTGTTTTCTATGCCTAATGTTGTTAGGATGGAGGTGATATTATATGACATGCTTGTTATATGCATTTTAGCTATTTAGCCAAGTAGTATTTGAGATTTACTTTGACTACTGAATATACTTTATGCATGATTGTATTACACAGGGTTATGAGAACCTTGTGTAGTTAGACCATAGGGGGAATTGATGTTGACGGCTTCCCCAGAGTGTCTATTATACATTTCACATTGTGAGACCATACAAGGATTGGTGGTGAGTTATCCCTCAGAGTTTCTATAGTATATCATTACGAGATCAATGGGGGAATTGACGGTGAGTGATTCTTCAGAGAGTCTTTGTTTTCATGTGACCAAAGGGGTTAGACTGTGTGGGATTTCATAGAGGGTCATTATATATTTTTTGATTTAACTGATAAGTTGAACCAGAGGGGTTAGGCTTTGTGATCATTCCCAGAGGGTTTCTTGTGAATGTTTGGTTGAATAATTAATAAATTTAATTGAATGTAGTTTCAATTGTTGTATTGTTCACTTTTAGTACTTTCTTGTTTATTATTTCATTTTTCATATTACCAGCTACATATATTCATTGACATTTAGGCACAGATATTTTGGTTGATCCCTACTAGGATTCTTCTCACACCCTATTTGGGTCATTCTTGTGGGCCCAAATAGATTATATAGTTGCAGGTATAGATAAGGGCAAGCACCCTTGTACTTTGGGTACTTGATTTCCATGGAGATGGAGAGCATGTGGCCAAGATGAGGCTTGAGATGCTGCTGGAGGATACGCTTTTTCTTTGCACTTTGGTTTAGTATTGTATTTCCATCATCGTGACTTATTTGGATGCATTCATAGACATATATGACATGCATCATTTATTTATGTGCTCTAGTCATTTATTTACCTTCAGTCTTCCAATGTTGCTCATTGTATGGTATCACTGCATCCATTGTTGTTTATTATTGTTATTACCATGTGTTACTCTTCCAATGAGGGAATAGTTTCCCCACTATCAAACCCAATGCCCCAACTACCTTTTATAAGACTTTGAAATTCTGGGAAATGTGCTTGAGGCCATGTTCAAAACTGAGTACGGGGCACCTTTGGGCGGAACCCAGAACCGGGAAATTACAATATGGCTATTGGAATAATAACCAAACTATTTATCAATATGACTACTGGGAATTATGACCATTGTTAATTATGTTACCATTAGAATTAGTGTTTATAAAGGGTAAAGATGAAAGATAATTGTTGTAGAAGGGAGAAAATATGGCCTCAATATGTAGGATCATGCCTTCTAAATCCCATTTATTAAAACATTAGATGGAGGTAGAATCACTATGGTTCACCCTTGACCAAGTCCAAGAAGAGATTCAAAAAGTAAGGCTCAAGAATAATCTAATATACGATATTTTCAATTTAGTATAGATCACTAATATGTCTATATTAGCTGTGTCACCCCATAAAATTACCACCATCACACACCTTACCCTTAGGGTGTATATTGGTGTAATAAAGGGATATATATCAAAAACATAGTTTCATAAGAGTGTAATTTAATTTTTAAAAATGAAATTTCTATTTATTCAATCTCATTTAATTATTATTTAATATAATAAAATACCCTCTAATATAAGTTTAGCTTGATAAATGTATTTTTGAATAAATATTAAACATAATTTCATTTTTAGAAAATATACACTTTTATAATAAATTTATTTTTTTCAAAATAGTATTTATTTTCATAACATATTCTTATAAAATCATATATATTTAAATATATATATGATAATATTATAATATAATATCCTAGGAAATTTTTATAAGTGTCAAAGTAGTGACTATTTCATAAATATTTTTATTTCTTAATAAATGAGGATTTTTAATTAAAATTTTAAATTTTAATATTTTACAAATTATTTTTTAAAAAATAAAAAATCTATTCAAAATAAGAACATCAAAATTAGATTAGAGTGATATTTTTAGATTTTTCAAAAATAATTTATTTTACAGTGAATAGTACAAATATAGTTTGGTGTTTTTTTGTACGTTTTATGACAATAAATATGTAATAATGATTTAATAATTAATGAAATATAATCCATCAAAAAAATAAGTTATTTTATTAATATTATGTATTTTAATGCCTTTATCAATTTTAAATCCTATAAATGACATTCCAAAGTCTAAAATGGTAATTAAAATTTTAGAAACTATATTTTGTGGAAAATTTACATTTCCATGGAAAAATTAATATTAAAAAATGTATTTCAGTTATAATTGATTAATATATTATAAAATATTTCTTAAATATAACTAAAAACCTGAGAAAAAATCGCGGTTAAGCCAATGATTTTATATTTTCCGCAACATATAATTCCAAGATATATACATTGAAATTATTAAAAAAAATCCTCTTATTTTACTATAAATACCCACCTATCATTTCATTACTCTTCACTATAAATCCTATATCAATGAATTTATTTCCATTTTACCTCCTCAATAATCCCACCAAGGTTTTTGAATGTCATAATATGCCTTCCCCATGTTTTAAGAAGAAACTATTCAAGGTAAGGCAACTCTCCTCTTCTTTTCTATTCAAGTACCACTTTTTCGGAACTTCTTATAAAATGTCGAATTACATTATTTTAAAAGAACTTATATTATACCATTACTTACAAAATATTTTTTATTAATGTGAGACCTTATTTCCCTATCACTATTCTAGTTCCTTATTTCAAAATTTATACTTGTCATGTTATGGAATTAATTTCTTAAATTTCTATCGTTTACATGAAATATTATTTTATTTTGAATAACCAAACACCTTCCTTATCCATGGGTATTCAACTTAAGGAAAAGTAATTTATTTGTTGAAGATTTACTTGTATGAAACACATATTCCATTTTTCTATGTTAATAATGACGAGATGTTCAAGTCTTTAAGCACTTATGTACTAAATGATTTTATATAAAACTCATTATTTATTATCCATGGGTTATTGATGAAATTATTTATTATGATTGATGTATCTCACGTGAATTAATAAATATCAAGGGTGATCCCTAGTATAACTCTATTGAATATTTTATAGAGTTATTCTCTATATAAGACATGTTTATGATACATTAGTGAATAACCTTGGTAATATGCTTTACGAAAGCATGGTGATAAAACTTGTTGATATGAAAATGAATGTCTAATTTTTTATGTTTTTTCCACATTTCTATATTATGTATCATGTACTTATGATTATCCACTCATGTTATCCCTCATTTTTTTTCATTTATGATCTCTCATGTTCAATTTCCTTTTCTTATCCCTTACTAGAATTTATAATCAGTCCTTTCTATTGATCTATGTTCAAGGGAAATCATTTATAGTGAAGTAAACAAGGATGGAATAATAAATGAATATTTTAATAGAATTAAATTGATATTATGTGTATGAATTCCTTATTTAATTCAGGTATTATTTAACTAGTTTAAAAGACACTAAATTTCGAAATATCATTCAGAGTTATTAGTGTGTCAATTTTGTGACGAATTATGTTAAAAATCATGTATTAAAAAGTTGGGTATCCATATAAGGTATAAGCCACCAATACAATAGTATTTACAACCCAAATTTCCTCTACTGTCGGTTATTTTACTCAATAAATAAATCAATTTATACTAATTATAAAATTAAATATGTACAAACTATATTTAACAACTAAATTCAAGATAATAACATCAATTACAAACCAGGGTAAACATAGATGAAAACTAAATATTTTGTTTTCATATCTAACATGTAACACATTACATAACATTTTATTAAAAGTAATTTATCACATAAATTTAAAATACATAATATTTATAATTTATAAAAAATTTATTAAAAAAAATATTCTTATGTACTAAAAAAATAAACTCATTATTTATATTTCAAAACATGAGATACAAATATGAACATTTTGTATTTATTTTGGACATGAAAGTATCCTATTTTGATTCTCCAATTCTTTACTTTTATAAAACTTTTATATGTTATAAGTAAAAAATCACCCAAAAAAATCATTATAGGCTATGTCATATTTTACAACTAATAGTAGGGATTATAAGTCATAAATTAAGATTTATATTTTAATAAAATAGTTTATATCAATCTTATTTTAGGATAAAAACAAATTGTATGATAATATTTTTATCACCAATTAAGACTGATGATATCATAAATATCATATCATATTTAATAATATCAATGATATTATAAATACATTATGATTCTCTTTTCTTATGAAAGTCAAAAATCGGTCATATTTTATGATATCTGATATTTTATCCTACATCATAGTTCAAATATGAGTGTTTTTACTATAACATACATTAAAATATATGGAAATCACATTCTATGATTAAGACAAATGAATGAATTTCCTTGTATCATATTTTAAAATATATATTAAAATAAATTACAATATATAATTTCTTCAAAAAACCATGAATCAACATGTTTATCCAAATAAGAACATGTCTCTTACACCACTGATGTATTTTGGGAGATCATATAATTTCCTTGGAAGTGGAATTAATACCATGAACAAGCTTGATCTACCTTTAATAGTTAAAATATGAAGAATATAAACAGGTGTGAACCTTCACTGCCATAAACTCCATCATTATTATTTGATTAATTATTTTTGATGTTGATCACTGAAGCTGTAAACAAAATCATCTTAACTTTAAGGGGATTATATTGGCCTTGGATCTTCAATCGTATTGAGAAGACCCCAAACCACAAAATGGCTTCCAACACCTTCACTGAGTGATAAATGGTGATTTGAGATGGAAGAGAGATTTGTATTTTCTTTTATAAAATGTGGGTAAACCAAAAAGATAAATTTTATCCCTTTTTATAGGTCCACCCTAAAACTCTACATTAAATAAAGAGCATCGTCCATTTCAGGTTCTGTCTCATAGAACCCATAAATTATATCTCATTCTTATAATATTCATTGAACAGATCAATAGATATTTGAAGTAATTAACAAATCAATCTCAATTATTTATAACTAATGAAACCATATGGGAGAATATGGAAATAATTCATGTACTCACATCCCATACAATGTATATCATGATGTTTATCATGTGAAAAAAAAATAATCCAACATAAGCATCCAATTCCATTTTACAATATATGTATGTTAGATTCTATTATATGAATCATATGCATATTTTAGTGTGTGGCTAGGTTTTATCATTAATTATTATATTCTACTATTTTATTACATATCTAATATTTTATTAATATCATTCATTAAAAATAATAAATTTTACAAAAAAAATTAATTCCTAAAAATCTTTTCTTTAGAAGAAATGGTATTTTCCCAAGTGAATTAGTATCTTTTAATTCTATAAACAAAATTATTTCAAAAAAATTATTTATAATTAAAATTTATATTTTTTAACATATAAATAAAATTTATGTATATTTACTATATATCAGTCACTCTAAACTAGAAACTTGTTTACCAGTATTATACCCAATGATTATATACCCTTTTATAACTTTCAAATAATGGCTATATTATCCTATTTATATTCAATAAATTCATTCCTTTCTTACTTCACAAATTATAGATCTAATTACTATAGTTTTTATTTTGTATTTTACCATATGATCTCTCCTTTAATTATGTTTTTTCTCATCATAGGTTTAGTTTCACTAATAGTGATACTCAAGGGTGAATATAATCCATGGTATTTCATAGTTGTAAATATATTTTTATATTTTTTGTCCCATTTTAATTTACTCAATTTTAAGGGATGTAATAATCCATGGTATGTAATAATACATGGTATGCAATATGTGGTTTCATGTACTTTTTTTGCAACGTTCCATTATGAGTGACTAAAGTGGTGTTAACTTGATTCACATCTTACATAATTTATTTCCTAATTCTGTTTCAATCCATTATAATGAATAAAAATGTGAATAATAAAAATTAAATTCATACTTAAATCATGAATACTAAATTCCCCACCCTTAAATAAATTTTATTCCTCAATTTTAATTTATATCACTAATTAAAATGAATATATTTATAAGGTATTAGACCCTGGTAGCCATTTGCGTCTCTGGGTGTTGGAGGTGTTTGGAGAAGTTTCTAAGGATTTTTAAAAAGGAGAAACATGAGTTAAACTAAAATATAAACTTAAAATAGAATTTTTGATCATGGGTCCTTATGCTATTCCATAATGGTGGTCATTGAAGCATAGTAGGGGGTGGCTACACATAAGAGTATGGTGGTAGAAGATTCAAATCTGCTTCCATTTTTAGAATGGTTTCACCATGGATATAGGCTACAATATAGCCTGTCTAGGTTACTAGATTATTATTTTGTGGAGTGGTGTTGTAGTATAGGCTGAATGATTCCCCTTGAAGGGAGAAAAGGTATGTGTTGTATTACTCTAAATGATGTTCTTCTAATTTGAGAGGTAGCTATGTCCCGATGTAGGTTTCGATGTAGCCTCCCTTCTTGGGAAATAGGGCCTGCGACATAGTGTTATGGGCTATATTATAGTCTTTCCTCCGAGTTTATATGATTTGTGGTGTATAGGGTCTAGTGGTTCTTAGAAGCACTTTAACCAATGGGGTTGTGGTGTGGTCTTCTTTCGTACGCCATAGTATTCCTTATTTCAAGAGGTTCTTTGTGTGGTCTAGAAATGTATTCCACGGTATTAAATTTTTGAATTAGCCTATAAATAACTGAACCCTGATCCAAACCCAATTTTATATTAATTTTTCCACTTGATCTATTTTCCCCACTTGGTTATTTTTGAAGTCATTGGATCCCCTTTTGAAATGGATTAATCCTTAGCTTCTCGAGATCTATCTATGGAGTTTAAAGGTAAGTTACTTCTATTTTTCTTGTGTTTTCTTCTCTATTTGATCACATTTCCTCTTATTTCTTCTTTCCATGATATGAAAGTTGATATAAATTGTTCTAATAGAGTTTTTGTTATTTTTTATACATTCGTGGTACAATGTTCTTATCATATCATAGTTTATTATGGGAAAGGTTATCAGAGATCTATGTTGATGTTCCTTTTTTATTTAAAGAACATTAAAAAACATGAGGTAGGGGATCTATTACTTCTCCTTTATTTCACGTGTAATCAAAATTTTCCATACCGTAAATTCTGTGTGTGGTGGTGTAATTTACCCTACAAAATAATAAATCAAATTAAATAAGAATCGGTTTATAGTTGTAGTGATCACATGCGTTCTTCCACCATGATAACTAGATTGTGTGTTATCTATGTTATTCTTGATAGCATGTATGTTATGCTTGGATTAGAATTTTGTTTGATGAAATTGTTAAACAACTTAATGTTTTGAATTTATTAGCTAGTTAATTATATTAAATAATATTTTTTAAGGAAAATATTGTTTCTAGGAATTTAATGATAATTAAATTGATGTTTAATGCATGTTAAAATTAAATATTTTATTCTATTTTTTAATAGAGTTGGCTAAAGAACCTAAAGTTATAATTCTTGTTATCGATAATAATAAAAGGTGTGATAAATTTGTTTATTCTTCTTTATGTTTCTGAAACTGAAAACTTTTTCAAGATAGATTTTTTAAATAATTGAATATCTTGTTAGGGTCGATGCCTTTGGTTACTTGTATTCCTAAACAGTAAAAATTAATTGTATAATTCAAGAGAGAATAAAAACTTGTTTTTTATAAAGATAATTGTTTGGTTTAGAGGGTGATTGTTTTCATATGAAGGATGAATTCCTTATTTTCTGGGGATGAGTGATGCCATTTCCATATAAATGATAAATATCTTGTTTTTAGGCTAAGTTTCCCTATTGACTATGCTTGTTTCTTTCTACCTTCTATGTGATCTAGATGTGATCCTTGATATGTGATGTGATTTAAGCTTGGGATTGATAATGAGATATGGGTGGCGAGTCCCAAGGTTGTGTTAGTAGTTGACACATTTGACGATGAGATGCCTGGTGATGTATATGGTGGCATTGGGTATGGAATCTGGATGATTTAATAGGTTGAATCAAGTATTATGAATTATTGTGATGAAATATATGATGCTTTTTTAATGATCTACTTAAGGTTTAGATGGTTGGGTTTCTTATTTATCTACATTCCTTTCCCTATTGTTTGAGGTGCCTAGATGTGCTTAGTTATGTATCTCTTTGATGGAATATTAGGATGTTTTACTAGGGTTCATGTAGTTATAGAATGATAATAATTTTTCATAATGTTTAACCTATGGATTTATTTCATGGAATGAAAATTTTGATATTCTTGAGAAATCATGGACTCGATTGGATTGTGCCTGGAGGTCATGGAATTTACTTTGTTGTTTAGTGAAATGTAACTTGGATTGATGTTAATGGTTCATTAATGGATAATTAATTAATTTAAATACAGTTAAATGCTTAAAAATGGAAATGTGTAATTAAATAAAAGTATTCTTAAATGGTTGTAATCATATAGGATATTTAGTCCCTAATAGTGGAAGCCCATCATTCGAGTGGTAATAACTATAGTTGAGCCTAGGAATATGTTATGCAGGTAGTAAATTTTTTAACATATTATATCTTATGTGTTTTGTGATTTTATATGTTATCTCATCCTTGTTGATAGCGTTTCTTACACCTATTAGACAATGGAAGGGTGTTTTCCCAAACATCCAGGCTGTTGAGGGATGGACGGATAACTATCCCCTCTAGCTCTTCTCTATTATCTTGGTAGTATTATATACTATTATATATGGAGATTAGTTTACCCAAATATATTTATAGACAAATATAATGGCATATGGTTATTTCACAGTCGTTTATTTCTAAATATATTATCCTTAGAATTATTATAGGTATGAAATGTATGTGATGTGATAGCTCGAGTTACATACTAAGTGTATGGGTTGTGATGGATTGAGGTACAATACTTGATGTATGATACATGGAATAAAATTATTTGTGGATCCCTTAAAATACTTAGTTGCTATATGGAGGTTTGAATGGGGTGATGAGATGATGTGGTGCACAAGATAGATGTTATGATACTAATCTGAGGTGTCTTCTAGATGGATTATTTTGGAGAGATATGGCTGTGGATGTATAACAATGGGGAAGATCATAAAACCAGTGGGGAAGTAGTAGTAGGATACCTTATTTTTATATCTATAATATATGATCAATTGTATGTGATAATTTTTTTATAGATATCGATAATGTGGCCTTGTATTTAGTATACCTGCTTGGTGACGAGTTCGCTACACTTGTTTTTCATTGGGATTTTTATGATTTCTTTATCTTTTTTATGAGAGGATATAATAATTATCCTATTGAGTTTACTTATTATTCTCACCCTATGTATATATAAATTTTTCTTCAGGTTGTTAGGAGAAGTTTTGATATCGGGTTGGATAAAACTAGTTTGTGGTTTTTCAAGCATTGTATAGGCTTCATGGTCTCTACTGAGTTTACCTTTCTAGTACTTGTAGTTTCATATCATTTTTTTGTTGTATTTTATGACATAACATGTATTTAATTGGGATTTATTTTATCTTTATTATTAGTATTTGATTGGTTTATCAATCTTATCTCTCTCTTCTGCGTGTTCTCTTAGATGGGAATACCTCTCATTTGTATGTTCATTATACTCCCGGTAATTGTTGCCAACCCATGACCTATTGGAATTTGGATTTGAGCAGTCACCATATGTTTTACCTCATTTCCATACTATGAGGGGTACTCTGTATTGAGAGGGGGTCATGATAGATTGGTATCAATGGTTTATGTTGAGGGAAATGATGGAGTATGGAGTTAATAATAGTTATGACTGCATGGGTTGGTATGTTAATAGTATCATCTATGTATAGTAAGAAATGTAAAAAAGGGAGACTAGATGAGACACAGGTATTTAGTCCCCCTATGATACGATTCATGGACCTTTTATGTTTACTGAGCATTCTATGTTATGTGATACTGGTAGTTTGGTGGGTCCTTAGGGAAGGATCTTCCATTATTCTTCTTTATGCCAATATTTGAAATGGGTAGACCTTGGGATTATGTTAAAACTTAAAATAATTAATTATTTAATTAATTTTAAATATTCCATATTCCATTTTTAGGGGTATCTAACAATTTTTTATTTTGTATATATGGATTTAGGTCAATGTCCCCATCAGTTTCACATAGAGAATATTCAGCAGAGCATGCCAGCAAATTACATCAGAGTGGAGGTTGATGATGATGACACTTGGAGAAGTAAAATATGTGAGTTTTAGTTCCAATGACTATAAAAGTATGAGGGTTACATTTCAGACTCGGTGATAAAATAAAGGTTATATGAGGTTTAGATAGTCTTCATCTCGATCCAAACTCATAAGGAACATTGGGTTTCATTGGTTGTGACGATGGTGTGTGGAGTAGTGAGGAAATGGTGGATATTGTTCCTCATGAAATGTGGGGAGTCATAGGTCTCATGAAAAAGTTAAAGGAATAGTTCATAATAGATATTCGTTATTTTACCATGAAAGTGGCTAGTCTTTGGGATATTCTTACCATTTGATAGGGTATTTCTATTGTGAGGGAGTTTAGGGTCCATTTCCGGACCGTCCTTTGATATGATTCCAACCTATTTCTTGAAGCGAAAGAATGTTTTATGAATTTCAAGGAGTATTTTTATCCAAATTTCTATCATCAGGTCACCCCATTCTTGTTGTCACATATCTCATGGTGCTAGAGAGATCAGTGGGTGTTGAGTGGATGTTGGCTAGAACTGGGTCATCGTGAGACATGATTCATTAGTATTTTTCATAAAGTGTTGTTATGGCCTAGGGTTCCTGGTTTCCTAGAAATAATATAATTTGGATATATGTGGGTAGGTAAGATTTCTCATTATCACATTTCTCTAGGGGTGGAGTCTCTTAGGCCTTTTCAAAGAGATTATATGTTGTTTTCTTATGGAGGCTCGGGTCATCAGTAGTGAGAGAAACCGACCATTCTATGTAGAAAACATGCATCTAGTGTTTTACTTTAGGTTCATCCTTTGAGGTAGTTTCAACCAAGGAAGTAGCAGTTGGATTCTCCATTAAGGGATTAGTATAGAGGAGATGGTGTAGGAAAAGGATATCCTTGAGGTCTTGTTTATCCATAGAGAGTAGAGTGCATCTATGAAGGTGGTCATCATTAGGGTTAGAGAGTTCACGGAGTGGTTCTTGGTCTGCTTAATGTCCTGACATTGCTAGTTCTCGGAGATCCAGAAAACATTCAAGGCCCCCTTTTTTGTTTTCCAAATGGGTACAGTCTTTGTTCTATTCATGAGATATACACTATATCATATCAACTGACATATCCCATGGTTTGGGGCTTTAGGTGTAGTTCCTTCCAGTTCCATTGGCACTAACTATTATAGTTATAGGTTTAGAATATTTTTATGACATATGTAGATACTATATCTAGTTCTTGGGAAGAACCACTCTTTGGGAGATTTCAAATATTTACGGATACATCCCAATGACGTTATCCTCAACATGGACTGGTTTAATTTGGAGTAGGCTACCATGGATTTCTTCAGGATACAAGTTCTATTCTATGATAATTATAGAGATTATTTTTTGTTCATTGGTGAATGAGACCCTAGAAGGGATTGTAGGCATATTTTATCCATGTATTTTTTAAAGTCTGTCTTAAAGATGAGTTCATTGGAGGATTAGATGATGGTGTTTCTCAAGGTTATATAAGAGTACACTGATGTTTTTCCTGAGGAGATTGTGGCATTTCACCCTCGATAGAAGATTGAATTTGGTATATAGCTATAACTAAGTTCTTCTCTGATCTTGATGTCCCTATATGGGATAGGGACTTTGAGCTATGAGATCTGTGAGTACATCTCGATGATTTATTACAATGGGTTTTTGTTTAGATGAGTGTACCTCCTTGGGGTGAATCAATTTTTTTTTATAAATAAGGATGGTGGAATTTTTTTCCTTTTTTTCAATTATCATCATTTGAACTGGGTGATAGTAAAGAGATTTTATCCTCTTCTACATATTTATTATTTATTAGATCATATTAAAGGAGCTAGTTGGTTCATGAAGATAAACATATAGCTAATACATCATCATATATAGGTAAAGGATTTGGATATTCGGAAGACCCATTATGATGTCATCATGGGAATTATGAGTTCATCATGATTTTGTTCAGTGTGATGAACACTCCAACTGTGTTCATGGGTTAGATAAAATCATTGTTCAGAGAGTTCCTGGATCGTTTTATAGTGGTTTTCATTAATTAAATCCTTGTGTACTCCACATCTAATGAGGATCATTCAGAGAATCTACTATCCTTTGCGATTTCATCATCAGTATCAGTTGTTCAGGAAGTTATCCAAATGTGATTTTTGGGATCATGATATTCATTTCATAGGGAAATTCATGTCCCAATGAGGAGTAGCTGTGAATCCTTTGAAGATCAAGGTAGTCATTTTTTTATAATCCCCCAATAATATTATAGAGGTACTATTTTTCATTGTACATTTACACTATTATAGGAGGTTAATAGCAGGTTTATCTCAGTTTGAAATTCCATTTATATATTTTACCAAAAAGGATGAGGAATTATTGTGGGTAGACTGATTTCAGATATATTTCAAGTACCTAAAGGAGAAGTTGGTCAGTTATTCAGTCCATTGTTTTTCAGAATAAGGAGTTTAGATTGAGGTTTCATGTGAGGCTTTATGCCTTGGTTTAGGTTGCATTTTGTTGGGAAAAAATCCCTCAAGGTATCCCCTCAGAATAGTTTTTATGTGATTGTGTTTTTTGACAAATACAGTTGACTGCAAATGAGTATGGTTGGTGTTTTCTGAAGATAGGTTTATAAGGTGGTGATGTTTCCCTGTGTTTTACAAATTTTTGGGCCTCAAAATCTTGAGTTTGAAGTTGGAAAATGAAGGATTTTTTCATATGTGGTAATGGTATGAAGAACTTTTAAAAAAAATTGGAAAAGGATGAGAACCACAAACCATAATTCATGGTTTGCGTACCATGTTCTGGGAATGGTACGCGGAGTGGTGGCAATGGTACACCAGAGCGGTTCGCGAAACCAAATGTGGTTCATGGAGGAAGGCGGTGTAGTACATGGCTGGATTGAAATCGGTGAATAAGATCAACCATGTAGTAATAAAGATAGTACACAAATGGGTTAATAAAAATGGTTCATGGGTAGCTTGTGGTTCACGACGGCTATAGGACCGGTATATGGTGGAGGCTAGATCATTGATTTGATAAATCTCGGATTAGAGGATTTTGTGGATATAATTTCTTAATATAAGAATATATAATCCCACCAATTCCTATCGAGATCGAATATCATTAGAAAAAATCTTTTTGATCCATGATTTAGGCAAAGACCGAAAGAAGCCCATGAAGGGAGGTTCGCAAAGGCAGAAGTGGTTCACACGGAAGAGATTCTGCCGAATGTTTTTGCAGAGAAGTGTAACCCGCAAAGGACACAGGTTATGGAGGAAGAGGGTGGGGTATGAAGGAGGTTATTGATGGAAGTCCACAGACACAGAAAAGTTCACGGAATCTGTACCTGGTAGCGGTACGCGATAGTGAAGGTGGAGGAAGTCCGTAGATGAAGGGTGGTTCACAGTAGTGGCAGTAGTATGCTGAGGAGGTGTTCCGCATACCAAACCCAGTACTCAGTACACAGGAAAGGAAGGTGGTTCTAAATTTTTACAAGGAAGCTTGTGAAAGATTTAAATCATTTTGTGAAAGGATTTTCCGATACCTAGCAGTACATAGGAAGATGGAATTCGTCTTCGGGTGAAAAAGGAACTTCAAAAGAGCATCTACCAATAGTTGAGGATGTAGGAATTCATGAAAATGAAGGGACCTACATTTCCATAAACTGTGATTGACCTAGAAGTCTATAAACTATGTATTGATTCCATTCCATGAGTAGTGAGTGCAAGAAGAGGAAGGCGGTGACCCTTTCCACTGGTAGTGAGCTAGAGAAAGAGGCATATGGAGTGACCCTTGGAAATACAGTGAGAAGACCATAAACCTTGTAAAGGTAGTGAGCCTAGGAATATAAGATCTATCCTAAACATTGTACACATTTTTGGCAGTGAGCCTCGGTGAATTTGGTACATCGATGCTTTTTTGTTGTATAGTCCTTAGACGTAGCCTAGTGAGGGTGAACCAAGTATAAATTGAGGTTTCAAGTGAATGATTTTATATCTATTAACATATTATCATAAGAGGAAGATAGAATTAAGTTTTTTCTAACAAAAAAATGAGATCCTAATGGGATAAAGTTTTAATTTGTCATACCTTGATTCACCCCCCCCCAAGGTATTCGACCTTGTGGACCTAACAATTGGTATCAAAGTGAAAGGTTGAAAGTCAGTGGTTCTCTCTCAAGAAAAAGTAATGGTAGTGGTCAATAATAATGTAATTCCAATCTTCGATGGAAATAATTTTCAAATATGGATGAATCGGATGAAACACTACATCTGATCAGTTGGTATGGATTTCTTCATAGTAGCTATGCATTGAATATCATCTTACATTAATATTTTTTCCCTATCATAAGCTAAACGATGGGAATTGGATGCTGATGCTAAAGGGATTAATGTTTTAGGGGGGCCCTATCAAATTCAATTTATATGAAGGTTATGTCTTTTAAAACATCACATGAAATGTGGAATTTTTTTGAAAATTTATGAGGGCGACTCAAAAGTTCGAGAAGAAAAGATGTATGTTCTATGGAACAAAAATGAGGTTCTTAGAATGAATCCCAAGGAGACTGTTGATGCGTTCTTTGACTGGATAAATATTGTTGTGGATGACATGTGGGGGATTGGATAAGTCATTTAAGATATATATATTTTGAAACATATCTTGAAGAGACTCCTACCGCAATTAAATCCAAAAGTTTTAGTACGGGAAGACAAAGACCCAAAAGAGCTGACACTGCATAACATGCATAGTACCCTTGTAGCATATGAAATGAGAAACGATGATAACTATGTAGTATAAAAGGGTAAATCTAAGAAGTGGAATTCAATTCCATGAAGAATATCTCTGTTTAAAAAAAAAATTAGGACACTATGGATGATGTCATGTCATTTCTCTCCTCGAATCTGTAAAGGGGAAAAGAGAAGTTCAAAGGTAAACATCGATTTTCATGCTTTTGATATGGAAATATGGGGCATTTTGTATCAAAGTTTCTTAATATGTATGATGATGAAAATTAATTAAATGATGAAATATCCCAAAATATGTATTCATCAATTGATAAAGGGAGGAGAATTACTAGGAGAATGTTCTTCAAAAAGAAGAATATTCTTTCAAAATAGGATGAAAGTTCAAATGAATCTAAGGCAGAAGAGTTGGAGGACTTCAAGGATCATAAAATAGAATCTTTGGTTGTAGTTGTCATAAATTAATTAACAAGAGAGGAAAGTGACAACGAGGAAGGAGAAATTTAAGTAAGATTTGATCTTTAGGTTGAATTAGAAGATTCCCTTGAAGAGGTAGATGTTTTGAGATCAAAAACAATGAAATCCAACAAATTTGTTCATGATGTCAAACTCATTATATAGTAGTGGGTAGAATATAATTATGACCTAAATGCATAAATTGAAAAGATGAGGACTTTAATGACAGAAATCTCAAAAAATCTGGTTGTTTACAAACACAAAATTGAAGAACAGAAAATAAAAATTGATAGTTTGACTGAAACTGGAAAAGATCAAATCAAATGTATGGAATAACTAGAAGAGGAAGTCATAAATATTTGCTGAACAATTAAAGATAAAGAGAAACTGATAACTCTTGGTTCAACATCAAGAAATAAGATCATACAGGCAATAGATCAGATGAGATTTGAGCAGAGTGGTCCATCAGAATAGAAGAAAAAAAATCAATTCAGAATGATATGACTGGTATGGGGCTTGATATAAAACAAAAAGCAGTCATGGTTCAAGTAAGACAACAAAAACCGACTTCAAGATTGAATATTGATTTGGGTATAAAGAAGAATCATAAGATTCATATAACCTAAGTCACAACTAGTAGTGCATCATTTCCACATAATAATGTACCTCACGTAAGATGCTATTGTTATTGTAAGATAGGACAATCTCAAAATGTATCTTCCATAACAAAGAGGTACCAAAGGGAACAAGACCGACAGATGTGGTCGTATAGAGCTCAAAATTCTAGGTCTTTATTTGATGTCCATTATTTTAGGTGTAAATGACTCAGACATATGAAAAGATATTTCACATCAACAATGAAGAGGAATGTGTCGAGGCTGACTGAATCTTCTCATAAGAATCACCCAAATGTATCTTCAAGAGAGATATAAATTTAAAATCGATTTGAATCTCTGTCGGTTTAAGATGGTCTATCACATAATGAGGAAGACCAAGATTATCATTCCATGTCAGATGTGAATCCAAATACTTGGGTCAAAAAGAAAAGGGAACAACATGAGGTGGTTATAGAAATTGCATTCAAGGAATGAGATCGCACTAGGATATGGATCATAAATATTGGATGCACTCCCCACATGACGTGAAATAAGGATCTAGTGACCAAAATCAAGTATGATAATGAAGGTATCATAATATTTGGTAATGATAAGGTCTTGGAAATTATTGGTTCAAGAAAATAAAATTTTGGAGGAAAATACATGAGACAAGCAGATGTATTAGTTGTTGAGGGGCTTAGTCGCATCACACTTAGTGTTAGTCAATTGTGTGATTCAGGGAATGCCATAAGTTTTTCCAAAATATTATGTATCATCAAATAAAATTATGGTGTTGTTTTACTGTAAGTAAAGTGTACTAAAGGTAATGTCTACGTCGTAAGTGGAGAAGAAGATATGTGCTTTCTATCCAAGGATGAAGAAAAACAAGTTATGACATAAGCATCTTGGCCACATAAGCCAAGCATCCTTGGAAGATCTGGTGAAATGTAATGCAGCTAAAAAACTCCCTAGATTATTATGTGATCATCCTCAGTTGTATGATTCCTTTTAAAAAGGGAAGATCATTCGAAAGACATATAAGACAGAGGAGAAAAGGTCAAAAAGATTTCTTGAGTTGGTGCATATTGATGTGTGTGGGCCTATTTCACAAAGGGATATTAATGGGAGGAGATATTATGTTCTCTTTATTGATTACTATAGAATAATAGAATGGTTATCAATAATCACCCCCAAATCTGAAGTGTTCAATTGCATTATATGATTTTTATAAGAATATGAAAAGATACTTGGTCAGAAAATTCATACGATTTGAATAGATAATAGAATAGAGTCCAAAAATATTCAAGTGGAGGATTATCTCAAGAAACACATGATAAAGAATCATGTTACAATAGTAAGAACTTTACTATAGAATGGATTAGTTGAGAGAAGAAATTTTATTTTCAACAATATGGTCAGATCAATGCTCATTGAAAGACATTCTAAAGAAATTTTGGAAAGAAGCAGTAATGACAGCAATATACACTTCAAATCGAGAATTACTTTGTCTTAAAGAGGAGAAGACTCCATACAAGTTATGGTATAGAAAGAAGATGTCATTGAAGTACTTTTGAATATTCATAAGTAAATGTTTCATTCTTAATAAGGAAAAACAAAGTAAATTTGAATCTCGTGGGGATGAAGGGATATTTCTTAGCTACTCAATGAAAAGTAAGGCATGTTAATGCTTCAATAAGTGGCTAGGGAATATAGTTGAATGTCATGATGTGACTATAGTAGAAAATGAACAAAATGTTCAGAAAACACATGATCTGACTTAAGAGGATGGTGATGAGGAGATGAGAAGATCAGGAGGCACTCCAACTCTAGAGGATGATTTTGAAGAAGAATCAGATGATGAGAATAAATCAGTATCTTTCCAGAGACTAGCGAGAAGGGATAAAATTGACAGAAAAAACATAATTGGTGATTAGACAGTACTAGTGTAGACAAGAAGGATGAATACTATACAACAATCATCATACTAATCATAGGTGTAACCTAAATGTTTTTATAAAGTAGTAGGATATGAGAACTGGGTTCAAGACATGAATGAAGAGCTTGACTAGACTGAGAATAATCAAACATGGGAGATTTTTTCAAGACTAGAAAACAATAATTTCATAGTGAAAAAATGATTTTTTTGCAATAAAATTAATGAATATGGTGATGTGATTCGAAAAAAATAACTCCTTATGTGAAAAGGGTAATTTAAAATAAAGGGTATTGATGTTGATGATACATTTTCACCTTTTTCAAGGCTAAGGACAATCAGATTATTCATGGCCATAGCAGTGCAACGAATGTTTAAAATTTTCAATATGGATACCAAGTCAGCATTTCTGAATGGAGTTCTAAAATAATAAGTCTACATTGACAAACTAGATTGTTTTCTCATTCATAAATATGGAACATATTTTTTTAGCAGAAGAAGTCTTTATATGATTTCAAGCAATAACCAAGAGCCTAGTATTAAAATATTGATCCATTTATAAATAATCTTGGTTTTTATCCTGGGGGAGATGATTACAATATATATTTCAACAATGGAAGCAATAAAAGGATGGTGATGTTGGTTTATGTCGATGACATTATCTTTGGTGGATCAGATTAAGCTCAATGCAGATAGTTTTCTGAATTCATGAAAAGCGAGTTTGAAATGTAAATGTTTGGTGAGATTAAATTTTTCCTTAGCTTACATGTGACTCAAGGAAGGAATGACACTTTTATTTCTCAATATAAATATTCCAAGGAGGTTTTGAGAAGGTTTGGAATGGATAATTACACCATGATGAAGACTCTGGTTGGTACTCAACTGAAACGGTCACAGGATGATAAAGGCAAGGTTGTTAATACCACAGAGTATAGGAAAATAATTGGAATTTTGTTGTACGAGGCTACAACAAGGCCTGATATTTTATTTTCTACATTCCAAGAAGTGAGGTATAAAATAAATACCAATGATATAAACATTATTTCAGTAAAAATAATTCTTTGGTATATCAAGGAAAAAGTAGATTTTGGCATAATGTATAATGAAAAATCTCAGCAAGAGTTATTGGGATATACAGATTTATATTGGGCTGGTTTGGTAGATGATATGAAATCAACATCAAGTGGTGCCTTTTATCTTGGAGGGTTGGTTATTTCATGGTTAATTAAGAAATAAAAATTCATTTTATTTTGTACCATAGAAGATGAATTTATATCGGCTAATGAATCTTGTACACAATTATTGTGGATGAAGTAACAGCTTGAAGTTGTTGTAATTAAAGTGAAATATCTGATCCGAATCCATTATGAAAATTCAAGTTCTATAAATCTTATAAAACATATATTCCATCACACAAATACAAAAAACATTGAAATCAATTATCATTTTATTAAGGAGAAGGTGGATAAAGGGATTGTGATGTTGGAGTATGTGTTTATAGAACAACAGGTTGGAGACATTCTGAAAAGGACTTACCCAAAGATGAATTTTAAAAGCATCAACTGGCTCTAAGAGTCCAGTTGACTTCCCACACTTGAAAAAAGTGTGGATGTGAGTCATATTATCCTAGAGGTTTAATGTGTATTTCCCTAATGTATTTATATGTGTTCTTTACCCTGTTTTATAAAACCTTGATGTGCCATTCGAGTTCATTGAAAATGGGGGAGAAAGTGTGACTATTCCCGTGGGAGAAAAGGTAGAGAAGCTATTATGTGGAGCAGTGAGATAGGGGGAGTTGAAGCTGAGTTGAAGCTATTTGGAGGAGCTATTATATTGGGGGAGAATTAAATATGACGATTCTAGAAGTGAACGATCAATTATTAGAGATCTCGATCACTGAGGATTGTGATGAAAGCAGTTCATTGGTATTAGTGTATCAGTATGGTATCAACTGTTCATGTCAGAAATGAAGTGATTCATTGATGAACTTTTCATAATACTCTTGTTTCTCATGTCAAGCATTGACCTTGTAGGCTTGAAGTATGTGGTGAGTGAATATTTGGATTCTATCTTAATCTCATTAAGCGAATGATGGTTGATGATTGTAGGAGCTTTAATGAGATATAAAAATGAAAAGAATTATTATGATAAGAGTTGTCAACAAACCCAAAGGGGGAGACTGTTGGGGGAAAATCCTTCAATGTTTCCTCTTAGAATTTTGTGTGTGTGATTGAGTTTGTTGAAAAATCTATATCACCACAAATGAGTATGGTTGGTGTTTTCCAAAGATAGGTTTTTAAGGTAGAGATGTTTCCCAATGTTTTCCAAATTTTTGAGCCTCCAAGTTGGGAGTTTGAAGATTGCAATGGAAGGATTTCTTCATTGGAGTGAATGGTATGAAGAACATCGAAGAAAATTTTCAAATGATGAGAACCTGATACCATAATTCAAGGGCCTCATACCATGTTCTGAGAATGGTACGCTAAGGGGCAGGAACGGTACGTTAGAGAGGTTTGCGAAACCAAAAATGGTTCATGGTGGAAGGCGGTGCAGTGTGTGGATGGCTTGAAAATGGTGGATAATATTGACTACATAAGAACAAAGACAGTACACGAATGGGACATAAAAAATGGTTCTTGAGTGGCTTGCGGTTCGTGGTGGCTAGAGGACTAGTATGCGGTGGAGGTTGGATCGTTGATTTGATCAATATCAGATTAGCGGATTTTGTAGAAAATATTTTCCTATATAGGAATCTATAATCCCACAAATTATTATGAAGACAGAATATCATTAGAGAATATCTTTTCATCTAATATTTCTTCAAAGACTGAAGAAAGCCCATAAATGGAGGTTCGTGAAGGCTAAAGTGGTTCGCGCGGAAGGGATTCTGCCAAAATGTTTTGCAGAGAATTGTAACCTGAAAAGGACGTGGTACGTGGAAAAAGATGGCATGGTACGCAGGTGGTTAGAAAAGGCAGCCCATGGACAGATAAGAGTTCATGGAAGGATGGTGATTCACAGTGGAGGTTGGCATAATCTATAAGTGGTAGCGGTACATGATAGCGAAGGCAGAGGCAGTCTGCGGACGAAGTCTGGTTTGTAGAAGAGGCAACAGTATGAGGAGGGGGTGTTCCATGTAACAAACCCAGTACTCAGTATGTAGGAAAGAAAGGTGGTTCAATATTTTCACAAGGAATCTTGTGAAAACATAAAATTAGTTTGCGAAAGGATTTTATAGTACCTAGAAGTATCCGAGAAGCTGGACTTCATCTGCAGGTTAAAAAGGAACTTCAACAGAGCATCTACCAATAGTTGATGATGTAAGAATTCATGAAAATGAAAGGACCTACATGTAAATAAACTATTATTGACCTATATGACTATAAAATGTGTGTGGATTCCTTTCCAAGAGCAGTGAGCACAGGAAGAGGAATACAGTGACCCTTTCCACTGGCAGTGAGCCAGAGAAAGAGGCATAGAGAGTGATCCTTGGGAATGCAGTGAAAAGATCCAAAACATTATAAAGGAAATGACCCTAGAAGTTGAATATCTAGCCTGAAAATTTCACTCATTACTAGAATTGAGCCTTAGTAAATTTGGTACATCAACACATTGTCATTTTATGGTCCTTGGACGTAGCCTAGTGAGGGTGAACCAAGTAAAAATTATCATTTCCTGTGCATGATTTCATATCTATTCATATATTTCTATGGTAGGAATATATAATTGAGTTTTGTCTAACAAAAAATGAGATCTTAATGGGAGAATGTTTTAATATTTCATACCCTAATTCACCCCCTCTCAGGATATTCAACCTAGTGGACATAACACATTGTGATGTAGAATAGATCAGTTATTTATTTTGTGTCTCCGTAGTTATTCTCTCACTAGCATAACTATGACACACATGATATTGAGTTTTTTGTAGTTTTTTTCATGATTTTGGGGTGAAATTACCTTATTGGCGAGTGTTTTGTGGTTTTTACTAATCATATGATCCTGGGGAATGTATTCTTCTCATCTGACTTGAACTTGGGATAGTTTGAGTGAATGTAATTATTTCAAGATAATGACTTTGAGATTTTGTATACACCATGAAAGTGAAATGTTATAGCTGATATATTGATCTAGAAGTCACATAGTGATTCCATATGTGAACATAAATATTCTTAGATATTGATGGAAGATCTCTCAGTGATGCATATAGATATTGGAGGGGTTAGAGTAATAGGTTTTCTTTTCTAGATGATAGTGTGATCATATTTGGTGTACTGGGTGGGGGAGTCCCAACTGGGGGATTCTACATTGTAGGTCTAGAGAGGCAATGTTTTCATTAGTGATTCCCCTATTGGTTGGTCTGAAGATGAATATAATTGGGTTCTGTTCTAGGGGAAGATTTTTATCCGTTTGATTATGCATGAGATAGTGATTCCTGAGCTCCATATATCACCCTTGGTGGTATATCCTAACATGGAAAATATGTAACAAGCATTGAGATGCCATTTTTTGTGGCCTGGGTTGAGGCGTCTAGTTTTTAGAGTTTTCTTATTAATGTTTGGTATACCAAAAGGTGGAGGAAAAGAACCGTGTTTTTAGTGGTTCTATAATGCAATTATATATTCCTTATTGGAACTAGGAGGGCATATCGATTGACAAATTACCAGTTTACCTTGAGTTTATATAGGCTTCGATGATATATGGGTGGCAGTAGATCATTTGACAAAATCATACCACTTAATAGTAGTTAATGAGTCGAGCTCAGTGAAGGTTTTATCAAGGCATTATCTAGAGGAGGTGGTGAGACTCTATAGATTCCTAAGGACTATAACATATGATAATGATTTGTGTTATACCTCTAGGGTGTGTAGAGGTCCCCAGTATTCTTTTACTTATCAGGTATGACTTATAAATACTTTCTATCCACATATGGATGGTTAGATAGAGCATACCATCAAGACTCTTGAATATATTTTAGGCATAGAAAACATATCTCATACCACAAAAGGTCATTTTTCACTAAAAAAGTCCAATATGCACCAATGGTTCATTTAATAAGCAAGGAACCAGAAATGTTTAACTTTAATGTCTTGTACAAAATATTCATATCAAGAACACAACCATTTTTGTGTGAATAGAAATGATAAATATCATAGTTCTATAGTGCTCAAATATCCATAAAACATTGGAAAAGGTTATTTTTCATAACATCATATGCTTGTACACAATCCTATCACTGGCATGAAAAAAAATTGTGTGATAAAGATGAAATTAAACCATCCAATTTCATGGTTTCATCCTAGTATCAAAGTCATGAAAAGCACACATCCCAGTCATATGACCCTGTTGGGTTTGCACACATATTTATACCCATTTCTTCTATAAATAGAGCATCACCCCCCCCCCATTTGGTGATGGATCTCTGGAAGATGAATCCTATACTCTCACTTTTTAAAACCATGCTTATGCAATACCATTCAACTCCAAACTTCTATGGATTCCCAAAGTTAGTAAAATTGTGCAACTAACCTCCCATGGTCACCAACGTGTCTAGATCCCATATATCACATAACATCATTTTCCTCATGTTTATCCATTTTTTCAAGAAAAACCAGGACCATTTCTTCACCATTTTCTCCTAATCATTGGCACCCTAGTACCTATTTCTCGTAAGAATAGGCACTGTGACATTAGGACCCTTGATTTACACTCCTCTATAGTGGTGTCTATTCTATGCCCTGGCCAGAGGTTCATGATAAGTATACACATAATCTTTGAAAGTTGAATCATCATTGGAAACTATCAACATTTCCTAGTATAGAGTCCTTATACTAGATATTCCTCTTGTAATTGGAAATTTTCTCCCGAGATGTTGATCATGACCATGTTTGAGGTGTACATTGTAAAAATATATAGCCCAATGTCCTAGTCATGTGATGTTAAATTGTATGATAACATCCTCATCACGTGATTTTATACTATAGTCTTACTCAAAGAAACAATAACAGGATGAATCATTCATGGTATGCATGAGATGATGTTTTCCCCTAAACCATCAGATGTTACACGCATCCCTGTAAGTTCCCATTCATAATTCACATACCATCCTTACCCACTGGTAGATGTGATTTCCATTTCAGGAAGACCATATTTGTTAGCCCCACACCATCCCTTGATGATTCTCCTTCCACCACATGGGTGTCCCTAACACATGTGGTTAAATTTCATGGACTGATCATGTCACACGACCTTAAAAAAAGGAATCAAACTATGTAGATTTTGATCCTTATTCACCCATAGGTTATTTAAGGAATATATATGAGGTTTAATCCTAACATTCCAACAAACAGTGGTACCTACATAAGGGTCAATTCCAACAACCAACACTCCCATCATATCCTAAGTGTGATCATCTCTCCCATGATGGGAAACTTTCTCTCAACACCATCCAATCCCTAAGTGTGATCATATCCACCTCCCCCCATGGGGTAACACTTCCTCTCACCCCCATAAAATCATGAAGTGTGATCGCCTTTTGTATGGTAACACATTGAAAACTGAAGACTGATCATTTCCCCCCCATGGGGCACACTCGCTCATTACCATCAAAACCACAAGGTATGATCATCTTCCCTAGAGGAACACAATAAAAACTTGTCTCCACAAGATGTTAAACCTATGACCAATTTATCTCCATAAGTCACTAAACTTGTCACCTAACCCAAAATCATTACTCTATACGATAATCATGGGATACATGGGGTAAAACCCTCAAATTAATTACACCTCTAGCATCAACTACCCTATGGATGAAACGGGATGCCTTGGGTTAGGTGCCCAAGATTCCTCACACATAGGATGCCTCCGGCCTCAAAAGGGGGAAACATTACAGATTCCTAACGCACTCAACATCCAAAGATTCCCAAACATACCCAAAAAATCAATCCACTCTAACTGAAGTTTTCTTCCCTATTGATACATAATCATCATAATTAACCAGCATCCACCTTGAGATGGAACTGGGAATGAGTTTCATGAACATGATTCAAATCTATGAGGGAGATCCAGACTAGGTGATGATCTCTAAGGAGGAATCCATGGAATTATTAAATTACATCCCATCATCCCATTTCAATATATGATCCAACATCACCAACCATGGTTGTGGGGGTCTCCCTCCTTTGTAATGATGGAATTTGGGGTAAGAACAATGTGACATGTGGGCCCAGTGGAAAGAATATATAACAAAAATGGTAAACCAAACATGAATCTATTATCCTTAAACTATGGGAACTGGTAACATTGGGGAACCATCAACTTTTCAAGTCATTGGATCTGGATATTCTGTGATAGGTCCCACATAAAGAGCGGTGGACCCAACATGAAACTCTCCTACAACATGGAGAAAATAATGTTGGGCATCATCAATCTATGAAATCCCCAGTGTAGATCCTTTATATACCTTAGAAGGAAATAAATCCATTGGGGAATTGTTCATCACCTTCATTAGATCTGTACTAATGTCTGATTCCATGTACTTCACAGGACTCAAGCTTCAAGATATCGATGATCTAATGACACCATTCATGGGGGAAGGAGGAATGTAATTGTGTCAATACAACATGATTATGTACCTATAATGATATACACTATGTATTTATCCACTAGGTTCTCATACTCCATTCACATTCCAAGATCATCTATAGAATGAAAATCACCTCCCATGTTCTCCAATATGTGAAATAAGGGGTCATTCCCACCCAGGATATGGCCCATTGGGATCTTGATGAATTAGAACCTCATTGAAACCACCTCCCCCGAGGGACTATTAAGGGGAATAAACTCCCCATTGTAACAGAAAATCACTTTGGGAGCCTCTCCCAGGAGTGTTCTGATACCTCACTCCCTTATTATGAAGAGGTAGGGGATGATTGAGTTGTAACTATCAGGACCACTACACAAAATATTCTCAAGAGGGCTCACATACATCAATGTCAACCCAGAACTGACCAATGCCATATGTAAATGGGTGTATTGAACCCATCCTTGTTCTACTGGCCCAAGTCAAGAACACCCAACGATGATTTCAGGGGAAGACCCTATAGTATCCCCAATAGGGGGAATCTTTTTCCACTCTAGTATCCCTCTCCACCGCTATTGTATCCCATCATAATCCTAAAACTAATGAGTGGGGATATATGTTCTATCTCTTGATATTGAGACCCCATCTTCCTTTTATGTTGTATAGGATGAATATCTCAGTCATTGGTGCCACCATCTATTGTTACGATCCATTCTATGATAACGAATTCTAGTACGGATGTATACCCCACACCTCCACCAACTAATGTAGATGTCCTCCACATAATACCACCAATAAATGTGGAGGTATTCAATGAAATAACACAAATGAATGTAGAGGTCCTCCTTGAACTACCACCAATCAGCATGGTGGTCCTACCCATATTGAAAATATTCCATGATCTAAAGATTTTTCTCGGGGTAAGAGGGAAAAAACTACCATGGCGATCATGAACATAACACAAGTCATAATTTACATGGAAGGAACCCAAGTGAATCTTAGTAACTTGTTCTTGGAGAATCTATACGTCCTCATAGGTTGGACCATATGAACTATCATGTCAACATAACCCTATTATACTACAAAATGACTGATAACTTGATATGGGAACCTTCACCTTTACTTCGAAATTTTGGGGCATAATCCCATCAACTGAGGTTTATAATCACTACATTTAAGGTCCAAAATAATACAAAAATCCCTCTATAGGTACCTGTAGGTGGAGGAGATTCTAGCATCCTTTTAGGGACTCACAGTGAAATCATATTTATCACCACCTCCTCTCTACATCAACACTAGATATTGGAGAGACATTAGGCTCTATATTAACACCCTTAGATGATGGTGAGCACTCCATTGATCCCTAAATAGATGTTTCTTCTCCTGTGCATGAGGAAGTAGTAAACAACTCGTCCTCTATGGATATGATCTTGAAGTTATCCCCACATCTAAGAGACATTCCAATATAAAGCGTACATTTTGATCTTATAGTTCCCCTATCTTAGTAACTCAACTACAAAGAAAATATGCATTAGTTTCACCATCAGTTTCTCAACCTCTTACAATCTTGGTTTGGATTGACCAAGAGCAATTTTATCCTCCTAGTAATGAACAAGATGACTTACGTGAGATTCTGGCTGACGAATAACTTCCATTCACATTCAAGACACAAGAAACCCTAAAATTTATCTTCCCAAAATCCCTCAATGAGGACCAGGTGGATTTGTTCTTCCATAATATTTTTGAAATGGTCAACCACTTTTATTACTATCTAGTAACCTAACTGGGAAGCCATAAGCACTTTAAATCCAATCAAAAATTGTAAAACAGGGTTGAGATCACAATTCTCCCAGTACATCAGCACCGTGAATCATATGGCTACCACCAAACTCTCCAACGGACCTATTTTAAGTACTATTCTCTAATGAGTCATGATAGGTTCATCTCAACATGTGAATATTAGAGGATGGGGGTAGTACACTGCCCTCTATTTCCACACTATCCCATGGAAAAAATGGGACCATAAATTTATCCCTCTCACTAACAGTGAAATTTCCTCTCTAAATATAACTTTGGTGAATGTAGTCACTATTTACCCTCATAAGGATCAGTGAAACTGGACTGCTAGCATAGGGAATAATAGGGAGAATCTTGCTCAATGGTTGGAACAGTACTAGGTAGATGCCTCTATATGATCCCTTACTCATCATTAGAGACTGGCAATGGGCCTTGATAGTCCCTCCAAGGATGAGTTTATGCCTTTATGCTAATATATCTAAAAAGGAAAGGAGCCTACTGAGCTTATTTATTTTTTAAATATTGCACTAGAAACTGAGTTAGACTCTGAGATAGTTTCCTTTCCCTAAGAGATAGATGGAAACAAGAGGCTTACTACTGAGATTATTTCCAAGAAGTTCTTAGATTGAGAAAATTTTCTAAGGGACCCAATCTCTTTTCAAGTTGATCACCCAGACCTTCTTGTACAAGAACCAAAATTTGAACTTGGAGGCCACATGACTCGGATCAAAGAATAATTAGGACTATGGTCAATAGTTGAGAAATGATTCACCTACTCTGTTTAAGAATCATGCATATCTACCTCAAGATCAAGGTCACACTACCACCTTGGATGATGATATATTCAAGGCATTAGTGACACAAATACTCACCAAGATGATGTGATAGTTTCTCTCACCACCTACCTTGAGGCTATGAAATCAAGATAGGTGTCAATAACACTAGAGGGAAAGCCATATCTAGCATGGGTAAACAAGATGATCCCATCACATAAAGATAGAAATCCAAGATTCATCCCATTCATTGGTATGGGTGATATTCTATAGCATATGGAACACTTTTCCTTAGGGTGTGTCTCATTTTTGGGGAATCCATAATAGTCGGAAGCTACCAATATCTGGGTTTTTTTCAATCCCTGGAAGGACCCGCATTCGTGCGGTACAACCAGATAACTCCAAGATCCATTGTAGGCTTAGAGTATCTCCAAAGATAGTTCCTCTATCATTTCATCTCTACCTCACACAATACCACCATATCCAACCTCCCCAAATGTAAACAAAGGCCTGATGAGCATGTTTCTTACTTCATTTCCCAGATTAAAGAAATCTCATACATTCTCTACATGCCTATTTCCCAGGAATAACTACATATGATGTGCATGGATAATTTCAAAGTTGAGTTGGTTCCCACCCTCATAGACCTAAATTATTCAGTCATATTTTATGAGTTCATTGAATAATATCATCATATGGAGAATCATTATAGTATACCAAGAAACAGTCACACCCATCACCCCTTCTAGATCCCATGTGGAGTCCTGTGGAAGTAGAAATAGGTTTTTTATGTACAGAGTGGATCTTGATCCAATAAACTTACTAGAACCATTACCAGATGAGACCAACCAAGAGATATATTTCTCAGTGAGACCTCATCAGGCATAGGCTTATCCTCATGAAGATAATGTTTCTATGGCCCCTCATTCAAGACAGGCACCCAAGGATCCTTTCTCAGAAAGAAGTAATAGGATTTACTTCTTCAAGGATGAAAAATTCCTAAGTTATTTCATCTAAACCCTATAAAAGGGTATTTTGAAGATTCTAGAATGCTAGAGAAACCAAGAGGTCTAACATAATGATCATGCCAGTCAATTCTTATATTACAGGATCCTTAGACTCAGTATCAAGTAATTCTTTGTCTTAAAATATTGGATCCATGACCCAGTGGATTTTAGATTAGTAAAATTGGGAATAATCCTTTCATAAGTGTCACATATCTCCACTAACCCTAATAATGGAAATAAAGACTTAGGTGAGTGTTAATAGGCCCCCATCCATAGAACATAGAAGTGAAATTACTTGTTGTCTTGTAAGATAGTCTCTGGCACCCATGGTATCGTATTTTCTCACCTGAGCAAGCCAAAACCCCTGTTGGTTAACATGCCTCCTCTAGTTATTTCCTCTACATCTTTGTCCCATCGTTCCAAATATCATAAAATTAGGTTCCAGAAATGAAATAGGAATCAGATCCCCCCATTGGTGCAAAAAAATTATATCCTTGGAGAAATCATGCCTCTTGAGATGGGAGATGCGCCTAGAGTACATATATATTTGAATTATTCCACTAATGAGGAGTGAAGTTACACCTCTATGAATGTCTTCAAACTAGTGGAACACTATGAGATGTTCGTTGAAGAGGAATGACATGTGACCCCCTTGGGTTCTCTAGCAAGAATCATCAAAGGGGAGGCATAGGTATCACTAGTAGACAAAATACTCAGGCAGATATCTCATACCATACTATTCATACCACTAAGACCAGATATTGGACCTCACATTAGGATTAGAAAGCACAATTGGCCTAGTCTTCTCTTTCAGTAACACCTTCACATCTTACCGTATTGTCTGACCACATGACTCAGATGCGACTACATTGTGATCATCCATGTCTTTCTAGGGCACATCCTTAACCATCTGGTACCCAACCATCAAATGTTTATAGAAAACCATCTAACCAACAATATAATATCTCCAACACTATCCAGACCCCAATGACTCAACCAATGGTTCCTACTACACCCATGATAAGGAAAAATATTATACAGACAAAAATATTCCCATGTCGTGGATTTTTGATGTGCTGAAGCACCTTTCTAGAATATAATAAAGGATTTAAATCCTCAATGTACTTCAAATATCAAATGATATGTGTGAGGATCTTTTATAAGCCTTGAAAATCCTCTTCAGTTTGAGAATTAGGTAACTTCTACTGAGGAATATTATTCACAAGTCACTAAATGATATGAATATTAGGCTATCATCACATTTTCTAGTAAAGACAAGGTTGTTAACATTTAGGGGAAAATATTACCACTATATTTCATCATCTAGTTAAATGGTGTTGAAATACACAATTTCCTCATGGATATTATCTCTGAGATTAACATTATCCCAACTCAGTTGCCCCATAAACACAGTCTTAGTGAAGTGGATTTGATCCCTCAAACTTGGAAATCCAGTATATGACAAGAGTGAGAAGAATCAATGGGGGAATATTTATCTGATGACTCAATTCAATGGTCTGGTAGTGAGCACTGATTTTTTTATAGTCTTAGAGTATACTTCCTAAAATGAACTATTGGGAAGTACCTTGATTCAATTGGATGCAGTGGTTCCCTTTTTGCACCACTAGTGCCTCAAATACTCCCTTGACGTTCGATCAGGTGTACTCTAGGTAGATTCCAATCCCTTAAATTTTTTTGAATTCCATTATCTAGATTTAAGGTACTATAAAATAGAGGAAAAATCTAAACTGATGGGGTTGAGTACATCAATGCCCCTAAAAATCTAATGGTTACCACAATAGATCATTGGGTTGACTTGAAGGATAACGTTGATCTCCCAATTTATCAGTTAAAACCCATGACATCGGTCATGGGAGGTTGTTTCGTAGTCCCCAATAAGAATGAGTGATCACATATTACCTCATAATTCTACACTGGACATAGCTGACCAATACAGGAAGACCCTGTCCCTGGCCAGGACTTAACCCTCAGGTTGTTGTCCATTGCCTTGTCCTCTATGTGGGTCAATGCAGGTTCAACTAGTCTCCTGAAAAAAAAACCTTCCCATGGATTCATGTTAAAGGTTGAAGTTTATAAGCTTATTAAATTAAACTTTTTCAAATATTTCCATAAACCCAACTGGAAAGATAACATTATCCCATTCATGAAGAAGAATTTGTAAAATCAAAGTATGCATTGACTTTTAGGACCTCAACTTAAATTATCCAAAGGATTAGTTTCCCCTTATGGGGGTATAGATGTGGATTTATTCTATGGTTGGGTTCTGTTACCACTTATTCATGTATATATATTCTAGTTACAATCATATTCAGATGGCCCCTAAGGATGAAGAGTCTACTACCTTTAGGGAACCTCGAGTAACTTTTTTCTACCATATGATACATTTCAACATGAATAATTCAAGAGTCACTTAGCATTGTTCCATGAACCACATCTTCAAATCCCCCCTCGGTATGTTGGTGGGGTGTCACATAAATGATCTGGTGGATAAATTGCACCCACACCAAGACCATCTCAAATATATTGAAAAATCTTACTCTTCCTCCTTTCCCACCACTTCAAAATGAAACCAATTAAGTGTGCATTCAAGGTTACCTCTGAAAAAAATATCAAATTCATCATCAGATATCAAATAATAGATATTTATCCCAATAATATCAAGGCCATCAACCAAATTCCTTGTCCATGAAACCTTTGAGTTATGAGTCTTCTATGTATTATAAGAATATATGCTTTTATTTATTTAAAATATTGTGGGAAAGTGTAATCCCTTTTCAAATATCTTGAAAAAGGTTATGTTTACCAGTGGTATGAGTACTTATAGACAGCCTTTGAGGATATTAAGTAGTATATGATAATGCATAAACTTATGATTACATCTCTCTAATGAAAGCCTTTGGTCCTTTTTGTAACCACTACAGAATGATACCTTAGTGGCCTTCTAGACCAAAAAATAGCGAGGGTATAGAAATTTCCTATGTTATCTCAGTCACATGCTCCTCAACCCGGACACAAGATACTCCCCCATAGATAAGAGTTTTCTCACATTAGTCTTTATAGTGTAGAAGTTGTGAAATTATTTAAAGCACCAAGAGATACAACTGGTGTCCTAATTTAACCCCCTAAATTACATCCTCAATAACCACATGATTATAGGATTATTGGCACATTGGGTGGTAAACCTCCAACATTTTGACATCAGGTTTTTCCTATAAAAATTCATCAAATGCCCATTGCTTGTAGAATTCTTGGTCACACATATGATGCCTAAGGAAATTACCTTTTATGTAAATTTCCCATACGAATCTATTCTCTCTATATATTATGCTATTCCATGTTGTAAGATTTATTTCGATGGTGTCTCTTTGATTTTGACTGACATAAGGCTCAATTACCCCAAGCACAATAGAATATGTAACGCCCCTGGTTTTTATGAAACTTTTTTGAATGAATTATTTTTATTTGATGTTTTTCATTTAATGGTATAATAATTCAAAAAAATTTATACACTACACCAATATAATCTTTCTCTATACCTGAAATCATCATATCTTGCGCTACACTCAACATTATGTTTCTATAAAGCATCATTTTATTATTATAATCATTTTAAAAATATAGTTATAAAATATCCCTTAAACATAGTAATATGAATAGTAATAACTTATTTTTATATATTATTTATAATTATTTTTTATAAGAAAAACATGTTGATAATATGACATTAAATTTATAGTAATCTTTATATGATTCAAAATACTATTTTCTTAAAAGAAATGTTTTTATGCCCTTGAACGAACAATAATAATATTAATTTTAGACACTTTTGGAAATTTAATTTGATAAAATAAACTTTATTTTTTAATTCATAATGTTAAAAAAAATTAGGGTGAATTTTTGGGTAGTTTCTAAAAATCTACATTTCTGGATGAATAGTGAAAAACACTAAATTTTTATTACAAATTGTTTTTTCATATAATTTATTTATATTGTTAAATTATATTTTAGTTTGGTTTTAAATTTTAATTGGATAAATTATACATAAATTAATAAAATTTATGTTATTTTAACAAATATCACATTGAAATTGGATATTTAACCATCCCAAGCTTTTAATCATTTTTTCATAAAAAACCACGGTCTCGGCACATCAGTGGGATTAATTTCAAAATAATTTCTGCCACATATATAATTATAATTTGGACAAATGGATTCCATATTTGGAATGTAATTAATTTATAATTTCTAATAAGTTCAAAATTGTTTTTCACAAAAACAATTAGTGTAATTAATTAAAATTAATTACCAATATTAAGGTAAACAATTAGTTTACTTAATGGTTAAACTTTAATCTTAAGAGTCCAAATGACCTAGATAAATATAAAAAACATTTAATGGAAATATTTCAAAAAATTACCCTATTTTATCTGATTTTTAATATTACTGTATACTAATTATGTAAGGTTTATCTCTCAACAATGTTTACCTTTTTATATTTACAATAATGTCACTCCTCATCCACTATAAAAAGGAACTCACCCCTACCACTTATTCACACATCTCAAGCCATTTTTATCAACCAAAATTTGATCAAATATCCTCCCAAAATACCTAATTTCATCATATTATCATCCCTTTGTAAGTAAATCCATCCAAAGAATCCCTTTGATGCAAACCAAAAGGAGTTACCCGAAGAAGAGGTAACATCCTTCCTCAAACTCTTTTGTTTTATTTTCATTCTTCACCCCCTTGAATATTATTATTAATTTCTTAAATAATAAAATAATTATAATAAATATACTGAGATGTATTTATTATAAGTTTTATACCTACACTTTCACACAATTCCATATAATAGGTAGTGAACTTACCGTTCTTATGTACGGTGAATTAGCGCCTCACGAAATGATATTGTTCATTTTTCTTTTACCACCTCTCATTGTAGAGAATCATTATGGGAACTATATTTTTATATTATATATATGATATTTATAATTTATTTATTATTATTTAATTATTATATAACATGTTCCTTCATGCTTTCAATTTTTTGTAAATACGATAACTTCGTTTGTGGACGTGTGGACTACCACTTTCTCAAAGCAATGTGATTCCATCACACTATACATGGAATGTATTAAGTATGAGTTTAATAAATATATATAATATATATGACAAAATAATTCTACTATAATTAGTATATATTTTTTTTTATATGCATATATTCCATTTACTTCCTTTATTTTGAAACAATAATTAAATGGAAACAGTATTCATACGTACATACGACCTACCGTCTCCATGAATAGTGTAATCCATTTATTATTTATATCATTTATATATTATTATAAATATTTATATACTTAATATATATTATTGTTATATAATTTTTTATATTATTAAAGTAATGTAATCATGATCAAAGTAATAGGATCACAAATAACAAGTCAAAACGTATATGAAAAACAGGCAGATATTTCCCAAAACAAAACAAAAACATGGAATTGTTAATAAATGGGTAATATAAGGTCATAATTAATTCATATGTGGTATGATTTAATTGAATATTTTTATTTAATATATTTATAACAAACTTATATTTATTATATAATAGGTTTTAACTAGTACGAAGATAGTCAATACATAAGGTAAAGGGATTTCTCATCTCACTTTTATTTCTCTGATACTTATGCCTTAGTCACCACTCATTTATTTTTTTGTGATTTATATAATTAACATGAATGTATAATATGTTTTTTATAATTAAATTTAATTTTATTTACATATCTATTTTTTTATCTCTATTTTATCAGGGTTTATATTTCAAAGGATACCAAACCATTAAGGTAGTGTGTTCCCAATTTTCCATCTTTGATACTGATGTTTTTTATACACCTATATTTTTTATGATGTGTATATACTTCTATTTGATATGTTATATCATGAAAATAATTTTTTAATGACATTTTAAGATTCATGTAATTTCATTTTCTTACGTAGGGAGTATGATTCAAAGTTACTAAATTGTATGAGTTTATTGAAACAATCTCATAATTTATCAGGATCATTTATGATTATACTTCCATTGATGAAATATTATGATCCATATATTAATAAAACTAATGAAATATTTTTTACTATGGTTATTTATTATTAATTCATTAATTAGTAACATTTTTTCACTCTTTGGTACTTAATATAATTAATAAAAAAATTAAGAAAATTTGACCTCATTTTTCTTTTCGGTCAGAAATTGGTTTTATTCAAAAAACATTTTTTCCAAAAATGTTTCCAAAAATATATTCAAAATTATTTATTAATCTAATTTTTAAGGAAATTTTTTTGAATTTTTTTTATGGTTTTCAAATGTTCTTTTATAAGTTTTCAAAGATATTTTCAATGGAAATGTTTTTCAAAAATGTTTTAGGTTTTAAAAAAAAGTTTTTTAAAGAAGAAAGGATATTTTGAACAATAAATTATTTAAAAATATATTTTATATATAATATACCATCCTTTGATATAATTTATTATTTATTGGTAATATGATCTAATAATAACATTCATATTATTTCTTTAAGGGTTTATATTTTGATGGAATGATGTTTATGACAGTTGTTTTTCTTCCACTGGTTATATGATTTTGAAACCCGCTTCTTTTCATGGGTTATGCTTTTATGAAATGATTTAGAGACCTATATATTTGACATAGGTGATTATATGATGAAATTTTTATGATACCCATCTCATTTCATCGGTTATGATATGATGTTTATGAGACCCATCTATTTTTATGGGTCATGATGTTATGAATGTTTTTTTATCCTATGGCCCATGTATGTGTGATTTTATTATGTGATGTGTGGGAAATATATCTAACTACAATGAACTTGGTAAATATTTATATATCATCAGATAATGATGGTAATCAAGTCAACAGGAATGGTCCACTTTGGAAGATGGGGAAACCTGATACACTATAGGAAGATGGGGAAACCTAATTCACTAAGGGAAGATGGGGAAACTTGATCCATTATGGGAAGATGGGGAAAACCGATACCTTATAAGGAAAAGATTGAGACAGGGGATGGTGGTGTGTCACACCTAGTAAGATTAGTCCACATAAATTTCCCTAATAAGTTTTTGAGATGAACCTTGACTTATAGGGAATGTTTTTTATGCGGATGTGAATGCCACAAGTATATGTCTTACAAAATATTTATGGTCTCATAAATCATGTTCCTTGATTCTATTATGATTCATATCTTGTGAACTGAAAATATTTATTCCGCAACCTGTGTATTTTATCCATTATTTTAATGGAATGATCTTATAATTATGTGTTAATATTCTCATTCCATTATTTTCATGATTATTCTTATGTATCTTCCTTGTTTACCCTTACTGAGCATCTGAGGTCACCCCTTTTTATGTTTCCTTTACCTAAGTTATGATGATGTGTATTATTTATGATGTGTTTAAGAAGAGTTCTAGTCATGAAGAACTTAGTGTGATATAATATGGCTCACCTATGCACCAGTGTTTGTATTTCCATGTTTCCAAAGGCACTAAACTAATACATTATTTGTGTCTTTGTTTCTATAATGTTTTATGTATTCCAAAAAAAATTATGTAATGTTTATGTATGAAAATAAAGGTTCATTATATTTTTTTCAGAGTAAAATTTTAGTTAATATTTTGGTACTATTTTGGAAAAACCTTAGTGAGAACCCTGATGACATGTGTAAAGATAAGTTTAAGGAATATAAAATGTATAGAAAAATGTCTCGGAATTTGGGTAAAGGATAGAGTGAGTAGTTTTCTAGAAATAAATCCTTATCTAGACACTAAAAGTTTATGTGGGTCTGTAATAGATGTTCATATGGTTAAAAAACCTTGAAAACACTGTATTGATCTAGAATCGATCGAGAACTTCTGCATGAAAATGGGAGTTGTTGCACACCCGGTTTGACATTATCAATGGATATTATTTAGGAATTCCCAAAATCTTTACAAACCATCATGAAGTATTTAAGTATATGTTTAATATAAATAACCTAGGAAAAAACTACGGTGTAAAAAATTAAATAAATTTTCATAATTTATACATCTTATAAGTGGTTGTTTATGATTATGTACTTGATCATTGTGATAATTGTAACTTACTTTAGGATATTTGGTTTTAGTAAATGTATGTAACCCAAAGAAACCATGTTAATGGAGATTAATATGGAAAATGAAAAGCTTATCCTCATGAGTAACCAAATTTTTTGAGATCTAGAATTAAAAATCTTTTTGATATGCTCACCCAGATTTCTCGTGCTATAAACCATGCTAGACTTACAAATGAGAAAATGAGGGAACGAGATTTTGTTGAGTCCTTCATGAGGAAATGTCCACCTTCTTTTAGTGGGTCTTCTGATATATTTTTTTCAAAACAACTGATTTGTACCATTGAAAATATATTTTCTATCCTCCAGTGTTGAGAACATGATATATTTATTTTCGTTCTCTATCCTTTAGAGGGTGAATCAGACTAATGGTTGGCTCTAATCAAGAATGCGATGAATAAAGATGAAATTGAATTTATGGATTGGGATGATTTCATGAATTTATTCTTCAATAGGTAATTTTCTTTGTTCTTCCTATAAAGATAGAAAAGTATTTACTTGATTTGAAAAAAAGGATGATGAATCTCTCACTACATATGAGAAAATTTTACAAGATGTGTGAGGTATGCTTCTGGAATTATCAACCAACCAGAAAGAAATGCTAACCGATTATTTAGTGGGTTAAATTCAAGTATCGTAATGGAGTTATCCATAATATAAATTAGTGTTTATGAAGATACTTTTCATTTTCTAATCAATATTGAAATGGAGGTTGGAGTTAGGTTTCAATATGATGGTTTTACAAGAAAATGAAGGTGAAGTTCAAAGGAAAATCCAAAAAAATGGAGAGAATAAGATGAGCCTTGAAATATTCTCTAAGTATGGAAATAAGATTCAATGAAAATGTATTATGGGGTCTAATAAATTATTTAAGTGTGTAAGGGAAGTCCATTAGGAAATTTATTTCCAAAATGATGGGAAAAAGTTGGCTAATGACGTGAATAGAGGGAAATCCGCACAGGATACACCTCCAACACTTTAGTGCTTCAAGTGTAAGGAGAATGGGAATTATGCTAACCATTTCATAAAAATGGGGTTTGGTAGTGATGATCATTATTATCAACCTCTTAAACTAATGGACAATGGTAAATATAATGTGATCACTATTTTTGATGAGGGGTGAGATAACAATGTGGTGAATTGTACACTTACCTTCCACTCTAGAACTGGTAATGTCTTATTCTATTCTAGATCTACCCACTCTATAATATCTAAATAATTTTCTAATGGTGTAAAATTTCCATCCAAAAGATTATATGTGTAATTATTAGTGAAAACCCCTAATGGTAAAATTATTTCATCTCAAGTCAATGATTCCTCTCTTGTAATAGTTTGTGGGAATGTATTTCCTAAAAATCATATCATTCTTCCTTTATTTTAATTTGATGTCATCTTAGGCATGGATTGGATTTATTTGCATAAACCCCGCAAAAATTTTCATGGAAGGGAAGTTATGTTTTTTTTTCAAACCAACCTATTATCATCTATCAATGTGATGATAAGTATGAACTTCCTGTGGATATTTCATCCTATGCATGGTTCTTAATTCCCATCCAAAAATAATTTTTATCTCAAATTATTGGGGAGAATATTGACATATATGATATGAAAATTTTCTAAGAGTTTTCAGACGTCTTTCTAGAAGAGTTTCCAAGTATTCCACTAAATTGTGAAGTTTAGTTCTCAATATAAGTCATACCTAGTTCCACACCAATCTCAAATACTCCCTATAGAATGGCTCCAATTGAGTTGTAGGAAAGAAGAAACTCCAATAAAACATTAATAAGGGATTCATTCAGCCAAGTGTGTCACCTTAGGGTGAACATTTAATCTTTTTAAAAAATAAAGTTGGATCAATGCGACTCTTCATTGATTATCTGGAGTTGAACAAGATCACAATCAATAATAAGTATCATCTTTCCCATATTTATGACTTGCTTGATCAACTACATAGAGCTCAATACTTTTCCAAGAATCACCTTCATTATTAATATCATCAATTGAGGGTAAAGAAGGAGGATATAACAAAGACAGAATTCCTTACAATTTATGGACAGTATGAATATAGAGTGATACCTTTTTGTCTTTCTAATTCCCCTGAAATATCCATGGATTTTATGAATAGAGTCTTTAGAGATTACCTTAACCAGTTTTTGCTAGTATTAATAGATGATATTATTTTATATACAAGGATAATTGAAGAGAATTAATACCACTTGAGAATTGTAATAAAGACCCTATGGAAGAAGAAACTATATGAAAAATTTAATGTGAAAATTTTGGATGAAAAAGGTTTCATTTTTGGGTCCCATAATCTCAAGCGAGTAAATAACAATAGATCCATCAGAGATAGAAGTTATTGAATATTGTTCTAGATAACCACAGTGACTAAGATCTATAAATTTCATGGATTAGTTGGAAATTATCGATAGTTTTTTGTGAATTTATCATGACTATATAATCCTTTGACCAAGTTAACTCAGAAGTGTTCCAAGTTCCTCTAGATAGATGAATGTGAGGAAAATTTCAGGGAACTGAAGAGAAGGTTGGTCAAAATACATATGATTATATTAACCTATAGTGTAGAAGGGTTTTTAATATATAGTGATGCTTCTAATAAGGGATTATCATTTGTTATTATTCATAATAAATTTTTTATATCTTATGTATTGACAAAGTTGACGATTCATCATAAAAATTACCAAACTCATGATTTGGGGTTTGCAACAATAATTTTCTCAATAAAGATATGGAGGAATTATATTTATGGAGAAAAGTGTGATATATATATATCAATCATAAAATTATGAAATATATATTCAGACATAACGATTTTAACATACACTAGAGGATATGGTTAAAGCTAATAATGGATTATGACTTCTCAATACATTACCACCCTATGAAAGAAAAAAATGGGGTTGATGCTTTGAGTAAAAAGGATCATACTAGATTCTCCATGATGAGCATCATAAAAGATCCAATACTTCTATATTAGAAAAGGATAGATCTGGGAAATATTGAAGGAAGGGTGAAATTCCTATCTTGCTCAATTAAATGTCCAACCCTCTATCCAAGTAAATATCAAAGATACATGAAATGAAGATGTAGAGTTACAAAATATGGTTATATATGTTCCAAAGTTTAACATTTATCATGATGGAATGATAAGGTTCTAGAACCCTATGTGTGTTTCTCCATACTAGATTTAAAAAAGGGGCATTTAGAGAAATATCATAGCTCTACATTCTTAATTCATCTTGGAAGTAAGAAGATGTATAGAGACCTAAAATAATACTTTTGGTGGGATGGAATGAATAAGGATATCATAGAGTTTGTATCTCATTACTTGGTATGAAATAAATTTATGGTTGAAAGATGAAAGTATAACGGTATGCTTCATCCATTACAGATAAAAAATTGAAATGGGAGAAAATAGGTATGGATTTTTTCATTAGACTCCCAAAAACCTCTGAAGAATTTAATCCTATATGCGTGGTAATTGATCTCCTTACTATGTCATCAAACATAATCACTATCATAGAAGACTTTTCTCGAGATTATATTTCCATGATACACATTAAGGAAGTGGTGAGGTTTCCTAGAGTTCCACATTTAATTATATATAATCAGGATCCTAGGTTTACCTCAATGTTCGAGTGAAGTCTTCACTAAGAACATGATATAGAATTGAGTTTTAGAAATTTTTATCATCCTCAGATTGATAGTATGTCTGGAAGAACAATTCAAACTATAGAGGATATTTTTATATCTTGTTCTATATAATTAAAAGGTGGTTGGTATCAACACCTTCATCTAATTGAATTTTCTTACAATAATTTCTTTCAATCAAGAATTCATATGGATACTTATAAATCCAAATATGGGAAGAAGTGTAGAGATTTAACATTTTATGATGATGTTGGATAAATAAAGCTATTTGACCTAATATTTCTAAAGATATGGATGAAAAGGAAGGAACCATTCAGTAGCATATCAAGGTAGCTCAAATTCGACAGAAATTTAATGCTAATAATCATCAATGTGATCTAGAATTTAATGTTGGAAAGATGGTGTTTCTATGAATCTGTCCCCAGAATAAGTTTATGAGATTCTAAAATAACGGGAAACTTATCCCTAAGTATAACGGTCCCTTTAAAATTATTGATCATAAAAAAATGGTATCATATAGCATGTAACTTACTCCAAATCTCTGTCAAGTCCTTGATGTGTTCTTTGTATCTCTCCTTAGGAATTACATACCAAATAATTCACATGTATTGAACTTATATTTTATACTAATGAAGTAGGATCTTTCTTACGAGGAACAACTAGTTGAAATTCTGGATCGTACAAAGAATGTTATTTGAGAAAATACCACTAACCTGGTCAATTTTTTTTGGAGAAAAAACTAGTTAGAGAAAGATACACGAGAACTTTAGGTTAGGATGAGGCATAAGTATCCTCATTTTTTTGTATCAAAATGAATAATTTTGAGGGAGAAATTCATTTTAAGGGGTTGGAATGTAACACCTCAGGTTTTTATGATCCTTTTTTTAAATAATTTTTTTCATTGATTTATTTCATTACATTATACAGTAAGTCAGAATTTATTTATATGCTACACCAAGAAAATATTGTGCTACATGCAACATTATATTATATTGTGCTACACACAACACTGAGTTTCTTAGAAACATAATTTTATTATTATAATTATTTAAATAATATAGTGATAACCTAGGTGTTAAAATTATTAATATGAATAGTAAAAACTAATTTTTAAATATTACTTATAATGGTTTTATATAAATAAGATATATTGATAATAAGAGATACAATATTTAGTAATGTCTTTATATGTTTGAAAATACTATTTTGTTAAAAGAAATTCTTTTTATGTCCTTTTGTAAAGAATAATAATATTAATTTTAGACACTTTTACAAATATAATTTGATAAAATAAAGTTCATTTTTGAATTTATAATGTAAATTATTATCTTAGGGTGATTTTCTATGTTTTTTTAAGATGCTTCATTTTTTGTTAAATTGTGGAACATACTAAATTTATATTCAAAACTGATTTTTTTTATAATTTATTTATATAGTAAAATTATATTTTAATTTTGTTTTAAAGACTAATTAGATTAATTTTATATCCTTTAATACAATTTAAGTAATTATAATCATTTTAAAATTGAAATTCGATTTAAAAACATCCCAAACCTTTAAACATTTTTTCTTAAAAAACTCTTTGTTGCGACACGTCTACGAAATTAATTTCAAATTAATTTCTGCCTCTTATGTGATTATATTTTGGAAAAATGGATTCCATATTTGAATAAAAATAATTTATAATTTCAAATTATTTCAAGTTTTTTTTTTACAAAAAAAATATTAGTGGAAGTAATTAAAATTAATTACAGTGATTAAGGTAAAAAAAATTAGTTTGCTTAATGGTTAAACTATAATCATAAGAGGCCAAATGACCTAGAAACATGTAAACAAATCCATCGGAGGGTCATATTTTTACCAATTCCCTTTGTTTATCTAATTTGGAAAATTATTGGATCCCATGATATAAGAGAGACCTCTCAATAGTTTTTACTTTTAATATTTACAAGAATTCCACTCCTCCACTATAAAAAGGCACTCACCCCTCCTAGTTATTAACACCTCTCAAGCCTATTGGATCAACCAAAATCTTCCCAAATATACTCCAAAAAACCTAACTAAATCAAATAATCCTCCCTTTTGGCATAAATCCATCCAATGAATCCCTTTGTTGAAAACCGAAAGGAGTTACCCAAAGAAGAGTTAACATCCTTCCTCCAACTCTTTTATTTTATTTTTATTCTATACTCACCTCAACTCTTATTATTCCATTTTTATATAATAACATTAGAATACTCAATATAATAAGATGTTTTTATTCTAAGGTTTCTACTTTCATTTACACACACTTACATCTAATTGGTAACGAACTTACAATTCTTGTGTTCGGTGAAGTACCGCCTCATGAAACAATGTTGTTCGCTTGTCCTTTAAAGCCTATTATGGTTGGGAATTATGATGGATGCTCTATTTTTATATGATATATTAGATATTTATGATTTATTTATGATTTTAAAATTATTATATAACACATTACTTCATTATTTCTATTTTTGTAAATACGATAACTTCGTTTGTGTACATGCGGACTATCACCTCCTCAAAGTGATGTGATTCATTCACACTCTATATGGAATGTGTTATGGACCCTTTTAGTAAACGTATATGATATATATGACAAAATAATTCTCCGGTAATTTGAATATATATACATATATATGTTTGTGTGTGTGTGTGTGTCTGTGTGTGTTTGTATTTTTTTGTGGATACATATATTTTTATTTACTTTCTTTCTTTCAGAATGATAATTAAACGGAAACATTGTTAATGTGTACGTACGACCTACCATCTCAATGAAAGGTGTATTCCATTTATTATTTATATAATTTATTTATTATCATAAATATTTATATACTAAATATATATGATTATTATATCACGTTTTACATTCTTTAAATAAGTAAATCATGATCTAAGTAATAGGATAAAAAATAATCAGTCAAAACATATATGAAAAAGAAGTAGATATTACTCGAAATATAACACTAACATGGAATTGTTAACAAACGGATAACATTAGATCATAAGTAAATAATATATGGTATGATTTAATTTAATATTTTTCTTTAAAATAAGTATAAAAAATTTATATTTATTATATAAGATGTTTGAATGAGTATGGAGAGAGTCAAGGCATAAGGTAAGGGGATTTCTCATCCCACTTTTATTTATGTGAGACTTATGCAATATTAACCACTCATTTATTTTATGTGGTGTATATACTTCTCATGACTTTATTCTATGGTTATTATAATTAAATTTATGTTTATTTACATATCCATGTTATGATCTCTATTTCATGGGGTTTTATAGTTCAATGGTTACCAGATTTATAAGGCAATTTTATCTCAATTTTCTTTCTTTGAGACACATGTTTTTTCATGAACATATATTCTTTTATGAGGTGTATATAATTACATTTAAAGTGTTATATATTGAATATACTTATTTTCTTTAAATTTTAATATTTTTTTAATTCAATTTATACCTGGAGAGTATGATTTAAAGTTACCAAGTGTTAAGAGTTTATTGAAACAATCTCATAATTTTTCAAGATTGTTTATGATTTTTCTTCAATTGATAAAATATTATGATCCATGTCTCAAGAACACTCATGAATTTTTTACTTCACTTGTTAATAATTATTTATTCATGAATTGGTACCATTTTTTCACTCTTCAGTACCTAATATAATTAATGAAATGTTTTTAATAAAATCTGACCTCTTTTCTCTTTTCGATCAGAAATCTATTTTATTCAAAAACCATTTTCTTCAAAAAAATCAAAAATGTTTATAAAATTATATTTTTGGAACATTTTCAAGAAATGATTTATAATTTTTTTTGGTATTAAAATCTTTCTTTATAAGTTTTCAAATCTATTTTCAAAGGAAAAGGTTTTCAATAATGTTTTATGTTTTAAAAAGAATTTTTCAAAGAAGAAAGGATATTTTCAATAAGAAATTTTTTCAAAAGATATTTATCATATAAGATAAAATAATTTTATATATAGGTACATGATACAATAATACCATTCATATTTTTCTTTAATAGTTTGAGTTTTTATGGAATGATGTTTATGACACTTATTTCTCTTCCATGGGTTATATGCTTTTGAAACTCACTTTTTTCATGGGTTATGATTTGATTAAATGATTATGAGACCTGTATATTTTCCATAGTTAATGATATAATGAAATATTTATGATACCCATCTCATTTAATGGGCAATGATATGATGTTTATGAAACCCATATTATTTTATGGGTCATGATATGATGAATGTTTTATAATCTTGTGGCACATGTATGTAGGAATTTATTATGTGATGGGTGGGACAAAAATCTCCCACTAATTCACTAGGTAAACATTTATATCTCATTAAATAATTATGTGAATCAATAAAACGAGATTGATCTACTTTGGAAGATGGGGGAACCCGTTACACTATAAGAAGATGGGGAAACCTGATCCTCTATGGGAATATGTGGAAAATCGATCCCTTAAAAGGAAAGGACTTTGACCGGGGATGCATGTGTGTCCCGGCCATTATTTTTAGTTCCCATGAAGAACATAATAAGCTTTGGAATTGATCCTTGACTTACAGGGAATGTTTCTATATATTGATGTGAATGCCAAAAATCTATGTCTTATGAAAACTTTATTCCATCATGAATCATGTTCTTTGATTCCCTTAGGATTCATGTCTTATTAACTACTAATATTCATGACATGACTCATGTATATGACATTTTATATGTAGGGTTTGATCTTATAATGATATTATCATATTATCATACCCTTATGTTCATGATTATGATTTAGTATCTCTTCTTTTTACCCTTACTTAGCATCTAAGCTCACCCATTTTTATGTTTCCTTTCCCAAGGTTATGAGGATATGTATTATGTATGATGGGTTTAAGAAGGTTTCTAGTAATGATGAACCTAATGGGAGATAATGTAGCTCACTTATATACAATTGTTTATATTTCCACGTTTCAAATGTCACTAAACTAATATGATATTTAGGTGTCTATTTGGGTAATGTTTTAATTGTTATGAAAAAAATGATGTAATTTTAATGTATAAAAAGTGAAGTTCATTATAGAGTAGTCCTAATGATTATCTTCATCACTCCGAAATAGGTCGTTCTTTCATACTAATTCCTATTATTTGAATTTTTCACTAATAATGAGATAGATTATTAGGATATTATTAATATTTATGAGTTGGCCCTCAATATTTATGTCCCTTATTTATATATGAAGGGAGAATCTTAGCTGGCTATCCAGAATATAAAGGCTGATTATGTAGTCAGAAAACAATAACGCATACCCTTTATGGAGAAGACTGATTATATAATGTCCAAATTCCCTTCCTATCCAAAGTTAACTCGTGTTCCTCAGTCACATAATGGATGATACAATTTCTTAGCAAGCCAGACTACATATCTTATAGATCCCAACCATAATGACTTGGTCATTAATGTATCATAGTGCAGGGTCATCTCCCACACCACATCACATGATATTAACCAAAAGGTATATCATATGGCTAACAACACATCTACACCATACCCCTAAAATATAACTATGTTCGAGGAAATTCCTGACGGACGACTCCCTTAATCAAGTCTCTCTAACATGTAATTCTCCTATCAAGCTGAGATCATTGTGAAAAAATCCTCTTCTATGTAGCACACTTCAGCCTCTAGAGTAGAAATATCCTTGAGAAAACCCTCTACAGACAAGGTTCAGATAGAATTATTCTTAATTTCATTCAAGGATACGAGATGCCTAAGGTTACGAAATAGGTCCATGCCAGATCCAATGGATCCCACCAAGCAGGACTGAATCTCTCCCACTAAATTCTGACATTGGGTTACTTCTGACACACCATGGTTCATTATTTCAAAGAGTTTACCAAGAGGTTTCATGCATGTTATATTCATTCCAAAATTGTACATCAACCACTAGATCTTCTCCACACTGCCAAATATTCTGGTCCCTTTTCAGATTGGGTACTCAATATTGTGTGTCCCTAACCACCAGTGGAAAATCAATAATGAAAGTTCATTATGAACACATTAGATTTCTTTTCAAGGTGGGAAAGAAGAGTTCCCCTAAAAAAGTTAGAACTCGGTCAATTTTTGAGTTTTTGAACTATCACATCATTCATTAGTTTAAGGTTACTCACACTATACTCACAAAAAATGGTAATAATTTATGGGATCCCTAGCTCAATAAATTTTATACCAATGACAACCTCTAGTCAAACCACACTTTCTGCTACCATATATAGGTGAATAGACAGATCAAGGCATTTAATAAAACCATCTCTAAAAGAATTCATAGTATAGTAGGTCAAAATAATAAAATTTGGACTGATAAGCTTCTTAATGCCCTTTGGGACTATCGGATGAAAACTCAAAATTATACCCATGTAACCCCATAATCCTTGGTGTTTGTAACATATGAATTTTTAAAAGTTTAGGTTCATTTTCCTTCATTATAAATATTTGTTTAAAACTAGAAGATTCCATACAGAATAGTATAATTCTATCTTGCTGAGTTGGAATTTATTGAAAAAAATGGGCTTTAGAAATTTCACAATATAGAGATAAACCAAGAACGTGTAGAGAGAGAATTAAAAAATAATTTATTCCTTCAATCATTCCTTCAAGGTGACATGGTACTAGCTCTCAAAGAACCGATGATACCAAGAAAATATTCATTATAAATGGAACCTAAATGGTAAGGTCCTAACATTATCCCTAAGTTATATTCTAATGGATAATACTCATTAAACACCATTGATAGAGAGAGTATCACACCTCCCACTAATTCCATGTTGTTTAAATAGTAATTCATGTAAACCCTTTATTCAAATATATCTAACCATAAACTACCAAAACTAGTCCATGAATTATGACCTTAAACTATTTGCAACCCTTTTTTCTGAGCTCTATGTCCATAAACTGGAAATATCCTTAGTTTGAGTTGTATGAATATAAACTAAAAATACAAATAGCCTAATCACATGATGTTAAAGTGTTGCCTCACCATATTTGATTAATGTAGGATGCCTCACAAGATAAATCAGAGATGAACCAAAACCAACATCCTCAACACATGGTCAACAGATGACCCTGATTTTTCTATCTGCATCCCTGATAGAGTAATAGTGAAAATTGTGATTCAAATATGGTCAAAAGTCATCCTCTATCAGAAATTCAAACCATTTTTGTTCCTGATCATAGAAGTTCCAATTCACACTATTCATACCTTTTTTTGGGTAGAATTCAACACCCATGGCATTACCACATTTGTTTGATAGTGCATATTGAAAGGTCAGGTCATCTATATAGAGATCCCTATTCTCTAACCAAAGCATTCCCATGCATGATACTCCTTTTGTTCAATAATGAATTTGGGCTCTGAGTGTTCGACCCCTATTTGACACTCTCCTATAAATGATAAAACTTCTATTTGTCCCTTTTTCCCACATCGATTATTATTGACATGGTATTAGGTTTTTATTGTTGGTTTTAATGTCAATATTATCAAAGGTGAAACAAAAAACCAGAAAATATATTTACAAATATGGGAAATTTAAACCAAAAAAACATTAAAAATTTTATAGAACCATCCACACATTGGAGCCTCTCCTTTATTACAACCATGCTAGTTCTCTCTAGGGATCTACCTTAGAAAATGATTACTCCTTCTTTTCTAGCCTATGGAGAGTGGACTCTAAAATTTTTTGCAACCTAAAAACATTTTTCAATTCGTCATTGACCACTAGGTGAACCTAGTCGGCCCTAATTCACATGCATCCCTTCTCAAATTAGAATCCAACCATCAGTGATACTTCCTTTGTTTTTGTATCCTCGGACACCTCCAACTGGGACTTCAATTAGATAATCATCTATGCTTAATCATTGACAACTAACGTGTATGAAGGATCTTTCTCTTCTAGGTTTTTATCTTCTTATTCGGCCTTCATAACTTTCTTAATACCCCCATATTTTTCCTTGTTCCAGGAAATGCCCAAATATTGACATTAAACATGCACTTGATAGGAGAGATAATTATGATCCAATGTATTTAGGGAACATGAATTCACCCCTCTAGTTCAAAGGTTTAGGATTCATTGATTGATAGATCTCATCTGACTCACTAGATCCTACTTTAGAGTGAGGGTATTGAAATTATAAATTCTTCTCCACACCTTCTATCAGAAAATTTGATTCTATTTGGAAATGTTGGACCTAGAATATTAAAATTACATAGGTGGAATTACCTCATACACTGTAAAATCTATGAGAACAGTGGCATAAGGATCCTCTTTAGGTATCCTCCTTAATGGAATGAGTTCCATGTTAATAGAAGATCCATTCTGATTCTACTATTCACTAGTGGAAACATCTTTTCCATCTTTGAGTTCACCCTTCTCTATACTCGAATCTACATCTACCACACCCCCCAGGATCTAGGCCATATCACCCTGAATGGTTGGGTCTTTGGGGGTTGGCTCATCTATTGGAAGAATCTATCTGACCCCCCCCCCCCCCCCCGTTGTAATTGTTTACTATGAATGAACTCTATCAAGGACTTTTTCAAGAAAATACATTTTATTCAATTTTACCTATGATAGAAAACACATAAAAAATGTTTTTTGTAAGAGAAAATAACTTACAAGACGTGTGAATATGGATAACATCAATTCTTGGGGCCTCTGAGGTAATTTCAACCACTAGGGACCCCTTGGCCCCGGTTGGCATCTAAACATCCAGTACTAGTGCTCCCAATATTTCTGGGCTCAAATCTAATTTAATTAAATAGATTAGTATAGTGGAATCAAACAACCCCATGATGAATTTAGGAGGATCGATAAATTTGAAATAGCCATACCTTGAGGAATTAGGATATAGGTTTTGAGTCACCCTGGAGGATCTTCCTTGATCGGGTTAGAAGAATCCTTGATAATGTCATGGTGTGGTCCCCCACAGATGTCTAGAAAGGTTGTATAATTAGAAACCTTTCCTTAAACACCCCTTGTAGGCACCGCTCCGACTGATACTATTGATTTATGATCTAAGGTAGGCTTCTTAGACCCCATAGAGGCACTCTTATCCCCCCAACAGAGGCCTCTTGGGTCTCTCCTACTGCTTTATGGGTTGGAAAAAATCTTAGGTTAGAACATTTAAAAGAAATAAATGCGATAAATGGTGAGGAAGTTGAAAAAAATACTCACTATTCCAAACAATAGTTCGGTTAGGTCATCACCCTTAGGAGTGAACTATTTTATCTCTTGAGAGCTTCTCTGAACTATATCAGAGCCCCAAGACTCCTCTTCATCAAATCCCTTTGTTTCATTTCTATGGGAATATGCATCATCAGATGGAGTTTCAAAAAATAATTTTTCTTTAGGGTTCTACATCACTTGTATCGAGGTTGTGGTAGACTCAAACTTCCCATTCCAATGTGAGAAGTCATCTATCTCTATCAAGTAGTCACATCTCTCATGGAATCCCACACTGAACATGACACTGGAGAGCCTAACTTTTGTAAGCTTGACCCCATATTGGGTGATCCTCTACCACATTTTCTCTATCATTAATGATAGCCTCAACATACCCCACACTGCCTAGAATGTGGGATGGGCCATATCACTAGATGGATGCAACAGATAACATAGCTTCTTCCTCATATCCTCTTCAATCTAGCTCATAAAAACTCAAGAACTATCATCCATGTCTCATGGTCACTTCTGAGGGAGCCCTGCACTACTAGGGGATAGGTTTAAGTAGATTCCTGACCCACCCCCACCACTTCCCCATATTTATTCCACAATGCCTAGAAGGCACTTTAAAGAGTATCTAATCTACTATCATGTCGCTCATGTAGCTCTTTTCATGGTACAAACCTCCCCACACATTGATGTAGGATTGTTCCTGGATATGCTATTGTCAAATTACTAACATAATTTAGGGAGAGTTCGAAATTGATATTGGTGGGTGGCAGTATGATGACCTCTCATTTTCATTCATCCATTAAACATTAAAAATAGTTCAAAAATTATATATGGATTTTTTTCTTCATGTATCCTGATGTAAACAAGATTATCCATCTACTAAATGAATCCAAACGGCTAGGTGAATCGAGATAAAGTGTACAATTTTCAATAGGTGTTGTTATTTATCTGGGCAACCAATGATCCACCTCAGAAGGCCTAAAAGTACTAACCCTGGTTTATCACCCCCTATATATTATCAAACAAATCATTGAAAGGGGTTCAGAATGAATGAAATTTGAAGTTCTTGGTGTTTTCGATACTAACCACAACCCCTATTTCATCACAAGTTTCTTGTTCAACCTCAAAAATATTGAGGAGTGAAGTATATAGTTCATAATTCTAGGGATTGATCAAATTTTGGAAGTTGTACCCCAAAAAATGCTTCATAAACCATCCTTGAATGAATTAAAACTGAACATAGATGTACCTGATCAGGTTTCCTCCTGCGACATTCCCTAGTTGGCTATAGAGTCAAATCTGTATTAGGCCTCCCAAGATTAGCTAGTTTCTAGATGCCAGAATTTCGTTTATCACCAAAATCTCGGGATGTAGGCCCATATGGGATTCCCTAACCAGTAGCAACCAACTACTCAAGAAGGTGTTTAGAAATGTTGTATATCATAATGTTGCATACTATTGCTTCATGTTGAAGCCCTATTATTGATAATTACCTTACTCATGAATCAGCTAGTATTAACCTAACATTCTCTTTTACTATGACTCTAGGCACTACTTTGGCCTCCCTTTAATCTTCAAAGTTTGTATATTTAAAAACATACCTAGCCTAGTCTTTAATGGAATATTCAAATGGAAAGAAGGTTGATGCTTCAAAACTTGGGTTAGCTCCTCCATAAGGATTCACACTGTGACAGAGGTATTATCCCTATCCCAATAAAAATTGGGTCCTAGAATAAATTTATCATATTGGAACCTCATCAATGGGATGACATCAATGCAGTAGATATCCCATAGTTTGATCCACACTTCAACATGATGAATGTGGAAAATGTTGTTGTATGAGGATCATTAGCTAAGAAGATTTGTAAGCATCTCCTATTATTGGTAGACATGGAATTGGTACAACTAAACTACTTCATACATCTTAATGTAGCACATATCATCCCCACACTCATGAAAATTTTAGTGTACACAGTACGCCCATGGCCACTCATTAGTGAAGTTCCCTAAAGCTTATAGGTCTCAGACCTCATACTATCCCATATAGTTGTTCAAGATTCTAGTTTGGATGATGCTCACATAACAGGTAGGTAAATCATCATCTAATGTACATTCCCATGTTACCATCATTATCATTACTCTAAGGGTATAAAAATCATCATCTCCATTCTCCCTGGATGGATGACTATGGAAAGTGATATTCTACTAGTTGATTTCATCATGACAAGAAAACCAGAATCATGGTGTGTTAAACTCCGTAGTCAGTATAGACACATCATCTTAGAGTTCAAATTTTTATAGTGATACTAAATTTATTAAAAATTCATCCCTCTAAGTTTCATTCGATAAAAGAAGCAAATATCTATTCTCGGAGACAGCCCTCCTATAATAGTGAATTTTAGTATTCTTGACCATTTTCTCCCTTCAAGTTATAGCAGCAGTGTTAGAAATAGCTTGATCAGTAGGGTTGGTCATTTCAAAAAAGTTTGGATAATACCCAAACACTGGATCACACAAATTATCTTTTATTCCTTAAAATTGTGATGGATCACAAAAAAAAGTTGATTACTATGAGATAAGTGATGAGTTGAGAAAGAAAGCTGAATTGCATAAGAAGGTATTGCATGAACGTTTCTGATTAAATATTGGGAATTTTGGTAAACTTGAGAGTTCTGTGAATGAGATATTTCTTATCATGCATAGAATTCAAGTTACAATATAAGGTCTCCCCTCACACAATTTTTATTCTTGGTACCCCCCAGGTTTTGTGATCGCACAAATAGGTTTAGGGAACCAGTAAAAAACTCGCATGACACAACAAAAATAGACCCTGAAGATCGACTTTTTCCCTCATAGCCTAACCTTTTGTGTCCCCCTCAGCTCTAATTCTAGGGGGGGGGGTTTATGTTCCAAAAAATTTCTCGAACCCCAAATTTCCCATAAAAATAAAGACACACTCAAGACCCAAGGACCATTCCTGATCTAAGGAACCAAGAGATCGCAACTGTCATGTCTTGAACGCAACATTAATATCAAGTGTACAACCATTTTCATGTGAAATATTACACTAAATATCATAGTTTATAAGTTCTCAAATTTCTATAAAACATTATAAAAGTACATTGTGTGTAACATCAAAATAATTCACTCAATATCATCGATGGCATGAAAAATCCATTTCTGTAAGCATGGCGGCATTAAACCATCCACTTGCATGGTATCATCCCTATGGAAAAGGCATGACAATAACTCAACCCATCCATGCAACCCAGATGGGTTTGTGTTCATATTTCCACCCCTTTTAGATATAAATATAGCATCAATATCCCCCCCCCCATTTAGTGACATATCTCTAAAATATGAAGCTTCAACTCTCGCTCGTGAAAACCCCTCTTCTATGACAACTTGTAACTCCAAAATTCCATAAATTACAAAACATAGGGAACTTTCATTACAGAACTCCCATAGCCCCCAACATGTCATGGTCTTTGTTTTAGAGTTCCTCATACATCATACCTTGAGTCTAGTCAGGTTTGTGAAAAATAATTCACATTCATGTAACCCTAAGCTATGTTAAATCACTAAATTTTCATGAGCCTATACCTCTAGGATCAATGTAACATCCTAGTGTCAAATCCCATATCTCTTGAAACCCCATTTTCACATAGAATAGTAGAGTTGAGTGCAATAACCTCCATGAATATAACCCATTTCATTCTTCTTCCAAATACAGTTGTGTTCATGTATAGTTCTCAAGTTCCATCATCCAATTAACAAAGGTTCATCCATACCTCAATAACCCAAATGATCATTATCATCAACCATTTTGTTCATTATATTTGCTTCCAGACCATAATATACCATTTTTTTTATATTTTACCCTTAATCATTGGCACCCTACTTCATATTTATCTTTAATCATAGGAACCCTAACATTCGGACCCTTTTTTTCCACTCCTCCACGGTGGTGTTTACACCATGCCCTTCCTATAAGTTCATGATTTGTCAACACATAATCCCTGGAATTGGAATCATCGTAGGAAACTAAAAACATTCCGGATTAGAGAGTTCTTATATTATATCTTCCTCTTCTACATGTAAATTGTCACCACAGATGTAGATATTGATAATGTCTGATCTGCAAGATGTAAAACTAAACTGTGCAACATCCTAGTCATATGATGATAAAATGAATGGAAATTTTATTAGAAAATGTTGTTAAAGTTTAGTCTTACCCTATGAAATAAAAATAAGATTCCCCATGAGCGGAACACATGGGATGAAGCCCTCCCCAAAACTATTGAATGTGACACCCATCTTATGAAGCTCCTACGTGTAAGCCTCATACCATACGTATCGTCCATGAGATGTGAATCTCATTATAATCATCCCATATGTGTAAACCCCACACCATACCACACTGGTGCTCCTTCTATGAAATGAACATCCTTCCCACATGATGTCAAACTATATGGACCGATATTATCGCATAACTTTAAATTTTTGTGTGAAACTATGTGTAATTTGATCTTAGTTTCCCAGGAGGATACGTAGGAAACCTCCATGAGGTTCAATACCGACATTCGAAAGAACTTGGGGTACCTCCATAAGGTTCAATACCAATACTAATCACTCCCACCATATCGTAGTTTTTATCATCTCCAACCTTGGGGTGCACTTTCTCTCAACATCCCCACTATATCCTAAGTGTTATTATTTCCCCCCTGGGGGCACACTTTCTTTCAACACCATCAAATCCCAAAGTGTGATCATCTTCCCCCATGGGGGTAAACTTCCTATCACTAACTCAAAATCATGAATTATGATCATATTATCTATGAGAACACACTAAAAATAGATTGTGATCATTTTCCCTTCATTGGAGAACACCCTCTAATTACCATCAAACCTGCAAGGTGTAATCATATTCCCCATGAGAAAACACTAAAAACCAGTCTCCATAAGACATTAAACCTATGACCAACCTATCTCCATAATACATTAAACTTCTAACCAAACAATCTCTACAAGACACTAAATATGTGGCCTAACCCGAAATATTTACTCCATACAATAATCCAGGGATGTTTGGGGTAAAAAGACACATATTCCTTCTTCCCATAAAGTCAATTACCCCATGTTTGACAAGGGATGCATTGGGTTTTTCACCTAAGATTCCTCACGCATGGGATACCTCTATCCTTAAAAGAAAGAGAATTTATATATTACCAACTAACCCAACATCTATATATTCCCAATATTTCCCAACTTTACTATCTACTCTAACCAAAAGCTGTAACCATGCTAAGATAGAAGTAGAAAAATTAACCAGCGTCCACCTTGAGATGTCACCGGGAACAATTTTCATGAACTTGAATCAAATATACGAGGAAGACCTAGAATTGTAAATGAGATTCAATGAGAAATCTATGGAATGAGGAACCAACATACCATCATCCTATTTCAAGAAAGGATCAAACATCACCAACCTTGATGGTGGAGGCCACCCACCCTTGGAAAGTAGGAATGTGGGGAATGAATTGTTTGATGCATGGACTCTGAAGAAAGAACATAAAAATAAAATTTTCAATATTATTGCCTATATTTTGGAGGTTTGTGGATATGGACCCTTCCTTTGGTCGAGTCTACTTACAATAATAATTTTCACTCCACAAATGGTATAGAACTGTTTAAATATTTGTATGTAGAAACTTATAGATCTATATTATTTTGGAATAGGGTTTTTGAGCCAGTAATTATTAGGTTGGAGCTAGTGTAGAACACAAAAAAGACCATTCAGGTAATTCACAAAAGGTTTAAAGTAGTATAGGAACATCATAAGTCTTATGTTGATTGTATGAGGAGACCTTTATAGTTCGACGTTGGATATAATATGGTTCTAAAGGTGACTCCTCATCATTATTAGTTATGGTTTTTTTGTCGTGTTAATATTTCTCCCTAGTTTATTGGTCCTTTAAAGGTGTTGGATTGTGTTAGAGACATGGAGCATTGGTTAACACTCCCCCTGCAAATGAACCAGATTTATGATTTATTCCATGTGTCGCAGCTCTACTATTACCTTCATGATGATTACCAAACCATTTATTGGGTCAAGAATTATGTTGATGAAGAAGTGAAATTTTAGGAGTTCCCTATGGATATTCAAGACCATCGAGAGAAATTTTTTCTTGGGTATTCTATTACCTTGGTTTTTGGATTGTGGAGGCATAGTGGAATGGAAGAGAGTACCAGGGAATGTGAGTCGTAGATACATACATATAATTTTGAGATATTTATTTAATCTTTTATCTTGTAGAATTTCTCATTTTTTTGGTTAATTTTCTTTTTTTGGTTTTTGATATGGTTTCTTTTTTTTTTGCTTGTATTGGAATTACTCCCATTTGTGAGGCATCTTATTTAGAGAGTGTTTAGAAGCATGTGTTTTTTTAGTTTATTTTGGGCTTGGATCCTCTATAGATGTGGTGGAGCTCATTTTATGGAGATATTCTTGATATTTATTGTGTGGGGGGGTTGTTTGGAAATCCTTTTTACCTTCCTTATCTATGGGTTTGGTTTCAAATTATTGAGGATAATAATAGTTATAGAGGTATCTTATGTAAGGACACAGACCCCGGTAGCCCTTCCTTTTGAATTTTCGGTTTAAGATGTGTCTAGAGAAGGTTCCAAGGTGTTTTGTAAAAGAAACATGGAATTTAAGATTAAATTTCATATTAATAGAGAATTTGGTACCATGGATCCATAGTTTTTGTCTTAATGGAGGCCGATGTAATGTATCAAGTGGCTGGTTATAATGAAGGAGCTTAGTGGTAAGAGATTCATTTCTACTTCTATTTTTAGCATGGTTGCACTATGGTGGTAGGTTTTGGCATAGACTGGGTGGGTTTTGTGATTTTTGTGACATGGATCATGATTGTGGCATATTTCAAATGAATCCTATGGAATGGATAATATGGCTATGATTTAGTGCTTAGAGGGGTATTCTAGAAATTTGGTTGGTATCTGAACTATGGAGGTAGGCTGCAACATAGCATCCCTTATTAAAAAATGAGGTTTGTGGTGTAGTGGTCTAAGTTTCAAAATAGTCCTTCCCCTGAGTTTATAGGATCTATGTTTTTTAGGGTTATAAGGGTATCAAATTCACTTTAACTGAGGGGGTTATGACATAGTCTTCTATTTTTCACCACAGTATTCCCAATGTCAAATAGTTCTATGGTGTGGTCCAAGATTTTGGGTTGTAGTCTTTAGTTTTTTAGTTTGAATACGAAAACTCAAACACCCATATAAACCCATTTCTCCCAAATTTTCCTCTCAATCACTATTTTAATTAGAGCTATTTTCAAATCCTTTTAATCCCCTTTTGATAGGGATTAATCCCCATCTTCCTGGGAACGATTCATGGTGATCCAAAGTAACTTCTTTCTCTATCTTTAGTGGTTTCTTAATTTTTCAATCTCATTTAATTATATTTATTCATGACATGATATAAATATTTATCTATATCACTATAATGGAGTTTCTTTTTTATTTTTAAGTGTTTTCAAGGAATTTTGTTCTTGGAAGATTTTAATTCCCTATGGGAGAGGTGATTGGAGAACTGAATTGATGTTTTGTTTCCATTTAAATAATGTTGGAATCTTTGAGGTAAGGTATTCATTGATTATCCTTTATTTCATGTGTAATCACAAATTGAACATGATTTAAATTTTTGGGTGGTGGTGGAATTAATCGAAATAAATAATAAACCAGATCAAATAAGAATTGGTTTATGGTTGTAGTAATCATTTGTGTTCTTCCATCATGATAATGGTTTGACTCTTGACTTACTGGAAAATGTGTTATCAATGTAAATTTTTTAGTATAAATTTTGTTTTTGGATTATAATTTTTTTTGATAAAACTGGTAAAGAACAAAAATATGAAAATTTATTGGTTAGAAAATATCATAAAGAGACATGTTTAATGAAATAGTAGTTTCTTGTAAACCAATGGTAATAAAATTGATGCTTAATACATGTTTAAATTAAATATTTTATTCCATGCATTAATGGAATTGGATAATGAGAAAAATTTATAATTATTATTTTGGATAACTATAAAAGGCCTAATAAATGAGTTTTGTTTTTTTATGTTTTTTAAACGAAAATATTATGCTACAGAGCATGTTTAAATAATTTAATATCTTATTATAGTTGATGCCTTAGGTTATCCATAGTAATAATTAATTGGTTAATTAAAGATGTAATAAAACCTAGTTTGATAAAGAAAATATTTTGGTTCTAGGAGTGATCATTTACTTATGAAGGTTGAATGCCTTGTTTTTAGAGAAAAATGGGATCATTTTGATATAATGGATAAATTAATTTTTTTTAGGGCCAAGACACCACATTGACTATGTTTGTTGGTTTATACCTTATATTCACTCTAGATGTGTCTACAATATGTTATGTGATATGAGCCTAGGATGGATGATGGGAAATGGGTAGGGAGGCCGAAAGTTGTGGAAGTAGTTTAAACTTATGATTTCATAAAGAATGGTGTTGTGCATATTGGTATCAAGGATATCACTGGGATGATAAAACATGATAGATATATGCTTACCTATTATTATACTAAAATCCTAGATTATTTTTCATTAAGTTTATATTTAATGGTTAGATGTTTAGGTTTCTTTTTCATCTCATTAAACTACCCAATGCTTGAGATAGATGGATGTTCTGGGTTACACATCAATTTTATAGTATCTTAGGACATCTAATTATGGAATGATAAAAATTTTAAATAATCTTTAAACCATGGGGTTGGTTCTAGGAATGAAAATGTTGATAATCTTGAGGAATTGTGGACTCTTTTGGATTGTGATTGTATGGAAATGAAATCACTTTATTGGTTAGTGAAATGTAACTTGGATTAATGTTGATGATTAATTAATAGATAATTAATTAATTAATGTAAGCTTAAATTATTAAAAAAGGAATGAATTAATTTAATGAAATTATTCTTAAATGATTGTGTGCTTATAGGATATCTAGTCTCTGGTAGTGGAAGTTGGGTGTTCAAGTGAAGATACCGACAGTTGAGCCTTGGAGTAGGTTATGCCCATAGCATAGTTGTGAACTATATTATATCATATATGTTTCTCTATTTTATATGCTACCCAACCCATGTTAGTATGGTGATTGACACCCAGTAGACTTTGGGAGGTTATTTTCCCCAAAATCTAGGTTAGTGAGGGATGGATCGTTGAATAATCTCTCTTTCTCAACTCTCTTCTCTTGGTAGTATTATGTGCTATTATGCACATTGGTTATTTTCCACATATAAATGTGTAGAGGGATGTTATGTATTATGGTTATTTTACCCACATGTTTCTCTAGTTATAGTATCCTAAGGATTATTATAGGTATTATTTGAATGGTCTGTGATGGATCAAGGTACATACTCAATGTATGGGATTTGAAAGCTTAAGGTATAATACTAAATGTATGATGCATAGAAGATGGGCTATAATGGATTTAGGAAACTACTCATTTATTATATGAATATTTTTATGGGATGATAAGATGATTCAATCCACGAGATGAATGTTATGAAAATTATCCTAGTTGTATTTGGGCTAGCTTATTTTGGAGAGTGATGACATAGGACATACAACATTGTGGAAGAGCAATAAACTAAAGTGGAAGTAGTAGTGGGGTACCCATAGTTTATTAATATAATATATGCTCTATTGTATGCAATACTTGATGAGAAATATCTATGATGAGGTTGGGAAATTAGTATACCTATATAGGTGATGAGTTATCTTCACTTTTTGTTTAATTTGCTTCAATATTATTTCTATATCCTTTTAATGAGAGGATATAGGGAGAACCCTATTGATTATTCTTGTTATTATCACACACTAGATATATACATACTATTTTTCAGTTTAACATGATTAGGTTGGATATCGGGATGGATATTACTAGTTTGTGGTTTTTCAGAAGCTTTTTGGGCTTCATGTTCACTATTGTGTTTACATTTTTGGTACTTTAGTTTTCCTTCCTAGTTGTTTTAGTCTTTTAGGGAATTATATTATGCACTTTAGATTTATTTTATATTTATTACTATGAGTTTATTGGTTTATCTTACCTATCTATTTCTTCTACATGTTCTTTTAAAGGGTAATTCCACTCATTTTTATATTAATTAAACCCTTAGTGCTTATGTCTATCATGTGGCCAATTGAAGGAAGACATTGGGTAGTCACCATATCCCTTCTCTCATTTTCATCCTAGGATGGGTGCTCTTTGGGGTAGATTGGTTTGTGATAATATTCATAACTCAAGATATAAATTATAATGAGATAACTACATTACTATCTTGGGTAATATTAAGAAACTCATTTTTCCCTCGTAATAGGATTATTTTTAGATTTTATTTTTTCTAAACTTTTTTTCTAAATATGCATCCTTAGTTATTTATAAGATTTAAGAATTTTTAAAGACATACCTTTTATAGCTTCATTTTCATGATCCTTTTTCCAAAAAAAATATATAAATATAAACTATTATTAGGAATCATGACAATATACTATAAAAATTAAACCATTATATGAATATAAAATATCAATCATAATATATATCATCCTATGACACTTGCAATTAAACCTATGGAATTTTCATCTCAACTATGAAATAATTGGATCAACCTGTAACCGTATCTATTTAACCTTTGTTTCCATAAGTTTTATCATCTTAATATTAATAAATTAATTCCTAAAAATAAATAAACCCCATTATGATATCAATTGAGATGAACTAACCATAACATGCATATACTTTTCATCATTTTCCTAATTTTAATATTACATCTCACCAAAAAAACACAATCCCAAATCCAAAAGGTATATTCTCATTAGATACCATCTATATAAATGTCTTATTGAAAATTATATCTTTAGTTTCTCATAAAAAATTCTCCATACATGACTTCCTTGTATACCTATTCCTGCTTGTAATTCCTTAGGGAAATGGGTTGCACAAGGAGGAGTGAGATCAAATAAATATCAAGGGAAAACTTATCAACGATTCATAAACGGTAGTGTTATAAGAATATGATAAAGCATGAATTTTATGGGAAATAATTTATTAAAAAGATCATGGTATCATAATAGTTAATCATAATACATGATTCAAAAAAAATCATGGAATGGTAACGTTGGAATACAAAAGTAACATCATATAAGATTAACACAATATCATGGAATATAAATATGTAAAAATAATAATAATAAATTGAAATATGACAAAAAAACATTACATAAAAATAATCATAGAAATATAAAATATATTATGGTTAACTACCAAGTCCATCCAAAAAAATGGATCAGGCATCACAACTTTTGTTCTATAACATAGTGGATTTGGTTTCATTACCTCTATCCCATAGTGGATCAAGCATTGCCACTCACATTCCTTGATAATATCATGAGATATTAAATGTCACATAATACAATGAAGGTATATATTTGAACCAGATATCACATAATGATAAAATTTATATTAGTGTTCCACATAAAAAAACCCTACATCTTAATATGACAACCTAATGGAAAGAATATGGTTTACATAACATTTTAAAATTATTTCATAAAAATGACATAAAAAACTAGATCGTTTGATACCATAAATTTGATATCCCAAAATTGTATATCAAAAGAGTATTTAGAGGGTGGTCATGAATATAACTCTATATAATATAAATTATTTTTATATTTATAATAAAATGTAAGTTACATCATAAAAATAGTTTCTATAAAACATATTTTAGAATTATCATAAAAAAAATTTATTTACATGTCACTTTCAAAAATAATTTTCAAGAAGGTAACAAGAATAATTTTTTATGAAATATTTTCAAAATAATCCCCAATAATGTTACATTAATGTGGATTAGAAAATACAAAATATACTTAATTAAAAATGAATTTCTTTTAACATCTGTATGAAGTTTTAGAGAAAAACCACCTTGATGATAGAGTTATAAAATTAAATTTTGAAAATAGATAATAACCAATAGGAAAAGTGTATATGATAATAAAATTTTTTATTACAAATTATGAAAATAAAATATTTTTGTTAAGAAAAAAATATGGGCATGGAATACAATACCTAGTATAGAGGATGATAATTATTCTTAAAAAAAATTTGGTTATGAAGTAAGATATTTTTCAGTGAAGAATATTTTAACATGAAAATTTAATCACCCCATAAAGAGATAATATTTCATATAAAATATAGAAAAATAATAATATAAAAATATTAGGAGAATATAGTCATGGAAGAAATATTATGAGCTAATTAATTGAAATTCAGTCAACAAAACCCTTATAATGTTTATTTTAGGATATAAGAATCAAGTGAAAACGAGATTATGATAATGAAATGTAAATACCCAGAAACAAAAAAAAATTAATTAAAATATAATATAATAATAAGGTTTAATTCATTCATCTTAGATGAATAATGTTCCAAAATAATGATAATATCTTAATGAAAAGAAATTATGTTAACAAAAAACTCTTATATTGGATTCCAACTTGCTCATACATAATTTAGATTCCTTTATAATAATCATAAAATCATTAAAATCTATTTAATAATATTATTCAAATTTATTAAATTTTAAATTAATATTTTATATTCATTTATTTCGTAGTTATTACTTGTTTTTTTGTTTATATTTATCGTCAATTGTTAGTAGTTTCAATAGTTCCTTCTCTTTTTCCATTTACCGATTTTAATCATCATTCCATGTTCATGACTTCATAATATTAATAATAATAATGGAACTAGAATATAATTTCTATAATTATTTATGAAGTTCCATGTTCATTCTATGTATGTTTTGAGTATGGTTCTCCAAAATAAAATCTATAGCGCGCTTGTTTCAATAAAATTAAACATATATAATGTGGTATATTAGCAATGAGTTAAATATTAATATTATAATTATAGTACCATAAAAAAATTCCATTATTAATATCATATATTATAATTAATTTCATTTTTATAAAAATCCATGATATAATTTTATAGAATTTACCATGTAGGTGGTTAGACTGACCTCAATAAGTACTTGTTATAATCAATGGATGATTCTGATTTTGAATTTATTATGTTATAATATCATTTTGAAATATGTTTAATGATAACATTTATATATTTTTAATATGATAAATTATAATTTCTATGAGTTATAGGAATAAGATAAATAAAAAATAAGGATAAGAAATCATTACATACAAAGAAGAAATTGTGTCTTCTCTTGGAAGCCTTGTTGAATTTAAAGAAATTAGGGATATATATTTAGACTAGAAGCTACACAATGTGGGAGAGTCTTATTAGGGAGATATTTTAATGTATTCAATATAAAACTAAATTAATTTTACATTATAAAGTGGATGGAGGATGGTTCTTTTTATAAGTGATAAGGGGTGGAATTTTTGTAAATACTGATTACTTAATAAAAAATTAATTTAATTTTCAAGGAAAGAATATTTAAAGTGGAAAAATAATGTTAAGTGGTAAGGGTGGGTTAATCATGACCTAATACAAACATTTAGAGATAATGTTTTATGATATTTTATGATTTTTCCCTTATTTTTACCTTTTTTAGCTCATTTTACCCTTTACCATGGTAACCCACATTCACCTCCTTCACTTATTTTTATTCCTAAAAAATAAATTTATATTATTATATATTTTTTACATTATTATTCTAAATCTGAAATCCATTTTTTTAAATTAAGTTTATATAACTGATAGAACTTAATTTAAATATAAGAACACGTGGCACATAATCGTTTTAAAAAAGTTTATTTTTAAGTGTAAATAAGTGATATATTACCCCTTGAAATTCTATAAATTCATTCCACACTTACTTCAAAAAGATATATTCTTACTCTTATTGTTTTTATTTATAATTATAATATTATTTATCCATTTATGATGTTTTTTTCTCATTGTAAATTTAGTTTCACTATTAGTAATTCTCATGGGTAAATATGGTCAAAATAATTTCCTAGTTGTAAATATATTTATCTATTTATAGTCTAATTTTAATTTATTCACTTTTATAAGTTGTAACCATTAAAGGTATATAATGATACATGGTATATAATACATGGTTTCATGTACTTTAGTAATAATGTTCCCTTATTAGTGAATAAATCATTGTAAATTTTATTTATTCCTTATATTATTTGTTTCCTAATTATGTTTCAATCCACTTTTTAAAATAATAGAAATTAATTAAATAAATAAATGCATAATAAATTTTTTTATGTTACATGGTTTTATTCTTTAATTGAAATAGTAATTGTTTTGAAGTTATAATATAGTTAATTTAATAAGTTTTTTATTATATTTACTTGTTAAAACTCCCATTAATTCAATTTCTAATAGGAATTAATCATATTTTGGAAATTATTTCATTAAATTATAATGATATGGCTAAAGGGATTTAGTATTTCTAGATTCACGATTTTATTCATTTTATTGAATTATTTAGGAAAAGAGTACATTAAGTTGTGTTTTCTTAGGTTTTACAAAGGAAAAATTTTAAAGGGATGAAAAGAATACATATTTTTTATTATAAAATGCTTCAAACCCTTAACAACTCGACCCTTACCCATCAAAACCACCTTGGTTTAGACAAATATATACGGAAATGGGGAAAAATAAATGTGTATGTAGGGTATTCATAGAATGGTTATAGGTAAAAAAGTGACCCAAAATAATTAGGTTGTCTTATGGGGAAAGTGATTAAAAAGTAGGACCTATGGGGTGGTAGCTCTTAAGAAGAAACACATTTCCATTTGATCCATGGGTCCACACATTTAGAGTTATAAATTGGTTCCCCTCATAAATATATTTATAATATAATATATCATTAATTATATTGAAAATAAAAAATAACTAGTAATGTTAAAATAGACGGATACACATGAAAATCAAGGACAAATGCATAAAGAGGAGTCGGGAGATGAAAGCTTAATGAATGTTCTGTATGCTCTAATAATAATGGAAAAAACTTTGGATACCAAGAAATATTTTTTGGGATCTTATTGAGTCCATAAATAAGTGATTGAGATTCAAGGATTGTTTACTTAAATTTTGAAGTTAAATAATATTCCTATTGCATTTTTTTATTTTTTATAGATAATAATAATTGAAAAAGTATGAATAGATATCTTTATTGTTTGATTTTGTAAGAAATACATAAATCATATTCAAAATCACATAAAATAAAAATTATTATTTGAGGTTAATTATATTAATGGGTTTGGGGATGTTTAAAGATGTTTTCAATTTGGTTTGATAATTTTGATAGTAATATGGAAGTTTTTTTAAGTTGAGTAGATTTATAATGAAATTTGGATAAGTTTTAAATTTTTAAGTGTCATTAAAGTTAACACATCTGGATAAATCGGAATTTATGTAAGAGTTATCTCTGAGGAAAAATAATTTTACAAGAGTTCTAGATATTTCATAAGGGTTATTCAGAGATTATCTAACAGTTTTTGAGGATTTTGTAAGAGTCACCAATATTTTATAAGATTTATTATAGTTTCATAAGATACTATAGTTTTTATAATACAATGCTTTAATAAATGAATGAGTTTCAGTTTCTATAATATTATAAGTCATAGACAAAAGTATTATCTCTATAATTTAATAGATAAGTGTTTTTATAAATTATCAAATAATGTTTCATAGGTATTTATAAAATATAATAGATAAATAGTGATTTATATTTAATATTAGATGATGTTGAAGAAAATATTTATAGATAAAACAACAAGGAGAGAAATCTTGATTCAAGAAGTGGGAGGAGAAATTGGTTCGCCCTGTGAAAAATATATTTCATTATAAAGGATGTTTTAGATTAAGAAATATAATTTTCAACTTCATAGTGTGTGTTACAGCACCATGATAATTCGTAAAACTCCAGAAACTAATGAAGAGGAGGGAAAAGGTGAAGAAATATTTTAGAGTTATTGAAGATAGTTATTGTTCTAAATATTCAAACTTCACATTCAAATTTGACTTTGAATATTATTTTAACTATCTAAAGAAAATATATTCACTACTATTGTGAGAAAAAAAATATGTGGTAAAAATAAAATTAAATATATTATTATTTAGAGAGAAATATAATGGAAGAAGAGAATTTTTGTTGTTTAATTGTAATAGTTAAATAAGAATGAAACATTAATATATCTCGATGAAAGCCTCATTTGATTTATGGATATCTTATTATGGAAATAATTCTATATCTTTGTATCAATATAGGATCACTTTACATAGTCATGAGACTATTTTATAACATTATTTCAAGTAAAAACCCTACTCATCTATAATAAAAATGAAGAAACTAGTATAATATATGATATTGGGTGAATATATATCATGAATGTAACCTGGTACTAATATTCAGTAGTAAACCATGGAAATATATTGTACCTGCAATGTTTTTATTCATTATAGTGTGTAACAGTGATCTAATATTGACTTTAACCAGTGAAAAAAGTTTTTTCAAAAATATTTACTAGGATAACTACCTTGGGGAAATTCTAGTGTTGGATGTGCTCTATATTATAGTGCATGAAAATATTTTAACATCCATTCCATCTTAATTAGATTAATAAAAGACTCGTAACCCCACATTAAGTTCCTACAACATGTTCCATGAACTGCACTTTCATAGAGCATAATGGTCAAATCATCTAACATCAGTAAGTGAAGACTAGGTAGTAGCCTAAGAACCTTCATGAAAATAATTTATAGAAATTGGATCTTATCTCACGTGATGTGTTACACATACACGAACCTTCACAAAATAAATTTACTCTAATATTACACCCTTTCCATGTTCCCTTTATCCATGTAAATCTCATTATAAGATGGCATGAATATCCAAGTGTGATCCAAGGTCGATAAATAAGGGCCTAGAAGAATTTTATGTGGAATCATCCTTGTAATCATCCATCATAATGTAGAGTACACACAAGAGAATATGATATCCTAATCTTTAAAGATATGGAATACATCATTGTGTGAGGAGATTATCTGGTTCATCTTGGAAAATTGATGTGGGTTCTCTTATTTTTCGTTTTGGTTTGGTCTGGAAATTTTTTATTGTTAATTTTCTTTATCTTATGTGCTTTTTATATTCCTTTAATATTGTAGAATTCTCTCCCCATTTATTTTTAATTTTTTTACATTTTAATAAAGTTCCCCCCAACGTTTTTGGTTGTCTACTTGTGTATATTTATTTTTATTCTCTTATTGTGTCCATGATCTCCCACCAATATCAAAGATGGATGTAACTCCCCATCCAGAATCATCAGGTCTAAGCTGAATTTCCACAAGAACACATGTGTTCCTACCAATATGTAAGTGGTTTAAAACTAGTAGATATGGTCTATATATAACATGGGGGACTATATCCTCATTAATTATAACAAAACACCATAATAAAAGAATATATACGTTATCCAAGTAACATAATAAAAGATAAAATAAACAAGATTATATAATAGATATCATGTCAGGTTATATAATAACAAACCAAACTAACCCCCAATATATAAGTTCGACAAGTATATATAGTAAAAATAGATAATAATAATAATATATATTACAAAATCTATCCAGAGTATGTTCTAGTACTACATTCATTTCCTACGTCCAATCTCCTCAACAACCCATTGTTGGTCCCTTTCCCTTCTTTGGGTCCTTGATCGTAAGTCTACATGTTCATCGATATTACCAAGTAGGGTGTTATTATAACCTATTAGGACACCACTAATGTGTTATTAACACCGAATCACTTGTATAGATAGGTGTATGTCATAATGGAAAGGTAAATACACATAAAAGAATACAAAAAATCAGATACAAAGTAATCATGCATTAAAAATATTCTACAAACCTTGGTTATACCTACTTTGGTGCAATATTGGGACAATGTGGTCACCACATGACTTAGTCCATGCAATGTGACTCTATCCCACCTTTAAGTACAATACATGGTCCTCCCTTAAGGAACATCTCCACATCCACCTTTAAGAAAATTTCACCCCCTAACTCATGGATTCCTACTCTCCTTCAATGGAACACACACTTGGAACACCCAAATCCATATAAATCTACAGATTTGCAATTATGTTTCCCATCAGCACATCATACTGGTATATATACCCTCTTAAAATGTATTATGTTGTTACCCATCCATGGGATACAAAAAACAAACTCTAGTGCTATATATCATGTATCTAGAGCCGTAATCTATGATTTATATCAAACATTATCTCCCTCTAAGGGGCTAGTTAAGTGTATCAAGGTTTCCTATCTACCTAATCACTAAAACAGATGTTACTCTGGTTATATAAAAATCCACATGTAAGGTATAATATTGGAAGGAGAAATATATCAAAATAAATATTCCACAAACTATGAAATAGTAAAAATATCAGGCATAATATAACACAAAATAATCAATCCATACCAAACAAATCCATTTAAGGGCATCAAGTGGTAAGGACTTCCTATCATTAGTGTGTTGATGCCAAATTATAATATCCATCAAGGGATGATACTCGGATCATATCCACACACCGATGTTCACTAAAATAAGACCTAATAAATCTTAATAGAGTCTCTAGAATTGTTATTCAACGAATATATCATGATAAAAGATAAAATATATATCAACTTACCAAAATTAAGTCATCGCTAAAGTAAGATCTAGGATCGACTATGGAGAAGTCACTAATTCTGATAATCCAACACCGATATATCAATCATGCATGAATCCCTACATTATATACAAGTGGATATCCATAGATCTAGAAAACATGGCATGGTTCTATGATCAATTCTATAGAAGAAGGATAATAATACTTATAACAAATATATATTACCTTGATGGATGAAAAAGACTTAATCCAGACATAAATCACCTAAAAGGAGAGTATGAGGATGCCTAGAGCACCAATGGAGAGCTCTATATGATTTTTTGGTTATACTGGGGCCATATTAGGGTTCTTTTTAAGCTTAAAATTCATTTCGAGAAAAAATAATGAATTTACATTAATAGAATGCTTGTTTGGGCACCACCAGTTGGCTGGTGGCTGGCCCCCAGCTGGCTGGTGGACCAAACCGACTAGCCAATGGCCTTGTTTCAACAACCATATATCCCATTCATGCATAAAACCTCAAAAACCATTAATTAAAGACCCAAAATACACACCTAAAATAAATAAAACCATAAAAATATAAATTTTATGATAAAAAACATAACTTATAAATTAGTGGTGTTAGAATTCTCCCCCTATAACGACCTTTCATCCCCAATAAGTGTCTTTAATGGTCTTTGTTGAATATATCATACCACTATTCTTGGATATAAAACACACACTTTGAATTATCCTCTTCAAACTAACCATTTTTCATAGGACTTTGACAAGCAGTGCCATATTTCTTTGAAACATTGTCTCTCTCCAATCTATGACCTGAATGGGGAACTCCAAAAATGATGTGTCGGGATCCAAATCAATTTCCTCACTGTTGATCAAATGTGTAGAACCTATCATGTACCTCCAAATATGAGACACATTGAACACATCATACACACCTCAATACCATGGAGGAATATCCAAATGGTAGGTTACTTCTGAGATATGTTTGGTATAATGGAATGGTCTAAAAACATAGTTTTATATTCCCTTTCTTATATAATTTTCATTCCCTAATCAAAGACTCGCCAATATGAGTACTTAGTCACCCACAATTAACTCAAAAGGTCACCTCCTCCTATAGTAATATGATAATTTTCTACTTTTAGTGATTATTAACCAATTTCATATCAACTTTACTCACTCATAGGTATTCTATACCATAATCGACCCCATAACTACTGAATCATTACAAAACAATAATGAGAAACACAATAAAATTAAAATATTCTCAAATGGTACCATCTGAATAGAAGACTTGATTCTATTTATACTTATGAACTCAAAAAATTCTAAATGATCATCCCAATCTCCACTAAAGTCTGGAATTCATTACCATAGCATATCCTATAATCTCTTTATTGTCCTAATAAACTTTCCATTAGACTATGGATGATACGTTGTACTTAGTTACAGATGGGAACCCAAATCCTTCTATTATCCCTTACAAAATAGGGAAGTGGGGAACACATATATTTATGACATTATTGTAAATGTAACTCAACACAGGCATAAAATATTATGTACAAATGGATTTCCTAACTCATCCATAAAAATGGTTTCTCAAATAAAGAAGAAATGGACCAATTTCATCCATCGATCAACTATTTCCCAAATAGAATCATGACTCCCCAAGGTCCCTGATAACACCATCATGAAGTTTATTTCCACATAATCCCACTTCTACATATACACCAAAAGAGACTAAATTAAACCACTAGGATGTTAGTTCCCATCATTTACCCTCTATAAGGTAAGTCATCTTGAAAAATAAATAAGTCATATCTCTCTTCATACTTATCTAAAAAAACTGACATCATATATCATGGTGGGTCTTCATCAATACTATATGCACATCCCATTTAAAAAACATGTGAGACTCTCATCAACTCCTTCCTCAAGTAATATGAAACTACTACCCTCACAGGAATGTATATCACGTCTTTATCAACTATGGACCACCCTGGGGATAAATCATCCCCCTCTAGTTACAACAACATTAATACGTACTCATGAACTAACTCTTGTCTAGTCATTACCCAATCCACTAAAGAATACATCTTAACTAAATGTGTATATTTCATAACTTAGTGATCTTAAAATGAATCCACTAGTCACTCAACAATCAAACTCATTATATGACATTACTCCTATGAAGGTTCCACTCTAAGCTCTTGCATCTCAATTATTTTCCTGTTGATATCATCTTCAATGACATTAACATTCCTTGGTGAATAGGCTATCTTGTAGTCAAAATTATATAGATACTCTACCCAATTCCTCTGCCTTATGTTTATATCTCACTACAAGAAGATATTTCATAATATATTATAATTCGTGTAAGTGAAAACCCTCTCATAGAAGAGATACTGGAACCAAAGCATCAAAGTGTGAATCATAACTGTTAACTCAAAGTCATGTGTTTGTAACTTCTACTCATGAGGTCATGGATGATGTGACCCATAACTGACTACCCAGTCCTTTTTAATTAATATCACTCTCAACCCAATATATGAGGCATCACATTACACTAAATATCCAATCCCAATATCTAGAATAATCAAAACCATAGATTTTTTCAATCTCCTCTTAAACTCTATAAAAGACTATTCACACTGATCACACCACTTTAAATTCACCCCCTTTTTCATCTCTATCATTGATGTTTTCAGATGTGATAAGTCATAGATAGAACATAAATAGTACCCCTAAATCCTAAAGAAACTTATATTCTCAAAAATATTCATTGGGTTTTACCAAGATATCACAGACCCTACCTTCTATGGGTTAACCTAAATCCTTGAATCAGAAATTACATTCCAAAACAACCACACCTCCTAAATCCAAAAGTGAAATTGTAATAGTTTGGAATAAATTTGATTCACTCAAAGTGTACTCAATACAGTCCCAAGGATTCTAGCATGCATATCTGAATTTCTTGAATATAATTGGATATTATCCATGAATATAATGATTAAGGAATCAAGATATATATGTAAAATCATTTTCATGAGATCCATGAAAACTGATGGATAATATTTCAATCCAAAATTCATTACAAGGTTCTGATACAATCCATATATACTCTTAAACATTGTCTAGGGAATGTTCTCTTCTCTGTACCAAAACTGGTGGTATCCTGAATGAATGTTAATCATAGAAAATCATCGAGCTCCTTGTAATTGATCAAACATATTTTAAATCTTGGTTAAATGTTGTTTATTATTTAATATTACCTAATTAAATTTTTTTGTAGTCCACATAGAGTTGTATACATGAACCTGCCTTCTTGAAAAAAACACTACAACTCTTTAAGGATATGTGCTCATTCAGATAAATCCCTTCCCTAGAAATCATCTAACTACACATTTAGCTCTCTCATATCAACTAGTTATATATGATAATGAGGAATAAATATCAGTTACTCTCAGGTATAAGCTCAATTTAAAACTCAATTCCTCTATCTAGAGGATTACCTAAGAAATAATCTTAGAGAAAATCCTAATAATAATAAACTAATAGAGGGAAGATAGAGTGGGATACTACAGATTCTACTACAAGATCCAATCCTACTACTTGTGTCATGATAGCTCTAATCTGGATGAGGTGTAGTTCCATTTTTCATACTTTGACATCCAATTCACTCATTAACATGAACCTATCTCTTCAAGGTTGGGTTAAAGATGCGTGTCTCTAGTAGTAGTCAATGTGATCTTAATATCGATTCAACCAGTTGATTCTAAATATCACATCAAAACTAATCATATATAAGATAATGTAGTTCCGTATATGTATATAGACTATAAAAATAATGGGAGACATTATAAATCACTATATATGGTCTAACTTCTTTCCAAAATGTATGTTAATAGAGGGAAAATCAGAATAAATATTAACTGATCAATCTGGGATATAAAACGAATTGAGTAGATATAAAATAATGAGAATATATTTTATTGAATAAAGAAGCAGATAGTGTAAGGGTAATAAATACCTTACCATTAACTATAGAAGTTCCCTCACCACAGATGGATGAATCCTATTTCACTACATGTATCCAACCTTCCTCCAATGTATGGCCTTACCTCTATATTACATGACTTTCCTGAGTCACTAGGGTCTACAGTGCCTGGGTCTACTATTGAGGACCCCTCCCTACACAATAACTAGAGATCCTTGAATATAGATGATAAACCATAGAAAAAAATAAATGGATATAACACATCTTTTCACATAAGTGACATTACCTAGGTTTATTCACATATGATGTACTAAAATGTACCTCACATCCATAGTTATAGCACCTAATAGATTATCCTCCAATAGAGGGTTCATAAAAATCCCTATTATTCTCTACCTACATGTCTTACTTCTATACCTAATCATATGTCCTCTTTCTACTACCAAAAGAGGCACTCAGATAAGCATTGAAAATTTTAGTTATCAAAAAACTATAAAATGAAATAAAACCTACAATAATATCATATGTTGTCCCCTTCTCAAAATTTAGGGCCTTAAAAATAACCTTTGCATACGTTGTTTGGTCAAAAACTCTAACCTAACATTTAAGCATTGTATGTAGGCTTATCTAAAACTTCATATACTTTTGTGAATCATTCATATACAAAAGATGATAAAATTTTACCAACATTATAAATAGAGTAGGGTATGAATAGGTAGGAATAACTCCCCACTGAAGCCCCATAAACTCCTATGATTAGTCTAGATTTAATATGTCATGAAATAAATCCCCAAATAACAACTCCTTGATGGCCACCCAAGTAATACCATAATTTTTTTCTACCTATCTCATAACTCCACACTATCTTTTGGTGAGTCCCTTAAGAATAAAAGAAAATAGATTCACCCTCTTATTCTTAAGAGTATATATAATATCAAATATTTTCTCTATAATTTTAATCAAAGAATCATTACCATAGGGACCAATACTTCTCTATAAGGCTAATGGATACTGGATTTAGAAATATTGGGCATAGTTAAATATCATCATCTTCTCCCTTCCACCCTAAGTAGGTGCAGACTAGAAGACGCCATGCAAGGTAGGATTTCCACTATATCAACTAGATAATGTTTGGGTGCATGCTCTAGTGAATTCTCTTCCATATTCAATGGTGGAATTAGTTCATCCTCACCAATATGATAATTTTGGCTTGCTTCACCAAGAATACCCCATCAAGTATATTTGAGGTGGAATTTTTCTAAAATGTTAAAAAAACATTTCGAATTCCTATATTAACTTTCTTATGAGTACAACTTTAGTAGCTATAAGGCATGCATACATACTTTTTATAGGAAGGAATATTCTAGGAGATACCTACACACAAGGTATAACCCTCCCAGTTCTACTCAAATCACAATCTAGGCCTTTGTACCTACATGTTATCCACAATTTTATATATATATATATATATAACATCGCATCACGAAAAATCATTAAAAAAATCCAGTAGATATATATCAAAAAAGAAAAGAATATATATATATATATCAACAAACGGATATAAAAACCCAAAGAATTTAATTAAATAACTACTATGTAACAAAACATAAGTATATACATGAAATATGACCATGAATGCCTATTTAAGATTCATAAACACACCAAAATCCCATAAACTATAATAGAAATCCAATCATGGTAACTCGGAGGTCCATCACTCCTGAGTTGGATGAGGACATGCAAACACTCCTCCATAAGTTTCATACAAACTATATCCTTTAAAACATGTCCAGTAATATCTAAAAGAAAACAAGTGAACCTACATTAATACCATTTTGTAACACCCTGACCCGAATCATCACATATAAAACACATTTCCACATGAACTCATGCGAACCTCCCCATACGTAAGAGGATAACGACTAAGGGTGAGAGTTTGGAGATGATGTGGGAGTATGATACCCTCAATAATCATATACATACACAAGAATAAAACAACATATACATAATTCAAGTAAACATAATAATATAAGATAACATAAAAAATATTTTATAACAAATTTCATGTTAGGTTATACAATAAAAAACAAAATGGATGCCCAATGTGGTAGGTCAACAAGTATATAAATTACAATTGGAAGATAATAATAAAAAAAGATTTTTTGGAATCTTTATGCAGTCTATTCTGGTACTATATCTGTCTCCTATATCCAAACGTCTCATCAAGTAACCATTGTTCCCTTTCACTTTTTTTGCATCCTTGGTCATGATGTTTTCATATGAACTAAAATCCCTATATAGGGTGCAACTATAAACCAGTACGACACCACCAATGTGTCCATTACAATATTGTGCATGTATATAGAAGATTATTTCATGGTGTAAAGGTAAATTTTCATAAAATCATACAACTAGTCATATAGTAAGTGATCATATTCTAACAAAAATTCAAAATACCTTATCCATACCTTCTTCAAAACTATGCCAAAATAATGTCACAAGTGGTCACCAGATGACTTAGGTCATGCCATGTGAATTTGGAATACCTTTAAGTAAAATACATGTTCCATGATTATCTAACATATCCATGACCGCATTTAAGGTAATTTCACCCACATTATCCATGGTTACCTACTCTCCTATGATGGCATGCATGCTTGGAATTCCCAAATCCATGGAACTCTACACATATGAAAGGATGTTCCCCATCGACACATCATACCAGCATATGTACCCTCTTCTAAAAACATATAAATTTTCCCACCCGATTGATAATAACAAGAAAAAATTTAGTGTTATACATCCTATATCTATAGAAAAAATCTATGAGTCATGCCATATGAAATCCCCCGTCTAAGGGTTCAACTAAGTGCATTGGGGTGACCTATCAAACAGATCATTAAAACCATGGTTCCACTGGCTATATACAAGTTCATATGTATGGAATAACATATAAATGAGTAATATATCACAATATATATTCCAAAAATTAAGAAACATTACATAATTAAGTAACAAAAAATTAAGGAACAATCAATCTATACTAAATAACTCCATACAAAGGCCCCAAGTGGTAAGTACTTATTACCTCTAGCACATTGATTCCAAATTCCAAGATCCATCGAGAGATAAAATAAGGATCATTCTCTTGAACAAAATTACAATATAACAAGAGACAATACATTTTAATATAGTCTCTATAATTGGGATTCAAGGATTATATCATTCTCAAAGTTGAAATATATATCAACTTACCAAAATAGATTCATCACTAAAAGAATATTTATGATCAATAAAGGTGCGGTAAACAATTCAAGTAATCTAACATTTATCTATCAATAAATAAAGAATCCTATATTAGATTATATTTTATGTGTATATATATATATATTTTTATCCAACATGGATCTATCTTTGATCAATTCCATAGAAGAAGGAGAATTAGGCTTAGAAAAGATATATCTTATATCGATGAATTCCAATGAATCAATTGGCACTTTAACCACCCAATAGGAGAGAAAGAGGAATCCTAGAGTACTAAGAGAGAGATTTCTAGGAGTTTCTATTCATAATGATGTCATATTAGGGTGAGGGTTAGCCTTAAACTCAATTAAGAAAAAAATAACAAAATTTTATTAATGGAATTCTCTTCTGAGCATCACCATCTGATTGGTGGACCTCATCTTCTAGATATTGGTACCATAATCTTGAAATTTAAAATACTTATATTGGCTATTGGTATATTTATAATTTCATATACTTCTTCTTACACCATAAACTGACTAGTGGACCTCACCAACAAGTCAGTTAACTTGTTTTATCCACCATATCACCCATTAATGCCTCTAAACTATAAAAAGGTTAACATAAAGACCCCAAGCTCATAAGAAAAACCTCAAATTAATAAAACCATAAATATTTATGTCATAACTTAAAAAAACTGCACCTTGTAAACTGAAGACATTATAAAGAATAACTTTCATTTATAGTTCATGGAAGGGAAGATAAAAAAATATTCCTTTTTAATCCTTTGTAAAGAAAGTAAATGTAATAAAAAATTTCCTTTATAAACCATTTAATCATAAATAATAAAATTCTTGAAATATTTAAAAAATCATGGATACGAAGTAGAAATAGTTTAAAGCATTTAAAATAATGTTTTAAGGTAAAATCCCTTACCTTAAGTCCTGACTCATTTCATTTCTTGCCTACACTCTGGAGTAAAAAATTTTAATATTTTTATAATTAATTAATAACCATTTTCATTTTTATTTAGTTATTATTATTCCCTTTATTTCATTTATTATCATATTTTATTTAGTTTACAAATGGTTAAGTTCAAGTTGTACATTTTAGGGATGTTTCATTTATAACACTTAAAATAACATTGGTGCATTGACCATGGTCAAAAGGTGTATGGTTCCCTTAAATAAAGAATCATAAATAGGATGTAATTATCATATTTATAAATTATCTATAGTTTTAAAACAAATCATTTATGTTGGTCATAAAAAATGGACCATATCATTTCATAGAGACGGTAGTTCATAGATACACATGAATGACGTTTTCCATTTTACTACTGGGTGGAGAAAAAATAAATTATATAATATTATAATTTTAAAAATTATAAATATGTTATAAAATTAATATTCATTCATTATTTCTATCCATATGACCAGCCTTTTAATGTGGAAGTAAAAATGAATCACATTGCTTTATGGATGTGGTAGTCCACACAAACATACAAGTGACATCATCATTTCCCAGTGGATAGTCAGGTAAGAAGCTAAGTAATATATTATCTTTGTAGAAAAGTAATTATTTCATAAATATCATATATATTTAGTTAATACGTTATTTTAACTATCCATATGATCCAGTGATTCGCTTCGTGGAGGTGGTATCACACACGCACGCATAAGCATTGTTTTTATTTCCATAAGATATAAAGGAGAAGAAAAATAGTTGTAATGTGATAAATATTTTTTCTATGTAAATATTTTGGATATTTTAAATAAAAAAATTTGAATATAGGCACTAAGTCATCACAGGATTCCATGGCTCGAGAAATCTTGGTATTGATATAATAAAAATATTGAATATATTACATCACACAAATTCATTTTTTATGAAATAATTTAATAAATATCGATTGGATTATTGGATTGAAAATATAAGACCTACATTGAATCCAAGAAATGGGTTTAACCCTAGGCAAGACATAATCTTCATGTTTATCTGGTATTTCGATTAAGTGTGGTCATTGGTGGATGAGTAATTTAATAAAATAAAATTAAAATTTATTATATATTATATCACCATAAAAAATATACCCTATTTAAACCAACTTACTTAAAAGTCCTAGGTTTATTCGTATAACTCTATGAATTGATATAGGATCCATTAGAGGAGATTTATTATACATTCAACAATGTATCATGCTTTGGTGATCGGTGTACCAAAGGAGGTCATGGATCTCACCAATGATATCGACATGAAAACATTAATTATCAGTGATTGATCCAAAATCGAGTTCGGGAATTTTTTTCCCCTTTGTCAAATTTGAATCATTCCATATAAATAATTAATTATTGGTTTGATATTTTATTTACAAGTATTGTTTTATTTTCCTATAAATTAATAATTGATGTTGATTTGGGTACTCTATGATTATTGTTTTTAATTTTTCATTCTATTGGAAAATTATTGAGGTCAACCCAAATAATGGATTAAGTTCATCCTATTGTTTTTCTTTTTGAATATCATCCACCATTCTACACATTTTCATCGGTGGTATTTCTTTCGATTGACAGTTTGATAAATACCTAGTAATCAATCATTTAGTAACCACTCTTTGGAAAAACAAATTGATATTTTGGTTTCATGCTTGGAATCAATGAAATGATAGAGTTATGGTATTTATGATGTAGTATTCGGAATAGATTAGGATTGGAAGCTCTCAATCTGGAACTGCTTCAAGGTGCAGAGAGACAATGGATGATTCTTAATCCAATTGAGTGTTCGGAATCCAACCACTAAAAAGAGGCATGCTCGGTCAATCCTAGATCCATGATTAATGGTGGGTTTTGTGGTAGAATCATGTATAAAGGTGGGATGGTAAATAAACATTAAGATTCATAGAGTATCTATGAATTTTATAGGTATATAGTGTGTATTATGAATAACACATGACATGTAGTCCCCTGGTTGTAGTGGGTAGGGTTTCAGAAAAATAAAATATCATGTGCCATGTGGAACCTACCACATGTCATGTAGCCCTTTCCTAGTGACTCAACATATATCCTTTGAGTATGTAGGCATAGATACAACCCATTACATGAGCACTATGATAGTATAGAGGCATGGATTGGTACTCATACATGTTCAAAGTACCTGGATATGGCCTAGTACATGGGAACAATCCAAGTATATGGGCACAACCTGATACCCAGTCATGGACAAGTACTCGATCACAAACAGGTAAACAGGTATGGATAAATAACATGGTAATGGGAAAAATTACATAGGAATGCACCAGAGTACATGGGAAGACCCTGGGTAGAGAAGACGTGTTTTGTACCACCAGTACACACCATGCACTTTTTCTGGGGTAGTTTGAGGCCATCGTTCTCTTTGATGAAAACCTGTTTCTATATGGTGCTCTCCATTGGCCCCTATCCATGAGGGTAAAATGATGAATTTTTTCTTGACCATAGTATTTTATCCCCACTATGATATTGTTCTTAGGTAGAGTTTGGGGATTCTTCTTTGTGGCTCTAGGTGTGATCCTATATCAATTATTATTCTTCCCTATGTCGGGTTTATAGAATCTTTATTACCAACATATATGGGAACATGATACCCTACATAATAGGTTATTCTTGGTAGGGTTTAGTATACCCAAAATTCCCTAGGTGATATCCACTATGTGTTCATTGAGTCCATCTGAGTTCAAGTGAGTAATTATACATAGTGAGGCTTGATGATCATGAATTATCATACAAGAGCCATCTGTGTTATCCATCTCATGGAGTGAGTTCTCTTGTTTTAGAAATACATAGAATCCTTGAGAAAAATACTTTTTTTGGTTGTATGGTTGTGATATTACCCTAAGATGTGGTGTCTCTCTTGTGTATATCTAAGTTTTTATTTTTATGTATCATATTCTGATTCTCATGCCTTTGTGATGATCAACTGACTACTCCCTTGATTCTTTATGTTTAGTTATTTTGGGGTGTACTACTGGGTATATATATACTCACCTGTTAATGTTATATTTCTTTATATATCATGTCTTATAAATATGTTGTGCCTTTAGAAGGAGTCCTAGGTGGGCTAGGGATATGTGGTGCACAATGAGCTTGACAAATCATGTTTCATACTAGGTGTTTTATTTGAAAGTTTTCCCCTCCTTTCTTGTAGGATGGACTCTTTTACAGTTTTGGGGGGATTGTCTATATCCCTTTATGATTTTCTATACATTTGTCATTCTATGGTAAGGTGACATATATGTATTCATGCCTTATGGTATGTATTTCATTATACATTTCATAATTATGTAGATATTTGAGATGTGTGAATGTGTGTAGTTACCATAGGCTAAGGCCACCCATGTGAGTGATATTCTTATTCAGCATTGGTCTCCAAACTTTGTCCTATTCGAGGTGGATTTTTGGTATCACACTAATATTAATACTGAACATGTGGTCCTCAGTGGGTTTGGTCATGGAAAAGTGGTATCACAGAATATATTTCATCTTAGGACCGAAGTTTAAAGATTTTCAATCTATGAGGTTTGGTTTAGGAATTCAAGAAATATGTTAATGTTTTTTGAGTTTGGATCTCAGACCATGGAATCTAGTATTGGTTCAGTGGCTGACATATCCATTCATCGGGACTTTAATTACCTGCTTTTTGACTTGGTACATATAGGAACTAATTATCGGGAAAACATTAGTTAATGAATCATATAGAAATGGGTTGTGTTTTCCATGCCCTTCTTGAGTCATCTCCCCAGATATACACTTCTGGCTATAGTACATTTTTACATTTCAAGATACCTCTACATCTATATCCATCTAGGATTATATAGAAGGATCATGATGATGATCTTCCTAGTGATGAGGTTTCGGTACAGGGACATGTGTAGGAGGTGGTACCTTCAGGTGGTTTGAATGTTCTACTTACACCCGTTCAGTAGCAGGTTATACCAGTAGTACCAAAATAGGATGTGTACAAGTTGAGAACAATATATGAGTTTAAAAGGTAGAGAACCCTCAAGTTTCATGGTGAGCCACACCCTTAGGAAATTGAGGACTATCTAGAGGAAGTTAATCTAGTTTTCCACCTAGTTATTAAACCTCATGATCATATGGTTGTCCGAGCAGTGAGTCTTACTCATGAATCTATAGGATTTTGGTAGAGTCTAATGACCAATTAATAGGATGATATAGATATCTCTTGGATAGAGCTTGATTTTATCTTCAGGTAGCAATTTTACCAGTCCACGATGTAATTAATGCACATCTAGGAGCTTTTATATCATCGATAGGGTATCATGTTGTGGTAAAGAATTCTATGAGGTTTACCAACCTATCATAGTATTCCACGGATATGGTTAATAAATCTCTCTTCTATTCATGGACCTTTGATTGGATCATAATTCAAGATATTAAGGCTTTTGTGATATTTATTTTCATTCTTACCTATAATAGGGTGTGTGAGTGAGATTTATTGGCGAATATCTTTCAATCCAAGTAGATGCTGATAGTTGGTGCTAATAGTGGGCACATGGGATATGAGACTTTTGTAGCTAGTAGTTGATTTCTAACACAAATATTTAAGAATTCAATATGATTTAGTATTCGGTCTCAGGATAGTGGGTTTATAGTTCATGGATCTTGGGATGGATCAAGACAGTCGAGGGAGAGGTGGTGCTTCTATGGCAATGGTTGAGGATAACTTTCATAGGATTGTCCAACCCACTATGTAAATAATAGATATATTTTAATAGACTACCTAGGTAGAGAAATTTTCTAGATTATAGAGGTTCATAGGGTGTAATATATTACATAGGAGAATGGATGGCAGCGGGAGGTGGTTTATGGTTTGATCATTTGCTGCCACCACCACCATGTGATCTGCTCCATATTTAGGGACCTAGTGGACAAGGATGAGTATAGCTGAAGAAAGTAGAGAAATATGACCTAGAAGTTTCAAGGAAGATTAGAAGTATGATTTATGTCTTTTATAACTTTTCTAAAGTTTTAATATACATAGAAATAATCCATTTCTTACCACATCACTTATTCGTGATCTTGAGATTCTGGATAAGCCTTTGGATCTACTATTGTAGTTATAAAATACTACTGGAGAAGATTAATTTATCACACACTTCTATAGACAATGAGACCTAACTCTTGGAACTTCCTTTGGGATATTTTTTTTAGCATTGATGATGCCTTGTGATTTTATTCTAGGTAGGGACTAGCTCTTCACAGTTCATGCATAGATTGACTTTTTCTGGAGAGGATGTGGTGTGTCTGAATTGATGGGATGAGATTTTCCTTAATTGGTAAGAAAGAAATATAGGTATATAAGAATAGTCTCATATGTAGGACAATATAGTCTATTACTCACCAGTTGGCTAGTTTGACCCTTAAAGCAGTAGATTTTAGGATCTTTCAACTTCCTATAGTGATGGAAGAGTATGAGGACATCTTCTTTGAGAACATGTTGGTCTTACCTACCCACAATTAGATCATATTCTACATTTACATACACCTTGGGACTTCTTGATATATGTGTCAACATATTAGATGGATTTTGTAGATCTTTGTGAGATGAAGGTGCAATTAGAGGAGTTGTAGACGAAGGGATTTATCAGACCCAGTGTTTCCCCCTAGGTAGCCCTAGTATTGTTCACAAAAAATGTAGAAAGGAGATTTAGGTTTTGTTCCTATTACTATTTCATAAACTAGGTGAATATAAATAATAAGTATCCACTTCCAAGGATCGATGACCTCTTATTCTAACTGAAGGCGTCAAGACGGTTCTCGAAATTTGACCGCAGGTTGAGTTATCACCAACTCCAAGTTCAAGATCAGAATATAATAAATATAGTATTCTAATATTTATATGTTCACTCTAAGTTCTCGTCTATACCCTTCGGTTTGAGAAACACTCCATCAATGTTCATGGGACTCATGAACTATATCAGTCATCCCTTCTTAGATCGGTTCTTTGTAGTCTTTATCAATGAAAACATAGTATACTAGATGTTAGGAGAGGAGAACATGAGATATTTGATGATGTTTCTAGACATACACTAGGATAAAAAAATTTATGGGAATCTCTCTAAGTTTTAGTTTTGGATTCTAGAGGTACACTTCCTAGGACATGTCATCTCAGCCGTGGGTGTAATACTTGAACCAAGGAGGTTAAAGCAGTGCTAGATTGAGAGCCACCCAAGAGTGTGATAGAGGTACAATGTTTCCTTGGGTTGGAAAAATATTATAGGATATTTATGCAAAATTTTCTAGGATATAGACACCCATCACGATCTCAACCTACAAGGGGAAACCTTATATTTGGATACAGAGGTTCCAGTATTCTTTTCATGAGTTATAGTAGAGGTTTATGATCAAACCAAACATAAGACTTATAGAGGATGGAATCGAGTATATAGTTTTATGTGATTTATTCGGAAGTGGTCTTATATGTGTTCTGATTTTGTGGTAGGTTGTGATTTCATATGTGTTCCATCATTTGAGACCCCATGCATAGAACTACACAACCCCCAATATTGAGTTGGAAATAGTAGTATTTTCTCTGATGATGTATAAACATTATCTTATTAGTGAGTGGTTTATCATTTACTCTAACCATAATAGTATCATGTATAACATTTCATAGAAGGATATTTACTTGAGAAAGAGGTTATGGATAGATTTTTTCTAGTTTTATGACTTTGAGATAGTATATACCTTAGGAAAGGGGAATGTGGTGGCAGATTCTCTCACCATGAGATCTTTTTCATAGTTGTTGAGTGGATAATCAGAGAAATTTCCATCATTATAGTTATCTTTATTGTATGAGGATAATTTGTCTTAACTTTAATCGTTTTTTATTACCCATACACTTCTATAGTGTGTTAGGGAAGCTCGGTTTATGGATACTTATTATGAGACCTTGCGTGTTCAGATATCAACTAGACGTGATCCTAATGGAATTTCTTACAGTGGAGAGCATGTAATCCTTTTCAAATAGAAAAAGATGGGTTTAGTGATATTGTGGGAGGATATTTTGATGGAGTTTAATAAATCCCCATTATAATTACATCTATAAGTAGTAAATATATACCGAAACCTTCAATTTCAGTTCTGGTGGCTAGGGATGAAAAAGTGTTTACCTGAGTTTACCTCTCAATGCCTCACTTATCAGTAGGTGAAGGTTGACCACGAGGTTCAAGTGGGTTTGGATCAACCCCTTGAACTTATAGAGTGGAAGTGGGATGGTATATCTATATAATTTGTGTTGGGGTTTCCAAGATCATCTGTCGGACATGACAGAATATGGGTGATCATAAACTGACTCACCAAGTCATCCCACTTCTTAACCATCTGAGAGAAGAGTTTAGTTGAGATCTTGGGATGCATGTATGTACAAAATATAGTCTGGATTCCTGGAGTTCCATCAATGGTCATTTTTAATAGTGATTATCACTTCACATCATGATTATAGAGAATACTACAGGAGGACTTTATGACTCATATGTGTTTGATCATGGAGATTCACCACTATACGATGTCTAGAAAGGGCATACTATTCAGGTTCTAATGTATATACTTCGGGATTTTATGTTGGACGTTGACCATACTTGGGAGAATCACTTTTCATTTATATATTTTTCATACAACAATAGCTAACATTCCACCATCACTATAGAACCATCCAAGGACTTGTACAAGATACCTAAAGGTCACCACTGTGCTAGACTGATTTAGGGGAGTCTGTTTTTAGGGGTCCTAAGTTGGTGTGAGTGACAATAGAGAAGGTTAAGAACATCCAAGAGTAGATAAGAACTACCCAAGGATATCATAAGCCTTATGCAGACCAATGATAGAGGCCTTTAGAGTTTGAAATGGGAGACCACATGTTCCTAAAGGTCTCACCTCAATAAGGATTATAGAGATTTGGATGAGGTAGTATGTTTTATCTAAATTTCATTTTCCCTTTCCGTAAGCTGTGTAGGGTTAGTGAGGTGGATCGCCTCTTACCCCTATTGTAATAGTTAGAACAAGTACAAGACAACTTTCACATATCGTAGCTAAGGAGGTATGTGCATTACTAATCACATGTTATTGAGTGGGGGAACTTGACATTAAAGATGTAGAGACCTTTGTAGAGTACTCGGTGGATATAGTGTATTGAAAAAATCACATCCTTCATGGATGAGTGATTACCTTGGTTCATGTTTAGTGGCAGTGCGAGAATCTTCATGAGAGGCACTGGGAATGAGAGAACTAGATACAAGCCCAATACCCTCATCTATTTGATTATAATTTTTTTCTATTTGGAAATAAAATCCCTTATATGGTAAGAATGTAATTACGCTTTTTTACCATGTAATGAATTGAGTTATTTTTAATAATATTTTTTAAGCCATGTACTAAGTCAGCATAATATTCTAGGACACGAGGAGGCTTAGTATTGATATGTTAAAAATATTAAATATATTATATCATAGGCACTCAACTTTTATAAAGTAATGGAAAAATTCATGAATGAATTCTTAGAAGTGAAATATGAGACCTACATTGAATATAGAACATGTGTTTTACCTGAGGGATGGCATAACTTTCATGTGTGTTTGGTATTTTGATTAAGTGAGATCATGGGTGGATTAGTAATTTAATAAATTGATTAATTTGTTTATTATTTATTATATCACCTGGCCTAATGTCCCATATTTAAACATGCTTATGGAAAATTTCTAGGGTTATCTACATAACTATAGGGATTTATATAGGATCCATTGGAGGATAGTACTTAGTCATTCAAAAATAGATTGTTCTTTGGTGATCAGTGTGAATTATGAGTTCTTAGATCTTTCCAACGAAATCAATATGTGATTATTAGTCATCATTGATTGATCCAAAATCAAGGTAGGGTTTTTTTGGATTTAATGCTCATTTTGTTTATCCCATTGTATAAAATGATTTATTCCTTTTGACTAATTGATTCATGAGTCAAAAATTGATTTAAATGTATTATTTTATCATCCTAGAAGTTAGGAATTGATATTGAGTTGGAAATATATAACTATTGTTCTTTGTTCATAATTATAAAGGTAATGGATTGAGGCCAACCAAAATAATGATCTTGGTCTGTTCCTCATTTCTTGTTTTGTTTATTTCTTCATTTCTTCTTTGCTCATTCATCACTGGTATTTCTTTAGGTTAGAGGTTCAAAAAATACATGATAATCAATCATTGTGAAAATATTATTTGGTGCAGCAGATCAATTCCAGGGGTTTTATTTTGGAATCAGTCGAAAAATAAAGGTGTGGTGTCGATAAAAGAGTATCAGGAATGGATAAGGATTTATGGCTTTTAGTTTGACATTGTGGTGATGCTATGGAAAAATAATGGATGATTATCTAGAAGATTAGGAGAAGAATATGGAAGCTAGAAATGAGTAGTCTTGGTTGAGGATAAATCCATGATTTTTGGTGGTTTTGGTAGAGAAATAAAGGGTGGTGGAAGTGTAGGTGGGACACATGAAGCTTATTGGATTTTATGAAAAATTGTAAAGTACATGGTGTTTAGTATGATGAAAATATATCATGTTGTTCCTTGGCTACGGTGTCTAGGGTTTCAAAAAAAATATCAAACGTCATGTGGGACATACCACACACAATGTGACCCATTATTGGTGAATCAGTGTGTAGCCTTAGTGTCCCCAAGCATGGATATGGAATGGTAAATGGGCATTATCAGATTAAATGAGAATGACCTGATACCTAGATATCACCTGGTAAATTGGAAAGGCCAAATTAGACCAGCATGGTTTGCTACTCAGACATGGTCAGGTACCCAGACACATCCAAGTACATGGTCACAAACATAGTACATGGAAATGACATAGAGTACATGGGTAAACCTAGCGTAGAGAAGAAAATTTATGTATCCCTAGTACATGTTGTGTACTTTCTCCAAGGTAGTTTGAGGACATATTTATCTTCAATATGGACCTATTTCTCTATGGTTCACACCCTTGGTCATTCCCCATGAGGTTATAGTAATTAATCATGTTTTAAGCATATGATGTAGTCTTTTATATGGTATTAGTCCTTGATAGATTTCATAAATTCATCCAGATGGACCTGAATATGATCATCTATCATTTATTCTTCTTCTCTATGCGGGTTTTGAGGAATCTCCATGACCAACATGTGTTCCCCTACTTGGAGGGTTATTCTAGGTAGGTTCTGGTATACACAATAGGCCATGGGTGATATCCCCTATTTTTTCAAAAATATTTTCTATGTTCCAGCAAGTACATATTTATGGTGTGATCTGAGGAGCCTGACTTCTTAGGTAAGCACTGACTGTGTTATCAGGCTCGTGGACTGAGTTCTCAAGGAAGATAATTACCTAGATGCCTCAAGAAAAATATTATGAATGGTTGTATGGTTTTGATATTACCCTAAGAATTGGTGTCTATATAGAGTATATCTGGGATATTATAATTATGTCTCATATTTTGATTGACATTCCATTATGATTATGAAATGACTACTCCCTTGATGATTTATATTTGGTGATTTTGGGGTGTCCTACTGGGTATATATATACATTCATGTGTATGGTATCTACATAAAGATGTTCTGTATTATACATATGATAGTCCTTTCAATGGAGTCTTGGGTGGACTAGAAATAGGCATAGAATAGTGAGATAGATAGGTTGTTGTTCGTAACAGGTTTTTCATTTGATAGCAGTCCCCTCCTTTCTATCAGGTTGGAATCTTTATTAGTTTTGGTGGGATTGTCTTCAAACCTTTATGTTTTATATTACTTTTATTGTACACTGATCTTTGGATAGTGATGTATGCATGTATTGTGGTATCAATTTAATTTTACCTTTCAAATTTTGTGTATATTGGATATGTATGAATATGTATAGTACCTTAGTCTAAGGCCTACCATGTGAGTGATATGATTACTCTAGGTTGGTCGCTATCCCTTGGCCTATTGGAGGTGAGCTTGGGTTGTCACACTCAACTTATCACCGGCCAGGAAAGCCCTAGTGGGTCAGTTTGGGACTTGTACCATAATAATTGAAACATTTAAATATATATAATATAATTATGTTATTATTTTAGTATGTTTAAATAATATTTTAATGAGGTAGAATAATAAATAAACTTGAAACACTCAGTTACTAATTATACCCCTCCTTTAGAAAACCTCTCTTGTATTTCACCTTAAGCATTCTTTGTTCAATTTTTGATGAGACCAGAACCACTAGGGAATGGATAGGGATATTGGTAAGGTATTTGGTCTAGGATTTTTCATGTTAAATGGATCAAATTGTGTGAAAAATTGAGGAGTGGAGGAACCCATTTATAAGGGAGGGGAGTGTCACCCTTGTAAATACATAAAACATTAAAAAATATAAAATTCTTTCTCAAAAGAAAGTGGAACCAAATGAACAGATTTTAAATCTAGGACTTGATAAGGTCTAAATCCACTCAACCAATAATATATATCCAAGTTTTAGATATATTTTATACATTATCTCTTAGTTTAACACCCCCCCCCGACTTTGTTAACCCCTTTAACCATTATCAGGTGAGTACCATGGTTACTATTCATAATGACGAAAAATGAAAATGACCTTATGAAAAAATTTGAACCTCATTATTCAAAATATAAAATTTATTTTTAAAGATTCAATTTTTATAAGTTTCATAAATTGTTTTTAAAATAAATATTAAAATTGCAATGAATACATTTTTTTATAAAAAATCACTTTTAAGAATAAAAATTATTTTATACCATAATAAAGAATAATTATAATTAATATATAATTCATTGGATTTTTATTAGTAAAATTGTACCAATTTAACTTTAAAACCAATAAAATATAATGGTACATTTCAAATACTTTAATGAAATGATGGTTATAAAAAATGGCATTTTTAACTATTCAACCAAAAATCAAAATTTTCATAAAATAAAAATAATAACCCAAAGATAAATTAGATATGATGTATCCCAAAATGAATTAATTTTTATCAAATTAAAATTATAATATTTTAAAATTTAAATTTTAAATAATATCATGTAATACATGGAAAACAATTTAATTAAATAAAACTATTTCTTTTTTAATTGAAAAAACATATAACATTATTTATGAAAATAATTTAAATATGAATCCATAAAATGAATATTTTTTAAATCAAAATATTTATATATTTCTTGGATTAATTAGGTTTTTACATTCTTCCCCCTTTAATAAATTGTGACCTCGCAATTACATCCATTACTTAAATAATGGAGGGTATTTTTCCCTCATAGTTTTTTCTGATTACCATATTACTTCCTAAATCAAGTGATTGTTACATAAAACCATTATAAACCGCTAATATTTTATAATATATTTCTATTTAAATAAATTTTATTTCTTTTATATCTTTTTTACACATAAAACTGAATTTAAAAGGGACCGTGATATAATATTGAAATATTATTATTTAATGTGTCAGTTATCACCGAGTAGTTTGATTAGAGGGTATGAATAGGACTAACTAAATTGTGGAAAATAAATTTTTAAATATTTATAAAATTAATTCATTGGTTTTAAAATTGTTATAAATTAAAATAATATCATTGGAAGGTAAAACGAGATGTTTTTCTAAAATAATTGTTTTATTATACACAATGTGTTTTTATATTAAAATATTAAATTAATATGTATTTATGAGTGATTTTAATTAAATTTTTAGATAATATATTAAATAAGATAATGTAAAATTGATTGAATAGTTTTTACATGGCAAAAATTAAAGGTAAACTTAGTTTTATTGTTAAAAATGCATTTTGCTAAAAACGTTTTTTTTTTGCGTTTTGCACGCTTATTTGAAAAAGAATTTATAAAACTTATAGAAATAGAATAATTTAAAATGAATTAAATATTCTGAATAAATATAATTAAAATTATTTAATAATACCAAATTATCTTTTTCATTATGAATAGTTATTAAGTTAAATATTCATTACTACAGTAAAGGTTAAAAGGGGTTAATAAGATGTTAAACTAAATTGATAAGGGTAAAAATGACCTAAAAACTTGTATAAAAACTATTGTATGAATATATTTAGAGTCTATACAATATTTTATATAAAAATAGTCCTATTTTTTCTACTTTCCCAGAACAATGACTTTATTATATTTTAATATTCTTAGTAATTATAAGTGTCACTCCAATCACTTATAAAAGGGCACCCCCTCTCCTCTATTCTCCACACCACATGAGTCCTTAATCTTTAAAAAACTAAACCCAAATCACTTATAAAACTCACTATACACATCATATAGTTTATTATATTTTTTAAATACCAACCCAAGGGTCCTTAAGTAGATATTCAAAGGACGATTTTCAAATAAGATGTATATGTTCTTACTGGTCTTTTTTAAGTTTACTTCTTATTATACTTCATATAAATTAATTGTATCAATTATAAAATAATTATTCCATTATCATAAATATAATTATATGTTATTAGGTTTATTTTATAATCATTTTCCACCTTCTTTTCATCAAATTAGAAATTAAAGTATTGCTTGTGTGTACGTGTGGACTATCACCTCCATGTAATGATGTGTTTCATTTTCCATCACCATTTTCATGGTTGGTTATTGTGATTTATTTAATTCTTATATATCATATTTATGAAATAATTATGCTTATATAATTATAATATCTTATCTACCTTATTACCTTCCCATCCGTCGGAAAATGATAACGTCACTCGTGTGCACGTGTGGACTACCTTCTCCATAAAGTGATGTGATTATTTTTTTTCATTTAATATTTATATAGATGGTAATAAGGATATATTTTATGATTATATATAATATGTTTCATATAATATTGATTTTACAAAGCTTAATTATAATTCCCCTATATTTATTTTCATCCATCAAATAGTAAAAACATCATCCGTGCGTACGTATGGACTGTTCTCTCCCCGAAGTGATATTATTTATTTATCATCACCACTTCATATAAATGGTTATAAATGTGGATAAAATAAATAAATATGATATTTATTTAATGATTAATATTTATTATATGATGAAACCATGACCATATTGCATGTACAAGAACTATCGAACTAAAACATGCATGGAAAATAGACCAGTTTTCACCCAAATATCATTTTTAAGGAAGAATTATTAATAAAAGGTTATTAGAAATTATAAATGAATATTTAATATTAATTTATTTATAAATATGTTTTTTAATAGATTTATAATAAATATATATTTACTATATAGTTTTTTGGAATTTTTTTGAAGAAATATGAAACTTGAGGTAAGAGATTTATGTTACAATCTCATTTCTTTTAGGATTATCTATGCGAAATTTTTGTAGAGGGAAATTTTAAAGATTTTATCCTATAAAACTGAATGTTTTATTTTCCTCTATTTTATCTAGTAGTTTTCAATCAATAGTACTATTTTACTCTATTTTGTATTTAAAATTACTGAGAAAATGTTTTTAAGAGAAATAGACCTTATTTCTTATTTGGTCGATGAAATTTTTCTTTAATTTCTATAATTTCCTTAAAATGTATTTAAATTTTTTTTCAATATTATAAAATGATTTATTAAATTCATTTTTATCCCTAATTTACCTTCAAAAAAAATTGGAAAATATATTCTTTTAATTTTTTTAATTGAGGTACTGTTTAATAAAGGTGTGAGAAGAATATTTATTTTAATGTATATTGCATGAACAAAATTTTACAAGATTATTAATACTCTTTTCTCAATATTAATTTATATTTTTATATTTTCCTTTTAAAATAAAATATCTTTCCAAATATTTTGGAAGTTTTAAGATTTTAAATAAGTGGTTTTAAACTTAAATGTGTATTTTAATCAAGAAATGTTCTAGTGATATTTTATAGGTGTTTTAATATATGAAAATATCATTCAATGATTATTTTTCTTCACTAGGGATATTATCCAATTATACAAACAATATTTATTCCCTAAATGAGTATTTATTATAATGATGAAAAATTTATGAAACCTATTTTCTTTTCTATGTGTTATGTTATGATGGAATGATGAATTTTTTCATGACCTTGTGGTATATATATAAATGTATTAATATTATATAATGGTTACTTCCATTATATAACTCTAAAGAATTTGGTAATGAGATTGAGATATCTCATGAGATAATGATGATAATCTAGGATATGATTATGAATATAAATGTTCAAATTTTGATGTGTGATTATGAATGCATCTAGCTATGCTCATAAGATTATGCATGGACATGATTTATAATAGTTTTATTCACATTTTGATGCGTGGGTATGATTTATTCTGGATATGATCTCAATATTATGCATGGACATGATTTAGAATATCTATGTTCACAAGATTATGATTTCATATTCTTATGATTCAACATTCCTATATTGTGACTCTTGAATGATGATTACTACTTTGACACCCTTATTAATCATTCTTTTAGATATGAATTTATTTTGGAGTTTATGATCTAATATTTGCTAGGTATGGATATTTTATGTTGATAATATGCACTTTATTATGTTATAATAACCTTATAATCATCTTATTCTCTCTTATGATTGATATCTCATGTGTTTACCCTTTCTAAGCATTTGACCTCACCCTTTCTTATGTTTTTCTTCCATAGGGTTTTATTAATGCTTCTAAGCATGATATATCTATAAGGGTACTAATATGAAGATATTTTTATGATATATTTAGGGTATTTTAATAAATATGTTAATTATGTATCTAGTCTTAAAATACACTATATCTTTACTATCCTTGGTCATGTATAATTTTTATATGTATTAAATATTAATCTAAAATGATGTAATATTTATATATTCTATGTTTGGATTTCCTCAGTTAGTATTAGATAATGGTTTAGTTATTTTTAGAGATTAGGTTATGAAAAATATGAGGATATAACCTAATAAAAGATATGGTGAACCAAATGTGATAAAATATGAACCTGATGTGTCATAGGTTGACTAGAAGGTGTCATAAAGTAGAACATATCTAGAATTATTTTATTAGGATTGGATAATTTTTACTATTGATCAATACTTATGTTGGCTATTTTTTGTTTTATTAAACGAATGTAACTAGAAGGAATCATGCTAAAAATGAATGTGATGGTAAATTAAATGACCATACTCATGAGAAATCAAATGTATTTAGAGATAGGATGAAATATTTTGTGGTTATGATCACATTACTCTCTCAATCTATTAGCAGTAACACAAACCATGTTTAGATTCTAAAAACTCTAAAGAGGGAAAAAATTCCCATTTGGTTTTTTATACGACAATGGATAACTTACTTCTATGGGTCTTCTAGTCCAATATTTACTAAGAAATGGATTTTTTTGATGGAAAATATATTTCATGTTCTCCAGTACTTAGACCATGAGAAGGATTTCTGAGTATTTTATCACTTGGAAGGAAAAGTTGATCAATGGTAGACTCTTATCGAGAACAGGAGGAAAGAGTATGAAATAAAATCCAAGGAATATGTGGAGTTTATGAAGGTATTTATCAATAAATAACTTCCTCAAACACTTTATACTTGGATAGAAAGGGAATTTCTAGAACAAAATCATAAGTATGATGAATCTATTGGTACCTACAAATAAAATTTAATAATACCTTAAAGGTATGCTTATAGCTTCATAATTTACCATGTGTGAAAAATTGATTGATTCTTTATTGTAATGAAAAAAAGTATTCAAAAGGAATTATCCCTATGAGAATTTAGTAACTATTATAAATAAATAAATTTGTTGTGATAGTAAAAATAGTGGTTGGAAACTCTAATTATTCTTTCAGGTTCACTGAAAATAATAGAAAAATATAGTTTCATGTAAATTAGAATCATAAATACCATGAAGGAAATAAATTCAAACCACCAACATGCTAAAAGTGTAGGGTAAAGAACTCGGAAAATTATCATAAAGAAACAAGGAAATTCTTCAAATGTAGAAAGGATGTCCATTGAGCTAGTGATTTTAAATAAGGGATGAAAACGTGGGAAAAACAACATAGGAAAAAAAGGATTTATCCAGTTAATTTAAATGTTTTCAATGAAATAATATTGTGAGTTATAAAAATAAATTATCTCATCTAATTACCAATGAGGACGATAGGCGTCAACTAACCCAGAAGAAAAATTATAAATTTAATGCCTTTGAAATCACAATTGAAGTGGGTTAGGATAATGATGTGGTGAAAGACACACTTGCCATCAACTCTAGAACTACAATTGTCTTATTTTATTCTAGATAGACAAACTATTTTATATCTTAATATTTTGATAATAGTATCACATAACCACCTCAATGATTATATATTTAATTGGTATTAAAAACTCAAATTATAATGATGATCACATCTGAACTTTATAGAACCTATTCAATAGAAGTTTGTGGGAATTTTCTACTTGAAAATCATGTTATTCTCCCTCCAGTATAAAATGATGTTATATAGGTAATTGTTTATATTTCTTTATGTAAATATAATTTAAATTGTGTAGGAAGATAAGTATCATTTTATATTATGAATCAACTAATGATTTTATATTAGTGTGATAATGAATATGAACTTATTATGGTAATTACTTATATTATATGTGTATTTTAAACTATTCATGAGGGATATTTATCTCGAATGGTGGAGTAAAAACTCCACATTTAATATATTCCTATTTTTTAATAATATTCTGATATATTTCCTTTTTTTTCTAGTGTTACCCCAAATCATGAAGTTTAGTTTACAATCGAACTCATATCTAGTGATATTCCTATTTCAAATACCCTTTATATAATTGCCCCAATTTAGTTATAGGAATTGAATAATGAACTCCAGGAGAATTTATAAAATGGATTGATAATTCCAAGAGTATCACCATGATGTTCACTTTTTCTTTTTTTAGGAATAAATATGGGTAAATTCATCTTTTCATTGATTATCTAGGAATTAACAAGATCATTATCAAGAACAAGTATCCCTTACTCTGTATTGATGACTTTTTTAATCAAATTTTTAGAGATAAATACTTTTAAAAGATTTTACTTCATTATGGATAACATCAATTTCAGATCCAGAAGAAGGATATATTAGAGATTTCCTTTTGTATGTGCTAGGGTCATTATGAATTTATAGTAATTCCATTTGGACATACCAATTCACATCCTCTCTTTATGGATCTAATGAATAGATTCTTCACAGATTTCCTTGATTGGTTGTTGGTACTATTTATAAATGATATTATTATATATTGAAAGATCAAGTAATGGCATGAATATTTTTTTGAAGTCCCTAAGGAAGGATTAGTTTTATACCAAATTTACCGAGTGTTAATGTTGGATACATAGGGTTTCATTCCTGGGTCATATAATCTCATGCGAGGGTGTATCAGTGGACCCTTAAAATATGGATGTTATTAACCAATGTCTAAGACCAAACATGGAAACTACAATTCATAGTTTTATCTAGATTTATGGATACTATAAAAATATTATGAGGGGTTTCTAAGGGCTATTTAATCCACTAACCATGTTTACATGAAAGGGTTCCATGTTCTTGTAGATATATGAATGTTGGGAATATTTAAAGGATCACAAATAAGTTTGGACATCACATATGTTTACATACTACCTTGTAGTGGATAAGAGTTTCTGATCTATATTCATGAATCAAATAAGTTAATATGATGTATCCTCAAAAATAATGACATGTCGATAGTTCATGCCTCACGCTAATTGAATATTCATAAGAAAAATTAATTGTATCTTGATTTGGATATGGAAGTAGTATTTTTTTATTCAAAATATAGAGTCATTTTATAGATGTTGAAAGATGTGATATATATATATATATCATAAAATCTTTAAGTATATATTCACATAGGAAGAGTTTAATATTCACCAAAATAGATGGTTGGAATTGATTAAAGATTATAACTGCTCAATACACTACTACCATATGAAGCTAAATAATATGTATGATGCTTTGAGTCGAAAATACCATGATATTTCATCCATGATGAGTAATTAAAGAGGTTTAATATTTATAAACATACAAAATATAGACCTTTAAATCACAATTAAAGGGGAAAATAATATCTTTCTTAGATTAACATTCAATCATTCATCCATAAGAGGATTAAAGAGGTGAGAAAAGAGGATTTGGAGTAGTATAAGAATGTGATAAATTTTCTTGAGTTCAACTATGATTTTGATTCAATTATATGTTTGAGGAACTTATTATGTGTCTCATCAAAACCAGACTAAAAGAAGGAGTTGTTTGATGAAGCTCATAGTTCATCGTTCCCCAACCATCCTAGAATTATGAAAATGTATGGAGATCTAAAATAGTATTTCTTGTGGGATAATATGAAAAGGGATATTATAGAGTATGTATCTTGATGTATTTTATGTTAGTAAGTTAAGTCTATGAGATAGAATTATAAGTGTATATTATAACCATTAACCATACCATGATGAAAGTGGATAAACACTCTAAATTGCCCGAAGGCCTTATTTTATTATTTTATTATAGATAATCACCCTTTTAAGGGTTGAAGGGGAACTTTTATAGAAGTTTATATCCATTCATCCGCACATTAGGGTGGCTCATAGCTGATAGAAAAGTTATGTTGACAATTATCGATGAGATCTATAGTTTTATGTTGGTGATAAGGTATTCCAATGAATATATCCTTGGAATAAGGTTATGATATTTGGAAATAATGAAACATTGATACCTAGTTATATTATCCCATTTTAAATTCTTGATAAAATTGAGATGGTTTCTTATCACTTGGTTCTTTCACTAAATCTACATCAAGTTTAAAATGCGTTCCATGTATCTCTTCTGATAAATCGTATACCTGATACTTTGTATGTACTAAACATGGAGGTCATACCATTGGATAATGAACACTGTTACGAGGAAAAAATATTGGTGATTCAGGATCTAAGATAGAATTTTTTTCAAAATAATAACGATCACCTTGTCAATCTTTTGTAGTGAAACCATAAATTTGATGAAGATATATTGGAACCTGAGAATGTGATGAGGAAAAAGTATCTTGAGATGTTTATATCAGAGTGATGACATATTTTGGGAAAAATTATTATAATGGGGTTATAATGTAACAACCTAATATTTTATGATATATTTACCTTTAAATAGATTTTATTTTTTTGATATATTTCTTTACATGCAACAGAGAGTTTAAACAAGCCATAATATACTATTGAGATATTATAATTTAATATGATAGTTATCACCTAACTGTTATATTGGTGGATTTTAATAAGACTAACTAAATTATAAAAAATATATTTTATATATATTTATAAAATTAATTCATTATTTTTTTAATTGTATAGAAATTAAAATAAAATCATTTAAAGGTAAAAAATAGATGTTTATATAAAAAATTAATTTATTTATTCACACAATGTGTTTTTATATTAATAAATTAAATTAATCTATATTGATGATTGATTTTAATTAATTTTTTAGATAATAAATTCCATAAAAAATTTATCAATCATATACTAGTTTTTATATTGAATGTAATGAAGGTAAAATTAGTTTTATGCAAAAAATGCATTTTTTCTTAAAACAGTTTTCTTGAAATTCGCACACTTATTTTAAAATGAATTTATAACACTTATAAAAAATTAATATTTTAAAATATATTAAATATTTTTAATCAGATTAATAAATATTATTTAACAAGTTAAAATTAATTTTGGTTCATTATGAATAGCAAATGAGGTAAAAACTCATTGCTACAGTAAAAGTTAGAAGGGGTTAATGAGGGTTTAAACTAAATAGATAAGTGTTAAAATAACCTAAATACTTGTATAAATAATTTTTTGTGAATATATTTCTATTTTATATCATCTTATATTCAAATATGATCCAATTTGGAGCTACTTTCCCATGAGTTTGACTTTATTATATTTTGATATTCTTAATAATTACAAGTGTGCAACTCCCCTCACTTATAAAGGGGCACCCCCTCTGCTCTCTTATTCACACCACTTGCGACCTTTATATCAACTAAAACCTACCAAAATATGTTATGAAATTCCATATACATGTCTTAGATGTTTTAATTATTTTAAAACACCAACCAAATTTTCTTTAAGAAGTGATTCAAAGTAGGTTTCTCAAAGAAGAGGTATATGTTCATATCAACCATTTTTAAGTTTAATTATTCTTCTAATTCATATAAATCTATTATATTCATCCTAAAATAACTAATACTGTATCATAAATATACTAATGTTTTATTATAATTTTTTGACAGTCATTTTTCACTTTATTTCCATTAAATGGTAAATGAATGTATTGCTTGTGCATATGTGTGGACTACCACCTCCATATATCGATATGATTCATTTTTCATCACCATATTTCATGGTTTGTAATTATGATATATTTAATATTTATATATGAAATTTATGACATAATTATGATTCTATAATTATAATATATTATATACCTTCTTACCTTCATATCCATTGGAAAACAATAATTTGGTCATGTGTACGTATGGAATACCATCTCCATGAAGCGATGTGATTCATTTTTCATTTTATATTTACTTGGTTGGTAAAAAGGATAGATTTAATAAATATATATGATATTTATGATATAATAATTATTCTTTAAAATTTAATTATAATTTACCTATTTTTCATTCAATCCATCACAAAGTGAAAACATCACTCATGCATACGTATAGACTACAGTCTCCACGAAGTGATGTAATTTATTTTTCATCGCCAATTTATATGAATTTTTATAAAAGTGTATATAATGAATAAATAATATACTTATTTCATGATTAATATTTTTTATATAATGAAACCATGACCAATATTCATGTACAGGAACCATTGAACCAAAACATGCAAGGAAAATAGATAAAATTTCATATGAATATCTAATTTAAGAATGAATTATTAATAAAAGGATATTTATAAATTATAAATGAATGGTATATAATAAGTTATATATGAATATTTTTGTTTATTATATTTATAATAAATATATATTTATTATATATAAGGTTTTAATGTGAATGGAGAAAGACAAGACTTTAGGTAAACGATTTGTGTTATAATTCAATTTCTTTTGAGGGTTGTCTATACTAAATTCCATTTAGGGAAATTACATAGATATTATTATTTAAAAATCTATATATTTTCTTATCCAATGTTTATTCCTTTAATTTTAAAGTAAAAAACCATTTTTATCTCATTGTTACATAAAAGTATTTATAAAATGTATTTAAGAAAAGTTGAATTTATTTTATCTTTGGTTGATGAAATTTTCCTTCCATGTCCGTATTTTCTTTAAAAAATATTATAATTTTTTTAATATTATCTACGGATTTATTAAATTAATTTTTACCCAATTTTTAGTTTTTAAAAAAAATTAAAAATATTATTCTTGTCATTTTATAAATGAGGTACTTTTTACTAAAGGTTTGAACAAAATCATTGTTTTAATGTATACTACATGACAAAATTTTCCATTTGTTATGACTACTCATTATTTTTTAATATTCTTTTACAATATCCATTTATGTTTATTGTGATTCATTAGGGACATGATCCAATGATACCATACTTATTATTTCTCTATAAGGTTATTCATTATGATAATGAAATCTTGATGAAACCCATTTTATTTTCCATGGTGTAAGATATGGTGAAATGATGAATATTTCCATGACCTCATAGAATACATATGAATTGATTATAATTATATGAATGTTGGGTATGTTTTATCCCTATAATTAATTGGGTAATGCGATATAGATATCTCATTAGATAATGATATTAAGTGTGCACATGATTGTGAATAGCTATGTTCATATTTTGAAGTTTAATTATGATTTCTTCAAGATATGCTCGCAAGATTATGTGTGGGAATGATTTTGAATAGTTATGTTCACATTTTGATTCATGATTATAGTTTCTTCTAGATATTCTCACAAGATTATGCATGGATATTATTGTGAATAACTATGTTCACAAGATTATTATTTCATATGCTTATAATTCAACCTGCATATATTGTGACTCTTTAATGATGATTATTTATTTTACACCCTTATTAATCATGATTTGGGATATGATTTTATTTTTCATTTTATGATCTAATATTTTCTAGGTATGAATAATTTAAATTGAGACCATGAACATGATTATGGTATCATACCCTTATGATCATCTTATGATCTCTTAAGATTAATATCTACTATATTTACCCTTACTAAGCATCTGAGATCACTATTTATTATATTTTCCTTCCCCAAGTTTGATGTGAACATATAACTATGATATTTATATAAGGGTAATAATTTTAAGATCCTTGGGGGAGATATTGAAGATCATTTATAAAATTAGTTGATTATGTATTTAGTCTCTAAATACACTAAACCTTTATGGTCCTCAAGTGTGTATAATTGTGATATATATTTAATATTCATCCCAATATATATTATATTTATGTATTTAATATTTGTTTTAACTCATAATTAACATGATTTATTTCTTTATTTCACAATATCATCCCTCTATGATCAAAAATGTGAACCATATTTTCTATATAAAAGTGATTATCCTCTAACTGTACCATTTCATGGATTAAAACATGATATTAATTGGGTACATAATTCCTTATAAAAGAAACATGAAACACATCATATACCTAACATAAAATCAAAGTTAAGTCCACTTGTTATTAAAAAAAATCCAAAAAAATTATAATTTCATAAATTCCAAAGAACCGTGGAATCAATTTTAAAAAAAATGCATTAAACATTTCTAAATAGATACTTTATTAAAAACACTATCTACTATCTCAGACGAGGGATCTTTCCTTAGGTTATCTACATAACTCTTCTTCTTACTCTGATATGTACTCATATAGTTCCAAATCATCTTAACCTTCTCAATCATATTTTATACCGACTCTACAACTAATAACTTCCTTCCATCGACTTCATCCCAACATGATGGAGTTCGACACCACTTCGGCATATAATTTCTGAAAAATATTCCTCTATATATTGGAATTAAAATAATTATTACAATAAAATTCCACTGATGAAAGATTTTGATCTTCCAAGATAATCCAGACAGAAATCCCAAAGAATATCTTAAAAGGTATAAATTGTTCACTCTGACTATCCATCAGATTGAGAATGAAAATCTATACTAAAATTTGATTTAGTACCCAATGAATTTTTAATTCCATTCAAAAAAATTGAAGTAAATTTAGGATCATGATTAGATATAATATATATTGAGAATCTATGTAATTTAAATATCTCTTTGTGATAAATTATATCGAGTTGATCAAAATAAATAATATCTCAAATAGTAAAAAATGCACATTTTTAGTTAAAAAATAAATAATAACCCAAATCAAATTATCACCTCAATATTCACTTCGTAATGTCATCACCAAATTCATGGATATATTCTCCATTTTCTATTCATGAATTATAAAATGCTGAAAATCACATTTGGTAGTTTTCACTTAGCTTTAACCTATTGACAAGTCAAACATTTCATGGTAAAATAATAAATATCTTTCTTCATTCCACCCCAACAATAATATTCTATAAGGTATATATATCTTAATACTTCTAGGATGAATAGAAAATAGAGATATATAAGCTTTACTCAATAATTACTTCTTTCATTGGGGATCACCTATCACACACAACCTCATTACAAATTTGATAACACCTTATTTATCAATATTAAATTCATGAAACTTAAACATATTGAAAATTTATACCATATCATTCTAATTAAAATATTCTCTTTAAGTATGCTTAGTTATGGCTCGTAATGGTGACTACACTAACACCTGAACCAAAAAAGAGGGAGTTATTACATGGAAAATTTCTAGTAAAACATTCATAAAATCATTAACTAAAAGATCATGTTCTTAATGTAACATGATTAGTGATAAATTTTACTTTCAACTCAAGGAATCTGTTTCCTTATTTACTTGACATAGATAATATTGAATCATGTAATTATAATTCTTTATAAATTACAGCCATCTTCTCTACCTAGAGTTTGAATATTTTTAAGTAAATTTATACTTTAAAATTTTATGGTTAGTAAATATTCCACATTTTACCCCATGTAATATATGTTAAAAATATTTAATTAAAAAAACCAATGATATAATTTTAATATAATTTTTAAGATAGTTTTTCTCATGGATTTTTAATTAACGTGAAACATGTGCAATTACCTGATTATCTTGCATCAATAAACAACTAATTCCCTTCAAAGAAGAATCATTGTAAAATAAATAAATAACCATTTTTATTAGCAAGGATAAAATTAGAACATTAACCAATATTCTTTACAATTAATTTAAATATTCATCAACTAATTCTAGATGAATTTAACACCTTTTCAAGTTAACTTATTTGGTCGACTAGATTACTAAGGTAGGTTTTCAAAAAAATGGAAATAACTCGCTCCAAGAAAAGTTTATATCACAGTAAAATTTGTAAGTATTTTCATCTATTCCAACACTTTAGTTTTAATTGGATCAATATTTATGTCATCTTTAGAAAAAATATACACAAGTAATTAAATTTTTTGTTTCCAAAATTTACATTTAAATTTTTTTTCATATATAATATTTTATTTTTAAGTCTGTTAAAAAATATTTATATGTTTCTAATGTTACTCATAAATTTTAGAATAAACTATAATTTCAACAATGAAAACCCAAAAAAGTTATCCAAATATTGATGTAAAACTATATTCATATGATCTATAAATATATTATATGAATTCCCCAACCTGAAAGGCATAACCAAAAGCTCATAATTCCCTTACCTAATGGAATGTCATCCTCAAAAAATTTACCTCCTTCACCTTTAACTGGTGATACCAAGACCTAAGATTAGTATTTGGAAAATATTAATCAACCTAGATCTAATCAAACAAGTCATAGATATGATTTAATGGATACTTTTTCTTAATAGTGATGTTATTTAATTCTCTATAATAGATGAAAAGTCTCTTTGAAATATATTTCTTTTTAACAAACAAAATAGGAGCAACAAAAGGTGATGTGCTAGAGTGGATGAAACCCTTATAAAGAAAATCTTATATCTTCTTTTAAAATTCCAAAATTTCAAATAGATTCATTTTATAAGGGGGTTTTGAAAATGGATTTGTATCATACACTAATTAAATAGTGAATGTAACCCCCTAGTTAGGAAAACACTTCCAAAACCATTAATAAATAAATCCATATTTTCATTAACTACTAGAATATCAGTAATTTGAATAGTTTATTTTCTTTTGAGAATATGTGAAAGATAACTTTCAGTTCTATCTTCTATAAGTTTCTAATATTCTTCATATGTTATCAAAGGTATGGATTTATTCTTATATACAGATTGAAACTCGTTCTAAAAAATTGATTATTTAACTTTATAATTTATCATATCATGTTAAACTGAAAGAAAATCCGTACCTAGAATCATATCAAACTATAAATTCGGAAATGAAATAATTTTTTAGAAAAACCCAATTTATTAATAATAACATAAGGATTTCTATAAATTATTTTTGACTTTAAAATTCCCTATGAATTATTACCAACATTTATGACTTTATTTTTGGAGATGGTATTTCCATTTAACTTTAAAATTTACTATATATAAAATAATTATTAGTTCCTAAATCAAATAAGATATTAGAATAATTTTAATAAAAAAGTAATATACATGTCACCACTTCATTTTAGGGTCTCGTGTCTATTTTAGTAGTAGAAAAAGACTTTTCTACACATTTGTGTTTCTGATATTGATGATTCCCACCTTGAGTAACTAACTTCAGACATGGATTAGCATAATTTCTCAACTCATTGTAATTTAAACATCTTACTGCAAGCTGACTATCTATTTTCCAAATAATTTTCTATTTAGAACTCATATCCTTTCATTACCAATCCAAATGACCAAGATTACCACATTGGTTACACTTTTTAAATCATATCAAACATTATTTAAAATGTGTTTTACCACATTTGGAACATTTATTGGTGCTTACCACTAGATATATTGGTTAAAGTTTCTCTATTACTTTCTACCTAAAACACTTCTTAATCTACTTCTCAAAAAGTACATAAGTTTCAAACAAATCCATATTAACTTTCTTAGCATAATAAACAACCTCCTCATAACTTTTTGAAAGTCATTTGGGATCATGTAGTCACCCCAAAAGAGGGGTTGAATTAGTGGTGACTATATTTTGTTGATTATGTTCAACTTAAAAATCTTTCCTAACTTCAGTTGATTGAACTTCTATTATCTATTATGATATATGGATCTTAATAAGTTATTCCTCACTATTTTAACCATATGTTTTAAAAATTATATAAGGAAAACAATAAATGGTTATTTTTACCAGTTTCAACCTTAGTTTGAAAACCTAAATCCTATCCATGGTGAATCCTATTGGACAATGAATTCTTCCACTAATAATATTTTTATCAATTATAAGTGAAGGGTATTTATACTAAATACCATTATTGATCTATCTCTTTAAAATCTCTAACTATATTCCGATAGGGTTCCAAACATGATAAAACTCCCATTAGAATCCTTATATCACTTGATAGTAATGATTATGCTGACTTATATTAGTTAAAAAATTGCATATATTTTCAGCTAGTATAATATAAACATGAAAGAATCTCCCTAAAAAATCATCCAAAAATGTCTATCTAATAACTTCTTCTTGTGAACTCCCTCTGATCCACCTCTTCTTTAATCCAGTATAGTCCATCCAACTCACTTTACCTTCTATATAGAAATCCACCAATTGGTACACATCTAAACTTAGCACATCAATATTCACCACATCAACTTCCATCAATAAATTCTATATCTGGTGTGCCTTTAAACAATTCATTTAGGACTAGTACCTCAATATGATGATGATCTATCCATTGTACCTATCACAAAAAAATATTCTTCTGGTATTTATGATCAAACACTCTGGATGGTACTCTATTGATTGGAACCTTTATCTAGTGCCTCTTATTTAACCAAGTATTTATTTGGTTGTAAACTCATACTAATAGAATCTCTTAAACAATTTTATTCACTCACGAATATGAATATTGTTTTTATATTTCTTGTGTCATGATTACACCCCCATTTTATAAGTTCACTTGAAGAGGAATGGTTGGGGAATCAATTTAATTTTCCCACTCTTCTGAATTTCACTATATGTACGTTAACCATTCTAGAGTCTTCCTAAAGATTCATGAAGACTCACACATCTACAATATTCTTTGAAATTCCTTAACTTCAGTGTTAATAAACTTCATAAAAATTCCTTATATTAGAAAGATACGTAAATATAAATTTCTAGTATTTCATCTTCATATTCACGGACTTCACAAAGGTATTGTAAATCTTTTTAGTAATCGAACCGGTATAGGTTTTTTTTGATGACTACATTAAGAACATTTCAACTAGTAAACTTATTCTTTGTATAGTGCATATAATATTTCAATGTATAGTGATTCACCTCTCTACGATCTTCTTCAATTGATTTCTTCAGTTAGATGAACTCATCTATTCTTCGATCATTTCTCTTCATATACCTCCTCTACCTAAATCATTCAGAATTTTGTGACTAATGAAATTCAGCGAATTCTAGTGTCTGGTGGACTTAAAATTTTTTGACCACTAGGATTTTTTCCAATGAGTTGGAATTACTCTACTTGTTATTCTTATATGATGAAATTATTTATCTATTACCCATCCTTACCACAATACTTCATGTTTGACTCAATTTTTTTAGGATTTTCCATCTGATGGCATCACATTTATCTAAAATATTTTTCCCTCTAATGAAACTTTGACTGATTTAGTTTATATTCCACTGATAGATAAGATTTTAAGAATTTTGAAACCAATATAACTTAGGATCTATTTTAATATTTATATATTTAATGGATTAAAAAACCCAGTTTGGTATAATATCTCTAAATTATCCATCTAATTACATCAATAATTTCTAGATGATGCTTTACTATATGATTTCTTTCTCCTTCTGAAGTTTCATCATCCAATAGAATCAAACTAATGCCTTCATATCATATAACCCTTCATAACATTGAACTTCATACAACATGTGACAAACTCTTTTCATTTGAACTATGTACAAACAGTCTGTTCGATAAACTCAACTACCTCTATCCATAAACTCCATCTACCTTTGTTTATTACACCTAATTAATTTATGTTATTTTAATATTATACTAATTTTAAAGACTTCTACAAAATTCTATATCCATATTTTTTTGACATCCTTAACTTATCCTATGTTTTCTGCATCATTATTGAACTTTTTCTTGAACTTCAAACTCTTACAAACTCTTCATCCACAACATAAACTATGTTCCATCTAGTGCCTCTATCTGCTTTATTTAGTAAATGGATTTTATATACCTTTATTCATTGGTAATATTGGCCTTATGAAAGGAATAATACAATTTACCCTTAAATTAGATTCCTTTACCATTATGTAGCCTTAAAAACTAATCTTTTACCCTTAAAATGATGGTATGCCTTTATGAAACCTCTTCCCAATAACAATACACATGGTCTATCTGGTAGACTATGTCTGGTACTTCAGCTAGCACTTCATCTGCCCAATCAGATTATGAATTCTTCTACTTTGTAATTTATCTAGTAAAATCACCATGATTACTCAAGTTGCGGGACTTCATTATATAGAATCTTCACCTGATCACCTCATTCTAGTTATCTTTATCAAAAACTTTTTGGTACAAAAATTTAAACTCTACTCCATCTCATATATAGTTTTATTTCTAAACCACTTTACTAAATCATAAAAACTTCACCATGGATCAATAATTTCTTCATGATGTTATGAACCTTGAGATAATCATAGAATTATCTAACATTGTAATAAATTTTATAAAAAAAATAAAGAAACTATATAACTAACTTTAGTAATTCATTATGAATATTTTCCTAACCTTCTTATGGAACACATAAGGGAATTTTTCTATCCTCCATATGTAAGTTTTCCTAACCTTATTCAATAGACTTTATCTCTCCTTTTCTAGTGAAGTTTTACATCTTAATATATTTTTAATTACTCATTGAATTTAAAATAGACTATTGACAACATATACAATATATATTAAAAATATACAAATGGATCTTCAATTTCCCCATTGGGATTTGTTTCCAGTACCATATTTTATTTAAATTAAATGGGATATTTACCCACTTTATTGAATCTCCCATTTTCACATTTTTTTGGGTGAGGGAGGATCATATTAATATATTTTCTTCTTACCTTTTATTCTTCTGAAAAACTAAGTATAAAAACCAAAATTCTTGAGAGAGAAAACAAATTACATTTCTTAAGGAAATAAGACTAAAATAAATCAAATTTAAGTCTATCTTATCCATTCTTGATGTATAAAACAAGAGTGATTAACTTAAGCACTAAAGTTATACATGAACTTTACCTTGTGATTACAACATTTCAAAATCTTATTTTAGGAAAGTTTCTTCATATTTTAATTCATTATATTCTATGTGTCTATCCTAAAAAACATGTCAAAAATGTTCAAGCATAAACATGTGTAGTTTTTCTCTCCCTTTTAAAGATAATAAAAAAATTTCTTCTCCAAAACATTTATCCCTTTATATTTATACCTCAATTTTGTTATAAAAGTGGGAGTATATAAATTTTACCTCTAAGATGATAGTGCATTTCAATATTATTCATCTTCTAGATTTTTAGTACCCATTTTTATATTCCTTTGGGTGGCTATAATGGTTTTTTAAAATATTATACAAAAATTATAAGAAAACCAACTTTATATTTCCACTCTAGGAATCCCTTGGAAGATCATCACCATTAATCTCATTTCATATTGTAATCTCATTGAAATATATGAGGGAATAATCTGGATATTTATTAGATTCATTAGAAAGTGAAATGGGGTTGAAGATGTTTTCATAACCTAGAATATCTATTTTCTGAAACTTCATTTTTCTTCATTCTTTTTTCCTTGGTTTTCCAAACACTAATATTCATGGGATTTATTGTTCTATTATCCTTTTTTTATTTTAAACATTGTTTTTTAGAGTTTTCATAACTACATCTAGCAAGTAACATGGTATTTTCTTTATTTCTTCCACTTCCAATCTTTATTCTTCTTCTTACTGTTCTGTCCATACAACCATGAAAAGCTTTGGAACGTATTCAAATTTCATTGTGTGATCAACTTTTCTTATAGTTAAATTTTTTTATGAAAATTTTCCATTATTATTTAAAAAAGTATCCTATCCTTGAAATATTTTCATTTTATTTATAGGATTGTGTCAAACCAGTTACATTTTACTCAAAACTTATTATCTTTTAGTAAGTTACACTTTAAAGGTTTCTTTTAGTGAACTTCAACTTCTTTATCCAAAATTTCTTACACTAATCTAATTCACTTATATCTTTCTTGGATTGTTTGACTTTTTTAATTGAGATTCCTTCTGTCTTCTTGAACATTCATGGAGATTTTACAATTATCCATGAAGTTTAATTTTATTCCATATAAGTACCAACTTTTCTTGGGCTATACATTTTAGAAAATTTTCTCCAAGGTGTAAGGATATTATTTGATTCATTTTTTCTTTCATCCCAAGGTGGTCCTGAAATCTTTCTTCCTTACATTTTCTTCATATTTTGTGGCCTCTTTATATAAGAAGTACATAATTTTTATTGATATAAGTACACCATCACATTTATTAATCATGGTCATTTCTTCCAAAACATTCAAAAAAATCATCAAAATATCCAAATATATTTGATGTGGCAAGATATTTCTTATTTAATGAATATTGGGTATACATAGCTGATTTTCTTTTTCCTTTAACTTTACTACCCATAAATGTTGGATTTTCATGTTCTTCATTATTTATAAAATTATTCCAAAAAATAATACTCATGTGTAAAAACCTTCCCCTTCACCAAAAATAACCAATGAACCTCAGCATATTTCATTGTGTTACATTTTGGTTGGTTGAAAAAAAAATATGGACTTATCTAGGGGAATTATTTCTCTTTTATTTTATAAATTTCTCCTTCTAAGAATAGGTGGGTTTATCAAAATTCCTCACCCACTTTTTTTTTGAATGATAACCAGCACTAAGATTATAATAGTTAGTGAAAATAGATTCATTATAGTGTTGGGTTGCCTTTTCTTCAACTTACCAAAAGTGTATGCTTCTGATGGTTTTTAATTCCATCTATTATAGGATAAAGTCTTTTTGATGTAACAATTTCCTTATAAACATTAGTATATTTGTTTATCTCAGTATTATGTGAATATTTAACTTGAGTAAATTCAATGTTTCTTAGTCTCACTGCCTAATCAGGACAATATATCTTTAAAGTGTTGTTCTGGTTTTCAATACCAATTTCCTTTTCTTCACGTTAATCTTTAAACTTTTTTATATTTTCCACATGTATCTTACTCACATATTTCAAGGAAATATTAAGTTTATTTAATCAATTTTCCTTGATATCCATTTAATTATTTTTAAACTCATAAATATCTTTGTGAATATCTTCTAGTTCATGGAGTTTTTTATTCACAATATTTTTCAAAACATCTTCTTCAGACAAACTCTTCAATAAAGATCCTTTCATAAGGATAAAATTTTCTTCATATATGACTACTAATTTTTCCTTAATCATGTTGGATTGGGTTAAGGTGTTAGACATTTTATTCTTCTAAACTATTTCTCCATGTCGTTAACTCTCAAACTATATTGATCATTCGATATCTTCAATTCTTTCATCTTTAACTTTCAACTGATTGTTTTTATCTTCAAAAAAAACTTTCTAACATATGGAATCTTTATTTAATCATTTCCTCAACAAAAATATTCTCCAAAAAATTTATATACATTATATACACCACAAGTTGAACCATTTCTTAATAAAGTAATGAATATTATTCCTTTTCTTCATCATTTTTGATGAGATATGTAAATTATCATATATTATATCCTAGTTTTTTATCTAAGTAATAAAGTTATAATTTAGTCTATGATATTTCCTCTTGTGGTCCCCTAATATGTGAAATTATATATGTAGTATCTTCAATAGGAACATTTTTCATTTTAGATATGATTATAAAGTAGAAATCTTCTATAGTTATTATTGAGTCACCACTTGAGAAATATTCCTTATGAGGATTAATTTTCTCATATTCACAATAATTATTAGTAGACACCATAACTTTAGGTGGTGGTGGATCCTCCCTCCATTGATTTTGAGAGATAAAATTTCATTACTTTTGATCTTCATTTTTATTTTAATTTTCAAATTTTTTGGATAAAATATCCAAGTTTATACAATCAGAAATAATTTTTTTATTATTTATCTCAAGATGAACTTACTTCACTTCTATAGAAAAGCATTCCCTAACTTATGGAAAGATTCACTTCATATATAATAACTAAATATGAATGAGAACAAAAAAATGTATATCCAAATAGATGGAACCCATGGCTCTAATACTAATTTAAATTCTCAATAGGATTGTGTTATCACCTTGGGAGGGGGTGAATTAGTGGTTACATACTTTTACTAATTATGTTCCACTCAAAAATATTTCTCACTTTATGTTGATCAAACCCCTATTATATGTTATGATTTATAGATATTCATAAATTCTTCCTCAATATTTTATCTTTATATTATGTTGTTGATATATAGAAAATAGAACGTAGGTTTTTTTATAGGTTTTTTCCTCAGTTTAAGAACCTAAATCTTTGTCATGGAGACTTCCACTGGTCCATGGATTCTTCCACTAATAATATTTTCATCAACTACAAGTGAGGGATATTTATAAATTATCCCATAGTAAAAATATCACCAAAAAAGTCAAAACTAACTCCCAATAGGGTTTTTTACATGAGATAACTCCCATTATTTTCCTTCTATCTCTTGATAAGAATGATTATATGGACTCTTGTTAGTTACAAAAATTTCTTATATTTTCACCCAATATAATATAAACATGTAAGAATCTCCCGAAAATACATTATTTTTAAATGTTCATATGATAACTCAATATATTTTAGTATGTTTAGTGTACCTTCTCTTTCTTCCAATATGGTCCATCTGAGGCACCTCACCTTCCATCCAAAAACGTCTTTCTTCAGTGCGCCTATGAACTTAGTGATTCAATATAATATTCTTTAATTTCTATCCACAAATGCTTAATCTTGTGCGCCTCTATATAATTTATTTCTGGCAAGTACCTCTTTCAAATAATGATTTTACCATTATATATGTCACCATAAACTCTATATCTGATACTTTTGATCAAAATCTCTGGCCATTACACTTTTTATTGGAACCTCTCTATAATTATTCTTTCTAACCAAGTATTTATCTGGTTGGAAACTTTTACCACTCTAAGCCCTATGTTGCATTAGTTCAATTTCACATATAAACAGTGTTCCTACATTTATCTCATACTATTGCACCCCAAATTTGTAGGTTCAATTGAAGAGGAATGGGAATGAACTCAATTTCATTTTCCTACTCATCTTTATTTAACTCAATACTTCTAAATATTTCTAGATCCTTCATAAAACAATATAAAACTCATGAATCCAAAACCTTCTTTGATCTTCCTTAACCTCAAAGTTAAATAACTTCTTCGAACATCATTATCTAAGTTAGATAAGTAAACTTTAAAGTTTATCATTGCAATGTCATATTCAAGTAATTTACAATGTTTTTATAAAGATTCTTAAAAATCCATTTAATATAGTTTTATCTGATGAATTCATGAAAAACATCATCTGATGAACTGCTTCTCTGTCTGGTGAATATGATATTTTTATGTTCAATGATTCACCTCTCCATGATCTTGTTTATCAAATTTCTTTATTTTGATGTACTATACTCTTATTCAATTGTTTCTCTCTATATTCCTCCCCTGCCTAAAGCATTTATAGTTTTGTGACTGATGAACATTAGTGAATTCCTCTATGTGATAGAATTGCATAAGTTTGGTCTATGTGATTTTTTCAATGAGTCATCATTATTTTATCTAATCTTCCTATATGATGAAATAATTTATCTAATACATTACCTCATCTTAATAATTCATGTTTAACTCAATTTTAATCAGGATAAATCATCCAATGGCATCGTATTTCTCTATATGATTTTTATCTATCCGATGGAACATCAATCAATTCACTCTCCACTACATTGATTAGTAAGACATTTTTGAATTTTTTAACTGATAGTACTTAGGCTTCATATTAGTCTCCATAAATTTCTTGTATTTAAAAACTAATTATGGGCCAACATATCTAAATTTTCCATTTGATTAAATTGATAATGTTCATATGATTCTCATCTATTATATAGATTTATCCATCTAATGGTTCATCATCTAATAGACTCAAACTTATGCCTTCATATCTTAACACCATTCATAAAATTGAACTTCATATAGTATGTACCAAAATTGTTTCATTTGAACATCATATAGAATATATATTCAGTAAACTCAACTACCTCTGTCTGAAATCTCTATCTTCCTTTTTCCATTGAAATTGGTTCATTGATGTGCTTTTACCATTATTTAAACTAATAAAAAATTATTTAGAAAACTTTATCCATCTATTTATAAATTACCTTCTTTATGTGGTGTTTTAATCTTCATCATTTCACAGATAATAAAACTTTAAATTCATATAAAATCATTATACCAAACAAAAACTATGTTTAATTTAGTGTCTCTATCTAATTTCTTCATCCCCTGGACTTTAGTTACCTTTACACATTAGGTATAATATCCTTGCACAAGTAATAATGTGAATTAACCTTACATGAGATTCCATTACCTTTACCCAACCTTCATAACATAAATTATACCCTTACATAAATAATGGTATAAATTTATACAACCTTTGTCCGATAAAAATATGCATGGTCCGTTCGGTAGACTATGTATGGTACTTTAGCTTGCACTTTTTATGCTTTCTTGAATTATGTATTCTCCTCCTTTAAAATTCATCTGATAACATCACCATGTTCCATCTAATAACTCGAACTGATGGACTTCATTCTATAGAATCTTTATCTGATCACCTCAATCTTTTTATCTTCTTCTAGAACTTATTTATTAAAAAACATAATCCTCACCCCCTATGGTATAAATCTGTACCTCTCTCCCCTTTTATTACCTCATAAAAACATAATCTTGGATCATGAATTTTTTCACGATGGTATGAAATTTGATATCATCTTAGCATTGTCTGATTTTGTAATAAATTTTCTTAACAAAGTTAAGGAAACTATTTTACCTCTTGCAAAAATTCGTTAAGAATGTTTTCCTAACCTCTATAAGTAACTAATAAGTAAACTTTTATATCATTCATATAGAGGGTTTCATTACCTTCTTCAGTAAACATCATCTCCCCTATTCTGTTGAAAGTCTACTTCTTCATCTCCTTCAAATTCTTCAATGACATTGTAATAAAATATAAACAATATATACAATATATGTTACAAAAAATCCCAAAGTATATTTATTTTTAAATTAACTGAAGGCCAAATATCTTTGTATAATTTGTTTCATAGCTGTGTAAAATCTATCAATTTTACTCTTACTGTTTAGAAGAAAATTCGGTGCATAACTATTCAGTTTGGTAAAATTTTCATTGTAAGTGGACACTAAGTCTTTTTACGTTTTCTTAAACTCTAGAAATTTACATTCTATTCTCAGATAAAGATATTTAGGAAAATCTTCCTCAATAAAAATATCATAAATACCTTCCAATCCATGGAATCAATTTCATGTTTTCCTTATTGTTCTTAATTAGATACCATTATCGACCAATTACACCTTCAAAATAAAAAATAGAAAGAATTAAATTTTGATGATTTTAATATCCCAAAACATTAAATATCTTCTCTAATTAATTTATCCATACTTCTTATTTCACCAAGTTTGAAGATCTACTAAAATCCATAGGGTTTTGTTACATAAAATGATCCACTATAGAAATGTTCCCCTATAGAGAATTCAATTTTTCTCATAAATGGGTTCAGTCATTAATATACAATTTCAATTGAGTGAATAAAACCATAAACTATTCTATCCCAATAGTTCTAGGTTATTGATTTGGAGTTTTATTATATTCTTTATGCCTTCCTACTTCAGCTATCTTGTTTCCTATGAGAAAACACATTCAAAATAGACATGGATTAGATAAAAAAATATGAAAATCATCAAAATATATCTCATGATAATAAAAACATAAATTTTAATCTCTTAATAGTGTATTTTAATATTATTATAACCTTTAAATGTATATAAACCATTTATCAAATACCAACTATAAAAACATGTCACTTTAACTACCTTTAAATTTGAGTTTAATAGTAATAATTTCACATTTTTACATTCCTATGATATTTTGGATTTATAGTTTTAGAGAATTAGGAAAAATAGTACATAATAAAGTCAAATATTACCAATATTGTACACTTTTTTCACAAAAAATATGGTTTTAATTTGACACACCTATTTTATTCAAGACACCTTTTATTATTTTAAAAAAAACCGAAAGATGAATGTTTGGCCTTGTTATAGTTCCCACTCATATTTTGATCCCATGAAAAACATTTGAAAATTTGGGATGATTACAAAAATATTAGTATGGTATATAAAAATAACGGAATCCTATTATTGGAGTGAAAACATAAATACCCATGAAAATGTTTACCTTTTTCACTATAATAATTTGACCACAAAAATAAAAACATTACACATATAAAAAACTAATTTTACTTAAATATAAGATTTTATAACATGTTATTAATTAGAGGAAAACAGTGAATTCATACTAATACATGTGGTAACTCATGAAAATATTTCACAACCTTTAACCTTTTTAAGTTCGTACACTTTCCTTAGCTCGTGAAATCAAATGATTTCCCGAAAAACCATTTATAAGAATAAAATTGGTGTATTGGAACGTCATATTCATAAAATATGTTTACTCTTATCTAACCCATATTGGAATAACTAAGACCCAATTAATTCCATATAAGTAACCAACCCGGTTCTCTCCCTCATTTTTTTCCATCAAAGAAAAAATGATTTCCCAATTCATTAGAGATATATATCAATATCACCCATTATAATGATATATATCAATCTCACTAAACATAATATATAGTTATAAAGAACTATATAATGAACAAAAAACTGTAAAATATCACTATTTCATCATAAAACCCTTGAAAAATACATTTGAACCCATAATAAAAACAATTTTCATTTTTGAATAATCCTTAGGAGAAATATAATTTTTCTTTGAAAACCCCTAAAAGTTAAAAATTACTAGAAGAGATGAAAAAGGATCTAATTTTAAAAAACATGTTATATTATATAAGAATATTTATAAAAAATATCATCTATAATGGTAGTAAAATTTGGTCAATCCATATATGTAAAATAAACAATCTTTTTTCACTTTTTTTAAAATTCAAAAATAACCCATATGAAGGACGTTAAAAAGATTAAAATTTTAAACACTTTTAAAAAAGTAAAAAATAGTAAAAATGAATTTTAAAAACCATTTAATAATAAATAATAACATTCTTGAAACATTTAAAAAAATATGGATATGTAGGGGGAAGATTTTAAAATATTTTAAATATTGTTTTAAAATAAAATACATTAACTTGAGTTTCTACCAATTTCATTCATATGTCTACCCTCATTAGTAATAAAATTATATTAGTTTAATAATTGATTAAGAAACGTTTTCATCTAAATCCCATTAAAATTATTTTCTTAATCTATTTTATTTCTATGTTTTATTCATTTACTAAAATGATTATGTTCAATATGGATGTTTTGAGGATGTCTAGTTTATAACATAAAAATAACATCGGTGTGTTGATTGTGGTCAAAGGGGTTATGGATCCATTAACTAAATAATATTAAACAAGTTATAATTATCATATTTATAATTTATGTACACTTTTAAAACCAACCATGTAAGGTGGTCATGAAAAATGAACCACATCGTTTCATAGATAAATTAGTATGTACATACACATGAATGAAATTTTCATTTTACTATTGGTTGGAAAAAATAAATTAGATAATATTTTACTTTTAAATAATAATAAATATTATATTAAATTTGAATTTATTAATTATTTATATCCTTATTACCATGCTTGAAATGTAGAACTTAAAAATGAATCACATCGCTTCGTGGAGGTGGTAGTCCATATGTGCACTCGAGCGACGTTATCATTTAACAATATATAATAGGATAAGTAATTATTAAATTATTTTTAAATAACTATATTTATGAAATAAAATTTATATATATTACCTTTATACATAATTTTAACCATACATATGATATCCTAATGAAAAATGATACACATCGCTTCGTGGAGGTGGCATTCCACATGTACGCACAAGTCATATTTCAATTCCCCATGGGATGGAAACCTAGATTAAAAAGGGATTTTCCATAATAATAATAAAATAATAGTATATTTAATATACTAGTGTTATTATTTCATCATGTTTGAATAATATTTTAAGGATATAAAAGAATAAATGAACATGAAACACTCCGTTAAGATTATACCTCTTCTTTGGAAAACCACCTTTGAATTACACCTTCATCCTTCTTAGGTTTGTATTTTTGTGAGACCAAAACCTCTAGGATGTATGGATGTATATTGGGAAGGTATTAAGATAATTAATTGTTGTGTTAAATGGCTCAAATTTTGTGAATAAGTTAGGCGAAGAGGTGCGCATTTATAAGTGAGGGGAGTATCACACTTGTAAATACATAAAATTTTAAGTATGATATATGTATTTCTCAAAGTCAAGGGGTAAAAATGAAAATTTATAAAATAAAATATCGTTTATAAGGTATATATGAACTCGTACAATAATATTTATCAAATTTTTAGATATATTTTATATATTATCTCTTATTTACCCTCCCCCCCACCCATGTTAACTCTTTTAACCTTTACCGGGGGGATAAAGTTTTACCATGTTTACTTTTTATAAGACCAAAAATTAAATTGATATTATTACCAATTTTTAACCTTCTATTTGAAAATATTAAATTCATTTTTTAAGATTAAATTTTTAAAATTTTAATAAATTAATTTTAATCTAATTACGTAAACCGCAATGAAAATAGTTTTTCGAGAAAAACCCTTTTAAGCAAAAAAAAATTATAAACAAATCATGTATAATACTAATCAATAAAACATTAATTATGTTATTACTATTAAAATTGGAATAATCTAACATTAAAACCAATCCAACATATAATTTTACTTTTTAAATACTTGAAAATAAATTATAGTTTTAATAAAAAATGGTATTCTTAACTACTCACTTAAAAATAATTTTTTAGAAAAAATACAAAAAATAAACCTAAGATAAATATGGTATGATGAATAAAAAATTAATACCTTTTTAAAAAAATTTAAAATTATAAAATTCATAAATTTAACTTTTAAAAAACCATGTAATGCATTGAAAATAATTTAGTTAAATAAACTATTAATTTTTTAGTTGAAAAATCTTGTAGTATTATTTATAAAACTATAATGAATATGAATCTATAAATTAAATAAATATAAATCATGATATTGATTTATTTATAGGATTACCTGAGTTGTCACAATTTTAATGAGACATTAGAAAGTATTTATGAAACTTTTTGGAAGAAATTGCGTCATGTTAGGAGACATCTTGGTGAAGAAAGGTTACTATTTTATATGATAAACTAAGTTAAGTGATATGAGACATCACTCACTTAATTGAGTTATTCTACTTAATAAAATAATATATAATTAAAGAACAAGGATAAATCATTATTCATTTTATAAATAATTAGATCTATATTTATTCTTCTAAATTGTGTTTCATCCACCTCTTTCATTTTACCCACTTCATTGTATCTGTTTCCTCCTACTATTTTAATATTTTTACTTCATTGATTCAATCATAACTACATAAATTTATATTCATTAATTTGAAAATATATAAAAACATATAAAATAAATTATATTTTATAAATAAAAAAACAAAATAAAATGTTGATAATGCTATTAATAAACTCCAAGGAATCCTTAAGAGATGATAAATGTGGTAATCTCATTGGCTTGCCCTTAGGTATTTTATAAATTTCCAAATTACATCATCATCCCTTAGTTATGGCCATCAAAACATAAATTTTCCATAAAATTTTTGTTACAACATCAAACAATAAGTTTTTTACTAATCCACAAGAGTAAATTATGGTGATTATATATAAATTAGATAAAATATTTCCATTAGGCTTCTTTGATTCAATGAAATATTAAATAGTTCCTTTTATATGGATAAAAATTTAGAGAATGTGTATAATATTTATGGATGTATCCATTTAATATATACATGACGAATCTAAAGAAAAATGTATATAATATATCATCAATTACGAAGTCATATTTACAATATAAAATTTTAAAATTTTCTTATTTTATTTTTTAATGGAATATTCATCAAAACATAATAGAATCTGGTATAATGAGTAAAATGAAAATTTTTATGTGTTTAATAGATTATCTGTATATAATAAATAGATACATTATTTTTTTTACATGAATGGTGGATTTCATATGATGAAAAAAACAAGATCATACATATATTATACTCAACATTTAAGAAATGACATTATGCATACAATAAGTGTTACTATTACTTAATTTTTTTTTAATTTAATATTTTGAAAATATTTTTCTATTATTTTTTTTAGATAATGATATTGTGATATTATAAAACAATCTCATCTAATAGACCATGAACACTTGAAACAAAAATATATAAATTTATGATTTTATTTCAAATACTGTAAAGTACAATTTTTAAACCTCTCTATATATGAAATAAATATGAAATTTATAATAATTAATAATGTTTTTTCATCATTAAAAATATTAAAAAATAATTAATTCTTAATTTTTTTCACTCAGTGCAACACTATATAAATTCTTTATAAGTTATAATTTTCATATAGTTAATAGATTTTGAAGTATTGAATTTTAAAGAAATTAATAATGAGTATTGTTTATTTAAATTCAATTCATCAAAAACACGATGAAATTGAATTTATAGAATGTTTGATGAAATAATTGAGTTTTATTATTTGATAAAAACTATATTATAATGATTAGTATTATTTATTTAACATTGATTAAAATTTTCACATTTATTCAGGACATGGAGTTTTTTATATAAATTGCAATTGCTATCTTACATTAAATGAACCATTTATATTAGTATATCAAGCATCAAAATATATTATTAAAATTATTATGATATAATGAGAGACTTAATTAATTGGTGTGTGATAAAAATTAAATCTTGTAAAATTTAATTTATTTAAAATTAAATTACTTTTATAAAGTCTAAAAATAATTAATTTTTTCCAAATACATTGAAAATACTCCAATTTCTTCATGACATAAAGATATCACTAAGAAATTTTTTAGGTAAGGGTTGTTAGTGATTACATTATGGATGAAATATTTATTAACAACTTTGATGTTTTGGGAAATTATGAAAATAATGGTGTTATAGAAATTAATAGAGATAGGGAATAAAATAAATATGGGGAAAAGGATGAATACAAATATTGAGGTGTTTTAATAAAATAAAATTAATATGAGTATATTAATTACTATAAATAATTACTAATGACTTTTTAATTTTAGATTATATTTTTTATAACTACTTATATATATTATTTTTGTTTATATTTTATTTTTTATAAGTCTATACATGACATATAATACCTTCTTTATTATGAATGGCATTCCATTTCCTATTTATTTTCCAGATTATCCATTATCTGATCTTTATTGTGAATATTTTAATGGTGTATTTCCTGAGATATTTCAAGGCCCTAACTGATAGATGATTCCTGGAAATTTTCTAGAGAATCATTTATCTATTTATTTTTATCATCATATGAGGAAATATGTTTAGATATATATATATATATATATATATATTTTAAAATTATTATTATTTTATTTCATAAGATATTTTTTATTATAGTTTTTAAAATCATTTTTTCAGTGCTTTATATCAAGCCACTGGTCAGACTGCTATAATATTTTGGACCAATGTTTTTCTTCTTGGATATTATGGGATAAACTTCCCATGGATATGAATCATTGTATATTGTTTCAGTAGTTATTATAAAACAATTAACATTATTATTATTTTCTAGAAAATATATCTATTTTTTAAATTCTTTTTTCTAATACTATGTATGGCCTATAATATCCAATTAAGTAGTCCATGACACCCTCCATCAAGAAAAAATTGTAGGATTTCATGGGTGAGTGATTTCATTGGTTTTTTCAAAACATGGGGAGAAAATATATGTAAAAAATATTACTTGACTATCTTTGATGTATCTTACATGAATCATTGACTTGACCATATTACATCCTAGGTATGTGAGGGGTTTTTCACCTACTATATAGTTGAGTCACCCAAGAGTATATTCTCTAAATCTAAATAGATTTTAATGATATAGGATGGTACTCATTGTTCTAGGAGTCATTAATTAAGTCTAAGTAATCAATTGATGGTAAGTATTGTTGTATTTTCATGACTTTTTTCATTATTTTATATAAGTTTTCAATATAAAATATATATTTACATTATATAGAATATTATGGATTATTTTGTTTTGAAATTTGATATATGAAAGAGGATTTACATTGATTATACTGCAGGATAATTCTTCACTGAGAAATAATAAAATATTACAATTCATGTATATTTTTCTTTTATTATATTTTAAAAACATTATTTACACTCACACACAATCACACAAAAATATATATATTTATATATTTATTTTAATTATTTTTTATTACTAAAATTATTTGGGAGATATAAGAGGAATAGACCTATACCATGTGGGTAAGTTAAAACAATACCATGGATGGGGGGAATGTCAATGAGAGATAGAGATAAGGCCAGTTTTTCTTTAATGACTATATATAGATCTAGGTAGCTAGTACTTGGAATGATTGAGTTATTGGTATTCCTTCACGGTCGACACTAACCAAATATTATAATATTATATTTATGTCCTCTTTATCCATATCAAAAGGACTTTTGGTGGGATTATCATCATTTATTACTACAAATAATGTAGAGAGACTAAGATATCATTGGAACCATTTAGAGGTTGACCAAAAAGCATAAAAAGTATGTTTAAAACTAGTAGTATTAGAATGATCAAATTTTTGAGTAAATATGATGGTTTACTCATGGTTTAGGGATGAATTTTATTTCACAACCTTCTGATGATATTATTATTAGTCTCCCTCTCCCTTGTGATGAAGATTATCCACTATAATAATTTATTTATGAATAATTTCTATATTAAAATGAATATATAATAAATTTTAAAATATTTCAATATAAGTTTTTTAATATTTGATTTCAAGTGTCAATTTTTTATATTTTTTTATTTTTTTCATTTTATTATTTATTTTTAAAAATGTATTATTATAAAAGGATATTAATAATTACTAAAATAATTTTTTATAATATCATTTAAGTGATGTATACTTTTCATCATGAATACTTTATACGGTCAACTTTATAAGATGGATTATAATTTCACTTAAAAATATATGCAATGAATGGTATTATTTGGGAAAATATTTAAAAATAATAAAAATTATATTTGAGATTTTTTTGGTGGATAATTTTCATATATTTAATCTATTTTCAACCTAATGTATTAATTATGATATTTTTCACTAATAATAGTAAATATACATTGAATTATGATGACCTGTTATAAATATCCATAATTAAAATTTTATTTTAACTGATGGATTAGTTTTGAATTATAGTCATATAAAAAATAACTTTGTTACGTTAAAGGAAAATATTACAACAAACATTTGTTTCAAATACCATATAATCTTTTAATGTTTCCCAAACTCAGCTAAGTGTATAAAATATCATATATAATTTAATTTTTTTTAACATAATTAAACATGAATACATCATATTTAAAATATAAATATTTCATTTTATGAATCAAAGTGTATTTATTTTAAATATGAATCTAACCTATAAATTAGTTTTTGGTATATTTTAAAGTTATGAGAATACATAGTGTAGTCTTAAAGGTCCCATTCCAATAAATCCTTTTAAGAAATTTAAAAACTAATGTTTTAATACAGATTAAGTAATCTGACGACATAAATAAAGTTATGTTTTTATATGATATATTGTATATATTAGTATTGAAAAAAAATTCACCATAACCCATGATATGAAACTTCACAAAGCATTCTATAAACAAATGGGTTATTTGAGTGGTATTGAGAATCTATTAAGAGACCTAATCACTAAAGATAAAAAACAAAATAGGTGAACACATTGTAAAATAAAGTCACTATTATTGGGGTTAAAAATACTATGAAATATCTTGGAAATATTGAGAAATCCAATAATATTTTAATTGAAATCCATCATATTGTTTAATTTATTCATTTTTATATAAATTCTATATTTTCATACAAATTAATTTTCCTAAAAAAACATTTATGGGTCATTATTAAGTAACTAAAATAGCATTATTAAGATTTAATGGATAATATAAATAATCCACATGTAGTCGAAATGAATTTAAAAATCTAAAATGATTTATATTTTGAGAAGAATATCTGTATTCATTTCACATGTGATAATAAAGTTGAAATGACTTATATTATTTATAAGTCTATTGAATTTACTTACTTATGATAAATGATAGATTATTAACTTATGTGTTATCCACAAAATATAATAACCATAGATATACTATTTGATGATGACAGAATGACTTCATAGACCTTCAAATAATTTTATCAATTCCACAAAGGCGAGAGATACCAAAAATTTCTTTAACACATAGAAAAATAATAATGTGACAAGGGATAGAGTTCGTAGATTCATTGTATGAAAAAAATTCTGACTTTTAAATTTCACCAAACATCCAAATAAAAAAGTTACAACAATTTAAGAGTCATAACTCTCCCAAACTTCATTAAATATAAACTAACCCCCAAATAATTAATTAAATCGAGTTATAACTCTATTACATTAACTTTTCTAGGAATTAAAACTCTTAAGATATTATTAATTCTAAAGATACATTCATTAATTATTTTCAATAGAATTTATTAGTTCTTGAGCATTATATCATATCCAAAATTATCTCATAGAACTAAATAAAAAGAGAGAGTTGTATAATTGAGTTATAGATCTTTTATCTTCCCATGTGTATTTAATTTAAGTCATTATCACATACCACTAAAAATTATAATATACAAGGAATAAAATTCAATTAATATACACATGTTATAAGGAGTATTAAATATTCACATAATAATAATTACTCAATTTAGGTATAAATATATCATATTTAAATTCACAATGGGATGAATATTTATATTATTTAAATATATTACCTTTAAATTTACATATATATTTAAATTTAATAGGATAGTCTCAGATATCATTTTTACTTTTTCACATGTAACAATCTCAATCATGCATGTTTAATTAAATAATTATCATTTAATTAAATATCATTCATATCATTTATTTGAAATCATTTAAATATAATATACTTAAAATATGTCCATGATACATAAAACTGGTTAGATAATACTAAACAAAAAAAATCCAATTGTGTATCTCATATAATAAACATCACATGAATCTTTATAATATTTCACTTAACACTTTAACCTATTTTGATCCTTATTCATCCATTCTTATGTATATACTCAAAAATATTTTATTTTTAATAAATAACAATTCTTAATTTATAATCATAAGTAATGAGTAAAATATAACAATAAATTAAATTTATTTAAGTTTTAAATGGGTTGGTGTGATTTACATAAACTGTATATATATATATATATATTAAATAATTATTTTGTTCATTTCATGAACTAATAGTATTTATAAAATTACTTAATTTATTTTTTGAATCTAATTTCCCTTAATAATTTTCATCCCTAAATTTATAGATTTTTTTAATCTGAATTTAATTTTTATAATTTATTTTGTGAATTAAATTATAATGATGAATTTTAAAAAAATCCAATATTTTTATTTATCTTGGTTTTTCTTCTCAAATTTTCTTATTGATGTATTTGAAGCTTATTATATTATATAATTTTTATATAATAATTTATTATGATTGAAATAAGTTGAATTAATTGGTATTAATAACTAATTATTTCTCAAATAAGTGATATTCGAACAAAAATGAAAACATATCATCAATAGATCCTTGATATTTTCTTAATGGGTAAAATTTGAAAACATTTAATTTCATAGACATAGGAGACTCCTTATCTATAAATAATGTATCATTATGATAATTATTGTTATTTTTATGTGTTAAAAGGATATTAGGTTCCAAGAGTGTCAAAGTAAGAAAATTTGAGATCCCCAAAGTTTTATTGTCAAACCTCCCATGTTGTTCATGTCATCCTAATCATTATTTTTATTTTTCGATAATGACCACTTTTAATGGTTTAGTGGGAAACCTCAAAAAATCATATGAGAATAAATTACCATTCCCAAAAAAAATCAGAATCCGACATAACCCAATGAACCCATTAACAAAACCCCTACTTATCACACCACTCCAACCTAAACAATACAAGTTAAGAGAGAGAATAATTAGTTTGATACTTCTATGAAAAGTCTCTGATATCATGAATAGGATATTATCCAATTAAATATTTAATATTACTTCATATGAAACTAGAAATTGTATAATAACCATTGAATGTAAAATTTTAGATATTCACTCCTATAAATAAAACATATAATTTTTTGTAAAGACAATAAAGACAATATTCCTCAATGCATTTTTTTGATTTCAAATCATCAAACTTGGTTTTCATCTATACCACTAAGTCAAAGTCCAATTCGTGTGCTTCAATAATTTATTATACAAATTAATTTCCAAAATGATCATAATATAATTTCATTTTATCTAAAAAAGGGATAAAAACATCCTTAGAAGCACAACTAACATGGGATACATTCATGGAACTGGTTCTAATTGGGTACCTTTACAAGATTTTTTAATCTCTCCAAATTCTATTCTTAGTTGAGTTACCGTGATTATAATATTAAATATTCTTATTAATGGGTCTATAATCCATAATCTTTATCAAATTATAATTTATGACAACTAATAGATTTTCCTTTGGGTACTAGGGAGTTCGGATAAGATTTATTTTCTAAAATAGAAAAGCCACTAAAATTGTAAACTCATCCCTTCCCTTTTTTATCTCAAAAACCTGGTTAGAAACTCTATCCCATTTTTTCCACTTCAAAGTCATATAAATCTAGAAAACTCTATTCTAAAATATTTATTTTTCTCCATTGAATATTCTGATTAATTTTTATACTTCTTCATTCTAGGTTTTTATTTTTTATAACCCTCATTCTATATATCTATCAAGTCTTCATTTGAAATGTATTATTCTATTAATTTTTTATTTATTTGGATAGAGTTATATTTTATTAGTATAAATTTGATATTAAAATTGTTTAAAGCTAAATTAGATTTTGTTTTAAATTAATTCTGTTAATTAAAGAATAATAAAACATAACTAGTGGTCATCCCCCTCCCATAATATTCATGATAGAGTAATAGAATTCTTATTATTCTAGTGTCATTTACATTAGTGATGGGTTTTTCATTCCATATAAATATCAAAATAAGTATCATTATGGTGGTGATCAAGGAATGATAAAATAAAATTATCCACTATAAAACATATTTCTCATTCTTATTTGGGAAAAATGATATTTTTATTAATTGTTTTACCAAAAAACCACTTCTATCAGGATCAAAGTACACTAAAATTCACTTATCATCCATCACTAATATGATCCACCATATATGGAGAATGTGATCTAATATAGGTTATATATATGTTTATAGTGACCAAACCCATACCTGGGTTGATCACACATGTTTTAAATCTTGATATCCTAAGAACATTTTCTCAACCTTAATAACATATAATGAGGGGGTTGGTATATTGATATGTGTAAGGGTTTCCATGTGGCACTCATTGAATAAATCATAAGTACCAAGGTTAATGAAGAAATATTAGTGATTTTATAGTACCTATAAAACCTTTGTTCTATTTATTTTCATGAGAAATATATCATGTGACCCTTATATAAACAATTTGGAGCTTTTTAAGTGATAAAATGATTAAAATTAATTAAAACATGAATTCAATTGTGATTAACATTTTTTTACTTTTATAATGGTAACAAAATGATATAAACTTCATCTTAATGGGTCTCATTATTTGATAAGTATTAATTAATTTCATTTATTGTTGATAAATTTGGATAAAGTGATCAAATTATGATGAGATTCTAAATATATTAACCCCATTCAGGTGGTGTGTGCATAGTATGGGAATACTATGAGATTTTTTCGCTCATGTAAAATTTATAAGATTAATATTATTCTCGACTTATAAAATAATATTATATAAAAAAAATTGGTGGGATAACACTTGATTATATATATAATAATATTCTTGGTGGATTATTATATTATTATTTTTTTAATTTCAATGATAGCATTGAAAATGGATACCACCCATGATTCTATTTAGTGTGGCCCTAATACCAAGATAAGTGTTTTTTATTTCCATTAGTATTTTTGATTTGATGTATGGAGTTTATTATTCTATAAAAAACTACCACTCAATGGATTGTCCCTCCATGAGGACTTTTATGGAGATCAATATAGTTGGACCTTCATATATTAGGATAGATCCATTATTTTCTATACATGTTTTTATTATTAATGTCTAAGGGTGTGGTATATTTTTTATATCTTGTGTTAGTATAAATTTTATCTTTTATGTTATTATTATTTCTAAAGTATTCTTTTTGGGGAATCTTTGAGGTGCATCTTAGGATGATTATATATTATTAAATGATGTGATAATATTTATAGACCTTGGGTTGTGATGTGTTGTGAGATGATGAATTATACTATTTATTTCAAGAATTTATTATTATACATGCATTATACTACACTTGGTTTTTGTTTAATACTTGAGATACCATGTTGGGTATTATTTTATTCACTCATACATTGGAACTTATGTGGTGAAATACTTGGGGTTGTGTGGATTATTTACATTACACGAGTGAATCTAGTATTCATGGAGATGGAAGAGCATATACATTGATGTAATTTGGATCTCAAAATCACTCAATTAAGGTGGTTTATCAGTTTTTTTTCTTAGCCTTATTCTTATTTTTATGCTTAAGATATTATTTTATTATTAAGTTGAGATTTTTTCTGTATATAACATTATTTTAGAGTTGATATTTCATGCATACATGTATTTATTTTCTTCTTATTTTTCATGGTTTTCTCTTATAAATATTTGTAATCACTCCTTTACTATATACATACATACATTTATTTTATGTAGAATATCTTTATTTTATATTTTATTTATGTTTTACCTTCTTGGTGGATATTTTAGTTGAAATTATTTATTTCATAGGTAAACTATATCACATACTTTTTTTGATGTATTCTTTGTTTATTTTTATCAATCTTTGGCCTATTGGAGGGGAGTTTTGAGTGGCACTCTCAGTCCCATATCTAATCTAGGAGAGATATTGGAGGGGTTTTCTTATGAAAATTTATGAAACTTAATTTAAACATGAGGGGAGGAATGTTTCAATATTTTATAACCAAAATCAATAATTTTTTGTACTTAAATATATCAAATATATATAAAAATATATAAAATTTAATTTATTTATGTAAAATGTTTCATTAATCTTACTTAATCAAGAATCAGTAAGTCTTAACCTAGCATGTGGTTAAAATAATTTTGTATTGGTTATAAAAATCTATTTTATTAATCAGTTTTCTATTCAATAATATTTTTTATCATTCTCAATAATCGATTAGTATTAACATAAAAACATAATAAATCCAATATAATAAATTTTTTTAAATTTTACATATAGGTATATAATTTAGTATAGAAAAAATTATTGACCAAGTTGATCGATAAAATAAAATAAAGGCATGGAACACCAAATTACTTTTAAAACCCAAAAAAATGAATATTGATCCTAAAAAATCACCGATAACAAGGATCAAACATTGTATCTCATATCCTCTCAAATCTTAAGAGGGTTAGGTGTAAACACTTAACCTTGAATTATATATTATACATGATAATAGGTAGACTCTTTTCATTGTTCATAATTATTTTAAAATATCTCACCTTCTTTTAAATTCACCTCTTCTTATATCCAAGCTTGATCCCTATGCCTTAAGGATATACCATTCTGATTATCATCCTCATAATCAAAATTATAATACCCATGATCATGATATCAAAATTTATTCCATTTATAGGTTAAATATCTCTTGCAGCATTTCTACCTATACTTTCTAGGTTGTGAAGAATGACCTATGTGGTGCTTCTTCCTAAAGTTATTAAAGAACCCCTCTTCATTTATATTCATTTCCCATTTCTAAATTTTTAATCTTCCTCCTCATCTTCTAATTATAAATTACTATTATATATTGTTTGATATTTCTATTTTGATCTGTGGTTATAATATACATCATATTTTAACTTTCTATTTTTATCACCCAGGTCAATGATGGTATTGATCATCATTTTACAATTACTTTATGTCAATGTAACTTTCATGACACAAATTCCAAACAAAATAATCTCTTTCTCCCATTATATTTATTATCTATCAAATATCAAGGTGATCATAAAATAATAATTCTATACATTAAGTGAAGAACAAACCCACTCATAAATAAATTATACTAATGATTGCATTTATGTCTCCATCTAAAAAATCATCCAAACAAATAATTCCTATTCATTTGAATTTAGAGAATTATTATTTCAGAAATTTTCATAAAGGACTTAGGTATATTTATTAGCACCCTATTATATAAATTTTTATCTATGAGTCAATTTGATTGATGATCACTCCCATTCCTTCTATAATCTTCATAAAAAAGTAAAAAGTTCTCAGGGACGCATAACTACACTGCCAAAGTGGAAGGTCCCAACTATGATCAAGTGACCTTGATCTATATACTCCAAAACCTATAATAAAACATATAAAATTTATAAAATTTTACCTTAAGTTGAAATAAACACAAATTCAAAACAGTCTCAATCAGCTTCATAACATCAAAAGTAGTACAGTCCATGAATCCCAAATTTTCTTTCTTATAAAATAATTTAACCTTTCTTAAATGATGAATGCATGAATCATTTCCCATATATATCTTTCTAATAAATATTTCTGAAATTATATTTCAATATAATAATTCTCAAAAACAACTTATGGTTATGATATCAATTTCAATAAGTTAAAAACCATAGTAGGGGTAAATTTCCATGTTAACTAAAATATATTTGTTATCAAAAAAATATAAATTCATCATAAATTAATGGTTATACTTCTATATCTATATCTAATTAACTATATAATTCATTCTCTATGGAAATTAATATAAGGATTATCCACTAGTCATTATTTTAATTCATCACCAATGCCTCTACATGGAATGTATGTGATACCACTCACCCATCAATGTAATGTAGTAATCCCCCATTAGGTAGGATGTCAAGTTATCTTATCTTAGTCTCATCCAAAATGAAACATGTCTATCATTATACAATTATTCTATGTTATAGTAAGGTTAAATCTATAAAAATCACTCATTATAATACTATATGATAATTTAAAAATTAATAAGTGGTCTATATCTGAATCTACCCAAAACATTCATGAAAATACTTTTTTATTGTCACAATATCATCTACTAAAATATCACATGAATATTATGATCGTCCTTTAAAAGGTAAGTGTGCTCCATTATAGTTAAGTAACACTATCATAAATGATAATTCTTATGCGATATTCCAACCACCATAATTAGGAAAAAATAAAACTCTAAAAAAATATAAATTTCTAAAAGTTAAAATTTCTCCTCCATTTATTCATAAGTCCAATGGACACCATATTTTCATTAACCATAAAAAAGTATCATATTGATACGTAATATATTATATATATATATATATATTCTTACCTTGGGGACCATTTTATGTACCTCATATTTCTAAGGTGTTTCCACTGAGAATTAATCACATCTTAGAACATTAGTAGTATCAAATATTGAAACTGAAAACATATTTATCAACATAAATATTTGTTGGTACACTTATAGTTTTTTACCCATCATTTCTTTCCTCATAAATACACAAAAAAGTTTTATAGGATGATATATCACATTTAAAAAAATTATAATATTTTGATCATTTAAAAATGTAATAAAGAGACTGATTGAGAAGATATTATTATAATTACCCACAAGTACCTATCCTAATATAGTTACAATATCATATAAATAATTAATATATATTATGTTCCAACCACTATACAATGTATGTACTAAACTAAATTTACTCTAAAAATAGTGTTCTAAGTAATCAAGTCATTCAAAAAATGATCAGAGTCCTTTTGTATGAATGTTTTGGCCACTGAACTCTATTGCCAAGTTCCCTACCCAAATTTCTTAAACTCAGATTACCCTTTACTATTTCTCTAATTTTTCATAACTAAATCCTGACATGTCTAAAACACTAAATCATTAGGAAATACCAACTTTAATACAACTCTTATGTGACCTGGCCCCACTAAGATGGCACTTGGGTTGGAGGGAAGGTTGGGATTTCCTATATAAGCTTGAATTCAATAAGACATGGGTTAATGACTAGAAATAAATGGGAATATACACATAAATGTGGGAAATTATCCATTAAAATCATAAATATCAAACATTAATTTAAAGTAAATAACACTTGAAGTGGACAACATATCATGAATTGATATTACATAAATCAATATATATATATAAATGTCAATTCATATAACAAGTAGCCAAAAAATATATCAGATATCCCAATACAAAACAAATTATATATTTGATATCATAACTACAACAACTCATAAAATATGTTTATAAAATACAACAATATTATGTGGAATATAAATAATAATATAAAGAATCATCAATGATAGAACCTCTGACTATCATTATTTGTTCACCTCTATAGATCTACACCATCGTCTCTATATCACTAGGTACTCCTATAAACATATCAAAAAATTGGACATCAATGAGTATGTCATTGGATAGATTCTTGCGTATGGACTAGTACAATGACCCACTAAAATATTATAAGTACTAAGAAACAAGAAATACAAATTGTGAATATGTAATAATCAAAGTAAGCACAAAACATATTATTCATTCATAATCTCACTACTCAATATCATAATGGTGTGATCTGGGTAAACTATTAACTATGAGAGTGTCCCATCCTCATAATATCAATATATATCGTATGTTAAGATCATAAATCATTGAAGTGTACAATTCATTATCTAAAAATTTATCTCATAAGGAAGAAACGATACCAAGATCACCATAAACAATATCTCTCTAAATAAAAAGTTGCACAAAGATACTCACACCAAAACAAGTGACAAACCATCTATTCCCTTATACATGACTCATTGATCTCCCATTATGAGATGGAGAATAAGAATATTCATATAGACTAATGTAAAGGACTCACTCCCTTTAATGTAAAGTAATAAACAAGGTAGTATTGTGATTTTCATACAGAGGACCCATGCCTTGCCAATAGACAAAATTTATATGTATAAAACTCTATTACTAGCATGGAGGACCCTCGCGTGATATATTTATAATAAAAAAATTGGGGTGTCATACTCTACAAGACACCATGTCCTCAATCATGATCATCATAATCCTATATCAATTTCAGGACTATATTGAGATGAACTCAAGGTGGTGGTTCACTATAGCTCTTCCACTAAAATAATATACAAAATTAGGGGTTTCATATAAACCTATACATGAAGTTATCAGAAAGAGGAAAAATCATGCATCAATATCTCTCTTGTCTACAACCCAATGTAATAAGTCATATTTTCAATATGTTATCATCTCTAATAAAAAGTATATGATATCATGAAATGGGTTATCTGGTAGATAAATAAGATAACTTATCATTGATATAGATTATATAAGTGATCACACTCACTGGTCCGTACCTAATAATAAATAATTTCTATAAAAATAATGATACATCAAACCATTTTCATTTCTAATCAGTCACTATAGTAATGCTTCAAATATAATTATTTGATAACTCCCATGTAGCATAATTTTGATTCCCTCTAGGTCATAGGTATACTTTATTTTGAGCTTGGTTTATCCTTAGGGTTGTTGTAGATATTTTTGGTTAGAGGGTTCAAAAATATATAGGTAATTTGGATTTTTATAGGGGATTCATCAATGTATTTGATTAGATGTGGTGTGTAGAATATAGTTTTTGAATGGATGGTCTGTTTGCAGCATAGATCCTTGGGATAGTTCTGCCATTTTGGGAAAGGTTGTAGCGCAGAGCCCAGGAAGAGGAATTAGGTTGCCACTTACATTTTTTGCATGGTTTTGTTGTAGATTAGGCATGTGGTGTAAGAATTTTTAGTGTTGAAGTGTGAGGATATGGATATATTTTACTTCTCTAAGGGGTATGTTTGGGTGGTTCTAGAAAACTTGGTGTTGTTACACCATGGGGAGTAAGATGCAATGTAACTATCTTTTTCAAGTGGGACTCTGCAGTGTGGTGATCTCAGATATTTCATAGTCCCCTATCTTGAAATATAAGATCTTTGTCACGGTTTATACCATGGTTCTGGAATTCACTTTTACCAGATAGGTTGCAGTTTGTTCTCTTAAACTATATAGTGGTCTTGTCATCTTTCATTAGTCTTGTGCCTTGGTGTGTTGGGTTGGGTCATGGTCTTCTTAAATCTAGACTACCTATAAACTACCAAACCCCCTCTAAACCATCTTTTCTTGAAACCTTCTCTCTTAAACCCTTGGTAACAAAAATATATTTTTGGAGGCCTTTGAATCGCTTTTGATGTAATTTCAACCATGAAATTGGGAGATTAATTATTAGTGGTTTCTCTCCATTATTGAGGCAGTCATCTCTATACTAAGGTACTAATTCATGAATTTATTTTTGTTCTGGTTCAATTCCTTTGTTTTGTTTAATTAAAAAAATTTATTTTATATCAAGCTGGATTTTATTTATGAAACATTGGTTTTTAAAGGGTGTTTACTTTACAAATTAATTTCTTCGCACTGAGTACTTCAATGAAATGCCTTAAAAGTGGTTTTGATTAAAAATGTATTTTAAAGAATAAATGTGGAAATTTTTTACTATGAAAATGTTTTATAAATATTGACAATGGTTTTTTTAAACATATCACATTGGAATCCTTGGGTTCATTGAGTAATGGACTTGTACTTTAGTGTGTGTAATCTCAATAGAGGTTTTTGATATCAACAAACTATTATAGGACTCAATATCTATTGGATTCGCTTGATGCCTATTTTAGTGTTTTTATGTATGAGTGTTTATTACAATAGGATAGATCTTAAATATTGTTCTTTTAATTTATTATTTGTTTTACACATGATGGTATATTTTATGGTTGGTTTCTCACTTATATATATTATGGTGTATCCATTATTGGTTTTACTTATGTTATCATGATTTCTATCATATACTTTTTATATTCCTTATTTGTGTGTATATGAAATAATTTTATGAAAACTAAAGGATTTTTAAAAAAATTATTCTATTTTTAAATTTCTTTATAAACTAGTTTTGTTTTAAATATGGACAAAATTAATGATATCAGCCTTTGTTTAGATTATTTGGTGAAATCCCACTAAGCTTTTTGAATACACACTTCTCTTAAAAATTTTGTGTTTTTATATTTGGTTTTGTTGTATATAGGTAAAAATAAGGGTGTAATGTAGTTTATAATCTTCTCTTGAGTGTTTTCTCCTTCTTATTGGAATATTTTGTTCATGAATGATGGTCACATGAAGTTTCAGTTTATGGTTTGTCTTATTTTACTTTCATTTCCTTCACTTCAGTCTCGACATTGTATGTATCATGGATGTGTAATATTATTATACATTATACTATGTTAGTTTATCTAATTTAAAGATTATATATTATACATGTTTTGTTTTTTTGGTAATCTCTAACTTTTGTGGGCCCACCTAGGTGACATGTCAGTTTGAATCAGGATGGTTCATTAAAAAACGTTTTCGAAGGGATAACTCATCCTAAATTATTATGAAAATTCATGTGCTTTTTTATGTTATTTAGTAGATAGTAGTTTGGAACATCAAAAATTGGGTATTAAGTGAAGGATGGTGACTATCTAGCTCACTTTCATTAGTAAACCTGAGTTACCATGGGTGGTCGATGTTTTGTTTTCAAGATGGAGCCTTGGTGTTTGAGGTTTTTTGATTAAAATAGATTTGTAGTTTATTTAAGAGAACATGTTCCTTCTTAAATTTCTGTGATTAATTTATAGGATCTATAATGACTTTAAATTCTCATTGTTTAAAGGTTTTTATATGGATTCCTGAAGTTGGACTATGATTTCGGAATTTTCTAATAATTTTATTAGTTTTTTTGTTAGGTTCATTAGAAAGTAACTCATAAAATAGATCTTTCCAATCTAGGGGAGGAAGAAGAAAGAAAAGTTTTATAGGTAGATTCTCTGGTGGACCGTTCCTTTGTGGAGGTTATAATATAATCTATCTAGACTCTACATCAAGTGGGTATTGGACACTAGGGATTAACGGTGGATAATGGATCATAATTTACATAAAAAAATACACCCATATTTAATGGTGACAAAGGACAATAGGGTTCTACGGAATGGATTGATTAGATTGATAGGATATTTAATTTTATAATAACTCTTATGTAATGAAAGGAGGATTGTTTTTTTACTTTCATTCTTGAGGGATTGGGAAGGAGATGGTGGGACTCTATCATGAAATCTAATTTTCATGGGAATCATACCTAGTCTTATTTTAATAAAATATTCAACCTGTAATTTTATCCAAAAACATTATGAGTATCGAATACCTAGGAATTTATGACCTTAGAGCACAAGGAGAATACATTTTTGGAGTATTATACCCATTTTTATGATTTGTTACACCTATAGCCCAAGTTTTTTACTAATTACTACCTCAAAGCTTAGAGGTTCAAGATGGGGTTTAGGTATGATATTCTTTTGACATTGATTATCTTATGCATGATGACTATTTTTAAGGTGGTGGATAAAGATGCTATATAGATGAGGTAGAAATATTTGTGAATTTGGGTTTAGTTGGATCTTTGGTTACTTTTTTTGTTAGGTTATCTCTTCTGGATGTAAAATGAAGTGAAATAGATCTTGGTTTTCTTTCAGACCGGTTTTGGGGGATTCAATGGGATGAAATAGGTTGTTTTCGATCAATTTGGAATGATAGATCAATCCAAGCCTAATTTTATGGAAGAACATAAAAATTTTCACCATGGTTGGATTTATGGTCATCTTAAAAAAATTTGTGAAAGGATTTCCCAAGGAAGTAATGTTGGATCCACTCTCACCAAGGGTTTGAAGATTCTTTTTTATGCTTCCAAATGTGGTAGATATTATCCTCATTCCAAGGGGGTGTTCATGTAGCTAAGAAATTTTAAGTATTATCATATACTGAGTTTCTTCATGTAGTAGAGTATGTACTAGAGGGATCTAAGGTAGGTTTGGCTACTATTAGAGATATAATGGTTATTTCATCCTATATGGTGAAATATTTATTTGATACAGGTGCTACTCACTCATCTATATCATCAAAGATAATTGATGTGTTGGGATTGCGTTCAAGAATTATTCCATTCTTTTTGGATCTTTCCACACCTTTGGAAAAGAGTTCCATGTAAATAATTAATAATTTATATTCCCATATTAAAAATTCATTTTATATTATAAAACAATAATATTGATTCCATGTACCAACATTTTTTTTTCAACATATATTTATGTTGATATTAATTGTTTTATACCTATAGATCATTTACTAATAATAAATATATATTGCATTATCATAGTAATAGTAACAATTTTTTTACCAATGAATGGATCTGTTATTATTAATTTCAATTAATAATAAATATTTTTTATTTTGAAAACATATTACAAAAAAATATTCAAAAATAATTATTATCTTACCAAATTGAAAATATTTATTAAAAATTTTAAATAAAAGTAGTATTTTTTCAACGAAAATATTTATATATATAGAATTAAAATATGAATAATTTAGTAATATTTATATATTTTTAGAAAAATATATGATATATATATAATATAAACATTTTCATCATTGAGAAATCTCGTCTGAGCTTCCGAAATTTAACCTCAAAACCATAATCCCGATTAACCATTAATGTATTCCATTACCCTACATCCACCTTCATCGTCTTCTAAAACCACTCCCAAATCTTAAACCACTGTATAATGAGCTTCCTTCACCATGATGGAGCCCTGGCGGCATTGAATGAGAGAATGTCAATGATGACAGCATAAGATTGTCGCCAAAGCAGACTGCCATGATGAAAAATGCTAGATTCATTCGAGAACATTATTATTGAGGGTAGTTCTGGTCCAGATCCTTCATTGTGGTCATGATGATGTCGCATAGAAGTGTTATCAATTTTAGGAAGGTTACAGAGAAATCCGAAGAAGGAAAGATACCAGTAGAGGGAAAGAGTTTGGGCCATGGAAAGATTCAGATGCACATTGGGCCCCACTTTGGAGATCTTGTATCACCTGAGAAACATAGATGAATAAGAAAGACCACCACCTTTTAGTCATCATAAAATTCCACAATAGGATACATGACACAAGTATGGGGCTTGGGGATGAGCATCACAAAACAAGGGTGTGATGACTATATCAAATGTTAACTCAGTGCTTGGGGAGAATCACCAATTGCTGAAGTAGGAACCCCAGTTATTGAAGCCAAGATATAGGACTAGAAAACAACAATTTTTTAATATTTTAGTTCACACATATTTATTATATATAATGTTTTTTCAATTTCTATACATTTGTAATTTTTTTTGTTTTTTATGTATTACTTTTATTGTGTATTTTTTGTAGATTCTAGTGAACAATTGTTTCCTTCGGACTACTCTTCTACAATGGCGGAACATGATGAAAGTGTTCTTTCTTCAAATGAAAGTGATTTTTCTACCTTTTTTTGTAAGAAAACTTTTCTAGAATTTGAGTGTTCTTGCTGCCTTTGTGAGTATGATTTCTTGTTGACATTGAGAGTATACATACTTCAGCATTCACAATGTAAGTGTTATAAAATAACATACCTTCATTTGTGTTATATCATCTTTGAGTTTATTATTCACTACATGATTTTATTATGCACTATATTATTTTATGTATCAATCTATTTTTAATTTCATGTATATCCCTAAGATAGTTCAACCACATAGATGGAAGATTTAACATTCATATATTATGTTTAAGGGATGCTTTGAATGATGGTATTTGATGCAGTGATTCTTCACTTCTACCTTAATCTTTTTTGAGATACTAAGTGAAGCCTGATATTTCACTCATGGCACTTCAATGTGATCTCACTACATTAGGTAAGGGATTTTAAGGATCATAATCAGTGAGCATCATCAATACAATGATCAACATGATGGGTGACTAAGCATAGTATCCACGAATGTCGATATAATCATGTGACCATTGATTTCCATTTATGGAGTTCCTTGGAAAGAAAACACTATGAATCTCTAAAATATTATTTAGTGTTTCAAGTGTGGTAACTATATTTTTAATAAATAGCAATCTGTCATGCTTATTTTGTATGGAGAAAACATATTGGGATTTTAAACATGGAATTTTTAAGGTTTTTTGATAAAAAAATGAGTAGTTGTACTTTTCAATTGGGTTCTACACATTCTTAATTGGAATTATGAACAAGATTTTGTGTGGGGAACAAGTAAACCACCACATGAGGATGATGCAAATGATGAAGCTCTATGCAGTGTATTCAAAGACCACAGGGGAACTAATGTATGTTATGATCAAAGAGGTAGGATCTGTATGAATCCCATGTAATATTGTGGTATTAGAAAAGTAATACCACATGGTGTGTCTTGACACACCTGGGATGAATAGTCTTGACATAAAGGAGGTTGGTATGCATTAAGGTACAGGTGCATTGAAGTTGGAAGAAAAAAAAGATCAAACCAAAACTGATCAAACACTTTCTATCTTGAAAAGTGGTTGGAAATGAAGCTTTAGATGAATATTTTACTTAATGGTTATTAAAGGTGTTTTTCAAAGGTGTGTATATATTTTTCATAGGTGTTTAAATGTGTTTTTCACTACTCATGTCTAATCCCTTAAGGTTACATACTAAATTTTCATCCTCAAATCATCTCTTTCTTGAAGGGATAATCTTATGGTTGTTTTGGTCTAGAGGGATAATATTTTGGTTGTTTTGGTCAATGGATTATATTTTTATACCATGCATTAGTATTTTTATATCATGCATTTAAATGAAAATTATTTTATAATTGATATAAATGTGTGATCATGACATTTTTCATGGTGGGGCATGTCTAAATTGGAGGGGAGTGAAGACAGGTGTTTCCTCAAGAATAGAAGGGTAATCCACTACAATTAGAGGGATAATGGTGAAGTTTCACATGTTCCAATCCTCTATAAAAGATTATATCTCATGTTAAGTTATCGGGATACCATAAAAATGACATCCGATGTTTGCGAGAAATGGATTGTTGACAATGTTTAATTGAGTTCCATGTAAAGTCTCTTTGTGTTTGAACATGTTTGAACATGTTTGTAATATGTTTGTAATATGTTTCTTAGAGCTTCTTGTTTTTCATGATGTTTGAAAATGTTTTTAATTTATATTTTAACGTGTTTTTTAAAATAATGTTTTAGTTTTTTAGTGTTTTATATAAGCTAATTTGTAATTATTATATAATAAATTTTAAAATTTTAATAATATGTTAAATAAAATTATATTAATAAATATAATATACAATTTTAACAACAAATATTGGAATATCCACATTTAGAATATAATATAGAAACAAATATTAATTTTTTGTGTTGTTTAAAATCATAATAATTTTACAAATAGATATATTAGTCATATTAATTTGTTACTAAACCATTTGACCAACAAATATATTATTTGTTGATATTATTATAATTTTAATAGAATCATTTTATTTTTCAAACAAATATTTAACTATAGAGTTTTTACAAACAATTTAGTGATATGGACATATGTGTTGGTAAAATTATTTTCCAATAGAAAATACGTTTTTACCAATAGGGATACCCCTATTGGAAGAAGTGAAATATCTTATAGTGCCTTATATTGAGACATCTTACAAAAATAGGTAAGGCCTAGTCCAAATACTTAATCTAGTTTCTCTCATGATACATATTAATGGATTAAGGTTATATTTACTTTTTTCCCCACCCATCACTTAATAAGTTTAATACATTCATCATATGAGTAAAGAAAACAAATTAATCATCAGGCCCTAAAAATTAATAATTGTCCGTATTGGAAAAACTACCATACAAAATATCAATATTTTTCCTATTCAAACTGGTCATAAAACATCCAAAGAAATATGGTGTATGGTATCCTTATATTATAGCTTAATTAAATAATAATATTAAATAACATAAATTTACCTAGATGAAAATAATTTCTAAATATCACCAGAATATTTCTTGAGGAAAATACTAATTCCACTTTGAAATCACTTATATAAAATATAAAAAATTTCCAAATATAAAAAAAAGCCTTTATTTGAAAATAAAATTTTAAACTCATAAATTAATCATCTAATAAATTATTAGTAATGATAGTGGGATATTCTATCCATTTCATATAAGTTAAACAAAAATCCTTTTCACACTTTTGTAAAAAGGTTAAAAAGTACCTTTTTTGGAAAATGACAGGAAGATTCCTTTTAAAAAAATTTGAAAAAAGTAAAATAGGGGTGAAAATATCTTTATAAAATCATTTTATAATTTTAAAAAATATTATTTTAGATATTTTAAGTAAAATATGGATAAGGAAGTGAATGATTCCCAATCTAGTATAAAATTCAAGGTTGGTTTTCCTTAAAAATATTATTTCAGTATCTTGAGTACTTAAAGAGAAAAAAATGAAAGAAAAAATGTTTATTTTTATAAATAACTAGAGGTTATTAAAATATATTGGGTTTAATATATAAATATCTAACAATAATCCCAATATAGACATAAACATATATAATCTTGAATAATGATGAGATTATAAAATAAAAGGTTACCTCAGGTTCGATTTTTATCGTATGTGTCTAAACCTCTTGTATGATAAATATAGATTTGTTATAAATATATTATTGAAGAATAATCATATATATAATTTCATATATTATTTTCTTATATTATTTTATCACCTTTTTATTAACAATTCCTTGTTAAACCCATTATTATGGATAATAATCGCTTCGTTTTTCATATATATTGTGATTCGATAGTGTCGATCATTTTACTTTGACCATGGTTACATAATATCTATAATGATAATAATGATATAAATATCATATATATTCATCAGAGTTTTATTTATATAAATCCAAAAATATAGATGTAGAAAAATCAATTACATGGTTCATGGAGACGGTAGGTCATACGTATACATGAACGTTGTTTTCATTTTTTGATGAATGGAATAAAAAAGGTAAATAATAATTCACCTTTCCAAAATAATTATTATATTATATATATCATACAAATTTATTAAATCTACCTTTATTAAAATCCATGTAGATCATAAATGAAAAATGAATCACATCACTTGATGGAGGTTGTAGTCCACACGTACACACGAGCGATGTTATCATTTTTCATTTAATGGAAAAGAGGGAGGATAATGTTGGTTTTATAATAATAAAAAAATTAAGGTATAAATAGGATATTTAAGTTATTATTTTATGATAAATATCATAGATTTATTGGAGTTAAAATAATAAGTAAAAAAGAAAGTGTCTGGTTTAAGGGATTACCTCTTCTTTGAAAGAACTCATTTAATTATCCTCTTAAAGAACTTAGGGTTGGTATTTTGGGTAGAATAGAACCTGTATAACATGGATAAGGATTTTTAGAATATAAATTTTTAGTTATTTTTCAATTTAGGTTTCTAAAAGTGGTGTAAATAATAGAGGAAATGGTTGTCCTTTTATAAGGGAGGGAAAGGACACACGTGGAATTACTAAAAATATTAAAATATAACTAAGTCATTCTCAATCCAAATGATCCAAATCGAATGATATTATAATATAAGGTAATATAAGGTTGAAATATCATTAAATAATAAAATTTATAAAGGAATAAATGTTATTATAAACCTTATCTTTTGGTTTAACCCTTAGTTAACATATTTTAACCTTAACTGTGGTAATGACTTTTTCAAACAAAAATGGTTATAAATTTACTTATCAGAAAAAAAATTTCCCCATAAATGGGAATTGAATGAAATTTTAGACCATATATTATCCCCATTATCCTATTTACATATTTTATTAATTTAAAATAATTTAATAAAATATTATTTTCATAAATAAGCATTAATGTCATTATTTACACTATTCATTTAATTAGACTTTAAAAACATTAAGAAAAAGATATAATTAGAAGAAAAACATTTTAAACATCCCTAATATGTTATATTTTTATAAACAAATTTTAACAGAATAACTCATTCAAATTATTTTACTTTTAATATTTTAAAAATCATTTATTTTATTTTCCTATTAATTAAAGAAATATTGTGTCAGCGTTGCGTGCGCATTTAAGGTAATTATATAATTACTAAAAATTATAAATAAATTACCCAAATAAAAAAATTTAATTATTAATAAAATTTACTTTAATATTACCCGACAAATTATTTTTATCCAAACATGAACATAAAAGAGATTTTTTAAAGTCAAGAGAGTGACATTTTGTATTTTTTTTACTTAAAATAATTTAAAGGTCAATATCAAAGAAAAATAGCACCAAGTGGAAATATTTTTTATACTTTGATATAAATTTCCCATATAAATTCATCTAATAGGATAAAAGGTCATTCTTAAATAAATTTTTAAGCCTTATCACATTAGTTTTTAACCTTAATTACCTGATTTACCCTTCACTAAGGTGATAAATTTTACAACATTACCTTCAATTGATTTTTTTATTTTCATTTATAATCAAGTGATAACTAATTAATTTATTATAAACCATAAATTTTTTCATAATTCAGTTTTAACTATTCACACTTACCAGTTTTAACAGTTGTGTTATAATAGTCATATTTAAATAATATAACAATATTATGTCATTCTTCATTAAAACACGGTGTTACGTCAAATGTAAGCTATCAAAGAAATTAAATTTATTTTAAAATAAATATATCATAAAAACTCAGTGTGTTACATTCTACCCCTTTATAATAATTATTCCTTTGGATTTATATCCCTCTTATAAAAATAACTAAGGATACTTCTATCTCATCACATCCTCAAGTTCCCACGTAGCTCTAACAAATTTATGGTTTCGCTATAAACACTAACTAGGTCAGTGATATTGTTTCATAGAACTTTATCCCTATGATTTAGAATCTTCATCATTTGTTTCTCATAAGATAGATCATTCTCTATTGATATGAATTATAAGTTTAGTATACATGAATAGTAAGATATGTACTTCCTCAGGAGAGATACATGTAACACATTATGAACTTGAGAGTGATTTGTTGAACTCATAAAGAAATAAACTAATATCTTAATAAAATCAAGAATATATAAGGGTAAATATACATAGGGATGAAATTTTCCTTATTATTTATAACAATTATTGTCTTTATGACACATTAATTCATGATTTATTACAAAATATTACACATAATACAACCCAGAAGATTGAGAAGTTTAGTTTCATTGGGTAATTAGGTACATCACCTAACAAATTAAAATAGGGGGTATATATCCATTATTTAAAAATTCCTTAACATGGTAATAATATTCCATCCTACTTAAAATTTCATAGTATAACCTGGGGACATACATAAGAAAAGGGTGAGCTATAAATCCCAGCAACAGAATAAACATGTAATAACATAAAGAAATTATTATATTATAGAAAATAGGAAATAAAATTGGACATAAAAAGGGTTATAATCATAAACATGTACAATGAGATATGATATATCTTGATAAAATAAAGGCAACATGGGAAAGTGTCAACAAATTTAAACCTGGCATCGTAAACATAGGTCAAGTATAACTTCCAAGATATTATAACATGGTGTAGAAAGTCCGATGATGGATTAGGTTAACTAAATAATCCCTTTAATGAATTGTCATTAGACTAAAACAATACCCAATGCATTGGACTTCTTTATAATTCTAGGTGCACCCATCACTTTCATTTTATGTACATGCATAAGTGTTCCACATAGATCAATAAACATAGGATCATATTTAATCACATTTAATTCCAAAATCAATGAATATGGTGTAATTACCTAATAAAATTATTATAGGTGTTTTTAGGTGAATACCCAAGAGTGTAAATTGAAATGGTATTCACAATATAATGATTTGTCATGGAAAAATCGCAATGAAATTTCAAAAACATAATGACAGTACTTAAAGACTCATAAAATAGATTAATTAGAGGGAAAGGGATCTCTATTCTTTTTTAAATAAAATTTTTAGTAATTTGGATGTGGAAAAAACATATCTCAACATTATTAATTGGAAATAAAAGGCATAAAATTAAGAAGATTCTTTAATAAAGAGGAGAAGGAAAGGATCCCTTACATTGAGAGGCTGACTCCAAAAGCATAAGAGTAGATTCTTGAGAGATTGGGGGAACATTGAGAGGACTCTAGAGATATTAGTTAAGAGTAAGTACGTGATCCAAGGTTATTGAGTGACTATTAAGGGGATAATGGGTGGTTTTATATTGGAAAAGAGAGGGGGGTTATTTATTATTCCCCAAACATAGGTTTTGGACTCTATATAATCAAGTAATCAAAACCAAAAAACCTTCCCATGGTTTTTTCCCAGGGTATATGCCAAATAATATTGGTTTTCATTATTTTATAATTTCATGGTATTAATGTATTAAAATATTACCCTTGGTTATGTGGAATTGATTCATGTTCATAAAGATATTATTTTAAAAACTTAAAATATAATTTTGGTTTTGGAGGATTCTTAAAACCATTATAAAATTAATCAAATAATATAAAATCAAATTATTTTAAATTGGAAACATATATTTGGTAGTGGATACCCTTTATATTATCTATTACATAATTTTTTGGTCATTATAATGTTATAATACACACTGTATATTTATACCATATTTAATTTTTACCTGAAAATTCAACTATCACATAAAATTATGAAAAACTCACTATTGGGTAACTTAGACAGTATGATTCCAAAAATAATATTTATTTTATCAAAATAATTTAATAAATATGTGAATTTTTACTTTAAAAATAAGATATGTAATTTATTAAAAAAATGGGTTTTCGATGATAATATTTTTTGAATCTTTATAAAAATTACATTTGACTTCATAAAAATTATGATATAATTTGTATTTAAGAAAAATTAGTTAACAATAATATTTTATTAAAATATCATTTATTTCAAAAAAATCCATCAATTAATCAAAATAAATGTCTTAATTGAAATCATATATTACCCAAAAATACAATTTGTGTTTTATCATATCAAAGTCAAATACATTTATAATATAAAAATGATAAGAAGTAAATGTAACCATTATTATATAGAAAATAAAATATTGATATTAATATTATTAGGGTCTTGATATATATCCCTTTATTACTCTTGAAAACTCTCTATGGGTAATATGTGAGATGGTGAGATTTTCTTGGGGTGGTTCAGCATACATGGTTTGGGTTGTTCTCCTGATAAGCTTGAAATTTTCTCAATGGTTTTACCCATTCTTTAGTTATCAGATCTCATATTGGGCTTAGTCAATGGTAAATACTAATGGTTATATCTACATCATAATCTATGATAAACGGTATTTATAGGGAACGGTTATACTGGTTGAGGCTATCACACCCTTTTTCTATGTCAATTGGATTTTTCAAAAACCCAATATTTTTACTAATCATATGATCACTATTCAAAGGTTATTTTATCAATTGTTATGATGTTTAATTATATTTTAAATATGATAGGATATAAAAAAACCAAATAAGTGAAAGTGTTTTCAATATCCATAATACATAATACAACATTTAATTAAATCACAAAGGGGATTTATGTATAAAATTTTATGTCGTTACAATATTCCCCCTTCAGAAATTTCACCCTAGATATCTTAATTTCACACACTAAAACAGATGAGGGTAATTATATTTCATCACCTAATCTATTTCCCATTCAACTTCTTTAATCTTTTTGTTTCTCCATATCACATTGACCATGTGTTTTGTATTATTTTTCAAATAAAATTTATGATATAAGATATTCACCAGTTGCTCCTCATATGAGGGATCATTATCCAACGTTACCACCTATGGATTCATAACATGTGAGAGGAATGTTATGTACTTACACAAGAGGGATACATGGATCACATCATGTACTTGAGATTGGTTATGTTCAAGTGATATTTGATAGGTCACAACTCTGATGTGATCAAGGATCTCAAAGGGAATGATGTATCTTGGAATAAGCTTTCCATTCATCACAAATCTGATGACTTTATTCCATGGAGATATATAGAGGAATATCTTATCTCCAACTTCAAACTCTAGAACTTTTTGACTATTGTCATCATATCACTTATGTAAACTCTGAGAAGCCCTAATGTTTTGAAAATGGTCTTTACCTTTTTCATCATTTCATCAATTATTTCATGACCTAGCCATTTTCATTCTCCAACATCATCCCAACATGTAGGTGTTCTGCACCTCTTCCCATAAATGGCTTCATAGGGATCCATTTTTATGATTTATTGGAAACTATTATTATATGAGAAATAGACTAGATAAATATATTGATCTCATATTCCTTTTAAGTCACTTAATCATGCTCTCAACATGTCGTTGAGTTTCTATGTAGTCCACTCAGATTGGACATCAGTTTGAGGGTGATAAGTTGTGCTGAAGTTAAACTCAGTACATAGTGCATGTTGGTGAATCTTCTAGAAACTATAATTAAATATTGGATCTTGATCAGATGTAATAAATAGAGGTGTTCCATGTATCTTCACCACTTCTCTGATAAATTTTTTCATTTCATCCTTCACTTTCTGGAAGAAAATACACCTTGATTCAAATTTAATGATCCCCTTTTTCATATTGTCCCACTAATAGTGATCTAAAATATCTTGATACAAATTTTTTCTTATTGGATGGATGGATAAGGTTGATATAGGTGAATCATTAAATATCTCCTTTAAATTTGGATTTTATGGTATAGAAATTCATGACCCAAATCTTACAACTTCTTCTTCATTAATTTTGAACATTGAGGATTTTCCATTTCTTATAGATTCCACCTTCTTATGAATTTCCACATCATCTCTTTGAGAATCCTTTATCTTCTATGAAAGGGATAGTTGATAAATCATTTTTAAAAATATTGATGATGTTCCTTTTTTTATGATTCTCGTGTCCATCCTTTTCAAGTCTATGTAGATTGGATCCTTATCAATTCTCATCAATGATAAAATTATTGGATTCTTTATAATTAGATAATATTTTACTTTATTTTATTTCCCATGATGGTAGTGTATTGATTATTCATAGTCCTTAATCATCTCTAAACCTCTTCAATGGCTCATATTTATCTCTTTTCATGTGAATTTATACTAGATACTCTTATGATCTGTATATATTTCAAAGTTCTCCCCAAAGAGATAATAATGAAATATTCTTAATGTGAATATTACCATGTCTAACTCCAGATCATGTGATGGGTATTTCTATTCATGATATTTCAATTTCCTTGAAACAGATAATATCACTTTTTCCTTCTCCATTAACACACAACCCCATCCCTTCTTTGAAGAATCATTGTATACCATGAAAACTTCCCCTCTTATGGGTTGCATAAGTATAGGGGCAGTGATAAGACTATTTTTCAACTCATTAATTCTCGATTCACATTCATTATTCAAAACAATACTGTCTCCGTTCTAATTTATCTTGGTTAAATGGTTTGAAAATCATGATAAATTTCTCACAAATCGACAATAATACCTGGATAATCTAAGGAAATAACAGACTTTAGTCACATATGTTGGAATCATCCATCCTTAAATTGACTCTATATTTGAATGGTCTATAGATATTTCATTACTTGTGATAATATTCTATAATAATGATACTTACTTCAACCATAAGTCACATTTTCTATACTTTGTATAAAGATTCTTATTTTGTAATGTTTTTAGAAAAGTGCTCAAATGCTCATTGTGATCCTCCTTACTTTTAGAGTATAATAGTATATCATCTATAAAGACTACGGAAATTTTTTTGAGGAAATATCTAAAGAATATATTGATCAATTCCATGAATATTTTTTGTATAATTAGTTATCCTTAATGGAATTACTATGAACTCATAGTAATTATACGTTTTACAAAAAAATCATAGGGATATCCTCCTTCTTCACCCTTATATGATAACACCCCAACTGAAGATCCACCTTGGAGAAGTATTAGGATCTATAGAGCTGATTGAATAAGTCATCAATCTATGGAATAGGATATATCTTATTTATCATGATATTTTTTATCTTATGATAATCAACTAAAAGGCACATTGACCCATATTTCTTCTTGAAAAATAGAACTAGTGAACTTCATGGTGAAGCACTTGGTAATATGAACCCTTTAACCAAATTATCTCATAATTGTTTATTTATCTCCTCATGTTCCACCACAACCATTTTATATAGATCCTTGGATAATGACAGTGCCCTTGGTATAAGCTCAATTGAGAATTAAACCTCTTGGATAGGTGGAAGAGTATTCAATTCTTCGGGAAACACATCAGTGTATTACCTCACAATAAGCATGTATTCAAGGATGATATTTTCAATATAATAAATCATTTTATCTAGATAATCATGATTGTAGGGAAATAATAACCATGATTTAGATATTGGTGCTAAAGAATATTCATCCTTCTCCTAGCATTTGCATATAATCAGAGGATAATTTGTGATATAGAGATTGATTTCCTTCTAGTGGTAATTTATGTTATATCTAAGTAATTAAATATATTCCATACCTATAATTGCTTCAAATATCACTAAAGGGAGTATCACAAGGTTCATTGGGAAGTTCATCCCACAAATTTTGACAAAAGAGGAGTTATATAATTGGTATTCAATAATTTCCCCATTTACCTTTTTCAACTAAATCTCTACTTCCATGATTTTTGGTCGTGTTTTAATAGTTCTACTAAAATTGAATGATATAAAGTAAGGAGTAGAACCATAATAAAAAAAGTACATTATCTATTCTTGAATGAATAACTATAATACTTTTCACCACTTTATTATCAGTATCCACCTCAATAGTTGTAATAGAATAAGATTTCCCTGTATACCTTGGAGGTTATTGGAACTAATTTTCTATGACCACCCTTGGCTTAGTGCATTGGTTTAAAATTTCCCATATTCCTTGAAGTTAAAACATTATAAAAAAGGTTGAGGGTAGACTGGATAATTACTCTCTTCCATTAAATTAGTGGGTTTCTCCTATTGATGATCTCTATCTAGGTTCCCTTTTTTACCACACTGAAATCATTTACCCAACCCATTAAATAAATATTTGGGGTGCTTCTTTCCATACTTTTGATAAGTTGGATATTGAAATTTCTTACCACCATTATATTTCTCCATCGCACAACCATAATTAAATTCCACTTTCTAATTCTTATCCCCATGATACCCTTGATATTATCTAATATGTATTTTGGATATGAGGTCACATTAGAAAATTTCTTCATAACTATAAAAGTCTTGGATCATTAGGGCTTTTATTAGGCTCATTTTTTGTCCCACCAATGAAGTGGTCAACTTTGAATTTGGGGGTAATGAGAAAACTTGAGGCATATCATGAAAGTCTTGTGATGTTTTCCTCATAATCCCTAATGGATTCATCATATTTTTTCTTGAGGGCTAAAAATACATTTCCATTTTATGGCATAGAGTCTGAGGAAAATATTTTTAAAAAAAATTGGAATTCCTTCTACCCCATCATTTTGATCACATCCCTAGGATCTGTATTCTTGATTAATTTCCACCAAAGATTAGCTTCTCCCTCTATATGATAAAAATCTATTATAAACACATCTTTTTCAAAACACTAAAGGATGGATAATATCTTCTCAATGGAGTTATCAATTGTTTTGTGATTAATAGATTGGATGATCCATTGAAAGTTGGAGGGATTTATCGCATAAAGGTCTGAATGGAATCTTGTTCTTAAATTTGTGGATTTGGGTGTTCCTCCTAATTTAGGTTTTTATTTAGAACCCAATTCGACTAAGAGAGTATCACCACAATTTTTTTGATTCCTACTCCTATTGGTTTGGTTATCTCATTTGGGCATTCATCACATTACCCTTCACATTGGTTGTTTACTTGATTCCGCCTATTTCTGGACATTGGATAGAATAAAGGAAAAATTTCAGGATGGGTATTTTTAAAATATTAAACACATAAATGGGAATCTAATAACATAAAATGGATAACTTATAAAAAATATATATTTCCTTAACTTATGAATTTATAGTATTTAATCTTTTTTATATTTGATCTATTTTCTAACATAGTCTCTTATGGGAATTTTTGTTCCCTTATTAATGGTTTTTAATGAGCTTTTAAATTTACCAAATAATATACCCTAGGAGTTTCAATCTATATGTGCATCAATTTAAATTGTTGTGCACCATTTCTTGATATATTCTAGCTCAATGCGGTGTTTTTGGGTTTTATCCCTAGGTACATTTGTGCTAGAACCACATCCACTTATATTATCTAGATAGGGATGTATTTTCGTAGAAACTACTTAGTCAATACTTTACTAAAATTTATGGATTCTTTATTTTTTTAGTCTTATCAATAAGTATTTCACTATATTTTTCTATTATTAATCCCAAAAATAAATAACCTTCTTTTTATACAAACTATGGAAACTCTTGTCATTATTATACATTAATTAATGATTTATTACAAAAGATTACACATAATACAACCCAAAAGGTTGATAATTCTAGTTCCATTGGTTGGTTAGGTATATAAAATAAAAACTTAAAATAGGGGGTACATATCTATTATTTGAAACTTCTTTAAAATTATCATAATATTCCATCGTGATTAAAATTGTTTAGGATAACTTGGGGACATACATAAGTAAGGGGTGGGATATAAAGACCAGTAAGGAAATAAACATGGAATTAAATAAATATATTATTAAATATTTGACAATGGGAAATTTAATGGGTCATAAAAAGGGTGATAATAATAAATGTGAACAAAGAGACATGATATATCATGATAACATAAAGGCATTATGAGAAAGTGGAAACAACTTTAAAAATGACATCATAAACATAGATAAAGGCTAACTTCCAAGACATCATAAAATAGTGGGAAAATTCCCATGATTTATTCGGTTAACTCACTAATCCTTTTAATGACTTCCCTTGAGACTAAAACATTATCCAATGTATTAGAGTGGTACATAATTCTAGGTGCACCTATCACTTTAATATCATCTACATGCTTACGTGTTCCATATAGATCATTCAATATTGGATCATATTTATTAAAATTTAATTCCATGATAAAGTAATGTGGAATACATACATGTAATTCCTCAATCATATAAGAATATATATTTCGAGTTTAATACCCTTGAGTGGAAATAGAGATGGTATTCACAATAAAAAGATTTTTTATAGAAAAATCGCAGTGAAATTTCGATCGCATAATGAATGTACTTAAAGACTCAAAATATGGTTTATTGAGAGAAAAATGTGTCTATAAGAATTTTTACATAAAATGGATAGAAATATAGATGTGTAAAAAACATATCCCAACATTAGGATTGAAATAAAATGCATAAAATGAATAAATGTTTGAATAAAAAGAATGAAAGGATCACTTTCCTTGAGAGGGTGATTCCAAAAGCTTGGTAGGAGATTCTTGAGAGCATGAGGGAAACTTGGTTAGACTATATAAATATTTTGGAAAATTAAGGATGTGATATAAGGTTTTTGAGTAAATAAAAAGGGCAGATTGGATGGGTTTATATTGGAAAAGAGGGGGGGTTCTTTATTATTTCCCAAACCTAGGATTTGGACGCTATATAATAAATTAATCAAAACCAAAAACCTTACCATGATTTTTTCTAATGTTTTATACAAAACAAAAGTTTTTTTTATTATTTTATAATTACAAGGGCTCAACTTATTAAAATATTAACATTGGGGATGTGAAATTGGGTTATTTTCATAAAGAAATGAAATTAAAATCTTAAAATTTAATATAGGTTTTGGAGTATTCATAAAGGATTTAAAAAATTAATAAAATAATATAAAATCACATTATTTTAAAGGGTTAAAATATATTTAGTTGTGCATACAATTTATATCATGTATTACATCATTTTTTGGTCATTATGATGTCATAATACACACCGTATATTTATACCATATTTAATTTTTACCTTAAAAATAGACTCTCAAAAAATTATGAAAAATTGATAGTTGGATAATTTATATGTTTTGATTCCAAAACTAAAATTTATTTTATCAAGATAATTTTCTCAATATTTGAATTTTTAATTTTAAAATTTGATTCAATATTTATTGACAAATTATATTTTTTTAACAATAACTCTTTTCAAATCCTTATAAAAATAAATTTGACTTCATAAAATTTATATTATCATTTATATTTAATAAAAAATATTTAATAGAAATATTTTATTTAAATTTTATTTATTTAAAAAAATATATCAATTAAATAAAAGTAATATCTTAATTGAGAATACATAGTGTAGTCATAGAGGTCTCAATCTAATAAATCCTTTTAAGAAATTAAAACACTAATGTTTTAATAAAGATTAAGGTAATTGAGAACATAAAAAAAGTTGTGTTTTTATATAATATATTGAATAGATTAGTATTGAACAACATTTCACTAGACCCCATGATATGAAAATTTACAAAGATTTCTAGAAACATGTGGATTATTTGAGTGGTATTGAGGATCTATTAAATGATCTAATCACTAAAGAGGAAAAAAACAAAATAGGTGATCATGTTATAAAATAGAGTCACTATTCTTATGGTTAAACATACTATGAAATAACTTGGAAGTCTAGAGAAATTAACTGTGTTTTCATGACACGTCAAATTGATTATATTTATAAAGTTGATTCATAGTCTAGGGAAGACCCTAGGTCGTCTCTCAAGGAGTGTTGGTGGATTTAGAGTGTGTGTTTTTACAAAGAAGTACTAAAATAGAGGTGGTTTTGAAAATAGTTTTAGGATGAAATTACTTAATTGAAAGTTTAAAAGTTGAGAAACCAAATAGATTTTGAAAAATATGAGATTAAATGATTCATTGTGAGTTCACTACACACTTTCAATTTCATCATTCTTAGATATTAATTTATGTTTGGAGTAATTCTTTGGTTGAAATTAATTGGAATCCCAAATTAATTCATAAGCCTTTATTTCATTGCTTGAAGAACCAAAACATGACATAACAATCACATTGTCAAGGTCCAAAACCTTTGTATGGAATAAGAGCTTATAAATAATATTTAAATCTTAACTAATTGGGTAAGAAAAGGATTATTGTGTTGTCCAATCAGAACAACACAAGTCACGCACTCAAAATCTCACACCCATCGGTTAGAAATTAAGAGTATATCAATCACATGAATCAAAAAAAGAATTAAAATATGTAATTATGTAAGATACATGGAAAGAAATGTTTTTACACCCAAATTACTCCAAACTAGTTGCTAATATAAGAATCGGAACTCCCTTGACATGTGCGTAGCTCCCTCACAGCGAATGCCCACCATTTAGCTCTACATCAAGAGGAGGAAGCTTGGTTGGAACTAATTGTTCATTCTTGATCCCCCTATGAGTATAGGGGCCTCCAAAACTTTAAGGATGTGGATCATACTCCTCTAGTAATTCATAATGGTATAGTTTAATTTCTGGATTGAACTTACATATAGGGATCCCAAGGGCCCATTTTATAGGAAATTGGGAAGGTGGTTTTGAGCACACAGATTTCTTAAAACCATTTGTCACATTGCTTTATACCTCTAGACAGCCTTATCTAGATTTGGAAAAAATGACAATGTTTTATCCCCACCTCTTTTCTGTCTCCACCAAAATTTTGGCACAATTTTTACAACTAGAGCTCAAGATATGGATAGATCACAGCACACCACTTTTGACTCCCTGCAAATTTGGTATATTGGATAGATCAGGTCGGTTGGTCATCGTAGAGGACGAATAAGGATTCAGTTACTTTATATGAAATGTATCCCATTAAATTTTGGACAAGCCCGCAAACATTCAGTGAATTTTGATGCACTTTTTAGTTTTAATGTTCAGCTGATTCCACTGGTGTGCATGGATCCTACGCAGTTGGGCCCATTTTTCGTCGACATCATCATGGGCCCTCCAAATCACCTCCTCCAGCAATGGAATCATCAAAACAAGTAAAATTTCGATTTTTAACAGTGATTAAAACAAAATAAATTATTCAAACATGGAATGAAATTTGTTATTATTTTTATAATTTTCAATATAAAACAAGTTTATCACAATGGTGTAAGGGTAAAAATGAAACAGCGAATCAGAGTGCAATCACACCCCCACACCTAAAGTCTTGAACTCCTTTGAAAAGTTACATTTTCAAAAATTATGCATGTAGATATTTACAACTTTATAAATATTTAACATTAAATGAAAATTTAATTCCTGATAGAAATGTGATCATACCAAAAAACACACCAAGGAGTTATTCTCAATGATCATTGAAAAATATGTCTCAAAAATTTTGTCCAAATAAAATTCTAAGAGTTACATGATAGCAATCAATGAAAATGATTTAAAAGTTAATCATGTCACTAATTCTCCACATGTGTGTGTGAAAACCATTTCATTCTATTCTTTCCAATTTCTATCGAGTAAATAAGTTATTTTAATAATTGTCTACTTTCAAGATTCTTTCCACCAAACATTCCCCACATCCCTTGCAATCAAATTTCAAAACCCACTCACTTAAGAATTCTCAAATGTCAAACCATAATCTCCCGACCTAGATATCCACATATTCTATACATTTCATCACTTCCCTCATTTATTATTGTTTTTTTCAAAAGTTTCACTTGGGAAAAATCTAACACTCTTCTCTAAACCCTTGTTTGATCTCCTAACGACACTAATTGTAATAGTTATAACAAGATAAAAAGTCAAGGAAGGGTGGTTTTTGTCCTTCCCAATATACAACCCTTTTTTCAGGGTGTACAATAGTTGTTTAATAGGTACACACACATAGGTAAATATGGTACAGTAATGAAATAGTTCATATAAGGAAAAAATGAGTGGAAAAATGATTTGGAAATTAGATAAAATCAACCTAACTTATATTTACCTTGCATTAAGTAAGAAATTTTCACACATCATGGTTGGGTGAAAATAAATGTGTGGAGAGATTAAGTGACACAATCTCCCTTTAAACTATTCACACAAAAGGGCACCATTCTTCTCAAAGGTTTCAAAATTATATGACCATTTATATCATCGACAAAGAACTAAATTTCAAAATATATTCACCCCATAGTATTGAATTCTTGCTGAAATGCACATTTCATCGGGGTTTTTTTAATGTTAAAACAACATGAAAAACAGATATCCCACATGAATTTTAAATAACGTACATGATTAAACAGGCATAATTTTCCATGATAAAGTGGTCATAAAAAATTAATATTCTAGGAGTTAAGGGGGAAAGTAAAAAAAACAATTCTGTAAGATAAAAAGAGAAAAATAAGAGAGATGATGAAACTTCCTATCAAACCTAGGTATATACACATCCCACCACACCTAAATTGTGAAGTGTTATGACTATAAGAAAAGATAATATGGAAAGGAAGGATAAAACCTGGTGAGTTTTAATCATATATTTCTTCTTGAACATGGATTTCCTCCATCGGTGACTCCAGAATGGATTCATTGAAGTGCTCCAGCTGCTGCCCATTCACAGTGATGTTTGTCTTGGTTTCTTCATTTTGAACCTGGACAACCCCAAATAGAAAGACGTTAGTAGCATTGTATGGTCCAAACCATTGGTAAGGAAGCTTACATGGATGAAACTTCAGCAATGCATTGTATAGGAGGACCTTCTTCCCAATGTGGAACTGAAGATAAAGGATGAGATGGTCGTGGGCAGCCATGGTTTTCTCCTTATAAATCCTAGATTTCTCATATGCTTCTCTTCTCATTTCCTCCATCTTCTGAATCTAAAACTTCCTTTGAGAACCTTTACCAGAAAGATTATAATTTCGTAGTTTGATGGCCTAGTAGGCCTGGTGCTCAATCTCAATATGAAGTGACAACTCTTTCCGAACACAAAACGATAGGGTGACATTCAAATGGGAGTTTTGAAAGTAGTATGGTAAGACCATAAGAAATCATCCAGTCTAAGACTCTAATCTTTTCTCTTATGTTGAACTATTTTTTCAAGAATTTGTTTTACTTATCTATTTTACACCTCAGCTTGACCATTGGTCTGTGGGTGATATGCAGTAGACACTCTATGACTGACCCCATACTAATGCAAAAGTGATTGAATTGTTCAGTTGCAGAAATGGGAACCCTTCCCACTAATGATGAACCTAGGTAAGCCAAACCTATAGAATATTTGGGTTCTCAAAAATTCTACAACTACCTTAGAATCATTAGTCCTTATATCTCGTGCCTCTACCCATTTTGAAACATAATACATCACCAATAGAATGTACAAGTTACCAAATGAATTGGGGAATTGTCCCAAAAAGTCAATGCCCCAAACATCGAAAATGTCATGGAAGAGAAAGGGTTTTTGTGGCATCTCATTTATTTTAGATACATTCCCTATTATTTGACAGAGAGGACAAGATTTAAAAAAGTAATGGGAATCCTAAAATAATTTGGTCCAAATGAGACCAGAATCGAGGACCTTATGAGCAGTCTGTTGGGGACCAAAGAGGCCCCCACAAGCTAGAGTGTGGTAGAACATAAGGATGGACTAAAACTCGCTATCAGGAACACAACGCCTGAGTACTTGATCACTACATGTGCACCAAAGGTAGGGATCATCCCAAATCTAACAACGGGACTCATGTTTTAGACAACTATCTTGGTTTGTTTTTTTGAAATCAACAAGAATGCAAGATGCTACCAAATAATTTACAATTTCAGCATACCAAGGAATAACATCTTGAAATTGATACAGTTGATTATTGAGAAACATATCATTTATAGGAATATAGGGGGATGAGTCAATGTCCGAGGATGGGTGGATCCTATTGATGTGGTCAGGCACCACATTCTCTACTCATTTTTTATCTCTAATTCCTAAATTGAAATCGTGATGGAGGAGCATCCAGTGAATGAGACGTGGTTTTGCTTCCGGTTTCTTAAGGAGATACCGAAGGGCAACACATTCTGAGAACACAATGACTTTGGAACCTCGATTAGAAACTGAATAAGGCTAATATTCATTTTTAATATATGTAATATTCATGTGCTTTATTATTCATAAACACCATTTTACTGCATTTTACACTTTGAACATTATTTCATATTATAATTGTAATTCCTTCTTAAAATGAACTATTAAATGGTACATTTTTTAACATCATTTAAAGAACCCAATGATATTGATTTTATTTTCATTTTCAGTTTTCTCATTACATTGGTTACAATTCATAATTTGGGATTACTTGAAGATTAATATTAGAAGACCACCAAAGTTAGCGTTGAACAAACAACATTCTTGGTAAAGTGAACTGGACATCAGTCCAATACATCTACTATATCAGACAATATACAAGTTCAATAATTCTGAAAATTTAACTCCATATATAGTAAATCATGGGTAACATTTAATTAAATAGTTTCCAAAGATAATTCTAATGTTTTTATGGAGTTCCAGGCATCCCAAGATGGAGATAAAATTTTGGGCCAGATTCGGTGGGACAGAAAAATAGTCCACAATTTTTTACATATCTCATACACCATAAATTATTTTGGGCTGAAACTTTATATAAGATTGTATGACCTCCTGAGATTAATTTTAGACTTCTATGGACCACTCTAATTCGTCCATCTAGAAGTTCATCTAGGCACTTCTGTTTGGTGGATGCAAGCTGGCTTCCACCTCGGGTCAATAGTGGAAAAGTCCAAGTTCCACAAGCTTTCCACCACCCTATTCCTACCATAATCAAGTGGGATGAATTTCACTATTTTAGGATCAACCCAAGGATCCAAAAAATTCTATTTAATGTAGTGGTTTTGGAGTATTTTAGGATCTTGGGTGCTTTTTTTCAATGGAATGTTATGTTGTCACTTTTCCTTAGTAATGTTCTTCCTCAATTGGAAGTTGTTTTAATTCATCTTAGTTTCTTAATAAAAGTTTTTTTATATTATTCTGCTCTTATATATATCTCATTGATTCCTTTTCCTCAAGGTATGAATTTATTCACACCAAACCTTGAGAAATTATTCACACAATGGTAGAGTGATCATTTTCTTTTTATTGTTTTCTTACTTCTTCAATTCCTCCCTCATGAGTCTACTTCCCACTTCCATTGAAACCATAGAATAAATGGAGGGATAACCCACTTATAGGTTGATCAAAGTGAGTATAAAGGGTATGTATTGGATGTTATTTATCACCCCATTAATTTCTAATCACTTCTTTTAATTGATATTTTTATTTGATGATTTTAGAACTACTTCGTCCTTGTTGAATTTTAAGGCCACATACTTCAATGCTATTACGAACCTTTACCATGGAGTGATTATGAATTTGATCCTCCAAGTATATATGTGATGATTATTATGGTGTGTTGGTATTAAACAATTATCTGATGAATTTTTTTGATCTTCATGAATAATCCCATCACAAATATAAGATATTGAAACTGTTAAAAAAGAATTACATCCAATCCACCCCATGTGATAACCTAGGATAAAATCATTATTTTAAATTTAATTCACTTAATACTCTTAGTTTTAACTTAATCCCAGAAAAAATAAACCCATAGTTTTCCACTTTATATCCAAAAATAGTCCATATAATGTGTGTGCCTATAGGTTTCTTTTTAGGTCTTTGAGGAATCAGCAACCGAGGCTACTCTACAATTGACTGTTAACCCTAAAAACATTGGTAAATTTTGGTGAGACCAAATTTTGGAACCGTTTTCAGGGAACCAAGTAATTCATCTTAAACACTCATTATATTATCCTCCATTTATTCTATTCTCTTTCAAATTCTCTTATCTTTTCCCTTTCTTGTTTTTTTTCTTTTGGCGCATGTACGCCTACACTCAGGACCAATAAAACCGTCTAGTTACGGTGGATAGTCCTGGGGATGGGGAGTAAATTACACCAAGGGAACTCTTTCCATTAGATCCTAATCTTATTAATACTTTATAGTCAAAACTTTAACCAATTGCAATTGAAGTTCTTCAAAGAAACGAATTCATAATGTCGGGTGGGAACCAAAATTGAAATCCAAATGAGGCAGCCCCAAATTTGAGGAATGCAGTTGATCAAACCATGAATTACTACCTTACACCTTCCTGGACCAATTCCCCCTCATGCATTAGACACAATTATCTAGGATATTCTAATTACATCTTTAAACCCCATGTCCTAAACCATCTTCTCACATTCCATGGAATGGAGTCTGAGATTCCCTACCTTCAGGTCAAGGAGTTCAATGACACTGTAGATACCATGTGTTTCCCACATAAACTAGAATCAACTAAGATGAGGATATTTTATTTTTTTCATTAATCTATAAAGATAAAAATTGGAAAAAAAATTTGATACCATCATCCATAAAATCTTCGGACCAATTAAAAATATAATTCTACAAAAAAATACTTTCCCCACCACAAAACAATTGCACTTAAAAAGAGCATCCAATTTTTTTTTGAAAAAAGGGAGAGTCATTTTATGAAACATGGGAGAGTTTAAAAGATACTCTAAACATGTTTCCATACCATGGTTTTTCTATTCCTGAACAAGTTAGAATTTTCTATGAATGGTTGGGTCCAGGGAACAAACAATTAATCGACATGATGTGTAATGGAACATTCAAAAACAAAGCCCCAAATGATTCTTATGAGTATCTGGAATGCCTTGCTGAACAAAACCAAACATGGGGAACTTCACCTTATTCTGAAATGCCACAAAAAACTATTGGAATTCATACATTTAGAGAATAGGAAAGCCTTAGGGCTAAACTCGCACCACACTCTAGGGAGGTTGAAGAGATAGACCTTAGTAAAGTCCACGACATATCCAAACTGTAGACCATGTTTACACAATTTGTGACAAACAAGACAATATAAAAGACAACTACCCAACCATTCCATCCATCAAGGATGTTATTTTCGGAGGACCCCCAACAAAATTAAATGCCTTGAAATTTCAAAAGCCTCAATTCTGAAACACCTTCAACCCAAGGTATAATGACCACCCAGGCATCCGCTGGAAAGATAACCAACAACCTAGCCAACCACAGGGAAAAAATACTTACCCCCATTAGAACTACCAAACCCATAACCAGTTCCAAACCCAACCTATCCAATACCAACAACCGCTAGTCCATTTTCAACAAACCATCTCACCTCTAAAATATACCCCTGGGATAAACCAATATTCTCAAGCACCAACCCAAATTGTTCCACAAATCCTACTAGAAAAAATGTAAAAACAAATGGAAAGGATGAACTCGGAAGTATCTTCTCTAAAACAAGAACTTCAAACCATCAAAATTGTAATTTCACCCAAGCCTACTCAGGCAGTACCATCCTCAAATATAAGGGGAGAGTTAGGTTGCACACAAACAACTTGTGAACAACTAAAGGCTGTGACTATTTTAAGAAGTGGGAAATCAATTGAGAAACCTGCAAAACTAATTCAGAACCCATCTAAAGATTCAAACTTGGATGAAAATTAAAATTAACCAAATGATCAAACTGTAATACATGATAACATTGTCAAAGAAACAACTCTTCAACAAACAACCCCACAACCTACACCATTTCCTCAATGCATGAGGGGGAAAACCAAGACTGAATTGAATGAAACATTGAGGGAAATATTATCACAAGTCAAGTTAAACATTCCACTCATCAATTCTATTCAAACCATTCTTTCATACTCAAAATACCTTAAGGACATCTGCACATTTAAAAGGAAATTCTCACATAATAAACAATTCCTTCTAGTAGTAAATGTTAGGACAATGATCCAAGGAACCCTTCCCCCAAGGATGAAAGACCCAGGGTTCCCTTATATCAATGTTGAACTAGGAGATAACAAAGTTTACAAATCCTTGTGTGACCTAGGTTCCAGTGCCAATCTCATTCCCTATGTATTGTACTGCCAGTTAGGCCTGGAAGAGCTCCAACCCACATCTATCACACTTCAACTTACTGATCGTAGCATTAGGGTTCTAAAGGGGATTTTAAAGGAAGTTATAGTAAATTTTGAAAACATCATCTACCATGCTAACTTAATTGTCCTGGACAACCATCCTAAATATGGAAATAAAGAAAAAACCCCAACAATCCTTGGTCTTCCTTTCCTTGTAACAATAAACTCTGTTGTCCGAGATCAAAATTGCAACATGACCATAACCTTTGGAAACAAGAGTATATACTTGAATATCAATAATGAAAGCTCACAAATAGGGGATGAAAAGTAAATTCATGAAGTAAACATGATAGGAAGCCTTGATAATGAATCCATAGATCATCATGTAATATTTGATGTATTTTTAATTCAGGATGAGATTGATATCCTTTGTTCACATGAAGGAAGTTTCTCTCTTTGGATTGAATCATTTTCAAATTGATCTTATGATGAAGTCTTAGGTCCAACAATTAGTGAAACCTTTCAAGAAACCACTTTCATGGAGACCAATCAAACTTCCTTCCCTAAATCTGATCAAACTAATCTTGTAGATGAAACTTCTTACACAAGGGGATTTTAATCTATCTAAAACTCTAATAAACAAAACCGATATTGATCCAATATCCTATTCTTCTGATAAAGTTCTAAACCAACCTGATCTTGAATTAATTTAACTTCCTACAGCACTCAATTATTCCTTCCTAGGGGACAATCAAAAAAATATTATTGTCACTTCTTCATCTCTTGAAGCCAATCATGAGATTGTGCTTCTAGATGTCCTTATAAAACATAATGTGGCCATTGGTTTGACCCTATCTGATATTCCGGGGATTATCCCACTTATTAGGAATCATAGGATTGTTTTGGAATCTAATTCAAAGCCATGTCATCAACCTCAATGGTGACTCAATCCTAATCTCAAGGAAGTAGTGAGAAAAGAACTTCTGAAATTGTTAACAGATGGTATTATATATCCCATAGCTGAGAGTGAGTGGGTCAGCCCAATCCAAGTGGTTCCAAAAAAAAGTTTTAATCACAGTGATAACCAATAAGGATGGAGAGATTCTTCCAACAAGGGTGAGTAGTGGTTGGAGATTCTACATCGACTATAGGAAGCTAAACTCATTTACCAATAAGGAACCTTTCCCCTTACCATTCATTGAACAAGTCCTTGAGAGAGTCGCATGCCATGCCTTATACTATTTCTTATATGGGTAATCATGGTATAATAAAATTGAGGTCTCCCTAGAGGATCAAGGTAAGACTATATTCACATGTCCATTCTGCACCTTTGCTTTCAAACGCATTCCCTTCGGGTTATGAAATTCCCCTGTAACCTTCCAGCGGTGCATGATGGGAATATTCTCAGACATGGTAGGAGATTTTCTATAGGTCTTCAAGGATGACTTCTCTATGTTTGAGGATAAATTTGAGGGATTTATGAGGAATGTGGAGAGATTCTTGTCAATATGTGAAGAAAATAATCTAGTCCTAAACTGGGAAAAATGTCATTTCCTAGTTAAATAGGGACTAGTCCTTGGCCATCTAGTCTCAAGTAGAAAGATTAAAGTTGATAAAGAAAAGGTTGACATCATTCTTCACCTTCCATCACCAAGAACTGTTAAGGAAGTGTGGTATTTCTTAGGACATGCTGGTTTCTATAGAATATTCATCAAGGACATTAGTTCAATATCTTGTCCCCTTTGTGCTCTCCTAGTAAAGGATGCTCCATTTGTTTGGAAAAAAAGTAGTGTGGGTTCATTCTCAACCCTCAAATTCTCTCTCACCCTTCCTCCCATTATGAAATATCCAAATTGGAACCTTCCTTTAAAACTTATGAGTGATTCTAGTGACCTTGCTATAGAAGCTGTGTTAGGACAACATTGTGATAAAACTATTTATGTCATTTCTTATGCAATAAAATACTTAAATGATGCCCAAATAAACTACACCACCACAGAGAAGGAGTTACTTACTATTGTGTTTTCCTTAGAAAATTTTTGGTCCTACTTTTTAGGATCCCCCGTCACTATGTTCACTAACCATTCTGCACTAAAATACCTCTTCCAAAAACAAGAAGCTAAGGCTAGACTGATTAGGTGGGTCCTTTTATTACAAGAATTTGACCTCATAATCAAGGATAAAAAGGGTGTTCAGAATGTTTTTTTTGATCATCTCTCTAGTATGGAATTAAAAGATAACTCAAATCTCATTTCGGTGTCTGATTCCTTTCCCAATGAACACCTCTATTCAGTGAGTGATTTCCCATGGTATGGTGACATATCCAACTTCATAGTTAGAAGAGTCGTTCCAAAATTCCTAGGGACTCATGTTCGAAGGAAATTCCTTTTTGATGTTAGGCACTATGTGTTTGATGATCCATACCTTTATAAGTTCAACCTCGACCAAGTCATTAGGAGGTGTGTCCCGGAATCTGAATAAGATTCCATCCTTAAATTTTTTCATAGTGAGGCATGTGGTGGTCATTTTTCCTCTAAAAAATATTTCTAAGGTTTTTTAGTCTGGGCTCTTATATCCCACCCTCTCAAGAGACTCCTACACATTTTTTCAAATCTGTCCTAGGTGTCAATAAGTAGGGTCCATCACAAAAAGGAATCAAATGCCACTCTCTCCCATCTTAGTGGTTGAAATCTTTGATTGATGGGGAATTGATTTCATGGGTCCCTTCCAAAACTATAGGGTATATTTATACATCCCTTTAGCTATTGATTATGTCTCCAAATGGGTTGAGGTCATTCCTAATAAATTCAATGATCATCAAACAGTGATTATATTTCTCAAGGAAACTTCCTCTCTAGATTTGGATTTCCTAGGGTTATCATAAGTGATCGTGGAACTCATTTTTTCAATCTTCCATTATCATCACTCATGGAAAAGTATAAAATTTATCACAAAGTGTCCACTAGTTACCACCCATAGATCAATGGTCAAGCTAAGTTAGCCAATCGAGAAATCAAACAAATTCTTGAGAAAACTGTTAATCCATCTAGGAAATATTGGTCGAGAAAAATCTTATATGCTATTTGGGCCTATTGGACCACATATAAAACCATTTTAGGAATGTCCCCGTATAGGTTGGTTTATGGTAAAGCATGCCATTTTCTAGTGGAGATTTAACATAAGTATTTTTGGGAAATTAATGAAATTAATTATGACCTATTATTGGCTGGAAAAAAAAGAAAATTAGATCTCCATGAACATGAGGAACTTAGGGTGGAGGCTTATGAAAATTCAATGATAAATAAATCTAGAGTTCAAGCCTACCAATCTCGAAATCTTAAAACCAAACACATTGTACCGGGTAAAACTATTATTTTTTATATCCTTAAACTTCTTTTACACTTGGGAAAGTTGTGGTCCAGATGGTTGGGTCCATATGTAGTGCATAAGGTGTACCCCATGGGGTTGTAGAAATTCAAGATCTCCCCAATGGTCAAACCTTAAAATTTAATGGTTATAGAGCCAAACCATTCATTGAACCATTCTAAAAATATGAAGTAGATGATGACTTGTGTGAACCAACATTATATGATGAAAATAATTAATCAATTAGGGGTCTATGTAGAGCTAGCGACATTAAACAAAAGCGCTGAATGAGAGGCAACCCATGGTTTTCACATTTCCAATATTTTTAAATCATCTTTATTTTTCAAATAAGATTAATGAATCATTTTGATATTTGAAAAAATATATTGTTGACATGTTCGTCTATTATGAGTATGGATGAGTATGAAAGGGGAGCTCCATATTCATCCATGTCATGTGGTGTGATCCTTGAGTAATTCCTTACCCAGAAATTTAAAAAGAAGAAAATGTATCCTAAGTTCATTTTATTTTTCTGTGTTTTTAGGTTAAAATAAAAATAAAAATAATAAAATTAAAAGGAAACGTCATAGGTCATGGGGAAAACCCCATCACAACAGGAAAAGCCACAGGGACTCGAACTTGGGACTGAAGGGAGACAGGGGTATGTGCTAACCACTGACCTACATCTTATAGGGCTTCCTTATTCTATAAATTTTGTATATATACTAATATTTTACTTTTTTTATTATATGAATATATATATATATATTTGTTTTTTTTGTTTTTTTTCTTTTTCCACTAGGGAACTATGCATGTGACACGGATATCAAAGGACTAAATTAGAGAAGAATGAACTTCAATTTCAACCACCAGGTTACTTCATTCCATGATCCTCATATTGAAAATTCCTTTTAGAACTCTTTCCATCTACCTCTACCCACTTCTCAATTTTATTTTCTTTAAACACTGGGGATAGTGTTATTCTATGTTGGGGGGTGAAAAGAAAAAAAATTAATTAATTTTGTGTGTATAAAAAATTGTGTGGAAGGAAAATTTTCTTTAACCTTGGACATAATAATACACATTGCACACTTTGAAACTGAATATCAAATAATTTAGCATTCCCTGATTCTAATTTTAATACATTTATAATTTCATGAGCATAGATTTTGGAAAGTGTGGCTGTCTAATGTGAAATTTGATCATTTACATTTTCATCCAAATAAAAATAGATCACAACACACGTCATTTGGATAGTGGGGTATTAGTTTGAGTTCATGGGGTCCTAAAAATAAATATCATAGGTTTGTTGATAATTTTATTTTTAATAATAGTATTCAATAAAAAAATAAAAAAAATTAAATATGAACGTAGAGCAATAAAATGACCTAACGTGTGTCTTTAGGTACTTGGAGATTGTGACTTCATAGTTTTTTGGCCCAGAGTTAGTAATTTTGTCTCTACATGTGGTAATTTGACTTTTTTTTATACTGAGTTAACTCAAGATGATGCCCGAGTATGTGTTTTTCACTAGGTTCCCTAAGGTCATTGAGTCTGGGAGTCATCGGCAAAGTCTCACTACATGGGTTGACTCTATTGAGTGCAATTTCAATTACCATGGAAAAATTGAATAAAAAAACAATATATATATATATATATATAATGGAATACTCATCTTAATATTTAAATTTGATTCAACCTAGCACTTCCATCATTTTTTCCTTGAATAAAACTGAACCCCCATGTCTTTTGTGACACCCAACACATCATCATACTTTATTGAAATTGGATTAAATGTGACGAAGAATTTGAAAAAAGGAATGGGCATGGGATTAGGATCTCTTTATGAAACTATATTGTATTAAATTATTTTTATGGTATTAATATTTTTTTGATATAATGGTTTTTGTTGATCATGGTTTATTAAAATGTTTTTGGAAAAGGGAATTTGAATTTCACATTTTTGAGATATATTTTTCTCGGGACTAGAGAAACTCAAGTTGGGGGGTGTTATTAACCACTTAATAAGGCTAATATTCATTTTTAATATATATTATATTCATGTGCTTTATTATTCATAAACACAATTTTAGTGCATTTTACACTTTCAACATTATTTCATATTTTAATTGTAATTCCTTCTTAAAATTCACTATTACATCGTACATTTTTTAACATCATTTAAAGTACCCAATGATATTGATTTTATTTTAATTTTAAGGTTTCTCATTAAATTTGTAACAATTCATAAATTTAGAGTACTTCAAGATTCTTATTGGAAGACCACCAAAGTTAGCCTTGAACAAACAACATTTTGGGTGAAGTGAACTGGACATCATCCCAATAAAACTACTGTATATACCCATATAAAATCCTAATAATTCTGAAAATTGAACTGAAGATATAGGATGTCATGTGGAACATTTAATTCAACAGTTTCCAAAGCTAATTATGATGTTTTAATGGAGTTACTAGTGGCCCAATTGGGAGATAAAATTCGGGGCCAGATTCTGCGGCCCAAAAACATAGCCCACCATTTTCCACATATCTCGTATCCCATATATTATTTTATGCTTAAACTTTACATAAGGTTAGATGATATCTTTAGATTCATTTTATTCTTCTATGGACCACTCAAATTCGGCTATATAGAAGCTCATCTAGGCACTTCTGTTCATTGGATGCAAGCTGGTTGTCACCTCGGGTAAAGAGTTGAAAAGTCCAAGTTCAACAAGCTTTACACCACAATAATCCTACCATAATCAAGTGGGATGACTTTAAATATTGTAGGCTCGACCCAAGGATTCCATAATTCCTATTTAAGGAAGTTTGTTTTATAGTATTTAAGGATCTTGGATGATTTCTTTCATTTTAATGTTATGCTTCCACTTTTCCTTAGTAATGTTCTTCCTCAATTGTAAGTTGTTTTGATTCATCTTAGTTTCTTAATAAAACTTCTTATTTTCCTATTATTATGTTATTATCCATCTCACTTTTATATCGTTGCCTCAAGGTGTGAATTTATTCACACCAAACCTTGTAAAATTATTTACACAATGGTGGAGTGATCATTTTCTTTTTATTGTTTTCTTAGTTCTTCAATTCCTCCCTCATGAGTCTACTTCCCGCTTCCATTGAAACCATAGCATCAATGGAGGGCTAACCCACTTAGGGGTTGATCCAAGGGATTAAAAAGGGTCTTTATTGGATGTTATTTGTCACCCCATTAATTATTAATCACTTCTTTTAATTGATATTTTTATTTGATGATTTTAAAACTACTTCGTCCTTATTGAAGTTTAAGGCCACATTATTCAATGCTATTACAAACCTTTACCTTGGAGTGCTTATGAATTTTATCCTCAAAGTTTATAGTTGATGAGAATTATGGTGTGTTGGTATTAAAATAGTAAGAGATTAAGTTGTTTGATCTTATTGAATAAACCGATATCATATATAAGAAATTGAAACCGTTAAAAAAGAATTGCATATAATCCACCCCAAGTGATAACCTATGATCAAATAATTCCTTTAAATTGAATTCACTTAAGAATATTAGTTTTAAATTAAAAAAATACAAAATCAACTCAAATTTGGCCACTTCATATCCAAAAATAGTCCATAAAATTTTCTTGGCTATAGGTTTCTCCTTAGATATGTGACGAATCGATAACCCAAGGTAATCTACAAGTGACCGCTTAACCCTAAAAACTTGGGTAAATTTGGGCGAGACCAACCCTAAAAGGTATGACCTGAATTTTTCCAAGGCAAACACAATGACAAGGAATTATTTTTCAGTTGTGGTGTTGTTTTATTCAGTAGGGTTTAAAGTACGTGAGGCATAGGCAATGACATGTGGAGCTCGATCAAACCTTTGTGATAAGACTCCCCCAACTGCATAGTTAGAGGTGTCACACATGAACTCAAATGGTAAATCCCATCAAGGTGGTTGGATTACTGGGGGTGAAGTGAGATTCCATTTTAACTTATTAAAAGCTTCCTCACATTCATTATCAAAATCAAATTCCTTTTCTTTTTGGAGTAACCGAAAGAGAGGGAATACAACCTCACTAAAGTCCCAAATGAAACGATGGTAAAATCCAGAATGACCTTGGAAATACTGCACATCCAGTACATTTTTGGGGAATTTTAGGGAAGAAATGACATTCACTTTTGATTTATCTACTTGGATACCATCCCCGGAAATTTCATGTCCCAAAACTATACCTTTTCGCACCATGAAATGGAAATTCTCATAATTTAATATGATATTCTTTTCAATACAATGATTTAAGACTAAATCAAGACTACTCAAACATTCATCAAAATAATAGCCATAAATAGTGAAATCATCCATGAATACTTCCATGCAATTCTCCAGGTAATCCTAAATGATACTAACAATGCATCGCTGGAAAGTACATGGAGGATTGCACAGACCAAATGGCTTCCTCCTATATGAAAATGTGCCAAAGGGGAAAGTAAAGTTTGCCTTTTTATGATACTCAGGGGAAATATGGATCTGAAAGTATCCAAAATACCCATCAAGGAAATAGTAGTGGGACTTACCAGCTAGCCTCTCTAGAATTTTTTCAATTAATGGAAAAGGGAAATGGTCCTTCTTGGTGTGTTGGTTTAGTCGGCAATATTCTATGCAGACATGCCAACTATTCTACACATGAGATGCAACCAATTCATTGTTTTTATTTTTTATTACTGTAAGGCCAGTTGTTTTAGGAACTACTTGAACGAGACTAACCCATTAGCTATCATAGATGGGCTAAATGATTCTAGAAGCCAATAATTTTTTTACCTCCTTGTTAACAACTTCTAAGAGGTTTGGGTTCAGTTGACATTGTGCATTCCTTTCCAGTTTATCATAATCATTTAATAAAATATGACGTAAAAAAATTAATGAGATAATACTAGTAATGTCAGCAAGTTTCCATCCCAAATCTTGTTTATACTCCCTCAAAAGTTCAAGCAGTCTCAATTCATTCTTAGGAGGGAGTGAACTTGCAATGATGATGGCAAAATTGTTTCTATTCACATGATATAAATATTTTAAATCTTGAGGTAGTTGTTTGGGTTCCAATTAGGGTGGATTTGGAATTTATAGGAGTGTGTGTGGAAGTAAAAGGTCACTGATCTCATATAACTGCTCAATGGTATCATCCTCAGATGAGGAATGAGCTTTTACAAGCATAACGGTATCATCGATGGTCATTGGATCCTCAGTATTCAAGAAATTATCAATTAATAAAAGTTCATGACACATTTCTAGACCACTAGATAAATCAATTTATGATTCATTACCTACAATTCCAATTAATTAAGAAAACTCAGAAAGGGGATCGGGGGAAAGAAATGTTGTTTGTTCAGGGGAAGGAAGTACATCAATTGAATTAACAGAGAGAGATGAATGTTCTTCTAAGGGGTGCTTCATGGCATCAAGGATGTTAATGTGGAAAATGTTACCACTAAAATCCATAAATAAAGTACCATTATAGACATTAATTATGGTCTTGAATGTTTTTTAGAAGGGCCTCCCATATATAATCAGGGTGTGTCCATTCATCCTATCATCTTCCATTTTAAAAAAAAAATTAGAAGCACCTAAATAAAGCATAGCATTGGAAAATAAATACTTCCCTAAGGTACATGGAATCGAGAAGGTTCCAGGATCATTGCATTTGGTTGGCAGTGAAGGTTCTATCAATGCAGATACATTCCCCCCAAGATTACCTTCTCGTCACCTCGAATTCTCTTTCAGTGTGTACACATATTCTTTAGAAAATTGATGTATCTTATAATTTTATTCATGACATCAATGAAATGTTTGTTAACCTACACGTTTTTTAAAGTTTCCAATATTTCCTTATCAAGTTCAGTTTCCTTTTGTTTTCTAGGTTGGGTGTCCCATTGTGGAAATGGAAGAGGGATTGTTGGGCTAGGTGACTCATCAATAGACACACTCTTTCCTTTATAGGGGCTTCTCTCAAGACATGGTTTTTCAACATTTGGAACATGTTCAATGGTTGGGATGGAGGTTTTCCCAAAAGGGGATGATTCAAATGGAGGATTCATTTGGTTTTTAAGTTTTGTTCCACTTCTAAGGGTGATGGCACTAACATTTCCCTTATTCCTAGGGTTAACTATTGGTTGAGAAGGTAGTTTACCCAAACCGTGACTTTGAATTTCCCCCACCGAGTTAGCTAGTTGGCCTAATTGGGTTTTGAGGTATTGTATGGCTGGCTGGGTGGTTTTCTAGAATTTGAGATTGTTGGAATCCATTTGTTTCATCGTATCTTCTAGGCTAGGCTCAGGTTTTGGAGGGAGTTGTTGGAAAGGCCTTTGGGGTGGCTAAGGATTTATGGTTGATGGTGGTGGATGACTACTATGACCTTGTTGGTTCTATGGTTGATGAGGCAAGTTTGAATACCCCCCTTTCCTATAGTCTTGTTTTTCTTCCACCCAGAGTTGGATGGATAGTATGGTTCTTTCCTAAAGGGTTGGTTATAGGGTAATCCTAGGAAGATAGCCTCACAACTCTTAGAATTTTCTCTCAATTGGGGGCATTGGTCAGAATAATGGGTGTCAAAAAGAAGATTCCACAATGGATGGGAGGAGGAGATTAATATTTCCCTTGGGAGAGAGCAAGTTTTCATAGAAGGGTACTTACCTCCTCAAACTTGGTGTCCCCCTTCTTCTCAAATTTAGTATTTTGCACCTCATGGACACCTTGAATGGGTATGTTGGACCTTGTACCTAATTTTTTATTGTTTTTTACCATGTTATCAATCAAGGTTCTTGAAACTATTGGGGTTATATCTACTAGTTCACCACCTACAACAGCATCAATGATGTTACGATCAATTGGAATTAAACCTTTATAAAAATACTGAATTAAAATTTGATCAATTATTTAGTGGTGTGGATAAATTGAACATAATCTTTTAAATATTTTACAAATATTCATGAAGTGTTTCCCCTTGATATTGTCTTATCCCACAAATTTTATCCTTATTATTGCAGTTCGAGAGGCTAGAAAATATTTTTCAAGAAAAATGTGTTTCATGTCCTCCCAACCTCTTATTGGTGAATTAACATAATAAAGAATGTATTTTGCAGTTTCTTCTAATGAAAATGGTATTAATCTGAGCTTTACATATTCCTCATCCACATTTTCAAGTTTTAATGTAGGACACACAGTATGAAATTATTTTAAGTTTTTATGTGGATCTTCTCCGGGAAGTCCACGGAATCTTGGTAATAAATAAATTAGACCGTATTTTAGTTCAAAATTGGGATGCCTCACCTTACATTTGAATGTTAGTGGGTTGGATATCAACATCAGGAGAGGTAATTTATTTTAATGTCTGGTTATTTTCAGCCATGTTTGGCAAGTTTATTTTAGTTTTGATGTAGTCTCTGGAATAAGAAGAGTAAGGATCAAGAAGAGTGTCGATGTTTTGTATGTACTACTTATAAGGGTTCTCTTCTGTGTCTTTGTGTCACTGACGTAGGATCCTCTCTAGTTCAGGTTTGAAAGGACGTAAATCCCCCGTATTAGAACACATCATGCACCAATCCTACACAAAAAAAAGATCATAATATAAAAAATATTGGTATAGGTATAATATAAAATTGATAAATATTCACAAAATTTACAAAACTATTTTCAAAAACATGCACTAAAAACCAAAGTGCTCCCAAGAAACAATGTTAATATTTGACTACTTTGTCATGACACATCAAATTTATTATATTTATAAAGTTTTTTTATAGTCTAGGGAAGACCGAAGGTCGTATCTCAAGGAGAGTTGGTGGGTTTCGAGTGTGTGTTTTTACTAAGAGGTACTAAAATAAGGGGTGGTTTTGAAAATAGTTTTAGGGTGAAATTACTTAATTGAAAGTTTAAAAGTTAAGAAAACAAATAGATTTTAAAAAATATGAGATAAAAGGATTCATTGTGAGATCAATACACACTTTCAAGTTCAACATTCTTATAGATTAATTTAGGTTTGGAGTAATTATTTGGTTGAAATTAATTGGAATCCCGATTAATTCCTAGGCATTTCTTTCATTTCTTGAAGTACCAAACCTTGGCATAACAATCGTATTGTGAAGGTCCAGAACTTATGCATGGAATAATAGCTTCAAAATCAGATTGAAATCTCAATTAAGTGAGTAAGAAAAGGATTATTGTGTTTTCCAATCGGAACAACACAATTCACGCACTCAAAATCTCACACTGATCGGTTAGAAATTAAGAGTATATCAATCACATGAATCAAAACAAGAATTAAAATATGTAATTATGTAAGATACATGGAAGGAAATGTTTTTACACCCAAATTTCCCCAAAATAGTAGCTAAAATAAGAATCATAACTCCCTTGACATGTGCATAGATCCCTCACAACGAACGCTCGTCGTTTAGCTCGACATCGAGAGGAGGAGGAAACTTGGGTGGAACTACTTCCTCATTCTTGCTCCACATATGAGTATAGGGGCCTCCATAACATAAAGTATGAGGAGGAGACTCTTATAAGGCTTCAAAATGGTAGTGTTTCACTTCTGATTCTAATTTAAAAATGGGTATCCTAAGGTGTCATTTTATTGGAAAATGGGAAGGTGGTTTTGAGCCCATAGATTTCTTAAAACCAATTGTCACATGGGTTTTGACCTCCAAAAAACATTATCTCACTTTGGAGAAAATAAAAAACTTTTATCCCCACATATTGGATTTGTCCACTGAATGTTTGGAACAATTTTTACAACTAGAACTTGAGATATGGAGAGATCACAGCACATCACTTTTGAGTTCGTGCAGATTCGGTATGATGGACAGATCAGGTCAGTGGGCACTGTAGAGGCTGAATGAGGCATCTGATCCTTCATATGAAATTTATCCCATTAAATTTGGACCATGCCACAAAATTTAATCTCATTGGGATGCACAGTTTAGTTTCAATATGTGGTTGAGTCCACTAGTGTGCAAGGATCCTGCGCTGTTTGGCCCATTTTTCTTGGACATCATCATGGCCCCTCCGAATCACCTCCTCCTTCAATGGAATCATCAAAACAAGTAAAATTTCCATTTTTAACAGTGATAAACACAAAATAAATTATCCAAACATGGAATTAAATTTTATATTATTTTTATAATTGTTAATATAAAACAGTTTTAGCACAGTAGTGTAAGGGTGGAAATGAAACAGTGAATCACGGTGCGATCATAAATCCAATAATATTTTAATTGAAATCCATCATATTGTTCAATTGATTCGTTTTTATATAAATTCATTATTTTCATAGAATTTCATTCTTTCTCAAAAAAAACATTAATTAGTCATTATTAAGTAACTACAATACCATTATTTGGATTTATAGGATAATATAAATAATCCACATGTAGTGGAAATGAATTTAAAAATCTAAAATGGATCATATTAAGAGAAAAATATCCATATTTATTTTAAATTTGATAATAAAGTTGGAATGACTTATAGTATTTATAAGGCTATTGAATTTAATTACTTGTGATTGTTGATAGTTTATTATCATATCTGTTATCCACCAAATATAATAATCATGGATAAACTATTCAATTTTGATAGAAGGATTTCATAGAACTTCATATAATTTTATGAATTCCACAAATGTGAGAGATAATAAAAATTATTTAACCCATATAAAAATAATAATGTGACAAGGGATAGAGTTTTTAGAATCATTGTATGAAAAAAATAAGTATGACTTTTAAATTTCACCGAACTTACAAATACCAAAGTTACAACACTTTAAGAGTCATAACTCTCCCCAACATTATTCAATAGAAACTAACTCCCAAATAATTAATTCAAGAGAGTTATAACTCTATTACATTAAATTTTCCTATGAATTAAAACTCTTAAGATATTAATAATTCTAAATATACTTTCATTAATTATTGTCAATATAATTTATTAATTCCTGAGCATTATATCAAATCAATAATTTTCTCATGGAACTAAAGAGAAAGATAGAGATGTATAATTAACTTATGGATCTTTTATCTTCCCATGTGTACTTAATTTAATTCATTATCACATACCACTAAAAATAAAAATGTATATGGAATAAAATTCAATTACTTTGAACATAATATAATGAGCATTAAATATTCACATAATAATAATAATAACTCAATTTAAGTATAAATATATCATATTTAAATTCACAATGGGATGAAAATTTATATTATTTAAATATATTACATTTAAATTTATATAAATATTTTAAATTGAATAGGATAGTCTGAAATATCATTTTTACTTTTTCATGTGTAACAATCTCAATCATGCATGTTTAATTAAATAATTATCATATACTTAAATATCATTCGTATCATTTATTTGAGATAATCTAAATATAACAGACTTAAAATATGTCCATGATATATAAAATTGGTTCGATAATATTAAACCATAAATAAAATTTTGGATCTCACATACTAAACATCAAAGGAATCTTTATAATATTCCAATTAACACTTTAACCCATTTTGATCCTTATTCACTCATTCTTCTGTATAAACTCAAACATATTATAGTTTTAATAATAAATAATATTTATTTATTTATAATCATGAGTAATGAGTAAAATATACCAATAAATTAATTTTATTTAAGTTGTAAATGGGTTGGTGTGATTTACATAAGCTATATATATATATATTAAATAATAGTTTTGTTCATTTCATGAACTAATAATTTTTATAATATTGATTAATTTATTTTTGAATCTAATGTGCCTTAATAATTTTCATCCATGAATTTCTAGATTTTTTGAATCTCAATTTAATTTTTATAATTTATTTTATGAATTAAATTATACTGATGAATTTTAAGAAAATCCAATATTTTTATTTATCAAAAATTTTCTTCTTATATTTTCTTCATGATGTATTTGAGGCTTATGATATTATATTATTTTTAAATAATAACTTAATATGATTTAAATAAGTTGAATTCAATGGTATTAATTACTAATTATTTATCAAATATCAGATATTAGAACAAAAATGAAAACATAGCATAAATATGTCCTTGATATTTTCTTAATGGGTAAAATATGAAATTTTTTAATTTTATAGACTTAGGAGACTCCTTATCTATAAATAATGTATCATTAGGATAAATATAATTATTTTTATGTATTAAAATGATATTAGGTTTTGAGAGTTTCAAAGTAAGAAAAGATGAGATCTCCAAAGTTTTATCATTGAACATCCCATGTTGTTCATGTCATCCTAATAATTATTTTTATTTTTCAAGAAAGACCACTTTTAAGGGTTTAGTGGGAACCCTAAAAATAATATGATATTAAATTACCATTCCTAAATAAAAAATCATAATCTGACATACCCCAATGAACCCATTAATAAAACCCCTACTTCTCGCACCACACCATCAAAAAAAATAGGTTAAGAGAAATAATAATTTGTTTGATACTTCTATGACAATTCTATGATATCATGATTTCGATGGTAGCCAATTAATTCATTAATATTACTTAATATGAGACTATAAATTGTATAATAATCATTGAAAGTAAAATTTTACTTATTTATTCTTTTAAATAAAACATCTAATTTTGTGTAAAGATAATAAAGACTATCTTCCTCAATGCATTTTTTTGATTTCAAATCATCAAACTTTGTTTTCTTCTATACCACAAACTCAAAGTCCAATTCTTGTGCTTCAAGAATTTATTATACTAATTAATTTCCAAAATTATCATAATATACTTTCCTTTTATCCAAAAAAAAAGATAAAAACGTCCTTATATGCCAAAATAACATTGGAAACATTCATGACCATCATTCTTGCAATAAGAATTAGAACTGGCTTCATTTGGAGACCTTGAAAAGATTTTCTCATCTCTACGAATTCTATTTTTAGGTGATTTACCTTGATTATAATATTAAATATTCTTTTTAATGGGTATATAATCCATAATATTTAGAAAGTTATAATTTATGACAACGGATATATTTTTCATTTGGCACTAGAGAATCCACCTTAGATTTATTTTCTAAAACAGAAAAGTCAACAAAAGTCTAAACACATCTCTATCATTTTTTATCTCAAAAACCTGGTTGGAAATTCTTTCCCATTTATTTTTGTACTTAAGAGTTATATAAATCTAGAAAACTCTATTATAAAAAATATATTTTTCTCCATTGAATATTTTTAGTAATTTTTCTTTTTCTTTATTATAGGTATTTATTTTTTACAACCCTCATTATCTCTATCTATCTAGTCATCATTTGAAATGTCATATTCTATTAATTGATTATTTATTTTGATAAAGTTATAAATTATTGGTAAAAATTTGAGATTAAAATTGTTTAAAGTTAAATTAATTTTTTTAATTTTTTTTAATTAAAGAATAATAAAACATAACTAGTGGTCATCCCCCTCCCATCATAGCCATGATAGAGCAGTGGAACTATTATTATTCTAGTTTCAGTTACATTGGTGATGGTTGTAACGCCCCAACCCCAGTTACCCAGAGTCGGTGCATTATTGCGTAACACTGGCATGATCACAAAAGATCAAGTCTCGAAAGACCGATTAGTTTAGTAGCCTTGGAAACAGTAGTTACATTCATAAATGTTACATTACGTCATAAAGTGAAAAACTACAATAACAAAGTCTCCATAGTCCACACTCATATCCTCTTCTGACTATCCCAGCAGGTCATTCATAAAATACTTCTTCACATCCTGGAAAATATTAAAACATTGAAAGGGGTGAGCTCAGATGCTCAGTAAGGATAACAATATTGCGGAAGCTTTCGTAAATAAACATTAACATTTAAGGAAATGTATAACTAAAACAAAAGCCTTTTTAAACTTTAACTTCAGCATAATATGGAAAAAATAAATTAAATAATTCCATTTACTTACTCACATGGATATTCTACTAGTCGAATAATCACATGCAATATCAATAACCACTTTCATAATGATGGAATTCATAATGCCATACTATCATAACCACGTATCCAAGGCCTCATGCCAAGACCACAAATAAGATTTTTTCAAGGCCTCGTGCCAAGACACTAGTTTGTCTCATGAGACCTGCCGATGCATCGAGGAGCTATAGTGGGCTCCACCCATCAATTATTAAGTCCAATTAATTCCTCATATGAACAGGTTTAAACATATCATAAACCATAACATAATTATATCACATAAAACATGCATAAAGGAAACATAAGATTTTCACCCTTCAATCACATGATATCAATACGACATATTGATATAATAAAAACATTATCAAAACCATTTTCAATACCAAAATAAAATAAGAGTAAAACATGGTATTTATTTTTCTTTTGAAAAAAAGTTATGGTTTATAGAGGAATCCGAAACTCAAATAATAGTCACGGCGGAGGAGAAGTCGTTGTCGTTGCATACGTAAGAAAAAACATTCCTTTTGTCGTTTAATGAAAACGCATCGTATAAAAATATTCCTTTTGAATAAAAGTAAAAGTCAAAGGGGTTTATACACTGTATAAATGAAAGTTGTGTATAAAACCAAATATGCCTCAATGAAAGGAGATTGAGACGAAGTCCTTACAAGGATAATTTTTAAAATAAAATAGATCTATTATGTGTATTAATTATAAGTACACATAACGAAAGTACAAATGCAAGATATGACATAATAATATCATGACATAATTTGAAAGTAGGAGATTAACCCAAAGAATGGAAATTGGGTTAAGAAATTCCCTTACCTCATGTCCGACTTGACTCGACCGCTCTTTAACCTCTTGAATAATAAACTAGAGTTAATATCTACCTTCTTAAGAACCTTTTTCTTGTTCATTATTCCTTTTATATCACTTATTACCATGTTATGAACGTTATGTAATTATTTAAGTTAATAACGGTCATTTTATCGATCTTAGGCACTTGAGTAGAAAATAAACTTCTTATAATTACACTTTACTCATGTGGTAAAATATCCATTATATCCATAATTATATTCATGATTTATATATCATATAAATCATATATATCCAGTATATACATTCATTTATAATATTACATAACATTTAGAGGTAAGAAATGAAATGCACTGTTCATGGAGACGGTAAGCCGTACGTACGCATGAACGCTACTTTCATTTCTATTTCGTATTTAATGGAATGAAGTTATAATTATATAAAGCTATAATATAATTTCATTATAATATAATGTATAATACCATTTACTCCATCCTTTATACATCCCACATATGGCATTAACGATTCAAATCACTTTGAGGGGGCGGTAGTCCGCACTTCCTAAAATGAAATTATCGCGTTTACCCATAATGGAAATTATAAAGTATTCCATAAATGAAAAATACAGAAGCATAAGGAAAACATAAAAATAATATATATATCATATATGAAAATAGTATCATCAAAATGGCCACCATTAGAGGTGTTAATAGAATATTGAACAATCATCGTTTCGTGAGGCAGTATTTTGCCACCCACAGAAATAGTATGTTCTTTAACCATTAGACGAAGGTGTGTGTAAGTGTAAACCAAATCCTTATCATAACAACATCCTAGTATATTTTAGATACTGGTTTTGTTACAAAAGAAATGAATAAAAATATTTTAAGGGGTTGGAGAAGCAAAATAAAACAAAACAACATTAGAGAAGACATTACCTTAAAATCGGGTAACTCTTTTTGATTTGGGCCAAAGGCTTTCTTGGGAAGACTTCTGCCAAAATTGAGGCTTCTAAGAGTAAGGGAGGGAAGTTTAGAGAGTATTTGGGAAGAGGTTGGCCGATCGAAAATGCTTTGAAGGTGTGAGTAAGGTGGTAGTGGTGGGGGCCTTTTATAAGAGGAGAGAAGGGGCACTCTTGGAACGATTAAAATGTTACTTTATTATGAAATGCTTTTTCCGATTCTAATGGTCCCAAAATGATATATTTCGAGGATAAGGTGATAAGGGTTATAAATCTACTCATCCAATAGCTTTTTGACAAGTGTAAGTCTTATATTTTACATTATCTTTTCATTTTATTTAAATCGTTAATTAATGAGGTAATCGCTGCATCATCATGGTGTCATAAATAATTTAATTTATTTAATGTATAAAAATTAAAAAAAAATATCATGATGTAGGAAATATTTTTATATTTATAATTAATATTTATAGTCAAAAATATGACTTGTATAACCCCATTTAAAAATTGTTTTAGTAAAAAAACTCTTGTTTGTGACCTTTCTATTTTAACATTAAATAAAATGTTTTTATTGTCATTTTCCTACCAAAGTGGCTCCATGGGGTCCCCAAGTTGACCCATGGATTTTCTTGGTCGTCCATGACTCATAAAATAGGGGTAGTACAAGTGTAAAGGTATTTTCATATTTTTATAATATCATTTTTACCTTAACTTTCACTAATTACCTTTAATCGCGATTAATTAAACTTAAAAGTTACTATTCACCAAAAAATTATTTTAATCCCATTGAACCACATTTTACATCCTAATGACAACCATGTATGTCAGATTTTTGAAAATCAAATCACAGAAGCGGTAATGTTTCATTTAAACAAAAAATCAGTTTTTTAACTACCACTTAGTGGTTTCACTATTCATCAAAAATTAAAGTTTTTCAGAACAATGCCAAAATTTCACCCTAAGCTATAATTGATATTCCGAATTCAAAAATGATATCTATTTTTCAAAATTCCAAACATATAAGTTTCATTAATTAATTTTATAATTAATTCCCGCTGTCACAATAAATAGCGTGTTTTTAAGAAACAATATATATCAAAAGATTGACAATTGTTTATGTCCAATTTCAAAGTAAAATTAATTCTAATGACCACCATTGAATAAAATGGTAAAAATATATTATAATTATACTTTAAACCCACTATATATTATAATTTATCACTATAAATTATTTTTATTAAAAAAGTTGTTTTAAGTATTTTTTAACTATTCATAAAAAAAATTGAAAGTTCTCAGAAAATTACAAAAAATTCAACTTAGGATAATTTTGATATTACGAATACAAAAAATGAAGTCCATTTTGAAATATAAAATTTCTATAATTTTAAAAAGTGGGTATTACTATTCATAATGGCTACATTGATTAGTTGTGGTGTGTGTTTAGAACTCAAAGTTGCGTACAACACACGCTGCTGTATTATTCAAAGAGAAGTGTATCGTGAAAGCTTGGGGTGTTACAATGGTTTTTTAATTCCATATCAATATCCAAATAATTATTACTTTGGTGGTGATAAAGGGAGGGCATAATGAAATTATCTGTGATAAAACATAATTATCATTCTTATTTGGGAAAAATGATATGTATAATAATATTTTTACCAAAAAATCACTTCCCTTAGGATCACAGTACACTAAAATTCTTGGATAATCTCTCACCAATAGGATCCACCATATATAGATAAAGTGATCTAATATAGGTTTTATATATTTCTATAGTGACCAAACCCATCCCTTGGTTGATCACACATGTTTTAAATCTTGATATCCTAAGAACACCTGTTCACCCTCAATAACACAGAATGAGGGGGTTGGTTTATTGATACATGTAAGGGGTTCCATGTGGAACACATTGAATAAACCATAATTAATAAGGTTAATGTGGAAATATTAGTGATTTTATAGGACCTATAAAACCTATTTTCATTTTATTTTCATGATAAATATATCATAATACCCTTCCATAAACAATTTGGATCTTCTGAATTGATAAACGTTTTTAAAAATGAATTAAAACATGAATTCAAGTGTTCTCAACATGTTTTTACTTATATAATGTTAAAAAATTATATAAACTAGATCTTAATAGATATCATGATTTGATAAGTATTAATTAATTTCCTTTAGTATTTATAAATTTGTATGAAGTGACCAATTATGATGATATTCTAAATATATTAAACTCATTCGGATGGTGTGTGCATAGTATGGGAGTACTATGAGATTTTTTCCCACATGTAAACTTTATAAGATTAATATGATTATAGACTTATAAAATTATCTTATATGAAAAATAGTTTGGTAGAATAACACTTTATTATAGATATAATAATATTCTTGATGGATTATCATATTATTTTTATATATATTATTTTTTGGTGTCAATGATAGCATTGAAAATGGCCACCACCCATAATTCTCTTTAGTGTGGCCCTAATACCCAGACAAGTGTTTTTTATTTCCATTAGTTTTGTTGATTTTATTTATGGATTTTATTCTTCCATAAAAAACTACCACTCGATGGATTGTCCCTCTATGAGGAAATTTTTTGGAGATCGATATGGTTGGACATTCATATATTAGGATGGATTAATTTTTTTCTATACATGTGTTTATTGTTAATTTATAAGGGTTTAGTTTATTTTTTATATCTTGTGTTAGTTTATATTTTACCTTTTATGTTATTATTATTTATTAAGTATTGGTTTTTTTTAATCTTTAGTGTGCATGTTAGTATGATTAGATTCTTAAATGATGTGACAATATTGATTGACCTTGGATTGTGATGTGCTGTGAGATGATGAATTATACTATTTATTTTATGAGTTTATTATTATACATGTGTTATACTACACTCTATTATTGTTTAATACTTTATATACCGTGTTGGGTATTATTTTATTCACTCATACATTAGAACTTATGTGGTGAAATACTTTGGGTTATGTGGATTATGTACATTGCACGAGTGAATGTGGTGGTTGTGGAGATGGAGGATCAAATATATTGATGTAATTTGGATCTTAAAATCACTAAATGGAGGTGGTTTATAACTTTTTTTCTAAGGCTTATTCTTATTTTTATGATTAAGATATTTTTGTTATTTTTACTTTAAGTTTTTTTGTGTATATAACTTGATTTTAGAGTTGATATTTCATGTATAAAAGTATTTATTTAATTATTTTTTTTCTTTTCTTCTCTTATACATATTTTAATCACTCCATTACTTCTTACAAACATACATTTATATTATTTATAATTTCTTTATTTTATATTTTATTTATTTTTTACCTTCTTGGTGGATGTTTTAGTTGAAATTATATATTTCATAGGTTAACTATATCACATACTTGTGTTGATGTCTTATTTGTTTATTTTCATTAGTATCTGGCTTATTGGTGGGGAGTTCTAAGTGGCACTCTTGGTCTCATCTCTAAACTAGGTGAGATCTTGGATGGGTTTTCTTATTTCAATTTATGAAAATTAATTTTAACATGAGGGTAAGAATGTTTCAATATTTTATAGCCAAAATCAATAATTTTTTATACTTTAATATATCAAATATATATAAAAATATATAAAATTTTATTTTTTTTATGTAAATTTTTCTTGTTAATATTATTTAATAAAGAAATAGTAAGTATAAACATATCATGGGGTTAAACTAATTTTTTATTGGTTATGATAATATATTTTATTAATCAGTTTTCTATTCAATAATATTTTATATCATTCTCAAGAATGGCTTAAGATTAACATAAAAAAAATAATTCCAATATAAATAATTTTGTTAAATTTTACATAAAGGTATATTATTTAGTGTATAAAACATTATTAACCAATTTTATCAATAAAATAAAATAAAGGCATGGAACCCCATATTACTTTTAAAAACCCAAAAAATGAATATTGGTCCAAAAAATCACCAATAACATGAATAAAACATTGTATCTCATATCCTATCAAATCTTAAGAGGGTTAGGTGTAAAACCTTCACCCTGAATTGGATAAAATACATGAGGAGAGGTATATTCTTTTCATTGTTCATAATTATTTTCAAATATCTCATTGTCCTTTAAATTCATCTCTCCTTATATCCAAGCTTAATCCCTATCCCTTAAGGATCTACCATTCCAATTATCAACCCAACATCAAAATTATAAGACCCATGATCTTGGATTCATAATTCATCACATTTAATGGTTAAATATCTCTTGTGAAATTTCTATCAATGACTTCTATGGTGTGAATAATGACCTAAGTGGTTCTTATTTCTAAAGTGCTTGAAGAACCTATATTCATTGATATTTATTTCTCATTTATAAATTTTTTATCTTTCACCTCATCTTGTTATTATAAATTTCTATTATATCTTGTTTTATATTTCTATTTTGATCTATGTTTATAATATAAATCATATTTTCACTTCCTATTTTTATCACCCAGGTCAACGATGGGATTGATTGTCATTTTACTATTAGTCTATGTCTATGTAACTTTCACAACACAAATTCCAAAAAAAATAATCTCCTAACCCATTGTATTTATTATCTATCCCATATCAAGGTTATCATAAAAAATAATAATAATTCCATATTTGAAGGAAAGAAAAAACCCAGTCATCAATAAATTATACTAATGATTTCATTTATGTCTCCATCTAAAAATTCATCCAAACATAGAATTATTTTTCATTTGAAATTGGTTAATTATTATTTCATGAATGTTTATAAAGGACTTAGGTGTATTTATTATCACCCTATTATAAAATATTTTATATAGAAGTCAATTTTACTGATGATCACTCTCCTTTCTTCTATAATCTTCATAAAATAATGGTAAAAACCTTCTCGAGGACCCATAACAATGCCACCAAAGTGGAAGGTCCAAAATATGATCAAATGATCATGATCTATGTACTCAAAACCCTATAATAAAATATATTAAGTTAATAAATTTTACCATAACATGAAATAAACACAAATTCTAACTAGTCTCAATCAGCTTCATAACATCTAAAGTAATACAGTCTATGAATCCAAAATTTTATTTATTATAAAATAATTTAACCATACTAAAATTATGAATGAATTAATCTTTTCCCATATATATCATTCTAATACCTATTATTGAAATTCTATTTCTATATAATCATTCTTCAAAACAACTTATGGTTATGATATCAATGTCAATAAGATAAAAACCATGGTAGGGGTAAATTTCCATGTTAACTAAAGTATATTTGATATCAAAAAAAACATTAAAATACATCATATATTAATGGTTCTAATATTATATATTTATATCTAATTTAATATATAATTCATTGTTTATGGAAATTAAAATAATTATTCTCCACTAGTAACTACTTTAATTCATCACCAATGCCTCTACATGGAATGTAAGTAATACCAGTCTTCCATCCATGTAATGTTGTAATCCCCCATTAACCAGAATTTCAAGTTATCTTATCTTATTCTCAACCAATATGAAACATGTCTTATCATTATACATTAAATCTATGTTATAATAAGATTATCTCTATATAAAACACTCATCATAATACCATATGATAATTTAAAAATTAATAAGTGGTCTATATCTGAAACTACCCAAAAAAGTCATGCCAATACTGATTTTTTGTCACAATATCATCTAATAAAATATTACAATAATACTAATCTCCCCCTCAAATAGGAAGTTGTACTCAATTATAGTTAAGTAACACTATCATAAATGATAATTATTATGCGATATTCCGACCACCACAATTAGGGAAAAATAAAACTCTCTAAAAAGTTCTAAATTTATAAAAGGTAAAATTTCTCCTCCATTTATTTATAAGTCCAACAGACACCATATTTTCAATAACCACAAAAAAATATCATATTGAGAAGTAATATATAATATATAAATTTCCTTACCTTTGGGACCATTTTATGTACCTCATATTTATAAGGTGTTTCTACCGAGAATTAATCACATCTTACAACATTGGTGGTATCAAATATTGAAACTCAAAACATAATTAGCAGTATAAAGCACTGGTTTTGCACAGATATTTTCATACCCATCTATTCTTTCCTCATGAATTCACAAAAAAAAACATTCATAGGATGACATATCACATTTAAAAAAAATTATAATTTTTTTGATCATTTCAAAATGTAATGATAAAACTGATTGAGAAGATACTATTGGAATTCCCCAACTACACATCCTAATATAGTTACAATATCATATAAACCATTCACATATATCATGTTCCAAACACTATATAATGTATGTACTAAACTAAATTTACTCTAAAAGTAGTGTTCTAATGAATCAAGTCATTCAAAAATGATCAGAGTCCTTGTGTAGGACTGTTTTGGCCACCAAACTCTATTTCCAAGTTCCATAACCAAATTGTATAAACTCAAATTACCCTTTAATATTTCTCTAATTTCTCAAAACTAACTCCTGAAATTTCTATAACACTAAATCCTTAGGATATACCAACTTTAATACAACTCTGATGTGACCTAAACGCACTAGGATTGCACTTGGGTTGCCAGGAAGGGTGGGTGTACCTCTATGAGCATGAAATCAATAAGATAAGGGTTAATGACTAGAAATAAATTGTAATATTCACAAAAATGTTGAGAATTATCCATTAAAATCAGTAATATATAACATTAATTTAATGTAAATAACACTTGAAGTGGATAACATACCATGAATTGATATTACATAAATCAAAATATATGTAAATTTCAATTCGTCTAACAAGTAGCCAAAAATATATCAGATATCCTAATCCAAAAAAAATGATATATATGATATTATAATTACAAAAACTCATAAAATATGTTTATAAAATACACAAATATGATGTGGAATATAAATCAACATATAAAGAATCCTCAATGACAGAACCTATGAGTATCATCATTTGGTCACCTCTATAGATCTACACCATCGTATCTATATCACAAGGTACTCCTATAAACATCTCAAGAAAATTACATCCATGAGTATTTCACTGCATATATTTTTGTGCATGAACTAGTACAATGACCCACTAAAATATTATAACAACTAAGAAACAAGAAATACGAATAGTGAATATGTAATAATCAAATTAATCACAAAAAATATTATACATTCATGATCTCACTACTCACTATCATATTGGTGTGATCTGTGTCAACTATTAAGTATGAGAGTGTCCCATACTCATAATCTTAATATATATTGTATTATAAGATCATAAATCATTGAAGTGTATAATTCATTATCTAAAAATTTATCTTTTAAGGAAGAAACCATTCCAATATCACCATAAAAAATCTCTCTCTAAATAAAAAGGTGCACAAAGATTCTCATACCAAAACAACGGCCAAACCATCCATTCCCTTATACATGAGCCATTGATCTCCCATTATGAGATGGGGAACAAGAGAATTCATATTGACCAATGTAAAGGACTCAATTCCTTTTATGTAAAGTAATAAATAAGGGAGTATTACAATTTTCATGCAGAGGACCCATGCCTTACCAAGAGACACTATTTATATGTATAAAACTCTATTACTAGCATGGAGGACCCTCACTTGATATATTTATAACAAAAATGGGGGTGTCATAATATACAAGACACCATGTCCTCACTCATGATCATCATACTCCAAATATAGTTACAATATCATATAAATAATTAACATATATCATGTTCCAACCACTATACAATGTATTTACTAAACTAAATTTACTCTAAAAATAGTGTTCTAAGTAATCAAGTCATTCAAAAAAAGATCAGAGTCCTTTTGTATGAATTATTTGTCCATTGAACTCTATTTAAAAGTTCCCAAACCAAATTTCCTAAACTCAAATTTCCCTTTACTATTTCTCTAATTTCTCATAACTAAATCCTGACATGTCAAAAACACTAAATCCTTAGGACATGCCAACTTTAATACAACTCTTATGTGACCTGGCCCCACTAGGATGTAACTTGGGTTGGCGAGAAGGTTGGGTGTGCCTATATAAGCTTGAATTCAATAAGACAGGGGTTAATGACTAGAAATAAATGTGAATATACACAAAATTGTGGGGAATTATCCATTAAACTCATAAATATCCAACATTAATTTAATGGAAATAACACTTGAAGTGGATAAAATATCATGAATTAATATTACATAAATCAATATAGATATATATATAAGTCAATTCATCAAACAAGTTGCCAAAAATATATCAGATATCCAAATCCAAAACAAATTATATATATGATATGATAACTAGAACAAATCATAAAATATTTTTATAAAATACAATAATATTATTTGGAATATAAATCAACATATAAAGAATCATCAATGATAGAACCTCTGACTATCATTATTTGGTCACCTCTATATATCTACACCATAATCTCAATATCACTAGGTACTCCTATAAACATATCAATAAATTTCACAACCATGAGTATGTCACTGCATAGATTATTGCGTATGGAATTGTACAATGACCCACTAAAATATTATAAGTACTAAGAAAAAAGAAATAAAAATAGTGAATATGTAATAATCAAAGTAATCACAAAACATATTATACATTCATGATCTCACAACTCAATATCATATTGGTGTGATCTGGGTCAACTATTAACTATGAGAGTGTCTCATCCTCATAATCTCAATATATATCGTATGCTAAGATCATAAATCATTGAAGTGTATAATTCATTATCTACAAATTTATCTCATAAGGAAGAAGCCATAACAAGATCACCATAAACAATATCTCTCTAAATAAAAATGTGCACAAAGATACTCACACTAAAATAAGGGACAAACCATCCATTCCCTTATAAATGACTCATTGATCTCCCATTATGAGATGGAGAATAAGAACATTCATATGGACTAATATAAAGGACTCACTCCCTTTCATGTAAAGTAATAAACAAGGTAGTATTTTAATTCTCATGTAGAGGACCCATGCCTTGCCAAGAGACACTATTTATATGTATAAAACTCTTTTACTAGAATGGAGGACCCTCAGTTGATATATTTATAATAAAAAATTGGGGTGTTGTACTCTAAAAGATGCCATATCCTCAATCATGATCATCATACTCCTATATCAATTTCAGGATCATATTGAGAGGAACTTAAGGTGGTGGTTCACTATAGCTCTACCATTAAAATAATATAAAACATCAGGGGTTTCCTAAAAACCAATTCTTGAAGTTATCATAAAGAGGAATAATCATGCATCAACATGTCCCTTTTCTAAAACCCAATGTAGTAAGTCATATTTTCAATATGTCATCATCTCCAATAAATAGTATATGATATCATGAAATGGATTATCTTGTAGAAAAATAAGATAACTTATCATTGATATAAATTCTATAAGTGATCACACTCACAAGTCCATACCTATTAATAAATAATTTCAATAAAAATAATGATAGATCAAACCAGTTTCATTTCTAATATGTCCCTCTAATAATTTTTCAAATATAATTATTAAATAATACCCATGTATCACAATTTTGATTCCCTCAGGGAAATAGGTATACTTTTGTTTGATCTTGGTTTATCCTTAGGGTCATTATAGAGATTTTTTGTTAGAGGGTTCAAAAACTGATAGGTAATATGTCTTTTTATAGGGGATTCTTCCATGTATGGTATTAGCTATTATTTGTAGAAGATAGTTGTGGAATGAATTGGTTGGTTGCGGCATGGAACCTCGGGCTAGTTATGCCATTTTGGGAAAGGCTGTAGCGTAGAGCCCATGAAGAGAAATTCTAGTGCCACTTCAATTTTTAGCACTGTTGTGTTGTGGATTAGGGATGTGGTGTAGGAATGTTGAGTGTTGTAGTGTAAGGATCTAGATATAGTGTACTGCTCTGAGGGGTATGTTTGGATGGTTCAACCAAATTTGGTGTAGTTACACCATGGGGAGTAGGATGTGATGTAACTCCCTTTTTGAAGTGGGGATCTGTGGAATGGTGATCCCAGATGCTTCATAGTCTCCTCTATAGAAATATAAGATCTTTGGAATGGTCTATACCATGGTTCTTGAATGCACTTTTACTAGATAGTTTGTGGTGTGGTCTCTTAAACTACATTGTAGTCTGGTCATCTTTCACCAGTCTTGTGCCTTTGTGTGTTGTGTTGTGTTGTGGTATTCTTTAATATAGACTACCTATAAACTAGAAAACCCCCTCTAAACCATATTTTCTTCTAACTTTATCTTTTGAACCCTATGAACCAAACGGATATTTTTGAAGGCCTTTTAATCCCTTTTTATTGGATTTCAACCATGAAATTGGGAGATAAATTATTATTGGTTTCTCTCCATTATTGAGGTAGTCGTCTCTATACTTAGGTACCAATTAATGATTTTATTTATGTTCTTGTAAAATTCCATTGTTTACTTTAATTAAAATGTTTTATTTTATATCATCTGTATTTTATTTATGAAATCTATGTTTTTAAAGGGTTTTTACTTTAAAAATGGATTTCTTTACCCTGTGTACTTACTTGAAATTCCTTAAAGCTGGTTTTTCTTAAAAAATGTATTTTCAAGAATAAAAGTGGTAATTATTTACTATGAAAATGTTTTATAAATTTTGATAATGGTTTTAAAATTGTTTTTTGAAACTTAGCACATTGGAAACCTTGGTTTCATCGAGTAATGGAATTGTACTTTAGTGTGTACAATGTCGTTAGACGTTTTTGATATCGATAATATATTATAGGTCTTTATATCTATTAGATTCACTTGATTCCTATTATAGTTTTATTTATATATGATTATGTATTCCCATATGATAGATCCTAAATCTTATTCTTTTCATTTATGATTTGTTTTACACATGATGGTATATTTCATGGTTGGTTTCTCACTTATTTATATTATATTGTATCCATTATTGGGTTTACTTATGTTATCATGATTTCTGTCATTTACTTTTCATATTCATTATTTGTGGGAATGTGATAGGATTTTATGAAAACTAAAGGATTTTTTTAAAATAATTCTATTTTTAAATTTCTTTATAATCTAGTTTTGTTTTAAAGATAGAAAAATCATTCATGATATTAGCCTTTTTTAGATTCTTTGGTGAAATCCCAGTAGGATTTGTGCATACACCATTATTTTGAATTTTTGGTGTTTGTATATGTGGTTTTGTAGGATATAGGTAAAGATAAGGGTGTAATGTAGTTTATAATATTCTCTTGAGTGTTTTCTTTTTCTTAGTGGAATAGTTTGGTCATGAAAGATGGTCACATAGAGTTTCAGTTTTTGGTTCCTCTTATTTTACTTTAATTTTTATCACTTCGGTCTCAACACTATAAGTATCAGGGATATGTAATCTTATTATACATTATAATATATTAGTTTATATGATTTAAAGATTATATATGATACATGTTTTGTTTCTTTGGTTATCTCTAAATTTTTTTGTCCCTAACTAGGAGATGTGTCAGTTTGAATCAGTTTGATTCATTGAAAAATGTTTTCAATGGGATAACCCATCTTAAAGTATTATGACACTTCCTATGTTTGGTTTAATTTATTTGGTAGATAGTAATTTGGACCATCAAAAATTGGGTAGTAAGTGTGGGAGGGTGACTATCCATCTCACTTTCATGAGTGAACTTGAGTTACATGGGTGGTCAAGGATTTTTTTTCACAAGATAGAGCCTTGGTGTTTGAGGTGTTTTGAGTAAAATAGATTTTTATTTTATTTAACTGAACATTTTCCTTATTAAAGATTTGTATCTAATTTATAGGCTCTAAAATTACTTTAAATTATATTTTTTTAAAGGCATTGATATGGATTCTGGAAGTTGGACTTAGGATTTTGGAATTTTCTGTTAAGTTTATTAGTTATTGTCTTAGTTTCATTAGAAAATAACTCATAAAATAGATCTTTCAAATACAAGAGAGGAAGATGCAATAAGAGGTCTATAGGTAGATTCTCTGGTGGAACCTTCCTTAGTGGAGGATATAATATACTCTATCTAGACTCTACATCAGGTGGGTGTTGGACACTAGGGATTAATGATGTATAAGGGATCAGAATTTACTTGTAAAAATACACCCATTTTTAATGGTGACAAAGGACCATAGGATTCTGAGGAATTTCTTGATATGATTGATAAGATATTTAATTCTATAATAACTCTTAAGTACTCTAAATAGGATTTTTCACTTGCATTCTTGAGGGATTGGAAAGGAGATGGTGGTACTCTATCATTAAATCTAATTAGCATGATAATCTTACCTAGTCATATTTTAAGAAAATATTCAACCATCAGTTTTATCCAAAAATGTTTTGAGTATCGAATACCTATTAATTTATGACCTTACAGCATAGGGGTCATTTAGTTTTGGAGTACTACACCCATTTTTATGAATTTTTACACCTATAACCCACTTTTTTTTTACAAATTACTACTTCAAAACTCAAAGGTTTGAGATGGGTTTTAGGTATGATATTCTTTTGACATTGATTCTATTATGCATTCTAAATATTGTTAAGGTGGAGGATAAAGACACTATATAGATGAGGAAAAAATATTCAGGAAGACATGTTTAGTTGGAGCTTTGGTTACTTTTGTTGTTAGTTAGGGTATCCCTTCTGGATGTAAAATGAAATGAAAAGGTTCTTGGTTTTCTTCGGTACTGGTTCTGGTGGCTTTATCAGGATGAAGCATGTTGTTTTCAATCAATTTGGATGGGTAGACCAATAAAATCCTAATTTTATATAATAACCTCAAAATTATCATCATTGTTGGATTTCTGGTCTTCTTAGAAATTTTTGTGAAAGGATTTTCCAAGGTAGTAAGGCTGGATCCACTCTCACCAAGGGTTTGAGGGTTCTTTCAGGTGCTTCCAAATGTGGTGGATATTATCCTCATGCCAAGGGGGTGTTCATATAGCAAAGAAATTTTAGATATTATCATATATTGTGTGTCTTTATGAAGTAGATTATGCACTGGATAAATCTAAGGTAGGTTCAGCAACTATTATAGAAACAATTCTTATTTCATCCTCTATGGTGAATGCTTTATTTGATATAGGTGATAATCACTCATTTATATCATCAAAGTTCATTGATGTACTGGGATTGAATTCGAGAATTATTCAATTCTTGTTGGATCTTTCCACACCTTTGGGAAAGTGTTCCATGTAAATAATTAATAATTCATATTCACATATTGATAATTTATTTTATATTATAAAACAATAATATTAATTCTAAGTACCAAAAAAAATTTACCAACATATATTTAAGTTGATATTAATTATTTTATACCAATAGATCTTTTATAGACAATAAAATATATTTTATTTTCATAGTAATAGTATAAACGTTTCTACAAATTAATGAATCTATTATTATTAATTTGAATTAATAATAAATATTTTCCATTTTGAAAACATATTATAATAAAATATTCAACAATAATTATTACTTTACCAAATTTAAAATAAGTATTAAAAATTTAATATCAAAGCATTGTTTTTTCAATAAAGAAAGTATATATATATATATATCATTAAAATATAAATAATTTAATAATATTTATAAATTTTTAGAAAAATATATGATATATATATATATAATTTAAAATTGTTCATTATTGAGAAATCTAATTTGAGCTTCCAAAATTATGCCTAAAAACCTTAATCCTGATTTACCATTATCTTATTCCATTCCCCTACATCTACTGTCATCATCTTCTGAAACCTATCCCAAATAGTCAACCACTAGGGAATGAGATTAGTTAACCATGATTGAGCACGGGCAGCCTTGAATGAGAGAATGTCAATGACGACAATGGTAGATTGTCGCCAAAGCAGACTACCAGGATGAAAAATGCTAGATTCATTTGAGAATGAGATGATTGAGGCTGGCACTAGTCCAGATCCTTAATTGTAGTCTTGATGATTTTGTAGAGAAGTTCTATCAAGGATAGAAAGGTTCCAACAAAAGACAACGAAGGAAATCTACTAGTAGAGGTTAATCGTTTGGGCCATGGAAAGATTCGGATGCACACTACCCCCCACTTGGAAGATCGGGTATCACCAGAGGAACTTCGTTGAATAAGAAATACCACCGCCTTGCACTCGTCGTATAAGGCCAATAGAGGATACCCGATGCAAGGACAGGGCTTGGGGATGAGCATCACATAACAGGGGCATGACGACTAGATCAGATGTCAACTCAATGCTAGGGGAGAATCACCGGTTATTGAAGTAGGAACCCTGGTTATAAAAGTCGATCTACAGAACTAGAAAAGAACATAGTTTTAATATTTCAGTTCACAGATATTTATTTAATATATTGTTTTGTAAATTGATTTATATTTTTAATTATTTTTTGTTTTTTGTTTATTACTTTTATTGTTGCATTTTTTTTAGATTCTAGTGAATAATTGTATCCTTGGGACTTCTCTTCTACAATGGCAGAACATGATGAAAGTGATTTTTTTCCTTTGTGAGTAAGAACACTTTTCTAGCATGTAATTATTCTTGATTTCTTTTTTATTATGTGTTATTTTTTCCATTTCAAGTATACATACATCAATGTTCACAATGTAAGTGTTCTAAAATAATATACCTTCATTTGTGTTATATCATCTCTAAGTTTATTATTCACTGCTTGATTTTATTATGTACAGTATGATTTTATGTATCAAACACTTTGTAATTTTTTGCATGGTCCTAAGATAGTTCAACCACATAGATGGAAAATTTAACATTCTTCTATTATGTTGAAGGGATTCTTTGAATGATGGTATTTGATGTAGTGATTATTCACTGCTACCTTCATCTTTTTTGATTTGCTAAGTGAAGCCTAATATTTCACTCATGGAACTTGAATGTGATCTCAATGCATTAGGAAAGGGAGTTGAAGGATCATAAGTAGCGAGCAACATCAATACGATGATCGGCGTGATAGGTGACTAAGCATAGTTTCCACTGATGTCGATAGAATCACATGACCATTTATTTTTATTCCTGAAATTCCTAGGAAATAAGAAAACTATGAATCTATAATATATTATTTAGTGTTTCAAGTTTTGTAACATGATTTTTAATAAATAGTGATCCTTCATGCTTATTCTGTATGGAGAAAATAGGTTGTGATTTTAAACATGGCATTTTTAAGGACTTTTTTGATAAAAAAATATGAGTAGTTGTACTTTTTAGTTGGGTTCTACACATGATTAACTGGAATTATGAACTAACTTTTGTGTAGGGAACCAGTAGACCACCACATGACGATGATGCAAGTGATGAAGCTCTATGAAGTGTATTCAAATATCACAAGTGCAATGATTTATATTATTTTTAAGGAGGTAGGATCTGTATAAATTCCGTGAAATAATTTGGTTTAAGAAAATTAATACCACAGAGTGTGTCTTGAGAAACATGGAATGAATTTTGTTGAAATGAAGGTGGTTGGTATGAATTAAGTTGTAGGCACATTGAAGTTGGAAGCAAAAAAATATCCAATAAAAACTGATCAAACTCTTTCAATCTTGGAATATGGTTGGAAATGAACCTTCAAATGTTTATTTTTCTTAATGGCTATAAAATTTGTTTTTCAAAGGTGTTTATATATTTTTCATAAGTGTTTAAAGGTGTTTTCACTGCTCGTATCAGGTATCTTTAGGTTCCATGCTAAATTTGCATCATCAAATCATCTCTTTCTTGAAGGGATAATCTTATGGTTTTTGTGGTCTAGAGGGATAATCTTATCGTTATTGTGGTCACTGGATTATGTTTTTATATCATGAGTTATTATTTTTATATCATGTGTTTAAATGAAAACTATTTTCTAATTGTTATGTTTTTGTGATCCGAACATTTCTTGTGGTGGTGCATGTCTAAAGTAGAGGGGAGCGAGGATATGTGTTTCCTTAAGCATAGAAGATTGGTCCACTACAATCAAAGGGATAACAATGAATTTTCACATGTCCCAATCCACCATAGAATATGATAGATCATGTGAAGTGATCGAGATTCCATGATAATGACATTCGATGTTTGTGAGAAATAGATTGTAGAAAAAGTTTCATTGAGTTCCATGTAAAGTCTCTTAGTGTTTGAACATGTTTGAACATGTTTTTAATATTTTTCTTGGATATTATTGTTTTTCCTGAGGTTTGAATATGTATTTAAATTATATTTGAATGAGTTTTTTCAAATAAAGCTTCTATTTTTTAGTGTTTTATATAAGCTAATTTTGTAATTAATATATAATAAATTTAATAATATATTATATAAAATTATATTAATAAATATAATATAAAATTTTAACAAAAAATATTAGAAAATAAACATTTGGAATATAATTTACAAACAAATATTAATTATAGGTGTTGTTTAAAAATGTTAATCATATTACCAATAGATATATTAGTCATATTAATTTGTTGTTAAACCTTTTGACCAACATATATATTATTTGTTGGTATTATTATAATTACAATATAATAATTTTATCTATCGCAATAAAATTTAGTGACATATTTCTTACCAATAATTTAGTGACAGGGACATATGTGTTGGTAAAAGGCTTTTCCAATAGAAATTATGCTTTTACCAACAGATGCTCCCCTATTAAAAAAAGTGAAAAATATTATAGTGCCTCATTCTGATACATCTTACAAAAATGGGTAATTCCATATCCAAATACTTAGTCTATATTCTATCTTGATACTTATTGATGCATAAAAGTTCTATTTAACTTTGGGACCCACCCATCACTTAATAATCTTAATACATTCATCATATGAGTAAAAAAAATAACTTAATCATCATGCCTTGAAAATCAATAATTGTCTGTATTGAAAAAACTATCATACATAATATTAATACTTTCCCTATTCAAACAGATCATAAAAAATCTAGAAAAATATGGGGGATGGTATCATTATAGTATAGGTTGAGTAAATAACAATATAAAATAACATATATTTACCTAGATTAAAATAATTTTAAAATATCACAAGAATATTTCTTTTGGAAAATACCATTTCCACTTTGAAATAACTTATTTAAAAAATAAAAAAATCCCAAATATTAAGGAAAATATTTTATTTTGAAATAAAATTTTAAAATTTTAAAATAATCCTCTAATAAATTATCAATAATGATAGTGGGATATTCCATTCATTTCATATAAGTTAAAAAAAATTCATTTCCAATTTTAGTAAAAAGGTCAAAAAGTACCTTATTAGGAAAATGAAAATAATATTCCTTTGAAACTATTTTGAAAAAAGTAAAACATGGGTAAAAATTTCTCTATAAAATCATTTTATAATTTTAAAAAAAAATCTTTTAGACATTTTAAGGAAAATGTGTACAAGGAAGTAAAATATTCCCAATCAAGTAGAACATACAAGGTTGGTTTTCCTTAAAAATATTATTTCAGTATCTTGAGTACATAAAGAGATAAAAATGAAAGAAAAAACATTAATTTATATAAATAAATAGATTTGATTAAAATATATTGGTTTTAATATATAAATATCAAACAATACTCCCAATAAAGACTTAAACATATATAATCCCGAATAATGATGAGATTATGAAATAAAATGTTACCTCAGATAGATTTCCATCAAATGTGTCTAAACCTACTATATCATAAATATAGATTTATTATAAATATATTATTGAACCATAATCATATATATCATGTCATATATTATTTTCTTATATCCTTTTATCACCTGTTTATTAATAATTCATTGTTAAAACCAATATTCGGGATAATAACTGCTTCATTTTTCATGTATATTGTGGTTCGATAGTTTTGTTCCTTTTACTTTGATCTTGGTTACATAATATCTATAATTTTGATAATGATATAAATATCATATATATTCATCATAGTTTTATTTATACTAATCCGTAAAATAGAGATATATGAAAATCAATTACATGGTTAATGGAGGCGGTAAGTCGTACTTATGTATAAACGTTGTTTTTGGTTTTTGATGACTGGAATTAAAAAGGTAAATAATAATTCAAAATTCAAGAATTGTTATTATATCATATATATCATATAAATTTATTAAATATTTATTTATTTCAATCCATTTAGATCATAAATGAAAAATGAATCATATCACTTCAAGGAGGTGGTAGTATATACGTACGCACGAGCGACGTTATCATTTTTCATTTAATGTAAAAGAGGGTGGATAATGTTGGTTTTAAAATAATCATAAAATTAAGGCATAAATAGTATATTTACATTATTATTTTATGATAAATACTATAGATTTATAGGATTTAAAATAATAATTAAAAAAAAGTGTTTGGTTCAAGGGATTACCTCTTCTTGGAAGGAACTCATTTAGATCTCCTCTTAATGACCTTAGGGTTGGTCTTTAACAGAACCTATAAAAAATATATAAGGATGTTTTTAAGTGAAATTTTTAGTTATTTTTAGATTTAGGTTTTTAAAAGTGTTGTAAATAAGAGAGTAAATGGTTGTCCTTTTATAAGGAGTGAAAGGACACACTTGGAATTACTAAAAATATTAAAATATAACTAACTCATTCTCAATCCAAATGATCCAAATAGAAATATATTCTAATATAAGGTAATATAAGGTCAAAATATAATTGAAAAATAAAATTTGGATAGTAATAAATGTTATTTTAAACCTTATATTTTGGTTTAACCCCTTAGTTAACCTATTTTATCATTAACTGCGGTAATGACTTTTTCAAACATAAAGGGTTATAATTTTACTAATAATATAAAACATTCCCCATAAATGGAAAAGGAATGAAATTTTATACCATATATTATCCCCCTTGTCCTATTTTAATATTTTATTATTTAAAAATAATTTAATATAATATTATTTTCATAAAGATTCATTATTGTCGTTATCGACACTGTACATTTAATTTGACTTTAAAAACATCAATAAAAAGTTTTAATTAGAAGAAAAAAAATTTCAAACATCCCTAATATTTTATATTTATCTAAAAAATATTGTCACATAATAACTCACTCAAATTATTTTAATTTAAAAAATTTAAAAATCGTTTATTTTATTTTTCAATTAGTTGAATAAATATTGTGTTGGTGTTGCCTAAGAATTTAAAGTAATTATATAATCACTAAAAATTATAAATAAATTACCATAATAAAAATAATTTAATTATTCACAAAATTCCCTTTAGTCTTCCTCCACAACTAATTTTTATCCCAATTTGAACATAAAAGAGAATTTTTAAAGTCAAGAGAGTGAAATTTTGTATTTTTTTACTTTAAAATAATATAAAGGTCAATATCAATGAAAAATAGCACCAAGTGGAGATAATTTTGATAATTTGATATAAATTTCCAATACAAATTCATCTAATTGGATAAATTCGAGTCTTAAATAAATTTTAAATCCTTATCACATTAATTTTTAACCTTTATTACCTGATTTACATTTTAGTGAGGTGATAAATTTTACCACTATTACTATTCATTATGACAAAAAATAGAAGGAAACAATTTTCCAAATTTGAACCTCCTGATTCTAGATATGGTTTAAATTTTTCATTTTTCATTCTTTATAAGTGAAATTCATTAATTCTAAAATAGCTATGAGAAACATTTCAAAAACCTCCTTAAGAAAAAATAGAGTTTTTAATCAAAAAACTAGATTTATTATTATCTCATGTCTGGAAAAATATTAGATGAAATATAAAATATTTTATTTAATATATAATATAAAAATTTAATTAAAATAATTCAATAATATTTATTAATTTAATTAATTAAGATAAAAACACATTTCACCCATAAAAATAGTTTTTTCACCAAAAACATCACATTTATCTTAAATTGATTTTTTTATTTTCATTTATAAAAAAAATTTATTTAATTATTTTATTATAAACCAATTTTTTTCAAAATTTAGTTAGTCTTATTAACACCTAACAATTTTAATGTTTATGTTATAATAGTCATATTTAAATAATGTTTCAATAGTATATCATTGTTCATTAAAATACGGTGTTGCATCAAATTTAAGCTATCCAATAAATTAAATTTAGTTTAAAAGAAATATATCATAGAAACTCAGGGTATCACATTCTACCCCATTATAATAATTTTTCCTTTGGAATTATATCACCCTGATAAAAATAATTAAGGATACCTCTTTCTCATCACATCTTCGAGTTCCCATGTTAATAATAATTCATGACACTTTTCTAGACCACTGCAAAAATCAATTCATGATTCATTAACTAGAATTTCAATCAATTAAGAAAACTCATAAGGGGAATCCGGGGAAAGAAATGTTGTTTGTTCAGGGGAAGGAAGTACATAAATTTAATTAAGAGAGAGAGAGAGAGAGGAATGTTCTTCTAAGGGGTGCTTCATGGCATCAAGGATGTCGATGTGGACAATGTCACCACTAAACTCTATAAATAATGTACCATTATGGACATTAGTTATGGTCTTGATGGTTTTCAATAAGGGACTCACCAATATAATCAGGGCGTGTCCATTCATCCTATCATCTTCCATTTTAATCACATAAAATTTATAACGAAAAATTAAATTTTCCACCCTCACAAGATCATCCTCTAACACACCATAGGGGTGTGCAGAACTCTGGTTGGCTAGTGGAACAACAATCCCAGTTTTCTTAAATTCTCCTTCCTGCAATGAAGAGTAAATGGAGTGAGGAATCACATTTATAGAAGCATCTAAATAATGCATAGAATTTGAAAATAAATACTCTCCTATGGTACATGGAATCGAGAAGGTTCCAGGATCATTTCATTTAGTAGGCAGTGATGGTTCTATCAATGCAGATACATTCCTCCCCAATCTTACCTTCCCATCACCTCAAATTCTCCTTCAGTGTGTACACATATTCTTTAGAAAATTGACGTATATTATAATTTTCTTCATGACATCAATCAAAGAAATGTTAACCTACACTTTTTTGAAAGTTTCCAATATTTCATTATCAAGTTCAGTTTCCTTTTGTTTTCTAGGCTGGGTGTCCGGTTGTGGAAATGGAAGAGGGATTGTTGGGATAGGTGACTCATCAATAGAAACACTCTTTCCTTTATAGGGGATTCTCTCAAGACATGGTTTTTCAACATTTGGAACATTTTCAATGGTTGGGATGGAGGTTTTCTCATAAGGGGATGACCCAAATGCAGGATTCATTTGGTTTTTAAGTTTTTTTCCACTTCTAAGGGTGATGGAACTATCATTTCCCATATCCCTAGGGTTAATTATTGGTTGAGAAAGTAGTTTACCCAACCCATGACTTTGACTTTCCCCCACTGAATTACCTAGTTAGCCTAATTGGTTTTTGATTTCTTGTATGGCTGGCTGGTTGGTTTGATGGAATTGGAGATTGTTGGAAGCCATTTGCTTCATCATATCTTCTAGTTTAGGCTCGGGGTTTGGAGGGAGTTGTTGGAAAGGCCTTTGGGGTGGTTGAGGATTTATGGGTGGTGGTGGTGGATGACTAATATGACCTTTTTGGTTCCATGGTTGATAAGGCTAATTTGAATACCCCCCATGCCTATAAGATTGGTTTTCTTCAACCCAGAGTTGGATGGATAGTATGGTTCTTTCCTAAAGGGTCGGTTATAGGGGAATCCTGGGAAGATAGCCTCACAACTCATAGAATTTTCTCTCAATTGGGGGCATTGGTCAGAATAATGGGTGTCAAAAGAGCATATTCCATAATGGATGGGAGGAGGAGATTAAAATTTTCCTTGGGAGAGAGAAAGTTATCATATAAGGGTACTAACCTCCTCAAACTTGGTGTCCAACTTCTTCTCGAATTCAGTATTTTTCACCTCATGTACACCTTGAATGGGTATGTTGGACCTTTCACTTAATTGTTGAGTATTTTTTACCATGTTCTCATTCAAGATTCTTTCAATTATTGGGGTTATATCTACTAGTGCACCACCTACAATAGCATCAATCATGTTACGATCAATTGGAATTAAACCTTCATAAAAATACTGAATTAAAAGTTGATCAATTATTTAGTGGTGTGGATAACTTGAACATAATCTTTTAAATCTTTCCCAATATTCATGAAGTGTTTCCCCTTGATATTGTCTTATCCCACAAATTTATATCCTTATTGTTGCAGTTCGAGAGGCTAGAAAATATTTTTCAAGAAAAAGGCGTTTCATGTCCTCCCAACCTCTTATTGGTGAATTAATATAATAAATAAAGTCTTTTGTAGTGTCTTCTAATGAAAATGGGATTGATATGAGATTTACATGTTCCTCATCCACTTTAATGTTTTATTGTAGGACACACAGTATGAAATTATTTTAAGTGTTTATGCAGATCTTATCTAGGAAGTCCATGGAATCTTGGTAATAAATGAATTAGACTGGATTTTAGTTCAAAATTGGGTGCCTCGCCTTACATTTGAATGTTTGTGGGTTGGATATCAACATATGGCGAGGTTATTTCTTTTAATATCTGGTTATTTTCAGCCATGTTAGGCTAGTTTATTTGAGTTCTGATGTAGGTTCAGGAATAACAAGTGTAAGGATCAAGAAGAGTGTCGATGTTTTGTGCATACTCCTTCAAAGGGTTCTCTTTTGTGTCTTGGTGTCGCTGACGTAAGATCCTATCTGGTTCAGGTTCAAAAGGAGGTAAATCCCCCATATTAAAACACATCATGCACCAAACCTACAAAAAAAAGATCATAATACAAAAAATATTGGTATAAGTATAATATAAAATTAATAAATATTCACAAAATTTACAAAAACTTTTCAAAAACATGCACTAAAAACCAATGTTCTCCCCAGAAATAATGGTAAAATTTGACTGCTTTGTCATGACACGTCAAATTAATTATATTTATAAAGTTGATTTATAGTATATGGAATACTCTAGTTCATATCTCAAGGAGATTTGGTGGTTTTCAAGTGTGTGTTTTTACTAAGAAGTACTAAAATAAGGTGTCGTTTTGAAAATAGTTTTTGGGTGAAATAACTTAATTGAATGTTTAAAAGTTAAGAAAACCAAAAGATTTTGAAAAATATGAGATAAAAGGATTAATTTTGAGTTCACTACACACTTTCAAGTTCAAAATTATTGGAGATTAATTTAGGTTTGGAGTAATTCTTTGGTTGAAATTAATTGGAAACCCGATTAATTCCTAGGCATTTCTTTCATTTCTTGAAGTACCAAACCTTGACATAACAATCGTATTTTCAAGGTCTAGAACTTATTCATGGAATAAGAGCTTCAAAATTAGATTGAAATCTCAATTAAGTGAGTAAGAAAAGGATTATTGTGTTGTCCAATCAGAACAACACAATTCACGCACTCAAAATCTCACACCGATCAGTTAGAAATTAAGAGTATCTCAATCACATGAATCAAAACAAGAATTCAAATATGTAATTATATATGATACATGGAAAGAAATGTTTTTACACCCAAATTTCTCCAAAATAGTAGCTAAAATAAGAATCATAACTCCCTTGACATGTGCGTATCTCCCTCACAACGAACGCTCACTGTTTAGCTCGACATTGAGAGGAGGAGGAAGCTCGGGTGGAACTCCTTCTTCATTCTAGATCCACCTAGGAATATAGGGGCCTCCGTAACATAAAGTATGTGGAGGAGACTCTTATAAGACATTAAAATGGTAGTGTCTCACTTCTAATTCTAACTTATAAATGGGGATCCCAAGGTACCATTTTATAGGAAAATGGGAAGGTGGTTTTGAGCCCATAGATTTCTTAAAACCAATTGCCACATGGGTTTTGACCTCCAAAAAACCTTACCTCACTTTGGAGAAAATAAAAAGTTTTAGCCCCGCATATTATATGTCTCTACCGAATGTTTGGATCAATTTGTACAATTAGATCCCGGGATATGGAGAGATCACAGCACACCACTTTTGACTTCGTGTAGATTCGGTATGATGGACGGATCTGGTCAGTGGGCATCATAGAGGCTGAATGAGGCTTCTTTTCCTTCATATGAAATTTATCCCATTAAATTTGGACCAGCCCACAAAATTTAAGCTCATTGGGATGCATGGTTTAGTTTTAATATGAGGTTGAGTCTACTAGTGTGCAAGGATCATGCGCGGTTTTTCCCATTTTTCTTAGACATCATCATGGACCCTCCAAATAACATCCTCCTGCAATGGAATCATCAAAATAAGTAAAATTTCCATTTTTAACAGTGATAAACACAAAATAAATTATTCAAACATGGAATTAAATTTGATATTATTTTTATAATTGTTAATATAAAACAAGTTTAGCACGGTATTGTAAAGGTAAAAATGAAACAGTGAATCACAGTGCGATCAAAAATACAATAATATTTTAAATGAAATCCATAATATTGTTCAATTGATTAATTTTTCTATAAATTCTATATTTTCATAGAAATTCATTTTTCTCAAAAAAAACTTTAATTGGTCATTATTAAGTAACTACAATTCAATTATTAGGATTTATATGATAATATAAATAATCCATATGTAGTGGAAATGAATTTAATAATATAAAATGAATTATATTTAGAGATGAATATCCATATTTATTTTACATTTGATAATAAAGTTGAAATGACATATAGTATTTATAAGTCTTTTGAATTTAATTACTTGTGATACATGATATCTTATTATCTTATGTGTTATCCAAAAAATATCATAATCATCGATAAATTATTCGATGATGATTGAAGGATTCCATAGAACTTCAAATAATTTTATCAATTCCACAAATTTGAGAGATAAAAAAGAAAAAAAATCTTGAACCCATAGAAAAATAATAATGTGACAAGGGATAGAGTTTTTAGAATCATTGTATGAAAAAAAATAAGTATGACTTTTAAATTTCACCAAACATACAAATACCAAAGTTACAACACTTTAAGATTCATAACTCTCCCCAACATTATCAATAGAAACTAACTCCCAAATAATTAATTCAGGAGAGTTATAAATCTATTACATTAACTTTTCCTATGAATTAAAACTCTTAAGATATTAATAATTCTAAAGATACTTGCATTAATTATTGTCAATAGAATTTATTAATTCATGAGCATTATATCATATCAATAATTATCTAATCGAACTAAACCTAAATATAGAGATGTATAATTGACATATAGATCATTTATCTTCCCATGTGTATTTAATTTAATTCATTATCACATACCAATAAAAATGAAAATGTATATGGAATAAAATTCAATTACTTTGAACATATTATAATGAGCATTAAATATTCACATAATAATAATAACTCAATTTATGTATAAATATCTCATATTTAAATTCACAATGGGATGAAAATTTATATTATTTAAATATATTACATTGAAATTTATATAAATATTTAAAATTGAATAAGATAGTCTGAAATATCATTTTTACTTTTTCATGTGTAACAATCTCAATCATGCATGTTTAATTAAATAATTATCATATACATAAATATCATTTGTATCATTTATTTGACATAATTTAAATAGAACATACTTAAAATATGTTCGTGATACATAAAATTGGTTTGATAATATTAAACCATAAATCCAATTTGGTATCTCACATACTAAACATCAGAGGAATCTTAATAATATTCCAATTAACACTTTAACTCATTTTGATCCTTATTCATTCATTCTTATAAATAAACTCAAGAATATTATAGTTTTAATAATAAATAATTATTTTTTATTTATAATAATAAGTAATGAGTAAAATATACCAATAAATTAATTTTATTTAAGTTGTAAATGGGTTGGTGTGATTTACATAAACTATATATATATATATATATATATATTAAATAATGGTTTTGTTCATTTCATGAACTAATAATTCTTATAATATTACTTAATTTATTTTTGAATATAATGTGCCTTAAAAATATTCACCCATGAATTGCAAGATTTTTGAATATCAATTTAATTTTTATAATTTATTTTATGAATTAAATTATACTGATGGATTTTAAGAAAATCCAATATTTTTATTTATCATAATTTTTCTTCATAAATTTTTTTCATGATGTATGCTTATGATATTATATTATTTTTATATAATTATTTAATATGATTTAAATAAGTTTAATTAAATGGTTTTAATTAATAATTATTTATCAAATAAGGTATATTAGAACAAAAAATGAAAACATGTCATAAATAGATCCTTGATATTTTTTTAATGGGTAAAATATGAAAAAAAATTAATTTTATAGACTTAGGAGACTCCTTTTCTATAAATAATGTATCTTTAGGATAAATATCATTATTTTTATGTCTTAAAAGGATATTAGGTTTTTAGAGTTTCAAAGTAAGAAATGTTGATATCCCCAAAGTTTTATCATTGAACCTCCCATGTTGTTCATTTCATCCAAATAATTATTTTTATTTTTCAAGAAAGACCACTTTTAAGGGTTTAGTGGGGACCCTAAAAATCATATGATATTAAATTTCCATTCCCAAATAAAAAATCAAAATCTGACATACCCCAATGAACTCATTAATAAAACCCCTACTTCTCACACCACACCATCCTAAAAAATAGATTAAGAGAAATAATAATTGGTTTTATACTTCTATGACAAGTCTCTGATATCATAATTAGGATGGTAGCCAATTAAATCTTTAATATTACTTAATATGAGACTATAAATTGTATAATAATCATTGAAAGTTAAATTTTACTTATTTATTCCTATAAAGAAAACATCTAATTTTGTGTAAATATAATAAAGGATATCTTCCTCAATGCATTTTTTTTATTTCAAATCATCAAACTTTGTTTTCTTCTATACCACAAACTCAAAGTCCAATTCTCATGCTTTGAGAACTTATTATACTAATTAATTTCCAAAATGATCATAATATGATTTCCTTTTATCCAAAAAAATAGATAAAAACGTCCTTAGAAGCCCAGCTAACATTGGAAAAATTCATGGCCATCATTCCTGTAATAAGAATTAGAACTGGCTTTATTTGGAGACCTTGAAAAGATTTTATCATCTCTCTAAATTATATTTTTAGGTGATTTACCGTGATTATAATATTAAATATTCTTATTAATGGGTATAGAATCCATAATATTTAGCAAGTTATAATTTATGACGCTGGATAGATTTTTCATTTGGAACTGGAGAGTCCACCTTAGATTTATTTTCTAAAACAGAAAAGTCACCAAAAGTGTAAACACATCTCTATCATTTTTTATCTCAAAAACTTGGTTGGAAATTCTATCCCATTTATTTTTTCACTTAAAATTTATATAAATCTAGAAAACTCCATTATAAAAAATATATTTTTCTCCATTGAATATTTTGAGTAATTTTTCTTTTTCTTCATTATAGGTTTTTATTTTTTACAACCCTCATTATCTCTATCAATCTAGTCTTCATTTGCAATGTCATATTCTATTAATCGATTGTTTATTTTTATAAAGTTATAATTTATTGGTACAAATTTGAGAATAAAATTGTTTAAAGTTAAATAACTTTTTTAAATTTTTTAAATTAAATAATAATAAAACATAACAAGTGGTCATACCCCTCCCATCATAGCCATGATAGAGCAGTGGAATTATTACTATTCTAGTGTCAGTTAAATTGGTGATGGTTTTTTCATTCCATATCAATATCCAAATAATTATTACTGTGGTGGTGATCAAGGGAGGATATAATGAAATTATCTGCGATAAAACATAGTTATCATTCTTATTTGGGAAAAATTATATGTATAATAATTTTTTTACCAAAAAATTACTTCCCTTAGGATCACAGTACACTAAAAGTCTTGAATAATCTCTCACTAATAGGATCCACCATATATAGATAAAGTGATCTAATATAGGTTGTATATATGTCTATAGTGACCAAACCCATCCCTTGGTTGATCACACATGTTTTAAATCTTGATATCCTAAGAACATCTCTTCACCCTCATTAACACATAATGAGGGGGTTGGTTTATTGATACATGTAAGGGGTTCCATGTGGCACATATTGAATAAAAAATAATGAATAAGGTTAAGGTGGAAATATTAGTGATTTTATAGGACCTATAAAACCTGTTTTCAATTTATTTTCATGAGAAATATATCATGTGACCCTTCCATAAACAATTTGGATCTTAAGAATTGATAAACGTTTTTAAAAATGAATTAAAACATGAATTCAAGTGTTATAAACATGTTTTGACTTCTATAATGGTAAAAAATGATATAAACTAGATCTTAATGGATCTCCTGATTTGATAAGTATTCTTTAATTTCCTTTAGTATTTATAAATCTGTATAAAGTAACCAATAATGATGAGATTCTAAATATGTTAAACCCATTCGGATGGTGTGTGCATAGTATGGGAGTACTATGAGATTTTTTCCCACATGTAAACTTTATAAGATTAATATGATTCTTGAATTATAAAATATTCTTATATGAAAACTATTTTGGTGTAATAACATGTTATTATAGATATAATAATACTCTTGATGGATTATCATATTATTTTATATATATTATTTTTTGGCTTCAATGATAGCATTGAAAATGGCCATGACCCATGATTCTCTTTAGTGTGGCCCTAATACTAGGACAAGTGTTTTTTATTTCCATTAGTTTTTTGATTTTATTTATGGAGTTTATTCTTCCATAAAAAACTACCACATTATGGATTGTCCCTCCAAAAGAACTTTTTTGGAGATCGATATGGTTGGACCTTCATATATTAGGATAGATCCATTTTTTCTATACATGTGTTTATTATTAATGTATAAGGGTTTAGTTTATTTTTTATATCTTGTGTTGGTATATATTTTACCTTTTATGTTATTATTATATTTTAAGTATTGGTTTTTGTGAATCTTTGGTGTGCATCTTAGTATGATTCTCAATTCTTAAATGATGTGACAATATTGATTGACCTTGGATTGTGATGTGCTATGAGATGATAAATTATACTATTTATTTTATGAATTTATTATTATACGTGCATTATACGACACTTGGTTATTTTTTAATACTTGATATACCATGTTGGGTATTATTTTATTCACTAATACATTAGAACTTATGTGGTGAAATACTTTGGGTTATGTGGATTATCTACATTAAACGAGTGAATGTGGTGGTTGTGGAGATGGAGGAGCATATATATTGATGTAATTTGGATCTTACAATCACTCAATGGAGGTGGTTTATAGATTTTTTCTGAGTCTTATTCTTATTTTTATGATTAAGATATTATTTTATTTTTACTTTGAGTATTTTTGTGTATATAACTTGATTTTTAGAGTTGATATTTCATGCATAAATGTATTTATTTTTTATTTTTTTTCTTTTATTCTCTTATAAATCTTTGTAATCCCTTCTTTCCTTCTTACATACAAACATTTATTTTATTTATAATCTCTTAATTTTATATTTTATTTATGTTTTACCTTCTTGGTGGATATTTTAGTTGAAATTATATATTTCATAAGTCCACTATATCACATACTTGTTTTGATGACTTATTTGTTTATTTTCAGTAGTCTCTGGCCTATTGGTGGTGAGTTATAAGTTTCACTCTTGGTCTCATCTCTAAACTCGGTGAGATCTTTGATGGGTTTTCTTATTTCAATTTATGAAACTTAATTTAAACATGAGGGTAGTAATTTTCAATATTTTATAACCAAAATCAATAATTTTTTGTACTTCAATATATCAAATATATATAAAAATATATAACATTTTATTTTTTTATGTAATTTTTTTCATTAATCTTACTTAATCAAGAATCAGTAAGTATTAACATATCATGGGGTTAAACTAATTTTGTATTGGTTATGAAAATCTATTTTATTAATCATTTTTCTATTCAATAATATTTTATATCATTCTCAAGAATGTCTTAAGATTAACATAAAAAACAATTCCAATATAAATAATTTTGTTAAATTTAACATAAAGGTATATTATTTAGTGTAGAAAACATTATTAACCAAGTTTAATGATAAAATAAAATAAAGGCATGGTACCCCATATAACTTTTAAAAACCCAAAAAAATCAATATCGGTCCAAAAAATCACCAATAACATGAATAAAACATTGTATCTAATATCCTATAAAATATTAAGAGGGTTAGGTGTAAACCCTTCACCCTGAATTGGATATAATACATGAGAAGAGGTATATTATTTTCATTTTTCATGATTATTTTCAAATATCTCGTTCTCCTTTAAATTAATCTCTCCTTATATCCAAGCTTAATCCCTATCCCTTAAGGATCTACTATTCCAATTATCATCCCAACATCAAAATTATAAGACCCATGATCCTGGCTTCATAATTCATCACATTTAATGGTTAAATATCTCTTGTGAAATTTCTATCAATTACTTCTTTGGTGTGAAGAATGACCTAAGTGGTGCTTCTTTCTAAAGTGCTTGAAGAACCTCTATTCATTTAGATTTATTTCCCATTTATACATTTTTCATCTTCCACCTCATCTTGTTATTATAAATTTCTATTATATCTTGTTTTATATTTCTATTTTGATCTATGTTTATAATATACAACATATTTTCACTTCCTATTTTTATCACCCAGTTCAACGATGGGATTGATTGTCATTTTACAATTACGCTATGTCTATGTAACTTTCACAACACAAATTCCAAACAAAATAATCTCCTCACCCGTTGTATTTATTATCTATCCCATATCAAGGTGATCATAAAAAAATAATTCTATATGTGAAGGAAATAACAAACCCAGTCATCAATAAATTATACTAATGATTTCATTTATGTCTCTATCTAAAAATTCATCCAAACATAGAATTATTTTTCATTTGACATTGGTTAATTATTATTTCATGAATGGTCATAAAGTAATTAGGTGTATTTATTATCAACCTATTATATAAGTTTTTATATAGGAGTAAATTTGACTGATGATCACTCTCCTTTCTTCTATAATCTTCATAAAATAATGGTAAAAAGCTTCTTAAGGACCCATAATAATTCCTCCAAAGTGGAAGGTCCCAAATATGATAAAATGATCACGATATATATACTCAAAACCCTATAATAAAATATATTAAGTTAATAATATTTTACCATAACATGAAATAAACACAAATTCTAACCCGTCTCAATCAGCTTCATAACATCTAAAGTAATACAGTCTATGAATCCAAAATTTTCTTTCTTATAAAATAATTTAACCTTACTAAAATTATGAATGCATGAATCTTTTCCCATATATCTCATTATAATATCTATTATTGAAATTCTATTTCTATATAATCATTCTCCAAAACAACTTATAGTTATGATATCAATGTCAATAAGATAAAAACGATAGTAGGGGTAATTTTCCATGTTAACTAAAGTATATTTGATCTCAAAAAAAACATTAAAATACATCATATATTAATGGTTATAATCTTATATATATCTAATTTAATATATAATTCATTGTCTATAGAAATTAATATAATTATTATCCACTAGTCACTATTTTACTTCATCGACAATGCCTCTACATGGAATGTAAGTAATACCACTCATCCATCCATGTAATGTTGTAATCCCCCATTAACCAGAATGTCAAGTTATCTTATCTTAGTCTCAACAAAACTGAAACATGTCTTATCATTATACAATTAATTTATGCTATAATAAGATTTTCTCTATACAAAACACTCATCATAATATCATATGATAATTTAAAAATTAATAAGTGGTCTATATCTGAATCTACCCAAAAAAAGTCATGTTGATACTAAATTTTTGTCACAATATCATCTACTAAAATATTACAAGAATACTATGCTCATCCTCGAATAGGTAGTTGTACTCAATTATAGTTAAGTAACACTATCATAAATGATAATTCTTAAGCGATATTACCCCCACCACAATTAGGGGAATATAAAACTCTCTAAAAAATTCTAAATTTCTAAAACATAAAATTTCTCCTCTATTTATTTATAAGTTCAATGGAAACCATATTTTCAATAACCACAAAAAAATATCGTATTGAGAAGTTATATGTAATATATATATTTCCTTACCTTTGCGACCATTTTATGTACCTCCTATTTCTAAGGTGTTTCCACTGATAATTAATCACATCTTACAACATAAGTAGTATAAAATATTGAAACTCAAAACATAATTAGCAGTATAAATCATTAGTGTTACACAGATAGTTTCATACCCATCTATTCTTTCATCATTAATTCACAAAACTTTCTTAGGATGATATATCACTTTTAAAAAAAATGTTGATCATTTCAAAATGTAATGATAAAACAGATTGAGAAGATACTATTGGAATTCCCCAACTACCCATCCTAATATAGTTACAATATCATATAAACCATTCACATATATCATGTTCCAACCACTATATAATGTATATACTAAACTAAATTTACTCTAAAAATAGTGTTCTAATTAATCAAGTCATTCAAAAATGATCAGAGTCCTTGTATAGGATTGTTTTGGCCTCCAAACTCTATTGCCTAGTTCGCTAACCAAATTGTATAAACTCAAATTATGCTTTAATATTTCTCTAATTTCTCAAAACTAAATCCTGACATTTCTATAACATTAAATCCATAGGATATACCAACTTTAATAAAACTTTGATGTGACCTGAACGTACTAGGATTGCACTTGGGTTGGAGGGAAGGATGGGTGTCCCTCTATAAGCATGACATCAATAAGATAAGGGTTAATGACTAGAAATAAATGTTAATATACAAAAAAATGTTGGGAATTATCAATTAAAATCAGAAATATCTAACATTAATTTAATGTAAATAACACTTGAAGTGGATAACATACCATGAATTGATATTACATAAATCAATATATATATATATAAATGTCAATTCATCTAACATGTAGCCAAAAATATATCAGATATCCTAATCCAAAAAAATGATATATATGATATGATAACTACAACAACTCATAAAATATGTATATAAAATACACAAATATGATGTGGAATATAAATAAACATATAAATAATCCTCAATGATAGAACCTTTGACTATCATCATTTGGTCACCTCTATAGATCTGCACCATCGTCTCAATATCACTAGCTACTCCTATAAACATCTCAATAAAATTACATCCATGAGAATGTCGCTACATATATTCTTGTGAATGAACTAGTACAATGACCCACTAAAATATTATAAGTACTAATAAACAAGAAATACAAATATTGAATATGTAATAATCAAATTAAGCACAAAAAATATTATACATTCATGATCTCACTACTCAATATCATATTGTTGTGATCTGGGTCAACTATTAACTATGAGAGTGTACCATACTCATAATATCAATATATATTGTATTATAAGATCATAAATCATTGAAGTTTATAATTAATTATCTAAAAATTTATCTTTTAAGGATGAAACCATTCCAAGATCACCATAAAAAATCTCTCTCTAAATAAAAAGGTGCACAAAGATTCTCAGACCAAAACAAGGGCCAAACCATCCATTCCCTTATACATGAGTCATTCATCTCCCATTATGAGATGGAGAACAAAAACATTCATATAGAATAATATAAAGGGCTCAATTCCATTCATGTAAAGTAATAAACAAGGGAGTATTGGAATTTTCATGCAGAGGACCCATGCCTTACCAAGAGACACTATTTATATGTATAAAACTCTATTACTAGCATGGAGGACCCTCACTTGATATATTAATAACAAAAAATGGGGGTTTCAGAATATACAAGACACCATGTAGTCACTCATGATCATCATACTCCTAATATAGTTAAAATATCGTATAAATAATTTACATATATCATGTTCCAGCCACTATAAAATGAATGTACTACACTAAATGTACTCTAAAAATAGTGTTCTAAGTAATCAAGTTATTCAAAAAATTATCAGAGTCCTTTTGTATAAATTATTTGGCCATTTAACTCTATTTACAAGTTCCCTAACCAAATTTCCCAAACTCAAATTACCCTTTACTATTTCTCTAATTTATCATAATTAAATCCTGACATGTCTAAAACACTAAATCCTTAGGACATACCAACTTTAATACAACTCTTATGTGACCTTACCCCACTAGGATGGCACATGGGTTGGCCGGAAGGTTGGGTGTTCCTATATAAGCTTGAATTCAATAACACGAGGGTTAATGAATTGAAATAAATGTGAATATACACAAAATTTTGGGGAATTATCCATTAAAATCATAAATATCCAACATTAATTTAATGTAAATAACCCTTGAAGTGGATAACATATCATGAATTAATATTACATAAATCAATATATATATATATATATATCAATTCATCAAACAAGTTTCCAAAAATATATTAGATATCCCAATCCAAAAAAAATTATATATATGATATGATAACTAGAACAACTCATAAAATATTTTTATAAAATACAACAATATTATGTGGAATATAAATCAACATATAAAGAATCCTCAATGATAGAACCTCTGACTATCATTATTTGTTAACCTCTATAGATCTACACCATCATATCAATATCACTAGGTACTCCTATAAACATATCAAAAAAATTCACATCCATGAGTATGTCACTGTATAGATTACTGCGTATGGACTTGTACAATGACCCACTAAAATATTATAAGTACTTAGAAACAAGAAATACACATAGTGAATATGTAATAATCAAAGTAAGCACAAAACATATTATACATTCATGATCTCACAACTCAATATCATATTGGTGTGATCTAGGTCAACTATTATCTATGAGAGTGTCTCATCCTCATAATCTAAATAAATATTGTATGCTGAGATCATAAATCATTGAAGTGTATAATTCATCATCTACAAATTTATCTCATAAGGAAGAAACCATAACAAGATCACCATAATCAATATCTATCTAAATAAAAAGTTGCACAAAGATACTCACACCAAAGTAAGGGACCAACCATCCATTCCCTTATACATGACTCATTGATCTCCCATTATGAGATAGAGAATAAGAACATTCATATGGACTAATGTAAAGGACTCACTCCCTTTCATGTAAAGTAATAAACAAGGTAGTATTGTAATTTTCATGCAGAGGACCCATTCCTTTCCAAGAGACATTATTTATATGTATAAAACTCTATTACTAGCATGGAGGACCCTCGCTTGATATATTTATAACAATAAAAAATGGGTGTTGTACTCTACAAGTCGACATGTCCTCAATCATGATCATCATACTCCTATATCAATTTTAGGATCATATTGAGAGGAACTCAAGTTGGTGGTTCAGTATAGATCTACCACGAAAATAATATAAAACATCAGGGGTTTCATATAAACCTATTCATGAAGCTGTCAGAAAGAGGAACAATCATGCATCAACATCTCCCTTGTCTAAAACCCAATGTAGTAAATCATCTTTTCAATATGTCATAATCTACAATAATAATTATATGATATCATGAAATGGGTTATCTGGTAGAAAAATAAGATAAGTTATTATTGATATAAATTCTATAAGTGATCACACTCACAAGTCCATACCTAATAATAAATAATTTCAATAAAAATAATGATAGATCAAACCAGTATCATTTCTAATCTTTCACTCTAATAATGTTTAAAATATAATTATTAAATAATACCCGAATATCACAATTGTGATTCCCTCTGGTTCATAGGTATACTTTTGTTTCATCTTGGTTTATCATTAGGGTCATTATAGAGATTTATTGTTAGAGGGTTCAAAAACTGAGAGGTAATATGTCTTTTTATAGGGGATTCTTCCATGTATGGTGTTAGATATGATTTGTAGAAGATAATTGTGGAATGGATTGGTTGGTTGCAGCATGGAGCCTCGGGCTAGTTTTTCCATTTTGGGCAAGGTTGTAGCGTAGATCCCAGGAGGAGGAATTATAGTGCCACTTCCATTTTTAGTGTTGTTGTGTTATGGATTAGGGATGTGGTGTAGGAGTGTTGAGTGTTGTGGTGTAAGGATCTGGATATAGTGTACTGCTATGAGGGGTATGTCTGGGTGATTCTACCAAATTTGGTGTAGTTACACCATGGGGAGTAGGATGTGATGTAACTCTCTTTTTGAAGTGGGGATTTGTGGCATGGTGATCTCAGATGCTTCATAGTCCCATCTCTGAAAATTTAAGATCTTTGGCATGGTCTATACCATGGTTCTTGAATGCACTTTAACCAGATAGTTTGTGGTGTGGTCTCTTAAACTACATTGTAGTCTGGACATCTTTCATCAGTCTTGTGCCTTTGTGTGTTGGGTTGTGTTGTGGTATTCTTTAATATATAGTACCTATAAACTTCCAAACCCTCTCTAAACAATATTTTCTTCTAACTTTCTCTCTTGAACCCTATGCACTAATAGGATATTTTTGAAGGCATTTTAATCCCTTTTTATTGGATTTCAACCATGAAATTGGGAGATATATTATTATTGGTTTCTCTCCATTATTGAGGTAGCTGTCTCTATACTAAGGTACCAATTCATGAATTTATTTATGTTCTTGTAAAATTACTTTGTTTACTTTAATTAAATTTTTTTATTTTATATCATCTGAATTTTATTTATGAAATCTATGTTTTAAAGAGTTTTAACTTTAAAAATGGATTTCTTTACCCTATTTACTTGTATGAAATTCTTTAAAGGTGCTTTTTATTAAAAATGTATTTTCAAGAATAAAAGTGGTAATTATTTACTATGAAAATGTTTTATAAATGTTGATAATGGTTTTCAAATGGTTTTTTGAAACTTAGCACATTGGAAACCATGGTTTCATTGAGTAATGGACTTGCACTTTAGTGTGTGTAATGCCGTTAGAGGTTTTTGATATCGAGAATCTATTATAAGACTTGATATCTATTAGATTCACTTGATGCCTATTCTAGTTTTTTTATATATGATTGTGTATTCCCATATGATAGAGCCTAAATCTTGTTCTTTTCATTTATGATTTGTTTTACACATGATGGTATATTTCATGGTTGGTTTCTCACTTATTTATATTATATTTTATCCATTATTGGTCTTACTTATGTTACCATGATTTTGGTCATTTAATTTTCATATTCCTTATTTGTGTGAATGTGAAAGGATTTTATGAAAACTAAAGTATTTTTTAAAATAATATACTATTTTTAAATTTCTTTATAATCTAGTTTTGTTTTAAAGATAGAAAAAAATTCATGATATTAGCCTTTTTTTAGATTCTTTGGTGAAATCCCACTAGGATTTGTGCATACACCCTTATTTTGAATTTTTGGTGTTTGTATATGTGGTTTTGTAGGATATAGGTAAAAAAAAGGGTGTAATGTATTTTATAATCTTCTCTTGAGTGATTTCTTTTTCTTATTGGAATATTTTGGTCATGAAATATGGTCACATAGAGTTTCAGTTTATGGTTTGTCTTATTTTACTTTAATTTTTATCACTTCAGTCTCTACATTATAATTATCATGGATATGTAATATTATTATACATTATAATATATTATTTTATATGATTTAAATATTATATATGAGACATGTTTTGTTTATTTGGTTATCTCTACCTTTTTTTCCCTAACTAGGAGACATGTCAGTTTGAATCAGGCCGGTTCATTGAAAAATGTTTTCAAAGGGATAACCCATATTAAAGTATTATGACACTTCCTATGTTTGGTTTAAGTTATTTGGTAGATAAAAATTTGGACCATCAAAAATTGGGTAGCATGTGTGGGAGGGTTATTATCCATCTCACTTTCATGAGTGAACTTGAGTTACCATGGGTGGTCAAGGTTTTTTTTCCCAAGATAGAGCCTTGGTGTTTGAGGTGTTTTGAGTAAAATAGATTTGTATTTTATTTTACTGAACATTTTCCTTCTTAAAGTGTTGTCTTTAATTTATAGGATCTATAATTACTTTAAATTGTCTTTTTTTAAAGGCATTGATATGGATTCCCAAATTCGGACTTAGGATTTTGGAATTTTCTGTGAAGTTGATTAGTTATTGTCTTAGGTTCATTAGAAAATAACTCATAAAATAGCTCTTTCAAATCCAAGAGAGGAAGCTGCAAGAAAATTTCTATAGATAGATTCTCTGGTGGAACCTTCCTTAGTGGATGATATAATATACTCTATCTAGACTCTACATCATGTGGGTATTGGACACTAGGGATTAATGATGTATAAGTGATCAGAATTTACTTATAAAAATACACCCATATTTAATGGTGAAAAAGGACCATAGGATTCTGTGGAATGTCTTGATTGGATTGATAGGTGATTATATTCTATAATAACTCTTAATTACTCTAATGATGATTTTTCACTTGCATGATTGAGGTATTGGAAAGGAGATGGTGGTACTCTATCATGAATTCTAATTAGCATGATAATCTTACCTAGTCTTATTTTAAGAAAATATCCAACCATCAGTTTTATCCAAAAGTGTTTTGAGTATCGAATACCTATTAATTTATGACCTTACAACATAGGGAGCATTCAGTTTTGGAGTACTACACCCATTTTTATGAATTTTTACACCTATAACCCCTTTGTTTTACAAATTACTACTTCAAAACTCAAAGGTTTGAGATGGGGTTTAGGTATGATATTCTTTTGACATTGATTCTCTTATACCTTCTGACTATTGTTAAGGTGGAGGATAAAGACACTATATAGATGAGGCAAAAATATTCAAGAAGACATGTTTAGTTGGAGCTTTGGTTACTTTTGTTGTTAGTTAGGGTATCTCTTCTTGCTATAAAATGAAATGAAAAGGTGCTTGGTTTTCTTCAGTTCCGGTTTTAGTGGCTTCATCGGGATGATGCATGTTGTTTTCGATCAATTTGAAAGGGTAGACCAATCAAAGCCTAATTGTATAGAAGAACCTCAAACTTATCACCATTGTTGGATTTCTGGTCTTCTTAGAAATTTTTGTGAAAGGATTTCCCAAGGTAGTAAGGCTGGATCCACTCTCACCAAGGGTTTGAGGGATCTTTCAGATGCTTCCAAATGTGGTGGATATTATCCTCACGCCAAGGGGGTGTTCATATAGTAAAGAAATTTTAGATATTAGCATATATTGTCTGTCTTTATGAAGTAGATTATGCACTGGATAAATCTAAGGTAGGTTCAGAAACTATTATAGATACACTGCTTATTTCATCATCTATGGTGAAAGCTTTATTTGATACAGGTTTTAATCACTCATTTATATCATCAAAGTTAATTGATGTGTTGGATTGCATTCTGGAATTATTCCATTCTTGTTGGATCTTTCCACACATTTGGGAAAGTGTTCCATGTAAATAATTAATAATTGATATTCACATATTGAAAATTTATTTTATATTATAAAACAATAATATTAATTCTAAGTACCAAAAAAATTTACCAACATATATTTATGTTGATATTAATTGTTTTATACCAATAGATCTTTTACTAACAATAAAATATATTTCATTGTCATAGTAATAGTATAGATTTTTTTACTAATGAATTAATATATTATTATTAATTTGAATTAATAATAAATATTTTCCATGTTGAAAACATATTATAACAAAATATTCAACAATAATTATTATTTTACCAAATTTAAAATATTTATTAAAAATTTAATATCAAAGCATTATTTTTTCAATAAATAAATTATATATATATCATTAAAATATGAATAATTTAATACTATTTATACATTTTTAGAAAAATATATGATATATATATATAATATAAAATTGTTCGTTATTGAGAAATCTAATCTGAGCTTCCAAATTTCTGCCTAAAAACCTTAATCATGATTAACAATTATCATATTCCATTACCCTACATCCACTGTCATCATCTTCTAAAACCTCTCCCAAATACTCGAATACTAGTGAATGAGATTAATTCACCATTATTAAGCACTGGAATCCTTAAATGAGAGAATGTCAATGACGACAGCGGTAGATCATCGCCAAAGCAGACTACCGGGATGAAAAATGCTAGATTCATTTGAGAATGAGATGATCGAGGCTGGCGCTAGTCCAGATCCTTAATTGCAGTCTTCATGATTTTGTAGAGAAGTTATATCAAGTATAGAAAGGTTCCAACAAAATAAAATGAAGTAAATCTACTAGTAGAGGGAAATTGTTTGGGCCATGGCAAGATTCAGACGCACACTACCCCCCACTTGGGAGATCTGGTATCACGAGAGGAACTTCGATGAATAAGAAATACCACCGCCTTGAACTCGTCGTATAAGGCCAAGAGAGGAGACCCGATGCAAGGACAGGTCTTCTGGATGAGCATCACATAATAGGGGCATGATGACAAGATCAGATGTCAACTCAATTCTAGAGGAGAATCACCAGTTATTGAAGCAGGAACCTTGGTTATCAAAGTCGATCTACAGAACTAGAAAAGAACATATTTTTAATATTTCAGTTTACACATATTTATTTTATATATTGTTTTCTAAATTGATTTATATTTTTAATTTTTTTGAGTATTACTTTTATTATGGCATTTTGTGTAGATTCTAGTGAATAATTGTATCCTTGGGACTGCTCTTCTACAATGGAAGAACATGATGAAGGTGTTCATGATGCAAATGAAAGTTATTTTTTGCCTTTGTGAGTAAGAACACTTTTCTAGCATGTGATTGTTCTTGATTCCTTTGTGATTATGTGTTCTTTTTTCCTTTGCGAGTATTCATACTTCAATTTTCACAATGTAAGTGTTCTAAAATAATATACCTTCATTTGTGTTATATCATATCTGAGCTTATTATTCACTACTTGATTTTATTATGCACAGTATGATTTTATGTATCAATCCCTTTTTACTTTTTTTCATGGTCCTAAGATAGTTCAACCACATAGATGGAAAATTTAACATTATTATATTTTTTTAAAGGATGATTTTAATGATGGTATTTGATGTAGTGATTCTTCACTGATACCTTCATCTTTGTTGATTTTCTAAGTGAATCTTGAGATGTCACTCGTGGCACTTTAATGTGATCTCAATGACTTAGGTAAGGGAGTTTAAGGATCATAAGTAGCGAGCATCATCAATACGATGATCGGCATTATAGGTGACTAAGCATAGTTTCCACTGATGTCGATAGAATCACATGACCTTTTATTTTCATTCCTGGAGTTCCTGGGAAATAAGAAAACTATGAATCTCTAATATATTATTTAGTGTTTCAAGTTTGGTAACATGATTTTTAATAAATAGTGATCCTTCATACTTATTTTTTATGGAAAAAATAGGTTGTGATTTTAAACATGGAATTTTAAGGACTTTTTTGATAAAAAAAAATGAGTAGTTGTACTTTTTAGTTGGGTTCTACACATGCTTAACTGGAATTATGAAATAACTTTTGTGTAGGGTACAAGTAAACCACCACATGACGATGATGCAAGTGATAAAGCTCTATGAAGTGTATTTAAATATCACAAGGGCACTGATTTATATTATTCTTAAGGAGGTAGGATCTGTATAAATTCCATGAAATAATTTGGTTTAAGAAAATTAATACCATAGGGTGTGTCTTGACAAACTTGGAATGGATTGTGTTGACATGAAGGTGGTTGGTATGAATTAAGGTGTAGGCACATTGAAGTTGGAAGAAAAAAAAGATCCAACAAAAACTGATCAAACTCTTTCAATCTTGGAAAGTGGTTGGAAATGAACCGTCAAATGTTTATTTTCCATAATGGTTATAAAATTTTTTTTTGAAAGGTGTTTATATATTTTTCATAAGTGTTTAAAGGTGTTTTCACTTCTCGTATCGGATATCTTCAGGTTCCATGCTATATTTGCATCATCAAATCATCTCTTTCTTGAAGGGATAATCTTATGGATTTTGTGGTCTAAAGGGATAATCTTATCGTTATTGTGGTCATTGGATTATATTTTTATATTATGAGTTATTATTTTTATATCATGTGTTTAAATGAAAACTATTTTCTAATTGTTATGTTTTTTTGATCCGGACGTTTCATGTGGTGGTGCATGTCTAAAGTGGAGGGGAGCGGGGATATGTGTTGCCTCAAGAATAAGAGATTGGTCCACTACAATCAAAGGGATAACGGTGAAGTTTCACATGTCCCAATCCACTATATAAGATGATAGATCATGTGAAGTGATCGGGATTCCATGATAATGACATTCGATGATTGCGAGAAATAGATTGTAGACAAAGTTTCATTGAGTTCCATGTATAGTTTCTTAGTGTTTGAACATGTTTGAACATGTTTTTAATATTTTTCTTGGATCTTATTGTTTTTCATGAGGTTTGAATATGTATTTAAATTATTTTTGAATTATTTTTTTCAAATAAAGATTCTATTTTTTAGTGTTTTATATAAGCTAATTTTGTAATTAATATATAATAAATTTAATAAATTTAATAATATATTATATAAAATTATATTAATAAATATAATATAAAATTTTAACAAAAAACATTGGAATATCAACATTTGGAATATAATTTACAAACAAATATTAATTATTGGTGTTGTTTAAAAATTTTAATCATATTACCAACATATATATTAGTCATATTAATTTGTTGTTAAACCTTTTGACAAACATATATATTATTTTTGGTATTATTATAATCGAAATATAATAATTTTATCTATCGCAATAAAATTTAGTGACAGATTTTTTACCAAAAATTTAGTGACAGGGACATATTTGTTGGTAAAATGCTTTTCCAATAGAAAGTATGCTTTTACCAAAATATGCACCCCTGTTAGAAAAAGTTAAATATCTTGTGGTGCCTCATGCTGATACATATTACAAAAATGGTTAATGCCATAGCCAAATACTTAGTGTAGTTTCTATCATGATACTTATTGATTCATAAAAGTTATATTTAATTTTGTGACCCAACCATCACTTAATAATCTTAATACATTCATTATATGAGTAAACAAAATAACATAATCATCATTCCTTGAAAATCAATAATTGTCTATATTGGAAAAACTATCATACAGAATATTAATACTTTCCCTATTCAAACTGATCATAAAACATCCATAAAAATATGGTGGATGGTATCATTATAGTATATCTTCAGTAAATAATTATATAAAATAACATATATTTACCTAGATTAAAATACTTTTAAAAGATCAATAGAATATTTCTTTAGGAAAATACCATTTCCACTTTCAAATAACTTATTTAAAATATAAAAATTTCCCAAATATTAAGGAAAATATTTTATGTTGAAATAAACTTTTAAAATTATAAAATAATCCTCTAAGAAATTATCAATATTGATAGTGTAATATTCCATTCATTTCATATAAGTTAAAAAATATTCATTTCACAGTTTAGTAAAAAGGTCAAAAAGTACCTTATTAGGAAAATGACAATAATATTCCTTTTAAACTATTTTGAAAAAAGTAAAACATGGGTAAAAATTTGTAATGCCCCAACCCCAGTTACCTAGAGTCAGTGCATTATTACATAACATTTGAATGATCAAAAGAAAGATCAAGTCTTGAAAGACCGATTAGTTTAGTAGCCTTGGAAACACTAGATATATTCATAAAGTTTTACATTACATCCTAAAATGAAAACTACAACAATATAGTCTCCATAGTACACACTCTTATCCCCTCATACTATCCTTGCAGGTCATTCATAAATTACTTCTTCACATCCTGGGAAAAATAAAACATAGAAAAGGGGTGAGCTCAAATGCCCAGTAAGGATAACAATATAGCGGAAACTTTCATAAATAAGAATAAACATTTAAGGCAATGTATAACTAAAACAAAATCTTTTTAAACTTGAACTTCAACATAGTATGGAAAAAAAATGAAATAATTCTATTTACTTATTCACATGGATATTATACTAATCGAATAATCACATGAAATAACAATAACCACTTTCATAATGATGGAATGCATAATGTCAGACTATCATAACCACATAGCCAAGGCCTCGTGCCAAGACTACAAATAAGATTTTGTCAAGGCCTTGTTTCAAGACACTAGTTTTTCTCATGAGACCTACTGATGCATCGAGGAGCTATAGCGGGCTCCACCCATCACATATTAAGTCCAATGAATTCCCATATGAAAAGGTTTAAAAATAACATAAACATTCGTAATAAAACTAGCATACCAAATGTAAATACTTCATCCATAAACCATGAATGGTATAAAAATAACACATACACAGTAAAACATATCACAAAACCTTCAATACAATATAGAAGTTTTGTATCATAATAAATCAACTTCCAATAAGCGTAAAATCCATCAAAGGATGTTGACATAGATGAAATCAAAACTCTTTTTAGAGAAATATCTATTTCTATTTTGAAATAATTTAAGAGTCATATATTTATAAAATAAAACATTTTCTTTGAAAATATTCTTATAATATTGTAAAGGAAGCTTCGACGATTTTATAACGGTGGAAAATAATCGCACCCACTGTATAAGTTAAAAAAACATTCTTACCTTAATTCTGTCAAAAATGTTAAAAAGGACCTTGTTTGGAAAAAGATGGAAATATTCCTTTATAAACCAATTGTAAAAGTCAATGAGGGTATAAATGACTTTAAACCATATTATAGTAAATAGTAAAAATGTTTTGAAATACATATTTAAGAAACATGGATGTGGATGATAAAGAAATCCCAGTAGATTATTACGTATAAACAACCTCGGATAATGAAAATATTGAGAAATAAACCCTTACATTGTACTTTTACTTGGTTAGGGGTAGGTTAAACTCCTGTATAATGGTGAAATAATTGTTATTAAATTATAAAATAATCATATACATTATTATGTTATCATATATGATCTTTTAACATTGCTTTGTTAATAATATCATAGTATTATCGTTGTTTCGGGTGTTAACTTACTCGTTTTATTTTATATGTTTTGTTACGTAAGTAATGTTTTTTATGGGTAGGTTGTATATTATTCATATACATAATGATATCAAGACCTTAAACATTATTTTTAAATCGTCAAATGATAATTATACTTGAATGGATACAATGGAGAATGAATCTCATCGTGTTCGTGGAGACGGTAGTCCGTACGTACTCACGAGCGACAATATCATTCTTTTGATATTAAAATAATATATAATTGGATGGGGTATCATATATACATAATCATTATCATGTTATATTTATTATTTACATTAATTACAAATCATTATTATACCCATCTAAATAATAATATATTGAATAACAATTACATCACGACGTAGAGACGGTAAGCCGTACGTACGCACGTATGGTGACATGTCATTAAAAGGATGGATAGAATACTGAATATGGTTGTACCACATTTATAATAATATTACAGTATATAGGAGATACTGGATTCATTATTTTATAATGGTAATAACAAAGATAGAATAAGTGGAAGAAGAAGGAACTTGAAAAGGGGTGGTGAAATCATTACCTCTTCTTTAGGTTCTTCCTTTTGATTTGGTCAAAATGGATCTTTAGGTTGGCTTTCTTCCTAAAGGAAGGCCTCTGGGATGAAGTTAGGGAAGTTGAGAGAGTATTTGGGCTGGTTTTTTCCAAACCAACAGGCTTTGAAGATGTGAATTAATGAGAAGGAGGAGTGCCCTTTTATAAGAGGGGTGAGGGGCACCTTTGGAAAAGATAGAAATATTATTTGATAATAAATTAATATTCGGTTTATAATGGCTCCAAAGTGGATTATTTAAATGTTAAGGTGGGTATAGGTCTAAAACCACTCAACCAATAGGATTTAGACAGGTTTGGGTTACTATATTAACCTTATCTTTAAGTATTAACTGTTAGTTAAATAGTTTCACTTTTACAATGTCTCTTTGTATTTTTATTTTATATGGTTAATAAACTTACTATATAAATACAATATACCCACCAAGTGTTACATTAATCATACATCTATCATTATATAAGTCTCTTGGCCTAACCTTATATTTTTATGAATTTAATATCAATTAATAATATAATATTTGTTTTAAAAACTCTTTTATGTCAATTTTGACACTATTCAATAGTTGATTTTTTTAATACTTATAAAAGAATTATTACTTCAAACAAAGTAAATTAAATAATTCCTAACATGTCATATTAACCTAGAAAATTATTTTAATGCATAAAAAGTATAAAATTATATTTATTTTGGTATTTATAACATCAATTATTTTAATTTTTTACTATTATGGTAATTACTACATCATCATTGTGTCATAAATAAATTAAATTATTTAATGTCTAAAAATTATAAATAAACTATCATTATGTATTATATCTTTTTATATTTCTAATGAATATTTATAGTCGAAAATCCAACATATATAACCCTATGTAAAAATTGTTTTTCTAAACGATATATGCTTATGTCATTTTTGTATTTATTTTAACTTAATTAAAATAATGTGTCCCTATCACCTACAAGTGGCTCCATGGGGTCCCAAAATTGACCCAAAGATTCCCATGGTTGGACATGTATCCACCAATAAGGTTAGGACACGTTTTAGGGTAATTTAGTATTATTATAATATTATTTTTTAACCCTTATTTACCGGATTTACCCTTTAACCATGGTAAATAAAATATTTACCGAAGTAATTATTCAAAATGTCTAAAAATAAAAGTTACATATTTACACAATTTGGAAATCATGATTCCAAATATGGAATCCATTTTTTCAAATTCAAAACACAGAAGTGGTAGAAATTAATTTAAAATTAATTCCCGCTGTCAAAACAAAAATCGTGTTTTTAAGATATAATAACTATCAAAAGATTGGTACTTGTTTATGTCCGGTTTAATTGTGAAATTATGTCCAATGAACAACATTGTATTAAATGGTAAAAATATATTCTTAATATACTTTAAAACCACTCAAATTCATAATTTATCACTATTAATTATTTTGATTAAAAAAGTTGTTTTTAATTAAAATTTAGTAATTTTCATTATTCATCAAAATATTAAAGTTATCTGAAAAGTACCAAAATTTCACCTTAGGATAAATTCGATACACCAAATCCAAAAATGAAGTCAATTTTGAAAGATAAAATTTCTAAAATTTTAAAAATTAGGTATTACTATTCATAACTGCTAGTTTGATCGGTTGTGGTGTGTGTTAGAACTTGATGTTGCGTACAACACACAATATTGCATTATTCAAAGGGAAACGTACCGTAGAAGCTTGGGGTGTTACATTCTCCCCTCCTTCAAATAATTTCATCCTAGAAATTTCTAGAATACTAGCGCATGAAAATACTCGGGTGGTTCTTCATCATAAGTTCCTCGGGTTCCCACGTTGCCTCTTCCATCTTATGGTTTCTCCAAATGACTTTTACCAGGCGAGTCGTCCGGTTTCTCAGTACTTGTTCTATCGTATCAAGAATCTTGACGGGCTCTTCGCAATAAGACAGATCGGGTTCCAGTTCTAATTCCTCATAGGTGAGTACATGCGTTGGGTCAGGCATGTATTTCCTAAACAGAGATATGTGGAACACATTGTGAACTTTGGAGAGATTTGGCGGCATTGCCAAACGGTAAGCTACATCCCCAATTCGTTCTAGAATTTTGAAAGGTTCGATGTACCTGGGACTCAATTTACCTTTCTTACCAAAACGTATAACTCCCTTCCATGGAGATACCTTCAGGAAAACATGATCATTGACTTGAAATTCCAAATCCTTCTTTCGATTATCTGCATAGCTCTTCTACCTACTTTGAGCTGATTTGATGTGGTTTTGGATTAACTTCACCATTTCCATCATTTCCTCCACCAGTTCTGGGCCTACAAGTTTTCTTTCACTAATAGGTTGGTGTGCGACATCTCTTTCTGTATAACGCTTCATATGGTTCCATCTGAATACTCGAATGGAAGCTATTGTTATAGGAAAATTCTACCAGAGGTAAATATTGATCCCTCACACCCTGAAAGTCATGTGAGCAGGATCTCAACATGTCTTCTAAGGTTTGAATAGTTTGTTCTGATTGTCCATCTGTTTGAGGGTGGTAGGCAGTGCTCAAATGAAGTTCAGTATCCAAGTCTCTTTCAATACTTTTCCAGAATCTTGACATAAAACGGGGATCACGATGAGAAACAATCGATAGGTTTACTCCATGAAGTCTCACAACTTCATTAATATATAGTCTTGCTAGAAGTTCCAGTGGTAGATCTTCTCTTATAGCAAGAAAATGTGATGACTTGGTAAGATGATCAATAATAACCCATATTGCATTGTTCCTTCTAGGAGTCTTTGGTAGTCCCATGACAAAGTCCATCGTGATATTATCCCATTTCCACTCAGGTATGGGAAGAGGTTGCAATACTCCACTAGGTTGTTTCCTTCCAGCTTTCACTTGTTGAAAAACCATACATCTTGACACAAAATCACCAATCTCCCTCTTCATGTTGTCCCACCAAAAATGTTCCTTCAAATATCTATACATTTTTGCGCTCCCAGGGTGTATAGAGAAATTGGAACTATGAGCATCATCCATCAATTCCCTTTTTAGATCAGGTATATCGGTAACACAAAGTCTCTTCCCAAATTTCAAAATTCCATCTTCATACACAAAGTCTCTCAATCTCCCATCATTCACAGCTTTAATCTTCTTTTCAAATTCTTCATCATCGGTCTGAGAACTATTAATCCTTTCTAGTAAAGATTGTTTGGAAACCATTTGAAAAAGAATTTATTTTTCCCCTTCCCTGGTTATCACCATGTCCATCTTCACTAGATCCATAAAAATTGGATCCCTTTCAATTCTCATATTGTTCAAAACTCCATGATCTTTTCTGCTCAAAGCAGCTGCCACCTTGTTTTCCTTTCTCGGGTGGTAGTGTATCGTGCATCATAATCCTTGAGTAATTCAAGTCATCTCCTTTGCCTCATGTCGAGTGTTTTTTGTGAGAAAATATACTTAAAACTCTTGTGATCAGTATAAACCTCACATTTTTCACCATAGAGGTAGTGCCTCCATATCTTCAAAGAAAAGATCAGAGCTGCTAACTCGAGATCATGAGTAGGATAATTTTGTTCATTAATTTTTAATTGTCGTGATGCATAGGCAATGACCCTATCAATCTTCATAAGGACACAATCAAGTCTTTTATTCGATGCATCACTATAAATAATGAACACATCATTCCCCAATGGTAGATTCAATATAGGATCATTGACTAATCTTCTCTTCAGTTCTTCGAAACATTCTTCACACTCTTTTATCCAAACAAATTTAACCCCTTTACGTGTGAGCTTTGTTAATGGATTAGCCAACCGGGAAAAATTCTGGACGAAACGTCCATAATAACCTGCTAAACCAATAAAACTACGTACCTAAATTATACTCGTAGGTGCTGGCCATTCTTGGATTGCCTTGGTCTTAGAAGGATCAATAGAGATTGCATCTTTAGAGAAAATATGTCCAAGAAAAGAAATCTCCTGAAGCCAGAATTCACACTTGCAAAACATCCCATATAATTCATGTCTTCTCAGAGTCTTCAGGATAATGCGCATGTGATTTTCATGATCTTCGTAGTTTTTGGAGTATACCAGGATATCATCAATAAATAACACCACAAATTCATCGAGATATTCCTTGAAAACTATATTCATCAGATCCATGAATACAGATGGTGCATTATTCAATCCAAAAGGCATTAATGTAAACTCATAATGCCCGTACTAGGTTCGAAATGCTATCTTCGAAATGTCTTCCTTCTTCACACACAACTAATGGTATCTAGATCGAAGGTAAATCTTTGAAAAGTATTGAGCTCTATGCAGTTGGTCAAATAAATCATCAATGCGAGGTAGGGGATACTTGTTCTTTATTGTTATAGCATTGGTCTCCCTGTAGTCGATACATAACCTCATAGATCTATCTTTCTTTTTAACAAAAAGAACAGGGGATCCCCATGGAGAAACACTAGGGCGAATAAATCCCTTATTACTCAATTCCTCTAGTTGTTTCTTTAGTTCAACTAATTATACAGTGGCCATTCTATAAGAGGTCTTCGATATAGGCCTTGATCCAGTAATTAAATCAATGGAAAACTCAACTTCTCGTTCTAGAGGATATCCAGGTAAATCTTTTGGAAACACATCTACATATTCTTTCACAATAGGTACATCCTCTATTTGAACATTCCTTTCCTCACCCACTGTAATTTCATCCTCTTCCTCCCCAATAATTTAATTTAGTTGAGCTACTGGGGGTGGATCTAGATAATAATTAGGTGGTGATGATTCTTCTCTAAAGATTAGGTGTTCCTTATCATCATTATCAAAAATCGTAACCTTACTCTTACAATAAATCTTCACATAGTGGTCCGAAATCCAATCCATACCGAGGATTATATCAAACTCATTCATAGGTATGATGATGAGATCAGCAGATAAAGAACATTTATGTGCTCTAATGGGGACTGATTCACAAAACTTTGTTGCAATGATACTTCCCTTAGTATTTTTAACTGACAACACCCTTGTTAAATCAAATTGGAAATATCTAATTTTCTTAGCAAACTGAGAAGATATGAAACAATGCGATGATCCAGAATCAAATAATGCATTTTCTAAACTTGAGAAAACCATTAAATTACCTGCCACCACGTCTTTTGGGGCTTCTACCTCAGTAGTAGTGATAGCATAAGCTTGGCCTTGATCCCTTGGCCTTTTCTAAGGTAAGTTCCCCTGACTCTTAGGACATTCATTTGCATAATGTCCCATCTCCCTGCAATTGTAGCATAGGACATCGGTATCTTCCTTCTTCCCCTTACAATCACGAGCTTGGTGGCCTTTTTCACCACACTTGTAACAGACTCCCGTTCCTTTTAAGAAAGTACCGGGGTGTTTCTTCCCACATTTACTATAGGATTGGTATTCAACTTTTCCCTTATTCCCTTTATTTCCATTCCCAGATTGATCAGCAGATCTCTTCTTCTCTTGCTTTGCTTTAAAGTCATATGACTTAGAAAATTATTTCTCTGCCTTGATAGCACATGAGACAATGTCTTCGTACGACGAGAAGGATTGTGAGACTAATTCTCGATGGAGAAATGGTTTTGACCCATCAAATAAACGATCAATATTACTTCTTGGGTTTCGTATATAATCTACATCATACCTTGCTAACCTTGTAATGTTAGCCTCATACTTTGCGACATTCTCATCCTCCTTTTGTCTCAGACTCAGAAATCTCCTTTCCATATCTACTCGATGGTCACGAGGAAAGTATTTTTCTAAAAACAGATCTTTGAACTCCCTCCATTCCATATTTGATACTTCATCATCTTCCTTCATGTTTTGAATCAATGACCACCATTGATCAGCATCTCCAGTGAGGCGGTAAACTGCTATGATAACTTTTTCCCTTTCACTATATCCCAAAGCCTGAAATATTTTCTCTAGGGAATGTATCCATTGCTAAGATACTAAGGGATTTGTACTCTCATTGAACTTTGGTGGTTTTTGCCTCATGAAGCGATCTAAAATTGATCCTCCACGCTGCGGATCAGGGTGCTCCATACGGGTAAGGTTATTATTCATAACCTGAGTGAGTTGTCCCAGTATAGTGATTAGCTGATCAGCACTAGTTGAATCACCAGCTCCACTATAATTATCTTGAGTAGGAGGGAAATCCCTACATTGAGTGTGTGCATTGATACGGTTTCCATTTCTTCTACTAGGCTCCATTTCTAAACAATGGCATAAACTAGATCAGTTTATGAATCAAAATACATAATTTCATACTTATAAAACACTTAACAAAAATTGAACTATTTATGGATATAATCCATAATCATAAAAATGTTTTCATTGAGGAAGTATATACTCATAAACCCTTCATAATAATTTTTAAAGAAAATGAGAGTTATCTTAAGCATATCCCCCGGGAGTGTCGTAACCAAGAGTGCAGCAAGGCCCATTGTCGTGCACCAGTTCCCATTCGAGTCTAGCTCAAAGGGGTGTTTTCGGGTTTTACCCCTAGGTACATCTGTGCCAGAGATGCCTCTACCTGCTCGTATCCAAACAGGGATGTATTGTTTAGAAAACTCACAAAATCTATACAATACCAAAATTCTAGGAAGTTCTTCTATACTAATCCTCAAAGTCCATCTTAAATTTATGTGCTCTAATCAGAGTTTATTAAATCTAGATTCCAAGGTTTGTACTAAAACTCCTCTGATACCAACTATAACACCTCGACCCCAGTTACCCAGAGTCGGTGCATTATTACATAACATTGGCATGATCACAAGAAATATCAAGACTCAAAAGACCGATTAGTTTAGTAGCCTTGGAAACACTAGATATATTCATAAAATTTTTCATTACATCATAAAATGAAAACTACAACAATATAGTATCCATAGTACACACTCTTATCCCCTCATAATATCCCTGCAGGTCATTCATAAATTACTTCTTCACATCGTGAAAAAAATAAAACATATAAAAGGGGTGAGGTCAAATGCTCGGTAAGCATAACAATATAGCGTAAACTTTCATAAATAAGAATAAACATTTAAGGAAATGTATAACTAAAACAAAAGCCTTTTAAACTTGAACTTCAACATAGTATGGAAAAAATAAAATGAAATAATTCCATTTACTTATTCACATGGATATTCTACTAATCGAATAATCACATGTAATATCAATAACCACTTTCATAATGATGGAATTCATAATGCCAGACTATCATAACCACATAGACAAAACCTCATGCCAAGACTACAAATAAGATTTTGTCAAGCCCTTGTGCCAAGACACTAGTTTGTCTCATGAGACCTACCGATGCATCGAGGAGCTATAGCGGGCTCCACCCGTCACATATTAAGTCCAATGCATTCCCATATGAAAAGGTTTAAACATAACATAAACATTCATAATAAAACTAGCATACCAAATGTAAATACTTCATCCATAAACCCTGAATGGTATAAAAATAACACATCCATAGTCAAACATATCACAAAACCTTCAATACAATATAGAAGTTTTTTATCATAATAAATCAACCTCAAATAAGTGTAAAATCCATCAAAGGATGTTGACATAGATGAAATCAAAACGCTTTTTAGAGAAATATATCTTTCTATTTTGAAATCATTTAAGAGTCGTATATTTATAAAATAAAAGATTTTATTTCAAAATATTCTTATAATCTTGTAAGGGAAGCTTCAACAATTTTATAATGGTGGAAAATAGCCGCACCCACTGTATAAGTTAAAAAAACATTCTTACCTTAATTCTGTCGAAATGGTTAAAAAGGACCTTGTTTGGAAAACGATGGAAAGATTCCTTTATAAACCACTTATAAAAGTCAACGAGGGTATAAATGAATTTAACCCATATTCTAGTAAATATTAAAAATGTTTTGAAATACATTTTTAAGAAACATGGATGTAAATGATAAAGAAATCCCATTAGATTATTACGTATAAACAACCTTGGATAATGAAGAGATTGTGAAATAAACCCTTAACTTGTAATTTTCCTTGGTTGGGGGTAGGTTAACCTCCTGTATAATGGTGAAATAATTGTTATTAAATTATACAAGAATCATATACATTATTATGTTATCATATATGATCTTTTAACATTTCATTGTTAATAATATCTTAGTATTATCATTGTTTCGGGTGTTAACTTACTCGCTTTCTTTTATATGTTTTGTTACGTAATCCATTTTTGTTATGGATAGGTTGTATCTTACTCATATAAATAATGATATAAAGTCCTTAAACATTATTTTTAAATCATAAAATGATAATTATACTTTAATGGATACGATGGAGAATGAATCTCATCGTGTTCGTGAAGACGGCAGTCCGTACGTATGCACGAGCGAAAATATCTTTCTTTTGATATTAAAATAATATATAATTGGATGGTATATAATATATAAAGAATCATTATCATGTTATATTTATTATTTACATGAATTACAAATCATTATTATACCCATCTAAATAATAATATATTCAATAACAATTACACCACGACGTGGAGACGGTAAGTCGTTCGTACGCATATATGGTGACATGTCATTCAAAGGATGGATTGAATAATGAATATGGTTGTACCATATTTATAATAATATTACAGTATATAGTAGTTACTTGATTCATTATTTTATAATGGTAATAACAAAGATAGAATAAGTGGAAGAAGAAAGGAACTTGAAAAGGGGTGGTGAAATCATTACCTCTTCTTTGGGTTCTTCCTTTTGATTTGATCAAAAGGGCTCCTTGGGATGGATTTATGACTAAAGGAAGGCCTCTAGGATGAAATGAGGGAAGTTTAGAGAGTATTTGGGCAGTGTTTGGCCGAACCAAAAGTCTTTGAAGGTGTGAATTAATGAGAAGGAGAAGTGCCCTTTTATAAGAGGGGTGAGGGGCACCTTTGGAAAAGCTAGAAATATTATTTTATAATAAATTCATATTCGGTTTATAATGGCTCCCAAGTGGATTATTTAAAGGTTAAGGTGGGTATAGGTCGAAAACCACTCAAAATATATGATTTATATAGGTTTGGATTGCTATATTAACCTTATCATTAAGTATTAACTCTTAGTTAATTAGTTTCACTTTTACAATGTCTCTTTGTATTTTTATATTATATGGTTAATAAACTTACTATATACATCCAAGGGACCCCCAAGATGTCCATTAATGATACACATATCATTATATAAGTCTCTTGGCCGAACCTTAGATTTTTATTAATTTAATATCAATTAATAATATAATATTTGTTTTAAAAAAGCTTTTATGTCAATTTTGACACTATTCAATAGTTGATTTTTGTAAAACTCATAACAGAATTATTACTTCTAAAAAAGTTACTTAAATCCTTCTTAACATGTCATATTAATCTATAAAATTAGTTTAATTAATAAAAAGTCTCAAATCATATTTATTTGGGAATTTATAATATCAATTATTTTAATTTTTCACTATTATGGTAATTACTGCATCATCATTGTGTCATAAATAAATTAAATTATTTAAAGTCTAAAAATTATAAATAAACTATAATTATGTATGAAAGATTTTTATATTTCTAATTAATATTTATAGTTGAAAATCAAACATATATAACCCTATGTAAAAATTGTTTTTCTAAAAGATATATGCTTATGTCATTTTTGTTTTTATTTTAACTTAATTAAAATAATGTGTCCCTGTCACCTACAAGTGGCTCCATGGGGTCCCAAAATTGACCCAAAGATTCCCATGGTCGGAAATGTATCCACAAATAAGGTTATGACACTCTTTAAGGTAATTTATTATTATTATAATATTATATTTTAACTCTTATTTACTGGATTTACCCTTTAACCATGGTAAATTAAATATTTACCGAAGTAATTATTCAAAATGTCTAAAAAAAAGTTACCTATTTACACAATTTGGACATCCTGATTCCAAATATGGAATCCATTTTTCCAAATTCAAAACACAGAAGTAGGAGAAATTAATTTAAAATAAATTCCCGCTATCAAAAGAAAAAGTGTGTTTTTAAGATATAATAACTATCAAAAGATTGGTACTTGTTTATGTCTGGTTTAATTGTGAAATTATGTGCAATGAACAACATTGTATTAAATGGTAAAAATATATTCTTAATATACTTTAAAACCACTCAAATTCATAATTTATCACTATTAATTATTTTGATTAAAATATTTTTTTTTAATTAAAATTTAGTAATTTTCACTATTCATCAAAATATTAAAGTTATCTGAAAAGTACCAAAATTTAACCTTAGGCTAAATTAGATAATCCGAATCAAAAAATGAAGTCCATTTTGAGAGATAAAATTTCAAAAATTTTAAAAAGTAGGTATTACTATTCATAACGGCTAGTTTGATCGGTTGTGGTGTGTGTTAGAACTCGATGTTGCATACAACACACGCTATTGCATTATTCAAAGGGAAACGTACCGTAGAAGCTTGGGGTGTTAAAAAATTTCTCTATAAAATCATTTTATAATTTTAAAAAACATTATTTTATAAATTTTAAGGAAAATATGGACAAGTAAGTAAAATATTCCCAATCAAGTAGAACAGACAATGTTGGTTTTCATTAAAAATATTATTTCTGAATCTTGAGTACGTAAAGAGGTAAAAATGAAAGAAAAAACATTATGATATATAAATAAAAATATGTGATCAAAATATATTGGTTTTAATATATAAATATAAAACAATACTCTCAATAGAGATTTAAACATATATAATCCTAAATAATGATGAGATTATGAAATAAAAGGTTACCTCAGATCGATTTCAATCATATGTTTCTAAACCTACTATATGATAAATATAGATTTATTATAAATATATTATTCAACCATAATCATTTATATCATGTCATATATTATTTTTTTATATCCTTTTATCACCTGTTTATTAACAATTCATTGTTAAAACCATTATTCTGGATAATAACTGCATCGTTTTTCATGTATACTATGGTTCGATAGTTTTGGTCCTTTCACTTTGATCTTGGTTACATAATTTATATAATTTTAATAATGATATAAATAAAATATATATTCATCATAGTTTTATTTATATTAATCCATAAAATATAGATATATAAAAATCAATTACATGGTTCATGGAGACGGTAAGTCATACGTATGTATGAACGTTGTTTTCAGTTTTTGATGACTAGAATAAAAAAGGTAAATAATAATTAAACATTATAGAATAGTTATTATACCATATAAATTTATTAAATATTTCTTTATTTCAATCAATTTAGATCATAAATGAAAAATTAATCACATCACTTCAAGGAGGTCGTAGTATACACGTACGGACGAGCGATGTTATCATGTTTCATTTAATGGAAAAGAGGGTGGATAATGTTGGTTTTAAAATAATCATAAAATTAAGGTATAAATAGGATATTTACCTTATTATTTTATGATAAATACCAAATATTTATATGAGTTAAAATAATAAGTAAAAAAAGAAAGTTTCTGGTTTAAGGGGTTAGCTCTTCTTGGAAGGAACTCATTTAGATCTTCTCTTAATGAACTTAGGGTTGGTCTTTTTGGTTGAATAGAACCTATAGAAAAATTTTAAGGATGTTTATAAGAGAAATTTTTATTTATTTTTAGATTTAGGTTTCTAAAAGTGGTGTAAATAAGAGAGGAAATGGTTGTGCTTTTATAAGGAGTGAAAGGACTAAGTTTGAATTACTAAAAATATTAAAATATAACTAACTCATTCTCAATCCAAATGATCCAAATGGAAATATATTATAATATAAGGTAACATAAGGTTGAAATATCATTAAAAAATAAAATTTGGATAGGAATAAATGTTATTTCTAACCTTATCTTTTGGTTCAACCCCTTAGTTAACCTATTTTATCCTTAACTGCGGTAATGAATTTCTCAAACATAAATGGTTATAATTTAACTAATAATATAAAAATTTCCCCATAAATGGAAAAGGAATGAAATTTTAGACTATATATTATCCTCGTTGTCCTATTTCAATATTTTGTTATTTAAAAATAATTTAATATAATATTATTTTCGTAATGAATCGTTAATGTCGTTATCGACACTGTACATTTAATTTGACTTTAAAAACATCAATAAAAAGTTTTAATTAGAAGAAAAACATTACAAACATCCCTAATATTTTATATTTATTTAAAAAAATTGTCGTAGAATAACTCAGTCAAATTATTTTACTTTAAAAAATTTAAAAATCATTTATTTTATTTTTCAATTAATTGAATAAATATTGTGTCGGTGTTGCCTAAGAATTTAAAGTAATTATATAGTCACTAAAAATTATTAATTAATTACCATAATAAAAATATTTAATTATTCACAAAATTCCCTTTATTCTTCCTCCACAACAAATTTTTATCCCAATTTGAACATAAAATAGAATTTTTAAAGTCAAGAGAGTGAAATTTTGTATTTTTTTACTTTAAAATAATATAAAGGTCAATATCAATGAAAAATAGCACCAAGTGGAGATAATTTTGAGAATTTGATATAAATTTACAATATAAATTCCTCTAATTGGATAAAGTAGAGTCTTAAATAAATTTTAAATCCTTATCACATTAGTTTTTAACCTTTATTACCTGATTTACCTTTTAGTGAGGTGATAAATTTTACAACTATTACTATTCATTATGACAAAAAATAGAAGGAAACAATTTTCCAAATTTAAACCTCCTGATTCCAGATATGGTTTAAATTTTTCATTTTTCATTCTTTATAAGTGAAAGTCATTAATTCTAAAACAGCTATGAGAAACATTTCAAAAACCTCCTGAAGAAAAAATAGAGTTTTTAATCAAAAAACTAGATTTATTATTATCTCATGTCTGGAAAAATATTAGATGAAATATAAAATATTTGATTGAATATATAATATAAAAATTTAACTAAAATAATTCAATATTATTTATTAATTTAAATAATTAAGATAAAAACACATTTCACCCATAAAAATAGTTTTTTCACCAAAAACATCACATTTATATTTAATTGATTTTTTTATTTTCATTTATAAAAAATTGATAATTGATTAATTTATTATAAACCAAAATTTTCATAATTTAGTTAGTCCAATTCACACCTACCAATTTTAATGGTTATGTTATAATAGTCATATTTAAATAATGTTTCAATAGTATATCATTGTTTATTAAAATAATGTGTTGTTTAAAATTTAAGCTATCCAAGAAATTAAATTTAGTTTAAAAGAAATGTATCATAGAAACTCAGTGTATTACATTCTACCCCTTTATAATAATTTTTCCTTCGAAATTATATCACTCTGATAAAAATAACTAAGGATACTTCTTTCTCATCAAATCTTTGAGTTCCCATGTTAATTAAAATTCATGAAACTTTTCTAGACCACTACAAAAATCAATTCATGATCCATTGCCTAGAATTTCAATAAATTAAGAAAACTCAGAAAGGGAATCGAGGGAAAGAAATGTTGTTTGTTCAGGGGAAGGAAGTACATCAATTGAATTAACAGAGATAGGGGAATGTTCTTCTAATGGGTGCTTCATGGAATCAAGGATGTTGATGGGGAAAATGTCACCACTAAACTCCATAAATAATGTACCATTAAGGACATTAATTATGGTCTTGAAGGTTTTAAAGAAGGGCCTCCCCAATATAATCAGGGTGTGTCCATTCATCCTATCATCTTCCATTTTAAGGACATAAAATTTAGCAGGAAAAATTAATTTTTCCACCCTCACAAGAACATCATCAAACACACCATAGGGGTGTGCAGTAATCTGGTTGGCTAGTAGAACAACAATCCTAGTTTTCTTCAATTCTCCAACCTGCAATGAAGAGTAAATGGAGTGAGGCATCACGTTTATAGAAGAACCTAAATCAATCATAGCATTGTAAAATAAATACTCTCCTATGGTACATGGAATCGAGAAGGTTCCAAGATCATTGCATTTGGTAGGAAGTGATGGTTCTATTAATTCGGATACATTCCTCCCCAATCTTACCTTCTCGTCACCTCAAATTCTCCTTCAGTGTGTAAACATATTCATTGGGAAATTGACGTATCTTAGAATTTTCTTCACTACATCAATCAAAGGAATGTTAACCTACAATTTTTTGAATGTTTCCAATATTTCCTTATCAAGTTCAGTTTCCTTTTGTTTTCTAGTCTGGGTGTCCCGTTGTGGAAATGGAAGAGGGGTTGTTGGGCTAGGTGACTCATCAATAGACACACTCTTTACTTTATAGGGGCTTCTCTCAATACATGGTTTTTCAACATTTGGAACAATTTCAATGGTTTGTATGGAGGTTTTCTCAGAAGGGGATGACCATAATGGAGGATTCATTTTGTTTTTAAGTTTTGTTCCACTTCTAAGGGTGATGTAACTAACATTTACCTTATCCCTAGGGTTAAATAATGGTTTAGAAAGTAGTTTACCCAACCCATGACTTTGAATTTCCCCCACCGAGTTAACTAGTTAGCCTAATTGGGTTTTGAGGTCTTGTATGGCTGTCTGGGTGGTTTGCTGGAATTGGAGATTGTTGGAAGCCATTTGTTTCATCATATCTTCTAGGCTAGGCTCAGGTTTTGGAGGGAGTTGTTGGAAAGGCCTTTGGGGTGGTTGAGGATTTATGGGTGGTGGTGGTGGATGACTACTATGACCTTGTTGGTTTTATGGTTGATGAGGCTAGTTTCAATACCCCCTTTCCTATAAGCTTGGTTTTCTTCCACCCATAGATGGATGGATAGTATGGTTCTTTCCTAAAGGGTTGGTTATAGGGGAATCCTGGGAAGATATCCTCACAACTCTTATAATTTTCTCTCAATTGGGGGAATTGGTCAGAATTATGGGTGTCAAAATAGCATATTCCACAATGGATGGGAGGAGGAGATTAAGATTTCCCTTGGGAGAGATAAAGTTGTCGTAGAAGGGTACATACATCCTCAAACTTGGTGTCCACATTCTTCTCGAATTCAGTATTTTTCACCTCATGGACACCTCGAATGGGTATGTTGGACCTTGTACCTAATTGTTGAGTGTTTTTTACTATGTTATCAATCATGGTTCTTGCAACGATTGGGGTTATATCTACTAGTGAACCACCTACAACAACATCAATCATGTTATGATCAATTGGAATTAAACCTTCATAAAAATACTGAATTATAAGTTGATCAATTATTTAATGGTGTGGATTACATGAAGATAATCTTTTAAATCATTCCTCATATTCATGAAGTGTTTCCCTTCAAGGATGTATCATCCCACAAATTTCTATCCTTATTGTTGAAATTCGATAGGCTAGAAAATATTTTTCAAGAAAAAGGAATTTCATGTCCTCCCAACCACTTATTGGTGAATTAACATAATAAAGAAAGTCTTTTGCAGGGTCTTCTAATGAAAATGGGATTGATCTGAGCTTTACATGTTCCTCATCTACATTTTCATGTTTTAATTTAGGAAACATAGTATGAAATTCTTTTAAGTGTTTATGTGGATCTTCTCCAGGAAGTCCATGGAATCTTGGTAATAAATGAATTAGACCGGATTTTAGTTCAAAATTGGGTGCCTCGACTTACATTTGAATGTTAGTGGGTTGGATATCAAGATCAAGCGAGGCTATTTCTTTTAATGTCTGGTTATTTTCAGCCATGTTAGGAAAGTTTATTTGAGTTCTGATGTAGGCTCTGGAATAATAAGAGTAAGGATCAAGAAGAGTGTCAATGTTTTTTGTGTACTCCTTCGAAAGGTTCTCTTCTTTGTCTTGGTGTCGCTGACGTAGGATCCTTTCTGGTTCAGGTTCAAAAGGAGGTAAATCCCCCGTATTAGAACACATCATTCACCAAACCTACACAAAAAAATATCATTATACAAAAAATATTGGTATAGGTATAATATAAAATTGATAAATATTCACAAAATCTACAAAAATATTTTCAAAAACATGGACTAAAAACCAAAGTGCTCCCCATCAACAAAGGTAAAATTTGACTGCTTTTTCATGACACGTCAAATTTATTATATTTATAAAGTTGATTTATAGTCTAGGTAAGACCCTAGGTCATATCTCAAGGAGAGTTGGTGGTTTTTGAGTGTGTGTTTTCACTAAGAAGTACTAAAATAAGGGGCGGTTTTGAAAATATTTTTAGGGTGAAATTACTTAATTGAAAGTTTAAAAGTTAAGAAAACAAAAAGATTTTGAAAAATATGAGATAAAAGGATTCATTTTGAGTTTACTACACACTTTCAAGTTCATCATTATTGGATATTAATTTAGGTTTGGAGTAATTCTTTGGTTGAAATTAATTGGAATCCCGATTAATTCCTAGGTGTTTCTTTCATTTCTTGAAGTACCAAACCTTGACATAGCAATCGTATTGTCAAGGTCCAGAACTTATGCATGGAATAAGAGATTAAAAATCAGATTGAAATCTCAATTAAGTGAGTAATAAAATGATTATTATGTTGTCCAATCAGAACAACATAATTCACGCACTCAAAATCTCACATTGATCGGTTAGAAATTAAGAGTATCTCAATCACATGAATCAAAACAAGAATTAAAATATGTAATTATGTAAGATACATGGGAATAAATGTTTTTACACCGAAATTTCTCCAAAATAGTATATAAAATAAGAATCATAACTCCCTTTACATGTGCGTATCTCCCTCACAACGAAGGCTCACCGTTTAGCTCGACATTGAGAGGAGGTGGTAACTCTGGTGGAACTCCTTCCTCATTCCTAATCCACCTATGAGTATAGGGGCCTCCATAACATAAAGTATGAGGAGGAGACTCTTATAAGACTTCAAAATGGTAGTGTTTCACTTTTGATTCTAACTTACAAATGGGGATCCCAAGGTGCCATTTTATAGGAAAATGGGAAGGTGGTTTTGAGCCCATAGATTTATTAAAACCAATTTTCACATGGGTTTTGACCTCCAAAAAACCTTATCTCACTTTGGAGAAAATAAAAAAGTTTTAGCACCATATATTGGATGTCTCCACCAAATTTTTGGCACAATTCGTACAAATTGAGCCCGAGATATGGAGAGATCACAGCACACCACTTTTGACTTCGTGCAGATTCGGCACAATTTGGCCCATTTAATCTCATTGGGATGCACGGTTTAGTTTCAATATGAGGTTGAGTCCACTAGTTTGGAAGGATCCAGCGCAATTTGGCCCATTTATCTTGGACATCATCATGGGCCCTCCAAATCACCTCCTCCTGCTATGGAATCATCAAAACAAGTAAAATTTCTATTTTTAACAGTGATAAACACAAAATAAAATATTCAAACATGGAATAAAATTTGATATTATTTTTATAATTGTTAATATAAAAAAAGTTTAGCACAGTAGTGTAAGGGTAAAAATGAAATAGTGAATCATGGTGCGATCATAAATCCAATAATATTTTAACTCAAATCCATCATATTGTTCAATTGATTTATTTTTCTATAAATTCTATATTTTCATAGAAATTAATTTTTTCTCAAAAAAATTTTAATTAGTCATTATTAAGTAACTACAATACCATTATTAGGATTTATAGGATAATATAAATAATCCATATGTAGTGGAAATGAATTTAAAAATCTAAAATGAATTATATTTAGAGAATAATATCCATATTTATTTTACATTTGATAATAATGTTGAAATGACTTATAGTATTTAGAAGTCTATTGAATTTAATTACTTGTGATAGATGATAGTTTATTATCTTATGTGTTATCCACCAAATATAATAATCATGGATAAACTATTCGATGATGATAGAAGGATTTCATAGAACTTCAAATAATTTTATCAATTCCACAAAGGTGAGAGATAAAAAAGAAAAAAAAAATTCTTGAACCCATATAAAAATAATAATGTGACAAGGGATAGAGTTTTTATAATCATTTTATGAAAAAAAACAAGTATGACTTTTAAATTTCACCAAACTTACAAATACCAAAGTTACAACACTTTAAGAGTCATAACTCTCCCCAACATTATTCAATAGAAACTAACTCCCAAATAATTAATTCAAGAGAGTTATAACTCTATTAAATAAACTTTTCCTATGAATTAAAACTCTTAAGATATTAATAATTATAAAGATACTTGCATTAATTATTGTCAATAGAATTTATTAATTCCAGAACATTATATCATATCAATAATTATCTCACGGAAAGAAAGAGAAAGATAGAGATGTATAATTGACTTATAGATATTTTATCTTCCCATGTGTATTTAATTTAATTCATTATCACATACCACTAAAAATTAAAATGTATATGGAATAAAATTCAATTGCTTTGAACATATTATAATGAGAATTAAATAGTCACATAATAAAAATAACTCAATTTAAGTATAAACATCTCATATTTAAATTCACAATGGGATGAAAATTTATATTATTTAAATATATTACATTTAAATTTATATAAATATTTTAAATTGAATAGGGTTGTCTGAAATATCATTTTTTCTTTTTCATGTGTAACAATCTCAATCATGCATGTTTAATTAAATAATTATCATATACTTAAATATCATTTGTATCATTTATTTGACATAATTTAAATATAACATACTTAAAATATGTCCATGATACATAAAATTGGTTCGATAATATTAAACCATCTATCCAATTTGGTATCTCACATACTAAACATCACAGGAATCTTTATAATATTCCAATTAACACTTTAACCCATTTTGATCCTTATTCATTCATTCTTATTTATAAACTCAAACATATTATAGTTTTAATTATAAATAATTATTATTTATTTATAATCATAAGTAATGAGTAAAATATACCAATAAATTAATTTTTTTTAAGTTGTAAATGGGTTTGTGTGATTTACATAAACTATATATATATATATATTAAATAATAGTTTTGTTCATTTCATGAACTAATAATTTTTATAATATTAATTTATTTATTTTTGAATCTAATGTGCATTAATAATTTTCACCCATGAATTCCTAGATTTTTTGAATCTCAATTTAATTTTTATAATTTTTTTTATGAATTAAATTATAATGATTAATTTTATGAAAATCCAATATTTTTATTTATCATAATTTTTATTATTAAATTTTCTTAATGAAGTATTTGAGGCTTATGATATTATATTATTTTTATATAATAATTTTATATGATTTAAATAAGTTGAATTAAATGGTATTATTTAATAATTATTTATCAAATAAGGTATATTAGAACAAAAATGAAAACATATCATAAATCGATCCTTGATATTTTCTTAATGGGTAAAATTTGAAAAATTATAATATTATAGACTTAGGAGACTTCTCATCTATAAATAATGTATCATTAGGATAAATATCATTATTTTTATGTCTTAAAAGGATATTAGGGTTTGAGAGTTTCAAAGTAAGAAAATTTGAGATCCACAAAGTTTTATCATTGAACCTCCCATGTTGTTCATGTCATCCTAATAATTATTTTTATTTTTAAAGAAAGACCACTTTTAAGGGCTTAGTGGGAACCCTAAAAATCATATGATATTAAATTACCATTCCAAAATAAAAAATTAGAATCTAAAATACCCCAATTAACCCATTAATAAAACCCCTACTTATCACACCACACCATCCTAAAAAATAGGTTAAGAGAAATAATAATTGGTTTGATACTTCTATGACAAGTCTCTGATATCATGATTAGGATGGTAGCCAATTAAATCTTTAATATTACTTAATATGAGACTATAAATTGTATAACAATCATTGAAAGTAAAATTTTACTTATTTATTTCTATAAATAAAACATCTAATTTTGTGTAAAGATAATAAAGACTATCTTCATCAATGCATCTTTTTGATTTCAAATCATCAAACTTTGATTTCTTCTATACCACTAACTCAAAGTTCAATTCTCGTGCTTCAAGAATTTATTAGACTAATTACTTTCCAAAATTATCATAATATACTTTCCTTTTATCCAAAAAAATAGATAAAACCTTCCTTATAAGCCCAACTAACATTGGAAACATTCATGACCATCATTCCTGTAATAAGAATTTGAACTGGCTTCATTTGAAGACCTTGACATGATTTTCTCATCTCTCCAAATTCTATTTTTAGGTGATTTACCATGATTATAATATTAAATATCCTTATTAATGGGTATATAATCCATAATATTTAGAAAGTTATAATTTATGACACTGGATAGATTTTTCATTTGGCACTGGAGAGTCCACCTTAGATTGATTTTCTAAAATAGAAAAGTCACCAAAAGTGTAAACACATCTCTATCATTTTTTATCTCAAAAACCTGGTTGGAAATTCTATCCCATTTATTTTTCCACTTAAAAGTTATATAAATCTAGAAAACTCCATTCTAAAAAATATATTTTTCTCAATTGAATATTTTGAGTAATGTTTCTTTCTCTTCATTATAGGTGTTTATTTTTTACAACCCTCATTATCTCTATCTATCTAGTCTCCATTTGAAATGTCATATTCTATTAATCGGTTGTTTATTTTGATAAAGTTATAATTTATTGGTACAAATTTGAGATTAAAATTGTTTAAATTTAAATAAAAAAATTTAAAATTTTTTTAATTAAAGAATAATAAAACATAACTAGTGGGAATCCCCCTCCCATCATAGCCATGATAGAGCAGTGGAATTATTACTATTCTAGTTTCAGTTACATTGGTGATGGTTTTTCATTCCATATCAATATCCAAATAATTATTACTATGGTGGTGATCAATGGAGGATATAATGAAATTATCCGCGATAAAAAATAGTTATCATTCTTATTTGGGAAAATGATATTTATAATAATATTTTTACCAAAAAAAAACTTCCCTTAGGATCATAGTACACTAAAAGTCATGGATAATATCTCACCAATAGGATCCACCATATATGGGTAAAGTGATCTAATATAGGTTGTATATATGTCTATAGTGACCAAACCCATTCCTTGGTTGCTCACACATGTTTTAAATCTTGATATCCTAAGAACATCTGTTCAACCTCAATAACACATAATGAGGGGGTGGGTTTATTGATACATGTAAGGGGTTCCATGTGGGACACATTGAATAAACCATAAATAATAAGTTTAATGTGGAAATATTAGTGATTCTATAGGACCTATGAAACCTGTTTTCAATTTATTTTCATGAGAAATATATCATGTGACCCTTCCATAAACAATTTGGAGCTTCTAAATTGATAAACGTTTTTAAAAATGAATTAAAACATGAATTTAAGTGTGCTCAACATGTTTTGAATTCTATAATGGTAAAAAATTATATAAAATAGATATTAATAGATCTCATGATTTGATAAGTATTCATTAATTTCCATTAGTATTTATAAATTTGGATGAAGTGACCAATTATGATGAGATTCTAAATATATTAAACCCATTCGGATGGTGTGTGCATAGTATGGGTGTACTGTGAGATTTTTTCCCACATGTAAACCTTATAAGATTAATATGATTCTGGATTTATAAAATATTCTTTTATGAAAAATATTTTGGTGGAATAACACTTTATTATAGATATAATAATATTCTTGGTGGAATATCATATTATTTTATATATATTATTTTTTGGTTTCAAGTATAGAATTGAAAATGGCCACCTCCCATGATTCTATTTAGTGTGGCCCTAATACCAAGACAAGTGTTTTTTATTTACATTAGTTTTTTTTTATTTATGGAGTTTATTCTTCCATAAAAAACTATCACTCGATGGATTGTCCCTCCATAAGGAATTTTTTGGAGATCGATATGGTTGGACCTTCATATATTAGGATAGATCTATTTTTTCTATACATGTCTTTATTATTAATGTATAAGGGTTAAGTTTATTTTTTATATCTTGTGTTAGTTTATATTTTACCTTTTATGTTATTATTATTTTTTAAGTATTGGTTTTTTTGAATCTTTGGTGTGCATATTAGTATGATTCTAGATTCTTAAATGATGTGACAATATTTATTAACCTTAGATTGTGATGTGCTGTGAGATAATGAATTATACTATTTCTTCGAGTTCCCATGTTACTTCAATAAATTTATAGTTTCACTGTAAACATTAACCCAGACAATTATATTGTTTCGTAGAACTTTATCCTTGCGATTTAGAATCTTTATAATTTTTTTCTCATAAGATAGATCTTTCTCTATTTATATGAACTATATATTTATTATATGTGAATAATCAGATATGTACTTCCTCAAAAGAGATACGTGGAACACATTTTGAACTTGAGAGTGATTTGGTTAAAGCATCAAGAGATAAACTACCATCCCAATAGGATCAAGAATATATAAGGGGAAATATACATAGGGATCAAATTTAAATTATTTTTATATAACTCTTATCATTATTACACATTAATTCATGATTTATTACAAAATATTTCACATAATACAACCCAAAAGATCAAGAAGTTTAGTGTAATTGGGTAATTAGGTACATTAAATAACAAATTAAAATAGGGGTACATATCCATTATTGAAAAATTCATTTACATTCTCATAATATTCTGTTGTACTTAAAATTGCTTGGGATAACCTGAGGACATACAAAAGAAAAGGGTGAGTTATAAATCCTAACAAGGGAATCAACATGGAATAACATAAAGAAATTATTATATTTTAGAAAATGGGAAATAAAATGGGACATAAAAAGGGTGATAATCCTAAACAAGAACAAGGATATAAAATATATCATGATAACATAAAGTAAACATGGGAAAGTAGTAACAACTTTAAGCATGCCATCGTAAACATAGGTCAAGGATAATTTCCGAGAGATTATATCATGGTGTAAAAAGTCCCTTGAAAGATTAGGTTCCCTACATAATCCCTTTCTAGACTTCTCATGAGACTAAAACATTTCCCAATGCATTGTATCTCTATATAAATCTAGGTGCACCTGTCACTTTCATATCATGTACATGCATAAGTGTTCCACATATATCATTCAACATCAGATCATATTTAATCATATTTAATTCCAAAATCAAGGAATGTGGAATAAATACATGGAAGTACCTAATAAAATAAGTACAGTTTTTTTTAGGTGAATACCCAAGAGTTTAAATAGAAATGGTCTTTACAATACAATGATTTGGCATGGAAAAATCACAGTGAAATTTCAGCAACATAACGACAGTACTTAAAGACTCATAAAATGGTTTAATGAGAGAGAAAAGGGTATCAATTCATTTTTGAATAAAATTGATAGTAATTCTGATGTGTAAAACACATATCTCAACATTAGGGACTGTAAATAAAAGGCATACAATGAAGAATATGCTTGAATAAAGAGGAGAAGGAAAGGATCCCTTACTTTGAGAGGGTGACTCCAAAAGCTTGGGAAGAGCTTCTTGAGAGCTTGGGGGTAACCTTGGGAGTAATACAGAGATATCAGTTAAGAGTAATTATGTGATCTAAGTTATTTTAGTGAATATTAAGGGGATAATGGGAGGTTTATGTATAAAAATAGAGTGGAGTTATTTATTGTTTCCCAAACCAAGGTTTTCGACTCTGTATAATAAAGTAATCAAAACCAAAAACCTTCCCATGGTTTTTCCCATAGTTTCTAAAAAATAGGAGTGGTTTTCATTATTTTATAATTTCAAGGTATGAATTTTTTAAAATATTACCCTTGGTGATGTGTAATTGATTCATGTTCTTAAAGAAATGATTTAAAAACATAAAATATAATATTGTTTTTGGAGGACTCATAAAGGCTTTATAAAATTAATCAAATAATATAAAAATCAAATTATTTTAAATGAGAAACATATATTTGGTAGTGAATACCCTTTACATTATCTATTCCATCATTTTTAGGTCATTATGATGTCATAATAAATACCGTATATTTATACCATATTTAATTTTTACCTGAAAAATTGACTATCTATTACATCATTTTTCTCTATGATCTAAGATATTCACCAGCTTCTCCTCATATGAGAGATAATTATCCAAAATTAACACCTATGTATTCAGAACATGTAATAGAAATTTTATGTACTTCCATAAGAGGGATACCTAGATCCATTCATGTACTTTAGATATTTTTGGTGGGAGTGCTAGTCGATAGGTTACGGCTCTAATGTGATCAAGGATCTCAAAGGGAATGATGTATCTTGAACTAAGCTTTCCATTATTCCAAAATATCATGGCTTTATTACATTAAGATATGTGGAGGAATACATTGTCTACAACTTCAAACTCTAGGCCTTTTTTACTATTTTTATAATAGCACTTATGTCAACTCTGAGAAACCCTAATGTTCTGCTGAATGGTCTTGACCTTTTCTATCATTTCATCAACCATTTCAGGACCTAGCACTTTTTGTTCTCCAACATAATCGAAGCATGTAGGTGTTTTGAACATCTTCTTATAAATATATTCATAGAGATCCATTTTTATGATTGATTGTAAACTATTATTTTATGAGAAGTAAACTAGATAAATATATTGATCTCATCCTCTTTTGAAGTCAATTGATCATTCTCTCAAAATGTCCTCGAGTTTCTAGGTAGTCCACTCAGATTGGACATCATTTTGAGGGTGAAAAGTTGTGATGAAGTTAGAATCAGTACTTAGTGTGTGTTGGAGACTCTTCTAGATACTATAATTAAATCATGGAACTTGATAAGATACAATAAATAGTGGTGTTCTATGTATCCTCACCTATTCTATAATGAATTTTTTCATTTCACCCTTCACTTTCTGAAATAAAATACACCTTGATTCAAATTATGTGATCCCATTATTCATATTGACCCACCAATAGTTCTCTCAAATATCTTCATACATATTTGTGCTCCTTGGATGGATGGATAAGGTTGATCTATGTGCATCATCCAACAGCTCCTTTAACTTAGAATTTTATAGTACACAAAGTCGTGACCTAAATAATACAACCCCTTCTTCATTAATTTTGAACTTTGGGGATTTTTCTTTTCTTATAGCTTCCACCTTCTTATGAATTTATACATCATCTATTTGAGAATCCTTTATCTTCTACGAAAGGGATATTTGAGAAATAATTTCTTAAAATATTGATGATGTTCCTTCCTTTATGATTATCATGTTAGTTCTTTTCAAGTCTATAAAGATCAGATCCTTATCAATTCTCATCAATGAAAAAAATTTCAGATGATTTATAATTATATCATTTTCCAATTTATTTTATTTCCAATGATGGCAGTGGATTGATTAGTCATAGTCCTTAATCATCTCTAACAATCTTCATTGGTGCATATTCATCTCTTTTTGTGTGAATATATACTTGAGTCTCTTATGATCTGTATATATTTCACACTTCTCCCCAAAGAGATAGTGATGAAATATTCTCAATGTAAATATTACTCTGTTCAACTCCAGATAATGTTTTGGGTATCTCTATTCATAAACTTTCAATTTCCTTGAGACATATACTATCACTTTTTCATTATTCATTAACACACAACCCCATCCCTTCTTTGAATTGTTGTATACCATGAAAATTTCCCCACATATGGGTAGAATAAGTATAGGGGTAGTGATAAGCCTATTTTTCTACTCCTTGGATCTCTCATCACATTAATTATTCTTAAAAATTGTATCCCTTTTAATTTATCTTTGTTAAATGGTTTCAAAATCATGAGAAATTTCTCACAAATTGACAATAATACCTAGATAGTCTATGGAAATAGTGGACTTCAGTCACATATGATGGAATAAACCATCTTTAAATTGCCTATATCTTTGAAGGGTCCATATATATTCCATTACTTGTGATAATATTCCCCAAGAATGATACTTCCTTTAACCAGAACTCAAATTTTCTATACTTTGTATAAAGCTTCTTATTTCATAATGTTTTTAGAAAAGTGCCCAGATACTCCCTGTGATCCTCATTACTTTTAGATTATATTAGTATATCATCAATAAATACTACCACAAATTTTTTTAGGAAATCTCTAAAGACTCTATTGATCAACTACTTGAATATTTTTTGGAGAATTAGTGATCCCTAATGGAATTACTATGAACTTGTAGTAATTATACCTTGTACAAAAATAGTCTCAAGGATATCCTCCTTATTCACCCTTACATGATAACACCCCAACCAAAGATCCACCTTAGAGAAGTATTAGGCTCCATGTAGTTGATTGAATAAGTCATCAATCTGTGGAAGAAGATAATTCTTATTTATCGTGATATTTTTTAGCTCACGATAATCAATGAAAAGGCACATTGACTCATCTTTCTTCTGGAAAAATAGGACTACTCCACTCCATAGTGAATCAGTTGGTCATATGAACCCTTTAACCAAATTAACTCATAATTTTTTATTCATGTCCTCATGTTCCACCACAACCATTCTATATAGATCCTTGGATAATGGAAATTCCCTGGGTATAAGCTCGATTGATAATTCAACCTATTGGATAGGAGAAAGACTATGCAATTCTCCAGGAAGCACACCAGAGTATTACCTCATAATGGTCTTGTCTTCAGAGATGATATTTTCATTAGAATAAATCATTTGATATAGATACCCAGGATCATAGGGAAATAAAAAACCATGAGTAAGATGTTGGTTCTAAATAAGATTCATCCTTCTCCTAGAATTTGTATATAATCAGAGGATAATTTGTGATATGGAGATTTATTTCCTTATAGTGGTAATTTATGTTGCATCTAAGTAAGTAAATCCAATTCATACCTATAATTACTTCAGATATCACTAAAGGTAGTATCACAAGGTTCATTGGGAAGTTCATCCCATAAATTTTGACAAAGGAGGAGTTATATACTTGGGATTCAATAATTTCCCCATTTACTATTTTCACCTACATCTCTACTTCCATGATTTGTGGTGGTGTTATAATAGTTATACTAAACATACATGATATTAAGTAAGGAGTATAACCATAAAAAAATTACCATCTCTATTCTTGAATGAATAACTATAATACTTTTCACCACTTTATTCTCAGGATCCACCTCAACAATTTTAATGGAATAATATCTTCCTTTATACCTTGGAGGTTGTTGGAAATAATTTTCTCTGACAACCCTTGACTTAGTGCATTGGTTTAAAATTTCCCATATACCTTGATGTTAAAACATTGGAAAAAGGTTGAGGGTAGATTGTATAATTCCTCTCTTCTATTACATTAGCGGGTTTCTCCTATAGATAATATCTATCTAGGTTCCCATCCTTCCCACGTCTAAATCATTTACTCATCCCCTTAAAAAAGTTTTTGAAGTCCTTCATTCCACACTTTTGATAAGTGGGATGTTGAAATTACCTACCACAATTATATTTCTTCATCGCACCACCATAATTAAACTCCACTTTCTGATTCTTATCCCCATGATACCCTTGAGATTCTATGACATCTAATTTTGGATATGAGTTCACATTATAAAATTTATTCATAATTATCAAATTGTTGGATCACTAGGGATTTTAGTAGGCTCTATTTGATCCCAAAAAATAAGTGTTAAACTTTGAATTTAGGGGTAATGACAAAGCTAGAGTCATATCGTGCAAGTCTTATGATGTTTTCCTCATACTCCCCAATGGATTGATCATATTTTTGCTTGAGGTCTGAAAATACCTTTTCAATTTAAGTCATAGAGTGTGAGGAAAGTATTTTTTTTAAATACGGAATTCCTTCTACCCCATCATTTTTATAACTTCCCCATGCTCTGTATTCTTTATAAATGTCCACCAAAGATCAGATTATTCCTCTATATGATGAAAATACATTATATCCTTCTCCTTCTCAAAAAATTAAAGGATAGAGAATATCTTCTCGATGGAGTTGATACATTTTTCTGTGATTAATGGATTGGATGATCCATTGAAAGTTGGAGGCCTTTGTTGCATAATGGTTTGAATAGAATCTTATTCTTACATAGGAGGATTTGGGTGTTCCTCCTAATTTAGGATTCTATTCAGAACCTAATTCAATAGAGAGAGTATCATCACAATGTTTTTTATTCCTAATTTTATTGATTTGTGCATCTCATTTGGTCATTCATCACATTACCCTTCACATTGGTTGTTTACTGGATTCCTTCTATTTATAGAAATTGGCTAGAATAAAGGAAAAAATCAGGGATGGATGTTTTTAAAATATTAAACACATAAATATGAATCCAATAACATTAAATGGATAACTTATAAATGACATGTATTTACTTAACTTATTAATTTATAGCATTTAATCTAGTTTATCTTTTATATATTTTCTAGCATAGTCTCTTATGGAAATTTTTGTTACCTTAAAAATGTTTTTGTAATGAGCTTGTAAATTTACCAAATAATATACCCTAGAAGTTTCAATCTAGGGGTGAAGAATGTCCCATTGTCGTTCGTCGTTTCTTGATAGAGTCTAGCTCAATACGGTGTTTTTGGGTTTTACCCCTAGGTACATATATACCAGAACCACATCCACTTATAATATCTAGATAGGAATGTATTTTTTTAGAAACTACTTACTAAATAATTTACTAAAATTTAGGGATTTTTTATTATTTTTAGTCTTATACCTAAGTATTTCACTAGATTTTTCTATTACTAACCCCAAAAATAACTAGCCTCCATTTGATACCAACTATGACAACTCCTGTATTTATTATACATTAATTCATGATTTATTACAAAAGAATACACATAATACAACACAAAAGATTGATAAGTATAGTTTCATTGGGTTGTTCGGTACATCACATAAAAACATAAAATATGGGATATATATCCATTTTTTTAAACTTCTTTAATATGATCATAATATTTCATCATACTTAAAATTGAATGGGATAACTTGGGTACATACATAAGGAAAGGGTGAGCTATAAATCCCTGTAATGGAATAAACATGGAATAACATAAGTAAATTATTACCTATTAGACAATAGAAAATTTAATGGGACATAAAAAGGGTGAGAATCATAAACATGAACAAAGAGACAAGATATATCATGATAACATAAAGGCACCATGGGAAAGTGAAAAAAACTTTAAACATGACATCATAAACATAGGTAAAGGCTAACTTCCAAGACATCATAAAATGGTGGAAAATGTCCCAAGATGTATTAGGTTCACTCACAAATCCTTTTAATGACTTCTCATGAGACTAAAACATTACCCAATGTATCGGAGTGATATATAATTCTTGGTGTACCTATTACTTTTATATAGTCTACACTCATACCTATTCCACATAGATCATTCAATATAGGATCATATTTCATCAAATTTAATTCCCTCATAAAGTAATGTTGAATAAATACATGGAAGTCTTAAATAAAATAAGAATATTTATGTCTATTTTAATACCATTGAGTGGAAATAGAGATGGTATTCACAATCCAAATATTTTTAATAGAAAAATCGCAGTGAAATTTTGACCGCAAAATGGAAGTAATTAACGACTCATAAGATGGTTTAATGAGAGAAAAATGGGTGTATAATAATTTTTACATAAAATAGAAAGAAATAGGGATGTGTAAAAAACGTATCCTATCATTAAGATTTAAAATTAAATGCATAAAATGAATAAATTATTGAATAATAAGAAGGAAAGGATCACTTTCCTTGAGAGAGTGATTCCAAAAGCTTGGTAATTGCTTATTTAGAGCATGGGGACACCTTTGTTAGACTATAGAGATAGTAGGGAAAATTAAGGATTTTCTATAAGGTTTTTGAGTAAATTGGAAGGGGATATTGGGTGGGTTTATATAAGAAAAGAGAGAGGGGTTCTTTATTATTCCCTAAACCTAGGTTTTGGACTCTATATGATAATGTAATAAAAAAAAACCTTACCATGATTTTTCTTATGGACGGTAAAGAACAAGAGTATTTTATTATTTTATAATAACAAGGTATGAACTTATTAAAATATTACCCTTGGTGATGTGGAAGTGATTTATTTTATTAAAGAAATTATTTTAAAACCTTAAAATATATTATAGGTTGTGGATGATTCATAAAGGCTTTATAAAATTAATCAAATAATATAAAATCAAATTATTTTAAAAGAAAAAATATATTTAGTTGTGGATACCATTTATATCATTTATTATATCATTTTTGGATCATTATGATGTCATAATACACACTGTATATTTATAGCAAATTTGATTTTTTACCTAAAAAATCAACTCCTAAAAAATTATGAAAAATTGATTATTTTATAATTTATATGTTTTGATTCCAAAACTAATATTTATTTTATCAAGATAATTTTCTAAATATTTTAATTTTTACATTTAAAATTAGATTCAACATTTATTGACAAATTCTACGTTTTTAACAATAATATTTTTCAAATCCTTATAAAAATTAGATTTGACTTCAAAAAATTTATTATATCATTTATATTTAATAATAAAATTTTATTTTAATTTAATTTATTTCAAAAAATCCATTAATTAAATAAAAGGAATGTCTTAATTTAAATCAAATTTTATCCAAAAATAAAATTTGTGTTTTATTATATAAAAGTCAAAATCATTTATAAAGTAACAATGATAAGGAGTAAATATGAAAATTATTCTATTGAAAATAAAATATATATATTCATATTGTTAGGGTATTTAAATATATTGTAATGTCTCGAATCTGGGTTTCACCCAAAGGTGTCCTGAACCTAGTTGGTCACATTACCTCAAGCTCATTTCTCCGAACGCCAGAGGCTTTTGACTAGTAGCGAGGGAAAAAATGTGATATTGGGGAAATTATACCCTCATTGGTAGAGTATAAATAGTATAAAATAAATAGTAAATAATAGAATAAACAATAATAAAAACAAAATAAAACAGTGAAAGACTGAAAGTAAATCCGAAAAATCCACAATATATATATATGATTCATGTCACATGTGTCTAGGAAATCTATCAAACAAGTCACAATACTGGAAATACAATAAAAAAATAGAAAATCAAGTAAACTCCAATAGTATCACAAGCCTAATCTTGGTCTCATTCTTTCCACCTCTAACAATAATAAAGTACCTAATGGAGAAGGGTGATCATACCACGATTCACTGTTTTATTTCACAGTTATATCAATGTATTAAACTGATTTTGTATTGAAAATTCCAAGTTTAAAAACAATTTTCACTTCATGTTTGGTTATATAATTTAATTATTATCACTTTCAAAAAGGGATATTTTACTTGTTTTAAAGTTTTTGTTATAGGTGGAGGTGATTTTGAGGACCCATGATGAAGTCTAAGAAAAATGGGCCAATCTGCACATGATCCAAGAACACTAGTGAACTAATCCGCATATTTATACTAAATTGTGAGTCCAAATGGGCTGAAATTTTGTGGGACTATCTGAAATTGAATGGGATACATTTCATATGAAGAAACCCAAGACCCATTCAGATTCTAAAATTACCATCTGAACTGATCTGTCCAGGGAATTAAATCTACAGAAGTCAAAAGCGGTGCTCTGTGTTTTATCAGTATCTCTAGTTGTAACTGTTCAAATGGAGCCAAACATTTAGTGGATATAGTTCTGATGTGGGGATAAAAATTTCTAGTTTTTTATAAATGGATATTTGATTATCTAGTGGCCGAAAACTATGAGCCAATTGGTTTTACACAATCTGTGGGCTCAAAACCACCTTCCAATTTGCCTATAAAAGATCACCTTGGGCACCTCATTTAGGAGTTCATCCAGGAGGAAAGGTGCTTCCATTTTGGAGTCCCAAAGTTTTATTCCAATCATACCTAGAAGATATGGAGTCTATGGGAAGTTCTACTTCAACATCTTCTTCTTCCTCCCCTCCCATGTATTTCTAAACCCCTTGTGATCACCTGGGGAGAAATGCGATGTAATCTCGAGCTTCATGTTTGTATTGTGTTGAATGATATTTTTAATTCTAGGTAGTATGTTGTTTTTCTTAATATTCTATTATTATTTAATTTAGTTATATATTTGTATGTTATACTCAAACTCAAATGATTATGTTTGGGGGTACCCTTTCATGTGATGTTTTGCACACTGTTCATCCCTTTTTCTTCCCTCATTCAATTGCAGTGTTTGTGTGGTTCATATTAGTCAATTCAACTCACATAAGCATTGTCAAGGTCATGTATATTTTTTTCATGGTATCACAATTAAATAACATACAAACCTGTATAGCACATCGAGTTATTTGTGTGTTTCCTTGGTGAGTTTTGGTTATGATGTCAAACAAAAATCACCCAATCATTGGCGGTGTCTGGTGAATCATTGTGTGTTTTAAACTAAAACCTAGGTATAATCCAAGAATAAACTTAGTAACATTATGGTAATTGGTGTTAAAAACTAGGTATTAAAATATTTATACACATTTCTTTGAAGCGATGAAGGATGAGCATCACGAGACTTCCCTGGTTTGATCACATTTAATTAATCTTGTTTATTTCAACTTTGTTTTATCGCTTTAATTTTCTATTATCATATTTAATCATCAATACCAATTATTATAAAACATCATTTACCTTTTTTACTTTCATAATAAGAACTACATTTTTTAATTAATGATCTAAGGCTCCATCGAGAGACGACCTTGAGTTGCTGATATACTACAGAAATTCTGGTCAAAATTAAACCACTAATTTGACGTGCTCAACAACGCGGTCAAATTTTGGCACTGTTTTCAGAGATCCAAGATCATTTTTTATCTTTATTTTATATTATTTATTTATTTTAATTCCTAATTAGTACTCTTTTAAATACCCCACAACCATTTTATTGTTTTTTTGTTTTGTTTTTTTGTTTTGTTTTTTTGTTTCTATTTTTGGTTTTTTTCTCTATTTTTCCTCTCTCTCTCTTTATTCTTGTTCTCCAGCTCTCTCTCTAATTTTGTAGTATAAAATTATCTTTTATTTACTCCTTTAATTTGTAAATTATTTTTATCAAATTCATCTTCCATTAAAAAAATAAAAAAAATAAAAAAACAATCAATCAATCAAACAAACTGGACATCATTGTTGCATGAAAAGATCTGGTAAAGAAACGCTACTTGAATTTGACCCTAAAATTGAAAATTTATTGCACTCAAAAATCATGGAATATAGAGTATATGAATAAATTAACATTTAGGAACCTCTTGTGGAACCTCAAGTGGTCCAAAACCACTCAATAATTGAACCCAATCAAACCTCAGCAATCATGGATACAAATAACTGAACTTTAAAAGAACAGGCCATACCATAAGTGGAGTACCAACCCGCGTACATCCAATATCATGATGAAGCAGCAAACTTTGAGTTGAGATCAGGCCTCATCCACCTTATTCTTAAATTCCATGGTCTTCTCGGTGAGGACCCTGATAAACACCTTAAGGAGTTTCACATAGTGTTCTCCACCATGAAACCCCAAAATTTGTCTGAGGACATAATTAAGTTTAGGGACTTCCCTTTCTCCCTTGATGGTGTAACCAAATATTGGATATACTATTTTCCTACCAAAATTTGGGGCTAGAATGAACTAAAAAGACTCTTTTTAGAGAAATTTCTTTCTGCCTCCCGAAATGCATCAATTAAGAAAGAAATTTGTGGCATTAGGAAATCATAAGGAGTGACCCTTCATGAATATTGGGAGAGATTCAAATGACTTTTCTCAAGCTGCTCCCACCACCATATTAGTGAACAACTATTAATCCAATAATTCTATGAGGGAATTATCCCCATGGATCATGTAATGATTGATGTATCAGCTAGTGGTTCATTGGTTGATAAAACTACTTCCGCCACTCATGACTTAATACCCAATATGGCTCAAAATTCCCCACAAGTCGGTACACGAGATATTTCACCAACCCGAGGAGTTCATGAGGTAATTCATTCATCCCTTAAAAAAATGTAGATAACAAGATTGATGAGATGCATAATGTTTTAAGGAAGTTAGCTCAAGCACAAGGTAACTCACAGTCTCCTCCTGTTCCATTACATTGTTGTATTTATTATGACAATAGTCATTTTTCTAATCAGTGCCCAAAACTTCAAGATTCACCTGAGTCTTGTGTAGCTGTGTTCCCAGGGTGTCCATTCCAACAAGAACCTCCCTTCATGTAGGAACAATTCAAGCCAAATTCAAACCCCAGGTGGCAAGCACAACCCTAGTAACAACAAGGAGGAAACTAAAGATACCCTAAGTAGAATTTGTATTAACAAGGACAAGGTATGCAACAATTTTATCCTTAAACTTCTCAAAACAATCATTATCCTACACCCAAATTTTAACCAAGCCTTGAGGATATGGTGGAACAAATGGAAACCCGTAACCTCCAGTTCCAACAGACCACACAATCAGAAATTCAAGACCTACAAACTCAAGTGGGACAATTGGAGAACACCATTGTTGAGCTTAAGATGCATGGTTCTAGACAACTACCATCCCAACCCATTTGACAAAGGTAATGTATGTTCAATTAAACTTCAGATGGGTAAACAAGTATCTCCTTCTACTGATTCTATTCAATAGGTATGTCCCCATCTTGATAATACTATTTCTCCACCCATAAAAGACTTCAATGAAGAAAAACAAAATAAAACGAGAAATAAAATTATCATTGATGATTCAACTAAATTATACATTCCTCTTCATTTCCCCAAAAAAAACTCTAAATATAAGAAAAATTATGATAATGATATTGATAATGAAATAATGGATACATTTAAAAAAGTTAAAGTTAATATTTATTTATTGGATTTAGTCAAGAAAATTCCCCGTTATGACAATTTTTTTAAAGAACTTTGCACCCATAGACGAAGGTTGTAGGGGAATGATAGAGTCAACTTGGGGAGGAATGTCCCGGACTTGATTCAACCAAAAATTCCAACCAAATGAAAGGATCTGGGCACATTCATGATACCATGTACCATAGGCGATACCTAATTTTCTGATTCCATGCTAGATTTAGGTGCTTCCATTAATGTAATTCCTCACTCCGTGTATACATATCTACAGGTTGGAGAGCTTCAACCAACATGCATTATCATATAACTTTCCAACCGAAGTATTACACATCCAATAGGAGTGATTGAGGATGACCTGGTAAGAGTTAATAATCTCATTTTCCCCACTGATTTATACATTCTTGAGGTGAAAGATACCTGAACCCAAAGAAATTCTACTCTCATACATGGGAGGTCATTCCTCAAAACTGCAAAGACAATCATCAATGTTCACAATGGTACGTTTTCCTTGGAGTTCGGAGGAGAAAAGTTAGGTTTTAACATCCTTGAGGCTATGAAACACCCCATTGAAGATAACTCCACTCTTCCTATCTATTCAATGTAACTTCTCTCAAATGATGCACACACACAATTCTCTCCTCAACCCATACTCTAACTCAATTTCATCTTCTTCACCCTTGGATTATTTGAGTTTTGATTCATGTTTTGAGTGTTGTGTGGGTTCTAAAAATTATAAATTTTTTTCTTTAATTGATTAGTGTGTTCGTTCTGAGATACCCATGACCTTCGATGATTCTGCAAATCTCGTTTCAATAGATTCTATATCCTTAGAGAATAAACATGAGTAGATAGACAGTTTCATCGACCTCACTCCCCAAAAACCCCCACCCTCGATCCAAAAACCCCTGGTGTTGGAATTAAAACCACTTCCGGATAATTTAAAATATTCCAATCTTGAGGGTATTAACAAATTACCCTTTATTATTGCCAATAACCTCTCTCAACAGCACGAATCAAAACTGTTTGATCTTTTGAGAGAGTGTAAAAAGGTGATAGGATGGACATTGGCTGATATTCTCGGTATTAGCCCACTTATTGTATGAACCATATACTTTTGGATGATGAGGTTTAGCCTGTAAGGCAGGCTCAATTCCGGTTGAATCCCACTCTCCTTGAAGTGGTAAAATTGGAAGCTAGTAAATTACTTGCTGTTGGGATCATTTATCCTATATCTAGTAGTAAATGGGTTATCCTAATTCAAATTGTGCCTAAAAAACTGGAATGATTGTTGTGTCAAATGAACAGAATGAATTGGTTCTAACATGTGTGCAAAATAGTTGGTGAGTCTGTATTGACTACCATTGACTAAATCAATCCATGTAGAATTACCACTTTCCTCTACCTTTCATGGACCAAATGTTAAAAAGATTGGTTGGTAAGTCCTTTTATTGTTTCCTTGATGTCTATTAAGGTTATTTTCAAATCCTTATAGCCCTAGAGGATCAAGAAAAGACAACATTTACCTATCAATTTTGCACATTTTCATATAGAAGGATGCATTTTCACTACAACAGAATCACCATTTAGTGGCGATTTTTTTGCGTTTTGCAGCGGTTTAAACCGCTACGGCATGGTTTGGCAGCAGTTTACAGAAACTGCCGCCTAATACAGCGTTACCAATCTATTCGCGACGGTTTTTTCTGTTTCATGGTGGATTAAGGAAAGTGTCGTAGCTTCCTCATTTCGTGGCAGTTTTCCTGAATTTAGCGGCGGTTTTTATGATCCCTGGATATCACTTTATTCACGGTGGGTATAACCGCCATGAATAAACTCAAATTCAGCGGCTGTAAAACTGCCGCTGAAGTCACGGGAACTTCCACGGAACGAGGCAGCAACGATTCGTCTATGTTGCGGCGGTTAAATCCACCGCTAAACGTAAGAAAAAATTTACGTTTAGTGGCGGTTTTCACAGTTTAGCGGTGGTTTAAACCGCCGCCCATATAAATGTCGCAGTGGTTAACACCGCCGCTAAAAGCTACCCATAAAAAAATTCTGCTTCCGCTGCACCACTGCCCTGAAAAAAAAATCAAACCAAAAATATAAACCAACTGAGATACATTATAGCCCTCCTACCATGAATAACCCACATCATGTATCATCATCACTATCCCTCCTCCTTCACTACATCACATTCCCACAATTACTTCCTCAATATCAAAAATAACAACATGACAATCACACACCAAAACATCACTTTCCACAAAAAATCATTTGGTAAGAAATTATATATTATTCATATTTGGTTAAAATGGATTAATTAATTATAACTGATGATAAAATATTATAATTAATTATGTATGATTCCTTTGTATGTTATAGGACCTAAGAAAATGGGTGGTAAAATATTGGTCCATGAAAATCTTGGGGTTGAGTTCTGTCCATGAGTTGTTAAGTGGTGTGTCAATGGAAAGGGGATTCAAAATGAGTTAGGCTCTCTAATGTTCTAGACATATTGTTTTTATTATTATTTTGTGTGGTTTGAGGTGTGTAATATTTCTATTGGATTCCATTCTCCTTCTATAAACCCAATTATTATTTTTCAATTAAATGGTTAATTGAAATTAAAATGTTAAGGTGATTGAAGACCATGAGAAAACTAAACTATGTGCTAGGGAAAAAATAGAAGATTGTGTACTGGCCTGATTCCTTGGTCTCTAAAGGATGAGGCATTGAACTTAGAGATCTCAAGTGACTTCCTGACCCCTTCATTGGGGGGGACCTTTTCAGATGCCTTTTCCCTAGAGGATGAGCCTTGTATACCTTTTTATGGAGGTGTTTTGTGACATAAGATGACCATCCAATGTGGGCTAGCTAAGACCCTTGAGACACCTCCAACAATTAAGTAATGTTTGACTTAGAAACCATGGCCTATCTAGTCTGGAATGTGTCTCGAGTATATCATCAAGTTATGCAATCATAGTAATTGTTTGTATTGACCAAACCCTTTTCAATTAGTTGTGATTTACACTAGGTGGAAGAACATAGAATGGACAAGGATTGGGTTTGCTGAGTGGACCATCTAAGTGTAACCTTCTAACTAAGATGTTCCATGATCCATATTCCAGGAAAACCTATTATTCGGTTTTCTCATTGAGGCCGGGATGTTATTTTATATATTGACACTGCTAGAAATTGTGATTTTATTGAATGAAAAGTACTAGATTGAGATAGTGGTCCATGAACAAGGATCTCGAGAGATATTCCTCTACATACATACAGACCTAGAGGACCCATGTGGGTTCCCAGTAGATAGAACAACCCTGAATAGGTGCATGTGTTTCTTTAGATATGGTTACAGGTGTCACTATAGAACCTGAACCAATGTGGATGCCTCATGGAGCTAAGATGATAATGATGGGAATGGGTGTTCGGTTGACCATGGTTTTATTTATATTTATATTTAGTCTTGATTCATGATATTTAACAAGATTCATTAGAATCTCTAATTGGACATGACACAATTTTCATTACTTAGGACACATGTGAATCACTTGTTGGGATGGATGAGACCCTTTGATTCTTATTGTGTTTCTAATATATTATTATGACATATTTGGGGTGGACACTTATTACAACTAGCATCAATCATATATGATATATGTATGGGTGAATAACTAATGGTGGTACCTTTTTTTCAATAAAAAATCCATTGGGTCCTGTGTGCTAGATATATTCTAGTAATTTATATATCTTCTCACTAGAGTGTTAATTTGGGACATATGAGTAGTCCATTCTAATAATTTTTTTAAAGAACATGATTCTATTCATTCATTCATAATCTGGGATTTATATTGATAACATACAAGTAGATGGTGCTTTATAGCTTTGTAGGGATTATGATAGGTGTGGGTGGACAATTGGAGCATCCATCGGGTCGATAACCCTCCTGGTAGCATAATGGATCCAAGGAATGAGTCCTCTATTTATTTTTTGGATTACGTAACCCTATCATAGTGATAGAACATGGGTCCTCCATTCATAGAGTTGGTAACCCTCTTTGTTGATGCACATAATGCACATTGAGGCATAGATCATTCATTGCAGCCAGTAACCCTCTTGAATAACGAAGTAATTAGTGTTTAATGAGTCCATTATTACTTCTACTATTGAGGGAGGATGTAGAAGTGATTGATGTGTGATAGTATGGGTGAAAGTTAGGACATGAAAATGTGTGGTGGCAACTACCAATTCAAACACAGGCCTACATGGAATGATGTATACCACACTCGAGAAATCAAGACATAAAAAGAAAGATCAGAAATCAATAAAATGCATAAAAAGAAACATGAGAAATCATGGAAATTTTAGGACATGAAAATGTGTGGTGGAAACTATGTGCCACAAATGTTACATATTCAATCCAACTATTCCCATATTTGTTCAACACATCAAAAACACAACTACTCAGGGTCCGATGATTCATTGTCACCCTCTCCACCATCATCTCCACTTTCTGTTGTCACCTGTAAGAACATTATATTGAAAATTAAATACGGTTTCATATTTATATTAAAACTTAAAACCAATGAAAGTTATCAAAATAAATGAATTTTATTTTTTGTGATTTACCTACATACCACCAGTCGATGCACTACTACTGGGGGCATATCTTCTCATTTGCTGATGTATTTCAGTCAACTCTTTCTGCAAAGTAGATATCTGATCCCCCTGCTAGTGAACTATGTTTCATAAAGAAAGAATCTATTTCTTAGAATCTCAGGGTATGAGATGAGTAAAGTCAAGAGTATATGTAGCTTCCATCCCCAGTGGCCTGCTAAAAACATCAGATGGTACGGGTCCCAAACCCATCCCACGCACTCTCCCAGGATTCTCTTTCCCAATGACTTTAGCAATCGGGTCATCCTGGGAGACTGAGTAAGACTGTGCAGGATTGGCATCCCATAGTTCTTTAATTTTTACCTATAAATCAAATATCAATATATACTAACACAGTAAAAACTGATAATAAGTTATTATGATGAAAAATTGACTTCATACCCCCAACTTCTTTAGCATGATCATTAACAAAGATTCCATCTGATTTCTTGTGAACATCCAACCACAGTTCAGTTCTGGATGCTTCATTCCCTAAACTCTGGGACTGTATTAAGAAAAGATAAATCAACAATTCAATATATTAAGCAGATAATATTTTCTTATAAATATTTATACTAATTAAAAGATTACCAGTGTCGTTCGGCTTCTGGAAAAAAAAAATTGAGCCCGCAGTGTGCGGGATGACTTGCTTAGCCCGGTCTGATGCATTCTGTCTTGAGAGATCCTGAAACAAATAAAATGAAATTTAATACTAATGTATTGAATGTCATGTCCTTTTCATATACAAGTATAAATTTAAAATGAGGATAATATAATAATATATATTTCAATACCATCCGATTTTGATCACGATGTCTATCAACAAACACTTTCCATTATTCTTTCGGTACCCCACTGTGTAGCTTCTCATACATTTTTTGCATGGTCAATGAAGTATCGTTGACATAACACTACAATATCCATTTTAAATCTTTCCACTTCTTACCTATATTTTTCAACGTCCACTTCCGTGCTATCACATCAGCAACGGTAATGTGGAAAAACATCTGTATACAGAAATTCATTTTGAACATATTAGTAACATGACATTCAATTAAACCATAATGTAATAAATTTACCTTTATTTGAGAATCATAAATATCGTTTTTCCAACTTGGAGTCATATTTCTCCAATAGTCATATGAAATGGGAAGGGAAACAGGCTCCGCTGCCAGCTGGCCTAAAATCTGGCCAAGTAACCCTGCGGTGTCAGCCGTAGGGACCCCATAAGAATCAAATGGCACGAATATCTTCTCGCCAGTCATATTCCAAACATCTGAACTTTTTATGTTTTTCTCCACTGTTGCATTTTTTTCATCTTCAATGAGAAAACAATTAGTATAAACAAAATGCAATAAATTTATTTAATTAAAATTTGTACCTATGACAGTGACACTCCAGTATGCCCGAGATAAACTGGAAGGGGCGTGTTGCTGCCCCACTACTGAGGCTTATGAAGGGGGAGTCGATGACTCACCCTCTAATGGTACATCCACAGATGGTGTGAGAGATGGTGCGGGGGGATATGGTAAAGAGGTGTCAGCATCTGTTGCCTCAGATATCGTGGGGAGGGAGCCAGATGGATCGCCATCTATCGCAGAACTAGATGAAATAGTGTACCTCTTCCTCCTTGGCATTACTGTTATTTAATCAAATAAAATTAAGTTCAGAATATATATTTCAAAAAAATTATACAGAAAAAAAATTAAAAATTATAATAGATTCCCAATACTAACAGACAAAATATATTTAACAATGATAATGAATGACTGCAGAAATGAAACAAGTGGTTGCTGAATAAATAAATAATTTTACATACAATCATTTTCCCCTTCAATAATTTCGGTTTCCTTCTCCATTGCTTCATCCACTTCATTCATCCTTGCTAGACTAATATTTTCAATATCATGATGGACAAATAATCCTGCTTCCTGTTGCTGATTAACATCAATTTCAGAGGTCAAATTTTCCACTTCATCACCCATATCATAAAAATCTATTTGTATTACGTGAGAAACTACACTCCACCATTCATCATCAACATCATTCACATAATATACCATTTTTTCTTGCGATGCTAAGATATATGGATCATGAAGCTCACGATCACCAACATCCATCAAGCAAGAGAAGTTCACAGAAGTAAATTGCAAGGAATCACTTTTAACACCTCTGATAAAATCAACCCATTTACATTTGAATAAAACAACCAAAAAATGTATGTGGTAGTTTAATTCAATAATATCATGCATCTTTACATAGTATTCCACTTTAGAAAATGTAAATATACCACTATTCTGTGTTTTCAAACCCACTTCTCGATCGACTGTACAAAATCTAAAGCCATTCACATTATAAGAGTCAAACTTTCTAACTTGTTTTAGAGGACCTCTAGAAAGAAACTTCAAATCTTTTGACACCTCTTCTCCAGTATCATTATTCATGATCTGAAAAAAGAAATATACATTATTAGATTTACAAAATGTATGTGTCAAACTAATATTCATATTTATTGCAATATTTATGAACTTACACGTCATGCAAACCATTCTACAAGATCATTATTAACAGCTTTTGTTATATCTTTCTCATTTCGTGTTTGGCCTCTCATTCGTCTCTTTGTTTGTATACTCAACTCTTCAATAAATGGATCTAAAAATTCACTATTCAGAAGCACATATTTATGTGCCTGTAATAATTCAAATTCAGTCAATGTCACATTTGAGGTCCTCCCAACTGATCGGACAATAGCAGGAAATATTTTTGGATTTCTGATGTATTTGAGATTGAGTCGATGTGTCATCAACACGTACATCTCGATTGAATCTTGTCTCAATATCATCCAAGTATCGAGAACAAAAGTTCAGACACTCCTCATCCAAATAGCCTTCAGCAATAGAGTCTTCTGGTTGAGCTTTATTTCTCACGTATGATTTCAAATACACAAGATATCTGTGAAATAAAATAAACATAATTATTCATTTAATTAAGTACCAAAAATTGTTTACTTAACTGGAAAAAATATAAATAAAGTACCTCTCAATTGGATACATCCATCGATAATGAACGGGGCCTCCTAATTTAGCTTCCTCAGCCAAATGCACAGTTAAATTCATCATTGTAGTAAAAAACGACGGAGGAAAGATCATCTCCATTACACAAAGGGTCAATACAAACCTCTCCTAAAGGTTGTCAAGTTGAAATGGATGTAGAGATTTCTCACATAGTTGTCTGAAAAATGTGCAGAACTTGAGTACAATAGCAGTAATTGTTTTAGGTAATAATGTACGTAATTCCAATGGTAGTAACTGCTGTAACAAAATATGTGAATCGTGACTTTTCAATCCATGTAACTTACAATTCCTCAAGTCAACACACCTCGAGATGTTACTTGAATACCCATCAGATACCTTAACATTCTTTAACATTCGAAGTAATGTATATTTATCACTATTTTTCATTTCAAAATTTGTCATAGGATACTTTTCATTCTCATCTGGCCAGAGATCACGTTTTATGTTCATTGCTTATAAGTCTTTGTGAGCATTGAGATGATCCTTCGACTTTCCATGCTCATTAAGCAATGTGAATATCAAATTTTCACATACATTCTTCTCAATATGCAACACATCAAGATTATTCCTCAAGAAATTAAATTCCCAATACGGAAGTTTTAAGAATATACTTTTTTACTTCCATTGTTGCGTTCCGGTTTCACTTGACGATGCACTTCGGACCCATTTTCCGCTCTCATTCAAATGATGAACCTTCCCAAATTCTATTTCAACATTTTCAAGCTGTGTCAATATTTCAGAACCAATTAACAACTTTGGAGGTGGTCTAAGATCAATGGAATCATTAAATTTTGATATGTTCAGCCTAAATCTATGAGATGCATCGATAAATCTTCGATGACATAAGAAGCACCATTTTCTACTGTGAGGTAGTCGTTTGGGCTCAAAATAAAAGTTAAAAACAGGACAATCCAAATCCGTGTAAGTTTTCCAACCAGATAAATTCCAAAGCCCAGGGAAGTCACTAATGGTTCACATTAAAGCAACATGCATTTTGAACATTGTTTTAGAAGAAGCATCAAATGTCTCAACACCGTTGCTCCATAACTCCTGCAATTCGTCAATCAAAGGCTGAAAGTATACATCAATATCATTTCCAGGAATTTTTTTTCCAGGAATAATCATCAAAAGGATAAAAGATGTTTTTTTCATACACATCCAAGGAGGCAGATTATAAGGGATCAAAACAACTGTCCAAATGCTATAACTGGTACTCAAAGTCCCAAATGGGTTGAATCCATCGGCAGCCAATCCCAATCGAACATTCCTAGGATTAGCTAAGAAATTGAGATTTAATGAATCAAATGTCTTCCATGATTGAGAATCTCATGGAAGTCTCATTAACCCATCATTGTTATTATCTATAGAATGTCACTTCATGTATTCAGTGGTTTTCGATGATATGAATAATCTTTGAAATCGAGGTTTCAAAGGAAAGTAATGCAAAACCTTTGCAGGTGTGTTCCTTTTCTTCTTCTCCATGAAATTATGTTCATTCAGACTTCCAACATCACCCTTTGCCTGACATCTAGAAGAAGAACATTTCTTTCAATTCTGTCTACTTGAATCCTCTCCCCAATAATGTATACAATCATTGGGACACACATGTATTTTTGTATAATTCAGACCAAGCTTGTTAACAACTTTTTTCATATCATAAAAAGATTATGAGATTTTTGCTTCAAGAAATGCATCACGAATCAATTCCAATATCATGTACATTTACTTATTTGTAATTCCACATAGACATTTGATATGGTACAACTTTAGCAGAAATGAAAGATTTGAATATTTCAAACACCCACTATACAACTCTTGATTTTCATCGTCAACTAAATCATGAAACGCATTTTCCTTAGTGAAGTTTTCTCTTACATTTGGCTCCACAGAATCAATAGGAGGGTCTAATGTTATGTTACAATCTCGATCTGCCTGTGTTACAGTCTCAAAAACATCACTTGTCATGTTGCAATTTGTAGCACCCTCTTCTAGTTGTTCTGATATGTTTTGATGCTGATAGTGGTGTCTTGTAGTGCCGAATGCATCATTTATGAGGTTTTTCATTTCATTTTCCATTGTCGACGAACTTGGGACCTCATTCTCCGGATTAACATCAATGCTCAATATTTCTGTAACATTTGATTCTCCATGCCAAATCCAACACAAATATTGACAAGGGAATTGCTTCAGTATTAAATGTTCATAAACCTCATTTCTCTTCAACCATTTTCTAAATTTACATTTAGGACATGGAAATTTTATTCTCCCTTCAATGGATCGATTAGAAATTTCAAAATCTAAGAACTCATTCAAACCCTTAACATACTAAGGTGTGTTCTTCGGTAATGCGATCCAGCTTTTATCCATGTACATCACAATGTGCCTACACATTAATAAAAATAATTAAAACACATAGTTACTACTAAATATAGAAATAGATTCATAAATACGATATTGTAACATTACAGAAACATAATATAATAAATATGATCCCCTGAGTTAGATATAACCCTCTAGTGTTTGGGATAGAGGAAGTTTCTTTGGTAAAGAGAAACAATATGCTAACAACGTGGTAGCTACATTACCATAAAAACCAATGCATATTGTTAATTTGGAATAACCCCAACCTATGTTCTCTATAGATTCTTCATACAAAACTCTAATATCGAATAAATCTATTGTAAATAATGTTTAGGTAAAACCTTATGATGCGTAAAAAACTCAACACATTGTTAATTTGGAGTGGCAAGAACCACGTGAGGGGTTGTCTTGAGGCATGATAAGTGGTGGTGTTCATGGAAATGCATGATGAAATATTTAATCAATAAAGACCAATGAAAATTATATAACATCAAAACAAGAAATTTTTTAGAGGGGGTGACACGTATGAGAGGAATCACCTTCTTAATTTCCTAGGTATAAAAATAGAACCTCCAATCAACTTAAAATATATATATTTATATATATATATAATAAAATAAATAAAAAAATTCATACAACTTAAAATCTATATAATAATGAATATAATGCATCAAGAACAATGAACAAAGACCTATTAAGATCTAATCTGGCTTCCCAAATAGTAGCATCTAAAATCTCTATCGATTTGTCTAGAAAAATAACTCAAGAACACTATAGAGGGGGTGAACACTTGGGAGTAATCAGTAGGAATATAATTATAAGTTGTTCTATATCCATGCAAGATATATGTGCCAGAATAGACATATGTGAAACTACTAAGAAATACTATAATATGGGTTATGCTAAAAAGAGATGTAACACATTATATATTTTCTATCTTTAACCATATCACCTGTAAAGGTATTATCATATTAAACCAATGGATTATCAAAAGAAAGTAAGCAATAGGGGTTTTGATTTCCATGTAATTATAAAAATAATGTATAGATTCCATATTTATAACATCATCATCCAATAATTATGCCACTTCACAAAAACTTCCATAATATGGAAACCATCAATATTTTCGACAAAACAGAAAACCCAACTCCTAACATGTGTCAATCATCACTGTCACATCATCATATTAGCTATAAAATAGGTAATCCCAACTCTCAACCTATATCAATCATCTCATCATCATCACATCAGCATAACAAAAAAGTCCAACTCTCAACCAGTGTTAACCATCCCAACATCCACTAAATTTCCACATCATTACCTCAATGACACATGTTATAACCTCGATCCATCACAACCAAAAACATGAAATAGATTTAAAGCCATCACAACCTAGGTAAATGTGTACATGTTATACCTTAATCCATTATAACACATAATATAATCATGTATTGTAACCATGAGCCATCACAACCCATGAGTATAGTATAAAGAAACCACAAACAATCAAGCAGATAGAAAAACAATCACTTAAAAATAAAAACTAACAAACACATTTAAAAAATCACATGCAATAAGTAGAAAAACAAATAATCATAAACGAAAAAATCTGCATACAATAAAATAAATACAACATTAAAATTTATTATAATAAACAATAATAATAAAGAAATAACTAATATCAAAACAACAAAAAAATTAGAAATCAAACCCTAGGGTTCGTATAGGTCGCTGGGGAAGCAAGTTCACTGGGTTCGTAGGGTCATTGGGGTCGTCGGGGTCGTGGGGGGATGGGGTCATTGAGGTCTTGGGGTCGCCAGGGTCGCGGGGTCGCTGGGTTCGCGGGGTCTCCAGGGTCGTGGGGGGCCGAGGGTCACGGGGGAAGCGGGGGGCCGGGGGAATCGTGGTCACTGGGTGAGAAAGAGGAGGGTCAGGGTGGGGGGGAAGGGTTGGGGCTGTTAAAAAAATGTTTCATGGCGGTTTATTATAAAAAATTGTGAAACCTTTTTTAAAAAATGTTTAGTGGCGGTTCAAGGAACCACCACTACAAAACCGCCGCTAAACGGCGATTTTGTTGTAGTTTTTGGTCTTTGTAATGCTCCAGGTACTTTTCAGTATTGTATGTTGAGTATATTTTCTAAGTACCTTGAGAATTTCATGGACGTTTTTATAGATGATTTCAAGGTATATGGGTCTTATATTAATGATTTTTTGGAACACCTAGGTTCTATCCTCCCCCATTACATTGAAAAAGATCTTGTTTTAAATTATGAGAAATTATATTTCATGGTTGAGAGAGGGATAGTGCTTGGGAATATCATTTCAAATAAAGGAATTCAATTTGATAAATCAAAAATTGAATTAATTTCAACCCTTCCATATCCAAAATGTGTTCATAAGATTCGATCTTTCGTGGTTTGTACTGGTTTTTACCATCGATTCCTTAATGACTTCAGTAAGATCGCACTTCCCTTGTCCCGGTTATTACAAAAGGATTCCGAGTTTTTGTTTGATATAAATTGTGAGGATTCATTCAATTAACTAAAATGGAGTCTTACATCACCTCTTGTAATCCAACCACCAAGGTGGGATCTTTTATTTGAGCTTATGTGTGATGCCTCTAACTTTATAGTTTGGGAAGTTTTATCACAAAGGGTTGAGAAGGCTCCTCATGTCATTGTGCATGCCTCTCATATCCTTGACCCTACCCAAGAATACTACACAACCGCTGAAAAAGAACTTCTTTCTATTGGGTTTTCCTTGGAAAAATTACATTCATATCTTATGAGGTCAAAAATCATTGTCTTTTTTGATCATGTTGCCCTTCGTTTCCTCCTAAAGAAACCTAAAGCTAAGCCCCGCCTCATTCGGTGGATACTCCTCCTACAGAAGTTTGACCTTTAGATTAAAGATAACAGAGGAGTGGAAAATGTGGTAACTAACCACATTAGTAAGATTTCCCCACCATTGTTCCATCATGTTTACTCACCTCTCCCCATTGGAGAATTCTTTCCCCGTGAGTACCTTTGTGATGTTATAGACCTTACCCTATGGTATGCGGACATTGTGAATTTTCTAGAAACATCTAGGGTCCCGACTGATTTCAGCACTTTAAAAACCTAGATACTTAAGCATGATTATCAGTGGTACATTTGGGAGGACCCATACTTGTGGAGAATTTTTAGTGACCAATTTGTTCATTGGTGTATCCCTGACCATGAGTTCACTTCTATTTTGACCTTATGCCACACTTTGGCTTGTGGGGGTTACTTTGGCTCTCAATGTATGGCTCCAAAGGTCATTGAATCGATTCTTTATTGGCCAACATTGTATAGAGATGCCCATAAATATTGTAAGTCATGTACTAGATGTCAATTCATTGGGAATATCTCTAAGAGGAATGAAATGCCCCAACAGCCCATGTTATTTTTGGGAGATCTTCGATGAATGGGGAATTGACTTCATGGGGCATTTTCCAAGTTCATTTGGCTTTTTTTACATTATATATATATTTTTTGACTATGTATCTAAACGGTTGGAAGAAAAGGCCACTATAACCGATGACTCTCAAGTGGTTTTTGATTTTTTGAGGTCCCAAAATTTCAGTAGATTTGGTTTACTAAGATTCATCATTAGTGATGAGGGTTATAATTTTTGTAATCACAACATGAAAAAATTTCTTCGTATGTATGGGGTTTTTCGTAAAGTCTCCACAACATATCAACCCCAAACTAACAGACAAGTAGAAATCGAAAATCGGAAAGTTAAGAGAATCTTGGAAAAACGGTAAAACCCAATAGGAAAGATTGGATTTTGTGCTTGGATGATGCACTTTGGGCATACCATATATCTTTTAAAACCCCAATCATAATTTCACCATATAGGATTGTGTTTTTAAAGGATTGTCCCCTCTCGGTGGAGGTATAACACCATGTATATCGGGCTGTTAAATAATTTAATATGAATCTTTTATATGCAGGTGAGCATAGGAAGCTGTAGATTCAAGAGTTGGATGAAATTCAATATGATGCATATGAGAACTCCTGAATCTATAGAGAGAAGACAAAGGCTATCCAAGATAGCATGATTCATCAGCAAAAGTTCCATATTGGTGAGAAGGTCCTCTTGTACAATTATAGGCTAAAGCTCCACCCAGGTTTGTTTCGTTCCTGATGGCTCGGTCCTTATACTGTTACTGATGTTTACCCTTTTGGTGCTATATAGGTTTTGTGTGAAAATATTGGACAAAGGATTACTATTAAGGGGCAGAGGTTTAAACACTTCTATGAGAATTTTCCAAAGCATCTCGTGGAAGAAATCCAACTAACAGATGCCATATATGACTCCACTTAGTAGGTTGTCCCTTCTCCCTACCTTTATTTACTTGTATATTTATTTAAAATACTTTCATTGTGGACAATGTAACTTTTAGTTGTGGGGGAGTGTGACATGTCATTGTTAGGATTAAACAAAACAAAATAAGAAACTAAAAACACAAAAAACAAAAAACAAAAAAAAATGTGTTTTCATTTTTTATTTCTCTTTCCTTATTTTGTGTTTTTAGATAAAAATTGATCTTAAAAAGAATATCTAAAATAATTTTTCATGCTTGAGTTGATTGTGTGGAAAATTCCATTGTTTTTTGATAAATTATTTTCAAATGAATTTTGATATGGAATAATTTTCTAGAATATGTATTTTCAAATCATTCTTAGGTGTTTAATGGATTTTTGAATCCCATACCTCATTAGTACTAACTAATATTTTAATCCCTTACCTGAGAGATATTCTAAGCCCTTTATTACATATTCTTCCTTTTAATCACTTTATTGAGAGTCTCGGGTTATGTAGAGAAACTATAACTTTCAAAGATTCTATTTTAATCCATAAGATTCAAGTATGATATATTCATGATAGAGGAAATCGTTCATTGAAAATCCCTTTGTACAATTATCCCCTATTTTCAGCCACCTTTATATTTTATCCTTCTTAAGACATAGAGACTTTGAAATGCCTGTTAGGTAGCCACATTACAAGATAATTTTTTCCTACCTACCCATCTCTTGTGTATATTCTTGTTTTATTTTCAGAATGTGTGGTAGAGAGGGTGTTTCCATGGAAGTTTGGGAAGAGAATCATTGTTATGGGTTGATATAAAGGTTGCCTACATTTTCCTTGGTCAATGGGTTCACAATCCATATTACATTGTTATTTTACACATGTTTCCCTCTTTATCTCCAAAAAACTATATATATAAAAAAGTTCTGTACATTGAAAAACAACAGAACAGAAGAATAAAATGGAGGAAAGTGGATGTTTACTCATTATTATTCATTGTTTGGTTGTGACCTGCATCAATGGACAATGGGGATATTGAGTTGGAGGTAATAAACTTTGTGAGGGGAAGAGTGTGTAAATTCATTGTGAATACTTTCTTAATTTGGAAATATTTTTTACTTAAGAGACTAAACACTCCTCTTCTTCCTCAAATGTTTTTTATACATTAAATACGACCAACCCTTGAACTTCATAACAACCTATTAGAAGTCCTCTTGAGTAGTACACTAGTTTCTGCTGGTAGAGAACTTAGAATCATGGAAAGAATATGGTAAGATCACGTGAAATTTGGGAAAAGAGCATAAATCCACTTTCATATGTTCCTTAGGTGAAGAGGGAAAAAATTTAGGTGAGGTAGGTTGCGACATTTTTCATGGGTTAAAAAATGAAGTTGAGAAAATTTGAATGTGCGAAAAAAAAATAATAGAAAAATTGATTTCATAAACGAGACATGATGAATTTAATTTCAAAATAATATTGAATGTTTTCACACCTTTTATTTCATAATGGTACATGATTAGGATATTATATTTTTCCCTAGAGTGCAAAGGTTTAGGAGTGGGGGTGTGATCGTACCATGATTCACTGTTTTATTTCACCCTTATACCAATGTATTAAACTGATTTTGTATTGAAAATTACAAGTTTAATAATAGTTTTTACTTCATTTTTGGTTCTATAATTTAATTATTTTCACTTTTACAGAGTAATATTTTACTTGTTTGGATGTTTTTGTTATAGGTGGAAGTGATTTGGAGGACCCATGATGAAGTCCAAGAAAAATGAGCCAATCTGCACACAGTCCAAGAACACCAGTGGACTAATCCGCATATGTATACTTAAGAGTGAGTCCAAATGGACTGAAATTTTGTGGTATTGTCCAAAATTTAATGGGATGCATTTCATATGAAGGAACCCAAGACCCATTCATACTCTAAAATGCACATCTGAACTAATCTGTCCAGGGAATCAAATCTACACAAGTCAAAAGCGGTGTTTTATATTTTATCAATATCTCAGGATTTAATTTTCCTAATGGAACCTAACTTTCAGTGTAGATATTACTAATGTGTGGGTAAAACTTTCTAGTCTTTTAATAGGGGAGTTTCAACTATCTAGTTTCCGAAAACTACGAGCCAAGTGGTTTTACACAATCTGTGAGCTCAAAACCACCTTCCAATTTGCCTATAAAAGAACACCATGGGCACCTAATTTTGGAGTTCGTCCAGGAGAAAAGGGGCTGCCATTTTGGATTCCAAAAGGTTTCTTCCCATATTACCTAGAAGTTATGGAGTCTATGGTAAGTTCTACTTCAACATCTTCTTCTTCCCCCCCCCCAATAGATTTCTAAACCCCTTGTGATCACCCGGGGAGGAACACGATGTAATCCTGAGCTTCAAGTTTGTATTATGTTGAATGATCTTTTTAATTCAAAGTTGTATGTTATTTTTCTTCATCCTCTCTTCTTATTTAATTGAGTTATATACTGGTATATTATACTCAAACTTAAATGTTCATGTTTGGGGGTATGCTTTCATGTGATGTTTCACACATCGTTCAATCCTTTTTCTTCCCTCGTTCAATTGAGGTGTTTGTGTGGTTCATATTGGTCAATTGAACTCACATAATCACTGTAAAGGTCATGTACATTTATTTTATGGTATCACAAATAAATAACATGAAAACCTAGACAATACATCAAGTTCTTCATGTGTTACCTTGGTGAGTTTCATTTTTGATGTCGAACACAAATCACCCAATCATCGGCGGTGTCCAGTGAATCACTGTGTGTTTTAGACTGAACCATAAGAGGTATCCAAGAATAAACTCAGTAAAATTATGGTAATAGGTGTTCCACACTACGGATTAAAATATCTATTCCATTTCTCTTGAAATGATTAAGCATGAACATCACGAGACTTCCCTGGGTTGATCACATTTAATTAATCTTGTTTATTTCTACTTTGTTTTATCGCTTTCATTTTCTATTGTCATATTTAATCATAAAACCCAAGTATTATAAAACCCTATTTCCCTTTTTTACATTCATAATCAGAACTAAATTTTTTAATTAAATATATAAGGCTCCATCGAGAGACGGCCTAGGGTTGCTGCTATACTACAGAACTTCTAGTCAAAATTAAACAACTAATTTGATGTGCTCAACAATGCGATCAAAGGGTGTTTTAACTTATCTATACCTACAATAATATAATATATTTGGGTCCAAAGAATGACCCAAAGAGGGTGTGAGATGAATCCTAGTAGAAAACCACCAAAATATATGTGCCTAACTATGATTGAATATATATATATATATAAGTCGATATACAAAAATGAAGCAATAAACTAGGAAGTACTCAAAAGTAAAAAATCATACAATTTTCAATTACATTCATTTACATTTATTATTCAATTTTTTTAAACATATAAAACTTCGGTTCTAGACTAAGCTATGTATCCCCTATTAATTTAACAAAACAGATGTCTTAGAAGGCCATCTGAAAAAAACAAGTAATACTAGATCCAAGCTTGTACTTTGGCTTAGAATATGTTTCATGGTCATTCAATTATTCAACAGAAACCCTTTGGGAACGTTCTCAAAGTCTAACCCCCCCCCCCCGGTCTAACATAATAACAATTCATTTAAAAATGACCCTCTATGAAATATATCATGGTCTAACCACTTTGATCTAATGTACTGTCAAAAAATTATAAGCAACCACCTGGGAAAGATCTCACTGTCTAAACCCTTTGGTCTAATATACTATCAATAACTATAAACAACCACCTGGGGTAGATCTCATATTCTAACTCCTAGGTCGAAGACCACCTGGAATCTCTCACGGTCAATACCCCTGGGTCACTATTTCAGTAAAACATAAATAAATGACCCTCCCTCGGGAATCTCTCACAGTCAATTCCCCTTGGTCAAACTTTCACAAAGCATATCTCAGGCATCTCACATAATCATCAACTCCATCCTAAAAAGGCAAGCCATGGGAAAAAAGGAAAGCATAATATGCATCATAGACCAAATGCTTAGAAAATAGTCAAACAAGGGAAACAAACCCATGGGTGTCCCATAAACAAGTTATATAACCTTACACATAAGAAAATATCCTTTATCAATTAAATAAACCATAGCAGGTGATAAACAGGGTTAAATTCCAAATCAAGTAATACCCCAAACGTGGTTATGTGGCACCTTCAGCATATATAATCCAATAAAACACAATGAAGGCACAAACCGCCTACCTCGATGTCGTATAATCAATATACTTGAACACCGGCTCTTGAATTGTCCAATATCGGCATAGATCTATAAAAAGGTGAAAAATGCCCAACCTTGAATTACTCATGAGAGGGGAAGAATCTATAAGAAAGGCTCTAGAGGATTTGAGAACTCACCGGTGGGATTCCAATGCACCAAAAGGTGTCTTAATTGGAGATCATTTGGATAATCGGGGGTTCAATTTTCTTTCATTGTTCTCGAGTTCTCCTATAAAAAACACGGGAAGAATAAGTCATTTATAGACATGAGACGCGACCCTTCTCTGATATATCAATTAAAAAGAAAAGTACACTGCATGTTCATTTAAACTACACGTCATGTATTATCCTCAACTAGTCCCCGACATGATCGATCTACCAGGTCACCATGTGGCCATGTACTTGACCATTACACAGCCATTACGCAGATATATGTGGAAACCGAGTACATGGCGTGTGCATAGAAGTACACGGCGTGTGCATGGAAGTACACGGCGTGTACTTATAAAATTCCCATTTCATTCTTTTTCCTCAAAATAACCCAAAATCAAGATCCATGATATAAATTTAGATTTGGTTTCATACAACCCCCCCCCCCCCCCCCCTTTAAAGTAATTAGTCCCCAACTTTCCCTTCCAAGGAATGTGAAGAAGAAATTTCAAACAACTTCGGCCACTGCGATCGCACATCGGCCTCCCTCTCCAACGTCTTGTCCTATACATTCCCGTGCTACAATAACATCCACACTAAAGTAATATACCGGCCCTGGAGAACCTTCATGTTGAAATCTAAAATCCAAATAGGGTGCTCCTTGAAAGAAGCATCCACCTCCAACTAAACCTCCTCTGGTTGAAAAACATGAGATGGGTCTGAAAAGTAAATTCTTAGCTGAGAAACGTGAAAGATGTCATGCATAGGCTGGTACCACTAAGGTAACTACAACTGATAGAAAACCAGTCTGACTCTCTCTAAAACCACAAATGGCCCAAGGTATCTTGGTGAAATCTTCACATGTATTCTAATCCACCAGTGTCCCAACCTCAGTGTGACACACAAGAAAACCTGATCTCCAACCTTGAACTACAGAGGTCATCTCCATCGATCATCATAAGATTTCTGTTGAGACTGTATAGTATCCATCCTCTTCTAAATCTAATCCACCTACGCAGTGGTCTCTTAGAAATGATGACGTCTCATCATAGCTTCCACTCCTACCTTCATCCAAAAAAGGGGTGATCGGCATCGCCTATCGTACAAAGCCTCATAAGGTTCCATCTAAATCGTTTCCTGAAAACTATTGTTTTAGGAAAACTCCACCAGGGATATGTGTCTCTCCCATAATCCCCCTAAATCCAGGATGTACGATCAAAGATTTTCCTCAAAAACCTTAATTGTGCGCTTGGACTAGCCATATGTTTGGGGATGGTAAGATGTACTCAAAATTACATGTGTACTCAAATCCCTCTATAGTCCCTTCCAGACAATAAAAGTAAATTGGGTGTGCCTGTCTAAAACGATAGAGTGTGGAACCCCATGAAAACATACTATCATTTGGATGTAAAACTTTCCTAGATCATCCAAACTGAAGGTTTCCTTGATCAATATAAAATGTGCAACCTTTGTGAGCTTATCGATAACAACCCAAACTGCATCATTGCCTCGTGGTGATCTCGGTAACCCTATCACAAAATCCATCGTGACATCATTCCAATTCCACTAGGGAATGGGTAAATGCTGTAAAATCCTTGTCAGTCACTGATGCTCTTCCTTCACCTACTGACAGGTAGAACATATCATAAAAAAATAGATACATCCCTCTTCATACTCAGCCACCAATACTGACGATGTAAATATCGATACATCTTGGGGATACCGGGATGAACTTCCCAAACTGAGGCATGAAAATTTCAAAAAAGATCCTCGCATATGTTTCCTGACAGCCATAAGCACCCATGAAAATGAAAAATATCATTCTCATTAATGGTCCACCAAAGAGTAGGGTCCTTTCTTGAAACAGTCTCTCATAGGACTAAGCCTTTGAAATCTGATAGCTGCCTCATTATCACTCGATCCAATATAGTAGACGTAAAAACTATAGAATAAATAAACATCTACCAATGTGTGTCAGGCACCTACAAATGAATCTTTGAGAAAAGATCCATAAGCTGTCACTCCCTGTTGGCCTCAGGAACTACCTATATCTGAGTCCTCCTACTCAACCCATTATCCACTACGTTGCCTTTCCCATGTGTGTATGCAAGCTCAAAGTCAAAAAACTAAAGGTACTCAACCAACCTTAATTGTCACAAATAAACTTTGCGCTGCACCATATTTCCAATTTTTATTTATTTTTTCTTATAATTTTATCTACATCTAATTATCATTATTATTCTTTTTATATAAATTGTGGGGTGATTCCGATTGGGTTTTTGCGCTTTTACGCTGATAAATGAACATTTTTTCCTTGACACGTGACCTCGCAGAAGTCGCGCGACCTCACCCGGCTCATCGGGTCTTGATAGCATGTGACGCACGGGTGAAACATAATTTTGAAGCCGTGCGACTTCACCAGCATCGTCGACTGAACCTCCCGTCATTCAATTAACCAAATAAAAAAATTAATAATAAAGAAACAAAATTAAATGTGTGATAAAAATTAAATAAATTATTTTAATGATAATATTATTATTATTATTTGAGGATGTTATTTTTAATATTAATATTATTATCATTGTTATTATAATTATTTTAACTCTTATTTTATTTTATTACAACCAATTTTTTATTATAAATGTATTTAGTTTTATGTTTTCTTTTTAGTTTTACTTATTTATTTATCTTTTTGTTCCTTCCCCCTTTTTCCTTTTTCCTTTTCTTTTCTCTTTTTTCCCCACTTCCACTCTTACTCCCCCTCTCTTGCATCGCGGACTAGCCCCATTGTAACCCTCCTACCCATCGCAACCCTCCTCTCTTCATGTTGTTTCACTGTCGCCTCCCTATTTTCCCCTTGGGTCGCGGCAGCCTCCCCTCCCCCCTGTAACCTCTTCCCTCCAGACCTTCTCTCCCAGCCAACCTTGTCGCAGTGCCTTCCACACACCGTCCGACCAACATGTGTCGCGCCCTGCCTCTCATCGCTGAGTGCTTCCACCCGTAGCCTCTCTGGTGGTTCGCTATGGCTGGCGCGCCTCCCCTACATGTGCGTGACCCCCCCCCCCCCACTCCCCTTGTCCTTATGTCATTGCACCCTCTACCTGCTCTGATGCACAGTGCCTCCCCGTCGCATCCCCTTTCCAGCATGGCTAGGTCTGACACGTCCTCCACCTACGACTCCCCATATAGCCGTGACCCCACCTGCTGGCAAACTTTCATCTAGCGGTCACCCCTCCAGTAAGCCTATTTCTTCCTTGTAGTGTTTTTCCTCTCATTAGGGGTTCAATTTTAGGGTTCTAATTTTAATTTTATGTTTTTATTTCATGTTTTTGGGTTCTCATTAGGTTCTTTGTGGTGAAAACGGAAAGATATTGAAGTTTTTCACTGAGGGTTGGAATATTCGACACCGAGGTAGGTGTTTCCATGTCTTAGCATCATTATATTAATTTAATATGTTTTTTTTAATTTTTTAATGTATTATTTGGTTTTTTTATGTGATGTGTTTGGTATTTTTTTAATTGGTTTGTGTTTAAATGTTGAAATCAGATTTCTACTATAGATATTGGCTATGTTTTGGTGTGTTCTTTGGTGAAATGTTCTTGAAAATGGGTTTTAGGAGTTGTCTGGGTTGCACGAAATATCCTCGAAAATATTTTGACATGCACATGTGATATTGGGTCCACCCTACATATGAGTCTTGTTGTGAGAGTTATTGGAAACATGCAATTAATTATTTTAGGTGTGGAAAATATAATTTGGTAATTGTTTAATACGTATCTGAGGTAGAAATGTATTTTTATTGAAAAAAAATTTCTTGTGTGTCATGCATATCATATTTTAGGGTTTCTAGAAAAAACAATTTGGGTCCCATCTTAAATTTGATAAATATTTTCTAAAGTACATAAGGTGAGATTGTAAAAAAATGTTTAGAGGAAAATTATTTATTTTTTATTGTTGAACTTATTGTGCAAATTTTTATTTAAATTTTAAATAGTTGTATTAGTGGAAAACATGTTTTGGAACAATTGTGGGATTTAAAGTGGTTTTTTGGCATAAGATCAAGAGTGTGTTTGGTGTAAACTATCGTGTGGTAATCTTAAATGTTTTATAAATTGTTTACTTGAATTTATTTAATTGAATGTGATGTACAGACATGGTGTTTGATAGAGTTAAACATGTGTTATATTTTAGGTGTCGTTATTGTGTGAAAATTAGGCATTTTTCATGTGAAACCCTTGATGTGCCAATTGTAAATTTTCTGTTAGTGGTTTAAATAATTTATTAATTCATGCATGTGATGTAATTTATGATGTGAAACAGTTTTGGTGTGTGTTTGATCTAAAAAGGGGGATTTTGGAACATGTCTTCGTGTGTAAAGTTTTGTGGTGCCTTTTCAAATTGTTTTGGAATTTTTTTTATGAACTATCAAATTGAATAAGTGGAGCAAGGAATGTTTATCAAATGGTTTGGTTGTGTCAGCCCTTGTTGTGTTATTTAAATAATGCTTTCTAAGTTGTGAAAATTGTTTATGTTCTTATTTGAGTGTTTCCAAATGGGGATTTTCGAAATGATTAGGTAACGACAAATATATTTTTGCAAAGAGATTTTGTTGTTTGTGAGTTTTCAAAATATTTTTTGGGTATGCGAATGTGAATTTTTTGTGTAATGAGTTGTTTATTCTATGATATTAGAAATCAATATGCTATGAGAATGTGAAATTTGATTGAGCACAAGGGAAAACCCCAGGTATCTAGGTGGGAGGACTATAACTAGGGTGCTAGTGATCTGGAGTGGTATCATCCCTATTTCACTTACCTGTATTAACGATTGAAATACTAACAAAACATATGATTTTCTAAGGGTTGTGGTCTTCTAAGCCACGTTTTCTGAGGGTCGTGGCCTTCTAAGACATGTTTTCTGAGGGTTGTGGTTTCTAAGCCATGTTTCACCGAGACATGAGGTTCTAGGGTCCCACTCGAGCTAATGAACCTTAGGGGATTTACCCATAGCGATCTACCATCCATGACGTGGTTCCTTTCATCGGCATGTGGAGGATCACTTGTGCATGTGTGCATGTGTGAGTATGTGTGTGTGTGTGCCCTTAATGAATTTTTCTCTTCCTCTTTAAGATATTGTTTGTGAAATGGTTTTTCTTAGTGTATTCCCTTATCTTTTAGCTTGTAAATGTTTTCTTTAAAAGCGTTTTGAAACTATAATTTTGAATAAGCACATTAAATTATCTCTTAGATGTTGTGGCATGGAATATTTTCATTTGGTGGTATCCTATTGGGCCTTTCACTCACACCCTGAATACACCTTTGGGTGTATGCAGACCTTGTTCTTTGTGTATTCGAGGTTGTGACATCGTGCTTAGTGATGGTGGTTCTGGATACAGTCAGTCTTCGCATGCAGGTTGGTGTTGGTAGCTTGGGGATACGGCTTCTCATGTCGCTTGGAGGTTGGTATTGGAGTTTTATTTCTCTATCGTTTTTGTTGTCACATTGGGTTTTTAGTGAAATTGTAGACTTTAAACCAGTTTATTGTTTAAAGGCATGTTTGGTTGTCTATTTCCAGTTTCAGTTTGTTTATATTATTAGTTGCTTTTCTATCTTTTATTTAGGGTAAATCGCTCCCTTGTAATGTTTTGATACATGGGCACTTATGCCAGCCCATGGGGATTGGGAACGCCCATCGGGCCATGTCGCGGATCGGGTCGGGCACTGGGTCGGATGGCGACCCGGCCCGGTTCATGACAAAATGGTATCAAAGAAGTTTTTTCTCTTGGTTCATGTTCTTTTGGGATAGAGTCAAGCTAGACCCAAGTTAAGGGTTCTAAAACTTGACGTTCTAGATGCGAGCATGGTTCCTGGACAGCACACCTCGTGGCAGGACTCGAGTTACCAAGATAACTTGAAGTTTATATGAGTCATTGGTCCTTCTGATTAATCTTGTTTAGGAGAAATAAGACGGGGTAGGGTCTGTTGTCCCACTGAGCTCGTAGGGTATGGAAAACCATGTGGACTTAGGGACATTGTCCTAGAATACCCTCTGTGGCGGTGGCGTGACTGGCGTATGGTCGCCAACCATATGTTCTAGTCACCCGCTGACATTATTTTTCTCTTGCATCATTCCCCGTTTCTTTGTTTTGGATTCACGGAAATCTGGTTTTTAAGTAAAAATGATTTGGTCTTGGAAAATTTTTTGAAATTAAGCACTTTAAAAATAAAATGATGTGTGAGATTTAAAAAGTGTGGGTTGAATTTTTTGGTTTTGAAAAAAATGGAAAAGTCTGGTTTTGATCTTTGCTGTTCTCTAGGACAACCACATGCATGAGTGTATATAGAAAGAGAAATGGCCAATGACACGAGAAAATGAATTCCGAGATGGATAAGAGGTGGGTGTCGGTGTGGCATGATAACATGCATGTGTGAGGCCCATGAGACACCATTGGTGTTTGTGCAACCCACTAGATTTGCTTATTTTCAAAAAGTTTTGTTAAATGCGAATTCAGTGTTCTAATAACTGGTGATTGTGTGGTGTGTCCTTGTGTTTTGGAAATGTCGGATGTGTGGCATTTCAAGATGATAATACTTATTGGATGATTTGTGTCTTGAGTTCGAATTCATACTTGTAAATTGGTGTGAAAGCACATGGTTAGTGGTTTCTTTTGAAAAGTGCTTCGGGAAGCCTTTGCAGTGGTTCCCCCTGCATGTTTGGTATTCTCTTGCGGTTTTTATTGTCCATTAGACTAGTTTGATTGGGTCCACGGTTTTCTTTCTTGACTCGTGCATGCCCCCACCAAAGCATTAACATGTGATTGAATTGCGGCTACGGGTAATTTGTTGTTGGCCGACCCTCCAGTTGATAAAGAAATCACAATCCCTTTTGAGTGATAGTACTAAGTGTATTCCTTTTTCATTTCGGTTAACTGGATCCTCTCGCAGAGAGATGATAGGTTTGATGGAAATTGATAGTAGATTTGGTCTCTTTGAGTTGTCTTAGTTGTCGGGTATGAAGTTTGACATCATTGCATCTAAAGGTTCCCCCTGTAAGTGATGAAAACAATTCTAGGAGGGAAGGGTGAAGGCAGTTCAGAATTATCAGTGTTGACCAGTGTCTTGAAGGGAATTTTAGTACTTTCATTGGACTCAAGGGTCATGTTTGGTGACATCTTTTAGTGTGATTTCTCTTTGAAGAAAAAGTGTGGATTTCGTAGGATCCTTCAGGAACCCCTGTTTTCATAGGAGTATGTCCTCTCGGGGAGTTTTAATTTTACCGTTCAAAAGGGAGTGTTCGTCGTGCATCTTTCCATCTTATGTTTCCTAGTTAAGGTGAAGAGATGATGTATGTGCATTGTCTAATACCATGGTTTGGTGAATGTGTCATTAGCGAGTAGTTGGATGTCATGGTACATAGTGTCTGATGGTGTTGTCTCGGTTGCAGGATAGTTGCATGTGACACTAAATAGAGAAGCTCCATTCAGGAGTCCTCAATACCTGACTGTAAGGCGGGGGATGATTCAAACGTCAGGGCTCTATCCATAGGCCTCAGAGTGAAGCTGGTGTGTGTTCTGGAACCCCAGGAGTGTATGGGACCTCGACCTTATTTCTGTCATCAGTGTTGAAAGTAAATACAATTTAAATTGTTTTCTATGGTTGTTCTGTTTTGAACGAACCGTCTAGTTGTGTGAGGTTTCTGTGACTATGTGGAGGTGTGGTCATCTCATTGCCTTAAGTTCTTTGGGTGTTTTGTCCCATTGGATGTATTTTCTTTAGCGGTCATTATGGGGTATGTTAGGTAAATCGGTTTCAAGGTTGAATAGTTCTCATCTAGGGATGTGGAGATTTTGGGTTGTCTTGGGTTGTGGTTTTTATGCCCAGTAGTTGGGCCCGACCCTCCCTGCCCCTTGTGGTGGGGTGTTTGGTCGCTATCAGGAAAAAATTTCAAAGTTCTTGCATCTCTCCTCATTTTCAATGGTGGGGAGACCCATGGAAGGTCTCGCTCAAATGTCTCTAGAATGAATCAGTGTTGGTCATCTTATTAATGGTTAGGAGTCTGCTCGGGCCTCCCCGTGTCAGTTTTCCTGTCTCGCCTTGGGCGTTGGTAGGCTTTTAATGGTGGGCAGCCCCATCGAGCTTCCCCATGATGGCCTTTTGGTTATGTTCCTTTCCTTGATCAATCAACTGGAGGTGTTCTAGCTCTTTGGGGTGAGCGACACATATCAGGAAGACTTTTGAGAGTTTTTTAATGTTTTCATTTAAATCACTTTCTCTAAGCATGATGTGTTCGCCTCTTTTCGTTTGATGTTTTTGGGGACCCTCTTTGAACCCTAAGGGAGTGTAGTTTTCTACTTTGGGGTTCGGTCCTAGTTGTGGCTTTCCAAGGATGGAAAGCTTTATGTTCGGTAGAATTGTCACACCTGAACTTTGTGCAGCGCCATATTTCTAATTTTTATTTTTTTTCTTATAATTTTATCTACATCTAATTATCATTATTATTCTTTTTATATGAAATGTGGGGAGATCCCTACTGGGGTTTTGTGCTTTTTCACTGATAAATGAACGTTTTGTCCTTGACACACGACCTCACCGAAGCCGAACGACCTCGCCTGGCTCATTGGGGCTTGACAACATGCGATGCATGGGAGAAACATAACTGTGAAGTCGTGCGACTTCGCCAGCGTCGCTCAGTGACCCGCCATTCGTTCAATTAACCAAATAAAAAAATTAATAATAAAGAAATAAAATTAAATGTGTGATAAAATTTTAATAAAGTATTTTAATGATAATATTATTATTATTATTTGAGGGTGTTATTTTTAATATTAATATTATTATAATTATTATTATAATTGTTATAACTCTTATTTAATTTTATTACCACCCATTTATTATTATAAATGTATTTAGATTTATGTTTTCTTTTTCTTTTTCTTTTTATTTATTTATTTGTCTTTTTTTTTCTTCCACCTTTTCCCTTTTTCCTTTTCTTTTCTCTTTTTCCCCACTTCCTCTCTTCCTCCCCCTCTCTTGAATCGCGACCTAGCCCCCTATAACCCTCCTACCAATCGTAACCCTCCTCTCTTCACATTGTGTTGCTTCCACCTCCCTCTTTTCCTCTTGGGTCGCGGCAGCCTCCCCTCTCCCTTGGAACCTCTTCCCGCCAGACCTGCTCTCCCGGCCAGCCCTGTCGTAGTGCCTTCCACACACCGGCCGACCAACATGCACCCCGCCCTACCTCTCCTCACTGGATGCTTCCACCCGTAGCCTCTCTGGCAGTTCCCTAAGGCCGGCGCACCTCCCCTACTTGCACGTGAACCCCCCTACTCCCCTCGGCCTTCCGCCGTTGCACCCTCTACCCTCTCTGATGCACAGCGCCTTCCCGTCGCATCCCATTTACGACATGGATAAGTCTAGAACATCTTCTGCCTATGACTCCCCATGTAGCCGTGGCCCCACCTGCTAGCCAACTTCCATCCAGTGGTCGCCCCTCTGGTAAGACTATTTCTTCCTTGTAGTGTTTTCCCTCCCATTAGGGGTTCAATTTTAGGGTTTTAATTTTAAGTTTATGGTTTGAGTTCTTGTTTTTAGGTTCCCATTAGGTTCTTTGTGGTGCAAACGGCAAGAAATTGAAGTTTTTCACCGAGGGTTGGAGTCTTCAACACCAAGGTAGGTGTTTCCGTGCCTTAGCATCATTAGATTAATTTAATATGTTTGCTTAAATTTTTTAATGTATTCTTTGGTTTTATTATGTGATGTGTTTGGTATTTTTGAATTGTTTTGTGTTTAAATGTTGAAATCAGATTTCTACTGTTGAGATTGGCTATGTTTTGGTGTGTTCTTTGGTGAAATGTTTTTAAAAATGGGTTTTACAAGTTTTTTGGGTTGCACAAAATATCCTCGAAAATATGTGTTAAATTTTAGGTGTTGTTATTGTGTGAAAATTATTCATTTTTCATGTGAAACCCTTTATGTTCCAATTATAAATTTTCTTTTAGTTTTTAAATAATTTATGAATTCATGCATGTGATGTGATTTATGATGTGAAACATTTTTTGTGTGTGTTTGGTCTTAAAAGGGGGATTTTGGAACATGTATTCGTGTGTAAAGTTTTGTGGTGCCTTTGCAAATTGTTTTGGAATTTTTGTTTATGAACTATCAAATTGCATAGGTGGCACGAGGCATGTTTATCAAATGGTTTGGTATGTGTATATTTTTAGAGTGGGGTTTGGGTGTTTTTATTTGTGTCGCTCCTTGTTGTGTTATTTAAATAATGCTTTCTAAGTTGTGTGAATTGTTTATGTTCTTCTTTGAGTGTTTCCAAATTGAGATTTGCGAAATGATTAGGTAAAAACAAATATATTTTTTCAAAGAGATTTTGTTGTTTGTGAGTTTTTGAAATGTTGTTTGGGTATTTGAATGTGACTTTTGTGCATAATGACTTGTTTGGTATGTGATATGAGAAATCAATATGCTATGTGAATGTGAAACTTGATTGATCACAAGGGAAATCCCCAGGTATCTAGGCGGGAGGACTAGAACTAGTGCGCTAGTGATCCGGAGTGGTATCGTCCATGTTTCACTTAGTTGGATTGACGATTTAAACACTAAATAAACATATGATTTTATGAGGGTCGTGGTCTTCTAATCCACGTTTTCTGAGGGTCATGGCCTTCTAAGCCACGTTTTCTGAGGTTCGTGGTTTCTAAGCCATGTTTCATGGAGACACAAGGTTATAGGGTCCCACTCGAGCTAGATGAACCTTAGGAGATTTACCCATAGTGCTCTACCATCCATGACGTGGTGAATTCTGTCGACATGTGGAGGATCACTTGTGCGTGTGTGCGTGTGTGAGTATGTGTGTGTGTGTGCCCTTAATGAATTTTTCTCTTCCTCTTTAAGATAGTTTTTGTGAAATGATTTTTCTTAGTGTATTCCTTTAGATTTTATCTTGTAAATGTTTTCTTTAAAAGTGTTTTGAAAGTATAATTTTGAATAAGCGCATTAAATCATATCTTGAATGTTGTGGCATGGAATCTTTTCATTTTGTGGTATCCTACTAGGACTTTCTATCACACCCTTCATACACCTTTGGGTGTATGCAGACCTTGTTCTTTATGTATTCCAAGTTGTGACATCATGCTTAGTGATGGTGGTTCTGGATACAGTCGGTCTTCGCATGCAGGTTGGTGTTTGTAGCATTTGGATGCGGATTCTCATGTTGCTTAGAGGTTGGTATTGGAGTTTTAGTTCTCTATAATTTTTGTTTCACCTTGGGTTTTTAGTGAATTTGTAGACTTTAAACCCATTTACAATTTAATGTCATGTTTGGTTGTCTATTTACAATTTCAGTTTGTTTATCTTATTAGTTTTTTTTCTATCTTTTATTTTGGGTAAATCGTTCCCATGTAATGTTTTGATACCCGAGTGGTAAGGGCTCCTGCTTGGCATCCAAGAGACCCAGGTTAAAAACTGGGTGGAGGTGAATTTTTGGGGGACTATAGCAGTACTTTAGTAGTTCTGTAGCAGGTATTGTTCAGTATTGTAGCAGCTGAAACTATTTACCTTATTTGGGCTTTCGGGCCACCGGTTTGGGCCTACAGGTCTGTAGGGCCTTTGGGTCATAAAAGGTATTCAGTCCTCAGGGCCTTTAGTCCAAAAAGACCATGGAGTAGCCCAGTTCACACAGAGCAGACCCCAGAAGAGGATCAGAGAAACAAGACTAGAATACCCTCTGTGGCCATGTCGCGAATCGGGTCGGGCACCGGGTCGGATGGCAACCTGGCCTGGTTCGTGAAAAAATGGTATCAGAGGAGTTTTCTCTCTTGGGTCATGTTATTTTGGGATAGATTCCGGATAGACCAATGTTAAGGGTGTCGGAACTTGACGTTCTAGCTATGAGCAAGGTGCCTTGCCAACACACCTCATGGCAGGACTCAAGTTACCAGGATAAGTTGAAGTTTGTATGAGTCGTTGGTCCTTCTAATTAATATTGTTTAGGGGAAATGAAACGGGGGTAGGGTCAATTGTCCTACTGAGCTCGTAGGGTCTAGAAAGCCATGTGGATCTAGGGACACTGTCCTAGAATACCCTCTGTGGTGGTGGCGTGACTAGCGTATGGCCTCCAACCATATGTTCCAGTAACCTGCTGACACTAGTTTTCTCTTACATGATTCCCTGTTTCTTTGTTTTGGATTCATGGAAATATGGTTTTTAAGTAAAAATGATTTTGTCTTGGAAAATGTTTTGAAATTAAGAACTTTGAAAATAAAATGATGTGTGAGATTTAAAAAGTGTGGGTTGAATGATTTGGTTTTGAAAAAAATGGAAAGGTCTTGTTTTGATCCTTGGTGTTCTCCTGGACAACCACATTAATGAGAGTATATAGAAAGAGGAATGGACAATGACACGAGTGAATGAATTCCTAGATGGACATCTGGTGGGTGTTGGTGTGGCATGGTAACATGCATGTGTGAGGCCCATGGGACACCATTGGTGTTTGTGCAACCCACTAGATTTGCTTATTTTCAAAAAAAAATTGTTAAATTGGAATTCATTATTCTAATAACCGGTGATTGTGTGGTGTGCCCTTGTGATTTGGAAATGTCGTATGTGATGATTTTCGAGCCAAGAATCCTTTTTGGATGATTTGTGTCTTGAGTTTGAATTTGTACATGTAAATTGGTGTGAAATCACGTGGTTAGTGGTTTCTTTTGAAAAGTGATTTGGGAAGCCCTTGTAGTGGTTCCCCCTACACGTTTGGTGTTCTCTTGTGGTATGCCTCGGCCATTAGACCAGTTTTATTGGGTCCATGGTTTTCTTTCTTGACTAGTGCATGCCCCCCTAAATCATTAACATGCGATTCAAGTGCGTCTACAGGTAATTATCAGTTGGCCGACACTCCAGTTGATAAAGAAATTACTCTCCCTTTTGAGTTATAGTGCTATGTGTATTCCTTTTTCTTTTCAGTTAAGTTGATCCTCTCACAGCGGGATGACATGAGCGATGGAAATTTATAGGAGATTTGGTCTCTTTGAGTTTTCTTAGTTGTCGGGTATGAAGTTCGATATCATTGCGTCTAAAGTTTCCCCCTGTAAGTGATGAAAATAATTCCAACAAGGAAGGGTGAAGGCGGTTCAGAATTATCAGTGTTGACCAGTGTCTTGAAGTGCTTTGTAGTACTTTCATTGGATGAAGGGATAATTTTTGGTGACGTCTTGTAGTGTGAGTTCTCTTTGAATAGAAAGGATATATTTCGTAGGATCCTTCAGGAACCCCTGTTTTTATAGGAGTATGTCCTCTCAGGGAGTTCTAATTTTACTATTCAAAAGGGAGTGTTTGTTGTGGGTCTTTCCATCTTAAGTTTCCTGGTTAAGGTGAAGAGATGATGTATGTGCATCGTCTAATACCATGTTTTGGTGAATGTGTCGTGAGTGATTAGTTGGATGTTGTGGTGCGTAGTGTCTGATGGTGTTTTCTCGGTTGCAGGATAGTGGCATGTGACGCTAAAAGGAGAAGCTCCATTCAAGAGTCTTCAATACCTGATTGTGAGGTGGGGGATACTTCAAATGTCAATGAACCATCCATAGGCCTTAGAGTGAAGCTGGCCTGTGGTCAGGAACCCCAAGATTGTATGGGACCTCGACTTTATTTCTGTCATCGGTGTTGAAAGTAAATACAGTTTAAATTGTTTTATGTGGTTCTATTCTGAACAAACTGTCTGGTTGCGTGAGGCTTCCGTGACTATGTGGATGTGTGGTCGTCTCATTACCTTAAAGTCTTTGTGGGGTTTTGTCCCACTGGATGTAATTTCTTTATCGTTCCTTATGAGGTATGTTTGGTAAATCGGTCTCAAAGTTGAATAGTACTCATTTAGGGATGTGGAGATGTTGGGTTGTCTTGGGTTGTGGTTTTGACACCCAGTAGTTGGGCCCGATCCTCCCCACCCCTTGTGGTGGGGTGTTTGGTCGCTGTCAGGAAAAATTTTCAGAGTTCTTGTATCTCTCGTTAGTTTTAATGGTGGGGAGACCCACGACAGGTCTCGCTCAAATGTCTCTAGAATGAATCAGTGTTGGTCATCTTCTTAATGGTTGGGAGTCTGCTCGGGCCTCCCCATGTCGGTTTTCTAGTCACCTTGGGTGTTGGTAGGATCTTAATGGTGGGGATCCCCATCGAGCTTCCCCATGATGGCCTTTTGGTTATTTTCCTTTCCTTGATCAGTCAACTGGAGGTGTTCTAGCTCTTTGGGGTGAGCGACACATATCTGGAAGTCATTTGTGAGTTTCTTAAGGTTGTCATTTAAATAACTTTCTCTAAGCGCGATGTGTTCGCCTCTTTTCATTTGATGTTTGTGGGGACTATCTTTGAACCCTAATGAAGTGTAGTTTTCTACTTTGGGGTTTGGTCCTAGTTGTGGCTTTCTGGGGACAGAAAGCTTTATGGTGGGGAGAATTGTCACACCCGAACTTTGCATTGTGCCATATTTTTAATTTTTATTTTTCTTTCTTATAATTTTATCTGCATATAATTATCATTATTATTCATTTTATATGAAATGATGGGTGATCCCGACTGGGGTTTTGCGCTTTTTCACTGATAAATGAACATTTTGGCTTTGACACACAACCTCACCGAAGCCGTGTGACCTCGCCCAGCTCATCGTGGCTTGATAGCATGTGACACATGGGAGAAATATAATTTTGAAGTTGTGCGACTTCACCATCGCCACTGAGTGACCCGCCCATCGTTCAATTAACCAAATAAAAAATAATAATAATGAAATAAAATTTAATGTGTGATTAAAATTTAATAAATTATTTTAATGATAATAATATTATTATTATTTGAGGATGTTATTTTTAATATTAATATTATTATCATTATTATTATAATTGTTATAAATCTTATTTTATTTTATTACCACCCATTTATTATTATAAATGTATTTAGTTTTATGTTTTCTTTTTATTTTTATTAATTTATTTTTATTTTTTTACTTCCCCCCTTTTCCTTTTTCCTTTTCTTTTCTCTTTTTTTCCCCACTTCCTCTCTTCCTCCCCCTCTCTTGTGTCCCGACCAAGCCCCCTGTAACCCTCCTACCCATCACAATCCTCTTCTCTTCACGTTGTGCAACTGCCGCCTCCCTCTTTTCCCCTTGGGTTGTGGCAGCCTCTGATTAGTCACTTAAAGTGGCTAATATTCATTGTTAAGTTCTTAATATTAATGTGTTTAAAAGTTTATAAACATCAATTTTAGTCCAATTCAGAAATTGAACTTCATTTCCCATCATTGTGCAATTCATGCTTAAAATGTCAATTTGGGCCCACTCAATAATTTGCTTGTGTAAATTACAATATTCATCATTTTAATTTGCAATTTTGGGATATGATTTATCACTTTGTTTGGAACATTTTATCTTTTAGGTCCGATGGATGAATCCCAAAGGAAGATGGAGAATTTTGCGCATGAAGTCAGAAACTTGCTGGAAAAAGCATAATGGGCCTAAGGCCCATCAAACAAATGTGGGGCCCAGACACCAAGCCCAATGAAGCTCAAATTTATACAGTAGAAAGATAAAAATATTAGGATCATTTTATTCAACTTTGGCCGGAGCTAATTCTGATGTTTTCATGATGATAAAGGGATCTGAAGTTGAGATTTAAATGGTGGAGTCGTCATTAATGCACAGTAATCCGTCCCACCATTTCGACCATAACTTCCAAACGGATGCTCCAAATGTCCTGAAATTTTGGTATATTCTAGAAGACACATTAAAGAAGATATTTCTCTTCTACAACTCCTCCGGATTCGGCCTTCTTCAATTTAGAATTCACACGTCAATATGGTAGACGAATCTGGACAGTTTTCCGGGTCAAATTCAAAACATCAATTTCCTTTTGATTATTCACCCTCCATTTGACTCTATTAATTGTTGGGGGGTGAATTAATTGTTGGGGGATGTACCTAAGGCTCCTAATATGCCTATATAAGGAGCTATTGGTGAAGGGAATGAGGGTGGAAAATTTTCTTATCATCTTGGATGCTTTGTTTTATTGTAATATTTTGCTTCCAAATTTCCTTTGTAATGTTTTCCATTTCCATGTAAGTTTTTATTTTTGTTCTTAATCAACTTCTTCTCTTATATATTTTCCATTTCATTTATTAAAACATTATAATCACAAATCACAGTGATATCTCTGTGTTGTTGTGAATTAGTTCACACATAGGTGGGAATTTCATTCACACACACGGAGGAGTGCTCGTTATTTCCGCGGTTTTAATTTCTTCAATCCAATTCTTGTTAGTCATCTTCCGCCCACCATTGAGAGTATACCATCAATGGAGGGCTAAACCCTTAATGGGTTGATCTTAGGAGGATGCAAAGGCTGGATTGAATGTTATTTTATGGACGAATTGTTGTTAAATGGATAATTAATTTAAGACATCCATTCTTCAGTTATTTCTACTCTTCATCTTTACTGTGTTTGAGCAAAATAAATTCAATTACTAAATGACCATATACCTCGGAGAGATCATGAATTTGGTTCTCTAAGTGTATAGGGGATTAGTAATTGTGTTTAGTAAGCACCAAACCAGAAAATGATGAAGGTAGTGTTATTTTTAAAGAATGGATTCATCAAGAATTAATAAAACCAAAATTGTTTAAAGAAGTAAAATTCATTCAATCCACCCCGAGCATAATCCTAGATCAACCCATTTTTAATTGAATTGAATTCACATAGGTTTCTTAGTGTTATTTAAAACCATCCAAAATCAAAACCAAAGTTGGCTACTTAATAGCCCATCCTTCACCAAATCATAGCGTCTCAAGGTTACTTCTTCGGTCCCTGTGGACTCGACCCCTACATGTACTACATCGATCGCTTTTACCCGTAGGGTAAATTTGGGCGCAACCAAATTTTGGCGCCGTTGTCGGGGACCAAGTAAGTTCCTTAGACCAAAAACCTTCTTTTCTTACCCCCATTCTTCTATTCTCATCCCAATTCTCTTATCTTTTCCCTTTCTCACTTTTTTTTCTTTTGGCGCATGTCCGCCTACACCCGCGATAACTCAAACAGATTAGTTAGGGTGGATACTCCTAGGGCTGGGGAGTCAAGCACTAAAAGAGGTCTATTTCCTTTAGATCCAAATCTTCCTAATACTCCAAATTCAGACGTTGAGTTCGATACAATGGAGAATCTCGCACAAAACCAAATCATAAACCGGGGAGGGAACCAAAATAACGGGCAGGACCCTAACTTGGGAATTGTTGCAGACCCGACCATGAATGACTACCTCACACCAACCTGGACCAATGCACCCTCATGCATTAGGCATGATAACATAGGATATTCCCAATATGTTTTCAAACCCCATGTCCTGAACCACCTTCCAACCTTCCATGGGATGGAGTCTGAGATGCCTTACCTTCATGTTAAAGAATTTAATGACATTGTCGAAACCATGTGCCCACCAAATCAAATTGAATCTGCTAAAATGAGACTTTTCCCTTTTTCCCTTAAGGACCGAGCAAAGAATTGGTTAAACAATTTGAGACCAGCATCCATTCACTCTTGGGACCAGCTTCAACGAGAATTTTATAAAAAATACTTCCCCCATCACAAAACAATTGCACTTAAAAAGAGCATACAAAACTTTTTTGAAAGAGAGGGAGAAACATTCTATGAATCATGGGAAAGGTTCAAGGACACATTAAACATGGTACCACACCATGGTTTCTTAATCCCAGAACAAGTGAGAATTTTCTATGAAGGGTTGGGTCCCGGAAACAAACAATTCATTGATATGATGTGTAATGGAACCTTCAAAAACAAAGCCCCAAATGATGCTTACGAGTATCTAGAAAATCTTGCTGAACAAAACCAAACATGGGGAACATCACCATACTATGAGAAGCCACCCAAATCTGGTGGAATGTACAATCTTGGAGAAGAAGAAAACCTTAGAGCAAAACTTGATGCACTCACGAGGAAAGTTGAGGAGATTGATCTTAGGAAGGTCCAAAAAACCCAAACTGTTGAGCTTGTTTGTACAATTTGTGACAAGAATGACCACAAGACTGATAATTGTCCAACCATTCCTTCCATCAAGGATGTTCTTTTAGGAGGACCACCAGAAGAAGTTAATGCAATGAACTTTCAAAAGCCACAATTCACGAACACCTTCAATCCAAGGTATAACGACCATCCGGGCTTTCGTTGGAAGGACAATCAACAACCAACACAACAACAATGTATCAACCCATACCCTCAACAAAACTTTCAACCTCATAATCAGTTCCAACCACAACCGGTCCAATTCCAAAATCCTCATGTCCAATATCAACAACCTATCCAACAACCAAAGTATCCTCCTGGAATAAACCCACAAGCTCAAGCACCAACCCAAAATGTTCCACAAAGCCTACTAGAACAACTGTGTAAACAAATGGACAAAATGAACTCAGAATTCTCATCCATTAAACAAGAACTTCAAACCATAAAAACTGGAAAGGCACCCATGCCCACACAAGCCATTCCACAACAAACATCAAGGGGAGAGACAAGTTTCACTCAAACAACTCACGAACAACTAAAGGCTGTGACAGTTTTAAGAAGTGGGAAATCAATTGAAAAACCTGAACAGATAAGTCAAAAACCATGTGAAGCTTCAAAATCTAATGAAAATTCAAATGAAATACAAGATCAAACTGAAGAAACTGATAATAATGTGAATGAAACCACACTTCATCAAACGACTCCACAATCTGCACCATTTCCTCAACGCATGAGGGGGAAAACCAAGCCTGAATTGAGTGAAACATTGAGGGAAATCTTCTCACAAGTCAAGTTGAACATTCCCCTTCTCGATGCCATCCAAACCATACCTTCCTACTCAAAATACCTTAAGGACTTGTGCACTTTTAAAAGAAAATTTTCACATAAAAACCAAGTCCTTTTGGCTGCTAATGTGAGTACCACCATTCAAGGGACCATTCCTCCTAAGATGAAAGACCCAGGATGCCCTTACATAAATGTTGAACTAGGAGAGAACAAAGTTGTCAAAGCCTTGTGTGATCTAGGTGCTAGTGTGAACCTCATTCCATATGCCATGTACTGTCAGTTAGGGCTCGAAGAACTCCAACCCACATCTGTCACTCTTCAACTTGCTGATCGTAGTGTTCGAGTTCCAAAGGGGATCTTAAAAGATGTTTTGGTGAAGGTTGAAAATTTCATTTACCCAGCTGACTTCATTGTTTTGGACAATCACCCAAGCTTAGGTCCTAGGGAGCAAACCCCAATCATACTTGGTCGTCCCTTCCTTGCAACAATCAACTCTGTAATCCGAGTTCGAAATGGGAACATGACCATCACCTTTGGGAACATGAGCTTAGACTTGAACATCTACAATGCAAACTCTCAAATTGGGGATGATTAAGAGATCCATGAGGTTAATTGGATTGGTAGTGTTGATAATGAACTCAATGAACATCAAGGAGTTACCGAAGGATGGTTAAGTCAAGAATAGATTGATTTTCTTTATTCACATGAGGGAAATTTGCCTCCTTGGATTGAATCTATTTCCGAAAGCTCTATTGATGAATTTCTAGAATCACAAATCAATGATACCATGGTTGAAATCAATAACATTGAGTCCATAGCCATTCATGACACTACTCTGGAAAATTTAGTGGATGAAAATTCTGTTCACAAGGAACCAATTTTGTCAAGAAATCTGAACAAAGAAACTAAGTTCAATACAAAGTCTCATCCATTCATGGAAAGTCATGACCAATCTGATCTTGAATTTAAAGTCTTACCTTCATCACTAAAGTATGCTTTCTTAGGGGACAATCAATCCTTTCCTGTTGTCATTTCTTCCTCCCTTGAATCCGATCATGAGAGGATGCTTCTAGATGTTCTTAGGAGACACAAGAAAGCCATTGGATGGACCCTATCTGATATCCCTGGGATTAGCCCACTTATCGGGACTCATAGAATTATTCTTGAATCTGAGTCAAAACCATGTCGTCAATCTCAGAGGCGACTCAACCCTAATCTCATGGAAGTAGTGAGAAAAGAACTTTTGAAATTGTTAAAAGCTGATATCATCTATCCTATAGCTGAGAGTGAGTGGGTTAGCCCAATCCATGTGGTTCCAAAGAAGGCTGGAATCACAGTAATAACCAACAAGGATGGAGAGATGCTTCCAACAAGGGTCAGTAGTGGATGGAGAGTTTGTATTGACTATAGGAAGCTCAACTCTTGTACCAAGAAAGACCATTTCCCCTTACCCTTTATTGATCAAGTCCTCGAGCGAGTGGCAGGTCATCAATTCTATTGCTTCCTAGATGGATTCTCAGGGTATAATCAAATCGAAGTCTCCTTAGAGGATCAAGGAAAAACAACCTTCACTTGTCCATTTGGCACTTTTGCCTTCAAACGCATGCCCTTTGGGTTATGTAATGCCCCTGGTACCTTCCAGCGGTGCATGATGGGAATATTCTCGGATATGGTGGGGGATTTTTTAGAGGTCTTCATGGATGACTTCTCCATCTTTGGGGATACTTTTGAGGGATGCCTTATAAATGTTGAAAAGGTTTTGTCAAGGTGCGAGGATAAGAATCTCATACTAAATTGGGAAAAATTCCATTTCATGGTAAGGGAAGGACTTGTTCTAGGTCATCTGGTATCTGGTAGAGGGATTGAAGTTGATAAAGCTAAGGTTGACATCATTCGTCACCTTCCCTCTCCTAAAACTGTTAAGGAAGTGAGGTCCTTCTTAGGACATGCTGGTTTTTATAGAAGGTTCATTAGGAATTTTAGCTCTATTTCTCGACCACTTTGTGCTCTATTGGTAAAAGATGCTCCATTTTTATGGACAGAAAGCTGTGAGGAATCATTCGCTACACTCAAGTCAACTCTTATATCTCCACCTATCATGCAATCTCCAAATTGGAAACTTCCTTTTGAGCTCATGTGTGATGCAAGTGATTTCGTTGTAGGAGCAGTCTTAGGACAACAGTGTGAGAAAACTCCACATGTAATTTCTTATGCAAGAAAATCTTTAAATGATGCACAAATAAACTACACCACCACTGAGAAAGAGTTGCTTGCTGTGGTCTTTGCCTTAGAGAAATTCAGGTCTTATCTCTTAGGATCACCCATCATTGTCTTCACTAATCATTCAGCCCTAAAATACCTTTTCCAAAAACAAGATGCCAAGGCTAGATTGATTAGGTGGGTCCTTCTTCTTCAAGAGTTCGATTTAACCATTAAGGATAAAAAGGGTGTTGAAAATATTGTAGCTGATCACCTCTCTAGGATGGAATTCAAAGACAACTCACACCACCTCTCTGTGTCTGATTCATTTCCCGATGAGCACCTCTATTCAGTGAGTGATTGCCCTTGGTATGCTGACATAGCAAACCATTTGGTGACGGGTGACATTCCTAAATTCATGGGGACCCAAGCTAAGAGGAGATTCCTTTCTGACGTAAAACACTATGTGTTTGATGATCCTTACCTCTTCAAGTTCTGTCCTGATCAAATCATCAGGAGATGTATTCCTGAGTCTGAGCAAGAGTCCATTCTAAAATTTTGTCATGGAGAGGCATGTGGAGGCCACTTTTCTACAAAGAAAACCACTGCAAAGGTCCTCCAAAGTGGTTTCTACTGGCCGAAACTCACTAAGGATTCCTTCCAATTCTGTAAAAGTTGTCCTCAGTGTCAGAAATTAGGATCCATTACCAAAAGGAATCAAATGCCCCTCACTCCCATTCTAGTCGTTGAAATCTTTGATTGTTGGGGAATTGATTTCATAGGGCCTTTTCCAAACTCTAAGGGATACCTCTACATCCTCTTAGCTATTGATTATGTCTCAAAATGGGTTGAAGCCATTCCCACCAAGTCCAATGACCACCATGTTGTGATCCGATTTCTAAAAGAGCATATATTTTCTCGATTTGGAATTCATAGGGCTATAATCAGTGATCGTGGAACCCATTTCTGCAACCGCCCATTCGCTTCACTCATGTCTAAGTATGGTATTACTCATAAAGTTTCCACTGCATACCATCCTCAAACCAACGGTCAAGCTGAGTTGGAAAATAGAGAAATTAAACAAATTCTTGAAAAAACTGTCAATCCCTCTAGGAAAGATTGGACTGAGAAGCTCTTAGATGCCCTTTGGGCATATCGAACTGCTTTCAAAACTATCCTAGGCATGTCACCGTATAGATTGGTTTATGGAAAAGCATGTCATTTACCTGTTGAAATTGAACATAAGGCCTTTTGGGCAATAAAAAAATGAACTTTGACATTTCTTTGGCTGAAACAAAAATGAAATTAGATCTTAATGAACTCAAGGAACTTAGGATGGAGGCTTATGAAAATTCAAGGATCAATAAATCTAAAGTTCAAGCCTACCAATCTAGGAATCTCAAAGTCAAACACTTTGAGCTTGGAAAATTTGTGCTCTTGTATAGTTCAAAACTTCATCTACACCCAGGAAAGCTAAGGTCCAGATGGTCTGGTCCATACCTAGTGCATCATGTGTACCCTCATGGGGAAATAGAGATTCAGGATCCCACAAGTGGTCATGTCTTCAAAGTCAATGGTCATAGGTTAAAACCATTCATTGAATCATTCAATAAACAAGAAACCAAGGAGGAGTTAACTGAGCCAACATATGAACCAGAGAAAAATTGATAGATTTAGAGTACAAGTCGGGCTAACGACGTTAAACAAAAGCGCTGCACGGGAGGCAACCCGTGGTTTTCATGTTTCCAATCACTGGGAATCATATTTTGTTTCCTTCTGCTTAATTTTGTTACTTTTTTTTATATATAGACTGTTGACCTGTTCTTCTTTTATGAGTAAGGATGGGTATGAAAAGGGAGCACCGTATTCATCCGTGTCACGCGGTGTGATCCCTGAGTAATACCTTACCCAGAAATTTAAAGAAGACAATGTATCATCAGTTTATTTTATTTATGTTTTTGTAGGTTTAAAAAAAATTATTAGACTCTTGACCTGTTCTTCTTTTATGAGTATGGATGGGTATGAAAGGGGAGCACCGTATTCATCCGTGTCACGCGGTGTGATCCCTGAGTAATACCTTACCCAGAAATTTAAAAGAAGACAATGTATCATTAGTTAAGAACAAATTGATTTAAAAAAAACATGAAAATGATGGTACTTGGAATTAAATAAATCATTGTGTTGTTTGTTTTGTCTGCTTTGTCCTTCTTTTTATGGTTCAGGAACTATTTTGGCTGATACATGTTCAATCAAGGAGGTACCTACATCCCCAAAGAGATCAAAGGAGTAATTTGGAGCATCATGAACCTCAAATTTAAAAACCAGGTGAATTTGTTCCATGTTTTTCATTCTCAATTTTATCTTTGAACTCCTCTCCTACCCCCTTCTAAGTTTTTTTTCTTTAAACACTGGGGACAGTGTTATTCTAAGTTGGGGGGGGGAATAAAAAAATGATTTTTATTTTGAATAAGAACATGCATGAAAAAAAAATTCCATTAACCATAAACATGATAAAGACACATTGCAAACTCTAAAATTGGATATCAAATAAATTTTGCATGCCTTGATTCTGATTTTAATGCAAGTTTAAGTTCATGAGAATAGTTTTTGGAAAGTGCGGTTGTCCGATGTGATTTTTCAAATTTTACATTTTCATCCTCTTAATAAAAATGCCACAATGCACGTCTTTTGGATCGTGGGTGTAAATTTGAGTTCTTGGGTCCCTTTCATTATAGCATAGGGTTCTGGGGTCACTTTTAGTTTAATTTGAGTATCCAAAAAAAAACAAAAAAAAAACAAAAAAAAAATTGAAAAAAATAAAAAAGACCACATAGAGCAATGTTTTGTCCAAATGTGTGGCGTCCGGCACTTGGGGATCGTGACCCCATAGTTGTCTTTCCCAGAGTTAGGCTTTATATCTCTATTGTAGAGCATGAAATTGACAAAATGCGTGGCGTCCGGCACTTGGGGATCGTGACTCCATAGTTGTCTTGCACAGAGTTAGTCTTTTCATATCTATTGTGGTTAAAAAAAATAAAAAAAAAGAAATGGATACTCATCTTAAGGTTTAATGTGATTCCCACCTAGCGCTTCCATTTTTTCCCCTTGAACAATAAAATGGGCCCCATATCTTTTATGATGCACAACACTTTATCATGCTTAATTGGAATTGGATGAAATGTGGCAATGAATTTGAACAAAGGAATGGGCTTGGGCTTGGGATATGCTTATGGACCTAGCTTGTTTTAAATTATTTTGATGGGTTCCATAATTTTTTTTGGTATGAGGTCTTTTGGGTGAGCAATGTGTATTTAAAATGTTTTTGGAAAAGGGGATTTCAATTTCATATTTTTAATTTATTTTGCTCGGGACTAGCAAAACTCAAGTTGGGGGGTGTGATTAGTCACTTAAAGTGGCTAATATTCATTGTTAAGTTCTTAATATTAATGTGTTTAAAAGTTTATAAACATCAATTTTGGTCCAATTCAGAAATTGAACTTCATTTCCCATCATTGTGCAATTCATGCTTAAAATGTCAATTTGGGCCCACTCAATAATTTGCTTGTGGAAATTACAATATTCATCATTTTAATTTGAAATTTTGGGATATGATTTATCACTTTGTTTGGAACATTTTATCTTTTAGGTCCGATGGATGAATCCCAAAGGAAGATGGAGAATTTTGCGCATGAAGTCAGAAACTTGCTGGAAAAAGCATAATGGGCCTAAGGCCCATCAAACAAATGTGGGGCCCAGACACCAAGCCCAATGAAGCTCAAATTTATACAGTAGAAAGATAAAAATATGAGGATCATTTTATTCAACTGTGGCCGGAGCTAATTCTGATGTTTTCATGATGATAAAGGGATCTGAAGTTGAGATTTAAATGGTGGAGTCGTCATTAATGCACAGTAATCCGTCCCACCATTTCGACCATAACTTCCAAACGGATGCTCCAAATGTCCTGAAAGTTTGGTAGATTCTAGAAGACACATTAAAGAAGATATTTCTCTTCTACAACTCCTCCGGATTCGGCCTTCTTCAATTTCGAATTCACACGTCAATATGGTGGACGAATCTGGACAGTTTTCCGGGTCAAATTCAAAACATCAATTTCCTTTTGATTATTCACCCTCCATTTGACTCTATTAATTGTTGGGGGGTGAATTAATTGTTGGGGGATGTACCTAAGGCTCGTAATATGCCTATATAAGGAGCTATTGGTAAAGGGAATGAGGGTGGAAAATTTTCTTATCATCTTGGATGCTTTGTTTTATTGTAATATTTTGCTTCCAAATTTCCTTTGTAATGTTTTCCATTTCCATGTAAGTTTTTCTTTTTGTTCTTAATCAACTTCTTCTCTTATATATTTTCCATTTCATTTATTAAAACATTATAATCACGAAGCACAGTGATATCTCTGTGTTGTTGTGAATTAGTTCACACATAGGTGGGAATTTCATTCACACACACGGAGGAGTGCTCGTTATTTCCGCGGTTTTAATTTCTTCAATCCAATTCTTGTTAGTCATCTTCCGCCCACCATTGAGAGTATACCATCAATGGAGGGCTAAACCCTTAATGGGTTGATCTTAGGAGGATGCAAAGGCTGGATTGAATGTTATTTTATGGACGAATTGTTGTTAAATGGATAATTAATTTAAGACATCCATTCTTCAGTTATTTCTACTCTTCATCTTTACTGTGTTTGAGCAAAATAAATTCAATTACTAAATGACCATATACCTCGGAGAGATCATGAATTTGGTTCTCTAAGTGTATAGGGGATTAGTAATTGTGTTTAGTAAGCACCAAACCAGAAAATGATGAAGGTAGTGTTATTTTTAAAGAATGGATTCATCAAGAATTAATAAAACCAAAATTGTTTAAAGAAGTAAAATTCATTCAATCCACCCCGAGCATAATCCTAGATCAACCCATTTTTAATTGAATTGAATTCACGTAGGTTTCTTAGTGTTATTTAAAACCATCCAAAATCAAAACCAAAGTTGGCTACTTAATAGCCCATCCTTCACCAAATCATAGCGTCTCAAGGTTACTTCTTCGGTCCCTGTGGACTCGACCCCTACATGTACTACATCGATCGCTTTTACCCGTAGGGTAAATTTGGGCGCAACCAGCCTCCCCTCTCCCCGGGAACCTCTTCCTGTCGGACCTTCTCTCCCAGCCGGCCCTGTCGCAGTGCCTTCCACACATCAGCTGACCAACATGCATCACGCCCCACCTCTCTTCACCAACTTCTACCACCCACAACCTCTCCGGAGGTTCCCTAAGGTCAGCGTTCCTCCCCTTCTTGCACACGAACCCCCCCACCCACCCACCCACTCCCCTCTTCCTTCCTCCATTGCACCCTCTACCCTCTCTGATGCACATCACCTCCCCGTCGCATCCCCTTTTCAGCATGGCTACATCTGGTATGTCCTCTGCCTGCAACTCCCAATGTAGTCGTGACCCCACCTACTGGCCAACTTCAGTCCAGTGGCCACCCCTCCGATAATCCTATTTATTCCATGTAGTGTTTTTCCTCTCATTAGGGGTTCAATTTTAGAGTTCTAATTTTAAATTTATGGTTTGAGTTCATATTTTTGGGTTCTCATTAGGTTCTTTGTGGTGAAAATGGCAAGAAATTCAAGTTTTTTCACCGAGGGTTGGAGTCTTCGACACCAAGGTTGGTTTTTTCGTGCCTTATCGTCATTAGATTAATTTAATATGTTTGTTTAAATTTGTTAATGTATTCTTTGGTATTATTATGTGATGTGTTTGGTATTTTTGAATTGGTTTGTGTTTAAATGTTGAAATCATATTTCTACTATAGATATTGGCTATGTTTTGGTGTGTTCTTTGGTGCAATGTTTTTAAAAATGGGTTTTAGGAGTTGTTTGGGTTGCACAAAATATCCTCGAAAATTTTTGGACATGCACATGTGATATTGGGTCCACCCTTCATATGAGTCTTATTGTGAGAGTTATTGGAAACCTGAAATTAATTATTTTTGGTGTGGAAAATATAATTTGGTAATGTTTTAATATGTATCTAAGGTAGAAATGTATTTTTCTTGAAAAAAAATTTGTTGTGTGTTGTGTGTATCATATTTTAGGGTTTCTTGAAAAATCTTTTCGTGTCCTATCTTAAATGTGCTAAATATTTTCTAAAGTACTTAAGGTGAGAGTGTAAAAAAAAGTTTAGAGGAAAAATTATTTATTTTGGAATGTTTAACTTATTGCGCACCTTTTCATTTAAATTTTAAATAGTTGGATTAGCGGAAAACATGTTTTGGAATGATTGTGCTGCACATTCAGTTTTAAAGTTGTGTTTTGGCATAAGATCAAGTGTGTGTTTTCTGTAAACTATCATGTGATAATATTAAATGTTTTATAAATTGTTTACTTGAATTTATTTAATTGAATGTGATGTGTGGACGTTTTGTTTGATATAGTTTAACATGTGTTAAATTTTAGGTTTCATTATTGTGTGAAAATTAGGCTTTTTCATGTGAAACCCTTGATGTGCCAATTATAAATTTTCTATTAGTTATTTAAATAATTTATGAATTCATGCATGTGATGTGATTTATGATTTGAAATAGTTTTGGTGTGTGTTTGGTCTGAAAACGTGGATTTTGGAACATTTATTCGTGTGTAAAGTTTTGTGGTGCCTTTCCAAATTGTTTTGGAATTTTTTTTATGAACTATCAAATTGCATAAGTGGCATGAGGCATGTTTATCAAATGGTTTCATATTTTTATATTTTTAGAGTGGGGTTTGGGTGTGTTTATTTGTGTCGGCCCTTGTTGTGTTATGTAAATAATGCTCACTAATTTGTGCGAATTGTTTATGTTCTTCTTTGAGTGTTTTCAAATGGGGATTTGCGAAATGATTAGGTAACGAAAAATATACTTTTTCAAATAGATTTTGTTGTTCGTGAGTTTTTGAAATGTTGTTTGGGTATGAGAATGTGACTTTTGTGTGTAATGACTTGTTTGGTCTGTGATATGAGAAAGCAAAATTCTATGTGAATGTGAAACTTGATTGAGCACATGGGAAAACCCCGGGTATCTAGGTGGGAGGACAAGAACTAGTGCGCTAGTGATCCGGAGTGGTATCGCCCCTATTTCACTTAGCTGGATTGACGATTCCAATACTAACTAAACATATGATTTTCTAAGGGTCATTGTCTTTTAAGCCACGTTTTCTGAAAGTCATGTCCTTCTAAGCCATGTTTTCTGAGTGTTGTGGTTTCTAAGCCATGTTTCACCGAGACACGAGGTTCTAGGGTTCCACTCGAGCTAGATGAACCTTAAGGGATTTACCCATAGTTCTCTACCATCCATGACGTGGTGTCTTCCATTGGAATATGGAGGATCACTTTTTCTTGTGTGAGTGTGTGAGTATGTGTGTGTGTGTTCCATTAGTGAGTTTTTCTCTTCCTATTTAAGATAGTGTTTTTGAAATGGTTTTTCTTAGTGTATTCCTTTAACTTTTAGCTTGTAAATGTTTTCTTTAAAATCATTTTGAAAGTATAATTTTGAATAAGCACATTAAAGTATCTCTTGGATGTTGTGGCATGTAATCTTTTCCTTTGGTGGTATCCTACTGGGCCTTTCTCTCACACCCTGCATACACCTTTGGGTGTATGTAGACCTTGATCTTTGTGTATTCTAGGTTGTGACATCGTGCTTAGTGATGGTGGTTCTAGATACAGTTGGTCTTCACATGCAGGTTGGTGTCGGTAGCTTGGGGATTCGGCTTCTCATGTCGCTTGGAGGTTGGTATTGGAGTTTTAGTTCTTTATCGTTGTTGTTGTCACTTTGGGTTTTTAGTGAAATTGTAGACTTTAAACCTATTTATAGTTTAAAGGCATGTTTGGTAGTCTATTTCCTGTTTCACTTTTTTTATATTATTAGTTTTTTTTCTATATTTTATTTCAGGTAAATCGTTCTCATGTAATGTTTTGATACCTGGGATCTTGTGCTAGCCCGTGGGGATCGGGAACGCCCTTCAGGCCATGTCGCGGATCGGGTCAGGTGCCGGGTCGGATGGAGACCCGGCCTAGTTCATGACATTAATTATCATAAATTTAGATCACACTGAATAAAGATATAGTTGAGGCTTTTTTGTTCAATGTATACCACAAAATTCTCTCCCAAAAGATAATGTCTCAAACAGCGCAAAGCATGCACAACTGCGGCTAACTTGAGATCATGCGTAGGGTGTCTCCTCTTATATGGCCTCAACTGTCGAGACCCATATGCAATGACTCCTTCCCCTACATAAGCACCGATCCCAGCCCAATACCTAATGCATCATAGTAAATGGTGTAACTCTTTCCCATATATGAAAGAATTAGTATCGGTACTGAAGTCAACATCCCTTTCAGCTCCTAAAATGCTGAATCATAGGATTTCGTCCTCAAGTACTTCACACCCTTCTTAGTCAGGCCCATTAATGTCATTGATAATCATGAAAAGTCTTGAATAAATTGATTATAGTAACCATCTATCCCTAGAAAACTTTGTACCTCAAAGAAGTTATTTAGCTGCCACCAGGAAGCTAGTGATCTCACTTTCTATGGGTCTACAGATACTCCTATCTCTGAGATGACCTGACCCAAGAAGTGAATCTGGTCCATCCAAAAACGGAACTTTTAGATCTTATAATATAACTGATTCTCACTCAGTATACTCAATACTATCTCATGATGGGTGGCATGGTCATGTCAAGTGTGGTATTACACCAAGATATCATCCACGAAGACTACCACAAATGAATCCAAGTAAGGATGGAACACTTGTTTCATCAGTTCCATGAAAACTTTAAACGCGTTCGTGAGACTGAATGACATAACCAAAAACTCGTATAGACCATACCTGATTCGAAAAGTTTTAAGAGGTATATCTGATGGTTGAACACACAATTGATGATAATTTTATCTCAATTCAATCTTTGAGAATACCCAAGCTCCACAAAGTTTCTCAAAGATATCATCAATCCTTGGAAATGGATATCAGTTCTTAACCATCAAATGGTTCAACTTCTAATAATCCACACGTAGTCTGAGGTTACCATCTGCATTCTTTGAAAAAATCACAGGCGAACCCCTAGGAGAAGTACTGATTCAGATGAAACCATTTTCCCGCAACTCCTCTAATTGTTTCTTGAGCTCCTATAACTCTGGTGTATCCATCCTATATGAAGGAATAGACACCAATTTACCTCCTAGCACAATATCAATAGAGTAATATTCCTCTCTCTATAGAGTTAAACCTGAAAATTGGTCAAGAAAGACATCTCTGAAATGATCCAAAATTGGAGGAAAGTCCATCTGCAAAGTCCCATAGTCATCCAAATATAAACTAGAAATCTGGGAGGTGATTCCTCCAACCCATGATGCTTGAATCTATCTCTGCTCACCTGGAAAACCCATTCACCCTTGTGTAGAAAAGATATTCCCTATGGTGACATGAAACTCACCCTATGACAAAAGCATTCAACAAAGGCCTGAAAGGAGACCAACCAGTCCATTCCTAAAATGACATAGAAGTCTGTCATCTCTAAGACATAGAGGTCCCATAAGAAGTGACACTCACCAAAATCAAGAGGGAACTCTTTACACTGACGTATATTAGATTTCCTAATCCCTAATGGTGTTTCTAATGTCATAATGTCATCATAAGTAATGATATAGATCCAAGGATCTCCATAATGGAAACAGAAATAAAACTATGGGAAGCCCCTGTATAAAAAAGATTATTAGATAAAACAGAGGCAACAAGAATCGTATCTCTAATCGTAGAGGGTATGGGATCATGCTCCAATTGGGTCTATTTCATCAAAAAAGTCTAACCTATACTATGGCCCTGAGACCCTGACTAGACACCCTAAGCTGATATACCCTATTGTCGCTGAAAACCTATCATCTATTTACCGTGGCCATGACCACCTCCTTGACCCGACAAACCCCAATTCCTTGACTGATTAGAAACTGGTGGTCCTGCTTTTAGATGTGGATTCAGATCAGATCCCCTCTCACTAGCTGCTGGTGAGAAATTTGTACAAAAACATTGAATGTGGACCATCCTACCACATGACCAACACTCGACTAGGTCCTTCAAAAATTGTGGACTTGTATTCCCACTCTTCATGTACATGTAACACACCACTAGTCTACATGAAGAAACATCCCATGAAAGCTCCCTATGTTGCTTCCTGCTATCGTTTGAAAGAGTACCAACCCTGGATGCTGAACCACCCAGGATCATAGCTCCTAAATCCCTTAGATTTCGCTCAGTAATCAGTGTCGGGTTTACTATAGTACTCACCTAAGTCAACCTGAAAACATTCACCTGTGATCGAAAGTCAAACTTAAGACCATCCTCAAATATTCTTGCCAGTGATAACTTGTCACCTCCCAAAACAGGTGTGAGGCGTTGAAGCTCTGTAAAGAGAGAAGAGTAATCCATCGCTGAAAGAGCTCCCTCCCCCGAATGCATGAACTCTCAGGCTTGATCGGCCCTCAACATATCAGGGTAGAATTAATTATAGAAGGTCTTTTGAAACTCTTCCCAAGACATATCTCGATGACGTCCCACCTATGAGATAACATCCCACCATATCTTGGTGGAATCATGTAGCATGTAATTCATGAGCTTCACCCTCCCCTCAAGAGGTATCTCCAGATGCTTGAAGATAAAATGCATGACCTATAACCATGATAATGTAGCCTATGGTCCTCCATCCCCTGAAAAAGTGGGAGGTTGTTGCTGCTGGAAAACCCACGTCATCTCTGCCATAGTCGGGGCAGGATGTGTTGCTCCCTAAAAATTTTGCATCATTATCATAAATCCTTCATAGAACTATGCATCATAACCTACATCTGATATAACAGCTGGCGCCAAGATGGGAATGTAGGGAGGATCTGCTGGTATTCCACAATCTACCATTTCCGGTGTCTGGTCATCTCCCTATATATAGCGTACAACCGGAGTCCTTTCTCAGTGGCATGACTCTGCAAGTTCAAGCACACACCTCTGTACAAGATTATCAGAGACTGCAACTTAAAAGTGAAAAAAGTGAATAGGAGAAAGTAAAACATTCATGTTTTACAAAAGAGGGTTACATAGCGTGTATAACCACTACACAACATGTTCACTTAATCCTTAACATGGGCGTGTACCTCTTCCAACATGGTCGTGTGACAACCCATACACACGGCGTGTTCCTCATGAGACATGGCGTGTACTTAAATTTACCCTCCAGCCCAAGTACTTATACCCGGCCCGAACTACATGATCTTATTGGTGTGACACTACACAGTGTGTTCACCCTAGACACGGCACGTACAACAAAAGAATTCATCCGCCTGTGTTGTTAGTCACACGGCCAAATAGATGATCGATTACCACACGGTGTGTATTCCCATTACACAACGTGTTCAACCAAAAGTTTACCAACCCCATGTCTCCTCTCACACAGTCAGACACACGGTCAACATCTACACAACGTTTACTTAAGAAAAATCATTTCTTCTAGAATAGAAGAACACATGGCATGTGTTCATATCACATTCCATGTTTTTTTGGGTTTTCTAAATAGTAATCCTCTGAAACTTCTCTAGAACCCCCAAAATCTTAAAATTTGGTCATGTCATGCCATGTTATGATTCGTGAGAGCCCATAATCCCCATGAATCAATGTTTTTCAACCTTATTCATCTTATATTTTAATAGAATTAAATTAAATTTCAAACATGATCCACAAAATTCTAATCCAAGAGGGCCATTAAAACCTCAGGGACTAATGCTTGGAATCCATCCAAATTAACATTACATATTATAATACCGTATAAAAATAGTAGGTATTTATATCATGGAATCTATCATAATAGCATGCATATCAAGAACAACATCTGTCGCAAAAGCATGTAATTAGTAATTCACCCTAAATGGAATGACAAGAATGCATGACATGTGATCTCTAGCAAGTCCTATATGATTCATGAGATGGAATGCCCTCACCTCATCAGGTTACAATAAAATAGAACCACAATGATATCAATACTAACAACACAAAACAATTGTGTCACCAAATGGTGAAATCAAATCAATTGTAATAGTTCAAAATCCAAAAATTACAATTCAATTCGAGGTAATTTGGTTTTTCCCTGTACATGAGGTAGCTACTCCCAAGAACAGCTAATTAACAAACTCCATTTCCTTCATATCCTTTTCTAATGTCACCAAAAAGTAAGATAATTGTAAAAGAAAACCTGCCTATGATACCACTTTATAACATCTTTGATTCAGGTGCCGACCAAAGGTGCCACGAACTCGATTGGTCACATAACCTCAAGTACATTTCCTCGAACTCCAGAGGTTGTTGACTAACAGCGAGGGAAAGGTGTGATATTGGGGAAACTATGCCCTCATTGGAAGAGTATACATAGTGAAAAAAAATAGTAAATAATAGTGGAAATAGTAATACCAATAAAAGTAAACAACAGAAGACTGAAATTAAATCCAAAAATGCCACAATATATATATATATGATGCATGTCACATGTTTCTAGGAAATCATCCAAATAATTCATAATTCTGGAAATACAATACATAAATCAATGTACATAAAATCATGCAAACTCCAGCAGCATCGTAAGCCTCATCTTGGTCTTGTGCTCTCCATCTCCAATAGCAATCTAGTACCTAATGAAGAAGGGAACTTTCCCTTATCTATACTTGAAATAATATAATATATTTGGGTCAAAATCATGACCTAAATATGGTGTGATAAGAATCTCATTATGCAACCACCAAAAGATTTGTTCCTAACTATCAGGGAATATATATAGAAGGCAATATGCGTTAATGAAGCAATAAACTAGGAAGTACTCAAAAATAAAAAATCATATAGAATTCAATTACATTCATTTACATTTATTATTCAAACCATCGAAACATATAAAACTTTGGATCTAGCCTAAGCTCTATATCTCCTATTAAAGTAACAAAACAGATGTCTCAGATGACCATCTAAAAAAAAAATTAAGACCGAATCCAATCTTGTGATTTGGCTTGGAAGATGCTTCACATATCATTAAATTATTCAAAAATGACCCTTTGGGAAAGTTCTCATAGTCTAATCCACCTTGTCTAATATAACAACAATTCATTTAATAACTACCCACTGGGAAAGATATCACGGTCTAACCCCTTTGGTAAAATATACTATCAAAAAATTATAAACAACCACATAGGAAAGCTATCACGGTCTAAACCCTTTGGTCTAAAATACTATCAACAACTATAAACAATCATCTAGGAAATCTCTCACGGTCTAACACTTGGTTCGATGACCACTTGGATGCTCTCACAGTTAATACCCCTAGGTCAACATTTTAGTAAAACATAAATAAATGACCCTCCCTGGGGAAGTTCTCACAATAAATTCCCCTTGGTCTAACTTTAAAAAATCATATCTCATGCATCTTACATAATCATCAAATCCATCCTAACAATGCAGGGCATGGGATACAAGCAATCCTAATAGGCATCCTAAACCAAATGTCCATAAAATAGTCAAACAAGGGAAATTCACCCATGGGTGTCCCATAAACAACGTATATAACCTTGAAAATAAGAAACTACCCTTTATCAATTAAATAAACCATATCAGGTACTAAATAAGGTCAAATTCCAAGTCAAGCAATACCCCAAATGTGGGTATGCATCACCTTAAGCATATATAATCCAAGACAAGACAACGAAGGCACAAACCACTTACCTCGATGTCGTATGATCGATATACTTGAACGTTGGCTCTTGAATCGGCCTAGATCGGTGTAGATCTACAAAAAGGTGAAAACATCCAACCTTGAATAACTTAAAAATGGGGATGAATCATATAGCATCCCGCATTTTTGTCACATAAACTTTCATTACATTAAAAAAAATGAGTATCTTTAAGGTTTAGTGTCTTGGAAACCAGGAACTTAATACATGAAACAAAAAAAACATTCTTCTTAAACACTTGAAAGGCTTATACTTATGTTCATATTAGGTTCATTACTGCATCTCATAACCTGGGGAAATACATCAAAAGAAAGGGTGAGCAGAAGGCCCAGTAAGGGAAACAAGAGAAACATTTTACATGTGAACTTGAGATACATCAACAATGTCATGAAAAGAACTTTAAGGCATGAGAAAGAAATCATGAGGCATATCATAATAAAAATAATGTTTTTCATAACTTGAAGATGTGGCTAAAACATTTAATATATAAAATCATGGACATATCACCAAGGTCCATCCCCATGGTGTCATTTAAAAATTACCAAGGTTATTCACCAAGATATCGTGAAAATTGTAATCTCTAGTGGTTACATCATTACCCAATGCATTGGAGCGCTATCAGGGCGCACCCTTAAATTTGCCTTTATTATCATGTGAGCCACATATATCATCATAAATAATTTCATAAACAACCCATATAGCATAAAAGAAATGGGTTTCATTTAATAATCATAACTTTTTAAAAACTGCTTTAAAGACATGTTCTTCACGTCACTTTAAACCCACGGAAAGGGAAAGCGGGTTTCATGTATGTAAATCCCAGAATTTAAAATAGAACATTTTGATATATATATGTGAATACACCTATAGAAATAAGATCTTTGATTATTCAATTAATAACATAAAATAATTTGGAGAAAAAGAGAGAGGCATTTGAGACGAAAATTCTGCAGCACAACGGCTACGTTACAGGGTTTTAGAAAATGCAGAAAAGAGAGGGGACAAGGGTCAGACATTCATAAATTACACATAAAGCAGTAGAGGGAAAAAATATAAGGGATTTAAGAACATGGTAATGAAATTTGAAAATATACCATATGAAATGAAGAACATGAAAGGAAGACAAAAATAAGATTTCTCTTATGAAAACTCGGCAGCCTAACGGCGTCACATAAACTTCAACCAAAAATGAATTGATGAGATCAAATAGGGTCACTCATCTTATGAACATAAAATATCAGTATGATATATATAGAGATCATACCCCAACATAATAAAAAGGTACTTTCAAGACTTGACATAGAATTAGAACTTTGAAAAAGGAGAGAGGTGAAAGAACCACTTAAAAATTCGGCCGCCGAACGGCGCCAGTTAAAACTTCAAAATACTGAACTGAAGAGATAAAATGGGGTCTCTCATCATATGATCATAAAATATCAGTATGATAGATATAGAGATCATACCTCAACATAATAAAAAGTAACTTGAAAGACTTTACATGAAAATAGATCTTGAAAAATGAGAAGGGAGAAAGAATCTATTACAAAAATTTCGGCAGCCTAACGACACCACTTAAACATTCATAAAACGAAATAATGAGAGTAAGAGGGGATCTTTCATTATATGAACATGAAAATTTCAGTAATCGGAATATAAAAGAACATCATCCAACATAATAACTTGGATCATAAAAAAATGACTTAAAAGAAATCACTTGAAAAGAAAGAGTGGGGTCAGATCCCTTACCTTAAAACGTAACTCTTAAAACTCAAAGTTTTGAACCTTAAGGGGCTTGAGGGCACCTTGGGAGGACTCCTTGTGAGGTAACGAGACCGGAACTTCGTTGAGAATGATTTTGGAGTCCAAAGGATGAGAGAATGACTTGGTATTTATAGGGAAAGTGAGGGGACAAGGCATTAATGGCCAAGGGACCCCTCATAAGTGGGTTTCACAAAACCATGTGCTCTCCCATGATATTTCCCATGAAGTTAGGCCACATGGGGCCCCTCATACAATAATGCATCACCTTTGGTCGGCCAACCCATAAAATATCTCATGAAATCATCATGACACAGTTATGATGTCATTAAACATACCGAAACCCTAAAACTGTATTTTTACTATTCACTAAAAATTCATCTTTCTCAGAAAAATCCCAAAATTTCACCTTAACCAAATATCAATGAACTGATTTCAAAAATGAACTCCATTTTATAAAAATAATTTTTTAAATATTTTTAATTTATTTTTTAATTAAATACACTATTCGCCGAAAATTCATTTTTTTAGAAAAATCCCCAAAAATTACCTTAACATAATATCGATGCTCTGAGTTCAAAAATGAAATCCATTTTATAAAAATAATTTTCTAAATATTTTTATTTTTATTTTTAATTAAAAAACACTATTCACCCGAAAAAACTAATACTTGAATAATAATTTATGAAACCGTTATTTAACCATTTTATTGAATCACGTTACTTAATCAAGGTGCCTAGATCATATTAATACTTTCTTTAAGTGATATTACTAATCCATTTGGTCACATTACTAATCCTAAGCATAAAATTACTATTCATAATTTACTATTCATCAAAAATTAAGTTGATCTTATTAGACTCTAAATTTCGTACTGAACATAATTTTAGAAGACCATTTTTTGAAAATCATTACACATTTTTTATTATTTAAGGTTTACATAAAAAAATTTAAAATATCCTTTCTCTAAAATTCATCAAAAATATGCATACTATATTTATCCAGACATATGAAAATTCATAAACTTCATCATAAGAAGAGATAAAAAATTTTATTTAAAACAAAGGATTACACAAGGCAGTTATGGTCTCCTTACATAGCCCCTTATCACACCGGCATAGGACCTAAGTGTAAGGTGTGCTAAGGTGAGAGAATCTGAGGGAGGCTCGGCCAACATCGCACGAGTAGTAATTTCTATCAGTTTGATCTTCTCGCGAAGGCGATTCCGTTCTAGCTTCACACGATGAAGTTCGGATTGGGTTTGGTCCAGAGGAAAGACCAGTGGTGCTACCTCCTTCCCAAGTTCTATTAGATGGGCTTCGATCGGTCCAAGACTACTGGGTGAGGCCATCGAATCTTCTTTCTATATTAATTAAACAAGATTACTTGTATTTAGAGACACTAATCAAAATGTTTAGTTTACAGTGGTCATATTGAACAATGGTCATATAATAGTCAAAACCCAACGGTCTCATTTTAATTATACTCATGTTATCAAATGAAACATTTTTGTTGAGTATAAAAAAAATAGAATAACACACAAAATTAGGAAACAAGATTTATTCAAAATTTTGGGTCGTTACAATCTTCCCCCTTAAGAAATTTTGTCCTCGCAATTTTTAAAATTGGGTTTTGAAATTTCATTGAAAGTCTCACATCGGAAAAGGAGTCAGTAAAACTATTACTTTAAAAGAAAGAAAGGGAAGTACAAAGGTCACCCGAGTTAACCCACACTAGGATTCCATGTAGGAAAACATGGACATGGAGGAGAAAACAAAGGGTCATGTTCTGAGGGAGAGTGATAGAAAACATGATTAGGAGAAAGTTAACCATAAGAAAATCCCAAACATAAGATGTGTGTAAACGGTCTTTGATTACCTAGTAGGAAACATAAACCAACAACGTTTTTGTTTTAAGTTCCTTTTCATAATTTTGAGGAACTCATTTACTACATAGAACAAAAACATAAGGAAATATACCTAACTTCAAGTAGAGTTTCATCCTTTAATAAGTCTCTACCAAAACTAATATTTTCTCCAAATGATGAGCATTAAAAACTACTTGGTCTCATCAAAACACAAGAATCATCTTCTAGAGAATCACATAATCCACAAAAGATTAACTATCTATTTCTTCTATCTTTAAACATTATCCCAAAAACAGAAAGGTTAAGGTAAAACAACTCTTCAAAAAGAAAGAATCCAATAGAAATGGAAACTATTTTTAAATCTTCAAAGTTCCATGGTACTACTCAAAGTTCATCATAGACCATTCAATAAATAGTGGTCCTTAAAATTCTTCAAAATAAACCAAACTAAGATTGAAACCCAAATACAAGAAGGATTTCATAACATAGTCTTCTAAAATAAACTTCATTGTTCATCTCCAAAAAACATCAACCACTCCTAACATCTTATAACAAAAGTAGCTAACCTAAACATATTTTACCCAAGATAGGTTAATCATTCCCATAAGTAACCTAAATTACTATAAGTCCACCTTAAATTCATCCATTCTTCAAAATATAAGTCAACCTTACTCCTCAATGAAAATATCGTAGTAATCTATTTACCTCGATCATATAGGGTCCCTAAAATAGTGAACGTCTTCCAAAATAATAATCATTTTTTAATCCACTAATCATCTCTGTCATATTAATACAGAAATCGTCACATTTCCTATCTCATTGGTTGTTGGGACATGTTCTTCCATTTCCCGCCATTAACTGAGAAAATAAAGTACAATTAGGGGCTTAAATACTTACCCAATAATCATGAAAAGGAGCTTAAAGCATAGAAGGATAACTTGTAGAAGAAAAGTATACCCTAACTTGTGATCCCCTAGGATCCAAACTAGGTTATCGATGATCATATATTCTTATGTGAATCTTTATTTTATTTTATCTTTGTTCCTTTAATAATGGTTCATACTAAGCTTATGAATTTACCAAAGCATATCCTCCGGGAGTGTCGTAACCAAGAGTGCAGTAAGGCCCGTTATTGTGTACCAGTTCCCGTTCGAGTCTAGCTCAAAGTGGTGTTTTCGGGTTTTACCCCTATGTACATCTGTGCCAGAGCCACCTCTACCTGCTCATATCCAGATAGGGATGTATTTGCTTGGAAACCCCTTACTCAATACTGACCAAAATACCAGGAAGATTTCCTATATTTAAAATTTTATATAGGGTTCTTCCTAATGTTTTAATATCCTAATTTCCACAAATAACTAAACCATCCTTTGATACCAACTATAGAATCCCGCTTTTTTGTCACATAAACTTTCATTACATTAAAAAAACTGAGGATCTTTAAGGTTTAGTGTCTTGGAACCCAGGAACTTAATACATGAAACAAAAAAAAAATTCTTCTTAAACACTTGAAAGGCTTATATTTATGTTCATCATAGGTTCATTACTGCATCTCATAACCTGGGGACATACATCAAAAGAAAGGGTGAGTAGAAGGCCCCGTAAGGGAAACAAGATAAACATTTAAATGTGAACTTGAGATACATCAACAATGTCATGAAAAGAACTTTAAGGAACGAGAAAGAAATCATGAGGCATATCATAATAAAAATAATGTTTTTCATAACCTGAATATGTGGATACAACATTTAATATAGACAATCTTGAAAATATCACCAAGGTCCATCCCCAAGGTGTCATTTTAATATTACAAAGGTTATTCACCAAGATATCGTGAAAATTGTAATCTCTAGTGGTTACATCATTACCCAATGCATTAGAGCGCTATCAGGGCACACCCTTAAATTTGCCTTTATTATCATGTGATCCACATATATAATCATAAATAATTTCATAAAAAACCCATATAGCATAAAATAAATGGGTTTCATTTCATAATCATAATGTTTTAAAAACTGCTTTAAAGACATGTTCTTTACGTCACTTTAAACCCACGGAAAGGGAAAGCGGGTTTCATGTATGTAAATACCAGAATTTAAAATAGAACATTTTGATATATATATGTGAATACCCCTATAGAAATAAGAGATTTTAGTATTCACTAAATAACATAAAATAATTTTGAGAAAAAGAGAGAGGCATTTTGAGACGAAAATTCTGCAGCACAACGGCTACGTTACAAGGTTTTAGAAAACGCAGAAAATAGAGGGTGCATGGATCAAACATTCATAAATTCCACATAAAACAGTAGAGGGACAGAATATAAGGGATTTAATAACATGGTAATGAAATTTGAAAATATACCATATGAAATGAAGAACATGAAAGGAAGACAAAAATAAGATCTCTCTTATGAAAACTCGGCAGCCTAACAGCGTCACATAAACTTCAACCAAAAATGAATTGATGAGATCAAATAGGGTCTCTCATCATATGAACATAAAATATCAGTATGATAGATATAGAGATCATACCCCAACATAATAAAAAGTTACTTGCAAGACTTGACATAGAATTAGAACTTTGAAAAAGGAGAAAGGTGAAAGAACCACTTTAAAATTCGGCAGCCTAACGGCGCCACTTAAAACTTCAAAATACTGAACTGAAGAGATAAAATGGGGTATCTCATCATATGATCATAAAATATCATTATGATAAATATAGATATCATATCCCAACATAATAAAAAGTAACTTGAAATACTTTACATGAAAATAGATCTTGAAAAATGAGAAGGGAGAAAGAATCTGTTACAAAAATTTCGGCAGCCTAACGGCGCCACTTAAACATTCATAAAACGAAATAATGAGAGTAAGAGGGGATCTGTCATTTTATGAACATGAAAATGGAAGTAATAGGAATATAAAATAACATCCTCCAACATAATAACATGTACCATAAAATAAATGACTTAAAAGAGATCACTTGAAAAGAAAGAGAGGGGTCAGATCCCTTACCTTAAAACGTAACTCTTAAAACTCAAAGGTTTGGACCTTGAGGGGCTTGAGGGCACCTTGGGAGGACTACTTGGGAGGTAAGGATACCGTAAATTTGTTTAGAATGATTTTGGAGTCCAAAGGATGAGAGAATGGCTTGGTATTTATAGGGAAAGTGAGGGGACAAGGCATTAACGGCCAAGGGACACCTCATAAGTGGGTTTCACAAAACCATGTGCTCTCCCATGATATTTCCCATGATGTTAGGCCACATGGGGCCCCCCATAAAATAATGCATCACCTTTGGTCGGCCAACCCATAAAATATCTCATGATATCATCATGACACAGTTATGATGTCATTAAACATACTGAAACCCTAAAACTGTATTTTTACTATTCACTGAAAATTCAAATTTCTTAGAAAAATTCCAAAATTTCACCTTGACCAAATATCAATGCACTGATTTCAAAAATGAACTCCATTTTATAAAAATAATTTTCTAAATATTTTTAATTTATTTTTTAAATAAATACACTATTCGCCGAAAATTCATTTTTTTAGGAAAATCCCCAAAAATTACCTTATCATAATATCGATGCTCTGAGTTCAAAAATGAAATCCATTTTATAAAAATAATTTTTTAAATATTTTTAATTTAATTTTTAATTAAAAAACACTATTCACCCGAAAAAACTAATACTTGAATAATAATTTATGAAACCGTTATTTAACCATTTTATTGAATCACATTACTTAATCAAGGTGCCTATATCATATTAATACTTTGTTTAAGTGATATTACTAATCCATTTGGTTACATTACTAATCCTAAGCATAAAATCACTATTCATAATTTACTATTCATCTAAAATTAAGTTGATCTTATTAGACTCTAAATTTTGTACTGAAAAAAATTGTAGAAGACTATTTTTTGAAAATAATTACACATTATTTATTATTTAAGGTTTACAAAAAAAATTAAAATATCATTTCTCTAAAATTAATCAAAGATATGCATACTATATTTATCCGGACATTTGAAAATTCATAAACTTCATCATAAGAAGAGATCAAAATTTTTATTTAAAATAAAGGATTACACAAGGCAGTTATGGTCTCCTTACATAACCCCTTATCACACCGGCATAGGACCTAAGTGTAAGGTATGCTAAGGTGAGAGAATCTGAGCGAGGCTCGGCCAACATCGCACGAGTAGTAATTTCTATCAGTTTGAACTTCTCGCGAAGGCGATTCCGTTCTAGCTTCACACGATGAAGTTCGGCTTGGGTTTGGTCCAGAGCAAAGCCCAGTGGTGCTACATCCTTCCCAAGTTCTATTAGATGGGCTTCGATCGGTCCAAGACTACTGGGTGAGGCCATCGAATCTTCTTTCTATATTAATTAAACAAGATTACTTGTATTTAGAGACACTAATCGAAATGTTTAGTTTACAGCAGTCATATTGACCATTAGTCATATAACAGTCAAAACTCAATGGTCTCATTTTAATTATACTCATGTTATCAAATGAAACATTTTTGTTGAGTATAAAAATAAAATAGAATAACACACAAAATTAGGAAACAAGATTTATTCAAAATTTCGGGTCGTTACAAATCGGGAAGGACTCTAGAGGATTCAAGATCTCATTGCTGGGATTCCAACGCACCCGATGGTATCTCAATCGGATCTTGGATGGAGAATCGGGGGTTTGATCTTCATTCTTCATTCCCGAGCGCTCCTTTAAAAAAGACAAGAAGAAGAAGTTGTTTCTAGACATGAGACGCAACCCCACTTTGATATATCAAATAAAAAGAAAAGTACATGACATGTTCATTTAAACTACACACCATGTATTATCCTCAACCAACACCCAGCTTAAACAGTCTGCCAGGTCACCACACAACCATGTACTTGGCCATTACACAGGAAGTACACAGTTGAACACAGTAATCGAGTAAACGAAATGTGCACAAAAGTACATGGTGTGTACTTATAAAATTCTCATTTCTTTTTTTATCTTCAAAACCAACCCTAAATATTGATCCATACCAGAAATGAAGATTTGGGTTCTGACATATATATCCATTTATTACACTAGAAAATTCCCTAAGGGTAAGATGCACAGTGATGAAATTTTCATGGGGTGGTTTGGTGCACATGGTTTGGGCCATGATCTCGATGAGCTTTCACTTCTCCTATAATTGGTTTCACTCATTCTTTAGTTATTAGATATCAACTTAGTATTGGTAAAAATAAAATCTCAATGATTCCATCTTCCTCAAAAGCTCTAACAAATTCATTTTATAGGGTACAATTCTACTAGTTGAGGTCATCACTCCCTTTGTCTATGCCAATTGGATTTGTTAAAAACCCTATATTTATACTAATCAAATGATCATTTTTCAATGGATATATTATCAATGGTTATGATGCTTAATTTTCTTTTAAATCCCATCGGATATAATAAAACCAAATAAGTGCATGTGTTTTCTATATCCATAATACACAATAAGACATTTAATAAAATCACAAGGGGTATTTTATTTATTCAAGTTCATGTCGTTACATTCTGAATCTTGTTACCTTATTCCATGTAGATATTTATTGGAATACCTTATCACCAACTTCAAACTCTAGATCGCATAGAAGATTTTCAATGTAACTTTTTTTTCGACTCTGAGATTATTTATGTGTTGTTGAATGGATATAACCTACTCTACCATTTCATAGGCTAGATTATGTCCCAGTATCATTATTTCTCCAACTTAAATCTGGCACATTATATTTCTACACTTCTTTACATAGAGGTATTCATAAGGATCTATATGAATACTTGAGTGAAAGATATTCTTGTAAGAAAATTTAAGGAAGGTATTGAGCACAACCGTCTTTGAAATCCATATAGGATTCTCTTAACAAGTATTATAGAGTTTTAATGGTCCTATCAATCTGACCATATTTATGAGGATGATAAGTAGTAATAAAACTCAATTATATATCTAGAGCTCACTAATGACTTTTCCATGAATTTAATGTAAACCTTATATCTCAATCAAATACAATAGATTGTGATGCGCCATGAAACCTTACCACTTACTTAATGTATATTCTGGAAATTTGATTAAGATATAAATATTATTTGATATCAATAAAGTTTTCTGGATTTGTAAGGAGATTGACTATAGCACAAGTAGAATTATGGTATTTCAATGTTTCGGGGAGTCTGATGACAAAATCCATGCTGATGTTTTTCCCATTTCCATTTTGGTATGGATAATGGTTATAACAACATCTTATATTTTAGTCTCTTAGCCTTAACATGATAACAAACCAAGAACCAAGATACATACTCTAAAATATCTCCCTTCATGTTGTCCCACTAGAAATACTCTTGCATATCTATAAACATCTTTTTTACTTTCATGATGAATAAATAATTATGAACTATAAGCTTTGTCCAATAACTCCTTCTTCAAGTCTTGTATAGGTGGTGATGTGATATCATTAAAATATTATTTAGATATTAATGAGTGGGTATAACCTTAATCAAGTAAAAAAATTAAATCCTAGAGTTTATGGTAAGTGTACCTTTCAAAAAAATTCTAGGAACTTCCACATCAGCTATAGTAATTTCATAAAGTTTTCCTTCTCCCCTTAAGCTTATTCTATAGTAAGTTATCTTGAAATTTGGGTAATTGGTTGGAAATGTGGCATATATCCTTATAATTAATAAATGTACTTTTATAGATTCACCCTTACCCTTGAATTCATGAGCACGGTGACATTTTTCTCTACACTTGAAGAAATATCCTTTTCTTTTAGGTATGTACCAAGGTGTTTCTTTCCAAAAGTATTGCATGGTGGAAAATTATCCTTTCTCTTCTTACCCTTATCCATTTTTTACTCCACATACCTCTTCTTAACTTTATTTTCTTAAAATCCATAATAATTTTATAATTATTTCTCTATATTGATAGTGCATGATATTATATCCCCATATGATGAGAATTTTTGGGAGACTAGTTCACTTTAAAGGATTTGCTTGATCCCATCAAAAAATGATCAATCTTTATCTTTGGGTTATGTACATAATCCAAAACATGAATTGATAACGTTTTAAAGTTAACTTCAAACATTATAACATTTTATTCTTATATTTATCTTAGATTCAATAATTTTATCTCCATATCCACTCATTGTTTGTGAGGAAAATATTTTTCAAAGAAAAGTTCCTTATAAGTCCTTCAATTCCATGATCTTTATTTTCTCATAAACCTTAGTGTTTTGAATAAATTACCACCATCTATATACATCCCATGAGGGATAATAAACTTCCATGATATCCTTATCCCTTTCATTACTTCCCAAAGTATGAAATACCTTCTCTAAGGAACTTATCCATTTATCAGCTACAAATGGATTTGTAGTCCCACTGAATGATATAGGTACTAGATGCATGAATTTTTATAACATTGTCACATAACATTTTGAATTATATGTCTAATATATATGGTAAATGTTATTAGTTATAACCTGAGTCAACATCCCTAATATAGTTATAACTTGTTTAGCTCTAGTTCCAGCTCTATCTTTATTATCATTCCTATGATGGAAATTCCTATATGGATTGTTTGAATTGATATGGTTTCAATTCCTTCCACTAGGTTCCATTTCTAAATAATAAAGTTTATGAATTATAATGTATAATTGCAAAAATAATGAAACACTTAACATAAATTGAAACATTTATGCATAGTTAATATTAGAATCATAAATTTAGTTTCTTTGGGAATATTCTCAAACCATAAAAATATTTTAAAATACTCTATAATGGTTTCTTAAGAAAATGAGAATTAAACCAATCATTCCCCAAATGTGTTTCAAACAAAGTGTGTGGTAATGTAATACTCATCATGCACTAGAATGGTGGTCAATATATACTCAACTGGCTATTTTTGAGTTTATTACCCCTAAATTCATCTATTCCAAAACCACACTATAACAACCCTTATCTTTAATACACACTTAAAGATGATTTATTACATAAACTTGAAGTTAATACAACTCCAAATACCGATAGGTGTAGTGTATTGGGAAATTAGGAACATTACATAGAAACTTAAAACATGAAATACAAAATATTTATTTCAAACTTCTTCGACATGACCAACTCATTCCTTCATACTTAACATTGCATGGGATAACTAGAGGACATACATAAGAAAGGGGTTAGCTATAAAGCCCAGTAAGGGAGTAAACAAGGAATAACATGAAGAATAAAATACATGTTAAGTAATTGGAATATCAATGGAGAATAATAGAAGCATGAACATAAAGTCATGATATATCATGATTATCATAACATGGAAATGTGGTAATGACATACAATAAGATATTAGCATGAGCCAAGGCTCACTGCACATGGATTAGCATGAGTAAACCCACATTGCAAATGAATTAGAATGAGTAAAACCTAATTGTACATGTATTATCATGAGTAAACCCTCATTTCACATTTCATATCATGATACTAAACATTACCCAATGCATTGGAGCACTATGATGGTTCACCCTTTATAAACATTTCATTTCATGCATAAGTGTGCCACATAGATCATATAACATGGGATCATTCAACATCATAAGTTATTACAAGATTAAGGAACTTGTTATACATAAATTTAAGTACCATTAAATATTTATATGTTCATAAAGATGAATAACCTTGATAGATAAATGGGTATGGTATTCACTACTTGATGATTTTGTCTTGGAAAATCGAGGTGCAATTTCGACAGCATAACGTCGTCATATAGAAATTTAAAAGTTGGGTTGATGAGAGAGAAAGGGTTATCTCATAATTTATACATTAAATAGACAATAATGGGATTTTGTAACATAATATCCCGACATATGAAATGGAATTTAGATGCATAATATGGGAGAAATACTTGAATGTAAATAAGAAGAGAGAAATCCATTACGGAATTTCAACATGGTAATGGGTATACATGGAAAGAATTAATGAGAGGAAAAGTGGTATATAATCCTTAAAAAATAAGTATGGAAGTGTGGGGGAGGTTCATAATCATACCCTAACTTTTTTAATTGAAAAATAAAAGGGTATAACATCATGAAGAAACTTGGATAAAAATGAAAGAGGAAGGAATCCCTTACTTGAGTGTGTGACTTCAAGAGCTTGAAGAGGGGATTATTGAGAGATTGGGTGCCTTGGGAGGATTATAGAGAGAGGATATCAGATTAGGTAAGTCCTATAAGTATTTTGAGTGAATAGAAGTGGGAGATTTTGTGGGTTTATATAGGAAATGAGAGGGTAATTCTTTAATATTTCACAAACTTAGGTTTTGGAATCTATATAATTAAATATTAAAAACCAAAAACCTTACAAAGGTTTTCCCATGATTTTTTCCAAATTGGAGTGTAAAAAATTATTTTATAATTCCAATGGCTGAAAATATTAAAATATTAGCCTTTCTTATGTGGAGGTGAGTCACATTATTAAAGAAATTGAATTTAAAATCCTAAATTATATTATACATTTTTTAGGATTCACTAAGGCTTTATAAAATAAGTAAAACAAATATAAAATCAAATTATTTTAATGGGAAAACATATATTGGTCTGATAATACCCATTATACTATTTATTACAACATTTTTCTATCATAATGATGTCATAAAACACATATTTTATTTATAGAGTATTTATTTTTTACCAAAAAATTCTAATATCACGGAAAATTGTGAAAAATTAACCATTGGATAATTTTGACATACCGATTACAAAAATAATATTCATTTTATTTAAATAAGTTTTTAATTATGTAAATTTTAACTTTTAAAAATGAAAACTGACATTTATTGAAAATTAAAGGGTTTTGAAAAAAACATTTTTCAAACCTTAATAAAAATTGCATTTGAATTCATAAAAATTATATACTCATTCATTATTCATAAAATTAATTTGATAATAATATATTATTAAAATATTAATTATTTAAAAAATTCATTAATTCCTTAAAATAAATTCTTTAAAAATATATTATCTATTTTATTGTTTAAAAAAAATATAACTATTATCAAACTACTTACCTAATAATTTAAAAATAAGGAAATGATATAATCCTCATTTATAATAATTTTTTTATAATATTATAAATAAAACCCATAGTTTAATATAATGAATATATTTCTCAAAAGTACCATTTTTACCCAAAAAGGCAATTTATCAAATTCGTCAATTTTTAGAAAATACTATTTTCATAAAGGAATTGATAAAATAATACATTTATTTATAAAAATGGATTACATAACAAATAACTAATACCTTTTTAAATAACCCCTTGTAACACCCACATAATACCTAACGGTAAAGTGTGCGATGGTGATAGACTCTTGGGGCGGCTCGGATAACATTGTCCAGGTGGTAATCTCTATTAACTTGAACTTCTCTTGTAGGTGATTCCATTCAAGATTAATGGGTTGAAGCTCGGCTTGGGCTTGGTCAAGATCGAATCCCAGTGATTCTACCTTCTTTCTAAGATTTGAAAAATGAGCTTCGTATGGCCTGAATCTACTGGATGGGGCCATCCTCTCCTTTTTTGGTGTCAAAAGGATTATTTTTAAAAACATTAAATTTTTATCAGTTGTGTGATCATTATTCAAGGGTTATATTATCAAAGGTAATGATATTTAATGGTCATTTAAGCCCAATAATAATAAAAGGAATAAAAAAGAGTGTATGTGTTTTCTGTAAGACATTAAAAGAAAGATAATTTTATTCATAAAAGACCGGTTCATTACAACATTCCCCCATTAATAAATTTTACCCCTAAAATTTCTTTTTCCATCACTAAAATAGATGGGGGTAACTCTGCCTCATCACTTCCTTTGGTTCCCATGTAGCTTCTTCAAACTTTTGGTTTCTCCATAACACTTTGATGAGGGGCATCGTCTTATTTCATATAAATTTTTCTCTGCTATCTAAGATCTTCACCGGCTTCTCTTCATAGGAGAGTAAATTCTCCAATGGTACCACCTATGGATTGAGTACATGTGATAGGTTAGGTATTTACTTCCTCAAGAGTGATATGTGGAATACATCATGTATGTGAGACACGTTTGGGGTGAGTGCCAGTTGATAGGTCACTGCTCCAATGTGATCAAGGATCTCAAAATGGATGATGTACCTTGGAATAATCTTTCCGTTCTTCCCAAATCTCATAACTCTCTTCTAGGGTGATATATGGAGGAATACTATGTCTCCAACATCAAAATCAAGGTCTCCTTGATGATTGCCATCATAGCTCTTTTTTTACTCTGAATAGCATTATTGTATGTTTGGATGTTCTTAACCTTCTCCACCATTTCTTAGACCATTTTTGGACCTAGATGTTTTTTCTCCCTAACTTCATCCCAACATGCTGGTGTTCTGCACCTATTCCTGTAAAGGGATTCATAAGTATCCATTTGGATGCTTGAGTGGAAATTATTGTTGTAAGAGAACTCAACTAGAGGAAGATTTTTATTCTATCCTCTTTTGAATTCCATTGAGCATTCTCTCAATATAAGCGTTTGGATAGTCTGCTCATATTGGCCATCAGTTTGAGGATGATAAGTCGTACTGAAGTTCATATCAATATTCATAGTGTGTTGGAGACTCTTCCAAAACTTATAGGTTAATCTTGGATCTCAATTAGATACAATAGATAATGGTACTCCATGAAACCTTACCACAACACTGATGTATATATGTGCTAGTTGATCCAATGAGAAATCCTCTCGAATTGCAATGAAGTGTGCAGTCTTTGTAAGATGATCCATAACAACCCATATAGCATTGATTCCTTTGGATGTATTTGGAAGTCTGATAACAAAGTATGTGGTGATGTTCTCCTATTTACAAGTTGGTATGGGTAATGGTTTCATTATCCATTTATACTTTTGTCTCTCAGCCTTCACTTGCAAGCATACTAGGAACTTTGATATATACACAGTGATCTCCTTCTTCATGTTATCCCACCAATAATGATCTTATAGATCTGAATACATCTTTGTGTTTCCTAGGTGAATGGAGAAATTCAAACTATGTGCATCTTCCAAAAGTTCTTTCTTTAACTCGGTATTTTATGGAACACATAGTCTTGAATGAAATATCACAATTCCTTCTTCATTAACATTGAACTCTGAGGAATTCCTTTTTATGATAGTTTCCACTTTCTTCTGAATTCCCACATCATCCTTTTGATCATCCTTTAACCTTTCCAAAAGAGCGGTTGAGAAATCATTTGTGAAAGGATTGATGATGTTCCCTTCTCTATGATTCCCATGTCTATTTTTATCAAATCTAATAAGATTGAATCCTTTTAAATTATCATCAATGAAAGAGTTGTTGTATCCTTTCTACTTAGAGCATTTGCCACCGTGTTCGTTTTCCCTGGGTGGTAATGGATTGAGTATTCATAGTATTTGATCAGCTTTAGCCATCTTCTTTAGTGCATATTCAACTCTTTATATGTGAATATATACTTGAGGCTTTTTTGATCCATATATATTTCACACTTATCCTTAAAAGGTAATGTCGCCAAATTTTCAAAGAGAATATTACTACAGCCAACTCCAAATCCTGTGTTGGATAGTTCTGCTCATGAACTGTCAATTTCCTTGAATCATAGGCAATGAATTTTTCATTTTGCATCAACACACATCTCAGGACCTTCTTCAAAGCATCACTAAATTCAATGGAAAAATCTCCACTTGTGGGTAGTGTGAGCACAGGTGCAATGCTAAGCCTTAATTTTAACTCCTTGAAGCTCTCTTCGCATTCATCATTACAAGAAAACTTGACTACCTTCTAAGTTATCTTGGTAAGAGGGTTTGAAAATTGTAATAAATTTATCACAAATCGATAATAATATCTAGCTAACCCAAGGAAGCTATAGATATCTGTCACAGATGTTGGCCTTAGACATCCCTCAATTGCATTTTTCATGGAGGGATCCACAAATATCTCATTACTTGTGATGATATTCCCCAAGAATGGGACTTCCTTCAACTAGAACTCGCACTTGATATACTTTTCATAGAGGTTATCCTTTCACAAGGTCTCTAGTACAATGTTTATATTCTCTTCATGATCTTCATTGGTTTTGGAGTACATTAAAATATCATCTATAAAGACTATCACAAATTTTTTGAGGTAATATCTAAAGACTCGATTCATCAAGTCCATGAATATTTCTAGAGAATTAGTGAGTACTAAAGGAATAACTATGAATTCATAGTGCCCATATTTTGTACGAAAATTAGTTTTGGGGATATACTCCTTCTTCACCCTTAAATGGTAATATCCCAATTGTAGATCCACCTTGGAGAAGTATTGTGCTCCACGTAGCGGATTGAACAAGTCATCAATTCATGGAAAAGGATACTTGTTCTTTATAGTGATTTTGTTGAGCTAACAATAATCAATGCAAAGGTGCATTGACCCATCCTTCTTCTTGATGAAGAGGATTGGTGCACCCCATGGTGAAGCACTTGGGCATATAAACCCTTTATCTATATTATCCTGTAGATTTTTATTTATCTCCTCAAGCTACACAACATCTATTCTATACGGAGTCTTGGATATTATAAATTCCCTAGGTATGATATCAATAGAGAATTCAACAACTCTTCTCGGAGGATGACTAGAAAATTCCTCAAGAAACACGTCAACAAATTTCCTCACAATAGTCTTATCTTTGAATATGATTCCTTCCATAGAGTCAATAATCTGAGAAAGATATGTATACTCATAGGTCAGCAATGTAAACTCTTGAGATGATGACTCTAAAGAAGATTCATCCTATTCCTTGCACTTGTACAGAATCGAGGGTTGATTCGCCATATTGAGATTGATTTCCCTATCACGACAATTTATGTTGGCTATATATAAGGAAATCCATCCATGCTAATAATTTCATAAAATAGAACCATAGTAAGTATGACGAGGTTTGCAGGGAAGTTCAATCCAGAAATTTTGATAGGGGAGGAGTTATATTCATGGGATGCAATAATTTCCCCATTTTTCATTCTCACCGACATCTCAAATTCCATGATTTGTGGTGGTTTTTGTATTGTTATACTAAACATTATAGATATAAATGAATGCATATAACCAGAATCAAAAAGTATTTTTTCTATCCTTCAATGAATAACTAGTGTACTTGTCACCACTTAATTTTCGGGATTCACTTCAGTAGTAGTGATGGAAAAATCTCTCCCTTGCTTCCTTGGAGGTTGTTGGTTGCCTCAAAAAACCCTTAGCTTAGGGAACTGGTTTGCAAAGTGCCCTGGTACTTTTTAGTTGTATCAATTAACAATGTGTTGAGGGTCAAACTAAGCATTCCTCTCCTTTGTCGCAATAGTGGGTTTTTCTTGTCAACAGTTAATGGACAGGTGCTCCTCTCTTTCACACCTAAAGAATTTCCTCATCCCCTTCAGGAAATTTTCGGGGTGCTTCTTTCCACACCTTTGGAAAGTGTGGTGATGGAATTTTTTAGCATAGTTATATTTATCCATCGGACCGCCAAAATTAAATTTCACTTTGTGCTTCTTATCCCCATGACACCCCTGAGATTTGTTGATCTCTATTTTGACTTTGAGGTTACATCAGAAAATTTCCTCATAGCTATCAAATTCATAGATCTCTAGGGCCTTCTGTATGCTATTTTTTATCCCAACAAATAAGTGGTCAACCTTGCATTCAAGGGCAACAACAAATCTGTAGGTGTATCGTGCAAGAATTTTGAAGGTTTCCTTGTACGATTTGATGGATTCTTCTTCTTTTTTGCTTGAGTTCAAGGAAGTCCCTCTCCATCGTAAGTTAGAGGGTGTGAGGAAAATATTTACTGAAAAACATTTTCTGTAAATCCTTCCATTCCAAAACCTCAATCTCTTTCTCAAGATTCATATTTTTAATCAATTCCCACCATAGATTATATTCAACTTCTATACGATAAGCATCCAGAAGAACCTTCTCTTGTTCAGAACATTGATGGATGGAGAAGATCTTCTCAATTGAGTTGATCAATTGTTCGGAGATTGATGGATCAGATGATCCATTGAAAGCAGGAGGTCTTTGTCTCATGAAGCTCTCGATTGTTGCTTGTTCTTTCTTAGAGGGGGCCGTACGTTCCTCTTGACCCATGTTCTTATTCAAAACTTGAGTTAACTAAGAGAGTATCATGACAAAGTTTATGATTCTCACTCCCATAAGATTGGGCATATGATTAGAATATTCATCACATTGATCATTGCATTGGTTGTTAGACCGAGTCATCCTATTACCGGCCATTTGATATAATAAAAGGAAAGTTAGGGGTAAGTTTATTAAACACATAAATGGAAACCCAAATAAAAAAATTATAAATTATAAATTACATTTATTTCCTTAATTTATAAATTTATAGGATTCAATCTATGTTATCCATGATATAATTCCAAACATATATTCTTAGGGGAATTTTTGTATTCCCTTAATAGCATTTCATACTAATATTATGAATTTACCTAATCATATTCCCCAGAAGTTTTGAACCAAGAGTGCAGCACAGATTGTTGTCATGCACCAGTTCTCGTTCGAGTCTAACTCAAAGTGGTGTATTTGGGTTTAACCCCTAGATACATCTCTGCGAGATCCACCTCTACTTCTTTGTATCCAGACAGGGATTTATTTTCTTGATAAACCACTTAACATTTACTCACAAATATTTAGGGATTATTTTCTTATACTCAATCGTATCCCTAAGGCCTTTACTATATTTTTATAACCCTAATCCCAAAAAATAACTAAACATATCCTATGATACCAACTATAACAACCCTTCTCTTTATTACACACATAAACATGATTTATTACATAAACTTGTACTTAAGAAAACTCCGAGGATCGATAGGTATTGTGTCCTGGGAAATTAAGAACATTAAATAACAACTTAAAACATGAAATGAAACAACTTTATTTCAAACTTCTTTCACATGACCAACTCATTCCTTCATACTTAACACTACATGGGATAACCTAAATACATACATAAGAAAGGGGTGAGATATAAATCCTAGTAAGGTATTAAATAAGGAACAGCAGGAAGAATACAATAAAATTTAGGAAATAGGAATATCAAAGGATCATAAGAGAAACATGAACAAAAAGTCATGATATAGCATGATTATCATAACATGGAAATGTGGAAACAACATACAACATGATATTAGCATGAGCCCAGGCTCTTTTCACAAGGATTATCATGAGTAAACCCTCATTACACCTGAATTAGCATGAGTAAATCCTAATTTATCATGTATTAGTATTAGTGAACCCTCATTTCACAAGGCGTATCATGATACTAAATATTACCCAATGTATTGGATCACTATCAGGGCACACCCTTTATAAACATTTTATTTTATGAATAAGTGTGCCACATGGATCATGTAACATGGAATCATTCAACATCATAATTTATTCAACAATTAGAAAATTTGGAATACATACATGTAATTACCATTAAATATGTATATTTTCATAAAGGTGAATACCTTTGATAGAGAATAAGTATAGTATTCGCTACACGATGATTTTGGCTTGGAAAATCATGGTGCAATTTCGGCAGATAATGTCATCATATTGAAATTCATAAGTTGGGTTGATGAGAGAGAAAATGGTATATCATAATTTATACATAAAATAGACAGTAATGGGATCATGTAACATAATATCCCAACTTATGAAATGTATTTTAGATTCATAATATGGGATAAATAATTAAATGGAAATAAGAAGAGAGAAATCCCTTGTGGAATTTTAGCATGGTAACGGGTATACATGGAAGAATTAAAGAGAGGGTGTTTTCGACGCTTTCATCGGGGTGGACGCATTTGTCTTGTTCGAGGACGGTAGTGCTATTTTTTCCCCTGCATTCCCACTTTCTAAAGGTGGGAGACATCCATTTCTTGTTTAGGGATGTTTTCTCCTTGATCGAAATAGGATGATGGGATGTCGGTTCTTCCTACTGTGGATTCCTTCTCAAAACTCATCACCCAGTCCGAGTCTCCCTTATATATTTAAGACATTGTTCATAAAACTCTTCCTAGTGCCATATCTTCATGGACACCATTTAATTACATTGCTTCTATTAGGACATTCCCAGGGATCTAGTCAGGGCAGAAACCTTTGGTTGGGGGAGTAGTCATATTGGACATCACTGGCGTGTCTGGACACTGGAACACTTATGCATCTGGGTTTATTCCTCTTATTATATGGCTTATCAAGGGTACGGAAGCTTGAGGCATCCCATGTTGAACACGGGGAATTTTATTCCATAGGCATGTATCTGAGGTTTTCCTCAGCTTCCTATGTTTAACACAGGGTATGCCGCAGGTTTAATATCTAGCGGAGATGGATCAGACTAACCAGAACAATGACTAGAGTTGATCAGGTGAGTGCAACCCCTGGAGTAAACATTTAATTTGGTGCTAACGTGTGGTTAACTACCTAATTTTTGTTAAAGTGAATGGTTAATTAGGTGGCATGATCCCACCAGAATGTGGCGGCCCGGGTAAGAATCAAAATGGATGATGGATGGTTAAGTGAAGTGGGTGAAGAATGAGATGGAGTCCACTCATGGATGACAATGATGTTGGGCCTGAGTCTCAAAGAGACCTCTTACGTATCCCATATTTCAAGGAATCAAAGTCCTCATAGTTCATATGAAGATATCTTACCACTGATTAGAGATTTCAACGGCTTACCGTTGGATGGGGTCACAATGGCTTACCGTTGGATGGGGTCACAACGGCTTACCATTGGATGGGGTTGCAATGGCTTATCGCTGGATGGTGGATGCAGTTTAACATTGTGCAGTATTAAAAGGGGGCATACAGTTAAGTGTCATGCAGTAAAAAGATGGTCTGATGCGAAGGGGGGTCGGAACCAATGGTTGTTGGGCTTGAACTTCAAGGAGGCTTCTTACGTACCTTGTCTTGGAAAGTATCAAAGTACATGTAGTTCAGAATGGTTTTTGGTGAGCCGATGTGAAGATGGATGGGACCAATGGGTGGTGGGCTTGAACCTTAGGGAGGCTTCGTACGTACCTTGCTTTGGAAAGGATCAAATACCTCATAGTTCATGTGGTGTGGGAACCTACGTGAAGATGGTCGGGACCAATGGGTGGTGGGCTTGAACCTTAGGGAGGATTTCTACATACCTTGCCTTGGCAAGGATCAAAGACCTTGTAGTTCTGGTTGGTGTTTGGGGATTACACTCTAGGATGCCCAGAAAGGATGTCAAGGTTGATGATTTCTCTAATCCCATGTGATTCATGCTCGGTGTGAGAAATAACAAGCAGAAAATACCCGAATATCACATCATGGAAGGTGCATCCGTGGGAATTAGAGTGGGGCTGATGCATAGGTAGCAGCCCAAAAAGGAAATAGGGGCTTATGGGTGGTCCGCATCCCAAATAGGAAACAAGGTCTTACGTGTGGTTAGCATCCCAAAGAGGAAACAGGGGCTTACGCGTGGTTAGTAGCCCAGGGAGGTGGATATTGGGACTTACTCCAGGATGGAGGCCCGAGTGGTGACAAAGCCCAGTGGGAGAGGGATTTGGAACCCAGGAAGAGAGGAAGAGAAGGGGTGTTGCCTCCTGTAATAAAGGCTAGGGGCCTACACCAGGGTGGTTTCCCGTTCCCCATGAACGAACGTTGATCGAATAAAGAGGATGTCATCCCATGTGAGGAAGTATCTCACATCCGTGGAGACTAGTGGGCGTTGAGAATGTCTGAGACAGGGCACCCCACATGCACAAAAAAGGGTGAGGTCACAGTTTAACGTCATGTGCTGAGGACGATGGTGTTTTGTAGTTTAACAGCCTGCAGATTAGACAAGGTGGGTTCTCTCCCCATTCCTAGGACTTACATAACTGATACTCGTCAGCCCCTGAGGGAAGGAAGGCATCGGAAATGTCATAGTGTGGTGGTGTTACGGAGCGAACCATTGGGGGGTCCATGTTAGCGTGGCTATGCAAAGAATCAATAGTCATTAGCATGCCGATGTGAAGAATCATGAGGTGAAGCGACACAATGGGCAGTATCGCCCAAGGGACTTTGAAATTTCTTTGTGAAAATCTATAAGGTCGCATGAGAAAAGGGGGTGTGGTGTAGATCTTTTGGGTGCAAGAGGCACCCAAAGATGATGTCTGGAAGAGGGACATCAGACACGTGAAAAATAAGGTATGTGAAAGGATGGAGGCTCACACACAAATGGAGCACTTGTGCGGAAATGGTTGGGTGAGTGGTCCTGGAGGTTTGCTCACAATTGGAGAGAGTTGCACGCAATTGATGTGCAATTGGAATAGTTATGCAAAAAAGACTGGGTGTGCAAGCAATTAAGGAGATTTTCATGTGAAGGGGAGCTAAGGTTTTTCATGTAAACTAAAGGGATTGCGCACAAGGTTGGGCATGCAAGTCAAAGAAGTTGCGTGCAAGAACCGGTTGACGTTTGCGTGTGAAGGAAATAAATTGCGCACAAGGGAAATGAATTGCGCACAATAGATTGCGTGCAAGGAAAGGGGTTGTGCAAAAGGGAAATTAATTGCACGTAATGGATTGCATGCAAGGGAAGGTGATTGCAAGAAAGGACTAGGACTTAAAAGTATTTGGGTGAGGGTTCCACCCGAGTGGTCTTTTGTGAAGGCAGACCCCTGGAAGACCTGTCGTGAAAAGTCTCGTACCTGAAAGCCATTATTTTGTGTGCTGAAGAGGTTGATTTCACACATGGTAGATGGTTCGGATCCTTCATCCACCGTAAGTTGAAGGGGCACCCTTCTATTTATAAGTGTTCGGAGTCCTTGCATCCGCGCATAAGTCGGACGACGCGAAAGGTTGCGTGCCTGGGTCGGCGGCATGGATGAATGCGCGACTGGGTAGCTGGCATGAAAGATTTTTCACCCGAGTGGCCGGTGGGAAAGATTGTGCAGCCGGGTCGCCGGCGCGAAAGAATGCGCTCCCGGGTGGCTGGCGCGAAAGATTGTGTGCCTGGGTCGGCAACACGAAAGAATGTGCGATGGGTGGCTGGCACGAAATATTGCGCACCTGGGTCGATGGCATGAAAGAATGCCAGACCGGATGGCCGACGCGAAAGATTACGCCCCCAGGTCCGCAGTGTGAATGATTTTGTGTTGGCGTAGAAATATCCTTCGAATCCCGTGGTTTTTTGTGCGAGAGAGAAGTTTTTCACGCACCTCTTGGATTTTTCATGCGTCCCTTTCGGCCCTCCTGGAATAAATCACCGAGTCTAAATATGCCTTCACTTTTTCTGAAAAGACCCCTTTTTCTAGGACTGGAGAATTTTTGCATCTGTAAATTCCCCCCCTCAGAATCAAATGAGCGAGGATGCGTGAAGGTCAGATTTTGAGGGAAACACCAAGATTCACAGCATCCTACAGTCAGTGCATGCCAAAAATAGTCGTGGCGTGGAAAAGATTGCAATGGCGTGAAAACCATTTTTCACGCACGCGAAAATACTTCTCCGTGCCAATAAAAAACCTCGTGGGTCACTCAACTCGTACATATTTTTCTCACTCGATAAGTCATGAGCTCTCGCGTGCGAAAAACATCCTTGCCTTGCGCAAAAAACACTTTCATTTTGCATAATTCTCCAAGTTTGGTCATCTGTTTTACACACAGGACCGGGGGTTTTCGCGTCATTGCCTCAGTTTTTCGTGCCGACCTCGGATTGTTCATGCACCATAGCCTTATTTTCCTGCTAACTCTTTTGGACTTTACTGGAAGAAGATGGATGCTAATCGGGCTGACGCTGAGAGAGAAGCTGCATTTTCCACTCAAAGGGCTGAGATGGTTGCCAATCCCGAGGTTTATAGTGCCCAAAAGATTTTATCCAGCAAGAAAACTCTTTTCAACATGTTGAACATATCCCAGAAGGAGTATGCACTGTCTGAAAACATCCAATATGGGACTTTGGTATTTTGGAGGAGGTACCCATGCCAGGATTTGAAGTCGACACACCGTCTTCATGGGTGACCCACAAGGATGATCTCCCTTGGTATAATATTACTAACAATGTCCATCCTTCTAGAGAAACCAGACATATGGATTTTTAAGTCCAGAACCCCAGGACCAGAACTATTTGGGAAGTGACCCAATTGTAGAGGATTCTATGGCCCATTACGCAAGTAGTTTTCGACAGAGTGTCACTAACGAAACCAAAGGTTGGATGCAAGATTGGGACCTACAGTCTGGAGGAAATTTCACAAGTGAATAGGCCTGGGAATATTGGGTATGCCAGACATGTGACCAGTTTGGGGCCGAACTGCGGCACATCGGATTGTTCGAGGCGGTGTGGATGTCACAGTTTCATTTCTACTGTCAGCATGAACTCAGGCTAGAGCTATTTACCCGATGGTCCCCCAATATCAATACCTTCCATATTCACCATGGGGAAGTTGATATTATCCTTTGGGGCATTCATTGCATTGGGGGTATCCCTTTGGGCGGGCACCATTACGATGAATTCCTTCCAATGAGGAACATCTGGGGAGATAGATTACGAACCCCCATCCTAACATGGCATCTGTTGAAGCTGGATAAGGAGAGGATGGGGGTCAAGGACTTTTTGAAGGACATCTCCTATAAAAAATGGTTTAGTTTGTTTCTGTAAAGAGATCTGAAAGTCAATATGTCGGGGCGAGGAAGATGGTGTCTGATCGCTGAACAGAGGAGAAAATGTGGATCGTAATGGTGGCTCCTAGAGGCGGGGGAATATCAATCATGGGGCTTCAGTGTAAATGAGATTCGGGACCTGAACATCCGGTATGCCGGATTTCTTACAACCTTCCTGAGTGGGTGGATCCTACAAGTGAGGGACACAAGGATGGGAGTTCTTCCAATGACATTGCTGATGGCTGGCTTCATGGACACTAATCAGAGGTTCAATATGGGATTCCCCATGTTAGCCCATTTGTACACCATTCTTGGGTGCATTTTGAGAGGGGGCTCACCGAGGACATGTGAATCCTTCTGAATCCTTCATGGCTAGATCACGGATCATTGCGGTGGATATACCTTTCCAAATTCCATTCATCCTCCGAGTAACTGCTTGTGACCTTCCATGCTGAATATTTTAGAGGTCATGACATTGACACTCAATGAAGAGGGGATAAGGATTATAATTGGAAACCATGACAATTTTACTTTTAGTTCATTCCCCACTCCAACTGGACAAATGATAGAAAATGGGAAAGGATCACTGTAAAAAAGGGAATACTTCCAGAGCATCAGAGGTGGGGTGTTTGTGGCCCGGGTTGACAGGAAGATCCTTTGTGAGCCCTATGTGCCATCAAGATTTTCCAGGCAGTTTGGATGCCTCCAACAGATGCTGAAGAAAGTGTATACAGATTTCTGGGAGGAGATACACCCTTGATTTCTTCTCTAAATGTTTCTGATGTTCACAAATCATGGCTCTGGTGATGTCATCACTCTTCCCCCCACCGGAGTTGATGCTGGACTCTCGACAGAATATTCCGAACATTGGGCTGTAGCATACCCTGGGGGGATTTTACGGAAGCGAGTATGAAAGCTCAAGGTAGCCAGTGTAGAACCTGGGTAGTGAGAAAACAGATAGGGCATTGTTGGCGAGGAAAGTTTTGAAGCAAGTTGGGCAACTAGGCCTGCACAGGTCGGGACTACAGCAGTGGGAACGTCACATGGCGTGGTCGTGACCTTGTCGCCTAGGGGAATAGGGGCTCACAGAGCAGCCATGGAGCATCCTGGGAAGCAGATAAGGTACCTGCTCCAACCTTCTGATGATGAAATCTTCCCGGTGTTGTGGTCATCCTGGTTGACCCTAAGGTAGTTGATGGGCACTGAAGCCCTTTGGAAAAAGATAGTACGTGACGAAATCTACCTGCCAGAGGTTGGACTCATTCAGATTGTCGACAGGGTGAACTTCCAACAACCACACGTGTACCTGAAGGCCATGGATGCATATGCACGCCAATGGGGTCGGCGTGAGGAACCACCTCTCTTGGTGAAGGTAATTCTCGACCATGAGCATCATCCATAAAATATGTCGTCTGAGGATGATTACAACAATGATGAGTCGGAGGGAAATGAATCAGAGGAGGAGGAGGAAGAAGGAGGGGGTGAAGGAGTGGGGGAATCTTGAGATGAACTTGGAGGTGGGGGGTCTTGAGGATGGCCCACAAAGGGAGCCTTCTGGAGAGTGGAAATATTTTTGGCTCTGATGTGAACATGATTGAGCTACTTGAGGTATGTATCATTCCTTATCTATCCACCCCTCTCCTTTTATCCTTTTTGTAATTTTAATATAATTTATGTATCCTGCATAGGTGTGTATTGGTGATGACCAATAAACTCTATCTGAAGGGGGGAGGTGCCAACAAAACAAGGTGGGGATTCGATGCCCATTATTGAGCTAACGAGTGCTATGGGATCCCCCACCGTGACAGATCCTACGACGACGGGAACGCCAGAGGCCGATGCACTGATTTCTTGTAAGTTGTTTTTTTTTGTATCACTTATATGATCTTATTGGCTATTAGAGAACCTATCTGATTAGGGTGTTCATTTTTTGTGCAGTAATAATGGCATTGGAGGCTTGGTAGGATTCCGAATCCAGACCATTCGCGAGTGATTCGATGGAAAATGTGCCGGTCTATTTAGGGAACACTTCCCAAACTGAGCCGACTCGGGCACTTGGTGATAAAAGAGCTATAGATACTAGTGAAATTAATGTTGGGGAAGGGCCTGAAGTTGGTGAAGTAGATGTTGAGACAAAGGCAAGAGAGGAAGGTCGCCCAGATGTTGAAGAGCCCAACCCCTTGGGAGGAATACCTGAAGAAGACCCTGCCACTGGTCTCTTGGATGATTTCCCCGACTATCAGCCTGCAGATCCTGATGAGATAGATGATTTTGATTCGTAGGTGTCCAATGAGAGCCATATGACGTGGAGTAAAGGGTGGAAGTGTATCAAGCACTTTCTCGGTCATCCTCAGACAGAATGGCTAAATCGGATGGGATCGCTCCACACATGGTTGCGCTTTCTCTGTGCTGGAGGGGTGGATGCTCAATGTCTTCATTCGACAGTCCACAACTACATGGCTGAGAAGCTACGTGAGAGAAGCTGATGCTCTGACATTTCCCAGTTTCAGAAAGATTTAGGGAGTACCCAAGCATTTCTGAAGGCAGAACAGGAGGTCTGACACCTTTAAGAATAGGCGAAAGAAAATTAGGTATTCATTGCAAAATGTTCAGAGCTTGTTGAGCAAATGAGAGCCTAGCTGGCAGATGCCCAAGAGTAGCTAGTGGAAGCGGGTCACCAAATGACTACACTTAAAACTAAATAGGCACAATCACATGCTAGGGCCAGTGAACTATGCTCTGAAGTCGCTAATGAAGAGAGGGTTCTTAGGGGGCGGGAGGCAATCCTCAAGGCCACAAGCCAAAAGGTAGCGGCACTAGAGCGATCTATCCAGGATATTGATCCTTAAGGGCCCTGTTTTAGTCAAACTCATAAACTCATTTCCTTTTACTGCCTCTTGTTCTGAACTGCATGTATGAACAGATTTATTTACTTGTTCGTTTGGTTCGATGCATTTCTACCATAATTGTGAAATAAATAGCAATCCATTCTTAAGCTCACGTGTAACGCCCCGACCCCATTTACCCAGAGTCGGTGCATTATTTTAATACATTGGCATGATTACAAGGAATCAAGTCCCGAAGTAATGATCGGTTTAGCAGTCTTGGAAAATAGATTACATACATGAATGTTACATTACACTTTATAACATAAAAAACAACATAAATAATCCTTTATGAACGTCATTATTCCCTTGGCTTAACCCTGCATATCAATCACAATACACTTCTTAGAATCCTGGGAAAAATAAAACATAGAAAGGGGTGAGCTCAAATGCTCAGTAAGGGTAAGCAATACAGTGGAAAATGACATAAATATTAAGCATGGTGAATAATTGATACCACATGCCTTTACCAATAATAAACATTAATAATTTTATGGAAAGAATATGCGCTGAGTAAATAATTCCATAATAAAACATAATCAATGGTATTCTACTAGTTGAATGACCACATGAATCTTCGATATTATTTCCATAATGAGGGAATGTATAATGCCATACATTCTGAAAAATTTTGTCAAGACCTCGGCCAAGACGTCTAAAAATGATTAAGGCCTCATCCAAAACCATATATCAAATTGGGAAAGGGCCTCGGTGTAACACCCCAAGATTTCATAGTATGTTATTTCTTCAAAATAATTCAATAAATTGTACAATATGCAACACCGAGTTCAATCACACCTTGACTTACAAAAAAAAAGTCCATTAAAAGAGGTCATGAATAGTATTAACTAAATTTTAAACCTTATATAATCCTTATAATTTTAGAATCCATATTATGAGTTTCTTAGTCATAATGCAAGAACAGATTCATTTTCAGTATTGCACTTTTATCAACTTTTAATAGTAAAACCTTTTTAAATACAATATTTTAAACTTTTTGACTAAATGAGGACATCAAAAAAATTTAAAATGAAACATCCCAAGCTTCCATGGTACGCTTTCCTTTGAATAAAACAGTAGCGTGTGTTGTACGCAACTTCGTGTTTTAACACACACCACAACCGATCAAACTAGCCGTTATGAATAGTAATACCTAATTTTTGAAATTATATATATTTTATTTTTAAAAATGGACTTAATTTTTGGATTCGGAATATCAAATTTAGCCTAAGGTGAAATTTTGGTACTTTTCGGATAACTTTAATATTTTGATGAATAGTGAAAATTACTAAATTTTAATTAAAAACAACTTTTTTAATCAAAATAATTAATAGTGATAAATTATGAATTTGAGTGGTTTTAAAGTATATTTAGAATATATTTTTACCACTTAATATAATGTTGGTCCTTGGACATAATTTTACAATTAAACCGAACATAAACTAGTGTCAATCTTTTGATAGTTATTATCTCTTAAAAACACGCTTTTTGTTTTGACAGCGGGAATTAATTTTAAATTAATTTCTGCCACTTCTGTGTTTTGAATTTAGAAAAATGGATTCCATATTTGGAATCAGGATGTTCAAATTGTGTAAATAGGTAACTTTTATTTTTAGACATTTTGAATAATTACTGTGGTAAATATTTTATTTACCATGGTTAAGGGTAAATCCGGTAAATAAGGGTTAAAAAAATAATATTATAATAATACTAAATTACCCTAAAACGTGTCTCAACCCTATTGGTTGATACATGGTCGACCATGGGCATCTTTGGGTCTATTTTGGGACCCCATGGATCCACTTGTAAGTGATAATGACACATTATATTAATAAAGCTAAAATAAAAATAAAAATGGCATAAGCTTACATCTTTTAGAAAAACAATTTTTACATAGGGTTATACATGTTGGATTTTAGATTATAAATATTCATTAGAAAGCTAAAAAGATTACCTACATGATGATATTTTATTTATAATTTTTAGACATCAAATAAGTTAAATTATTAATGACACAATAATGATGCAATGTTTACCTCATTAATAAATCATTTAAATAAATAAGATTATAATGATTAAAATATTATCTAAAACCTGTCCAATTCTTATTGGTTGATGTTATTTAGAATATGAGTCATCTTATCTTCGACCTCAATGATTTTTGGACCATTATAAACCGAATACAAATATATTATAAAGTAATACTTTCACACTTTCCTAAAGAGCCCCTCCTCTCCCTTATAAAAGGAGACCACTTCTACTCATTCCTCACACCTCTCAAGCCACTTGGATCGTCCAAACTCTGACCAACTAAGCTCCCCACATCCCTCTCCTCCTCCTTGAAGCTTCCCCTTAGGCAGAAAGCATTTCAAGAAGTCCTTTGGTTCCAACCAAAGTGAGTTACCTAAATTAAAGGTAACGATTTCTCTTAAATTATTTTCATTTATTGTGCTTCTTCAACCCGCAAAATCTTTTTATTTCCTTTCTTTTGTAACAACACCAGTATCCACAATATACTAGGATGTTGTTATAAGAAGGATTCAAACTACACATACACACAACTCCATCTAATGGATGATGAACATAATGTTTCTGTGGATGGCAAACTAACGCCTCACGAAACGATGATTGTTCAAATACATCTTACCGCCTCTCATGGTGGCCATTATGATGGCACTATAATTAAATATGATATTAATTATATATATTTTATATATAAGCTTCTGTAATTCCATTTTATTTCATACCATTATTCGTTTCATGTTGTATATACATACGATAATTTCATTTGAGGAAGTGCGGACTACCGCCCCCTTAAAATGATATGACTCGTTCATACCACACATGGAACATATAAAGGATGGTGTTAATGAAATTAAGTAACATATATAAAATATTATATTATACTGGAATAGTAATATACCTATGTATCATTTGGATTTGATTCTTTTAAAATGAAAATTAAATGGAAGTAGCGTTCGTGCGTACGTACGGACTACCGTCTCCACGAACGCGATAAGATTCATTCTCCATCATATCCATTCAAGTATTATTCTCATTTTAGGGTTAAAAATAATGTTAATATCATTCTGATTATGAATAAGATATAATCTATCCATTACAAACATGTCTTACGTAACCAAACATTTAAGAAGAACGAATCGATTATCACCCGAAACGACGATAATACTAAGATATTATTAATAAAGCAATGTTAAAAGATCATATATGATATCATATTAATGTATATGATTCTTGTATAATTTAATAACAATTATTTCACCATTATACAGGAGGTTAACCTACCCCAACAAAGGAAAAGTATAAGGTAAGGGTTATTTCACAATCTCTTCATTATCCGAGGTTGTTTATATGTAATAATCTACTGGGATCTCTTTATCATCCACATCCATGTTTCTTAAAAATGTATTTCAAAACATTTTTACTATTTACAAGAATATGGGTTAAAGTCATTTATACCCTTTTTTGACTTTTTATAAGAGGTTTATAAAGGAATCTTTCCGTCGTTTTCAAAACAAGGTCCTTTTTAACCTTTTCGACAGAATTGAGGTAAGAATGTTTTTTTTAACTTATATGGAGGGTGCGGTTATTTTATGCCGTTATAAAATCTTCAAAGCTTTCCTTACAAGCTTATAAGAATATTTTCAAAGAAAATGTTTTATTTTATATGGATCTTAAATGATTTCAAAATAAAAGGAGATATTTCTTTAAAAAGAATTTTGATTTCATCTATGTCAACATCCTTTGATGGATTTTAAGATTATTTGAAGTTGATTTATTATGATACAAAACTTCTATATTGTATTGAAGGTTTTGTGATATGTTTGACTGTGGATGTGCTATTTTTATACCATTCATAGTTTATTGTGAAAGTATTGACATTTCGTATGCTAGTTTAAATACGAATGTTTATGTTATGTTTAAACCTTTTCATATGGGAATGCATTGGACTTAATAAGTGACGGGTGGAGCCCGCTATAGCTCCTCGATGCATCGGTAGGTCTCATGAGACAAACTAGTGTCTTGGCACAAGGACTTGACAAAATCTTATTTGTAGTCTTGGCACGAGGCCTTGGCTATGTGGTTATGATAGTCTGGCATTATGCATTCCAACATTATGAAAGTGGTTATTGATTTTGCATGTGATTATTCGATTAGTAGAATATCCATGTGAATAAGTAAATGGCATTATTTCATTTTAATTTTGCCATACTATGTTGAAGTTCATGTTTAAAAGGCTTTTGTTTTAGTAATTCATTGCCTTCAATGTTTATGCTTATTTTGAATGTTCCACTATATTGTTATCCTTACTGGGCATTTGAGCTCACCCCTTTTCTATGTTTTATTTTTCCCAGGTAGTGAAGAAGTAAATTATGATTGACTTGCAGGGATATTATGAGGGGTTAATAGTGTGGATATGAAGACTTTGTTGTTGTAGTAGTTTTTCACTTTGAAATGTAATGTAAAACTTATGAATATATCTAGTGTTTCCAAGGCTACTAAACCAATCGGTCTTTCGAGATTTGATCTTTCTTGTGATCATGCCAATGTTACGAAGTAATGCACCGACTCTGGGTAGCTGGGGTCGGGGCGTTACAGTTGGTATCAGAGGAAGTTTAGTACAAACCTTGGAAGCTAGATTTAGAAAAACTCTGATTAGAGCACGTAGACCTAAGATGAACTTTGAGGATTAGTATAGAAGAACTTCCTAGAATTTTGGAATTGTAGAGATTTTGTGAGTTTTCCGAGCAATACATCCCTGTCTGGATACGAGTAGGTAGAGGCGGCTCTGGCACAGATGTACCTAGGGGTAAAACCCGAAAACACCGCTTTGAGCTAGACTCGAACGGGAACTGGTGCACGACAACGGGCCTTGCTGCACTCTTGGTTACGACACTCCCGGGGGATATGATTAGGATAACTCTCATTTTCTTTACAAATAATTTTGAAGGGTTTATGAGTATATACTTCCTCAAAGAAAACATTTTTATGATTATGGATTATATCCATAAATAGTTCAATTTATGTTAAGTGTTTTATAAGTATGGGATTATGTATTTTCATTCATAAACTGATCTAGTTTATGCCATTGTTTAGAAATGGTGCCCAGTAGAAGGAATGAGAACTCCAGAAATGCACATGATCCAAAGAGAAGGAAGGATCATATCTTTCATGGTCTTAAGCTAGAATTTATAAGAGAAATAGTCTCCAATGTATTATCATCATATGAAGAAATAATATCATGTGTTGATAAGATAAGTAAAGAGTTTACTAAGTCCTATGGATTTGAAGGGAAGCAAGAGAAGAAAAGGATGGAAGAGAGAAAGATGGATAAAGCGAAGAGGGAAAAGAAGAATTTTCCCATATGTGGTAACTGTGGAAAGAAACACCCTGGAACTTGCCTGAAAGGAATGGGAGTTTGTTATAAGTGTGGAGGAAAAGGGCACAAAGTACGTGACTGCAAGGGTAAGAAAATGGTTTCAAATGTACAATACTTCATTTTCAAGGAGTTTGGACACTACGCGAACCTATGTCCCAGTCATCAGACTATGCCACAAATGATGTTATTGGATAATAATCAAGTTATGATACTACCACAGATGAAGAGGAATGATTAGAGTTCTTATGTTGATTATGTCAATTGAGTGTTGTATCAACAATGTACTTGTTATAATAATTATGAAGTATATAAGGATTGTACTGCAGTACTATTTCATTAAGGACTTGAGATTGTGTGGAACAAAGAAAAGTGACTCAATAGAAGGATAAATTTTTGGAAAATATATGGTTGAGAGAATGATAAATCATAATATAGTTCTGATACTGAGGTAGTGATTTAGGAATAATATGTGATTGTTTTAGATAAATTATATTGGATATTCTTGACTACCTAGGAACTGATTAATGATTTGTATATTCCATCATTTTTGGGGTTTAAAACATTTTTGGATTAATGAAGTATATCCAGCATTCTATATGGAATAAGGGAGCATGAATGTAATCAATAAGGAATATGGTAATACATGATGAAGGTATTCATATGCTATTACGGGGTAAAAAGGATCTATATTATGTTTACCTTCCTTATAAATGTTAGACTGTGAGTTTGGACAGAAGTATTTTGGATAGTCCTAGTTTGTATTATTTTGGATTGCCATAAAAGGACAACCCGGAGGTCGGGCGGCAACCCGTCGCGTCCGGCAAGGCTGCAGACTTGAACCCGCAACCGAAGGGCGACAAGGGTGTATCACCTACCACTGGCCCATGAGATGTCCTAGATTAAATAATGTAGTTTTTATTAAAATATCATGTAGATGAATTATAAATTCGTTTATTTTGGAACCCTATACGAATAGTGTAAATAGAATTTTTTTTTACATTCTATTATCTTTTAGAGTGAAAGATGAGTTTGTGGTAGAAATTTATTAATGGATAAAACTCTAATTATAAAGTATGTATACCTCCTTATGATCTTAGCCAATCTCATAAATAAATTCCACAACGTTAAGAAAAGGAACTTAGAACAAAAATGTTGTCCTAGATGGTACCTTAGATCATCACTAATTTATGGCTTTGGGATTGTTGGCCTTTTCATAGCCATGTTCTCTACCACTCTCCATCAGATAATTGATGGTTATATTTCTCCTCCATATCCATATTTTCCTACATGGAACCCTAGTATGTGTTATTTTCGGTAATCTTCATACTTTCCATTCTTTATTTTAAATAGAGGCCTCATTAATTCATTTTTCGATGTGGGATTTCAACTAAGATATTTTGAAACGTCAAAAATGTGTCATCCCAATATCCTATGTTTTGTTGAACCGATGGTATTTCAAATCATCATAGATTGATGAGTTTAAGGACCTCAATTTTATACTTGTTTGTGATTGATGACCTCAATCACTACCTATAAATATTTACGTTTTTCCTCCAATTATATGTCTCTAATTACCACCAATGTTCTCCTAATCGAGATCATAATTTGGTGGTGACACTTTCATTTCTCTTTTCCTCATATTAAGACTAAATTTTAGTAACCCTATTTCCGATGTGGGTTTTCCCACAAATATATTTTCTATTTTCAACCTTTTATTTTCGAAGAATAATTTCAAATTGCGAGGACGCAATTTATTGAAGGAGGGGAGAATGTAACACCCCAAGATTTCATAGTATGTTATTTCTTCAAAATAATTCAATAAATTGTACAATATGCAACACCGAGTTCAATCACACCTTGACTTACAAAAAAAAAGTCCATTAAAAGAGGTCATGAATAGTATTAACTAAATTTTAAACCTTATATAATCCTTATAATTTTAGAATCCATATTATGAGTTTCTTAGTCATAATGCAAGAACAGATTCATTTTCAGTATTGCACTTTTATCAACTTTTAATAGTAAAACCTTTTTAAATACAATATTTTAAACTTTTTGACTAAATGAGGACATCAAAAAAATTTAAAATGAAACATCCCAAGCTTCCATGGTACGCTTTCCTTTGAATAAAACAGTAGCGTGTGTTGTACGCAACTTCGTGTTTTAACACACACCACAACCGATCAAACTAGCCGTTATGAATAGTAATACCTAATTTTTGAAATTATATATATTTTATTTTTAAAAATGGACTTAATTTTTGGATTCGGAATATCAAATTTAGCCTAAGGTGAAATTTTGGTACTTTTCGGATAACTTTAATATTTTGATGAATAGTGAAAATTACTAAATTTTAATTAAAAACAACTTTTTTAATCAAAATAATTAATAGTGATAAATTATGAATTTGAGTGGTTTTAAAGTATATTTAGAATATATTTTTACCACTTAATATAATGTTGGTCCTTGGACATAATTTTACAATTAAACCGAACATAAACTAGTGTCAATCTTTTGATAGTTATTATCTCTTAAAAACACGCTTTTTGTTTTGACAGCGGGAATTAATTTTAAATTAATTTCTGCCACTTCTGTGTTTTGAATTTAGAAAAATGGATTCCATATTTGGAATCAGGATGTTCAAATTGTGTAAATAGGTAACTTTTATTTTTAGACATTTTGAATAATTACTGTGGTAAATATTTTATTTACCATGGTTAAGGGTAAATCCGGTAAATAAGGGTTAAAAAAATAATATTATAATAATACTAAATTACCCTAAAACGTGTCTCAACCCTATTGGTTGATACATGGTCGACCATGGGCATCTTTGGGTCTATTTTGGGACCCCATGGATCCACTTGTAAGTGATAATGACACATTATATTAATAAAGCTAAAATAAAAATAAAAATGGCATAAGCTTACATCTTTTAGAACAACAATTTTTACATAGGGTTATACATGTTGGATTTTCGATTATAAATATTCATTAGAAAGCTAAAAAGATTACCTACATGATGATATTTTATTTATAATTTTTAGACATCAAATAAGTTAAATTATTAATGACACAATAATGATGCAATGTTTACCTCATTAATAAATCATTTAAATAAATAAGATTATAATGATTAAAATATTATCAAAAACCTGTCCAATTCTTATTGGTTGATGTTATTTAGAATATGAGTCATCTTATCGTCGACCTCAATGATTTTTGGACCATTATAAACCGAATACAAATATATTATAAAGTAATACTTTCACACTTTCCTAAAGAGCCCCTCCTCTCCCTTATAAAAGGAGACCACTTCTACTCATTCCTCACACCTCTCAAGCCACTTGGCTCGTCCAAACTCTGCCCAACTAAGCTCCCCACATCCCTCTCCTCCTCCTTGAAGCTTCCCCTTAGGCAGAAAGCATTTCAAGAAGTCCTTTGGTTCCAACCAAAGTGAGTTACCTAAATTAAAGGTAACGATTTCTCTTAAATTATTTTCATTTATTTTGCTTCTTCAACCCGCAAACTCTTTTTATTTCCTTTCTTTTGTAACAACACCAGTATCCACAATATACTAGGATGTTGTTATAAGAAGGATTCAAACTACACATACACACAACTCCATCTAATGGATGATGAACATAATGTTTCTGTGGATGGCAAACTAACGCCTCACGAAACGATGATTGTTCAAATACATCTTACCGCCTCTCATGGTGGCCATTATGATGGAACTGTAATTAAATATGATATTAATTATATATATTTTATATATAAGCTTCTGTAATTCCATTTTATTTCATACCATTATTCGTTTCATGTTGTATATACATACGATAATTTCATTTGAGGAAGTGCGGACTACCGCCCCCTTAAAATGATATGACTCGTTCATACCACACGTGGAACGTATAAAGGATGGTGTTAATGAACTTAAGTAAAATATATAAAATATTATATTATACTGGAATAGTAATATACCTATGTATCATTTGGATTTGATTCTTTTAAAATGAAAATTAAATGGAAGTAGCGTTCGTGCGTACGTACGGACTACCGTCTCCTCGAACGCGATAAGATTCATTCTCCATCATATCCATTCAAGTATTATTCTCATTTTAGGGTTAAAAATAATGTTAATATCATTCTGATTATGAATAAGATATAATCTATCCATTACAAACATGTCTTACGTAACCAAACATTTAAGAAGAACGAATCGATTATCACCCGAAACGACGATAATACTAAGATATTATTAATAAAGCAATGTTAAAAGATCATATATGATATCATATTAATGTATATGATTCTTGTATAATTTAATAACAATTATTTCACCATTATACAGGAGGTTAACCTACCCCAACAAAGGAAAAGTACAAGGTAAGGGTTATTTCACAATCTCTTCATTATCCGAGGTTGTTTATATGTAATAATCTACTGGGATCTCTTTATCATCCACATCCATGTTTCTTAAAAATGTATTTCAAAACATTTTTACTATTTACAAGAATATGGGTTAAAGTCATTTATACCCTTTTTTGACTTTTTATAAGAGGTTCATAAAGGAATCTTTCCGTCGTTTTCAAAACAAGGTCCTTTTTAACCTTTTCGACAGAATTGAGGTAAGAATGTTTTTTTTAACTTATACGGCGGGTGCGGTTATTTTACGCCGTTATAAAATCTTCAAAGCTTTCCTTACAAGCTTATAAGAATATTTTCAAAGAAAATGTTTTATTTTATATGGATCTTAAATGATTTCAAAATAAAAGGAGATATTTCTTTAAAAAGAATTTTGATTTCATCTATGTCAACATCCTTTGATGGATTTTAAGATTATTTGAAGTTGATTTATTATGATACAAAACTTCTATATTGTATTGAAGGTTTTGTGATATGTTTGACTGTGGATGTGCTATTTTTATACCATTCATAGTTTATTGTGAAAGTATTGACATTTCGTATGCTAGTTTAAATACGAATGTTTATGTTATGTTTAAACCTTTTCATATGGGAATGCATTGGACTTAATAAGTGACGGGTGGAGCCCGCTATAGCTCCTCGATGCATCGGTAGGTCTCATGAGACAAACTAGTGTCTTGGCACAAGGCCTTGAAAAAATCTTATTTGTAGTCTTGGCACGAGGCCTTGGCTATGTGGTTATGATAGTCTGGCATTATGCATTCCAACATTATGAAAGTGGTTATTGATTTTGCATGTGATTATTCGATTAGTAGAATATCCATGTGAATAAGTAAATGGCATTATTTCATTTTACTTTTGCCATACTATGTTGAAGTTCATGTTTAAAAGGCTTTTGTTTTAATAATTCATTGCCTTCAATGTTTATGCTTATTTTGAATGTTCCGCTATATTGTTATCCTTACTGGGCATTTGAGCTCACCCCTTTTCTATGTTTTATTTTTCCCAGGTAGTGAAGAAGTAAATTATGATTGACTTGCAGGGATATTATGAGGGGTTAATAGTGTGGATATGAATACTTTGTTGTTGTAGTAGTTTTTCACTTTGAAATGTAATGTAAAACTTATGAATATATCTAGTGTTTCCAAGGCTACTAAACCAATCGGTCTTTCGAGATTTGATCTTTCTTGTGATCATGCCAATGTTACGAAGTAATGCACCGACTCTGGGTAGCTGGGGTCGGGGCGTTACACTTGGCCAATTCCACGTATAGTTGTCTCATGAGACCTACTGATTCATCGAGGAGTTATAGCGGCCTCCACCCATCACTTACTATGTCCAATACATTCCTCATACGAAAAGGTTGAAACATAACATAAACATTCGTATTAAAACTAGCATATGAAATGTCAATACTTTACCGATAAACCATGAATGGTATAAAAAGAACACATCCATAGTAATACATATCACAAAACCTTCAACACAATATGGAAGATTTGTACCATGATAAATCTACTTCAAAAAAAGTTTAAAATCCATTAAATAATTTTGACATAGATGAAACTGGTTTGTAAAACTCTTTGAGAGAAATACCCATTTTCATGAAAACATTTAAAAGTCACACAATTTAGAAAGGAATAAATTTAAAGACATTTTTGAATCAAATTGTCCCATACCAATTTGAAACTTTTTAAAGGAATTAAAATTTTTAAAAACATTCATGTCTATATAAATAAATCCTTAAAACCCATTTTGAAGACATGGACATTAATGAGAATGATTTAGAAGAATAAATATTTAAAAATTTTAAAATGATGTTTTATTAAAAATTACCTTAAAAATAATCCCTTTGAAAACTCTTTTATGAAACATGGACATGGATAGTAAATATGTCCCAGTAGATACTTACGTAAGAACAACCTTGGATAATAAAGAGATTGTGAAATTAACCCTTACCAATTTGGTAACTTATGAAACATACAACCCATGAAAGAGTTATCATACAATGAATATGTAAATACACATAAATTAAAGTTTATTATACAAAGACTACAATTATGGGCAGTACATACACCACACAAAAGGTAATAGTGGCAATATGGCATGAATCTCACCGGAATAAGGAGTGAGATGAAAACCCCTTACCTTGTACTTTTCCTTTGTCGATGGTAGGTTAACCTACTTTATAATTGTTAGATGATTTTTATTAAATTATAAAATAATAATATACATTAATATGATATCATATATGATCTTTTAACATTGATTTGTTAATAATATCTTAGTATTATCATCATTTCGGGTGTTAACTCACTCGTTTTATTTTATATATTTTGTTACATAGGCCATGTTTGTTATGAATAGGTTGTATATTATTCATATCCAGAATGATATAAAGTCCTTAAACGTTATTTTTAATCATAAAATGAGAATTATACTTGAATGGATACTATGGGGAATGAATATCATCACGTTTGTGGAGACGATAGTCCGTACGTACGCACAAACGCTACTTCCATTTCATTTTTCATTTTAAAAGGAATCAAAACCAAATCATACATAGGTATATTATTATTCCAGTATAATCTAATATCTTATATTTGTTACTTAATTTCATTAATAACATCCTTTATACGTTCCATGTATGGTATGAACGAGTCATATCACTTTGAGGGGGCGGTAGTCCGCACTTCCTCAAATGAAATTATCATATATATATATAAAACGTGAAACAAATGATGGTATGATATAAAATGAATTACAGAAGCTTATATATAAAATAAATATCATTAATATAATATTTAATTATAGTTCCATCATAATGTCCTCTATGAGAGGCGGTAGGAGATAATTGAACAATCATCGTTTCATGATGCGTTTGGTTTCCATCCACAGAAACATTATCTTCTTCACCCATTAGATGGAGGTGTGTGTAAGTGTAGTTCAAATACATCCCATAAAAATATCCTAGTATATTTATTATATTGTTTTTGTTACAAAATGAAATAATAAGAAGAGTTTAGGGGTTTCATAAGTAAAATAAAGGAAAAGAAGCTAAGAGAAAATGTTACCTTTAATTTGGGTAACTCCCTTTGGTTTGAACCAAAAAGGACTCTTGAAGTGACTTATACCTAAGGTAAGTCTTCTAGAAGGAGAAGAGGGATATAGGGAGCTTAATTGGTCAGAGGTTGGATGAGCCAAAAGTCTTGAGATGTGTGAGGAATTGGTTATAAGTGGTGTCCTTTTTTAACGGGGAGGAGGGGCTCTTTAGGAAAAACATAAAGTATTATTTTATAATAAATTCTTATTCGGTTTCTAATGCCTCCAAAGTGGATTATCCAAAGTCTAAGGTGGGTATAGGTTGAAAAAAACTGAACCAATAGGTTTTATACAGGTTTGGGTCACTATATTGGCCTTATCATTTTGTTTTAACTCCTAGTTAATTAGTTTGACACTTACCGTGTCACTTTGTATTTTTACATTATATAGTAAATAATATTACTATATACTTCCAAGTGACCCCCAAGTGGTCCATTAATGATACACCTATCATGATATAATTCCTTTGGCTGAACCTTATATTTTTAGTAATAGAATATCAATTAATAATATAATATTTGTTTTAAAAACACTTTTATGTCAATTTTGGCACTATTGGGTATTTTGTTTTTGATAAATTCATAATAGTATTATTACTTAGAAAAAAATTAATATAACCAATCCTAATATGTAATATTAACCTAGAAAATTATTTTAATTCATAAAAAGTATCAAATTACATTTATTTTGGTATTTATAATATCAATTATCTTAATCTTTCATTAATACGGTAATTACTGCATCATCATTGTGTCATAAATAAATTAAATTATTTAATGTATAAAAATTATAAATAAAATACCATTATGTAGGAAATCGTTTTATATTTCTAATTAATATTTATAGTAAAAATGATTATTTATATAACACCATATAAATATTAATTACTAAAAGGTTTTTGTTTATGTCAATTTTTCCTTTACATTAAATTAATTAATCTAAAATGTCATTATCATTCATAAGTAGCTCCATGGGGTCCCAAAATCGACTCAAATATGCCCATGGTTGTCCATTACTCATCCAATAATGTTAGGACATGTGTTAAGGTAATTTTGAATTATTACAATAGTCTTTTTACCTTGAATTACCCTATTTACCTTTAACTGAGGTAAATAAAAGTAAAAAATTACTATTCACCAAAAATTATTTTTATCTTATTGAACCACATTTTACTCCTTGATATTAACTGTGTCTCTCATATTTTCGAAATTCAACTCACAGAAGCGGTAAAATTAAGTTTTATGAGAATTTTCAAATTCTCCTAGGAGGTGGGTAAAAGACGGTGAAAAGTTCAATAAAATTTTTATATATATAAAATTATTATAAACTGACTACAATGAATTAAAATTAACTTATATAAGTATTATGTATCTATTTTGACATAAATTAATTTAAATAAAATAAATAAATATTTAAATAAAAAATTGGTTTTAACCAATAACTCAGTGTTTTTCACTATTCATCAAAAATTGATGTTTCTCAGAAAAATACCAAAAATTCGGCCTAGGATATATTTGATATTATGAATTCAAAAATGATGTCTATTTTACCAAATTCAAAACATATAAGTTTCATTAATTAATTTAAATTAATTCTCGTCATCAAAACAAATAGCATGTTTTTAAGAAATAATAACTATCAAAAGATTGACACTTACTTATGTCCAGTTTAAATGTGAAATTATGTCCAATGACCAACATTTTATTAAATGGTAAAAATATATTATAAATATACTTTAAAACCACTCAAATTCATAATTTATCACTATTAATTTTTTCGATTAAAAAAGTTGTTTTTAATTAAAATTTAGTAACTTTCACTATTCATCAAAATATAAAAGTTATCTGAAAAGTACCAATTTTTCACCCTAATCTAATTTCGATATTCCGAATCCAAAAATGAAGTTAATTTTAAAAGATAAAATGTATAAAATTTCAAAAAGTGGGTATTACTATTCTTAACGGGTAGTATGATTGGTTGTGGTGTGTTAGAACTCGATGTTGCGTATAACACACGCTATTGTATTATTCAAATAGAAGCGTACCATAAAATCCTGGGGTGTTAAATCACATGGGCCATGCCTGATTTGAGAAACAAGGGATGCTCGTACTATTACTTCGTTTGAATGCAGGAGTTCCAACCATGCTTCGGGCATCCGAGTTTTGAACAACCAACTCAGATTTCTAGGAAGAAATGGGAGAGTCCTGATTGGAGGATGAGGACCTCGGAACAATTAATGTGCCCTCCTTCCAATGTGATCTAGTGCACAAGTGGGGTAATTCTAGGGGTGTTAGAATTAATCTGGACATAGGGGAGTGGAAAGTATGAATCATGATACCCCAGATTCGAAACACTGTGGGGGTGGCATGACAATAAAGGATAACTGCTGACCATGTTCGAAACACAGTATATGTATTGTATCAGCCTGAAATGGGGATAAAAATCAGGATCAACCACTGACCATATTCAAAACATGGGGCCTCACTTAGAATTTCATCCATTAGTCTTCCAGAACATTGGCCCAAGACAGTAGGTGAGCCGTAGTCTGACCATCCATACTGATAGGGGTTCTTTTAGACGTGGAAGAGGACAAGGGTCCGAATAAAGGGCATGCCAAGCATGGAGTGGGGAGTGGTTGTTTGTTAGAATAGAACCCAACACTCTTGAAATTACACCACCATGGTGGAAACACATTAGGTGTGTTTATCTGTCCGATCAGGGATCAAACATTCCTATGAACATGACTTCTTTGGTAAGGACTTGGAAGGACCTGTAGCTTTGCGTCATACGGTAAAGATGGTGCACATAGTTTAAAGGTAATAATAACTAGACCAATATGGGGGAAAGATGTGAGAGGCATATGTTTTGGCCTTTTCAAAACCTGACATGAATGAGGACCTGGAGTCTAGATCACCCAGTGTTCCTTAGGGAAGTTTTAGGTCGAGGGACCGAAAATTAAAGTTAGGCTGGGCTTGAGGAAAAGTGAACGGGCATTCCTACAAATCCCATGAAGATGGGAATCAAGCCACACGTAGTTATACAAGAGAAACGGTAGGATACCAGTGTCAGAGATAATTAGGTTGTGTGGGTCTGTCCCTTGCACCAAAAGAAGCAGTATTTGATAGATCTTTCTTTTCCTTTTTAGGGTGAATGAGTGTTTTTTTAAGCGATGGTCCTAGGATAAAAATTCGAGGAATCTCCATAGGAATCAAGTCATAGAAAATCATTGAAAAATGGTATGTTGTGTAACCGATACCAAACATGATGCCCCCTTGAGTGAGGATGTCACGGTGCAGTTCTATTTTTTGTTGTGCAGCCAGGATGATAATGTCACAGTTTAAGGTCATGTGATGGGATCAACCATGCATTTTAACGTAATGAAGTATATAAGAAACAGTTTAATGTCATGTGGGACTAGGCATCATAGTTTAAAGTCATATGGCTCAGACATATATAAAAGAGATGAGATTCTAGAGGGAATGTGCATAGCGTGATAAAGCACACCCGACATGAATGAGGACAAGGTCCACATCATACCGTGCGTGATTCTGAAGAGAAAACCTTATACTAAGGGGCTGGGAAAGGTTAGAGGATAAGGGGTAGGAGAAACTAGCTCCCAGTTGAGCTGGACCCAAAGATGAGATGTTCGGGTGTTCCTACGTATCCCATGAAGATGGGGATCAAGCCACACATAGTTCTTAAAGGTGCCTTTTAACGTCATGCGAGACAACATACAGTTTAATGTCATGTGGGATAGGAAGTAGGGGTTATAAATCCTAAAACGGGGTGCACGTGGTGGGGATAATTCAAACACAGCGTGAATGGGGACATAATCCCATACCATGCCACGCAGTCCCATAAGAGTTAGAGCCTAGAAGTTAGAACAGAAGAGATAAATTAGTGGAACTCAAGTTGGACCCAAAGATGATATGTTTAGGCATTCCTATATATCCTATGGGAATGGGAATCAAGCCATACGTAGTTTTTAAAGAGATATTAGTTTAAGGTCTTAGACATCAGACCATGGATAAGTGGAATCCTTCCAAGTAAGTGCGGACCTTAACCTGATCCCTAAGCTCACGTGAGTCAAACTCGGTGTGGGAAACAAGGGAGGAAGAGGTTTTTTGCAATACCTAGAATGCACGCCAAAGGGAAATCATTGCATAGCCATGAATGATGCCTTTACTGTGAATTTTTTCCTCCTGACATGCAAATGCGCATTGAGGGATAGTGCCGAGAGTGTCGAAATTCCATTTGGACCTGATGGGGTGGAAACTAATGTGAATCATGTAACCAACATTCAAGGCTTGAAGGGGATGGAATGTAGATGGAGGATAACTGTTGACCATGTTCTAAACACAGCATCCATATCATGTTATCCTGAAATGGAGACAAACAAATGAGCATCGACCGCTGACCATATTCGCAACGCGGGACTTGTATCGATTTGTTGTCTGAAACCATTGAGGACGTTGGAATGTAATGGTAGGAGATCCCTTAGGCCTTGAATCCATGCCATTTTGGGGTCCCTTTGGATGTGAAAGATAATGGAAACCTAAATGAACGGGAACACAAAGCCTGAAAAATGGGTGAAAACGTGTTTAGGTAGAATCTGATACTCTAGGTTCTAGACCAGAGTACTCATGGGCCAATTGGTGAATCACTAAAGAGGGAAAAGGGACCCGACTTAAGGGAAACCGACTCAAAGATATTAAAGTATGGAAATGGATCGAAGGCCTCTTAGAAGAGGGAGGTATGCGGTGTGTTTGTTATAAACCTGACATGAATGGGGGCATAAGCCCATACCACACTGTATACCCCTCTTCTAGAAGAACGTCGGCCAAGGGACCAGGGTTATAAGGAGGTTTCTAAGATATGGGGATAGACCCAAATACCATACGTTCAGGTGGTCCGACATATCCCATGATGGTGGGAATCAATCCACACATAGTTCTGGGATAAGGATGATTCAAATAAGGGCCAAATACCTCAATGAGGGGTGCGTACAACACGGTGAGTAACTTGACGTGAATAAGGATTTGAGTTCATACCGTACAACCCTAAGTAATAACTTGGGATAGGGGCTTGAGGCTGGGCCTCGGACGGAAAGTATCGTCAAGTTTTTAGTTTAACATCTTACAGTGAGGATGAAGGTAGGGGTAAGGTATCTCGTCCAGGGGTGTGTACGGCACGACGAGTAACCTGATGTGAATGAGGACATAATCCCGCACCACACCGCACAAATCTAAGTGAGAACTTGGGCTAGGGTCCCAAGAAGGCCAAGGGGCCTAAGGCTGGACCACAGATGGAAAGTCCCAACCAGTTTGTAGTTTAACATCTAGCAATGGGGACGAAGATTAGGGTAAGGTATCTCATCTGGGGGTGTGTGCAGCATGGTGAGTAACCTGATGTGAATGAGGACATAATTTTGCACCACACCACACAACCCTAAGTGATAACTTGGGCCAGGGGCCCTATAAGGCCGATGGGCCTAAGGCTGGGCCTCAGATGGAAAGCCCCGACCAGTTTTTAGTTTAACGTCTTGAAGTGAGGACGAAGTTAGGGGTAAGTTATCTTGTTCGGGGATGTGTATGGAATGGAAAGTAACCCGATGTGAATGAGGACATAATCCCAAACCACACCGCACAAACCTAAGTGAGAACTTGGGCCAAGGGCCCGAGAAGGCCAAGGGGCCTGAGGTTGGGCCTCAGATGGAAAGTCCCAGCCAGTTTGCAGTTTAACGTCTTATAGTGGGGATGAAGGTGATCTTAGTTTAAGGTAATAGAACTCAGACTGTAGATTCCTAGTTTAAAGTCATATTTGTGGGACAAAGAGGGAAAATCATCGTACTTATGGAAGATCACAAATCAGTAATGATGATAGAGGAAAACTATTGAATAGGTTCGCAACACAGTATCCACCCTTGTGTGACTAAAATTTGGGGAAAGAAGTTGAGCGTCAACCGTTGACCATTTTCACAACATGGGACTCATATCAATTTTCTACTCTAAATACTTGAGGGTGTTATCCTGTAATGGTAGGAGAGCCCTTGGGTTGAGCATTTATTCCATTCGGGGGACCTTTTGGATATAGAGGGTGATGGAAACCCAAATGATGGGACGCGCGAAGCGTGGTAGGGCCTGTGCTCATGGGACAGATAATAAACCAAGGTAGGGAAGTCTCAAGGGGATATGTGTGGCATGGAGAAATAGCCCGGTGTGAATGAATATGTGATTCTATACCACACCACACAATCATAAATGAGAACTTGGGCCGGGGGCCTGAAGGGGTCGAAGGACCTGAGGCTGAGCATTCCGGCCAACTATAGCTATATGACCTCTCATGCAGGTAGTTCCCTCATAACTCCTAAGCCCATGTGAGCAATGCTTGGTGTGGGAAACAAGGAGTATGATTAGGCTCTCCCCATCACATAAGGGTCCGACAGCTGGAATCACCCTCTCGGTCGAAGCAGACCGATATTTGGAGAGACGGTGGGGAAGAATGAACCACTACACTCCATGATTGGGACATATTGGGGTGGTGACAATGGAAAAAGATAACTGTTGAATAGATTCAAAACACAGCATCTATATCGTGTGACCCAAAATGGGAACAACAAATGAGCATTGACTGATGACCATATTCGCCACATGAGACTCGTATATACTTATTGTCCATATTCGCCACACGAGACTCGTATATATTTATTTTCTAAAAACCTTGAGGGTGTTGGAACGAAATGATAGGGGATCCCTTAGGCTAAGTAATCTTATAGCTCGAGGGACCCTTCAGATGTGAAGGATAATAAGAACCCAAATGATGGGGTGATGGAGCATAAATTCACCTGTGCAATCTCAAATCAAGTTGGATAGGAGAAGAGACAGATATCTTCAAGGGAGAAAGATACATAGTACGGTCATGATGAACTTGACACGAATGAGGTAAAAGGCATATGCCACACCATGTGTTTCATCCCAATGGAAGGTCTCGAAGTCTTGGGGCTGGGCCTATGGATGAAATGTTTGGGCAGTCCTACATATCCCATGACGATGGGAATCAAGACACATGTAGTTCTGAAAAGGCCATGCAGTTTAGCATCATGCAGTAAGAACGTGGGAGGATTAGAGGAACGAAGGAGGTAACATGGTGAAATCATCATAACCCTCACATGGGTGGGGAATAAGAATCCTACACGATGCCATGTGAGATCCCCCAAAAGAATCATGCCTAGGAAGGGATAGTAAAAGAGGAAACTGTGGCTAGACTCAAGATGAGGTGTCTAAGCGTTCCTACGTATCCCATGAGGATGGGAATCAAGGCATATGTAGTTCTTAAGATGTAGTTTAATTTCATGCAGAATGATTCACAATTTAATGTCATGTAGGACCTCACATTTTAAGGTCATACAGGACCATCATGCAATTTAGGGTTGTGTGGGATCGTCATGCAGTTTAGGGTCGTACAAGACCGTCCAATTTAAGGTCGTGTAGGACCATACAGTTTATGGTCATGTGGGACCCTATGGCTCAAGAAAAGTATTTCTTGAGGAACTTTGCATTGGTGGGAGGAGTTATACACTCACCATCCATTGTAACCAGCGAGTACGCGCCATTGGAGTAAACCTTGTGAATGATGTAAGGTCCTTCCCATTTCAGTTCAAACTAGGGTGGTTTCCTTCCAGGTATCATTGGTGCCCTCAGGACCAATACAAATTTTCCCTACAAGAAAGAGCAGAGGTGAACTTTCTTGTTGAAATCCTTGGCTATCTTATTCAGACGCCTTTCTAGATTATGCAGGGCACGCAGCATGTTCTCATTGAGTGCTTCCAACTTACCCAGATGGATTTAAGCTACTTTATCTGGAGCTTGCTGATCATAGATATCTATGAAAAATAAGGGCAATTGAGTCTTGATGGATAGGAAGACATCCATTTCATACACCAGGGAATATGGGGTCACCTGGGTGGAATTATGAGTCATCAGATGATAAGCCTAGAGGGAATTAGGGAGCTTGTCTGACCAACTCTTCTTATTCTGACCAACCATTTTCTGCAGAATGTTAGAGAGGGTCTTGTTGAACACCTCGATCTTTCCATTTTCGTGTGCATGATAGCAAGAGGTATGGTTGGAACGAATGTTGTACTTAGTGTACAATTTCTTTAGCTCAGCTGCTCGGAAGTTCATTCCATTATCATCAAGGACAGAATGAGGGACCCTAAATTAGTAGATGATGTTGGAGCTCCCAAAGTCAACGATGGAATGGGCCTTGACCTCTTTGAGTGGAACTGCCTCTTCCACTTGGAGATGAAATTTGTGGCAGTTAGGATGAACTTGCACTAGTGAGCTGTCACTGGTGGATATGGTCCCCCGACATCAAGTCCCCACACCGCAAATGGTCAAGAGTACTTGGTGGAGTGGAGAGGTTCTGGCAGCTGGTGCATGAAGTTAGCATGAATTTGGCATGTGTGGCATCTTTTGGTGAACTCGATGCAGTCATGGATCATGGAGGGCCAGAATTACCCCAATCTATAGATCTGGTGAGATAGCTTTGGCCCGGTCTGATGAGCCCCATAGAAAGCGGTGTGAAACTCTTGCATGACCTATGAAATCTAGACTCCTTGAATGCAATAGAGGATAACCCCATCAAATCCATGCTTGTAGAGAATTTTATGATGGACAGGGCCATCCTAGAGGGTGAACTGCAATGTGCAGCATCAGATTCGCTCGCGCTTGTCCAGATCACCCGGGAGGTAACCATTTTTTAGATACTCGACAACGGGGGCTCTCTAGTCAGGAGTCACTTCAATAACTGCATCTAGGGGTCCTGACATGGAGGCTCATGTGGTAAGATGGATCACCTGCAGGTCGTCATCATCATCTAGAGTAACAGGAGCAATGAATCTCTGAAGTTCCATGTGGATAATTAGATCATCCTGCTCGGGTTCTACAAGTGATGCAACCAGGCTGGACAGGGCATCAGCTCGACCATTCTGAGATTGAGGAACATGAGTGACTTCTGTCCGAGATGGGAATTGGGCCATTAGCTGTAGAGTGCATCCCAACAATGGTATGAGATCTGGCTTTCTTATGATGTAGTCACCGTTGATCTATTAGATGACTAGTTTAGAGTCCCCTTTCACATGAAGATGGGGAACATCAATCTCAGGAGCCAGTGATGAGAGCCTGATACTCAGCTTCAATGTTGGTGCAGCCTTCTGACAATAGGAATGAGTATGGCAGGATGTCTTGTGTCAGGGTGATAAAGACGATACGTAGGCCTACTCTGTTGAGCCTGGGGTTATTGATCCTTCTTCCGGTGGGGCTTCAAGAATCACCATTGAAGTGCATCTTCCAGCACAGCGTGGATTGGTCTACCGAGAGGATCACCTCATCGGTGAAATCGAGATCCAAGGACTGGTCAGTAGGATCCGGATGGGCGAAAAGGAAGTCCTCCAATTCTTTCCCCTTAATAGATTTCTGAGGTACAAACCTGATATTGAACTTCTGTAGAATCACTGCCCATCGAGATAGACATCTCGTCAACATGGGGCAGCTCAGGATGTACATTAGTGGGTTTACTCAGGACACCAGTTGTACCTCGTAGTGCTGCAAGTAATGTCTCAATTTCTGTACTGCGAATACCATCACTTAGAATCTCTTTTCTATGGGGGAGTATATGGTCTCCATATCGAGGAGCATGTGATTGAGGTAGTAAAGGTTGTTCTCCATCCCCTCATTGTTCTTCTGGGTGAGAAGGGTGTCGATAGATCATTTCAGGGAAGTCACATAAAGGACTAGTGGATTTCCGGAGACCGATGTCATTAAGACCGGAGGCTGGAGCATATACTACTTGATTTCATCAAATGCAGTCTGACATTATTCATCCCACTCATAAAGTGTGCCTGTCTTAATGAGCCAAGAAAAGGTCTTACACTTTCCGACAAGATTCACAATGAATTGACATATATAGGCTAAGTGGCCTTGGAAATCTCGAAGCTCCAGAATGTTTCTTGGAGGAGAAATCTGGCTAATGGCCTTGATCTTATATGGGTCAATATCAATTCCCCTGTATCTAACAATAAAGATGAGAAACTTTCCAAAGGTGACCCTGAATGCACACTTCAATGGGTTCATCTTCAGGTGATGGGAATGGAGGAAGCTGAACACTTTCTCAAGGTCTTTGAGATGGTCCTGACGCTAGTGATATTTGATCACTAGATCATTCACATAGTATTCCACAAATATTTTGAGGATCGTCTTAAATATGTGATGCATAGCCCGTTGATAGGTGGAACCTGCATTCTTTAAACCGAAGGGTATAACTCAGTAACAGAAATTACCTTGTGGTTCCCTGAAGGCTGTGAACTCCTCATCCTTAGGGGCCATTCGGATCTGGTTGTACCCAAAGTACAAATCCATGAAGGAGAGGGCTTGGAATCTAGCTTTAGCGTCAATCAACAACTCTATCATAGGAAGGGGAAAATCATCCTTCAGACAGTGACAGTTGAGATCCCGAAATTTGATGCAGACTCTGATCTGTATGTTCTTCTTCCTGATTGGCACAATGCTAGCTATCCATTTGGGGTACTGGACCACCTTGATGAAATTGGCTCTGATGAGCTTATCAACTTTTGCCTCTACCATGGCACCGTGAGAAGGGTGCATCTTTCTGGGAGGTTGCTTGAACCCACGATGATTTTCCAGTAGATCGAGGTGGTGGATGGCTACCTGAGTATCTAGCCCTAGAATCTTTCCATAACTCTAGGTGAATACATCACAGTGTTGTTTCAAGATGTCTATGTACTGCTATTTCTCCTCGAGGGGCATGGTGGCACTGATTAATGTGGGTTTCGAGTCCGCCTTGCTACCTAGGTTCACCTGTACCAACTCATCAACTATGGCGGAGACGCCCTCTTCAAAGGCAGGAGGATCATCCTCCAAATCCTCTTCTCTACTTATAAAGGAGGGATCCTTGGGGGGAGGAATTGCTTCTGAGTTGGCAGATCCTGGTGAGAGGTTGGTACCAGCCTGAGCGGTAGTGGTCACTGCATCGGAGGACTCTTGTACTACCGCAACCATAGCGATGAAGACTGTTGGTCTGATCCCATCTGGCCTTCATCCCAAGGGGCACACTTGATGATGTTGAAGAAATAGTGGCTTGTTGGCTCGAGCCGATTGATTCCAGCCCAGTGGAACAAGCACGCATGATGTATTGTCGTTTCCATGGGGTGGACATCCCGATACCTTATAGGGGTAGGAGGCTCCGGGATCACCTGATCCTGATTTGTATAGGAGTATGAGGTGATATTCCGATGCCGCTTAGGCCTGAGAATGTGTTCCCCCCTCATCCCAGAAACAAATAATCATTGTCCCATGTCTGAGGTCGTATCCTCCAATCGGTGGATTGGAAATACATATGTGTCATCTAGATCTGTCCATGGGTTGGTCACAGCCCTAGAATGCATGACCTCATCAGTCTAAATTAGCTTTTCCTTGATCTTGTAGTAGTCGACATCCATATAGCGGTCCTCACAAGAAGAAAAGGGAGATGTTTCAACTTGAAGCACACCCACTCGACCGTTGAGGGAGTATTTGAGGCACTGGTGATATGATGAAGGAACTGCTACATGCAAGTGGATCCACGACCTATGCATCAACGCATTATAGGCTGTGTCATGGGAGACAACCATAAATTTGGTGCTGGCGACTAGGCCACCAAACTGGGTCTTCAAGAGGATCTTGGCGACCGGTGTCTATTTCATAATGACATAAACTTGGATTCTTAGGTAAGAGGGGATCAGATCATCTTTAGACAATCCCAATTTTCACAATGTCTGAGTCGGGATTAGGTTGATCCTGGAGCCCTTGTTGACGAGACGGCGGAAAACCTCTACGCCATTGAACTGGTCGGTGATGTATTGTGGGAAAATGTTCCCTTGTATGGTAGAGCCTTCATCTTCTCCCTAGAATGAGATGATGGTCTGGCATTCATCATTCTCGCTTTCCTCAGCATGGAAGGCTTCTGCGGCTACTACTTCTGTCTCAAACTGGAGGGGGCTCCTTAAAGCCTCAGCGAGAGCCTCACGCATATCTAACGATAGGAGAGGGTCCTCAAGGATGGAAAGTCTTGCATTAATACTGGATAGATTCTTAAGAACATCGTACATTCATGCCAGGCATGAACTTCTGCTTGCAGGAGGTAGCTTTATGACAGGAGGCATGGCGGGCCCTGCTGGTTGGACTGACGACTAACTGGTGTTGGGAATATCCAACTGATCACTAGCAAAAACCTACGGAGTGACTACTGGATGAGGGAAAAACGACTGATACCGACCTGTAGCAGGGCATGGATGGTCACAACATATTCAGGGTGGCTCTGCCTGATCCAGCAACACGAACGATGGTGAAAGAGGTCCTTATGCCACCAGATGAGAAGGTTGTTCATACTGAGATCTATGTTGAGCCTATTTCCTGGTTTTGGTAGCATGCATAGCCAGGCTAGAAGTTTTGACCGAGGCACTTCGGCGGCCCTTATAGTCATGTCTCTGTTGATGCTGGTGATGGCTGGGGACGTTGGGAGGATCCTCGTTGTACTCCTCTTCATCCGGAATCGTGTAGGGATTAACCAGCTCTACAGTGTTAACTGAGGCATACTCTTGACCGTCACTCGAAGAGTCTTACACTACTGGATGGATTCTAGAAGGGATTTCCATATCTGAGGGCATGAATTCACCGAGATTATGGGATGACGATGGCACCGATGGATGCCTTTTCTTCCCCTTACATCACCGATGTTTACTCTTATGGGAAGAGGACGACTGGGACGATGATGCAGAATTTTTGGCTGCAGCTTCTAAAGCCTCTAGCCACTTCAGGCATTCCCGGATGACACCATGGGCATGGGAGAATATTTTTCAAGCCATCCAGTCATCATACTTCTGGGAACCATGACTGGAAAACATATGCCACTCACCCAAGTTGTTGCTACTGTTATCTGGCCTCATAAAGACGCATGCCACCTACGCCGGAGCTGGGCCTAAATGGACTATATTGTTATCTACCTGGTCTTAATGCAAGTATTTGAACACATAGCACTTATTGAGAGTGTGACCCAGGATCTGGTGGTTGGGAAATTAATTAAGGTGATTATTTAGGTTTTCCTTTTTTGGTCTTCTACACTCAGGCAAATGTAGAGTCCCCTGCTCCAAGGCACTACAGAAGTAACTGGAGACCTATGCCTCATTGAATGAGTAGTTCTGGTATCTCTTGTCTGGAAAGGGGGGCCTTAGAGCTTGACCCTAAAGAGGGGCTAGAGGACCCTATCAAGAAGGTGGAGCTTGGTTATCTTGCATGGGCGGTGGCGGAACATTGCATGGGGGCACCTTCCAATTCTGAGGTGGGCGCTACTGGGCCGGTGGCTTCACCTGCGGTAGGGGGCCTCTGTGAGGCTGTGCAGGTAAATCCACTGGAAACAACTCTAGTTGTCTCGGGGCCTCTATTTGGGCCATTGTAGTAGGCTCGACCATGGTTTCCCTTCTCGTGGGGATCGCAGGAGGCAATGGACGTGCCTGCTTGGCCTGCAGTAAGGCTTCCTATAAGCACTGGGACTTATCAGAGAAGTCTCGGAATCCCCCGGGATAGTTCTTGGTGATCAGAGAGGGGACCGGCTCCATATTGATGTTCCCTACGCATAATATCAGTAATGGATCCTGAGTTAGTGGCATGTCAAGGGAATACATGAGTCCTTTCCACCGGGGAAAAAAGTCTGCGACGCACTCATCAGACCTCTGTTTTCACTTGAAGAGGTCTGTGATACTCGTCTTCCATGTGGTGGAACTGAACTCGTAGAGTAATTGCCTACGGAGGTCCTCTTAGCCAGTTACTGATCCGATGGGGAGCTGGTTGTACCAAAAAAATGAAGGCCCTTCCAATGTCTACACAAAACATCAAAGCTTGGTGGCCTCCTACTGCGATGTAGTTCCCAACATGGGGCCACAACTTGAGGTAAAGTGGGTCAGGTGCTATGGTGGGTCCCATTTCCCATTGAAGGGGGAGAATATGGGATTCTCAAAACCTAGGGGTGCTGGCATATCATCCACCCATGCTGGATAAGGCTTTCCATCGGATGGGAGAGCCACCTGCCATATCTCTAATGTCTCAAGACGGGTAATGAGTGCCGCTATTGGATCATCGAGGTGGGGGTTCCTATCTTGAAGGGGGTCCCTGACCTCCAGTATGTTAGTGGGTTCTTCAACATGATAAAGTATCCAAGCGGATCATGGGGAAGCTGGTGGAACGACATGTGGGGCAGCTGGGGGAGCCCGAGCTAGATCTTGAGGGTTGTTACTCTGTTCAAGAGGATTTGGCGATACGTAGCATGCCCTCTTTCCGTAAGCTCCGGCCTCAACCCTATCTATGTGGGCTGGATGTTCAGGGTCAACTGGAGGAAATTTTCCAAGGGGAAGTTGTCTCTGCCCCTGCTACCCCAGACTAGGATCACCATAGTCCGGCCGGCGCTCTGCAGTGCATTCAGCGAGGAAGTCATCGGCCACCTTCTACTGTTCGGCAAGTTGCTGACACAACGCAACTTTTTTAGGGTCTTCATCTATATTTTTCATTGATCTAGGCAGGTTGGGGGACTTGATATCTCCAAGATTCTCTTTACCCTTACCGTGATTCTGGCTAAGGACTAATGCCTCAGTGGGATCGGGGAGACCCAGCAGGCTCCTCTATTGGCGAATAACCCTCCCCAACGGGTCCAATAGATATGGCACACCTTCAAGGGGGAGGTCCCCGTCAAGGAGCTCTAGCTCATTATCCTCTTCTGATAGGTTGTCCATGTTGATCGCAGCTCTACCCGGGGGCATGTCCTCGATATCACCTAGAAGGTCGGGCTTCCACCGGATAGGACTGGAGAGGAGGGTAGCATATTTCCCCCAACTGTGGATCTGCACATGGGAGGAAGCTTCTTTGATAATCTTGTGAAGTACCATGAAACTCTAGATGCATCTTTTCTGGAGGTCCTTATGGTGGCCTGGAGACTCAGGGCACTGAGCTAGAGGGAGTGCGGACAGATCAACCAAATGGCCTTGCTCTCCAATTTCTTCAAAATGCACTTGTCTCTTTGGATAAGAAACTCATTGGTGATGAAGGCAGAAGTGCATTGCCCAGAGGATTTGAGAGAAACACTTAACTTCCTCTGGGGTGAATGCTTTCGACACACAAAAATTTGGCACTGCCACAGGCCAAAACAACTCAAGGAAGTTGTCCGCTATGAGGATATTTCATAAGCTCCTTGGCTTGGATTTAGGGTCTGACCCTTAATTACCCCACTTGTAAACCAGAGGTGGCTGAGGAACCGATAGCAGTTCTAATGCAGACCGCTAGGATGGAAGGCTATCCGGTGGAGAATACGGCAAGAGAGCCTACAAACCGCCGCATCTCGGGTTGTCCTCTGAAGAGTGTAGTGACTTAGCCACCACATCGCGGTTGGATGGGATGACGACCATAGTTCCTAGTGCAGGTACTAGGGTTACTGGTGATGGACCGTGATGCTTCTCATCCACCATTGGTTCCCAAAATAGCTCTATGTGATCTCTAGTCGAGGTAGAGAGTGATTTTGGTGACGACGAGGGTGATTGCATGATCGTAACCTGTGGGGTTGCAAAGTTTTCTTTCTCCTGGATATACCTGCGGAGGGGGGCGGGAATCTGGTGGACATAGAATTCTAGGAGTATGAGGCTGATGCACCTTGTTCCTGTCCCGGCCCTTGACATGGAGGACCTGGGCGAGGGTTCCATCATTGATTCGTATTTGGATTTGGGATATGAGAAGCAAACCAGTTGGATCTCAGTCTGAATCTTTTCAGTGTTTCTTTTATGGTGGCAATGACCCTCCCTCCTACACCAGGATGGTTCTTCAGGTCAGGGCAGATTTCTGGCAAGATGAGGTCTTTCGTCCATACGGGTGCTGGGGTGGAGAGGACTTCTGCCAGAGTAAGCCGAGGTGTGAGGAGCACAAGGACAGATATCAAAGGGGATATGGGGAGGACCTCTATGTGAAGTGCGGGAGAGAGTAAGACCCCCGCTCGAGCCCATAGGAGAATGGGTGGGACCCCCATGCTTTTTTTCCCTAGTGACATCAGTGCGAGTAAGGTCATGTACTGGTCAAGATGAACACGGGTAGGGCCTCTGTGCTGGGAGTAGGTGAAGCGAGGCAGGACTTCACCCCTCTGGTTGCTGAGGTGAGGAGGACCTTCTGTAGTATCTAAATAACGATGTAGATGCTCAATATACAAGAGGGGGGTGAATTGTACACTTTAAAAAATTCCTTTGGAACCTTTAATGTTGGTTATGGATAACTATGTTTTCCTTAGACAAGGAAAATCTAGGTTTAACAAAGTTAAACTAAGCAAATTCACAACACCTCTGATCACCAACTGGAGAATTGGAACCAAAGTTAACGATATAAGATTCTACCTTAAAGTGTATAGAATCTAAACTAATCAGAGTACAAGTATAAGGAAGTTTAAGAAGATTATAATTTCCTTATAATACAATATATAGAGGAAACAAACAAGTAGTAAAACTACAAGTAACAAACAATAACTCTTTTAACCCAAAGAGAAGGGTATCCAACAACCTTGGATAAAGGTCTCTTGATTTATACTTTCAAGCAAGTCTGTCTTACCCACACCAGGATAAGCCCTTGATACGAAGATTGGAATCTCTGTCTTGTTATCCACACAAGCCCTCAACTTCAAGGTAGTTGGAACCTCTGTCCTCCTCAGCAAGGAAGCCCTCGAACTTCAAGGTAGTCGGAACCTCTGTCTTCCTATCCCCGGAAGTCCTCAAATGTAATCACCAACATCCGGAGTCGCACGAAGAAATCTGAATGAGAAGTTCAGTATGCACAAGGCATGAAAAGATTCTCTCTCTAGAAATCACCTTAACAGTGTGTGTTCTCTAGATCGATCAACTTGTTATTGAGCTCTTTCAAAATAGATCCTATTTATAGGCAAATTTCCAACGGTCGACTCCCTCTTCCAACGGTCATATTTTCCATGAAATTCGGAGGGACCTGTACACGTGTAACTCAACCAACGATTAATTAGAAATAGAATATACGAAATCGTTTTATAACAAACCATGTATAACTGAATGCATGACATCGTTTTGAAATGAAGCATATGTAAGTAAAAACTAATCAATATTTCGGAGTCTAAGCAAATCAAAAGTTTGGAGTCTAACCAAAATGAAATTCGGAGTCTATGTTAAGAAATATTTGGATTCTGTTTTATGAGAATTCGGAGTTTGGTTTCACCAGAGATCGGAATCTAAACTTGCATAGTTCGGAGTCGAACTACTTAAGATTTCAGAGTCGAACTGCTTAAAAGTTCGGAGTCGAACTACTTAAGAGTTCGGAGTCGAACTACTTAAGAGTTCAGAGTCGAACTGCTTAAGAGTTCGGAGTCGAACTACTTAAGAGTTCAGAGTTGAACTACTTAAGAGTTCGGAGTCGAACTTCTTAAGAGTTCGGAGTCCAGAATTCGGATTAGAACTACATTACAGATCACATCCAGAATTCGGATCCTAAAAAACAGAATGCTTCAAATCTTTTCATTATATGGCTCCGGGATTTTGGGTATGAATCTGGTTTTTGAATTTAAGAAAAATATTGATATGTATAAGAAAATTTAGGTTAAGGTAAATTTCCTTAAAGAAGTAAATTTTCCTGATGGGGGTAAAACATACATTTGCTTATGTATAAGGTGTTTGTGATTTTCAAAACAAGAAGGAATGGAAAATTCATAAGGAAAACCTTATTGACTCAACAATCTCCCCCTTTTTGGAAAGCACAAACAACCTTTCGAAAAAGCATATAAGGATTTTGAAAATTTTCATTAGACTTTGAAATTTAAAACTTCTCTCCCTTTGTTCATGGATAAAAGTGAATACAACTAACTCCCTCTTAGGCATTGAAACTCTAAGGATTGTATTCTGAGTTGCTTGAGTGGAGTTTTCATTATTGTAAGAATGAAAAAATTTGTAGTGGGAAACTCCTCCTTTCTTTAAGGATATTTCTCTTAGAAATTTTTCCTTTCTCCTCCTTAGGAGTAGTTCTTTTTCCTTCTCCCCCTTTGTGATTTTCAAAAAAAAATTAAGGGAATGGAAAACAAAGTATGGTACCTGAAACATTAGTATATAACCAGATACAACCAACCAGATAACCATTTCATTAGAGTTGGGAAAAAAAATTTACAAGGAGAAACAATTACAACAAAAAATCAGAGTGGGTTCATTTTTCTTCCTTTTCCTTCGGGATGAGATTCTTTAATAGGGTTTTGAGTTTCTTCAAGTCCCTTTGATCTTCCTCACCTTGCCTCTCCAGGGCTTTTACCTTTTCTTCTTGGACTTTTAAAGCTTCTGTCTGAGCCTCCAAGGCTTCTTTCTGCAACTTTAACAACTCATCTTGATGAACCACTTTTTTCTCAAGATCAATCTGAAGATTTCTATCATTTATAAGATTTTGAGTAAGGAAATTTTCCTTGTCATTCAGATACTTCACTTGTTGACTCTGGGTACTCTTCTCAATAATCATATTATCTTCAAGATTCTTAACCTTTTTATTTGATGTGTCAAAATCTTCTTTCACATCATTCTGAAAATTATCATACACTGTCAAGTCTTCTTCAAATCTCTTAGACTACTTTGTTACCTTACTTCAAGAATTTATATGTATATCATAATCGATCAGAAAAATTTTCTATTCAGCTTCCAACTTCACAAACTTATCCATAACCATGGATAAAGAATCTGATTTCTGATTCATAGTTTGTTGTAGCATATGGCATCTATAATCTATTGTTGGAAGAATCGGAATTGTGTCCACAAACTTTCTCAGAGACTGAACCACAAAATAATTCCCATGAGATAATGATTTCGAATCAGAAATTTCTCATTGAGATTTCTCTTCTTCAAATTGCACCAGCTTTCTTCTAGAAGTACCACCAACCTCTTTCCTCCTGATGAGATATTTTATAGGTGTCTCAATGAGATCTTGCTTCCCCTTATCAGATTTTGGAATGGGTTCCATATTAGGATATACTTCCTCAGATTCAGAAACTTGAACGATCTGGTCTTCATCTGGTTTCTGTTTTTCTTGACCTTCCTCAGGAAAATTCCTCTCATAGGATTCTCCTTCATCATACAACACATTTTCTTCTTCTTCTTCTTGATTTTTCTTGCTAGCTTCCTCATCTCCCTTACCTGGAGAAACTAACTTTGTGGATTCAGCCTTATCTTTGTAGTCATGTACTTGCTTGATCAAGGTATCCAGATCTTCACTCTCCTCTTCTTCTTCTTCTTCTTCAACTTCTTACTCTACTGCTTCAGCAACTTCTTTCTCAGCTTCTACAACTATTTCTTTACCCTTGTCCTTTTCAAGAGTGACATAGTTCTTGGCTGGAGTTTCTGGTAAAGAAGGTTCAACACCAAAAGATTCCGGAACTGGAAGCATTCTGGAAGCCAACTCTATATCTTTCAGCAAAGAGAGCACCACTTCAGCTTCAGACATCTTCTTTCTCATTTTCTTTTCCTTCGATTGTCTCTCTAGCTCCTCAGCAGCTTTTTCCTTTAAGGCCTTAGCCTCATCAGGGTCCAATCCGAATTGAGGATCCCCTTCCTTTCTCATTTCTTTGTCTTCCCTCCACTTGGCTGCTACTTCATCCGTATAAGTTTTCTTCTTCTTCGGCTTGGGGGGAGCAGATTGAGTTTCCTTAGCCTGAGGAATTTCTTCATCAGCAAACACTTCCTTAGCCTTTCTCTTCTTCCTTTTCTTTTTGGATGGTTCCGGAGAGTGTGTTTCTTTTTGATCTGCTTCAAACTCCTCCACAGATAGGGGGTAAAATTCTCCAGATTCACTGGAAAATCCCATCTTCATCCTCTAAAGATTATTATCACTTACTAGCATGAGCTTGTAATTCCGGATCTTTGATTTGCAGGCAACCTTGAAGGATTCTAAGCATCAAACTATCAACTTAGATAATAAGGCAAGAAACATGATAATCTGAGCTCTCAAATTTCCTTCTTTGATATTCTTGATCGTAACCAAGACATGCCTTATCAGATTTATCTTTCTTAGATTTACCAAGAAATCTAAGACATAGATATTGCTCTTCTTCAGATTTTATTTATCACCTCTTCTTGGAGCCAGAAAGCCTTGCACCCATAGCTTAAGGATTCTATTGTTTGGAGTGAGACGAGCAATCTTAATTGTTGAATCATCCTTAAGCCCAAGACACTTCAGTGCCTTCTCCTTATTGAAACTTCCTTGCACATCGAGAAGTTTGTGAGAGCAGAATTCAGCTTCTCCTTCATATGATAAACCAACCAGGCTCGCGGCCTTAGTGTAAGAAAGCTTATAAGTCTTCCCATAAGACTTGAAAGAAGACCTCTTTATTCCATCTTCCATCTGGAAGGAAACAGACCCGTAAAAGTCTATCAACAGATCAGTATAAACCGGATCCTGTTTATCTGAATTTTCTATGCAGAAATCTTCCCATCCATTCAGTCTAATATTCTTTGAAATAAGAGAATCAAGCTTATAGAAATCTTGATGAACTAATTTTTCCCTGAAGACTAACCACTTTGAGATTGGTTTTTCAGTTTACATATCTTGAGAAGTTTCTTCAACATACATTTGGAGTGAAGTAATCTGAAAGATTCGGATCAGCTTTACAAAGTTCGGAACCGGCCTTAGGAAGAGCAGCAGAGCTTCGAGACGCAAAAGCTTGGAAAAAACCGATGTGGGACGAGTCTCGGGGTCCCCTTTATATAGGAAAATAATTTGACTGTTGGTCTTCCGAAAGCCATCTAACAGTTGAAAAAGCATTGATCTGATTTGACGGTTGAGAACAACCCCGCAAGGAAAATTTGACTCTGATCTTTTGAGGTTTTTAAAGAAAACATCCGGATTTGAGGGAAAAATAGAATCCGAACTTTTTAAAAATAGGGAAAATATCAGTAAGAAAAATTTTATTACAAAACTATAAGTAATAAAATCATAGCTTACGGATTGACTAGAAATATTGTTCATAATTGGTAATATTCTTCTTGAAGAAATAAAAAAACGAATGTTCCAGTATGAAAATCTTGTTACGAAAAACTTCAGTACGAAACACTCCATTCCGAAACTTATCAGTACGAAAATTCCATTTAGGAAGATTTCAGTATGAAGATTTCCATTCCAGAAGTTCTCAGTATGAAGATTTCCATTCCGGAAGTTCTCATTCCGAGAATTTCAGTCTTGAAAATTTTAGTTCCGGTAATTCCTATTCCGGAAATTTTTGTTTCAGAAATTTCCATTCCGGAAACTTCTGTTCCGAAAATTTTGAAAAACATACAAAAAAAAATTAGTTACACTAACAATCAAATGTACTCCCCCTATAAAGAGGATTTTATTACTGTTAGGATAATTTTTTAACAAGAAGTTAATGAAGAATGATTACCTTACAATTATCATTCATAACTTTTGTTTAATGTATTAAAATCTATCGGAGGGTAATGATTTTGTGAAAATATCAGCAAGTTGATCTTGCGTTCTGATAAACTAAAGAATGATATCTCCGTAAAGTGTCTGATCCCTAAGAAATAAAACATTTGAAATCAACATTTTTTTCAAGAAGAACATTTTTACCTATACCAATAATTTCTTCCTGAGCATTATCTCCGAAAGTTACTTTTCCCCCTTTTGTTTTGATAATATTTTCAAAATAGTCTTTGTTACCAGTCATATGCGGGAAACATCCACTATCCATGTACCATGTATTGTTTTTGGTACTTCCTCTATCTTCCTGAAAACAAGAAAATAATTAGACTTTCGGAATCCAAGCTTGCTTGGATCCGGGATTTCCAGACAACAAAATTTTAGGAACCTACACTTTCATAGAAAAATAGGCTTTATGAAAACCTAGAGATTGGGTTTTATTTAAAGAACAATTTGTTGCCCAGTGACCACCACATTGACACTTGGTACAAAATGGGGCACTTTGTGGAAAAAAGTAGTTGTTACTAAAAATTGGTTTTGCATGGGTATAACCAAATCCGGATTTGTTTCTTAATGGTTGTATTTGAGAATACATTATATCAAAATTTTCTTTACCATGGGTAAAGTTCGACAAACACTTCTTTAAGGAAGAAATTTCGGACTTGAGTTTAATAACCAAGTTTTTATCTTCAAAATCAGTAGATTTAGAACTTGATATAGGCTCGAAAACACTTTTCTTAGAAATTACTTTTTCTAACTCTTTAGAAAGTTTTTTCCTCTCAGAACTTACTTCCTCAAGATTTTTTGAAATACTTATAAAATCATCATTTTTCCTATCAAGATCTTTAGAAAGATCTGATATCTCTTTTGTAAGAATAGAATTCCTAGAGTTTTCCTTATCAAGTTTCTTATTGAGTTTAGAGTTCTCAATCTCAAGAAGTTCAGAAAACCTAGAAACTTATTCATAGGTAGGTGAAGTATTTTCTTCATCAGAAGAGGATTCTTCATATGAGGAGTTATAATACTTACTATCATTAGAATTTAAAGATACATTGGTCAATGATTCAGCATTCCGTAACTTATCCATAAATCAAGGATTGTCAATAGGTAATCTGGTTATAAGACCAAGATTCTTATTTCTCGAAGATTCATAATCAGAAGATTCATATGAAGAGTAACCACCACTGGCACTCCTTGTGTCATTTGCTTTCATAACTTTCTTATCTTTGGTTTTGTAATACTTATTCCTGCTCCTTTCAGAATGCCTTTCTTTTCTTTCTTTCTTTTTGAGTAGAGGGAATCTGGTCTAATATGTCCAGCTCTATTGCATTCGTAACAAGTAACTTCTCCATCTTTCCTTTCTTTCCTTTCATTTTTCTTATACTTGGATTGGAAATTTCTCTGGCCGGCTATCTTGTTCATCCTTCGAGCAAGATTTTCTAACTCATTTTCTGAGATTTCGCTTTCACTATAATCTGATTGAATAACTACCTTCTTAGAATTGGATCTGGTTACTCTCTCAGGAGTCTTAGCTTTCATATGATTTTATGTAGTTGTAAAAGCAACAGTACCATTCTCATTCTTCTTTTTGATGTTGTCATCATCTCTCTTCATTCTGGTTTCATGTTGGAGAAGAGTTCTGAATAGCTCATCAAGAGAAATTTGAGTGACCTTCCTTTTCTCATCTATAGCAGTTCTCTTTGATTCCCACTCATTAGGCATAATATCAATTATCTTATCTACAAGGGATTCATCATCTAACCCTTTTTCTCCCATAGACTGTAAGTTGTTGACTATAGTCATAAATATCTATTGAACTTTGCAGATTGGTTCTCCATACGGAAAATTGAATCCATGGTATTCATCTCTAAGCATAGCTCTCCTAGTTTCAATCACTTTAGAAGTTCCAAAGTGTGTAACTTCTAACTTCTTCCAGATACAATTAGCTGCTTCACAAGTAGAAATTTGGATATATATATTTCTAGTCATTAAACATAGTAAAGTATTGCGTACCTTATAATTGAGTTGATACTCTTTCTTTTCTTGGTTAGTGAAAGTTCTAACTTCCATATCAGGTATTTTATACTCACCAGTAAGCATAACAAAATTTTCCACTCCAGTGTTGATAACAAAAGTCTTTATTCGATCTCTCCAGTACTCATAGTCATTACCACCAAAGATTGGTGGTCTTGTAGGATTTATATTGTCAATAGAACCAACATTGATTCCTTCAATTCTAAAACAACTTGGGCAACCAAACTAGTTAGTAGAAAAATTTCATAACCACAATGTTCGGAATGACAATGTTCGGAATGATAAAGTTCAGAATGAAAATGAGCAAGAAAAACTTATATGTGAGTATGAGTATTTCAGAGACCTACCTCTGATACTAATTGTAGGATCGAAATAACGATGTAGATGCTCAATATACAAGAGGTGGGGTGGGGTGAATTGTACACTTTAAAAAATTCCTTTGGAACCTTTAAAGTTGGTTATGGATAACTATGTTTTCCTTAGACAAGGAAAATCTAGGTTTAACAAAGTTAAACTAAGAAAATTCACAACACCTCTGATCACCAACTAGAGAATTGGAACCAAAGTTAACGATATAAGATTCTACCTTAAAGAATATAGAATCTAAACTAATCATAGTACAAGTATAAGGAAGTATAAGAAGATTATACTTTCCTTATAATACAATATTCAGCGGAAACAAACAAGTAGTAAAACTACAAGTAACAAACAATAACTCTTTTAACCCAAAGAGAAGGGTATCCAACAACCTTGGATAAAGGTCTCTTGATTTATACTTTCAAGAAAGTCTGTCTTACCCACACCAGGATAAGCCCTCAATATGAAGATCGGAATCTCTGTCTTGCTATCCCCGCAAGCCCTCAACTTCAAGGTAGTTGGAACCTCTGTCTTCCTCAGCAAGGAAGCCCTCGTACTTCAAGGTAGTTGGAACCTCTGTCTTCCTATCCTTGGAAGTCCTCGAATGTAATCACCAACATCCGAAGTCGCACGAAGCAATCTGAACGAGCAGTTCAGTACGCACAAGGCATGAAAATATTCTCTCTCTATAAATCACCTTAACAGCGTGTGTTCTCTAGATCGATCAACTTTTTATTGAGATCTTTCAAAAGAGATCCTATTTATATGAAAATTTCCAACGATCGGTTCCCTCTTCCAACGGTCATATTTTCCATGAAATTCGGAGGGACCTGTACACATGTAACTCAACCAATGTTAATTAGAAACAGAATAGATGACATCTTTTTATAACAAACCATGTATAACCGAATGCACGACATCATTTTTAAATGAATCATATGTAAGTAAAAACTAATCAATATTTCGGAGTGTAAGCAAGTCAAAAGTTCAGAGTCTAACCAAAATGAAATTAGGATTTTATGTTAAGAAATATTCGAATTCTATTTTATAGGAATTCGGAGTTTGGCTTCACCAGAGATCGGAATCTGAACTTGCAAAGTTCAGAGTCAAACTACTTAAGAGTTCGGAGTCGAACTGCTTAAAAGTTGGGAGTCAAACTACTTAAGAGTTCGGAGTCGAACTACATAAGAGTTCAGAGTCGAACTGCTTAAGAGTTTGGAGTTGAAATACTTCAGAGTTCGGAGTCGAAGTCCTTCAGAGTTCGGAGTCGAGCTACTTAAAAGTTCGGAGTCGAACTTCTTAAGAGTTCGGAGTTGAACTAGTTAAGAGTTCGGAGTCCAGAATTCGGATTAGAACTACATTACAGATCACATCCAGAATTTGGATCCAAAAAAACAGAATGCTTCAAATCTTTTCATTATATGGCTCCAGGATTTTGGGTATGAATCCGGTTTTTGAATTTAAGAAAAATATTTCTATGTATAAGAAAATTCAGGTTAAGGTAAATTTCCTTAAAGAAGTAAATTTTCCTGATGGGGGTAAAACATACATTTGTTTAAGTATAAGGTGTTTGTGATTTTCAAAACAAGAAGGAATGGAAAAGTCATAAGGAAAACCTTATTGAATCAACACCTTCACCAGCTATTGTAAGAAGATGGGTAGGGCCCCCATGCTGGAGATTGACCGGATGTGCAACGTCCCCACACCGGCAGTCTGTGGCAGGTGGGATGACTCCACACCCAATGTAATGAGCACAGGAGAGGCTTTCATGCTTGGTGTCACCATCGTGGGGAGGTCCCTCATTCAGAATGAGGGTAGCATGAGGCAGACCTCTATGCCAAGCTTGGAAGCAGGGAAGACCGACGTTCTTCATGGTGGTGGTACGGGGAGGGCCTCCATATTGGTGGCGGCCATTACCTACACCGAAAACCGAGAGAGTCGACCCAGCCTACCCGTGGGGAGGATGGGGCCTCGATCCAGGCTGGGTATACAAGTTCCCATGCTCATCATACACAAGGGGTTGATGATATAGGTTGGTGGTGGTCGGAGCCATAGTAGTAGATGACATTGACGCCCCTTGGAGGGTGTCCTCCTTGGCCTGTGCCTGACGCTGGCGTCAGGTCAACCAGACCGAGGCCAACGGTGAAGGCGCATGGCTTACCTGCTCCTCAACTTGTGGGACTAGATGGTGGTGCTAGTGCGGCCTAGTGGGAGCCCTCCTTGGGGGGCCCTGAAATGGGATCCCGACCGGGCTGAGCTGCACATCTCCAACCTCATCGGCATAGGGGAGAGTGTCTTCAAGGCATTCTGGGGAGAGGCTCCCAAAATGATTGTAAGTTGGAGTGGGTAGCAATGGCTCCCTGCACAGCCCTTGGGGGTGCTGTTGGTGGAGAGGCATAGACGCCTCTAGATCATGGCGGTCTATATCCCAAGTCGAGATAATCCCCTCCTCCTTGTGTCGGCGTACGAGTTTGTTGATCACTCTTTACTGAATGAATTCAGACGGGGAAATGGGGTGTGGGCGCCCGAAATTTGTAGGTGTGGAGATTTTTGCTGAAGCGGTGGAGCCGTGCAGGACTGCCACGTTAACATTTTCCCTACCCCTGTGTTGGTGGGCGGGCAGTGATCGAATTCCAGTAGTATCTTGGTTCCTGAAAAGTATGGAGATTAACTCATTAGTGCTAAAAGGAAAGGAAACTATTATTAGTGTCCCAACTCAATTCCTTCTTCCATGGCTGGTAAGATGGATCCCCACTGACAATGTCACAGACCGGGATGTCCAACATTTTGACTACCCCAACTTCTGGTGAGTTTCATTCCAGGCTTGCATTTTGCTTAGCAGGACCCGGCACCGGATAGCTGGATCCAGTGACATGCTAGTCCACTGATGTCTCGAACGCTACTAATATCCATATTGAGGAGAAGATATTAATTTCAGGTTCATCATTTCTATTTCCAATGCTTTCACCAGGGCACGCACGTCTGTCTTGTTCGAGGACGACGACGCTGTTTGTTGCCCCGCATTCTCAATTCCCAAAGGCGGGTGACATTTGTTCCTTGTTCAGGGACGTTTGCTCCTTGATCAAAACGGGATGATGGGATGTTGTTTCTTCCTTCTGCAGATTCCTCCTCAAAACTCGTCACCAAGTCCGGGTCTCCCATATAGATTTAAGACATTGTTTGGGATACTCTTCCCAGTGCCATATCTTTATGGACACCAGTTAATTACACTGCTTCTATCAGGACATTCCAAGGAGTCCGTTCAGGGAAACAACCTTCAGTCAATGCAGTAGTCATGTTGGACATCACTGGTGTGTCTATATGCTGGAATATTGGTGTGTCTGGGTTTCTTCCCCTTATTATAGGTCTTCTCAAGGGCGCGGAAGCCCGAGGCATACCACATCGAACGCGGGGAATTTTATTCCATAGGAATGTATCTGAGGTTTTCCTCAGCTTCCTTTGTTTAACACAAGGTATGCCACAAGTTTAACTTCTAGCAGAGATGTATCATACTGATCGGAACACTAACTAGAGTGGATCTGGTGAGTGAAACCCCTGTAGGGAACATCGATGTTGGGTATAACGTGTGGTTAGCTACCCGATTGTTATTAATGGGAATGAGTAATGAGATGGCATGATCCCACCAGGATGTGGCGGCCCGGGTAAGAATCAAAATGGATGAAAGATGGTTAAGTGATGTGGGTGGAGAATGAGATGGATTCGGATGATGATGAAGTTTGGATTGAGACTCGAAGAGACCTCCTACGTATCCTTGTGGTAGGGAATCAATGTCCTTGTAGTTCATCTGACGACGAATTACTATCGATTGGGGATTTCATCGGTTTACCGCTGAATGGGGTCACAACGGCTTACCACTGGAAGGGGTCATAATGGATTATTGCTGGATGGGGTCGCAACAGCTTACTGATGGATGGTGGATGCAGCTTAACGTTGTGTAGGATGAAAATGGGGCATACAATTTAATGTTATGTAGGAAAAAGGTGGTTTGACGCAAAGGGGGTCGAAACCAATGGTTGTTGGGCATGAACCTTAGGGAGGATTCCTACGTACCTTTCCTTTTCAAGGATCAAAGTCCACATAGTTAAGAATGGTTTTTGGTGAGCCTACATGAAGTTGGTCGGGACCAATGGGTGGTGGGATTGAACCTCAGGGAGGCTTTCTACATACCTTTCCTTGGTAAGGATCAAAGACCTCATAGTTCAGGTGGTATGGGAACTGACGTGAAGATGGTTGGGACCAATGGGTGGTGGGCTTGAACCTCAGGGAGGCTTCCTATGTACCTTGCCTTGGCAAGGATCAGAGACCTCATAGTTCAAGTTGGTGTGTGTGGCTTACACTCTAGGATACCCAGAAAGGATTTCATGGTCGATGCTTTCTCTAATCCCACATCAATCATGCTCAGTGTGAGAAAAAAGAGGCAGTATTGACCTGACGATCACATCGCAGTAGGTGTGTCCGTGGGAAGTAGAGTGGGGATGATGCGTAGGTAGCAGCCCAAAAAATGAAACAAGGGATTACGTGTGGTCCGCATCCCAAATAGGAAACAAGGGCTTATGCGTGGTTAGTATCCCAAAGTGGAAGTAGGGACTTACACATGGTTAGAAGCCTCGAGTGGTGGAGATTGAGACTTACTCTAGGATGGAGGCCCGGGTGGTGACAAAGCCCAGTGGGAGAGGGATTTGAAACCCAGGAAGAGAGGAGTAGGGGTGTTGCCTTCTGAAAGAAAAACTAGGGGCTTACACCAGGGTGGTTGCCCTTTCCCCGCGGACGGAAGCCACTCCGATAAAGAGGATGTCATTCCATGTGTGGAATGATCTCACTCCTGTGGAGACCAGTGAGCGTAGAGAATTTATGAGACGGGGCACCCCACCTTCATGGCACGGGGCGAGGTCACATTTTAACGTCATGTGCTGAGGATGATGGTGCTTGGCAGTTTAACGTCCTACATCTTGGACGAGGTTGGTTCACTCCATACCCCTAGGAAATACATAACCGATACATGCCCGCCCTTGAGGGATGGAAGGAATCGGCAATTTCATGCAGAGGGGGTGTTATGAAGTGAACCATTGGGGGTCCATGTTAGCAAGGCTATACGAAGAATCAATTGTCGTTAGCGTTCCTATACGAAGAAGCATGAGGCGAAGCAACGCAACGGGCAGTATCTTCCAAGGGACTTTGAAATTACTTTGTGCAAATATATAAGGTTGCACGGTAAAAGGTGGTGTGGTGTAGATATTTTGGGCACAAGACGCGTCCAAAGATGATGTCCGGAAGAGGGACATCGAGCACGTGAAAAATAAGGTATGCGCAAGGAGGGAGGCTCACACAAAAATGGATCATGTGCACAGAAATGGATATGTGAGTGGTCCTGGAGGTTTTCCCACAATTGGAGTGGGTTGGGTGCAATTGATGTTCAATTGTAACAGTTGCGAGAAAAAGACCGGGTGTGCACGCAATAGGAGAGAGTTTCACATGAAGGGGAGTAGAGGTTTTGCATGCAAACTAATGGTATTGCACGAAAGGTTGGGAGAAAAAGTCAAAGAAGTTGTGCGCAAGAACCAGTCGACGTTTGCGTGTAAAGGAAATAAGTTAAACACAAGGGAAACGAATTGCACGTAATAGATTTCATGCAAGGGAAGGGGATTGCGCGCAAGGACCAGGACTTAAAAGGGATTTGGGTGAGGGTTCCGTTCGAGTGGTCCCGCACGAAGGCAAACCCTTGGAAGACCTGTCGCAAAAATTCCCATACCTGAAAGCCATTATTTTCACGCTGATGATGCTGATTTCGTGCATGGGAGGTGGTTTGAATCCTTCAGCCGCCAAAAGTTTAAGGGGCACCCTTCAATTTATAGGCATTCAGGTTCCTTGTGTCTGCACGGAAGTCAGATGGTGTGAAAGATTGTTATCCCGGGTCGACGGTGCGAATGAATGTGTGCCCGGGTAGCTGGCATGAAATATTACATACACAGGTGGCCGACGTGAAATATTGCATGCCCGGGTTGCCGGCGCAAAAGAATGCGTGCCGAGGTGGCCGACATGAAAGATCGTGTGCCCGGGTCGATGGCATGAAAGAATGCATGCCCGGGTGGTCGGCACGAAAGATTGCACCCTCGGGTCGGTGACGCAAAATATTGTGCTCCGGTGTGAAAATATCCTTCGGATCTTGTGGTTTTCTATGTGAGAGAGAAGTTTTTCGTGCAACTCTTGGATTTTTCGTGTGGACCTTCTGACCCTCCTGGAATAAGGCGTCGAGTCGAAATATGCCTTCGCTTTGTCCGAAAAGACCCCTTTTTCTAGGATAGGAGCATTTTTCGGAATCTACAGAGGGAAAGTGGTATATCATCATTCAAACATAGGTGATAAATCATACCCCATAATTTGTAATTTAAAAATAAAAGGGTATAACAACATGAATAAACTTGGATAAAAATGAAAAAGGAAGGAATCCCTTACCTGAGTGTGCGACTTCAAGAGCTTGAACAAGGGATTCTTAAGAACATGGGGCACCTAGGGAGGATTCTATAGAAAGTAGGGAAGAGTAGGGACGTGATACATGGTTTTTGAGTGTATATAAGTGGGATATTTTATGGTTTTATATAGTAAATGAGAGGAGAATTCTTTAAGATTTCACAAACTTAGGTTTTAGAATCTATATAATTAAATATTCAAAACCACAAAACATACCCTGGTTTTTTCCCTTGGTTTTTTTAAAATTGGGGAGTAAAACATTATTTTATAAGTCCAATGTATTAACATATTAAAATAGTTTCCTTGATTATGTGGAGGTGGGTCACATTATTAAAGAAATGAATTTAAAATCATAAAGTATATTATACATTTTTTAGGATTCACTAAGGCTTTATAAAATAAGTAAAACAAATCTAAAATCACATTATTTTAATTGGAAAAAATATATTGGGCTGAGAATACCAATTATAGTATTTATTACATCATTTTGGGGTCATTATGATGTCATAAAACACATATTTTATTTATATGGTATTTATTTTTTACCCAAATATTTTACTCTCTCAGAAAATTATGAAAAATTCACCATTGGATAATTTTTATGTCTTGATTCCAAAAATAATATTCATTTTATCTAAATAATTTTATAATTATGTGAATTTTCACTTTTAAAAATGAAAACTGACATTTATTGAAAATTCACGGGTTTTGACAAAAACAGTTTTCAAACCTTAATAAAAATTGCATTTGACTTCATAAAAAATATAATCATTTTTATTAATAAAATTAATCTGAAAATAATATATTATTAAAATATTAATTATTTAAAAAATTCATTATTTCATAAAAATAAATTCTTTAAAAATACATTTTTTGTTTTATCGTATAAAAAATATAACTCTTATCAAACCGATTACCTAATCATTTATAGATAAGGAACTAATATAATAATCATTTATAATAATTGTTTTTATAATATTATTAATAAAAACCATAGTATAATATAATGTACATATTTCTCAAAAGTACCATTTTTACCCTAAAAAGTCCATTTATCAAATGTGTCACTTTTTAAGAAAGACTATTTTCATAAATGAATTGATGGAATAAGAATTTTATTTATAAAAAGGGATTACACAACAAGTAACTAAGACCTTATTACATAACCCCTTATAACAACCACATAAGACCTAAGGGTGAGGTGTGTGATGGTTCTAGACTCTTGGAGCGGCTCAGATAACATCGTCCGAGTGGTAATCTCTATTAACTTGAACTTCTCCCATAGGCGATTCTATTCAAGCATAACATGTTGAATCTCAGCTTGGAATTAATTAAGAGTGAATCCCAGGGATTCTAACTCTTTTTTGATCTCTAAAAAATGAGCTTCGTACGGTCCAAGTCTACTTGATGAGGCCAACCTCTCCTTTGTCTGTGTCGAAAGGATTCTTTTTAAAACTCTTAAATTTATATCAGTCATGTGATCACTATTAAATGGCTATATTATCAATGGTAAGGATACATAGCGGTCATTTAAACCCAATAATAATAAAAAGAATAAAAAATAGTGCATGTGTTTTCTATAAGACATTAAAAGAAATGGAATTTTATTCATAAAATATTGGGTCGTTACACACATTCAATTATAGTATCTATCAAGGGATGTATTTATAATAAATCCACATAATCTCTTCCGTATCAAAACATTACAATGTTATATTATTCTTAGAATTATCCTCGAAGTCATTCATAGGTTTATATTCCCTAATCTATGTTTTTGTAAATCAAGTTCCTAAGGTTTTTACTAAACTTATTCTGATACCAAATTTAAAGACTCTGACCCTAGTATCCCAGAGTCATTGGTTACTTTATTAAATTAGTACTAGATACAAGTGATCACATCTTGAAGGAATGAATAGTTTATTAGTCTTGTAAAACTAGATACATACTTGAATTCCACATTGAATTTTAAAACATAAAATACAACATATAGTTTTATTTAGGAACACCATTATTCCCTATAGAATATCACAATATATAAATCATAATACACTTCTTGGAGTCTTGGGAAAAGGTAAAATATGAAAGGGTTTATCTCAGATACTCAGTAAGGGTATGCATACAATGGAAGCTGATAAGGCATGAATAATATGGTAGGAACAAATGATAGTCAAATAATTCCACATAAATAATCACATGAGCTTGAAAAATATCCATAGATATCATAACTAATAAAATAATCACATGGATATTAATAACTGATTTCATAATAATGGAATGAATAATATCATACATCTGAAACTTATCATTGAGGCTTCATGCCAAGGCAACTTACATAAATGGTTAAGGCCATATCCAAATACCCAAAAAAGTTTCTCTCATTAAACCTTCTAATACGTGAAGGATCTATGTAATTATAGGCCCCACCCATCACTTAATAAGTATTATTCATTCATTATATTAATAAACAACATAACTTAATCAACATGCCTTAATAAACAATAATTTTTTGTATTGAAATAACTGCCATCTAGAATATCAATACATTCCCTAGTCAAACTGATCATAAACCATCCAGAGAAATATGGAAGATGGTATCATTAGATTATAACCTTATTAAATAATAATAATTAATAAAGTATTTTTATATAGTTTAATATACTTTCAAAATATCACTGTAAAATTTCTTGTGGAAAATATCTTTTTTCACTTTGAAATCACTTTTTTAAAATATAATCATTTCCCAAATATTAAGGAAAAAAATTATTTATAAATAACCATGTAAAATTTTAGAGGGTATTCAAATCAATGATATTTCCTGCTTTTAGTAAAAAACAGTCAGCCCATATAAGTTAAAAAAATTCCTTTTACACTTTTTTTAAAAATTCAAAAATACCTTATTTGCAAAATAATAATAAGATTAATTTTAAAACATTTTGTAAAAATTAAAAAAATGGAAAAAATATATTTATTAAATAATTTTTTAATATTAAAAAATATTATTTTATAATTTTAATGAAAATATGCGCAACGAAGAGAAACATTCTCAACTGAGTATAAAATAAAAGGTTGGTTTTTCCTTAAAAACATTATTTCGGTAGCTTAGTGCTTAAAGAGAGATAAATGAAAGAAAAAAATTAATTTATTAAAAAATATATAGTATATGAAAATATATTGGTTTTAATATATTAATATCATATGATACTCCTATTGTGTTATTAAATTTAAACAATCCCAAATAATGATGAGATTGTGAAATAAACCCTTCCCTCGTGTTCGATTTCCTTCATATGTATCTGAACATCCTATTAAATAAATATATATTTATTATAAATATATTAAATTAAAAATAATAATATATATAATACAATATATTATTTGCTTATACCTTTTTATCATCCTTTTATTAACAATTATTTGTTAAAATAATTTTTCTGGTAAATAACTATTATGTTTTTCATGTATGTTTTGGTCTGATAGTTTATGTCCTTGTACGTTGATCATGGTACCATGATATTAATAATGTTAGAAATTATTTAAATATCATATATATTTATTATATATGTGTTTATAATAATCCAGAAAATATATATATAGAAAAAATGAATTACACCATTCATGGAGACGGTAGGTTGTATGTATGCATGAACGCGGTTTTAACTTTTAAGCACATGGAACGAAATAAAGTTAAATAATAATTCACTTTTAAAAAATAATTATTATATGATATATATCATATATATTTATTAAATCTATCCTTATTACCATCCATTTATAGCATAAATAAAAAATGAATCACATCACTTCGTGGCGGTGGTAGTCCACGCGTATGCACGAGCGAAGTTATTATTTTTCATTTGATTGAAAAGAGGGTGGATAATGGTGGTTTCCTAATAATAATAAATTTTCAGTATATTTAAGATAATAATGTATTAATTCATAATAAATACCGTATATTTTGAAAATGTAAAAGAATAAGTATAATAGAAAGTGATAGGTTAGGGCAATTACCTCTTCTTTGAAAGAACTCCTTTAGATCTCTTCTTAAGGACCCTAGGGTTGGACTTTTTGGAAAATAATCACCTCTATAACATGTATTATTATGTTAATAAGATAAATAGGTAGGGTTTTTTTATCTACATTTTTCAAAGTGGTGTAAATAAGAGAGGGAGTGTTTTTCATTTTATTAGAGAAGCAAAAAATACATTTGGAATTACTAAACAGATTAAAATTTAAATAATCCATTATCAATTAAAATGATTCCAAATGGATAGAGACTAAAATATAAGGTATGATATGGTTTAAATATTATCAAAAAAATAAAAAAAAATTATAGTTTTAAGTGGTATTTTAATCCTTATCTTTTGGTTTAACCCCTTAGTTAACTTATTTTAACCTTAACTATGATAACGACTTTTTCAATCATAAAGGGTTATAATTTTACTTATAAGGTAAAAATCAGCCCATAAATGGCCAATTTATGACATTTTATATGATATATTATCCCCATTTTTCTCTTTATTGATGTTTATTATTTTAAAATAATTTAATAATATGTTATTTTCATAAAATATCATTAATTTTATTTTTGACTCTATTCATTTAATTTTACTTTAAAAATATAAAGATAGAGATTTAATTTGAATATAAAACTTTAAAACATATATAATATTTTATATTTATCTAAAAATCATTTAAAAAAATAAATCACACAAATTATATTACTTTTAATATTTTTAAAATCCTTTATTTTATTTTTCTATTAATTTAATAAATATCATATCGATGTTACCTAAGAATTTAAGTTAATTATATAGCCACTAAAAATAAGAAATAAATTAACCTCATAAAAATAATCTTATTATAAAAATAATAACCTTTAATATTATTTCTCAATTTAATTTATCTCTATGTGAACATAAAAGATAAGTTTAAAGTCAAGAGAATCATATTTTTTATTTGTCTTTACTTAAAATAATATGAAGGTCAATATCAAAATAAAATGGAACCAATTGGGTATATTTTTGAGATTTGGATGTAAATTTCCTAAATACACCATAAAATAGGTTAAATTAAGGTTTTTTGTAAATTTTAAATCCTTTTCACATTTATTTTTATCCTTAATTGCCTTATTTACCCTTTACTAAGGGGATAAATTTTACCGCTATTACAATTCATAATAACAAAAAATAAAAAGCGAAATATTTAATAAAAAATAACCTCTTAATTATAAATATGTTATCCATTATTCAAAATACAATCACTAGAAGTGGAAGAAAATAATTTTAAAATAAGTGCACAAAATGCGTTGAAAACCGCTTTTTCAAAGAAAACAATATTTTTAAGCATAAAACAAGATTTATTTTTATCCCATGCCTAGAAAAATATTATATGAATGATAAAAAATTTATTAAATATATAATATATAAATTTTCTTAAAATAATTCTATAGTAGTGATCAATTTAATTTATTAAGATAAAAACACATTGCACGCATTAAAATAGTTTTTCAAAAATACCCCACTTTTACCTTAAAATGTTTTTTATTTTCATTTATAATAAATTTATAATTCATTAATTCATTATAAACCTAAAATTTTTTATAATTTAGTTATTCATATTCATACCCACCAATTTTAATGGCTAGGTTATAATAGTCATATTTTAATAATATTTCAATATAATATCATGATTGGTTAAAACTCGGTGTTTCATGAAATACAAGATATCAAAGAAATTAAATTTATTTAAAAAGAAATATGACATAAAATATCTAGGTGTTACATGGAATCATTTTAATACTTTTATGGGAAGCCATGTAGATATCCCTTATGCTGGGAAAAGTTAGGAGAGAGGAACTTGGTTGGGCTAAGCCTTGTTCAGGGATGATGGAAAAGGGGAAGTTCATCTGAAATAGATTGGTCATGGAATAGATTCATCATAATTATTTTACTGACCATCATTGGTGGATGATAGACTTTGATGTTGGTGAGCAGATCTTTATTCAAGTTTCACCTTGATTGGGACACCATCGATTGGGTAAGAAAGGTAAGTTGTCACCAAGGTGTGTTGGACCATTTGAGATCATTGAACGAAATGGAAAGGTGGAATATTAGTTAGACATGTCATATTTTTTTACATTGATTCACGATGTGTTTCATGTTTCTTATTTGAGGATGTATCAACCAGACCCTTTCCATGTGATTTAATGGGAGGATATTGATCTCGAGGTCGATGCCACTATGGTTGAGAACCAATTCAAATTATGGATCCTCGACAAAAGGTATTGCACGGTAAAAAAAATTTCAACTTCATTTATTTTGGAAATAATGATGGGATATCAATGAGATGTAGGAGAGCGAGTTTTTGATAAGGCAGTATTGGAATTATCTTTCCTCATTTCCAAAATCGTGATCACTTTATAGTGATATAAATATTTCATTGTGGAGAGAATTACGCCCTATGGTACACATTCATGATTTAGTTTGGGCTTGGTTTATACTTAGGGTCATTCCGTATGTTTTTGGGTAATGGTTTTAAAATCTTCGAGGTAGTGTGGTGTTTTATAGGGGTTACACTATGGATAAAATTGGTTGCGGCATGGATAATCTAATTGTGGTGTGGACTAGCCTACTGCGGTGTGGATCCTTACAATGGTTCTTTAATTTTGGGAAAGGTTGTGGCATTGTCAAGAGGTTGAGGCATGGAATACGAGAGGATTAATTTTGGTGACACTTCTATGTTCATCATGGATGCACTGTGGAGTGGGGTTCAGTGTTGGAAATTTGAGTCATGTGTCATGGAGGATCAATCTACATTGTAGTGCTTTTAGGGATAAGTTTAGGTGGTTTTGAAAAAAATCAAGGTTGTTGTACCAAGGGGAGTAGGTTTTGGTGTATCTCACTTTTGTAATTGGGGCTCTATAGAGTGGTGACCTCTATTACATGGTAGTCCCCTTTCTTAAAATATAGGTTCTGTGATATAGTTTGTGTTATAATTTTTATGTTCACTTTGACTAGATAGGTTGTATCATGGTCTCTTACATTGCACCATGGTCTAAACCTATTTTATAAGTGTTTCATTGTGGTGCATTGGGATGCATCATGGTCTTTTTAAATCTAGACTACATATAAATACTCAAACCCAATCCAAACCAACCTTTCCTCCAACTTTCTCTCTCAAACCCTAGTCACACAAGAGAGATTTTTTAAGTCCTTTGAAGCCCTTTTGATTGGATTTCAACCTCAGTATTGGGAGATCAATTCTTGGTGGTTCCTCTCTATTATTAAGGTAGGTGTCTCTTTATAAAGGTTCCAATTCATTAATTTATTGATGATCTTATAAAATTCCTTTAGTTTTTTAATTAAATTTTTTGATTTTATATCAAGGTGGATTTAATTTATGAAATATGTTTTTTTAAAAGGGGTTTTTCTTTAAAAAGGTATTTTTCACACTATATACTTGGATGAAATTCCTTAAATGTGTTTTTTGTTACAAAATGTATTTTCAAGAAGGAAATTAGTAATTATTTTTTGTGAAAATGTATTATAAATGGTGATCATGGTTTTCAAATGGTTTTTTGAAAACTTAACACATTGGTAACCTTGGGTGCATCAAAAACTGGACTTGTCACTTTAATGTGTGTAATTCCACTAGAGGTTTTTGATATCGATAGACTATGATAAGACTCAATATTAGTTAAATTCACTCAATTCTTATATTATTATTTTTTTTATTTTTGAATGTGTATTCCATAAGTATAAATCCAAAATCTTGTGCTTTTTCATTTTTTCTTTTTTTTATAGACGATAGTATATTTCATGTTTGGTTTTTCAATTTTTTATGTTATGGTGTATCCGGGGGTTGTTTTCTTATTCTATCATTATTTTTATTATGTACTTTTCATATTCCTTGATTTTTGAATATGAAAGACTTTTATAAAAACAAAAGGATGTTTTAAAAAATGATTCTCCTTTGAATGTGATTTATAAACTGGTTTGTTTAAGGTGGAACTAATGTTTTCATGATATTATACCTTTTTATAGATTATTTGGTGAAATTATACTAGTCTTTGTGCTTACACCCTTATTTTTTCTTTGGGGTTTTGTAGATGTGGTTTTGTATGACACAGTTAAAGGGAAGGGTGTCACATAGTCCACTAGCTTCTCTTGAGTTTTCTATCCTTCTTAGTGGGACAATTTTGTGGTGATGGATAGTCACATAAATTTTTAGTTTATGTATTGTATTATTTTACTTTTAAATTTATCCCTTATGTATCAACTTTATATGTCCCATGGATTTTTACTATTCTTCTATAGTATACCCTATTAGTTTATCTGTTTTATAGATTATATATGATACATGATTCGTTTGTTTGGTTCTCTCTACCTTATTGTGGGCCTACCCGAGTGATGTGTCAGGTTAACCCGGGTAGTTTCATTACAATAACCCACTCTTTGTAGTGCACTACCCACATTTATAAGAAAATATATGGAACCACGATAATCATTTCATCATATGATTATGTTTTACCACATCACTAGTCTTAGGATTTTTTTATCAATAAATCATAATTTCATCAAACTTATCCCAACATTATAGTTCATTAAACCAGTAAAGGTTCATCACTATTCATTTCCATGAAACAAATCATCAAATAATCATTTCATGATGAATCTTTTATTGATATGAGTAATCATTATCATGATCATGGGACCCATCGAAATCTATTCACAAGTCATATGTAGTGCAAATTTCATCTGATTAAATACTTACATATTCATTTAAAAAATATTTTTCTTATAAAAAAATTATATTAGGATGTATAAATATACCAATGCAATAGAATTTTGTATTATAATCAAGAAAATAAACACAATTGTGATATCAAAAAAATGGGACAACTTATCATTAAATTTCATGTTTAATAATTTGAAATACAAAATGATCCATTTAAATAACCTAAAATTGAATTGAAAACCTCTCTATCATGATCTATATAGAAAATGGGTTAAATTTATTATCATATTTCTAAAATAAACATTGTCCCAAAAAATATATATTTATCTCAATTTTTACTTAAAATAGAAGGATTCAAGGCCTAGTAAGCCTAGGTTCATAATTCCCACATGACAAGGTAGGTTAATTTATTCTCTTCATCATGTGTTAGCCACCCAAGGACCATCTCACACCTAATACTAACTAGCTACAATACCTTTATCCTAAAGAGGCCTACTTTTTTTAGATCCTCTAAAAAAAATTGAATAATATGGGTGTCCTCCTTCACTATTGTCCACCCTAACCAAGTTGTTAAGGCCTCTTCGCATGATCATTGTAGTCCATAAAATAGAACCCCCATACCTGACACTACCTATAATGGTGGAACCCCTTTAGAAATTAGAAACCCTTATTGAAAAGTTAGGTTTTTAAAAAAAATTATATAAATTTGTTTAGTAAATATATTAATTTAATAATTCAAAAATAATTCTTTGAACAATTCTTTCTTATGAACCAACAATCTACAACTAATCATGGAACCATTATCCAGATCTGGTCACCCTAGCCACTTCATCATCTCTCACCACCCACAAATGTATCTTGGAGATCCACACACACCACCTTTGGCCACCTATACATGTATCAACACATCCCACTAAAAATGGTTGTTGATTTCCTTGATCTTTTACACTCATCAAAATAAATGGTATACTTTCACATTCCACTATCACCTTAGTCTGATTCCACCATTACTCAACAAATTCAGCCACATAATCACTATTATGAGATTAGACATTTATATTTAAACACAAAATGTCTTATTTTTTCTAGAATGTAATTCTCAAAGGTAGACACACAACTAAAAAAAGAGTCTGAAAATATATTTTGTTCATGGTGGTGTATAGTGGAACATGGTTAGACCTTTCTATCTCCTGTAGTGATAAATAATAAAAATAAATAAATTAAAAACAAAATGAATATATATTTTATTTTATCTACCTTAATATAAACATTAACAAAAAAATATACCTTGAATTAATAGGTAAAAAATATAAATTTAAATATTTATATGATAGTATGGAGATTGTATATAATTTAATTGAAATATATACTTTATTTTAATCTAATTAATGAACTAAATATAAATATATTCATGATGATCAAGCGGTATTACATAATTTAACTGTGGTTTTTAGTAATACTACTTTCATATATATATAACCTCATTATATGTATCCTTCCTCTCCTTAATTTTTAAATAAATCATAGGAATTATGTTAATAATCAATAAGATATGGGTTATGTCTAATATTTATAAACCAATAATTACCCCAACATGGGACTAAATATTGATAAAATGTTATATCTCCAATAACTAAAACACACACCTATGATAAATGTTTTGTTGATGTAATTTTCATCAAATCAATGGTTTATAATAAATTTCCATTTTTTTGGTGCCTTATTTATGAAAAATATCAATTCTCAAATTTAGTTTCCAAAACATCCAATGGATCGCAATTTAATGTTAGAACCAATTTGACAAGGATGCTCATATTCAAGTGTTGTCTTTTTTTCTACAAATTTTAAGAAAAAAAGGAAGTTTATGAAGAGAAAAAATCACATCACTTTGTTTTTGGTAAAAAACATATTGACCATCGTATTCACGAAAAATCAGACTCACGATGATTGAGAAAGTCCATATTATTGAGAAGTTGTTTTCTGGATGAAAAGGATCATCAGACTCACCATGGGTCCAGATTGGAAGAATAGATCTTAATGGTGGGATAATCAGAGTCTTCATGACTATGATCTAAATGTGATGATTATTTTATGATCTTGTAGTTCTCATAAATCATAAGTAAGTTGTAAAACTTATGATGAAAGCTTGATGAAAGAAAGGGGGAGAAAATATTTTGACCAATCATATTCAGCCTGATCGTAATCATGCTAATCGTATTCAAGCCAATTGTATTCATAAAAATCGTATTTAGGATGAGTATGAAAGAAATATGTTTCTGGAAGAGTAGGAAATTATAATACTTCCTAATTAAAGTAAGAAGGTGTTGGATAGGATGGGAAGTTATAATACTTTCCTTGGTAAGTTAGATGATGTTGAAGCTGATCTCAAATGGACTCAAAGTCATGAAAGAAATCATGATACAAGCACAAGTTTGTGAATGAAGGAAGTTACTAAAGTCAAATTTTTTGAATACAGATCCATCATATTTGGTATACCATAATATTCATAAGAGGTGGAATTTTTTGTGATGAAAATTCATTGGTATCTTATTCCAAAGAGAAAGAAGTTTCTAAAGTTGAAGTTGTTGATACCATTCCATCATACTCTGTATGTCATCATAATCATCGGATGAAGAATTTTTTGTGACTGATTAATGAAAAGAAAAATAAAATAATGGGTTGACCAATGCGATGGATAAATTTAGATCTTAATGAACAATTTAGTAAAACATTTACAATTGGTTTAATTATTTTTTTCATTCAAATGGTTCAAGAGAAGTGATGAAGAAGAATATACTTATTTACATTTATCTTTATCATAATGAAGAAAAATCATAATCATAATTGGAATTAGATTTTAGAGAGCTTGAAGGATATAAATAAGTGTAGCAAAGGGGAAGATTGAATTTCAAAGAAGGTTTTTTGTTTATATGAAACTATTATAGAGGATCGTAAAAAATAAATCATACTAAGTGAATCTGAATGGAAAATCAGATTCTAAATAGTGTTTGTGAAGAAATTTAGAAGAGATATAAAGTGTTTATAATATTTGAGAAGGATCGAGAAGAAATGATAAGGGTTGAGAATCATTGATGAAGTCAAGATGCACCCAAAATTCAAGGAAACAAGAAAATTTTGGGAATTTAGTTGAGCGGGAAAGTTTTTAGAAATCCCTCCCAAACCATATTTGGGGAAAGTATAAAATGTGAAAAGTTCATTGTAATTTTCTAACCAAATTAATATTCATGAGAAGTATAGAGAAGGTGGAGTACTGAAGAAATTATAGAGAGAATAATAGGTTTACATTTTTTTTTGGAATAAATCTCACTAGATAGAGGATAAAGGAGAAGAGACAAGATTGTAACATATTATGATGATCATAATATTCATCTATTTATGGTATTCATCTTGTTATTGTATTGGTAAGGATTATCATATTGATATTTCCACACCATGGTTTTTCTATTCCTGAAAAAGTGAGAATTTTATACGAAGGGTTGGGTCCAGGGAACAAACAATTTATTAACATGATGTGTAATGAAACTTTCAAAAAAATCCCTAAATGATGGTTATGAGTATCTAGAAAGCCTTACTGAACAAAAAAAACATGGGGAACTTCATGTTATTCTGAAAAGCCACAAAGAACTATTATAATTCATACACTTAGAGAAGAGGAAAGCCTTAGGTCTAAACCTGCAGCACTCTCTAGGAAGGTTGAAGAGATAGACCTTAGGAAAGTCCATGAAATCCAAACTGTAGACCCTATTTGCACAATTTGTGACAGACATGACCATAAGACAGACAACTGCCCAACCATTCCATCCATCAAGGATTTTCTTTTAGGAGGACCCCTAGTGTAAGTAAATTCCTTGAACTTTTAAAAGCCACGATACCAAAACACCTTCAACCCAAGGTATAATGACCACCCAGGCTTCTACTGGAAGGATAACCAACAACCTAGCCAACCACATGGATAAAATCCTTACCCCCATCAGAACTACCAAACCCATAACCAGTTCCAAACCCAACCTATCCAATACCAACATCCATTGGTCCATTTTCAACAAACCATCCCACCTCTAAGATATCCCCATGGGATAAACCAATCTTCTCAAGCACCAAACCAAACTGTTGCACATAGCCTACTAGAAAAACTGTGCAAAGAAATGGAAATAATGAACTTGGAAGTCTCTTCACTAAAACAAGAACTTCAAACCATCAAAACTAGAAAGGCACCCATTCCTACTCAGACATTACCATCCTAAAATTTAAGGGGATATTCAAGTTTCACACAAAAAACTCATGAAGAACTAAATGATGTGACTATTTTAAGAAGTGGGAAATAAATTGAGAAACCTGAACAACTAATTTAGAACCCATCTGAAGATTAAAACTTAGATGAAAATTCAAATGAACCAAATGATCAAACTGAAAAACACGATAACATTTTTAAAGAAACAACTCTTACATAAACAAACCCATAACCTGTACCATTTCCTCAAAACATGAGGGGGGAAAACAAGCCTGAATTGAATGAAACATCAAGGGAAATATTCTCACAAGTCAAGTTGAACATTCCACTCCTCGATGTTATTCAAACCATTCATACATACTCAAAATAACTTAAGTACCTATGCACATTTAAAAAGAAATTCTCACATAATAACCAAGTCCATTTAGCAGCAAATGATAGCACAACAATACAAGGAACCCATTCAACAAAGATAAAAGACCCAGGATGTCCTTACATCAATGTTGAACTAGGAGAGAAAAAAGTTGTCAAAGCCTTGTGGGACCTAGGTGCCAGTGTCAATCTCATTTCCTATGTTGTGTACTTCCAGTTAGGCCTGGAAGAGCTCCAACCCACATCTTTCACACTTCAACTTGTTGATCATAGCATTAGGGTTCCAAAGGATATTTTAAAAGTCATTCTAGTAAAGGTTGAAAACTTCATCTACCCGGCTTACTTCATTGTCCTTAACAACCATCCAAACTTAATAAATATGGAACAAACCACAATCATCCTTTGTCTTACTTTCCTTGCAACAATCAATTATATTATCCGAGTTTGAAACGGGAACATGACCATAACCTTTGGAAACATGAGTCTAGACTTGAACATATATAATGAAATATCACAAATAGGGGATAATGAGGACATTAATGAAGTAAACATGATATGAATAATTGATAATGAATCCATAGAACATCAAGGAATATTTTAGGGATGTTTAAGTCAGGATGAGATTGATTTTCTTTGTTCACATGAAGGAAGTTTATCACCTTAGCTTGAATCATTTTTAAACTGCTCTTATGATGAAGTCTTGGGTCCAACAATTAGTGAAACCTTGCAGGAAACCACTTTCACGGAGACCAGTCAAACTTTCTTCCCTAAATCTGATCAAACTAATCTTGTAGATGAAACCTCTACACATGGGGATTTTATTCTATCTAAAACTCTAGGAAACAAAACCTATCTTGATCCAATGTCCCAATCTTCTGCTGAAATTATGAACCAACATAATCTTGAATTAAAGGAACTTCCCACTTCACTCAAGTATGCCTTCCTAGGAGAAAATCAAACACATCCTATTGTCATTTATTATTCTCTTGAATACAATCATGATAGGATGCTTCTAGATGTCCTTAATAAACATAAGAAAGCCATTGGTTGGACCCTGTCTGATATTCATGGGATTAGACCACTTATCGAGACTCATAGGATTGTTCTAGAATCTAATTCAAAGCCATGTCGTCAAACTCAACAGTGATTCAATCCTAATCTCGTGGAAGTAGTGAGAAAAGTACTTCTAAAATTGTTAAAAGCTGGTATTATATATCTCGTAGCTGAGAGTGAGTGGGTCAGCCCAATCCAAGTGGTTACAAAAATGATAGAATCACAGTGGTAACCAATAAGGATGGAGAGATTCTTCCAACAAGGTTGAGTAGTGGCTGGAGAGTCTGCATCGACTATAGGAAGTTAAACTCATTTAACATGAAGGACCATTTCCCCTTACCATTCATTAACCAAGTCCTTGAGAGAGTCGCAGGTCACACCTTCTACTATTTCACAGATTAGTACTTAGGGTATAATCAAATTTAGGTCTCCCTAGAGGATCAAGGTAATACTACATTCACATGTCCATTTTCCACCTTTGCTTTCAAATGCATGCCCTTTAGGTTATGCAATGCCCCTAGAACCTTCCAGCGGTGCATGCTGGGAATATTCTCAGACATGGAAGGAGATTTTATAGAGGTCTTCATGGATGACTTTTCGATGTTTGGGGATACATTTGAGGGATGTCTGAGGAATGTGGAGAGAGTATTTTCAAGATGTGAAGAAAATAATCTAGTTCTAAACTATACAAAATGTCATTTCATAGTTAAAGAGGGACTATTACATGGCCATCTAGTCTAGAGTAGGGGGGTTGGAGTTGATAAAGAAAAGGTTTACATCATTCTTCACCTTCCATTACCTATAACTATTAAGTAAGTGAGGTCTTTCTTAAGACATGATGGTTTCTATAGAAGATTTATCAAGGACTTTAGTTCAATATCCCATCCCCTTTATGCTCTCCCAATAAAGGATGCTCCATTTATTTGGAAAGAAAGATCTAAGGGTTCATGCTCAACCCTCAAATCCTCTCTCACCTCTCCTCCCATTATGAAATCCTCAAATTGGAACCTTCCTTTCAAACTTATGTTTGATTCCAGTGACTTTTCTATAGGAGGTTTTTTAGGACAATGTTGTGATAAAACTCCTTATGTCATTGCTTATGCAAGAAAATCCTTAAATGATGCCCAAATAAACTACACCACCATTGAGAAGGTGTTACTTTCTATTGTGTTTACCTTAGAAAATTTTAGGTCCTACCTCTTAGGATCCCCCATCACTGTGTTCACTGACCATTGTGCACTAAAATACCTCTTCCAAAAACAAGATTCTAAGGCTAGACTGATTAGGTGGGTCCTTTTATTACAAGAATTTGACCTCACAATCAAGGATAAAAAGGGTGTTGAAAATTTTGTAGCTGATAATCTCTCTAGGATGGAATTAAAAGACAACTCAAATCAACTTTCAGTGTCTAATTTATTTCCTGATGATCACCTCTATTCAGTGAGTGATTTACCATGGTATGCTTACATAGCCAACTTCTTAGTTATAGGAGTCATTCCAAAATTATTAGGGACTCATGCTCGAAGGAAATTCCTATCTGATGTTAGGCACTATGTGTTTGATGATCCATACCTCTATAAGTTCTTCCCTAAACAATTCATTAGGAGGTGTGTCCCAGAGTCTGAACAAGAGTCCATCCTTAAATTTTGTCATAGTGAGGCATGTGGAGGTCACTTTTCCTCTAAAAAGAATTCTGCTAAGGTTCTTTGGTGTGGTCTCTTCTGGAAAACCCTCTCAAGGGATTCCTACACATTTTTTCAAAGTTGTCTTAGGTGTCAACAAGTAGGGTCCATCACAAAAAGGAATCAAATTCCACTATCTCCCATATTAGTGTTTGAAATCTTTGATTACTGGGGAATTGATTTCATGGGTCCCTTCTCAAACTCTAGGGGATATCTATACATCCTTTTCGCTGTCAATTATGTCTCCAAATGGGTTGAGGCCATTCCTACAAAATCCAATGATCATCAAATGGTGATTATATTTCTCAAGGAAAACATCCGCTCTAGATTTGGAATTCTTAGGGCTATCATTAGTGATCGTGGAAGTCATTTTTGCAATCGTCCATTCTCAGCACTCATGGAAAAGTATGGAATTTATCACAAAGTTTCCACTATTTACTACCCACAGACTGATGGTCAAGATTAGTTATCCAATCAAGAAATCAAACAAATTCTTGAGAAAAATGTTAATCCATCTAGTAAAGATTGGTCGAGAAAACTCTTATATGATTTTTGGGCCTATCAAATCACATATAAAACCATTTTAGGAATTTCCCAATATAGGTTGGTTTATGGTAAAACATTCCATTTTTCAGTGGAGATTGAACATAAGGCTTTTTGGGCAATTAAGAAAATGAATTATGACCTCTCATTGGCTGGAACAAAAAGGAAATTAGATCTCCATGAACTTGAGGAACTTAGGATGAAGGCTTATGAAAATTCAAGGATAAATAAATCTAGATTTCAAGCCTAACAGTATCAAAATCTTAAAACCGAACACATTTTACCGGGTAAATATATTCTTTTGTATAGATCTAAACTTCATTTACACCCAGTAATGTTGAGGTCCAGATGGTCGGGTCCATATGTAGTGCATAAGGTGTACCCCCATGGGGATGTAGAAATTCAAGATCCCACCAATGGTCAAACCTTTAAAGTTAATGGTCATAGAGTCAAACCATTCATTAAACCATTCCAAAAATATGAAGTAGATGAAAACTTGTGTGAACCAACCTTAGATGAGGAAAATACTTATGCAATTAGGGGTATATGTTGAACTAGCGACTTTAAACAAAAGCACTGCATGGGAGGAAACCCATGGTTTTCATGTTTCCAATATTTTTGAATCATCTTTATTTTTAAAATAGTTTTAATGAATCATTTCGATATTTAAAAAATATATATTTTTGACATGTTCTTCTATTATGAGTATAGATGGGTGTGAAAGGGGAGCGCTATATTCATCTGTGTCACGTGGTGTGATACTTGAGTAATACCTTACCCAGAAATTCAAAAAGAAGACAATGTATCATCAGTTCATTTTATTTTTATGTGTTTGTAGGTTAAAATTAAAAAAATTAAAAAATTAAAAGGACACGACGTAGGTCGTGGTACAAACCCCATCACAACTGGAGAAGCCGTAGGGACTCGAACCCGGGACTGAAGGGAGACATGGGTGCATACTTACCACGGACCTACAGCTTATAGTGCTTCCTTATTCTATATTTTTTGTATATATGCATATATTTTACTTTTTTTATTATATGAACAAATATATATATCTATATATATTGTTTTGTTTTGATTTTTTGTTTGTTTTTTCCCATTTTTCCAATAGGAAACTCTCCAAGTCACATGGATATCAAAGGACTAAATTGGGGCAGAAAAAATTTCAACTCAACCACCAGGTGACTTCATTCCATGATCCTCTTATTGAAAATTCCTTTTAGAACTTCTGTCATCTACCTCTACCCCCTTCTCAATTATATTTTCTTTAAACACTGGGGATAGTGTTATTCTAAGTTTGGGGGTGAAAAGAAAAAAAATAATTAATTCTGTGTCCATAAAAGATTGTGTGGAAGGAAAAATTTCATTAACCTTGAAGATGATAATACACATTGCACACTTTGAAACTGAATATCAAATAATTTAGCATTCCCTGATTCATATTTTAATCCTTTTATAATTTCCTGAGCATAGATTTTGGAAAGTGTGGCTGTCTAATGTGAAATTTCATCATTTATATTTTCATCCAAATAAAAAAACAATCATAACGCACGTCCTTTGGATAGTGGGGTGTTAGTTTGAGTTCATGAGGTCCCACAAATAAATAGCATAGGTTTGGTGATCATTTTAGTTTTAATATTAGTATTCAAAAATAAAAAAATAAAAAAAACAATAAATTTGTATGTAGAGAAATCAAATGACCTAATGTGTGGCTTTCGGCACTTGGGGATCATGACTCCATAGTTTTCTGGCCCAGAGTTAGTAATTATATCTCTACTTATGGTAATTTGACTTTTTTTTACTGATTTCACTCAAGATGATGTTGGAGTATGTGGGCTTCAGTTGGTTCCCTAAGGTCTTTGAGCCTAGGAGTAATCGGAAAAGTCTCACTACAAGGGTTGACTCTATTGAGTGCAATTTAAATTACCATGGAAAAATTGCAATAAAACAATAATATATATATATATAATTTAATACTTATATTAATATTGAAATGTGATTCCACCTAGCACTTCCATCATTTTCTCCTTGAATAAAAATGAACCACCGTGTCTTTTGTGACACACAACACATCATCATACTTTATTAAAATTGGATGAAATGTAACGGTGAATTTGAACAAAGGAATGGGCTTGGGATTGGGATCTTCTTATGAAACTATCTTGTATTAAAATATTTTTATGGGCTTCATATTTGTTTGATATAAGGGTTTTTTGTGATCATTGTTTATTAAAATGTTTTTGGAGAAGGGAATTTGAATTTCACATTTTTGAGATATATTTTTCTCGGGACTAGAAAAACTCAAGTGGAGGTGTGATTTGCCACTGAATGAGGCTAATATTAATTTTTAATATATATAATATTCATGTGCTTTATTATTTATAAAAACTATTTTAGTGCATTTTACACTTTGAACATTATTTCATATTATAATTGTAATTCCTTCTTAAAATGCACTATTACATGGTACATTTTTTAACATCATTTAAAGTAACCATTGATGTTGATTTTATTTTAATTTTAAGGTTTCTCATTAAATTGGTAACAATTCATACTTTTTTAGTACTTGAAGATTCATATTGAAAGACTACCAAAGTTAGCCTTGAACAAACAACATTCTGGGTGAAGTGAACTTGACATCATCCCAATAAAACTACTATATAGGCCAATATACAAGCCCCATAATTCTGAAAATTGATATGAAGATAGAGGAAAGCGTGGGTAAAATTTCATTAAACAGTGGACAAAGCTCATTTTGAAGTTTTAAAGGAGATCCAAGAGGCCCAAGTTGGAGATAAAATTCTAGGCCAGATTATGCGGCCCAGAAAAACATCCAACCATTTTTTACATATCTCGTAAACCATGAATTATTTTTGGCTGAAACTTTACATAAGGTTGGGGGAAATCCTGAGATTTATTTTATGCTTCTATGGACCACTCTAATTCTACCATATAGTATCTCATCTAGTCACTTCTGTTCAATAGATTCAAGATGGCTACCACCTCAGGTCAAGAGTGGAAAAGTCCAAGTTCCACAAGCTTTCCACCACCCTAAGCCTACCATAATCAAGTTGTATGACTTTAAATATTGTATTATAGACCCAAGGCTCCCAAAATTCCTATTTAAGGTAGTTTTGTTGGAGTATTTAAGGATCTTGGATGATTTATTTCATTGTAATGTTATGATGCCACTTTTCCATTGTAATGTTCTTCCTCAATTGAAAGTTGTTTTAATTCATCTTAGTTTCTTAATAAAAGTTCTTATTTTCCTATTATTATGTTCTTATACATCTCAATTTGATACCTTTTCCTCAAGGTGTGAATTTATTCACACCAAACCTTGTGAAATTATTCCCACAACGGTGGAGTGATCATTTTCTTTTTATTGTCTTCTTACTTCTTCAATTCATCCCTCGTGAGTCTACTTCTCACTTCCATTGAAACCATAGAATCAATGGAGGGATAACCTACTTATGAGTTGATCTAAGAGAGTAGAAAGGGGTTGTATTGGATGTTATTTATCACCCCATTAATTTCTAATCACTTCTTTTAATTGATATTTTTATTTGATGATTTTAAAACTTCTTCTTCCTTGTTGAATTTTAAGGCAACATACTTCAATGCTATTATGAACCTTTACCTTGGAATGCTTATGAATTTGATCCTCCAAGTTTATATGAGATGATTATTATGGTTTTTTGGTATTAAACCAGTAAGTGATGAAGTTGTTTGATCTTATTGAATAAACCCCTCTCAAATATAAGAAATTGAAACCGTTAAAAAAGAATTGCATCCAATCCACCCCAAGTGATAACCTAGGATCAACTCATCATTTTAAATTAAATTCACTTAAGACTTTTAGTGTTAAATTTAACCTATACAAAATCAACCCAATGTTTTCCACTTCATAGCCAAAAATAGTCCATAGAATTTGCGTGTCTACAGGTTTCTTCTTAGGTGTCTGAGGAATCAACAACCCAAGCTACTCTACAATTGACTGCTTAACCCTAAAAACATGGGTAAATTTGGGCGAGACCAACCCTAAAAGGTATGAAATGAATTTTTCCAAGGCAAACACAATGGAAAGAAATTATTTTTCAGTTGTGGTGTAGTTTTCTTGGTTAGGGTCCAAAGTACGTGAGGCATAGGTAATGAAATGTGGAGCTCGATCGAACCTTTGTGATAATACTGCCCCAACTGCATAGTTAGAGGTGTCACATAGGAGCTCAAATGGTAAATCCCACCAAGGTGTTTAGATTACTGGGGCTGACGTGAGACTCCATTTTAACTTATTAAAAGCTTCCTCACATTCATTATCAAAAAAAATTCCTTTTCTTTTTGGAGTAACCGAGAGAGGGGGAGTGTAATCTTACTAAAGTCACAAATGAAACGACCGTAAAATCTAGAATGTCCTAGGAAAGACTGCACATCCCATAAATTTTTGGGGAATGTTAGGGAAGAAATGAAATTCACTTTTGATTTATCTACTTGGATATCATCCCCAGAAATGACATGTCCCAAAAATATACCTTTTAGCACCATGAAATGACATTTCTCATTTTTAATACGATATTCTTTTCAATACAGTGATGTAGGACTAAAGAAATACTACTCAAACATTCATAAAAAGAAGAGACATAAATAGTAAAATAATCCATGAATACTTCCATTTAATTCTCCAGGTAATCCTAAAAAATACTAACCATGCATCGCTGGAAAGTACCCGGAGCATTGCACATACCAAATGGTATCCTCCTATATGCAAATTTGGAAAAGGGGAAAGTGAAGGTTGTCTTTTCCTGATCCTAGAGGGAAATATGGATCTGAAAGTATCCAGAATACCCATCTAAGAAACATTAGTGGAACTTACATCTATCCTCTCTAGAATTTGGTCAGTGAATGGAAAAGGTAAATGGTTCTTCCTAGTGTTTTGGTTTAGTCAGTGATAGTCTATGCAGACACGCCAACTATTCTGCACACGAGTTAGAACCAATACATTATTTTTATTTTTGATTATCGTAAGGCTAGTTTTTTCATGAACTAATTGAATAGGACTGACCCATTGTCTATCAGAGATGGGGTAAATGATTTCAGCAGCCAATAATTTTGTTACCTCCTTTTTTCAAAACTTCTCGTAGGTTTGGGTTCAGTCGAAGTTGTTCCTACCTCACTGGTTTATCATCATCATTTAATAAAATATGATGTGTACAAATTGATGGGATAATAACAAGAATTTCAGAAAGTGTCCAACCCAAAGCTTGTTTATACTCCCTCAAAAGTTCAAGTAGTTTCAATTCATTCTCATGAGGGAGTGAACTAGCAATGATGATGGGTAACTTGTTTCTATTCTCAATATATGAATATTTTAAATCTTGAGGTAGTTGTTTCAGATCTAATTCAGGAGGATTTTGGATTTATGGGAGTGTGTGTAAAAGTAAGAGGATACTGATCTCATCTAACTACTCAATAGTATCATCCTCAGATGAGGAATGGCTTTTACAAGCTTAACAGTATCAACGATGGTCATTGGATCCTCGGTATTCAAGAAATTATCAATTAATAACTATTCATGATACTTTTCTAGACCACTACAGCAATCAATTCATGATTCATTACCTAGAATTTTAATCAATGAAGAAAACTCAGAAAGGGGATCGGGGGAAAGAAATGTAGTTGTTCAGAAGAAGGAAGTACGTCAATTGAATTAACAGAGAGAGAGGAATGTTCTTCATAGGGGTGCTTCATGGCATCAAGGATGTTGAAGTGGACAATTTCACCACCAAAGTCCATAAATAATGTACCGTTATGGACATTAATTATGGTTTTGGCAGTTTTTAAGAAGGGACTCCCCAATATAATTGGGGCGTGTCCATTCATCCTGTCATCTTCCATTTTAAGAACATAAAAATCAGCATGAAAAATTAAATTTTGTACCCTGAAAAGAACATCCTCTAACACACCAGAGGGGTGTGCGGTACTCCGGTTGGATAGTTAAAAAAAATACCAGTTTTCTTCAATTATCCAACCTACAATTAATAGTAAATGGAGTGAGGGATCACATTTATAGAAGCACCTAAATCAAGCATAGCATTGGAAAATGAATACTCCCCTATGGTTCATGGAATTGAGAAGCTTCCAGGATCATTTCATTTGGTTGTAAAAGATGGTTCTATTAATTCTGATACAGTCCTCCCCAATCTTACCTTCTCATCACCTCAAATTCTCCTTCGGTGTGTACACATATTCTTTAGAAACTTGGTGTATCTTGGTATTTTATTCACGACGTCAATCAAAGGAATGTTAACCTGCACTTTTTTTAAAGTTTCCAATATTTCCTTATAAAGTTTAGTTTACTTTTGTTTTCTGTGTTGGGTGACCCTTTGTGGAAATGGAAGAGGGATTGTTAGGATAGGTGACTCATCAATAGACACACTCTTTACTTTAGAGGGGCTTCTCTCAAGACATGGTTTTTCAACATTTGGAACATTTCCAATGGTTGGGATGAAGGATTCCTCGGGAGGGGATGACCCTAATGGAGGATTTATTTGGTTTTTAATTTTTGTTCCACTTCTAAGGATGATGGCACTAACATTTCCATTATCCCTAGGGTTAACTACTAGTTGAGAAGTTAGTTTACCCAACCCATGACATTGAATTTCCCCCACCGAGTTAGCTAGTTTCCCTAATTGGGTTTTGAGGTCTTGTATGGCTACCTGGGTGGTTAGATGGAATTGGATATTATTGTAAACCATTTGTTTCATCATATATTCTAGGCTAGGCTTAGGTTTTGGAGGGGGTTTTGGAAAGGCCTTTGGGGTGGTTGAGGATTTATGGGTGGTGGTGGTGGATTACTACTCTAACCTTGTTGGTTCCATGGTTAATGATACTGGTTTGAATACCCCCCTTGCCTATAATCTTGGTTTTCTTCCACCTAGAGTTGGATGGATAGTATGGTTCTTTCCTAAAGGGTTGGTTATAGGGGCATCCTAGGAAGATTAACTCACAACTCTTAGAATTTTCTCTCAATTGGGGGCATTGGTTAGAATAATGGGTGTCAGCAGAGAAGATTACAAAATGGATAGAAGGATGAGATTGAGATTTCCCATGGGAGAGAGCAAGTTCTCATAGAAGGGTACTTACCTCCTCAAACTTTGTGTCCAACTTCTTCTTTAAATCAGTACTTTGCACCTCATAGACACCTCAAATGGGTACGTTGGACCCTGTTCCTAATTGTTGAGTGTTTTTCACCATGTTCTCAATCAAGGTTCTTGCAGGGATTGGGGTTTTATCTACTAGTACACCACCTACAGTAGCATGAATCATGTTACGATCAATTGGATTTAAACCTTCATAAAAATACTGAATTAAAATTTGATCAATTATTTGGTGTTGTGGAAAAATTTAACATAATCTTTTAAATCTTACCCAATATTTAGTGAAGTAGACACCGTGAACATTCAGACACCGTGAAGAAGACACCGTGAACATTCAGACATCGTGAAGCAGACACTGTGAACATTTAGACACCGTGAAGCAGACACCGTGAATATCCAGACACCGTGAACAAGACATCGTGATTGAGACACCATGACCATAAGACACTGTGACCATGAGACACTATGACTGTGAGACACTGTGACTATGAGACACTGTGACCAATCTAGACACCGTGTAAAGGAGACACCATTTCAATGACATACTGTGACACTGTTTCCTAATATATTTTTTTTCATCTTTCAATTTAATCTCTAACAGTCATATTTGAAGATTTTAATGAACTGAAAATATTAATGTTTCTTTATAGACATATCATCAGACAGTACGAGGTACGAGGTTCAGAATACATGCAACTTGTTGTCTCCAACACATGCACTCATAGATAAAAAGAGTAGTGTGGCCCGAAAATAAGTGGAAAAAATCTTGTATGAAGTATCACAACACAAAGAACAAGTTGGTGGGAATGAACATGAGAACAAAATACATTTTTGAGAATTGGCTCATGCAACTTGATTCCACACGAACCATACTGGAATCTCGAGAACATCTTCACACTCTCTAACATCATGAAGAACACAATCCGAATCTTTCTGAATTACGACACTCTGTTTTCTAGACGAGGACCTGAGTTCTACATCTGCTTCATCTCAGAAGTCCAAAGCTGCAAAGACTAACACTCAGAGCACTTCTAAACCTATCTCAATCATTCTTCTCTATTGTGTATCTTTTTATTAACTTTGTAGAAGTGTTTGTTTCTGTATAATAACACACTCTTTCTCCTACATCAAACTAAAGGATACAAGATATCCTTACTCAAAAATTCTTTTACTCTTGTGCATACCCACAGATAAGTGTGGAAGAGGTCCCTGTGTGGCCTAGTAGTTTGTACCCATGAAGAAATATGGAAGAGGTTCTTGTGCGACCTGGAAAGTCCTGTGTACTATTGTTTAACCCCAATCCAGGGTGTGAATCAAGTTTACTTATATAAACTGTTTGGTTTAAGGTGATCACCAAGTGGAGTGTATTTGGTCTCGACTTGAGACTGAACCACTTGTTGTATATCTTCTATGATTCTTATTTTTACTTTTCTCTATTTTACTACTTAACTATATAATTTAGAAATCACTAAACTTAATTTGATAGTTAATCTTGGAAATAAGTTATAATTTCTTTGTATTCGTAAAATTGTTTCAAAATTAATATTAATAAATATTATTATTACTAAGAAAAAATAAATCTTCTAAGAAGTTATTTAAATAGTAAAACCATTATAACCGTATTACTTTGATTAACTGGGTTGTATTTAACTTGAAGGAGAAATATTTTTAAGAACACCTTTTTAAACAGAATTTTTTTACAGATACTCAATTCACCCCCTCTTGAGTATTCTACTCCGACCAACATTTGGTATCAGAGGCTGTTTATAAGACTCTGTTTAATCTTATTCAATTGTGATTGTAGTTGTACTTTAAATATCTTTAAATTCCTTTCAATTATAAATTTTCATCTCTTTAAACTTATTATGTTATTATGGATAATATATTAGAAGTTTCTTCAACCAACAGACCACCATTATTTAATGAAACCAACTATGCTCAATAGAAAATTAAAATGAAAATGCATTTAGAGAGTATGAGTTTTGAAATTTGGTCTTCCATTATAGATGAATATAAGATTCCTAATACTGATAGAATCACATGGGATGAACATACCAAAACTTCCTATAATAACAATTGCAAAGCTATGAATTATTTATACTGCTCCTTAGGAGATGAGGAATTCAATATTTCTGCTTGTAAAACTTCCCATGAGATTTGGGATACCCTGTATGTCTCACATGAAGGAACATCTAGTGTAAAAGAAATGAGACTTAATACTTATACTATCAAATATGATAATTTTAAAATGAAACCTGATGAGCCTATTTCTGACATGTATCTTAGGTTCAATGATATTGTCAATACAATGATCTCGCTTGGAAGAGAAGTCATTACCAAGGAACAGATCATGAGAATTCTCATATGTCTGCCTGATAGATGGAGGGGAACCTCTGTCTCTATTAGAGAATCATGTGACATCAGTAAGCTACCTATAAAATAACTCATTGGGAAACTGGTGATGTATGAAGAAGAGATAAAAGTCAACAAGGAGGAGGAGGATGAACCAAAAAGGAAATATATTGCATTCAAGACCACCACCTCTAAACACAAAGACAAAGGGAAATTGGAAGCTTCTGTAGAAATTTCTAGTAGTGGACAACCATCACCTAATAGTGGTGAGGAGATGGCTCAATTATCCAGAATATTTAAATGATTTTATAAGAAGACGACCTTTTTCCGAAAGCCTAACTTCAAGGGAAAATATGACCAAAAAGGAAATTGGAAGAAGGACTGGAAACGAAGTGATAAGGCTAATGAAATTGTCTTCTATAAATGTAAACACAAAATAAATATCATGGTTGACTTTCCAAAGCTCAAATACAAAAATAGATATGAGGACAAGGATAGGAAGTATAAAAAAGGCAATGAAAGTAATCTGGAGTGCCTCTGAGGACAGTTCAAGTGACTGAGAAACATCACATAGTGAACAGGCTAACAAAGACAATATGTGTTTTATGACAAACACATCTGAGTTAACATTGGACTCCTCTATACATGACTCATACTATTCTGGATATGAGAGTGACTCTGAGAACATGACTAATGAATAAATGTTTGAATACTATAACATGCTTGAAGAAACATACAATGAACTAAAAGAAAAATATAAATCATTGAAGAAACAACATGCTCTCACTATGACTGTTAAATCGAAACTCATAACTGAAAAAGAGAAAAATGCTAAACTACTCAAAGAAAACAACAAATTAAAAATTTCTAATGAGAAATTGAAGAATGACCTTGAAAAGTTTACCAATGGGAATAATACCCTTACCCAAATGCTAGGAAACAAAATTTCCCCTAAATAAAAGACCGACATTGGTTATCAACCTAGAAAAAGAAATTTTGGTAGAAAAAATTTTGTTTCAAGATCTTGGACATATAGTTTTACTCCCAATTCTAGACACAAATCATCTAATTCAAGTTATGATACACTGTCTACTATTTCAAGTTTTTTCGGACCAAATAGAGTTTATTTTTCAAATACTTTACTTAATGCTTATAGGAAACCTATGAGGAAAATATGGGTTCCCAAAGCACTTATTACTAATATTACTAGACCCAAACAAGTATGGGTACCAAAATCTATTTTTGCTTGGTCATTTTGTAGGAAATATTCTTAAAGCATTCTTGTAAAAGTCTATGGTACTTGGACAGTGGATGTTCAAGACACGTGACAAGAGACTACTCATGATTCAAGAACCTAATCAAAATAGATGGATGAAATGTCACATTTGGTGACAATGCCAAAGGAAAGATTATTGGCCTCGGCCAAATCAGTAACTCTAATTCAGTATTGATTTCTAAAGTACTGTTTGTTGATGGATTAAAATATGATCTGCTCAGTATCTCACAATTATGTGTTGATGGATTTCATGTTATATTTGAATATGATGCTTGAAATGTATTTAATTATAAAGAAGAATTAGTATTTTATACATTAAGAAATGAAAATGTTTACTCTATTAAATGGGATTCCTTAGCTTCTCAAAATGATTCATGCATAAGTATATTTCATAAAGAGTCTTGGATCTGGAATATGAGACTAGGACATTTTAATGTTCACTCCCTTAGAAAGATAACTAGAAAAAGGCTAGTTGAAGACTTTCCCAAACTTGAGTTTCCAAATGAAAAAGTATGTAATCCCTATTAAAAGGGAAAACAATACAAAATTTCCTTCAAACCAAAGAAAGAAATGTCAACTTCTCAACCTCTCGAACTGGTTCACATGGATTTATTTGGACCATCTATAGTTTCTAGTTTAAATGGGAAGCACTATGTTAATGTTCTTGTAGATGACTTTTCTAGATATACTTGGGCCTTATTTATAGCGCACAATAGTGAATCCTACTCTTATTTTACTAAATATTCCAAGTATGTAAAAAATCTTAGTGGACTTGGAATTAAATCTTTAAGAAGTGATCATGGCTGTGGGTTTGAAAATCAAGAGTTTGAATCCTTTTGCTCAAAAAATGGTTATAATCACAATTTATCTTCCCCTAGAAAACCTCAACAAAATGGAGTTATAGAGAAAAGAAATAGAACCCTCCAAGAGATTTCTAGAACAATGCTCAGTGAATATGACCTACCTATTTATTTTTGGGCTGAAGTTGTCAATACAGCATGCTACATAATCAATAGAGTGTTGATCAGACCTATTATTTAAAGGACTTCTTATGAGTTATGGAACAATCTAAACCCAAGGTTAACTACTTCAGAGATTTTGGTTTCAAAGTCTATATCCTTAATACTAAGGAAAATCTTGAAAAATTTGCATCCAAAAGTGATGAAGGTATATTTTTAGGATATTCCATGTCTAGTAAATCCTATAGAGTGTTCAATAAAAGAACTAAATATGTGGAAGAATATTTCCATGTCAAATTTGATGAAACAGATCCACATGAACCTAAAAACATTCTAGAGAACCTAGAGGATAATCTATTGAATCTGAACATTAATCCAAAATCCTCAAACCAGTCTGTGAAAGAATCAGTCAAAACTTCCAGTTCTGAAAATTCTTTAGAACCTAAACCTGCTGATAAACCTGAAATCACTAGTCCCTCCTTTACTAGAGCTGCTAGAAATCTTAATATCCATCCCTTAGATGTTGTTGTAGGAGACCTAGACAAAGGAACTCAAACTAGAGATTCTCTTAGAAATCAGGTTGAACATCAAGTCTTATTGTCACAAATTGAACTTAAAAACATTAATGATGCTATCAATGATTAATTTTTGGTGATGGATATGAAATAATTACTTAATTAGTTTGAAAGGAACAAAGTTTTGAAAATTGTTAAAAGACCTAAGGACACATTCACCCTAGGCACTAAATGGGTGTTTAGAAATAAGGTAGATGATGATGGTAACAAAGTTAGAAATAAGGATAGATTGGTTGCTCAAGGATATATTCAAGAAGAAGGAATTTACTATGAGGAGACCTTTACACCAGTAGCTAGACTTGAAGCCATCAGAATCCTACTTTCCTATGATGTACATCTGAATTTCAAACTATATCAAATGGATGTTAAAAGTGAATTCTTAAATGGGTATATAGCTGAGGATATTTTTGTTGAACAACCCCCTGTATTTACAAACCCTCATTTTCGAAATCATATTATTAAATTATCTAAAGCTTTATATGGTTTAAAACAAGCTCTAAGATCCTGGTATGATAGGATGAGTAATTTTCTTATTTCCAAAGGTTTTATGAAAGGAATAGATGATCCTACCCTTTTTATAAAATGAATTTATAATGATGTTTTAGTTTTTCAAATCTATGTAGATGAAATTATTTTTGGATCTTCAAAAAATTCTTTATGTGTTGATTTTTCTAAAATGATGAAAAATGAATTTGTAATGAGTTCAATGGGTGAACTAAAATTCTTTCTCAGATTTCAAATCTTTCAAAATAATGATGGTATTATTTTAACTCAAAGTAAATATACTAGAGATATTCTAAAATGTTTTGGATTAGATAGCACTAAAAGTAGTAACACTCCCATGAGTGTCACTTGTAAGTTGGATCTTGATGAAGATGGAAAATCTATTGATCAAACCACTTATAGAGGAATGATGGGATGTTTACTCTACTTAACTGCTAGTCGACCTGACACTATGTTTAGTGTGTGTATGTGTGCTCATTTTCAAGAAAATCCTAAGGAATCTCATCTAAATGTTGTAAAGAGAATTTTCAAATACCTCAAGCATACACCCAATCTAGGATTGTCCTATCCTAGAGGAAAATCATTTGAATTAGTTAGATATTCTGATGTTGGCTTCAGTGGCTGTAAGTTAGATAAAAAAAGAACCTATGGAACATGTCACTTTTTAGGCAAGTCACTAGTAGCATGGTGTATTAAGAAACAAAATTTTGTTACATTATCTACTGCAGAAGCTGAATACATAGCTACTGGCAGTTGTTGTGCACAAATTTTGTGGATGAAACATAAATTACTAGATTAGGGATATCAATTCAGGCGTGTAGCTATAAACCGTTACAACACAAGTTCTATTAACATCTCAAAAAATCCTATTTCACATTCTAGGACAAATAATATTGATGTAAGACATCAATTTTTGAGAGATCATTATCAAAAAGGTAATATTACTTTGGAACTCATTAGTACTGAGTATCAGCTTACTGATATATTTACCAAATCATTAAATTTTGAAAGAATAGACTAAATCATACATGAATTAGGCATGATAAATCTTAAGTAAATATATTATTGTTTCAGGATTACGGTCTCAATGTTAGTCCTTCGTGACTATTGTCTAACAGTTACTATCTCACCGTAATTCTCAGTTACTATCTCACCATATTACTGTCTCACCATAATGCTCAATTATTGTCTCACCGTATTACTGTCTCACCGTAACGCTCAGTTACTATCTCACCGTAACATTCATTCTATGTCTCACTATAAAGACCTGATATGTCTCACCATAAAGATTTTCTTTAATGTTTAGTTGTGAATTAAAAACTGTATCGCAGTAATTATTCATTTCACATTTTTTTTCTCGTTTTTTTACTTTTGCAACGTTTGGTATTCTTAGATGATAAAATAAAGAAAGTATCACTTGATTATTCACTTAGTATTTCTTCTATTCACTCATTTAGAATCATTCTTCAACCATGAAACCCTTTTTTTCTCTCTCTCGAACCTTCGGTGGATGCCCAGGATAAAACGCCATTCATCATCAACTCCTGAGAAATGTAGCGAAAATAAGAAGAAAATTACACCTAAGCTACCACCTGAAGGTCCTCTAAACCCAAATCTGGTAAACCGAGTTATCATACCTGAGAAAGAGGTTTTCCCCAAATGGCTTCTGTCAAGTAAGTCTCCGGTTCTGAAAGTTTTAAAATAGGAAGGATAGCTAGAGTGGTTTTTGAAGGAAGATAGACCTATCTATCCTAAGTTAGTGGCTCAGTTTTATCAATATGTTCAATTCACCCTTGAGTCTGAAGATGAATATGTTGTGAGAAGATGGATCAATGGAAAAAAATGCTCATTCTCTTCGATTTTATGGGCTACATGCCCTAGGATAACTCATTAAGGCATCTGTGAGGATTATCATAGAGGACCTCCACCTACAACCAAATTCTTTGATTTGGAGGATGATTTGAAAGCCTTAACTGGAAATGGCACCAAGAGGAGAGCCATTTCTGCTGAACTAGATAGAGAATCAAGGCTTCTGTTCAAGTTTATTCAAAATCTGGTTACCCCCAGAAAAGGTGATTTTGCTGTTTTGAAATATCAGGATGTGTTTCTAATCCACCTTATGAAAAATGGGCATATGATCAACCTTTGCAAGTATATCATTCACCACATGTGTGAACTGATCAATGACACATCCAAGTCAACCTCCCTATTTTACTCTCGTATTATCTCATCCATGCTTCTTGTCAAAGGTATGGTTGGACCTAATGAGGAAGTTATAAAGGATTATGAGTAATGCCTTTCAAAAATCACCATCAAGAGGATTAAGATAAATTGGAACCCTTGGAAAAAAACATGGGTAGAAGACAATGATATACTTTATGAAAAATTCAATCCTATGAAACATCCATCAAGACCAAGTGATATTTATGATCCTCGTTTGGAACCAGATGAGGTCATTGAATAAACTTCTAAAGAAGAAGAAGAGGTTGTTGTGCCTCCCAGGGAAACTATTTCAGTTGAGGAAGAAAATACTCTTGTTCCTCATGAGGTTCTTGAAGAATAGGTCCCTACTCCTAAAGATGTTGTAAATTTGGAAGATCAACCCAAGGTTGAAACAAAATCGGTTTCCAAATAAACTAAAAAGAATGTCATGGAAGAACCTATAGTGGAATAGATACCTGTTATGCAAGTGGCTAACCTTGAGGAACTCCCAGTGGAACAATATGTTCCTAAAATCATTCCTTCGGCTGAGGAAAGGATGGAGAAGGCTTTTCAGTTGGCTAGACAAGAAATGGGTGAAGAAATATGAGATGAGTTTTTGGAATTAGATCAAGATCCTAAGTCTCTCAGTCCTGAGAAGGATGAAACTATTGAGGGGGAGCAACCCCCAAATCTGGAATCTATAGAAGTACCAAATCTGATTGATATGAGCCCTGTAAGAACTCGATATAAGTTCCCCAGTTTCTATGATGTGGATGAATCTTTGCAAGTCTCAGTAAAAGGCCTTGACCTTTCCTCTTTGTTCCAGTTGAAATCGGTCTCTAATATCTCCCCTGCAAAGGAACCTAAAACCATATCAATCCCTCTTTCTGAACCTTCATCAGAACAACCATCTTTTGTGAGTAAGGATGATCTAAAGAAATTTTGTGCTACCCTTTTGTCTGGTGTTGAAAAACTTATGAATTCCCAACCTGCTCTTGTGACTCATCTAAGTGAGAAATATGCCTCTTTATTGTTGGAAAAATTTATCTGGAAAATACAACCCAAAATGCTAAATGAGATTCAGGAAGTAAGAGTTGAGAACAGACTGCTTAGTGATGAAGTGAAGACACTGAGTGGTATGATTGAAGACATGTAGAAAGAGATTTATTTGAGATCAGAGATTATTTCTCATCCTATAGAACCTTCTATTACTCAAACCCCATATAATGGTGTCTCTAATATTCATCCACACTTAGCTTCCTTAGCTGAAGGGTCACCGAAAGGAAAAAACATATTGTGAAGGAGATGAGAGAGCTTATTGTAAATCTTAAAAACTCATTGATGAGTATACGGGGTGTCTTCAGAAAGTGATGAATCAACTGAAATCTATCACCACCACCATAAATGCTTATAAAGCCTCTGTTCAATCCTCTAAACCCTCTTTATACAGTGATCTGCTCAGAATAGTGGTCAAAGAAGAGCTTCATACTGTGCTCAGTGGCTTCAATAAAGATTATATCTCTATAGTTATCAAGAACAGTGACAGAGTTCTTGACCTAGTCCAAATTTATTCTAAGATTGCTAATGATTCTCAGCAAGAGATTTCCAAGAAAGTGTATTTCTACTTCAAAAGAATCTTCTCCAAGACTTACATGAATAATCACTTCATGTATCTTGTGGAAAATCTACAGATTCCTCCTGTTACTCAAGATTTCAAGACCCAAGTCCAAAAGCTCACAGAGTTTACTCGGTTGCTGGACAAGTTTATGGAGAACAAGGATTATTTTGAGAAATCCATGCAGTATGGTGTAGAGATCATTGTGGATTTCATTAAGCTTTTAAGGCCCTATCTTCATGTCCATAGTATATCCATTGTTGCTCCTGCGGTTACACCTCTAAGACCTAGATTTCCTACCTTCACCTCTACCCTCGCCTCCACTTCCATGTCTATTAGTCATGAATTGAGCTATATTAGGCCTGTGATCCATGATCAACAACTACCCCAGTCTTCTACTGCACCTACTTTGGCTCCTTCTATTTTTGAAGGGCTTCCTTTACCTTATCTGTCAACCAGCTCCCTCCCTTCATCTACCTCCACTCCAGCTCCTATGGTTTCCTCTTCTGATGCTGATGATATTGGAAAAGATAAGACCAGTCAGTGAATAAGAACAATGATTACTAATTTTTGATAGGATTGATGTTGCTTTTGTTTTTCACTTTTCTATTTGTATTGGATCTTATTTTCATTAATGAAATGTTCACTTTTCATGACTTCTCATATTACATATTTTTTATAATCCCAAAAGGGGGAGAAATCTCTATATGATAGTCATTTATCTCTATATCTATAGTTTCATAAAATATACAATTTAAATCTACATGATTTGTGATCATAAAAAAGGGGGATATTGTTGGACTCCTCGTGTACTAATCATGTTTTTATAATCACAAATCCTATTCAACCTGGTTAAATCCTATAAATTATATCAAATAATGTGTATTATTTTTTAAGTATTCTCATACTTTAAGAAGATCCATTCAAAGTCTTAATTGATCTATATTCAGTTTAATTACTTTATACTATCCTTGATTTAACTTTATAATGATTTTTATGACAAATGATTAAGTTTAATTATTTCTATAAGTATCCCTGCTTAAGTCTGAATACAGATATTTTTCTAAGTCTGAGACACCGTGAAGTAGACACTATGAACATTTAGACACCGTGAATTAGACAATGTGAACATTCAGACACCGTGAATCAAACACCGTAAACATTCGGACACCGTGAAGTAGACCCCGTGAATATCCAAACACCAGGAATGAGACACTGTGACCATAAGACTCCATGACCATGAGACATCGTGACTACAAGACACTGTGACTATGAGACACCGTGACCAATCCAGACACTATTACCATGACATACTGTGACACCGTTTCCTAATATATTTTTTTTCATCTTTCAGTTTAATCTCTAACGGTTATATTTGAAGATTTTAATGCACTTACATAATTAATGTTTCTTTGTAGACATATCATCGTATAGTATGAGGTACGAGGTGCAGAATATATGCAACATGTCGGCTCTAACCCATGCACTCCTAGATAATAAGATTAGTGCAGCCCTTAAACAATTGGAAAAAAGATTGTATGAAGTAGCACGACACAAAGAACAAGATGTTGGGCGTGAACATGAGAACAATATACATTTTGGAGAATTGTCTCGTGAAAATCAATTCCACACAAACCATACTGGAATCCCGAGAACATCTTCACACTATCAAACATCATGAAGAACACAAGTCAGATCTGTCTAACTTACGACACTCTGTTTTCTAGATGAGGAACCGAGTTCTGCATCTGCTTCATCTCAAAAGTCCAGAGCTGCAAAGACTAACACTCAGAGCACTTCTAAACCTATCTCAATATTTCTACTCTTTTGTGTATCTTTTTATTAACTTTCTATAAGTGTGTGTTTCTGTATAATAACACACTATGTATCATGCATCAAACTGAAGGATACAATATATACTTACTCAAACATTCTTTTACTCTTGTGTATACCCATGAATAAGTGTGGAAGAGGTCCCTGTGTGGCCTGGTAGTTTGTACCCATGAAGAACTATGCAAGAGGTCATTGTGCGACCTGGAAAGCCCTATGTACTATTGTTTAACCTCGATCCAGGGTGTGGATCAAGTTTACTTATATAAACTACTTGGTGGCATGTGATCACCAAGTGGAGTGGATTAGGTCTCGGCTTGAGACTGAACCACTTGTTATATATCTATTGTGCTGCTTATTTTTAGTTTTCTCTATTTTACTGCTTAACTGTATAATTCAGAAATCACTAAACTTACTTTGATAGTAAATCTTAGAAAGAAGTTATAATTTCTTTGTCTTAGTAAAATAGTTTCAAAAGTAATATTAATAACTATTATTATTATTAAGAAATAGTCAATCTTCTAATAAGTTATTTAAACAGTCAAACCTTTATAACCATATTACTTTGATTAAATGGGTTGTATTTAACATAAAGGGGAAATATTTTTAAGAACACATTTTTAAAAAGAAATTTTTTATAGATACTCAATTCACTCCCCCTCTTGAGTATTCTACTCCGACCAACACCAAGTAATCTTGGTAATAAATGAATTAGACCAGATTTTAGTTCAAAATTGGGTGCCTCGCCTTACATTTGATTTTAAGTGGATTGGATATCAACATCAGGTGAGGTTATTTCTTTTAATGTATGGTTATTTTCAGCCATGTTATACAAATTTATTTCAGTTCTTTTGTAGGTTCTAAATGAAGAAGAGTAAGGATCAAGAAGACTGTCGATGTTTTGTGTGTCCTCCTTCGAGGGGTTCTCTTTGGTGTATCGGTGTCGCTGACGTAGGATCCTCTCTGGTTCGGGTTTGAAAGGAGGTAAATACCATGGACTAGAACACTTCATGAACCAAACCTACACAAAAAATAGATCAGAATACAAAAAATATTGGTAGAGGAATAATATAAAATAGATAAATATTCACAAAATTTACAAAAAATTATCAAAAACACGCACTAAAAACCAAAGCGCTCCCCAGAAATGACGCCAAAATTTGACCGCATTGTCATGATAAATCAAATTGATTATATTTATAAAGTTGATTTATAGTCTAGGGAAGACCCTCGGTCATCTCTTAAAGAGTTTTGGTGGGTTTCGAGTGTGTGTTTTTACTAAGAAGTACTAAAATAGGGGGTGGTTTGGAAAATAGTTTTAGGATGAAATTACTTAATTGAAAGTTTAAAAGTTAAGAAACCAAACAAATTTTTAAAAATATGAGATAAAAGGATTAATTTTGAGTTCACTACAAACTTTCAAGTTCATCATTCTTGGAGATTAATTTAGGTTTGGATTAATTCGTTGGTTGAAATTAATTGGAATCCTGATTAATTCCTAGGCCTTTCTTTCATTTATTAAAGAACCAAACCTTGACATAACAATCTTATTGTCAAGGTCCAGAAATTATGCATGGAATAATAGCTTCCAATGCAGATTGAAATCTCAAGTAAGTGGGTAAGAAAAGGATTATTGTGTTGTCCAATCAAAACAACACAAGTCACACATTCAAAATCTCACACCGATTGGTTAGAAATTAAGAGTATCTCAATCACATGAATCAAAAAAAGAATTCAAATATGTGATTATGTAAGATATATGGAAGGAAATGTTTTTAAACCCAAATTAATCCAAAACAGTTGCTAAAATAATAATTGTAACTCCCTTGACATGTGTGTATATCCCTCACAACGAACACCCACCGTTTAGCTCGACATTTAGAGGAGGAGGAAGCTCGGGTGGAACTCCTTCTTCATTATTGATCCACCTATGAGTATAAGGGCCTCCATAACATAAAGGATGAGGAGGAGACTCTTCTAGGACTTCCAAATGGTAGATTTTCACTTCTGGTTCTAACTTACAAATGGGGATCCCAAGGTACCATTTTATCGGAAAATGGGAAGGTGGTTTTGAGCACATAGATATCTTAAAACCAATTGTCACATGGGTTTGGACCTCCAGAAAATATTATCTCACTTTGTAAAAAATAAAAAAAAATTATACTCACATATTTTTTGTCTCCAGAGAATGTTTTGAAAAATATGGACAACTAGATCCCAAGATATGGACAGATCACAGCACACCACTTTTAACTTCGTGCAAATTCGGTATGATTGACAGATCAGGCCGGTTGGGAATCTTAGAGGCTGAATTAGGCTTTTGTTCCTTAATATGAAATGTATCCCATTATATTTTGGACCATCACACAAAATATCAGCCCATTGGGATGCACGGTTTTGTTTAAATATGTGGTTTATTCCACTAGTGTGCAAGGATCCTGAACAGTTTGGCACATTTTTCTTGGACATCATCTAAGGCCCTCCAAATCAAATCCTCCTACAATTGTATCATCAAAACAAGTAACATTCCCATTTTTATAATTTATAAACACAAAATAAATTATTCAAACATGGAATTAAATTTGTTATTATTTTTATAATTTTAAATATAAAACAAGTTTAGCACAGTGGTGTAAGGGTAAAAATGAAAGAATGAATCATGGTGCGATCAGAAATCAAATAATATTTTAATTGAAATCTATCATATTGTTAAATTGATTCATTTTTATATAAATTCTATATTATCATAGAAATTAATTTTTTCTCAAAAAAAACTTTAATGGGTCATTATTAAGTAACTACAATACCATTTTTAGGTTTTATATGAAAATATAAATAATCCATATGTAGTGGAAATGAATTTAAAAATCTAAAATGAATTATATTTAGAGAAGAATATCCATATTTATTTTACATTTGATAATTAAGTTGAAATGAATTATAGTATTTATAAGTCTATTGAATGTATTTACTTGTTATAGATGATAGATTGTTATCTTATGTGTTATCAACCAAATATAATAATCATAGACAAACTATTTTATGATGATAGAAGGATTTCATAAAACATCAAATAATTTTATCAATTCCACAAAGGTGAGAGATAAAAAATAAAAAAAAATATTGAACACGTAGAAAAATAATAATGTGACAAGGGATAGAGTTTTTAGAATCATTGTATGAAAAAAATAATTCGGAATTTTAAATTTCACCAAACATACAAATACCAAAGTTACAACACTTTAAGAGTCATAACTCTCCACAACATTATTCTATAGAAACTAACTCTCAAATAATTAATTCAATGGAGTTATAAATATATTAAATTAAATTTTCATATGAATTAAAACACTAAAGATATTAATAATTCTAAAGATACTTGCATTAATTATTGTCAATATAATTTATTAATTATTGAGCATTATATCATATCAATAATTATCTCATTGATCTAAAGAGAAAGATGGAGATGTATAATTGAATTATGGATCTTTTATCTTCCCATGTGTATTTTATTTAAGTCATTATCACATACCACTAAAAATGAAAATGTACATGGAATAAAATTCAATTACTATGAACATATTATAATGAGCATTAAATATTCAAATAATAATAATTACTCAATTTAAGTATAAATATCTCATATTTAAATTCACAATGGGATTAAAATTTATATTATTTAAATATATTACATTTAAATTTATATAAATATTTTAAATTGAATAGGATGGTCTTAAATATCATTTTTAATTTTTCATGTGTAATAATCTCAATCATGCATGTTTAATTAAATAATTATCATATACTTAAATATAATTCGTATCATTTATTTGACATCATTTGAATATAACATACTTAAAATAAGTCCATGATACATAAAATTAGTTAGATAATATTAAACCATAAATCCAATTTGGGATCTCACATACTAAACATCACATGAATCTTTATAATATTCCAATTAACACTTTAACCCATTTTGATCCTTATTCATCCATTCTTATGTATAAACTCAAAAATATTATAGTTTTAATAATAAATAATAATTATTTATTTATAATCCTAAGTAATAAGTAAAATATACCAATAAAATAATTGTATTTAAGTTGTAAATGGGTTGGTGTGATTTACATAAACTATATATATATATATATATTAAATAATAGTTTTGTTCATTTTATGAACTAATAATTTTTATAATATTACTTAATTTATTTTTTAAATTTAATGTACCTTAATAATTTTTATCCATGAATTTCTAGATTTTTTGAATCTCAATTTAATTTTTATAATTTATTTTATGAATTAAATTATAATGATGAATTTTAAAAAAAATCCAATATTTTTGTTTATCATGATTTTTCTTCTTAAATTTTCATCATGATGTATTTGAGGCTTATGATATTATATTATTTTTATATAATAATTTAATATAATTTAAATAATTTGAATTAATTGGTATTAATTACTAATTATTTATCAAATAAAGGGTATTAGAAAAAAATGAAAACATATCATAAAAAGATCCTTCTTATTTTCTTAATGCATAAAATTTGAAAAAAAATTAATTTTATAGACTTAGGAGACTCCTTATCTATAAATAATGTATCATTATGATAACTATTATTATTTTTAGGTGTTAAAAGGATATTAGGTTACAAGAGTGTCAAAGTAAGAAAAGTTGAGATCCCCAAAGTTTCATCAATGAACCTCCCATATTGTTCATGTCATCCTAATAATTATTTTTATTTTTCAAGAAATACCACTTTTAAGGGTTTAGTGGGAACCCTAAAAAATCATCTGAGATTAAATCACCACTCCCAATTAAAAAATCATAATCTGACATACCCCAATGAACCCATTAACAAAACCCCTACTTCTTGTAGCACACCATCCTAAACAAAACAAGTTAAGATATATAATAATAGGTTTTATACTTCTATGACAACTCTCTGATGTCATGATTAGGATGGTAGCCAATTAAATCTTTAATATTACTTAATATGAGACTCTAAATTGTATAATAATCATTGAAAGTAAAATTTTACTTATTTATTCCTATAAAGAAAACATCTAATTTGGTGTAAAGATAATAAAGACTATCTTTCTCAATGCATTTTTTTGATTTCAAATCATCAAACTTTGTTTTCTTCTATACCACTAACTCAAAGTCCAATTCTCATGATTCAAGAATTTATTATGAAAATTACTTTCCAAAATGATCATAATATAATTTCATTTTATCCAAAGAAAAGATAAAAACATACTCAGAAGCCCAGCTAACTTTATAAACATTCATGACCATCATACCTGTAATAAGAATTAGAACTGGCACCATTTGGAGACCTTGAAAATATTTTCTCATATCTCCAAATTCTATTTTTTGGTGAGTTACCATGATTATAATATTAAATATTCTTATTAATGGGTCTAGAATCCATAATATTTAGAAATTTATAATTTATGACACCAGATATATTTTTCATTGGGCACTAGAGAGTCCACCTTAGATTTATTTTCTAAGATAGAGAAATCACTAAAAGTGTAAACACATCTCTACCATTTTTTATCTCAAAAACCTGGTTGAAAATTCTATCCCATTTATTTTTCCACATCAATGTAATATAAATCTAGAAAAATCCATTCTAAAAAATATATTTTTCTCCATTTAATATTTTGAGTAATTTTTCATTTTCTTCATTCTAGGTTTTTATTTTTTACAACCCTCATTCTCTCTATCTATCAAGTATTAATTTGAAATGTTCTATTCTATTAATTGTTTATTTGTTTTGATAAAGTTATAATTTATTGGTACAAATTTGAGATTAAAATTGTTTAAATATAAATTAATTTTTTTAAAATTATTATTTTTTAATTAAAGAATAATAAAACATAACTAGTGGTCATACCCCTCCCATCATAGCCATGATAGAGCAGTGGAATTCTTACTATTCTAGTGTCAGTTACATTGGTGATGGTTTTTTAATTCCATAAAAATATCCAAATAAGTATCACTATGGTGGTGATAAAGGGAGGATATAATGAAATTATCCACTATAAAACATATTTATCATTATTATTTGGGAAAAATGATATTTATAATAATTTTTTTACCAAAAAATCACTTCCATTAGGATCAAATTACACTAAAAGTCTTAGATCATCTCTCATTATCTCTCACCATATATGGATAAAGTGATCTAATATAGGTTGTGTATATTTGTATAGTGACCAAACCCATACCTTGGTTGATCACACATGTTTTAAATCTTGATATCCCAAGAATATCTTCTCAACCTCAATAACACATAATGATGGGCTGGTTTATTGATACATTTAAGGGGTTCCGTATGGGACTCATTGAATAAATCATAAGGGACAAGGTTAATGTGGAAATATTAGTGATTTTATAGGACCTATGAAACCTTTTTTCAATTTATTTTCATGATAAATACATCATGTGACCCTTCCATAAACAATTTGGAGCTTCTGAATTGATAAACGTTTTTAAAAATGAATTAAAACATGAATTCAAGTGTGACTAACATGTTTTGACTTCTATAATGGTAAAAAATGATATAAACTATCTATTAATGGATCTCATGATTTGATAAGTATTCATCAATTTCCTTTAGTGTTTATAAATTTGGATGGAGTGACCAATTATGATGAGATTCTAAATATATTTAACCCATTTTGGTGGTGTGTGCATAGTACGGGAGTACTTTGAGATTTTTTCCCTCATGTAAAATTTCTGAGATTAATATGATTCTAGACTTATAAAATATTCTTTATGAAAAATAGTTTGGTGTAATAACACTTTATTATAGATATAATAATATTCTTGATGGATTATCATATTATTTTATATATATTCTTTTCGATTTCAATGATAGCATTAAAAATGGAAACCACCCATGATTCTCTTTAGTGTGGCCCTAATACAAAGAGAAGTTTTTTTGATTTCCATTAGTTTTTTTGATTTTATTTATGGAGTTTATTATTCCATATAAAACTACCACTCGATGGATTGTCCCTCCATGAGGACTTTTATGGAGATCGATATGGTTGGACCTTAATATATTAGGATATATCCATTTTTTCTATACATGTGTTTATTATTAATGTATAAGGGTTTTGTTTATTTTTTATATCTTGTGTTAGTTTATATTTTACATTTTATGGTATTATTATTTTTTTAGTATTTGTTTTGTAGAATCTTTGGTGTACATCTTAGGATGATTCTAGATTCTTAAATAATGTGATAATATTTATTGAACTTGGGTTGTGATGTGCTGTGAGATTATGAATTATACTATTTATTTCATGAATTTATTATTATAAATGAATTATACTACACTTGTTTATTGTATAATACTCGATATACCATGTTGGGTATTATTCTATTCACTCATAAATTGGAACTTATGTGGTGAAATAATTGGGGTTGTTTGGATTATTTACATTCCACAAGTGAATGTGGTGGTCGTGGAGATGGAGAAGCATATATATTGATGTAATTTGGATCTTACAATCACTCAATTTAGGTGGTTAATAACTTTTGTTTCTGAGGCTTATTCTTATTTTTATGCTTAAGATATTATTTTTTTTATTACTTTGAGTTTTTTTGTGTGTATAACTTGATTTTAGAGTTTATATTTCATGTATAAATGTCATTATTTTCTTATTTTTTTTATTTTTTTCTCTTATACATCTTTGTAATAAATCTTTTACTTCATACATACATACATTTATTTTATTTAGAATATCTTTATTTTATATTTTCTTTATGTTTTAACTTCTTGGTGGATGTTTTATTTGAAATTATATATTTCATAGGTTAACTATATCACATTCTTGTGTTGATGTCTTCTTTGTTTATTTTCATCAGTATCTGGCCTATTGGTGGTGAGTTTTGAGAGGCACTCTCAGTCCCATCTCTAAACCAGGTAAGATCTTGGAGGGGTTTTCTTATTTCAATTTATGAAACTTAATTTAAACATGAGGGTATTAATGTTTCAATATTTTATAACCAAAATCAATAATTTTTTGTACTTCAATATATCATATATATATATATATAATTTTATTTATTTATGTAAAACAATTTCATTAATCTTACTTAATCAAGAATTAGTAAGTTTTAACATATCATGGGGTTAATCTAATTTTTTATTGGTTATGAAAATCTATTTTATTAATTATTTTTCATTCAATGATATTTTATATCATTCTCAAGAATGGATTAAGATTAACATAAAAACATAATAATTCAAATATAAATAATTTTTTAAAATTTAACATAATGGTATATTATTTATCATAGAAAACATTATTAACCAAGTTTATCAATAAAATAAAATAAAGGCATGGAACCCCATATTACTTTTAAAAACCAAAAAATGAATATCGGTCCAAAAAATCACCAATAACATGGATAAAACATTTTATCTCATATCCTCTCAAATATTAATAGGGTTAGGTGTAAACCCTTCACCATAAATTGAATATGATATGTGAGGAGAGGTATATTCTTTTCATTGTTCATAATTATTTTCAAATATCTCACCTTCCTTTAAATTCATCTCTCCTTATATCCAAGCTTAATACCTATGCCTTACGGATCTACCATTTCGATTATCATCCCCAACATCAAAATTATAAGACACGCAATCATGATTTCATAATTCATCACATTTAATGGTTAAATATCTCTTATGAAATTTCTATCAATGACTTCCATGGTGTGAAGAATGACCTAAGTGGTGTTTCTTCCTAAAGTGCTTGAAGAACCCCTATTCATTTATATTCATTTCCCTTTTATAAATTTTTCATCTTCCACCACATCTTGTTATTATAAATTTCTATTATATCTTGTTTGATATTTATATTTTGATCTATTTTTATAATATACATCATATTTTCACTTCCTATTTTTATCACCCAGGTCAACGATGGGATTGATTTTCGTTTTACAATTACTCTATGTTTATCTAACTTTCACAACACAAATTCCAAACAAAATAATCTCACCAACCATTGTATTTATTATCTATCCCATATCAAGGTGATCATAAAAATAATAATAATTCTATATGTGAAGTAAATAACAAAATCAGTCATCAATAAATTATACTAATGATTTCATTTATGACTCCATCTAAAAAGTCATCCAAACATAGAATTGATTTTCATTTAAAATTGGTTAATTATTATTTCATGAATGTTCATAGAGGACATAGGTGTATTTATTATCACCCTATTATATAATTTTTTATATAGGAGTCAATTTTACTGATGATCACTCTCCTTCCTTCTTAATCTTCATAAAATAATGGTAAAAAGCTTCTCAAGGACCCATAATAATGCCGCCAAAGTGGAAGGTCCAAAATATGATCAAGTGACCATGATCTATATACTCAAAACCCTATAATAAAATATATTAAGTTAATAAAATTTTACCATAACATGAAATAAACACAAATTTCAACCAGTCTCAATCAGCTTCATAACATCTAAAGTAATACAGTCTATGAATCCAAAATTTTCTTTCTTATAAAATAATTTAAACTTACTAAAATGATTAATGCACGAATCTTTTCCCATATCTCTCATTATAATACCTATTATTGAAATTATATTTCTATATAATCATTATTCAAAACAACTTATGGTTATGATATCAATGTCAATAAGATAAAAACCATAGTAGGGGTAAATTTCCATGTCAACTAAAGTATATTTGATATAAAAAACATTAAAATACATCATAAATTAATGGTTCTAATATTATATATATATATATAATTTACTATATAATTCATTATATATGGAAATTAATATAAGTATTCTCTACTAGTTACTATTTTACGTCATCACCAATGCCTCTACATGGAATGTAAGTGATACCAGTCACCCATCCATGTAATGTAGTAATCCCACATTAATTAGAATGCCATGTTATATTATATTTGTCTCAAACACAATGAAACATGTCTATCATTATACAATTAATCTATGTTATAGTAATATTATCTCTACATAAAACACTCATCATAATACCATATGATAGTTTTAAAATTAATAAATGTTCTATATCTGAATCTACTCAAAAAATTCGTGACAATAATAATTTTTTGTCACAATATCATCTTCTAAAATATTCCAATAATACTATGATCGTCCTCGAATAGGCATTTGTACTCAATTATAGTTAAGTAACACTATCACAAATGATAATTATTATGCGATATTCCCACCACCACGATTGGGGAAAAATAAAACTCTAGAAAATTCTAAATTTCTAAAAGTTAATATTTCTCCTCTATTTATTTATAAGTCTAATGGAAACCATATTTTCAATAACCATAAAAAATATCGTATTGAGAAGTAATATATAATATATATATTTCCTTACCTTTGGGACCGTTTTACATACCTCATATTTCTAAGGTGTTTCCACCGAGAATTAATCACATCATAGAACATTGGTAGTATTAAATATTGAAACTCAAAACATAATTATCAGTATTAATATTTGATGGTACACTGATAGTTTAATAACCATCTATTCTTTCCTCATAAATTCCCAAAAAACCTTTATAGGATGATATATCATATTTAAAAAATATATATAATTTTTTTATCATTTCAAAATGTAATGATGAGACTGATTGAGAATATAATATTGGAATTCCCCAACTACCCATCCTAATATAGTTACAATATCATATAAATCATTCATATATATCATGTTACAACCACTATATAATGTATGTACATAACTAAATTTACTCTAAAAATAGTGTTCTAAGTAATCAAGTCATTCAAAAAATGATCAGAGTCCTTGTGTAGGAATGTTTTGGCCACCGAACTCTATTTCCAAGTTCCTTAACCAAATTGTCTAAACTCAAATTACCCTTTCATATTTCTCTAATTTCTCAAAACTAAATCTTGGCATTTATATAACAACAAATACTTAGGACATACCAACTTTAATACAACTCTGATGTGACCTGACCCCACTAGGATTGCACATGGGTTGGCGGGAAGGATGGGTGTACCCATATAATCTTGACTTAAATAAGAAAAGGGTTAATGACTAGAAATAAATGGGAATATACACAAAAATGTGGGGAATTATCCATTAAAATCAGAAATATTTAACATTATTTTAATGTAAATAAAACTTTAAGTGGATAACATACCATGAATTGATATTACATATATATCTATATGTGTGTCAATTCATCTAAAAAGTAGCCAAAAATATATCAGATATCCTAATCCAAAACAAATGATATATATGATATGATAACTATGAAAACTCATAAAATATGTATATAAAATACACAAATATGATGTGGAATATAAATCAACATATAAATAATCCTCAATGATAGAACCTCTGACTATCATCATTTGGTCACCTCTATAGTTCTACACCATCGTCTCTATATCACTAGGTACTCTTATAAACATCTCAAAAAAATTCACATCTATGAGTAAGTCACTGTGTAGATTGTTGTTCATGGACTAGTACAATTACCCACTAAAATATTATAAGTACTAAGAAAAAATAAATAAAAATAGTGAATATGTAATAATCAAATTAAGCACAAAAAATATTATATATTCATGATCTCACTACTCAATATCATATTGGTGTGATCTGGGTCAACTATTAACTATGAGAGTTTCCCATACTCATAATCTCAATATATATTGTATTCTAAGATCATAAATCATTAAAGTGTATAATTCATTATCTAAAAAATTATATTTTAAGGAATAAACCATACCAAGATCACCATAAAAAATATCTCTCTAAATAAAAAGGTGCACAAATATACTCAGACCGAAACAAGGGCCAAACCATCCATTCCCTTATACATGAGTCATTGATATCCTATTATGAGATGGAGAACAAGAACATTCATATGGACTAATGTAAAGGACTCAATCCATTTCATTTAAAGTAATAAACAAGGGATTATTGGAATTTTCATGCAGAGGACCCATGTGTTTCCAAGAGATACTATTTATATGTATAAAACTCTATTACTAGCATAGAGGACCCTCACTTGATATATTTATAATAAAAAATGGGGGTGTTAGAATATACAAGACACCATATCCTCACTCATGATCATCATACTCTAATATCAATGTTAGGATCATATTTATAGGAACTCAAGGTGTTGGTTCACTATAGCTCTACCATTAAAATGATATAAAACATCAGGGGTTTCATATAAACCTATTCATGAAGTTATCAGAAACAGGAACAATCATGCATCAACATCTCCCGTATCTAAAACCCTATGTAATAAGTCATCTTTTAAATATGTCATCATCTCCAATAAAAAGTATATGATATCATGAAATGGGTTATCTGGTAGATAAGTAGGATAACTTATCATTGATATAAATTCTATAAGTGATCACACTCACAAGTCCATACCTAATAATAAATAATTTCAATAAAAATAATGATAGATCAAACCAATTTCATTTCTAATCTTTCACACTAATAATGTTTCAAATATAATTATTAAATAACTCCCATGTAGCACAATTGTGATTCCCTCTGGGTTATAGGTATTATTTAGTTTGAGCTTGGTCTATCCTTTGGGTCATTATAGAGATTTTTGGTTAGAGGATTTGAAAACTGAGAGGTAATATGGCTTTTTATAGGGGATTATTCCATGTATGGTATTATCTATGATTTGTATAAGATATTTGTGGAATGGATTGGCTGGTTGCAGCATGGAACCTCGGGCTAGTTTTGCCATTTTGGGAAAGGCTGTAGCGTAGAGCCCAGGAGGAGGAATTCTAATGCCAATTCCATTTTTAGCATAGTTTTGTTGTGGATTAGGGATGTGGTGTTGGAATGTTGAGTGTTGTAGTGTAAGGATTTGGATATAGTGTACTTCTATAAGGGGTATGTTTGGGTGGTTCTACCAAATTTGGTGTAGTTACACCATGGGGAGTAGGATGTGATGTAACTCTCTTTTTGAAGTAGGGATCTGTGGCATGGTGTTCTCAGATGCTTCATAGTCCCCTCTCTAGAAATATAAGATCTTTGGCATGGTCTATACCATGGTTCTTGAATGCACTTTTACCATATAGGTTACAGTGTGGTCTCTTAAACAACATTTTAGTCTTGTCGTCTTTAATCAGTCTTGTTCCTTTGTGTGTTAGGTTGTGTTGTGGTCTTCTTAAATATAGACTACCTATAAAATACCAAACCCCATCTAAACCATCCTTTCTTATAACTTTATCTCATGAACCCTATGCACCAAAAGGATATTTTTGAAGGCCTTTGAATCCCTTTTTATTAGATTTCAACCATGAAATTAGGAGATAAATTCTTAGTGGTTTCTCTCCGTTATTGAGGCAGTCATCTCAATACTAAGGTACTAATTCATGAATTTATTTATGTAATTGTAAAATTTCTTTGTTTTCTTTAATTAATTTTTTTTTATTTTATATCATCTGGATTTTATTTATGAAATCTATTTTTTAAAGGGTTTTTACTTTAAAAATGTATTTCTTTACACTGTGTACTTCAATGAAATTACTTAAAGGTGGTTTTGATGAAAAATGTATTTTCAAGAATAAAACTGGTGATTATTTTCTATGAAAATGTTTTATAAATGTTGATAATGGTTCTCAAATGGTTTTTTAAAACTTATCACATTGGAAACCTTGGTTTCATAGAGTAATGGACTTGTACTTTAGTTTGTGTAAGGTCGTTAGAGGTTTTTGATATTAAGAAACTATTATAAGACTTGATATCTATTAGATTCACTTGATGCCTATTCTAGTTTTTTTATGTATGATTGTGTATTCCCATATTATAGAGCCTAAATCTTGTTCTTTTCATTTATGATTTATTTTACACATGATGGTATATTTCATGGTTGGTTTCTCACTTATTTATATTATGGGGTATCCATTATTGGTTTTACTTATGTTATCATGATTTCTTTCATTTACTTTTCATATTCCTTGTTTGTGTGAATATAAAAGGATTTTATGAAAACTAAAGAATTTTTTAAAAAATTATACTATCTTTAAATTTCTTTATAATCTAGTTTTGTTTTAAATATAGAAAAAAATTCATGATATTAGCCTTTGTTTAGATTCATTGGTGAAATCCCACTAGTATTTTTGCATACACCATTATTTTTAATTTTTGGTGTTTATATATGTGGTTTTGTAGGATATAGGTAAAAATAAGGGTGTAATGTAGTTAATAATATTTTTTTGAGTGTTTTACCCTTCTTAGTGGAATATTTTGTTCATGAAATATGGTCACATAGAGTTTCAGTTTATATTTTTTCTTATTTTACTTTCATTTTTATCACTTCAGTATCGACATTATATGTATCATGGATGTGTAATATTATTATACATTATACTCCATTAGTTTATCTGATTTAAAGATTATATATGAGACTTATTTTGTTTTTTGGTTATCTCTACCTTTTTTTGGCCCTACCTAGGTGACATGTCAGTTTGAATCAGGCTGGTTCATTGAAAAAGGTCTTCAAAGGGATAACCCATGTTAAAGTATTATGACACTTCCTGTGCTTGGTTTAAGTTATTTGGTAGATAGTAATATGGAATATAAAATATTGGGTAGTAAGTGAGGGAGGGTGACTATCCATCTCACTTTCATGAGTGAACTTGATTTACCATGGGTGGTGAAGGATTTTTTTTCAAGATATAGCCTTGGTGTTTGAGGTGTTTTGAGTAAAATAGATTTGAAGTTTATTTAAATGAACATGTTTCTTATTAAAGTGTTTTCTTTAATTTATAGGATCTATAATTACTTTAAATTATCATTGTTTAAAGACCTTGATATGTATTCTTGAAGTTGCACTTATGATTTTTTAATTTTCTATTAATTTGATTAGTTATTTTCTTAGGTTCATTAGAAAATAACTCATAAAATAGCTCTTTAAAATCCAGGAGAGGAAGCTACAAGAAAAGTTATATAGGTAGATTCTCTGGTGGAACCTTCCTTAGTGGAGGTTATAATATACTCTATCTAGACTCTACATCAGGTGGGTATTGGGCACTAGAAATTAACGATGTATAATGGATCAGAATTTACTTAGAAAAATACACCCATATTTAATGGTGAAAAAGAACCATAGTATTCTGAGGAATGTCTTGATTGGATTGATAGGATATTTAATTTTATAATAACTCTTAAGGACTCTAAATAGGATTTTTCACTTGAAATCTTGAGGGATTGTAAAGGAGATGGTGGTACTCTATTATGAAATCTAATTAGCATGAGAGTCTTACCTAGTCTTGTTTTAAGAAAATATTCAACCATCAGTTTTATCCAAAAATGTTTTGAGTATCGAATTCCTATGAATTTATGACTTTAGAGTATAGGGAGCATTCATTTTTGGAGTACTACACCCATTTTTATGAATTGTTACACCTATAACCCAATTTTTTAACTAATTACTACTTCAAAACTCATAGGTTTGAGATGGGGTTTAGGTATGATATTCTTTTGACATTTATTCTCTTATGCTTTATGACTATTCTTAAGGTGGAGGATAAAGACACTATATAGATGAGGTAGATATATTCTGGAAGACGGATTTATTTAGAGCTTTGGTTACTTTTGTTGTTAGTTAGGGTATCTCTTCTGGCTGTAAAATGAAATGAAAAGGTGCTTTATTTTCTTCAGTACTATTTTTAGGGGCTTCCTCGGGATGAAGCATGTTGTTTTTGATCAATTTGGAAGGGTAGATCAATCTAAGCCTAATTGTATAGAGGAACCTAAAAATTATCACCATTTTTGGATTTCTGGTCATCTTATAAATTTTTTTGAAAGGATTTCCCAAGGTAGTAAGGCTGGATCCACTCTCACCAAGGGTTTGAGGGTTCTTTTAGATGCTTCCAAATGTGGTGGATATTATCCTCATACCAAGGGGGGTGTTCATGTAGCTAAGAAATTTTTGGTATTATCATATAATGTGTGTCTTTATGAAGTAGATTATACACTAGAGGAATATAAGGTTGGTTTGGCTATTATTATAGATATAATGGTTATTTCATCTTCTATGGGGAAAGCTTTATTTGATACTGGTGCTAATCACACATTTATATCATCAAAGTTAATTAATGTGTTGGGATTGAATTCGGGAATTATTCCATTCATGTTGGATCTTTCCACACCTTTGGGAAAGTGTTCCATGTAAATAATTAATAATTTATATTCACATATTGAAAATTTATTTTATATTATAAAATAATAATATTAATTCCAAGTACCAAATTTTTTTTACCAATATATATTTAGGTTGATATTAATTGTTTTATACCAATAAATATTTTATTAAAAATAAAATATATTTCATTTTCATAGTAATTGTAAAAAAAAAATTATTAATTAATGATCTATTATTATTAATTAGAATTAATAATAAATATTTTCCATTTTGAAAACATATTACAATAAAATATTCAACAATAATTATTATTTTACCAAATTGAAAATATTTATTAAAAATTTAATGTCAAAGCATTATTTTTTCAATAAAAAAATTATTTATATAGAATTAAAATATGAATAATTTAATAATATTTTTACATTTTTAGAAAAATATATGATATATATATATATAATATAAATTTTTTTATTATTGAGAAACCTAATCTGAGCTTCCAAAATTCTGCCTGAAAACCTTAATCCTGATTAACCATTATCATATTCCATTCCCCTGCATCCATCGCCATAATCTTATGAAACCTCTCCCAAATATTCAACCATTAGGGAATGAGATTCCTTCACCATGATTGAGCACTGGCGTCCTTGAACGAGATAATGTCAATGATGACAGTAGTAGATCGTCGCCAAAGAAGACTACGAGGATGAAAAAATGCTAGATTCATTCGAGAATGAGATGATCGAGGCTGGCGCTAGTCCAGATCCTTAATTGTAGTCTTGATGATGTTGTAGAGAAGTTCTATCAAGTATAAAAAGGTTCCAACAAAAGACAATTAAGGAAATCTACTAGTATAGGGAAATCATTTGGGAAATGGCAAGATTCGGACGCACACTATCCCCCACTTGGGAGATATGGTATCACTAGAGGAACTTTGATGAATAAGAAAGACCATTTCCTTTCACTCATCATATAAGGCCAAGAGACGAGACCTGATGAAAGTAAAGGGCCTAAGGATGAGAATTACATAATAGGGGCATGCCAACTAGATCAGATGTCAACTCAATGTTAGAGGAGAATCACCAGTTCCTGAAGCAGGAACCCCGGTTATCAAAGTCAATCTACCAAACTAGAAAAGAACATAGTTTTAATATTTCAGTTAACTCATATATATTTTATATATTTTTTTGTAAATTGCTTTATATTTGTAATTATTTTTGGTTTACTGTGTATTTCTTTTATTGTGTCATTTTGGGTAGATTTAGGTGATTAATTTTAACCTTGGGACTGCTCTTCTACAATAGAAGAACATGATGAAAGTGTCCATGCTGCCAATGAAAGTGATTTTTCTGCCTTTGTGAGTAATAACACTTTTCTAGCATGTGAGTGTTCTTGATTCCTTTTTGATTATGTGTTATTGTTGCCTTTGCGAGTATACATACTTTAATGTTAACAATGTAAGTGTTCTAAAATAATATACCTTCATTTGTGTTATATCATCTCTGAGTTTATTATTCACTTCTTGATTTTATTATGCACGAAATGATTTTATTTATCAATCGCATTGTACTTTTATGCATGGTACTAAGATAGTTCAACCAAAAAGATGGAAAATTTAACATTCTTCTATTATGTTGAAGGGATTCTTTGAATGATGGTATTTTATGCAGTGATTCTTCACTACTACCTTTATCTTTGTTGATTTGATATGTGAAGCCTGAGATTTCACTCGTGGAACATGAATGTGATCTCAATGCATTAGGTAATGGAGTTTAAGGATCATAATCAGTGAGCAGCATCAATATGATGATCAACATGATAGGTGACTAAGCATATTATCCACTAGTGTTGATAGAATCACATGAATATTTATTTTCATTCATGGGGTTCCTGGGAAAGAAAACACACTGAATCTCTAATATATTATTTAGTGTTTCAAGTTTGGTAACTTTTTTTTAATAAATAGAAATCCTTCATGCTTATTCTATATAGAGAAAACAAATTGTGATTTTAAAAATGACATTTTAAAGGTCTTTTTTGATAAAAAAATGATTAATTGTACTTTTTAGTTGGGTTCTACACATGATTAACTGGAATTCTGAACTAACTTTTGTGTAGGGAACATGTAAACCACCACATGAGGATGATGAAAGTGATGAAGCTCAATGAAGTGTATTCAATGATCATAAGGTCACTGATTTATATTATGCTCAAGGAGGTAGGATCTATATAAATTCCATGAAATATTTTAGTATTAGAAAATTAATACAACAGGGTTTGGATTGAAAAACCTGGAATGAATTGTATTGACATGAAGGTGGTTGGTATGAATTAAGTTGCAGGCGCATTGAAGTTGGAATCCAAAAAAGATCTAGCAAAAACTGATGAAAATCTTTCAATCTTGGAAAGTGGTAGTAAATGAAGCTTTAAATTCTTATTTTACTTAATGGTTATAAAAGGTGTTTTTAAAATCTGTTTATAGATTTATCATAGGTGTTTAAAGGTGTTTTTCACTACTCGTGTTTGATCCCTTCAGGTTCCATGCTAAATTTGCATCATCAAATCATCTCTTTCTTGAAGGGATAATCTTATGGTTTTTGTAGTCTAGAGGGGTAATCTTATGGTTATTGTGGTCACTGGATTATATTTTTATATCATGAGTTATTTTTTTATATCATGTGTTTAAATGAAAACTATTTTCAAATTCTTATGTTTGAATAATCGGGATGTTTCTTATGGTAGTGCATATCTAAAGTGGAGGGGAGTGGGGATAGGTGTTGCCTCAAGAATAGAAGGGTGGTTAACTACAATCAAAGGGATAACGGTGAAGTTTTACATATCCCAATCCACTATAGAAGATGATAGATCATGTGAAGTGATCGGGATTCCACGATAATGACATTTGATGTTTGCGAGAAATATATTGCAGACAAAGTTTCATTGAGTTTCATGTAAAGTCTCTTAGTGTTTGAACATTTTTGTAATATTTTTCATGGATCTTCTTGTTTTTAATGAGGTTTTAATATGTATTTAAATTATATTGGAACGAGATTTTTCAAATAAAGATTCTGTTTTTAGTGTTTTATATAAGCTAATTTTGTAATTATTATATAATAAATTTAATGAATTTAATAATATATTATATAAAATTATATTAATAAATATAATATAAAATTTTAACAAAAAATATTAGAATTTCAACATTTAGAATATAATTTACAAGAAAATATTAATTGTTGGTGTTGTTTATAAATGTTAATCATATTACCAACAGATATATTAGTCATATTAATTTGTTGCTAAACCTTTTGACCAACATATATATTATTTTTTGTTATTATTATCATTGCAATATAATAATTTTATTTGTCGCAATTACATTTAGCGACATATTTTTTACCAAAAATTTAGTGAAAGGGATATATGTGTTGGTAAAACGCTTTTACATTAGAAATTATGCTTTTACCAATAGATGTTCCCCTGTTGGAAAAATTGAAATATCTTGTAGTACCTCACACTGATACATCTTACAAAAATGGGTAATTCCACAGCCAAATACTTAATCTAGTTTTCTCATGGTGCTTATTAATTCATAAAGGTTTTATTTAATTTTGGGACCCAACCATCACTTAATAATCTTATTACATTCATCATATTAGTAAACAAAATAAATTAATCATAATGCCTTGAAAATCAATAATTGTCCGTATTGGAAAAACAATCATACAGAATATTAATACTTTCCCTATTCAAACTGATCATAAAAAATCCTGATAAATATATTGGATGGTATCATTATAGTATAACATCATTAAATAATAATATAAAATAAAATATATTTACCTAGATTATAATACTTTTAAAATATCATTGGAATATTTCTTTAGGAAAATACCATTTCCACTTTGAAATAACTTATTTAAAATATAAAAATTCCCCAAATATTAAGGAAAATATTTTATGTTGAAATAAACTTTTAAAATTATAAAGTAATCCTCTAAGAAATTATAAATGATAATAGTGGGATATTCCATTCATTTCATATAAGTTAAAAAATATTCCTTTCACAATTTTGTAAAAAGGTCAAAATGTACCTTGTTTGGAAAATGACAAGACTATTCCTTTTAAACGATTTTGAAAAAAGTAAAAAATGGGTAAAAATTTATTTATAAAATCATTTTATAATTTTAAAAACATTCTTTTAGACATTTTAAGGAAAATATAGACAAGGAAGTGAAAGACTCCCAATCAAGTAGAACATACAAGGTCAGTTTTCCTTAAAAATATTATTTTAGTATATTGAGTACATAAAGAGATGAAAATGAAAGAAAAAAACATTAATTTATATAAATAACTAGAGGTGATTAGAATATATTGGTTTTAATATATAAATATCAAACAATAATCCCTATAGAGACTTAAATATATATAATCCCAAATAATGATGAGATTATGAAATAAAAGGTTACCTCAGGTTTGATTTCCATCATATGTGTCTAAACCACCTATATGATAAATATAGATTTATTATAAATATATTATTGAACCATAATCATATATATCATGTCATATATTATTTTCTTATATCCATTTATCACACGTTTATTAACAATTCATTGTTTAACCCATTATTCTGGATAATAACCGCTTCGTTTTTCATGTATAATGTGGTTTGATAGTTTCTGTCCTTTTACTTTGATCATGGTTAAATAATATATATTATGTTAATAATTATATAAATAACATATATATTCATCATATTTTTATTTATATTAATACATAAAATATAGATATAGAAAAATCAATTGCATGGTTCATGGAGACGATAAGTCGTACGTTTGTATGAACGTTGTTTTTGGTTTTCGATGAATGGAATAAAAAAAGGTAAATAATAACTAACCTTTCTAGAATTGTTATTATATCATATATATCATATAAATTTATTAAATATAGCTTTATTTCAATCCATTTAAATCATAAATGAAAAATTAATCGCATCGCTTCAAGGAGGTGGTAGTATACACGTACGCACGAGCGACGTTATCATTTTTCATTTAATGGAAAAGAGGGTGGATATTGTTGGTTTTAAAATAATCATAAAATTAAGGTATAAATAGGATATTTAAGTTATTATTTTATGATAAATAACATAGATTTATAGGAGTTAAAATATTAAGTAAAAAAGAAAGTGTTAGGTTCAAGGGATTACCTCTTATTTGAAAGAACTCATTTCGATCTCCTCTTAAGGACCTTAGGGTTGGTCTTTTGGGTAGAACAGAACCTATAGAAAATTTATAAGGATGTTTATAAGAGAAATTTTTATTTATATTTAGATTTAGGTTTTTAAAAGTGGTTTAAATAAGAGAGGAAATGATTGTCCTTTTATAAGGAGTGAAAGGACACACTTGGAATTACAAAAAATATTAAAATATGACTAAGTCATTCTCAATCCAAATGATCCAAATGGAAATATATTCTAATATAAGGTAACATAAGGTTAAAATATCATTAAATAATAAAATTTGGATAGAAATAAATGTTATTTTAGACCTTATCTTTTTTGTTTAACCTCTTAGTTAACATATTTTAACCTTAACTGCGGTAATGACTTTTTCAAACATAAAAGGATATAAATTTACTTATAAGATAAAACATTTCCCATAAATGGAAAGGAATGAAATTTTAGATCATATATTATCCCCCTTGTCCTATTTTAATATTTTATTATTTAAAAATAATTTAATAAAATATCATTTTCATAAAGAAGCATTAATGTCGTTATCGACACTATTAATTTAATTTGACTTTCAAAACATAAATAAAAGATTTAATTAGAAGAAAAACAACTCAAACATACCTAATATTTTATATTTATCTAAAAAAATTGTAACAGAATAACTCACTCAAATTATTTTACTTTAAATATTTTAAAAATCATTTATTTTATTTTTCTATTAATTGAATAAATATTGTGTCGGTGTTGCCTTTGCATTTAAGGTAATTATATAATCACTAAAAATTATAAATAAATTACCATAATAAAAATAATTTAATTATTCACAAAATTCCCATTTATATTCCTCCACAACTTATTTTTATCCCAATGTGAACATAAAAGATAATTTTTAAAGTCAAGATAGTGAAATTTTTTATTTTTTTACTTTAAAATAATATAAAGGTCAATATCAAAGAAAAATAGCACCAAGTGGAAATATTTTTTAGAATTTGATATAAATTTCCAATATAAATTCATATAATTGTATAAATTCTAGTCTTAAATAAATTTTAAATACTTATCACATTAGTTTTTAACCTTTATTACCCGATTAACACTTTAGTGAGGTGATAAATTTTACCACTATTACTATTCATAATGACAAAAAATAAAGGGAAACAATTTTCCAAATTTGAACCTCCTGATTCCAGATATTTTTTAAAATTTTCATTATTCATTCTTTAGAAGTGAAAGTAATTAATTTTAAAATAGGTATGAAAAACATGTCAAAAACCTCCTCCAGAAAAAATAGAGTTTTTAATAAAAAAACTAGATTTATTATTATCTCATGTCTAAAAAAATATTAGATGAAATATAAAATATTTTATTGAATATATAATATAAAAATTTAATAAAAACAATTCAATTATATTTATCAATTTAATTAATTAAGATAAAAACACATTGCACCCATAAAAATAGTTTTTTCACAAAAATCATCACAGTTACCATCATTTTTTTATTTTCATTTATAATAAATTGATAACTAATTAATTTATTATAAACAAATTTTTTTCATAATTTAATTAGTCCTATTCACACCTATCAATTTTAATTTTTATGTTATAAAATTCATATTTAAATAATATTTCAATAGTATATCATTGTTCATTAAAACTCGGTGTTGCGTCAAATGTAAGATATCAAAGAAATTAAATTTAGTTTAAAAGAAATATATCATAGAAACTCAGGGTATTACATTCTACCCCTTTATAATAATTTTTCCTTTGGAATTATATCACTCTGATTAGAATAACTAAGGATAATTCCATCTCATCACATCCTCAAGTTCCCATGTTACTTCAATAAATTTATAGTTTCACTATAAACATTAACCAGGCCAGTGATATTATTTCACAGAACTTTCTCCCTACGATTTATAATCTTCATCATTTTTTTCTCATAAGATATATCTTTCTCTATTTATATGAATTATATATTTAGTATATGTGAATAGTTTGATATGAACTTCCTTTGGAGAGATACATGGAACACATTGTGAAATTGAGAGTGATTTGTTTAAAGAATCCAGAGATAAGCTACCATCCCAATACGATCATCAATATATAATGGGAAATATATATAGGGATCAAATTTTACTAATTTTTTATAACAACTCTTATCTTTATTACACATTAATTCATGATTTATTACAAAATATTACACATAATACAACCCGGAATATCGAGAAGTTTAGTGTCATTGGGTAATTAGGTACATCACGTAATAAATTAAAATAAGGGTACATGTCCATTGTTGAAAAATTCCTTAACATGCTCATAATATTCCGTTGTACTTAAAATTTCATGGGATAACCTGGGAACACACATAAGAAAAGGGTAAGTTATAAATCCTAACAAAGGAATAAACATGGAATAACATAAAGAAATTATTATATTTTAGAAAATGGGAAATAAAATGGGACATAAAAAAGGGTGATAATTATAAACATGAACAAGGATATATGATATATCTTGATAACATAAAGGCAACATGTGAAAGAAGCAACAAATTTAAACATGACATCATAAACTTAGGTCAAGGATAACTACCAAGAGATTATAACATGGTGTAAAAAGTCCACTAACAGATTAGTTTCCCCAAATAATCCCTTTCATGACTTCTCATGAGACTAAAACATTTCCAAATGCATTGTATCGCTATATAATTCTAGGTGCACCCATCACTTTCATATCATGTACATGCATAAGTGTTCCACATAGATCATTCAACATCGAATCATATTTAATCATATTTAATTCCTAAATAAAGGAATGTGGAAAATATACATGGAATTCCATAATAAAATAAGTATAGGTTTGTTTAGATGAATACCCAAGAGTGTAAATAGAAATGGTCTTCATAATACAATGATTTGGCATTGAAAAATCATAGTGAAATTTCATCAACATAACGACAGTACTTAAAGACTCATAAAATGGTTTAATGAGATAGAAAGGGGTATCTATTCATTTTTAAATAAAATGGATAGTAATTATGAAGTGTAAAAAACATATCTCAACATTAGGAATTAGAAATAAAATTCATATAATGAATAATATTCTTGAATAAAGAGTAGAAGGAAAGGATCCCTTACACTGAGAGGGCGAATCCAAAAGCTTGGGAGGAGCTTCTTAAGAGCTTGGGGGTAACCTTGGGAGGAATCTAGAGATATTAGTTAAGAGTAAGTATGTGATACAAGGTTTTTTAGTAAATATTAAGGGTATAATGGTTGGTTTATATAGGAAAATAGAGTGAAGTTATTTATTGTTTCCCAAACCTAGGTTTTCGACTCTGTATAATAAAGTAATCAAAACCAAAAACATTCCCATGGTTTTTCCCATTGTTTATGAAAAAGAGGAGTGGTTTTCATTATTTTATAATTTCAAGTAATTAATTTATGAAAATATTACCCTTGGTGATATAGAATTGATTCATGTTCTTAAAGAAATGATTTAAAAATTTAAAATATAATATTGGTTTTGGAGGACTCATAAAGGCTTTATAAAATTAATCAAATAATATAAAAATCAAATTATTTTAAATGGGAAACATATATTTGGTAGTGGATAGCCTTTATATTATCTATTACATCATTTTTGGGTCATTATGATGTCATAATGCATACCGTATATTTATACCATATTTAATTTTTACCTGAAAAATCAACTATATATTACATCATTTTTTCTCTATGATCTAAGATATTCACCAGCTACTCCTCATATGAGAGATAATTATCCAAAATTACCACCTATAGATTTAGAACATGTAAGAAACATTTTATGTACTTCCACAAGAGGGATACATGGATCTCACCATGTACTTGATATGTTTTAGGTGGGAGTGCTAGTCGATAGGTCACAGCTCTAATGTGATCAAGTATCTCAAAGGGAATGATGTATCTTGGACTAAGATTTCCATTCTTCCCAAATATCATGAGTTTATTCCATGTATATATATAGAGTAATACCTTATCTTCAACTTAAAACTATATGTATTTTTTACTATTTTCATAATAGCACTTATGTCGACTCTGAGAAACCCTGAAGTTCTGCTAAATGGTCTTGGCCATTTCCATCATTTCATTAACCATTTCAGGACCTAGAATTTTTTGTTATCCAACATCATCCAAGCATGCAGGGGTTCTACACCTCTTCCCATAAATGGATTCATAGCGAGCCATTTTTATGAGTGATTGGAAACTATTATTGTATGAGAAGTCAACTAGATAAATATATTGATCTCATCCTCATTAGAAGTCAATTGATCATTCTCTCAACATGTCCTTGAGTTTCTAGGTAGTCCACTCAGATTGGACATCAGTTTGAGGGTGACAAGTTGTGATGAAGTTAAACTTAGTACTTAGTGTGTGTTGGAGACTCTTTCATATCCTAGAATTAAATCTTATAACTTTATCATATACAATAAATAGTAGTGTTCCATGTATGCTCACCACTTCTATAATGAATTTTTTCATTTCTCCCTTCACCTTCTGAAATAAAAGACACCTTGATTCAAATTATGTGATCCCCTTATTCATATTTTCTGACTAATAGTGCTCTCAAATATCTTGATACATTTTTTTGTGCTCCTTTTATGTATGGATAAGGTTGATATATTTGCATCATCCAACATCTCCTTTAACTTATAATTTTATGGTAAACTAAGTCGTGACCCAAATATTACAACTCCTTCTTCATTAATTTTGAACTTTGAGGATTTGCCTTTTCTTATAGCTGCCACCTTCTTATAAATTTCCACATAATCTCTTTGAGAATCCTTTATCTTATAAAAAAGGGATAGTTGAAAATAATTTTTTAAAATATTTATGATGTTCCTTCCTTTATGATTCTCATGTTCGTTCTTTTCAAATCTAAGAAGATCGGATCCTTTTTAATTCTCATCAATGATAAAATTTTCAGATGATTTATAATTATATCATTTTCCACTTTATTTTATTTCCAATGATGGTAGTGGATTGATTATTCATAGTCCTTTATCATATCTAACCATCTTCATTGGTTCATATTCATCTCTTTTTGTGTAAATATATACTTTAGTCTCTTATGATCTGTATATATTTCACACTTCTCCCCAAAGAGATAATGATGAAATATTCTCAATGTATATATTACTCTGTCGAACTCCAGATAATGTGTTGGGTATTTATATTCATGAACTTTAAATTTCCTTGAGACATATACTATCACTTTTACATTATTCATTAACACACAACCCCATCCCTTCTTTGAAGAATTGTTGTATACCATGAAAATTTCCCCACTTATGGGTAGAATAAGTATAGGGGTAGTGATAAGCCTTTTTTTCAACTCCTTGAATCTCTCTTCACATTAATTATTCTAAAAAAACTATATCTCTTCTAATTTATCTTGGTTAAATGGTTTGAAAATCATGAGAAATTTCTCACAAATCGACAATAATACCCATATAATCTAAGGAAATAGTTTACTTTTGTCACATATGATGGAATCATCCATCCTTATATTTCCTCTATATTTGAAGGGTCCACATATATTCTATTACTTGTGATAATATTCCCCAATAATGATACTTACTTCTACCAAAACTCACATTTTCTATACTTTTTATAAAGCTTCGTATTTTATAATGTTTTTAGAAAAGTGCTCAAATTCTCCCTGTGCTCCTCCTTACTTTTAGATTATATTAGTATATCATCTATAAATACTACCAAAATTTTTTGGGGAAATATATAAAGACTCTATTGATCAACTCCTTGAAGATTTTTGGAGAATTAGGGACCCCTAATGGAATTACTATGAACTCTTAGTAATTATACCTTGTACAAAAATAGTCTCAGGGATATCCACCTTATTCACCCTTACATGATAACACCCCAATCTAAGATCCACCTTAGAGAAGTATTAGGCTCCATGTAGTTGATTGAATAATTCATAAATCTGTGGAAGAGGACACTTCTTATTTATCATGATATTTTTTAGCTCACGATAATCAATGAAAAGGCACATTGACCCATATTTCTTCTGGAAAAATAGGACTAGTGCACTCCATAGTGAAGTAGTTGGTCATATGAAATCTTTAACCAAATTATATCATAATTGTTTATTCATATCCTCATGTTCCACCACAACCATTCTATATAGATCCTTGGATAATGATAATTCCCTAGGTATAAGATCGATTGATAATTCAACCTTTTGTCTAGGATAAAGACTATGAAATCTTTCATGAAACACATTAGTGTATTACATCATAATGGGCTTGTCTTCAAGGATGATATTTTCATTAGAATAAATCATTTGATCTATATACTCAGGATCATAGGGAAATAAAAACCTTGCTTAAGATGTTGGTTCTAAATAATATTCATCCTTCTCCTAGAATTTGTATATAATCGGAAGATAATTTGTGATATGGAGATTTATTTACTTCCAGTGGTAATTTATGTTGGATATAAGTAAGGAAATCCAATACATACCTAGAATTTCTTCAAATTTCACTAAAGGTATTATCACAAGGTTTATTGGGAAGTTAATCCCACTAATTTTGACAAATGAGGAGTTATATACTTGGGATTCAATAATTTCCCCATTTACTATTTTCACCTACATCTCTACTTCTATTATTTGTGGTGGTGTAATAATAGTTACACTAAACTTACATGATATAAATTAAGGAGTAGAACTAGAATAAAAAAGTACATTCTCTATTATTGAATTAATAACTAGAAAACTTGTCACCACTTTATTCTAAGGATCCACCTCAACAGGTGTAATGGAATAACATTTACCTTTATACCTTGGAAGTTGTTGGCATTAATTTTCTCTAACCACCCTTGACTTAGTGCATTGGTTTAAAATTTCCTTTATACCTTGATGTTAAAACATTGTAAAAAATGTTGAGGGTCGATTGGATAATTTCTATATTCTATTACATTAGTGGGTTTCTCCTATCGATAATCTCTATCTAGGTTCCCATCCTTCCCACATCTAAATCATTTACTTATCCCCTTAAATAAATTTTTAAAGTGCTTCTTTCCACGCTTTTGATAAGTGTGATGTTTAAATTTCTTACCACCATTATATTTCTCCATCGCACCAGTAGAATTAAACTCAACTTTTTGATTCTTATCCCCATGATACCCTTGAGATTCTCTGATATATATTTTTGGATCGAAGTTCACATTAGAAAAATCATTCATAATTATCAAAGTCTTGGATCTCTAGGTCTTTTATTAGGCTCTGTTTTATATCACCAAATAAGTGGTAAGATTTGAATTTATGGGTAATGACAAAGATAGAGGCATATCATGAAAGTCTTGTGAATTTTTCCTCATAATCCCCAATGTATTGATCATATTTTTTCTTTAAGGATGAAAATATCTTTTTATTTTAAATCATAGAGTGTGAGGAAAGTATTTTTTTTAATCCGAATTTCTTTCTACCCCATCATTTTTATAAATTCCCCAAGCTCTGTATTCTTGATAAATTTCCACCAAAGATTAGCTTCTCCCTCCATATGATAAAAATACATTATATCATTCTCCTTATCATAACATTAAAGTATGGATAATATCTTCTCAATGGAGTTGATCCATTTTTATATGATTAATGGGTTAGATGATCCATTGAAAGTTGGAGGTCTTTGTTGCATAAAGGTTTGAATAAAATCTTGTTCTTACATAGGGGGATTTGGGTGTTCCTTTTAATTTTGTTCCCTTAATAATGGTTTGTAATGAGCTTTTAAATTTACCAAATAATACACCCAAGAAGTTTCAATCTAGGTGTGAAGAATGTCCTATTGTCATTCGCCATTTCTTGACAGAGTCTAGCTCAATACGGTGTTTTTGAGTTTTACCCCTAGGTACATCTGTACCAGAACCACATCCACTTATAGTATCTAGATAGTAATGTATTTTCATATAAACTAATTTCTCAATAATTTAGTAAAATTTAGGGATGTTTTATTATTTTTTGTTTTATCCCTAAGGATTTCACTAGATTTTTCTATTCCTAACCCCAAAAATAACTAGCCTCCATTTGATACCAACTATGACAACTAATGTCTTTATTATACATTAATTCATGATTTATTACAAAATATTACACATAATTCAACCCAAAATATTTATATGTCTAGTTTCATTGGGTGGTTAGGTACATCACATAAGAACATAAAATATGGGGTATATGTCCATTTTTTAAAACTTCTTTAAATTGCTCATAATATTTCATCGTACTTAAAATTTCATGGGGTAACTTGGGGACATACATAAGAAAGGGGTGAGATATAAAGCCCTATAATGGAATAAACATGGAATAACATTAATAAATTATTACCTATTGGACAATAGAAAATTTAACGGGACATAAAAAGGGTGAGAATCATAAACATGTAAAAAGAGACATGATATATCATGATAACCTAAAGGCACCATGGGAAAGTGCAAACAACTTTAAATATGACATCATAAAAATAGGTAAAGGCTAACTTCCAAGACAACATAAAATGGTGGAAAAGTCCCATGATTTATTATGTTCAGTCACTAATCCTTTTAATGACTTCTCAAGAGACTAAAACATTACCCAATGTATTGGAGTGCTATATAATTCTAGGTGTGTCTATTACTTTCATATCATCAACACTCAAACTTGTGCCACATAGATCATCCAATATAGGATCATATTTCATAAAATTCAATTCTCTCATAAAGGAATTTGGAATACATACATGGAATTCCTCAATAAAATAAGAATATTTATGTCTAGTTTAATACCCTTTAGTGGAGATAGAGATGGTATTCACAATACAGATATTTTTCATAGAAAAATCACAGTGAAATTTTGACCGCATAATGGAAGTAAGTAAAGACTCATAAAATGGTTTAATGAGATAAAATGGGTCTATAATAATTTTTACATAAAATGGATAGAAATAGGGATGTGTAAAAAACATATCCCATCATTAATATTGAAAATAAAATGCATAAAATTAATAAATGATTGAATAAAAAGAAGGAAAGGATCACTTGCCTTAAGAGAGTGATTCCAAAAGCTTGGTAGGAGCTTCTTGAGAGCATGGGGACACCTTGGTTAGACTCTAGAGATACTAGGGAAAAGTAAGGATGTGATATAAGGTTTTTGAGAAAATAATAAGGGGATATTGGGTGAGTTTATATAAGAAAATAGAGGTGGGTTCTTTATTATTTCCGAAAACTAGGTTTTGGACTCTATATAATAAAGTAATAAAAAAACAATTCCATGATTTTTTCCCCTAGATGATACAAAACAAGTGTCTGTTTTATTATTTTATAATAATAAGGGATTAACTTATTAAAATATTACACTTGGTGATGTGTAATTGAGTTATTTTTTTAAAGAAATGATTTTATAACCTTAAAATATAATATAGGTTTTGGATGATTCATAAAGGCTTTATAAAATTAATGAAATAATATAAAATCACTTTATTTTAAAGAGTAAAAATAGATTTAGTTGTGGATACCATTTATATCATTTATTATATAATTTTTGGATCATTATGATGTCATAATACACACCGTATATTTATACCATATTTAATTTTACCTAAAAAATAGACTCTCAAGAAATTATGAAAAATTGATTTTTGGAAAATTTATATGTTTTGATTCCAAAACTAATATTTATTTTTTCATGGTAATTTTCTAAATATTTTAAATTTTACATTTAAAATTATATTTAACATTTATTGACAAATTCTAGGTTTTTAACAATAATAGTTTTCAAATCATTATAAAAATTAGATTTGACTTCAAAAAATTTATAATATCATTTATATTTAATAATAATATTTTATTTAAATTTAATTCATTTCAAAAAATCCATTAATTCAATAAAATTAATGTCTTAATTGAAATCAGATTTTACCCAAAAATAAAATTTGTGTTTTATTATATCAAAGTCAAAATCATTTATAAAGTAACAATGATAAAGAGTAAATATAATAATTATTCTATTGAAAATAATATATATATATATATATATATTATTAGGTACTTTATATATATTGTAATGTCTCGGATCCGAGTGTCACCCAATGGTGCCCTGAACCTAGTTGGTCACATAACCTCAAGCTCATTTCCCCAAACGCCAGAGGCTTTTGACTAGCAGCGAGGGACAAGGTGTGATATTGGGGAAACTATACCCTCATTGGCAGAGTATAAACAGCGGAAAATAAATAGTAAACAATAGAGGAAACAATAATAAAAACAAAATAAAACAGCAAAAGACTGAAAGTAAATCCGACAAATCCACAATATATATATATATATATCTGACGCATATCACATGTGTCTAGGAAATCATCCAAACAAGTCACAATACTGGAAATACAATACAAAAATAAAAGAATATAAAATCAAGTAAACTCCAATAGTATCAAAATCCTCAGCTTGGTCTCATGTTCTCCACCTATAACAGTAATCAAGTACCTAATGAAGAAGGGTGATCATACCACGATTCACTGTTTTATTTCACCCTAATATCAATGTATTAAACTGATTTTGTATTTAAAATTCCATGTTTAATAAAAAATTTACTTCATGTTTGGTTCTATAATTTAATTATTATCACTTTCACAAAGGGATATTTTACTTGTTTTGATGTTTTTATAATAGGTGGAGGTAATTTTGAGGACCCATGATGAAGTCCAAGAAAAATGGGCCAATCTGCACATGATCCAAGAACACCAGTGGATTAATCCGCATATTTATACTAAAATGTGAACCCAAATGGGATGAACTTTCGTGGTCCAATCTAAAATTTAATGGGATACATTTCATATTAAGGAACCCAAGACCCATTCAGACTCTAAAATTCCCATCTGAACTGATCTGTCCAGGGAATCAAATCTGCACAAGTCAAAAGCGATGTTCTATGTTTTATCAATATCTCTAGTTCTAATTGTTCAAATGGAGCCAAAAATTCAGTGGATATAGTATTTATTTGGGGATAAGACTTTATAGTTTTTTCTTAAGGGATATTTGACTGTCTAGTGGTCGAAAACTATGAGCCATGTTGTTTTACACAATTTGTGTTCTCAAAACCACCTTTCAATTTTCTTATAAAATAACACCCTGGGCACCTCATTTAAGAGTTCGACCGAGAGGAAAGGTGCTTCCATTTTGGAGTCCCAAATTTTTCTTCCTATCATACATAGAAGTTATTGAGTCTATGGGAAGTGATACTTCAACGTCTTCTTCTTCCTCCCCTACCATGGATTTCTAAACCCCTTGTGACCACCATGGGAGGAACGCGATGTAATCTTGAGCTTCATGTTTATATTGTGTTGAATGATCTTTTTAATTCTAGGTTTTATGTTTTTTTCTTCATCCTATCTTATTATTTAATTTAGTTATATATTGGTATGTTATACTCCAACTCAAATGATTATGTTTTGGGGTACCCTTTCATGTGATGTTTCACACACTGTTTGTCCCTTTTTCTTCCCTCGTTCAATTACAGTGTTTGTGTGGTTCATATTGGTCAATTGAACTAACATAAGTACTATCAAGGTCATGTAAATTTATTTCATGGTATAACAAAGAAATAACATACAAATTTGTACAGAACATCAAGTTCTTCGTTTGTTACCTTGGTGAGTTTCGGTTATGATGTTGAACACAAATCACTCAATCATCAGTGGTGTCAGGTGAATCATTTTTTGTTTTCGACTGAACCCTTGGTTGTATCCTAGAATAAACTAAGTAAAATTAAGTTAATTGGTGTTACAAACTAGGTATTAAAATATCCATACCCTTTCCCTTGAAGTGATGAATGATGATCATCACGAGACTTCCCTGGGTTGATCACGTTTAATTAATCTTGTTTATTTCTACTTTGTTTTATCACTTTCATTTTCTATTGTAATATTTAATCATCAAACCCAAGTATTATAAAACTCCATTTCCCTTTTTTAATTTCATAATTAGAACTAAATTTTTTAATTAATGATCTAAGGATATGTCGAGAGACGACCTAAGGTTGCTGCTATACTATAGAAATTCTAGTCAAAATTAAACAACAAATTTGACGTGCTCAACAACACGATCAAATTTTGGCACCGTTTACAGGGATCCAAGATCATTTTATATCTTTATTTTCTTTTATTTATTTATTTTACTTCTTAATTAGTACTACCTTAAATACCCCACACCCATTTTATTTTTTTTGTTTTGGTTTTTTGTTTCTATTTTTGGTTTTTTTGTGTGTTCTTCCTCTCTCTCTCTCTATGTATTCTTCTTCTCCATATATCTCTCTAATTTTGAAGTATAACATTATATTTTATTTACTCCTTTAATTTATTAAGTATTTTTATTTAATACATCTTCCATTAAAAAAATTAAAAAAATCAAAAAACCAACAAATAATCAATCATTAAAACTGGAAATCATTGTTGCATGACAAGATCTAGTAAAGAAACGCTACATGAATTTGACCCTAAAATTGAAAAATCACTTCACTCACAAATCAGAGAATATAGAGTAGGTCAATCAAGTAACATTGAGGAACCTCTTTTGGAACCTCAATTGTTCCTAAACCACTCAATAATTGAACCCAATCAAACCCCAGCAATCATGGATGCAAATAGCTAAACTTAAAAAGAACTGACCACCCTAGATGTAGAGTACCAACCCGTATACATCAAATATCATATGAAACCAGCCAACTTTTATTTGAGATAATGCCTCATACACCTTATTCCTAAATTCCATGTTCTTCCCGGTGAGGACCCTCATAATCACCTTAAAGAGTTTCACATAGTGTGCTCCACCATGAAACCCCAAAATGTGTCTGAGGACCTAATTAAGTTTAGGGCCTTCCCTTTCTCCATTGATGGTGTAACCAAAGATTGGATATAGTATTTTCCTACCATAATTAGTGGATGGAATGACCTAAAAAGACTCTTTTTAGAGAATTTTTTCCCTACCTCCCAAACTACATCAATTAAGAAAGAAATTTGAGGCATTAGGCAATCACAAGGAGAGACCCTTCATGAATATTAGGAGATATTAAATCGAATTTGCTCAAGATTCCCGCACCACCAGATTAGTGAAAAACTGTTAATACAATACTTCTATGAGGGACTTATTCCCATGGATCATGGAATGATTGATGCAGGAGCTGGTGGTGCCTTGGTTGATAAAACTTCTTCTGTCGCTCGTGACTTAATATCCAATATGGCTCAAAATGCACAAAAAATTGGTACATAAGCTATTTCACCAACCCAAGGAGTTCATGAGGTAAGTCATTCATCCCTAGAACAAAAGGTAGATAACAATCTTAATGATATGTATAACCTTATAAGGCAATTAACTCAAGCACAAGGTAAATCAAAATCTCCTCTTATTCCATTACATTGTGGTATTTTTTCTGAAAATAGTCATTTTTATGATCAGTTCCCACAACTTCAAGATTCACCTGAGTCTTGTGTAGCTGTTTTCCCAGGGTGTCCATTCTAACAAGAACCTCCCTTCAAGAAGGAACAATTCAGGCCAAATCCAAACCTTAGGTGGCATGCACAACCCTAGTACTGACAAGGAGGAAACTCAATCTACCCTAAGAACAATTGGTATCAACAAGGCCAAGGTATGAAACCTTTTTATCCTTTAACTTCTTAAAACAATCATCCCCCCTCCCAAATCTGAACCAAGCCTCGAGGATATGGTGAAATAAATGGAAACCCAGAACCACCAATTCCAACAAACCACACAATCAGTAATTTAAGACCTACGAACTCAAGTGGGACAATTGGAAAACACCATCAGTGTGCTTAAGATGCAAGGTTCTAGACAACTACCATCCCAACCCATTTCCAATCCAAAGGAAAAAGGTAATTTATGTGAAATTACACTTCATAGTGGTAAATAAGTTTCTCCTTCTACTGATTCTACACAACAGGTATGTCCCCATCTTGAAAACACTCTTTCTCCACCCATAAAAGACTCCAATGAAGAAAAAATAAATAAAACAGGAAATCAAATTATCATTGATGATTCAAATGAACAATACATTTTTCTTCATTTCCCACAAATAATCTTAAATATAAGAAAAATGATGATAATGAGACTGATAATGAAATAATGGATACATTTAAAAAAGTTCAAGTTAATATTCTTTTCTTGGATGCAGTCAAGAAAATTCCTCATTATGACAAATTTCTAAAATAACATTGCACCCATAGACGAAGGTTTAAGGGGAATGAGAGAGTCAAATTGGGGAGGAATGTCTCAGGCTTGATTCAACTAGAAATTCCAACCAAATTCAAGGATCTGGGAACATTCACGATACTTTGTACCAAAGGGGATACCTTCTCTTCTGATGCCTTTATATATTTAGGTGCTTTCATTAATGTAATTCCTCACTCTGTGTATACTTCTCTCCAGGTTGGAGATCTTCAAACAACATGCATTATCGTACAACATTCCAAATGAAGTACTATGCATCCAATAAGAGTGATTGTGGATGTCCTCGAACTCCAGAGGTCATCTCCATTGATCATCAGAAGATTTCTACTGAGACTGTATAGTATCCATCCTCTTCTGAATCAAATCCACCTACATAGTGGTCTCCTAGACAAGATGAGGTCTCATCATAGTTGCCTCTCCTACCTCCATCCGACAAAGGGGTGACCGGCATGGCCTATCATACAAAGCCTCATAAGGTTCCATCTAAATCATTTCCTAGAAACTACTGTTCTAGGAAAACTCCACCAAGGGTATGTGTCTCTCCCAAGATCCCCCAAAATCCATGACGCATGATCAAATCATGTCCTCCAAAACTTGAATAATGTGCTTGGACTATCCATTTGTCTGGGGATGGTAAGATGTACACAAAATTACCTATGAACCCAAATCCCTCTATATTCCCTTCCAGACACAAGAAGTAAATTGGGTTTCCCTGTCTGAAACGATAGAGTGTGGAACCCCATGAAATCATACTATCATTTGTATGTAAAACTTTCCAACCTCATACACACTGAAAGTTTCCTTGATCAACATAAAATATGCAACCTTTGTGAGCATGTCGATAACAACCCAAACAGCATCATTGCCTCATGGTGATCTCAAAAACCCTATCACAAAATTCATCGTGACAGCATTCCAATTCCACTCAGGAATGGGTAAATACTGTAAAATCCTTTTTCGTCACTAATGCTCTACCTTCACATACTTACAGGTGGAACATATCATAAAAAACCATCTACATCCCTCTTAATACTCATCCACCAATACTAACAATGTAAATATCGATACATCTTGGTGACACCGAGATGAACTACCCAAAATGAGGCATATAAATTTCAAAAAAGCTCCTTGCATATGTCTGTTGACACCCATACGCACCCATGAAAACGCAAAATATCATTCTTGTTAATGGTCCACCCAAGAGTGGGGTCCTTTCCTGAAACAATCTCTTGTAGGACTAAGCCTTTGGAATCTGATAGCTGCCTCATTCTCACTCAATCCAATATATTAGAGGTAAAATATATAGAAGAAAGAAACATCTACCCCTATTTGTCATGAACCACCAAATTCATCTTTGAGAATAGAGTCATAAGCTGCCACTCATTGTTGGACTCAGGAAATACCTATATCCGAGTCATCCTGCTCAATGCATTAGCCACTACGTTGCCTTTATCAGGCATGTAGTCAAGCTCAATGTCAAGAGACTAAAGGTACTCAACCCACCTTCATTGTCTTAAATTCATATCACACTGAGTAAAGATATAGTTGAGGCTTTTTTGGTCAATGTATACCACAAAATTCACTCCCAAAAGATAATGTCTCCAATAGCGCAAAGTATGCACAACTATGGATAACTCAAGATCATGCGTAGGTTGGTTCCTCTCATGTGGCCTCAACTATCAAGACCCATACGCAATGACTCCTTCCCCCTACATAAGCATTGATCCAAGCCTAATACCTAATGCATCGTAGTAAATGGTGTAACTCTTTCCCAGATCTGAAAAAATTAGTATCGGTGCTAAAGTCAACATCCCTTTTAGCTTATGAAAGGATGAATCACAAGATTATGTACATAGGTAATTCACAACCATCTTAGTCAGGCCCATTAATGTCGTTGATAAGTGTGAAAAGTCTTGAATAAAGTGCCTATAGTAACCATCCATCCCCATAAAACTCTGTACCTCAAAGGCATTCTTCAGCTGCTCCTAGGAAACTATTGATCTCACTTTCTATGGGTCTAATGATACTCTGATCTCTGAGATGAAATGACCCAAGAAGTGAATCTGATCCATCCAAAAGTGTCACTTTGAGATCTTAGAATATAAATGATGCTCACTCAGTGTACTCAATACTATCTCATGATGGGTGTCATGGTCGTGTTAAGTGTGGGATAACACCAAGATATCAACCACGAAGACTACCACAAATGAATCCAAGTAAGGATATAACACTCGGTTCATTAGTTCCATGAAAAATTTCAGTGTGTTCATGAGAAAGAATGACATCACCAAAAACTCGTATAGGCCATACCTGGTCTGAAATGTTGTAAGAGGTATATCATATAGTCTAACACACAACTGATGATAACTGGATCTCAATTAAATCTTCGAGAACACCCAGGATCCTTAAAGTTGATCAAAGATATCATAAATCCTTGGAAAGGGATATCAATTCTTAACCATTAACTGGTTCAGCTTCCAATAATCCCCACATAGTGTGAGGATATCTTCTGCCTTCTTTGCAAAAAGGACAAGCGAACCCCAAAGATAAGTACTGATTCGGATGAAACCATTTTCCTGTAACTCTATTGTATCCATCCTATATGAAGGAATGGACACCAATTCTGCTCCTGGAACAAGATCAATAGAGTAATATTCCTCTCTCTATGGAGGTAAACCTGAAAATTCTTCAGAAAATACATCTCTGAAATGATCCACAATTGGAGGAAAGTCCATCTGTGAAGTCCCGTGGTCTTCCAAATATAAACTAGAAATCTATGAGGTGATTCCTCTAACCCATGATGCTCAGATCTATTTCTACTCACCTAGACATCCCATTCACCCTTGCGTAGAAAAGATATTCCCTATGGTGATGTGAAACTCACCCTATGACAGTAGCATTCAACAAAGGCCTGAAAGGAGACCAACCATTCCATTCCTAAAATGACATAGAAGCCTATCATCTCTAAGACATAGAGGTCTCATAAGTAGTTAAACTCACCAACATCAAGAGGGAACTCTTTGCACTGACGTACACTAGATTTCCTAATCCCCAATGGAGTTTCTAATGTCATAATGTAATCAAAAGTAAGTATATAGACCCAAGGCTCTCTATAATGGCAACAGATATAAAAATATGGGAAGCCCCTCTATCAAAAAGAGCAGTAGATAAAATTGAGGCAACTATAATCGTACCTCTAACCATAGAGGGTATGTGATCCTACTTCTGTTTTGTTTGTTCCATCACAAAAGTCTGACCTATACTATGGCCCTGTAACCCAGCCTGGCTACCCTAAGCTGATCCACCCTATTGTCGCTGAAAACTTGTCATCTGTTTATCATGACCATGACCACCTCCTTGACCTGAAAAAACCCAATTCCATGACTGATTAGAAACTTTTGGTCCTACTTTTAGATGTGGATTCATACCAGATCCCCCCTCACTAGTTGCTGGTGAGAACTTCCTGCAAAAACATTGAATGTGGACCATCCTGCCAGATGATCGGCACTCAACTAGGTCCTTCGGGCAATGTGGCCTTGTATTCTCACTCTTCGTGTACATGTAACACACTGCTAGTATACCTAAAGAAACATTCCATGAAAGCTCCCAGTGGCGCTTCCTGATATCGGTCGAAAGAGTACCAACCATGGATGCTAAACCACCCTGGATCATAGCTCCTAAATCCCTCAAATTGTGCTTAGTAATCAGTACTTGGTTTACTATATTAGTCACCTAAGTCAACATGAAAACATTCACCTATGATTTGAATTCATACCTAATACCATCCTCAAATCTCCTATCAAGTGATAACTCATCCACTCCTATAACAGGTGTGAAGCGCTAAAGATATGTAAAGTGATAAGAGTAATCCATCACTGAAAGAGCTCCCTCCCCCAAATGCATGAACTCCCAGGCTCGATCAGCCCTCAACAACTCAGGGTAGAATTAATCATATAAGGTCCTTTTAAACTCATCCCAAGCCATATCCCGATGACGTCCCACCTATGAGATAACATCCCACCATCTCTTGGCGGAATCATGTAGCATGTAAGTCATGAGCTTCACCCTCCCCTCAGGAGGCAACTCTAGAGGCTTGAAGATAAAAGGAAAGATCTCCAACCAGGATTCTGAAGCCTATGGTCCTCCATCCCCTGAAAAAGTGGGAGGAAGTTGCTGCTAGAACACCCATGCCATCTCTACCATAGTCAGGGCAGGATGTGGTGCTCCCTAAAAATTTTGCATCATTATCATAAAGCCTTCACGGAACTATGCATCAGAACCTGCATCTGATATAACAGCTAGTTCAAAGATGGGCATGACAGGAGGATCTGTTGGTAGTCCCCAATTAATCATTTATGGTGTCTGATCGTCTCCCAATATCCGGTTTACAACTGGAGTTTGTCTTGGTGGCATGACTCTAAAAGGTGAAGCACACACCTCAGTACAAGATTATCAGATACTGCAACTTAGAAGTAAAAATGGAATAGGAGATGGAAAACATTCATGTTTTACAAAAGAGGGTTACACAGTGTGTAGAACCACTACACGAAGTGTTCACTTAAGCCTTAACATGTGTGCGTACCTCTTCCAACATGGTCGTGTAACAACCCATACACACAATGTGTTCCTCATGAGACAAAACGTGTACTTGAATATACCCTCCTTCCCAAGTACTTCTACACAACCAGAACTACATGATCTTATTGGTGTGACACTACACAGCGTGTTCACCCTAGACACGATAGGCACAACAAAAAAATCATCATCCCGTGTTGTTATTCACATAGAAAAATATATGACCAATTACAGCACGGCGTGTACTCCTAGTACATTGCGTGTTCTACCAAAAATTTACCAACCTCATGTCTCTACTCACACATTCAGTCACACGGTCAACATATAAACAACATGTACTTAAGAAAAGTCATTTCTTCCAGAATAGAAGAACACACGGCAGGTGTTCATATCACATACCATGTTTTCGGGGTTTTCCAAATAGTAAGCCTCTGAAACTTATCTGGAACCCCCAAAATCTTAAAATTTGGTCAAGGCATGACAAGTTATGATTTTTGAGAGCCCATACTCCCCTCGAATCATAGTTCTGAAACCTTATTTGTCTCATATATTAATAGAATTAAATTAAAGTTCAAAAATGATCCACCAAATTCTAATCTAAGAGGGCCCATAACACCTCAGGGACCAAAGCTTGGAATCCATCCAAATGAACTTTACATATTATAATACCCTATAAAAATAGTAGGTATTTTTATCATGGAATATATCACAACAGCATGCAGATCAAGAACAACATCTATCACAACAGCATGTAATCATTAATTCACCCTAAATGGAATGAAAAAATGAATGACATGTGATCTCTAGTAAGTTATTGTATGATTCATGAGATGGAATGCCCTCATATCATCGGGTTGCAATAAAATAGAACCACAATGATATCAATACTAACAACACGAAACAATTGTGTCACCCAATGGTGAAATCAAATCAATTGTAATAGTTCAAAATCCAAAAATTACAATTCAATTCGAGGTAATTTGGTTTTTCCCTATACATGGGGTAACTACTCCCAAGCATAGCTAATTACCAAACTTCATTTCTTTCATATCCCTTTCAAATGTCTCCAAACATTAAGACAATTAGAAAAGAAAACCTGGCTCTGATACCACTTCATAACATCCTAGATTCGGGTGCTGCCTGAAGGTGCCCCTAACTCAATTAGTCACATAACCTCAAGTACATTTCCCAGAACTCCATAGGTTGTCGACTAATAGTGAGGGCCAAGGTGTGATATTGGGGAAACTATTCCCTCATTGGAAGAGTATACATAGTGGAAAAAAAATAGTAAATAATAGTGGAAATAGTAATACCAATAAAAGTAAACAGCTGAATACTAAAATTAGATCCAAAAATGCCACTATATATATATATATATATGATGCATGTCACATGTTTCTAGGAAAGAATCCAAATAAGTCACAATGCTGGAAATACAATACATAATTCAATATACATAAAATCAAGTAAACATCAGCAGCATCGCAAGCCTCATCTTGGTCTCATGCTCTCCAAATCCAATAGCAATCAAGTACTTGATGAAAAAGAGAGATTTCCCTTATCTATACCTACAATCATATAATATATTTGGGTCTAAATCATGACCCAAATAGGGTGTGATAATAATATCATTATCCAACCACCAAAAGATTTGTTCCTAACTATCAGTGAATATATATAGTAGGCAATATGCATAAATGAAGCAATAAACTAGGAAGTACTCAAAAGTAAACAATCCTACAGTTTTCAATTACATTCATTTACATTTATTATTCAAACTGTCAAAACATATAAACCTTGGTATCTAGCCTATGCTCTATATTCCCTGTTAAAGTAACAAAATAGATGTCTCAGATGACCATCTAAACAAAAAAAGTAATACTGAATCCAATCTAGTGCTTTGGCTTGGAAGATTCTTCAAAATCATTCAATTATTCAACAATGACCCTTTGGGAAAGTTCTCATAGTCTAATCCCCCCTAGTCTAACATGAAAAAAATTCATTTAATAACTACCCACTGGGAAAGCTATCACGGTCTAACCCCTTTAGTCTAACATACTATCAAACAATTATAAAAAACACCTGGGAAAGCTCTCACGGTTTAAACCCTTTGGTCTAAAATACTATCAACAACTATAAACAACCATATGGGAAATATCTCATGGTCTAACCCTCAGTTCGATGACCACCTGGAAGCTATCACGGTCAATACCCCAGGGTCAACATTTTAGTAAAACATAAATAAATGACCCTTCCTTAGGATGTTCTCATAATAAATTCCCCTTGGTAAAACTTTCAAAAATCATATCTCAGGCATCTCACATAATCATCAACTTTATCCTAACAAAGCAAGGCCTGGGAAACAAGGCAAGCCTAACAGGCATCCTAGACCAAATGGCCATTAAACAGTCAAACAAGGAAAATGCACCCATGGGTGTCCCATAAACAAGGTATATAACATTACGCATAAGAAACTATCCTTTATCAATTAAATGAACCATATCAGGTACTAAATAGGGTCAAATTCCAAATCAATCAATACCCCAAATGTGGATATGTAGCACCTTAAGCATATATAATTCAAGACAAGACAGCGAAGGCACAAACCATCTACCTCGATGTCATACGATCGATATACTTGAACGTTGGCTCTTGAATCAGCCTAGATCTGTGTAGATCTACAAAAGGGTGAAAAACATCCAACCTTGAATAACTCACAAGAGAGGAAGAATCGGGAAGGACTATAGATGATTCAAGAACTCACCGATGGGATTCCAACACACCTGATGGTATCTCAATCGAAGCTTGGATGGAGAATCAGGGGTTTGATCTTTTTTCATCATTCTCGAGTGCTCCTGTAGGTAACACAAGAAGAATAATTCATTTCTAGACATGAGATGCAACCTCGCTCTGATATATCAAATAAAAATAAATGTACATGAAGTGTTCATTTAAACTACACGTCGTGTATTATCCTCAACCAACACTCCACTTAAGCAGTCTTCTATGTCACCACATGGCCATGTACTTGTCCGTTACACAGGAAGTACACAATTGTATTCAGTAATCGAGTAAATTAAATGCACACAGAAGTACATGGTGTGTGCTTAGAAAATTCCCATTTCTTCCTTTATATTCAAAAACAACCCTAAATATAGATCCATACCTAAAATGAAGATTTGGGTTCCAAAATATATATCCATTTATTACAACAGAAAATTTCCTAAGGGTAAGATGCATAGTGATGATATTTTCATGGGGTGGTTTGGTGCACATTGTTTGGGCCATGATCTCGATGATCTTTCACTTCTCCTATAAATAATTTCACTCATTCTTTAGTTATTATATATCAACTTATGATTGGTCAAAGGAAAATCTTAGTGATTCCATCTTCCTCAAAAGCTTTGATAAATTCATTTCATAGGTTACAATCCTACTAGTTGAGTTTTGTTGAGTCAATAAGGTTTCCTTATGAATTTTTCATTCCTTCATGTTTGGGGAGATTGTTGAGTCAATAAGGTTTCCTTATGACTTTTCCATTCCTTCTTGTTTTGAAAATCACAAACACCTTATCTTAAGGAAATTTTCATTTTAACCTATGTTTTATGTTTAAAAGGAAAATTTTCCTTCCCCATAGAAATTTATCATTACCATGTTTTCATTGTTCATTTTGTCTAAGTGTAAAATTTGGTTTCGTATCCAAAACCTCGAAATCATATATACTTAGATATAAAGAATTCTATTTTTAGGATAAGAATTCAGGTTCTGAACTCTCTGAATTTATACTCTGAACTCTTCTAAGTTCAGACTCTGAGTTATCTAAATTCAGACTCCGAACTCTTATGAGTTCTGACTCTGAGTTCTCTGAATTCAGACTCTAAACTCTTATGAGTTCTAACTCCAAGTTCTCTAAATTCAGACTCCAAAATCTTATGTTTTCTGACTCCGAACTCTCTGAATCCAGACTCCAAACTCTACTAACTTCAAACTTCGAATTCTTATGAATTCAGATTCCAAACTTTCCAAGTTCAGGTTCTAAATTCTTGTGAATCCAGATTCTGAATTTCCTTGAAATTCAGACTCTGGAATTATATAGAATTCAGGTTCCGAATTCCTTGGAAAATAGAATCCGAATATACTTGTATTATTGACTTTGAATTGTTTTTTTTTAGACACAGAACTTTCATTTTTTCTTACATTCCAAAAAATGAATTTTCTTAAGTAACCATATTTTTGCTTACTCGTGTTTTTGTTATAAAATTATGTCGTTCATTCAGTTACTAACTAACCATTGTTTGAGTGACACGTGTACAAGTCCCTCCAAAATTCAAGGAAAAATATGACTGTTGGAGGAGGGAGTCGACCATTGGAGGTGTGCCTATAAATAAGAGCTCATTTGAATGAGCTCATGATACTTTTGGGCAGAATTTTCTTACATGTTGTTGAAGTGATTTCTAGAGAGAGAGGCTATTATAAACTCTTAGGATTAGTACAGAAATTTTAAACGGATTGTTCAAAATTTTCTTCATGCAGAATTGCTTTGTGAAGAGGTGAGATTTCCTTAAAATCAAAGACTTCAGGTTGTGAAGTCAGAGGTGCCAATTTCCTTACAAATTGAGGGCTTGCGGGGATAGCAAGACAAATACCGATCTTTGGATTGAGGACTTACCTGGTTTTGGGTAAGACAGACTTTCTTGAAATTATAAATGAAGGGACCTTTATCCAAGGTTGTTGGATACCCTTCTCTTTGGGTTAAAATTTTTACTACTTGTTACTTGTAGTGTTTCAATTTTTTTTCCACTGTAATTTTGGTTGGTGAGGAAAGTATAACTATCTTATACTTCCTTAGACTTGTAATCTGATTAAATAGGATTCTATACATTTTAAGGTAGAATCTTTGTTGTTGTAAAATTTTGTTAAAGTTCATTTCCAGAATCTCTTTTTCAGAATTACATTTCCAGAATCAAGCAAGTTATTAGAACTTAGAGGTGTTGTGAATTTTGTTTATAAAAAATTTCCTTGAGGAATTTTTAACGTATAAAATTCACCCCCTCCCCCCTTGTATATTGAGTATCTACACCATAGTTTTATACTAAAATCAGTATCATATCCATCTTACTATCGATCCTACAATAACAAGGTCATCACTCTCTTTGTCTGTGCCAATTGGATTTTTAAAAAACCCTATATTTATACTAATCAAATGATCATTTTTCAATGGATATATTATCAATGATTATGATGCTTAATTTTATTTTAAATCCCATCAGATATAATAAAACCAAATAAGTGCATGTTTTTTCTATATCCATAATACACAATAAGACATTTAATTAAATCACAAAGGGTATTTTATTTATTCAAGTTCATGTTGTTACATTCTGAATCTCGTTACCTTCTTCTATATAGATATTTATTGGAATACCTTATCACCAACTTCAAACTCTAGATCTCATAGATGATTTTTAATGTAACTTTTTTGTCGAATCAGAGATGCTTTAGGTGTTGTTAAATGGATATAATCTACTCTACCATTTCATCATCTAGATTAAGTCCCAATATCTTTCTTTATCCAACTTAATTTTGTAACATTATATTTCTACACTTCTTTACATAGAGGGATTCATAAGTATCAATATGAATACTTGAGTGAAAGATATTATTTTAAGAAAATTACACCAAAGGAAGGTGTTGGGTACAATCGTCTTTGAAATCCATATAGGATGCTCTTAACATGTCTTATATAGTTTTAATGGTCCTATAAAACTGACCATATTTATGAGGATGATAAGTAGTACTAAAACTCAACTCTATATCCAAAGCTCACTGATGAATTTTTGAATAATTTAATGTAAACCTTATATCTCGATCAAATACAATAGAATGTGATACTCCATGAAACCTTGCCACTTCCTTAATTTATATTATAGAAATTTTATTAAGATATAAATCTTATTTGATATCAATAAATTTTTCTGGATTTTTAAGGTGATCGACTATAGCACAAATAGAATTATGGTATTTCAATGTTTCAGGGAGTCTGATGACAAAATCCACGGTGATGTTTTCCCATTTCCATTTTGGTATTGGTAATGGTTATAACATCCCCTTATATTTTAGTCTCTTAGCCTTAACATGCTAACACACCAAGAACCATGATACGTACTATAAAATATCTTCCTTCATGTTGTCCCACTAGAAATACTCTTTCATATCTATAAACATCTTTTTACTTTCATGATGAATAAAGAATAGTGAACTATAATCTTTGTCCAATAGAACCTTCTTAAAGTATGGTATAGGTGGTTATGTGATATCCTTATAAAATTATTTAGATATTAAAGAGTGGGTAGAACCTTAATCAAGTAAAAAAAATTAAATCCTACAGTGTATGGTAAGTGTACCTTTCAATAAATTTCTAGGAACTTCCACATCGGCTGTAGTAATTTCATAAGGTTGTCCTTCTCCCCTTAAGCTTCTTCTGTACTAAGTTATATTGAAATTTGGGGAATGGGTTGGAAATGTGGCCCATATCCTTAGAATTAATAAATTTACTTTTATAGATTCACCCTTACCTTTGAATTCATGAGCACAGTGACATTTTTCACTACATTTGAAGAAAACTCCTTTTCTTTTAGGTATGTACCAAGGTGTTTCTTTCCAAAAGTATCGTATGGTGGAAAATTATCCTTTATGTTCTTCCCCTTATCCATTTTTTACTCCACATACCTCTTCTTATCTTTCTTTCCTTCAAATCTATAATACTTTTATAATTATTTCTCTATATTGATAGTGCATGATATTATATCCCCATATGATGAGAATTTTTCAGAGACTAGTTCACATTAAAGGATTGGCTTGATCCCATCAAAAATGGTTAATCTTTATCTTTGGGTTATGTACATAATCCAAAACATAAATTGATAACCTTTTAAAGTTAACTTCATACTTAATAACATTTTCTTCTTATATTTATCTTATATTCAATAAATTTCTCTCGATATCCACTCATTGTTTGTGAGGAAAATATTTTTCAAAGAAAAGTTCCTTACAAGTCCTTCAATTCCACAATATTTATTTCCTCATAAACATTATTGTTTTGAATCAATTACTACCTTTTTTCTACATACCTTAAGGGATAATAAACTTCCATGATATCCTTCTCCCTTTCATTACTTCCCAAATTAAGAAATATCTTCTCAAAGGAACTTATCCATTTTTCAGCTACAAATGGATTTGTAGTCCCATTAAATGATAGAGGTACTCGATGCATGAATTTTTATAACATTGATACATCCCATTGTGTATTATAAGTCTAATATATATGAGAAATGTTATTGGTTATAACCTGAGTCAACATCCCCAATATAGTTATAATATGTTCATCTCAAGCTCCAGCTCTAGCTTTATTATCTTTCCTAGGAGGGAAATCCCTACATGGATTTTGTTAATTGATATGGTTTCAATTCCTTCCACTAGGTTCCATTTCAAAATAATAACATTTATGAATTATAATATATAATTTCAAAAATAATGAAACACATAACACAAATTGAAACATTTATGCATAGTTAATATTAGAATCATAAATTTGGTTTCTTTGGGAATATTCACAAATCATAAAAATATTTTAAAATACTCTATAATGGATTGTTAAGAAAATGAGAATTAAATCAATCATACCCCCTATGTGTGTCAAACTAAGTGTGTTGTAATGGAATACTCATCGTGCACCATAATTGTGGCCAAGATATACTCAACTGACTATTTTTAAGTTTATTACCCCTAAATTTATCTATTCCAAAACCACATTATAACAACCCTTATCTTTATTACACACTTAAACATGATTTATTACATAAAATTGAACTTAAGACAACTCTAAGTATCAAGAGGTATAGTGTCTTGGAAAATTAGAAACATTACATAGCAACTTAAAACATTAAATACAACATCTTTATTTCAAAATTCTTTGACATGACCAACTCATTCCTTCATAGTTAACATTGCATGGGATAACCTGAGGACATATATAAGAAAGGGGTTAGCTATAAAGCCTAGTAAGGGAGTAAACAAGGAATAAAATGAAGAATAAAATAAAAGTTAGGCAATATGAATATCAATTGAGCATAATAGAAACATGAACATAAAGGCATGATATATCATGATTATCATAACATGGAAATGTGGAAACGACATACCACATGATATTAGCATGAGCCAAGGCTCATTGTACATGGATTATCATGAGTAAAACCACATTATAAATGAATTAGAATAAGTAAAACCTAATTTTAAATGTATTATCATGATTAAACCCTCATTTCACATGTCATATCATGATACTAAACATTACCCAATGCATTGGAGCACTATCAGGGTGCACCCTTTATAAACATTTCATTTCATGCATAAGTGTGCCACATGGATCATATAACATTGGATCATTCAACATAAAAAGTTATTACAAGATTAAGGAATGTGTTATACATACATTTAAGTGCAATTAAATATGTATATGTTCATAAAGGTGAATAACCTTGATAGATAAATGGTTATGGTATTCACTACATGATGATTTTGGCTTGGAAAATCATTGTGCAATTTCGGCAGAATAACATCATCATATAGAAATTTATAAGTTGGTTTTATGAGATAGAAAAGGGTATCTCATCATTTATACATGAAATATAAAATAATGGGATCATGTAACATAATATCCCAATATATGAAATATAATTTAGATGCATAATTTGGGAGAAATACTTGAATGTAAATAAGAAGAGAGAAATCCCTTATGGAATTTCAACATGGTAATGGGTATACATAGAAGGGATTAATGAGAGGGAAATTGGTATATAATCATTAAAAAATAAGTATGGAATTTTTGGGTAGGTTCGTAATCATACCCTTATATTTGTAATTGAAAAATAAAAGGGTATAACAACATGAAGAAACTTGGATAAAAATGAAAGAGAAAGGAATCCCTTACTTGAGTGTGTGACTTCAAGAGCTTGAAGAGGGGATTATTTAGAGATTGGGTGCCTTGGGAGGATTATAGAGAGAGGATATCAGAATAGGTAAGTTCTCCACGTATTTTTATTGAATAGAAGTGGGAGATTTTGTGGGTTTATATAGGAAATGAGAGGGTAATTCTTTAATATTTCACAAACTTAGGTTTTGGAATCTATATAATTAAATATTAAAAACCACAAACATTAAAAAGGTTTTTTCCCATGATTTTTTCCAAATTGGAGTGGAAAAAATTATTTTATAAGTCCAATGGCCAAACATATTAAAATATTAGCCTTGCTTATGTGGAGGTGAGTCACATTATTAAAGAAATTGAATTTAAAATCTTAAAGTATATTATACATTTTGTAGGATTCACTAAGGCATTATAAAATAAGTAAAACAAATATAAAATCAAATTATTTTAATTTGAAAACATATATTGGTCTGATAATACCAATTATACTATTTATTACGTCATTTGGGGTCATTATGATGTCATAAAACACATATTTTATTTATACAGTATTTATTTTTTACCAAAAAATTCGACTATCTCAGAAAATTATGAAAAATTAAACATTGGATAATTTTGACATACTGATTCCAAAAATAATATTCATTTTATTTAAATGATTTTATAATTATTTGAATTTTCACTTTTAAAATTTAAAACCGACATTTATTGAAAATGAACGGGTTTTGACAAAAACAGTTTTCAAACCTTAATAAAATTTAATTTGACTTCATAAAAATTATATACTAATTTATTATTCATACTATTAATTTGATAATAATATATTATTAAAATATTAATTATTTCAAAAATTCATTAAATCCTTAAAATAAATTCTTTAAAAATATATTTTTTGTTTTATCGTATCAAAAATATAACTCTTATCAAACTGATTACCTAATCATTTACATATAAGGAAATGATATAATCATCATTTATAAGAATTTTTTTTATAATATTATTAAAAAAACCCATATTTTAATATAATCATTATATTTCTCAAAAGTACTATTTTTACCCGAAAAGATAATTTATCAAATTCCTCACTTTTTAAGAAATACTATTTTCATAAAGGAATTGATAAAATAAGAAATTTATTTATAAAAAGGGATTACACAACAAGTAACTAATACCTTATTACATAACCACTTATAACACCCACATAATACCTAAGGGTAAAGAGTGCGATGGTGACAGACTCTTGGGGCGTCTCGGACAACATTGTCCGAGTGGTAATCTCTATTAACTTGAACTTCTTCTATAGGTGATTATGTTCAAGCTTAATGTGTTGAATATCAGCTTGGTCTTGGTCAAGTGTGAAGCCCAGTGATGCTATCTTCTTTCTGAGCTCTGACAAATGAGGTTCTTACGGCCCGAGTCTACTGGATGAGGTCATCCTCTCCTTTTTTTATGTCAAAAGGATTCCTTTTAAAAACCTTAAATTTATATTAGTCCTGTGATCATTATTCAATGGATATATTATCAAGGGTAATGATATTTAATGTTCATTTATGCATAATAATAATAAAAGGAATAAAAAAGAGTGTATGTGTTTTCTATAAGACATTAAAATAAAGGGAATTTTATTCATAAAATACTAGTTCATTACAACATTCCCCTATTAAGAAATTTCACCCTTGAAATTTCTTTTTCCCTCACTAAAATAGATGAGGGTAACTCTGCATCATCACTTCCTTTGGTTCCCATGTTGCTTCTTCAAACTTTTGGTTTCTCCACAACACTTTGACGAGGGGCATCATCTTATTTCATATAACTTTTTCTCTTCTATCTAAGATCTTCACCGGCTTCTCTTCACAGGAGAGGTAATTATCCAATGGTACCACCTCTATATTGAGTACATGTTATGGGTTAGGTATGTATTTCTATAAGAGCGATACATGGAATACATCATGTGCATGAGACAGGTTTGGTGGTAGTGTCAGTCGATAGGCCACTGCTCCAATGCGATCAAGGATATCAAAAGCGCTTATGTACCTTGGACTAAGCTTTCCCTTCTTCCCAAATCTCATAACTCTATTACATGGTGATATATGGAGGAATATTATGTCTCCAACATCAAAATATAGGTCTCCTCAATGATTATTAGTATAACACTTTTTTTTACTCTGAATAACTTTAATGTATTATTGGATTGTCTTAACCTTCTCCACCATTTCTTAGACCATTTTTGGACCTAGAAGTTTTTTCTCCCCAACTTCATCCCAACATGCCGGTGTTCTACACCTCTTCCCGTAAAGGGATTCATAAGGATCCATTTGGATGCTTGAGTGGAAACTATTGTTTTAAGAGAACTCAACTAGAGGAAGATGTTTATTCCATCCTCCTTTGAATTCCATTGAGCATGCTATCAACATAAGTGTTTGGATATTCTGCTTAGATTGGCCATCAGTTTGAGGATGATCAGTCATACTGAAGTTCATCTCAATATTCATAGCATGTTGGAGACTCTTCTAGAACTTAGAGGTGAATCTTGGATCTCAATCAGATACAATCGATAATGGTACTCCATGCAGCCTTACCACTTCTCTGATGTATATATGTGCTAGTTGATTCAGTGAGAAATCCTCTCTAATTGCAATGAAGTGTGAAGTCTTTATAAGATGATCCACAAAAACCCATATATAATTGCTTCCTTTGTATATATTCTGAAGTCCGATAACAAAGTACATGGTGATGTTCTCCTATATACATGTTGGTATGGGTAATTGTTGCATTATCCCTTTAGACTTCTGTGTTTTAGCCTTCACTTACTAGCATACTAGGCCCTTTGATATAGACTCAGTGATCTCCTTCTTTATGTTATCTCACCAATAATGCTCTCAGAGATCTCAATACATCTTTGTGTTTCCTAGGTGAATGGAGAAATTCAAACAATGTGAATATTCCAAAAGTTATTTCTTTAACTCTCTATTTTATGGAATACATAGTCCTCTCCCAAATCTCATAATTCCTTCTTCATTAACATTGAACTCTGAGGATTTCCTTTTTATGATAGTTTCCACTTTCTTCTGAATTCTCACATCATCTTTTTTAGCATCCTTTAACCTTTCCAAAAGATATAGTTGAGCAATTATTTATGAAAGGATTGATGATGTTCCCTTCTTTATGATTCACATGTTCATCTTCATCAAATATAAGAATATTGAATCCTTTTCAATTCTCATCAATGAAAGAGTTGTTGTATCCTTTCTACTTAGAGCATCTTCCACCTTATTCGCTTTCCTAGGGTTGTAATGGATTGATTATATATAGTCTTTGATCATCTTTAACCATCTTCTTTGGTGTACATTCAACTCTTTATATTTGAATATATAGTTGAGGCTTGTGTGATCCAAATATATTTCATACTTCTCCTCAAAGAGGTAATGTCACCAAATTTTCAAAGCGAAGATTACTGCAGCCAACTCCAGATCATGTGTTGGATAGTTATGCTCATGAACTTTCAATTTCCTTGAAGTATAGGCAATGACTTTTTTATTTTTCATCAACACAAATACCAATCCCTTATTTGAAGCATCACTAGATACCACGGAAATTTCTCCACTTGTGGGTAGTGTAAGAACAAGTGTAGTTCTAAGACTCCATTTCAACTCCTTGAAGCTCTCTTCGCATTCATAATTCCTAGCAAACTTGACTCACTTATAAGTTATCTTGGTAAGAGGGTTTTCCAATCATGATAAATTTATCACAAACCGGCAATAATATCTAGCTAACCCAAGGAATCTATAGATATCTGTCACAGATGATGGCCTTAGACATCCCTCAATTGAATTTGTCATGGAGTGATCCACAGATATCTCATTGATTGTGATGATATTCCCCAAGAATGAGACTTCCTTGAACCAAAACTCACACTTGATATAATTTTCATAGAGATTCTCCTTTCTCAAGGTCTCTAGTACACTGTTTAGATACTCGTCATGATCTTCATTGGTTTTGGAGTATATTAAAATATTTTCTATAAATACTAACACAAATTTGTTAAGGTAATATCTAAAGACTCGATTCATTAATTCCATGATGATTTCTAGAGAATTAGTGAGTACTAAAGGAATTACTATGAATTCATAGTGCCTGTACCTTGTACGAAAATCATTTTTGGGGATATCCTCCTTCTTCACCCTAACATGGTAATATCCCAACCGCAGATCTACCTTGGAGAAGTATTGTTCTCCACGTAGATAATTGAACAAGTCATCAATTCATGGAAAAGGATACTTGTTCTTTATCATGATTTTTTGAGCTCACAATAATCAATGAAAAGGCACATTGACCCATCCTTCTTCTTGATGAAGTGGACTGGTGCACCCCATGGTGAAGCACTTGGGTGTATAAACCCTTTATCCATATTATCCTCTAGTTTTTTCTTTATCTACTCAAGATACACTGTATCTATTCCATACAGAGTCTTGGATATTGAAAATTTCCCAGGTATGATATCAATAGAGAATTAAACATCTCTTCTTGGAGGATGACTAGAAAATTCCTTAGGAAACACATCAGCGAATTTCCTCACAATAGGCATGTCTTCAAAGATGTTTCCTTCCTTAGACTCAATAATATGATAAATATATGAATTCTCATAGGGAAGTAATATAAACTCTTGAGATGATGAATCTAAAGAAGATTCATCCTCCTCCTTTCACTTGTACAGAATCGGGGGTTGATTTTCCATATAGAGAGTGATTTCCCTATCACAATAATGTATGTTGTCTATATATAGGGAAGGTCATCCATGCCAAGAATTGCATCAAATTACACCATAGGTAGTATGATGAGGTTTTCATAGAAGTTCAATCCAAAAAATTTGACAGGGGAGGAGTTATATTCATGCGATGCAATAATTTCCCCATTAGTCGTTCTCACCGACATCTCAAATTTCATGATTTGCGGTGGTTTTTGGATTGTTCTACTAAACTTTATAGATATAAAAGAATGTGTAGAAACAGAATCAAATAGTAATTTTTCTATACTTTAATGAATAACTAGTGTACTTTTCACCACTTCGTTTTCAGGATTCACTTCAGTAGTAGTGATGGAAAAACCTCTCCCTTGATGCCTTGGAGGTTTTTGGTTGCCTCTTAAAACCCTTGGCTTATGGCACTAGTTTACAAAGTGCTCCGGTTTGTTGTAGTTGTAGCAATGAACAATGTGTTGAGGGTCAAAAGAATCATTCCTATCCTCTGTCGCAGTAGTGGTTTTTTCTTCTCGAAAGTTAATGGCCAGGTACTCCTCTTTTTCACACCTAAAGCATTTCCTCATCCCCTTCAGGCAATTTTTGGGGTGCTTCTTTCCACACCTTTGGAAAGTGTGGCGATGGAATTTCTTAGCATAGTTGGATTTATCCATCAGATCACTAGAAGTAAAGTCCACTTTCTGCTTCTTATCCCCATGATACCAATGAGATTTTCCAATCTCTATTTTGACTTTGAGGGTACATCAGAAAATTTCCTCATAGCTATCAAGATCACAGATCTCTAGGGCCTTTTGTATGCTAGGTTTTAGCCCACCAAAGAAGTGGTCAAGCTTGCATTCAAGGATAACAAAAAATCTAGATGTGTATCATGAAAGACTTGTGAATTTTTCCTTGTACGATTTGATGGATTCATCTTCTTTTTTCTTGATGTCAAGGGAGTCCATTTCCATCTTAAGTTGGAGGGTGGGGGGAAAATATTTATCGAAAAACATTTTTTTGTAAATCCTTCCATTCCAAAACCTCAATATCTTTCTCAAGCTTCATATTTTTAACCAATTTCCACCATTGATCATATTCACCTTTTATACGATAAGCATCTAGAATAATTTTCTCTTATTCGGAACATTTATGGATGGATAAGATCTTCTCAATTTAGTTGATCAATTGTTCGGCAATTAATGGATCATATGATCCATTGAAAGTAGGAGGCCTTTGTCTCATGAATCTCTCAATTGTGTCTTGTTCTTTCTTAGATGGTGTTGGACATTCCTCTTGACCCATGTTCTTATTCAAAACTTGAGTTAACTAAGAGAGTATCATGATAAAGTTTATGATTCTCGCTCCCATCGGATTGGCCATCTTATTAGAATAGTCATCACATTGATCTTTGCATCGGTTGTTATCCCGAGTCATCCTATTACTGGCCAATGGATAGAATAAAAGGAAATTTAGGGGTAAGTTTATTAAACACATAAATGGAAACCCAAATAAAAAATGATAGCTTATAAATTACATTGATTTCCTTAACTTATGAATTTATTGGCTTCAATATATGTTATCCATGATCTAATTCCCAACATATATTCTTAGGGGAATTTTTTTATTCCCTTAATAGTGTTTCATACTAATCTTGTGAATTTACCAAAGAATATCCCCCAGAAGTGTCGAACCAAGAGTGAAGCAAGGCTCGTTTTCATGCACCAATTTCTGTTCGAGTCTAGCTCAAAGTGGTGTGTTTGGGTTTAACCCCTAGATACATCTGTACCAGATCCACCTCTACTGGTTCATATCCATATATAGGGATTTATTTTCTTGATAAACCACTTACTCTATACTCACCAAAATTTCGGGATTATTTTCCTATACTCAATCTTATACCTATGGCCTTTACTAGATTTTTATAACCCTAATCTCAAAAATAACTAAACTTGTCCTATGATACCAACTATAAGAACCCTTCTCTTTATTACACACTTAAACGTGATTTATTACATAAAATTTTACTTAAGACAACTCCATGGATCGATAGGTATAGTGTCTTGGGAAATTAGGAACATTAAATAAAAACTTAAAACATGAAATACAACAACTTTATTTCAAACTTCTTTGACATGACCAACTCATTCCTTCGTACTTAACATTACACAGGATAACCTGAGAACATACATAAGAAAAGGGTGAGATATAAAGCCCAGTAAGGGATTAAATAAGGCACAAAATGAAAAATACAATACACGTTAAGAAAAAGTAATATTAAAGGATCATAAGAGAAATATGAACATAAATTCATGATATAGTATGATTATCATAACATGGAAATGTGGAAACGATATACAACATGATATTAGCATGATCCAAGGCTCGTTGCACATAGATTAACATGAGTAAACCCTCATTATACATGAATTATCATGAGTAAACCCTAATTTCACATGTATTAGAATTAGTGAACCCTCATTTAACATGGATTATCATGATACTAAATATTACCCAATGCATTGGAGCACTATCTGGGAACACCCTTTATAAACATTTCATTTTATACATAAGTGTGCCACATGGATCATATAACATGGAATCATTCAACATCATAAGTTATTAAACAATTAAGAAATTTGGAATACATACATGTAATTACCATTCAATATGTATATTTTCATAAATGTGAATACCTTTTATAGATAAATAGGTATGGTATTTTCTACACAATGATTTCGTCTTGGAAAATCGTGGTGCAATTTCGGCAGCATAACGTCATCATATAAAAATTCATAAGTTGGGTTGATGAGAGAGAAAATTGTATCTCATATTTTATAAATGAAATAGACAGTAATGGGACCATGTAACATAATATCCCAACTTATTAAATGGAATTTTGATGCATAATATGGTAGAAATAATTAAATGGAAATAAGAAGAGAGAAATCCCTTATGGAATTTCGGAATGGTAACGGGTATATATGGAAGAATGAATGAGAGTGAAAGTGGTATATCGTCATTCAAACATAGATGATAAATCATACCCCAAAATTTGTAATTTAAAAATAAAAGTGTATAACAACATGAATAAACTTGGATAAAAATGAAAAAGGAAGGAATCCATTACTTGAGTGTGCGACTTCAAGAGCTTGAAGAGGGGCTTCTTGAGAGCCCAGGGCACCTTGGGAGGATTCTATAGATAGGAGGTAAGAATAGGGACGTGATACAAGGTTTTTGATTGAATATAAGTGGGATATTTTGTGGGTTTATATAGGAAATGAGAGGGTATTTCTTTAATATTTCACAAACTTAGGTTTCAGAATCTATATAATTAAATATTCAAAACCACAAAACTTACCATGGTTTTTTCCATGTTGTTTTTAAAATTGGAGTGTAAAAATTATTTTATAAGTCCAATGGATGAACATATTAAAATATTTTCCTTGATTATGTGTAGGTGAGTCACATTATTAAATAAATGAATTTAAAATCATAAAGTATATTATACATTTTCTAGGATTCACTAAGGCTTTATAAAATAAGTAAAAGAAATATAAAATTATATTATTTTAATGGGAAAACATATATTGGGCCGATAATACCCATTATAGTATTTATTACATCATTTTGGGGTCATTATGATGTCATTAAACACATATTTTATTTATACGGTATTTATTTTTTACCCAAGAATTTGACTGTAACATAAAATTATGAAAAAATCACCATTGGATAATTTTGATGTCCTGATTCCAAAAATAAAATTCATTTTATCTAAATAATTTTATAATTATGTGAATTTTTACTTTTAAAAATGAAAATTGACGTTTATTGAAAATTTACAGGTTTTGACAAAAGAAGTTTTCAAAACGTAATAAAAATTGCATTTAACTTCATAAAAATTATATAATAATTTATTATTAATAAAATTAATTTGATAATAATATGTTATTTAAATATTAATTATTTAAAAAATTCATTAATTCTTAAAAATAAATTCTTTAAAAATACAATTTTTGTTTAATCGTATAAAAATATAACTCTTATCAAACTGATTACCTAATAATTTAAAGATAAGAAACTAATATAATCATCATTTATAATAATTGTTTTTATAATATTATTAATAAAAACCATAGTTTAATATAATTTACATATTTCCCAAAAGTACCATTTTTACCCAAAAAAGACAATTTATCAAATTTATCACTTTTTAAGAAAGAATATTTTCATAAATGAATTGATGGAATAAGAATTTTATTTATAAAAATGGATTACACAAAAAGTAACTAATAACTTATTACATAACCCCTTATAACACCCACATAATACCTAAGGGTAAGGTGTGTGATGGTAATAGACTCTTGGAGCGGCTCAGATAACATCGTCCAAGTGGTAATCTCTATTAACTTGAACTTATCCCGTAGTTGATTCTGTTCAAGCTTAACATATTGAATCTCAGCTTGGACTTAGTGAATATTTAATCCCAATGATTCTACCTCCTTTTTGATCTCTAAAAATGAGATTTGTATGGTCCAAGTCTACTTGATGAGGTCATCCTCTCCTTTGTCTGTGTCGAAAGGATTCTTTTTAAAACTCTTAAATTTATATCATCCATGTGATCATTGTTCAATGGATATATTATCAATGGTAATGATACATAATGGTCCTTTAAACCCAATAATAAGAAAAATAATAAAAAAAGAGTGCATGTGTTTTCTATAAGACATTTAAAGAAAGGGAATTTTATTCATAAAAGATTGCATCGTTACACACATTCACTTATAGTATCTATACAGGGATATATTTCTAGGAAATACACATAATCTATTCCTTACCAAAAGTTTACAATGTTATATTATACTTAGACTTATCCTCAAAGTCATTCATAGGGTAATATTCCCTAATCTATGTTTTTTTAAATCAAGTTCCCAGGGTTTTTACTAAACTTCTTCTGATACCATATGTAAAGACTCTGACCTTAATATCCCAGATTCATTAGTTAATTTATTACATTAGTACTAGATACAAGTGATCACATCCCAAAGGACTGAATAGTTTAGTAGTCTTGTAAAACTAGATACATTCTTTAAGTTCACATTAAATTTTAAAACATAAAATACAACATATAATTTTATTTGAGAACACTATTATTCTATATAGAATATCACAATATATAAATCATAATACACTTCTTGGAATCTTGGGAAAGGTGAAAATAATAAATGGTTAATCTTAGATACTCAGTAAGGGTATGCGTATAATGGAAGCAGATAAGTCATGAATAATATGGTAGGAATAAATGATAGTCAAATAATTCCACATAAATAATCACATGAGCTTGAAAAATATCCATGGATATCATAACTAATAAAATAATCACATGGATATTAATAACTGATTTCATAATGATGGAATGAATAATATAATACGTCTGAAACTTATCATCGAGGCTTCATAACAAGACATCTTACATAAATGGTTAAGGCCTTTTTCAAATACCCAAAATAGTTTCTCTCATTAAACCTTATAATGCATGAAGGTTTTATTTAATTATAGGCCTCACCCATCACTTAATAATTACTATTCATTCATTATATTAATAAACAATTTTTTAAAAAAAATATTAATAAACAACATAAATCAATCAACATGCCTTAAAAATCAATAATTTTTTGTATTAAAAGAACTGCCATATAAATATCAATACATTCCCTAGTCAAACTGATCATAAACCATCCAGAGAAATATGGAAGATGGTATCATTAGATTATAACCATATTATATAATAATTTATAATAAATTATTTTTATATAGGTGAATATACTTTCAAAATATTACTGTAAACTTTCTTAAGGAAAATATATTATTTCACTTTGAAACTACTTATTTAAAATATAAACATTTCCAAAATATTAATGGAAAAAATTTATTTATAAATAACATTGTAAAATTTAAGAGGATCTTCAAATCAATGACATTTCTTGATTTTGGTAAAAAAATATTCATCCCATTTAAGTTAAAAAATAATTCATTTCATTAATTTTTTAAAAAAGTAAAAAATTACCTCATTTGGAAAATGATAATAAGATTAATTTTAAATCATTTTTTAAAAATGGAAAAAAATGGAAAAAATATATTTATTAAATAATTTTTTAATAGTATAAAATATTATTTTATAATTTTAATGAAAATATGTGCAATGAAGAGAAACATTCTCAACTGAGTATAAAATAAAAGGTCGGTTTTTTCATTAAAAAAATTATTTTGATATCTTGAATGATTAAAGAGAGATAAATGAAAGAAAAAAATTATTTTATAAAAATATCCATACTATATGAAAACATATTGGTTTTAATATATTAATATCATATGATACTCTCAGTGTATTCTTAAATTTAAACAATCTCGAATAATGATGAGATTATAAAATAAACCCTTCCCTCATGTTCGATTTCCTTCATATGTGTCTGAACATCCTATTAAATAAATATATATTTATTATAAATATATTAAATTAAAAATAATAATATATATAATACCATATATTATTTACTTATATCCTTTTATCATCCATTTATTAACAATTATTTATTAAAGTCATTTTTATGGTTAATAACTATTTTGTTTTTCATGTATGTTTTGGTCTAATAGTTTAGGTCCTTGTACGTTGATCATGGTACCATGATATTAAGAATGTTATAAATGATTTAAATATCATATATATTTATTATATATGTGTTTATAATAATCCATAAAATATAGAAATAGAAAAATGAATTACACCTTTCATGGAGATGGTAGGTTGTACAAACACATGAACGTGATTTTAACTTTTAAATATATGGAATGAAATAAAGTTAAATAGTAATTCACTTTTAAAATATAATTATTATATGATTTATATCATATATATTTATTAAATCTATACTTATTACCATCCATTTAGAGCATAAATGAAAAATGAATCACATCACTTTGTGGCGGTAGTAGTCCACGTGTACACACGAGCGAAGTTATTATTTTTCATTTGATGGAAAAGAGGGCGGATAATGGTGGTTTCTTAATAATAATAAATTTTAATTATATTTATGATAATAATGTATTAATTTATAATAAATACCACATATTTTGAAAATGTAAAATAATAATTAAAATAGAATGTGATAGGTTAAGGCAATTACCTCTTCTTTGAAAGAACTCCTTTAGATCTCTTATTAAGGACCCTAGGGTTGGCCTTTTGGGAATATCGTCACCTCTATAACTTGTATTATTATGTTAATAAGATAAATAGGTAGGGTTTTTTTGATCTACTTTTCTCAAAGTGGTGTAAATAAGAGATGGAAGGTTTTTTCATTTATTAGGGAAGCAAAATATACATTTGGAAATACTAAACAGATTGAAATTTAAATAATCCATTATCAATTAAAATGATTCCAAATGGATAGAGATTAAAATATAAGGTATTATATGGTTGAAATATTATCAAAAAAAAATTATAGTTTTAAGTGGTATTTTAATCCTTATCTTTTGGTTTAACTCCTTAGTTAACTTATTTTAACCTTAACTGTGATAATGACTTTTTCAATCATAAAGGGTTATAATTTCACTTATAAGGTAAAAATTATACTATAAATGGCCAAGTTATGACATTTTATATGATATAATATCCCCCTTTTTCTCTTTCTTTATGTTTATTATTTTAAAATAGTTTAATAATATGTTATTTTCATAAAATATCATAAATTTCATTTTTGACACTATTCATTTAATTTTACTTTAAAAATATAAAGACAAAAATTTAATTTGAATATAAAACTTTAAAACATATATAATATGTTATATTTATCTAAAAATTTCATTTAAAATAATAAATCACTCCAATTATATTACTTTTAATATTTTTAAAATCCTTTATTTTATTTTTCTATTAATTTAATAAGTATCATATTGATGTTGCGTAAGAATTTTAGTTAATCATATAACCACTAAAAATAAGAAATAAATTACCATCATAAAAATAATTTTATTATGCACATAATAACCTTTAATATTATTTCTCAATTTAATTTATCCCTATGTGAACATAAAATATAATTTTAAAGTCAAGAGAATGATATTTTTTATTTGTCTTTACTTAAAATAATATAAAGGTCAATATCTAAGAAAAATGTTACAAATTGGGTATATTTTTGAGATTTGGATGGAAATTTCCAAAATAAACCATAAAATAGGTTAAATTAAGGTTTTATGGAAATTTTAAATCCTTTTCACATTTATTTTTATCCTTAATTACCTTATTTACCCATTACCATGGGGATAAATTTTACCGCTATTACAATTATTAATAACCAAAAATATAAAGGGAAATATTTAAAAAGTTTTAACCTCTACATTATAAATATTTTATCCATTATTCAAAATCCAATAACTATAAGTGAAAGAAAATAATTCTAAAATAATTGCACGAAACGCGTTGAAACCCGCTTTTTCGAAGAAAATAATATTTTTAAGAATAAAACAAGAATTAGTTTTATCCCATGCCTAGAAAAATATTATAGGAATGATAAAAATTTTTATTAAATATATAATATATACATTTTATTTAAATAATTCTATAGTAGTGATCAATTTAATTTATTAAGATAAAAACACATTGCGCGCATTAAAATAGTTTTTCATAAATACCCCACTTTTACCTTAAAATGATTTTTATTTATATTTATAATAAATTTATAATTAATAAATTCATTATAAACCATAAATTTTTTATAATTTAGTTAGTCATATTCATACCCACCAAATTTAATGGCTTGGTAATAATAGTCATATTTAAATAATATTTCAATATAATATCATGATTCGTTAGAACTTGGTGTTTCATGAAACACAAGCTATCAAAGAAATTAAATTTATTTAAAAATAAATATGACATAAAATATCTAGGTGTTACATGAAATCATTTGAATAATTTTATGGGAAGTCGTGTAGATATCCCTTATACTGGGCAAAGTTGGGAGAGATGACCTTGGTTGGGCCAAGCCTTGTTCAGGGGATGATGGAAAAGGTGTAGTTGATCTAAAATAGATTTTTCATGGAATAGATTCATCATAAATCCTATTCTAACCATCATTGGTGGATGATAGACTTTGATGTTGGTTATCGTGTCTTTATTCGAGTTTCACCTTGCTTGGGACACCATCGGTTGGGTAAGAAAGGTAAGTTGGCACCAAGGTTTGTTGAACCATTTGAGATCACTGAACGAAATAGAAAGTTGGAATATTATTTAGACATGTCATATTTTTTGACATTGATTCATTATGTGTTTCATGTTTCCTAGTTGAGAAGGTATCAACCAGACCCTTCCCATGGGATTGAATGGGAGGATGTTGATCTTGAGGTCGATTCCACTATAGTTGAGAAACCAATTCAAATTATGGATCCCCAACAAAAGGTATTGCATGGTAAAAAAAATTCTCAACTCCATTTATTTTGGTAATGATGATTGGATATCCATGAGATGTGGGAGAGGGAGTTACTGATGAGGCGGTATTGGAATTATCTTTCTTCATGTCCAAAATCTTGATCACTTTCTAGTGATATAAATATTTCATTATGGAGATAATTATGCCATATGGGTCACATGCATGCTTTATTTTGGGCTTGTTTTATACTTAGGTTCATTCCATATGTTTTTGGGTAGTGGGTTTGAAAACATGGAGGTAGTGTGGTGTTTTATAGGGGTTACACTATGAATAAAATTGGTTGTGGCATGGATAATCTTATTGTGGTGTAGACTAGCCTATTGTGGTGTGGAGCCTTAGGATGGTTCTTCCATTTTGGGAAAGGTTGTGGCATGGTCAATAGGTTAAGGCATTGAACATGAGAGGATGAATTTTTGTGATGCTTCTATGTTCATGATGGATGCACTGTAGAGTGGGGTCTTAGTGTAGGAAATTTGATTCATGTGGCATGGAGGATCAATCTACATTGTATTGCTTTTAGGGATAAGTTTAGGTGGTTTTGAAAATTTCAAGTTTGTGGTACCAGGGGGAGTAGGTTGTGGTGTATCTCTCTTTTGGAATTGGGGGTCTATAGAGTGGTGACCTAAATTTCATCATAGTCTCATTTCCTAAAATATAGGATCTGTGATATGGTTTGTGTTATGATTTTTATGTTCACTTTGACTAAATAGGTTGTATCATGGTCTCTTACATTGCACTGTAGTCTAAACCTATTTTAGAATTGTTGTGTTGTGGTGCATTGGGCCGCATCATGGTCTTTTTAAATCTAGACTACATATAAATACTCAAACCCAATACAAACTAACATTTCCTCCAACTTTCTCTCTCAAACCCTAGTCATCCAAGAGAGATTTTTGAAGTCCTTTGAATCCCTTTTGATTGGATTTCAACCACATTTTTGGGAGATCAATTCTTGGTGGTTTCTCTCTATTCTTAAGGTAGGTGTCTCTATATAAAGGTTCCAATTCATGAATTTATTTATGATCTTATACAATTACTTTTGTTATTTTAATTAAAATTCTTGATTTTATATAAAGGTGCATTTCATTTATGAAATATGTGTTTTTAAAAGGGGTTTTTCTTTAAAATGGTATTTTTTCACACTATATACTTGGATAAAATTCCTTAAAGGTGTTTTTTGTTACAAAATTTATTTTCAAGAAGGAAAGTTGTAATTATTTTTTGTGAAAACGTTTTATAAATGGTGATCATGGTTTTTAAATGGTTTTTTGAAAACTTAACACATTAGTAACCATGGGTGCATCCAAAAATGGACTTGTCACTTTAATGTGTGTAATTACTCTAGAGGTTTTTAATATCGATAGACTGTGATAAGACTCAATATCAGTTAAATTCAATTAATTCTTGGATTAGTATTTTATTTTTATTTTCGTGTGTGTATTCCATAAGTCTAAATCCCAAATATTTTAATTTTTCATTTATTCTTTTTTTATATATGATAGTATATTTCATGTTTGGTTTTTCTTATTCTATCATTATTTATATCATTTAATTTTCATATTACTCGTTTTTTGAATATGAAAGACTTTTATAAAAACCAAAGGATGTTTTAAAAAATTATTCTCCTTTGAAAGTGATTTATAAAATGGTTTTTTTAAGCTGTAACTAATATATTCATTATATTATACTTTTTATAGAATCTTTGGTGAAATTATAATATGCTTTATGCTTACACTATTATTTTTTCTTTGGGGGTTTGTATATGTGGTTTTGTATGACACAGTTAAAGGGAAGGGTGTCAGGTAGTCCACTAGCTTCTCTTGAGTTTTGTATCCTTCTTAGTGGGATAGTTTGGTGGTGATGGATAGTCAAATAAATTTTTAGTTTATGTCTTGTATTATTTTAATTTTAGATTTATTCTATAGGGATCAACATTATATATCCCATGGATTTTTACTCTTCTTTCATAGTATACCCTATTATTTTATCACTTTTCTAGATTATACATGGTACATGATTTGTTTGTTTGGTTCTCTCTACCTTGTTGTGGGCCTACCCAGGTGATGTGTCAAGTTAACACGAGTAGGTTCATTACAATAACCCACTCTTTGTAGTGAACAACCCACATTTATAAGGAAATATATGGAACCATGATAATAATTTCATCATATGATTATGTTTTACCACATCACTAGGCTTAGGATTTGTTTTAGAAATAAATCATAATATCATCAAACTTATCCCAACTTTATAGTTCATTAAACCTATAAAGGTTAATCACTAGTAATTTCCATGAAAACATCATCAAAAAAATAATTTCATGATGAATCTTTGATTGATATGAGTCATCATTATCATGATCATTGGACCCATCAAAATCTTTTCACAAGTCATATGTAGTGCAAATTTCATCTGATTAAATACTAACATATTCATTTAAAAAATATTTTTCCTATAAAAAATTTATATTAGGATGTATAAATAGACCAATGGAATATAATTTTGTATTATAATCAATAAAATAAACACAATTGTGATATCAAAAAAAATTGGGACAACTTATCATTAAATTTCATGTTTAATAATATGAAATAAGAAATGATCCATTTAAATAACCTAAAATTGAATTGAAAACCTCTCTATAATTATCTATATATAAAATGGTTAAAATGTATTATCATATTTCTAAAATAAACATTGTCCCAAAAAATATATTTATCTCAATTTTTTACTTAAAAGAGAATGATACAAGGCCTAGTAAGCCTAGATTCATAATCCCCACATGACAAGATAGGGTAATTTATTATCTTCATCATGTGTTAGCCACCCAAGGATCATCTCACACCTAATCCTAACTAGCTATGGTACCTTTATACTAAAGAGGCCTACTTTTTTTAGATCCTCTAAAAAAAATTATAATAATATGGGTGTCCTCCTTCACTATTGTCCACCCTAACCATGTGGTTAGGTCCTCTTCGCATGATCATTGTAGCCCATAAAATAGAACCCCTATACTTAACACTACCTATAATGGTGGAACCCCTTTATAAATTGGAAACCCTTCTTGAAAAGTTATGTTTTAAAAAAAATTAATAGAAATTTGTTTAGTAAATATATTAATTTAATAATTCAAAAATAATTCTTTTAACAATTCTTCCTTGTGAACCAACAATATATAACTTATCATGGAACCTTTATCCAGATCTGGTCACCCTCACCACTTCATCATCACTAACCACCACCAAATGTATCTCGGAGATCCATACACACCACCTTTTTCCACCTATACATATATCACCACGTCCCACTAAAAATGGTTGTTGATTTCTTTGATCCTCTACCCTCATCAAAATAAATGGTAGAATTCCACATTCCACTATCACCTTAGTTTAATTCCACCATTACTAAATAAATTCAGCTACATAATCACTATTATGAGATTAACCATTTATATATAAACATAAAATGTCATATTTTTTATAGAATGGAATGCTCAAAGATAGACACTCTAATGGAAAAAAAGAGTTTGAAACTATATTTTGTTCATGGTGGTGTAGTGGAACATTGTTGGCCCTTTCTATCTCCCGTAGTGATAAATAATAAAAATAAATAAATTAAAAACAAAATGAATATATATTTTATTTTATCTACCTTAATCCAAACATTAAAAAAATACCTTGAATTAATGCATAAAAATATAAATTTATATATTTATATGATAGTATGGAGATTGTATATAATTTAATTGAAATATCTAATTTCTTTTAATCTAATTGATGAACTAAATATAAATATATTCGTGATTATCTAGTTGTATTATATAATTTAACTATGGTTTTTAGTAATCATACTTTCATAAATATATAACCTCATTATATGTATCCTTTCTCTCCTAAATTTTTAAATAAATCATAGGAATTATGTTAATAATCAATAAGATATGGGTTATGTCCAATATTTATAAACCAATAACTACCCCAACATGGGATTAAAGATTGATAAAAATTTATACCTCTAATAACTAAAACACACACCTCTGATAAATGTTGTGTTGATATACTTTTCATCAAATCAATGGTTTATAATAAATTTACATTATTTGGTACCTTATTTATGAAAAATAGCAATTCTAAAATTTAGTTTCAAAAACATAAAATGGATCTCAATTTAATGTTAGAACCAAGTTGAAAAGGATGATCATATTCAAGTGTTGTATTTTTTTAACAAATTTTAAGAAGGAAAGGAAGTTTATGAAGAAAAGAAATCACCTCACTTTGTTTTTGGTAAAAATCAGATTGAACATTGTATTCAAGAAAAATCAGACTCATAATGATTGATAAAGTACATCATATTTAGAATTTTTTTTCTGGATGAAAATGATCATCGGACTCACCTTGGGTCCAGATTGGAAGAAGAGATCTTAATGGTGGGAGAATCATAGTCTTAATGATTATGATATAAATGTGATGATTATTTTCTGATCTTTTAGTTCTCATAAATCATAAGTAAGTTGTAAAACTTGTGATACAAGCTTGATGAAAAAAAGGGGGATAAAATATTTTGACCAATCATATTCAGCCTGATCGTAATCACTCTAATCATATTCAGGACTATTGTATTCAGAAAAATCGTATTTAGGATAAGTAGGAAATAAATATGTTTATGGAAGAGTAGGAAGTTATAATACTTCCTAATTAAAGTAATAAGGTACTGGAGATGATGGGAAGTTATAATACTTTCCCTGGCAAGTTAGATGACGTTCAAACTGATCTCAAATGTATTAAAAGTCATGAAAGAAATCATGATAAAAGCATAAGTTTGTGAATTAAGGAAGTTACTGAAGTCAACTTTTTTGAATATCGATCCATCATATTTGGTATACCACAATATTCATAAGAGGTGGAATTTTTTGTGATGAAAATTCATTGGTATCATATTCAGAATAGAAAGAAGTTATTTAAGTTGAAGTTGTTGATACCATGCCATCATACTCCGTTTTTCATCATAATCATCGGATGAAGAATTTTTTGGGACTGATTAATGAAAAGAAAAAGAAAATAATGGGTTGACCAATGAGAATAATAAATTCATATCTTAGTGAAAAATTTAGTAAACCATTTACAATTGGTTTAATTATTATTTTTCATTAAAATGGTTCAAGAGAAGAGATTAAGAATAATATACTAATTTACATTTGTATTTATCATAATGAATAAAAATAATAATCATAATTGGAATTATAGTTTAGAGAGCTTGAAGGATATAAAAAAGTGAAGAAAATGGGAAGATTGAATTTCAAAGAAGGTTTTTTTGTTTATATGAAACTAGTACAGAGGATCGTAAAAAAGAAATCAAGCTAAGTGAATCTGAATGGAAAATCAGATTCTGAATGGTGTTTGTGAAGAAATTTAGAAGAGATCTAAAGTGTTTATAATATTTGAGAAGGATTGAGAAGAAATGATAAGAGTTGAGAAACATAAATGAAGTCAAGATGCACCCAAAATTCAAGGAAACATGAAAATTTAGGGAATTTAGTTGAGCATGAAAGTTTTTAGGAATCCCTCCCAAACCATATTTGGGGAAAGTATAAAATGTGAAAAGTACATTGTACTTTTCTAATCGAATTACTATTCATGAGAATTATAGATAAGGTGGAGTTCTGAAGAAATTATAGAGAGAATAATAAGTTTATGAAATGTTTTTCTTAAATAAATCGCACTAGATAGAGGATAAAAGAGAAGAGACAAGATTGTAACATATTATGATGATCATCGTATTCATCTATTTATCATATTCATCTTGTTATTGTTTTTGGAAGGATTTTCATATTGGGATTTCTAAACTAAAGAAGAAAGTTTTTAGAATTGTCTCAATTATATTCTGACAGAGGTGTATTTTTTCTTATTGAGAAATCGAAATGGGAAAATTTAACTCAAGAATCGGAATGAGTTTTATTACAAAGTCCAAGAAGTTTTTTCCAACTTTTAGGTAATAAAGTGAAGAATTTATTAGAAATTTTATATTTTTTAAAGTTGATAAAGAAGCATTGTAACATGTTTTGTTACAAGAAATTTTTATTACATCATTTTTGCTAGAAGTAGCACACACTATTGGTTTTTTACATAGTACTGCATGAGTGAAAGGGAATATCCAACTCATTTTATTCCACACAAAAGAATTATTTTCTTGTGGATTTTTATGGTATTGGATCACTTACAAACCATACCAAGTATGTATTTATTCTTATTGAGTAGTGAACCTTATAAATTCTTATGTTTCTATGGATGTGTGTTTGAATTTTTTTCAGCAGGAAAAGTAATATTTAACGAGAGGTGAAGGTTTTTTCATTTTCTAAGGAAATATATAATAAAATATATCAGCGATCCCCCCCCCCCCTCTTAGTGATACAATTGTTCTGACTGGGCACTTAAAATTGATATCAGAACCAAGGTTCCCTTTATTTTTCTTTGCATGAGTTTTGAAAAGAAGTTGATTGAGAATATAAATCGAGTGAAAAATAAAGTAATCTCAGTTTTTTATGTAAATAACTATCATATCTGGAAAGATATAATGTCTCTTTATCTTATATTTATTAGATATGATGTTCTTGAAGCTGAAACGGGTGTATTTCCTCTTATTGATGATAAATTTACTCTTACATCTATTGATAAGAAAAATCATAAGAATGATGGAAGGACCAAAAATGATTTAATATTATCACTTTCTAAAAGTGAATTCCTAAGGGTGAAAGGTGTTTCCATAGCCAAAGGTATATGGGAAAAGTTGAAAATATATATAAAGTAAATTCAAAAGTAAATAAAGAAAAATTTAAAATCTGGAGGTAGAAGTATAAAGATTTGAAAATGGGTGGGTGTGAATCTATTGGGGACTTCTTTACTAGGGTAAATGACATTTTCATCACTGTCAAATGTCTTGGTTAAAAGTTAGAAGATTCTATATTTGTTGAATTTTTTTATAATACTTCTTAACAAGTTCAATGTTAAAGTTTCTTCATGGGAATATATAGATTCTAAAAAAAATCTCTAGATGATTTTCATAACACTCTCATAACTTATGAAATGAGAAGAAAGAAAATTGTGAAAAGAAGAAAAAAGTTTATAGATAATTTCTTTCAATTATACCAAGAAAGATAAGTCAAAGAAGATTCTTATTAAAGAATAATGTGGTTTTTATGATTCCTAAAATGTGGTACGTAAAAAAATTTATGATATTTTATCCTTGTTTTCTAAAAATGTGAGAATAGGTATAGGTAAATATAAAGTAAAACTTCCCTTTAAATTCTTTGAATGTGGAGCTATTAGGAACTTTATGGATAATTATTCTCAAAGAAATAAATAAGAGGATAATTAAAAAGAATAAATAAATTCAATAAGATCATGGAATAAAAAGGGTGATAAGTATAATTCCTTTTCTATTGGTAAAGATTAAAAAATCATCAAATTCAAAAAAAGAAGTTTCTCTTCTAAAGATAAAAAAGAAGAAGGAAGTGATACTGAATCCGAAAAATCTACTAATTATATTAGTGAGAATAATTTTATTTCAATATTTAATGATGAATAATTTGTAATTAGTAAATTTGAATAAGAATAACTCTATTATAATATCATCTTAAAGAAGAATTAAAATAATTCCTAAGAAATATTGGAAGGCAAGAGAAAGAAATCAAGAAGTTAAAAAGAAACTTCCTCAACAAACAATCAAGAATTATTTCCTAATGATAAAGTAAATCTAGTGAAAGAGATTGATAATTTATAGAAATCTCTTGAGGAATAAAAGAATCATAATGAACATATGGAAGTGAATCTAGAGGAAAAAAGAAGAGTTGGAACTTTTCCAACAAAAAAACTTTCTAAAGATGAAGAGAAAAATATATTTTGTAAAAACTATATCTATAAAGTTATTGAAATTTATCATAAGGATAAATATGATAAGTATCAATAAAATTTACCTTCAAAGGTTTATAATAAATCTATAATTTTTTCTGAAAATAAGAAAGGTGGAAAGGTTATGTATTTGTCCAAGATCAACAAAGTTGCGAATTTAGAAGTTTCTAAAAATAATGATTCATAAAAACATTTATTAACATCCTAAATACTAAAATGTTTCTATTACTTATAATTTTGATAATGATAATAATAAAAAGAATGTTCAAATTGATAAAAAAGGTTTGGTGGTTCAGATAAAAAATACAAGAAGGTTTCAGAGAAACTTGTTAACAACTCCGATCAGTATGGAAGTTTCAGAGGAAAATAATAATTCTGTGGATACTGCTGGTATTGCGGTGGATTCAAACATAAGAATTTTTTTAACCAAAAACCTTACTATTATTCCATAGGTTATGGAAGGCAAAGTTTGATGGGGAGTCAATCCTCTCAAAATAAGAATTCTGAGAAGAAAGTTAGAAAGAAACCTGAGAAGGTTGGTGTGAAAGTTAAAAATAGGTTCCAACCTTTGGAAACCATTTTTTAAATATGTGAATAACTTGGGAACCTAGAAAAGGGATTCATTTTTTTTCTTCCTTCAAAATAAAATTTTCTTGACAATTCTTAGAATCCGAAAGTAAAATAAGAAAAGAAGTATGAAAATGATCTTATTGTTGAAACCGCTCTGAAAGCTATAAAATGAGAACAACCTTGGATTATTTATAGTGAGTGTTATTATCATATGAGAGGAGACTTAAGGTTGTTGAAGCATGTAAAGAATTTTAAATAAGTAATGGTAACATTTGGAAGTGATGAATCATTAATAATCAAAGTTGTTGGTTTGGTCATTATTGTAAAAGAAAATATGAAATCCAAGAGTTCTTTATATGTTGATGGGATGAAACAGAACTTTCTAAATATTAAAAAAAAAAATTGATGAGGGTAAAAAAATTATATTTAGACAATATGGGTTTGTTGTGAAAAGTTATGAACATTACAATATTGTTACAAGAGGTCAACGTACGAAAGAAAACTTATTTCAAGTTGATGAAATACAAAACTCTTGTTACTTGAGTATGGTGAAAGAGAATCAATTGTGGAATAAAATGTTGGGACACATGTGTTAGAGAAACATGATTAATCTATCAAATAGAGATAGTGTCTATGATATTCCTGATTTTCCAAGAATAATATATTTATGTTTCACTTTATTTTATAAAGGAAATATTACAAGTTCTGTGTATAATAAAGTTTATATTTGTTCAGAAAAACCCCTAGAACTTATTCATTCTGAAATTTGTTGTACAATGATCAAATAATCAACAAATAGATATAATTACTTTATCACTTTCATTGATGACTTTACTCAAATTACTTGTGTTATGTTTATGAAACATAATTTATATGATTTAAAAATGTTTGAATGTTTCAGGTGGAAAGCTGAGAAAGAATGCGAGTAATCAGTTAAGAAGTTGAGAATTGATAATGGAGGTGAGTATAAGAATGAATAATTTGAAATTTATCATGATAATAATGGAATTCATCAGGAGTGTAGTTCCTCATACACTCCTCATCAAAATGGATTTATTGAAAGGAAGAATATAATTTTGGTGGATATTGCGAGAACTATGTTACTTGAGCATGGTCTTTCTTATTACTATTATAGGAAAGCCATGAGTACTTCTATATATATTCAAAACTGATGTTTCTATAGGCCAAATTCACATATGACTCTATATAAAATGTTTTATGATAAAACTCCAAGTTTTAATAACCTAATAGTTTTTGGGATCCCATGAATTATAAAGAAAAAAATGTAGAAACCTTGGAAATTTTGAGCAGAAAGGTAAAGAAGGAATATTTCTTGGATATTCTTCGGAATAAAGAGGACATAGATGTTTCAATAAATAATCTAGAATAATTTTTGTTTCTATTTATAATAAATTTATTTAAAAACCTAAGGAGGATAAACATGATCATACTGATAAGGAAGTTGAACAGGGTAAGTGAAGTCTTGTTAATAATTATGATAAAGATATAGACAATTGCAATCCTACTCTAGAGGAAGAAGAACCAGAATCAACTAATTCAAGTGATGAGAAAGAATATCAAAAATATTATTCTAGATGTATGAAGCAAGTGGATTCTTAGAATATTATTGGTGATCAATATTAAAAGTTTTAAACAATAAGAACAACAATTTCTATTACACATACTTCATTGTATTCAAAAGTTGAGATGAATGATGTGAATGAAGCTTCTGAGTATCCGGAATGGGTTCTAGACATGAATGAAGAGCTATCAGATATAAAATAATGATACAAGGGAAATCATAACTAAACCAGATAACAAAAATATTATTGGTACAATGTGGGTTTTCTAGAATAAGCTGAATAAATAAGGTGAAGTGATAAGAAATAAGGAATTATTAGTATGCAAGGGTTACTGAAAAATTAAAGGTGTTTATTTTGATGAAACTTTTTATCTGGAGGCAATGTTATAAATAATCATAATTTTTCTTTCTATTACTACACAATAAAGTTACAAAATCTTTAAAATGGATGTAAACTCCATATTTATAAATGGGGATCTTGATGAGGAAGTTTACATTAAACAACCTTGTGGATCTATCGTTGGTAAATATGAAAGTTATGTATGCAGATTGAAGAAATGTTTGTATGGGATGAAACAAGATCTAAGGTAATGGTATTCCAAATTGTATAATTTTTTAAGGAATATGAGTCTTAAGAAAGGAATATTTGATAGCAATATTTATATCAAATAAATTCAGGAGTATTCCATTATTGTAATTGTTTATATTGATGACATTATATTTGATGGGAATTAATAAACATTTCATGAAATATTTTCTGAATAAATGAAAAAGTTGTTTGAGATGTCCATGGTGGGATAAATGAAACAATTTATTGGGTTACAAATTTTTCAAAAGAATAAACACATAATTATTTCTCAAGAAAAGTATACTAAAGAACTTCTTAAGAAATTATGAATGGAAAAATGAAAACATGTTTCCACACCAATTTAAATGGGAATAAAGTTATCTAAAGATGGATAAGTCAAGGAAGTTAATTAGAAACAATTTTGGAAGTTGATTGAAAGTTTTTTATATTTGAATTCCTCAAAACCTGACATTGTTTATGTTGTTACCTTATGTTCAATATTTCAGAGTGCTCCTAAAGAATTAAATTTACTTTATAGAAAAATAATTATCAAATACATCAAAGGAACACAAAAATTCAAAATAATATATGACATATTAGAAAGTATTGATTGTTTTTGGTGTTCAGATGTTGATTGGGAAGGAAATGTTGATGATAGAAGATCCACATATAGTGGATTTTCCTTCTTAGGGAAAAGTTGTGTTAGTTGGCATACAAAGTAACAGAATTCAGTAACTCTCAGTACAGCTGAATCTAATTATGTTTCTTCTACTCAAGTTGATGCCCAACTTATGTAGATGAAGAATCAGTTATAATATTTACTTGTTGAAGTTAAGTTACCCTTACTCTTGGGGTGTGATAATAAAATTTAAATCAATATCACCAGGAATCTAGTAAAATATTATATTTCAAAACATATTCATATCAAATATAATTTCATTAAATATCACGAGGAGAATAATTAATTGAAGATGGAATATGTTCCAACATTGAAACAAGTTAGTTCAATTTTCATTAAACCTTTATTGAAGGAACCTTTTTCTAAATTGATGTATAACATGGGCGTCCAACCTCTTTCTCATCAAGTTTTAGGTATGTGTTTTTCCCTCTCTCATCTTACCTTTAGATAGTGTTTTCAAGAGGGTAATTGTTTCATAAACTTATCCTTATAGAAGTATGTAAATAGGGGAGTTGTGGATAATATGTGAATCCAAAATTGTATGTGTGTGAACTATTCTAGCTATTTTTTAGAATGATTTTAGGGAAAAATATTATAGGGAAGTTAATTAAGTCGAGAAAGTTGTGAAGAATAGTTGAAGAGGTTTCATGATCACTTCTTTTGGATAGCATAGTTTTGTTGTCAATAATTCTTGTTTTCAACAATTAGTTATCTCACATAGTCTTAGAATTGTTGATAAATAATCCATAACTTGTGGTTAAAAGTTTAGTGATTTATGAATCTTGGTTGAAAACAAAGTCCAAATGGGGATATTTTAAGGACCAAGCTGATAAGGATGATTATATTTAGGAGTTATCTTTTATTATCATCAAATTTTAAGAAGAAAATGATGTTTAAGAAGAAATTAAATCACCTAACGTTTTTTTGGTAAAAATTAGACTGACCATTGTATTCAAGAAAAATCGGACTCAAAATGATTGAGAAATTACATCATATTGAAAAGTTTTTTTCTGAATGAAAAGGATCATCAGACTCACCTCAAGTCCAAACTGGAAGAAAAGATCATAAAGGTGTGAGAATCGGATCCTAAATGACTATAATATAAATGTGATGATGCTTTTCTAATCTTGTAGTTCTCATAAATAATTTGTATGTTTTAAAAATTGTGATACAATGTTGATGAAATAAAGGGGGAGAAAAGATTCTGACTAATTGTATTCAGCCTGATCGTAATCATGCCAATCGTATTCAGGCCTATTGTATTCAGGACAATTTTATTCTAGCTGAGTAGGAAATAAATATGTTGCTGGAAGAGTAAAAAGTTATAATACTTCCTAATGAAATTAAAAATATACTGGAAAGTATGAGAAGTTACAATACTTTCCTTAGTAATTCAGACGATGTTGAAGATGATCTCAAATATATTCAAAGTCCTGAAGGAATTCATGATATAAGAATAATTTTGTGAATGATGGAAGTTTATGAAGTCGAAGTTAATGAATATTGATACATCATATTTGGAATAACATCATATTCATTAGAGGCATAATTATTTGTGATGAAAATTAATTATTATCATATTCATAAGAGAAATAAGTTGATGAAGAGGAAGTTACTAATACTGGTCCATCATACTCGGTATCTCATCATAATCATTGGAGGAATAATTTTTTGGGACCAATGAATACAAAGAAAAAGAAAATAATGTGGTGACTAATGTGAAAAATAAATTCATAGGTTAATCAAAAATGTAGTTAACAATTTACAATAGGTTGAATTACTTTGCCTTTCATTCAAATGGGTCAAGAGAAGAGATGAAGAAGAATATACTGATTTACATTTTTCTTTATTGTAATGGAGACAAATCGTAATCAGAATTAGAATCTAACTTCAGATATATTGAAGGAGATACAGAAGTATTGGAAAGGGAAAGCTTTAATTTCAAAGAAGATGTTTTGTTTATATGAAATTGGTATAGAGCATCGTAATCAAGAAATCATATTGAGTGAATCATAATGGGAAATCAGATTCTGGATAGTGTTTGTAAAGAAAGTTAGAAGATATAAGAATCATTTAGAAGATTCGAGAAGGATTGAGAAGAAACGAGAAGAGTTGATAAATGTTGAAGAAGTAAATATGCACAGGAAATTCAAGGAAACGTCGAAATTTTGGGGAATTTGGTTGAGTGAGAATGCTTTAAATAATCCCACCCAAACCATATTTTGGGAGATTATAAAAGGTTAAAAGTACATTGTACTTCTCTGGAAGAAGTATTGTTCATGAGAAGTAGAGATAAGGCGAAGTGCTGAAGAAATTATAGAGATAATAAGAGTTTTCCATATTTTTTTTCTTTAAGAAATCTTGATGAATATAAGAGAAATAAGAATATACATGATTGCAACGTATTCAACTGATCATCATATTCAGAAGATTATCATATTCATCTGGTTAAAATATTTGTTTGGACTATCATATTAGGATTTCTAGACTAAATAAAAAAGTGTTTAGAATTTTTTGAACCATATTCTATTAGATTTATATTTCTTTGTATTGAGTAATCAGAATAGGAAAATTGTATTGGGAAATCAGAATGAGTTTTATTACAAATTCTATGAATTTGTTACCAACTTTTGGGTAAGAAAGTAAATAATTGATTTTAAATTTTATATTTGTGAAAGTTAATAAAGAATCACCGAAACATTTTTTGTTACAAAAAAATTGTATTACAACATTTTTTGTAGAAGGATAACATGTACTATTACATTGTCTACATAGTGATACAAAAGTGAAAGGGAATATCATACTCACTGTATTCCACTCAAAATGATTTTTTTCCTATAGGATTATATGGTATTAGATCATATCTAAACTATACCAAGGTTGTAGCTATTATTATTGAATAATGAACCTTATAAATTCTTGTATTCCTATGGATGTGTGTTATAATTGTTTTCAGAAGGGAGAGTAATCTTTAATAGTAGTCAAAGGTTGTATCATTTTCTATGGAAACATAAAAGAAAAGATATCACTAATTCACCCCCTCCCCCTCTCAGTGATACAATTTTCCTGACTAGTCACTTACATTTAATTGTTAAAAATTAGTGGTTTAAGGTTTGTTTTAATTTTTTAATTTTAATAATTTAAAATTTAATTTGTTTGGTTTTGAATTAAAAATTGGTTTAATAGAAGAGGAGGAGGAATTTAGGAGAGGATGTAGAGATTAGTGAACTAAAATCTCACTATAGAGTGATGCTAAAACTATAGCACATAACACTAAAATTCCAATAGAAATTCATTGTATTTAATCGATTCCACCCAAAAGTTGTTGCACTATACCAAGAATCTAATGGGTCACCAGAACTCCAGTCGACCCCTACTAGAACTCTAGTAATTTTGATGAGGTTTTTTAATCAAAGAAAATTATGTGTATTTATAGTCATGGTACATGAGCTTAAATCCAATTTTTATTTATTTTATGGGTCATTTTTCTATATTTTTTTCCCTAAACAGTCTCATCCCCACTCTAACTTTAAGTGGTGATTTCACCTATGTCTCTAGTCAGAATTAAGATATTTTGGTGGTGTTATATTCATCTCTATAATAGATTAAAGAACACAATATTTTTATGTAAAGGTGAAAATTCTTAGTCATTTTCATATTATAGTTCTCTATCCTTACCTATAGTTCGATTATTTTGATATTTATTTGTGTTTTAGGAGGATTCTAGGCTCCATTATTTTTGTAAATTCCTTATTGAGTGTGAGGTAGGTGCATTTTATACTTTTAGTGTTTAACATGTGATTATAACTAAATTTTGCAATAAATTTAATATTTAATATTTTATGTGAGTTAATTTCTATGGAAAATTGGTTCTAATGATGAAGAAAAAAGAGTAATGAGTTTTTATTTGAAGTTTATATTTTATAAAGGCATATAATTATTGGAAGTGAAGAAATTAATATGTTAAATAACGAATTGCTGAGTAAAATAATTAATTAAAATTTTAAATTGATGAAAATATTAATGGTAGAGTTAATGAGGTGAATGTGGGGGTTAAAATTTATGTTTGAAGTTAATTATATATGCTAAAGTATGATTATTTTCTATATAAATTCACTTTATAGAAGTTTTTATTCTAGTGGTTTTTTATGGATTAATTTTTTAATGTTAAAGGTGTATTTCTTTTGGTTAGTTACTGTGATAAATTTATTTTTTTGAGAAAATATATTTGAAAATGGGGTAAATAATTATAAATAAACAAGATAGGATAGTGATGTGTTTTGAATATTTTATAATGAAAATATTGGGATTTAAAGTGATGATATTTTACTATAAATTAATTAAGTGATTAAGAAAAGTGATAATTAAAAGGGGGAAAGATTTTATAATGATGATATGATTGAAAATTTGATTCAAGTGTCTTAAAATGAGTATTTTGGTTTGAAATGCACTTTTTTTAAATTATACACTTATGTATGAAAGGGTTTTGGGGATTAATGGTGTTGTGTTTATTTTTTCAAAATATAATATGTTATTTATTATGGATAACTTGGGGTTAATTTTGGATGTGTTTTGCTAAAAATAAAAATCTATTTGGGATGTTTTACTCTAATACTTTTGGTTATAAAAATTTCTATGAAGATGGTCCCTTGTAGGGAGTCTTCGGTAAGGATGAGACATGGGATATTGATATGGGATCCATGTGTTTGGATGGAACTTATACCATGGATGAGGAATTATGTGATGGTATGTGTTTATTATAAAATATGATGATCATCTATGTTTTATTCACATGATATGATGACATATAATACTTTTTTTCTACTTTTTTTTACATTTGGTATTATAGGATATACTAACACTAGCCAAAGCTAGTATAAGATTACTGGGGTGACTTGACTAGAACCTAACACTTAATTTATATGCTAAAAATTATATAATTAAATCATTTAAAAAATTAAACTATTTATATATGACTAAATTTTACTCCATGTTATTCCTAGGTTTGTATTATTTTTTACTGAGGATTTATTCTCACTCCATGTATGTAAACACCTCATGTACAAATAAATTATATGAATGAAATTACAAATAAAGATAATAAGCATTGGTAGTTAGGATAGAGTGTTAGGAGACACCTTGGAATAGTTTATATAGGAATATGGATTCATGTAGAGGGGATTATGACACTTTGTTTTCTTTTTTTAGATATCTTTGTCTATATTTGGTTATTTGAGGTTTACTTTATAGACTTGTTTGGATGTATGACTCATGTGGGAATATGTGGGTTGTTTTTATGAATTATTGATAATGTTACTATTGGTTTTAACTACTTATTATTATTGGGTTTTATTATTTTTTTTATTTTTTATGTGATGATAAATTAGAGGGTAAATCACACCCCAAGATATATCCATAGACCCCTGTCCTTAAAGTCCACCCTCTGGTGATTGGGAAGTGCACTTCAAGACATGTGATGTCTCACCTCAATGGCATGGTCATGTACTAGTGGGATATTATAAAGTGATTTCAAACTCATTAATTTTATAATTTCTTGATATTTGGGAGTTGGTAGATTGAATATTATAATTATTCGTTTAGTTATAAGGCTGTGAGTGAGTGTTTGTCCATTACAACTATAGTAGATGTCAAAGTTACCTAGGGAGTATGGGATTGTATTTGTAAGATTTATAAATGGTATTTTTTATGTGATTATCAATTATTTTAGGGTGAGTAATTCATTATTAATGATTCATTTTTGGCACATAGGTATATGAATTTTATGTGTTTTAATATTTTTGTGAAACAATAGTGATTTAAATTTCAACTGAAAATTGAATAATAAACTAATCATTATTTTCTTTGAATATATTATTAGTAATGAATTAGTTAGATGAAAAACTAGGAAATAAATTTATAAATGATATTTAATTATTTTGATTTATTAATTACTTTGGGATTTTGTTTAATAAGTGTTGTATGATTTATTGGTTTGTTAAAAAAATTTATTTTTTTACAAATTAGTGCATTGATTTTTATAGAATCATAGAAACTAATAAGTGAGTCGATAAGTCTCATAGGAAGAAGATTGATTAGGAGTTTTTTGAAGAGTTTCATATAGAAGTGGAAGTTGAATATGTTTCTTTGATGGGTTATCTTGATACCCCTATGGATAAGAAAATCATTAAGAGTGTTCTAAATGTAATTCAGAATATGGAAGGAATACCACCACATGAAGTGGTTGTGGTGTCTAATGTGATTCAATATTTTTGAGTGCAACATCCTCCAATATTTATAGAATATTTTGGGTTTTATAAATATTAGGTATGTCTGGAGATTATAGATATAATATTTGATCTCATCGATGCACTTAAGGAGATGAAATTAAATCTTTCCATTTTCGTTCTTGAGGGACTAGATCATCACTTGTGAGATATTTTGGTCCAATAAAAGAGGATCAATGGGTATCGTGGGAGGGTTTTTTATATTTTTTTACTTTCAGTAGTATTGCACATAAATTTTGAGTATGGATAGAGACTAAGATTTCATGGATCTAAAGTAGGGGAATATAGATTTTTATAATTGTACCTCCAAATTTATAAAATTGATCTATTTTTATATGACCATGTAAAGTGAAAAAATGTATAAGGCTTATTGATTTGATTATATGATGAATTTATAGATCCAATTGAAGGTTTATCTCTTTCTTTACTAACTTTTACAATATTGGTAAACAAGTATTACGTAGTTTAAAGGGACCTTAAGGAAGATGAGAGAGATTCAGTGGGAGAAATTAGATTTGGTAGTGGTGATAAGAGAAATGGAGATGAGTATTGAAGGGACGGTGAGTGGTCTGGTGGTCAAGGTAATACTTTCTATACTTATTCATTCAAAGTCAGGGGACCATTATAATATTATTTGTCAAAATGAATAAGTCACACCTTGATTTTTTTAATGAGAATAAGATGTATTACTCTTATAGTAAGGTGGGAAATCTCTATAAGTATTTTTTTAAGGGGTATCAAAGGAATGGGGGACATGACTCAGCTTACATATAGGAATATAATACATGGTATAATAAACCACAGTAGATCATAAGTTTTATGTCATCGAGGAGGTATAATTGTATATCTAGAATAGATTCTCAAAGACAAGCCTGGTTAGGGGATGTTGCACATAGGAGTAAAGATACCCAGGGGAAGGGTTAGGATGTAGGATTTGGATAGTTGTTTATTCATGAGAATGCTACAATGGATCTTGGTGAGTGGTATTCCATGGTTAGAGTAAAAATGTGGTTACCTCTACCCTGGTATATGTGTTGTTTGATTCAAGTTCTTCTCCTTATTTTATATATGATAATTTTATTTCTATATAATATTTGGTTATTGAGTTTATATCTAGATATTTTTCTATGAATACTCCATTGGGAATAATAAAGGAGCCTATCATAAGATACCTATATTTTAGTGTTGATATTTGTGGATATGGATATCTTTGGGATTTCATTATCTTGGAGATGAAAGTATTTGACGTGATTATTTTAATAGGGTGGTTGTCACTTTTTTTGGTGAATATTTAGTGTTACTAGAGACACATGACATTATTTCCTTCTCATAATGAATCATATGTTTTTTTAGGATAATGGGGTTATCATTATATAAAATGTGGTTATGATTTAGAGAAGATAAGGATGTTTACATCTTAGGTAATGGGTGTGGTTTTGGGATTGGATGAGGAAATTTTTAGTGTTTTTTCCTCCTATGTTTGATTGGTATTAAGATGTATTTCCTAAATCTTTTATGGGGTTGTTACTTGAAAAGGAGGTAGATTTTTTGATTGAATCTATACCAAGAATAGGGACTATCTCTATTCCTTTTTATCATATATCACTATCTAATATTATAGAATTGTACTTCATTTAATGATCTTGAATCTAAAGGATTCATTAGGTAGAGTGTTCCTTAATGTCGTGATCCAATTATTTTTTCTAAGATAACATATAGGATTTTAGGATTATGTGGAAACTATCATAGGATAAAACAAGTTACCATTAATAAATGGTATCCTTTACCAAGTATTGGTTACTTATTTGATTAGTTAAGAGTATCTTAGAGGTTTTTAAATATCAATCTTCAATCGAGTTATCATCAGTTGTGGTTACAAGTTGAAGAAGTGTCTAAGATATCTTTTCAAACATTTTATAGCCATTCAAAATTCTTAGTGTTGTCATTCAGGGTGAAAAATGCTTCAGTTGTGTTTATATACTTGATGAACTATGTTTTACATCCTTATTTTGATTCATTAATGATTTTTTTATTAATGATATATTCATATACTCGTGATATTTTTAAGAGAATGAAGATTATTTGACAATTAAATTTGAAACAATGATATATAACTACTCATATGCTAATATGTTGATATGAAATTTCTAGATTTTAAAAGTAAATCTTATTGGGTATGTCAAATTTAAATCTAGGGTATCAATGGATCCTAAGATGGTGGATATTGTGATGTCTTGGGAGATTCCAAATAATGTCTTAGAGATTCTGATTTTCTAGAGTTTTATGGGTTATTATCATTGATTCATCTAATACTTCTCTTGTTAAGCTACATTGATGATTAAATTGAATATGAAATGATTGAATATTCAATGGGATTATAAATGTGAGGTTGTGTTTCTAGAACTAAATGGTATATTAACATTAACACCTATTCTTATTTTCCTAGATATACGGAGGTGTTATGAGGTATATTAAGATGCTTTTAGTGTGTGATTATGATGTGAGTTTATGTAGGAGAAATTAATAGTGGAATATGCTTTTTAGTAGCTTAAATATTATAATAATAGTCAATCTACTAAATATCTTGAGCTGGTTTTGGTTGTTCATTCACTCAAAATATGGCGATATCATATACTCGATGAGATGTTTTTCATATTCACAAACCATAATAGATTAAAGTATATATAATTTTAGTAATATTTAAATATAATATATAGGATATTATTTGAATATATTTACTCATTTAAATTTAAGATAATATATAATTGTTTTAAGGGAATTCTATTGAAAATTCTTTGAGTAAGAAGTCCTAAGTGGATATAGTTTAGATGTTGAAAGAATAGTGGAAGCTTATATCTAATTTCTCATAGTTATATCTTGATATATTTAAATATGAGGTTCATGTTATCGTAGTGTTTTTAGCCATAAATTAATCATTTATGAAGTGAGTAAATAAATTTCATCATTTATATTCTATGTTTTAGGTTTATAAAGAAAAATTATATAGTGGGGAGTAGATGCATTAATGGGAACTTGGTGGTGAATCCCTCTTGTATTTACATGGAAGTTTACTTGTTCCTATAGATCAGTGAGAACAAATGAGGATATATTTTTATATTTAATGATAGTTATTTTATCCTAGTTTTACCAAGACATACCATAATGTTTAGTGACTTGTTTGTTGGAAAAGTATGAAATGTATCATGGATAGTATTGTTTTGAAGTGTTTTAATCCATGCATAAGATATTATTATTTTTTTGAGTAAAAATTTCATATATAACATATTATCTACTAGATAAGTGATTCTTAAAATTTGGCAGTGGGGAAGATCGGAAAATAATATAAGTGATACATGAGATATTTTTCCCAAGTATAAGTGATAATTATGATATTTTTTAAGGAACGGATGACACATAACATATTTTCCCCCATTGGAGTTCATACTTAAAATATTTTTGGAGGTAGAGGCGGATGCGTATATTATTTTTATGAATCACAAGAGGAATATGTAACATATTTTTTGAAGGTATTATCATAGGTAACATTTATAACTTTGAAAAAATATGGAAGATGGATATGTAAGATGATTTCCCATAGTGGATACTAATGAGTAATATATCTTTATTCTAAGTAAGTGTCATGCATAATATTATTCCTGAGAATCCTGATGCATATGTAATATATTATAGTTTTTTAAAATCTATAAAATATGATATGTATTATTTTTTGAAGAGAAAATTGGTATTCATAAGATATATTTACTCTAGAAGATCATAGTAACATAATTTTTGTAATAAGAATATATTACAGAAAATTTTAGAGTTGGTAAAATTTAAGGAGCCATGAGAATAAATAATATATTTTTCTAATTCAGAAGATGTGTAAAATTTTTGGCATAAGTGAATTTGAGGAATCTAGGTGTGGGTGAGAGTTATTTATTACCCACACAAGATGAAATCATAAGAAAATAACTTGGTTGTACTCTTCCCTAGATAGGGATCACCCTACAAGTATCAAGGATAATTCATGAAGAACCGATATGACATTGGGATCAATCCAAGTTCCACCTAATCAATATGAAAGGTATCTCCCAATAAATTGGATATTCCATTTTTTTACATGTCCAAATAAATTAAGGGATAATGGATAATTCCATATGGCATAAATATATTCAAAATGAAAACCATGGATCATGGGTATAATTAGAAAAGTTGAGGAAGAAATTGTATTGAATATAGAAGCTCCTGGAAGCTAATGAAATATACTAAATCTATATTTACATTTGGGGAGATCCTATAATTTAAGGGAGATATTAGGAGTTATTGTGAACCATTTATAGGATAAAAATATTAAAGTGATCAAGGTATAATTCTAGATAAAGATAGAATATTTCATAACTTTCTGATTAGAATAGTTTTTTCTTTTTTCTTTTTATGTATGATGGGAATGAGTAGGTGAGACTTATATGTGTCTATTTAGGAGATATACAACGAGCTTCAGAGGCTTGTATAGGGATTTTAATATTCAATCTATATATTTATAATATATTTACGGTTATTTAATTATTCGTGGTCTGGGTAGTGGTGAGTTATGTAGACTAGAGAGTAAGTATATCTCTAATTTATAGGACTTTCTATTTTGGTGAGGGTGTCAATAAATAGGAGTCATTTTTCACTCTCCATCGATACTTCTCACTTCTTGGATTTTATTCCCTATTTAAAAAATCTAGTTTTCCATTTTTCAACACATGTCACATAGGTTTGAGTGAGGTGTATGATATGAGAGTGTAGTGAGAGTTCTCGGCTACAAGAGGACACATGAGTGTGTGTTGGGATGAATAGTTTTGTGTGTTCATGTATACAAATCATTGAAATTGGTGTGTTTTCTAGAACAATGGTATAGAATCAAGATGTTTAATGACTTAGGATAGAAATAATTCCAAGGTAGATTGTGAATGGTTGGATTTTTGGGTTCCTGGGTTCATACACCTATCACCCTTTCTTATATACATTTATTTCTTTTTTTGTTCTTGAATTTTTCATTTCATTAACTCTAATACCTTCATATTTTCATTATTTTAAAACTAAAAACACAAAAGGAGAGTCTAATAAAGTTTAATTAACTATTTTATATCGATCCCAGTAAGATACGACCATGTTAATCTATGTGGTTCATTCCAGGAGAATTAAAAAATACTATTTATAATATCCATGTGATATACTCTTCCATAAATTTATCACCATTCCTAACAAGTTTTTTTGTAATATCAAGGGTTCCCTTCACTGTTTTATATTCTTCTATTTTATTTAAAAAGTAAAAAACCATTGTGTACTAACTCACCCTCCATATAAGACATTGTTCCGTATTTTTTCAATAAAATTAGTGGGTTTTTAAGAATATTAGTGAGTAATATTTAAGTAACTTATCAAATACCTTTAAAAAATATAAAATAGTAAAATATAGAAGCCTTATAAAGACAACTTAAATAGTTTTCACTATTTTCTACTAAATTCTATATGTAATTGATGGAGGATAAGTATGAACTTAAAATATATGATAATATTCCTTCAAATTTTTAAAAAGAGATCTAAGAGTCTGAGGATTCACTTGAATACCATCCACTATTCAACCATATCAAGTATTTTTTAGGGCACTCATGGAGAATTAAGTGAAATAAGAAAAATCACTTAAGGGAGATGAAAAATACCTTGATTCTCTTGTATTTGATTTTACTAAAATATATTTTAAAACTAACACACTCTATATTGATTCTTTTGACTCAAGTCTATTAGAGTTTTTCTTAGAGTAAAAAGATGATGTAAAAGAGGTAGTGAGCTTTAAAGATAATCTATACAACCCATTGCCTCTCACTATGAATGAATTATAAAAGCTCTTTAATACTGATAGATAAATACAAATAGATGAAAATGAGGAGGATTATTCTTTCTTAAACCTGTTTTATTCTGATTTTATTGAAATTGAACTAAAATTACATTCTTTTTACTTCTATACTAATGATTCAGCACCTTTATTTCATGCCCTAGAGGACTTTTTTGGTTGATCCAGAAATAATATGCATAGATCAAATAAGAGGATGTAGGAGTATGGATTTAATTGGAAACCCATTCTAGAAGATGATAATGAAATACACATACAAGTACCTCTATCTTGAAGAGAGAAGGAATGGGACCTAGATGACCAGTATATTTTCTTCCCAACCTCAAACCATTTCCATCATTAAAATCATTAAAATAAGGTAATGAAACTATATTTTACTAGAAATGGTTGCCTCTAGAATAAGGAGGAAGTTGTTACTAACATTATAGTAGAAATATATGGTGGTTTAAATTAAATAAAACCAATACTAATTCATATTAGGGATGAAAACAAGGCTACTCGGCTATAGAAAGTCAAAATAAGACCCTCCATGAGAGGTAAAACCCAAGGCTCCTTCTCTCACTCTATTTTTTCATTTTTTATTTTTTTATTAATAAAATTTATTATACTTAATTTTATTTTTAATTTAGGTTTTAAAATTAAAAGCATACAAGAGACTAACTTGATGTTGTCTATAGAGAACTTGGAGAAAGATATTGACTAAAACCTATTAGTAATGACAAATATGTTGTTTCTATTATTTTATATCAATTTAATAACTATTATTGTAACCATTCTGCTGATCTTACAATATTAATATTGAATAAGTGTGGGGGAGTAAATTTCAACCTATTTAGAACCTTTTTAGAATATTTTTAAGACCTATTTTTTGGAATTTGTTTTAAATTTATACTTTTTATTTTTTCTCTATTATTGAATTTTGGAATGTTTTTTGGCTAGTAAATTGAGATTTAAATTTTATCCTTTTTATTAATGAATACCATGTTATTTCGTGGATTTAATTGGTTTTAAAATTATTAAATTTTTAATATTTTTGAGTGAGTTTTCCCATTATTTACATAGAAATTTTTGTTTTAGAACTAAATAATGGAGAATAATAGAATAAATTTAAGTTGAATCAAAATTACAACTTGAGTAAACCAAAAAATTTAACTTTATCTTATTTAAACTTTCCTTTTTGAAAAGTAACACCTTAAGGAGCTTACTCAAAAAGAATTCATATAAGTCCTTTGAAACTATAGTAAAATGGGAAATTAGGATCCCAGATGAAGTTATAAGATAGTTATCCACTATGTGTGTAAGTAATAAAGAAGGATAGTTGTACATTGAATAAGTTATAAGAGCACAACATGGATTAAAAAAAGATAGTGTAGTACCTAATTATAAAAAATTAATGGATTTATGTGAGGGGAATATCTAAACTAGATAAAGAAGGGGGAAATTGACTTATAATAATTCTCTTTGGGTTTTATCAAGAAAGTGGGAAATATATCTTAGGTGAAAGGAGATTTGGAAAGATGGATTTAGGAAGGTTCCACTTGTTAAAATCTTAAGTATACTAAATTTTGTGTTGTTTAAAGTCCAATAACTAGAAATTTTTCTTAAAATGAAATGGATAATGAGTTATATTCATAGTGGATACATGATATTTTCAATAATTAATGAATCTTTTTTTCTTATTTTATGGTATTGGTGTTTATAATTAGGAAGGATAATACTTTTGTAGTTGAATTTATTGTATTATTCAGGAGTGTAAGAGTGTAAGTGAGGGGGAGTGATGAAAGATAATATTTTTAAAATTTTAATCTGTTTGTTATGTAAATTAACCACACAATTTATTTAAAACCTAGGAAATTAAGGGATTTTTGATAAATTTAGAATGAAATTATTAAATGTATTTAATATTGATTTTTAGTTTCTTTGATCATATTTTAATTAATTTAAAATAAATAAATTTATTCTATTTTTAAATTGTTAAAAGGATTTTAATTTTTATTTTAATTATTTTATTCAATTTTGGTTGCAATTGGACAAATTAGACACTGATTTTGATCTTTACATTGTTTTTAGGTGAATTATAAGTGATGCAAGCTAAGAAAAAATATATGAGTGTTCATGTTTATGAATATGTAACATTTTATGGAGGAAAATAAGGCATAAATAACATTTTATCCATTAAAATATAATATATATGATAATTTTAGGATCAATGAGTAATGCATAAAATATTTTTTCTTTGAAATTTGAGGAACTGTGAATACATAGGATATTTTACAAGAGGTCACCTGATATTTAACATCCTAGAGTTTACCAAAATTCTTGGATGAGTTGATACATTATATAATTTCTCCCTAGGGAAGAAAAAAGTAACATATTTCATGAGGAGAATTAGGATACGTAACATTACTTGAGCAGAAAAATGATGCATAACATATTTTTCCCCGAGAAAATTGATATGTGATATAATTTTTATGATGAAAAATGATAAATCTGATAAATGGAATTTATTAAATCTGGGAGAAGTTCATACGTGATATAAATTTTTTAGTTCCAGAGATATGTGATATATTTATAGTTTTTAAAATTTGGGAATTATTATGCATAAAATATTTTTCCAGTATAGATTTTATATGTAACAGGTTGGACATTATAAAATTAGAGGATTCAAAGGCCGTGAGGAAATTAATAATGAAACTCATAAAATAAAAATGGATTCATTAAAAATTAATTTCTTTAGTCTTGAAATTTTGGGAAGATCATCTCCAAATTTTTAACATCTTACCCATAAAACAATCAATCAAGGTCGAGATAGTGGTTATAATTTTTAAGGATGGAGTAAATTTAACATATGCCCAACTAAAGAAATTTTCACACTTGGATGAAACACATGGAATAAATCAAAGGAATAATGATCTTGATACTTTTTGTATGAAATTAAAAGAGGGATAGAAAGACTCAATGACTCATATAAATAGATTTCCCCTCACCATTTTTTACAGGTTACCCTCATGGGGATTTAGTTTAGGAATTTTTATATTTTTCAACATTTCCAATTAATAAAATACATTCTATTAAATCTATTTGTGTGTTATTTACCTTCTCTATTTTTATTTTTTAATTGAAATTCTCAAGATCTCATCTATGGTGAGATGCTAACTCAAGGATCACCCACTGGAAGAAAACTAGTGATTTTATATCCCATTCACGTGGCTTCATATTTTTTGTCTTATTCTAGGGATTTGTGTGATTGAGGGGTAGAGGTGAATAATAGTACCTCAGATTCTATTTATCCTTTTTCCTATCATGTTTCTAATATTAATTACTCTCTCACTAGTTTAGTGACTATTGTATGATAGAATCAGTGGTTTGAGTATCATATGGACTCATGGTTGTGGTCAACTTAAGAGAGTGGTGGGATTATCATTTAGTAGGTATCTTGAGTGTGATATCTAGTCACAAAATTTATGTATTGAAGGAGTATGTAACCAGTTAGAAGCACACAAAGAGTGGAATTATGGAATAAAAGTAGTGATATAACTAATTATATATAATATTTAATCAAGGGGTGTCTTCTTTTTTATATTTTATTATATCTGCATTTTCATTTTTCTTTCTATTAGCATTCATCAACCCACTTTTGTTTTATTTAACCATAAAAAATAAAAAAATAAGTGTGAGAATAGTGAGTACTCTATTCCTATATCCTTGATAGAAAAACATATTTTTAGCTTTCTACTATACATAGGGGATTTAAAATTCTTCTTTGATATCCCTTTATAATTATGAACTATCAAAACTTGGAATCATTTATGTATAAGGAATTCACTTGAATATTTAACCTATTAGAAGTTGATAATGTAGACTAAATCTACACCTACATGTGGGGATATCTGATAATTTAATAGATAGGTTAGAAGTTACTATGAACCCATAATATGATAAGAAGTTCTGGTTGATCTAGTTCATCTTTTGAAAAAATATAGAATAGTCAATCACTTACTGATTATAATAGTTTTTTTCTTTTTTCCTTTTCATGGATATTGAGAGTGAGGAAGAAGAGATTATATGTGTCTATTCCAAATATGCACATATAACTTTTAGAACTTGTCTAGGGAGACACTTATTCAATCTATAGTTTTATTATATATTCAATGTTCTTTTATTATTCAAGGTTTGAGAAATGGTGATTTGTGTCTACTAAAGATCAGTTATGCCTCTAATATCTAATACTTACTATTGTAGTGAGGGTGTGAATAAATAGTAGTTTGTAGTTACCCTCCATCCATACTTCTCACTTCTTATATTTTATTCCCTATTTTAATATCTAGTTTCCCCTCATTTAACACATATTAATTATGTTTTAGTGAGGTGTGTGATATAAGATTTTATTGTAAGGTCTCGGCTATAAGAGTAGACATGATAATGTGTTGGAATGAATGGTTGTGTGTGTTTTATACATCCATTTAATTGAACTGGGGGGATTAATTTAGATGAATGGTACAAAATCTATTTATTGAATGAGTTATTATAGAAATCATTTCAAGGTAGACTATGAATGGTTGGATTTATGCGTTACTAGGTTCATCCACCTCTCACCCTTATACACTTTTGTTTATTAATTTGTTCTTTAAATTTTTATTCCATAAACTCCACTTCCATTTTTTCATTATTTTAAAACTAGAAACATAAAAAAACTATCTAATGAATTGATATTCATTTTATCACACTAAACCTCATTAGGATATGACCCTATTTTTTCCTTTTCAATATTTCAATAGAATTATAAATTACTCTTGTATTTTTTTATAAACACCTACTCATTAAAAATGTAAAAATATGAAAAAAAATTATATAAACAAAAATAGGAACAATCCCTCATTAAATTTCATTTTCACGACTTTTGGTCTAGTTTGGAAAAGAGGGGATACTTGAGTGTGTGATTCATTTTTAGGTACTTTGAGTGAGTAATATTTAATTTATTTTTAATGATTATCATTCTTTTCATTTAAATATTCAATCCACTTCAATATAGTCTAATTTTTTACATTGAACACATCGACCCTTGGACTCAATGCATACCCATGAAAATTCATCATGATTAGAACATATATATTTGTCTCTTATGTGGAGGGTGTAGAAGATACAAAGATTGTGGTATGACATGGATTATTTTGAGATGATTATAAATTTTTTCATTAATTTATTATGAAATTAATTCAATGTGATATGGGATGGGACATGTGGAATAGGTGGATTAATAAATCTGAAAAAAAAAATTAATGAGAAATAATAAAAAAAAGTAAAAATTGAGTTTATAAATGAGACATGAAAACTTTTAATTTTTTATGAGAATTTTGTAAATTTCCTCACCCTTTATTTTTTCAAGGATTATGATGAAAATGTTGATTTCTTCTTATGAGTTCAAAATGTTAAGTCAAGAAGATTAGTGAAATTTTAATTTTGATAAATTTTTCCTTGAATTTCATTTGTTAAATACTTTTAATTTTATTATTAATTATTCTTAAATCAATTTTTTATTAATTTAGGAATAAATTTGTAATTGAATGATAAATAGACCTACATTCATGTTTTTAACATATTTTGTTATTTTAATTTTAATTTGAAAATGGAAAGAACTAATTTTTTTGTGTACATTAATTTTTAGAAGTAGTTAAACTTTAAATAAAACTAAAATTTAAGGAGTTATAGATTGATAAAGGATATAGAGAAGTATGATGATACATAATGTATTGATCCATGCATAAGATGTGATTGTTTTAAAGGAAAATTTACATACATAATATATTCTCTACTAGAGAAGTGAAACTTAACATTTTGGAGTGGGAGAGATTGTGAAATTGGCTAAGGAAGTGGTGCATGAGATAATTTTCCCAAGTAAAGATGATACATATGATAATTTATGAGGAAAAAATGATGTGTAACATATTTTCCCCCACCAAAGTTCATACAGAACATAATTTAGGAGGCAAAGGAGGATGTGTATGATGTTTTTTTAAAGCACAAGAATAATTTGTAACATATTATATAAAGGTAGAATCATATGTAACATTTATAACTTTTAAAAAATTATAAAGATAGATATATATGATTATTTCCTATAGTGGATACTGATACATAATTTTTTTTCTCCTGAGGAAGTAGCATACATATTATAATTTCTAAGAATCTAGGTGCATACATAATATATTAGAGTTTGTAAAAATCTGGAAAAGATTATATATATGATTTTATGGATAGAAAATAAGTATATGAAAGATATTTTCCTCTAGAAAACTTAGTTTTTGGGAGAATAATATGTTACATAGAATTTTAGAGTTAGTTAAATTTGAGGATCCAGTAGATTAAATAATATAATTTTTCAATGATGAAGATACATAAAATTTTTTAATTTAAGTAAATTTTAAGAATCTAACTATGGGTGAGAGTTACTAAGTAGCTCTATAATATGGAAGCACATATAAATAACTTTTTTTTACTCTTCACAATCTTGAGATCACTTTATAAGGATTAATGATCATTTAGGAAGAACTAGTATGACTGTGAGATAAATCCCATTCCCACATGATTGAAATGTAATGCATCTCCTAAAAAATAGAATACTTCATTTTTCTGCATAGCCAAACTAGATAAGCTATGATAAATAAGAACATATTTCACACATCTATTCAAAAAATAAACTAGGGATCATGGTTATAATCAAAGGATATGGGAAAAAAAGTTTCTCAAAGATGGATCCTCTAGGAAGCTGATGAGGAGGACTAAATATACACCTATATGTGGATAGATATTATAATTCAAGGGAGTGATTGTGATTTTTTATGAACACTTATGAGGATAATAAGATCAGGGTGATCAAGTTCAGATTCTAGATGAATACAGAATAGTTTAGTAATTTCCAATTAGAAGAGTTTTTACTTTTCTCTTTTAGTGGATGTTGGAAGTTAGGTGGTGAGTCTTTTATGTATCTATCTAGGATATGTATAGCCAACATATAAGGCATTACCAAGGATATTATTATGAAATCTAGTTTTTTATTCTCTCATCACTATTATTTTATTATTCATGGTCTGGGAAGTGGTGAGTTTTGGATACTTGAGATTGGGTCTGCCTCTAATCATTATCACTTACTATTATGGTGAGGGTATGAATGAAAAAAAGGTGGATATTTCTATCTATCCATACTTCTCACTTATTGGATTTCATTACCTATTTAAATATTTATTTTCCACTCATTGAACACAAATAATTTAGGTTTGATTAAGGTGTGTGATATGAGAGTGTAGTGTGAGTTCTTAGCAGTAAGACGGGACATGAGTGTGTGTTGGCATGCACAGGTGTGTATGTTCCATGCATCCATTTCATCAAACTGAGGGTGTTAGTTAGAGGAATTATATAGAATATATATATTTAATTGGTTATTATAGAAATAATGTCAAGGTTTCTTCAAATGGATGTATTTTTGGGTTCTAAGGTTCATCACCTCTCACCCTTGCTTTTACAATTTTATTTATTATTTTCTTATTTCATTTTTCATTACATAAAATCAATTGGCTTCATTTTCATTCAATATTTTAAAACTAAAAACACGAAATTAGATTCTAATAAAGTGGGATTCACTATATCATATTGAGCCTCATTAGGATATGACCCCATTCATCCCCACACTGTATTATAGAAGAATTATAAATTATTATTGATAAGATCCCTATGGTAGGATATTCTATCAATTAGCTATAATACATATATTTTAATGGTTCTATTTTAATCATTATATGGGAGTCCATTTCAATAAAAATTGTTCCAAATGTAAGCTATTGAGGAGTATTTCATTATTCCTATCCTAATCAAGAAACCTAGGATCGTGTGAAAATGATCAAGAAGATATTATCCATAGCTCAAAGTATGTATAATTCATATATAGATCAAAGGAATTATACTCTTGATTTGATGTTTTAGATCATTTTTTTCTTTAGGTATCACCTTTATTGGGACATTATATAATTTTAAACAATTGGAATTGGATTCACGGTTTTTTAGGCCTTTGAGATTCTGAAGAGGATTGTGGAGGTTTCATACCACTTTGTATTACCTCTAAAATACAATGTTACGTATAATGTTTTTCATATGTTGCGGTTGAGGAAATATAAACTAGATCTATCTCATGTTCTTTAGTGTAATTATGTATCATAATAAATGGACACATATTTTATAGAAAAACTAGTGTATATTATTGATCATAGTGAAAATATTTTGAAAGGAAAAAATCATTCCACTTGTATATATTATATAGAAGTATGGGTGTGTGTAAGAGGATACAAGGGAATGATAAGCTCAAATTAAGTCTCAATGGATAGATTAAATCATTAGTGACACTCGATGATGCTTCTTGAGGGTGATAAGTCCAACAGTAGGGAATTTGTAACAGGGAAGATTTTTTTATGTTTTTTTTAATTTAATTTTTGATTATTTAAAATTAATTTATGTGGGTTTGAATTAAATTTTAGTTTGATGTAAAAGGAGGAAGAGTTTGGGAGTGAATGTGGAGATAATTAAACTAAATGTTCAGTTAGTATACCATTTAAAATATAGTATCAAGGAAATGGATCTAGGTGGTGAAACCATGAGGTTTTTAGCCTACACTAAGGCTCTGGTGGGACACAAAAACTCTAGTGGACCTCTATAGGAACTATGATGTTTTAGTTGGGTGTTTTTTTAAACATGGGATATTTTTTATTGGGTAGGTGATTGTGATGATATATGGTCCACCTTGGGTGTAATTTTTTTCATGGGAGATAGTTGTGTGAGTTGGAACTATAATAAATATAACTCAGTCATAATGAGTGCTGCTAAGGATGAATATATTATTGATATTAGGTCTTTCTCTTTTATGATTTGAATGAAGTAAAATATGAATGTTTTGAGGGTGAAATTGGAAAAACTAATCATAATTCACTATGATAATAAATTCTCAATATACCTCTATGAAAATCATGTGCAACACTCAAGGTCCAAGTATACTGATATCAGATATAATTTCATTAAAGAGAAGGTAGAAACTAGAGACATAAAGCTAGAATTTTTTCATACTCATGACCACTTAGATAATATTTCTACCAAGTATGTTCTAAGGATGGATTTGAGTTTTTAAGGTTGAACATGGGTTTTCATCCCCTCCCGTGTCATTAAGGAACTTTGGGAGTAACCCCACTTATCCTTGGATTATGTTTTCAGAGGGGGATAAAATGTGAAAAACTCTTATGGAGGAAGGTAATAATTATATTCATATTTTTTATCTAGTGGTTTTTATTATTTTAAAAATTGGGATAACATTATAAAGTGGGTACTTGAGTTGAGGGGGGATCATTGTGATCACTTAACCAAAAAAAATTATTATCACTAAAGATTGGAATTCTCTCAAAAACACTACATTATTCTATGGTGTGGTGTTAAGACAAATATAATATGATATGGGTTGTGATTTTGGGTTTCTTAACTAATTTGTTAAATTTTAGTAATGATTTGAGAAATTTTGACAACAAATCTATAGTGTTATATTGAAATTCCCATTGGAATTGTTGAATGGGTTTTCTTTATTATTAATTTTTTATACAGATTTTTAAATATGTTTTAGATATATCACATGTGATGATTGTATATATGGTATCATAATTATTAATACATGTTTTAATGGTATTCTAAGAAATTTTGTTTTCTATATCAAGTGAAGAAGTGAATATTAAATGAATATTGGAAGAGGAGATATTCATTTGATGAAGTAAAATATTATGAGAAGAATTATAAAAGGATGACATTGAGTCTTCATTTGAAAATATATTATGAATTATTTTATGATTGAGGATAAGGATATGGTGTTGAGTACATTATAATATGGTCTTGGGTGGAATTTATATTACCATTTTTTCCTTTGTGGAGTTAATTAAAAAATATCCACTGAGTCATATCTAGGATACTCAGGCATCCTAGTTCTAGACTAGGAAAATCTTAAGGGAATAAATTCCAAGATTTGACTAAGAAGAGGAGAAAAAAGAGCATGATATGCATGGGGTCATAGTTTAAATATAAATCATTTGGGTTAGCACATGTATGGATAGTTGAGTTTAGCATCTCATGTGTGGGGTGGCATGAGAGGTTGAGGGAGAACTATGGAACCCTAGTAGTCTTAAATGGATAGCTAAGAGAGTGTTTGGTGTTATTAAGAAATTTCTGAGTGGATTGAAATTCGATGTGGGATGGAATTAAAAAACTTATTCACTATTACTCTACTTGAAGTTATGATCATAACATGGGCTACTCGACCATGTCATCTTCAAACTCTTTTTCTAGGGTCTCTCAACTTTGAGAATGAGATCACTTATTAGACCTTACATTAAAGTATCCATGGTATAAATTCAATTTAGTACATGAAAATAGACATACAAGATCGAATATAGATCATGGAATAAATGGAAAATGGAAAATTAAATATTTTGGCATACTTAGTTTTTGATTTCACAAGGTTGGAACATGGTGCATGCGAGGATAAAATTTGATGTGGTTAGTCACAAGGTATATAGTACATAAGGTTGCAATACGGGTGATATCAGATCACAAAGATACCATTAAATCATAAAGTGGAAGAGTTTGTGAGTTTGTGTGGTTGGTTCATAATGATGATTCTACGTGATAAGGGAATAGTACACATTTAACATTATGTGATAATTAATACACAAAAATGCATGCATGTAGGTTCTATATGTGGTGAATGCATGCAGTATGAGATGATGCTTGGTGTTCATGTAAAGTACATGGCAAAGAATGTGAAGATATTATATAGTCATTGAGTTTTATTTTCCTTGGAGTTGTATGATCATGAAAGACTAACCCAGTTTTTAGACTGGTGAAGGGATACGATCAATCATTATAGTCTATAAACTTTAGTTACCTCATAATTAAATTTGATAATCCTGATAATAAGATCTTATAAAGAGAATTGATATTGTTTTTCTAGAATTTCATTTTCCATACACGATACACCAGTACATGAGAAGTGGTACATGATAAGAAGTCTGATATCTCTAGTTCTCATAGTAAGAAGTTCATAGAGTAGTTTCACCACATGGAGTTATACCGTGTGAAGAAGAGAACCACTCCAAGTTGTAAATTTTGAGCTAGTTCACCAATTGAAGTAGTCACCATAAGAATTAGTGTTTCCATTCATATATGAGTCTTTAAATTATTCTATTTTGAAGAATTAAAATTAGTGGATTGATAATTTAACAACGAAGAAAATCAAAGTGTGCATGCATTCTCTAATGCACACTATGGTTATTATTATAAACTAAGTAAGAGAAGTTTATGTGTATACACTTTCTTTGATAATTTTTTTTAAATAAAAAATATTTATAATAATATATATTATTTGATATTGTGACATTTTGTAATACTATAAGATCTTTTTCATCATCAAGAGTAAGGATAATTTTAAAGAACTGGTGGTTCCAATATAAATAAAGTCATTCATATTTTATGTTAAGTGTATTATACCTTCATGAAACAATATGTGTGAATTTTATTTCACTTTTTATCATTAAAATATTATAGTGATAAATTAAAATCAATAAACTCAACAACAGTTGAACACAGAAAGGAGTAGGCACTCACATTGAGTTTAAACCACATAAAAACTCTCATGTGTTCTAATTGTCTTTTATATTATTGTATAGAGTTGAGTAAGATATTATAATGAGTAAATCAATACTTTAACCAATCATAATAGTTTGATTCAAAATAAATTATATGTAATAAAATATAGGTATTGTTGATTCACCCCCCCCCCCCAGTAGTACACTAACTCACTTACGATCTATAAAGAGTACCTGGGGAAAACTATGAGAAATAGTGGAACCAAAAGTTGATAATATTATGATGATTTTCATTGGATTTTATAACCATGTACATGGTACATGTAATATTTGTTAAGTGCCTTCAACAAATTCATAAGGTTCTTGAAGTGGTTTTCATAAAGGATACTTTATGGGATAATCAAAAATATTCATGGAAAAATTAAATGTGTGGTTGAAAGAGGAAATAAAAAAATGTGTTTATATTAAATTCATTTTATTCTCTTGCATTTATTAATTTATTTTTTTTTATTTTTATTGATATTAAGGAGTTATTTCATTGGATTTGGTGAATATTTCTTAAAATGAAATAAAATGATATTTATAATGATTATATTATTATTCGATTATTAATTGATAAAATGGTAAAATATTTAATTATATTGTTACATTGAAGGTGAAATCTAGTCAAGTGGAAAATTAGATAAATTTATATAATTATGGGAAAACAATCATAGATAAGTAAGTGGAAAATGGTAAATTTTAACTTCAGAATCCTTTTTAGACTTCATAAGAGTGAACTAGAAGTTTCAATTAGTCATCTAGTGGAAAAGGAAAACTTTGGAAGAATCATTTTTGGAAGTTCATAAGGGTCACTAGGAACTTCAGAGAGTTAATCTGAAACTTTATAAGGTTGATAAAAAGACTTTGTAAGGTTGATATATGAACTTCATAAGGTTCAATAAGAATACTACATAAGGTTTTCTAGAGAAATTTTTAAGTTTTATTTCCTTCAAAAAATTGGTAGTTAGGTGAAAACATAAGGGTAATTTTATAAAGTTCATTCTTTTTATCTTTTTCAGTAAAAAATCATCTAGAATAGATAAAAAGTATTTTATTAATCATAAAATATGATTAATTACATGGTCAATTTTGTATTTGTGGAATCAAGATATTATTGAAGTAAGATTATGTGGTGATATTATTAGTGATTTAAAATTAAGAGATTATATATACTAATTTCTTAACTAAAATATCAACACATCATGAGTAGTTTTATTACATTATGAAGAGACTTTCCCTTGTTTTATTATTTCTACTATGGTTGTTTCAGCCTCACTATAAGGATTTCTATTTTGTTAGGGCATAAATCCCAATAATTTTGATCACTAAAAAATTCCAAATATTCTATTGAGTATGTGATTTTAAAGTATAATTGGGGGAAATATTTTAAAATAACAAAGAATAAATCCTCAAGATCCATTTCATATCAAATATCATGAGAAGCAAACTAAGTTGTGGGTTTGTAAAATTCCATCCTAAAATTTTAGGGATGATATTAAAATTCAAAGGGAAATAATCTCATGGGTTTGACTAAGAATAGTTGACTAAGAATAGTTTAAGGATGTAAGAATTTACAAAAGTAAGAGTAGGTTGATAAATATTAAGTGTTGTTTCTTATATTGTTTCATGTTTTTTGAGTCCTATTTTCTATTTTATAATTATTATTGTAATTAGTATATTTTCTCCTCTTACTATTATAGCCTATAGAATATTGGGATAAAAACCTTTGGTGATTGTATAGGGTAAGGGGATTTTATTTTCATTCTAGATTTTTCTCTTTAATGAGTAAAAAATATTCTTGGTTGATTGATTTAAAAATTTAGTGGAATGTTATTTATTTAAATAAAATTATGCTTGAATTGTTTAATATGTTCATTATTTTATACCTTTGTTGATAAACTACAACTCTCACTCCACTCAGTTTAATCTATATTCTATGGAATGGGTTAGGTTGATTGGTGTGTGCCTAAAAATTGTAGGCATGTGCGTGATTCCAGGGAATTATTATCTGAATTACTTAGGAACACCAAAACCTAATTAGGAATTTTATGATTAGTTTAGGACTATCCCTCTAATTTCGGTGTCATTAATACTCTTTCACACATAAAGGAATAAGGATCAATCAAGTCATGATTACTACTAGATTAGTCTTAAAAATCACTTTCAACCTCATTTGATTGATGAAATGGTTGTGGATTATTTCATTTATCAATTAATAACAAAAATAGTGACCTATTTTAAAGATATGATAGAATTATAATTGAAAATGAAACCATGAACCCATAACCTTCCATATTCTTTATTTCACTATATCTCTTCATATCATTTTCAATTTCTCCTAAAACTAAATTCACTCCAAATAAACCCCTTTAAAAAATTGCGACAACCAAATTTCATACCCCTCTTTGAATAAAACACATGGTTTCAAAAATAATGTATTAATAATAACCTAGGGTTTTAATTTTATTTTTTCACACCCATGATAGTTTTACAAAAACATGGAACTATTTTTAGGGAGGTGGTTCCAAAAATACTAATTTTTTAATTGTATGAATTATTGTCATGATAATAAACTATTCTTAGTTGACCCTGAAATTGATGAAATCATACTAAAAACACTTCAAAAATTAAAATTGAAAAGTTATTTTGAGGATATTTTCTAGTCATATTCCAATGAAACTTAGAGTGTTCACCGTAATCCTATCACAGTGACTGGGAACTCTAACCAAAATTTGAGTGATCTCTATGTATCATACTTTGTAAATTAAAACACTCAAATTTCCATTCTTTCTCTACAAACCAAATTCTGAATTAAAAATTATACTGATACAATTATTACTCTGATTCCATGATATTATAGGAGATGAACCAGACAATCACATTGAGGAATTTACATTTTTATACTCTACATTGAATCCTAGATGACTTGTAGCAGAGCAAGTGAAATGGGGAGAATTTTCATTCTCACTGAAAGGAGTAACTAGAGAGTGGATATATAGTATATATCCAAGATAGGTACATTAATGGGATGACCTATAAATAATCCTTATTCAAATATTATTCACTACTTAATGAAGCACAGTAATCATCAAAGAGATATAATTCATCAAATATTCATTATAAGAGACTCTATATAAGTACTATGAGAGGTTTAAGAAATTATGTGAAAGTTTATCTCACCAATACATTTAATAGAATAACTTCAAAGTATTTTTCTATCAAGGTATTCTTGATAATGATAGGAATCTATTGGATGTATCCTCAAGGAAAGATCTAATTGAAAAATAACTAGTGGAGGATAAGGTACTTACAGAAAAGATAACGTATAATTCCTAGAAATTTGGTACATGAGGTAATAGTGCTAGGGGACTATATGAGGTAACATCTTATGATTCACCCATTTTAGAATCTTAATTATAGGAACTAACTAGTTTGGTTAGAAAAATATCTTTGAAAAAAACTAGTGAGAAACAAGCACCTGAAAGGGTATGTGGTCTATTTTATTATCCTAATTATTTTACTAAATAGTGTGATGAAGTTTGGGGAACTGAGAATTGTACATATAGATACTAAAAAAGTCAATTTAAATAGCCTAATAAATAATGGATAGGACCTTACAAATCCAAATACAGATTTTGGAATCAACAGAATCATGTCATACCACCTTAGAAATAATAATATCAACAATCCCTGCTATTTCAACAACCATACAAATAGACTTTCAACCAACCATATTACCAAAAACCACCCTTCTAAAAAAATAATCCTATTGGGTATCAATAAACTATTTACCCCTCACTTTTCTAGAACCAGCAATGTTCAGAGGTTTAGGATATGATAAATCTGGAAGAAGAATTTAAGAATCATCTATAAAGTTTAGTAGATATACTGACTAAAAACATTGGGAAACTACTTGATCAACTACCCTTAAAACGCAAGTGGTATATGAGTATAGTCACCACGAGAAGTGGTAAAAACCCACATTTTAGCCAATTTTGATTCCAATCAAAACTAGAACTCTACAAAGGAAGAATTAATAAAACCAATAGATAAGGAATATAATATGTCACGACTCGTCCCCCGGGGCCTATGTCGTGACTACCCCAAGCCCGCATTCCATTGTCCAGGGGCTGGTGACTAGCACCAAAGGTGTAATTACCTATAATTGGGAAGGTGTTGCCTTTATAACCTGTAAACACATGCACCTAAACACACAGCAAGATACAAAACACCAAGTAAACTGTATAACATAAGAGTGATAAAAGTAAAAGGGGCTAGAATACAATCCCAACTGGAAAGTACAAGTACAACTGAAATAAAATACAACTGAAGAAAGAGAAAAGATAGCTACTAGATCATCCTCTGGGGATCCTACCTGAAGGGTAGGTACAGATCGCCTCCTCAGCACTCCACATCTGTCCATCTCCTCTATGTATAGACACGTAATATGGTCCACCTCCAAGTACCATCCTGTCCTGTTACTCTCAGCCTTAGTCAGCACTGCCCGTCTTCTGCATCCAACACAACAAGGTGCGGACATAGCCCATGCAGGGGGATTTATAACGATACTCAGTAGGGACCCCGAGACCCTGAAGGTATCTCAAAAATCCACCAAGGTAAAACCACAAAGTAATAAATCAACAGATAACACTACTTAGGTATATTCCCATACATAAACCTATTTTATCAAGTGATCCATCTCAATTGTGAGGAAAACACATAAAAACTAACTCAGCTCAACCAGGATTTTATTCAAGGGGTAGTATCAAGTAACAACCCCAAACACATTTTCAAAACCTCAGCTGTTGGAGAACTCCTCCTCTATCGATTACAGTGGGCCTATTGTGACACCAAGCACGCTTCCCACTAACCTTAAACTGCTGAGGTACTCCTCCTATCGAGTACCATGGATCTATTGTGTCACCAAGTGAGCTCCACACCGTGGGTCTTCCACGTCACCATGTGTGCTCCACCTCATAGCCTGCTGAGGTACTCCTCCTGTTAAGTACCGTGGGTCTGTCGTGACACCAAGGTGCTCCCCACTGTGGGTCTATCGTGACACCAAGGCGCTCCCCACTGGGCTAGTAGAGTCACTCTGAGTCAAAACGGTCAGCAGTCATCAGGTCTCAGCCAGCTACTAGTTCTTCACACTACGCTCTCTCGTCTCTAGGAGGATCCGCTCCACAAGCTGTCATTCAATACTCCAACTATCACGAAGTCCCAAGAAGAAGTATCTCAAAGTTCTACCACATCATAGGGGTCTCAATGCAACAGACGGCACGTCAAACGGATTTCTGGTCTGTGAGTTATTAGCCTTTTAGTCCCGGGGGCCCGTTTAGATTCATGCTCAATCCAACCTGACCGTACCTCAACTATAACCAAGACTCTAGTAGGTTATACACAAAATAACCGTCTTGCTATAATAATTCCAGCGTCTCTCACGGCTCATCAAACGGACATTTGGTGCCAAAGATATGGCCGAAGGAGCGTAAGTGGATCGTAGTGGGCCCGGTTCCGGTCTGATCGAGTCGGACTGACCTGGCCTGACCCAGTCTAGGACGACTTGGATCGGGTCAACCCGGCCTGACCCATTGGGTCTGGCCCGGCCCTTAGGTCAAGCCAACTTTTTGGGTTCGGCCGGCCCACTGGGCCCCGACAAGCAGGCTGCGAGGGGCCGCAGAGAGCTTTGAGGGCGCGGACTGGCCATGAGGGCGTGGACCGGCCATGGGTCGTCATGAGGGAGGTTCGGCCAGGAAGGCACTACGTGGGAGGCTTAGCCCGGAGGGCGCCGTGATGGCGGCTCGTCCCGGGGCGTAGGGCCAATTTGGCTCGGAGGGCTGAGGGGGCGCGGCTCGGGGTGGCTCGGCCCGGGGGATGGGGTGGCGCGGTCCGGGCTGTTTCGGCCAGCGGGTCAGCATGGCTGGGGCCGGTTCAGTTGGGAGGCCGAAGCGATCGAGGTGGCTCAGCCGGCAGATGATGCAGCCAAGGCAGCTCGACCAAGGCGCGGCGTGGCCGGGGCGCGGCGCGACTCGGGGCCGGTTCGGCCAGCGGCGGCATGGGGTCGTTTTGGCCATGAGGTCGGGGCCCCATGGGGGCGGTGTGGGTCATAGAGGTCATGGGTGGTGGCGTCGTTGCCTTCGTCTCCTTCGTCTCCTTCCTCTAGTTAAAATAACATCTCAAATCAACACAAGGGTTACAGAGAGGACGGTCCATGTTAATTTGTCCCACACTCTTCGCCTTAGAGTGGTAGTAAGAGGTTCACAAGAACAAATCACATCAAACCCTCCCAAAAAGATTCTTCCCAACCAAAAAAAGAAAATAAGGGGTGTACTTGTGAAGTGATAATCAAAAAATAATTAAACCCATACCTTGTTCTTTGTTGGTTGACGTTGGCACGAGAAGGCGTACGTCGATTCGTTGTAGACGAACACATCCTACGTCGAAGGAAGTTCTGAGGAAGAAGGTCGAAGTCGAGGTCATTCTTCATAGTCTAAGTCGTTCCTCATCGGTATTCTTCGTCGGTGGAGCTTTCTTCATCAGTGGAGTGTTATTCATCGGTGGATCTTTCTTCGTTGGGAGATTTCTCCCAAGTTCCTCGTCTCCCCAAATCCACCCAAAATGAAAAGGCATCCCAAGATAATAGATTATAATATATATTAAGTTGTTGGCATAATATTCAAAAAAAATTAATTGATTAAGGGGAAGTTGGCATAATTAATAAAGTGCGTTGGCACAATTAAAATTGTGGAGGTGTTGAAGAGGCTCCCCCCACATTTATTAGGGAGTTGAGGGTTTCTCCCAATTAAATGGGGGTTTCAAGGGGGTTTAATCCTCGGTGGTCCCCACCACCATAACCTCTCATGGGAGGTTATGGTTCGGGTGGTCCCCACCACCATAACCTCTCATGGGAGGTTACGGTCTGGTAGTCCCCACTTCCAACTTCCACATAGAGGTTTAGTTCTGGTGGAACCCACCTCCCAACACCAACATGGGTGTTTCAAATAAAAATAAAAATGTCATGAACTTTTATTTTTATTTTATTCTTACACGAAAAACCCAAAAGATATCTTTCACTCTCGACCCACTTTTGTCGATATGAAAGTCTCCTTAAGCGAATACCGGCACTGCGAGTTCAACGGTGCCCTCAGATTTCAATTCTGAGCACTGGTTTAAAAGTTATGAAAACCCACTAGCATGTTTACTGAACATACCAGAACAAAAAGTTCATAAATTCATTATGGGCACTCCGGGCCTTGGAATCATGCACCGTCAATTTTTGCGGACTCATAAAATTTCCATATATCTAAAAAAATATTACATGGAAATTTCGGGTCTTTACATTCTCCCCACCTCAGGGGTTTACGTCCCAGTAAGCTACAACTCGAACTAAGGGAACAAGTGGGGGTACTGAGCACGCATCTGAGCCTCCCTCTCCCATGTTCTCTTCTGGAGGTTCTCATGCTGCCAGCGAAGACGCACTAGAGGTATCAACCATCCACGAAGGACCCGCTCCTATCGATCCTCAATCTCTATTGGAAACTCCATAAAAGTCGCCTCATCCTCGATTTCCAACTCGCCATGGTCGATCATGTGAGAAGGGTCGTGCACTTATCTCCTCAGTTGGGATATGTAGGAGACATCCTGCCCCCGGTGCAACTGAGGTGGAAGAGCTAAGCAGTATGCCACCTCGCCAACTCTGCTAAGGACCTGAAAAGGTCCGATAAACCTTAGAGATAACTTGCGGCCTCAGCCAAATCTTTGTAGACCTCATCGGGGTGAGACCCGTAGAAAGACGTGGTCGCCATCCTTGAACTCCAGAGGTCTTCGGCTCCTGTCAGCATATGACTTTTTCCTACTCTATGTCATCTTCATCTGCTCCTGGATGATTTTCACCTTCTCTATAGTAGCTCATACCATCTATGGTCCCACTAGTGTTGTCTCCCCTAGGTCAGTCCAGCACAAAGGTGATCTGCAAGGTCACTCGTGCAACGCCTCGAAAGGTGACATCCCAATGGTGTAGTGATAGCTGTTGTTTTATGCAAACTCCACCAAAGGTAATTGATCCTCCCAGCTACGACCAAAGTTGAGAACAAAAGAACATAGCATGTCCTCGAGGGTCTGAATGGTCCACTCAGTCTCGCCATCCTTCTGAGGATGGAAGGCAGTGCTAAAACGAAGCTGCATCCCGAAAGCCTCCTAAAACCCCTTCCATAGCTGGGAAGTAAATCATGTGTCATGGTTAGAGATAATTGTTGAAGTTACTCCATGTAGTCGAACAATCTTCTGTACATAGAGACGTTACAAGCTCTCTATTGAACCCTGATCTCTGGTCAGTAGGAAGTGGGCCGACATGGTGAGTCGATCGACGATCACCCAAATCAAGTCATGTCCCCTGGATGTACATGGAAGTCCTGTCACAAAATCCATGGATATCCCATCCCACTTCCACTCTGGGACCTCTAAAGGCTGAACCAAGCCTACTGGTACTTGATTCTTTACCTTCACTTGCTGACAAGTGAGGCACTGATAAACAAACTCTACAATTGATTTCTTCATTCCCGGCCACCAGTGATATCATCAGAGATCCTGGTATATCTTCACCACTCCTGTATGTACTGCTATAGGGGATGTGTGGAACTCCCTAAATACTTCCTCCTGAAGTGACACTGGTACCATGGTACATCCTATGAAGAGGATGATGCGCTCCACACCTTCTGAAAATCAATCAAGTGCCTGCCCTGTGGATATATGAGCACGTCGAGCCTTGCAGTCAGCATCCCCACACTACACCTCCCTAACTCGTTAAAGAAGTGTGGGAGTGACTGTAAGATACTGTAAAAAAAGTTGCTCCGTATCTATCCACAAAGGATATCTGCAAAGCGGTCAGCTGCTGCGTCGCCTCGCCTGGAAGTTGTATACCAGATCTCCTACTGAGTGCATCTGCAACAACGTTCTCCTTCCCAAAAGTATAAAATATCTCAAAGTCATAGTCCTGGAGAAACTCAAGCCAATTTCATTGTATCAGGTTCAGGTCCTTCTAAGAGAAGATATACTTGAGACTCTTGTGATCAGAGTACACGGTAAAAATATCACCCATCAGATAGTGTCACCATGTCTTTAAGGCGAAGACCACTGCTGCCAACTCTAGGTCCTGGGTAACATAGTTCTACTCATATTGTCTTAGCTGCCGAGAACTATATATGATCACTGCTTACTCCTACATCTAGAGACATCCAAGCCCGGTCCCTGATGCATTGCAGTAAACTATGTGCCCTACGCATTCCTCTGGAAGCCTTAAGATGGGGGCACTAGTCAGGCTCTGCCTCAGCTCCTGAAAGCTCTAATGGCATCTCTCCGACCACATGAAGAGTTTCCCCTTCTTCATCAAGGCTGATAGTGGTGCTACAACTCTAGAGAATTCTGGCATAAACCTCTGGTAATATCCAACCAAACCCAGGAAACTTCGTACCTTCATCACACTCCTGGGTGGCTCCTAAGAAAGTACCGCCTAAATCTTTGCTAGATCAACTCCAACTCCAGCCTCTGAGATGACATGTCCCAGAAAGTGAACCTATTGGATCCATAACTGTCACTTCGAGATCTTACCATAAAGCTGGTTCTCTTAGAGTGTGTTTAGTACTACCCACAAATGGTAGGCATGCTCCTCCTCAGTAGTCGAATAGATCAGGATGTCGTCGAAGGAGACTATGACAAAGCGATCAAGGTATTGCTGAAAGATCCTATTCATGAGTCCTAGGAACACTGTTGAAGTGTTGGTTACGTCAAATGGCATAACACAGAACTCATAGTGGCCATACTGACACCTGAAGGTTGTCTTCTGTACATCCTCATCTCGCACTTTGAGCTATTGATAGCCTGATCTGAGGTCTATCTTCGAGAACCACCATGCTCCCTTCAGCTGATCAAAGAGATCGTCAATCCTCGGGAGTGGGTACTTGTTCTTCACGGTCACCTGGTTCAGGTTCCGATAGTTAACACAAATCCTTAAGCTCCCATCCTCCTTCTTGGCGAACAGAATTGGGGCTGCCTAGGGAGAAACATTGGGTCAGATGAATCCCTTCCCCTGCAAGTCCTCCATCTATACCCTCAGCTCACGAAGCTCAGATGGAGCCATCTGATATGCTGGTGTAGATATTGGTTTCATCTTGGGATACAAGTTAATGTAAAAGTCCACCTATCTGCGAGGTGGTAGACCTGGAACAACATCAGGGAAAACATCCGCGTACTGGTACACCACTACAGGATAGCTCGGACTCTCCACATCCACATCTCCAAGGGTAAGGCTAGCCAACTGATGAGTGATCGACTACAATCTCCTCTGAGTAAGTCCATCATGCGCTGCAAAGATTCCCTTCTCTCCAGTGAAGGTAAAACTAGTCCCATCCGTGCGGACACACCGCACTTTGCACCTAATACAGTCAATCTAAGCATGGACTCTAGATAACCAGTCCATACCCAAAATGACGCCATAAGGCCTCGATACTGCTACTAGGAGATCCCAGCCGAATCTCTCTCCTCCTAGAGTAAGCTCGCACTGCCGGCACTAGTGCGTAATCATCGAATCTTCTCCTGTATGAGTCTCTAGCCGTAAAGATCGAGACAACGGCTCTGTCAGAAACTCCAAACTCCGAACGAGGGTGGTGTCAATAAAATAATGACTGGAACCTGTGTCTATAAGTACTATGGATGTGGTGGAGTAGACACAGATCATACCTCGTATCATCTCCAGAGCGTCGTAATTTTAGGCCTCAGCTGCCTGGAGCTGAGCTCTCCCCTATCCACCTGCTCCATGTGGTCAGGGTGGACCTCCTGGTAGTGGTGGTGGTAATATATCGAATCGTTGCCCACCGCCAGCTGCACGACCATCTCCTCTGCCACGTCCGCCTACTCCCTACAGACCTCCTCGGTCGAACATCTGTCTCAGCCTGGGCGTTCCTTAGACCATCTTCTGATCATCCGAATGGCGGGTTGGAGAATCATGAGCCATGTGACCATGCCCGCCGCATGTGTAACACTGCCTGCTCCTGGCATGACTAGCTCCACTTCGGGTTCCCCGCACAACTGATCCAGAGTCATGCAGTCTTCCACCTGTATGTCTGGTCCTCTTGGACCTCTCTTAAATCTGTCTGTTGCCAGCTGTAGAAGACTCTGCTATGTGATGACTGGTAGTGGGTCTCGCTGTTGGTGACTACTCAGAAAGGAAACTCTCCTCCAAGAGGTCTCTCTCTAACACCCCCACCAGTGTCGGGATGCTGAGTGAGATCACTGAAGCTCTGATCTCCTATATGAGTCCTTTCTTGAAGGTTCGGGCCCTGAAGAATGGGTCTCGCACCATATATATGGAGTAACGTGAGAGGTCGGTGAACCTCGCTGAGTAATGAGCTACAGTCATGTTGCCCTGTTGTAGATGAAGTAGCTCCTATATGTGCACTATGTGAAGAGTTGCTAGGACAAACTCTGCCCGAAACAGGCTCTTGAATTCTGCACAGAAAAGTTTCACCTCGTCGTGGACCTGGAGCATCAAGCTCCACCATCTACCTATTTTTGCCTGTAGAAGGCTAGCAGCAAGAATCACCATGAGGTCTACTGGTGTCCCTACCAGTCGGAAAACTCTCACCACAACCTCCATCTAATCCTCAGCCGCCTGTGGGTCCTTCTCTCCCCTAAAACTAAGTGGCCTTAAGCATTGGGATTCGTTCAACGCTCTCAAGTGGCATGCACTCTCTACTGCTGGGGCTTGTGTCATTGTTGGCCCAACAGGTAATGGTACCGCTGGTGCCTCCATTGGTAAAGGGTCTTACACTGAGGCCTCATCGCTCGGTGGGCTATCAGCACATACAAATCTCAGAACTCAAGCTGGTTGTCTGCGTGGAGACATCCTGAAAAGAAACAGGTGCTCTATGGTTAAAATTTTTACCTAGTGAGCTGACCTGGTGAACTAACTTAAATAAAACTTTTGAAAACACACATGCAATCAGTGTTTTCGTGCACTGAGTTGGAAATCAGAATTCAGGATCCTGGTGTATGGATACGTCGGCCACCGCACCAACACTGGACTCCCAAAACCAAAAACCACACTCACAACACTTAACATTATTTATTCACAGAAAATATCAAGATTCCTATGTTCTGCAGTAGAACCAACTCCTTTGATACCAATTTGTCACGACCCATCCCCCGGGGCTTGTGCCGTGACTACCCCAAGCCCTCCTTCCATATTCTAGGGGATGGCGACTGGCACCAAAGGTATAATTCTCTATAACTCGGAAGGCATTTCCTTTATAACCTATAAACACATGCAACTAAACACACATCAAGATAAGAAACACCAAGTAAACTGTATAACAAAAGAGTGATGAAATTAAAAGGGGCCAGAATACAAGCCCAACTGGAAAGTACAAGTATAATTTAAATACAATACAACTGAAGAAAGAGAAAAGACAGCTACTGGATCATCCTCCAAGGATCCTACCTGAAGGGTAGGTACAGATCGCCTCCTCAGCACTCCACATCCGTCTGTATCCTCCGCGTATCGAAATGTCGTATGGTCCACCTCCGGGTACCGTCCTGTCCTGGTACTCTCAGCCTCCTTCAGCACTAACCATCATCTGCATCCAACACAACAAGGTGTGGGAATATCCCATGTAGGGGTGAGTATAACGATACACAGTGGAACCCCGAGACCCTCAAGGTCTCTCAAAAATCCACCAAGGATAAACCACAAAGTAATAAATCAAAAGATACCCCTACTTAGGTATATGCTCATACATATACCTAAGTTATCAAGTGATCCATCTCAATCAGGAGGAAAACACAGAAAAACTGACTCAGCTCAACCAGGATTTTATTCTAGGGGTAGTATCAAGTAACAACCCCAAACACATTGTCGAAACCTTGGATGCTAGATAACTCCTCCTCTATCGAGTACAGTGGGCTTTCCATGACACCAAGAACGCTTCCCACTAACCATGGACTGCTGAGGTACTCCTCCTGTAGAGTATCGTGGATCTGTCGTGTCACCAAATGTGCTCCCCACCATGGGTCTGCCGTGTCACCAAGCGCACTCCCCCTCGTATCCTACTAAGGTACTCCTCCTGTCGAGTACCGTGGGTCTGCCAGGACACCAAAGAGCTTCCCACCATGGGTCTGTGGCAACACCAAGGCGCTCCGCACTGGGCTAGTAGAGTAACTCTGAGTCAAAATGGCCAACAGTCGTTAGGTCTCAGCCAGCTACTATGTCTCCACACTACACTCGCTCGTCTCCGAGAGGATCCACACCACAAGCTACTCATCGATACTCCAAATATCACAAAGTCCCAAGAAAAAGTATCTAAAAGGTATGCCACGTCATAGGGGTCTCAATGCAACAGACAGCACGTCAAACGAACGCCCGGTCTGTGAGTTATTAGCCTTTTAGTCCCGGGGGCCCGGTTGGATTCGTGCTCGATCCAACATGATCGTACTTCAACTATACCCAAAACTTTATTAGGGTATACTCAAAAGGACAATCACTCTCCAAGAATTCCAGCACCGCTGACGGTTAATCAAACGAACGTCTGGTGCCAAAGATATGGGCAAAGGAGCGTAAGTAGATCGTAGTGGGCTTGGGTTCGGTCTGACCCGGTCAGACCAACCTGGCCGGACCCAGACTGGGTCGACCTGGTTCGGGTCGACCCATCCTGGCCCATTGGGTCTGACCCGGCCCGTTGGGCCCCTCCCAGCAGGCCGTGGAGAATCGTGAGGGCGTGGACCGACCGTGAGGGCGCGGACCGACCGTGAGGGCGTGGACCGGCCATAGGTCGGCACGAGGCCGGTTCGGCCCGGAGGGTTCCGCATGGGCAGCTCGGCCTAGAGGGTGTCGCGAGGGTGGCTCGGCCCGGGGCACGGGGCCGGTTCGGCTCGGAGGGCTGCGGGGGCGCAGCTCGGGGCGGCTCGACCCAGGGGTCGGGGTGGCGCGGCTGGGGCCGGTTCGGCCAGAGCGTGGCGCGACCGACGCCGGTTCAGCCAGGAGGATGGAGCGGTCGAGGTGGCTCGGTCGGCGGATGGCGTGGCCAGGGAAACTCGGTCGGGGTGGGGTGTGACCGGGGCGCGGCGCGGCTCGGGACCGGTTCGGCCGGCGGCGGCACGGGGCCGGTTTGGCCGAGAGGCCGGGGCGCAGTGGGGCAGCGCGGGTCATAGAGGCCACATGTGGCGACGTCGTTGCCTTTGTCACCTTCGTCGCCTTCCTCCATTTCGTGGACTCGTAAAATTCCCATATATTTAAAAAAAATACATGGAAATTCTTGGTATTTACATGAGAAGTGGATTAGGGAGAAATGGTAATAGTAAAATAAAGTTAATTCCATAAAATAAAAGAATAAAGAAGAATAACCCTTTAAAATAAAAAAGGTAAAATATAGGCATTCCACTTATATTCCCCTCTGGGGTGATTCAATCAAAGAAATTGTAAGAGGAGGAGATTTAAAAGGATATTTCATAAAATTTCCTGAAGATATAAATAAATATTCTACTACTTAAATATCTCAAGAAAATAGTTAAAAAAATAATTTCCTTAAGGATATCTACACCAAAAAGATAATAATTCAAGGGACTTATAGAGTTGAATTGGGAAGAATTGTTTCATCCTTGACTACCCCATAGGTGCCTTCTAAATGTTAATATATAGGTATATTTTATATTCATTATATCATTATATCAATATATTTTAAATATTCATTTTATGATATTAGAATCTCTATAAACTTAATAGTGCATTCTATTTTTTACTTCCTTATAGATAGGAGAACTCAATCCCAAAATATGAGTGGTTCAAATTGTAAACAGATCCACTGTATTCATATGAGTCCTAAAAGATTTGATATTTTTAGCATAAAATCTAATATTCCCATATAACATCAATGTTCTAAATAATGAGGATAATATGACCCCCATTATAGTCACCCATTATCTTAGGTAGACCCTCCTTGAAGATAGTTGTGACTATCATAAATGCATATAAGGGAACTCTCACTATAAAATTTAGTGAGAACACTGTCCATTTTAAAATCTTTGATTCCATGAAATACCCATAGTATGAGAATTAAATCTATAAATTATCACAAAATAAATAAAATAATCAAAGTTAATAATTTGATATGTTGTAAAGAAAATTTAAATTGGTAAGAAAATTAAGATTTGAAACTTCTGTAAAATATAATTTGAAACAACTTGAAAAATCTATTCATAACCTGAAAAAAGTGGTAATAATTTCTTTATTTGATTATTTTTAATATTTTTAAATATCTAAAATGATGTTATTTAATTTTGGGTATAGGATATACAAGATTTTTGAGTTGATAAATCTATAACTCGATTCATCATTAGAACAGCCCCCAAAATCAGGAGTTAAAATCTCTACCCACTTACTTGAAATATGTGTACCTAATAGAAGGATAAAAGTTTCTAGTGATTATTTATATTATCCTATCCCCAAATAATGATAAAACTAGTATAAATTTTGAGAGAAATTTTGAAACCCATAGGCTGAAGTTTATGAGATATCCCTTGGATAAGTGAAAAAAAATATGCATGTACGAAATTTTTCTTGATGAAAATTCAAAGCCAACCAGGCATCCCTAAAGGAGACTAAATCCAACCCTGATAGATGAATTCAATAAGTAGATAGAAATTTTTTTACAATATGGTATAATATACCATATATCTAACTCATAATGGTTTATTCTCATTCATATAGTCCCCAAAAACTGGACTGACCATAGTAAAAAATAGGAGGATGAATTAATCCTTGTAAGAGTCCAAAAAAATTTAGGGTTTGTATAGATTGTAGTAAATTTAACTATTTCACTTGGAAGGATCATTTCCACATTCCCAATATTAACCAAATGTTAGAAAGATTATCAGGAATGACTCACTACTAATTTATAGATAGGTTTTTAGTATACTTTAAAGTTCCTATTGCTCTTGGGGACCAAGAGAAGAAAACCTTTACATGTATTTATGGTACCTTTTAACATAATAGGATGTCATTTTTCTTGTGTAATACACTAGTTACGTTTCAAATATTCGTATTAAGAATTTTCTCTAACCTTATTGATGACTGCCCAGAATTTTATTTGAATTATTTTACTATTTTTGGAGATTATTTTTATTATTTTTTGGGAAATTTTGACAAAGTTTCTAAAATTTGAATTGAAAATAATATTATTTTAAATTTTTAAAATTTATAATTCATGGTAGAAATCATCATAGTGATTTGGAATATAATTTAAAAAAAATGATTGAGGTTGATAAATCCAAAATAAAAGTTGTCAATACATTTCCTTATCTAACCTATGTAAAGAATGTGAGAACTTTTATAGTGAATATAGGGTTTTAAAGAAGTTTCTATAAATATTTTAATATGGTTTCCCTACCACTTTCAAATTAATTTTAAAACATTATAAATTTAATTTTGATAATGGTTTCAGGGAATCTTTTAATGATTTGAAATATAAACTAACTAAACCACCATTGATACAACCACCCAACTATGAGAATCCCATTGAGCTTATTTTTAATGCATCAAACCATGTTTTTGGAGAATTATTTTCTCAAATAATATAAGGCATAATGTAGTTGTATATTCCTCAAAAACACCGAATGCATCCCAAAACAATTACATATACACTAAAAGGAATTTTTTTATCAGTTTTTATTTGGATAAAATTATATCATAATTTCTAGGTACTCATGTCACTATTATCTTTGATCATTTAGACTTAAGGTATATTATAAAGAAGTAATAAAATAAACTAAGCTTGGTTATATGGATATTGTTACTATAATAATTTTATTTAGAGATCAAGGATAAGAGAAGAGTTTAGAGTCAAGTGGAAGGTCACTTCAGTAGTCTTCCCAACATAGTTAAAGTGTAAATTCTAGAAAAAGAGAATTTTAATGACTTTATCTTTGGGAGAAGGTTTATTTGGTTGAAGGATATGTACCATGGTATGTTGATATGGTGAAATTTTTAGTAACTTCTCAAGTCCCCTCTAATATAAACCAATAATAAATTCTTAAGCTCAAATCTAAATTAAGGTATTATATTTGGGAAGATATATATCTTTTGAAAATTTGTAATGATAAAATGATTAAAAGATGATTTCCATCTATCCTATAATTTTTCCATACTCTCCCTTATGGATCTCACTATATACCTCAAAGGACTACTATAAAATTTTTCGAATCTCGTATATACTATCCCACATTGTTAAAATATTTAAATGAATTTTATAAATGATGTAGTGGATTTAAATTCATTGAAAACATCTCCAAAATACAATAGATACCTCAAAATTCAATAATATTTTGTGAAATTTTCATAGTTTTGGGCATAGACTTCATGGGACCATATCTCATGTCCTTTAGAAACTATTACATCCTATTAGTAGTGTAATATGTATCAAAATGGGTGGAAGATCAATCCATAAAAATTAATGATTCCAATATTTTTTATTCTTTTTTCATGACTAACATTTTTTATAGATTTAGTGCCACAAGATCAATCATCAATGACCAAGGCACTCAATTTTCCAATAGATTCATGGAAGCTTTGATGAGAAGTATATAATGCATCATAAGACATCCAGACCTTACCATCTACAAACCAATGGGTGGGATGAGGTTTCAAACAAAGAGATAATGGAAATTATATATATAACTATAAATCCCAATAGGAATAACTATATCTAAAAGTTTAAAGATACCTTACAGGATTATAGAATTTCCTTCAAGACTCTCATTAGATTGATTCCAAACTGGTATATTTTAATGAAATATCTATCATTTACCTATGTAATTAAAAGACAAGGAATATTAGGTATTGAAGTAAATTTAGATTTGAAAAAATCTATAAAGGATAGGGAATTGCATATTCTGGAATTGGAAGAAATCATAAGATAATAATTTATAAAATCAATAATTTATAAGAAAAAACTAAAGTTTCACTTAATAAAAAAATAGCAGAAATACCTCCAAATTGTGGAATAATTGTTTCTTTATAACTCAATATGGAAGTTAATTCTAGTTAAACTTCATTAAATATGGGAATAACCTTTTATAGCCACTAATGTATACCCATTTAGTGCTCTACATATCATTAAAGAAAAGGAAAAGAACCCATATATTATCAATGGAAAGGGGATAAAGAAGTACCATGGAATCCTACCATAAGAACCACTGGAGGATATCGCACTCTTCCAACCTATCTACTAATAGAACCACTAGTTTATACCTCTCTTTAACACTTAATGTATTGTTTTTAATATATTAAATCTTCTCAAACTTTCATATCTGATATAATTTTTTCCGACGCTTTCATCGGGGCGCGTGCATTCGTCACATAGAGGAACCGATGCTGTTACCCCACATTCTCGCTTTCCAAAGGTGGGAATAATCTGCTCCTTATTCAAGGACGTCTGCTCCTTGATTGAAACGGGATAATGGGATGTCGGTTCTTCCTTCTGTGGATTCCTCCTCAAAGCTCTTCACCTAGTCTTGGTCTCCCTCATAAGTTTAAAACGTAGTTCGTGAAGCTCTTCCCAGTGCCATATCTTCATGGACACCAGTTAATTACGTCGCTTCTGTCAGTACATTCCAAGGGATTCGGTCAGGGTAGCAACCTTCGGTTAGGAGAGTAGTCGCGTTGGGGAATCATTGGCATGTCTTGACACTGGGGATTGGAATTTCTGTCTTTTTCCCCTTATTATAGGGCTTCTCGAGGGCGCGGAAGCCCGAGGAATCCCACATCGAATGCGGGGATTGTATGCCATAGGCTTGTATCTAAGGTTTTTCTCATCTTCCCATGTTTAACATAGGGTATGCCGCAAGTTTAACATATAGCGGAGACGGATCGTACTGATCAGAACACTAGAAAGAGTGGATCATATTGAAGAACCCCCTGGAGGGAACACCGATGTTGGGGCCAGTGCGTGGGTGGCTTCCTGAATGTTGTGAAGGGTAATGGGGAGTGTCATGATCTCACCAGGACATGGCGGCCCGGGTAAAAATCAGGATGGACGATGGCTTTGGGCTTGGTTCTCGAAGTGACTTCCTACGTATCCCCATGGCAGGGAATCAAAGTCCGCGTAGTTCGATGATATGGTGGGACACCTGAAGAGGTTAATCATGGGAATGAACGTGTGGATGGGACCCAGAGGAAGTATAACCTATACGTTAGGGCATGAGCTTCCCGAGACATGTGAGATCAAGGGAGAGATCAGGATGAGACATGAGTGATGGGATTAAGCCTCGTGGAGGCTTCCTACGTATCCCTGTGGTGGGTAATCAAAGTCTTTTTAGTTCAGAATGGAATGCAGTTTAACATCATGTGGGATGAGGGAATTTTGGGCTTACGCTCTGAGACGGCCCTAGATGGTGCGGTTGGTGAACTGATGTGAAGAGGGACCTGGGTCCAGACGGATTGGGGCTTACACTCTGAGGTGGTCCAAGTTGTAAATGGGGGCTTGACACACCATCATAGAGACGATTTGGGCTGATGATTTTTTGGTCTTGAACCTTGTGGAGGCTTCCTACATACCATTCCTTAGCATGGATCAAAATTCTCATAGTTTGGGTTGGATGGGGCATACGCTCTGAGACGACCCAAGGTGGTGGGGCTTGAACCTCGTGGAGGCTTCCTACGTACCATGCCTTAGCATGGATCAAATTCCCTATAGTTCAGGATGGGCGGGGATTATGCTCTGAGACGGCCCAATGTGGTGGGGCTTGAACCTTGTGGAGGTTTCCTATGTACCATGCCTTAGCACAGATCAAAGTCCCCATAGTTCGGGTGTACAGTTTAACATCATGCGGGATGGGGGAATTTGGTTTTTACGCTCTGAGGTGGCCCAAGGTGTGTCATGGTCGGTGCTCACTCTAAGCTCATAGGAGTTATGCTCAGTGTGAGAAACAAGAGGTAGCAGAGACCAGACGATCACATCGCGAAGGGTGCGTCATTGGGAAGCGAAGAGGGGCTTATGCGTTGATCGGCCCATGGTGTTGGGACTTACTCCAGGATGGAGGCTCGGGGGTGACAAAGTGCAGCGGGAGGGGGATTTGACACCCAGGAAGAGAGGAGGGGGCACATTCTCTATCATGCCCTCCGCTGGCCTTGGCACCGAGGAAGTGAGGAGGAGCAGGGGTGCAGCCTCTTGGAAGGAAGGATAGGGGCTTACGCCAAGGTGGATGCCCTTCCCCACAGACAAACGCCACTCTGATAAGAAGGATATCATCCTCTGTGAGGGGTGATCCCATCCCCGTGGAGACGAGCGGTCATAGAGAATGTCCGCGGCGGGGGGACCCTGCGTGAAAGGCACAGGGCCAGGTCACAGTTTAACATCATGTGTTGAGGATGAGGTGCTTGGCAGTTTAACGTCTTGCAGCTCGGATGAGGTGGGTTGGCTCCGCACCCCTCGGACTTACATAACCGGTGCCCTATGCCCCTTGTGGAAGGGAAGGCATCATCAAGGTCGTACTAAGGGGTGGAAATGGTGGATGGGGCTTACGCATGGAAGATTCCCAGGTGCCACTAAGGAGTGGCAATGATGAATGGGGCTTAGGCGTGGAAGCATCCCGTAATGTATTCCTCATATCTTGCCATGAGGGAATCCCAACTCACTGGTGGGTTGAGGCATATGATTGAGGCCTACACATATGCGCTAGTGCACAAGCGGGATAATGCCAAGGGCATTGGAATCGGTCCGAACAAAGGGAGATGAAAAGTGTGAATCACATGCCCGGCATTCATAATGCAATGTGGGTGGCGTGGTGATAGAGGATAACTATTGACCGTGTTTGAAACGCAGCATCAATATCGCGTTAGCCTAAAATGGGGACAAACAAATGAGGGTCGACTGCTGACCGTGTTTGAAACACAGGACCTAACTCAAAGTGTCGCCCAAAGTCTTCTAAGGCGTTGGCCCAGGATAGTAGGTGATCCGATGCGGCATGGGACCATGATGTTAGGGGGTCCCTTCAGACATTGAAGTGGATGCAGATTCGAATGAAGGGCATGAAAAACATGAGGTGGAGTGATGGAATGTTTGAACGGATTCCAACGCTCTTGAAATTACACCATTGTAATCATGGAAAGGCATTTTATTCTTGTCACATAAGGCATCTCTAATTTGGAACAAGAGGCATCCTATTATTGAATGATAGGGATTAATACAATTTAAAGTCATGTAGATAGGACAATTGGCATCTCATGCTTGGAGAATAAGGCATCTCTTGTTAGAAGCAAGAGGCATCCATAGGGTGTACATCAACTCACGACATAGGAAACGAACCAAGAGGAATACGTCAACTCAAGGTGTTTCATGGTGTACGGAGGAGTATCTCAAATCATGGTATTCCATAGGTGGAAGGTGGGTGCGCAATGTAAAATCCCAATGTCTCGGCCCAAAAGTTCATGGTGCGACTCTCCATTTTTCATGGGGTCAGTGACGGTAGAAAAGGGACCGGCCCGGAGGGCCGGGACCGCAGCCCGGCACTGACCCCAAGCGGGGGTACGGGGGTGCAGCCCTCGTGGTATGGACCAGCGGGCACAGGCCTTGGCACTGTCGCGCATAATAGGATCGACACACAGGATGGGTTGCGTGCAATAATGAGGCATTGCGCGCAATAGGGAAGGAATGCACACAATAGGGCAAGTGTGCGCGCAATTGAGAAAGTTGTTCAGAAAACACCGGTTCGGCGTGAAATAGGTGTTTCTTGCGCAAAATAGGGGGGGCTGAGGCTTTGCATGCGACTCAAAGGGATTGCGCGCAAGAGAAAGGATTGCGCGCAAAGGTAGGGATGGGCGTGCAAAGGAAGGATTGGGAACAGATTAATCGGCTTGCGTTCCCTAGAAGGGATTGCGCTCAAGGGGAAGACCCCGAAGGGTTTGGAGTTTAGTCTAAGCCATGGGGATCTCGCGCGAAGGTGGATCCCGGGGCTACTTGGCGTGAAAAAGAACCCTACCTAAAATCCATATTGCGCATGTGCGGAATGCCAATTACACGCACGAGATGCGGTTCGAATTTTTCCATCCCCAAAAAGGAAGGGGTTCACCTTCTATTTATAGGCAACCCGGGGCGCAAAATACAGGGTTGCATGAAATAATTGCGCGACAGATGTGGTGGTGCAAAATACCAACCATGCAGGGAGCGGGCACGAAATTATTTCACACCAGCACCGGGACTTTTTGTGAATCCTGGTAACTTCTGCGTGGGACATATTTTTTCACGCACTTCACCCTTTTTTCGCGCAACACTTTCGGGCCCTCCGGATCAAGCCTCCGGGTCTGAATATGACTTCACTTTTTTGGTGTGGAACTTTCTCCGGCACTTAATCACTTTTCGGAATATACAATAATTCACTAAGTAAAATGACTAATAAATTATGGGGTATGAAAACCTTTATAGTTTTAGGATTTTTATATTTTTAGTCTTTCTTTTTAATTTTGTGCCATTTTTTCTGTGTTTTTTAATTTTTTTTGTGTTTTGAAACCGATTGATCTCAATATAAATACCTTTTAAAATTTAAAACCAATGAAAATGATTAGAATATTATTTTACCATTGAACTTTACTTATATTAATGATGAAATTAACTTGTTTTCAAATTCTATGTTTAGGAAAATCATAACAAGATCAATGATTTTTAAATCTCATTATATGAAATACTACCCTATATTAAAATCACTTACCTGAGAGGCTTCTAAACCTATTTGTAATCTTATTAAAATTCCCTTATTTCTTGATATAACAAATAAAATCTGGAATATCTATAATTTATTGAATAATTTATTCAAAAACTTGGAGCACTAAGTTTCTTATATAGAAAATGATTAAGATATTATTTTGAATAAAAACCCTTTTTTAAAATGAACTTTTTTATACAATGAAATTTAAACCTAGTATCCCATAGTATCCATGAAAGACCTTTTTATATAGAAATGTTAAAAAATAAAAAACCCTACTAACCTATCTCTAGAAGTTAATGTACGATCATAGTCGAACTCAAGCGAGGGGGGTTGTGTTATCTAAATTAATGTTGTACAATAACTGTAATCTACTATTTATGTGATAATATGAAGGATATTATTAGAAAATATCTAAAATTAATTTAGAAAGGCTCTAGAATCAATAAATTTGACAGAAATAGAAGGATAAAATCTTTCAAACAGGGGTAAGGAAGTTCACATAGTTTCTTAAAAATCAAAGGTTACTCTCTTCCTTTAAAACTCATATCTGGAAAGAAATAATAAATGAAAAAGATGAATCTACTAAAGGAAATGGTTAAAAAAATATTTACTACTATTGAAATTATAAAGGTGTGAGTTCTCCTCAAAATTTAATAGGTTTTGAAATTGAATCACTTCAAGGGAGAGTGAGTGGGAATTCCATTCTTAGAGAGAAACTATAAATCAGGTATTATGATTCAAGATAGATCCAAAATCCTATTATTCATTAGAATACTATCACATGATAACCTAACCAGCCTTATCCATAGAAAATCCCTGAAAATTACTCATGATAAGCACAAATCCTTGATTCATTGGGTAGAGATTTAGGAATTTATTAATCATATGGTGACCCCTACATGAGTTTTGGAATAAGGAAAACTTTTCTTTAAATTCATATTTGAATGATAAGATAAATAATCCTGGAAATGTATGTATAAATGATCATGGTAGGATAGAAAATGGGTATATTAATTGAATTTAATTCATGGAGAAAATATAATTAATAACACTTGAGATCCATGATAAGGTTGAGTGACATAGTGATGGAAAGGGGACTCACATTAGCTATTATTTTGAATTTTTTATTTAGTAATATTTTTAGTTATTCACTTGTCCAAGAGTCCAAGTTTTAAGTGTTTTGGAATTTATAATGGTAATTAATTCATTATATTATTGATATTATATTCATTTTAGTCCCTTAAATTTTTAATTCATTAAGTTTTAGGTTTCTTTGATATTAAAGTGACATTTCATTATATTTGGTGAATATTTATTAAAATGGACTTAAATGATATTTTTAATGATTCTATTATGAAACTATAATTAATTAAATTAATATATATTTATTTAATTCTATTATAACTTTTAAGGTGAAAAATGGACAATAATAAACTCAAATAAGGTTTCCTAAGTCAGTGAAGAATTTTTCATAGTGAAGAAAGGGAAAATAGAAAAGGTGAACTTTGGAAGAGTATTTTTGGAGCTCAAAATAATAAAATATAAGTTCTTAAGAGTTATCAAATGGTAAAGTTAAACTTTGGAAGATTAATTTTTGAATGTTCATAAGGTTTATCAAGAACTTCATATATTTGATATGAAAATTCATAAGGCTGATCAACAAACTTTATAAATATAATCAACATACTTCATAAGGTTGAAAACCAAACTTCATAGGGTTTATTAAATAGAATTCATAAGTTATACATACAAAATTAATAAGTTTTATTAAGGATAATTTTTAAGGTTGTTTAGGTAACTTTGTAATGTTTATTTTTTTTATGGAATTGGCAGTCTGGTGATAGCTTAAGGGGATGTTCATAGGGTTCATTCACTTCATAATTTTTATAAAATAATTGGTCAAATTAGATCAAAAAGTATTTTATTAGTCATAAAATATGATTAATAACTTATTTAATTACACATAGAAGGAATCAAGTTGATATTGAAGGATTATTGTTTTGTAAGATTATTAAATATTTAAAATGAAAAGATTATATAGATTCATTTATCAACTAAGATCTCATTGTGCCTCAAGTAGTTATGTTACCCCATCAAGATACTTTGACTAGTTTTAGTACTATTTTCATGGAATTAATAGTCGCATAAAAAGTATTTATGTTGTGATGTGTCGTGAATCCTAATACTTTCTAGTATTCAAATATTTCCATTGTTGAATAAAGATCGGGAGAAAAAAATTAAAGCTAATAGTTTGTAGGAAGTCAACCTGAAATTTTAGGTAAGATATTAAAATTCAAAGGGAAATAATATTGTGAGGTTAAATAATAATTTATTAATGAATAAGTAATCAACAAAATGAGTATTAGTCTGAAAAATAGGATAGATGTTGCTGCTACTATTTAAATTTTTCTGAGTCTTTTTTTCTATTTTACACTTTCTTCTATAATTATATGTTCTTCTCCTTACACTATTTCTACCTCTCAAATAGAGTTTTAAAAAATTTGGTGATTTGGGAAGGAAATTAGATCCAATTATAATTCTTTAATTTTCACTTAAATGAATAAAAACTCTTCTCAGTTGATTGAATTGAGAATTTGGTGGTAGATTATTTCTTTAAATATGATTGTGTTTGAATTAATTAACTTTTTCATAATTTTTTTTATTTTTTTAATGAACTAAATATCTTCCTCCACTCATTTTAGTTTATATATAATGGAATAGGCTAGGAATACTAGTGATTTTCTTGTAATTTTTGTCACATATGTAAAGGCAGTGAATTAATTTCTGAATTAATAAGAACACTAACACATGATTGGGTAGTTTTTGAGTATTTTAAAATTGGATCATTATTTTGGGTTTCATTGACACCCTTTCACACACATATGAATGTGGATAAATCAATAAATAATTACTACAATATTATTCATTGTCATATCTTTCAACCTTGGGTGATCAATGAAAATATTAGGGATTATTTCATTTATCAATTAATAAGAAGAAGAGTGAATTGTTTTAAAGACTATGATAACATTGAAATTGTAAATATAACCCTGAAACCATCACCTTCCATATTATTTATTTCACTTTATCTCTTCATATTACTTTTAATTTCTCTCAAAACCAAATTCACTATAAATCAAACCCTTTAACTAATTACAAAAACCAAATTTTTACACCCCTCTATAGAGAAAATCCATGGTTTCCACTATACTATATTAATATTAAATTATGGTTTAATTATATTATTTTATACCCATGATAACAATGTCATTGTACATATTCTAAAATTTTATGGGTGGATTTTATGCCTCGGTGAGGCTTTGATTATTTTTTCGGATGGTTTTGTAGTCAGGGAGCACATCATTGTAGTGACGTGTATTTCTTTCCCTACATTCCCACTTTCCAAAGGCGGGTGGCCTCTACCACCATGTTAGTGATGTTGTCTCCTTGATCAAAATGGTATTATGAGATATCAGTTCCTTCTTCCATAGATTTATCCTTAGAACTCATCACATTATCTGGGTATCCCTTATAGATTTGATTTCGGTTCATGGAAATCGTTCCTAATGCCATCCTATGGTGGATGCCAGTTAATTACACTGCTTATATCTTAACAAGGCATCAACCTTCGGTCGAAGTAGATGGAAATGTCAGCTATGTATGGGTATCTCTAGATGTTGGGTGTGTTGTTAACCTATAAATTGTTTACCTTTTGAAGTAATATTTATCTCATATGAGGCATCTTAGGCATGAAAATCAAGGTATCCTGTGTCGGACATGTGGTAATTGATGTCTGGGGAATAAGTCTTTCAAGGTTTTTTACCTCAAGCATCCCATGTTTATTTTATAGGGTAGGGATTCTGTATATGGGAACACATGTAATGTCTTGTATAGACAGATCATGTCACAAGTTTAACATCTTGTTGAGATGTATTTGGTCATAGGTTTAATGTATTATGGGGACAGATTGTGGAGTGTGTCCCTGGGAGGGAAGATTTCACACTTGGATGATGGAGTGTGTCCCCCTAAGGGGGATAATTTCACATTGGGATTATGGAGTGTGTCTCCCCAAGGGGGATAATTTCACACTTGGATATTATCAAGATTGAACCTTGTGGAGGTGTCCTACATACCCTATTTAATATAGGGATAAAAACCGACATAGTTTGATGTCGTAGTTTAAGGTCATGTGATAGAACCGGTCTATGCAGTTTAACATCGTGTGGTAAGGAAAATCATTTTACGAAGGGATCATAAATGAGGGGTGGTGTGGGGATTACTTATAGAAGCTTCTTGGGTGTTGATAGGATTAGTAATGTTGTGGTTGGTGCTTACATGTGTAATATTATCAGGTATTTCTATAATCAATGATGACGTTGTTGGGGCTTATGTGTGGATGATTGTCGGGCACTTATAAGAGTAGTGATGGTGTGGTTAGGGATTATGAGTGGAAAATTATAGGTGATGGGGTATCATCTCATGAATATCACACGAGGTATCCTGTGTTCATTACATGAGGAATCCTACACTTATTTCATAGGTAATCCCATGTTCGTTGCATAGGGTAAGGTCACAATTCAACATCATGTGAAAGGATTTGGTGTGCAGGGGTTATGTGTTGAGCTTCCCATCCCTTCTTCCTCATGTTTGGTCAAGAGGGAATCTCATGTTCCTAGAATAAGGTAAGGTTTCATTTTAACTTCATGTGAAATTACGTGGTGTGTAGGGATTATGCATTGATTTTCCTGTACTTTAATATTCATGTCTGATCAATAGGGTATCCCATGTTCTTGGAATTGGGTAAGGTTGCAATTTACCATCATGTTAAAGGATTTGGTGCACACACTTGTGGGTTTAAAAATATGAATGGGGCTTACACCTGATGAGGCATTCCACGGGGTCTTCTTGGGAGCAACATGGATACATGGGGGGGCTTGAACTCTAGGGTTTCCCATTTATCTTCCTCATGTTGGGTCATGAGGGAATCTCAATATGTTGATGTGTTAAGGGATATTATTGGGGGATTAAGCATAAGGAGGAGTCCAATAGTGGTTGTTTAGTGTTCATCTCATGATCATTATATGAGGAATATTATGCTTGATTAATAAGGAATCTTATTTTTTCACATGATTCATCCCATGTTTGTCATATAAGGTATACTATAGTTTAATTTCATGCAGTGAGGAATACTAGGCAGAAGATGCCTAGAAATGAATGGTGTGGGACTTATGAAAAATAATATCTTTTTGGTTAAAACTAAAATAGGATTCAGGTGATGGGGTTTTAGGAGTTTCTTGAGGATATTTTTATTCAAGTTACTCAGGGAATCCAAGAAGAAAATCAAAACTTGTGACCTGAGAAATGTACTAAGAAGAGTAGGTCAACTCAATGTATTTTAGGGGGTGTAGAGAAGTATCTAAAATCATGGTATAAAATGGGGTCAATTTTGGGTTCTTATAAGGAGAAACCAAAAATTTCCTCATCCCAACATAAAAACTTTCTAGTGTGACTCGATTTTTCATAGGGGTCAGTGACGGAAGATAAGAAACTGGGCCAGAGGCTCGGGACTATAGTGTGGCACTTATCCTAAGTGGGGGAGTTGGGGCACAACCCCCATGGTATGGACCAGCATGCATGAAGTTAGGATTTTCCCAAAAGATATAGGTTTCAAGAAGGTTCTCAACTTTCAAAAAAGTATTCTTAGAGAAAGCTTGGATCCAAACGGATATGGAAAACACTATTTCATGAAAATCATTATTTTCATGAAAATTAGAGTTTCATGGGGCATATCCATCTTACACGAACAGTTTTCTTCATGGATATAAGTTTTACAAAACATATTCAAACACTAAACTATATATGGTAGGGATTTCATGAGGTAATTCACAAAAGATTACCCATGGTGTAATGAATTATGTGAATTCGTGAAACTCTTTGGAGTTTCATGAATTGAGAGAATGATGTCACATCTCGGTGTCTCCTCCTCTAAATGGTAAAATGAGGTGGTATTTATAGTCTCAATAGAGTCGAGTTCCATAGATTCATGAAATATATAGGCCTTCACAAAATACTAAGACTTTCATGCATCTGAGGACTTTTGTAAACCAGTGTTACACTGCACTAAGGTTACCATCAAAGCTTCACATGGTCGGGGACTTCTTTGAACTAGACTTTCATGACTCAGACTTTTGCAAACCAGAATTCTAAAAACCAAACTTCCATGAACTGATCTTTTGAAAACTGAATTTCATTGAACTAAACTTCCATGAACTGAACTTCCACGAATAGGGCTTCTGTGAACCGTACTTCCATGAACTGGACTTCCATGAACTAGAATTTCATGAACCATTGTAACAACCCTGACCCCAGTATCCTAGAGTTGGTGGTTGTTTTATTACAATGGGGTAGATACAAGATATCACATCACTAGGGATAAATTAGTTTATTAGTCTTGAATAACTAGATACATTAATTTTCTCCCTTATTACATTGGTAATTAAATATAGAACATAATAAATTAAAATAAAATTCTTCCTTGAAAAATTAAATGACCTCTTCTTCATAACCTAAGGAAGGAAAAAAATAAAAGAGTGAGATCAAAGTAAGGGTTAGGTATAGTAGAAACATGAATCAACAATAATTGAAGCATAATTAATAAGTCATAATCAATATGGAAAGGTAAATATCTGAAAAACATGCTATGTAATCAATAAACTGAGAATGAAAATGCATCTATAGATTTTGTCATAGTGAAAATCCTTTGGATAATAATATTTGATTACTGAATAAAGGAAATACAAAATTATTGGACATCATGTATATGAAACATGAACCATTATACCATCAAGACATTTTAAATCTTTGGGTATAAATTCATCTGATTCTTCTTGGAATCAAACATGAAGGGTTTTTCTCCAAATGATTTTGTCACATGAGACTACTAATGCATCAAGTAGATTTCATTAATTTGTCCCCAAACCATAGGGCATGAATTAAACGGTATTAAACCCCTATAATCCCAGTCTAAATAATTCCTCATATATCGATTTAATTAATTAACATGCCTTATCATCAAATATCCATATTAAATAAAATATACAAATTTATCAATATTTCCCCAGTAAATAAAATAACTATCAACGTAAGTACCGTATGTAAGAATGGTATACAGATTATACATTAATCATATGCATGAATTAATGGATTCAAAAGGGTAAATAAGTATAGATAATGATAAATTATTTCTAATTTAAGTGAAAACATATAAAAGGGGTATTTAAGAAACTTTATTAATGAGCCACTTTAGTGCGGTTTAAGGGAAAATATTAAAGAGTCGTTAAAACTGACAAAGAAATAATTGTTTGTATAAGACCAAAAATGAACAAATATATTTTTTCATGATTAAATTAGTGATTTTATAAAAATATTGGTGTCATAAAATAGATTATGGAGTTTAATTGAAAATTGTTAAGAAATTGAGAAGCTCCCTTTAATTCGGTTTTCTTATCATGATGAATTGAGAAGAGAACCTTTTTTAAAAACATGCATTTCCCATTAAAGGATGAATTGATATGGATACATAATTTTGGAAAATATAAATATAATTTATAAAAGAAATATATAAAAATAAAGAATAATTACATTGGGTTAAAGAGAGATAAAGCATAACAAAATAGTAAATTTGAAGGTTCAGAGAGATCCCTTACCACTTTGTAATCAATTGAATCGTATGCCCCATAAAATTAATAATCATAAAATGAAACATTTAATAACATAAATATAAAAGTATTAATGATATTATATCTCAAATGGAAAGAATAAATACACCACATGCAAGAAATAAGTGGTGAATAAGGCATATCTCACAGAAATAATAGTGAGATTAGAAACCCCTTACCTTATATCTAAAAGCGTTCTGCACTTGTACTTAATGTCCTTGATAATAAAATTAAATCCATTAATTAATTAATTAATTAAGAACCTATTATACATGTATTTAATTTATTATAATTTTATTAATTACATGTATAGCCTTTTTTTATAATATTCAATTTTATCATTCTGAGAATGTTTGTTTTCTTGGTTTTTTGTGATCGGTTCTCTTTTCTACAAGTATGGAAGTTTATGTAAAATGGGAATAGTTATAATAATTGAAATTAAATTTTATTAATGAAATTTTATACGTTTAAATGATCTTATATATCATTTTTTTATATTTTATGATAATTATTCATTGGATAAACGGTTGATGAAAATGATTTAATTTATTTTGATGGTTTTTACAACCATCACAAACTTATATCATTTTATTTAATATCATATTTATATATTGGTTATAGAAAAGTATATTACTTATAATATTTATAATAAAAAACTATTTCAAAATAATAATGTTTTATTACAATCCTTGAAGGCGGTAACGAAAAATGAAATCATTCACGATGGCGGAAAATCTACACATCACATACAATGTTTTCATTTTTAGAATAAAAGGGAGGGGAGAAGGGGTTTGATGATAGATATTCCATTAAAATAAAAAAATTCTATCATATAAAAGAAACTAGAGTTATCATGCATTTTTGGTGATAGAGTTAATATTTTCATTATTATTAATATGTTTTTCAATTATTTAATCCCTCCCAATTATTTAATTTGAGTATATTTGCATCATTTATGTATTTTTTGTGTATTTTGGGCTTAAATGTGAAAATGGGGTAATTCTATAAAATTGATAGTTTTTTGGAGCTTTGGTTTTTTAGGAATAACGTTTATATTATTGATCCAATTGAAGTTAATCCTTTTTTGTAGGATTCATATACTCATGGGATTCAATTTTGTATTCTGGATCAAGACCCAATTCAAAACCCAATGGTACATAAAAATTGATCAAATGGAGAAATTAATCTGACTGGCATAATGGACCACACTACATTAAATATGCAATATCTCATTTAACCCACCTTCAAATGAGGTGATTCCAGCACTGTCCACTTCAATATTTTTGAATCCATGTGGCACCCATCAGATGATCATTCACTCTTCGCACTCTCCCATGAAGATGGTACATAACCAATTGAAGAATCAGGTATGTTTCATGAATTCTTATCATTATTATAGAATGTTTCCATTAAAAATATCATTGAACATATGGATTCCCAAAGCAATAGAGATTCTGATTTCCTATGGTAAGAAGAAGTAAAATATGATTTCTTTGATAATTTGTTAAATGATGATGAAGATGATATAATTTCTTATGTGCAGGATGTCAAACCTTTGGAAGTGGGGAACCTCAATTTATTTTTATCCATTTAGCATCCCCCTGATCTAGAATTAAAACCACTCACCACTGATTTAAAATATGTTTACCTTATAGAGGGAGAGAAATTAAAAGTAATAATTACTAAAAATCTATCTAAAACTCAAGAAAAATCATTTATTGAGATTTTGAGAGAGAATTTTAAGCAATGGGGTGGATCTTAGGTGATATCCTAGGAATAAACCCAAAAATTTGATCACATAGAATTTTTCTTGAGGGAGATTCCAAACCTATCAGACAACCCCAAAGGAGGTTGAACCCCAACTTGATGGAGGTTGTGAAAAAAGGGATTGAGAAGCTGTTAAAATCTAGGATCATCTATTCTATATCAAATTCACAATGGGTTAGCCTAATCCATGTAGTCCCAAATAAAAATGGCCTAACCATTGTGAGAAATGAAAATAATGAATTAATCCCTGTGAGAATTCAAAATATCTAGAGAGTGTGCATAGATTTTAGGAAGTTAAATCAGGTCACTCTAAAAGATAATTTCCCTTTACCTTTCATTGTCCAGATGCTAGAGAGATTGGTAGGGAGAACTCATTATTTCTTTTTGGATGGATTTTCAGGTTATTTTCAGGTACCCATTTCTCTTGAGGATCAATAGAAGACTACCTTTACTTGTCCTTTTGGCACTTTTTCATACAAAAGGATTCCATTTGGATTGTTTAATGCTCCAGGTAAATTTCATAGGTGAATGGTAAGTATATTTTCTGATCACATTGAAGATTTATCGGAGAATTTCTTGGATGATTTCATAGTTTTTGGAAATTCTTTTGACTATTGTTTCAAAAATCTAGAAAAAGTTTTGAAAACTTGCATTGAAAATAACCTTGTTTTGAATTTTGAGAAGTGTCATTTTATGGTTGAGAGAGGTATTATCCTTAGCAATTTCATTTCAAAGAAATCCATTGAAGTTGATATATCAAAAATTTAAGTGATAAATTGTTTTCCTTACCCAACTTGTGTGAAACATGTTAGATAATTTTTAGGACATACAAGATTCTACAAAAGGTTTATCAAATATTTTAGTAATATTTCACTCCCTCTCTCTAGATTAATTTTGAAATATTCTGATTTCGATTTCAATGGTTAATGTAGGGAATCCTTTGATGAGTTGAAAAGGATATTGATTACACCACTAGTAATGCAGCCACCCAATTTGGAAGAACCATTCGAGCTACTTTATGATGCTTCAAACCAAGCAGTTGGTGAATTCCTTTCTTAGATAATTGAGGGTAGGCCACGGACCAATTTTACTACACAACAACAGAAAAAGAGTTTTTAGCAGTTGTTTTTGCTTTAGAAATATTTAGAACATATCTTCTTGGAACTAAAGTCATTGTGTTTTTTGATCATGCAGCTCTTAGGTACTTGATGAATGAGGCAGAAGAAAAACCAAGGCTTGTGAGATGGATGCTATTACTATAGGAGTTCAATGTAGAAAACAAATATAAGAAGGGATCTGATAACCAAGTGGCTGATCAGTTAAGTAGACTACCCAACACTGCAGAAGTTGAAATTCCAGACACCAAACCACTAAATGATCACCTTCCAAGAGAGTAGTTGTACTTGATTGAAGTAGAAGTACCTTGGTATACAAACATGGTCAATTATCTTGTAACATATCAAGTCCCATCTCATTTAAATTCTCACCAAATTCATAAATTGAAAGCTGAATCTAGATATTACATCTGGGATGATCCATTTATTTGGAAGATTTTCAAAGACCAAATGATAGGAAGATGTTTTCCTAAAAATAAAATTGAATCAGTATTTAAGTTTTGTCACACATTAGCTTGTGGAGGCCACTTTGGACCTCAAAGGACTACAAGGAAGGTTTTAGAATCTGGAATTTATTGGCCAACACTTTTCGACTATTCTCATTAATTTTTCAAATGGTGTGAAAAATGTCAGTTTACATGAAATATTTCAAAGAGACAAAAAATTCCCCAAAATCCACTCAATTTTTGTGAAATTTTTGAAGTTTGGATGATAAATTTTATGAGACCTTTCCCAATGTCATTTGGAAATTATTATATTCTTCTTGTTGTTGATTATGTTTCCAAATGGGTGGAAGCAAAAGCCACCAAAACTGATGATGCTAATGTTGTTTGTGATTTTTTCAGGGCTAACATATTTTGTAGGTTTGGTGTTCTCAAAGCCATCATTAGTGATCAAGGGACTCACTTTTTCAATAGGATAATGGAGGATTTGTTGAAAAAGTATGGAGTGCATCATAAAACCTCAACTCCCTATCATCCACAGACTAATGGGAAATCTGAATTTTCCGATAGGGAAATCAAAAGAATTTTGGAAAATACAGTTAATCCATATTGGAAGGATTGGATCCAAAGGTTAGAATACACATTATGGGCTTACAGGAAAGCCTAAAAACCCCAATTGGAATGAGTCCCTATATGCTGATTTATGGGAAAAGTTGTCACCTACCTGTAGAATTGGAACACAAGGCATACTGGGTTGTCACTACAACAAAAATAGGCCTTAGTGGCGGTCTATTTACGGCGGTTTAGTAAACCACCACTAATTTTTTTGAAGAAGGGTTTAGCAGCAGTTTTTAATAAAATGCTACTAAACCGTGTTTTTTTTACAATGCCAACACCCCCCCCCCAACCCCTGACCCTGACAACCCCCACATACCTTGCTCACCGCCCCTCAGCCTCACTAGTCTTGACCCGTGCTCACCGCCCCTCAGCACACCTCGCCGCCCCTCAGCGCGCCTCGCCTCCCCTATTGGTAATGTATTTTTTTCCTTATTTATTTTATAAGATATTATTATGCTTATTCAACATTTTATATGTGAGATTTTGGGTAGGATCCTACTGAATCTACTTTTATTCTTACCCACTATATATATCCTATTTTTATAGGTCTGTAAGAGGGAGTTAGTGATTAGGTTAGGTGTTACTATAAAATGACATGGATCTTGTTGGTGATTGAAGAGTCATTTTCATAGAAGTTGTTTCATGGTATTTCATTTAGTGATGTTCATTTATGTATGGAATTACAAACATCATGGAATTGATTTATTTATATTATATGGATTATATTTGTGGTTTCTTATCTTATACTTCTAGGATAAATGAGGGTAATACCTGCCATATGTGTGGTTTACACCCTTGATTATTGTTGTCACCTTGTGTCCTTTTAGAAGTGGGCTTCAGGACTAACACTTGTCTTTACTCTCAATCCAAGAGGGGTTCTAATTGGGGTAGATTGTGACATAATTTAAAAAATGGGTTCTCACAACACACATAGTGGCCCCCTAAAATCAAAATAAATCAAAAGTTTTTTCTGAATCATGGGTGGGGAAAGACAAATCAAGTTCCTATAAGGAGAGAATTTGAATTATAGTAGGGGTGTAACATAGTTATTCCCTCAATAATGAACCTCACCATGGGATATAATAGAACACGTGATAGCTCTATAGTATCTTAATAATCATAGAGAATAATCTAAATCATATATGGTCTTTGAAGATATTTTAATTCTTAACATATGAATAATAGGTATGAGTCCATGTCATTGGGTGTCATTACACATGTCCCCCTCCCCATATTTTGTTCTCATACCTTGGGGATAATAATCATACATACACATTGTATCACATCACCATCAGGATAAACAATAAATAATCACATAACATTACTCCACCCAACTTGACTACCATGTAGAATGTCTCGTGCATCTAATGTATATCAATGTATGTTTCTCAAATATTTATCATTCAAGACCCAACTCACTATCCATAATAATCACCTCTAAAATGTTTCCAAGTCCTTTTTCATTTCACATAATTTCAAATACCAACTCTCAAGGCTTCTAATTCTAAATGGTTAACTAATCACCTTACCCTCTATAGCTCATCTCATCGGATCACAAAGGACCACACCTGATAGATTACCATATGTTCACTCACCTATAAGGTTATTTAATATCCCTTAATACTTATTCATATTATTTCTACACCATAATCCTATTAGGTGAACCATTTATAAGTTGTAAACTCATTAGTTCACTTTTCTTGGTTTTCATGTGCCTCAAGAGGCATCACATAATTTACCTCAAGCTAATATTACAAACACCTTTAAAGTAAAACCATTGTTTAGGGTCTAAGACTTATCTACTCTTTCACTCTCAACCAAAAAGTTGAGCCCACCATCAAATAATCATTCATTGACTATACATTTAGTAAAAAAATTAACAAAAATAAAAGTGACCATCCAATGTCCCTCGCATTTTATCTCATGCTCAGACACCCATTTAGAGTCCATCACACAAACTAGAAAATGATTCACAAGTAAATGTGATCGTATAATGATCTTAAGATAATCCCACCTTGTATAGAATGTAAATTTCCTTACTAATAGCCTCTATATATTTTGTCACACAATTACGAACCCTTTTAGTCCACATTCAGGTCTCCCTAACTCGACTACCAACATATATATACCACAAAAAACAGAAAACAAATATTGCATGGAGAAAAAATTTAACTATCACCTACTTATTATCATTAGAATTTAACCCCTAAGATATGGTAGTTTTATTTATCCTCAGTCAATATATATTTCAAAACCTATCAAATTACCAAAGTTATATATTTTGAGTGATATTCCATTAAAAAAAGAAGATAATAATGATTGAGGTTTTAATGAGGTTATCCTACCATCTAGGAGTCCAAATCAATTAATGAATCATCAATATGACATTGAACAAGATTTTATAAATATAAAGAATGGGTGTAAAGAAACATTCCAAAATGACTCACCTCTATTATTTCCTAGTCATCTAAGTGGAAAATAAAATTTATTTTTAAAAATCCAAAGTAAAATATAAAAAATGCACATGTATGAAAGTGGTGGTTGGAGAAAGTGGACCCCCTCCTGGACTATAGTGGATCACCAATTATGTTCCATGATCCACCCCAAAGCTCCACATTATGTTTAAATCCACATTGATGTTCCATGATCCACCCCATATCTGAAAAATTTAATCACATGTAGGGTCACAACATGTTGCTACCCATAACACTTCGCCATGATACCCCACATGTTCTAAAATTCTCAACCCCAAACCATACCCAGCTATTTGAATCCTAATTTGAGGCCACCAATAACATACAACATAGGTAATAATTATTAATATACACAATATTTAATACTACCCCTATTGTATATTTTTTGTGGATTGAATATTTTATATGAATTCCATAAGACTATGGATTTAATAGGTTTTCCCACTTTCTATAATTTAAACAAAATTAAATAGAAATTGGAAAGGTATACTGACATCAATAATTTTCACTATTATTTCAAGATCTATTTTAGGAAATTTAATATACATGATTTCATTTATCTTTGGAATTTCATGTTTCCTTTCAGTCTGGAAAAACAAATACCTTACTTATAATCCTTGGATTCATCTACCCTGGCCATGAATCATTTCACCTGATGATTCCTGGAACATTCAACATCTTGGTTTCCCATGTATTTTCTAAAGTAGTGAGTCATGTTTAAGGTAAGATTTTGTTTCCATTTCATATTCCTAACTTCTATTCAATTATTATACAATTTATCAAGCCCTTGAATTAGTGATATCAAAGTTATGAAATCATCAGTTTGGCTATCTATTTTGGTGTAGCACGACATACAAAAAACTACAGGGATGATATCCTTGTTCTCATCTTCTTTTATGGATCTTTTTAATTTTCATGCTTTGGTTTTCTAGTGGGTGGTTTTATTATGTACCATATGTATTTATATAGGAAAACCATTTTTAACATATTTATATATTTTTTAACTAGCATATATGAATCTCTTTTCCTATTTAGTAATAGTTATGTGTTTTAATTTTTTTAATATTGTGTAGGCACATTGTGATATACATGGATAAAAGCCGGATCACATTATCGAGGAACACACCTCAGTATGTTAAGGGTTTGAATGAGTTTTTAGATTTTTCAATTTCCAATCGATCCATTGAAGAGAGAATAAGATTTATATGTCCTAAGTGTAAATTTAGAAGATGGTTGAAGAGAGCTAAAGTTTATGAACATTTAATATTGAAGCAATTCCATGGTCAATATCTGTGTTGGATTTGGCACGAAGAATCGAACATCACAGAAAGTTTTATAATTAATGTCAATACACATAATGACCTCCTAACTTTGTTGAAAATGGAAAATGAAATTAAAAACCTTATAAATGATGCATTTGGAACTGTAAGAGACCACCATCAACATCAAAACATATCAGAACAACCAGATGAGGGTGATACAAATAGCAGCGTGACAAGTGATATTTTTGAGACTGTAGGAAAATCATATCAAGATTGTAACATATCAGTAGATCCTCCTCTTGATTTTGTGGAGACTAATGTAAGAAAAACATCATTGAGGAAAATATGTTTCATGATTTAGTTGATGATGGAAATCAAGAGTTGTATAGTGGAGGTTTGAAATATTCAAAACTTTATTTAATGCTGAAGTTTTACCATATCAAATGTCTATGTGGAATTACAAATAAGGCAATTTCCATGATATTGGAATTGTTGCATGATTCATTTCCTGAAGAAAACATCCCTGAGTATTTTTATGATATGAAAAAAGTTGTTAACAGGCTTGGTCTGAATTATACAAAAATACATTCATTTCCTAATGATTGTATGCTTTATTGGAGAGAGGATTCAAGTAGACATGATTTTGAAAAATGTTATTCTTCTATATGGAAGTCAATGGGTGATGTTGGAAGTCTGAATCAACATACTTTCATGAAGAATAAGAAGAAAAGGAACACACCTACAAAGGTTTTTCATTACTTTCCTTTAAATCCTCGATTTCAAAGATTATTCATGTCATCAAAAACTGCCAAACACATGAAGTGGCATTCTGTAGATAATAACAATGATGGGTTAATGATATATCCACAAGATTCATAATCCTGGAATAAATTTGATTCATTACATCCATATTTCTCAGCTGGTCCTAGAAATGTTTGATTGGGATTGGCTACCGATGGATTCAACCCATTTGGTACTTTGAGTACCAGTTATAGCATTTGGCAAGTTGTTTTGATCCCTTATAATCTGCCTCTGTGGATGTGTATGCAACAAACTTATTTTATCATTTTGATGATTATTCCTAGAAAACAAATGCCTGGAAATGATATTGATGTATACTTTCAGCCTTTAATTGAATAATTATAAGAGTTGTGGAGAAACGGTGTTGAGACATTTGATGCTTCTTCTAAAACAATGTTTAAAATGAATACTGCTTTAATGTGGACCATTAGTGACTTCCTTGGTCTTGAGAATTTATCTGGTTGGAACACTTACACGGGTTTGGATTTACTGTTTGTAACTTTAATTTTGAGCCCAAATGGCCACCTCACAGTAGAAAATTGTGCTTCTTGTGCCATCAAAGATCTCTCGATGCATCTCATAGATTTTGGATTAACATATCAAAATTTAATGGTTTCATTGATCGTAGATCACCTCTAAATTTTTTAACTGGTTCTGAAATATTAACACAACTTGGAAATGTTGAAACGGAATTTGGGAAGGTTTGTCATTTGAATGATAGTGGGAAATGAGTTCTAAGTGCATCATCAAGAGAAATTATAATGCAACAATGGAAGAAAAAAAAGTATATTCTTCAAAAATACATATTAGGAATTTAATTTGTTGCAGCATAATCTTGATTTTATACATATTGAGAAGAATGTCTATGAAAATTTGATTTTCACATTGCTTAATGAGCATGGAAAGTCGAATGATAATCTCATTATCAATGGATTTATCCAATTGAGAGGTACTTTATTTATATGTTTTTCAGTTAATTAGACATTTTTTGGCACTTAATTAAATGCATAATTATGTTTGTTTATTTTATTTCATAGATATATTGGGCATTTGAAATCATACATGAGAAATAAATCTCAACCCCAAGGCTATATTGTTGAAGTCTATTTGGCTAAGGAGTGTCTTACCTTTTGTTCTAGATACTTGGATGATATTGAGACAAGATTTAATCGAGTTGGATGTGTTGACAACACATCGACTCAATCTCAAATACAAGAGAAATCAAATATATTTCCTTATATTCGATTATCAGTTGGGAGGACCTCAAATGTGACACTTATAGAAATAAAATTATTACAGGCACATAGATATGTGATACTGAATAGTGAAATTCTAGATCCATTTATTGAAGAGTTTAGGATACAAACAAATAGACGAATGAGAGGTCAAACACAAAATGAGAAAGATATAATGAAATATATTAATAAAGATCTTGTAGAATGGTTTTCACGAGTTGTGTTCGTCATCGGACCGTGATTAGTTGTATTTTTGATATATTGGAAAAATATGGTAACAGACAGTTTGTATATGTATCATGTGTGGCACATGGTTACCACCAAACATTTTCATGACCTTATATTTTCTTGATTTCTCATGTTTACTTTTATGTATTTTATTAAGGTTAGTATGGAGGAATAAAGAGGTTGGATACAACGACTCCTGGGAATTGATATTATAGAGGTTATACCTATTTTATCATGGATTTGGTGTCACTTCTTGATTTTTCTGTGCACTGTTAGAGTGATTTGTTTTAGAGTTTCTATTTATTTTGGTATTGTTCTGTTGTGGAGATAAATCATAGTGTGGTTTTCTTTATAAAGATGATATACATGTGACATGGAGTTTCTTATGTGTCATGGACCTTCTCTAATATTATAGAATCTATAAGGTGGACCATACTATGTTTTTTTGATATAGTTTTTAATAGCCCAATTATAATGTAGAGTTATTCATAATTCCATGGTTTTTCATGTTTCATCACCATTACATTGTGTTATAGGGTGTATCACCATGAAATTTTAATTTTGATCTTACCTATAAATTTCTAAACCCCATTTGAATAATTTATTTATCAAAATTTTCTCACAATACATGGGTGGCCTATATTCTATTTTAAGAGTTATTTCACCCCAATTATTTTGGTTATTGATACTCAACATCTATATATATAACATCACTGATTTTAAGTGATTTTACTTTTATCTCCTATGGTTTCCTTCCAAGTTCTTCATTATAGGGTGGTTGTGGCTAAGGATGTCAATGGTTTGGTTAGTTTTATAGATATATATTGATAAAGACACTATTTTCTTGGTTTATCGACATGAATCCATGAATTATAGTTATTATAGGTGGTTTTCTGCTTGCCTCATCCTCATACAACAAATTGGAATTATTTGTTTGAGATAGGGGATCATAGTTCATTTCTTTTAATGTGAATATATTAGAACATCATGATTTTATTATCCATTTTATAAATAGTATGGGTTTTTAGAATAAGATAAATAATTGGTTTTACTGGATCATTTCAAAATAGTGGGAAATCTTAGGTTTTTACTATTTTCATGAAATTACATATTATGGTACTTTATTATCGTTGTTTCTAAAAGGTGAAGTTTTTTATAATACCCGTGTTAAAAATATTTGTTATTTTGACATCCCTCAAATTGAAATTTTGGTAATTGTGGAAACTGATATATGTTGATATGTGATGATTGGCTTGTTTCATTATCTTGTGTTATGTGTGTGGTATCTTATTGGGAATTTAAAACTAATGAGGGTGATCAGATTAAATGTATAATGTTCTAGTAGGGAGGCCATGGTGAGTTAATAAGGGTTGTGATGAGGGATGATGTATAATAAATTTCATAAGGTTGTTATTGTGTGGTTATTGTTATGAGGTGGTGATGGTGAAATTCTTGGTTTATAGAGAGGAAAAGCCATTTGGTTTTTTCATTTAGGATGATGTGGGATGGGTGTGTTTTTTTTGGAATGGTTGTGTTGGTTTCCTAGTCATCTATAGAATGGGTTTTAAATTTTTAAAATGAAATTTCATGTGTAGAATCTGCTGTTTTTTTTTTCAGGGCACTGCTACAGGGGCTACAGAATCCACTGTTTTTTTATAAATTTGTCTTCTATGGCAGTTAAAACCGCCACAAAATATCTATCTTTTTCTAGCCGCGGTGGTTAAAACCGCCACTCCAGACAATAATTTAGCGGTGGTTTTAACTACCTCCACACATTTTTCATCTTCCGTTACCATCTCGCAGTGGTTAGTTTGTTTTTAGAGGCAGTTTTCTTGGGAGAAAAACAATTATTTTTTAGCGGCAGTTTAAACCACTGCTAAAGAAATACACCCAACCGAGATAAAATGCCGCTAAAACCATGGAAAACTGCCCAAAAATATGTCCATTATGATGGTTACCAAAAACCACCGTGAAATCGATAAAACTTCTGCGAAAAGTTTGCCGATACACAATTTAGCAGTGGTTTTTTGAAACCGTCGTAGAAGCTTATGGCGGCGGTTTAAACTGCCACCATACCCAAAAAAAACTGCCGCCAAACATTTTTTTTCCTATAGTATGTGAGGAAGATGAACCTTGATCTTAAAAGTACTAGGAAAGAGATAAGATTGTAGTTACAATAGCATGAATAAATTAGAAGGGAAGAATTTGAAAATTCCATGATTTACAAAGAGATAATAAGAGTGGCTCATGACAAACTGATCCAACCAAAAGACTTTCATACTGGCGACAAAGTGTTGTTATTCAATTCAGGACTCAATTTGATTCCAGGTAAACTTCATTCCAGATGGGATGGTCCATTTATAGTTACTCGTGTATATCCTTTTGGTGTTGTGCAGATTGTGAAGGATGGAGAGAAGGAGGCATTCACTATCAATGGGTACAGACTGAAGAAATTCTGTGGGACCATTCTAATAGAGTCAATAGAGGAGATCACACTCCCTCAACCTTTTTATCAATAAACTCAATCACTTCATACATGTTCTTCACATTTTATTGATTGTTGTGATTTAATTTTAAATACTCAAACATGTGAAATCCATTTGAATGCATTGTGGACACTACATCATTTAGGTGTGGGGAAGGGAACCTTTGTAGTTTGGGCTTTTTATTTTTTTAAATGTGTGTGTGTTTCAAATTTTGTGTGTTTATTTTTAAATTTTTCTACTTTTTTGAAACTTTTGAGATGAAATGATTATATTTCACATTTTTGAAACTCATTTCCATGGGAGAAATAATTTATTCCATGAAACAGAGCTTAAATTAATGCTGAAAATAACTTTCTTTCGAGTTCAATTATTTGGGAATTTCATGAAAAGTACTCTTATTTTTTAATCCCATGCCACATATCACTATCTTTATATTTGAAATCACATTCCCGTTAGTCTTCTAAACCTATTATTTTCATATTCTTTACATTTACCTTGCTTATTGAGAGAGTCAAATAGTGCTTGATTTAACCAAAATTTGATTTATTCCTATCAAAACTTGAGGTTTTGAGGTACATGTGTTTTAAATGATTAAGGAATTTATTTGGTTTTAAAGCCCCCTTTTCAATAAAATCCTCTTTATTATGGCCCACCTTGAACATTTAATCCTTTTATCCCTTAGAATCCATGAACATCCTGTTAGGATAGCCAAATTACAAGCTACTTTTCCCTATCCAACCTACTCTTGAAGTAAAATTGCATGATCTAGTCGAACTTAAGTGTGGGGTAAGATGTCTTGTATTGTGCTACATTATTTGGGGATACTTTGGGGGAAAATAAAATTTTGAAGAGATTTTATTACTGCTGAAAAAAAATCATTATGCTAAAATATGTGCCTTTTCTAAAGCATTCATTATTAAAGAAGTTATGCCTTTCTGGAGCTTCTAATGGATAAATAAAGTTGTTCCTTTTCTGGATCTTTCAAGACAAATCATATTTGAGAAGATTGGAATTTTTTCTACAGAAATTGAAAATTGTGTCCAATTTCATTCAATATTTAATGATGATGGAGATAATTTTCTATTTAGTGGATTATGAAGGAGACCATACTCGTTTGAAAATTAGAGTAATGCAATTTTGTTCAAAAAGAGCCAAGCCCTCTTCATTCAGCCTCAGAATTTTCATATATAAATCCTACCAACCTAAAGCCACAAAACAACCTTGACAAGTCCTCATGATAAACATATTTCTTTAACTCACATCAGATGGAGATGTAGGAATTTATCAAGTCTATGGTGACCCTTGTATGAGTTTGGATGAGAAATACATTGCTAAAAATATGAAAATTTGTGTGATAAGAGATAATGAAAGTTAGGTAAGTGTTTTGTATGCATGGGAAGATAAATTAAGAGGAAATATATTGAAATATCTAAAATTAAGAACTTTAAATAATATTTTTTTACGAGGCATGATATATTTTGTTTCTTGTTGTCAAATTGGTGGATCTCATGGATATGTGTTTTGAATTTGATTTGATTTTATTTTGATTCTGACTTGTCCCGGAGTCCAACTTATAAGTGTGGTGGAATTGATAGAGTTAATATTTTCATTATTATTAATATGTTTTTCAATTATTTAATCCCTCCCAATTATTTAATTTGAGTATATTTGCACCATTTATGTATTTTTGGTGCATTTTGGGCTTAAATGTCAAAATGGGTAATTTTGTAAAATTGACAGTTTTTGGGAGCTTCAGTTTTTTAAAAATAAATTTTATATTATTGATCCAATTTAAGTGAATCCTTTTTTAGGCCTCATATGCTCATGGGATTCAATTTTTCCTTCTGAACCAAGACCCAATTCAAAACCCAATGGTACTGAAAAATCAATCAAATGGAGAAATATGTCTGGATGGAAGAATGGACTCCACTACATTAAATATGAAATATCTCATTCAAACCACCTTCAAATGAGGTGATTCTATCTGTCTTCAATATATAACCTTCAAGGTACGGTTCACATTAAATTTCATAAAATAATAATCTCATCAAGGAATCTTTTGGGCGCATTCAATTGGAGTGGGTGAAACAGTGTTTGGCAGCCAGAAGAAGTTAAACTCACTAATCAAGACATATCTTACTTTCCACCTATACAAAGGCTTTTATATTTTGATGATACATAGAAAAATCAATTTTCAACATATTATAAGAAGGGATATTGGCTTGGTTCAGATGGATGGTAATCATAACTGAGGAAAACTTCTAGAGGATAGATTCTGTAGGATCAAAATTTTTGTTCTTGCTTTTATTTATTTGGTTCTTCATAGCTTTGTAATGACTTCTTCTTCCCCCTTCAACTCAGTTACCCTTAACATGGTAGGTTAGATCTTCTGAGTGATTATGGAGGAGTAGTTTTACCCTTTTTTATTTCTTGAGTTCTTTCACTTAATATTTTAATATCCTCTTTTCTCTTCTGTGAATCGGTTTCAATTTACTATAACAGTTTTTATTATCATGTATGATTATATCTGATTTTAGATTCTTTTGTTTATTATTATTTGGTCAAGGATCAATATCTCCCTCCACTAGGCTCTGGTTTATATACGATGGAATAGACCAGGAATTATTGGTGAAGTACTCGGTGATCATCGGTATGTGTGGGAGGAGTAGTGAATGTTCTTGATTGCTTGGGATGAACAAGACCTGATTGAAAATTGCCTAAGATAATTGGGGGTATTTTCTGCAACTCTATTACACATTTTAAGGAGATTAAACCAATATGAGGTTTTAGTAAGGTTTATTCTCACATTATTATTTGTCCATGTGAGTGAGGAGAAATGATGGTGGATTCTCACTCTTAACAACTTAGCATAAAAGAATTAGGTAAAGTGAACTATGATAGAATTACAATCGGAAAACTGACCCTAACTTAATCACCATTTCATAACACTGATTTAAATCACATAAATTTTCAATTTTTTTTAAAACTTTCACTTAATTTATTTGCGTTATTTAGTTTCTTTATTTTATTTTTCAAATCAAACAATTTCAAAACAACGTCACTTATATCTCTTATTTTAAGTGAAAAACACTATTGTTGAGAAATCCTCTTTGGAGACAACCTAGGTAACCCACTAAAATACATTATAACTTAGGTTATGTATTTTTTTCCACACCCCATGATAGACACATATCAAAAAAAAATTTATGCTCATCACCTGAGTTAAAATGTATTATAGTGGGTTACCTAGGTTGTCTCCAGAGAGGAGTTCTCAACAATAGTGTTTGTCACTTAAAATAAGAGAAATAAGTGATATTGTTTTTGAAATTGTTTGATTTGAAAAATAAAAGAAAGAAACTAAATAAAGTAAAGAAATTAAGTTAAAGATTTAAAACAAATTGACAATTGATGTGACTTAAATCCGTGATATGAAATGGTGATTAGGTTAGGGTCAGTTTTCCAATTTTAATTCAATCATAGTTCACTTTACCCAATTCACTTATGTTAAGTCGTTAAGAGTGATAATCCATAATCGTTTCTCCTTAATCCCTTGGCCAAATAAAAATATGAGAATAAACCATACTAAAACCTCAGATTGGTCTACTCTCCTTACAATGTGTAATATAGTTGTAGCGAATACCCCCGATTATCTTAGGAAATTCTCAATCGGGTCTTGTTCATCCCAAGAAATTAAGAACATTCACTACATCTCCCATGTGTACTTGGTGATCACCGAGTACTTCACCACAAAGTCTCGGTATATTCCATCGTATATAAACCAGAACCTAGTGGAGGAAGATATTGATCCTTGACCAAATAAAAATAAACAACAAAATCTAAAATTAGATACAATCGTACATGATAATAAAAACTGTTATAAGAAATTGAAACTAATTCACAGAAGATAAAATAGGATATTAAAATATTAAGTTCAAGAACTCAATAATTACAAAAGGGTAAACCTACCCCTCCATAATCACTTAGAAGATCTACCCCTACCATGGTAAGTTTCCCTTCATGGACATTAATGATGGTTTTTGTATTCTTCAAGAAATGTCTCCCCAAAATTATGGGTGAGTGTGATGGGATCCTATCATCTTCTATATTCAACACATAGAAGTTAGCAGTGAATAAAATATCTTTGACTTTTACTAGGACATCCTTCAGGACTCCTGTAGGGAAAACTGTGGATCTGTTTGCAAGATGGACCACCACTCTTGTGGGCTTCAAGTATCCCATCTTCAAAGAAGTACATACTGAGTGAGGAAATACATTAAAGCATTAGATAAATTTAATGAACCAATGGTGCATGGAATAGAAAACGTCCCTGGATCTTGAAATTTGGTTGGTAATTGGGGTGTGATAAGGGTTGAGACACTTCTTCCCAGATTTTTCCTCTTATTACCTTCAAGTCTCCTCTTCTTGGTTCAAATATCCTTCAAAAATTTTGCATAATTTGGAATTTTTTTGAGTGCTTCAAGAAGAGGTATGTTGATTTCCACTTTCTGGAAGGTGTCCAGAATTTATTTTTTCATTTATTCTTATTGAAAACTCTTTGATTAAATCATCCTTGATGGAAATGTTGGGGGTATATCTTTCTTCTACATTTATTTCCTTTGAAATGGTGTTTCTTGTTTCTTCTTCCTTGGCCTATCCTTCTCCTCCTCCTATTTCTTATTTTCTTCTTGATGCATTTTCATAGAATTTTCAACATTTACAACTTCATTCTCTCCCAGATCAGGTATTCTTATTTTAGAATCAATGGTGGATGGGGGTATGAGTTCTTTTCCACTTCTTGTTGTTATCATAATGACATTCTCATTTGGTTTTGGGATTTTTTGTTAAGGGAGTTTACCTAGATTTTTTGTCAGATAGTCCATGATACTTTAAAATTTGTTGGAAAAATCTTTAATGGTGTCCTTCAACCCCTCAAACTTAAATTTATACTATTGATTTTGAATTATAGGTTGTGCACTCATAGATGACTGCTCATGGGTTCTCTGGAAAGTGGGTGTTATTTTGTATGAATTCTGGTTATAAGACTGCTTTTGTTGAAATGGTGGTGGGTTGTGGAATTGATTCTAGAATGGTGGTTGGTTTTGAAACTGGTTTTGGTACGGGGGTCTACCTTGATTCTTCTGATTTCCAAACCCATATTCTACTTGGTTAGGATCTCTCCATCCTTGATTTTGTTGGAACTATCTTGGTTGAAAGGTTGTTGCACATGTTTCTATTCCCTATATTTCAGAACATTGGTCAGTTAAATGATCAGGTGATGAGCATTAAAAACATACTTTAGCTGGCACTTGTTGGTCACTAACTTGCTTCAAGACCATCTTCCTCGCAATACTAGTTATCTCTTCAATCTTAGTTTTTAGTAATGGTGATGGATGATAAGTGTGTGCCTCATGAATACCTCTTGTTCCAATACCTCTTGTTCCAAACTGCTGCGAGTTCTTGGAAATCTTCTCAATCAAGCCCTTGGCTTCTTCTGGTGACTTATCAATCAATACACCTCTAGATGATGCATTAAGAAGGTTTCTTTCATTGTCTAGTAGTCCTTGAAATAATAATAAAAGAAAGTTATGTTCCTCAATGGTTTGATGTGTGAATATGGCACATAGATTCTTAAATCTATCCATGTACTCATAAAGGGTTTCTCCAGATGATTGTTGTATGGCAAAGATTTCCTTCTAAATGGATGTAATTCTAGAGGTGGGGGAAAATATTTGCATAAAACATCTTAACAAGTCATTCTAGTCATGAACATCTCCTGGTTGTAGGTCGTACAACCATTATTTTTCAGCCCCATCCAATGAAAACAGAAATTCTTTCCACTTTACCTACTCCTCAGCAACTCCATAGGGTCTGAAAGTTGAGAAAACATGTGTGAACTCTTTAATGTGTTTGTTTGGATCTTCACCTTCCAAACCATGAAACTTTGGAAGTAATGGAATCATTTTAGGTTTCATTTCAAAATCATTTTGTAACACTGGCATGACATGTTGATTGTTTTGATTAAGAATTTTTGGTGCACATAGGTCTCTAAGAGTTGGGTTTTGATTTTCAGCCATGATGATAGGCTGAGAGTGAACACTTGAAGTTTCACTTGAGTCTGTAAGGGGAATTTCTTGAAATTCAGATTGAGAATTAAGGTTTATAAGTCTATTCTACAAGGTTCTTTCAATTTCAGGATCTCTGGGTAAAGGTTCAGTTTTTTAGGTTTTATTCATGCAATTTTTAAGAGAAAAGACAAAAAGAGAAAGAAAATAAAATAAAATAAATATTGGCGCAACCTCCCTATAAATGGTTCCAAGTTTTGACATGTTGCTATCATGGGGTGTGGAAAAAACAAATATAACTTAAGTTAAAATGTATTATAGTGGGTTACTTAGGTTGTCTCGAGAGAGGAGTTCTCAAAAATAGTGTTTGTCACTTAAAATAAGAGAAAGAAGTGATGTTGTTTTTGAAATTGTTTGATTTGGAAAATACAAGAAAGAAACTAAATAAAGTAAAGAAATTGAGTGAAAGTTTTAAAACAAATTGAAAATTGATGTGATTTAAATTGGTGATATGAAATGGTTCTTAGGTTAGGGTTGGTTTTCCAATTGTAATTCTATCACAGTTTACTTTACCCAATTATCTTTTGTTAAGTCGGTAAGAGTGAGAATCCACAATCATTTCTCCTCGCTCCCTTTGTCAAATAATAATGTGAGAATATACCTTAATAAAACCTCAGATTGGTCTACTCTCCTACCAATGTGTAATAGAGTTTTATCTAATACCCCCAATTATCTTAGGCAATTCCCAATCGGGTCTTGTTCATCCCAAGAAATCAAGAACATTCACTACTCCTCCCACACGTACAGGTGATCACCGAGTACTTCACCACTAAGTCCTGGTCTATTACATCGTATATAAACTAGAAACTAGTGGAGGGAGATATAGATCCTTGACCAAATAAAAAAATAATAGAATCAAAAATTAGATACAATCGTACATGATAATAAAAACTGTTATAAGAAATTGAAATCGATTCGCAAAAGAGAAAATAAGATATTAAAATATTAAGTGCAAGAACTCAAGAATTACAAAAGGGTAAACCTAACCCTCCCCAATCACTCATAATATCTAACCCACCATGGTAAGTGTCCCATAATGTAAATTGATGGTGGTTTTGGCTATCTTTAAGAAAGGTATCCCCAAAATGATGGGTGAGTGTGATGGGATCTTATCATCTTCCATATTCAACACATAGAAGTTAGCAGGGAATAAAATATCTTTGACTCTTACCAGGACATCCTCCAGAACTCCTTCTGGGAAAACTGTGGATCTGTTTTCAAGGTGGACCACCACTCTTGTGGGCTTCAAGTATCCCATCTGCAAAGAAGTATATACTGAGTAAGGAAATACATTAATTGATGCACCTAAATCGCACAAAGCATTAGAGAAATTTAATGAACCAATGGTGTATGGAATAGAAAACATTTTTGGATCTTGAAATTTGGTTGGTAATTGTGGTGTGATGAGGGTTTAGACACTTCTTCCCAAATTTATCCACTTGTTCCATTGAAGTCTCCTCTTCTTGGTGCAAAGATCCTTCAAAAATTTAGCATACTTTTTAAATTTGTTTGAGTGCTTCAAGAAGAGGTATGTTGATTTCCACTTTCTCGAAGGTGTCCAGAATTTTTTTTTTTTTGTGGTGATTCTTCTTGAAACCTCTTCGATTAAATCATCCTTGATGAAAATTGTGGGGGTATATCTTTTTTCTCCCTTTGTTTCCTTTTAAATGGTGTTTCTTGTTTCTTCTTCCTTGGACTATCTTTGTCCTCCTCCTCTTTCTTATCTTCTTCCCGATGCATTTTCATATAATTTTTATCATTTCTAACTTCATTCTCTCCCAGATCAGGTATTCTTATTTCAGGTTCAATTTTAGATGGTGGTAGGAGTTCTTTTCCACTTATTATTGTTATCATACTGACATTCTCTTTTGGGTTTTGGATTGTTTGGGGAGGGATTTTACTTGTATTTTTTGTCAGAAAGTCCATGAGTCTTTCAAACTTGTTAGAAAAATCTTTAACAATGTCCTTCAACACCACAAACTCAGATTTATGCTATTGGTTTTGAATTGGAGTTTGTGCACTGATAGATGGATGATCATGGGTTCTCTGGAAAGTGGGTGGTTTTTGGTATGAAGGATAGTTATAATACTGCTTTTGTTGAAATGGTTGTGGGTTGTGGAATTGATTCTAGAATGGTGGTTGGTTTTGAAACTGGTTTTGGTATAGGGGTCTACCTTGATTTTTCTAATTTCACAACCCATATTCAACTTGGTTAGGATCTCCCCATCCTTGATTTTGTGGGAATTGTCTTGGATGAAAGACTTCCGCACATGTTTCCATTCCCTGTATTTCAGAACATTGGTCAGTGAAATGGTGAGGTGATGAGCATAAACCACATACCTCAGCTGGAACTTGTTGGTCACAAACTTTCTTCAAGGCCACCTTCCTAACCATACTAGTTATCTCTTAAATATTAGTTTCTAGTAAGGGTGATGGATAAGAATTTCATACCTCATGAATACCTCTTGTTCCAATACCTCTTGTTCCAAACTGTTGCATGTTCTGGGAAATCTTCTCAATCAAGCCATTGCCATCATCTGGTGACTTTTCAATCAATGTACATCTAGATGATGCATCAAGAAGGTTTCTGTCATTTTCCAGTAGTCCTTGATAGAAGAAAACAAGAAAGTGATGTTCCTCAATGGTTTTATGTGGGCATATGGAACATAGCTTCTTAAATCTCTCCCAGTACTCATATAAGGTTTCTCCATATGATTTTTGTATGGTGTAGATTTCCTTCCGAATGGATGTTCTTATAAAGGTGGGGAAAATATTTTCATAAAACATCTTACTAGGTCTTTCTATTCATGAACATCTCTTGGTTGTAGGTTATTCAACCATTCTTTTGCAACCCCATCCAATGAAAACGGAAATTCCTTCCACTTTACCTACTCCTTAGAAACTCCAAAGGGTCTGAAAGTTGAGGAAACATGTGTGAACTCTTTAATATTTTTGTTTGGATCTTCACCTACCAAACCATGAAACTTTGGAATAAATGGAATCATGTTAGGTTTCATTTAAAAATCATTTTGTAACACTGTCATGGCTTGTTTATTGTTTTGATTAAGAAATTGTGGTGTATAAAGGTCTCTAAGAGTTGGGTTTTGATTTTCAGCCATGATAACAGGCTCAAAGAGAAAACTTGAAATTTCACTTGAGTCTGTAAGGGGAATTTGAAACTGATTCACAATAATACATGATAATAAAAACTATTATAAGAAATTGAAACCAATTCATAAAAGAGAAAAAAGTATATTAAAATATTAAGTTCAAGAACTCAAGAATTACAAAAGGGTAAACCTACCCCTACACAATCACTCAGAAGATCTACCCCACCATGGTAAGTATTCCTTAATGTAAATTGATGATGGTTTTGGTTTTATTTAAGAAAGGTATCCCTAAAATGATGGGTGAGTGTGATGGGATCCTATCATCTTCCATATTCAACACATAGAAGTCAGTAGGGAATAAAAGATCTTTGACTTTTACCAGGAAATCCTCTAGAACTCCTCCTGGGAAAATAGTGAATCTTTTTGCAAGATGGACCACCACTCTTGTGGGATTCAAGTCTCCCATCCGCAAAGAAGTATATACTGAGTGAGGCAATACATTAATTGATTCACCTAAATCGCACAAATTATTAGAGAAATTTAATGAACCAATGGTGCATGGAATAGAAAACGTCCCTAGATCTTGAAATTTGGTTGGTAATTGTAGTGTGATAAGGGCTAAGACACTTCTTCCCAAATTGATCCTCTCATTCCCTTGAAGTATCCTCTTCTTGGTGAAAATATCCTTCAAAAATTTCGCATGCTTTAGAATTCATTTGAGTGCTTTAAGAAGAGGTATATTGATTTCAACTTTCTAGAAGGTGTCTAGAATTTCTTTTTGTAGTGCTTCTTCTTTCAACCTATTTGATTAAATCATCCTTAATGGAAATAGTGGGGGTATATATTTATTCTCCATTTTTTCCTTTGAAATGGTGTTTCTTGTTTCTTCTTCCTTATCATATCCTTCTCCTCCTCCTCTTTCTTATCTTCTTCTCGATGCGTTTTCATAGAATTTTCATCATTTACAACTTCATTATCTCACAAATCAGGTATTCTTGTTTCAGGTTCAATGGTGGATAATGGTAAGATTTCTTTTCCACTTCTCGTTGTTATCATACTGACATTATCTTTTGGTTTGGGGAATGTTTGTGATGGGAGTTTACCTGGATTTTTGTTCATAAAGTCCATGAGACTTTCAAACTTGTTGGAAAAAATCTTTAACGGTGTCCTTTAACCCCTCAAACTCATATTTTTGCTGTTGGTTTTGAATTTTAGGTTGTGCACCGGTAGATGGATTCTCATGGGTTCTCTAGAAAGTAGGTGGTTTTTGGTATTAAGGATGGTTATAAGACTAATTTTGTTGAAATTGTGGTGGGATGTGGAATTGATTCTGGAATGGTTATTGGTTTTGAAACTGGTTTTGGTATGGGGGTCTACCTTGATTCTACTGATTTCAAAACCCATATTCGACTTGGTTAGGATCTCTCCATCCTTGATTTTATTGGAACTGTCTTGGATGAAAGGCCACCGCACATGTTTCCATTCCCTGTATTTCATAACATTGGTTAGTGAAATGATCATGTGATGAGCATAAACCATATACCTTAGCTGGAGTTTGTTGGTCACTAACTTGCTTCAAGGCCATCTGCCTCACCATAATAGTTAGCTCTTAAATCTTAGTTTCTAGTAAGGGTGATGGATGAGAAGTTTTTTCCCCATGAATACCACTTGTTCTAATACCTCTTGTTCCAAACTACTGTGAGTTCTGGGAAATATTCTCAATCAAGCCCATGGATTCTTCTGGTGACTTTTCAATCAATGCACCTCTAGATGATGCATCAATAAGGTTTCTCTCATTGTACAGTAGTCCTTGGTAGAAGAATACAAGAAAGAAATGTTCCTCAATGGATTCATGTGGGCAGTTGGTACATAGAATTAAAACCACTCCCCACTGATTTAAAATATGTTTACCTTATGGAGGGGGAGAAATTACTAGTAACAATTGCTAATAATATTAATGAAACTCAATAAAAAACATTGATTGAGATTTTGAGAGAGAATTTCCAAGAAATAGGGTGGAGCTTAGGTCATATCCCAGGAATAAACCCAAAAAATTTCTCATATAGAATTTTTCTTGAGGGAGATTCCCAACCTGTCAGACAAGCCCAAAGGAGGTTGAACCCCACCCTGATGGAGGTTGTGAAAAAAGAGATTGATAAGATGTTAGAATCTAGGATCATCTATCCCATATCAGATTCACAATGGGTTATACCTATCCATTTATTCCCAAAGAAAATTGTCATAACCATTGTGAGTAATGAAAAGAATGAATTAATCCCTATGAGAATTCAGAATAGCTGGAGAGTGTGCATAGATTTTAGGAATTTGAATCCAGTTACTCAAAAATATCATTTCCCTATCCCTTTCATTGACTAGATGCTAGAGATATTGGCAGGGTGAACTTATTATAGCTTTTTGGATGGATTTTCAGGTTATTTTCATGTACCCATTTCTCCTGAGGATCAAGAGAATACTAGCTTTACTTATCCTTTAGGCACTTTTTCATAAAAAATTATGCCATTTGTATTATTTAATGCTCTAAGTACATTTTATATGTGTATGGTGATTATATTTCCTGATCACATTGAAGATCTCTTTGAGGTTTTCTTATATTATTTCACAATTTTTGTAAATTCTTTTGACCATTGTTTGAAAAATCTGGAAATTGTTTTGAAAACTTGCATTGAAAAGAACCTTGTTTTGAATTTTGAAAAATGTAATTTTATGGTTAAGAGAGGTATTTTCATTAGGCAAGTCATTTCAAAGAAAGGCATATAAGTTTATAAATCAAGAATTAAAGTGATAAATTCTTTTCCTTACCCAACCTGTGTGAAACATGTTAGATCATTTTTAGGACATGCAAGATTCTACAGGAGGTTTATCAAAGATTTCAGTAAGATTTATCTCACTCTCTCTATATTACATTTGAAAGATGTTGATTTTGATTTTAATGGTTCATGTAGGGAAGCCTTTGATGAGTTGAAAATTAAATTGATTACACCACCAGTAATGCAGCCACCCAATTGGGAAGAACAATTCGAGCTACTTTGTGATGCTTCAAACCAAGCATCTGGGGAATTCCTTTCTCAGAGAAATCAGGGAAGGCCACAATTCGTTTCATATGCATCAAAAACCTTATATGCATCCCAGTTCAACTACACAACAATAGAAAAAGAGTTTTTAGTTGTTGTTTTTGCTTTAGAAAGATTTAGATCATATCTGCTTGGAACTAAAGTCATTGTGTTTTCTGGTCATGCAGCTCTTAGGTACTTGATGAAGAAGGATGAAGTGAAACCAAGGCTTGTGAGATGGATTCTATTAATACATGAGTTAAACATATAAATCAAATATAAGAAGGGGTCTTATAACTAAGTGGTTGATCACTTAAGTATACTACCCAACACTGCTGAAATTCCAAACATTGAACCACAAAATGATCACCTTATAGGAGAGCAGTTGTACTTGAATGAAGAAGAAGTACCTTTGTATGCTAACATGTTCAATTATCTGGTAACATATCAGGTCCCATATCATTTAAATTCTCATCAAATTCACAAATTGAAATCTTAATCTAGATATTACATCTAGGATGATCCATTTCTTTAGAAGATTTGAAATGACCAAATGATAAGAAGATGTTTGCCTAAAAATGAAATTGAATCAGTCTTTAAGTTTTTTCACGCATTATCTTGTGGAGGCCACTTTGGATCTCAAATTATAACAAGGAAGGTTTTAGAATATGTACTTTATTGGCCAACACTTTTCAAAGATTCTCATGAATTTTGAAAATGGTGTGAAAAATGTTAGTTTATAGTAAATATTTCAAAGAGACAAAAAATTACACCAAATCCACTTAATTTTTGTGAAATTTTTGAAGTTTTGGAGATAGATTTTATGTGCCCTTTTCCAATGTAATTTTGAAATTATTAAATTCTTCTTGCTGTTGATTATGTTTCCAAATGGGTGGAAGCAAAATCCACCAGGACTGACAATGCAAAAGTTGTTTGTGATTTTGTCGGGGCTAACATATTTTGTTGGATTGGAGTTCCCAGATCCATCATTAGTGATCAAGGGACTCACTTTTGCAATATGATAATGGATTATTTGTTGAAAAAGTATGGGGTCCATCATAAAACATTAACTCCCTATCATCCACAAACTAATGGAAAAACTGAAGTGTCCAATAGAGAAATAAAAGGAATTTTGGAAAAGAATGTTAATCCAAATAGGAAGGATTGTAGCCAAAGGTTAGAAGACACATTATGGGATTACAATACAGCCTATAAAACCCTAATTGGAATGAGTTCCTATAGGTTGATTTATGGGAAAATTTGTCACCTACCTATGGAATTGGAACACAAGGCATACTGAGTTGTGAGGAAGATGAATTTGGATCTTGAAAGTGTTGGGAAAGAGAGAAGATTGTAGTTAAAGGAGATAGAAGAAATTATAGGGTAAGAATTTAAAAATTCCAGGATATACAAAGAGAGAACAAGAGAGGCTCATGATAAACTAATCCAACCAAAAGACTTCCATACTAGAGAAAAAGTGTTGTTATTCAATTCAAGACTCAAGAAGATGTCAGTTAAAACTCATTCTAGATGGTAAGGTCCATTTATAGTTACTCATGTATATCCTTTTGGTGTTGTGTAGATTGTGAAGGATGGATACAATGAGCCATTCATTGGCAATGGGCACAGGCTGAAGAAATTCATTGGGACCATTCCATCAGAGTCAATGGATGAGATCACACTCCTCCAACATTTTTATCAGTAAACTCCATCAGGTCATACCTCTTCTTTACATTTTCTTGATTGTTTTGATTTAATTTCAAATACTCTTACATGTTAAATCCATTTGAATTCATTATAGACATGGCATAATTTAGGTGTGGGGGAGGGAAACTTTGTAGTTTAGATTTTTTATTTTTTAAAATGTGTGTGTGTTTCAAATTTTGTGTGTTTATTTTTAAATTTTTGTGTGTTTTTAAAATATTTGAGATCAAATGATTATATTTTACATTTTTGAAACTCATTTCCACGCGATAAATAATTTATTCCATAAAATAGATCTCAAATGAATGCTAAAAATGACTTTTTTTTTAAGTTCAATTCTTTGTGAATTTCATGAAAAGTACTCTTATTTTTGAATCCCATGCCACATATCATTGTATTTATATTTGAAATGACATTCTCATGAGGCTTCTGAACCTATTATTTTCATATTATTTACATTCACCTCACTTCTTGATAGAATCAAACAATTCTTGATTTAACCGGAATTTTATTTATTCCTATCAAAACTTGAGGGTTTGAGGTACATGTTTTTTAAATGATTGAAGCATTTATTTGGTTTTAAAGCCCCATTTTTCAATAAAATACTCTTTATTATGACCCACCTTGAAAATTTAATCCTTGTATCCCTTAGAATCCATGAATAACCAGTTAGGATAGCCACATTACAAGCCAATTCTCCCTATCCAATCTGCTCTTGAAGTAAAATTGAATGATCTAGTTGAACTTATGTGTGGAGGAAGATGACTTGTATTGTGCTACCTTATTTGGGGATACTTTGGGTGAAAATAAAATTTTGAATAGATATTATTGCTTCTAAAAATAATAATTCTTCTGAAATATGTGCCTTTTCTGGAGCTTTCAAGATGAGAGAAGTTGGGCCTTTCAAGAGCTTCTAATGGAGAAAGAAAGATGTTCCTTTTCTGGAGATTTCAAGAAAAATCATATTTGAGAAGATTGAAATTTTTATGCTGAAATTGAAAATGGCGTATAATTTTTTTCAATATTTCATGATGATGGAGCTGATTTTCTATTAAGTGGATTGTGTAGGAGACCATACTTGTGTGAAAATTAGATTAATGCAATTTTACATCAAAAAGAGTCAAGCCCTATTTATTCAACCTTAGAATTTTCACATCTAAATCCTACAAACCTAAATCCACAGAAAAACCTTTAAAAGTACTCATGATAAACATATGTATTTAACTCACATCGGATGGAGATGTAGGAATTTATCAAGTCTATGGTGACTCGTGTATGAGTTTGGATGAGAAAGACATTGTAAAAAAATGGAAATTTGTGTGATGAGAGATAATGAAAGTTAGGTAAGTGTTTTATGTTAATGGGAGTATAAATGAAGAGTATATATATTTAATGATCTAAAAATAAGAACTTGAAATAATATTTTTTGAGGAGTCATGATATATTTTGTTTTTTTTTGTCAAATTGGTGGATCTCATGGATATGTGTTTTGAATTTGCTTTGATTTTATTTTGATTCTGATTTGTCCAGGAGTCCAAGTGATAAGTGTGTGAGAATTGATAGAGTTAATATTTTTATTATTATTAATATGTTTTTAAATTATTTAATCGCTCCCAATTATTTAATTTGAGTATGATTTCATCATTTATGTATTTTTGGTGCATTTTGGGCTTAAATGTGAAAATGGGGTAATTCTGTAAAATTGAAAACTTTTGGGAGCTTATATTTTTTAGGAATAACTTTTATATTATTGATCCAATTTAAGTGAATCATTTTTTTAGGATTAATATACCCATGGGATTCAATTTTTTCTTTTGTACAAAGACCCAATTCGAAACCCAATGGTACAGAAAAATCAATGAAATGGAGAAATCAGTCTCGCTAGAAGAATGAACCCCACTACATTAAATCTACAATATCTCAATCAAACCACCTTCAAATGATGTTATTATAGATGTTTTAGACATATAACTTTCAAGTGACGGTTCACATTAATGTTCATAAAATAATAATCTCATCAAAGCATCTTCTGGGTGTGTATAAGTGGAGTGGGTGAAACAGTGTTTGGAAGCCAAAAGAAGTTAAACTCTCTAATCAATCCATATATTACATTACACTTGTCCAAAGGATTTGATATTTTTAGGATCAACATAAAACTCAAATTTCAACATCTTATAATAAGGGATCTTGTCTTGGTTCGGATGGCTGGTGGTCATAACAGAGGTAAATGTCTGGAGGACAGATTCTGGAGGATCAAAATTTATGTTCTTACTTTTCTATATTTTATTCTTCTTATCTTTGTAATGACTTCTTCTTCCACCTTCAACTCGGTTACCCTTACCATGGTGGGGTATATCTTATGAGTGATTTGGGAGGGGTAGGTTTACCCTTTTTTAATTCTTGAGTTCTTTCACTTAATATTTTAATATCCTCTTTTATCTTCTGTGAATCGGTTTCAATTTATTATAACAATTTTTATTGTCATGTAATATTGTATTAAATTTTAGATTTTGTTGTTTATTTTTATTTGGTCAAGTATCAATATCTCCCTCCACTATGTTCTGGTTTATATATGATGGAATAGACCAAGACTTAGTGGTGAATTACTCGGTGATCACTGGTACGTGTGGGAGGAGTAGTGAACGTTCTTGATTGTTTGGGATGAACAATACCTGATTGAGAATTGCCTAAGATAATTGGGGGTATTCTCTACAACTCTATTACACATTGGAAGGAGATTAGACCAATATGAGGTTTTAGTAAGGTTTATTATCACTTTATTATTTGATTGTGGGAGTGAGGAGAAACGATTGTGGATTGTCACTCTTAACGACTTAGCAGAAGATAATTGGGTAAAGTGAACTGTGATAGAATTATAATTGAAAAACTGACCCTAACCTAATCACCATTTCATATTACTGATTTAAATCACATCAATTGTCAATTTTTTTAAAACTTTCACTTAATTTCTTTACTTTATTTTGTTTCTTTCTTGTATTTTCCAAATTAAACAATTTCAAAAACAACATCACTTATTTATCTTATTTTAAGTGAAAAACACTATTATTGAGCACTCTTCTCTAGAGACAACCTAGGTAACCCACTATAATACATTTTAACTTAGGTTATATTTTTTTCCACACCCCATGATAAGCACGTGTCAAAACTTGAGCTTCCCCCTGATCTAGAATTAAAACCACTCCCCACTAAATTAAAATATGTTTACCTAATGGAGGGATAGAAATTTTTAGTAATAATTTCTAATAATCTTTCTAAAACTCAATTTTTTCTTATGGACCAAGACCCAATTAGAAACCCAATGGTACAGAAAAATCAATCAAATGGAGAAATCAGTCTGGCTGGTAGAATGGACCCCACTACATTAAATATGCAATATCTCATTCAACCCAACTTCAAATGAGATGATTCCAGCTAGTTTAGACAGATAACTTTCAAGGTACAGTTCACATTAAATTTATTAAAATAATAATCTCATCTAGGCATCTTTTGGGCACATCCAAGTGGAGTGGGTGAAATAGTGATTTGGCAGCGAGAAGAAGTTAAACTCACTAATCATGCCATATTTTACTTTACACTTTTCGAAAGGCTTTTTATTTTTTGAGGATAGATAGAAAACTCAATTTTAAACATCTTATAAGAAGGAATATTGGCTTGGTTCGGACAGATGGTGGTCATAACAGAGGCAAACTTCTAGAGAACAGATTTTGGAGGATCAAAATTTTAGTTCTTCCTTTTCTTTCTTTTGTTATTCTTAGATTTGTAATGACTTCTTCTTACCCCTTAAACTTAGTTACTCTTACCATGTTGGGGTAGATCTTCTGAGTGATTGGGCAGGGGTAGGTTTACCCTTTTGTAATTCTTGAGTTCTTGAACTTAATATTTTAATATCCTTTTTTCTCTTTTGTGAATCGGTTTCAATTTCTTATAATATTTTTTATTATCATGTACGATTGTATCTGATTTTAGATTCAGTTTTTTATTTTTATTTGGTCAAGGATCAATATCTCCCTTTACTAGGTTCTGATTTATATATGATTGAATAGACCAGGACTTAGTGGTGAAGTACTCGGTGATCACCGGTACGTGTGGGAGGAGTAGTTCATGTTCTTGATTTCTTGGGATGAACAAGTCCCGATTGGGAAAGGCCTAGGATAATTGGGGGTATTCAATAAAACTATATTACACATTGGAAGGAGAGTAGACCAATATGAGGTTTTATTAAGGTTTATTCTCACATTATTATTTGACCAAGGGATTGAGGAGAAATGATTGTGGATTCTCACTCTTAACGACTTAGAATTATATAATTAGGTAAAGTGAACTCTGAAATAATTACAATTAGAAAACCAACCCTAACCTACCATTTCATATCACTGATTTAAATCATATCAATTGTCAATTTGTTTTAAAACTTTCACTAAATTTCTTTACTTTATTTAGTTTCTTTCTTGTATTTTCTAAATCAAACAATTTCAAAAACAACATCACTTCTTTATCTTATTTTAAGTGACAAACACTATTGTTGAGCACTCCTCTGTGGATACAACCTAGGTAACCCACTATAATACATTTTAACATAGTTTATATTTGTTTTTTCCACACCCCACAATAGGAACGTATCAAAACTTGGCACTGTTTCCAGGGAGGTAGCGCCAACATTTATTTTCTTTTCTTTCCTTTCTCTTTTAATCTTTTCTCTTAAAAATTGCATGAATAGAACCTAAAAAACTGAACCTTTACCCATAGATCCTAAAATTGAAAGAAACTTTTTGAATAGAATTATAAACCTTAATTTTTAATCTGAATTTGAGGAAATTCCCCTTGCAGACTCAAGTGAAACTTCAAGTGTTCACTTTGAGTCTGTCATCATGGATGAAAATCAAAACCCAACTCTTAGAGACCTCTGTGCACCACAATTTCTTAATCAAAACAATCAACATTTCATTCCAATGTTACAAAATGATTTTGAAATGAAACCTAACATGATTATATTGATTCCAAAGTTTCATGGTTTGGCAGGTGAAGATCCAAACAAACACATTAAAGAGTTCACACATGTTTGTTCAACTTTTAAACCCCGTGGAGTTGCTGAGGAGTAGGTAAAGTGGAAGACATTTCTATTTTCATTGGATGGGGCTGCAAAAGAATGGTTATACGGCCTAAAACCCTGATATTTTCATGAATGGAATGACCAGGTAAGATGTTTTATGCAAATATTTTTCCCCACCTCTAGAAACACAGCCATTCAGAAGGAAATCTATGCCATATGACAATCATCTGGAGAAACCCTTTACGAGTACTGGGAGAGATTTAAGAATCAATGTGCTAGCTACCCACATAAAGACATTGAGGAACATCACTTTCTTGTATTCTTCTACCAAGGACTACTGGATAATGACAAAAACCTTCTTGATGCATCATCTGAAGTTGCATTGATTAACAAGTCACCAAAAGAAGCCAAGGGCTTGATTGAGAAGATTTCCTAGAACTTGCAAAAGTTTGGAACAAGAGGTATTCAAGAGGTACACACTTCTAATCCATCACCCTTACTATAAAATAATATTGGAGTGATAACTATTATAGTGAGGAAGATGGCCTTGAAGCATGTTAGTGACCAACAAGAGCCAACTAAGGTATGTGGTTTATGCTCATCACATGATCATTTCACTGACCAATGTTCTGAAATACAGGGAATGGAAACATGTGCGGTGGACTTTTAGATAAGTAATTTATAACAAAATAAAGGATGGAGAGATCCTAACCAAGTCTAATATGGGTTTGGAAATAAGAAAAATCAAGGTAGACCCCCATACCAAAACTAGTTTCAAAACCAACCGCCATTCCAAAATCAATTCCAAAACCCACCACCATTTCAACAAAATTTGTCTTATAACCCACCTACATTCCAAAAACCACCCACTTTCTAGAAAACCCATGAGAATCCATCAACCAGTGCATAACCTCCAATTCAAAACCAACAACAGAAATCTGAGGCTGAGGGGTTAAAGGACATCGTTAAAGATTTTTCCAACAAGTTTGAAAGTCTCATGGACTTTATGACCAAAAATCCAAGTAAACTCCCTTAACAAAAAATCCCAAAACCAAAATAAAATGTCAGTATGATAATAGAAATAATTATAAAAGAACTCCTACCACCATCCACCATTGAACCAGAAACAAGAATACATGATTTGGGAGAGAATGAAGTTGGAAATGATGAAAATTCAATGAAAATGCATCGGGAGGAAGATAAGAAAGAGGAGGAGGAGAAGGATAGGACAAGGAAGAAGAAACAAGAAACACCATTTTAAAGGAAAAAATGGAGAAGAAATATATACCCCCACCATTTCAATCAAGGATGATTGAATCAAAAAGGTTTCAAGAAAAAGCACTACAAAAAGAAATTCTGGAAACCTTCTAGAAAGTGTAAATAAAGATACCTCTTCTTGAAGCACTCAAAAAAATTCCAAAGTATGCTAATTTTTTTAAGAATCTTTGCACAAAGAATAGTAGACTTCCAGGGAATGAGAGGATCAATTTGGGAAGAAGTGTCTCAACCCTTATCACACCACAATTACCAACCAAATGTCAAGATCCTTGGATGTTTTCTATTCCATGAATAATTGGTTCATTAAATTTCTCTAATGATTTGTGCGAATTCGGTGCATCAATTAATGTATTGCCTCACTCATTATATACTTCTTTGCAGATGAGAGAATTGAATCCCACAAGAGTGGTGGTCCAACTTGCAAACAGATCCACAGTTTTCCCGGTAGGAGTTCTAGAGGATGTCCTGGTAAAAGTCAAAGATCTTTTATTCCCTGCTGACTTCTATGTGTTGAATATGGAAGATGATAGGATCTCATCACACTCACCCATAATTTTGGGAAGACCTTTCTTGAAGATGGCCAAAATCATCATCAATGTCCATAAAGGGACACTTACCATGAAGTTTGGAGACAACACTATCCACTTCAGTATTTTTGAATCTATAAGGCACCCATCAGATGACCATTCACTCTTCTCGCTCTCCCAAGAAGATGGTACAGAACCAATTTAAGAATAAAGTATGTTTCATGAATTCATATCATTATTATATAATTTTTACCTTAAAAATATCACTAAATATATGGATTCCCAAAGCATAAGAGATTCTGATTTTCTGTGGGAAGAAGAGGTAAAATCTGATTTCTTTGATAATTTTTTAAATGATGAAGAAGATGATATAATTTCTTATGTGGAAGATTTCAAACCTTTGGAAGTGGGGAACCGAAATTTAGTTTTATCCCTTGAGCATACCCCTAATCTATAATTAAAACCACTCCCCACTGATTTAAAACATGTTTACCTTATGGAGGGAGAGAATTTAACTGTAATAATTGCTAATAATCTTTTTGAAACTCAAGAAAAATCATTGATTGAGTTTTTGAGATAGAATTTCCAAGAAATAGGGTGGATCTTAGGTGATATCCCAGGAAGAAACCCAAAAATTTGATCACATTGAATTTTTCTTAAGGGAGATTCAAACCTGTCAGACAACCCCAAAAGAGGTTGAAACCCACCCTGACGGAGGTTGTGAAAAAAGATATTGAGAAGCTATTATAATATGGGATCATCTATCCCATATTAGATTCACAATGGTTTATACCCATCCATGTAGTCCCAGTGAAAACTGGCCTAACCATTGTGAGGAATGAAAAGAATGAATTAATCCCTTTGAGAATTCAGAATAACTGGAGACTGTGCATAGATTTTAGGAATTTGAATCAGGACACTCGAAAAGATCATTTTTCTATCCCTTTCATTAACTAGATGCTAGAGAGTTTGGCAGGGAGAACTCATTATTGCTTTTTGGATGGATTTTCAAGCTATTTTCAGGTACCCATTGCTCCCGAGGATCAATAGAAGACTACCTTTACTTGTCCTTCTAGCACTTTTTCATACAAAAGAATGCCATTTGGATTGTGTAATTCTCTAGGTACATTTCAGATGTGTATGGTAATTATATTTTATGATCACATTGAAGATTTCTTGGAGGTTTTATTGGATGATTTCAGAGTTTTTGGAAATTATTTTGACCAATGTTTGAAAAATCTGAAAAAAGTTTTTTGAAAACTTTCATTGAAAAGAACCTTGTTTTGAATTTTTAAAAGTTTCATTTTATGGTTGGTAGAGGTATTGTCCTTGGTCGTTTCATTTAAAATAAAGGAATTGAAGTTTATAAATCAAAAATTTAAGTGATAAAATGTTTTCCTTACCCAACTTGTGTGAAACATGTTAGATCGTTTTTAAGACATGCAGGATTCTATAGGAGGTTTATCAGAGATTTCAATAAGATTTCATTCCCTCTATCTAGATTACTTTTGAAAGATGATTATTTCGATTTCAATGGTTCATGTTGGGAATCCATTGATGAGTTTAAAAGGATATTGATTACACCACCAATAATGAAGCCACCCAATTGGGAAGAACCATTCGAGCTACATTTTAATGCTTTAAACCAAGCAGTTGGGGCAATATTTTCTCAGAGAATTGATGGTAGGCCATAAGTCATTGAATATTCCTCAAAAACCTTATATGTGGCCCAATTTAACTACACAACAACAGAAAAAGAGTTTTTAGTAGTTTTCTTTTCTTTAGAAATATTTAGATCATATCTTCTTAGAACTAAAGTCATTGTGTTTTCTGATCATGCAGATATTAGGTAATTGATGAAGAAGGCTGAAAAAAAACCAAGTCTTGTGAGATGGATTCTATTACTACATGAGTTCAACATAGAAATCAAAGATAAGAAGGGATCTCATAACCAAGTTGATGATCACTTAAGTAGACAACCCAACACTACTGAAGTTGAAATTCCAGACACTAAACCAATAAATGATCACCTTCTAGGAGAGCAGTTGTACTTGATTGAAGGAGAAGTACCTTGGTATACTAACATGGTAAATTATCTGGTAACATTTCAGGTCCCATCTCATTTAAATTCTCACCAAATTCACAAATTTAAATCTTAATCTAGATATTACATCTGGGATGATCCATTTATTTGGAAGATTTTCAATGGACAAATGATAAGAAGATTTTTTCCTAAAATGAAATTGAATCATTATTTAAGTTTTGTCACACATTAGATTTTGGAGGCCACTTTGGACCTCAAAGGATAGTAAGGAAGGTTTTAGAATCTGGACTTCACTGGCCAACACTTTTCAAATATTCTCTTGAATTTTTCAAATGGTGTAAAAATGTCAGTTTACAAGAAATATTTAAAAGAGACAAGAAATTCTTCAAAATCCACTTAATTTTTTTGAAATTTTTGAAGTTTGTGGGATATATTTTATGGGCACTTTTCCAATGTAATTTTGAAATTATTATATTCGTCTTGTTGTTGATTATGTTTCCAAATGGGTGGAAGCAAAAGACACCATGACTGAGTATGCTAAAGTTGTTTGTGATTTTGTTAGGGCTAACATATTTTGTAGGTTTTTAGTTCCCAAATCCATCATTAGTGATCAAGGGACTCACTTTTATAATAGGATAGTGGAGGATTTATTGAAAAATTATGGGGTGCATCATAAAACACCAACTCCCTATCATCCATAGACTAATGGGCAAGCTAAAGTGTCCAATAGGGAAATCATATGAATTTTGGAAAAGATTGTTAATCCAAATAGGAAGTATTGGATCCAATGGTTAGAAAATAAATTATGGGCTTATAGGACAGCCTACAAAACCCCATTTGGAATGAGTCCCTATAGGCTGATTTATGGGAAAAGTTGTCACCTACCTATGGAATTGGAACACAAGGCATACTGGGCTATGAGGAAGATGAATCTTGATCTTGAAAGTGCTGGGAAAGAGAGAAGATTGTAGTTACTAGAGATAGAATAAATTAGAAGGGAATCATTTACAAATTCCCGAATTTACAAAGAGAGAACAAGAGTGTCACATGAAAAACTAATCCAACCAAAAGATTTCCATACTAGAGAAAAAGTGTTGTTATTCAATTCAAGACTCAAGATGATGCCAGGTAAACTTCATTCCAGATGGGAAGGACCATTTATAGTTACTCATGTATATCATTTTGGTGTTGTGTAGATTGTGAAGGATGGAGAGAAGGAGTCATTCACTATCAATGGGTACAGGTTGAAGAAATTCCTTGGGACCATGCCATCAGAGTCAATGGAGGATATCACACTCCTCTAACCTTTTTTTTAATAAACTCCATCAGGTCGTACCTCTCCTTTACATTTTATTGATTTTTGTGATTCAATTTAAAATACTCTTACCTATTAAATCCATTTGAATGCATTGCGAACATTGCGTCATTTAGGTGTGGGGGAGGTAACCTTTGTAGTTTGGGTTTTTTATTTTTTAAAATGTGTGTGTGTTTCAAATTTTGTGTGTTTCTTTTTAAATTTTTGTGTTTTTTTGAAAATTTTGAGATGAAATGATTATATTTGAAATTTTTGAAACTCATTTCCATGGGAGAAATAATTTATTCCATGAAATAGAGATTAAATTAATGCTGAAAATGACTTTGTTTTAAGTTAAATTCTTTGGGAATTTCATGAAAAGTAATCTTATTTTTGAATCTGATGCCACATATCATTGTCTTTATATTTGAAATCAGATTCCTATGAGGCTTCTGAACCTAATATTTTTATATTCTTTACATACACCTCACTTCTTTAGAGAATCAAATAATGCTTGATTTAACCAGAATTTGATTTATTCTTAACAAAACTTGAAGGTTTGAGGTACATGTGTTTTAAATATTTGAGGCATTTATTTGGTTTTAAATCCCCCTTTTCAATAAAATCCTCTTTATTATGTCCCACCTTTAACATTTAATCCATGTATCCCTTATAATCCATTAACATCCTATTAGGATAGCCACATTACAAGCTAATTTTCCCTATCCAACCTACTCTTGAAGTAAAATTGCATGATCTAGTTGAACTTAAGTGTGGGGGGAGATGTCTTGTATTGTGCTACCTTATTTGGGGATACTTTGGGTGAAAATAAAATGTTTAAGAGATGTTATTTCTGTTGAAAAAAATCATTATGCTGAAAGTTGTGCCTTTTTTTGGAGCTTTCATGATGAGGGAAGTTGTGCCTTTCTGTAGCTTCAAATGGAGAAAGAAAGTTGTGCCTTTTCTGGAGCTTTCAAGAAAAACCATATTTGAGAAGATTGGAATTTTTTATGCCAAAATTAAAAATGGTTTTCAATTTTGTTCAATATTTTATGATGATGAAGATAATTTTCTATTAATTGTATTGGGGAGTAGACCATACTTGTGTGAAAATTATAGTAATGCAATTTTGCTTCAAAAAGAGACAATCCCTCTTCATTCAGCCTCATAATTTTTACATATAAATCCTACCAACCAAAATACACAAAATAACCTTGAAAATTCTCATGATAAACATATTTATTTAACTCACATCGTATGGATATGTAGGAATTTATCAATTCTATAGTGAACCTTGTATGAGTTTGGATGAGAAAGACATTACTAAAAAATGAAAATTTGTGTGATGAGAGATAATGAAAGTTAGGTAAGTGTTGTGTGTGCATGGAAGTAGAAATGAAGAGGAAATATATTGAATGATCTGAAATTAAAAACTTTAAATAATATTTTTTGAGGAGGTGTGATATATTTTGATTATTGTTGTCAAATTGGTGGATCTCGTGGATATGTGTTTGGAATTTTCTTTGATTTTATTTTGATTCTGACTTGTCCAGGAGTCTAACTAATAAGTGTGGGGGAATTGATAGAGTTAATATTTTCATTATTATTAATATGTTTTTCAATTATTTAATACTTCCTAATTATTTAATTTTAGTGTATTTGCATCATTTATGTATTTTTGGTGCATTTTGGGCTTAAATGTGAAAATGGGGTAATTCTGTAAAATTGACAGTTTTTGGGAGCTTCTGTTTTTATGGAATAACTTTTATATTATTGATCCAATTTAAGTGAATCATTTTTTAGGCTTCATATTCTCATGGTATTCAATTTTTTCTTCTAGACTAAGACCCAATTCGAAACCCAATGGTACATAAAAATCAATCAAATGGAGAAATCAGTTTGGGTGGCAGAATGAACCCTACTACATTAAATCAACAATATCTCATTAAACCCACCTTTAAATGAGGTTATTCTAGCTGTTTTCAACATATAAATTTCAAGGGATGGTTCAAATTAAATTTCATAAAATAATAATATCATAGAGACATCTTTTGGGCACGTCCAAGTGGAGTGGGTGAAACAGTGTTTCAAGGCCATAAGAAGTTAAACTCATTAATCAAGCCATATCATAAATTCCACCTATAAAATGGCTTTAATATTTTTAGGATCAATAGAAAACTAAATTTTCAACATCTTATAAGAAGGTATATTGGATTTTTTCGGACAACTGGTGGTCTTAACAGAGTAAAACTTCTAGAGGAAAGATTCTGGAGGATCAAAATTCATGTTCTTGATTTTATTTTTTTTTCTTCTTAGCTTTGTAATGAATTCTTATTCCCCCTTCAACTTGGTTAACCTTACCATGGTGGGGTATATCTTATTAGTGATTAGGAAGGGTAGTTTTACCCTTTTTTAATTCTTTAGTTCTTATGCTTAATATTTTAATATCCTCTTTTCTCTTCAGTGAATTGGTTTCATTTTCTTATAATAGTTTTTATTATCATGTATGATTGTATCTGATTTTAGATTCTGTTGTTTATTTTTATTTGGTAAAGATTCAATATATTCCTCCACTAGGTTCTAGTTTATATATGATGGAATAGACCAGGACATAGTGGTGAAGTACTTAGTGATTAATGGTACGTGTGGGAGGGGTAATGAATGGTCTTGATTACTTGGGAAGAATAAGACCTGATTGGGAATTGCCTATGATAATTTGCGGAATTCGTTAAAACCCTATTAAACATTGGAAGGAGTTTAAAAAAACATGATGTTTTAGTAAGGTTTATCCGCGCTTTATTATTTTACCAAGGTAGTGAGGAGAAGAAATTTTGGATTCTCACTCTTAACGACTTAGTAGAAGAGAATTGGGTAAAGTGAACTGTCATAGAATTACAATTGAAAAGCTGACCCTAAACTAATCACCATTTTATATCACTAATTTAAATCACATCAATTGTCAATTTTTTTTAAAAATTTCACTTAATTTATTTACTTTATTTTGTTTCTTTCTTGTATTTTCCAAATCAAACAATTTCAAAAATAGCATCACTTCTTTCTCTTATTTTAAGTGACAAACACTATTGTTGAGCACTCCTCTCTGAAGACAACCTAGGTAACCCAATATAATACATTTTCACTTAGGTTATATTTTTTTTTTCCACACCCCATGACAGGAATGTGTCATTTGGATAGAGGATGTAAGGAGATAAAAGAAAATAAATTAAAAGAAATTTAAAGAGAACAAAAGAGGATTTTACCTCTTGTATAGTGTCTCCTTGAGAACCTTCTTAAGGCACTTGGGATTGTTCTTTTGGTGAGTACATAAAGACCAGGATGTGGGTAAGAGTTTTGGGATAGGAATTGGGGATAATATAAGAAATATCCAAATCTTATAAGGTGTGAGGAGAATAGGTGGTGAGGGGTGGTATTTATAGGGAGGAGAGAGGGGTGTTTTGATTATTTTATTCATTTGTATATTATTTTTACTCAATACTATCAATAGAGATGATTCATGCGACCAAGTACATTGACTAGTTAATATAGGTTAGAACTAGTTGTGGTTAAATCATCCATACATCATCCATTACTCAATAATTAATGTATTTAGCTAATACCATAAATTATTGTATTTCATTATTCACCAAAAATTTAACTATTTTAGAAAAATCCCAAAAATTAACCTTAACAATTTTTCAACATGTATATTTCAAAAATGGACTCCATTTTTTTAAAATAATTTTTTGAATATGAAAATTTTAATTTTTAATTAAAATTATCATTTTTTGAAAAATACCAATTTTGAAATTATAACCAATTTTATGACACTTTAAAAAATAAATTAGGTTCTCATAAAATTTTATTATAATCGTAAGAAAAAAATATTAATTTATGAATATACTCAATAAAAATAAATTTTATTTTAAATAATTATACTAATTATAATGTTTTAAATAAACTTTTATGTTTTACAAAAATACCAACACTTAATTTATCATTTTAAAAACATTTATTTACTTATTCTATAATATAAATATTTCATATTTTTATTTATGAGATATCTAAATTTTATTTATACTTTCATAGGTGATATTATTATTCTAATGGACACATTACTATTCCTAACAGTCACATTACTATTCCAATAGTCATGTTAATATTTAATAGTATATCACATATTGTTTAAGTTATAAGATATAGAATAAATTGAATTCATTTAAGAAGATGCATACCATAAAATATTGGGGTTTTATGTTCTCCCCACCTTCAATAAATTAAGTCCTCATAATTTAAACTTTTGATTGGTAATCATGGTGTTTTCATTTTAAAATACCCTTTTGGAAATCCCACATCATCAACAGGGTTAGTAAAACATCTTCTTAAATGGAGTGAAAGGACAGTGTGATGATCACCACAAAACTAGGTTTCCCTGTAGGATAACATTATTGGGAATTGAAAACATGGTCATGGAATAAAAACTAACTATCAAGTTCTGATGGATATTTATAGATAATATGGTCATTATAAAGTTCATCATCACAAAACCATAATTTTTTTATCGGTTAAAATACCATGGATTTCTTAGTAAGAACAGTAAATAGATTTTTTTTGTTCCAAAATCCTTTTCCTATATTTTTTAGTTTCTTTTATTATCCATAGAATTACTTGAGAAAATAAAATAACTTGATTCATTTCTATGTCATAATCTCATTTTTTTGTGCTTCGATCTATCTCCACTTCATTTCTTAAATCTGTAGATGGATATTCAAGACAAATTTTTATGCCTAGAGCACTTTTAAGAATAGAAATATCCACAAGTTTTTCCTTTATCCTTAAAATGTTTACTAAAACCAAAATGGTTAGCACAAGTTATACAATATGATAAATCATACTTTAATATTAATCAATAATATTCCTAATCCATTCCATAAGTATTTAACAATAAGACTCATCAAAAATATGTCTATCCAAATTCAAAGACCAAAAATTTATAAGGAAGGCCACTAAACTTCCAAAATAAACTTAAAATAATATTTCTAAAAATGATATAGATCTTATTTTCACATACCAAATATATGAATACCTTAATATTCTTTAAACCTTTATGAAACATACATGCTTCCAAGATTAAAATATCATGTTGTTGAATATATTCCTAAAATCCAAACATCTAATAATTCCATCATAACATAAACCACCTTCATGATCACTAATATTATCCCATAAACATCTATTTATTATTATCTCAACATGAAACACATATTAAGGATTATCTTTCCCAAGTCATGTGTTTTTAGGGAGATCAAATTACAAAATAATTAATTCTCTTTATTACTGGTGATATTCATCACATTCTTGTAATTCCTGAAAGAATAATTATCGAAATAAAATCCTTATAAATCTCATGATTCTTATAACCAAATAATTATACTCAAATAACATAATTACCAAATCCAAACATAGGTATATTAATCATTCCTCTTCGTCTGTGGTAGTATCATAAGCTTTACCATGATTCATTATCCTCTTTTGGGGTATATTATTTCGATGCTTGAGAAATTGATTTGAATAGAGTATCATCTCCTTTTAGTTAAAGCATTGTACATTGAAAACCATTTTCTTAACCTTTCAATCACAATCACAATATCCTTTCTCTCCAAACTTATAGAAAACAATCATTACTTTTAAGTAAATACCAGGGTGTTTCTTTCCACAATTATTACATGTGGGAACATACTTCTTTATCTTCATTCCTTTATCCATATTTTTCCTATTTTTACTCATTTTCTTGTACTTCCCTATAAATCCATAATACTTAGAGAATTATTTCTTTGTCTCTTTATCACATGATATTATATACTCATATGATGAGATTGTTTGGGAGACTTGTTCCCTTTGAAAGATTGGCATAAGACCATAAAATATTTGAACCTCCTTACTCTTTGGATCATGTTAATGTGTGAGGTCTCCATTCCTTCTAAGAGGTTCCATTTATAAATGATTACATACACTATATTAGATTATATCATTATGAAACATGATGTAAAATCCCAAAACTAGTGAAATACTTAACATAAATTGAAGAGTTTATGCATAGTTAATCTCATAAACAGTTTTTTTTTGGATGTTCTTCTATAGTTATACTCAAAGTCTATATTGGGGTTATGTTTCTTAATCTAGGATTTCTTAAATCTAGTTCCCAAAGTTTCTACTAAACAGTCTGTGATACCAACTCTAACAACCCCGACCCCAATAGCCAAGATTCAGTGGTTATTTTATTACAATGGCATAGATACAAGATATCACATCACCAAAGATCAATCAATTTAGTAATACTGAATAAATATATGCATAAATGGTTCCATTATTACATTGGTAATTAAACATTGAACATAATAAAGGAAAATAAATTTCTTTATTTAAAACTCATTAAATGATCTCTTCTTCATAACCTAGGGAAAGAAAACAAATAAAAGGGTGAGATCAAATGCTCAGTAAGGGTTAGCTACATTAGAAACATTAATAAAAAATAATTGAAGCATAATAAATAAGTAATAATCAATATATAAAGGTAAATAACTAAAAACACATGATATATAGTCAATAAACTGAGAATTAAAGTGCAGCCATAGATTTTATCATAGTGATAATTATATATATAATAATAACTGATTATTGGATGAAGGAAATGCTTAATTATTATATGCCATGTATCTAGAATATAACACATTATACCATTAGAACGATTTAAGTATGTGTGTAGAAACATATTTGAATCTTCTTGGGACCAAACATGAAGGGTTTTTCATAAATTGGTTTCATCTCATGAGACTATCAATGCATCAAGGGGCTTTCATTAATTGATCCCTAACTCATAGGGATTGCATTAAATGGTCCCCAAATAGTTTCATACCAGTAAAAATAATTAATTAACTATAAATTTAATTAATTAATGATACTTATCATCAAATATATATATTAAATAATATATATATATTTATCAATATTTCTCTAGATAATCAAATAACTATCAAGGTAAGCACCATATGTAAGAATGGTATACAGCTTAGAAAATAATAATATCCATGAGAGAATGTATTTAAAAGTGTAAATAGTCATAGATATTGATAAATTACGTCCAACTGAAGTGAAAACATTTAAAAAGAGTATTTAAGAAACTTTTGAAATGATCCACTTTAGTGCGATTTAAGGGAAAATATTAAAGAGTCTTTAAAATTAACAAACGCACAATTATTTGTATAAAACCATAAATGAAAAAAGATATTTTTTTCATTATGAAATGAGAGATTTTATAAAAATATTGGTGGATTAAAATATATTATGGAGTGTACTTGGAAATGTATAAGAAATTGGAAAGCTCTATTTAATCGGGTTTGGTTATTGGGATTAATTGAGAAGGGAACCTTTTCTTAAAACATGTATTTACCATAAAAGAAGGATGAATTGATCTGGATACATAAGTTTTTAACATATAAATAGAATTTATAAGAAATAAATAAAAATAAATAATAATTACATTGGGTTAAATATAGAGAATGTATAACCCAATGGTAAATTTGAAGGTTTGGAGAGATCCCTTACCACTTTGTAATCAATTGAATCGCATGCCCCATAAAATTAATAATCATAAAATGAAAAATTTAATACCATAAATATAAATGGATTAATGGTATGATATATCAAAGGAGAAGAATATATAGACCACACACAAGAAATAATTAGTGAATAAGGTATATCTCACAGAAATAAAAGTGTGATGGGAAACCCCTTACCTTTTTTCTGAAAGTGTTATGCACTTGTACTTAATGTCCTAGATAGTAAAATTAAATCCATTAATTAGTTAATTTAGAACCTATTATACTGTTAATTTATTTTTTATAACATTATTTAGATCATTTATGGCCTTTTTGATGAGTTATAAGATTCAATTTCATTATTCAAAGAGTGTTCATTTTGTTGGTTTTTTATGATTGGTTCGCTTGTATAAAAGTATAAAAGTTTATATAAAATGGGAATATTTATCTATAATTGAAATTATATGTTATTAATGAAATTATAGAATCTTAAATGATATTATATATCATTTTTTATATGGTATGATAATTATTCATTAAATAAAATGTTAATAAAAATAATTTATTTTATTTTGATGGTTTTTTCGAGCATCACAAACGTATAACATTTTATTTAATATCATGTTTATATATTTATTCTAGAACATTATATAACTTATAATATTTATAATAAAATATTATTTAACTATAATAATGATTTTATGACCATCCTTTAAGGTTTTAATGGAAAATTAAAACACATCACCCATGATGGAAGTAAATCGACACATCATGAACGATGTTTTAATTTTTAGAATAAAAAGGAGAAGAGAAGGGGTTTTATGATGGATATTCCATTAACATAATAAAATTATAGTATATATAATATATTGGATTTATCATTCATGTTTTTATAGAGAAGGTGAGGAGATAAAATAAAACAAATTAAAATAAATTAAAATATAATGAAAGAGGATTTTACCTCTTGTACATCATCTCCTTGAGAACCTCCTTAAGGCACTTGGGATTGGTCTTTTGGTGAGACCAACATGACCAGGATGTAGGTAATAGGTTTGGGAGATTAATTTCATATAATATAAGAAATATCAAAATCTTATAATGTGTGTGGAGAAGAGGTGGTGAGGGTGATATTTATAGGGAGAGGAGAGGGGTGTTTTTTTTTATTTTATTCTTTTGTTTATTATTTTGACTCAATACTATCAACAGTGATCATTCTTGTGACCAATTACAGTAACTAGTGCATGTGAGTTATAAATAATGGTACTTAAATCATCCATTAATCATCCATGACTCAATAATTCATGTATTTATCTAATAACATAAATTATCGAATTTCACTATTCAGCAAAAAATCAACAATTTTAGAAAAATCCCAAAAATTAACCCTAATAATTTTTTGAAGTGGAGATTTAAAAATGGTCTCCATTTTGGAATATAATTTTCTAAATATTATAAATTTAATTTTTAATTAAAATCACCATTTATTCAAAAAATAATGATTATAAAATTATAACTGATTTTATGACACTTTGAAAATTAATTAAGGTCTCATAAAATTTTATTTTAAATAATTATATTAATTATAAAATTTTAAATAAACTTTTATATTTTAAAAAAATACCAACACTTAATTTATCATTTTAAAAGTATTTATTTATTTATTATATGATATAAATATATCATATTTTCATTTATGAGATACCTAACTTTTATTTATACTTTCATAGGTGGGATTATTATTATAATGTCCACATTACTATTCCTAATGGTCACATTAATATTCCAAAGGTCATGTTAATATTTAATAGTATATCACGATTTTCTTAATCTATAATCTATCAAATTAATTGAATTGATTTAAGAAGATACATACCGTAAATTATTGGGGTGTTACATTCTCCCCTCCACCAATAAATCATGTCCTCACAATTTAATCTTGTAATTGGTAATCATGGATTTGTGATTTTAAAATACCCTTGTGGAAATCCCACTTCGTCAATAGGGTTAGTAAAACTTCCTCTTAAATGGAGGAAAAGAACAGTGTGATGGTCACCAAAAAACTAGGTTTCCCTATAAGATAACATTAGTGGGAAGTGAAAATATTAGTATGGAAGGAAATATAAATATCAAGTTCTGATGGAGTGTGATAGAGAACATGGTCATTATAAAGTCTACCATCAAAAAACCATATATTTCTGATCAGTTAAAATACCGTCAATTTCTTAGTAAGAAAAGTAAACATGCGACATTTTTGTTCCAAAATCCTTTTACTATAGTTGAGGGTTTATTTTACTATCCAGAAAAGAACTAGATAAAATAAACTTACTTGATTCCTTTCCATGTAATAATCTCATCCTTTGGTTATGCTTCGATCTATCTCCACTTCATTTCTTAAATATTAGGATAGATATTCAAGACAAATTTTTATGCCTGGAGCACTTTTAAGAATCATATAATCCACAAGTCATTCCTTCATCCCTTAAATTTTTACTAAAACAAAAATGTTTAACATAGTTTATCAAATATGAAAATTAATACTTTATTATTAATCAATAATTTCCATAATTAATTTCATAAGTATTTAACCTTAAGTCTCATCCAAAATATGTCTATCCAAATTCAAAGACAAAATATTTATAAGGAAGGTCACAAAATTTCAAGAATCAACTTAACATAATATTTCCCCAAATGATGTAGCTATTAGTATCACATACTAAATATATGAATACCTTAATCTCCTTTAAACCTTAATTAAACATACATGCTTCTAAGATTAAAATATCAATTTGTTTAATTTATTCACTAAATCCAAACATCTAATAATTCCATTATAACAGAAACCACCTTCATGGTCACTAATACTATACCATAAACATCTATTTATTATTATCTCAACATCAAGAACATATTTAGTGTTTTCTTTCCCAAGTCATGTGCTTTCAATAAGATCAACTTATAATAAAAATACTTATCTTGATTACTAATTTTATTCATCACATGATTCTAATTCCTTAAAGAATAAGTATTATAGTAAACTCCTTATACATTTCATGATTCCTATAACCATATCATTATACTCAAATAACATAATTCTAAAATCCAAATGTAGACATATTAATCATTCATCTTAATCTGTGGTACTAGCATAAGCTTGAGCATGATCTATTATCCTCTTTTAGGGTATATTCCTTTGATGCTTGAGTCATTAATTTGTATAGTGTCCAATCTCATTGTAGTTGAATCATTGTATAATGAAAACATTTTTCTTACCCTTACAGTCACAAGAATAATGTCCTTTCTCTCCACAGTTTTAGAAAACTCTCATTCCTTTTAATCAAGTACTAGGGTGTTTATTTCCATAATTATCACATATGGGAACACATTTCTTTCTCTTCATTAATTTATCCCCCTTTTTCTTAGTTGTACTCTTGTTCTTTTCATTCCCTCTACATCCATAAAACTTAGAGAATTTTTTCTTTGTATCATTATTGTTGTACCTCTCGAACCCCTCAAGGTTTTATTTTCATGATCACAATCACCCTCATTTTTATCTAATCCTCTTTCAAGTGTTTTTGGTTGATAGGAATCAAATCAGGTGGCCAAGGAATTGGGCCAAGCAAGCTTAAGTGGCAAAGGAACACAAGTGGACTGAAAATCAGTCCACCGGCCAACCGGTGGCTTCACCACCGGTCGGCCGGTGGACCCTGGGAAGGATGCTGAGCCACTGCCATCTCACCGGCCAACCGGTGGCCAAGCACCGGCCAGCCGGTGGCACCCAGATTGAACAGGGTTTGCTACTGCCTCACCACCGGCCAGCCGGTGGCTCTGGCACCGGTCAGCCGGTGGTGCCTGGAAAAGAAGACTCAGCCACTGTCAAGGCACCGGCCAGCCGGTGGCCCTGCACCGGCCAGCCGGTAGCACTGGTCAAACTAGCCGTTGGCTTTGACCAGTCAACTCCAAAAGCCTCCCAACGGCTCCGAGGCCTTTTCCAACGGCTCCAAAGCCCTCCAACGGATACTTGAAGGTTCCTAGCCTATAAATAAAGGCCTAGGAAGCCCCGGAACATCATCCAAGCCACCGGACACATTTTTACATCTTTGGCGAAGCTCCGACGGATTGTTCCAAGGGAACCCAAAGTGCTCCAACAACTTCCACATCCAAGAGCACCTCCATAGAAGCTTGGAAGCGGCCCTCAAACATCATCAATCAATCAAAGGCGCCCAAGGCTTCTCCATTACGGGTTTTATTGTTTATTTTATTTTGAGCTTAAATTTGGGTTTGTGCCTACAAACCCCAACCCTTTTCTCATCCCCTCTTTCCTTGGGTTCTCACACCACCACTAAGGTGTGAAGAGGTTTTCTCAAGCTTTTCCTTTAAAAGGCTTGTGTCTCGGTGAGTTAGTCTTCACCCGTAAAAAGACTAGTGGGTTCTTGCTAAACCATTAAAAGCAAGTGGGTTCTTGCTAAACCACAAAAAGCAAGCTGTAATAGGTCCTAGTGCTACCTCAAAGCCTAGTGGGTTTCTTGCTAAAACCATTGAAAAGCAAGCGGTAGGAATCTCTCAACGGTTGAGTTGGGAGCGGAGACGTAGGCCGGGTTTTGGCCGAACTCCGTTATCAATTTCGTGTGTCTTGCCTTCTTTATTTCCGCTGCACTTTACTTTGATTTTTAATTTGTTAATCAATTTTTTAAAAGGCAATTCACCCCCCCTCTTGCCATCATTCCCTATTTTGTTCCGACCCAACAATTGGTATCAGAGGGATAATTTGAGTAATACCTTAAAAGGTTTCAAATTCAAAGATCCATTAAGATGGCATCAACCTCTTTCGCCCCCGAGGGCCTCTCATTGGGTCGGGCTCCATTTTTTGATGGGTCCGACTATAATTATTGGAAAACCCGCATGACTACTTTTCTTAGAAGTATAGGTTATCCCATTTATAAAATTGTCATGCATGGTTACACTTTGTCTACCCCCGACGAATCCAAATGGACCCAAGCCGACATTAGAAATTTTGAGCTAGATGGCAAAGCCATGAATGCTCTTCATTGCGGCCTTGACCGAAATGAATTCAATCGAGTGTCCACTTGCACCTCCTCACATGAAATTTGGAAGCTTTTAGAAGTGACCCATGAAGGCACTAATAAAGTCAAAGATACTCGGTTAGATATGTATAGACAAGACTTTGAATCTTTTTCAATGCATCCAAATGAGTCTATTTCTGAAATGTTTACACGCTTCACTGACGTTTGCAATGGTAGAAAATCTCTTGGTGATGATGTTTCAGCCGAGACGATGGTCAAGAAGATTCTATGGGTCCTTCCGAGCTCATGGGCACCAAAGGTGACGGCGATCCAAGAAGCTAAGGACGTCAAAAATATGCCGGTAGAGGATCTCATCGGATCTCTCATGACGTACGAGATCACGATGAGGAGGCAAGCTCAAAAGGAGGGCACACCTATCAAGACACCAAAGAACATTGCCCTCAAGGTACAAAAAGAAGTAAGCTCCTCCTCCTCATCCTCTTCCTCCTCATCTTCATCATCTTCGAGCGGCGATTCGGAAATGGAGAATCTCGCCCGCCAAATGCACAAGTTCATGAAGAAGCACAAGAAGAAGAAGAAATCCCGCAAGCATCGAAAGCAAGAACCCACCGCAAGATCCGAGCCCAAGGTGAAATGCTACGGGTGCGGCGAAAAGGGCCATTACAAGCCCGATTGCCCACTCAACAAAAAACGGGCCAACGAAAAAGGAAAGAAAAAGGTCCTCAAGGCCACATGGAGTGACACCTCATCATCCTCCTCCTCCTCCTCCTCGAGCGACCAAGGTACAAGATGCCTAATGGCATTCCATGAGGTAACATCTTCCGACTCCTCCTCTTGTTCTTCAAATTCTTTCAATCATTTGTCGTATGAAGAACTCCAACATGCTAGAGACCAACTTGAAAATGGTTTTCATGAGCTTTCTTCAAAATTTGTCGCTTTGAAAAAGTCTTTCAAAAAACTCTCTTCCGAAAAAGAACAACTTCTTAAAGAGAAGGAAGAGTTGTCCCTTAAAATCCAAAATTTTCCAAATGTTGATTCCATGGAATCAACCATCAAAGATCTAAGAGAGACCCTAGCCAAGTTCACCCAAGGTGAACAAAATTTGAACAATTTGCTTGGTTCACAAAGGATTTCCCGAACCACCAATGGACTTGGCTATACCAACCAAGCCTCTGTCACGACCCGTCCTAGGGGCCCGTGCCGTGACTACCCCAAGCCCGCCTTCCATAGGCCAGGGGCTGGCGACTAGCACCAAGGCGTAAAATCCCAGTAAACAGGGAAGGCATTGCCTTTATAAGTAACAACCACACAGAGTCAGCAAGCGGAAAGTAAAGTGCAGAAAAGTAAAGGGGCCGGAAATACAAGCCCAACTGTAAAGTACAACTGAAAAGTAAAGTACAGCAACTGAAGAAAAGACGGCGGCCTCGTGTCGTCCACTGGCAATCCCACCTGAAGGGTGGGTACAGATAGCCTCCAGGCTCCTCGGGTCCCACGTCCGCTCCGAGCACGTCCCGCCCAGTGGTCCACCTCCAGGTACCGTCCTGCTCCACGCCCCAACCGTGATCAGCGCTGTCCGTCGTCTGCAACCAACACAACAAGGTGCGGGCATAGCCCGTGCAGGGGTGAGTACAACTACTCAGTAAGGACCCCGAGACCCCCGAAGGTCTCCCGAAATCCACAAAGGATATAGCACAAAAGAAAGATGCAATCACGAAGTAACATCTGACTCGACTTAGGTATATGCCCATACATATACCTAAGTCCCCAATTCTAGCTCTGCTCACGAGCTCAAGAACAACTCAATCCACAAAGGAAAGCAAGACTCAAATCCACAAGGAGAGTAAACAGTAAATCCACAAAGGATAATTCAACACAATCCACAAAGGAGAGTAACATAAGATTCAGCTCAACCAGGTATACTTTTTCAGATGACGTCAAAGACGATCACTGATCCGTCTCAGTCGTCGGACCCACGAAGGATCGATAGGTACTAACCCCCGCAGAAGACCCACACAGGATCGGGCTCACACAGAACCTGTAGGCAGTGGCTCACACAGAACCGGTAGGCAGTGGCTCACACAGAACCGATAGTAGGACCCACATAGGATCGGGCACTGATCCGCATAGGATCGCTGAGTGCAGTAGTCGACGCAGTCCACTGAGGATCTCTGCACAGTCGTCGCCGCAGTCCACGGAGGATCTCTGCTCTGCCGTCGTCGCAGTCCACGGAGGATCTCTGCTCTGCCGTCGTCGCAGTCCACGGAGGATCTCTGCTCTGCCGTCGTCGCAGTCCACGGAGGATCTCTGCTCTGCCGTCGTCGCAGTCCACGGAGGATCTCTGCTCTGTCGTCGAGGTCACAGCCAGCGCTAGGGTTCCCGCACGTAGCGAGCTCGTTTAGGAGGGTCCGCTCCACGAGCCGAGGGGCTGATACATCAACTGACACGTAGTCCGAAGTTGATGTATCCAAAAGTTCCGTATCGACAACAGGATCTCAACGCGACAGACGGCGCGTCAATCGGACGCCCGGTCTGAGAGTTATTGGCATTTTCGTCCCAGGGGCCCGGTTGGTTTTTAGGGCAAAACCAACCCGACCGTACTCCGCCTGTATCCGATCCTCGGGCGGAGTATGCCAAAAGTTCCGTCTCACTTAGAGGAAACTACCACAGCTGACGGTACGTCGTTCGGACGTCCGTAGCTCAAGTTATGAGCGTTTCCGCTCCGAGGGCCCGGTTGGCTTCGTGTACGAACCAACCCGGCCGAACCCAAAGTCTTCCGAAACCTTGAGTATAATATACCGAAACGACCGTCTCGATCCAAGGATCGCGTAGCCGCTGACGGTTCTTCAATCGGAGGTCCCAGGCCCAAGATATGGGCGAAAGACCAAAGAGGGCCCGAAACGGGGGTACTGGGCCCGGGGCGACCCGGCCCGAACCCCCCCCTGGGGTCGGCCGAACCGGGTCGGCCCGAACCGGGCCGGCCCGAACCGGCCCGAACCGGCTCGGCCGGGTCCGGTCCGGCCTGGGCGCGGCCCGGCCGACCGGACCGGCCGGCTCGGCCTCGGCCGAGCGGCCGAAGGGTTGCCGCCGCGGGTCAACCCCGCGGCTTTGAGGGAAACGCGGCCCCCGCGGGGGGCCGCCTGTCACGCGGACGCGGCCGGGCCGCCGCGTCCGTCCCGGTTCCGCGCGGCCGCGGAACCGGCCGCCGTCGCCGCCGCGGCTTCAGCCGCGGCGGGCTTCCTCCACGGCGGCGCGCCGGGCGCCGCCGCCTCCGGTCGCCGGCGCCGCCGCGCCGGCGACCCGCGCCGCCGCCTCCTTCCGCGGGCCGCCGGAGATGCTCCGGTGGCCCGATTTGCCTCCCGTCTGCGCCGTTGCCCCTCCCGGATGCCGACCTTCACTGCGGGATCAACGGATCGCCCCTGCCGCGCGGTTCGTCGTCGTCCGCCATATCCGCACAACAAAAAAATAGATCGGCGGAGGGTTGCCGGGTCTTGTTCGTTAGACCCGCACCCTCCGCGTTAGCCATAAACGTCACCGGGAGGAGAAGAGGGTTAACCAAATCAACAATTTTAAACAGATTAAAATTGTTCCGATCGGGTTCTTTATTCGAAATGAATAAACACGGGAAAAGAAATAAAATAATTCAACATCCCTTACCTCGCAGCTGTCGTTGCCGAACGAGGGATCGTCGCGGGATTGCTCGTCGCGGATGGAAGGAGATCGTCGCGTCTTCGCGGTATCCGGCGTCGCGTCGCCAATCTCCGGATCAAGAACAAACGGATTTAATTAATTAAATCCGTTGTTATTGAAATATAAAAAGGAGAGAATTAGAAGATTCGATTCTCACCTTTGTTGTCGAACGAGGATCGACCGCGGAAGAAAGACGTCGCCGAAGAACGTCGCGGGGTTGCTCGTTGACGTCGCGGATCGTGCGTCGTCGGATTCCGGTTCCGGCGTTCTTCGCGTTCCTCGCGTTCTTCGCGTTCTTCGCGTTCTTCGCGTTCTTCGCGGAGAGGGTGGAGGAACGAAGATTCTCTCAAATCCTTTCCAAGGATTTTTAGGTTGGTCTTATTTTATAAACATGCCAACACGAAACCGGTTAAGAAACGATCCATCAATTCGTTGAATTAATTCAACGAAAGAAACGACCCATTTAATTCACGAAAGAAACAGCCCATTTAATTCACGAAATAAACCGCCCAATTAAATGGTCTGTTAAGAATTAAAGAAAACGCGTCGGTTGACTTTTCAGTTACTTTGACGGGTTTTCGCGGGTGCGTTACTTAGCGAAAGAAACGGCGGGGCTCGTGCGGGCCCTGCCTCACAAATATCCTACCAAGGGGTAGGATATTTCTGGATAGCATCCTATCCAGTTCAACTCAGTTCAAGCCGTCTTTAAGTGGCTTCCAAGCAGCTTAAGTGAAATAAAATAAAGCTGTCGCACAAACTTTATTTTATTTCTAACTTAAAGCCGCAAAAATTTAAAAACCACACCTGAGCAAACGCAACTCCGGAAGAGGCGTTTCTAAGCAAATACCGGCGCTGCGATTTCATCGGTGCCCTCAGAATTCGATTCCGGGCACCGGTTCAAAAGATAGAAAAACCCGCTCGCCCGTTCACTGAACGTACCCGAGCCAAACTTCGGAAATTGATTCCGGGCACACCGGGCCTCGGAATCAGGTGCCGTCTGAAGCTGCGCTCTTGTAAAATTCCAAAGAAAATTAAGAAAAAAAAAAATTTCCTTGAAATTTGCGGGTCTTTACATTACTCCCACCTCAGGGCTTTACGTCCCCGTAAAGATACATCAAAACTAGGGGAACAAATGGGGGTACTGAGCACGCATCTGAGCCTCCCGCTCCCAAGTGCTCTCCTGGAGGTTCCCGTGCTGCCATCTGACGCGCACAAGAGGAATCGACCGCCCACGTAGGACCCGCTCCTGTCGATCCTCGATCTCCACTGGAACCTCCGCAAAAGTCGCCCCATCGTCCACGTCCAGCTCCCCAAAGTCGATGATGTGCGTCGGGTCGTGCACGTATCTCCTCAGCTGAGACACGTGGAAGACGTCGTGCACCCGGTGCAACTGAGGTGGTAGAGCCAGGCGATAAGCCACCTCTCCTATCCTGCTGAGGACCTGGAAAGGCCCGATGAAGCGGGGAGACAGCTTGCCGCCTCGGCCAAATCTCCGTAGACCACGTCGAGGTGAGACACGCAAAAAGACGTGGTCGCCATCCTCGAACTCTAGTGGCCTCCGCCTCCTGTCAGCATATGACTTCTGCCGGCTCTGAGCTGTCCTCATCCTCTCCTGGATGATTTGGACCTTCTCTGTCGTGGCTCGGACCATCTCTGGTCCCACGAGTGCTGACTCCCCAGGGTCTGTCCAGCACAACGGTGATCTGCAGGGTCTGCCGTACAACGCCTCGTATGGTGCCATCCCGATGGTGGAGTGGTAGCTGTTGTTGTACGCAAACTCCACCAAGGGTAGGTGGTCCTCCCAGCTGCGACCAAAGTCGAGAACACATGCACGGAGCATGTCCTCGAGTGTCTGTATGGTCCTCTCCGTCTGTCCATCCGTCTGAGGGTGGAAGGCTGTGCTCAGATGGAGCCGCGTCCCGAACGCCTCCTGCAACCCCTTCCAAAGCCTGGAAGTGAAACGAGCATCTCGATCGGAGACGATAGACGATGGCACACCGTGAAGCCGTACGATCTCCTGGACGTAAAGACGTCCCAAGCTCTCTACTGAGCCCTGCTCTCTGATGGGTAAGAAGTGTGCCGACTTGGTAAGTCGGTCGACAATCACCCAAATGGAGTCGTGACCTCTGGAAGTGCGTGGAAGTCCAGTCACGAAGTCCATAGATATGCTATCCCACTTCCACTCCGGGACCTCCAAGGGCTGTACCAAACCTGCTGGTACCTGATGCTCTGCCTTCACCTGCTGGCAGGTGAGGCATCGTGAAACGAACTCTGCCACAGCTTTCTTCATACCCGGCCACCAGTGCTGTCGCCTGAGATCCTGGTACATCTTCGCCACTCCGGGATGTACCGCCAAGGGAGAAGTGTGAAACTCTCTCAGCACCTCCTCTCGTAAAGCAACTGGTACGAAGGTACGCCCTCTGAAAAGGATGTCGTGCTCTGCTCCAAGGGAGAAACCATCAGGCGCCTGACCTGAGGATATCAGTGCACGCCGGGCCTCACAGTCAGCGTCCCCACGCTGAGCCTCTCTGACCCGCTGTAGAAGTGGAGGAGAGACTGTGAGAGACTGAAGAAAGGCTGCTCCGTCTCTATCCACGAAGGATATCTGCAAGGAGGCTAGCTGCTCCGTCGCCTCCTCAAGCAGCTGAATGCCCGTCCTCCTGCTGAGGGCATCGGCTACCACGTTCCCCTTCCCAGGAGTATAGACTATCTCAAAGTCATAGTCCTGGAGGAACTCAAGCCATCTCCGTTGTCTCAGGTTCAGGTCCTTCTGAGAGAAGATATACCTGAGACTCTGGTGGTCAGAAAAGACTGTGAAGCGCTCGCCCATCAGATAGTGCCGCCAAGTCTTCAGAGCGAAGACCACTGCTGCTAACTCCAGGTCATGAGTGGCGTAGTTCTGCTCATGCGGCCTCAACTGACGTGATCCGTAGGCGATCACGGCCCGCTCCTGCATCAGGACGCACCCGAGTCCAGTCCCTGATGCGTCGCAGTAAACTACGTACCCAACTCCCTCCTCAGGCAACCTCAAGATAGGTGCGCTGGTCAATCTCTGTCTCAGCTCCTGGAAGCTCTGCTGACATCTGTCTGACCACACGAAGGGTTTCCCCTTCTTCGTCAAGGCTGAGAGTGGTGCTGCAACTCTGGAGAAGTCTGGCACGAATCTCCGATAGTATCCCGCTAGGCCCAAGAAGCTCCGCACCTCTGTCACGCTCCTGGGTGGCTCCCAAGCTAGCACTGCCTCGATCTTCGCGGGATCCACTGCAACTCCCGCCTCAGAAATGACGTGCCCCAAGAAATGGACCTCACGTAACCAGAACTGGCACTTCGAGAGCTTGCCATAAAGCTGGTGCTCTCGGAGTGTGTCTAGCACAACTCGCAGGTGGTAGGCATGCTCCTCCTCAGTCGTCGAGTATACCAAAATGTCGTCAATGAAGACAACGACAAATCGGTCGAGGTATGGCTGGAAGATCCTGTTCATGAGGCTCATGAACACTGCTGGAGCATTGGTTACGCCGAACGGCATAACCAAGAACTCATAATGGCCATACCGACACCTGAAGGCTGTCTTCTGCACGTCCTCGTCTCGAACTCTGAGCTGATGATAGCCTGACCGGAGGTCTATCTTCGAGAACCACCGCGCTCCCTTGAGCTGATCGAAGAGGTCATCAATCCGTGGCAGCGGATACTTGTTCCTCACTGTTACCTGGTTCAGGCGACGATAGTCGACACATAGTCGCAAGCTCCCGTCCGCCTTCTTGGCGAACAAAATCGGGGAAGCCCAGGGTGAAACACTGGGTCGGATAAACCCCTTGCTCTGCAAGTCCTCCAACTGTACCCGCAGCTCCCGAAGCTCGGCGGGGGCCATCCGATATGCTGGAGTAGATATCGGGGCTGTCCCGGGGTACAAGTCGATGTAAAAGTCTACCTCTCGACGAGGAGGTAGCCCTGGAACGTCGTCGGGAAAGACGTCCACGTACTGGTCCACCACTGCAGGAAAAGCTGGACTCCGCACGTCCACTGCTCCTAGGATGAGGCTAGCCAACTGATGAGAGATAGGCTGCACTCTCCTCCGCGGAAGTCCATCCTGTGCTGCAAAGGTTCCCTTCTCGCCGGTGAAGGTAAACCTGCTCCCGTCGGTACGAACACATCGCACCTTGCGCCTAAAACAGTCGATCTGGGCATGAACCGTGGATAGCCAATCCATGCCCAAGATGACGTCGTAAGGCCTCGACGCCGCTACAAGGAGATCCCAGCCGAAGCTCTCGCCTCCTAGAGTAAGCTCACACTGCCGGCACCAGTGCGTAATCGTCGAGTCTGCTCCCGTAGGAGTCTCTAGCCGTAAGGATCGAGCCAACGGCTCAGTCGGAATCTCCGAGCTCCGAACAAGGGCAGAGGCTATGAAAGAGTGACTCGCTCCTGTGTCTATAAGTACTGCAGCAAGGGTGGAATAGACACAGATCGTACCTCGAATCATCTCTGGCATGTCGGGGTCGTAGGCCTCCACTGCATGGAGCTGGGCCTGTCCCTGCCCGCCAGCTCCCTGTGGTCGAGGTGGCCCTCCTGGTGGTGGTGGGGGTAGAGCCTGGAAGCGTCGCCCACCACCCGCTGCTCGGCCAGCTCCTCTGCCTCGTCCGCCTCCTCCCTGCGGACCGCCACGGTCGACCCTCTGCCTCTGCCTGGGTGGCCCCTCCACCGTCTGCTGCTCCTCTGATCGGCGAGTCGGGCAGTCACGAGCCATGTGACCCTGCCCGCCGCAAGAGTAGCACAGCCTGCCTCTCGAAAGGCTGGCACTCCGCTGTGTGCCTCGTACTGCTGAGCCGGTGTCCTGAGGCCGTCTGCGTGGGGGTCTGGTCTGCCTGGACCCGTGAGTCATCCGTCGGCTACCAGCTGCCGAAGACTCAGCTACCTGCCGCCCTGCGCTAGGTCTCGCCGCTGAAGAAGGCTCTGCCAGGAAGCTCTCGATCAGGAGGGCTCGCTCCAGCACTCCCGCCTGGGTCGGAATGCTGAGGGAGATCAGCGACGCCCGAATCTCCTGTCGCAAGCCCTGCTCGAAGGTCCGGGCCCGGAAGAAGGGGTCCCGAACCATGTCAGTCGAGTAGCGAGATAGGTCCGTGAACCTTGCCGCGTACTGAGCGACCGTCATGCTGCCCTGGCGCAGCTGGAGAAGCTCCTGGATGCGCACCGCTCGGAGGGTGGCCGGGACGAACTCAGAGCGGAAGAGGCTCTCGAAGTCCGCCCAGAGCAAGGATGTCTCGTCATGAACCTGGAGCATCAGGCTCCACCATCGTCCTGCCGCCGCCTGCAGGAGACTCGCTGCGAGAATCACCATGAGATCCGCTGGTGTCCTCACTAGCCGAAAGATCCGTACCACCGCCTCTAGCCAGTCCTCGGCGGCCTGGGGGTCCGCCTCACCGCGAAACCTGGGCGGTCGCTGGCTCTGAAACTCATGCAGTGCCCTGAGGCGACGTGCATCGTCGGCGTCTGGTACTGGAAGCATCGGTGGCTCGGCGGGTAAAGCTACCGCCGGTGCCACAGCTGGCAAAGGGCCCTGCACCGAGGCCTCGTCGCTCGGTGGGCTGCCATCGCGCCCTACACTCGGAACCCTAGCTGGCTGTCGTCGCGGGGCCATCCTGAAAAGGAGAACAAGAGCACCACAGTCAGAACAGTATACCTGGTGAGCTGGCACAAGTAATCACAAGGAAAACTTGAGACTTTCATAAAGCAGATCAGTATACCCGGTGAGCTGACACAAGAAATCACAGAGAAGACTTGAAACACACATGCAATCAATGTTTTCATGCATTAAGTCGGAAATCAGGAGTCAGGGTCCTGGTGTACGGATACGTCGGCCGCCGCACCAACACTGGGCTCCCTGAACTGATAACCACACTCAATACACTAAACACTATTGCTTCACATAGAAAGAAAAGACAATCAGAGTCTGTGGTAGAACCGACCACCTCTGATACCAATTTGTCACGACCCGTCCTAGGGGCCCGTGCCGTGACTACCCCAAGCCCGCCTTCCATAGGCCAGGGGCTGGCGACTAGCACCAAGGCGTAAAATCCCAGTAAACAGGGAAGGCATTGCCTTTATAAGTAACAACCACACAGAGTCAGCAAGCGGAAAGTAAAGTGCAGAAAAGTAAAGGGGCCGGAAATACAAGCCCAACTGTAAAGTACAACTGAAAAGTAAAGTACAGCAACTGAAGAAAAGACGGCGGCCTCGTGTCGTCCACTGGCAATCCCACCTGAAGGGTGGGTACAGATAGCCTCCAGGCTCCTCGGGTCCCACGTCCGCTCCGAGCACGTCCCGCCCAGTGGTCCACCTCCAGGTACCGTCCTGCTCCACGCCCCAACCGTGATCAGCGCTGTCCGTCGTCTGCAACCAACACAACAAGGTGCGGGCATAGCCCGTGCAGGGGTGAGTACAACTACTCAGTAAGGACCCCGAGACCCCCGAAGGTCTCCCGAAATCCACAAAGGATATAGCACAAAAGAAAGATGCAATCACGAAGTAACATCTGACTCGACTTAGGTATATGCCCATACATATACCTAAGTCCCCAATTCTAGCTCTGCTCACGAGCTCAAGAACAACTCAATCCACAAAGGAAAGCAAGACTCAAATCCACAAGGAGAGTAAACAGTAAATCCACAAAGGATAATTCAACACAATCCACAAAGGAGAGTAACATAAGATTCAGCTCAACCAGGTATACTTTTTCAGATGACGTCAAAGACGATCACTGATCCGTCTCAGTCGTCGGACCCACGAAGGATCGATAGGTACTAACCCCCGCAGAAGACCCACACAGGATCGGGCTCACACAGAACCTGTAGGCAGTGGCTCACACAGAACCGGTAGGCAGTGGCTCACACAGAACCGGTAGTAGGACCCACATAGGATCGGGCACTGATCCGCATAGGATCGCTGAGTGCAGTAGTCGACGCAGTCCACTGAGGATCTCTGCACAGTCGTCGCCGCAGTCCACGGAGGATCTCTGCTCTGCCGTCGTCGCAGTCCACGGAGGATCTCTGCTCTGCCGTCGTCGCAGTCCACGGAGGATCTCTGCTCTTCCGTCGTCGCAGTCCACGGAGGATCTCTGCTCTGCCGTCGTCGCAGTCCACGGAGGATCTCTGCTCTGTCGTCGAGGTCACAGCCAGCGCTAGGGTTCCCGCACGTAGCGAGCTCGTTTAGGAGGGTCCGCTCCACGAGCCGAGGGGCTGATACATCAACTGACACGTAGTCCGAAGTTGATGTATCCAAAAGTTCCGTATCGACAACAGGATCTCAACGCGACAGACGGCGCGTCAATCGGACGCCCGGTCTGAGAGTTATTGGCATTTTCGTCCCAGGGGCCCGGTTGGTTTTTAGGGCAAAACCAACCCGACCGTACTCCGCCTGTATCCGATCCTCGGGCGGAGTATGCCAAAAGTTCCGTCTCACTTAGAGGAAACTACCACAGCTGACGGTACGTCGTTCGGACGTCCGTAGCTCAAGTTATGAGCGTTTCCGCTCCGAGGGCCCGGTTGGCTTCGTGTACGAACCAACCCGGCCGAACCCAAAGTCTTCCGAAACCTTGAGTATAATATACCGAAACGACCGTCTCGATCCAAGGATCGCGTAGCCGCTGACGGTTCTTCAATCGGAGGTCCCAGGCCCAAGATATGGGCGAAAGACCAAAGAGGGCCCGAAACGGGGGTACTGGGCCCGGGGCGACCCGGCCCGAACCCCCCCCTGGGGTCGGCCGAACCGGGTCGGCCCGAACCGGGCCGGCCCGAACCGGCCCGAACCGGCTCGGCCGGGTCCGGTCCGGCCTGGGCGCGGCCCGGCCGACCGGACCGGCCGGCTCGGCCTCGGCCGAGCGGCCGAAGGGTTGCCGCCGCGGGTCAACCCCGCGGCTTTGAGGGAAACGCGGCCCCCGCGGGGGGCCGCCTGTCACGCGGACGCGGCCGGGCCGCCGCGTCCGTCCCGGTTCCGCGCGGCCGCGGAACCGGCCGCCGTCGCCGCCGCGGCTTCAGCCGCGGCGGGCTTCCTCCACGGCGGCGCGCCGGGCGCCGCCGCCTCCGGTCGCCGGCGCCGCCGCGCCGGCGACCCGCGCCGCCGCCTCCTTCCGCGGGCCGCCGGAGATGCTCCGGTGGCCCGATTTGCCTCCCGTCTGCGCCGTTGCCCCTCCCGGATGCCGACCTTCACTGCGGGATCAACGGATCGCCCCTGCCGCGCGGTTCGTCGTCGTCCGCCATATCCGCACAACAAAAAAATAGATCGGCGGAGGGTTGCCGGGTCTTGTTCGTTAGACCCGCACCCTCCGCGTTAGCCATAAACGTCACCGGGAGGAGAAGAGGGTTAACCAAATCAACAATTTTAAACAGATTAAAATTGTTCCGATCGGGTTCTTTATTCGAAATGAATAAACACGGGAAAAGAAATAAAATAATTCAACATCCCTTACCTCGCAGCTGTCGTTGCCGAACGAGGGATCGTCGCGGGATTGCTCGTCGCGGATGGAAGGAGATCGTCGCGTCTTCGCGGTATCCGGCGTCGCGTCGCCAATCTCCGGATCAAGAACAAACGGATTTAATTAATTAAATCCGTTGTTATTGAAATATAAAAAGGAGAGAATTAGAAGATTCGATTCTCACCTTTGTTGTCGAACGAGGATCGACCGCGGAAGAAAGACGTCGCCGAAGAACGTCGCGGGGTTGCTCGTTGACGTCGCGGATCGTGCGTCGTCGGATTCCGGTTCCGGCGTTCTTCGCGTTCCTCGCGTTCTTCGCGTTCTTCGCGTTCTTCGCGTTCTTCGCGGAGAGGGTGGAGGAACGAAGATTCTCTCAAATCCTTTCCAAGGATTTTTAGGTTGGTCTTATTTTATAAACATGCCAACACGAAACCGGTTAAGAAACGATCCATCAATTCGTTGAATTAATTCAACGAAAGAAACGACCCATTTAATTCACGAAAGAAACAGCCCATTTAATTCACGAAATAAACCGCCCAATTAAATGGTCTGTTAAGAATTAAAGAAAACGCGTCGGTTGACTTTTCAGTTACTTTGACGGGTTTTCGCGGGTGCGTTACTTAGCGAAAGAAACGGCGGGGCTCGTGCGGGCCCTGCCTCACAAATATCCTACCAAGGGGTAGGATATTTCTGGATAGCATCCTATCCAGTTCAACTCAGTTCAAGCCGTCTTTAAGTGGCTTCCAAGCAGCTTAAGTGAAATAAAATAAAGCTGTCGCACAAACTTTATTTTATTTCTAACTTAAAGCCGCAAAAATTTAAAAACCACACCTGAGCAAACGCAACTCCGGAAGAGGCGTTTCTAAGCAAATACCGGCGCTGCGATTTCATCGGTGCCCTCAGAATTCGATTCCGGGCACCGGTTCAAAAGATAGAAAAACCCGCTCGCCCGTTCACTGAACGTACCCGAGCCAAACTTCGGAAATTGATTCCGGGCACACCGGGCCTCGGAATCAGGTGCCGTCTGAAGCTGCGCTCTTGTAAAATTCCAAAGAAAATTAAGAAAAAAAAAATTTCCTTGAAATTTGCGGGTCTTTACAGCCTCCTCCTCCCATGCACCCACTGTTTTTGTAAGGGGGAGCTCCGACTTTAAATTTTGTAACTATTGCAAAAAACCCGGGCATCTCATTTATGAATGTAATTGTAAAAACGCCCGGTACGGCCAACCCAAATCGATTTTCTATTCCGATGAATTTTATAGGAGAATACCCGCCATGAAACAAATTTGGATTGAAAAATCCCTTTTGGCAAGTCTCTCCGGGCCTAAATTTGTTTCGGTTTCAAAAACCACTCCCCAGTGATTCTTTGTTTTTATTTAGGGGGAGTTAGGATTTTTTAAGCCTTTTTGTGTATTCAAAGTTTTCATTTCAAACTCAACACTTGGCTTTGAAATTCAAATTTTCTATTAAATTTTCTTATTTAAATATCCAACAGTTGGTATCGATTTTTCAAAACTCTCAATTTCAAAAATTTCATTTGGTCTCAAATTTCGAATTTCAATTGGTTTTTGATTCAAAACTTTCAATTCAAACTGTTATTAAAATTTTTCAATTCAATTTTTCATTTCAAAATTTCCAACAATTAGTATCATTTTCAATTGTTTTAAAATCTCGTTTTTCATCGAATCCCTCAATCAAGTTTTATGCCCCATTCTATTTTGATAATCACAAAGGGGGAGAAATCTCTTGATTGATTGGGGGAGAATCTTTTTTCATCATGCTTAGCATTTCCTCTCAATTTCAGTATTTTACTTTGATTGTTTTGGTGATTGTGATCATCAAAATAGGGGGAGATTGTTGTACCTCTCGAACCCCTCAAGGTTTTATTTTCATGATCACAATCACCCTCATTTTTATCTAATCCTCTTTCAAGTGTTTTTGGTTGATAGGAATCAAATCAGGTGGCCAAGGAATTGGGCCAAGCAAGCTTAAGTGGCAAAGGAACACAAGTGGACTGAAAATCAGTCCACCGGCCAACCGGTGGCTTCACCACCGGTCGGCCGGTGGACCCTGGGAAGGATGCTGAGCCACTGCCATCTCACCGGCCAACCGGTGGCCAAGCACCGGCCAGCCGGTGGCACCCAGATTGAACAGGGTTTGCTACTGCCTCACCACCGGCCAGACGGTGGCTCTGGCACCGGTCAGCCGGTGGTGCCTGGAAAAGAAGACTCAGCCACTGTCAAGGCACCGGCCAGCCGGTGGCCCTGCACCGGCCAGCCGGTAGCACTGGTCAAACTAGCCGTTGGCTTTGACCAGTCAACTCCAAAAGCCTCCCAACGGCTCCGAGGCCTTTTCCAACGGCTCCAAAGCCCTCCAACGGATACTTGAAGGTTCCTAGCCTATAAATAAAGGCCTAGGAAGCCCCGGAACATCATCCAAGCCACCGGACACATTTTTACATCTTTGGCGAAGCTCCGACGGATTGTTCCAAGGGAACCCAAAGTGCTCCAACAACTTCCACATCCAAGAGCACCTCCATAGAAGCTTGGAAGCGGCCCTCAAACATCATCAATCAATCAAAGGCGCCCAAGGCTTCTCCATTACGGGTTTTATTGTTTATTTTATTTTGAGCTTAAATTTGGGTTTGTGCCTACAAACCCCAACCCTTTTCTCATCCCCTCTTTCCTTGGGTTCTCACACCACCACTAAGGTGTGAAGAGGTTTTCTCAAGCTTTTCCTTTAAAAGGCTTGTGTCTCGGTGAGCTAGTCTTCACCCGTAAAAAGACTAGTGGGTTCTTGCTAAACCATTAAAAGCAAGTGGGTTCTTGCTAAACCACAAAAAGCAAGCTGTAATAGGTCCTAGTGCTACCTCAAAGCCTAGTGGGTTTCTTGCTAAAACCATTGAAAAGCAAGCGGTAGGAATCTCTCAACGGTTGAGTTGGGAGCGGAGACGTAGGCCGGGTTTTGGCCGAACTCCGTTATCAATTTCGTGTGTCTTGCCTTCTTTATTTCCGCTGCACTTTACTTTGATTTTTAATTTGTTAATCAATTTTTTAAAAGGCAATTCACCCCCCCTCTTGCCATCATTCCCTGTTTTGTTCCGACCCAACAATTATAACATGATATTATATCCTCATATAATGAGAATGTTTGGGAGACTTGTTCCCTTAAAAATATTGGCATAAGAACATAAAAAACTTGATCCTCTATACTCTTTAGATCATGTTCATTGGTGAGATATTCATTAATTTCATGAGGTTCCATTTCTAAATGTCAACATACATTATATTAGATCATATCATTATGAAACATAATGTATAATCCCAAAACTAGTGAAATACATAACACAAATTGAAAATTTTATGCATAGCTAATATCATAAACATATTTTATTTATGATGTTCTTATATAGTTATCCTCAAAGTCTATATTATAGTTATGTTCCCTAATCTAGGATTTATTAAATCTAGTACCCAAGTTTTCTACTAAACTTTCTCTAATACCAACTATAGCAACCCTGACCCCAGTAGCCTAGAGTCTGTGGTTATTTTATTACAATGGAATAGATACTATAGATCAAATCACTGAAGATTTATTAGTTTAGTAGTATTGAAGAACTAGATACATATATGGTTCCCTTATTATATTGGTAATTAAATATATAACATAACAAAGTAAAATAAAATGCTTCCTATAAAACTCATTAAATGATCTCTTCTTCATAACCTGGGGAAGGAAAAAAATAAAGGGGTGAGTTCAAATTATTAATAAGGATTAGGTATATTAGAAACATGAATCAATAATAATTAAAGCATAATAAATAATTAATAATCAATATGGAAAGGTAAATAACTAAAAAATGCATGCTATATAATAAATAAACTAAGAACGGAAATATATCCATAGATTTTTTCATGGTGAAAATCCTCTAGATAGTAATAACTGATTACTGAATGAAAGAAAGGATTAATTTTTAGAGGTCATGTGTTTGGAAAATGAACCATTATATCATTGAGGAATTTTAAGTATGTGGGTAGAAAACTTTCTAATTATTCTTGGAGACAAACATTGTAAATACCCGTAAAATTCAAGGGAAAGTTTTTTCTTAATTTCTTTGAAATTTTACAAGAACGCAGTTTCTGATGGTGCCTGATTCCGAGGCCCGGTGTGCCCGGAATCAATTTTCGAATTTTAGCTCGGGTACGTTCAGTGAACGAACGAGCGGGTTTTTCTAAATTTTGAACCGGAGCTCGGAATCAAAATCTGAGGGCACCGATGAAACCGCAGCGCTGGTAATTGCTTAGGAACACCTATTCCGGAGTTGCATTTGTGTGGGTGGAGAAGTTTAATTTGTGGATTAAATGAGGAATGAATAAAATTGTAAAAAAAATTTATTTTTAAGTCTAAGGTGGTTTTATCTTACATGGGGAAGTTGGGGTGGCACCTAACTACCCATGTGAGGATAAATTTGAGGATAAATGTGAGGTGGGGCCCACACGAGCCCCAACCTTTAACATTCACATAACTCTCATAAACTCCCCATTTAAACTTGTTAACTTCCTTTAATTAAATAACTCTTCCACTTCCTTATTTAATTTTTCAACCTACCTCTTAATTAATTAAACAACTCATGGTTTAATTAATTAAGTGAATTGGATTTGAATTCTGTAAATTTGAATGCATGGCATGGGTAAATAAAATAAGGTGGAGCCTTATTTTATTTTGGTTAGAATTGTTGTGTTAAGAGAAAGGGAAGAGAGCTCTTGAAGGTTTGAAGAACTTCTTCCTCTGAAGAAGAACGCTTCATCTCCTTTGTTGAAGAACGCGAAAAACACCAAAACTTCGACGAAGAACATCGTATCATCTTGCATCTTCTCTCGACGTCGAAGGAAGCGAGACGCCGCATTCTTCTTTGGGAGAACACCGACAATGCTTACGGAACCTCTTTCCATGATGCCGGCTTCCACGATGTCTTTTTCCGCGACAAACCTCGATCAACGACTCCATCGAGGTAGGGGTTTTGTCTTTACGTTCAGATTTTATTTGGACGTTCTTCGATAATATCGGCCAACTGTTATCAAAATAACGAAGTGGGGTCGGACCGCACAAACATGGCTGAACCTCCTCCTATATTTTATTTTGATGGTTATCTTTGTGGCTTGAAATGGAAGCGACGTGGGTCCGCCGCACCGTGCGGGAACATGAAGATTCACGGCGAAGAAGCGCGGCGTCGTCGCGCCACGCCGTTGAGGCCGAACGAACCCGTAGCCGGAGTCGGGCTGAGGCAAAGGGGCGCAGCGCTGTCGCTCCGTGCCGGAGAACCGCGAAGACACCGCGGCCGGAGCGGGGCCGCGGCGGAGGGGCGCGACGCCGTCGCGCCGCGCCGGTCGAACCAAGGCCACAGCCTTTGGCCGCGGCGGAGCAGGGAGCGGCGGCCGGACTACCGGCTTCCGGTGCGCCGGAACAGGAGGGCGGGACCCCAGCGGTCCCAAGGCAGCAGCACGGCCAGCCAGCCGGGTCGGCCGATCGAAGAGACCGGGGGTTCGTAACCCCCGGCTGGAAGGAGAGCGGCCCCAACGTGGGGGGGGGCGCGGTTCATCAATCAGGGGGGCAGCGCGCCCCCTGTTTCGCTCAGCTCGGACAGCCGAACAGGCCACGCGGGTCGTGCCAGTGCGGCAGCCCAACCGGACGCCGGTCCGGACCCAAACCCGGGTCAGGTCGACCCGGTTCGGGCTGACCCAGGGGGTCTCGGGCCGAGTCGGACCGGGCCTGAACCCCCTATTTTCGGGCAGCTTTTGGTCTTTTTCCAAGAACTTGGACTACGGACCTCCGATCGATGAACCGTTTGTTGCAATGTGATCCTTGCATCGAGACGGTCGTTTCGGTATATTACAATTAGGGTTTCAGAGAACTTTGGATACGTCCGGGTTGGTTCGATCACGAAACCAACCGGGCCCTCGGAGCGGAAACGCTTATATCTCGAGCTCCGGACGTCCGATTGATGTGCCGTAAACTTTGTTGGATTCCTCTTGATGAGATTGAACTTTTGGAATAATTAGACTTATATTTGGACGCAGTTGGTGTATGGCCGGGTTGGATTGTACCCAAAATCCTACCGGGCCCCTGGAACGGAAAAGCTGATAACTTTTAGACCAGACGTCCATTTGACGAACCGTCAGTGGTGTTGGTGATCACAATGAGAAACGGTCCCTATGAGTATACCCTATGAGAGTTCGGGGTATAGTTGAGATACGGCCGGGTTGGTTCGCACACGAAACCAACCGGGCCCCTGGGACGAAAAGGCTAATAACTCACAGACCGGACGCCCGATTGACGCGTCGTCTGTTGTGTTGAGACCCCCATGACGAGGCAGTCCTTTGAGATACTTATTCGTGGGACTTTGAGATACTTTGAGTATCGACCAGTATCTCATAGAGCAGACCCTCCCGGAGACGAGCGTACGTAGTACGGAGACCGTGTAGCCGGCGGAGACCTGACGACTGCTTGACCGACTCGACTTGGAGTGAGCCGACTAGCCCAGTGGACGGAGCACTACTTTGTTTGGGTGAAGACCCATGGCGGACAGAGCACTACTGAGTTTGGGTGTAGACCCGCGGTACTCGTCCGGAGAGTACCTTTGCAGGCTATTAGGGGGATGCACTACTGTGTTTGGGTGGCAGACCCCAGCGGGAAGCACTACTGTATTTGGGTGGCTGACTTGCGGTACTCGACAAGAGGAGTACCTCAGCAGTCTTAGGTTAGTGGTCAGTACCTCGGAGTCGTGACAGGATCACTGTACTCTCCAGAGACGGGGATCTTCAGCAGTTACAGTTTCGATAATGAAAATCCTGGTTTAAGCTGAGTCTATGACCTCTGTATTTACCTCATGAATGAGATGGGTCACTTGATAACTTAGGTATATGTATGGGCATATACCTAGGTAGTGGTTATCTGTTTATTTCATAACCTTTGTGTTTACTCATGATTGAGATGGGTTACTTGATAACTTAGGTATAAGTATGGGCTTATACCTAAGTAAGGGTTATCTGTTGAGATTCTTCTTTGTGGTTATCCTTGTTGGATTTAGTGAGACCTTGAGGGTCGCGGGGTCCCTACTGAGTATCGTATACTCACCCCTGCACAGGCTATGCCCGCGCCTCGTTGTGTTGGTTGCAGACGACGGGCAGCGCTGATAGAGGTCGAGTGTTCGAGGACTGGATGGTACCCGGAGGTGGACCTCACGACGAGTCTGTATCTGTAGGTGGACTTCACGACGGGACGACACTCGGAGTAGGTTGACGGGCAAGAGCGTTGTGGAGGCTATCTGTATCTACCCTTCAGGTAGGATCCGTGGTGGACGATCAAGGAGTTGCGCTATCTGTACCTACCCTTCAGGTAGGATCTGAGGAGGATGACCCAAGAGCTGCTTCCATTCTTCTAGTTTTTTGTCTTTTTTTGTTGTAATTTTGTTCAGTTGTAGCTGTACTTCGATTGGGTTTGTATTCTGGCCCATTTAATTTTCAGCACTTCCTTTTGTACTTAGTGTATTACTTCCGCTTGTACTATGTGGTGTTTTGTTTACTTTTATAAAGGCAATGCCTTCCCAGTTATTGGGAATTACGCCTTTGGTGCTAGTCGCCAGCCTCTGGACTATGGTAGGCGGGTTTGGGGTAGTCACGGCACGGGCCTCGAGGACGGGTCGTGACAAATTGGTATCAGAGGATTCGGTTCTACCACATAACTTATAACTCTGATATTTTCTTTTTGTGAAGCGATAGTGTTAAGAGTACCGAGTGTGGTTTTCAGTTCAGGGAGTCCAGTGTTGGTGCGGGTGGCCGACGTATCCATACATCAGGACCCTGACAACTGATTTCTGACTTTGTGCATGAAAACACTGATTGTGTGTGTGTTTCCATAAGTTTTTAAAAGTCATCTCAAACCAGGTCATCTCACCAGGTATAATCGTTTGACTGTGTCACGTTGTTTCTTTCAGGATGTCTTTCCACAGATGACCAGCTAGAGCCCAGAGGGATGTGCGTACCGACAGCCTGTCGAGCGATGAGGCTTCGGTACAGGGCCCTCTTGCAGTTGAGGCACCAGTGGTACTACCATACGTTGGGCCACCGATGACACCATCCCCAGCAGTAGGTGATGCACGCCACTTGAGTGTGCTGCACGTGTTCCAGCGCCAGAGGCCACCCAGGTTCCGGGGAGAGATGGACCCGTAGGCGGCTGAGGATTGGCTGGAGGCTGTGGTGAGAGTCTTCAAGATAGTGGGGATGCCAGCAGACTTCGTGGTAATCTTTTCTGCCAGCCTCCTTCAGGAAGCAGCAGGTAGGTGGTGGAGCCACTTGTTTCAGTTTTTCGATGAGATGACCTTCACATGGGGAGACTTCGAGACCTTTTTCAGGGTGGAGTTTGTACCATTAGCTCTGCACCCCGAGCGTGTACAGGAGCTGCTGCCTTTGCCGCAGGATTTTCGATCAGTAGCCGATTCATCTGTGGGCAGTAGACAGATGATGCAGAGGTCCAAGAGGACTAGAGCCAGTCGTACGAGGAGCAGGAAGTGTTATGAATGTGGCAGGAAGGGTCACCTAGCACGTGACTGTCCGACACCCCACACAGTTGATCCGCAAGTGTTGGAGGATCCACCGAGACAGATGCAGCGGAGGGTGCTTGAGCAACAGCCGAGAAGTGGACAAGGCAGTAGAGCTCCCGGAGCAGGTGGACAAGAGCAGAACTAGTGGATACCTTTTTTTTTCTTGGTACTTCTAGTTCCATGATGGTGTTGTTGTTGTTGTTGTGAGTCTTTGTACTAATATATGCAATAATAAAAGACACTTATCTTAGTGACACTTGATTTCCTGTCCTTTTGTTTGGTTGATACTGAGAGGTCCCAGTTTAAACTGTTGACTTGACCCTCAGTTTCGAGATTTCTATTGGGGGAGACCCAGTGACCTCACACTGATGCCGATACAGTGACTCGACCCTTGGAGGAGAGAGTGACGGTTGGATCTCTTGGTAGTAACATTGAGTCCTTACGACGTCATCCATGGAATGAATGCATCATTTATGTCAGGACTGACTGTATTAGGCAATGGGTGTGTTTCATCCAGGGGATGAGACCGAGTTTCTCTTTTCGGCAAAGGAGAAATCTTATCATCTCTTACCGATCATAGGCAAAGAAGGTTCAGATCATCCAGGAGCAGATGAAGACTGCACAGTGCAGTAAGAAACGGGAAACTAGTGCCAGTCTTAGAGACTCGGGCGTGTTAAATGTTTCAAGAGGAGGAAGCTTTAAGGAGATATGAGTCTGCGAAGCAGCAGATGTGGAAGCAGAGCTATGAGAGCAGCATGGGGTGATATACTTATTGACATGTTACAATCACCCGCCTTTGTAGTCCCCGCAAGGCTCAGGGAGCTGGAGGTCAGGGGAAGAGAGTTGTTGTATGCGGTCAAGGAGTGTGACCCAATGGCTCTAAGAATGATTCAAGGGACAGTCTGTGTCCACTACTAGCTGCCATAGTAACAGACATTGATATGAATCATTCCTTCCTTCCATTAATCTTGTCTCAGACCTAGAGTTTCCAGTAAGCCGTAGACTTGACCCTCACGTCTGGAGATACCTTGGGAGGAGAATCGATAATCACACTTACGCCGACAGTGTGGTCTGACCCTCGAGGCGAGAGTTTCGGTTGGAATCTCTTGGTGGAAGCATAGAGGCCTTACGACGTTGGTCTCGGTATGGATTGGATTCACAGTTCATGCTCAGATTGACTGTATTAGGAAAAAAGGTTGTGGTCTATCTACAACGTCGAGATGGGTTTTCCTTGGTCGGCGAAAAGGAAACACCAGGCAGCACAGGATAAACTCATGCTTAGGAGGGTGTAGCCGATCACTCTTGGGTTCTCCAAATGTACCCTCGTGGCTATAGGAGTTTTGAGTTTCAATTCTAATCAGGAAATGGAGGCCTCTAGAGTTTGAGGATGGTGACCACGTTCTTATACAGGTCTCACCTCGATGAGGTTTATGGAGATGTAGTTGAGGCGGCGTGATATCTCCGAGGTCCGATGGACCTTTCTAGGTCCTCAGCAGGGTAGATGAGGTGGCTTACCACTTGACCTTTCCACCTCAGATGCACCAGGTGCATGATTTCATCCCTGTATCTCAGCTGAGTAGATACGTGCATGATCCTTCACACATCATCGACCATGGGAAGCTGGACATTGGCGATGGGGTGACATTTGCGGGGTTCCAGTAGAGGTTGAGGATCGACAGGAGCGGGTCCTACGAGGACGGTTGATTCCTCTTGTGCATTTTTTTTTGGCAATATGAGAACCTCCAGATGAGCACATGGGAGCGGAAGGCTCAGATGCATGCTCAGTACCACTTTTGAATCCCTAGTTTGTGTTAAGCTTTACGAGGATGTAAATCCCTAATGTGGGAGTAATGTAAAGACCCGTAAAATTCAAGGGAAAATTTTTTCTTAATTTCTTTGGAATTTTACAAGAACGTAGTTTCTGACGATGCCTGATTCCAAGTCTCGGTGTGCCCGAAATCAATTTCTAAAGTTTATCTCGGGTACGTTCAGTGAACGAACGAGCGGGTTTTTCTAACTTTTGAACCGAAGCTCGGAATCGAAATCTGATGGCATCGATGAAACCGCAGCGCTGGTAATTGCTTAGAAACACCTATTCCGGAGTTGCGTTTGTGTGGGTGGAGAAGTTTAATTTGTGGATTAAATGAGGAATGAATAAAATTGTAAAACAATTTTATTTTTAAGTCTAAGGTGGTTTTATCCTACATGGGGAAGTTGGGGTGGAACCTAACTACCCATGTGAGGATAAATTTGAGGATAAATGTGAGGTGGGGCCCACATGATCCCCAACCTTTCACATTCCCATAACTCTCATAAACTCCCCCTTTAAACTTGTTAACTTCCTTTAATTAAGTAACTCTTCCACTTCCTTATTGAATTTTCCAACCTACCTCTTAATTAATTAAACAACTCATGGTTTAATTAATTAAGTGAATTGGATTTGAATTTTGTAAATTTGAATGCATTGCATGGGTAAATAAAATAAGGTGGAGCCTTATTTTATTTTGGTTGGAATTTTTGTGTTAAGAGAAAGGGAAGAGAGCTCTTGAAGTTTTGAAGAACTTATTCCTCCGAAATAGAACGCTTCATCTCCTTTGTTGAAAAACGCGAAGAACACCGAAGCTTCGATGAAGAACGTCATCTCATCTTGCATCTTCTCTCCATGTCGAAGGAAGCGAGATGACGCATTCTTCTTTGGGCGAACACCGATGATGCTTACAGAACCTCATTCCGCGATGTCGGCTTCCGCGACGTCTTTTTCTGCGACAAACCTCGATCGACGACTCCATCGAGGTAGGGGTTTTGTCTTTACGTTTGGATTTTATTTGGATGTTCTTAGATAATATTGGCCAACTGTTATCAAAATAACGGACGGGGGTCGGACCTCACAAAAACGGCCGAACCTCCTCCCCTATTTTATTTTGATGGTTATCTTCGTGGCTTGAAATGGAAGCGACGTGGTGCTGTCGCACCGCGCGGGAACATGAAGATTCACGGCAAAGAAGTGAGGTGTCGTCGCGCCGCACCGTTGAGGCCGAACGAACCCGCGGCCAGAGTCGGTCCGAGGCAAAGGGGCGCAGCGCCGTCGCGCCGTGCCGGAGAACCGCGAAGACACCGCGGCCGGAGCGGGGCCGCGGAAGAGGGGCGCGGTGCCGTCGCGCCGCGCCGGTCGAACCAAGGTCGCGGCCTTTGGCCGCGGCGGAGCAGGGAGCGGCGGCCAGACTACTGGCGCGCCGAAGCAGGAGGGCAGGACCCCGGCGGTCCCGCGGCAGCAGCATGGTCGGCCAGCCGGGCCAGCCGATCGAAGAGACCGGGGGTTCGTAACCCCCGGATGGAAGGAGAGCGGCCCCCATGTGCGGGGGGGGGGGGGGGGTTTATCAATCAGGGTGGCAGCGCGCCCCCCTGTTTCGCTCAGCTCGGACAGCCGAGCAGGCCACGTGGGTTGCGCCAGCGCGGCAGGCCAACCGGCCGCCGGGCCGTGCAGGCCGGACCGGGCCGCGCCAGCCGAGCCGGGCCGCGCCCTAGTGGGCCGGACCCGGACCCAGGTCGGGTCGACCCGGTTCGGGCTGACCCAGGGGGTCTCGGGCCGGGTCGGACAGGGCCCGAACCCCCTATTTTTTGTCAGCTTTCGGTATTTTGCCAATAACTTGGGCTACGGACCTCTGATCGACGCACCGTCAGTTGAGATGTGATCCTTGCATCGAGACAGTCGTTCCGGTATATTACACTCAGGGTTTAGGAAAAATTTGGGTATGGCCGAGTTGGTTCGATCATGAAACCAACCGGGCCCTCGGAGCGGAAACACTTATATCTCGAGCTCTGGACGTCTGATTGACGTGCCGTCGACTTTGTTGGTTTCCTCTTGATGAGACGTAACTTTTGGAATACTTTGCCTTATATTTGGATGCAGTTGGTGTATGGACGGGTTGGATTGTACCCAAAATCCAACCGGGCCCCTGGAACGGAAAAGCTGATAACTTTCAGACCGGACGTCTGTTTGACGAACCGCCAGCGGCGTTGGTGATCACGTTGAGAAACGGTCCCTATGAGTATACACTATGAGAGTTCGGGGTACAGTTGAGATACGTCTTGGTTGGTTCGCACACGAAACCAACCGGGCCCTTTGGACGAAAAGGCTAATAACTCACAGACCGGATGCCCGATTGACGCGCCGTCTGTTGTGTCGATACCCCCATGATGAGGCGGTCCTTTGAGATACTTCTCCGTGGGACTTTGACATACTTGGAGTATCGACCAGTAGCTCGTGGAGCGGACCCTCCCGGAGATGAGCGTACGGAGTACAGAGACCGTGTAGTCGGCTGAGACCTGACAACTGCTTGACCGACTTGACTTGGAGTGAGTCGACTAGCCCAGTGGACGGAGCACTACTTTGTTTGGGTGCAGACCCATGGCGTCCGGAGCACTACTGAGTTTGGGTGCATACCCGCAGTACTCATCCGGAGAGTACCTCTGCAGGCTATTAGGGGGGACGCACTACTGTGTTTGGGTGGCAGACCCCGGCGGGAAGCACTACTGTGTTTGGGTGGCTGACCTGCGGTACTCGACAGGAGGAGTACCTCAGCAGTCTTAGGTTAGTGAGCAGTACCTCGGAGTCGTGACAGGATCATTGTACTCTCCAGAGACAGGGCTCTTCAGTAGTTACGGTTTCGATAATGAAAATCCTGGTTTGAGCTGAGTCTATGACCACTGTGTTTACCTCTTGAATGAGATGGGTCACTTGATAACTTAGGTATATGTATGGGCATATACCTAGGTAGTGGTTATCCATTTATTTCATAACCTTTGTGTTTCCTCATGATTGAGATGGGTTACTTGATAACTTAGGTATAAGTATGAGCTTATACCTAAGTAAGGGTTATCTATTGAGATTCTTCTTTGTGGTTATCCTTGTTAGATTTAGTGAGACCTTGAGGGTCTCGGGGTCCCTACTGAGTATCGTATACTCACCCTTGCACGGGCTATGCCTGCACCTCATTGTGTTGGTTGCAGACGACGAGCAGCGCTGACAGAGGCCGAGTGTTCGAGGACTGGACGGTACCTGGAGGTGGACCTCACGACGATTCTGTATCCGGAGGTGGACTTCACGACGAGATGACACTCGGAGGAGGTTGACGGGTGAGAGCGTTGTGGAGTCTATCTGTACCTACCCTTCAATTAGGATCTGTGGTGGACGATCCAAGAGCTGCGCTATCTGTACCTACCCTTTAGGTAGGATCTGAGGAGGACGACCCAGGAGATGCTCCCATTCTTCCAGCTGTTTGTCTTTTTCTGTTGTAATTTTTTTCAGTTGTAGTTGTACTTCGATTGGGTTTTTATTCTGGCCTATTTACTTTTTAGCACTTCCTTTTGTACTTAGTGTATTACTTCCGCTTGTACTCTGTGGTGTTTTGTTTACTTTTATAATGGAAATTCCTTCCCAGTTATCGGGAATTACGCCTTTGGTGCTAGTCGTCAGCCCCTGTCCTATGGAATGTGGGATTGGGGTAGTCATGGCACGGGCCCCGAGGACGGGTCGTGACAAACATGAAAGATTTATCACCAGCTGATTTGGTCTCATGACACAACTAATGCATCAAAGGGATTGCATTAACCGGTCTACAACCCATATGGATTGCATTAAACATTCCCCAAACCATATCATATCAGTCTATATACTTCCCCATATATCGATTTAATTAATTAATGTGCCTTATAATCAAATATCTATATTAAATAAAAGATACATATTTATAAATATTTCCCCAGTTAATCAAATAACTATCAAGTTAATCACCATATGTAATAATGCTATACGACTTAGAAAATAATCATATCTATGAAATAATGTATTCAAAAGTGGAAATGGGCATAGATAATGATAAATTATGTCCATATGAAGTGAAAACATATAAAATAGTATTTAAGAAAACTTTTAAAATGAACCACTTTAGTGCAGTTTAAATGAAAATATTAAAGAGTATTTAAAACTGACAAAGGAATAATTGTTTGTATGAAACCATAAATGAACAATTATAGTTTTTCATTATCAATTTAGTGATTTTATAAAAAATATTTAGGGATTAAAATATATTATGGATTGTACTGTAAAATGGGTAAGAAATTGGGAACTCTCTTTAATCGGGTATTCTTATCCAGATGAATTGAGAAGGTGACCTTTTTTAAAAACATGTATTTCTCATAAAAAAGGGATGAAATTATCTGGATAAATAATTTTGGAACATATATACAGAATTTATAAGAAATATATAAAATTAAATAATAATTACATTGGGTAAAATATAGATAAAGCTTAACCCAATGGTATGTTTGAAGGTTCGGAGATATCCCTTACCACTTTGTAATTAATCGAATCGTATACCCTATAAAATTAATAATCATAAAATGAAACATTTAATACCATAAATATAAATGTATTCAAGATAAAATATATCAAATGGGAATAATATATACACCACACACAAGAAATATTTTTTGAATAAGGCATATCTCACAGAAATAAAAGTGAGATGAGAAACCCCTTACCTTATATCTGAAAGTGTTTTGCACTTGTACTTAATGTCTTGGATAATAAAATTAAATCAATTAATTAATTAATTTATAAAAAATTATACATGTATTTTATTTATTATAATTTTATTAATTTCATGTATGGTCTTTTTGATGAGTTATAAAATTCAATTTTATTGTTCTAGGAGTGTTTGTTTTCTTAGTTTTTCATGATCGGTTCCCTTATATAAAAGTATGCAAGTTTATGTAAAATATGAATATTTATCTAGAATTAAAATTATATGTCATTAATGAAAATACATAATTTTAAATTATATTATATATAATTTGGTTATATTTTATGAGAATGATTCATTAGGTAAAACATTAAGGAAAATTATTTAATTTATTTTGGCGGTTTTTACGATCATCACTAACTTATATCATTTTATTTAATATCATGTTTATATATTGGTTCCATAACATTATATAAATTATAATATGTATTATAAAATATTATTTAACCATAAAATGGTTTTATGACCATACTTGAAGGAGATACAGGAAAATTAAAATGCATCATCCATGATGGTTGTAAATCGACACATCACAGACAATGTTTTCATTTTTTGGATTAAAGGGGGAGAAGGGGTTTGTGATGGATATTCCATTAAGATAATAAAATTAAAGTATATATAAGATACTGGAGTTATAATTCATGTTTCTTATAGATTATTTAATGATAGAAAATAAAATAAATTAAAATAAATTAAAAGAGAACGAAAGAGTATTTTACCTCTTGTATAGCGTCTCCTTGAGAACCTACTTAAGGTACTTGGGATTGGTTATTTGGTGAGACAAGAAATACCAGGACATGGGAAGAGGTTTGGGAGATAATTTTGGTATAATATAAGAAATATAAAAATCTTATAATGTGTTAGGAGAAGAGGTAATGAGGGGTGGTATTTATAGGGAGAGGAGAGGGGTGTTTTTTATTATTTTATTCATTTGTGTATTATTTTGGATCAAGAAAATAAATAGTTATGATTATTGTGAAAAAGTACAGTAAATAGTTCATTTGATTTTTAACTAATGGTTTTTACATCATTCATGACTCAATAATTCATGTATTTAGCAAATACCCTAAATTATTATATTTCACTATTCACTAAAAAATCAACTATTTTAGAAAAATTACAAAAATTCAACCAAACCATTTTTTTACATGTATATTTAAAAAATGGAATCCATTTTTAGAAAATAATTTTATAAATATGATAAAATAAATTTTTAATTAAAATCAACATTTATTCAAAAAATACCAATTTTAAAATTATAACTGATTTTATGACACTTTGAAAAATTAATTAATGTCTCATAAAATTATCTTATAATCCTATGACAAAAAAAATATTAATTTATGAATCTATTTAATGAAAATAAATTTTATTTTAAATCATTATATTAATTATAAAATTTTAAATAAACATTTACGTTTTATAAAAATAGCAACACTTAATTTTTCATTTTAAAAACATTTATTTACTTATTCTGTGATATAAATATATCGTATTTTTATTTATGAGATAAATAAATTTTATTTATAATTTCATAGGTGAGGTTATAATTCTAATGGCCACATTACTATTCATAATGGTCACATTCCAATTCCAATGGTCATGTTAATACTTAATAGTATATCACAGTTCATTTAAGTTATAAACTATCAAATAAATTGAATTGATTTAAGAAGATACATATCATAAAATATTGGGGAGTTAAATTATCCCATGCTTCAATAAATTTCATCCTCGCAATTTAAACTTATGATTGGTAGTCATGGAGTTTTAATTTTAAAATATCCTTGGGGAAATCCAAAACCATCAACAGGGTTTGTAAAGATTCCTTTTAAATGGAGAGAAAGGACAATGTGATTTTCACCAAAAAACTAGGTTTCACTATAGTATAACATTAGTGGGAAGTGAAAATATGGGAATGGAAGAAAATATAAATATCAAATTCTGTTAGAGATTTATAGAGAACATAGTCATTATAAATTATACCATCACAAAATCGTAAATTTATGATCAGTTAAAAGACCATTGATTTCATAGTAATAAAAGTAAACATATTATTTTTGTTCCAAAATCAATTTTCTAGAGTTGAGGGTTTCTATTACTATCCAGAGAATCACTTGAGAAAATAAACTTACTTGATTCCTTTCCATGTCATAATATCATCCTATGGTTGTGAATCGATTTATCTCCACTTCATTTCTCAAATCTGGAGATGGATATTCAAGAAAAAATTTATGCCTCAAGCACTTTTAAGAATCATAAGATCCACAAGTGATTCCTTTAGTCTTTAAATGTTTACTGAAACTAAAATGGTTAGTACAGGTTATCCAATATTATAAATCATGATTTAATATTAATCAATTATATCCTTAATTCATTCCATTAGTAGTTAACCTTAATACTCAACCAAAATATGTTTATCCAAATTCAAAGACCAAACATTTAGAAGGAAGGTCATTAAATTTCCAAAATAAACTTAATATAAAATTTCCCCAAATGATGTAGCTCTTATTGTCACATACCAAATATATGAATACCTTAATCTCCATTAAACCTTTATAAAATATACATGCTACCAAGAGTAAAATCTCATACTTTTGAATATATTCCTTAAATCCAAACATATAATAATTACATCATAACATAAACCACCTTCATGGTCACCAATACTATCCCATAAACAAATATTTATTATTATCTCAAAATCAAGTACATATTTAGGGTTATCTTTCCCAAGTCATGCATTTTCAAGAAGATAAACTTATAATATAATTATTTATCTTGATTACTGGTGTTATTCATCACATGCTTATAATTCCTTAAAGAATAAGTACTACAGTACAATCCTTATACATATCATGATTATTATAACTAGATAATTATACTCAAATATCATAATTATCTAATCCAAACATATGCATATTAATCATTCCTTTTCATTTGTGGAAGTACCATAAGCTTGACCATGATCTATTGTCCTCTTTGGTGGTATATTCCTTTCAATATTGAGAATTTTATTTTCATAGTGTCTCATCTCTTTTCAGTTGAGTTATTTTATATTTTCAACTTTATTCTTACCCTTGCAATCACAAGCACAATTTAATTTCTCTCCACACTTATAGAAAAATTCCATTCCTTTTAAGCAAGTACTAGGGTGTTTCTTTCCACAATTATCATATGTGGGAAAATAATTATTTCCCTTCATTCCTTTATAAAACTTTTTCTTAGTTGTACTCTTTTTCATATGCTTCCCTTTGAACCCATAATACTTAGAGAATTATTTCTTTATATAGTTAGAACATGATATTATATCCTCATATAATGAAAATATTTGGGAGACTTTTACCCTTCTAAATATTATAATAAGACCATAAAATATTTAATCCTCCTTACTCTTTGGATCATATGCATTAGTTAGGTTCTCATTCCTTCTACAATGTTCCATTTCTAAATGACTACATACACTAGATTAAATCATATCATTATGAAACATAATTTGTAATCCCAAAACAAGTGAAATACTTAACATAAATTGAAAAAATTATACATATATAATATCATAAACATGGTTTTTTTGGTTTTTTCTTCTATAATTATCCTCAACATCTATATTAGGGTTATCTTATTTAATCTAGTATTTCCAAAATATAGTTCCCATGGTTTCTGCTAAACTTTATCTCATACCAACTATAATAACCCCAGCCCCAGTAGCCCAGATTCAGTGGTTATTTTATTATAATGGCATAGATTCAAGAGATCACATCACTAAGGATTGATTAGTTTAGTAGTATTGAAGAACTAGATACATACATAGTTCCCTTAAAACATTGTAAATTAAACATAGAACATAAAAAAGGAAAATAAACTACTTCCTTGAAAACCCATCAAATGGTCTCTTCTTCATAACTTGGGGAAGAAAAAAATAAAAAGGTGAACTCAAATTCTCAGTAAGGGTTAGGTGAATTATAAACATTAATCAAAAATAATTGAAGAATAATAAATAATGAATAATTAATATGGAAAAAAATAACTAAAAAGAAAATTCTATTTAATCAATAAATTGAGAATATAAATGAATCCATAGATTTTTTCATAGATAAAATCCTCTAGATAATAATAATTTATTACTGAATGAATGAATTGATTAATTATTTGAATTCATGTATCTAGAACATGAACCATTATACCATCAATATGGTTTAATTATGTGGGTATAAACTCATCTGATTCTTCTTGGAAACAAACACAAAGGTTTTTTCATCAATTGATTTCATCTCATGAGACTATCTATGCATTGAGGGGCTTGCATTAACTGGTCCTCAACATGTATGGATTGAAGTAAATGATCCAAAACCCATGCTAGACTATTAAAAATCATTACTCATATATTTATTTAATTAATTAATGTTCTTTGTCATCAAATATCTGTATTAAATGAAGGATACATATTTATTAATATTTCCCCAATTAATAAAATAAATATCAAGGTAAGCATTGTATGTAATAATGGTATACAGCTTATAAAATAATAATATCCATTAAATAATGTATTAAAAATGGTAAATAGGAATATATCATGAGAAATTATTTCTATCTAAAGTGAAAACATTTAAAAAGAGTATTTAATAAACTTTTGAAATGAGCCACTTTAGTGAGGTTTAAGAGAAAATATTAAAGAGTCTTTAAAAATGAAAATGGAATAATTATTTGTATAAATATAGAAATGAAAAAATATAGTTTTTAATTAGTAAATTATTGGTTTTATAAAAATATTTGTGGATCAAAACAAATTATGAAGTGTACTTGAAAATGGGTAAAAATTGGGAATCTCCCTTTAATCGGGTTTGCTTATCAGGATGCATTGAGAAGGGAACCTTTTTTTTAAACATGTATTTGCCATAAAATAAGGATGAAATGATCTGGATACATAATTTTGGAACATATAAACAGATTTTATAAGAAATATATAAAAATAAATAATAATTACATTGGGGCAAAGAGAGGGAAAGTGTAACCCAATGGTAAATTTGACGGTTAGGAGAGATCCCATACCACTTTGTAATCAATCGAATCGTATAACCCATAAAATAAATAATCATAAAATGAAACATTGAATACTATAAATATAAAAATATTCATGATATGATATATCAAATGGGTAGAATACATACACCACACACAAGAAATAAGTTTTGAATAAGGCATATCTCACAAAAATAAAAGTGATATGATAAACCCCTTACCATGTGTCAGAAAGTGTTCTGCACTTATACTTAGTTTCCTGGATAATAAAATTAAATAAATTAATTAATTAGTAACATCTTATACATTTATATTATTTATTATAATTTTATTAGGTTCATGTATGTCCTTTTTTATAAGTTATTACATTCAATTTCATCATTCCGAGAGTGTTTGTTTTCTTGGTTTTTCATAATTAGTTCGCTGGTATACAAGTATGGAAGTTTATGTAAAATAGGAATAGTTATCCAGAATTGAAATTATATGTTATTAATTAACTTATAAAATTTTAAATTATCTTACATATCATTATTTTATATAGTGTGATAATGATTCATTAGATAAATCATTAATGAAAATGATTTAATTTATTTTGGCGGTTTTTACGACCATCACAAACTTATATAATTTTATTTAATATCATGTTTATATATTGGTTCCAGAATATTATATAACATATTATATGTATAATAAATTCTTATTTAACCATAACAATGGTTTTATGACCATCCTTGAAGGTAGCAATGGAAAATGAAAATGTGTCATCCATGATGGCGGTAAATCGACACATCATAGATGATTTTTTCATTTTTATAATAAAAGGGATAAGAGAAGGGGTTTTATGATGGATATTACATTAACATAAAATAATTATAGTATATATAATATATTTTAGTTATAATTTATATTTTGATAAAGGATTTAAGGATAGAAAATAAAATAAATTAAAAGAAATTAAAGGAGAATGAAAGATGATTTTAGCTCTTGTATATCATCTCCTTGTGAACCTCCTTAAGGCACTGGTGGTGAGACTAAAAAGACAAGGAAATAGAAATAGTTTTAGGAGATTAATTCCTAAGAATATAGTTAATCTCCAAATCTTAGAAGTTCTGAGGAGACAAGGTGGTGATGGGTGATATTTATGGGGAGAGCAGAGGTGTGTTTTTTATTATTTTATTCATTGGTTTATTACTTCAGCTCAAGACTATCAATGGTGATGATTTTTCTGGCCAAGTATATTAAATAGTGCATGTGAGTTTGAACTAATGGTTCTTATATCATCCATACATTATACATGACTCAATAATTAATGTATTTAGTTAATACCATAAATTACTATATTTCACTATTCACCAAAAATTCAACTGCTTTAGAAAAATACCAAAAATTCACCCTAACCATTTTTTGAAATTTATATTTCAAAAATAGACTCCATTTTTTTAAAATAATATTCTAAATATTATAAATTTAATTTTTAATTAAAATCATCATTTTTTGAAAAATACTGATTTTAAAATTATAATTGATTTTATGAAACTTTGAAAAATTAATTAAGGTCTCATGAAATTAGCTAATAATCATAAGACAGAAAAATATTAATTTATGAATCTATTTTATGAAAATAATTTTTCTTTTAAATCATTATATTAATTGTAAAATTGTAAATAAACTTTTACATTTTACAAAAATACCAATACTTAATTTATCATTTTAAAAACATATATTTACTTATTCTATGATATAAATATATCATATTTTCATTTATGAGATACCTAAAAAAATTATAATTTCATAGGTGATGCTATTATTCTAATGGTCACATTACTATTCCTAAAAGTCTTGTTACTATTCCAATGGTCATGTTAATATTTAATATTATATCATTGTTTGTTTAAGCTATAAGTTATCGAATAGATTGAATTGATTTAAGAAGATACATAACGTAAAATATTAGGGTTTTACAACCATGATTACACTATATCAATTATACCTCCAATCACAAAATATTGAGTTTTATGGCCAATGTTTTATGAAATTATTTACTTTGTTCCAAAACTGCTTTTGGTGACCATTTTTAGTAATCGAACATCAAATGTCCATCACTACTGATCTGTATGTCCATTCAGGCTCTATGACCAATCAAATCAAAGCCTAAAAAAATTAATTATGTATCCATATTAGGTTCCTTGAAATTTGGTTTATTCTTTTATACACATTTCATCACCAAAAATCCCCCCCCTTGGAATGGGGTCCAATGAGGATGAGGAGGGTGAGGCGGAATGGATTGTGAGGGAAGTGTTGAGGAAAATAAATTAACTTGAGTCCCACTGTACCTAAATTAGAATGGGACATCGATAACCATTGGGATAATCCTAAATATTAATTACTTGTTTGGAAAGTGGAACTCTGCATATCCAACCTGCTTCCCAATATCCACAGGTGCATGATGGGGTAACACCAATGTCATTGAATTTTTCCCAAACATAGGGGTGATTAAGAGCCTGAATCAAGACACCCAATATCTAGAGCACAAATGGGGTAGTTTGATGATGGAGGATAACTACTTTCCATGTTTGAAACAAATAATCCATTATCGTTTTACCAAGGATGGGGATAAATAATTGAGGATCAACCACTTATTGTGTTCGAAACATGGGACTTATCTCAAAATTATGTCAGAAGTATTTTGGGGAATGTGCCTAGGATAGTAGGTGAGATAGTGTGGAATAGGATGATGTTGTAAAGTGGGGTCTGCTCATATGTGGAACAGGATGGGGATCTAAATAAAGGGACACGTGACGTGTGGAGATGAAGTGATGGAATGTTTGAATGGAGTCTAACACTCTTGGAATTATACTATAATGACTTTGAGCACATTGGTTTGGCGCATCGTTCTGAAAAAAGATAATAATATTATTCCAAAGGGAGAATAATCTAGAATTACAAGTTATGGTAAAAGAACATAAATGATGTGGTAGGTGACTAGCACCAAAGATAGAAAAGGTCCTCTCAGGTGAGAGTCTAAGATGCCTTGTAGTTTAAGTCATGCAATGAGTAAAATGGACACACCATTTAACACTATACAATAAGGATAACGGACATAAGGTTTACTATCATACGGTGAGGATGATGTATTGCACAGTTTAACCTCTTATGATTAGGACATGATTTTATACAGTTTAATTTCTTATAACAAGGACGTGGGAATCAGAGGGGATGTGTGTGGAATGGAGGAGAGATAACCCGATGCGAATGAGGAGCTTATGATTCCCCGACACACAAAACAACATGAATATATATTACATATATTTTAAGGTCATGATGTATGGACCATTGATTTATCATCCCAAAAGGACATGTGTGGTGAAGAAGAGTGACAACCCAACATGAATTGAGGGCCAAGAAGGCTTGACACTGCACAACACATTCCTAGGGAGAATCACACACAATTTAAAGTCATGATTGTTAGACTTGGTCTCCTAGTTTAAGGTTTTATAGTTCATACCATGGTTCCAAAAATATTTTAAGGTATTAATTCTTGGACCTAAGGAGGATTCCCTCCCAAAAATGTTCTTATGATGCCAGAGGATTCAAAATTGATGGAAATGGAATTCTTAGGATGACATGCACCAAAAAAAAGAATCTAGGGTGAGTTATACATAGTTTAAGGTCATGATTCTTGGACCATAGGGTTGTTCATCTCAAAGGGTATGTGTATATCATAGAGGAGAGGTAACCTAATATGAAAGGACGGACCTAGGAGGCCACCTGATGTTGCACAAAACATCCCTAAGGTAATTGGAACATAGTTTATGGTAGTGATTCTTATACCATGGGGTGATCATCCCAAAAGAATGTGTGTAGCATGTTAGAGTGGCAACCCGATGTGAATTGAGGGATAAGAAGGCCTGACACATCATAGTACATTCCTAGGATGATTAGCACACAGTTAAAAATCATGATGCTTAGACTAGATCTCCTGGTTTAGGGTAGTAGAGTTAGGACCAATTGCAAATAGTTTAGGGTCATACTAGTTGGACCGTAGGGGGGATCATCTCAAACAAGTGTTTATAGCATTGAAGGGTGGAAACCCAATGTAAATTGGGGGACAAGGAGGCCTAGATTAATGTGACACATTCCCAATATGACCTTTACACAGTTTAAATTCATGGTTCTTAGAGTTTGGCTCATATTTTAAGGTCATGGAGTTTGGAACATGGTGATGCAAATAGTTTAAGGTCTTAATTATTGGACCTAATTGGATTTATGTCTTAAAGGAACATGTGAAATATTAAATAAAGGTTACATGATGTGAAGAGAGGGGCCTAGGAGGCCACCATATGCCGCAAAAAACATCCCTGAGACAACTTGAATGCATTTTAAGGTCTTTATTCTTGGACCTAAGCTCCTATTTTAAGGTCACAGAGTTTTGACCATGGGGAAATATTGCATATAAACCTAGATTAAAGAAAACTTCTTCCCAACCCCTAATATCGTGTGATCCATGCTCAATGCGATATATAAGGAGCAGTATGGAGTTCCCATTTTCTGTAGGGGAGAACACAACAATGGGATAAGGTTATTGACAAATCCCATGAGAGAGGTCATGAATTTTTACCCTTGTACAATGAAAGGGTAATGAATGATTAGTGGGGAACAACTATTGACCATATTCAAAACATTGGTTATATACCCGCATCTATCTAGGATAGGGAGAATAGATGAGGAATTGGCTGTTGAAAAAGTTAGAAACATGGGAGACACTATTTTTTACCAAATATTCTTTACAGAATGACCTTGGGATGGAAGATGATCCAGTGTTTCATAGGACCATTTCTGTTAGGGAACCCATTCAGATTAAGAGGAGGATGATTATCTAAATCTAAGAAATTCTGAAGCATGGAATTGGAAATGGGGAACATTCTGGAGGTAATATTGAGTGCTCTGGTAGCTATTATACCACATTCTCAAACACGTTAGATTACCATTCTAGTAAGTGAGAATCATGCCCATCCTAATAGGGAAATACCTTGGGATAATTTGATAGTAGGGCTGGTCCTGAGTTGAAATATCCAGGAATCAATATGTATCACATTAGAATGGTAATCAAGTCACACATAGTTCTGGAGCACAGTGTGGTGTGAGACTAACACCAGAGGAATGACATCCTCTCTGGTGAGAATATCAAATCATCTCATATTAGGAGGCATCCTGATTTTATATGGGGTAATTTTCTTTAACATCCCATACTTATTGTATTATGCATACTAGATTTTTGTTAGGTAATACTATTTTGATCATCCTATACTTATCTTATGAGGATACTTGATTTTATATGGAATAAGATCATAGTTTAACATCATGCTCTTGTGATGTTAGTTTGGTTTATCTCATATTTATCATATGGGGTATCCCAGTTTTATATGGGGTAATGTTGTTTGATCATCCCATACTTATCGTATGAGGAATCTTGGTTTTATATGAGGTAAGATCATAGTTTAACATCATGTGTTGGGGACACTAGGATTTTTAGTTTATATTCATAAAACTTGGACTATGGTTGTTACTAGTTTAAATTCATAGAGCTCCAAATGTAAGTCCATTTGTTGGTTTAAGGTCACATAACTTTTACCAAAGGGGTAACGGGTGTCCTAAGGAGGGTTTCTTGGAATGAAAGAGTGATATCCCAGTATAAAAGGAGGTCCAAAGGTACCTTCTTCCACAAAAAACTCAACAAACCATACCGCAATTCAACATCATGTTGTCAGGGAAGGAAAGAGACTCTTAATGAGTTGATGAAGGGGGTTGGTCCAAGGATGAGATATCTAGGAATCCTTAAATATCACATTAGTATGGTAATCATGACACACATAGTTCTAGAAGGTGAAGTGGTAGGAGACAAATGAAGGTATGGTTTTCCTCTCGAATGAGGATATTGAATCATATCATATTATGATATGAGGGGTCATAGTTTTATAAGGGGTAAGGATATAGTTTAATGTCATGTTACAAGTATTTTGGTAGGGATTATGTATTGATATGCTCATTATTATCTTCCTAATGTTGGTTCATAAGGGAATATCGGCTCACTAATGGGTCAAGAAGTATGAATAGGGATTATACCTAAAGAGGAGGTCCATGGGGCCATTTTGGGGTGATAGAACCATGAGTAATTTTATGGTGAATTTGTAGTTGGAGTTGGAGATAGAAGTTCTAGGTGTCACTACGTATCCCATGAGGATGAGAATCAAACCATACATAGTTATGGAAGGTATTGGGTTTATAGGATTTCTGAAACACCAAGGATGAATCAAACCATGTGAATGAGGGGCAGATTCACATAGTTTAAGGTCATAATTCTTAGATCATGGCTCCTAATTAAAGTTTGTAAATCTTGGACCATAGGGAGACGCTTAAAGGATGTTTGGGTGGCATAAAAAGGTTAAAACCAGTATGAAAGGATCCAAGAAGTCTCTGTTCCACAAAAAGAGATCTTGAATCTAGTTGCACACAGTTTAAGGTCATAATGCTTGGAATATAGAAGAACTAAGTGTGTGTTTGTTTCAAGGGTATTTGCATGGAATAAAAGAGGTAGAACCAAATTTGAAATGAGATAATACAAGCCCACATACCACATAAGTAAATTGAAATAAATAAAACATATTTTAAGTTTGTAATTCTTAGAACATAGGAAATTTGGAAAATATTTTAAATTCATGATGCTCATACTAGGAAGATGTTTATATCAAGGGTATCTATGGGGAACAAAATAGGTAAAACCTGACATCAAAAGGGGGAATGTAGGTTTGTGTACCACATAAATACTATGAGACAAAATACACATTGTTTAAGGTCATAATTATTAGACTATAAATAGGTCCAGGGGTACAAAGTGTCGGTGAATTTTTGATTGGGCTTGGAGATAGGATGTCTATGAATAATTTAATATCCCATGGAAATGTGAATCAAACCACATGTAGTTTTAGAAGGTGGAATGGTAGGATAGTGATTCTATTAAAGTAGTCTATCCTCTCTGATGAGGGAATCCCATGCTCATGGAATGGGGAAAGGATATAGTTTATCATCGTGTATTGAGGATGTTCATTCTTTAGTCATCTCATATTTATCATATGAGGCATCCTGGTTTCATATGGGTTAATATATTTTTTATCATACCATACTTGTCATATGAGGAATCCCGATTCTATACTGGGTAATATTGTAGTTTAATTTCATGAAATTGGGATTTTGGGATATCCGATTTAAATTTGTACAACTAAAACTATGGTTGATGCTGGTTTAAAGTAATATAGATCAGACCATCGGGGCTTAAAATAGTTAATGTCATAATTCTTGGACCAATTATGAATAGTTTAAGGTAATACTTCTTGGACCATGGGGATTATGTTAGTTTAGGGTCATAGATCACGGACCCATTGAAAATAGTTTAGGTTCATACTTTCTGTATAATGGGGCTACTATTAGTTTAGGGTCATATAGATTAGACCCATTGCAAATAGTTTAGGGTTATATTGCATGGACCATGGGGTTGCTGCTAGTTTAGGGTCATAGAACTTGGACCAATGATGTTATGCAGTTTAACATCATGAATCAAGGGTGAAATATGTGACTTTTAAGGTCATTCAAATGAGACCAATGATGCTATGTAGTTTAACATCATGTAGCAAGGATAAAATATGTGCCTTTTGAGGTTGTGAAGACAGGACCAATGATGTTATTCATTTTAACATCATGTAACAAGGATAGAATATATGACTTTTAAGGTCATAAATATATGACCAATGATGTTATGTAGTTTAACATCATATAGAAAGGATGAAATATATGTCTTTTAAGGTTGTAAAGAAGGTCCAATGATGCTACATAGTTTAACGTCATGCAAAAAGGATGATGGATACATAGTTTAACATTGTATGATAATGATGTGTGGTGGATGTCATTTAAGGTCGCATGGCTTTGACCATGGTTTTTGTAGTTTTAATGTCGTGTAGCTTTCACCATAGTTACAAATAGTTTAACATCATGTGGCTAGGATGACATATGTTTCATAGTTTAATGTTATAAAACTAGGATAGTGTCATCCATTTTTATTTCATATAACTAGGATGTGTGCCACACAGTTGAACATCATGTAGTAAGGATATGTAGTTTCTACAGTTTAAGGTTACATAGCTTTGACCAAAACATCATACATTTTAACACCATGTGACAAACAAAATTCCCACAATTTAACATTATGAGACTAAGATGATGGTTATTGTGCATTTTAATGTCCTTTAACTAAGATTATTAGGGAATTATTCCACACACAGTTCCCTAAGTTGTGGAGATGTTACACTGGGTTGACCCAGACCTCATCAACATTCTTGTGTTGGATCCTCCAAAATGATCTCCCTTAATTGTTCTAGTGATCTAATCCCAAGGATTGTGGTGGAAGATGCATGCTCATCTCTTCCCCATCCCAATGGTTTGGTATCCTTGAGGATTAAAGGGGTTTTACCAAAATATTCCCCTAAAATTCCCCCAACGTACACGTGGATGTTCTCTAATAGTGAGATGAGCTATGTCATGATGAAATTTCCATGGGCTGGTGTTGTTGTCATAGATAGGACCTATGTGGTTTTCGTTTATCAAAAGTATGGCCACCATAATGGTTTTTGATAGAATAAGAATAATGGAGAGTTGGTCCAACATGCTTGATAGATGGTTTGGGTCCTGATCCCAGTCCGATGAAAATACTTCCCCATGTAGTAGTCCGTATGATATGGAGTTCCTCAAGGGTGGCAGGGGCCACATGAGATATTGGAGTGAGGTCAAGTGGGGAAGGGATGATAGGCTGACCCTAGTACATTTTACATTGTGATATTGATAATGGTATACTAGAATTGGTGTATCCCTCTCTGGATGGGTAGGGTGATGGTGCATGGGAGGCGTGGAAGTATAAATATCCATATGGATAGGGAGATAAAGCACGTGAGGCATAGAAGCCTGATTCTCTAAATGTATGGGGTGATGGTGCCTGAGAGGAATGGAAGTATGTATCATCAGTTTGACTAACTGACAGTGCTCGGGATGCGTGGAAGCCTTTACTTTTGGTTTAATGAGATGATGGTTCTCATAAGGCATGGAATCATGTATTTTCAATTTTATGGGGTGAAGGAACCCAAGAGGCGTGGAATCCTATTTTTTTGTACAATGGGGTTGGAACTTGGGAGTTATATAAGCCTTTATCATCAGTTCGATGGGGCGATGGTTCCCAGAAGGTGTGGAAGCCTATATCATCGGTTTGATGGAGTGATGTCTCCCAAGAAGAATAGAATCATGGATCATCATATCAACAGGTTGATGGATTCCAGGTGGCATGGAATCCTCGAATGTCGGCTCGATGGGGTGATGGTTCTTGGGAGGTGTGGAATCCTATATCATTGAAATTATGGGGCAAGGGAACCCCAAAGTTGTGGATGCTTATCTCACCAAAATGATGGGGTAAGGGTTCCCAAAATATGTGGATGCCTATATCTCTGAAATTATGGGGTAAGGGCACCCAGGAGCTATGGATTCCTATCTCATCAAAATTATAGGATGAGGGCCCCCAGGATCTATGGATTTCTATCTCGTTAAAAATATTGGATGAGGGCGCCTAGAAATGTGGATGTCTATCTCAACGAAATGATGAGGCAGAGATACCAAGAGTTGTGGATTACTATCTCACCAAAATTATGGGTGGAGTGAACCCATGAGTTTTTAATTCCTATCTCACTAAAAAGATGATGTGAGGGTACCTGTAACACCCTGAAATTCTAAAATAAGAACATTTTATTTGATAGCATGTATGACACACAACACCAAGAATGTAAGGGAATATAATATCCTTATACTTTATAATATATTTAATTTTTGTAAATAAAATTAATCCATGATATATATTTCAATGAACGTGATACTGAGCTAGTGTGCATCGCACGTAACAATGAGTTTCTTCAATGGATTGCAGTGCATGCAAAACTAAGTTTTACCGAACAATAATATATTACTAAAATATTTTTATTTAATATAATAATACATAAAATAGATAATAAATTTTTGGTTATTAATAGTATTAACTAACTTATGAAAATATATGGTCTATAAAAATATAATATGAATTCACTTATTATCAATTAATTATAAATAAATACAAAAACCAATTGAATATAAAGGAAATGTTATTATGACCACAAAGGTGTTTTATCCTAGTAAATTAATTTATTTAAAATTAGTGAATGATATTAATGAAATATATATTTTATATATTCAATAAATATTTTTTATATTAATTCAATAGATTTGATAGGCATAAGATAATAATAAATTAGGTTTTATGATTAAAAATGGTACTTTTCTAAAAATGAAATTTTACCGCCTTTTAATGGAAAACCTATTTTAAATAAAAATTTTGCAACTTTTATAAATTTAATAAGATAAAATAAACTTAATTTTTTAAATTTAAACATAAAAAAATAGTTTATGGTGCATTTTTTTATTTTTCTGTGAGTTATCATTTTTGATGAATACTGAAAAATACTTAATTTTAATTCAAAAACTAATTTTTCATATAATTTATTTATAATATTAAATTATATTTTTGATTGGTATTAAAGTTTAATTAGATAAATTTTATATCAATTAATGTAATATAGGTCATTATAATCAATTTCACATTGAATTTGAATACAAAAACATAGAAAACATTTGAACATTTTACTTTAAAAACTCGTTTCGTCTTCCCATCTATGGGATTAAATTTAAATTAATTTCTTAAATTTATGTGATTGTAATTTGGAAAAATGGATTACATATTTTTAATCATAATAATTTATAATTTCTAATAATTTAAACTTATTTTTTGACCAAAAATACTAGTGAAACTAATTAAAATTAATTGCAACGATTAAGAGAAAAATTAGCTTAACAAGGGACTAAACCTTAAAATTAAGGAACCAAATAACCTAAAAAATTGTCCAAAATACATTATCTATCCATATTTAGACCATATCCTCCCTTAAATATTATTTTTAAAATTTTTATATCCACTTTTCATAGGAAAAATGTGGGTGGAATTCCCTTTTCAAAACTTTATAGAATATCACTCCTCCTCCATTATAAAAAGGCACTCACCCCTCCCTCTCCATCACACCTATCAAGACACTTTGGATCAACCAATAACTACCCAAATATATTCCAAAAATATCTACACTCATCCTTTAATCCTCCCTTTGGGTATAAATTCGTCCAAGGAATCCCTTTGGTGCAAACAAAAAGAGTTACCTAAATAAGAGGTAACATCCTTCCTCAGGCTCTTTTACTTTATTTTCATTCTCCAACCCATAAAATATTCTTATTCCATGATTATATAATAACATTAGTATAATAAATATACTTATATTTTGTTATTATAAGTTTTTTACCTACACTTACACGCACTTCCATCTAATGGGTAATGAACTTACCATTTATGTGTACTCCAAACTACCGCCTCAAAAAATGATGTCGTTCGTTTTTCCTTTACCACCTATCATGGTTGGGAATTATGTTGGAAACTCTATTTATATATGCTATATATGATATTTATAATATATTTATTATTCAATAATTTTTATATAACACATACCCTTATGCTTTCCATTTTGTGTAGAAACAATAACATCGTCTGTGGAAGTATGGACTACCGCCCCCTCAAAGCGATGTGATTCGTTCACAATATTCATGGAACGTATAAAGGATGGTTTTATTAAACCTGTGAAAAATATATGACATAAATATAATAATTCAATTATAATATACATATATATAATTTAATTTTCATTATTTTAAATATATAAAATAAATGAAAGTAGTGTTCACGTATACGTATGGCCTACCATCTCCAAGAACGGTGCATTTCATTTCCTATCTCAAAATATTATGTATTATTATTAATACATATATACTGAATATATATGATAATAAAATCATGGGTTTCATTATTTATATGATTAAATAATTATCTAATTAATATTAATAATAAGTAACAAGTTAAAACATACTCGAAGAACAAGGAAATTAACACCTAAAATAGTGAAAATAATGAAAGTTTACTAACAAATGGGTAGTAAGATATTATAAGAAGATCATATGTGATATCATAAATATTAATATGGTTATAAAATAAGTTATTAACATGTCTTAAACCTTTATATAGTGATTTAAAGGATGTTCACTCGAAAAGGAAATGCAAGGTAAGGGATTTTCATCTCACTTTTTATATCCGTGCGATAAATGTCATATTCACCACTTACTTCTTTTTTGTGATGTATCTACTACCCATTTTGATATATTATATCATGAATTTTTTTATCTTCATGGTATTTTGAGGTTTTTAATTATTTATTCCAATGTTATTTGAGATAAAAGTTACCAAGTTGTAAAGAAATTCATAACTCGATTCTTTTTCATTGGGTTATATTACTTTCTAATTATCATTAATATTATAAGATTATGTGTGTAATAAATTTTTAATATATATTATTTTATTTACACTTGTTTTATATTTATTTAAATTTGAAACACATAATATATTCATTTATTTATTCTCACATCAATTTTATGGTCTTTTCAAGGGTTTACTTCACAATCTCATTTTGTTTGGGATTGTTTACACCTGAATTTTCATCATAGGATATTATTTAATAATTTTATAATAAACCATTTAAATTTATTCTCCCCTAGTTATTCATGAACTTTTTCAAGTAATAGTACCATTTTTAAGCTATTTAGTAATTAAAATTTTTTTAGAAAATATTTTTAAGAAAACCCAACTCGATTTCTCTCTATGGTCGGAGAACCTGTTTTCTTCTAAAACCCCATTTTTCTAAAAAGGTTTTCAAAAATGTTTTACCCTTTTAAAAATGATTTATTAATGAAATTATTACCCTTTTCTCTTTTATAAATGTTTTCAAAGTAATATTCTTGTTTCTTTTCAAACAAGGCACTTTTCTAACTTTTTTACCATGCAAAAAGAATGTTCTTTTTACCTTGTATGGTATGTATGAATATAACTTCAATCATTCCTTATAAGATTCATTTATAATTTTAAAATATTAATTTTAAAAAAAATGTTTTTAAGTAATTTTCAGAGAAAAGGTTTTTCAAAACAAAAGGATATTTTCCTCAAGAATTTTTTTAAAATATATTTTTATAGTATTTCCATTTATCAATGACAACAACCCTTTATCCTTACTCAACATGGGATATTTTGTATGATACCATCCTTATTATTTATCTGGATGGTTTATGAATTGTTTGGCCAAGGATAATACTCATATTCACTACCTTGATTTATTTTTATATTCCCCTTGAAATATTCAATTTTCTATAATCATTGAACATTGAATTTCCCCTAAATATCCATATCATTTATCATAGATATGATTATTTCCTAAACCGTATACCATTTTTACAAACGATGTTCATTTTGAATGTTATTTGATATTTAGGGAAATATTGATGAATCTGTATCTTCTACTCTATACGGATATTTGATAAGGAACATTATTAAATTGATTATTCGATATATGAGTAATGCTTTGAACATGTATGACACGGGTGGGGCCCAGTTATAAATATCCCCTTGATGCATCGGTAGTCTCATGGGATGAATTAGTTGGTTATCCTAAGATAATAGGTTTTTCACCCAGTATGTTATAAACCATATTGTGAAAGATCTTGATGGTAAAGGTACCATGTACCTAGGAAAAATTGTGTCCAATAATTAATAATTTCCTTAATTTTGATTTAGTTATTATTTATCCATTATATTTTGCGTCAAAATATCTATAGATTTATTTAATTCTCATTTAATTAATTAAATGGAATGTGTTTCAGTTATTTGTCTTTCCATATTGATTATGCCTTATCTAGTTATTTGAATGGCATGTGTTTTCAATTATTACCTTTCCATATTGTTTATCCATTTAGCTTATTGATTATATAGAATGTTTGTTCATTTATTGCCTTCTAAATTGATTATTCTCATTGATTTGTTATTTCTTACACTATGATTAACCCATATTGATCATTTGAGATCACCCTTATTTTATTTTCTTTCCCTGGGAATCCAACAAGTTTACTAAGAAAGATATACAAGTATACACTATATGTAATAAAGTTATTATCCTCGAAAAAAATTATTTTGTAATTAGTATATTTTTTTTAATACAAGACTCATGTATGTATCTGGTTTACAAATACTACTAAACTATTAAGTCCTTCGATATTTGATTATTTTTAATCATGCAAATGTAATGGTAGTATACATAGGCTTCAGTAATTCTAATTTTGGGTTTCTATAGTTTTTATCAGAGGAAGTTTAGTAGAAACCTTGGCAACTAGATTTAGGAAAATATATATTAGAGAACATATCCCTAAGGTAAAATTTGAGGATAAGTATAGAAAAACATCCTATAATTTTAGTAAGGTGTAGATTATGTGGATCTTACTAGAGATAAATCCCGGTATAGATACTATAAGTTGACATGGTTCTGGCATATATGTATTCAGGGGTAACAACTTTGACAAGGTATGTTAGTCCTAACTCGAGCATAACCTGGTACATGAAAACAAGCCTTACTACACACCTGGTATGACACTCTTGGGGGATAAACTTAGGATAATTCACATTTTATTTACAAACCATTATGAATTATTTTAATAGATAATGAAAATGAATGTCCTAGGATAAACCTTAGACCAAGGAATGACCTATGTGAAAATAAATGGATAATGTATTTAAGTATCTTCGTTGTATTGAAAACCTTAGTTAAAAGTCTATTTAGTAATTAATCTTATTTCAAGGATGTCCATCATATTTATTTTGGAAATTATATTAATATGGTTTTAGAAAAGGACGACATGTATGTTGGGTGACAAACCATCAAGTCCAGAAAGGCTGCAGCGGTACTTTAACCCATGACTGAAGGATGATAAGGGTTTCCCTCCAACCACTAACCTATACAATGTCCTTGTTAATATGTCATTGTTTTTAGTTAAATAATTTTACAAATAAATATTAATGATGAAATAGTAGTTTTACTTTTTAAGGTTTAGATATTAATTTACTAACCATATTAACTTTTGGTAATATTTAGAGACAAATAATTATACTTGTTACTCTTTTATGGGCCTTAAGATCTGTTAAAAGTGTATTCTAGTGCTTCAGGCATCAAAGTTAATTTTTGGATGAATTATAATTGATCAATGCACAAAAAAAGATGAAAATTATATTTATAAAATATAAATATTTCAATTAAGTATATTTCCTTATATTCTTAGGCGGTAAAATAATTACCCAACATTAAGAAAATGATCAAAAAAACAAAAAAATTGTCCTAATACATTTTTTTTAATTGATGGTCTTTTAAATCATCACAATTTTATGAATTTTAGGCCCTCAACTTTACATTTATCATTAAATTATTTTTTACTGATGACCTCAATCACTCCCAATAACTATTTATGATTTTATTCCATGTACATATCTCTACTTAGAAACCTAGTTATGTGTTAGTCCATGTGACCATTGTAATTTCCATTCCCTATTTTCTGGAGGATTTTTTACAAACCCTTATCATGATGTGTTATTTAAACATAGGAAATATAAAATAATATATTACTAAAATTGAGTTTAAATTGAAAGGACGTGATTTAATTAAGGTGGGGAGAATGTAACGCCCCGAAATTCTAAAATAAGAACATTGTATTTGATAGCGTGTATAACATGCAACACAAAGTGTGTAAAGGAATATAATATTCTGATACTTTATAATATATTTAATATTTTAAATAAAATTAATCCATAATATATCTTGAAATAAACATGATACTGAGCTATCATGCATCGCACGTAATAATGTGTTTCTTCAATGGCTTGTGTTACACGCAAGACTAAGTTTTATCGAACAATAATATATTACTAAAATATTATTATTTAATATTATGAGACATAAACTAACCATTAAATTAGTGTTTATGAATAGTATTAACTAAATTATGAAAATATACAGCCTATAAAATATAATATGAATTTATTGGTTACTAAATAACTAAAAATGAATACAAAAAACTGATTGAATATAAAGGAAATGTTTTTATGCTTATAAAGGTGTCTTATCCTAATAAATTAAATTAATTAAATTTAGTGAATGATATTAATGAAATATATGTGTTATATATTCAATAAAATATTTTTTATATTAATCCAATAGATTTTATAGGTATAAGATAAGAATAAATCATGTTTTATGCTTAAAATTAGTATTTTTCTAAAAAGGCAATTTTACCGCCTTTTAATGAAGAACCTATTTTGAATCTAATTTTTTGAAATTTTATAAATTTAATATAAAAAAATATTTTTCATTTTTTAAATGAAAACATGAAAATTAGGTTAGGGTGATTTTTTGGTATTTTTCTGTGTGGTTTTATTTTTTTATGAATAGTGAAAAATATTGAATTTTAATTCAAAATTGCTTTTTCATCTAATTTATTTATAAGGTTAAAATATATTTTTGATTGGTATTAAATTTTGATTAGATAAATTTTATATAAATTAATCCAATTTAGTTTATTGGAATCAATTTCACTTTGAAATTGAATATAAAAAACATAGAAAACTTTGGGACATTTTACTTTAAAAACCCACTTTGTCGTCCCATCTGTGGAATTAAATTTAAAATAATTTCATAAAATTATTTGATTTAAATTGGGATAAATGGATTAAATATTTTTAATAAGAATAATTTATAATTTATAATAAGTTCAACTTAGTTTTTGATCAAAAATATTAGTGAAAGTAATTAAAATTAATTACAATTATTAAGAGAAAAATTTGCTTAGCAAGGGACTAAACCTTAAACTTAAGGGCCAAAATGACCTGGAAACTTGTAAAAAAGGAATTTTATGTCCATATTTAGACCATATAATACCATTTCTTTAACTTTTTATATTTTTGAGGCACTTTTCATAGGAAAAATGTAGATGTAATTCCCTTTTCAAAAATTTACAAGAATGTCACTCCTCCTCCACTATAAAAAGGCACTCACCCCTCCCTCTTCCTCACACCTCTCAAGAAACATTGGATCAAAAAATATCTTCCCAAATATCTCATCAAAATCCCTTCCCTAATTCTAGAAAACTTCCTTTGGTCATAAATCCATCCAAGGAATCCCTTTGGTGCAAACCAAAAGGAGTTACCTGAAGAAGAGGTAACATCCTTCCTCAAGCTCTTTTGCTTTATTTTAATTCTCAAACCCATCAAATATTCTTATTCCATGATTATATAATAACATAATTATCCTAAATATACTTATATTTTTTTATTCTAATTTTTATACCTACACTTACACACACTTCCATCTAATGGGTAATGAACTTACCATTTATGTGTACGGCGAACTACCGCCTCACAAAACGATGTTGTTAATTATTCCTTTACCACCTCTCGTGGTTGGAAATTATGATAGAAATGATTTTTATATATGATATATATTATATTTATAATATATTTATACTTATTTAATTTTTATATAACACATACCCTTATGCTTTCCATTTTGTGCAAATATGATAGCATTGTTTGTGGAAGTGTGGACTACTGCCCTCTTAAAGGGATGTGATTTGTTCACACTATATATGGAATGTATAAAGGATGGTTTTATTAAAAATATGATATATATATGAAACAAATATAATAATTTAATTATAACATACATATATATAATTTAATTTTCATTATTTTAAATGTAGTAAAGAAATGAAAGTCGTGTTTTTGTGTACGTACGACCTACCGTCTCCATGAACATTGCATTTAATTTCCTATCTCAAAATATTATGGATTGTTATAAATAAATATATACTGAATATACATTATAATTATATAATGTTATAAATTCTTTAGATGATTAAATTGTGATATAAGTAATAGGAATAGCAAGTAACAAGACAAAATATACTCGAAGAACTAGAAAATTAACACCCAAAATAGTGAAAATAATGAAATTTTACTTAAAAACGGGTATTAAGATATTATAAGAAGATCTTATATGATATAATAAATATTAATATTTTTATTTAATAATTTATTACTGTTTTAAACCATTATACAATAATTTAAAGGACTTTCACCTGAAAATGAAATGCGAGGTAAGGGATTTTCATCTCACTTTTTACATTTGTGGGATAAATGTCATATTAACCAATTACTTATTTTGTGTAGTGTATCTACTACCCATTTTGATATATTATATAATTAATTATTTTATATTCATGTTATTTTGAGATTCAATTTGAATTATTTATTCTAAGGGGATTTGTTAAAATTTACCAAGTGATAAATAACTTCATAACCTAATTCCTTTTCATTGGGTTATATTACTTTATCGTTGTCATTAATATTCTAAGATTATGTGTGTAAAAAAATTTAATATATATTATTTTATTTACTCTTGTTTTATATTTATTTATATTTTACACACTTAATCTATTAATTTATTGATTGTCACATCAATTTTATGATATTTTCAAGGGTTTACTTCTCAATATCATTTTTCTCGGGAATATTTACACTTTAATTTCCATCAGAGAAAATTATTTGATCATTTTATAATAATACCTTTCATTTTCTTCTCCTCTAGTTATTCATGACATTTTTCAAGTAATAGTACCATTTTTTCACTCTTTGGTAATTAAAATTTTTTAGAAAATATTTTAAAGAAAACCTGACCTCATTTACCTCTTTAGTCAGATAACCTATTTTGTTCCAAAAACCCAATTTTCAAAAAATGTTTTTAAAAATATTTTACTCTTTCTAAATTTATTTATTAATGAAATTTTTACCCTTTTTAAAAAAATCAAATTAATCTTCTTTTCACTTTCTGAATAAGTCACTTCTCTAACCTTTTTACCATGTAAAAGGAATGTTCTTTTTACCTTATATAGAATGTATATATTTGGATATCTTCATTCCTTTGAAGCTTCCTTTGAAAGTTTTAAAAGTTAATTTTTAAATAAAATGTTTTTTTAGAATTAATTTTCAAATAAAATGTTTTTTAAAATGTTTTTCAAAATGAAAGGATATTTTCATCAAGAATGTTTTTAAAATATCTTTTTATAGTATTTCCATTCATTAAGAGAAACAACCTTTATCCTTACTCCACTTGGGATATTTTTTATTTATACCATCCTTATTATTTTTCTATATGTTTTATGATTTATTTAGACAAGGACAATACCAATATTCACTATCATGATTCTTTTTTAAATTCCCATTGAAATATTCAATTTCTTATAATCATTAAACATTGAATTTCCCCTAAATATCCATATAGATTATCATGGATATGATTATTTCCTAAACTGTATACCATTTTTACATATAGTGTTCACTTTGAATGTTATTTGATATATGGGGAAATACTAATAAATCTATATCATCTACTCCATATGGATATTTGATAAGTCACATTGTTAAATCAATTATTTGATATATAAGGAATGCTTGGGATAGGTACGATAGGGGTGGGGCCCTATTATAGATTTCCCCTTGATGCATCAGTAATATCATTAGATGAATCATTTGGATATCCTAATCTAATGGGTTTTCACCTAGTATATTATAAATTTTTTTATGAAAGGTCTTGATAGTAAAGGTACCATATACCTAGTAAACATGGTGTCCAATAATTAATCATTTCCTTCATTTTGATTTAGTTATTTTTTATCTATAAGATTTTGTGTCTACATATCTATGGATGCATTTCGTTCTCATTTAATTGATTAAATGGAATGTGTTTCAGTTATTTTCCTTGACATGTTTATTATTCCTTATCTAATTATTTAAATGGAATGTGTTTTTAGTTATTTCCTTTTCATATCATTTATCCATTCATTTTATTGATTATATGGAATGTGTGTTCAGTTATTACCTTTTCGTATTGATTATTAGCATTGATTCATTATTTCTTATATTATTATTAACCTTTATTGATCATTTGATCTCACCCTTATTTTAGTTTCTTTCCCCATGATTCCAAGAAGTGTATTAAGAAATATATACAAGGATACATATATGGAATAATGTTATTATCCTCAAAAAAATCGTATTGTAATTAGTGTATTTATTTTTAATACAATACTCATGTATTTATATGGTTTACCAAGACTAATAAACTCTTCAGTACTTAGAGATTTGATTCCTTGTAATTATTTCAATGTAATGGTAGTAGACATCGGCTCTAAGCTTTCTAGGTTTGGGTCTCTACAACACCGAGGAGTTTTGGATTCATATCCTGCCGGAATGTTGAGTTAAGGGAACCCAGGATCTGTGGATGCCTATCTGGCTAACATAACAGGGTGAGGAAGCCTAGAGAATATGGATGCATATCTCACTGAAATGACAGGGTGAAGGAACCCAAGAGTTTTGGATGTCTATCTTGCTGAAATGATGGAGCAAGGGTTCCTAGTAGATGTGTATGCATATCTCACATAAATAATGGGATGAGGGGTCCCAGGAGCTGTGGATTACTATCTCACCAAAATCAAGGGGTGAGGGATCTAAAGAGATGTGGATTCCTATCTCATTAGAATTTCAGTGCAAGGGATCCCATGAGCTATGGATGCCTATTAGAGTGGCATATCACAATTCATATGAACTAGAGTAGGGTTATGATTGGTACTCCCCTAGTTCTAAAACTAAGTATCCTATACCAGAGCAACCATAGTAGGCATATGATTGACCTACCCCTAGTAATAGCACTGAGGAGCCTACAATATAGTAACTGGAATAGGGGTATGATCAACCTTCCCCTGGTCATCTTTTTTGGTGTGGCTAAGCGGGAGACCTCCTACCCTGGGATAGTTCTTTAGAGTAAGTAATGTCTTTGGAATAGGTATAACCTCTACAATGGATCATATTTTTGTGGGGAGGACCTACGCACTGGTTCATGGTGGTGTATGGAGGACTTCCACACTAGTTCATGGTGGTGCGGGGAGGACCTACAAACTGGTTGGTGGTAGTGCATGGAGGAACGCCATGTTGTTTGATGGTGGTGTGGGGAGGACCTCCACACTAGTTGATGGTGGCATGAGAAGGACCTCTATGATGATTTATGGTAGTTTGGGGAGTTCCTCCTTATTGATTGGTGGTGGAATTGGGAGGACCTCTTTGTTGGTTGATGGTAGTGTGGGGAGGACCTCCTCATTAATTAGTGATGTCATGGGGAGGACCTCTATGCTAATTGATGGTAGTGTGGGGAGGACCTTCACATTTATTGGTAGAGGATGGGGAGGACCTCTATGGTGGTTGATGTTGGTGTAGGTAGGACCACTGTATTGATTAGTGGTGTCACGGAGAGGACCTATGTGTTGGTTAATTTTGGTGTTGGGAGGACCTCCACAATAATTAATGGTGGAATATGGAGGACCTCTATGCTAGTTGATGTCAATACGGGGAGGTTATTCACACCTATTAGTGGTTTTATGGAGAGGACCACTAGGATGGTTGACATCAGTGAAAGTAGGACCTCTGCACTAATTTTCCTCATCATAGAAGGCCCTATTTCAGCTTTCGGTGGTGCCAACGACTGAGAGAGTCAACTCAGCATTCCTGTAAGTTGGATTGGGTATAGATTATAGGTGTGAAAATATTGATCCCCATTCACCTATTTTAGGGATATGGTGGGATATGTTGGTGATGGAAGGGGAATAGGAGCTGTAGAAATTGCCTCTTGATGGGTAATGTTCGGGGCCTTCCCCCAACATTGGTGTCGGGTGTTCTAGACTGAGGTTGATGGAGTATGGATGAAGCAAACCTTCTCTTTGGCCTATGAAGATATTCAGTTTTATTATAATGGCTGAGTGGGAGACCTCATGAATGGAACCTAGGTAGTGATTATGATAGGCGCATCTCAAACATCCCCTACCTTTATGGCGTAGTGGAATGAGTTGTAGGAACATTCCAAGGATAGGCTCCTAAAATGGATTGTTATCATAACTCGAGGGTGCGCCTATACATCCCTTGAGGTGGTGGTATTGGAATCTCATTGAAACCTCCTAGTATTTACACAAACAATTTTATCCATCCTCTCGTATATGGAGAGGAGATTCACATGGGTGATGCATTGATTTGGACATACCTGACATTTTTCATCTGCTCAAAGTTGATGGATAAGATATTCATGTCGAGTTCACCATTTTTTCCAAATCTTTCTAAATTGGGGTTTATATTATCATAGTGACACGTATTTATTTCCTCATATTCCTAATTTTCAAAGGTGGGTTGTCTCCACCACCTTTGTTGGTGATATTGGGTCCTTGATCAAAATGGGATGATGGGATGTCGATTCCTCCTATGGATTCCTCATTGGAGTATGTCCCGAAGTCTATGTCACCCTCGTAGATTTGATTCATGTTCATGTAACTCATTTCTGGTTCCATATTGATGTGTATTGTAGTTAATTATGTTTCTTCTATCTCAATAGGGCATCAACCTTCGATCAGAGTAGATAGTAACATCAGGCATGTCTGGGAATCTCTAGATGTTGGGTGTGTTGGGAACCTATAAATTATTACCCTTTTGAATTAGAATACATATCATATGAGGCATATTATGTTTGTAAACCAAGGAATATCATGTAATCCATGAGGTAGTTGACACTAGGGGCATTACTCTTCTAAGGTTTTTTACCTTAGGCATCCCATGTTTATTTCATGGGGTAGGGACTCTGGATCTAGGCATAAGTTTAATGTCTTGTGGATAAAAATTCTTTCACAAGTTTAACATCTTGTGTAAATAGATCAGGTCACATGTTTAATGTTATGTGGGGATATATTATGGAGTGTGTCCCTATTAGGGAATAATTAACACTTAGATGGTGGATTGTGTCCCCCCAAGGGGATAATTTTACACTGGGATGATATAGTGTGTCCCCCCAAGGGGGATAATTTCACACTTGGATGTTGTTGGGATTGAGCCTCAGGGAGGTGTCCTACATATCCTATTTAAGAGATAGGTATCAAAACCCACTATAAAAAATTCCCATTTAGAAGCGGTTTAAGCCACCGCTAGATGGTTCTGTGATGGTTTTAAAAAACTGCTACTAAAATTGGTGTCGGCATTCAACACGTGGTGGTTCCTTCTATTTAGCGGTGTTTTCTATAAAGTTTCATGGAACTCGTATTTCATGGCAGTTTTTTTAGTTCTAGTGGCAGTTTTCACTTAAAAAAATAACTCACATCTAGCAGCGGTTTTTAACCACCACTGAAGTTTGAACTTTTGACCAAAAAAACCACCACTAATATGGATAAAACCGCTGTTAAGTAATATTTTGTCATATTTAGTGGCAACTTTAATTGCCACCCTAACAAATAAACCATAATATAGTGGTATTTTAAACCACCATGAAAAAAACCTATATCTAGCAGCGGTTTAAACCACCGCTATATCATGAATTAAAAAAACAATTTGCAGTTTCTAGAGCCCTAGAACCTGCAGCCAAAACAACATAACAGTAACACTAAAAATTTTACCAGATCATCAAATATATAATCAATGTACAGGAAAAACAACACATGTAAAAACTAAATAATCAACATACATTTATTCTCACTGAAACATAAATAATCAACACATTGACTAAGTAAAACAACACATTGAAAGAAATCATACATTTCTCAATACATTGAAAGAATTAAACAAGACACAACACATTAAAAGAATCAATAATACATAAATACATTTAAATAATCAACACATTGAAAGAATCAGTAATACATTTCTCAATACATTGAAAGAATCAATACATTTCTCAATACATTTCTCATTGAAGGTATGTTGATTCTTTAAACTAATACACAACACATTTCCAAGGAAAACATAAATTTAATACATTTAAAATTAGCTATAAATAATCAAAGTTCTTTCATAAAATGAGACTTCACATGTTAAAACTAAATCCACTAAAATTACAAACAAGATAAATTAATTTAATAATAAATAAATAATTCTCAATATGAAACCATCCATCATGAATACCATTTTCATCAAAAGGGTCATTAATAATTCAAAACCAATAAGCAATGCATAGCCAAAATAAAAGTCACCCTAAATATCCATAAATAATCTATACTTCTATAAATGATCTGAACTTCCACAAGAGATGATTAAAACTGACTTGGATTTATACAATGGGTAAATACTTTATGAAATCCTAGGACTTCCAAAACTGATCTTACCCCTTTATGAGATCATTAAAGACAACATATATGCCTCTATATGCCTAGACTGACAAGAATCCATGTAGTCTGAGTTACCTAATTACATCCCCATGGCATATCCAAGACCAACAAGATAGAGCTCAAAAAACAGGGCCCATGCACAAATAGAGTACAAAAATATCCTAAAAGTGAGATCACCCAACACATGAACATTGATCTCTAACCAAGAAGGTGAAAACAATATGATACTAATCAAATAGAGGGTCTGATAGATAGGGTTATCCTATATGTTATAGGATTGAGATATCATGGTATGGATAAGAGATATAGGACCTTATTTTGGTGAGAGGTAACATAAAATGATCATTGGTTAGTAGTACTGGGTCCTGATGTGATATTTGGAAAAGGGTATAGATTTTCCTATAATGGCTAGGGTTAGATAGATATTACGGTCTTGGAGAAAACCATGGGGTTTTGTGTCATGGCTTGACCTATAGGGACCTTACTTGGGACACTAGTAAGCTGAGAGTGACACCACTTGTTCACCACCAATAGTTGAAGGTCTAGAAACAAGCACAGAGTAATAATATCACTGAAGTGGGAGGATTTATCCTATTGTACATGAACACACACACACACACACTCAACTCCATGAAATACTGTATGGGTATAATAAAATAAAACCTCTCGATGTAAAAAATTCATGTAGTAACCTCTAGGAAATACATCATAATGAGATTGATAAATATCCAAGAAAGGAAAAGGGTAAAATACATTCCTAACTAAGAAGAAGGAAACTAGTTCCCAATCTAGAAACAACTGAAAGTGAAAAGAAGATGAGTTCTCAACTCAATATCCCTAAGTCTTACCACCAAACATGTTCAGTGCCTCCACTTACTTCTATGTTACATAGATACTAGGTCCACTAAGGACACTATCTACCAGTTGTCTGTATAAGAAAAAAATCATGCATACAAATCCCATGAAGGTGTTAGTATAAACATACTTAGTAAGGCACCATGAAAAACAAGTGGGAAATAGTAGAATATAATAGTTAGGTCAACCTATATGTAAAAGAGAGATAAGAAACTAAACATCATATATGATCATAAAGAAATTTCAATCTCCATATCCAATTGAAACACAACATATAGACACATGGTTATACAACACATACATAGGGAACCTATTGTCCCAATACCATCAAAAATATAAGAAAAAGATAAAAAAAATACCCACATTGGACGTACTGATACATAAAAAAAATACTCTCCACTAATCATTTTTCAATGATGAACTCTACTCGTCACCCTCTCTATATCCATCTCTACTTCCTGCTACCGGCACCTGTAAGAAAATTATATTGAAAATTAAACAATGTTTTATATTTATATTTAAACTTAAAATTGATAAAATTTTGTGAACTAAATAATTTTGAAGTTGTGTTATTTTCCTTCTCACCACCATTCATCACTTAAAATCCCCATTTTCCTGCCAAAGACCTCATATGGTAATAGTCCCAAACCTATCCCGTGCACTCAACCAGGATACTCCTTCCCAAGGACTTTACCAACTGGATCGTCTTGGGAGACTAAGTAGGACTGTGTGGGATTGGCATCCCATAATTATTTAATTTTTACCTATAAATCAAATATCAGTCATATTAGAAGGAATATAGATTAACATATTGACAATTGATAAAAAGTTATTATAATGAAAAATTAATTCATACCCCAACTTCTTTGGTAGACTCATTAACAAAACTCCCATCAGATTTTTTATAAACATTCAACCACACTTCTGTTTAGGATTATTGGTGGCCTAAAATTTATGACTACATTAAAAAAATATAAATAAAAAATTTAATATATTAAATAGGTAATATTTTATAATAAATATTTAAATTAATGAAAATATTACTAGATTCGATCATCTTCTAGAAAAACTCTTTAACCCCGCAGTGTGAGTATAACGCTTCCCCCTTGGCATTCCTGTCATTTAATCAAATAAAATTAATTTTAGAACATATATTTCAAAAAATTCATACAGAAAAAAAATATAAATGATAACAGATGCACAATACTAACAAACAAAATATACATAACAATGATATTGAATGACTGCACAAATGACATAAGTGGTTGATAAATGAAATGATAACTGCACATACAATCATTTTATCCTTCAATCATATCAGTTTACTAATCCATTATTACTTAATATACTTCATTAACTATTTCAAGACTAATATTTTCAATATCATGATAGACAAATAAGTTTTATTCTTTTTATTTATGGGATTCAATGTCAGAGGTCAAATATTCCACTTCATCACCCATATCATACAAGTCTCTTTGTTTTACGTGAGCAAATACACTCCACCCTTCATCCACTACATCTTTCACATAATATACCATTTTCACTTGCGATGATAAGATATACAGATCATGTAGTTCACGGTCACCAACATCCATCAAGTAAGATAATTTCACACAATTAAATTGAAAGGAATATCTTTTAACACCCCTGATAATATCCACCCAATTACATTTGAATAAAACAACTAAAAAAATGTTTGTGGTTGTTTAATTTGATAATATCAGTTAAATTTTCATAGTATTCCACTTAATTAAATGTAAATATTCCACTATTCTATGTTTTCAAACCCTCTTCCTGATCAACTGTGTGGAATCTAAAGACATTCACATTATAAGCGTCGAGCTTTCTAGCTTGTTTTATAGGAACTCAAGCAAGAAACTTAAAATATTCTAACAAATCTAATCGAGTATCAATATTCATGATCTGAAAAAATTAATATACATTATTAGATTTACAAAATATATTTATAAACCTAATATCTGTATTGATTGAAATATTTATGAACTTAGACATCATCCAAAACATTATACAAGCTCTTTATTAACAGATTTTTTTTATATCTTTCTTATTTCATGTTTGTCCTCTCATTTGTCTCTTTATTTTTATCCTTAAATATTTAATAAATGGATCTAAAATTTCACTATTCAGTAGCACATATCTATGGGCCTGTAATAATTCCATTTCTATTAGTGTAAAATTTGAGCTCCTATAAACTGATCGGCCAATAGTAAGAAATATTTTTGATTCCCCATGTATTTAATATTGATTCGATGTGTTGTCAAAACATCCAACTCGATTGAATATTGTCTCAATATCATCCAAGTATCTAGAATAAAAGTTAAGACACTCCTCTTCTAAGTATCCTTCAAAAATAGAGCCTTCAGGTTGAGATTTATTTTCCCATATGATTTCAAATGCCCAAGATATCTGTGAAATAAAAAAAACATAATTATGTATTTAATGAAATACCAATAATTATTTATTAAAATGAAAAATATATAAATAAATTACCTCTCAATTGGATACATCCATCGATAATGTATGGGGCCTACTAATTTAGCTTCCTCAACTAAATGCACAGTTCAATGAATCATGACAGTAAAAACGATAGAGGAAAGATCATCTCCACAACACAAAGTGTCGATAAAAATCTCTCCTAAAGGTTGTCAAGCTGAAATGGATGTAGAGTTTTCTCACATAGTTTTCTGAAAAATGTACAGAATTGGAGTGCAACAGCAGTAACCTTTTCAGGTAATAATGTACATAATTCCAATATAAGTCACTATTATAACAAAATATGGGAATCGTGGATTTTCAATCCATGTAACCTATGATGATTTAAGTCAACACACCATGAGATGTTACTTGAATACCTATCAGATACCTTCACATGTTTTATAATTAGAAGGAATGTATCTTTATCCCTATTTTTCATTTTAAAAATTGTTGGAGAATACTTTCTATTCTCATTTATCTAGTGATAATGGTTTATATTCATTGATTGAAAGTCTTTCCAGGCATTGAGTTGATCCTTTGAATTTACATGCTCATTAAGAAATGTGAAGATCAAATTTTCACAAAAATTCTTCTCAATATGCATCAAATCAATATTATTCTACAATAGATTAAATTCCCAATACAGAATTTTGAAGAATATACTTTTTTTCTTCCATTGTTACATTCCCATTTCACTTGACGATGTAATTTGAACTCTTTTCCCACTATCATTCAAATGAAGCACCTTCCCCAATTTTGTTTCAACATTTTCAAGTTGTGCTAATATTTTAGAACCAATTAAAAACTTTATAAGTGGTCTACGATCAATGAAACTATTGAATTTTGATTTTTTTTCATCCAAAATCTATGAGATTCATCGAGAAATATTCGATGACACAAGAATCACCATTTTCTACTGTGAGGTAGCCATTCAGGCTCAAAATAAAAGTTACAAACAGGCCAATCCAAACACATGTAAGTATTCCAACCAACTAAATTTCCATGTCCAGGGAAGTCTCTAATGGTCCACATTAGAGCAGCTTTCATTTTGAACATTTTTCTAGAATATACATCATATGACTCAACATTTTTTCTTCATAACTCCTGTAATTCTTCAATTAAATGTTGCAAGTATACATCAATATCATTTCGAGGCATTTTTTTCCAAGAATAATCATCTAAATGATAAAATAAATTTTTTGGATACACATCCATGGAGGTAGATTGTAAGGGATTAAAATAACTGGCCAAATGCTATAACAGGTACTCAAAGTCCCAAATGATTTGAATCCATTAGCAACCAATCCCAATAAAACATTCCTAGGATCAGAAGAGAAATCTAGATGTAATGAATCAAATGTCTCCCATGATTTTTAATCTCTTGGATGTCATATTAACCCATAATTTTTATTATATATAGAATGTCACTTCATGTGTTTGACGATTTTCGATGACATAAATAATATTTCCAATCGAGGCTTTAAATGACATTAATGAAAAACCTTTATAAGTGTATTCATTTTATTATTATTAATGGTAGTATGTTGATTCAGACTTCCAACATCACCCATAGATTACCATCTAGAAGAAGAATATTTCTTTCAATCTTTTCTGCTTTAATCTTCTCCCCGATAAAGCATATAATCATTGCGACACACATGAATTTTTGTATAATTCAGACCAAGCTTGTTAACAACTTTTTCATATCATAAAAATACTCAGGGATCTTTGCTTTATGAAATGCATCATACAACAATTCTAATATCATGGGCATCACCTTATTTCTAATTCCACGTAGGCATTTGATATGGTACAACTTTAGTAGAAAATAAATTTTGAATATTTCAAACATCCACTATAAATATATTGATTTCCATCATCAACTAAACCATCAAATGCATCTATCTTCTCAGTGAAGTTTTCTCTTATAGTAGTCTCTATAGAATTAATAGAAGGATCTAATGATATGTTAAAATCTTGATTTAGTTTTCCTACAGTCTCAAAAACATCACTTTTCACATTGTTATTTGTAGCACCCTCAACTATTTGTTCTGATATTTTTTTATGTTGATGTTGGTGTCTTGAAATTCCGAATGCATCATTTATAAGGTTTTCCATTTAATTTTCCATTGTTGACGAAGTTTGGAGCTCATTTTGTGGATTTACATCAGTGCTCAACCTTTCTATAACGTTCGATTATCCATGCCAAATCAAACACAAATATTGATTAGGGAATTAATTCAATATCAAGTGTTCATAAACTTGATATCTCTTCAACTATCTTCTACATTTACATTTAGGACATGGACACCTTATTCTCCCATCAACGGATTGATTTGAAATTTTAAAATCTAAAAACTCCTCCAAACCCTTAGCATACTGAGGTGTGTTCCTCAGTAATGTGATCCATCTATTATCCATATATATAATAATGTTCCTACACATTATTAAAATAAAATTAAAACACATAATTATTACTAAATAGGAAAAGAGATTAATATATACTAGTTGAAAAAATATGAATATGTAAAATAGGGTTTTCCTATATAAATACACAAGAAGGGATCAAGAATCAATTTTCATGACTCTGCGAGTTCAATCACCATAATTATAAATAATTATATTTATAAAGGTATCATTAATGTAACATAAATTCCTTGAGGTTAAATACTTTTTAACTCTATATATGTTTTTTTGACACTTTAAACAACTGAATACCATTTTAAAATTCCATTTAAATTCATTCATGTTTATGTCATGAAAGTAATATATACCAAATATGGTTCATGCACATGGGCCTCATTCTAGTGATAGAGGAGATGAAAATTTAAAATAATAACTTCCGTATGAACATTATATTCCATAAAATACTCAATCATATCATAAAAATAAAATAACAACAATCCCACACCCATGGTAACCAGGACTTACCACCAAAAAGGTTTTCATGACTCTCCTATATATGGTTTATCACAAGATTCGATAAAGTCCTTAGATTATCCTCTTCCATCTACCCAATTTATAAAATGAACTAAATTCTATGATGTAACATTGTAATTCATCATTCTAGAATCATCATATGAGATGAGGTTCAACATACCTCAAGCATTCCAACACATATGCAAGTGGATGTAAACGTGTTGCAAGGTATTAATCCATATTATATGGTGGAAAAATACATCAAATTAGAGTATACTGTAATGGAAAAATAACCAAGAAATATACCACATGTCAATCTAAACAATAAAATAAATAAAATTATAAAATAAATTCCATGAATAATTCATATTTTTATACAAACACTAATCACCCAGTGGATGATGAAAAATATAAAATAAACCAAAAAATAAAACACCAGAAATCTAGACCTACATCCATCCTCAGGCCTGAACACACCCTATATAAAAATATGCATCAATATTTACAAGAACTATTCATTGTATGTGATGTGCTTAGATAAAGTCTAAATATAAGGTATGTATGCACATAGGGGTGCCCATGAATGGTGTGAAAAATACATCTCTATAGGGCCTAACCAGGTGCCCCTAGTATATTCCATCATATTCATGTATACATGAGGAATAAAATAAACATTCCACATAAGATCATTGTATTTAATGTGAAAACTAGGACATCATGACTCCCTATACATTAGGTCACCTTATGTTTACAAAGAAACCCCAAACCCGGTCAAACATGTTTCAAATACATTCCATAATCCAACTCGTTTCCTTTTTTATTCCATCATACCAATTCATACCCCATACCCAATAACTATGGATAGGGTGGCATACAAACCTTATATAGTTTCTTAATGGAACTAGGTATGGTTATATATTCACATCTCATCCCACTGTATTATCTATAAAGGTAGGGTTCATCGATCTCATCTCACAATGTACCATGGAACAACCCTCTCAAGTATAGGAGACCCAACACCATCATATCTCCTTTAATCAACAACAGTATTCCCCTATAAATTCTACCAAAGTCTATAAAATATTATTTTAGTGGTAATTCATGCAAAAAAAAGAATATTTTCTTGAATTATAGGGACCACTAACCTCCAAATTTATATTAGAACCTAAACCATACTCTAGCAGACCTCATCCAATCTCATCCATGTTGTATCTGAGTCTGTATCAACTCTCAAAATTTTCATCACATCACATAACATTAATAACTACCTATAAATAATTATAATTGTATATTTACTTTAAAAAAATCGGCATAAATGATAGAAAACAAATCGGGCACTACTATCGCAATGAACACATGGCTGACACCCCTTATATGGTCAATGGAGCACTCTCGACACTATACTAGAAAAAAAACTATGATGTAACACCCATTTAACCATAAATATCATCCAATTTTGGAAAAACCAAAAAATAAAATTTTACAGTGTCTTAACTTCACTGAAACTACTTCCATGTTTGTGAAGTCATCAAATTGTGTCCTCTTATACCCATTATATATAAAAACCCCATCACATTGGGGAAGAATAACCATGATTAGATTAAATCATCACTAAACCTTATCCAAAATTAAGTAAATCAGTGTATAGATATATAATAACAATACAGAAGGGGAGGCAGTGGAATCTCACTTGAAATCACCACTCGGCCTTTGAGGGGTGGCGAGGTGAAGGTCGGGATCAATGGTGAGGTGCGGCGAGGGATAACGAGGCAAGGTGAAGCGTGGGCCGGAGAGGAATGGCGAGGAAAGGCTTGGTGAGGCGAGGTGTGGTGAGTGCCGGTGATGGGAGGTGATGGGCGGTGATGAGGATAGGGCCTTAGGGAGTTGGTGGGGTAGGGGTTGGGGGGTCGGGGGGCCAGGGGTGTCGAGGGAGGGGGGAAGTGTCGTGTTTGTTAAATTTGTTAACTGTTTAGTGATGGTTTGTATAAAACCGTAGTGAAATTATTTTAAAAAAAATAGTAGTAGTTTTGTAAACCACCGCTAAATGATCAGTTTGGTGTAGTGACCTACATAGTTTTATGTCTCAGTTTATGGTCATGTGATAGGATCAATCCATGAATTTTAACATCATGTGGTAAGGATGCTCATGTCATAGATGGAGCTTTAACAAGGTATGGTGTAGAGATTATATTTTTAAGATTCTCGAGCGATGATAGGGGAATCAATTATTTTTTGGGGGCTTATGCATGGAAGTTTCATAGGCGCTTCTAGGAGTAGTGATGATGTCATTGGGGATTATGTGTATAAGCTTCATGGGTGCTTCTAGGAGCGACAATGGAGTGGTTGGGGCTTATGCGTGGAAGCTTCCCAGTTGATGGGGTAGCATCTCATGAATATCACATGTGAAATCTTGTTCTCATCACATAAGGCATCATATTCTTATTACACACGGCATCCCATGTTCATTTCATAGGTTAAGGTTATATTTTAATATCATGTGAAAGTATGTGGTGTGTGGGGATTATGTGTTGAGCTTCCCATCCTTTCTTCCTCATGTTTTTTCAAGTGGGTATCCCATGTTCCTGTAATAGGGTAAGGTTATAGTTTAACAATATGTGAAAGGACATGGTGTGTGGGGGCTTATACATTGAGTTTTTTTTCCTTTCTTCCTCATGTTTGGTCAGGAGGGAATCACATGTTCCTAGAATAGGGTAAGGTTATAGTTTAATGTCATGTGAAAGGACATGGTGTGTGCGCTGGTGGGTCAAGGAAATATGATTGGGTCTTACACCTGATGTGGTGGCCCATAGGGTATTCTTGGGAGTAGAAGGGATACATGGGGGGCTTTCACTCTAGGGCTACTTGTTCATCCTCCTCGTGTTGGATCATGAGGGAATCTCAACTTACTGATGGGTCGAGTGATATGATTGGGTACTTACACATTAAAAGGATTACCATGGTGGCTATTTAGTGGTTTTATCATGATCATTACATGAGACATCTTATGCTTCATGCATAAGGCATATCATGCTTTTCACAGGAGGCATCCTATGCTTTTTATATAGGGTATACTATGGTTTAATGTCATCAATTAAGGACTACTAGGTAGAATATTCCTAGAAATTTCTAGTGTGGGAATTATGAAAAATAATTCATTTCTAGTTTAACCTAGCATAAGATTTGAGTTATGGGGTTTTAGGAGTTTCTTGAGAATTATTTCAACTCAATGTACTCGTATAATCCAAGAGGAAAATATCAAATCATGACATGAGAAATGGATTAAGAGTATCATGTCAACTCAAGTTATTTCAAGGAGTGTAGAGGAGTATCTTTTCTCATGGTATAAAATGGGGTGGATGTTGGGGTCGTATAAGGCAAAGAAAAAAATTTCCTCAACCCAACCTGAAACATTTGTAGTATAACTCCCCATTTTTCATGGGGGTTAGTGATGGAATCGAAGGGACCAGGCCAAAGTCTCGGGACCATAGTGTGGAACTGGTCTAATATGGGGGTGTAGGGGCACATCCCCTACAGTATGGACCAGTGTTCACAAAGTTATGAGTTTTATGAAAGATAGGGGTTTTGTGAAGGTGTATGACATTCTCAAAATTATTCTCAGAGAAAAGAGGGATCTAAATGGATATGGAAAACACTATTTCATGAAACTTTGGTGTTTCACAAAAATTAGAGTTTCACGAGACATGGCCATCATACGAGAACAATTTTATTCATGGATAGAAGTTTTGAAAAACATCCTCAAACACTAACCCAAATGTGGGAGGGATCATGTGATGGAATTCGTGAAAGATTACCCATGGGATAATTATTTACATGAATTTATGAAACTCTTTAGAGTTTCACAAATTGAAAGTTTGTTGTTGCAGCTCGACACCTCCTCATCTAGATGGTGACATGAGGGGGTATTTATAGGATTAGTAGAGGTGAGGGCCATGATTTTCCAAAATATATATTCCTTCATAAAATATTAATACTTTTTCATGACCAAGGACTTTTGTTAACCAGATTTATGATGCATGAAGGTTACCATCAAAGCTTCACATGTCTAAGGAATTCCACAAACTAAAATTTTGAAAACTAGACTTCCAAAAACCAGACTTCCATGAACTAGGATTCCATGAACCATACTTCCAAAAATCAAGATTTCATGAACCATACTTACATGAACCAGATTTCTGTGAACTATAATTACACTATGTTAACATTACTTCCACTCAAAAAAGTTCGAGTTTCACAAAATTCTATACTTTGTTCCAAAATCACCCTTGCTGGAAGTTTTTAGAATTCGAACTTTAGGAAGCCATAACTTCTGATTCATATGTTAGTTTGATCTCTATGAACATTAAAATTAAATTCTATGAAATGAAATAAACATCCAAATCAGGTTCATCAATGTTTGATTCATTATTGGATACACTTTTCAATGCTTACAATGATTGATGGAGTGGTGTAGTACCATGGTGACACTTCATAAAGAAGACAAAGTTAAAGGGATATTTTAGATGTGGATGGGGACTTGGTGAAATCCTTGATCACAGTCTTCAAGTGGGTGATTGTTAGGCTTAGCCTATGGAAATAATTATTAAGTGGGTGTTTTTTGGTTTTTTTACTATGAAATCTTTTTTATGGTTAAGTATTGGAATTTTTAGAATGAGATATTTTTGAAATTTGTAATGAAGAACCAGATGGAAGTTCAGAATAAATAGAAGTAAATATGGAACTCCAGGCGATGAGAATTATGGTGACTGATTCTAGATGATATAGTGTGTAAATAGAAGGATGAGTTTATAGATGATTTTATTGTTCATCAGGGATCAAAATTTGAGGTGGTGTGTTATAAGGGATGATAACTATGGCCTTGATCAAGTGAATATAGTCTATGAAGATCAAAAGATAGTGGAACTAGTATAAATAGAGAATTTCTATGGTGTAGAGTCTATAAATAAATTCATGCAATTCACTTAGAATGTGGACTAAAAAATTTACTATTATAGGTGTCCTAAATGTGAGAGCTTATGATAGGTATTTTTTATATAAGAATTAAATTATTATTTTATTTCTAGGTAGGGTAATAGATGTTAGGACCCTTGTAACTCAAGTGTTCTATCTTATTTATCTCTTTGATATAAATTTTGAGTAATCCTCCTATGGAGTAGGATTAAGTATATACAATTTTGATTCTATATGTTGTGTTGTTTCCATTTATTGTTTGAGTTCTTCATTTTTCCTAATTATTGGTTTATGGAAGGTCTTGTATAAGGAAATAATGGATTGATGCATGGATAGGGTGCATGGCTTCCCAGTTTTGGATATACTATGTCTGGGTGTCATGAAATTTTGGGCCTTCTAGGTTCCTTATTATACATTTTAGGTTTTAGAAGATAACTTCCAAATTGAATGTTAGATTATTCTAAAATTTAGGTTCTAGCACAATACTTATTTTCATTCGATTTAATTACAAATAAGTTTGGATATTACACATGACACTTAAAATATTTTATATGGTTACCTTCATGGTAACTTAATTTTGATTGAACTTCACACTTCATGGGAAAATATGATGTATAGAGTAACATTTTCATTCTTTCAATACATCAAATTGAATTTATTATATTCTCAAATTATGTTATAAGAAAGCCATATTTTTATCATTGTGTTGAGTGAAACTTATAATTATACCACATAAAAAATAATAATGTTGAGTGACTCCCAATATATTATCTCATACAAATCTCTAATGGTGAGAGGATTCAAAATTATACTTCGTGAAAAATCCAATCATTGAGTTTACTTTACTGATATACTTAACAAACTTATGATTTTTCCATTTATCATAGTGTGTTGAATATACTTTCTCCATTTATCTCATGCACCTCATCTATATATGTTAAATTTATCCATCACAAAAAACAAATACATTAAAAAAACAAGAAACATGATTTATGAATAATCAAGGCAATGATTTTTTAAGCTTTTCCCAAAAAGGATAAACCAATTACTATGAACTATCATGTATGAATGTGTGAAAAAAGTAATGATCTCACTATGAGTGCTCTATTGGGGAAATGGTGTTCTCTAGTAGGTTCATCGGGATGTCACATTAGAAATATTATATGTGGGATGGGATTTCTCCATTCCAACAAGGTATCTGATCCATGTTGGATTAAAAAAAATTGAATAATTTATTTATGAATAATTTATTTTAAACATATTTATATTTTAAAAAATTAATAAATTGGGTACGTTATTTTTTTAAAAATAAAAAATTAAAATGTTTCTTAAAAAATTTATTAGTCCCAACTATGGGTCAAGGGTTTTATTAAAAATGTGTATAAATTTTTCATTTTTAAAATTTATTTCTATAAATGTTTAAGTTATAATATATTTTATTTTATTTATTTTTATATTTAAAATAAAATGATTAAAATATTTGAGGGTTGGTATTATGCCAAAAAATTATTTTAAAAATTTATAAGGGTTTGTCAATGTTTATTTATTTAACATTTAAAGGGTCAATATTTATATATACATATAAATTTTTATAATTTTTTTTTAAATGTTATTGATCAGGGGTTAAGATAAATTTATGGGAAATAAAATAAAAAAAACTAAAAAATTAAAAATGTCATTGATTGGGGGTAAAATGATTAAATATGATTTTAAGGAATTTATTACATATATATATATATATATAATTATTAAAAAAATATTGTAGGACTGAAGGATGTATTTGGGACATGTATGATTTTTAAAATTTGTAAAAGTTTTTAAAAAAATATTTGAATTAGGGTCAACTCAATTAAGGATTTTTTAAATATATTAAATAAATAATTTTTAATTTAGATCAAGGGTAAAAAGGGTATTTAATGTTACTTTAATAATTTATAAATACACACATGTGTACACACACACAATGAGGAAACCCTTCCCAATCATGTATAATGAGTATAAAAAAATTAAACAAAACCATAATTCACATTGGAAAGGTTTTGAGGATGGGACATATAATTTTGTAGGATATCAAATTTACCAATACTCTATAAATTCAAAATATAATTTATTATATACATTTAGTGTATTTATTATATATAATTTATTTGACTAAAAATAATTGAAGGACCATAAAATTTAATTCATTAATATTTACAAGGACCAAAAATAGTCAAATCAAAAATAATTTTGAGATAAAAAATATTATAAAATAAATAATAGATTTTTAGATTAATATTAATAAATGAGAAAAGGTTTTAAGGTTTAATATTACCATAAAAACATTTATTAAACATTAAAGGACTCATGTTTATCAATTTATACTATTTATTTTAGTTTTCATTATGATAAATCTTATATAGAGTGAGATACTAGATAAGTTGATTTTTACTCAATCTCATTGATATATTCAACTTTTTCCCAACTACACTCAAATGTATTATGATCACTCTACCATCTCTACTCAAGGGATTTTTGTCACACCCCGACCTACCCTTTATTTTATTCTATAATTTTCATTGACTTTTAAAAAAATTTATGGGGTTTGGGTTGAGTCCCAAACTAAAAACTTTTGAGTCGTGTTAAAAAGTGTGTGTTCTTTAGCTGATGTCGCTGAGCACCCGGGCAGAGCGCGTTTTCATTTGACATTTGCTGAGCACCTGGGCAAGGTGCGTTTTGGATACCTCATGTGGTGCCTCTTAGACATGGACACGATTCACCTGCCTTCGAAAAATTAATATGCGTAAAGTTGTGTTTTATTGTGTTATTTAAAATATTCATTGTTGTTAATAATTTTATTATTATTTTTATCAAGTTATTATTATTATATTTTATTAGAGTCATTCTTATTATTACTATTAATATTATCATGTGTATTATTATAATTATTATTATAATGTCTAATATTTTTATTATTATGTAAATAATTTGATTTAAATTGTTTTTCTTTTTTTTAAACGGAGAAGGGCCTAGGGTTCGGCGCAGTAGGCCCCCTCCCCAGTTTTTTTTTCTTCTTCTTTCTGTAGCCCTGCACGCCGCCCCCGGTTTCCATCTCCCCACATTTCCAGAGTGCCCCCCATAGTGCCCTCCTTATCCCTTTAGTGCGCCAACACACGGCCCTCTAGCCGCCCAGCCGCCGGTTCCCTCTCCCTATTCTCCCTCTTTCCACACCGCCGACCTCCACCTCCCTACACCAGTGCGCCTCCCGCGCCCCTCCGCCTCACTGCTCCGCCTCACGCCAAACAGATCCCCTTGCTTACTTACAGCTCTTCCACACCCCTCTGTCGTTTCCTGGACTTCATTCCACTTTCCAATCATGCGTCGCTCCATTGCTATACACCTCGTTCCAACACCCTCCTACAGCTTCAAGATCTCACTGGCGCACCTCACTTCGACAGCGCAGCAACCCCCTTCTCCCCTTACGGCCTTCCAGTACACCCTCTCCCTCCTGTCGTGAGTCCCTATTCTAGTCGGAGGCCTGCTCGACATCGCCTACTTTTCTGGTGCACACGGGACAGCAGCTCGAGCCCGCCCCCCCACCGGCACACACCCCGTTTGGTCGTGGCCCTTTTGACCTACACTGCTCACTCTTCACCGGCCGCCACACGCCCTGCTAGTCGAGCCGCTCCCCATCGGCGCACCCTTTCAGCCGAGTCGCGCCCTTTTCTAGTGTACTGCCAAACCCCCATCTGATAACCTCCCCTTTTTGGTAATTTATTTTCCCTTATTTGTGTGTAAGGTTATTCATGGTTACAGTTTAAATTTGTTTCTCAATCCTAAAATGTTATTTCAATTTTGGTGCCTTGGGTCAGATTCATCTTCCTACGGGTGCAGTTGTTGTGCGATTGGTGTTTTGCACCAGGTTCCAGGTTTCTTCAATGATTAAGGTTGGATCACCTTGATTTTTCCCCATTAAATTTATACTCTTTGATTGCTTGTATTTTCACATCCGTTAAGTATTAAGTGGTTATTTTTATTTTTATTTTTAGAAAAATGGTTTCGGAGAAAATTATTTTCTTTTATAGATAGTCATTGTTGGCGAACTATTTTACTTTCTCGGTTGTTTTGACGTGATTAGAAATTAGTAAGTTGGTGAAAAATGGTTTTTTTAGTTGTGTTCACTATTTTTTAGTGCTTTATAAATTGTGTTGTTGGTTTATTAAAATGTGCAAGGGCTGCAGTTGTGTTTTGGTGTGACTTCAATGTGTTTTTAGTTATAAAAGAGGTTTTGAGTGAGTTTTTGATATTTTAAGTCATGCGACACATTTTGAAATTTTTTAATAAACTTTTCTTAGTGGTTTGTTTAATTGTGAAAATGGTTTATTATATTATCTGAATGGTGAAAAGGTGTTTTATAAATGATGTAAGGGTTATATAAAACTGTTCATGTGGTTTTGAGTTGGTTTTTTCTATGAAAAACTGCAATATACTACTCAAAATAGTTTTATGAATTTTTAGATGATTTATTAAATAATTTTGATGTTGTGAGTCTGGTTTTGAAATTGTTTTTAGATGCATGTGTTTTTAAATGTTGATCTCATCGTGTTGTGCGCTCTTGTCCGGTGGTGCACTCCAAGTGTTTTCTTAAAATGGTATGTTGGCTCTTTAAATTGTTTAGTGAGTTATTTTGGCGTTGTGTGTTTTTTTTTGTAAACACTTCATGGTTTTTAAGGGGTTTAGTAAATGGTGTTGATGGGGGGAGTTGTGTTTGAAAGCATGTCGAGGTCGTGTTCGTGTTGTTTTTTTAGTTGAATTGTTTTAAGTCCGTGTTTATGTACCTTTGTTTTTGTGTGTTTATTGCAATGTGTTGGCCAGGTAACCCTGCATTACCGTAATCATCAGCTTGCGCGTGCTTGTGCGCTTGTGCGAGACGTGTCGTGTTGTCGTGTTCGAGCTGGGAGTTGAGGTAGGTCCCCCACTGCACTTACCTTTAGATTTAGAATTTATTAATTGCTTGTTGTTTTATTAATTTTTAATGAATTAGAAATAATATAAGATAATAAATTGTTAAATGATTATTTGGTGTGAAAAGAGCCTTTTATTTTATACCGAAGACTTGAAACATTTTCTTGACTAGAGGACACCCAGTATTGAAAGAATGCCCATTTGGCCTTTAAACATAATTCACGGAATTTCAAATATACTCTTAGTTTTAAAGATAAATTATTTCATCTGAAAAAGTTTTTTGGGCTTTCTCAAAAAATGAGGTTTTTCTTTAAAAGTTGTGAAGGCCCGTTATGCACTTTAGTAAAATAATTTATTTTGGAAAACCCATTCAGTGGTGATATTTGGTGTGCGTTGATTGTGTGAGCTGTATGTGATGTTTGTGCATCGTGACTGATTATTTTCCATTGTTGATTCACCCCTCTTTTATTATATGTGTTGACATGGGAACCTGGCATAGTGAGTGAATCTTCTGAGAACGATTGCTGCACTAGTTTAGACCATGCACTTTATAGTGGACCCATAGCAGGGGAATACTAAGTTATTGCTGCTATGGGGATTGGGCCCCTCGGTTAGGTCATGAAGGGCTATGCCGGGTAGTAGTATGGGTGTTATGACGTTATCGAGTTAGGGCATGCCTTCAGGATGAGTCAGATGTATAGTATGTTCTGGATTGTTCACGATCTCCTAGGTTCGACCCATGTTTTCTTTTAGTGTTTATTTGTATGTGGCGGACGATTGAGAGGTCTAGTTCGGTTGCTGGTCCCGTGTTCCACTTTTTCCATTGCCCTTAGTGTGCGTTGTGTGTTGTGTGTGGTTTTCCATTTGACCAACAACTAAAATTTGGATTTCTAAATTGTTCTCAAAAGTGTTTTAAAAAGCAATGCATCTGTTTCTTCCAAACATTAAACTTGTTCTTAAATTAAAAAGGTCAATGGATTGTTACTTGTTTTATAAATTAAAGTGTGTGTGGAAACCAATATTTTATATAATTTAGTTCAAACCTGGAATTGATAAATTCTTTATTTAATGGTATGTGCATTGGGAATAGAATTTTTCGGGCCTACCTACTGAGTTTTAATACTCACGCCTATAGTGTTCTCCTATTTTTAGTTTCTGTTGCAGGTTGAATTGAGCTCTCTAGTTGTGGGCGAGATTTGGTTGTGGACTGGTGAGAGACTCTCGAAGTCGCGAGGAATTTTGGTCATGGTCAGGTTAGTTGTTGTTGTTGGTCGTTCTTTCTTTTAGTGTTGTTTATTTACTTTGTGTTATTCTATTTTCTTTCTGCTGCTCTATTTATTTTCTTTGGGAAAAATCGTTCCCTCTTGCTCTCTTTGATGCCCTCGCGCTTGTCGCCAGCCCGGGAGGATTGGGAACGCCTCTCGAGCCATGTCGCGGGCCGGCTCGGGTGACCGGTTCAGGGTCGACCCGGGTTGGTTCGTGACAAAATGGTATCAAAGGGGGTCGGCTCCTGATCGGACCTTGTTTTTTAGATCACCCATTGTTATTTGGGGTTTTCATGGTATAAGGAGTAGAATTGTTGGGACTCGTGTCATACGGACGAGAAGGACACCATGAACCCTTGCTCGTTCTGAACCTCGGGTTACCATTGAATGTTTGGGTTATTGGTGTATTTTGGTTTTTATATGGTTTTTTTTGTATTGGGAAATGAAATGGGAGCTGGGAAAGTGCCCTCCGTGAGCTCGTAGGGCCTGGAAAGCCATGCGGAGCCGAGGACATTACCCTAGAGTGCTCCTTGTGATGGTGGCGTGACTGGTGTATGGCCGCCAACCATATGTCTGAGTCACTCATCGACACTAGTTCTCCATGTGGATTGTTTGGGTTTTATTTACTTCTAAGAATCGTTTTGTAATGTTTTATTTTGGAATTTGTGGAAAGTCGAATTTAAAATGGCAATGGTCATGTTTTGATTATTTTATTTGTTCCCTTGTTCCTTAGTGTTCACCCCCCACAAAGGTTTAATGGATGACCAAGGTGCAGCTTCGGGTGGTGAATCCTTAGCAAATCCTCCAGTTGATCAACCTATAGACTATATTCTGGAATTCTGAAAGTTGAGCCATCCACTCTTTTATGGTCAAGCAGATCCTCTTGAGGTGGAGGAGTGGTTGCAGAATATTGAGAGGAAGTTAGTTTCATTGGGTTGCCTGAGTCATTAAAGGTGAAGTTGGCTACCTTTATGCTTGAAGGCCCAGCTTGGAAATGGTGGAAGTCAGTGTCTCAGAACAAGCCTCTAGAAGATCTGACATGGGATTTTTTCAAGTCATCGTTCATCCAACAACACTTATCTGAGTTGACGAAGCTGAGGAAGAGGATGGAGTTGTGTTGTCTTCAGCGGGGAGTTGAATCAGTAATGAAATTCTATCGAAGTTTCATAGACCTAGTTCCGTATGATCAGTGGTTTGTTGCGAATGATCCCGGGAAGGCTCGACAATTTGAGTCTGGACTCCGACCTGAGCTGCGATCGAAAGTGGAAGATCTCAATCTAACCACCTTATCAGATGTTGTGGGGCAAAGATTTTTGGCTAAAGCTGGGTTAGCAGGAGGACTTGAGGTGGCGAACCCTCCAGCTTTGTGAAGCAGTGCAGAGGATAGTGATAAGAAGAATGAGAAGAGACCTGATGCTGGTGGTACTGGTAGAGGAATCAAGAGGCCATCAGACCTTCAGTCATCTTCTTCACAGCTCAATGTCGTGATCTGTCACCAGTGTGGTAGGCAGGGTCACAAGAGGCCGACATGTCCAAGTGCTCCAAGACCCTACCACACCTGCGGACGTCTAGGTCACTTGCAGCGATTCTTTCGTGGTGTTTCCAAGAAGCGCGCTGAAGTTATACTTGGCTCGTCGAAGGTCACCTCATCCCGTCAGCAGGAGTAGGGCGATGCTTGTGGATTGGTTTGATGTTTTCTCCTTATGGTGTTTCTTTGGTGTAGTAATCGTCTCTTGTAGAATTTTGCGGAGTTCCTTTTTTCAGTTGTAAGAATGGTTGTGGTTGAACCTCTTTGGATCTTTTATTTTATTGGAATGTGTTTGGTGAAGTTCTAGTTTTTGTGTTATGTTTGGGGATTTTTGAAGCCTGACTGCAAGGTAGGAGATGCTTCAATTATCGGTGCTCCAGCCATAGGCCTCGGAGTGAAGCTGGCGCGTAGTCAGGAGAACCCCAGCAGTGAAGAAGGGCCTCGGTTTTATCTTAGTCCATAGTGTGGAATGGGTTGTGTGTTTTTGAGGGTGTGACGTTGTTGATGGAGAGATGACAATAGTTTTGATGCTCTATCAGTTGGGCCCTTCCCTTATTCCCCCCCCCCTCATGGTGGGGGTTTCTGGTCCGTTTGGAAAGTTTTTAAGTTCGTTTAATATCATAATTTCTTATGGTGGGGAGACCCACAGTGGGTCTCGCAGAGTTACACTGAAATTAATTTAGGGTTTGTCTGATCCTTATGGTGGGGAGTCCATTCAGGCCTCCCCGTGACAGTATCATAGTTTCTTTTCATGTATCATTTGGTGGTAGGTGGTCTCATGAAGAACCACATAATCTTGATTTTGTCCTCTCGAGTGAACGTTGAGATTGGAGTACACCCAACGGTTTTGTTGGAATAAGATTATAGGGATAAGTCTTGGAGGTGATTTAAGTTCATTCGTTCCTTGGTTGAAACTGGTGGTTTGGGTTCTGCTTGGTGACGATTAAGGTGATCTTGTTTTAACGATGAGTTGTGTGTCATGGGTTTTCAGTGTCTATTTGGATCGATCAACTATAGGCACTTAAACTTTTGGGGGTGAGTTACACTTAAGGTGTTTCATATTTGGGTCTTGATCTTGTTTTGGATTTCTGAGGGCGGAAAGCGTTATGGTGGGGAGAATTGTCACACCCCGACCTACCCTTTATTTTATTCTATAATTTTCATTGACTTTTAAAAAAATTTATGGTGTTTGGGTTGATTCCCGAACTAAAAACTTTTGAGTCATGTTAAAAAGTGTGTGTTCTTCAGCTGATGTCGTTGAGCGCCCGGGTAGAGCGTGTTTTCAGTTGACGTTTGCTGAGGACCCGGGCAAAGTGCATTTTGGATACCTCATGCGGTGCCTCTTAGACATCGACACGATTCACCTGCCTTCGAAAAATTAATATGGGCACAGTTGTGTTTTATTGTGTTATTTAAAATATTCATTGTTGTTAATAATTTTATTATTATTTTTATCAATATATTATTATTATATTTTATTAGATTTATTCTTATTATTACTATTAATATTATCATGTGTATTATTATAATTATTATTATAACGTCTAATATTTTTATTATTATGTAAATAATTTGATTTAAATTGTTTTTCTTTTTTTTTAACGGAGAAGGGCCTAGGGTTCGGCGCAGTAGGCCCCCTCCCCAGTTTTTTTTTCTTCTTATTTTTGTATCCCTACGTGCCGCCCCATGTTGTCATCTCCCCGCAGCGCTAGAGTTCCCCCCATAGCGCCCTCCTTCTCCCTTTAGTGCGCCAGCACACGACCCTACAGCCGCCCAGTCGCCAGTTCCCTCTCCCTATTCTCCCTTTTCCCACACCGCCGGCCTCCACCTCCCTACACCAGCGTGCCTCCCACGCCCCTCCGCCTTGCTGCTCCGCCTCAAGCCAAACAGATCCCCTTGCTTGCTTACAGCTCTTCCACACCCCTCTATCGTTTCCCAGCCTTCATTCTGCTTTCCAATCATGCATCGCGCCATTGTTGTACACCTTGTTCCAGCACCCTCCTCCAGCTTCAATATCTCACCGGCGCACCTCACTTTGACAGCGCAGTAACCCCCTTCTCCCCTTATGGCCTTCCAGTGAACCCTCTCCCTCCTGCCATGAGTCCCTATTCTAGTTGGAGGCATGCTCGACATCGCCTCCTTTTCTGGTGCGCAAGAGACATCAGCTCGATCCCTCCCCCCCACCGGCACACACCCCGTTTGGTCGTGGCCCTTTTTACCTGCACTGCTCACTCTTCACTGGCCGCCACACGCCCTGTTAGCCGAGCCACTCCCCATCGCTGCACCCTTCCAGCCGAGTCGCGCCCTTTTCCAGTGTACTGCCAAACCCCCATCTGATAACCTCCCCTTTTTGGTAATTTATTTTCCCTTCTTTGTGTGTAAGGTTATTCATGGTTACAGTTTAAATTTGGTGCTCAATCCTAAAATGTTATTTCAATTTTGGTGCGTTGGGTCAGATTCATCTTCCTGTGGGTGCAGTTGTTGTGCGATTGGTGTTTTGCACTAGGTTCCAGGTTTCTTCGATGATTAAGGTTGGACCACCTTGATTTTCCCCATTAAATTTATACTCTTTGATTGCTTGTATTTTCACATCCGTTAAGTATTAAGTGGTTATTTTTATTTTTATTTTTAGAAAAATTATTTCGAAGAAAATTATTTTCTTTTATAGATAGTCATTTTTGGCGAACTATTTTACTTGCTCGGTTGTTTTGACGTGATTAGAAATTAGTTAGTTGGTGCAAAATGGTTTTTTTTAGTTGTGTTCACTATTTTGTAGTGCTTTATAAATTGTGTTGTTGGTTTATTAAAATTTTCAAGGGTTGCAGTTGTGTTTTGGTGTGATGTCAATGTGTGTTTAGTTATAAAAGATGTTTTGAGTGAGTTTTTGATATTTTAAGTCATGCGACACATTTTGAAATTTTTTAATAAACTTTTATTATTGGTTTGTTTAATTGTGAAAATGGTTTATTATATTATCTGAATGGTGAAAAGGTGTTTTATAAATGATGTAAGGGTTATATAAAACTGTTCATGTGGTTTTGAGTTGGTTTGGTCTATGAAAAACTGCAATATACTACTCAAAATAGTTTTATAAATTTTTAGATGATTTATTAAATAATTTTTATGTTGCGAGTCTGGTTTTGAAAATTTGTTCAGACACATGTGTTTTTAAATGTTGATCTCATCGTGTTGTGCGCTCTTGTCCGGTGGTGCACTCCAAGTGTTTTATTAAAATGGTATGTTGGCTCTTTAAATTTTTTAGTGAGTTATTTTGGCGTTGTGTGTTTTTTTTTGTAAACACTTCATGGTTTTTAAGGGGTTTAGTAAATGGTGTTGATGGGGGGAGTTGTGTTTGAAAGAATGTCGAGGTCGTGTTCATGCTGTTTGTTTAGTTGAATTTTTTTAAGTCCGTGTTTATGTACCTTTGTTGTTGTGCGTTTATTGTAGTGTGTTGGCGGGGTAACCCTGCATTACCGCAATCATCGGCTTGCGCGTGCTTGTGCACCTGTGCGAGGCGTGTCGCATTGTCGTATTCGAGCTGGGAGTTGAGGTAGGTCCCCCATTGCGCTTAACTTTAGATTTAGAATTTATTAATTTCTTGTTGTTTTATTAATTTTTAATGAATTAGAAATAATATAAGATAATAAATTGTTAAATGATTATTTGGTGTGAAAAGAGCCGTTTATTTTATACTGAACACTTGAAACATTTTCTTGACTAGCGGACACCTAGTATTGAAAGAATGCACATTTGGCCTTTAAACATAATTCACGGAATTTGAAATATACTCTTAGTTTTAAAGATAAATGATTTCATCTGAACAAGTGTTTTGGGATTTCTCAAAAAATGAGGTTTTTCTTTAAAAGTTATAAAGGCCCGTTTGGCACTTTAGTAAAATAAATTATTTTGGAAAACCCATTCAGGGGTGATATTTGGTGTGTGTTGATTGTGTGAGTTGTATGTGATGTTTTTGCATCGTGACTGATTGTTTGGAATTGTTGATTCATCCCTCTTTTATTATATGTGTTGACATGGGAACCTGGCATAGTGAGTGAATCTTCTGAGAACGATTGCTGCACTAGTTTAGACCATGCACTGGCTAGTGGCCCCATAGCAGGGGACTACTGAGTTATTGCTTCTATGGGGATTAGGCCCCTCGGTTAGGCCATGCAGGGCTATGTCGGGTAGTAGTGTGGGCGTTATGACATCATCGAGTTAGGGCATGCCTTCAGGATGAGTCAGATGTATAGTATGTTCTGGATTGTTCACGATCTCCAAGGTTCGACCCATGTTTTCTTTTAGTGTTTATTTGTATGTGGTGGACTATTGAGAGGTCTAGTTCGGTTGTTGGCCCCGTGTGCCACTTTTTCCATTGCCCTTAGTGTGCGTTGTGTGTTGTGTGTGGTTTTCCATTTGACCAACAACTAAAATTTGGATTTCTAAATTGTTCTCAAAAGTGTTTTAAAAAGAAATGCATTTGTTTCTTCCAAACACTAAACTTGTTCTTAAATTAAAAAGGGCAATAGACTGTTACTTGTTTTAGAAATGAAAGTGTGTGTGGAAACCAATATTTTATATAATTTAGTTCAAACCTAGAATTGATAAATTCTTTATTTAATGGTATGTGCATTGGGAATAGAATTTGTCAGGCCTACCTACTGAGTTTTAATACTCACGCCTATAGTGTTTTCCTATTTTTAGTTTCTATTGCAGGTTGACTTGAGATCTCTTGTTGTGGGAGATATTTGGTTGTGGACTAGTGAGAGACTCTCGAAGTCGCGAGGAATTTTGGTCGTGGTCATGTTAGTTGTTGTTGTTGGTCGTTCTTTCTTTTCATGTTGTTTATTTACTTTGTGTTGTTATATTTTATTTTCGCTTATCTATTTATTTTCTTTGGGATAAATCATTTTCTCTTTCTCTCTTTGATGCCCTGGCGCTTGTCGCCAGCCCGGGAGGATCGGGAACGCCTCTCGGGCCATGCCGCAGGCCGGCTCGGGTGACCGGTTCATGGTCGACCCGGGTTGGTTCGTGACAATTTTTGGATATGTGTTAAAAATATATCAATATAAATTTCACTTAGAATTATAATATACATTAGATATATAGAAATATGTATGGGTTACATATTTAGTTTTTGTATATGTGTACGGTAATTATGGATTAATTGAAAATGGGAACATTGATTATATGTATGATATGTATATACACTAAAATGGTGAGATCGATTTTTTCTTAAATGATAAATATCAAGTATATGTATTATAATGTTCACTATTTAATACCTCTATCAATCTACATGGTGGGATATGTCATAATTGAACACCTATGGTCTATCTTTTATATGTTGTAGAAGAGGTAACATCTCTCACCTAGGTATATGGATATCACTTGACTAAATGTTTTATGAGTGTTAGAACCTGAATACAATGTGTTAGATAAATTCATGGGATAAAATTATAGTGCATGAAATTCACCTCCCAACCAACCAAGAGTGTTATGGGTTTAAATTAGAAAAGTGTTTCTTGTTAAAATAAATGTGGAAGAAGTATCATAGCAAACTAAATCATTGTGAATTTTGGATCTTGGTTCACCAAACATATTGAGGGTTGTGTTGGTGGGTAATATTAAATAAAATTCATTATTAGATATTAATAAACACATGATACTAATAAAATTTTAATTATTTTATGAGTATGTAGATTGAATCAAATAACATAAACTTGAAAATTTAGATGAGTTTTATCCTTGAAAAGGAAAACTTGAACATAAAAAACTTCATTTCTTAGAATCAAAACTTGAGGATAGTCCTTGAGCATGAGAAGAAGTTGTATGTCCTAGATAAATCAATCTATAATGAAATTTTTATCAGAATTATCTATGATATAGTGATTATTATAATAATAATAAGTATTATTTCGTTTATTTATCATGTAGTTTTCCTGATACCATGAATTCCAAGTTTCAAAAAGTGCATAAATTGATGGATATGTTTGGTATACTTTAATATTAAGGTAGCTTTACAAAAAAATATAGAAAATAGTGATATAAAATATAAAAATCAATAATTTGTTACATAATGGGTAGAGGTGTACCTGTGTAATGTACTTAATATAATTAGGTTCCTTAAAAAATTAGATTGGTTAGGTTTTCCATTCCAAATGGAATTAGTTTTTGGACTTGATCATATAGTCATTTTCTGAATTGGTTAATAAATTAAATATAAATTACAACATGAATGATATTAAAAAAATTATTTTTGGTCTCTCTAACTTGTTATGTAATACCCATGATAACCTAAGGATCCCACACATTGATTTTTTTTCCATTTTATAGAGAAGGATAGTCAAGGGTAAAATATAATAAAAATAATTGAGGAAAAAATCGTAAGAATTATTATATTTCACTAATACCTCATAGTAGAATATAAATAATATAAGTGATTATATTATGTAAATAAAGGATATTAGAAGATAAACTATAAGAAATTGTTGAATAATCTTGGTAATATAAATGGAATTAGGTCTTTTAAACCAGAAATTTTTGTTATAGTCGTCAATTTATTTGATATTACTTCATGGGTGTTAGATACTATATGTACATGTTGGGTTAGTCTAGAAATTACTTTTTTTAATACTCAAAAATCATTATTTATTTATTACTAACTATTTATGTGTTTTATGATAGAACCTAATGATTTTGTGTTTTACTCGAATTTCTCTAAGTAAAAGATGTTGTCGTGAGTTTAATCCTTCTACCATCAAAAGTATTTTGTTAGTGTTAGAAGACTTATTATACCATTAGAATACTTATTCTTACATTATAAGATATATTTTACCATTAGATGAATTTCTATTCTATATGAATATTTTTACTATCATCAGTTGAATTCAGCTACTATCAAACAATTTTTGCGTCTCTGTTGAGGATCTGCTACCTTAAATCCATATCTTCTACCGTAAAGCCATATTTTCTACTGTGAATCATCACCTACTACTGTGAAGCATGATTTTATAATATGAAGGAATATTTTTGACCATGAGATAAAATTTATGTATTTGTGCCTATCATCTTCTTCCATTTATGTATCTGATTATATTGAGGTATTGGCTTCCGTGATAAGTTCTACTTCCATGAATGACTTCTACCTCCATGAAGATTTCCACTTCCATGCCTAATTGATATTAACTTTAAATTAATAAATTTAGTTTCTAGTTTATGGAATCTAATGAAATTCGGAGAGTTTCTCAGTATGAGGATTTAAGAATGATTATTCTTTAATGGATACTCTGGATCATTGAAGACAAAGTCAGACTTTCCTGAATTTTTTGCTCAGTATGAGGATTTGATTTATTAATATCCTATAATGAATAATTTGAGTTTTTAAAAAGTATAAATATAATGAATATCTCATGAACAAGTGTTGGTTGTTTAGTTGGTCGACTAGTGTGATGAGTGGATGTGCATAAGCAGTGCCTACTAAAAAGAAAAGGGATTTTCATATGCTTTCAATGAAACTCTATTTTTCATGAAAAAAATAAAACCTTGTGAAATCTTTATAATATCAATCAAAATAAAATCAAGTATATATTTAAATACAATCCAATATAATAATAATATCATTATCGATTATCTTAAGCTTTATTAGAGAAAGAGAACTTTGCTACATACTCATATTATTTTCACTCTTCTTATATGTTATTATTTACTTTTGAGTTATGCTTGGTTTACATGATTATAATTTGATCAAAATATAATATACTATATTGGAGAGTAATATGATACTCTCTTCTCATTTATTTTATAAATTTCATCCCATAGATAATAGTGGAAGGGGGTGGTTGTAGACTAGACTTCCCAGTGTGTAGTTGTTTTTGTATACCCAATCCAAGTTTTGGATCATTGTATTTGTTTTAATAAACATTATTAGTAGTGGAATACTTTCAAGTTTAGAGGGATAAGTCTTAGCTTAGGAATAAACCTATTGTTTAAAAATCCACTATGTGTTTAAATTTATTTTTTTCTCTATTTTGAATTAAAAAAATAATCTTAGAAAAATAATCTTATAGTTTTCTTTTAATTGTGATATAATTATTTTTTGTGTGAGAAAAATAATTTTAAAAGTTAAATTATTTTCAAATTGTTTAACTGGGTTTTGATCATATTTTCAAGAAATTGTTTAAAATATTAAAAGTTTGTGTACCTAAATTATTAGTTAACTAGGTTGTATTATTTTTGGGGTGTTTTAAATTTTAATTCACTGGATATTTTTAACAGAAACTTTTTAATACTCAATTATCCCCCTATTGAGTAATTAATTTATACCATAATTTGGTATCAGATATTTTTTTTATTTTTAATCTTTCTCTATTTTTTATCTTGGCCTTTATAGAGTTTCTTTAAAGTATCACTATTTCAATTATTTTTGCTTTGTTTTTATTATGGACTCTTATGAGAATAAAGGTTATTCTACTAATATACCACCTTACTTTATTGGTCATAATTATGCTCATTATAAAATTAAAATGAAAATATACCTTGAGAGAATGGGTTTTTAAATCTGGATAGATATAAAATATAAATATTAAAAACCAAAAATCTTATATATCTAATTTGAGGTATGCTACAAAATGTGGTTATTCCTATGACTAAAAATATATGAATTCTTTATACTATTCTTTGGGTGAATATGAGTTTAATAGAATCTATACATATGATAATGCTTATCAAATATGATATATTATTACTATGTCTGATGAAGGTACATAAAATATTAAATAAGTTCAAATAAATACTTATACTATTAAATATGATACATTTAAAATGAATCTTGGTGAATAAATTTCTGAAATGTATCTCAAGATCAATAAAATATTTAATATGATGCATGCACTTATAAAGATTATAGAATATAAAAATCAAGTGTTGAGACTTTTTTGATGTTTACCAAATCAATGGATAGGAACTACTATTTCTATTTTAGAGTCATGTGACATAATAAAAATTCTATTGAATGAGCCAATTGGAAAACTGATGATGTGTGAGGAAGAGTTGAAATTGAATAATGAAGATGGAAAACAAAAAATAAATCCATTTTCTTTAAAAACATCTAAGTCAAAGATGAAAGAGAAAATCAAATAAAATAACTCAAGTGGGGATAATTTAGCTTATGGTATTGATTAGGAAATAACTAATCTAGATAGGAGATTTAATAAATTATACAATAATGATAAATTATTCAAGAAATTAAACTATAGAGGAATGTAAGAAAAAAGAGGCAGTTGGAGGAAAGAAAAAAACGTGGATAGGTAACTTGTTATGAGTGCAAGAGAAAGGGGAATATCAAATCTGAATGTCTAAAACTGAAGTAAAAAAAATAGAAATGATGATAGAGTAAAAATACCCATTAAAGATATAAAGATAACCAATAGTGCCTCTGAGGAAAGTTCTAGTGAATCTAATTCAAGCAGGGAAGATAATAATGAAAACTATAATATATGTTTTATGGAAAACACGTCTGAGATTAGTGCTTCAACATCACTTAGAAATACTCCTCATGAATCATAAATGAATAATGATGAATTAGAGGGATATATTTATATGATTTAATACAGTATGAATGAATTTAAATATAAATATAAATATATAAAAAGGTCACATGTCTTATGTTCTAGTGATAAAAGTGACTTGTCTACAGAAAAATAAAAGAATTTTTCTTTGTTAAAATAGAATAATGAGATTAAAATATAAAATGATAAACTTAAAAAGGGCTTTGAAATTTTTTAAAATGGAATAGAAACCATGAACATGATTCTTAGTAACCAGATCACACTAAATTATACAATTGGGATTGGGTAATATCCTGGTCAAAAGAAAAATTATAAAAATAAGTTTGTTCCTATCTCAAGTTCTTTGAGTTCTATAAAGAGATCATATACTCATGTACCTAATAATTTTTTTATTTATAATTCTCTTAAATGTATTTTTATTATAGCTATTAAATGGATCTATATTCCCAAATCTCTTTTTGATAAATTTTCTGGACCCAAGAAAGTGTGGGTACCAAAATCATTTATTTTAAAAAAAATTATAGGAAATATGCTTAATGAGTACCAGTAAGAACTTTGGTATTTGTACATTAGATGATCTAAACATATTAATGGAGACTACTCAAGCTTCAAGAACCTTATAAATGTGGATGGAGGATATGTCACATTTGGTGATATTTCCAAAGTAAAAATAATTAGACTTGGTCAAATTAGTAATTCTAATTCTTTTTTTATTTCTAAAGTTATTTTTTTATTCCTTAAAATATAACTTACTTGGTATCTCACAATAATAAGATGATGGATACAATGTTAAGTTTGAAAATAACTCTTACAAGATCGATGGTTCTAAGAATGATTTATTTTTTACATCTTTACACAATGATAATGTTTATATAGTTGATTTAGACTCATTATTTTCTTAAAATGTTTCTTTATTAAGTGTCTTTCATAAAGAATATTGGTTTTGGTATAAGAAACTATGAAAATATAACCTTCATTCACTTATAAATATAACAAGGAAAGTTTTGGTTAAGTATCTACCTAAACTATAATTCCCAAAGTAAAAAGTGTGAAATCCATGTCAAAAAAGGGAACACTATAAGATTTATTTCAAACCAAAGAAATGATTTTCAACTTCTCAAACCCTAGAGTTGGTTCAAATGGACTTGTTTAAACCTTATACAGTTTATATCCTAGGTGTGAAGCATTATTCCTATGTTCTTTTAAATTTATTTACTAGATTTACTTGGGTATTTTGTTTAACTCAAAAAATAGAATCTTGATTCTATTTTGAAAGATATGAAAAATCTATAGAAAAACTTAGTAGTATTATCATCAAAACCATGAGCAGTGATCATGGACATGAGTTTTAAAATAAAGACTTTGAAACCTTATAATCGTAACATGATTATAATCACAAATTTTTTTCTCCTAGAACTCCCCATAAAATGGAGTGGTTAAAATAAGAAATAAGACTCTTTAATAGATTGCACGGACCATTCTTAGTGAGTATAACTTACCTATTTATTTTTGGGAAAAATCTATTAACATAACTTGTTATTTCATCAATAGGGTTCTTATCATATCACCTTAAAATAAGACCCCATATGAGTAACCAAAGGTTAACTACTTTAAAGTTTATGGTTGTAGGTTATTTATTCTCAAAACTAAAGATATTTTAGATAAATTTTCATCTAAAAGTGATGAATAAATTTTCCTTAGTTGTTTAACCTCTACTAAATCATATAGGGTTTTTAATAAAATAAAAAAAGTTTTAGAAGAATATGTACATGTAAATCTTGATGAAAAATATCCATGTGATCCAAAAACTCCTTTATAAAACCTTGAGGGTGACTTTTCTATATTGAATATCAATAACTCATCCGATTATAGTAATTTCATTGAATAATGTATTGTATTATTACTAGAAAAAACACCTAACACTGAGGAAGTAATTAAACCAAAACCTAAGGAAGAAATTTAAGTACCTATTAATTCTATACCTAGAGCCATTAAAACCCATAGAGATCATCCTTTAGATATTGTTATTGGAGATATAAATAAAGTTACTCAGACACTAGTTTCTTTTAGAAACTATGTCAAACATCAATCCTTCTTATCATATCTTGAACCTAAAAACAGTACTGAATTTATCAATGATGAATTTTTGGGTTATGTTTATGAAAGAAGATTTGAATTAGTTTGAAAAAAACAAATTCAATAAACTAGTGTAAAGATGAAAATACTACCTAAGAATTGTAACTAAATGGATGTTTAGATCAAGGTTTATGAATCTAGCACTATAGTGACAAATTAAGTTGGACTGCTTTCACATAGTGATAGTCATGAAGAAGATATTGATTATGAATAAACTTTTGAACCTATATCTATACTTGAGTTTATTTTTCTTATTCATATCATTTAAATTTGAAACTATATCAAATGGATGTCAATAGTGAATTTCTTAAGGGTTATATTATTGAGGATATTTTTATTGAACAACCCCCTAGATTTCAAAACCCTAATTTTCTAAAAAAAATAAACTTTATAGATCTCTTTATATTTTGAAACAAGATTCTAGATCATGGTATGATAGGCTCAACTATTTCTTGATTTCTAATGGTTTTTTAAAAGGATATATTATCTTACTTTATTTATAAAAAGTATTTAGAAAGATATTTTACTAGTGAAAATATATATTAATGATATAACTTTGGGTTCATCCAAAAATTCATTGGGTATAGAATTTTCAAAAATGACACAAAATGATTTTTGAATAAGTTTAATGGGTGAGCTAAAATTCTTCCTTGATTTTTAAATTTTGTAAAATAAATAAGGTATTATTATAAATTAAATTAAATTCACAAATAGTCTTTTGTAACATTTTGGTATGGATATTACAAAATGAAGTAATACTCTCATTAATACATCATATAAGTTGGATTTGGATGAAACTAGGAAACTAGTTGATCAAACCACTTACAGAGGTATTATTGGAGATTTACTTTACTTGACTACTAGCAGACCTGATATTTGTATGGTGTGTGTGTGTGTGTGTGCTTGTTTTAAATTAATCCCCAGGTAATCTCATTTAAATACCATCAAAATAATATTCAAATACCTCAAGAATACAATTAATTTTGTATTATGTTACTCAATAGGACAAGCCTTTTAAATACTTAGTTATTTTGATGTAGATTTTAGTAGCTATAAGTTAGATAAAAAATGTACCTATAGAATATGTCACTTTTTTGGTAAGTATATAGTATCATGGAGTAGTAAAAAGTAGAATAATATTGCATTATCTACTACTAAAGTTTAGTATATTGCTATAAATAGTTTTTGTGCACAAATTTTATCTATAAAACACACACTACTATAATATGGATATTAATTTGGAAATTACTTAAAAATGTGACAATACAAGTTTCATTAACATTTTGAATAATCCTTCATCTAATTAAAGGACAAATCACATTGATATAAGATATCACTTTTTGAGATATTATTTTCAAAAGGGTGATATAACTCTTGAATTCATTAGTACTGAACATCATCTTGCTAGAATTTTTATAAAACTTTTGAATATTGAGAGATTAATTTATATCATAAATGATCTTAGTATGATAAATTATTCTTAATATTTTATTACCATAATTGATTTTTAATTTGGATGAGTTAATTCGGGAGTCATGTTCTACCATGAGCTTTCCATCATGTGGGTTTGCTACCATGGTATGTGCTTCCATTGTATGATATCATTCTGGTGCTATCATTGTATACTTCTATTCCAATTATACTATTGAGTGTAATCATTAGGTGATACCATGTGATTGGTGTCATTTTGTGCTATTGTATGATATTTATACCATGGACACTCTTCTACGACATTTTCTACCGTGATTAATATTTTTATTTAACTCTTATATTTAGTATTTTATTTTAATTAAAATCAATTTTATATTATAAAATTGATTTGTTCCCTAGATGATTGAAATTCCTATTTAGTGTCTTAATCAAACCTATTCTCTTGTGCAACTTTTAAACTTCCTCTCACTCTCTCTCTCAAACCCAATCTTTAGCCTTTAATCTTTTGAATCTCTACTAATATGGTGAAGATGAAAAGGGTTATTATTTCTGATTCTTATAATGATTCATGACAGCATAAAATATCTAGAGGAGGATCTAGTAAACTTTTTGAGTCATAAAATCCCCACTTTTAATATTGAGGAGTTTTTACTGAGAAATAAATGAATGTATCTTGGTTATAATTTATAATATCACTGGTATGGAGATTTTTTCAAGAGAAAGGATGTAAAGTTTGGTTCTCAATAAATAAAAAACCATTCTATCCTATACGGGTTTATGTTTTTTATTATCATAATAATTATGAGTTTAGAGAAAATAAATTCTTTATAATATCTTTGGTTGGTGGTTAGAAATTCATATTCTCATTTTAAGTAGTGGGATAAATGATTGAGAGTTCCCCGTGAATGATTTTATAATGATTATCAAGGTTCTTATCATATCATCTATATGGAGTTTTTTTTAGAAATATCTTCTGAAGATCACTAGAGATGTTAACCCAAGGATATTGTTTTCTACGGAACTCAATGGAGAATGATTACTTCTTTTCAATTTAATCTATCACATGTTATATCCACGTAAGGGGGACTTTAGTATCCTAAGGTACTAGGATGTGTTCTTTTTGTACCTTATGAATAAAGGAGATAAGGTAAATATATGAAAATATAATAGGGTTAAAATGATGTAATTATATAAATTTAATGATAAATAGAATTATTTATCATATCACCAGATATCTTAGCCATTCTAGAAGATAGAGGACTTTTTCCTAAAGATTAAAAAGGGATTATTTAGTGTGGTGGATTCTATTTAATCCAAGACACATGTAGGAGGATGAAGGTGAATTAGAACCCTTGAATTAAAAAGTGGGTTGTGGATAATGAAAGTATTTATGAAAATTGCAATCCAGTAAGAAATCCTACAAGAACTAGAGATTTGGTTGATCTCAATTTGTAACTTGATGAGTTTGTGTCATATTATTCATATGAATAATTGGTTGAATCCAATGTTGAGCTTGAGAAATAATCAATGGTTTTTATATATAATTTATTAGTGATCATAATGTTGTGAAGACTCACAATTTTTACTATATACCTCCTAGTTATCCTATTTCATTACCTTATAGGGAAGGACTATTGGATGATGATGAACTTTCCGAAATATAGGTTTATAATACTTTTCATTTTGAAGGATCTGACTCTGAAATTCATAAGGATGTGATTATTATTTTAGATGATTAATTATATGATACTGATAGAGAGGATGAATATGAGGAGAATATTCCTTTAATATATATCTCTAATTCTACTAATATTGTGAGTGGTGAATAGGAAATAAACTCTGAAAGTTACTCTATGGGACTAGTTATTAAAATTACAAGGTTTCTGGATAAATTGAATACAGATGAATAGGATATAGTGAATAAGGGGGATAATTCCCTAGGATTAGAAGTTATTGGATTAGACTATTCAGATTCAGAACCTGAGAGTGGTTGTGGTGATGGAGGTACTCTACCTGAGCATGGTGGACCTAACATCTCTACTCTTCATAAGGACCCTATGGGATAATTAGTTGGTAGGATTGATCAGGATGAGTTTCTCTTGAATTTTTCTTTAGATTATCCTGATAGATATAAGGAAGAATAAGTGGTGAAAATTTTAGTGGAATCTATTCCTGAGGTGAATCAGGAGGTCCCTCAAGGGGCTTCTCAGTAGTGGTAGTGTGCGGTGGCTTTGTCGTTGAGGGAGGTCAGCGTTCAGTGTGGTGTCTTGTTCTATATGGCGAAGGGGTTGACAGGCTTCTCAGGAGAGGTGAGCTATGGTGGTCGAGCCTCGACATCGGGACCATTAGAGTGCGCAGTGGCTAGAGTGACGTCTTATGATGCATCCTTCAGTGATGGTGGTGGGTCTATTCATTGTGGTAGGATTTCCTTTTAGGTGACAGTATATGAGTGATCAGTAGTGTTAGCATTCGAGGGTTGGCCTAGCCTATCATGCATTGGAAAAGTGATTCTTGATAGGGTATTTGTTTCGGACCTTGATATTCTACAGTTCAAATCTAGATGAGGGATTCAAAGTAGTATCTCTCAAATTTACAGGGATAATATATTGGAAGAATGAGAGGTTATGGAATTTATCATCAATATCAGGCATCATGCATCTCTGCATGGGGAATTAATAGTTGGGAAATCTTTCAAGGTTGTAAGCTAGGTTAATTGTTAAAATAGTCTTGGGAGGGTTTGTTTTATTGGTGTCTAGACTTTATGGCCTTCAATTCATGCATTAGGCATAAGTTTCTCTAGTCTTTCGATCCATGTAATTTTACCCCTCAACCCAATTTAAAAAGGGGGGAATAAATAAAAATTTAAAATTATTTAGGGTTAATGGTGGTGGTTTTCCTAAGGAAGGAAGAACGATTTTGGTCCATACTAAAGGTGATGGTCTTGAAGTCTCTATTCAAAGATATACACCTTTCCATTTTTTTCCTTCACATTGATAGGAGAGGTCTTTACCTCCTCCTCTTCATACCTCTAGTTATCTGACCTGAGCTGATTTGGATACCTTTAAGGATGAACTTATGTCAGTTCTTTCTAATTTTCCTAGGAATTCAGCCACTCATGGTGTGTCTACGATCCAGGATGACATATCCTTGATAGTGTCTCTTTTTATGTCACATCTCTATCCTAAGTTGTTTCTAAGGATTGGGAATTTTTGGTAGAGAATAATAAGCTTGTTTATAACAATAGTGTTATTCACATTGTTTTGGATAACATTAGGTGGATCTAACCCAGTGAGATATGGATATTATTGGTAATATTGAGTCTTTTTATTCTAAATATGTTTCCTCACCTTCTAGAGCTCTTCCTTATTCAGTGACTACTCCCTTTGATGTTGACATGGTTAAGATCATTTTTCAAGAAGAGCTATAAAATGTTTTGGTGAAATACTTCACTTATCATGGGGAAGAACTACATAAGATACAATATCATAGTGAGAATATTTATAAACTTGTTCAATAATTTATTAATGAGGATATGGATGATAGGGTTGTGATTGCCAAATATATTTTACCAAACATGATCTCAACTCCCACTTTAATTTATTGGATGAAAATATTAGAATGCCTCTTGTCACTAGGTCCTTCAAGGAATAAGTAAATTAGTTAAAGGTTTTAGATCCTTTATTGAATTTTTTTATGGAAGAAAAAAAAAATATTTCATGTTATGGAGCATGGTGGTAGAGTGATATCTCAATTTGTTGAGATGATGGAACCTTTTATTTACACTACTATGACTATTGTGATTTCTCCAGTTGTTGTGACTATGAATGCATAAGTTTTAACTTCTATTCCAGATCTAGTATCAACTACCTATATAGAAGTATCCCCTTTGGATTACTCCATTAAAATTTGTGAGGAATTTCAGTCCAGTAGCATCATACATTATCTTTAGTCCTCCTACACCTCCCTCTACCTTTGTTATTACTCCTTCCTCTGATAATGGAAAAGTTCCTCTCAAAAATGATCCTAAATCAGAATATAATTAGGAACTATAAGGTTTGATTTATGTTATATTATGATGAAATAAAATTTTCACCTTGATATTAATGAAAATTCAGTGTTCGTATCCTTTCATCTGTTTTATCTTCTTTGGTAACCTACATTTTATTTTATGTTACTCTTTACTTTTATGCCTTTTTTATAATCCAAAAAGGGGGAGAAATAATTTTTGGTATTTATTTTTATGGTTTTATGATAAAATTTTGGAATAATGAGTGGTATTTTAATTATTTTACAAAAGGGTAGATTAAGTGTTATTTTTATTACTGCTCCAATTATGCTCTGATAAATATTTAAAACTATTATTTTGAATTTATTTTTAACCATGATTTGTGATAATAAAAAAAATGAAGTTATTGGATCAGTACAATAATTCCTTATTTTAATGATAAAAAATAATGCTTAATTTATTACTAACTATTTATGTATTGTATGATAGAACTTCATGATTCTGTTTTTTACTTTAATTTCTCTAAGTACAAGCTTCTAATGGCCCGGACCTCTCCGGCCCATTCCTTTGTCAAAAAGAAGGTCAAGAAGTGTTCTGGAGGGTAAAATGGAATTTTCCCACACTTTCCAGAATTTTTAAACTACATGCCGTGTAGTTTGAGTACATGTTGTGTACCCCCTTTCCGGGTATACCCCGTGTTGCAGGCTGTGTCCTCGCTATGTGAAATAATGGGTGCACGCCGTGTGTCCAGTTCTACACGCCGTGTAGTCCTTCCCCGCGTACGCGTTACCAGTCAACGGTCATGTACTGTGTTGGAGTCGTGTCCTTGTTGTGTGCAATAAATTAGTACATGCCATGTGTCTAAAATACATGATGTGTAGTCCTTCCCTGCGTATGTGTTACCCTCAAACCCTGTGTTGACCAGTCAATGGCCGCAGAGCCGTGTTGGAAGCCGCGTGAAGACCGTGTAAAATAACCGAGTACACGCCGTGTACCATAAAGTACACGTCGTGTACTTTTGCTTTTCTTGCCTATAAAAGGAGGGGTCCCCTCCTCCTTTCAACTCACTCCTCTCCTCCCCTTTCCTCTGAGTAGAGTTCTCTCAAGAGACTCGAAGGCTCTTTCTTCGATAACTTCTTCGTCCGAGCTCCGATTTACAATCCGCCAGCGGCCACGGGATCGTAACGACGAGGTGTAACTTTAGAGCTTGGATCTGTTGTCTTTCCTTCGGCCTTTCCTTTCCAAATTCCACCCGAGGAGGTTTTTCCGGGACCCAATAGAAGTGACAGATGACGACGGACGTCTTCTAAGGTTGATCCGGGGGAGCGTTGCGATCGGAACCTGTTGAGGTAGGGATCTTACCTTCGTCTCTCTAATTTGTGCATCATGCAGGGTGGGTAACCGCTTGTTTTCATGGGAAGCAGTTGAACCATTAAATGAAGATAATAACTGGTTAAAGAACGGGTTTGGGAAGTTTTTGATTGCTGTTACTTTATATCCTGTGATATTATGTTGTGAATTGAATGAGCTTCTACCTACTGAAAATCACATTCGTTGGGGGCCTTTTCTTGCGCAATTAAATGTTGCCCTATATTTCTAGACCGTTTTTGTGGATGGAACTTTGTGGAATTTGGAAATTGGTTAATCACGTAAAGTTATCTGTTTAAAATATGGAACCCTTGTGTGATCACCCCGGTTAAACAAAAACGGAATAATGAACATGTGGGTGTTGTCTTGGATATGTGGCATGTGATGGGGGTGTTTTGTGGGTTGTTGTGGATCGGGTGAGCAGTGGGGCTGCGGTTGGCTTGGTTGTGGGTTGGTGTGAATGTTATGTTGGTGACGGGCAGCGGGGCTGCGATAAGTGGTATTAAAGGGATAATGATGTACGAGTTTCGGTGTAGTTTTGGTTATGGTGGTTGGCAGCGGGGCTGTAGGGATGGGTTGAATGTGAATGGACTTTGGGTTGTAAATAATAAAATCAGAAGAGTTAATTAATGGTGGGGTGTGGTAATGAAACAGATTTAATAATAAATGGGGTTGTTTAGTTATTAAGAAGTACTTGGTTGTGTTGCTTGTGTTTTCCTAACTTGATTTGTGGATGGCAAGGATATGTTTTACGAACGATCGATGTGTCTTGGTTGTGGATAGTTTCCCAGTAGTTAAGGAACTAAATAAACTAATTCTGCTGAAACGTGAAAACCTAAATGGGGTTGGGGTTTTTTGTTGTATGCATGCTTCGTAGTAGCAGTGTCGAGGCACATGCTCAGTTTCTCTATTCAGAAGCCATAGGTTGGGTTGTGTGTTTGGTATACATATATATATATATATATATATATATATATATATATATATATCTGTATCTTTTGTGTTTTATCGCACCCCACCCATGTTGAGTACTTAGTGCCGAACACTCCCATTTCATGGGAGAGGGTGTTTTTCCTTAGTTACTAGCTCTTTCTTTCTCCTTCTCCCCTAGGATGTGATGGCTTGAGGCGACCTTACACCTAAGACTCTTCGGGTAGGTTTCGATTGGGGTGGCTTTATCCCAAGACTCTTCGGGCAGGTTCTACTATTTCCCAAGAATCTTCGGGATGATGCCCAGGTGTGTGCGGGCGGGATACGTGGTTGTGAGGCTCAGGTGTGTGTGGGTGGGATACGTGGTTGTGAGGCCCAGGTGTGTGCGGGTGGGATATGTGGTTGTGAGGCACAGGTGTGTGCGGGTGGGATACATGGTTGTGAGGCCCAGGTGTGTGCGGGTGGGATACGTGGTTGTGAGGCCCAGGTGTGTGCGGGCGGGGAGAGTGTGGCAGCGTCAGGACGTTCACCGTTAGGAAGAGCAGCTAACTAAAAGGAAATGGTGTGGGGTACCCAATACTCTTGTTCTAATATACTACTACCTATTATGATTGTGTTTTTGGTGAGTGTGGCTGGTGAAGTTGGGTGGATAGAATTCCTTGCTAGGTTTCTTCTGTTGTTCTCACGGGACATTAGGATGTCTCCCCACTTGTGCACGAGAGCTTTAGGTTTCCCTACTAAGTATACTTGTATGCTCACCCTACGTTTACTTTTAGGTTTCCAGGAGGACTACCAGGGTCATGCGGGACCCTACTAGTCGGACAGTTGGAGTTGTTGCAGTTTTTGTTCTCTTGTTTTCTTTTGGTATTGTACTTTGAGATTTCTTGTACTTATACCTTGTTATAAAATTATTTAAACATGCATGTGGGCTTGGTTTGGGTTTATTTATATACACTTGTTCTTTTCCTTTTTTGTGGTTGACTTGTCCTATTTCCCGATCCTAAATAAATAAAAATGGTAATGCCTCCCATATTTGTGAAAATTCATACCCTTGGTGCTAGTCGCCACCCCGGGGCCAACTGGAGGCGGGACTCGGGGGTCATTGTCTCCCTTTCACCATTTCCAGGTCAGGAGGGGCATCTTTGGTGGGAGGGGGTCATGACAGAATGGTATCAGAGCTGATGGTTGAGAGATCGGGTGGATTCTGGAGTTAGGCACAGTGAGGATTGCATGGGATGGTAGGGTAACAATGTTAGTCAATCTTGGTACATGACATAGGCCAGGGAAGACCGGCTAGGACATGGGATTTTAGGGCCCCCATGATCCGATGCAAGGACTCTGAGCCTACCGAACGACCAAGTGAGACTACATTGATTGCAGGGTAGAGACCCTAGGGAAGTTACATGCATTATCATGATTGTGTTTTACTTGATTTGGGTGTTCTGAGAAAGAAATTGAAATAAAATGATAAAATAAAACCTTGAGAAATTTCCTTACTACTTGGGCTTAGGCGATCTTTGTTTACAATACAGCTATGGCACCTGGACGTCGCCCCCGGGTAGCTCAGATGGCCGAGGCCCAGCAGATTCAGGCGGTAGATCAGCTGAGGATTGACCGAGAGGAGGAAGATAGCCAGTGGCAGAAGACTCTCTGTTCTTTCCAGCGGCAGACCCTTAAGAAGTACGAGGGTAGTACTTCAGATACGGAGACAGAGGGGTTCTTGAGGAGATAGGGATCACTTTTACCTTGATCCGTGTTCCGAGGGAGTACTGGGTTCCCCTAGTAGTCAGTCAGCTGAGAGGTGCGGCGCGACAGTGGTGGACACTCTACCTCGGAGAGAGGATAGAGGCAGAAGTTCCATGGGCTGAATTTGAGAAGGAATTCTGAGAGGAATTCCTTTCTTCCATGATCAAGGCGGAGAAGCAGCAGGAGTTACTCTCCCTTCAGCAGGGGAGTATGTCAGTACGAGATCTAGGGATCAAGTTCAAGGATCTCCTGCACTTTGCTCTGGATCTCTTTCCGGATGAGGAGTCTCAGGCAGGACGTTTGGAGGAGGCGCTTCGTCCTTCGCTCCAGTATGTTGTCAACCCCTTCACCCTTCCGACGTACTTGGCGGTACAGAAGAAGGCATAGGTTGTAGAGAGGATGCACTCGCTGGGAGGTGCACCCAGAGAGGGGATCCAGCCGGGCTCAATGAAGGGGAAAGCAGTCAGCAGCAGGTCTCCTACGACGGGACCTTCCAGGTTCAGGACAGTGGGGAGCAGGCCCCAGCAGATCCAGTTCAGATATTCGGGTCCTCGTCCCTTTTTCACGAGCCCAGGACCGAGGTGTTTTTCTTGTGGAGGTTTTGGGAACGTTCAGAGTCAGTGCCCGACCCGAGCTTAGTACGGTGGAGGTGGGCAGGTTCAGCGCCCACCTCAGCAGCACCAGTTTCCGGCAAGGCCCTTCCAGCAGCAGTAGGACCATGCTCCTCCGAGGTCAGACTTTGCGGGAGGAGGCCGACCTCAAGGTTCTCCTCAGGGACCTCGACTAGGGCGTGTTCGGGGAGTTGGACGACATTAGAGAGGCAGAGGAGCTGGGCATGGACAGTTGCACGCAGCAGAGTTGACAGCTCTGGCAGGACCATAGGTGGTGTGAGGTACGATTTGTTTGTTCAGCACTCTTGTTTCTGCTTTGCTCGATTCGGGAGCTTCGCACTCCTTTGTTGCACCTGGTCTAGCCCATGATTTGGGACTAGACGTAGAGAGACTTTCCGTACCACTAGTGCTAAGTACACCAGTTGGAGGCCAGACCAGCATATCTTGTGTTTTTCGGGGATGTGGGCTGACGTTGGGACCACATCGATCTAGTGGGGACTTTCTTCTGTTACAGATGGAGCCATACGATGTCATCCTAGGCATCGACTGGTTGTTTTCTGTTAGTTCTGTTATCGACTGCTTCTAGAGAAGAGTCGTGTTCTCCGACGTGGATGGGCAGCATGTAGCTTTTGTTGGCGAGAGGAGATATCAGGTGGGAAGCCAGCGTTTGGAGCCTCTCCTTTCCTTATTAGGTGGGCTATCAGTGGTTCCAGCTGATACAGAGATTATGGATGTCCCGAAGGTTGTTGGTGAGTTCCTCGATGTTTTTCCTGAGGAGGTTGTGACTCTACCCCCCCGACGTGACGTTGAGTTCGGGATAGACTTACAGCCTGGTGCCCATCCGATTTCGATGGCCCCTTACCGAATGGCACCTTCGGAGTTGCGGGAGTTGCGGATTCAGATTGACGATCTGATAGAGGAGGGTTTTGTTCGACCCAGCGTATCGCCATGGGGTGCTCCAGTTTTGTTCGTGAAGAAGGCAGATGGTGGTCTCAGGCTATGCATAGACTACCGAAGGTTGAACCAGGTAACAGTCAAAAACCGCTATCCCCTCCCAAGGATAGATGATCTCTTCGACCAACTGAGGGGAGCAGGTTGGTTTTCCAAGATTGATCTACGATCTGGATATCATCAGCTGAGGGTAAAAGACAGTGACATCTCAAAGACCACTTTCAGGTGCAGGTATGGGCACTTAGAGTTTGTGGTGATGCCGTTTGGAGTTACGATTGCACCGGCTGTGTTCATGGGACTTATGAACTTTGTCTTCCGGGAGTTTCTGGACCGTTTCATCATTGTGTTTATCGATGACATCCTGATCTACTCAAGGTCAGAGGAGGAGCACATTGAGAATCTCAGGGCAGTCTTGGGAGTCCTTTGCACCACCAGCTTTACGGGAAATTGTCGAAGTGTAAGTTCTTAACACAAGAAGTACACTTCCTTGGGAATTTGGTGTCTCGTCATGGAGTGTCAGTGGACCCGTCGAAGGTGGAGGCAGTTGTTTCTTGGGCAGCACCCAAGAGCATGGCAGAATTTCGTAGTTTCCTGGGGTTAGCAGGTTACTATCGGAGGTTCGTTTCAGACTTCTCTCGATTTTCTTCTCCATTGACAGCTTTGACAAGGAAGAACCAGGTCTTCCTATGGAGCGAGCAGTGCCAGAAATCTTTTGACTACCTGAAGGAGAAGTTGGTCAGTGCTCCCGTACCTAGGTTTCCAGAGGAAGGGTTGTTGTATGATGTGTTTTGTGATGCTTCTGGCCTTGGTATGGGGTGCGTGCTGATGTAGAAGAAGGGAGTGATCTGTTATGGGTCTAGGCAGTTACGCCCTCACGAGTGTAACTATGCCACCCATGACCTAGATCTTGCAGCAGTAGTGTTCACATTGAAGTTGTGGCGATATTACCTCTTTGGGGAGCGCTTTGTGGTCTTCTCAGATCACAATATCCTGTGTTATATCTTCTCCCAGCGTGACCTGAACTTACAGAAGCGGAGATGGGTCGAGTTTTTCCAAGACTATGACTTTGAGATATCTTACACTGAAGGTAAGGGAAACATTGTGGCTGATTCCCTGAGTAGGAAGTCACATAAGGAAGTGGTTCGGGAGTCCACTGATGCTTGGAAAGCGATGGGAGATTTGGCCGCCTTGCACTTGGATTCCAGGGTAGAAGGTGTTAGAGGCTGTTTGTTTTAGATGACGGTGCAGTACTCCTTGTTGCAGCAGGTGGAAGAGTCCCAGTGGGGGGACTCCGAGGCGGAAGTGATGCGGGATCGTGTCGATCAGGGGAATGCTCCAGAGGGATGTTCAGAGGACAGCCAACATCAGATGTTTTTCCATTGAAGGTTGTTTGTTCCAGAGGCAATGCATGAGGGAGTTCTTCGTGAGTTCCATATCTCAGCCTTGGCAGTACATACAGGAGTTTTGAAAATGTACCAAGGCCTGAGGGAAAAGTTTTGGTGGCCTGGGGTGAAACGGGCAGTGGCGAAGTTTGTGGCTAAATGCCTAGTGTGTCAGCAAGTGAAGGCTGAACATCGTGTTCCCACTGGGTTGTTGCACCCTTTAGATTTCCCTGAATGGAAGTGGGATGACATCTCAATGGACTTCGTCACAGGACTACCCAGAGCTCAGGGTGGTTATAATGCTATCTGGGTAGTGGTAGATCGACTGACAAAATCAGCTCGCTTCTTAGCAATTAAGGAGTCAGGCCCGGTTTACGTAGACGAGGTGGTACGTTTGTATGGAGTTCCAAATACTGTCATCTCATATCGGGATACTCGGTTTACCTCACGAGTCTGGAGGGGGTTACAGCATGATTTTGGAACACAGCTATTCCTTAGCACTTCTTTCCACCCCCAAACCGATGGGAAGACGGAGCGGACTATCCAAACGTTGGAGGACATGCTGCGAGCATGCGTTCTGGATTTTGGAGGATCATGGGTACGACACTTGCCTTTAGTAGAGTCTTCCTACAACAACATCTTCCAATCTACTATTGTCATGGCACCATATGAGGATTTTTATGGAAGACCATTTTGTTCACCCATTTGCTGGGCAGAGGTTGGTGAGACAGGTGCTCTTGGGCCAGAGATAGTGCAGAGCACCACAGAGAAAGTCCAGCTTTTACGTGAGAGGATAAAAGCGGCTAAGGACCGACAGAAGTCTTATGATGATCGTCAGAGGAGGCCCTTGGAGTTAGAGGTTGGAGATCATGTGTTCTTGAAGGTTTCACCTCGACGGGGGTAGCAGAGGTTTGGAAAAGGGAGCAAGCTCTCACCTAGTTTCATCGGACCTTTTGAGGTGCTGAGGTGAGTCAGCGAGGTGGCATATCAGCTGGCCCTGCCACCTCAGTTGGAGAAGGTTCGTGACGTCTTCCACGTCTCCCATCTTCGTCGGTACTTACATGAAGACTCCCACGTTATCGATTGGGGAGAGTTAGATATGGGAGACGACACAACCTTCGAGGAACGACCAGTCAGGATCGAGGATCGTAAAGAGAAGGTGCTCCATGGATGAACCATTCCATTGGTTCGTGTGTTGTGGAGACATGGCGGCCTCGAGGAGAGAACTTGGGAGCGGGAGACCCAGATGCACACTCAGTACCTAGAGTTGTTTTGACTTGTGTTTTCCCTTGTTCTTCTGAGCTTTGTGTTGATGTTGTACTATGTACCTTTGATATATGGAATGATTGGCTTGTCGGTTGTGAGACCTTTTGTTTCCTCGTTCCCTGGTAATGTGTAACATGTCCGGATGTGTGGGGAAAGGGGAAAAACCTGACCCTTAATCGAGACGCATTAATGAGGATGCGATTGAACCCATGCGGGTGAGTCAGTGCTGCCTAAAGCGGATAATATCTCAACATAGGAGAAGGAATTTCCCAAAACCACATGTTCGGGTACTGTGTTGGTTGTGTGGTGTTGGGGTAGTACGAGTTGAAAAATCCTAATGTATGAAAGTGGGAAGACCCAATTCTTAATCGAGATGCATTAATGAGGATGCGATTAAACCCGTGTAGGCAAGTCAGTGCCGCCTAAAGAGGATAATATCTCGACATAGGAGAAGGAATTCCTAACACATATGATTAGGGTTGTTGGTTGGGTTCCTACTATAACGAGAACCCTAAGAGGTATCTTGTTGGGTCCCTCTGGGTTGGTTTTTGAATTATCGGGGACGAGAATGTTTTAAGAGGTATCTGATGTAATGGCCCGGACCTCTCCGGCCCATTCCTTTGTTAAAAAGAAGGTCAAGAAGTGTTCTAGAGGGTAAAATGGACTTTTCCCACACTTTACAGAATTTTGAAACTACACGCCGTGTAGTTTGAGTACACGCCATGTACCCCCTTTCCAGGTATACCCCGTGTTGTAGGTCGTGTCCTCGCTGTGTGAAATAATGGGTGCACGCCATGTGTCCATTTCTACACACCGTGTAGTCCTTCCCCGCGTACGCGTTACCAATCAACGGCCGTGTACCGTGTTGGAGTCGTGTGCAATAAATGAGTACACGCCGTGTGTCTAAACTACACGCTTTGTAGTCCTTCCCCGCATATGCGTTACCCTCAAACCATGTGTTGACCAGTCAACGGCCGCGGAGCCATGTTGGAAGCCGCGTAAAGACCGTGTAAAATAACTGAGTACACGCCGTGTACCATAAAGTACACACTGTGTACTTTTGCTTTTCTTGCCTATAAAAGGAGGGGTCCCCTCATCCTTTCAACTCACTCCTCTCCTCCCCTTTCCTCTGAGCAGAGTTCTCCCAAGAGACTCGAAGGCTCTTTCTTCCATACCTTCTTCGTCCGAGCTCTGATTTACGATCTGTCAGCGGCCACGGGATTGTAACGACGAGGTAGAACTTCTGAGCTTGGATCCATTGTCTTTCCTTTGGCCTTTCCTTTCCGACTTCCACCTGAGGAGGTTTTTCCGGGACCTGATAGAAGTGACGGATGTCGACGGACGTCTTCTAAGGTTGATCTGGGGGAGCGTTGCGAACGAAACCTATTGAGGTAGGGATCTTACCTTCGTCTCTCTAATTTGTGCATCATGCGGGGTGGGTAACCGCTTTTTTTCATGGGAATCATTTGAACCATTAAATGAAGATAATAACTGGTTAAAGAACGGGGTTAGGAATTTTGTGATTGTTGTTACTTTATATCCTGTGATATTATGTTGTGAATTGAATGAGCTTATGCCTACTGAAAATCACGGTTGTTGGGGGCCTTTTCTTGCGCAATTAAATGTTTCCCTATCTTTCTAGACCATTTTTGTGGATGGAACTTTGTGGAATGTAGAAATTGGGTAATCACGTAAAGTTGGATGTTTAAAATCTACAACCCTTGTGCGATCACCCCGGTTAAACAAAAACGGAATAATGAATATGTGGGTGTTGTCTTGGATACGTGGCATGTGATGGGGGTATTTTGTGGGTTTTTGTGGATCGGGTGAGAACCGGGGCTGCGGTTGTCTTGGTTGTGGGTTGGTGTGAATGCTATGTTGGTGACGGGCAGCGGGGCTGCGATAAGTGGTATTAAAGGGATAATGATGTATGGGTTTCGGTGCGGTTGTGGTTATGGTGGTTGGTAGCGGGGCTGCGAGGATGGGTTGAATTTGAACGGACTTTGGGTTGTAAATAATAAAATCGGAAGAGTTAATGAATGGTGGGGCGTGGTAATGAAACGGAGTTAATAATCAATGGGGCTGTTTGGTTAATAAGAAGGACTTGGTTGTGTTGCTTGTGTTTTCCTAACTTGATTTGTGGATGGTAGGGATATGTTTTACGAACGATCGATGTGGCTTGTTTGTGGATAGTTTCCCAGTAGTTAAGGATCTAAATAAACTAATTATGCTGAAACGTGAAAACCTAAATGGGGTTGGGGTTTTTTGTTTTATGCATGCTTCGTAGTAGCAGTGCTGAGGCACGTGCTTAGTTTCTCTGTTTAGAAGCCATAGGTTGGGCTGTGTGTTTGGTATACATATATATATATATATATATATATCTTTTTTGTTTTATCGCACCCCACCCATGTTGATCAATTAGTGCCGAACACTCCCATTTCATGGGAGAGGGTGTTTTTCCCTTAGTTACTAGCTCATTCCTGCTCCTTCTCCCCTAGGCTGTGATGGCTTGAGGCGACCTTACACCTAAGACTCTTTGGGTAGGTTTCGATTGGGGTGGCTTTAGCCCAAGACTCTTCGGGCAGGTTCTACTGTTTCCCAATAATCTTCAGGATGAGGCCCAGGTGTGTGCAGGCGGGATACGTGGTTGTGAGGCCCAGGTGTGTGCGGGTGGGATACATGGTTGTGAGGCTCAGGTGTGTGCGGGCGGGATACGTGGTTGTGAGGCCCAGGTGTGTGTGGGCGGGGAGAGTGTGGCAGCTTCAGGACGTTCGCCATTAGGAAGAGCAGCTAACTAAAGGGAAATGGTGTGGGATACCCAATACTATTATTCTAATATACTACTACCTATTGTGATTGTGTTTTTTGGTGAGTGTGGCTGGTGAGGTTGGGTGGATAGAATTCTTTGATAGGTTTCTTCTGTTGTTCTCACGGGACATTAGGATGTCTCCCCACTTGTGCACGAGAGCTTTAGTTTTCCCTACTGAGTATACTTGTATGCTCACCCTACGTTTACTTTCAGGTTTCCAGGAGGACTACCAGGGCCGTGCGGGACCCTACTAGTCGGACAGTTGGAGTTGTTGCAGTTTTTGTTCTCTTGTTTTCTTTTGGTATTGTACTTTGAGCTTTCTTGTACTTTTACCTTGTTATAAAATTATTTAAACATGCATGTGGGCTTGGTTTGGGTTTATTTATATACACTTTTTCTTTTCCTTTTTGGTGGTTGACTTATCCTATTTCCCGATCCTAAATAAATAAAAAGGGTAATGCCTCCCATATTTGTGAAAATTCATACCCTTAGTGATAGTCGCCACCCCGGGGCCTACTGGAGGCGGGACTTAGGGGTAATTATCTCCCTTTCACCATTGCCAGATCAGGAGGGGCATCTTTGGTGGGAGGGGGTCGTGACAAAGCTGGTAACATGAGTCTACTCCTGCTTCCTTCATAAGTATTATGCAACCATCTGAAGTATTTTGAAACCATAAAAACACTTATTCTACCATCATAAGACTACTTCTTCCATTAAAAGATATATTCTATCATCACTATATGAATACTTCTACTACCTTTAGTTGACTTATACAACCATAAAGTGATTTATACATCCATGCTGAGGATCTACTACCATAAATTCATATCTACTATCATAAATAAAAATCTACTACCACGAATCAAGATCTTATACTGTGAACATGATCTACTACCATGAAGTAATATTTTCAATTGTGAGATGAAATCTATAATTTTGTGCCTATTATCTACTTTTTTTATATTTCTAATTCCATTTATATATCTACTTCTATGATAATTCATAATTGCATGCCTGAATTTTTCCTCTATGAATTTTTCTATTTCCATACCTATTTGAGATTAAATTTAAATTAAAAAATATAGCAGTTAGTTTATGGAATTTAATATAGGTTTGAGAGTTTCTATGTACAAGGATTTAATAATTATTTTTCTTAAATGGCTACTCAAGAGCATTTAAGACAAACTCATCCTTTCATGGATTTCCTAATTGGTATAATTATTTAATTTATTTATATACTACATCAGATAATTGGAGTTTTAAAAAAGTATAAATCTAAGGAACCTCTTGTGTACAAGTGTTGGTTGGTTGGTCGATCAGCTAGTGTGATTGGTGGATGTGTGCAAGTAGTACCTACTGAAAAGAAAGAGGATTTTCCTATGATTTATACGATGCTCTATTTTTCATGAAAAAAACTAAAACCTTGTAAAATAATTTTGAATATCAGTATAAGTGACATAAAGGATATATTTAAAGAAAATATAATATAAGAAGAAGATATTTTCTAATAATCTCAATCTTGGTTAGAGAAAGAGAACTACACTACATATTCATATTATTTTCTCACTTATTATTTATTATTATTTACTTTCTATTCATTATTGGTTTACCTACTTATACTTCAACCACAATATATTTTACTATATTAAAGATTAATCTGATACTCTCTTCTCATTTCTTTCATATCATTCATCCCACGGGTAATAGTGGAGGAGGCTGGTTGTAGCCTAGACTTTCTAGGGTACAAATGATTTTTTATACATGATCTAGGTTATGGATCACTGTGTTTATTTTAATAAACTCACATGATAGCGGAATCCTTTCAATTGGAGCATACTAATTCTTGACTTGAGATCAAACCTCTTATTTTAAAATATGTTTTGTGTTTAAATTTATTTTTCTTTCAATATTTTGAATTATAAAAAATTATTAGAAAAATACTATGGTTGTTATATTTTAATTGTTAAATAATTATTTTTGGTGTAAGTAAAATAATTAAAAAAATTAAATTGCTTCCAAAATATTCAACTAAGTTTTGATCAGACCTTCAAGAATTTATTTTAAAGCTTCAATTTTTTTATACCTATATTATTAGTTAGTTAGGTTGTATTATTTTTGCTGTTTTAAATTTTAATTTACAATATATTTTTTACTAAAAATTTTGAATACTCAATTCACCCCCTCTTGAGTAATTCACTTGGACCATCATTAATTTTCATATTTGTATGAATTTTTAGAAAATATAAATTAATAGGGAGTTAAAAATGGTAGATATAGATCTTTTCATTGAGAACATGGAAAATTATTTTTCCTTGAACATGGGAATCTATGTGATCACTCTTACTATTGAATTAGTTCTTGATCTAGAGAAGTATAATTTTGTACTAAACATAAAATAAAATATTATTTTTGTATCTTTTCATGAAAATAAGGGTTTTTCATTTTTATTCAAGGATAAAAAAATCCATTTATTTAAATGAAATTTTTTATGATGGTATAAATATAATTCATTTTTTCTTTTTATTGTATCTAAAATATCTAGAATAAAATATTGATGGTAAATGGATATAGTGGAATGATTTTAACCCTTAATAACTCTAACATTTTTTCCTAGGATATATCAATTGGAAACACATTTTTAGATTTTATAAAACTTCTCTATCAGAATAAATTTATTTGGAATCATATGATATATTTGAAACTTATTTGAAGGGTGAGATAGTTGGAACTATTTTTTCTAGAAATAGAGATAAATAAAATGATTTAACAGATCTAGTATATTATGATGCATTTAAACCTTTAAATATCCAAGATCATGGAGTTCATTAGTACTTCATTACTTTACTAGTTATTATAGTAGGTATGGGTTTGGGTTTCTTATGAAACATAAGCATAAATCCTTTGAGATGTTTAAGAAGTTAAAAAAATGAAGTATATAATCAAATTGTATAAAGTATAAAGATGTTTTAATCAAATTTATGAGGTGAATACTAAAGATAATAGTTTCATGACTATCTCAAGGAGTGTTGTATTATAACATAGTTCACTCATCTAGGAATACTATAATGGAATGGTGTGTCTGAAAGGAGAAATTGAATCTTATTGGATATTATTGAGACATATTAACTTACCTATATCCTTTTAGGGTAATTATCTTGAAATAAATCTCTTACACTAAATTTAGTTTCATATAAGGTATTATAAAGGATAACAAATGAAATATGGAATTTTTTTAGTCTTAAAATGTATTTTCTAAGGATTTGGTTTTTTTAATTATCTATTAAAATTATGAATTAATCTAAGTTAAGGATAAAATTAGATAAGTTTATTTTCATTGTTTATCTCAAATAAATAAGGGGATGTTATTTTTATAATCCCTTAGAACATAAATTTTATAGATTAATGTATTATTTTTCAAGAAAATGAATTCATTTCTAAAAATAGTAAGAGGGAGCTAGATATTTAGTAAATTATAATCTAATAAGAACACTTATTACCATAGATTTATGATTTGGTTCCATAAGATATAGTATAAAAAAATAGAAACTAATTATAAATAAGAACTAAGTAGGTCAAGTAGGATTTTTTATGTTTTTGAGAGATATGGAATTCTTATGAAAAATGATAATGTGGTTATGTTGATGATTTAACCCCCATGAGGAATACATTCTATGTTTTGAATATGGGAAATGACTTAAAGAAATAAATGATTAGATGAAACAAATTTACACTAACTAAGTTTGGTATTTAGTTGATTTAATTAATGGATCAATACCTATTGGTTAAAATTGGGTCATTTAGAAGAATAATAACATGGACGAGAGATTATTTACCTAGTATCTAACTTTAAGGAAATATTAGTGGAAAAAGGTTTCAAGAAAATTTATGGAATTAACCAAAAAAAACTTTTCACTAATTATGATGCAAAATTTATCAGCATATTCCTAGTTTTTAAAGTATTTTATGATTGTAAAATATATCAAATTGATTTAAAATATAATTTATAAATGATAATCTACTTGAGGATATGTGTATAACACAACCAAAGGGTTTTTTCAATCTAGTGAATTTTACAAAGGTGTATAAGAAGTAAATATCCATTTATGTACTTAAATAATCTTCTTAGAGTTTGAATATTAGATTTAATAAAGAAATATAAGATATTTACTTTTTTAAAAATGATTATGATCTATTTTTATATAAATAGATTAGTGGGAGATTAATTTATTTTATAATATTATATGTTGATGGAATATTTCTCATTGAAAATTTCATTTATAATTTACATTCTATAAAGGATTATCTTGGAAATATATTTTCAATAAAAGATATAGGAGAAGAATCAATCATGTTACTTATAAAGATCTATATGGATGGAATAAAAAGGATTCTTAGACTAATAAAAAATATATTTTTTTTAAAATCATGAGTTTATTTAAAATGAATGATTTTAATAAATGATATGTATTGATTATACATGGAATCCTTATAATTATTTTTTGATGAATAAAAAAAATCTATAGATGGGGGACCTTATGCATCAGCTATAGGATCCATCATATATGTCATGTTATGTACTCACATGCATGTTTCATATTCTTTGAGCATAATGAGTATATACTAAACAACTCTTGGTGGTGTGTATTAGATCACTATTAAAAATATTTTTAAGTATCACTACATTAATAAAGGTGTATTTTTAATATATGGATATGAAGAATAATTTTTTCATGGGTTTAAATCACAATCTTGTTTTTTATTTTTCTTAAGTGGGGGAGTTGTTAGTTTATAAGCTCCAATGAAGAAACAAGATTTGATTCTATAACTGGAAACTAAATACATCACTGCATAAAATGCCTCAGATATTTTTTTAGATTAAGAATTTCGTTTTAGAACTAGATATTATCCCAAACATTATATTTCTTGTTGAACTATTTTTTAATTACAATGAGGAAATAATAAAATATAAGGAACCTCAACCTAACTATAAATCCAAACATATTATTTAATAATATCATCTCATTCATGATATTATTAATCATGGTGATGTGTGAATATAAAAGAATTCTAGTGATGATAATATAGTAGATCCTATATCTAAATCACTAATTCAATAAAATTATGTGGTTCACTCTGATCTATGAGTATTAGATGTATGTTATGTTAGATCTGGTTCAAGTGGAAGTGTTGGAAATTATTCTATATAGACCAATCATCGGATTATGTTTTGTAAAAATAGTTGTATATAACATTATTTTATTTATAAATAAAGAGGAATTTATATATTATCATTACTCTATATTTTATTTCTTTAATACAATATATCATGATAATAGTCCTCTTAGTACTTAAGTTTCATGTTTTATCCCTAATTGAGAACCATCATGAAGTAATGATTGTGATTAAAGGTTAGTATGAATGATGTGTGTATACATTTAGCTATAAAAAGTACAAAAATTGTTTATAGGTAGGAACTTTTGAATCATATGTGACTAGAATTGAGAAATAGTAAATAGATTATCCTATTTGTATATTTTATGTATCTCTAATGAGGCGTTATTCATTTATCCTTTGATTGATAGGTTTTAGGTATGGTTATAATAAAAAAATTCATGTTTTAACATAAATCCAATGTCATTTCATTTTTTTGAGTTGGTCAGATAGTCTTCAGGTATATTATTGATTATGGGTGGGACATCATTGAATTACATATTGGGAATTTTCCTTTTATGGGACATATTAAACATTGTGGACCAAATTTGAGATATACTAATAAAGTTAATGGTAATACCTCATACATAGGATATATTAATATATTATGATTAATCAAAGATATGGGAGATATATTATATTTGAGTGATAAAGGGTTGAAATGATCCATATATCATGCCCATACTCTATTATAGACAATAATAAGTTTATTTAGTATATACATGGGTTATGAGATCATGTCAAACCTTTATTAGGTATAATAAAATTATTAATTGGAATCAAAATTTATACCGGTGGTATAAAATATTAAAATTAGTCACAAAATAATCTTTGAAAATAAATAAATTATTTATCCATATGGTTTGGATATTTTTAGAGACTTTATTTTGATTAAAATATTCAATCAAAATTAAAGGATTGTGTTTTAAATATTTATATTTAGAACATAATATGTGTGTGAGATAGAGGGGGGAAGATTTATAGAATTTGGTGGAGTTTAAAAATTATAATGTGTATGTGTATTAAAATGATATCATATAGTTTATTTTATATTTATTTAAACATATAGGATATATATAAATATTTATAAATAAAGATAATTATTAATGTATGGTGGTGATTTATTCAACTATATTTGTTACACATGGATGGTTGTAATTTATTTAACCACATTAATGATGTTATGACTAATTCATTTTCCTTGAGAATTTAAACTTTTATAATAGAAATTAATAATTAATATATTTAAATCATTAGATTAAGGAGCCTATAAATTAAAGGCCAAAGTGGGTTATCATACCAAAATAATTGGGAAGAAAAAAATAATTTCTTATGACCCCTCCATCATTAAAAAAATTCTTAACTTAATAACTTTAATATTGAATAACACTCTGGTTCTTATAAAAACATGAAGGGAAAAAGAACACTTTTAGAGTGTTAAAATCATTACTTTATTAATGTGATATTTCTATTTAAATATTTTTTTTACATTTGGGACAATCTTGGGTGTGGAATTTAATTTTATCATTTTCATTATATTAAGAGTGTATATAGTACACATCTAATTACTATAGTAACTTTCCCTTTGAATAATCTAATATTCAAATATCTAAAACACTAGGGAAGAAAAATTTTACATCTTATACAATTAGGAATAATTTTCCACCTCCTCATAGTTGATATACCATTCAATAAACTACTTTATTATCTTACATTCACCATACACCTCATATATAATCTATATTTATGAATTTTGGATCAAATGATATGATATAACATTTTTATCACCCAATGTAAGAGAGATGTAAAAATTATGTTCCAAAAAAAACATGACTAATCAGGTCTACCGAAGGTTCATATTTTTATTTGAAAAAATATATCACTGGCTCTTATGATCTATAAATACTAAAATGTAATATTTAATTAGATAATGTCTCAAAATATTAAAATAAAACACCATATATCTAATATCTAAGTTATGAGTGGAATTATAAAACTATTTAGGGTGTAATGGACTTGACTCATATATGGTAAGTGTTTACTCATGTATTAATATGCAACTATAATCTTTAAACATGAATACTTTATATTCCAAACATTTATATTTCATATTAAAAATTATGGTAAATTCATTTTAAACTTATATTTGACCTCAAAATTATTTCTTGGTGAGGTTTAAAGTTATAAGAATACTTGGTGAAGGATTTAAGGTCCAATACCAACAAATCTATTTAAAAAATTCAATAATTAAAATTTTTATAAACGTGGATGTATTATAAAATATAAATAAATCCCCATGTTTATATAATATGTCTATTAGATTATTAATGAACAATTGTTACAACCAGGAGGTTTTATATTGGATTTATTAAAAATAACCAAGAATAGGTTTCATGATGAGTTGTTTATTGATATTGAATACTATGGATAATTATAAAATTTTAAAGTTAATTATGAAAGATGTTTGAGTTTGATGAATGTTAGTTAACGAAAACTAGATATTTTAATCGCTAAATATTGGATATATTGGATATATTGGATATTAAAGGATTGATGGTGAAAGATATTGAAAATTTTATCAGTTTATAGTCACTAAATTTGTGAGAAAGTTAAAGTTTAGATTATTCTAGAATTCTAATTTTTGTTTTTATAATGTAGTTTTATTATTAATAATGGTAAATGTTTCTATTGATTACCTAATTTTTGGGTGTGAAATATTGGAGGAATTTCCATTCACCACTCTATAGTGAGTCACTATGGTGAATATTAATTAATAAATAATGGATATAGAAGTTTAAAGCTAATTTTTTAATTAGAATAAAAAGTTTTTTCATACTATGAACCATGTTTCATTCCATGATAATGAGTTTAATAGGGTTCATTTGGAACTACGTAAGGTTCATTCATTCCATGAGTTTAGATTTCACTTTGTAACACCCTGAGATATTGTAAAAAAAATTAAAATAAATTTGATCTTTTATATATTTTTCATTACATGCAACACTTATTGTATCTTTCTTTACGCACAACACTTATTTTAGCTTTCATTACATGCAACGTCGAGTTTAAACAAAATGTGACTTATTAGTAAAATATTATTATTTAATATGATAGTTATCACCTAACTATTGGAATAGAGGGTATGAATAGGATTAACTAAGATATTAAAATATTTGGTTACCCATTAATTAAAAATTAAAATCAAAACTATTTGAAAAAAAGGAAATCTTTTTCTGAAAAAACTATTTTTATGAAAAAAAAACATGTCTTACTATAATAAATTAAACAAACCACTTTTGATGAATTATTTTAAAAAAATTATATATTATATATTCAATAAAATTAAAAACATTGATCTTATGTATTTTCTAGACAATCGATAAGAATAAATCCAATTTTACGCTTAAAACTGCATTTTTATAAAAAAAATAGTTTTGTCACCATTCATGCACACTTATTTTAAAATTATTTTTTAAAAATGTTTCAAAATTTTATTTGAAAAAATAAACTTAATTTTTTAAATCATAATATCGAAATTATCATAGGGTAAATTTTTGAAAATTTTCTGAAAAGATTAATTTTTTGATGAATAGTGAAAATGCTAATTTTTAATTGAAAACTGCCTTTATTTTAAATTATTTATAAATTTAAATTATATTTTAAAATGGTTTTAAAGAAAAATAGGTTAAATTATATATCTATTAATACAATTTATATTATTGTAATCAATCTCATATTGAAATTGGATATAAAAACTTTGTAAACTTTTGAACATTTTCTCTTTGAAAACCTATTTTCTCATCACGTCTACAGGATTAATTTTAAATAACATTTTTTCACTTATGTGAATTTAATTTGTAAAAATTGATTCCATATTTGTAATCATCATAATATTTATTATCTAATAATGTTAAATTATTATTTTCCAAAATGATCGGTGAAATCGTAAAAATTAATTACGGTAATTAAGGTAAAAACGGGTTTACTGAAGGGGTTAAACTAAAAAGATAAGTTTTTAAACCTAAAAAATTGTAAAAAATATATTTTATGTCCATATTTAGACCCTATAATTTATAATTATCTATAATACTCCATTTTGGAGTCTTTTTATGATAAAAACATGGGTACACCTTTTTCTTTTTAAAAATTACAAGTCTATCACTCACCTCACTTATAAAATGCCACTCATATCCTCTCTTCCTCACACCTTCAAACCATTTTTTATTGGAAAATATATACCCAAATAACTTTTATACTTCCCTAATTTCATTATATAATCCTTATTTTGGGTATAAATCTAACATAGGAAGGTTTTTGGTGCAAACCTAAGGAAGTTACCCGAAGAAGAGGTAACGTCCTTCAACAAGCATTTTTATTTTATTTCTTCCTCCAAATTCTTCAATTATTATTAAAACATGATGATATAATAACCTCGGTATATTATATATACTAATATTTTTTTATTTTAATTTAATTACCTACAACCATCTATACTTCCATCAAATAGGTTGCGAAATCATTATTTGTGTGTACGGTGGACTACCGCATCCCAAACCAATGTCATTTGTTTTTCCATTATCACTTATCACAGATGAATATGATTATGGATATAAAGTATATATATAATATTTATAAAATAATTATACCTATATATTAATTATATAATATATTCCTTTTTACTTTCCATTGCTTAAGGGATATGATAACGTCGTTTGTGTGTACGGTGGACTACCGCCTCATGAAGTGATATGATTCGTTTTCACTAACAATTTACATGGAGGATAATAAGGATAAATATGATGAATATATGTCATATAAATGAAATAATTATAATATTAATTACATATTTATAATTATGAAAATATAATATATCATTTCCTTTCTTACCTTTTCACTCACTAAAAGATGATAATGTCGTCCTTGTATGTGTGGACTACCGCCTTCACGAAGCGATGTGACCCTCTTTTCAACACCACACTGCATGGATGATGTGTATAAGTATATTAAAATAGGTAATATGGTATTTATTATATTATTATCATTCTTTAAATATAATATGTTACTTACCTTCTTTTCATAATGATCGTTGAAAAATGGAAATGTTACTCATGCATACGTACGGCCTACCGTCTCCATAATTGTGACGTACTTCATTTATCAAAATAATATTTCATGATTAGTATTAAAAGTATAATTTATATATAAATATGATAATTATTTCATGATTATTATTCTAGGTATTATATAACCATGATCAAATTAATAGGACCAAAAATAATAAATCAAAACATATATGAAAAACAAAGCGGTTATTACCCAAAAAGTGATTTTAACATGGAATTATTAATAAATATGTAATAAAAGGACATAATTAAATAATATATGGTATTATACATGTCATTTTGGTTATATAAAATATGTATAATAAACTTATATTTATTATACAGTAGGTTAAAATGAGTACGAAGGAAGTCAGGACTTACAGTAATGGATTTTCATCTAACTTTTATTTTTTTGTGAGACACATGCCATATTTATCACATATTTATTTTATGTGGTCTATATACCATAAATTAATTTATTTTATTATTATTTTACTAAAAATGATTATTATTTACATATCCATTTGATTATATCTCTTTCATGAGGTTTTTGGTTCAAATGTTACCAAATAAACAAGGGTTTTTTGTCTCAATTTTCATTCTTTGATACATATGATTATACAGTTGGGTCTTTAGTTTAGTGGTTAGAAAACCCTATAATATTTAAACCAATTCAACGGTTCAAGTCCCGACATTAAAAAAATTTGGGTGGTTGCCTTCAGCGTAGGGTTGGCCTTGGCAACGAGCATGGAGAACAGTGGTATGTGGGAGACGTCGACGTCGAGCATTGTGGCGGCTAATAGCTTTGATGGACATGCTGGTAGTGGGATTACAATGTGGATCTAGTGGTGACCTGGTGTGCAGATGAATATGGTAATTGATGAAATCAGTGGGATCCCGAAGTAATGTCAACTAGCATACGGGCAGGTAGCGACTCTAGCAATGAAGAATCAACGTGCGGGCAGCATGTCATTGATGGTTGCTGGCATGCAGAAGAGGGTGTTTGTGTGATGAAGGATGAAATATGATGATATAGGTTAGCTTGAATGAATGATAACTATCATGTGACTGTGGATAAGTGGTGTCAATGATGAAAAAAATAGGCTTCAATACCTATAGTGAAGATCTAGATAGGGCTTCAGAGCAGCAGCACCCCACTTTGCAAAAGTACCAAATTGGAAGAATGAGAGGGTGTGGCATCTTCCATCGATGTCAGGTACTATGCATCTATATATGGGAAAATGTTAATTATACATCCATGCAAGGTTGGGATCTGGTTAATTGTGTTAATAATATTCTAGGGAGGGTCTAATCTAGTGGTGTCGGGTATTTGGGGCCTTCAGGGTCATGTATTAGGACATTCACCTCTGGGCCTACAGTTCATGTAAGGTTCCACCTCAACCTAATTAAAAATGGTATTATCCAAAATAAATAAATAAATATAAGACCTTCAGGATTTTATGAAGGGTGTATGATTATGTTATGCACCTATCTACTTGTACAAGGTGTATATATAGCCTCTTTGACATGTAATATCATTAATTAATTTATTCTCATGATATTTTAAGTTTTATTTAATGATATTACTTCATGGGTATTATATTTAAAAGTTAATAAAGTGGTACAGATTTTATGTTAAAATATTATCATTTATCAGGATTGTTTATGATTATGTTTCTAATGATAGAATATTATGATGCATCTCTCAAAAAACTCATGAATTTTCTTCTCCTATGGTTATGTCATGAGAATACATGTTTTCCCTTTATTTTTATCTATTTATGTACTTAGAAGTTCAAAAAATAATGTTTTAATAAAAATAAACTTTTTGGTTGAAATATCTTTTTCTTCCAAAACAATGTTTTATAAAAAAGTCAAAAATGTTTTTAACATTTTTTTAAATGATTTTAAAGACATTTTTACCCTTGTTTAATTTTTTAAAAAATATTTTAAAAGAAATATTCATGTTGTTTCCAAAAACAATGCTCATTTTTCTTTTACCGAAAATGTGAAAGTGATCTTTGTGTATGGCATGAATGGAATTTCCAACTATCATGACCATTATTTTCTTTGAATCTTCCTATATAGTTTTTCAATGTTATTTTCAAAGAAGAGTATTTTCAAAATGATTTATATTTTTAAAAAAAAAATTAAAATTTTAAAAGGATATATTACTCAATAGATTTTTTAAATGATTATTAAAGTTACCTTTATAAGTTTCCAATTTTATTTTCAAAGAAAAGGATTTCCAAAATGTTTTAAATTTTAAAAAAAAGTGATTTTAAAAGAAAATTTATCTTCCACAAGAAGTATTCCAAGTGATTTATATTTTAAAATAATTTTCCATATAAGATGATATCATTTTATGTAACTTATTATTTACTAGTGATATGAACCAAGGATACCATTATTATTCTTTATCTGAATGGTTTCTGATGAAAATATTTTTATGAAACCCATTTCTCTTACACAGGTTATACCATGAAAAAAATTCTTATGAAACCTATTTATTTTTCCATGGGTTATGATTTTATGAGATGATGAAATTATTATGAAACCTATCTCTTTTCCATAGGTTATGATATGATTAAAGTTTTATTAAACCAATGTCTTTTCAATGGGTTATGTTATGATGAAATTATTTTGAAATCCATTTTTTCCATGGGTTATGCTATGATGAAATGTTTTATGAAACTCATTTATTTTCATGTGTTATGATATGATGAATGTTCTATGATATTGTGGAACATAAATGTATGGATTAGGTGATGGTTGGGACCTATATCTCCTTCCAATGCATTAGATAATGATTAATGTTATATGAGATCAATGGGTACACAGGAGGTTATCTCAAGCCTGAAAGAGAGGTACATGGGAGGTCATCCCATGCCCAAAGTAAGTGAACAGGTGGTTATAAAAAGCCTAACATGTTATGAATGTCTTGGTGGGAACCTTGACATAAGATTTTGTATTCTTATTTGTATGCCACAAATTTATTTCTTATGCCAATTTTATGATCTCATGGATCATGTTCTTTCGTTTCCTTATAATTCATGTCTTATGAACTGCCAATCTTTATTCCATGACTCAAGATTATTATATTTGATATGTAAGATATAGTTTTAAAATTTTATTCTAATTTTATCATACCCTTATACTCACATTATGTTTACGTATTTCCCTTGTTTACCCTTACTAAGAATCTGATCTCACCCTTTATTATGTTTTCATTTCCCCGAGTTATGAAGAAAGGTTTTAAGTAGGGTATTTTTGTAAAGAGTACTAAAGGGGGGATATTTATGGGAGATATTGAAGATACTTCACCAAATTATAAGATTATGTACCTAGTATATAAATAAAATAAAATATTATAGTCCTTAGGAATATGTTGTGTAATGTATTGAATATTCATCTACAAAGATGTAATATCTATATATAAAAAGCCTGGGTAGATATAGTTAGTATCAGAGGAAGGTTTAGTTAACCTTTGGAAACAAGGATGAGAAAACTTTAGTGATATACTGAGGGATATTTCTAAGGATATGTCTACAGATGTCTCTAAGGATAAATTTAAATATGATTCAAAGTATAAAAAATGTCATGTGATTTTGGTAAAGAATAGAGCAAGTGTTTTCCAAGAAATTGCATCCCTATCTGGATACTTTAAGTGGATGTGGATATAGAATAGAGGTGTCTATGGGTAATAACTCCGAAAAGGGTGCATTGATCTAGAATTGATCAACACCTGGTGCACAAAAACATTCCTTATTATACACCTTGTTTGACACTCCTGGGGGATATGCTTTAGAAATTCAAAATATTTTTATAAACCATAATTATAGATTTAAATAGATGATGACTATGAATATCCTAGGATAAACCTAAGGTGTTATAGATAAAAAAGAATATTTCATGATTTATACATCCTAAAAGTTATTTTTCATGGTTTTTTTGTTTCCCACTATGAATATTGTTACTCACACTATGCTTTTTGGTTTTAGTCAATGGATGGAACCAAAAGGAAAAATGTTAACACTAAATCTAATGAGAAATTCCTTGATTATGAGAAACCAAATTGGGTGATGGATAGAGAGATAGATATTGTGATTATGCCTAATCATCTATCATGATATATGACTAATAATGTGAACTTAGGTGAGATTCCTAAAGCATCAAGTAAGATGAATATGAACTTTTATGAAAGTTCATGGGGTAATGAATATAGAGAAACGAATATTCAACTTCCTACATGTCAAGAAGGTAAGAAGAAGAACCTAGAATAATAACTCAAATGGAGAGGAATGTGTTATTTGTGTGTAAAAGAAGGTCCTAGACTGACAAATTATTTACCCTATGTGTGGGGAACAAGGGAATTATCGAACTTAATTCCCTGACATAAGAATTAACTTCTAGAACATGGAAGTACCTAATCAATGTCAATCATTAAAGTGGAATTATTGAAGTATTTATGTATTAAGATTCAAGTATTATATTGTAGAATTATTTTCCAAATGGTATTTGGGTTGTAAGAATCACGAAAAATCTAAGTATTATGTTATTTTTGGAAGTATATATGTCTCCATGTAAGATTAACTTAAGAGTTATGCATTCCATCATGGGTTTATAATTTTGAGTTTTATCATAAGTTAAAATTATTAGACACCCATCATGAGGTTTTACATGATGAGATTTTATCAAGATTAAAAGTATTTTATGAGACATTTATGGCAATATAACCCTTTGGTTTTGAGGAAGAATTCCTTTTATGGACATATTATTAAAGGTATTAGTAACCTTTAGGGTTTATCTTATCTTTTATATTAAGTTAATTATGGTTTATTTCAATTTCAGAATTTTTTTATTAATATAATTTTTGAAAAAAAATAATCCACAAGCTGAGCGATGGCCTATTGCATCTGGAAAGGCCATGAGGCTTAAACCCACAACTTAAGGGTTACAAGGGTATATTATCTAACACTGGACTATACAAAAGATTAATTATAGTAGGAAACATAAATAGATATATTAAATAGTATGTATCTCAATGCTTAGTAAGTCAGTAAGTCAAGTCTAAGAGATAAAGTTATAAAAGGATGCTAGGACCATTATCCATATGAGAAAGAAAATGGGAAGACGTCACTATGGGTTTTGTCATCAGACTCCCCAAAACATATAAAGGGAATAATGTTACATGGGTTGTAGTCGATAATCATATAAAGTCATTTCTCTTCATATATATTAAATAATATTTATATTGGGATAAGTTTTACAAGATATACATTAAGGAAATAATAAGGTTTCATGGAGTACAACATTCAATTTTATCTAATTGGTATCTGAAGTTTACCTTAAAGTTTTGGAAAAGTATTCAACAATCTCTTGATATAGAGTTGAGTTCTAGTACTATGAGAAAAATTAAAACCCTATAGAATATGATAAGATCTTGTTCAATTTATTTCAAATGTGGTTGGTATCACTCCTTCCTATAGTTGAGTTTCCTTACAAAAATAGCTTTCACTTGATCATTTAGATGACTCCTTATGAAGTCCTTTATACATACTAGAATGAAGTTATAGAAATAAAGTTATTAGGACCTGAGCTAGATGATGAGATAGTAGAGTCATTAAGTAACAAGTAAGTACTACACAAAGTTGATGTAAATGTTATGATAATAATCATCAATGTTATCTAGAATATGAGGTTGGAGATAATTTCTTTCTATGAACTTCTCTATGGAAGAAAGAAGGGAAAACTAAGACCTAGATATATCAGTCCCATTAAAATACTTGATCATATCAGGATAATATCTTTCTGTTTTTTACTTTCATCAAACCTCTCTCAAGTTCACAATGTATTCCATGTATCACTCTTAAGGAAGTAAATACCTGATCCATCACATGTACTAAACTCAGAGATCATACCGTTGGATTATGATATTTCTTATAAGGAATAACCAGTATAGATTCTGGATTGAATGGATAAATTTATATAAAACAAGACCACTCACTTGGTCAACATTTTATGAAAAAATCACCAGCTTAAGGAATATATATGGGAACCTAAGGACATAATTAGGTAGAAGTATCCTTAGTTGTTGGTACCAAAGTGATGAAGTTTTAGGGTGAAATTCATTTTAAGGGGATAGAATGTAACACCCTGAGATTTTATGAAATTTTTTTCAAATAAATTAAATCTTTTATATATTTTTAATTATACACAACACTAGTTTTAGCTTGTGTGACATGTATCACTAATTTTATCATGTTTTACACATAATGCTAAGTTTAAATAAAAATTGACTTGTTATTAAAATATTATTATTTAATATGACAATTATCACCTAGTCATTGGAATTGAGGGTATGAATAGGATTAACTAAATTATGAAAATATATGGTTTAAACATTTATATATAATTAATTATTTGGTTACCAATTAATTAAAAAATAAAATAAAAACTATTTGAAAATAAAGAAAATATTTTTCTGAAAAAACTATTTTTATGTAAAAAACAAGTTTTACATCAATAAATTAAACAAACCAATTTTGGTGAATTATTTTAGAGAAATTTATTTATTATATATTAAATAAAATAATTAACATTCATCTTATGCATTTTCTATATAATAAATTATAATAAATCTAATTTTATGCTTGAAAACAATATTTTTCAAAAAAAATGGTTTTGTCGCATTTTGTGCGCATTTATTTTTAAAAAAAGACACTTTTAGAAAATTTATTTTAAAAAATAAAAAAAAATTGAAATTATCATATCAAAATTAACTTAGGTTTATTTTTTGATAATTTTCTAAAAAGATTAATTTTTTGATGAATAGTGAAAAATACTGAATTTTAATTGAAAACTCCCTTTTTATTTAGATTATTTATAAAGTTAAATTATATTTTAAATTTATTTTAAATTAAAAAAAATTATATATCTATTAATCCAATTTAATTCATTGGAATAAATTTAATATTTAAATTGGATATAAAAACTTTGTAAACTTTTGAACATTTTCACTTTGAAAACCCGTTTTCTCGTCGTGTCTGTGGGATTAATTTTAAATCAAATTTTTCCACTTATAAGAATTTAAATTTTAAAAATGGATTAAATATTTTTAATAATAATAATTTATATTATATAATAAGGTTAACTTAATTTTTAACCAAAATGAATAGTGAAAATAGTAAAAATTAATTATCATGGTTAAGGTAAAAATGGACTTACCAAGGGTTAAACCAAAAAGATAAGGGTTTAAATGACCTAAACACTTGTATAAAATCTATTTTATAGGAATATTTATACCCTATAATGTATATTTATTCATAATAATCCATTTTTAATCCTTTTATGATAAAAACATGGGTACATATTTTTCTTTTCAAAAATTACAAGTGTGCCACTCACCTCACTTATAAAAGACCACCCCCTCTTCTCTCTTATTCACACATTAAAACCCTTTTATTACTAATAAATACCCAAATAACTTAACATATTTTCTCCTCTCATATTATAATCTTTTTTGGTCATAAATCCAACCTATCAAGGCTTTTCGTGCAAATATAAGGAGGTTACCCAAAGAAGAGGTAACATTCTTTAACAAGCCTTTTTATTTTATTTATTTCTCCACCTCCATAAATTTCTATTAAAACATGATGATATAATAAAATCAGTATCTTAAATATACTTAGATGTTTTTATGTAAAATTAATTACCTACAACCATCTCTACTTCCATAAAATTGGTTATGAAATCATCATTCGAGTGTATGGAGGACTATCGTCTCATGAACCGATGTCATTCGGTTTTCCATTACCACCTATCACGGTTGGATATTATTATGGATATAAAGTATATAAATTATATTTATAACATAATTATACCTCTTTATTAATTATATCATGTATATATATATATTTAATTTCCATTCTATAGGGTATACGATAACGTCGCTCATTTGTATGATGGACTACTACCTCATGAAGTGATGTGATTAGTTTCCACTAGTGATTTACATGTAAGATAATAAGGATAAAGTTAATGAATATATGTGATATAAATGAAATAATTATTATATTAATGAAATAATTATAATTATTAAAATATAATATATCATTTTATTTCTTACATTTTCACTCACTAAAATATGATAACATTATTCATGTATGTGTGGACTATCGCCTTCATGAAGCGATGCGACTCTCTTTTCATCATCAAGCCACATGGATGATATATATAAGTAAATTTAAATAAATAATATTTTATTTATTATATTTTTATAATTTTTTAAATATAATAGATTACCTACCTCATTTCATTGAAAAATGGAAGTGTTACTCATGCGAACGTATGACCTACCGTCTTCATGATCGTAACATACTTCATTTTTCAATTCCATCTTTCATGATTGGTATTAAAAGTATAATTGATAAATAAATATGATAATTATTTCATTATTATTATTCTATATATTATGGAACCACAATCAAAGTAATAGGACTGAAAATAAAAAATCAAAACATATTTGAAAAACAAAGTGGTTATTACCCGAAATGTGACATTAAAATGGAATTTTTAATAAATGGGAAATAAAAGTAAATAAGTAAATCATATACGGTATGATATTTGTAATTTATATTCTATAATATATTTATAATAAACTTATATTTATTATATAGTATTTTTGAATGAGTTCAATGGAAGTCGAGATTTATAGTGATGGATTTTCGTCTCACTTTTATTTTTCTATGGGACACATGCCATATTCATCACGTGTTTCTTTTATATAATGTATATACTACCCATGAATTTATTTTATTATTATTATAATTAAAATTATTTTTATTTACATATATATTTAAGTATCTCTCTTTCATGGGTTTTACGATTCAGAAATTACCAAATCAATAAGGGGTTTTTGTCTCAATTTGCCTTCTTTGAGACATATGATTATGTTATGTACATATCTTCTTGTATGATGTGAATATAGATCACCTTTTACATTTAATATCATGAATTTATTTATACTCATGGTATTTTAAGTTTCATTTAATGATATTCCTTCATGGGGCTTACATTTTAAAGTTACAAAATTGGAAAATATTTTATGTTACACTCTCATCGTTTATTGATATTTTTTATGGTTATTTTTCCAATAATAGAATATTATGATCCATATCTAAATAAACTCATAAATTAACTTATCCTATGGTTATTTCATGAGAAGATATATTTTCCTTCGATTTCCTCTCTCTATGTACTCAAGAGTTCAAAAATAATGTTTTTAAGAAAAATCATATTTTCGGTCAAAAACCATTTTTCTTCCAAACACATGTTTTTTAAAAAATGTTTTCTAAAAAATATTTTTTTAAATGATTTATTAATTTAATTTTTATCCATGGTTTACTTTTTACAAAATGTTTTAAAAATAATCTTCATGTTGTTTTCATAAAAAAATCATGTTTCACTTTTACTAAAAATGTGAAAGGGGTTTTTGTGTACAGTATAAACAGAATTTCCCATCATATTGACCATTATTTTCTTATAAGATTACTTTATAATTTTTAAAGTTTATTTTAAAATTAAATTATTTTAAAAAATATATTTCTAAAAAAAATCAAATTGAAAAGGATTTTTTCCTCAATAAATGTTTTAAATGATTTTTAAAGCTTCCTTTATAAGTTTTCAAGTTCATTTTCAAAGAAAAATATTTCAAAAATATTTTATATTTTAAAAAGTGATTTTCAATGAAATTTTATCTTTCTTAAGAAACATTCCAAGTGATTAATATTTCAAAATCATTTTCTATTTAAGATTATATCCTTTGATGTAACTTATGCTTTATTAGGTATATGAACCAAGGATATCATTATTATTATTTCTATGAATGGTTTATAATGAAAATATGTTTATGAAACCCATTCCTATTCCATGCATTATACCATGAAAAATTCTTATGAAACTCATTTCTTTTTCCATGGGTTATTCTTTGATGAGATTATGAAATCATTATGAAACCTGTTTATTTTCCATAGGTTATGATATGATAAAATTTTTATGAAACCCATATATTTTCCATGGGTTATGTTATAATGAAATGATGAAATGAGTTCCATGGGTTATGCTATGATGAAATGTTTTATAAAATCCATTTCTTTTCATGGGTTCTAATATGATGATTTTTTTATGATCTTGTGGCACATAAATGCAGGGATTATGTGATAGGTGGGACCTATATTTCCCTCTGATGCATTAGGGAATGATTAATTTTATATGAGATCAAAGGGTATATGGGAGGTTATCCCAAGCCTGAAAGAGGGAACATTGGCGGTCATACCAAGCCCAAATAAGGTACACGGGTGTTATCCCAAGCCTAACATGTTATGAATTTCTTTTTGGGTAGCCTTGAAATAATATTTTATATGCTTATATGTATGCCAAAAATTTATGTCTTATTCTAATGTTATACTCTCATGGATCATGTTCTTTGATTTCCTTATGATTTATGCCTTATAAGCTACTATTTTTTATTTCATGACTCAAGATTATGATCTTTGATATGTGGTGTATGGTTTTTAAATATTATTATCATGTTCTCATACCCTTATTCTCATTTTATTTTTATGTATTTACCTTATTTACTATTACTAAGCATCTGAGCTCACCCTTTATTATGTTTCCTTTCCCCAGGTTATGAAGAAATGTTTTAAGTAGGGTAAGTTTGTGAAGAGTACTAAAGGGGGTATATTTATGGGATATGTTTAAGATCTTTCACCAAATTATAATATTGTGTACCTAGTCTCCAAATACACTAAACTATTACGGCCCTCAAGCATGTGTTTTGTAATGTATTGAATATTCTTCTAAAAAGATGTAATATCTATGTATGAAAATCCTAGGTTTCTATAGACTCTATGAAATAGTTTTTCATAAGTATGTTCTTATAATTTTACAAATTTTATGTTTTAAGCTTTGTGAAGTGACACATTGTATCACTATATGAAGGACGATTGAGCATAATTTTAGTGAATCTATTAATTAGAGTATTGTTCTACAAATTTAATGATGCATTGTAAAGATTATTAAATGTTTTTTAGTGATTTTGATAAGTATATATCCATTCCATGACACATAATGTCACTTCATGAAGGGTTATGGATAGATTTTAGTGTTTCTAGAGTTGAATCTATTGCACCGTGAGAAGGTAAACCACACCATAAAAATTCATATGAATATTTAAATGGTTTTTTTTTGGAAAGTATCGTGCTATAAAGTCTTAGGTCACACTGTGATCTATCTAGAAATTGATAAAAGTTATAGAGAAATGATTATATCACACCGTGAAGAAAAATTTCACACCATGATTTGTATTTTATATAATATTCAAATAGAATTAATTATGTGGTAGTCACATGGAGGTTTAATGGTTATTTAGGAAACTATTAACTACCCATTCAAATTCAATGGTGTAGATTTATTTTAGGAAAATTAAAATTATAGATTTAAACTAGAGGAATTTATGAGTTAATATAGATTTTAATTTCACATTGGAAATTCAAATTATTTCAAGTTATAATATAATATTTTGTATATATTTTAGTATATCTAAGAAAAATAGTATAGAAAAATATATAGAAAAGAAAAAGGAACTATGTATTTCTAGAGAGAAGAAAGGGAGTCAGAAACATGGTCTTTAATGAATATATGAATTAAATAGAATTTTTTTTTGAATTGGATATTATTAAAGATCAAGTTTAGAATAAGTAATATTTTTTTTATTTGGTTTGAGAAAGAAGAGGTGTTGTGTATATCTTTGAATATAGGGTTCTCAGGATATCATGGAAGAATTTATGTAAATAGATAAAATAATATTAAAGAATAATTCCTATAATGGAATTATTATTTATAGTATTGTTGATGTGTGAAGTTTTATAGAAGATTAAATACTTGTCTCTTATCACAAGTTGGTGATCATTTCAAGCAGTGTAATTAGGATAAACACTTATAATTCATTAGATAATCAATATCTAGTATTTATGATAAATAATTAAAGTATATAACTTGGAGTGACATTCATATCATTAAAATTATAAGATACCTACAAGTTTATAAACTGATACCATTACCAAATAATTTCATAGAGTAGAAGACGAGGTGGTGAACCTTGAGAGATAGTGATCTATCCATAAACCATCTACAGGTAGTGAGACTTGGGATGTAGTTATCATATCCCTAAATATTATACTAGTAGTGGGCCTTGGTGAGGAGTGACCTTACCTAAATATTTTATCCACAAAAATACTGATTTATAGTGTATTTTGGTACACTAACACAATGTTGAGTGTATACTCCTTGGATGTATCCCAATGTTGGTGAACCAAGTAAAATCTATGTGCACCTTTATTTTATATTTTATACAAGTACATGATGTATGTTGTGGGTGTGTTTAAGAAAGAAATAGGTTAAAAAATTATTCCTTCTAAAAAGGTAAAAATCCAAAATAAAGTGATAGAGGAGAAAAAATTTATTTTTAATCTACAACTTAATTCACCCCCCCCCCCACACACACACACACAAACACACACACCTCTAATGATGTCTTGTATTACTAAGTGGTATCATATCTAATAGGTTCTATTATAACTCAACATATCCTATCTGGTTTGTAAATATTTGAATAATATGTAAGATATGTCTCTATCAGTGAATGTTACATTATTCGATGGAAGTAATTTTTATAAATGGAAGAAGGATTTTATGTCTTATCTGGAAGTATATGTTGTAATCACTCATAATATTTTAGTGACTGTATTTGTTTTGAGAATTAATCATATAATGGTTTATTATATTGATTAAATAAATATAGATATTGATTTATGTGCTAATATTCTGTTAAAGGATAATTTTAAAGAAAATTTATTCAAGAATACATGCCCTCATAATAATTCTAAAGAAATGTGGATGAAGTTAGAAGAGATGTTTGGTATAGAATCTATGTTTAAGTAAGAATATCGGGTTTCTTATATATGTTTGGAATGTGAACTAATTGAAAAATGTATATTAAATTAGTTGAAGAAGAATATTATGTGTCTAGAAGGAACAATAAGAAGAACAATAATAAGTTATCCAAGAAATTGAGTATTCTCAAGGAGGTGAACAAAATAGATTCCTTTTTTTAGTCTAACTTTTATACAATTTTTAATTGTAAATCTAAAGATGCGGATTATATATCACCTAAATTCTTGGAGGATGATATTAGAAATGATGAAAACACGTCATGTGATAAATCTTGAGATTTTTTATGTAACAAACAAGAGGATATAAAATCTTTGAAGATTAAAGAATAATTATTGAAATAATATGGTGAAAATAACTCTACTTATATAGCTTATTTGAAATAAAAAATAGATAGTTAATGGATGGAGAGAAGGATTCAAAAAAATTTATTGCAAAAATGAACATGAAAATGAATTAAAAAAGTGATGTAATTAAATAATTTTTTTATGAGTTGGAGTTATGTATAAAAAAAGAAAATTTTCATGAATATTCAATTTCATCCCTGAGAGAGTAATGTAAAGAACAAGTAAAGGTTATAGTGGATGAAAATAAATCTCCCCTTAAGAGTTTATAAGGTCAACTGAAGAAGAATAATTTGATTATTGAGATCCATAAAGGATAGATTCATGTTTTAAAGAATAATTTAAACACATAAGTTTCACACATAGTGACTTTAATCAATGGAAAGAAAAATAAAAATCTAGATTTAATATATAAGAATAACCAAAATTCAATATTTGGAAAGAAAATCTCTCAAAGTAAAATGTTGAAGAATTGTTATTTTTATGAAATAATTAGATATATAATGGATGTGTGTAAGAATAAATTGAAGATATGAAATAATAGGAGACCTACTGATGTAACACATCCATGTAAGTCTATTTAAATGTATGAATATTTCATCAAGAGATGTTATTTTTGTGTTAAATTAGTCATATGGAGAGGTACTATAGAAATAATAATAATAATAATAATAATAATAATAATAATAATGGTCCAATATAAGATACCCCACTCTTATTAAAATAAGGATATGGGAATGTAAGGATGAGAAATTTATTCCAATGAGGAATGAAATTCATGGAATTTGATGAATATGAAGTGGGAAGGCAGAGGAGAATGCCTTGGATATCTTTGATGGATTATTCATAGTAGCCATCATGGAGAGAAAAAGAATAGATTTAGTTGTTGAGAAAGAGTTGGACACACTATGAATGTGTGTAGAAAGGATAAAATGATAAACATTCAAATAATAGAATAGATTCTAAATCAATTTGTCTCACTAGATAATAGATTCATGGTCTTATAATATGGTACTGAATAAATTCAATAAAGAGTGCATAAAAAAGAAAAGGTTGTATAGACACAAAAACATTCCTTGAAATATGAGAAGCAATTATATAGAGAAATGATGAAATAAGGGGTTGATTTCATGTAAATAATGGAAGAGAAGAAAGAGGAATATTTAAGTGGTTTCATTCATACCACTATTAAGTAAAAGCTGGAAATTGATTCAGTAGTTGTTGGGTGAAAAAGGAATCTTTTTGGAGAATGTATAAATGATTTATTGAAGAAGGAAAATTTAACTAGTGGGATTATCCACACTAAGGATATGAATACCAAGTTATATAAGAAGAAATATTCAAACCCAAACATTCAGAGAGAATTTTTCAGAAGTGTCATTATTTAGAGAAAGACTTGGAAATAGATTAGAAGCAAAGGGTTCGCATATGATAGTCAACCACACTTCTCTAATAGAGTATGTTAGAGGTAACCCTCTCACCATGAACTTAAGCTATATATTTTATGATTGGAATGATTTAGTATTAAGGGGGAGATACAATCTATCAGTTATATGTATTTAAAAGAGGTGGATGCATAATGAAAGCATGTATGATTTGATAGGATAGAAATGCACATTGTCTGTGCATTAAGAGAAGATAATTATTGGATTAAAAATAAAAAAAAGGTATAAATATACTTCTATAAATTGTATCACTATAGGTGAAAGAAACAAAGGTTCATACTATAAATGGTATGAGATATTAAAGGGATAATTATACTGAATTTATAGATTCATATAATAATGAAGAAAATGAAAGCAGTGTCAAGTCCAAGAATGGTCACTAAGTGATATAAATAGTTATTTCAAGAAATTACCATGAAGAATCATCATTTAATCAGTTTATGCATGCTTGAATAATGAATCTCATATGGTACTAAGCCTATTGTGGAGAGAAATTGGTTTCAAATCTAAATAAAATTTCTATAAATGGATATTAAAATGTTGTTGATAAGAATGTTATTATGACCAATAATTTGTTAGGTTACTACAATTGTTAACGATCATATGAGAATGAATAATCCTTATGAATAAAGAAATATCATAGATATCAATTGGTATCACTAGTTTCCTATTTACATGTGGTATCAATTGATTCAACATTTAGTATGTCTCGCACTCTTATTCATAACTTCTTATACATTAATAGGTTTTAATGAATGTGATTGAAATCATAGGAAATGTGTTTTTAAAGGAATTAAATTACTCAAGATACAAGTGTTTAATAAAAAATAAGTGAGTATATAGATTTCATTTATGTTATTAACAAAAACTCTTTCTTTATTCATTAATTTATGTCTTAGTAGGCTTAGAGGATTTATTGACAACTCATTAACATGTGTTAATTCACTCAAGGAAATTATATTGAGAAGAGTTTAACTTTAAATAAAAGTGTTTTAAAGTTAAATTTTAATAAGGACTAGATAAAATTAGTTTAAAATCTATGTGAATAATATATAATTGATATGATAATATGTATATTTCTTTTGAATATATGGTGTAAGAAGTATAATGACAAAGAGGAAGTGTGGATGGTGTTAATACCCAGGTAATTTTCTAGAAGTGAAAGAAGAATTATATAAAATCCATTAAAGAGTTTTAGATTATGAAATAAATTGATAATAAATTTGAGAAACCACTACTAATAAATAGGCCTTTAATAGTGCTATAAATGGTCTTTATCAGTGCTAGAGAACCACTGACTACCAGAGTGAGATTAAAATCCCTGGCCTTTTATCAATGTTTTTATTTAGCATCAATAAAGGGGACCTTTATTGGTTCTTATAAGAGTACTGATAAAGGTTAGCTTTATCATAATTTTTAGAAGCACTGATAAAGTGTCCTTTATCAGTGTAGATAAATTTATCTGTTATCAGTTCTTTTAAAATCGCTAATAAAGGGGTATATTGCAATGTGTTGTAACATAACACTACAGCACTAGTGAAATGTGTTGTAACAGTACACCGCAGCACCAGAAACACCACCAGATATCAAAAAAATATAGTACCAATATATAATTTAAATGAAATGAAATTTACAACACAAATACTAGAAAAAACACTATATTATATACATTTCAAAAATTGATTTATATAATTACATAAGTACAAATTATTACATACATTCAAAAACATCAATTTTCCTTTGTATTTTGATCCTAAGCTCGACCCATGCTATTTCCGAACAAACCACCCCTTATTAGGAAAAAGAAATCACCTATAAAAGAATAAAATTCTTATTTTAGTAATAATATAAAGAAATAAATTAATATAAATTGTTAATTTCAAACTAAACTTTAGCGATGTGATGTGTGTTAAACTAAAATGTCACTTATATATTAAAAAGATGCACTTGGAGTCATACTTGTCACACTATGTATCGGACTGAGGTGTGGTTAATTCCAACACATCTAAAATAAATTATGGATCATTGTCCTAAAGTATCAAAACAATTAAAATGTGTTTTCTCATTTTTTGAGGATGGAACTTGTCTTTTTTAGTAAAATGTCATTATAAACTGGAAACATACACTTTGACGCGTACTGGTCACATAATGTGTCAGTTTGATGTGATATTGATTCCTACATGTCAAAAATTACTTATGAACCATTTTCCTAAATTACCAAGATAGTCGGACTTTGTTTGATCAGTTTTCAGTCAGTGGCACTTTTTGAACTAAAATGTCAATTTTAAACAGATAACAGACATAATGAGTCATACCAAGAACATTGTGTATAGGATTAAGGTAAAGTTGATTACTACACATCAAAAATGACTTATGTATTGTTTTCCAAAAGTATTAAAACAATATGAATGTTTTTTCTTGGTTTTGAGTAGTTTAGTTGTTCTTTTTACTAAAATTGGTGTCAAATTTAATTAAAAAGATGCACTTGGAGTCATACCGATCACATCATGTGTCATATTGAGGTTCGGTTGATTCCAAAACATATAAAATGAATTATGGATCATTTTCCTAAATTATCAAAACAATATGAACATGATTTCTTAGTTTTGAGTATGTCACTTTTCTTTTTTACTAAAATTCCATTATAAACTAGAAACACACAATTTGACTCATACCGGACACATTGCGTGTCAATTTTATGTGAGACCAATTTATACACATCACAAATTACTAATGAATCATTTTTCTAAATTATTAACCCAATCATAGATTGTTTTCTTGGTTTTAAATGAGTGACACTTTTTGAACTAGAAGTCAATTTTAAACTAATAATGAGCACATTGAGTCATATCAGGAACATCATGTATCAAATTTAGGTTTATAAAATTTCTACATGTCAAAAATGACTTATGGATCATTTTCCTAAAGTATAAAACCAATACGAATGTGTTTTCTTAGTTTTGAGTAGGTCAACTATCCTTTTAACTAAAATTAATGTTAATTTTAAATAAAAAGACATATTTAGAGTCATACCTGTCACACCATGAATTGGATTGAGGTGAGTCTAATTCAAAAGTGTATCAAATGAATTATTGGTCATTTTCTTAAATTATAAAAACAATATGAATTTGTTTTCTTGGTTTTGAGTACGTCTCTTATCTTTTTTATTAAAATGTCATTTTAAACTCAAAACATGCACTTTGACTCATACTGATCACATCGTGTATCAATTTTATGTGAGAATAATTCCTACACATCAAAAATTAATTATGAATCATTGTCCTAAATTATAAATACAATCAGATCATGTTTTCTTGTTTTTCATTAAGTATCACTTTTTGAAGTAAAATGTCGATTTTAAGCTGATAATAGACACATTGAGTCATACTAAGAACATCGTATATCAAATTGAGGTGCAGTTGATTCTTAAATGTCAAAAATGACTTATGGATAATTTTTATATAGTATTAAAACAATTTGAATATGTTTTATTAGTTTTAAGTAAGTTGTTTGTCCTTTTTACTAAAATTGATGTCAATTTTAAATAAAAAGATGCATTTTGAGTCATATCAGTCACACCGTGCATCAGATTGAGGTATAGATGATTCAAACACATCTAAAATGAATTATGGATATTTTTTATAAAGTATAAAAATAATATGAATGTGTTTTTTCAGTTTTGATTACGTCACTTTCTTTTTTACTAAAATGTAATTTTTAACTGGAAACACGCACTTTGACTCATATTGGTCACATCATGTGTTGGTTTGATGTGAGACCAATTCTTACATTTCACAAATGACTTATAAATAATTTTCATAAATTATCAAGAAAATTAGAGCATGTTTTATTGATTTTTAGTGAGTGACACTTTTTGAACTAAAATGTCAATTTTAAATTGATAACAGACACGTTGAGCCATACCGGGCACATCATGTATTGGATTGAGGTTTGGCTGATTCCTTCACATAAAAATGACTTATGGATAATTTTCATAAATTATAAAAATAATACAAATACATTTTATTGGTTTTGAGTAAATAATTTTTCCTTTTACTAAAATTAATGTCAATTTTAAATAAAATAATGCACTTGGAGTCATACTGGTCAAACCATGTGTTAGATTGAGGTACGGCTGATTCCAACATGTATCAAATGAATTATGGATATTTTTCCTAAATTATCAAAAACAATATTTATGCATTTTATCATTTTTGAGTACGTCACTTTCCTTTTTTTCGCAGGTGGATGGGGTGACAGGGGGATGGGGTTTAGGGAATTGATTGTAGGATCGAGTCCTCGGGCCTATTTATTTTTAGTTTCTTTGTAAGAGTGTGTGATGTCATTAGAATTTATAACCTACTTTAAAATTTGTTTTTAAACTGAAAACAAACACTTTGACTCATATCTATCACATTGTTTATTGTTTTTATGTGAGACCGATTCTTACACATCACAAATGATTTATGAATTGATGTCCTAAATTATTAAAAACAATCTAAACATGGTTGCTCATTTTTCAATGAGTGACACTTTTTTAACTAAAATGTCAATTTTAAAGTGATAATGGACACTTTTTATCATACCAGGAACATCATGTATCAGATTAAGGTGCGTTTGATTCCTACATGTCACAACTGACTCATGGATCATTTTCTTAAAGTATCAAAACAATATGAATATGTTTTCTTAGTTTTGAGTATGTCAATTATTTTTTGTACTAAAATTAATATCAATTTTAAATAAAAAGAAATCAGAGTCACACTGTTTGCATCATGTGTTGGATTTAGGAAGGCTGATTTCTATAAATCCCAAAGTCTCAAAAAATCCTAAATTTCAATGTACCGCGATTTCCATTGGATTTATTTGTCGAAATTCCAACAATTCATATTGAATCGATATTCTTAGTCAAAAAACCTTTATCTTTGTTGAAATCTAGAAGAGTATAGGAAAATCATGTGACCATTATATCATGAGAAATCACCATAATAGGAACATGTGCTTCCTAAACTCTTTGGTCTTTTAACGAGAAACTTTTATTGGCTAAGAACATCGACTCAATATGTAGTGTTTCTAGTTTGAAAATAAAATTCAATGGAAAGTGTGGTAACATTGGCATAAAGAAAAATTTTATCTATTTTGTGGCTTCTTGTAGATAGTTGAAAGAAAAGTATGACTTCAAAAAAGATCTGGGAAAAAACTAAATAAGTATTAGATAAAAATGATAAAGAAATTAACTTACAAATAGTAGAGAAAATGATGATAAGATTAATTAAATAAGTAGTAGGAATTCATATTTTCATGATGTTTGTATGAATTCTTGATGCATTTCCTTGTTTACATTATCTCAGTTATAGGTTTGAAGTCTAATCTCTCACGAGCATGAGAAGATTCAAAAAAAACATCCCAACTCAAACAAAATAATCCAATTTTATAAGAAGAAAATTATTATATGAGTAATACTGAAAAGAAATAAATTAAAAATAAATATGAAATGAAAAATTAATTATATGGACATTGATTTTACTCTTAAAACATCATGATTACCTCTATGATTGATAATTGGAGGTAAATTGAAGGAAAGTGATAAATTCAAACACTACAGGTGTGAAAAGGTTTTTGGGGGAAGAAGTTTGTGGAAGTTTTGGTGCATAAAGGCATGAAATATGGATAGACCACCCCAACTAGAACAAAATAATTAACCTATATAAGAAAGCAATTCTTATGTGAATAATACTAAAAAGAAATAAATTAAACATAAATATGAAATAATACATTAATTCTATGGACAATGATTTTACTGTGAAAACATTAAGATTGTCTTTGTGATTGAGAAAAGTCAGCATCGGTGTTCTTCTTACCAAAGTAGTGGAGGGAACTTGAAATAAAGTGATAAATTTAACACTGCATGGGTGAAAGGGTTTTGATGGAGAATAAGTATGTGGAAGTTTTGGTGCAGAAAGGAATGAAAGATGGAAATAAATCTTCTAAAATAAATGCTCTCTATAAGGAATAATAAAAATTGAATCAATGTTTCATTATATAATTTTTTGGTAAAATATAGAAATTATATCATAACATTACCTTTACATATACCCAAAGGGTTTACTTTGTTATAGTGTGTTCATCTGAGGGATTGGTAATATCATCATGTGCAAAATACATTGTCTACATGAGTAGTCAAACATTTAATTTATATTATGTTAATGTAGTAGAGAATATATAATATTATGAGGAAAAACATAGTATATTAAAAAACTTTTACCTTATCATTTAACTCTATTTATTTTTTTAAATTTTTTAGGGATTTTATTTCTCTATCAAGAATATAAAACCCCTCTTTGTGGTCCCTTATAATCTACAAGACATTGTCTACATTGGGACTGACATGAATCCCATTTCATAAAATTTCACTGCACTCATATTTTCAACCCATTTTAAATAGAAAATAATAACTTGAAATGTTGTATAATCTAACTCATATATCTGTTTGATAATTCCAAAATATGACATATTTTCATAAATTGGATTTTTATCCTTGTAACCAAATATGTGCATCATTTTCACTACAAGCGTAACACCACTGTTTTTCATTGTACTGCATTCATTATGTTCTTTTTTATAGAACATATAACCATTTATTACAAAAACAGTGTAAGATATAACATTTTCATTTAGTCCTCTAGCTAGACATTGAAGTCGTTTGGAAATTGAATTCATATTTTCATATAACTCCTTATAAATTTGATCTCAGAACCATCTTATAAACTATTTATTATATGTATTTTATATCCATCCTTTATTCCTTGATAGATTAAAATATATATGAATTTATTTATGGGGTTTGATATATAGTTCAAAATCTTCACTGTTATATAAAATGTAAAGGTGTGCTTTCTCCCCCTGTATCAAGTTAATTATAACAATGTCTCTTCTAGAAATCTCTTCACTCATAAGGTGTCCATTGTGACGAGACTTTGGGAGACCGATGTTTTCAACATATGATAGGTAATCAGTATAGAATTCAATAACTTCTTCAAAAATATATCATTTTCCAATACAACCATCTGGACGACTTCGATTATTGGCACACCCTTTCAAAATCTTCATATACCGTTCAATGGGGTACATCCATCTGTAATAGATAGGACCACATAGTTGAACCTATCTAACCAAGTGAACCATGAGGTGGACCATTATATCAAATTATAGTGGTGGTAATAATATCTCTAATTCACATAATATGACTACAACCTCCATATCCATGATTGGAAACTTCATCGGATCTATAACTTTACAGCATATGGCTTTGAAAAAGAAGCAGATTCTGGTTAAGTTATGTCATATATTTTGAGGTAGAATGCAGTGAAAATCAACAGGCATTAAATCTTGCATCAAATCATTAAATTCATGTGATTTTAGTCCTTGTATCTTCAAATTATTTATTGATACGAAATTCTTGATATTTGATGAATATCCCTCTAGAACTTTTACACTATTAAGGAAAAGACATGATTTCAATTTTTCTTATCTGGATAGAGTGTAAGATGTTGGAGGAAGAAAATTCCTCCCTTTACCCTTAAATGTTTTTAAATATTCCCTTATACCCATGTTAATCATGTCCAACCTAGTCTTGGTGACATCTTTCATTTTTTTAGGAACATTTAGTAATGTGCCAATAAATAAATTTTTTTCTATATGCATGAAATCAAGAAAATGTCTCATATAAAAATAATTCCAATACAATAATTCAAATAAAATTGATATATTCTTCCAACCTAGTTTCAAATGGTTTTTCAAAAATGGTTTTTTGAAAATAGTTTCAATATATTTTACTTTATTTAGTAGTTGATCATTCGTTATTGGAGATATTATTGTATCTTGTTTGATATTTCCATCAAATTTTGTCGTCTTGGATTGGTATTTATGTCATTGAGGTAAAAAAAATTGATTCCTAAAAACATAGCCTTCGAGTAATGTTTCAAACGAAGTGAGTTTGTGTTATTTTTCACAAATGGGACAGCCCAACATTCCTTTAATTCTACAGCCTAATAAATTTCCATAAGCAGGGAAGTCATTTATCGTCTTGTACAACATGGACCTTAATATGAATCCTTCCCTTATATGATCATCATATATTATAACACCTTTATCCCACATCAATTTCAGATCTTCGATCAGTGGAGCCAAATAGACATCAATATCATTATTAGGTTCCTTTGGTCCATATATAAGTGAAGACAACATAATGTATTTTCACTTCATGCATAACCATGGTGAAAAAGTTATAATTTACCAACATGATAGGACATGATATGGGAGTAATTATTGGTACACTAAAATGATTTATTCCATATGTAGATAATGCAATATGAAAGTTTCTTGGATCATTTCCAAATTAAGGATACCCATAATCAATTTTCTTACAATGAGAAGAATCTATTGGATGATGTAGTTTCCCATATTTAATTCTTATATCTTCATGTCATGTTAATTATATCATGGTTTCTTGACATCTATATAGTCTTCTAAACAATGGAATAATATGAAATTATCATACATATTTCTAAGGACTTGATTCATTTTTCTAGTATTGATCTACACCACACTCAGGGAACTTTATAAGTGATTCATGTTCCTTGCAAAACAATATGCAATCATTTGGACAAGCATGTATTTTTTAGAGATCATGTCCATTGAAAATATAATTAGTTCAGCATAAGATGTTCAACATGGTAGTTTATTTTATTGTGGTATCATATCATTCAGGATACTAATTACTTCTGTAAATATTGTGTCACTCCATCCATTGCTAGATTTCAAATTATATAACTTCAATACAGATGAAAATGTTGTGTATTTAGTACAACTGGTATACAGTGGTTTTTTAGCATAGTTATTTAACTTCTTGAATAAATTTTTACAATCACAAAGGTCATATTTAATTTTCATTTTCATTTATTCCATGTGATCTTCATCGTCATTTTCATTGGTATTCATATCAAATGATCCATAAACCGAAATATCATCCCAATCAGTGTGCACGTTCAATTTTTTACCATGTTTAGTCCAACATTTATAGATCCGGTATATTTTTTGATAAATAAAATGTTATCTTAACTCTTATAGAGTAATTTTTCTTGAATAAAAACAATATAAACATGGACAAATGATTTGAGAAGGGTCATATACATGATCTATTATAAACTTAATGAACTCTTTAACTCCATATTCATACTCTTTTTCAAATGATTACCGTGCATCCATTTTCGATTCATATACATCCTATTGGGTTCATAAAATATTAATTTTTATAATAAATAAATAAATACACATAAGATATTCATTATCAAAAGTGAAAGTTATAGATAATTCTAATAAGGGACACCCAACATTTTATTTTATCAAATAATTTCAGTATACTTTGAAGAAAATGGGTAATTGAATTTAAGAAAAGAATTAATCCAATATAGTAGGTTTTATCCTCTTAATTCATTCAAATGTGAAAGTTATAGACAACTTTCATCCTCATCATCTCATCTCCCGAACATTTATCATTGTATTTTTTTGTTTGACACACATCCTCCATCTCTTGAGGACATGAACCTATGTTTCTTGAAATACTCTAAGCAGTAATCATCCATCGGATGACTAATGATTAGAGTAATGTAAGAAACATAAAAGAGATGGAAGATAATTCCCAAGAGAAAAAATGAAATAATAACTATTCGGGAGATGAAACTGATGAGGGTGATAGTTTTACTGCATTGTGTTCTCTAAAAGGGGAAATGACTCCCATTTGTGGGAATTACACCATTAGCACTAGTTATTAACTCATGGACTATTAAAGGTAATATTTGGGGGGAATAAACATTCTTGTTTGTGGTTCAAGGGGTCTCAGTAGGGACATGTTATGATATATGAATCTTTGGGGCCTCTATAAAATCAATATTTATAAGAGAAATACCAATTTTAATACTTTAAATCCTCTAACTATGACTTTTCCTACCTCTATTAGAAATGTATTATATTAAAAAGAATGTAATGTAATATTAATTTATAATTTATTTCACACTAAAGTATTTATATAAGAAACATCCTTTCATATTAGATATTGGTTGTTTATCCCACAAGATAGGTAAATTGATGAAATTAAAAAAAATTACAAGTTCAAATGGTGCTTATTATTTTAGAAATGGTGTGTCTCTTAAGATAAATTTTTTGAATTTAATATATGTTGGAAATAAAAGGCAATATTAAATAATGATATGTTTTTAGATGAATTAAAGTAAATCATACATAGTATTTATTAGATGTGTGATTAAGAAAATGGAGTGATTTTTAAGAAGTATTAATGAGTGGGTTAACCTTTCAAAGATGGCTATATTTTTACAAAGGTATGGAAAACTAGCCGAACCATATTCTAATTTGGGGTTAGTAAAAAAATAGGTAATTATTTTTGAAAGGGGAAATTTATTTTTAGTAGTGAAAAATTGATCATATTATATAATGAGATGTTTAAATACTTATGAATACAAGATAAAATTGATAGATATTTTTTACTAATTATAATGGATAGATTGTTAATAATTAAAAAAATATATATATTTAAATAAAACAACCCTTGGGCTGCCCCTAGTGAGACTTCCTCTTGGATATGCTCTATTAGGTGGTTGTGGACATTTGATGCAATTAGAAATCTTCAAAATTGAGTTCTATCTCAACTTACTCGTAAGTTTTAATTGGAATATCTGGATGAGATATTGTAAGGCTTGAAGAAATATGGTCCTTCCATAAAGTGGTCTTTCCATTCTATACTTTAGTTTAATTTTTCTTGGACCATCATCTCACATGATCTTTATCTAGTACATTCAAGCATAAAGGCAACACATTTCACCTTAATGGAAGGTGGAATCATGAGGGTGTATAAGATCCTCTCAATTTTCTCTACCCAATCCTTTATCTCTTTAATATCATATTCCCTTGAAAATATAGAGGCTTGTGGTGAAGAAAATCTTGATAAGGATCCTTCTCTCCATCAAATGTTCAATTAAATCATAAGAAAATGGATATAAAAATTAATGTCACTCTATAAATATAGTGAATGTGCATGATCCATCGGCCAAATCAAATGGAAGGGAAAAATAATCATCAATTAAAATATTGTTCCTAGCATCACTTGGAAACTCAAGAGATGAGGCTAAGAGTTTTGGATGGACACTCTTTCACAACTATTAATCACGCTCCGACAGCACTATCTCATTCCAACTAAACATCCCCAATAAAAAATATTGACCACAAGGATATGCTGATGGTAAAAAAATAATGATGATAAAAAAATTGAAATCGATATTGCCAAACACGTAACCAATAAGTTAGGAGGATGAGGAAAAAATAAGATACCTTGGTTTGAAGCTTTGAATAGTCCGGGAGAAAGTAGAGATATTGAAAATCTGAAAAATGTTCGATCCTTGGATTCATTCAACCCTTGAATCATTCTAGCCTTTGAATTGTTCGAGCCTAATTCAAGCCTTGATTCGAGTTTCGATTCACTGAGAAGGAGTGCCGCAAGAGGGTGTCTTCTGCAGAACCCTCAGATATTATGATGAGTTCGCGATTGGTTATAATTATTTAAATAGATTGGGACACTTTTATCAACACTTCCAAAAAAGGTTGATAAATATATGTCTTTATCGGTGCTAAAAATTGTTCATAAAAGCCATTTTTATTAGCATTAACCTTTTATACTGATAAAAAAGGATTTTATCAGCGCTAAAAAGGTGCTGATAAATATTTCTTTTATCAGCGCTTATTACTTAAGCACTCATAAAGGATTTATAATTATAATTATAAATAAAAAAAATTAAATGTATTTATATAATTATATATATTTAATAGATATATATAAATATAAATATAGTAAATATATTCTTTATTCAAATATATTTATTATAATTTTATAACTATTTAAATATATAATTATTTATTTTTAATTATATAAATACTTTTAAAAAAATAATATTTATATCATTATATATATTTATATAATTATATATATATAATAAATATATATAAATATAGCAAATATATTTATTATTTAAATAAATTTATTATAATTTTATAATTATTTCAATATATAAAATTATATATTTATAATAATATAAATACTTTTTAAAAAATAATATTTATTTCTTTATAATTATAAATGTATAAATGTATAAATATAGTGAATATACATTTATAAATATTTTTTTACAAATATATTTTTAACATTATTAATGAATATTTAATATTAATTAAATGCATGTTAAAAATGAGTGAAATTGAATAATTAAAAATTAGTACACTTTAAGAATATTGAAAAAATGAATAAGTTTTATTAATTAAATATAAATTATTATCAAAATATGGATATATATATTGAAATAAATATGAATACATATTGAAAATATTAAAACATAGTAAATAAATATATATAAAATAAATAATAGAAATTTATTAAATTCCAAAAAAAATAAGAAATAAAACATATTAAAAGTGATTTAATACTAACTTTAATAAAATTGAAAATAAATAAATAAAATTTACTGTGATTAAATACATGATATATTAAATGCATCGTGTTATAATGAAATTCTAAAATGAATACTAAAATTTGAATAAATTACAAAAATATTTGGTGTATGTGTTTCTATACAAGATTTCCTTAATTAAGTAAATATTTGTCTGCATGAGTTGTATATAAAAAATGAATTAATTACGTATATGTGAAATCAATATAACACACATTTTATCTATGTTAAATTTAAAAATCAAACGAAATTCAATTATGTCTATTACTCGGTGCAATTAATCAGTATTTTTAATTCATATTAATTTTTAAATTATAAACCATTATTCACTAATTATATTACTATTTAATGTAAAGAAGAAATATTTTGTATTATATAAATCATATTTATATACATTCATATATATATAATATATACTATTTATTAACATTATTAATAATTATTTAATTAATAAAATGTTTAATATTTTTTTCAATTTACTTATTTTTAATTTTAATTTATTTAATTTTAATTTTACATATATCTATATATTTAATATATATTATTTATTAGTATTTATAATTTATATATATTATAATCAATTTGTTCATTTTTATCAATAATTATTTAAAAAAATAAATATTTTAATATTTTTTTAATAAATTCGTTTTTATTTTTTATTTATTTATAAACCTTTATTAGTGCTAAAAATAAATCACTAATAAAGGTCAATGTTGTTAAATGCCTGTTTTGTAGTAGTGAATGAACCCTCATGGATTTCAGAGAAATAGGGAATCATATTTGAAAGAAAACCTATAATTATATAAGAAAGGGGGGTATATGAAAAAAAAAATATGAAAAAACCCATTAATTATTATTTTCAAATGGATTAAATGGGATAGAATACCCTTTACATTTTATTAAAAAAGTGGTAGTGAAATGAATGCACATAAATATTATGCAAGATGGATTTATGGTTTGGGTAGTATTGTCAATAAAATCCAAAGGGGGATTTTGTTACAACCAGGTGGTTATATTTTTTATTTTATTATAATATCCAAAAATAATTTGTATGGTTATTTTTCTATTATTGTTAATAATTTTTTATAATTATGGAAGGTTAATTTTTATGATGAAAGACATCTTAGTTTGATAAAGTTCAGTTAGAAAACACTAAAGATTGTAATCATTGGAGATTGAAGATTATGGGTATTGAAGGATTAATGGTGAAAGATGTTGAAGATTGTATCAATTGAAAAATCACTAAATTTGTGAGAGTGGAATTCAGAATTATTTTGGAATTTTTTATGTTATTTTTATAGAGTTTCAATATGAATAATGGAAAAAATTTCCCGTTGATTTCCAAATTTTTTGTGCGTGAAATATTGAATAAATTTCCATTCATCATGCCATGGTGAGTCATTGTGGTAAATATTAGTTAATCCATAACGGATATAGAATTATGGAGTTGGTTTTGGAAGTAGTAGAAAAATTATTGTTCACACTGAGAACCATTTTTTGCGTTGTTATGATGAGTTTAGTAGGGTTCATTTGAAACTATGTAAGGTTTATTCATGTTGTAATTTTAGAGGCCACACCATAAAGGAGTTTTTCATAAGGTTGTTTTTATAATTTTATAAATTAGATGTTTTAAGATATGCTCCATGACACATTAGGTTGTGCCATGAAGAATAGTTGAGTATAATTTTAGTGGATCTTTTTAATTGAGTGTTGCACCGCAAAGTAAATGATGCAATGTGAGGATGGTTGAAAGTTTTTTAGTGATTTTGGAAAGGATATGTACACATAAAGACGTAGAAGGTCAGCCCACAAAGGTTTTTGGATATATTTGAAAATTTTTTATATTTGAATCTCTCGTATCATTAGAAGGTAATCCACATCATTAAAACTTCTGGGAATATTTTCGTGATTTTGTTCAGTATAACCTCATTCTATTAAAATATTGGTCGCATTAAGATCTATTTAGAAGCTAAGAGAAGTTATAAAGAAACTTCCATGTTTCATAATGAAGAATAAGGTCGCATTGTGATTTTGGTTTTCATAATTATTTGAACATAAGTAATGTTGCAGCATTCATATGGAGGTTTGGTGGTTATTTAGTAAACTAATAACTACCCATTTGAATTCAATGGTATATATTTATCTAAGTAAGATTAAAATGATGGATTTAAACTAGAGGAATTTAGAATTTAACTTAGATTGGAATTTAAAATTTAAAATTCAAATTATTCCAAGTTGTATTATAATCTATTATTTATATTTTAATAGATGGAAGAATAATAGTAGAGAAAATATATATATATATATATATAAGAAGGAAATATGTGTTTCTGGAGAGGATAAAGGGAGTCAGTGACATGGGATTTAATGAATATTTTAATTTTAGGGAAAGTTTTTTTCTAGAATTGAATCTTATTGAAGATCATATTTATAATAAGTAAAAGTTTTTGTGTATGAGATTTGATAAAGAAGAGGTATTGAGTATATCTTTAAATATCGGGTTCATGGGATATCATAGAAATATCTAGTTCACTGAATTAAAGAGTATATATTATATTTGAGTATAATTTCTATAATATAATTATAATCTAGATTATTGTTGTTGTGTAAAGTATTATAGAAGATTAAAGACTCATCTCTTCTCATGAGGAGGTGATTATTTCAGGTAATGGAATTCGGAGCAGCATTGGAATTCATTAAAGCATCAACATCTAGGATTTATAATACATAATTCAAGTACAAAACTTGGAGTTACCTTCACATAATTAAACTAAGATGATACCTAAAATTATATAAACTAATACCTTCACCAAAGTAGTGTGTATAGGATAAGAAGAGGCAATGAGCATTAGGAGGTAGTGATCTATCCCTAAACCATCTACAGGCATTGAGTATATTCCTAAATTTTTTACAAATAGTGATCCTTGGTGACGAGTGACCTTAACTAGATATTGTATCCACACAACTAGTGAGTTATAGTGGATTTAGTATAGTATAACAATGTTGAGTGTATACTCCTTGGATGTATCTCACTATGGGTGAACCAAGTAGACTCTATGTGGTCCTACATTTTATATTCTATACATGTTCATGGTGTATGTTGAGGGTGTGTTCAAGGAAGAAATGGGTTTAAATTTTTTTTCTTCTAATAAGAGAACAAGATCAGAAAGAAATGGTACAATTCCTTGATCCTACTCTTCTGGACTCAGTGCTTAAAAATGTTGTGTAATTTTTTTTTCTTGTAAAATAAACTGAATAATTACACAAAAAATTACACAAACAAGGATCTTTTACCGATCTAGGTTCTGGAGGATTAGACAAAACCTTACATTTATCAGAGTTAAATAAAAATAAAACAAGTTCCTAAAATGATTTTTCACATTCTAACTCCAAAAGTTATGACATCTATATTTAAACATCTAAGATACTTGTAAAAAATCATTTTGAAACAAAGGGTGAGCATTCAATTTCCTAGTAAGAGTTTTTAAAATTGTTGAAATAATTTTTAGAACAAATTTCTTTGAAAATAACCTTTTAGAAATGATTTCAAAATCTTCTTAAATAATAATAATACATTTAAAAACACCATTTGAAAACTTAATGGAAATTACTTACATTGAAAATAATATACCACTTGAAATTACTTACATACAAAAACTGTTTTAAATATAATCTAGTGATTTTTAGAAAACATATCACAAGATTTTGAAAACAAAACATTATAGCTTATAGAAACTTGAAACCTTGAAGGATATATTGGTTCTACCCACTTTTTGATGGATTGGGTTCACTTCCCAATTCCCTACCATATTTACAACATTAAAGTGTTGGGTTTAATGAAAATAGTTTTAAGCTTTCTTTACTTATATATACTTTCACTGGAGATTTTAATTTTGAAAATCATGTCACTACATTAAAATACACATTAAAATTTATATTTATATATATAAGTATGTATATATATAAATATATGATCTTCTATTTTATATCACTTTAGATATTGGTTCTAACCAAAACTCTTTCTATATAGTCATTGCATAAACATTCATGTACCCAAACTTTTATGAAATACATGTTTATATATTGTTATAACTTCAACCATTTTAAAATCCAAATATTGAATAAAAAAATTACAACGACGTACTTTATTCATTGATTTATGAATGAAATAATTAATACATATAATAACATCAGTAGCAAACATATAAATTTTGTCTTCTTAAAAAAAATTACCATAAATAATAGATAATTGTATGTCACACCCAAAATTATCAATGTAGCACTTAAATTATACATTCATCGCTTTCATGGATATATACATATGTACATAAATTTTGAAGATATTAACTTTAAGTACATATACATATATATATAAACATAATTAGAAGTCAATCTTGAATGTTGAATAAATCATTTTTTTTTCTTTTTATGTGTTTCAATAATATGTATCATACACCCATGATTTAATCAAAATGTAAAAAATATCACTTCAATATGTAAATATATATATCAAGCATAAACATAAAATATAAAACTAATCAATAATTTACATAACACACATATTTAATTCATGAATTAAAATTATTGACTTGGATTTCATATAAGTATAAAACATTAAATCGAAATATTTATAAAATATTAAATCAAACATTCGTGAATTTTGTAAATATTAATCATATATATATATATATATATTGAGAATTATAAAGATTTAAAAATTAGAAATAAATTATTTTCATCCAAATAAATATTCTTACTGCAGAATGAATTTAAGTATTGTTTTGATAAATATAATTCCTTACAGAAACTTAAATTGAAACATTAATTGATAAAAATAAATTTAATTTAGATAAACATAAATCATTTAAATGACATGATTTTGAAAGAATATAAAAAATTTAAAATAGAAATAATCCATTACAAATATATTTTCATACTCTACTAATACTTGTTGGCAGAACTTGGTTTGCATTCACTTCGAACAGGAGACAACGAAAACAGGAGCGGACTCCTAATTGAGTATGCCTTTCTTATAAAAGACCTGCCTTTCCAGAGTTACCCCTCTCACAAAAATGTGTCTAGCAATAAAAGACTAAAATGAGGATTTATATAGCTATATCACAACCATACAAATATTTTTTTTATAAAATCAATCAAAGAAAATGTGTGGCTTAAATCTTACGCTTGTTGAGCAATCTGAGTTATCAATCGGCAATGGAAATAAAAATCAATGTTTGAAAACAAAAATTTGATTCATTGCAACAATACTCTTTAGAAAATGAAAATAAAAAATTAATTTTGTGTATAGAAACATGATTAATAAATGAAATATTTCTTTTACTGGAATTTCGATCCATGCAAAGTAATAAGAGGATTTAAATAAACTGCTTATGTACCATGATATACTAAAATAATCATAATTGAATGAAATTGTTGATGAAATATACCTGCATTAAACATGAACTATATCAAATAGTGACACCAGATGTTGATAGAAGAAATGAGTTGATGAAATTGAAAAAATAGGACACTATTGAGCTGATTCCAAGAGATTTGGATGATAAGAAAACAATTAAATAACACCAACTTGCAAGATCATAGATCTTTCCCTAAGATCTGGACCAAAAAGACAAGATAAACAAAATATTGAAATCCTAACTGTGATCTTGAATTTTCTCATAACATCTTCGACATCACCTCCGAAGACAAACCCTCTCGAATGATTGGTCTCTCGCAGCTCATGAAGATTAACCCAAACCCTATGGCTTGGCCTTGACCTAGACCATCGCTCAACCTCTGTGGATTTTCTCGGTCAAATAAGTGGTGCCTGACCTTGAAAAACCTGATCCCCCTTTCAACTGGTCGATGTGAAACCTCTAAAAACACCCCTATTGGACTCCCCCTAAAACCCTATACCTCACGATGCTTCTAATCGCAACTCTCAAAACCCGAAATAGATTTCATTTTTATTTTTTAAAATTTATCTCATTTTAATAAATATAATTATATATATCGTTTCATTTAATTTTATTTTATAATATTAATAATAAGATAATTAATAATTTTAAAATATCATAATACTATATTGATTTTATAATTTAAAAGAATACTCATATATTCATTATTATATTATGTTTTATAAAAATAATACATTTTATTAATAACTTAATTATATTTTCACATAACTATAATTTTATTAATTTATAATTTCATATTCAAAATTAATATATATTTTTTAATTTAGTATGAAATTATTTTTCTAAACTAATTTATTAACAAATTTATAAAAGTAAATTAACATCACCTTTAATTATTTTTACTTATTAAGAAAATGTTATTTCATGATACTATATTTTATAAAATTTTAATTAATTTTTTATAATATTTCATCATGTATTAAAAAGTAAATTAATATAAATTAAATGAAATCACATAGTTTTATTTCATATCATCACAAAATAAATAATTTTTTAAAATAAAAATTTTAATTCAAATTCTAATTTTATAAAATAATTTTAAATAGTTTTTCAGAAAATAATTTAATATATTCAAAAATAATAATAAATAACCTTTTGATAAAATAGATTTTATTTTTCAAATTATCATTAATCTTATAAATGAAAATGAATAAATATTTTTATTAAAATAATATTTTAAATAATACTGTATTAAGTATTAATTTATTTTTAAAGTATTATAGTTAAAACACTTAATTTAAATTATTTTTTGGGATGTTACATTATTCCACCCTTTAAAGAATTGCATCCTCAAAATTCGTTTCATCATACTGAAAAGAATTCTGAATTTCCATCTTCAGAATTAGGAAACTCTAGGACCACTAACTCTAAACTTTACCGCTTAGACGGAAACATTTAATCTCCAAAGTTTTTTAGACCATTCCTCTGATGCCAATTATAATTCCCCAACCCTGCTCTTTCAGACTCAGTGCTTAAAAATGTTGTGTAATTCTTTTTGTTATAAAAAAAATGAACAATTACACAACAGATTACACAAAAGAGGACCTTTTATTGGTCTAGGTTCTTGATGATTAGACAAAATCTTACATTTATCAGAGTTGAATAAAAATAAAACAAGTGCCTATTATGCTTCTGCACATGCTAACTCTAAAAGCGATGAGATCTGAATTAGAACTTCTAAGATACCTGTAAAAAATCATTTTGAAACAAACGGTGACCATTAAATTTCCTAGTAAGATTTTTAAAATTGTTGAAATAATTTTTAGAAAAAAAAATATTTGAAAATAAACTTTGAGAAATGCTTTCAAAATATTCTTAAATAATAATAATACATTTCAAAATACCATTTGAAAACTTAATGGAAATTACATACATTTAAAATAATATACCACTTGAAATTACTTACATACAAAAATTGTTTTAAATATAATCCAGTAATTTTTAGAAAACATATCACAAGATTATGAAAATAAAACACTATAGATTATGGCAACTTGAAACATTGAAGGCTATCTTGGGCCTACCCACTTATTGATGGATTGGGTTCACTTCCCAATTCCCTACCATATTTACAACGTTCAAGTGCTGGGTTTAATGAAAACAGTTTTAAGCTTGCTTTACTTATATATACTTTCACTGGAGATTTTAGTTTTTGAAATCATGTCACTACAAAAAAATACGCATTCACATTTATATTTATATATATAATTATGTATATACATAAATATATGATCATCCATTGTATATCACTTTTGATCTTGGTTTTAACCAAAACTCTTTCTATATAGTTGTTGCATAAACATTCATGTACCCAAACTTTTATGAAATACATGTTTAAATATTGTTATAACTTCAACCATTTTAAAACCTCAATCATGAATAAATAAAAATTACAAATACATACTCATTTCATTGATTTATGCATGAAATAATGAATACATAGAATAATAGCACTAGCAAACATATAAATTTTGTCTTTTTAAAAAAATAACCATAAGCAATAAATAATTATGTGTCGCAACAAAAATTATCAATGTAGAACTTAAATTATACATTCATAACTTTCATGGGTATATACATATGTACATAAATTTTGAAGATATCAACTTTAAGTACATATACATATATATATACTTGTAATTAGAAGTCAATCTTGATTGTTGAACAAATCATTTTTTTTCTTTTTATGTATTTTAATAATATGTGTCATACACCCATGATTTAATCAAAATGTGAAAAATATCACTTCAATATGTATATATATATATATATATTAATAATAAACATAAAATATAAAACTAATCAATAATTTACATAACACGCATATTTAATTCATGAATTAAAATTATTGACTTGGATTTCATATAAGTATAAAACATGCAATCAAAATATTTAAACATATTGAAGCAAACATTCTTGAAGTTTGGAAATATTACTCATATATATATATATATATTGAGAATTATAAATATTTAAAAAATTATAATTAAATTATTTGAATCCAAATAAATCTCCTTACCACAGAATGAATTTAAGTATTGTTTCGATAAATATAATTCATTACAGAAACTTAAATTGAAACATGAATTGATAAAAATAAATTTAATTTAGATAAACATAAATCATTTAAATGAAATGATTTTGAAAGAAGATAAAAATTGTAAAATATAAATAATCCCTTACAAATTTATTTGCAGACTCTACTACTACTTGTTGGCAGAACTTGGTTTTCATTCCCTTCAAATGGGAGACAAAGAAAACAGGAGCGGACTCCTAATTGCAGTATGCCTTTCTTATGAAATACCATCCTCTCCAGACTTACCCCTCTCACAAAAATGTGTGTAGAAATTGAAGAGGAAAATGAGGCTTTATATAAACATATTGAAAATATAAAAATATTTTTTTATAAACTCAATCAAAGAAAATTTGTGGTTTAAATCTTACGCTTGCTAAGAAATCTGAGTTATCAATCATCAGTGTAAAGAAAAATAAATGTTTGAAAATAAACATTTGAGTCACTGCAACAATACTCTTTGGAAAATTACAATCAAAATTGAATTCTGTTTATGGAAACATGATCAATAAATTAAATATGTCTTTTACTGGAATTTTTGTTCACATAAAGCACTAAGAGGATGTGAATAAACTGATTATGTACTAGGACAGACTAAAATAATCATAATTGAATGAAATTTTTGAGGAAATATACATGAATTAAACATAAACTATATCAAATAGTGACACCAGATGTTGATAAAAGAAATGATTTGATTAAACTGACAAAATAGGACACTATTGAGACGATTCTAGGATATTCATATAATAAGAAAACAATTAAGAAACACCTACTTACAAGATCCGAGATCTATCCCTAAAATCTGGAACATAAGACAAGATAAAACAAATATTGAAATCCTAACTACGATCTTGACTTTGATCATAACATCTTCGACATCACCTCTAAAGACAAACCCTCTCATATGACTACTCTCTTGCAGCTCGTGAAGATAAACCAGAACCCTACAGCTAGGCCTTGACCTAGACCGTCACTTGACCTCCTTGGATTTTCTCGGTCGAAGAAGCAGCACCTGACCTCAACGAACTTGATCCCCCTTTCAATTGGTCGATAAGAAACCCCTGAAAACACCCCTATTTAACTCCCCTTGAAACCCTATGCCTTGCGACGCTTCTAATCGCAACTCTCAAAACCCGAAACAGATTTCATTTTCATTTTTTTTTAATTTATCTCATTTTAATATATATAACTATATATATAATATCATTTCATTTTATATTATAATATTAATAATATTATAATTAATAATTTTAAAATAACATAATACTACATTGATTTTATAATTTAAAAGAATACTCATATATTCATAATTATATTATGTTTTATAAAAATAATATATTTTCTTAATAACTTAATTATATTTTCATAACTATAATTTTATTAATTTATAATTTCATATTCAAAATTAATATATATATATATATATATATATATAATTTAGTATGAAATTATTTTTCTAAAGTCATTTGTTAACAAATTTATTAAAAAAATTAATATCACATTTAATTATTTTTACTTATTAAGAAAATGTTATTTCATGATACTGTATTTTATCAAAGTTAAATTAATTTTTTTTAATATGTCATCATGTATTAAAAAGTGAAATAATAAAAATTAAATGAAATTACATAGTTTTATTTCATATCATCGCAAAATAAATAATTTTTTTTTAAATAAAAATTTTAATTCAGATTATAATTTTATAAAAAAACTTTTAAATATTTTTGCTAAAAATAATATAATATATTCAAAAAAAGAATATAGAACCTTTTAATAAAATAGATTTTATTTTTCAAATTATCATTACTTTTATAAATGAAAATGAATAAATATTTTTATTAAAATAATCTTTTAAATAATACTATATTAAGTATTAATTTATTATTATTAGTATTATAGTTAAAACACTTAATTTCAATTAGTTTCTAGGTTGTTACAAATGGACTAAGGAAAAAAGGTTTAATTTTTCCCTACACCCTAATTCACCCCTCCCCCATAGAGTGTCCCAGGTTACTATAACAATGTTTCACCAGATATGATGTTGCAATAATCTACAAAGTATAATTAAATAATTAAAATCATGTAACTAGTGGTTAGGATCACTTAATTAATCTAATTAATGGAGAAGAAAAGAGAAAATTGTTGGGGTGAACTTGTTATAGAATAAAGTTAGCATTATATTGATTGGGTTACCTAAAATATAATTTGGATCACTCAATAAATTTTTTCAAGTTTCCATAGTGATCTATCAAACTAAATTTTATCAAATTTCCATAGTGAACAATCAAACTACCTATGAGGATTATTTTTTTAAAAATTCCAAACTTTCATAGAAACTCATTTTTATTAAAAAAACATGAATAATTCATTATTAGGCATCTACAATTCCATTATTATACTTTTTAATATGTTTTAAATGATCCAAATGTGATGGAATATAATTTAATATTTTAAAATGAATCAAATATGTAGTATAATATTGTGAAAAAAATTACATAATATAATAGTGTTTCAATGATTTAGAAAATTTATAAGTTGTTTATATTCAATCAATAGTGATAGCTGATAGACTCTTATATCCACTTATACATTCAAAATAAAAAAAATTGATAAAATATTTGATAATAATGGTTGGATTTATTTGATCTCCAAATCATGTTATTAGATCTAAAAAGGTGGGATGATATGAGAAAATTTTTAGTAAACTCATAGAAAATGAACAAGGTGATATGGGATAGAGATAATGGATTCTTTAAATAAAAAACATAAGTCTAACCTTTTAAGTGTCACCAAAATTTCAAGTATATGAGTTATAAATACTTAAAATTTATTATTCTCACTAAATCCTTTCAATAGAAAGTTACTCATGAAGAATTAATTTAGAATAGTTATAACTTTTTTGCGTTAACTTTTATCATGAGTTATAAGTCTCAAGATATTAATCATTCTCAACATAATTATATTAATTAATTTCCAGATATTTTTGTTTGTGAGATAGAGGGGAGGTATATGTAGAACCAATTTATATATCTTTCATCTTCCCATGTGTATTTTATTTAATTCATTATCACTCAATACTCAAAATAAAAATGTATATGTAATAAAATTCAAATATCATGAGCATGTTACAATGAATATAATATATTCATATAATATATTCTTATTTTAAATATAATTTTTTCATATTTACATTTAAAATTAAATTTTTATTTTTATTATTTAAATATATTATATTTAAAATGACATAAATATGTCACATCAAATGGAACAAGTTTAGATTTCATGTATACTTGTATATTCATTGTAATATCAACTATATATATTAAATTATTTTAATATCACATACTTAAATATCATTTATATAATCCATTTTACATTATTTAAATATTTAATAATTAAAATGTGATCATTTCATATCAAATGGGTTAGATGATATCAAGTTATAAATCTAATTTGGACTCTCATGTGTTAAACATAACTTTTAGATTTACTATAATCTACTCAATAGATCATGTCGATTTAAACTTTATTCAGCTAGACTTATGTGTGAATTTGAAATTCTTTGTAATGATGAAAATTATTATGAATTCTTAATTCATGATCATAAGTAATGGGTGATATCTATTAATACATTAATATTAGTCCAGCTAAAAAGTATGTGGTATGATTTTCATCAACCACGTAGATAATAATATAATTATTTTTTTTCATGAAATTAATTTTAACCATGAGACATGAAACATTTTGATCTTATATAACCCAACTAAATAATTATTTATTTTTAATTAAATGGATTAAATAGATAAACACATCACGTGTCATTTATCTAAGCATGTAAATTTTTTCTTCAATCTCACCCAATCAATAACTTGTATGTATTAACATGTTATATGGGTGAAAAAAAAATTGCATTGGTTATACAAATATCTTTGCCTAATCAATTTCATATAGAATAATCCATTATTTAACCATTATTAAGAATGTAATGGGATAAGCATAAAACATAATAGTTCATATGTAGATAATTTTGTTAATTTTAGGTCAAAGTAATATTATACACTTTGTGCACTAAGAAAAATCAATGATGCACAAAAATACACACACACATATGAAATTAAATTTGATGTACTCAAAGTTTATCAATCCGACCAACAAGTTATCTAACTTATTCTCATGAGTAAACATCTTATCTCTATAAAAGTTTATACTCACATTGATCTTAAAAATGTCATAATTTTCTATTATATTTTATGATGATCATTGATTAGAGAAATAATATACTTTCAAATATCTATTATTATATCATATCTTAAGTTAAAACAAATAAAACATAAATGAATGTTAAATTAAATTTTCATAAAGTAAAAAATGATACAAGAATGTATCTAAGTCGATAAAAAATGTTTAAATTCACGACACTAGCACTAATATATTCTAGGATATTTCTATATATTCTAATTTTTTATCTTTAGAGTGATTCTCTATATTCTAAATAAATCTCCTATAATTTCATTAATTTGTGATAATATAGAGAATCAATAGTGTAATATAATTTTTTTTACTTTATTTTCAATTCCTTGGGGGTGAGGGATTTATTACATGGGTAGTCTGAAGTAATTATCAATTTATAGATGACTTAAGGCCTTAAATTTTCTATATGGACCAAAGTCATTATATTTGAAGGATAATCATAAATCCTTATATTTTTAGAGTTTTCTCATATATTAAAGATTCATTATAGGAGATTAAGGATTCTATTATAATTTTAAATACACTCTTATGAGTATAGAAGGAAAATCTTGAGAGGAAAAGTGACATGTTCAATATGAAATTGTTATTTATAGAGAGATATGGAGTTCTCTTGAAAACATTAATTTATCAGGTAATGTGTTATTTAGGTAACTCTAAAATTGGGCACACACTATATAATACTTTATTGAGATAATAATTCATGAGTTATGAACCTTATTTTATGTTGTATACATTTTTAACATGATCATGAAATTGTTTAAGTTTGATTGGTTATGTATAGGATTAAAGTGAATGAATATTTCAAGGAAAAGAGAAATATATGCTATAATAGTTTATAAAACACATCAAGGTTAATTAATAAGAAAAAATGACTATTTATTCTACACTATAATTGAAGGAATTCTAAGAGGATAACTATTGAATCCACTAGATAAAATGAAATGATGAAACACTTTGTACTACTTGTCATGGTTGAGATGCTTACATTCCATAAGCTATGAAATCTTATAATTTGGAAGACTCTGAGTTAGTGAAGCTATTTTCAAACATCATATATTAAATAAATTCATGATTTCATAAAACATGTACTGATTAATCTAAAAATGATGTTTTTTAAGTATTTTTTGAAGTTAATTTGGTACATCTACAAAAATTGAGGATTTGAATAAACATGACGTGGATGAACAAAACACATCATGGTGAGATGATATGAGAATCTATAGGTCATAAGTTTTCAATATTATCCAAAATGATGATATCAACAGGTCATGATTTTACACCTTAGTTTTTGAGAAGATGGAGGAATGCATCATAGTTGATATAAACAAATCGTGGTTATTTTTATATTTGTGTGGATTCTTATAGAAATAGATTATAGGTTTTTTGGATGATTAAAGACATAAATTTTAGTTATCAAATCAAAGTTTTACTAATAAGAACATGTTGTGGCATAGATAAACATATAATAATTTGTATAAATCTATTTAAATATAAAATTTAACTTGGATAATAAAGGATATAGAAGACCAAACTTTTATAATACCTTTATAGAGATAAAGGGAGTGGTTATTGAGTAGAGAATGAGTGAACACTTTAATGGATAATCAAGAGGAAATTTGGATGATAAAAAGGATCATTTTTTATGTAATCCATACTTATTATTGATATTATTCATTATTTTTTACAATTCATACATTATGTAATAAGTTGGTAGTGTGTATTGATTGTTTAAAGGTATCACTTGTAAAGGATTTAAGATTATCCCCATTACCTTAATGTTCTTCATTGATAAAAAGTAAAAAATTATGAGACATAATATATCACTTACTAATCAACAAGTAGTATCCATGAAAAAGAGTTAGTGAATCTTGTAAAAACTCAATGTTTATGTGCTTGATTTTATTTATTTATCATTAATGGTGAATCAATAGGTTGATAAGAATATATTATTCACTAAATATAAATGATATTAATGTTTTTTGAAATTTAAAAGGTTAAAAAGAACTGATTTACCCCCCCCCCCACACACACACACACACACGCACGCGCACACACATACTTTTACTCATGTCTCACGTGGGTGTATTAATTGGTATCAGATCACAGGTCTTATCTAAAAGATATTGATCATTTTTTATCATGAATATATTATTCAATTGGTTTCTTTATAATTAAGTGTGTGAATTTTTTCAACAACAAGGATATCCTGATATTTGATGGAAAGGTATTTCACATTTAAATGAAGAGAATGATTTCTTACTAACTTTCTTTGGGAATGGATGTTCGTGACATTACTCTTGAATATTTTATGCCACCTGGATAAAGTGTAGCTTATAACTTGATTTTTTGGAATAATATTTAATCCAATGAAAGAGATAACAATGTGTTAAAATAATCTCTTATTAAGAAGAAATTAATGAAGGTAATGGGTTTTAAATTTTCCAAATCTATATGGGATAAACTCCATGTTATCCATGAAGGTGAAAATAATATTAAAGAGAAAAAATTGTAATTATATTTTTATAAATTTTAAGATTCTCAAATGTACAAGGATAATACTATAGAATAATTTTTTATATGGATGGATATGATTATTATCACTATCAATTTTTATGAAGAAACTATTAAATATTTAGTCATTGTGAAGAAAATGATAAAAAATCTTCAAGATAAATTTGATGATTTAATATCATCTCTTAATGATTAATATTTGGATTAATTCATTATTAATAAATTACACAACATCTTGAACAAATACAAAATTAGAATAATTATATATTTAAATAACTAAGTGAGATCAGAGAAAGATACTGCATTTAATGATTTTGAAAGGCTTTAAAATTGGTAAAAAAGAAAAATCTCATGATGAAAAATTGGATAATGAAGATTATGACATGAGTTACAAATAATTAATGTTACATATCTCAAAAATAAGTAATATTCACATTATTATGAGGAAAGTGAAGTGAAAGAAATAAATTTAGAGGATAAATACCCACCTGCTTATATGGTTTTAACCAAAAATTATAATGATTCCTCTAGTGATGAAGAGGTAGGTGAAGAGAAAGAGAATAAAAAAGAGTATGTCTTGGAAATTTAACTCATTTTATGTATCAATAATATAGATAATATTGAAAAGTATAATTCATAATTAAAAAAAATAAATTGATTCAATTGATATAAAAATATATGTCAAGAAGGAAGGAGATCTCTCAATAAATATTAGTGATCAATTGAATTCATGATTAAAGAAATAAGATAATCAATGATATAACAACCCTCTTATTTATGACATGATAATGGGTTTAATCAATTGAATCTAAGTTACTTTATCCAAAAACTTCATGAATAAATTTAATTTTGATTATTAAAAAATATATTGAATCGGTGGGGGGGTTATCAAAATTATAGGTTATATTTTTCAATTCCACAAAAAGTTTTATGGTTTTCTAAAATAGTAGTGATAATAACTTATGGTAACTCAATGGATTAGATATAATAAAATAAGTGTTAGTGTAAAGGGGAATAAATCACTTCTTTCTACTAAGATAAATCGATCATAAGCTATTTTCATAAGCAATATTGTTGAAAATTCAAAAAAAATAGTGTGTGGATGAAAGAGTTGAAAAATAAATCCAAATTCAAATATTTTGATAAGGAAAACTTGATTAATCATGATAAAGTGTTAAAAAATCACAAAAGACCAAGGATTTTGAAAAAGAAACGATGTGAATTTGATCAATACTTTTATTAAACTATAAGAAGGTTTTTATTTTAAGAAATATATTAGTTTTGTAGTGTGTGTGTGTGTACATAAAACATATATGCGTCAGTATGATATGTCTATCTCTAGAAAAATTTGAGTAATATAATTGAGAGGGAGGTAGCCTTAAATTATAAATAATAAATCAATACAATGAGAAAATAAAAAATTTAATGTGAAAAACTGTTTAGGTGTGCTTGAGGAGACATGTAAAATATGTGATAACATGGTGATGTCACTAATAATTTTCTTAATATTCTATATAGTAGTTGAATAAAAGTGTTAACTCCAAATATTTTATGAAGAAGATGATTTATCAAGAAAAGTTAATGATAGTTAAGGTTTTATAAAAATAATTTAATCAAAATAATACTTGAATCTCAGATAGTGTGTGTCTATCTCATATGACTCAGAATAAAAATTTATTAAAATTAATTGAAATGTGTGATGGAGGACTTGTAACTTTCAAAAATGGTGTCTTATTTAACATCAAAGGAATTTTTACTACTTAAATTAGTGATAAAATTTTCACTTCAAATGATGTTCTATCTGTCTATGGATCTAGAAATGATTTATTGAGTGTACCTTAATTATAAGAAAAAGTATATGAAGTAATATTCTTGAAAAATGGATGTGAAATTAGAATATTAAAAATAAAATCACCATCATGAGATTGCAGTGAATAAATGTAAACTTATTTTAAATAAAAGATGATAATAATTCTTATTACTTGAATATAAAATAATAAAATGATTTATGGTGTCGAAGAATGGGTTACGTAGGATAGAAGAAAATGAGAATACTTTTCTATCATAATGTAGTGAGAAATATCCCTAAGATCAATCGAGATAGAACCATTTTTTGTTAAGTTTTTCACAAAGTAAATATGGTGAACCAATGTCATAAACTTGTGGAGATCAAAACATAAATACCACTTAAACATATTTAATCAAATATATATGAGCTTATGTGTTTGAAATCAATTAATTAAGATAAGTACATCAAAATACTTTTTGATGATTATACTCATATGAATTATATTTCACTTGTGTAAAATAAATCATAGGTAATAAAAATTCTTAAATTGTATTAAATATATATTTACAATAAAATAGGATATGTTATCAAGAAATCATGATATGAAAATGTATATAAATATAAAAACAAGGATCTTTAATTATATATTTAAAATCATAGTATGCGACATAAAAATATATTTCCACACACTCCTTCACAAAATAAAGTAGTTGAGGAAAAATTGTGTTTGGTTAAAATAGGATGAGTGATGTTATAAAATCATATAACTTCAAAGTATTTTTGGAAACAAGTCACAACAATAGGTTTCTATGTTCGAAATAGATTCTTTCTTTGACCAAATTTCATTAATATGAATTTTGAGTTATGGTTTTAATAGAATCCAAAATTTAAGGATTTGAGAGAATTTTGAATGATTTTATTAATAAAAATCATAGGAATACATTTGGATAAATTCACTAAAAATTTGATGAAGGTATTTTTGTTGAATATACACATGTTGGAAGAAGTTATCAATTTTATAACATGAATATGAAAAATATCATTGAGATGTTTGATTTAATTTTCATAGAGTTTGATAGTACTCAATGAACACCATTGAAACTTGAATATGTGGTTAAAGAGTCCTATAGAGATAACTTAAATCAGTAGGGTATATTTCATACTAGTGAAGAAAATTTAAATTAGGAATATATTGGTTCCAAGATACTAAGTGATGAATAAGGAACAAAAAAATGAAAAAAAATATAAAAGGATTAAAAAATGTTGATCTAAGAACATCATTGGGAATATAAATAAACGAGTTGAAACTTGAAGAAATTCAAAAAATTCCAATCATACAAGCTTACTATATTAAGTTAAATCAAAAAGTGTTTAAAAATATTTACAATAAGAGGATTGGATTTATGCCACGAATTATGTTTTAAATATAATAGAGAATGTTTAAACTTTGTAGTTTGTGTTTAATACCAAATATAAGGATGTGATGGGTTAAAAATGGATTTTTAGAAATAAAATCAATGATAAAGGTAAAGTAAGACGAAACAGAGCATAGTTGGTTTAAAAAGGTTACTCTCAATTTGAGGATATTGATTTTGAAGATACATTTACCCTAATTTCATGAATTGAAATGATATTTTTTTCAATATATACTAAAATAAATTATAATATTTTTTGAATAGATTTTGAATCATATTTATTAACTATAGAATTTAATGAGAAGGCATAATTTTAACAATGAGATGGGTTTATTCTTGATGGTAATGGTAGTTAGGTATAAAAGATTAAAAGGGGACTTTATGAGCTTAAACAAGTGACACATGCATGGTATTTGAAGCTTAATAATTTCTTGAGGAATATGAAATTAAAAATAAGAAAATTATATAAAAATATTTATAGAAAATAAAATGACACTAACTTTCTCATTGTGATTGTGTGTGTTGATGAAATTATTTTTGCTGATAATGAGATAAAATTGTAGAGCCTAGGTTGGTTGAGTACCACTGAGAGTGGGGGTGAATCAGCAGTACATGTTATAAAATTTTATTCATAAATTAAAATTTGTGACCAATTAAAATCATGATACACTCTCACTTTAGTTACTTAGCCTCACCTGAATGCAGACAGAACTAAATAACATAGGGACACAAAAAAATACATGATTTAGCCTCAATGTATGAGCCTAATTATTGTTGTGATTAGTTAAACCCCTCAGTAATGGATTCTACACTATGAATTAAAGTACTTACACCAATAATATTTATGATCCCATTAGTATAGAGTCTCATTATACTCTTTACAGGTTCCCATTGAAAACAAAATATTCTCATTATTAATAAAAAAATTGTTTGAACCAAAATAAGAAAGATATTTCCTTAATTTAGGTTTCTTCTAAAATGTTTCCACCAATCTTCCTCCTTGATCCTTCTAGATCAATATAAATACACATTCTCGCTTATTTAAGAATTTTGGTGTCTAATAATCATAATTAGATCAACCAGTATTTATTGATCTCTTTTAGATCATTAATGATCTGGTTCTTCCTTAATTCATTGAATTATCATGAACTTAATTTCATCTCTTTCTTCTCTGAGAACTCCTGAATTTAGTTTCCTTTTATATTTTCAATTCAAAAAAATATCATATTCTCAGTTCTTGGTTCTCAAAACCTATTAATTTATCTTTATATTCTTCCTTTTATATTCATATATAATTTCATGAATAATTTTTCTATATTTTTAATATGGAAATCTTCCATGATTTTAGGACATGTGATTTCCTCTAATTAAATAAATCAACATAAACCCTTTATTTAATTTTCTCATTCACATTCATTTTATACTAGTCAAGGTCTTTATTTAAATATCTAAGATACTTGAGATATTCTTCATGTGATATTTTAATTATCATGCCTTCTTTTTCTCTGTAAAATCCGTTGTATTTAAATTTTTATTCATTTACTATGCATGCATGAATCCATGCATTTTTATATGGAACTATGGATTGTAGAATAGAAATATTCTCAAAAATTATCAACTTAAATCACGATTCAATTTAATAATCATGATGTTTGAATCCATGAAGAATAGTATAGATAATCATCTAATTTAATTTCACTTAGAATATTTATTCCTATAATTATTAGATTTTAAAACATCAAATGACTCTAAATTTTCACTAACTGTAGGACACAAATTTACTCTTCTAAAGTATATAATATACTCATAAAAATTCCATTATTTACTATTATAAATTCATGTTTTACTTTTCTAAACTCCATGAATAGTATTCTAAAGTCTTTCTAGTAATATTTTAAAGTTTATGAGTACTATTTTTAAGTCCAACATTACTCTTCTGAAGTCTGACATTAAATTTACTAAGTCACCAAATTAATTTTCAAAATTCACTAGTTACCTTCAAAACTCAATGGTTACTCTTATAAACTAGAACTTACTCTTCCAAAGTAGGTACTTACTCTTTTGAATTTTTACTTATCCAAATTTATGCTTTGGCTCCAAATTACAGAATTATTTACATCGGATCATAGCTTCTTTCATTCAAATCCAAGTATTCTCAAACACTCTAAAACAACTCAAAACATAATCCAAGGTTCTCCTTAACCTAATACATCAATGTGCATTCTCATTAATCAATGGATAGATTCTCTAGTAATCAACTAGCTTCTCTTCCTAAATATCAACTCTTGAATCACCCCTTTATCCAACTACTCAAAAATCAATCCAAGATATTGTAGATGGTATATCATTAATTGAAGACACTTTTATTTGGTCTCCTTGAAGATTAACTCCAAAATTTTCAAATATTAGGGTTTTTTCCTAGATCCTATCTAGTAAATTATTCTAATAGCAAAAATAATTTCCTTTCCCAATCTAGCATAGGCACCAACTTCACATTGTAAATTGAATTCACAAAAATCATATTGAAAACAGATACAACTATATCTTCGCAAATTAATTTTGGAATTTCAATATCCCCCTTTGGATTTGTTTTCAATGCCTAATTTTATTCATAATTCAATTTTATATTCTTCGCCTTATTGATAATAAATGAAAAGGAATATAAGGGTGGGGATTATCATCTCATTATTATGTTTCTTTTATGATTATAAAAATAATTCCTTCTCCCCCTTATATTCATCACTACAACCTGATCTAAATTATTGAGAGAAGAATAACACCACATGTTTCTTACCCATGAGCCATCAGTTGTCAAATATAATTCTACTTAGGCTAACCTGGTGTATAAAATAATCATTTAATAAACCTATACAAAAAAAATTGTCTCTTAATCTATTCATCATATGATATCTATTCAACTTTCTCCTTTAAGGGTATAAAAATAGATTTTTTAAAGAAACACTATCATGCACACATATTCAACAAATAAATTAATAATATTCAGGTGAAAGTCATTAAACTTACCCTTTTAATGTCGTATACATCAATCATCACTCCCCCTTTATGGATATATCACAATAATAATAGGATAGTTTGATTTTCATAACTCATTCAGTCTCCAATATGTGTTGTCCATATTCTAAATTTCCATGGAATAACTCATCCTTGGTAGTATCATCCTCAAGTAAGCTTCCCCTCAAGGGATGAACTCACTTCCTATTTATCATGATAGTTATATCACTCCATGATAGGTAGATTATTTTATTATTCAGTGATTATAGCCTCATCTGGTTCCCTTTTTAATTCATTCCATTAAATTCCCTACATATTAGTACAAATAAAAGAAATAAGGGAATATGTAAAAACCTATTAGTTATTTAATAATAATAGTAAGGCTAATATTTTCCTCTCAACCAAGATCCTTTATTATTTTCAATATCAACATAGTAAAATTAGTTATGCTTCCTTTCCTATCATAAGCCCTTATAGGTCACATGTATATTTTCTTCCCTTAAACTATTTTATTGTGTGTAGTTGTCTTCTTAAGATTAGTCGTCATGGAAAATGTATTACTTAGTGCATTTATCATATTTTCCATCAATTTTTCTTAAGTTGGTAGTATATTTAGATAGTCTTTCATATCATGTCCAACCTATTTTCACCTTCCACAAAAATTATCTTGATTTTTTGGGTCATCACTTTTAAACAAACTCTCGTAAAATTTGATCAATTAATGTGAAATAACTTTCTTAACTTTAGTGATATAATTTTTGTGTGCCTTCTCTATATGTTTACCTATTTTAATTGAGATGGAAAAATAGCTAGGCGTTCCTTTTTAACCTACTATGATTTCTTGGGTTTTTTCACGTGGTTTTTTGGTAGTCTTATCAAAATATTAATTTTCTTCCTTTACCTTCTAAATTATCTTCCCTTACACACCATAGGGAATCTATATAGGTTGGATAGTCATTAATTCATCAAATCTATAGCCCTACTAAACACATATACCATAAATTTCTTCTGAACATTCAAATTTGTTTTGTGTGGGATGATTAGATAAATTCATTATCATAGGTTGCTTCGTTCGATAATCTATTCTAATATAATCAGTATACCTCCCACTTGATCTTTGAATATTCCTTGGTAATGACATATTAAACCAGTAAGAGTAGGATTTGTGTCCAAACACCCCACAACACTGGTAGTATCCTCTAAAATTTGATCTCCCATATTGATGATAAATTTGTCTATAAAATTTCTAATGTCTTCCTAATACAAATTGAGCCTATTTTTTACTAGGGTAAAATGGTATTATTGGTATATTAATCTCATTATTTAAGGTATAAAAGAGTTTATCACTTGTCTTACTAGTCCATACTAGTTCAAATTTGGTTTTAAAACCTGCATCTTAAAGATAATGGGTTTACTTTGAGACTCATTAGGAATATAACTAACCTTTCTCTTTGGGCCCTTCTTTTATCCTACTTGAGATAACTCATATTTAACCTAAATTGAATTATTTAAGTATTTTTTTTATCTTATTAAAATAATTATAAGCATCAAAACACTTTAATTGCATCTTGTACAATTCTTATTCTCTTATAACTAGTTTTTTCCTCAAGATCTCTCTCCATATTTTCCTGTTTAATAGATTTAAGTTTATATTCCTTGATCACATCAATTTATATATCTTATTTATTAACATACTCATATTTCCATTCATCCATATTTTATTTTTATTTTATTATTAGACACTTCACCTTCTTGTTATTTTTGTTCTACTCAAGATATGATTCTAATTCATTCTTTGTCATGTATTCCCTCTTTATTGGTTCACTTCCATCATCATCACTACTTGAAGTATCAAAAAATTTTAAAAATAATCCATAATATATTGAAATTATCAAGGGATTCATCTTATGATTGTCCATTTGATGAGGGACCATTTTGTTCTTATTTTCTCATCAAATTTATTTTTTTACTACTATAGAACATCTACTTTATTACACCCAATTTAATTGAATATCTTGATATTTTAACCCATTTATTCTTGAGGGGTCTCTCATCATATGCATCTGAATCTTATTCTGAAACTTTCTTCGTTGAAAAGTTTATTATAAAATGTAAAATTACATTATATCTATAATATCTTTATGGGGGTTTACCTTTAATTATGATCTTTCCTAATATAAACTTCCTCTACATGTGTATGAATCCATGCATTTTTAAATGAAAATGTGTCTTGAACCATGAAAACTATTCTAAAAACTAATAAGATTTAATAATAATCCACTTGAATAATTGTTATTTTTGAATCCATGAAGAACATAATAAATCATTGTCTGATTTAGTTTCCCATGGAATATTTATTTTGGTAATTCTCATATTTTCAGACCTAATATAATTCACAATTTTCACTAACTTTTGGAAACATAATTTATCTTCTAAATTATACAAGATACTCTTAAAAATTACTCTATGTACTCTTTTGAAGTCATGTATTATTATTTCGAACTCTATTAATACTCTTCTAATGTCTTTTCGATGCCCATTCAAATTTTCCAAGTACACTTTTGAAGTCTAAGGTTGCTCTTATAAAGTCTAAAATTTCCTTTTTTAAGTACCTAAATTACTTTTCCAATGTCACTAGTTAATATTAAAAACTTAGTGGTTACTCTTTAAAAATGTAACTTACTCTTATGAAGTAGGGTCTTACACTTTTTAAGTTATACTAAGCCAAATTTATGTTTTAGCTCCAAATTCTAGAATTATTCACATCAGATCATAGCTTCTTTGATTCAAATCTAGGAATTCTAAAACACTCCAAAACAACTCAAAATATAATCCAATGATCTCCTTCACATAACATAGTAGTGTGCATTAATAGTAATAAATGGATATATTCTCCAATAATCAGCTAAATTATCTTCATCAATACCATCTATTAAATATCCCCTTTATCCAGCTACTCAAAATTCAATCCAAAATATTATAGATATTTTATTATAAACTAGAAACACTTATCTTTTGTATCCATGAATATAAACTAAAAAATATTCACATATTAGATTTTTTTTCCTAGAACTTGGGCAGCTAGTTGTTCTAATAGTAGAAAAAAATTCCTTTACCTATTTATTATAGGCACCACCTTCACATTATACATTGATTTCACACAAATTATAATGAAAAAAATACAAATTTATCTTCATAAATAAATTTGGGGATTTTAAAAACATTATAAAGAATTTACATACCAAATAAAGAAACACTTTGAGATATCAATGATTAAAGATCCCTTAAGGTTGTGAAGGTGTTTTATTTATTGACAATGATTATATGAGGAATAATTATTTTACTTATATGAAAAAATGTTTTTGAGTTTTAGTTCATGAAAAAGTGCCTTTTTTCAGAGGAAAAAATTCAAAGGATTTAGTGAATTGACTAAAATATATGAATTTATGATTTTCTTATCTATTGGGTAGAATATAATATTGTTTTAATTGTTTAATATTTATTTATGGATGACTAAATTACTTCCAATTCACCAAATTCAGTTTTACTAAAAGTTGAGATTAAAATAGATGGTTTTCTTAAGGGGTGATGAGGTGACTGGAATTCACTCACTGAAATCTTGAAGACAGGATGACCAAAAGATAGAAGCAGATGAGCCTCATTGAAAATTTAGCATAGAACCTAAAATTTATCCCTAGGGAATATAAGGGTAATTCTAATTTTGGAAATATGATTTTGGAGAAGGCATGTACTATGCGATGAAATAAAAAAATATTCTCAAAATTGAGTTCATATGTTTTTCGAACTCATGAAGAATTGGTGAATATTTTTTGGGTGCTCTAGAAATGTAAATTCATATGATGTTATGATGATAATTCAGTGGAAAATATATCATAATTACTTTTAAATATTTTGATTTAAGATGATATGATCAAAACTTAAGTTAGTCGGAAGATAAAACCATAAAGTATGATTCTAAAGGCTCTAGAAGAATAGTTATTAGAAGAAGAAGAACATAGTAATATCACTAGAATTCATAGTAGTGGTAGATAAGTCAAAAGATAAAACATTGAAATTTGATCGGCCAATTTTGTTGATGACTTTGACTGATGATAAGGACAAAGTATTAGAATCTTGAATGATTGATCAAAGTGCTAGGAATATAATTTTTGTGTCAACTAAAAGATATTTTCATCAAAAGATATGAAAAATAAATAATTGAATTATTCTAATCATTCAGATAAAGGGTCGATTGTAATATTGCTCCATCGATTGTTAGGAAAAATTAGAAAATTCTAAAGTATCGATGATCATAAGATAAGGTAATCATAAGTATTGTTTAGTTGTTGATCTGTTTCAAGTAATTTTCAAACATATGTTGAAATAATGATATATGTTCATCAGATGCTTAGGGATCATATCACAGTTTGTAAAAAATAATTGAGGCTATTATAATTTGACTCATACAGGAGATAAAGTCATAATCAAAAGATATATAATGAAGTTTTTGGAAGTTAGGTGACCAGAATATGTCAAGTGACTTGACATGTACTTTGTGAAGTTAATATAAATGTGATGATGCTGAGTTGGACAGTCAAAGATTCAAAATTCATGAAGGAGATTTTAAGATTCTATCTATGATTTTTGGGATACTTGATAAAGAATTTTGAAATTAATATCTTCGGGGTATTTGAATATAGTTAGCTGATGATTGGGAGAATAGGTAGACTTGAAGTTCTAAATATTGTGTGCTTATATCTTATCAGAGTAAGGTTGGTTATATAAAGGAGGAAGTTCATTCAAAACTTACTGTTGTTGTTGTTTTTGTTAAAAAAATTATGATTTGAGTTCATTATGACTAGCCCAACCAGTAAGTCCCACAGAATCTATTGGGTCAAAGCATATTATAATTTTTGAATAATTCAGAATTTGAGGAGGAAGCACCTAAATGAAAAAGTTCTACAAACTCAGGTACCTGGGATATAATTTCTAGTGACTGAAGTTTTGATCATCATATTCCAAAAGTTATAGTCATGATACAAACAAGAACCCTACCATTCAAAATGATTAATATGAAGATCCTCATTTTTTATAAAGGTAACTAGATGTTATAACAATATTTCTCAAGCTGGTGTTAGTATCATTCACTACCACAAAACTCATTTATTTCAGTGCTAGAATTTATCAGCGCTCGAAAAATTTGAAGATAAATTCCATCTTTATCAGTGTTAAAATAAGGTCTGATAAAGGAATCCCTTTATCAGCGCAAAAAAAACACTGATAAAATGCACCCTTTATCAGCACTTCTTTTTTAGCACTAATAAAAGGTAACCTTTATCAGCGCTTTATTTTAGCACTAATAAAGGAAACCTGTATCGGTGCTTTATTTATGGTGCTGATAAAAGGTATCCTTTATCAGTGCTTCTTTACTGTTGATAAAAGTTTCCATTCATCGGTGCTTTTTTAGCACTGATAAAGGTCTAGAATAAAATTAAAAATTAAACAAATAAAAATAAAATGAGTAAATTAATAAAAATATGAAACATTTTATTAATTAAATAATTGTTGATAAAAATGAATAAATTTCATATACATATATATAGATTATAAATATTAATAAATAGTATATATTAAACATAGATATATAAAATAAATAAGTATAATATATATAAAATTTTAATTAAAAACATATTAATGCTTTATTCATTTTTAATGTTGTTTGATTTTCAATTTAACCTATATTAAAAGTCATGTGTTTCATTTATTTCACACACACACACACACAGATATATATATGTTAATGCATTTTTATAAACAAACGCACACACAAATATATTATGCAATATATAGAAAAACCTACACCTCATATTTATTAAATTTATTCAAATTTTAGTATATTTTAGAATGTAATTATAACATGATACATTTAATATATATTATTTTTTTAATCGGATGATTTTATTTATTTGTTTTTAATATATTGCAGTTAGGGTATTCATTTTTAATGTTTTTTATTTTTTATTTTATTTTTGAATTTGATCATTTTTTATTATTTATTTATATTTATTTATTTAATATGTTTTAGTATTTTCAATGTGTATTCATCCACTTCAATATATATATATATATATATCCATATTTTTTTAATAACTTATATTTAATTAATAAAACTTATCCATTTTTTCAATATTTTTAAAGTGTACTCATTTTGAATTATTTAATTTCACTCATTTTTAAAATTCATTTATTTAAGATTATATATACATTAATAATGTTAAAAATATATTTGTAAATAAATATTTCGAAATAAATATATCTATAAATATATATTTACTGTATTAATAATTATTATAAATAAATTATTATAATAAATAAATTATTATTATTTTTAAATAAGTATTTATATAATTATAAATAAATGATTATATATATTTGAATATGTATAAAATTAGAATAAATTTATTTAAATAATTATAATTACAAAACTTTTAACAGTGATTTTTTAGCGCTGATAAAGATCAATCTTTATCAACGCTAATAAAGCATTGTTAAAATACATATTTATCAGTGCTAAAACATTAGTGCTGATAAATATGTCTTTTATCAATGCCTTTTTAGCACTCATAAAGTTCAATATTTATCAGTGCTAAAAAGTGCTGATAAATACTCCTTTTATCAGCACTTATAAATTTAGCGCTGATTAAAGGGATCTTTATCAGTGCTTTTTTGAAAACACTGTTAAAAGTGTCCCCGATATATTTAAAAAAAACCCTGACCATGACTCAGTCGCTCGCAATTCTCAAGATCTCATGGAACTCATCTACTTCCAGTGCGACTCCTCTACGTTCCTTCAGATTAATTAATGCTAGAATCCATTTTATGTTATTTCCTACTCTTCCTCTATCGTTGTTTGATGTTTTGGCTTCTGTGTTTTGTGTTTTTGAACTGTTATTAAACATGAAGAACCCAACATCTCTTATCGTCACTGCTGAAAGACAATGAGTGTGGTTATATTTCTTCTTTTCCTTTCATATGTAATTGATTTTCCATCCCATTTGTCCCCAGAGACACACATATATGGTTTACTATACTCTCGACATTAACAAGTAGACATATCATCCCCCCCTCGGTTTTCTCTTTATTTGAATAATATATGGTTCCAAAATCTAGGTATTTTCTCAAATTTAATTCATCTTATATACTATATTGTAGATTTTAATGTCTTAATTATGAGGGTTTTTAATGATTAGGGGATACCAAGTTGTGGACCTCATTTATGGGTGATGAACATATAGAGACCAAGGTAAGTGTAAAAATCCTTAAAACATGTTTTTTGGATTTTGGTTACTCATATAAATTGTTAAACCATGTAATGGGTTATTTAGATTTATGATTTTGATGAATAATTGTTTATTTAATTCAAAAAAATATTGAATTAATTAGTCACATTATAAAAATTATTTTAGTGATGCATGTTGTGAGAGTTTTTTTAATTAATTAAAAATTATTATTAAACTTTAACAATTCATGGAATATGATTAAAGTTTCATTATAGAATATGATTGAGTTACAGGGATACCTCTCTCCAATATTATATTTTACAACTAATAATATCATTATCAGTCGTAAAGTATGAAGTTCTTAGAGGTAATTGTATATCTACTTCAAGCTATGTGGTATAATTTTCAATGACGGAAAGAATCTATGGTTCCTCTCTAAGATTTTATGGTAATATATCATAATAATAAATTTATGATTGCATTGAATAGATTCATTTCATTTATAAGAGTAAAAAAATATTGATCAATACTGAGCATAAGTTGAAAAATTCACCCTTTAAAGGGATGAATGTTATTCGAGGGATCTTATGGTGGATTAAAAAAATATCCAAAATTGGGAGGTGAGGAATCCTTGGGTAGATAAAAGTGATGTCCAATTTAGGTGGGGTGAGATTCATTTCTGTAAGACCATTAGAGTGGAGGTATTCCAATTCCTCTTCAAATGAGGATAATTTTTGAGTGATTCCATTAGTGTGGGTTCCTAGGACACTTTAATCTTTAGACTCTTGATTGTATTTCATCTCTTAATGATGGATTGAAATCCCTCTTTCAAACTATATTTCATCCCATTATTGTGGTTCCAAAGTTCATTGATGACATACCTCCCGAACAGTGATGGAAGGAAGGCTAGTTTGAAAGAGGGAATGAATAGCCTCAAATCCATAATCAAGAGATGGAAGACAATCAAGCATCTAAGAACGGATTAAATAAAGGTAGTGAAGGTTGGTTTTACTATAGTATTGAATTATTATATCTTTGTTCAAGACACTAACAATTTTCAAGAAATATGGATGCAATTGTTGACTTTTATGCATGGAGTGTATTGAATTGTTGTTATTCAAGATAAATTAAATGTTTTACTACTCATGCGGACAATGTATTTTGAACATGACAATGTTTCCAATCTTGAGAAACAACAAAATTTTGATGATGAAACTGAAAAATTATTAATGGATCAACAACATGTTGATGAAAGAAAAAGAAAAAAAACAAGAACAATGCAGCATCATAGTTTTGAATAAATTATCAAGGCAAGAAGTAAAGGTATAAAATTTGAGGTTGGTTGGAATCAACGCAGACAACCTATTGACCCCAACAAGTCAACATTCATCAGTTATCTTGGGGTCACAATGGGGATGAATGTGCCGATTGATATCGACTCATGGTGCTGCATCCAACCTATAATGAAGGAAATCATTTTTAAATATATAATGGTAATGTTACAACATACTTTCTCTATTTTACTGAAAAATTATATAACAAAACTTTCATTTAGTTTTCATTATTCCTTGCAGACTTCATTTATTTTAGAATATTTCTATAAGAAATTTGTCTTAATGGCTGCTGGAAAAACCCACAGAGGCTTCTGGACTCTTCTGATGAAGTTACATCTTAGGGATTCTGAGGGGAAAATAAAGCCTCACCCACCAATTTTTTATGAACACATTATAAATCAGAAAACATGGACAACTTTCAGAAATCATTGAAATGAGAAATCATTTCAGGTTCATTTCTATCGATAATATATTATTTGACATTATTTATTTTATCCAACTTGATTCAAAAATGTTAATTTATGAAACATAAAAAGAGTACTGAAAATAAAGAGTGTGCATCAAAACCAACGTACCCCTATCGCAAAGCAAGGATGGGGTGCCCTTCATTAGAGAATAAATTGGTATCTAATTTAAGTCAACAATAAAAGTTTAATTATTTTATATGAAACAACATATGTTCCCTTGTTTATATGTATATTGATGAATCAAAATCTAAAGAAACTTCCATCCCATGTCATGTGATATGGAAGGAGGATCATGTAAATAAGGATGGTATATTAGTTGATGAAAACACAAAAGTAGTATGGGAATCATGTGTAAGTATGATATAATTATAATTCATTATGATTTATAACAATATTATATAAAATAAATATGTTCATATTTTTTTATATGGTTTAGACACAATAATCGGCAATGCTTGTACTATAAGAAAAGCAACTTTCAGTAGCTTTGAAGAGGCCTGAAAAATATGGTCATGTTAGAGGATTAGGTTTTGGAGTCTCTCATCGAACATATTTCGACAAGATAAAACCATATGAAGATACATATAATATAATGAGATGAATACAAACACAAATAGACTCACAGCAAGATATTATTTTGCAGTCTGGTTTGGCATACCAATGTATAAGAAAAGATCAAAGCGAACCGGCAGGGGAGTAAAGATCCACACATGATCCAAATGATCCCATTAGCTTTGAGTCTAGTCATTCCTACCAAACCTTACCTGGGGTAATAAATTTTTTCATTACTCTTTCTCCTAAATGTGAATCAAACAACTTCCAATTACTTTATACTACTAAAATTCTATAGGGTGTAGTTGTATGTGATTTTTATCTGTCGACACCCACGTACCATCGTGTTATGAGGGGTAAAATGTATAATATCTTGGGAGACCGGCTACACAATCAAATCATCCCAAAAGATCACATGAGAGTGTGGATTGAGGTAGCTTATGAGCTGACTGCTGAGTTTCTTGTTCCACTTAATGATCTATATATTATAATGGTCCAAGCTGCTATTGGAGCTTTCAGAGCATGGTCGTCTAATCTTATAAATATACATGAGGTACGTCTTTAACAAAAAATTTCATATGAAAAACATATAACAATTGATGATAAAAGGTCTGAAGTGAGGTGTGATATTACATATGGATAAAGCGGTGGAGAAATGGAAGGTCGAATTAAGAAAATCTACTGAATTGGTCAAAAACACAAAATGAACTTTCGAGAGTGCCTTCTCTCCTACAGTTCCATAACAACATTTATTAACGTTACAACTTCATTAAGAGACCACATTTAAAGATAAAACAATGTCTTATATTCACTATGAAGAATAAATATTTTTTGTTTCCATTATGGATGGAATTGGTCTCAATACTCTAAATGATATTCTCAAGCATGAATGGTTGGGCATCTTAGTTGTGAATACACACATAAGGTACATTTTCATAATACTTATGTCTAAATATTTATCTAAATATGTTTATTAAAGTTAATAATTATTCATATTTTGTACAGGATTTTATATTACAACTATATAAAGGGAAGATCACCCGAAGCACGATTTGGATTCATTAATCCCAGTATCATTTCTACAGTAGAAATTAATTTGGATAAGGAAGAAATAGATAAGAAAATAGATGAGTTACTCCAAGTGTTTAATAAAAAAGTATTAGATGAAAGACTCTTTTTTATACCTATGATTCAAGGGTAAAACTCTAAGATCTAATCACATCAAATATATTTTTTTTTCATTACTTAATTGTTTTTGTTTTTTTAAGAAGCACTGGATGCTGATAGAAATCAACATAGACACCCCAACTATTTATTTTTTGGATTCAATGCATGGAATTCCAACCAACCGACCATGCATGATGTGTATTGTGAATATGTAATACACTACAATCAAAATTTTATAGATAAACTTCAAATTATATATTCAGTTTTTGTTTTAATGATAATTTTGTTATGATAGGGAGGTCTCTAAATACAGGATAAATCATGGAATGAGGTCGATGTCTAAAAATATAAATCCTGTATATTACTAAAAATTAAAACAAATTAAGTTATATATAGAAATATTTAACTATAAAAACATTTCAAAACAATTTACTTATTTTGGTTAATGTTTCTATAGTGTCTGAAACAAGATAATGAAATCGATTGTGGACATTATGTTTGAAAATATATGAGAGAAATCATACAGTATGAAAAAACCAGCATCCCCCTAATATTAATTTTCAAAGGTAATTACAATTTCATTAAATATATTTCATAATCATTTGTTTGTTTATATTTTCTCAGTACTATCTAGATTACTGACAAAAGAGTTTTTCAAAAGAAGAAATCAATTTGTTTAGAGACAAGTGGGCAACGTACTTTTTTTCATAATGTATACTAACAACAAATTTAAGTGATTTCATGATATATTTGTGATCTAGTACAAGTTATGACCATCGAAAAATATTTGGGGTGTGAAGCATTAGTGTCAGAATGTTTATATATTATTCTTTATCTCTTTCTCAAGGAGAAGATTCATGGAGGAAATAAATTTATTTAGAAGTTCTAACTTGCAAATAATAAAATTGTTTTTCAAACGTGGAGGAAGAGTTGGAGGTAGTGGCGAAGGCAGAGGCAAAGTAAGAGTTGGAGACCAACGTAGAGGAGGAGGCAGAAGCAAAGACCAAGGTGGAGACCGAGGTGGAGGAGGATAAGAAGAACTGGCTTAAAAACAATAAAATTGTTGGTAAATTAAGTATAATAAGGATCATACCATGAATTTTTTTTTGAGAAAAATTGTTTAAAAGTGAACACAACACTTTTCACTTAAGATAAGATCCATTGTGCATCATTCCAGTTTAAAATGACATTTTAGTAAAAAAAATGTAGCATACTCAAAACTGAGAATGCATTAAAATTATTTTGATACTTTAGGGAAACGATCCATGAGTCATTTGGGACATGTGGAATTCAGCCTCACCTCAATCTGATGCATGGTGTGACCGGTATGACTCCAAGTGCATCTTTTAATTCAAAACTGACATTAATTTTAATCAAAAAAATAACTAGCATACTCAAAACTGAGAAAACGCATTCTAATTATTTTGATACTTTAGTAAAATGATCCATTAGTCATTTGGGACGTGTATCATTTATCTGTACCCCAATATGATGAACAGTGTGACTGGTATGAATCCAAGTGCGTCTTTTTTATTCAAAATTGACATTATTGTTAATCAAAAAAGCAACTAACATACACAAAGCTAAGAAAACGCATTCATATTGTTTTTTTAATTTAGAAAAACAATCCATATTTTATTTTTTATGTGTAGGGATTAGTCATACCTCAATACAATGCACGGTGTGACCGGTATAACTCCAAGTGCATCTTTTTATTCAAAACTGATATTAATTTTAATCAAAAAAACAAATGACATACTCAAAACCAAGAAAACGCATTCTTATTATTTTGATACTTTATTAAAACAATACATGAGTCATTTGTGACGTGTGTCAATCATCTGTACCTCAATCAGATGCACGGTGTGACCGGTATGACTCTAAGTTCGTCTTTTTTATTCAAAATTAACATCCATTTTAATCAAAAGAAAAACTGACATACTCAAGTTTGAGAAAACACATTCATATTGTTTTGGTACTTTATTGAAATTATCCATGAGTAATTTGGAACATTTATAATTCATATATACCTCAATCCAATGCATGGTGTGACCGTTATGACTCCAAGTGCATCTCTTTTATTCAAAACTGACATTAATGTTAATCAAAAAAACAACTAACATACTCAAAACTGAGAAAATTCATTCAGATTATTTTGTTACTATAATAAAACAATTAATACGTAATTTTTGATGTGTAGGTATCATCTCTATCTCAATCTGATGCAAGGTGTGACCGGTATGACTCTAAGTGCATCTTTTTATTCAAAATTGACATTAATTTTAATCAAAAAATCAACGGTCATACTCAAAACCAAAAAAACTCATTCAAAATGTTTTGATACTTTAATAAAATGATGCATGAGTCATTTGGGACACATGGCATTCAGCCTCACCTCAATCTGATGCATGGTGTAATCGGTATGACTCCAAGTGCATCTTTTTTATTCAAAATTGACATTCATTTTCATCAAAAAAACAACTAATATAACAAAAACCAAGAAAATTCATTCATATTGTTTTGGTACTTTAGTAAAACTATCCATACTTTATTTTTTATGTGTAGGGATCATCTGTACCTCAATCCGACGCATGGTGTGACTGATATGACTCCAAGTGCATCTTTTTATTCATAACTGACATTAATTTTAATAAAAAAAACAAATGACATACTAAAAACTAAGAAAACGCATTTCGGTTGTTTTGATACTTTATTAAAACAATTCATGAGTCATTTTGGATGTGTATCATTCAACCTCACCTCAATCTAATGCACAGTGTGACCAGTATGACTCCTAGTGCATCTTTTTTATTCAAAACTAACATTCATTTCAATCAAAAAAAGAACTGACATACTCAAAACTAAGAAAACATATTGAGATTGTTTTGGTACTTTAGGAAAATGGTCCATACGTCATTTTTGACATGTAGGGATCAGGATTACCCCAATCCAATGCACGGTGTGACCGGTATGACTCCAAGTCTGTCTTTTTATTCAAAAATGACATTAATTTTAATCAAAAAAACAACTAACAAAATCAAAACTAAGAAAACACATTATGATTGTATTTATACTTTAGGAAAACAATACATGAGTCATTTTGGATGTGTATCAATTAACCGCACCTCAATCTGATGCATGGTGTGACCGGTATGACTCCAAGTGCATCTTTTTTATTCAAAACTGACATTAAAGTTAATCAAAAAACAACTAATATACTCAAAACTAATAAAATGAATTTATATTGTTTTTTAACTTTAGTAAAATGATCTATAGGTCATTTTTTATGTTTAGGTATCAGTCTCACCTCAATCTGATTCATGGTGTGATCGGTATGACTCCAAGTGCGTCTTTTTTATTCAAAAGTGACATTAATTTTAATCAAAAAAACAACTAACATGCTCTATAATAGTGTTTAATTTTTATTGTATTTGTGTTAGAAATTTTATTTCATTTAAATTCAGTATTTTTATCTTATTTTGGTAATTTTTTGTTGTTTCTACTGATGTAGTGTGTTGCAGCACACTACACCTGTTTTTGGTGATGCAGTGTGTTGCTGCATCACACTGCAGTTTTCACCTTTATCAGTTCTATTAACTATGCTGATAGAGGAATCCTTTATTGGTGCTTATAAATGCATTGATAAAGTATATCTATATTAGCACATTAAAAAGCGCTGATAAATCATACTTTTATAAACACTGAAAAAGCACTGATAAATCGTACTTTTATCGGTGTTTTTTAAAGCACTGATAAAGGTTCTCTTTATCAGTGCTAAATTAAAGTGCTGATAAAGGAGGTATTTTATCAGAACTTTTATATGTGCTGCTAAATCTACCCTTTATAAGAGATTTTTCTACACTAATAAAATTCATGTACTTTTAACCTTGCTAAGGTCATCAGCAATTCTCTTGTGCTGATAAAATATGATTCTAGCACTGTTAAAAGCATGTTTTATAGTAGTGATTATAACTGATGGGAACTGGTATAATCTTGTTAGGAGACACTTGGTATAGGATGAAATATGGGTATCTAATGATAATGAATCCACAATACTTATAAGATTATTAGTGTAGAATATATGTCTTGGGATAATAATCAAATGTAGCTAGGAGTGGGTTTCCCTCATTAAGGTTTAACCTTGTAAAAATATTGTGTGCATTACTCTCTATTATATTTCTTGTATACAAGTGAGGGTGAGTTTATTATTTAAGAATATTAAAACTATAATAGGTTATATAGTTTAATTTTAGGATATCAAAAATTATTAAAGGGTCTACTGATTCAACCCCCCCCCCCTCTTAGTGGTCCAACCATTCTTGGGAATCTCATGTTCTATCAGAGAAATCTCCCTCTATATGTTTCATTTATTGAAGATGGATAATTTAAATTTTTTCAATAACATAGAAATCCCTACATGTGATGGAATTAATTTTCATGTATGGAAGAATATGATGATACCTATCTCCTTTTTCTTTTCCTTAAAGTGGTCGATGTAGCTACCATAGAATTTTCACCTATAGAAAAGGATGCTCTTATGTCTTTTACTGACAGATAGAACTTAGAAGTCAATGGAAAATCATATAATTCTATACTAATTTCCTTATAATATAAAGTCTACATGAAGTTAATGGGTCTCCAATATGGTAGAGACTTATTATAAACTTGAGATCATCTAAAAAGGTTATGTTAAAGTAAAGGAATAAAAACTCCAAATCTATAAGAGTGTGTTTGAATAATTGAATATAGATTATGAAGAAATAATATATGATTATTTTACAATGGTGAATTATATTTTCAACAACATTAGAGGTTTTAGTGATGCCTTGATAGATTCAACTATTTTAAAGAAGTTTATGAGATATTTTCTAGACAAATTTAATGATAAAATTTTAGCATTATAGGATAGAGATGGTTTATCTCTAGATTAGCTACAAAATATCATCATTGCATCTGAAATGATAAAATCAATTCCATTTAAAATGAATTTTTAGTAATATGTGGACTTTAAAGATATTAATAAGCTTAAAGATAGAAATTTTAAATATGATTCTTCTGATGAATTAGAATATGATGATGACAGAGATAAAGAATATAAAATAATAATGTCCCTCATCTCAAGAAACATCAAAAAGGTGAAGGAAAGTATAAGGGAAAACTTTCATTGAAATTTTTAAAATGTTAAATAATATATAATTTTGTTATAAATTTCATTAATAAGAAAAATAGTGAGGATGATTATGAACTAGAAGGAAAACCTCGAAAGAATAAGTGGGGTAAAAATTCTAAGGAAGTTAAAAAAATAATAGAATGTGAAAGGAAATTCACTTGGAAGAAGAAGATAAGTCTATTGAGAAAGATCAATAAGTTTAATATTTGAAAGATGATTCATATTATGAATAATTTCTAGAAAAGATAATGAACTCCATGGATCATTTTAAGCATGAGGAATCTTTCAGTGATAAATCTGAAGGAGGTGAAAATACCTGCATGGAACACTGATTGAAAGAGAAACTTGAAGCTTTGATTGAGAAAAATAATAAGATCAATAATGATATTTGAAATTTGAAGATAAATAATAGTTTCTCAAAATGGAATATGTGCATCTTAAATATATTAAAATCCTAAAGTTGAAGGTGGAAGATCAATAAAGGGTGGTGAATGATTTATAAGTAAAATTTGTAGTTAAGGAAGAGGAGTTGAGAAAGATATATTCAAGGTATATTGAGGTTGATAAATCTTTGAAGAAGTTAGAAAAAGATTTTCATAAGGAAATGGAATTTAAGTAAGAGTTATATCACTTTGTTGAAAAATTTTACTCAACAATATAATTGAATTATTCTCCTACTATGAAGGTCAATAAGTTTATTGTCACTTATGATGAAGGTTCCTCAAAAAAATGATAAATTTTGTCTTGAGAATAAAAATGGGGGTACTTCTATTAAACCAATGTAAGTAAGAAAAACCCTTCAGAATCAAGTTACCTTTCACCAGAAATAAAAGTAAGCCATATATTCTGACTAGTCAGTTGATGAGATCTACACAGGATCATTGAGTTGTAGTAAGCCTACTGGATATTTGGTGAAATCGATCAGCTAGCCAGTGTATTTGTTCTGGATCAATCAAATAGAATTAACTGGTGTCCTTAATAGCCTTAACTCATATGATTAATTCCTTGGATCAACCCAAGACACCCCCAGCTATTATAGAGGCTATAAATAGACACCAAAGGAGTTCTGGATCTCAACAAGGAACATCTATGATAACTACTTTTCACCTAATGATTCTTGATCAATCTACGATGTGTTTTTGTAAGAGATCTTTAAGCTACTTCCAATTCTCAAAAGGAAATCAGAATTTAATGGCTTCAAATCCAATTTTAATTACCTACTTTCTTTTCCCTTCACTTGATCCAATTTTCTCCCTAGTTGTATTTATTAATGACTCTTCTTCTACCCTCTCTCTCTATCCATCTATCATATTCTTATAGATATTCTAGAGAGGGTTGAGTTCTTTGTAAAGGGTTTGTAAAAATAAACTTCTATCTTCTTCATATTCTTCTTTAGGTTTGAGGATTTTTGGTTCTTGGTTTCCATTAAAATGAAGGGTCTTATTTTAGTTCTTAGTTTCCATTAAAACCAAGGGACTCTTTTCTTCTTCTTTGGTTCTTGGTTTCCATTAAAACCAAGGGAGAAATATAGCCCTCTAAATCATTCTTTAGGTGGGGATACTTAATGGATCATTATTGATCTATTTTCAAACTCCTTTATCAAAGTGTTCCTTTTTAATTTCCACAATTTATTTTCCACTATACTTACAGTTTTAATTTTCACTACCCTCTCTTATAATTTAATTATTTTATATTTAAATCAAATTCTTGCATGATAATTTATTTTATTTTATATATTTTTTTTATAAAAAATAAATTCACCCCACCCCCCTCTTTCTATCTTATCTTTGGCCTACATTTTGTATCAAATGATTTTTTTTCAAAATATCCTTATTTTAAAAAATTAGTTTTAATTTTCAATATATTAACTGATTTCAAAGTTCAATATTTTAATATGAAATATTTTTCAAACGCCCTTTGTGGTCTCTAAGGAAACTCTATTGTACATGCACCTTTTTTTAATTATTTAGACTATGGCTATTAGAAAAATCACATGTCCACTTTTCTTGGTAGTATAGGATATCTTGTTTGGAAAATTATTATACATGGATTTAAACCTTCTAAAGAATCGAAGGAAAAATGGATTCTTGGTTACATTGCCTCTTTTAATCTTAATAACAAATCTATGAATGATTTAAATTGTAATTTAGAATGTAATGAGTTTAATCATGTTTATACTTGTAAAACGACACATAAAATTTAGAAATTGCTAGAAGTAACTTATGAAGGAATGAATAAAGTTAAATATACTTGGATTGAAATGTTTAGATAAGATTTTAAAAGATTTAGTATTCATACAAATTAATCTATTGTCGATGTGTTTATATACTTTACTAATATTTCCAATGGACTAAAGTCTATTAGTGATTATTTTTCTACATAAACTTTAGTAAAAAATTTTACATGGTTCATACTTAGAAATTAGGCACCCAAGGTGATTTAAATCCACGAAGTGAAGGATATAATGAAAATTTCAGTTGAGGATCTAATCAGATCTCTCATGACTTATGAGATCAAAATGAAGAGATAATCCAAAAATAAAGCTAAAGAAGTCAAGGAGAAAGGATGATCACCTTCAAATCAATCAATGAAAAATCATATGATGGTGATGAAATGGTTCATCTATCTAACAAGATAAAAAATTCATAAAAAGGAATAAAAACTACCAATTTCCCAAAAATGAGTATGATCAAAGTGAACAAGAAGTGAAATTATTTAAATGAGAAAATAAGGTATTCATAAGGATAGAATGGCCCTTTATCAAAAATAAGAACAAGTAGGAGGGGAATAAAATCAATAAATCCTTAAAGGTTTCAACCTAGAGTGTAAGAGATGATTCTCTATCCTTAATAAAGTTAAATGATGAAATTTCCAAGTGTCTCATGGATGAATTTGAGGTTGGTAATGAAATAAACTCTAACTCCTCTTCTTCTCCCTCCTCAAATCCATCTTCTTAATCTTCTTCTTCCAATCACCTAAGCTAAAAATATATAAAATATTATCATGATCAACTTAAATAAGGTTTTTGAAAACTAACTTCATTATAAAATGAGCTTAAAAATAAATATAACTAAGTGCTTGAAGAAAAGGATCAACTTTCAATTGAAAAAGATGAATTATCAATAAAATTAAATGATCATCCGAATGTGTATGAGTTACAATCGACTACCAATGATCTCAAAAAATCTCTCATGAAATTCACCCAAGGTTAAGAGACTTTAAATAAAATTTTGGTTTCTAAATATCCTATAAAAAATCATTTTGTTTTTTGTTTTTTGAATAATGATGGTTCTTACAACAAGATGACTTTTTTAAAATGGATTTCATAAAACATTTTTGTGATTATTATAATAGAAAATTAGGAATATAATTTATGAATGTAATTAAAAAAAATGATCAATATAACAAACCAAAAATTATCCACCTTTCATCCCACATCTCATCTTAAAAATCATTTTTCAAATAAAATTTGGGTACCAAAATACCTATTAGCTAACATATGTGGACCCCAAATTTGGGTCCCAAAAAGTTCAATTTCATAATTTTATAGGAAACGTGTCTAAACAGTAAATACAAAAAATCAATGTGGTGCATGGATAGTGTATTCTCTCAACACATGTGTGGCGACCCCTCCAAATTTAATCCACTTGAAAAACTCGATGGGGGATATGTGACCTTCGGTGACAATTCAAGAAGTAAAATCATCAGTATAGGTACAATAATTTTTCATAATTCAGCACTTATAAAAGATGGTTTATTCAATAATGGTTTAAAACATAATTTTATAAACATTATCTAATTGTGTGATGATAGTTTTAAAATATCTTTTGAAAATGAATTTTTCAAACAAAATAATCTCAAAGTTAAAATTTTGTTTTTTTCTTTTCATTTTCAAAATTTTTATATTATTGTTTAAAATATCTTTCTTCTCAAAATGTTAAATTTTTAAGGGTTCAAGATAGTGAGTATTGGATTTAGTATAGACTCCTCAGTCATTATGGTTCACACACTCATTAAGATCAACCAACATCATCTAGTATGAGATTTACCAAAATTTCCTTTCAAAGATAAACTTGTTTATGAACCTTTCCAACTTGGTAAGAAACAAAAAACTTCATTTAAATTTAAAAAATAAATATAAACATTTAAATACATTTATCTTGTTCATCCTGATATTTTTGGACTAACTTAAGTAAAAATTATCTAAGGAAAATCATATTATTTTGTGATTTTTGATGATTATAAAATATCCACTTGGGACTTTTTCTTGGCGCACAAAATAAGGCTTATAAAGTCTTTATAATAATTACTAAGAACTTAAAAAGTGAAAAAGGTAACAAAATCATTTACATTAAAATTGATCATAGTGTATATTTTGATAACAAATATTTTGATGAACATTTTTCTTCACAATGTTATAATCATTCCTTTTCTTCACCTAGAACAACTCCACAAAACTGGGTTATTAAAAGATGGAATTTAACTATTAAATAAATCTCAAAATACCTATTAAATTATTCCAAACTCCATCAATAATTTTGGGTCTTTTAGTTCAATACCACTTGTTATATCATAAATTATGTTCTCGTGAGACCCTTACACAAAAATACCCCTCATGAACTTTGGAAAAATAAAATTCCAAAATTTGGATTTTTCAAAGTGTTTGGATGTAAATGTTATATTATTATCACTAAAGAAACCCTAGGGTAATTTTATACAAAATGTGATGAAGGAATATTTCTTGGGTACTTGAACACAAGTAAATCCTACTTATTTTTCAATAAAAGAACCAAAACCATTGAATAATCCATTCATATCAAATTTAAAAAAAATCTTAAATATTTATCCAAATTAAAAGATTTGGATAATATTGAACCTTTGACTTTGATTGATCCATCTTCTCCTGAAAATCCTTTCTAATATCAATCTCCTTATAGTTCTTTACCTAAATATTTGAAAAAAATCAAATACCTTCCTTTGGAAAATATTATCAATGATTTGCAAGATGGTACTCATTCTAGAAGTTCTGTCTTAAATGAAGTTGAGAATTATTCTTTTATTTCTTTTCCAAAACCTAAAAACCTTGATGATGTTTTTAATGATAAAATTTTTTTCTATACAAGAAGATATAAACCAATTCCAATGGAATAATTTTTGGACTCTTATTGAAATACCTAACGATCATCATGCTATTGGTAAAAAATGGGTTTGTATAAATAAATTGGATGGTCAAGGTAATATCACATGTAACAAAGCTATACTCATATCCAAAGGCTATAATAAAGAATAATAAATTTATTATGATGAAACCTTCACCCACATTACTCGTCTATAATCCATTATAATCTTTTTTGCATTCACCGCCCATCTAAATTTCAAAAAAAAACAAATGGAAGTTAAAAGTGATTTTTTAAATGGTTTTATTTTTAAAAAAAATTGAACAACCACCTAGTTTTAAAATACAAAATTTTTAAATTTCATTCTTAATTTAACTAAGGATTTATGTAGTCTAAAACAATCCCCTTGGACTTGGTATAAAGGTTTAAGCAGTTTTATTTTAACAAATGACTTTAAAATGGGAAAAAAGATTCAATAATATTTCTAAAACATATTTCAAATGATCTTTTAATCGTTAAAATATATATCAATGGTGTAATTTTCAGATCAAAAAATGATTCTCTTTGTAATGAATTTTCATATGTTATGAAAAAAGAATTTTAAATGAATCTCTTGGGTGAATTAAAATTCTTTCTTGGTTTTCAAATCTATCAAAACAAGGATGGCACTTTTCTAAGCCAAAGAAAATACACTAATTAACTATTAAATAATTTTGGAATGGATTGAGCTAAGGAGATTAATACACCTATGTGTATTTATTAAAAGATAACATTGGATGAATCTGATAAACATATTGACAACAAGATTTATATAAGTATGATTGGGGTTCTTCTTTACCTTACTGCGACCTAGATAGACATTATGTTTAGCTTTTTTCTTTGTGCTTGTTTTAAATAAAATCCTAAAGAATCACATTTAAAATCTCTTAAAATTATTTTTCATTTTTTTAAAGGTTTTAAAAATATTGGTTTATTTTATCCTAAAGGAACCTTTTTTAATCTTTCAAGATTTTTTTACACTGATTTTGGAAGATATCAACTAGATATGAAAAGTAAAATTGGAACTTTTCACCTTCTTAGAAATTCCTTCATTTATTGGAGTAGTAAAATGGAAAATTCAGTTTCTCTTTCTACAACTGAAGTGTAATATATAGCCACAGGGAGTTTTTTCACACAAATTATATACATAAAACAAACTCTCTTAGATTTTGTGTTAACATTTCTTCTTTTTTCAATTAAATTTGATAGTTATAGTGTTATAAGCATCTCTAAAAATCCTATTCAACATGAATGTAGTAACCACATTGATATTAAGCATCAATTTTTGAGAGACCACTTTTAAAAAGGAGATATCGTGTTAGAATACATTAGCATGGAACTTCAATTAGTTGATATCATCATAAAACCCCTTTCTTTAGAATATTTTAATTTTATTAAGGGGGGTGGGAATATCATGATTGTAATTCTTTTTCTTATCACTTCTTGTTTATCTTTTCAAATATTGATTTTTTTGAAAATATTTTATTTTATTATTTTTAAAACAACCTGTTCAAATTTTCAAAAACATGTTTTTATGATCACCTTGATTATCTTATGCTTGTTTTATTTATTATTTATCAAACCCTTTTTGGTTTATAAGTATTTTTCTAATCGCAAATGGGGAGAACATTTTAGTGTTTGTGGGGGAGGATAATATAATGTATATGGAAAATAGTTTCAAAAGAGGGGAAGATCTCTCTTGGAATAGGTTGAGTTCAAAGGAGGATAAGGATCTTAATTCAAGTGGGAGAGCACAAGAGCCTCATCCCAGTTGGTGAGGACTCGGCAAGTACATCCAAGAGACCTGAGTTCAAATATAGGTAGAGATATAATTTTTGGGTTACTATAATAGGTATTGTAGCAGGTATTGTTCGATACTGTAGCAGTTGGAACTATTCATCTATTTGGGCTTTCGGGCCACTGATTTGGTCCTTAGGTTCTTCAAGGACTTCGGGCCACCCAAGGCCTTTGGGTCAGTAAGGATTTCAGGCTACCTCAAGGCCTTAGGGCCACCTCAAGGCCTTCAGTCCACCTCAAGGCTTTCAGGATACCAAAAATTGTACTTAAAGGATCAGGTAGACTCTACAAGGAGCAGACTCCAGATGAGGATTCAAAGCAAGTGCATTCACTAGAGCATAAGCTAACATATTTAGGAGAAAGAGAGGGTATGGAATTTCCATTAAGACCAGACTTTTCATGCATGGGAATCCCAGCTGAACATCCATGTGAAGGTGGAGAGATGATATCACGATGTAGAAGCTGGGGAGGAGCAGTTCCATGTAGTTATAGTCTGGATATATTCCTCAAAGACCTACAGGTCATGTAATCTTTAAGCCTACATGCCTTGTAAGGGTTCCCCCTCATCCCTTGAAAGAGGGGTTATCAAAAATAAATAAAAATAAGTCCTTCGGGCCATTTGGGTCAAGTGGGAGACATACGCTTTCATGGAAAATGGTATTTCTAAATATTATTTCTTTTCCATCTTTTTATTTACTCCTTCACCTCCTTATTATCTTTTATTTTTACTATTAATTATTTTTTCCTCTTTCTTCGTCACATCCTCCTTATCTTTTATTTTTATTTTTAATCTTAACTAAGTGTTTGTGATCATCAAAAAGGGGGAGATTGTTGAACCTCTAATTTTTTTTTATGATCACAACCACTAAAATTGTTTCTAACCTTTGTTTTTTGAGTGTATTTTTATTATAGTGTTTAAACATAGTCAAAGGAAGTAAATGGAACAAATATAATCATAAATAGGACCATTTAGGACTATTTACAAAGCCTGCATAGTATGGCACCATCGAATTCCTGATGGAGTGTCACTGACCAGCTGGTGGTACTATACAAAAATTCCTAAGAAAAAATCTACCACTGGATACCCATTAGAGTGTCATTGTCCAACTGATGGCACTGGAAAAAAGTACAAAATAAACAGGAATCTCATCGGCTACTCGAAGGAGCTCACCAACCAACCAATGAGATTTGGATAGAACTAGTGACCTACATCAAGCCTACCGATTAGCTGGTGGCATCAAGCAGTTAGCCAGTGGATTTTATCTATATTAGTAAAATGGAATTAATTAGTGGTCTTAAAATCCTAGACTCATCTCATTATATCCTTGGATCGATCCAATACTTTCTCATCTCCTATGAAGGCTGTAAATAGAAACCAAATGAGTCTTGGATCTCATCAACGAACATCTATAACAACTAATTATGAACTAATGATTCTGGATTGATCCACGATGTTATTTTCCAAAAGATATCCAAACTACTTATAATTCTCAAAAATGAAACCGACTTCAATGGATTCAAATCCAATTTCAGTTGCCTATTTTATTTACCCTTTTCTCTTGATCCATTTTTCTCCCTTGTTTTATTTCTTAATGACTCGTCCTTTACCTTATCTCTCTCTCCATCTTTCATATTCTTCTAAATCTTCTAGAGAGGGTTGATTTCTTTGTAAAGGGTTTGTAAAAACAAACCTCTATCTTATGTATCTTATTCTTTAGGTTCCCACCACTGTTGAAGTAGGGGTTCTTGGTTCTTGGTTTCTATTAAAACCAAGGGTATTCTTTTGGTTCTTGGTTTCCATTAAAACCAATGGAGTCTTTTTTTATTATTTGGTTGTTGATTTTCATTAAAAACATAGGATAAATATAGCTTTATCAATCCTTCTTGAGGGGAGGATGCATAGGGACTCATTCTTGAGATATTTTTTAACTCCTTTATCAAGTTGTGAATTTTAATTTCCACAATTTATTTTCATTTATGCTTAAAGTTTTAATTTACACCATTCTTTCTTATACTTTTTATTTTTTTTATATTTAAATTGAATGATTTCATGATTATTGCTTCTATTTTATAGGTTTTTAAAAAAAAATAAAGGCAATTCACCCCCCCTGTCATTTTATCTCTAAACTGCAATGTTGATGACATAATATTTGTTGGGATATGGAGAAAGCTTGAAAATTAATTCTCAAAACAAATTAAGATGGAATTTAAAATGTCCATGCATGGAGAGGTGAATTTATTTCTCAGATTAGAATTTCAACATAATGAAATCTATATATTACTTTCGCAAGAAAAATATTCCAATGAAATTTTAAATAAATTTGGCATGGAGGACTCAAAGGTAGTTTAAAAACCTAATACTATAGTTTTTAGGATGAGTAAAGATGAGATCGTAATAAGTTTGAATCAAAGGTACTTCTAGAAGTTAATCATAAGTTTACCCTATCTTACAGCATCAAGGTGGGATATTACATATACAGTTACTTTGTGTGCAAGATATAAGATTGATATGAAATAAACACACATGATGTATTCCAAGAGAATCTTGAGATATTTTAAAGGAACTTAAAATTTTTTCTTATTATATAAATGAGGTAATGAATTGAACTTGCTTGGTTTTATGGGTGTTGATTGAGCTGGAGATTTAGAGGATTGTAAGTCAACATATGAAGTAAAATTCTTTTTAGGAGAAAGTTATGTAAGTTGGCACAGTAAGAAAAAAAGTTTGATGAATTTGATTATAACTAAATCAGAATATATTGTTGTCACACATTCATGCACTAAAATTATGTGGATAGAAGTTCAGAGGGAATATTTGAAGGTGGATATTGAAAATACTTTGAAAATTTCTTACAATGATAAATATGTGATTGGTCTTTCAAAAAACCTAGTACATCATTCTTGATCAAAAAACATTGATATAATATATCATTTTATAAAGGAAAATGTTTCTAATAGTGAAGTGAAGTTGGAATACGTATCAACAAAGGATCAAATTTCTAATGTTTTCACCAAAGCTTTACTAAGGGAAATATTTGAAGAATTATGGTTGAAACCTCATGCTTAGCCTATCCCTCTCACTTAATGGAAGATGTGGGGAAACCCCCACTATGATTTGGATTATTTTGTAAAGGGGGTAGAGTGGTGCAACTCTTTTTCTAAAGGATGGTATAAACCATTTTATAATCCATTAATCTAAAGATGGGGTTATCATAAAAAGGGGGAGAATAAGTACAGGAAGTTCAACTTTTGGTATATGGTTGAAATGTATGGGAGGTTAAAACTATGGATGTTGAGTGTTATATATTCTAAATACTATAAAATGATTATTTATGGGGAATACATAAAAATAACTTGGCCAAACATTTCTTGTCATCAAGAGATGGAATTCTCACAAAATCATTGTTTTATCCAACAGTGTGGTGTCAGGACTTTTCTCTTTGAGAAAGGTTGTGGTTTGATGGAAAGTGAAATTGTGAGTAGATAAAAGAGTTGAGTTTTTTTTTTACAAAAAATACAAAGGGGTATATTTAAGTTCCCCTAAGATATGAAGGTGTTCTATTTATTGAAAATTATTGCATAAGGATTAATTGTTTACCTTAGATGAAAAAATGCTTTGAGATTTAGTTCATGATGGAAATGCTTGTTTAGAGAAATATATTATAGAGGATATGGTGACTTGACTATAAGATATTAATTTATGATGGTTTGATCTATTGATTGGAATATAATCATGTTTCTATGGTTTGCTATTTATTATTAGATGAATCTCTTGATTCCTATGCATAGATGTCGGTTTTATCAAAAGTTTAGATCATAGAAGACAGTTTTCTTGTGGGGATGATGAGGTGACTAGAAGTCACTTTCTGAAATCTTGAAGTAAGGATGATCAAAAGATGGAAGGGGATGAGCATCATTGAAAATTTGGCATAGATCCTAAAAGTTATCCTTGAGTAACATTAGGGTAGCTCTGATTCAGGAAAGCTGATTTTGATAAATTCATGCACTGAGTGAAGAAAGAATAAAAGATTATTACAATTGAGTTTGACTATTTTCTTGATTCAATAGGAATTGGTAAATATGCGTAGATTGATACATAAATTTGAAGTTATACGATGTTTTGTTGGTTTTTCAATGGAAAATATATTACAACTACTTATGAATATTGTGATTCAAGCTAAAATGATTGAAGATTAATTCAATTAGAAGATATAACAAGAAAGGATGATGTTGAAGGATCCAAAATAATGGTTATTGGAAGAAGAAGTGATTAGTAATATCACCAGAAGCCAAAGCAGTGGTCGATGAGGTAGATGATAAAGCATCGGAAGTTGAGGTAGTCAATTCTTCCGATGACTCTAGTTAATAGTAAGGAAAAAGTATCAAAAGCTTTAATAACTAATCCAAGTGATAAGAATATTATTTTTGTGTTTTCCAAAAGGGATATTCATCAAAAGATAAGAAAAATCAGTAATTTCCTAAGTCCAATCATTCAAATAAAGAATTGATTGAAAGATAATTGAATCTGATGTTAGGTGAAATTATAAAATGCCTAATTTCAAATGATCATAAGATAATGTGATTGAATTTTTTTTCAAGTTTCTGAGATGCTTCAAGTTAAAGTTCAAACATATGTTGAAGTAGAAGAAGATATTCACTAGAAGCTTAGGGATCATATCACAGTTTGTTTTTGAAGTATTTTAGGTTTCAACAATTTAAAAGATGTAGGAAACAAAGGCATAACCAAAAGATGAAAAATGATGTTAGTGGAAGTTAGTTAACCATAAGATTTCAAGTGAATTCACATATGCTTTGAAAAGTTTATCCAATTATGGAGATGCTAAGCTAGATGGTCAATGATTCAAAATTCACAAAGGCTATTTTTTTATTCTATCTGAGATTCATGGGAGACTTGATTAAGACTATTGCCTCTAATATCTTTAGGGGATTTGAACGTAGTCAATTGAAGATTGAGAGAAGTAGAGGACTCTAAGTTTTGAAGATCATTTTTTGTTATCTTATCAAAGGAAGAGTGGTTATATAAATGAGGGGTTCATTCAGAACTTATTGTTATTGTTTTTTTGGTTAAAAATTCTTGTGATATGAGTTCATTGTAAGTAACCTGACCTGTAAGTCCTGAAAAATCTGTTGGGTCGAAGGAGAGAATAATTTAAAAAGAATTTAAAAGCTAGGGAGGAATCACTTAAATGACATAGGTCAATAAATTGAGCTACTGGGAGTATAATTTCATGTGACTAAAGTTTCGAGCGTCATATTCCATAAGCTACAGTCGTGAGTAAGAGTTAAACCCTACCATTTGAAAGGCTCATGAGGAAGATCATCATCCATTGCTAAAGTAACTAAAATTTACATTAATCTTTCTAAACTAAGTTTTGGTATCATTGTAACTGGTGGGAACTAGTATAATCTTTTCAGGAGACACTTAGTATGGGATGCATTGTGGGTATCGGATGCATTGTGGGTATCGGATATAACACCAATAGATTTTAGTATCACTTTATTTTTAAATAAATACTATGTTGAATAGCTTGTTTCACACACAACACCAAACTAAAACAAACATCAATACATTTTATTGAGATAAAATATTACAATGCAAGATAAACCTTGATACATTATGAGAATTCAATAATGAAATAAAAAAGATAATATTTAATTGAGATATTTTTATTTTATTTATATATATATACATCACATATTATTATTATTATATAATGCATTTATTAAATTCAAAGAAATATTTTAATATCAATGGAGTAGTAAAATTAAATTTTTAGAATAGAAATATTTAATTCTGATGGTATTCGGTGAAGATTATTTAATACAAAAGTAATATTTTCCAAAGAACTGTTTTTTTAAAGGGTTGTGTATTTTTAATTAATATTGAATAAAGAATTATTTTAATGAAATGTATTGACAATATTTATAAAAAAAATTAACATCCATACAATAGTTATTACTAAGAAGCTAATAAGAAAAAAATCATTTTATGCTTTAAAAACTATCTTACTAAAAAAAATTATGCGCTATGCATATTTATTTTATGAAATTAAATATATTATGGTTAAATGATGATAAATTATATTTCTAATATGAATAATATATTAACACTAATATAATTTTTAATTTATAGGATATGAGAACAAGAAGAGTTAATATTTTAAAGAGTTATTTTCCTATATAAACGGTTTTTCATTAAATTTTAGTTTTCCTTTTAAAAGTTAAAATCCTAAATTTTGGAATTTTAATTTGAAAAAATAAACTTCATTTTTGGATTCATCATAACAATATTATCTTAGTATTAATTTTTTGGATTTTTCTGAAAAGATTGATTTTTAGGTGAATAGTGGAAAATATTGTTTTTACAAATACCGGGACTTTAAACACATCATTAGGATGTAAGCATAAATTAAAATATATGAAACCTTTTTCTTGACCATATATTTATTTTATAAGTGAAATTATACATTTAAAAATATTAAGGTTAATTTACAAACCTACATTTGGCATTTTAGAACTCAAGTTATATTTTTCGCTAAAACTGTTTTTAATGTGTTATACATTTATTATTTTAGAATTAATTTTCATCACTTCTAGAAGTTGTATCTAATAAAATTTATTTTATATTTAGAATCATATGGCCTAAATTATGTAATAAGTTCCATTTTATTTTTAGATATAAAAAAATACTTAGGTACAAATTAAATATCACAATAAAAGCCAAAATGGTAAAAGAGTTAAATCAAGGTGTAAAAGATCTAAAACATGTTAAAAACATGTCTCAAAATGATTTATTGAGACTTTCCTTGAATAGTGCACCTCTTATTACAAAAAAGTCACTCATCTCACTTATAAAAGGATCTCTTCACTACCCCACTTCTCCTCACACCACAAGCCTCTTAGTTCGACCAAACTCTACCCAAATCCCTCACTAACACTTCTATCCATGTCCTTGAGGCTTTGGTATCGTCAAAATACCACTCCTCAAAAGATTAATTCAATTTGAAAAGGAGTTATTCCTAGGTGTAAGGTAAATAATTCTCAATCACTCCTTTTCATTTCTATTTCTTTAAGTCTTATTCTTATACCTTAAAGTCTATTATATCTTCCTAAAATAATATCAGTATTATTAGTATACTGAAGTTTTATTATATTTATGGAAAAATAATTATCTATATTTTTCCCTTCTCCTTAGAAAAATGAATATGTCATCCATGCATACGTGCAGACTGCCACCTCCTAGACAACGTGCTTCATTTTTCATCATTGACTTACACAGACAGTTTTAAGATTGTATTTAATGACTAAATATGATATTTATGACATAATTAAGGTTTTATAAAGATAAATTAGGCATTATATTAATAATATTATTCATTGGAAAATGAAAACATCACTCTTATTACGTATGGGCTACCACCTCCATAAACGACATATTTCGTTTTCCATCACCACCTTGCATGGATGATTCTAAAATATATTTGATGAATATATATGATATGAATGAGAAAAATATGTCACAAATATGGTTCTAAAATGATGAGAAAAAAATCATCAATCATTATAAAGTAATTCGTTGATATCGATAAATTGCCCAAAACAAGCTTGTAACTGATTTCATCTTCATGGATCATAACTAAAACTCTCATGGAATGATATTGGAAATTTATATATCATTAGGGAACTTTTATTTCAGCACCTTGAATAATCCAGGGATGATAAAATTTTAAAAAAGAATGAGGATTGATATCGCCATTACAAAACTCACATGAAACAATCAAGGTTACTAACATCTGTTGACGAAAATAATCAATAACTAATTAATAAAGGTATAATGAATTATTATAATTAAAGTGTGGAAAGGTAATCGATATGAATAAGGTTCTAAAATGATTTTGTAAGATATTTATGTTTATTATACAGGAGGTTAAATCTTTTTCATGGAAGTCGAGAGTTTAAGGTAAGGGGTTTTTCTTGACTCGACTTCTTTTTTTGAGTCATAATTATTCCACTTTGACTATGACTTTACGAGATTGTTTTATTCTATACTATAATGATATTATATTATCTTTCCTCCTTTTCTAATGAATTAAATTTTCACATCAAATACAACTTCTTTGATAGATTTCTTTCTTCATGAAATTTGATGATGCTAAGAATAATTTGTATCCTCTCCAAATGAGCTCTTTCTCTTCAATGTCCATATTCACTCTTCCCACCAATGTTCTTTCTTATTTTGAAATCCAAATATGTATTATTTTTTATGATATTAAAATTTCTCTTTACCTCCTTTTAAATGGAATATTTTCACTCTTTTTACGATTTGGGTTTCAATAAAGTTGTTTTTAAAATGTTGAAAAGGTTTTTTTTCTTTTCTTGATCGTACATATTATCTTCCGCTCCACATTTTATCTACATAAACTTTATGAATTTTCAAGGACCTATTATTGAAATTTCTTTCAAAATGTTTGAAAGAGTTTTCATTTCAACCCCTCAAAAATGATATTTGCCAAAATGGCTCATAACCTCTTCTCTTTACGATAATATTAAGAAATGTTTTCTAAAGACTCTTGCATTCCACTTCCATTTTCCTCTAACTCCGAGGTATCTAACTCCTTTGAAATTATGTATTATGAATCACCTTTTAAATGCCTTTATGAAATACTCCATTTGGGTGATTGAATTTTTAGTATCTAACTGATCTACTTTTGATATCACGTTATGCGATACCATTTGGAAATGATATGAAACTCATCTTTTTTTCATAGGTTTTCATGATAAGATGAATGATTTATATCTTATGGCACACATATGTATGGATGTTGATGAATGGGGTCCTATATCACCCTTCAATGCATTGGTTAAAGTTTTATATATCATGAGATATTGACATTGTTGTGGGACATGATTGCGGATAGTTTTGTTCACAAGTTTGTTGTGTTGACGTGATTATGGATAGCTTCGTTCAAGTTTGTTGTGTGGGCATGATTGTGTATAGCTTTGTTCTTAAGTTTGTTACGTGGACATGATTCCAGATAGCTTTATTCAAAATTTTGTTGAGTGGACATGATTGTGGGTAGCTGTCCACAATAGTCTTGATCACAATGTATGATAAAGGCAAATTAATTCACCTTTATTAGTTTTCTGATGTAGATTGGGAAGGTGGTGTTGAAGATGGAAAGTTTACTTCTAGATGAGTATTCTTTATTGGGAAGATGTGTAGTGACCTCACAAGCTACAATGCAAATGATTTGGATGAAATCGTCGCTTGAAGATGTGTGAGTGGAAGTTTCATATTCATTGGTGATTGGGTGCAACAACTATAGTGCGATAAAATTATCAAATAACTCGATGAAACATTCAAAATCAAAGCATATTGATATCAAATATCATTTCATTAAACAGAAAGTGGGGTGTGGAGAACTCAATTTGGAGTAGAAGTGGCAATTTGGATTCACAGGTCAGCTTACACTTACCCCGAACCCGATCTGAACTCGTTTAACCCAAACTCAAACCCAACCTATTTAAGTAAATGGGCTGACCCGCCTAACCTGAACCCATTTAACCCGAACTCAACATCCGGACCACTTAACTCGTGTAACCCGAATAACCTGACCCGTGCCCGCATAACCCCGCAGAAAATCAAACAAAAACTATGAAAACCTGTGATAGGGAAGGCTTGAACCACCTACCTTTAACTTCAAAGCTTGTGTTTGGACCAACTAGTCTAGACATTGTGCCTATTATACTTATATAATATCTATAAATATATTTTTATTTTGGAAAAAAGTAAACAAGTTACATGGTTTATGCGGGTTTTGATGGATCAACCCAAACCTAACCCAAATATTATTCGGGTCAAACAGGTTGGCGTGATTACAAATCGAACCCATTTATATTCAACTTGAACCCATGTAAGATTCGGGTTCACAGGTTGGTTTCACGGGTCAAGTCAGAAATTGCCACCTCTAATTTGGAGTGTGTTTCTATAAGAAAAATTACAGATAACTTAATGAAACCTCCGTCGAAGGGTGCATTTTAGCACTTGCAATTGTGGATGGTAGTGCATTCTCTCCTAAAATTCTCACGAGTATATTCTCTATTCTCTCTTACATTCCTTTGCATTTATTGTAAAGAGAGAATTTATGAGAAAAAATATTCATATTTACAAAGGGGGAGAAGTCCTAGGAAAAGATTTTAAGTTGTGTAAAAGTATAAGGGATAAGTTACGATAAAAAAATTCGTTGTTAAAAAGGGGAGACTACGTTGAAAAGAAGTAAAAATGGAGAAAGAATTGATACTTGGGGAGAAGCTTGCAGAATAGCATTGGAAGGAAATTGAGTCATACTGAAATACTAATTTCAATTTGAGAAATTCAGAAAATTTCATGATGTCTTGAGAATATCAATTGTTAATTTTTTATGTTTCCGGAGAGATGGAAGATTCCTAGAAGATTGAAGTTTAGAAGATTGAAGACCCCATGAAAAGTTTAAAGACAATCTTTTAGGTGGAGTAAGGAATCAAAGTGGAGGTGGAGAGAACGATTGAGAGGTAAAAGATACATGGTAAATATAAGTGAAATGAAATTTTCTCACGAACATCATTTTATCCAGTAATATGGTTTTTAGATAACTCTCACATTAAGAGCATATTATGGACTAGTTTCTTGAGATATGATTCATGAGCTATGAACACTATTTTGTGTTGTATTTATCATCCACATACCCATGAAATTGTTTCAGTTTGAAGATGCATAGGATACGAAGGAATGAAGATTTTAAGAGAAAACCACGCCAGAGTAGTTTATCAACCACGTCGGAGTTAATTCCTAAGAAAAACAGCCAAGTATTTCACGTCGTAATTGAAGGTACGTCAAGAGGATAAAAAAATTGTAGCCACTGGACAAACACAGCATGAAGAAACACATCATGGTACTTATCACAGTTCAGATGCTTGCATTTTAGAAGCTACGAAAATGATGTCATGGTTAATATGAAAGTGATGTTTTTATGTTAAAACGACCAAAGCTAACTTCTAAATACGATGCATTTGGAGTGAACTATCTACCAGCAAGCATCACTTCATATAGCTAGTATGTTGCATGCTACAAACAGATGAGAATCCAAAAAAATGGCTTATGGATGACATGTACTCTAATGAACACATCAATGAAAATGAGAAATCAACTTCAACGCATCTACAACCTTGGCTCTACGATAAAGGGAAACGAGCCAATTCCAACGCCACAAAACTAACCTTTAGTTCCGTTAACGAGCAACGTGCTCACTGAAACCAAATCAGAACGTGGAGCCCTATATTACATGGAATACAAAGTGCATGTAAAATAAAAGGCAATAAAATCAGAGAATGAAAATGTTAGTTCACAAAGTCGCCAATAACATGGCTCGAACCTTGGCTCTCAGATCCTCCGAAACCTCAGGAGGATTAGGCGTAAACCCTTCACCCTGTGCCGGATACGATACATAAGGAGAGGCAGAGGCTTTCGATTGGTCCAAATGCTTTGCACGTATTTCACCTTCTTCCAACTCCATCTCTCTTTCTGCCCAACCCCTCTTCCTGTGCTTCGAAGATTTTCCATGCCAATGATCATCAGCATCAGAAGACGAATCATCATGAGCACGATGCCGCGATTCATCACCATCAGAGGATAAACGTCTCTTGTGGTGCTTCCGCCTAGGCTTGCTGTGGTGTGAAGAATGACCTGAGTGACGTTTCTTCCTTGAGTGCTTATGGCGCCCCTCATCATCTTTATTCACTTCCTCCTTACCCTCTTGTACATCTTCCGCCTCATCTTCTTCTTCATCATGCCTATTAGATCTTGACCGATATGATCTCCGTTTATAATATACATCGTGTTCGCTCTTCCCATTTTTATCACCATCCGGCAGAACCGAGCTGCCTTCCCAAACATTCAAGAGCCCCGAAAACCCTGACCCCGGCGGTTCAACTGACAAGCCACGAGAGGTTTCGGTTTTCAAGGGCGCTGCGCCGCTTTTTATCATGGCTGCAAACATCTTGGCCCTTTTTAACCTCTCCGCCTTCACCATCTGCTCCTTGCTCAAACCAGCCTCAGATGAGTCCGCCTCACTAGCGGCTGCAAGAGCCACTGTCCTCGCAATAGCATTGGCATCCAAGCTCAAGCCATGCCCGCCCTCATTGCTCAGTGCATGACAACTTCCATTCAATGAAGAGCTGGGGAGAAAGCCCAAACTTGGATTTTTAATGCCCCGTCTCACAGCCTGAAGGATGGCTGCAGCCGAAGCTGCATCAACGCTGACCCTAAACTGTTCCTGACAACCCTTGGGCGGCTGGTCCGGTTCATCTTTCTTCGATTTACTGATTACCATTTTGAACTTCTCCTTCCTGTCTGATTCAAATGGTATATCTTGATCAGCAGAACCCGTGGAGGCTGTATCTCCTTTCTCCACACCATGATCAGCCTTGCAGCTCAATTTTGATTCCTGGGCTTTTTGAAGAACTTTCAGGTAAAATGGATGATACTTGTTAGATGGATGAAGAAATGGAAACCTGCCATGTTTACTGTCCTGCTCAATGAGTACCGCCTCAAAATCTTTACCATTTTTAAGAATGAACACGACTATTTTATCAATCACTCTCTTTGTATCAGCAGGAGGCTCCAAAATCAGTATCCCGTCCTTCGATGTACTCGGCACCTTATTCACTGAAGTAGGACCCGGGTAGTCGGCTTTTATTCCAGCCTTCACACCGCTTCTCTTTAAAAAGGGAACTTTTTCCTTTGAAGGAAGAGGGTTCATAGACACACTGAGAGAAGCAGATGCCTTTTCTCGACCATTATGACCAGCAGGTTTAAGAGCATCGGAGTTCTTTTCAACAACTTCAGGTGCATCTTCTGTCGCACCATCTTCATCCTCACCGGACCCATAAGCACAACCAAGCAAAGATAAAGCCCCGCCCTCTACAGTGTTACTATTAAACTGATGTTTTCCATCTTCATTCAATTTGAGAATTTCTTGTTTATCAACAAGAAATCTGAAGTAGGGATGAAGGTGATGATCGGGCATCAAGAACCCAAATGTCGGGTTGTCGCCGTGTTTCACCCTCAAAACAATTTCTGACTGTCCACCATGTTTGCTAACAAATGCAGCAGTCCTTGCAATGATTTGATGAACCTTCTCTGCAGGAGGCTGAAAAAAAGAGATGAGAGCATGTCTTTCAATACAACATAATGAGGATTACTCGACAACTGCAAGAGAGGAAAAACAGTTGAATCTCACATATATCAGGATAACCATAAAGACCAACAAATAGAAGCATATGGAGTTATGACTGATCCCCTTTGTTTTGCAGCTTTTCCAGAAAAAATAATGGAACATAATAATCCTAATCCCACCTGCGCATCCCCTTGGTCATGGCATCAAAAGGAAACAAGGTGCCCGAGAATGGCAACCTTGGCTCACAAAGAACTCCATCTCTGCTCCAAGCATCTGAAACTTAGACAGGTAATAAGCCTTAGAAGAACACGTGTACCTTAGACAAGTATCATAACGCTGCACGGAGCAACATCTAATGAACAACAACAACCAGGTTACAGTGAAAAAGCACTTGCAGAAATAAGAAAAGAAATGCTGTGTACTTACTAGGTTCTGGAGTAGGCTTTCAGGGACTGGGAAAGGTGGACGAAATCCAGCACGGCCCAACCCAGCATCCACATCCTTTTGAGCAGTGGAATCATGAGGGTCTCCATATGAAAATTCAACAGCACGATAAGTACCAGAGACTTCTCGTTTGAGATCATTCGTTACTTCTGGAAAAGAGAACAAAATCAGGCTAATTAGGAACCGGCAATCTGCATAATCCATGAATGTATAATCGTGAAATTATTTAAGATAAGTGAGTCGATGCTTGGATTCGGATACAAAGTCTATTCATCAGCAGATTAGAAAACTTATTAATCAGATCATCAGCCAGCTTTGAATTCAGAATGTTTTGATTCCATCAAACAGAAGTTGGATGACTGAACCACATGGGCTCGATCGATCTGGGGGGTCTTTGGCGCTTTTAACGGTTGTTCGTTTCAGGTGAGTAGCAGCACCGATTTCCTGCAAGCATGGTTCCAGGCAGCTGATACCGTCATCAAAAAAAAAGGCACGGGTGTCTATTCTTCTGGCCGGGTGCTGGAACATTTGGCATGCCCGGAATCGAGCAAGGCATGAGGGCATCACAACATCGCGGACAGCGCTCATTTTCAGAACGAAATCCATGCTCGTTGATCTCGAGCGTCTCTTTAAGAACTGTGAAGGGGTGCCCTCCTTTAGAGATATTTTGGTGACCAGAACTCCCTATCCTAGAGCCTCTCAAAGACATTGGGTGTGTTGGATACTGCCTAGTACCGGCTTCAAACTCAACACGGACGGCGCCGGTGGGATGGGGGTCATGCGCGGTGGCGGTATTGTGAGGGACCACACCAGTTCTGCAATTCTGGCTTTTTCGGCCTTCTTTGGTAGCGGCAACTCTCTTCAGGCAGAGGTGACAGCTATGCTTACTGGTCTTACTCTCTGCAGTGAGAAGAATATTACCCTCTCGGCCATTGAAACTGATTTCACAGCTATTCATCGCGCTCTACAAGGATGTTGTAACACACCCTGGAGCATCGCATATACTATCCGTAAGTGCCGTAGTCTCATTACCTCCCAGATGGAGATTCTTCACACATGGCGGGAGGGCAATAGAGTTGCTGATTTTTTTGCCTCCATGGCTGGCTCCAGGGATAGGATCACATGCTATTTCAACCTAGACTCCCTTCCTTCTGAGAGCATGGCTTTAGTCATTGGGGATGCTCTAGGCCTTCATTATTTTAGACCCCCGTGACCCCCTCATGTTGTATGTCACTCTTCTCTCTGTACTGTTCATTTTCTTATGGAATAAAATAAAATATCTTGGGTGTGGAGGATGACTGAACATTCATAATCATCCTCTGCTTTTTGACATACTCCAAACCACAGTAAAAGCTCAATTAAAAAGGGAATACATTTGGAATCCTGTATATCTCTACAAAGAATCATGATCTTCAGTTGATACATCCTTCATATTGAAGTATCATCATACCGATTTATGCCATAGCAAAGATTATACTTACCAATGACATAGATTCAACCTATCGAAGGATTACATTCCAAATGATTATGTACATTGGTTATATTCTCTCAACAGCAAGATTACTCAGATTGGAATTTTAGAAATTCTGAAAAATGGATCAACAAGGGTGATTCAAGTTTTTCCCTTGATTAAATTTAAATAGTATTTTGAATTCTGAACTGTTAAAAATATATTGATCATGCATTTTGAATTTGGACCTATGAGAATCCACAATCTAATCTCAAGTATCTCCAGACGAAGCATAGAAGCATAGACTAGGGGGGGAGTCCGAGCTCTACAAATAGGCTCACCCCTATCCAAATTTTCACCAGGTCAAAACTCTACTTCAACCACTCTCTGTCTCCTTTCTAAAAACCACTTTTCTGAATCCTCCTTTCTACAACCGAATTTTTCCAAAAGTAATCCGTAGATTTTCTCTCTCTTAAACCTCAACAACTCTTCATTTGAATGCTAATTCATTTGGTACTAATTTGTTTGAATGGAAAGTGAGTATCGGTAGGCTCATAGAACCATATTGGTTCAACAAATTTCCTACCGTTCTCCACGTTATTATAGAGTTTCAGAAATGGAAGGAGGTTGCAATTCTGAAGAAAGCTCCTCTTCAATACTATCAGGACCTTGTATCAGAGTTCTACGCCCATTTGAGCTTCATTCTAGAGAACCATCAAAAGACAGCACACTCCTAAGTTGGAGATAAGAAACTTCGTTTTACACCTAGCTTATTTGTTAAACATTTAGGTGAGCCTCTCTGATAGGAATCGCATAGTATTAAACAAAGCTTCCAACCTCCTTGGGTGGTTTCCAGAAAAAGAAAGCTTATATTTGTCTCTTTAGTCATCCCAAGCCGGTTTGCAAGCTCCAAAACACACACAACAACAACAAACAAGTCTTTAAACCTAATTAAATGAGCCAGATGGATCAAACATTGTCAATTAGCTCTATTGAAAACCATATTTTCATTGAAACCGTTCAGAACAAAATCATCTTGAATGATTAGTTTAAGAGTCTTTTTAGGACTACCTTTAACTCTTTTAATAAGTGAAGTTATCATTAAGTTCACCCTATTAACAGGTGCATCCCTAGGTCTTCTTCTAACATGTCCAAACCATCTTAATCCAATCTCAGTCATCTCGAACGCGTTCATTTCTAATTTTATCAAACTTAGTATGTCCACATGTCAATCTTAACGTTTTCATTTCTGCTACCCTTGCTTTTTGTTCAAGATGTCTCATTAAAGGTCAACACTCACTACCATATAGAATAGTTGGTCTAATAACAGTCCTAAAAATTTACTCTTTATTTCAAATGAATGTTACGATCACAAGGCAGCTCATAAGTTTTTCTTCATTTTATCCATCCAGTTTAAATCTTATGAGAGATATTTGCATTAATATCTCCATCACATTAGAGAAATGCCTAAATAACAAAAATAATCAACTTAACGCGATTTTCCAATCTCGCATCCATAACATTACTAGACAATCCTATCGAGACTGTAGCATCCGACTACTTGAGTTTTAACTCGAGTCAAACCATTTGGATGAGTTTGATATATGTCATTTGCACCCCTTTTCTTTCAAGAATTTTCCATAAAACCTCTTTAGAAACTTTATCATATGGCTTTTCCAAATCAATGAAAACCATATGCAAATCTTGGGTTTTTTATCGATAAAACTTCATCAAACCTCAAATCAAATAAATTGCTTTTGTGGATGAACATCCAGACATGAAATCAAATTGATTATCTGAAACTTTAGTTTCCCTTCGAATCCTTTGTTCAATCACTCTCTCCCAAAGTTTCATGGAATGACTCATAGGCTTAATGTCTCTATAATTCCCACAACTTAAAATGAAATCTTTATTTTTATACATAGGTACAATAGAACTCTTCCTCCATTCATCGAGCATTTTCTTAAATTTCAAATCTCATTAAAGAACCCCTATTGAGCCAATTAATTCCTAACCCCTCTCAATAACTGTAATTGAGTTTCTCTCTACTCATACTTAGATGATCTAAGTCCAATCCACACAACCGATTTTCATCAAAGAGATTATTAAAGTACTTTCTTCATCTTTTCTTAATTTCTTCATCCTTAAAAAGAATATGTCCATCTTTTATGCACCGAACTTGATCTAAATCTCTAGATTTCCGCCCACTACCTCTACCTAAAACAGTAGATTTTTCTTCCATCATTCTTGGTATGTAATGAATGGTATAACTCCTAAAAAACTTGAGATTTAGCCTCACTAACCGCTTTCTTAGGCTCTCTATGAGAGACACGATAACGAGCTCAAGTAACTCCATTACTACAAAGGTGTAAAACTTTAAAGCACTCTCATTTCTCTAACTTCTAGTTAAACATTCTCATTTCGCTTTAACCTTTTGGAAAAAACTCTCTAGATACTCCTAAAATAGAAGTAGCTACTTTTAGTCACCTCACCCCACATGTAATAATTTAGGTGTCACCATTTGATTCTCGGATTCTTTAATCGTTTCACATTTCTCTTAAAATTCTTAATTTGCAGGTCTAAAATTAATAAACGATGTTGGGTGGTAATACTTTCACCGGGCACAACCTTAGAATCCCTAATAAATCTTCTATCCAACCTTTTTACCAAAAAATAATCAATTTGGGATCTTATAACTTGGCTTTTATAAGTAATAAGATGTTCCTCTTGTTTATTAAAGAGCGTATTTGCTACCATAAAATCACAACTATAAGCAAAATCTAAGATAGCAATCCTTTTATCATTTACTACACTCAGAACGAACTCTCCATGACAATCTATGTGATCTCTAGAATCTTTTCTAGCATGCTCATTAAGGTCACCACCTATAAAAAATTTCTCATATTGCGGCAAACTCTAAATCAAAGTTTCTAAATTAACCCAAAAAGTAGACTTATGTTGTATGTCTAGACCTACTTGGGGCGCATAAACGTGAAGTTGAAAGTTTTGTTTCCTACAACTATCTTAACAACTATGATTATATCCCTTAATCTTACGATGTCAACCATATCTTTTAAAGACTTATCCACCATAATACTAACACCATTTTTAGCCTTCATTTTAACCAAGTACCAAAGTTTGAAACTAGAGCCATCCAATTTCTTTACCTTTTCTCCCACCCATTTAGTCTCTTGTAAACACAATACACTAATCTCTCTTCTAATCATAATATCTACCAATTCCATAGATTTACCTATTAAAGTTCCAATATTCCAACTAGTTGTCCTAAACTTATGATTAAGGAATAGCTTCCAAACCCCCCAAGACCCTTACTTATTTAACACTACACTCGCACGTCGATGTAGCAACTCTAGCTCTCACACACACATACATATTAATTTTTCCTATTGGAATGCGGTATTTCAATATAGAACAATTTGTGTGGAATAATAATCAGGCCGTTATGAATGGAAAGGTAAAGACAAAGGTCTTATACATGACCATATTATATCCTAGATGATTTACAAGATCACGGTGACTTCTCATAGTTGAGTTTGGACATCCCACTAACAAAACAAAACATCCAACAGATAGCACAAATATAAAGCTCTTATGGGATCCTAACGCAAAGGTATTTGTGGGCAAGGATTCACCTACAAGGAAGAAGGCTCCAGGTCAATCAATGTAAGGTTTTGAGTAGAATCAGTGTGAATTTCTTGGTGAATTCATTGAGGGACTGATTGTCAGTGACGAGGGAGAAACCTCAACACCTCAAGTTCAACCTCTAAATGAACTTCATAGCCTCCTCAATCTACACGGGCCACAAAGGCAACATGTCTTTGAATTTTCAAATGATGGAGACATCAAAACACAGGATGAAGAGCAAACGACAATTGATTCCAATCAATTGGCACTCTGGGAAGAATGAGGACTCAAGAAATGAAGAGAAAGAATCTCCCGAGAACTCTCCCTAGGGTCAAGACCTATGCCCCTCTCAGCAAAGCTTATTACAATTCTACCTCCCACCCCCAAACAAGACATTGGCTAAATAGACATTCAATAAAGCAAAATGACTAGCCTGCCCCTGAGGCACAATAGCCCGACCCCTCCTAAAACAAGACATCAAGGGTTGGAGTAAAATAACATGTGCAGCCGGCACTAGACTGAACCTCCGCTCTCATTTCATTGCCTCCTCCTTCAAAAGTCACTTTGTCCTCAAGGTGGAAATACGAATACACACTCTCCCAAGTAGACTCGAGAAATGAAGAGAAAGAATCTCCCGAGAACTCTCCCTAGGGTCAAGACCTATGCCCCTCTCGGCAAAGCTTATTACAATTCTACCTCCCACCCCCAAACAAGACATTGGCTAAATAGACATTCAATAAAGCAAAATGACTAGCCTGCCCCTGAGGCACAATAGCCCGACCCCTCCTCCTAAAACAAGACATCAAGGGTTGGAGTAAAATAACATGTGCAGCCGGCACTAGACTGAACCTCCGCTCTCATTTCATTGCCTCCTTCAAAAGTCACTTTGTCCTCAAGGTGGAAATACGAATAATACACACTCTCCCAAGAATCATCTTTCATAGGCTACTCCTAAGGCATAATAGCCTGACCCCTCCTATAACAAGACTTCAAGGGCTGAAGTAAAGTAATATGTGCAGCCGACTCTAGACTAGACCTCCGCTCTCATTTCACTGCCTCCTCCTTGAGAAGTCACTTTGTCCTCAGGTGGAAATACGAATAACACACCTGCATGAGTGTTGCACTCTCCCAAGTAGCATATTTCATAGGCAGGCTACCTGCTCCATTGTACCGACCAATGGAGATTGTGGTCAACCTTCCGAGTGGAAAGTACCGCCTCAAGCACAACCTGATCTTCTCCATTTTCCAAGAAAAATCTCGGCAACTCTTCGTCAAAATGTTCACCAACCGCCTATTTTAATAGTGACAAATGAAGCATCGGATGTACTCGACTCTACACAGGTAATTCTAATCGGTAGTCAACATTTCCTACGCGTTCAGCAATAGGAAATGGTCCAAAAAATCAAGCCACCGACTTAGGACAAACTTTAGAACTGGTAAAATTAAAAGGTTGAGTGCGGCTTCACAAAAACCTTGTTTCCAACATGAAAAATTACTATCATCAAAATGTCGCATTTGTTGCAGGGTTGTAAATAGATTCACATGCAGTTGGTGTATTACTTCATCTCGACCAAACAATGCAACAGCTACAGACTCTACTGTTGTCTCCCCCTTAGTAAACTGAGTCGGAGTAGGAGGTTTCCGACCATAAACCACTTCAAACGGAGTTTTGCCACCGGAAGCATTGGAAGAAGTGTTATAACAAAACTCCTCCCAGAGTATCCATCCAACCCAGTGTGTTGGCCTAAAAGAAGAACATCTCAAATATGTCCCAATACTCCGATTAACTACCTCTCTATGTTCGTCGGTTTGTGGATGACAACAGGAGCTCATCTTCAATTTAGTTCCTTGCAAGCAGAACAGCTCCTTCCAAAATAAAGTGGTTAACTACGGGTCACGGTCGCTAACAATAGCACTCAGCAGGCCATGGAGAGAACTATTTCCTTCATAAAAAGGGTGGCTGCATCTTTAGCGGAATAAGAGTGTTTCAAAGGAATGAAGTGAGCAAATTTAGATAAACGATCCACTACCACCAAAACAAATACGAATCCTTCGGATTTCAACAGCCCGAAAATAAAATCCATGGAGACTTCTTCCAATATGAGCTTGGGAATAAAGAGTGGCAAAAACAGCCTACTAGGGCAAAGTGACTGAGACTTACATCTTTAACACACCTGACATTCATGAACATACTACAGAATGGTCCGAGTCTTTCCCCTCCAAAACAACCCTCACAAATCCCTTATGCCCCCCTCAGGGGAGGAATGATAATAGTGTAGCGGTTGCAGAATCAAGGAGGAATCTTTAGACAGAACCAATATGTCTTTGAAAAATTGCAGGTCATTTCGTAGACAACACCCTAGTTTTGCGTCGGGATCATACACAAGAGCTGTAACAATAGTCTGCAATTCTCTGTCCTTGGGTACTCATCGTTGCTTGAAAGGTAACAGAGGCATTCATCAACCCAAATGGCATAATCAAGTACTCATAATGCCCTTCATGCATCCGAAAAGCAGTTTTGCTTATATCCCCACGAACGCACGCCTCATGAAACATGGACCTTAAATCAAGTTTGGAAAAATATGTTGCACCATGCAACTCGTCCAACTCTTCAATCAAAAGTATTGGAAACCTGTCAGAAATGGTAAGCTTATTCAAAGTCCAATGATCAACACACATTCAACAAATTGATTGTGTAAGTCGACTGTCGGGGAGGTAACCCCTTGGATTCAACAAATACAACTTTGTACTTAAAAAATAGTAGTTGCGAATCTTTCTGTATTCCCAGGTCCATCCATGTTTCTCGATTCATCGTGTCTAAACCCATCTCTTGTTGTAAACCAAGACTGATTCTCTTACCTTCTGAGAAAAAACTTTGCAGTGAAGCCCAAGTTGCATCCTGAGTTGACCGCAATCATGTGAGTGTGATTTGCTTGCCTCAAAAATAAAAGCTCATAGTCAACTCTTTTTGGTGTGTCATGGCATAGCCCAAAGTTTCCAACCAAGCGGCTTGTGCAACCAAATCAAGCCCCGATGTTTCAAATAGGAAAACTTATACTTACATTTCCATCTCGCCCAACTGTACCGACAAATTAGCACACTTCCCGCTAGAAATAACCCAGTTCCCGTCCCCAAACGAATCCCAAATGGTTCAATGGGTACAATCAGGACCTCCAACCTTCGCACCAAAGCTTTGGAAATAGAATTATGGTTCGCCCCACCGTCAACCAACTCCAAAATCAACACACCAAAAATATGCCCTTCCAACAACATAGTTCCTGCTCCCTTTGTTGATTGTTTTTCCACATAATTCACGGTCACCGCCCGGCACGTAAACTCCCACTGCTCCTCAATTGGTTCTCTGACCTCCTTTCTTTGGTCCTCGGAATTTTCTTCATTCGGTTGGGATTCGGCCCATTCCCATACCATGGCCCAAAGCCCCTTTTCAAGACACCTATACATGCAGTTAAGCTTCATTCCATTGGTGAAACACAAACCTTTAGCTCTCCTCTCTTAGTACTCCACTTTTGAAAGATTTTTCGCCCCCTTCCACTAAGGATTGTGCTCCTCTTTTCTAACCCCCTACTGTGCTTTAATCTGATCAATTTCGTCAGAAGGTAAATACAACCTTAGATAAACCATTGTGTGGTGGTTGAATCATCTAGTAACTGACGAGAACCAGAGGCCAGACGTCTTTGTATAAAGAGAAAAGAGAAGAAATGGCTAGGGCGAAAATACAGAGTAAAAGGAAGAAGGCACTCCACGTGGGCCTAGAACCTTCCCCCCCAAACCGACTAACAAATCCCCCCTTCCAGCAATGACATTAATACCCTTGCTCAGGTTCCTACCACTCGCCACCCCTTGAAAACAGTTTTATCCTCATGACTGAAGAAAAGTGTCCTTGTTATCTAGGTAAGCCAAGCTATCACCCAAATACTCCTTGATTTTGCGCTTTGGATAGAACCAAGCAGCACTGCTACCATAGGACTAAGATGTTGTGGTCCACTAACATGTCCCCTTTCTGCCTAGGCATGCTAGGCGATCTCCCAGAAAATTCGTTGTACTTTAGCGCTTCATCCCCCTTCATGGGTCTGCTTTGGATAAACAAAGGTGGAATGTGGTTGCCACCACCCCGCCTATTTCGTGTAAAAACTGTATAGTCATTGTCATGTTATTTGTCTGGTCAAGCATGTCGCCTAGAATCAGGTTGTTGGGCCGTGTAGTTGAACCCAGCCACATATCCCCCACTTACAGACAGCGGGTGGCTAGTTCCAAACATAGGACTCTGCTCGAGGGAGCCATTCTACTGGGAGTTCCTCCTCCCGCACCTCCATAGTGCTAAATGGCATAGAGTAAACCACAGGAAGCACAAGTGGCTGAGCAGGCTCCGACTGCAGCAACGGCATCGTATACATGGCTTGCTTAGCCATGACTTCCAAAGGTTGTGCATTGTCCTTCCTTATTTGAGGGTCCATCTTCATCATCATTAACAAAGTCCCCTGCACACCTTATTGTTGCAACGGTGCTAAGTCACACAGATTAATGTTGGCAAAAACAGTCAAACGTCACATCTAGGTTTCACAAGATGCTTGAAATTGAGCATGTTCTTGCGATGTCATGAAGAGCATGGCAGCGATCAACAGTAGGCGCTCCACCTTATCCATCAATGTCGTCATTGATTTTTTTTCTTTTTTACCTTTTTTTTGGGTTTTTTCACTCACCCGACAAAAAAACGGGCTCTCCCATTCTTTTTGTTTTGTTTCGTTTTTGCTTTTTTGTTTTTTCTTCTAAAAGGGGAACTTGTCAGTGCGGGCAACTCCTTCGAGCACAACCGATAATGTGCCTCCTCCCTGAATGCGGGTTAGAAGAGATGTGTCTCCTCCGGAGAAGTCGGCGGCAGCGGACGAAAGCAGTAGGTTGAACGCATCGTGTCTGAGCACGCCGCCTTTGAGCAACGCACAAGTAGTGCACACCTCCTCCGGTCGGAAGGAAACTGGAAAAGAAGATCTGACAGTGCACCTGCTCCTCTGGACGAGATCCGACTAAGCGCGGCAACAGCGGAAGACCGATCGGTTGTCGCGGGGATTCTCGGTCGTGAGCTGGCCGAATACGTCACCTAGAAACATGAACAAGCAGGGCACGTTACCGCTGAGTGAAACCCCGAAAGTGAGTGCCTGGGTCGTTGGACCGTGCTCGCCTCCTCAAACCAACAGTTGTGGGTTGCGCTACATCTGATCGCGATGAAGCCGAGGAAGACGAAAAAAAGGGGGCAAATCGCCTCTGAGCGGCGAGGCAGGAGCGGCAAGTCGAACTAATTGATAGGAATCAAAGAACTGACGTTTTGTCTAAAGAGAAAAGAGAAAAAATGGCTACAACAGAAATACAAAGGAAAAGGAAGAAGACACTCGAGTCCCCTGGGGAGCGCTCGTCCAACCAACATCGATTTCAAGCCAAAGGTCAATTCCAACAATATTCCCTCCTGCTCGCCTCTCACCCCCCACTATTTCTTTATAACGGATTCCCCTCCCTCCATGTGGGCTTAGAACCCTCTCCCCTAACCGACTAACAAATCCCCCCTTCCAACAATGACACTAATACCCTTGCTTAGGTTCCTATCAGTAACTCTGCCCCATTTTTCTTTATTCCTCATATCGAACAACGCCTTTTATGAGCAATTCTCGTTCAACATTTCTCGTCAAAGGCAAGAGGCACACCTTATCTTTAGGTTCATGTGTCAAAACAGTGCTCTCAATTTTTGGTGGTAATCCGCCCAAGAAAAAACTAATATAACATGACTCCTTGATAAATTCGATCATATTGATATCAACGATATCGGATAATGTTGCACTAACCCTTCCATACACAACTATGGTACTTCCGGCTCACTGCGTGTTCAGTGGATCACAAAATATGTTCTGACTCGCGCAATCCAGGCAATAGGATCCTCCATTGCAAATGAAAGCATCTCCACACGCTTGGCGTAATTATGTATCTCACTCCACAAAACATATGCCTCCCCGCTATTGTCATTGCGCACAAAACTAACCTGCTTATGCGCAACTTTTTCACTATTGTCGGAGCTATGGTCAAAACATACCTCATGGAAATGAACTAGCTCAACATATGTGTGTTCTTTTCCTCGTGTTTCTTGACCACAGTTCAGAGTAGAACGTTCCTTTCCCCCTTCCGTATGTAAATTTTGTTCGGACGAAGGTCGTCGATCTGCAAGTCCTGCAAACGTTTTGGTTTGCTCCTCCAACACCAACCGGAGCTCCTGCTGCGATCGCATGAGTTCCGACTGTTCACAGACAAGGATATCCATCGTCGATCGAACTTCCACGATTTTCTCTTTTTGTTTTTGTACCTTCTCGTAGTGTTGTTGCATCGTCGTCGCCTACCTCTACAACAACTGTTCCAAGCCGGCATTAACAGATTTGACCGATACCATACACGACTCCATTCTAGTCGTCATCCACCTCAAACTCCTCCGATCAATAATCATTCAAGAACCTCTCTCTAAACTCTCTCGCTCTAGAACTCAACAAGAGCACCAAGTTGTTAGGAGAGAACGGAGAAATGGAAGACTTGAAGAGATTTCAGGTATTATTCACTATATTGCGGCTATATAAGGAAGAATGAGGACTCGAGGAATGAAGGGGAAGAATCTCATCCGGGAACTCTCCCTAGGCCAAGGCTTATGCCTCCCACAGCAAAGTTGATTAAAGTTCTAACACACTCCCACCCCCAAACAAGACATTGACTAAATAGACATTCAATCCAGCCAAATGACTAGCTTAAGTATAACTTTTTTTTTTTGCATGAATGCACCTACATTAGTTGAATGTGAGTTGAAATTTTTTTCACCTGGCCTAAGATGGGTCGGGTGAGATTGATCCTTAAACCAAACCGACCCATCTCTTTCACACCCCTACCTATCTCACCCCTTGGCAACCATACCCTTAACCTTACTCCACCAATCGAAAGTAACGTGGCTTCACGAAGCGCCAATCTCAGAAGATTGAAGTTGTTCAATCCCCTCCTGATGTTCAAGAAACCGCTCAAGCCAATCCAAACCCAAACCACCCACACCAATCAACCTACAGATATGCAAGTCCATTCCCGTCAACTTGAACCCCTCCTCTTATCTTGGAAGACAAAACTTCAACTGATGCCTGAAAACCAAATGGCCATTGAGCAAATAGGTACATAAGGCAAATGGAAGCTCATTTATGTGTCACGTATCAAAATGAGGTCCAACCATCACATAATAAAAACAAGCCTTGTTCCAAAACCCACCAACCGCCCTACCCGCACAAAGATATCCTAAACCATCTCCAAGCCATGCAGGATTCTCACTCTGAGAAAATTGAATCCCCTAACCAACCTACCCATATCAATGACTCTCCTCGCTTGATCAAAATTTTAAGCTCTACAACACCATTCATAAACAAAAGGAGAAGAAATCAAGTCTCTAAGAAAATCAGGATGCCCTGCAAGCCCAAATGGTTGATTTTGAGAACTACCTCAAAGTCCATGAAGAAACTTTTGCAGCCATTTCATGATTTTTTTCCCTGTGCAGTACTTTTTTGTAAAATCTTCTTTCTAACTTTTTAGGATACAGAAAATATTTTGCTATGTATCTTCTTCCTGCGGTTCTTCTTTCCTTCGATTCTTTTCGATAATCACAAAGGGAGGAACTGTTATAACTATGTTAAAAGGATGAAACTAAATTCAAAAAATACTTTAATCAATTTCCAGTTTATGCACGCTTACTCCAAACTCCAAACTTTGTCTAGCTTTTAATCGTAACTCATTTATTATATTAAACTTTGTAGTAATACTAAATAATGCTCTAATATTACAATATGCTCTAATACTTTTTGTGTTCAACTTACCATGCCTTGTGATGATCATCAAAAATGAAGAGATCGTTGGATTATTCTTCTAATGATATCCTTTGAATCCTTTGTTTTAATTATCACAACAAACATCATCTTTTACTAACAAATTTTATAAAATGTTTTTGGAAAATGTATTTATTGGATAATTACTGATAAGCATGGAATGCACTTATCTAAACCTAAAATCAAAAGATGCCAAATTCCGTAATAAAAGATATCCAATATGAGATGGCAGTTTGAAGCTTCAAATGATTAACTATCAAATTTTGATACATCAAATCTTCATATCTGACTCTCCGAATCATATTTAATTTGAACTCTGGGATGAACAACTTTGAAACTCCATGGCATGCTTTAATGGCTCCTACCAAAGTTGACAAAGATTGTCACGTCATCGTTGGCACGTCAGCAAAAAGGAAAGCCAAAGTCTTCATCAACACTTCAATGACACCTCGAAGAGAAGACATCTGGCTCCTAATTATTCGAAGCATTCAGTAATTCACAACCATATAAAGGGCCAGGAAGAGTTCATTCAAATCAATGAATCGATCCAAGCATCAAACAATCGAACAAGCAAAAGCCTTCTTGAGATTGAAGAACAAAGAACATTTATTTTTTGGGCTTCAAATTCGTACTTTTAGTCTTCATCTTGTCCATTGTGCTTTGCTTTTTCAATCTTGCACCACATTTCAAGAAAAGCACAATTATATTTGAAGCTCGATTTTTATAGCCCCTGTTTTTTGGGATAAGTGTGTATCGTTTTCAAAATACAATTGTACAGAGTGAACACCACCCGCACTCAATGTTGGGGACTTAACGAATTTGGGATGGGATTTGAACCTTTCGTTCACGGTTAATAACAAATGTCAGATCTTCCATGAACATTGCATCAAGTGGCCCTTTCACATTTTTCACTTTGTTGGGACATGATGAGGCACTTTATGCATAGCTTCTTTATGTTCCTCTCTCAACATCATGGATTTCTTCAAGCTCTTCCTCCGTATCCTCATCAATATCATGAATATCATTCATATATATGCTGATTTGTCAGTTTTTTTATTTGTTTGCGCTGCAAGAAGCTTGTCTTTCACTTCTTGAGGAGTCTTCCTACACTTCTGAACATTTCCCAGCAATCTCATTTGATGTTCTTTGGCTCGAGTAATGCCACCATTGGTCACCATCATGCAAAAGTCACATGTGACTTTCTTTTTTATTGTTGATGTCTCTAAAAGAATTCAACTGACAAGCAATATTTAAATTTTTTCCATGAGGCTTAGCCAATGGTGGAAAAGATTGTACCGTTGTAGCATCAGTTGGTGCAATAGATGAAGCCATAGTAGCTGTAGAGAAGGCAAGGCAGAAATAGTAGAAAGAAGGGTTTAAGATACTTGTTTTACACAAATAACAAACAAAAAGAAGATGTTTGGATCACCGAAAAAAAGGTGGCTCAGCGCGCAGCAGTGACAGGAGGAAGGAAGAGGAGTAGCGCCTGGAAGAGGAGCCACGCTTGGAAAAAAAAGGTGGTTGTTGCGCATAGCAGTGACAGGAGGAAGAGGAGTCGTGCCTGGAAGAGGAGCCCTGCCTGGAAGAGGAGCAGTAAAGGAGCCGCACAGCAGTGACAGGGCCTGAAAAAAAAACAGGTGTACAGCAAGGGGGCGGTGTCGCTGCACTGGGAGGAACAAAAACTGGTGTACAACAAAGTGGGGCGGCATCGCTGCACTGGGAGGAGGAAACAAGAAGGGTTTACATTAGGCGAGATGGGTTGGACCGGTTACGAAGCAAAAAAAAAACGACGCCGGAAGAAGTCACGACCGCGCCGGTCGGGATCGCAGCGGAAGCGAGACGGCCACAATAACGGGTAACGCGGCGCGATCGCGTTCGGCCCGCGATCAACCCGCTTGAAGCAGCTGGGTGCCGCTCCGCACCGCGACGGTGCGATTTGAAAATTATGGTGAATACAAAGGGTCCAATTACCATGAGAGCATAAACCTTTATGATGAGATTTACTAAATTATTTTAATTAGATCTGAAATATTAAATTAAATTGCAATTTTAATTGAATGTGGGATCATTATTAAAGATTCAGTATTTAAAAATAAGAAATTTTAAATGTGATGTGATCAAAAATTAATATTTCATATAAAATATAAAACAGAGAAATAAGATATTAAATGTATTGTGATTTTAAGCATTCAAAAGAAGATAAGAACTCGTGAAAATGAAAAAAGAAATTATGAGATGTTAGATGTCTTATGATTTTAAGTTTCAAAGTTTTAAAAAGGAAATTTCGCGCCTCTCGAAACTAAAGCGCGGAAGATACAAAATAACATAATTACAGTTTTCAAAAAAAAAAATAGATAAAATTAATATAAATTAAAATACACACTAATAGTATCAACCAATAAGTAAATAAATCATTAATGATAGTAGACTAAAGAAGATTATGAAAATCAAGGAGAATTGTTGTTGTAGCCCTGTCTGCGTGGCCATCAGCCCAACCTGGGTGAGCCTGCTACGACCCCGATTGGAGTTGTTGAATCCTATGCACTTTTGATGGAGTCCCGACAACAATTTTTTATTTTGTGTTTTCCTCTAGTTGTTTTTTGACATAAGTGCCCCCCTTTTTAACCAAATTGCACACTTAGGTTTTTTTTACTGAAAAGCTACCTTATAACCAAAGATAAAGTACCCAACTTTTTTTATAGGACAACTCTACTTTCATAACAGCCCCAATTTTATTTTGGTGGTGCGCCTTAAATCCCGCCTCGCGCCTCAGTGCCTCTAGAAAAAACGCATGAGGTGTGCGCCTTTGGCACACCTCAGCGAAGTTGCCTCGCCTCACTAGTGGTGAGGCGCTCTCGGTGCGCCTCGCCGCACCCATTGTCAAGGCGCACGCCTAAGCACGCCTTTGACAACACCGATAAATGATAACATATGCAGCATTAAAATAAACCTAATATTTCCCTATAAATAATTGATTTATGACATCCGATGAAGAGAAGCATAACTACACATTTAGAAAGAGTGATAAATAAAACCCCTTCCCTCTTAATATGTGCACAATTTTTAAGAGGAAGAGTTCCATTCTTCTTGATACTCACCTAGTAGATCACTAACCCTGGTAATTGTCTTTTTTTCTCGCATTTACATAAGCATTGCTAGCATGAAGTGGGGGGGGTCCAACTAATGCACTTAAACAACATTGGGTTAATAGAAAGTAAATGCAAGAAAACTTAAGGAAATGAAAGGAGATGAAAGAAAAGGAAAACAGGTAAAGAGACGGTATTTTGCTGACAATGGAAAATAGAGTAAATATAATTAATAAAAATAATATAATAATAGTTGTTATAATGTTAAAACGTAACAGTGCTTAAATATGATTTTAAAATATTTGTTGTTGTTAAATGCTGATATTATTAGTCATTGTAATATTATAATATAATATTTAACAGGGATGAAAAGATGTTAATTCCCCCGTATGGAGGAAATGATATTCCTAGAAAACCAGCAGGAAGAAACAAACCAACACGGAGGGGAAAAGTGACGGGTTTCCTTTCCTTTTCACCTTATGTCCTTCAACCAAACGGGGCCTTAAAGAAGAAAATCACTGATTCAAAAAATTCATAGATACCTTGGAGTCGTGGTTGAATTTATTCATGTCATGTTTATGATCTACTTCAACCGGTATTGATTGATTGTGAAGGATTTCAGCTATAAAACAAGTGACTAAACTTGTTTTGTACGAGTACTGGTTGCAAGATTTCTTTTAATTATAGCGGGCATGATGATGTCTCAAATCCCAACAAGATTGACAATATTTATAATTTATTTTGCCCGAGAAAGAAAAATCTGTATTTGAGACTAGGCTTGAAAAAAAACGCACTAGAGCCAGACCAAGAACTATAATCAGCATAGTCAGAAGTGATCGAGACAAATTCCTCATCCAACCAGCGACGATTATCAAAAAAATTACAAAACATAATTTCCCAATTAAACGACAAATGCAGGTGTACCATACCATCTTCGTAGGATAGCTGCGGAAGATCCAAGTATCTTTCCTGATCCAACTCGGCTTCTAAGAACTGATCGGGAGGAGGCGGGGTAGGAGACAAAGAGGAACGCCCCTGACTGTGTGGCCGTCTCCTGGGCGGCAGAGGACCCTGGAGCAGGTGACGAACGTCATAACGGTCGATGTAGATCGAGTTCCACTCGACGAGAGCGTCTTCGGAGTTTACGAAGGACGCCGTAGCGTCGTCGTCGAAAAAAAGCACCCTGCGGCCGACCACCCCCAGATCCATGGATTGGAAGACAGTTCCGATTGGCTTGAAAGAAACCCTAAAGTCTACCGCGGCAACAAGAGGAGGGGATGCTCGCGTAGCATTGGTGGGGACCAGCCTCGGCCGGGTGGATTTTCTATCCGCAGCCATAAGCCCGTGGGGCAGCGGTCCGCCAGGCCCATGATCTTGGGGTGGTCGGCCGGGTGGATTTTTTATTATTATGTTTTTAAAGCTTGCTTCGCGGTATTGGACCCAAGGTGGTCGGTATAAATTGATTTTTATTACAACATTTCGGAGATGGAGATTATAAAGAAACAAAGATTTCTACTACGCTTACAAGTACTCAGAGAGAGACTCGACCCTGAGACCTCCCACGATACCCCTTAAAAGCGTAACCATTAGGTTACGCCCCTGGGGACGGTATAAATTGATTTTTATTAAATCTCTTCTTATTTAATTTGAATTTTCACTTGTCTAGATCAATAGAATTTGATTGTATCAATCAAAACATTCACATTGCATGGCAGATAAAAATATAAGAGACGATAACATGTGATATTTTTACAAGATCCTCCAATGCGGATGACTACGTCCACTTTTACAAATTCAGTCTTTAAAGTCATGCAATGATACTTTTATCAACGCTTTTAAAGCGAAAATAATGTGAGGGATGATAAATGTCGTCGGGCTTTATCAATGTTAGGCTTAACCGTTAAAAGTTGTTTTTTTATCAACGTGACTTTTAACACATTTAAAACCTTTAATTTAACGACGCTGGTGTTAGCACTGATAAAAGTTCATCACATCCAGAAAATAAAAGATTTATTACAATAGTTCAAATATTTTCATACGATAAACATTGTATGTGCATCAAACCATTTGAATGAAAATAAACTCGCATTAAAACATTACAATACATTACAATTACATTCACATGTACAATTCACTACAAACAATTACAATTTCTAACCAACTAAAAAAAATCTTACTCGTAGATGACCTTCTCCATGGATCACCTTGACCTCATAGAGAAGCATGTACCTGTAATAAAAAAACAATGTTTATTTTAGCAATATTATATAAAGAAGCAAATGAAGCATGATTATAATGCAATATTCCGTAAATAAAACTTAAATAAAAGGACGACATAAATGATAAAGCACAATGCATAAATAAAAAGGATAACATAATACATATATAAAATATATTACAAAGTAATATGATACTCCAAGCGTGTTTGTTCGATTTTGAGTATGCGACATGCGTTTTGAACTAAAATGTCACTTTAAAACTGAAAATACACACTTTCAATCATACTGGCCACATTGCATGTTGGAATGACGTGCAGTTAATTCTCATATCTCACAAATGAATTATTGATTGTTGTTTTAAAGTATCAAGACAATTTGGATGTGTTTGATCAGTTTTGAGTATTTAAGGCATGTTTTGAACTAAAATGTCACTTTTAAATTTTAAGCATGCACTTTCTGCCATATCGGTCACATCACGTGTCAAACTAACATGTGTTTAATAACTACATGTCTCAAATGAATCATTGATTGTTGTCCTGAAGTTTCAAAATAATATAAACGCATTTGCTTGGTTTTGACTATGTGGTGCGCATTTTAAACTAAAATGTCACTTTTAAATCGAAAACATGCACTATTAGTAATATTGTTCATATCGTGTGTTAGATTGACATGTGATTATTTCTTGCACATCAAAATCACCAATCTTTGTCTTAAAGTATCACGAAAATCCGAGATTTTTTTCTCATTTTTGACCATACGACACATGTTTTGAACCAAAATCTCACTTTTAAATTGAAAACACACACTTTCCTATTGGTCACTCTGGGTCAGATTGACATGTTATTAATTTTGACACATCACAAATGAAACATTGATTGCCGTCCTAAAGTATCATGAAAATTTGAGCATGTTTACTCGATTTTGACTATCTGGCACACATTTTGAACTAAAACATATATTTTTTTAAATTGAAAACATGTGTTTTTAGTCATACCAAACACATCACATGTCAGAATGATGTGTGATTAATTTCCATAGGTCACAAATGAATCATCGATCATTTTACTAAAGTATCGCGATAATCCAAATGTGTTTGATTGATTTTGATTATGTTATACATGTTTTGAACTAAAATGTCACTTTTAAATTAAAAACACGCACTTTCAGTTATTTCAATCTTATCACGTGTCTGATTAATGTTCGGTTAATTCATACTTTCCATAAATGAATCATTGATCGTTTTACTGAAGTATCACAACAATCCAAACATGTTTGATCAAGCTTGAGTATGTGGTGCACATTTTGAACTAAAATGTCACTTTTAAATTGTAAACACATACTTTCAGTCATACTGTGTATCAGATTGATATATAGTTAATTTTTATGTCACAAATGAATCATATATCATTATAATAAAGTATTACAACAATTTGAGTACGTTTTCTTGATTTTAAGTATACGACACAAGTTTTGAACTAGTATATATATAGTTTTTAAATTGAAAAAACACAATTTTTAGTCATATTGGGAACACCACATATTGGGTTGATGTGAAACTAATTCCTACATATCACAAATGAATCATCGATATTTTAACTAAAGTATCACAACACTCCAAGCACGTTTGCTCAGTTTTTGCAACAAACCAACCTGAATTACCATCTAAACTGGTATCTAAGTCGATTTTCCACTGATCCGAAGGGTATTCCCAATCTGCACAGGATAGTGACTAGCACCCAAGAATTAAGAAATAACCTTTGGGAACAATTTTTCCCAACAAAAGAAAACAGAAACAAACAAAGTACTTAGTGAAAACATTATCACACAAGTAAATCAATACAACTATAACAAGGTACAAAGAGATGATACAAAAACTAAAAGCAAAACAAAAGTACCAAAACTTATCTCCTGGTGGTCCACGACCACGTACCATGACTTAAGTTTCCAACATCGACCAACCAAGTACAATTTCACAAAATAAGTTGAAGGGAACACGAGTACCTACTATAAGACCACAAAGGTTGCAAACACCAAACAATATAAGCAGGGTGTGAGCTACAAATCCCAGTAGAATTTCACCAAAGAGTTTATGAAATTACTACATAAATAAATTCATAAGTAATAAAAGTGAGTATAGTAAGAGAAAACAAGGCTTTACGTTTCAGAATAAGAAACTAAATCCATCGAGATCAGATTACAATAAGACCGGGTTTTAAAAACAAAACTTTATAAATTTCAAAATCATTTATGAAACCAAAGTTAGAAACATGCCATTTCATCATTAAAAAGCCAAACCTTTTCTTGAAAATATTTGAAAACCATCTCACAAGCTAAAGTCAGATAAATAAAAAAAAGGTAAGAACACACATCGAATATCAACAAGTTATACAAGATTCAATATAAAAGAATCAAAGTGAATCATCTCAATAAGAAGATCAATAAAGAATGGTAATAAATCAAGAAAGGTAACTATAGTACCAAGTAGTGACAATGAATGAAACATCCCAATATTTTAAAAGAAGAACATAATGTTCGAAAACGTATACGATACGCAACACCAAGCTTAAACGATCTGTGAAATATATTATCGTTACAACCTAGACGTTAAATTGATGGGTACGAATAGTATTAACTGATTTATGGAATATATATAAAGGTACTATTAAATATAAATTTATTGATAAATTCTTAATAAATAAGCACTCAGTTTTTAATAAAGATATTGTATTCTACAAAAAAAAACAAGTTTCCTTCAAAATTGTTTTTTATTGCTTTTTATGATAAAATATTATAATTAATTTATGGAACTTTTAAAAATGTTATTTTATAAAATAAACATAATTTTGGAAATAATAATATCAAAATTAACTTATGGTAAAATTTTGGGATTTTTCTAAAAAGTTTAATTTTTCAGTGAATAGTGAAAATTATTGATTTTTCAAATAGTGTCATTTATTTTCATTAAATAAAGTAATATAAAATTTACATTATATTTTGAATTTGTTCTTCAAGTGACATATAAAACATTTTATTTATAATAATCTAATTAATTTCATTTGAACCATCATTTTTCATGACTTTGGTATAAGTTTATTTTTGCACTTAAAAACGCGGTTTTCTACCAATTGTTTTTAAATGCATAAAGTTTATCCATTTTAATTAATTAAAATAACCCATAGAAATGAAAATTTTAAATTAAATCCATATATTATAAATTTATTTATATTAATTTAAATTAATATAAGGGTGATTTCTAGTCATAAAGTTAATATAATATCATTTATTACTTGAAAAATACATTTCTTGAAAACTTGTTTTTCGATACATTTTGCGAGTTTAATTTTAAATTGAATTCTGTCAATTCTATGATTTTAATTTTATAAAATATATTCCATATTTGGAATCAAAATAATTAATATTAGGTAATAATTTCAACTTAATTTTGGTCATAAAAAATAGTAAAAACTGTAAAAAACTTGTTAACGTGGTGACAAACTAAAATGGAAAAAGTGAGTAACCTTAGAGGTAATTGCGATAACATATTTAAAACATGTTTATTTATGAATGGAAGAGTTATGTCTTGACCATATCACCCCTTAAATCCATTATTTATCAATTTTGTAGGTACTTGATTGAGAGTGACTCCCTATTATTGAATAGTTTTGGGTATTTACAAAAAATGTCACTCCTTGATTATAAAAGAGAACCCCTTCCTATCACTTCTTCACAACTTTTTTTGATATAAATGAGATGATATATTACTGATCAATCAAACTAGAACTATAAATCCAATTAGGGAATGAATTAACCCAATAATGATCACCCCATGATTTCCCATAGCACACCAAACAATGATCATCCAAATTACCCCCTCGTTTGATGAATAAAAATTTCCATTTGATGAAACTTTCGGTCAAGGACCAAATCTTTCTCAAAATAAGGCTAAAATGTTTTGAATCCCCCTCTTTCTTAGATAAGGTGATAACCACTTCAATGAAATCAAATCCCACCAAAACATTGTTTCAATCTTTTGAATGAGCAAGAAAGATCCTATGGAGGGTAGCAGATACCTCCACCACCACAGGACTCCAGGGGGATTGAAATGTCTTACAATGAGCTTCCACGACCTGTTCATAACTGTTATGGGCAATGAATCCAATACCAAACCTTGAATTAGAAGATACGACCACATCTGTATTAATTTTGATAAAACCCTATAGGGGAGGAGACCAACAAGGGGATTCCTGCCAAATGCTACCCAAAGAAGGCACAACATCATTCAATTTCCAAAAATTCACACATTCAATGGCCCTCTTGACCCAAATATGATCTTAGGTCACCTTATTTTGGAAAATGCATTCATTTATTCTAGTCCAAACCAACCAATCAATTGTGTAAATCAGCCCCACCACTCTCAGTTCCAACAAAGACACCCATTTAATGAGGTTTTGACCAACCCAATGGATGGATAAAAGGACTTTAAAATTCAACGCCCATTCCTTCCATACCCCTTCCACCCCCATGATAGAATAGAATTGCATGAAAAGGAGATTCCACCTCTTGGAGGCACATATGATAGTTTTCATCCTCTGTAAGATGACATCTCACCAAAAAGTCGTAAGTTGGAAGTACACCAGAGCAGACTTGCCACTAAAAAATTTTAACCTTGGGTGGAGTAGTGAGCGATAAGAGACTCTTCCAACAATTATCAAGATAGACCTGAGCCAAGCCATGAACCCACATTTTTTAGCCCAAACCAGAAGATTTACCAATCCAACAAATCTAATCATTACCCATTCCTGGTGTGAAAGGAATACTAAGAATGAGATGATGATCGACCTCATTAAACCATATGAAAATCTTTCCCTGATCCCATTCCTCAAGCAAGTCATTGATAAGATCTCTAACCCTTACATTTTTGAACCCTGGTATACCAGTCGAGGAAACCTTTAGGTTGATGCCATTTTATAGCCACAGATCATTCCAAGCACTAACATCATTTCCATCAGCAATTCGCTAAATTCATTCTTTTTCAATAAGAGTTTTTTCTCCCTATATGCTTTTCCACATAAAACAAGGCTGCGACCCGAGCTGATCATGCCAAAAGTCTGAATGAGGAAAATATTTTTCATGCAAAACCTTTGAGAAGAGGGTATTTGGATTTGAGAGAAGATGTCATCCTTACTTCACCAAAAGTGTCTCATTAAACCATTCTAGATTCCTAAAGTTGAGACCTACACATAATTTTGAAACACATAGTTTCTCCCAAGACACCCAATGGGTGTTATGTTTTTCATCACGAGATCCCCACAAAAATTTACCCAAATAAGAATGGATTTGATCAACAAGAGTTTCTAGAAATTTGAATAACAACATAGCATAATATGGGATTGCTTGGTCTATTGACTTAACGAGAACTTACTTTCATGCCTTAGAGATCATCCTATTAGACCTTAAGTAAATCAAGTTATCCACCCTATCCATAATCGAAGCGAACACTTGTTTCTTAGATCCACCGACAAGGGTTGGGAGGTGTAGATATTTAGGATGCTTTTCAACTAGTAGAAAACCACACACCCACTATAATTTCCCCCTTTTTCTTGTAACATGCCTTTACTGAAGGATAATTCTGACTTCAAAGGGCTAATACGTTGCCCAGAAGCCATTTCATACAGATTAATGATTTTCATCACTGAACTGCATTCTTTTGGGGTAACACGTGTACAAAGGAGACTATCATCTTCAAAGAAGAGATGAGAGATAGGGGTCATTTCTATATACCTTAGCATAATGGATAATTCCTTGTTCCACCGCTTTCAAGTGAAGATGAGAAAAGATGTCAACTGCTAGAATGAAAAGATAAGGCGAGAGTGGATCCCCTTGTCACAAACCTCTTGAGGGTTTAAAGCTCTCCGAAGGGGACCCATTAATATTAATTTTCACTACTGGAAATAGACAATTTCCCAACGGTTCTGAACTGTTGGGAAAGCCTGTAGAGCAGTTGGTATATCTTATACCAACGGTTCTGCAAACCGTTGGTAAGTAAGCCGTTGGGAAAGCTTTTCCCAACGGTTTATACAGAACCGTTGGGATAGGTTAGAAAAATTAACCTATCCCAGCGGTTTGGCACAACTTTTGGGATAGTTTTCCCAACGGTTTGGCTTGAACCGTTGGGAAAACCAACCATATTAAGCCTTATCCCAACGGTTTGAGGAAAGCGTTGGGATAGGTAAATATATAAAAAAGAGTTCCAGTGGAGGTTTGAACCCACAACCTCCACGTTAAAAATCAACGACTTTACCATTATCCTAGAGTATCCTTTGTGAATATATTTGGATAAATATATATATATATATATATGTAATTTATATATTGATTTATTTGACGATATTCGAAAAATGTACTCATAAAAAATAAGGGCACCTATCCCAATGGTTTGGCCAAACCGTTGGGAAAAGTGGCCTCAAAGTGGAATTTTCCCAACGGTTTGGCCAAACCGTTGGGAAAAGTGATCTCAAAGTGGGGTTTCCCAATGGTTTGGCCAAACCGTTGGGAAATCCATACCCTTTCCCAATGGTTTGGACAAACCGTTGGGAAAAGTGACCTCAAAGTGGGCTTTCCCAATGGTTTGGCCAAACCGTTGGGAAAGGGGGCCTATACCAACGGTTTTTACAAACCGTTGGTATAGAAGTGTTGGGAAAGGTCAGATTTCTAGTAGTGTTTAAAAGTGATATTTTTAACACAATTTATGATATTAAAGATCTATTCCATCCCAAATCCCAACCTAGAAAGAACAAGTTCAAGAAAAGTTCATTCAACTCTGTCTTAAGCTTTAATCATATCTAATCTCATTTCCATGGTGCCTCTTCTGGATGGGGAATGAGTTTTCATAGAGTGGAATAATTCAAACACAATGGCAACATTATATCTAATGGATCTCCTTGGAATAAAAGCACTTTGGTTTTCAGTAACAAGTATCAGGGGACAATCCATAAGCCTGGACACCAAGATCTTGTAAAAGATTTTGTAAACATCATTGCACAAACTGATTGGTTGAAATTCTATGATTTTCTAAGGTAAATGGGTTTTTAGGGTGATAGTAATGATAGTTTCATTCAGGTATTAGAGCGGGGATCTTCCTACCCTCAACTCCTTCATCAGGGAAACCACATTAGGCCCAACGATATGCCAAAATTGTTTGAAAATAATGAATGAAACCAATCAATCCATGGGGAATTTGTAAAGTGAATAAGATAAAGATCCCCAAGCACTCATCCTAAAAGATATCTCTCTCCAACTTATAATTCATATCCTCTATGGAAATTTTCAGAATGCAGCTAGTCAGACATGCAGGAGTGTCAATACATTCCTCTTTATAGTGGTTTTTGAAAAAAATCAGAATAATGGATTGGATATCATTGTTGTTGTTAACAACCCTCCCAGTATGATCCTTGAGATGAGAAATGTGGGTTTTCCTCCTCCTTGCAGATGCTCTTTGGTGAAAAAATTTAGTATTCTAATTACCCTCCCTCACATGGAATTCTTTTTCCCTCAGAAACCAAAATCTCTCTTTATAACTCAACATTGCATTAAGATTATTTTCTACATATGAGATATCCCTAAGTACAGAATTACAACAAGGAAGATAGTAGAGTCTCTTCAAGAAGTTTTCTGTAGCATTAATACATCTGTCGAAATCCCTGAACCTAACCAAAATACACTTATATAAACAAGATATAGTACTACAGATATTGGACGTGAGGCACCAGTTCAGTCCCTCCCAAGACGACCGAACCACCTTCTCACAACTACTATCTTGGAGCCAAAAAAATCAAATTTAAAGGCATGTAGAGGCCTTCTAATTTCCCCTTGAGAGATCATCGACAAAATGACCAGGCAATGGTCAGAAGATACCAGTGGTAGGTGAACAATAGAGAAGGCATGAAAGAGATATTTTCATTCATATGCACCTACAAATCTATCAAACCTTTCAGAAATATGATTCTCCATTGATCTACCTCTATGACAAGTAAACAGAGAGCTAAAAAACCTGATATCATGAAGAGAATTCAACATAAAATAATTACTAAACTTTTCGATAGCATCGCCACTCCTTAATCACCCCCCTTATTTTTCATGATGAAGAAGGATTTCATTGAAATCTCCCCCAACCAGTAGAGGGAGATGAAGAGAGTTCCACACCCGATTCAATAGGTTCCAAGATTTGAGTTTATCTTGACACCCATCCACCCATAAAATCCAAATAAAGACCATGATAGAGAACTTGGGGCAAAAACTATCACTATAATGTGATTGCTAGAAAAATTAGTAACCTAAACACCAAGGTACTCCTTACAAAAGAGGCACAGACCACCAGAGTGTCTCTATCTTCCAACAAGAAAGACATTCTTGAAACCATTCTTCAAACCCAAGATATCAGCATCCTTACTATCCAACATAGTTTCGGATACAAAAACTATGTCAGGGTGGTATTTTGAACTCCAATGATGGAGTGAACAAACCGTTTTGGGGTTTCCAATCCCCCGACAATTCTGACATAGGATTTTCATTATTCCAAGAGAGTCTGGGACACACCCACCACCACCCATGTAACTTCGAGAAACTATCCATCACCCACTGCTTTCCACCTCTTTGGAAGGATACCGGTCATCAGATATGCCTCCAAGCTCCGTTTGTGATCACCGGGCTTTATACTGATTGGATCACCACCCTAATCCCCTCTAAATATCCTTCTCTACATTCGATGTTTTTGAGCCCCTGAAGATGTTAACCCAAGCATATCTTCTCTGTCCTAAGAGATGAAACCTGGAGACTTGTAATTTGGAGGAGGAACTGGATCAAGGGGTTCCACACCAAATTTCTCCTACCCAGAACCAAGGTATGGTGGTTCCTTACATTTGGGAATCAACCCAATATTTGGAAAAGAAATATACTTCACAAAAGCAAAACCCCAGGTTGGGTCAAAAGATAGGTCCTTACCCTATCTGAATTGCTTTTCCCCAGAGTTGGGAAAGTCCATTGTGTTTCATAAAGGTACCCCTTCTGCCCACTGATCCAATGGATCACTAGTAGAAAAATCAGGTGGCCCAAGCATGATGATATTATCATGATTTGGTTCAGACTGCTTAATGAATTCCTTCATAAGTTTGTCACAATCCTTTTGTTTTTCCACCTCAGAAATTAAATCTATTCCAGCAGTTTTTGCATGAAGCCAAGGGTCATATTGCATAACAAAATTGCCTTGTTCATCCTCCTTCTTTGAACCACAATCCTTCTCTAAATTCTTGAAACACCCACAAAAGAAATAGAAAATTGGAATCTTTTCAAACTCAAAAGAAATGAAAGCATTAAAATCTTCTTTTGAAAAATAGGCCCCTCATTAGTGGTTGTGCAACATCAACCAAGGATCTGATTCACACCACATGTACCCAGTGAATTGGATTAGACCAATCCCATTCCAAATATTTACCAATGCATCCTCCAATTCCATGCATAACTCATTTAGTTCTACCATGAAATATAATTCCTTTAATTCATATCCATAAAAGTGAATAAGTTAGATTAATTTTCTGAATATCTTCCCCAACTTTTAAGTCTTCCATGAGAATGATCTGGTTATCAAAGGACTATGGCCTAACTTTGAGAAAATTTTCTTTATCTCTCTCATTGAAGAATTCAAATACGAGAAATCTCCCTACCACTTCTCAATATCTAGATGTTTTTCATAGTGTTTTTTAGGGCACCCTAATTGAAATATCATTTTTCCATAAATTTCCTGACGGTCAGAAGAGACATAAGATGTGAAAGAAAATCATCTTCATTATTTTGTGTGGCAATCTTTTATTTCTCTTTGTCTATTAGTGAATGGTTCTTCCAACAATTCACTAGTTCTGATTCCGTGGATATGAACCACGAAGAGGAAACCACAGAGCGCTTAAAAATTAGTTGAGGCAATGCCTTAGGAAAGGAAATTGTCGACTCCTAAGAAAAACCCATCACAAGCACAACCCTTTGTGAGAACATCCCTTCACAAGTGGGAAATTTTGAAAACAAAACCTTTGAGAAAAACCTTCACGAGTGCAAATCTTCATGATTACAACTCAACGCAAGCAGAAACCATTGCGAGCAGAGCCCTTCATGAACAAAACCTTCACGAGTAAGACCCTACGTGAGCCAAAAACATTGCAAGAAAAATTGTTCATGAGCACAACTCTTCATGGTCAGTAACCATCATGAGCACAACCCTTTGTGAGCACACCCCTCTATGAGCCCAACCCATCACAAGTAGACCCTAAGCCCACACACCCTTTTGCAAGCCCAACCCTACGCGAGTAATACACTACGTGTGTACACCCCTTCATGAGCTGAACTCTTCACCAATGAAATTCTTCATGAGCACACCCCTTCGTGAGCCCACCCTTCACGAGCAAGACCCTACGTGAGAACACTCCTTTTGTGAGCCTAGTCTTTTATGATCAAGATCCTGTGTGAGCACCCCTTCTCAATCCCTAACCTTCACGAGCAAGCTCAGTGAGTAAAATATGATCACCCGCAGGCGAACGATCGTAGCTGATCTATTGGGGAGGATCAATCAGACGCCGATCTGATGTCGATTAGTAGAAAGCGAACACTCGAGAGCTGATATGATGTTGATCTGAAGAAAAAGGGTAAAATAGCATAAAATCATCACACATCCGAGCAGAGAGGCCTTGGTGGAAAGGAACTCAACAACTGCACAGAGGAAGACAATCCATAAGGTCACTGCAGCACCAAAAGATCCAAAAAGATACTATCTCTATAAGATCTATAAAGATTGGATCCCCATCAATTGGAATATTTCATCTCTAATAGATTCGAGAAGAGTATCCTGTCGTCAATGGGAAGACATTATCTCTGACAGAGCATCCCATGTCTACACAGAAGACGCCATCTCTGATAGATCCATGGAGATCGGGAAAAGAACCAATGATAGAGGATCAAACCACCATCTATGGGAAGAAAGCACAGATGATAGTCAAAGGTACTATCACCACCATAGAAGAGCCTAACCTAGGAAGAACCTAGGAATGCCTAAAGCTAGGGAAACCTAGGAGAAGCTCTCGACAATAAGAGAGACTAGATTTATCACTTATTCACACCTATCAAGCTATTTAACTCAAAACAATCCTTCCAAAATATCTCCCCAACATCCTTATACAAATTATAGAGATTTTTTCTTCCCAAAAAACTAACCTTAGGGTCCTTACTAAGATATACAAAGGAGGTTCTTCTAAGTGATGATAATCGTCTTCACCGAGCTCCTTCTTTTTACTTATTCTTTTTCCACCTTAAATTACATATTAATAATTACAATATAATAACACCATTATAACCTATATATTGAGATGTTATTATTTTTATGTCATAATATTTATCTATATCCTCTTACATCAAATGGGAAACGAAACCATCATTTATGTGTACGATGGACTACCGCCTCACAAACCGACAAAATTTGTTTTCCATCATCACTTATCACCACTATTAATGATGATGGATTTAATGTTTATATATTATATTAATGAATTATTAATAATTCTAAAAAATTAAAATATCATATAGCTTCTTACCTTACCATCCATTGAAAAATGATAACATCATTCATGTGAATGACGGACTACCGCCTCACGAAGCGATGTGATTCATTTTTTTATTACCACATCATATGGATGGTATATTCAAGTATATTTAAATAAATAATATTATATTTATGATAAAATTATCATTCTTGAAATATAAAATAAGACTTACCTTCTTTATATCATAATCATTGAAAAATGGAAACGTTACTCATGTGTACGTATGACCTATTGTCTCTATGATTGTAACGTAGTTCATTTTTTATAACCATATTTCACGGTTGATTTTAAAATTATAATTGATATATAAAAATGATAATTATTTCTTATATTATGTAATAATGACCTCTTCGACCATGGTCAACACACCGATGTCGTTTTGAAATTATGAACTGAGTGTCCTCAAAACACTCAACATGGACATTACTGAATAAGTAATTAGATATGTCATTAAAATAAATGAAGTAAATGGTTTAAGTGTAAGGGATTAAACCTTTAAAATTTTCTTAATAAAACAACTAATTGATATATGTTTATTATACATGAGATAAAGGGCACACACAACAAGTCTGGACTCGAGGTAAGGGATTTCTCATCTTACTTTTACTTCCATAATACATATGTCATATTCACCACTAATTTATGGTGTATATACCATACCTAATGGCATTTAATTTTTCATTTTAATTTACCTATTTTATGGGGGTTATGATTCAAATGTTATGAAATTGGTAAGGATTTATTTCACAATCTCATCATCATTCGAGATTGTTTATGTTTAAGCCTCCCTGAGAGTAATTGTTTGATATTTCTATCTTAAACCCAATATATTTTATTATACTCTAGTTATTAATGAAATTTTTAATTCATAGTATCATTTTACTCTCTTTTCTACTTACAATTATTGAGAAAATGTTTTTAAGAAAAGCTATTTTTTTCTCTATTAGGTCGAAAATCCGTTTTCTTACATAGCCATGTTTTTGAAAAATATTTTCAAGAATGTTTTTGACATTATCCAAACAATTTATTAAATACATTTTGATCCATTTTTGAATTTTTACAAAATGGTTTGAAAGGAATATTCTTATTGTTTTCCGAATGAGGGAAATTTTAACCTTTTTACAGTAGTATGAAAGAAATGTTTTTTAAACTTATACAGTATATACAAAATTACCTGACTTCATAGAAACTCAATTATTTGAATCTTACTTTATAAGTTTCCATGGTTATTTTTAAAGAAAATTATTTCTATAATATTTTTTAATTTTTTAGATTTTGAATAAGTGATTTCAAAGTGAAAAGGCTATTTTTCTTAAAAAATATTCCATGTAATTTTTTAAAGACATTTTCATCAATGATGACAACTTTTTATGTTATTGATTGATTCTAAATTATGTATATATGTCTATCAAATATATACCTAGCTTATTCTGTCTTAATTTTATGTGGTAATACATGATTTATTTTCATCTTTCAAATTCCTTCATTATGAAATTTCCTTTGATTATGATATTTTAAAAGATTATACAACCCATTTTCTCTCTATGGGTAATTCTTATGTTTATTCCTTATGATTGATTTTCTTTTTTTGGAACACATAAATCATGAACATGTTATGATGGGTGCTCCCAAATAGTGCTCTAATGCATTGAGTAAATCTTTAGTCGCATGAGGTGTCATGTATGAGAATAGGGAGTAAACCCAATCCATTATGGGACTTTGTCCACCATGTGAGGTAGTTAGCTTCGACTCATGTTTATGTCATGTTATATATTGTTTCCATATTTACTATGATGTCATGATCTTATGATACCATGTTTTTATGCTATTCTACCATGTTCTTACTCTTTATCCTTCTCTTTTATGATATCATGTTATACTTTTGACTCACAAGTTATGCTTCCTTATCATGTTTATTCCATTAGCGGGTTTTTAGCTCACCCATTTATTTTATGAAATCTTTAGGTTATACTATGCAGTTTTAGGAGATCAAATGGATTTAGGAGCTCATTATGGAGAATAAAATAATGAAGTTTTATTTTAGTCTCACTTTGATTTATTATGAACCCAGTCATCCAAAGACACTTGGCCTCATGATTTATGGGCTGTAATTATTGGATGTTTATGTTAAAAATCATGGAATAATATGTGTTAAAGGATTGAGTTTCTATAGTCGGTATTAGAGCAAGATCTATTTATTTTTTAAGATTAAGACTAGAATAATTTAGTGAGAACACTGGGGATAAGTATAAGGATAATACCAAGTATAACAAAATATCTTGGAATTTTGGTGAAGTATACAGAGAGTGGGTTCCAAGAAATTACATTCTTATTTGGATACTACAAGTTAATGTGGCTCTAGAACAATTTTACCTAGGGGTAATAACTCTGAAAAGGCACATTGGACTTGACTCGATCATCCCATGGTGTATGATAATGAGACTTTCTACACACCTGGCTTGATACTCTCAGGGGATATGTTTTGGAAATTCACAAAATCTTTATGAACCATTATGAAGGACTTAAAAAATTATTAGGTTAGAAAACCTAGTAGGAAAAATTACCATGGATAACCTAGATTGTAACCTAAAGACTCATAAGTTAGGATATACTTATCATTTATAATTTATTCTTTATAGGTTTATAAGTTTCACCTTTTGTATGTTAATGCATTATTATCTTGTTTCTTTTATTATTTTTAGTTAATGATGGGAAATATGAGAAATCATTCCAACAACCAATGTGATGAGAAATGTAATGATTTCCCTAATGATATGCCTAACCTAATGGGAATGGAAGTTAGACATCCCATGATCATGAAAAACGTGTTATCTCAAATTGCAATTAACAACCAGAATATAGTTTATTTTACAAACACATCAAAGAGGAGAAGTATGGTGTCTCATGGAATTTAAAGTGTTAAAGATGATAAATAAAAGAAGATTTAAATTTTTTACATGTAAAAAATGTAGGAAGAGGCACCATGAAACATGCCTTAAAGGAACTGGAAGATGATTTATGTGAAGAAAATGAGGGAACAAATCAGCTAATTGCTGAAGAAAAATGAAGAGTCCAGTTAACAAGATGCGGGGAAATAAAGTTCAGCCGAAGGAACCACTAATAGTTCAATGTAGTAGATGTGGGGAACTTGGTCATTATCCAAGTCAATGCCCTAATCCAATGAGTAATTCATAAGGGCCTATGTTATGATAATCATTTAAGTGGAATGATGTAATTGTTTAGGTGTTTGGACCCAATAATCATGTTTTTGAAGTATTTTTATCAATGGTTTACTGGTTATAAGAATCACGAAACATCTAATAATTGTTATGCAGTAGTTTTTCTTTAAGGATTTACAAGAATATGTTGAATGATACTCATGACCTAGAAAGGTGATTTAGTGTTAAGGTGATATTTTATGAAAAAATACGCGATTTAGGAAAATATAATATTTGATATGAGCTTGATGTTGAGGTAATTATAGTCAATTAGGATTATTTGGTTTTGTGGAAAAAATAAGCTATATAAAATAATTTAGTGGTTAAAAATTGATTTGATTATTAATATTATTTTGAGGTTGTTCATCATATTTTTGGGAATGTTATAGTAATTATATTAATATGGTTTTAGAAAAAGTACAACCCACATGTTGGGTGACAAATCATCATATTTGGAAAGGCTGCAGGGCTTGAACCCATAACTGAATAGCGATAAGGGTGTAGGCCCTAATAGGATGAGTGATGTTATAAAATCTTAGAACTTCAAAGTATTTTGGGAAACAAGTCACATCAATAGGTTTCTTTGTTCGAAATAGATTCTTTCTTTGACCAAATTTCATTAATATGAATTTTGATTTATGGTTTGAATAGAATCCAAAATTTAAGGATTTGAGAGAATTTTGAATTATTTTATTAATAAAAATCATAGGAATACATTTGGATAAATTCACTAAAAAGTTGATGAAGGAATTTTTGTTGAATATACACATGTTGGAAGAAGTTATCAATTTTATAACATGAATATGAAAAATATCATTGAGATGTTTGATTTAATTTTCATAGAGTTTGATAGTACTCAATGAACATCATTGAAACTTGAATACGTGGTTAAAGAGTCCCATAGAGATAACTTAAATCAGTAGGGTATATTTCATACTAGTGAAGAAAATTTAAATTAGGAATATATTGGTTCCAAGATACTAAGTGATGAAGAAGGAACAAACAAAATGAAAAAAATATAAAAGGATTAAAAAATGTTGATCTAAAAACATCATTGGGAATAGAAATAAAGGAGTTGAAACTTGAAGAAATTCAAAAAATTCCAATCATACAAGCTTACTATATTAAGTTAAATAAAAAAGTGTTTAAAAGTATTTACAATAAGAGGATTGGATTCATGCCATGAATTATGTTTTAAATATAATAGAGAATGTTTAAACTTTGTAGTTTGTGTTTAATCCCAAATATAAGGATGTTATGGGTTCAAAATGGATTTTTAGAAATAAAATCAATAATAAAGGTGAAGTAAGACGAAACAGAGCATAGTTGGTTTGAAAAGGTTACTCTCAATTTGAGGATATTGATTTGGAAGATACATTTACCCTACTTTCATGAATTGAAATGATCTTTTTTTTTCAATATATACTAAAATAAATTATAATATTTTTTGAATAGATTTTGAATCATATATATTAACTATAGAATTTAATGAGAAGGCATAATTTGAACAATGAGATGGGTTTATTCTTGATGGTAATGGTATTTAGGTATAAAAGATGAAAAGGGGACTTTATGAGCTTAAACAAGTGACACATGCATGGTATTTGAAGCCTAATAATTTCTTTAGGAATATGAAATTCAGAATAAGAAAATTATATAAAAATATTTATAGAAAATAAAATGACACTAACTTTCTCATTGCGATTGTGTATGTTGATGAAATTATTTTTGCTGATAATGAGATAAAATTGTAGAGCCTAGGTTGGTTGAGTACCACTGAGAGTGTGGGTGAATCAACAGTACATGTTATAAAATTTTATTCACAAATTAAAATTTGTGACCAATTAAAATCATGATCCACTCTCACTTTAGTTACTTAGCCTCACCTGAATGCAGATAGAACTAAATAACATAGGGACACAAAAAAATACATGATTTAGCCTCAATGTATGGGCCTAATTATTGTTGTGATTAGTTAAACCCCTCAGTAATGGATGCTCCACTATGAATTAAAGTACTTACACCAATAATATTTATGATCTCATTAGTATAGAGTCTCATTATACTCTTTACAGGTTCCCATTGAAAACAACATATTCTCACTGTTAATAAAAAAATTGTTTGAACCAAAATAAGAAAGATATTTCCTTGATTTAGGTTTCTTCTAAAATGTTGCCACCAATCTTCCTCCTTGATCCTTATAGATCAATATAAATACAAATTCTCACTTATTTAAGAATTTTGGTGTCTAATAATCATAATTAGATCAACCAGTCTTTCTTGATCTCTTTTAGATCATTAATGATCTGGTTCTTCCTTAATTCATTGAATTATCAGGAACTTAATTTCATCTCTTTCTTCTCTGAGAACTCCTGAATTTAGTTTCCTTTTATATTTTCAATTCAAAAAAATATCATATTCTCAGTTCTTGGTTCTCAAAACCTCTTCATTTATCTTCATATTCTTCCTTTTATATTCATATATAATTTCATGAATAATTTTTCTATATTTTTAATATGGAAATCTTCCATGATTTTAGGACATGTGATTTCCTCTAATTAAATCAATCAACATAAACCCTTTATTTAATTTTCTCATTCACATTCATTTAATACTAGTCAAGGTATTTATTTAAATATCTAAGATACTTGAGATATTCTTCATGTGATATTTTAATTATCATGCCTTCTTTTTCTCTGCAAAATCCGTTGTATTTAAATTTTTATTCATTTACTATGCATGCATGAATCCATACATTTTTATATGGAAATATGGATTATAGAATATAAATCTTCTCAAAAATTCTCAACTTAAATCACGATTCAATTTAATAATCATGATGTTTGAATCCATGAAGAATAGTATATATAATCATCTAATTTAATTTCACTTAGAATATTTATTCCTATAATTATTAGATTTTAAAACATCAAATGACTCTAAATTTTCACTAACTATAGGACACAAATTTACCCTTCTAAAGTATATAATATACTCATACAAAGTCCATTATTTACTATTATAAATGCATGTGTTACTTTTCTAAACTCCATGAATAGTATTCTAAACTCTTTCTAGTAATCTTTTAAAGTTTATGAGTACTATTTTTAAGTCCAACATTACTCTTATGAAGTTTGACATTAAATTTACTAAGTCACCAAATTACTTTTCAAAATTCACTAGTTACTCTTCCAAACTCAATGATTACTCTTATAAACTAGAACTTACTCTTCCAAAGTAGGTACTTACTCTTTTGAAGTTTTACTTATCCAAATTTATTCTTTGGCTCCAAATTACAGAATTATTTACATCAGATCATAGCTTCTTTCATTCAAATCCAAGTATTCTCAAACACTCTAAAACAACTCAAAACATAATCCAAGGTTCTCCTTCACCTAATACAACAATGTGCATTATCATTAATCAATGTATAGATTCTCTAGTAATCAACTAGTTTCTCTTCCTAAATATCAACTCTTGAATCACACCTTTATCCAACTACTCAAAAATCAATCCAAGATATTGTAGATGGTATATCATTAATTGAAGACACTTTTATTTGGTCTCCTTGAAGATTAACTCCAAAATTTTCAAATATTAGGGTTTTTTCCTAGATCCTATCTAGTAAATTATTCTAACAGAAAAAATAATTTCCTTTCCCAATCTAGCATAGGCACCAACTTCACATTGTAAATTGAATTCACAAAAATCATATTGAAAACAGATACAACTATATCTTCGCAAATTCATTTTGGAATTTCAATATCCCCCTTTGGATTTGTTTTCAATGCCTAATTTTATTCCTAATTCAATTTTATATTCTTCACCTTATTGATAATAAATGAAAAGGAATATAAGGGTGGGGATTATCATCTCATTATTATGTTTCTTTTATAATTATAAAAATAATTCCTTCTCCCCCTTATATTCATCACTACAACCTGATCTAAATTATTGAGAGAAGAATAACACCACATGTTTCTTATCCATGAGCCATCAATTGTCAAATCTAATTCTACTTAGGCTAACCTGGTGTATAAAATAATCATTTAATAAACCTATACAAAAAAATTGTCTCTTAATCTATTCAGCATATGATATCTATTCAACTTTCTCATTTAAGGGTATAAAAATAGATTTTTTAAAGAAACACTATCATGCACACATTTTCAACAAATAAATTAATAATATTCAGGTGAAAGTCATTAAACTTACCCTTTTAATGTCATATACATCAATCATCACTCCCCCTTCATGGATATATCACAATAATAATATGATAGTTTGATTTTCATAACTCATCCAGTCTCCAATATGTGTTGTCCACATTCTAAATTTCCATGGAATAACTCATCCTTGGCAGCATCCTCATCAAGTAAGCTTCCCCTAAATGGATGTACTCACTTCCTATTTATCATGGTAGTAATATCACTCCATGATAGGTAGATTATTTTATTGTTCAGTGATTATAGCCTCATCCAGTTCCCTTTTTAATTCATGCCATTAAATTCCCTACATATTAGTACAAATAAAAGAAATAAGGGAATATGTAGGAACCTATTAGTTATTTAATAATAATAGTAAGGCTAATATTTTCCTCTCAACCAAGATCCTTTATTATTTTCAATATCAATATAGTAAAATCAGTTATGCTTCCTTTCCTATCATAATCCTTTATAGGTCACATGTATATTTTCTTCCCTTAAACTATTTTATTGTGTGGAGTTGTCTTCTTAACATTAGTATTCATGGAAAATGTATTACCTGGTGCATTTATCATATTTTCCATCAATTTTTCTTAAGTTGGTAGTATAGTTAGATAGTTTTTCATATCATGTCCAACCTATTTTCACCTTCCACAAAAATTCTCTTGATTTTTTGGGTCATCACTTTTAAACAAACTCTCATGAAATTTGATCTCTTAATGTGAAATAACTTTCTTACCTTTAGTGATAGAATTTTTGTGTGCCTTCTCCATATGTTTACCCATTTTAATTGAGATGGAAAAATAGCCAGGCGTTCCTTTTTAACCTAATATGATTTCTTGGGTTTTTTCACATGGTTTTTTGTTAGTCTTATTAAAATATTAATTTTCTTCCTTTACCTTCTAAATTATCTTCCCTTCCACACCATAGGGAATATATATAGGTAGGATAGTCATTAATTCATCAAATCTATATCCCTACTAAACACATATACCATAAATTTCTTCTGAACATTCAAATTTGTTTTGTGTAGGATGATTAGATAAATTCATTATCATAGGTTGCTTCCTTCGATAATCTATTCTAATATACTCAATATACCCCCCTTGGTCTATGAATATTCCTTGTTAATGACATATTAAACCAGTAAGAGTAGGATTTGTGTCCAAAAACCCCACAACACTGGTAGTATCCTCTAAAATTTGATCTCCCATATTGATGATAAATTTGTCTATAAAATTTATAATTTTTTCCTAATAAAAATTGAGCCTATTTTTTACTAGGGTGAAATGGTATTATTGGTATATTAATCTCATTATTTAAGGTATAAAAGAGTTTATCACTTGTATTACTAGTCCATACTAGTTCAAATTTGGTTTTAAAACCTGCATTCTTAAAGATAATGGGTTTACTTTGAGACTCATTAGGAATATAACTAACCTGTCTATTTCTGCCCTTCTTTTATCCTACTTGAGATAACTCATCTTTAACCTAAATTGAATTATTGAAGTATTTTTTTATCTTATTTAAATAATTCTAAGCATCAAAACACTTTAATTGCATCTTGGAAAATTCTTATTCTCTTATAATTAGTTTTTTCCTCAAGATCTCTCTCCATATTTTCCTGTTCAATAGATTTCAGTTTATATTCCTTGATCACATCAATTTATATATCTTATTTATTAACATACTCATATTTCCCTTCATCCATATTTTATTTTTATTTTATTAGTATCCACTTCACCTTCTCGTTCTTTGTTTTCTACTCAAGATATGATTCTAATTCATTCTTTATCATGTATTCCGTCTTTATTGGTTCACTTCCATCATCATCACTACTTGAAGTATCAAAACTTTTTAAAAATTATCCATAAAATATTGAAATTATCAAGGGATTAATCTTATGAGTGGCCATTTTATGAGGGGTCATTTTTTTCTTATTTTCTCATCAAATTTATTTTTTTACTACTATAGAACATCTTCTTTATTACACCCAATTTAATTGAATATCTTGAGATTTTAACCCATTTATTCTTTAGGGGTCTCTCATCATATTCATCTGAATCTTATTCTGAAACTTTCTTCGTTGAAAAGTTTATTATAAAATGTAAAATTACATTATATTTATAATATCTTTGTGGGGGTTTACCTTTAATTATGATCTTTCTTAATATAAACTTCCTCCACATGTGTATGAATCCATGCATTTTTAAATGAAAATGTGTCTTGAACCATGGAAACTCTTCTAAAAACTTATAATATTTAATAATAATCCACTTGAATAATTGTTATTTTTGAATCCATGAAGAACATAATAAATCATTGTCTGATTTAGTTTCCCATGGAATATTTATTTTGGTAATTCTCATATTTTCAGACCTAATACAATTATCAATTTTCACTAACTTTTGGAAACATAATTTCACTTCTAAAGTATACAAGATACTCTTAAAAATTACTCTATGTACTCTTTTGAAGTCATGTATTATTATTTAGAACTCTATGAATACTCTTATAATGTCTTTTCGATGCCCTTTCAAAGTTTCCAAGTACACTTCTGAAGTCTAAGTCTTCTATTATAAAGTCTAAAATTTCCTTTTTTAAGTACCTAAATTACTTTTCCAATGTCACTAGTTAATATTAAAAACATAGTGGTTACTCTTTAAAAATGTAACTTACTCTTATGAAGTAGGGTCTTACTCTTTTTAAGTTATACTAAGCCAAATTTATGTTTTAGATCCAAATTCTAGAATTCTTCACATCATATCATAGCTTCTTTGATTCAAATATAGGAATTCTAAAACACTCCAAAACAACTCAAAATATAATCCAATGATCTTCTTCACATAATATAGTAGTGTGCATTCATAGTAATCAATGGATAGATTCTCCAATAATCATCTAGATTCTCTTCATCAATACCATCTATTAAATATCCCCTTTATCCAGCTACTCAAAATTCAATCCAAAATATTATAGATATTTTATTATCAACTAGAAACACTTATATTTGGTATCCATGAATATCAACTAAAAAATATCCACATATTAGATTTTTTGTCCTAGAACTTGGCCAGCTAGTTGTTCTAATAGTAACAACAATTTCCTTTACCTATTTAGTATAGGAACCACCTTTACATTATGCATTGATTTCACACAAATTATAATGAAAAAAATACAAATTTATCTTCATAAATAAATTTGGGGATTTTAAAAATATTATAACAAATTTACATACCAAATAAAGAAACACTTTGAGATATCAATGATTAAAGATCCCTTAAGGTTATGAAGGTGTTTTATTTATTGACAATTATTATATGAGGAATAATTATTTTACTTATATGAAAAAATGTTTTTGAGTTTTAGTTCATGAAAAAGTGCCTTTTTTCAGAGGAAAAAATTCAAAGGATTTAGTGAATTGACTAAAATATATGAATTTATGATTTTCTTATCTATTGGGTAGAATATAATCTTGTTTTAATGGTTTACTATTTATTTATGGATGACTAAATTACTTCCAATTCACTGAAGTCAATTTTACTAAAATTTGAGATTAAAAAAGATGGTTTTCTTAAGGGGTGATGAGGTGATTGGAATTCACTCACTGAAATCTTGAAGACATGATGACCAAAAGACAGAAGCGGATGAGCCTCATTGAAAATTTAGCATAGAACCTAAAATTTATCCCTAGGGAATATAAGGGTAAATCTAATTTTGGAAATATGATTTTGGAGAAGGCATGTACTATGCGATGAAAGAAAAAAATATTCTCAAAATTGAGTTCATATGTTTTTCGGACCCATGAAGAATTGGTGAATATTCTTTGGGTGCTCTAGAAATTTAAATTCATATGATGTTATGATGATAATTCAGTGGAAAATATATCATAATTACTTTTAAATATTATGATTTAAGCTGATATGATCAAAACTTAAGTTAGTCATAAGATAAAACCATAAAGTATGATGCTAAAGGCTTTATAAGAATAGTTATTAGAAGAAGAAGAAATCAGTAATATCACTAGAATTCAGAGTAGTGGTAGATAAGTCAAAAGGTAAAACATTGAAATTTGAGCGGCCAATTTTGTTGATGACTTTGACTGATGATAAGGACAAAGTATTAGAATCTTGAATGATTTATCCAAGTGCTAGGAATATAATTTTTGTGTCAACTAAAATATATTTTCATCAAAAGATATGAAAAATCAATAATTTAATTATTCCAATCATTCAGATAAAGGGTCGATTGGAATATTGCTCCATCGATTGTTAGGAAAAATTAGAAAATTCTAAAGTATCGATGATCATAAGATAAGGTGATCATAAGTATTGTTTATTTGTTGATATGTTTCAAGTCATGTTCAAACATATGTTGAAATAATGATATATGTTCATCAGATGCTTAGGGATCATATCAGAGTTTGTAAAAAATAATTGAGGCTATTATAATTTGACTGATATAGGAGATAAAGTCATAATCAAAAGATATATAATGAAGTTTTTGGAATTTAGGTGACCAGAATATGTCAAGTGACTTCACATGTACTTTGTGAAGTTAATATAAATGTGATGATGCTGAGTTGGACAGTAAAAGATTCAAAATTCATGAAGGAGATTTTAAGATTCTATCTATGATTTTTGGGATACTTGATAAAGAATTTTGAAATTAATATCTTCAGGGTATTTGAATATAGTCAGCTGATGATTAGGAGAATAAGTAGACTCAGAGTTCTAAATATTGTGTGCTTATATCTTATCAGAGTAAGATTGGTTATATAAAGGAGTAAGTTCATTCAAAACTTACTGTTGTTGTTGTTTTTGTTAAAAAAAATATGAGTTGAGTTCATTATGACTAGCCCAACCAGTAAGTCCCACAAAATCTATTGGGTCAAAGTATATTATAATTTTTGAATAATTCAGAATTTGAGGAGGAAGCACCTAAATGAAAAAGGTCTACAAACTCAGGTACCTGGTATATAATTTCTTGTGAGTAAAGTTTTGATCATCATATTCCAAAAGTTGTAGTCATGATAGAAACAAGAACCCTAACATTCAAAATGATTAATATGAAGATCCTCATTTTTTATAAAGGTAACTAGATGTTATAACAATATTTCTCAAGATGGTGTTAGTATCATTCACTACCAGAAAACCCATTTATTTCAGTGCTAGAATTTATCAGCGCTCGAAAAATTTGCAGATAAAGTCCATCTTGATCAGTGCTAAAATAAGGGCTAATAAAGGAATCCCTTTATTAGCGCTAAAAAACATTGATAAAATGCACCCTTTATCAGCACTTCTTTTTTAGCACTAATAAAAGGTAACCTTTATCAACGCTTTATTTTAGCACTAATAAAGGAAACCTGTATCGGTGCTTTATTTATGGTGCTGATAAAAGGTATCCTTTATCAGTGCTTCTTTACTGTTGATAAAAGTTTCCATTCATCAGTGCTTTTTTAGCACTGATAAAGGTCTAGAATAAAATTAAAAATTAAACAAATAAAAATAAAATGAGTAAATTAATAAAAATACGAAACATTTTATTAATTAAATAATTGTTGATAAAAATGAATAAATTTCATATACATATATATCAATTATAAATATTAATAAATAGTATATATTAAATATAGATATATAAAATGAATAAGTATAATATATATAAAATTTTAATTAAAAACATATTAATGCTTTATTCATTTTTAATGTTGTTTGATTTTCAATTTAACTTATATTAAAAGTCATGTGTTTCATTTATTTCACACACACACATATATATATGTTAATGCATTTTTATAAACAAACGCACACACAAATATATTATGCAATATATAGAAACACATACACCTGATATTTATATAATTTATTCAAATTTTAGTATATTTTAGAATGTAATTATAACATGATACATTTAATATATATTATATTTTTAATCTGATGATTTTATTTATTTGTTTTTAATATATTGCAGTTAGGGTAGTCGTTTTTAATGTTTTTTATTTTTTATTTTATTTTTGAATTTGATCATTTTTTATTATTTATTTATATATATTTATTTAATATGTTTTAGTATTTTCAATGTGTATTCATCCACTTCAATATATATATATATATCCATATTTTTTTAATAACTTATATTTAATTAATAAAATTTATCCATTTTTTCAATATTTTTAATGTGTACTCATTTTGAATTATTTGATTTCACTCATTTTTAAAATTCATTTATTTAAGATTATATATCCATTAATAATGTTAAAAATATATTTGTAAATAAATATTTCGAAATAAATATATCTATAAATATATATTTACTGTATTAATAATTATTATAAATAAATAATTATAATAAATAAATTATTATCATTTTTAAATAAGTATTTATATAATTATAAATAAATAATTATATATATTTGAATATTTATAAAATTAGAATAAATTTATTTAAATAATTATAATTACAAAACTTTTAACAGTGATTTTTTAGCGCTGATAAAGATCAATATTTATCAATGCTAATAAAGCATTGTTAAAATACATATTTATCAGCGCTAAAACATTAGTGCTGATAAATATGTCTTTTATCAATGCCTTTTTAGCACTCATAAAGTTAAATATTTATCAGCGCTAAAAAACGCTGATAAATACTCCTTTTATCAGTGTTTATAAATTTAGCGCTGATTAAAGGGATCTTTATCAGCGCTTTTCTGAAAACACTATTAAAAGTGTCCCCGATATATTTAAAAAACCCTGACCATGACTCATTCGCTCGCAATTCTCAAGATCTCGCGAAACTCATCTACTTCCGGTGCGACTCCTGTATGTTCCTTCGGATTAATTAAGGCTAGAATCCATTTTATGTTATTTCCTACTCTTCCTCTATCGTTGTTTGATGTTTTGGATTCTGTGTTTTGTGTTTTTGCATTGTTCTTAAACATGAAGAACCCGACATCTCTTATCGTCACTGCTGAAAGACAATGAGTGTGGTTCTATTTCTTCTTTTCCTTTCATATGTAATTGATTTTCCAGCCCATTTGTCCCTAGAGACACACATATATGGTTTACTCTACTCTCGACATTAACAAGTAGACATCTCATCCCCCTCGGTTTTCTCTTTATTTGAATAATATAGGGTTCCAAAATCTCAGTAGTTTCTCAAATTTAATTCATCTTATATACTATATTATAGATTTTAATGGCTTAATTATGAGGGTTTTTAAGGATTAGGGGATACCAAGTTGTGGACCTCATTTATGGGTGATGAACATATAGAGACCAAGGTAAGTGTAAAAAACCTTAAAACATATTTTTTGGATTTTGGTTATTCATGTAAATTGTTAAACCATGAAATGGGTTATTTAGATTTATTATTTTGATGAATAATTGTTTATTGAATTCAAAAAAATATTGAATTAATTAGTCACATTGTAAAAATTATTTTCGTGATGCATGTTGTGAGAGTTTTTTTAATTAATTAAAAATTATTATTAAACTTTAACCATTCATGGAATATGATTAAAGTTTAATCATAGAATATGATTGAGTTACATGGATACCTCTCTCCAATATTATATTTTACAACTAATAATATCATTATCAGTCGTAAAGTAGGAAGTTCTTAGAGGTAATTGTAGATCTACTTCAAGTTATGTGGTATAATTTTCAATGACGAAAAGTATCTATGGTTCCTCTCTAAGATTTTATGGTAATATATCATAATAATAAATTTATGATTACATTGAATAGATTCATTTCATTTATAAGAGTAAAAAAATCTGGATCAATACTGAGTATAAGTTGAAAAATTCACCATTTAAAGGGATGAATATTATTCGAGGGATCTTATGATGGATTAAAAAAATATCCAAAATTGGAAGGTGAGGAATCCTTGGGTATATAGAAGTGATGTCCAATTTAGGTGGGGTGAGATTCATTTCTGTAAGACCATTAGAGTGGAGGTATTCTAATTCCTCTTCAAATGAGGATAATTTTTGAGTGATTCCATTAGTGTGGGTTCCTAGGACACTTTAATCTTTAGACTCTTTATTTTATTTCATCTCTTAATGATGGATTGAAATCCCTCTTTCAAACTAGATTTCCTCCCATTATTATGGTTCCAAAGTTCATTGATGACATACCTCCCGAACAGTGATGGCAGGAAGGCTAGTTTGAAAGAGGGAATGAATAGACTCAAATCCATAATCAAGAGATAGAAGACAATCAAGCATCTAAGAACGGATTAAATAAAGGTAGTGAAGGTTGGTTTTACTGTAGTATTGAATTATTATATCTTTGTTCAAGACAGTAACAATTTTCAAGTAATATGGATGCAATTGTGGACTTTTATGCATGGAGTGTATTGAATTGTTGTTATTCAAGATAAATTAAATGTTTTACTACTCATGCAGACAATGTATTTTGAACATGATGATGTTTCCAATCTTGATAAAGAACAAAATTTTGATGATGAAACTAAAAAATTATTAATGGATCAACAACATGTTGATGAAAAAAAAGAAAAAAAAAACAAGAACTATGCAACATCATAGTTTTGAATAAATTATCAAGGCAAGAAGTCAAGGTATAAAATTTGAGGTTGGTTGGAATCAACATAGAAAACCTATTGACCCCAACAAGTCAACATTCATCAGTTATCTTGGGGTCACAATGAGGATGAATGTGCCGATTGATATCGACTCATGGTGCCGCATCCAACCTATAATGAAGGAAATCCTTTTTAAAGATATAATGGTAATGTTACAACATACTTTCTCTATTTTACTGAAAAATTATATAACAAAATGTTGATTTAGTTTTCATCATTCCTTGAAGACTTCATTTATTTTAGAAGATTTTTATAAGAAATTTGTCTTAATGGCTGCTGGAAAAACCCACAGAGGCTTCTGGAATCTTCTGATAAAGTTATATCTTAGGGATGCTGAGGGGAAAATAAAGCCTCACCCACCAATTTGTTATGAACACATTATAAATCAAAAAACATGGACAACTTTCAGCAATCATTGAAATTATAAATCATTTTAGGTTCATTTCTATCAATAATATATTATTTGACATTATTTATTTTATCCAACTTGATTCAAAATTGTTAATTTATGAAACATAAAAAGAGTGCTGAAAATAAAGAGCGTGCATCAAAACCAACGTACCCCTATCGCAAAGCAAGGATGGGGTACACTTCATTAGAGAAGAAATTGGTATATAATTTAAGTCAACAATAAAAGTTTAATTATTTTATATGAAACAACATTTGTTCCCTTGTTTATATGCAGATTGATGAATCAAAATCTAAAGAAACTTCCATCCCACGTCATGTGATATGGAAGGAGGATCATGTAATTAAGGATGGTATATTAGTTGATGAAAACACAAAAGTAGTATGGGAATCATGTGTAAGTATGACATAATTATAATTCATTATGATTTATAACAATATTATATTAAATAAATATTTTCACATTTTTTTATATGGTTTAGACACAATAATCGACAATGCTTGTACTAGAAGAAAAGCAACTTTCAGTAGCTTTGAAGAGGCCTGAAAAATATGGTCATGTTAGAGGATTAGGTTTTGGAGTTTCTCATCGAACATATTTCGAGAAGATAAAACCATATTAAGATACATATAATATAATGAGATGAATACAAACACAAATAGACTCACTGCAAGATATTATTTTGCAGTCTGGTTTGGCAGACCAATGTATAAGAAAAGATCAAAGTGAACCTGCAGTGGAGTAAAGATCCACACATGATCCAAATGATCTCACTAGCATTGAGTCTAGTCATTCCCCCCAAACCTTACCTGGGTTAATAAATTTTTTCATTACTCTTTCTCCTAAATGCGAATCAAACAACTTCTGATTTCTTTATACTACTAAAATTCTATAGGGTGTAGTTGTATGTGATTTTTATCTGTCGACACCCACGTACCATCGTGTTATGAGGGGTAAAATGTATAACATCTTGGGAGACCGGCTACACAATCAAATCATCCCAAAAGATCACATGAGAGTGTGGATTGAGGTAGCTTATGAGCTGACTGCTGAGTTTCTTTTTCCACTTAATGATCTATATATTATAATGGTCCAAGCTGCTATTGGAGTTTTCACAACATGGTCGTCTAATCTTATAAAGATACATGAGGTACGTATTTAACAAAAATTTTCATATGAAAAACATATTGATGATACAAGGTTTGAAGTGAGGTGTGATATTACATATGGATAAAGCAGTGGAGAAATGGAAGGTCGAATCAAGAAAATATACTGAATTGGTCAAAAAAACAAAATGAACTTTTGAGAGTGCCTTCTCTCCGACAGTTCCATAACAACATTTATTAAGATTACAACTTCATTAAGAGACCACATTTAAAGATAAAACAATGTCTTATATTCACTATGAAGAATAAATATTTTCAGTTTCTATTATGGATGGAATTGGTCTCAATACTCTAAATGATATTCTCAAGCATGAATGGTTGGACATCTCAGTTTTGAATACACACATAAGGTACATTTTCATAATACTTATGTCTAAATATTTATCTAAATATGTTTATTAAAGTTAATAACTATTCATATTTTGTACAGGATTTTATATTACAACTATATAAAGGGAAGATCACCCGAAGCACGATTTGGATTCATTAATCCTAGTATCATATCTATAGTAGAAATTAATTTGGATAAGGAATAAATAGATAAGAAAAGAGATGAGTTACTCCAAGTGTTTAATAAAAAAGTATTAGACGAAAGACTCTTTTTGATGCCTACGATGCAAGGGTAAAACTCTAAGATCTAATCACATCAAATATTTTTTTTATTTTTTTCATTACTTAATTGTTTTTGTTTTTTAGGAAGCACTGGATTCTGATAGAAATCAACATAGACACACCAACTATTTATTTTTTGGATTCAATGCATGGAATTCCAACCAACTGACCACACATGATGTGTATTGTGAATATATAATACACTACAATCAAAATTTTATAGATAAAATTCAAATTATATATTCAGTTTTTGTTTTAACGATAATTTTATTATTATATGGAGGTCTCTAAATACAGGATAAATCATGGAATGAGGTCGACGTCTAAAAATCTAAATCCTGTATATTACTAAAAATGAAAACAAATTAAGTTATATATAGAAATATTTAACTATAAAAACATTTCAAAACAATTTACTTATTTTGGTTAATGTTTCTGTAGTGTCTAAAACAATATAATGAAATCGATTGTGGACATTATTTTTGAAAATATACGAGAGAAATCATACAGCATGAAAAAACCAGCATCCCCCTAAAATTAATTTTCGAAGGTAATTACAATTTCATTAAATATATTTCATAATCATTTGTTTGTTTATATTTTCTCAGTACTATCTAGATTACTGACAAACGAGTTTTTCAAAAGAAGAAATCAATTTGTTTAGAGACAAGTGGGAAACATACTTTTTTTCATAATGTATATTGACAACAAATTTAAGTGATTTCATGATATGTTTGTAATCTAGTACAAGTTATGACCATCGAAAAATATTTGGGGTGTGAAGCATTAGTGTCAGAATGTTTATATATTATTATTTATCTCTTTCTCAAGGAGAAGATTCATGGAGGAAATAAATTTATTTAGAAGCGTTGACCTGCAAATAATAAAATTGTTTGTCAAATGTGGAGGCAGAGGTGGAGGTAGAGGTGAAGGAAGAGGCAAAGTTAGAGTCAGAGACCAACGTAGAGGAGGAGGTAGAAGCAAAGACCAAGGTGGAGACCGAGGTGGAGGAGGATAAGAAGCACTGGCTTAAAAACAATAAAATTGTTGGTAAATTAAGTATAATAAGGATCATACCATGATTTTTTTTGAGAAAAATTATTTAAAAGTGAACACAACACTTTTCACTTAAGATAAGATCCATTGTGCATCTTTCCAGTTTAAAATGACATTTTAGTAAAAAACAAACCTAGCATACTCAAAACCGAGAACGCTTTAAAATTATTTTGATACTTTAGGGAAACGATCCATGAGTCATTTGGGACATGTGGCATTCAGCCTCACCTCAATCTGATGCATGGTGTGACCGGTATGACTCCAAGTGTGTCTTTTAATTCAAAACTGACATTAATTTTAATCAAAAAAATAACTGGCATACTCAAAACTAAGAAAATGATTTCTAATTGTTTTGATACTTTAGTAAAATGATTCATTAGTCATTTGGGACGTGTATCATTTATCTATACCCCAATATGACGAACAATGTGACTGGTATGACTCGAAGTGCGTCTTTTTTATTCAAAATTGACATTAATGTTAATCAAAAAAAACAACTAACATACTCAAAGCCGAGAAAACACATTCATATTGTTTTGGTAATTTAGAAAAACAATCCATATTTCATTTTTTATGTGTAGGTATTAGTCATACCTCAATACAATGCACGGTGTGACCGGTATAACTCCAAGAGCATCTTTTTATTCAAAACTAATATTAATTTTAATCAAAAAAACAAATGACATAATCAAAACCAAGAAAACACATTCTTACTATTTTGATACTTTATTAAAACAATACATGAGTCATTTGGGATGTGTGTCAATCATCTGTACCTCAATCAGATGCACGGTGTGACCGGTATGACTCCAAGTTCGTCTTTTTTATTCAAAATTAACATTCATTTTAATCAAAAGAACAACTGACATACTCAAATTTGAGAAAACACATTCATATTGTTTTGGTACTTTAGTAAAATTATCCATGAGTCATTTGGGACATGTATAATTCATATGTACCTAAATCCGACGCACGGTGTGACTGTTATGACTCCAATTGCATCTTTTTTATTCAAAACTGACATTAATGTTAATCAAAAAAACAACTGACATACTCAAAACTGAGAAAATTCATTCAGATTATTTTGGTATTATAGTAAAACAATCTATACATCATTTTTGACGTGTAGGTATCATCCCTACCTCAATCTGATGCAAGGTGTGACCGGTATGACTCTAAGTGCGTCTTTTTATTCAAAATTGACATTAATTTTAATCAAAAAATCAACTATCATACTCAAAACCAAGAAAACTCATTCAGAATGTTTTGATACTTTAGGAAAACGATTCATGAGTCATTTGGGACACGTGGCATTCAGCCTCACCTCAATTCGATGCATGGTGTAACCGGTATGACTCCAAGTGCATCTTTTTTATTCAAAATTGACATTCATTTTAATAAAAAAAAACAACTAACATACTAAAAACCAAGAAAATTAATTCATATTGTTTTGGTACTTTAGTAAAACGATCCATACTTTATTTTTTATGTGTAGGGATCATCCGCACCCCAATCCGATGCATGATGTGACTGATATGACCCCAATTGCATATTTTTATTCAAAATTGACATTAATTTTAATAAAAAAAAATAACTGACATACTAAAAACCGAGAAAACGCATTCTGGTTGTTTTGATACTTTAGTAAAACAATTCATGAGTCATTTTGGATGTGTATCATTCAACCTCACCTCAATCCAATGCACTTTGTGACCGGTATGACTCATAATTCATCTTTTTTATTCAAAACTAACATTCATTTCAATCAAAAAAAGAACTGACATACTCAAAACTGAGAAAACATATTCAGATTATTTTGGTACTTTAGGAAAATGGTCCTTACGTCATTTTTGACATGTAGGGATCAGTCGTACCTCAATCCAATGCACGGTGTGACCGGTATGACTCCAAGTGTGTCTTTTTATTCAAAACTGACATTAATTTTAATCAAAAAAACAACTAACAAACTCAAAACTAATAAAACACATTATGATTGTATTGATACTTTAGGAAAATGATCCATGAGTCATTTTGGATGTGTATCAATCAACCGCACCTCAATCTGATGCATGGTGTGACCGATATGACTCCAAGTGCATCTTTTTTATTCAAAACTGACATTAAAGTTAATCAAAAAACAACTAATATACTCAAAACTGATAAAATGCATTTATATTGTTTTGGAACTTTAGTAAAATGATCTATATGTCATTTTTTATGTTTAGTGATCAGTCTCACCTCAATCTGATGCATGGTGTGATCGGTATGACTCTAAGTGCATCTTTTTTATTCAAAAGTGACATTAATTTTAATCAAAAAAACAACTAACATGCTCTATAATAGTGTTTAATTTTTATTTTATTTGTGTTAGAAATTTTATTTCATTTAAATTCGGTATGTTTATCTTATTTTGGTAATTTTTTGTTGTTTCTACTGATGTAGTGTGTTGCAGCACACTACACCTGTTTTTGGTGATGCAGTGTGTTGCTGCATCACACTGCAGTTTTAACCTTTATCAGTGCTATTAATTATGCTGATAAAGTAATCCTTTATTGGTGCTTATAAATGCATTGATAAAGTCTATCTATATTAGCACATTAAAAAGCGCTGATAAATCATACTTTTATATACACTGAAAAAGCACTGATAAATCGTACTTTTATCAGTGTTTTTTAAAGCATCGATAAAGGTTCTCTTTATCAGTGCTAAATTAAAGTGCTGATAAAGGAGGTCTTTTATCAGAACATTTATATGTGCTGCTAAATCTACCCTTTATAAGAGATTTTTCTGCACTGATAAAAGTCATGTACTTTTAACCTTTCTAAGGTCATCAACACTTCTCTTGTGCTGATAAAATATGATTCTAGCGCTGTTAAAAGCATGTTTTATAGTAGTGATTATAACTGATGGGAACTGGTATAATCTTGTTAGGAGACACTCAGTATAGGATGAAATATGGGTATCTAATGATAATGAATCCACATTACTTATAATATTATTAGTGTAGAATATATGTCTTGGGATAATAATCAAATGTAGCTAGGAGTGGGTTTCACTCATTATGGGTTAACCTTGTAAAAATCTTGTGTGCATTACTCTCTCTTATATTTCTTGTATACAAGTGAGGGTGAGTTTATTATTTGAGAATATTAAAACTTTAATAGGTTATATAGTTTAATTTTAGGATATAAAAAATTATTAAAGGGTCTACTGATTCAACCCCCCTCTTAGTGGTTCAACCATTCTTGGGAATATCATGTTCTATCAGAGAAATCTCCCTCTATATGTTTCATTTATTGAAGATGGAGAATTTAAATTTTTTTCAATAATAGAGAAATCCCTACATGTGATGGAATGAATTTTCATGGATGGAAGAATATGATGATACCTATCTCCTTTTTCTTTTCCTTAAAGTGGTCGATGCAGCTACCATAGAATTTTCACCCATAGAAAAGGATGCTCTTATGTCTTTTGCTGACAGATAGAACTTAGAAGTCAATGGAAAATCATATAATTCTATACTAATTTCCTTATAATATAAAGTCTACATGAAGTAAATGGGTCTCCAATATGGTAAAGAGACTTATTATAAACTTGAGATCATCTAAAAAGGTTATGTTAAAGTAAAGGAATAAAAACTCCAAATCTAGAAGAGTGTGTTTGAATAATTGAATATAGATTATGAAGAAATAATATATGATTATTTTACAATGGTGAATTATATTTTCAACAACATTAGAGGTTTTAGTGATTCCTTGATAGATTCAACTATTTCAAAGAAGTTTATGAGATATTTTCTAGATAAATTTAATGATAAAATTTTAGCATTATAGGATAGATATGGTTTATATCTAGATTAGCTACAAAATATCATCATTGCATCTGAAATGATAAAATCAATTCCATTTAAAAGGAATTTTCAGTAATATGTGGACTTTAAAGATATTAATAAGCTTAAATATAGAAATTTTAAAGATGATTCTTCCGATGAATTAGAATATGATGATGACAGAGATAAAGAATATAAAATAATAATGTCCCTCATCTCAAGAAACATCAAAAAAGGTGAAGGAAAGTATAAGGGAAAACTTTCATTGAAATTTTTTAAATGTTAAATAATATAGAATTTTGTTATAAATTTCATTAATAAGAAAAATAGTGAGGATGATTATGAACTAGACGGAAAACCTCGAAAGAATAAGTGGGGTAAAAAATTTAAGGAAGTAAAAAATAATAATAGAAGGTGAAATGAAATTCACTTGGAAGAAGAAGATAAGTCTATTGATAAAGATAAATAAGTTTAATATTTGAAAGATGATTCATATTATGAATAAGTTCTAGAAAAGATAATGAACTCCATGGATCATTTTAAGCATGAGGAATCTTTCAGTGATAAATCTGAAGGAGGTGAAAATACCTGCATGGAACACTGATTGAAAGCGAAACTTGAAGCTTTTATTGAGAAAAATAATAATATCAATAATGATCTTTGAAATTTGAAGATAAATAATAGTTTCTCAAAATGGAATATGTGCATCTTAAATATATTAAAATCCTAAATTTGAAGGTGGAAGATCAATAAAGGGTGGTGAATGATTTATAAGTAAAAATTGTAGTTAAGGAAGAGGAGTTGAGAAAGATATATTCAAGGGTCGTATTTCAAAACAAAATTGCCTTGTTCATCCTCCTTCTTCGAACCACAATCCTTCTCTAAATGCCTGAAACACCCAAAAAATAAATAGAAAATTGGAATCTTTTCAAACTCAAAAGAAATGCAAGCATTATAATATTCTTTTGAAAAAATAGGCCCCTCATTAGTGGTTGTGCAACATCGGCCAAGGCTCTGATTCACACCACATGTCCCCAGTGAATTGGATCAGACCAATCCCATTCTAAATATTTACCAATGCATCCTCAAATTCCATGAATAACTCATTTAGTTCTACCATGAAATATAATTCCTTTAATTCATATCCATAAAAGTGAACAAGCCAGATTAATTTTCTGAATATCTTCCCCAGCTTTTAAGTCTTCTATGAGAATGATCTGGTTATCAAAGGACTATGGACTACCTTTGAGAAATTTTTCTTTATCTCTCTTATTGAAGAATTCAAATACAAGAAATCTACCTCCCACTTCTCAATCTCTAGATGTTTTTCATAGTGTTTTTTAGGGCACCCTAATTGAAATATCATTTTGCCATAAATTTCCTGACGGCCAGAAGAGACATAATATGTGAAAGAAAAGCATATTCATTATTTTGTGTGGCAATATTTTCTTTCTCTTTGTCTATTAGTGAAAGGTTCTTCCAACAATTCACTAGTTCTGATTCCGTGGATATGAACCATGAAGAGGAAACCACAGAGCGCTTAAAAATTGGTTGAAGCAATTCTTAAGGAAAGGAAATTGTCGACTCCTAAGAAAAACCCTTCACAAGAACAACCCTTTGTGAGAAAATCCCTTCGCAAGTGGGAAAATTTGAAAGAAAAACCTTTGAGAAAAACCTTCACGAGTGCAAATCTTCATGATTATAACTCAATGCAAGCAGAAACCATTGCAAGCAGAAACCATTGCGAGCAGAACCCTTCACGAGCAAAACCTTCATGAGTAAGACCCTACGTGAGCCAAAAACATTGCGAGAAAAACTGTTCATGAGCACAACTCTTCATGGTCAGTAACCATCATGAGCATAACCCTTTGTGAGCACACACCTCTATGAGCCCCACCCTTCACAAGTAGACCCTAAGCCCACACACCCTTTTGCAAGCCCAACCCTACACGAGTAATACACTACGTGTGTACACCCCTTCATGAGATGAACTCTTCACCAATGAAATTCTTCACGAGAACACCCCTTCGTGAGCCCACCCTTAATGAGCAAGACCCTACGTGAGAACACTATTTTTGTGAGCCTAGTCTTTTGTGATAAAGATCCTATGTGAGCACCCTTTCTCAAGCCCAAACCTTCACGAGCAAGCTCAGTGAGTAAAAGATGATCACCCGCAGGCGAACGATCGCAACTGATCTATTGGGGAGGATCAATCAGACGCTGATATGATGTCGATTAGTAGAAACCGAACACTCGAGAGCTGATATGATGTTGATCTGAAGAAAAAGGGGAAAATAGCATAGGAGCATCATGAATCCGAGCAGAGAGGCCTTGGTGGAAAGGAACTCAACAACTGCACAGAGGAAGACAATCCATAAGGTCACTACAGCACCAAAAGATCCAAAAAGACGCTATCTCTGTAAGATCTGTGAAGATTGGATCCCCATCAATGGGAAGATTTCATCTCTAATAGATTCGAGAAGAGTAGCCTACCGTCGATGGGAAGACATTATCTCTGATGGAGCATCCCATGTATACACAGAAGACGCCATCTCTGATAGATCCATGGAGATCAGGAAAAGAACCGATGATAGAGGATCAAACCACCATCTATGGGAAGAAATCACAGATGGTAGTCAAAGGGACTATCACCACCATATAAGAGCCTAACCTAGGAAGAACCTAGGAATGCCCAAACCCAGGAAAATTTAGGAGAAGATCTCGACAATAAGAGAGACTAGATTTATCACTTATTCACACCTATCAAGCTATTTGACTCAACAAAATCCTTCCAAAATATCTCCCCAACACCCTTACACAAATTATAGAGCTTTTTTTCTTCCCAAAAAACTAACCTTAGGGTCCTTACTAAGATATCCAAAGGAGGTTTTTCTAAGTGATGATAATTGTCTTCACCGAGCTCCTTCTTTTTACTTATTCTTTTTCCACCTTCAATTACGTATTAATAATTACAATATAATAACACCATTATAACCTATATATTGATATGTTATTATTTTTATGTCATAATATTTATCTATATCCTCTTACATCAAATGGGAAACGAAACCATCATTTATGTGTACGACGGACTACCGCCTCACAAACCGACAAAATTTGTTTTCCATCATCACTTATCACCACTATTAATGATGACAGATTTAATGTTTATATATTATATTAATGAATTATTAATAATTCTAAAAAAGTAACATATCATATAGCTTCTTACCTTACCATCCATTGAAAAATGATAACATCATTCGTGTGAATGACGGACTACCGCCTCACAAAGCGATGCGATTCATTTTTTTATTACCACATCATATGGATGGTATATTCAAGTGAATTTAAATAAATAATATTATATTTATGATAAAATTATCATTCTTAAAATATAAAATAAGACTTACCTTCTTTATATCATAATCATTGAAAAATGGAAACGTTACTCATGCGTACGTACGACCTATTGTCTCCATGATTGTAATGTAGTTCATTTTTTATAACCACATTTCACAGTTGATTTTAAAAGTATAATTGGTATATAAAAATGATAATTATTTCATGATAATTATTTCTTATATTATGGAATAATGACCTCTTCGACCATGGACAACACACCGATGTCGTTTTGAAATTATGAACTGAGTGTCCTCAAAACACTCAACATGGACATTACTGAATAAGTAATTAGATATGTAATTAAAATAAATGAAGTAAATGGTTTAAGTGTAAGGTATTAAACCTTTAAAAGTTTCTTAATAAAGCAACTAATTGATATATGTTTATTATACATGAGATAAAGGGCACACACAACAAGTCTGGACTCGAGGTAAGGGATTTCTCATCTCACTTTTACTTCCATAATACATATGTCATATTCACCACTAATTTATGGTGTATATACCACCCCTAATGGAATTTAATGTTTTATTTGAATTTACTTATTTTATGGGGGTTATGATTAAAATGTTATGAAATTAGTAAGGATTTATTTCACAATCTCATCATCATTCGAGATTGTTTATGTTTAAGCCTCCCTAAGAGTAATTGTTTGATATTTCTATCTTAAACCCAATATATTTTATTATAATCTATTTATTAATGAAATTTTTAATTAATAGTATCATTTTACTCTCTTTTCTACTTACAATTTTTGAGAAAATGTTTTTAAGAAAAGCTAATTTTTTTCTCTATTTGGTCGAAAATCCCTTTTCTTCCATAGCCATGTTTTTGAAAAATATTTTCAAGAATGTTTTTGACATTATACAAACAATTTATTAAAGACATTTTGATCCATGTTTGAATTTTTACAAAATGGTTTGAAAGGAATATTCTTATTGTTTTCTGAACGAGGGAATTTTTAACCTTTTTACAGTAGTATGAAAGAAATGTTTTTTAAACTTATACAGTATATACGAAATTACCTGAATTCATAGCCACTCAATTATTTGAATCTTAATTTATAAGTTCCCATGGTTATTTTTAAAGAAAATTATTTTTATAATATTTTTTAATTTTTTAGATTTTGAATAAGTGATTTCAAAGTGAAAAGGGTATTTTTCTTAAAAAATATTCCATGTAATTTTTTAAAGACATTTTCATCAATGATGACAACTTTTAATGTTATTGATTGCTTCTAAATTATGTATATATGTCTATCAAATATATACCTAGCTTATTCTATATTAATTTTATGTGGTAATACATGCTTTATTTTCATCTTTCAAATTCCTTCATTATGAAATTTCCTTTGATTATGATATTTTAAAAGTTTATACAACCCATTTTCTCTCCATGGGTATTTCTTATGTTTATTCCTTATGATTGATTTTCTTTTTTTGGAACACATAAATCATGAACATGTTATGATGGGTGCTCCGAGATAGTGCTCTAATGCATTGAGTAAATCTTTAGTCTCATGAGGTGTCATGTATGAGAATAGGGAGTAAACCCAATACATTATGGGACTTTGTCCACCATGTGAGGTAGTTAGCTTCAGCTCATGTTTATGTCATATTATATATTGTTTCCATATTTACTATGATGTAATGATCTTATGATACCATGTTTTTATGCTATGCTGCCATGTTCTTACTCTTTATCCTTCTCTTTTATGATATCATGTTATACTTTTGACTCACAAGTTATGCTTCCTTATCATGTTTATTCCATTAGTGGGTTTTTAGCTCACCCATTTATTTTATGCAATATTTAGGTTATCCTATGCAGTTTTAGGAGCTCAAATGGATTTAGGATCTCATTATGGAGAATAAAATAATGAAGTTTTATTTTAGTCTCACTTTGATGTATTATGAACCCAGTCATCCAAAGACACTTGGCCTCATGATTTATGGGCTGTAATTATTGGATGTTTATGTTAAAAATCATGGAATAATATGTGTTAAAGGCTTGGGTTTATATAGTCGGTATTAGAGCAAGATCTAGTTATTTTTTAGGATTAAGACTAGAATAATTTAGTGACAACACTGGGTATAAGTATAAGGATTATACCAAGTATAACAAAATATCTTGGAATTTTGGTGAAGTATACAAAGAGTGGGTTCCAAGAAATTACATTCTTATTTGGATAATACAAGTTAATGTGGCTCTAGAACAATTGTACCTAGGGGTAATAACTCTGAAAAGGCACATTGGACTTGACTCGATCATCCTATGGTGTATGATAATGGGACTTTCTACACACCTGGCTTGATACTCTCGGGGGATATGTTTTGGAAATTCACAAAATCTTTATGAACCATTATGAAGGACTTAAAAAATTATTAGGTTAGAAAACCTAGTAGGAAACATTACCATGGATAACCTATATTGTAACCTAAAGACTCATAAGTTAGGATATACTTATCATTTATAAGTTATTCTTTATAGGTTTATAAGTTTCACCTTTTGTATGTTAATGCATTATTATCTTGTTTCTTTTATTATTTTTAGTTAATGATGGGAAATATGAGAAATCATTCCAACAACCAATGTGATGAGAAATGTAATGATTTCCCTAATGAGATGCCTAACCTAATGGGAATGGAAGTTAGACATCCCATGATCATGAAAAACGTGCTATCTCAAATTGCGATTAACAACAGGAACATAGTTTATTTTACAAACACATCAAAGAGGAGAAGTATGGCGTCTCATGGAATTTCAAGTGTTAAAGACGATAAATAAAAGAAGATTAAATTTTTTACATGTAAAAAATGTAGGAAGAGGCACCATGAAACATGCCTTAAAGGAACTGTAAGATGATTTATGTGAAGAAAAGGAGGGAACAAATTAGCTAATTGCCGAAGAAAAATAAAGAGTCCAGTTAACAAGACGCGAGGAAATAAAGTTCAGCCGAAGGAACCACTAATAGTTCAATGTCGTAGATGTGGGGAACTTGGTCATTATCCGAGTCAATGCCCTAATCCAATGAGTAATTCATAAGGGCCTATGTTATGACAATCATTTAAGTGGAATGATTTAATTTTTTTGGTGTTTTAACCCAATAATCATGTTGTTGAAGTATTTTTATCAATGGTTTACTGGTTATAATAATCATGAAACATCTAATAATTGTTATTCAGTAGTTTTTCTTTAAGTATTCACAAGAATATGTTGAATGATACTCATGAACTAGAAAGGTGATTTAGTGTTAAGGTGATATTTTATGAAAAAATACATGATTTAGGAAAATATAATATTTGATATGAGCTTGATGTTGAGGTAATTATAGTCAATTAGGATTATTTGATTTTGTGGAAAAAATAAGCTATATAAAATAATTTAGTGGTTAAAAATTGATTTGATGATTAATATTATTTTGATGTTATTCATCATATTTTTGGGAATGTTATGGAAATTATATTAATATGGTTTTAGAAAAATTACAACCCACATGTTGGGTGACAAATCGTCATATTCGGAAAGACTGCAGGGCTTGAACCCATAACTGAATAGCGATAAGGGTGCAGGCCCTAACACTGGCCTATGCAATATACTGGTTAGTATGACATTGTTTTTACTAAAATCATTTGATGGATAAACATTAAGTTGATTTTGGGAAATATATTATAGGATAAAATCTTTTTTATTTTTTTAGAATTTTTAGGTGATTAATGATATTTTGGGAAATGTTTCATTGGGTTCAAGTATATGTAACCCTTAGGCCTAACATGCATTTTAACATGAAATATTGGTTATTAAGAACACAATTAAATTTTTGAATATTGAGGTTATTTGATATATAGTGTTATTTATTTGTGGAATATTCTAAGTTGAACCTTTAGTGAAAAATTTGAAGTAAAATGTATTATTTCTTCATATGAAGGTTTATACATTTTCACCTTGTGTAACCATTTTAGTTTTGGTTAATATTTAAAGATAGTAAAAATAACTGATTATTCTTTTATGGATCTTATAATCCATTAAAAGTTAATTTTAGTGCTTTAGGAATAAAAAATTCATATTTTAAATTCATTCATTGGATTAAGTGATAAAGTGGAAATTGATTGAAGCACAACCAAATGATGAAATTATGCTTATAAAATAAAAATATATCAAGTAAGTATATTTACTTATGTTATTAGTTTATATGAAAAAATAATTCCTTAAATCTAGGAAAAGGATCTTAAAATAAAAATGTTATCCCGTTACAATCATTTATAATGAATTGATGGTCTTTTCACCCATCACAGATTTAGGGTTTTGTGGTCATTAACTTTATTATGATCATTCAATTTCATATGATCAATGATATGTGTAACTCTACATAATATTTTGGGTATTATACTTTCCTTACATGTCTATATCTTCACTTATGAATAATGTTTTACTACTTATAAACCTAGTTATGTGTTATTCTAGATGACCTTCGTACTTCCCTTTCTCTCTTATCAAGAGAAAGTTTTATTAACCCTTTGTACAGTGTGAGATTTCAACAAAGGTATTTTCAGATATCAAAACATTGATTACTGAGTTCAAGTTCAAATTTCTAGGGTGAAATTTATTAAATCAGGGAGAATGTAACACCTTGATATTTTAAAAAAATAATATAATGTTCGACAGCACATACAACACGCAACACCACGCTTAAACGACCCATGAAATACATCACCATTATAACCTAGCAATTAAATTGAAAGGTATGAATAATATTAACCTATTTATAAAATATATATAAAGGTCCTAAATGATATAAATTTATTGTTAAATTCTTAATAAATAAGCACTCAACATTTAATAAAGATATTTTATTCTACAAAAAATATGTTTCCTTCAAAAATGATTTTATTGCTTTTTGTGAAAAAATATTATAATTAATTTATGAAAATTATATAAATTTTATTTTATAAAATGAAAATAAATTTTTAAATAATAATATCAAAATTAACTTAGGGTGAAATTTTATGATTTTTCTGAAATGTTTGACTTTTTAGTGAATAGTGAAAATTACCGATTTTTCAAATAATGTTATTTATTTTCATTAAATAAAGTAATTTAAAAGTCAAATTATATTTTGGAGTTGGTATTAAAGTGACACATGAACCATTTTATTTATAATAATCTAATTAATTTCATTTTAATCCTCAATTTTCATGATTTTGGTATAAGTTTATTTTTATGCTTAAAAATGCGGTTTTCTGGAAACTATTTTTAAATGCATAAAGTTTATCAATTTTAAATAATTAAAATAAACCCTATTAAGGAAATGTTTAAAATAAATTCATAGATTATAAATATATTTATATGAATATAAATTCATATAATTATGATTTCTAGTCATAAAGTTAATATAAGATCATCTATAGCATGAAAAATGCATTTTTGGAAAAACCATTTTTTGACACATTTTATAGGTTTAATATTAAATTGAATTCTTCCAATTATGTGATTTGAATTTGATAAAATAGATTAAATATTTGTAATAAGTATAATTAATATTAGGTAATAAGTTCAACTTAATTTTGGTCATAATGAAAAGTAAAAACAGTAAAAAAAAACTAGTCATCGTGGTGAAAAACTAAAATGGTAAAAGTGAGTAACCTTAGAGGTAAATGAGATAACATGTTTAGAACATGTATATTTTTGAATTTTTGAGGTATTTATTTACCATATAACCCCTTAAATCCATTATTTATCAATTTTGGAGACACTTGTATTGAGAGTAACTTCCCATTATTGAATAGTTTTGGATATTTACAAAAATGTCAATCCCCCTCAATTATAAAATTGCGCACCCTACCCTCACTTATTTAAACATATAAAGCCATTTGGATCTAAAAAACCCTAAAAAATGTATTCCCAACATCCTTATCTAAATTCTATAGTTTATGGTCTTCACAAAAGACCAACCTTAAGGTTTTTAATAAGAGATCCAAAGGAGGTTCTTCTAAGTGAAGGTAATCGCCTTCACCAAACTCCTTCTTTTTACCTCTTCGTTTTCCACCTTAAATTATGTTTTAAAAATTTAAATATAATAAAACCATTATATAATATATAATAATATGTTATTATATTGATTTCATAATATTTATCTATATTATCTTCTATAAAATGGGAAACAAAACCATCGTTCATGTGTACAACGAACTACCGTCTTATGAACCGATGTAATTTATTTTCCATCATCACCTATCATGGATGTTAATTATAATTGATTTAATATTTATATATAATATTAATTAAATATTAATTATTATTTAAAATTAACATGTCATATACCATCTTGCTTTACCATCCATTGAAAAATGATAACAGTGTTCGTGTGTAAGGCGGACTACCACATCAAGAAGCGATGTGATTCGTTTTTTTATTACCACATCATATGAATAGTATATGTAAGTGTATTTAGAGAAATAATATTATATTTATGATATAATTATAATTCTAGAAAGATAAAATAACACTTACCTTCTTTCTATCATGATCATTGAAAAATGGAAATGTTACTCATGTGTACGTACAACCTACCATCTCCATGATTGTAACATAGTTCATTTTTCATAACCATATTTCATGGATGATTTTAAAATTATAACTGAAATATAAAAATGATAATTATTTCATGATTATTATTATAGATATGATGGAATAATTACCCCTTTGAACATGTTCAATACATTGATGTCATTTTGAAATTATTAATTGAGTGTCCTCAATACACCCGATATGGACATAACTGAATAAGTAATTAAATATATCATTAAAATAAATTAAATAAATGGTTTATGTATAAGGGATTAAGACTGTAAAAGTTTATTATGAAAAAATAATTTATATAAGTTTATTATATAATATATAAAGGATATACATGACAAGTCTGGACTCGAGGTAAAGGATTTCTCATTTCACTTTTACTTCCATGAGGCATATTTCATAATCACCACTTATTTATTTTGTGTAGTGTATATACCTACCCCTTGAATTTTATATCATGAATCAATTTATTTTAATGTTATGTAAAGTTTCATTTTAAGTTAATTATTTTATGGGGGTTATGATTCAATAGCTACCAAATTGGTAGGGGTTTATTTCACAATATCATCATTATTTAGGATTGTTTATGTTTAAGCCACCCTTGAAGGGATTGTTTGATATTTATATCTTAAAACCAATATATTTTATTATAATATGAGTATTCATTAAATTTTCAGGTAATATTACCATTTTATTCTCTTTCATACTTAAAATGATTGAGAAAATGTTTTTTAATAAAAGTTGACTATATTTATTTCTTCAGTCAAAAATCCTTTTTCTAATATATCCGTATTTTCTAAAAATATTTTCAAGAATGTTTTTAACATTTTACAAATTATTCATTAAAGAAATTTTTACCCATGTTTTACTTTTTATAAAACATTTTGAAATGAATCTTCTTGTCTTTTTCTAAATTAGGGACTTTTTAACCTTTTTACTAGTGTGAAAGGAATGTTTTTTTAACTTATACAACATGTACAAAATTACCCACCATCATGACCAATCAATTCTTTGAATATTTCTTTATAATTTTCCATGGTTCTTTTTAAATAATTTTTTTCTATAATATTTTGTAAATTTTTATATTTTTAATAAGTGATTTCAAAGTGAAAAGAATATTTTTATCAAGAAATATTCCATATAATATTTTAAAGAAATTTTCATCAATGATGAAAAAATTTGATGTTATGGATTGATTTTAAATTATATATATATATATATATACATGTATCAAACATATATACCTAGCTTATTCTCCCTTACTTTTATGGGGAAATACATGCCTTATGTTCATCTCTCAAATGCCATCATTATGAAATTTCCTTCGATTGTGATACAAGACAAGATTATGCAACCCATTTTCTCTCCATGGGTAATTCTTATGTTTATTCCTTATGACTGATTTCCTTTTTTTGGAACACATAAATCATTAAAATGTTATGATGGGTGTGCCTAGATAATGCTCCAATGTATTGGGTAAAGCTTTAGTCTCATGAGGCATCATGTATAAGAATAGGGAGTAAACCTAATCAATTATGTGACTTTGTCTACCATGTGATATTATCTAGGTAGCTAGCCTTGGATCATGTTCATATCATGTTATATGTTATTGCCATATTTTATATGATGTCTTGATCTTATGATACCATGTTATTTATTCTATGATCCCATGTGTTTACTCTTTAGCCTTCTCTTTTATTATATCATGTTATACTTTGACTCATAAGTCATGCTTCTTTATCATGTTTATTCTCTTAATGAGATTTTTTGCTCATCCCTTTATTTTATGTATTCCCTAGGTTATCCTATGTAGTTTTAGGAGTTCAAATATATTTAGGATCTCATTATAGAGAATAAAATAAATAAGTTTTATTTTAGTCGCACTTTAATGTATTATGACTCTAGTCATCCAAAGACACTTGGCCCTAAGATCCTTGGGTTGTAATTATTGGGTATTTATGTTAAAAATCATGGAATAATATGTGTAAAAGGCTCGAGTTACTATAATTAAAACTTTTATATATCAATTATCAAGTATAATGATGTCATGTGTATGACCTAGATATAATAGTGAGTCCACCATAGATAAGCTAATTAATAAATCATGATTGGCCATCATGATTACATCATGTCTCACGGTTCTCAAGCAAACCAACTCCACACACACCTACTTTTCTGGTCACACGTCCATATACTAAACCTATCATGTTCTTTATGGATCCACTAGGTGGGGTATTATTCCACTTGAAAAGTATAAATCTTGGTCATCTCATCCAACTATCGAGGTTCCCATAACCAGTTAAAGAAGGTGAGTGAGATAATCAGGTTACAAAGATCATAAAGGGGATACTTATTAATATCAACATGGTCTCATGCCCTTAACATTTCAAAAATTCTCAGTTTATATCTCAGACGCACCACTAAACTCCCTCAAAGTGAATAATCCATTTTTCAACACCCATTTATGGGAAGCAAAAGAATCAAGTGAGTTATAACCAGGTATTATCACAAGAGAGGATCATTACAAAGTTCCAATAGGGATGTCAAGAATCATTAATTTCAAATTAAAGCCTTTACTTCAAATAAACAATCAAAAGGGTATTAATACCTGATTACTTTCACATATAAACATTAAAATTTCAAATGGGCCTTTAAACTAAGCATTTATTTCAAAACATACCCAAGGCATTAAAAAGGAAGTTTCACAATTTAATAGGTTTGAAGTCATTTCAAAACATGGGCTAACACCCTATTAATTTAAATCAAGGAATCAAAACCCAACTTAAGCCATTTATTTCATAAAAACATACTTTAAAATCCCTTTTAAAAGAAATTAAAACTGACATGGAATCCAACAAATTGTAAATAGTGAGTGGAACCAAGATCATAACAATTTTGTCCATGCCATGTTCAATTCAAATAGAATAGGATCAAAGAATATTTTATGAGGTATTTATAGGTAAACATTAATAAAACATGTATTAGAAAATAAGAAACACATTTCTATGAATTTTCAATAAAAAATGAATTACAGGATTAAATAACTGCATGAAAACATCTACCTCGATAATAGAATTGCAGAACACCTAATGAGGGATCCACAATAGTAATAGGAGAATGTCCAGACATAGTAAACAAGTAAAAACAACATCTAACACACTCCCTTTAACCACTTAGTAATTGTACACCTAAAACTCCCTAAGAGGATATCGAAAATCGAAGGTAGTAAAGCTTCAAGTAAATTTAAAAACACATGAGGTGTTTTGGGTTGCATCTTTAAAACCTCAAATTAAAACAACCATTTAATTTTCCATTTTAATGAAATATTGAATTGTGATGTTTTAAAATCATTTAAAATTGGATTTAAAACCTTTACACAGGTTAAATAATTAAACTCCCATGATTTAAAGCTTTTAAAATGGATAAAAGGCATTACAAGTTTATTTTGGAGGAGAAGAAACAAAAAACAAGTTTTTATTTATTTTTCTCCCAAAAAGAGTTTTGTATAATGATAACATGGTTTTACCCTTACACAACTCTTAGGTGACACGTAAGGGTATTGAGTTACCCTTACACATCCTTTGAAACCGAGGGACTACCCTTATGCATCTCACTTTTCCCTTATAGGGAAGCCAGGTTACCCTTATATAACCTTTAGAAAAGCACGAGTACTATTATATAGAACCTTAATTAACTTTACACAACCTTTGAAAAATCATGGTTACCCTTATAAAACTCATATACTCAAGGGCTTACCCTTATGCAGTTATAGGATTACCCTTACTCAATGCATATACATAGGGTCTTACCCTTACACAGTGCTAGGATTACCCTTACACAACACATATACATAGGGGTTTACCCTTACATAGACTATAGAAAATAGGATTTAACCTTATGAAACTATGGGAAACTCCTCTATACACTTAAAAAACCCATGAAAACTCCATCATACCCTTACATAACTCATGAAAATAGGGAGTTACCCTTACAAAACTCTTAAAATCCACCCTATGTAAAGGTTGGAGACACTTAACCTTATATAGACCCTATACCATGTGTAAGGGTAAAAATTAAGTTAAAATTAATTTAATTTATATTCAAAGGATTTATAAATTAAGACCAAAAGGGTCTTTAATTATTATAAAAATGAGTATGTTACAGTTTTGACTATGTTATGTATGTTTTAAACTAAAATGCCACTTTTAAATTGAAAACACACACTTTTTATCATACAAGACACACTATGTATGGAATTGACGTGTAGTCAATTTTTACATGTAAAAAATGAATAATTTATTATTTTATTAAAGTTTTATGATAATATGAGCATGTTTTATCTGTTTCGACTATGTAAAACATGTTTTAAACTAAAATTTCACTTTTTGATAAAAAACACACACTTTTAGTCATACCAACCAAACTGCATGTTATATTGATGTAAAGTTAATTTATAATTGTAAAAAATGAAGCATTGATCATTTTCCTAAAGTATCACAACAATATGATCATTCTTGATCATTTTTGACAATGTGACACACATTTTACACTAAAATATATATCATTTTTAAATTGAAAACATGCACTTTTAGTTATATCATCCACACTGTGTATTGGAATGACATGAATTTAATTCATACATGTTACAAATGAATCATCAATAATTTTAGTAATGTATAATGACAATATAATAATTCTTGATTGGTTTTGACTATGTAACATGATTTTCAAACTGAAATATCCCTTTTAAATTAAAAACACACACTTTCAATCATACTAGTCAAACCGTGCATCAAATTTAGATACAATTAATCCCTATTTGTCACAAATGAATCATCAATAATTTTATTAAAGTATAATAAAAATTTATTCCATTTTCTCATTTTTGAGTATGATACACACATTTTGAATTTATATGTCATTTTTAAATTGAAATCATGCACTTTAAATAATAATGGACACACCACATGTCAGATTGAGGCGTGTTGGATCCAAACCTATGTTTGGTGTTGGATTTTTTGTCAAAAATTGTATCATAAATTATAGATGGAATGTTGGTAGATGATTGAAGTCATTACTTGAGATTATATATTCCATGAGGAATTTGTGCAGAGAAATGCAAAGAGACCCCTTTGATATTTTTATATATCAAGAATCAGGCTTATGGTTTTGGAATTTGAATTAAATATGGTCTGGAAGAGGAATGTGGTAGTACAAATCATCAATTAAGAAGTACAGAATAGGAAGTCAAAATGGTGTCATTTCCCAGTGTTTTTCAAATTTCTAGGCTTAAAATCTAAAGGAACAGAATTCAGATCGCATAGCCAAAAAGGATCATGTCACCACATAAGTGTGTAAGCGACACATGATCATATAAACCCTTAAGAGTTACATGGTCATGTGTATACTAAGAAGTTACATGATCATGTAATGTGTGTTGGATCATGTGATTGCATAAGGTGTGAACAAATCATGCGAATAAAGTTTCATAGAGAACCATTTTTGTGAAAACATATTGTGATCGTTACATGATCTCATAATAATAAAAGAGAAAAATGATGGGTCATGTGAAACACATCAAGAAATTTATGTTATAAATGACGATAAGCTCTTGTGGTCAGAGATTCATGATGGATGAATTCTAATATGAAGACTTGAAACTACATAAGAACAAGGAGGTTTTGCAAATAACATAAAGTAAGGTGATTACATGAGTTCAAAGGGAACTCACAATGTGGTTACATGAAACACATGAAGGGTGAGATAACCTAGAAAAGGTAGTGACCTCATATAACTATGATGAAGGGAGTCTTGTGACAGAATTCATGCACAACGGTCATACAACCACATGAGTTGAATGTTGTTATGCAATCGACATGCGATGAGGTCATGCAATTAAGAATGTATGAGCTAGTAAAATAGATATACAATCATGTATTGTAGAGTTGAGGTAGTGGAAAATCTTATATAAGTACCTCAGTTAAGTTTGTTATTTAAAAATCTAGATCTTAAGTGTTTAATCCATTTAGAAAAATTTTCAAAGGAATCCAGAGGCCTGTGAATATGCGATCATGTATACATAAAAGGGTTAAACTCTAGTGGTCTCGCACAGGAAGATATGCACCTAGGAGATCACATTCTAGTAGTCTCGTGCTTAGGTGTTATGCACTAGTAGTAATACACAAGGTGTTACACAAACTAGAATCTTGCACTTAAGGGACTTGTGCTCATGGTATTGTTCTCAAAGTCTCATGATAGGGATCAAACAACGGGTTCATGTATAGGGAGATATGCTCTAGGAGGTCTTACACTTGAAGAAGTCTTGCACTCAGAGGAGTCTTTCACTCAAATAAGTCTTATGACCAAATGGGTATTGTGCTTGAAGGAGCATTGCACTCGAAGGAGTCTTGTACCCAAGGTTTATGTGCCCAAGGTTCATGTGCTCAATGGTTATTCACCCAAGAGTTTTGCGTTTGAGGGGTTCCCCAGTGAATAGTATCTTTATCATATCTAAATTCTAATGAAGAAGAAGGAAGAGGATTTCAGTTCCACATATTTATTGAAGAATAATAAATCCATAAGATAATTAAATCTTGGAATTATCTTTATCTAAAATAAACTGAGGTCCACACAACAATTCTAAGGAAGAATTATCCTCATTTGGAGAAAAATCACCACCAAGATTGTGTTGATTAAGACTATGAATTAACTATATCTTTGAGGAGTTAATCTCATCTATTATAGTGGAAGAGAGCGGTTAAAAAAAAGAGAAACAAAGCATCATATCCAGAGTTATGATTTAATCAAAGTCTCATGCTGAACAGAGACACACCAATATGTTCTTTATCTAGTTAAGAGACCTATAAGTCTATAAATCATGGAAGAACCTTCATAGAAGTAGTGCATGGAAGTGAAGAAGAGGCAATTTGCCTTAGGTGAGGAGTGTCCAAAACCCAAACACTCTAAAGGTAGTGTGCCTAGAATGGTGTGAAAATAGTTGAAACATTATATCCATAAAACTAGTGAAGATTAATTAATTTTGTCACATTGACACATCATCAGTGTGTGCTCCTTGGATATAGACCTTTATGATGAACCAAGTAAAATATGCGTGTTCTATGGATGCTTTATTTTCATAAACATCTGTGATTGTTTTGGTGATTGTGCTATCAAGTAATACAGGGTAAAAATGGTTCTTATCAATATGGGAGAAATATATTAAAAGATAATTAAATGGATTAAAGAAAAATTTTAATTCGACTATCACCTTGATTCACCCCTGAGGTGTCTCTAATTTCAATAATGTTCAATTAATTCCTACATGTCAAAAATAAATTATCAATCATTGTCCACAAATACTATGATAATCCAAGAACACTTACTCGATTTTGACTATATGACATGTAAAGACCTGCATCTTTATAGGTTGTGAAATCTATATGGAATTTGAGCTTTTGGTCCTAGAGTAGGGTATGATTTAATAAAAAGTATTAGAATTAAAATTTAAAAGGTCTGAACATCTTAAAAGATGTTTTTAGACATGTATTGAGGTTTAGATGACATTTTAGGTACTCAGGTGAACGTCAAAGCAGGGTTAGGGTGACCCCTATGCTAAATTTATTGTTGCAAGTACGTTGCATCTCGATGCTTGAGGGGCATGCTGTAACGATGTTAGGCAATGGGTTGGACTTTTTTACTTGGGGTAGATCATGCTAAAACCTTCCTTGTAATGTAGGTCATGCCATGAAGAGAGGGTGGTCATGCTGTGAAGGCTTGGGTCTCACTTGGGAAAGGCACATCATGTCGTGACTCAAAGGGGTCATGTCGTGACAGTAGATGGTTGAGGGTTGAGCCACGACCCATAGGGGTTGAGGTACGACCCATAGTGATCACGTTGTAATAGATATGAGTAGGGGTATCAATCCCTCTTCACGAGGGTGGTTGTGCCATGACCTAGGGGAGCCACACCATGACTAGACCTCAGGATGACCCCATTTTAAGTTTTGGTTGAATAATCGCATGAGGAGATCTATTTTGGACAGATCTCCCATATTTATACCTTAAATCAACCCAACTTGAGGTGGGGTGTTCATGGTGGCAGTTTTTTAGTGATCTATGGCAAGTTACTCCCTCCAATTTCCCTTTCTCTACTTCCCTTTTGTTACCTCTAATTTGGGACGATTTGGGTTAGGGTTTTAACACATATTTTACTGAAGCATGGTGGAATCAGACTGATATGATGGGGATTTTGTGTGTTTTTATAGAGGATGTTATAAAAAGATTATATCACACTATTTATCATCATTTCATTGAAGGTATGACACCCTATGAATTTTTCTAGGGTTTTGATTAAATTTTATGGAATTGGTGATTGATCGGGTGTCAGTTGATAGGGATTTTACTCTGGATAGTGTCAGAGGTATGCCATAGACATTCCAAGTGTTGTTAGTTGATGTGTCCTTAATTTGATACATGTTTTACATATCTATTTGGGTAATTAATTGAGTTTTAAGTCCAAATTATTCTTTAAATAGAGATTTCCTAATTTTTGGTTAATCTATGATGAAATTTTTATTCTTGAAATATATTGATAAAATCGTGTATCTTTAGGCCCAAATTGATTAATGGATTCTTGGGTTAATTTTTTTGTATATTAGGATCACACATTTTCATTGTTTTTTGTGAAATTATCACTAAATTATAATAATAAACCAATTTTTATAAATTTAGAGTTTAGAATTTTAATGTCAAAGGTTCCATGATTTTATCATAGAATATATTTTTTGGAATTAAATATTTTTATTATTTATATGAAACTTAAAATTTTTTGAAAAAAAATTATTTATATAAGTCATGTTTTTTATGAGACTTTACTTCATATGATTTTTTCAATTATCTTAAGACTCTATTAGTTTCACAAGTCTTTTTCACTTTGAAATAATTTTCCATTTCTCGTATAACTTTCATCCATATTTGTATGAATTTTAGTGTAAGACTTTTGAAGATTTACCATATGACTTTATTAGTGGGTGATTTTAATATGAGTTATTGGAACCTTTTTATCCCATTTCACTCCATTATAAGACATTGTATCCCACAATTTGAAACTGATTGAATCTAAGAGTAGGTTTCACTATGGTCTCTTGAAGTTCAATTGAGATTTTTCATTCAAAGAAGAACAACCAATTGAAGATCCTATAAACTAAATAAGGATGGAGACGAGTTGTTAATATCAAGAAAATATGGATTAAATAAAAAAAATCTGAGGCCTTATAATCTGGATAGAATACAGACATGATTTTTGATTACTGTTTTTAATTTGTTTTCAGGTTTGATTATGATAATGGGGGGGGGGGGGGGGTCCGAACTTCTGAGTGCTATGGTCTCAATGTTAAAAAGTGGTGCATGAGATATGCTTGAGAAAATGTATCAATGAAATCATGGAGCAGATGAACTGACATGAAGACTCACTGCCAATTCTTTTGCACAAGAGGATCTTAGGTGAATGAATAAATTGATACTGATGATTTAAAGCTCATTGAAGAAGATGATCACTACATCAGGGTAATTTCATTGTACAATACCTAAGTAAAGGTCATAATACATGTTTAAAAGTACCTACTCAGCACATCATCAGTTACATAAGGGTACCTGTTCCATGGACACTCATGTAAGGGTAATATCTCATGGTCGAGAAGTATCACATAAGGGTAGTGTTAAATTCAGTTGGATTACATAAGGGTAGGGGTGATCATTTAAAAAATTCACAAGGGTTAGCTGAGTTTTTAAAAGGACACTTAAAGGTAAGTCCTGGTTCTAAAACTCACATAAGGGTAGTATGACCACTTTCATCAAGGTCATCACCCAAGGGCTTCAAGGGCTACATCAAGGAAAAACATACATGGGCCTATATAAGGGTATTTGTATTACAATAGGTACACATAAAGGTATAAAGAAAGTATAATTAAAAATTGTTGATCCTTAATTTTAATAATAAAATCAATGATAAGGAGGGGAGCTTAAGATAACAAAGAAGAGTTCAAAGTTGAAGCTTACTAAGGAAGCTAGGAAGAATAAACCGAATCAAGAATCCCATATGGGAGGAGCACAACTTGTTAAAGGATGTTAGATCGAGTCACAAGAAGAAGTTGATGAACATTGACCTGTACCATGTGGAAGCTTGAGATTTATCCTGGAGATATTGACTATGAGTTGTGAAACTAGAGTCAAGCACAACTTCTTTCAAAGGGTGAGGACCTATGCGTTGAAGGGACATCTATCATCCATAGAGCATAAAAAGGAGTGAGGACTTGGAGATCAAGAGGGTGTAAGAGTAGATATTAGAAGATTATAGCAGCATGAGATCTAGGAATTGGAGATCCTAGACAGAGAATACTCCCATCTCTCCATTATTTTTCATTCTTCTACCCTGTTATTTGTTATGAAATTAGTTATTATATCTTGATGTCACAAACATGATTGTTGGATAAAAATCTATTGGGGAAATAAGATTTATTGTCATTATTTCATCTCTTCATTATTATTTTATCATTTCAACTGGTTATTACTCATTTCATGTTACCTTATAGAAATCAGTCTCTAAAACCTTTAAGAATTAATGATTATTGATCTGTTTATTATTTTCAAACTGTTAAGAAACTTCTTTTCTCAAAATATTATTAGAATAGGAATTTGAACCTTTTGAGTTACATGCAAAAAGAGAATGATAATGTGATTTTTTTGGATTCAATTTCATCATTTTCACTCACTTTGTGTCTTAGTAGTTGACATCTACTAAGATCATCTAGCTGGGAGCTAGTTCCTTTGACAATAGGTTTAGTAATAATCTCTTAGAATTGGTTTTCTATATTATTTTAATTCATAAGAGTGAAAGACTACAATATTAATGGCAAGTAATATAAGTTTACCATAACATATTAATCTTTGGTTTTCTTATTCATATTACTTTATTATTTCCTCGATTTAAAACCCATATTTCACCTCTTGAAATTTTGTTCTAAGTTACTTTGCAACTGAAACATTATCATCATCACAACTTTCATTTTTTAGCTAGTTTATGTTTTATTTTCTTGCTTTGAGTTATTTTCTTGGAATTTCACACACACCTTCCTTGTGGGTTTGATCCTACTTGTCACATTACTAGTTTTAAGTAGGAAATAAATAAACAATTTGGTGGTTTCAATGATAACCTATCAAATTTTGGAATCATTGTTGGGGAAGGTGTAGGTTGAGTGTCTTAGGGTTCTTAAAAAGGGAAAAACCAAATAAAAAACCATAAAAAATATAGCACTTAAATTCAAAATATATCTTATTTGGCGTGTATCTAGTTGGATATTTACTTGATTCTTATTATTCTTACTTGCTTAAATCACTTTAAATCACCATTTTTTGTTGAATTTGTTAATCATGTGATAATTTTTGGAAATAAAAGGATCCATTTCAGGGTTGAGATCAATAAAATGAATTATAATATATTTTTCATGTGCCTATAATCAACCTCAATAACCTTATCAATTTAAATAAACTCAAAGCAATTATACACTCGAACCTAAATTTTAATCAGAAGTAAAATAAATGATATTGAAAATGATTATTAAATTTGATGAATATAAAGAATCCCGCAAATCCAGAATTCAAAAACTACAAAACAAAACATAAGAATTTCAAAAAACATAAAAAATAAAAAATCATGAAAAATTTGAATAAGCGATGAGGAAAATGAATTGTGAGTTTTTGAGAATGATAGTATAATTGGATGCAAGATTGAAATTAAAGAACAATACATCATTCTAGAAGAATCTGAATATGATGAAGAATAGTTTGACATGATGATCAATTTTATAAATAAAATAATTAATTATCATATATTTGTAGAGACATTAAAAGAGGGTGTAGTTGTGGATTATGAGAATATATAAGATCTAGAAGAGGAAAATCCCATTATTTTATTGATCTCTAAACTTGAGAAATCATTTTGTTATATGAGTTTTAAGGGTAAGATAACTCAGGTTCAGGGAAAACTTGAAAAAAGGGACTTGAATTTTAAAAACCCTTCAATATATTTTTCTGATGTAATGAGTGATGAAATGGAATTTGAAGTTGGGGGTTCAGGGGAAGAAAAAATTAGATTGGATGATTTAAATTCTGAAATTTTTGAACCTGGTTTGAAAATTGATATTCACTAATTTGAAACTTTTATCTCAACATATTTCCCTTGAATTTTGATGAATTGGTTGAGGGAATGACACTTGAATAAAGTTTAATGTTTGAGAAATTGCTTCCTATTCCTTCTACTTTTTATAACCCCAAAATATTTCTCAAGGAAATGGAATACAATGTTGACCATTCAGGGGAAAATAAGCTTAGTCTAGAAATTATTTATTCTAATATTATTAAAAATGAATTGAAAATTTTCTCTATGAATCTAAATTGGAATACTAAAATGATCTTGTTTTTGTTTTAGAGGAAAAAAATATAGAATTTTAACTAGAACCAGTGATTGATCACACACTATTTGGTTTAGACACAAGTGGTTTATTGGAGACAATAGTTAATAAGAATATTTTAACTCCTGAGGTTAGTGGGGAAGAAAATTTAGATCTTTACAAATTGGTTTTAAGAGTGTTAGAAGCTAAAATGATAATTTTTTTTTCATGTTTTGATTTGAAATTCTATATTGTTAACTCATTAGTTTAGGAGGTTCACTTGAATTCCTATGAAGATTCTCTTAATTACAACACTTCCTTGATATATGAGATTGAAACAAGGTCAGATGAACCTATTTTTGAAACTGAGGAAAACATGGAAGAATAATTTTAATTGATTTTAAATTCTCATAAATCTTTTTAAATTGAATTTGAAAAACCACTTCCCAAAACTGAATTTCAAAAATCAGCTAATTACATTTTTTTTGATTATTTGGAGGTCTCAAATGAGAAGTAATGTTTTAGGAATCATGATACACCCTTAGAAACACCCTACACTAGGATTCTATTTTAAAAAAGTGTGAAATATATCAATTCTATAAAAGTTACAGAAGTGGAAAATAAGTTATCTTCTACTATCTAAGGATGTTTTAAAGGGTATTTTTTCCAGTAAAAAGGGATTTAAATGTTTTCTTATAATTTTGTGTGCCTATAAAACCAATTTATCACTTAAAAATAAATAAGGAACTCACTTATAGTGGTTCTACTTAGGATACCACATCCTCCATATGACCATGTTTATATATTTAGGGAATTCCAACTAAAGGTTATAAATTTAGTGCTTCATGGGAGGAAAAGTTTAAATTTTTTTACTTGTTATTTTATCCTTTTATTTTCTTTTGAATAAAATTCCATCACCTCTTTATCTGTTCAATCACATTATTTACCCTACTCACTCATTCCCTCAATACAAATTGAATCATTAATGGATTAAACCTCCATTTCCACACCCTCTCACCATTTATTGTTCTCATATTATTGATTTTAAATGTTTGGTTCTAATATTGATCTATTTTTTTACTTTTGTAGTCATTTTAATGAAGAGACTAAGTGGAACTTCACTATTTAAATGGATAGAGATCACATATCCTTGGAAATAAAGTTCCAATTGTCAGGGGAGTTTCTTTATAATGTTTCTCATAGAGATTTTAATTTTTAAATTGTTCAAAATACTAGACACTTCCCTGAGAAGCTGACATAATTTTTTATGTGAATATTACTATGAAATTCATTTATTTTTGTAAATTAAGTGTATGGGGAAAAATTAATTTCTATTAGAATTTAATTAAAATGATTTTTTATTTCATTGAGGGGTGTTATGAATTCTAAAATATATGTCTTTGAAAACCATTTGAATCTATTTTAACATCTTATTTAGAACCCTAAAAATTCTTTGGACTGATTTGAAAAATTTAAAACTTGTTTGAAAATTAATTATGTAATCGTTGATTAACATACTAATTTTTGTGAAGTTTTGGACATCCCAATTTTCTATTTACTAAAGAAAGGTATGAAATCTATAAACTTTTATTTAAAGGTGTTTCTTCATATATAAATCTTTTAGAATTCCTGCTGGATGTTTCTATTATTACATATTTGTGTGCTGAAATTTTTCTTAGCATGCTTATTTTTTTCATGTTTTAAAATAAATTTTAACTTCAAACTTTAGGCATGATTATTCTTGGAAAATATGGTTTTTTTCTAAAATTTCTAAGTAGAAAATAGAGGGAAAATTTTTCATGATCTGAATGCATTTGAAGTGCTAGAATTTGTTGCAAGTATGTTATTTTTGAACTATCATGTGACCTTAAAACATTTTTTTTATGTTTCTGTATTAAAAATATTCTTGAATAAAATTGTTTTTATTTCTTCTCCCTCCTTTAAAGATCAACATTGAAGAAAAATATTGAGTTTTAAGTGTGGGAAGGGGTCTATTTCTCTATTAAATTGTGTTTCAATATAATACACATCAATTTAACATTTTTTTAAATCAATCATCTTTCAAGATTTAATTTTATTTTTTAATGGTTGTGCATTTTTCTTGAATTTGAGGGTTGTTTTGCTACTTAGAGTGGTTAATCATTTTTATTCCACCATAGGCTCAATCTCATAACATTTTTCCTATTCCACCTTTAAAACAATTATTTTATTGAAACTTTTATAGAAGTTTTAAAATTTTAATTAGATTTAAATTTCTTGTATGGTTCTTAATGAATAAGATTTTCATCCCAATAATCTATAAATACACTCTTAATCGCATGCTAAGATTTTAATGTTTTAACTAAAACTGATATATGGGTTAATTATTCTTCCCTATAAATTATTAAACTCACCCATCCATTCAGTTGTGTCTAATTATTCTTTGTAAATTATGCATGTCAGTTCACCTTGGAGAAAAAGAGAAAATTTTAAGGAATAATTTAATGAAAAGTTATGTTGGATTAAATCCTTCCAAAATTTTTAAATTCAATCATATTTATAAAATTAAAACCCAAATTTTCACTAAACACTTTCTTTTACATAGAGCAGTTATTAGTTTATTATTTGAAAGAGTCCATGGGGGAAAACACTTTTGAAAATCATTTCCTTGTTGGAAATGAAAATATTTCACTTTTGAGATTAATTTACTATTATTTAAATTGATAAATTGATTTATTGAGGGTAATAAATGCTTTAAGTGTGGGGAAATTTGATGTGGCTATAATTTAATACATGTTTTCCACATTTATCTTGAGAATTAACTGAGTTTTCAATGTAAAATTTTGATTTAAATGGATGATTTATGATTTTTGGTTAATCTGTGATGAAATTTTTTATTCTTATAATATCTTGATAAAATTTTTCTCCTTTAGTTTCAAATTGATTAAATGATTCTTGGTTAATTTTCTCATATTTCAGGATCATGCATTTTCTTTGTTTTGGTGGAACAATCACTAAAGTATTATTATTAAACACTTTTTTGGAATTTGGAGTTTTGAATTTTAATGTTCAAGGTTCAATGATTTTATCATAGAATATATTTTTTGGAATTAAATATTATAGTTTATTTCTGTGAAACTTTGAAATTATTGAAGAACCTTGTTTTTGATATGTCATCTTTTTCATAAGACTTCACTTCATATAAATTTTGAAAATTATCATAAGACTCTCAGTTTTATAAGTCCTTTTCACTTTGTAATAATTTTCTATTTCTCATATTATGTCCATGTTCATATGAATTTCATCTATATTCTTATGACTTTTATATCAATACTTTTAAAACTTTACCATATGAATTTATTGGTAGGTGATTTTCATATGACTTCTTGACACTTCTACATCTTGTTTCACTCCATCGTAAGACTTTATATCCCATGCTTTGAAACTGATTGAAGCTAAAAGGAGGGGTTTATATGGTTGGTTGAAGTTTTACTAAGATTTTTCATTCAAATAAGAACAATTGATATAATCTCCTATAAACCGATCAAGGATGAGGGTGAGATTTTGATATCAGATAAAGATAGATCAAATAAGACGAATTAGAGGCCTTGAAAGCTAGATTAAAGCTTGGAAGGAGTTCTAACTACTATTTTTTAATATGTTTTTATGACCAATGATGATAATGGATGGTACCACACCACTTTTGAGTGCTACGATCTTGGTGTGGAAGAAGGGTGCACGTGAGATGCTCAACCAAATACCGTAATGAAATCATGAAGCATATAACTTGATATGAAGAAGCACTGCCAATTGTGTTGCAAAAGAGGATATTAGGTGAATGAATGAACTGAGACTGATGATTCAAATCTTTTTGAAGAAGATAGTCATTACATCTGGGTAATTTCATCATACAAGGCCTAATTAAAGGTTATGGTACCTGTATAAAGGTACCTAATTAGCACATCAGTAGTTCGTAAGGGTACTTGTGCCATGGACACTATCATAAGGGTAATATCACATGTATGAGAAGTTTAGAATAAGGGTACTATGTGCTTAATTTGTGCTACATAAGGGTATGACTGAGTATTTCAAAGATTCACACAAGGGTCAGCTGAGCATTTCAAAGGTCACATAAAGGTAAGTCACAGTTATGAAACCCATGTAAGGGTAACATGCACACTTGCATTAAGGTCATCACTTGAGGGTTTCAAGGGCTACATCCAGGTGAAACATGGGCCTACTCAAGGGTTAACGAAGAAGAGTTTGAAATTGAAGCTTGTTGGGGAAGCTAGGAAGAATAAATTGAATCAAGAAGCCTGTTTGGAGGGAGTGTAATTTGTTATACGAGGTTATATCGATTCATAGGAAGAAGATAATGAAAAGTGAATCATGCCACATAGAATCTTGGGATTTTACCAAGATATATTGACCATGATCTGTGTGTTGTACCACTCTCTCTCATGATGCTTTTATGATCACAAATACTCACTTATCTTACTAATGTTTTAATTTAAGTGAGTTTTAATATATTTATTAAATTCAAAGTGGTGAATTTCATAGCATATTAAAGTTACTTTGAAGTATTGTTAAAGGATTTAAAAATATATCTTTACATCATATAAAGCTATGTAATCATATTAAAAGAACATTACAAGAGATTGGAGTGAAGTGGAGGGGGATCCAGTTAAAGATGATGTTGTTCAAGTAGCACTAGCTACCTGATGAAGTGCATCAGCTACCTAGTGGAAGCAATACATAAGTGTAGAACTACCACTGGATACCTGGTGGAGGAGCACCAACTAGTTAGTGGCTCCACCAGAGATGCATATCTTCTATATAGAGGCCACAATAATTCCACCAGCTAGTAGTTTCTAACCAATAGAGATTTTCTAGTAGCCCTCGGCTACAATCATCCCATCAGCTACCTAGTGGAGTATACCAGGTACCCGGTGGAATCAGGCAGACTCCAGTGAGCCTATATTTATTATGGTAAAAAAGATCATTATAGTGGCCCATTCCAAGTTTGTTATACCCAGTGAATTACATAAGATTCCTGGTGCCTTTAAAGACTATAAAAGGACTCTCTTGTATCCTTGAAGACTCACCTTGTAATCCTTTATCTCAATGGTGTTCTATGAAAGATCAATAAATGACAAAGCGCTAAAGTTTTCATTTCCTATCTATAGCCTTCCAAGTTACAAATTTCCTCACGGATCTCCAACTTTTCTCGAAATCTCTTATTCCTCTATTATACATCCTTCCATCAAATAGATTTTTAAGTAGTGTGTAAAGGGTTTTACTAAATCAAACCTCTTTATTTCCTCAACATCTTATCACCAATGATTCATACTTTGAAAAATTATGGGACAAGTTTCTTGACAACCAATGGTGTTTAAGAGGGAACTCAAAAACCAAAATTGCAAGGGATGTGCTCTCAATGAACATTGAGACCAAGGTATTTATACAATAAACCTCTTGAGTTGAGGGGTGGAGATGTAGGGTCTCACATCAATATTTAGATTAAATAATTATCAATTGTGTTTGTATCCCATTTAAATTTCCACTTTTAATCATTAAAAATAATCTCACATACTTGAATAATTTTGATTTGAACATTTCTACACTTTAATTACTTTGATATTATTCATTATAAACTGGAATCAAAGTTATCAACTATCATGTATTTTATTTCTCAACTTATTATTTCAAAATAAATTAATTTTGAAATCAACCTTTTATTTCTTTATTAATTTTTAAAATGTAAATTCACTCCATCATTCCATAATCTCCAACCAATAGTTGGTATCAAAGGAGACTTTGTTTTTTTTTATCAAAACCCCTTATTTTTAAAAATTGTGTTTATTTTAAAATTTTGTTTTTCAAATCTTTAATTAATTTCAAAGTTTGTTTTTATTATGGAATCTAATTCCAATTCACATTCTAAATTTTTTGACAACATCGATTATTCTTATTGGAAGAATCAGATATCAACTTTCCTTAGTAGTATTTCATATCCTGTATATAAAATGGTAATGCATAAGTATGTTCCCACCAAAGAATACAAAGAAAAAAAGACTCTTGAAGATATTAAGAATTTTGAATTGAATAAAAAATCTACGAATACCTTGCATTACAGTCTTGATAGAAACAATTTTAATCACATTTCCACTTGAAAAACTACTTATGAGATTTGAAAACTGTTATAAGTAACACATGATGGCACAAAAAAAATCAAGTACACTAGAATAGATATGTGATGTCAAGATTTTGAAAGTTTTATTATGCATTATGATGAATCTATTACTAGAATGTTTATGACTTTCACTAACATCTTTAATGGTAGAAATTCCCTCAATGAAAAAATATCTATCAAAACGCTCATAAAGAAAATCGTATGGGTGTCACCTAGCTCCTAGGATCTTAAATTGATGGGTATCCAAGAATCCAAAGATGTGAAAAGACTGATTTAGAGAAACTTATCAACTCCTTACTGATATATGAAATAATTATGATATTCTAAGAAGAAAAAGAGGATAATTAAGCCAAATAAGTAAAGAAAACGATCACCATAAAATCTACCAATGACGAAAAATTTGGAGGAAAAGTTTTAGAATATGATCATTTTTTAAGAACATGAAAAAATTCCTCAAGTATAATAACTTCAACAAGTAACAAAAAAAGACAAATAAAAATATGGAATTATAGATCACATGTTATGAATGTAAAAAAAGGACACATCAAACTAGATTGCCCCATCCACAAGAAAAAGATCAAAGAAAATAAGAAAGGTAAAAAGGACTTTAAAGTCTCTATATTGAGTTCAAGTGATGACTACATGGATTTTAATTCATCATCCATTTTATGTGACTCAAGCCCAAAGTGCCTCATGGAAAATGTTGATAAAGATTTCAATGCTAGTACTCTATTTCCTATTTTCACCTCTTCTTACTCTTCTCACCATTATACTTATCATTCTTATCACTCTTATTCTTATTCTTCTTCTTATTTTTCCTTCAATAATTTTAATTATGAAGATTTAAAATATACACAAAAATCAACTCAAAAAAGGATATAATCAATTTGGTTCTTCATTTCCTAAACTTGAAAAGAAATATAACCATATCATTGAAGAAAAAGGTAATCTCAAAAAATAAAAAGATATTTTAATCCAAGAAAAAGAAGATCTCATCAAGAGCATAAAAAACCAAATGAATTTAGAAAAACTCAAATTAACTATTAAAGATCCAAAAACTTCCCTTTTTAAATTCACCCAAGGTGAAGATAATTTAAATAAAATTTGTGTTCTAAAAAACTTGGAAAAGATCAAGTTGAATTTGGTTACTCCAATCCCATGATCTCATTAAAAAATCATTTGAAAACTACTTTTTTAAAATGTGTTTATCAATATTTTTTTAATAATTACAAAAGAACTGATAATTTTATCCATGAATTTGATTTAAAAAACACACGATATGGAAAACCAAATTCAAATAATCTCTCTTATAATATTTCAAAAAGAAAATATGATAAATAAATTTGGACTCCAAAATCATTATTGGTTAATGTAAGTGAACCCAAGTTTGTGTGGGTACCAAAAACTTAAATCATTTATTTTTTTATGAAAAGTGTCTCACGAGAAAAACCCAAGAAGAAATGTGGTACCTAGATTCTAGTTTCTTGAGAAAAATTTGTGGTCACCTCTTCGAATTCAACCAAATAAATAAACTTGATATAGGTCATGTCACTTTTGGTGATAATTCAAGGGGTAAGAAAATTGGTGAAGGTACCACCAGTTTTTCTAACTCAACCTTAATTAATTTTTTTTATTCATAAAGTTATTGAAACAAAATTTTCTAAGTATTAATAAATTTTGTGATAGAAGTTTTAAAATCTCTTTTGAAAATTACCTTTGAAAAGTTTTTATTTCAAAATTAAAACTTATTTTTACCACTTCAAGGTTTAAAAATGTTTACTCAATTCATTTAAAATATATTACTAGCAAAAATTTCAAATGTTTGAGTTCACAAGTGAATGAGTCATGGATTTAGCATAGATTACTTGATGATCATAGATCTCATTCTCTTATAAAACTCAACCTATGCCAACTAGTATGAGACATTATAAAATTTCATTTCAATAATGACATAGTTTGTGAATCACTCCAACATGGTAAGCAATAAAAATCCACTTTTAAATCTAAAAATTTCATTTCTCATTCAAAATATCTTGAAATTATTCATATTTACCTTTTTTTCCTTATCAAATTGAAATTATAGGAGAAAAAACCTATAATATTTTAATTGTTTACAACTTTACAAGATTCATATAGGCTTATTTCTTAACTCATAAAAGTGAAACTTGCAAATCCTTCATCAAGTTTTCAAAAAAGGTTGAAAATGATTTTTTTAAAAATTATTGCAGTTCATTATGATCATGTAAGAGAATTTAATAATAAGGAATTTCGTGATTTATGTTATTCTAAAGGATATAATCATTCTTTTTTTTACTCATCAAACCCCTTAACAAAATGGGACAGTAGAAAGGTGAAATAAAAAATCCATGAAATCACTCAAACTCTTTTAAATTAATTTTCTCTTCCAATTTTTGTGATAAGGCCATGAATATTTCATTTTATATCATTAATATCATTCTCATTAATACCTTTTTAAATAAAACCCCTTATGAGTTTTTTCATAATAAAAAAATATGGTGTGATTTTTCAATGTTTTTGGTTGTAAATGTTTTATTTTAAACACCAAATACAATCTTGGAAAATTTGATTCTATATTCGATGAAAGTATTTTTATCAGGTACTCCATATAATGTAAATATTTCCATTTAAAAAATGACTAAAATGGTCAAAGAATCAATCCATGTTGTCTTTGATGAAAATTTTACAAAACATCTTCCTCAAAATGTTTTTAAAAATATTTTTTTAATTGAACATTTTCAAACTAAAGTAGTTGAGGAAGAATAAGAATAACCTTAAAATTATCTTCCAAAAGTTTTCAAAAAATCTAAATACCATATATTTGAAAATATCATTGGAGATTTACAATTGGAAACTCATACTCATAGGTTAGTTTTAAATAAGGTCAAACACTTAACTTTTATCTCTCACCTTGAACCAAAAAACCTAAAATGATTCCCTTAATGATGAAAATTGTGTACTTTCCATGTAATAGGATCTTAATTAATTCACTTGAAATTTTTTATGAAATATTTTATAAATACCTAATGATCATCAAGTTATTGGATCTAAATGGGGTTTTTGAATTAAATTATAAGAGTCTTGTAATATTACTAGAAACAAATATCATCTAATTATAAAAGGTTATAACCAAAAAGAAGGAATAAACTATGGTGAAACCTTTTTACCTATATCTTGGTTATAATCTATTATAATCTTATTAGAATTCACTTTTCATTTGAATTTTAAGTTTTTTAAAATGGATGAAAAAATTGATTTTCTGAATGGTTTTACTTCCTAAAATATTTTTGTGGAATAACCACCTAGTTTTGAAAATTCTATTTTAACAAATTATATTTTCAAACTTACCAATTCTATTTATGGTTTAAAATAAAAACATCAAGATCAGTATGAGTGTCTTTCCAACTATCTTATTTAAAATGGTTTCAAAATGAGAAAAGATGATTCAACTCTAATTTTAAAATATATCTCAAAAAATATTTTACCTCAACTTTATATTGATGATGTGATTTTTGGCTCTACCAATGAAATGATTTGTTTTTAATTTTTTGATTTCATGAAAAATGAATTTGAGATTATCTTTATGGGTGAAATAAAATTCTTTCTTGATTTTAAAATTTCTTAAAATTATGATGGAATCATTTAAAACCAAAACAAAGACACCAATGAACATTTAAAATAATTCATAATGAATCATGCTAAGGAAATTATCAATCCCGTGAATATGATTTGTAAGCTAATTTTGGATAAAGATGGTAAAACAATCAACAACAATATTTATAGATTTTTGGTTGGTAGTCTACTCTACCTTACTTTAAGCCATACTGATATCATGTTTACTGTTTTTATTTTTGATAATTTTCAATCAAATACAAAGGATTCTCATTTAAAATATATAAAAAATAATTCTCTATTATTTAAAATGTATTAAAAATCCTAGTTTATTCTATCTAAAAAGGAACCCATTTTGAATTAACTTTTTTTTCCCGATGTTTATTTTAGTAGATGTCAACTAGATAGGAAAAATACTAGCGGAACTTTCCATCTTCTAAGAAAATCCCTTATCTCATAGAGTATAATGAAGCACAATTTAGTTTCTCTTTCTGCAATCGAAGTAGAATACATATCCACTAGGAGTTTTTGCGCTCAAATTCTATAGTTGCAACACACTCACTTGGTCTTTGGGATAACATTTGATTATATCCATATCAAGTGTGATAATAAAAGTTCCATTAATATCTCTAAAACCCTATCTATCACTCTCTCACCAAATAAATCAACCTTCATCACTATTTCCTAAGAGTTCACTTCCAAAAAGGTGATATCTTATTCGAATTTGTCCCAAAAAAATGTCAACGCACTGATATTTTTATCAAATCTTTATCCCTTGATCTTTTAAAATTCATTAAAGGTAAATTAAGAATGATTAACTTGTGAAATTATTCATTTGATCTATGAGTATATTATTTTTTTTAAAATCCTTTTTATTTAAAAATCCTTTTTTTAAATGTTATTTTTATCTTAAATTTATTTATTTATTTATCTATATATCTTATATATGATCCATTATCTCATATGTGTTATCATTTTAGGGGGGAGGGTGTTATCTCTTTAATTCTAAAATTTTCCTTATGATAGATATTTCATTTTCAAATTAATTAAAAATTACTTATCAAGATATTTTCTCTTATTTTTAAAAATTTAAAATTCATATTTTCAAGTTAAGTATTATTTTCTAAAACTATATTTGATGCCTTAGATTTATCCTAAAAAACCTTTATTTTTAGAAGTTGTTTTTTAAATTTCTTTTTAAAAATCACATATGTATTTATTATTCTAAATATATTTTTCTCTCTCAAATAAGATTAATGATGAGTAAAAATAGATTATATATACTTTTATCTAAAATTTTCCTTATGATAGATCTTTAATTTTAAAATTAATTAAACATTATTTTTCAAGCTATTTTCTCTTATTTTTAAAAATTTCAAATTCATATTTTTAAGTTAAGTACTATTTTCTAAAACTATCTTTGATACCTTAGATCTATCCTTGAAAAACTTTTTTTTAAAGCTATTTTTTTAATTTCTTTTTAAAACTCATATATGTATTTATTTTTCAAAATATATTTGTATCTCTATTAAAGAAGATTAATTATGAGTAAAAATATATTATATATAATTTATCTAACTTTTTAAATGTTTTTTATTTTGAAAAAATGAAAAATAAAATAACTATTTTCAAATAATTATTACAATTCAAATAAATAACCTCTAAAATCTATTTCAAATAATAAATCTCTCAATAAAGGTAAATCCATTCCTTGATGTGTCCTGAAAAAGGTATATGTTAGTTTTAATTTTATTTTTTTCTCCATATTTTCTTATTTTAAATAATCTTCTCCTCTTCTTTTATCTACATTTTCCCTTATCTTTTTCTTCCTTTTTTTCCTTTGATACTTGTTTTATCCTCTATTTTTTATTTCCATTATCTCTCTATACTAATACTATTATTTGGGGAGTTTTGGAATTTAAGAAGTGTTTTTTAAATTCTTCTTCTTTTATTATCTTTTCTTATATTTTTATTTCTTCTCCATCTATAATAATTATTTTATTTGGGGATTTATGGAAATTAAAAAGTTTTTTTTCAAAATATTTTTCTCTTTTGTCTTATTTTTTTTTCAAAATTCTCTTTCTTTTATAAAAATATCCCTTGAGTTTTTCATCAAAATATTTCTTAATTTCTCCTCAATCCTTTTGTTTTTATCCTTTTTAATGTTATTCTCTTTTTTATAATCATAAAGTGGGAGAAAGTTTCTAAAAATTAAGTGGTAGAATTGTCTTTTTCTAATTTTTCTTTTTTTTACAAAGGGGTAGTAGTTCTTAAATTTATATTTCCCTCTCTCATGATTATTTTTTTTATCGAAGGGTATTTTTTAAAATTTCTTATTTTTTTATTTATTGTTGTTAAAGGTATGATTTATAAGTTTACTCCTTGAGCTCATTGAAAATCATGCTAATCACTTGAAATTATTATCTATCTCTTTCACTCTTGATCTATTCTTAATTTATATTTTTAAGTTAAGTGTTTATAATCATCAAAAGGGGCAGATTATTGTACATCTCTCTCTCATGGTGTTTTCATGATCACAAAGACTCACCTATCTTACTGAAATTTTTATTTAAGTGAGTTTCAATATTTTATTAAATTCAAAGTGGTGAATTTCCTGGCATATTCAAGTTCCTTTGAAGTATTGTAAAAGGCTTTAAACACATCTATTTACAGCCTTTAAATCCCTTTAATCATCTTATAAGAACCATAAAAGGTCTTGGAGTGACGTGGAGGAGGATCCTGTTGAATATGATGTTGTGCATGTAGCACCAACTACCCGGTGAGGTGCAATAGCTACCTAGTGATATGGAGATAGTAAGAAAAAAGTATAAAACTACCACTAACTACCTAGTGGAGGAGCACTAGCTACTCAGTGGATCTACCAGAGATATATCTCTTATGTATAGGGGCCATCAACCATCCATTGTTCAGTAGTGGCTCACTAGTGGAGGTTTTCCAGCCACCCCTGGCTATAGTCAGCCCACCGAAGACCTAGGAGAGGCTACCGAGTACCTATTAGCATCGAGAAGACCCTAAATAGCCTGTATTTATTATAATAAAAAAGACCATTATGGAGAACCATTCCAAGTTCATTGTACCTAGAGAATTCCAAAAGATTCCTAAGCCTTTCAAAGCCAATAAAAGTACTCTCTTTTCTTCTTAAAGACTCACCTTAAGATCCTTTCTCCCAACGATGTGCTCTTAAAGATTAATCAATGAAAAGGTGATAAAGTTATCATTTCATCTCAAGATCCTTTAAAGTTCCAAATTTATGTAAGGATCTCTAACCTTTATCACAATCTATTATTCCCTTATTTTATATCCTTTAATCAAAGAGATTTTTGAGTGGTGTGTAAAGGGTTTTCCTAAAGAAAACCTATCTATTTACTTAAACTCCTTTCACTAATAATTTACACTCCACAAAAGTGTGGGATGAGTTTCTTGATGACTAGAGATGTTCAATAGGGTGCTCAAAATCCAAAATTTTAGGGTATGAGTTCTTGGTCACAATTGAGACTAATGTATTTATACAATAGACCTATCAAATCAAGGGGTGGAGATACAGGGGCTCACATCGAGATTTATCCGAAATCCTTATCAACTGTATTTGTATTTTATTTACATTTCTACTTTGCATCATTAAACATAATCTCACATACTTTAATATTTTCAATTCAAACATATTCACACTTTAATTACTTTGATATTATTCTTTATAAACTCGAATCAAAGTTATCAACTATTGTGTATTCGATTTCTTGCCTTATTATTATTTTTTTTTAATTTTGAAATTAACCTTTTATTTCTAAATTAATTTCTAAAAGGGAAATTCACCCCCTCTTGTCATAATCTTCTAACAAAACTTTGGTGCTAGAGTTATTTCAAAAGGGGGAGTACTTGAACATTAGAGTGACATTTATCATCCATCAAGAAATAAGAGTGATAAATTGGAGATCAAGAGGGTACACAAGCATAGACAAGGTGATTACAACAACACATGAGCTAGGAAGTGGAGATCCTTGATATTGAAGAATCCTCTATCACCCTTCTTTTTTATCCTCACACCATATTGTATTTTATGAAATAATTATTGTATCTTGATATCTCTAACATGATTTTTGGATAAAAATATATAGGGGGAAATAAAATTTCTTATCATTCCTTCATATATTAATTTTGTTTCATCATTTTAGTTGGTTATTCCTCATTTCATGTTACCTTATAGAAATCAATCTCTAAAACCATCAAGACTCAATGATTGTTGATATTGTTTGCTATTTTCAAAATTTTAAGGAAATTCTATTATAAAAATCTTATAATAAGAGGAATTTTAACCTTTTTGAGTTACATGCCAAAAATTGAATGATAATTTGATTTTTTTGAAATCAATTTTATCATTTTTACTAATTGTATGACTTAGTAGCTGACAGCTACTGAGATCATCCATCTAGGATCCATTTTCTTTGACAGTATGTTTAGGAATCATCTCTTAAAATTAGTTTCCTAGATTATTTTAATTCATAAAAGTAAAAGAATACCATATTAATGGAAAGTAATTAAAGTTTACAAAACCTCTTGATCAATAATTTTATTATTACTAATTCTTTATTTTTTCATCCATTTAAGACCACTCTTTAACCTTTTGTAATCTAGTTCTTAGCAACTTTGATACTAAAACATTACCAACAACAAAAATTTCATTTTTCTTGCTGGTTTGTGCTTTATTTTCGTGTTTTGAGTTATTTTCTTGGAATTTTTTTTCACACCTTCCTTTTAGATTTGACCCTACTCATTGTTATACTAGTTTTAAGTAGGAAATAAATAAATAATTTAGTGGTTCTAATGAAAATCTATCATTGGTCACATTTTTGATGCAATGAGATATTCTGATGAGTTTTTGGACAATTATTCTTTATTGGATTAAATTGAATAATTAATTATAATTAGTCATAATTATTTATTTTGATGCTATGGTTTAAGATATAAGATCAGGTGATGATATGAACTTGGATGAGGATGAGTAGATCTTGATGTGGATAATAACTCTGAATGACATAGGTGGTCTAAGATCATTCCCCCATGATTAATTCTTTTGTTACATAACATGTGATGCCAAATCTCTACTAATTTGTGATTGAACTTAAATATAAATGAATCATTTTAATTAAATTCCCATGAAATAAAAAAAAATTTAAGGTCTACAGTGGACTCTTGAATACCATCTTTATTCCTTGGCCACTGATGGTGAGGGCTTGATTATAAATACACCCCATGAGGTATGTGGACCCTATAGGGGTATAATTTCAATGAAAAAAAGCAGTGGACCTTGGTATTGGTTCCCTTAGACCACTACATGTAGGGGAAGTGATATATTGGAATATTTGGACTTGGGGTAGGCTGTATAGAACATTGAGATGACTTGTAGCCTTTGGACCAGTTGACTAGAGAGTGGGGTGAGTGTTCCTTTCCCATATATGTGTGAGAAACCAGGTGGGTATACCCCAAGTAGGAATTATGGAAGAGTTGGGTGCGAGTGATTGACCTAGTTGACTGGGAGGTGAGATGGTAGTTATGTTATCTCCCTAGTATGATATCTATATTTCATTTTCTATGAGGATGATGAGGCTATGATGCAATCATGTCGATGCTGAGGGATGTTATGCCTTATAATTGATGGGCTTATGAACTATAGTTGGGTATGTGAGAGAGGAAACCATGTAGGGGGTGAAGACTATGATATGGCCTATGGGACTTCAATGGGTGCCCTAGTTTCATGTTCAACCTCAATAGCATTAGTGAAAGGAAGTGGGTATGGTCAATCTTGGGTTTCACCTTAAATCCCGAGGATCAACAGTAATAACCTAACATGAATGTAGTAAAAATTATGTGTTGTGTACTTTATGGGATGAATTATGATATAGGTACTAGGTTTGAGCGAGTGTCCAACTAATGTGGTATTATATGAGGTTTCATGAAGAGGATATGCCATAGGGTGTATATTTGATATATATACATCACCTATGTGTATGTGATGCGTGTGCGCACGCACACACACACACACACACACACACACACACACACACACACACACACACACACACACACGAGGTTTCAGGGTGTGTTTTGGCCCCCCAAGTGTATGTGTTATATGAGTTATTAGGCATCTAGGTGGGATGTAGCCCTTGGATAATGATGACCCGATAACTATTCTGGACAGGGGATACCACCCACTAGATGGATGTTTTATGATGGTTCTGGGTAAGGGATGTGACCCCCAGGTGGATATTATGATAGTTTTGGGTAGGGTATGTGACCCCAAGTGCATGTTATATGATGTTCTTGGGTGATCTATAGCCCCCATAGTGTATGATATATATTTACCAAGAACTGGGGTAGGATGAAACCCCCAGGTAATGATGTCCTGATAACGATTCCAAGTAGGGGATGTGATACTCTAGGTGTATGGTATATGAATTTTTTAAGAGGATTATACCCTAGGGTGTATGGTATATAAGGTTCCATGGATGGTTTTCCTATGGGTGTATGTTGTATGAGGTTCTGGGGTAGGAAATTCCCCCTAGGTAATATTCTAAAAAAGTTATGAGGTAGGATATAGTTCCATTGGTGATGAAACTTCAAGTTTCTGGGCTAGAAATAAATCCCCTTAGTTGGTTATGTGACATGCTCAAAGAAATATGATACTAGATGAAACAAGTATAGTTGACCTCAGGTGTCACCTTATAACCTAAGGGTTGATGATGATTTTTTTATTTATCTTTCACATATAGTTTATTTATTCTAAGAATATCACATTATGAAAACACTAATTTACTAGATATGTTATAGACACTATTGGTGGTGTCCTACCGAGTTTTACTCACATATTACTCAGGTTTCCCTGACACTTTAGTGCCTCGAAATACCTCATATTCAAAATTTTAGGTAGGGTAGATACACAATGTTTGATGATTGAGCTTGAGTATCTCAATAGATATTTAGAGATTGGGATGTGATAAGGATTGGGGATGGTAATAAAACCTATTTTTATTTTCATTATTTTTGTTTATTTTGTATATGCGACCACCCTAATGGGTGATCAATTGATATGTATGCTTATATTACATCATTTAATTTATTATAGCGTGAGTGTGTTTATTTCTTCCATGCACTTTAATGATTTTTACGAATATTATTTGGTTATTTATGATGTTTTATGAATACGATGTGAGGGTATAGTCTCCCCATGGTATAACTTTAGACCCTTTCTACTAGTATTTAGCCTCTGGTGTATAGGGAGGTATGCTTGAGGTCACATGACACCCCAACCCAGACATTAGTGAGTGTTCTCAGGTAGAGGAATCCACAAAGAGATATTAAAGAACATTTTTCTTTATCTTACTATTTTGGGTATGGTAGATGAGGAATATGAATGTTTTAGAGCTTGTGATAGACCTCATATTGCTGATTCATTAATTCTTGTTTACCAAGGCTACAATATTTCTATTATTGTTTTTTGCTATTATGATTGGGATATTTATTAAAGTATGACATATGTATTTGAGATTGATATTTATGGTTTTAGTTCTTAGCCCATTGGAAAGTGTCCTGTGTACATGTATTATTTTTGGAACAAAGGATTCATATGATATATGCGTGCTTTCATTTGATTGATATCACTAATGATATAGGTTTTAACTATTTAAAGTTTCAATAATAACTTATATGTTGTTTTAATATATAACTTGTTGGTGGAATTCAAATTAGCTAAACTATGATATTTTATCCTAGTGAAAGGTCATGTGGATCCCATCATGGGATGTTCTCTGATGATGGATATACAACAAATCTATGTAAGGGATGTATAGTGACCCCTAGTGGGTCAGTACAAGCATTGGATACCTTGACGATGAACCCTTTTTGGGTGATTGGGATACCAGTTCAGTTACTTAAAGTGTAAAAAACAACCTATATAGTGTTTTCCCATATATATTATTGGTTTCATTATATTTAACCAAACCATGTGATTATGGATTTACTTTGTATGAATATTCTTAGGATAATGTCTTTATACACACATGGATGTGATCCTTGAGAGGGGTAGTTTGGTATGAAGATATCCAGTGATGATGGGTTCCCTCAAGTGGTTGGTTTAATTGAAATATGATTCCTAATATATATATATATGTGATAACCCTAGAGTGGGTGTGTTTTCAAATGAGTTACCTTTTGATATTTTAGATGGGTGCATAGATGTTTCCCCATTATCTATGACCGTTTTGAGTTAGGGTTTATGGTCTATATGGGAGAGCCTAGTGGAATTCATATTTAAATCAATATATTGGTTATCTGAGTACTGTGGTTGAATACTAAGACCTTTCCTATTATTTCATAATATGAGTTGTGATGTTTGATGTTTACTCAAGAGAGGCATTGGATCGGACTTGTGAGCGCCCTTAGAGAAGAGATGCATGGGTATATGCCTTGAATTTTATATTGATGTACAATAAGTTCCATTAGATATGCAGTGTAGGAATGGATATGTATTCTGTATCATGGATCATGATTCTATATAGTCAAGGTTAGGATAAGTTGGGCATGGGTGGGTGCTTGAGGTTTTGGAATAGATCCTGGGTGGTAGGTGATCATGTAGTAGTCATTGTAATGAGTGAGATGCCTCAAGTAGATTAGAAAGAAATTACTACGGTGCTTCTGGTAGGATAAGATTTACATTCAAGGGGTGCATGGTTAGTTGTTTAGGCATGTGAGCCTGAGTTCAATGAGATGATACTCATGGGAGCATAAGTTGGGTTGTGTGTTCAAGTTGTATGATAGTGTACACCTATTGGATTCGAATGAGACCAAATAGGATAGTGGATAAGAACTCATGATAGGGTTCTTTAGAGGTTCAATCTACCTTTGTAGGGAGAGTGTGAGGATTGATGTTACTTTTTTGGGAAAAGTGTTGGCGTGAAAGGGAAAGTGTGTGTTAGTTATACAAAATACTCATTTGGTTCAAGGATCAATGAGTGGACATGTGTGGGATGATAAATGATGTGATTAGTGAAATGATTTAGGTTATGGAGGTCTATAGTTATGATGAGAATGAGAGGTGTTTCCTCTATACTAATAATGAAATCATGGATGGATCAGGGTACCATGGTATGATCAATATGAGTTTGTGCCTTGACACATGTTATTAAGGAGGGTTGAGTGTGGCTCAGGAGGAGAGACACACATGTGATATTGGATCTTGTCAAACATTACATTTAAGGAGCAATGTAAGAAGAGTTGATTAGTGGGGAGCACACTATTGGATATCAGAGGGTTTGACCCTCATGAAAAATGGAATTTCAACAGATTCCAAGGATGAAATTCTTGGTGAGCTATGAATAATTAATTATCATTGTTTCATGATGGCACTCAGGTAGAGTGGAGTGGCCACATCTAGTCATTACGTGTAGTAATAGATAGGATGTAAGCTTTGAAGATCAGTGTTTTGATTTAGTATAGATACAATAAGGACACTCCTAAGGTGGGAAGCATCTTATTAGTCATGAAGGTATGACTATTATATTGGAAGGGTAGTGGATATAGTGAGGCCAGTCGATGGAAAATCGAGGTGTCACTAAGATATCAATGTGTAGGTAGATTCAATACTATTAAGTTCCTTGGAAAATACCATATTTAGGATTCAAATGTATTATTGGATGGAGTGTGAGTGATGGCATTGAGCTCTCGATAGAGTCGATGTGATCCAAGGGTGAGTCAGATCGATGGTGTTCTAGTGCCTATGGTGGGAGTATAATAAATGGTGTAGGTGTTTGATGATCTAACCATAAAATTACACCAATTTTTGGGTATGAAATTTGGTGTGAGTGTTTCGATGATCTCATGTTTCCTCTAAGGATTAAGGCATTATGATTGATAAATATGACAATGTGCCAATAAGTGTGGCCAAGTGTTTTTGATAAAGGTTAGAAAATGGAGGAATAAATAATATTTTTTACATATAAATGGGTTTGGTAATATAAAAACTACACTGATCATGTCATTGTATCACTAGAAATGATTTTCAATAGGTGATTCCTATAGTGGGGAGAACTATGGATTATAATTTTCTTCTGGGAGTGAAGTATTATGGTGGGGATCACCATAATCCTGAGGATGAATCAGTAAATGAAACTTCAGTGTCTTGGGATAGGTTTGTTTAATTTATTTATGTATCAGTATTGGAGATAATGATGGGCGAGTAGCTCGGATTTTAGTAGATAGTGTAACCTGATGTTGGGAGTTGTGCAGTGGAAGCTTGTTTGGTGTAAGAGTATAAAACATGAAAAGTTAGTGATGAATTGAAAATTTAGGTGGGTAAATATTAATTTTTATAGGACCACTAAAACTTCTCAATGATGAGAAGTGTAATAGAAATAATGTTATAAAGAAACACACCTTTATGGCTTGTGAAATTCAAAGGGAATTTGGACTTTTGGTATTGTGACAGGAGAAGTTTTAAGAACTGTGATTCAAATTGGAATTATGAAGGTTCAAGGAGATGTTTTTGGACATGGATAAAGACCTAGGAGGTCTTTTGGGTACTTGGGTGAATGTTAGAGTGGGGTCAGAGTGACCCCTTTTCTGAATTTTACCGCAGTAGGCCCATCACGCCATGACATGAGAGGGTTATACCACAACAATGTTAGTTAAGGGGTTAACCCCTCTACTTGGGGGAAATAATGTTGTGAAAATCCCTAGTGAAAAGGTTTCACTATGAAGATATGGCGGTTGTTTCGTGAAGTCTTGGGCCTTTCCTGGGAATGGAACATCACACAGTAATCTAGATGGGTTGTACCATAATAGTGGATGGATGAGGATCAAGCCCAATACCTACTCTAGTCATGAAATAACCCATAGGGGTCACACCATAATATAAATAAGTAGGGGTATTGATCCATCTTCCTAGGGGTGGCTACGTTGTGACCCAAGAGGGTCATGCCATAACCAAGCCTCAACCCTATTTTCTTAACAACGACATAACTGTAATTTATAGGTTATTCCCCCTTTGGATTTTGGTTGAGAAATCATGTGTGTAGATCCATTTTGTTCATCTCCCCTCTCTTTATCCCTTCCATTGAACCCCCTTGATGAGGGGTGTTCTTAGTGGTGTTTTTTAGCAATCTAAGGTGATTTATTCCCTTGATTTACCTTGTTCCCCATCCATTTCATTGCCTCTGATTTGGGATGATTTGGGTTAGGTTTTTGATGTTGATTCTACCAAATAATGGTTTAATTTGGGTGATATGATAGTTATTTTGTGTGGTTTGGTTAGAGGATATTCTAGAAGTATGATCACATGCCACTACTTTCTATTTTATTGGAGGTATCTCACCCTATGATTTTTTCTAGGGTTTTGATTAAATTGGAAAAAATTAGTGATTGACCGGGCACCGGTTGATAGTTTTTTTCATCAATATGGCATTGAGGGTACACAATGGACCTTCAAAGTGCAGTAGGCTATTATTTCTATGCGGTGAGATGGACCAATGAGTTTTTAGGTGATTATGACTTATTAGATTAAATTGAATAATTAATTATAATTAATTATAATTATTTATAATTAATTATTTGGATGTTATACTTTGATATTGTATCTTGGGTGATGATACAGGCTTATAAGATTATGAAAATAGCTCTAATAGAATGATAAATCTGAATGAAGTTGGTGGTCCCTGAACATTTCCGCAAGATTTAAGCTTTTATTACATAACACGTGATATACAATATCACCACTGATGGGTGATAGATCTTAAATATAAATGAATTGTTTTAATTAAATTGTCATGAAATGAATAAAGGGTCAAGGAACACAGTGGGCCCTTGAACACTATATTGATGACCCAGCTACCGATGGCTGAGGGATTGATTGTAAATATATTCCTTGAGGTACGCATACCTCATATGGGTAGAATCATAGTGATGAAACATAGAGGACCCTGGTATAGGTGCCCTTGGACCCCTCCATGCAGGGGGAGTGACAAATTATAATAATTAGCATGGCGATAGGTTGTATAGAACCTTTAGATGCCTTGTAGCCTTTGTTATAATTGACTAGAGAATGGGGAAAGTGTCCCTCCACCATAGATGTGTGAGTAAGTAGGTGGGTATACCCTAAGAAGGAGTTATGGAAGGTTTGGGTGTGAGTGACCAACCTAGTTGACCAGGAGGTGAGATTATCTTTATGACATCTCCTTAGTATGGTGAATATGTTATTATGAATTCAATGATGCCATGATGTGATCATGGAGATTCTGAGGGAATTTATGCCCCATGAATGATGGGATTAGGATGTGAGTGGGAAGCCCATGTAGGGTGTATGGACTATGATATGGACTAGGGGACCAAATTGGGTTCCCTAGTTTCATGTTTACCCTTTAAAGGGTTAGTGCATGGAAGTGGGTGTTGGGCGGAGATAGGTAAAATAACAAGCGTTGGAGGGGCTGAATTACCCTTTAAAAAAATAATGTAAAATAATACAAGTTTAAAAACTTATTTATAAAATATTTAAGAAATAAACAAAAGAATAAAAGTTGAAAGTGAAATGATATATTTAAATATAATATTAAAAGTAAAAGAATAAAATAAAGAGTGTTTTGATTAATAAAAATGATTAAACAATTAATTGTTAATTGAAGGATTAAAAAATTTAATAAAAGAATGATTGAATGCAATAAATAATAAAAAATATAGAAAGTAAATGAGGAAAGATATTTGGTAAGAAAGTTTTAAAAAAATACTCAAAAGTACCCATACATCTCCCACCTAAATTCCTTGAGGATTTAATGTATTAGTCTTATAGATTTAATGGTAGCCAAGATACCAAAACCACCACCTGCGTTTTAGGTTATAAAAAGAAACCAAAAATACAAATGACACTGGATTTTTAATGATAAATATAGAAACCTAAAAAGAATAGTCTCTTTCCTTTTTAATAGAAATAAATAGAAAAACAAACACTCTAACATTAACATTAGTGATCACCAAAATTGGAATAAGGAAGAATGTCTGAGGATTTATAAGAAGCAATAAATTTGTAGTACAGTCTCAATTTTATTAAATAATATGAAGAATGCTAGGAGAGAATGAGAATAAAGAATAGAGTGATAAGATATTACAATATTTACACACTATAGAATGGATAAAAGAAGATTTAGGAATGAGATCACTTTGAGAGATATTTGGTGATCAATTTACATTGGTGTTGGAGAATGATTGTCATGGTTGTATTGCCAAGGCCATCAAAGTATCTATTTATAGGCTCCAATTCCTTCAGTAATTTTTTGGAATCTTTTGAGGTTCTTTAAGTCAAATAGGTCCAAGTTTGATGTATTTTGATCATAATTTATTCACGACTGATCAATCCCTTTAAAAATAATTAACTTAACACAACCAAGGAAATCATTTGGAAATTCAAATTCAAAATAGTAATAATAATACTCCTGAATTATCAAGGAGAGAGAAAGATAGAAACACACTATTGATAATATTATCATTTTAATTTAAAAATATTTTAATAATTAAAACTAATTTAAAAAAAATTCATTTATTAATTTCAAAACAATTCCAAAATAATAGGTCAAATATATCTCATAAATCTTACATAGTTTCATTATATAATATTTAAAATTTAAAAATCAAACTTTTTTCCATATATATACATGTGATATTAAAAAAAACTAAATATATTGTATTAAAAACTATAAATAAAGTTTTAATAACTTTTTTAGACTTAAAAAATAATTTATAAACAATAAAATCAAATAAATCAACTCAAAATAATTAAATCAAAACATTTGAAACATTTACTGCAAGTTCATGCGTAAATGAAGAACAATATTATTCTTAAAAAATGAATTTAAAATAATGTAAAAACACTTCTCATAGATTTTATATCATTAATAAGTATTTATAGAAACATTAGAACACTTTAAACACTTAAAAAACATACAGTAAATGAAAATACATTGAAAATCATGAATCAGAGTAGGCTGAAATTTTAGATTCTCAAATGTATATAAAAGTAAGATTACATGCATTCATAAGGGTAACATGTAAATATAATGAGATACGTAAAGGTATTAATAATTTTTCATACCTTGTGTAAGGGTAAACATGCACTACGTAAGGGTATAATTGAAATTCTAAACATTTCATAAATGTAACACATACTTTTATATACACTGTATAAGGGTAGAATTGAGTTGCGTAAGGGTAAAAAAATAGCAGCGCAAAGGTAAAACTTAATATCTGCACAAAGGTAAATAGGTAAGTTCATGCATAGTGTAAAGGTATCTTAACACAATATATAAGGGTAAGTCTCATTTTCAACAATTTGTGTAAGGGTAATCTAAAATTTCAAGCATTATGTAAGGGTTAACTGAAAATTAAACTAGCTACGTAAGGGTACAAGCTTACATGAATAAAAGTAAAAATAGTTATGTAAAGTTATAATGTAATTTCTACAACTCATGTAAGGTTAAGGAATAAATCATGTAAGGGTAAAATAAAGATTATAAAGCACACGTAATGGTATAAGAAAACTCACATAAGGGTAAAAAAAGATTACAAAGCATACTTAAGGGTGCAAGAAAACTCACATAAGGGTAAATAAAAACTAACACATGCTACATAAGGGTAAATAAAATATAAAGAAAATTAACTTTTCATAATAAATAATTAAAAATATTTATATATAATAATAATAATTATAATAATAAATGAAAAATAACTAAAAAATAATTAAATTCAATAAAATTATTATTATAAATAAAAAAACTAATATTTTTAATTATCAAAATAATAAATAAAGTTAGTTATTTAAAGAACCACTCCAATAATATATCATTTTTTATAATTAAAAAACAAAATATCAATTTCCATATTTCTCCCCATTTTTGGAATTAATCAAAAAGATTAAAAAAAATTGAAAATAGATTCTCCCTTTTTTGAAACTAATAATGCAAAACCATCAAATTACCAAACACATTTTCTCTCCAAAATAAAATTGTGGTATCATAAAAAATAATATCCCTCTAAATTAAATAAATATATAAAAAATAAACCCCCACTAAATTAATTATTTTAAGAAAAAGGAACCATAAAAACAAATAATATGATATTTAAGGAATTGTAAAAGATATGCAAGGAATTAAAAAAAAATAGTTATCACATGCCAATAAACCAAAATATAAAATTTATAATACATGATCACTAACCAAAATGAAATAAATTTTAAACAATAATTTTAATTATTAAGGATTAATAAATATTGTATTAATAAACAATGGATAATTCTATAGGAGTGTCAAACCTGGTGTATAGTAAGACCCACTCATTGTTCCCAGGATGGAGAAAGGGTTAAAAACCTAATAAAATATTTTAAGATAAATTTCTAGGAGAATTTTATCTAGAATAACAATGAATTATTTTTATCCAGAGAGGAATTTTTTATTAGAGTATTATACCCACTTCACTTTTCCAAAATTATGAAATGTTTTGAAAAATATTTTTTAAAATAATTTGAAATCCATTTTGGAAAACAATTTTGAAAAATAAAATTTTAAAAGTGAAAAATTTCTCAAGCTTTTCAATATATTAAGAGAATTTGAAAAAAAATCGAAAAAGGAAAAGAAAAGAAAATTTGAAAAATATAAGAAAAGAAAATTTGAGAAAAGAGATTTTGAAAAAAGATTCAAGATAGAAATTAAAATAAAAATAACAAATAATATTATTACCATGAAGATCAACATTGATATCCAAATATTTTTTGGGAAGGAAAGAGCTAGGACCCCCTCACTTGGAGCATAAACATTAAATTCAAGGTGAGAAAGAGTTGATGAATCACATAAATAGGTGAACACAAAATTTATTTAGAAGCCACCATATGATATATCAATGAGTTTTGGTGGTAAATACCTATAATAAATCATTTAAATGATCCTTTTAATACCATTTAGGTTTTGAAAATGTCAGTACAAGATGATTTGGGAATGGTAAAAAATTTAGGTCCATAAATGTTGGAAAGAAAAGATTTGGGGACTCAAACTCCCTATGATTTTTAAGATTTATTAGAAGAAATATGGATTTATTTTGGCCTTACATATCTAATATTTTTCAATTACACTCATTGATAGTATGGAAATATTTATGAAAATACTTACAAAATTTATTTTTAGAAATACTTTTTACAAAAGAAGTGGGTTTTTAAGAAGTTATATTATCTTTTGAAAATCCATAAACATGATTATTTATTTTAATGAATTAAAAACCAAGAATCATATTAATATATTTTTCACCTTAGGTTAATTTTGAAAGAGATATTTTGATATACTTAATTTCATTTTTGAAAACTTCAACATCTGGTTGATTTTTTAATTTTAAAATTAAACCATACTTTTCTATTAAAAGTTTATCCTTTTCATTAGATTGAATATTTTTCTCATTAAGAACACATTTATATTTATTTTCAACATTTTCATATTTTGAAATAAGTTTTTCAAAAAAAATTCCAATTTCATTATTAGAAGAAGATGAGTATTAAGAAGAGGATGAATTAGAGGAGGAAGAGTAATGAGAATGATAATGGGAACTAATAACTTCATTTACCTTTTGTTTATCCATGAGGAATTTATGATTTGAGTTTCTAGTTTTATAATACAACATTGAATATTCACTAGCACTCCATGTTGATATTTTTATATCCTTATTACCTTGATTCTTGTATTTATACTTTTTTTCAAGGGAAAATTCAGCTTGATGTGACCTTTCTTTTTAAAACTAAATAATTTCACTTCCATAACATCAATTTGACCTTTATTTTTAGCTTGTCTAAAGGATTTATTGTTCTTTTTTTTCAACTTATTTAATTTGTTCAATCTTCTTGTCAAGTGTTCAATTTCAATTTCATTATCAACGTCACTTTCATAAGAATCATCATTGTTTCCCTTGAAATATATATTTTTTTATTTTCCTTGACCTCCCTAGACTCATTTTCAAATTTTCTTTTCATGGCCATCACATATTTTATGATAGAACATATGATTTTACCAACCATTATATTTTTAACATCTTTAACTTCTTATTTTGTGGTGACTTCTAGTTCCCAAATTCTTGGTAAAACCTAAAGGATTTTATTAACCAAAGTTTCTGTAGAAATAGTGTCAAAAAGATATTTTTTCCATTAAAAATATAAGTAAATCTAGTAAACATAATAGTTATTGATTTTTTAGGATGCATATAGAAACTTTCAATGTATTTTCTAAACATATCTAAATGGGTATCTTCAACTTTGTTAGTTCCTTATTGAGTTACTTCTAAAAGTTTCCAAATTTCATGATCCCTTTTTATGTATAAATATGATTAAATTCATTTTTATCCAAACTACAATGCAAGACATTCACAACTTTAGCATATAATTCAAAAGTAAAAAAATCATTCAGGGTCCATTTATATTCCTTTTCAGTTTTAGGAGTATGTCCATATAAAAAAATATTATAAATATTATAGAAAATAGATCTAAGGAAATTAGTCATATTAGTTTTCCAATAACTATAATTAATTCCATAAAAAATAGGAGCATGCCCCAAATATTGTACTTCAAGACCACCATGGGTTTTTGAAAAATCCATTTTGAAAAGAGATATTTATTTGAAAAATCGGTTAAAGATTTCAAAAATAAAAAAACTTTTAAAGAATTTAAAAACAAAACAATTAAAGAAATTCAAAACCCCATTTGATACCAAATGTAGTTCATATATCGGTAAAATGGAAAGAGGGGAGGGGGTAAATTTTCCTTTAAAAAATTAAAGGAAAACAATCCAAGTTTAAAAAATTCTTTATAAAATATTTAAGAAATAAAAAAAAGAATCAAATTTGAAATCACAATGATATATTTAAATATAATATTAATAATTGAAGAATAAAACAAATAGTGATTTCATTGATAAAAATGAGTAATAAATTAAGTGTTAATTTATGGGTTAAATAATTTAATAAAATAATGATTAAAAGTAGTAAATAATTAAAAATATAGAATGTAAATGAGACATGATATTTGGTAAGGAAGTTCATAAATAGTACTTATAGGTACCCCCACATCTCTCACCGCAATACCTTGAGGATTTAATGTATTAGTCCCTTGGATTTAATGGTATCTAATATACCAAAACTATCAATTACTTTTTAGGTTAAAGTAAGAAACTAGAAAAACATATCACACTATATTTTAATGGAAAATATAAAAACCTCAAAAGAATAGTCCCTTTCATTTTTAACAAAAATGGAAAGAAAACAAAACTCTTTAACTTTAAAGACAGTGAGCAACAAAATTAAGAGGAAGATGAGAGGATTTATTTGAAGTAATCACTTTATAGTATAGTCTCAATTCTCTCAAATAATATAAAGAATGATAGGAGAGAATATGAATAAAGAAGAGAGTGATAATATATTAGAATTTTTACACACTCTATAATAGAGAAAAGAATATTTTGAAATGATATCACTTTGAGAAATATTTGGAGATCGATTCACGTTGGCATTAGAGAATGATTACAAAGGTTGTGTTATGAAGGCCAACAAAGTACCTATTTATAAACTCTAATTCCTTTAGTAATGATCTAAAATCCTTCAGGGTTCTTTAAGTCAAAGATGTACAATTTTGATGTATTTTGATCATTATTTGTTCAATCCTACTTGATCCATTTAAAAATAATTAACCCAACACATCCATGGAAATTGTTAGGCAATTCAAATTCAAAATAGTAATAATAATATTCTAGAATTATTGAGGAGAGTGAGAAAGATAAAAGAAAATTATCGATAATATTATCATTTGAATTTAAAGCTATTTTAACATTTAAAACTAATTTTAAAACACTTTTTTAGAGATTTCAAAATAATTCCAAAATAATAGGTCAAAGATATCTCACAAATCTCGCATAGTTTCATTCTATAATATTAAAAATTTGAAGATAAAAATTACTTCCATATTTATACATGTGGTAAAGTCAAAATATAAATATATTTCATTAAAAACTATAAAAAATCTTTAATAACTTCATTAGACTTAAATAATAATTGAAAAATAATAAATCAAAGAAATCAACTCAAAATAATAAAATCATAATATTTTAAACATTTACTGCATGTTCACACGCAAATGAATAACAATATTTTTAATCATTAAAATGTGTTTAAAACGATGTAAATGCACTTCTCATAGATTTTATATCATTAATAATAATTTATAGAAACATTATAAAACTTTAAAAACTTAAAAAACATGCAGAAAATGAAAATACATTGAAAATCGTGAAATAGAGTAAATTGAAATTTCATATTCTCAAATCTACATAAAGGTAAGATTACATGAATTCATAAGGGTAACATTTAAGAATAATGAGATACATAAAGGTAGAAAGAATGTTTCATACCTTTATTAAGGGTAAACATGTGTTGTGTAAGGGTAGAATTGAAATTCTAAACATTGCATAAAGGTAACACATATTTTATATACACTCTATAAGGTTATAATTGAGTTATCTAAGGGTAAATATAATATATATGTGAAGGTAAAAATTAATATACATGTAAAGTTAAATAGGTAAGTTTATGCACTGCATAAAAGAATCTTAGCACGCTGTGTAAGGGTAATTCTCATTTTCAATAGGCTGTGTAAGGGTAAGCTAAACTTTCATGTGTTGTGTAATGGTTAACTGAAAATTAAACTAGCTACGTAAGGGTACAAGATTACACAAGTAAAGGTAAAATATAGTTATGTAATGGTAGAATGGAATTTATATAGCTTGTGAAAGGGTAAGGAATAACTCACGTAAGGGTAAAACAAAGATTGAAAATCATGCATAAGGGTACAAGAAAACTCATATAAGGGTAAAACAATGATTACAAAGCATGTGTAAGGGTATAAAAAACTCATTTAAGGGTGAAGAAAAAACAACACATGCTATTTAAGGGCAAATAAAATACATATAAAATTATTTTTTCATAAGAAATAATTTAAAATAATTATATAGAATAATAATAATAAATAATGAATAACTAAAAAATAATTAAATTCAATAAAATTATTATTATAAATAAAAAAATTAATAATTTTAATTATCAAAATAATAAATAGAGTGGTTTAAGGATCCAATCAAATAGTTGTTATGGTTAATCCCAAGTCTCACCTTAGAACCTAAGTATCAATGGTGATAGTCAAGTATGGGTATAATAATAAGGATTGGTTGTGCACTAGAGAGGTCAACCTAATAGATGAGCGTCAGGTTTGAGTGAGTGACCAACCCATATGGTATGATATAACGTTCTAGGGAGAGAATATGAATCTAGGTATATATGTGATAAATTTGTGTGTGTCTTTGATAGATATACACATACACACATGAGGTTCTGAGGTGAGATGTGGACCCTTATGCATATGTATTATATGTGTTATCAAGAATCGAGGAGGGATGCATTCCCCCAAGTAATGATTTACTAGTAACTATTCCGAGTAGGGGATGTGACCCTCTGGGTGAATGTTTTATGATGGTTCTGAGTAGGGGATATGACCCCTAGGGTGGTTGTTATGATGGTTTTGGGTAAGGGATGTGATCCCCCTAGTGCATGTTATTTGAGGTTTTGGGGTGATTTTTGGCCCTATATTGTATGTGATATATGTGTTATCAAGCACCAAGGTGGGATATAGCTCTTTGAGTAATGATAGCCTGATAACAGTTCCAGGTAGGGGATGAAACCCCCTATGTGTATGTTATATGAGGTTTTGAGGAGGAGGATGCCTCAAGTGTATGTGATATGAGGTTCTAGGGAGATATTACCCATAGGATTCATGCTATATGAGGTTTCAATGAGAGTTTTCCCTTGGGTGTATGTTGCATGGGGTCCCAGGGAAAGTCATGGTCCCCCTAGGTGATATTCTAAATAGGTTACAGGTTATGAGGTGGTTCCCCTTGGGTGACGATACTTCAGGTTCTGAGGTATGATTTGGCTCCCCTAAGTTATTATGTGACATGCTCAAAGACATCTAACACCAACTAAATCAAGTATTGTTAACCTCTAGTTCCACCTTAGAACCCGAGGGTTGACAAAGATATTTTTTATTTCATTTATGTATATTGTTTATTTATTATGAGCATATCACATTGTGTATACACCACTTTATTGGATATGTTAGGGACACCGTTGGTGGTGGCCTACTGATTTTTATTCACACCCTGCTTGGGTAGCCCTGACACTTTGGTAATCGAACAAACCTCATGTTTATAGGTTCAGGTAGGGAAGAGGCCCAGTGTTGGATTATTAAACAGGATCATATCAATGGGTATTTGGATATTGGTATGGGATGAGGATCAAGGATTTAAGTAGAGTCTCTTTGTGTTTTTATTATTTAATTTATTTTTCATATGTTACTGAATCAATGGGTAGTTAGTTGATATGTATGCTTGTGTGAAAATATTTCATTTTTTATAGCATGGGTATGTTTATTGCTTCTTTTCACTCTAATGATTTTCTATGGATATCACATGATTATTTTTGCTATTATATGACTCTAATATGAGGGTATAGTCTCCCTAAGGTATCACCTTAGACCCTCACTACTAGTTGGCCGCCTCTAACATATAGGGAGGCATGCTTAAGGTCACGTGACACCCTAGACCAGACACTTGTGAGTAGTCTTGAGTGGGGTGCATCGCATGAAATATTTTTTGAACTAAAATTTCACTTTTAAATTGAAAACACATACTTTTAGTCATGTTGGCCACACCATGTGTCATATTGACATACAGTTAATTTCTATATGTCAGAAATTAATAACTAATCATCATTCTAAAGTATCATGATAACCAACACAAGTTTTCTTGATTTTGACTATGTGGTTTAGATTTCAAATCAAAATATATATCATTTTTAAATTTAAAATATGCACTTTTGGTCATAGAAATTGTATATAAATAATTATAAATAAAATTTTTATTATCCTACCTCATATATAAATTTATAGTGGATTCTCAAAACCAATCATGCTTGTGTCCGAATATCAACAACTAGCTAGTAGTTAACTCCAACCACCACACCAAGTAACTTGAGTACATTTTTATATGAACAATATATTTTTTATATTAATTATAATCAATGATAATTTCCATGAAAAATATTTTTATTTATACAAAAATTAACTCAAGTTTCTTGCTCTAGTGGTTGGAGTTGATAAAAACTACCAACTAGTTATTGACAATATGATACTAGCATGATTGGCATACTCTTTTTCACCCAACACTTTTCTTTTAATTCTAAAATGCATTCAACATTCTGATCCATCTAACAAGATTTTAATCACATATAATTAAAATAAATACCACCAATAATGAGATTCAATGATAATAAAATTAAATAAATAATAAGTAGATAAACCACCTCTTCATGATGCATATGAAATAAAAAATGACAAACATGATAGGAAACCACCTCTTTATGATGTATACCAACATTTTAACACCATATAAACTACCCAATAATTCCCCCCCAAAAATCTATTTTCTCATTTGAATATGTGGACTTTCAAAAGTCCTAGTAGTACCAGAAAAATATAGTATATAAATGGTTAATAATATTTAAATGAAATTTTAATTAATTTTATAAATATCTCTTTGGGGATGCTATTTTTTTGATGTAATGCGATATCTTTTATAAATTTACAAATGTAATAACCATAATTCATGTGATTATTTTGTTTATTATACTGAAAAAACATTGATAAATATAAGTAATTTTTTATGATAAATGTTTTGATAGTGAAATATTATTATAAATACTTTAATTATTATTCATTTTTATAAATACATAAGTTTATTATATGCATTTAATTCCCTCATAACATGTTTTTAACAATAATTAAACATCTATCTAACATAAAAAAAATATTTTTACGACATATAATTTGATATTTTATTGTAAAATATTGAATAAAATGTATTAAAAATTCATAAAGGACATCGTGTGTGGTTGATTTATTGGATATAAATGCATTAGATCCAAAAAATATATATTTAAATTATCCAAATTGATTATAATTGACATGTACTAAGTTCTAAAAAAATTAAAAGGGAATAATTAATGGAAAAATGAAAATATATTTTATACAATTAGCGAACGAACTAAGTATAGAATGCATGAAAACAAGTTAATTTTTTAATTTTTAACATGGAATATATCATAAGATTTTTTTATTTGTTATAGGTATTCCCAATTAATTCCAAGGATCTTGTATAATTCAATTTAAGTATGAAAACAAAATCAAAATGGTACCTTGGTGGAATAGTACATTCTCGGCATAATCGACACTTATCTAGATCATTGTAGCTTGAAGACACCAAATTAGATTCCATCTAGATTTTACAAACATGTAACAGAACTCCATTAACATTTTACTTAAATTCTAGGGTATTGGAATTAAAAATAAAACACCTTACTATGCTTATATAATTATAATAATATTAAGCAATTGATCGCCAAACTTGTATTGATCCATTCTTGATATTTCACTCTTAATAAGATCAAGATAAGGGAGTAAAGGAGTAGAGAATAATAAATTTTGTGAAAATGTCAACACTTACTATTCATGGCTCAAAAATAATCTTAAATAGTTAGGATTAACTTTTTAAAATTTTATTTAAGCCCTTGGATAAGTTAAACCTATTACATTATCCCAAAACAATGAAAATAAATGTGTTGTGAAAGTCATGAATCTTTCACCACTAACTAATGATATTAATAAACTCCATGTGATAAACCACAATCCATTAACTTGGATCATTCCTTATATAATTATTTAACAAACTTGGAACATGTAATGTTCGTTCAAAAAATAATACTTTCTCATATTCACTCTATATAATTAAATAACTTGATAATACCTTGAGAAATAAATTCAATTATAATTATTCTAAACTAGAATAACATAATTAAATTAAATTACTTGTGAACATTCACTTGGATGTCCATTAGTCCCCGTACATGGGTCCCACTTCATCCTAAACTCCAATTCATCTAAATTAGTGGAACTTGTGGATACACTTTATGTGTGACCCTCTATGCCCCCACGTCGATAGTAATGAGCCCAACTCATAGACCAAAATAAGTACCTAGAAACAAATAATGTACCTTAAAGAGATAAGAATAAGTTATATCTATGACTACCTTCTACAAATACTTACCATGTACTATAATCCCTTTGTCTTGATATCTCATTAAACTGGTCACATTACTTATGTCATCAACCAATATTCTTAATATATATTTATTGGACTTTCTAAAAATGAACTTTTTGATAATTCTACATTTCCATGGACTTAATAAGATAGTTTAATTTCTATTAAAGGGAAAAATCTATCAAATTATATTAATTCGAAAGGGAAAAATACTCTCTTCACTTATTCACCAATGCCATATCACTTGTGATGAACCCAACGTATCCTACCTTATCGTGAAAATATATCATCATAGTTTTCATCAATACATTAGAGTACATGAATCATGATATTAATTAATAATAAAAATTTAAATCTTGAGGAGAAAATTTTCATATAAGAATATACAATGACACATAAAACATGTATAATTCCTATAGGTAGGTCAATTCTCATAACCTCCTCTCTTGGAGACTACCAAGGGTGAACTTCAAGAGAAGAAGTCTCAATGTCATATGACCCCCATACCCTTGATAGCCTATATCATTTATGTCCAATCATATGATGTTATCCAACCATAGAATATACATTTAATAATTTCTTCATTGTATTTCAAGGTTTTCATTATAGTAGGGAACTATTATGACCTTTCGATGAAATAGATATTCTAAGGATATTATCACATTAATGTTACATAGAATAAAACTCATAACATGATAAGACATTTCTTAATATTCATGACTATGAATATATAGGTAATTGAAATTGTAAAGTATTTCATTATAGGTTATCAAGCCTAACATACTCTCACTTTCACTAGAGTCATCCATTAATGACTCCCAATCCTTTATCTCTCACATGATGTTCATTCTTATAGCCCTGCGATTTTTCTCGGCTGTTCCCCCTCGATAGTGATGTGGTTTTCAATGGTCTGGTTTTGGAGGTGTTTGGTCTTTCATCCTCATCAACGATGATGGTCTACGTTTGGAATGTTCCGATGGTTGGTGTTTATGGTTTCAGTGATTTTGTTTCTGTTGTGGTGATGAATGGACGACGACGACAAAGTGATGTTTTTCGGTGGGTCGATGGTCTTCTACGGTCTCCGGTGGTTCCAGATCCCTTCCTCTTCATTTTCCCTCTCTATTCTCTGCTTTGGATCCATATTCCACCATTATCTCCGAGGTGGAGCTACACGGTGGTATTCAAGGGCCTTTGGGATGTGAGTCTGAATGGGCAGCGTCGAGAGGTGGACGGTGACGAAGAATCGACTGTCGATGGCGTGGTTGTGTTTGGATTCGTCGAGCTGTTGATGGTGGCTGGCGTTGACGAGTGATGCCGACGATGTGATGATGGCAGTTAGGTGTTCGAGGGTTGGTTTCTTAGGCGGCTCAGTGGCACGTGGTCCGTAATCCATTTTTTTCAGCTTCTTTGAATTTGAATTTGAATTTTGAAAATCTTCAGGCACGGTTCTTTAATGCAGCAGTTGTGGGATGTGATGTTTTATTTCCTGGACTATGATGTTTTATTTACAGGATGGGTTGAATCTGGTGGTCTTATGTTAGGGTTCACACTCACCCCTTAAAAGTATTATTAGAAAATACAAAAATATGGATTATGGTGGTACACTACATAAAGATCCTTAGTGAAGTTTCATATCTAAACTACTTATTTAGATACATAAAAAGTATTAATATACTTGGAATCCATGGTAGAATCGATGACCACTGGATACTTTGATCTCCTCCTAGATCCTTCATTAAGGTATAAGACATATCCTAATTAAAATTCCAGATCATCTTAATTTTTTTGTAAACTAGAATATATATATCCCCTGATGAAGTGTTCCTTATATCCTCCATAAACCCTGAAAAAAAATCCTTAGTATACCTCAAATACTTTATAATAGAATTAAAAATAGTCTAATGTTATTCTATTGTATCTTATTGATATTTGCCTACCATACTCAAGGTATAAACAACATAAAACCCAGTACATAGCATAACATAAATTATAGAACCTATTTCATAAGTGCAAGGAACTATAACCATCCTCTCACTCTGCTCTTATTTCTAAGGAAACATTTTCTTAGAGAGATGTATACCATTTGACACTGAAACCAATCCCCTCTTAGATTGTTCCATACTAAATCTCTTCAGTATTTGGTCAATGTATGCACCCTAACTTAGTCCAAGAAACCTGTTAGATCTATCATAAATGATCTTTATCCCTAGAATATAGGCTATTTCACTGAAGTATTTAATAGAGAATCACTTTTTCAACCACACCTTAACTAACTATAATAATGTTAATATATTTTACAATAAGTAATATGTTATAAAAAACTACTAGGAACATAACTACACTCCCATTAAAATTCTTGTAGACACAAGGCACACATTAGTTCTTTATGAAACAAAATTCCCATATGACTTTATCAAAATGAATATTCCATGATATTAATGCTTGTTTCAATCCATAAATAGATATCTACAACTTTTATACATCGTTTGGTGTCATAAAACCCTCTCATTTTTTCATATATACATATTCTATAAGGTCCTTATTAAGGAAATATATATTGATATCCATTTTCCAAATATCATAATCATGGTAAGCTATTATGGAAATTTTTTTGATGGATTTCATCATGAAATCTGGTGAAAATGTTTCATCATAGTCTATGAGTTAACATTTCTTAAACCCTTTAGACACTAACCATGACTTATAGGTATTAAATTTACCTTCCATGTATAGTTTCTAATTGAATAACCATTTTCACCCAATGAGATTTACATTTACTGGAGGATCAACTAGAACCCAAACTTGGTTTTAATACATGGAATCCATATTAGAATCCTCAACTTCTTTCCATCTTGAAAATTTTGAGCTGATTAATACTTCCTTATAGGATAGTGGTTTATCATTCTCAACTAATAACCAGTCACCATCCTCAGTGACTAGAAAACCATATCTCTCGAGTTCTCCATCCATTATAGTGGTCCTACACAATACTTTTTTCTCTGGGATAACCTCTTACATGGGGTCTGGTGGAATTTGTTCATGTACCAAATCTTATGTATCTTGACCATCAAATTCAATAAATCCAATCTTTCTCCCATTATCTATTTTGAATATGTGTTCCCTATCTAGAAAGGTGGGACACTAGAAACCATAATTATTTTATCTAAATGGTTATATAGATAATATCCTTAGTTTCCTTAGGGTGTCCTATAAAGACACAATTCATGCTCTAGGGTGTTAGTTTGTTTCCATAAGTGGCCTTAACAACTGGATCACAACCCCATATATGAGTATGTGAAAAAAAAGTTTCTTAACATAAAAAATATCACATGGAATACTGTTTGTTTCTTTATTTTAAACTCTATTTAATATGTATTTTATAGTCTATAATGAATATCTCCAAAAGGATAATGTAAGATCTCCATGAATTATCATCAACCACACCATATATAACAAGGTGGGGTTCCTCCTTTCACTAACACCATTACACTATAGTGTATAAGGGGAAGTGAGTTTAAATAAAATCTAAAACTTCTTAAGATAGTTGATGAATTCTTTGTTAAGATATTATCCACCTTAACCTGATTGATTTTTTTTTTATCTTTTTACCAAGTTGATTCTCTACATCATTCTTGAACTCATAAAATTTCTCAAAGGATTATGACCGATCCCTCATTAAGTAAACACATCCATATCTACTCAAGTCACCAGTAAAGGTAATAAAGTATGAGTATCCACCTATAGATTCAAATATAAAAGGTCCACACACACATGTGTATACCAATTAAATAATATTTGTGGCCCTTTCACCCATTACACCAAATGGATGTTTAGTAATTTTATCTTGTAAATAAGTGAGACATATTTCAAGTGGTTTTAGTTCTAAAGAATCCAAATACCCATCTTTACAAAGATTTTTCATATGCTTCTAATTTACATGAACAAGCCAACGATACCATAACAGGGTGTAATATGAGTCATGAAAACATGATTCATTATCAATTTATAACACTTGGTCTTCATATTATAATACATAAAGACCCTTATTGAGATGTGTTATATCATAACATATGATATATTTATAAAAGTAGAAAATTTTATTCCTAAACTCGAATAAAAATCCATCTATGTATAAAATAGATACAAATATAAAGTTCTTGGTAATACTAAGCACATAATAATAAATTTTCAAAACCAATATCATTCATGTTATAAAAGTAAGGTGGTAGTCTTATATATCCAAGAAAACCAGTCTTGTGCTGTTGGTAGATCAAATATACACCAAACCTTTATAAAACTTCCTAAATCTACTTGATTCCTATATATAGATACAAATGTGAGAACCAAAATCTATATCTAATAACCAATTGATAGATATGGAAAGGTTACACTCAATGGATAACACACCTAAAACTTCTCCATGATTCTTCACCGAGGTGCAGTTATTCTTCCAATGAACCTTATTTACACATGAAAAACATTATGTATTTTGTTCCTTAGCTTGCCTCTAGATCTTAATCTTATTGGTTGGGTAGTACATAAAATCCTTATAATTAAAGCTATTATAAGGTCCCTTTATCTTTCCCTTATTTTTCTCACCATAAAGACTCTAGGTTATTCATGACTCATATCCTTATCTACTAGGTGAATCAGGGTGAGGAGTTATTTAATCGACTTATCAATATTTATCATATTATAATTCATAATAAAACCATAGAAACTCTGAGGTATTATGGAAATAAATAGATATATGTGCAATTCATTGGGTAGATTGAAACCCAAGATGTTAAAACACACAACATATCCAATCATCTTGACTACATGAGTTCTGACTGATTCCACCCTCCAAGATTTCATGTGAAAAGTGCCTAGGAGATCTCATACCTCTCTTATCTAACCTTTTTATAATAAAGACCATGGATATGGGACAACATGTTGTATGTATCCATATCCTTAAATAGATTCTAGAGCTCATTCAACATAGAGGATAACATGAGACATTATACATCCAATGAATCATCTATAAGTTTTCAATAGACATCGATCTCCTCCTAACTAGCCTTGTTAGAAGATTATTCCTTAGGAATAGAAGACTCGAACACACAACATTTATTCTCTTAGCATGATATGACATGAAAGAGCCTATACCACTCCTATAAATTCATGATAGTGAGTATATAATCTTTCTCTAATATCAGTCATAATGATAATATTGAGGTCATGTTACTTTATATATTTTTTATAATAGGGATAAAAGCTAATTTTAGTATTTAATTTTGATTACCAAATGTGATGCAATAAATTTTATTTATTAGTCTCACACTATTTTATCAAATCCAAATATCCCTCACCATTGGATTCAGAATATACTGTCACATGGATATTCTAGCGGAAGGGATATATATCTCCCTTCTCATAACCCAAACTATAGCCATGAAAATTTCTGTAAGGTATTTAGGTAGATGGGTCTTTCCATCTGTATTAACTTGAAACTTCTTGATTTATTTAGTAGACTCCCCAATCTTGATATTCTAGACTCAGATTTACTCAAAACTGACTTCCAATTTGTATTGAACAGACTATGTCCATTACACTCAATACCAATTTGGTTAAGTCAAATCATCAACTTTGTAATGATTCATTGATAATTAAAAGTGTCCCTAACTATGTCTTGAATTACACTTTAACTATGGGCACATATTTACTCAAATAACATAATATGATGTTTGAATTAATATTTCCTTAATGGTTTTTTATATATTATGTGTAAATATCATTTATTTCTTCCTTTACATGATTGTTAATATTATATGGATTTTATATAATTAATTAACCATGTCTTGATAAAATAATTTATGCATAATATATTTAATTCACCTGTCGATTGAAATCTAATTCTATTTAACATGATTATTACTATGTGATTACACTCACATATTAAGCACACATAAATAGAAACTTTCATCATGAAATTATCCATTTTTTATCTTCGCATGATTTTTAACTATCATATGTGATCGTATAATACCCACATAATGATATAATTAACCATTCCAGACAAACATACATAAATAATGACATGATCATTATCTGTTATATATTATTTGATCCATTGAGTAGATTATGGATCAACTAAGACCCTCGAGGAATACCTTGAGTTGTATCTCGACTCATATTACAATTCCCATTAAGTGACCATGCATTACACTTGTTTGGCTATACACTGGTTTTCTACTCAAACCACATCTTCATGAATATTTATGATCTTTACAATGTATACCCATACATAGGTGAGGGGAACTCAGGATGCATGAATTACATTTTATCACTCAAATATGGACACACATTCCCTTATACATTTAAATAGGTAGGTATGACTCACAAATAATCAAAATGATAAACAATTATTACATTTTAAAACTCAAATGTAATAATTAAATTAAATTGATAAATACCTAAACATGCACGGGTTTGTCTCAACTCATGACCAGTCAACACACAATAAAATTTTATAATAAACATTAAAAATAATAAAATTAAACTTGGGAGAATTTTTAATGATTTAAAGTATCATTAAAATAATTTTAAATCATTATCAATATATCTCATGGATACTAGATTTTTTTAATAAAATCTATATAATTATATTTTTTTTGATTTTTTTAATATTTTTACAAGTTAGTTTGGACTTAGAATGGGCCTATGAAGGGTAAATTAGACCTAATTAGGTCTCGTTGGGATGGGTGGGTAGGGAATAGTCTGACATAGCTAAGTATGGGTGACCAAACTAGGTGTTGGGTTGTGTGCTCTATACAGGGCATGCATGGGTTACACAAGGCACCCTATAGGGTGCCACATTTTTTTAAAAACCTTTAAAAAAACTTATAGTGCCCTGTGGGGTGATATCATGATCAACCAACCCACATTAAATGGGGGGGGAGGGGTATTTTTAACACGGGCTTCTAACATCACTTGCAACATGTTTTTAATATTAAAAAACAATTCTTTTTGTTTGATCTAACATATTCGCGTATCAAGCTACGAGGCTCACCCCATCTCATCGACTGACATTTCAGAGACATGCACCACACTGACGAACAACCCCCCAACACACACACACACATATATATAATAACCATTACTTATCTATTTAAACTTAGATAGATCTTCTATCAGTGGAATTGGGATTGTATCAAAGCCCTTTTTTTAATTATAATAAATTTAATTGAAATTTTGAATTAAATAATTGCATGATCTTTTTAATACCATCAAAGGTACTGAGTATAAAAAATATGTGAAAGCAATTTAATTTTTAATTTTTAACACTAAATCTATCACAATATACTTGATTCTGTCTATACATACCCAATTCATACCCAAGATTTGGTTTAATTCAATTTAATTATAAAAAAAATTAAGATGGTACCTTGGTGGAATGACACGATCCCAGTGTAATTCACTTTTCTCTAGATATTTATAGATTAAAGAAACCAAATTATATTCCCTCTATATCATTCAAACATGTACTTCAATTTCATAAATGTCATTCTTTCATTCCTAGGTGCCAATGTGGAAAATCAAAGGCCTTACGATGCTCGTACTATCACCAAAATATCACACGATCAATCCCCAAGCTTAGATCAACCAGTTTTGAATATTTCTCTCTATAAAAGAGAGGAGAGAAAAAGATAACTCAAAATTCATGAAAATGTTCATGATTACTATTCATGTATAAAAAATGAACTTAATTAGCTATATATAACTTTCTAGAATTACCTTTAATCCCTTGGATAAGTTAAACCTCTTTAACTGACAAAAAATGACATGAATAACTAAGTAAACATACTATGAGTATCATAAATATTTCACCACTCACTAGTGACATTAGTAAATTCCACGTGATAAAGCACAATCTATTAAATATTCTCATTCCTTCTGTAATTATTTAATGAATATAGAACACACAATGTTTATTTGAAAAACAATATGTTATTGTATTCACTTTTTATTATTAAATAACTTTTGGATTACTTGAGAAATAAATTCAATTATAATTATTTTAAATTATAATAATATAATTGATTAAATTACTTTTGATTATTCACTTAAATTTCCATTGGTCTCCACATATAGGGCCTACCTCATCCTAAACTCCAATCCATCTGAATTGGTGGAAATTTTGGATACACTTTGTGTGTAACCCTCTAGGCCCCCATCTTGATAGTAGTGAGTCCAAATCACATGCCATTAGCAGTATCTAGAAGCACATCATGGAACCTGAAGTGATAAGGATAAATCATAGTTATTACTACCACCTATGAACACTTACCATGTAATATAATCCCTTTATATCTATAACTTGTCAAGTAGGTTGCATAACTCATTTCATAAACCTATATGCTTGATATATCTTTCTTTAACTTTCTTGAAATGAACTTGTTGATAAACCACCATGTCCATGGACTTAATCAGACAATTACATTACCATAAAGGGATATATATATATATCAACTTTAATTAAATTGAAAGGGACAAACCCTCTCTTGACATATTCATTAATTCTATATCACTCGTGACACACCCAATATATCATACCTCTTTGTGAGCATATACCATCATAGTTTTTTTTTCAATAAATCAAAGTATGCAACTAATGATAAGCATTATCAATAATCTCAAGTACAAGGACCAATACACACGTTCAAAGATAGGAATATCCAATGACACATAAAACATGTGGAATTTCTATAAGCAGGTTAGTCTCATAACCCCATATCTTAGAGATTATTAAGGTTGAATTTCATGAGAATAAGTTTAATGTATTATAAGACCCCAAACCCTAATTGTAACACCCTAATATTTTTATGAAATATATTTTTAAATAATTTGATTTCTTTAATAGCCTGTATTGCACGTGTAACACCCCAACCCTAGAATATTGGAGCCAATGCTTTATTTTAATACATTGACATGTTTACAAGGAAACAAATCCCAAATGACCATACAGTTTAGTAGTATTGAAAGCCATATTAGATACATGATACCCATAATACATTGGAAAAATAAAATAAAACATGATACATAATAAAATGAAATAAATTGTATCCTTTAAATCTTATTTAAAGATCCAAAACCTGGGGAAATAAACACAATAAGGGCGAGATTAAATTATCAATAAGTGTAAGTACAATAAAAGAAATAATAAATAAATTAATATGAAAAGGTAAGTTACTAAAACACACTTTCCATTTAAAAAACTATATAAGGAATAATCAACATGTAAAGGTAAATAACTGAAACACATGTCCTTTAATCAATAAACAGATAATGTAATACATCCATAGATATGTCGATGCAAAATATCATGGATAAATAATAACCAAGTCTAAATGAAGGAAATGATTAATTATTGGACATCATGTTTTTGTCACATGAAAACCTATACCATCAAGACCTTTCACAATATGGTTTAAAATATTCTGATTTGGCCAACTTATTTGTCTCATTAGAACCTATCAATGCATCGAGGGGATATATAAAGTTCAGGCACCACTCATAATTTCCATTCCAAACAATTACCCATATCTAATAAATAATATTCCTTATCAAATAACCATATTGAAAAAATAATATGGATTTATCAATAATTCCCTAGTGAAAGATAAGTAACAATAATGGTTGTTAATATTGATGAATGAAAATACCCTTAAAAATCATTCTTGAGGGAAATAATCTTTAAACATTTCAAAGTGTCCCATACCACTTTGAAACATTTGAATCATAATTCCCATGAAGTAATAACATTAAATAATATTATAATATCATGATAATGAGAAAAATCATGACACAACATTTCAAATGGAAGTATATACATCATATAAAATAAACTAGGTGCATAACCTTACAAAATATCTCAATGAAATGAAATTAAGACAAAATCACTTACCACTTTGTAATCATTTATTTAAAAGGTCCTGCATTTATAAAAGAAAATATTTTCTTTGAAAAGAATGTTTTAAAAGTGTAAATGAATCCACAAAACATTAGGGTATCATAATAGTGGTAAAATCTTCTCATGTCGTATAAGTTAAAAATAAACATTATTTCCACATTTTTATCGAAAAAGTCATAAATTACCTTATTTAGAAAATTATAGAAATATTCCTTTAAAACCATTTTATAAAAAGTTAAACATGGGTAAAATAATTAAAACATTGGTAGGATAATAGTAAATATGATTTGGAAAATATTTTTGAGAAACATGTACATGGATGATAAATATTCCCTAGTAGATACTTACATATAAACAATCCTAAATAATAATGAGATTAAGAAATTAACCCTTACCTTGAATTTCCTTTTGGGTGATCATAATTTAACCTACTTTATAATGGTTTTAAGAGTGTTAATAACTTATTAAAAAACCATATTAATATTTATGACATCAAATATTATCATCTTATAATATCTTATTACTCATTTGTTAACATTCTTTTGTTATTTTTACTATTTTGAGTATTAATTACCTAGTTTCTTGAGTAAGTTTTGACTTAATATTTTTTGTTCATATTAATTAGATTATGATTTAATAATCTCCAGAATGTAAAACATGATTTAAATATTATATATATTCAGTATATATGTATTTAGAATAATCTATAAAATTTAGAGATAACAAATGAAATGCACCGTTCATGGAGACGGTAGGCCGTACGTATGCATGAACACTACTTTCATTTCTTTTTCATATTAAAAGAATAAAAGTTAAATGATATATATGTAAATTATAATTTCATTATCATATCTATGTCATATATATCACATAATTTAATTAAAACCATCCTTTATACGTTCCATGTATAGTGTGAATGAATCACGTCGCTTTGAGGAGGCGGTAGTCTACACTTCCACAAACGATGTTGTCATATATAACCAAAGTGAAAAGTATAAAGGTATGTGTTATAAAATAATTAAAAAATCATAAATACATAAATATCATATATATATATATCATATAAAAATAGCATGTCCATCATAATTCCCAACCATGAAAGGTGGTAAAGGAAAAATAAACAATCATCGTTTCGTGATGCGGTAGTTCACCTTACACAGAAATAGTATGTTTATTACCCATTAGATGGAATTGTGTGCAAGTGTAAGTAAAAACCTCAATATAAAAACATCTAATTATATTGAGGATACTGAGGTTATTATATAAACATGAAATAATACGAAATGAAGGATTGGGGAAATAAATAAAACTAAAGCGATCGTTGAATAACGTTTCCTCGTTTTTAGGTAAACCCTTTTGGTTTATTCTAAAATAATTACTTAGATGTATTTTTGACTAAAGATAGGATTATATGATGAATAGAGTTAAGTTGGGAGCTTATTTGGGCATGTTTTTATAGAAACACTACTTTTATTACATTAATTTTACATCATTTTAATGATAAAAAACATAAAAACATTACACAATGAGGATACAAAGGTTTATTTTCTTGGGAAAACTAGGACCATACATAAAATTTATAGCATAAAACATTTATTTAATTAATTCTTCCCCAGATTCTTATTTACTCTTGAGTTCTCCTTAGTACACATAATCACCTGAGGATATACATAAAAAAGTGGTGAGCTAAAAGCCCAGTAAGAGGATAGATAATAACACAAAACAATATAACATGGGGTGAGAATAGTCATAACATCATCATCATAATCATGAGAGGAAGCATTAGATAAAGGCCTGAAATGTGGAAATGCATAAAAATGAAACAACATGTATTAGTGCTTAACTACCACACATAGTTGTGAACAAAGCTAGAATCATATTCATGCATATTTCACTTTACTCATAAGGTTCTTCACATTACCCAATTCATTGTATCACTATATAATTCTGGATGCACCCATCAAATCATAACATTTTCATTACGCTATATAATTCTGGGCACACCCGTCACATCATAACATTTACACTATCATGCATGCCATATAGAACATATATAAATATTTAACATAAAATAACTCATGTAAAGGAATGGGTTTCACTTCATAAAGAACACAATCATAAAATTTGAGTTCCCAAATGAAAGAGGGAATAACATTCTTGATACAAGCACTATCAACCTTGAGTGGGAAGTAAAAGCATGTTTTTGAAAGAAGAGTTCTTTTAGAAAACATTGAGTTTGACATAAACTCAAATGGAAATTATTTATATCCTATAAAAGGTAATATAATTATTAATAAATCATTTTTAAGGAATAACCATACTAAAAATGGATTGAAAGATGAAAAACCTGAAGAAAGAAAGTTGGGTTTGAGAATTCCCCTTACCTTGAATCCGAACACTTTATTCAATTTAATGTCCTATATAATGACATTAGATTAATTAATTAAAAATTATAAAACCTTTTATACAAGAATATGGTTAATTATGGCTTCATTAAGTTCTTTTATGGGCCTTTGGATGAGTTATAGTGTTTAAATTCATTGTCCGGGAGTGTTCTTTTTCTTAGTTTTCATGAACGGTTCACTTGTACACATGAATGGAAGTTCATGTAGAATATGGATAAACACCCAGAATTGATATTTAATATTATTAATGATCTTCTATTAGTTTAAATGATCTTATAATTAATTTGGTTATATACCATGAGGATGAATCATTAGATAAAATTTTAATGATGATTGTTTTAGGTTAATTTGGGCGGTTTTTGGATCACAATAACCATGTTTTGTTTTATCATTTAGTATTATGTATAAAAGCTATTTCTAGAACATAAAAGGGGTTAAAAGATACATATTAAAATCTGTTTTAACCCATTTGATGGTTTTATTGATATCCTTGAAGGCATTGAAGGAAAATGAAGGTGCATCACCCACGATGATGATAAATTGACACATCACGGGAAATGATTTCATTTTTGAAAATAAAATAGAGAGAGGGAGGATCTTAATGAATAATATTCCATTAACATGATATCATACCATTATATCGGAATGACCCTAAGGCCTTCATTTTTTTTATTTTTGATAATCCACCTTTCAAGGGGTGAGGTAGAACCCTTACAAGGCCTGAAGGCTTAGAGACAATTACATGACCCATAGGTCTTAGAGAGAATCACCCAAACAAGACAACTTGGAACTTCTCATCCCCAGAATATGTCATGAAATTAGCACTCCACCTTCACAGGGCTGGTCGGCTAGTTGTCCTATGCAAAGCTGCACAGGCCTGGTATTGATGGCAAAGCCATACCCTCTCATTTTTCAAATTCCGGTTAGCTCTTCTCTAGTGAATGCGCCTACCCTAAATCCTCATCTGAAGCCTTATCCCTTGTAGTCTGACTGGTACATATTCATTCATGTGGCTTGAAGGCCTTGGGGTGGCCCTAAGGCCTTAAGGTGACCCGAAGGCCTTGAGAAACAACTGGCCCGAAGGCATTGGGAAAGCCTTATAGGACCCAAGGACCAAACCGGTGGCCCAAAGGCCCAGATGGATGAATAGTTCCGGCTGATATAGTACCGAACAATGACTGCTACAGTGACTGCCACAGTCCTGCTACAGTACCCCCAAAAATTCACCTCCACCTGGATTTGATCTCGGGTCTCTTGGATGCACCTGCCGAGTCCTCACCAACTAGGCTGAGGATCATGTGCTATATCATACCATTATATCAATAATACTATATTTATCATGACATTTAGATAAGATTAGTTGAGGAAAAGAAATGAAATTTGAAAGGAAGTTGAAAGAAAAGAGAGAGAGGAATTACCTCTTGAATTCTCCTCTTGATATCCTCCTCAAGGCACCTAGGCTTGGTCTTTTGATGAGACCAATAGCTCCTGGACATTGGGTAGGGGATAGGGAAGATATTTTGGTAGAAATTGGACAAGTATTGAAGCTTGAGATGTGTGAGTAAATGAGGTTGTGAGGGGTGGTATTTATAGTGGAGAGGAGATGGGTTTTCTCAATATTATAATCATTAATTTATTATTTATCTACAAGAAAAACAATAGTGAGGATTAATGTGACTAAAAACAATAATTAGTGCATTTGAGTTTGAACCAATGACCATTTACACTAGCCATGACTCAATAATGATGCAAAAATTCATTTATTTAGCATATTTTGTAAATTATCAAATTTCACTATTCACCAAAATTTAAAGTATTTCAGAAAAATATAAAAAATTCACCCTCATCATTTTCAACATGTATAATTCAAAAATAAACTCCATTGTATGAAAATAATTTTCTAAATATGAGTAATTTAAGTTTTAATTAAAATTATAATTTACTTGAAAAATACAAATTTTAAAATTTAAACTACTTTTCTAACACTTTGAAAAATTAATTAAGGTCTCATAAAATTATAATATAATCATAAGACATCAAAATATTATTTATGAATACATTTTATGAAAATAAATTTTATTTCAAATTATTAAATTAATTATTAAATATTCATGACTTACAAAAATACCATCACTATAATATAATTATATCATATTGTCACTTATAGGATGGATAAATTTTATTTATACTATCATTGGTAAGGTTCTTATTCACCTAGATGATTTAATATTCACAAGGGTCATATTAATATTCATTAGGGTAACATTACTATTCATAAGGGTATTTTACTATTCACCAAAAATCAAGTTTGCCCTATTAGACTCCAAACATCTTACTGATCGCAGGTGTGTATGTCAGATTTTTGAAATTCAAATCACAGAAGTGGCAAAATTATATTTAAAGGTCACATAGAATTTAGTAGTTAATTTAAGCATGGTGTGGCATTGTGTTTCCTATTACGATTTTATGTGATTATACTATATGATATTACTATAAGAAGGTAAAAATTATATTGATAAAAGTTTGGATCATTATATTTTTGGTCGAGTGATAAGGCTCAAAGTGCTGTGAGTAAGTGAGGGAGAATGTGTCCATTTATAATTGAGTTGAGGGGTAATTTTGGAAACTAAAAAACTATTAAATTAATATAAATTTATTTTCTATTAAAAATGGCTCCAAAGTAATTTATTTAAAATATAATATAAGTATGGGTCTAAATCCTACAAAAAAATAATTTTTTTGACAAGTTTAGGTCACATTATAACCCTTATCTTTTGGCTTTAACCCTATCATAATCATTTGGAAGAATTTTATATTTTTATGAATTTTATATCATTTAATAAAATTTTATTTATTTGAAAATATCGATAATGTCAATTTTGACACTATTAAATACATGACTTTTTAAAAATATCATAACAACTTTATATCTTAGAAAAAATTCAATTAAATCAACCATAACATGTCAAATTAATCTATAAATTTTTTAATGAAATCAATTATATTAAATTATATTTATTTTAATATTTCTAATATCATTTATTTGATCCCCCCATTAATTAAGTAATTACTACATCATCATTATGTCACCATTTAATTGAATTATTTATTTCCTAAAAATTATAATTAAATTACCATGATTTATATAAACATTTTATATTTCCAATGAATATTTATAGTCAAAGATATCTTCTTAATAACTATACATAAAAAATGTAATACTTATTATAAACAGGAGTAAGACATATTGGACATTCCTTAAAATAAAATATTATAAAAGCCTTAAAGTAATACAAGTGACTACAAGAGGATATAAAATAGGCCCAAGTATTATTTTGGTCAAAACTCACTCATCTAATAAAATTATCACAATTTTTAGGATAGTTTTATAATTTTATTTTTACCCTTAATTACCCGATTTACCCTTAACCATGGGAATTAAAACATTAGTAAATTTATTATTCATATGCCCAAAAATAAAAGAAAAATATTTAAATAATTTATAATTACTGATAAAAAATGTGTAATACATTTTTAAAAATTCAAAATATATAAGTTGTATTAATTAATTTAAAATTAATCCCATTGATGGGGTGAGAAAACATGTTATTAAAGCTTAAAACATGCAAAATATTGAAATGTTTTTATATGAAAATTCAACATAAAATTTATTTAAATGACACAAATTGTATTAAATTATAAAAAATATTCTAATTATACTTTAAAACCAATTAAAATTAAAATTTAACATTATAAATTATTTTTATGAAAAAAGTTGTTTTCAATTAAAATTTAGTATTTTTCATTATTCATCAAAACATGAAACTTATCAAAAAATACAAAAAATTAAACCAAAGTAAATTTTTATATTTATATTTTAAAGAGGAAGTTTATTTTGTAAAATAGAATATATAAAATTGTCAAAAATTGGATTTAAAATTGGTTCTCCATCAAAAGGCAGTAAAACTACCTTTATAAAAATATAGGGTTTTTTTGTGTAATATTGGGTTTGTTCCTATATTATGCATATAAAATATATTAGATTAATTTAAAAATATTTTATTGAATATATAAAATATATATTTCATTAATATCATTCACTAATAGTAATTAATTTAATTTATTAGGATAAAATGACTCTGTGAGCATAAAAATAGTTTTATAAAAACATTTTCATTATATTCAATTGGTTCTTATATTCATTTCTAATTAATTTCTAACCAATGAATTCAACCATATATTTTCATAATTTCGTTAATAATATTAATAAGCTTAAACTTAACGGCTAGGTTATATCTTATTATATTAAATAATAATATTTTAATAATATATTGTTGGTCAGTAAAACTCATAATTGTGTGTAATGCAAAGTTAAATAATTATTGTATGTAGAGTAAGCTTAAAATGGTGTTGTGTATAAAGAAATCTAGAAATAAAATTAAATTTATTCAAAAATGAAAATATTATAAAGTCTTGGGGTGTTACATTCTCCCCTCCTTCAATAAATTGCATCCTCACAATTTTTGTATTAGGGTTTAGTAACGAAGGTTTGACTATTCAAAATTCTTTTATTGAAATCTCACATCAGAACAAGGGTCGATAAAATTTCCACTTTAAAATAAAGAAACGATAATTACAAAGGTCACTAGAGATAAAACATACTAGGGTTCCATGTAGGAAAACATGGACATGGAAGAGAAATCTAACCATCAAGTTCTGATGGAGAGTGATAGAAAACATGATTAGGAGAAAGTTAACAATCATAAATCTATAAATATATGATGATCTAAGGGACCATTTGATTTATAAAAAAATAAGGTACTAGGATAACATTTTTGGTTTCAAGATACTTTCCCTAGATTTGAATAATTCATTTACTTAATAGATTAAGAACATAAGGAAACATACTTACTTGACAAGTAGATTTTTATCCTTTAATCAATTTCTACCAAAAACTCATTTTCTCTCCAAAAGATAATAAAATTATAAAATATTTTATTTATATTAATCATATAGGGTTACAAAAATGAACTTAAATTTCATATTTAATACCATTTAAATAAATAAAACTATGTTATAAATGACATCACGTAGGTCAGTGGTAGGTGATGCACCCTTGTCGCCCTTCAGTTGTAGGTTCAATTTCACGGCCTTGCCGGATACGATAGATTATCACCCAAACTACATGTTGTCCTTTTTATAAAACTATATTATTATATCATTACAGAAATAACCTTTATATATTAAACATTAAATAAATGTTTTAACCTCAAGCAATAATATCCAATGTTCAACTTAATTAATTCCAACCTCAAGACTCGTCGAAAGTACTTCTATCCAAATTAACAATCAAAAAAGTTCTCTAAATTTCCAAAATCAATATTAACTTAAAATTCTCTAGAAAATGTAATGTAGCTCTTATTGTCACATAACAAATATTTTACCTCCTTAAAAACTTTAATAAAAATTCTCATGCCTCCAAATCTTTAAAGAAAAAGTAATACAGTACAATCCTTATTTATTTCCATAATTCATATAATTAGTAAAACATTGATAAAACAATCAAATGGCATAATTATTTAATCCAAAAATCATTTTTCTTCATCTGTAGTAATATAAAAAGCTTGACCATGATCCATTAGCTTATTTTAAGTCATATTCCTTTGACTCTTGAGGCATTCTCTTACATAGTACCCCACATCCTTACTGTTGAAGTATTGAAGATTGAAAATTTCTTTACTTCCCTTGAAATCATGAGAATGGTGTCCTTTTTCTCCATAGTTGAAGTAAACTTCTTTTCCTCTCAAGAATATACCATAATTTCTCCTTCTACAATTATCACACGTGGGAAAATCCTAATTTACCTTATTTCCTTTGTCCATATTTTTCCCTGCCACCCTCTTCTTCTCATACTTCCTTCCAAAGTCATAATAATTTAAAAATTCTTTATCTGCCTTGTTAGAATATGATATTATTTCCTTATATAAAAATAATGTTTGGGAGACTAGTTCTCTTAGAAATATTTGCTTACTATCAAAAAATATGTTATTGTCCTTATTATTCAAATCACGTGCATTGGTGAGGTTTCTATTCCTTCCACTAGGGGACATTTCTAAATAATGGAATACACTATATTAGGTTATGAATCATAATTAATAATTTCAAATTAGTAAAACACTTAACATAAATTAAAAAATTTATGCATAAATAATATCATAATCACAAACATGGTTTCTTTGGGGACATATTTACTTTTAAATACTTCATAATAGTTTGTAAAGAAAATGTGAATTATCCTAAGAATATCCCTTGGGAGTATCAAACTATGTTCACAGTAAGAAATTCTATCATGTAATAGGTTACGTAGAGTCATGCCTGATGCACCTTGTCAGAGTTGTTACCCCTAGGTATATCTGTTTCAAAATGACATCCACTTATAGTATCCAGATAGGAATGTATTTCTAAAAATACCCACATAATCTCTATATTACCACAATTCTAGGATGTTCTTATATGCTTATCTTTAAAGTATATATTAGGGACATGTTCACTAATCTCTAATTTCTAAATCTAGTTTCCAAGGTTGATGCTAAACTTCCTTTGATACCAACCATAATGCCCCGACCCCAAAAGCCCGAAGCCAGTGTATTATTTTAATACATTGACATGTTTACAAGGAAAAAATCCCAAAGGACCTTAAAGTTTAGCAGTATTGAAAGCCATAATACATACATGATACCCATAATACATTGGGAAAATAAAATTAAACATGATACATAATAAAATTAAATAAATTGCATCCTTGAAAGCTTATTTAAAGATTTATTCTCTATAACCTATGAAAAAAACATAATAAGGGTGAGCTCAAATGCTCAGTAAGGGTAAGTACAAAAAAAGCAATAAAAAATAAATTAATACAGAAAGGTAAGTAACTGAAATACACTTTTCATTTAAACAACTAGATGAGGCATAATCAATATGATAAGGTAAATAACTAAAACACATGAAATTTAATCAATAAACTGATAATGAAATATATCTATAGATATATCGATGTAAAATCTCATGGATAAATAATAACTAAGTCTAAATTATGGAAATTATTAATTATTGGATGTCATGTATGAGACACATGAAAACCTATACCTTCAATACCTTTCAAAAGATGGTTTAAAATATTCTAATTTGGACAACTTATTTGTCTCATGAGAACCTGTCAATGCATCGAGGGACTATATAAAGTCCAGGCCCCACCCTTCATTTCCAGCCCAAATAATTCCTCACATTGAATAAATAATATGTATTATCAAATATAATTATTGAATAAAGAATATGGATTTATCAATAATTTCTCAATGAATTCTAAGTAACAAAAAGTGTTGTTAATATTTATGAATAGAAATACCCTTAAAAAACATTCATGAGGGAAATAATCTTTAAAAATTCCAAAGTATCCCATACTAATTTGAAACATTTGAATAATAATTCTCATGAAGCAATGATATTAAATAATCTTATAATATCACAAGAATGAATAAATTCATGATAAAACATGTCAAATGTTAGTATATACACCATATAAAATAAACTAGGTGCATAACCTTACAAAATGTTTCAATGAAATGAAATTGTGATGAAATCCCTTACCACTTTATAATCATTTATTTAAAAGGACACACATTTATAAAAGAAAATATTTTCTTTGAAAACAACCTTGTAAAATTATAAAGGAAGCTTCAAAACATTAGGGCATCATGACAACAGTAAAATCTAATCATGCCGTATAAGTTACAAATAAACATTATTTCTGTATTTTTGTTGAAAAATTCATAAAGTACCTCATTTAGAAAATGAAAGAAAGATTCCTTTCAAACCATTTTTATAAAAATTAAAAAATGGGTGAAAGAATTAAAAAATTTGTAGGATAATAGTAAAAATATTTTGGAAAATATTTTTAAGAAACATGAACATGGATGATAAATATTAACCAGCAGATACTTACGTATAAACAATCCCAAATAATAATGATATTGAGAAATAAACCCTTACCTTTAGTTTCCTTTTGGGTGATCATCCTTTAACCTCATGTATAATGGTTTTAAGAGTTTTAATAACTTATTAAATAACCATATTAATATTTATTATATCATATATGACCATCTTATAATATCTTATTACTCTTTTGTTAACATTCTTTTGTTATTTTTACTATTTTGGGTGTTAATTTCCTAGTTTCTCAAGTAAGTTTTGACTTATTATTTGTTGTTAATATTAATTAGATCATGGTTTCATCATATAAATAATATAAACCATGATTTAACTATTATATATATTCAGTATATATGTATTTAGAATAATCCATAAAATTTGGAGATAAGAAATGAAATGCACCGTTCATGGAGACGGTAGGCCATACGTACAAATGAATGCTACGTTCATTTCTTTGTCATATTAAAATAATGAAAAGTAAATGATATATATGTATATTATAATTTAATTATCATATATATTTTATATATATCACATATGTTTATTAAAACCATCCTTTATACATTCCATGTATTGTATGAATGAATCACATTGCTTTGAGGAGGCGGTAATCGACACTTCCACAAACAATGCTATCATATTTACACAACATAGAAAGTATAAAGGTATGCATTATAAAATAATTCCATAAGAATAAATACATAAATATCATATATAAATATATAAATATATATATCAGATAAAAAAATCTTTTCCATCATAATTCCCATCCATGAAATGCGGTAAAAAAATGAACAATCATCGTTTCGTGAGGCGGTAGTTTTCCGTACAAAGAAACAATATTTTCATTACCTATTAGATGGAATTGTGTGTGAGTGTAAGTATAAAAATTATTATAAAAACATATCAATATATTTAGGATACTGAGGTTATTATATAAACATGAAATAATGAGAAATGAATGAGTGGGGAAGGAAATAATACTAATGCGATCATTGAAGAACGTTAACTCATTTTCAGGTAACTCCATTTGGTTTATACCAAAAGGTTTACTTGTATGGATTTATGAAAAATGGAGGCTTATAGGATTATTATAGGGAATTTTAGAGCTTATTTGGGAAGGTTTTGGTCAAGATAGAAGGTTTAAAGTGGTGTCAAGAAGTGAGGGAGGAGGTGTCCTTTTATAATTGAGGCGAGGGAAACTTTTAGAAACTTGAAAAAAATTAAATTAATATAAATTAATTTTCTATTCCAAATGGAACCAAAGTGAGTTATTTATAAGATAAGACAATTATAGTTCTAAATAATCTCAACTAATAATTTTTTGACAAGTTTAGGTCACATTATAACCCTTATCTTTTGGATTTAACCCTTAATTAAACCCTTTGACTCTTACCATGACAACTTGGATTTTTACTCTTTAAAGGTTAATATAGTTACTATAAAATAAAAAAAGAACCCAAAATGGATATTTTATGAAAAAATTAACCTTATACCAATAATTTTGATTAATTTTAAATTTTTATAAATTTTATACAATTTAATAAAATATTATTTATTTTAAAATATGAATAATGTCAATTTTGACACTATTCAATACATGAATTTTTAAAAATATCATAAAAACTTGATAACTTCTAAAAAAATAAATTAACTCAAACATAACATGTCAAAGTAATCCATAAAATTCATTTATTACATAAATTATATCAAATTATATTTATTTTAATATTTGTAATATCATTTATTTGATTCCCCCATTAATTAAGTAATTACCGCACCATCATTATGTCACCATTTAATTTAATTATTTATTTCATAAAAATTATAAATAAATTACCATTATATATATAAAAATTTTATATTTCTAATTAATATTTATAGTCTAAGATATTTTCTTAATAACTATACATAAAAAATGTAATACTTATTAGAAATATGAGTAAGACATATTGGACATTCCTTAGAATAAAATATTATAAAATCCTTAAAGTAATCCAAGTGGATCCAAGAGGCCATAAAATCAGCTCAATGATGATTTTGGTTTAAAATCACTCATCCAATAAAATTAGTACAAGTGTTAGAATAATTTTATAATTTTATTTTTACCCTTAATTATTTGATTTACCCTTAACCGTGGTAATTAAAATATTACTAAATTTACTATTCATATGCCCAAAAATAAAACAAAACAATTTAAATAATTTTTAATCACTGATTACAAATATGGAATACATTTTTAAAACTTAAATATATAATTTTAATTAATTAATTTAAAATTAATCCCATTTATGGGGTGAGAAAACATGTTATTAAAGCTTAAAACATGCAAAATATTAAAACATTTTTATATAAAAATTCAATATGAAGTAGATTTAAATGAAATAAATTGGGTTAACTGATAAAAAAAATATTATAATTACACTTTAAAACCAATTAAAATTATAATTTAACATAAAAAATTATTTTGATGAAAAAAGTTGTTTTCAATTAAAATTTAGTATTTTAACTATTCATCAAAATGTGAAACTTATCAGAAAAATATCAAAAATTAAACCACAGTAAAATTTTATATTATGATTTAAAATAGGAAGTAGAATATATAAAAGTTTCAAAAATTAGATTTAAAATAGGTTCACCATCAAAAGGTGGAAAACCTACCTTTATAAAAATATAGGTTTTTATGTGTAATATTGGGTTTGTTCTTATCTTATGCCTATAAAATATATTCAATGGATGTAAAAAATAATTGATTAAATATATTAAATATATATTTTATTAAAATCATTCACCAATAGTAATTAATTTGATTTATTAGGATAAAATTTCAATATGAGCATAAAAATAGTTTTTATAAAAACATTTTCATTATATTCAATTGGTTATTATATTCATTTATAATTAATTTTTAACCAATAAATTAAGCCGTATATTTTCATAATTTAGTTAATAATATTCATAACTACCAACTTAATGGCTAGGTTATATCTTATTATATTAAATAATAATATTTTAATAATATATTGTTGTTTGGTAAAACTCGGCCTTGCGTGTAATGAAAGCCAAATCATTGTTGTGTGTAGAGTAAGCTTAAAATGGTGTTGAATATAAATAAATATAAATAAAAATTAAATTTATTCAAAAATTAAAATATTATAAATTATTGGGGTGTTATAATATGCTACACCATGTTAATCTTGCATTACACACAACACCAGCTTAGCTTGTGTTCCATACAACACCAAGTTTCTCCAAAACATCAATTTATTATTGTAATTATTTAAAAAAGAAAATTATAAACTATATTTTAGAATTAATTACATGAATAGGATTAAATTAATTATTAAAGTATGGTTTACACATGTAATACCCTTAAAAAAACAATTTTCTGAAAAACAATTTAAATGTGCACAAGTGTGTTTTATACCAATAAATAAACAAATCACACTTTTTGGATTATATTAATGAAATATATGTATTATATATTCAATCTAAAGTTTAAAATTATTCCTATTCATTTTATAGACATGATATAAGAACACATCTAATTTTACGCATAAAAGATGTATTTTTATAAAAAGAGAGTTTTACCTACTTTTGATAGTGCAATTGTTTTAAATTTAGTTATTGAAATTTTAATAAATTATATTTGAAAAAAATAAAATTATTATTTTAAATAGGCATATAAAAATTTATTTTGGTTGAGTTTTTGGTATTTTTCTGATAAGTTTTATGTTTTGATGAATAGTAAAACATACTGAATTTTAATTTAAAACAACTTTTTTATTGAAATAATTTATAGTGTTAAATTAGGTTTTTGTTTGATTTTAAAGTATAATTAGATCAATTTTTTATAATTTAATCCAATTTAGTTCATTGGAATCAATTTTACATTGAATTTTTATATAAAAATTTATTAATCTTTTGAACATTTTCACTTTAAAGACCCGTTGTTTCGTCCCATCTATGAGATTAATTTTTAATTAATTTATACAAATTATATGAATTGAATTTGAAAAAAATGGATTCAATATTTGGAATCATAAGGTTAAAATTTAGTAATTGGTCTCCTTTTATTTTTGAACAATATAAATAGTAACTTTAGTAATTTTTTAATACCACAGTTAAGGGTAAATCAGGTAATTAAGGGTAAAAATAATATTATAAATATTTTAAAACTACCCCAAAACTTGAAAAAATGTCATTTTATGAAGTTAATTCTACTATTAACACATAAGGTTAGAAATTTAATAATTTAATGGATACTTTTCCATGAAAATTACTTAGATATTATTAAAATCAACACGAGTGACAAAATGCCACACTCTTACTTTTAATAAATATAATATTTTAAATATGGGGTTAAATAGAAGATATTCTCAACTATATAAATTATAATGAAATATAAAAGGCTTATATACATCATGTATTTTTTTTAAATTTTTGTGAACAAATAATTATCATAAATAATTATATAATAATGATGTAGTAAATATTCAATTAATTAAACAATCAATTAAATGATATTATAAATGTTAAAATAAATACAATTTGACTTAATTAAGGTGATAAAATAATTTTATAGGTTAATATTACATGTTATGGGTGTATTAAATGATTTTTTCTATGTTATATTGCTATATTGATTTTATTAAAGTCAATATAATGAATAATGACAAAATTAATACTAATGATATTTAATGAAAATAATATTTTATTAAATTAGTTAAAAATATTAAAAATCATAAATAAGGATAAAGTGGATGATATATGGTCTAAAATATCATAAAATTTTCATTTATGTTTCAATTTACAGTTTATATGTAAAAATTATGACCTTTTAGTATTAAAAAAGCTGTTACCATAGTTAAAATTAAAATTGGTTAACTGAGGGTTAATCAGAATGATAAGGTTTAAAATAACACCAAAACTTATATAAAATATTTTTTATGAGATTAAAACCTCATATTATCTTATATTATAATAAATTCCCTTTTGTAGGTATTTGGATTGATATTTAATTTATTATAAATTAATATTTTAAGAAATTCTAAAAATACCCCTCACCTTCATTATAAAAGGAAACCTACTAAATCATCTCATTTCGCCTATTTTATTATTATATCATAAAAAATCTCTACTAAATTATCTTATCCACTTCCATATACACATTCTAGAGGTTCTGGTCTTCCCAGAGGACCAAATCTTGAGTCCTTTTGAGGAGATTTAAATGAGTCGTTTCGAAGAAGAGGTAGTCACTCTAACCGATCACTATCTTTTTATACTCTTATATAAATATTATAAATATATGATATATATAATAAAATAATAAACTAATCATACTAAATATTCTTAAATGTTATTATAATTATTAAAACACCATTATAAAACTCCTTTCCCATTAAACAAGAAGTGAAAGTATCGCTCGTGCGTACGTACAGCTTACCGTCCCCACGTAGTGATACAATTAATTTTACATAACCATATTTTATGAGTGGGAATTATGATCGGTTTAATTTTTATATATGATATTTATGAAATAATTATACTTATATAATGATAATATCATATCTAATTTTTTACCAATTAATCTTTTGGGAAATGATAACGTCGCTCGTGCGTATGTATGACTTACCATCTCTACAATGCGATGTGATTCGTTTTTTATACATATTTCACATGGATAGTAATAATGATTAAATTTATGAATATATATGATATAAATAACATAATAATTATTCTTTAATGATAATATATCATATAATTTTATTTCTTTTAATCTGACAAGAAAATGAACACAACATTCATGTGTACGTACGACCTACCGTTTCCATGAAAGGTATATTTTATTTTTTACCTATAAATTTTATAGATAACCATAAATACATATATAATGAATAAATATGATATTTATATCATGTTTATAATTATAAATATTATTAAATTGTGATCTATGTATGAGGACCAAGAATAAAAAGTCAAAACATGTACGAGAAACAAAACAGTTATTACCTGAAATATAACTTAAATTTGGAATTGTTAATAAGCGAGTAATATAAAGTCATAAGTAAATCATATATTGTATTATATATATGAATATATTTATATGGTAGATTTATAATAAACTTATATTTATTATATACTATGTTTTAACATGTATGAAGGAATTCAAGACTTAAAGGGATTTTTTGTCACACTTTTATTTTAATGGGACACATGCCTTATACACTACTTATTTATTCTGCATGGTGAATAAAATACACATGAATATATTTTATGAGTATTATTATGAAGATTATGGTATTTTAATATACATATAATTTTCTTTCTTTCATGGGGAATACGATTCTACTGATTATAAAGATGTAAGTGTTTATTTCACAATCTCATCAACATTCAGGATTATTTCATTTTAAATATTCATTCGAAAATATTTATATTCGACATCCATGTTTTATAAAGATGTTTTATAAATGGTTTTTAATATTATACTATAAATATTTAAAGTTATTTTTACCCATGTTTTATTTTTTAATAAATAGTTTGAAAGGAATCTTTTTTATCATTTTCCAAATGAGGTACTTTGTGACTTTTTTGGAAAAAGTAAGAAAGGAATGTTTTTTTAACTTATACAACATGAATATATTTCTATACCATCAAGTCACCTTAATTACTTTAAGCTTAACTTAAAATATTATAAGGTTATTTTCAAAGAAAATATTTTCCTTTAAAATTGTGAAACTCTTTAAAAAATGATTTCATAAAGAAAATGATACTTTGCTCAAGAATTATTTCAAGTAATATTTCAAACATCATTTTATATATAAGATGAAATTATTTAATGTTACTTATGGTTTATTAGGTATATGACCTAATGATACCATTATTATTATTTCTATGAATGGTTTATGTTTATGATGGAATGATACTTATGAAACCTATTTCTTTTCCATAAGTTATGTTATGATGAATTGTTTATGAAACTCATTTCTTTACATGGGTTTTGATGTGATGAATTATTTATGTCCCTATGTCACACATATTTATAGTTTTCATTAGGTGAATGGTGGTTCAGATATATCCCTCCAATTCATTGGGTAATGAATTATATCTCATGATATAGTTAAGGGAAACAAGTTGATGTGCTTGATCCGTGATGGGAAACAAGTTGATGTGCTTGATCTGTTAATGGAAATAGGTGATAATGAATTATCCAAGAGTCTTGGTAGTTAAAATTGACATATTAAATGTTTTTATATACTTATTATGATGTCACACACATTTATTACTTGAACATATGGTTCAAGAATGAGTTATGATGAAGTTTCATTCTTATGGTTCATGATAATGTTTTATGACATCACTTGTGCTTATGATCCATGATAGGTTGGGTATGAAATTTTTATGTTATGATCATGATCACATACCCACATTTATTATAGTATGATTTCATAATATAATAAATTGATATCTTTCATGTTTACCCTTACTGAGCATCTGAGCTTACCCTTTTTCTTACATATCCTTTCCATAGGTTATAAATAAAGGTTTTAAGTAGGAGTACTAAAGGGAATGATATTTATGGGAGATGTTGAAGATATTTCACCAAATTATAAGAATTTGTTCCAAGTTTATAAAGACACTAAACTATTATGGTCCTCACACATTTTTGTGTGTAATGTAGTGAATATTTATCTAAAAAGATGTAATATTAATGTATGAAATTATTGGGTCATTATACTAATATCCTATATCATATATGTCCAGTTAGATGATTTTATCATTCTATATAACATATATTTAATAATATAATAATTGAACTTCAAGGTCTCATCCCAGTGGGGAGAAAATATGACCTTTCAATGTGACTAATATTTTAAGGACATTATCACATTAATGTTATGAAAAAAATAGTTATCATGTGGTAAAAAAATTATTAATATTTAATACTATGAATATATAGGTAATAGAAAGTAAAAAGTAGTTAGTTATAGGTAAATAATTCTAATAATTATAGTATAGAGTTTTAACCTTGCATTTTAGGCATTAAGAAGTGTATATCATTTATTTTTTTTCCAAACATCAGGGATACTTGGTGTGATATTTTTACAATTTCATTTTCCTCCATTTATGTTTTTTCTATAGAGTGACATGATGACTAATGAATCCAAAATTATTTTGCATAAGGTTTCCCCTTTACATAGGTGTGATATATACACATTCAAAAATATTAATAGTATTAAACTATAATATAAATAGTATATCAATTATTATACAAACAAATTATGAAAATAAAACTCATGTATAAATTTACAAAAAAGGATCACAATCATTCATGCTTGAGAATTTAATTTACATTATCAAGAGTAATCATTTCATTAATGACCCCTCTATAAATTTTATCTTTAAATTCAATGAAAGTCATATCTCTATTTTGGAATGTTGTATCTACATGAATTTTTAAAATTAATAAATATAATAGTTTAATAAGTGAGGTAAAAGGTACCCTTAGTAGGCATTTTCATCCAAAAAATGATTCTTTAGATTGTATTAACTCAAACTTTTTTTTACTCTCATGTAATAACACACCTTAGTTTATACATTTTTTTATTAATTGTAAAAGTTTTTGTATATGAAATAAATTGGAAATGACATACCACTTTATCATTTAATTTATTTACAATATTAAATGTTCATTCTATAGAAGTTACAATAGAAAGTTTTATTGTGTGAATATAAAGATCATTTAGGGGAATGTAGCTTAATACTGGGATCATGAGCTAGATGAATCTTACTCTCACATGATTATTTAGAAGTTATTTATTATGAAGAATATTTCCATGGATATTGTATACTATACCGCTAAAAACAAGGTGAGGAGTGGGTGATTATAAATATAACTCATAATTGATTTCACCTTACACAATTTTAATATTAGAAATTTATTAGTAGTTTTTTGATTCACATATAGTATAAACTGTTATGATAAACTCGATTACCTTGAGTAAGGTAGATATTTGAGGGGAATAACTAGCCCTAAAACTGGGTGTGTGTGGATCTTTGTAGCTCAGTTTCTACTATGTTGATTATTTTTGTTTATCCCTTAAAAGAATACAGCCTGTTATTTTAGCCTTCCCAATACTAGTCACTATTAGATAATCTATATCTCCCAGCATCTCTTTCATTTACTTGTTTATATTTGCTTTTGATTTTACGTTCCCAAAAGTATTCTTATCATGACACTCCAAAACCTATACCTATAGCACACCCATACTATTATGGATGATTTAAAGATACTTAAAGTACTTATTATTTAACGGTAATATATGTCCAATCTTATGTCTAAAGCAAATAAAAAACAAGAAACCATATAGTTATTAATATGTAATATTATTTTAATGAAGAGAAAATATATATAATGTTATACTTACAAATGATTCCCATAATTTATGTGTGTTTTTACCTATTATATATTCATTTTTATTTACATGAGCCTCCTTCCATAGAACATGGTGTGGGATAGAGATGGCTTGAGATTCTGATTGACCAATTTTCATATAAACACAAGAACATAATTTTGTTGTTTTTTCATATCACATAAAAGTTTTAACATGGATTTAAAATACATTACATTTTTTTTCAAGTGAATCCTATCCTATCCTTAATTTATGGTAGGGGTATGGTAGTCTCAATTATAGAGACACATTTTTCTTCTTATAAGACTTAGGAATATATCTATAAATATTTCTAGATCCAGGAACTAAGACAACATGTGATTTTGAGGCTTGGTGTACCTAGAATTAATTTTATAAAAATATTAAATATATTTTATATTATACACTGTAACACCCCAAGCTTCCAAAATACACTTCTCTTTGAATAATACAATAGCGTGTGTTGTATGCAACTTCGAGTTCTAACACACCACAACCAATCAAACTAGTCGTTATGAATAGTAATACCCACTTTTTGAAATTTTATAAATTTTATCTTTAAAAATGGACTTCATTATTGGATTAGGAATATCAAAATTAGCTTAGGGTGAATTTTTGGTATTTTTCTGAAAACTTTCAATTTTTGACGAATAGTGAAAAACACTGAGTTATAGTTTAAAACCGATTTTTTATTTAAATAATTATTTAATTTATTTAAATTTATTTTAGGTCAAAATAGATAAATAATATCTATATAAGTTCAATGTAATTCATTGGATTCATTTTATAATAATTTTAGATATATAAAAATTTTATTGAACTTTTTACCGTCTTTTACCCACCTCTTAGGAACATTTGTAAATTTATATAAAACTTAATTTTACTGCTTCTGTGAGTTGAATTTCAAAATTCCGAGAGACATTGTTGATATTAGTAAGTAAAATTTGGTTTAATAAGATGAAAATATTTTTTGGTAAATAGTAACTTTTTACTTTTATTTACCACGGTTAAAAGTAAATAGGGTAATTAAGGGTAAAAATGATATTATTATTACCCTAACACATGTACTAATTATATTGGATAAGTGTAATTCGACCAAAAGAATGATATTGGATGGGTATAATAATGATTTGGATGGGTATAATAATGATGTGAAATTGATGTAAATAATAAATATAACATGATAATTATTCTTTATATATGAAATAACATCCAATTATATATTATTTTAATATCAAAAGAATGATATTGTCGCTCGTGCGTACGTACGGATTACCGTCTCCACGAACGCGATGAGATTCATTCCCCATTGTATCCATTCAAGACTAATTTTCATTTGATGATTAAAAATAATGTTTAAAGACTTGATATCATTCTAGATATTAATAGGATACACCCCATACATAACAAATATGACTCACATAACAAATAATATAAAGGAAAATGAATCCATTAACACCCGAAACGACGATAATACCAAGATATTATTAACAAAGCAATGTTAAAAGATCATATATGATGTCATATTAATGTATATGATTATTTTATAATTTTAATAACAATTATTTCACAATTATACAGGAGGTTAACCTACCCTCGACCAAGGAAAAGTACAAGGTAAGGGTTAATTATACAATCTCTTCATTATCTGAGGTTGTTTATACGTAATTATCTATTGAGACCTATTTATCATCCACATCCATACTTCTTAAAAATGTATTTCAAAAAATTATTACTATTTTATAGACTATGGGTAAAAGTAATTTATACCCTTGTTTGACTTTTATACGATGTTTATAAAGTAATATTTCCGTCGTTTTCCAAACAAGGTACTTTTTGACCTTTTCGAAAAATTTAAGGTAAGAATGTTTTTTTAACTTATACGATAGGTGTAGCTATTTTCCACTGTTATAACATCTTCAAAGCTTCCCTTAAAGTATTATAAGAATATTTTCAAATATAAATGTTTTCTTTTATAATTACATGACCTTTAAATGATTTCAAAATAGAAAGATATATTTCTCTAAAATGGTTTTGATTTCATCTATGTCAACATCCTTTGATGGATTTTAATTTTGTTTGAAGTTGATTTATTATGATACAAAACTTCCATATTGTATTGAAATTTTTGTGATATGTTTGACTGTGGATGTGTTATTTCATACCATTCATGGTTTATGGATAAATTATTGACAGTTCTTATGCCAATTTTAATATAAATGTTTATGATATGTTTAAACCTTTTAATATGAGGAATGAATTGGACTTAGTAAGTGATGGGTGGAGCCCGCTATAGATCCTTGATGCATCGGTAGGTCTCATGAGACAAACTAGTGTCTTGGCATAATGCCTTGAAAAAATATTATTTGTAGTATTGGAACAAGGCCTTGACTATGTGGTTATGAAAGTATGGCATTATGCATTCCATCATTATGAAAGTGGCTATTGATATTTCATGTGATTATTAAACTAGTAGAATATCCATGTGAGTAAGTAAATGACATTATTTTGATTTATATTTTCCATATTATGATTAAGTTTATATTGAAAAGGCTTTTATTTTAGTTTTATACATTGCCTTAAATGTTTATGCTTATTTATGAAAGATTCCTCTATATTGTTATCCTTACTGAGCATCTGAGCTCACCCCGATGCGAAGAAGTTTATTATGACTGACCTGTAGGGATAGTCTATGGGATCTCAGTGTTCTATATGGAAACAATGTTGCTGTAGTTTTCATTTCATGATGTAATGTATACCTTATGAATGTATCTAGTACTTCCTAGTCTACTAAACTAATCGGTATTTCGAGACTTGTTCTTTTGTGATCATGCCAATGATATGTAATAATGCACCGAATCTGGGATTCTGGGGTCGTGGCATTACAGTTGGTATCAGAGGAAGTTTAGTACAAACCTTGGAATCTAGATTTAGATAATCTCTGATTAGATCACATTACCCTAAGATAGTCTTTGAGGATTAGTATAGAATAACTTCCTAGAATTTTGGTATTGTAGAGATTTTGTGAGTTTTCCAAGCAATACATCCATGTCTAGATACGAGTAGGTAGAGGTGGCTCTGGCAGAGATGTACCTAGGGTTAAAACATGAAAACATCGCTTGATCTAGACTCGAACAGAAAATGGTGCACGACAATGGGCCTTGCTTCACTCTTGGTTATGACACTCCCGGAGGATATGATTAGGATAATTCTCATTTTCTTTACAAACCATTATGAAGGGTTTATGAGTATATACTTCCTATAAGATTTTTTTTATGATTATGGATTATATCCATAAACTTTTCAATTTATGTTAAGTGTTTTACAAGTTTGGAATTATGTATTCCGATTTATAAACTAATCTAGTTGATGCCATTGTTTAGAAATGGTGCCTAGTGGAAGGAATGGAAACCGTATCAATGCACACACTCCATATAAGGATTTAACTTCTGATAAAGATAATTATAGTGGAGCTGGTGATACAATTGGTGCTGATCAGCTAATCACCATACTGGAAAAACTCACTCAGGTTATGAAAATAACCTTACCCATATAGAGCACCCTAATCCAAAACATGGAGGATCAATGTTAGATCGCTTCATGAGGCAACAACCACCAATATTAAATGGGGGTATAAATCCATTAGTAGCTGAGCAATGGATAAATTCCTTAGAGAAAATATTCCACGCCTTGAGGAGTAGTGAAAGGGAAAAAGTTGTCATGGCAGTTTACCGTCTCACTGGAGATGCTGATCAATGGTGGTCAATGATTAAAAACACAAAGGAATATGATGAAGTATAAAATATGGAATAGAGGGAGTTTAAAGATATTTTCTTAGAAAAATACTTTCCTCATGACCATCGAGCAGATATGGAAAGAAAATTTCTGAGTCTGAGGTAAAAGGAGGATGAGAATGTCACAAAGTATGAAGCTAAATTTACAAGGTTAGCGAGGAATGCTACAGATTATATACGTAACCCAATAAGTAAGATTGATCGTTTCTTTTATGGGTTAAAACCATTTCTCCATCGAGCATTATTATCATAATACTTCTCATCGTACGAAGATATTGTCTCATGTGCTATCAAGACAGAAAAATAATTCTCTAAGTCTTATGACTTTAAATCAAAGAAAGAGAAGAAGAGATCTGCTGAACACTCTAGAAATGAAAATAAGGGAAAGAAGGGAAAAGTTGAATATCCATCCTACAGAAAATGTGGGAAGAAACATCCCGGTGCTTTCCTGAAGGGAATGAGAGTCTGTTACAAGTGTGTTGAAAAAGGCCACCAAGCTCATGATTGTAAGGGGAAGGAAGAGGCTGTCACTATTGAATGCTACAATTTTAGAGAAAGGGAGCATTATGAAAATGAATGTCCTAATCACTAAGGGAAATTACCTCAGAAAATTCCAAGGGATCAAGGCCAAGCTTATGCTATCACTACTACTGTGGTTGAAGCTCTGAAAGACACAGTGGAATGTAATTTAATGGTTTCCTCAAGTTTATCGAATGCTTTATTTGATTCTGGATCATCACATTGTTTCATATCTTCCTAGTTTGCTAAGAAAATTAGATATTTCCAATTTGATTTAACAAGGGAGTTGTCAGTCAAAACTCCTAAGGGAAGTATCATTACAATAAAGTTTTGTGAATCAGTCTCCATTAGGGCATATAAATGTTCTTTATTTGCTGATCTCATCATCATACCCATGATTGAATTTGATATAATCCTTGGTATGGATTGGCTTTTAGACCATGATTTAAAAATTTGTTATAAGAATAAGGAGGTTACTATTTTTGATGATGATGATAAAGAACACCTTATCTTTAGAGCAGAATCGTCACCACCTAATTCTTATCTAGATCCACCCCCAGTCGCTCAACTAAATTCAATTATTGGGGAGGAAGAGAATGAAATAACTGTGGGTGAGGAAAGGAATGTTCAAATAGAGTATGTACCTATTGTGAAAAAATATGTTGACGTGTTTCTAGAAGATTTACCTGAACATCCTCTAGAATGAGAAATTGAGTTTTCCATTGATTTAATTCCTGGTTCAAGACCCATATCGAAGAACCCTTATAGAATGGCCACTATGGAATTAGTGGAACTAAAGAAACAACTAGAGTAATTGAGTAATAAAGGATTTATTCACCCTAGTGTTTCTCCATGGGGATCCCCTGTCCTTTTTGTTAAAAAGAAAGATGAATCTATGAGGTTGTGCATTGACTACAGGGAGATCAATGCTATAACAATAAAGAACAAGTGTCCCCTACCTCTCATTGATGATTTATTCGACCAACTTCATGGATCTCAATACTTTTCAAAGATTGACCTTCGATCTAGATATCATCAGTTGTGTGTGAAGAAGGAATACATTCTGAAAACAGCATTTTGAACCAGGTATGGGCATTACGAGTTTACAGTAATGCCTTTTGGATTGACTAATGCACCCTCTGTCTTCATGGATCTAATGAATAGAGTTTTCAAGGAATATCTTGATGAATTTGTAGTGGTATTTATTGATTATATATTGGTATACTCCAAAAGCTATGAAGATCGTGAAAATAACTTGCGCATTATCCTTAAGACTCTGAGAAGACATGAATTATATGGGAAGTTTAGAAAGTGTGAATTTTGGATTCATGAGATTTATTTTCTTGGCCATATTTTCTCCAAGGATGGAATCTATATTGATCCTTCTAAGACCAAGGCAATCCAAGAATGGATAGCATTGATGAGTATAACTAAGGTACGTAGTTTTATTGGTTTAGCAGGTTATTATCGGCGTTTTGTCCAGAATTTTTCCTGATTGCCTAACCCATTAACCAAGCTCACACGTAAAGGGGTTAAATTTGTTTGGACAAAAGAGTGTAAAGAATGTTTTGAAGAACTGAAGAAAATATTAGTCAATGCTTCTATCTTGACTCTACCATCGGGGAATGATGGGTTTGTTATTTATATTGATGCTTCAAATAAAGGACTTGGTTGGGTCCTTATGCAGAATGATAGGGTTATTTCCTATTCATCATGACAGCTAAAAATTCATGAACAAAACTATCCCACTCATGATCTTGAGTTAGAATCTGTAATCTTTTCTTTGAAGATATGGAGACATTATCTCTATGGTGAAAAGTGTGAGATATATACCGATCACAAGAGTTTGAAGTATATTTTATCATAGAAATAACTCAACATGAGGCAAAGGTGATGGCTTAAACTACTCAATGATTATGATTTCACTATATACTACAACCCAGGGAAGGCAAATATGGTGGTAGATGCTTTGAGTAGAAAGAATAATGGAGTTTTGAACAAGATGAGAGTTGAAATAGATCCTATTTTCAGGGATCTAGTAAAGTTGGACATGGGGATAACCATGGAAGGTGAAATATAAATACTTTTTCAAAAGTTTGCCAAATCATATTTACTAGAAAGGATAAAGAGTTCTAAAAACAATTATGAAGAGTTTCAAAAGAATATTAAAGCTGTGAATGATGGGAGATTGAGTGACTTTGTGTATGAAGATGGAATTTTAAAATTTGGGAAGATACTTTGTGTTCTTGATATACCTGATCTAAAAAGGGAATTGTTGGATGATGCTCATAGTTCCAATTTCTATATACACCCTGGTAGCACCAAAATGTATAGAGATTTGAAGAAACATTTTTGGTGGGACAACATGAAGAGGGAGATTGATGATTTTGTGTCAATATGTATGGTTTGTCAACAAGTGAAAGCTGGAAGGCAACAACCTGGAGGAGTCTTGCAACCTCTTCCCATACCTGAGTGGAAATGGGATAATATTATGATGGAATTTGTCATGGGACTACCAAATACTCCTAGAAGGAACGATGCAATATGGGTCATTGTTGATCGTCTTACCAAGTCATCACATTTTCTTGCTATAAGAGAAGATTTACCACTTGAACGATTAGCAAGACTATATATTAATGAAGTTGTAAGATTTCATGGAGTACCACTATCAATTGTTTCTGATTGTGATCCCCATTTTACATCAAGATTCTGGAAAATTCTTCAGAAATCCCTAGATACTGAAATTCATTTGAGCACTTCCTACCACCCCCAAACTGATGGACAATAAAAACGGACTATTCAAACCTTATAAGACATGTTGAGATCATGCTCACTTGACTTTCAAGGTATGTGGGATCAATATTTACCTATGGTAGAATTTTCCTATAATAATAGCTTCCATTCAAGTATTCAGATAGCACCATATGAAGCATTATATGGAAAGAGATGTCGCACACCAACCTGTTGGGATGATGTTGGTGAAAGAAAACTTGTAGGCCCAGAACTTGTGGAGTAAATAATAGAAAAGGTGAAGGTAATCCAAAACCACATCAAGACATCTCAAAGTAGACAGAAGAGCTATGTTGATAACCCAAGGAAGGATTTGAAATTTCAGGTAAGAGATCATGTTTTCTTGAAGGTATCTCCATGGAAGGGTGTTATACATTTCAGTAAGAAGGGTAAATTGAGTCCCAGGTACATTGGACCTTTCTTCTTGGACGAATTGGGGCTATAGCTTACCATTTGGAAATGCCGCCAAGTCTCTCCAAAGTTCATGATGTGTTCCACGTATCACTGTTGAGAAAATACATGTCTGACCCAATGCATGTACTCACCTATAAGGAATTAAAAATGGAACCCGATCCATATTATTGCGAAGATCCTATCAAGGTTCTTGATACAAGAGAACATGTGTTGAGAAACCGGACAACTCATCTGGTAAAAGTTCTATGGAGAAACCCTAAGATGGAAGAGGCAACGTGGGAACTCGAGGAACTTATGATGAAGAACCACCCATGTCTTTTTATATAGTAATATTCTAGAAATTTCTAGGATTAAATTATTTGAAGTCGGGGAGAATGTAACACCCCAATCTTCCATGGTACGCTTCTCTTTGAATAATACAATAGTGTGTGTTGTATGCAACTTCGAGTTCTAACACACCACAACCAATCAAACTAGCCTTTATGAATAGTAATACCCAATTTTTGAAATTTAATAAATTTTATCTTTCAAAATGGACTTCATTTTTGGATTAGGAATATCGAAATTAGCTTAGGGTGAATTTTTGGTATTTTTCTGAAAACTTTCAATTTTTGATTAATAGTGAAAAACATTGAGTTATAGTTTAAAACCAATTTTTTATTTAAATAATTATTTAATTTATTTAAATTTATTTTAAGTCAAAATAGATACATAATACCTATATAAGTTTAATGTAATTCATTGGAGTCAGTTTATAATAATTTTAGATATAAAAATTTTTATTGAACTTTTTACCGTCTTTTACCCACCTCCTAGGAGCATTTGCAAATTTACATAAAACTTAATTTTAATGCTTCTGTGAGTTGAATTTCGAAAATCCGAGAGACAAGATTGATATCAGTAAGTAAAATGTGGTTCAATAAGATGAAAATAATTTTTTGCGAATAGTAACTTTTTACTTTTATTTACCACGGTTAAAAGTAAATAGGGTAATTAAGGGTAAAAATGATATTATTATTACCATAAAAAATGTCATAATTCTATTGGATAAGTGTAATTATACCAAAATAAAACTTATGAATAAAATATGATCCTTTAAGTCCACTTTGATTAGATTAGGACATTTATTATTATTTAATTCAAAGAAGAGTTAAAAGAGTTAAAATCAAAGTTTAATAACTAAAACATTTTTAATATAGGGTTACATATAAGATAAATTTGACTATAAATATTAATTATAAAGATAAAAATATTTCCTACATAATGGTATTTTATTTATATTTTTTAGACATTAAATGATTTAATTTATTTGTGACACAATGATGATGCAATAATTATCTAATTAATGAAATATTAAAATAATTGATATTATAAATATCCAAATAAATGTAATTTGAGACTTTTTATGAATTAAAAAAAATTTATAGGTTAATATTACATATTAGGGTTGGTTAAATGAATTTTTTTCAAAGTAATAATGCTGTTATGAATTTATAAAAAACAAAATACCAAATAGTGTCAAAATTGACATAAAAGAGTTTTTAAAACAAATATTATATTATTAATTGATATTATATTCCTAAAAATATAAGGTTTTTAAAAAAGACTTATATAATGATAGGTGTGTCATTAATGAACCAATTGGGGTTCTCTTGGAAGTATATAGTAATTTTATTAACCATATAATATAAAAATACAAAGAGACATGGTAAATGTCAAACTATTTAACTATGAGTTAAATCTAAAAGATAAAGTTAATATAGTAACCCAAACCTGTCTAAAACCTATTTATTGAGTGTTTTTCTACCCATAACCACCTTATAATTTAAATAATTCATTTTGGAGCCATTATAAACCGAAAATAATTTTATTATAAAATAATATTTCAAGATTTTCCTAAGGTGCCCCTCACCCCTCTTATAAAAGGGCACTCCCCCTTCTCTATAATTCACACCTTCAAAGCCATTTGGATCTACCAAAACCTACCCAAATACCCTCTAAAATGTCCTACCTTCATCCTAGAGGCCTTAATTTAGTCATAAATCCAAACTAATGAGCCCTTTTGATCAAATCAAAAGGAAGAACCCGAAGAAGAGGTAAATATTTCATCACCTCTTTCAAGTTCTTTTCTTCTTCCACTTCCTCCTTATTTGTTGTTTCCATTATAAAATAATAACTCTAGTATATTATATATACTGTGATGTTATTATAAATATGGTACAACCATATTCATTATTCTATCCATCCTTTTAATGACTTGTCACCATACGTGCGTACGTACGGCTTACCGTCTCCACGTCGGGGTGTAATTGTTATTCAATACATTATTATTTGGATGAGTATAATAATGATGTGTAATTGATGTAAATAATAAATATAACATGATAATTATTCTGTATATATGATATAATATCCAATTATATATTATTTTAATATCAAAAGAATGATATTGTCGCTTGTGCGTACGTACGGATTACCGTCTCCACGAACACGATGAGATTCATTCCCCATCGTATCCATTCAAGACTAATTTTCATTTGATGATTAAAAATAATGTTTAAAGGCTTGATATAATTATATATATGAATAATATACATCCCATCCATAAAAAATATGATTCACATAACAAATAATATAAAGGAAAATGAATCCGTTAACACCTGAAACAACGATAATACTAAGATATTATTAACAAAGCAATGTTAAAAGATCATATATGATATCATATTAATGTATATGATTATTTTATAATTTAATAACAAAAATATTTCATTATTATACAGAAGGTTAACCTACCCTCAACCAAGGAAAAGTACAAGGTAAGGGTTAATTCTACAATCTCTTCATTATCCGTGGTTGTTTATACATAATTATCTACTGGGACCTCTTTATCATCCACATCCATGTTTCTTAAAAATTTATTTCAAAAAATTATTACTATTTTATAGACTATTATTTAAAGTCATTTATACCCTTGTTTGACTTTTATAATATGTTTATAAAGTAATCTTTCCATCATTTTCCAAACATGGTACTTTTTGACCTTTTCGACAAATTTAAGGTAAGAGGCGGGTGCATCTATTTTACGCCGTTATAACACCATCGAAGATTCCCTTACAAGCTTATAAGAATATTTTCAAATATAAATGTTTTTTTTTATAATTTATTTACCTTTAAATGATTTCAAAATAGAAAGATATATTTCTCTAAAATGGTTTTGATTTCATCTATGTCAACATCCTTTGATGGATTTTAAGTTTGTTTGAAGTTGATTTATTATGATAAAAAAACTTCCATATTGTATTGAAGGTTTTGTGATATGTTTGAATGTGGATGTGTTATTTCATACCATTCATGGTTTATGGATAAAGTATTGACATTTCATATGCCCTTTTTAATACGAATGTTTATGTTATGTTTAAACCTTTTCATATGAGGAATGCATTGGACATAGTAAGTGACGGGTGGAGCCTGCTATAGCTCCTTGATGCATTAGTAGGTCTCATGAGACAAACTAGTGTCTTTGCACAAGGCCTTGACAAAATCTTATTTGTAGTCTTAGAACAAGGCCTTGACTATGTGGTTATGAAAGTCTGGCATTATGCATTCCATCATTATGAAAGTGGCTATTGATATTGCATGTGATTATTCGACTGGTAGAATATCCATGTGAGTAATTAAATGGAATTATTTTGATTTATATTTTCCATATTATGATGAAGTTTATGTTGAAAAGGCTTTTGTTTTAGTTTTATACATTTCCTTAAATGTTTATGCTTATTTATGAAAGCTTTTGCTATATTGTTATCCTTAATGAGCATCTGAGCTCACCCCTTTCTATGTTTTATTTTTCCCAAGATGTGAAGAATTATATTATGACTGACCTGCAGGGATAGTCTATGAGATCTCAGTGTTGTCTATGGAAACAATGTTGTTGTAGTTTTCCATTTCATGATGTAATGTAAACCTTATGAATGTATCTAGTACTTCCAAGGCTACTAAACTAATCAGTCTTTAGAGACTTGATCTTTTGTGATCATGCTAATGATATGTAATAATGCACCGACTCTAGGCTTCTGGGGTCAGGGCATTACATACACACATAATTTTTTAAAGAAATTGGGATATCTCCTAAATAAAATGTTAGATCAGAAATCTAAGACCACATTTGAGATCAGAACACGAGGTTTAGCCTAGGTGAAACCAAAAATTTATTAGCACGGGGTGTTCTAATATCGTGACCATTGGCAGGTGAATTTAATTAAAATAAATAGTAAATTTATTTATTTTAAATTAAATGACTTAATTCTATTTCATATATAAATAACCTATTATGATGGATCTATAGGGTTAGTCGCATAACCCTAAGATCATTGAGCAGAGTTCCTTCCATCCTCTTATTGGCGGATCATAATCAAATGAAAACGAAACTCTGGATCCAGGAAGATCTAGGTGTAATGAATGAAAAGAGTTCTGTAATTTTTTGGTGAGTGAATTATTCATTGAAAAATGATCCAAATCCAGGAAGGACTCATCAATTTTTGTATTCTTCCCTAATTGATTAAATATATTGAGCATGATTATCTTTTTCCTTTGATCTACATCAATTTCAAACCTTTGCATGCACCCATGTACTGATTTTCAATTGTTTATAAAATCTATATCCATTTCACCATGTTTTCTCAACCAAATCTCCCCAATTTTTATTCATTGTCCAAGAACACTTAGACAATTATTGTTACACCTTTTTTTGTGCTTTTACCCCATTTGTTCTTCGCGTACTTAGTTATTGGGAAATGAGGCCATGGTTCGACATTTCGGGGTGGGATTGAGCCTGATCAAACCCCCATATTCATGAATACTTTGTATGAGATGAATGTATTAGATATAAATGACATATTTGGGATGATTTTTGAGTTTTGGGTGAATTATTTGTTGATACAGGATCAAAATCGAATATTGAAGTGATGGGATATGCGTGTGGTGCATACGACGAACCCCATGGATGAATTGAATTCATTTTTCGGCCACCAGATGGCTAAAAACAATGACTGGAGGCCTTCCCCACCGATTTTAGGTGCCCTGGAGGTGAGATCCATGTTAGAAGAGTCAGATCTAGAGTGTCAGAATCATATTTAACTTTCTGTGAAAAACCCGACTACACGACATGTACTATAATGAACACATTCCATGTAGTGTCCCTTTAGTTGTGGAACTAGGGTTTTGGAAAAATTAAGGATCACAAACCATGTGTCAAGGCCACACACTGTGTGACCCTCCCCAGGTAGACTGGCCATGTGGCAGAGCATATAGGTAGGACCCCATGTGGGAGGACACATCGTTTACCGAATTACACAAACACAACCAAAGATACATAGACACAACCAGGGGAATGAGCATGACTTTAGGTGGTTGAGGAATGACGTGTAGTCCACCTAAACACCATGTAGTGCTACATGGATAGTGATCCATGTGCCAGATGGGAAAAAACCAAGCAGCATAGCGGGACCACACACCGTGTGGGTCCCCTTATACACCGTGAGCCTCTACTTTCCTTTTGAGGAAACTTCAAACTCTCATATATACTTCATTTAGACTTGTATTTTGGCCCACAAGTAGCCTATCATGAGTGTTTTTCCATGTAGAATGTAATGGTGGATTCCATAGTGGATCTTGAGATATGATTCAATATGTTCTAGGTGTGATGCTTCTTTAGGCACCGCTCAATGATGACAGTGATCAGGAAAGATCACTAGAGAGATTAGAGTGGCACCCTCCTACTGGGTAGGGAATGTGTCCTCTATATATGCACTAAGTGGAACCCTATTTCTAGGTAAGTAATGGGTCCTTTATTGAATATTAGAGTGACACTCTCCATCTAGGTTGGTTATGAGTCCTCTATATACTACTAGATTGACAATCTCCTTCTAAGTAGAGCATAAACCCTCTATCTGCTATCTGAGTGGAACTATACTTATAGGTAGGGAATGAGTCCTCTATATTCTATTTCAGTGTCACCCTCCTACGATATCAGGTCATGGGTCCTTGAATACTATAGTGACACCCTCTAGTTGGGCTAAGCATGGGTCCTATACTGATTATTAGAGTGGAAACCTCTAGCTGGGCTGGGCATGGGTCCTCTACCGACCATCATAGTGGTACCCTCCATCCAGAATAGGGAATGGATCCTTTAGCTATCTATTAGAGTGGAAACCTCTAGCTGGGATGAGAATGGGTCCTCTACCGACCATTAGAGTGACACCCTCCTGTCGGGACATGGCATGGTTCCTCTAGCTATCTATTAAGTGGTACACTCCTATTGTACCAAGGAATGGGTCCTCTACCTAGATATTGTTCCCCTCAACTATGTGGCACAATGGAAAGGTATGGATTGACTTGGATGTTTTTGAATGTAGACACACGAGATGCTGGGAATCATTATTAGACCTTTGGAATAGATGGAACTCTTTCTTGGGTTGGGATGTGAGATAGAGATCCAATTTCTCTCTCATTTGGGCTTCTTTGGATTGAGAATATATATATATATATATGTGTGTGTGTGTGTGTGTGTGTGTGTGTGTGTATCCATGTTGTTGGATTTTTTTACTCTTTTACTTTGGGTTGAGCTGTCTGTCTTTTCCTATCGCGTCTCTTACTATTTCCCCCTCAACTTCAGGGTTTCCTATTAGGTATGTATATAATCAACCCTTCATGGGATTTTCCCACATGTTTTGTGTCTTATGCAGATAACGTACAAGTTTATGATGATTACATAGGATATTAGAGATACCCGATGCATTTGTATGCATACGGTGGTCAGAGCTTAGAGATTCAGAGATAGGTTATCTCAGTATTTAATTTTATAGTTTTGTTAGGTTGGGACATATTTATGGTTGGCTGTGTATTTTTCCCCTTTACTTTTAGTTTTATACTATTGTACTCTTTTTATTTTCTAGAGGTTTTTCATGCATGGTTATTACTCTAGATGTTTCATCTTTTTGTTTATTCCTCTACACTTTTTCATTAAGATGGTCAAGTGTGTGAGTATAAGTACATTAGGTAAAGGCCTCCCATATTAATTATTCCTTTCAGTGATTATCTCCAACCCATGGCCTATGGAGGCATACTTGGGGTAGTTTCGACTTGATCCCCATTTGGTCGGGCCATGACATCAATTCATATTGTTTCTTTTATATTTTCATTTTTTGTTTCATAAATTAACATATTTGAATGAAATTACTTAATATAATGTTTCCCTATGCATTCACTCCCATGTTTTTTTGGATGTGGTATCACTTTCCAAAAGTGAGCAGTCATTAGAGTGAACTAATAATGCTTTGAATTGTGCATTGTTGTCAAGAGTATGAGAGGTCAACTCATCCAATGTAGGGTCTTATTTCTTAGTTTGGGGAACTTTCATAGATTCAAGTAATATTCATTAAATTATTATTAGTAAAAATATTACTTTCATTTATCATGAAAGTTATTTATTAATACCATACATCAATTTAAACATCTATATGTATGATAGGTTCTACATATTTCCCCTCATTGGTTGGTTATGCTCTATTTTTAATCTATAGAACTCGGTGCTCTAGAATTTATCACCATACCAAGAGGTGGTGGGTGTGGAGGAGTTGGGTTTACACCCATGAGAAGGGATAACAATGTATTCCTATGAATATAATCAAAACCCACATAGTTCATTATCGTTTAATGAGACATTTCTTACCTTTTAAGGTCATTTTAAAAGGGCCATTGTGCTGAATTTTAAGGTCGTGTGTCCATGATTGAATAAGTAACTTTTAAGTTAATGCATCTAGGACTAATGATGTTCCTTTTATGGTCCTGAAACCATGAACATCATGTATTTTAGTTTAATTCCACATGACTAGGACCAATGATGTTCCTTTTAAGGTTATGAAACTATAACCACCATATCTTATATTTTATGTTCATAAAACTAGGACCAATTTGAGTAGTTTAAAGTTGTGCAGAGTGGATTACTAGGTGAAAGGTTCTTAGAAATGGTTATTATGAGACTTACACATGAAAAAACCTTTTTGGATATCTTCTATATGTCAGTAACTAGACGGGGAAGGATAATTGGACCCATGAGTTATATGATCTAGAAGGTAATATTTGGTACTTACATTGAATTGTAATCCCATTTATATCTATAGGAAATTAATTGGGCAAATTAAAGGATAATAAAAGGACTACCTAGGTGTTTCGTTGACCTAGTGCCAAGGGATAATTTTCCAAATGCCCAAAGATAACAACACTAATTATCAAGGGAGTACATGACTGATTGTATTTAGAAGAACTTACCAATTAAGGAGGACAACCAGGGGACATATTATAAAAGATTCTTGATTATTTTTATCAGAGGAATGCATGGTTTAAGGGGAGAAAACATACATTCATGGTGACCTAATTATCTTGGTTCATTGGCTTTGGAGGAGGCCTTGATGGAATAATATTTTTGGGATTTTGACCTTGTAAATGGAAGGGAAAAAAGGTTTTTTTGGGTTGATAATAGGGGTTGAATACCCATATAAGAAATATTTTATCGGAGGGATTACCTTGTTCAAATTTTATATAGAGATAGTCTATTGGGAATTGAGCCATATATACTATGGGAAACCCTTGGACAACATAAAATTAAAGCTTTATATGTGAATAAGTGGGGTATACAAATCATAATGGAATATAAATTATAGTGACCACATAATAATAACATAGAAAACCCTCCATAAAGAAGTCATGTGGGGTATATAAAGGGGTTTTTACAAAGGTCTTACATTGACTATCCCACAAGAATCTTATACAGGTAGGTCAAAACTAAAAAAATATTATGCAATTGGATACCCCCCTTAAAACTTAAGTTTAAAGTATACCTAGGGGAATTTTTATCGAAAGACCTTATGAATGAGTTACTCACAAATGATGCGAATTTTAAAACTTTATGCCATGGGAAATTACTTTATCTCCTAAAATACACGACTGAGTTATATTTATAGGTAATCCACATAACTATTCAACTTGAGATAAGTAAAACCATATCCTCATAAAAGAGATGTTCACGAACACTTGGATATTTCTCCCTAACACTAAAAATTATGAATCCACCATATAAAAAACAAGTTACTTAAACAGACCTCCATCACCCATTTAAAATGACTAGATCCCCACATTTTATGTAGTTTTAAATAATCACCACCCAGTCTATAGAAACTATTACTAGACCATAAAAATTTCATGCTACATTAAAGGAGTTCCACCTAGCTATTTAAAATGATGACTGGGTTTTTTTCTTTAAGAATGAACATAGAGGATTTATGGTTATTCCAGTCACATAAAAACTTAGAACTATATAAATTTTAAGAGACCTACTTATTTTTTTATTATGAGTCATGTTTAATTTTTCAAAGTCATGCACTTTCATAATTTTCCTTTGAATCTTCTTGAAAAATTATTGATTATATTTTCTAGGAATCAATAAATACCCCCCATAATTAGATCTAATCAGATTGAAGAGGATAAAATTATAAGGCAACCATGGTGTTTCACATATTATCTATGTATATAACATAAATTGGAAGTCTAACATCCATTATTTCCCCTATAAATAGGGTGGAAAGGTCCACTTGTTCTTTAATTTGTGACCACATAGGAAATTATTCTAAGATTCCATCATTCCCATATTAATTATTCTATGCATCCCACATAAAACACCTATATATAATAATTACATGGGAATTTCATTATTTAGGTAACCACATAAAATTTATACAAATGTATTCCTTTAAAAACTATTTATGCATGGAACTTAAATTCATAGTTTTTATATGGTTCATACTTTGCATGATCTATATTATTTTTTTAACCGTTTAAAATTTCCTGCATTCTTCTTTTATTTGAACCCTTTTTCTAAACCAAATCAATCTTCATGACCTATCATTTATTACTATATAGAAATGAATCTAGAAAAAGATTACTAGATTGTTACTATTTGGTAAACAAATATAATTAATAATTTTTACACCATCCAAAATCAGCACATCCATTTGAGACACTTACTTCTCCCAAATATAATGGGAGAAGGTCTAAGAAACTATCTAATTTCAGAGAGTTTACCCATTTATGGGTTCAGGTTACTAAGTGACACACCCATACCTTATCCTTTGACATGCCATAATAAAACTGCACATTAGATCAACTATTACTATGAGATCATCCATTCCAACATACCTACAATCAAGCACTTCATCAAGGATATTGATACTACAGAAGGGTATGTCACTGTGTAAACACCACTAAACCTAAAGAAAATATGCCATTTTCTAGAACCATATCTCTAAAACTACTCATACATTTTTTAAAGAGCCATGATCAGCCAAATATTGGGGTATTCATGTTAGGACCTTCACCCTAGAGGTGTCTTTGGTATGGAATGGGGATGTCCTTATTGGGTGAGCCAAAGCTACTTAGAGTTTGAAAGGGAACTTTAAGCGGTAGTATTTATAAATAAGTTTGGGTTTAATGATTATTTTCCTATCATAATATGAAAATAATTATAGATTTAATCAATAGGTAGATCCTATACACAAATACAATCCACTTGACATATGAAGAGGCTGGGATAATCCTTTGATATGTGCATATGATTAATGGGGATCCAATTCTAGGGGATATGTATGATGAGCTTTCTCATCCAAATTTCACATGTAATGATGTATAGATGACTCCTCCATTCATAAGGGATATACTAAAACTGGTAAGGAATGTTATAAAATAAGACTTTCACTTATGAGTTGAATTTCCCTTTAGTATATGGGCTGAGATCTTTATCATTCCAAATGTTAGGGGATACAAATAAGGTAGCCATGGATCCACCCAATCTGTAAGACCCATGGGGATCTAGCTACTTATGTTCAATGTTATAATAAGGCCAATATAATGAGTGGGGTTGGGTGACTATCCCTAGGATCAATCCACTGGTCTTATTTGAAGAATTTAAAGTAATGTTCATAATTGAGCATCTCCTTCATATACGTGTGTCACACAATAGGGTAAGTATTGAAACTTTTATGATGGTGTAGAATCTAGTGAGTGGGAATCATATCAACTTATCTATATTGGCATTGGATATATTGTATCAACATTTCAAACACATTTATAATAGAAAGGCCCCATTTAGGTACATTGAACCTTTCAAAGTGCTATGGGTTAAGATTGTATCTCACTTTGGAGGTTATGAATTCATAAATGAAAAATAAATTCCTAGATCCTAGTTCAAGCTATATATTCAGAGAATTTACATGGGAAAGCTTCTCCCACTTGAATACCAATACATAAACAATATCTTGAACATCCATAACCAATTTTTCTTCACAAAATATAGGGATCAAACTAGCATAATCATTGATAATGTGAATTACACCCATGAACATCATGCATTATTAATTTCACAAAGAGAGGTAATGTCGATAGAAAAATTTAACGAGGGATTATTTGTGATAAATACGCTCCTTATAAGTTTTGTCAACCATTAAATTTCATAAAAAATAAATGTCTCACTCTACCTTGAACTGTCTTGGTTAAGAAACATACCTTGGTTTTATACTAATCTTGGTGGATGCTTATATAGGAGGAAACAAAAATAAAAGTTACTCTCCCACCAAGTAATGTCATCATCATACTATCTAATAAATATTATAGAACTTGGATCAAGTTATACCCTGGTGGTTAGTTAGAAAATTTGGTGCCCCAGCTCAAGGGTACACTGGAGACTAAAGGTGAAGAGGAATGGGAGTAGCTAACAGAGGCAGGGAGACCATGTAAGAGGCTTGAGTCAAGGAAGCCTCTGGTAAGTCATATGTTAAGGAAGCATTTGAGACACCCAAAACCATCTCCCTCTATGAGTAGGGTTGACTATTTACCACCCATTCCCATAGATTCCCAGTTTCCAGATGCACGGAGTGAGTGGGATTCCTAAAGGAGTACTTTGTGTATAAAATAAATCTAGGATGCTCTCCAAGTAGAATAAATATTTTTGACAGATCTTGGAAAAAAAATAGTTTTTGTACAATATTTACTATAGGAGATGACTTGACATGACCCAAACCATTGAGGCCCCACTCAGGCTAGTGGTAATCCAATATTTTTACCTCAAGGCCTCTTATAATAAACTAGAGGCTGGTAACTAGCATTGAGTGGGTAAATATCACAATATGATACGACTTAGCCTTTATCGACCTATAATAGTTATATATATCAAATGTATAAAATAAACATCAAACATCATCATGATGTATATATATAATCAACTGAATCATATAAAACCCATACATGAGACATTAGGAAAAAATAAGTCACCAAAAATGAAAAAAAAGTAATTGTACATCGAAAAGCATATTAATTGAATATATATAAGACACAGGGAAGTTCCTCCTCACTATGTGTACTCATAGAATAATCTATAACCATAATGATCCCCACCACTAAAAAAGACCACCAATCTCCATTATACATCACCAAGCATCACCAAGCGTTGGCTTTGAACAAGCTACACCATCTCTACATACACCAAGACCATATCTAAACCTATGAATAATATATACATACACTGTATGTCTGGGTACAAGGCTTGTGTAGAGGTGAGTATGAACATACTCAATATAACACCTCAAAAACCATAAAGGAGAAACTAAAGTAAAAAGTTTTCTAAAAACCCCAGGTATGAGAGAGTAACCAAGAGGAAAAAAGAAAGGATAATCTAGATATGATCAACCACCAGAAGTCTTAGGTATATAGATAAGTCCCAATCATCTCAGCTCCAATCCTTAAAGGTTGTACCTCATGAACAGGTAAGAGTGCTCAAAGAACTGGTAAACCCAAAGTCTGAAGTTGATATCCGACAACATAATACTTCTTGAAGCAACCAATGTGGTTCCTAAGAGTCATAAATCTCAATTAATATGATCTTATCAAAATTTATAATTACCCCACACCTCTAAAATCTACAAAGGGGAGCCTACTCATAATTTAAGCATTCTCATTATCGAGGGAACACCTTGTCCTCTAGTCCATCAATACCATACCACCAATAAAGTATCCAAACTATTAATTATAAGAAAATCATATAACCTAATAGGAAATATTATAGAGGATATAGTTCCCCAAGAAGGTGGGGGAATATTAACTCAATTAGAGGATCACTGCCCCATCCAAGATCCTTATATAGGAGTAATACCAACTCCGTAGATAGTGGATCTCAACCTCGAGTGTGTGGGAGAAGTAACTGAACCTATATGATACATAGGTAGAGGATCCCATTCCATGAGTTTTTGTGTACGTGGGGGGTGGGGGGGGGATAAAAAACTCTACCTGAGGATGGTATGAGAACCTAAACCCTGACATATTCACACCACCAGTGTGGGTAGCCAACCCTCAGAACATTGTGATCATCGTGCTCAAACCCAATCATCGATCAACAGAGATAAATATATAATCGTCTCATATCAACTTTAAAATAAACTTAAATGGACAAAAAAATTATAAAACTTCAATCTATATGGGAAAATACTCAAGATAGGTTATTTATTTTCTTACAATAGGTACTTGTTGTAAAAGTTATGACACTAAGGAAAAAAATTAGTTCACGTGGAGGCCCTAGGGGCATGTGAACCCTATGAGTTCCATGTAGAATGGGTGTGTGGGAATCATGCACATTGATATGAATGGTTGGATGGATATACCATTAGACTATCCAAGATGGTTGACCTAGGTGCACCACCCAGACCTTCCCACTCCTGTTAGATAGGCCCCACTTACGAGGTACTCACTACGAAACTGTCTGGGAATCAACTCCGCTCAATGTAGTGTCCTGATCAAGAAATTGTTTCCTACACAACACTATACTCAATAGGGACTATCCCCATATTCTCCTTGTATAATGATGAATGTGATGAAGGTAAGATCCCTTCACCCCGTGATGACTAGACGGCTGTTGCCCTGCCACTGGCCTCCGCCACGTGTCGTTGTCCCCTTTCCCTTTCCATATTCCCTCACATTGAACTTCCACATCACTACTACCCACATTATAATAGAGAATATAGAGGGTTTATAATAATTTTTTCTTAATAATTCCACCAATAGATCCACACAAAATATAAAAGGGTTCTAGATAAATTATATCCACCCAAAATGAAGAATCCATGGTGTGGCATTAAGGAATTAAAGAACATGGGAAGAAACCTTATAAAATAATTCAATAATGAGAATTAATTAAAGAAAATGGAAAATAAATATTTTTAAAACATTTAAAATGAGAATTCCATGATTAAAAAACAATAATAAATCACAAATACCTACCTCAATGGTGCATTTTTTATGCTAGATGATCATGTCATGTTCCTTGACTACCGTTTTCAATTCCATCATCAACATTAATAACACAAAATAATTTTATTTTTCATGAATATGAAATGGTTAATTTTTCCAATCTAGGAGATTACACCAATGGAGGATGAATTTTATTAATTCCCCTTTTACAATGGAGGGAGAAATAATTAGAGAAAATGAAGAGTTATTTCAATAACTTCCCTCAATTAATTTCCCTTATGAATTTAAACCTCTCATTATGGTTTTTTCTTTCCAATAATAATAGGTTATATAAATTTTGATCAATAATATCTAATTTACAAATCATTGCCTCACTATTGAGCATAATAAAAAAATTATTTTTATTTAATTTAAAGGGCACAAATTCTTGGTCGCAACAACAGTGTCAGAATTTGTATCCAATGCTTTGTTTATATGAAAGAGTATAATTCATAAGAACACACACATAGGGGATAAAAATATTATTTTTACATTTAATATATTTTTATCAAGGCCCCTTTGTTCCCTCAATTCCAAATTGACTGAGCCTAGGGGTAAACACCACACCCTAGAATCAATATAATCATCAAATAATTTTTATGGTTTCATCTACTTAAGTAAATTTACTATTTTAACCTTAAAGTGGTTTCAAGACCTTGAAACTCAAAATAAAGATAAGTCTAAATCAGAAAAAATTTTAGGCACTATATCCTACCAAACACAAGACCTTTTCATCCCCAAAAAGGAAACAATTAGGATTCCTTAAAAGAAAATCTCATGAAACAACCCTTATAGAAACAATGCAACATCGCATGATCTTACTTTATCATGGGGGTTCGAGATCTAAAACAACTTAGTACAAAACTATTTAGGAAGGAAAAATTATACTCCATATATGAGATACTGACTCCAGACCATCTTGAAATGTGACCTAAGCATAAATATGCCTTTTATCAAGGTGAGTCTTTATGAGTCTCATACACCAAAAACTTTTATTATTTGAAGGTCGTTCTACCACATGGGATGAAATGAAACCACAAACCCCTAACATCCATATCTGAATGGTTCTTTTACAATACTACCACTAGTGGGAGTGACTCAATCCCCACCTTTTAATATCATACTAGATGATTTTTATATGAGAGAAAACCATCCAAATTACACTATAACACTAATCACTTTACCAGATTTAAATTTGAAATAAAAAAATCTAACATGATGCATGATATTAAATTTATACACCTCTTTCTCTACCCTATCCCACCTTCCACTCACAAGCACTATCATTTCTAGGTTTTTCACAAAATCCATATAACACTTTTGTCATAAATCCTTCACAATTATTTTTGGAAATCCTCTTTTTGTATCTCAATAATCAAAATATCATGCCCACTGTTGAAGATAACCTAGTTGTTTTTTCATTAATCTTTTGTAAAATATACTGAATATTACATTAGGAACAATAAAAACTTCATCAAACTAATCGAAAACACACCATTGCCCATTGGGTGGTCCAATCATCCACAATCCAAAGTGTATAGTCCTGAATATTTATATTTCCTCACTCTTTCAACTCAAGAGCCCAAGTTAACACCTAACCGAGTGACCAAAATCCACACCCCATAGAAAACATCCTATTAAACCATATATAAAGAGTTTATATATGGTAGGAACACCCACAAAAATCCACTAGACATTCCACACCAATGCTAGTCTCCACTAGGGTAGTATCCAATCAGGATGTATATCCCAATATTTAATACAAAAACCAAGAGAATACCACTATATAACTTGGAAAATTGGCTACATGATCCCCAAATTTAAGAAAAACCTTAATTTTTATCACCCAAGAACATACAGTCACATAAGACTAATAAGTTGATGTTACCATTGTGGGACTCTCTCACATAAAAGATGAGTGTGGAACCACCACCATTTATTTAAGGTGAGAATATAACTATATTTTGATACACGAATCACTACTCAAAAACTAGATTCCTACACATATCCTATATTGACTAGACATAAATTCCTATGTTAGAATCATCAACTACCACATTGTTGATTCACTACCAAAATCTCATCAACCACCATGGACTCATCTTCATGATGACCAATGTTACCCCATGACTCTAATTCCCATACCATGAGATTTTACTAATTTTTTTTACTCACATGTAAAGATAAGGGAAAATTCCTTGAACTACCAATATGTCCCTTAATGAATCGATAAAAGGAAGGAATCAATACAATTTCCTCATAAACACCACCGAGTGTTGATTTCTCAACATATAAAGACTTGAATTCCATATTAAGAATTTAATATAATGAATAAAACCATATTTTATAAAGGGAAAACCATATACCACCCTTAAGAAGTATCCATACATTCCTCTATGCTCATTATAAATGAACTCTCATCTAGGAATAAAGCACATAAATCCATTCTTACTATAAAATGGGCAACCAAATTCAAATTCTCAAGGGTGAGCTTCACTCTCTACATCCAAAATTCTCACTAAAACTCTAGTGATCACTTCTTATAAATAAAATTGTATTCCTATATGATCTAATCAAGTTTGAAATTAAAAATACATCTAAAATGTGAAATGATAACCCCATACTTGAATATAATGATCTCAATTATCTAGAAGGGTTGAGTGAAAGATAGTCTCCGTCAATGGAAACTTTCTAGAAAACTAAAAGTATGGATATGGGTTTCATAAAAATATCTAAATCTAAGGAATATTAAGTAGTAAGAATAACTCATGGAAATTATATCATTAATTATGGTCCTTGATAATAGGACATGAATCATACTTCAATTCACACCCACCGACACCTATCCATAACCAACCATCATGTGCATTGCTACATCTCCATCCGTTCGACTATCAACATTCTAGGACTTATAATAACTAACTAAATGTGGTGATGATGGGTGGGGACCATAGTTTCATCCATCTTTATATACTTATACACCATTGAATACCTAAAAAACAACCATTTTATAGTCAATGAGTCCAATAATAAGGAGGTTCCAGATTTTATTACCATATCCAACATAGAGGCCCATCCACAATACCACTATGGTTGTCTTTAGGTGGAAAGATAACCTAATATCATAACTAGTGTGTATTGATTCCTAGAATTCATAATATTACAACTCTCTTAGGGGTATCTGACAAAGGTGATATTGCATAAATACACAATCGAATCTCAATTAATCTTCCTATAGAGTCCTATTTGAATTACTGATCTTGAGAAGTTAAACTATGAAACATTTCTAGGGAATACCTCATGATGTCCATGGCCCTTGATGTATACTCTTACATAGTCAAGCTACCCTATAGAGGGTTTAACATACTTGGATAAAACTATCTCTTTTAAAATAGATCAAACTCCAACCATGGTAGAGTATCCCCATCACAAGTTTAGGGAAAACATCGTCCTCTAATAGATCACTATTCCGAGTAGAGAGATCAATGCTTGAACTATAATATAGATAGTGAAAGCTTGAACCAAATGAAAATTTGAGTCTTTGAATCTAACTAACCCTCCATCACTCAAGGGTTAATCTCTCCATGTAAACTTGTAACTCCCTGACCCCATTTACCCAGAGTCAGTGCATTATTTTAATACATTGACATGATTACAAGAAATCAAGTCTTGAAGGACTGATCAGTTTAGCAGACTTGGAAAATAGATTACATACATTAACTTTACATTAAAATTTCAAACATACAACACATAAAAATAATCCTTTGAGAATTCCATTGTTCTCTTAGCTTAACCATGCATCTCAAACACAAAACACTTCTTGGGATCCTGGGAAAATAAAACATAAGAAAGGGGTGAGATCAGATGCTCAGTAAGGGTAAATAATTTAGCGGAAGCTATAAAATTTTAATGATAGATGTGTAATAAACAAAATAACATTTTTAAACATAATCTTGAACATAATATGGAAAAAATTAATCAAACATCACCATATAAACAAGCACATGGATATTCTACTAGTCGAATAATCACATGTAATAACTAATTTCATAATGAGGGAATACCTAACGCTGGACATCATTACCGCATAGTCAAGGCCTTGCGCCAAGACTAAAAATAATTTTTTTTTGTCAAGGCCTTTTTCCAAGACACTAGTTTGTCTCATGAGAACTACCGATGCATCAAAGAGCTATAGCGGGCTCCACCTGTCACTTAATAAGTCAACAACATTCCTCATATGAAAAAGTTGAAACATAATATAAATATTCGTATTAAAACTACCATACGAAATGTAAATACATTAACCATAAACCATGAATGGTATAAAAATAGAACATCCACAGTCAATCATATCATAAATCATTCAATAAAATATTGAAGATTGTATTATAATAAATCAAGCTCAATCAAAAATAATATTCAGTAAAGGATGTTGACATAGTTGAAAATGATGAGTAAAACTTTTTGAGAGAAATATCCTTTTTGTAAAATCATTTAAAAGTCATACATTTATAAAGGAAGTAATCTAAAAGATATTTTTGAATAAAAGTGTCCCATACCACTTTGAAACTTTTTAAAAGAATTATCATTTCAAAGCATTCATGTTAATATAAAAAAATCCTTAAAATTATTTTGAAAACATGGACATTAATTAAAAAGATTTAGAAAGATAAATATTTAAAACATTTAAAATTCTGATCTTGATAAAGATTACCTTTCAAAAATACTTAAAATATTAATTTTTAAATCATTTTTATGAAAAATAGACATGGATGATAAAAATTTCCCAGTAAATACTTACACATAAACAATCTCGAATAATAATGAGATTGAGGAATTAACCCTTACCTTGCACTTTCCTTTAGTCGAGGGTATGTTTAACCTCCTATATGAAGATTGTAGTATGTTATTAAATTATACCAGAACCATATTAATATTTATGATATCATACATGATTCATTTATGACTTTATACTACCCATTTAATAATAATTTCCATGTTAAATTAACATTTCAGGTAATGATCGCTTTCTTTATCGTACGTGTTTTAACTTGTTACTCTTGATTGTATCACTTAGATAAAGATTTAAATACTTAAAAAATATAAAAAATTATTTATATATCATATATATTTAGAATATAAATATGTATAATAGACATATATATGAAATGAAAAACACCGTTTATGGAGACGGTAGTCCATATGTACGCATAAACGTTGTTTCCATTTTCATATCGTATTGAACGGAACTAAGTGAATAAGATATATGTAAGTAAACACAAAAAAATATATATCCAGTAGCATTATTATTTCATATATTATATACTTATTAGTAATATATATTTTTATAATCGTCGATGAATGGTGAACGTGGAAATGAATCTCATCGCGTCGTGGAGATGGTAATCCGTACGTACGCACGAGCGACAATATAATTTCCTTAAAGGTGTGGAATTGGATGGTATATTAATTTTAAATAGAAATTAGCATGCTATTTTCATTATTTATATACATATTACTCATCATTATATCCATCCAAATAATATAGTGTTGAATAACAAATTACACCACAACGTGGAGACGGTAAGCCGTACGTACGCACGCATGGTGACATTATAATTCATAAGATGGATAGAATAATGAATATAGTTGTGACATATTTATAATAACATTAAAGTATATAGAATATACTGGATTTATTATTTTATAATTGAAACAATAAAGAAAGTGTAAGTGGAAGAATAAGAGAACTTGAAAGAGGGTAATGAAATCATTACCTATTCTCCGGGTTATTCCTTTTGATTTGATCAAAAGGGATCCTTAGGATGGATTTATGACTAAAGTAAGGCCTCTAGGATGAAGTTAGGATAGTTTTGAGTATATATGGGCAGGGTTTTTCTAAGCCAAATGGCTTTGGAGGTGTGATTTTGAGAGAAGGGGAAGTTCCCTTTTACAAGAGGGGTGAGGGTCACTTTAGGAAAAGATTAAAGTATTAATTTATTATACAATAATATTCGGTTTATAATGGTTAAAAATGAATTAATTTCGATACTTAGGGGGTTATGGATCTAAATCCTCTCAACCAATAGGTTTTAGACAAGTTTAGGTTACCATTTTAACCTTATCTTTTAGATTTAACTCTTAGTTAAATAATTTAACTTTTACCGTGTCTTCTTGTATTCTTACACTATATGGTTAGTAAACTTACTATAAACTTAAAATAGAGCCTCAAGTGGATAATTAATGAAATATATAATATTATTTAATCCATTTTTCTAAACCTTACACTACTGGAAATCCAGCATTTCCCAACGGTTTAGAACCGTTGGGAAAGGCTGCAGAACCGTTGGTATATGTTATACAAACGGTTCTGCAAACCGTGGGGAAGTAAGCCGTTGGGAAAGGCTTTTCCCAACGGTTTACAGAGAACCGTTGGGATAGGTTAGAAAAAATCAACCTATCCCAACGGTTCTGCCAAACCGTTGGGAAAGGCCTTTCCCAACGGTTTGGCCTGTTGGGAAATCAAACAGAGAAATTCTTTCCCAACGGTTTACAAACCGTTGGGAAAGGTTTTTACCAACAGTTCATAGAACCGTTGGTAAAAATAACCATTCAACAGGATATCCCAACGGTTTTAAACCGTTGGGATAGGTTGTTTTTACCAACGGTTCCTTGAACCGTTGGTAAAAATAACTACATAGAGTTTATGCCAACGGTTTTCAAACCGTTGGCATAGGCTTTGCTGTGAAAATTGCACAGCAGCCTACAATTTGCACAGCAGGTCTCGGTTTCAATTCAATTTTCTATCCAATTATGCCCTCATTTTCAATTCATTTTTCAATCCAATTATTGTACCTGTAACACATATAATGCATACATATAGAGAACAAACCAACACATACAAATAATGAAAACCAACCAACCAACACATATAATGCATCCTGAAAATATACACATCCATAATTAAAGTAGAATTCATAACATAATTATAAACATACATAATTCATTTAGAATTCATTTTAAAATTTAGATGACAATCATATGTGGAATCCGTAATTCAATTCATAATTTGATTGGTTTTTCATATACCATATATTTTTAATAGAAATGATATCCATTTTAAACAAAATACATACATCTGGATTGATACCGGTCACACCGTGTCTTGGATTGAGGAGAGGTTAACTCGTACACGTCACAAATGACTCATTGATCGTTGTCCTAAAGTATCAACATATTCTGAAATCGTTTGGTCGGTTTTCCATATGTCAGTTGTTGTTTTCACTTAAAATGAAGTATTTTTTAAATAAAAGAGAGACACTTTGAATGGTGTTGGCCACACCGCGCCTCGTATTGAGGCGGGGTTAACTCGTACACATCAAAAATGACCCATGGATTGTTGTGATAAAATATAAACACAATCAGAATGCGTTTGGTTGGTTTTCCGTATGAATTTAAAATGTAGTCCATTTTAAAGAAAAGAGATACACTTAGAGTGGTCTCGGACAAACCGCGACTCAGATTGAGGCGTGGTTGACTCGTACACGTAACATATGACCCATGAATCGTTGTTCTAAATTTTCAACAGATTCCGAATGCGTTTGGTCAGTTTTTCATATGTCAGTTGTTTATTTCACTTATAATCTTGTCCATTTTAAACAAAAGAGACACAATCAGAGTGGTACCAGCCACACCATGTCTCAGATTTAGATGGGGTTGACTCTTACACGTCTCAAATGACCCATGGATCATTTTCCTAAAGTATCAACACAATCCGAATGCGTTTGGCCGGTTTTCCGTCTGTCAGTTGATGTTTTTCACTTAAAATGATGTCCTTTTGAAACAAAATACATACACTTTGAGTTGTTCCGGCCACACCATGCCTCGGATTGAGGTGGCGTTGACTCGTACACATCACATATAACCCATGTATCGTTCCCCTAAAGTTTCAATGGAAACCGAATGCGTTTGGTCAGTTTTCCGTATGTACTTAAAATATTGTCCATTTTAAACAACAAAAAGTCACTTAGAGTGGTCCCGACCACACTTAGATGAAAATTAAATTAGAATTCATAACGTAATTATAAACGTACATAATTCATATAGAATTCAATTTAAAATTTAGATGACAATTATATGTGGAATCCGAAATTCAATTCATAATTTGATCAGTTTTTTCTATACCATATATTTTTACCTCAAATGATGTCCATTTTAAACAAAATACATACACCTGAAGTGATACCGGCCACACCGCATCTCAGATTGAGGCGGGGTTGACTCGTACACATCACATTTGACCCATGGATCATTGTGCTAAAGTAACGACACAATCCGAATGCATTTGATCGGTTTTCCGTATGCCAGTTGATGTTTTTCACTTAAAATGACGTCCTTTTGAAACAAAAGACGGACACTATCAGCGGTTCCGACCACACCGCGTCTCCAATTGAGGCGGGGTTGATTCGTACACGTCACATATGACCCATGGATTGTTCTCCTAAAGTTTAAATGGAAACCGAATGCGTTTGGTCAGTTTTCCGTATGTACTTAAAATGTTGTCCATTTTAAACAAAAAAGTGACACTTAGACTAATCCTGACCACACCGCGGCTCAGATTAATCCCGGGTTGGCTCGTACATGTCACATATTACACATGGATCGTTGTGATAAATTATCAAAAGATTACGAATGTGTTTGGTCAGTTTTGCGTATGCCAGTTATTCTTTTCATTTATAATCATGTCCATTTTAAACAAAAGAGACAGAGTTAGAGCGGTGTCGGCCACACCGCATCTTGGATTAAGAAGGGGTTGACTTTTACACATCACATATGACTCATGGATCGTTGTGCTAAAGTATCGATAGAATCCGAATGCGTTTGGTCATTCTTCCATATGTCAGTTGATGCCTTTCACTTAAAATGACGTCCTTTTGAAACAAAAGACGGACACTTTGAGTGGTGTCAGCCGCACCGCATGTCGGATTGAGGCGGGGATTATTCTTACACGTCACATATGACCCATGGATCGTTCTCCTAAAGTTTCAATGGAAACCGAATCCGTTTGATCGTTTTTCCGTATGTACTTAAAATGGTGTCCATTTTAAACAAAAGAGAATCACTTAGACTTATCCTGGCCACACCGCGACTCAGATTCATCCCAGGTTGGCTCGTACACGTCACATATGACCCATGGATTGTTGGGATAAATTATCAACAGATTCAGAATGCGTTTGGTCGGTTTTCCGTATGTCAGTTGATGCTTTTCACTTAAAATGACGTCATTTTGAAACAAAAGATGGACACTTTGAGTGGTGCCGGCCACACCACGTCTCCGGATTGAGTTGAAACCACCGTGAAACATTCTAATTATTATTTGTGACGTGTACGCATAGACGGAACGTCAATCGGACGTGCGGTTTGCGCGGTACGACTCAATATTCATGTTTTAAGTGATGCGCGCGCTTCGTAAACGCGCGTGAGGGGGGTCCAAACAGGCCGAAAGAAGTCGGAATGGCCTGAAATCAGACGAAAAATACGGGAGAGTGATTTATGAAGTGGTCGAGCAGACGGCACGTCAATCGGACGTGCCGTGTGCCCGCGGTGACCGACAACGCAGTTCTGGTGTCATAAACGGCCAAAACGGGCGTCCAACGGCCAAATTCATAGCGGACGACCTCAGATTAAGCTGAAACCACCGTGCAACATTCTAATTATTATTCTTGACGTGTACGCGCAGACAAAACATCAATTGGACGTGCGGTTTGCGCGGTACGCCTCAATATTCGTCTTTTAAGTGATGCGCGCGCTTCGTAAACGCGCGTGAGGGGGGTCCAAACGGGCCGAACGAAGTCGGAATGGCCTGAAATCAGACGAAAAATACGGGTGAGTGATTTCTGAAGTGGTAGAGCAGACGGCACGTCAATCGGACGTGCCGTGTGCCCGCGGTGACTGACAACGCAGTTCTGGTGTCATAAACGGCCAAAACGGGCGTCAAACGGTCAAATTCATAGAGTACGACCTCATATTGAGCTAAAACCACCGTGAAAAATTCTAATTATTATTCTTGACATGTACGCGCAGATGGCACGTCAATCAGACGTGCGGTTTGCACGGTACGGCTCAATATTCGTGTTTTAAGTGATGTACGCGCTTCGTAAACGCGCGTGAGGGTGGTCCAAACGGGCCGAACGATTTCAGAATGGCCTGAAATCAGACGACAAATACGGGTGAGTGATTTATAAAGTGGTCGAGCAGACGACACATCAATCGGATGTGCCGTGTGCCCGCGGTGACCGACAACGCAGTTCTGGTGTCATAAACGGCCAAAACGGGCGTCCAACGGTCAAATTCATAGCGGACGACCTCGGCTTGACCTAAAACCACCGTGAAACATTCTAATTATTATTCGTGACTTGTACGCATAGACGACACGTCAAACGGACGTGCGGTTTGCGCGGTACGACTCAATATTCGTGTTTTAAGTGATGTGCGCGCTTCGTAAATGCGCGTGAGGGGGGTCCAAACGTGACGAACGAAGTCGGAATGGACTGAAATCAGACGAAAAATACAGGAGAGTGATTTATGAAGTGGTCGAGTAGACGGCACATCAATCGGACGTGCCGTGTGCCCGAGGTGACCGACAACGCAGTTCTGGTGTCATAAACGGCCAAAACGGGCGTCCAGCGGTCAAATTCATAGCGGACAACCTCAGATTGACCTGAAACCACCGTGCAACATTATAATTATTATTCGTGACCTGTACGCGCAGACGACACGTCAATCGGACGTGCGGTTTGCGCGGTACGGCTCAATATTCGTGTTTTAAGTGATGCGCGCGCTTCGTAAACGCGCGTGAGGGGGGTCCAAATGGGCCGAACGAAGTCAGAATGGCCTGAAATCAGACGACAAATACAGGAGAGTGATTTATGAAGTGGTCGAGCAGACGACACGTCAATCGGACGTGCCGTGTGCCCGCGGTGACCGACAACGCAGTTCTGGTGTCATAAACGGCCAAAACGGGCATCAAACGGTCAAATTCATAGCAGACGACCTCGGAATGAGCTGAAACCACCGTGAAACATTATAATTATTATTCGTGATGTGTACGCGTAGACGGCACGTCAATCAGATGTGCGGTTTGCGTGGTACGGCTCAATATTCGTGTTTTAAGTGATGCGCCCGCTTCGTAAATGCGCGTGAGGGTGGTCCAAATGGGACGAACAATTTCAGAATGTCCTGAAATCAGACAAAAAATATGGGTGAGTGATTTATGAAGTGGTTGAGCAGACGACACGTCAATCGGACGTGCCGTGTGCCCGCGGTGACCGACAACGCAGTTCTGGTGTCATAAACGGCCAAAACGGGCGTCCAACGGTCAAATTCTTAGCGGACGACCTCGAATTGACCTGAAACCACCGTGAAAAATTCTAATTATTATTCGTGACGTGTATGCGTAGACGACACACCAATCGGACATGCGGTTTGCTCTTTACGGCTCAATATTCGTGTTTTAAGTGATGCGCGCGCTTTGTAAACGCGCGTGAGGGGGGTCCAAATGGGCCGAACGAAGTCGGAATGGCCTGAAATCAGACAAAAAATACGGGAGAGTGATTTATGAAGTGGTCGAGCAGACAGAACGTCAATCGGACGTGCCGTGTGCCCGCGGTGACCGACAACGCAGTTCTGGTGTCATAAACGGCCAAAACGGGCGTCCAACGGTCAAATTCATAGAGGACGACCTCAGATTGACCTGAAACCACCGTGAAACATTCTAATTATTATTTGTGACATGTAAGCACAGACGGCAGGTCAATCGGACGTGCGGTTTGTGCGGTACAGCTCAATATTCGTGTTTTAAGTGATGCGCGCGCTTCGTAAACGCGCGTGAGGGGGGTCCAAACAGGCCGAACGAAGTCGGAATGGCCTCAAATCAGACGAAAAATACGGGAGAGTGATTTATGAAGTGGTCGAGCAGACGGAACGTCAATCGGACGTGCCGTGTGCCCGCGGTGACCGACAACGCAGTTCTGGTGTCATAAACGGCCAAAACGGGCGTCAAACGGTCAAATTCATAGCGGACGACCTCAGAATGAGTTGAAACCACCGTGAAATATTCTAATTATTATTCTTGATGTGTACGCGCAGAGGGCACGTCAATCGGACGTGCGGTTTGCGCGGTACGACTCAATATTCGTGTTTTAAGTGATGCGCGCGCTTCGTAAATGCGCGTGGGGGTGGTCCAAATGGGCCGAATGATTTCGGAATGGCATGAAATCAGACGAAAAATACGGGTGAGTGATTTATGAAGTGGTCGAGCAGAAGGAACATCAATCGGACGTGCCGTGTGCCCGCGGTGACCGACAGCGCAGTTCTGGTGTCATAAACGGCCAAAACGGGCGTCAAACGGTCAAATTCATAGCGGACGACCTCATATTGAACTGAAACCACCGTGAAACATTCTAATTATTATTCGTGACATGTACGTGTAGACAGCACGTCAATCGGACGTGCGGTTTGTGCTGTACGGCTCAATATTCGTGTTTTAAGTGATGCGCGCGCTTCGTAAACGCGCGTGAGGGGGGTCCAAACGGGCCGAACGAAGTCGGAATGGCCTAAAATCAGACGAAAAATACGGGAGAGTGATTTATGAAGTGGCTGAGCAGACGACACGTCAATCGGACGTGCCGTGTGCCCTCGGTGACCGACAACGCAGTTCTGGTGTCATAAACGGCCAAAACGGGCGTCAAACGGTCAAATTCGTAGCGGACGACCTCGGAATGAGCTGAAACCACCGTGAAACATTCTAATTATTATTCGTGACGTGTACGCGCAGACGGAACGTCAATCGGACGTGCGGTTTGTGCGGTACGGCTCAATATTCGTGTTTTAAGTGATGTGCGCGCTTCGTAAACGCGCGTGAGGGTGGTCCAAACGGGCCGAACGATTTCGGAATGGCCTGAAATCAGACGAAAAATACAGATGAGTGATTTATGAAGTGGTCGAGTAGACGGCACGTCAATCGGACGTGCCGTGGGCCCACGGTGACCGACATCGCAGTTCTGGTGTCATAAACGGCCAAAATGGGCGTCCAACGGTCAAATTCATAGCGGACGACCTCAGATTGACCTGAAACCACCGTTCAATATTCTAATTATTATTCGTGATGTGTACGCGCAGACGACACATCAATCGGACGTGCGGTTTGTGCTGTACGGCTCAATATCCGTGTTTTAAGTGATGCGCATGCTTCGTAAACGCGCGTGAGGGGGGTCCAAACGGGCCGAACGAATTCGGAATGGACTGAAATCAGACAAAAAATACGGGACAGTGATTTTTGAAGTGGTCGAGCAGACGACACGTCAATCGGACGTGCCGTGTGCCCGCGGTGACCGACAACGCAGTTCTGGTGTCATAAACGGCCAAAACGGGCGTCCAACGGTCAAATTCATAGCGGACAATCTCAGATTGACCTGAAACCACCGTGCAACATTCTAATTATTATTCGTGACATGTACGCGCAGACGGAATGTCAATCAGACGTGCAGTTTGCGCGGTACGACTCAATATTCGTGTTTTAAGTGATGCGCGCGCTTCGTAAACGCTCGTGAGGGTGGTCCAAATGGTCCGAACGATTTCGGAATGGCCTGAAATCAGACGAAAAATACGGGTGAGTGATTTATGAAGTGGTCGAGTAGACGGTATGTCAATTGGACGTGCCGTGTGCCCGCGGTGACCGACAACGCAGTTCTGGTGTCATAAACGGCCAAAACGGGCGTCAAACGGTCAAATTCATAGTGGACGACCTCTGATTGACCTGAAACCACCGTGCAACATTCTAATTATTTTTCGTGACGTGTACGCGCAGACGACACGTCAATCAGACCTGCGGTTTGCGCGGTACGGCTCAATATTCGTGTTTTAAGTGATGCGCGTGCTTCGTAAACGCGCGTGAGGGGGGTCCAAACGGGCCGAACGAAGTCGGAATGGACTGAAATCAGACGACAAATACGGGACAGTGATTTCTGAAGTGGTCGAGTAGATGGAACGTCAATCAGACGTGCCGTGTGCCCGCGGTGACCGACAACGCAGTTCTGGTGTCATAAACGACCAAAACGGGCGTCAAACGGTCAAATTCATAGCGGACGACCTCAGATTGAGCTGAAACCACCGTGAAACATTCTAATTATTATTCGTGACGTGTACGTGCAGACTGCAATCAATCGGACGTGCGATTTGCGCGATACGGCTCAATATTCGTGTTTTAAGTGATGCGCGCGCTTCGTAAACGCGCGTGAGGGTGGTCCAAACGGGCCGAACGATTTCGGAATGGCCTGAAATCAGACGAAAAATACGGGTGAGTGATTTATGAAGTGGTCGAGTAGACGGCACATCAATTCGACGTGCCGTGTGCCCGCGGTGACCGACAACGCAGTTCTGGTGTCATAAACGGCCAAAACGGGCGTCAAACGGTCAAATTCATAGCGGACGACCTTGGATTGACCTGAAACCACCGTGCAACATTCTAATTATTATTCGTGACATGTACGCGCAGACGGGACGTCAATCGGACGTGCGATTTGCGCGGTACGGCTCAATATTCGTGTTTTAAGTGATGCGTGCGCTTCGTAAACGCGCGTGAGGGGGGTCCAAACGGGCCGAACGAAGTTGGAATGGACTGAAATCAGACGAAAAATATGGGAGAGTGATTTATGAAGTGGTCAAGCAGACGGCACTTCAATCGGACGTGCCGTGTGCCCGCGGTGACCGACAACGCAGTTCTGGTGTCATAAACGGCCAAAACGGGCGTCCAACACATTTCGAATGCGTTTGGTCAGTTTTTCGTATTTCACTTTTTGTTTTCACTTAAAATCTTATGGAAATTCATAAAGAATATTTTTATATCATATTTAGTATGGATTAGATTTTAGTTGATTGTGCTATGAAACATTTCAGAGCTAATGAAATTAAGGAAGGTGGAGGGGCTGTCCGGGGGGCTGTCCGGGGGGGCTGTCCGGTGGGTGTCCGGGGGGCTGTCCGGGGACCAAGGAGGAGGGTGGGGGGGGGGGGGGCTGTGCGGGGTCTGTCCGGGGGGTGTTTGGGGGTTGTTCAGGGGGTTGTCCGGGGTTGTTCAGGGGGCTATCCGGGGGTTGTTCAGGGGTTGTTCAGGGGTTGTTCAGGGGTTGTTCAGGGGGTTGTCCGGGGTTGTTCAGGGGGCTGTCCGGGGGGTGTTTGGGGGGTTGTCCGGGGTCCAAGGGGGAGGGTGGGGGGTTGTCCGGGGGGCTGTCCGGGGGGTTGTCCGGGGGGATGTCCGGGGGGCTATCCGGGGTCCAGGGTGGAGGGTTGGGGGCTGTACGGGGGGCTGTCCAGGGGGCTGTCCGCGGGGGCTGTCCGGGGGGGCTGTCCAGTGGGTGTCCGGGGGGCTGTCCGGGGACCAAGGAGGAGGGTGGGGGGGCTGTGCGGGGTCTGTCCGAGGGGTGTTTGGGGGTTCTTCAGGGGGTTGTCCGGGGGGTTGTCCGGGGTTGTTCAGGGGGCTGTCCGGGGGTTGTTCAGGGGGTTGTTCAGGGGTTGTTCAGGGGTTGTTCAGGGGTTGTTCAGGGGTTGTTCAGGGGGTTGTCCGGGGTTGTTCAGGGGGCTGTCTGGGGGGTGTTTGGGGGGTTGTCCGGGGTCCAAGGGGGATGGTGGGGGGTTGTCCGAGGGGCTGTCCGGGGGGCTATCCGGGGTCCAGGGTGGAGGGTTGGGGGCTGTACGGGGGGCTGTCCGGGGGGCTGTCCACGGGGCTGTCCGGGGGGTGTTTGGGGGGTGTTCGGGGTCCAAGGGGGAGGGGGGGTTGTCCAGGGTCCAAGAATGAGGGGGGTTGTCCAGGGAGTTCACAAAAACACAACCACTAAAGGACAACAACATCCATAAAAACAGACAATATATAAAAATAACTCAACTCCAATACTATATTACGAGTCTAGATAAAACCAACAACTAGAATAGATTAAACATCAAATCTCAGTAATATAAGTCAAAAATGTAACAGATCAATATGTACCATATCAGCATCACCATAACCATCATCATCATCATCATCAACCTCGTCATCATCCTCCTCATCGTCCTCACCCTCCACAGCGCCTTCCTACTCGCCTTCACCCTCCTCCTCGCCCTCCTCATCTCCCTCCTCTTTCGCATCAGACTCCTCGCCATCATCATCTTCAAGTTGTACATCGGCCTGACCACCACTGGAACTACCACCTGGTGCACCATATATAGAATGTATTGACGACATGTATTCATCAATCACTGGGCTGGCCTCTGCTGGAAGTGTTGGATGTAGAACTTCAATAAATTTCATAAATGCACTGTTTGCCCTAGCAGACTGTTCTGCCGTCTCTGTGGCCCTTTTATCAGCCTGTTCTGCCTGTTCCCTAACTTGCTGCAGCTCGGTGGCACTACAACTCGTACCTGAGGCAGGTCAATACCTCGTCGGGGCTATCCTAGGTCGGCAGCGTACTCTTCCAGAATGATCCTCTCCCAACACCTGATGTAAGTGATCAGATGGCCCAAAATTGTCTGCTTCTTGGGCATCGAGGGCCTCTAAAGCATCCTGTTACAAATATAAATATATTATTAAGTTATGAAATAGATATTAAAATATAAAATCAACAGATTAAAACTTACAATCTGCTGCTGAGTCGCTTCGTTGATAGCACTTCCATCCTTTTTTCGTCTACTCGAGCAAAACAGTTTTGCTCGAGGCACACGTCCTTCAATATTTTGTACTTGCCTCTACAATGACATTGAAAACAAAAGTTATATAAAAACTTTAGCAAATGATTAAATAATTGAGGAAACAAAAGAAAATGTAAGTCGTAAAGAAAACTTATAAACAATTGTCATACCTGCTGCCTCTCATGATCCAGCATCGTCGTGCGTCCTAGTGTATGGAGGTATTTTTTTGCATCAATGTTTTTTTTATTTTTTCTAGATGATTCCTAAATAAAATTAGATAATTCAAAGGATAATATTAATGCAAAACTTGAAAGTTATTATTTAAATACCTCAAATGTAATTCATACCTTAAACTGGGTACTCGTCCAATGAGTAATCATCTGACGATACTGCTCTATAGGACAATCATCCACGACTGGTACCGCCTCTAACTCAGTGCCAACTCTAGCACGCCATCCAATATACAGCTCATGCTTTTAGGCTCTCCAAAGCTCGCCTAAATCCTTTAGACGTTCCAGTCGTGCACCCTCACCATCAGGAAAATTAAATCGAAGCTGAAATCAAAATATTAATTCATATAAATACAAAAATAATTCATGGCATTAAATACAACAGATTTTTTTTACCCATATCTCTTCCCAAGCTCTATCTTTGACCTCATGTGGCAAATGTCTCCACGACAGCGGGCTGACGGGAATGATGTCGGAGTATTTGGCAAGTGTCGCCAGAATTCTCCGACATTGCTGCCCTGTTTTCTCAACCATCTGATTGTCTTCATTATATTCCACCATAACCTGTGTGCGACGGTTCCACACCGAACGCATGCGTGTACGACCCCGCCCCTGCCTCCTGTCAGTAGATGTATCTGTCATGAAAGAAAAACAAATATTTTATCAAAACATGTTATAATGAAAATAAATATTGCTATAAAAATTTGTTAGGGTTTTATAAATATACCTGCGCTAGTCTGATCAATGAGTGGCGCCGGATCCACAGAACCTGATGGAACACCCTCTGGTGGAACAGGAGTCGAAGACGATGGAATATAAAAGCTCGGAGAGACAGAAGTAGAAGGAAAAGAAGATGGAACGGCTGTATGACCTGATGCTGACTGGGGATTGGGAATCATCATGGGATGTGAAAATGATGGGGCAGAAGATGCAGAAGGTAGCGAAAACATGGGAGGCCTAAATACCCCGTGTGTCCCTAACGACACACCGGGATCAGAATGTGGGAAGGCTGAAATGTCAGTGGGAGGGGAAGGGTCTAGTCGAGCACGCGCAGCTCTACGTCCACCTCTGGTACGAACCCTCCTCGTACCACCGGCCTGAGTACTAGGACCAGTACTAGGCTCCTCGTCGAATAACTGTCGACGTAATGGTGGATCCTACAAAAAATTTTACAAAAAAAATTAATCACATGACATTATATATTCTGTAAATATATATATATATATATATATTTGAAATAAAGTACTCACTGTAGGCACTAATGGTGGAATGCCCATCTCCTCCATCCGACGATTGTTCTCCGCCATTTTTTTTCTCCGTCTCTCTTCAATTGGCTGCATTTCCTGCATTTGAAAACAAATATGTAATTAATTAGAAAAAGAAAATTAATGTGTAAACCAAAAAACTAAATATATGAGGGAATGAGGGGATTTATTGGTAATTTAGCTATCAATTGTTTTAGAAGAGCTTGAATGAATTTAATAAAACATACAAGTTGTAATGTTCACCAAGTTAGAAATATTGTTTGATTTGGTTTGAATACAGTTCAATTCCAAATTAGAAAATGCAATTCAAATAAAACAGAAACCAATAAACATTGAAAATTCACATAACGGTCAAGTCAGCTAAAACATATTTGTGATCAATACTAAATAAATATGAATATTACCAACCTTAACAACCCAACTCAAGGTAAACCAAAAGAATTGAGAACATGGATGAATGATTCTATATATTTCCAACCACAACTTTAGGTTCACAATCAACTCTGACAATTGAGCTATTGGAGTCATCAAAAGAAATAAATGGATTGGTTCCAATGGCAATAGGGACAGTGTCAATTCCATCATCAGCATCATCAAAAATATGTATTGGAATTACTTCAACTATGACACCAAATTCAGGTTGAAGTTGATCTTTGACATAAAAAACTTGTTTAGCCATTGATGCCAACACATATGGTTCTTCGGTTGCAAGAGTGCGGGTCATATTAATTACTCGAAATCCACAATCATCAATAAATGTGCCATGTCTCGTCATCGAATCAAACCAATGGAATTTCATCATTGTGACTCATCCATGAGAGTAATAATCCAATATTATTATTTTCTCAACGACTCCATAATAACCCACATTTTCAAGTCGCGGTCTACTATCTGATGCACTGGCATAACAATCTGCTGTGGTAGTAACCATAATACCATCATGTTGTGTTGTCATGTTTTTGGCTTGTTCAGTGACAATAAATCTGTACCCATTGATAACAATTGATTTACAGTCATGAACCACGATATTAGGACCAAAAGCCAAAGCTCTTATTTCCTCAGAGACAGAGTCAGTAGACAAACTCAATACCTGAAATATAAATGACAGTTAAACTTAAGTAAATATTGAAATAATTAATTTAAACAGTAATATTTTTACCTTCAATTTTAACCAAGCAGAAAACTCTTTGCTATGCAAAGTCTCTCTCCTTCTCAAAGATAAAGAACGATGCTTACTATTTATCATTGTTTTATGTTCCCTGTAGATAAAAAAATATGAATAGTTTAACAGATATATATGTAAGATATACATATTCAATTTTGTTACCTGATATAGTCATCGAAAAAATCACAGTTGAACAAAACTGTGCGATGTGCCATCTCCCGCTCTTCAAGGCTTAATGTCTTCAATGTATATGATCCAAGAATTCCTCCTGTTTGAGGAAGTGATGGAAAACTGGGTTCAATTTGCTCATATTTTTCTTCTTCATTTCTCATTGGTCTGTTCATTCTTGTAGTAAGATCAGACAAATACATTGAACAGAAATCCATACATTCTTGAGCTAAGTAACCGTTCACGATAGAACCTTCGGGATGATTCTTGTTTCGAACATAAGACTTTAATGTGAACATATTTCTTTCAGTTGGATACATCCAACGAAAAGAAACAGGTCCTCCGAGAAGTATTTCAGTTGGAATATGGACAGTCAGATGCAGCATGCATGTGAAAAATGATGGGGGAAATATTTTCTCTAACTCACACAAAATTAATGGGGCATCTGTCAACATTTTTTGCAAGAAAGACTTGGAAAACTTCTTAGCACAAAGATCTGTAAACAAATGGCACAACCAAATAACACCCACCCTTACATTATTGGACAAAAGATGACGGATTGCTATTGGAAGCAACTCATGCAGTAGAACGTGATAATCACGAGTCTTCAAAGATTTTAGCTTCAACTCTCTTCTGTTGACCCATTTAGATATGTTGCTTGAATAGCCATCAGGAACTCTAATAGTCTCTAATACTTCCAAAAATTGTTTTTTTCAGTAGGTGTCATCACATAAGAAGCACATGGAAGTTGCCATTTATTTTCACTGATACGCACAGGATGCAATTCTGGTCTGATTCCCCAATCCACCAAGTCACGTCGAGATCGTAAATATTCTTTTGTCTTCCCCTTGACATTTAGAAGAAATGAAATCAAAATTTCACATATATTCTTTTCAATATGAATTACGTCTAAGCAATGACGTAGCAAATTGGTTGACCAATAAGGCAAATCAAAAAAGATACTCCTCTTCCTCCAATTGTAACAGGTTTCTGTGGAAACATTCTTTCTCTTTCCAGATTTCATTTGACCCTTCCCGAACGAAAAACTGAAATCTTTCAATTCATTAAGCACATCAGTTCCAGACATACGATGAGGTGGATCATCGGTCTCTATAGTATTATCAAATCTTCGACGATTCATTTTATATGGATGATCCTTTCGCAAAAATCATCGATGTCCCATAAAACTGAAACTACAACGATGTTTCAGTCTTCTGGATCATGTATTCTTCATACAAACTGGACATGACAGTTTTCCCTTCGTGCTCCATCCAGACATCATTGCATAAGACAGAAAATCATTGATCGTCCACATAAGCGCATCACGCATCTGAAATATGTCTTTCAAACATGCATCGTATGTGCGCACACCCACATCCCAAAGAAGTTTCAACTCTTTTATTAAAGGTTGCATGTATACATCAATATCAATGCCGGGATCAGAAGGACCAGATATGAGTATACTCATGAAAGTGAAAGATTTTTTCATACACAACCATGGGGGAAGATTATAAATGTGTATAAAAACTGGCCATGTGCTGTGCGAAGTAAGCATCTGCCCAAACGGATTAAAACCGTCGCATGAAAGACCCAGCCCCACATTACGCACGTCAGCTGCAAAATCAGGATGTCAAGCATCAAATCTCTGCCATGAAAATCCATATGCAGGATGAACCAAATCATCATTAGTCTTCTTTCTCTCGGTATCATGCCATCTCATTTTTATTGATATGTCATCAGACATAAAAAGATTCTGGAGTCTGGGGATCAATGGAAAGTGCCACATTACTTTCTGTGGAACGCGGGATGGTGTTCCATCAGATTTTGACTTCCAGCGGGATGTGCCACATTTTATACATTCATTTCGTTCAGCGGTTTCTTCCCGGAATAAACTGCAATCTTTTGGGCAAGTATGAATTTTGTTTCTGAAAAATCCAAGTTCTTCAACTAACTTCCATGCCATATAGTGGTTTGAGGGAATATCTGCATCATTTGGAAGTAAATCCTTCAAGAGGGTAAGAATGTAATCGATTGTTGTATTAGAAATCCCATACATAGTTTTTCCATGAAACAATCGGATTAAAAATTCCAGCTTTTTCATTTTATCGCATTGTCGATATACTGGAGTCGTGGCAGAATCATTCAATTTTTTCACCCTATCAATATCATCATTTTCACTAGTTGCATCAGTTGTCCTCATATCAACGTCTTCTTGAGTCAAAATCCTTTCTTTTTCATGATGACGAATAAACGGAAACCGATCATCTAACAAATTCTCCATTCCAGTCCTTTCATTTCGATCATCACCAATTTGAGATTTCATTTTCTCCCCATTGTGATACCACACAAAGTAGTTTGCTTGAAAACCATTTTTGGTTATGTGGTAGCTGACTTCTTCACGACTCAACCAAGGTCTACCAACACAATTGGAACATGGGCAGTGTATGTGACCACTATCTGAAGCATTGTGAAATGCAAAATCTATAAAGCTCTCCAAATTGTTTTGAAAATCGCTTGAGATACGATCGGTTTCATACATCCAACTTCTGTCCATTCTGTAAAAAGAATTCATATAAGTCATTTTGTCATAAACAATTCAATAGGATTGAACTTTAATAGAAAATACATTTAAGTAAATGATAAAGGAAGAAAATAATCATGGTATCAACTACACATGTGAAAAATACATACTAATGTGTTATTGAAAAAATGTAAAACCAACAAGAACTTAATGTGTTATCACATCAGAGCATGCCTAATCCCATAACCATATTAGTAGGGTATCCTCATATGCGATTTACCTTTTTGAATTAATATGCACTTCCTCACCAGGTACCTGAGTAGATTTCATAGATATAATCATCTCACATCCTGTAAGGCTTCCATTATGTATGATCTGCAGAATAATTTGAGTGATCATGAATCATGCATGGGATATTCCCATGATCACTATAGATTATGAGAAGGAATTATGATAGGTCACGTGAAGAACATCAAACACATATTTTAGATAATTTGAGACATAATATAATAAAATAATGTATAAATCTATGGAATTTGGGATAAAATGTGGGTTGTCCATGGGGGTCGATGATGTTCGGACGGGGGGTTCGCGAGAGCACGGCCACCCCCTGTGGCCAGCCCACCCACCCCCCCTGGACAGCCTGTACCCCCCGGGATAGCCCCGCCCACCCTCCCAAACAGCCCACACCCCCCTCCCCTGCAACCCCACCACCACCACCTAGACATACCAACCCCCCTAGACACCCCACACACCCCTCCCCCACCAGGACACCCCACCCAGACCCCCAAGACAGCCCACACCCCCTGGACAGCCCCGCCCACCCCCGTGGACAGCCTTTCCCACCCCCGTGGACAGCCCCGCCCACCCCCGTGGACAACCCACCCACCCCCGTGGACGCCCCCTACCCCCTAGACAGCCCAACCACCCCCGTGGACAGCCCACCCACCCCCCTCGACACCCCTTCTCCCTATGGACAGCCCCCACCCCCTTGGATAGCCTGCCCACCCCCCTGGACACCCCTACCCCCTATGGCCAGCCCACCCACCCCCCCTGGACAGCCCGCCCACGCCTCCTTGACAGCCCGACCACCCCCGTGGACAGCCCGTCCACCCTTGTGGACAGCCCTCCCACCCCCGTACCCCCCCTGGATAGCCCCGCCCACCCTCCCAAACAGCCCACACCCCCTTCCCTGCAACCCCACCACCACCACCTAGACATACCACCCCACCTGGACACCCCACACACCCCTCCCCCACCAGGACACCCCACACAAACCCCCAGGACAGCCCACACCCCCTGGACAGCCCTGCCCACCCCCGTGGACACCCCCTACCCCCTAGACAGCCCAACCACCCCCGTGGACAGCCCACCCACCCTCCTCGACACCCCTTCTACCTATGGACATCCCCCACCCCCTTGGATAGCCCACCCACCCCCTAGACACCCCTACCCCCCGTGACCAGCCCACCCACCCCCCCTGGACAGCCCGCCCACCCCTCCTTGACAGCCCAGCCACCCCCGTGGACAGCCCGTCCACCCTTGTGGACAACCCGCCCACCCCCGTACCCCCCTGGACACCCCGTACCCCCCCTGGAGAGCCCCGCCCACCCTCCCAAACAGCCCACACCCCCCTCCCCTGCAACCCCACCACCACCACCTAGACATACCACCCCCCCTGGACACCCCACACACCCCTCCCCCACCAGGACACCCCACCCAGACCCCCAGGACAGCCCACACCCCCTAGACAGCACCGCCCACCCTGTGGACAACGTTTCCCACCCCCGTGGACACCCCCGCCCACCCCCGTGGACAACCCACCCACCCCCGTGGACACCCCCTACCCCCACAATCCATTATCCAAAACATATCAAATTGGTTTGAACACAATCCATAATTCCCACAATCCATTATCCAAAACATGTAAACGTCCCAACTCTGATTTACATGTTTTGAACACTCTCCTTCCAAACATAGAATACAAAAACATTAGAGAAGTCTTCACAAACACAAACAATATCCTATTTAGATATTAATTTCAATAATCAATTAAACCACCAACACATGGAAAAAATCTATTCATTAAAACAACTACAACAATATGGTTGAGATAAAATTTTACCTATTCGTATGGGGGTGTACCTGTTGGGATGGGGGTGCTGGTGTTCGGATTCGCGAGAGCAGTGGAGTCGGATGGGGTTTGCGAGAGCACCAGAGCGAATAGATTAGGGCTCTGTCCGAATGAGGAGAGGAGATCACGATCTGCAATTTGGGGGAAACCTTTGCCAACGGTTTATAAAAACCATTGGCAAAGGCACACATTTCCCAACGGTTCACTGGAACCGTTGGGAAATGTGTGAGTTTAGCACCCCTTTCCCAAAAGTTCCAGTGAACCGTTGGGAAAGGTGTGAGTTTTTCCCAACGGTTCCACTGAACCGTTGGGAAATGTGTGATTTTAGCACCCTTTCCCAACGGTTCACTGGAACCGTTGGGAAAAGGTCCACCAAAATTATCTTTGCCAACGGTTTTCTTAAACCGTTGGCAAAGGCTCACTATACCAACGGTTTAAGCAAACCGTTGGTATACTGCCGTTGGGAAAAGACTAAATTCCAGTAGTGTTACATTTTTAGGAATATTATATCAACCAATAATATAGTATTTGTTTTAAATATTAATTTATGTCAATTTTGACACTATTTGGTATTTTGTTTTTGTGAAAGTCATCACAACTTGATTACTTCTAAAAAGATACATTGAATCATCCCTAACATGTCATATTCACCTATAAAATTCATGGATGTCATAAAAACTTTGAAATTATATTTATTTTAATATTTAGAATACCATTTATTCGATTCTTTCATTAATAAGGTAATTACCGCATCATCATTGTGTCATAAATAAATTTAATTATTTAATGTCTAAAAATTATAAATAAAATACCATTATTTAGGAAATATTTTTAGATTTATAATGAATATTTATAGCCAAATTTATCTTATGTATAACCCTATATTAAAAATGTTTTAGTTATTAAACTTTGATTTTAACTCTTTTAACTCTTCTTTGAATTAAATAATAATAAATGTCCTAATCTAATAAAAGTGGACCTAAAGGATCATATTTTATTCCTAAGGTTGTTTTTAGTCGAATTAAACTTATCCAATAGAATTAGGGTATGTTTTAGGGTAATAATAATATCATTTTTACCCTTAATTACCCTATTTACTTTTAACCATGGTAAATAAAAGTAAAAAGTTACTATTCACCAAAAATTATTTTTATCTTATTGAAACAAATTTTTCTTATGGATATCAACCATGTCTCTCATATTTTTGATATTACACTCACAGAAGTGGTAAAATTAAGTTTTATGCGAATTTGCAAACTCTCTTAGGAGGTGGGTAAAAGACGGTGAAAAGTTCAATAAACTTTTATATATCTAATATTATTACAAAATTACTCCAATGAATTACATTGAACATATATAGGTATTATGTATATTTTTTTACTTAAAATAAATTTAAATAAAATAAATAATTATTTAAATAAAAATTTGGTTTTAACCAATATCTTAGTGTTTTTCACTATTCATAAAAAATTGAAAGTTTTCAGAAAAAAAACCAAAAATTCACCCTAAGATAATTTTGATACTATGAATTAAAAAATGAATTCCATTTTACCAAATTCAAAACATATAATTTTCATTAATTAATTTAGAATTAATTCCCGTTGTTAAAACTAAAAAGCGGGTTTTTTAAAAAGTAAAAACTACCAAAAGATTGACACTTTTTTATATCCAATTTTAAAATGAAATTACTTCCAATGAACAACATTGGATTAAATGGTAAAAATATAATCTATTTATACTTCCAAACCATTCAAATTTATAATTGAACACTATAAATTATTTTGATTAAAAAAGCTGTTTTTAGTTAAAATTTAGTATTTTTCACTATTCACCCAAATATGAAAGTTATCAGAAAAACACCAAAAATTTATTGAAACAAAATTTTTATATCCTAATTCTAAATAAGAAGTTTATTTTGTCAAATTGAATATATAAAAGTTTCAAATATTGAATTTAAAAAGGGTTCACCATTAAAAGGTGGTAAAATTTCTTTTTTTTGAAAAATAGTTCTTTTATTTGAAAAAAATGAATTTGTTCTTACATTATGTCTAAGAAAATCATAATATTGATTCTAAAATTATAAGGATTGTATAAAGTTCAAAATTTAGTTAATACTATTCATAACCGCTTTTGAACAACTAGTTTGGTAAGTCATGGTGCGCTTGAACTCGGTGTTGCGTGTAGTGTAAGTTATTGAATTACTTTGAAGAAATAACGTACTATGAAATATTGGGGTGTTACATTCTTCCCTCCTTCAATAAATTGTGTCCTCGCAAATTGAAATTGTTCTTTGAAAAAAAAGGTTGAAAATATAAAATACCTTTGTGGAAAACCCACATCAGAAATTGGGTTAATAAAATTTAGTCTTAATAAGAGGAAAAATATTATATATATATATATATACTTGACAAGTAGAGTTTCATACTTCAACAAATTCCTACCACAAACTCATCTTTCACTCCAAAAGATAATAGATCTTAAAAAAATATTCTATTTATCCTATTTGTTTAAGGTTCCAAAAAAATGAATTTATAATTCATCTACCAGACCCTTAAAAAAAACTACATTATTCAATCCAAGAAATCATGTGGGTCACTGATAGGTGATACACCCTTGTCTCCCTTCATCCGTGGGTTCAAGTCTCACGGCCTTGCCGGACGTGACGGGTTGTCGCCCGACCTCCGGGTTGTCCTTTTTATGGAAATCATAAAATAATCTCAAACTAGACTTATCCAAAATACTTCTGTCCAAACTCACAGTTGAAAATTTATAAGGTAGGTAAACATAATGAAGATCCTTTTTAACACGTAATAACATATGAACACCTTCATCATGTATTCTTTTAAAACACTACAATATCTTGAATTACCATAAAACCTTATTGATTACATTCATGCTCCCTTATTCCTTATAAAATACTGGATATAATCCTTATATCTAAAAATGTTGTAAACTCCAACAATGATGGAATATAGAAATCATTAATCAGTTTCAAGGTAGTCAAGAATATCCAATATAATTTATCCAAATCAAACAGGTATTATTCCAAAATGACTACCTCAGTATTAGAACTATATTATGGTTCATCTTTCTCTCAACCATATATTTTCCAAAAATTTAACCTGCTATTGAGTAAATATTCTTGGTTCCACACAATCTCAAGTCCTTAATGAAATAGTACTTAAGTACATTCCTTATATACTCCATAATTATTATAACCAGTAGAACATTGATACAACACACAAATGACATAATTATTTAATAACAACATAAGAACTCTAATCATTCATCCTCATATGTGGTAGTATCATAACTTGATTATTATCCAATATCATCATTTGGGGTATACTCTGATGATTTGGACATTGGTTCGCATAGTGTCCCAACTCCATGCAGATGAAGCATTGTACATTTGAAACCTTTTTCTTACCCTTGTAGTCACGTACTTGGTGTCCTTTTTCTCCACACTTATAATAAACTCCCATTCCCTTCATGCAGGTTCTAGGGTGTTTCTTTCTATAGTTATCACATATGAGAAAATTCTTCTTTTCCCTCTTCCCTTTATCCATATTTATCTCTTACATTCTTTTCTTCTCTTGATTCCCTTCAAAGCCATAGGACTCAGAGAATTATTTACTTATCTTATTAACACATGATATTATTTATTCATATGTTGAGAATACATTAGAGACTATTTCCCTTCTAAATGTTGGCTTAATACTATGAAAGATATGGTCCTTCTTACTCTTTGGATCATACGTATTACTGGAGTTCACATTCCTTTTACTGGGCGCCATTTCTATACAATGTCATACACTAGGTTAGTTTATGAATTGCAATGAATAATTCCAAACTTGTAAAATAACTAACGTAAATTGAACAGTTTATGGATATAATCTATAAAATATTTTCATTTAGTATGTATATACTTGTGAATCCTTTATAATGATTTGTAAATAAAATGAGAATTATCCTAAGAATATCCCCCAGGAGTGTCGTAACCAAGAGTGCAGCAAGGCCCGCTGTCATGCACCAGTTACCGTTCGAGTCTAACTCAAAGCGGTGTTTTCAGGTTTTACCCCTAGGTACATCTGTGCCAGAGCCACCTCTACCTACTCGTATCCAGATAGGGATGTATTTCTTGGAAAACTCACAAAATCTCTACAATACCAAAATTCTAGGAAGTTATTCTATACTAATCCTCAAAGTCTATCATAGGGTAATGTCCTCTAATCAAATTTTATTTAAATCTATTTTCAAGGTTGTTGCTAAACTTCATCTGATACCAACTGTAACACCCCGAACCCAATTACCTAGAGTTGGTGCATTGTTTTAATACATTGACATGATTAACTACTGGAAAATAGGTCTATACCCACGGTTTTGTAAAAAACCATGGGTATAGGGTACCCATATACCCACGGTTTTCCAAAACCATGGGTATAGGGATTGTATGTGATCCTATACCCACGGTTGTGCCAAAAACCATGGGTATAGTTCTATTTTAATACCTATACCCACGGTTTTGGAGAAAACCGTGGGTATAGGTTATTTTACGAAGCCCTATACCGACGGTTCTTCAAAACCATGGGTATTGGGGTTTTTTTTGAGGACCTATACCCACGGTTCTCTAGAACCGTGGGTATAGTTTTCCCGCGTTCAGGAGGGGAAAGAAAATTAGGCGGGACACAGAAAAAATTTGGTGGGAAGACATTTTTTCATGGTTTTTATTAATATATTTACAATAATATAAATATATAATTTCAAAAATTGTTCAGTTCGGTTGGTCAAGTATTCTCTGTGGATGCTGTAGGTCGCGGCTTCGAATCCCTATACCACTTTTTTTGAATTAAATACCAGACCTGTAATATAAATATATATAGGAAAATATATGAATATATACCAGTTAAATGTCGCAGATCGGTTGGTCCGTTGTTTCGGCGCGTCTGTGAGGTGCTTTGTACGACGCGGGTTCGATTCCTGCTAGCCGCTTTTTTTGAGTATAATACCACATATTAATATATATATCCAGATATATGAATATATAACAGATGAAATTCCCAGCTCGGGTGGTCTGTAGGTGGGGCGCGACTGCCAGGCCGTTCACGGGGTCTGGGTTCGAATCCCCCTTGCTGCATTTTTGAAGATTTAAAATCCCTACGGTTTGAGAACCGTGGGGTCACACTGTGCCAGCCTGTTCATAGGCCTACCACGCTGTGGAAATTCTATCCCCACGGTTTGGGAGGAACCGTGGGAATAGGCCGACCCCCTATCTTGACGCCATTCCAGCCCACGGTTCCCAAAACCGTAGGTATATCCTATACCCACGGTTTTGGGGGCTATACCCACGGTTTTGAATTGTGGGTATAGGGCAGTTTTCCAGAAGTGATTACAAGGAATCAAGTCCCGAAGGACCGATCAGTTTTGTAGTCTTGGAAAATAGATTACATACATTAACTTTACATTACACTTTCAAACATACAACACATAAAAATAATACTTTGACAATTCCATTGTTCCCTTAGCTTAACCCTGCATCTCAAACACAAAACACTTCTTGGGATCTTGGGAAAATAAAACATAAGAAAGGGGTGAGCTCAGATGCTCAATAAGGGAAAATAATTTAGTGGAAGCTATAAAATTTTAATGCAAGATGTGTAAAAAAACAACAACATTTTTAAACATAATCTTGAACATAATATGACAAAAATGAATCAAACATCACCATATAAACAAGCACATGGATATTCTACTAGTCAAATAATCACATGTAATAACTAATTTCATAATGAGGGAATAAATAATATCAGACATCATTACCACATAGTCAAGGCCTTGTGCCAAGACTTAAAATAAATTTTTTTGTCAAGGCCTTGTGCCAAGACACTAGTTTGTCTCATGAGACCTACCGATGCATCTATGAGCTATAGCGGGCTCCATCCGTCACTTACTAAGTCCACTGCATTCCTCATATGAAAAAGTTGAAACATAACATAAACATTTGTATTAAAACTAGCATACAAAATGTCAATACATTAACCATAAACCACGAATGGTAGAAAAATAGAACATCCACAGTCAATCATATCATAACTCATTCAATAAAATATGGAATATTGTATTACAATAAATCAACCTCAATCAAAAATAATATTCATTAAAGGATACTGACATAGTTGAAAATGATGAATAAAACTTTTTGAGAGAAATATCCTTTTTGTAAAATCATTTAAAAGTCACACATTTATAAAGGAAGTAATTTAAAAGATATTTTTGAATCAAAGTGTCCCATACCACTTTAAAACTTTTGAAAATAATTATCATTTCAAAACATTCATGTTCATATAAATAAATCCTTAAAATCATTTTGAAAACATGGACATTAATTAAAAATATTTAGAAAGATAAATCTTTAAAACATTTAAAATTCTGATCTTGATAAAGAGTAACTTTCACAAATCCTTAAAATATTCATTTTGAAATCATTTTTATGAAAAATGTACATGGATGATAAAAATGTTCTAGTAAATACTTACACATAAACAATCTCGGATAATAATGAGATTGAGGAATTAACCCTTACCTTGCACTTTCCTTTAGTCGAGGGTATGTTTAACCTCCTGTATGAAGATCGTAGTATGTTATTAAATTATACCAGAACCATATTAATATTTATGATATCATACATGATTCATTTATGACTTTATACTACCCATTTAATAATAATTTCCATGTTAAATTAACATTTCAGATAATAATCGCTTTCTTTATCGTACGTGTTTTAACTTGTTACTCTTGATTGTATCACTTAGATCAAGGTTTAAATAATTCCAGAATATAAAACATGATTTATATATCATATATATTTGGAATATAAATATATATAATAGACATATATATGAAATGAAAAACACCATTTATGGAGACGGCAGTCCGTACGTATGCATAAACGATGTTTCCGTTTTCATATCGTATTGAACGGAACTAAGTGAATAAGATATATGTAAGTACATATATATATATATATATATATATATATATATATCTCCAGTATCATTATTATTTCATATATTATATACTTATTAGTAATATATATTTTTATAATCATCGATGAATGGTGAATGTGGAAATGAATCTCATCGCGTCGTAGAGACGGTAATCCGTACGTACGCACGAGCGACAATATAATTTCCTTAAAGGTGTGGAATTGGATGGTATATTAATTTTATAGAGACATTATCATGCTATTTTAATTATTTATATACATATTACTCATCATTATATCCATCCAAATAACATAGTGTTGAATAACAAATTACACCACGACGTGGAGATGGTAAGCCGTACGTATGCACGCATGGTGACATTATCATTCATAAGATGGATAGAATAAAGAATATATTTGGGAAATATTTATAATAAAATCATAGTATATATAAGATTTTGGATTTATTATTTTATAATTGAAACAACAAATAAAGAGTAAGTGGAAGAATAAGATAACTTGAAAGAGGGTGATGAAATCATTACCTCTTCTTCGGGTTTTTCCTTTTGATTTGATCAAAAGGACTCCTTAGGTTGGATTTATGACCAAATTAAGGCCTCTAGGATGAAGTTAGGATATTTTAGAGGATATTTGGGTAGGGTTTGTCCTATCCAAATGGCTTTGTAGGTGTGATTTTAAGAGAAGGGGAAGTCCCCTTTTATAAGAGGGGTGAGGGTCACTTTAGGAAAAGATTAAAGTATTAATTTATTATACAATAATATTCGGTTTATAATGGTTCCAAATGAATTTATTTCGAGACTTAGGTGGTTATGGGTCTAAATAATCTCAAAAAATAGGTTCTAGACAAGTTTAGGTTACCATTTTAACCTTATATTTTAGATTTAACTCTTAGTTAAATAATTTAACTTTTACAGTGTGTTCTTGTATTCTTACTCTATATGGTTAATAAACTTACTCTAAACTTCCAAGAGAACCTCAAGTGGCTCATTAATGACATATATAATATTATTTAATCCCTTTTTCCAAACCTTACAATTTTAGGAATATTATATCAACCAATAATACAGTATTTGTTTTAAATATTAATTTATGTCAATTTTGACACTATTTGGTATTCTATTTTTGTGAAAGTCATCAAAACTTTATTACTTAGAAAAAGATACATTGAATCAGCCCTAACATGTAATATTCACCTAGAAAATTCGTGGATGTCATAAAAGCTTTGATATTATATTTATTTTAATATTTATAATACCATTTATTTGATTCTTTCATTAATACGGTAATTACTGCATCATCATTGTGTCATAAATAAATTTAATTATTTAATGTCTAAAAATTATAAATAAAATACCATTATGTAGGAAATATTTTTATATTTATAATGAATATTTATAGTCAAATTTATCTTATGTATAACCCTATATTAAAAATGTTTTAGTTATTAAACTTTAATTTTAACTCTTTTAACTCTTCTTTGAATTAAATAATAATAAATGTCTTAATCTAATACAAGTGGACCTAAAGGATAATATTTTATTCCTAAGGTTGTTTTTGGTTGAATTAAACTTATCCAATAGAATTAGGACATGTGTTAGGGTAAGAATAATATCATTTTTACCCTTAATTACCCTATTTACTTTTAACCATGGTAAATAAAAGTAAAAGTTACTATTCACCAAAAGTTATTTTTATCTTATTGAACCACATTTTTCTTACTGATATCAACTGTGTCTCTCGGATTTTTGAAATTCCACTCATAGAAGCGGTAAAATTAAGTTTTATGGGAATTTGCAAATTCTCCTAGGAGGTGGGTAAAAGACGGTGAAAAGTTTAATAAAATTTTATATATCTAATATTATTAAAAAATGACTCCAATGAATTATATCGAACATATATAGGTATTATGTATCTATTTTTACCTAAAATAAATTTAAATAAAATAAATAATTATTTAAATAAAAAGTCGATTTTAACCAATAACTTAGTGTTTTTCACTATTCATCAAAAATTGAATGTTTTCAGAAAAAACAAAAAATTCACCCTAAGATAATTTTGATATTATGAATAAAAAAATGAAGTCTATTTTACCAAATTCAAAACATGGAAGTGGCATTAATTAATTTAAAATTAATTCTCGTTGTCAAAACCAAAAAGCGGGTTCTTTAAAAAGTAAAAACTACCAAAAGATTGACATTTGTTTATATCAAATTTTAAAGTGAAATTACTTCCAATGAAAAACATTGGATTATATGGTAAAAATATAATCTAATTATAATTCCAAACCATTCAAATTTATAATTAAACACTATAAATTATTTTGATTAAAAAAGCTGTTTTCAGTTAAAATTTAGTATTTTTCACTATTCACCAAATATGAAAGTTATCAGAAAAACATCAAAAATTTATCAAAAAATAAATTTTTATGTCCTGATTCTAAAGAAGAAGTTTAATTTGTCAAATTAAATATATAAAAGTTTCAAATATTGAATTTAAAAAGGGTTCACCATTAAAAGGCGGTAAATTTTTTTTTTTTTGAAAAATGTTTCTTTTATCTGAAAAAAATGAATTTGTTCTTAAATTATGTCTAAGAAACTCATAATATTGATTCTAAAATTATAAGGATTGTATAAAGTTCAAAATTCAGTTAATACTATTCATAACCTCTTTTGAACGACTAGTTTGGTAAGTCATGGTGCGCTTGAACTCGGTGTTGCGTGCAGTGAAAGTTATTGAATTACTTTGAAGAAATAGCGTACTATGAAATCTTGGGGTGTTAAAAAACTTGTGAGAGATCTATTTTCAGAATGAATGTAGAATACTCAGTCTATAGATATTATCAACCCACTCTATGAGAACAACCATTCGCACTAGAAAAAATATTTTCATTAGGAACAAAGAGTAGATAAACTTCCTCAAATCATGAGACAACAACATCTCTAAACCAAGTCTCAGATCGTTACTCACCTATGTGGGTGAGAGGCCCAACTACATGAATGATCTCATCACGACCCTGCCTTTGCGCACGAGCTGGATATCAGTAAGTAGTACCCTTAATTTGATAGGGTGAACCCATAAGTATTAGAGTATATCTAGATGATCTGACATAGGAAGTAATGAAAAATCACAACTAACCACTATATGATGCATGTACTAACTTATTTATACCACATAACTAATGTTTTAGAGTTCTAGGTCAACTAATAGGTCATCAAAGTCTTAAATAAAGGATACATCAGACACTTAACCTATAATGGTATCCCTGGTTTGATAATTGAACTCAATTCCTCCTTAACAAAGTTTCCCTAAATTCCCAAACCACTCCTCACATGAATACTAACTCTAAACTCCATCCCCAAGATAGACCTTCTCTAATACAACACTGATATAACCCAACCCACCGAGTCCCCTCTTAGGTTGGAGATAAACTGAGAGTGACACCCCAAGACTACCTCAAATAGGACAGAGGCTAGTGTCTGGCATAAAGTAGGCATATCTAACAATATGGTAAAACTTAGACTTTATCAACCTATAATGGTTACATATATAAAATGTATAAAATAAATAACAAAAACCAGAATTATGTATATGTGTAATAAATTAAACCATATAAAATCCATGCACGAGACATTGTGAACAAATATATCACCACAAAGGAAAATATAAAGGAACTGTACATTAAAAAGCCTCTAAATCTGATAGATACAAGACACAAGGAAGCTCCTCCTCACTATGTGTACTATTAGAATTATCTATAACTGCAATGGTCACTACTACCAATAATGACCACCAAGCTCCAACATGCATCACCAATAATCACTAGATGTTAGATTTGAATAAGCCACACTAGTTTCACATCCACTAATACCATATTTGAACTTGTTCATCATCTTCACATACACAACACATATGGGCATAGGGCCCATACAGGGGTGATTATGACCATACTCATTAGGACACCTAAAAAACTAGAAAGGAGAAAATAAATGAAACTATTGGCTCAAAACCTCTGGTATGAGAGAGTAACTAGGAAGAAAATAAGAAAGGATAATCCTGATATGCTTTACCACTAAAATCCTTAGGGATACAAATAAGTCTCAGTCACCAGCTCCAATCCTCAAAGGCCACTTCTCATGAGTAGGTAACTGATGTGGATGCCTAGGATGCTTGAGATATAGTAAATTGGCATAGTGATATGGAGTTGATTCCAATTCAGTGATTTCATGGGGTGCTTGGGGATTTTATTTGAACTATTTATTATACCTTTAATTTAGAGATATTCGTAGGATGTACGAGATTTGGACGTTGGTCCATTCATGATGAGTGGTTGGACATCTGATATTGAGCATTAGGGATTCCAAGATTACACCCCAAGATCCAATATTTATATGGTAAACATTGTAACACCCCAATATTTTATGGTATGTATGTTTTTAAATTTAATCTCTTCAATATCTTATGCTGCACACAACACCTAGCTTAAACGAACAAATGGAATATTATTATGTGATCATTACAACCTAGGCGTTAAATTGTAAGGAATGAATAATGTTAAATAAATTATTAAATTTATATATTATATATTCAATATTTTTTTTAAATTCATCCAATATATTTTATAGTCATAAGATAAGAATAAATCCAATTTTAATGCTTAGAAAGCTATATTTTTCTAAAGGTAATTTTGTCACCTTTTAATGGTGCATTTGTTTTAAAACTAAATTTTGACACTTTTATAAATTATATATGAAAAAATAAACTTCATATTTAAAATATTAATTTCAAAATAACATTTGGGTAAATTTTTTGAATTTTTTTGAAAAGATTGATTTTCCAATGAATAGTAAAAAAATACTATTTTTTATAAAACTATCAATTTCATTATATGAAAGAATCTTTATGATTTGAATTTGATATAAATTTAAATTAAGAACTATTTAGTTATAACAATATAACACATTTTATTTTAATCATCCTTATACCTTATTTTGGTATAAGTACATTTTTTGGGCTTAAAAATGATTTTTTCAAATAAAACTATTTTTCGCTGCGCTTTGTGGAATTAATTTTAAATTAAATCCTGAAACTTCTATATTTTGAATTTTAAAAAATGGACATCACATTTTTATTCATAAATTACAAATTTAATAAATATTTCTATTTTATTTTTGGACAATATGAATAGTAACCTTGATAATTTTCACTACCACGATAAAGGGTAAATTAAGAAATTTAGGTTAAAAATAAAATGATAAGGATTAATAAATGACCCTAACACTTATCAAAATTTTATTTGATGATTAAATGTCGTTTATAATAATACATGTTTTGTATATATGACCATTTTTCCCATTAGGAAGTGATTATGACCCTTATAATATTCTATTTAAAGAAAATTCAAGGATGTCACATTCATGATTTTAATAACCATAACATTTTTAATATGGTGATATATAGAAGGTATATTTGACTATAAATAATATTTTTATATACAAAGGAATTATATTCATCATAGTAATTTTTTTATTTTTTAGTGAAGATATAATTACCTAAAATGTTTTCACAACAATGATGTAGTAATTATTTTATTATTGGAAATATCAAATAAATGATATTAAAAATATTTAAATAAATATAATTTGAGATAATTAATGTCATAAAATAATTTTATAGATAAAATTGAAATTTTATAAATGTATTAAAAGAGTTTTTTTGAATATATCTTGTTGTATTGATATTTTTAAAAGTCAAAGTGACGAATAGTGCCAAAATTGACATTAATGATATTTTAAAATAAATAATATTTCATTAAATGATATAAATTTTATAAAAATATTAAATTCATAAAAATTATTGGGATAAGATTTAAAATTTCATTAACAAACCATTTATGGGTCCTTTAAAATTTTATAGTAACTATATTAACCCTCAAAGAATAGAAATCCACATTGTCATGGTAAGAGTTAAAGAGATTAAATAAGGGTTAAAATCAAATGATAAGGATAATAATGTATCTTAACCATGTATAAAGATTATTTTATGAGATTATTTATAACCATGATCATATTATATTCTAAATAACTCATTTTAGATCCATTTTTATTTAAAAATTAATTTATATTAATTTAATATTTTGAGAGTTTCCAAAAGTTCCCCTCACCTCAATTATAAAAGGGAAATCCTTACTTTACTTATTTACACCACTTTGATCCATATAGATCGACCAAAACCTACCCATTTATCTTATAGACACCCATATTTAAGTTATTGAGGTTTTTATCCTTCAAAAATACCTACCCTAAGTCCCTTAAGAGATGTTATAAAGGATGTCCGCTGAAGAAGAGGCAATCGTCTATATAGACTCTTTCAAGTTTATTTCTTCTTATACTTCCTCTTAATGTGTTTTTACATGATAAAGTAATAAATAAATTATTATATATATTATTATATTTTATTATTATTATTTTATAACCATATTCCACCTTTTATCCATCCTATAAAAAAATGAAAGCACCGCGCATGCGTACGTACAACTTACTGTCTTCACACCATGGTTTAATTTGTTCACCACTTTACTTGGATGGGTATAATGATGTAAATAAAATATATATATATGATAATTATGAAATGATAATTATTGTTAAAAAATTAATATACCATCCAATTCCTTACCCTTTCACCATCTATTTAATGACACCATCGCTCATGCGTACGTACGACCTAACGTGTCCATGAGGCGATGCAATTCATTTTCCATGTTCACCATTAAATAATGATTATAAAAATATAAAAAAAGAATAAATATGATAAATATGACATTAATATAATTTTGGAGATGTCAAAAACTATATCCTATGCACAAGAACCAAGACTTACATGACAAAACATGTATAGGAAAATGAAGCAGTTAACACCCAAAACAAGAGTAATAATGAAATATTATTAACAAACGGGTGATAATATGATATAAAATTATCATATATGATATCATAAATATGAATATGATTCTGGTATAAATTAATAACATGATTTAAACCATTATATATAAGGTTAAAGCACATTTAACTTAAGGAAAGTGCAAGGTAAGAGATTTTCATCTCACTTTTATTTCAGTGGGATACATGCCTTATTCACAACTTATTTGTTTTTATGGTGTATATAATACCCCTTTAATATAATATCATGAATATACCTATCTTCAAGGAATTTAAAAGTTTAATTTTAGGAATATTTATTTTCTATTCCCATTTTTTCTAAAAAAAATTCAAAATGTTTTTATGATTATCTAATGATTGTTTAAAGTAATTTTTACCCCATCTGATTTTAAAAAAAATTAAAAGGAATATTACTTAAAAATGCGTAGAAGGAATTTTTTTTAATTATACTTAATGAATGGAATTTCCCACTATTATTGATGCATTAATTATTTTAATATTCCTTTAAAAGTTTACACAGTTCTTTTCAAAGAAAATGATTTCTTTATTACATGCACAATTTTTATATTTTAAAAATTATTTACAAAGTAAAAAGGGAATTTCCTCATGAAATATTCCAGTAATCTCTTTAAAGTATTATGAAAACATCATTTTTTTAATTTTATGTTGAGGATGTACTATAATGATACTATTCATCATATTTATTTGGATGGTTTATGATTTTTTTGATGTGGGAAAAAATTATAAATCTGTATCTTTTACCCAATATAGATATTTGTTGATAAGACAAATTGTTTACGAATTAAATATATTATTTATTATATGAGGAATTATTTTTATATGCAAGAAATGGGTTGGGTATTGGTTAATGAAATCCCTTATATTCATTAATAGTCTCATGAGACAAATCAGTTGGCCAAACCTAATTGGTTTGTACCTAATAGTTTTAAACTTTCTCATGAAAGGTCTTGAAAGTAGAGATAAAGTTGTCCAAATTGAATCGGGTTATACCTATTAGTTTTAAATTATCTTGTGAAAGGTCTTGATGGTAAATGTATCACGTACTTGGGAAACATGATGTCTAATAATTAAGAATTTCCATTATTAATATTTTAGTTATCATTATCTATGATGTTTACACCATGATATTAAATCTAGATGCATTTCATTCCCAATTTATTAATTAAATAGCATGTGTGCTTAGTTATTTACCTTTCCATATTGATTATATTTATTTATTCATGATATATTTCACTGTACTTAACCCTTACTGAGTATTTGATTTCACTATTGTTTTGTTTCCTTTCCCCATGAATCCCTGATGAGTACTGTGATTATTATGCAATGATATACTAGAGAAAAATCATGTTATTCTCAGAAAAAAATCATATTGTATTTTTTTTTCAAATGTAATATAGGAATCATGTATGCATCTAGTTTACCAAGACTACTAAACTATTCAGTTATTTGGGATGAGATTCCTTGTATCTATACCAATGCAATAAAGTAACTACCGACTCTGAGCTACTGGGGTCAGGGTCTTTATAGACACAATATTGAGACGTGCTCAGAGACACCCTGAAAATGGAGAAAGAACATATGGTCAATTGGGGTCTTGGAATTGAGGATCTATGATGATTTATTTATTAATTTCCTATAGTTTATTTATTGTTTTTGGTTGAGTATGTCACATGCACATATCAATGAATTACCAGATTAGTATGAGACCATGTTGGTGGTTCCCTACTGATTTATGTACTCACACCCTTCGTGGGAGGCGAAGACATTTGGGCATCTGAGTAGATTTCACTTGGTTTCAGGTACAGGTTGGGTAAAGGCCCAATATTTCATGGTCAAGCATGATAGATTGGATGTGATTAGAGGTTGGAGTGTGGTATGTCTTGGTGATGTAGTAGGGATTAGTTTCATTTTTTTTTGTGTTTTATATTTATGTGATAAAAAACTTAGGAGATCAGTATTATATTACCTAATTTTAATATTTTACTTATTATGGAATGATCAAATTGTTTATTCTTTCTATGTACTATGAATTTTATGATGCTTAGTTATCCTTATTTTTATCATGCACTCTGATATAGTGGATATAGTATCTCCAAAGTACCTCCTTAGACTCACACTACTAGTTAGTAGCCTATGGAGTTTAGGGAGGTGTGCCTGAGGTTATTTGGAAAAGCATACCGAGGCATCAGTCAAGTGGCCTCTAGATCGGGGCATTACAAAATGGAATGAGAGACGTTTTATTTTATTTTACTATTTGGGGGTGGTAAACATGAGATATAGGAATGCATCAAAGCCTCAGATGGACACAATACTACAAAACAAGTCTTTAACAGTACTGGTATTTATTAGCTCTGGGAAAAAGTGCTGATAAATTTAACCTTTTATTAGCACGTTTTTTTAGCGTTGATAAAATATACCCTTTATCAACACTTTTTTAGCGCTCATAAAGGGACCGTTTATTAGAGCTTCATTTTTAGCGCTCATAAATGAATCATTTATTAGCACTTTTTTAACACTGATAAAGGTCTGAATAAATAAAATGAAATAATGAAATAAATAAAAAATAAAAAATGATTTTATTAAAAAAAATATTAAATTTTTTATTAATTAAATAATTATTGATAAAAATGAATAAATTTATTATACCATATATAAATTATAAATACTAATAAATAGTATGTATTAAATATATAGATACATGCAAAATGAAAATTAAACAAATAAAAATTAAAAATAATTAAATTGAGAAAGATATTAAACATTTTATTAATTAGACAATTATTGATAATGTTAATAAATAATATATATTAAATATATAGATATATATGAATGTATATAAATATGATTTATATATTACAAAATATTTATGCACTTTACATTAAATAGTCATATATTTAGTGAATAATGGTTTATAATTAAAAATTAATATAAATTAAAAATACTGACTAATTGAATAGAGTAATTGACATATAATTGAACATCGTTTGATTTTTCAATTTAACATAGATCAAATGTGTGTTATATTGATTTCACATATACGTAATTAATGCATTTTTATATATAATGCACACACACAAAACTTATCCATTTTTTCAATAATTTTAAAGTGTACTTATTTTTAATTTATTCGATTTCAATCATTTTTAATATGTATGCACTTAAAATTAGATATTCATTAATAATGTTAAAAATATATTTTTTAAAAAATATTTATAAATAAATATATTTATAAATTTACATTTACTATATTTATACAATTATATATTTATAATTATAAATAAATAAATATTTTTTAAAAGTATTTATATAATTATAAATATATATTTATATATATTTAAATAATTATTAAATTTATAATAAATTTACTTAAATAATGAATATATTTACTATATTTATATTTATATGTATATATTAAATATATATATATATATATAATTATATAAATATATATAATGATATAAATATTAATTTTTAAAAATATTTATATAACTATAAATAAATAATTATATATTTAAATAATTATAAAATTATATTAAATATATTTCAATAAAGAATATATTTAATATATTTATATTTATATATTTATTAAATATATATATTTACATTTTTTTATAATTATAATTACAAATCCTTTATCAGCGCTTAAGTAATAAGCACTGATAAAAGGCATCTTTATCAACACTTTTTTGGAAGCATTGATAAAAGTGTCCTGATCTATTTAAAAAACCCTAACCAATTGAGAACCCGTCGTGATATTAGAAGCTTTCCGCAGAAGCCACCTACTGTCGATGCTCCTCCTCAGTGAATCGAAGCTCGAATCAAGGCTTGAATCAAGGTTCAAATAAATCCAAGGCTCAAATTCAAGTCTTAAACGATTCAAGGGTCAAAGGAATCCAAGGCTCAAATGTAAGTATTTCTCTACTTTCTCTCAAATGTATGTATTTCTATACTTTATCTTGGGGAACTTGGGGTGTAAAACATCAATGGTTCTGGCTATGGTGGAGGCTGTTTTTCAACTGTGAGTGTGGTGATTTATCCATTTTAAAGATCTGTCCATGGAGATATTCCATTTTAATACTTGTAAGTTTTAGAGTGTGAAACACCTATACTGTGAGCCTTCCCATCTTTTCTCCCAGACCATATGAGCATCTCCTTCCTTCTCAGTTGTAGATGTGAATTAATGTAGTGAATTCTTGAGCTACTCTTTTATTTTTGTGAAAGTGTGGATGAATCATGATTTATTTTTGTTGGATAAATAGTGGAATTAACCATATGGTAGAAGTTCCATCCCATTTTTTTTATCATTTATATAATTTTGTATGTATCAATTTTCATGATGGTGGTTGGGTATCCTATGAGACTGCTTCTTGGCATATTAAACTAACTAGTTATTTTCATATTTTTATAGTAGATACTTTAGACGGGGAGTGATTTTTTATAGATCTGTTAATTTTTTGATTCCACTTAGATTTTTGAGTGAAGTAAGGGTATTCCACTTTGAAAATGTGACCTCACGGGAGTCATTTAATCTTGGAAGAGGCTAGTGCATATGGGATAGATGTTGAAAGGGTTTGTGTGATTTTCTACCTTTTTTGTGATATATCTTTTTGATATGTAGTATTGCTTTATGCCAGCTTCTTTATGGACCTCACTAGAATCTCAAGGATAGGTTAATATGTATTATATGGCCTCCCTAGAATCCTTCATATGGGTAGATATAATGTGACGACCTCCCTAGAATCCTTGGTATGGGTTAGTATGGTGATATGACATCCCAAGTGTCTTGAAATGTTTTAAAATATTTGATATAAAATTAATTTTAAATGTAATAATTCCTTATATTGCTACATCACTTATTCCAAAAAATATAATGGAAGTTATATATTAGAAATTATTTTTAGGTATTCATCATTTTAGGTCTACATGTATTGGTTCTTCCCCTAGGAATATCTGATTACTATCCATGTATATAAAATAAATTTTTATTTATTAAAATGTTTTATCAATACATTTTTATATCTTCTAGTTGATTGAATGATATTTTATTATTCTTGTTTATCATATTTGGGTTTCTTATTACTACTTAATTTTATATATTATTTTTTTATTTTTTAGGGTATTTAAGAAATACTTGATTTGTGCCAAAAAATAATTATTATTTCAATTTGTTTCTTGAGACTCATCCCCCATCTCTTTTATAGACAATTGTCATCCTCATCAACTTCATCTCCAGAACAGTTATTATTGAAATTTATTTCTTGAAAGTCATCCCCCATATCTTTTATGTTACTTGTAATACTATAAGCATTAGTCATCCCATGGATGACTACTGCTTAGAGTATTTCAATAAACATAGGTTCATGTTCATAAGAGATGGAGGATGTGTGTCAAACAACAAAATTCAATGATAAATGTATGGGAGATGAGTTGATGAGGATGAAATTTATCTATAACTTTCACATTTGAATGAATTAATAGGATAAAACCTTCCATAGTGGATTAATTATTTTCTTAAATTCAATTATCCATTTTATTTAACATACTGGAATTCTTTGAAAAAAATAAAATTTTGAGTTTCCTTATTAGAATTTTCTATAACTTTAACCTTTGATAATGAATATCTTATGTATATTTATTTATTTATTGTACAAAATTAATATTTTATGAACCCAATAGGATGGATATGAATAGAAAATGGATGAATTATAGTTGTTTGACAAATGAGTATGAAGATAGAGTTAACGAGTTCATCAAGTTTGCAAGAGATCGTGAATACGATCCTTCTCAAATCCTCTATCCATGTTTACATTATTTTTATTCAAGAAAAATTAGTCCAGAAGAGTTGTAAGAACATTTGATTTGTCACAGAATATATAAGATCTATAAATGTTGGATTAAAATTGGGGAAAAACTGAATGTGAACATTTATTGGGATGATACTACAGTTTATGGATCATTTGATATGAATACTAGTGTAAGTGATGATGAAGATCACATAAAAGAAATTACAATGGCAATTAAATATGACCTTCATAATTGTCAAAAGTTGTTTTAGGAGTTAAATAGTTATTCCAAGAAACCATTCCATACCAATTGTACTAAATTAACAACATTTTCAGCTGTATTGAAGTTATATAATTTAAAAGCTGGCAGTGGATGGAGTGGCACCAGCTTTACAGAACTACATGGTCTCCTGAATGATATGCTACCAGAAGAAAATAAAATAACATGCTGAACATATGATTCTAAATGAATGTTATGTACAATGTGAATGATATCTAAAAAAACACATGCTTTTCCAAATGATTTCATATTGTTTCACAAGGACCATGAATCACTCATAACCTAAGTGTGGTACAAATTGATAGAAGAAAAATGATTCAAGTACTTAAAAATCTATATGGTTCTTTCCTATCATTCCATGGTTTTGAAGACTATATGGATGCTAAGAAACTTTGAGATAATTGAAATGGCATGCAAATGCAAGAATTAAAGATGGGAACCTATGTCATCCAGTAGATTCTCCTCAGTAGTAGAAAATTGATAATGTGTATCCTGAATTTGGAAATGAGCTGATAAATTTTCATATTTCATTATCTATAGATGGAATAAATTTTTTTAGTGTATATATTAGTACTCATAGTACATGGCCTATCATGTTGGTAAATTAAAACATGCCTCTATGGTTATGCATGAAGCGAAAATAAATTTTCCTATCTCTCCTATCCTATTAGAAAGTGGAAATGGACTCTCTGGTTCTTTTCAACTCTCTGCATGGCACTAGTAATATTCCCTAGTCAATATCCTACCCCATCAGAAAGTGTCGAGCTATTATATCCAACAACGTTAGGTTAATACACACACGGTGATAGGGAAACAATGTGGCAAATCATCTGGTGAAGCTTGCGTCTCATGGTTTGGAAACTACATGTTTCTACAACCCAAATTAGTTGAAACCTAAGGGGGGTAAATATTGTTAGAGGGGATGCCCTCGATATTTATAATTTCAAGCCCCTAGGCCTTTTCTTTCATTGTGTACCCTATTTTTCTCTCCCAACTTTTATAAATAAAGAACAATGATGATGATATTTCTATTGATGTATATTTGGAACCAATGATCTAAGATCTGAAATTGATGTAGGATATAGGTGTTATAATGTATGATTCTCATAGAAGTGAATAATTCACATTGAGGGCCATTTTTTATGGGGAGATAAATGACTTCCCCACTTATGTAAATTTATTAGGCTATATAATTAAAGGAATGTTGGGGTGTCCTATTTGTGAAAATGCAACATAATCAGCTAGGTTGAAACATTCCTTAAAGACTTTGTTTTTATGTAATTAGAAATTTTTACCTCAACAGCATAAATACCGATCTTGGATGACAACATTTGATGGGAATATAAAACACGGTACAACACTGTCTCCAGTAACGAGTGATCAATTATACAATAAAGTAAAAGACATTGACACTATTTTTGGTAAACCATTTTTGAAAAACCTTACTAAATCTGGTTGGAAGAAGAGATCAATTTTCTTTTAATTACTGTATTGTAATTGTTTGAATATCAGAAATTTTTTTGATATCATGAATGTATAAAAAATTTATTTGATAATGTTATTGGTACATTAATAAAGGTTGATGGAAAAACAAAATATGGCATCAAGGCTAGGTTGGAATTGATTTAAATGGGGATAAGGGAAGAGTTGGCACTAGTGAAGGGTAAAAGGAAGACTTTTCTTCCTCTAATAGCTTACACTCTATCCAGATTGAAAAAAATACAATTTTCCTTTTCCTTAATAATGTAAAATTTATACAAGGGTATTTATAAAATATAAATAATGTCGTTTCAATGACTAATTTGAAGTTACAAAGACTAAAATAACATGACTGTCATGTTTTGATACAATATTTAATGCCTTTTGATTTTAGTTACATTCTTCCTCAAAATGTATGACATACATTAACTAGAATATGTTTCTTTTTCAAATCTATATATAGTAAAGTTATAGACCTAATGAAGTTTCCCATCATGAATAATGAGGTTTCCATCATATTATGTGAATTATAGATGTTCTTACCACCATAATTATTTGATATAATGGTCCACCTAATGGTTCAATTGGTTATATAGGTTTAACTATGTGGTCCTATCCATTTCATATAGATGTACCCCATTGAACGATATATGAATATTTTGAAAGGGTATTTCAAGAATCAAAATTAGTCAGAAGGTTGTATTGCAGAATAATATATTGTTGAAGAAGCTATTGAATTTTTTACTGAATACCTATCAGATGTTAGAAGCATCGATCTACCAAAGTGTCATTATAGATAATGCCTTATAAGAAAATGGATTCTGGAAGAGAAGTTGTTATAATTACCTTGACAGAGTTGGAGTAAGTGAACCTTTACATTTTACATAATAGTGAAGATGTTGATCTATACATTGAATTCCACAAATAAATTCTTAGATATTTGAGTCCATAAAAGGATAAAGGATGGATATAAAATACACATAATCAATAATTTATAGGATGGTTTCAAGATCAAATTTATAAGGAGTTATTTGAAAATTTGAATTCAATTGTCAAATGACTTCAATGGATATCCAGGGGATAGAATGCAAATGTTATATCTTACAATGGTTTTGTTATCAATGGTTATACATTATATACAAAATAACATGATGAATGAAGTACGATGAAAAATAGTGGTGTTACGATTGTGGATGAAGCAATTCACATATTTAGTTCCAAGGATAGAAATCTAGTTTATGAAAATATGTCATATTTTTGGAATTATTGAACAGATATACAAGTTTTATTGTACAACATTTCAAGTGCCGATTTTCCATTACAAATGGGATGATAATATTAGTGCAGTGAAAGTTAAGGAAATAGGCTTCATGAAGGGGGATTTTAGTGTGGAAGGGGAAAAATACAAACCATTCATAATGGAATCACAAGTAGTGCATGTATTTTATGTATATGATCCAACAAACAAGAATTATTCGATTGTCTTGCTGGAGACTAAAACAAATATCGAGTCAGATGGAAATTCAATCAAGGAAAACCCTTCAATTGGGAGATCACAATCAATTCATGAAAGTCCTAATGTAAAAAATGTATTTTACATTTTAGGGGACTACAAATAGGGGATTTGGATTCTCTATAGAGGAACCAAATCTCTGAAACCTTTAAAATAATAAAGAGAGTTCAATGAGAAGGTAAATTTTTTTTAATATACTATGTTTTCCTTATAATATTATATATTATATAATACATTAACATAATCTAAATTAAATGTTTGAATACTCATTTATATTGTTTTTATACTTTTGTAAAATGATCTATAAGTCATTTGAGACATGTAAGAATCACCTGCATCTCAATCCAACGCACGGTGTGACTAGTATGACTAAAAGTACATCTTTTTATATAAAATTGACATCAATTTTATTAAAAATAACAAATTACCTACTTAAAAACTATAAAATGAATTCATATTGTTTAAATAATTTATAAAAAATGATTCATAAGTCATTTTTGATGTGTAGGAATCAACTACACCACAATCCGATACATGATGTGCCCGGTATGACTCAATGTGTCTGTTATCAGTTTAAAATCAATATTTTAGTTCAAAAAGTGCAAATTAATGAAAACCAAGAAAAAATGATCGTATTTTATTGATAATTTATGAAATATATTCGTAAGTCATTTTTGAAATGTATAAATCAGTCTCACATCAAACTAATACACGTTGTGATTAGTAAGAGTCATGCGTGTTTCAATTTTAAAATGACATAAAAGACAATAGGAATACTCAAAACCAAGAAAACACATTCATATTGTTTTGATAATTTAGGAAAATGATACATAAGTCATTTAGGATGTGTATAAATCAGACACATCTCAATTCGACACACAGTGTGACCAGTATGACTCAAAGTGCATCGTTTTTATTTAAAATTGACATCAATTTTAGTAAAATGGAAAACTAACCTATTAAAAACCAATAAAATACATTTGTATTGTTTTGAAACTTTATGGAAACTATAAATAAGTCATATTTTATGTGTATGGATCATCCTCACCTCAATCTGATACATGATGTTCCTGGTATGACTCAAAGTCTCTATTATCAGTTTAAAATCAACATTTTAGTTAAAAAGTATCACTCACTAAAAACTGATCAAACACACTCAGTTTTTCTTGATAATTTAGGGGAAAAAGTCATTTGTGATTTTTATGGATTGGTCTCACATCAAAATGATACAAGATGTGATCGAAATGAGTCAAAGTGCATGTTTCCAGTTTAAAATGACATTTTAGTAAAAAAGACAACTAACATACTCAAAACCGAGAAAACATAGTCATATTATTTTTATAATTTAGGAAAATGATCCATAATTCATTTGAGATGTGTAGGAATTATACACACCTAAATCCAACCCACAATGTGAACAATATTACTCAAATTGCGTATTTTTATTTAAAATTGACATCAATTTTAGTAAAATGGACAATTGACCTACTCAAAACCAAGAAAACACATTAATATTTTTTTGATACTTTATAAAAATGATCCATAAGTCATTTTTGACATGTAGGAATTAGCCTCACCTCAATATGATACATGATGTACCCAGTATGACTCAAAGTGTCCGTTATGAGTTTAAAATCGACATTTTAGTTCAAAAAGTTTCACTCACTGAAAACCAATCAAATGTGCTCATATTTTCCTGAAAATTTAGGAAATAAATTTATAATTTATTTGTGGCATGTAGTAATTAGTTTCATATCCAACCGATGCACTATGTGATTAGAATGAGTCAAAGTGCGTGTTTCCAGTTTAAAAATGCATTTTAGTACAAAAGACAACTGACATACTCAAATCTGAGAAAAAAAATTCATATTGTTTCGATAATTTAGGAAAATGATCCAAAATTCATTTTAGACATGTTGGATTTAGACATAGCTCAATTTGATGCACAGTGTGACTGGTATGACTCTAAGTGTGCCTTTTTATTTAAAATTGACATAAATTTTAGTAAAATTGACACGTTCTGTTAATTTATTTATTTATATTATTACTAACATAAGAATTGTTTTCTTATACAAGATGTTACTTTGCTCTATTAGGGGTGTTTTTTTGGAAATATTACAAGTTAAGGTCAGGATTAAAAGAAAAAGGAACATTGATGTTTTTGAATGTATGTAATAATTTGTATTTATGTAATTGTATAAACCAATGTTTGAAATGTATATAAAAAATTGTTTTTTTCTTGTATTTGTGTTGTAAATTTCATTTCATTTAAATTTTATATTGGTACTTGTTTTTTTTGATATCTGGTGTATTTATGGTGTCATGATGTGCTGTTACAACACATTACACTGGTGCTATAGTGTGTTGTTGTAGCACACTGCAGTATGGACCTTTATCAGCACTTTTAAAAACATTGATAAAGGACCTATTTATTAACATTGATAAAGGTTCCCTTTATCAGTGATTATATAAGCGCTGATATATGGGGCCTTTAATGACACTAAATAAAAGCACTAATAAATGTGGTACTTTATTAATGCTTCTAAATGCACTGATAAATGTCCAATTTATCAGCATTGATAAAGGAACCCTTTATCATGGATTTTTTATCACTGATAAAAGATTAGGGATTTTAATCTTGCTCAGGTAGTCAATGTTTCTCTATCACTGATAAATTCCATTTATAGCACTGTTAAAGGCCTATTTTGCAGTAGTGATACCAGGCTAGTGCATCACAAACACTATTTTGGTAGGAATTCTAGGTTACTGGGGGTTCATAATTATTATTCTTATTACGTGATGTTATGATTGATATGATTTTCACCTCATGTAACACACATGTGTTTTTGAGATTTATGACCTATAAGTTGTTAAATTTTGGCTCTTGGACTATTGTAAAGAAACCAATTATTTGATTTAGCTCCTAGACCATAGAGGTAAGAGGAATCTATGCATTCATAATTCTTGGCATGTAAGATTCAAATGACATGTAAGTTGTTGTTAGTGTTATTTTTATCACTAAATAGAGGTTTAACTATTTAAAATTTCATCAACTACTCATTTTATGTTTTTATATATAAGTACTTTTTGGTATTCTACTCAACTAGAACAACATGTATAAACATTTCCTTTTGATAACATGTCTTATGGATCCTATGATGATATGAGAAATGGTGGTGGTGATGATATAGTCCCTCAGTGCTGGGGATGTGTGGTGACCTAAGTAGGTCAGTACTAGCATTTTATGCCTTCATGATAAACCCATTTTGGGAGATTATTTTATAGGTTCAATTATTTAAAGTTATATTAACAACCTATATGGTGTTTTTTAAGATATATTGGAATTTAATTATATATAAACCAAACTTATGGATATGGTTCTATTACACAGATCATCTAGGATAGAGTGAACATATATATGTGGACCTTTGCTGATAAGATCATGGTTCTCAATAGGAAGTACCATATAAGGATGATCGATGAGAATCAATGCCCTAGTAGGATGATGACTTGGCATGAGGTGCCTACTCTACATGAATGTAAGACCCTATAATAGGATTTGGCATGTTTGTTGTCTTGGGTTTGAGATAAGAATAAGAGGTTTTCTATGTGCTGTGACCTTATGAGATATGGTGTTTGGGCTAGGTGGGATGACCTAGTTCCCCTTGATATACAACTCAATGTATTAGTGAGTTAGTGGATTTTAATATTGAGGTAAACCCATGGGAGGGTTTATCTTGAGATCTAGTGTGTCTTGAGGATGAGAAGCATGGGTAGGTTCTTGCTTTTGAGATCAATACACAGGATTTGAAATAGAGTATGTGGTATAGGAATGAAAGTAAAGGTGGGAACTCATAACTTGGAATTGTTTCAGGTGGTGAATAAGCGTGTGATTAAATTTAGCATGGGTAAAATATAAGGCTTTTAAATAAGAGAATATAGCATGTTCTTGGCTTGATGAGTTGACATGACATGCATCATGGTTAGTGCTTAGGCATCTAGACTAGTCCTGATGGCGATGAAACTTAGGGGATTATGAGTCAGGTTATGTGATCAGTTGGGATGAGAGTTTATGCTCATGTGACTAAATGATACTGAGGTTGTGTTTAGACTACTTCCATGTAGAACCTATTGAATTTAAAATTGGTGATGACCATGAGTAGGCTGAATACCGATGGTAATTTTATGAGTTACATGTGTGCCTAATAGCCTAAGAACTTGATAATAATGGATTAATAGGAGTAGAACACACGTCATTATGATCTAACATGGTGAGAATTGTGCTCAAGGAGTAGAATATGTAAGGACAGATTTTGGGGAGTTCACTATTAATCATTTGAGGGAGTGACCCCCATTATGATTGGGAATTCAGTGGTTTCCATGTATGGTGTTCCCATGAGTTGGGAATGGGTAGTAGTTGATGTTTGTGTTAGTAATAAGGTATGAGTGGTTTTTTCCACATATGAATAATTGTTTAGTTGTAGATAGGATATGGGCCATGATATTTGGGAATTTGGTTCAATGATACGATGATAAGGGCACTCCTTTGGTGGGGAGAACCAATGGATGAATGATGAATTAAGCGTCAATGTGACATTTACTTGGGATCATGACGTGATAAGTTGGTCAAGAATTAATTAACTGAGTAGGTTGAGACCAATGATAAAATTATTGATGATCCTTCTCAAGGATGAGAATTTATATGGTGGGGATATTTTAGTATCCCGTGTTCGTACGAGTGTTTGAAATTCAAGAGGAATTTTGAATTTTTGAATTAGTGGATGGGTTGGCTTTTGAACCATGTTTTATAATATAATTATGAAGGTTGGAATACCACAAAAAAATTATTTGTATGGGGAATGAGGCTTGGGTGGTGTCCTAGAGGCTTAGAGGAGCCTTGGGATAGGTTGGGTGGATATTGTATCAAAAAACTATAGCAAACCACTAGTTAGCGGATGGCGTCTGGTAGTAGTGGGTTCTACTTATAGTGGACACTGGACAGTTAGTGGATTCCACTATCTAGTTAGTGGGTATGTTAAGGGAGGAAATGAATATCCATCCACCTTGAATGTTAAGAGGGAATAACCCCACTTCTCCCCTCATATGAGTTGGCCTCCCCCCTTGGTTCCCTTCTTCATTCTTCTTCAAGAGGAGGTTTTTAGTGGTTTCTCTTAGTGATGAAAGGTGTATTTAAACTTCCTTTGATCTTGGATGGTCATCTATTCCCCCTTTATAATTTCCCCCTCTTATTGTTTAGGGTTTGGAGAAGATTCCATGAGGACTTGGTGGAATAATCTAATTTCAATATAGATTTCACTTAGCCCTTGTAGAGGATTTATCAAGAGGGAATTAGAGTACCATCATTCATTTATTTGGCCAAGGCATGTTGTCTGGTGAATTTATTTATGGGTTTTGGATAAATTAAATTAAATTTTCATTTATAATGGCATCACATATTGGGTCCTTAACTTAGAATTAGTTTGGGAGTGTGTTGAGGATGGAAAACACCCTGTTTCTCGAATAATTGGTGATCATTGGACACCTAATGATTTTCCATGGATTATTAAATTTTGAAATAAATTGTATAATTAATTTTATTTGGTTATAATTTTTTTTTTGATTTTGGTCATGAGTTAGGGTCTTAGGATGTTTGTACTAGCTTGGTAAAACCTCGACGGGCCTTGGTAAAGCTGTTGTATTTAGAACCAAAATTAGAAATATTTATTGATTATGTATGTGGTTTGCGTACTTTACCTATTTCATTTATGTTTTGGTTATGATTGATGGTATATTTATTCACACCACTTAGAGTGTTAACATGTTTAATTTAATTTTTTTTACTAATTATTGTTAATTTTTTAATTTGAAATGAAATACCTAAGGACAAAAGAAAAAATAGTGACAAGGAAACCAAGGTCCTTGTGTACTAGATTGCTTACTTTTACCACTGATGGATAAGTAATCAATAATAATTATGTGCTTTGGTTGTTTAAACCCCCTTGAGGGGCACTAATTAACCAGTTTGAGCCCGTTGATCATATCGAACCTAGTAAAGAAGCCTCCAAACACCTCTAAGTGGAGGTGTGGGTTTGATTAAGTCCTTGGACCTAGTCGGAATTATAATACCATTGAGTTAGTTCCTTAGACCTTCCTTAGAAAGGGTGAGTCGATAATGGTCAGTCCAAGTGGGTCATGTCCACCTTGAGATGCCTTAGAGGCTTGGGATTAGCTGGGATGACTTGAGATGCAAGACAGGCCCTAAAAAATCTCCTTAGACTAATGTTAGTATAAATTAACTACTGAGTTTGTTAATGATCCTAGAGGAATAGAGGGTTGTGAGACCCCTAAGTAAAGATATTGAGCCCAAGTTTTGTAAGGTGAGTTGAGGGGACCCCAAGTAGGGTGCCTTCACTATAGTGACTTAGAGAACCTCATGTAGGGTTACTCTACTATGATATGATCTAAGGGACCCTATTAGGTTTCATAATGTTAGATCAACCTAACTGAGTGCATTAGTACTTGGGTATAGATGGTAGTAGGTTTCACCATAGAACTCATACCGAACATGTGAACCAAAGGGGATATGGAAAATAGTGATGTGTTTAGGTTTTTTACCATCCTTTGGAATTTATTTATACCTTATTTTATTTATTTTGATGAATTTTTGGATATCCAGATGTACTTATTGGTATTTGGATTATGATCCTGATACAATATGATGGTGAAATTGGGGATTCCCATAGGTGTATCCCAGGATCCTACTTTTGAGACTCATGTGATACTGGTGTTATACAACTTGGATGTGTTGACATCATCATAGATGACCTGTGTGTATACTAGTATTTGGCTATTGAGACTCATGATGAATGCCTGAGGCACCATGATTTAAACTTGGGTTAGGATGGGATTCCCGAGATTCCATAGGTCGTTAGGGTACCTATCATGTTTAGGATCCAACCGTTTAGTCTTGGAGATTATTATTATGATTTTTATGAGATGCATGGGTCACCCCTAGGATCTGGCTAGTAGATCCTGATGAAATTAAAAATACTTGATGTGGATACCAAATATTCTTGGGATTCATCTGGTTGGAATGTTAATATAGATATGATTATGATTTAGTAATTTCCCAGGGTTCCCAAAAATCAACTTTGAACCATTCAGTATACATAAAGTTTGGAGAGATTCCTAGGATGCCTATGATCTAACTATTGGGCCATTCATGATGAGTTGTTGTCTGAATGAGATTGATAATTTGGTATTCTTTCATTGCACCCAATGATTCGATATTTATATGGTTAGAATGATATTATGACGTGCTCAGAGACACTATGAAACTAGTTGAAGCAGGTATGGTCAATCAAGGTTCTAGACCTAAGGATCTATGATGGTTTATTTATTATTTTTTGGTAGTTTATTTATTATTTTTAGATTAGTATTTCATATGTTCATATCACGTTGGTGGTTCCCTAATGAGTCATGTACTCAAACCCTTCTTGGGAAGCTATAAAACATGGAAACCGAGAGGCTTTCACTTGGTTGTAGGTACAATTTAGGTAGAATCCTAATATTCCATGGTCAAGTAGGATAAATCAGATAGTATTGGATGTTTAAGTGTGGTATGGATTGGTGATATAGTAGTTCATAGATTCATTTTTTTTCTATTAATATGATTGACCTTGTGGGTGATTAGTCTTGTATGACCTTATGTTAGCATTTTATTTATTATGGCATGATCAATTTATTTATTCTTTATGTTTACTATGAATTGTATGATGTTTGTCTATCATTATTATTGTGCATTATAATATAGGGGGTATAGTCTCCCCATTATACCTCCTTAGACCCCCATTTCTAGTAAAAAAACTCTAGAATTCAGGGAGGTGTGCCTGAGGTCATGTGGTGAAATGGGATAAGAAACCAGTCGAGTGGCCTCTAGATTTGGGTGTTACAACTAACTTGAACTTTTCTAGTGTCATCCATGATGGTAGTTAACCTACCCCACCTCCTGTACAACACCAATCATGATGGTGTTTATCTCCCTTATCACCTTGATGGTTAGAAAACTGCCACCTATTTTCTTACATCATGATAACCAAGTGGCTTCCTCCCTCCATACCATACTAGCCACACCACAACTGACCTCCACCCTAAATTTCCATCCAATTCCCCCTACCATCCACCATCATTATGACCTCAAACCTCACTTACACCCAAATAAGAAGAGAGAATAAAGAAGGGTGGGATAGAGAGGAGATAGAGGGGAAGAGACAGAGATAATGACACCCATTCTTCATCATTCTACCAACAGATTCACACAAACAATAAAAAGGTAAGGGATAAATTATATCAACCAAGAATAAAGAATCCATGGAATGAAATTAAGGAATTAAAGAATAGGGGAAAATAAAACCTCATTAAATAATTCAATAATGAGAATACCATGAAGAATGGGGAAAATCAATATTTATTAAATATTTAAAATGGAAATTTTGTAATGAACAGAGGATAATGAATCATAAAGCCCTGCCTTAATGGTATAATGAAAATGGTAGATGATCACATCATATTCCTCAACCCTTTTTATCACTTCCACCAAGGATACAAATAACATGAAGTAATTTCATCATACATAGAGAATAAATGGTGAATTTTTCATCTTTAGGAGATTTTTCTAATGGAGTATGAATTGAATATATTGATTTCAAATTCTAGTTGATACCATAAATTGGTATATTGGAGAAACCCAATGAAATATTTTGACTCAGTGGATGATCTTGAGGATATTGATGTTGCTGCATGAAATATTTGGATCCGACGCACAAGAATGGAATCTGTAGGCAAAACTCTTGCACGCCCGATATAACATCAAATGGGTTATTTTACTCCAAGCTTCTAAAAACAGCCAAGTCAGGTTCTCTAAATAAGCCAAGACGATGTGAAAAAGTACATACCAGCATGGAAACCTTTTCCATGCCCTATATGATGTTAAATTCCCACTTTCATGTAGTCCACCTTGATTTTCTCTATATAAGTTTCACCTATAAATATAAGGGTACCACATCACTTCAAAAAATGCTCTAGAAGTCGAACCGTCACTCCCGCATGAATAAGATGCTCTATTCCATGACTATGCAAAAGTCATCATGTCAAGGTACTGAATCTTGTGCGATAGGTCTCCCATGGGTCCCCCTTTAGTTGGGCCCACTAGGGATTGAACCTTTCCCACATCAATTTTTCCCAAGTCAAGTGTGCAGAAAAGATCCCTCTTGCGTTTCAGGCTTACCCTTATGCCACACATCTTACTATTGGACCCCTTCCCTTTGCTCTCTTGGATCAAAACTTGTGTGTAACCTTTGACTTTGCTCATAATCCTTCAATATTGCATTCCCCCTTCCTTTGTGTTGTATGTGTTTTCTTTATTCTAGGTCACCATGTTTGAGCTCCCCTTGCGTGAAAAATCCCTATCTTGTGCACACCTCTTCAGTGTAGTTCTATAGGATTATGCATAGTAATTTCCAGGTTCCTCGAGTGGTTCTCCATGTTGCATTTCTCTACCTCACGCTTCTTCACATAGGTATGCTAAAAACTATTGCTTCATCACATAACCATGCTAACATGGACCCCTCTATCGACCAATCCCCCACCTTGTTAACACCTAGCATTTCTTGTGCCTCCACATCCCCAAGTATGGGACAATACAAGTTATGTAAGACCAAGGGGTGATAAGTGAGTCCCCATCATCCAAGATGTAGGATGTTAAAATACCAAGTACCCATCGTCCTTAACACATGACGTTAAACTATGATCACCTAATGTGTGAAAGTCCTAGGAGGATTTGATGGAGAATTATCATTAGATCTATTCTATCTTCTCTTTCCCTTTAGGATTTATCACCATTTTCACCTCGGGTAGTCTCCACGTAAGCCCCAAAACACCTTGACAAGGTGTTCTCTATATAATGGTCATATCCTCCTTATACATCGGGTCACCCTCCTCAAGATTCCCTCCTAGAGTAAGTCCCAATCTTTACCATTCCTTGTGGCTGCATCTTTCACGACCGGATCATCAAGCCCTCTGCTACCTCTTGTTTCTCACATATAGCATAACTCAAGTGGGCCTATAGAAAGCAGCGACCATAAAATCCTCTTTGGGCTACTAACCATGCATAATCCCCATCATATCCTTGGGCCTCTAACCTCGCGTAATCCCCATGCCCCCCTTTATTTTCCAAAACTACGTGTACTTTGATCCCTATCTTTTATAGGATATATAGGAAGCCTCCACGAGGTTCAAGCCTAGTATCCATCTGTCCCAACCACCTCTCATCCGTTCAATTTCATCCTGCACGACATTAAATTGTGGGATCCTTCTTTCCTAGAACTATGTGGGTTTTGATCCTTGTCTTCTAAATAGGGTACATAGGACGCCTACCTAAGGTTAAACCCTGATCAATGGTAAACTCTAGTACTACCTTCTAGGGATGTACCCTCATGATGTGACATCTTCCCTTTTTGGGACACATTTCTCAAGTTCACCTCCCTAAGGTTTTTTTATCCATCCATATGGGCTGCTAACCATGTTTAAGCCCCACCATGTCGAAGGGTTGTTGTTATTTGTGTACACTCCAACTATATATCCCAGGAAACTAACCACGTATAATCCCCACACATCATACCCCTCCAACCAAGAGTGTTCCTCTTGCAATGGGCTACTAATCATGCGTAAGCCCCACCATGTCTTTGGGTTGATATCCTTTGTGTACACCCTGATTCTATACCCCATACTGAACTACGTGGACTTTGATTCCCCACCATGGGAATACATAGGAATCCTCCCTGAGGTTCAAGCCCATCACCCATGTCCCATCATAGCCTTTCCTTCAAGCCTTTCTGTTTCGAGAAGATCATTCCCTAGCCCGGAGGTTCTACTTCCTTTAGGTCCCCATCCATGCACTCCATTCTCATGGGATGCAACCTAAGGTGTCCCATCACCTCACCAAACTATGTGGACTTTGATTCCCATCCATGAGGATAAGTAGGAAGCCTCCCTAAGGTTTAATCCCAACACCACTATCATCTTCACATAGGTTCCATATCATTCACCATCTACTTCATTCAACCCTCCATCATCGATCCTGATTCCTACCTAGGTAGCCACATCCTGGTGGCATTATGTCATTAAATACGGGCTGCTAACCATGTGTAATCCCCAAATCACCCTCTCAAACTACATGGGTTTTGATCCATATCCTCTAAATAGGTTACATAAGAAGCCTCCCTGAGGTTCAATCCTAACCAATGGTAAACCTTGGTGTTCCATTTTTTGGGGTCCACTCTCTTTGATCCTTTCTTTATGGTGTCTAAATCATCCTTCACGATGTAAAATCTTCTCATTTTTGGGACACGACATCCCAAATCTATTCTCATTAGGTGTTTTGATCCATCCATCTGGTAAAACTTCTAGGTGCTCTCTCCTAGGGATGTACCCACCTGATCCACTCTCATCAGTTATCTGATCAGTCCGATCCGTCTTTTCTAGACGTTAAACTCGTGGAATGCCCCATGTTAAACATGGGAAGTTGAGGAAAACCTCAGAGACATGCCTCTAGCATAAGATACCCTATGATCACCATGAGAAGACTCAGGTTTATGCACCCTGGATAAACCCTATGATGAGGAATAATATTGGTGTTTTAGTGTTCTAGTGTCAAGAAATGCCACATATGCCTCAGCGTGACTACTCCCCTGACTGAAGGTTGATGCCATAAATTAAACCCTTGGAATGTCCTGGTAGAAGTAGCATAATTAACCGAATTCCACAAAGAGATGGAACCAGAAATGAGTTTCACAAACAACATCTTAATCTATGAGGGAGAACCATAATAGGAAACGAGTTCCGAGGAGGAATCCACATAAGGAGGAACTGACATCCCATCATCCCATTTCAATCAAGGATAAAACATCCCTGGAAAGGTGGAGGATGCTGCCCACCTTTGGAAAGTAGGAATGAAGGGCACAATGCGACCGTTGGAGAACAACAATACGATCTGGTGGCATACCCCAGTGGAAAGCATCAGAAACAAAAATGGTGAACCTAATGTGAACTAGTTCTCCTCTAACTATGGGGATTAGTAGTGCTTGAGGAATAAACATATGATCTTGTCATCAGATTTAGATATCTGTCACTAGGACCTGCCAAGAAAATAGTGGGCCTATCATGAAAACTCACTAGAATTCGGGGCAGTTGATCATGGGGATTTCCAGTCTGTGGAATTGTCATCATGGATATTTCTTTCCAACCATGGAAGACTAAATGATGTTGGGGCATTGGGAATTGTTTTCCTAATATATGTGTTGATGGATTAATCTTTTTACTTTGTAGGACCCAAGATTCAACCACAAGAAACCAGTCACCTCCCACCTGCAGATGTATGGGAAGGGGATATGCTAATGTGAAAAATTTTCATAGCTCCACCTCCGACACGACATCTTCTACAACTACAACTACTGGGCACCCACACCCCATATCACCCTTTGAGATCATCCAGATTAGGGTGATTGATACTCTCATTTGATGATATGAATAGAAGGGGGTCATCCCAATGAGGGATATGACCCACCAAGATCTATAATCCTCTATGCCTCATTTCCAACACTTCCCCCAAGGGCCACACATGGAGCCTCTACACCCCACTCTAACATCCAACTATTTTGGGAGTATCTCCCCAGAATGTTCCTATGATTCACTCCCCTATGCTGATGAGGTGAGGGACGTTCGAGCCATCCCAACTTCGACCTCATCCAGAGAGATGATAAGGAGGGATCCCACTAGGCCACATAAATGCTACCATATAGCCCCCAATATGAGGAGTAGTTGGTCTACATCCCAGCTCCATCGGATATGATCCAGCTGACCGGGAGTCAACGTCAGGCATATGCTTAGGAAGACGCCCATTAGGGGGCATATTATTCAATATATTCAGTGTATTATGCCACCACTGACACGCATCATCAGTACCCTATTATTACATATCATGGGAACATCTATGCCTGATCGGGATCGAGACCCCAGTCACCCCATGGTCAGGCTGGGCTGACTCTTCCAGTCACTGGTGCAAGTCATGGGACAACCCGTAGTGATGGTGTTCAGTATGGAGGTCCTCTCCATACCATAATCATCCAAATAATAGGTTCTCCCTACTCCCACACTTATAAAGTAGGTCCTCCCCATGTCCATGATTACATGTATGGATATTTTCCCCATATTTTAGATTATCAATGCAAAGGTCATCCTCACATCATCACCAGCTTCAGCAGAGGTCCTCCCTACTTTGTTGATGGTCAGCATGGGGTTCCTCCCCATGTTTGGTTTGACCATAATGAAGGTCCTCCTCATGATACCACATAAAACTAGCATGGAGGTCTTCCCCATGTTCTCACCATCTCTAGCTGAGGCCCTCCCTGATATAGCACTCCCTACTACGGAGGTCCTCCCCACGCACTAGGAAACATACATGGAGGTCCTTCCCATGTTCCATTAGACATATACCTGGGTTCTCCTCACACCCCAACTTCTCAAAGTAGGGGTACTCCACATATTGAAGATCTCCCTTGCCATGAAGATCCATCCTGTGGCAATAGGGAGAACTGCCACCACCAAAGGAGAAAGCCTGTGAAGCACCAGGTTATAGTCAACCCAGTTCACTTTTAAGATTCTAAAGTAGAATGTGACTTGATGATGGATCCTTCACCTTGATCCTCTATATCAGGGTTTGGGGAAAGAACCTGGAATGCTGTCTTCATTCTCCTAGAAAGTGTGATGCACCAAATCCCCGAATACCTCTATAGGTATATATAGGAGGAGGTAAATTTGGCTCCCTTTTAAGGTTTTTCTATGTAGTCTTCTCTCCTATCACCAGACTCACTCTCTATCTCAACATGAGATCACAGGGAGTTGTTTTGGGGTTTGGATTTGATGAACACCAGTCTTATCCACCCCTAATGATCACCACCCCTGTACTAGAAACAATGGTTGATATCCCATCCTATAGGGATGTGGTGATGTATTCAGTACCATATCTGAGCGACAAATTACTCCTTTTCCTTTGTAGTCTGAGGAATCAATGTCATGAGACCATATCCACCAGCAATAGATCTCCATTGAAAGTTTATCTTGACTACCAAAAATTTCTTTTCCAAGTGGGAAGAAGAGATACCATTCAAGGAAGTCAAGGCCCATTCTATAATTGAGTTTGTGAGCTCTAACATCATTCACTAATTTAGAGTCCCTTACATCATTCTCACTAACAATGCCACCAACTTTTGAGTGGCCAAGTTGAAGAAACTATATGCCAAGTATTACATACGGTCTAACCACACTTCTCGCTAACATGAGAAAGAAAATGGGAAAATAGAGACGTTCAACAATACCCTCTCAGATATTTTGCATAAGATGGTTGGTCATAACAAGAAAAGTTGGTTAGACAATCTCCCCAATGCTCTCTGGGCTTACCGAATGACAAATCAAAATTACACTTAGGCGGACCCATATTCCCTTGTGTATGGAATAGAGGTAGTCCTACCCATTTAGATTTAGTTACCATCTCTTCACACACTTGTTTATGATAAAAAATGTCAGACAAAGCAACATAAGTCCATCTGGCTGAGCTGGAGGCCCCCAACGAGAATAGTCTCTAGGCCTTGCACAATCTGGAGAGACACCAGAACATGATAACTAGTTTTTTCAACAAGAAAGTGCATTTTGATCCTTCCTTCAAGGCAACATGGTACTGGCCCTAAGGATGCTGATGATACCTTGTAGGAAGCCACCAAAGTTGGATCCCAAATAAGAGGGACCCTACATTATTCTCAAGGTGTATCCCAATAGTGCATACTCTTTGGTCATCATGGATAGTGAGAGAATTACCCCTCCCACCAATGCCAAATTCCTCAAGCAGTACTTCACACGAGGAAACTATTTTCTGGGATACATGACATAAAACTGCCCAGCATCACTATCCTACATGATATTAAACTATACATATTTCCTTACCACATGAAATTTAACTGCATTTAATTTTCAGAACTACGTGTGGCTTGATTCCCACCCTTGTAGGATATATAGGAATTCTTGAACACTTATATTTGGGTCCAAACCTAGGTATATATACCTATTATTTATTTTTACCATCCTATATGACATTAAAACGTACCTATGTCCTTACCACATGAATTTAAATTGCGTGGAATTTTAAGAACTACTTATGGATTGATTCCTACCCTCGCAGGATACGTAGGAATGCCCAAACATTTTGTCTTTGGGTCAAGACCCATGTACCAAAAATATTTTCATATCCTTTTGTATTATTTTCCATGTTCTCCCTTGGAAGTAAATGGTGTGGTGTGGACTTCTTCTATCCTCATTCACATTAGGTTTACAATAGCTACACCGGGATACTCTTTGAGAGCAGTCGCCCTACTTCCATCCTTAGCGCATGCTATTAAACTACACGACATTTTTAGAACTATACGTGGATTGATTCTTTCTCTCATATAATATGTAGGAATTCCAAGATGTTTCATCTTTGGGTCTATCCCCAGTTACATTGAACTTTCTAGCCCTATGGACTTACTTTATTATTCAAGTTCTATGACCTTAAACTAAGATCTTATCCATCATACATGATGATATACTATTGTGTACGACCTAGAAAACATTAAACTGTATGATATTAAGTCATATTCTACTTCTTCTAGCCCTTTGGCCTGATTCCTCTATTGGGTGTGTGTGGCATGGTGTGGACTTCTTCTGTCCTCATTCACGTTGGGTTTATTCTGCCATGCCATGCACATCCTCTTTGAGACATCATTCCAGGCATCCTTCCTTACCATATGAATTTAAACTATATGACATGTATAGAACTATGTGTGGCATGATTCCCTCCCTTGAAGGATATGTAGGAATTCATGGACACTTTTCTTAGGGCCCAGACCTAGGTATATATACCTATTTTTCCTCTTTTCTCTACTCTTCCTTTCAAGTCACCTACCCCTAATCAGATCCCTCCATCAAACCCCTCTATCCAATTTTCCTCATTAGTGTTCTCAAATCCACTGTGGTATGAGAATTAGAGTGTTGAATTCTATATGAACATCCTCTCATTCCACCACTATGCTTTTCATTCCCTTTTTTTGGGTCTCAATCTTCTTTCATATCCAAAAAGAACCCCAAATGGTATGGATGCTCAGCCTTAAGGCACACCTACCATTTTGGGCCAACGTCCTGAAGGATCTTGAACAAAACCTTAAGATAGGTTCCACCCACATTTCGAATATGGTCAGTAGCTGACCCTAAGTTTTTTGTTCTCATTTTAGGCTACATGATATGGATGTTGTGTTTTGAATACAGTCAGCAGTTATCCTCCATCATTACGCCAAACTCCATTGCATCCCAAATATTAGTCTCATAATTCACATTTCTTCTCACATCCTTATGTTCAGATGGAACTTCAATACTCTTAGTGCCATCCCTCCATGTACCTTTACATGTTGAGTGGGAAGACCCGTGTCATGGGGTTGCCCTTGACTCCACACCCCCATTCCCCTATTGTGTGTTTCTATGTGTAGTAAAGATCTTTTCCACCCCTTGTTTCCCACACCAAGCATGGATCATGTGGGATTATGGATCCTTGATAATGTTTATATTTTCATGGAAGAGTCACACACCTTATGGTTCAAACTCTATGATTGTAAACTAAGAGTTTAGGTCCCAAATTCTAGGCATAATGATTTTAAAATATTAACATGTTCTCTTAGGAATTCATGATGTGGTGCAGACTTATTCTATCATCATTCACATCAAATTACTTTCTGACACCGCATTTCATGTTTCTCCTTTGGGGATCTCCTTCTTATGGTCTTAACTCTATGACCTTAAACTAATATCTTTAGTTTCCAAGTTTGAATTACATTAAACTATATAACAACCTTGTATGTCCTCATTTTGGAGGATATCGCCCCCTTTTGTGTTGGAAATTTTCCACATCTTCCTTCAAGAACTACATGTGGCTTGATTCCTACCCTCACGGGATATGTAGTGATGCTTGGACATCTTGTTCTTGGGCCCAAACATAGAGTCACCCATTCTCCCTTTTTAGTAGCTCTCGGCATGGGTTTCCTGTTGAGAGTGTGTGGGGTGTGATGCAGATTTATTTTGTTCTCATTTACATTAGGTTTGCTTACCGCACCCCACATTTCTCCCATGTCCTAGCCACATGACATTAAACTGTGAAACACCATCATCCTTATCGCATGATGTTAAACTACATGTGTATCTTCCATGCACATGAGATTAAACTGGGAACTTATGGTCTACACTCCATGAACATAAAATGAAATCTTCAGGTCTGAGCGACATGACCTTTAAAATGCTCACAACACCCCTCATGAGCCTGATCCTCGAGGGAGGGTCTGATTCTTTCTATTGACGTTCCAAACTGGCATGCTTGAATGTGCAATGATGCAAGAACTAGAGTGTTGGATTCCATAGGGACACTTTCCCACCCTCACCTCCACACTTCATATGTCCCTTTATTTGGGCCATAACCATCTTTAATATACAAAGGAACCCCCAAATGGTATGGGTGCTCAAACTTAAGGCTCACCTACCATTATGGGCCAACGTCTTGGAGGATCCCGAATGAAATATTGAGATAGGTTCCGCCCATGTTTTGAATATGGTCAGTGGCTGAACATCAGTTGTTTGTTACCATCTCAAGATACATGATATGGATGTTGTGTTTCAAATAAAGTCAACATTTATCCTCCATCATTACACCAAAACCCGTTTCACCCCAAATATCAGGTGTTGTGATTCAAATTTTTCTTTCCCTTTCATGTTATTGTGTATTTCCAATTCCCATGGTGTTGTCCCTTTTCAAATTAGTGCATGTCGAGTAGAAATATTGGAATGGTTGAATTTTCACACCCGATGCTTCCTTTACTATGTTGTGAACTCTCATATAATGGTGAAATCCCAATATCTCTCATTATTTCCCACACTGAGCATGGATAATGTGGGATTAGAAGTCTTGGTTGGGTTATACCCACATACAAACGTTGTGCGACCTTATGGTCTGAGTTCTACGAACTTAAACTAAGATCACTTTTTTTTCTCCAAGAAATATATGTTAAACTAAATTTCGTTTTCCATCATAACATTAAACTATTATGTCCTTACTGTATGATGTTAAAATTCATGGGTTGGTTATATTATACGACCTTAAACTGTGACACCATTATCCAGGTCGCATAACAAAAAAATGGCACTGCATTGTGGTATTCTCACTCAAGAGGAAATCACCTTTCGTACTGGGCATCACCCGGAATTTTCACCTGGAGCTTTCCACTCAAAAAAGAAAAATAATATATATATATATATAATATACACTACACCCAAAAGGACAAACAAGAGATATCTAATGTCACTTCTTCACGTGCATGGGTTAGTCCTGCATGCCCCCAAGAACTATGTGTGGATTGATTCATTCCCTTGAGGGATACATAGGAGAACTCAGTGTTTGTTCATGTTCATTATTTTATTTGATTACTTGGGGAGATTGTTTTTTCATGTGCATATTTTCTTTTGTTTGATTACAAGTGATTTTTTGTTTAAAAACCTTTCTGTATTTTGATGATTTATTAAACTATAATATATGGATTTATATGATTCTTATCACATTAGATAGATAAGATATTAATATAAATTTCATTAGTTTATGAGGAAGTCTGAAAATTCATTTTTATTACTCTAAAAAATTCAATTAATTTGATAATGCATTTTTAGAAACTCTATAGGAAACAATTTTAAAATGTTTCTATATTTATTTTAATTAAACTTCTACAAATATCATATTTTCATGAAACTTTATTTATATAAATCCAACATGTTTATATTGATTTAATTAGTTTACATAGAAGTCTAAAAAGGTCATTTGAATGGTCATTAAATTGGCTGAAGTTATGATTTGATTTTTCAGAACTGCTATTTTCCAGAATGTTATTGGTTCTATTTTTTTTGATGATATTTGGAATAGTAGATGTATAATTTATTTTATTCTGAATTATTTGGAAAGATAATAATTTTTTTTACAAATAATTTTGTTTTACCAAAGTCTGAATCTTCTTTTTAGATCCCTTAAAAATTCGTTAAAGTTTGTTAAAGTATGATGTACAGTTTTTCACAAAGTATGGGAAACCCTACTTTCATAATAGTGAAAAGTATGGTTCCTTAAGCCTATGTTACTATTAATCATCAATATTCTACATTACAATTCTTGAATAATGAAAATTATGGTTCATCAATCCTACGTTACTGTTCATATTCAATACGCTACGTTATTGTTCATGAATAGTGGAAAGTATGGTTCATCAACCCTACGTTACTATTTATTCTACAAAGTATGGTTCATACCCCAAATTACTATTCATTCCACAAATTATTGTTCATACCCTATTTTACTGTTCATTATCCAAAGTATGATTTATACCCTACATTACTATTTATGAATAGTACAAAGTATGGTTTATCAACCCTACGTTACCGTTCATGAATAATGTAAAGTATGGTTCATAACCTACATGACTGTTCATTCCTTACACTACATTACTATTCATTAATAGTGCAAAGTATGGTTGATCAACCATACATTATTTTTCATTCCAACATTAATGTCAATTCAGTACATTTTTTAATTGATTTTCTGTATATATATGGATTATTTTTAAAGGTTTTTTTGATGAAAAAATTATCATTAAATATAAATATTATAATGGAATAGTTTTTAATATTTTTGGGGGAATATTTAGAGAGAAAAATTAATAATTTTTAAATATATTTTAACCACTAATTTTTAGGTTTCAAAATTGTTTAAATTCAAATTTCTGAATTTACTTATGGACTGTGTTGCTAGTTTTTAGGAATTGTTTTGTCTAAATTTAAAAAAGTTTGAATGGATTTAAATTGTTGTTTTAAATCATTAAATAATACTATATTTATGGAGATATTTTTGGAAGAATTATTCAAATTATTTTGAATGATTTTATTTGATATTTATTCTACAGTAATAAATAGGCAACAATGATATGATTTTTATGGAGATATTTATGATAGCTCTTAATTCAGTTTATTTTGAATTTCTTAAGGAAGACAAGCTACTGAAAATGATACATATTTATTCTCTATATATATATCATTCTCTCTTGCAGAAAACACATAGAGAACAACAAGATACAAAAATTACAAGATACACCTTAACATTTTTGATACTCTGTTTTTTCAAATAGAAAGATTTGTGAACTTTGAACCTACTGTGCAATTTGAAATGTCCTATGACACTCTATTTCATCAACTGCAAGATCTCTCAAGGGACGAATTAATTATACTTTGAATACAATTTCCTTGACAAGATGAGCCGATCTGATCTTCAAAAAACAATACCTATGCTTTAATTATTTTTCTTGTCATTCGTCTGGTTGTGAGTCTGTAACACTATTTTATATCTCTCACACGCACTCTATTTTTATGTTTATGATTTTTCACACAAAAGAATTATTTGTTATTATATTTCTTTGGGTTGTGAGTCCAGGATTCTAAATTCAGGATCTAAGGGTTGTGACTCCCTCTATCTAAAGTCATGACTGTTTGGGTTGTGACTCCTAATGTCTAAAGTCAGGTTGTAAGGGTTGTAACTCCCCATAAAAAGTCAGTGTCGTGGTTATCCCTTCACTAGAAAAGGATTTTGTAATTTGGTTATGATTACCTCATAAAAATAATTTTTAGTGCACACACATCTTTCACCAAGTAGAGAGGTATAAGAATAGAAGTAGGTCTACTTTGGACCAAACTACTATAAAAACATACTTGTATTTTTTACTTTTTCCGCTGCTAATTAACCTCAATAATTAACTTTTATAATTAATTTTATTAATCAATTTATTTGATTAAATTTTTTAATATGGTCTATTCACCCCCTCTAGAACATCTATCATTAACCTATCCGACCTAACAACTAGTATCAGAGGTTGACCTTCTTAATAATAGTTTAGCCCTATCATTATTCCCTTATGATACCTAACAATTGGTATCAAAGGAAAATCATTTTTAGAATTTATTAGATCTGTTATTATCTTTCTAATACCCGTCAATTTATATCAAGATATTATTCCTTTTAGAATTATCAAATTCCTCTCTAGATTCTTCTTTGATTTTATTTGTGATAACATTTTCCTAGACCTCACAGTCTAAAGGAAAGATCTTATAAGATAACAGGATTGACCAACAATGATGCTTGGATACCTCAAAATCCACCTCACTTTGATGGAAATGATTATGGATACTGGAGATCCTGAATAGAGTCTTACCTCAAATAGTTGAGCATTGAGCACTAGAATATCATGTCAAAATAGTACACACTCCCTGAAGATGAACAAGATACTCTTACAAAAAATGATGCTAGTAGATACATTTTAAATTAAAAAGTTGTTAATATTTAATATTATGTTATTAAAATAAGTGTTTCTAGTCATGTGTTTACTTGTAATACATATCATGAAATATTAAAGATATTGCAAGTCACTCACCTTGGATTAGAAAAATTGATTCGAACCAAACTTGGAATACTTCTTGTTGAGTATCAAGACTTAAAGATGGGTAAAGATGAAATAGTAAATAAAATGTTCCATTGATTCAAAATAATTGTTAATGAAATGAATTATCTTAGAGAAGCTCTGGAAAACCCAGTACTAATTGAACGAGTCCTATGAGACTTACCAAAGAAATAGCATACAAATAAGGTTTCCATTGATGAAAGAAATAATTTCAAAGAGTACACCCTGGATGAATTGATTGGATCACTACTCCAATATGAACGTGAACTGAATAACATAGTTGTTGAGGAGACAAAAAAAAAAAGAAAAGGTGTGGCTTTTAAATCTATGAATGTTTTTTCCACCGACTCTTTTGATTCTAATCTACAAGATTATGGAAAAGAAGATATGGCTCATATTGTGACTAGAGTTTAGAAAAAAATGAAAAAGAAAGGATTAAAGAATTAGTTTAAAAGAAACCCTCAAAAAGAAAAATATAAGGGAGATAAGAAGGGTGATATGAATTATAATACTTCAAATGAAACTTGTTATGAGTGTATAAAGAAATGGAATATCAAACCCGATTTTACTAAACTAAAGAATAAAGATAAATACAAAAACAAGGACAAAAAGGCATTGGCCACTAGTTAGAGTTGTACAGAAGAATCTGATTCTAGTGAATAATCTAAAAATAAAAATAATCTATTAACTTGTGATTTATGGTATCACTAGAAAAAGTTAGTAATTCTTGTTTTTATTTTGAATGTTCTAATTCTTAATGTGATTATGAAAACCCCAATGTTTTTGAATTAAATAAATAAATTTAAATATTAAAAAAATATATTTTCAAAGCTGTTGTTTTATATAATAAGCTTAAGGAAAACAACGAAAAACTTGTTTCTAAAAATAAAACACTTTTGTAGCAGAATAAAAAACTAAGTAACACTGATTATTATACTTCACATTCAAAATTTTATGAAAATTTGAAACCTGCTCAAGATTTAAAAAAAATTTGAAAAAGGAAGTTGAGTGTCTTAAACAATGTTTATATTATTTTATTTAAGGCCCTGAAAAATATCAGGAGATGATTTCTTTGAAAAAAATGATAAAAATAAATATGGTTTTCATTATGATAGGATATTACTTCAAATGTATAAAAATAATTTTGTTAAAATTAAAAATGGTTCTACTTAAACTGTTACTTTTTTTAAATGTGGCATGAAAGGTAACTATGAAAATGATTGTTCTCTTAGATTTAATGTAAAGACCCAGAAATTTCATGTATTTTTTAAATTATATGGAATATTACGAGACCACGAAAATTGAAGGTGCGTTATTCTGAGGCCTAGTGTGCCCATAATGAATTTATGAACTTTATTTTTGGGTACGTTCAGTAAACATGCGAGTGGGTTTTTGTAACTTTTGAACCGGTGCTCAGAATTGAAATATGAGGACACCGTTGAAGTCATAGCGCTGATATTTTCTTAAGGAGACCTTTACCTCGACCGCAGTAGGTTGATGGTGAAAGATAGTTTTTCAATTTTTCATGGGAAAATAAAAATAAAATTATTTAACATTTTATTTTTATTCTTGAAACCTCTCTACATGGGTTATGGAGGTGGGGACCACCCGAACTAAAACCCTTGATTTGAATTCAAAGGTGGGGACCACCCAAATCTTGAACACCCTCTTTAATGAGGGGGGTGACCCTAGGTTTCCTCTAAATTAATTATGCCAACTCCCCATTTAATTGTTGAAGCCAACTAACAATTAATAAAATGTGTCAGCATTTTAATTGTGCCAATATAATTAATCTTCTTAAGTTAAATTATATTGGCACCTCATTCTTTTGGTGGGAAAAGGTGAAGGGGAGAGCTTTTGGGAGGATTACGCTTCTCCAAAGAAGAAAAACTCCCAAATAAGAACTTCTTCAATGAAAAACGCACCACCTCCAATGTGAGATGTCTTTGACAATGAAAAACCGACATCCACCCTTCTCTCATCACCAACATCAAAAATCCTTCGAGGTAGGGGTTTTGTTATTCTTCGTGTTTTATGTTGAATTAATCATCTTGTTCTGCCTGGTACCAAACTAATGCATAGGGAGCGGGCCAAATGAACACGGCTTGATCCCTCTGCTATCCTTCATGGTTGGTGTGTTCATCATGATGGAGGAGGAAGAAAACCGACACCGGTGGGGCATAAGAACGGAGGGCAAATCCATGGCCGGCCACGACGAAGGCGATGACACAACTGCACCGCCTGACAGAAGAGAATCGCGGCCTTGAGCCGCTATGGTGAGGGAAGGGCGACCAAATCACTATCAGTTGCCGGTGAAGGCATGGTGCATGACCGCGCTGTGCGGAGAGGACGGCTGGCCATCCGGCCAGCCACAGTGGACCGCCGCACCACGGCCGCCCCGCCGCACCGAGGGACAGACTGCCCAGCACTGGCCGGGCCACCAACCAAAGGCCAGTATGAACTCAGCAGACCAGTTCATGTCGTGGGCTGGGTCGGACCCAACGGGTTGGGCTGAGTCGACCCAAACTGGGTCGGACTAGATCCGGACCAATTTTGACCCATTCCATACTTTTGGCCATAACTCTGGTACTAAGCATACATTTGACAAACCATCTACGAAGTTGGAAACCTTGGAGCGAGATGGTTCCTTTGGTATACCCCACTGGAGATTTGGATAAAGTTGGGGTATGGTCGGGTTGGATCAAGCACGAATCCAACCTATCCCTCGGGGATAAAAGTCCAATAACTTACAGACCGAGCGTCTGATTGATGCACCATCTATTGCGTTGAGACCACTATGACATGGCAATCCTTTGGGATACTTTTTTGTGGGAATTTATGACATTTGTAGTTTTGACTAGTGGCTTGAGGAGCAGACCCTCCCGGAGACAAGGGAGCTTAGTGCGGGAACCCTGTAGCTGGAAGTGACGACGTACTAATGATGTACTAGGATCCTGTGTGGGTCTGACGTTGTACTGATGATGTACTAGGATCCTATGTGGGTCTGAAGACATACTGTGACGATGTACTAGGATTTTGTGTGGGCCTAATGACGTACTGTGATGATGTAATAGGATCTTGTGTGGGTTTGACGACGTACTGATGATGTACTAGGATCCTGTGTGGGTCTGAAGATGTACTGTGACGATGTTCTAGGATCCTGTGTGGGTCTGACGATGTACTGGCGATGTACTAGGATCCTGTGTGGGTCTGACGACGTACTGACGATGTACTAGGATCTTGTGTGGGTATGACGACGTACTGACGATGTACTAGGATCCTGTGTGGGTATGATGATGTACTGACGATGTACTAGGATCCTGTGTGGGTCTGACGATGTACTAATGATGTACTAGGATCCTGTATGGGTCTGACGATGTACTGATGATGTACTAGGATCCTGTGTGGATCTGACAATGTACTGATGATGTACTAGGATCCTGTGTGGGTTTGTCGAGATACTAGGATCGTGTGTGGGTCTGATGAGGTACTAGGATTTTGTATGGGTCTAACAATGTACTACAATCCTCTTTGGGTCTGATGATGATTTAGGATCCTTTGTGTGTCTGCCTCTTAGTAGAGTAAGATGATTTAGTAGTTACATCTAATCATCTATACTACTGTACCTAAGTTATACCTAGTGTGAGATGAGTCCGTACCTGAGTGGTACTTTCCTTTGTGGTAATACCTTGGTGGTATTCTTTTGTGTGGCGTACCTGTGTGGTACTTACCTTCATGGTACTCCTTCTTTTGTGAAATAGTTGAGCTTGGGATTTTGAGTTGGACTTTGTGTTTCCTCATGATTGAGATGGGCATACTTGATAACATAGGTACATGTATGGTCATATACCTAATTAGGGTTGTCAGTTGATTTCATGCTTTTTGGTTTATCCTTTGTGGATTTTGTGAGACCTTGAGGGTCTCGGGGTCCCTACTGAGTATCATTATACTCACCTCTGCACGGGCTATACCCGCACCTTGTTGTGTTTGGTGTAGACGACAAACAACGCTGACTGAGGACGAGGGTACCAGGACTAGAGGTAGCTATGAGGTGGACATTAGAAGAGGCACAACACAAAGAGGACTGTTCGAGAGCTATACCCACCCTTCAGGTAGGATCCTTGGTGGGTGTTCATAGGAGCTGTTCCAGTTTACTTGTACTTTTCAGTTTTCCTGTACTTTCCAGTTGGGCTTATATTCTGGCCCCTTTTGCTTACTGTACTCACACTTCTACTATACAGTTTACTCATGTTCGTAATTTTGTGTGTGCTTGGTTTCATGTGTTTACAGGATATAAAGGCAATGCCTTACCAGTTTTAGGGAATACGCCTTCGGTGCTAGTCGACAGCCCCTGGCCTATGGAAGGCGGGCTTGGGGTAGTCACGACACATGTCCCAGGGGATGGGTCGTGACATTTAAACAATCATTGGTATTTACAAAAACTAATATTTATACATACTTATTATCTAGAGTACCTTACAATACATGTTTAAATTATTTATGGGTACCTAAAAATTGTATAACTAATCTCATTGGACCTAAAGTAGCTTGGGTAAAAAATTTTTCAAGTAATTGATTTTTATAGGAAAAATGCCTTGGATGTATCAAGAACGATGTATGGTACATGGAGAGTGGGTTCTCTAGGCATATTAATGGAGACCCATCAAATTTTACCACTTAAAACACATGTTATGGAGGCACTGTTACATTCAGAGACAATTCCAAAGGCAAAGTAAAAGGTTTTGGTAAAGTTGGTATTTTAAATTCTACTTTTATTTCTAAAGTTTTTATGTTGAAGGTTTAAAAAATAATTTAATTAGTATATCATAATTATGTGATGTTGTAATGGAAGTTAAATTTCAAAATGGTAAATTTTTAGTTTTTAAATATAATTCATTATTATTTTATACTAATTGAAAAGATAATATTTATACTATTGATTTTTCTAAACTAACTGTTCAACATGTAAAGTGTTTGAATGCTGTACAGAATGACAAAATCCTTTGGCATAGACATTTAGGTAATGTAAATCTCATAATGTTACATAATCTCTCAAAACATGAGAATGATTTACAACTACTTTACTTGAAGAAGAAACATCGTCATGTTTATGACGCTTGCATAAAGGGAAGTAACACAAAATTTATTTTAGACCCATAAATTAGATAAGTACTAACAGACCTTTACAGTTATAAATATTGATTTATTTGGTCCCACTCAAATTTCCAGCTTTAGTGGAAATAAAATACTTTAGTTATTTTTGATTATTATAGTATATTTACTTGGGTATAATTTCTTTCTCATAAAAATGACACATTTTCTAGATTTAATAGTTTTTTTTAAATTAGTTCAAAATGAAAAAGGATTTATGATTATTTCTATTTTTAGTGATAAAGAGGTGAATTTTATAATTTAAATTTTGATTTTTTTTGAAAATAATGGATATTTTCATAATTTTTCTTCTCCTAGAACACTATAGAAAAATGGTGTTGTAGAATGAAAAAATAGAACTTTTATTGAAATGGATTGAAATATGTTAAGTGAATATAATTTGACTAGATATTTTTGGGTTTAAGTTGTTTTTTTCTGCATGTTATATTTCAAATAAAATTCTTATTAGACATTTTTTAAAGAAAAATCCTTATGAATTATTCAAAAATAAAAATCCTAAAGTTGGTTACTTTAGAGTTTTTGGTTGTAAAGTTTTTATTTTAAATTCAAAGGATAATTTAGATAAATTTGATAATAAGAGTTATGAAGGTATTTTTCTTGGATATTCTAATAATATTAAATATTATAGGGTTTATAATAAAATAACTATTATAATTGAAGAATCTGTTCATGTTATGTTTGATGAAAATAATGTTAAATTAAATTCTGATTCCAATTATATTGATAAAGAGTTTAAATAATTTAATTTTGGTGAAAAAATTTCTCAAGATAAGAATGAATCAATTGAGGGGGAGTGTACTCCTTCTCAACCAGATCCAAAATCATGGATGATTCACAAAGATCATCCTATTAAAAATGTAATTGGAAATGTTGATTCTGGTGTTAAAACTAGAAATTCTATTTTATTTTTTTGTGACAATTCTACTTTTATTTCTGATTTTGTTCCTTTTAATGTTAATGAATTCTTAAAAGATGCAAACTAGATTATTTCTATGAAAGATGAATTAAATCATTTTATTAGAAATAATGTTTGGACTTTAGTATAATTTCCTAAGGATAAGCAAGTAATTAGAACTAAGTGGATATTTAGAAATAAGCTGGATGAATTTGGACAGATAATAAAAAATAAATATATATTTTTTTTTCTCAAGGACACTCTCAAGAATAAGGTATAGAATTTGAAGATTCTTTTTCACTTGTTTCTAAGTTAGAGAAAATTAGAATTTATTATATTTTTCTTGTTTTCAAGGTTTTAAATTATATCAAATGGATGTGAAAAGTGATTTACTAAATTTTTTTATAATTGAAGAATTTTATGTTTCTCAACCCCATGGTTTTGAATGTGAAATTTTTTATAACCATGTTTTTAAATTATCTAAATCATCGTATAGTATCAAACAAGAACCCCGTTCTTGGTATGAAGGCCTTTCATTTTTTTGTTAAATAATTATTTCAAGAAAGGAAATTTGGATCCAACTGTTTTATTAAAATAACTTTTGATGATATTTTAGTTGTTTAAATTTATGCTGATGATATAGTTTTTGGATCATCTAGTGAAATACTCTATAATTAATTTTCTTCTTTGATGTATTCTGAATTTGATATGAGTTTAATGTGAGAATTAAAATTATTTCTTAGAATTAAATTTTTTCAAAGAAAAGACTGAATTTTTCTTAATTAATCTAAGTATTCTAAAGAGTTAGTTAAACTATTTGGTCTTTATTCTACTAAATCTATGAAAAATACTATGGGTACTAATTTTAAATTATATATTGATGCTTCTGGTAAATTTGTTGATTTTAAAGTTTATAGAGGCATGATAAGTATCTTTCTATATTTAATTTCATCTAGAACCGATATAATTTTTAGTGTTTTTTTATGTTCTAGATTTCAAGACGATCATAAAGAAAGTAATATTAAATCTATCAAAAGAATAATTAGATATGTTAAAGGAACTATTGATTCTAGTTTATTTTATCCAAAATATAAATGTTTTAATTTAACATCTTATTCTGATTCTGATTTTGGAGGATGTAGAATTGATAGAAAAAGCACATCAGGTATATGTCATTTTTTGTGAATTTTTTTAATTTCATGGACTTCTAAGAAACAACTATCAGTTTCTTTATCTACTATAGAATCTAAGTATATATCTACTGCTATTAGTTGTGCTCAAAGTTTATGGATTAAGGAAACATTATATGATTTTGGTTTTTATCTTGATAAAATTTCTATTTATTGTGATAATACTTCTAAAATTTATATTTCTAAAAACCCCTTACAAAATTATAGAAAAAATCATATTGATCTTATATTTCATTTTATTAGAGATCATGTGAACAAGTGTGATTTGGTTTTAAAATTTATACCTTCTAAAAATCAGCTAACATATATTTTTATAAAGCCTTTAGACTCTTTTTAGTTTAAAAAAATTAAATTTGAACTTGGTATGTTTGAATTTTTATTTTTTTTATTATTTAATTTTTTAGGGAGTTTTTTTTTCACTTTTTTTATTTACAAAAAGGGGGAGAAATAACTTAGTTTTAATTGTTTTAAAACATTGGTTTTGGGAAGAGATATTCTGGGAGAAAATGGGGAGCAATAAATGGGGAGAAATAAAATAATTTTAAATGTTTTAAAATTGGTTTTAATTTTTCAAAAGTTTTGTTTTTTTAATAAAATAAAAAGGGGGAGATTTTTTGTGAATGTTCATTGTTTTTTTTGATTACTTGGGGAGATTGTTTTTTCATGTTCATGTTTTTATTTGTTTGATTACCTATAATTTTTCATTTAAAAATATTTTTGTATTTTGAAGATTTATTAAAATAAAATGTATGTACTTATATGATTCTTATCACATTGGATATATAATAGATTTATCTAAATTTAATTAGTTTATGAGGAAGTCTGGAAATGCAATTTTATTACTCTAAAAATTCAATTAATTTTCTAATGCAGTTTTAGAAACTCTATAGGAAAGTATTTTAATTTTTTTTGTTTTTATTTTACTGAAACTTCTAAAAATATCATATTCGCATGAAATCTGATTTTATAGAAATAAAACATGTTTATATTGATTTCATTAGTTTACATCAAAGTCTAAAAATATTGTTTAATGGTGATTAAATTACTTGAAGTTCTGATTTTATTTTTCAAAACTACTATTTTCTAGAATGTTAGTGGTTTTGTTTTTTGATGATATTTAGAACAATATATGTTGGATTTATTTTATTATTTATTCTTTGGAAATATAATAAGTTTTTATATAAATAAGTCTTTTTGACAAAAGTATGAATCTACTATTTATAGCCCTTAAAAATTCATCGAAGTTTGTTAAAGTATGTTGTCCATTTTTTCACAAAGTATGGGCAACCCTACTTTCACAAGAGTGCAAAGTATTGTTCATCAACCCTGAATTACTGTTCATTATCCATATGCTATGTTACTGTTCATGAATTATGGAAAGTATGGTTCATCAACCCTACATTACTGTTAATCATCCATATGCTATGTTACTATTCATGAATAGTAGATAGTTTGGTTCATCAACCCTACGTTACTATTCATTCTGCAAAGTATGGTTCATACCCTATATTAATTTTCATTATAAAAAGTATGGTTCATACCCTATGATACTATTTATTCTACAAAGTATGGTTCATACCCTATGTTACTATTCATGAATAGTGCAAAGTATGGTTCATCAACCCTACATTATTGTTCATGAATAGTGTAAAGTATGGTTCATACCCTATGTTACTGTTCATTCTGCAAAGTATGGTTCATACCCTATGTTACTGTTCATTCTCTATGCTACATTACTATTCATGAATAATGCAAAGTATGGTTCATCAACCATACGTTACTGTTCATTCTGAAATCGTTGTTCATTCTGTTCATTTTTTTAATTGATTTTCTACATATATATGGATTATTTTTAAAGGTTTTTCTACTAAAAAAATCCTCATTAAATATAAGGATTATAATCAAAGAGTTTTTAATATTTTTGGTGAAATATTTAGGGAGAAAAATTAATAAATTTTCAACATCTTTTAAACATTAATTTGGAGGTTTCAAAATTGTTTAAATTCAAATTTTTGAATTTATTTTCGGATTTTAATGCTAGTTTTCAGGAACTATTTTGTCTAAATTTAAAGAAGTTTGAATGGATTTAAATAGTTGTTTTAAATAATTTAATGCTACTATATTTATAGATATATTTTTGGAAGACTTATTCAAATTATTTTGAATGCTTTTATTTGATATTTATTCTATAGGAATAAAGAGGCAATGATGCTACGATTTTTATGGAGATATTTATGATAGATATTGATTTAGTTTATTTTGAATTTTCTAAGGAAGTGGAGCTACTAAAACTACTGCATATTTATTCTCTATATATATCATTATATATTACAGAAAATACATACAAAATAACAAGATACAAAATTAAAAGACACACATTAACATTTTTGATACTCTATTTTTTCAAAGAGAAAGAGTTATGAACTTTGAACCTATTGTGAAATCTGAAAGATCCTACGACACTCTGTTTCATTAGTTATAAGATCCCTCAAGTTATGAATTAATTCTTCTTCAACTACAATTACCTTGATGAGACGAGCCGATATAATCCTCAACAACTAATACCTATGCTTTAATTAGTTTTCTTGCCATTCATCTAGTTGTGAGTTTTTAACACTATTTCCTATCTCTTGCACACACTCTATTTTTTGTTTATGTTTTTTCACACAAAATCATTATTTATTATTTTTTTCTTTGGGTTGTGACTCCCAGATTCTAAATTCAAGATCTAAGGGCTATGACTCCCTGTATCTAAAGTCAGTACTATTCGGGTTGCGACTCCTAGTGTCTAAAGTTAGGTTTTAAGGGTTGTGACTCCCCATACAAAAGTCAGTGTCACAATTATCCCTCTACTAGAAAAGGATTTTGTAATTGTGTTATTATTCCCTCATAAAAATCTTTTTTATTTCACATGTATCTCTCACAGAGTATAGAGGTATAAGAGTAGAAGTAGGACCACTTCGTACCAAACTGCTATAAAAAAACCTTGTGTTATTTAATTTTCCCGCTGCTAATTAACCTCAATAATTAAACTTTATAATTAATTTTATTAATCAATTTATTTGATTAAATTTTTTAATCTGGTCTATTCATCCCCCTCTAGACCATCTACCATTACCCTATCTGACCTAACACCCATAACCTCAGTATTATTTCCCCTTTTTCTTCATCCTCAGCACATGAAATTAAACTACAATCATACCCTAAACAAATTTAGGATTCCCCATGATAGTTTTAGGATGATTCACCTTCCCCACTATCAAAGAGGATTTCCCCCACCATTGTTGGTCTCTAATCACATTGTTCTTCAAGAACTATGTTCTTATTGATTCCCATCCTTATGAGATACGTAATTACGCCTAAACATTTTGTCTTTGGGCCCAACCCTAAGTTCATTAACCCTTTTGTCTCTTCAGCCTTGATTATAGTCCAAAAACTGTTACCTTAAACTAATATCCTACATTCCGTACAACACAACTTTAAACTGTTAGTCTCAGTCTAGGCAGTATGACCTTAAAAATATGTGCAACATCCTAGTCATATGACGTTAAACTATTCTGTGCATTATCTTTATTGTATGACATTAAACTACATATCTATCATCTTCATTTTCAAGGAATTATAGGTCCTCACCAGAGAGGTATTTTCCAAAAATAGGTTTCATCCTGGTTTAGACCAATGCGCTCACCCAACGTTCTCTTTTCGTGGTGGAATAATTTCAAGAGTGTTGGACTCCATTAAGACATCCCATCACTTTATCCCATGCTTTTTGTGCCATTTTGTTTAGAGCCTCATCACCTTTCACATTCAAAGGAACCCCCTAATAGTATTGATGCTCAGCCTTAAGGCTTGCCTACTATCCTGGGATAATGTTCCAAAAGACATCAGATGACACTTCAAGTTTGGCCCCCCATGTTTCAAATACAGTCAATGGTCTGACCTCATTTGTTTGCCACTATCCCAGGCTAACACGATATGGATGCTGTGTTTCAAATACAATCAATAGTTATCCTCCATCATTATACTTCTCCCTCTATGTTCTAAATTTTGGGTATCGTGATTTACAATCCTCATTCCCATTTTCTTGGATTGATTCCAATTCCCCTGGAATTACCCCACCCATGGGTTATAGCGCATTGGGAAAGGAAAGTTGGATGTTCTAAGATCCTTATCCTCCAGTTACAAACCCTCTCTCAGCCTTGATATTCTAGGTAGTCATTTAATAATAGTATACCCTTAGTATTCAATGGTTAGTTGGCACTCTCATATGAAAAGTGAATGATTATGTGGTCATCCCTTATTTCTCACACTAGGTATGATCTACATGAGATTAGGTATTGATCGCTAGTTACTTCACAATTATGATTGAGATGCAGTGATTATAAAAAAACAAGAAAACAATAAACCCATGCATGTAGTTTAGGATAATAAAACAAGGAGAAATGTATACTTCATGAGTTCATCCAGAACAAAGCCCTTATAGATCACCCCCTTCAATGGAATATTTCAGTTCTGACACATTCTGGCGTGTAGCTTCCAAGGTTTCCTCCCACTCCCTAAGATCCCTTTCTTCATCAGTAGCTAAGTAGAGGATCTCATTATCCCTTATATACATTCATTCCTGTGCATCTTGGAGTTCAACCATATGATGGATCACCTTCACCGCCTGCTCCTAGGCTTCCGCTAGCTAGGATTTTAGTAGTTTAAAAATCTTGGATTGGTTTTCAGTGAATGTGGCCTATTCATTCATTTTATCGTCAAGGAATTGGATTTCTTTCTCAGCCTAATGGAAATTCTAGATATTCGTATATTTATTCCTACACCAAGAGGATTTTAAGTGTTGGATTCTCTCCCACATATTCTCAGTAAGATATTCACAGATCATCATATGGAGATGGTGATAATCCACCCCTCCAATATAGAGAAAGCTCAACCAGTGCGAATTGACCCCATATAGCTCAACCATTCCACATCTGGTTGCTCGAGGAATCATTTGATACACTTCTATGTCTAGATCCATGTCATGAGACTCTCCTAGGCTACATTAGGGTCAGAATCATCCAGTTCTTTAGGATCTATGGGTCTGTATTCGAGAAAGATGGCTAGAAGTTCAATGATAGGGTCCTCCTATGGAATCCTTTCTGATGGACTGGGATATATGAAATGAGGGAGACCCTCCTCACTCATTTCTTCTTCTTATACTCCTTATCTAGATTCAGGCTCCTCCCTAGCAGTGATGTCACCAATAGCCTCCACTTTCTACTCGCTGGATGCCAGGGCCAAATTAGTTCGGATGATTGACTCTTCCTGAATAGACACAACCTTCAAGAGAGATCCTATGGATGTCCCAAAATCGATGGTTTTTCGAGCCTCCAATATTGTGATCACTGCATGGAGAATGAATACTTTGATCATTTGAGTTTACAGATAATAGATGTGGGTTGATAAAGAGTGAGACTTATAAGAGCTAAGCACAACAGGGTCAAGTGCCTGAGTTACTACCGGAGATGCCACCATAGGATACCCTCAGCACTTTTCAACTCGATAATTGGAACCAGCTCCTTATGGGCAGTGGGAACGACCTAGGTCTTTGAGTTCATCACTTTGGCCCCTGCTTTTGGTTCACTACTGACCGCTTTAGCTGTGGTTGGTCTTCTTCCTTGCTCACCCGAGATGCAGGCTCGTGGATATTTCCTTCCTTATCCATCAGTATATTTCCCCCCTATAGTGGGATATTCCTAAACACCACTATCAATGTGTTCATAAATAGGGTAGAGTTTGGTCAGTGGATCCAAGTTATGGAAAGATAAGGAACCAAGAGAGATGGGAATTGGGTCTTACTTCGAGATTCTCATCCAATTCTGCATCAGTGCCTGTAATTTCACCACTCTCACATGAGCTTCTTTGATGGTCTACTATTCCTTGAGGATCCTCACCGATAGACCTCTCTTCCTAAACCTATTCTTCTTCCTCTTCCACTTCCTCTTATTCCTCTTCTTCTTCATCTTCTTCATCGTCATCATCATTCTCAGATGTTAGCTCCTCTGGGTCATGATCCTGGCTGAGAATCACTTTCACCAAGAGATGTGGTTCTTCATACCACCCCTATTGGTGTGCATAAACATCCATGGTTTTTAGGTACATGTGTCAGCAATGAAATTCCACCTTATCCACCACCAGAATACGCCCGACTTTCAGCAGGTTGAGTCCAGTGCGCACCAGTTTTTATCATAGGGATTCCAGACTTAGAGTCTATCATAACATACTCTAATCTGACCAAAAGGATGGAAAAATGGAATTAGCAGTCATATGTAGGAGGTTTATTAGTTTCTTCCTAGGTAGTTCCCTATATTTTCCCTGAGGTCACCTACAGGACCACCTCTCTTCAGAGGGAAGAGGCGCAGCGGCACCTTGCGACACTCCTGCCACTGAGGTTCTATATTGTGTCATCCCAACTACCTGGATTTCATCTGGTATATCCTCCCTAATATTACCTTTACTGATCTCTCTCCTTCCAAACTCTAATTTCTCTGCCTTTATTTTTTGAATGCTTTTCTGCAAAATCACCTCCAGATATGTTTCCACATAGTAGTTAGCATATTTTGTTGATAGGATGAAGTTGACATCGGGGGGGGGGGGGGAATTACTTTACCAATGATATAAGTTTTAAACATGAGATTGATATGGAAAAGGATACAAGGATGAAACTCCTCCCTGAATTCATTATACACTTTCTTTAGCATTCTTTGCATGCTCCCAAACTACCTTGCAAACCTTGATGGAACATAGGGTTTGTAGAAAATTTTATCGTCTATTAGAGATACCAGTACACTACCCCTAATACTTAGAAAATACTCCATATACTTCAGTTTTCCTCACATATCGTCCACCATCTGGATAACCAAGGTTTGAAATGGGTGGAATATGAAGTTTGCATGATTACCGATCCTGATCTTAATTCCCTCCTCATTAAGCATCAGTGGCCGAACCCTATTGATATTCAGTAGATATGGTCGTAGACTATATCCTGGAGGAAGGATGAAATTTAAGAAATCATACCCGCCACAGTGATCTACAACCCAACTATGAAGAATCTGAAAAGGGCTACAGATTCTCCTAGGTGTACTCCCTCTTGAGATGTGCTCCAGAGTATTGTATAACCTAGCCAACACAGAACCCCCAAATTGACCCTGTAGTTGGATACCATGATCCCAACCATCACCAATATCCCTGGGTACCCCCATCCTCATATCCATTATTGGAAATAGCCACCCACTTAGGATCACAATAAGAAACTCGACATATCAAACATTCGAGTCTTGGATTTCATTTACACTGAAGCCCCATGATTGGTATTGGCCTGCTTCTAGGATCACCTAGCATGATCTGGACTTTCCCCTCTATGATGTATTTAGGCACTATTTCCCTTACCCTAGAATCCTCACAACCTTATCCATTTTTAGAAACAGACTAAACCATGATAGATAAGATATATCCTTTTGGATGTGCTTGATCTGCAGCCTCTCCTTCTCTAAGTCCAGCAAATTCCATGTCAGTATGGGGGTTCGTGTCCTGTCTCCCCATACGTTATCTATTGATAAGAAATCATCATACTGTTACCCTTATAGAAGAATGACTCTAATATAGTGGATGTCCCGAAGTTTGATGATAACTTTCCCATGGTGGAGGTGGAAAGTGTTTGTGTCCGGGGACAACCGATGAATAGATCTGGCATTAGGTTTTACTGATGGTAGAAATGGAATTGAGATGTCCACATAGCCTCAAATAGACTGATGTGTCAAATATCCACCTTGAACTCCTTGTATGTTTGGCATACCCAGTATGCCCATGCACACTCACTAGTAAAGTTTACTCCAGACCTCAAGTCCCAGTCTTGATTCCCCCTTAGTCTAATCGGTAATAATGCTTCTGAAAATGCTTTCATAGTGGGTGTGGAAGTCTTCAGAAACTTGTTCACCCCCGTAAATGTTCTGGTTTTTATTTTTAGGATGTAAACAGACATATCCCTAGCTTCCTTAGTAGGATAACCATTTTTCATAATGTTGAATCCTGAAAGGTTGTCCTCACACGTCACCCACAACCATAGTGAGTTAGTTTCAAAGCCCGACATCAACAACTACTCTAGAATGTTGAAGTTCAAAAGTGGAAGGCTATTGCTTAGGGAATAATCCTTTGGAACTTGCGTCATCATGCCTAGAAACATATGATTTTCAAATAGTACCCTTCTCGTGTGAAAAATTTAAGGGTTGGCAGTCATATCAGCCCTCCATGCAGCATAAGAAACCTCAGCAGCCTCCCTCTCCATGTCGGTCTATTCACGAGTCATCTTGTTTAGGTCACAAAAAATTTAAGGAATTTGCGCAAAATATGGGGGTTTTGTGCACATGATAGGCATTTGTACATAAGATTAGTGTCAAACATGAAGGAAAATCCATACAAGGCAGAAGCACAAAAGATCTAACAGTAGCACGAAAGATCTAACATTAGCACGAAATAACCAAAAATTACATGTAAGGAACCGACTGAGTTGAATAGATTTTTCACCAAACAAAGAAACTTTCACACATGAGAGTGGATCACCTGTCACATGGGAAATTCAAGATACGGACCCTGAACCCTAGTATTTATAGGCTCAGACTGGGTCTCCCATGTGTGCAAAGGATTTGTGTGACAATTTCACCATTTTTCATGCACCGACCCTTAGGCATTCTTTTCTTCAGCATTACCCTCGAAACCTGATCTTCTAGTTCCCTTTTAGCTTAGATTCCAAGGGGGTCATTTTTTGGTGATAAATTCCAATTGAGACCATAAATTAGAATATTAGAGCAACTCAAAGACATATTTTGACTCAACATACAATCCTGAGGATCTTGAGATTGCTGTACGTAATATTTAGAGCCGAAACAAAAGAATGGAATCCTCATGCAAAGCTCTTGCATGTCCGATACAACATTAAATGGGTTCTTTCACTCCAAGATCCCAAAAATGGCCAAGTCAGGTGCTCTAAAGAATCCAAGTCGACACACAAAAGTATAGACCAGTGAAAAAACCTTTTCTACACCCAATACAATATCAAATTCAAACTTTTTCATAGGCCTCCTTGAGTGCCAGTGCTGACATTTTCACCTATAAATAGAAGGTTACCCCTCACTTAAAAAAATGATCTGGAATTCGAACCATCACTCATGCATATATAAGATGACCCCTTCCGTGATAGTGTGACATCCATTATGTCAAGGTACTAGATCTTATGTGATAGGTCTCCCATGGGCCACCTTTAGGCAAGCCCGCTAGGGATTGATCCTTTCCCATTTCCATTTTTCCCAAGTCAGGTTCATGCAAAAGACCCCTCTTGCATGTAAGGCTTACCCTTGTGCGACACATCTTGTGCTCAGAACCCTTCCCTTTGCGCGCTTGTATCCAAAATCATGCACAACCTTTAACTTTTCACGCAAGCCTTCAATCTTGTGTGCCCCTTCCTTTGTGCTCTATGTGTTGTCTTCATTCTAAGGCACCATGTTTTATCTTCCCTTTCATACAAAATCTCTATCTTTTGCGCACCTCTTCCGTGAGACCCTCCAGGATTGTGTGTAGTGATTTTAAGTTTCCCTGAGTAGTTATCCATGTTTCATTGCTCTACCTCATGCTTCTTCACTTAGGTACGCTAACAACTATTGCTTCTTCACATAGCTACTCTAACATGGACCCCTATATCGACTACTCCTCCACCTCATTAACACCAGTAATTACTTGTTCTTTACCCTTCCCAAGTATGGGTTGATACAAGTTATGTAATTAAAAGGGGTGATAAGTGAGTCCCCATCATCTAAGATGTAGGACGTTAAACTGCAAGGAACCCATCATCTTCAAAACACAACGTTAAACTGTGATCATCGCATGTGTGAGAGGCCTGGGAGGATTCGAAGGAGAATGATCATTAGAGATCTTCCACCTTCTCTTTACCTTTGGGATTTATCACCATGTGTGCCTTAGGTAGCCTCCATGTAATCCCTGACACACCTTGGAAAGGTGTTCCTTATATGATGGAAATATTCTCCTCATACATCGGGTCACCCTCCTCAGGATTCCCTCCTGGAGTAAGTCCCAATATTCACCAATCCTCATGGCCTCATCTTTTGTGACTTGATCATCAAGTCCCATGCTACCTATTTTTTATCACACCGAGCATGAATCAAGTGGTCTTAGAGAAATTAGTGACCATGAAATCATCTTCAGGCTACTAACCATGCGTAAGACCCAGTATATCCTTGGGTTGCTAACCTTTCATAAGCCCCATGCCCCCTTTCTTTTCTAGAACTACATGGACTTTGATCCTTGTTTCTATAGGGTATGTAGGAATCCTCCCCAAGGTTCAAGACCAGTATCCATCTATCCCGATCACCTCACATCGGTTCAATTTCATCCTAAATAACATTAAACCGTGGGCTCCTTCTTTCCTCAAACTACATGGGTTTTGATCCATATATTCTAAACAGGGTACATAAGACACCTCCCGAATGTTCAAAATAAATCAATGGTAAACCTTGCTTCTCCCTCCGATGGATGTACCCTCCTAATGTGACCTATTATCTTTTTGGGACACATCTCTTGAGTCCTCCTCTCAGAGGTGTTTTGATCCATCCACATGGGCTGCTAACCATGCATAAGCCCTAATATGTCAAAGGGTTGTTGTACTTTGTGTACACCCCAACCACATGTCCCAGGCAGCTAACCATACATATTCCTCACACATCATACACCTCCAACCAAGAGTGTTCCTCTTATGATGGGATGCTAATCATGCGTAATCCCCAACATGTCCCCAAGTTGTTGTCCTTTATGTACACCCTGATTCTATTCCCCATCCTAAACTATGTGGACTTTGATTCCCCACCATGGGAATATGTAGGAATCCTCCCTAAGGTTCAATATCATCACCCATGTCCCATCATGGCCTTTACTTCGAGCCATTGTGTTTTGGGAAGATCATTCCCTAGCCTGGAGGTTCTACTTCCTTCAGGTCCCCATCCATGCACTCCATTCTCACAGGTCGCCCCTTTAGGTGTCCCATCACCTCACTGAACTATGTAGACTTTTACTCCCATCCATAGGGATACATAGGAACCCTCCCTGAGGTTCAAGCCCAACACAACTTTAATCTTCACATTAGTTCCATCTCATTCACCATACACTTCATTCAACCCTCCATCATCCATCCTAATTCCTACCCGGGGTGCCACATCCTAGTGGGATCACACCGTTCAACATAGGCCGCTAACCATGTATAATCCCCAAATAACCCTCTCAAACTATGTGAGTTTTGATCCCTATCCTCTAAATAGGGTACATAGGAAGCATCCCTGAGGTTCAATCCAATCTAATGGTAAACCTTGGTGTTCCCATTTTTGGGGTATACTCTCTCTGATCCACCCTTTGTGGTGTCCAGATTAGCCTTCACGGTGTGACATCTTCCCTTTTTTGGGACATGACATCCCAAATCTATTCTCATTTGGTGTTTTAATCCATACATCCAGTAAAAATTCTAGGTTCTCCATCCTAGGGATGTGCTCGACTAATCCACTCTCATTAGCATTTCGATCAGTCCAATCCATCTCCACTAGATGTCAAGCTTGAGGCATGCCCCATGTTAAACATGGGACTCCATGGGAAAAAATTAGGTTTCTACACCCTATAGAAGCCCTATAATGAGGAACAATACAACCGTTTCAATTTTCTAGCATCAAGACATTCCACATATTTCTTAGCGTGACTACTCTCCTGACAAAAGGTTGCTGCCCTAACTTGAACCCTTGGAATTTCTTGGATAAAGAAGCATAATTAACTATAATCCACTAAGAGATGGCACTAGAAACAAGTTTAACAAACAACATCTAAATATATGAGGGAGACCCAGACTAGGAAATGAGTTTCGAGGAGGAATCCATGGAAGGAGGAACCGACATCCCATCATCTTATTTCGATCAAGGAGAAAACCTCCCTGAAAAGGTGGTAGATGCCACCCTAATTTGGAAAGCAATAATGTGGGGCATAATGAGACCATCAACGAATGCCAATATGCTCAGGTAGAGCACCATGATGGAAAACATTAGAAACATAATCCATTCCCATTTTCAAATAGAGGGAGAAATAATTAGAAAAAGGGAATATTTATTTCCACAACTTACATAAATTATTTCCCCCTCTTTAATACAAATTAAAACCTCTTATTATGGATTTGACATGCCAAAATCAATATGTTCTAGAATTATCCTTCAATAATATCTAATTTCCATGTCATAGACGCATGGTAAATCATTTTTTATGTCATTGTGACATCACCACATCATCACTGAGTATAATAAAAAAATAAGAAATATTTTATTTTTATTTTATTTAAGGGGATAAAATTCTCAGTCCTAGGGTTGAAAGGATTTCATAAAAAGTATAATTATCCTAAGAAAATATCTAAATTATGGATGTAACCATAATTTTATAATTTCCTTATAAATTTCTATTTGGAAGGAAGATCATAATTCTCAAGAATGAATGCATGGGGAATTAATAAAATATTTCTACACTCAGTTTTTTTATATAGGCTCTACTTCCCCTATAATTCCATACTAACTTAGATAGAGGGTAAAAGATTTACCCCAAAATTATTGAAACCATCACATATTTTTTTCAAGGCCGTATTTTAGGATAAATTTACTATTTTAACCCTATAGTGGTTCTAGGACTTTGAAACTCCAAATCTACTTAAGTCTTGATTGAGAAAAATCTCAGTCACTACACAATCCAATGAGGTGGAATCCTATATAAAAGAATTAGAGGTTTTTTTCTACTCACTCAAGGGATAAAATTTTTACTTGATTTGAGTTCTAAAGTTGATAGAGCTTGATATCTATAGATATAGTGTAAATGATGGAAGAAATGATGATAATGATGATGAATATGATAACAATAGTGATTACTTAGTAGTAATAAAAACCACCAATAATGGGGAGTATGGGAAAAACTCTTCAAAGGAGAAGGTAAAATTCACCCTCATTTTTTTAACATGTCATGTTTATTTTTTCAATGATATTTTACTTAACCTTTGTAGGAACTACAAGAGGCTTGGTTGCTCGTTGTGCCTCTAGAGTATTCTATTAAAGGGACAATGATTAGATAGAGTTCCTATTTTGGTTATAAGGTGGAATAATTAATTTCTCTTTATCGTATAGAATAGTTTAAGGCCATGTTCTATGACCCTATGGAGGTATTATTAGTTCCTATACCACTAGTTCACTCTATATAAATCTCTTATGGGGAACTTAACTGGTGAGGACTGGAAAGTCTATTAGAACCCTATCTCTAGTCAATATAGGTAAGTACATTTTGAATCTAGAAATTTATTTTCTAATTCAATTTAAACTTTCATACTAAAATTTTGGTTTAATCAAATATAGATCCAATATTCTCATGTTTTAGAGAATTGGTCACTTAATATAATACAACCCATACCCACCAAGAAGGGTATTCAATCATGTAAGTAATCATTAGAAATAGGGAGAGAATAAATTAAAAACTTTATTTGAATACACTAACCAATTATTTGACATGATTAAATTCAATAGATAAACTAATGGATTGTTAAATATTTATTGAAAAATTCTAAATCAAATTTCATTACATTCGGTGCATTATTGGAGGAAGGTAAGTTTATTTGAATCCTATACCCATTTTATTAACCATGTTAGTCAATGTTTATTTTTTATGTTGGTGATCCTTAATGAGATTAACCAAAGATAATTTGGATAAAAGGTGGTACCTATTTTTATGTATTTTTCAAATGGTTAAATTCCCTTAGTGATGGGTGTGAACCCTCAAGATTTTGTACTAGGGTATCTGCAAGAGGAACTTCAATTAGTGCAAGTTTATGGAGCGATGTCAGTGAATAAAGAGGTTTCAGTCATAATAAATGAAGGAAAAATGGTCATAGGAAGATAATTCCCCATTATACCACATGATGGTATAGAAATAGCTAAATAATCCATTTTTCTAGTGAGTGAAGGCTATTATTCACATTTATCTCCTTCGATTTTCATGTATGCTAGTTAACACACCTTAGGTGTCAATTTCAACAGCCCTACCTCAAACTATATAAATTCAAGAGGTCATTTCTTTGGTATCTTATCTAATGGAAACCATAAGGTAATAAAACAGTTAGGTATTGGTTATTGAGTTTTATTCCTTCCTACATGATTTAGTTTTATATAACATGTCAGTTATAATGATGAACTCCAAACCAGATCTGGAGTATGCTTCACTCTAGTGAATAATGTGGTAGGGGGTGTGGGGGAACATTTGTAGTTTAATTCATGATACCCATATTAGAAATATTTATTCCCAATTTTATAATATTCAACACATTTTCACTACCCTTGGTTATTGATGGTTTAATTAACATGTAATCTATGTCAGTGTGAAAGAGGTAGTTTCATATAGGAGAGAGCAATGGAACTCCAATTAGATATTTTGATAGTAGAATTTGAGGCTTGCTCTAAAACGCTCATATTTATGGTGCTTCATGATTCATCTCAAAATATAGTGGTGAAAATAGAGTTACAACATCAAGTCATGGAAGGAAGTTCCCTAATGGACCTACTTTTCCAAGATTTGGCCACTACTGAGAAAGCAATGAAAGAATAATAGAGGTTAGTCAAGGAGGTCTATAAAGAATGATTTTTTAAAAGTTTGGAGGTACTATGAATTGATGAATAAAAATAGGCTATATTACATGATGAAATATTTCAATCTATCAATGACTAAGAACAATTAATGATATAACTTTTAGAGCCAATTGATCATGCCTTATTATAGTATTTTGATTATATATCTTCTCTCTTCATTTTTTGACTAGTTAGGGAGAGACTATAAATTTTGGATCCCCCCTAATTTTCTTAATGAATGTAAAATTTATTATCCCATTATGTTTATAATTTCCCAAAATTTATGTCACTTTAATTATAGATCCTTGAAAATCCATGAAAACTCATAAAGAGTAACACTATACCAATTTAATTCACTTTAAAATTAAATGAGGATGAGTTTGGAAAATCATAATCTCAAAATACTTGAGTCAAATGATAAATAGGGGATCAATAAATCATTTTAAGGCATATTCTACTAGATATATATATGAAATATGGATATTTAGTATATCAATACCATCACTGTAAGCCAAGATAATCTCATTGAATGAAAGAATGTAGTTTGGTATCCACCTGAACTTTTACTCTCAGATGGATATAGGAGGCCTAGATACACAACACATTTACCATCACTATAATCCAATATTATCTAATTCATATATAAGGGTGTAAATGAATCAACATAATTGAAATCATTGGGGGGGGTGTCATGGAAGAATAAATGTTCAAGAGGGTTTAAATACCCAAAAATTACATATTAGTGCATTCTAGATAGATTTTTTAAACTAGTATACATAAGGAATAAATATTCACTAAGTGTTTTCTAGATATTTAGACCTATAAATCATTTTTATACTTTTTATAGGGCTATATGGTGGCCACCATAAGTTTTTTTTTATTTTTTTCTTTTTAGACCAAACTTTTGCCTAAGATGGAAAAAGGAAGTCTTAACAGGAAGAAAATTGGTTTTTTCTCAGGTATCATTTTATGGGTTTTAAACCCAATAATATTTTCACTCTTTTATCTTTCATATTCTATAAATTTTTTCTAGGACATTCAAGGTATGTCCAAGTAAGTGGAGACTTGAATTTTTACCATAATATCCATTAAGGATTTTCAACCTAATGAGTTATATATCTATTTCATTTTATAGTTTAAGGTATTTCAATTAAAAAAATGAGGCTAATGTTTAAATTCAATAAACTTTGAATAAAATAAGGTAAAGTTTAATGTCATTAAAATTTGATAAAAATAAGGTTTTCTATACAGAAACGAGGTCAAAGAAAACTTGGCATGAATGTACAAACTCTTATCAACATATACATCCTCAAGGGAAAGTGTGCATTTAGTTTAAGGTCATAGTGATTGGACCAATGGGAAATGTGAAAACCTAAATTGGAGGTTGAAGAGTTAAAATAATTTCAACACCTTTTTAATTGAATATAAAAGTGATGCAAATCATAGATATAATAATTTTATTTGGGAAAATATGGAAATAATAGTGGATATTTTAGGAAAACCACTGATCATATTTGAAGTGATGAGTATGTTACCATATATATAAACTATTGGGACTATATAAAATGATTTTCTAAAGGATTTTTGAGAGGGGTTTAATAACCCTCCCATGGACAGCTTGGAATATTCCATTCCCACAAGATAAGAGTACCACATGGGTGAGAGGGAGGATTTTAGGAGGCATGATAATAAGGGAATAAATCCTCAGGAAAACATGTTTTCTTTCCAATTATAGGTGGTATCCATGGGAAAATAAAATCTTTGTAGTGTAATTACAAATTGAAAAATATCTATACAGAGTGTTGGTGAGGTGGGTGTATATGTCTTTTATATGATATAAAAGTGTACGATCATGGGTTCAAGTCCATTGGGAATGTGTTGAGTGGGGGGGATAAAATTTTAGGTAAAAGGGAATTGATCCCTTGAACATAATAATATGAATATAAACATTAAATAAATTATTTTACATGGAAGAGTTCCTAAAACATGATATGTGAGTGTTGGAAGAAGAATAGAGTTCCCAAGAAGAGGTGTCAATAATTTTTGGAGTTGATAAGATTAGAGAACACCTTGAAAATTTAGGTTTGAAGTTATCTCAAATTTAATTCATTTTAAAGAAGTTTTTCAATAAGGGGGAAAAAGAAACTAAGCTAATACCATTGGGTATTTTATTGAAGATTTATTCACATGTAAAATATGCTTAACAGGTTGGGTAAACTATATATGTGATTCCAATATTTCACAGAGAATAATTTTTTGCTAAATATTGGAAAATATAGTTGAAAGTATTATGAAGTTTCTTAAAGGTTCATGTTAAAAAATCAGTTTAATATTATTTAAGTAATTTGAGGAAGAGATGTCCCATGGAGTATGGTGATTACTGGACATTATATATATATATATATATATATATATATATTAATAAGCCAATATATAGGATAAAATTGGAGTATAATAAAGGCTGGATGGTATTTTTGTGAAGTTCCATCCTATTTATTATAATATAGTGAATATATATGTTACATGGAAAAAGACATGGATGATATTTAAAGAAGTTTGGAAGTTGGTTGAAGAATTAAAAGAACATTAAAGTACTCTAAGGAGTTATTATATGTTTCATAGGCATTGGAATTATTCCTATGATGATTGAAGTTGATTTGAAGTTATTACAAAGCAATTTTAAGAGTATGAGATATTTTGTAGAATTTTGGATAATGATTTTCATATTCTAGAGTTATATATTTTAGATAAATTGGAAAAAAATTCAATATATAAGAGTCATACATAATTTCCAAAGGGATACATCATTATGAATTTTTACTCTATAAGTAAGAGTTACTCTAAAATGATGAAGGATGTGTAAGATTTATTTACTCATACGTAAGTGTATCTCTGAGTTACAGGTCAAGAATTTGGAAAAACATTAATCTGAAATGAGATAAGGGAAAAAACTTGGACTTAAAGATATACATAATAGTTAAAATGGTGATATGTAAATGTAAACTAATTTTCTAGTACATATATAAGAGTTACCCTAATATTTAACATGATACATAAAGGTTTTTGTATTTTACAAAAATGTGAGATTTATAATAATTCAAAGGTTGATATTACGTGAACTTAAATAGATATTTGAAGAAAAATATCAAGAAATAAATTAAATAATGTTGAGATATTATTTAAGATTAATATTTCATGATGTTGGAAGGTTGGGACATGATCCAAGATGATTCAAAAGTATGGATGAATGAGTATAAGATGTTATAATTTTAAACTATCACAAATATAAAAAAAAGAGTTTAGGATTTATTGAAGTCAAAGATATTATTGACTAGTTCTTAATAACATTCTTTGACTGATTAAAGGATTAAGGTTATGGGGGATTTTAGGAAGAGAATATCATGCTACTAATTTTATAGAATTTATATATAGAAAATATATTACATGATAATTATGATATTATAAAGATTAAAAGGATACAAAGATGAAGTTATGAGAGGGAACTAACTTTGCTTCCATTGAAGATATTATATATGTCAAAGGAAACATGAGATCCAACACTATATGTGATAGGAACATCTTATGAATTGAAGAAGACGATAGTGAGAAGAACCACCTATGATTCCTTATATATAATGATCATAATAATAGTGATACAACCATTGTGATTTCTTTATAAAATATGTCAGTAGGAGTGAGTATCTCAAGAGGGGGATGAATTGAGTACCGGATAAATATTTCTGTCTAAAAAAGGTTTAAATAAAAATCCCCTAGTTAATTAAAAATAACCCAGTTATCCAAAATAATAGATTGATATAAGTTTTAATCTTTTAAAATATTTCTCAAATATTGATTAGGTCTCAGTTAAAAAAATTATAAAAACTACTTTAAATTTTGAAATATATTTATTAAATCAAAATATTATATAAACAATAGTTAAGACTAACTATCAATGTATTTGGTTTTTTATGGTTTGAAACAAATTTAGTTTTAAATATTAGAAATAAAACAACCAAAACACATAGTGTAAATGAAAATAAGAGGTTCTATTTCAAGACTAGACTTAATCCTCTCCACTTAGAAATCACTATCTACCAAGCAGATTATATAAAATAATCTATGATCCACAAATTGGATCGGGTGTACAAAAAAACGTTTTCTAGGACATTTAGGAACCTATTACACAAAAAACATGGGAATAACAAAAATATAGGCCACACAAGGACCTCTTCCACAACACGTGGGAAAATAAGAATAAAGGGAGTTTGAGAAGATATCGAGTATCTTCCTATTCAATCATAAGATACAGTGTTTTTGGTTATAAAATAGAGTATACACACACTGATTGTAATTTAAAGAGAATAAAAATGACTAATAAAATAAAATGTATAAATAATATGTTGTTTTATTGGTCTAATGTTCTTTTATGGGTATGACTACTCAGATGTAGCTTAAGTAGGGGCTTAAGCCGAGTTTCTAAAATTCACAATAGAATAGAGTGTCATAAACTCTTTATTTTTAGTACGTAGGAAGTAATATGAGTGTCTAATGTGCTTTAATTTTTCTATATTTGATCACTATTAAAGATGATTTGTGTAAGGCACACTTCATAACAATATTATTTTGATCTTCCAATGTTCAACTCTAGCTATCTGTGTGTATGTTCTTCACATCTTCTCATGATGGAGACTTCTGCAACTTTTTAACAGTAGTGTGGATGAGTGTTTATATGGAGAACAATCATCCAGATATCCTGCATCCTCATACTTAGGGCTGACACATTCTTTAATGAATATCTATAATATATTAATAACAATCATTAAAATAATCAATTACATTAAATTCAATAATATATCCATTAGATATATTTAATTAAAGATAAACACAAACAGTGGCAGCAACTCCTATAAATGGTGAGACAACATTGGTGGTGAGTCATACTAATAATGACTTGAGATGGTGGTGAGTTATCTTTGATGGTGACTCAAGTCTAGAGGCGAGTTAGGCTAGTAGTGATACATCTCCACAGTAAGACATTTTAGTACTTTGTCAAATATTCATTCTGACGGTTGGTGTGTTAAACACTTTTTTTCAAATTTCTAGTCCAACAGTGAGTTTTCCTTTGGCAGTGATTCATTCCATACTTTAAAAAATTTACATTCTAGTGGTGGATCATATCCAACAGTGAGTGTTTCCAATAATTTTCCATTTTTCCACATTGATTGTGAGTTTTCCCTAACGGTGAGTCATTGATGGTGGTGACTCAACCTCTACGGCGAGTCATCCTTGGTGATGACTCAACCTAAATGGAGAGTCTTTATCATACTTAGCCAAATTTATTTCCAATCTACCTTATATTATAAAATGCTATCACAATACATAAAACTCATTAATAACACATGAAACACGATTCAATGATCATTAAAACAAGGGTTCCAAAAATATTCCCCTTTTTGATGATCACAAATCATGCAATTTTATACACATGTTATCAAAAGTAAAACATGACATGGAATCAAAGGTAATGATAAAAAGTAAATAAGATACATAGGGCATCAAAGTAAATTAGATAGTAAATATTATTAAAGAAAAAGAAGTGAACATATATGATAACACAAAGAATATCATATGGTATCAAAAGAATATATATAAATGAAATAAATTCCATAAAACCTTCTCCCCCTTTTGAGATTATAAAAAATTAAAAATAAAATAAGAAATGCAATGAAACAAAATTTGAATAATAAGAGAATTCCCATTAATAAAGAAAATAAAAGTGCAATAAAAAATTTACAATAAAAAGTTATACAAAAAATCCCCTTCAAAGACAAAAATTCTAATCATCAATGATTTTCAGGATGGGTTCAAGGATTAAGATATGATTTTACCTTACCTTTGTTCGAAGAAGAAGGCTTAACAGTATATCCTGAAGGAGCATGAGGGATGGATATAGGAACAATAGTTAGAGAAGGAGTTTCTATGAGGATGATTGGTCTTAGGTGTTGAACTGATTTTATGGGAGAGAGAGAAAAGGGATAGAAACAAGATTTAAAGGGTGAATTAGGGTCTTTGGTTACACTGTGATTAAAGAACTATATTTCAAAAGTTAGGGGAGTCAAATGAGGTATAACTGGTATGGCATCCTGAGCCACTACAAGAGTTCCATGAACATGCAAAAATAGTTTCATCAAATTGATAAATTCCATAATTATGTTTCCACTTCTCTCAATAGAACTGAATAAATATTTATTCTCTTCCATAAATATATTAAGAACCATATTCACCACCTTCAACTAATTTACTTGTTCTTTAAAGGCTTGGATGACTGGAGGCATTCAAAAATTCTCAGCGAGGGACTTGGAATGAGCATTCAACTCATGCTTAGTGAAGATCCTTGAAAGATAATACTTGAAATCTTTGGTTATTGTATCTCTATAAGACATCATGTCTTTCACATAATATTTAACCAACATGAGTACATGACCACTATTAAATCTAATTTTGATTAAAGTCTCTTGAGGTTGGTCAAGAACATCACTTGAAGCAACTCAAATCTCTTCTCACACAACATATATTATCATCAAAACATCAATAGGAGGAGGAACACTAGAAGTAGAAGGTTATGATGTCATACTCTCCATCCCCTCAAGAAAATAATCCACACTGGATATAAAGGCAGTTTTCATCTCTTCCAATATAGATTTCACAGACTCTAGCTCACTCAAAAGTCTTTTTTTCTTAAATATATACTTCCTAAATATTATGCATCATTTTGGTTGAATATGATATATCACAAAATCAAACAAATACCTTGCATTATGTTCACTCAACTTAGTGACAAGAGGTTCTCGAATCTTGAAAATCAAACCAAAATCAGATTATATTTGAAGGATTCTAATTCACCTCTGGTGACAACATCCACTAGAACTAGGGGAACAAAAGGGGAAGGAAAGGATACCACAAGTTTAGACTTGGTTGTCACATCAGAAGAAAACTTCTATAACTAACCTAAAACATCAATATGATCCACTAAAGATCCATTAGGACACCTTTCTTCTAAAAAAGAAGGTCCACCATGATTTGGTGGGCTTCCAGGAAACATATATGATTCCTCGACCATTGGGTCCTTCCAACCGACAAATTGATTAATATAAGAATTATCAATAGAAGATACTATTGGATCAAAATGTATATGAATATGGCTAAATACAAGAGGGGGGGGGGGTGAATTCTAAGTTTAAAAACTTTCATTTTTAATATTAAAAGAAACTTAGTTTAATACATTTAGACAAATTTTATTCACAAAACCTATTAATTATTTAAATGATAATCAGACTTGGCCCTTGGGTCTTATAAACAAAGTATAGTAATCAAGTAGATTTCGATATATATTCCACAGGTCGTAATGATAAATTGATTCAATATATACAATGTATATAATTATATTCAATAATAAATGGTAACATAATCATAGTTTAATCATTTTCAAAAATACAAAAAGAATTGTAATCATAATGGTTACATTATATCAGAGTAGTACAGAAAGAATCATAATCATAATGATTATGATAAATCAGAGTATTCAAAAAAGTAGTAATTCTATCTTAATGTATATAGAATCATAATCAGGGTAAAAACACATTCAAATATTAATATAGATTAATTTTTTTATCATAATAAAATTTATTATGATAAAAAATACAAATAGAAAGATGAATATAAAAGCATTCACTTTATATTACAACTAAAACATAAATAAAAGACTTGTAATAAAACAAGTAATACAAATGAATAAAATTATTTTAACCCAAAGAGTAGGGTATCCAATAACCTAGGATAAAGGTCCCTTATTTTATAATTACAAGAAATTCTATCATTAAATTACCATGGAAATCCCTTGATATGATAATCGAGCTATCTCACTATCCTCATGAACCCTCGATATGATGATCGACTTGTCTATCTCTCTATCCCTATGATCCCTCAATACGATTATCCGCTTGTATATCTCACTATCCCCATGAGCCCTCGATATGATGATCAACTTGTCTATCTCACTATCCCTGTGAGCCCTTGATCGTATTCAAAATTGGATGCACAAAGAAAATACAAACTCAAAAATTTTACAAGTATAAAGAACAACTAGTTCAATGTTGTAAGATTTAGTGCTCTCGCACAGTAACAAAATCAGAAGAGTGTTAGCTCAGTGTCTCTATATGGGCCTTAATTCATATTTTGAACTCTTAAAGTGACCAAGTATTTATAGTAAATCTTCCAATAGTCATCTTGATCTTCTAACGATCATATTTTCTCTAATTTTTTTTAAGAACTTGGACACCTGACACTTCAACAGTCATATTATAACAGAATGCACGACATAATTTTGATATACACAATTTGTAGTGTAAAATTTATTCCATTATGATAGAATATGTTTTTACATATTAAAAATTTAAACTTTAGTCAATTCAATGGATTTCCTAACATATGTCATTACAGTTTTCTTTCGGAGTATAATTTCAATGCTATCAGTTCTGATGTCAAGTATCATTAAATTTTTTTTGTCAGTATGAAGATAAGGCAAAAAGTCTTTAAATATGATTTGATAAAGATGATTCTGATCATTATTGGTTCCATACTCATTATGATAATAGTAGGTTTATATTTATGAATACTTTAAAAACTAATTATAATAATGTTAAATGAGTTTTTTTCTTCAAAAACATTCTTAAATCACTTTGGAAATGAAAGAGTTAGTAATTAAGTATTTAAGAAAGAGTCTTTGATTTACAAAACAAAAGGAATGGAAAAGTCAAAAGATAATTTTGACTCAACAATATCTCCCTTTTTGGAAATCATAAACCACAAGAGTTAAATAAAAAATATCTCTGAAAAACTTAAGTCCATTATCTTTTTGGTAAATCATATTGAGATTTTAAATAGTAATACTTATCTCCACTTGAGTTTTATAACTCATCTGAAAGTAATAGTGAATACGACTAACTCTCTATTAGGATAAAAAATTCCCCTAATTATTATATTCTCTTCTTTAGAATTATTTATCCCCCTTACTTAAAATTTTCCCCCTTTTGTTTAAATTTATCCCCCTTTGTGATTAAAAAAAGGATTAGGGAAAAGTATTGTAATAAATAAAAATTATTAAAGAAATAGTAATGAGAAAAAATATAATGAAGTACTTGATCATTAAAAAAATGAAAGAACATGCAATCAATTGGGATTGAGATACATTCAAACAATTCTTAATGAGATAACAAAAGTTCTTAATTAATGAAAATGTTTACAAAAATATTACTTTCAATAAGAGTTTAGGGAAACAAAAATTAATCCTTATTCAACAACAAGGATATCACTATTGTCTTCAATTTATTGAATTATTTCTTGTCTTCTTTTATCTTTACAATAAATTATTCTTGAGACTATTTTTTCTTTTCCAGATCCAATAACCTCTATTCTTGAATCTAAATATTTTTATCTTAAGATCGATTTTTTTCTTCTTGAGACAGAAGTTTTTGAGAAAAATCATTGTTTAGATTACTGAATTCCTTATTATGATTTTTGAGTCTCCTTATCTGATCCTTGAAATACATCATCTTTCCATTTAGTTCATTTATTGTATTAGTACAATTTTCAGTCTGATCTTTGAAATAATTAACAAAGTTCACTCTTTCTTCCATATCATTTGTTAACAAACATATGTTGTGTTCTAAATCTTTAAAGAGTTTCCTTATTTATTCAAAATTATCATCAAAATGCTTGAGATAAGTATTGACTTATCAAAAATAATTAGTTATTTTACTATATGATTTTATATGAATCTGATAAAAATATTGATGGGCTTTGAACTATGCTTGTATATTGATACTCAAGATTTGGGAAATATGGAATCATTACTTCAAGCCTTTTTAAAGTCTAAACAATAAAATCTACTCATTATAAAGAGGTTGTTATAGCTGAATCCAATTGATCTTCTTCTTGATCGTCAGAAGGAAGAATGCAACTAGATCTGATTTCTTTATGGATTTTTTCCCTTTATTTTTCATTGTTACTAATTTTTCAATTCTCAATTAAACCTGATTTCTATCTAAAATCTCAATAATATCAACATCAATAGATTTGATACCTTTTTCTTTTTCAGTTATATTTTTTTTTCAACCTTCTTGGATGATGATTCAGATACTTGAATTGATGGTGACTTTTGTTTCTATAGAGTTACAAATTTCTCTTTTTGAATTCCCAAGGAGGAAAATTGTTTTGAGGAGGCTTGATAAGTCCTTAAAGAAAGATTATCAGACAAAAATATCTTCTTTATCAACACTTTTTTCTTCCTCTTCCTCTTCTTCTTATTCTCATTCTCCTTCTTATTCTTATTTTTCTTCTTCTCCTTGTTATTATTCTTATTATTCTTTATACTATTCTATTTCTTTGAAAAACCATATTCTTCATTATATTCACTTGTTTTGGATAGAGTATCAATTTCTATAACTCCTTCCTCCATTTCTTTAATAAATTCTTCATGAAGCTGTTCTGTTGTTCTTAAATTATCCTTACTAGCTAGAACTGATTCTTTATCCACCACAAAAAACCTTTTCTTTTTCTCTAATATAGGGAACATCGACATGGACAATATCCATTTCTTGAAAATAAAAATAGGCATCCATATTTGGTAGAATAATATTAGCATAAGCGACCTCTACTCCTTTAATAAAAGAGTCAACTAAACTTTCACCTTGAAGTTGATTCTTTTGATTATTTTCTCTGGTTTCTCTTTCTTACATTTCATAACCATAAATTTTAATAGCTAAGTATTTAGTAGGGTTAAGTGTGAATTGGGATTCACCTTATTTTCTTTCATCTTGTTTATTTCTACATTCATCAACTACTTATTTCAAGTATTTATTTTGTTTATTTTCTTTTGTTGGAAGGGATTCAACCTTTATCTTATTTTAGAACTTTTCAACTTTCTTTGACTTAGAAGAAGGTTCTACTTCTGATTCAGAAACCTGGTCATTCTTCAAAAACATATTTGATTCAGAATCAAAGACCAATTTCATTATTTTCATTGTGTCATCACTTATAAACATAATATTTTATCTTATAGGACCAAACTTCATTGTAATGTTAAAGTGTTTCATACTTGATTCAATCACTACTGGAATTAGATGTATTAGCGATGGGCTATTTGCAACGGGATCCCGTCGTAAATAGTCTTTAGCGACGGGGCCCCGTTGGAAATAGTCTGTTGCAAAAAATGGCGTCACAAATATTATTTTTTGTGATATACCCATCGCAAAAAAATAGTATTTGTGACAGGAAAATTTCCTGTCATAAATAAGGCTCCAATTATATACATTATATATAAATAAAACTTTTTCTACGGGCCCATCGCAAATAAGCCTCCGATTATATACATTGTATATATAAAAATCTTTTGCGATGGGCCCATCGCAAATAGTATTTGCGACGGGCTCGTCGTCCCGTCTCAAAAACTATTAATAAAAAATTATATTTAAATTATTTGCGACGGGAGCCCATCGCAAAAGGTCCCATCACAAATACTAATCATAATAATTTTTTTTAATAAAATTATGATTAATGAAAAAATTATATTAATATTATTAAAATAATAAAAAAATTAAAAATATTATTATTAGTAAAATAAAAAAAAATTGAAAAATATAATACTAAAAAAATATATTTAATAAAATTATGATTAATAAAAAATTAATATTAATTTTATTAAAATAATAAAAAAATAAAAAATTATTACAATTCTCAATATTTACAAAAATATTTAAAAAATCATAAAATGTTATTATTATTAGTAAAATAAACAAATATTAAAAAATATAATACTAATAATAAATAATAAAATATTAAAACAAATTATGCAATATTTACACCAATATAAAAGATAGAAACTGTAAATAGTTCATATTACAATAAATCTTCAATTCAAATGTTTTTAACATAAAAAAAATCACTGGGGGGGTCATCTTCTGTAGGAGGTGGAGGAGCTATAGGAGATGGTGGAGGAAACTCCATCCCTAAAGTACGAGTCAAACGATGCATGTACTCCATCTGCTCGTGATGCTGCTACTGCTACTGCTGCTGCCATCAACGCATCTCCTCCTCGTGCTGCTATAGCTTCTACTACTGCCGCCGACACATATCTTCATGATGCTTCTACAAAATATCTATAATCTCAAACTGAGTTCGCAACTACTCCTGGTACTGTGAGGCAAAAGATGATGCCTCTCTACGAGCTCCTCTCGAGCTAGACACCGAAGTCGCAACAGTACCATAATAAGTATCACGACTCAAATGAGAGTCGATACCAACTACTCAGCCCTTCTCAAAGCCATACTGAGTCACCTGTATCTATTCCGCCTCATCGAAATGGTGGGCACTGGTCTGATCAGTTGTCTCGTCCTGACTCTCAGCCTGTGTCTGAGAGGTCGCAGCCTCATATGATTCCTTCAATTCTAATTTGAAATTAAAATGGAGAAAATATTATATGCAGTTAATTTTCAAACTGAAAAAAATAATACTAACCACAATCTGATGCTGGAGACCACCTCTAATCTCTCCAGTGGCTAGATTACTGCACATCCTCCGATAAACATCGAACTCCATAATATCGAGATGCTCGATTGCCTAAAGAAATTTAAAATAAACTGTTTATATTTAAAGTTATATAAAATATTTAAAAAATATACTTACCAGATACTCTCTATGCTTATTGAATGTACGACTACCAGCTCGATGCGCCACCTCCTATCTCCACCGGTTCTGCCGTCCCACTAAAGATATCCTCTGAAATCCACCACCCAACCAGTGTAAACATAATCCATCCCAAACGTGAGATGAAATGTACTCTGTTCGGTGGGTTCTACATGACTTATCAAATTCTGTCACTCCTGATTTATTAATGGTTGTTCTTATCAAATTGTGCAAAAACTAACAGAAATGGTCACACATAGACACCTGCCATGCCGTGTGGATAGCGTCACGCATGCTATCATCGATGAGATACCATAAACCCTAAAAATAATTTATAATATAAAGTTATTAACAAAATAAATTTTAAAATAAATATTCTTTATTTACATACCATCCAATGATCGAACATGTCGCGCCGCACATCAATGAGAATATTTTCCCATGTGATCCATAACTGAGGAAAATAATTGCGCAAAATAGCGCTCCCCTGTCCAATAGCTACATGCACAAAACTGTGAAAAAGGAATAAATAATAAAACAATTAGTATATATATATAAATAAATTAATAAAATCTAACTAAAATATATAGGTTACCATACCTCCATGTGCGTGGATCGAAGCCAAGATGTGGATGTCGCTTGTGGATATGTTACTAAATCATCAGTCGCGCAAGACTGCTCCCCCTCCGCGTACCCCCTGAACCGTCAGTAGGCTGAGGGTCAGATGTTCCACAATCCCCCTCATCCAAAGGTAGATCAGCCTCCTGTAACTCGCGAAATAGATCAGGATCCATATGCAATACAAAATGATTGTTATTATCAGATAGTTGAAAATAACTATTATATATATATATTAGTTATGATTATAACCAGCATTTAACTATGTCAATGTCCATCTTCATCCTCATCTCCATAGCTGTCAATGTCAATGTATTCATCTTCCTCTTCAGCATCATCAATATCCATATGAGTTTCAATTTCATCATCTCTTGTCATTTAAAATTCATTTGTAACATCATTAACAACTTCTTCATTACCAATCCTTAATTGTGGAGTGTCATCATCGATATTCACATCTCTTTGTGAAAAATATGGATTTTGAGAAGTCTCTTGAAAAACATCAATTCCTTCCACTTCAGCAGAACCACATTCAGTTTGAGTAAACTGATTTTTCCGAGATTTTATTTTTATTATGATCCACCAATCACTCAAGTCTCTTGAAGTAGCATATTACTTTGCATAATAAATTTGATATGCCTGTTGATCAAGTAAAAATGGTTCATTTACTACAAGAAAACTTTTATATTTAATATCGACGATTCCATGAGTCCGATGAACATGAAAGCCTCTCTCAGTATCCAACCACTAAAATTTAAACATCGTTATGTAATTCTATCCTAGATAACACAACTCAATAATTTCATCCAGAATACCATAAAAGTCAACTTCAGTTTCTCTGTGATGCGATTGTCTCAAGAAAACTCCACTGTTCATTGTTTTTTTGATTCCCTATATGCACGTGTATGAAATCGAAAACCATTCACCACATATTAATTATAATATTTAACCATTTTAGATGGTGGGTTACTCAATATACACAGTCTCTTATCAATTTTATCAGCATGTTGAGACACCTGAAATTTTTTAAAACAATTATCAATATGATAAATAATAAACAGAATTGATATTAAACCATCAATAATTTATGTTACCAGTTTTTTAAACCATTGAGATTTTTTTTGTTTGCGTTCTTTAAGAGAAGATGCTATAATTTGTGGAAGTTGTTTCTTGATATGATTATCATATAACCTAAAAATAAAATAATTTTACATACTGTAACAGAAATTATAGAATAATTTATAGAAGCACTCACAGTAAAAATGATGCCATTTCTTCACAGTTGAGCAGAACATATGTATGAGCTCTATGATGTTCATCATCTAAAATACATCGGTCATTAACTCCACCAAAACCAATATTTGGTTGATTAAAAATTGATAATTTATTTTCCATTGCATCATTAACATTCCCCTCATTTCATCCCATGCGATTTTGTTTTGAGGGATATTGAGATTCAAAATAATGAGAGCAGTAAAAAGTAATTTCCTCTTGCAAATAAGTTTCAGCAATCGAGCCTACAACTGATGCTTTGTTACGTACTTTTTTCTTCAATTTATGCATGAATCTCTCAAATGGGTACATCCATAAAAACTGTACTGGACCTCCACATTTAGCTTCATATGGAAAATGTAATATCATATATTCCATTGAGTCAAAGAAAGTTATTGGAAATATTTTTTTACAGTTTACATATAATTACAACAACATCTTCTTCCAGTTTTCTTAGTGCATCGTAGTCTGTTGTTGCTGCACAAATGTCTCAAAAAATATATGATATTTCTGTTATCAAATCCTAAATCATAGAATTCAACAAACCTCTGAATCAAATCAGCATAAGTGTTTCCATTATAACATGACAATCATGACTTTTTAATCTGGTAATATAACCATTATTAACACATCTGCCCAAATTGGAAGCATAGCCATCTGGAAGTCTTAAATCTGTAATCCACTGATAAAATAGTAAGCGACTCTCTTTGGATAGTGTATAATTTGCTTTTGGCTTCATTAAACTCTGTGATATGACATTTTCAAATAGTTCAAGTTCTGGTCGCCTACAAATTTGGGCAAGATCTAATCATGCCTTTACAGTATCTTTGGTCTTACCTAGTGTATCCAAAACTGTACAAAATAAATTATCAAAACAGTTCTTCTCAATATGCATGACATCCAACATGTGGTGGACCAACAAATTAGACCAATATAGAAGATCCCAAAAAATGATTTGTTTTATCTAATTATGTTCTTTCCCAAAGACATGAATTTTCTGTTGGTTTACTGTTGGCCCAAATATGATGGGAGGTAATGAAAATGCAACTAATTTTAACTCTGTACCTGTGATCATTTTCGAAGGTTCATCCCTTCCAATTATACCTTTTCTGAATTGAGATTTGTTCCTCTGAAAAGGATGATCGGTTGGAATAAATCTGCGGTGACAGTCAAAATAGCAAGGTTTTTTTTCCATTGATGAGCATAAAGGATTTGTTGTCTTTCATACAGTAAGGACATGATTTCAGACCTTGTGTACTGCATCCAGATAACATTCCATATGCCATAAAGTCACTAATCGTCCACATCAATGCAAATTTTAATATGAATTTTTTTTTCGCAGCAACATCATATGTACTAACACCATCACTCCACAATGCATTTAACTCATCGATCAATGGTTTCAAATAAACATCAATATTCCTTTTCGGATTTCCTGGGATTAATAAGGTCAAAAATATATAGGGCTCCTTCATCAAAATCCATGGAGGTAAATTGTACGGAGTTATAAAGATAAGCCAACATGAATACTGACTACCATAAGAACCAAACGGATAGAAACCGTCAGTAGAAAGTCCCAATCACAAGTTTCGGGATTCTAAAGAAAAAGACGGATGGAGACGGTCAAAATGTTTCCATGAATTACCATCAGATGAATGATTCAAGCTTTTATCAGTTGAAATATTGGTTTTGTACCATGAAATCATTGACGCTGTGTTCTGAGATATAAATAAACGCTGAAACCTAGGTGTAAGGGGGAAATATCTCAAATTTTTTACTGAAATCGATCGAGAATTCCCCAGTTGAGCTTATTTATACCTCGATTGTCCACATGTGAGACAACTATCCAATGAATCATTTTCACCATAATATAAGATGCAATCATTTGGACATACATGAATCTTCTGATAACTAAGGCCCAGATTATGAACCAACCTCTTTCTCTCATAGTAATTTGCAGGAAATAAATTTCCTTTAGGTAACAGTGTTTTAACCAAAGAAAATATCTGATCGAAACAGTTGTTTGACATTGCATTATCTAATTTAATAGCCATAAATTTTTCAACCACTTATAATTTGCTTATCTTGCAACCAGGATATAATGCATCCTCAGCAGACCTCAACAACTCATAAAATTTGGATGGTTCCAACTCAAGAGTTAACTCAATATCATCTTGAGTTTCAGTTTGTTGAATAGATGGACCTGCAACATCATGTACTAAATTTTGAATCCGTGATGGATCCAGAATCAAGTTATTAGTATCTTATCTGGAATTGTATTCACCATGTTGATACTAAAAAACACAATCTGGTTGAAAACCAAACTGCAAGAGATGTCCCCCAACCTTGTCAAATGTGTCAAACGTTCTTAGAGCACATTTTTTACAAGGACACTTTATTGTGCCTTCTAAAACATATTCTAGTTTTGATGATGAAAATGATAAGAAAGATTCAACACCCTCAATATATACAAGATTTAAACCAGAACTGTTTGAATTTCTACGATTATTTATCCAAGCATGATCATCTAATAATGATTGTTTTCGACTTCCTTGTTCCATATTTTTCTACAAAATATAAAATCATTACTATTTTTGAATAATTTGAAATTATAAAAACACTATCTGAAAAAAAGATAAATAATTACAACTACTTATTAATAATTACCATTACTTACAGGCGACACAATTTCCAGTGGATTGACGACTACTCTTTTATCTGGAAACTCATTTACTTGCAACTTTCTCACGCATAAATCACAATAAAGACTCTGCTCAGAGGTATGCATATTCATTATTATTCATATGAGAATGAATATGCATACCTCCAAGCAGAGACTTCATTGTGATTTCTGTGTGAGAAAGTTTCAAGTAAATGAGCCGGCAGACAAAAGAGCCCCCTTTTCATCAATGAATCATCTTCTTGCTACTATTACCACCTGAAAACATTATAAAAAATGTGGTCCTACGAATGCATATTAAAACTTGTGCATATGAGATTGGATATGCATACGTAGAAGCATACTTTTCATAATGTTTTCAGTTAGTGAAATTTGAAAGGAGAAGAGTCATCGAGAAAAAGGAGTGCTATCAATCCACTGGAAATTGTGCCAAGTTATTACAAGTTATTACAATTTATTACAATTGATTTTCTTCCTAATTTTTCATATTTATTACTATTTATTATTATTTATTCCTATTTATTCCTATTTATTACTATTTATTACTAATTATTCCTATTTATTTCTAATTATTACTAATTATTTCTAATTATTACTAATTATTACTAATTATTCCTAATTATTACTAATTATTACTAATTATTCATAATTATTCCTAATTATTCCAATTTTTTCTATTTAATCCTATTTATTTATATTTATTCCTAATTCCTATTTATTCATATTTATTCATAATTCCTATTTATTTCTAATTGTTACCAATTATTACTAATTATTACTAATTATTACTAATTATTCCTAATTATTACTAATTATTCCTAATTATTCCTAATTGTTACTAATTATTCATATTTATTCCTAATTATTCCTAATTATTCATATTTATTCCTAATTATTTCTAATTATTCATAATTATTTCTAATTATTCCTAATTATTCCTATTTATTGCTAATTATTCCTATTTATTGCTAATTATTCCTAATTATTCCTAATTATTACTAATTATTCCTATTTATTACTAATTATTACTAATTATTACTAATTATTAATAATTATTCCTAATTATTCCTAATTATTACTAATTATTCCTAATTATTCCTAATGATTACTAATGATTCCTAATTATTACTAATTATTCCTAATCATTCCTAATTATTCCTAATTATTCTTAATTATTACTAATTACTCCTAATTATTCCTATTTATTCCACAGGAAATTGTGCCAAGTTATTACAATTGATTTTATTTCTAATTGTTCATATTTAATATTATTTATTACTATTTATTCCTATTTATTCCTATTTATTACTATTTATTCCTAAATATTCCTAAATATTCCTATTTATTACTATTTATTACTAATTATTAATAATTATTACTAATTATTACTAATTATTAATAATTATTACTAATTATTACTAATTATTACTAATTATTACTAATTATTACTAATTATTCCTAACTATTCCTAATTATTCATAATTATTCTTAATTATTCCTAATTATTCCTAATTATTCCTAATTATTCCTAATTATTACTAATTATTCCTATTTATTCCTAATTATTACTAATTATTCCTATTTATTCCTAATTATTAATAATTATTCCTAATTATTTCTAATTTTCCTAATTATTCCTATTTATTCTTAATTATTACTAATTATTACTAATTATTACTAATTAGTACTAATTATTCATATTTATTCACATTAATTACTAATTATTCATATTTATTCCTAATTATTGCCAATTATTCATAATTATTGCTAATTATTCCTATTTATTGCTAATTATTGCTAATTATTCCTATTTATTGCAAATTATTTCTAATTATTCTTATTTATTCCTAATTATTACTATTTATTACAAAATTATTACAAATTATTACAAATTATTACAAATTATTACAAATTATTAGTAATTATTCCTAATTATTCCTAATTATTCCTAATTATTACTCCTATTTATTCATATTTATTACTAATTAGTCCTAATTAGTCCTAATTATTCCTAATCATTACTAATTATTACTAATTATTCTTAATTATTACTAATTATTACTAATTATTAATAATTATTACTAATTATTACTAATTATTACTAATTATTACTAATTATTGCTAATTATTACTAATTATTCGTATTTATTCCTAATTATTACTAATTATTCCTAATTATTCATATTTATTACTATTTATTACTATTTATTACTAATTATTACTATTTATTACTAATTATTACTAATTATTACTAATTATTATTAATTATTCCTATTTATTCCTATTTATTTCTATTTATTACTATTTATTACTAATTATTCCTATTTATTACTAATTATTTCTATTTATTACTAATTATTCCCATTTATTACTAATTACCCGTAATTATTACTAATTAAACATAACTATTACTAATTAAAAATAACTATTACTAATTAAACATAACTATTACTAATTACCATTAATTGATATTAATAACTAAAATTTACAACTACTAATTACTAATTACTAATTACTAGTAATTATTTATAGACAATACTAATTTTCGTTAATAATTATTAATTATTACTAATTATTAATTATAAATAATTATTAAGAATTAATATTAATAATTTCAATTTATTATTACAAATAAATATAGATAACAAAACAATTTAAATCTAATTTAATTACAACTAATCAACAATAATTAAAATTAACATAAAAAATGAAATAAATACTAAATTAAATAAAATATAAATAGCTTTAAACTTGATCTCCTATTGATGTAAGCGACTTCACAACTTCTCCGTAAAAAAAAACTAACTCAAAGAATTTTTTACTCTAAAAATAGAGTTTAGAGAGAGAGGAAGTGAGAAATGAGAGGTAGAGAAAAAAACGGAGGGGGTTATATAAAGGTTAGATTAGTTGGGATGAGACTATTTACGACGGTAATCCTGTCGCAAAAGGTTCTTTTTGCGACGGGCCCCGTCACAAATACCTTTGCCCGCATTAATTGCTGTCAGTGGTTAAAAGGGTATTTGCGACGGGCCCCATCGTAAAAAGTGACATACCGACACACCTTTTGTGACAAGACAACTACCCGTCGCAAAAACCCATTTACCGCTGCCGGTAGTTGCGACGGGGGATCCCACCATCGCAAAAAACCTTACCACGCTTTGGCATGCATCCCGCGCCAAACCACGCATTACCTTTTGCGACGGGACCCCAAAACCCGTTGCAAATATCAAATTATTTGCGACGGGAAAATCCCCTGTTGCAAATAACCTCTGGGAAGGTCTATTTGCGACGAGAATTAATTCCATCGCAAATATCCCATTGCAAAAGCTTGTTTTTCCCATAGTGAATCATCTTACTAATAAAAGATGAAAACATTAAAATATGAGACTTTATTGATCTAGATTTTATATTCTTTATTTTCAAAAGAATAAAACCTTCCAAATTGATTTTCCTCATGTTTACTAGATAATCCAATATAAAGATATCAAATACTTTCAAAGTATCTCTATCTCCTTTTTTTAGAATTAGAAACCCTTGCATTTAAAGGGATAAAACTCTATAGTCCAGAATTAGATGGGTGAACTTCTTTGGTTCATCATCTGATACATTCTTAAACAAATATTTTTCATCTCTTTCATTGATAAATGTATCCTTTGAATTAGGTAGTTTATGAGAAGGATAAAATGCATCTCCTTCAACAGAAATACCTAGGAAACCTGTAGCTGACCTAGGTGTCATCTTGAAACACTTCTCATATATTTGGAAAGAAAACTTCTCTTTTCCACATTCTTTAAATAAATTTACAGAATCGTAAAAATGTCTAACAAAATCAAAATAAAACAAATCATAACCAAGATCTGATTGTTCAACACATTACAATTACCAACCTTGGAAATCTATTACCATTATAAGAGACAAGTCATACTTTTTATAAAAATCTCTTACTAGTAAACTTTCTCGAAAAATAAACCACTTGTTGTAATCTTTTGAAGGTTCCATCGTATTTGGAATTGATATGGAATGTTTGGACATGAAGAAAAGAATTCAGACTGGGGATCTTAAATGAGGTAGAACTTCGAGGAAAAAATATATGAGATTGCCGATGTGGGACATAAGGGGGGTGTCCCCTTTATATTGATGATCAAAATGATGATTGGTCTTAAAAAACAAATTTGATGGCTGAGATTTTATATGACTGGTCTGACAGTTGATAAAATATCCGAAGAAGGGATTTTAAAAAAAAATTTAAAATCTTGAGGTTTTAAAAAAAATCATCATATTGGGAGAATACAAAAAAATTGAAAACAAAAAATGTGAATAAAAATAGAAACAAACAAGGATAAAAATAATCATAATGGAATAGTGTTAATGTATAAAAGTAAAGAAGAATACCTTTTAGAGTGGAATAATAAATATTATAATTTGTTCTTCTTTTTTTATAATATATTACGAAAGAAAAAAAATTGAACACAATAGTTTTAAAAGAAAACTCAAATATGATAATTTTTAAACAAAAACTCGAATATGATAAAAACTCGAATATGATAAAATTTAAATGAAAACCCAAATATGATAAAATTTAAATGAAAACTTGAATATCATAAAATAAAATGAAAAATCAAATTTTGAAAAAATAAAAGATTTGTTAAACAAAAATCATATGTACCTCCTATAAAAAGAAGTAACTTAATGTGAAGAGATGTTTTAAATAAAAAGTATATATGAATAATTACATTACAGTGATCATTCCTAGATTTTGTTTAATGTACTCAAATCTATTGGTAGGTAATGGTTTTGTAAAAATATCAACAAGTTGTTTTTGCGTTCTGATGAATTGTAAAATGATATCACCATTAAGTGTGTGATCCTTAAGAAAGTGATGCCTAATACCTATGTGTTTTGCACAAGAGTGTTGTGCAAGTTTTTAATTAAATAAATGAAACTAGTGTTATCACAAAGTATTTGAGTTTTTGTAAAACTCATTCCATAATCAGTGAGTGTGTGTTGTATCCACAACACTTGAGCACAACAACTTCCAGTTTCCACATATTCGACTTTAGCAATGGAAAGTGCTACTGAGAGTTATTTCTTACAAGACCAAGAAACCAATGAATAACCTAAGAAATGAAAAGTTCCAGAATTATTCATTCTATCCATTCTACAACCACCAAAGTCATCATCCAATTTTTTTCAATTAAAAATTATTTATATAAGAATAGAAAAGTCCTAGATCTATATTTCCCTTTAGATAATGAAAATTTTGTTTTAAAGATTTTAATTGAGATTATTTTGGATTTTCTTAATATCTTTCACATAAAAAAATAAAAAACATTAATCCTATTAAACAAGCTATTAAGTATAGTATACTTCCTATCATACCTCTAAAAATTGTTTGATCAAATGGTTTCCCAACTTTATTAATATCAAGTGCATTAGAGGTATTAATTAAATATTAATATTTTTATTATTATTGTATCCATACCTTTTAAGAATATATTTGATATAATTATACTGATATATATATATGTACCTTGTGGTTTTTGAGAAATTTAAAAACCAAGAAAAAAAATTTAACTCACCCATCATACTCATCTCAAACTCACATTTCATAAGATTCACAAAGTAATCTATTAAATATTGTTGATTTGATCCTAATATAATGTCATCAAATTAAAATTTTAAAATCATAACAGTTTTGTTTACTTTATTTATAAAAAGAGTTGGATTCGTGGTTCCCTTAACATAATTATTTTGTAATAAAAATCCTATTAATCTATCACACCAATATCTGGGGGATTTTTAAGGCCATATAAATCTTTTGAAAGTTTATAAATATATTCAGGATGTTTTTTATCTTCAAAATTAGGAGTTTGTTCAAAAAATACTTCCCCTTGTACATAACCATTAAGAAAATCACACTTTACATCCATCTGAAAAAGTTTGAAATTAAATAATGTTTCAAAGGCTAATAGAATTCAAATAGATTCAAGTCTAGATACCAGTGCATAGGATTCTTCATAATCTATTACCTCTTGTTGGTTATAACCTTTAGCAACAATTCTTTCTTGATTTATAATGATTATTCCATTTTCATAACACTTGTTTCTAAAAGACCATTTTACTCTAATTACTGAAGTTTCTTTAGGTCTTTCAACCAAGGTCCAAAATTTATTCTTTTTGAATTCATTTAGCTCATATTACATTAATTTTATCCAATCCTCATCACCTAAATCTTCATTAGGATTTTTTGGATCAAATTGAGAAAGGAAAGAAAGATGTTTTATTTCATTTCTCAAGGAACTTCTAGTCTTGACTGGTTGATTCACATCACCAATGATACTATCGATATGATGATTCCTAAGAAACAACTGACTTGGATTTTTGTAAAACCTGTTCATCAACATAAGGTAGAAATTATTCTTGGGTAAATAATTTAGAAATATTTTGTTGAGTATTTTCCTTATTAGAATAATCTTCCAACAAAGGTTGAAAATCACTTTTGGAAAATACATCCAATGATGTTGGTTGGGTTTGTTTAAAGACAAAGGGGTCAGTTTCATCAAATTTAATATATACTATTTCTTCAACAATACAATAATTTTTATTAAATACTCTATATTCATTATAAGTAGTGGAATAACCTAAGAATATACCTCTATTAGATTTAGGTGCGAATTTGTATAATTTATCTTTCATATTCAATATGAATAATTTTCATCCAAATACTCTGAAGTAAGAAACTTTTGGTTTTAAGCATGTACAAAACTCATAAAGAGTTTTATTAATAAAAGGTCAAATTAAAACTCAGTTTATAGTATAATAAGAATTACTAACTGCTTCATACCATTTTTTTTGGTAATTGAGTATTCAATTAACATGTTTCTTATTATTTCTTTAAGAATATGATTCCTTCTTTCAACAAAACCATTTTTCTGAGGAGTTCTAAGAGATGAAAAGTTATGTGTAATGCCTTTTTCACTACAAAAAGTTTCAAAATCATAATTTAAAAATTCTCCACCATGATCACTAAAAATATTTATTAATGTAAGGTTTTTATCATTTCTAACTTTGGCTACAAAAGTTTTGAAATAGAAGAAGGTTTCAGATTTCTTTTCTAGAAAATAGAACCATGGGTATCTAGTGTAATCATCAACTAAAAAAAATAAATCTAATACTCTCTATTTTTATAGAACTGAATAAATCAATTTTCACTAACTATAAATTATCTGAAGTTGACACTTCACTAATATATTTAAAACTAGACTTATGTTGCTTACTATATTGAAAAGGGTCACAATATTTTTAAGTATCAAATCTATGTTCTGATAAATCCTCAAAAAGTCTTTTCTTAGTTAAATTACTTAGGTTTCTAAGGTTTATAAGGTTATAGTGTCCTAACCTTATATTCCATAACCAATAATGATATTCCATTTCACTAAGGTAAGGTAGGTCTTGGATCTTAAGGTCTTCTAAGTTAAGAGTGTAAACATTCTCATGCTGATGGAAAAGAAGAACATATTCATCCTTGGAATTGTGTACTACACATTTTTCATTTCTAAAATTCATAAGTAAACCTTCATCACATAATTTACTTATGCTTATAAGGTTTTTCTTAAGAACTTTAAAAAACAAAAAATTTGAAAATAAAGCTTTACCAAGAAGAACAATATTACATATACTGATAATCTCTCCTTAAGCATTATCTCTGAAGGTATCTTTCCCAACTTTCATATTGATAAATTTTTCAAATAAATATTTGTGTCTAGTCATATTTTTGGAACACCCACTATCCATGTACCAAGTATTATTGTTGTTGGTAATCTCTTTGTTTTCCTGAAAACAAAACAATTAGACTTTTAGAACCCAAACCTTATTGGGTCCATAAATGTTAGAAAACAAGATTTTAGGAATCCACATTTTTTTTTGAAAAATTGGATTTGTGGAACCCTAAGGATTGAATTTTATTTAAAGAAAAATTATTTTCCCAATGACATCAACTTTGAAATTTATTATAAAAGGGGTCATTTTTAGGAACAAAGAAGTTGTCACTAAAAACAAGTTTTCTATAAGTATATACCATTCCTAAACTAGTACCATGTGGAAAGATTTGTTTATAAATTTTTTCAAAACCTTATTTACTAGAAGTTAAGTTTTATAAAATTTTATTCAATGAAGAAATTTCATACTTTTGTTTTACAACTAAATTCTTATCCACATATGTATTAGTTTTGGAATTGAGTTTCTCAAAACTAGTTTTCAAACCATCTTTTTTATAAATTAATTTTTTCTAAATCATTAGAAATAACATATTTTTGAGAATTTGATTTATCAAGATATTTTGATAGATATGATATTTTATTTTTTAAAATATCAATTCTTGAATTATCTTTTGCAATTTTTTTCATTATCCTTATCATGTTTTTTACACATTTTACAATTTTTATTTTTCAAAACTTTTGAAAAGAGAGAAACTTCTTCATAAGAAGGTAAAGTATTATCACCACTAGATGAGGTGGATCATTCATACAAAGATATAGAATTATTATAATTATGATAATTAGAATTTAATGACATATTAGTTAAGGAATCAACAGTGTGTACCTTGGTCATAAAACATTGATTTTTAATAGGTGTTTTAGCAGGAAGAACAATATTCCTCCGATATATACTTTCATTATCTGAGGAATTTTCTGAAGAATCACTTAAACTAGCACTCAAAGTGTTAAAATATTTAAGAACTTTCTTACTTTTTGAATTATAATACTTATTTTGATTCCTATCAGAATGTATATCTTTTCTATCTTTCCTTTTCAACTTGGGAAAATCAGGTCGAATATGTCCAGTTCTTTTTAACTCATAACAAGTAACTTCAGAATCTTTATTTTCATTCATTTCCTTGTTAATTTTCTTTTAATGATACTAAAAATAATTTTTACCAACAATATTATTCATACTTTGATCAAGATTAGCTAATTCATTCTCATAATGTTCAAAATAACTTGAATCAGATTGAATGATATATTTATTTTTCTTTGTCAACTTAACAACTTTATCAGGAGTCTAAGATTTTATCAGATTTGAAGTAGCAGTAAAATAAACTCCACTATAATTTTTCTTTTCTTTCTTTACATCTCTTTTCAACCTACCCTCATATTGAAAAAGGGTTCCAAATAAATCATCAAGAGTGACATTTTTTATCTTCCTTGATTCATCAATAACTGTTCTCTTAGATTACCACTCATTAGGCATGATATCGATTATATTTTCAATAAGGATTTCATATTCCAATCCTTTCTCTCCTATAGATTGTAAACTATTGACTAATGTCATAAATATTTATTGTACCTTTGAAATAATTTCACCAAAAGGAAACTCAAATGATTTATAGTAATATCTAATAATTGTTTTTCTAGTTTCGACAACTTTTTAGGTTCCAAAATGAGTAATCTATAACTTTTTACAAATACTATTAGTAGATTTGAAAGGTGAAATCTGACTTTAAATGATTTAGGTCATAAAACATAATAAAGTGTTTCTGACTTTGTAATTCAATTGATACTCTTATTTTTCCTGATTTGTAAAAGAAGTCACTTCCTTGTCAGGGATCTGGTAATCTCTAGTTAACATGATGAAATTGTCAACTCCAGTATTTATAACTAATTTCTTCATTCTATATCTCTAATACTCATAATCAGCTCCATAAAAAATAGGGGGTCTATTTGGATTGAGGTTATCTATTAAACCAACATTGAGTCCTTCCATCTTTAAAACAAACACAAAAATTCTATTCCACAATAGATGTTAGTATAGAAAATATTTACAAACAAAAATTTTATAAAAATATTTAAATAAACTTTCAAAAATCAAGATGATAAAGGTATAAAGTATGATCGGTGGAAACCTCCTCTGATACCAAATATAAGTATCAATATAACATATACTTGGATCTGATACCAATTGTTGGATTGAAATGTATAATAATATGAATAAATATGAGGGGGGGGATTGTAAGTTTAAAACTTTCATTTTTAATATTAAAAGAAACTTAGTTTAACAAGGTTAAACAAATCATATTCACAAAACCTTTTATGTATTTAAATGATAATCGGACTTGTCCCTTAGGTCCAATAAACAAAGTATAGTAATCAAGTATATTCTGATATATATTCCACATGACATAATGATAAATTGATTCTATCTAAACAACATATAGAATCATATTTAGTAAGTAGTGGTTTCATAATCAGAGTTTAATTATTTTCACAAATACACAAAGAATCATAATCACAATTTTTATGATATATCAGAGTAGTACATAAAGAATCTTAATCACAACAGTTACAATAAATCAAAGTATTCACAAAAGTAATGATTTTATCTTAAAGCGTATAGAATTTTAATTAGGGTAAAAATTTATTCAAAAATTAATAAAGTTTAAAACAGTTTTATCATAATCAACGTTATTATGATAAAAAAATACAAATAGAAAGGTGAATATAAAATTATTCACTTTCTATTACAATTGCAGTAGAAATAAAATACTTGTAATAAAATAATTAATACAAATGAATAAAATTATTTTAACACAAAGAGTAGGGTATCCAATAACCTAAGATAAAGGTCCCTTGTTTTATACTTACAATAAATTCCATCTTTCCCTTACTATGGAAATCCCTCCATGTGATGATCGACCTGTCTCACTATCCTCACAATCCCTTGATATAACAATTGGTTTGTTAGTCTCACTATCCCTAAAAGACCCCAATATTATTATTGAATTTTCTATCTCACTATCCCCACGTGACCTTAACACAATTATCATCTTGTCTATCTCGCTATCCTTGCGACCCCTCAATCATATTCACAATTAGACACACAAAGAAAATACAAACTCAAAATGGTTACAAGTATAAAGAACAAGCAGTTCACTCTTATAAGCTCCAGATCTATCGCACAGTAATAAAATAAGTAGAGTGTTAGATCAGTGTCTCTAAATATGCCTCACTTCATCTTTTGAACTCTTAAAATGACCATTTATTTATAGGAAAGATTCCAATGGTCATCTTGATCCTACAACATTCATATTTTATTTGAGTTTTCACAAGGACTTGGACACCTAGCACTTCAACAGTCATATTATTATAGAATGCACAACATCTTTTTGATATACACTATTTTCAATGTAAAATTTATTCCATTATGATAGAATATGTTTTTTCATATTCAAATTTTAAACTTTAGTCAATATGATGGATTTCCTTAAATATGTCATTATGATTTTTTTTATGAGTATTATTACGATGCTATCAGCTCTGATGTCAAATCTGATTAAAAAATTTTTTCAGTACGAATACAAGAAAGAAATTATTTAAATCTGATTTGATAAAGATGATTCAGATCATTATCGGTTCCATACTCATTACGATAATAGTAGGTTTATATTCATGTTTACTTTAAAAACTAATTCTAAGAATGGTAAAATAGTATGTTTTCTCCAAAAACATTCTTAAATCACTTTATACATGAAAGAGTTAGTGATTAAGTATTTAAGAAAGAGTTTTTGATTTATAAAACAAAAGGAATGGAAAAGTTAAAAGATACTTTTGAATCAATAAATATAACAAGTGAAGGTTCACCGATGGCAGAAACCACATTCAATTGCTCAATAGATCTTTGTAATTTACATGGTATCTCAAAAACAATACGATCAGTAGGATGAATCTCCATACATATGGATTTATCCCCCTTAAATGATTTTTCTATTTCTTCTCTAGGAGTTCTAACAACATCATAAACAAGGCACAACCTTTCTTCAGACCTAGAAATAGATAAAACTATATAATAGATAAGGGACTGAGGTATTTACACATCCTCAGATCTAATGAATCCACCATGAACATCAGAGGCCCTGTCATTATCATCTCCATCTTCATCTCCACTTCCATTTTTTATTTCCATATTCCTTATCTCCTCCTCCTCCTCCTTCCTTATCCTCATCATCACCATTTCCATTTTCTTCTGAGTTCTTAGTAGATATTTTAAAATTATCTTCACCTAAAAATTATTTCTCCTCCTCATCACTATCTTCTTTGAAAATAGGTTCTCTACTAGGGAGTTTCTTATATGGAATATTAGCACTATAAGTGATAGCTGGGGAGCCCTAAGGAAAATATGGACCACTTCCTTTCTCCACTAGATATTCCAATTCCTTATTTATAATGGTATCAGCCTCTTCCTCCTCATCTGAGTACTCCACCACTTCATATGGTTGCATACTAAGGTCTATAAGTTCCTTTGGTCTATAAGGATTGTCAAATATATTAAATTAATCATAACGTTTTTCACTATCATCAACCCACTTCTTCTTCTAGAGATTCTAGCTAATCTTAATTCTTTTACATACCACTCTTGTGATAAAAAATCCTGAATAGCTTACTAAAGATTCTTCACCTTCCTTAACTATCACTTTAGACTCCAACATGGCTGAGATAAACTTTGGATATATTAAATAATTTTATCTCAAATAAGGCTTGATCATCTCCATCAAGTGGGTCATTATATATATATATATATAGGTTTATCTTCTCTCCTCTTTTAATCCAACATAGAATATATACATATTGATACATCATAGTATAAAAACCACATTTTCTTGTACAAAAAATATTCTGAAATGAACTTAAAGTGAAACTTGCATTCACTATCAAGTTCATAGAAAACTAGCCTTCTCACAACTCCATATCCAATTAACTCTTCCAAAGAATCTTCATCGACAAAAATGTCACTAAAATCAGGAATAGTCCCTTGATAATCATTCAAAACACCCTCATGTGTAACTTTTAAACATCTTTCCCACTAATATGAGAAGAACACAACTTTAAAACCATTTATTATACATCTCATCCACTCTTCATTTTCCTCAACACCAAACTCAATAAACTGATAAAACTCATGCACCAACCTAGGATAAAAGTGCCTCTCATTAGAAGAGAACCATTCCATCCATCCTTGCTCATGAATAACTCTGAGCATAAATGACTTACTATATAACAACCAATCATCATGAAATTATTTTTTGGGAACAAAAACTCTCTTGCAAGCTCAAGATTCACAGGATCAACAACATCTAAACATCTTGATTCACTTTTCTGATTCTTTGAAGGACGTGACTTGTCCAATGAAGATTCTGAATCTCTATTCATTCTATCCATAGATATTTTCTTAGAAAGTTCAGGCAAAGGATATAGAAGGTCGATGGTCAGGAGAGAAAATTCCATAATAAGGTTTGAGGGAAAAGGTGTGAGGATGGAAAGAGTTTTAATTAGATAAAAATCTAATTTATATCATTGAGTGATTTTAGGGATTAAAAAAAATCAATATTAATATAACATTTGAAATGAATTAAATTATTAAAATAAATAACCTATAAAAGAAATTAGAAAAAATGAGTTAAAAATAAACAAAAATAATAATTGATAAAGGGAAAAAGTTTTCTAATGGTATATAAAACCAATGGTGAGTAACGACACAACAATGAGTAAAAACAAAATAGTGAGTAATTCCAAGAGTGAGTAAAACTCAATGGTGGGTAAAATAAATAGTGGGTAAACTTAACATAGGGTAAAATCAAAAATGGGTAAACTCAATGGTGGGTAAAATAAATGATGGGTAAACTCAACGGTGAGTCCCATAAAATTAATTTCAACCAAAACTAATCATGCCTAATTCATGTTTTATGTATTTCATTCTCTCAGAATTCAAAGGCTTAGTGAAAATATCATCAAGATGATGTTCTGTACAACTGTATTTGAGAGTTATATCATCCTTTTGAAAATAATCTCTAAAAAAGTGATGTCTTATAATAATATGATTTGTTCTTGAGTGAGATACAATATTTTTAGAAATATTTATATCACTTTTATTATCACAATTTATAGGGTGATTTTATAATTGATATCTATAGTATATTAATGTGTGTTTAATCCAAAAAATTTGAGAACAAAAGCTACCTACAAATATGTATTTAGTTTCAGCAGTAGACAATGCAACAAAATTTTGTTTCTTACTATACCAAGAAACTAGAGACTTTCCCAAAAGGTGACATGTTCTAGAGGTTCTTTTTTATATCTAAATTACAACCAACAAAATAAGCATATGAATAACTAAATAAGACAAATGGTTGTCCTCTAGGGTAAAATAGTCCTAAATTGGTAGTATGTTTGAGGTATCTTAAAATCATTTTTACAGAAAATAAGTGTGTGTATTTTGGGATTTCTTGAAAATGAGCACACATTAAAAAACTAAACAAAATATCAGGTCAGATAGTAGTTAAGTAGAGAAGACTTCCAATCATAACTCTCTAACTAGTTTGATATACTAATTTTCTAATTTCATTAAGGTCCAAATTACAAGTGGTACTCATAGGAGTATCTATACTTTTAGTGCTATCCAAATTATAATGTTTTAAAAGGTATTTAGTATATTTAATTTGATTTAAAATAATTCCTTTGTTATTTTTAAAAATCTGAAAACCAAGAAAGAATTTTAGTTCACTCAATAAAATAATTTCAAATTCATTTGGCATTATTTTTGAGAAGTTTGTACATAAATAATTTTTAGAAGATCTAAAAATTATATCATCTACATAAATTTGAACAACTAAAACATATTTTGAAATTATTTTTATAAAAAGGGTAGGATCAACTACACCTTTTGAAAATCCATTTGAAATAAGAAAAGAGATGAGCCTATCATACCAATATCTATTAGATTTTTTAAACCATATAGAGCTTTTATTAATTTGAAAACATTATTTGGCAAATGGAGATTTTGAAATCTAGGAGGTTGTTAAATAGAAATATCCTCAACTATATACCCATTTAATAATTAACTCTTGACATACATTTGATATAGTTTTAAATCTAGATGTGTTGCACAAGCAAACTGTATTCTAATGGCATCAATTCTAGCTTCAAGTGAAAATGTCTCTTCATAGTCTATACCCTCTTCTTGACTATACCCTTGTGAAACTAATCTAGCCTTATTCCTTACTATTATATCATATTCATCAACCTTTTTTCTAAGCACCCATTTATTGCCCATAGTCAAGGTGTCTTTGGGTTTATCAAAAAGTTCCCATATTTTATTTATTTTAAATTTATTTAGTTCTTCTTCCATATCTATCATTTGGAATTCATCATTAATTGCATCACTGATGTCATTTGGTTCAATCTAAGACAATAATTCTTGATGTTCAACATGGTTTCTTAGATAAGATCTAGTTTGTGTACTTATACCTAGGTCTCCAACTACAATATCTAAGGGATGGTATTTAAGAGTCCCAACAGCTCTAGAAAAAGAAGGGCTGATCACCTTAGGATTATATATAGGTTCAGGTTCTTGTTCTGGAAGTTCCTAAAAAATGGATTATTTTTTTACTTTATTTCCATAGTCTTGTTCAATTTATTAAAAAATATATAATATTTAATTGAAATTGAATAAACCAAGAACATTCCTTCATTAATTTTGTAGGAAAACTTGTCAAGATTATTCTTGGTGTTAATAATAAGGACTTTGAAATCAAAAACTCTAAAGTAATTAACCTTAGTATTTCTATTTTTTCAAAGTTCATTAGGGGTATTATTCAAGATAGGTATAATTAAAAATCTATTGATTTTATAATAGGTTGTATTCAATGCATATTCCCAAAATTAGATAGGTAATTTATATTCATTAAGCATAGTCTAGACTATTTCTTGAAGAGTTCTATTTCTTGTTTCTATAAATCCATTATTCTAAGGGGTCCTTGGAGAAGAGAAGTTATAACTATATTAATTTTGTGAGTAAGATTATTCAACATCTTGATTTTCAAACTCACGTCCATGGTCACTTCTTAGAGTCTTAATTCTAAGTCCACTTAGGTTTTCTACAGATTTAGTATACTTGGTAAAATGATAACAAGATCCACTTTTATTAGCTAAAAATAATACCCAAGTATACTTAAAAAATTAATCTATAAGTACATAAACATATAGATTCCCATTTATACTAGAAACTCTAGATGGTCCAAGTAAATATATATGAACCAATTCAAGGGATTGAGAAGTTGAAACTTCTTTTTTAATTTAAAATTAATTTTGTGCTATTTCCCTTTTTGACAGGGGTTATAGACTTCATCATTTGGGAACTCAAGTTTGGGTAGATACATGACTAACCCTTTCCTAGTTAGCTTTCTAAGTAAGTGAATGTTATAGTGGCCGAATCTCCTATTCCAAAGACAATATTCTCTATGAAAGACACTTAAGCAAGAAACATTTTGAGAAATTAAAAAATAAAGATTAATATCATAACATTCTCATTTCTTAAAGTATTAAACTTTAAATAATTTTTTTAATTATTAAAATTTCATGCATTATTTTCAAACCTTACATGAAAAACATCATCACATAATCATTATATTATAGTAAAGTTATATTTTAAACCATAAAAAATTATAAATTTATAAATAAAAGCTGAGTTGTTGTTATTAATTAGGCCAAGAATGATGATATTTACTTTAGAATTTTCACTAACGGTTACATGACCACCATCAACCTTTATGAGTATCTTTAATCTTGAGTAATATCCAGTAATATGCCAAGAATAACTAGTACCAAACACCATACACTTCTATATGATCTCTTCAAATATATTTCATACAAAACAAAGTTTATACCAGAGATGACTTTGGTACCCAAATTTTCTTGGGTCGAGATATGTTATTGATTAGGGATTTATAAAACTATATTTTCTTTATAGGTTTCCTATAAGCATATTGAAGGATTTCTGAAATAAACACTTTATTATTTTCTTTTGAGAAATAACTAGCAGAAGAATTTTTAGATTTAGAATTAGGAGAAAATGTGCTCATAACTACTCTTATTTTTCCAGTTTGGTAGCCTATACCAGTAATGTATTTAGAAGGAATTTTTTTCCTATATTTTGAGTAAGCGTTTCTATTAAATTAATGAATCTTTACAAATCATTCTTAAGTTACTCATTTTAAATTTTCAGTTAACTATTCTCCTTTAATAATTGATCATTCTTTTCTTTCTCTACAGCAAGATCATACTTAACATTAACTAATAAAGCATGATATTTCTTAAGAATTTTATATTTGTATTTAAGATCATTAAATGTGTCTTCAGGAATATTATAGTATTCAAACATCTCTTCTCTAGACATATCATCATTATTTTTTTTCATTTTCTGAATGATCAAAATTAAGCACAAATAAAGAAGTAGATATAACATGTACCTTAGAGACTTTTTTCATGAAGAACATGTTGGCTCTATCAAGATTTATTTCATGAGTAGAATCAAAGTCACTGGAACTATCCTCATAGGCACTCCATATGGATTTAGTGGATTTCTTATATTTTCTATCATCTTCCTCATATTTATTCTTATATTTCAACTTGGGACAGTCTGCCTTAACATGTTCTTTTCACTTTCACTCATAGCAGGTTATCTCATTTAACTTTTCATATATTTTCCAATAAATTTCCAAGTTTTGTATTGCCATAATTTTTTTAACTTGTATTACTAAAGAATTTTTAGATTTAGACTTAGGAAAAAATGTGCTCATAACTACTCTTATTTTTCTAGTTTGGTAGCCTATACCATTAATGTATTTAGAAGAATTTTTTTTCCTAGATTTTGAGTAAGTTTTTATATTATATTAGTGAATATTTACATATATTTCTTAAGTTACTCATTTTAAAATTTCAATTTAGTATTCTCCTTTAGTAATTGATCATTATTTTATTTCTCTACAGCAAGATAAGACTTAACATTAACTGATAAAGTATAATGTTTCTTAAGAATTTTATATTTGTATTTAAGCTCATCAAAGGCGTCTTCAAGAATATTTTAGTATTCAACCATATCTTCTCTAGACATATCATCATTATTTTGTTCATTTTATGAATGGTCATAATTAAGCACAAATAAATAAGTAGATACAACATGTACCTTAGAGACTTTTGTCATGAAGCACATGTTGGCTCTATCAAGCTTCTTTTCATGAACAGAACCAGAGTCACTAGAGCTATCCTTATAGGAATTCCATGAAAATTTCATGTATTTCTTATATTTTCTATCATTTTCCTCATATTTATTCTTATATTTCAACTTGGAACATTCTGCCTTAATATGTCCTTTTCACTTTCATTCATAGCAGGTTATCTCAATTAAATTTTCATCTATTTTCCAATCATTTTTCTAGATGGGCCATCTCCTCATCACTGTCTAATGGGGATTTATTATCATTGGAACTTTAAACTTATAAATTTTCATTTTTCCTATTGTTTGGATGTATTAGACTTGAAATAAACTGACTTTATTTTAGGTTCATCTTCCTATTCATGATTGAATTTAAGTTCTTCCTCATACATCATAAATTTCCAAATTAATTCCTTAAATGGTAGTTTTATAATATCACATGATTCCTTTATTAACATAGATTTCCATCTCTATATCTCTGGAAGGCATTTAAGTATTCTCATGATCCAGTCCTTATCTAACACTAGATTTTCTCGGGAGCTCATAGTATTAACTATTTCATTGAACCTGAGATACATATTAAAAATTAACTCATCAGGTTTCATCTTAAAAACATCATATATAATTGTATATATATTCAATCTCATTTCCTTAACATTTACAGTTCCTTCATGTGAAATAGATAATGAATCCAAAAATTTAAAAGCAGTTTTACAAGCAGATATTCTATTGAATTATTAGTCTCCTAAATCATAATAAATAACATTCATAGATTTTAAATTATTATTATAATCATGTTTAGTAGCTTCATCCCATGTAACTATATAAATTTCAGGTAATTAATATCTATCCTCTATAGTAGTCCACTACTATAAAAATAACATATAGCCACATACCTATATCTACAGTTTAATTGGTCCATGACTATATGTCAAGATATAGCCACAGTTATTTAAAAACTATGGATTTAGATTAGATATAGACATGAATAGATCATCCACCATAGCAACAACTTCCCTCAGTTTTTATCCTCCATCGGTCTTTCCTATCCCACTCACCCACTCACCCACTCACCCAATACCTCTCCCAAAACCCTTCTCCTCAGCTAATCATTGCTTGACAAACTTTTACCTAATCCGATCCTTATCATCTTCACCTTCGTGGTTCCTCCAACCTTCACCGACTTATCCATTTGTGGTTCCTCAATCCATCATGCATTATATACCTTATCCATACCCATATTCGATCTTTCCTCCTCCATTAAGTGTGTTAGATGGTGCTTCCCCTCTTCGTAATCGAGCTCCCCATCCTCTACATGATCTAACTCCCCTTCCCTACCTCTTTCTCTCATGAAGAACTTGATCGGGTCCTTGCTATTGTGATATCCTCAATCTTGTCACTTTCATATTTGGGTGATTTGGTACGATTTCATCATGTCAGTATGTGGTAAAATTTCTCCTTACTTCTCCCTTATTCCTACTACTTCACCTTCTTTGATTTTAGTTCACTTGGTTTGGGTTTAGGGAGAAAATTTCACCATAGTATGGTGAAATCATCCTACTTGATGGAACTTTTATCTATGAATTATAGAGGATATCCCAAGAGAAGATATTCAAGCCACAATTAATCATTTGAATTGAGGTATGTTTCCTTATGTATTTTTTAGCATTTCAAGCAATTTGGGTGAAATTGGCCATCGATTTGGGTGTTTAATTTGGTTATTTCACGTGGATTAATTTTGGGTGTGTGTAATGAGTGGACCAAACCCCATTTCTCAAGGTTTGGGCACCGTAAGGTTGTCTATGGAGTTTTTAATTTATTATGGTGATTTATGATTTTTGGTTTTAATTGTTTGGTTTATTAATTTAATGTTTTTATTGATGATATGGGAACTCTTGGACTTAGAGGAGGTCAGTATGAGCTTCGTATGGATCTATGGATTAGTAGTTTAGGTAGGTGACATTTTCTTTATTAATTTTCTTTATTAATTGATTATTTATGTTTATGTTCCATCATTATTATTATTTTATTTATGTTTCATGAATTATTTGATATCTTCTATAGATTGATATGAGACCACATTAGCTTTATAGTCGATATAGACTATAAAACTTTCTAAATGGTTTGATGGTGGAAATTATTATTTTAATGAGTGTTAGTGACCCACTTCACGATTTACTTGGAAAACACCTCATAACACTAATCATTTTCATTATATGAGTTCACTGTATAAATTTGAAATTCTAAAATGAGCATATTGAAATTTAACTATTATTCTTGGTTTAATTATTCAGGTTTGAAGAATCAATTATGAAATTCTTGGATGATCAAAGGAATATATTTATGCATGATTATACGTAAATTTTTGGGGGTATTTATTTCTATCATTTATTTATTTTTTTAGTTATCATCATCATCATCATCATTATTCTATTTTTTATAATGGAGAGAAATTTAAGAATCATGCATGTGACATCTTTAGGAATAAGTCTTGTGGAATTTAAAGAGGTGACTATATCCATTTTTTTAACATATATTTAAATATTCCAAAGCATACATTGAGAGAAATTATGTACTAGATACCACTATTTTATACATAAAAAGTTGAACCTCATTATTATGCTATACTCACTAGACATCATCATTTGATCCTCAAGAAGATTATTAATTAATACTAACCTTTCAATCTTCACATGATCTTTATCTTCTTCATCCTTAAGGTAATTTTCTCTACCTATTTTAGAGGCCAACATATTCATCAACCATTATTCATTGGTTTCATTTTTTATTCATTCACTCTATGTAACTGTCTACAATATAAATTATTTCATATAGTGCATGTTTCATAGGGTTATACTACCCTTAAAAAAGGTATGTGACTTTTATTTTTAACCATAAAAGGTAATAGTTCTTATGATTACACCTTGGGTGTCATAGGTTCCTCTTAAACTAAAAAATACCAGAGGTTAAGACTGTAGCTTGAAAGTCTAGGTCTAGGGTTTCTCTTGTAAAGGCTCGAGTCACGACTTTACCTAAAAAATAAAGGAGGTTATGAATTAGACTTTGAAAGTCTAGGTCCAAGGTTTCTTGAAAATATTTATATTTTATTTTGGGATATTCTAATTAAATATTATTTTTTACTTAAATCTAATCTGGTTGATTTGAAAGTTGATGATGCTGCTCAATATGATCTTAATTTCATGGTAATGAATATTATTTATTTTTCATTTTTTAGAAATATATTTAATTTTTTTTCATGATATTCTACTTTTGAAATTTGTAAAGAATTTGAGGTGACAACTTTAAAATAAAAGAGTGTTAGTATGTCATTATGTTTTAGTTATAGGAAATCTGGTCACATTCAAGTGGTGTATCCAAACAAGAAGAAAAAGATATTTTTTCTAAATTATTGAGCACTCAAGATAATTCATGTTTGATTATAAATCATTCAAATCTTATATTTTATCGATTTAGGAATAAGGGACACATCAAACACGATTTTCTGAGACTCAAAAATCATAAGAAATCCAAATAGAAGAAAAAATGGAAGTATTACTTGATGTTATTTTTTAAGTTCAAAATTAAATGATCAAACTGAAATTCAATAGGAAACTTGTAATATTTATTTTATGTATAAATATTTAAAGGTAAAATATTCACCTCCCTATTACTACTCTTTCACCTTTTTCATATAAAAAATTCTCTACTTAAAGATATCTGACACCCTATCCCCATTGTACTAAACACATATATTTAAAATACCATCTCATACAAGATAATGAACATTTTTCTCATCGATGTATTGAACACATCTTAGCTAAGTGAAATGATACATACTAATTTACTTAGATTAATAACATGTGTCTTGTTTATTCAAATTGGTCTGTCTATTTTAGATAATTTAGAAAATATGAGATATTATATAATAAATTAACATTTTACATGTCTATTTTTTACTCAATTCATTAAAAACAATTATAAAATAATTAAAATGATGTATATAGATATAACCTATGGTGGACACTTTCATTTGAAGATATTAGTTTGTTTGATTGTGATCACCATAGAACCCTTTATAGATTGAGTATAAATGATGTTTTTCTTTTGGATACCCTATTCATACAATTATTGACTGGGGAATTATAAAATTTTTAAATTCTATAAAGGAATGTAGTGTTATACAACATGTCATAGAATTAGGATAAATTTTGGTATAATGTTTTCTCCCAATGTTTGAGGGTGTTTATATGAAAATCATATCCAAAAGATTTGAAAAAATTTCAAAATTATTTTCATTTATTTGAATAAAACCTATGATGAATATGTGAAAGTTTTAGATTATTGTAAATATATACCAATATATAAGGCATGATGTAGTAAAATCCATCTTGTTTTGTTTTGTGTTATCTGGTGATTCATGATACCACTTTGTGGTGTATATATTGAATGACATTGGATATAATTTGAACAAAAATTATATATTAATGATTATGTTATTTAGTATTGAGATGTACATATCAATATAAATATTATTTGTTCATTTTTTTTATGTATTCATGTATACTTTATCATGTACAATTAACACACTGATTACATATATATAATAAGTTGTTATATCTCACTTCTTTTCCCATTACTGCCTTATAAGTGGTTTCTTATGATGAGACTAGATCTATCCATATTCATCAAATTCAATGAGTTTGACATCGAATTTGGGTAATGTTTCTTTTATTTTTATTTTTTCCCCAATTTTAATTAAGGATTTTGTGATTTTTGGGTTCCCTATATTTTTGTAGTGCATTTTGGATCTCATTGAGGTGGATTCATGCCGCCTTTGTCGAAGGTGACTTACATGTGTATAAATAGGTATTAATATACATATATAAGTTCCCCTTTATATTTATTCACTCATGGAAGTATGAATATATATATTGGGGTTAGGTGAGCTTATATATAGATATGAAAAATGCATACATGTGTAAGTGTAAAGGGGTATATGAAAGTATAAACATATATATAAAGACCCCCTTGTGCATATTTGGACATGAAAATATGTACATAGGGGATAGGTGTCCTTATATATACATGAATATACATATGTGTGAAAGAATAAAAAAGGAATATTCTAGTTATTGTCCTCAAAAGAAGTGCACCTTGAGGTTGATGTAGGTTTACTATGCTTAACCATTTAATTTGAATTCCATAATTTCTTGATTGTTTTAAAAAATTGTTTTCATTAATAAATATTTATTTTATTTTCATCAAACATGAACAACCATCCTTGAAAACTTGACACTTTCTTTAGTAACATCACTATGAAATTGAATTAGATAAAATCAACTACCTTAGCAGGAAGAATTAACTGCTTAGTACTTCAATAATTAGTTTTATTTGAGATGATTGAAGCACCTTCATCGGTTCTCTTTAATTCCCCCACACATGGTTGAAGGTTCAATGTTCAAGTGATTAAGTAATAATGTTCAAAGGGTTTAGAATTTAGAGATAAATAGAATGAACTATGGCATTTCCTCACCGTCTATCCCTTAATATCATGAAATTAAATCTCCTTCTAGAATAAATAACATCATCTTGAAATAATTATATTCCTGATAGATGAGATATCAATTGAGAAATATATAATGACAATTAATACATGAATAGTTAGGGGAATCCTTTAGTGTATTAGTGGAAATGGGTTCGTAATTATCCTAACGATGGGATGGGGGGTTAGTTTATTGATGAGATAACTAACATTCATAGGTGAATGAGCTTGTTTTTAGAATATACCTTTAGGTTTTAACCACTATAGAATTAGAATTAAATTGATGGTATTAAGAGTGGGACGTCGGTAGTTCTCTTGAGATGAAAAATGGTATATTCTATATTCTATTTAATAACCAATAATGAGAATAAAATGAGTCTGTTTTAATAGGTATGAAATTTATATAGACCTTATGGAACAAATTTTGATAGATTCCCATGTATGAAGTGGGATAACTAATCCATTAACTTTACTATGGATTATATATTAGAGTATGGTATCTACGGGTCAACCTATGTTTATTAGGGAGTGATAGGTTATATTATTATTATTAATGTATGCCATTATAGGATGACATGTACTTGATATATGTCAGTCAGGATATAGGCATGTTGGATATTCCAGAAACTAGTAGAGTACTAGGATTGGTTTCTATATTCCATATGTTATTTTTGTTACCGTCTTAATCATGTTGTTATACAACATTATTTTGATATGATACATATATTTTGATTCAGATTCACATACTTGGAATCTAATGGAAAACTAAGGGGATACAATATTTTTCCTTTTGGCTATTTTATGTGATCCATACATTTTATATTTATCAATGCTAGTCCATAAATTATATAGACTTGTTTTGTTATAATTAATCCTTTCTACTCAAAGTACTCAACAGACAAATATTGTAATTATAAATCCTTTACAGTATATGGATTATATAGACCATTTCTTTTAATAATACTCATTTCTATATATAATGAGATCCACAACCTAAACCATGGGTAGTGAATAATGGATAATGGTGAAACATTCACAACCAAACAATTTTTTTTAATTTCATGGAAAACATGGGAGAAATAAATTTTATAGGGAAGAGGTCACTCTTCAATAACACCTTGTGGAACCTTTCTTGATTATGCCATGATAAATCATGGTGTAGTGTTATAGTTCAAGATACAACCAACATAAGTATAGATAAACATAATGACACCAAACATTCATTGGTTCAATCCATGCTACAGGACTTCCCACAAGCTTTAAATTTGAAAAATTACTTGATAAAGTTACATTGTAATGGATCATCCCGCAATGAAACACTTTTGAGAAAATAGTTTTAAAAAATTCATGGATCTGGAAACCAAATACCTTTATATTATATCCAATGGTGTCACATCATAACATTTGAAATGACTTTAAATACCCAACACAAACCCTAATTTTCATCCCAAGCTCCATCCCCTCTACCTATCATGGTTCCACCTCCAACCCACCCAATCCTCACATAAATCCATCACTAAGACATCTAATAAACCAAGTAACCCCTAAAAACTCTACTTAAGTTGATTCATATCCTTTTTTTCATCTCTTCACAGCCATTTATTTCCTTATATCCCAACCAACACCCCAAATCCCCCAATATTCCCTCAAACCATTACCTCTATTCTCAAACAAAAACAAATTTAGATGACCCTTTCCCAAACCCTTATCCAGTCTCTCACCCCTTGGCCTCTCCATGGATCATAGAAAACAAGCCAACCACCCTTACAAATGAAAATGATCACCACCTCCAAAAAACCAAGAAGCTACTGGTTAAACACAAAAATTAGTACAAGACCAAGCCTACCCAACCACCACCCAATCCATCCTATAAAGAATCCTCTATCCCCTTATCTTATCAAAACCTTATCCATACTAAGAATTAAACCCCTTAATCATTCTTGAGTGAGGTTTTACACTAATTCAAAATCTATATTTTCTTATGCTTCACAAACCCTATTCCTTGAGACATGCTTGGGAAGCCACATACGTGAAGGTTGAAAATGAATAAAACCTTGGATATATGGGTTATGTAGTAAATTGACGTAGGAAATAATATCATAGAGGCACTATAGTGTGCAGATGTAAAATGAACCTCACCCAAAAAAATGTTTTTTGTGGATATTCATAATTCTCAGGCTATTAATGAAGACAATAAGAACATTAGCAAGACCGATCCCTCTGTTCTCCTTAGAGTTGATCAATCCTTGGAATAAGAGTACCATAATTCCCACTATGATTACTGAATCCTTCAAAGATTCTTATAAACAATATAGTCAGATTGAGGAAGCTTACTTGAAGTCGAGTTCTAAGAAAGGTAAACATCCAATGGTGGATGAGGATGGATGCATCACACCAAATCCTTGAAAAAACTAGAAACATAGAGATTATTTTAACTTGGAGAGGAAAATTGTTACTAGATCATTTAAAGCCTCTAGAAATGAAAAAATAAATATTCCCCCATAGCCTGTGGTTATTAAACACCTTAATGAATCCACTGGAACTAATGAGAGGAAGAAGAATAAAAATAATAGAGGATGAACCAATGTACATAGATACATATTAGATTATGGAGGATTTAGGGGAAGAAATAAACTCTTGGATGGATGAAAAATATGAAATTGTATATAATAGGTATAGATATGGTGTAATTACTATATATAATTATCTTCAAATTATAAAATTAATGTTTATTAGTATAGTGGAATAATATAAACAAAATACTAACTTTAATTTCAGGGACATTCCTTAGAAATTATCCCTCACTGCTTCATACTGATTTATGCTTTATTTCTTTATTTTTTCTCTGTGTTTGGTAGTATAACTTGGTATTTGGGGTTGATTCAGCTCATAAGTTTTTTTGAGTTTCTTTATTATCTCTAATTATTTGTTCTGGAACTTTTTTTGGACCCTTGTAAGAAACAGTTACCTTATTTTTGTGGTTTTTGTGGATCCCTGGAGACCATCTAGGATGTACCATAATCTTCTGTGTAGGACGGTTTTGTTGATTTATGGAAACCACTAGTTTATAATGCCAGATGGAATTTTGATTTATCTACTGATTATTGTATCATCTTTAAGGGAAGATGAATAATCATGTGGCACTCTTTTGAGATGAGATTCATAGAGATTTTTTTAAGAATCATTGGATCTAACTTATCAATATGAAGTCTGAAGTGACATGGATTTGAATATTAAATTTTTCTGATTTCTGAGTTGTGATGGCACTTGAAATTCACTTATTAAAAGATTGATCCCTTTTGTGTTTTAACTCACTATATGTGTGTTAGGATTATGCATATAGATTTTGGGAAATAACTAATTTCTGGATTTCATCAAGCACTATTTTTTTTCTATATGAATCCCATGGGATACTATCTATTAATGCCTGTATAATGGGCTAAAGTAAATTGACACACCCTCATGCATCGTTGGGTTCATATAGACTTCAATAAGATTAGATTTATTTTGTCCTAAAATTTACTTACAACTCTGTAATAGTATAGTAGAAGTGCATGGTTGATATCATGAAGAAGATGTTGGTTCTTGAAGGTTATTGGCTTGAGACCCTTTTGTAGGAGTCCTTAAGAATTTCTTTGGTGCTTGAGAGTTTTACTAGATCAATGGTTGAAGGTTAATTCAAATAATTAAGTAGGGGTTGGGATCAATTTTTAGTATCTAGAGAAAGGACGACTTTAATTATAATCCTGGTAGGGTCCTTAAGGCTTAGGATGAGAAACAAAAGGTGATCACTAGTTGACTTTGGTCAAGTCACTTAGTTCTACCTAGGGAGTGACTATTATATGATCATGAGATAGTAACATCCTAAGTGCATTAAGTTTGGATTCTACAGAAAAAAGTGTCCTAGGATAGGGATCATAGCCTAGTCTACTTTAATCAAGTCATGGTCTTCCATTTGAATATCTTGTGGCTAGGGATGTTCACACAAATTGGGTAGACTTTTGTTATTTATCCTGATTACTAAACCATTAAGGTTTTCAAAATTATATTTAAAGATTAATTATGAGTCTAGATACATCTACCCTATATCCCTACCACTGAGTAGTTTAGCTACTCATGATGGGTGGAGATGATATTAAATAAATAAATAAAATCATGCTTGAAATGATTTTTTGAATTTAATTGATCTACAATCATACAAGGGTTCATATTTGTAATGAGAATGATCATGCAATCAAAATTTGAGAAAGGTGAATCACAATTTAAATAAATCAATTACTTGAAAAAGCAGAAATAGATCTAACATGTGTCTTTAGAAATTGATGATGAATCAAGGGAATCGATGAAATAGGAATTTGAAGGCATTGAAGAAAACAATATCCATGAATATTCAATTGAAATAAAATGTAAAAAGAAAAGAAAATTTTGAGTTTGAGATATGGAAAGGATAAAGGAACTCAAAGGTGATGAAAAATAGATAGAAATACTGTCCTGGAATGTTTCTAAATGCTCTACCAAGGCGCTGTATATATAGGTGAAATCAGTCATGATGTGTTCTAGAGTTACACATTGTGTACTATTAATCCATTTAGATCTTTGGGGATTTTGGATCTTCCACATACCTCCTGCGTATCTAGCCGATTTTATGAGTTTTGATTGCCGAAACGTCATGTATGAAGGACTCGCGACGTGTACTGATCCTCAACAATTCCATCAGTGTAGATTTCTTATTCAACTATTTTGACTGATGTCACATCGTATACCAATACTTCACGACGTGTAATGACTACTTCCACTTAAGACTTCATATCTTGGTTCACTTCTTGGCTTATGACTTTTCACATGCTATGAACTCTTAGTACACGACATGTACGGTAGAGTCATGACATGTAATAGGTGAATTATGCACCATTTCTAAATTTCTTCCTTTGAATCCTGTAGAGCCTCATTCCTACAAAACTAAGAATATACCAAGCGCAATATCAAGTAAATCAATAAAAATACATAATTAAATGACAACAAAAAGTATATATGAATTCAGATTATCATAAACCCTCAATTTTTGGTACATATAAGAACATGATCATGTGTTGATGAATATGAACAAGACTATATTGGACACCACAACTTTACCTACATATGATGGATGTAAACCACCTGCTATTACTTTTTTGTCAGGTTGGTTTGAATGGATAAACTTTCTGTTGTGATTTTTAGTGATTCTATTATGGTTTTTGTTTGGCTTCTTGAAGAAACTACACCTAGAGATTTTGAGATCTACTTTGGAATCTGATGATTTAGGGTGGTTCTTGACATTTTATTTGAAGAGATTCTAATTTTTAGAAGAATATAATTTCTTATAGTATTATATTTCATGTGTGATGATTGTAATTGAAAGAGGATTTAAATGTTCCTTTAATGATAATTTTTATTGATGATGAGTTTTTTATTTCTCAGTACAATGGTTTGAGTCTGGGTGAAGGATCAACACCTTTATTTTGGTTGTTTCATGCAAAATGGTTGATTCCCCTATTCACATTTTCTATTCCCCCCTTTAGGATGTAAGATAAAATATTTTGAGGTTTGTTTCACTATAGTTTAGTGGGGGTGTAATAGGGGTGTAGTAGGGGTACTGTAGATGTGCAGTTCAGTGGGGTTTTGTAGGGGTGTAGTGTAGGGTATTTTTTTATGGAAGCAGGAGGATGTAGCCAATGTTTACAACCATGTTAGTATAATTTGGTGTTTTCTTCTAGAAGATAAAGGATATATCCATCCTTGTAAACCATGGAAGTAGACCTACTTCCATGATTTACAACCATGTCTATTAGCCTAGTACCATAATTTACAATCACAACAACAAATTTAAGTGTAAGTATCTAATTCTATAGTTTGTAAACATGGAAATAAGTATATTTTCATTGATAAAATGACATTAATAGCCCTTTTACATGGTTCAAAACTATGGCTATAGGCTTTGTCCTATATCCATGCAGTTTCTAGCCATGACCAATGAAAACATGTCTATTACCTATAGTCACAGTTTCAAGTTCTATAACCATGATTATAAATCATGGCTATAGGTAATTTTTCTATTAGTGGTCCAAATTTAAAAACCCATGATATATATGAATTTTCATCTTTATTTTCCATTGAGAATAATTATTTTCATTAAATGAAGGAGGTATTTTAGTAGCATAACCTTATTTTCTATTATCCATTTAAAGAATTAAATTTAGATATGAAAGTAATTTAAGATCTTAAAAATACAACTAAAATCATAGTTGAAAATATTTGAAAATACCCATGATACCAAATGTTGGCTGGAGTGAGTATCTCAATAGGGAGGGGGGGGGGGGGGTGAATTGAGTACCCAATAAAAATTTCTTTCTAAAATAAGTTTAAAAACCCACTAGTTAATTAAAAACATCCCAGTTTTCCAAAACAACAGATTGATATAAGATTTAATATTTTAAAATATTTCCCAAAGATTGATTATGTATCAATTAAAATAATTTTGAAAACTACTTTAACTTTTTAAATCAATTTACTAAATCAAAATATTATATAAACACTAGTTAATACTAACTATAAAAGTAGTTGTTTTGTTTATAGTTAAAAAAAAATTATTTTTAAGGAATAAAAATAAAACAACCAAAACACACACAAGAAATGAAAACAAGATGTTTAGTCTCAAACTGAGAACTAATCCTATATACTTGGAAATAAATCGCTAACAATAAGGTTATATAAAATAATCTATGATCCAAAAAATGGATTGGGTGTACTGTAACAAATATATATAGGACACATAGGATCCTTTTCCACAAACCCATGAGAATAACACAAATACATACCACACAGGAACCTCTTCTACAACACGTGGGAAAAAAATAAAGGGAGTTTGAGAAGATATCAAGTATCTTCTAGTTCAGGCATATGAGATAGTTTGTGTTTATAAAACAGAGTATACACACATTTATTGTAATGTAAAGATAATAAAATAGAATGAGAAAATAAAAGATGTAATGAATACATTGTTTTCTTGGTCTAATGCTCTTTGAAGTTTATGAATCCTCAAATATAGCTTAATTAGGGGTTTGAGTTGAGTTTCTAAAATTTTTAGTAGAATAGAGTTTCATAAACTCTTTCTTGTTAGTATGAAGTAATTAATCTGATTATTCAATATGATTCACTTATTCTATAGTTGATCACTGTTAAAGATTCTTTATGTAAGGTACACTTCACAAAAATCATCTTTTAGTCTTCTAATGTTCAGATCTAGATCGATGTGTGTATGTTATACACATCTTCACATGAGAGAGTCTGATGAAACTTTTTAACAACATCATCCATGAGTGTTCACGCGGAGAACAATCATCCAAATATCCTGCATCCTCATACCTAGGGCTGACACATTCTTTAATGCATTTCTGAAATAGACTAATAACAATCATTAAAATAATTAATTTCATTAAATTTAGTAATATAGAAATTAGACATATTTAATTCAAAATAAAAATAAACAATGGAGGTGAATCCTATGAATGGTGAGACAACACTGGTGGTGAGTCATCCTAATGGTGACTAGAGCTGGTAGTGAATCAGCTTCGATGAAAACTCAGGTCTGGCGGTGAGTCAGGATGGTAGTGAGACATCTTGGTGGTAGTTATTCCAGTAATTTATCAAATCTCAATTATAAAGGTAGGTGTTTTCAACAGTTTGTCAAATTTTTTATCCAAAAGTGAGTTATCCTTTGGCAGTGATTCATTCCGTAATTTACTAAATTTACATTCTGGTGATGGCTCATAGCCTACAGTGAGTGTTTCTAACACTTTTCCATTTTTCCACATTGATGGTGAGTTGTCCCCAATGGTGAGTCAGTGCTGGCGGTGACTCAACCTCATCAGTGAGTGAACCTTGGTGGTGACTCAACCTCAATGGTGTGTCTTTCTCATACTTATCCTAATTTATTACTAATCTTCCTTATATTATAAAATGCTATCATAACACATAAAACTCATTAATAACATAATAAACATGATTTGTTGATCATTAAAACAAGGGTGAAAGAAAAATAGGTAGTCATATAGATTGCTAAAATTTGAGGAAGATTGGATATAGTTATTCTAGTGAATAATCAAGCTACACTAATGATCATATTTTAGGGAGGAGCTAACCAAATCTGGTATTTGAAGAGGAAATCCTAGTTGGAACCAGAGCCTGCAGATAAAAAGTGGATTCTTTATTTGTCAGTTGGTTATATGAAATGTACCTAATTGGTACTAGCATAAAAATTTCAAGGATATACAATTGTGTATGATTATTTTTATAATAAAATGGAAATAGTGCGTGAGTGGGATAACAACCTCCATACACTAAGGATGTAGTCTACCACACTGGAGGCAAACCTAATTAACAAACCATTAAATTCCTTGTTTTTTCTTTCCTTCTTATATTTCATACATGGAAATTAAAGGTAATAAGAGTGTGAGAGATATATTCACTGAATATGTTATAGGTAAATAGAAAAAGTTTTAATTGGTAAAATTTTACCCACACAAATTCATCCCCCTCTTAGTGTGGTTTCACTTGTCTTAGAATAATAACATAAAAAGCATATTAGGGATGATTACTGAGAAAATTTTAATGATGAGTTCCACTATAATGTTGTTGAGGGAATGTGGGGTTATAAGATACTCTACTTTAAGATGAAAACATTCCTTTGGATGGTCATAGGTGGGCTATATACATTATACATTTACCATCACCAGACATAGGTGTCCTTTGGGATTTAACATGTTACTAATATCTTGGGAAGATTTATGGTGATTTAGATAATTGAGGTGAAAAGTATGGTATATAGGAAGAGACTATTTATAATTTTATAAAAAAACCTTTGTTAAAGAGTGAATAATATTGGATCATTATGGAATCTCTAAAAGAGTGAAAGTGGATGGGGATTTGTTATTGGATACATGGTAGATGGCCTAGACATTGCTACATATCCCACGATAACCGGAATCAAGAAACACATAGTTCTAGGAATATAAATTTTTATTATCCCAAAATAGAGTCAAATATATAAATAACCAAGTGAATAGAGGAGAACATAATTTGGGAGGGGGTTTCATAGTGATGAAACTTATGATTGGGTCCATGGTAGGTGAATTGAATGTCACAATATATCCTATGATAACAGGAATAAAGTTGCGCATAGTTTTTGTAAATAGTATTAAAATTATCATCCTATCATAGGGTTGATGTGGGAAAAATTAATATGAATTATATAAACCCAAGTTCTAGGATAGTGGGGGAAAATGGGATGGAAAATGAATTTTCAACTCAATCCGAGATAGGTAATCTAGAAATCACTATATATCCTGTTATTATAAGAACCAAGCTACATTTTTTTAGTAATATTATCTATTAATATTTATACCATATTTATAGAGGAATTAAATGATTCTATCATTTATTTGGTCCATGGATAGAAAACTCGACATGAGCAGAGACCAAACACCAGGAATAGATAGAAGGTTTGGGGGGATGATATTTTCAGCTAGGCCTAATGTAACATACCAACCCAAACCACCAGGTCCAAGCCAGTTGATATGTGACATCATGTGGACCTACCCATATTCGAGAGTCTACTAATTATTAGCGAGGGTCACAATTCATTAGTTGGAAGACTATACCCTCAGTATCATGTTATGGAATATCTAATAATAATAAATGAACAATAAACAAAAATAATCAGAATAAGCATGTGGAAACTAAATAAATGTCATACATTTAATATAAATAAAAAACTCACTAATGTGGAAATAATTTATAGAGTAATAAAAGAAAATAATTAAATAAAAGAACTACGGGGTCCTCTAGAGTCTATCTCATCCCACTACTAGCTCCATCCTCCTCTACTCAGCTATCCACCATAGGGCCCTTATGATTTTCTAGATACCTTATAAAATAAACAAGAACACCAAAATTCCTGATTAGGGTGTGAGTACAAGTATTATTTGGACGCCAAAAATGTTTCCTTAACCTATTTTTCTCAATTATAACAAGTGAATTCCATAATAAGAGTAAATGTGTAATAGGCATAAACACACAATCTAAAACTGAGTGGTCATGCACTAAACAATTTTCCATAAAAACCTAACCATAATTGAGTTAACTCCATGTCAAAAGATAACTAAATATGTCAGTAGTAACCAAACTAGCCCCAATATGAAGTCTTCATGATGTCATGTGTATATGCAACCCATAATCATCTATCCATTAAGAGGACTATGCCTCCCAACATCCTTTAGTCAAGAATATCAGGTACTCACATCAACCAAGCTACCTTTTAGTGAGTGGAAATTAGAAAATCAAGGTTAACTCAATTGAATCCATAATATGAAACCACGTCTACCTCATACCTCTACCATGTACTTAGGACCCTCATTGCTATCATCACAAAATAGATCACTCTACCTATAAGGGATAAATATGTCATGATGATCCACCTTTATCAAGTACCAATAAAAAACACCAAGGCATGGTAACACACATATAGGGTGAGCACATAAGAAGGAATAACGTATCATCATTAGTATATAATAGAATATATAACATCATGTGATAAAAATAAAACATGTAAATATCTACACTAGTATCACTCATGGAATCAAATATCACAACAGGTCTCATGATCCACACACACACCCATATGAGATCATAATCAATCATGACCATAAAATTACAAAAAATATACAAATCATGGAAAAAGTGTAAACACATTCCCAATGAGGTAAGGAACTTCCTACTTCATGGCTATCCAAGTCGATGTAAAGGTCCATTGAATATTTCATCACCCGAACCATGCTCCACACCAACCAAAAAATGATCACATGACAATGAATCCTAAAAACTCCAAAAACAACATCAAGGATTATAGAGAAAGGTGAGGAGGAAAAATAAAATGGAGAACCAATTTCTTACCTTGGGGTAGGATACTATAGAAAATATTTAGGGACTCCATGGTGCAAGGTGGAAGATGTGGTGTGAAGGTGTGTTGAGATCCAACCACCATGGAATTAGAGATACCCACTATGACATTGTGGTGTTTGGGAAGAAGGAATATACGATATAGGACTATAGATACTTCCTAGAACCACCATGAAAAACACCACAAAAATATAGGTCATAAACACCATGATGAAAGGGTGTGGCTTCCATGGTGCAGAGTTATCCCCTATAGTGAAGAAGGGAGTGTTGTGGTGTAGAAGGGGTGAACTATGGTGTGGAGTTCATCTGTGAAGCCCTTTGGTTATCCTCGATCTCTATAGATGAAGGGGGAGGGGAATTTATTTTCATATCTCAAGGAATATATTCCATATGAGGAAAACCCCTCATAAGGATCTGAAACTACTTCCATTATTCAAGATCATCATAGTCTATTGAAGACCATAACACCCGAAGACCAGTGGTTGGACCACCTGAAAGAAACTGACATGTAAATTCCAATGTGGCATGGTCTAATACTGTAAAACATATCCTCATCATACCACCACTCCACAGTGAAGTATACAATGAAAAACTACAAAAAAATCAACTCTATAGTGTATTCCCTCCTATGTAGTGTGTTCAACCCATGCTATGGTGTATCCATGTGGCTATGATGTGGTACCCCTTGTTTTAACAGTAAACTTACCAAAACACAAAAAAACTTAACAAGGCCCACAAAACTTCACTCAACATGGATATTCTCTCAAATATGGAGACAAACAATAATTTTATTAAATAACAATAACTTTATGTCTTTAAAATCCCCCCCTAAAGACTTCTCATCCTTGAGAAGCTTCTCATGGGTTCTTTATCAAACAACTCAAGTAAATAATCTCAAATGTTGGACTCTCACTCCCAAGTATCCACTTGGATATGCCTATGCTGCCTCCAAATCCAGATGATTGGAACTATCTTCCCTCAAATAAATTTCTTGATATGGTCTATAATTCTCACCGATCTCTCCTTATAAGATGCATCAGGATCCAACTCAACATATTCATAGTTAATAACATGCATAGGATTATCCATGTATCTCTGAGTTGTGAGACATGAAACATATCATGCATACCACAGTAGTGAGAAGGAAGATATAAATGGTACACCACTACCTTATCCACTTAGTGATCTCAAATGGTCCCACAAAACATGGTTATAGTATTCCCTACTTCATCATACATTGATACCCAAATTGAGGAGTCACTCTTAAGAAAACCATATCGCCCACAACAAACTCCAAAGGTATCTCAATATGGTCAAAATATGATATCTATTTATTATAAGTAGAGATAAACCTCTTCTGAATCAATTGAACTTTCACAGAGGTATCTTGAACCATGATAGGTCTCATAAGTACTGCCTCACTTGCCTCATTCCCATAGAGTGGTGAACAAAATGACTTCTCATAAAGAGCCTCACAAGGTACCTTATGAATTAAAGTTTGGTAACTATTGTTGAATGTGAACTAAATCAAGGATACATGATAATACCATGCTTCATTGAAGTCTAGGACATAAGATCAAATCATATCTTCTAATATGCATATAGTCCACTCAGACTGTCCTTCTTTCTGAGGATGGTATGTCATGCTAAATCTCAGTTGTATCCCAAGTGATTTTTCAAGCCTTGCCAAAACCATGATATAAAACGTGCATCCTTATCTGATAAAATTCTCAAGGAAAATACATACAGAAATATGATCTCTTTGATATAGATATTTTCTTTCTCCTCAATTGAGTGTGTCTGTCAGATCAGTAAAAAGTGGGAAACTTTCATCAACCTATCGACAACCACCCAAAAAACAGCATGAATCTACAGGGTCCTAGGTAACTCCATCAAAAATTCTATAATGAAATATTCCCATTTACACATTGGTATTGGAAGTGGATGAACCGGAACATAAGGTCGGTGGTGGTTGACCTTCACCCTATAACAGGTAAGGCATATGAAGATGAAACCAACAATGTCTCTCTTTATCCCACACCACCAGAATGAGTTTCTAAAGTTTTGATAAATATTGGACACACTAGGATGTTATTACCATATAGAGTTATGGTAATCTATCATCATCTCATATATGATGGAAGCATGGACCACCAATTTACCATCTACCAAAATCACATCATCGTTGTCCATATACTATCCGAGCATCGATTCACCATCAACCAACTATTCGCTCATCACAACATAGTCTAGTTCAAACTCCTGGATAGTCTTCACTCGATCCATAAGTGAGGATATGATAAACAAAGGGGAAATAGTTATATATACTTAATCCTTGAAATAATCTATAATTTAGTTATATAAGTGGCTCATAAAGTGCCTCTACTCCTCTGAAGGTCACCCCCCAATATCATGCTTAGCTTATGACTTATGACTAAGATAATCCACAACGACATTACCTTTCACATGTGTGTAAGCCATATAAAATTAAAAAAATATAAAAATAATCAACCTAGTTCCTCTATATTAGGTTTATATCCCTCTATTAAAATATGCAGTGAAGGCTCTTGTGGTTCGTGTAGACAACAAATCTCACATTGAAGAGATAAAGTCACCAATGCTTCAGAGTGTGGACTAGAACTACCATCTCTAAGATACACGTAGGTAGTTACAGCCATGGGGTCATATATTACATGACCCATAGGATACTGCCTGCTATCTCTATATCAGTACCACTCCCAGGATAACACCAGATCATAATTATATACTACAAAACCAATACCAGGCTCAGAATGTATCAGTACTAGAGCTATTATCAACCTTCTATTTAGCTTAAGGAAATAATATTCACACTATTATGACCATTATAACTTCACTCACTTATTTTTCAGTGTTTTCATTGGTGATGATAGTTAGGAAAAGTCCTGGATAAACTATTGGTAATATCCTAATAAGCCTAGAAATCTCATACACTCAAACACGTTTTGGGGATGCGTCCAAGATATGACTACCTCGACTTTCTATAGGTCTATGGATATGCCCATATCATACAACACATATCCTAGGAGCTTCACCACTCAAATACAAAAGTCAAACTTAGACTACTTGATGTAGATCCAATGTTCTCAAATCATACTCATGACCATTTTAAGTGTCTATCAAGCTACTCCGGTGTCGAGGAGTAGATGATGATATCATTAATTAAAAATAACATGAATGAGTCCAAGTATGGGTGGAATATATTGATTATGAGATCCATGAACACTTGATTCATTATTAAGTATGAATTGAATAACTAAGTACTCATAAAATCCATACCTACTTGGAAAAACCATCTTTGGAATGTCCTCCTCTCTAACTTGCAACTGGTGATAGCTTGATCAAAGATCAATATCAGAGAACCATCAGGCTCCCCATAATGATTGAAAATATCATAGATCCTATAAAAGGGATATAATTTCTTCACCATCACCTAGTTAAACATTCAGTAATCAATATAGTGTCAAATACTACCATCTACCTTCTTGGAGAACAACATAGGTTCACCTCATAGTGAAGTACTCGACATGATAAAGCCTTTTATCTCTAAGTAATCCAGTTATACATTGAGATCCTTCAACTTGGTAGGTGTAATATGATATAGGGGTATCAAAATGGGATTCACACTTGGTATTATCTCTAACTCAAAGTGAACTACTGTATTAGGAAGGAGTCTTGATAAGTCATCTAAGAAGACATCTTGATAGAGATCCATGACTGGAGGGAGGTATAAGGGGTATTCCACTAATCTAGCTAAAAGATCTAATACCTTAATCTATGTTGTGATTGTCTCAAACTAAATCAAGTCCATTACAACTATGATTTATCCCAGTTCTCACTCTCTGGGTATCATGAACTTCTCTCCATTTGGAGAAGTAAATGACACACAACTCTAGTAGTAGTCTATGTGAGCTCAGAAGATAGTCATCTAGTCCATGCTAAGAATCACATAAAAGGTCATCATATATAGTATCATAAACTACCATAGATTCTCATAAATAGTGAAAACTATAGGGAACTTTGGGCATCATTGGTGATGGTCCACTTTCATTCCCAATGGTGTATTAATGGAGAATATCTCAGAGAAAATTGACCGATAGGTCATGTACAAAAACTACTTGTATATATATAAAAGAATGAGATAAACCAGTACTGAAAAAGTGGTAGAAATATTGGATAAAATCAAGAGTTTACCTCAAACTATAGATATCCCCTCTCCACCATCTTATAGAGTCTAATATGAAACATATATGTGACTAGCCTCATCCCAACAACCTTGTACCTAAGTTGAATAATCATTTTGAGTCTACTAATAAGAGACCCAGACCAACCTATGGTTCCTTGGTTGTGGATTATTACACCTCTTAGCTGGAACTATAGTGAAAAACTATTGGCAATTTCCTTATCTTTCCACACTACTGGATATAACTCTAGGGTGCTGGGCATACCCAATTGTAGTGTCTGAACTTCCCATAGTTGAAGTAATGTGGGTCACCTCTTGATATAAATAAAGAGACTAAAAATTGACGAAACTTTATTATTTTGGTCCACTTCATGTATCTAGACTTCTTATTCCTATCATTGGATGAGTTACTTATGGTAGAAGGATGAGGTTGACATATTTCTGTAGCAAAGGATAATAAAATACCAATTGTTCATCCATCCTCCATAATCTACTAAATGGTTAGAAAATTCCTTAGAACCTCTTGATACGAAGCTAGGTCAAAGTTACAAACATGTTGTCTAAGGTTGGGTCAAATTCTTCTTTTGAACTTTCTGATCTTCCAAGACTCATTACTAACTAGAAGTAGTGTAAAACTTAAGATCTTAGTAAAGCGAGTAGAGCATGATGATACTATTATAAGTTTATCTTTAGTTTTTTAGGGATAAAATATATGAAAAACAATTCCTTAAAGGATTCCCATGGGATTCCCTCTCATCGAACAACCTGACCCATAACTCCCCACCAATTCTTAGCAGGTACTTACAATATGAACATTGTTAGCTTTACCTTCCTATCCAAAAGTGTCTCAACGAGGTCAAAGATTATCTATGTAGTGTCTATCCAATCCTCAACATCCCATGGTCCACCGATTCCATAAATGGATGGGGTATTCTATATATGGAAATCCTTAACATATTCCACCATGAATTTTAGAGGTGGATGGAATGGAACCACTACTTGTACCACTGAGGAAGGTGCTAAAACATGCTCTAGAAAAGCCAGATCAAACTAGAGATTCTACCAAATGTTTGTGAGGTGTAATATTCTATAATATAAGGAACATTAAGAACATACAACTTTCCTAAACAGTCTATGGGATCACACAAGATTTTCCTTAGAGTCTTCCCTCAACCTAAGGTATAACCCTTATAGCACTAAACCTAGTTTCCATCCCATCATGTTAGTCACAATAATCATATATATACTAACATAACAACATTTTTAGTTTAAATAATTAATTCCAATAGGTATATAACAGTTCAATAACATATATATATATATATATCAAAACTTAGTGAAACTATCCTGAATAGATAACACAATTCAAGGAATTAAATTAATGAGTGACTATGAATCACAACAACAAGTATATATATGGCATGTGAACTTACATCCCTAGTAATGATACATGAACATATGAAAAATCTCATAAATATCATATATAAATTATGTACATCACCCATGGTGAATTTAATCAATGGTAACAAAAAAAAAACAAAATCCCCACACTTTATTGAAACTTGAAGGTCCACTATAAAGTGCTGGAAAAAAATTGTCATGGTTCCCTTACCCGAGTCCTAAATGTCCTATATCCTATATTCCCTATTCTAAATCAAGGTAAAGAGATGAAAAATATAGTGAATCCTATCACTTTGATACCACTTTGTAACACCCTGACCCAAACCACTAGGTCTAATCTAGGTTCTACGTGACCTCATGCATGCCTCTCTATATGTAAGAGGCTACTGACTAGTAGCAAGGGTCTCATTTCATCAGTGGGAAGACTATACCCTCAATATCATGTCATGTAATATATAATAATAATAAACGAACAATAAAAAATAAATAATAATATTAAACACACACAAAATAAATAAATGGCATACATGTCATATAAATAAACAACTCCATAATGTGGAAATCCTTTTTATACTAATAAAATTAGATAAATAAATAAAATAACTATGGGGTCCTTTAGATACTATCCTAGTTGTCTACTAGATCCATCCTCCTCTACTAAGCTGTCCACCATAAGGACCTTGTGTTTTTATGGATCCCTCATGAAATCTACAAGCACACCAAAATGACCAAGTAGGGTATGAGTACATGACTTAGTTGGACACCACCAATGTTTCCTTAAACTATTGTTCTCAAGTATAACAATTTCATTACATAATAATAATAAATGCATAACAAGTATAAAAACACAATCCAAAACTAAGTGGTCATGTGCTAACCAAGCCGCCACAAACCCCTGAACATTCCTACTTTGGATCCATGTAGGAATATAATGGAATAAGTCAGTAGTAACCAAACCAACACCTGTATGGTGTCCTCATAGTGTCATGTGTATATGAAAACTCACATCATCTATCTATCAAAATGACCATGTCACCCAACATACTCTAGTCAAGAATATCAGGAACTAACATCGACCAAGTTACCTCATTGTGAGTGGAAACTAGAAAATCAAGGATACCTTGAGTGAGTCCATAACATGACACCATGAAAACCTCATACCTTCACCCAGTACTCAGTTCCCTCATCGCCATCATCACAAAATAGCTCACTCCCCCTCTAAGGGATAAATACATCATGATGATCCACCTATCTCAAGTACCATTAACAACCACCAAGACATGGTAACACACATACAAGGTGAGAATATAAATAGGCATAACATATCATCATGAGAATATAGTATCATATATAACATCATGTGATCAAAATAAAACATGAAAAAAATATACACTAGTACCACTCATGGAATCAAATATAAAAACGAATCTCACATGCTACACAAACACACACAAAACCACATGTGATCAAAATCAAGAAATATCATCAAATTACAACAAATATAATCATCATGGTAACATGTGTAAATGCAAACCCAATAAGATATGAAACATCCCACCTCATGATTTTCCAAGTCGATGTTAAGGTTCATTAAATATGTCATCATCCAAACTGTGATCACACACCAACCAGAAAACGATCACATGCCAACGACTCTTAAAACCTCAAAAAACCACATCAAGGATTATAGATCAAGGTGAGGAGAAATGAGACAAAGGTAGAACAAATTTCTTACCTCAGGGTAGAATGATGGAGAAAATCTAAAGGGAATCCATGGTGTAAGGTGGAAGATAAATTGCGGAGGTGTGCTGGGAAACAACCAAAATAATGTAGGAGATACCCACTATGTCATTGTGGTGTTTGAGAAGAAGTCCAACATAGTGTAACAATATATCTACGGAATGGAACCACCATGAAAAACACCAACATGGTATAGGTTAGCAACACTATGATGTGATGTTGTGACTTCAAAGGTGTAGATTTGGACCCCACTATATATAAGGGAGAATTATGTCATATAAGGGGTGCACTATGGTGTAGAGTTCATCTATTGAGACATTAGATTCTCCTAGATCTCTATTAATGAAGGGGGAGGAGATAGTATTTTTAGCCTTAGTGGAATTAATTCTGTGTGAGGAAAACCCCTCATAAAGATCCAAAACACCTTCCTCAATTCAAGAATGTAATAGTCTATTGAAGTCCATAACACCTAAATAAAATTGGATGGACCAGCTGGAAGAAATTGATGCGTAAAGGCCACTATGGTGTGGTCTAAGGTTCCATGCCATAACCTCCTTGTACAACCCCTCAATAGTGAATTATATGACATATAATTGCACTATAATCAACTCCACAGTGCAGTACCTCTTCTATAGTGTGAGCATCCCATGCTATGGTGTAGCCACGCAGCTATGGTATGACATACCCTTGTTTTGGTAGTAAACTTTCAAAAACACAAAAAAACCTAACAAGGACCACAAAACTTCAATCAACATGGATTTACTCTCAAATAAGGAGAAAAAAATAATTTTATTAATGAATAATAATTTCATGGATTTACACCTAAGGTAAGAAAATCAAGAATCTCTATATATACTATGATGTTAGGAATCATGCCACACATACTTATTGGAAGAATTCTCTACACATATATAACTCGTATAAAGGAGAAAAGGTAATGAAATGAATGAGTGTCTCAGTGAGAAAAGGAAGGAAACCTAGTGTGAATGAGGTCTCAACATTAGGGAAAATTAAAATTTTTCCATATAAATATAGGTCCATTAGAATACCTAGTTTAAATGATTAGAAAACCTCAAAACATTAGGATGTGGTAGGGAATTGATGTGAAAGTAGAATTTGTAGCTGGGTCCATGATAAGAGATCTGAATAACATTACATATCCTGAAAGAGAAAGAATAAAGACATGTATAGTTCTAAATGAGTATCTTTATTGATATGGATAATGTGTAGGTAGAAAAAGGATGTTTATATCCTATTATCAAGATATAGAAGGGAAAATTAAATGTGAACTGAAGAAATCCCGAGAACTAGGATATAATGGAAGGTTTGCGGTGAATGAGATTTGTGTCTAGGACTAGGGTAAGAAACTCATGAGCTACTACATATCCCACAATAATAGAAATCAATCCACATATAGTTATTAGATAAGGTCATTTTGATCATAAAACAAGATTATCAATGGGGGTCCATATAGTAGTAACTCTTACAAGTACTTGGAAATCATGCAAGGAAAATTATTCATATAATAAAAACCACTCCAAGTAGTCTAAATGTCACGAGGGTTGGAATTTGTGATATTTAATTTAACATTATATGATATGATAGGGAGGATATACTATGCAGTTTAAATTCAATATATGTGGAATTAGATTTCATGTAGTGTAAGTTCTTATTAAAAGGACCTTAACGTCTCGTAGTTTAAGTTCATATGACTAATACTACTTCCAAGTAGTTTAATGTCATGCAGAATGAGATTTAAGAACCTAACAAGAAGTTATACAAAGTACTTCTTAAGAAAAATTTCATTAGTGGAAGGAATAATATGATATCCATCCACCGTGATAAGGGAGTAATATCCATTAGAGTAAAACTTTTAGATAATGTAATGTCCTTCCCATTTTTTTTCATCTTCATCAAATTCTTTTTAGGTCATTAGAATTATCAAATCTAATACCAATTTCCATTGAATGAATGAGTGGAGGTGGAATTTTTTTTGAATGATCATATGACATAGTTCTCATATAATTTTAGGTTATGCAATGTGTGTAACATTTTTTCATCATATCATTCATGCTCATAAATCCATATTTGAGATTGTTAATATTCAGATAGTTGATCAAAAATAGAAATGATAAGTGAAAGAAACTATAATTATATGGTCAAAACTACTTTTTTATCATATACTAGTGAGCATGGTGTTACCTATGTGGTAGTATAGGTCATGATGTGATAGAACTAAAAATATAAAAAAGTTTTTCTAGAAAAAAAATCTTCTATTTCTCTACCATATTCTAAATCATGGTGGATAGAGTCTTTTTGAAAGTTTCAATCTTTCCATTTTTCACCAGATATATAGAGACCCAACCTAAAATCCTAGATCTGGTGTCTGGTATCAATTAAATTGGTATGATTATAAAGAATCAAGGCCCAAATGACTAATCAGTTTAGTAGTCTTGGTAAACTAGATATATAAATGAGTATTTTATTACAGATGACTATACTAATTAAAACATTTTTTTTCTTATTTCTAAAATCTAAATAAAAAAATTCGATGGTAACTCTAATAAATTTGGTAAATCCATGAATATATTTCATAGTATTCTTCTTGGATACCTAGGGAAATAAATATAAATAGGGTGAGCTCAAATTCTCAATAAGGGTAAGTAAAATGAAATCAATAATGAATCAATGGGAATAAATTAACATAGAAAGGTAAATAACTGATAAAAAATTCCATTCAAATAACTAGATAAAGAAAAATAAATATGGAAAGTTAATAAACTGAAACCCATGACATCTAAATAATTTAAAATGAAATGTATCCATAGATATGTTGACACAAAATATCACGGATGAATAATAACTAAAACTAATATAAAGGCAATGCTTGATCATTGGATGCCATGTTTCCTAGGTACATGGTACCTTTATCGTCAAGAACATTCACAATAAGGTCTAAAAAATATCAGGTAAACACCCATTTAAGGTGGCTAAACAAATAACTCATCCCATGAGACTACCGATGCATCAAGGGGCTATATATAATCAGACCCCTCCCATGCCATACTAGTCCAAAACATTCCTCATACATCAAATAATTGATTTAACATTGTGCCTTATCAAATAAATGTATTGAATAAAGAATAAATAATTATTAATAATTTCCAAAATAATCAAATAACTATCAAAGTAGACACCATATGTAAAATGGTATATATTTTAGGCAATAATAATATACATGACAAATGATATGGATAATTAGGAAAAATTCAATGATCATAAGAGATTAAATATTTCAAGGGGACAAAAGAAATAAAGGAAGTGAATGTGAATACTATCATTGCAAAAATTAGTCATAAACCATCCATAGGAATATTAAGGATGGTATCAATACAACATACCATAAGTGGAGTAAAATAAAGGGTTGTTTTTATTGATTAATGGAAATATTATGAAAAAATATTTTAATTTTTTTTTGAATAAAATATCCTTTTGTTTTGAAAAACCATTTGAAAATAATTTTGATTTTAAAATCCCTTTTTAAAAATATTTTCATTAAAAATAAACAATTTATACTTTCTATAGAATCTTCAGATAAATGATGGTGGATAAATCTATACATGTCATATGAGTTAAAAATAAACATTTTTACATGGTAAAAAGGGTTATAAAATTGGCTTGTTCGGAAAGAGACACGAATATTCCATTAAAAACATTAGTAAAAGACAAAAGGGTAAAAATTTCTTTACCAAATTATTTTAAAATATTTTTTGAAAACATTTTAATAAAACTTGGTTATTAGAAGAAAATAGTTTCTCCAACTAAAGATAGAAATGATGTTGGGCTTTCTTAAATTTTTTTTCTAAAACACCTTGAGTAACAAAGAGTGAAAAAATGGTACTAATACTTGAGAATGGTCATGAATAACTACATAATAATGAAATGGTTTATTGAACAATGGTAATATATTTTATTCAAATGTAAATACCATTGAAATATCATTAAAGTTATTGTTGAGGAAAATAATCATTAAACATTCCAAAGTGTCCCATACCACTTTGAAACATTTTAAATAAAAAACCTCATGAATGAATAATATTAAATAAAATTAATAAATACCATGAAGATAATGTAATTAATTATATAATATATAAAAATGGGTATTATATATACCACATAAAATATTTTAGCGGTGAACATGCCATTTATCCCACAGATGTAAAAAGTGAGATGAAAATCCCTTACCTTGGGTTTTCTTTTTGGTGAACGTCTTTTAACTTCTTGTATAATAAAATTATGTTAATATTATAATTTATTTAGAACCTTTTTCATATTTATCATTACTTTTATTTCACTTATTACTATGTTGTATAAAACTACTTAAACAATTATTTTTACATTGGTTGTTTTGACCAAATTTGGTTTATGCGACAAAAACAACTTTGGTAGGTCAAATATGTTCAAAGGGGTAAATATATAACATATATATAATAATAATCATGAAATAATTATTATATTTATACATCAATTATACTTTTAAAATCAATCATTAAATATGGTTATGAAAAATGAACCAACATTACAATCATGGAGATGGTAGGCCATACGTACGCATGAGTAACGTTCATATTTTTCAATGATCGTTATGGAAAGAAGGTAAGTAGGATTATATATTTACATAATGATAATAATATCATTAATACTATATTATTTAGTTATATATACATATATATAAAATTCTCATGATTTAAAAGGAATCACATTGTGTCTAGGAGGCGGTAGTCCACACATCCACAACTAACATTATCACTTTTTAGTGCGTTAAAGGATAATAAAGAAAATGATATGTATATATATATTTATAGAAAGGTAATTATGTCATGAATATAATATTTTTTTTATGTCTCATATTTTAAATTATAATCATTCTTTATACATTCCATGGATCATGTGAATGAATCACATCGCTCTGAGGGGGCGGTAGTCCACACTTCCTGAAATGATGTTATCATATTAACAAAAAATGGAAAGTATACAAGTATGTGTTGTAAAATAATTAAATAATATTAAAGACAAAATAAATATCACATATAATATATATAAATATCATGTACATCATAATTTCCAACCATGAAAGTTGGAAATGGAAAAACGAACAATCATCATTTTGTGAGGCAGTAGTTCGCAATACACAGAAAAAGTATATTTGTTACCCATTAGATAGAGGTGTGTGTAAGTTTCGGTATAAATATTAAAATAAAAACATCATAGTATATTTATAATACTATTTTTTTATGTAATCATAGAATAAGAAGAGTATAGGGGTTGAATAGTGGAAATGAAAATAAAAATCTTGAGAGAAGATGTTACCTATTAATCGGGTAACTCCTTTTGGTTTGTGCCAAAAGGATTCATTAGGTGGATTCATGCCCAAATGTAGGATTAAAGTTTTAGGGGAGGGATTTTGGGAGACTAATTGGGATGAGGTTGGATGATCCAATGTGTCTTGAGATGTGTGAGGAATTGGGAGAGGTGGTGGCCTTTTATAGGGAAGGAAAATGACACACTTGTAATTTTTGGAAACAAGTTAGGTGTGCACAAGTTATTACCTAAAAAAAGTCATAAAAAACCATCCAAACTCAATAATTTAAGGTTAATGGCCTAATTATGGGCATAAAATGGGTTTTGTACATGTGTATAGGCCATTTGGTCCCTTAAATATAAGGTTTAGTCCATTTTAGGCCTAATTACACCTTAATCACTGTAATTAATTTTAATCACTTTCACTAATCATTTTGGTAAAAACTTAATTCAATATTATTGGACTCAAAATATAATCTTGATTACAATGGTGTATGTTTGTTTTTTGAAATTCAAATCACAGAAGAGACAAAATTAAGATTAATGCTAATCTTATAGACAAATAGTTTAATTGGTTTTAGTAGAAAAATGTTTAAAAGATTGTTGAGTTTTTATATTCAATTTAATTGTAAACTAAATTGTATTAATAAAATTATTATTGATATAATTTGGCTTTATAAAAAATTTAAAATATAATTTAATATTAATAATTATTTAAATTAAAAGGCAATTTTCAACTAAAATGCAGTTTTTTTCGATATTAATCAAAAAATTAAGTTTCTCAAAAAAATACAAAAAATTAAACCTAGAATAATTTTGACATTATGAATTCAACAATGAAGTTTATTTTATAAAATTTAATTTATAAGAGTGTCAAAATTAAGATTTAAAATAGGTTCTATTAAAAGGCGGTAAAATTGCCTTTATAAAAATGTAGGTTTTTTATGTATGAAATAGGGGTTTTCTTATCTTATTCATATCAAAACTAACGGATAAATATAAAAAATATTTGATAGAATATATAACATATATGTTTCGTTAAAATAATTCATTAATTGTAATTAGTTATGTTTATTAAGGTAAAACTCCTTTGGAAGCATAAAAATAATAATAGTTCTTTTTATATCCAATTGGTTCTTATTTTCATTTTTCATTAATTATTAACCAATGAATTCATTTTATATTGGTGTAAACCATAATTTTTATAATTTAGTTACTACTATTTATAACAACTATTTTAACAACTAGTTTATATCGTATCATATTAAATAATAATATTTTAATAAAACATTATTATTTGGAGAAACTTGGTCTTGCATGTAATGCAAGATATCAAGGAAGTTCACTCTTGCATGTAACAAAATATATCAAGGAAGGTCGCTCTTGTATGTAACGCAAGCTATCTCAGTGTTGCGTTCATTACACATAATATCATGTGTTGAATTTATTTAAAATAATAAATATATATTAGAGTCTCATGATATTATATTCCCTTATGTATTTAGTGTTGCATTTTATACAATCTATCAAATAAAAAGTTGTACTTTATAATTTTGGGGTGTTACATTCTCCCCACCTTAATTAAATTTCATCCTCACAATTTAAACTCGATCATGGTGATAGATTGTTTGATACTTGTTTTGTTTGAAATCCCACATCATGAGAAGGGTTTGAAAAACATCCTCTAGAAAAGTGATAATGGTAAGTACAAAGGTCAAATGGACTACCATGTAACTAGGTGTCTAAGTAAGAGAACATTAGTGGCAAGTAAAGATACGTACTTAGAAGAAAAGCATAAATATTTATAGGGATTCAATGAGGACATAAATCAAAAACAAGTGAATGATCAATAGTATTTTGAGGGACTCAAATATATAAATCTGAGATGATTTAAAAGACCATTGGTTCAATAAAAATTAAAGTATTAGGATTTTTTTTTTCAAAGTCATTCTCCAAATTTTGGGTAATTCTTTTACTGACCAAGAATATAATGAAATATTCTTACTTGATTGGTTTCAATTTCATATAAAAAATCCTAACTTTTTATTGTGATCCGATCAAATTCCAATTCATTCTTTTACTCCCAGATATTAATTACTAATAATTAATTTTTATGCCCAAAGCACTAAAAGAAACATTAAAAGGATAGTAAGGATTATAAAAGAGTGACAAGTCTAACTATTTTTCCTTAACCATATTCCAAATCTAATATTGTTAATATATTAATCTCTAATCCTCAAAAGTGATACCACTAGTTTACCATTAACATTTATTCACCAAATTGTTTAACTAGAAAAATTAAAAATTAACCAGGACATTGTGCAGCTAAGTGGTTGGTGTGAAACCCTTTTCCTCCTTCGGTCATGTATTCAAGACCCACAACCTTGTTAGATTGGATTGGTTGTGACCTATCATACTAGTTTCCATTTTCTAAAACCAAATTAATATAATTTCAAAAATAAATTTGATGAACATTGTTGAAATTTATTCATTAAATAGACTATAGACTAAGGTTTTCAATTCATCCTCAATACATAAGTACTTCATCCACTTATTTTCACATAGATGTTTTGGTGGTATAGAGTTTATTCACTAGAAGAGGTCATTTAATTGGGTAATTTCTAAGTTCCCCACACTTATGACAAATAACTATAAAGGATTTATTAGGATGACCTTCATTTCCTTCCATCATACTCTTCCTTTTCCCTTGAAAATCCTTTGCTTTATGTCCTTCTTTCCCACACATAAAGCATTTACATGTTCCATTAAGACACTTTCCTGGGTTTCTCCTTCCACACTTCTCACATGTTAAAAATCAAGCCTTATTTTTCACACGATCTGAACCACTAGAGATATTATCAAGCTCCATCCTTTTCTACTTTGATGTGTTTGGGAGTTAGTAAAGGTATATATTGTTAATAATGTTTTAGGAAAATTGATTTGGCATAAACACAATATTCTTAAATCCTGTCAACACATAATTTGGTTTCTCATTTTCACCACCTTGTACTTCATGTTTTATGTTAACTTGAATCCTTTGGGTTCTATACATTGACTAAAACCAGAAGTAATAGTGTGAGAAACAATAGTTATATTGAGAAAAGTGTATAATTATCTATAAGATATCTAAATCATGAAACCTTATTTTTAAATTTAAAACACATTAGTTTTGACCTTGATTATTCATCATCATTATCTATTAAAATTATTCATAGTGGTTTGTAAAGAAAATGTTAATTATCCTAAGCATATCCCCTAGGAGTGTCAAACCAGGTACATAGTAAGGCTCGTTTTCGTGTACCAGGTTTCCCTGAGTCAGGCCCAAAACACCTTATCGGAGTTGTTACTCCTAGGTACATCTGTTCTAGAACCACATCTATTTACAGTATCCAGACATGGATGTATTTATAGGAATACCCACATAATCTATACATTACCAAAAATCTAGGGTGTTATTCTATACTTATCCTAAAATTATAACTTATATTTATGTTCTCTAACAAATGTTTTCCTAAATCTAGTTCCCATGGTTTCTACTAAACTTCCTTTGATACCAATTATAGTGACCCAGACCCAGAAGCCCGAAGCCAGTGTCTACTATCAATTACATTAGAATGATTACAAGGAATCAAGACTTGAAGGACCAATCAATTTAGTAGTCATAGTAAACCAGATACATAAATGAGATTTGTATTACAAATGTCTACACTAATTATAACATATTTTTTATTCTTCTTTCTAAAATCTAAATAAATAAATTTGAGGGTAACTCTTATCCATTTAGTAAATCCATGCATATCTTTCATAGTACGCTTCTTAGATACCTGGGGAAAGAAACATAATAAGAGTGAGCTCAAATACTCAGTAATGGTAAGTAAAATGGAAACAATAATGAATTAATGAGAATAAATTAACATGGAAAGGTAAAAAACTGATAACAAATTCCATTCAAATAACTAGATAAGGAAAAATAAACATGGAAAGGTAGGAACCTAAAACCCATTCTATCTGAATAATTGAAAATGAAATGTATCCATAGATATATCGATGAAAAATATCATAGATGAATAATAAATTAAACTAATATTAAGTAAATTCTTGATTATTGGATCCCATGATTCTTAGGAACATGGTACCTTTACCGTCATGACCTTTCACAAGATGATTTACAAAATATTGGGTAAAAATCCATCTAAGGTGGATAGCTAAATGAATCATCCCATAAGACTACCTATGCATCTAGGGACTTTCTATAACCAGGAACCACCCATTTCACACAATTCCAAGACATTCCTCATATATTAGATAAATCCAAACATGTCATACGAGGTAAAAAGAAACATTTCTTTTGCAAGTAAAAGGGTTATAAAAATTTATTATTCATAAAGAGATAAGAATATTACTTTGAAAAATTGGTAAAAGAAAATGAAATTCATAAATATAATGAAGATAATTTAATTAATTATATAATATATAAAAATGTGTAGTAGATATACTACACAAAAGATGTAAGTGGTGAACATGACATTTATCTCCTAGATGTAAAAAGTGAGATGAGAATCCCATAACTTGTGTTTCCTTTTGGGTGAATGTACTTTAACGTCCTGTATAATAAAATTATGTTAATTTTACACTTTCTTGAGAAAATTTTTCATGTTTATCATTACTTTTATTTCACTTATTACTATGCTGTATACAACTACTTGAAAAATTATGTTTATATTGGGTGTTTTGACCAAATTCAGTTTATGTGTTAAAAAAAACTTTGGCAGGTCAACTATGGTCAAAGGGATAAATATATAACATCTCCATAATAATAATAATGACATAATTATAATATTTATACATAAATTATACTTTTAAAATCAATCATTAAATATGGTTAAGAAAAATGAACCAACGTTATAATCATGGAGACGATAAGCCGTACGTACACTTGAGTAACGTTCTCATTTTTCAATGATCGTTATAGAAAAAAGGTAAGTAGAATTATATATGTATATAATGATTATAATATAATTATTAACATATTATTTAGTCATATATACTTATATATAAAATTATCATGATGTAAAAGGAACCATATCGTGTCGAGGAGGCGGTAGTCCACACGTCCACGACCCACATGATCACTTTTTAGTGTGTGAAAGGTTAATAAAGAAAATGATATATATATAGAAAGTTCATTATGCAATTAATATAATATATATGTTATTTATGTCTCATATTTTTAATTATTATCATCCTTTATACATTCCATGGATCATGTGAATGAATCACATCACTTTGAGGGGCCAGTAGTCCTCACTTCCTCAAACGATGTTATCGTATCAACGAAAACTGGAAAGTATAAAGGTATGAATAATAAAAGAATTAAATAATCTTAAAGACATAATAAATATCATATATAATATATATAAACAGTGTTTACATCATAATTTCCAACCATAAAAGTTGGAAATGGAAAAATGAACAATCATTGTTTCGTGAGGTAGTAGTTCTCCATATAGAGAAACAATATGTTCATTACCCATTAGATAGAGGTGTGTGTAAGTGTAATTAGAAATATTGACATAACAAAATCATATTATATTGATAATACTAGTTTTTTTATTTAATAATATAATAAGAAGAGTAGAGGGGTTGAATAATGGAAATGAAACTAAAATGTTTAAGAGAAGAAGTTACCTCTTAATCGGGTAACTCCTTTTGGTTTGTTACAAAAGGATTCATTAGGTGTATTACTTCCAAAAGGGAGGATTATAGATATAGGGAAGAGATATTTGGAGACTAATTGGGCATAATTTTGATGATACAATGTGTCTTGATATGTGTGAGTAAGGGGGAGAGGTGGCGGCCTTTTATAGGAAAGGAAAATGACCCACTTGGAATTTTTAGAAACAAGTTATGTGTACACATGTTATTACCTAAAAAAAGTAATAAAAAACAAAAAAACCAAATAATTTAAGTTTAATTGAATAATTATGGAAATAAAATTGGTTTTGTACAAGTTTCTATGTCATTTGGTCCCTTAAATATAAGGTTTAGTCCATTTTTATGCATAATTACACCTTAATCACTATAATTAAATTTAATCACTTTCACTAATCATTTTTGGTAAAAATATAATTTGATATTATTAAACTAAAAATATCATCCTTATTACAATATTTTATTTCCATTTTTTAAAATTCAAATCACAAAAGTGAAAAAATTAAGATTAATGCTAATCTTGCAGACAGACGATTTAGGTGGTTTTAGTAGAAAAATGTTCAAAAGATTGTTGAGTTATTATATTCAATTTCAATTTGAAATTGATTATAATAAACTAAATTGTATTAATATATTTATTATTGATATAATATGACTTTATAATAAATTTAAAATATAATATAACATTAATAATTATTTAAACAAAAGGCAGTTTTTAACTAAAATGCAATATTTTTTAATATTCATAAAAAAATGATATTTCTCAAAAAAATAATAAAAATTCACCCTAGAATAATTTTTACATTATGAATTAAATAATAAAGTTTATTTTATCAAATTAAATTTATAATAGTGTCAAAATTAAGATTTAAAATAGGTTCTCCATTAAAAGGTGGTAAAATTGCCTTAATAGAAATATAGGTTTTTATGTGTGAAATAGGGTTTATTCTTATCTTATGCATATCAAAACTATGGATAAATATAAAAAATATTTAATTGAATATATAAAATATATGTTTCATTAAAATTATTCACTAATTGTAATTATTTATGTTTATTAAGGAAAAACTCCTTTGAAAGCATAAAAATAATAATATTTTTTATTCAATTGGTTCTTATTTTAGGTTCACATTAATTGTTTACCGATGACTTCATTTTATATTGCTGTAAACCATAATTTTTATAAGTTATTTATTACTATTCATAACAACTAATTTAATTTATAGTTTATATCATATTATATTAAATAATAATATTTTAATAATACATTGTTATTTGGTGAAACTCGGTATTGTGTGTAGTGCAAGATATCGATGAAGGTCACTCTTACATGTAACAAAATCTAATGATTAAGGTCTCTATTTCATGTAACACAAGATATATTAGTGTTTCATATATTAAAAGCAATATCATGTTTTGAATTTATTTAAAATAGTAAATATATAGCAGAGACTCAGGATATTATATTTCCTTACGAATTTGGTGTTGGGTGTCACACACGACATTGAATAAAAATCTGTACTCTATAATTTAGACGTGTTACAAAATGATAGTGGGATGTGTTACTAGACTAAATATTATACTCTTGGTATAATTTGTTTAGTTTTGTGGAATAAAAGTTGGAATAATTTTCCATCAGGATCGTATATGGGACTCTGAATCAGGTAATGATATTAGATTTGATAAATTTGATGAAAAAATTTATCCTAAACTCCTTTAAGGGGATAAATTTAGTATATTTTTAGAATAAGTCAATAGATATAAGGATGAACCTAAATTTCCCAACAATGGATGGAGGGTATAAAACCATGACATATATCCCCTATATAGAAAATACCTAGGAGTATTTATTAGTGCACAATAACTTTGAGGGATGATGAATGAAGCTATCATGTATCTGAAATGCCTAAAACTTCTTGGTAAACTCCTTGAAATCATGTGTCATTAATGGCTAGAAATATCAAATTATTCTGATCTGATGGAAGATATTTGTACCCATCAAATGATAATTGTAGGAACTAACATGGATTTCCTACATAACAGTGAGGGTCTCTCTTCCTTTAATGTACCTAATGAGGACCACACCAAAGAATCATTTGTAATGGAATTTCTATAAAATTTTACCAACATAAAGGATGAAATTTAATGACCACTGATGAATTTATTCATTCCTATATTGATCCTATATTAGAGTCCCATTATTAATGTACTCAATTATGGGAGACATCCAACCACCCATGGTTTTGATCGATAAGGATGAGAGATTGCTTTGGTTTGAGGTATCATGAACTTTATTAATCTCATATATTTAATTACTAATGGATGGATAGACCACCCTATAGTGAATAATGAAAATAATAGTCTCTTCATGTTCCAAATTTTCAAAGGAGGTACTATATTTTTTAGTTGATCTTCTTGGGAATTTTATGAGTGTAGAATATTTGAAAAAAATAAATCTGATGGAAACTATGAAATCAACCCTCACACATAGTCGAGGATGTGCATCATCTCTTTTTACTTAATAGTTTAGTCCTCATTACTTTTATTGATAAAAAAAATCCAAATATACCTTGATATTTAATCAATAAATCAGTATATATAAAGCTAGTTATAATAATACGATGAGGGCTAGGTATTGTACCTCATTGTTGGAACACCATTCTAATAAGTAGAAATAATAGGCTAAGTTTTCATTTGTTAGGAAAATAAACACAATCCCTAAGACAACCTAGTTGATTTTTGAGTACTATATACTTTTCCCTATTGGAATTTGAGAAGCACCATCAAATTAAATTACACATGTTTTGTAAGTATCATTGATAGAGAATTTTTTTTATCAGGGAGTTCTATACCCAATGGTAGCTTCTATAAGGTAGGGTATGAAATAAGGAAATCTACAAGCACTTTTCCCTTGATCACCTTTAGGGATACGAATTGTATTTCAAACCACTATTATATAATATCCCATATCACTAGTATCCTCTTCAACATGGTGTAACTAAGAATGTATTTGAGTGGGTCCACATGACAAATTAGGCGGACTTCATGATATTGAAATTAGTGCTGAGGTTTCTACACCATAATGACTAGTACAAGGAAATTCTTCTTGATATTAGTGTATCAAGTCTTAGATTCCAACAGAAATTTTATGAGGTATTAGATACTTTCCTAATTTTATTCATATTTTTTCTAGGTATGGAGGTAACCAAGAGACCATTACATGGTTTCCACATAGAGGAAGATAGGTTTCCCTTCTACGAGTTACATCCTTATTGTGTAGTTTATTGAAAACTGCCTTCTAGCCAACAAGGTAATCACAACACTGGTGATATTTGATTACTAGATCATCTCCATAGAAACTTATTGTATCCCATTGAAAAGGATTAAATATGTGGTTCATGGAACATTGGTAAGTAGAGCCTATATTTTTCAAGCCAAAGGGAGTCACATGGTAGTATTATACTCTTTAGGATACTATGAAGGTAGTGGCTTCTTTTTCTTCTTCAAAGACCATTTGTATTTGGTTGTAACTAAAATACTCATCCATAAATTATAGGTATTTAAAATAGGCTATTTAATTAATAAAAAACTATATAATTAGGAATGAAAACTATCTTTTGGATAGTGTCAGTTTAAATCTCTAAAGTTGATATAAACTTTAGTTTTACCATTTTTCTTCTTAATAAGAGAAATTTTAGCAAGCCATTTAGGGTATTAAACTTTTTGGATGATGTCATCCTTGAACAACTTATAACTTTTATCTTCTACCTTGGTGGAATGAGTTAGATGAATTCTTTATGCTGCCTTCTAATAACTATAGTTGTTTTTTGGTAAACCCAAATGATGAATGACCACTTAGGGATCTAACTCAGGCATCTCTATGTAACTCCAAGAAAACACATCCCAATTTTTCTTAAGGAAATAGGTTATTTATGATTATTATTCAGGGGTCATATATGTACTAATCAGTGTTGGATATGGGTCTTCTCCAATACCTAAATTTACCTATTATAGTTTAGCAATGGTCATGGAAGCACCATCTTTAAAATATAGATTAACAACCTTGATCTCTTTCCCTTATTCATTATCAAGAGTGTATTATGGAATAATATCTTGATATATGAGTGATTATGCAAGAGTTCCATCATTTATATTGAGATCACACCTTTATAATAAGTTTTAGGTTTCTCTAGGTGTAGCTAACCCCATATGAAGGGAAGAAAAGTGACTAAAAACAGTATTATCCTTAGAGAGTTTCATATCTAACTAGTTAACAATCCTTGGTTATATTTACTGAATTTCAGTCAAAACCACTTTCAAGTAGATATGATTAAAGTATATATTAATTTTGATTAACCACATAAGATTCTATTCCCCCATTGATGACAATGGATCAATGGAATTTTTTTCTTGACCATCAAAGGAGAGTAAGGTAATTGGAGGGTCCTTGTCATTAGCCAACATGACCTGATGCTTCCACATATCTAAAGTTGTTTCTTAATTATGATTGATGGGAAACATAAAATATTTACTCAGTATACTCTATGAATTAATGGGAGAAACCTCCAATCCATTAGGGGTAGATATTTGGGTTACATCATTCACCAATGGATGCTTCCCCTCACTCTTATAATATCTCACATCACTATAATGAGATTCAGAATATTTAAAAGGGTATTTCACCATAGAGTACCCCATTCTTTCTTTCACCACAAAATTTTAGGCATTGGTGATATGAAAAGGGATTTTATGCATACATATTCATCAAAAAAATTCCCATCAAAGTATTAAAATACTTGTCTTAGAAGATCACCATGAATTTTGAGTCATAAATGAGATCTCTAAATTGGGTTCTTAGCTTGATCCCCAAGAGTTTACTATTTTCACTCTTATTGCATACTTGGATAATTATGATTAAAAAAGTAAAATTATCTTCAATATATACTAAATGGAGAAGGGTTTATATCAGGATAAAGATGTTTTTAACCATTTTTAGATATGGATCGAAGAATATCAACATTATCGAGCTTACCAAAAACATTTAAGGGATTGATATCTCCTTGTATATCAATTTCTCAGTCTTGTTTGATGAATAAAATGACCATATGGAAACTAGTGGAACTCATTTATACATGGTACATCTCAGATATATCCACTTTAATTTTAAACTCCTAACAGATTTAAAGAGACATAAAAAATCATCCTTGATTTCTTTAGAGAGATTAAGGGAATCTAAGATTGAAAGATTGACATGAATGATGGATAGGTAATTACACATATTATACTTTTTACATAGGGGGATTTTCTTCCCACCACATGGCTATTACCAAAAATGGGGCTTAAGGGATAGAGTTTATTGAACTAATAACCCCTACCATGATCAATATTTGGATACATGCTTGTTCTTTGACAGTTATAGAGAGTTGGAGTTTCCAAATCCTAAGGTCAACTGACTGAATACTTGTTTTCCAATTATTCCACCAATATGATTGTATTAGAATGAGCCCTATAAGTCTCATGATCTGATTAATGATATTGTTGAGTAAAATAGAGTACCTATATTCATGTATCAACCACATGTATGATCTTAGCTGGAATGAAACCTTAATGCTAGTGTTCACCACAACTCCATCTTCTTTGACTCCTACCTACTCTTACATGATTATTGGTAGGGAATTATTCATCATAAGATCCTCCTCTTCTATGAAGATATACATTTGGTGAACGAAATTAATAGAAGTTTTTCATGTCTCCTTGAAAATTATATTTAGTGGGGTGGTTCCCATCCTCCCAATTATGGAGGAAGTCTAATAAGGTATGTACTATCTTAGGTATTCATGGGCGATCCTCCTCTCATTCTTTATTTTATCAATATTAGTTTAATTGAACCTTAAAATATTGAAAAGATGAATACATCACCTCATGTATTATGGGGGGAATTGGAGTCATGAATAAATGATTTAGTCATTCCTTGATGATAGTTCATGCATGATTGAACAATTATCTGGTCATCCAGTCCTCAAATTTCTACCCTTTTTATATGGAACTTCTTGCCACTCTTTTTTCTTCTAGTGGGTTAATAGACACATGAATTTACCTAATCTAGGGTATGAAACAACTTCACAATCCTAGTATCTATAATATTATGAATAAATCCTTAAATAAAAATTAATTTGAGATATTGTGCCCTAAAATATGATGATAAGTGTAGAAATTAGGATGATCATTCAAAACAACCTCATTTTGTCATTTGACTTATGTTAGTGTAACCAAGTTCTTTTACAAGGTGGAAATAAAAATACCATGGGATCTGTTATTTCTATAATGAATAAATCATATTTTTCCAACCCTTTAAGTTTCATCTATTCTATTTCTTATTACCTTTATAACAAGATCATTGTTGTTTCTTTCCATAAGGATTCACTACATTATAGTTAGTTGGATGTAGAACTAGAGTTAGCACTAGAACTAGTTTGAGAGTGATGGTTTCTATTTCTACCTTACTAGATTTATTTCCCTACATCAAAGATTTTTTCTTGGAATTGGATTTAAAACACCTAAGGTAATCTTCAAATTATTCTACTACTATGAAAATTCCCTAAAATCCACCATGATACTTAAATGAAATGATTTTTTTTTCAATTTATATTAGATATTCTTTGTATATATTTCTAACAACTAATCTTATAGAAGTTGTATATTTAACAAATAAGTTAAAATTTTAAACCTAGCAATGAAATATAAAACACTATCATTTTTATATTGCTTTCAATTTGAGAGTCTAAGAATGGTTATCCTCCTCAATGTTGAATTGAATTGATAGACGATCTGACACTTGATATCTTCCCAACCAATAATGGATCTAGTTTCCAAATTATTATACCAAACAAAAATAGTTTCTTAAAAATTCTAGATGAAACATATGAGTTTCACTACTTAATATTTATCTTGATTTCCCACCATAAGGATGAATGAGACAAAAAATGAATAAGTTACTTTTCTTGGGTCTTCCGTTTCATTAAATATTTGGAAGGTGGGATTCCCAAAGTTGGATATAAGAGGATTAAAATACATCCAATCAGGATACAATTTCATCTATAGTTTTAATGGTGTTTTTTGAACTTCCCTGGTCTCTATTTTAGCAATAATAGATTCAATAAATTCAATAATCTATTGTGGTATAACTACTTGAGTCATCATTTGAGAAAGAATTGTTGACGAAGCCTAAAATGGTCATCCTATTTGTGCCTATGGTTAATAGCTATCTTGAATTTCCTTAGGATGAATTTATTGAATTAGTGGGGGTTACTTCCCCAATGAAGGAAATTTTTGATATTAAATTGGTTTTGGGGTCATTTAAACTTATTATTTTGACATTAGTTTAATTAGATGGTTTCAATATACCCTCACTGGTAAAGTAATTTTCCTTTATTTAAGAGGGTCAGATGAGGGAGGCATGGAAACTCTATCCTGAGAGTTGTACTTTGTGTGTACGTTACCATTGAGTAGTAACATGTTAATTTTCCTAAACTAATTTAACTTGACTTAATACTGGTCAATTTTTTTTCTTAGTAAAAATAGGCTTAACTTTTTTGAGTTTCGGGTAGGCAATGTATGCAGCTACACCTTACCCATTTTTCCTTGATAGAAGGTCTCTGAGTGTGTGGTAGTGAGATTTTTTGTGGAACTCCATAAATAGTAGTTCTTTCTTTGATATCAAGTTAGGACACCCTTTTCCCACACCTTAGTGTATACCATATTTCAAACATATATCTCCTCATTGTGTTCCTTCATATTAATATCATATTCAATATTATCTATGGGGTTTTCATTAATAACATATAATGATGTGAATCAGGAGAAAAAAGTAAAATCCTCATCCACATCAGAGTAGTAATAAGTCTCATAAATGTTTGAGTATCCTTCATGGTATAGATCACAACCTTCATTTTATATTTCTATGTTTGAATATTTCTTGGTTTTATAACCCTTTTGAGCCTTCAATTTTATCCCTTAGATTTTATGTTAATATAAAGGAGTAAATCATTCATGAATAGTGATCCTAAGTGATCTCTTATAAATATGTATGAAAATAATCCTAATAGAGGATATGAGTCATGAAATACCATTATAGTGAACAAAATAGTAGTTTATTACAAATTTATTCAAGTTTAGAAAAGTCCAAATTTCTCAGAGGAGGGGGAGGTAAAAATGCACCTAGCCCTATGGGTTGGGGAATACCATATTTTGATAGATTTGTGGCTACACTTAATTTCATGTTTTATGGATTTATTAGTGAAGTTGGAGGTAAAATATCTTAGGGATAGGGTTAACCCTGTATTTTTTCTAGAGTTTTTTCTGTATCTCTCTTCATCTTCTAGGCTCATACTATAGCATAATATGGGTACGATGTGCATTATAACTACTCTAAATGAGATATTTCATTCATCAAAAGTGTTTCAATTTTCATAAACTCTAATTTTAACAAATTGGATGCTTACTTTACCTTTATGGAATCTTGACGATGGATTCTATCAACAACCTATTCCCATTGAGTTTGAATTTTCTAAGCTCTAGGGATGGAAATATTTTATTGGATTGACTAGCTAGAATATCCAGACCCATGATCTAATACCTAGATTGCGATAATGATTTCATAAGATATCTTATTTGAAAAAAAATATTGGTCCACAAGTGGAGTGAAGTGCAGAGCTCTATACTCACTCCACCCTTTAATATTAATTTTATAGGAAACATCCCCAATCATCTGGAAAAGTGAATTCAAACTATTAAATTAAGATTATTGGAGTCACTCATGCCATTTTCCAAATTTTGTATTCTTATCCATTTAAAGGGTATCTAGATCAACATGGAAATAATGTTCATCCAAAACCTTGAGGTGATCAATGTTTCACTCATAAGGTAGGCTCCTATATTTGAGATGATAGAGAGTCACCTATATATTGTGATAGATATGAGGCACACATTCCTGTTTTAGGGTCTTGGTAACTTTATATCAATATGTGGAAATGGTATAGAATATGACTAGTATCTTATCTTCATCTTGTTCTCTTCACATGATTTCTGAATTTTCCTCATCTATAGTAAGAATTTTCGAGACCAAATTTGACCATAAGGTTGTTTTGACACTATTTAATATGGTAGAGTGCGGATGTTTTTCATATAATAAACTACATCTATTCCTTCACATTCTTGAGATGGAACCAATTATGATCATTTAATTGGTTTTTCTATTAATTGGGATAGAGCATCACTAGTTTATGGTGGAGTTCCTAGTGTAGTTGAATTCATATTTTTTCTAATGCCTACCGATTTTAGGGTAGCTTTGGAATCCTTACAAAATGGATATGGTCTTTATGTTGAGGAGATATGTAATTAGGTGGAGTAATTTTGCAAATAGTTCCATAAGAAGGACCTCCGTGGTTTTTTATTTGATATTTTTGTCAAGGGGATGAACTCTACTTTTGTTTTTTACTTGATCTCCATGGAAGGGGCCTCTATAGTCATAGAATTTTTATTTATCATCATGGAATGGACCTCTTCTTTAGTCATATATCCTTTCACAAGGAGGACCAATATGATATATACCCTGGGGAGGAACTCTAGATATACTGTGTCAATCACCACAGAGAGGACCTCCATGGTCACTAACTCATGAATGATTGATAAGGGGGACCTTCTTGTCTATTGAGATTTAATCTATAGTGAGTAACTCTAAAAATAGAATCATAGGGAAGATCTCTGCGATTATTAGATGATGTTCCTGTAACACCCCGAGATTTTATGAAAAATATTCTTTTTAATTTAATTGATGTCTTGTGTTGTACGCTACACCAAAAGGAGCTTGCACAAAACGCATCCCTGACTTGCCTTTCATTACACGCAATCACGACCTTCCTCGATAGCGTGTGTAGTACACAATACCGAGTTTCACTATACGAGATATTATTATAATATTATTATGAACTAGCCATTATGAATAGTAATAACCAATTTTTGAAATTTTATAAATTTTATCTTCCAAATGGACTTCATTTTTGGATTCAGAATATCAAAATTAGCTTAGGGTGAAATTTTGGTACTTTTCGGATAACTTTCATATTCAGATGAATAGTGAAAATTACTAAATTTTAATTAAAAACAAATTTTTTTAATCGAAATAATTAATAGTGATAAACTATTAATTTGAGTGGTTTCAAAGTATATTTAGAATATATTTTTACAATTTAATACAATGTTGGTCATTGGATGTAATTTCACATTTAAACCAGACATAAACAAGTGTCAATCTTTTGATAGTTATTCTCTCTTAAGAACACGCTATTTGTTTTGACGACGAGAATTAATTTTTAAATTAATTAATGCAACTGATATTTTTTGAATTTGGTAAATTGAAATCATTTTTTAATTCATAATATCAAATACATCTTAGGCCTAATTTTTGGTATTTTTCTGGAAACATTCATTTTTTTGATGAATAGTGAAACCACTAAGTGGTAGTTAAAAAAACTGAATTTTTCATAAAACTTAATTTTAACGCATTTGTGAGTGGAATTTTGAAAATACGAGAGACACGGTTAATATCAAGGACTAAAATGTGGTTCAATGAGATGAAAATAATTTTTGGTGAATAACAACTTTTTACTTTTTTTTGCCACGGTTAAAAGTAAATAGGGTAATTAAGGGTAAATATGATATTATTATTACCCTAACACATGTCCTAATACTATTGGATAAGTGTAATTCGTAAAAAAACAACATTAGGAATAAAATATGACCATTTAGGCCCACTTGGATTAGATTAGAACATTTATTATTAATTTATTTAAAGACGGGTTAAAATAGTTAAAATCAAAGTTTAATAACTAAATCATTTTTAATATAGTGTTATACATAAGATAAATTCGACTATAAATATTAATTAGAAATATAAAAATATTTCATACATAATGAAATTTTATTTTTAATTTTTAGACTTAAAATAATTTAATTTATTTATGACACAATGATGATGCACTAATTATCTTATTAATGAAATATTGACATAATTGATATTATAAATACCCAAATAAATGTAATTTGAGACGTTTTATGAATTACAATAATTTTATATGTTAATATGACATGTTAGTATTGATTTAATTAACTTTCTTCGAACTAATCATTCTGTTATAATTTTCACAAAAATCAATTACCAAATAGTGTCAAAATTGACATAAAATAGTTTTTAAAATAAATATTATATTATTAATTGTTATTATATTCCTAAAAATCTAAGGTTCGGCCAAGCTACTTATATCATGATAGGTGTATCATTAATGGACCACTTGGGGGTCTATTGGATGTATATGGTAAGTTTATTAACTATATAATATAAAAATACAAAGTGACATGGTAAATGTAAATCTAATTAACTAAGAGTTAAAACTAAAAGTTAAGGTTAATATAATGACCTAAACTTGTCTAAATTATATTTTATGAGATTATTTAGACCCATACCTACCTTATCTTCGAAATAAATAAATTTGGAGCTATTAAAAACCGAATATGACTTTATAATAAAATAATATTTTTGTTATTCCAAAGGTGCCCCCCTCCTCCCTTTCTTCCTCACACCACTTTGAGCCTTCAACCTCGGACAAAACCTACCAATTTATTTTCTACACTTACCTAGAAACATCATAGAGGTCCTGGTCTTCTTCAAAGACCAATTTTATTGCCCTAAGAGGAGGTCTCAAAGAGGCGCTTCAAAGAAGAGGTAATGTCCGTTATCGATTCTTTCAACTTTATTTCTTCTTCCACTTCTTCTTATTAGGTTGTTTCATTATGAAGTAATAACACCAGTATCACTCATATAATGATATGTTATTATAAGTATTAAACAACCCTATTTCACAATCTATCCATCCTACGGAAAACGAAATCACCACGCGTGCGTACGTACGAAATACTGTCTCCACGCCGTGGTGTAATCTATTTGCCACCACCACCTTAATTGGATGGGTATAATGGTGTAAATAATAACTATATATGATTATTGTAAATTGATATTGATTTTTTAATAGTATAAATACACTCCAATAAAATTTCACGATCATGGGAACGATATCATCGCTCATGCGTACGTACGGAATACCGTCTCCACGACGCGATGAGATTCATTCTCAATGATTAACCATTCATAAATGATTATAAAGTATATATAATAAGTAATCATGAAATATATGACATAATAATGATACTGGATTTATGTATATATATATGTATTTCATCCAATTAATTCCATTCAATTCAATGAGGAAACGAAAACAACGTTCATGCGTACGTACGGCCTACCGTCCCCATGAACGGTGTATTTCTTTCCATTTATCGATCTATTATATATATGTATATTCTGAATATATATTATATATAAATCATGTTTTATATTATGGAATTAAGTAATCATGATCTAAGTAATCATATGAATAATTACAAGTCAAAACACGGATGACAAATGAAACGATTTTACCCAAAATGCTCTTTAACATGGAATTTACAAAAGAACGGGTAATATAAAGACATAAGTGAACCATATATGATATCATAACAATGAATATGATTCTGTAATAAGTCAATGACATTATTTAAATCATTATATAGGAGGTTCAGATACGTACGAAGCATATCGGACCTAAGGTAATGGATAAATATTCCAATCTCATTCTTATCCAAGATTGTTATTCGTAAGTATTTACTGGGGTTATGTTTATTATCCACGTCCATATGTTCTCAAAATGTTTTCATAAAATGCTTAATTTTATTTCATGTAGGTTTAAAGTCCATTTTACCCATTTTTGACTTTTACTACATGGTATGTAATGAATCTTTATTTTGTTTACGTTATGAGGTACTTTTTTGACTTTTCTGGAAAAAATACGAGAAGAATGTTTTTTTAACTTATACGGCACGAATGGATTTATATGGTTTTATAAAGCCTTATTTTCATGAATATTACTACAATAGATTTCATGAATATTTTCAACAAAATACTTTTCTTTTAAAAATGCATGACATTTTGTGAAAAGAAAATGATTTTAAAGAAGAAAGGTTATTTTCCTCAAGAATTCATTTCAAGTGTTTTATTAAAACCATGTTCCATATAAAATGACATTATTTCATATGTTCATGTTTCAATTATAATTTCACTTTGATTTACATGGTTTCACTTTTCTTATTATGAAATGATATCCATTTCTTTTATATGGATTATGTGATGATGGGATGATGTTTATGAAACCCATTCTATTCGTTGGGTTATTATGAATGATGTATGTTTATTTTGTGGCACAAGTAAGAATGATTTCATTATGAGATGGGTGGGAACTATATCTCCCTCCAATGCATTGGGTAAAGATTTATATCTCATGAGATAGACATGGTTGGAATGGTTAGTTAATCCAGTTCAGTGTTACAGGACTGAAATGAGGAGTGAACTCGATTCAGAAAGGGACTTTGTCCACTAAGATGGTCTTGGCAGTAATGCCTTGGCTACTATATAAATCATTACATGTGCTTAATGGATGCCATAATTACATGTTTTATTCCCATGCTATTTTATCATGATTTATGTTCCATTATGATCTATGCCTTATGTACTTCCATGTTTTAAGTCGTTGCTCAATATTTTGATGTTTAAACATTATGTTCATGTTTTTATGTTCAAATGTATATGGTATGTTTTATTTTATCCATGCTTACCCTTACTGAGCATTTGAGCTCACCCTTTTTATGTTTTCTTTTTCCCCAGGATTAAAAGAATGGTTTTAGGTAAGGAAACAAAAAGTGAAAGATCTTTATGGGAGATGTTGAAGATATTTCACCATGATTAGAAGATTACGTTCCAAGTTTCCAAAGACACTAAACTATTACGGTCCTTGTGTGTCTGTTTTTATTATGTATTATGTATTCTTCAAAAGTAATGTAATATATATGTACGTCAAGATTGAGGTCTCTACAGTTGGTATTAGAGGAAAGGTTTAGTCAACCTTTGGAAACTAGGATGCGAGAACTTTAGTGAGATCCCTAGAGATATTTCTAAGGTATGTCTAGGGATGTCCCTAAGGTTAAGTATAAGTATAGGTTATAGTCCTATAATTACGGCAATGATCTTAGAATTAAACCTAAGATGTTATATATTGAAGGTACTCCCCCATTATTATGTTGTTTTCCCTAGCATGATTTTTGCCTCTCACACTATTCTTTTTGGGTTTTAGACGATGGCTTGAACCTGAAGGAACCGTGTTGATCAAGGCAATGGACAATGCAATGATTGTACTCCTGAACAAACAAATGTTATGGGAGATGGAGTGAAAAATCTTATTGCTATACTTACACAAGCAATGAATCATTCTGGACTTCCAAATGAGTAGAGAAGGGAAGAATATTATATTGAGTCCTTCATGAGGCAACGCCCACCTTCTTTTAGTGGGTCTTCTGATCCACTTATTGCTGAACAATGGATCTGTACCACTGAAAAGATATTTTCAGTTCTTCAATTTTCTGAACATGATAAATTCATCATAGCAGTATATCGTTTAGAAGGTGAAGCTGATCAATGGTGGAATCCTATCAAGAATACGAGGCCAAGAGATGAAATTGAGTCCATGGAATGGGACGAGTTCAAGAACTTATTTTTCAATAAGTAATTCCCTCGTATTCTTCGAACAATGAAGGAGAAGTAGTTTCTTGAACTAAAGCAAAAGGATAATGAATCTGTTGGTGTATACGAAGCGAATTTTACAAGGCTTGCAAGGTATGCATCTGGCTTTATCATCCAACCTGAATGTAAAGTTGATCGATTCTTCAGTGGCTTAAAACCAATCTTCGAAGGGCATTAGCTATAAGAGACTTCAGTAGCTATGAAGAAATTGTGCGTTGTGCTATCAACGTAGAAATGGAAGTTGGTGCTAATTATCCATCTCATATTTTTGACAAGAAACAAAAGATGGAGTTCAAGGAGAAATCTCAGAATAATGGTGAAAAGAAGATGAATGTTTCTTTATGCTCAATATGTGGAAAGAAGCATGGTGGAGATTGTTTTAAAGGGACTAAAAAATGTTTTAAGTGTGGAAAAGAAGGTCATCGAGCAGCTGAGTGTCAAAGTAATGGAAAAAGGGTTTCTAATGATGTGAATAAAGAAAAGACTCTAGAGAACGCACCACCAACACTTCAATGCTTCAAGTGCAAGGAAATGGGGAATTATACTAATAAATGCCCTAATTAAAGGGTTAGTGATGATCGACATGAGCAACCAATTAAGGCAAAGGACAAAGGGAAGTCACATGCGATCACTATTGGCGATGTTAAATATGACAACGATGTGGTGGACTGATTAAGTGTTTATGTAATGGGATTCCAAAATAATGTTGTATATAGTATCGTGGAATATTGGAATATTTACGTATTGGTCTATTGTGGTTTTCAATAATTTTATGGTACCGGTAACCATGGAAAGTGATTGAGATATTTTTGGAAAAATATGATATGCGCATAATGAAGGGATAAGGAGAAAATGAAATGTTTGACAGTATTCATGAGCTCATGACTGATATAAGAAAATAGTTATATCATGGTTTGAGGTTTTGGTATGTGAAAAGAGTTAACTTTTGACAGCACTCATGTTTTCACTAAGATTCAATGGGTATTCATTTTTCAAGAGAATACATGATTAAGGCCTTCTAATGTTTGGAATGTGACCAACAAGACATATCTCATGATATATGGGGATCAATGATGGTATTAACACGCTTGTTATATGAAATCATTGGTAATCGTTTTCAATATAATATGAGATTAGACAGCAGTATTTTGGATAAGCCTAAAGATTGGAATGGATTATGTTGGACATAAGTTAGTATTGTTTAAGGATAGAAATTTTTTCGATATTATTGATGGGATGTTATAGTAATGTAGTTTTAGAAAAAGGACAACCAGCAGAATGGGCGACAGCCCATCGCGTCAGACAAGGCTGTGGGAATCGAACCCACAACTGAAGTGCGACTGACCTTTATCGCCTACCACTGGCCTACATGAAGTCCCTGTTTAGTAGAAACTAGTTTTATTATATTAAGCAGTATGATATATGAAGTATAAGTCCATTTTAGGAACCATAAATGATTAATCTCACAATAGATGGACTTATGTATTTTTTGATAACATTTCTAACCTTTTGTTTGAGACAGATGGAATGACCCATCATTCTATCACATGATCTGCTAACACATCACGAATGACAAATTCAACTTCATTTATTTAAGAGATGAAGTGGAAATTATCCAAATAATGACCAACAGTGAGACTATACCAAAATCACGAAAGTATTTCTTCTAATTCCAATTTCATCAACTTTAGGGAAATGATCTTGAAAACCAAAAATGTTGTCCTAGTACTCTTCTATCCGATTAATCAGATGGCACCTTAGATCGTCACAAATTTATGGCTTTGTGATTGTTGGCTTTTTTATAGCCATTTTCTCTACCACTCTCCATCAGAACTTGATGGTTATATTTTTCTTCCATATCCATATTTTCACCTATGTTCTCCTACGTGGAAACCCAGTGATGAGTTAATTTGGGTAACCGTTACGTTTCATACTTTAGTTTTTAAAGCTAAGTTTTGGTATTACTTTTTATGATGTGGGTTTCTATTAAAGAAACTTTTGAGTAGTAAACCATTTACAACCTCGAAGAATTTCGAGGGAGAAATTCATTTTAAGGGGGGTAGACTGTAACACCCCGAGATTTTATGAAAAATATTCTTTTTAATTTCATTGATTTCTTGTGTTGTACGCTACAACAAAAGGAGCTTGAACAACATGCATCCCAGACTTTCCTTGCATTACACTCAATCATGACCTTCCTCGATAGCGTGTGTAGTACGCAATACCGAGTTTCACTAAACGAGATATTATTATAATATTATTATGAACTAGCCATTATGAATAGTAATACCCACATTTTGAAATTTTATAAATTTTATCTTTCAAAATGGACTTCATTTTTGGATTCGAAATATCAAAATTAGCTTAGGGTGAAATTTTGGTACTTTTCGGATAACTTTCATATTCTGATGAATAGTGAAAATTACTAAATTTTAATTAAAAACAACTTTTTTTAATCAAAATAATTAATAGTGATAAACTATTAATTTGATTGGTTTCAAAGTATATTTATAATATATTTTTACAATTTAATACAATGTTGGTCATTGGATGTAATTTCACATTTAAACCAGACATAAACAAGTGTCAATCTTTTGATAGTTATTATCTCTTAAGAACACACTATTTGTTTTGACGACGAGAATTAATTTTTAAATTAATTAATGCAACTGATATGTTTTTAATTTGGTAAAATAGACATCATTTTTGAATTCATAATATCAAATATAGCTTAGGCCTAATTTTTGGTATTTTTCTGGAAACTTTCATTTTTTTGATGAATAGTGAAACCACTAAGTGGTAGTTAAAAAAACTGAATTTTTCATAAAACGTAATTTTAACGCTTCTGTGAGTGGAATTTCAAAAATTCGAGAGACACGGTTAATATCAAGGACTAAAATTTGGTTCAATGAGATGAAAATAATTTTTGGTGAATAGTAACTTTTTACTTTTTTTTACCACGGTTAAAAGTAAATAGGGTAATTAAGGGAAAATATGATATTATTATTACCCTAACACATGTCCTAATACTATTGTATAAGTTTAATTCGGCCAAAAAAAACCTTAGGAATAAAATATGATCATTTAGGCCCACTTGGATTAGATTAGGACATTTATTATTAATTTATTTAAAGAAGGGTTAAAATAGTTAGAATCAAAGTTTAATAACTAAATAATTTTTAATATAGGTTTATAAATAAGATAAATTCGACTATAAATATTCATTAGAAAGCTAAAAATATTTCCTACATAATTTTATTTTATTTGTAATTTTTAGACTTAAAATAATTTAATTTATTTATGACACAATGATGATGTATTAATTATCTTATTAATGAAATATTAACATAATTGATATTATAAATAACCAAATAAATGTAATTTGAGACGTTTTATGAATTCCAATAATTTTCTATGTTAATATGACATGTTAGTATTGATTTAATTAACTTTTTTCGAACTAATAATTCTATTATGATTTTCTCAAAAATCAATTACCAAATAGTGTCAAAATTGACATAAAATAGTTTTTAAAAAACATATTATATTATTAATTGTTATTATATTCCTAAAAATATAAGGTTTGGCCAAGATACTTATATCATGATAGGTGTATCATTAATGGACCACTTGGGGCTCTATTGGATGTATATGGTAAGTTTATTAACTATATAATATAAAAATACAAAGTGACATGGTAAATGTCAATCTAATTAACTAAGAGTTAAAACTAAAAGTTAAGGTTAATATAATGAACTAAACTTGTATAAATTCTATTGTATGAGAGGATTTCGACCCATCCCAAACTTAGCTTCGAAATAAATAAATTTGGAGCTTTTAAAAACCGAATATGACTTTATAATAAAATAATATTTTTGTTATTCCAAAGGTGCCCCCTCCTCCCTTATAAAAGGGCACCACCTCCCTCTCTTCCTCACACCACTTTGAGCCTTCAAGCTCGGCCAAAACCTTCCAATTTCTCTTCTCCACTTACCTAGAAACATCCTAGAGGTCCTGGTCTTCTTCAAAGACCAATTTTAGTGCCCTAAGAGGAGGTCTCAAAGAGGCGCTTCAAAGAAGAGGTAATGTCCGTTACCGATTCTTTCAACTTTATTTCTTCTTCCACTTCTTATTCTTAGGTTGTTTAATTATGAAGTAATAAAATCAGTATCACTAATATACTGATATGTTATTATATGTATGAAACAACCCTATTTCACCATCTATCCATCCTACGGAAAACGAAATCACCGCACGTGCGTACGTACGGAATACCGTCTCCACGCCGTGGTGTAATCTATTTTCCACCACCACCTTACTTGGATGGGTATAATGGTGTAAATAATAACTATATATGATTAATATATATTGATATTGATTCTGTAATAGTATACATACACTCCAATAAAATTCCACGATCATGGGAACGATATCATCGCTCGTGCGTACGTACGGAATACCGTCTCCACGACGCGATGAGATTCATTCTCAATGATTAACCTTTCATAAATGATTATAAAGTATATATAATAAGTAATCATGAAATATATGACATAATAATGATACTGGATTTATGTATATATATATATTTATTCCATCCAATTAATTCCATTAAATTTAATGAGGAAACGAAAACAACGTTCGTGCGTACGTACGGCCTACCGTCTCCATGAACGGTGTATTTCTTTCCATTTATCGATATATTATATATATGTATATTATGAATATATATTATATATAAATAATGTTTTATATTCTGGAATTAAGTAATTATGATCTAAGTAATCATATGAATAATTACAAGTCAAAACACGAACGACAAATGAAACGATTTTACCCAAAACGCTCTTTAACATGGAATTTACAAAAGAATTGGTAATATAAAGACATAAGTGACCCATATATGATATCATAACAATGAATATGATTATGTAATAAGTCAATGACATTATTTAAATCATTATACAGGAGGTTCGGATACGTACGAAGCATATCAGACCTAAGGTAAGGGATAAATATTCCAATCTCATTCTTATCCAAGATTGTTATTCGTAAGTATTTACTGGGGTTATGTTTATTATCCACATCCATATGTTCTCAAAATGTTTTAATAAAATGATTAATTTTATTTAATGTATGTTTAAATTCCTTTTTACCCATTTTTTACTTTTACTACATGGTATGTAAGGAATCTTTATTTTGTTTACGTTATGAGGTACTTTTTTTACTTTTCCGAAAAAAGTACGAGAAGAATGTTTTTTAACTTATACGGAACGAACGGATTTCTACGGTTTTATAAAGCCTTATTTTCATGAAGATTCCTCCAATATATGTCATAAATATTTTCAACAAAATACTTTTCTTTTAAAAATGCATGACATTTTGTGAAAAGAAAATGATTTTAAAGAAGAAAGGTTATTTTCATCAAGAATTCATTTCAAGTGTTTTATTAAAACCATTTTCCATCTAAAATAACATTATTTCATATGTGTATGTTTCAATTATAATGTCACTATGATTTACATGGTTTTACTTTTTTTGTTATGAAATGATATCCATTTCTTTTATATGGATTATGTGATGATGGGATGATGTTTATGAAACCCATTCTATTCGTTGGGTTATTATGAATTATGTATGTTTATTTTGTGGTACAAGTAAGAATGATTTAATTATGAGATGGGTGGGACCTATATCTCCCTCCAATGCATTGGGTAAAGATTTATATCTCATGAGATAGACATGGCTAGAACGGTAAGTTAATTCGGTTCAGTGTTACAAGACTGAAACGAGGAGTGAACTCGATTCAGAAAGGGACTTTGTCCACTAAGATGGTCTTGGCAGTAATGCCTTGGCTACTATGGAAATCATTACATGTGCTTAATGGATGCCACAATTACATGTTTTATTCCCATGCTATTTTATCATGATTTATGTTCCATTATGATCTATGCCTTATGTACTTCCATGTTTTAAATAGTTGCTCAAGATTTTGATGTTTAAACATTATGTTCATGTTTTTAAGTTCAAATGTATTTGGTATGTTTTATTTTATCCATACTTACCCTTTCTCAGCATTTGAGCTCACCCTTTTTATGTTTTCTTTTTCCCCAGGATTAAAAGAATGGTTTTAGGTAAGGAAACAAAAAATGGAAGATCTTTATGGTAGATGTTGAAGATCTTTCACCACGATTAGAAGATTACGTTCCAAGTTTCCAAAGACACTAAACTATTACGGTCCTTGTGTGTCTGTTTTTATTATGTATTATGTATTCCGTAAAAGTAATGTAATATCTATGTATGTCAAGCTTCAGGTATCTATAGTTCCACTATGGTTAGGGCCTCTATTTCTATACTTCATTGGGTTATGAGGTGTAACTTCATAATGATTACTCAAGGGAGGACCTCCAGAGTTGTTTTCTTGGGTATAACCATGGGGATTTCCTCTATGGTTGGTTACTTTTTAATTACCACCAGAAGGAGGACCTATGTGTTTGGTGTTTTTATTTTGGAATAGAGGGAATTTATGATGAGTGATTTAGGGAGGACCTCTATATATGTTGTTGGATATATCATTATTGGGTGAACTACCTCAATGGTTGTTGTATTCCCTCATTGGAGAGGGGTTTACTAAACCATCCACTAGTTTCTTCATTGGTATTATTTGCGGTTTTTTATTAATAGTGATTTGGAATCATCCTAGATTCACCGTCAAGATATGTGAGGGGGTGTTGGGAACATTGGTGGCCCTAGAAGTAGGGGCCTTCTTCTTTTCCTAGATAATAGATGACCTTTGATATCCCTTCTTCCTTAGTTCCTCGATACAGATGACTAGAGTAGTGATAATGGAAAAAAATTCCTCTATGACCTCCTAAGGCACCGAGGTTGAGTGATGACGGCGAAGACCATGGTTAATGGGATCTCTCCTATACAGATCTTGGGTGGACATAGGGATATAGAAAATTTCTTCACCTGCCTCCTTAAGGTAAGAAATGTAAGTGTTTCTTCACTCCAACAAGAGACTCATTAAGCGATTTTATGTGGTGACATGGGCCACTTGTCCCTTACTATCTCTTCATTGATGGGAAAACCTACAAGGCTTCAACCCATGAAGTCTTTCATGAGATTCCACTAGGATTGGGACGAAGACATTATAGTTATATTCCCAAATAAGTTTATTTAGCACATGGCATTGGAGATGTTGGATTGGATATAAGACCCATTGGGGTTAAAGGGTTACAATAATCATTATGACCAAGGAATATGTTTGAGGATCCACCTGCTGGAGATACATGAGAACTCAAGCTGATCTGCTATTTACCCTAGTTTGGCTAGGGAATTTAATACTAAACAATATATTATTCCAAAATAGGTGAAGTCTGGATATACTTATGGAAAGTAACATAAGAAGATAATGTGATTCCAAAAGTATCATGAGTTAAGTTAAGATTGTAGATAGAGTTGATGATACTACCAATAGTGAAAAAATATATTTCCATGTTTTTTTTAATTTTTAATGTCATTTTTTAACCAAGGTTTATACAGTCAACATGATAAATAATAGTTTCAATGTTGGTTTTAATAAAACTGATGTCTAAATATTAACTAAAAAGTGAATTTAAGGGTTCTTTCAATGTCGATTGTACTATAAAACTGATGTGGAAAAGACAACATGGAAATTTTAATGCCTATTTTTAGTAAAAAATACATTGAAGTATTTTTATTTTAATTTGGAAAAATCTATAAAGACTTTCAACACTAGTTTTTAAATAAAACTAACATTTAAAGACATTTTCAATGTTAGTTATTACATAAAACTGACATTGAAAGTCCATCTAAAAAAATCACATATGACTTTCAACATCTGTTTTATGTAATAACCGATGTTGAAAGTATTTTTAAATGTTTTTTACAAAAAACTGATGTTGAAAGTATTCAAATAATACTTTCAATGTCAGTTTAAAAAAATGACATTAAAAGTTCCATACTCATGAGTTTTTTATAAAAAATTGACTTGGGAAGTTTATTTTTTTAAAAAAATAGGATATATTACATGCCCCAAAATCTAAAAACCCTACAAAACAACATACAAAAAAGATGCAAAATACACAATAGAAGACTATGTTGTTCTAGGACTAAGAATTTGAAATAACCTGAAATATGTGAACATGATAATTGATAAATAAGGAACATTATCCATAAATAAACTTTTATGAGGACATACCTGCACAATGTTCCACAACCTGTATGAAATTTTGATATTTCATGTCTTCTTGATGGTACATGGTTCATTAAATGTTGAAAATTTTAAAATTGGCTATGATAGACATACGATTAGAAGTTTTTCTGGGCAGCATGATAAAACAAAGTAAACATTGAATATATGTTTAAGTAAACTATGCTATTAGAATTTCATTTTGTACTTAAATACATTATTTAATAGATGAAGTAAAATTTCCATTAACATTTTTAGTAAATTGATTTTAACTATAAGAGAAATAGATAGGAAATAATATTCATAAAATGAAAATCATTAACATTTAGTACTATTATAAAATCTATGATAGTTAAATAATTATCACCTACTTCAAATTGACAGAACACTTTTCATACTATCATAGGTAAGTGTTGATTCATGCAAAATATCTATAGCATTACTCTAACCTAGTGTGACTAATAAGATAACATTAAGTGAGTTCATACTTGGAATTATAAACAAAGACATGCATTTATAATAAATCTAGATCATTATATGACATAATCAGGTAGAGTTTCATACCATTTTCACCCATATTCATTCCTCATGTCTATTTTATGAACATTACAAATTATGGAAAAACATTTATCATTTATCTAGGAAAATGATAATAGAAAATGGGTAAGAACCTTTAAATCATCCTAGCTAAAGAAATTATTGAAAACCCTATGAACTTAATCTATATAGAAACTGAATGTTCTTTAGTTGCACCTCCAAATCAATGTGGTTAAAAATATGAAAATAAACCCATACAACAATATCATATCATTATGTAAAAACTAAACACCTAATATATTTTATTATTAATGAAATATCACACCTCAAACACATATTTCAAAATTAATGATAACTACATAATTTATAAAATCATATTTGAACCTATTCTATTAACAATTCCATTCCATTACATGATTTGAGGGAGGAAGAGGCTCCTAAAAATTGAGGTAGAGACTCTTGGAGGTGTAATTGATGGAGGTAGTGATCCAGGATAGTGAGTAGATAATAGATATAGAGTTTTCTATGCTATATAATAAGGTTAAAATGTTGAAGAAAAGAAAGTAGTTCCTGATAAACATCGCTTCAGTTAAAAAAGTGTATATGTAAATGGTAAGATGTACCAATTCTATGTAATAGAAAAGAAAAAACATGTAACATATAATTGAAGTTTTAAAATGAAAATTTAAATATAGTTAATGCATGAATAAACCAAACAGAGTGCTAAAAAACCATAAATAGTAAACAAATAAATGAATATACAGTTTAAAATATGCAGTTTAATATGGAAAATTCTAAAAGTGAAATTTTTACAAAAATAAATAGCGTTAATTAAATGAATTTAATAATTCCATCCATTGAATAGACACTTCATGATGCCAATTTTTTTTGAAAATGAATATATAGTTTAAAATATACAGTTCAAAATGATTTTTTTTTAACACAAACAATGATACCCAATTTATTTAGGCTTAAAATGTGCTACTATTAGAAGAGTTTTTACTACATGAAATAGAAATATATAAATATATAATTTCATCATAATACAGATCAATTCTATAAATCAATGCAACAAACACATACCATTCACATTAGAGCACTCATAATGCCCTGTTTGAGCGACATCTTTGTCATGAAAATTGTGCAACAATTTTTTATACATTAAAGAATTTATTATTAGATGAAACACGAATTCACAATGTAATGTAATTCAAATAAAAAACAATATAAAACTTTTCATATATTAATTCTACATGATAACAATTTACATAAAACTCCAAAAAAATTATTAATATAAACCATATATCACCTGTCATAAGAGAGAAAAAAAGTTACAACCACATAGTTACTAAATATATTAAAATGAAACAATGATAACTAAATTTAAAATTACAATTTTATTTCTTAAGTAATACATATATATGCATTTTCTTTCACCAAACTCATTTCATGCTCTAACATATGTTAAATAATAATATTATTTATGAACTAATATATATGTTGATCAAAATAAATAGTTGACCTTCATTCTAATATATATTGATGAAAATAAAGATATGTTCCAAACTAATATTAGTTCTCAACTAATATTTTGATCAATACATATAGTTCACATTAATAAAAATCAGTTATTCAAAGTATATATCAGTTTTAAACTAAAACACACACATTTATTAAGTAATATTAATTCAAAACTAACATGAAATTGTATTTTTTATACAAAAAATAAAATTTTAGTTCGGGTATATATATTTTTCACAATATATATATATATATATATTGATGTACATAAATTACCTATCAAATATATTTTGGATCAAAGTAGTAGTTCAAAAATGAGATTAATTTTTTAATTCTTATGTATCTAAGTGGTTTTAAGTGTTTGAATAGTTTTTATTGGAATTGTGTTTTTATGTAATGTATTTAAATGTTTTTGTTATATAATTTTAGTGAAATCCTCTATTTAAATAAAATTGTTGAAAAATGGAATAATTTTATAATTAGATAATTATATTATAGAAATAAATGTCATTTGTTTTGTTTTTGGAAAGAACACATAACCTTGAATTCCTAAAATGGTGGAAACTGGATAAAGAAAATGACATTGGTCATTCAAGAAGGATGAGAAGGTGACTTGTACTATGTTGGCATATTTTTATCACTTGTGAAGGACTTTAATTTTTTTATAGAAATTTGTGAGGGTGTGAAAGAATAATGTATGAGCTTTCATTGAAGTTAGATAAAAAAATTAAATTATAAAATCTTATATTTTTATAAAATATAGGTCAAATAGAAAAATAATCAAATCAGAAAATCACATGAATAAAAAATTTGAACTTGATGGACATTTTATTCATTCTAAGTGAAGGAAATAGAGATGAAGTTAGTGTTATTTGTAACTCCTCATTTCATGATTACCATAAATGAACAAATAATGGTAACAATGTATTTTTCAGACAAGATGACAATGAATAAATAGGTAAAATGTATTTTTCTTACACTTTAAAGGAAATAAAAGGAATAATAATTATAATTTTTTGGTGATTAATTATCATGACCCGACCCATGCCGGGGCTCAAACCGTAACTACCACAAGCCCGCCCCCATAGGACAGGGGGTGGAGACAAGCGTCGAAGACATAAATAACTCAGGGATGCCTTTTCCTAAGTACCTATACACATGCACACACATACAACTAAATGAAAAAGTGTATAGGTAAAGAAAAAAAGATGCAAAACTGCTATAAAGTAATCCAAACATGCATGAACCTCTAGACAATACAAAAGTATGGTAGTGTAAACTGAAAAGAATAGGGAAAAAATACACGACTGAAAAGAAATGTGTCCCAAATTGATTGAAAAAACTAGAAAAGTAAAACAGATAAGAGAGACCAACTCTTGAATCCCAAGATATGACCACCATATGCTGTCCAAGCACCCCATATCCCTAAACTCCTCTAAAGTTATGATCAACTTGTCCATTTTTTTCATAATACATGACACTTACGGGAAAATCTCATGTAGGGGTGAGTATAATCATAACTAGTAAGATGCCCCAAAAGATGAAGGGGGAGTATTAAGAGATACAATTTAAGAGGAAGATAAGAAATACATAAGGTATAGTGAAAGAGTACAACTCAACCCAAAAGAGTCAAATCAAGCCCATCCAAGCATAAGGGGATAAACATGGTGAGTAGATGAACTAACCATCAATACTTTGAAAGTTATAGTAGAAGAGTAGACTCATCCAAACATGAGAAGCTAGACACATAAAGCACATGACATACCCCACACATCTTCACCTCTCATGGAATTAGAGTAACCAAACCTAAGGAGTGGGTACCAAAGAAGTGTGTATATATATATTCCCAGTTAAAGAATCCCAAATGAGAGAGTAAGGGGATATCCATATTATATCTCAACCTAATAAGAAGAGTATATAACAGTTCTAAAAGAACCATTTACAATTCCCATCATCCCATGTGTCTTTGTGAACACACAATTCTAAGGGACTCATTCACCACACCTCGATGCTATCCGATTTGGGTGGAACTAACTCATCTGAATGATGCGTATTAGTTGGGGAAGTGTCCCTATTCATTGTGAGTCCAAATCCACATCAACCCACACCTTTTCACTATCATGAATAGTCGAGGGTCCATAAATCTAGGTAAGGATACCATACCCTAGTATGACAGGAGGGTCCTACTCTGTTAGTTGCCATGGAAATCCACTACCCAACCCCTCTAGAGGTTAGTGCTTGGGAATATCATCGGGGAAAACTACCCACCCTTGATGTAGAGTAACTCCTAGAAGAAGTCATTAGGGAAATCCACTTCCCAACCCTACTGAAGGGTAACACCTAGAAGAAGTAATTGGAGAACTCCACTGCCCAGCCCTGCTAGAGGGTAATGCCTCAAAGAAGTCTTTAGGGAACTCCCCTGTCCATCCCTAGTAGAGGGTAACACCTAGAAGATGTCATCAAGGAACTCCAATTACCATATCTGCTAGAGGGTAACACCCAGAACGTCGAGGAACTCCACTTCCTAGCCCTGCTGAAGGGTAACTTGGAAAGATCATCAAGGAACTCCACCACCTAGCCCAGCTGGAGGGTACTGCCCATAAAGGTCTTTGGGGATATTTCCTGATCACCATCATCATCTAGCGTCACCTAATAAGGTTCCGAGCTCAAAAAAATTTCATATCATATCTCAAAATAAACATATGAGGGAACCATCATACTCTACGTGAAAAAACACTTAGGATAGGCTACTCGCATCCCAAAATTTGAGTTCAAATGAAGGAGATAAAAATGTTAGAAGTTTTATCAAAAGAGCTCAAGGAGTACATGACATGTGTGGGGACCCACTTGAAAAGTGGCCCCACTTCACAACCTATCTGTGTCTCTCATCAGTACACATGTCCTTATCCATGTAGGGATACACATTGTGTAGGTAGAGTACACAGTGTGTCCAACGTATCCGGGGGTTGTGCCATGTGATTTTGGCTATTTCTGTGTACTCAAACCCCATGTCAATTTACTCTGGTGCACGGTGTTTCGGTCCACATGGGATGATGCCCATGTGGTCAACCCATGTTCGTGTACTTTTACACGTACTCCCACCCATGTGGTCCACTACACTGGTTTTCCAACCAGGATAGGGTATATGACATGTAAGGGAGTACTACATGCCATATAATCCTTAAAATTTCCAAAACCCTAGCACAACTACTGAGGGAGTCTACATGACATGTTTTTTTATCTTGGAACATGGTGTGTAGTCAGGTTTTTCGTAGAAATTATAGATATGAAAATCCAAGACCAACGCCTCATTTTAGGCCGATCTGCCATAAATACTGCCATGAAATGATCCGAAATTAATGGATCTAAGAACCATTCATTTTTTTGGCCATCATTCACTAGAAATCGACCAATGAAGGTTCATGAGGGTTTATCCATTTGAAATGTACCCCGCCATGATTCATTCATCAAGATATTGAAGTTTAAAAACCAAATCAGTCATCCCGATCTCACAATGATCCCACATCTATGCCTTGCTCATCGATCTATTTTTGTTTCATCAATCCACCACGTATCTGGGGGTCCAATCGAGCTTGATACCTCCCAAAAAAACTGAACAAAGACTAACGAGTCCGATCGGTGAATAATGCGAAGAAAGAGGGATAAAATAAACAAAAAAAGTTTTAAACATCATCATCTAAATGTTCTTGGGAGATGATCAAGAGAGGGGAACCATGGTTAGATGAACAAATGAAATAAATCAAAATTTTGTACCTGGGTTCATGAAAAGGACAAAATAGGGAGAAGATCGAAGAATCAACTATCGATACACTCAAAAATTTAATACAAAGGTGTAAAACACAAAATACTAGTACCTCGATTATGAATTGATCATTGGTGAAGAACGCATTGACCAATAATTTTGGGGGAGTCATTGCGTTTTCTGCGTCCTGATCTACTCTAATATGATGTTTCATCCTAATCTTCTAATGAAGGAGGGTGGAAGAGCTCTAAATTTCTCCCAGGGTTTATGATGCTAACCATGGATAAATTTTCATGGAAGAAATATTATAAGGTTATCTGTTGTGAAAAAAACAAATTAATTAATTAATTAATTAATTCATTAAATGCACTGCCAACAACCGCATTTATCAGACATCCCACACCGACCAACTTTACATCACCCCTTGGGTAAACACCACATTATGAACTCGAAGGTGGTCTTGAATTTGTTATCTGAGTATCTGTCCATGAGTTATTTGAGTTATGGGTATTAAATAAATAAATTAAATTAATTAATTTATTCATTGCACCCACCAACAGCTTCCCCATCCAAACGTCTTGCGCTGACCAACCTGTGGCCCCATCTAGGGTAAACTCCACATTCTGGATTCAGCCATGGTCTTATATTTATAATCCAAGACCCCATTTATGATATATTTTATTTTTTAGGAAAAATGTGCACACATAATAAAAAATTAATATTTTTATAAAAGTAAATTCAGGCTCACCGGGCCTCAGAATTGCACTCCATATTAGTGCATGACTTTGAAATTATTCCTAGGAATATTCCAAATTCTTACAAAGAAAAACCAAAGTATTTAAATTATTCTATTCTTCAAAACTTTTCATCCCTAAAAAGAAATCTAAGTAGAAATATGGGGATACTAAGCCCACATCTAGATTTTCCATATATCTTTACTACACTAGGATGTACATCCAAAGGAGAAGTGTGAAACTCCCTTATCACCTCCTCTCATAACATGATCAGAAACACCATTTTTCCCTAAAAAGGATGGAATGATTCCCTTATTTAGAAAATCCATCAGGTGAAACTTCTATGGACATCTGGTCATGCAAGGCATTGCAGTCAATGTCCCCCTAGAAGGAAGTGCCTCTACATCCTCAAGGTGAAGACTATTACTACCAGCTCTAGGTAGTGAGTCACATATTTTTATTCATAGGGTATCAATTGCCTCAAACCGTATGTGATAACATTCTGTCACTGCATCAAGGTTGATGCATATCATACAAGGGTACCAATGAACTAAGCATGTGAGTAGAATAATCCAACCACGAGAAGCTAGACACAGAAAGCATGTTGCATACGCCACACATCTTCACATCTATTAGAAGAAGAGTATCCCAAAACTAGAAATTTCACCACACCCAATAGTTGAATCCAAGGAAAAAAGGGTCAAGTAGAAAAACTCCACTAAAAATGCCAGGACATACTCCAATACTCCATCACACAACCTCACCCTAAATGAACAAGTCAGAGGGACTCATCCGCCACACCTAAATAATATCCTCTTTGTGCAACACTGAATCAACATCATGGTTTTCCCCACATCTCATAAATGCCTATCAGTGGGGAAATAACCCATCTTCCTTGTGCATTCGAAGATACATTGAACAACACTAACACAAGGTTACATCGATTCCCCACATCACCCTAGTTTAAACCTTGAGCAAGAAGTGGGAAGAAAAGAGTACCTCTCACAGTGTATAATAAGTAATACTATATAAAGTAAAAGAGACATAGAGTATACCTATTATTATATCATGATTTATAGGATCATAGAAACCCAAATTCTATAGCTATCCATGACCCTGACTGCCAGCTCCCTGAGCCTATCGTAGGCCTCTTGGTGCTAAAAGGATTTCATGATGGAATCCACCACCCATAGATCATCCCACTCCTATGCTAGCTCTGCCTACCCGGGGACCACCCTATCCATTCCTAAGAGATCCCCAATCACAATGCTATCTCTACCATAGTGGTCTATCAACTGTCTTTTTTGGGCTGCTCAACGTGCTTGGTTGGGCAGTCTTGTACCATGTGACCTCACTCATAACAAGAAAATCACCCACCCTCCTGAAGATACTCTGGTCCTTTGCGATGCCTCAGCTCTATATGAACACTTTATTGAGTATTCTCATAAAAGGATCTCCTAATCCAAGATCTTGGCACCCAACATCTACTAGCTGCTATAGATAACTAAACCCTATGGCACCCACTACCAGCTCCATATGTTTGGCATCTCTCTGATATAAATATCTCTGTCACCAATTCCCACTCCAGCACCTTGTCATAGGTAGGTATGCACAAGGGTACTAAGATAGATCATATATCTCTGTGGAGTCCCTGTTCAAACTTCCATGATCAGAAGTATCCATCCTGGATCATGTCGAGAGATTACCATGTAAGGTCTGTAAACCTCACCGTGTACTCAACCAACATCATCCCTCCCTACTAAATCTCTAGAATCTCTTGGATCTAGACTGAACGTAAGAAGTAGGGTTAGTAATCCTCATATAAATTCACTGGAAGTCATCCCATGAGAGTGTTGAATCATAATGCATCTGTGTAACTAGGCTCCACCAACACCCAGTTTCTCCATGTAAAAGGTAGGCTGCCAATGACACCACCTGATCTATAGGTGTCCATATGAGCCTCAAGACATGGACCACTAACTCTACCCAACCCTCTGTTTCTTGAGGATCTAGCTCACTATGGAACCTCAATGGTCTCTGACGCTGGAACTTGTAGAGCATGCTAAGACTGTACACATCCTAAACCTTCTTTTTGGGATGATCTATTTCTTTATAGGTGTATGTGCTTCTAACTTCCCACATAGAGGAAGGGGATCAGAATATGGACCCTTAACTAAGGCCTTGTCACTCATAGGGTCTTCATCATGAACTGGAGCTAGTATCCTGGCTGGCTGGCATCACAGAGGTATCCTAAAATTTATCAAGGAGTACCATGTTCAGATAAGAATATATATATATATATATATATATATATATATATATATATTAAAATGGGGAGATGAATCAATAAGGAAAATCAAATATTCAATCCTATATGATTCATTTACCATTGATCCCTACAATAAATGTATCAGCATGTTGAGCTGACAAGTAGGTAGTCAAGGTCCTGGTGAATGGATACGTCAGCTGTTTGTACCATCACTGGGATTCCTAGCTGGAGAACTGCACTCGAGACACTTTGACACTATTGTCCTAAACCCAACCAAATCCTCTTAAGGGGAACATCCAAAAACATCCCAATGAATGAACTTTCTATGATACCAATATGTCATGACCCAAACCATGTTGGGGCTCCAGCTGTAACTACCCAAGCCTGCCACCATATGCTAGGGGGTGACGACAAGCACTGAAGGAATAACTAACTTGGGGATGCCTTTTTCTAAGTACATAGACACACAAACACATAGAGTCAACTCAAAGAAAAAGTGAATAGGGAAAGAGAAAAATATGTAACAATGCTATAAAGTAATCCAAACATGCATGAACCTCCTGACAGTACAAAAGCACAGTAGTGTAAATTGAAAAGGGAAGGGAAGAAATACACGCCCAAACATAAATGTGTTCCAATATGATAGAAAAACTGAAAAAGTAAAACAAATTAGAGATCCCAACTCTAGAATCCCAAGCTATGACCATTGTACGTGGTCCAAGAACCCTGTATCCCTAAACTCCTCTAAAGTAATGAACAAACTTTCTATCATCTGTATAAGACATGAAACATTTGAGAAAATACCATGCAGGGGTTTGTATAAACATACCTAGTAGGATTCCTCAAAATCTAAAGAGGGAGTAGTAAGATATACAATAGAAGAGGAAGATAACAGACACACAAGGTATAATGAAAGAGTACAACTCAGCCCAAAAAGGGTTAAAGTAAGCTCATCCAAGCATAAGGGGATAAACATAGTGAGTAGATGAACAACCCATCAAGACTTATCCACCTATAACAAGAGATTATACTCATCCAACAATTAAAATATATACATGGAGTGAATATATCATACCCTACACATCTTCGCCTATTCTAGAAGGAGAGTAACTAGACCCAAGGAGCGGGTACCAAAGAAGGATATATATATATATGATCAGTTAAATAATCCCAAATGATAGAGTAAAGGTATGTATATATCATAGATCTTCCCAAGAATAATATTAGTCAAAAGTTAAAAAAAAGATCCATTTAAAATTCCCAATATCCCATGATTCTGCCTTGAACACACAAGTCTAAGGGACTCATTCACCCCACCTTGACATAATTCGATTTTGGAGACACTGACTCGCCTGCACGGTGTGTCTTAGTGGGGAAAGTATCCCTCTTCCTCGTGATTCCAAATACATGTCAACCCATGCCTCGTTACTGTGCCACATAGTCGAGGGACCATAACTATAGGTAAGGATTATAAGGGTTGGTGTCCTGAGAACCAACTATTTTGTAATTTGATTACATGAATGTTCACTTATTATATATTGTTAATTATTATGCATGACTATAATATAATAATGTCCTAGAATATTTGTTGCATTAATAAGGTCATGGTAGATCCCCGCTCTGATGATAACCTTGAAATTCTATAACAATATTCTTAAATAAAGTTTTGTGGTTGGATGAAATACTATGATGGGACACATAGTATACACACCGTAATGTGTACGTACTCGTAAGAAGACGAGACTCTCTCTCATGGAGTTCACACTTGGTAATCTCCAAGACAAGAGATTATGAGAACAGACCTGCCAATAGCAATTCCACATGTCTTGGTGTCATCGGACATTTCTATCTACGAGCGTGTGTAATGGTCCTTAGACAAGAAGATTATCATTAACTCATGTCATGACTCATGCACTTATATTTACTGAAGAAAACCGTCACACAGACAGTTGGCGGGAAGTAGGGTACGTTGGGTGCGTCACGAGTGAAATGTTGTTAATGGATAAGTCGAGGAAGGATTTGTCCCTTCCATTTATGGAAGTTTATATCTCAGCCCTTTGATTGAAATAGAATTGTCGCATGAAATTCCATGGCCATGGTGTAAACGAAGAGTTTATTTCAGGTAGTCAATGAACAACGGATCAAGCATATAGGTTTATGGCACTACCATGAAGCCTGCTTGATGAGATATTGAGACAAAGGGATTAAATTACACAGTAAGAATTCGTATGTGGTGATACGTCAATGCGACATAAAATTCTTTCTCTTGGGTGCCTTGACCCGTTTCTAGACAGTAATCTTGGACTTTAGGAAAGCCCGCCTAATGCCAATGAGAAAGAGGCCTAAAGGGTCACACACTATGTATATTCAAGCATCTCAAGTAGAATAAATATTATTACCGTACATGGTTTAATAATTATTCAAGTAAGCCTAAATTGTTTTAATGTTGGAGGAAGAATAAAACAAGTACACGCCGTGTATCAATGATTACACGCCATGTAGTTTTATTTTGAAAACAAGTACACGCCGTGTATTATTAAATGTACACGCCGTGTAGTTTTCATTTTGGAAAGGAAATAAATAAATGAAAACAATATATACATACTGTGTACATTGAATGTACACACCGTGTAGTTTTCAATGAAAACCAAGTACACGCCATGTATTTATTAATACACGCTGTGTACTTTTTTCAGTCAGTATTTTGAGGAAATATCGTTTTATTAAATGATATTTATTATAATTCGCATGAGCGCATGTCAAGGAATTAATTATTCGACATGGGAGTTTTCAATAAGAGTTAATGAAATAAATGAAACATGTAACGCATTTATTTATTGTCATAAATCTACAACCTCAAACTCGATTATAAATATCCTCACAACCCCAACTCATTTCCTACACAAGAGAATCATTGTGCACAACAACTCTGGGGAATTATTTCAAGGACAAATAAACATATTCACCCAAGAATGCTCTCAAGACCGAGATAGATCCTCTTCCATCAGATCAAGATGATCTATGGCGGATAATGAAAGCAAAGGTTTCTAGACGCTATCACCCAGAGACTCCTTTGGCGACGTCCCGAGATACGAGGTACATGTGTGGGTCACCACTAGAGGAATTCTACACTTGGCTTCTGCGATGCAATGACGAATCACATCAGAACGTGATCAAGAAAATCAATGAAGAAAGAACACCCAAAAGGTATTTCTTTTCAATTGATTATATTAATTATAATCAACCTGTAATGATCCTACTTTGTGCTTCCAGGAATTTCCTTTTATTTTCCTTTTTCTATGATTTGATCCGTGGAGACTGGCATTTATCGTCGTATTGATCCTGGATTGATCATTGTTAATGACAAAAATACAAGTGGGAACATCCACCCACGTGCTTCCGCTGTGCCCGGAACCTTCAATTGGTATCAGAGCGAGGTTACAATGTTGATTATAGTTATTTAATTTTAGTTGATAATTTACGCATTTATATTTGATTCAATTCGAAATAAATCGTTCTATAAATCTGAATAAACGAGATCTGTTCGTCCTCCTTCGTTTCTAGATTCATATCACAAAAATGACCTTTTAATTTTAATTTTTGATTAAAATAAAAACGAGGAACTCATCTGGAGGATTCGCTCTTTCTTTCTGTACAACACGGGAATACACGATGTGTAATAAAAACTACACGCTATGTACTTAGGTTCAACGAACCAGAACTGGTCCACCAAACCATGCCATGTGAATTGAGTATGCATATGTATTTATTACCCCGTGTTGACCAGAAATGAACGGCATGTGGAAAACAGTAATACACGGCGTGTATGTTGGAGCAACACGCCGTGTAGTCTGATCCGGCCCAAGTGAAACCGTGTACAAAGGAGAAGCTGCGTACCACATACACGAGATCGCCAGGCCGGTTATCACATAACATGGAAGTACACACCGTGTATGATTTATCTACACGCCGTGTACTCCAAAATTTCCAAAGTAGAGAAAACACGCCGAAGCCCCCGGTGTGTACTTTGGATAAAGGGTGAAAAGAAATACATGCCATGTAAATATAAACTACACACTGTGTACTTTCCAAAAATTTCACCAGGTTTCCTCCAAAAGTACAAAGACCTATACAAGGAATATGGATGAGAAGAATCTCAAGGAAATTCAGAAAGTAATTTAAGATAAAGAATTGATTAATTATAAGATCATAATTAATTAATCTAAAGCGCGACTTATCTTAAATAATAGAACGATTAAAATAATTTGAATTCTAAATATGTGTAAATGTTGTTGCATGCTATGGATGATCATTAGCTAGACCAAATACCCCTTGTATGTGTGTATGGCTTCATTTAAATTTGTTTAATTTAAATTCGTTGGCCTGCGAGCCTTCTTCCAATAAAATGTAGGGCCCGCGTTCCCATGGTTTCTTTAATGTAAACCCTGTTTAGTGGAGGATCTCTCAAGCCAGAGGAGATGGTTCGAAAAGTCAAAACCAACCCAAGAAGATACAAAGGTGGATAGGTGGGAGCTGCAAAACACGAACAATCAGGTTCAAGGTGTTTTCCCTAGGTTAGGGTTAGCTTATCAAAACTGCTAGATAAGCTAACCAATAGAAGTTCATGATCATGGCATCTTATTTTATTTCTTTCTGATTGCATGGTTTATTTATTATATATGTGTTTTCACGATCACATAAATAAAATGAACAAGCATGCAAAGATGGAATAAAATAAAAACTGGACTATGCATAAACATTATCAGAACATGGTTAATCACTTAAGCAAACATCACTTAATATTAACAAGCATGTGATAATGCAAAACTATGAATAAAGAATAAAATCCCTCAAATACCATATTAATTCATACCAAGCCTTATGTTACTTGATTAAGGGAAAGACTCAATAAAACTATGTGTTTGACCAACCCTTGTTAGGACACTTACTTTTATAAAGGAAGCCCTTATGAAAGGTTTCAGGTTGACTTAACCATATTACATCAAGAGGAGTAGCCCTTGCTAGACTTGATGTAATATTGGAGGCAAGAGTTGAGGAAATCCAAGTCAGGATTTCAGGATTGGGGAGTCCACTCAACAGATCAAGGAACAACAAGCTCACAGTTGGAAAAGTCCTTACTATCTAAATACCTTCAAATAGCTTGACCAACCCTTGTTGGGGTTATACGAAGGGGAATATGGATCCTTTCCAATAGAATGTCAAAGCAACTGGACATTCTGAGTTCAATGGTGAGGGCCATTGGGACTTGATAAAATAGTGGGAGAATTAATAATTTAATTTATTATTTTTCATAAAATGTAATCAAAAGGTATTGATAAATCTGCTCTTTTAATTTGTAGAATCGAAATGAAAACCTCATCAACCACATTTTCTCTGCGATCAATATTGGATAAAGACAATATCTTCACTGAAAGTAACTTTTAGGAATGGTTTAGGTGCCTTCGGGTTATCCTATTCCATTAATGAAAGTTTTACGTGCTGGAGTCCTCACTTCCTGATTCTCCTACCCTAGGGGCAAGTGATGAAGATTTCCTGGTCTATGATCAACATTTGAACGACGCTCTCGACGTTTAATGTTTGATGCTATCATTGATGTCTAGTGAACTCATGAAGTTTCATGAATACATGGATTCTTATAGCATGCTCGAGTACCTTTATGGTCTATACCATGAGAGAGCAAGACAGGAAAGGTTTGAGATCTCCAAGGCTCTATTTCAGAGAAAGCTTGGAGAGGGTGCCCCAGCCGGGCCTCATTTAGTCAAGATCATTTTCTACATTGAGCGCTTGGAGGTTCTAGGGTTTAAACTCCCCGAAGAACTGGGTACCGATCTCATTCTTGCATCACTCCCCCAGAGCTTCTCAAACTTTGTTGTGAACTTCAACATGAACAACATTGAGAAGTCTCTGTCTGATCTTCTTATCCTTATTCACCAAGTGGATAATGACATGAAGCGTGAAAAACCTTCTGTCCTTATGATGAATAAAAGGAAAGGGAAGGCAAAGAGCTTTAAGCCCAAATCTTCTTCAAGGACTTCCAAGAAAAGGAAGATAGAAGGGGAGGCAAAGGAACATGATGCTGTTTGTTTTGCATGTGGCAAGAAGGGCCATTGGAAGAAAAACTGCACCCATCGAAGGAAGCAAGGGGAAGCTTCAGGTGCGTTTTTTATCTAATGAAATCTATATGTTTCTACTAATTGGGTATTAGATACTGCTTGTGGTGCTCACATCTGTATCCAAATATAGGAACCAAGTAGATTCAGAAAGATTGATCGAGGGGAGGTAGATCTACGGGTAGCCAATAGAGCCAGACTTGTTGTTGTAGCTGTCGGGGACTACCACCTCACATTAACAACTGGAATGATCTTGGTGTTAAAGGGTTGTTATTATGTACCTTATAATACTAAAAACATTATTTCAGTATCTAGATTACATACTGATGGATTCATCTTCAAGTTTGGAAGTGGATGTTGCTACTTTTATAAAGATAGCATTTGTTTTGGTAGGGAACATTTATATAACGACCTTTATGTGTTAGACTACACAAACCAAGCAATGGAAATCGATGACAAAGTTAATTCACATGACTCATACGACACCCAAATTTGGCATCACCGGCTAGGTCATGTCAATGAGAAACTTTTGACAAAATTACATCAAGATGGCTATTTAGATTCTTTCGAACTAAAACCACTTGGTGTATGTCATGCGTGTCTATAAGGCAAAATGACCAAATCCCCATTTAGTGGGAAAGGTTAAAGGGCTAAATAGATTCTATAATTAGTTTACATAGATGTGTGTGGACCATTTCCAATTGAAGCAGGGGGCGGGTTCTCGTACTTCATAACTTTTACTGATGATTTTAGTAGATATGGATATATTTACTTAATGTGGTATAAGTCAGATTCTTTTGATCGGTTCAAAGAATACAAGAATGAAGTTGAGAACCAACTTGGTAAAAAGATTAAGAAACTCCACTCAGACAGAGGAGGAGAATATATTAATCAGGACTTCATTGATTTCTTATGGGAGTTTGGGATTTTATCTCAACTCACTCCTCCATACACGCCCCAGTGGAATGGTGTAAGTGAAAGGAGGAACCACACCCTGTTGGACATGGTGAGATCAATGATGAGTCATTCGAGTCTTCCATTATCCTTTTGGGGATATGAATTACAAACAACATCACACATACTAAACCAAGTACCAACTAAATCAATAAATGGTATTCCATACGAATTATGGAGTGGACGCAAAGCCATGTTATTTAATTTACATGTGTGGGGTAGCGAAGCATTTGTTAAGGCCTCTTCAAGTAACAAACTTGCACCTCGAGGCACAAAGTCTATCTTTATAGAATATCCCAAGGAAACAAAGGGATATTACCTATACAACCCCTCAGAAAAAAGGTTACAGTGGCAAGACGCGCCATATTCCTTGAGAGGGAGCACATATCCAAAAGAGTTAGTGGGAGTGAGATAGACTTCAATGAAGTCGAGGCTCAAGATATACAGGAGTTAGTACACGAACAGATTCCACAAAGCCCCGTGGAAGAACAATCTGTTCCAGAGACAAAAGAACTACGTAGGAGCATGAGAGAGCTGAGAGAACCAGAATGATATGGTTTTCTTGTCACTGAGGATGGTGACTCATTATTGGTTAAAAATGATGATCCTCTTACCTACAAGGAAGCAGTTGAAGGCACAAACATTACCAAGTGGAAAGAAGCTATGAATTCTGAAATGGATTCCATGTACCAAAACTAAGTCTATATTTTGGTAGATCATCCAGTTTATGTAAAGCCTATTGGTAATAAATTGGTATTCAAGAAGAAACAGGACATGGAGGGGCAAGTCAGTACCTATAAGGAATGACTGGTTTCAAAAGGTTTTAGATAGCATCAAGGAATTGACCAGGATGAAACCTTTTCACCGGCTGCGATGCTGAAATCCATCAGAATCCTATTGGCCATTACTGCTTACCATTATTATGAAATTTGTCAAATGGATGTCAAAATAGCTTTCCTTAACGGGAACCTCTAGGAATATGTCTACGTGACACAACCTGAAGGGTTTGTTACTCCAAATGATGCCAACAAGGTATGTAAGTTTCAGAAATCCATTTAGGGATTAAATAAATCATCCAAGTCATGGAACATTCGTTTTGATGAATTTGTAACGAAATTTGGCTTTGTTAAGAACGAATGTGAGCCTTGTGTCTATAAGAGGTTTAGTGGGAGTGTAGTCATTTTACTAATAGTATATGTTGATGACATATTACTAATTGGAAACGAAGTACCTGTATTACAGTCAGTTAAGGCAAGGTTACATAAATGCTTCTCCATGAAAGACTTGGGTGAGGCAACATATATTATTGGGATCAATATCCATCGTGATAGATCCAAGAGAATGCTGGGCCTAAGTCAAAGTACATACATTGACAAGATACTGAAGAGATTCAGTATGGAACAGTCCAAGAGGGTATTGTTTCTAGTGTCACATGGCATTCATCTTTCCAAGAAAATGTATCCTCAGACACATAAGGAAATAAAGAGAATGGAAAGGATCCCTTATGAATCCACGATTGGGTCAGTCATGTATTCTATTCTATGTACGAGGCTAGATTTTTCTTACGCATTAAGTGCGGTAGGCAGATATCAAGATGATCCAGGAGTCCGCCATTGGATGGCAGTCAAGACTATCCTTAAGTATCTGAGGCATACTAAGGATATGTTCCTATTTTATGGAGGAGATGAGGAACTAGTCATCAGAGGACATGTAGATTCTAGTTTCCGGACTGATCAATATGACATGAATTTGCAGAATGGATACATCTTCAGTTTGAATGGAGGTGCAGTGAGCTGGAAGAGCTCAAAGCAAAGTGTGGTGGCAGATTCTACAGTGGAGTCCGAGTATATCGCAGATTCTGAGGTAGCTAAAGAAGCATTATGGATGTGAATCTTCGTCCAAGAGCTGGATGTAGTACTGAGCAGTAAATATCCTATCACACTCTATTGTGATAATACTGTAGCGGTGGCACTTGCAAAAGAGCCAAGGTCACATAAGTAGAAAAAGCACATACTTCAGAAGTATCATCTCTTGAGGGATTTTTCTCAAAGAGGTGAAGTTGTAGTGAGCAGTATTTCCATAGAAGACAACGTGGAAAACCCCTTAACTAAAGCCTTGACTCAGTAGAAACATGATCATCATGTGAGGTCTAGAAGACTAAAAGTCGTAGGCAGTTGTCTCTAGTCCAATTGGGAGTTTGTAAGGGTTGGTGTCCTGAGAACCAATTGTTTTGTACTTTGATTACATGAATGTTCAATTATTATATATTTTTCATTGTTCTGCATTACTATAATATAATAATGTCCTGGAATATTTGTTGCATTAATAAGGTCATGGAAGATCCCCGCTATGATGAGAACCTTGAAATGCTATAACAATATTCTTAAATAAAGTTCTACAATTGGATGACATACTATGATAGGACACATAATATACATACCGTCATGTGCAAGTACTCGTAAGAAGACGAGACTCTCTCTCATGGAGTTCGCACTTGGTAATCTCCAATATGGAAGATTATGAGAACATACCCGCCAATAGCAATTCTGCATGTCTTGGTGTCATCAGACATTGATATCTATGAGAGTGTGTAATGGTCCTTAGACTGGAATATTATCATTAACTCATGTCATGACTCGTGCACTTAGATTTACTGTTGAAAACCATCATGCAAACAGTTGGCGGGAAGTATGGTACGTTGGGTGCGTCACGAGTGACATGTTATTAATGGATAAGTCGAGGAAGGATTTGTACCTTCCATTTATGGATGTTTATATCTTGTCCCTTTGATTTAAATAGAACTATCGCATGAAATTCCATGGACATGGTGTAAACGATGAGTTTATTTTAGGTAGTCAAAGAACGACGGATCAAGCATATAGGTTTAGGACACTGCCATGAAAATTGCTTGGTGAGATATTGAGACAAAGGGATTAAATTACACGGTAAGCATTCGTATTTGGTGATACATCAATGTGGCATCAACTTCTTTCTCTTGGGTGCCTTGACCCGCTGCTAGACAGTAATCTTGGACTTTAGGCAAGCCCGCCTAATGCCAACGAGAAAGAGGCCTAGAGGGTCACACACTAAGTGTATTCAAGTATCTCAAATAGAATAAATATTATTCCGTACGTGGTTTAATAATTATTCAAGGAAGCCTAAATTGTTTTAATTTTGGAGGAAGAATAAAACAAGTACACACTGCGTATCAATGATTACACACTGTGTAGTTTTATTTTGAAAACAAGTACATGCCGTGTATTATTAAATGTACATGCTGTGTAGTTTTCATTTTGGAAAGGAAATGAATAAATGAAAACAAGATATACACGCCGTGTACATTGAATGTACACGCCGTATAGTTTTCAATGAAAAACAAGTATACACCATGTATTTATTAATACACGCCGTGTAGTTTTTCCAGTCAGGATTTTGAGGAAATATCATTTTATTAAATGATATTTATTATAATCAGCGTGAGAGCATGTCAAGGAATTAATTATTCTACATGGGTTTTTTCAATAAGAGTTAATTAAATAAATTAAATGCATAATGTGTTTATTTATTCTCATAACTCTACAACCTCAAACTCGATTATAAATATCCTCACAACCCCAACTCATTTCCTACACAAGAGAATCTTTGTGCACAACAACTCTGGGGAACTCTTTCGAGGCCGCACGAACCTCTTCCTCCAAGAATGCTCTCAAGAACGAGAGAGATCCTCTTCCATAGGATCAAGACTATCTAAGGAGGAAAACACAAGAAAATGTTTCTCCACGCTAGCACCCAGAGACTCCTTTGGCGACGTCCCGAGATATGAGGTACATGTGTGGATCACTGCTAGAGGAAGTCTACACTTGGCTTCTGCAATGCAAAGATGAATCACATTGGAACATGATCAAGAACATCAACAAATAAAGAATACCCAAAAGGTATTTCTTTTCAATCGATTAAATTAAATATAATCAACCTGTAACGATCCTACTTTGTGGTTCCGAGACATTCCTTTTATCTGTCTTTTTCTATGATTCGATTCATGGAGACTGGCGTTTATCATCGTATTGATCCCGGATTGATCATTGTTAATGACAAAAAGCCAAGTGGGCACATCCACCTATGCACTTCTGCTATGCCTAGAACCTTCAAGGATCCCATAACTTGGTACGACAGGAGGGTCCTACTCTAATAGTTACCGATGAACTCCACTTCCAAGCCCTGATAGAGGGTAACACTCGGGAATGTCATCAGGGAACACTGCCCATCCATTCTGAAGGGTAACAAATGGAATATGTTATCAGGGAACTATACTACCCATCCCTGCTGGAGGGTAGCACGCAAAAGAAGTCACCAGGGAACTCCATTGCCCAACCTTGGTTGAGGGTAATTCCTAGAAGAAGTCATTGGGGAACTCCACTTGCCAGCCCTACTAGAGAGTAATGCCTAGAAGAAGTTATCAGGGTACTCCACTTCCTAGTAATACTAGATGGTAATTCCTAGAACTTCAAGGAACTCTAATACCCAAAATTACTGGAGGGTAACTTAGAAATATCTTTAGCAAACTCCACTACCCAACCCTACTAGAGGGTGCTACCCAGAAAGGTCTTTTTTGATCCCAAATGATCATTGACTTCATTAGGAATCAACTAAGAAGGTTCCGAGCTCGGAACATTTCACATCATATCTGGAAAGCCACATCCAAGGTAACCATCACATTCTATGTGAAAAAACACTCAAGATATGCTACTCATAAGCCAAAATCTGAGTTCAGATGAAAGATATATAGACGTTCAAAGTTTTCTCAGAAGAGATCAAGGATTACATGGAATGTGAGGTTAACCACATGATATGTGGCCCCACTTCACAGCCTAGCTGTTTCTTTAGTTGGTACACGAGTCCCTATCCATGTAGGGATACACGTCGTGTAGGTGGACTACACGGTGTGTCTAACATATCTGGTGACCAGGCCATGTATTGCTGGCTATGTCTGTGTACTTGGACCCCATGTCTATATACTTTGGTACATGGTGTGTCAGTCCACATGGGCTGATTCTCTTGTGGTCAACCCATGTCTGTGTACTTCTACATAGACTCCCACTCATGCAGTCCGCCACACGGGTTATCTAATCGGGATAGGGTACACAACATGTAAGTGAGCACTACACACCATGTCATCCTTAAATTTTCCTAAAACCTAGAGCCACTTCTAAGGGGGTATACACTCCATGTTATTCATCCTAGAACACATCACAAAGTTTTTTTTACAGAATTCCCATATCTAAAAATCAAAGATCTATGTTTTGTTTTAGGTCGATCTTCCGCAGATCCTTCCATGAAACGATCCAAAATTAATGGATTTAAGCACCATTCATTATTTCCAGCACTCATTCACTATAAATCATCTACTGTAGGTTTATGAGGGTTTTATCATTTGATCCACATACCGCTATGGAATTTTTCATCACGATATTGAAGTTTAACAGTTTAATAGTCATCCCCATCTCGTAAAAATCATAGATATATGACTTCCTCATCGATCCGTTGTCGTTTCGTCGATCCACTACATATCTGGGGGTCCAATTGAGTGTGGTACCTCCCAAAAAAGTAAAACTGGAACTAATGGGTCCAATCAGTGAAGAAAATAAAAAATAGGGGAGAAAATCAACAAAAAATAAGTTTTAAACACCATCAACCAAACTTTCTTGACCGGCGATCAAGAATAGGGTACTGAGGTTAGATAAACAAATGAAATAAATCAGAATTTGGTACCTGGGCTCATGCCAAGGCCAAAATAGGGTGCATATCGAAGAATCAACTATTGATCTGCTCAAAAATTTAATCCAAATGTGTAAAACACCAAAATACGAGCCCTACCTCGATTATGGATTGATCCTTGGTGAAGAATGTGTTCACCAATAATTTGGGAGGTTTCGTTGCATTCACTGCATCTTGATCTACTATGATATGATGTTTCGTCATAATCTACCAACAGAGGAGGGTGAAAGAGGTATAGATTTCTACCAGGGTTTATAGGGACAACCCTGGAGAAATTGTAATGGATGAACTCTTATAGTTTTATCCTTTGCATAGAAAGTAAACTAATTAATTAAATAATTAACTCATCAATTCATTAAATGCATCGTCAATAGATGCCTTTACCAAACGTTCTACATCGAACAAATTTAGATCTTGGATTGGGTAAAAACCACATTTCAAACTCAATAGTGGTCTCTTATTTCTCATTTGAGTCTCCATCTGTGAATTATTTGAGTTTGGGTTATTTAATAAATAAATTAAATTAATTATTTTATCCAGTGCACCCACCAACAACTACCCCATACAAACGTCTTGTTCCGACTAACCTTAGGTCACACCTAGGGTAAAATACATGTTATAGATTCATCTGTGGTATCAAATTTCTAATACGATACTCTATTTATGAGACATTCCACCTTTTTAGGAAAACTGTCTGCATGTAATAAAAAATATATTTCATATTTTTATAAAAGTAATTTCAGGATCATCAAACCTTAGAATCATGCGTCGTCTCAGCACCTGGATCCAAAAATATTCCTAGGAATATTCCAAAGTCTTACATGAAAAAACTAGAGTCTCTATATTCATCATCATCAAATCATTGTAGTAAATACCCTGTAATGCATAGAGAAGCCATAGATTTACACAGATGATGAAAGTTGAAAGTGACGAGTTTCTCTTTGATTGGAGGTGTATGATGAAACTGTGGTCATGAAACATTAACTTGAAAATATAAACAAACAAGCACACACACACACACATATAATTGAAAACATATATTATCTAATATAAAATATATTTACCAATAATTTCATGTAGTTGAATTTATTTGATTTTTTACTGAAAATTGATCATTGTTAAACATTTTCTATAACCTATTTTTTAATATATCAATTATCAAAACATGTATAAAAAATAATAATTAAGAATAAATAACTTATAAAAAAATAAAAATTACTTCTTGCTAAAATATTGACATACTCTACCTAATACACCAAATTATGGTAAAAAAACCTTGTAAAATAAAACACAATAAACAAACTGAAAAGAAAAAAATTATATAAATACTAATTTATTTAACTTTAATTAAAAGAGACATACCTGAAAAATCTAAAACTTATAAAAACTAACAAAATATAAACAAATTAAGCAAAAAATGATTGTATAATTACTCATTTTTTAAACTTTAACAAAAAAATATATATCTGAAAATCTAAAGGATTGTGTAGTGTGGATGTTTTTTATAAATCCATAATCCATTATACAAAATATTAAAAACATATAAAATTAAACAAAATATACCAACTTAAAGTAGAAAATTATTATCTAAATACTCATTTTTTAACTTTAATTAAAAGATAAATACCTGATAATTCAAATTTCAATCATATTTAAAAAATATTTTGCAAACAAACTATAAATATAGGTAAGTTCATCATTCATATACCACATGGTATCATGGAAAAGATATAATAACAATTAATGTTATAATATTAAAAAATATAATATTTTTATATAAAACATAAAATAATAATTATAACTAACCTTATCAAATTCAGCCATTGGCCTAGTTCTAATTATCACATACATGAATCTTAAAACTTAATAACTGCATTACACACTTCCTTTTTGACTATGAAACTGTGGTTGTAAATCATTAAATTGAAAACAAAAACCAACACACAAAGATACACACACACACACACACACATATATATATGTACAAGAAAACACAATATTCTTTAATATAAAATATATTTACCATTACTTCCATGTATTGGATTGTATTTGGATACTTTATCAACATGTGATCTTTGTTGAATTTTTCCACGACCTTAATATTTATATATATCAACTAAAAAAACATGTATAAATATTAATAATTAAAAATAAACTTTTAAAAAATAATGAAACATACTTGTATAAAAATTTTCAATATTTTTTATGAATACCACCTAATAAAGAGAAAAACAAATATAATTTTTATTCATTTGGGAATAATATGCCTAACATCCAATGAGATCTACAATATAAAAAGTTCAAAATTAATAACATTATAATGAATATTACTTCATAGTTATCTTAGTGTTATTACCCATCGTGTAATGAAAAAAACCATCACCAAATATCCATATTTTTTAATCTATCAAATATATATATGCGACTCTAGTAGTAATTTTCATATATTGAACAAGCGTTGAAATGAATTATGGATTTATAAGACCATAAAAACTAGTGGTATCATTTTGAATAATAAGAATGTGTAGATACCTAATTAAATAAGTAATATAGTAAATTAATTGAAATAATCTTTATTAAAAGAAAGAAAAAAAGAATAATAAATTTATTTGGAAAAAAATGCAACACATGGACACTGAGCTTATAAAAAAAACCAGATCCATAATATCTTTTTTGAATATTATCAATGGATAATATCTTCTGCATATATCATAAATCATCTAAATCTCATAAATATTATCCAAGTAAGAAGAAACCTATGATAATATTTTTAGCAAATTAGAAATCTCATAAGTATATGAAGTTTCTAGTGCATGAACGTTTTGTTTCTTTTTGACTAATTATTTTGATATTAGATACTCCTATATAAATTAATTATCAGAAAAAATTATAAGTAATTTTTAATCAAATTTAAATAATATTCAAAAAACAGTGCATACATCATATGTTAGATAACAAAGAAGGATAGTTAAACAAAGTAAAAAAATGACCCATACAATCTCCAACTCTAGTAACATCCTCAATAAGCAATAAAAATAGTCTAGTTGGATCAATAATATCATGTAATGATATTATTACATAACCAGACTACATAGGCTAGTGATGTACAAAATCCCAAAAAATATGTATGGCTTTATATGCGACAATATGTACATCGGGATCTCCAGCATAAAAATCATAGTATTTGGCTGGTTTTGAACAAGGAGGTGGAGGATCCAAGTCGGTAGGCTGGATAGGTTGTGCAAGCTCTGTTGGTAGTGCAGGCTACACAAAATTCATAGGTTATAATTGTATCATTAATTGTTAAAACTTATCCTACACCTATGATTGAATTTTATCATTAATTGTGCAAGCTCACCTCATATCCTCTTACATAGTTGGGGTGTTCTGGATTTCCTAAAGTAGTATCTAGAATGTCCATACTACCCTCATGGATAAAATTTACCTACATCAATTTCTCCTGAAGGTCATCCTAAAATAAAAAATTAAAATGGTATATTAGTTTCATTAATTTAAAAAATACAAGCATTCATGGAAAATAAAAATCAATTTCTTAAAATTTTGTCAGCTACTTCATTATATTTCTCTGTAAGATACTATTCATTTTTCTATTCTCTCTCTTTTCCATTTTTCAGGGAAAATGGGGGGATATGGAGTATAACAACCCATGTTTTGAGCCAAGGTGAAATTCTAAGGGAATTTTGAATGTTGGTGTTTATTGGATGAACTATTATTTTAATTGAGCTTCAGACCATAATTTTGAGAGTTAGAACAAATAAAAGTGTTGTTTTTAGACTTGGGTAAATGACCAAGAGGTTTCTTGGGTGTCTTGTTGAGTTTAGGGAGCACCAGGTCCCATAAATAAAATTTTTGGGGGTCTTCATAGGGCCCACGGTTTGTCTAAAACCCTGTGGTCCCCAACAGAAAACTATGTACCTTATAGAGAGGAGTAGATGTAAAGAACATGGGCTGCGCAAGATTTTCCCAAATCATGTTCCTAGACTACACAATTAGTGCTAATTTGGGAAGTTTTCCCCCACTATTCATCACACAGTTGGTGCACAATTAGGGTCACCATGCGGGGAAACCACATGAGGTGGGTTCCTTAGGCAGTGGGTGCCACACAGTTGGTGTACAGTTTGACCAAACCGTCCAACCTAGTTTTTAGGGTAAAATTACTCCTTTTCCATTAATTAGGTTTAAGTTTTATTTTATTTCTTTTCTCCTACTCCTCTCATCACGTGAGGATCTCCTTGGCACCATGGGTTTCCTCCTCTAAGACTATTATAGGCTTTGCTGAATCTCCTTTGTCCGTCATCAGAATCAAGTGCCATCAGTATCTAAAAATACGCATCAGTAAGATATCGATTCCTTTTGAATATTTATTCATTTAATCTTCTCTAGATTGAGTTATTGAGGTGACAATTCATTTTCTCTATTCTCAGGGTTAATGTATTTTTCTTATATTTTTTCCAAACTAGACCGAATCGTACATTTATATTAGATGAGTGTAATGTCCTATGAACGAGGTAGGTGGTCTATGGATTTTCCCTAAATTTACATTGAATTTTGAATAGTTCCATTGTTCCATTTTCCAGCCTTTTCCTAGCATCTCCTATTAATTGATTTCTTTATATAAAATTTATCATCGAACCTAGATACACTCCCTATGATCATTATTTTTTAGTTTTAGATTTCCACCTTGAGCATGAACACCCCGTAGGTGTACCGACATGAATTTCACATTTTAATTAATTGTTTAAATGCATGAAAATCCTTATAAGAATTCAACTTAGTGTATAAATGGAATTTATCTTTATATGAAATTGTCTAAATAATAAGGGAACATTTTAAATTCCATTTGAACCCTTATATTTGTTTTTCCATTTGTGGTAGTTTGTTTTAAATGTTTATTTTAATGAATAGAGACACACCTTTGGAATTAAACGTTTAAAGATTATAAATGAATTTTTTGAAGAACAATGTCATGATTAGGTGTGATATATTTGAAATTAAAAAGTTTTGATTAGTGATTTAATGCATTCTTGCTCGTTTTTCTTAGATCTTATATTTTTCGTTTATTTTGATAACTATAAGGCATTTTTTGTGCATGGCCTAAAATGAAATCCTTAAATGAAGTGGCCCACTTCTTTAAAAATGTTCATTTAAGAATAGAACCTTCTAAGTGCATGGATTTTCCACTCCTAACTAAATAACAATAAAACAGAGCTCCACCTAAGTGCTTGAATTTCTTAATAAATGAGATTTCCCATGTAGGTAATTGCCCAATGGACTATGGTACCTTCTAAGTTCCTATTTATCCTTTTTAAAATGAATTTACATGTTTGTTAGACCTTATATAATGTTTTTTATTTAATTATCTTTTGTATGATGGATTACTTTCCTTTATTATGTTAAATGGTCTAATTAAAGTGGAATTGAGTTGGGTGGTACAACCACACCCTTTGTTATAATCAAATAAGTACGACTTATGTGAATTGAATTAAAGGACTTAAATGTAATGGATTGACATGATGGAATTACATTCTTAGATGATTCTAAATGTTTAAATTATATGAATTTATTATATTAAACTATTGATGTGAAATGAATTATAAAGGGTGGAAAGGCCATGCTATTTAATGCATGATTAGTACATGATATAATTGAAATGTTATTCCTTGATGATAATGGATTAATAAATGTAGATAATGATATATAATGCCTCATGGATCTTGTTATTATTATTTTTTTATTATCTTATTATTCTTTGATATAAGCTATGGAATAATGGTAAGGGATATTTTGAGCATGGAGAAAAATCATTCCCCCTTACATCGAGTGTTGAGTCATGGAGTCTCACACTATTGATACTATGGAGGACATTATGATGAGGCTCCATGCTCCATATTTAGAGTGTTGACATGATGGATCACTCACTATACATAGTTTCATGCATGAATTCTCACACTCTATTGGGATGTAGGTAATGTACCACATTCCTTGAGATTATAGGCTCATTTAAATTGGTTGTGGATGACTATGTTACACCTGGTCCAACCATCACCTAGTATTCTAGGTATATGGACACTTAAATCCACACGTATTTGGTCTATATAGGTGGATGAAGTTTATAAATAATATATATATATATATATATAATTATTAATAAATATATAGTCACTGGTTAGACATCTCTTTTTGGCCATGATCCAAAGTAGGTAGAGTCTCCAGGTGTCCTTTAGGAACCTGAGCATGCTGTTGTTTATTTATTTATGTATTGTTTATTATTCATATTACCTACACACTATTTTATTTATTATTCACAGATTGGATTAAGTTGTAGACATCATGGGTGGTAACCTACTGGGATTTATATCTCACACCCTACTCGTGCCTCTATTGCACCAGGTTACCCAAGTAGACATTATGTTCACTGGACCATGAATGATTGCCTATATTATTTTTCCAATACCTGGGAGTTTAGGGAATAAGACCCAGAGAGAGCTTGGGATTCTCATGGAGATCTCCCTTGGGGATTTTTTTCTTTCTTTATTTTGTATTGAACCGTATCTTATAGCATGATTTATGTATACTATTCTAGTTATGTATCATCATCAAGACGTGTATACATCTATTGTATATTATCATTGACCATTATTAATATTTAGATGATTAGTAACCTTTTTATACTCTATATTCATCTATTAGTTCTTCGACTATTGATTTTTATTTGTTATAACGTTGTACTACTCTAATCATCATGATATAGTCTCCCCACTATCACCTCCTTAGACCTTCACTACTAGTTAGAAGCCTCTGGGGTATGGGGAGGTGTGATCGAGGCTATGTGACCCACCAGTCTGGCTAATGTCCTAGTGGTCAGTTGGACTAGGTTGTTACAGAGTGGTATTAGAGGTTTTTTTCCTTCATACTACTATTTCAGGAATCGGTAGACATGATATTTGGAATGTGTCAGTGCTTGGGCCAAGGTGAAATTCTAAGGGAATTTGAATTTTGGTGTTTACTGAATGAGCTGTTTATTAAAGAATGCTTGAGAACATAATTCTAAGAGTTTTAACACTTAAAAGTGTTGTTTTTAGACTTGGGTAAAGGACTGTGAGGTTTCTTGGGTGTCTCATTGAGTTTTGGGAGCACAAGGACCTAGAAAAAGAAGGTTTCGGTGGTCTGTACAGGTTGCACGGTTTGTCTGAAACCATGCGACCACCAGTAAGAAACCATGTGTCTTATAGAGAGGATAAGATGTGAAGTACATGGGATATTAATAGTTTTCACAATCCATGCACCTAGAATCATGATTAATGAAAATTTGGATAGTATGATCACACTATTCCTAAATTTTTTGTCACATGGTTAGGGTAACCGCGTGGGACAACCGTGCGAGATGTGTTCCTTAGGTAGTGGGTGCCACATGGTTTGCACACGGTTTGGCCAAATCATATAGCCAAACTGTGAAACCAAGTTTTTAGAGTGAAATTACCATTTTCAGATTAATGAGGCTTAAGTTTTCTTTTGTTTCTTTTCTCATCCTACTCCATCCATGTGATACTCTCCTTAGTGCCATGGGTTTCTACCTCTAAAACTATTCTAAGATTTGATATATCTACTCCATCCATCATTGAAATCAAGTTTCATCAGTCTCTATAGATCAACATCGGTAATATCTTGACTCCTTTTGAATATTTATTCATTTAATATTATCTCGATCAGGTTATCTAGGTGCAAGATCATTTTACCTATTTCTTGGTAGAATGAAATTTTATTATATTACTTCCAAACCAGACCAAATAAGATATTGATATTGGATGAGTGGAACATCCTAAGTATGAGGTAGGTGGTCTATAAATTTTTTCCATAAAATTCCATTGAATTTTAAATAGTATTGTTGTTCCGCATGCCAACCTTTTCTTAGTGTCACCTTTTAATTGATTTCTTTATATCAAATTGATCATCACACCTAGATACACTCCCTATGATTGTTGTTTAGTAGTTTGAGGTTTCCAACCTCAATCACGGACACCCTGTGGGTGTTTCGGCATGAATTTCCCCTATTAATTAATTTTTTAAATGCTCATAACAAATTTTAAATGTTATTATTTAACTATAAATGGAATTTACCCTTGTATGAACTTGTCTAAATGATAATCGAACCTTCTAAATTCCATTTAAACCCTTATATTTGTTTTTACATTTTTGGAAGTTTGTTTTAAATGCTTAATTTGATGAATAGAGAAATGCCTTTGAAATTAAATGTTTAAAGATGCTAAATTATTTTTTTATAATAATGTCATGATTTTATAATAAAACCCCTCAAATGAGGTGTGATGTATTCAAAATTACAAAATTTTTATTAGTGATTTAATGAATGCTTTTTTGTTTACCTTGGGTCTTATCATCTGTCTTTGTTTTGATATCTGTAAGGAATATTTTATGCATAACTCAAATGGAATCATTAAATGGAGTGTCCCTCTTCTATATAAATGTTCATTTAACTATGTAACCTTCTAAGTGCATGGATTGGACACACCTAACTAAATGAACCATGAACCAAGCTCCACCTAAGGGCTTGGCTTGGTTAATAAATGGGATTACCCATGTAGGTAACTTCCCAATGGACTATGGTACCTCCTAAGTACCTCTATAGCCTTGTTAAAATGAATTTACATGTTTTCTAGATCCTATGTAATGTTTTTAATTTTATTATCTTATTCAAGATTTCTTGATTTCCTTGATTATGTTAAGTCGTCTAATTGAAGTGGAATTGAGTAGGGTGGTATGACCATGCCTTTTATTATAATTAAATAAGCATGAATTATGCGAATTGAATTAAAGGGATTAAATGGAATGGATTGAAATTATGGAATGACTTCCATAAATGATTTTAAATTTTTAAATGATATGACATGATTATATTAAACCGTTCATGTGAAATGAATTGTAAAGGGTGGAAAGCCCATACTGTTCAATGCATGCTTTATACATAATATAATTTAAATGTTATGCCTTGATGATAAAATATTAATAAATGTAGAGCATGAGAGGTAATGCATCATGGATCTAGTTATTATTTATTATTATTATATGATTATGCCTTGATATAGGCTGTGAAACAATGTTTAAGGATCTATTGAGCATGGTGGAAAGTCATGCTCCCTTACATCAGGTGTTGAGTCATGGCGTCTGGCACCATTGATACTATATTGGAAATTGGACCGAGGTTCCATGATCATTGTTTAGAGTTTTAAAATGATAGCTCACTCACCATCATTATTTTTATGCATAACGTCTCACACTCTATTGGGATATAAGTCATGCACCCTATTGCTTGAGCTTATAAGCTCATTTAGACTGGTTATGGATGATTGAGTTACTCCCAATCCAACCAGCACCTAGTATTATAGGTATATATCCACTTATATCCATATATACTTGGTCCATATAGGTGGATAAAGTATATAACTAAACTATATATATAATTATTAATATATATATAGTTACTGGTTAGACACCTCTTTCTATCTATGATCCGAAGAAGGTAGAGCCACCAGGTGTCCTTTAGGAACCCGAGCATGCTACTGTTTATTTATTTCATTATTGTTTATTATTCATATTACTTGAAAAATGTTTTATTTATTATTCACTTACTAGATTCAGTTGTAGACACTGTGGGTGGTAACCTACTGGGATTTATATCAAACACCCTGCTCGGGCAACCATTACACTAGGGTACCCAAGTATACCTTATGTTTGTAGGACCATGGATGATTGCTTGTGATGCTTTTTAGTACCTGGGAGTTAGGGTCACAATACCAAGCAGGGGATCACGATTCCCATGGAGATCACCTTTGGGGATTTTATTTTATTTTGTATTGTATGTATCTTGTAGAATACGATATGTATATTATTCTATTTATGTACCATCATCAAGACATGCATGCATCTACTGTATATTAGCGTTGGCCATTATTTATATTCATATGATTATTATTCTTTCACTACTCTATCTTTATTTATTAGTGATTATTATATTGATTTTTATTTGTTATACCACTGTGCTACTCTGACCATGAGGGTATAGTCTCCCCACTATCACCACCTTATACCTTTGATGCTAGTTGGAAACCTCTGGCATATGGGGAGGCATGCTTGAGGCCATGTGGCTTATTAGTTCGACTACCATATTAGTGGAAAGTCGGGTCAAGATGTCACATAGAGGACCAAATTGGACCTCTTTTGAACCACTATTACATTTAGATCTTAATGCATCAAAAAATTCTTCAATCATTTTCCCCTCTAATAAAGGACACCCCCACATGATAAAGTATGAGGGTATACATTATGCAATTGGATCTCTTGATGAGATCTCTTGGAGGCCTATTATATAAAAATAAACTAATAAGTAATCATGTAATATATAATAAATTTTATAATATTAAATAATTATAATACAATAAATGCTTCATCATATCGGATAGAGAAAACATTCTTCCATGTACTTGCATTTAAAAACCCATACATGAGGCCTATGTTTTCATTTTTTAAATTCCCAATAACATTTTTTTCAATTTTTTTAATATCTCTCCATTGAACCACAAATAAAGATATAAATATTTTCTAATTTCATTCATTTCTTAAAAATTTAATGTCATCTATAATTGAATAAATTAAATAGTAATCATTAAAAATATATAATATTCAAAAAATAAGATAAAAATAAATCTATTTGAATATTTTACCATTACAGACTCCCACAACTACTCTTTAATCTTATTAACAATAAAATTCCAATCAAGATATAAAATGTTAATCCTGTAACAGTTCTACATGGCGATATAATCGGTAAACTGTGTTTCATTTGGGCTAGTTGGGTTATTATTATCATCAAATTTAATATGTATTATATTTAGTCTCCATGAGCAAGTGATGGTTTTGTTAAGCCTATAATCCCACATTTACCAACTTTAGAAATATATTTCTCTGTAAAAGAAGGAGAAGAATTCTCTATATGAGGTGTATCAGAAGTCCTGTAATTATTATTTTTTAAATAAATAGATATATTTCATTAAATAATTATATTATTGAATATTTAATAATATTAAAAAGATATATAACTTAGTAAATGTTCTCATGACTCTGTGTATATCATTGAAATAATCAAATGTAATGAAATTATGTGTACCTATATATTATTAGTTACATAAATATATAAAAATAATGATTACAAAAATATATAAGTAAAAAATAGTGTCACACATGTGTATATTTCAAAATAATAATAATAATGATTTTATTATTCTTAAAAAAAAATATGCAATTTAAACTATTAAATATAAAAAATTAATTCTAAAATGATTGAAATATTTATAAATTTAAATATAATAGTTACAAAAAAAGTGTTTTTATGTGAATAAATTTAACCAAAACATAATGATTTACTTTTGGTTTTTCAATCAAAAAATGCTTACCCATATCTGTTGAATATAAAATTTAACATAAAAGACATATAAAGAATCAAATATATATAATTAAACATCAAATAATTAATATAAAATAGATTTTTTAGACATATAAATTTCAATAAATAAATAATAGATATATTTACCTAAATAATTAGGAAATTAATTTAGTGTTTTCCCATATCTCATTAGCATGACCATTTTGTATATCATGGACTATGTCTGCATTATAGTCATTTTTATAATTCAGAAATTGCGTAATAGATGAGTAAGACTCTTATAAATCCATACCATCATCATCATAATCATCATCCAAATGGATTATTTTCCCTTATAAAACAACAAACCATTAATCATTCGTTGAATCAATGACATAAAATATTTTCTTTTCATTTTTATCCATGATAAATAGTTCATATTTGTAGCTAAATCTTTTAAAATAAACTAGTGAAAACCCATATTTATCATGTTTCACACCAATATTATTGTCAATCTAGTTACACTTAAACACTATGAGTCAAAATTTAGTATAATAAATTTTCTATATATGCACAAGAACTCCAAAATATGTCATTTATGTAGAAATTATGTGTTTATCTTTTACACTCTAAAATTAAATAATTTAGCGAATACCATTACCCTACTATTTTTAATGGTAATATTTTCATCCTGATTTTTTATGTGTAAAATGTGTACCCATTAATATCAAAAGCATACCATGTGGTCACATTAAGAGATGGTCCCCCTAGAAACCATTTAAATGTTTCTGATATAGATTTATCTGTGATGAATTTATTTTTAAACCATGAAACAATTATCTTTTTATGCTCAATCATCATCTACTTTTCATTTATTTTTAGATATCGTACCTTTAATTCAACATTATGAGATAATATATATGTATGAACCTCATCTGTGTTGTTAAAAATGTATAAATGTGTCTGCATCACATCATCACATGGAATGAGCTTTACCTTTAAGGCTTGAATTCCTCTACCTTCACTATCAATTATCAAATGTCAGGATACAGTAAGACCATTATTCTCCACTTCATACAAATAATTAGTACAATACTCAATAACCTATTTTGATACATATTTTTGAACAATATAGTTCTCCATTTAATAATGATTTTTAACATATCCCTTCAAAATTTTCATATATATTTCAAAATGACACTTCCAATATAAATAAACATACCCACATATTCTTATCTTATACACCATATGAATCACCAGATGAACCATTATATCAAAAAACATAGTTGGGAAATACATATTTAGTTGAAAGAGTATAAGAGAAGCTTCATTCTATAAAAAATATAACAAATTTGGATCAATGAATTTTCTATAAATGGATTTAAAAAAATTACATAATATAATGGTAATATTTTTGACTGGTGTAAACAATATACCACATAGTACGACTGGTAGAAGTTGTTGAATCAATACATGAAAATCATGAGATTTAATAACTATTAATTTAAAATCCTTCAATGACACCAAATTATTCACATTTTAAGAATATACACTAGGTAATTTAATACCATGTAGAAACTAACAAAAATCAATCCCCTCTATCTTTATTAACCCGTGACAAGTAAGAGTTAAATAGTTTTTGTTTCCTTTAATAGTGAGAACTAACTCCAATCATATTCCCATTAGTATCAAGTCTAATCAAGCATGAAATCCATCTGTTTTATTTCCTTTTATATTTAAAAGGGTTCTAATAAAACTATCACATATGTTTTTCTCAACATGCATAATATCAATGTTATGGTTTATCTCTAAAAATCTTCAATAATGTGGTTCTAAGAAGATAGACTATTTCTAACAGATATTCTTTGGGGAATAAAAATTTCTCTATTTCTAAATGTGAAATAAATATTTTTCAACCTATAATAATATTATTTATATAAAAATGGTTGTGGGGGGAGATTATATTACTATAAACTATTTTTTTTCAATCTATGATAATGATGATAAATTTTCAAAAATATTCAATTTTCCATGTACACTGTATTTCTTCTATTCTGAAATTGATAATATGAAGTCACTTATTCACAAATTAGACATGATTTACTTCCCTTAACACTATATATAGATAAGTTTCCTTATTAAGTAACTTATTTTATAATGAACATTATCATTACATACAAAAGGATATACCCTTTCTTATATGCATAAAAAACTCTAATACTTATCTCCCTTATAAGTTTCAAATCATCAATCAATGGTGAAAATACACATCAATATCTTTTCCAAGTTTTTTTGGTTTAGAAATCATCAAGAGCATCATAAAATATTTTTTTACTAATACATATTTGTGGGGATAAGTTGTGAACTATCATCAAAATAGGCCATGAACTATATTGGCTACTTTGAATATAATATAGATTCATTCCATCTATGAACAATCCCATTCGGATATTTTGAGATTCACTTAAAAAATTAGGAAATTATTTATCAAATATCTCTCACTATGGAGAATAATCAGGGTGAAATAAGTTACCATTAGAGTTTTTTTATCTATATTCCATCTTAACATTTTTTTCATCAATTTAATGTGAAAATAGAAGCTTCAAATTGGGAATTATTGGAAGGTACCAAATTTATTTAGTAGGAGGTTTGATTCTGGAACCTAAGAATGGATCAAATATGAATTATTGGAATTATTAAAAGGAATTATGGGAAGGAATTAATGGAAGGAATTATGGAAGGTACTAAATTTATTTAGCAGGTGGTTAGATTCTAGTACCTAAGAATGAATCAGAGTATAAATTTTCATTCATATTATTGTGTGATGTCCCACATTTAGGTCATTTTGATAAATATTCATATTATTTCCTATAAAAAACAAAATCATTATGAATAAAATGTATCTTTTTATACCCCAATCCCATCAGGCATAATATTTTATTTTCCTCATAATTGGAATCTATAATCCCTTTTCCTTTTGGAATTAGTTCTTTTAAAAGTTAATGTAACTTAGAGAAAATTTTATCACTCCACTCATTTCTTGATTTCAAGATAACTAATATTAGAATTGATGATAACACTATATATTTAGTGCAACCTAATAATAATGGTTTCTATTAGTCTTCATAAAATCATTCAATAGTTTCTATTTTTTTATGGTTTCATCACCTACATCATGAATTAATTATTCATTACAATTCTCTATATCATTATGAATATTTTCATCAATATTAGATGTTGAATTTTCCATTCTTTCACCATACCAAATCCAATGTATATAATTATAGATAAAACCATAAAAATTATATTATCCTTGATTTCCCTATAATTTTACATTCTCATATTCAAACACTTCACACATGGATATAAATTCAAATCTTTGTTTTGAAGATTTCGTTTAGAAAATTACAAGAAATTGTCATATCCTTTTTAATATTCATCAATGGTTCTTCATAAATTTATCCAATTATTATCCATTAAATACCTAAGATCACAATATAAAAGATGAATATATTAAAACATATAAACATTTCAAAAAATATATAAAAAGATAAAATTTAAACTTAAAAACATATAATAAAAATGATTGGTGATCAGGTGGGAAATATTAATGGGAATCAAATAAAAAATATTTTAATCTAGGAATTTATTTTATTTAAATAATTAATTATAAAATATGTTTTATGATCTTCGTAAAGGAATATGTATACTTTTTTCAAGTTTATATAGATTTTTTAAATGACTATCGCACAACACCACCTCCATTCTACCTATATCCTTCAAGATAGTCATCAATATTCCACTTTAATCAACCTAGAATAAATAAAATGAAATCTAAATTCAAAATTTGAATTATAAAAAAAATGATAAATTTTATTGGGTAAAAAATTTAGGTCAAATAAAGCATTGACTATAATAAGAAGCAAATTTAAAGAACTCATTGATTGACATCCCCAAACAAAATACGGTAATATGGGAGAGAAATAAATTAAGCATTAATTTTAAATATAATATAATATGAAATCATCCATAAAAATGAATCTTATAATTTATTACACACAATTTTTTTTGAAGTTATTTGATTTATAATAATCTTTAATAAAACCATTACCATATGGTAATGTGTTTTTCACCAATTTCAATATATTATTAAAATAAGCATCTGACATCTAAAAATTTGATTTAATATCCATAAAATTGGTGATTACTTATTATTTACTTACAACACAACTATATTAAGTTGATTCCTATAAATCAAAAGCATAATATAAATTTATGAAGATTAAAAATTGGCGTTGTAATCATTATCATACAATATTGATTTTGGTGGAAATGAATGAAAAAAATGTGATGTATAAAGTAATTTTTTTATTGAATTGTAGTAATTTTTTATGACATATATGTCTATATATTTAATTTATGTTTTTTATGATGTTCCAAAAATATATAATTTAGTTGGAATACAAAATGAAAAAGACCATGGATACTAGTTTTAATTGACACACACACATACACATATATATTATTTTTGAAAAAAACATTTGAAAATTCCCTCAAATAAAAAATATATATAATTTAAAATACTTGAACAACAAAAAATAAAATTAAAAATAAAATTAATATAAATGAATGAATAGAAAACTCAAATTTATAACTAATAGATAAAAAAGTATCTTCAAAATAAAAAAATAACTTACAAAATCAGTAGTAAGAAAGAACACTACAATATAAAAAACCGAGAAGTCGGTGGCTGGGTGAACACTAAAATAAGAAAAAACAAAAAATTAATATAGATAGTCAAAATTAATAATAAAGAGAATAAACAAAAGAGAATAAGAAAAAACACAAGGATAAAACACATTTGAAAAAACACATTTGAAAAACACATTTGAAAAATAATGAATATAGATGAGAAATAAACACATTTGAAAAAACACAAAAAACCTAAAATATTTATTCATGTAAAATTAATCATGAATATAGATGTACTCCCTAGAAGTTGGTGGCAGGGTGAACACTACAATATTGAAAAAACACATTTGAAAAAATTAATAAAAAAGAGAATAAACAAAAAACCTTTATATGTGGTTTCCAGTCAACCAGAATAGGGTTTTTGAGAAATAAATATCTTTATGGATCATGAAACAAGGATAAAGGATGAAATATTGAGGATCAATTATCACACTAAGATGATTAAAATAGAATAAAATAGTTGTTGAAGTTCATCAAGTGACCTTAGGTTCCATGGTCAGCTAGAATAGGTTTTTTGGAAATAAATCTTTTCAAGGATAGTGAAAAAATTAAAAATGAGGAGATATTTAGGATCAATGACATGAAAATATGATTAAAATCGATTGAAATTGACTAAAATCGTGGTTAAATATTGGTGAGTGGTCATCGGTTCCATCATGGGTTGAGAGAAAATCGATTTTGATAAAATGAAATAAGGGGTTCAGATTGAGATTTATTTTTAAAGGGTTTTAATGTTGGTTTTTTCAAAAACCGGCATTGTAACACTTTTTAATTAATATTTGATGTCAGTTTTTTGGAAAACCAATATTGATTTTTTTGAATTTTAACATCAATTTTGAAAGAAACTAACATTTACTATTTTTGGCATAACTTTTAACATCAGTTTATAAGAAACTGACATTATAACATCAACCTGAAAGGTAAGGATAGTGTGATTGTCTAATTAGTTGGAAGGTAAGGCTAATACCTATGTTATACTGAATTGTCTGATTATAGGTCCTTTGGATAATGGGCCTTAGATAAGGCTACAAGTGTACTATTTGAAGATGGATATTTAAGGAAGCAATATTATATGTGAAAATTGTTTAGCCAAACTTAGTTCAAATCAATGAAAAGTGTTGATGGTTAATGAAAGAACTTTCAACTATATGTTCTTGCTAGAGTTTTTGAGTATCTAAATTGCGATATTTATCATAAAATACTGTTGTAATTTATGATAACATCTCTTGGAGGATGAAGATGTTTGATGAGTTGAATTAAGAATGAAAAATATAATTATTAATCCTAGAAGATAAATCTAGAATTAATTATGACATAAGATGAGTTTTAGTTGCAAGAATATGTGTATCTAGAAGATAAAGTGTTGATAAGACATTATAAGACTATGATAATTGGAAAAGGTATATAATTCATTTCATAAAGTGACTCTAGAAAATATTTTTTTTGGAAGCTAACATGTAGAACATGTAGATGACAAGTCTGAAATTGAGTTTAGAGAGGCATGAACATTTATAAAGGATCATATTAGAATAACCTATGATTTCATTTGATATGTAATATTAAATAGGTTCTATGTATGAATACGTTTGAGAAATTCTTGAGTTTTTAGAACACTGGAAATAATTTGAAAGCATAATGGAGGAATATGTAGCTTTCTCTTGAATTTAAATATGGAAGCATCAGTGTGGATGTGTGGGATGCCCTGAAAGTGAATCCAAAAGTAGTTAAAACATAATGGAGAATAATTCCATGGAATCAAAGTTATAGATAATGACTATTTTGGATATCGGAGAATTTTGGAAATATAAGAATAAGTGAAGTTTGAAAGATACACTAATATGCAAGATTAACTTTGTATGTTTGAGAGTTATGGAAGATAAATATTATGATTTTATAAAATGTGGTTTATAAGGATGATGTTAAATTCTGGAAGTTGATTTAGAAAAAGTATTAAGAAGGATAATAATAGATAATAGACTTAGAAGTATAATTAGAAGTGGTATATTTTAGATTGTTATTGAGATGCACATGAGCCTCATCCCAGTTGGTGAGGTATCCTTAAGTGCATCCAAATAACCCAAGTTCAAATCCAGGTAGAGGAATATTTCCGGGGTACTATAACATTACTGTAGTAGGCATTGTAGATGTAATGTAGCATGACTATAAATAGTGCAGTACTGTAGCAGGACTGTACACTGTCCAGTACTATAGCAGAACTTTACACTGTACTGGTACTGTAGGAGAACTTTATACTAGAGCAGGCACTGTAGCAGTTACTGTAGAAGGTACTATTCGATACTATAATAGCTAGAACTATTCACCTTGGGACACTCGTTTGGGCTTGGAGTCCTTAAGGCTTTCGGGCCACCCAAGTCTTCGGGTCAGTAGGGCTTTCAGGCCACCTCAAGGCCTTCGGGCCACATGCAGTTGCCCCAGACACACTACCAAAAAGGAGCAGCTCCAGAAGAGGATTCAGAGTAGGTTCACTCACTAGAGTAGAGCCAAATGGATTTTTCAGAATGAGAGAGTATGACTATTCCATCGGGACCAGCCTATGCTTGCATGGGAAGCCTAGCCAGACGGCCATGCGAAGGTGGAGAGCTACTATCATGATGCAGATGCTGGGGAGGGGCATTTCCTTGTAGATAGTCTAGTTGAATTCCTTAAGACCATCAGGTCATGTAATCTTCTAAGCCTACATGACATGTAATCTCTGAGACTACGGTCCTTTTAAGGGTTCCCCCTCATCCCTTGAATGGGGGGTTATCAAAAATCAATAAAAATGAAGGCCTTCGGGCCGTTCAGGATATTGAGATTAGAAGCTATTTTATGCCATAAGGTTGTGTTGTGTAAAGATTGGAAGATACATTTTAGCCTAAGATTCCATTATCAAGAGTTTGTATGATGTGTAGATTCTATAAAAGAATAAATCCAGATTATTATAAGCTACATTAGTTTATGTTTGGTGATAAAAAAGGCTATGTGAGAGTAACCTAAAGTTTTTTAAAGGTGAATATGAATATGTAAAAGAATAAATTATTAATTTGGAGACTTAAATGTGATATTTCCAAGATATTCTTCATGAAGTAAATATCATGAGTCTTAAGATATGATTAAAGTTGAAATCTAAGTAAGAAATAAATATTATTGATAAATAATTGAATGATATTTTTTATGGTAAATCTATATTTTTTATAAGAGTTAAAGAGTCAAGGGAGAGCATTCAGAAAGTAGGAAATTCAAATTGAGAAATTCCCAGAGCTCTCACTGCCACTTTTTATGGAGGTTTCAAACTCAATGTTGGGTATAAAAGGAAGGGTGTTGAGTAAAAGAAAATACCAATGAGTATAAGAGATACCGACCAAAATATTACAAATATTTATAGTGTTTATAAGGAAGAATTGGAATTCTAGATGTTGCAGTTCTAGAAGTTTTGTGAGTGAGTCCAATGATCAATAAAAAATTGTATATATTTCAGATATTGAGATTCTTGGAGTAGTGAGAAATATTAAATTCTATACATGATGATTTTGGATTTTGAGAGTTAATAATTTGAGATACTACATGTTGAGTCTCTTAAATAAGGTGATCATGTTTTCATCCTAATTGTTTTATGTCTTAGAGAAAGATAAATCATTTGGTGCAGAAGGAACTTGGATATAATGGATCTTTATTATTCTAGTGTGAATAGTTTTTAAACTATAGGGATCTATTATAATCCTAGTTAGGATAATTCAATGAGGATATAGTGTTGGGAAAATTATGATACCTTACCAAATTTTATAATCAGTTTATTATATTAGTGATAAAATCTATGTCCCAAACTTGACTCGAACACAACAAGGGCATAGTCACCAACACTGGTAGTGAACCTTGTAAAAATCCTATATTCCTTATGTTACTTTATATTTTTATTTCATATGGGTAAGGGTTCAGATTAAATATTGATAAGATCCAGAATCTAACATATCACAATGTTTAATTTCACAAGGTAAATTATAAAAAGAGTAACATTTATTAAACCCTCATTTTTTAATGTTACATCATTTTCTTGATCACTTCCAGTGGTATCAAAGAAATCCTAGTTACCTCCACAATGATATTTTTTTTATAAATAATAGATTAATAATATCAATTCTATCGAATGTAAATGTATACTTTTATTTTATGGTAAGAATTATCACAGATGGAAGAACAAAATGATTCCTTATCATCTTTCACTTGGCCTAGAAGTTATTGATTATTCTATTGTGGGTTTTACTCTAATAGATACAGATTACCCCGTGATATATTCTTATAATATGAATTTATAAGTTTATGGAATGGAATTATATTGTGATTCCCTTATCTAAAAAAGTGGTATCAAAGAAAAGGTTCTACCTCTGATTGGATATTTTTTCCACATTTTTTTCCTGTCATATATGTAGTGATAATTTGAAGAAATTTATGATTTCCCTATCAAAGATAATATAGAGGTTATTTCTAACAAGACTTTGAGTAATAAGAAGAAAATAGAAGATAATAATCCAAATAAGGTAACTCATAAGAGAAAAATGAAATGGGATTAACCACTAGTTGAATATAATCAAAAGTGATAATATTTCTGTCATATCATTTGATAATTACCCTCATCAAGAATATAGTTCAAGTTGTGAAGAGTATGTACCCATTAAATCACATTATGATTTTTTACTATATAGTTAATTATTATTTGAAAAATTTCCCTCTTAAAGTCATCACTTTCATAATTGAGTTTATCAAGTCTTTACAGGATGAGAAATCAAATATGGAGTTAGAATCACATGCTTTGGAAAAAATTGACCGAAAAGTTGAAAACTTTTAGTACTATAATAAAATTTATTGAATCTAAAGAGTATACATAATTGTAATAAAAATAGATATTATCTGAGGAAAAATAAAAATCACAAAGGATAAGTGATAAGAAATAAAATATAATAAAAATAAGTGAGGAGAAGATCTATAAACTCGAACAAACTCATAAATCTATCATTGATATCAATAATTCTCAGTTGGAAATCAAGGATAAATACATAAAGGATATTGAAATTTTCCTATATTAAATGAGTAATATGCATGATCAAAATAATAATAAGAAGAGTGAATGGGAAGATTGATTTATTTCAGTTTAGGATAAGAAAATACCCTCAACATAAAGTGTCTTGTGTTGGAGGTTATAATGAGAAATCTAGAAGTAACACAAGCTAAATATTCTAAAACTAGTGAGAGAATATTATTTTTGTATGTTTTTGAAAAGATTATTACTTAAAAAAATTCATTCTAGTGTAAATAATATAATGAAATAATATAATTATGGATCCAATATAAGATTATAAGAAAATGGAATCTCTTTCTGCAATAGATTTATTTATAGTAATACTATTTCCATGAAAAATGTAGGTTATAATTTTAATTATAGACATATATGGGTGGTTAAAAATTGTGAGAAACCCAACACAACATAAAAGGAATATGATTGAAAGATCAAGAATTCTGGTTCCTTGAGAAGATCTCAAAAGGAAGGTGCCTTTATTTAAAAAACAAGCTATTCATACTGGATAGATTATTTCACAAAAGAAGAGATCAAGGTTTATTAAATACTGTTGGTATTGTAAAAAGTTTGGAAACTTGGACCTTTATTTTTGACATAATATATGAATTATTATAAGATAAATAAGTCCCAAATTATGGGGTACCAAAGTATAAGTCAAGAGTAAAGTGTCCAGGAATGTGTACACCAAAGGGGAGGGGGTGAATCAGTGCGAAATTTTTACTAAATTACTTTTAACCTTTTAATTTCTATATCAACATTAAAACCTCTATTATCAGTTTGGATAATAATGGATATATTTATGATTACCTATCACACATTAACCACATGAAATAAAGAAAGAAAAGCAGAAAAGTAGCATGTCGTATTTTTATAAGGTTTGGTCCCAATGTGGGTACCTAATCCTTATTGTGTCTAGTTCCTAGCGAGACACATATTATCACTATTTAATTTTTAGTGATTAGAAATTCATGTGAAGGAATCATACACTCTAAAATGAACACAAGGTGTGGTAAGGAATTATCTTTTCTCCTAGTGTTTACCTAACACTTTGAGGTGGTCTGATACCATCCTAGATATTTGAGTAGGTATCATACTCTTCCCAATATAGTTGCTTCCTCCTAAATGCTCTTTAGTCTTCCCAATATAATGAGATTATATTATACTGGTAGCCTATAATTATTCAACATCCCTCCTCAAATAAATCCTTAAAAATATCTTAAAGTTGCTCCAGATATCACTACATCACCAAAGAAAGATCGTCTTCCACAACCAGCATGTATTTGACTTCTAGAATACAGTCAACAACACTATAAGAACATCAGCCTTGTTGTCTTATTCACTCAGCATTAGAATTAACAATGCATATGGATATAAAAAATATTCACACAATCTTCTTTCTTAATTATTTCTTATGTTTCATTTTTTATGATATTGGTATATCATAGTGCTCTTTCTCACTCCTCATGAACATATAAATAATTACCTACATAATATCATAAACTTATTTTTTATTTGATACTTAGTATAATCTCATATGTGAAGTATTAGTTTTAAATTATTTTTTCTTTGAATTTTGGAATATATTAAAGATAGAAACAATGATGGATCACCCAAAACTTCTTATTCAATTTATATTTATTTATTGAATCATGTGAATAATATTTTCTATGTTTGAAATATAGAAATCCATTGATTTTTGGTAGATCAATATCCTCTTTAAATATAGTAAACTATATCTCTAGTTTTCTCATTTAATCTCATTAAATATTTGGTAAAATATATTCCTTTTAAACCTCCAAGAGACTAGAGGTTTTATTCTTTTAAACATACCAATAAAACTATAACTTCTATCCATGTCTGCATGGATTTATGAAGTGGATTTTAGTTTCAGTTGTGGATTCATCTATTTAATTACAAAGAACTCTTCAAAAATATTCCTCAATCATGCTTCATAGTGTGATATATTCCTTATAGTGTGACTAAATATCATTTTAAAAAATAGGATTAGGATTATTATTTGTCTCCATAATGATTCACAATGTGGTTCTCTTCTTCATAAAACAAAACTCATTATCCCAATCTATTAGTTTGGATCATATCTCCTTTATTGAAAATGTTTAATCTGTTAAAGATTATTTCCTTGCATTATCTAATTTCATTTCCAAGAATGTTTATTCTATAATTTCTCTATCTTCAGAGATATCAATTTTCTTTACGTGTAAAAACATATGCAAGAAATGAATATCTTACATATATCATTGTGAGTTAAATTATCTTATATATTATCCAATAACAACTTAAATATGTATATATGGTTTTTTACTTAGCATCATTTATTTTTATCTATAAAACATCTTACGAAATCCTAAAAACATATTATGTATCTTTGTAAGATAATTGAATTAACCACATTTCTTATTGTTCTTATTATGAAAAATATCTTATGTATTCTTTAGAAAATGTTATGTATCACAATAATACACCATAATTTTTTATTTTCATAATTTCCTTGGAGAATATATCACATATCATAAAAATCTGTTTCACATCATATGTTTTTTTTCCATATTTGAGTTTCCTCTTCAAAAAATATCTTACATAGAATATAAAATGCTATGCATCTACTGACTTTGACTTTTTTCATCCTAAAACCATTTCCAATATCTTAAAAATAATTGAAATATCTTATTAGTGGAATTACTTCATGAATTTATGTATACGACTCAAAGAAATATATTATGTATCATTCTGAGAGAATGTTACTCATAAAAGGAAGCCCCATAGTTTTCCAAATTTTTGATGATCTAAAGTAGACAAATATATTTCATATGAAATGCCTTATCTAAATTTATGATTTTGAGAAAAACATGCGTATGAAACCAAAATTGATAAAATATTCTAAAAACATTTTCAAATCACCTTAGGGAATATGGTGCCTATTTAAAGAATCTTAAAAAATTATAATGACTTTGAAAATTTTAGAATATTTAAAAACTATTCATCTTTAAATACAAATTATTTTATAGTATATAAATACTAATATTTGAGTGTTTAAATGTTACTTCATTTCCTTTTAATTATAGCTTCATTTTCAATAAACTCCATCCTTCATCCATGTGATTTTCATCATATAACACAATAACCTTCATACTGAATCATCTAATGATGGTTTCTCTATATTTTAGCTTGATTTAAATTATTTAATCACATTTTTAAATATATTCAGAATATAGATTGTCCAAATATATAAAAATATCACTGGAAGTGCTTCTAATTTTAACCACACTTGTCATGAACATGAGGATAATCTCAATAATAGTTTGATGTATGGGCTAATCACTAAGAATCATCTAAATTAAACTCCTCTACCAATATAAGAGTGGATATTCATATTACATGCAAGGAATTATTCCCACATATATTTATTATTATCTTCTTATATCACCCAAACCACTTATTTACATTCTTATTGACAAAAAAATACAACCATAATCTATTGGAATCTTCAATATCCTGATTTGGATTCATTGTAAATAACTTAAATTTATTCACAAAAGATTGTTTTAATATGTGTTCAGTAGTTCTACAATTATACCCCTTATTGAAAATATATACAAGGGTAAGTATAAGGGTAAAGTTATTTCCATCTCTTTAACTTCCTTGATTTAAAAAATCATCTTCCCCCTTTGTCCCCCTTTCTTTATTCTCCATATTTCTCAAGTGATACCACTTGAGAGATATAAAAACTAATTTTATTGAGATAGGGATGAAATAAATTTTTTAATTTGTAATGATCCATCAATTAATAAACTATGAGTCTATATGATCACTAATAAGTATAGAATATAAGTGTGATTGATAAAAACATCATATTATCCATAAATAATTTAACATGTGATAAAAACCTTGATTTTACTTATTAGGGGTTGTACAAATATATTTATCAATAAGGTTTATAACCCACACTCATTTTCATAAAAAAAATTAAAAACATTCAAGTGAAAAATTTCTTTTACCCCCTTTAAAACTATTTTAAAATTAAAAATCACTACACCTTTATAGATATATTTAATGTAGTCCAAAAATATGATGGTAAAAGTGACCATAATACATAATCATAAGATTCTTCAAGTACTATATTTGATTCTATATTCATATGAAATAATAAAACTATACAAGATTATACTTTTTGATAGCTTCCCTTCAAGGGATTCTCTATAATATCTCTTCATCATGGTTGATTTTTTTTTAGAATAAGCTCCAAACATATTTTGGTATCATTCAAGGTTTTCCAAGGAGGATTAAAGTTCTCCATAATGGATTACATACCATGTTATATTAATTTAAAAAAATTTATAGTCTCCTCTATGGTATATCAACTTCAGTTCCATTTTCAAGAAGTAAAAACACATAAATACGAGATTATGGTGAGTCTTTATAAGCTCATTAGTGAGGGAAATAGGGTTGATACTTATTTCTAAACCTAGAGAGTCATTTATTTGAATCTTTAATATAATGAACCTGCTCTTTATATCACATTTAAACATGATTTAGCACATAAAATTAAACTTAATACAACCCAGAAGATTGAGAGGTCTAGTGTCTTTGGGAAATTAGGTACATTACACAACAACTTAAAATATGAAAAGAAACATCTTTATTGAAAACTTATTTAACATGATGAAATTGTTCCTTCATACTTAACACTGCATATGATAACCTGAGGACATACATAAAAAGGGGTGAGCTATAAATCCTAGCAATTGATAAACATGGAATAACATGAAGAAGACAATACATGTTAGACAATAGGTGTATCAATGGACCATAAAAAGAATATAGATAATAAGGAATGATATAGCATGATAATCATAACATGGGAAATGTGGCAACAACTTAAAACACTGCATCATAAATATTGGTAAAGGATAAACCTGCCAAGGCATCATGGTGGAAGAAGTCCTATAATGGAATTAGGTAAACCCCATGTCCCAATGTGATGTATCATGATACTAACCATTACCCAATGCATTGAAGCGCTATCAGGGTGTACTCTTCATAATCATTTCACTCTCATGCTTAAGTGTTCCACATAGATCATATAAAATGGATTCATTCATTGTCATAATTTATTTCAAGATCAAGGAGTGTAGACTACATACATATAAGTCCCTAATTAAATACCTTTATGTGTATAAAGGTGAATAACCATGATATAAAAATGGGTATGGTATTCACTACACAATTATTATGGAATAGAAAATTGCGGTGCAATTTCAGTAGCATAACAACACAATATAGAAATTAATAAAAGGGATTTATGAGAGAGAAAGGGGTATATCATCATTTAGATATAAAATTTACAGTAATAGGTATATGTAAATAGATTACCCAATATAAGGAATTAAAAATAGAATGTGTAACACAATAAATAAACTTAAAAAAGTGGAGAAAGGAAAGAACCCTTACAAAATTTCGGCATGGTAACAAGTGTACATAATGGTTCATAGGAGGGATAAGTGAGAGTGAAAGAGGATATTATCATTTATACATGAAATTTGATGTAAGGGGGATATATAATAACATATCCCAATATAATAAAATGTAAATTAAAAGACATAACATTAAAGGAGTGATTGATAAAAGATGAGAGTGGAAGATCCATTACTTGAATGTGTGACTAAAAAGGCTTGGAAGGGGATTCTTGAGAGCTTAGGGGTGCCTTAGGAGGACTCTAGGGAGTGTAGGGAAGAGTGTGGACGTTATTTAAGTAGTTTTAGTGAATATAAATGAGGTATTGGGTGAGTTTATATTGGAAAGGTGGGAGATTTCTTTATTATTTTGGTTTTGGACTCTAAATAATAAAATATTCAAAACCACAAACCATACCATGGTTTTTCCCATGTTTTCTATCAAATGGTAGTGGTATAAATTATTTTAAAATTCCAAAGTCCAAAATTATTAAAATAGTACCCTCAGTGATGTGGGTGTGAGCCACACTCTTAAAAAAATGATTTTAAAATAAAAAAATATATTATATGTCTAGGAGAATTAATAGTGGATTTAAAAAATAAATAAAATAAACTTAAAACCACGTTATTTTAATGGTAAAATATATATTTTATCTTAGATCCCATTTATATTACTTATTACATCACATTTGAGTCATTATGATGTCATAAATTACAAATTATATTTATATAGCATTTAATTTTTCCCAAAAATTCAACTATCTCAGAAAATTATGAAAAATTCACCGTTAGATAATTTATATGTACTGAAATAATATTTATTTTATCTAAATAATTTTATAAATATGTGATTTTTTACTTTTAAAATCAAAACTGATATTTATTGAAAACGATGGGTTTTTAACAATTACATTTTTTAAACCCTTATAAAAAATTACATTTGACTTCATAAAAATTATATGATAATTTATATTTAATAAAATTTATTTAATAATATTATTTTATTAAAATATTATTTATTTCAAAAATCCATTAATTCATCAAAATAGATATCTTAATTGAATTTTAATATTGACCAAAAATGATATTTTTTCTTTAAAAACCATTTACAATGTAACAATAATATGATGAAAATATATTCATTATTTTGTAAAAAATAATATACATATTCCTTATGCCAGGGTCTTGATACATATCCCTTAAATACACTATCACATTTTCTAAGAGTAAGGTGCACGATGGTGGGGCTTTCATGGGGATGTTCGATGAATATGGCTGGGGTTGTGATCTCGAGGAAATTGAACTTCTCTTTTAAAATATTTAGATCATGCTTGAGTTTTTACATCTCATTTTGGGATTGGTCTAAGGTAAATCCCAGATATTCTATCTCCCTTATATTTTCTGATAAATGGGCTTTGTAGGGTATGGTCCTACTGATTGAGACCATCAGTTCCTTTTTCTGTGACAAATAGATTTGTTAAAACCCTATAATTATACTAGTCATGTGATCACACTTCAATGACTATATTATCAATGGAAAATATAATTAATGTCGATTTAAATACCGTTGCATATAATAAAAAAACAAGTGAATGTGTTTTCTATAACCATAAGACATTTAATTAAATAAAAAAAATAATTTTATTCATAATAGTTCGGATCGTTACATTATTCCCCCCTTTAGAAAAATTTCTATTGAAATTTCATTTTCCAACACTAAAATAGATGAGGGTAACTTTGATTCATCACTTATTTTGGTTTCCATATTACGTCTTCATACTTTTGGTTTCTCCAAAAAACATTGACTAAGCATTGTCTTATTTCGAAGGACCTTTTCTCCGCGATCTAAGATCTTCAATGACTGATCCTCATTGGAAAGGTCATTCTCTAATGGTATAGCCTCTAGATTGAGTACATGTTAGGGGTAGAGGATGCACTTTATAAAGAGGGATACATATAATACATAATGTACTTTAGACATGTTCGTTGTGAGTGCTAGTGGATAGGTCACTACTCCGATGCGATCAAGGATCTCAAAAGGGCTGATGTACATTGGACTAAGCTTTCCCTACTTCCCAAATCTCATCACTATATTCCATAGAGATATGTGGAGGAATACCATGTCTATAACATCAAACTATAGGTCATGTAGATGATTATTATCAAAACTCTTTTATAGACTCTGAGAAGCTTTGATGTGATGCTAAATGGTCTTAACCTTCTCCAACATTTCTTCAACCATTTCTGGACCTAGAATTTTTCACTCCCAAACTTCATCCTAACATTTCGGTGTTCTGCACCTCTTCCCATAAAGGGATTTATAGGGATCCATTTGGATGTTTGAGTGGAAACTATTTTTGTAAGAGAACTCAACCAAAGGAAGATGTCGGTCCCATCCTCCTTTGAAGTCAATTGGGCAAGCTCTCAACATATACTCAAGTGTTTGGATAGTCTACTCATATTAGCCATCAATTTGTGGGTGACAATCCATACTGAAGTTAAGCTCAATGTTTAGATCATGTTGGAGTCTTTTCCAAAACATAGAGGTGAATCTTGAATCACGATTGGACACAGTCGATAGTGGTACTCCATGCATCCTCACCACTTCTCTAATATATATCTGTTCCATTTGATCTAGTAAAAAATCATCTCAAATCACAAATAAGTGTGAAATCTTTATAAGATGATCCAAAAAAACCCAAATAAAATTGTTTCCTTTGGATGTTTTTAGAAGTATGGTGAGAAAGTCTATAGTGATTTTTTCCCATTTCCATGTTGGTATGGGTAATGGTTGCATCATCCCCTTAGACTTATTCCTTTCAGCCTTCACTTATAGACTTACCAATCACTTTTATGTATAATATGTGATCTCCATATTCATGTTATCCCACTAATAGTGCTCTTAGAGATCTCGATACATCTTTATGTTTCTTGGGTGAATGGATAAATTATAACTATGTGCATCATCCAATAATTACTTATTTAACTCATGATTTTATGGAACACATAGTCTTGACCCAACATCTCACAATTCCTTCTTCATTAACATTTAACTTCTAGGATTTAAGTTTTCTTATAGTTTCCACTTTCATCTGAATTCCCACATAATCTTTTTGAACATCCTTTAACCTTTCATGAAGATATGATTGAGAAATAATATGTGAAAGGATTGATGATTCTCCTTCTTTTATGATTCCTATGTCCATCTTATTCAAATATAAGAATATCAGATCCTTCTCAATTCTCCATATGTTAGTCGATTGAGCAGTCAAGATCCATGATGAGATCTAACCATCTTCATTGGAGCATAATCATCTATTTATATGTGAATATATATTTAAGAATTTTTTGATCCATATATATTTCACACTTCTCCCTAAAGAGATAATGCCACCAAATTTTCCAAGAAAAGATCACCACTTCCAACTCGAGATCATGTGTGGGATATTTTTGCTCATAAATTTTTAACTACCTTAAAATATTGGCTTTGAATTTTTCATTTTTCATAAACACATATCCCAATCCATTCTTCAAAGCATCAATGAAAATTATGAAAAGTTCCTCACTTGTGGGTAGTGTGAGAACATGGGCAGTAATAAGCCTCATTTTCAACTCCATAAATCTCTATTCACATTCATCATTCCAGGAAAATTTGACTCCCATCCGAGTTAGATTGGTAAGAGGGATTGATAATCGTGAGAAATATCTCACAAACCAATGATAATATCTAGAAAACCCAAGAAAAATATAGATGTCTATCATGGATGTTGGCCCCAAACATCCTTTAATAACTTTTATCTTTTAAGGATCCATATATATCCCATTTATTGTGATTATATTCCCAAATAATTAGACTTCCTTCAACCAGAACTTACACTTTTTGTAGTTTTCATAGAGCTTCTCCTCTCACAATATTTTATCACAGTTCATAGATATTCCTCATGCTCCTCCTAGGTTTTGGAGTATACACCACAAACAGATAAAGGTAATATATAAAGACTCTATTCATTAAATCCATGAATATTTGTAGAGAATTAGTGATTCTGAATGGTATCACTATGAAATCACAGTTCCCATACCTTACATAGAAAGAATTCTTAGGGATATCCTTCTTCTTCACCCTAACTTGATAATATCCTTACCACATATCCACCTCAGATAAGTATTGTGGTCCACTTAGATGACCCACAAAGTCATTAATTCATGGAAAATGATACATGTTCTTTATCATGATCTTGTTGAGATCATGATAATCATTGAAAAGGTGCATTGAACCATCCTCACTTATTAGAAAACATGATTAAAAATTACTTTTTTCAATTTTGACATTAGTATTTAACTGATGTTTATAAAGGTGACAAAAAAACAAGGTTTTCGGCATTAGTTTTTAAAAAACCAACGTTGGAAACCTAAATCAGTTTGGTTTTTGGTGTTGGTTTATTAAAGAAACCAATGCCATAAATGGTTTTTGACATTATTTTTTATGAAAAACAATTATAAAAACCTTTATAATTTATTTTAATGATTCATCACTGGTTTTGATAAAAACCGGCCTTAAAAGTTAATTTTTTTGTAGAATATTTTGAATATTACACCCCCAAAATAATCAGAATATCTGTGATATAAAAAAAGGATACAACAATCAAACAATATGTATCATTGACTAGAAATATATAAAATAATACATACTTTTATCTAGTTAATCAAAAAAGTATCTGCACATTTGTATTATAAAATAGAATTAAAAATCACCTAGCTGAAATTTACAACATGATCATTATTGGTTATTGTTGAAGCATTCATTTGATATCATTATGTTCATACTCCTATTATAAAAAAGAATTAGTTTTTTTAACACATGTTATTAGGAAAATGTAATATTAATCATAAACATTAGAATATACATACCTTAAATCCTAATTATACTTAACAAATAGTTCACAAACAGATATCGAAGATGGGTAAGTTCATTTTTCATATAAGAGTCGACATAATTGAATTTCTAAAATAACATTGAATGATATGAGATTAAAAAATATAATACTATGATAGAAAATATAAAATAATTAATATAACTAACCTTATAAAATTCAGTATTTACACCAGTTGTGATTATATCATACATGAATTGTAGAACATAATAACCACATTCCACATATCCTTATTGATGATGACACTAAAATTATAAAACCATAACATGAAAATAAATAAATAAATAAATATATATAATCAAAATAATATCTATTATAAAATATAATTACCATTACTTTCACATATTGGGTTACATATTGGGTTCTTTATCGACATGTGACCTTGGATAAATTTTTTCCAAGACCTGCATTTTCATATCTATCAACTAATAATACATGTATATACAATAATAATTAAATATAATGAAGTTATAAAAAAGTAGAAAAATTACTTGTCTAACAAGGTGGTAAATTTTTGTCAAACACCACCAAGTAAAGAGAAAAACCAATATAAGGTGCATTCACTTGGGCAAAATACAACTAACATCCAATGCCCCCATACAATAATTTTTTTCCCAATTAATGAAATTATAATGAAAATAAGTTCATAATTATGTTATTTGTTATTACCCATCAAGAAATGTAAAAAACCAACACCCAATATCCGTCTATAATAATCTCTCACATATATATGCAATTCTATTAAGATTCTTCACATATTGCACATATGAGGAAATGAATTCTGGATCTATAAAACCATAAATACCTGTTGTGTCATTTTTTATAATAATATTTTGTAGATACCTAATTAAAAAAGTAATATTGTAAGTCAATTTAAATCATCTTTAATTAAAGAAATAAAAATTGAAACGTTAATTTACTTACATGGAAAACAACTGCAATGCATTCACACTGAGATCTTAAAAATCAACTAGATCCATGGTATCTTTTCTAAAAATTCTAAATGGATATTCTCTTATTTATTATATCAAACATCATATGAAACTCATATATATTACCCAAGGAAGAATAATCTTGAGATAATCTTTTTATCCCATAAAAAATATTATAAGTATCTATAGTTGTTTTTTCCTGAACCTTTTGTTTCATTTGTACCATTTATTTTTCTTTTATATACTCTTATATAAGTTAAATGTTAGCAAAAATTATAATTAATTTTCAATTAGATGTAATTATTATTTAAAAAAATGCATACCTAATATGAAAAATAACGAAGAAGGGCAGATGAACAATGTAAAAAATGTCCCAAACAATACCCAACTCTAGTAACCTCCTCAGTAGGAAATGGTAGTAGTGAAGTAGGATCAATAATATCAAGTACTGATACTATAACATAAATCATCTTCATAGGATAGTGATTTATATAATACCTCAAATAATTCACGATTCTTAACACTACAATATGTATATGAGGATATCCAGTATACAACTCACTGTATAAGGTTGGGCCCGAGGGAGGAGGTGAAGGATATGAGTAAGCAGGATGGGTAGGGTGGTCCGATGGGGAAGGATACATAGAATGTGACTATCTCATCAATTGTTCTAACATAGACAACACAAATTATTGAATTTGATTTCCCATGGACTATTTCATATCCTTCAGCCCAGCTTTTAAGTATTTGGTTTCTGAGTCTCTTGATTGCTTACTCTGATGGAAAAAACTTTCCGAATACTAACACCCGAATGAAATACTCTTATGTGACCGAAGTGTTATTTCTTTTCTAAAGAAGTGGATAGGATGTCCATTCTATCCTTAGGGATAAAATAGACCTATGTCTCTTTCTCCTTAAGTTCATCCTAAAATGAAAAATTAAAATGTTATATTAGTGTTTTTAATTTATAAAATAGAAAAATTCATGAAAAATAAATAATATTTACCTAAAATTATTCACCTACTTCCTTAGAATTATCTGTAAGATACTTTTCATTTTCTTCTTCTTCTCTCTCTTTTTAATTTTTCATGGAAATTAGGGGGAGATGAAGCACTAAATTGGACGTCATCAGAACCACTAGTGAAGTGAGATATTAATGATTCAAACTTTTACTCGATAATTTTTTTCTTCAATAAATGATACCCTCCACATGATAAAGTATGAGGGTATACATTCTAAAACTAGATTCCTTGATGGGATTTCTTGGAGTTTTGTTATAAAAAAAGTAAAATAATAAGTAAATAATTACATATAAATAAAATTTTACAATAGAATATAATTATCATACCAGAAATGCTTCATCATGTTAGCTTGAAACAAATCTCTTCAATGCATCTGTATTGATAAACTCATACTTGAGGCATGGGTTTTCATTTTGTCTCTTTTCAAAAATTTAATTCTTTGTCAAGTTTTTTTGAAATATCTCCATCAAACCGCCACCAAATTAAGACAACTTTTCTTTATTTCTTTTGATTCTTCAAAATTGAATGTCATCTGTAATTGAATAAAATAAAATTTAGTCAATTAAAATATATCATATTTCAAAAATAATATAAAATAAATCAATTGAGATATTATATCATTATGAACTCTCAAAGCTAATCTTTCACCATCTTGTAAATGGACTTCAAATCAGGATATAAAATTCTAATCCTACAACAGCTCTAAATGTAGATATATCTGATAAATTCTGATGTATTTGGTATAGTTTAATTATTATTATCATCAAATGTAATATGTAATATCTCATCTCCATGATAAAACACCACATTTACCAACTTGATAACTCTATTTCTTAACAGTAAAAGTACAGGATTCCACCGCTGAAGTCTCATTAGTAGTCCTGCATTTTTTTTCTAAATTAAATGTTTTCTTCACTAAATAACTATATTAATGGATTTTTAATAACATGAAAAAACACAAATACCTCAATATATGTTCCTCTATCTCTGTATCTATATCTGTTATTAAAATAAGTAAATATAATGAAATTCTTGTGGACTTTCATATTATAAGACAATTGAATATTTGGAAAACATTAAAACTTAAATATGTAAGTAAAAAAGGACACACATGTGTAAGTTAAATAAAAAATAATGATGTTATGATTCTTAACCCAAAAAAATATAGAAAGTAAACTATTAAATATAAACATTACTTCTAAAATGATAGAAACATTTATAAATTTAAATATAAAATTGTTATTAAATAGTACAGTTTTTACACATGTAAATTTAAAAAAATGTAACCAATTACGAAATTAATTAGGAGAGTAATTTAGTGTTTTCTTATATCCTTTCAGGATGATCATTTCATACTTCATGAACTATGACTGTGTTATAGTTATTGTTATCTATAAATTGTATAATAGACGAAGAAGCCTCATGTAAATCAATAATATATTCATCATCCTTATTAGACACATGGATTCCTTTCCCCTTCAAAATGATGGAACACTAGTCATTCGATGAATCAATGTCATAAAATATTTTCTTTTCATGTGTGTCTATGATAAAAATTTCTTCATTGCAACTAAATATTTTCAAATCAACTAGTTTAAACCCATATTCATCATATTTCACACCACTATTACTTGAACCCCAATTACACTTAAATAGGGTGAATCAAAATTTAATATAATCAATTTACCTTATGTCTTCAAGAACTCCAAAATACGGTTTTGATGTAGAAATTGGGTTTTTATCTTTTGCACTCGAAAAATGAAGTGCTTCAGTGATGACCATTACACCAATATTTTTAATGGTACTCTTTTCAACCAGATTCTTTGAGTGAAATGTGTACCCATTAATATCAAAATAAGACCATGTGATCAAATTAAGAGATAGTCCCCCTTCCAACCATTTCAATGTTTCTGATGCAGATATATCTCTAATGAATTTTTCTTTAAACCATGGAAAAAATGTCTTTTTATGCTCAATCATCATCCAATTTTCATTTCTTTTTAGATATTGTAACTTTAATTCTGCAATATGTGATGATATATACGATTCAACCTCATTTATGTTGTTCAAAATGTATAAATATGCCCACATCACTTTATCACATGGAATGAACATTACCTTTAAACCTTGAATCCCTCTAAATTTACTATAAACTATTATATGTCGAGATACAGTGAGACCAATATGCTCCACTTCATAAAAATAGTCAGTATAAAACTCAATCACCTCTTCCAATACATATTTTTTTTAAAAAATAGAGGCATCTGTTTGATAAGGATTTTTAATATATCCCTTTAAATTTTAATATATCTTTCAAAAGGATACATCCATCATAAATAAACATGCCCACATATTCTTATCTCACACACCAAATGAATCACCATATGAACCATTATATAAAAAAATAGGTGGGAAATACATTTCTAGTTGGAAAATAATAAGATCGGATTCATTCTCCAAAAAGATAAAAAATTTAGATCAACAACTTTGCTACAAATAGATTTGAAGAAATTACATAACCTTATGATAGTCTTTCTATCATCTGTAAGTAATATACCACATAGTGAAACTAGTATAAGTTGTTACATCAATACATGAAAATCATGAGATTTCGTACCTATTAATTTACAATCCTTCAATGACACCAAATTATTCATATTTTAATAATAACCAATGGGTACTTTAATACAATGAAGACACTAAAAAAATTCATCTTATCAATCTTGATTAATGTGTGACAAGATGGAGGTAAATATGTTATATTTCCTTTCATAGTAGGAGCTAACTCCAAATGTATTCCCATTAATATCAAGTACAATCTAGCATGAAATAAATCTTTTCTTCTTTATTTTTATGTCTAACACAGTTTCAATCAAACTGTCAAATTTGTTTTTATCAATATGCATAACATCAATGTTATGTTTTATCTATAAAAATTTCTAATAAGGTAGTTCAAAAACGATTGACCATTTCTTCCCGATATTTTTTTAATATCATAACTTATTTTCTTTCCAAATGCCAAATCAATATTTTTCACCCTTTTATAATGTTATTCAACTCAAAATGGTCATGGGGGAAGATTGTATTCCTGTAAACTGTTAAATTCTTTTCTCAATCTATGATAAGGATATTCAATTTTCAAAAATCTTCTATGTCTCATGTACACTATCATTCTTCCATTATGTAATTGATAATATTAAGTTTCTTCTTCACATATTGAACATGATTTATATTCCTTAACACTGTATCTAGATAAGTTTCCATATGTAAGAAATTTGTTTGTAGTAAACATTATCATAACACACAAAATAAAATACTATTTCTTTTATGCATCAAATACTTTAACACCTATCTCCCGTAGCAGTTTAAAATCATCAATCAATGGTGAAATATACACATCAATATTATTTTCCAGCTATTTTGGTCTAGAAATCTTCAAGCTCATCATTACATATTTTTTCTTCATACATATATGTGAGGAAAAGTTATAAACTACAAAAAACATAGGCCATGAACTATTTTGTCTACTTAATCTTTGATATAGATTCATTCCATCAGTACACAATACCATTATGAGATTTCTAAATTTACATTCAAAATAAAAAAATTGTTTATCAAATCTCTTCCACTATGGTGAATCAATAGGGTGACATAATTTACCATCAGATATTCACTCATCTGAATTACATAATAACCTTTTTTCATCAATAGAATCTGAAAATAGATGCTTCAAAAAAGGAATTATTGGAAGGTACCAAATTTATTTATAAATATCTTTGATTATGAAACTTAAGAAGGAATCACAGTTGAATTATCAGAATTGTATGATGGAATTATTGGATGATATCATTACAAAGTAAAAAATTGATTTTTCATGAGGTTAGATGTAAGTACCTTGGAATGAATCTGAGTTGAAATTTTAAATTTTCATCCATCTTATAGAGTGATGTCCCACATGTAGGACCACTTAATAAATATTAATATTCTTTCCTATACAAAAAATAATCATTAGGGCAAGCATGTATATTTTTATACCCCAATCCAATTGGGAATAATACTTTATTTTACTCATAATTAAAATTTGTGAGCCCATTTCCTTTTGGAAGTAGCTCTTTTAAAAGATCAAGTAAGTTGGAGAAACTTTTATCACTCCACCGATTTCTTACTTTCATGTTAACTAATCTCAAAACTATTGATTACACTGTATATTTAATACAAAATAGGAATAATGGTTTCTCAAAATCTCTATATAATAATTTAACAATTGTTGTTTTTTGATGGTTTCGACACCTAAATAATGAAATAATTCTTCAATATGATCATCTGCCTCATTATGAATATTGTCATCAATATTATATGTTGAATTTTTAGTTCTTGCACCATGCCAGATCCAATGTGTATAATTAAGGCTAAAACCATAACAAATGAGATGATTCTTGATTTATCAAGAGTTTAACTTTATCATATTCAAAAACTTCACACATGGAAAAAAATCAAATCTATGTTTTTATTCATTTAGAAAATTACAAGAATTCATAAACTCTTTTTCATATTCACCAGTAGTTCTTCATAAAGTTATCCAATTATAATCTATTCAATACTTGATATCATAATATAATCAGTGAATATATTAAAATATATAAACATTTATATATATATATATAAACAGATAAATTTTAAATATAATCACATCTAATAAAAATTATTGGTAATCAAATAGAAAACATCAAAATAATATGAAAATTAATTAATGCTAATATATTATTTCAAAATAATATGGCCATTTGAACATTTATTATTTTGTAATATTATTTCAAAATAATATGAAATTAATTAATTCTAATATATTAGTTCATATATGGAAATAATGTTTCAATCATTTAAAAGTGTTCAATTTAATTTATTAAGGCCAATTACACAAAATTGTAACATATTTTATTTGAAAATTAATACTATTGTAATATAAATTATATATCTTTAAAATTTAAAAATAGTAAATTTTTTATTTTTATATTATATACATGTGGTTTATTTATATTAAAATTTAATTATTTTCAATAATATAACATGTATTAGTTTATATTATATAGTTTTTACATTAGTTCAGTGTAATGTGTGTCAAAAGGTTTTTAAGATTGTATTAATTTAACGGGTGAAAAATATGGAGTCATTACATGTGATGTAAATTATATTGATGAATGATGATACAATATATAATTGTTTATTTCATAATATATATCATCAAGACCATTTGATAATTTCATCAAATAAAAATTTTATCAAAATAAATAAACTTTAAGAACAACATTTATAAATAAGAATCAACTGCATATAAATAATTGAAACAATAACTCAATAATTTAACTAAATGATAAATAATTTTACTTTAAAATTTAAAAAACATACAAAATTAGGATTTCACCTAGGAAAATGGATCCTTAATTTTAACTTTATCCCTAAAATTCATTAGAAGAACAAACACTGCAATATCTAAGAAAATGTATGTATAAATGAACAATAAACAAGAAGAAAAAAATAAAATCAAACCACAGATGATGGTCAGTAAAAAAAAGATTTCCAAAGAGAAATACTTCCATAGATGATGAAATAATGGTATAGAATGAAAAATTGAGACCAAAAATCGTGAAATTATGATAAAAATTGAAGAAAATAAACAACCATGGCTGTTGGGATCACTGAGTCACTATTAGGCTCGTCTCGAGTTGAGAGAGGGTTTCATAGATCTAAAAAAATAAGGGTTTCATTATCCCATGTGTCTTTTAAAATGTTTTAAATTTTTTTAATAACTATGTTTTAAATATTTTTTTTACATTTATGGCATCGTGTTTCTTGAAAACCGACATAGATTTTTTTTCATTTATGGCATCTATTTTTGTGAAAACTGATGACCAATATTTTTTTTTCATTTATGGTGACAATTTTTTTAAAAAACCAATGCCATAAATTATTTTGGTGGTGTTTTGGTGTCAGTTTTAAAAAAAATGATTCCAAAAGTCAATATAATTTTTTGGCATCAGTTTAAGTTAAAACTGACACCAAAAAGTTCTCGTAGATGCATTTTTCGTCGGTTTATAGAAAACTAACTCCATATATTCAGAATTTAAGCTGTTATTTATAAAAGTTCCTTATTATTAACAAATAGGATTGGTGCACCCCATGGTAAAACACTTGGGGTGTATGAATTATTTATCCATATTCTCCTATAATAGTTTCTTCAGTTCCTCCAGTCTCATAATAGCCATCCTATATGGAGTATTGGATATTGGAAACACCCCAGGTATAAGTTCGATTGAAAATTCAACCTCTTGACTAGAAGGAAGACCAAACAATTCTTTAGGAAGCACATCAGTATATTCCCTCACAAATAGGCATGTCTTTGAGGATAATCATTTTCTTAGACTCAATTATTTGATCTAGATACACTTTCTTATAGGGAAATAATACCCAAGCTTGAGATAATGGTGGTAAATATGATTCATCCTCCTCCTTTAACATGTATAGAATTGGGGGTTTATTTTCCATATGGAGAGTGATTTCCTTCCCATGGAAATTTATGTTGGCTCTATATAGGGAAATACAATCCATGCCCAAAATTACATCAAATTCCACCGAAGGGATTATGACAGGGTTTTTTGGGAAGTTCCTCCCATAAATATTGATAGTAGAGGAGTTATATACTTAGGATCTAATAATTTCCACACTTTTTGTTTTCTCTTACATCTCTACTTCTATGATTTTTGATGGTGTTTGTATAGTTCTACTAAAATTTCATGGTATGATGGAATGCATAGAACCAGAATAAAAAAGTATGTTCTATATTATTGAATGAATAATTAGTGAACCTATCACCAATGTTTTTTTTCAATATTCAATTCAATGGTAGTGATGGAAAAGGCCAGCCCTTGCTACCTTGGAGGTTGTTGGTTGCCTCTAAAAACCCTTGGCTTAGTGAACTGTTTCACAAAGTGCCCTAGTTCCTTGAAGTTTAAGTAATGAAAAATGTGTTGAGGGTTGGGAGAAGCATTCATTTCCTTTTTTTACATTGGTTAGTTTCTCCTAATAGAAATTGTTGGCTAGGTTCCATTCTCTTCTACATATAAATAATTTCCTTGTTCCCCTTAGAAAATTTTCAGGGTGCTTATTTCCACACCTTTGACAAGTGGGATACTAAAATTTCTTAACATTATTGGATTTATCCATCAGACCTACAAAATCAAACTCCACTTTACACTTCTTATCCACATAATTACCTTGGGATTATATGATCTCCATTTTGAATTTGAGGGAACATCATACAATATATTCATATCTTTTAAAGTCACAGATCGCCAAGGTTTTTTGTAGACTAGGATTTATCCAACCAAAGATGCAATCAACCTTGCATTAGGGGGTGACGAAAAAACCAGAGGTGTATCATTCATGTATTTTGAATTTTTACTCATACTCCCCAATAGATTCATCAACTTTTTTCTTGAGTTTAAGGAAATACCTCTTCATTTTAATATGGAGAGTGTGAGGAAAATATTTATTGAGAAACATTTTCAATAATTCCTTCTACTCAATTTCTTTGATCTCTTCCTAATGTTTTATATTCTTGATCAATGTCCACCACTAATCAAATTCTCCCTCCATATGATATAAATCCAGAAGAACCTACCCTTGTTTGGAACATTGAAGGATGAGTAATATTTTCTTAATGGAGATGATCTACTATTCCACTATTAATGGATCAGATGATCCATTGAAAGTAGGAGGAATTTGTCGCATGAAGAACTCAATTGCGGGTTGTTTTTTCTTAGGGGGTTTGGGTGATCCTATTGATCTAGGTTTCTATTCATAACTTGACTTATTTTAGAGAGTATTGTGACAATGTTTTTTATTCCTACTCCCATTAGGTTAGGCGTCTTGGTGGGGAAATCATCACACTTACATTCACATCGGTTGTTAAAAAGATTCTTCCTATTTATAGAAATTAGATAGAATAAAAGAAAAATTATGTAAGAGTATCTTAAAAAATTAAACACATAAGGGTAATACAATGACATTTATATGGATAACTTATAAATTACAACTATCCCTTAACTTATGAGTTCTAAGCTTCAATCTATTTTATTCATGATCTATTTCCTAACATGTATTCTTATGGGCATTTTTATTCTATTAATAATTGTTTGTAATGAGATTATGAATTTACCAAATCATATCCACTGGGAGTGTCAAGACAGGTGCGTACTAAGGACCATTTTCATGTACCATATTACCCCGAGTCAGGCCCGAAACATCTTGTCAAAGTTGTTACCCCTAGGTACATATATGGTAGAACCACGTCCACTTGTAATATATTGAAAGGGATGTATTTTATTGATAAATCACTTACTATATACTTAAAAAAAATTTGGGATGTTTTCTTACACTTAGTATTATACCTAAGTTTTTCTCTATAGTTCTCTAATCCTAAGGTTTTCTCTAGAGTTTTCTAATCCTAATCCCAAAATAACTAAACCTATCCTCTGAGACTAACTATAACAACCCTTCTCTTTATATCACATTTAAACATGATTTAATTCATTAAATTAAACTTAATAAAAACCATAAGATCAATAGGTATAGTGTCTTTGTGAAATTATGTACATTACATAATAACTTAAAACATGAAAAAAATAATCTTTATTGAAAACATCTTTAACATGAACAAAATGTTCCTTCATACTTAACACTGCATGGGATAACCTGATGACATACATAAAAAGGGGTGAACTATAAATCCAATTAAGGGATAAACAATTAATATAATTAATAATAAAATACATGTTAGATAATAGGCATATCAATGGAGTAGAAAAGGAACATGAATAATAAGGAATTATATAATCTGATAATCATAACAAGGGAAATATGGAAACAACTTAAAACAATGCATCATAAACATAAGTCAAGGATAAACCCAAAAATAAATCATGGTGGAAAAATTCCAATAAAGGAATAAGTTTAAACCTTTGTCTCAATGTTAAATATCATGATACTAACCATTACCCAATGCATTGGAGTTCAATTAGGGTGCACCCTTCATAATCATTTTATTCTCATGATTAAGTGTGCCACATAGATCATATAACATGGATTCATTCATCATCATAATTTATTCCAAGATCAAGTAGTGTGGAGCGAATTAATATAATTCCACAATAAAATAAGTTTATGTGCATAAAGGTGAATAACCACGATAGAAAAATGTGTATGGTATTCACTACACAATTATTTTAGCATGGAAAATCTTGGTGTAATTTCGGCAACATAACGACATCAAATAGAAATTCATAAAATGGGTTGATGATAAATAAATGGGTATATAATCATTTATACATGAAATTTATAGTAATATGTACATGTAAAGACATTTTACATCATAAGGAATTTAATTTATAAGGTGTAACATAATAAATAAATTTGAAGAAAGATGAGAAAGGAAAGAACCCTTACAAAATTTCAGCATGGTAACAGGTGTGTATAAAGGTTAATAGGAGGGATAAATTAGAGATAAAGGGTATATAATAATTTATAAATAAAATTTATAGTAATTAGGTTATTTAATAACATATACCAACCTAATAACATGGAAATTAAAAGACATAACATTAAAGGAGTGCTTGATAAAATAGGAGACTGGAAGATCCCTTACTGAAAAGTGTGACTTCAAAGGCTTGGGAGGGGATTATTGAGAGCCTAGAGGCACCTTGGGATGACTATAGGGAGTGTATTATAGGGTTATTAAATTATAAAATAAGTTTTAGTGAATATAAATTGGGTAATGGGTGGGTTTATATAGGAAAGGAGGGGGATTTCTTTATTATTTTGGATTTGGACTTTACATAACAAAATATTCAAAACGACAAAACATATCATGGATTTTTTCCCATGGTTTCTTCCAAATGGGATTGGTATACATTATTTTATAAGGAAAGTTAAAAAATGTATTAAAATATCACCCTTGTTGTTGTTGAGGCGAGTCACAGTCTTAAAGAAATGATTTTAAAATCATAAAATATATTTTAAGTCTTGGAGGATTCATAATGGATTTAGAAAATAAATAAAATAAAATTAAAACCACATTATTTTAAAATGAAAACTTATATTTGGTCAGGTATCCCATTTATATTACTTATTACATCACATTTGAGTCATTATGATGTTATAAAACACAAAGTATATTTATATGGTATTTAATTTTTACCCGAAAATTCAATTATCTCAGAAAATTATGAAAAATTCACCGTTGGATAATTTCAATGTCCTGATCTGAAAAATAATATTCATTTTATCTAAATGATTTTCTAAATATGTTAATTTTTACTTTAAAAAAAACTAACCTTTATTGAAAATAATGGATTTTTGACAATAACATTTTCGAACCCTTATAAAAAATTACATTGGACTTCATAAAAATTATATGATCATTTATATTTAATAAAATTTATTTAAGAATAATATTTTTTTAAAATATTATTTATTTAAAAAATCAATTAATTCCCCAAATTATATTTCCTAATTGAATTTGAATATTAACCAAAAATACTATTTGTTCTTAAAAAATCATTTACAAAGTAACAATAATAGGACAATTCATTATTTTATAAAAAATAATATACATATTACTAGTGCTATGTTATTGTTATTATAATGACACATAAGTTATATACATGGTTATTACTTCATAATTGAAGTATACTTATTACAACATATAACAAAACCATGACAAGACCGTATAGGTATAGTGTCTTTAGAAACTTGGAAAAATAAACAACTGGTTCATAAATCATCTACATTGTCTCCCATTTATTTCATCATATCTAGAGTCCCTTTTGGCATATCCTACTTAATACCCTTATTCCTGACCTGGGGAAAAGAAAACATACAAAAGGGTGAGTTCAAATGCTCAGTAAAGGTAAACAAAAGAAATATCAATCATATCATATTCATAAGAACATAACATTTTGAAAATATTAACCTACAAAAGAGATCATAATATCATAACATTGGATAAATCATAGTAGTGAAATTTAATATCAATAATCATAACTTAAAACATGAAACAATTTTTAATACACACATAATCATAGAAAATCATTTCATATTAGTCAAGGCTCATTGCCAAGACCATCATAGCGGACAAAGTCCATTACCGAACCGAGTTCACTCCTCATTCCAGTCCCGTATCACTGAACCAGATTAACTTTCCATTCCAGCCATGTCTATCTCATGAGATATAAATCTTTACCCAATGCATTGTAGGGAGATATAGGTCCCACCCATATCATAATAAAACCATTCTTATGTGTGCCATAAAATCATAAATCATAGCATAACCCATGTAATAAAAATGGGATTATTAAACATCATGCAATCATAACATAATCCATATAGGATAAAAGGACATCATAAAATTAATTCCATCATAACATAATCAACTAAATGTAAAAATAGGGATATAAACAGAACCCTATATTATCTTAGATGGAAAATAATTTTGACAAAACACTTGAACTCCATTCTTGAGGAAAATATCCTTTCTACTTCAAAAACATTTTACCTTTATTATCATGTCATAAAATTTTAAACTAAAAGAAGTTTATTAAAAATAAACTTGAAAAATTGTAAAGGAAGCTTCATGGAAATAATGTTCTATGAAATCATAAAAAATCCATTCATGCCGTATAAGTAAAAAAATATTCTTCTCATACTTTGGCCAGAAAAGTCAAAAAGTACCTCATACTAAAAAACGACAAAAGATTCCTTTCATATATTTTACTCACCAAAGGGTAAAATTGGATTTAAAAAGTTGTAGGATTATAGAAATAATATTACATATTGAGGAAACATGGAGGTGGATGATAAATATTCCCCAGTAAATTCTGAAGTATAAACAATCTCGGATAAAAATGAGATTGCGAGATTTTCCCTTACCTTAGGTCCGATTTGCTTCGTACGTATCCGAACCTCTTGTATAATGATTTAAATAATGTCATTGACTTATAAAAAATCATATTAATTGTTATGATATCATATATGGTCATATTCTTATCTTCTTATTAGTAACATTCCATTGCTACTTGTTATTCGGGTGTTCGTTGCTTTATGTTCTTATGCATGTTTTGCTGAATATATTCTTATTATTCTTTTTAGGTTATAGATACCTCATTCACATAATGGTATTAGTGTAATATATATCATATTTATTCATTAAATTCATTTATATAATCATTATTCAATTAAGACCATGTAGAACGAGTCACATCACATCATGGAGACGGTAGGCCGTACGTATGCACGAGCGATGTTATCGTTCCCATGATCGTGGAATTGTATTGAAGTATATGTATAATATTTCATAATAAATATAACTTTAAAATAATCATATATAGTTATTATTTACACTATTATACCCATCCATGTAAGGTGGTGGTGGAAAACAGATTACAACACGACATGGAGACGATATTTTGTACGTACGTACGCGCGGTGATTTCATTTTCTGTGGGATGGATAGAAGGTGAAATAGGGTTGTTTCATATTTATAATAACATATCATTATATTAGTGATACTGATGTTATTACTTCATAATTAAACAACTAAATAAGAGGAAGTAAAAGAAGAAATAATTTTGAAAGAATCTGTAACAGATATTACCTCTTCTTCGACACCCCTCTTTGAAACCTCCACTAAGGGCACTAATGTTGGTCTTTGAAGAAGACCAGGACCTCTATAATATTACTAGGGGTGTTGATAAGGGTAATGGGGTGGGTTTGGATGAGCTTGAAGGCTCAAATTTGTGTAGAGAGGATAGGGAGGAGGTGCCCTTTTATAAGGGAGGAGAGGAGAATCTTTGGAAAGTGTGAAAATATTATTTTATTATAAACTTATCTTTGGTTTCAAAAGGTCCAAAAATCATTATAGATGAAGATAAGATGACTAATGGTCGAAATAAAATCATACAATTAGAACTATACATGTTTTTGATAATATTTTAATCATTATAATCTTATTTATTTAAATCATTTATTAATAAGGTAAATACTGCATCATTATTGTGTCATAAATAATTTAATTTATTTAATGTCTAAAAATTATAAAAAAATAACCAACATATAGGAAATATTTTTATCTTTCCAAATAATATTTATAGTCTAAAGGATAATTTATATAACCCCTTATAAAAATTAATTACTAAAAGATTTTTGTTAATGTCAATTTTGTCTTTACACTAAATTAATTAATCCAAATTGTCATTATCACTACCATGTGGCTCAATGGGGTCCCAAAATCCACCCAAGGATTTCCATGGTCTGCCACTACTCATAAAATAAGGTTAGGAAAAGTGTTAAGATAATTTTGAATTATTATAATATTCTTTTAACCTTGAATTACCCTATTTACCTTTAACCACAGTAAATAAAAGTCAAAAGTTACTATTCACCAGAAAATATTTTAATCTTATTGAACCACATTTTACTTCTTGATAACAACCATGTATGTTAGATCTTTGAAATTAAATTCACAGAAGTGGTAAAATTTCATTTAAATGAAAGAGTCAGTTTTCTAACTACCACTAAGTGGTTTCACCATTCATCAAAAATTGAAGTTTTTCAAAAAAATACCAAAAATTCAGCCTAAGCAATATTTGATATTCCAAATTCAAAAATGATGTCTATTTTTCCAAATTCAAAACATAGAAGTGGAATTAATTAATTTTAAAATTAATTCCCGTTATCAAAACAAATAGCGTGTTTTTAAGAAACAATAACTATCAAAAGATCGACACTTGTTTATGTCTAATTTCAAAGTGAAATTAATTCCAATGACCAAAATTAGATTAAATGGTAAAAATATATTCTAATTACACTTTAAAACCGATAAAAAAGATAATCTAACCATATAAATAATTGTGATGAAAAAAGTTGTTTTTAATTAAAATATAACATGTTTTTACTATTCATTAAAATATGAGAGTTATCAGAATAATATGAAAAATTTATCCAAATTAAATTTTTATATCCTGATTCCAAGGAAGAATTTTATTTTTTCAAATTGAACTTATAAACATGTCAAAAACTAGATTTAAAATGGGTGTGCCATCAAAAGGCGGTAAAACTGCATTTTTTGAAAAATACTTATTTTACCCGAAAAATTTATTTTGCTCTCATACCATGTTCTAGAAAATATGTAAGATGGATAATAATGTTATAAAATTCAAAATTTTGTTAATAATATTCATAAATTCTAGTCCATAATAATATTATAACAATATATCATTATTTAGTGAAACCCGATATTGTGTACTACACACGCTATCGAGGAAGGTCGCAATTGCGTGTAACGCAAGCCAAACTAGTGTTGTGTGAAGTGAAATATTCCTTTGATGTTGCGTATAACATAGGACATAAAAAAATATACTTCTCATAAAACATCATGGAGTTACATTCTACCTCCCTTAAAATGAATTTCGCCCTCGAAATTCGTCACTTCTTAACAAATAGATGAGGGTACCTCTCCCTCATCATATCCTCAAGCTCCCATGTAGCTTCTTCTAATTTATGGTTCCTCCATAAAACTTTCACCAAGCGAGTGGTCTTGTTCTGTAGAACTTTTTCTCTACGATCCATAATCTCTGTCGGTTGTTCTTCATAAGAAAGATCTTGCTCCAGCAGTACAACTTCTGAGCTTAGTACATGTGAAGGATCATGTATGTACTTTCTCAGGAGAGATACATGGAACACATAGTGAACTTGAGAGAGATTCGGTGGAAGATCCAATCAGTAAGCTACCTTCCCAACATGATCTAGTATTTCTAAAGGACCGATATACCTAGGGATCAACTTTCCCTTCTTTCCAATCTCATTACTCTCTTCCAAGGAGATATTCATAAGAACACTTTATCACCCACTTCAATCTCTAGGTGTTTTCTTTGGTTATTAGTATAACTTTTTCATCGACTCTAAGATGCTCTTATGTGTTGTTGAATAGATCTGACCTTTTCTGCCATCTCATCAACAAGATCAGGTCCTAATAGATTTCTTTCCCCAACTTCATCCCAGCAAGTTGGAGTCCTGTATTTCTTTCCATTGAGATCTTCATAAGGAGCCATCTGAATACTGAAGTGAAAGGTATTATTATAAGAAAATTCCACCAAAGGTAGGTGTTGATCCCAACCACATTTGAAATCCCTAGAGCAAGCTCTTAACATATATTCTAGAGTTTGAATTGTTCTCTCAGACTGACTATATGTCTGAGGATGATAAGCAGTGTTGAAACTCAACTATGTATCTAAAGTATGCTGATGACTTCACCAGAACTTCGAGGCAAACCTCAGATACCGATAAGATATAATGGAAAGTGGTACTCCATGCAATCTTACCACTTCCTTCACATATATCCTGGCAAGCCGATCCAGAGAGAAATCTTCTCTAATAGCAATAAAGTGTGCCGACTTCATAAGACAATCAACTATAACCCAGATATCATTATTGCCTTTGGATGTTTTAGGAAGTCCAGTGACAAAGTCCATAGTGATGTTTTCCCATTTCCATTCTGGTATGGGTAATGGTTGTAACATCCCCTTAGACTTCTGTCTCTCATCTTTAACTTGCTGACAAACCAAGCATCGAGAGACATATTCAACAACATCTCTTTTCATGCCATCCCACCATAAGTACTCTTTCAGGTCCCTATACACCTTGGTGCTTCCAGGATGAATAGTGAATGAAGAACTATGAGCCTCATCCAGTAGCTCCTTCTTTAATTTTGGGATGGGAGGAACAAAAACCCGATTTTTGAACCTTATTATCTCATCACAATCAAGGTTGAATTCAGTAACATTTATCACCTTATTTTGTAACTCTACATCTTCTTTTTGTGCCTCTTTAATCTTTACATGTATAGATAGTTGAACATTCATTTGAGAAAGATAAGATTTTTACCCTTCCATTATAATTCTAAGATCCATCCTTTTTAAATCCATAAATATTGGATCTTTTGTGATCCTCATCATGGATAAGCTAGCATGGTCTTGTTGGCTTAATGCATCTTCCACCTTGTTTGCTTTCCCAGGGTGATAATGAATTGAGCAGTCGTAGTCCTTAATCAACTCTAACCATATTATTTGGTGCATATTCAGCTACTTTTGTGTAAAAATATACTTTAAAATTTTATGATCAGTATAAATATCACACCTTTCACCATAAAGATAATGCCTCCATATTTTTAGTGCAAACATTACCACGGCTAACTCCAAATCATGAGTTGGGTAATTTTTCTCATGGATTTTCAACTTTCGTGAGGCATAAGCTATCACCATATCATTTTTCATGAGAACACACCCCCGTCCCTTCTTGGATGCATCACTGTAGATTATAAACCTTTATCCACTACACAGTAGTGTGAGCACAGGTGCACTGGATAACCTTCATTTTAAATCTTTGAAATTCTCTTCACACTCCTCCGTCCAAATGAACTTAACTTCTTTTTGAGTCAACCTGGTGAGTGGATTATATAACCTTGAAAAATATTTCACAAAACATCGATAATATCCAGCCATACCAAGAAAACGTTGGATCTCAATTACTGTTGTTGGTCTCGACCATCTTTCGATAACCTCTGTTTTAGATATCCCCTCTTTTAAGATTATGTGACCCAAAAATGAAACTTTTTGATGCCAAAATTCACACTTGGTAAATTTGGAATAAAGCTTCTCCTTTCTTAGGGTCTTTAATACAATTCTAAAGTGATCTTAATGTTCTTCTTTGCTCTTTGAATAGATAAGAATATCGTCTATAAAGACCACCACAAACTGATCAAGATAGTTTCTAAAGACTATATTCATTAGATCCATGAAGATAGCAGGGGAATTAGTAAGACCAAATGGCATCACTATAAATTCATAGTGTCCAAACCTTGTACTGAAATTCGTCTTTGGTATATCCTCCTTTTTGACCCTTAATTGATGATACCCGGAACGAAGATAAATCTTGGAAAAGTATTGAGCTCCGCGTAGTTGGTCAAACAAGTCATCAATGCATGGGAGAGGATATTCGTTCTTGATAGTGATCTTGTTAAGTTCTTGATAATCAATGCAAAGTCTCATTGATCCATCTTTCTTCTTAACAAACAAAATAGGTGCTCTCCAAGGTGATGCACTAGGGCGTATTAATCCCTTATCAAGATTCTCTTGGAGTTGCTTCTTCAATTCCTGCAACTCAATTGGGGCCATTCTATAAGGTGTCTTTGAAATGGCCATAGCACCCGGTATGAGTTCTATTGAAAAATCAGCTTCATGATTTGGTGGAAGACCTGGAAATTACTCTAGAAAGACATCATCAAACTCCCGTACAATGGGAATATTCTTAATCATGAGTTTCTCTCCAACCATTTGAGATAAATAACCTTGATTTATTGGAATCAAGATCCATAAGATGGAAGAAATTTCCACTGGAAGGTTATATTCATCTTTGCATCGATAGATGATAGTAGATTGATCGGGAATATTAAATGTGATTTCACGTCTTTGGAAATTGATATGAGCTCCATATAAAGAAATCCAATCCATGACAAGAATCACATCAAATTCCACTATCGGAAGGATCACAAGATTTGCAGGAAGCACTTTCCCACAAACTTCAATTAGAGAAGAATTATAAACTTTTGATGCAACCGTTGTGACATTAGGAGTTGTCATATCTAACTAATCATATAATTGTTGAGGTAGTACAACGATACCCTTAGAAAATTCTTTAGAAATAAAAGAGTGGGTGGATCCAGAATCAAATAAAACATTTGCTACTTTATAGTGGATGGTAAGTGTGCCTTTCACCACTTCGTTATCATACTCCACATTGCCGATAGAAATTGCATGTGACTTTCCTTTGTCTTTGGACTTAATAGTTTGTTGATGTCAATCACCATCAACAACCCTTGGATTATGGAATTGATTGGAATAATGCCCCATTTCATTTCACTTGAAACATTGAAGTGTAGGAGGTGCATTCTATGTATCCCTTTCTTTGTTCGCATCATTAGACATCTTCTTCCCATTATTTCGACATTCAACTGCCCGATGTCCTTCTTTTCCACACTAATAACATTTACTTGTCCCTTTAATACAATTATCTCCATGTTTCTTTCCACACTTTGAGCATAATGGAAAACTCATCTTCTTTTCATTGTGGACTTAAGATTTCCATTTGAATTCCTTTTTCCTCTTCTTATAAAACCCATATGATTGGTGGCTTACTCCATTCTCCATCTCAACCTTGAGAGCACATCGAACAATTTCTTCATAGCTATTGAAGTCCATTATGGATAACACCCTTTGAAGACTTGGTTTTAAGCCACTAAATAATCAATCAATATTACTTTCAGGATGGATAATAATTCCAAAAGCGTACCTTGCAAGTATTGTAAAATCTACTTCGTAGGTACCAACACATTCATCATCCTTTTGCTTTAGTTCAAGAAACTCCTTCTCCATCTTTGTTCAAAAAATATGAGGGAAGTACTTATTGAAAAATAAGTTCTTGAAATCGTCCCATTCCATGGAATCAATTTCATCCCTTTGCCTCGTATTCTTAAAAATATTCCACCATTGATCAGGTTTAACTTCCAAATGATATACTACTAAGATGACTTTATCATGTTCAGAACATTGTAGAACTGAAAATATCTTTTCAGTGGTACTGATCCATTGTTCAGCCACTAATGGATCAGAAGACCCACTGAATGAAGGTGGACGCTGCCTCATGAAGGATTCAATAGACTGTTTCTCCTTCCTTTGCTCGTTTGGAAGTCCATCACGATTCATAGCTTGAGAAAGTTGTGTGAGCATGGCTACAAGTTTTTTCATTCCATCTCCCATAACATTTGGTTGCTCAGGGGGACAATCATTGCATTTCCCGTTGCATTCAGCATTAACACGGTTCCTTTGGGTTCCAGCCATTGACTAAAACCAAGAAGCATAGTGTGAGAAACACTAATCATAACAGGAAAACCACATAATCTAGAATAAAATTTCACACTTTAGGTTTTATCATAGGTTGTTCATGGACATTTCTAAAACACTAATATTGTGTTCTATGTTTAAACATATCCTTAGAGTTCTTACTAAGTCTTTCACATCCTAGTTTCCAAAGGTTGACTATACCTTTCCTCTAATACCAACTATAACGACCCATACTTTACATACATGGTTATTAATTCAGAATTGAAGCATACTTAGTACAACATATAACAAAACCATGATAGGACTGTATAGGTATGGTGTCTTTAGAAATTGGGAAACATAAACAACTGGTTCATAAATCATTTACATTGTCTCCCGTTTATTTCATCATATCTAGAGTCTCTTTTGGCATATCCTACTTAATACCCTTATTCCTAACCTGGGGAAAAGAAAACATACAAAAGGGTGAGCTCAAATGATCAGTAAAGGTAAACAAAAGAAATATCAATCATATCATATTCATAAGAACATAACATTTTGAAAATCTTAACCTGCAAAAGAGATCATAATATCATAACATGGGATTTATCAAAGTAGTGAAATTTAATCCCAATAATCATAACATAAAACATGAAACTTTGTGGCATACAAACATAATCATAGAAAATCATTTCATATTAGTCAAGGCTCATTGCCAAGACCATCATAGCGGACAAAGTCCATTACTGAACCGAGTTCACTCCTCGTTCCAGTCATGTATCACTGAACCAGATTAACTTTCCGTTCCAGGCATGTCTATATCATGAGATATAAATCTTTACCCAATGCATTGGAGGTAGATATAGGTCCCACCCATCTCATAATGAAACCATTCTTATGTGTTCCACAAAATAATAAATCATAGCATAACCCATGTAATAAAAATGGGATTATTAAACATCATGCCATCATAACATAATCCATATAGGATAAAAGGAAATCATAAAATTAATTCCATCATAACATAATCAAATCAATATAAAAATAGGGATATAAACAGAACCCTATATTATCTTAGATGGAAAATAATTTTGATAAAACACTTGAACTCCATTCTTGATGAAAATATCCTTTCTACTTCAATTTTTTTTTACCTTTTTATCATGTCATACAATTTTAAACTAATAGAATTTGATTAAAAATAAACTTGAAAACTTGTAAAGGAAGATTCATGGAAATAATGTTCTATGAAATCATAAAAAATCCATTCATTCCGTATAAGTAAAAAAAAAATTCTTCTCATAATTTGGCTAGAAAAGTCAAAAAGTACCTCGTACTAAAAATTGAGAAAAAATTCCTTTCATATCTTTTAATCACCAAAGGGTAAAATTGGATTTAAAAAATTGTAGGAGGATTGAAATAATATTACATATTGAGGAAACATGTATGTGGATTATAAATATTTCCCAGTAAATTCTGAAGTATAAACAATCTCAGATAAAAATAAGATTGCGAGATTTTCCCTTACCTTTGGTCTGATTTGCTTCGTACGTTTCCAAACCTCCTGTATAATGATTTAAATAATGTCATTGACTTATTAAAGAATCATATTCATTGTTATAATATCATATATGGTCATATTATTATCTTCTTATTAGTAATATTTCATTGCTACTTGTTATTCAGGTGTTCATTGCTTTATGTTCTTATGCATGTTTTGTCGAATAAATTCTTATTATTCTTTTTAGGTTATAGATACCTCATTTACAGAATGGTATTAGTGTAATATATATCATATTTATTCATTAAATTCATTTATATAATCATTATTCAGTGAAGATCATGTAGAACAAGTCACATCACATCGTGGTGACGGTAGGCCGTACGTACGCACGATCGATGATATCGTTACCATGATCGTGGAATTGTATTGAAGTGTATGTATACTATTTTAGAATCAATATAACTTTAAAATTATCATATATAGTTGTTATTTACACCATTATACCCATCCATGTAAGGTGGTGGTGGAAAACAGATTACACCACGGCGTGGAGACGGTATTCCGTACATACGCATGCACGGTGATTTCGTTTTCCATAGAATAGATAGAAGGTGAAATAGGGTTGTTTCATATTTATAATAACATACCAGTATATGAGTGATAATGATATTATTACTTCATAATGAAACAACTAAATAATAGGATGTATAAGAAGAAATAAATTTGAAAGAATCGGTAACAGATATTACCTCTTCTTCAACACGCCTCTTTGAAACCTCCTCTTAGGGAACTAATGTTGGTATTTTAAGAAGACCAGGACCACTATAATATTACTACGGGTGTTGTTAAGGGTAATGGGCAGGGTTTTGATGAGCTTGAAGGCTCAAAGTTGTGTAAATAATAGAGGGAGGAGGTTCCCTTTTATAATGGAGGAGAGGGGCACCTTTAGAAAGTGTGAAAATATTATTTTATTATAAACTTATCTTCGGTTTCAAAAGGTCTGTATATCATTAAAGATGAATATAAGATGACTCATGGTCGAAATAAATTAATCCAATCATAATTTTACATGTTTTGGATAATATTTTAATCATTATAATCTTATTTATTTAAATCATTTATTAATGAGGTAAATACTACATCATTATTGTGTCATAAATAATTTAATTTATTTGTTGTATAAAAATTATAAAAAAATAACCACAATGTAGGATATATTTTTATATTTCCAATTAATATTTATAGTCGAAAAGATATTTTATATAAATCCTTATAAAAATTAATTACTAAAAGATTTTTGTTAATGTCAATTTTGTCTTTACATTAAATTAATTAATCCAAATTGTCATTATCACTAACAAGTGGATAAATGGGGTCCCAAAATTGACCCAAGGATGACCATGGTCGGCCAATACTCATCCATTAAGGTTAGGACAAGTATTAAGGTAATTTTAAATTATTATAATATTCTCTTAACCTTGAATTACCTTATTTACCTTTAACCGCAGCAAATAAAAGTCAAGATACTATTCACCAAAAATTATTTTCATCGTATTGAACCACATTTTACTTCTTGATAACAACCATGTATGTCATATTTTTTAAATTAAATTCACAGAAGTGGTAAAATTTCATTTAAATGAAAGAGTCAGTTTTTTAACTACTACTAAGTGGTTTCACTATTCATCAAAAATTGAAGTTTTTCAAAAAAATAACAAAAATTCAGCCTAATATATATTTGATATTCCAAATTAAAAAATGATGTATATTTCTACAAATTCAAATCATATAAGTGGCATTAATTAATTTTAAAAGTAATTCCCATTATCAAAACAAATAGCGTGTTTTTTGAAATAATAACTATCAAAATATCGACACTTGTTTGTGTCCAATTTCAAAGTGAAATTAATTACAATGACCAAAATTGTATTAAATGGTAAAAATATATTCTAATTAAACTTTAAAACAAATTAAAAATATAATATAACCATATAAATTATTGCGATGAAAAAAGTTGTTTTTAATTAAAATATAGCGTGTTTTTACTATTCATTAAAATATGCAAGTTATCAGAATAATATGAAAAATTTATCCAAATTAAATTTTTATATCCTTATTCAAAGGAAGTATTTTATTTTTTAAAATTTAACTTATAAAATTTTCAAAAAATATATTTAAAATGGGTGCGCCATCAAAAGGCGGCAAAACTGCATTTTTTGAAAAATACTAATTTTACCCGAAAAATATATTTTGTTCTCATACCATGTTCTAGAAAATATGTAAGATGTATAATAATGTTATAAAATTCAAAATTTAGTTAATAATATTCATAAAATCTAGCCCATAATAATATTATAACAATATATTGTTGTTTAGTGAAACCTGATATTGCGTAATACACACGCTATTGAGGAAGGCCGCGATTGCGTGTAACGCAAGCCAAACTAGTGTTGTGTGCAGTGAAATATTCCTTTGATGTTGAGTATAACATAAGACATAAAAATATATATACTTCTCATAAAATATCAGGGTTTTACAATTATATTTCCCTTTAATACATCAGTGTATGCCCTAAGGGTAAGGTGCGCAATGGTTGAGCTTTCATTGGGACGTTCGGTGAACATGGTTTGAGCTATGATCTCTATAAGATTGAAGTTCTCCCGTAAACAGTTTCAATCATGCTTAAGTTTTTGGATATCAGCTTGGTCATGTTCTAGGGAAAATCCCAAAAATGTTATCTCCCTTATATGTTTCGATAAATGGGATTCATAGGGTATGATCCTACAGGTTGAGGCCATCACTTCCTTTTTCCATGATAAATGGATTTGTTAAAACCCTATATTTATAATAGTCATGTGATCACTGTTAAATGGATATATTATCAATGGTAAAGATAATTAATAGTCATTTAAATCCAATTGGATATAAAAAAAGTACATGTGTTTTATATAAACAAAATACATTTAATTAAATAAAAATGGGGAATTTTATTCATAATAGTTTGGGTTGTTACGTTTAAAATGGTAAGAACTCTTCATGCTTGATCCTATTTTGATTTTCCATATCTAAATATCTCTAGGAAGCATTATTTTCTTACTCTTTTCATCTTTCTTCTTAGAAGGTATTTTCTTTGTTACTTTAACAAGAAAATAAATTTCATTCTTTTATGACTTATCCAACTTCTTATCCAACTCCAACTATCATAGCTATATAGTTAATCATTATTTAGGCACATTGTTAGCCTTCTTTTTGTGTGTAGACTAATTTTTTCATAATAGAACTTTTGGTATAATAAATCACTGGTTATTTTATTTTATTCTTCAAAATATATTTTTTTCTTGGTAGATCTATCATATATTTTTTAGCATTGTGTATAATATTATTTAACATTACACTTATATTTTTAATAGCCTTAGGGTTACCCCTTTTCACTAAATTTTCCAAATCTTCATAAAAAATATCTACCACCTAACCAATCCTAGTATTTCTTTCATGGTTTTATTTTAATTTACTTACTTTTACCTTAATGTTCATGTAAAAATTACAATGTTCCATGATGTATCCTTTTTTATCATAATAGAATCACCTATTATTTATAGGTGTGTCATCCTTCATAATGTTCTTTTTGGGTGTTGTTGGTTTAACACTTATTATATTTTTTCCCTAAGGATTACTTGTCTATGTATATTATTTATTTCATCATTTATTATAGACTTGTCTTCTTATTCATATATGAATTGTTCTTGTTTGAATCATACCAACACTCTTTATAACTATAACAACTTTTGTTACATTAATCATAGAAGTTTTCAAGGAATATAAATATACTCTAGATAGATAGATTCACTTTCTTCTATAAAATATGGTTCTTCTAGAACATATTATTTTATTTTTTGGTCCATTCTCACTTAATTAAATATTTATATAATTTACATAGATTGAAATATCATTCCAAAATTCAGTGCACCTATTCCCAAACTTCTAATAGCACCATAAATGACCAATAAACATTATTATTTTTTCCTTTTACTATACCCTGGATAAATCTCATAGCTTTCTATTTTTGAGTATAATTGCAATTATTTTGGGATCCTTTTTTAAACATTCTCTTATTGGAAATGTTCAAATCCTCTGAAAAATTGATAGGTTTTATAATATTTTTTTACCCATATATTCTCATATTTTAAATTTTAACCTGTTCCAATAGATAAGAAAACATTATCACAAATAGTTTTAATTGGAGCATAGGTTAACTTTTTCCATGAACATGAATTAAATTGATATAGGTATGATATCAAGCTAATTTTTCCACCAAAATAAGTATTTTTATAATATATTCCCTTTTTAAAGATACTTTTGTCAAATATTCTCTTAGCCATTTATGAAGATTCTTCTTGGGTGTTTTATAAATTTATCTTCATCACCTCTAACTCAAGATAATTAAATTTTATAGAGTTTTTCTAGCCTTAAAAAGATTTTACCCTATATTTACATTCCCTTTCACTTTTCCAATATGATATTCATTCTATTGACTTGAATACTGTAAATGTTTTTCAATATTTTTTATCCTATTTTCTTTAATTTTCAACTAAGAATCTTTGACATCCATAGATGTTTTATAGTTTTTTCAATTCATAAATAACTTATATAATCATAAATTTATCAAAAACTCCCCCTTTTAATTATTATTCAATTAGTGATATCCTTTCATTATAAAGTGATAAAAATTATTCCTTATATTCAATAATTTGAGAGAGGGTTTTGAAACTTTGTAACTTTTTAGCCTAATATTTCTCCATATCTCCACATTCCAACTCCAATTATTCCTTTTCATTATATAATACCTTGATAAACCAAAATATATAAGTGGGAATATTAAATGTGCCTTTCTTAAAATAATACTTGAATTCATATTATAGATCTTAAATTGATTCAATATACTCAATCTCCTCACACTCTTAACAAAATTAATTTTATTCTTCTAGAGGATTATAAATAAAACCTTTTCCACTATAATTACATTTAGTTAGTGGTGAATACTCTTTAAATTTTAAAGCCTCTCTTAGATTCTTAGCCTCTATTTTCTTTATGTTTTTTTAATATTTTAGCTGAAACCTCTATTTCTGATTTGACAGGGAAAGAAAATAAATTTTCTATCTAAGGTTATTCTGAAATATCTTCAAAAATGTTCATAATATCAATCATATATAAAAAATTGGGAAATAAAAATATATCCAAAAAGGGGGAACTTGGTTAGCTATGATACCAATTAAAGTGACTAGGAATGTGTATAGTCACTTGAGGGGGGGGGGGGGTGAATCAATGTGACATTTTTACCAATTTTTTTACACTTTTAACTTCTCTCTCAGTATTAAAACCCATTTTATCAATTATGTTAATAAAGTATCTATTTAAAGTTACCCAACACACATTGAACATATGTAATGAAAAAATTAAAGTAGTAATGAAACATGTGGTACTTTTACAAGGTCTAACCCCAATGTAGGTACTTAATCCTTTATATGTTTGGTTATCATAATGAAAAATATTATCTTTGTTTAATTTTTGATGATTAAAAATTCATGTGAAGGTATCATCCACTATAAAACACACACAAGGGATGGGTAGGCATCATAATTTTCCAAAGTGTTTATAGTTGGTTCTCTTATTTTATAAAAAGAAAAATACTTTAATGAAGGAAGAAGAACTTGAAAAGATATAGTGACATTTCCAAATAAGGAACCATAATTTTTACCAAACCCCATGGACTTCACCCAATAATTGAGTGTAATAAATACCTACATGCACCATCTATGCACACAAGCCTCATATATAGGTCTTACTAATACACACTACTTACAACCTAAATCAACTTCACCCAGGGTATTTAATTTTCCTATAAATAGGACTGTTAAGTTCCTTATTTAAGATATTTTATACGATAAATGGATTAATTAAATCTATATTTGACCTAGTCTCGCACCCAAGTCCTCAAATTTCTCTAGGTAGCTTATTTAAGCCTAAAACCAAAGGAAATTAACCAAAAATAGAGGGTAGAATAGTTCCTACATGGGTTTAAAACACCAAGAACCTTTTTGAGAAACCAATTCATACTTATTCCATCAATAATAGGGAAAATTAACCTTAACTAGCCACAAATTTGAGTGTTACTCATCTAAAGTCATCATTGGAGATCCTCTATTACTGGTGCGAAGCGTCACCTTTGTTCTATCTCTCGAAACATTACCTCATGCTAGTAACATTGGGGAACCACTTACTTGGGAAAAGCCTATTTCTCACCCACACAAGGGTAAATCCTCTTGATCATCCTCACCATGTTGAAGCATATTTCTTATACTCACTATGGAGAAGCCCCTTTCTCACCCTTACTAGGGAGAAGTTGCTTTCTTTCCATAGTATCATTTGGGAAAAGATTTATTCAAGACTTACACTAAGAAAAACTAAACTGTTATACTCTTATAACAAGGTATAATACATAACCATACCTCAATGGTAGAGAAAGACTTTTCTAAAGTCTCATACTTATACCTCCAATTATCATGCCCTCCCTTAAATCCACTAGATTCACGTGATCAGGTCATGAATACTGCTATGCACTATCTTTGATCATGGATTACCTTGATAAAAATGGGCTTAGTAATTAATATCCTATATAGGTAGAACCCTTAGTGAAATAAAAATTATAGATTCCATTGATAATTGAGGGTCTATATTAGGAACATATTAGAGTATTCTAACTTGTACCAAGTTAGCAATTCTATCTGACCAATTATCTATATTTGGTTAGATCGAGGAACCTCACCACCTCAAATAATGATCCATAGGGTAGGTAATCCCTCCTATAGTAATCCCAAAGTATTTTTTATAGGATTAAATACCCCTATTACCTCAATATCGCACTGGGCTATCAATATATAGGAATACAGGTGGATGGGTTTCTTTTTCAGGTATAATACACAAGACGGTTCCTATTAGTAATTCCATCAATGAGCTAGGGATACTCATCTATGGGAAACCCCAATGTGTAAGACCCATTCAAATCCAATTCCATACTCCCATGTAATGAGAATTATATTCTATTATCCTTTTTTCTCACACCAATCATGAATCAAATGAGGTTAGTGATCTAAGTTAGTAATATCATTAGCATAATTAAAATACCTATGATATGGAATCCTCTTAGGTGTAATCTATAAAATTCCATCCACCATCACCAAATTCACTAATTTGGTCGAGCATCACGGAAACCTCATATGTTTAATCCCCCTAATCCTCTATTATTTCACATTTCATTCCATAGATGTCCCAACATCACAAATTTAAACTATACGACCCACATTCTAGTCACAAAATATATAACTACATGACAATGTACTTGTTTCATGATGTAAAACTAAATAGAAATATCCTTATTGAATGATCTTAAACTACATTATACAGTCCTTCCACACAACCTTAAATTTTTAAAATTGAACCACATTAGTTTTGATTCTTGTTAACTAGGATACATAATAAACCTACCAAAGGTTTAAATACAACATCATTAACCCTCCATATCCATACTCATGGGTCTAAACTCCTTCTAAATCCACTTATTTTCTAAATCATTGGTCTATAATCCCCATGATACTAGATCCCCATTCACCTGTGATATATTACCTGGGAAATCTCTACATTGAGATGTATTCCTAATGAAATCATACCCTACAACTGGATGAGTATTTTCCCTCCAATTAATCATCATATTTGTCTCATCTTGGCTATATTCCTAATGAGATAATTCCTATCTAGCCAGGGAAATATCCCTTAACAAACCAATCAATCCTCATAATGACATATTACATTTTAACCTAGAATAAACTCATTGGGATATATTCCCTTTGAGGTCAACTAAAAAGGGTCTCTAATGTTTACACCCCACACCAACCATTTATAGTCACATTTCTCTTAGTATTCCTCACCATATGATATTAAACTGCATTGATTATTCACTGTCATATGAAATTAAATGGTATGATGCTTCTTATTAAGTGGAATTTAATTATATGGGTTCTTATTCATTTTACAAGGATACATAAGAATCTATTTTTTTGGTACAGATCCCAACACCATCAACACTAATTCCACCTTGTATAGTGATAAAATCTAAAGTTCCCACCTATATGGATTTAAACTATAAAATCACAAACTAAGCATCACTAATAAGTAAATTAAATATGGAGAACACCTAATACATATGGATGTTCTCATTGATGAAATTTTTTGATCCATTACTATCATGTGGGGTAACCAGTCCCACACTATGAGTTGGGAAGGATTCATTGAAATGTATTATATCTATATGAGAGTCCCAGAGTAGAAAATAATCCACCCCAAAATGATGTGATGATCCTAACTTCCCATCCTATTGACTAATGTATATTCCAAAGTATCACTAGTTGGAAACTCCAATGATTTCCTACCTTCGGAAAGTAGGTTCTAATGAATATCACATTTATATTTCATAGAAACAAAAGCATGTTAGTGTTCCCAATAAAAAATAAAAATGGTGAGCTCATAATGAATCCTTCTCCCATGAAAGTGATCAATTAGACATTCTCTTACTTGTGATTTTACCTAATGGGTGTTCTTATTTGTGTTTGTGATTCTTTGTAGAGGAATAATTAGAACATATACCCCTTGGATCCAAATCAATGGATCCATCCAAGAAATGATTGAGTTACATGAATATTTCTCAAGTGATGGCACCCATGACCAAGATGACTCTCTCTCCCATTCAACATTTCCACCAATAATTCATGAATATAATTATGATTGAGTAATATTTCAATGATATAATCCAAAATTTAGAGTATTCACAATAGATCCTCTAGCTCATTAATCCTCACAGGTCATTTAACTATTAGAGTAAGGCCATAAAAAATCTGGCAGTGCCCATGACTATTGAAAACCTCTTAGAGATATTTTCACTAGAGTAAGACAATTCCTAGCCACCTTATCTTAGGGAGGTGGAGGATAAAGTCATATATAACTTCCCCACTATCCATGAACCACCTAGGTGGGTTCCCACTAACTACTATCATTTCCAATTCCACATGGATCAAAATCCTTAGCAACCTGATGAGAGTGGAACCCATGAGGTATTGACCCAAGTTATACATGAACGATGCTCAATATATCTCATTGGGAACAACAAGGTATTAGATTTAGGAAACATGCACATTAATTGTTCCACATATGAAGTCAATAAACACACTATAGTAGTAACCGAGGAGTGTGATTATATCCATTATTAGGCTTAGTAATTATACCAACATACCCATGTATAATTTGAAAGAACAATCTGACATATCTTGAAATCCATCTAATGGATGACTCATACTCCCACCCTCTCATGTAAAGCCCATCGACATTTCCCCATGGAAAATGAAGGATTTTGTAGGATCATATCACCACCCTCCTCAAGGAATGGTCTCACATTTACATTCCTACCATGAAATATTATTATCATATCCTAGTGAAAATAGTGGGGAATTCTCAGATTCCTACCCATGCCTTGAAGAGTTTCCAACTGATTCTAGAAGTATTAAAAATAATAAAAGACTCCCACTGGTATATTTTAGAAATCAATATGGTAAAGACTTATATTACTTCCATCACCAATCTTGAAGCGAATCATAAAAATATTATGAGATATACCCATAGGAGGGTCTATATTCACACTCCCATTAAGTAGGATCACTAACATATTTTGGTGAAGAATGATGACTAGGATCAGGATCATGTTCCTATTCTAAATAGATTTTAACAAAACATCCTGATAAACAATTTAGGTAAGGCTTATATTCTGACCAATACTACAAAAAATTTTACGTATGTTTAAACATATTCTTAGGATCATTATCATATTCCTCCTCCCCTTCTATCTAAGGAGAGATTGAATCATATGTCAGCGGTATCCATGAGGTAGGATCATTATCTTTCCTACTTCGAGGAAGATCATTGAAATATTTTGGTGACAAAAAAGGGAAGTATTATATATTTACTTAGCCCCAAGATATTTAATATTATATTCCTACAACAACATAGAAGTTTTCTAGGAAGTACCCTATCTATGAAGGCTGCTATACACAATGCCCAACCACAAATTCCAAACAAAGAATGTCTAAAGGGATATCTCATCGAAGGTAACATGTAACTCAGGTACAAGCTCATATTTATTCCCTAACCAACATTTATGCTTATGAGTCTATCAAAAATATTTTTATAGAATCCATAGAATATGAAGATTCTCATTATAAAAGGAAAAAAAATCATATTCACAAAGTTCCCCCTTGTGAAAACATACAGATAAATTATGAAAACTATTCTCATGATTTGAGTCATGAAAATCCTCCACCTGGATAGATGATCATTCAAAAAGAAGACCCTCCCCTTTCCATTATACTAGGATTCATCCACCATAGAGGTTCTCCCCATGGAAATCACTGTAAAGGACCTCTGCATAATAGAATCTCACCCTAAAAATATGGCTCATTCCTTATCGAATTTACCCTAAATACACACACATATTGAGACATTCTTTAAAGTTTGAGGTATGTCATATTAGGTACCTCCTCAATAACTATTGATACCATATCTTGATCAAGGAATAATATGAGGCAATAATGATTATCCATGAAACCTTGATATCATATATCCCTTAGTGTAATGGAAGAGACCTCGAACAGTCTAACTACCCTAGATAAGGTATCTAAGAAATGACTACTTTAGTTAGATCAAGTGGAGGATTATATTATCAAAGATGAGGATAATTCAGTGATCATGAGGAAATAACTAGTAAAGAAGAACATACTTGTTATGTTTTAGCCCAAGATCACTACTTAGTATAAAATTATAAGACTTATGACTAAATAATGCATACAATATCCTAAACTGAATTTACATATGAATTATAACCATTTTAAGGTGAGATATTTGCCTTATAGAGAGAACACCAACCACTTCAGGTCAATCAAAGAACTCTAACATCATATTGAATTGTATTCCTTTCCAGTTACACCATACTTGAAGTAAAAAATATAGCACATAGACATCTATTATTCTTGCATCAAGTCCCTTAAAACTCTATGAAAACTAGTAAATAATGGCCCTTCCGACATGTATATCAGAGGATAAGGAGAATATGGAGAATTATATTTCACTCTGACCCCTGACCAATAGAGTCCTATGAGAATCGATTCATTTAATTCCATCACATCGGTACATGTATCATACTTCGGGTCCACTTATGCTAATTAGTCTCTTCAATATAATCCCTCTCCTTATAAATCCAAAAGGCAACATACTCAATGTGTGGGAGTGATTGATAAGTTCCAACACTCAACTTCAAAAAAAGTTGAGCAGACATCATGTCTGAGGATGTTAGAACCTCAAACCACATAGTAGTCATTAGGAGCCAAAATTTCATATCAAGAACAAGACCTATGTCTGGAGCATGCTAAAAAATACCCAAATACCAAAAGGATAGTGGAAATATCTATTACTATACTAATACAAGAGTATCCTGATACTACAGGGTTGATGGTTTTTTCATCAATTTTACCATATCCACCACCCTGGTGATATCAAAACCCAAATGAATTGAAGAAATAATTGTAGTGGAATCAAGACAACCCCAACCGATAAGATTAGGAGAATTTATACTATCACTCACTCCTCCACCAAGGAAGTCAGTATTCTCAAGACTATGATAATCATCACAAGCACCTACTTCCCAATTCTTTTCAATACATGACACACCCCTGCCATTTTGGGAATGATTAGTAAGGATGGTTGGGTACCCTTTTAAAATCACCATCCACATAAAAATTCTAAGAGAGTACTCAATAGGGAAGGTGGGGCCTCATAGAGGTCGTAGGGATAAAACTCCTATCAAGAAGGAAGAAGTAGATGAATACTATAGCTTGTCTCTGGATAGATATATGAAGGATGGGGGATCTCATTAAACTTTAAATTAATGAATGATTCCTATGGAATATTATACCTTAGTAAATTTCATCAATGTCACCATTAGGAATGATTTGGTGTGCGAGAATAAAAAAATAGATCATGATGAGGAAGCTACTAATATAAATAAGACCCACACCAAAAAATTTGAAGAAGGTGGTCATACTCGACACTGGAGACAAACTAATAATCTGGGTTCTCCTCTAAATACACAATTTCAACCCACTCTGATAGATTTGGACAACTAAAAGGGAAAATGGATGTCCAAGTCCCACCCATAACCCAAGGAGACTGAAGATTATACTGCTGAGGATATGTTTACTCAATATGATGATGATCTAGAATGACTGATACAAATCAAAAATTTAGTTACTTAGGGTAAATATTCTTATTAAGTACAAATTATAGGTGAAGTTTAATGTTACCTCTCTAGTACACATCCATAAAGTGAAATAAACTCAATTGATGAAAAAATAACTTAACCATCCAACAGGTTTTGGATCCAAGAAACTAGTACATCTAATTCCTGAGGCTATAAATTACCAAGAATTCCATACTTTGGGGTTCCAACCAGAGCCATGTTAGGTGAATTATTCCTGACCAACTCATGTTGTGATTCAATAGCATACTCATGTGGGTTGAGTACATCATACCCACCTGTCACCTCTACTCTTTCTTCTACTTAGTTAACCATCCCACCATAACTGATTGAATCCATTGTTTTTGTAACTTCCCAACTAGAATACATGATAGGAAATTAAGAAAAATTGTAATTGGAAAAGAATACATACACTGGGTAGGTGTACACAACTCCTCCGCTTCCAAATTTTGGAAACCTATCATTTCCAATATTCAATTAAACTAGTGACTCAGAGTAGCCCCTTTCACATTTCATGTCCCGATGTGGTCCCATGATGGGAACCCTTGAGAAAAAATAGATAAACTTAGATTCTTTATACAAACTTTGGAAGGGTTGACATTCATTTGGTATAATAGTTTTCTAACTAGGTCTATTATAGAATGGTGATACCTATGTTAGAATTTCCTCTATCAATTTAGCAAAAAATTAACAAGGACGACAATCATACACCTCTCGAACTAAAAATAGTGAGATAATGAAATGGTATTTGAATTCATAACTATATGGAAAAGAATGACATAATCACTCAATATACATTTTTTATAAGAGAAACAATTGAATATTTTTGTATATAATCTCTGATATGAGTTGAAAATAGTGTTGATCATGCTAAAATATCTCAGTGGATTCTAAGAGCTAGAAACATTTATGAAAAGGATAGAGGATGATATTCAACGCATAAAGTCTAAGACTAAACCAACACCAATATCTTAGTGAATGTGAATCAGTAAACCTGAAATAATAACTATTATAATCAATCTAGAACCAAGATTCTTCTTTTCACAAAATCCCATACAACATCATATAGAACCTCCCCCTGAATGGAAGTGATAAGAAAAGGTCCCCATAATGATGATAGAAAAGACCAATAATGTCTACCATTTTAGTATTGGAAGAACAAGACATATTCTTCCCAAAAGGATAAAGTTCAAATATATTTTACTAAAGAATTTGAAAACAATTTACTCATGTTCCTAGAGCCTAGAAAACCCAATGTGGACACTCTCACTGACCATCCATACTACTTCATATTCCATTGAATGTTGGTACATAACATAGAGGAGTGCTTTGTCATCAAATACATCCTCTATAGGATGGTTTATTTTTAGAAATTCAAGTTGGGAAAACCTACAACATAGGTAGCTCATGTTTCATCCATTTCACTATATGAGGAAGGAAAATGACATGAAGTCCCAAGTATGAATGCATTGAAGTTAGATGATTAGATGGATATAAAATAAACTAACCAAGTGCATAAAATCCTCATGAACAAGATGAAAAAATTAGTTATTTCTCCAATTCCCCCTATAATAGTTGCAGCATACCCTTCAACATAACAGACTTCTATGAATTGGTATAACCAATACAAGAAGAGTAATATATAGGAGAAAGAACTCAAACTAGTACCCATTCTACTCTAAAATCGCCAAGACTTTCTACCACTGACATTGCAATCCTAAAAACCACCCCTCCCAAAAGAAACCCTCATTAGATTAAGATTCATTATGTGGATCATTTAACATCATCAAAATGGTAGATCTATTATCTAATGAATATGTTATATATGAATCTAAAGTCCCTAACACAAATTGGGGGGTGGTGAGTAAGGGGCCACAAAGTCTTGAGTTCCCAAGGAATAAGAGGTCGATAAGAACCTAATAAGAATATTGATATTAAGGTCATGACACTTATGAATCCATATATACTACATAATCATATATAAAGACACTACAAAATGATCAATATAAGAACTGATACACTCTTGAGTTATCCAAATACTTAAAAATCCCATTATTTTAGAGGAAAAAATGGAAAATTGACCCCAATATATTCATCATAAAACTATAGAATGACTAGCTCAAAATAATCTACAAAAAACATATATTTCTTAAAATATTGGCCAATAAAATGTTTCATTAGAACAACTCATATAAACCTCTAAACCTCTAACTAGAGAATACCTTGAAAAAAAAAATAAGGATCTTGTCCCAAAAGTATGATATCTTGAAGCATCTCACTATCATATTAGCTAAGATATCAATCTTAAACACCCTTCAACTTTCAAATGAGCTTTAGGAAGCACTCATTTATCCCCTATTATGTCCTAAATAGTTCAAGGATGAAATCGAAATTGATGATGTATAATATGGAGAGACTGATCCCATAGATTGCTGCACCAATATATCCTTTATAGAGAAAGATAGATAGGCTACTAGATAGGGACACATCATACCCTTGTACATTACCAAAAATATTAATGACATTGGAATTCATTAATATCTCATTGATAATGACTCTAGGATTGACCTCATGCCAATATAAACCCTCCTATATTTAGTCTATAGTGATTGCAACCTATCTCCATCTAATTTTAGGATCCAAGGATTCAATAATATTGAGTATAAACTCCTTGTATAAATCAAGCTAAGATCCCAGTTTAAGAATCTTATCTCTAACTCTGAATCGTGGTTGTTCGTTAAGAAGTGTATTTCAATACTATACTGAGAAAACCATGGATTCATCAGCATTAAATAGTGCCTTCATTATACTATAAGAGCCTCAAGTAACCTATCAATGGATAAATATGAGTATTTTATAGTGATAATGCTCCCTTAAAATCTTAGGAATCCTAGTATATATATATAGTACTCTATAAAAGGGATGGGAATCAACCAATGATAGGAAATGATACTCGAATTAACACCCCCAATGGTTTGGAAATGGAACGTACCAACCCATTAAATGAATTTGGAAATAAGTATATGTCATCCATTAATATGGTCAATGTAATCATTCTAGATATGAAATGATACTAGGTTACCTAATATATCCCATTCCTTATGATGCCATCTATTCCATTTGAACTTTTCTAGGTGAAAGAGGGGTGAAATTTCATTAAGAATGAAAATTCCCCTGATAAGGATTACCCCATATCAATTTCATATTCTAGAGATTCCATCACATCATCATGTATGGCCCCCAAATATTCCTCCCCATAATCTCTTATAACTAATAATTTCCTCAATTAATTCCCTAAATCTCAAGATATTAGTGTAGCCTCTCCACCCAATGATAGTGAGAAAGAGGGAGAAACTATTTATGATGCACTAAGTGAATTGGTATCTATACCTACCTCTCCTAAACCCAAAGAAATATCTTCACCACTCTCAATAAATTAAAACATCCCCTAATATACTACTTTTGATGATACAAAGACAAAATTAATGGAAGAATAGAATCTCATAAACTCCCCTCTAGCATTTTAAGAAGCTGTTTCTACCATGATTGATAAGCTCAGATAAGTAATTTTAGTCATGGAGGAGGATTTGTGACCCACATTGACTAGTGAAACCATGCCTCTTGAAGAGAAATAAATTTATATTTCCTTGAAATTACATCCTAAACTATTCTCTTGGAGTTATACATAAATTCCTTGGCTAGATACTGATGTGGATTCCCACTATTAGGTCCATCCAAATGATCATTGTGGTTTCAAGTAGGAAACTTGGAGGATGAATCCATACCATTCCTCTAAGGTCAAAGTTGAATTTGAAAAGCTTATTAAATATATCTTCATACTAAAATTTTGGTTCCAAAATGGCTCACCAACATTTTCCCTGTAAAGAAAAAAGGGTAGATTAGAGTTTATATCAATTTTAAGGATATAAAATGGAACTACCCAGTATGATTTCCTAATTTTGATTATAGAATCTTGATTGATAAATCTATTTTATTCTAATATTTTTCATTTATGGATGGATACTTGGGGTACAACCAGATCAGAATGTCTATCAAGGATGAAGACGATAATTCTTTCAGAGTTCCCTTAGAAATATTCTATTATCAAGATATTCCCTTCAATTTGAAAAATTATAGAACCAATTATAAATTTTCTATACAAAACATTTTCAATCCCCTCATGTGAAATATCATATAGTGTTATATCAATGATCTGATGGTCAAGTCTTTATAACACTATGATCATATTTATGACCTAGATATTTTTTTAGTAAACTATAACAACACATATGGAAAATGAAACCTCTAAAGCTTAACTTTTTGGTGACATAAAGAAAATTTCCTAGCTTCTTAGTATTCCAATTTAGCATAAAATTTGACCTTGAGAAGGATAGAGTAATCCTTGAAATTATGCCTGCCTGAAATATCAAAAATTTGAGAGGTCATTAGGGATTCCTTACCTTCATGAGGCATTTCATAGATAATATTTTTGGAAAATTACTCTCTTTATGAATCTTATGAATAAGGGAGTAACCTACCTATTGGATGAATAATTTCAATAAGCATTAGAAAATATGAAAAGATATTTTCCTCAACCACTGGTCCTAAAGCCGTCGGTAGAAGGGAATCCACTCATCCTATATGTGGATATAATAGAGTGATCACCCAATTCCATTATTACATAGAAAAATGATTTATGGAATGAAAAAATTATATACTATCTTAGTAGAAAACTTATATATGATAAGAATTGATATTTCAACATCACGAAGAATTACCTCTCACTAATTTTCATAGTAAACAGAGGTGGAACTACTTGCCGCACCATGACGTATATTTAGTCTCTTGTATTGATATAATCAGTACATACTCAATCGCTCAATATCTACAAGATTCTTGGATCGGTGGAAAATTATCCTACATCATTTTGACATTCAATTAATTCCACATAATATAATACTCCTCAAAATAATTTTTTTTCATTTTCAAAAGGCCACTTTAGGATTATTGGGTAACCTTACATTTCAAACAAAAGCTGTGAAAAAGTCTACAAAATTCAATTTCAAATTACAAATTTTAATGAAAAAATCATCACCCATATTGGTTTCTATGAATCTTGAGTCACACGCCTACCTTGAGTCGCACACTTATTTCATCCAACGTCTCCTTTCGCATCCCCATCATCACCACACTAGCAAGATCCACCAGAATCACCATCACCGCAATCCACCACCATCATCTTCATAAGCCAACATCATTAACCATAATGAACATCCAAAAAACTCATCACCATTAGAACCATAATATAGAGAGTCTTCATCGGAACGACCCTAAACCAGCCCAGTAAAACCAAAACCATTCCAAAAACAATCCATAACAGATACATTCAGACAAAAGCATTAAAATGAAAAAACAACCAAATGAACCATCATTTTCATCGTGAAATACCATCAACACAGACCATTAGAACCAGAATATGTACTCTTCTGTAGAGATGATTCTAACCAACACCACCTTCAACATCACCAGAAGAGCCAAACGAACTTGAAAGATCCACCACAGGTCGTGCTAATCGGAACCTCATGTCACTCCACATAAACATCCCAAAACATCCTTGGTAATTGTTGAACCCAAACAAACCGGGACGGAGAATAGAACTAGAATGCTAGAGCAGCGAGAAACAACAATGAAACGGGCTAGAACAATTCTATGGAAGAAAAATATGGAGAAAATACAAAAGTGGGAGATATAATTTGATGAAACCTCTCAAATCCCTACTGAGAAAAGAATGGAATAAGTAAATCTTAATAGAGTTTTTCTAGGGTCTATCTTCATTTCCCAACAAAGGTGGTTCTATCATATCATTTCCTTCTATCGAAATGCTTCATTAATGATGAGGCATGATACCAATATTTCATCACAAGCTTGGAGTTAGCCTTGCAGCTCCAAGTAGCCCATTTGAATGATAAAGGTGACTCAAAATTTTTAATTATGTAGATTAATAGTGAAAATGTCATTAATAAGGAAGATATGTTTCCTCTAATTTGTTATTAAAGGGTATTGATGATAAAATTCCCCTTAGAGACAATGCCTAATCATATCCCTAGCTTGTAGAATGATCATGTCGATGTACTATGTAATACAACTATGACCATGGCCAATATTGAATAGGATGAGCTAGTCTCCCACATAACACACTATAGGGTGTTTTCCACACTCATTTCCAGTAACATGGATGAAATAAATGAAGTTAACGTTTCCTAGGAGCATGACGAGACAATATCCTCATCAACTAATGTTGTTATTGGACGGATGTCCCCCATAAAAGACTATCTCTAAAATGGGATCCTCTTATTATACAGGGAAAATAATTAAGAAATATATTTCTAGGAAGAAAACTTCTTCCTATATGATGGATCAAATTAACAAAAATTACTCTACAAATGAGGTTTTAATGGGGTCTTCCCTAGGTGCCTCAAAGTAAGATAAATCCTCACTATTATGGAGGAAGTTCATTTAGGATCCTATAGTGATCATTATTCATGAACCAAGATCTCTCATAAAATTAGGAGGCTTTACTATTTCTTAATGACGATGATATGAGATTTCATATATTTTACAAAGAAGTTACATGTTTACCAAGTACATGCCAATTTTATCCATCAAACCCTAGATTTGTTTCACGTCTCTATCCACATGTGGCTATTTTATGTATGTATAATGGATTTCATGGGTCTATATCCACTTCTATAAACAGAAAGTTTAGGTTTATTCTTACCACCTCCGACTTATTCTCCAAATGGTCCAAGGATATACCGCTCAAGGAATTCGAGACAAAGGATATCATTAACTTTGTGAATTCTAACATAAAAACTAGATTTGGTGTCCCTAACACAATATTAATAGAAAGTAACACCAATATCTATTATTATAAGTTGAAAAGGTGATATTTAGAATATAACATATTGTCCAACCACTCGTAATACTACTATATAATGAAAAATGAACAGATAGAGGCATTCAAAATGACTCTATCAAACATACTCCATAATATGGTGGATAAGAACAAGAAGTCCTAGACATATAAAATGTTTCATTCCTTATGGTATTGTCACACAACAAATCATACTACCCCGAAAAAGACCCCATATTCATCTATCTATATAATATAGGTGGTGTTTCCCATTGGAGTTAAATTTACCTCACTTTTCATTACTATATGTAGTCAGATATAAATTTTTTAACAATAATACAAGTGACTTGATGAGTTAAAGAGACTTGATTAGAAGAGGTTGTGCACAATACACAACTTTTAATTATATTAGAACTGAATTGATCGAGATTTTAATAAGAAATTTCACCTCTAATCATTACTGTATAGTGATATGGTATTGGTTCTTAAAACAAAAATGATACCAAAGAGAAAGCCACCAAATATTGAAAAAAATGGGAAGGGCCTTATGCTATATAAAAGGTCTATTTCAATGGAGATAACTCCATGATTTTAATGGATGGAGAGTATATCACACCTCCCACCAATGCAAGGTTCTTGAAGAAGTACTTTATATAATTTTCACATCAGTTTACCAACATACCCACAACATGGATATAAAATACATGACCAACGTCCTAGTTACACGATGTAAAAATTCATGAAAACATCCTTGCCACAAGAAATTAAACTACATAGTGAAATTCAAAGCTATATGACTTTCAAATACATAGCACATCATCCTTATCACATAATGTTAAATACATGACATTGTTTTGGTCACATGACATAAAACTATGAAACACAATCCATCCCATATGATGTTAAACTGTATGAACATCATCCTCATCCGAGAGTACATTATTAACTTATCATTAGAATCATTCCATGTCCTTTTTTAATAATTGTGTGCAAATTTATTCCCAATCTCTTGGGATATATAGTGATGCCTAGGCTTCTTACCATGGTCCCATCCAAGATTTACCAATTTTCAAAACCATTTTGACTATAGGATTACTTCCTATGGTCTTGATCTATTTGGGTGTGCATTCCCAAAGCATGAAAATTCCCCCTCTCAAATATATAAGCTAGATCTATGAAGTGTCCTTTTAAATAAGATTCTTTATGCATCAAACTATGCATGATTAAGTGAAACCCATTCCTTATATATGAGTTAGGTCTTTGTAGGGAACTTCTCTTTCATAACTACATGTGGATTGTTTCCAACTCTTGTACGATATGCAGTGAAACCCAAAATTTAACATCTTGGATATTTAAGGTATGCTATTTTAATGTTTAAGAGTTCATGTTTCAGGTTTAGAGGGAATCACGAGTCTTTTTGGGAGTTTTTCAATAGAAGTTGGGATGATTTCAATATATAGGGAACATTTATGATATAGATATGTATTTTACAACATAAATATTCTTCTAGGAACAACAAGTGAATTTTTTTTTGTGTAAATCCATTTACACTATAAAATATATTTTACATCATAAATATATCTCCCTAGATAAATCAAACCAAAGCGATGTGGTTTTTTGGGTATGTGGGTTATAGGGATTTTACATTACAAATCCCTAGTCTAAAAAGTAAACCTTTCATGCAAAATAGGTTTTATTCAATAAAATCTTGAATCCTAATTCACCCAGTATTGTTCTTCCCTACCTCAAACTATAAGATATTCTAGGAGATTTTGAGTTAATCTTCCTCCTTCAGATTTCTGCGTTCATCATTTAATTTTTAGATCAGTTTTATTGCTTCTCTCTGGTAATCAACCTTTATATTTCTTCATTTATCTATTGTGGTTGTAGTATTGCACTTAATTTTTGGATTTATTGACCTTATGGTGAAATTTTTCTCCTTTCTAGATACGTTGTTTGATATTATCTTAGTTGCTGACCATCATATTGGTTTTAGAGAGGAGAGTGTGTTTATTGAGGTATGTGTGATCTAATCTCTCCACTAGCTCTTGTTAGTTTTGGAATTTAATTATGAGATATGGGAATCATTGATAGGGCCTCTATTGTTTTCTCTTATTTCTTTATAATGTTGGTGGACCCTATTTAGTGTAGTGTTCATCATGAGTTTGAGGTTGGTTGTTACATATCTAGCCTATGTTGGATAAATAGTATTACTATAGATTTATATTTTTTAAAAAATTAATTGGAATGATTTATTTGTCTGTGTAAATGGATTTGTGGTAAAAGATGGGTTTCCCTTGGTTTTGGGTAAAGGAAAAGGGTTACTTCCAAATAATTGTAAATTGTTTTCAAAATAGTTTTTCAAAGCATGTTTTGGTGGAATAAAGGGTTGTGGAATTGTTTGTGAAATGTTAAAACCTTTAAAATGATTTTAGAAATGCATCACATGAGAAGTCTTGGGTACTTAGGTGGAAGGTATAGCTTAGGGACATCATCCATTTTATTTATAGGGGGTTCACTCATGGGGTGTTCCTATGATACCTAGGCCTTTTGTTCTAGGGAATTGTTATTTAAATTTTTTTTGGGGGGGGGGGGGTTCACTCATGGGGTGTTCCTCTACTCTTTAGGAATGTGTTCTAAGGACTTGGGTGCACAGTAGTTATTGATTGTGGTATGATTAGTCTTATAGCCTGAACTGTTGTGATCCTTGGCCTATTTACCATTGTTCTTGGATTTTTTCATTTATGATTTCATATACATTATTTTTCTTTTTATAAAATATCTATATAAATTTGTTCTTTGAAACTATTTTATTTGTCTTGTTTTATAGCTCTGGAAAAAGAAAAATATTCACCATGATTTTTTATAAAACTGTTTTAATTCTTATCTTTCCATATTTTGATTAAAATGAGCATAATGGTATTATTTTTACAAATACTTGATATGGAATACATGGGTGGTATCCTAATGATCCTATTTAGCTCACACTTTTCACACCCCTTTGGAAATTTGTAGGCCCGGTTATGCGAATTGATGCATGTAATAATAAGGAAACATAGTGAGGTGGTGATGTTTCTGTCTGTTGGGTTTGAGTAGCTAGTGAAAGATTTCCCAGATATCACAAGTGTATTTGTCTTGTGTTTTGGTTTTAATTTATTTTTTTGGATTTGTACCTTCTTGTTCTTATCTTGTTTTTAAGTTTGATCACTATTTTTTTTTATTTTAGTTATATAATATATTTCTTATAGTCTTTATTCCACTATTATTTATGAGAAGTATATTTTCCATGTATATTGTTCAAGTTGGGAAAAATAATTCTCCCTGGTTGTTGTTTGATGCCTAGGTTCTAGTCACCAACCCATGGGGATTGATAATGCCCTTTGGGTATGTGGTGGATTAGATCAGATACCAATTTCTGAGGGTAACCCAGGTTAGTTTGTTACAAATTAGTATCAAAGGTCAGTTTTCCCTCAAGAGTCCTTATCTTGGGATATTTTTTAGATTGGAGATAGGATTTTCAAAACTTTAGAGGTATGTTGTGGTGATTTCCTGGCTAGATCTTGCTGTTATGATACTCAAGTTACCATGGTATGTTAGGATGTGTGTCACCTAGGTTGAGTTCTTGATCTTAATCTTATCTTTTATTATAGTTTTATAGTTTGAATTAATATTATCATATTATCTAATCATTTATTATATTTTTGGTGTGAATTGGTATCCCTCTGAGACATATTCTATGGGTTCTATAGGAGGGTGTAGTGGATGTGCCTTAAGGTAATTATCCTTTGGATCATAATTTTATAGAGGTTGTTGTATAAGAATTTCGTATCATAGAACAGAATGTACCATGAGATCAGGACCAAGTGATTGAGGTGTATCCAAAAGATATAAGAGATAGAGATTGATATCAAGGGTTCCTACATGAGAGTACCATATCCTTTAACGTTATGAGTGATCCCCATGAGGCGAAGGACTGTCTATACAAGATCGATCAGATATTCAACTTCCTAGATACACTCGAGACCATTAAGGTGATGTACATATCATTTAGGCTTATGGGTCATAGAAAGAGATGATGGGATTCTATAGTAAATGAGGAGAGGCATCTAGACATGAATTGGAAGGGTTTGAAGACACTATTATTTTAATAGTTATTCCCAAACTCTATGGTGATGGAAAAGTCTCTAGAGTTCCTATATTTTTCAGCAAGGAGTGTGTTTAGTGTTAGATTACACCAATTGATTTGTGGAGTTGGTTTGTTTTTCTCCATAGGTGGTACAAAATTACTATTTGAAAGCTCAGAAGTACCAGCAGAATTTGGAACCAGATACCAGATTGTAATGATGAAAATTTAAACCTATGTGGAGATAGTAGACATAGCTATATATGATGGTAGAAATGGATATTACATGAAATATTGGATATTATTCCCTTCCCTTCCACCCAATGATTGCTTTAGTGGAACACATGGGTAGAAGTGGAATTTTTATGACTATCACATGATTAGTGGAGTTGTTTCTTAGTAGAAATCCCCCTCTGCACCTTTCGCAGTTACCAGTAGTGTTCCCCTAACTTACTCCTAGTGTGAAATGTTTAGGAACAATTGACATTTTTTCCCAACCCATGAATATTTTTAATGGTTTTGGCTACTAAAACCATCAATATAGGTTCTTCTAGGATATGTTTATGCCTTGCTATGGCCAGGGACCATCATATTCAAAGGCCACTATAGTGTTGTTAGAATCTTCAAAGTTCACAAGGCTCCATCCACATGCCCTAGGAGTGAAGCACTTTCACGTAGTGGATGTGTATCTAATGGAGGTTTCTGAAGTTCTAATAATAGTGAGATGAGCCATTTTTGTTTCATATTTTATAGAGACTTCTGTATTTGATATAGGTTCCTCCCACATGTTTATATATTCCTATTTTGTTTATGTGCTAAAACATCCAATGGAGATCATGTATTTTTTCATAGAGTTAAAGACCCCTATTAGAAAGAGTAAAGAGTATGGGTTTTAGTGTCTTTCTTATTTTCTATCGATAGATGTCACCGAGTTAGTTTGGGATTTCCATGTTCTTGATATGGATTTGTTTGGTGTCATTATCAGAATGGATTTTCTTATTGATCATCATGCTGAGATTGATTGTTATCATTGTTTTTTCACATTAATTTACAGTTATGGGAGATATTTTGTGTTTTAGGGAGAGTGGGATCAGAGTTTTAGTCATGCCATACCCTTCTGAATAGAGATCAATCATTTATCTTCTACTATTGAGTTTGACCTCGATGTGGTTTCTTCTCCTGTTGATCTTCCTGTAGTTGTTCAGGACATCCCTAATATTTTCCTAGATAACTTATCTAGTATTTATATAGAGACATAGAGGTAGAGTTTTTGATTGATCTAGTACTGGGTTCCTAGTCTATCTCAATAATCTCAAACCTCATGGTACCATCGGAGATAAAATAGCTCAAGATTTAGTTGGATGACCTGATATAGAAAGGTTTCATTCTCTTAAGTGTTTCACGTTGGGAATCCCTAGTTCTTATTTTCTAATAATGTATATGGATAACTTTGATTATGCATAGACTATCAGAAGTTGAACATGGTAAAGGTTAAGAATAAGTATCATTTTCCCAGTGTGGATGATTTTTTAGATCATTTAAAGGGGGAAAAGTGGTCTTGGAAGATCAATATCTGGTCAATTTATCATCAGTTTAGGGTCTGGGATTATGATCTTCTAAAGATGACATTCAGGGGAAGGTATGTCCATTATGAATATATTTTGATGCCTTTTGATCTGACTAATGCACCTATAGTTTTTATGGATCGGATAAACAAGATATTCTATTAGAATTTTACACCTTTATCATAGTTTCAATGAATGATATTTTGGTTTATTTGAGGTCTATGTGTGATCATGATCACCATAAAACTTTGGTTTTAAAAATCCCAAGGATTCCCCATATGTATGAAAAGCTTTACAAGTGAATTGTTTAGATCTAAGAAGTTAATTTATTGGGACATGTGATTTATAAGTTTGTCTTGTTAGTCAATCCCGAGAAGGTAAAGGCTATATTATCATGGGAGGATCCATGAAATGTCTTTAAGATATAGAAATTACTTGGTATGATTGGATACTATTAAAAGTTGTTCTTGTATTTCTCAAAGTTGGTATCATCCTTGAATGATCTTACCAAGAAAGGGTTAAAATTCACATGGGATGCGAAATGTAAATCTTCATTCAATGAGTTGAAATGAACCTATTTTGATATTACTTGAGCCAGGTAAGGGGTATGCCATATATTGTGATACTTATGGTGTTGGTATAGGTTGTTTGATTTTGTAGGATGATCACATTGTGGGATATGTTTCCTATCAGCTTCAGCTGTATGTGAAGTATTACACCACTCTTAATTTAGATCTTACTGTAGTTATGCATACACTTAAGTGTTGGAAAAATTATATTTTTGGGAATAGATTCACAGTTTTTCTAACCATAACAGTCTGATTTATATCTTTTCTCATAAGAAATTTAATATTAGATAGAGGCAGTGGTTGGAGTACCTTTATACATTCAATCTCAACATCTCCTTCACTCTAGGAAAGGGAATGTTGTCTTGGAAACTCTCAATAATAAGGCACCATTGCAGGCTGTCTTAGAATCAAAGGAAGAGTGTAAACATACAGGGATATTCACTTAATTACATATGGATTCTCCTGAGGATGTTTCAAGTATGGTTATTACCAGTGTTTAGTTATCATCATCACTTCTCAAGTCTATCTGGAATGGTTAGCAGCAAAATGATGAGTTCATAGGAATCATAGAAACCCTATATGGAAGCAAAATCTATTCTTGTTGGTCTCTTCCTTCTAATGGTATTCTCTACTTTAGAGATCATTTTTCATCCCAACATCTATGATGAGATCAGTTTTTCATGATTTTCATGGTTATTTATGGTCTGTTCATCTAGGCACTATAAAGATGTATTATGACTTGATATGGTGGTTCTGCTATTTAGGTATGAGGAGTGAAATTTCTATTTAGGTGTATCATTTTTACATCTTCTAACTAATAAAGGAATAAAATCTAAAAACTTTTGGTTTTATTCAGTATTTTTGGTTTAATTTTGGAAATGGGATAAGGTGTCCATGGACTTTGTTGTTATATTACCATAGAAACCTCAAGCGAAGAATTCTATCTGAGTAGTGGTTGACCGGCTGATGAAATAATCCAATTTCATTCCAATTAGGGACACTACTGTGTTCAAAGATCTGGGTAAGCTGTATGTGTAGGAGATTGTGAGGTTACATGGGTGTCCCTCTTCTATTGTCTTAGACAAGGATCCTTGTTTTTTCTATTAGTTTTTCAAGAGTATCCAAGAGGTGATGAGGACTCATGTCAGGTTTAGTAAAACTTACCATCCATAGACTTATGGTCATACATAGTGTGCTATTCTGATCTTGGAGGATATTCTCTATGCCTATGTCTTGTATTCCAGTGGATCATGGGATAACCATATGGTATTGGTTTATTTATCTTATAACTATAATTACCAGATGTTGATTAAAATGGATCTCTTGAAGGTTATGTATGGTCACCCATGTATATCACCTATTTGTTGGGAATATGTCGGAAAGACCTCTCTTGTGGGACCAAGTCTCATTCATGATATTCTAGTAAGGAATCAAGACATAGGTTGGAATATTTTTTCATCACAGAGCTTCCAAACATTGTATGCCAATTGTCAACACAATACATTGGAGTTTTCTATTGGTGAATTATTTTTCATGAAATTTTATCCTTGATTGGGTTACCTTCATCTTGGAAAATAGAGGAATCTAGATCTGAGATATATTGAACTATTTGAGATCACTGAGTGGCTTGAAAAGTTATCTTATTGGTTGGTGTTTCCATCTCAGTTGAAAAAAATAATGATGTTTTCCACATATCTCATCTCAAGAAGTACCATCATAATCCCTCTCACAATATGAGTTGGAAATATTTTATGTTGGAGCCAGATGTTTTAGTTTGTAGAAATCAGTGGAGATCATGCATTCTCAAATGAAAGACTTGCATGGTAAGTCTATCTTGTTGGTCAGAGTGTTATAGATATATAAAATAGATTCACATTAGACTTGTGAGCATGAATCATAGGTGGGGGAGCAGTTTCCCCATATCTTTCTCCAGAACCCTTCTTTCACATGAATTCCTAGGGATGAAAAGTCCTATGGCGGGAATATTTCAACATCATGGATTTTAAGGCACACTCTTTTTATATTTAAGAGTGTGTGTTTTAGGTTCAGAGGGAATATGGACTAGTTTTGGGAGTTTTTTTAGTAGAAGAGGGGATGGTTGTAGCCTACAAGGCACATTTACAATTTAAATATATAATTTAATGTGTAAATCTTCCATGAGGAACACGCTATGAAAATGGTTTGTGGTGTAAATACATTTATTCCCTAAAAAATATTTTACGTCGTAAATAAGTTTCTCGAGATAAATCAAATCATGGTGATGTATTTTTCAGAGTATATGTATTTTACACTCTAAATTCCTATTTTATGATAAAAACCCTTCATGCCTAGTAGGTTTTATGAGTTACAAGCCTAAACCCTAATTTATTCAATCATGTTCTTCCCTTCCTTAAACCCGAGGATCTTCCAGGAAATTTTGGGTTTCTCATCCTCTTATGGACTGATTAGTTTTGCATTCGATCTCTAGATCGGTTTTATAACTTTTCTCTAGTAAATGACCTTTATGATTCTTCATTAATATTCTATAACAATATCATTATGATATATTTGTGGGTTCATTGACCTTGTGGTGATGTTTGTTTAATCCTTTCTATATCTATTGTTAAATCTTTCTCATGAAGGACAATCCTTATGTTGGTTGTAGTGGTGCAGGTGTGTTTATCGAGGTATGTGTGATCTAAACTCATTTCTAGATCTTTTTTGTTATTAAATGAGATTATGAGATATTGGAATCATTTTTATATACTCCATTGTTGTCTCTTATTTCCTTCTCGTGATGGTGGATCCCATTGTAGGTAGTGTTCGACCTGATTTTGAGGTAGCTGGTTCCATCAATAAACTACATTGGATAAACCATATTTCTCTAGTTTAATAAATTGTTTTTATAAATGAATTGGTATGATTTATTTGTGATCATAAATGGATTTATGACCTATGAAAAAAATTTAGGCATGTGGTTGAAAATTTTAGGGTCATTCAAAAGAAAGTTAGGGAGCCCCCAAAAACTAAGGATTGGAAGGAAGTGCCAAAAAATCACCAGAACGAAGATATTGTTCTTGATAAAGTGGGTGAATCCAAATATAAATTGGAACCACTTCCTTCTGACCTACCCCTCTTAGTGCCTCATACAAAATCTTAGGCTGATATCACTGAGGAGGAGGAGCGGCCTGCTGCTCCTAGATCCTCAAACCTGGATGGGTCTAAGGTTCCTATGACACCCTCATATGACCTCTTATTATCTTTGGAAAGTACTTGGATATCAATTAATTGGTTGTTAAAATTCAGGGTGATATTTATGATTAAGATATTTCTTTTGATATTGAGAACATTATTAGGGAGACTGTTCTTTCGGTTCAAAATGAGTCACCAGCTAGGGATGATTTTGATGAAGTTAGTTTAAAGGATCAGAAGGATTACCAGATGTTGGGTAATTCATCCTTGGATAATTCACCATATACCAAGGAGTCTATTACCCCACTGGTTAAGTACTATGATCTAGATCCTAAGAGGAAGGTTGACAAGCCTCCTAAATCTTCAGCAGTGAGAGTTATTGATGAAAGGAAGGGGCAGTTAACCTGGATTATAGGTCCACTGAGGTATCTCCTGCATCCATATGTTAATGAAAATAAAGATATTAGTTAAAATAAATCTTTATTTTGATCCTAATGAAATTATTTTCATTATATAAATTTATTTTTAATTTTTAGAAATTATATAATTACCTTAAATGCTTCAGCAATGCTAATACAATATTTATTTAATTAATATAAAAATAAATTAATTGATTTTTAAAGTATTAATTTTGATATAGTTGGGATGCGTTAATATATCTAATTAATTTTATAATTCTATATGATAAATTATATATGTATTAAATTATTATATTATAATTCCCAATTTTTCTTTATGTATTTGAAGTCAAATTAAATGAATAGTATCAAATCTGACAATAATGATATTTTATTGAATTATTATTTCATTAAATTATTCAAAAATCATAATAATATTAAATAATTAAAAAGAGGATAATATATTTTCAAAAATTATTTACCCTATTCATTTATATTCAATTTGAAATTATTTTTCTCTGGAATAGACTTATTATATTTTAATATTTTGAGGATTTCTGAAAGTTCCCCTCACCTCAATTATAAAAGGGAACCTCCTCCCTCACTTACTCACACAAATTTGAGCCATATATATTTAACAAAACCTTCCCATTTATATTACAAAAATAAATATTTAAGTTATAAATATTATGGTTCTTCCAAAAGACCTACCCTATCTCACTTAAGAAGAGATTAAGGGAAGTTTGCCGAAGAAGAGGTAATTATTTTAATAATTCATTCAAGTTCATTTCTTCTTCTACATACTCTTCGTGTGTCTATTCTATGACAAAGTAATAAATAAGGAATCATATGTATTCTTAGATTTTATTATGGTTATGGTATAACCATATTACACCATTTATATATCCTACGAAAAATGAAATCACCGCGTGTGTGTGTGTACGTATGACTTACCGCCTCCACATTGCGGTGTAATCTTTTTTTCATCACGAATTTAATTGGATAGTTATAATGATGGAATTAAGTGATATATATGATAATTATTACATGATATTTATTATATAAAATTTAATATACCATCCAATTCATTACCCTTTCACCGATAAGTGAATGATACTGTCGCTCGTGCATACGTACGACCTACCATCTCCACAACACGATGCAGTTCATTTTCCTTGTCCAACATTCAAGAAAGGATATATAAATTTTTTTAATGATTAGATAGTATATTTATAACATTAATATAATTATGGATATGTTTTATAAATATACTATGAAAAATAACTAGGACTTACACTATAAAACATGCTTAAAAAATGAAGCATTTAACACCCGAAACAAGGTTAATAACGAAATATTATTAACAAACGGGTGATAAAATGATATAATAGGGAAATATATGATAACCTAAATATTAATATGGGTTTTTTATAAATTAATAACTTGATGTAAACCATTATATAGGATATTAAATTATTCTCAACTAAAGTAAAGTACAAGGTAAGGTATTTCATCTCAATTTCATTTCACTGAACCATATTGTAATTTTATACACTTAGTTTCTTTTATATGGCGTATATACTACCCTTTGACCGATTATATCATTAATATACTTATTCTCATGATATATAAGTATTATAAGTTTTATTTAATGTTATTACTTCATGGGGATAATTATTCAAACGTTTCAAAGTGGCATGGGACACTTTGAATTGTTTAAAAATTATTTTCCTCAAGAATGTTTTAATGATATTTAAATGGTATTTCCATTAATCAACATGAAAAAACCTCATTGTTATTTATACTATATTTATTAATTATTGATAAATCCTTAATATATATTAAATACAGATATTTGATGATAAGGAACGCTGTTTATTAATTAAATATATTATTCAATATATGAAGAATACTTTGGACTATGATGACATGGGTTGGGGATCATTTAAAGTAAGCCCCTCGATGCATCAGTAGTCTAATGAGATGAATATGTTGTAGAAAACATAGTATTTTAAACTGTATTGAGAATATATCTTGATGGTAAAGTGGTTCATGTTCCATATACATGAAGTCCAATATTAAAGCATTTATTTCATTCAAAATTCATTTTAGTTATTCCTACAATGGCCCGAAGGCCTTCATTTTTATTGATTTTGATAATCCACCATTCAAAGGGTGAGGTAGAACCTTTACAAGGCTCGTAGGCTTAATAATTACATGGACCACAGGCCTTAGATGAATTTATTTCCCATTGGATTCAAACATTACATATAACCCAAACTAACTACTTGGAACCCCCCCTCCCCATTATCTTCATCATGAAATTATCTCTCCACCTTCGCATGGCTGCTTGGCTAGTCTTTCCTATGTATGAAAAATCTTGTCCCGATGGTAGTTTCCATACCCTATCATTCCTGCAATCCATTTAGATTTTTCTATGGTGAACTCTCCTTGCTCATCCTCCTTCTAGAACTTGTTCTGTGTTGCTTGACTGGTTTGCATCCACACTTAAGGTGGCCCGAAGGCCTTGAGGTGGCCCGAAGGCCTTTCTGACTTAAAGGCCTGGGTGGCCTGAAGGCCTTAAAGGACTTAGGGACCAACTCAGTGGCCTGAAGGCCCAAACCGGGTAATATTTCTGGCTACTACAGTGCCAAATAGTACCTGCTACAGTACTGCTATAGTACCCCCAGAAATTATACCTCCACTTGGATTTGATCCCGAGTTGCCTGGATGTACTTAAGGAGTCCTCACCAACCGTGCTAACGATCATGTGCTTCATTTCAGTTATTATCAAGACGATTTTCACTGTGAGAAAAATCTATGGATGCAATTAATTTTTAATGATATTGATTAAATGGAAAGTGTTTTAGTTATTTACCATTCCATATTATTTATTCCTTCTCTAGTTATTTGAATGGTATGTGTTCTTAGTTATTTACCTTTCCATGTTTATTTATTCTCATTGATTGAAGATATATTCCATTGTACTTAACCCTTACTAAGAAATTGAGCTCACCCCTTTCGTTTGTTTTATTTTACCTATGTTTCTAAAAGTATTATTATGAATGATATATAGGGTTAATCTAGGATAATAATGGTGTTCTAAAAAAAGAATATTTTTATTTTATGTTTAAAATGGAATTTTAATTGAAAATATGTATCTAGTTTACCAAGACTACTATAATTTTTGGTCCTTTGGGATGATATTGCTTGTATGTTATGAAAATATAATAAAATAATGCCCCAACTCTGAGCTTCTAGGGTCAAGACATTATAGTTTTTATTATAATAAGTTTATTAGAAACCTTGGGAACTAGATATGGGAAATCATGGATTAGAAAACATAACCCTATGACTGAATCTGAGGATAATTCTAAGTATAAGATATCATCCTATAGATTTGGTAATACCATGGACAACCAAGGTTAAAACTATGGACTCATATATTGAGAAAAATATGTCATGATTTTGATATCCTATAAATGATTCTTCATTACTATATCACTAGGATTAGTGTTTCTCACTTTGTGCTTTGGGTTTTGGTAAATGGTTATAATCAGAAAGATTATACAAGTAATGGTTATACTGATGATGATGAAGATAATAAAAAAGAAAAATGAAATGAAGGAGGTATTATGGAATAAGATGATGAAGCATAGTAAATGGTTTAAGAATTAATAACAATGATTCAAGTTCTTGTGCTTTTGGATTCAAGAATTATTAAATAAATGGTGCTCTGGTTATAAGAATCATGGGATTTATAAGGATTATATTGTAGTACTTATTCTTTAAGGATTTGGAAGCACGAATGTTTTCATTAAGGGCTTTAAGGTGATCAAATATTTGGTATGTGAAAATAAGAGATACACTATGTAATTTTGAGGAATCTAATGTTATGTTTATTTTGTAAATTTAGTTACTTTCCTTCTAAATTTTTGGACTTTTATTTTAGATATAATTATTTTGAACGAGTCTTAAGGTAAATACTCTTGGAATGAATTAAGTTTAAATTTGGATATTATTTCTTTTGGTTAAAGTATGATTTATCATATTGGATAACCCATGATAACCATTTTGGGTTTGATAATATTTAATGGTCAAAGGAATGAATTTCAAATATTTTTATAAAGGCTATTCAGGCATACAATTCATCTTGAATATCTATCTATTGGTTTATGAAATGAAGTGGAAATAGATAAAAGCACAACCAAAGCATGAGACTATGATTATGAAATGGAAAGTAATCAAGTACGTATATTTTCTATAGTTCTTATCTATATAGTAATATAATCCCTTAAATATAGGAAAAGTATTGCGGAGTAAAAATTTGATCTGTTTATATTTCATTCTGAAAAATCAATGGTCTTTTAACTGATCAAAAATTTATGGTTTTTTAATGGTTAAATTTTTATTAACCATGTTCTCTATCACTCTCCATCCAAACATGATAGTTAGATTTCTTTTCCATGTCATGGTTTTTACTTTAAAACAATTTTATTCTATTCAAAAGCCAAATTTTGTGTTGAACTTCACATTTTACTTTCCCTCTTATTAAGAGGATATTTTATTAATCCTATTTTTGATGTGAGTTTCTGGCAAAGGAATTTTTAACTATCATACTTTTATTTTTGAAGTGAAAATTAAAATTAAAAGGATGAAATTTTTTAAAGGAGGGGAGAATATAACACTCCATGATTTTATGTTATGTCTCGTATTAAATTTAATTTATTCAATAGCTTACATTGCACACAACACCCAACATAAACAAATAGTGAAATATTATTATAATCTAGCCGTTAATTTGGAGGGAATTAATAGTACTAAGAAGATTATGAAATTTATATATTATATGTTAAATATAATTTTTAACAATTATATCATGTGTTTTCTGGAGATGATATAAAAACAAATCCACCTTTATGTATAAAAAAGCTATATTTTTCTAAAGGTAGTTTTGTTTACTTTTGATGATACACTTGTTTTTAAAACTACATTTTGAAACTTTTATAAATTATATTTGACTAAATAAACTTCTTATTTGAAATATTAATATCAAAATTTACTTTGGTTCCATTTTAGGAATTTTTCTGATAAGTTTCATGTTCTGATGAATAATGAAAAATATTGAATTTTAATTGAAAATAGTTTTTTTCGTCTAAATAATTTATATTGTTAAATTATATTTTTAATTGATTTAAAAGAATAATTAGAAAATTTTTATATCATTTTATCTAATTTAGGTCATTGAAATCAATATCACATTGAATTTGTATATAAAAACATTTCAATATTTTGAACGTTTTCACTTTAAAAACTCGTTTTCTCATTCTATCAACGAGATTAATTATAAATTAATCCTAGTCAATTAAGTGTTTTGAATTTTAAAAAATGAATTAGATATTTTGAATAAAAATTTCCAAATTTATTAAATAGTTCCCTTTTATTTTTGGATAATATGAATAGTAACTTCAGTTTTTTTAATTTCCACGGTTGTGGGTAAATCAGATAATTAAGGGTAAAAATAATATTATATGTATTATAAAATTACCCTAAAAGTTGTCCTAATCTTATTGGATGAGTGAATGTTGAAAAAATCATATATTGTCTGATTTTATAGCCTCTTGGATCCACTTGGATGACTTTAAGGCTTTTATAGTATTTTATTCTAAGGAAATTAAAATATGTCATACTCATGTTTTTAATAAGTTTTACATTTTTATAAATATTTCTTCAAAATATATATTAGATTATAACTAGTAATTTGAAATATAAAATTTTTATATTCATCATTATACTTTATTTTTAATTTTTAGGGAGGAAATAATTAAATTAAAGGCTTGCATAATGATGATGCAATAATTGTTTAATTAATGGACATATCAAATAATTGTTATTAGAAATATTAAAATAAACATTTTTTGATATAATTAATGTCATACAAAAATTTTATGGATGAAATTGAAATATTAGGGATAAATTAAAGGTTTTTATTAATATTTTTTAAAAGTCAAACTAATGAATAGTGTCAAAATTGACCTTAATAATATTTTAAAATAAATAATATTTCATTAAATGATATAAAATTGATAAAAATAAAAAATTTGGACAAATTATTGGGATGATGTTGAAAATATCATACATGAATCATTTATGGTTTGTTTAAAATTTTATAGTAACTATATCAACCTTCAAAGAGTAAGAACACATGTTGTCATGGTAAGAGTTAAAGGATTTAAATAAGAGTTAAAACCAAAAGATAAGGGTAAAAATGAAACAAAAAATTGTATAAAAATTATTGAATGAATATTATTTTAATATTATCACCTTAATATAGAATTTGAGTTTTTTAATGGACACTTGTTCATGAAAATAACTTATATATTATTTAAATCATAAATAGTTACAAAATGTCACTTTCTTCTTATTTAATATGTCGTATGTATCCATATAGTTCCAAAATAAAGATTTGAACAAAGATAAATGTCTATTTTAATCCTAATGAATTTTTTGTTATAAAAATTTATTTTTATTATAAGTTATTTTTATTTTTTATAATTTATATAATTACCTTAAATTCGTCAGCAATTCTAAGACAATGTTTATTTAATTGACAAAAAAAAAACAATTGGTTTTAAAAGTAATACATTTGATATATTTGGGATGATTTTAAGTTTATAATTAATTTTATAAATATATAGGATATATTGGATATGTGTGAAATCCTTATATTAAAATTCTCACTTTGTCTTTATCTATTTGAAGTCAAATTAAATGAATAGTATCAAATTTGAAAATAATGATATTTTATTGAATTAGTATTTTATTAAATTATTTAAAAATTTTAAAAATATTAAATAATTAAAAATCAGATAATATATGGTCGAAAATGTATTCCCCTATTCATTTATGGGAAATTTGGAAGTCCTTGGATCTAGAATATCCTTATTATATTTTAATATTTTGAGGATTTTTAAAAGTGCCCCTCACATCAATTATAAAAGTCCACCTCCTCCCTTACTTCCTAAAACCAATTTGAGCCATATATATTGACAAAACCCTACCCATTTCTCTTAAAAAAATCTTTATTAAAGTTATATATATTTTTGTCCTTCCAAAAGGCCTACCCTATTTCACTTAAGAAGAGTTTAAATGAAGCCCGCCAAAGAATAGGTAATTGTTTTCACTAACTCATTCAAGTTAATTTCTTCTTATAATTCCTCTTCATTTTTTCCATGATAAAGTAATAAATTAAGTATAATATATATTATGAGATTTTATTATGGTTATTCTATGACCATATTACACCATTTATCTATCTTATAAAAAAAGAAAGCTCTACACATGCGTACATACAACATACCATCTCCACGCCATGGTGTAATATGTTTTTCATCACGAATTTAATTGGATGGATATAATGATAAAAATAATGGATATATTTGATAATTATGAAATAATATTTATTTATAAAAATTTAATATACCATACAATTACTTACCCTTTCACCAATAAGGTATTGATATCGTCACTCGTGCATACGTACGATCTACCATCTCAACGACACGATGTGATCCATTTTCAATGTACATCATTAAATAATGGATATAAAAATGTATTTAATAATTAAATAATATATTTATAAAATTAATATCATTATGGTAATGTTGGGTATATATCTTATTCATAAGAATATGGAATTACACGACAAAACATGTATAGGAAAATGAAGTTATTAACACCCAAAACAAGGGTAATAACAAAATATTATGAACGAACATGTGATAAGATGGTATAAAATGATCACATATGATAAAATAAATTAATAAAATTATTTAAACAATTATAAGTGAGTTTAAATCATGTTAAACTAAAGTAAAGTGCAAGGTAATAGATTTCGTCTCAATTTCATTTCATTGAGGCATATTTTAATGTTATACACCTAGTTTATTTTATATAGTGTATATAATGACATTTGAAATCTTATATCATGAATATAATTATTATATTGATATTATAAGTTTCATTTAATGTTATTAATTCATGGGTATTATGATTAAAATATTTTAAATTGGTATGGGACACTTTTGAATGCTTAAAGATTATTTTCCTCAAGAACGTTTTAATGATATATTAATGGTATTTATATTAATAGACATGAAAAAACCTCATTATTAATTATCATCCATTGATTAATTATTGATAAATATATATTATTTATTCAATATGGACATTTTAATATAATTAATATTGTTTATTAATTAAATCAATTTTTCAATATATGAAGAATGCGTTGGACTGGTATGACATGGGTTGGGGACTGTTTAAAGTAAACCACTCAATGCATCGATAATATCATGGGACGAATAATTTTTCCAAATCAGAGTAGCTTAAACTATATTGAGAATAAATCTTGATGGTAAAGTGGTTCATGTTCTATATACATGACGTCCAATATTACAACATTACTTTCATTAGAATTAATTTTAGTTATTATTCGGAGGATTTTACCAATTAAAAAATATATGAATGTATTTCATTTTTAGACTATTGATGAAATGGAATGTATTTTAGTTATTTACCTTTCTATAATTTTTATTATTTATATAGTGATTTTAATTCCATGTGTTCTTAGTTATTTACCTTGAAATTTTGATTTATTCTCAATGATTCATGATATATTCTTCTATACTTAAACCTTACTAAGCAATTGAGCTCACCCCTTTCTTATGTTTTATTTTCCCTAGGATTCCAAGAAGTTTATTAAAAAAGATATACAAGGTTAATATTGTAGAATAATGGTGTTCTAAACAAAAAAATATATTTTATTTTATTTTTATAATGTAATTTTTGATTTCAAATATGTATTTAGTTTGCCAATAATACTAAACTATTCAGTCCTTTAGGATGTGATTGCTTGTATCTTATTCTAATGTATTAAAATAATTCACCATCTTCAGGATTCTAGGGTTGGGGTGTCACATTGAATCCCTTACATGAGATATAGATCCATGTAAGATATCTTAGTGTATGAAATCTAATTTCTATTATCCCGTGATAAGATGAAAATGCCTTTTTTATAATATTTTACTTGAAAAAATAAAAGGAAAATGCCCCAAAATTTTTATTCATCCCTTATCATGTACACTCAATCAATATGGGTAATATCACTACTGGAAATACACTATTTCCCAACGGTTGTGAACCGTTGGGAAAGCCCCTCAAACCGTTGGTATATAATATACCAAAGGTTCTCTCAACCGTGGGGAAGTAGGCCGTTGGGAAAGACCTTTCCCAACGGTTTACTGGAAACCGTTGGGGTAGGGTGGCAGAAGGCACTCTATCCCAACGGTTTGAATGAACCGTTGGGATAGTTTTTCCCAACGGTTTCTCCCAAACCGTTGGGAAAAACCACATGGGTGACCTCTTTCCCAATGGTTTAGAACCGTTGGGAAAAGAGCTCTTTACCAACGGTTCAATGAACCGTTGGTAAAAACTTATTTAGAATTATATGCCAACGGTTTAAAACCGTTGGCATACCCTATGCTGCAAATTGCAGCACCCTGCAATTTGGCAGCCCCTCTCCCCTGTACATCAGGCACCTCTCATCTCATCAGGCCTCATTTTCACCTCATTTTCGATCCAACTATTGTACCTGTAATAAAATAAAACATACATATACAATTACGAACAAATTCATACACATTTAACATATAATGGATCCTGAAACTATACACATCCATAATTAAATTACAATTCATAGACATACATAATTCATATAGAATTCAATTTAAAATTTAGATGAAAATTATATCTGGAATCCGATTGAGACGTGGATGATTGGTACACGTCACATATGACCCATGGATCGTTCTCCTAAAGTTTCAATGGAAACCGAATGCGTTTGGTCGGTTTTGCGTATTCCAGTTCTTTTCACTTATAATCCTACCCATTTTAAACAAAACAGACACAGTTAGAGCGGTGTTGGCCACACCGCGCCTCGGATTGAGGCGGGGATGATTCGTACACCTCACATATGACCCATGGATCGTTCTTCTAAAGTTTCAACGGAAACCGAATGCGTTTGGTCGGTTTTCCGTATGTACTTAAAATAATGTCCATTTTAATCAAAAGAGAGCCACTTAGACTGATCCCGGCCACACCGCGACTCGGATTGAGCCCGAGTGGGCTCGTACATGTCACATATGACTGATGGATCGTTGTGATAAATTATCAACAGATTCGGAATACGTTTGGTCGGTTTTGCGTATGTCAGTTGTTCTTTTCACTTATAATCCCGTCCATTTTAAAAAAAAGATACACAGTTAGAACGGTGTCGGCCACACCGCTCCTCGGATTGAGGCGGGATTGACTCTTACACGTCACATACGACCCATGGATCCTTGTGCTAAAGTATCGACACAGTCCGAATGCCTTTGGTCGGTTTTTCGTATGTCACTTGATGATTTTCACTTAAAATGACGTCTTTTTGAAACAAAAGACCGACGGTTTGAGTGGTGTCGGCCACACCGCATCTTTGATTGTGGCGGGGTTTATTCGTACACGTCACACATGACCCATGGATCGTTCTCCTAAAGTTTCAACGGAAACCGAATCCGTTTGGTCGTTTTTCCGTATGTACTTAAAATGGTGTTCATTTTAAACAAAAGAGAGCCACTTAGACTTATCGCGGCCACACCGCGACTCGGATTCATCCCGGGTTGGCTCGTATACGTCACATATGACCCATGTATTGTTGGGACAAATTATCAACAGATTCGGAATGCGTTTGGTCGGTTTTTCGTATGCCAGTTGATGCTTTTCACTTAAAATGACGTCCTTTTGAAACAAAAGATGGAAACTTTGGGTGGTTCCGGCCACACCGCGTCTCCGGATTGAGCTGAAACCACCGAGAAACATTCTAATTATTATTCGTGATGTGTACGCGCAGACGGCACATCAAGAGGACGTGCGGTTTGCGCGGTACGGCTCAATATTCGTGTTTTAAGTGATGCGCGCGCTTCGTAAACGCGCGTGAGGGGGGTCCAAACGAGCCGAACGAAGTCGGAATGGCCTGAAATTAGACGACAAATACGGGACAGTGATTTCTGAAGTGTTCGAGCAGACGGTGCATCAATCGGACGTGCCGTGTGCCCGCGGTGACCGACAACGCAGTTCTGGTGTCATAAACGGCCAAAACGGGCGTCCAACGGTCAAATTCATAGCGGACGACCTCATATTGAGCTGAAACCATCGATAAACATTCTAATTATTATTCGTGACGTGTACGCGCAGACGGCACGTCAATCGGACGTGCGGTTTGCGCGGTACGGCTCAATATTCGTGTTTTAAGTGATGCGCGTGCTTCTTAAACGCGCGTGAGGGGGGTCCAAACGGGCCGAACGAAGTCGGAATGGCCTGAAATCAGACGAAAAATACGGGACAGTGATTTCTGAAGTGTTCGAGCAGACGGCGTATCAATCGGACGTGTCGTGTGCCCGCGGTGACCGACAACGCAGTTCTGGTGTCATAAACGGCAAAAACGGGCGTCCAACGGTCAAATTCATAGCGGCCGACCTCGGATTGACCTGAAACCACCAGGAAACATTCTAATTATTATTCGTGACGTGTACGCGCAGACGGCACGTCAATCGGACGTGCGGTTTGCGCGGTACGGCTCAATATTCGTGTTTTAAGTGATGCGGGCGCTTCGTAAACGCGCGTGAGGGGGGTCCAAACGGGCCCAACGATTTCAGAATGGCCTGAAATCAGACGACAAATACGGGTGAGTGCTTTATGAAGTGGTCGAGCAGACGGCACGTCAATCGGACGTACCGTGTGCGCGCGGTGACCGACAACGCAGTTCTGGTGTCATAAACGGCCAAAATGGGCGTCAAATGGTCAAATTCATAGCGGACAACCTCGGATTGAGGTGGGGTTGACTCGTACACGTCTCAAATGACCCATGGATCGTTGTCTTAAAGTATCAACACAATCCGAATGCGTTTGGACGGTTTTCCGTATGCCAGTTGATGTTTTTCACTTAAAATGACGTCTTTTTGAAACAAAAGACATACACTTTGAGTTGTTCCGACCACACCGCGCCTCGGATTGAGGCGGGGATGATTGGTACACGTCACATATGACCCATGGATCATTCTCCTAAAGTTTCAATGGAAACCGAATGCGTTTGGTCAGTTTTGCGTATGCCAATTCTTTTCATTTATAATCCTACCCATTTTAAACAAAACAGACACAGTTAGAGCGGTGTTGGCCACACCGCGCCTAGGATTGAGGCGGGGATGATTCGTACACCTCACATATGACCCATGGATCGTTCTTCTAAAGTTTCAATGGAAACCGAATGCGTTTGGTCGGTTTTCCGTATGTACTTAAAATGATGTCCATTTTAATCAAAAGAGAGCCACTTAGACTGATCCCGGCCACACCGCGACTCGGATTGAGCCCGAGTGGGCTCGTACATGTCACATATGACTGATGGATCGTTGTGATAAATTATCAACAGATTCGGAATGCGTTTGGTCGGTTTTGCGTATGTCAGTTGTTCTTTTCACTTATAATCCTGTCCATTTTAAACAAAAGATACACAGTTAGAACGGTGTCGGCCACACCGCTCCTCGGATTGAGGCGGGATTGACTCGTACACGTCACATACGACCCATGGATCCTTGTGCTAAAGTATCGACACAGTCCGAATGCCTTTGGTCGGTTTTTCGTATGTCACTTGATGATTTTCACTTAAAATGACGTCTTTTTGAAACAAAAGACCGACGCTTTGAGTGGTGTCGGCCACACCGCGTCTCCGATTGTGGCGGGGTTGATTCGTACACTTCACAAATGACCCATGGATCGTTCTCCTAAAGTTTCAACAGAAACCGAATCCGGTTGGTCGTTTTTCCGTATGTACTTAAAATGGTGTTCATTTTAAACAAAAGAGAGCCACTTAGACTTATCGCGGCCACACCGCGACTCGGATTCATCCCGGGTTGGCTCGTATACGTCACATATCACCCATGGATTGTTGGGACAAATTATCAACATATTCGGAATGCGTTTGGTCAGTTTTCCGTATGCCAGTTGATGCTTTTCACTTAAAATGACGTCCTTTTGAAACAAAAGACGGACACTTTGAGTGGTGCCAGCCACACCGTGTCACCGGATTGAGCTGAAACCACCGAGAAACATTCTAATTATTATTCGTGACGTGTACGCGCAGACGGCACATCAAGAGGACATGCGTTTTGCGCGGTACGGCTCAATATTCGGGTTTTAAGTGATGTGCGCGCTTCGTAAACGCGCGTGAGGGGGGTCCAAACAAGCCGAACGAAGTCGGAATGGCCTGAAATCAGATGAAAAATACGGGACAGTGATTTATGAAGTGTTCGAGCAGACGGCGCATCAATCGGACGTGTCGTGTGCCCGCGGTGACCGACAACGTAGTTCTGGTGTCATAAACGGCCAAAACGGGCGTCCAACGGTCAAATTCATAGCGGACGACCTCGGATTGAGCTGAAACCACCGAGAAACATTCTAATTATTATTCGTGACGTGTACGCGCAGACGGCACGTCAATCGGACGTGCGGTTTCCACGGTACGACTCAATATTCGTGTTTTAAGTGATGCGCGTGCTTCGTAAACGCGCGTGAGGGGGGTCCAAACGGGCCGAACGAAGTCGGAATGGCCTGAAATCAGACGACAAATACGGGACAGTGATTTCTGAAGTGTTCGAGCAGACGGCGCATCAATCGGACGTGCCGTGTGCCCGCGGTGACCGACAACGCAGTTCTGGTGTCATAAACGGCCAAAACGGGCGTCCAACGGTCAAATTCATAGCGGCCGACCTCGGATTGACCTGAAACCACCGGGAAACATTCTAATTATTATTCGTGACATGTAAGTGCAGACGGAACGTCAATCGGACGTGCGGTTTGCGCGGTACGGCTCAATATTCATGTTTTAAGTGATGCTCGCGCTTCGTAAACGCGCGTGAGGGGGGTCCAAACGGGCCGAACGATTTCAGAATGACCTGAAATCAGACGACAAATACGGGTGACTGATTTATGAAGTGGTCGAGTAGACTGCACGTCAATTGGACGTGCCGTGTTCCCGCGGTGACCGACAACGCAGTTCTGGTGTCATAAACGGCCAAAACGGGCGTCCAACGGTCAAATTCATAGCGGACGACCTCGGATTGAGCTGAAACCACCGAGAAACATTCTAATTATTATTCGTGACGTGTACGCACAGACGGCACGTCAATCAGACGTGCGGTTTGCGCGGTACGACTCAATATTCGTGTTTTAAGTGATGCACGCGCTTCATAAACGCGCGTGAGGGGGGTCCAAACGGGCCGAACGAAGTCGGAATGGCATGAAATCAGACGACAAATACGAGACAGTGATTTCTGAAGTGTTCGAGCAGACGGCGCATCAATCGGACGTGCCGTGTGCCCGCGGTGACCGACAACGCAGTTCTGGTGTCATAAACGGCCAAAACGGGCGTCCAACGGTCAAATTCATAGAGGCCGACCTCGGAATGACCTGAAACCACCGGGAAACATTCTAATTATTATTCGTGACGTGTACGCGCAGACGGCACGTCAATCGGACGTGCGGTTTGCGCGGTACGACTCAATATTCGTGTTTTAAGTGATGCTCGCGCTTCGTAAACGCGCGTGAGGGGGGTCCAAATGGGCCGAACGATTTCAGAATGACCTGAAATCAGACGACAAATACGGGTGACTGATTTATGAAGTGGTCGAGCAGACGGCACGTCAATCAGATGTGTCGTGTGCCCGCGGTGACCGACAACGCAGTTCTGGTGTCATAAACGGCCAAAACGGGCGTCCAACGGTCAAATTCATAGCGGACGACCTCGGATTGAGCTGAAACCACCGATAAACATTCTAATTATTATTCGTGACGTGTACGCGCAGACGGCACGTCAATCGGACGTGCGGTTTGCGCGGTACGGCTCAATATTCGTGTTTTAAGTGATGCGCGCGCTTCGTAAACGCGCATGAGGGGGGTCCAAACGGGCCGAACGAAGTCGGAATGGCCTAAAATCAGACGACAAATACGGGACAGTGATTTCTGAAGTGTTCGAGCAGACGGCGCATCAATCGGACATGCCGTGTGCCCGCGGTGACTGACAACGCAGTTCTGGTGTCATAAACGGCCAAAACGGGCGTCCAACGGTCAAATTCATAGCGGACGACCTCGGATTGAGCTGAAACCACCGAGAAACATTCTAATTATTATTCTTGACGTGTTCGCATAGACGGCACGTCAATCGGACGTGCAGTTTGCGCGGTACGGCTCAATATTCGTGTTTTAAGTGATGCACGCGCTTCGTAAACGCGCGTGAGGGGGGTCCAAACGGGCCGAACGAAGTCGGAATGGCCTGAAATCAGACGACAAATACGGGACAGTGATTTCTGAAGTGTTCGAGCAGACGGCGCATCAATCGGACGTGCCGTGTGCCTGCGGTGACCGACAACGCAGTTCTGGTGTCATAAACGGCCAAAACGGGCGTCCAACGGTCAAATTCATAGCGGCTGACCTCGGATTGACCTGAAACCACTGGGAAACATTCTAATTATTATTCGTGACGTGTACGCATAGACGGCATGTCAATCGGACGTGCGGTTTGCGCGGTACGGCTCAATATTCGTGTTTTAAGTGATGCTCGCGCTTCATAAACGCGCGTGAGGGGGGTCCAAATGGGCCGAACGAAGTCGGAATGGCCTGAAATAAGACGAAAAATACGGGTGACTGATTTATGAAGTGTTCGAGCAGACGGCACGTCAATCGGACGTGCCGTGTGCCCGCGGTGACCGACAACGCAGTTCTGGTGTCATAAACGGCCAAAACGGGTGTCCAACGGTCAAATTCATAGCGGACGACCTCGGATTGACCTGAAACCACCGGGAAACATTCTAATTATTATTCATGACGTGTACGCACAGATGGAACGTCAATCAGACGTGCGGTTTGCGCGGTACGGCTCAATATTCGTGTTTTAAGTGATGCGCGCGCTTCGTAAACGCGTGTGGGGGGTCCAAATGGGCCGAACGAAGTCGGAATGGCCTGAAATCAGACGAAAAATACGGGACAGTGATTTCTGAAGTGTTCGAGTAGACGGCGCATCAATCGGATGTGCCGTGTGCCCGCGGTGACCGACAACGCAGTTCTGGTGTCATAAACGGCCAAAACGGGCGTCCAACGGTCAAATTCATAGCGGCCGACCTCGGATTGACCTGAAACCACCGGGAAACATTCTAATTATTATTCGTGACGTGTACGCGCATACGGAACATCAATCGGACGTGCGGTTTGCGCGGTACGACTCAATATTCATGTTTTAAGTGATGCTCACACTTCGTAAACGCGCGTGAGGGGGGTCCAAACGGGCCGAACGAAATCGGAATGGCCTGAAATCAGACGACAAAAACGGGTGACTGATTTATGAAGTGGTCGAGTAGACGACACGTCAATCGGACGTTCCGTGTGCCCGCGGTGACCGACAACGCAGTTCTGGTGTCATAAACGGCCAAAACGGGCGTCAAACGTTCAAATTCATAGCGGACGACCTCGGATTGAGGCGGGGTTGACTCGTACACGTCTGAAATGACTCATGTATCGTTGTCTTAAAGTATCAACACAATCCGAATGCGTTTGGCCGGTTTTCCGTATGCCAGTTGATGTTTTTCACTTAAAATGATGTCCTTTTGAAACAAAAGACATACACTTTGAGTTGTTCCGACCACACCGCGCCTCGGATTGAGGCGGGGATGACTCGTACACGTCACATATGACCCATGGATCGTTGTCCTAAAACATCAACACATTTCGAATGCGTTTGGTCAGTTTTTCGTATGTCACTTTTTGTTTTCACTTAAAATCTTATGGAAATTCATATAGAATATTTTTATATCATATTTAGTATGGATTAGATTTTAGTTGATCGTGTTATGAAACATTTCAGAGATAATGAAATTAAGGAAGGTGGAGGGGCTTTCCGGGGGGCTGACCGGGGGGGGCTGTCCGGTGGGTGTCCGGGGGGCTGTCCGGGGACCAAGGAGGAGGGTGGGGGGGCTGTGCGGGGTCTGTCCGGGGGGTGTTTGGGGGTTGTTCAGGGGGTTGTCCGGGGTTGTTCAGGGGGATGTCCGGGGGTTGTTCAGGGGGTTGTTCAGGGGGTTGTCCGGGGGTGTTCAGGGGGCTGTCCGGGGGGTGTTTGGGGGGTTGTCCGGGGTCCAGGGGGGGGGGGTTGTCCGGGGTCCAGGGGGGGGGGTGGGGGGGTTGTCCGGGGGGCTGTCCGGGGGGCTATCCGGGGTCCAGGGTGGAGGGTTGGGGGCTGTACGGGGGGCTGTCCGCGGGGGCTGTCCGGGGGGGCTGTCCGGTGGGTGTCCGGGGGGCTGTCCGGGGACCAAGGATGAGGGTGGGGGGGCTGTGCGGGGTCTGTCCGGAGGGTGTTTGAGGGTTCTTCAGGGGGTTGTCCGGGGTTGTTTAGGGGGCTGTCCGGTGGTTGTTCAGGGGGTTGTCCGGGGTTGTTCAGGGGGTTGTCCGGGGGGTGTTTGGGGGGTTGTCCGGGGTCCAAGGGGGAGGGTGGGGGGGTTGTCCGGGGGGCTGTCCGGGGGGCTATCCGGGGTCCAGGGTGGAGGGTTGGGGGCTGTACGGGGGGCTGTCCAGGGGGCTGTCCGCGGGGCTGTCCGGGGGGTGTTTGGGGGGTGTTCGGGGTCCAAGGGGGAGGGGGGGGGGGGGGGTTGTCCAGGGTCCAAGAATGAGGGGGGTTGTCCAGGGAGTTCTCAAACACACAACCACTAAAAGACAACAACATCCATAAAAACAGACAATATATAAAAATAACTCAACTCCAATACTATACTACGAGTCTAGATAAAACCAACAACTAGAATAGATTAAACATCAAATCTCAAGTCAGAAATGTAACGGATCAATATGTCCCACATCAGCATCACCATCTCCATCATCATCATCATCATCGCCCTCGTCATCGTCCTCCTCATCGTCCTCACCCTCCACAGCGCCTTCCTCCTCGCCTTCGCCCTCCTCCTCGCCCTCCTCATCTCCATCCTCTTCCGCATCAGACTGCTCGCCATCATCATCTTCAAGCTCGACATCGGCCTGACCACCACTAGAACTGCCACCTGGTGCACCATATATAGAATGCATCGACGACATGTATTCATCAATCGCTGGGCTGGCCTCTGCTGGAAGTGTTGGACGTAGAACTTCAATAAATTTCATAAATGCACTGTTTGCCCTTGCAGACTGTTCTGCCGTCTCTGTGGCCCTTTTCTCAGCTTGTTCTGCCTGTGCCCTAACTTGCTGCAGCTCGGTGGCACTACAACTCGTACCTGAGGCAGGCCAATACCTCGTCGGGGCTATCCTAGGTCGGCAGCGTACTCTGCCAGAATGATCCTCTCCCAACACCTGATGTAAGTGATCAGATGGCCCAAAATTGTCTGCTTCTTGGGCATCGAGGGCCTCTAAAGCATCCTGTTACAAATATAAATATATTATTAAGTTACGAAATATATATTAAAATATAAAATCAACAGATTAAAACTTACAATCTGCTGCTGAGTCGCTTCGTTGACAGCACGTCCATCCTTTTTTCGTCTACTCGAGCAAAACAGTTTTGCTCGAGGCACACGTCCTTCAATATTTTGTACTTGCCTCTACAATGACATTGAAAACAAAATTTATATAAAGACTTCAGAAAATAATTAAATAATTGAGGAAACAAAAGAAAATGTATGTCGTAAAGAAAACTTATAAACAATTGTCATACCTGCTACCTCTCATGATCCGGCATCGTCGTGCGTCCTAGTGTATGGAGGTATTTTTTTGAATCAATGTTTTTTTTATTTTTTCCAGATGATTCCTAAATAAAATTCGATAATGCGAAGGATAATATTAATGCAAAACTTGAAAGTTATTATTTAAATACCTCAAATGTAATTCATACCTTAAACTGGGTACTCGTCCAATGAGTAATCATCTGACGATACTGCTCTATAGGACAATCATCCACGACTGGTACTGCCTCTAACTCAGTGCCAACTCTAGCACGCCAGCCAATATACAGCTCATGCTTGTAGGCTCTCCAAAGCTCGCCTAAATCCTTTAGACGTTCCAGTCGTGCACCCTCACCATCAGGAAAATTAAATCGAAGCTGAAATGAAAATATTAATTTATATAAATACAAAAAAAAATTCATGGCATTAAATACAACAGATTTTTTTACCCATATCTCTGCCCAAGATCTATCTTTGACCTCATGTGGAAAATGTCTCCACGACAGCGGGCTGACGGGAATGATGTCGGAGTATTTGGCAAGCGTCGCCATAAAACTCCGACATTGCTGCCCTGTTTTCTCAACCATATGATTGTCTTCATTATATTCCACCATAACCTGTGTGCGACGGTTCCACACCGAACGCATGCGTGTACGACCCCGCCCCCGCCTCCTGTCAGTAGATGTATCTGTCATGAAAGAAAAACAAATATTTTATCAAAACATGTTATAATGAAAATAAATATTGCTATAAAAATTTGATAGGGTTTTATAAATATACCTGTTCTAGTCTGATCAATGAGTGGCGCCGGATCCACAGAACCTAATGGAACACCCTCTGGTGGAACAGGAGTCGAAGACGATGGAATATAAAAGCTCGGAGAGACAGAAGTAGAAGGAAAAGAAGATGGAACAACTGTATGACCTGATGCTGACTGGGGAGTGGGAATCATCATGGGATGTGAAAATGATGGGGCAGAAGATGCAGAAGGTAGCGAAAACATGGGAGGTCTAAATATCCCGTGTGTCCCTAACGACACACCGGGATCAGAATGTGGGAAGGATGAAATGTCAGTGGGAGGGGCAGGGTCTAGTCGGGCACGCGCAGCTCTATGTCCACCTCTGGTACGAACCCTCCTCGTACCACCGGCCTGAGTACTAGGACTAGTACTAGGATCCTCGTTGAATAACTGTCGACGTAATGGTGGATCCTACAAAAAAGTTTACAAAAAAAATTAATCACATGACATTATATATTCTGTAAATATATATATATATATTTGAAATAAAGTACTCACTGTAGGCACTAATGGTGGAATGCCCATCTCCTCCATCCGACGATTGTTCTCCGCCATTTTTTTTCTTCGTCTCTCTTCAATTGGCTTCATTTCCTGCATTGGAAAACATATATGTAATTAATTAGAAAAATACAATTAATGTGTAAACCAAAAAACTAAATATATGAGGGAATGAGGGGATTCATTGGTAATTTAGCTATCAATTGTTTTAGAAGAGCTTGAATGAATTTAATAAAACATACAAGTTGTAATGTTCACCAAGTTAGAAATATTGTTTTATTTGGTTTGAATACAGTTCAATTCCAAATTAGAAAATGCAATTCAAATAAAACAGCAACCAATAAACATTGAAAATTCACATAACAGTCAAGTCAGCTAAAACATATTTGTGATCAATACTAAATAAATATGAATATTACCAACCTTAACAACCCAACTCGAGGTAAACCAAAAGAATTGAGAACATGGATGAATGATTCTATATATTTCCAACCACAACTTCAGGTTCACAATCAACTCTGACAATTGAGCTATTGGAGTCATCAAAAGAAATAAATGGATTGGTTCCAATGGCAATAGGGACAGTGTCAATTCCATCATCAGCATCATCAAAAATATGTCTTGGAATTACGTCAACTACGACACCAAATTCAGGTTGAAGTTGATCTCTGACATAAAAAACTTGTTTAGCCATTGATGCCAACACATATGGTTCTTCGGTTGCAAGAGTGCGGGTCATATTAATTACTCGAAATCCACAATCATCAATAAATGTGCCATGTCTTGTCATCGAATCAAACCAATGGCATTTCATCATTGTGACTCGTCCATGAGAGTAATAATCCAATATTATTATTTTCTCAACGACTCCATAATAACCCACATTTTAAAGTCGCGGTCTACTATCTGATGCACTGGCATAACAATCTGTTGTGGCAGTAACCATAATACCATCATGTTGTGTTCTCATGTTTTTGGCTCGTTCAGTGACAATAAATCTGTACCCATTGATAACAATTGATTTACAGTCACGAACCACGGTATTAGGACCAAAAGCCAAAGCTCTTATTTCCTCAGAGATAGAGTCAGCAGACAAACTCAATACCTGCAATATAAATGACAGTTAAACTTAAGTAAATATTGAAATAATTTTTTTAAACAGTAATATTTTTACCTTCAATTTTAACCAAGCAGAAAACTCTTTGCTATGCAAAGTCTCTCTCCTTCTCAAAGATAAAGAATGATGCTTCCTATTTATCATTGTTTTATGTTCCCTGTAGATAAAAAAATATGAATAGTTTAACAGATATATATGTAAGATATACATATTCAATTTTTTTACCTGATATAGTCATCGAACAAATCACAGTTGAACAAAACTGTGTGATGTGCCATCTCCCACTCTTCATGGCTTAATGTCTTCAATGTATATGATCCAGGAATTCCTCCTGTTTGAGGAAGTGATGGGAAACTGGGTTCAATTTTCTCATATTGTTCTTCTTCATTTCTCATTGGTATGTTCATTCTTGTAGTAAGATCAGACAAATACATTGAACAGAAATCCATACATTCTTGAGCTAAGTAACCGTTCACGATAGAACCTTCGGGATGATTCTTGTTTCGAACATAAGACTTTAATGTGAACATATTTCTTTCAGTTGGATACATCCAACGAAAAGAAACAGGTCCTCCGAGAAGTATTTCAGTTGGAATATGGATAGTCAGATGCAGCATGCATGTGAAAAATGATGGGGGAAATATTTTCTCCAACTCACACAAATTAATGGGGCATCTGTCAACATTTTTTGCAAGAAAGACTTGGAAAACTTCTTAGAACAAAGATCTCTAAACAAATGGCACAACCGAATAACACCCACTCTTACATTATTGGACAAAAGATGACGGATTGCTATTGGAAGCAACTCATGCAGTAGAACGTGATAATCATGAGTCTTCAAAGATTTTAGCTTCAACTCTCTTCTGTTGACCCGTTTAGATATGTTGCTTGAATAGCCATCAGGAACTCTAATAGTCTCTAATACTTCCAAAAATTGTTTTTTTTCAGTAGGTGTCATCACATAAGAAGCACATGGAAGTTGCCATTTATTTTCACTGATACGCACATGATGAAATTCTGGTCTGATGCCCCAATCCACCAAGTCACGTCGAGATCGTAAATTATCTTTTGTCTTCCCCTTGACATTTAGTAGAACTGAAAGCAACATTTCACATATATTCTTTTCAATATGCATTACGTCTAAGCAATGACGTAGCAAATTGGTTGACCAATAAGGCAAATCAAAAAAGATACTCCTCTTCCTCCAATTGTAACAGGTTTCTGTGGAAACATTCTTTCTCTTTCCAGATTTCATTTGACCCTTCCCGAACGAAAAACTAAAATCTTTCAATTCATTAAGCACATCAGTTCCAGACATACGCTGAGGTGGATCATCGGTCTCTATAGTATTATCAAATCTTCGACGATTCATTCTATATGGATGATCCTTTGGAAAAAATCGTCGATGTCCCATAAAACTGAAACTACAACGATGTTTCAGTCTTCTGGATCATGTATTCTTCATACAAACTGGACATGACAGTTTCCCCTTCGTGCTCCATCCAGACATCATTGCATAAGCCGGAAAATCATTGATTGTCCACATAAGCACAGCGCGCATCTGAAATATGTCTTTCGAACATGCATCGTATGTGCGCACACCCACATCCCAAAGAATCTTCAACTCTTTTATTAAAGGTTGCATGTATACATCAATATCAATGCCGGGATCAGAAGGACCAGATATGAGTATACTCATGAAAGTGAAAGATTTTTTCATACACAACCATGGGGGAAGATTATAAATGTGCATAAAAACGGGCCATGTGCTGTGCGAAGTAAGCATCTGCCCAAACGGATTAAAACCGTCGCATGAAAGACCCAGCCTCAAATTACGCACGTCAGCTGCAAAATCAGGATGTCGAGCATCAAATATCTTCCATGCAAATCCATCTGCAGGATGAACCAACTCATCATCAGTCTTCTTTCTCTCGGTATCATGCCATCTCATTTTTATTGATATGTCATCAGACATAAAAAGATTCTGGAGTCTGGGGATCAATGGAAAGTGCCACATTACTTTCTATGGAATGCGGGATGGTGTTCCATCAGATTTTGACTTCCAGCGGGATGTGCCACATTTTATACATTCATTTCGTTCAGCGGTTTCCTCCCAGAATAAACTGCAATCTTTCGGGCAAGCATGAATTTTGTTTCTTGAAAATCCAAGTTCCTCAACTAACTTCCATGCCATATAGTGGTTTGAGGGAATATCTGCATCATCTAGAAGTAAATCCTTCAAGAGGGTAAGAATGTAATCGATTGCTGTATTAGAAATCCCATACATAGTTTTCCCATGAAATAATCGGATTAAAAATTCTAGCTTTTTCATTTTATCGCATTGTTGATATACTGGAGTCATGGCAGCATCATTCAATTTTTTCACCCTATCAATATCATCATTTTCACTAGATGCATCAACTGTCCTCATATCAAAGTCTTCTTGAGTCGAAATCCTTTCTTTTTCATGATGAAGAATAAACGTAAACCGATCATCTAACAAATTCTCCATTCCAGTCTTTTCATTTCGATCATCACCAATTTGAGATTTCGTTTTCTCCCCATTGTGATACCACAGAAAGTAGTTTGCTTGAAACCCATTTTTGGTTATGTGGTAGCTGACTTCTTCACGGCTCAACCAAGGTCTACCAACACAATTGGAACATGGGCAGTGTATGCGACCACTATCTGAAGCATTGTGAAATGCAAAATCTATAAAGCTCTCCAAATTGTTTTGAAAATCGTCTGAGATCCGATCGGTTTCATACATCCAACTTCTGTCCATTCTGTAAAAAGAATTTATATAAGTCATTTTGTCATAAACAATTCAATAGGCATTAACTATAATAGAAAATACATGTAAGTAAACGATAAAGGAAGAAAATAATCAAGGTATCAACTACACATGTCAAAAAAACATACAAATGTGTTATTGAAAAAATGTAAAACCAACAAGAACTTAATGTGTTATATCACATAACAGCATGACTCATCCCATAACCATATTAGTAGGGTATCATGAACATGAATAACATCAACCTTGTGCCATCCTCCTACCCTACATGACCCCAACCACATGCCACATCTTATTATAGCCTTATCACATCACACCTCACCGAAAAACACTAGGGAAATCATAGTACATCTCACCTGAAGACACATAGACAATCACATCGCATCTTGCCTAAAAACACGTGGTCAATCACTTTTGAAGGAAGAGTAGGGAAGACATGGTAGCTATCCAAACATATAACCACCATCCTAGATATTAGAAAAAATACTCATAACTCAAAACCTCTGATCGTTGGTAAGTTTATCCAACTCTGGTTGGGAATGTGTAGAAATAACATAAAAATACATGATATATAGATAACACAAAATACTCAACCTATGGGTTCACATTAACTACATAATCACACACTTCACTACCACCATAAAACACATAAACCACACCACCACCACACAAGACGCATAACATTGGAATATAATTCTACATTCAATAAGTCTATCTATGGAATTATCATAAGAATCCATGTATCAATTGGAATATAATTCTACATTCAATAAGTATATCTATGGAATTATCATAAGAATCCATGTATCAATTGGAATATAATTCTACATTCAATAAGTCTATCTATGGAATCCCTCCCTTGGATCCATGTATCACCCATGGCTTAATCAATATTCAAAGAAATGAGTCTATCCGTGGAATTCCACTGTGAATCCATTTATCACATAAAGCGTATAAGTTAATAGAAACAAGATTATATACCTGGCATCCTAATAGAATCCCTGTATCACTATTTACTATTAATCATTTATTGAATTCCATTTCATTTAAACAATTCATTAAACATACCAAGGTCAAAAACAAAGGTATTTAATACAACTCACCTCAAAATTGAGACTCAATCAAATAATAACCAGAAAAGAATGAAGCTTCATTTACTCATGTTGTAATGACAAGATAATGAGATTCCCTTGCTTAATCAATCAATTCCATATCATAGTCTCAACATAACTCATAATGGCTAGCAATTCAATGAAAATTCAAGCACTCACATGAGAATTTTTAATAGAACACTCCTAACAAGACTATAAAGATATCACATGCATTAGTTATAATATATCTAACATGGTAACATAAAATATAAGATAAATTCAATCCAATTTCATAGATTCATAGCATAGTCTCTACTTTACTCACATTGGCAAGGCAATACAATTAAAACATGTGTTAAAAAATAATTGGCATTCATGTGTTAAAAGGGGAATGCAAACCATAAAATACCCTTAATTAATTTAATTTACAATTCAATTCAGAAATAGAACAATCAATTCGATTTATATAACCTTTCACAAATGACATACCATGTTCAAGGGGTAAAATCCAAAAAGGAATTTTCAAGAAAACTCACCCTTAGGCTGGTCCGGCGGGCAGTAGCTCCAAAATCACCTAAACTGATGGAAAAAATGAAAATAGGTTTAAATACTATCCAAACATTTGAATAAGTTTTCAGATAAAGAAGAAGAATAACCTGAAGAAGAGCTGGAAGATTCAAGGCCGGCAGTACCTCCAAAATCGCCTAAATCGGCTGCTGCTCCCATTTTAGGGTTGTGTATCGCGAATGGGGGAGAGAACAGGCGCTGGGAATTTGGGGAGAACCTTTTCCAACAGTTCTTAAAAACCGTTGGCATATGTATATCTATCCCAACGGTTCTAGAGAACCGTTGGGAAAAACCTCCCAAAGCATATCTATACCAACGGTTCTTATGAACCGTTGGCAAAAACCTATATCTATACCAATGGTTCTCATGAACCGTTGGAAAAAACCTCCCCAAAGCCATCTTTCCCAATGGTTCATGAGAACCGTTGGGAAAAAACCTCCCAGGTCACATCTATGCCAACGGTTCTAATGAGCCGTTGGGAAAAACCTCCTTCACCAACGGTTCTATCAAACCGTTGGTATGTAACTGTTGGGAAAGACCAGCATTCCAGTAGTGTATCCTAGTTATCTCCTTTCTATTACAATGAGCATGGATTACATAATCTTGAGACCCTAGTGAATCACTCTAGTTGGCACAAATAAAGTGAAATGATGTTCCTGACAGGATCAGTTTACTCTACTAGGTGGGGGGGGGGGGGGTGAATCAGTGGAGGGAAGTTATTTTTTTACAATTTATTTTCAACATAAATAAACCTCTTTTTATAGTAAGATCTATTCAAAAGAGAAAAAACACAGCCTCAAATGATAATGCAAAAAATAAAAGAGAAAAGATCAAACCATTTTTAAAATGTTCGAATCCATTATGGAATCCTACTCCTTTTGGTGGATAGTTATCCAATACAACCAAATATTCTCCTCACTATAAGAACAAGTGGGTTCCACTTAAAATCATTCATGTGATATCATACCAGACATTTTAGAAGTCACACCCAAAACCATAACTTTTCACTGAAATAAAAAATATGATTATAAGATAAATAAGATCACCAAATAAACTTTGTAACTTCTATAAAAAAATATAAATATCCACTTAAAAAATCCTCTAAAATATATAATAAATAATTTACCATATTGAAAACTTGAAATGTACTGCACATATATTCTTTGTCTCAAATAAAAATTCCTAAAATCATGAGATTCATCAGATTTTCATCGTCGAATAACCTCATCTTTAGACACTTCTTCTTCTTCCTCTTTCTCAAATAGTTTAAAAATTCCTAAATCTATTAATTCACTACATCAAAACACTCTCTATTATATTTTTAAATAAATAAATTACACATTAATAATTACCCCATGATCTCCATGATTGTATCAAAAAACCATAACTGCATCATGGGACAAATTCCTCTATTTTACAACATAATTAAATCACTAATTAATTTTTTAAACTGATCAATCATCCACATAAATAATTTATCTTTATAATATTTTAATTCTAGAAACCTATATAATTTCAATCTGTATATAACTAAAAATCCAAATCGCCTACATGATATCCCAAAATCACATACTTCATTTAACTATCTATGTGAATCAATTCAGAGATGTATCATGATCATATACATCACATTACCTATGTATTAGAAATACCTTATGTGTGGTATTAAGATATTTTACTCATTCCTCAATATCACTAAAAACAGTTACATGGATCATTTGGCTATGTAGCAGCATTCAACTATGTGAATTTTGTTACATGATTGTATCAACTATGTGATTTTTTAAGTTTCTGAATTGGCAACATGAAATTCCTATATATAGATTCATCCACATGAATTTGTTATGCGGATCATATTGGATATGTGAATTTGAAAGTTATAATATTAAATCAAACTCAAATGAAAACACTTCATTCAATCTCTATCCCTTCATAAAAACACCTTTTGTCCTCATGAAAATTTATTCCATGATATATAAATCCATACAAACCAGATAAAGAACCATAAAAACTAATGAGAACCCTAAGGAAGGTTTTCGACAAATGAAACTAACTGAAAGCACTAAACAACCATGGGATCTTCAAGCATTCACAAACCAAGATACAAATCCATAGGCAGTCTTTAATCCCACCTTTGGATTCTTTGACAACAATATGAAACCCTATTACTTACCATGACTCAACAATCACTTAAATATCAAAACCACCTCCTGAATTTTAAAGAAAACAATTTCATATTCTATGAGGAGAATGGTGGAATTAGATGTTTTCAATAGAACCATTTCATCATATCTAAGGATAATATTAACACTCTACCTCTGCAATAGAACCATTTCATTGTATCCAAATAGAATTATGACACTATGAATTTGAAATAAAACCATTTCATAATATTTGAGAAGAATTATGGAACTTGAGAAGACCAATATATCAACCCTATTAGGTAACTACCTTCATCATGATCTCCTTACATGATTTATTATCATGAGGGAATATCTTTAGCATCATCATATTTTAAAACTCCCCATGTTTCTCTACTCCCCCAATCATCCTAGCCTAATATCAAAAAGATATATCCTAACACCACACTAAAAGATAATTTAGGGTTTTAAATATATACTTCTCTCCCCCTTTGGAAACACAATCCCAAGAATCCTAGGGTATCTTAAATAAATAAATAAAATTAAGTGTGTGAGGAAGGATAAACATGATATTTCATCTTTAACTCTAAAAATATATCACGTGGAACATATTTTGTAAAGATATCTACTATTTTCCCATTTGTACCAATATATAAAAGTTTTATTTCACCTAAATCCATATTTTCATTCATAAAATGATATTGATTATCAATATTTTAGACTGATAGTATTGAATGGGATTTTTTTGAAAGATCAATAGAACTCTATTTCTTATAAATAATCTTCAATGGTATCTGAGTATATACCCACAAATATTGTAGAAAAAAATACATCTATAAAGCCTTTATAACTTCATGTGTAGACTCTATATAATCAGATTTCACATTACATAGGGCCACTGAACTCTTCTTTTTATTGGACCAGCTAACACAATCATCACAAAAAAAAAACACACCACCTGATGTGGATTTATGATCTATATAGTCACCTACCAAATATGCATCAGTGTGACCAAGAAAGTATAGATCCAAAATATATAAGTAGAGAAAGAAATAATTCAATACATATTTCACATACCACATAATTATTTTAATTTCAATAATGTGTAACTCCTTCAGTTCACTTTAATACCTTTCACATAGAGTCACTACATTGGAAATTTCTGGTTATAATGCTATGAGATAAAAAATACTATCAATCATACTTATAAATTTATTATAATCAATGTTGTTTTATTTATGATATTAAATCAAATTTTTGAATACCGATATAAGTGTCAAAACCTCCTTTAAATAATCCATATTAACTTTATAAATATTTGTTTATCATATTTTTTGTATGAAATAAAGACATAATATGAATTCTAGTCAAATTATAAGCTCAAAAAACAGTTTTGTTCCCCCAGCATAGAAATATCAAATTGATTTTTAATTTTTTTAGCGAATTCACCACATAATAAATTGTTATTAATGGATTTTTTTTCATCTACATATAAATTCAGAATCACTGTGTCTGATAAATCCTTCTTCAAGTAAAAGTTTCTATCCACCGTGCCTCTAGAAACCCCCATTTTTCTAAAATAGTCATCAAGTTTAGAATACCCAAACCTTAGAGTATATTTCAATCTATATAATAATTCCTTCAATCTATAGACTAGTCTTCTATCATTGTCAAGAATGAAACCTTCCAATTTTTTAATAATTACTTATTATTCAAGGTCACTATTCATGAACATAGACTTTACATCCATTCGATTGACCCTGTAATGATTATGAGATTCCACAACCAAGAACATTATTATTTTCACTAGTCAAGAAACCATAGAAAATTTCTCTTCAAATTATATTCCTTCTATTTTAGAATAGAATTTTCAAACAACTATAGCCTTGTTTTATGTTACTTCTCATTTCTTATTCATTTCGTTTTTAAAAACCCATTTTATACCATCCAAATTTTTAGTTTTAAGTGTAGGAATATATTCACATGTATAGTTATTCTCAATTTCATTATGTTCTTCATTCATAAATATCACCCTTTCATCATGTTAAATAGCACCATCCACTATTCTAGGTTTAAATTGTGATACAAGAGAAGTTTGGTTCTCAAATATCAATCTCCTTCTGGTTTGAACTAGTGCATCCAGATTCCCAATGATATTCTCAGTTTATTTATGTCTATTTAACCATTAAAACTGATTTCTCGTCACTAGTAGCTTCTTCACCTTCAATTTAATATTATAAAATAACACCAACTATTTTAGGTCTAATTTCAACAACTTTTTCAACCATTTTTTCATAATCCTAGTCACTGTTTTCTATGGGCTGCTCAAAATCTACTTGAATATGCGGACTTATTTTTCCTAGATTTTAATCAATATTTACATATGGACACTCAATAATATTATTCAATATATTATTATAGAATCTATATATATTCATATTAGATAAATAACCCATAAATACTCTATCATCATCCTTTATTCAAACATTCCCTTCCCACTACCTTTGATTTTAATATAACAAGGACTTCCAAAGTCCATGAAATATTTAACTATAGTATTATTTTATTACCACATCTCATAGGGTGTAGAATTTTCCTTGGGTCTCAAAATAAATCTATTTTGAATATGAATCAGAGTATAATCTACTTCTATCTATTTTTTTAAAACATTACTCTCAGCCAACATTATTATATTAATTTCCATAATGATCCTATTATTCTTATCTAAAATTACTTTTTATTATGGTGTATAAGGTAATCTATAATGATTCCTGATTCTATGTTATATAAGATAAGTTTCAAGAACATCACCCATGTATTATTTTTTCCATCATTGGATCTTAGTTTTTTGATATAAAATCCAAGCTCAATTTCAACCTACCTTTTGTACATTTTGAACATCTTAACTACCTTAGAATTTTTCTTGATGAAGATAAAATTATTCATTCAAGTGAAGTAATCTATGAAAGTAATGAAATAAATATCACCTTGTATATTCTTCTATCTCATAAGCCCACAAATATCTGTATAGACTAATTTCAATGGTCTTGTAGATGTAATATCCACCTTCTGGAGAGTATTTTGAGTTATCTTTCCCTTTTGAATTGTTCCACAAATTCAATCTTGATCCATTTTTAACTTGGGTAAATCTCTTACCACTTCATGTTTTACAATCTTGTATAGGATTATTTGGTAATTATTCTCAAGTCACTTATTCCATAACATGTTCCCATATTTCATGGTTAGGTAACATGTATTAGAAGGATCACCAATCAAGAATAAATTTCCATTTTTTATACAGTATTGAGAGAAATTTTTTCCATCACTTTTTTATTTTAATGATTCATGTTTTTCTATTGAATTATACCTAATTTACATCATCAAAAAGTTATATAACACTCAAAAAGTTATGTTTTATCCCTTAAACATAATAACATCATCTGATTTCATATTATTATACTCAATTTAAGTTATGCTACTACATTTTATTTTTAAGAAAGATTCATTACCAAAAGTTACTAAACCTACAACATGTTTCTAAATGTTATTAAAAATTTTAGAATCACCTTTTACGGGGGATGTAAGATACCAAAATTTATATGAGTTTTGTTTTTTGAATAAATTTTGTTTTAACTCTATTGGAATTGGATTATGGAATTCCTCCCAGTAGTAGGAAAGGTCTTAGGAGGGTTCGGGGGGGATTGGGACATGAAAATGGGGTAAAATAAGCCATCTAGTGCATGGTGAATGATTAGATCATTGTTAATACTAACCATGTACCATAACAATACAGCCTAGGGGAGGGTGGAGCATGATTAACAAACCATCCATGGTGACCAAGGATAATATATAGCTTGACCCCCCTTAAACAAAGGAAACCACATGGATTTTTAAACCATGTGGATGGATAGACAAAATATGTGGATCAAATTCTTCTTAGATAGAGGTAATTTCATGGTTGGTGCATGGTTAGGTAAATAGTGCAGACTAACTATACACCGTATTAAAAGTGAAAAAATGATTATTTTTTCCTCTCGGCCTTAAACGTTTCTTTCCCAATTTTCACTCAATTTATTCTCCAGTATCCTAGGGTGAAAACTATAAGATCTATTCTCTTAAAATAATTAATCTCCTATGATTATTAGGCATTTAGAGTGTTGTTTAGTGTGAATCAAAGCTATGGGTAAGTCTTTGACTTTGTTTCCTTCTATTTTCTAGGTGAATAATTTTGGGATATTTTCTCTTCTTTCAAATATCAATACCATAAATTTTACATGGAATTCTTACATTTTGTTTTATTGGTTGTTTGATCTTGAATCAAAGTCTAAGGTTGGTTGATTGGTTGTCTACAGGATTGATTTAGATGGTCTATAAGCTCTCTAATATAGTCTTGATGTGATTGTTGTGTATATGGTCAGGCCAACATGATGCCTTTATATATTTATTTCCTTGATTAAGAAAATATAATTGAGCCTTAAATTGATGTGTGATACCCTTCATGGACCCCATCAATCCCATTTACGATTATAATACTGAGACTAAGTCCACCAAGGGGTGTGTCAACCCGTTGAAAAAGGTGAAATGAATTGTTAATTGAAGAATTGGATGGTTTATGAGATTAAAATGGTTGTAATTTATGTTTGGTATATTTTCATAGTGTAAGGGGCTATCTAGATTAACTTGTAAAATGTAATAGGCTATGAGATGATTAAGGGTAAAGGTGATAAATGGTTAAAGGGGAATGCTTGTGTTGTTAAACAAGATAATATAATGTCTTTTGTGGTTATGAATAAATGGTAAGGTGAACTAGTTATGGAGGTTGAACTAAGGTTATTGATGTAATGAACCTTGAAAATGATGATAAATAAAGAGGTGTACCCTTGTTGTAATTGTATGATAAAAAGTCCATTGATGAAGATCCTTGGGGAAATGTAAACGTATGGTATGGATGGATGTTGGATTAAGGATACTTATCCTTGGGGTGGGATAGAATGATTCTCTAGGAACCACTTATTAATTTCATGGTCTAGTCTATACTGAAACTCTAGGCCCCACCGATGCATTTTATGGTTCAGATGCTGGACTGATGCTCTAAGTTCCTATGGTTGGACATGGTTTGGGTATATGTATTGAGGATCCAAGGTACATTAACTTATATGGAGTTTTTAATCAATTCCATTGTTAATTAAAGTTTTTAAACACTCATGGTGTATAGTTTAGACATCTGGCATGGGCCAAAGCAGGTTTGGTGAGACAAGTGTTATTGAGGAACCTGAGAGCCCATGGGGATAATTGACATCTCTTCAATTATGAAACTTGTTTTGTACACTAATTTTTTATTATTCATTTATAGTTATTTATACACTATTATTAGACTAGATATTAATTTAGGTTATATTGGTGATGTTTTACTGAGTTGTACTCACATCCTTCTTGGTCCACTGTTGATACCTGAGCAGATTTCATGGTTGCTGGTTAACATACAAGAAAAGGCCCTATGATTTATGGATGAATAAAGATTTAGATATAGGTCATGGATGTTGGGATTACAATGATTTTGGTAACTATTTCTAGGATTTTTATTTTGTCTTTATTTTGCATTTTCTTTTTACACACAACACTAGTTGGACACGACATGTTTATTGTATTTTTGTGTGTGCATTTACCAACTTTTAAGTATTGATTACATGACCCATGGTTATTGATTATTAATATTTTGGTTATTATTTAATTTTATTTCCACTTTTTTATCACTCTAGTATATAGGGAATATTCTCCCCGTATAACTCATTAGACTCTCACTACTAGTCGGTAACCTATGATGTACGGGGATGCACACTTGAGGTCATGTGATGCACTGACTCGGGGGACTAGTTTAGTGGAATCCGAGATAGGACATTAAAAAATTGGTATTATATGTGTTCATTTTATATTTCTTTCCTATTTGGGAAAGGTATATAAAATACTAGGATGTGTTTGACCTTTGAAATGAGCTCATTCATGGGAGTAGTTAACCCATGTGCGGGGTAAAAGCCAAGTTCCCAGCATGGGATTGTTGTTCTTGATGTTCTTTTGTTATAGTTGGATGTTATTTCACTTTAGGTGATGCACATGTGGTGTGGTGTTCTTTTTTTCATGATATTTTACTCATGGAATGATATAAAACAAAATTGTGTATGCATGCATCATTTTAGGAATTCAAGGATTTATGTGACATACATCATGATAGGAACACATGAAAGGGAATATATGGTTAGGTTGATGGAAATAAAATTATGTTTTCCCTTTTATATTTTGGAAAGGTAATTCCTAATAAAACTATGAAATTTTGTAAATTTAAAGATATAAATCGAAATGGTTAAAATGGTGTTAAATGAGAAAATTTTAAATTGGATGTTCTGTTTTACCCTAAGTTAGACATAGCCCAAGATAGGGATGATTGAGGGTAGTGATGGTGTTATAGGTATGGCCATACACATAGTGTATGCAGGGTGACTTGTCTTTGGATTTTTATGAGCCCTATTTTGTGCAATAATGAAAAATATATGTTATGTGTCCTGAGATGTAAATTTTTCATTTTTGAGAGATTCCACACTGATGAAGGTTTCTAGTAGGTAACATTTGGGAAATTGATGAGAATTCACCTTTAGTAGTGAGACTAAAGCCCCTATTGGTTCCAAAGTATTGGGTAGAAGGGAATTTAAATGATAATTTCAATTGTTTTATGCAGTTATTGGAAAGGGATCAAGAACAGGATATTCCATGTATGTTTTATTTGAAGAGTGAGATTTAACCACAACATTCTTCGATGTTCACTAGAGAGGGTGAACTGAGGCAGATGAGTTCTGGGTTGAGTCTATGAAAACAATTATATATCACTGAGAGACACATCCATAGAATATATTTAAGTTAGTAGCTTATATTTTACGAGGTTCAATGATTTTTTGGTGGGATATTCTATCTAGGGATGAGAAATTGGAGGGAATGGTATGGAAATATTTTTAAGAAAAGTTCCCAGATCACTTTTACCCTAAGAACCCGATGTAAGAGAATATTATGGAGTTTATATGATTGAACCGGGGGAGTATTCAAATAATGGATGTTACTATCCACTTCATTGACTTGTATCATTGTTCTCTAACATTTAAGGGGGATGATGAAGCTATAATAAGACAATTTTAAGATAGAATTAAATGTGAGATTAAGTCATAAATGAATATATTTCATTTGAAAAATATGGATAAGATAGTAAATCAGGATATCATTTATGAGGGGAACATGAAGGGGGATTCTAGTGGTGAGACAAAGTTTCAGTTGGGTGATCATGTGGTGCATGTTATGATAGTAGGAAGCATCTTTTTTAGATATTTCACTAGGGTAATGACAGAAAAAGTATCTAAGGGAGAGGATCAACCTCACATGGAAGTGATCGATTATTTTTCCATCAGTATGATAGGTCATGTAACATGAGTGGTCTGTGTTCCCAAATACCAGTGGAGTGATAATTTTGTGAAATAATGGAAAAAGTATAGTGGTTATATAAGAACCATTAGCATGTGGGTAGTTATGGAAGACCTAGGCCGATACTGAGCCCTAAAAAGGGATTTGCGACACTGTATCAGTCTAGTATTTGGAGTTTTACTGGCCATACTAGTCAAGGTGGAGGATCGGGTGGTATAGTATAAAAAACCAGTATTAGAAAATAAATGTGTCAAAAAGGACTCAGGTAGGAGCATAGGGTAGTGGATAGTCTAGTTTCATGCAGTTCCGCCTACACTCGGTGGTAGTGAGGCTAGACCACCGACTGTTTGAGGTATGATTCTTGTAGATTACACACTTTATAATTCCATTTTTGATATATTATACACTCATTTTATAATATTTTATCAACTTTTGGATGGTTTGGGTCTAGTGGTGGAGTTCACATGTGGAGTTATGTTGATCTACATGCCACTGGGAGTGCGATCAGATGACATCTGTCTTTGTAAAAAGTGTTCCCTTGAGGCTGGTGAGTATCATTTTTTTGGAACATTTAGATTCTTGATATTCTAGATTTTTACTTGATATTGGGAATGGAATGGTTGGTATCATATAGAGTTCACCTCAATTGTTACCATATGACAGTGACCTTCACATCCACTTAGAATGACACATATAATTTTCATGGGGAATAGGATATCCATGTAGGGTGTGTAGGCCCAATTCTTTAGTAGCTGGGTGTGATCATAGCCTAGGTTATGAGTATATTACTAAATGAGGAGGGAGTGGATCATGATGTATCCCCTATAGTAGTGGATCAATTTCAGGATGTGTTTCCGGAGGAGTTCTGAAGGTTTCCACCTGAGAGAAAAATTGATTTTAATATTGAATATATGTTATGGGATGATCCAAAATCTATTACACTATATAAAATGAGACCAGCAAATCTTCAAGATCTTAAGACTCAATTGGAGGAGTTGGATGCTAAATTGTTTATTCATTTGAGTATGTTGCCTTAGGGTTATCCAATTTTGTCTTATTATAAGGAGGAAGAAACAATGTGTTTGTGTGTCAATTATTGAAATTTTAACCAAATAAATATTAGGAACTGATATCCAATTCCATGTATTGATGATCTCTTTGTCCAGATTAGGGGTTTCTACATGTTCTCTAAGATTGGTTTGAGACCAGGGTATCATCAGTTGAGAGTGAGACATTTTGATATACCATGGTCTGCTTTCAGAAGTAGTTATAGTTTTTACGTGTTCATCTTGATTTTCTTTAGTTTGATAAACACTCATACTATATTTATGTACTTGATGAACTGAATATTTCACCCGTACAGGGATCATTTTTGGAATATCTTTGTTGATTACATCTTGGTGTACTCATAGAATCAAGATGATCATGCCAAAAATCTCAAAATTATACTAAGTACACTAAGAGAGAATAAGATTTATTCCAAGATATCTAAGTTTCATTTCTAGATTTATAAGGTATATTTATTGGGTCACATTATCTTGTAAGAATGTGTGCCAGTGGACCCTAAGAAGGTTCAAGCGATTGTTTCTTAGGAGAAACCCAAGATTGTTTGTGAAATCTAAATCTTTTTGGGTTTGACGGGTTATTATTGAAGGTTAATCAAATAATTTTCTAGATTGAAAGAACTTAACTCAGTCCTAACCAAGAAAGGTATTAAGTTTTAATGGTAAGAATAAAGTGAAAATGATTTACATAAATTGAAAAGGCTTTTGACCACATCACCAATTATGATTTTACTTGAGTCGGATAAAGAGTATACATTGTATTGTGATGAATTTGGGATTGCACTTGGGGTAGTGGTGATGTAGGGTGATTGAGTTATGGTGTATAAATAATGAAAATTGAGGCCACATGAATGGAATTATCCAAAACATGATATTGAGTTAGGCATGTTAATACATTCCCTAAAATGTTCACAGTATTATCTCCTCAGTGATAAGTTTATGGTGTATAACAACCACAAGATCCTGAAATATATATTTTCTTAGTGAGATATAAATATCTGATAGTGTTGGGTTATTGGATACATGAAATCATTTAGTTTTGAGCTAGCCTATACACTAGGTAATGGAAATAATGTTGCATATGTGTTGTGTTGGAAGACACAGAATGAGGTGGACCGAGAGTCCAGTTTTGAGTGGAAGATAATGACTTTGTTTGAAGAGATGCACATAGGTGGTCATGAGGAGTGAGAGTATATGACACTCTTTCCCTTATCTATTGTACCCTTTCTTTTTTAGGTGAATCAAGGAGATTAAGTATGAGGATCTAAAGTGTATTACATTAAGGGACAACTTTAATGGCATGGAGCTACCTCCTAGTTGGACCATTGATGACGATGACATTATTTAAGTTCATGGTCATCTGATTATGCCTAATTATATATAGGAGGAGATGATTCATAAATTTCAGGCCACATAGCAGGTGGTTCACCCTAGCTTGAAAAACTATACCATGACCTTTATAGATATCATTGGTGGCCATGAATGAATGAAAAGATCATAAGGTTTGTGACACGGTTCTACACCTGTCAGCAAGTGAATGCTAAGCACCAATGGCCTATTGGTCTACTATTGGTATTTTCTACTATGAAATGGAAGTGGGATGTTGTTATAATTGATTTTGTGGTGGTATTAACAAGTAGTCCTTGAAATAATTATGTAATATGTTTGATTGTGGACTAGTTGATGAAGGTAGCCCATTTTTTTATGATTTAGGAGACTTTTACAATCAATCAGTTGGGTGACTTTTATGTTTTGGAGATAGTGTATTTGAACTGGGTGCTTAAGAGTGTTTTTTAGATAGAGAACCCAATTTTACTTTACACTTTTGGGAAGGTTTATAGAAGGAGTTTGGTACTCAGTTATTTTTTAGTACAACTTTCCACCCGCAAACATATATGTAATTAGAATGGACTATCTAGGTGTTAGGGGACATGCTGAGGGTATGTATGCTATATTTTGGAAGGATGTGGGAGAATCACTTAGAACTTTTTAAGTTCACCTATAACAACAGTTTTAGGGATACTATTCATATGGAACAATAAAAATTAAAACATGGTAGTCCATATCGATCACCCTAATATCTGATAGAGCTGGGAGAATTATAATTGTTGGGTACTAGTCTCATGAAAGAGACATCAGAGCATTTTTAGTTTATTCAAAAGCACATAGATAATAAATATAGTATGAATAATTCATTTGTGGACTAACATATCTGACCTTTTGAGTTTTTATTGGGTGATCATGTGTTTCTTTAGGTTCAACCTAGATTGAGTCATCATTGAATTTGTAAATAGGTAAATTTGGCACCCAGATAAGTTGGGATGTTTGAGATTGTGAATAAGATCGGGGAGGTATCACACTAATTGTCTCTTCTATAGTATTATGAATCTATTCATGACATTTTTCATGTGTCACAAATTCTACACTATCATCCCTAACCATCTCATGTGATCAATATTGATGATTTTGATATTAAGGCTGATGCATCCTTCAAGGAGAATCCAATTTGTGTAGGGAATAATAGTGAGAGAATTATTTTGGGTAAGAACATACCATTGGTTTGAGTGTTATGGTAGAATGGAAGTTTTTAGGAGGAAAATTTGGAGATATAAGATGATATGTGGGTCTAGTGGCCTAGTATTTTTTCATAGGAAGCTTAATGATTATTGGGAGAGTAGCTCGAGGATAAGATATTATAAGGTGGGGAGGTTGTAAGGTCTCAAACTTCTGACAAGGTATGTTTTTTATTTAAATTTTGGATTAACTCCCTTTAAATTGGTTAATGGAATTAATACCATGGGTTGTAATGGTATCAAGAGTTTCCTAGGGGTTTGGGATATAAAAATTGGGGAAAATAGGTTATCAAATGCATGTTGCATAGTTGGAACACAATTATTACTAATCGTGTTCCATAACCATGCAGCCTGGGGGAGGGTGGAGCATGATTAGAAAACCATGCATAGTGTCCCTTGAGACCATGCAACTTGAGATCCATCAGATAAAGGAAACTATATGAATACCATATAGTTTTTTAAACCATGAGGGTGTCTAGACAAACCATGTGGGTTGGTTTCCTCTTGGATAGAGGGAACCACATAGTTGGAACACAATTAGGAAAATCGTGCAACCTAACCATGTTCCCAATTAAAAGTGGGAAGTTGATGGGTTTTTTTCTTCTCAAATTAAATGTTTGTTCCCTATTTTTTCACCCCATTTATTCTTTGTGAGCATATAGTACAAACTAGTATATCTCCTCTTTTCTAAGGATCAATCTCTTTCGATTATTTGGCATTTGGAGTGCCTTTTAGTATGCATTGATGCTCCAGGAATGTCATCAACTCCATTTCCTTATATTTGTTTGGGGGAATCATTGTGGTTTACTTTATCTTCTTCCAAATATGACAAACCCAAATTTTTCAAGGGGAATATTAGATTTTGTGTTATTGGTTTCTTGAAATCTAATAAGGGCCAAGGTTGGGTGAGTGGTTGTATAAAAGCATATAGTAGGTGGTCTACATGATTTATATCATAGTATTGATGTGACTCTCATTTATGTGGTTGTTCTAACACCCTTTCTTACTGTGTTTTTGTTTCATTGACTAAGTAAAGAAAATTGATCCTTAAATTTTTTCTTGCGAACCTTCAAGGACACTTTCAGGCCTATTAATGATCATAATACTGAGACTAAGGACACACAAGTTGTGTGTGAACCATTTGGAAATGGTGAAATGAATTTTTAATTAATATATTAGAGGGTTTATGAGACTAAACCAGTTGTATTTGATGTTTCATATATTAACATAGTGTAAGGGGATGTTTGGATTAACCTGAAAAATGTAATGGGCTATAATACAATTAAGGGTAAAGGTGAAAAATGGTTAAAGGGGAATGATTGGGTTTTCAAAAAGGTTAATAGAATGTCTAATGGTTTTGGTTAGGAATAAATGGTAAAGATAACTAGTTATAGAGGTTGAACTAAGGGTGTTGATGTAATGAACCATGAAAATGATGATAACTATAGAGGAGTACCCTTGTTGTTATTGTTTGATAAAAAAGCAACCAATGAAGAAACATGGTCCAATGTAAATGTATGGTATGGTTGTATATAGAACTAAGGATACTCATCTTTGGGGTGGTCTAGACTGATGATATAGGAACAACAGATTCATTTTATGGGCTGGGATAGGATGATTCTTTGGGTCCCACCGATACAATGTATGGTTCAGGTGTTGTACTAATACTCCAAGCTCATATGGTTAGACATGGTTTGTGTACCGAGATTGAGGATCTAAATAACTATGACTTATATGGAGTTGATTAATGAATTCCCTTGTGATTCAAAGTGTTTAACCCCTCATAATGCATAGTTCATACATTTGGCATGGGATAAAGTAGGGTTGGTGAGATGATTGTTATTGAGGACCCTAGGATCCCACGGGGATAATTGGCATTTTTTAACTATGAAACCCAATTTATACACTACTTGTCTATTATTCATTTATAATTATGTATACAATATTATTAGACTAGATATTTCCTTATACAATATTGGTGGTGATCTACTGAGTTGTGCTCACACCCTTCTCATGCCACCATTGGTACCTATGAAGATTTCATAGTTGTAGGTAATGGTAAGTGAAAAGGCCTTATGATATATGGCCAAGTTTGGATTTTGGAATGGAGCATGGATGAAGGGACTAGTCTGATGTCGGGACTCATTTTAGAAATTTTTAGTGTGTTTTTATTTTGTATTGTCTTATGACATATGACACTAGTTGGACAAGACATCTTTAGTATATTTGGTTGTGGGAATTTATCTAGTTTAGGGAATTCATTACATAATGAATAGATATTTATTATTAATGATTTAGTTATTATTTAATTTTATTTATAACATTTCCTTACTCTAGATGTGAGGGTATAATCTCCCAACATACCTAATTTGACCTTCGTTGTTATTCAATAGCCTCAAGCATACATAGAGGTGTTCCTAATGTCATGTAGCACACTAGATTGGGGCACTAGTTTAGTGGAATCCTGGTTGGGATGTTACATGGGAGGTAAACCCACTATCAAGTATCAATGCCTTTGTCTTATTTCTTTAAAATCTACTTATACCTAGAATGAATTTTCTTCATTGTCTACTTGAACTAATTTCCCATTGTCTTTTATAGGGAACTTATTGGGTAGGCTTGACATGTATTTATTTTCTCTATGCCCTTTTTGATCACACCTTTGACAAAGATCTTCAAGGAAATCAAATCTATTTTGTGTTGTCAACTTGTAGACAATTTCTATTTCAAAACACTTTATTCCAAAATCTACTTTATTATCATTGAAACTACTTCCCATGGATTCCTTCCTTCTCTTGGGAAAATTCATGTCATACCAACATGTATAATATTTATTTCCAAACATACCATAACACAATAAATAATCCTAAAACATGAATTTTCTTAAAAACACAAGAGTTTTGTCTAGAAGTTTTCTATCCACAATTTGACATATGATAGATTTTTTTGGGTTTTATTTTACACTACTAGAAATATAACTTATATCCACAGACTTATAGACATGGTTTAATTGGAATATGGATATAGGTTAAGATATATCCATGGTTATTTAAAAACTATGGGTTTAGATTAGATATACCCATGGGTAGATCATTACCCATGGAAATAGGATTCCCTTAGTTTTTATCCCCCCTTGGGAATTTACTATCCCACCTACAAATTCTCCAAATCCCTCCCTCAAAATCCTTCTCCTCAGCCAATCATCACATGACCACCTTCTCCCTCAGCTGATCTTTGTGGGGTTATCCTTCATAGTTCCTCCACCCCTCGCCAACTTCTATATTTTTGGTTCCTCCATTCACAAGTTCTCAATTCGTGGTTACTCCTTACCTCACCATCTTCTCCATTCAATATTCCTCCATCAATTATATGTTCTTCACCTCCTCCCACTACAAGAAAACTGACTAATAACTGTGGTTTTTTTGATATGGCAGTAGTTCAAACTACCAACATATGTTTCTGTAACAATTTCCAAAATCCACCACTAAAGTTTGTGTTGACATAAAAATCATGTTGTTTCTAGTCATTTAGTGGTGGTTTCTAGAAATCATCATAGAAAATTTGTTAAGAAGTGGTTTTTATAATTTTAGTGGTGATTTCTGCTCCCAAAAAATATTGAGAGTATAGCGGCGGTTTAAACCGTAGCTATAGTCTGGCCATTTTATGGTAGGAGAAACCATTGCTAAAATTATAAAACATGCCACTAAAAAATTTTTGAATTAATATATCGGTGGTTTAAACCACTTATAAAAATTAATTTGACATATATATCAATGTTTTAAACCGATTCTACATATCACTTTTCAAAAAAAAATACAACTTCCGAATCTGCATCCCCAAAACAAGAAAACAAAAAAACAATTCAACTAGAAAAATAGAAAACAAACCAGATTCAGTAGAATTTACATTAATATGAACTATAAATTTAGCATCATCTAAAGGTTATTTTTAGGTTACTAAGATTCTATTGATATGAATTATTTTTTGACCATCAAGTATTTAGGAAAAAAAATTAGTTTTATTAGGGAAATGTGTTAAGAAAACATCATATTTTTAGTTACCAATCATCAAAAAATCAACAGTGAACCCTAATCACTACTAGATGAACTTTCATCGACGTCCTCTTCATCTCTAACTCCACTTCATTCTACCAGAACTTCCATGAAAATTATGTTGAAAATTAAACAATGTTGTATATTTAAATTTATAATTGAAACTAATAATTTTTTTGCTAAATGATTTTAAAGTTGTGTGATTAACATATTCACTACCAGTAATCGATGTAATATCACCAGGGAAAGATCCAATCATCTTATAATATAATTAAATCAATGGTTTCTGCAAAGCATCACCCTTTTCATGTTGCATCTTTATATGAGTCCCTTATTCTTGAATTGTGTTTTTCATTGTAACAAACTCCCTATATCCTTATTTAGGTAGGGATTCACTATAAACAGAAGTAGATTTTTTTGCCATCCTTAATGTCATGAAAAATACCTCAGATGGTAATGGTCCCAAACCCATCATATACACATGACCAGAATTCTCCTTCCAAAGGACTTGATCGACCAGATCATCCTAGGAAACTAGGAAAGATTACATGGGACTGACATCCCATTGTTCTTTTATTTTTACCTATAAATAAAATATCATTCATATTTGAAGCAATAAATATTAAAATATTGACAACTAACAATAAGTTATATTTATAAAAAAATGAATTCATACCCCAAATTCTGTTCTAGGCTCATTAACATAACTCCCATCATATTATTTATAGACATCCAACTATAGTTGTGTATGAGAGACTTGGTGACCTAAATTCTTTTCTTGTATTAAACAAAGGTAAATAAAAAATTTAATATATAAAACAAATAATTTTGTCTTATAAATATTTAAACTAATGAAAATATTACCAGATTCAATCTATTTCTAAAAAACTCTTTGAACTGGTAGTGTGAGGGATGATTTTTTTAACTCAACTTGATGAATTTTTCCTTGAAACAACCTGAAATAAATAACATGTAATTTAATGGTAATGTATGAAATGTCATCTCCTTTTAATATGCATTTATATATGTAAAATTATAGTAATATAATAATATATATTTTAATACCACATGCTTATCATGAAAATGGTTATAAAAAAACATTCCATTGCTCTCTAGGTACCCCTTTGGGTACCTTATCTTACTGGTGTTGACCGCTCAATGATGTATTATTGAATTTATTCCATAATAACCATTTAAAAATATTCCATTTCATACTAAAATTTGTCAATGTCCACTTTTTGTGTGATCAAATCAGCAATAATAAAGTGAAAAAACATAAGTACAACGAGATTCATTTTTAAAATATTATAATTTAATAACAAAATGACATTAAATTACACTATATTGTATTAAAATTACCTTTATATGTGAATCAAAAACTTCATTTTTCCAATTCTAAGGCACATTCATCCAATCTACGTAGTTAATCAGAGGATAAATAGCTCCATCGCCAACTGGCCAAGAATCTAACCAAGTAATCTCGTGGCATCATCAGGGAAGCCCTAAGAAATCAAATGAGACAAGTATCTTTATTCCATTAAAATTAAAGACATCAGAACTGTTCATATTTCACTCCATAGTAATATTGTCTGCATCTTTTATGAAAAAATAGTTCTTAGTATAAAGAAAATTTCAATAAATTTATTCACATTAAAATTTGTACCTATAACTATCACCATCTAATATCCTCATGGGATGACCTATTCCCTCTCTACTGAAGTAGCTAAATGGGGAGCTACTATCTCAGATGATGATGAGACCTTGACGAAGGGTGTTCTAGATACTGATGGATTGGAGGATGTGAGAGATGGTAAAGGGGAAGAGGGTGTGAGATATGGTGAAGGGGTGGAGGGTATCTTAGATATTGTAGGGAGGGAGACCGGTGGATCATCATCTATCAATGTGGTTGAGGAAACATCAACTAAGAGTTGACTAAGATTAGTGTAACACTTCCTCCTTAGAATTCCTGTCACTTAATTAAATAAAATTATCTTCAGAACAATTCATCCCGCACTTGTTTTATTAATTGAATTTATCTTTAGGATAACATGGGATAATAGCTAATGAATAATCTTAACTGGTATCACATTCATTTCTCAATTTCCCACTATATTTCCCAAGAGTTCAAATGATAATTTCTAAAGAAGTTATAGAAAAGAATAAAAAAATCATGATACAGTGTCTAATAAACACACCACGTAAATGGCACATCTCACTTATATTCACATATTAAAACACATTCCATTTAATTAATAATATTCAATAATAACTCATTTTTATAACATAACATCAAAAATTAAAAATTTAAAAACAAAAGGGAAACCACCTCATGATTATTGATTTACATGATAAAACACCATATTTGTTTATAAAATGAGATTTTGGATTTATAAAATTATTTGAATTCATAAAAAATTGTTTTCTAGACATGTATAGAACTATAACATCACTTAAGTCCATCTTTAAAACAATATAAAATCTAATGATCATATCAATGACTCAAAATCATAATCACAATCAAGAAATATAATATCTATTATGACATAATACACCTAGAAAACCCTTATATAAGAGAAATAATTGATAAATTTTAGGAAACCCAACTTTAAAATCATATTTAGTCAATTTTTTTGTAAGAGTTGTTTCTTTTAGAAAAATACCCTATAGATATTTTATTAAACATATTGTGTGTGCCAATTTATTTTTGAAGTACAAATTTAATTAAATTATGAAATCCCCCTTTTAAGTAAAAATGTAAAATCATGGATAATATTTAATTTCATTGATAAAATACTCATAGATACATTATATTACTTTTATTTAGCTAATAAACTTGTTTTAAATTACAAGAACATAAGAAAATAGAATGGGTTAGTAAAAAAAGTACACTAACCATTTGTTTTGATGAATGGGGTAGTAAATTTTCATGGTTGGGTGTATGGTTTTCAAATGATTTACCATGATAATTTATGTTATAAAATAACCTAGAAAAAAATCTCTCACAAAGACTAATTGGAAGCCCAGTTAAGTGAGGGACCCTAAAAAATAATTTGAAAATGTAAATTGAACTTCACAGATACATACCTTCATTTTCAGCTATTCATTTAATCTCTTCAAGATATCAAATCAATTTTATCTGATGTTATATACCCCTATATATGGTTTAAAAACATATTAGTTGTTTCTAAAAGACAAAATATATAAAAATAAAATTGAATTTGACTTAATTTAATGCATTTAACCAAATAAAAAATTCACTAAATCCCATTAAGAAAAATATTATACTTATACATGTATGATGTGGGATGAACTCACACAAACCTAATAGAATTATAATAAATATAGAATAATTAAATAAACAAAAGTGTCACATAAATGGATAGATACTAGATATAATAAAACCAAACTACACTACATTGTACTAGAAATATCATAAGATAACAAAATCTAATTGAATCAAAAAAATTCAACCAAATTGGACATGACCCTAGCCACCACTACTCCACTTGAATCACACAAAACAAAATAAATGTAATTTCACCAATAGAAATCAATCTAAATTTAATAAAATCAAATTATACCAAACTAAATCAAACTAAGTTGAAAGAAAATGAATTGAAACCCACCAAAAAGTACCAATAAGAACCAAATAAAAAAAATTTAAACAACATGAACAAAAGTAAATTGATTTGATAAAAATAAAACTCAACTACATTAAAAATGAACACAAAACTTTATCTTGTAGTAATAGTCAAAATTTTAGTGTAAACAATATAACAAATTACATTGCACTAATAAAAAATACATACAGGCCGTATGGGTAAGGACGAGGGAGAGGAAGATGCCTAGGGTGAGGAGGGATCAGGGGAAACCACATATCCAGGAAAGGGAGGGGCCTGGGCACTAGTGAGGGAGATGGTTTAGGAGGATCAAGCACTAGAAAGTTGGCAGAGCTCAAGAACTAGAAAGGGTGAGGGCCATTGGGTCACGAGAACGTGGGGGGATCAAGGGAAAGGGGAGTGCTGGTGAGGGGGTGGAACACCATACCACTAGTGTGGGGGTGGTGTTTAGGGTTTAGGGTAGGGGGTACTCAAGTGAGAAGGGTGGGGGGGGGGTGCTTGCGGGAGAAGCAGGGGGGTGGTAAGGAGAAAGAGTCATTTTTTTAAAAAATTATTAATAATTAGTGATGGTTTTTAAAAATCCATCACTAAAATCATGCAATTTTTTAGCAGTGGTTTAGTAAACTTCTACTGCAAAACTATTTCTAAACCCTAAATTTGGTGTAGTTTACATCCCCTTCTTTTGGTTTTCGTCTTCTATTCGGTGCATTGTCCGAACCCTTTTAATTTTTCAATTGGACCACACATAGGTTCTATAGATGAGACTTTCCTTGAGCGGGACCTGTGCGAGCTGACCCCTACCCTTTCTCTGAACCATAATCATCTATCTCCCTACAATTAGTCTTCTTCCTTCATCCATGTAATTTTGTTGCATCATCCTAATTTTTGTTTAATGATCCTATGATCAATTGTAAGTTCTATTTTATTTTGATATGTTCATATTTTATTCATGTTCTTTATCCCTTGATTTATTTTCAAGTTTCAAGAAACTTAAATTATATTTGATTATTTGTTTATTTAAATTTTATTTCCCAATATTTTTTATTTTTTTATTCATTTGAACCCTAATGATCTTTTGGTATTTATAAAAATAGACACGTCATATTCATTTAGAGAAATGATTAGATTTGGTGTATCTCTATTGTCTCTAAACTAGTGAACGAGTTATTCTTTTCAATTTTGTGTCCAACATATGTTATTTATTTCAATCTATAATGAGATTAATTAGGAGGTTTTTTATTTATTATTTTTTTTTATTTTTTTATCTGCATTTAAAAAATATTAATATTGATTAGAAGTTTAAAATTATCAAAAAAGAATGTTCTATTCAAATATAAGAGGTTAGTGATCCCTCCCATTACCATACTTTCATAAAATTATATATACAGGTTCATGGTGGTTTTTCCCCTTTTATCTTCTAGGAAAAATTGATGAAAGAAAAGTTTGAGGCAATTTATTAAACTAAATAACTATTAGAGGTTCATTGATGAAATCTTTATCTGTGCTTTGATTGTATTTGTCTATTTTAGAGGCGGGGGAAGGTGGAGCTATAAAAACATTATTCATACTAACATTAGATTTTAAACATGAGGTTGTTCTATATTTCATAATACTAGTGAAAATTTATTCTCCCCTATCCACTCCTCAAATGTTGTCTTTTTCATCATGAAAAGGATAATTGAATATGATATTATTTCTTATCCATTTCCTTTAAATTGTTGGACCTAGAAGTTGTCACCATTTCCTATATATTGGGCTAAATAATGGAATAAAAAATTACAAAACCTACCATTTTAAGTCGAATCATTTTAAGAAATATTTAATTCATAAAAGAAATGCACATTTAAAAAATCAACAATCAAAAGAGTATATTTATTTACCATAAAAACATTAATAGTTTTCATATAAATGAAATAATACAACCTTATAGAACTATAATATTTACATATTATAGGTCTGGGAGTGCACATTAAATTATTATTAGAATATTCTTATCAAATTTTAAATTAAGTATGACAAAATCACTATGAATTATGAGTTTACAAATTCATACTAATCAAAAATCAATACTTTAATAAAGTATGTAATTAATGGGTTGATTAACTAAATTAATGTTATGGTGGGTTTAAAGTCTTCAATATCCAATTCATTACATTTTGACAATGATATTTTAATGAACCATATAATATAATGATCAATCCACATACCTGACTACCACTAAAATTAGACATGTTTCTTTGAATGCAAATGATTGGTGACTAAAACCAAGGGTTTACACATCATTTTATAGATTATTTATCTCCAAGAATACAAATTACCTAAACAATATATACCAACTAAAAATTTTTCTATGTCATATATACATAGAATAATCACCAAAAGATTCTAATGATAAAGAAAATATCCCCAATAGGGATCCCATAATTTAAGAACCATAACAATTTATTTAGAGAAACATATAAATAATGTAATGCATATGAAAAATATATTGAAGTCAACAACATATAATATCTCAGATGAGTGTTTACATATAGGGTTGAGTATAATAACCCAGTAGGATATTCCAAGAACTATAATCATTTCATACATTTTTGATAGTTTTCTAAGTACTTTTAATTATTATGTTTTACACTAATCCATATTGTAGTATTTATTTTCCATGAAATGAAATTTTATTTTCAAGATATCATGATTTATTATTTTTACATTGTTTTCTCATTTACCTAGATACATGATAGTGTTACATGTAATTAAAAATATAAAGAAGTATTTTTTAAGTAAATTAGGTGTTATTTTATTCATGAATAATTATTAGGGATTAATTTTTTTTAATGGACATGAATATATTTTTATAACCATTTTAATTTTTTTGTTTATTGTTCATTAAAAATTTATAACTCTTTCAATATTTTTTAGGCTTGTTATAGGTTAATAGTGTCTATATTCATGGGACAAATTATTTCAGGTTTAACATTGTTTTCATTGATTATCCATTTTCCATGAATATTTCCTAGGAAATAATTTCCTATTCTAAAATAATGTAATTATATTTTAATATATAAAGGTAGTTTAAGAATGTTTTTATGTGTAGATTCATATTATTTTTGGGTTAGACTCAATTTACATTCACCGTTTCTATGAAGGTAAATAAATGTAATTATTTTTCTTCCTTTTTATGTTAATTGGAAAAAATTATTCTTTGAATTTGGTTTATTATTATTTGAATTTATTACCTATGACTTGGTTATAATTTTTATCCTACCATTTTTATATTTATGTAACTTTATAGTGGTGGATGTTAGTTATTTTTTGTATTTCCTTTTACATTCTACCAATCATACAATACAAAAGGTCAATGGTCCATTGTCCCAATTAAAGCAATTTAAATTAATGAATAATCACTATAAATACCATATAACAACACATTTCCTCTCCATGGTGAAAAAAATATTGTTGGAACCAAGGATGATCGTTGCTAATAATGAAGGTTGGTTTTTGTTTTTTGTCAATCTACACATAGATGAATAGGGACTCTACAAATAATAAGGTCATATGTTTTAGGTAGAAAGTAGTATTGAGGGTGGAATAGTTTCCCTGTGTTCACCAAAATTTTGGGCCTAAAAAATCAGGATTTAAGTAATGGTTAGCAGCAACGGTACATAGTGAAGGTGTGAGGTACGCGGTGAAGAAGCATGGTACGCGGTGAAGGCGCGTGGTACGCGGTGAAGGCGTGTAGTACGTGGTGAAGGCGTGCAGTACATGGTGAAGGAGTGCAGTATGCAGAATAGTGTGCAGAACTGAAAATAGTTCACAGTGATGATACACGGTGAAGGCATGCGGTACGCGAAATGATGTTGAAAATGGTTCGCAGTGACGGTATGCGGTGAAGAGATGCATTATGCGGACCGATAGGCATACAATACACGTAAGGTTAAGAGTACACAATAAATGTTTGCAGTTCAGAGGATTGAAGTATGCGCTGGAGGCTAACAATACGCAGATGGATTTTAGTTTACAGTGAAGATTGTCCCACATTGAAAATTAGGGTAAATCAGATTATCAAAATTTGCACACTTATGTTACTATTTAAGGAGCAGTAATCCCCTTCGTTAAGGAAATAGATTGGAGATTAAAATTTTGGGAAGAAATTCGATGAAGTCCAAAGTAGTACATGGAGGAGAAGACGGTACGCAGAGAGAATCATTCACGTAAGGAAAATAGTTCGTGGAAGAGAGCACAGTTCATACAAAAAGCTCTCACAGTACGCGAACGAGCAAGATAGTACGTGGAGAAGGACAGTATGCAGAGGAGTGAAGCAGTATGTGGAGTAGGGTAGTATGTAGAGAAGGATAGTTTGTAGAGGAGTTGGACGGTATATAGAAATAGTTGTATGGTACACAGATACAACTGGACGATATGCAGAAATAGCAGTGGTACAAAAAAAATAGCAGCGGGAAGCAGAAACAACAACAGTACGCATAATAATCAAGGAATCCTAAAAATTGACCAAATCAGTTTGTGAAATTAATTTCCATAACATATCATTGTACTGGAAAATAAATTACATATTTGAGTGATTATGGGACTTCAATAAAGAATCCATTTACAGTTGAGGATGCATGAATTAATGTCAAACCATTGATGCAACCTTCAAGTCGTTAAACAGAGTGGAGATTATTCCAACATAGTGAGCAAGGGGGAGTCAGCAGAAGTGATCTGAGGGATGACATGTGCTATACCTAAAGACTTGTAAAGGTAGTGCGCCTAGAACATAGTGACTGTTCTAAACTCTTGTAATCCACAACTTCTGAATATTAGTGGTTTCTAGTATGACCGAAAAACTATCGGGATGTGGTACTTAGACGTAGCCCTTAGTGGTGAACCAAGTAAAATTATTGTGTCATTTCTTTGCATGTGATTGTTTATTTTCTTCACTTCTTCTTCAGATAGGTTTAATAGGTTTCTACCAACTTGGGAATAAGATCCAACAATTTAAAAGAAAAATTTGACACCCTGATTCACCCTTCCCCTCTCAGGGTGTTCCGGGATCCTTTAGTTATCACCCTAGGTATTGATCCCACTAACACAATCCCTTATGTTGAAACATCATCACAATATATTCCAAACATAGAACATATTCATAAATCTCAGTCATCCATGGAAGGAATAGGGATTGGGAGACTTGACCTCCACCACATTAAGAACCAACTATCAAGACAAAACCCTGTACGCTATTCCAAAAAAACCAGAAAATTCCTTATTTCCCCAATTTTAAAAACAACATAAACTACAACTAGAACATTGGTGGCTACTGTAAATATTTTTTTGGAATGTACAGTTGTGAAAAACCACTCTCCATAGAACCATAAGTCTAGTGGACTACTAAAGTTGGATTTTCAGCCTATTTATACCTTCCAAAAAATAGGTTCCCTCTACCAACAATAAAAACCGTTGGTTGGGTTTTCCTCAACCAAAACCAACTAAAAAACACTCACATAATCCCCAAAAAGATATCTAGAATATACTTCTTTCATATTAAATCTAAAAGTGTTTACTTACCCGTCCAGAAGGATAGATAAAATATGAACCACCTCTCAGTTCACTATCACTAAAAATCTATGGGTAATCACAAATTCCCCATTAAGATACTTTTCATCCTTGAGAAGTTTCCATGAAAAAGCACATTGAACAATTTCATCTATTAATATCATATGTACAGTGCAACCTCCAAATCACTTGATGGTTTTGTCATGTTGTTACCATATCCAAACTAGTGAACTAACTAACAACAATGAAACATCCCTCTCCACACTTTATAAAAACTATTTATCACCCGAATGATGTGAGTTTATCCTTATACACTCTATTATTCTTAATTGGATGTGAAATGTTATAGTTATTAATGAATTTTCATGACTACCTCTAAAAACCCAACAACTCACACATCACAATGTGGACTAACATCACTATATCCACAATGATTTCCATTAATGATTTAATTTATATATTTATATATTTTTAATTTCATACATCAAAAGTTGATTTAAATAATCTAAACTAGTTAATCTCCCACACAGTGACTCACTGGACTATCTCTCGAATATTCTCATCCGAAAATTTAGTCTCACACCAAGGAGTATACACACCCCATGAAGCCTAACACCAAGTAATTCAAATCATGATCTTAAATTACCCATTAAATATATAGGGCCCTTCATTCGAATTTGACTTAGATATCAATTATATATTGCGAATTATAATGTCCCCATTCATATAGACATGTGGTAGGATATTATGATCAATGATGTGATTTCTAAAACCATAAAATATGTTTTTTAAATTACCTATAAAATTGAAGCATAATCATACTTCATCTTAAACTCTATTTCTCTTCATATAATTGATTGAGTTATTAAACATATTTTATTATTAATAAAACAATTTTTTACTGCTCTATATAATCATATATATAGAAATATTAAGATAAAAAACCTTAAAAATATTCTCTTGGATATACTATAGACTTCCATATTTCACAAGAAAAATTAACCTTATGAATTTCCCAATTGAACCTTACAAAATCAGTGAAATATCCTAAGAAAATTCCCTAATCAAACATAAAAAGTTGGGGAAAACTACCTTATAAAATTTTGAAATCAACATTATGAATTCATTAGAACACAAAGATTGATCATCTAATAAACATTATGAAATCTAGGATGTACCTTATGATTTAGACATTAAGAAAATTTATAAACTTGTACAACCTTAAAATAAACCATTGTACTCTAGAATTTCTCTAAAACGCCACCAAACCACACATTATATGACTTCATATGGCCATTGTGACCTGTTATGGACATTTCTTCACCAAGAATATTAATAAACACAAATTATAACCACTCATAAGAGGATATTTTTCAAAAATACCCCCTTTTGCATTGATGAAAATTCCAAAATACATTAGCTAATTCTTTATTCAAAAACTTTAGAATTAAAAGATCTAATAAAAAACACAATTTGAGACTATTACCTCCAAATAGTTCATCAATGATTCAAAAAACATAAACTCTATTCCCACATAAGTCAATATTTGTGTGATAAAAAAGATTCAAATGGTTTTATAATACTTTAGTGTTAATTCATATAAAATAGTCCTATTTTATTTTATATGCATCATTTTCTTGATTTCAGTTCATGATTGAGGATGAATTGCTTCTATTCACAAGCATAAGAATGAGGATCTTCTTACAAGAGTGAAGATTGTTCCTAACAGTATATAATAATTTATTTCATCTATAATATACTTCAATATTAAAAAAACATTGAAATATATTCCTTTAACTTTGTATCTCCATTTTGTTATTCATTTTTTAGTGATTTTATTTTAAATTTATTCATGAAAATATGATTTTATGTGTTAATTTTATTGAATTGTTTCAGCTTAAATGGTAATATTTTTTAAAAATTTTAGAAAACAAAAATATTGATAGTCCGAAATCATCCCCACGATAAAGGTTAACTCTTAGAATCTTGGGATCTTTCTCATAATAAAAAAAATTAATTCTTTAAACTCTGATTTTTCTTTAGTGGTTCATCTTTATTATAATTCATTTAACTTTATCAACAATGATAATGAAGTAACCATCACTAAAGATACTGAGTGATGAACTGGGGCCAATGATATTCTTCACACTAGGAAAATTTTAAATGTTACATCTTATTTTTTAACTCTAGGTAACCAAACTATTATTTGTTTTTTTAAATAATAAGAAATTTAGAAAAACTAATATTTATTTTTTCATTAGATATTTAAATCATATGTGATGAAATACTTTGAACTATTGAGTGTGTGTTGTCTATTTAGTGTGATTTTAGTGTTAAATAAACTTTGATTTTATATTTAAATTTAATTTACTTAGTTGAGATATTTAGTTACTCTTGATTTTATCTTTATATTCAGTAGTAGATAAACACTTTTATAATATCTCAACTGGAAATATAGTTTTTTCATAGTAGTTTAGTGTTAGTCCTATAATTCTAAAATAGTATATGTGGGGTTAGTTATGGCTTTATTCTATATTGGGAGTGAAATATTATGAGAAAAATCCTTATAGTTAATGAATAAGTTAGTTTCTTGGGAATTGAACTACGAAGTGAACTACTTCTAGCCACTTTTTAATAATATTTGTTTAATTTACATTGCTTCCACTATTTAATACTCATTCATAGTGTTAAAATATAATCCCTCATTCAATCTTTTATAATTCTATAATTTTTAATACATTCAATCAATGTGATCCTAACCATAGAAATAAAATATCAAAATAATTTTTTTGAATCTCAACCAAAATGACACTTAGAAAAGTCATTATTGTTTATCAATTATCTTTTTTTTCATCTCTAATCACCATATTCACTTATCAAAAATATTTATAAAATATATTAATAGAATACAAAACATATCGTAAAAAATTACACTTTGGAATATAATTTATAAAATAATATCTAACAAAGGATATACATTAAATTTACACAATGAAATAATTCATTAATATGTAATCAATACAAAATTAAATAATTAACTCATTTATGAAATTTCACATTCATTTTAAACATAGGTATACAGTTCAATAAATCATTTATCCATAAAAAAATATACATGGTATGAAATTTTTACAAATATTTTAAGATTCAATATCTTAGAAACAATTACTATGAAAAATTACATGATACTGTATCCCATGAAAATGCATGGGGGAATACAAGTTTACATTAAAAATTATTTATATCAAATATTAGTATCAATAATAGTTCATGTAAATAAATTTCCATTATATTAAATATGTGTATAAACTTTATGTTTATTAACTTTCTATGTTTTAATTAATTAAATGTGTTCTTATTTATTTGTGTTCTGTTTATGATGATTCTTCTCTTCCTGATATTGATTTAGGTGCATATGTATATGTCAATGATCATGATGATGATGATGTTGGTGGTATGATATTAGTTAATAACTATGTTGGTGTTTCTGTAGGATATGATGAGGGTCATGATGATTTAGTTGTACTAATATTGAGTTACATTTAAGATATAAATTTTATTCTTGGTTTATACATTGGATTTTATCATAGTTTTTTTATTCTGATGATATTGATATAAAAATTTTATATTGTTTATCTTGGAGATAGTTTGAATTCTTGTGATATATATTGTATTCTATTTGAGTTTTGTTTATATTTCATTCATGTTTTTTATTATATTGTAAGCTGTAAGGTTTGAGTTATGTTTGAGTGCTGTTGGCGACATAGGAATTTAAATTATTCCTTTTTTAGTGAAAAAGAAAATATAGAAAACCAAAAAATAGTCAGAACTGAAAGCCATCGAAATCCCAATCAACACCGAAGAAAAATAAAAACAATAAAATGGGAAAAAATTGGCTTGTAGGTCATGGGATATAAAATATGAGTTCCATACCTACCTTAATCTGTGCAATTATCAGGATCTAGTGACAAAACTCAAGACACAAAGTCACTAAAACATAATGAGATATACCTTCAACACACCTACTTACTAACCACCACCATTAAACTCTTCCCGAAATGAACTTTTCATTTTTGGATGAACCAGTTCCATCATCCACACTAATCCAGTACTACAAAAATATAACTTGATTAGAAACATCAATCCTGAAGAGAATATCACCATCAGTAAATAGTACCTATGAAACCATCATAATATTAACCTCCACCACAGGTCATCATTACACAAACACAATGATGCCTCCACTAAGGGAAAAACCTTAAAGAAAAAAAGAATAATCTAAAGCTCTAAATTCTAGACAAAATAGATACTCTAATGATACCACACCAAAACACTATGAGATAACACCTTGAATAACAAGGAACTCTCTAATGAAAGAAACATTCTCTAAAAAACATTACCCATTGAATCTATTATCTAAAATTCATGTGATGACTCAATCAATCACTATTAAGAAACCTCACAAACACAAGAACAAAGAATCTCAAGGAAAAAAATACTCCACCACCACCAAGATTAATAGGAATTATTCTATCCATTAAGGACTATAAAATAACAACCTCTAGACTTTATAGAATAAATGATACCTTTAGATCCAAGGGTAAAACTATATCATTGAAGGGTTTAGAATGACCCCATGAGGATTCCAAATCTATGGAGTAGTCAGTAGTCACGTGTGATACCTATAAAAATAAATATATATAAATCATTGAAGGTAGTCTAGTAAGGATGTAAAAGATAGACATAGCCCTAAATTGAGAACTAATGATAATAGTCTATTTCTGAAAATTCATCTTCATCATCAACGTAAATTTTTATTAAACAAGAAAAAATAAGCCCAAGCATCCAAAGCATCCAAATACAGGAAGGACCTAAGAATGCCTGAAATAATGAAGACTAAGGGCATACCCCTAACTAGATTGACCCCCTATTGTGTCATGTTGTGCAAAATATGAAGGAAAATAAGACCAGGACTAGGAACTACAAGAGATTCAAGGTGATCAGTGAATTGGTTACCCTAACTCCATGAATGAACCACTCTGGTATTATTTACAAGCATACCCTGACACTTTATGATAATGTAGTGAATCAACCAAGGAGTGGGGCCAATGCCATGTAGGGAATTGTGAGGAAGAATTGAATCAGCTTCAGCCTCTGATAAATCAATCCTCTTCTAATGACATAACATAATCCCATGAAGCATCACATTTACCTCTTCCTGAAGGGAGTAACTAAGACCCAGGTGAGCTAGAAACGCCAGCAAGACCGAGCCATCAGAATCACGTATGACCCCACCTCTGTGAAGAACCCCCATATTGCAAGATCCGTCTGTATTGGGATTGAGACCTGTGGATGGGGGGACTAGCAGACCTAGTGGCCTCTTTTGTTGCTACTACCAGAATGGGCACTAGGAGACATGGATTGGAGATTTTGAAGGGTGGGTGATTCCCACCAATTGGACATTAGGCAGACCATATCGAGGAGGAGGTTATTTGATCTGAAGATGATTGACCTGCCTAAGGCTTGAACTCCTTCATTCTTAAACTTGTTTATTTCATTCCATATACACCAACAACCTACATACAAGACCAAACTGTAGGAAAACCTATCCAGATCCCTCTCTCCTACACTATGGAACCACCTCTCCATGAATGACATATCAGGCATGTTCTGGTCACGAAGATAAGTGAACTCACCAAAGTACTCCCACATTGTGCTCGCCCAGTCACCCTCATAGAACTGATGGGATAGACTCTCCTCCCTATGATTTCTAAAATAGGGAAATATGGAGGCCATAAGGATGCCAAAACATTTATTATTTTCATTTTTTAGGACATACTTGTTATTTATCCTTTATTTGAGGAAATTATAATTCATAGGGATACCTCTAGGTCATAGAACCTCATTCCAAAAATCTGTCCGTACATGCAACCCCAAGGTGAGGTGGAAATATCTAGTGGAGAAGGCCCCCAAGGAATATGAGGTGAAGAAACATCTGTCAGGTTCTGAATTGATCTCAATGAGGTTGAAGTTGTCCTTTTAATTTTCATCCAACACAACCTTGATGAAGGGCGGGAAATATCTAGCCTCTCTGAAGGAGATAGGGGTGGAAGAGAATCCCGGGAAGCCAAGGGTGTGCCCAGACTAGTTGTGATTCCAAAAGGAGATGTCATCCTTCCCGATAATCCACCATGCATTGGATTGTAGAGATGTTATTAGGGGGATATCACTAACCATAGTGAGGAATATTGACCCTCAGTCATGGGTGGTTTACCAAAGTGAGAGTTGTGCATGGTGATCTCCCAAAGAATGCATTGTTCAAGAACTTCCCATTCCAACTTACCATGCATGAATGTAAGGGTATTATCAAGTCTTCGAATGTTAATTCCACCTTCCATCATGAGCCTTTACACCCTGCACCAAGATGCCTAATGACATTTTCCTTCCATGGTAGGGTACCATATACAATTTTCCAAGACATTATCAATTTTTTTAATAATACCATTTGGAAATTTAACAGATGAGAGAGAATATACAAGGGTAGCTAGAAGGATTCTATTAACCAATGTGATTCGGTCCCTGAAGGATAAGTATATGTTCTTCCAGTTAAGGATCCGTTCTGTGATTTTGCTGACCAGGAAATAAATGTTCTGAATCCGAAGTTGACCTGTGGAGATTGGGCCCCCAAGCAATCCATTGGATAGCCCCCACTTTTCTTATCGAGGCTATACTGAATAGTGTAGATTCATATGAGCATACATCTATTGGAAATAAAAAAATTCTTTTAGCCTTATTGATCACCTAGCCACTCGTTTGGAAGTACTCTTCTAGCACATTGTTGAATCCCTAGATTGATATTCTATTGGAATTCATGAAAATAAATGTATCATATATGAACATCAGGTGGGAGATGAAGGGAGACCTCAGTATTCTAGGGTAATGAAAGATCTCTCTGTTGCTGATGCTCCTATGCAAGAGGCAACTGAGGATATCCTGAGTGAGAATAAAGAGGCTCAGAGAAATGAGGTCACCTTGTCTTAGGTCGCGGGTGGCCTTAAAGAAACTATAAGTCTTCCCCATGAAAGTGATCACCAACCATGGGGAGCCTAAACACCTAAAAAGGAGATCAATGTTCCATGGGGAGAGGCCCATACATGTCAGCACCTTGTTGATGAAGCCCCACTCAATGCGATCATAAGCTTTGTTTATGTCCAGCTTGATGGCCATGTTAGAACCATGTGACTTAAAGTTGATATCTCAAATCATCTCTTGTGCCAAAACAATGGATCCTTGGACTTAATTTACCTTAAAAAATATATGGTGGTCCATGGAAATTCATTGAGGAAGATGAAGAGATAACCTGGTGTTGATGATGCTAGCCAGGATTTTGTAACGAAAGGTGCACATACTCATCAGATGGTAGTGCATGATAGAGGAAGGTTTCTTTGTTTTGGGGAGGATTATTATGGTAGTGGCACAAGAAACCTGAGGTAAACTACCCTTGAAAGAAGACTTGGGTAGAATAAATAATCTCAACTTTCACCACATCCCATGAGGACTTGTAGAAAGTGCCTGAGAAATATTCTGGTCCCAGGGTGCTTTTGGGATTCAGGTTCAACATTGAACCATGAATATCTTACTCATACAAGATCAATCCAAGGAATTTATTATCCCAAGATAATATTTGGATGGGGATCACATCAGAAAACACCCTATTCCACCCCAGATACCCATTAGGCGTACGAGGGTTAGGGTTAGCGAGGATGTCCTTGAAGAAGGTATGAGCCAAACCACCCATGATATCCCTGTCATCCATGTAAGTTCCATTGTCTAAGAGAATCTTGGGTTTCTCTAGATGTTTCCTCTCTTCTATATAATCATGGATGAATGCCGTATTCCTATCTCCCTTGCTGAGCCATTTGATTCTGGATTTTTCTCTAATGAGGTGTTCTTGTCTGAGGATCATATCATCCAAAAATTATTTATGTCTAGATAGATCCTTGAAAATTTGATCATCCAAGGATTCATCCAGGATATTCTCAAGGTTCTCGAACTCTTTTATGGATGTTACGATATCACCATCAATGGAAGGAATCCCCTTCTCCCATGCTTGGAGTTTTGAATTGAGGAATCGAAACGTTTTATGGATGACCACCCATGTATGCCCCTAAGTAGGATAACTCCATACATCTCTCACCAGGTCATGGAACCCTAGATAGTTGGGACATTGATTATAGAACTAGAATCTTTCTTTGTGATTCTACCCTATGGTTAGAGAGACCAGGAGAGGTGAGTGAGCCGATAACCCACAAACAAGATGGATATCCTTGGTGTTGGAGAACGAAGAAAGGTCTTGAATGTTATCCATATGATGGTCTAAGAGGCTCAATGTTTTATGACACCCTATTTTTTTTGTTTCAGCAGGTGAAATGGTCACCTGAGAAACCTAGATCACCGAGTTCTTTCCCAGCCATGAACTGCTTGAAATCTTGGCTGGCCTTCTTGTTTAAAGGTCCCCTTCCTTTCTTCTCCTCCTAGTCTGTCACGACCCATCCTTGGGCCCTGTGCCGTGACTACCCCAAGCCCGCCTTCGATAGGCCAGGGCCTGGCGACTAGCACCAAATGTGTAAATCTAGATAAAATGGAAGGAATTGCCTTTATATAGTAAACAAACACCACAAAGTACGCAACTGAAGAAAGTAAAAAGTAAACTGAGTACAAAAGTAAGTGCCGAAAAGTAAATGGGCCAGTATATAAACCCAACTGAAAGTACAGTACCACTGAAAAGTCTAGTACACAAGCTGTAAAGTAAAACAACAACCACTGAGTCGTCATATGGGAATCCCACCTGAAGGGTGGGTACAGATGGTCTCCTCAGCAGCTCAGATCCGTCCGTCCGCTCCATATACGTCTCGCCAAGTGGTACACCTCCGGGTACCGTCCAGCTCAATAGGTCTCCACCACGATCAGTGTTGTCCATCGTCTGCATCCAACACAACGTAGTGCGGGCATAGCCCGTGCATGGGTGAGTATACTATACTCAGTAGGGACCCCGAGACCCCAGAAGGTCTCCCAGAATCCACGTAGGATAAACCACAAAAAGAAAGATACAATCACGTAGTATCAACCAACTCTACTTAGGTATATGACCATACATATACCTAAGTCATAAATTCTAGTTCGGATCTAACTCTTGAGCCCAAGCACAACCCAGTCCACACAGGAAAGAAGTCAATCACACCGATGGTAATGATTGAAAGTCAAAACTCATCTCACACAGGTATACTTCTTTCGTAAAGTGATAGAGATGATCAGATGTAGTCACTGATTCATCTAAGCTGTCGGACCCTCATAGGATACAAGACCAGCTAAGCTGTCGGACCCACACAGGATACAAGACCAGCTACTCTTTCGGACCCACACAGGATACAAGAACAGTAGTCATCGTCATCAAACCCATGGATAATTCCAGTACAGTAGTCGTCGTTGTCGAACCCACGGAGGATTCCAGTATAGTAGTCGACGTAGTCGCAACCAGCTCTAGGGTTCCCTCACATAGCACGCTCAATTTCGGGAGGGTCCGCTCATCGAGAAAAGGGGTAGATACATCAACTATCATGAAGTCCAGAGTTGATGTATCCCGCATTTCTGTCTCATAAAAAGGAACCCAACGTGACAGAAGACACATCAATCGGATGCTCAATCTGAGAGTAATTAGCTTTTCCGTTCCAGGGGCCAGGTTGGAATTATGCTCATTCCAAACCCGACTATTTTCCAAAGTCATCCAAAACTCACTGATATTATCACAAAAGGTCCACCACGTCATGAGGGTCCCAGTGCCTCAGACGGTGCGTCGATCAGATGCCAAGTCTTCAAGTTATTCACCTTTAAGTAGAAACGGACCCGGCCCGTCAAGCCCAGTGGGCCGATGGGTTGGGTCGACCCGGTTTTGGGGGGTCTGAACCTGCAGAGGGTTAGACCGGCCGAATGAGTTGCGCAGCCCGGCCTAGCGGGGTGAGGCCTGGCCCGACACGGCGCGGCCCGGAGGGCCGAGTGGTCCGAGGTGGGGAGGGGGGCGCTTTCCCGAACCGGCGGTGCCCTCCCAACCGGCCGGCCGAAGCCGACCGGCCTTCCCGGTGAAAGCGGACTGCTTGGGCGGGCTGTGGACCTGCTGCACGGCACCTTCGGGTGCTACGACTCCATCACCCGGCCGGCTGACGAGCCGGACGGTTTGCCGCTGAAGGGGCCCGCGGATTGCGGGCCGCGGTCCTCCGCAGTGCGGTGCCCTTGTGGTGCTGTAGTTTCTTTGGTCCGACCGAGTGGCCCGCGGTTTCGGGCCGTGATTCCTCCTCACATGTCCGGCACGCGGCTGCCACCTTCGATCGTCGCCGCTTCCCATTGCGAATCAAAAATCAAGAATAACATAGGGTTGTCGGGCCGTGTTCATTTGGCTTGTGGCCTCCACATTAGGCGGTAACATATGGAAAAGATTATTCCAAAGACAAAACAACACAATCAAGATAATTTATTCACGTATAAATTATACAAAACCCCTACCTCACAAAAGATGTCACATGTCACCGAGCCGCGGAAGATGAGCGTCGTGGTAGAACAATGTCGTCCCACCAATGATGGTGGAAGAGTTGTTGTCTTAGGCGACATGGACTCCTTGATGTCGAGGTGCGTTTGAGGAAGAAGCGTCATTGGAAGAAGTCCTTCGTGTTCTTCATCAGGGATGTTCTTCGTTGAAGAACGGTGTTCTTCGTCGAAGAAGGATCACTTCTCATTTAATTCTCCAGAGCCTTTCCCCAAAAAGTGATTTTCCAACAGAAAAGAAATAAAGAGGCTCTCTAACTAACAGAATTTACATGCAATTCAATTTAATTTGAGAGAGGTTCTAAATAATTAATGTAGACATTAATTATATGATTTGGCTCAATTAATGGAGGGAGGTGGAGATGCACCTCCATTAAGTGGGAGTTCAAAAGTTAAAAAGGGGTTTCATGGTAGTTAAAGGGAAGATGAAGAGTTAGGTGCTCGTGTGGGCCCCACCACACATTATCCTCTCAAGTGATCTCCTGGCGGCTCAGATGCCTGCTCAGGACCCCCATTTGTTTCCCAAGTGCTCTCTTGGAGGTTCCCGTGCTTCCAGTGAACGCGCACCAGAGGAATCGACCGTCCATGTAAGACCCGCTCCTATCTATCCTCAATCTCCACTGGGACCTCCGTGAATGTCTCCCCATCATCAATGACCGGATCCCCGTGATCGATGATGTGGGTCGGGTTGTGCACATATCTCCTCATCTGAGATACGTAGAAGATGTCGTGCACCCGATGCAACTGAGGTGGAAGGGCCAGGCAGTAAGCCACCTCGCTTACTCTACTGAGGACCTGGAAAGGTCCGATGAATCGTGGAGATAACTTGCTACCCCGTCCAAATATCCATAGACCTTGTCGAGGTGAGACACTTAGGAAAACATGGTCACCATCCTCGAACTCCAGTGGTATCCGTCTTCTATCAGCATAAGACTTCTGTCTACTCTGTGCAGTCTTCATCCACTCATGGATGATCTAAACCTTCTCCATCATAGCCTGCACCATCTCTAGTTCTACAAGTGCTGATTCCCCTAGTTCAGTCCAGCACTGAGGTGATCTTCAAGGTTGGCCATACAGTTCCTCTTAAGGGGACATCCTGATGGTGAATTGGTAGCTATTGTTTTAAGAAAACTCCACCAAGGGTATGTGATCCTCCTAGCTGCGACCAAAGTCAAGGACACATGTACAGAGAATATCCTCGAGAGTCTGAATGGTCCTCTCAGTCTGGCCATCCGTCTGAGGATGGAAGGCGGTGCTCAGATGTAGTTACGTCCCAAATGCCTCCTACAACCCCTTCCAAAGCAGGGAAGTAAAGTGTGCATCCCGATCAGAGATGATCATCGATGGCACACCATGAAGTCGTATGATCTCCTGTACATAGAGGCGTCTCAAGCTCTCTACTAAGCCCTTCTCTCTGATTGGTAGGAAGTGGGATGACTTGGTGAGTCGGTCTACGATCACCCAGATAGAGTCGTGTCCTCTGGATGTAGGTGGAAGACCTGTCATGAAATCCATGGAGATCCCATACCACTTCCACTTTGGGACCTCTAAGGTCTTTACCAAGCTTTCTGGTACCTAGTGATCCACGTTCACTTACTAACAAGTGATGAATCGTGAAACAAACTCTGCTACAACCTTCTTCATACCTGGCCACCAGTGCTATCGTCTGAGGTCATGATACATCTTCTCCACTCCTGGATGTACCGCTAGAGGGGAAGTGTGTAACTCCCTCAGTACCTCCTACTGTAGTGAAACTAGTACCATGGTATGTCCCCTGAAGAGGAAGACATGCTCCCCTCCTTTAGAAAATCCATCAAGCACCTGCCCTGTGGATATATGAGCATGTCGCGCCTCACAGTCAACGTCCCCACGTTGTGCCTCTCTGACTCACTAAATAAGTGGAGTATTGATGATGAGAGATTGATGAAAGGCTGCTCCATCTATATCAACAAAGGATATCTGCAATGCGGCTAGCTGCTCCATAAACTCTCCTAGAAGCTAAATGCCTGATCTCCTACTGAGAGCATCAGCTACGAAGTTTACCTTCCCAGGAGTATAGACTATCTCAAAGTCATGGTCCTGGAGGAACTCGAGCCATTGCCGCTGTCTCAGGTTCAGGTACTTCTGCGAGAAGATGTACCTGAGACTCTGGTGGTCAGAGTAGACAGTAAAGTGCTCGCCTATCAGATAGTGATGCCCCATCTTCAAGGCGAAGACCACTGCTACTAACTCTAGGTCATGGGTATCATAGTTCTTCTCGTGCTGTCTCAACTGTCGTGAACCATATGTGATCACCGCTCGCTCCTGCATCAGGACACACCCGAGTCCGGCCCCTGATGTGTCGCAGTAAACTACGTACCCAACGCCCTCCTCTGGTAGCCTCAAGATGGGTACACTGGTCAAACTCTACCTCAGCTCCTGAAAGCTCTGCTGGCATATCTCTAACCACATGAAAGGTTTCCCCTTCTTCGTCAAAGCTGAAAGCGGTGTTGAAACTCTGGAGAATTCTGGCACAAATCTCTGATAGTATCTAGCTAGGCCTAAGAAACTCTGAACCTCCATCACAATCCTGGGTGGATCCCAAGAAAGCACTGCCTCGATATTTTCTGGATCCACTACTACCCCTGCCTCTGAGATGATGTGTCCCAAGAAGTGAACCTCTAGAATCCAGAAATGGTACTTCAAGAGCTTACCATAAAGCTGGTGCTCTCCGAGTGTGTCCAGTACAACCTGCAAGTGGTAGGCGTGCTCCTCCTCAGTAGTCGAGTAAATTAGTATGTAGTCGATGAAGACTATGACAAAACGATCTAGGTAAGGCTGGAAGATACTGTTCATGAGACTCATGAACACTGCTGGAGTGTTGGTCATGCCGAAGGGCACAACCAAGAACTCGTAGGGGCCATACCAACACCTAAAGGTCGTCATCTGCAGATCCTCATCTCTAACTATGAGCTGGTGATAGCCTGACCTGAGGTCTATCTTCGATAACCATCGTGATCCCTTGATCTGATCGAATAGGTCGTCAATCCTCGGAAGGGGGTACTTGTTCCTTACAGTCACATGATTCATGCGATGGTAGTCGACACATAGTCACAAGCTCCGATATTCCTTCTTGGCAAACAAAATTGGAGAAGCCCAGGACGAAACACTGGGTCAGATGAATTCCTTTCCCGGCAAGTCCTCCAGTTGTACCCGCAACTCACGATGCTCGGCGAGAGCCATCCGATATGCTGGGGTAGATATCAGTATTGTCCCGGGGTACAAATATATGTAGAATTCTACCTCTCTGCGAGGAGGTAGTCCTGGAATGTCGTCAGGAAAGACGTCTGCATACTGATCCACCACAACCAGAAAACTCATAATTCGCACATCAACCGCTCCGAGGATGAGACTATCCAACTGATGTGTGATTGGCTACCCTCTCCTTTGTATAAGTCCATCCTGCACTGCAAAGGCCCCTTCTCGCCAGTGAAGGTGAACCTGGTCCCATCCATGTGGATACACCGCACCTTACGCCAAATACAATCGATCTGAGCATGGACTATAGATAACCAGTCCATACCCAAGATGACATCGTAAGGACTCGACGCCGCTACAAGAAGATCCCAGCCGAAGATCTCGACTCTTAGAGTAAGCTCAAACTGCCAGCACCAGTGCGTAATTGTCGAGTCTACTCCCGTAAGAGTCTCTAGACATAAGAACCGAGCCAACAGATCTGTTAGAATCTCCGAGCTCTGAACAAGGGAAGCAAAAATAAAATAATGACTCGCACCTGTGTCTATAAGAACTGAAACAAGGGTGGAGTAGACTTAGATAGTACCTAGAATCATCTCAGGTGCGCCGTGGTCGTAGGCTTCGACTACCTGGAGCTGAGCCCACGGCTATCCGCCATCTCCCTTTGGTTGCGGTGGACCTCCTAGTGGTGGTGGTGGTAGAGCCTCGAAACGTCATCCACCACCCACTGCTCAGCTAGATCCTCTGCCTCATCTGCCCGCTCCAAGCGGACCACCATAGTCAAACCTCTGTCTCTGCCTGGGAGGTCCCTCTACTATCTTCTTCTTGTCTACATGGTGGGTCGGGCAGTCACGAGCCATGTGGCCCCGCCCTCCGCATGCATAACACTGCCTGCTCCTCGTAAGGATGGATCTGTTTTGTGTGCTCCACACAACCGAACCTGTATCCTGAGGTTTCCCACCTGATGGCCTGGTCCTCTTGGACCCCTGTGACATCTATCTACTGCCGGCTATAGAAGACTCCACTACGTGTTAACCTGCGGTGGGTCTCGCTACTAGTGACTGCTCAGTGAGAAATCTCTCCACTAGAAGGGCTCGATCCAGCACCCATTACTGTGTCAGGATGCTGAGGGGAATCGTCGAATCCCTGATCTCGTGCCTCAGTCCCTGCTCGAAGGTCTGGGATTTGAAGAACAAGTCCTTTACCATATCCGTGGAGTAGAGTGAGAGGTCAGTGAACCTCGCTGAGTATTGAGCTACTGTCATACTGCCCTACTGCAGATGAAGTAACTCCTGAATCCGCACTGCACGAAGGGTGGCTGGAACAAAATCCAAGCAGAAGAGACTCTCAAAGTCCGTCCAGAGTAAAGATGCCTCGTCATGCACCTGGAGCATCTGGATCCACCATCTACCTACTGCTGCATTCAGGATACTCGCGGAAAGGATCACCATAAGGTCGACTGGTGTCCCTACCAATCTGAACACTCTCACAATAGCCTCCAGCCAATCCTCAGCTGCCTGTGGGTTCGTCTATCCACGGAACCTGGTCGGCCTTTATCACTGTAACTCGTGCAACGCACTCAAGCAACGTGCACACTCTGCTGCTAAGGCTGGTGGTATCAGTGGCCCAGCGGGTAGTGGTACAACTGGTACCTCCGCTGTGATGGGGCCCTGCACCGAGGCCTCGTTGCTTGGTGGGCTACCATCTCGTACGTAACTCGAAACCCTAGCTCACTTCCTTCATGGGGCCATACTGAAAAGAAATAGGTGCTCCACGATCAAACATTAAAACTAGTGAGCTGACACAAAGTAATCACAAAGAAATTTTTTGAAACACACACGCAATCAATTTTTTCGTGCACTGAGTCGGATATTAGAGGTTAGGGACCTGGTGTATGGATACGTCAGCCACCACACAAACATTTGACTCCCTGGACTGAAAACCACACAAAATACTATTAACACCATTGCTTCATAGAAAGAATGATCAGAGTCCTGAGTTCTTTGGTAGAACCGACTCCTTTGATACCAATTTGTCACGACCTGTCCCCGGGGCCTGTACCATGACTACCCCAAGCCTGCCTTCCATAGGCCAGGGGATGGATACTAGAACCAAAGGCGTAAATCCCAATAAAATGGAAGTCATTGCCTTTATATAGTAAAAAAACACAACAGAGTACGCAAACTAAAGAAATCACTAAGAAAACTGAGTACAAAAGTAAGTTCTTAAAAGTAATTGGGCCAGTATACAAGCCCAACTAAAAGTACAATACAAATGAAAAGTCTAGTACAACAATTGTAAAGTAAAACAACAACCACTGAGTCTTCATCTAGGAATCCCACCTGAAGGGTGGGTACAGATGGTGTCCTCAGCACCTTGTATTCGTCCGTCCGCTCTATGTACGTCTCGCCAAGTAGTCCACCCCTGGGTACCGTCCAGCTCAACAGGTCTCCACCACGATCAGTGTTGTCCGTCATCTGCATCCAACACAACTTAGTGCAGGCATATCCCATGCAGGGGTGAGTATACGATACTCAATAGGGACCCTGAGACCCCCAAAGGTCTCCCATAATCCACATAGTATAAAAAACAAAAATAAAGATACAATCACGAAGTATCAACCAACTCTACTTAGGTATATTCCCATACATATACCTAAGTCATCAATTTCAGTTTGGCTCCAACTCTCGAGCCCAAGCACAACCCAGTCCGTACAGAAAAGAAGTCAATCACACCGATGGTAATGATTGAAAGTCAAAACATAGCTCACACAAGTATAATTATTTTGTAAAGTGATAGAGATGATTGGATGTAATCACTGATTCATCTAAGATGTAGGACCCACACAAGATACAAGACCAGCTAAGCTATCAGACCCACACTGGATACAAGACCAACTACTCTGCCGGACCCACACATGATACAAGTACAGAGGTCAATACTACCAAACCGACATAGGATACAAGAACAATAGTCATCTCCATTGAACCCATGTATGATTCCATAACGGTAGTCATCGCTGTCGAACCCACGGAGGATTCCAGTACAGTATTCGACGCAGTCGCAACCAGCTCTAGGGTTACCGTACACAACATGCTCAATTTTGGGAGGGTCCACTCCTTGAGCAAAGGGGTTGATACATCAACTATCACGAAGTCCAAATTTTATGTATCCTGAAGTTCCGTCTCATCAAAAGGAACCCAACATGAAAGATGGTGCGTCAATCGGACGCCCGGTCTGAGAGTTATTGGCTTTTCCATTCCAGGGGCCCGGTTGGAATTACACTCATTCCAAACCCAGCCATTTTAAAAAGTCATCCAGAAATCACTTAGAGTATCGCAAAAGGACCTCCACGTCATGAGGGTCCTAGTGCTGTAGACGACGCGTCGATCAGACGCACGCTCTTCAAGATATTCACCTTTAAGTGGAAATGGGCCCGGCTCATCAAGCCTAGTGGGCCGATAGGTCGGGTCGACCCAGTTTTGGTGGGTCTGAACCAGCAGAGGGTCCGACTGGCTTGATGAGGTGCGTGGCGTGGCCGGACGAGACATGTTCCGGCGTGGCCCGACGCGGCGCAGCCCGGTTCTGCCCGGCCCAGCAGGGCGCGGCCTGGCAGGCCACGGCTCGGCTCGTAGGGCCGAGCGGTCCGAGGGGGGGGGGGGACTTTCCCAAACCTGCGGCGCCACCCTCCCAAATGGATGGTCATAGCCGGTCGGCCTTCCCGGCGTAAGTGGCCCACTCAGGCAGGCCGCAGACATACTGTGCGACACCTTCGGGTGCCGTGAATCCTTCACCCGGCCGGTCGACGAGCCGGAAAGTTCGCCGCCGAAGCGGCCCGCAGATTGCGGGCCGCTATCCTCCGCAGCGCGACACCCTTGTGGCGCCGCATTTTCTTTGGTCCGATCGAGGGGCCCGTGGTTGTGGTCCACAATTCCTCTGCACATGGCCGGCGCGCGACAGCCACCTTCGATCGTCTCCGCTTCCCATTGTGAATAAAAATCAAGAACAACGGATGGTCGTCAGGCCGTGTTCGTTCGGCCCGCACCCTCCTCGTTAGGTGGTAACATATGGCCAAGATTATTTCAAAGACAAAACAACACAAATGAGATAATTTATTCATGTATAAATTATACAAAACCCCTACCTCGCAAAAGACGTCGCACGTCGCCGAGCCGCGGAAGACGAGCATCGTGGTAGAATGGTGTCGTCCCGTCAACGATGGTAGAAGAGTCGTTGTCGTAGGCGACGTAGACTCCTTGACGAAGAGGTGCGTCCGAGGAAGAAGCATCGTTGGAAGAATCCCTTCACGTTCTTCTTCGGGGATGTTCTTCATTGAAGAACAATGTTCTTCATCGAAGAAGTATCACCTCTCTTTTAATTCTCTAGATCCTTTCCCCAAAAAGTGATTTTCCAATGAAAAATAAATAAATAGGCTCTCCAATTAATATAATTTCCATGCAATTCAATTTAATTTGAGAGAGGTGCCGAATAATTAATGTAGACATTAATTATATGAGTTGGCACAATTAATGGAGGGAGGTGGAGAGGCTCCTCCATTAAGTGGGAGTTCAAAAGTTAAAAAGGGGTTTGATGGGAGTTAAAGGGAAGATGAAGAGTTAGGTGCTCCTGTAGGCCCCACCACACATTACCCTCTCTTGGGAGGTTATGTGGGGTGTGGACCACACCCCAACTTCCCTTTGTAGGAAATAACCACCTCTTATATAAAATTGTACAATACAACAATTTTATTTAATCTGCTACGAACCGCCAAATTATAAATTCTACTCTCGACCAAACACAACTGCAGTAAAGGTCTAATTAAGAGAATACCGACGCTGCGAGTTCATTGGTTCCTTTAGATTTCAATTCTGAGAACCAGTTTAAAATATTGAGAAACTGGCACGTACATTTACTAAACATACCTGAACAAAACTTTATAAATTGATTCTGGGAACACCGGGCCTCGGAATCAGGCGCCGCCAGAAACTGTGGACTCGTAAAATTCCAAAGAATTTAAGAAAATAAATTTACTTGAAATTTCTAGGTCTTTACATGATCAGAAATGAAATTAAAGTCCCTACCCAATGATCCATGGGTGGTTTTTAGGATCAGAGGTGCTAAGGTAATTCTAGAGAGCTTCACTTTGGTAGGTATCACATGTCCCATATATGATGGAAATGAAGACATAAGTGTCATCGCGTGACACCTTCATAGTGATAAATTGGTTTTGTCTTGAACCAAATCCCTAGAGAATTCCCTATACCAGAAGATCCAGATATGCTTATTGAGGGATTCAGCATGCATAGATCAATGCAATTTGATTTTCTTAGAGAATTAACTAATATTAGTGGCATTTTTCTTATTATCAAGGATATCAACTAGAGAGGATTTGTGTTTCTCGACTTGGGTGGTGAGGAAGTCCGCCTTAACCTGAGCACCGAGTCCATGGATATTCTAGATAATTAAAGGAATCATTTATAAAACAATGTTCTGGAATTTTCTATAGAACTTTTATCCTTCTTGAAGTGGGAGAAAGAGTGCTCCTTTTGGTTATTTTATCTTGATCATGTTCACAAACCAACATCCATGGAAGTAGACATATCATCAAGGGGAAGGGACCCAAGGAATCGAGGGAGTTTTTATTCAAACATTGGGGGAGGGTCTAGAGGCCCACCCTTGGTCTCTGGGGATTTGTATTAGAGAACAACCAGTTGGATTCAAGGGAGAGCCCAGGGTAGGTGAAGTAGGAGACTCGTCAGAGATAGCATCCTGGGGAGTAAAGGTAGACCCAGGAGAGACTCAAGCCGCCGAGGGACAAGCATATAGATCAGATGGGGTAGAGGCAAGGTTAATAGGTTGGTATGGTGGGGTATGAATCTTTTCATGAGCTCTCCTAAACTGAACTCCTAAGACACCAAAGAATTTAGGAGGGGAGGGAGAACTAAACCAACTTGGTAGGAGGGAGAGCTGTTTGGAGTGAGCAGAATCAGGTCCAGACACCTCTATGAGATGTCTGTAGGTTAAGGAGGTGGTAAAATCTCTGGTTTAGATATAGATGTATTAGAGGGAAGCTCTACATGGGTTCCTTCATAGCACTGGTCCACCTCCAAAGAAAGAGGACCAGTGGGTGGTGGGGTCAGATGCCTAGATCGGGCATGAATGAACTTACAAGAAGGTCAGATATCCCTTCAAAAAAAACTTATGAAGACCTAAAGAGTGTACCGCTCGAGCAGGCACTGAGGAAAATACCTGGGGAAGACTAGGTAGGCTATGTATTGGTTCCAGGAGAATGAATCCTATGCCCTGAGTGAGAGATGATCAAGCAAGGGAAGGGATAGATCCATCTCTATGTAGAGGCCAACCATCGATGTATCAACACAACAACTAGTTTTTTCATCTAAGAAGAGAAAACCTCTAAGGGAGTCTCCATTCGGTTTGAGGAAACCACAATTTTGAATGGGATGTGGGAGCCTAGGGATAGATATCCATAAAACAGTAAGTGGTATTTTCTTTCCCCTATGGACCTCTAGGGACCAGTGAGATAGGCTAAAGTTTCACCGGCTAAGGGAATAGGGGGAATTATGCCACACTTGGATAAAGTCAGATTTTGAGGTGAAAATGAGGTAAAAGGAATTCCTATGGACCAATGCGATTTGCATCAAACCCCGAAGACCCCACGAGTTGAAGAATCACTATAAGACTCCGATAAGAGGTTTTGTATCCCCAAAGAGAGCCCCAAGGGTCCACTTAAGGCATGCTTTTGCATCTGCAAAGGCTGGCACTGGGAGTTACAGAGATAGGAAACCTCCATCCCTCAAAAACTTTGTAATCGACAAACCAACCTTTGGGAAGCACGATTGGGAAGAGCCCCTCGACAAGACACAAAGAACATCTCTAAAGGAGCCAAATTTGGAGGACACAAGGGGAGACAAGGAGGGAGCCAAATGAGGCACAAAGGCAACGAGAGTGGGAGCTGAACCAGGGACTTAGAAAAGATCCACTAGAATTAGGGATCCATGAGGTCTAGGAGGTAACTCCGGGGGTGCAAGGAGGAGAGCTATAGGTTAGTGAAATTTCCATGTTTTTTTGATGAAAACTATTAGATCAATTTAATCACGAATGTATGTAAATGTGTAGATATGTTCACATATACACAAATTTTTTCACTACTGCGTTGAGGAATATTTTTGGTTCCCCACGGAGTATGTTATTCTCACATATTCCATAAACATTTTTCTGGAAATTCATATCTACTTGCAACACTTTAGGCATGATAGGTATATGATTAGTTGTGGGATTTCATGTGGGTTAGCTAGGATTTTCTATGTGTTCAGTTGTTCAAAATACATATGGTATTGGTGTTGGTGGTATGTTTGTTTAGAGTCCCATTCATCACATTCACTATTCCTCTATAGTTCTTATTTTTTTCCTTAGGCTCTATTTAAACTTGAATTTAGTTTCTGGTCTTTGTTTTATTTTAGAGTGCATCTTACATGATTTAGTTACATTCATGTAGTTATATTATTGATGTTAATATGTTCCAACTATAATATACATATTATATTTTACTTTGGGAATGTAAAACTTATGGATGAGTAATGTTGGTTTCTTAAGGATAATTGGTCATAAATGATTCTATTTATCTCTTAAGGATCAAGGAATGTATCTTGGTTAACAGTGTATGTGATCTGGGTACAAAGTGAGCACATAGGTCAAACATTAAAAATAGGATTATATAGTGAGATACGGTATAGTGGGGTGCAGTTTAGTGGGGTGGGGTTCCATGTAGTGTAGTGTAGTGGGGTGAATCAAGGTGTAATGCAGTGTCATAGTGTTCAGAGTAGGGTGTAGGGTACAAGGTGTCTTTTATGGAAATGGGAGGATGTTACCACATTTTACAACTATGGAAGTATACTTGTTATTTTTTCTCGAAACTTAAGGATGTAGACAAGGTTGTAAACTATGCCATAAGACCTATATCTACAATTTGAATTGTGGCTATTGGCCAAGTGCCACAATTACAAATCGTGGCAAAAAATTTATGTGACAGAGTCCAACGCCTCAATTTGTAACCATAGAAATATACCTATTTCCATAGTTAAAAACCATGGCTATAGAATTTTCCCTATAACCATTCCATTTGGTTCCTTGGACAATGAATCCATGTCTATTACGTATATACATAATTTTGGGTCTATATCCATGGTTATAAACTGTGGCTATATGTAAATATTCTAGTAGTGCTATCTTTGATTGGGAGTTGAGGTTTCATTCAATCTTATTATTTCATTAGGTATTATCTCAATAAATTTCTCTATATTTTTCTTGGTACAAATTTAACCAAAATTTAGATTTAAATATGCATTGTTAGTGTCAAAAGTTTTGGAAATATATTTTTCTGATAAGGAATTTACAATAGTTTTTTCAGCATTTTTGTACGATTCTACCTTGACTTCATTAGATCTGTTTAAGTACTTGTTTCTATTTTTCAGTTATTTATCAACTTCAATACACTTTGATTGTGTTATAGATAATTATTTATCTATAAAATTGAGTTTTTATTCATTATATTTTATCATCTTATCATATTCAGTACATTTTAGACTAATTGTTTTATTTTATTCTGAAAGAGTTGTCTCCCTTTTAGCTTTATCACCCTTTTAATCAAAAAGTTTCTTATTATATATTATTAAATTATTTCATCAATTTATTGAGAATATTATTTTCTCAAGACATAACTCAAGTTCATATTTAATAATGTATTCATAATCTTTTGGTTCTGAATTATCTTCATCACCGCTAGATGAATCTGTGGTTTTTTAAACAAAATCTAGAAAATTTATAAAATTTTCACGTGTTTCTTTATCAGAGTGAATACATGATATAAGACCAGTTTTCTTTTATTTATTCATAAAATTTATTATTTTGGTTCTGTAAAATCTATTCTTTCTTCCAACCACCTTTTTAGATTGTTTGGAATTTTTTTCTCATCTTATTTCCTTGTGTATTTTCATCATTTTCAGATTCATAATCCGCTCCTTTCATATTTTGTCAATTAATTTCATAGTGTCCAAGACCATTCCATTTATGAAATATATAATATAATTTATCGTTATTCCTATTTTTTTACTTCTGAAATATTTTATGAATGAACTCAATAACTCTTTTTTATTCTAATTTATTCATAGAATCAATTGAGTCCACAATATCTTCATCATTAAAAAATTTCAAATTCCTTATGGATTCAAAATCCATATCATCTTTCACTTTATTTTTGAATGATAGAGGATATCAAATTTTATGAGAGATGAGAATATTATGTAAATAATCAAGAAAAATATATTCTATATCATAAAAAGTAGAAATTTTAGGATCAAATCTATACAGAAAATTTCTCATCAACTTCTTCATAATTTTGGAATCATCAATTCTCTTACCAAATCCTCCAATATTATTCACAATTTATTTTTTCCTAAGTAAAGAAATGATCCGAATATTTATCTTCTTCCATTTTTATGTCTTAAAATTTACTTCTATAATTTTTTTCTTTCTTACTTTTAATTTCACATTTCCTTCATAACTTCTCTCCAACTTGTCCTAGATTTATGTGGAGATTTTTTATTCCATAAATTTAATGTATACATTACATGATAATGACATGAGAATATTATTTTGCGATTTTAAATATATTTATATATTCCTCTTATTATATAAAATCATCTAAAAATAATTTAAAAAGGGGGTAAAACCCACTATAATATCATCACGAACTTTTAATCCAAGAGATAAATAAAATGACAACATTAAATTATACTAACTGTGATAATTTTTCCATAGAATGTTGGTATATCACTAATATTGAATTAATTAATATTATCCATGATCAAAAGATAATTACTTGGATACTATAGAGGAAAACACATTTTGAAACCAATTAAAGTCCCTAGAATGATCAATTTTTTACACTAAGAGGGGGGTGGGTGAATCAGTGGAGGGTGGTTATTTTTTTACTATTTATTTTAAATATAAATAAAACTATATGAGTTGTTATTGTAATATCCACTCAAAATAGAAATAACTTAACCTCACATGATCATGAAGAAAATGAAATATAAAGGAACCCACAATTTTTATGAGGTCCAGATCTAGTGTGGAATCCTACTCCTTGTTGTGGCTAGTTATGCCCCCAACCATAGATTCCCTTCACTATAAGAACAAGTGAGTTACACTTAAAATTATTCTTGCATAATTTTACCACACATTTCAGGAGTCACACATAATATCATAAATTCATACTACAATAAAAAATATTATTACAATTTGAAGAAGATCACCAAATAAACTAGGTTTCTTCAAAAGAAAAGATAAATATACACTTTCACGAGTCTCCAAAATTTACAAGAAATAATTTCCCACAAAGAAGGATTAAATTAAGTTTCACAAATATTCTATGAATCAAATCATAATCCATGAAACCGCAAGATTCATAAAATATTGATAATTGAATATCCAACCTCAACTTTAGTCTCATCTTCTTCCTCCTCTTTCTCACATAGTATAAAAATAGATGAATCTCATTATACACTACAATAACACACTCTCTATTATCTTATATAATGATGAAAACACATATTCCAAATTAACCCATGATCTTCATAATGACATTCAAAAACCATAACTAAACCATGGACCAAATTTTTCCTTTTTTACAATGTAATAAAATAACCATTTAATTATTTTAACTAAAAAATCATCATCATAAATAATTTCTACTTAGAACATTATAATTCTAGAAACCTGCATAATTTCAATCCATACATATCCAAAAATCCAAAATCAGCTATGTGATTTACCAAATCATATAAATAATTTAACCAACTATGTGAATCAATTTGGCAACATCTCATAATCAGATAAATAACATTTCTTGTGTAGTAGATATATATTACATGAAGTATTCGGATGTATGACTCATTCCTCTGCATCACTGAAAATGGCTACACATGTTATTTTTTGCATAAGATCATTTGTCTACTTGAATTTGGTTATATGGTTGAATCAACCATGTTATTTTCCTATGTCATTGAATCAGATAAATGAAATGTCTAAATAGATATTTGACAATGTGAATCAGTTACATGGATCATATTAGATTTGTGAATTTGGAAAGTTCAAATATTCACTCAAACTCAAACAGAAACACTTCAGCTAACCTCCAACTCCTATCAAAAACACTTTTTAGCATCATATAACTATACTACATGATATATAATTCCATAAAAAACAAATAAATTTAAGAACTAATGAAAACCTTAATACAGGTTGTCAAAAAATTCAATAACCCAAACTCACCAATGAACCATGGGATCTTCAAGATTTCTCAAACTTGTCCATAAATCCATTAGGTTATTTATGAACCATATTCAAAGGTAGGTAATTACATCCTAGTTGTATGAAATTAAACTACACAACATAAATTCTACCATATATAACTTTAGAAACCATTTGGGATGGTTTATCGGTAAAACCCTTTCCTTATACGAGAGCCAGATCAGTGTAAGAGATTTTGGTACAATAATATCGATTCATACAAAATGGACTATTTAAGAACTAATTGTAGTTATTTACTATTCTATAATAATACATAGTGATGCTTGGAAATCACATATTAGGCCTATATAAAAATCTATAAAAATACCCCATTTTCTGTATACTAGCAAGATCTATATAGGGAACTTATCTCCAAGAACTACGTGCATATTGATTCTTGTTTTAATATGATATGTATTGATGCCTGGATATTACATCCTAGGACTAACCATGAATCAAAAAATTCCACCATCTTATAATTAGAGTTATTTTCATCTATATCGAGTCCTTCCCAATGGTCTCTCATAATAAGACTTCAATAACCACATATGGATTGATTCCTATTCTGTCAGGATACGCAATGAAACATGGATCTCACAACCTAATCCCAATTTTAGGATCCAAATTACCTTATTTTTAGATGTTACAACTGAATATATATCACACGGTGATAAACTACATGGAATATGAGTCCTTATCACATGATGTTAAACTATATGAAATTTGATCATTATTTCATGATGTGAAACTATATGAAATTTGAGTCTTTGTCACAAGACATTAAACTTCATGACATATAAGTAATTGTCTCATGATGTTAAACTATAAGACATTTGAGTCCTAGTTGCAAGATATCAAACCATAGGGCATCTAAGTCCTTATTGCATGATATTAAACTACATGAAATATAAGTTCTTTTCAAATGATGTTAAATTACAAAAACTAAGAGTCCTTTTAATATGATGTTAAAATACATGAAATCTGAGTCCTTGTGGCATGACATTAAACTACATGATATCTAAGTCTTTATCACATTATGTTAAACTAAATGATGCATGGTCCATCCTGCATGACCATAAACTTCTCAAGGTAACCCATGCTAGATAGCACAATTATCCTATGTGGGAGCTAGATCCATATGGGGGAAGATGATGTAAATGATCACATGTTAAATTAAACCACTTATTTGTACTAAAAAACGTAGTGATTGGGCCTCCCACAATCATCATCCACTCTTATTCATTTTTAAAGGACCATAATAATCCAAACATGGCCATCTTAAGGCTAGAATGATTCCACCACCTTATTTGAACGTCTACCCTTTTACGAAGCGTACATCACTTAACAAGTGACTTAGATTACTATAATCCTCCCATAAATATCAGCAAGGATTTCAACTGGCTATAAAGGACATTTCTGTTTGACTATGCATAAATTCCCCTCATACAGATCTTGCATATGTGACCCCCACACAACCTATCAAACAAATTCATATATATATTAAGGAGTATTGTACTCCAACCTTCATATAACTTCACAACATCACATCATAACCCTTAATTCAAACATGGTTAATGGTCATCTATTGTGTTCCTATCCCTTGTCACCTCTCATGATAAAAAAATTCAAGTTACGATTTACCATATCACCTCTCATTGCTCAAAAGATATTAGAATATTTTTTTATCCCTAATCCCATTTAGGGATTCTGGTTTCCATTATCCTGTCACACAATGTTCCTTAGATCATGACATTAAACTATGCGCACCTTGGTTAGAGATTTATGACATTAAGCTCTATCCATTGATGGTCCAAATCGTAAGACCTTAAACTACTAATGAAATAGATTAAAAAATTTTCATTCTGAAAATCCATAAAGGGAAGTTTGAGAACAATTCAAGTCTCTAGTCACTAATATCCCCACTTGCAGGGATTAAGATAGAGTTAGAGTGTGAATATAGAAAATATCTGAAACTTATGGGCCCCACCATATTACCCTAGAAAAATCCAAAGCTATGCACGGTAGACCCACTAGTCTAGGAAAATGTTACAATAATGATGTATCAAATATCACCCTAAATGACGTGTTCAATACAAGGAAATATAACCTATAGGGTACCAAAACCCTCTATTAATGCCTCTTTACCATGAACATACTTTATTTCATGATTTTCGAATCTTTATAAGTATCCCATGGTTATCAATAATGAGTGTATTCAACTCAAAGGGACACATTTATATGGCTATGTATACATGAAACTCATATGGATCTCACATATATATCCCCAATATGGTCTTCCAACCAGTGGCATCTTCATCCTAAGGATAAGTTACTCTAATATTTATATACCCTTGCAACATTACAATAAAACCCATTATTCAAATGTAGTCTATGATCATCCCCAACAAATGTGCCCCATCTCACCATCACTAATTCAAGATCCTTGAGTTATTATTTACCCAATTCATGATCTAATTATTAAAATAGATTTAAAATCCTTTATGTTAAAACTTCAGTAATCATATCCTTTTCCAAAGAAAGGGTGTGAAATTTTATTTTTTAACCTTTTGATGGTCCCCATTATATTTCCACAAACCATATGACATAATGGTCTCAGATTACTAACCATAAACTAAACACGCCTCTTTTTTTCTAGTATAGTCACTATTAGTAGTGTTCCCTTCATTGACATTATGTCTTAACTTTCCTTTAATATATAAATTGTCCCATGCATTTGGTTGAAGCTTTATAACCTTAAACATCAATACATAATAAGAAGAACACTATAACCTTAAATTACATGCACCATTCCTTGAGGTTTTATATATTTAAAACATTGAGACTTTATTCACATTAGGTTTTCTACCCACATATTTCTATGTAGGCTGCCTCACCATTTTTTTCAAAGCTATACGACCTTAAAATTTAGCAACACGAGTTCAAAGTTGTTCAACCTTAAACATAATCCTTCATTTATCTAACTTCCATGACCTTAAACATCCAATATAAAGAGACATGGTACTCATTGGGCTGAAAAACCACAAATGGAATCCTGGAAGAAATTCGAGTCTCCACTCACTAGATACACACCTTGCATGATTTAGTAAAAATTGTGTATTTGAAATTAAAAATTCACAAAAAATGTTAGATTGAAAACTCATAAAGGATGGTCTAAGAAAAATATGACCTAATGACCGCTAAGTTCTCCCCATGTGATGATTAGGAAAATATTAGGGTCACAGAATAAATGACATAAAGTTTGTGAGGTCCACAATATGACTGTAGACAAAGTCAAGCCATGATTTCTAAGGGATTCTCCTGAAATTAATAAAGATATTTCTCAGGGGAACTCAAACCCATTTTAATAGTAGAATCCACATTCCAAATTTACCCTTTTATTATTTTTTTTAGATTGAGTTTACCCATATCATATTCATCCAAACAGAAAAAATCCAGTGTTATAGTGATAGTATTTGTGATAATACCCAGATATCTGCCATGCCCATGAGGTGATTGTTCATCAAGATGAAACAACTCTAGTGTTACAAATATTGTATTTCCACTTATACCTATATGAAAGTCATTCTTAGGATAAAATTATCCAAAATAAAATGTTTGGGGACTATGATTGATGTTATTTATTTCAAAATAAATATTCAAATAACATCAAGATGTCATAAAATTGTCTTCCAATATTTTTAGGTTATTATTATGGTAAATAAAAATCTTAAGAATCGATAATTTAAAAAAAAATGAGTTTTTCATTCATTGATCAAAGAATAAGAGGAGTGTATATAGATTAGATTCTATATTCAGGACTATTATACATCCCAAAAGACCATATATAGAATATAGAAGCTTTATAATAGACTGTTGGGATATATCAATGTTGTTACAATTTTCGGTCATATTTATAGTTTTAATATCTTCAGCAGTGTGAAGAATTTAAGCCATAGTATCCACCTTTATACCCTCATCTTGGGATCCTTATAAGTGATTTTTACATTTCTCTAGTTCCTCCTTAGTGGAATATATCTCCTACTAGAGTTTATTTATATAATAATCCTTTTCATTATCCAGATATTGTTTCTCTAAGGCTTCCCACATAAAATATTCCACATTTTAGTGCCATGACTCAGATCTTGGTTGATCAAGCATTTGATTCCTCCTTCAAAAGTAAAACTTCATTTCCCTCTTGATATTGTTCTTCAAGGATCATATTTATTTTATCATAAATGATTTGATAATGGAAACCCCTTTCTTATTAGGTAGATGAATTTATGGTGTAGTCACTGCAGCTTCTCACATAATTTAGTTAATGGGGTCTCATAAATCAAATTCCTTATATTTGACCATGGATGTTGATTATACATGAGATATAAGTTCCAAAAATATTCGTCTAATTCATTTCCATTATCATTTATTGGGAAATATTTTAGGGCAAAATCACTGAGGGAAATTCCACTTATGGAAAATTTCATTTTAACTCTGTCCATACACTTTGACTAACTAGATGTGAAATTTGGAAATTATGAGGATGCAATTCTCACTTGTGACAATGGTATTAAAAATGTTATAAAAAGATACCAGGCATTAATTTAATTACAAGGTCACCATAAGATGACATGAATTCTCACCCCTCTCTGTTGACATACTGGCCTCTATGTCTAGTTCTACCTTAGATGAAAAACCATAGAATCATTCCCCCTAATAGGTATCTCCTCGTTGGAGATCACAAGAGAATCAACCATTAACATTATCCTAGTTGTGTCTTCGATGATATTATTATCACTCTCTATTATAGCTTGACCATCCAAGTATCCTTGACCAAATATTGCAATGAAAACTTACTTACTACGATTGGATGAGGTTTCCAGATTTGGAAGATCATTGGGAGGAGGCTCAGGGATTGTTTCTAGGATACCTAATTTCTATTCAAATAATCTGGGGGTGGTTGAAGGGCCAATGGAATCTATGGATTTTTTTAGGAATATATGATTCATATTCAGTACCTTTGAGGATGGTTGAAGATTTAATGGAATTTATGGCCACCAGGAGTTCATCTAATGTGAACATACATTATGGAAGAATATTAGGCCCTTATACAAGAAAAATATTCAATAGTTATTTATGAGATCATAATTATTTTTAGCTTCCATACATGAATATTGTCCTTTTTATTCATTGAAAAGAGTCTTTGGGGTTATCACTACTGGTATATTTCGTATAATAGATTCCATCCTATCAGTAGATATTTTAAATTCACCTGAGGCACCTTTCTTAGTGTTCTTAGGAATTTCTATAGATCCTTTAATGTAATAGAGAGAGGGGGATTCCACGATTGATAAATCATAGACATTATTATATAAATAGACACATATACATTCCAATAAAACTAAAAATAGGTTAAAAAACTAAATTCAATAAAATTAATGTATAGATAATAACTTTACTCTCAAGTAGAATTTGATTTAAGAGGGAAGAAGACTAGCCCGCATCTGTGTTGACCCCCACCAAATAAGCATCAACAAAATCACGGGGGAAGAAATACCTAAATATGGGTATTATTTTCCCCACAAAAGAAAAGTAGAAGGGGATGGTCACAGATTCATGAAGCCTCTAAGAGACTCAAAATTTCTTGGACATTTCAATGTCATGAAAAGGCCCCACACATGGCACATCGCTTGTGGCTAGTCCCGCAAATCCCTCTTCAACAAACCTGCCTGCTATTGAGAGGTCCCCCCTAGAAGACCTAATGAGCTCCCCCAGGACACATGGTTTTCAATGGAAATTTCCTGAAAAACCATCCAAAATCATTTTATAATAAAGAGGGATGACATTATAAAGGAAGAGAACCCCAGTGGTCCTGAATCTCATGCGCAAGGTCATTATTGGGAAGAATAAAATCCCTTGGTGATATATAGGAAATCTCGTATGACCTCCGAGACTTAACCACATAAAATGAATGAGATAATGTAGAGGAGGTGAGATGGGTCCATGGTCACTGAAATATATGCGATGTGCATCCCTAGTGACCAACGAATCAACATGAGTCCTTAGTGACATGTCCTATGAATCTCACACAAACCCTCTGGTTTGCCAGCCTCACTAAATGGAAGTCCTTAGGTGTGTCTAGAAAACTCTGTAGTGCTCTAAGGATGGGTGGATATAATTTTCCAATACATTCTTTCAAACTCTCCATTTGACCTATATTGGTCAAGAGAGACATCATTTGAAAAATTAAGTAAAAAACATAGATACTACTCATAAAAACTCGCATGATCCCAGATCTTTGTAAAATAAAACAAAGATGACAAAAAGGAGGAGGTGAGAGGGGTTCAAGGTCATTGAAAGACATGTAACACAACCCGAACGACCCGCAAGGAACCATAATACCTCAACGACATGCATTAATTGTCTCATAGAATCCCTTTGTCTTTTCATACTCTTCTTCAAGACATGGAATGCTCACACACCCCCACGCGACCCATATTGGTCACACGATGAATCTCTAAAAAATAGAAGAAATGTCCTAAAAAACACACATGAAATCTCACATGACTCCCAAAATTTTTTACATTGAATAAATGGGATTAGAAGGGAGGTCTATAGAGGCACTCACGATCACTGAAATCCATAAGACGCACCCAGATCACCCACATTGATGTCCCACGAGACCCCAGGAGAAGTCACCCAAGGTCTCACAAGTGTCTTCCCATAAGAATTTGAATCATTTTAAGGCCCTTAGACTTGTCATCATGAAAACATGTAAGTCCTTCAACACAACTGAATGATCTAACAAGTCTTATATAATCGGTAATAATACGATAAAAAATGTGTTGATGATGGAGACCCAATATTTATATTAATAAAGTGATGTGTTTGAAGCAGTCCATGATTGAGACTCACAAAAGAGTGTGGCGCCTGACCCCTTTTCCGACTTCAGCCTGTAATTTCACCAAATACTCCACACAAACCGGTGAGTATTAGGGGTGGAGGTGACTATAAATTCCACAGTCCAACATGAAGAAAGGGTTCAATTTTCAATTGACCAGATGCCTAGTCTCTACGGGATTCAGCTATAGACTTTTGCAGACTTCTCTGGGTAACCGATCACGAGACCAACTAGTTTTCTATTAGGTAATATATCAGAGGTCAGATGGAGTATTCATGCGCTAGACATAAAGTGATTCATGTGATCACTCATAGATCACACGAAGGACTTCCAGTAGGACATGCGAATAACATACCACATTTCCTCCAAATCACACAAGTCTCAAAGAAACCGACACTAAAAAAACCAAGGAATTCACAATACAAGTGTTAGAAATAGGATCAGAGTAAGAGGACTTAAAAAATATGTATGATCATTGGAACTCATTCACTTCACTTGAATAATCCAAAGGAACATGACAATACCCATACATGTCACTCAGATCTTGCGACCCTTCTTCGACATGCCATATAGAACATGAAAAATACTGCAGACATGTCAGAACAAGTCCCACGATCCCCCCATGGATACCACTTTGATCTCATGAACTTTCTAGATCTATCACCCAAGACTTTTGAAATCCTTATGATACATCACATGACTCATATAACAAAGCCTATTATTGTCAGTTGAGTCTTGTGAAATCACCTATATATGATATCCAAACCCTTGTGGCACTCCTTGGGTAAGTCAGTTTAGACTCATGATTCCCTTTATAAATGTTGGCCAGGTCTTGAAATGTCTCCTAGAGGTGTTATCCAAGACATGCGATACCTCTCAGACCATGCCAAATTGGTTCTTGTGACACCTTCCACACATGAAAAGCTAGGCCATGTGATGGATCCCAGGATTTTCCAATTGGGTCTTGCGACATCTTCCAGACAGGAAGGCTAACTCACCAGGGTATCCTAGGATTAGAAAATATTTCCTATCCCCATGGTTTATGCCTTGACCAATCGGGATACCTCAGTGTGTAAGCCCAAACATAAAATGAACTATAATAACTCTGATTCTTTCTATATCTAGAATAGATAGGATGCCTTCTTAAGGTCCGAGCTCTATACCAAACACCTCAAGGACTGTTCTAATATATAAGTACCATACCCATATTCCATGAGGTTGATCATCTACTCCCCCTTGTTTCTCACCCCAAGAATGGATCACATGGGTTTAGGGGGATGTAATAAACACCTCATTATAATAATAAATCTCCTCCATATAGGGAAACCTTAGTGTGGAAGCCCAGACATAAAGGGGGTTGTGATGACTCTGATTCCTTCCATACCCAGGATACATAGGCTACCTATCTCCGAGGTTCGATCTCCATATTCATCATTCATGGAGGTACCAACATCTATATCCCTTACTCAAATCAATAACATTGGTTACTTGCTATCTTTTTTTTCTCACACCAATCATGGACCATGTGAGATTAGGGAGTTTTGGTAATCATGTCATCCACACCAAGAGTCTCTATAATGACATGAGAAACCCCAATATATAAGTCCTAAAATAATAAACTATGACAACTAAGATTCATGATATATTCTGGATACGTAGGATGTATTTTTGGGACCGGAGCTGGAAGGTGTCTTAGACCATCCATATAGGTCCCTATGCATGAAAAAAAACTACACAAGTTAAACGAACTATGTGGTTTTTTATTCCTGCAGTAATTAGGATACGTAGGATGCCTCATAATGGATCAATCCCTTCCTTAGAATATTAATCAACTCCTCATATGGGAACATGTTCTGAAGAACATAGTTATATGGATTCGGTATATAAGTGATCTCTTTTTACCAGAGTGTGATGAAGAACCTTAGATACATACAGATTGATTCACCCAAACGATCCTAGTCTTTTGTGTATAAAAGAGAATTGACCAAAAGTTGGTTGATTAGGGTAACTAGTCCCAAAATTGGGATTATTAATAGATTCATGAACATATCATAAATCTATCATAGAGTCCCAGATTAGGAAAATATTCCCCCCAAAAGGGTGTGACGAGCCTGACCTCCCATTCTCTTAATCAATGAGAGTCCCTAATATTCGTTGGGCTTGAAAACCTAGATGACCAACAGCCTTAGGAAAGTAGGTATATACCTAGATACGGATGTGGGAACCATTGAGAGTTTCATGGAAAAGTGAAATTGGTAATGTGATGAGCGAAACCCATTCCATGTCACATTTACTGATGAAAAAAGAATGGTGAACCCGGCGTGAATCTCTCTAATGAAAAATTTATTGGGTTATAATGCATCAAGAATTTTTTTAAAACCCTATACAAACAAAGAAATATGTCCGGAATAATCTTAAAAATGATCCTTTGTTTCTAGGTTCTCATAAGTCCATCCTTGTTTTGAAAAGTCCAAATGAGTGTAATGAAAGAATGAAGAATAAAAGAACAAATGAGTTAAACATGCATATCTAATTAAAAATATTGTTCCTAAGATACTACAATAATCATTAGCCTTGTTCTTTATCATCTTCATAATTGCAGATACTGCTTCAATAGACCGATTGAAGATGATGTCATCATCATCTAGCATCTGTTCCGGCAAATCATCCGCAACTGCAACTTCTACAGCTTATAAAGAATTATCACCTACATGGATAATACAATGGTAGGTATATTATATGATGGTTCTAGAGTACCACTGATATTGTATGATCACAACCATAGAGTCTCCTCGTGAAGTCCTCCAGATGCGACAATTAGTGAGCTCACATCGCCCGAGAAAGGATTCTGCTAAACATGTGGCTCTCATTGCCCCAACCAAAAACTTTAGGAGCTTATTCCCAAATAATGATAAATGACACCTTCCGTATTTAAGGAAGGTTTACTATGAATCCATATACGACTCCCTCTAGGTTTATGATCCACCCAGGAGGGCTCTTGATAACCGTCGTCACCGAAACCATCCTACTAGCACCCATTAGTCACCTGCTGAGGGTACCATCCAAAATATAGTGCCTTTTTATTCCCAATGCACTGGCTGTAAGAAAAAATCACTAGAGGAGAATGGGTACATATATATAGGAGTGGGAACATATCCCCACTCCCACCGATGATGACTGCCTGCATACTCAGGCAGGGACCAGCCAACAGGATCATATCCCTGCTCTCTCTGAACAATTCTATGAGAATATTCCCACAATGATCATGGGGGGTGGGCTAATATTACTAACCCCATATATGAATCCCATCATCATACAATAATTTTAAATGGAGGAAATAAGTTGGTGTATATCCCTGCTTCAATTGAATACATCTTCCAGTTCATCGTGGAGATGGAAAATGTGCAGGCTCATATCCATGCACACACTTTTCTAAAATTCCAATACATTTTAGACATATATAAATAACTCCTATGGAATATTTAGTCACTATTATAGATGAAGGTACATGCACATAATCCTATTACTATATCCAAGACAACACAACACTCTTATCATCACAAACAAGTGGTTGTACCGGAGCAAGAACACACTATTTCTCCTTTTTGGGAGGATTATCATCATATTATGATGAAGGGTTAGGCATTGGACTAGGATAATATCCCCATTTAAACAAGGTAAAAATAGGTGAGAGTGGTACATAGATCGGGATAGGGGCACATGGCTATCGAAGAAGTACGATGACATACTCCAAAGGCCCCGAATCGGGCACATATCCCTATTCTGGATAAGGATGAAGAAGTTGGAATGGCACAAGACTTGGGACATGCTCATATTATTGTCAATGGATATGTCCAACATATTTCAGAATATCATCAAATTCAGGAACATATTCTAACTTTCACCGAAAAATGACTGCACGAACATCATTCCAAGGAAACATAAGGGAATGCTCATATTCCTTCTCTCATTCTGGAGGTCCTTCAGCAAATTCTGATGGGGAATGCATATTCATACTAGATTCATATTATAGATCCAACTAGGGTCAACCATGTGAGAGAAGCACAAGACTTGGGGCAGTCTTATACTCCTGCCAAGAAATACCAACAAAATATCCCAAAGGATCAAGATTGGGCTCATACTCTTGTCTTGACTGAGGCTCACCAAGTGAGAATGGAACATGCCTCAGGATGGGATCATATCCCTATCAATAATTATACAACATATCAGCATATTAAAATATATTATCATAAGTGGGATCATACTACCCTAACAATTGATGCTTATATACAAGTTCTAGAAACTGTCATATAGCAGGCGCATACTCATGCACACTACAAAAGGCAGGTCTTCATATTTCGACCATGATGAAGAAAATGTAACATACCCCTAATTTTATCAATTCTAGTGTCCTTGGGGTTGTTCGAGACACATTATCTATGCCATAAGGGTCTGTCAACTATTCTATCGAAGCAGAAGCAAGAGAAATTTATTACCATGATAGTCCTCCTCATTGTAGTGTGGAGATGGATTGCTTGGAATGTACTCCTAACATCCATTGTGGTTAACCTCCACACATAGATATCTCTCATGGGAAATGCAATCCTCCCTTTGTATAGACACATCTATATAGATAGGTGAACTAAACCCTGAAACCTTTGTATAGAGTGGTTATCGAAACACTAGGGTCAACCGTATATGGTTCTCCATCAACTTATAATAACACTTCATTCCCATCAGTAGGCGACCATCAGATCCATATTCGATGGTATGAATGGGTTGAGTCATGTAATTCTGACGATGAGGAGGAAAAAATTGAAATACAGTGATATTTAGTCGGAAACAACCTCCCCATCATGTTCCGGACCCTCTCTACTTACATCTATGAGATCCCAGATGAGCTAGAAAAGGAGTGCATTCCTTATGTACATTAGAATATTTACGATACTCATCAGTGAGTGAAGGATCATTATCTCCCTTATCCTAGATACAGGTGTAACCTTTATAAAATCATGATACTATGTTGCTAGCTCAACCTAGATTCTATCTCCATGGTACGAGATCCTAAACTGGAAAAGAATAGTGTAAAACTACAACACGCTTACCTCCATTGCATAATGACACTTCAACAACTGATATCTGAATCTATGTCAGGAATACACATTAGAGGATGGGGAAATTATGGAGAATTACACTTTGCTGCTCCATTATAATAACATAGCCCTTTAGATATGGCATCCTGAAATGTTATAGCCTCTAGTGAGATCAAGGGACTAGGAAACGCTCGGTCTAGTTTGTTACTATAGAAAAATGAATCTATTTGAACAGTGATGATACATTACAGATATAGAGGGTGGATATCCAAAATGTCTTCAAACTCTTCCCCTAAAAACAATAAGAAGACATTTCAAATATAGATACTAATGTTTTGATCACCTAGATAACTTCCTATGAGAAATGATTCTAATCACTGGTCACCATTGCACCCATCTCTTAAACGAGCACAATTTCACCACATCAAGTGGGACACAATTGTAGCTACGGTATCATCCATTCCTGAATGGACCTAGCTCATCGAGCTAGTATCATATCCACCACCACCTCCCCTATTAGATTATTGATTCCTAAGAGAATTTGGGACACATCAGCATCAGCTACAAGGAAACCCCAACCCAATATTCTAGGGGAATTTATATATCAATCACCATCCCCCAATTCATAACCCCCTGAGTGGAACCTAGAGACATCATTAGTGATCCCAGAACAACCCCGCCCGACTGGGCTCGGGGCATTTTAATCTTCATGTCCATCCTAGGAGCCATAAAATCCCCAACCTGATCCATTTGATCCTCATAAATTGGACCAATCAGTGTCTAATATATCCTTTAATGACCTCCACCCCACATGGATGGGGTAAATTTCATTATCATAACCACCATAGAGGTAATCCGTATTCTCCAGATTATCAAAAATGAATCAAGGGTCTGCATCCCACCTACCATGAGATACAACTCTGCTGGTTAGGGCCCATTTGACAATCAAAATCAGAAACTCCCTCAGGATCAATGTTCATATACTTTAGAGGGAGGAACGCTCATTGAGGATAGTTAAGACCTACCAAGGTTGTAAGCCAAAATGACACAATAAAGTCAATAGTTCGAATAAAAAACCAGGTGGAAGTGGTGGAGAATCATACTGTTACATCGAAAGAAATGGTACGAGCCCTATTTCCTGTTATTATAATGTGAATTAAATCACTATCAACATGGAAGATACTAATCACAACACAAATACAGAATGTAGAAACATAGGAAATATACCTCTATAAGAGGGTGACTTGAATACACTGAATGAGGTAGCATGCACCAGGATCCATAGATGACTCCAAAACATGTCAATTTTGGATATTGAATTTCCACCTCCCCAAAGATATGATTCCAAGGGGAAGGGTACAACCACATATCAATCTCCTCCTAGGAGGAGCGAGGTTCCTTCCCTGGAGGACCTATTATCACAATATGAAGTGAAAAACACACTCTTTAGAAACTTAATGAGGAGTTACTTAGGGTAAATATTCACATGGGGAATCATATCTAAGAAGAGAAAAATGTTATTCCCCCTATAGATGATCCATAATTAAGGGAATATTTTTAATATTATATTGGTTCCACGTCTAGACAACCAACCCACATGAATGAGGATGTAAAAAATGATCATGACTTACCACCGTTTCCGCAACAACATCTTCCCCTCCAGGATTACCATTTAGTCCTGGGATGAATTGAAAATTGGAAGGAGATAAAAACAGGGCCACCTCATCAACCCCTATCAGCTCCCTATGGGTATGAGACGGTCTAGGAAGTAGTTCCCTTGAATCTACTTAACATCATTGAGTCCCTGGCTACTTGAATGGAATCTATGGAGGGGCGATGTGTACCTGTGCAACCTAAATGGAATCCATATCCCAAATGGGTGGATGATACTCCACCTCCAATGAACTTCAATAATACCACCTTTTATACCTTTGATGGAACATTAAATCCTAAACAAAATCCCACACACTTCGTGTATTGATGTTGGCCGATGATGGGATCATGAGATCAATAGGAGGCAACCAAGTTTAGGTGATTTGTATAGACCCTGACAGGGCCAACCTTCGTTTGGTATAATAGTTTTCCAATAGGATTTGTGTCAATATGGGATGACCTCCATTATCAGTTCTTTTTCCAATTTAGTTCTATGTTGAGGAAGAGAATGATAGTCAACTTGACAAACTGAAAACAATGAGAAAATGAGAGGGTGTCTGATTTCATAGTAAGGTGGAAGGGTTTGACCTATTTACTCATAATCCCTCTCTTACAAGAGAAGCTACTATAACTCTGTGCCAAAAATCTTAGGGATGAGTTGTAGATGCCCCTCATTCCAATGAAATATCATGGTATATTTTGTGAATTTTGTGAAACATCACAACACCTTGAAGAGGCTATTCAGTACACCGGATCCAACGCTCGATTCATGATCGTAACACAAGGAAAAAGGTTAGCCAGAGCGGAAGCAACAACTATCACTCTTAAGATAGCAGTGAAACCTATCCCGATGCCCATGTATGTCCCAAACTACCCAAGACCTCCTATAGAGTGTTAAAAACCATATAATATCTCTTGTACAGAAGAAAAAAAATCAAGGTCATCTGGGATTTGAAGAATGAATGAATAAGGTGTACTACTTCCAGAATGAACAAGTCCCCAGTTATTTCTTAGTACCCATGGGCAATAACCTTCTAACAATTCCATAACCCATGAATCCCGATGAGGTCAAACTCACCAACAAGCCCGATTAATTCCCTTTCCATAAGTGGTTGGGTCATAATATCAAGAAATATTTCATCTTTAAAGACATCCATTAAGGCATGATAAATTCTTGACAAGTAGTGCTGGATAATTCTCCTGAGAAAGTGGCTTGCATAACCATGGTCCAACTAGAAGAAGTGGATGATTGGCCGGAGGTCCTGGCCAGACATGTGTGAAAATTTGACCACTTTATGGTTCAAAATATAGTTGATCGAGACCATGCCACTCTAAGAGCATAGTTGCACAGGTCAACAGCAGCTCCACCACCCAAAAAAGAGGTGTGAAATGCGCCCCCAATGGTAGGCATGACCACCAGCGGAGAAATAAAGAAGAATATGAAGAGTCATATTATCCTCCAAATCAGGCATTAATCCTCACTAGTTTCTTCCCCATGACATCGACAACATGGGCACCGTCCCACCACATGGAATATTCATTAGACGAGGAGATCATCTTTGGTTCTGTCAACACAATACAATTGAGAAACCCCTCATCTGACGATGAGTTTTCCCCCAGACATGGTTTTATCACATATAGACAAGGAACAAGAGGAAACATGTGCTAGAGATGAGGGTATATGGGGTAGTGGGGATTTGTTTTGGCTTAATATTCTAATCATGTCCCCATAGAGGACATATATGCAACAAAGAATTATGGAAAAGTACTCCAGCATGCCCGAAGGAGGTGAGGAGGTGCCTTAGAGCCCTCCAATAGTCATCCAAATCTAATTATTTTGCATGATATCCTAACAGGGGTCTAATATGATCAAACCAAGAAATGGTGAAGGTTAGATAAACATGAACCACTGGCAGCAGATTCCTCCTCAACCTTAGCACAAGCACCATGTCTAATTACATCAGATGCTCTATCTCCTGAACCACATGCCTGGGAGGATCCCTATATTGGGAAGAACTGACATATATCACAAAAATGTTATGTTCTAAAATAGTTAGTTGGGGTACCATCCAAGATATCAATCATAGATGCACTATGTCTGTTAAAAGAACTCAGGGAGGCACTCACAGAATCCCTCTAGAGCCCACATGAATTTGAGATAGAAGTCACTAACGCTGAGGTATATTGAGTGGATACTACGTACTATCATGTCACAATTCCATTCACTGATCAATATCAGAATGAGGCTATCTATGGGCACATTATACCATTATATGTTTCAGGAATTCTCTATAATGTCAATGTCTAAAGGGTGATGATTGATAACAAATCATGGATCGATCTTATCCCAGTATAGACCCTTCGACAACTAGGGTATAGAGAAGTGTACTTATTCCCTATAAAGTGACCATCCAAGGAAATGAAAAATGTGAGCAGAGACCCCTAGGACAGATGAAACATGAAGCTCAATTTGGGGAGCTCACATCTGAAGGTGAGTTCATGGTTATCCAGTAGGATACTACATTTAATGTCTTTATTGGAAGTCCCTATATCTATATCCACCTCTCGGTCCATCAATATTCCATCAATGTATTAAGTAACTCATCAATGGAGAGGTTGTCATATTATATGGTGATAATACTCCCTTCGATACTTGCAAAGCCACATATACTAAAGAAGATTTCCATAAGAAGGAAGGTATGCGAACAATAGAGGATGATAATATAGAAGTTGCAAATCCCAATGGCTTAGGGACTACCCATGTGAATCCCTGTAGCATGATCAATGAGGATTATTTTCTCCCCATAAACATGGTCGAAGTAGCATACCTAATCCCAGAGGATTTAGCCTCTCCTGTCTTTAGCAAAAATCGACTCCCAATCCTTTCTTAATTAATTCAAATGGAAGGGGATGATGATGTTTCTTCTCATGGATTCCATCACCATGATAGTGATGGAGATACCCCTAGGTTTCCATCCTCACCCAAAGACGACTCCATAGGCTCAGAAATGTAGTAAAATGAGGAATATATCAAGAACACACCTCCATCATTCGAGGAAGGAATCTCTACAACCATAGACAAGCTCAAGAAGATAAATTTGGGAATATAAGAATACATGAAGCCTACCTTTATTAGTTCCTCCATGTCTCTCTAAGAGAAAGAGATGTATATTGAATTTCTGAAGTAGCATCAATATGTGTTTTCCTATAACTACACAGAAATTCCCAGATTGAATCCAGGTGTGGCTACACCCTATCTTGGAATGAACGATGAGCATTGGGGCTTCAAGAAAGCAGCTAGGAGGATTCACCCCTCCCACACCACCAATGTAGAGGTAGAATATGACAAGTTGATCAAATCCAAATTTTTATGAGAAGTGAAATACCCAAGATTTCCTACCAAAATCATCCCTATCAAGAAGAAAAATGGCCAGATTAGGGTCTTAATTGACATTAGAGACCATAATCAATATTTTACCAATGGAAAATTTCCCATTACAAATCGCAGAACTCTTGATCGATGCAACTGATGGATTCCAGACCCTTTATTTCTTGGGTGGGTACTCATGGTACAATCCAATAAAGATGGCCCCCAAGGAAGAAGAATCCATTGCATTCAGAGCACCTCAAGGGACCTTCTTCTATAAGGTCATTCCATTTGAATTAATGAATGAAATTGCCACATATCTATGTGCCATGCATCGCATATTTAATCCATTCTAGGGAAAGAAAGTCGAGTGTTATGTCGACGACCTGGTTATTAAATCCTAATAGTGATGTGATCACTTCACGGATCTATAACAAATATTTGACAAGCTGTGACAACAAAGACTAAATATGAATCCATGAAAATGTGCCTTTAGGGTAACATTAGGAAAGTTTCTCATCTTTGTGGTATGTCATCACGACATTGAGGTTGACCCATAGAAGACAAGTTCTATTTTTGAAATGTCACCCCTAAGAACCTGAAAGAACTAAGGTGACTCTAAGGGAACCCCACCTATATTCATAGATTCATATCCAACCTGGCCAAAAGGCTCTCGCCTTCACTAAGTTAATGAATAAGGGAGCCTCCTACCAATGGGATGATGATTTTTAGAAAGCCTTTGAAATCGTCAAGAAATATTTGATGCACCGACCAGTTTTGATGCCTCGAGTGAAAGGGAGACCACTCATCTTATATGTGGATGCTATGGAACGCTCACTAAGTGCTCTCATCACGTAGAAAAATGATCCAGGAAGAATAGTCTCTACTAACTTTACCGGAACATTTTAGGTACTTAGAATAGATATTCTGATGATCAAAAGAACTGCCATGAACTCATCATTGTAGTGAAAAAGAAGAGGCATTACATGTAGCACCATGAGGTCCACCTGATCTCTATTATTAACCCGCTCAATTATATCCTCAGTCGTCCTATGTTTATTAGGTGCTTGGCTCGATGGGATGCCATTCTTCAGCAATATGAAATCCGATTTGGGTCACAAAAGTCAGTAAAAGGGAAAGCCTTGAATGATTTCCTCGTAGCACACCCTACCCTGGAAAATATACCCAAATACACTGAACTACCTAATGAAAATGTATTTTATGCCCATAACACTCCCTGAAACATGGGAGATGTACTTTGATGGCACCTCTCGGAGTCCTGTTTGTACTAAAATGGAGAACACGAAGCTCAATTGGGTTGGTCTAGGGATTGTATTTGTCTCCCCATAGAGACTGGTTTTTCTCTACTCTTTCTCACTATAAGAAGGATACATAATTAATGAGGAAAAATACCAAGTCCTAATAGCAAGATTAGAACTATCCCTATAGCTACCCATAGCCTACCTAAATATCAAAGGAGAATCAGAACTAGTGATAAAGCAGATCAATGGAGAATGTTCCATTAAGAAGGAAGATATACCCCTTCACATGATACATTAGAGGATTGATGAAAGAATTACACTTTTATCTCACAATAAATTATGTTCCCTAACCACAGAATGCTCATGGTGAAGTGTTGGCCAATTCAACCACTGTACTAGATGACCCTGATCATGAGGAAGAAACCTTCTGTATTACACATCAAAGAATGGTTTCATCAGTCTCCATATTCAACATAGAAGAGATCAATTGGGTCAACACCACTCTAGTGTGTGATGAACCAATGGACACCCCTATATGGATGCATCTAATAATTGGATATCTTTAAGATGGGACTCTCCCAACATATCTTTCTGTAAGGGAACAAATTTAGTGTCAGGTAGTGAACTTCACTCTATAGGATGACCCAAATGAGCAAAAAATATTCTATAATCATGGATTTGATGGAATTATCCTAAGGTGAATAGAATAAAGAGAAGTTATCATCATCATGGAGGATGTACCCATAGGAACTTCTAGTTCCCATAAATCTTGAACTAGGCTGTCCCACCAAATTATGAGGTTGGGATATTACTAGAAAACCATGATACAAGAGTATGTGGAATTCAACAAGAAATTTCATTCATGATAGATACATGAAAAATTCATCCATCAGCCCTTGAAATTTTTTTATACCACTAAATATTCCAGGCTATTTTCCTTTTGGGGGATGGATATTGTGGGGCCATATCCCCCAGCCACTGCTAAGTAGTTCAAGTACATCCTTACTCCCATAGACTTATTTTCCAAATAGTCTGAGGTGATACAACTAAAGGATGTCATGACAATGAATATCATCAACTTCATGAAGTCCCATATCATCACCATCTTTGGAGTCCCTCACACAATATTTATGGACAATGGAACCAATTTCTATTCCATGGAGTTGAAGAAGCATTACCAGGAGTACAACATTGAGTCCAATCACTCATCACGCTATCATGTAGTGGAAAATGGATAGATAAAGGCCTTAATTAAGACCTTATCAAACATACTCCAAAAAATGGAGAACAAGGATAAGAAGTATTGTACAGATAAACTTGTCCATGCTTTCTGGGCCTACCATACCACCACACGTACTACTACATAAGAAACACTATACTCACTGGTGTACGAGAATGAGGTAGTGTTTCTCATAGAAGTTCAGTTTCCTTCACCCCAAATATCCATTTGCATACAAATATCATATGATGAACATTCATAAAAATGTATGGATGAGTTGGAACAATTATATGTGTAACACCCCAAGCTTCTAAGATACGTTTCCCTTTGAATAATGTAGTATCTTGCGTTGTACGCAACTTAGTGTTTTAACACACCACGACCAATCAAACTAGCCGTTATGAATAGTAATATCCAATTTTTGAAATTTTATAAATTTTATTTTTTTCAAAATGAACTTCATTTTTGGATTCGGAATATCAAAATTAGCTTAGTGTGAATTTTTGGTATTTTTCTGAAAACTTTGAATTTTTGATGAATAGTGAAAAACACTGCGTTATTGTTTAAAACCAAATTTTATTTAAATAATTATTTATTTTAAGTCAAAATAGATACATAATACCCATATTAGTTCAATTTAATTCATTGGAGTCATTTTCATAATAAAATTAGACGTATAAAATTTTATTGAACTTTTTACTGTCTTTTACCCATCATCTAGGAGTATTTGAAAATTTGCATAAAACTTAATTTTACCGCCTCTGTGAGTTGAATTTAAAAAATATGAGAGACATGGTTGACATCAGTAAGTAAAATTTGGTTCAATATGATGAAAATAATTTTTTGTTGAATAGTAACTTTTGACTTTTATTTACCACAGTTAAATGTAAATAGGGAAATTAAAGATAAAGATGATATTATAATTATCCTAAAACATGTACTAATTCTATTGGATAAGTGTAATTCGACCAAAAATAACCTTAGGAATAAAATATGATCTTTTTGGTTCACTTGGATTAGATTAGGACATTTATTATTATTTTATTTAAAGAAAAGTTAAAAGTGTTAAATTCAATGATTAATAACTAAACCATTTTTAATATAGGGTTACACATAAGATAAATTCAATTATAAATATTCATTAGAAAGATAAAAATATTTCATAAATTATGGTATTTTATTTATAATTTTTATACATTAAATAATATAATTTATTTATGACACACTGATGATGCAGTAATTACCTTATTAATGAACGATTAAAATAATTGATATTATAAATATCCAAATAAATTTAATTTGAGAATTTTGATGAAATACACTAATTTTATAGTTTAATATGACATTTCAGGGTTGATTCAATTAATTTTTTTGAATTAATCATGCTGTTATGACTTTAACAAAAGCAAAATACCTAATAGAATCAAAATTGACATAAATTAGTTTTTAAAAAAAATACTATATTATTAATTGATATAATATTCCTAAAAATCTAAGGTTCATCCAAAGATCTTAGATAATTTTATATATATCAATAATTAACCACTTGGGGTTCTTTTGTCATTTTATAGTAAGTTTATTAACAATTTATTATAATAATACACAAATACATGGTAAAAGTTAAACTATTTAACTAACAGTTAAATATAAAATATAAGGTTAATATGGTGACGTAAACCTGTATAAAACATATTTTTTGAGATGATTTAGACCCATACCCACCTTATCCTAGAAATAAATCATTTTGGAGCCATTATAAACTGAATTTGATTGTATAATAAAATAATTTTTTAAGGTTTTCCTAAAGGGACCCTCACCTCACTTATAAAAGGGTACTTCCCCTTCTCTCCAAATCACACCTCCAAAGACATTTGGTTAAGAAAAACCCGGCTCAAATATCCTCCAAACTACCCTCACTTCAAACTATAGTCCTTACTTTGATCAGAAATACAACCTAAGGATCTCTTTTGATCAACTCAAAAGGAAACACCTGAAGAAGAGGTAATAATTTCCCCACCCTCTTTCATGTTATTTTCTTCTTCGAATTCTTATTTATTTGTTGTTTCCGTACCAAAATAATAACTCCAATACCTTCTACATTATGTGATGTTATTATAAAAATGGTATAACCATATTCGTTATTCTATCCATCCTATAAATGGCGAAGTAACCATACGTGTGTACGTACGGCTTACCATCTCCACGTCAAGGTGTAGTTTGTTATTCAAACACTTAATTATATGGATGGGTATAATAATGAGTATAAATAATGTAAATAATAAATATAACATGTTAAATATTCTTTATATATGATATAACATCAAATTACATACCACTTCACCATTAATATAATGATATTGTTGCTCGTGCATACGTATGGATTACCGTCTCCACGAACGTGATGAGATTCATTCACCATCGTAATCATTCAAGAATAATTTTCATTTTATGATTAAAAATAATATTTATGAACTTAATATAATTATGTATACGAATAAAATTCATCCTATCCATAACAAACATGGCCTACATAAGGAAGAATATAAAGGAAAACAAATCAGTTCACACCCGAAACGATGATACTGCTGAAATATTATTAAAAAATCAATATTATAGGATCATATATGATATCATATTTATGTATATAGTTCCTGTATAATTTAATAACAATATTTTAACTATTATAAAAGAGTTTAACATACCATCTACTAAGGAAATATACAAGGTAAGGGTTAATTTTACAATCTCTTTACTTATCTGAGGTTGTTAATACGTAAGTATCTACTGGGACCTCTTTATCATCCACATCCGTGTTTTCTTAAAAATGTATTTCAAATCATTTTTAATATTTACTAGAATATGGGTTAAAGTAATTTATAACCTTATTTTAACTTATATTTTTTGAAAGGAATTTTTTCGTTATTTTCCAAACAAGGTACTTTATAACCTTTTCGACAAAATTAAGGTAAGAATTCCTTTTTTAACTTATATGGCACGTGTAACTATTTTCTGCAATTATAACATCATTGAATCTTCCCTTAAAAGCTTATAAGAATATTTTCAAAATAAATGTTTTCTTTTATAATTTTGTGACTCTTAAATTATTTCAAAATATAAAGAGATATTTCTCTCAAATAGTTTTGATTTCATCTATGTCCACATCCTTTGATAAATTTTACACTTGTTTGAAGTTGATTTATTATGATACAAATCTTACATATTGTATTTAAGGTTTTTTTATATGTTTGACTGTGGATGTGTTATTTTTATACCATTCTTTGTTTATGGTTAAAGTATTGTCATTTTGTATGCTAGTTTTTATACGAATGTTTATGTTATGTTTCAACCTTTTCATATGAGGAATGTATTAGACTTAGTAAGTGATGGGTGGAGCCCACTATAGATGCTCGGTGCGTCGGTAGGTCTCATGATAAAATTATACATGGAATTTTCCAAGGCCTTTCCCAATTTGATATATGGTTTTGGCCGAGGCCTTAATCATTTTTAGATGTCTTGGCCAAGGCCTTGACAAAATGTTTTAGAATGTCCTGCATTATACATTCCCTCATTAGGAAAATAATATTTATAGTTAATGTGGTTATTATACTATTAGAATACCCATGACTATGTTTTATTATGGCATTATTTACTCATCTCATATTCCTACCATAAAGTGTTCATGTTTATTATTTGTAAAGGAATGTGTTTTCAATTATTCACCATACCTAATGTTTATGTTATCTTCTGCTGTATTGCTTACTCTTACTGAGCATTTGAGATCACCCCTTTCTTATGTTTCATTTTCCCAGGATATGATGAAGTTAGTTATGAGTGAATTTCAGGCATAATCTAGGGGGATTGGATGTTTCTAATGGAATAAATTAGTGTTGTATTTATTTTAAAGTTGTAATGTTAAAATTATGTATGTATCTTTTTTTCAATAATAATAAACTGATCGGTCTTTCAGGACATGATTTCTTGTATCATGCCAATTTTAAGTAATAATACACCGAATCTGGGTAACTGGGGTTGGGGCGTTATAGTTGGTATTAAAGGAAGTTTAGTACAAACCATGGAAACTAGATTTATAAAAACACTTATTTGAGAACATTACCCTAAGATAGAATTTGAGGATTAGTATAGAATAAATTCCTAGAATTTTGGTAATGTATATATTTTGTATGTTTTCTAAGAAATACATCCCTGTCTGGATACGAGAAGGTAGAGGTGGATCTAGCACAGATGTACCTAGGAGTGAAAACTCTGACAAGGAGTTTCGGCCTTGACCCAAGGTATCCTGGTACACAAAAATGGGCTTTACGGCACTCTTGGTTATGACACTCCTAGGGGATATGCATAAGATAATTCACATTTTCTTTAAAAATCATTATGAAGGATTTATGAGTATATACTTCTTCAAAGAAAACATTTTTATGATTATGGATTATATCCATAAATTTTTCAATTTAAGTTAAGTGTTTTTCATGTTTGGAATTATGTATTTTGATTCTTAAACTAATCTAGTGTATGCCATTGTTTATAAATGGAGCCTAGTGGAAGGAATATAAAATGTATAAACACACGTAATCCATGTAGGGACTTCCCTCCTACTCAAGATAATTATAGTAGAGATGGTGATGTAACTAGTGTTGATAAGATTATGACCATACTAGGACAACTCACTCAGGTTATGAATAATAACATTACTTGTATGGAGAACCCTGATCCACAATGTGGAGGATCAATGTTAGACCACTACATGAAGAAACAACTAGCAACATTAAATGGGACTACAAATCCATTTTTATCCGAGCAATGGATATGTTCCTTAGAGAAAATATTTCATGCTTTGGGGAGTAGAGAAAGGGAAAAAGTTTTCATGGTAGTTTATCGCCCCACTGGAGATGCAGATCAATGGTGGTCATTGATTCCAAAAAAAGGAGGAGGAATAAGTATCAAATATGGAATGGAGGGAGTTTAAAGAGCTTTTATTAGAAAAATACTTTCCTCGTGACCATCGAGCATAAATAGAAAGGAAATTTCAGAGTCTGAGGGAAAAAATGGATGAGAATGTCACAAAGTATGAAGCTAACTTTACAAGGTTATAAAGGCATGCTGTAGATTATATATGTAACACAATATGTAAGATTTATTGTTTCTTTGATGGGTTAAAACCATTTCTCCGTCGAGCATTATCCTCTCAATCCTTGTCATCGTATGAAGATATTTTCTCATGTGCTATCAAGAGAGAAAATGAATTCTCTAAGTCTTATGACTTTAAAGCAAAGCAAGAGAAGAAGAGGTCTACTAAACACTATGGGAAAGGAAATAAGAAAATATGTAAGAAGGGGTGAGTTGAATTTCCAGCAAGTGATAATTGTGGAAGGAATCACCCTGGTGCCTATCTGAAAGGAAAAGGAGTATGCTAAAAATGTGGACAGAAAGGCCATCTTATTGGTGATTGTAAGGGGAAGAAAGAAAATACCAATGTTTAATGCTACAATTTTAGGGAGATGAGACATCATTTACTTGAATTTCCTAAGTGCCAAGAAAAATTACCTCAGAAAAGTCCAAGGGAGAAAGGCCAAGATTATGTGACCACTACTATTGAGGTTGAAGCTCCAAATGACGTGGTGGCAGGAAATTAAATGGTTTCCTCAAATTTAGCTAATGATTTATTTGATTTTGGATGATCGCATTGTTTCATATCTTCCCAGTTTTCCAAGAAAATTAGATATTTTAAATTTGACTTAACAATGGAGTTGTTAGTCAAAACTCCTAAGGGAAGTACCATTGCAACAAAGTTTTGTGAATGATTTCCCATTAGGGAACATAAATGTGATTTATCTGCTGATTACATCATCATACCCATGATTGAATTTGATATAATCCTTGGTATGGATTGGATTTCTAACTATAATGAGAAAATTTATTGTAATAAGAATGAGGTTACAATTTTCGATGATGATAAAGAGTAACTTATATTTAGAGGAGAAACATCATCTTCTAATTCTTATCTAGATCCACCCCCAGTAGCTCTACTAAATTCAATTATTGGAGAGGAAGAGAATAAAATAATTGTGGGCGAGGAAAGGGATTTTCAAATAGAGGATGTACCTATTGTGCAAGAATATATTTATGTGTTTCCATATGATTTACCCGGACATCCTCCAGAATGAGAAATTGAGTATTTTAATGACTTAATTCCTGGTTCAAGGCCCATATAGAATACCCCTTATAGAATTACCACTGTTGAATTAGTGTAACTAAAGAAACAACTAGAGTAATTGAGTAATAAGGGATTTATTCTCCCTATTGTTTCTCCATGGGGAGCCCCTATCCTTTTTGTTAAGAATAAAGATGGATCTATAAGGTTGTGCATTGACCACAGGGAGATAAATTCTATAACAATAAAAACAAGTATCCTTTACCTCTCATTGATGATTTATTTGATCAACTTCTTGGAGATAAATATTTTTCAAAGATTGAAATTCGATCTGGATATCATCAGTTGTGTGTGAAGAAGGAAGACATTCTGAAAACAACATTTCGAACCAGGTATGAGCATTATGAGTTTACAGTAATGCCTTTTGGGCTGACTAGTGCACCCTATGTCTTTATGGATTTAATGAATAGAGTTTCAAGGAATATATTGATGAATTTTTAGTGGTATTTATTTATTATATCTTTGTATACTCCAAAAGCTAAAAAGATCATGAAAATCACTTGCGCACTATTCTGAAAACTCTTTAAAGAAATAAATTATATGGGAAGTTGAGAAAGTGTGAATTCTGGATTTTGGAGATTTCTTTTCTTGTCTATATTGTCTCTAAGTATGGAATATATATTGATCCTTCAAATACAAGATCAATACAATAATGGCCAGAAACGATGACTATAAATGAGGTAGCAATTTTATTGGTTTAGAAGGTCATTATCGACATTTCATCCAGAATTTTTCTCGATTGGCAAACCCATTAACCAAGCTCACATGTAAAGGGGTTAAATTTGTTTGGAAAAAAGAGTGTGAATAATGTTTTGAATATCTTATGAGAATATTATTCAATTATCCTATCTTGAATCTACTATCGGGGAATGATGGGTTTGCTATTTATAGTGATGCTTCCAAGAAAGGACTTGGTTGTGTCCTTATATAGAATATAGAACTATTGCATATGCATCACTACAGCTAAAAATTCATGTGAAAAACTATTCCACTCATGATCTTGAGTTAGTATCTATAATATTTGCTGTGAAGATATCGATACACTATCTCTATGGTGAAAAAGATGAGATATATATTAATCATAAGAGTTTAAAGTATATTTTCTCACAAAAAGAACACAACATGAGGCAAAGGAGATGACTCGAACTACTCAAGGATTATGATTTCACTATGCACTACCACCTAAGGAAGGAAAATAAGGTGGTAGATGATTTGAGCAGAAATGATCATGGAGTTTTGAACAAGATGAGAGTTGAAAGGAATCCTATTTTCATGGATCTAGTAAAGATGGATATGGGAATAACCATGGAAGGTGAAAAATCAATACTTTTTCAAATGGTTTCCAAACCATCTTTACAAGAAAGGATAAAGAGTACTCAAAATGATGATGAGGAGTTTAAAAATAAAATTAAAGCTATAAATGATGGAAGATTGATCGACTTCGTATATGAAGATGAGATTTTGAAATTTGGGAAGAGACTTTGTGTTCCTAACATACCTGATCTAAAACGGGTATTGTGGGATGATTCTCATAGCTCCAATTTCTCTACACACCTGGGTAGAACTAAAATGTACAGAGATTTTAAGGAACATTTTTGGTGGGACAACATGAAGAGGGAGATTTATGAATATGTGTCAAGATATATGGTTTTTCAACAAGTGAAAGTTATAAGGAAATGCCCTGGAAGAGTCACACAATCTCTTCCCATACCTTAGTGTAAATGGGATGATATTACAATGGAATTTTTCATAGGGATACCCAAGACTCCTAGAAGTAATGACTCTATATGGGTCTTTGTTGATCGTCTTACCAAGTCAGCACATTTTCCTGTTATAAGAGATGATTTTCAACTTGAACGTCTAGAAAGACTATATATTAATGATGTTGTAAGACTTCATGGAGTACCCATATTGATTGTTTCTGATCATGATCCCCATTTTACAACAAGATTCTAGAAAAGTATTCAAAAGTCCTTGGATACTGAACTTTGTTTGAGCACTATCTACCACCCTCAAACTGATGGACAATCCGAACGTACTATTCAAACCTTAGAAGACATGTTGAGATATTTCTCACTTAACATTCAAGGTATGTGGGATCATTATTTACCATTTGTAGAATTTTTCTATAACAATAGCTTCCATTCAAGTATTCAGATGACACCATATGAAACGTTATATGGGAAGAGATTTCACACACCAACTTGTTGGGATGATGTTGGTGAAAGAAAACTTGTAGGCCTCGAACTTGTTGAGAAAGCAATGGAAAAGGTGAAGATTATCCAAACCCACATCAAAGAAGCTCAAAGTAGGAAAAAGAGATATGCTGATAATCGAATGAAGGATTTGGAATTTCAAGTAGGTGATTATGTTTTCTTGAAGGTATCTCTATGGAAGGGGGTTATAAGTTTCGGTAAGAAGGGTAAATTGAGTCCTAGGTACATCAGTCCTTTTGAAATTCTAGAACAAATTGGAGTTGTAGCTTACAGTTTAGCAATGCCTCCAAGTCTCTCCAAAGGTCATGATGTGTTCCACATATCACTATTGAGAAAATACATGCCTGAACCAACACATGTACTCACCTATGAAGAAATAGAACTAGAATCTGACCTGTCTTATTTTGAAGAGCCTATAAGAATTCTTCATACCAGATAAAAAGTGATGAGAAACTGGATGAATCGTCTGGTAAAAGTTCTATGGAGAAACCATAAGATGGAAGAGGCAACGTGGGAACAGAAGGAACTTATGATGAAGAACCACCTGAATCTTTTTATACAGTAATATTCTAGAAATTTCAAGGATGAAATTATTTTAAGGATGGGAGAATATAACACCCCAATCTTCCATGGTATGTTTCCCTTTGAATAATGCAGTAGCTTCATTGTATGCAAGTTGGAGTTTTAACACACCACGACCAATAAAACTAGCCTTTATGAATAGTAATACCCAATTTTTAAAAATTTTAAAATTTTATTTTTCAAAATGGACTTCATTTTTGGATTCGAAATATCAAAATTTTCTTAGGGTGAATTTTTGGTATTTTTCTGAAAGCTTTCGATTTTTGATGAATAGTGAAAAACACTGCGTTATTGTTTAAAAACAACTTTTATTTAAATAATTATTTATTTTATTTATTTTATGTCAAAATAGATACATAATACCTATATTAGTTCAATTTAATTCAATGAAGTCATTTTTATAATAAAATTTGATGTATAATATTTTATTGAACTTTTTACCGTCTTTTACCCACCTTCTAAGAGCAGTGACAAATTTGCATAAAACTTAATTTTACCACTTCTGTGAGTTGAATTTACAAAATCTGAGAGACACGGTTGACATAAGTAAGTAAAATTTGGTTTAATAAGATGAAAATATTTTTGGGAGAATAGTAATTTTTGACTTTTATTTACCACGGTTAAAATTAAATAGGGTAATTAAAGGTAAAAATGATATTAGAATTACACTATCACAAGTACTGATTCTATTGGATAACTGTAATTCGACCTGAAACAACCTTAGGAATAAAATATGATCCTTTTGTTCCACTTGGATTAGATTAGGACATTTATTATTATTTTATTTAAAGAGTTAAAAGTGTTAAATTCAAAGTTTAATAACTAAACCATTTTTAATATAGGGTTACACATAAGATAAATACAAATATAAATACCCATTAGAAGTATAAAAATGTTTCCTATATAATGGTATTTTATTTATAATTTTTAGACATTAAATAATTTAATTTATTTGTGACAAAATGGTGATGCAGTAATTACCTTATTAACGAAATATTAAAATAATTGATTTTATAAATATCCAAATAAATGTAATTTGCGACTTTTGATGAATTAAACTAATTTTATAGGTTAATATGACAATTTAGGGTTGATTCAATTAATTTTTTTCGAATTAATCATGCTGTTATGACTTTAACAAAAACAAAATTCCAAATAGTGTCAAAATTGACATAAATTTGTTTTTTAAACAAATACTATATAATTAATTGATATAATATTCCAAAAAATCTAAGGTTCAGCCAAAGGACTTATATAATGTGATATATATCAATAATTAACCACTTGGGGATCTATTGGTCTTTTATATTATGTTTATTATCCATTTATTATAATAATACAAGAATATATGGTAAAAGTTAAACTATTTAACAAACAGTTAAATCTAAAAGATGAGGATAATATGGGGACCTAAACTAATATAAAACCTATTGGTTGACAGGATTGATACCCCTCCCCACCTTATCCTAGAAATAAATCATTTTGGAGCCATTATAAACTAAATATGATTGTATAATAAAATAATATTTCAGGGTTTTCCTAAAGTGACCCTCACCTCTCTTATAAAAGGGTAGTTACCCTTCTCTCAAAATAACACCACCAAAGCCATTTGGATCAGCCAAAAACTGCTCAAATATCCTCCTAACTACCCTAAATTTTATCTAGATTCCTTACTTCGATCAAAAATCCAACTTAAGGAGCCCTTTTGATCCACTCAAAAGTAAATACCCGAAGAAGAGCTAATAATTTCACCACACTCTTTCAAGTTATTTTCTTCTTCCACTTCCTCTTTATTTGTTGTTTCCATAAAAAAATAATAACTCCATTACCTTCTATATAATGTGATGTTATTATAAATATGGTACAACCAAATTTTTTTATTCTATCCATCCTATAAATGACAAAGTCACCATATGTGTGTACGTACGACTTACCGTCTCCACATCGTGGTGTAGTTTGTTATTCAAACACTTCATTATTTGGATGGCTATAATAATGTGTATAAATAATGTAAATAATAAATATAACATGTTTATTATTCTTTATATATTATATACCATCCAATTACATACGATTTCGCCATCAATATGTTGATATTGTCGCTCGTGCGTATGTACAGATTACCGTCTCCACGAACGTGATGAGATTCAGTCTCCATCGTAATAATTCAAGAATAATTTTTATTTTATTATTAAAAATAATATTCAATAACTTAATATCATTCTGGATATGAATCAAATACATCCTATCCATAATAAACATGGCTTACGTAACCAAGAATATAAAGGAAAAAGAATCATTTAACACCCGAAACGATGATACTACTGAAATATTATTAACGAAGCAATATTATAGGATCATATATGATATCATATTTATGTATATTGTACTTGTATAATTTAATAACAATGTTTTAACTATTATACATGAGGTTAACATACCATTTACTAAGAATATTTTCAAGGTAATGGTTAATTTTACAATATCTTTACTTATCTGAGGTTGTTAATACATAAGTATCTATTGGGACCTCTTTATCATCCACATCCGTATTTTCCTAAAAATGTATTTCAAATTTTTTTACTATTTACTATGCTATGGGTTAAAGTCATTTATACCCTTATTTGACCTTATATGTTTTGAAAGGAATCTTTCCATCATTTTCTAAACAAGGTACTTTGTGACCTTTTCGAAAAAATTAAGGTAAGAATGCCTTTTTTAACTTATAAAGTAGGTGAGGCTATTTTACACCATTATAACGTCATAGAAGCTTACCTTAAAATATTATAATAATTTTTTCAAAATAATTTTTTTCTTTTATAATTATGTGACTCTTAAATGATTTCAAAATAGAAAGAGATATTTCTGTCAAATAGTTTTGATTTCATTTGTGTCAACATCCTTTGATAATTTTTTCACTTGTTTCAAGTTTATTGATTATGATACAAATATTACATATTGTATTTAAGGTTTTGTGATATTTTTGACTATGGATGTGTTATTTTTATACCATTCATGATTTATGGTTGAAGTATTGAAATTTTGTATGATAATTTTAATACGAATGTTTATGTTATGTTTCAACCTTTTCATACGAGGAATGTATTAGACTTAGTAAGTGACGGGTGGAGCCTGCTATAGCTCCTCAGTGCATCATTAGGTCTCATGAAACAATTATACCTGGAATTTGCTGAGGCCTTTCCCAATTTGATATATGGTTTTGGCCGAGCCCTTAATCATTTTTAGACATCTTGGCTGAGGACTTGAAAAAATGTTTCAGAATGTACCACAATATACATTACCTCATTATGAAAATAATATTGATGGTTCATATGGTTATTTGACTAGTAGAATACTGATGACTATATTTTATTATGGTATTATTTACTCAACTCACATTTCTACCATAAAGTCTTTAAGTTTATTATTTTTAATGGCATGTGTTTTCAATTATTCACCTTGCCTAATGTTTTTGTTATCTTCTGCTGTATTGCTTACTCTTACTAATCATTTTAGCTCACCCCTTTATTATGTTTCATTTTCCCAGGATATGAAGAAGTTAGTTATGAGTTACTTTCAGGCATAATCTAGGATGCTTGGATGTTTCTAATGAAATAAATTAGTGTTTTATTTATTTTCAAGTTGAAATGTTGAACTTATGTATGTATCTTGTTTCCAATAATACTAAACTTATCATTATTTCGGGAAATGATTCCTTGTATCATGCCAATGTTATGTAATAATGCACCGAATTTGGGTAACTGGGGTTGGGGTGTTACAAGATGTGAAAAGGTTGAACACACTACACAACCACAAAGTCCATGAGAATCGAATTGCATGATATTTTAATAAAAAATTTCACCTCCTCTCATTCCTTTTAGGATAACTGGTATTGGATCTGAGAACCCTGATGATAAAAGGAAAGAATCATTTGAAATTGGAGCCCAAGTGGGAAGGACCTTACATCATACATATGGTCTATCATAATGGAGCCTATTCACTAGCCACCATGGATGGGGTGTGTGTCACACCGGCCACAAATATGGGATTTCTCAAGAAATAATTTGTACAAGATATTAAGAAAAAGGGATTCTCCATCAGAGTTACCCCCATACATTTTCCTCACCACATGATGTTAAACTGCATGGAACATTTCTTACTCAACGCATGATGTCAACCTGCATGGAACATTTTGTCCCAAACGCCTAACATTAAACTGTGAAAAATATATACTTACCATAAGACATTAAATTGCATGGCCAATGTCCTTACCGCATGGATTTAAACTACATAGATCCATAAATCCCCTTCCCCTTCACATTAGGTAATCCATCATCATTGCAGCACAATGTTAAATTTCACGGTTCCCTAATAACTAAATATGGGATGATTATCATTTTCAATGAGATGCATAGGGATTCCTTGATCCTACATCTTGGTCCTACCATTTCACCATATAAAATACCCTTATTATACCCCTCTCTTGTCTCTTCACTATAGGGGAACCCATGAAACTCCTTGTTTCTCACACTGGTCTTAGCTCACATGAGCTTAGGAATCACGGTAGGTACTTACCCACAAAAGTAAGGAATATAGGTATACAATAGATCCATTATGGTCTTGAGTGTAATACCATAAAAGGCATACCATGAGTCCTTGACACATGACATTAAACTACACATTTGATTACCTTACTGCACGAAATTAAACTGCATGGTCCTCCAAGAACTTCAGATGGTTTGATTCTCATCCCGATGAGATATATAGTGACTACCATGCTTATATCCTTGGACCCAACCATGATGTCCCCACTAATTCACGTCGATCCACCTTTTTCCTCACCGAAAGATTCTAAACTACATGGAACTTCAAGAATTACGTGTAGCTTGATTCCTAACTATACAGGATACATAGTGATTCCAAGATCTCTAATCTTATCCACAACTTTAAATGTCAATGGAAATAATTCCAACCTCTACATTTGGGTCATAATTGTGTAAAGTATTTCCATTTCTAAAACCACATGTGGATTGATTATCATTCTCATGAGATACATAGTGATGCCCATAAATTCTATGTTCAGGCCCATCCACATCCATGACTCTTTTTAGCCCTTTGTCCAAAGTTTTCCTGGAAAGGTGCATTATGTGGTTGAGACATCTTTGGTCCTCATTGATGTCATATTTCTTCATGGAACCATGTCGCACACCCACCACATTAAGAACTCCATATTATGGTTTGGCCCACATGACCATAAACTATCCTCACATATACTTGCAACATGACATTAAACTATGCTGCATTACCCCATCCGCATGATGTTAAACTAAATAGAACATTTCTTTTTGACCACATGAAATTAAACTGTAAAGAGTTTTTCCTTACTACAAGTCATTAAATTGAACAACCACCTAGAACTACGTGTATCTTGATTATAATTTTCATGGGATATGTAGTGACACCCAAGTTCCCTTCTTTGGGCCTAGCCATAAAATTACCAACTTTCATGTCAATTCCTATGTCCTTACCACATGATATTAAACCACACAAAAGCATGTAGTTACCGCATGATATTAAACTATATGGATATATGTCCTTACCTCATGACCTTAAAAATCACAACATGATGTACTCACCACATGAAATAAAACTACATGGATGAAAACACATCCCCACTACATGAAAATAAACTATGTATACCATCTTCTATTTTCACTCCTTATTAAAGGACCACAATAGAACTACCTCGGTCAACTAGAGTATGGGGTGATTCAACCACTATTTAAGAGAAACTCAAATCTATATACTAAAATTCATGTCTTGATCATCTCAGACCTCTATCAAACTTACATGGATCTTATAAAGGATACCTAGCTTCAAGGACCCTTTTATTGACTATGCATGCATGCCCATGGCTCCTGCATATGCACCTATGGATGTCAACCAAATGCATCACTATGAAAAAGGAAATTACAATTATTATGATCCCTGATATCATCATCGAAGCACTCAACACCATAGTGTGTCTGAATAACTCCTTGTATGGATTTCCCAAATCATTAATCAAGACTTTAGAAACTCGAGCATTGCTTTACACCATTTACCTTCCATTCTTGAGAAGATTTTGGAGCACTCTTAACCCTATGTATCCTAATTAGCCTCCTGTGTCACATCCTTTATGTTAGGTCCATGAAATTAATGACCCTAAACTATCTATTCATTGGTCAAAACTATAAAACCTTAAACTCTAGAACATAGTGGTCCAAATCAGAAGACCTTAAACTGCTAGAAAAAGGGACAAAAGAACTTTTCAGGCCAAAAAACCATAAAGGGTGACCTAAGAAAAAGTCAAGTCCCCTCCTACTAAACACTTCATCCTAAGAGTTTAGGAAGACATTGGGGCACAAGAATAAATGTTTAAAATCTCATAGGGTCCATAAACCTAGTAAAATATAGGCTATGATCAATGGACCCACTGGTCCTAGAAAACGTAAGGGAAATATTTGGCACACCTCCTCGATGCAATAATATGTTCACTAGGTTGTGACATAACCATTAGGGCATTCAAAACCTCCTTGGATTTTACATCTTTCATGAACCACACTCTGTGATTTAGGTTTCATCGAGTAATCATAACCTTGATGGACCTTGGAAAGGATATATGACTTCAAGGACCCTTTGCTTGACTATCCATGCATTCCCATGGATCCTGCATATGCGCCTATGTCCTTCAACCAAATGCTTCACTCTAAAAAAAGAGATTCTAATTATCATGAGCCTTAACACCATCACGTTAGCACTCAACACCCCAGTGTGTTTGAACCACTCCCTATATGACTATCCCACACCATTCTCTAGATTCTAGCACTCTAGATTGTGATTTAAAACCCTTGGACCGAACTATCCAAGGAGATTCAATATCCTCTACATTACTTCACCATGTTTTATACCGTTTCTCAATGATGGACTGTGAAACATCATTTACTAGCCATTGATGGCAAAAATATCATGATTAAAAACCACATGGCATAGATCATGAGCTTCATTTTAAGATCTAGCCACCATAGGGTACCAAAACCCTTTTCATAGAGTTTTGTTACCATATCCAACTTCATCAAATAGACATTTGAGTCTTTGTAAATATTCCATAGACCTCAGAAAGAAGTGGGGATTTTATTTTTATTTGCATGATACAAATGCATAAGGGCCTTGAACCACCAACTAAATACATCTTATTCTTTCCAGAATAGAGATTTGATCTTTGTGAGCCTTTTCAACACCGTGAAGGAACCTGTCATTTCATAATGTCAAGGGACATACCCAACATGTCTACACCATCTCATATTCATCGAATACAACTCCTAGGTTATGATTTATATCATACATACCCCAACTACCCAGGAAGTTTTTATATGCCTAGTATTCCAACTTCATTAATATTACTTTTATGGATCTTCCTTATCCCTTGGAAAAGATACTCAAATTCAAGTTACCCCTTGGATTGACTATGCATACATGCAAATCGCTCCTGCATATGTTCGTATGACCATCAACCAAGCTTGTTACTTTATAAAAAGGAAATTATAATCCTCATGATTCTCAACAAAACCAAGGTACGATCGAGCACCTCAGACTATTTTAGGTCACTCTTGGCATTTCTGCATCATATCCCATGCTAAGATAGATGGTTCAATCTAAAAGTCCTTAAACTAAAGCAATAGATGGTATGAGATAAAATATGAAAAACTAAAGCAATTTATGGTTCAAGCTAAAAAACCATAAATAAAAGAAATAGATGGTTCGGGGTAAGATAACTTAAACTAAAGCAATTGATGGTTTGAGCTAAAATACCTTAAACTAAAGCAACAGATGGTCCGATCTAAAAACCCTTAAACCAAAGAAATAGATAGTCAGAGATAAAAGACCTTAAAGTAAAAAAACAATTGGTATGAGATAAAAGACCTTAAACTAAAGAAATAGATGGTCCAAGCTAAAAGAACTTAAATTAAAACAAAATAAGGTCTGAGGTAAAATATCTTAAATTAAAGAAATAGATGGTATGAGCTAAAATACCTTAAACTAAAAACAACAGATGGTCTAAGCTAAAAAAACTTAAACTAAAGTGCATGGAAATAATCATGAGAACCCTTATATGGACTTATTAAATCTGATATTCTTTCTATAGATATGTAAATCACTCATTCTTCAAGAGATATCTCTTACCTAGGAGATCCCTCTATAGACCAGGAATTCATGATCATGCAATGAAAATCAAGGGATGAATATCAACGATGACTTACAGGATAATAGAATAGTAGGATATCATACATATCATATAAAGTTCAACAAACCCATCCATTGATACTATATAAAAGGATAGATCTCCACATACCAGAGCCTCTCTTATGAATGTGTGATCCATAGTACGATTGAAAAATTATATTTCCATTATATGACCTACTCAGATGTGTCTTTAAGATAAAAAATTATTTTCTCTAATAAAGTCATAGATTAGTGAAGTTGATCAATAGATTCAGTCTCCACCTCCGCAACATGTTGCAGCTCCTCCGCATTGGCAATAACATAAATCCTAGTTCTCTCTACTGCATCTCGGAATCCATACTTATATAGCATGGTGTTTTTAATGTATGGAATTCATACTGAACTTAGGATAACTCCATCTGAAAATGATTGATTTCAAATTGGAGATGACTTGTCCGAGCCCTCTCAACATTAATTACGTCCCGGTGATTAGTATCTTCCATCGTTCATTGGGTAGCTTCATTCATGGAATTTTTCCAATCCTTCTTCACTAAGGATAAATCTTTAGGTACTTCTACTCTCAACTCAACGTCCATATTATATTTCTGTATGGGGATTAACTCCTTTAATTGATAATGAAGATAATAATAATCAAAGACTTCATAACCAAGGGTGGGAAACATGAATCAAAGATGGCCCAATTAGTCCTTCAACTCATACAATGGGGTTTCTAACACTAAATTTCAAATATACCACCACATCTATCTCCACATTGATTGATAGAGCACTATAGATCTAGGGTCATAATCTATGTTTATCTTGGGCAAGTGAACCAATTTTAGAACAATATCACTAAAAGATTGTGTTGTGCCCATGCTTTTTAAAGACGAGGGGAGAGAACCAACCTCCACATTGGTAGATTCAATTGGAGTAACTCCTATAGGGTTAGGCACCAAATCTTCTAAACTTCAAGGAAAGGGTGCCATAATAAGGGATGTTGGAGCATGTGAGTTATAGGATAAATCATGTGGTGCTACTAAATATCAACAGGTGTGACTAAGGTTAGAAACATAACTTTTTCAGCAGCATCACCAAAATCATCCATTTTCGTATCTTTTTCTGTAAGAGAAGATGAATATGATTCTTACGATGAATGGATTCAAACCACCACCAACACATTGTCCACAAGATATCCTTGATCGCCACCTTTTATAACTATGAGAGTAAAAAATAAATGTTTGGAGGCAAGGAGTGAGTAAACAAAATTGTATGGCCTTGAGAAGAGCCTTTAACTTCTTTGAAGCTCACCTCCACACTGGATAAGATAGTGGAAGAATAACTACCCACATCGATACCCTCGAAAAATGCCTCCATCTGTGCCAAATCAGATGGAACACTAGTTGAAATGTCTGTGGAAGGCAATGAACCTAGTTGAATGGGACCCTCAACTATGTATACTCCTTGATGTATTGGTTTTAGTAGTGGTGGATTCACTGGAGCCTCTAAATTCTCACCCACATCCTTAGGAGCATGCACATTATCTTCTAAATGAGCTCTGCGGGGACCTACATGTTCTTAGAAAAGCATGAATGTGTTGTTAGAATAATTTATGATAAATAGGGGAATCGAATACCCTACTTAATTAGGGGTTATATAAGAGACAAATCTGATAATGTGGACCAATTACTTTTATTTATCTTCTTCTTTTCTAAAAAAGGGCTTCCAAAAGGTGTTGAAGTTAGATCTATCACCTCAGAAGCGACAATTTTCAGCCTCATTTGAGCATGTTGTCCTGGGGAACCTTCATCACCAGCTCCTCGGTCACCACCAAATTCCTCCCCCCGACCATACCATAGGGAGTATACATAGGGAATGGTAGGTCTGGGTAGTCTTTAGAAACCTCCTCTCACATCCATATATATAAAGGATGTCATCATGATGGTAAGGACACATTGGAATCATAAGAGGCACAATAGACCCAGACTCACTGCTTCTTCCATAATAGGGTTACCATGCTCATACAAAAAATTTTTAAGCATAACTAGAAGGACCATTTGGTGTACTTATGGAGAATAAAATATCCATCCTAGGGAACTCTCCAAGACCTCAAAAATACTTCCATGGAGGGCCCTCACGTTCCCCAGATTCTCTTCAAAGGTAATACCGCAAGGCATTGTGATATAATTAAAGCCATCCAAAATCACCTTTGAGAGGACCATTATGCCCCAAAGGTCATCCTTAGAGTACTTTAGCTTCCACGTTTCCCATTGTCGAGACATGATTGGAAACATCAATTCTTGCACGTCCCTTGTAGATGCAACAGTATATGAATCTATTGGTAATGGTAAGAGTTTAACCTCCTTGAATGGTGCCACCAGAGCTTCCGACCTCTTGAAAGACAACTCCTTCCTAGGCCCGGGGTTGGATTCAACTACTGGGGGATGACAATCCTCACTCATCAAATTGGATAATTTCCCATTGGGATATGAGAGGATCCAAATATCTCCATAGTGTTTGGATAAGCTGATGGCTACATCCTTAGGGGGAAGGTGTATTTCGACACCAATTTCCTCTCTAGTAAACATTAGCCAAAATTGGTTAGCTACCATCAGGTTCTTCTCAAATCTAACATGAATAATGTTAGGACACCTTGTTTAGATGCACCAAAATTGGTGGCTTAACCAACATGGTTCATACCATTCACATATGAGGTCCCCTTCAATGCAGGTAGAAAGAACACCCTCATAGAGGGACATCATATAAGCACATTCTTTGAGGCTCAACTTACCATCATTGATAAAAATTCATGCCCGAAAAATATCATATATCTTAAAGGATAAACATTCATGATGTTTCAAAAAATTCCTGATTTCCTAATCTTTCAATACAATTGGTCTTACCTCATTAATAAACTGCAGGTATGGTACAAAGTCAATTTTGGGGATTTTATGAATGTTTAGATATTCATAACCACCCATATTATCCCTTATCCAACCCCATATCATGTGGAAGGGGCTTGGGATTCTGTAAGGGGACTCTCCCTTATAAACATGATACATGAGGTGATAAATCTTTTCCAACATAGGGATATCCAGTCTGACGTACTCCTCTCTAGACATCTTTGTCTCCATCATAAAAGTGGGGAATTGAATTCCACCCTTCTCTTTTGTGGGAAGTATGTACTCACTCAGGTACATGGCAAGAAAGATAGCTAGTTGGAATAATTGGCCAACACCAGGGAAAAACTCTCATCCCAAATATCTGAACTTCCCACCTTCATCCATGGGCCAATAAGCACCCAAAACACTACAAGAATTCTTCATAAGGCAACCCTTTGGATTCCTGATATCAATCTCAAAACAAGTATTATTAAAAAAATATTATTCCCATGTTTTTAATGGGATGTCACCCCTAGGAAGCACCCCCTTTGGGTGGGTATTCTTAGCCAACTTAATCAGAACTCATGTTAAAAAAGGGGTTTTGGTCACATCATCCTAGGATGATTGGGGAGGAATGAATTCATTATACATGATACCAATTATAGGAACACCATAAATCTATTCCATATCCCAATGACTAATGCTAAATTTGTTGTGTGTGAATTGGAAGGTGTTCCTATCTGGGATACAATGGCTGAATAGCTCCACCATAAAATTCTTATTGCAATATGCTAATGTCTATGATATCCAGAATACTTCATATATCTTGATTTCCTTTAGCTCATTGGGGAATTCAGAAATAATATATTGAACCAAGAAGGACCATCCCCAGTCCAGTCCAAATCTTCCCCTCGACCGGAAGTCCCAATTAGAGATCCACTCATATGTTTGATCAGTGGTTGACTACCACATTATCAAGAGATACATGTGGATGTCCTAGTGAGATACATGATTAGTCTGGTCTAAATATGTTATAATTAATATCAATATATGGCCATCCCCATGGTCCCTTTTATAAATAAAGTCCCCCTAGAGAAATTCTATCTAAAAGGGTATTTTGAGCCCTCCAGATCTGGAGGAGGGTATAAATATTGAATTCAGTGAAGGGATGGAAGCGTCATTGCTAAGACCAAACCCATAAAGGGGAAATAAGTCCAAATGGGGATAGTCCGAGAATTTTGATCACATCAATTTTAGCAGGCTCTATTGATATTACCCAATTGAACAATGACAAGTAGGGTCCACGATCGCTATCATAGCCTCACAACGGGAAATCATTACCCTCACCTCCCTCTTTCACATCTTGTCAATTGGTTGATTAGAACCAGAATCCATTCAAAAATAATTATGTGGTGAAATTTAGAAAAATAAAACATAAATTCTTTTCAAAAGAAAACAAGGGCATGAAAGTTCCAATAGAATCATGTGAATTTCATGACTCAGCAAGGGATCTGCGAACCAAACAAATGGTTCACGGATTGCTTGTTCTCTGAAGGACTCATGGGGCACATAACCCCTTCAAGGTGTCACATGCATCGCAAGAACCCTCTACAGAATCACGATCATGTGATCTAGACATGGTCACACGAATTGTCAATAATAGAAAAATTATTCCAATGGATCCTATGAAACCCTCAAGGAAACCACGGTACTCATAGTTAAAGTCTAAGGAATTATTGGAAATAAAGTTCATGGTCAAGGAAGAGGAGTGCTTGAGCAGAAAAAATTATTGATCAAGAGATTTGGAGAGACGGGTTCACAATGTGAACTTGTAAATAGGATTCACGATTATAGTTTGTGACCGGGTCTTGCGATGGGATAAATAATGCAATTGCTTTGAGGATAGGAGACAAATCGAATGAATTGTTCTCCAACCCCTATATAGAGGCAATTTATAGAATACCTAAGGTCAACCAGTAGACCTAATGTCAACTAAAGCACTGTTTTGTGACACCATCAAAGGTTTTGGTAGAAATTAGTTCTCCTCAGAACCAAGTCCTAGTCCCCTATTACATCACTCATATGGGGGGGGGGATTTGTTGATGTCTATCAAATAATAATTTTAAAAATCAAAAGGGAATAAATACCTGAATAGGGGTATTAATTTCCCCATGAAATAATGGAAGAAGGGGATAATTGAAGACTCAAGAAGCCTATGAGAGACTCGCGATCACATGACAATTTCAAGGTCACGCAAAGGCCCCCACACAAGGCATATGTCCCATGTATAGTCCCATAGGTACCTCTTAAAAAAACATGCATGATCTTGTGAAGCCCCCCCCAGACAATTGAATGAGATCCCCCAGGTTGCAAGTTTTTTCATTGGCAATTTCCTGACAAACCATCCAGAATAATTTGAGAATAAAGAGAGATGAAATTCTAAATGAAGATACCCCTAGTGGTCATGAAGCCCATGCACTAGGTCATCATTAGGAAGAATAAAATCCCTTGGTGATATCTAATAAATCTTGAATGAACTCCAAGACTTAAACACATAAAACAAAGGAGATAAAAGACATGACACAAGAGGGGTTCTCAGTCATAGAAATACATGCGACGCGTTCCCCTAGAAACCTGTGAAGCAGCGCGAGTCCTTAGTGACATGTCCACATCACCTTGCACAAACACTCTGGTTTGTCAGCCTCACCACATGGAAGTCATCAAGAGTGTCCCGAAAACTCCATGGTGCTCTAAGTATAAGAAGATAGGCATGTCCGCTACATGCTTACACAATCTCGATATGACTCATATTGGTTAAGCGATACATCATCCAAAAAATGAGTAAAAATAATAGATAATACTCGTAAAATCTCACATGATTCTTGACCTTTGTAAATTAAAACAAATAAGACAAAAAGGGAGGAGGCAGGAGGGGTTCATGGTCACTGAAAGATAGACAATGTGCCCCTAATAACCTGCAAGGCACCACGAGCCCTCAGCAACATTCCCACCTTATTTCTCGAAATCCCTTCAGCTTTCCATCCTCATATTCAGGAAATGGAATGATAACACACCCATGTGTGACCCATATTGGTCACACGACATATCTCTAAAAAATAGGATAAATACCCTCGACAACGCACATGAAATCTTACATGACTCCAAATATTTGTTACATCGAATAAATGGTATTAAAAGGGAGGAGGTGAGAGGTACTCGTGGTCACTGAAAGGCATGGGACACCCAAAATGCACCCAAAACGATGTCCTGAGAGACCCCAAGACAAGTCACCCAATGTCTCACGAGTGTATTCCCATATTAATTTGAATCTTGCAGAGGACCTCAAACATGCCAATACAACAACATGGAGGTCCTTCGACACAACTGCATGATCGAACAAGTCTTCATAATCAGTAATAATTTGATAAAGGATGTATTGACTAAGGAGACTTATGATCACTAAAAACCAGGAAACTAATTTGAAGAAATCCTTGATAGAGATACTCATGAAACCGCATGGTGCTATGCCCCTCCAACAACTCTATAATAGACTTACGCCAGATATTCCACAAAAATAATGAGTATCATGGGTGGAAGTTTCTATAAATTCCCCACCCGAACATGAAGAAAGGGTTGGATTTTTGATCGAACGAATGCCTGTGATCTACGGGATTCATCTCTCAACTTCTTTAGGCTTCACAGGAAAAATGATTATGTGAAAATCTATATTTTTCATTTGGTAATATACCGATGGGAAGTCATAGTATTCATGCACTATATATAAAGTGCTTCACATGATCAATCAAAGATTACCCAAAGGACTTCCATGAGGACATACAAATAACATACCACATGTACTCAAAATTACATGAGACTCAAAGAAGCTGACATTGAATAAAAATAAGGAAATAAAAATATAAGTGTTTGAAAGGCCACTGTCGTGGGTTCCCTCAAACGATTAGTGTGATTTTGGGGTATTTAGGTGCAGTAGAGTGGCTGACCAAGGTCGTCTCTCAAAGGAGGAATCCAATTAAAACAACTTCTTAGAGGTATTATAAAAATAAAATAAAAGAGAATGAAAACACTACTTGAAAGGATGGGCATTGGTTATAGTTTATAAATCTAGAAGAAGTTTTCTATAAGAAGATTGTATTTTTTTTTGTTTTTAGTTTTGAAATGAATTTTGATTAAAATGACACAATAAGAAGATGTTTTTTAGACAATATTTAAATGATGTAATAGATCTAACCCTACATCTTCAATAAATTATTTATCATTATAATTTAAATTTACATCTACTTAATTATGATCCCTTAACTTGTTAACCCCTGAACACTATGAGAATTAATCTTACCACAATGATGTACTAAATTAAACCCTAGGTTATCTTCAGAACATGTAATCACAACACCCTGCTTTCATTGATGTTATAAGGATAGCTTATGGTTAGTGGTAAATTAAGGCACATATCCATTATGTAAATGAGGACTAATTGAGTTTAGGTAGTATGTTTTAACTCTACAAATTAATCCCATGTGGTCTTGAATTACTAGTTAAGGTTGCACTCTCACAGTTCACACAATTCCCTACCTCGCGTGTTTTGTGTTAACTATTAAATTGCTTACTTATCTTCATTTAAATTTAAAATTCAGTTTATAGATCATAATATGTGAATTTAATTAACTCATTTATTCAAAATAAATGAATTAAGAAGGGTATAGGTCGATCAATTACTAAAAAGAACTACTCTTCCATGGGTGGTTTAGTCATCGTAGAAACGTTTTTCATGTGAAAAGGTTTAGAAAGGGTAGAACCCAATCACATTTCTACTCTTGATTCCAGACCAATTAGGAAGATTAAGAGAAAAAACAAATTTAAACAAAATAGAAGAAAATAGAAGAAATAAAATAAGAACAAAGAAGTTTATTATGAAAATACAAACATTACAACATGAGGAAGAAGAATAGGGCTTCGACGAAGGGATCTTTGCTTCAAGAGCTACTCTTATTGAATTGCTTAGGGAATTGGAGTGGAAACTCTTATCATCTTTCATAAACTTCCTAATTCACGTACCAACCCCTCCAAATGAGAGAAAAAGCAATTTATAGAGTGGTGGGGAGGCTAGGTTCAAAGTGGTTTGAAGTGTGAATGGGGAATCTCGGCTAAATATTTTATGAAAAATTGAACCACCCATTTGACCACAAAAACTCATGAATCATCTGTCCTTAAAGCAGTATTATTCGTGAAAAAATGAGGTGTCAAGATCCCCTAAAAATTTGGGCCTGATCCAAGGACTAGTGAAGAAGTTATGACCCAAATACAGAACCCATGTCCATTCTGCTGGGTCCAGCCCACCATTGACTTAATAACCCATTTACTCCATCCATATGCACTCTATAGCTCTAGATTCCTGAATAAAAGTTGTAAAAAATTAAGTTAGGGACACTGTTTCAAAATATTATGTTCAAATAATAAATATTAAAATATTTATCTTCAAAATACTACAGTATATTTTAGAAGGGTAAAACTGGAATTTTCATCAAATTTTCAGATGAATGATCTAATCCCAAATATTTCATAAATGAACATATTTAGAACAATGCGAGGAAATTATGTCATTTATTATAAATAAAATATTCAAAAAAATAGTGTTTTATCAACTCCCCCACACTTACCCTTTTTCACTCCTGGGAAAAACCTCATATCAAGTAAACACCAATATCAAATCAAAAGAAATTTTAAAACACATATCATTGAGATCAAACAATTACACACCAAGAAAAAAAAGATATCATGCCTCATAAAAAATCATTATTTAAAGTTCATCATTTATATTATTCAATATATTTACACTTTATTTATCCTCCCTTACACAAAACACTTACCTCACTTGAATTTTCTCTTATCACAAAAATGTCATTTTTTTGCAATGTCTTTCTCATCCAAACTCATACAAGGGTCACCATAGGCTTGATAAATTCATACCTCGCTACCCGATTGGAGTCAAGGACATATGATTATCATGAATACTTTTCAGGGTTTTTCTATGATTTTTGGTTGGTAGGATTTAGATGTGAAAAATTCTGAGGATAATTGAGGAGGGCTTGACTCTTTTTGAATAAAAATTGCATTAATCTAATTTTCACTTAAATATGGTCTCCTCCTAAATCTACATAGCATTGATTCATGTTCACCATCATGAAAAATAAAGGAATGTGCACACCATTTAACATTTCAGCAGCAAAAATGTCAATCTTCTCAGACATGATTTTCTTAAAAGCTTCAGATAGGCCCATATTTCCCCCCTATTAGAAGCTCCAGAAAGGCACAACTTGTTTTATCATAAAAGCTCCAGAAAGGCACAACTTTCACTATAATGTTTTTCTTCAGCAATAAACACATCTGTTCAGAATTTAATTTTTCACCCGAATTATCACAAAATGTGGTAGCATAACACAAGACAACTTCCCCACACTTAAGCTCAACTAGATTATGAAATTTCACTTCAAGAGTTGGTTGGATAAAGAAAATTGGTTTGTAATGTGGCTAACCTAATAGGATGTTCATGGATTCGAAGGGCTAAAAGGATTAAATGTACAAGGTAGGCCATTATAAAAAAGGATTTTTTTAAATTGGGGCTTTAATACCAAACAAATGCCTTAATAATTTAAACATAAATACCCCAAACCCTCATGTTTTGACAAGAATAAATCAAATTCTGGTTAAATCAAGAATGTTTTGGTTTTCTCAAGAAGTTAGGTGAATAAAAATAATATGAAAATAATGGTTTAGAAGCCTCACAGGAAAGTGGTTTCAAATATAAAGACAGTGAGATGTGGCATGGGATTCAAAATTCAGTGTACTTTTCATGAAATTACTAAATATTTGAACTTGAAACAAAGTCATTTCAGCATTCATTTAATATTATTTTCAATGGATAAATTGTTTCACTTATTGATATGGATTTAAAAATGGTGATGAGAATCATTTCATCACGATTTTTTAATAAAAAAACACACAAAAAATGATAAATAAACACACACATTTTTTGAAAACACATAATTTTTTTAAACAAACAACAAATGAAAATCATAAACTATAAAGGTTACCTCCCCCACACTTGAATTTTCCTCAATGTGAACCCATGAGATGATATGTGTACATGAAATGAATAATTTTATTTAGGAAAAGTAATATAAAAGTGAAAGGGTTAGGAACAGCCTGATATTCTCAAGTGATGACGGGGTCATGCAGTTTGATGAAATCAACTGCATTGGTAGGAAGTCCCTCGATGTATTTCTTCAAACGTTTCACATTGACTATAAATCTCCTTATAGTTTCCTCTTGTGTGATCTATGCTGCACCATAAGGAAAAACATTAGACACAACATAAGGACCTAACCATCTGGAACGCAACTTACCAGGCATCAACTTCAGTCATGAACTGTAGAGTTGGACTTTTTCTCCAACAAGAAACTCCCTTTTCTGGATCATTTTATCATGAACTACTTTTGATCTTTCCTTGTAGAGCCTTGAGTTCTTATATGATGATAGTCGAATCTACTCAAGCTCTTGAATTTGCAACTTCTTTTGAATTCTAGCTTGGGCCAAATCCATGTTGCATTTCTTTATAGCCCAATATGCCCGATGATCGACTTCCATTGGGAGATGACATTCTTTCACAAAAACAATCTGAAATGGGGAAATACTATTGGGGGTCTAGTATGCTATCCTATAAGACCACAACGCATCATCCAAGAACTTGCTCCAATACTTTCTATTTGGCAGCACGGTTTTCTCCAAAATTTGTTTCAACTCACGATTTGAAACCTCATCCTGGCCATTTGTTTTGGGTTTGTATGGTGTTGCTGTTTTGTGTGTAAAACCATACTTTTGAATAAGGGAAGCAAAATTCCTATTGCAAAAGTGTGTCCCGTGGTCACTGATGATGGCCTTTGGTACTCCAAACCTGCAGAAAATTTGAGCCTTGAAAAAATCCACTACAACATGAGAATCGTCAGTCCAGGTGGCCTTGGCCTCCACCCATTTACTCACATACTCGATAGAAACAAGGATATACAAGAAACCAAATGAACTAGGAAAAGGGCCCATAAAATCAATTCCCCAAACATAAAAAATCTCACAAAATAAAATGGGTTGTTGGGGCATCTCGTGTCTCCTTGAAATGTTTCCAGTGTGTTGGAAACGAGAGCATGACTTACAAAACACATGGGATTCATGGAATAAGCTAGGACAATATAATCCAGAGTCTAAGACTTTTCTAGTAGTATGTTGGGGTCCAAAGTGTCCACCACAAGAAAGTGTATGAAAAAAATCAAAATAGACTCAAACTCATGATCAGGAACACACCTCCTAATGACTTGGTCACTACACATGCACCATAGGTAAGGATCATCCCACACATAAAACCCAGACACTTTTTAATTTATGGACTTGATGCTTCTTCAAATTTACTGGTATTTCAGAGGCAACAATGTAATTAACTAAATCAGCATACCAAGGATGCATACCTGAGATGGTATGGATATGCTCATCAGGGAAAGTGTCCCGAAGTGGTACCTGGTTCAAGGTGTCACCCTCTGGTGTGTGAGTAAGCCTACTCATGTGGTCCTCTACCATGATTTATAACCCCCTTTTGCCCTTCATCTCAATATCAAATTCTTGAAGAATGAGCATCCATCGAATCAGCCTAGGATTTGCATCTAGCTTCTACAAGAGGTACCTCAGAGATGCATGGTCATAAAAAACAACTACTTTAGAGCCCAATAAATATGAACGAAACTTATCTAAAGTGAATATAACAACAAGAAACTCCTTTTCTGTGGTTTTGTAATTTTATTGGGCTAAATCCAGTGTCCTCAATACATAGGCGATCACATGTGAACGTCCCTCCACCCTCTAAGACAAGACAGCTCTAACCGTGAAGTTGGAGGCGTCAAACATAAGCTCAAAAGGAATCTCCCACCGTGGGGGATGTATGATAGGTGGAGTGTCCAGACACTTTTTTATCTCATCAAATGAATTCCTGCAAGAATCATCAAACACAAAACCATAATCCTTTTGAAGTAATCGTGACATAGGAAGAGCAATATTACTAAAATATTTGATGAAGCGCTGATAAAATCTTGAAAGCCCTAGGAAAGATCTAACATCACGCACACCTAAAGAATAGGGTAAGGATTAAATAAATCCTATATTAGATCTATCAACCTCTATCCCATGTATTGACACTACATGCCCTAAGAAAACGCCATGCTCTACCATGAAATGAAACTTTTCAAAGTTTAGGACCAGATTCTTCTCAATACAACGATTCAACACCTTTACCAAAATACTTATAAATTCATCAATTGAAGACCCATACACTGTAAAATCATCCATAAATACCTCTATGAAGGTCTCAATAAAATCATAAAAAATATTCACCATACATCTCTGGAAGGTACCTGGGGCGTTGTAAAGTCCAAATGGCATCCTTTGGTAGGAAAACGTGCCAAAGGGACAAGTGAATGTAGTCTTCTCCTGATCCTCTAGAGCTATAGGAACCTGAAAATATCTAGAAAATCCATCCAAGAAACAATAGTGTGTCTTTCCAGCTAGTCTCTCAAGCATATGATCAATAAATGGTTGGGGGAAATGGTATTTGTGAGTGGAATGATTTAGTTTCCTATAATCAATACACACACGCCAACTCTTTTGCACCCTCATTGGAACTAACTTATCTTTATCATTTTTAACAATAGCAACACCACTTTTCTTAGGAACAACCTGAATAGGACTTACCCACTGAGAATCTGAAATGGGATAGATTATATCTGCCTCGAGAAATTTTCAACCTCTTTTTTAACAACCTCCAAAAGTTTTGGATTGAGTCTCCTTTGTGGCTACCTAACTGGTTTAGCCCCATCCTCAAAAAGAATCCTATGCATGAAAATAGAGGGGCTAATACCCGATATGTCAGCCAAGGTCCACCCAATTGCCCTGATGTTTCCCTCAAAAGATTCAAAAGTTTTTCTTCATGTTCAAAAGAGATATTGTTAGCAATGATAACCGGTAATTTCTCACCACTCAACAAGTATGAGTATTTGAGATTTGGTGGAAATGGCTTGAGTTCCAGTGTTGGGGGGGTGGTGTATGGATGGAGACATAGAAGGAACTGAAATATATGCACAAAGAGAATCAGTATCAGAATAGAAATCATCACAATCAGAGAATAAAGAATCAAATCCATTAGCATACTCAACAACCATGTCATAATTAGAGTTTACATAATCAAAATCATAATATGATTCCATTTCAAAATCAAATCTTAGAGAGTCTTGTTCGTTAGAAACAGGTGTGGAAGTTCTCTTAGACATTAAATCAGAACCAATACTCATAATCTCACTAAGAATAGGACAATAAAATTCCATGGGGTTTTTACTTGGTGGTTCAAAATGGGAGATAAAAAATGCAGAATGATCCTCTGAGGGGTACTTAATGGAATCCATAACATTAAATATCACAACTTCATCCCCAAATTCCATGGAAAGTGTACCCTCATTGAAATTTATGATAGTTTTTGCAGTTTTGAGGAAGGGTTTACCTAAGATAATGGTGGCATGAGAACTTACCTGATCATCCTCCATGCTAAGCACGTAGAAATCTTCTAGAAAGATCATGTCTCTAACCCAGACAAGTACATACTCAAGGACTCCCGCTGGATATGCCGTAGCTCTATTCACCAACTACACCAATACTCTCATTGGTTTTAGCTCACCAACTTGCAAAGAAGAGAATACAGAGTGAGGCATCACATTTATGGAAGCTCCTAAATCACAAATTTCATCATTGAAGTGCAACTCCCGTATGGTACATGGGACGGTGAGTGTCCCGGGATCCTTGCACTTTGTTTTCATTGCTAGAGTTGGTGTAATGAGTACTGAGACATTCCTTCCAAGGTTTATCCTCTCATTTACCTTAATCCCTCTTCAATTGGTGCAGAGTTCTTTTAAGAATTTGGCATACCTTGGGATTTTTTTGATGGATTCAAGTATAGGGATGTTGATCTCAACACGCTTGAATGTGTCAAAAACCTCTTTTTGCATCGCCTCTTCAGCCATCTTCTTGGTTTGAACAACCCTATTTGGAAAGGGAATAGGTTTAAGAGGAAAATCATCAATATTTTTCTTACCTTTATCTTTCTCCTTGGGTTTCTCATTAGTTGTTATGGAATGGGGCTTCTCTAGAGTTGAGGTGAACCCCGGTGGAATGATAGGTAGAGAATAATCAGTTGTTTGTTTCCCACTTCTCAATGTAATGGCACTAACATTCCCCTTTGGATTGGGAGTAGGTTGGGAAGGAAGACTTCTATAATTCTTACTTACCAGATCATGGAGGGCAGTGGCAATCTGGCTCATTTGAGTCTTCAACTCCCGGAACTCCAAACCTTGACTCTTCAGCTCATTCTATTGATTAATAACAATTTTTTTCAAAATATCATCAGTGTTAGAGTCTACCTTGTGTTATATATTCCCGTGTTGCTGACTTGTTGATGTTTAAGCTTAGAATCTCCTTTGGGGTTGTTGGAAACCCTATTGGTAAGGTGGAGGCTTCTAGAAGTTTGGTTGAAAAGGGGCCTTTGTTGTTTCCCAGAGCCATACCTCATGTCTAATTAATCCTTCCACCCATGGTTGAATGTTGGTGCAATGGAGTCATACTTATTTTGGGGATGTGGTTGTTCTTGTTCCTGATATGTACTCCCAGGGAATACTACTACACAATCTTCTATTTCTTGAAGTTAGGGGAAAAAGTCTGTTGGGTGACTTGTCTCAGTGAAAATTCCACAAGGCCTTAAAGGAGTGGGTTGGGATGTATTTTGAGCCAATGCAATCTACCTCACCATAGTGGTCAATTCTTCAAACTTGGTATCAATCAAATGAATTTCAAGAGAAGAAAGAATTACCTAATGTACTCCCCTGACATGTGGTGTACCTCTATCGCCAAATTATTGGGAGTTTTGGGCCATCTTGTCGATCAATGCATGTGTGTCTACTGGTGTATTTTCCACCAATTCCCCTCTTATTTAGGCATCCACCATGCCCCTCTCCATAGGTGTGAGTCCTTCTTAGAAGTACTGAATGAGGAGTTGCTCACTGAATTGGTGATGTGGTCAACTTGCACACAACTTCTTGAATCACTCCCAGTACTCATACATTGACTCCCCTTGTGCTTGCTTGATCCCCGAGATCTCATTACGAATGGAAGTAGTCCTCGATTCTGGAAAAAATCTCTACAAGAAAAGGCATTTCAAATCATTCAAATATGTTACATCTTCAGGTTGTAAATAGTACATCCAATCCTTTGCAGCTCCATCAAGTGAAAATGGGAAGTCTCTTAATTTTATTTGATCTTTTGAGACATTTATAGGTTTTAGGGTTGAGAAAACCACATTAAATTCATTCAAATGTTTATTGGGATCCTCACCAGAGAGGCCATGAAACTTTGGAAGTAAGTGAATTAACCCAGATTTTAGTTCAAAGTCCAATTCGAGATGTGGGTATGCAATACAATTTGGTTGATAATTAATATCAGGTGTAACCAATTCTCGAATGGTTCTATTTTTCTCATTGTTATTATTTCTAGCCATTGGTTCTTCTTTTATGTTTTAATTTTAATTTCTTCCAATTTCAATGTTTCCAGAAGAGAGGAATTCACCAACAGGTTGAATATTGAAACTTCCCGTAGACTGAGACTGTCTGATTCGAGCTCGAAGGCTACGTTCAATATTAGGGTCAAGATCTAATATATTCTTAGGATTAGTTCATGTCATAAATCAAAAAACTAAAATAGTAAAAGTGGACCATAATAAAAATTAGAAGTTTGAGTTGATGGTCCAAAAAGAAAAGAAGAGGATGAAAAAAATGAAAACTTGAGAAAGGGGAAAGATCAAAGAGAGAGGTGAAGAAAATAATAAAATGGAAAATAAAATAAATACATCTAAATGGTTGAATAAATTACTTGCATCCCTGGAAATGATGCCAATTTGAAAGAGCACTGTCGTGGGTGCCCTCAAATGATTAGTGTGATTTTTGGGTATTTAGGTGCAGCCGAGTGGCTGACCAATGTCGTCTCTCAAAGGAGGAAGTGAACTAAAACAACTTTTTAAAGGTATTCTAAAAATAAAATAAAAGAGAATGAAAACACTAATTGAATGGATGGGGGTTGGTTATAGTTTATAAATCTAGAATAAGTTTTCTGGAAAAATATTGTATTTTCTTTTTGTTTTTAGTTTTGAAATGAATTTCGATTAAAATGACACAACAAGAAGATGTTTTTTAGAAAATATTTAAAAGAAGTAATTGATATAACCATACCTATTAAATAAATTATTTATCATTATCATTTAAATTAACATTCACTTAATTATGATCCCTTAACTTGTTAACCCCCGAACCCTATGAGAATTTACCTTACCACAAAGATGAACTGAATTAAACCCTAGGTTATCTTCAGAACATGTAATCGCAACACCCTGCTTTGATTGATGCTCTAAGGATATATTATGGTCAGTGGTAAATTAAGGCACATATCCATTCTTTAAATGATGACTAATTGAGTTTAGGGATTATTTTTGAACTCTACAAATTAATCCCATATGGTTTTAAATTACCGGTTAAGGTTGCGCTCTCACAGTTCACACAATTCCCGACCTCACGTGTTTTGTGTTAACTATTAAATTTATTGATTATTTTAATTTAAATTAAAAAAATAAATTTACAGATAATAATATGTGAATTAAATTACCATATTTATTCAAAATAAATTAATGAAGAAGGATAGATGTTGATCAATTACTAAAAAGAACTACTCTTCCATGGGCGGTGTAGTCATCGTAGAAAAGTTTTGCATATGCAATGGTTTAGAAAGGGCAGAACCCAATAACATTTCTAATCTGGATTCAATCCCAATTATGAATATTAATATAAAAAATAAATTTAAACAAAACAGAAGAAAATAGAAGAAATAAAAGAATAACAAAGAAGATTATGATGAAAATACAAACATTACAATATGAGGAAGAAGAATAGGGCTTCGACGAAGGGATCCTTGTTTCAAGAGCTACCCTTATTGAATTGCTTGGATAATTTGAGTGTAACCTCTTATACTCTGCCCTAAATTCCTAATGCACGTCCCAACCCCTCAAAATGAAAAAAAAACCAATTTATAGAGTGGCGAGGAGACTAGGTTCAAACAGTTTCATGTGTGAATGGGGAATCTCGGCCAAATATTTTATTCCCACTTGCACCTCCCATTTGACCACCAAAACGAGTGAATCAAATGTCCTTACAGAAGGATGATTAGTGCTAAAATGTTTCTTCAATCTCCTCTCAACATTTGGTCCTAATCTAAGCACGGATGAAGAAGTAATGTCCAAAATACAGAACCCATGTCCATTCTGCCGAGTCCAGACCACCATTGAATTAATGTCCCATTTACTCCATCCAAGTGCACTCTTTAGCTCTAGTTTCCTGAATAAAAGTTGTAGAAATTTAAGTTAGGAACACTGTTACAAAAAATTAAGTTCAAATAATAAATATTAAAATATTTATTTTTAAAATACTACAGTACATTTTAAAAGGGTAAAACTGGAATTTTCATCAAATTTTCAAATAAATGATCTAATCCCAAATATTTCATAAATGAACATATTTAGCACAATGTGAGGAAATTATTTCATTTATTATCAATAAAATATTCAACAAAATAGTGTTTTATCAAGGTTGTAACAAGGATCAGAGACAACGGAATGAAGAAAAAGACATGATTTTTGACCCTCATGCACTTAGCATGAATCATCCAAAGGAACATGATAACACTAGTAAAAATCAATCGGATCTTGAGAAAATACTTTGAAATTCCATCTGGGACACAAGAAATACTCCAGACATGTCAGAACAAGTCACATTCCCCCCTAATGGATTCCACTTTGATCTCGCGAACCTCCATTGTCTATCAACAAGGACTTGCGGCATCCTTTGGAAACATCACCTGACTCATATAATGGTGCCTCTTCATGTCAGCTGAGTCTCATGAAAGCACCTTTACATGAAATCCAAGATCTTGCAACAATCCCTGGAAAAGTCAACTGAGACTCATGATTCCCTCCAGACATGTCAGCCAGGTCTCATGATGTCTCCCAATGGTGTTATCCATGACATGCAATAACTCCTAGACTATGCCACACTAGTTATTGGGAAACCTTCCACACATGAAATGCCAGATCATGTGATGGCTCCTAGGATATTCCAACTGGGTCTTGTGATGTCTTCAACATAGGAAGGCTCGATCACCAGGGCATCCTAGGATAGGACAATATTGTCAATCCTCGATGTGGAAGGTCTAATCAACAGGTAAACCTCAGTGTGTAAGTCCCAACATAAAATGAACTACGAGAACTCCGATTCATTCTATAACTAGGATAAATTGGACGCCTTTATAAGGCTCGATATCTATATAAAAAAACCAAAGGACTATTCTAATATACAAATACCATACCCATACGCTTTGAGGTTGGTCATCTACTCCTCCATGTTTCTCACCCCAATCATGGATCATGTGGGCATAGGGGGATGCAACGAACACCTCACCGACATCATAAATATTCACTATCCAGGGAAACCTCTGTGTTTAATCTCAGACATAAATAGAGCTATGAAAACTAAATTTCTTATCATACCCATGATATGTTTTCTACCTCTCTCTAAAGTTTGAGATCCATATTGGTCATTCAAGTTGATCCTATAATCTAATTCCCTTACTCAATGCAATAAAATTTGTTATGTGCTATCCCTTATTTGTCACACTGATCATGGTTCATCTGAGCTTAGGGAGTGGTAGTAATCATTTAATCTACACCATGAGTCTTTATAATGACACAGGAAACCCCAATATATAAGTCCTGAAAGAATGAACTATGAAAACTCTGATTCTCGCTCTATTCGGGATATGTAGGACATCCCTCCGGGACCCAATCTTGAAGGTTTCATAGAGCACCCATATAAGTACTTCCATATGATGTAAAATTGCAGGCATTAAAAAAATGTGGGTTTTGATTACTATAATAATCAAGATATGTAAGATTCCACATAATGGATAAATCCATTCCTTATAATATTAATCACTTCCTCATATGGGAGCATGTTCTGAATCACTTAGTTATATGGCTTCAACATATAAGTTACCTCTTGCTACCAAAGAGTGATGAATAACGTCAGATACATACACATGGATTCACCCAAAATATCCTAGTCCTTTATATATAAAAGATAATTAACCAAAATCCAGTTATTTATGTTAACCGATCTCATATCGGGATTATTAAGAGATTTACGAACATATCTTAAATCTATAAGAGAGTCCCAGAGTAGGTAACAATTTCACCGAAAAGGGTGCAATGAGCCTGACCTCCCATCCTCTCGACCAATGTGAGTCCCTAAGAGTTTCTATCCCTAAAAACCCAGATGAACATCGACCTTTGGAAAGCAAGTCTATACCCAGCTATGGATGGGGGAACCATTTAGTGTTTCAGGGAAAAGTGAAAATGGTAATGTGATGAGTGAAACCCATTTCATGACATATTTCCTAAAGAAAAAATCTCCAAAACACCAGTATTAGAGGGAGATGTGAGAATGGCCTCCCTATATCTCTTCCTTCATGAGTATTTTTCTTGGGGATAATTCCCCAACCTCTAGAGGAGGAAATATCTCTATGCCAATGTGACTACAATCTATAGTTAATATTGGAGACTTCATTGGTAGTGGCCTCAATTCCAACCTCCATGAATTAATGAAATGATTCATGTAAAATATGATTTATCATCATAAATAATTATTCATCAATGAGACTTTAATACATGGGATTGATATATTCCTCCCACTAATTATCAGACCGAGTTACAACTTCTTTCATAGCTCCCCATTCCATCATACCCCCACACCTTGTGGTGGGGAACTCAATCTCAGTAGTATATATGAGAATCTATAAATCTCAAATGTATTTTCCCACCTTCACAGGATTGGTATCATTATTGGAATATAGGTATTCTTGTATATCCCCTAATTGATGAATGTAAACATGAACTTGGAGGATTACACATATATCATTAACATTAGAGGAAGGGAATATTTTTTCTAAAATTGGATATCCTTAAGGAATACATAGTCTGATGACTCCTTGACTGTTCATGAAGAAGACTCATGTTACTTTGAGTTGATTTGCTTTCTGAGCCTCTCCCCCTCAACTGGAGTTTGGGTAACTGTAGATTGGGTCAGTTCCCAATGATGGTAGATAGACCATCTCAAGTCAACCTTAGGCCATGTTTTCTCTTCTAGTTCGAGTCACTATGAAACTCATGGTTATATGTGGCTCGATGAATCTAGGTATTCATCATTATCATACTCTAGGTGTTCTATTTTAGTATTCTTCTACCCCTAGCTTGGGGTCTCTATAGTGGAAAATTGAGGAATTATATTTTACAAAATTTCTCGAGGGTATGAAGAAAATACAAGAGTTATCATATCTAGGGATCAACCCAACATATGAATTCTTGGGAGAAATTTTGATTTCAACTTAGATAACTTATTGGGCCATCATAAATATGAGTTTTTATGCCACCATTATATGCTTCTCTACCTGAATTTCTATTGGCAGTGACACAATCGACTATTTAAAGAACATAAACTATCATGTAAACCTATAAGACATATAATCATTGTAACACCCCGAGATTTAATGAAAAATATTCTTTTTGATTTCATTAATGTCTTGTGTTGTACGCTACACCAAAAGGAGCTTTCACAACACGCATCCTTGACTTGCCTTGCATTACACACAATCACGACCTTCCTCGATAGCGTGTGTAGTACGCAATACCGAGTTTCACTAAACAACGATATGCTATTAAAATATTATTAAAACTAGCCGTTATGAATAGTAATAACCACTTTTTAAAATTTTGTAATTTTTATTTTTCAAAATGGACTTCATTTCTGGATTCGGAATATCGAAATTAGCTTAGGGTGAAATTTTGGTACATTTCGGATAACTTTCATTTTTTGATGAATAGTAAAAATTACTAAATTTTAATTAAAAAAAAACTTTTTAATCGAAATAATTAGTAGTGATAAATTATTAATTTGAGTGCTTTTAAAGTATATTTAGAATATATTTTTACAATTTAATACAATGTTGGTCATTGTATGTAATTTCACATTTAAACCAGACATAAACAAGTGTCAATCTTTTGGTAGTTATTATCTCTTAAAAACACGCTAGTTGTTTTGACGACGGGAATTAATTTTTAAATTAATTAATGCAACTGATATGTTTTGAATTTGGTAAAATAGACATCAATTTTGAGTTCATAATATCAAATATAGCTTAGTCCAAATTTTTGGTATTTTTCTGGAAACATTCATTTTTTTGATGAATACTGAAACCACTAAGTGGTAGTTAAAAAAATGATTTTTTCATAAAACTTAATTTTACCGCTTCTGTGAGTGGAATTTCAAAAATCCGAGAGACACGGTTGATGTCAGTAAGTAAAATGTGGTTCAATGAGATGAAAATAATTTTTGGTGAATAGTAACTTTTTACTTTTTTTACCACAGTTAAAAGTAAATAGGGTAATTAAGGGTAAAAATGATATTATTATTACCCTAAAACATGTCCTAATTCTATTGGACAAGTGTAATTCGAACCAAAACAACCTTAGGAATAAAATATGACCATTTAGGCCCACTTGGATTAGATTAGAACATTTATTATTAATTTATTTAAAGAAGGGTTAAAATAGTTAAAATCAAAGTTTAATAACTAAATCATTTTTAATATGAGGTTATACATAAGATAAATTCGACTATAAATATTAATTAGAAATATAAAAAGATTTCATACATAATGGTATTTTATTTGTAATTTTTAGAAATTAAATAATTTAATTTATTTATGACACAACGATGATGCAGTAATTATCTTATTAATGAAATATTGACATAATTGATGTTATAAATACGCAAATAAATGTAATTTGAGACTTTTTATGACTTAAACTAATTTTCTAGGTTAATATGAAATGTTATTGTTGATTTAAGTAACTTGGTTCGAACTTATCATTCTGTTATGAATTTCATAAAAATCATGTACCAAATAGTGTCAAAATTGACATAAATTAGTTTTTAAAACAAATATTATATTATTAACTGTTATTTTATTCCTAAAAATCTATGGTTCGGGAAAATGACTTAGAAAAGGTTATATATATTAATAATAAACAACTTGGGGTTCGTTTGGATTGATATAGTAAGTTTATTAACCATATAGTGTAAGAAAATAAAAAGACACGGTAAAAGTTAAATTATTTAACTTAGAGTTAAATCTAATTTATAAGGTTAAAATAATAACCTAAACATGTATAAATCCTATTGGATGAGAGGCTTTCAACCCATCCCCACCTTAGCTTCGAAATATATCACTTTGTATCTATTTAAAACCGAACATGACTTTATAATAAAATAATATTTTTAGTTTTCCCAAAGGTGCCCCTCTCCTCCCTTATAAAAGGGCACCTCCTCCCTCTCCTCCTCACACCAATTTGAGCATTCAAGCTTGGCCAAACCCTACCAAAATCTCTTATCCACTTCCCTAGTATCATCCTAGAGGTCCTGGTATTCTTCAAAGACCATCCTTAGTTATTTAAGTGGAGGATAAGAAAAGGCGCGTCAACAAGAGGTAATATCCATTACCGATCTTTTTGAATTTCTTTCTTCTTCAACTTCTTCTTATTTAGTTGTTTCATGATAAAGTAATAACATCAGTATTTCTTATATACTGATATGTAATTATAAATATGAAACAACTCTAATTAACCTTCTATCCATCCTACGGAAAAAGGAAATCACCGCGCGTGCGTATGTACGGAATATCGCCTCCATGCCGTGGTGTAATCTATTTTTCGCCACCAACTTAATTGGATGGGTATAATGGTGTAATGAGTAACTATATATTATTATTATAAAGTGATATTGATACTGAAATAGTATACATACACTTAAACACAATTTCACGATCATGAGAACAATATCATTGCTCGTGCGTACGTACGGACTACCGTCTCCATGACGCGATGGGATTCATTCTCCATGTTAACAATTTAAGAATGATTATAAAGTATATATAAGAAATAATAATGAAATATATGAAATTAAAAATCTACTGGATTTATTTATATATGTATGTCCTCTACTTACTTCCATTCAAGACAATAAGGAAAGGAAAACAGCGTTCATGCATACGTACGGACTACCGTCTCCATTAACGGTGTGTTTCATTTCATTTATCTATCTATTATATATATATATATATACTGAGTATATATGATATATAAATCATGTTTTATATTCTGGAAGTAATTAAATCATGATATAAGTAATAATAATTTCAAGAACAACAAGTCCAAACACCTACGATAAATGAAACGATTTTACCCAAAACGCTTCTTTAACAAGGAATTTACAAAAGAACGGGTAATATAAAGTCATAAGTGAACAATATATGATATCATAACAATGAATATGATTCTGTAATAAGTTAATGACATTATTTAAATCATTATACAGGAGATTCGGACACTTACGAAGCAAATCGGACTTAAGGTAAGGGAAAATATCACAATCTCATTTTATCCGAGATTGTTTATACTTTGGTATTTACTGGGGTCTATTTTATCATCCACATCCATGTTTCCTAAATATGTAATATTATTTCCATCCACCTACAATTTTTTAAATCTAATTTTACCCTTCGGTGAGTTTTTAGTAAAAGATATGAAAGGAATCTTTTTTCATTTTTCGTACGAGGTACTTTTTGACTTTTCCAACAAAAGTACGAGAAGAATGTTTTTTTAACTCTTACGGCATGAATGGATTTTTAAAACATTATTTCCAAGAATATTCCTTTACAATTTTCAAGTTTATTTTTAATCAACTTCTTTCAGTTTAAAATTGTATGACATGTTAAGAAAGGAAAATGTTTTTTGAATTTGAAAGGTTATTTTCCTCAAGAATGGAGTTCAAGTGTTTTATCAAAATTATTTTCCATCTAAGATAATAAAGGGTTCTGTTTTTATCCCTACTGTTACATTGATTTGATTATGTTTTGATGGAATTATTTTTATGAATTCCTTTATATTATATGAATTGTTTTATGATGTCACGATGTTTAAGATTCCCATTTTTATTACATGGGTTATGCTATGATGTATGGTTTATGATTTTGTGACACACATAAGAATGGTATCATTATAAGATGGGTGGGACCTATATCTCCCTCCAATGCATTGGGTAAAGATTTTATATCTCATGAGATAGACAAGGCTGGAATGGAAGGTTATACCGGTTCAGTGAAACATGACTGAAATGAGGGTGACTCGGTTCAGAAATGGACTTTGTCCACTAAGATAGTCTTGGAAATGAGTCTTGAATAATAAGATATGATTCTCTATGATTATGTGTGTATGCCACAATGTTTCATGTTTTAAGTTATGATTATTGGGATTTCATTTCACTACTATGATTTATCCCATGTTATGAAATTATTCTCTCTTTTGCAGGTTAAGATTTCAAAAATGTTATGTTCTTATGAATATGATGTGATTGATATTTCTTTTGTTTACCCTTACTGAGAATTTGAGCTCAACCATTTATGTTTTCTTTTCCCCAGGATATAAATAAAGGTTTTAGGTATTAAAAAAAAGGAAGATCATTATGGGAGATGTTGAAGATCTTTCACCACGATTAGAAGATTATATTCCGAGTTTACGAAGACACTAAACTATTACGATCCCTGTGTGTGTGTTTTTGTTATGTACTAAGTATTCCGCAAAAGTAATGTAATGTCCATGTACGTCAGGCTTCGGGTCTTTACAGTTGGTATCAGAGGAAAGGTTTAGTCAACCTTTGGAAACTAGGATGCAAAAACGTTAGTGAGATACCTAGAGATATTTCTAAGGTATGTCTAGGGATGTCCTTAAGGATAAGTATACGTATAGGATATAGTCCTAGAACTATGGTAATGATCTTAGAATTTAACCTAAGATGTTAGATATTAAGGGTACTCCCCCTTTATTATGTTGTTTTCCCTAGCATGATTTTTGCCTCTCACACTATTCTTTTTGGGTTTTTGACGATGGCTGGAACCCGAAGGAACCGTGTTGATCACTGTAATGGACAATGCAGTGATTGTCCTCCTGAACAAACAAATGTTATGGGAGATGGAGTGCAAAATCTTATTGCTATACATACACAAGCTATGAATCATTCTGGACTTTAAAATGAGCAGAGAAGGGGACAATATTCTATTGAGTCCTTCATGAGGCAACGTCCACCTTCTTTCAGTGGGACTTCCGATCCACTTGTTGCTGAACAATGGATCAATACCACTGAAAAGATATTTTCAGTTCTTCAATGTTCTGAACATGATAAAGTCATCTTAGCAGTATATCATTTGGAAGGTGAAGCTGATCAATGGTGGAATCTTATCAAGAATACGAGGCCAAGAGATGAAATTTAGTCCATGGAATGGGAGGAGTTCAAGAACTTGTTTTTCAGTAAGTACTTCCCTCGTATTCTTCGAACAAAGATGGAAAAGGAATTTCTTGAGCTGAAGCAGAAGGATGATGAATCTGTTGGTATATACGAAGCAAATTTTACAAGACTTGCAAGGTATGCATCTGGCATTATCATCCAACCTGAAAGTAAAGTTGATCGATTTTTCAGTGGCTTAAAACCAAGTCTTCGAAGGGCATTAGCTATAAGAGACTTCAGTAGCTATGAAGAAATTGTGCGTTGTGCTATCAAGGTAGAAATGGAAGTTGGTGTTACATATCCATCTCATGGTTTTGACAAGAAACGAAAGATGGAGTTCAAGGAGAAATCTCAGAATAATGGTGAAAAGAAGATGAATGTTTCCTTATGCTCAAAGTGTGGAAAGAAGCATGGTGGAGATTGTCTTAAGGGGACAAGTAAATGTTTCAAATGTGGAAAGGAAGGTGATCGGGCATTTGAATGCCGCAATGATGGGAATAAGATGTCTAATGATGCAAACAAAGGAAGGGATACACAGAATGAACCTACTACACTTCAATGCTTCAAGTGTAAGGAAATGGGGAATTATGCTAATAAATGCCCTAATCCAAGGGTTAGCGATGATCGACATGAGCAACCACTTAAGGCAAAGGACAAAGGGAAGTCACATGTGATCACCATTGGCGATATTGAATATAATAATGATGTGGTGGAATGATTAAGTGTTTATGTAATGGGATTACAAAATAATGTTGTATATAGTATCGTGGAATATTGGAATATTTATGTATTGGTCTACTTTTGTTTTCAATAATTTTATGGTACCGGTAACCATGGAAAGGGATTGAGATATTTTTGGAAAAAAGATGATATGCGCATAATGAAGGGAAAATGATAAAATGAAATATTTGACAGTATTCATGAGCTCATTATTGATATAAGGACTAAGTGATATCATGGTTTGAGTATATAGAATTTTGAGGATTTTGGTATGTGGAAAGTGTTAACTTTTAACTACATTCGTGTTTTCACTAAGGTTCAATGGGTATTCAAGAGAATACATGATTAAGGCCTTTGAATGTTTGGAATGTGACCAACAAGACATATCTTATGATATATGGGGATCAACGATGGTATTAAATCTCTGGTAATCGTTTTCACTATATTATGAGAGTGGACAGCAGTATTATGGATAAGCCTAAAGATTGGAGTGGATTATGTTGGACATAAGTTAGTATTGTTTAAGGATAGAAGTTTTTTTGATATTATTGATGGGATGTTATAGTAATATAGTTTTAGAAAAAGGACAACTTGCAGGATGGGCGACAGCCCATCGTGTCGAACAAGGCCGTGGGAATCGAACCCACAACCGAAGTGCGACTGGCCTTTATCACCTACCACTGGCCTACAGGAAGTCCCTATTTAGTAGAAACTAGTTTTATTATATGAATCAGTATGATATATGAAGTATAAGTCCATTTTAGGAACCATATATCATTAATCTCACTATAGATGGACTTATGTATTTTTTTATAACTTTTCTAACCTTTTGTTTGAGACAGATGGAATGACCCATCATTCTATCACATGATTTTATAACACATCACGAATGACAAATTCAACTTCATTTCTTTAAGAGATGAAGTGGAAATTTTCCAAAGAACGGCCAACGGTGAGACTATACCAAAATCATGAAAGTATTTCTTCTAATTTCATCAACTTTAGGGAAATGATCTTGAAAACCAAAAATGTTGTCCTAGTGATCTTATATCTGATGAATCAGATGGTACCCTAGATCATCACAAATTTATGGCTTTGCGATTGTTGGCTTTTTCATAGCCATGTTCTCTACCACTCTCCATCAGAACATGATGGTTAGATTTCTCTTCCATATCCATATTTTCACCTATGTGGAAACCCAGTGATTAGTTTATTTGGGTAACCGTTACGTTCCATACTTTTGTTTTTAAAGATTGGTTTTGGTATTCCTTTTTATTATGTGGGTTTCTATTAAAGAAAATTTTTAATAGTAAACAACTTATAACCCCGACGAATTTCGAGGGCGAAATTCATTTTAAGGGGGGTAGAATGTAACACCCCGAGATTTTATGAAAAATATTCTTTTTAATTTAATTAATGTCTTGTGTTGTACGCTACACCAAAAGGATCTTGCCCAACACGCATCCTTGACTTGCCTTGAATTACACGCAATCGCGACCTTCCTCGATAGCGTGTGTAGTACGCAATACCGAGTTTCACTAAACAATGATATGCTATTAAAATATTATTAAAACTAGCCGTTATGAATAGTAATAACCACTTTTTGAAATTTTTTAATTTTTATTTTTCAAAATGGACTTCATTTCTGGATTCGGAATATAGAAATTAGCTTAGGGTGAAATTTTGGTACATTTTGGATAAATTTCATTTTCTGATGAATAGTGAAAATTACTAAATTTTAATTAAAAACAACCTTTTTAATCAAAATAATTAATTGTGATAAATTATTAATTTGAGTGGTTTTAAATTATATTTAGAATATATTTTTACAATTTAATACAATGTTGGTCATTGGATGTAATTTTAAATTTAAACCAGACATAAACAAGTGTCAATCTTTTGGTAGTTATTATCTCTAAAAAACACGCTATTTGTTTTGACGACGGGAATTAATTTTTAAATTAATTAATGCAACAGATATGTTTTGAATTTGGTAAAATAGACATCATTTTTGATTTCATAATATCAAATATATCTTAGGCCTAATTTTTGGTATTTTTCTGGAAACTTTCATTTTTTTTGAAGAATAGTGAAACCACTAAGTGGTAGTTAAAAAAATGAATTTTTCATAAAACTTAATTTTACCGCTTCTGTGAGTGGAATTTCAAAAATCCGAGAGACACGGTTGATGTCAGTAAGTAAAATGTGGTTCAATGAGATGAAAATAATTTTTGGTGAATAGTAACTTTTTACTTTTTTTTACCACAGTTAAAAGTAAATAGGGTAACTAAGGGTAAAAATGATATTATTATTACCCTAACACATGTCCTAATTCTATTGGAAAAGTGTAATTCGAACAAAAACAACCTTAGGAATAATCTATAACCATTTAGGCCCACTTGGATTAGATTATAACATTTATTATTAATTTATTTAAAGAAGGGTTAAAATAGTTAAAATCAAAGTTTAAAAACTAAATCATTTTTAATATGAGGTTATACATAAGATACATTCGACTATAAATATTAATTAGAAAGATAAAATGAGTTCCTACATAATGGTATTTTATTTGTAATTTTTAGACATTAAATAATTTAATTTATTTATGACACAACAATGATGCAGTAATTATCTTATTAATGAAATATTGACATAATTGATGTTATAAATACCCAAATAAATGTAATTTTAGACCTTTTATGACTTACACTAATTTTATAGATTAATATGACATGTTATTGTTGATTTAAGTAACTTGGTTCGAACTTATCATTCTCTTATGAATTTCATAAAAATCATGTACCAAATAGTGTCAAAATTGACATAAATTAGTTTTAAAAACAAATATTATATTATTAATTGTTATTTTATTCCTAAAAATATAAGGTTCGGCCAAATGACTTAGATAATGTTATATATATTAAAAATAAACAACTTGGGGTTCGTTTGGCTTGATATAGTAAGTTTATTAACCATATAGTGTAAGAAAACAAAAAGACACGGTAAAAGTTAAATTATTTAACTTAGAGTTAAATCTAATTGATAAGGTTAAAATAATAACATAAACTTGTCTAAATCCTATTGGATGAGAGTATTTAGACCCATCCCCACCTTAGATTCGAAATATATCAATTTGGAGCTATTTAAAACCTAACATGACTTTATAATAAAATAATATTTTTAGTTTTCCCAAAGGTGCCCCTCTCCTCCCTTATAAAAGGGAACCTCCTCCCTCTCCTCCTCACACCAATTTGAGCATTAAAGCTCGGCCAAACCCTGCCAAAATCTCTTCTCAACTTCCCTAGTATCATCCTAGAGGTCCTGGTATTCTTCAAAGACCATCCTTAGTTCTTTAAGTGGAGGATAAGAAAAGGCGCGTCAAAAAAAGGTAATATCCATTACCGATCTTTTTCAATTTCTTTCTTCTTCAACTTCTTATTATTTAGTTGTTTCATGATAAAGTAATAACATCAGTATTTATTATATACTTATATTTTATTATAAATATGAAAAAACTCTAATTAACCTTCTATCCATCCTACGGAAAAAGGAAATCACCGCCCGTGCGTACGTACGGAATACCGTCTCCACGCCGTGGTGTAATCTATTTTCCGCCACCACCTTAATTGGATGGGTATAATGGTGTAATGAGTAACTATATATGATTATTGTAAAGTTATATTGATACTGAAATAGTATACATACACTTCAACATAAGTTCACGATCATGAGAATGATATCATCGCTCGTGCGTACGTACGGACTACTGTCTCCACGACGCGATGAGATTCATTCTCCATGTTAACCATTTAAGAATGATTATAAAGTATATATAAGCAATAATAATGAAATATATGACATTATAAATCTACTGGATTTATGTATATATGTATGTCATCTACTTACTTCCATTCAAGACAATAAGGAAAGGAAAACAGCGTTCATGCGTACGTACGGACTACCGTCTCCATGAACGGTGTGTTTCATTTCATTTATCTATCTATTATATATATATATATATATATATATACTGAATATATATGATATATAAATCATGTTTTATATTCTAGAAGTACGTAAATCATGATATAAGTAACAATAATTTCAAGAACAACAAGTCCAAACACCTATGATAAATGAAACGATTTTACCCAAAACGCTTCTTTAACATGGAATTTACAAAAGAACGGGTAATATAAAGTCATAAGTGAACCATATATGATATCATAACAATGAATATGATTCTGTAATAAGTTAATGACATTATTTAAATCATTATACAGAATATTCAGACACTTACGAAGAAAATCAGACTTAAGGTAAGGGAAAATGTCACAATCTCATTTTATCCGAGATTGTTTATACTTTGGTATTTACTGGGGTGTATTTTATCATCCACATCCTTTTTTCCTCAATATGTAATATTATTTCCATCCACCTACAATTGTTTAAATCTAATTTTACCCTTCGGGGAGTTTTTAGTAAAAGATATGAAAGGAATCTTTTGTCGTTTTTCGTACGAGGTACTTTTTGACTTTTCCGACAAAAGTACGAGAAGAATGTTTTTTTTAACTTATACGGCATGAATGGATTTTTAAAAAATTATTTCCAAGAAGATTCCTTTACAAGTTTTCACGTTTATTTTTAATCAACTTCTTTTAGTTTAAAATTTTATGACATGTTAAGAAAGGAAAATGTTTTTTTAATTTGAAAGGTTATTTTCCTTAAGAATGGAGTTCAAGTGTTTTATCAAAATTATTTTCCATCTAAGATAATAAAGGGTTCTGTTTTTATCCCTATTATTACATTTATTTGGTTATGTTGTGATGGAATTATTTTTATGAATTCCTTTATATTATATGAATTGTTTTATGATGTCACGATGTTTAAGATTCCCATTTTTATTACATGGGTTATGCTATGATGTATGGTTTATGATTTTGTGGCACACATAAGAATGATATCATTATAAGATGGGTGGGACCTATATCTACCTCCAATGCATTGGGTAAAGATTTTATATCTCATGAGATAGACATGGCTGGAACAGTAGGTTATACCGGTTCAGTGAAACAGGACTGAAACGAGGGTGACTCGGTTCAGAAATGGACTTTGTCCACTAAGATAGTCTTGGAAATGAGTCTTGACTAATAAGATATGATTCTCTATGATTATGTGTGTATGCCACAAAGTTTCATGTTTTAAGTTATGATTTGTAACGCCCCGACCCCAGCTACCCAGAGTCGGTGCATTAATTACATAACATTGGCATGATCACAAGAAAGATCAAATCTCGAAAGACCGATTGGTTTAGTAGCCTTGGAAACACTAGATATATTCATAAGTTTTGCATTACATCATTAAACGAAAAACTACTACAACAACATATTGTCTCCATAATCCACACTCATATCCCCACATAATATCCCTGCAGGTCATTCATAACTTACTTCTTCACTTCCTGGGAAAAATAAAACAAAGAAAAGGGGTGAGCTCAAATGCCCAGTAAGGATAACAATATAGCGGAAACTTTCATAAATAAGAATAAACATTTAAGGCAATGTATAACTAAAACAAAAGCCTTTTAAATATGAACTTTCAACATGGTATGGCATGAATAAAATGAAATAATGCCATTTACTTATTCACATGGATATTCTACTAATCGAATAATCACATGCAAAAATCAATAACCACTTTCATAATGTTGGAATGCATAATGCCAGACTATCATAACCACATAGCCAAGGCCTCGTGCCAAGACTACAAATAAGATTTTGTCAAGGCCTTGTGCCAAGACACTAGTTTGTCTCATGAGACCTACCGATGCATCGAGGAGCTATAGCGGGCTCCACCCGTCACTTATTAAGTCCAATGCATTCCCATATGAAAAGGTTTAAACATAACATAAACATTCGTATTAAAACTAGCATACGAAATGTCAATAATTTCACCATAAACTATGAATGGTATAAAAATAGCACATCCACAGTCAAACATATCACAAAACCTTCAATACAATATAGAAGTTTTGTATCATAATAAATCAACTTCAAATAATCTTAAAATCCATCAAAGGATGTTGACATAGATGAAATCAAAATTCTTTTTAAAGAAGTATCTCCTTTTATTTTGAAATCATTTAAGATCCATATAAAATAAAACATTTTCTTTGAAAATATTCTTATAAGCTTGTATGTAAAGCTTCGACAATTTTATAACGGCGGAAAATAACCGCACCCGCCGTATAAGTTAAAAAAAACATTCTTACCTCAATTCCGTCGAAAAGGTTAAAAAGGACCTTGTTTTGAAAACGACGGAAAGATTCCTTTATAAAACTCTTATAAAAAGTCAAACAAGGGTATAAATGACTTTAACCCATATTCTTGTAAATAGTAAAAATGTTTTGAAATACATTTCGAAGAAACATGGATGTTGATGATAAAGAGATCCCAGTAGATTATTACGTATAATACAACCTCGGATAATGAAGAGATTGTGAAATAACCCTTACCTTGTACTTTTCCTTGGTTGGGGTAGGTTAACCTCCTGTATAATGGTGAAATAGTTGTTATTAAATTATACAAGAATCATATATATTAATATGATATCATATATGATTTTTTAACATTGATTTGTTAATAATATCTTAGAATTATCGTCGTTTCGGGAGTTAACTTACTCATTTTCTTTTATATGTTTTGTTACATAAGCCATGGTTGTTGTATCTTATTCATATCCAGAATGATATCCAGTCCTTAAACATCATTTTTAAATCATCAAATGATAATTATACTTGAATGGATACGATGGAGAATGAATCTCATCGCGTTCGTGGAGACGGTAGTCCGTACGTACGCACGAGCGACAATATCATTCTTTTGATATTAAAATAATATATAAATGGATGGTATATCATATATACAGAATCATTAATATGTTATATTTATTATTTACATGAGTTACACATCATTATTATACCCATCCAAATAATAATATATTGAATAACAATTACACCACGACGTGGAGACGGTAAGCCGTACGTACGCACGTATGGTGACATGTTATTCAAAGGGTGGATAGAATACTGAATATGGTTGTACCATATTTATAATAACATCACAGTATATAAATGATACTAGAGTCATTATTTTAGAGTGGTAACAACAAAGGAAGAAGAAGTGGAAGAAGAAATGAACTTGGAAAAGGGGTGGTGAAAACATTACCTCTTCTTCGGGTTCTTCCTTTTGATTTGATCAAAAGGGCTCCTTAGGTTGGCTTTCTGATCAAACTAAGGACCCTAGGTTGTAGTGAGGGATGTTGGGAGAGTATTTGGGCAGAGTTTGGCCGAACCAAAAGGCTTTAGAGGTGTGAAGAAATGAGAAGGAGGAGTGCCCTTTTATAAGAGGGGTGAGGGGCACCTTTGGAAAAGCTCGAAATATTAATTTATAATAAATTCATATTCGGTTTCTAATGGCTCAAAAGTTTACTATTCAAAGGTTAAGGTGTGGATAGGTCGAAAACCACTCAACCAATAGAATTTAGACAGGTTTGGGTACTTATATTAACCTTATCTTTAAGTATTAACTCTAAGTTAATTAGTTTCACTTTTACAATGTCTCTTTGTATTTTTATATAATATGGTTAATAAACTTACTATATACATCCAAGCAACCCCCAAGTGGTCCATTAATGATTAACCTATAATAATATAAGTCTCTTGGACGAACCTTAGATTTTTAGGAATTTAATATCAATTAATAATATAATATTTGTTTTAAGAACTCTTTTATGTCAATTTTGACACTATTCAATAGTTGATTTTTTTGAAACTCCTAACAGATTGATTACTTCGAAAAAAGTCAATTAAATCAATCCTAATATATAATATTATCATATAAAATTAGTTTAATTCATTAAAAGTTTCATATTATAATTATTTGGGTATTTATAATATCAATTATTTTAATTTTTCACTATTATAGTAATTACTGCATCATCATTGTGTCATAAATAAAATAAATTATTCAATGTCTAAAAATTATAAATAAAATATAATTATGTAGGAAATCTTTTTATCTTTCTAATGAATATTTATAATCTAAAATCCAACATGTATAACCCTATGTAAAAATTGTTCTTCTAAAAGATGTAAGCTTATGCCATTTTTATTTTTATTTTAACTTTATTAATATAATGTGTCCCTACCACATACAAGTGGCTCCAAGGGGTCCCCAAATTGACCCAAGGATGCCCATGGTCGGGTATGTGTCCACCAATAAGGTTAGGACACGTTTTAGGGTAAGTTTGTATTATTATAATATTTTTTTTAACCCTTATTTACCGGATTTACCCTTTAACCATGGTAAATAAAATATTTACCGCAGTAATTATTCAAAATGTCTAAAAATAAAAGTTACCTATTTACACAATTTGAACATCCTGATTCCAAATATGGAATCCATTTTTCTAAATTCAAAACATAGAAGTGGCAGAAATTAATTTAAAATTAATTCCCGCTGTCAAAACAAAAAGCGTGTTTTTAAGAGATAATAACTATCAAAAGATTGACACTTGTTTATGTTTGGTTTAATTGTAAACTTATGTCCAATGATAAACATTAAATTGAATGGTAAAAATATATTCTAAATATACTTTAAAACCACTCAAATTAATAATTTATCACTATTAATTATTTTGATTAAAAAAGTTGTTTTTAATTAAAATTTAGAAATTTTCACTATTCATCAAAATATGAAAGTTATCCGAAATGTACCAAAATTTCACCCTAGGCTAATTTTGATATTCCAAATCCAAAAATGAAGTCCATTTTAAAATATAAAATATATATAACTTCAAAAAGTAGGTATTACTATTCATAACAGCTAGTTTGATTGGTTACAGTGTGTTAGAACTCGAAGTTGCGTACAACACACGCTACTGTTTTATTCAAATGAAAGCGTACCGTGGAAGTTTGGGATGTTTCATTTTAAATTTTTTGATGTCTCCATTTAGTCAAAAAGTTTAAAATATTGTATTTAAAAAGGTTTCACTATCAAAAGTTGATAAAAGTGCAATACTGAAAATGAATCTGTTCTTGCATTATGACTAAGAAACTCATAATATGGATTCTAAAATTATAAGGATTATATAAAGTTTAAAATTTAGTTAATACTATTCATGACCTCTTTTAATGGCTTTTTTTTTGGTAAGTCATGGTGCAATTGAACTCAGTGTTGCGTGTAGTGCAAGTTATTGAATTATTTTGAAGAAATAACACACTATGAAATCTTGGGGTGTTACATTCTCCCCTCCTTCAATAAATTGCGTCCTCGCAATTTGAAATTGTTCTTCAAAAATAAAAGGTTGAAAGTAGAAAATATATTTGTGGGAAAACCCACATCGGAAATTGGGTTACTAAAATTTAGTCTTAATATGAGGAAAAGAGAAATCAAAGGGTCACCACCAAATTATGATCTCGGTTAGGAGAACATTAGTGGAAATTAGAGACATATAATCGGAGGAAAAACGTAAATATTTATAGGTAGTGATTGAGGTCATCAATCACAAACAAGTGTATAATTGAGGTCCTTAAATTCATTAATCTATGATGATTTGAAATACCATCGGTTCAACAAAACATAGGGTATTAGGATAACACATTTTTGACGTTTCAAAATATCTTAGTTGAAATCCCACATCGAAAAATGAATTAATGAGGCCTCTACTTAAAATAAAGAGTGGAAAGTATGAAGATTACCGAAAATAACACATACTAGGGTTCCATGTAAGAAAATATGGATATGGAAGAAAAATCTAGCCATCAATTATCTGATGGAGAGTGGTAGAGAACATGGCTATGAAAAGGCCAACAATCCCAAAGCCATAAATTAGTGATGATTTAAGGTACCATCTAGGACAACATTTTTGTTCTAAGTTCCTTTTATTAATGATGAGGAATTTATTTATGAGATTGGCTAAGATCATAAGGAGATATACTTAGTTTATAATTAGAGTTTTATCCATTAATAAATTTCTACCAAAACTCATCATTCACTCGTAAAAAAAATTCTATTTATACTATTCATAGAGGGTTCCAAAATAAACGAATTTATAATTCATCTACCAGATCTTTTAAAAAACTACTTTATTTAATCCAGGACATCTCGTGGGATAGTGGTAGGTGATACACCCTTGTCGCCCTTTGGTTGCGGGTTCAAGTCTCGCAGCCTTGCCGGACGCGACGGGTTGCCGCCCGACCTCCGGGTTGTCCTTTTATGGCAATCCAAAATAATCCAAACTAGAACTATCCAAAATACTTCTGTCCAAACTCACAGTCCAACATTCATAAGGAAGGTAAAAATAATATAGATCCTTTTTACCCCGTAATAGCATATGAATACCTTCATCATGTATTACCATATTCCTTATTGATTACATTCATGCTCCCTTATTCCATATAGAATGATGGATATACTTCATTAATCCAAAAATGTTTTAAACCCCAACAATGATGGAATATACAAATCATTAATCAGTTCCAAGGTAGTCAAGAATATCCAATATAATTTATCCAAAACAATCACATATTATTCCAAAATCACTACCTCAGTATCAGAACTATATTATGGTTTATCATTCTCTCAACCATATATTTTCCAAAAATCTATCCTGCTAATGAGTCACTTTTCTTTGTTCCACACAATCTCAAGTCCTTAATGAAATAGTACTGCAGTACAATCCTTATATACTCCATAATTATTATAACAAGTACATTGTTGATACAACACTCAATTGACATAATCAACATAAGAACTCTAATCATTCCTCTTCATCTGTGGTAGTATCATAACTTGATTATTATCCAATAGCATCATTTGCGGCATAGTCTGATGACTGGGACATAGGTTCGCGTAGTGTCCAAACTCCTTGCAAATGAAGCATTGTACATTTAAAACCATTTTCTTACCCTTGCAGTCACGTACTTTGTGCCATTTTCCTCCACACTTATAACAAACTCCCATTCCTTTCAGGCAAGTTCCAGGGTGTTTCTTTCCACAGTTACCACATATGGGAAAATTCTTCTTTTCCCTCTTATTTTTATCCATCTTTCTCTCTTCCATCCTTTTCTTCTCTTGCTTCCCTTCAAATCCATAGGACTCAGTAAACTCTTTACTTATCTTATCAACACATGATATTATTTCTTCATATGATGATAATACATGGGAGACTATTTCTCTTATAAATTCTAGCTTAAGACCATGAAAGATATGATCCTTCCTTCTCTTTGGATCATGTGCATTTCTGGAGTTCTCATTCCTTCTACTGGGCGCCATTTCTAAACAATGGCAAACACTAGATCAGTTTATGAATCAAAATACATAATCCCATACTTATAAAACACTTAACATAAATTGAACTATTTATGGATATAATCCATAATCATAAGAATGTTTTCTTTGAGGAAGTATATACTCATAATCCCTTCAAAATGATTTGTAAAGAAAATGAGAGTTATCCTAAGCATATCCCCCGGGAGTGTCGTAACCAAGAGTGCAGCAAGGCCCGTTGTCGTGCACCAGTTCCCGTTCGAGTCTAGCTCAAAGCGGTGTTTTCGGGTTTTACCCCTAGGTACATCTGTGCCAGAGCCGCCTCTACCTGCTCGTATCCAGACAGGGATGTATTGCTCGGAAAACTCACAAAATCTCTACAATACCAAAATTCTAGGAAGTTCTTCTATACTAATCCTCAAAGTTCATCTTAGGTCTACGTGCTCTAATCAGAGTTTATCTAAATCTAGCTTCCAAGGTTTGTACTAAACTTCCTCTGATACCAACTGTAACGCCCCGACCCCAGCTACCCAGAGTCGGTGCATTAATTACATAACATTGGCATGATCACAAGAAAGATCAAATCTCGAAAGACCGATTGGTTTAGTAGCCTTGGAAACACTAGATATATTCATAAGTTTTGCATTACATCATTAAACGAAAAACTACTACAACAACATATTGTCTCCATAATCCACACTCATATCCCCACATAATATCCCTGCAGGTCATTCATAACTTACTTCTTCACTTCCTGGGAAAAATAAAACAAAGAAAAGGGGTGAGCTCAAATGCCCAGTAAGGATAACAATATAGCGGAAACTTTCATAAATAAGAATAAACATTTAAGGCAATGTATAACTAAAACAAAAGCCTTTTAAATATGAACTTTCAACATGGTATGGCATGAATAAAATGAAATAATGCCATTTACTTATTCACATGGATATTCTACTAATCGAATAATCACATGCAAAAATCAATAACCACTTTCATAATGTTGGAATGCATAATGCCAGACTATCATAACCACATAGCCAAGGCCTCGTGCCAAGACTACAAATAAGATTTTGTCAAGGCCTTGTGCCAAGACACTAGTTTGTCTCATGAGACCTACCGATGCATCGAGGAGCTATAGCGGGCTCCACCCGTTACTTATTAAGTCCAATGCATTCCCATATGAAAAGGTTTAAACATAACATAAACATTCGTATTAAAACTAGCATACGAAATGTCAATAATTTCACCATAAACTATGAATGGTATAAAAATAGCACATCCACAGTCAAACATATCACAAAACCTTCAATACAATATAGAAGTTTTGTATCATAATAAATCAACTTCAAATAATCTTAAAATCCATCAAAGGATGTTGACATAGATGAAATCAAAATTCTTTTTAAAGAAGTATCTCCTTTTATTTTGAAATCATTTAAGATCCATATAAAATAAAACATTTTATTTGAAAATATTCTTATAAGCTTGTATGTAAAGCTTCGACAATTTTATAACGGCGGAAAATAACCGCACCCGCCGTATAAGTTAAAAAAAACATTCTTACCTCAATTCCGTCGAAAAGGTTAAAAAGGACCTTGTTTTGAAAACGACGGAAAGATTCCTTTATAAAACTCTTATAAAAAGTCAAACAAGGGTATAAATGACTTTAACCCATATTCTTGTAAATAGTAAAAATGTTTTGAAATACATTTCGAAGAAACATGGATGTTGATGATAAAGAGATCCCAGTAGATTATTACGTATAATACAACCTCGGATAATGAAGAGATTGTGAAATAACCCTTACCTTGTACTTTTCCTTGGTTGGGGTAGGTTAACCTCCTGTATAATGGTGAAATAGTTGTTATTAAATTATACAAGAATCATATATATTAATATGATATCATATATGATCTTTTAACATTGATTTGTTAATAATATCTTAGAATTATCGTCGTTTCGGGAGTTAACTTACTCATTTTCTTTTATATGTTTTGTTACATAAGCCATGGTTGTTGTATCTTATTCATATCCAGAATGATATCCAGTCCTTAAACATCATTTTTAAATCATCAAATGATAATTATACTTGAATGGATACGATGGAGAATGAATCTCATCGCGTTCGTGGAGACGGTAGTCCGTACGTACGCACGAGCGACAATATCATTCTTTTGATATTAAAATAATATATAAATGGATGGTATATCATATATACAGAATCATTAATATGTTATATTTATTATTTACATGAGTTACACATCATTATTATACCCATCCAAATAATAATATATTGAATAACAATTACACCACGACGTGGAGACGGTAAGCCGTACGTACGCACGTATGGTGACATGTTATTCAAAGGGTGGATAGAATACTGAATATGGTTGTACCATATTTATAATAACATCACAGTATATAAATGATACTGGAGTCATTATTTTAGAATGGTAACAACAAAGGAAGAAGAAGTGGAAGAAGAAATGAACTTGGAAAAGGGGTGGTGAAAACATTACCTCTTCTTCGGGTTCTTCCTTTTGATTTGATCAAAAGGGCTCCTTAGGTTGGCTTTCTGATCAAACTAAGGACCCTAGGTTGTAGTGAGGGATGTTGGGAGAGTATTTGGGCAGAGTTTGACCGAACCAAAAGGCTTTAGAGGTGTGAAGAAATGAGAAGGAGGAGTGCCCTTTTATAAGAGGGGTGAGGGGCACCTTTGGAAAAGCTAGAAATATTAATTTATAATAAATTCATATTCGGTTTCTAATGGCTCAAAAGTTGACTATTCAAAGGTTAAGGTGGGGATAGGTCGAAAACCACTCAACCAATAGAATTTAGACAGGTTTGGGTACTTATATTAACCTTATCTTTAAGTATTAACTCTAAGTTAATTAGTTTCACTTTTACAATGTCTCTTTGTATTTTTATATAATATGGTTAATAAACTTACTATATACATCCAAGAAACCCCCAAGTGGTCCATTAATGATTAACCTATCATAATATAAGTCTCTTGGACGAACCTTAGATTTTTAGGAATTTAATATCAATTAATAATATAATATTTGTTTTAAGAACTCTTTTATGTCAATTTTGACACTATTCAATAGTTGATTTTTTTGAAACTCCTAACAGATTGATTACTTCGAACAAAGTCAATTAAATCAATCCTAATATATAATATTATCATATAAAATTAGTTTAATTCATTAAAAGTTTCATATTATAATTATTTGGGTATTTATAATATCAATTATTTTAATTTTTCACTATTATAGTAATTACTGCATCATCATTGTGTCATAAATAAAATAAATTATTCAATGTCTAAAAATTATAAATAAAATATAATTATGTAGGAAATCTTTTTAGCTTTCTAATGAATATTTATAATCTAAAATCCAACATGTATAACCCTATGTAAAAATTGTTCTTCTAAAAGATGTAAGCTTATGCCATTTTTATTTTTATTTTAACTTTATTAATATAATGTGTCCCTACCACATACAAGTGGCTCCAAGGGGTCCCCAAATTGACCCAAGGATGCCCATGGTCGGGTATGTGTCCACCAATAAGGTTAGGACATGTTTTAGGGTAATTTTGTATTATTATAATATTATTTTTTAACCCTTATTTACCGGATTTACCCTTTAACCATGGTAAATAAAATATTTACCGCAGTAATTATTCAAAATGTCTAAAAATAAAAGTTACCTATTTACACAATTTGAACATCCTGATTCCAAATATGGAATCCATTTTTCTAAATTCAAAACACAGAAGTGGCAGAAATTAATTTAAAATTAATTCCCGCTGTCAAAACAAAAAGCGTGTTTTTAAGAGATAATAACTATCAAAAGATTGACACTTGTTTATGTTTGGTTTAATTGTAAACTTATGTCCAATGATAAACATTAAATTGAATGGTAAAAATATATTCTAAATATACTTTAAAACCACTCAAATTCATAATTTATCACTATTAATTATTTTGATTAAAAAAGTTGTTTTTAATTAAAATTTAGAAATTTTCACTATTCATCAAAATATGAAAGTTATCCGAAATGTACCAAAATTTCACCCTAGGCTAATTTTGATATTCCAAATCCAAAAATGAAGTCCATTTTAAAATATAAAATATATATAACTTCAAAAAGTAGGTATTACTATTCATAACAGCTAGTTTGATTGGTTACAGTGTGTTAGAACTCGAAGTTGCGTACAACACACGCTACTGTTTTATTCAAATGAAAGCGTACCGTGGAAGTTTGGGATGTTTCATTTTAAATTTTTTGATGTCTCCATTTAGTCAAAAAGTTTAAAATATTGTATTTAAAAAGGTTTCACTATCAAAATTTGATAAAAGTGCAATACTGAAAATGAATCTGTTCTTGCATTATGACTAAGAAACTCATAATATGGATTCTAAAATTATAAGGATTATATAAAGTTTAAAATTTAGTTAATACTATTCATGACCTCTTTTAATGGCTTTTTTTTGGTAAGTCATGGTGCAATTGAACTCAGTGTTTCGTGTAGTGCAAGTTATTGAATTATTTTGAAGAAATAACACACTATGAAATCTTGGGGTGTTACATGATTATTGGGATTTCATTTCACTACTATGATTTATCCCATATTATGAAATTATTCTCTCTTTTTCAGGTTAAGATTTCCAAAATGTTATGTTCTTATGAATATGATGTGATTGATATTTCTTTTGTTTACCCTTACTGAGCATTTGAGCTCACCCTTTTATGTTTTCTTTTCCCCAGGATATAAATAAAAGTTTTAGGTATTAAAAAAAAAGGAAGATCTTTTTGGGAGATGTTGAAGATCTTTCACCACGATTAGAAGATTATATTCCGAGTTTCCAAAGACACTAAACTATTACGGTCCTTGTGTGTGTGTTTTTGTTATGTACTAAGTATTCTGCAAAAGTAATGTAATGTCCATGTACTTCAGGCTTCGGGTCTTTAAAATCATCACATATGATATCACCATATACTCATTTCACCAAACAATAGTCTCCCAAATCCATCATATCTGATCATGTTTCATACCCTTTGGGGTCATTATCAACAATTGTGTCAGTGGTGGATCAGTGTATGGGAAGAAGTTAAACACTGAAGATAATTTAAGAACCTTTATAGATTCTTTTTACTTTAGATACAGTGGTTGAATTCCAATTATAACATAGATAAAGGGGAGGAATCAACATTTTGGTATTTTGAATCTACTTTGGAGTGAATATAAATTAAAATGCACTACCACCCATCCCAAAAACAGCTAAAATGAACCCTATATATATAAAAAGTGGAATTTCTCATGTAAACATGAAATAAGAATTAATGAATAATTTCCATCATGGGTACCAATAATCCCATGGGTTCAACTTATTCTAACTTGGTCACCATGAAAAATGAACCCGGTCTAACACTGATGTGGGAATCATGAACCGGAAGCTGATAAGTACTCAACAACATCGCTAAAAATACCTTCATATGAGTCTGAGCGGGGATGTTATATTTAACCATGTAAGTACACTCTTCATTATAGACCTATTCCAATAAGGGCTAATACTTTCTCACTATTCCACACTTTTTCATCAAGGGGAATCACATTGGGCGCTTGAAACTCAAACCTTTTCCATAGGGCTCTAGGAAGGCCTTCATACACAATTAAAAATGAATGTCATCTTGTGAATGGAGGTCCTTTCTCATGATAACTAAAATTATATTCAAAAAATCATGGGCTAATATGGGAGTTTTCTCGGCATCCTTTCACATCAACTTCAAGGGAATTAATTTTTCATACATAGCCCCTAGTATAGGTGACCCCAATACTTTGTAGATATCCCACCAACTTATTATCACTTCTCCATGTGTTTGGTAGAAAGATTTAGTCTGCAGGCTCCATCAAATTATCAAATCTAGTACTAAATTAGATTTCATGTATACATACGTTTTAGAGCTACAAAAACCCTCATAAATGGAGAATAAATTTAACTCATACTTAATTCCACCACACATCTTGCACACCCATAATTCCTATATCCATTCTGGCATGAAATCTCTTCTTGTATGAAGATACCATTATTCATTCTACCCTTTGGATTAATCAGTAGTATAAAAATTGAAAATTAATGAGAAAAAATGTGTCTTAAGCTCAAAATATGTAAGGATATGTTTCTGGGGAGGTTTTGGGGTTATTTATTGGGAACACTAGGTGAGTTACTCCCTCATTGATATTAGTACCCTTAGTGGTAATATTGGTTTGGTTCTATATGGGTACTCATTGAACCAATAGTGTGACATATAAGAAGCTAGCCTAGGGATAGGTACATATTCTAGAAGACCATATTGATATAATGAAAGAATATCTAACAGGGTATACACTAAATAATTTTACTTCAAGATGATCATAATTCATGGTATTAAAACATCGTATTCACGATAATATACAGGTAAAATAATATGTTTCATCTCCTTGTTGTGAGAGGAAACTTTATAATCCAAAGCATTAAATATTATATGAACCATTATTTTCCAACAAAAAAAATGGTTCATTAGAAACAAACCATAAAGGAAAGAAAATTCACTAAATAAAATAAAAGAAAAGGAAAGAACCGTTTGGTGAAAATTTTACTAAGTATAAATTTCATTTCCCAAGTATTTCACCCAAGTACTTCAACAAATTACTTCACCCAAGTACTTTATGCAAGGCCATGACCTAGAGCCTTCACGTTGGATATCTTACCAACCCACAAACCTCACATAAATGATCTAATGGAAGTTTAAAGACCATATATTTTTTAAAACTATAAGGTAGTATGAAACCATAGGCTATACAAACATAAATCACTAATATCTCATGTTAGAAAATTTATGCGCAAAGGGATCCCTAACCACTATTTATATATTCTTCATAGAATACTAACTCATAATACATGCACACAATGCTTACAAAAAACACTTATGTGTGAAAAATCGGTGTGTGATAGTTATCTTTAAACATAAAATATTCCCCATTACCTAAATTAATATCATGAAAGTGTCATGAATCCCTTAAGATTAAATCCTCATTGTAAAAATTAGATTCAATCCTAAGAGAGTCTTTTATGGTGACCAACTTTTGGAAAATGATGAATACTTTTAATAAGGAATAACACCTTGAAAATATAAAGGGAAAGTTCCATGGAAGGAACCAAAATTTATCCCTAACCACATTTAATTTCCCCAATAAGTTCATGCATGTCACAATTATTCACACCGCCTACGTGAGAAAGCTACACACGCAAGTTACACTTATGAACATCACTTGTATTCAAAATTAGCTTCACCTAGGATATCATATTTACTTATAAATAGGACCTTTGGGATCCTTATTTGAGACATTTTGGAATATAAATGGAAAATTGATGTTCATTTCACCCTAATCTCATGCCCATGTCCTCAAAGTTAGAAAACCCATTTTCCATATTCTTCTACTTTGACCTAAAATTATCAAGGCCTCCATTTAATCCACTGTATTTACAATACATGTCATGGAAACCAGTGTGAAACTTCTTCAATTGTGGATTATCTTGATAAAAGGATGTTTAAGAATTGATTTCCTAGATTGGTAGAACCCTTTAGAGAATAGAAATTGTTGATTTAATTGATATCCAAGGGTCCCTATTGGGAAGATACATGATTAGTTTAACCCATCCCAATATTCCCATTTCATCTGATTACTTATCTACATTTGGTCAATTAGGGGAACCACACCACCTTAATCAATGATCCATGATGTAGGGTATCCCATCTAGAGTAAGCCCGTAGTCTTTCTTGTAGGATTACATACTCCTCCTACCTCTATATCCCACCCTTAATATCAATACATAGAAAGATGAGAATATGGGTTTCCTCTTTAGGCATAATACCCTAGATGGTTCCAATTGAAAATTACATTAATTAACCATGGATACTAATCCATGCAAAACCCCATTGCATAATCCCATTTCAAATTCAATCACATGATTTGATGTAATGTACCCGATATTTTACTGTCTATTATTTCTCAAGTAAAGAATGATTTATGTGATCTTACAGATCTAAGTTGGAATTTCATTAGTATGATTAAAATACCTATGATATGTGCCTCAAAGTATATGAAATCACTAAATTTCTCTCATCCTAAATCTAATTACCAAACTAGGTTAGTCATTGGGGTAACCTTATATTCGTAATCCTCATTTAGTCCTATATTTTTTTCACATTTCTCAACACAGACATCCACATAGAATGATGTTAAATTGCATGAACCACATTCTAGTCACATGATTTAAAAATGCATGAAAACATTCTAATCACATAATGTAAATCTAAATGAAAACTTCCTTATCACATGACATTAAATTGCATGGTATGGTTCATCCACACAACCATAAACTATGAAACTCAAATTACATGGTATTTAATTCATGTTAACCAAGATATATAGGATGTATCCCAAAGGTTCTAACCCAACATCATTAACCGTATATATCCATCCTTAAAGGTATATAATCCTTATGAATCCACTTATGTTATCTTTCAATGTTCTATATTTCTCATGATCTTGGATGTTCCATTCACCAGGGATATATTCCATGGGAATTCTCCACATCATGCATTAATAATGATGCAATAACTCCCCCACATGGAGGGATATATTCCCTATGATTAATCGCCATATCTGTATCATCTGAGGAATATTCTTTGATGAGAAAATAACTATATAGTCAGTGCCATATCCCTTTCCAAACCGTCCCATCCTAACATGACCATATTCCTTGTGAATACAACCCAACATCATTGGGACATATTCTTTTTAATGAAAACTAGAAAGGGAAACTCATGTGTAATTCCCACATAATCCATATCTAGAATCCTTTCATTTAGTATTCCTTATCACATGAAGTTAAATTGAATCGACTAGACCTTGTCACTTGAACTGAAATGGAATGAAATTTCCAGTTAAGTGGTATCGAACAACACAGGTTCTCGTCCATTTTATAAGTGTATATAGGAATCCCTTTTCATGGGACCGATCCTGACACCATTAACACTAATTAATCATTGGACAATGATAAAATCTAGAGTTACCACATGTGTGGATTTAAAAAATAACACCCCAAATTAAGAATCACCCATAAGTAAATTAATGAAGGAGAACCTCAAATACATACAAGTGATCATATAGATTCATAATTTCTATCCATTAATAACATGAGGGGTAACTAATCCCACACTGGGATTTGAGAAGGATTCACCAAAACATATTAAATATAAAAGAGATACCCTGAGTAGGAAATAATTCCCCTAAAAAGGATGGGATGATCCAAACCTCACATCCTCTCAACCAATGTATATGAAAAGGAATATCTAGATAAAAACTCTAGAGATAGCTTGTCTTTGAAAAGAAATCCTGAAAAACACTCAAATTGATACATCATGGATATAGAAGGGAATCAGAAAAATTTAACCTTGTCTTTAATGGCTGTTTTATATCATCCAAGAACATCAGTAAGGTGTCATCCACTTCCTAATATAGTAGATTCATCCCAAAATATCTTAAATATATTGATTAGAATGGGATTATATTACACTGGTAGCCTATAATTATTAAATGGAACTCCTAAAAGAAATCTTGAAAAGGATAATTAAGTTTCTATGGATTTCACTAAATTTACAATGATAGATCCTCTCACTCAACCAACAAGTCCTTGACTGGTAGAATAAAATCAAAATCAGTGCATACTCATCGACCCTATTATATTCTTCAATAAATATTAGAATAAACAATGATTATATATAGAATAACTCTTTATGATATCTCATTCCTCAATTATTCCTTCTATATTATATTATATGATATAGTTATATACTAGTAATACTTCTTCCACCTCCTTTAAATATAGATTATTCCTTGAAGAATACCACTGTCTTATTCTTTACTTGATACTAAAAATAATATTAGATATGTATTATTTATTTTAACTTCTTTCTTATTTAAAAATTATAATTTATTCAAGATAGAAACAAAATCCAACCACCTAAAAATCCTTTGTATTCTCTTCATATTTATTCATAGAACCACATGAATAATATTTTCCATAATTAAGTGTGGAAATCCCTTGATCTAATGTATCTCAATCTACTCCTTAAATATGTTTAGAAATATCTCCATTTTTATATTATCATTTAGTCTCATTAAATCCCAATAAAATATCTTCATTTTAATCCTCCATGAGAATCAATATTTTATTCTTTCAAACTTCCCATATAATCCAAAAACCTCTTCGGTTTCCTATACATCTACATGGCTTCACACAATGAAATTTTTTTAATCATGGAATCATTCATTGTATCATAAAGAACTCTTTACAACTCTTCCTCCTTCAATAACTATTGTGCGATATATTTATTATGGCATGATTAAATATCATTTCATAAAAAAAAATTCAACTTGTTCTTCATCTTCAAATTATTCACAGTGTGGTGATCATATTCACAGTGAAAAGAATATAATCTAAATATCCCATGTTGAATCAAAAAATACCTCTATGCGATGTATAATCTGATGAAGAAGATCCATAAAATAATTTAATTTACATAAATATTTATTCTATAATTTATCTATATTCATAAATATCACTTTTATAAAATAATAAAAACTTATGTATGAAATGAATATTTAATGTATCTTAGTATGAGTAAAATTATCTAACATATTCTCTAAAAATATGTTATGTATATAAAAAATGTTTTCTAATTAGAAGCATTACTTATTCCATGGAAAATATCTTATGCACTCCCAAAAAATTATTATGTATATTGATAAGATTATTTACTAAGCCAAATTTCTTCTTATTCTAGAAAATATCATACATATTTTATAGAAAATGATATGTATCATAGTAATACACCATAATTTTCCATTTATTCACCTCCCTAAAGAATATATTATATATAATAAAAATATATTATGCATCATATTATTTACTATATTTTATTGTTCTCTTTAAAAAAATATCTTACATAGATTCAAAAATTTTACACATCTACCACCTTTTACATTTTCATCCTCAAACTCTAGCCAATATATTACGCATCACTAAAATATATTATGCATGGAGATCATTTTTTAATTTTAGTATAGAACTCAAAGAAATATATTAGGTATCATTTTGATATAATTTAATGGAAATAAGAAGTCTCTATATTTCCAAATTTATAATGTTTTAAATCAAAAAAATATATTACATATGAAATTCCTTATCCAAAATTTGGATTTTGAGAAAAAAATCCATATGAAACTAAACATGATTAAATCTTATTAAAACCTCTTAAAATTATCCCGGGTAATATCAATCATCTTCAAAGAATCTTACAAAAATTCTATTGGATTTCAAAATTAGAAAATATTTTCAATTTCTTCAAATTTAAAGTATTTTTTTGCATATAAACACTCATCTTTGAGTGGTTCAATGTATCTTTACTACCTTTTAATCCCAAAATCATTCTCAATAAACTCAACACATTATTCATGTGATTTTAATTATATAACATAATATCCTTAATACTAAATCATCTAATAATGGTTTCTCTATATTTATATATATTTCACTTCTCTAAAAAAAAACTTTACAATATGTATAGTAACATGGTTCTCCAACCCCATAAAACATTTGTAGACATTTATTCCAACTCCAACTACACTTTTCATAAACAATATAATTATTTTAAAAATATTTTAATGTATGAGCTACTCACCAAGAAATAACTCAAATAATCCCATTTTCCAATATTAAAGTGGATATTTATATTATATACAATGGTATATTGCCACTTATGTTTATTAAACTCTTCCAACATCACTCAAAAAATATTGATATTCTTATTGACATAAAGTAATACCAAAATCCACAAGGAACTTCAAAGATAAATCCTATTGAGTTCAAGTAATATACAAAAAAGAAGTTAAATGTGTTAACATAAATTAGATTTAAATATAATGAGAATTTATGTGGAAATTTTGAGAAAAGTTATCAATATGATGGTTAATGTTGTTTTACAAATATTAAGCATGTTTAATTAACTATTTACGAAATAAAGCCACAAAAAATGAACAAAAATGAAAGGAATAAAAACTATTAGTTTAACTTGGGGGGTAAGAAAAAAATGTATTAAACAAAACAGACCCTAGAATAATATTTTGGAGGATTATACACCAAATAGGGTATGCTTATATTATGGAAATAAAGGATAAATAATGGATAATTGAATGAAATATATGATTATAAAATATATAGGGAGGAAGTTAGAATAATAAAGAAAATAAATTTGAGAAAGGAAAAAAAGATTAGTTTGGTGGAATACATATGTAAAGTAGATTTTTAATTTCATGATTCATTTCTAAAAAATGTTAAATTAAAAACTCATAAAAATACATGTGTAAGATCCAAGAAAGATGAGAATTTTTCCAAATAATGCAAGATTATTCATCCAAACCATTTGGAATTACCAATAGAGAAGGAGAAAAAGTAGAATAATTCACATGAATTTCCAGATGATGTGATAAAACCTATTCCACATAAAAATAAAGTTAAATAATGGAAGTATACAATGTTTCCCAAGTCAATTAATGTTTTGAAAATCAAAGGGGGAGAAATCATGAAAATGTTTCATAAAGATAGAACTGAATCAAAAGGTGGTTATGGGTTTTGAAATTACTCTAAACCTTGTTTCACTCACTACGATGAAAAGGTAAACCCAAATTATTCCCATAAATGATGTGTTTGTTTTCTTTTTACAAGGAATTTAAGGTGATGTATTCTGAGGGAGAAAAAAAATCTATTAACACTTTATAGTTTGATGAGATATCTATAATGGATTTCCTTGATATATATCACTTATTTACTCATCACAATATTACAAGTAGTATCATCCATGATGAAGTAAAAGGATTAATTTTACCATGTGAGGGAGAGTTAAGTTGAAAAACTTATAGATAACATTATCTCATATAAATATGATATTTTATAAGGTGATTAAATTTTCTATTAATGAGGCATGTTGATCACATTCTTCTATACTTTTATACAGTTATTAAATTCTGTTATTAAGGGGGATAAATTGATTATTTAATGGAAAGATAAAAGTAACTATAAATAGGGGAACATTTACTGGGTTTGAATGTTTTAAATCAATTTTGAGTTAACTATGGGATATTATTACTTGAAAACCTATTTGAACAGTCCTTGGAACGATATTTCTAAGTTAGTATCACATGTTGGATTATTTATTAATAAATTTTATGTCTATATTAATATATGTTATTTTATACACTGAACAAGATCACATAGACTTAGATTTGATTAAATTATGGATCATTAACTTAAGAAAAAATTGATTTCATCCTTCACTAAAATAAATTAGGTTTTACTTTCAATAATAAGGAACATAATGGATAGATAAACGGATAGATAGTAAGAGTTTGAATATCCCTTACTCTTGAACCTTTTTTATTATTATTAATGAGGAGGAGATAAAAGTATAATTACTGAGAGTATATTAATAATGACTCATATATAGTAATTAAGGGTATTGGCTATTGATAAAAAGTATAAAGGGTAGATTTAATAGGCCAATATATTATGATGATAATGATTGTATTTGTTGTTAATAAGTAATACCAATAAGTAAAACTATCAATATATTTTTGGTGTTGATGAAGAACCCAATAAATGAAGAGAATAAAGTATTTAAGGGAAAATTAGAGATCAAAGAACTATTTTAAATGTTTTGGGTGACGTTGAAGAACCCAATGAATTAAGAAGTATATTTTTGTGTTACTAGTAATGAATAAATATTCATTTATTGGAAGTATCACATGGGTGATGTTTCTAAGTTGAACTAAAAAATTAACTAGGCATTTGAAAATATATCATTCTAGACGCATTATATCATTGTGAAATAAGTGAAGTATAGATCTATGTCTAGAAATTAACACAAGAAGAGAATGTGATTATGGAAGTATTATGAGTGAAGTTAAAATTATAGATGGATTTGACGCTACTGTTATTTGTAGATATAGAATTAAGGAAGTAGTATTATTGGTAATAATTGTTGAGATGTACTTATTTTGAATTAATGAAAAGAGATTATGGTTAATGAAACCACCATAAACTCTATATTCTTAATAAATTTTGTGAGTGTCCATAATTTTTATATTTAGCATAAAAAACTAATAAAACACATGAGAACATTACTTAGAGAATAAAAATGTTTGATGAGTTGAATTAAGAAGGGTTAATATAGTATGTAATTCTAAAAGATGAATATATGTTGCGTTCTTTTGAAATAAGATTTATTGTTTCCTGAAGATATATATTTAGAAGGTGATTTTTTAAGAAGAAATTCTATGTCCTTGATAATTGGTGAAGGCATATAAATCATTTCATAAATATGTTTCGAAAAATCAATATTATGAAATATGAGATGTAAAGCCTATAGATGACAAGGCCATAACTGATTTTGGAGGAGTATTAGAATCAGAAAATGATTAAATATGAATAACATGTTATTTCCTTTACTACATAATACTAAATAGGTTTTATATAAGAATAAGTTTGATAAAGCCTTGATTTTGCATAATATTGATAAAATTTGGTAGTAGAATAAAGGAAGTGGTGGCATGATCCAAAAGGTGAATTTCGAAGAATTAGTGAATATGTGTTGAACACATTGAGGGTAAAGCTAAAATTAGTAAGAAAATAATGAATAAGGAGTTTATTGAGGTATATTTAGTTATAATAATGGTTTTAGTTGTTAAATAATATTTTAATAATAAGTATAAGTGAATTCTGAAAGATAAACTGATAAGAAATATTAACTTTAGAAGATACAGAGTTGTGGAATATTAGTATTGTGTTTTTCTAAAAGTTGTTCTAGGAGGATTATTTTTATGTTTAGAATTTTATTTATAACAATTACTGAGAGAGTTGATACTATATACTATAATAAAAAGTAGAAGTATAATTGGTAAGTTCTAGATGATGATGGAGATTTTAAGATAAGCTACATTGTGAGGATTCATTGTGTTAAGATCAAAAAATACATTATAGTTTGAAATTTATTTATCAAGAGTTAAGTTAATTTTTTGATGATGTTAAAGAAAAATTATGGAAGCTTAAAATTTAGTCTAGATTAAGTTAGGGAATAAAAAAGTCTATGTAAGTGTTGCTCATGGTTTTTATAAGATTAAATTTAAGATGATGAAGAATAAATTATTGAATTATAGATTTAAATGTGATGAGGATGAGCTATTCTTGATGAAGTAAATATCATGTTTATTGAGTCATGATTAAAACCAAAATTTCAGTAAATGATAAATAACATTGGCCTAGAATTTAATGATAATTTTTATTATTAAATATATTTTTTTCATAAGAGTTAAATAGGGAAGGACATACAATGATAAAGTGATAAATTTATAAAATGAAATTATCAAAACCCATGAATTTAATTTTCATAATGGTTTTAGGCTCAACACTGGGTATAAAATGAGTGGAACTAAGTCAAATCCCAAACTTATGAGACTTAGAAATATCAACCTATATATTTTAAATATTCATATAGTTGAGGAGGAATAATTGAGATTTCCTACATTGATGTTTTAAGAGTTTTATGTGAAAGAAAACCGATCTAAAAAACCACATATATTATGAATGTTGGGATTATTGTTGTACTAATAAATACCTACTTTGGAATATAGAGATTCCTGAAATTTAGAGTTTATAAGTTGAGATTATGGATGTTTATGCTCTAGAATAATCTAAAAATATATCCATTCTATCTATTTTAAAGTATTAGAGTAAAATCAATCATTTAGTGTGCAAGTAACCCATAGATAATAAATCTTGCTCATTTTAGTGTGAATTCATTTTAAATTAAAGGGTTCTAATATAATCACAGTAGGGATAATTATATTAGGATATATTGTTGTTTAAAGGGTGAAACCTTCCCACATTTTTTAATCAATTTATTATATTAGTGATAATTTTTTTGTCTCAGACTCGACCCAATCACAAAAAGGATGTAGTCAACGACATAGGGGGTAAAACTTGTAAAAATACTCTGTGGATTTTGTTAATTTATATTTCTATTGTATATAGGTAAGAGAGAGACATAAAATTTTGTTTCATTACACTAAAGGTATTATTTTGTGCATAATACCTACCTTATATGGATTAAAGTGTAAATAAAAGGAGGTTTTATGAAGAAGATGTTTATATTTTAAACAAATGTTTTCATTTTAATTCTTATTCTACCTCCTTCAAATCTTCTTGAACCATGATGAAATAATAAAATAATTATATTAAATTTAAATAAATGTTATTATGTATATGGTATAATCCTTTTCATATACATAACCTTCTAAAAAAAAATAAAACCATCACTCGTGCGTACATACATACTTGTAGATTAACGTATCATGAGATGGTGGATTTAATTTTTGATCACTGAATCTTATTATTAGTCATAATAATTGATCCAAATGAAATAATATAATATATGATAAAAATTTAATATTTTAATGGAAAATAAATAGTCTACTTATTTCTTTACCATCCAATGAAAAATGAAAACATCATTCGTTTGTAGATGCAGACTATAACCTCACGAATTGATGTATTTTATTTTTCATCATCAAATCATATAAATTGTATATATTAGTGTAATTAAAATAATAATATTATATTTATGATATAATAATTATTTTTTAATGATAAATTAATATTTTCCATCTTTACCACACATTTTTTTTAAAAATGGAAACATTACTCATGCGTATATAAGACCTATCATTTCCATGATTGTAACGTAATTCATTTTTCATAACCATATTACATGATTGGATTTAATAGTATAAATAATGTATAAAAATTATAATTAAATCATTATTAATATTGTTTAACTAATATAATCATGATCCATTTTACAATAGTTAACCTGCTGAAGTCATTTTGGACATACGAGCTAAATATCCTCAAAACATCTGATGTGAGCTTAATTGATTATGTAATTGAATATAACATGCTAATAAATTAAATAAAGAATAATAAAATTGAAAATTTTTATTAATAAATTAAATAATTAATTTATATTTATTATTCCGGATGATAAATAACGTACTTGATAAGTCAGACTCATGGTTAGGGACACTTTACCTTTAAACCTAATTTTAAATATTTTAAAGATTTATTTTTATAAATGTTTTTCTCCCATGAAAATATTCTAAAAATTAATTTATTAATGTATTTATGTTAAAATAAATTAATTATAAAAGACATTTAATGTCACCTTTTGTTCTATTTCAATGGTTTTCAAAATGAATCCTTTTATTTATTTTATGCAGAATGTTTTGATTTTTTTATAAAAGGAAAAAGGAATGTTCTATTTTAACATCGATGTATTTTATCCCCAAAATAACTGAAATTTTATGTCTATATTCATTTACAATATTACATGTATTATTAAAAGGAAAAAATTACCTTCCCATTTTTTTAGATTTTTTTCAGTTTTGAAAACGTGTTTTAAAAGGTATGGGTATTTTGATATTTGAAAGTGTTTTGCTTATGTGATCAAAATAGTTTTTCAGGGTTTTTTGATGAAAAAGTGAATGATAAATTTTTTTATTCATGATATGATACACAATAATTATTGATTATTATAGGTGATCCTGATATGAATTATACAATGGATGTGCCTGATACAAATTTTATGATGGGTGAGCTTGATATAGCTTATAAGACGGGTGAGTCTGATATAACTCTATAATGCATTGAATAATGTTCCTTATCATCAAAAGGAAAGGAGGGAGTTAATTGGGGGTATTATCCTATAGATTTAAATAAGATCTAGTTATTTATGACAAGAGTGAACATTAGTAAATAATATAATTCTCCAAGATGCATACAATTTTTTCAATTTTCATGATTTGGGTTTTTAATATTTTTATTTGAGAAAAAAGTATTGTCCCAATTCAGATATGATATATTTTATTTGATCATACTATAATGTTAAAAAGGTAAAAAATTTTATGGATTTTCATTTTTTTACTAGACTAATGGATTTATAACTTTCATTTCCATTAATAATATTTTTTATTCATCCTAGGTTTTTTTTAACAAAATTATAGGGTTTAAGGGTGAGTAAGAACAAAAAAGAAGTAAAGTTAAAACTAAGAAATATTTTTCAAGAAATGAAAAAAAGTTTCTTTTTAAAAGTTTTATATTGTGGAAAAATAGATAATGAGTGTAGTTTATACTTTATAATATATTGGATTTTTTATATAATAGTTATGACCTAATTATTTAAAAATATAAACTTATGGATCATTAAAATGTAAGAAAGTGAAATAATATTATAATATAAGATTATGTAATTTTTTATGGATATGTGTTTATATTTGGTATCATAGGGATGGTTTAGATAACATTAGAGGTTTGGATGATGTTATAGATTAACCTCGAGAGATTATACATTATTGTACATTTAAAATGATATATAATTTGAATGTTACCATATTTATTCATGTAAACTATATCTGTTTAGAATATTTTTCCATAGAGGAAATATAGAAGCTAAAGAAGGAAGGTAAAAAGAATAAATTTCCTTACAAATTAGTATCATGGAATGTTTGGAATTGAAATTGAGAAGTTTTTTGTAGTGATGGATCAGTTGATGCATACTATAAATGGTGGTGGAATCGATGTTAGAGAGTAACCAAATTTACCAAAAAGGAATATGTATATTTTAGATAATTTAATAAAACTAGAACCTCCACATTTTAGGGGAAATTTTTAACTAGTGGTATCTTACAGATGTAAAATTCTTTGAAAATGATATTCAAAGTCATGGGATGTTAAGAATATAAAAAGTAAAATCTTTACATTTATCATTTTGATGGTGAAGCTAATCAGTAGTGGTAATTGGTTAAGTATACTCATGATATAGATGAGAATCATTCCATGTAATGTGATACATTTAAGAATAATTTCTCAGAGAAATATTTCCCTTAGGTTTTTTGAATTAGAATAGATAAATAATTCTTGTAATTGGGTAAAAAGGAAGAGGATTCAGTAGCCTTGTATAAATAAAATACAACAAGATTTCATAATTACATACTAAATTGTATTTCAGACCATGATAGTGATATTAATTGATTCTATTTAGAATTGAAACAATGTTTATAAATAGAATTTTCCTAATATAAATTTAAAAGTTATGAGACTATTGTTCAATGTACTAAAAAATTTGGTAAGGATTTTTCTGATACTTACTTTCCTCATGGTGACAAGAGTAGGAAACACAAAAAGTAAAAATTAATAAAGAATAAGTCAACTAAGAAATCTATTTGTAAGGCAAACACATGTTCTAGGTGTGATAAAAAAAAATTCAGGGAATTTATTATAGGATATAGAATGTGTTTCCAGTATGGAAAGCAAGGTTATAGGTCTTGTGACTGTAAAGAAAAGATTCCCGAATAATCCAAGAATTTTATAATAGATATAAATCCAATAAATAAATGTCTTAATTTTAATGAGTTGTGAAATAATACTAACATATGTATGATGTTAGTTACTTAGGGTGAAAATCATCAAGATGGAAAGAAAAATAGTGTAGAAAAAGAATTTCCTACTACTACTAATACTGTTGATGTTTGATAGACTAATGAAGTGGTGACATCTTCAAGGGAAATAATAATTTTTCAATGATTAACCTCTAGTAAATATACCATCATCTATAGGTTAAATAGGAATATATTATAAATGAAACATTTTAGACTAGATATAGTCATTATGAGTTTGTGCTTATTCCCTTTGGCTTGTCTAATCCACCGATTGTATTCATGGATCTTATGAATAGATTTTTACATACTTATTTAGATAAGTTTTTAGTTGTGTTTATTGATATTATTTTGGAATATTCTAAAATTCATGAGGATTATGATAGAAACCTAAGGATTTTTTTCAAGCCTTAAAAGAAAATATATATATGGAAAATTTAGTAAATATGAATTTTGGTTGTAACTGATTCTTTCCTTGTGTATATTGTTTTTAAAGTCAGTATAACTATCAACCCTAATAAAAATAAAGTTGTTTAAGAATGAACATGACCAAGAAAATTCATATATATTCATAGTTTTCTTGGATTGGAGGGTTATTATTGGTAGTTTGTTGAAAATGTTTATAAATGTTCTAGCCCACTACCTATGTTAACTCAAAAAGAAGTTAAATTCATCTGGATAAAAGAGTGTGATTATTATTTCTAGGAAATAAAAATAATAATGGTTAATTCTCTAGTTTTTTCATTCCATTTATAAATGGTGAGTTTATCATCTACAATGATACTTTATTTAAGGTACTTGGTTGTATTCTATTACAGAATGATCAATTAATTTATTATCCTTAACGTTAATTAAAATCGCATGAGTTAAATTATCCTGCACATGATCTAGAACTAAATGCTATGGATTTTTAATTAAAAAATATGGTGAAATCATTAATATGGATTAAAGTGTAAAACATATACTGATTATAAAAAATTGAAGTATATATTCATTCAAAAAGAGTTAAACATGAGGCAGAAAAGATGTATAAAAATTATAAAGGATTATGATGGCACGATTCATTACCATCTAGTAAAATCAAAAAAAATTATATAATGATTTGATTCACAAAGATAATGCATCGTTAACCATGAAATATTTTGAACATGATCCTTTGATAAATGATTTGACAAATGTTTTCCTACAAATTGGGCATGTATGAACTTCCTCTCCTTTGTTTAATGTTTTTGTATAGTCTTATTTCTTAGAAATAATTTACCATGCTCAGAAGGAAGGATGTTATTTTCAAGAAAAACTGGAACTGGTAAATAAAGGAAAGTTTCTTGAATTTAACTTTGAAAATAAAGGTGTTTTTAGATTTTTAAAAAGGTTATGTGTGCTTAATATCTCCGAGTTGAAAAAATAATTATTTATTTAATATTCTAGATCTCCCTTTTCTATTCATCCCAATATATATAATATATTTAGATACCTTAAAGAGTATTATTGGTTGGATTTAATACATAAAGATATTTCAGAGTTTACCATGAAAATCTTGACATTCTAAAAGGTTAAAACAAAATGATAATTATTGAAAGGGATAAGTCATACTTTTAAAATGCTAGAGTGGAAATGGGAAAATATATCCTTTTATTTCAAGGTGGGATTTCCAAAGATGGATTGAGGTAATAATAAAATTTGGGTTATTGTTGATCAATTAACTAAACCTATAAATTTCCTTTCTATTTGAGATAAAATATATTTATATCATATTTTTCCACTGTATGTTAAGGATAAAGTTATGTTTTATATAGTTCCTCTCTCTATTGTGTTTGACCATAATCATAATTTTACTTATAATTTTTTGAAAATAGCTTTAACATTATTTGGGTACTAAATTAAATATTAGTACAACTTTTTATCCTGAATTTGATGGATAATTAGAGAGAACGATTCAGAATTTGGAATACATTCTTAGAGATTATTCAATGGATTACTAGGGAAGTTGGTATAAACATATTTCATTAGATGAATTTTGTTATAAAAATAGTTTTTATTCTAGTATACATATGTCACATTCCAAGGCATTATATAGAAAGCGCTGCTGACTCTATATTGTTGGGATAAAGTTGGTGAAAGTGAATTTTTGGGAATAGAATTTGTTGAGGAATTGGTTGAGAAGGTGAGTATGATTCACTATAATATGGGTAAATTTCAAAGAAGATATAAATTTTATACATATAATCAGGGTCAATATCATTCTTTTGAGGTAGGTGATCATATTTTTCTTAAAGTATCTCAATAGAAAAATGTAATGTGTTTGGTAAAAGGGAAGTTAATTCTACAGCTCATCAGACCATATGAAATAATAGATAAATTTGGATCATTTTATTTCTGCTTTTCCTTTCCTCATAGTTTATCTTAGGTACATGATGTATTTCATGTTTCATTGTTAATAAAATTTATGCTTGATGCATCTCATATTTTGAGCTTTGAAGTAGTTCAGTTAGCAAAAACCATTATTACGAGGAATAAGAAGTATAAATTCTTAACAGCAGGTATAAGGTGTTGTGGAATAATGTGATTTACCTGGTTATGGTTTTTTGGGAAAAAAATGATTGGAAAAGCAATATGAGAATCAAAAAATGATTTGAGGGGAAAATATCCCTACAGGTTTGAATAGTAAATAAAATTATGAGGATGAAATTTGTTAAAGGTTGGAATAATGTAACAACCTTGGTAATGTTAATATTAAAAAAATTTAATGCATTATTGGTATTCATCAATTATATTTTATAGATTTATATTTATTATATGAATATTAGGTAAGTTTTAAGTCAAAAGGAAAAAGCTTTATTTCTAAACAAATAGGGTTTACATGCAATATAAGATTTTATTTAAAAATATAATTTATAACTTTTATAATTAATTTTGAGAAAAATGATATAATTTTTTAATTCATCAGGACAAAATTATCTTAGGGTGAATTTTTGGGAATTTTATTAAAAGTATTATTTTTCAAATGAATAGTGACAAATACAGATTTTTATTGAAAACTGTCTTTCAATTTCAAGAATTTAAAAAGATTTAATTATTAAAAAATTATATAAAAGTAAAATTAGTTTCTTTATATTATTAATTATCCAATTAAGTTATTTGGAATCAATTTTTTGATTTATTTTTGTAAAAACCATTTTATACTTAAGAAGATATTTTTTTTCTAGAAAATAACTTTTCATGGTGTTTTGCAGGTTAAATTTTAAAATAAATTCAAAATATTTTTTGAATTGAATTTGATAAAGTGGATTAAATATCTGTAATTATAATTTACAAACTTATTAATTATGGAAATTTAATTTTTTCTTTTTATCAAAAGAAACTTCGGTAAAAAATGTTTCACCACGGTGAAATGGTAAATTAGCTTAACTTACGTTAAAACTAAGTGATAAGGCCCAAAAATTTTCATATTAATTAATATTTTTTGAATTTATTTATAAACTTATCACCTTAGAATATAAATTTTATTTATATGGGACACTTATCAATGAAGATAACTTATATTTAAATATTTTAAAAAATACCAATTGTTCCTCTCCCTCGCCTATAAAAGGACACCACCTCTCTTATCCTACACACACTTCAATATCTATTTATTTAATCCAATAAATATCCAAATAAATTAATAATATTCATAACCATGTACTTGAGGAATTATTTTAAGTATAATACCATCCTTAGGGGGCTTATGGTGAGAGAAAATGAGGTTTTACGAAGAATAGGTATAACTTTTTACCAAATGTTTTGGATTTATTTATTCTTATACCCCCTTCAAATCATTATAAACCATGATGAATTAATAACATAAATATATTACTTATAATTTAATGTTTTTATGTTTTTTTTATATCCCATTTTCATCTACTTAACCATCTAATGAAAGATAAAAACATCCCCTGTGTGCATGTGTAATTACCCCCTCACGGGATGATATATTTCATTTGTTGTCACCAAATCTTATGGTTTGTCATAAATATGGATAAAAATAATGTAATATGAAGTAATATGATATAAATTTAGTTCTATAGTGTTAAATAAATATTCTTATTTTTTCATTACCATATAATGAAAAATAAATACATCTCTCATGTATACGTGAGGACTACTGCCTCACGAAATGATGTATTCTATTTTTCACCACCACCTCACATTGTATGTATATATTGGTGGAATTAGAGAAATAATATGATATTTATGATATTACAATAAATATATAAATATAAAATAATACTTACCTTATTTCCCTCACCTTCATTAAAAAATGGACATGTTACTCATGCATATGTACAATCTATCGTATGGTTATATCTTAATTCATTTTTCATAACCACCTTACATGGTTTTATTTAAAAGTATAAATAATTTATAAAAATGTATAAAAGTGTTAATTATATAATTATTAATATTTTTTAAATTATATAAACATTATCCATTTGATTATATTCCACATATTGAAATCATTTTGGACATATGATCTTAATATCATCAAAACGTTCAATGTGAACTTAATTGATTTTGTAATTGAATATAACATGGTAATACATATAATAAAATGAAAAATAATCATGAAAAAATTATTAATAAATTAAACAACTAACATAAGTTTATTACTTAAGAAGATAAATAACTAACACGATTATTCATACTCGAGGTAAGAGACAATTTACCTTAAAACCTTATTTTAAATATTTTAAATAATTATTTTTAAAAATATTTTTCTTACATGTAAATATTAATAAAATTATTTTATAAATTTATTTATGTGTAAATAAATTAATTATTTGGGAAATTTTACATATCTTATGGTTTTATTTCAAATATTTTTAAAAGGTATTTTTATATATTTTATACAGAATGTTTTAACTTCCTTTACAAAATGAAAAAAGGATTGTTCTATTTTAACACCAATGAATTTTACCGCTTCTATAACTGATATTTTATTTTTATATTCATTTATATGATTCCATATTTTATTCAAAGAAAAACCCTCTTTCCCATTGTTATGATTATTTTATTTTTGAAAACGTGTTTTAAAATGAAATGATATTTTGATATCTGAAAGCGTTTTTCATATGGGTTCAAAAAAAAATTTCAAAGGTTTTATGATGAAAAGGTACAAGAATAAATATTTTTATACATGACATGGTGCTTTAAAATTATATTTTATGATGATTAAGTATGATATAATTTATGTGATGGGTGAGCTTGATACATATTATTTGTAACGCCTGGAGATTTTAAAATATGAACATTATATTTGGTAACGCATATGAAACACAAAACTAAGAATAGAAAGGAGTATAAAACCCCAAGGATTGAAAATATATCTATTTTTAAATAATATCAATCTCATAAATATCTTTTAATGTGAACAACACCAGGTTGGAATGAAACGAGATACTTTATTAAAATATTATTATTTAAAGATTACCATTATAACATAGTCGTTAAATTGGTGGGTATGAATAGAACTAAACAAATTATTAAAAATATATGGTTTAAACATGTATAAAAAATAAAATGGATATATATTTATTATATATTAAATTAGAACCTTTAAAAAGAAAATGAAATGTTTTATTAAAAATAAAATTTTTCTAATAGGCGGTTTAGTCGCACTTTGCGCACATAATTTATAATTATTTTTAGCTATATTAAAATATTTATGTTAAAAATAAACTTAATTTTTGAAATCATGATATAAAAATTATATTAAGGTAATTTATTTGTAATTTTTTATTTTTTTTTATTTTTGATGAATAGTGAAAGTATAGAATTTTAATTGGAAACTGTATTTTCGTTTAAATTATTTACAAAGTTGAATTATATTTTAATTTTATTATACATTAAATTAGCTAAATTATATATATAATAATACAATTTAGTTCATTTTAATAATTTTCATAATAAATTTTGATATAAAAAATTCTTAAACTTTTGAACAATTTCTCTATAAAAACCCGCTTTTCACATAGCATCCGCGAGATTAATTTTAAATTAAAATCTGCAAATTAATTGAATGGAATTTAGAAAAATTCATTCCATATTTTGGAATTAGAATAAATTATATTACCTAATAAGGTAAACTTAATTTTTTTACCAAAGTGAATTGTAAAAATTGTATAAATTAATTACCGCGGTTAAGGTAAAAATTGGTGTATCGAGTGGTTAAAATAAAAATTTAAGGGTTATAATGATATAAAAAATATTAAAAAATCTATAGTATGGGCATATTTAGAACATATAATGTATACTTATCTAAAATAATCAATTTTTACCCTTGTGGAATGTGAAAAAAGTTAGTGTAACGTTTTCTTGTTAAAAATTACAAGTGTGCCACTCACCTCCCTTATAAAAGGCCACTTTCTATACTCTACTCTTAATAACTTAAAAACCTACTGGTTCTGAAAATAAATATAAAAATAATTTTCCAAATTACCTTATATCATCCTAGAATCCTTAGTTTCGGCAACAATTGAACATAGAAAGGCTTTTGGTGCAAACCTAAGGAGGATACCTGAAAGAGAGGTAATGTTCTTCAATGAGCATTTTTAATTTATTTTGTCATCAAAATCATTAATTTATTATTAAAACATGATTAAATAATAACCTAAATATATTAAATACACTGATAAGGTTTTATGTTATTCTCATGCCATAAAACCATCTCCACATTCATCAAATGGGTTATAAATTCAGCATTCATGTGTACGGTAAACTACTGCCTTGTGAATTGATGTCATTATTTTTTCCATTACCACCTCTCATAGTTAGGTATTATAATGTACATAAAGTGTATATATATACATATATTATATTTATGACATAATTACGAATTTTAATTAATTATATGATATATTAATTTTTTTAATTTCCATTCCATAGGGGATACGATAACGTTCCTCTTGTGTAATGCATACCACTACCTCGTGAAGTGATGTGATTTGTTTTTCACTAATGCTTTACATGGATGGTGATAAGGATAAAGTTAATGAATATATTTGATTTAAATAACATGATTATGATATTAATGAAATATTCATCATCTTGAAAAGACAATATATCATTTTATTTGTTACACTAAAAAATGAAACATTGTTTGTGTATGTGAGGACTACCGCCTAAATGAAGCGATGTGAATCTCTTTTCATCAATACACCACATGGATGTTATATTTAAGAAAATTTAAAGAAATAATATTTTATATATACTATTATTATCATTATTTAAATATAAATAGTCCTTAACTTCCTTTCTATAACGATCATGACAAAATGGAAATGTTACTCATGCGTATGTACGTCCTTCTGTCTCCATGATTTCAAAGTAGTTCATTTATCATAAAAAAAATTCATGATTTTATTTAAAATTTTAATTTATATATAAATAATAAAATTATTTCCTGATTATTATTCTGGATATGTTTAAATAATTAAATATTTGACCATAGTCAACCTACTAATGTCATTTTTGAAACATAATCCAAATATCATCGAAACATATGACATAAACTTAATTGATCAAATTATCAAATATAACATAGTAATAAGTGAAATAAAAGGAATAATAAACACAAATTTTTTTTCTTGATCATGTAAATAATTAAAATAATTTTATTATTTATGAATATAAAGAGCGTACATGATGAGTCAAACTCTAGGTAAGGGTTTATCGTCTAACTTTTACTTCCATGAGATATATGTAATATTTACCAATTATTTAATCATTTTGTTGTGTATATACAACCCTTTTTGTATTTTATATCCTGAATTATTTTATATTGGTTTTATTTAATATTTCATTTAAAGTTATTTCTTTATTGGGCTTAGGATAACAAATTTACCAAAGTGTTGAGGGTTTATTACACAATCTCATTACTATTCGAGATTATTTTTTTAAGTCTCCCTTTCAGGAATTATTTGATATTTTTATCATAAAAAATATATATTTTCTTATAATAAGGTTATTCATGAACTTTTTCAAGTAATAGTACAATATTTTCTTCTTTAGTACTTAAAATGATTAAGAAAATGTTTTTAATAAAATCCGACTTTATTTCTCTCTTCGCTCAAAAATCATTTTTCATAAAAACCCTTGTTTTATAAAAATGTTTTCAAAGATATTATTAAAACTTTTAAGATGATTTATTAAATAATTTTTTACCCAATTATACTTTAAAAAAAATAATTTTAATGGATTCTTCATGTCATTTTCAAAACAATGCATATTTGTAATCTGCTGAAAATGTGAAAGGAATCATTGTTTTAACAAGTAAAACATGAACATAATTTTCCACCATCATGACCAATAAAATTTTTAAATATTATTTTATAAGTTTTAAAAGATTAATTTCAAATAAAATGGTTTTCAAAATATTTTTTCATCTTTTAATTTCACAAATATTTTCAAAGTGAAAAGGTTATTTTCCTCATAAAATTTTAATGATATTTTTATGGTATTTATACTCATCAAAACATAAAAACTTTATTGAACTTATGATAAACTAGGGATATGATGTATTTATATCATAACTATTCTTTATTTGGATGGTTTATGATCAGTTTGAGTGAGGATGTACAATTTTAATACCATTCACCATATTACTCTAGACGGTTTATGATTTTGTTTATTGATTAGCGAAAGAATTAACATTTCATATGCTAGAACTTTAATATGGATATTTATATTGATTATGTTTCACCCCACTCATATTAGAAATACATTGGATTTTTTATGTGATGGGTGAGGCTGTCTATATCTCCTCTATGTATTGGTAGGTCTCACGAGACAAACTAGATTGGGTTTTGGATGAGGCCTTACCCATTTGTATAGATGTCTAAGCACAAGGCCTCGATGATATGTTTTAGATGTCTTGTATTATGAATTCCATCATTATTAATTAAATTATTTATATTCTATGTTATTATTCAATTATTTAGAATATCCATGGTTATGTTTTAAATATCATGTGATTATTTTTATAACATTATTAGAACATATTTAATTCTTTCTATATTATGGTTAAGTTATTGATTAAATGTAATATCTTTATTTTATTTACCTTTCCATATTTTTATGCCTTATTTATTCATAGATTCCACTATAATCTTACACTTACTGAGCATCTGAGATCACCTCTTTTTTATATTTTATTTCCCCCCATAAACAAGGATGTGTTTTGTGATTGACATGCAGGGATATGGTAAAGAGAAGAAAGAAATTATCAAAGAAAATAATTTATGTATTTTATATTTTAAAATATAATTTCAATTTAATGTTTTTATCTGGATTACCAATAATACTAAACAATTAGGTTCTTCAATATGTGATTCCTTGTATCTTATTCCAATGTAAAAAAGTATACTATGACTCCAGGTTATTGGGATTGGGGTTCTATAGTTAGTATTAGAGGGAGGTTTAGTAGGAACCTTGACAAGTAGATTTAGAAAAACATATATTAGGGAACATAACCCTATAATATAATTTGAGGATAAGTACAAAATAGCATCATAATGTTTTGGTAAAGAATATATTATGTTATTTTTCCAAACTATACATCCCTATCTGGATATTAAAAGTGAAAGTGGTTTTGATACAGATGTACCTAGGATAAATAACTCGGAAATTGGAACATTAGTCCTGAACCAATCATGACTTTGTGCATGAAAGTGGGCCTTAGTACACACTTGGTTTGACACACCTGATGGATTTGCTTGGGTTAAATCATAACTACATTAAAAGCCATTATGAAGGATGTGAAAATAATGATATCCCAAAAAAACCATATTTATGATTATGAAATTAACTATGCATAAAATTATTCAATTTAGGTTAAGTATTTTACTAGTTTTGGGATTATAAATTTGGTTTCATAATGTTGTAATATAATATAGTGTATTTTTTCATTTATAAATGGTTCCCAAAAGAAGGAATGTGAACCATATCATTGTACATAATCTAAAGAGTAAGAACGGTCATTTCTTTGATGGGATTAAGACAATATTTCAAAGGTAAACAGTCTTTAAATATTTCTCATCATACAAAGACATAATATCATGTTTTATAAAGATAAAAGAATAATTATATAAGTATTATTGCATTAAAGTGAATCCATATAAAAAGAGGATGGCAAAGAAAAAGTTGGACAAATGAAAGAAGGGAAAAGAAGGATTTTCCCACATGTGATAATTGTGGAAAAGAACACCCTGATATTTTCTTAAAGGGAATGAGAGTTCGATACAAGTATGAAAATAAAGGCCATAATTATTTTTATTGTAAGGGAAATAAATAATATTTCAATGTAAAATGATTCCACTATAAAGATATGGGGCACAACACAAATGAATGACTCAAGCATCGAGGAAATACACCTCAAAAGTAGTTAAGAGATATAGGTCAAGATTATTCTATTAATACAACTTAAGTGGAATGATTACCATTTTTGTGTATTTTAATTCAATAAATATATTGTAAAAGTAGTTTATTAATGAAAGTCACATTATAAGAATCATGAAATGTGTATCGATTATACTGCAGTACCATTTCTTAATGAATTTGAGATCACATGTTGAATAATATTGACGACCAAGACAACAATTCAATGGAAAGTTGAACTTCTTGAAAAAAAAATGATTGAAGGAAGGATAAACCTTAATATTTTCATAATGTTAAGATAATGATGTTAGGATAATGATATTATTGATATGGAAATGTAAATTGGATAGTACTGACCACCTTGTTGCAGATTAATGATTTAATGGAAATGTGGTTTATGATATCATTGATGGAGTTAACAATATTTTTGGATTTCAGTAATATATTCAATATTATATGTTTTAATTAAGGAATAATAAATAAGGCATGTTTTTAATAAGGTTTTATGGAAATTCAGGTTATTACCAAGTTTTAAGAAAATACATGACTACGGTATTCAAATTTTCGGTATGTTATGATTAAGATCTACTACATGTTGTTTGATAGATTAATGATAAGTTAATTTTGGAAATTTAGAGACCTTATTTCTAAAGTTTTGGATATTAATATTCTATAAGGGTTATAAGGTTAACCATTTATGAATTGGATTAAGTTGAAACTTTGGATGAGGTTTCATATATTAATGTATTACATCACCTATGAATGTTTATGCATATTGGATAACTTGTACTGAACATTTTTTTATAATGTTAACTAGAGATTGAAGGAATGAATTATCATTCTTTTATAGATCTTATGATCCGTTAGTTTTTAGGATTAGAAAATTTAGATTCATTTCTTAGAGTTAGATATGAAGTGGAAATTGATCAAGGAGCAACAAAGGGTGAGATTCAGCTTATAAAATAGAAATAAATCATGTAAGTATATATTCTCATTAAAAATTTTCATCTTTATGAAAATGGTCTTGAAATAAAATGTTATCATATTACCATAATTCCAAATGATATCAATGAACATTTCACACCTATTTAGTTTATGGTTTTTTGGTTTTTGATTTTCAAAAAATCCTTCAATTTCTTGTGATCAATTATCTTTATCACTCTCTATCATTATATAGGAATTATTATTTTCTTCCATGTCTAAATATTAACTTACCACCTATGTGCCCATATTTGGAAACGTATATGTGCTATTCTAGATGACATCAAACATCCATTTCTATATTATAAAAGGATTTCTTATTAACCATTCTCACAATTTGGGATTTCAAGAAGGGTATTTTCAAATGAAGAACCCTTGATTTCTGAGGTCATGATTAAATTGTGAGGATACAATTTATTTAAGGGGTAGAATATAACACCCTAATATTTTAAAATATGAACATAATATTCAATAAATTGTATGAAACAAACCATAAAGAATATATGAAAATATAAAATACTATGACATTAGGATATATTTAGTTTTAAATAAATTCAATCTCTTCGATAACATTCAATTCCCACAACACTGTGTTTGAATGAAAGATGATACTTTATTAAAATATTATTATTTAAACATTCCATTAGAACCTAACCATTAAATTGAAGGGTATGAATAATACTAACTAAATTATGAAGCCTATATTTTTACACATGAATAGAATCAATAAAATTAATATCTATTTATTAGAGATAAAATAATAACCATTTCAAAGAAGAAGAAATGTTTTTTGAAAAACTATATTATTCTAAAAGGCAGTTTAGTCTTTCTTTATACACATAATTTATAATTATTTTTTAAAATTTTTATAATATTTATTTTATAAAATTAACTTAATTTTTTAAATTATAATATCAAAACTATCTTAGGGTAAATTTTTGGGTTTTTCTAAAACATTTCATTTTTTTGATGAATAGTGAAAAATAATGTATTTTAATTGAAAACTTCTTTTTTGTTTAAATTATTTATAAAATTAAATTATACTTGAAATTAGTTTTAATGTAAAATAAGTTCAATTATATATATATTAATTAAATTTAGTTCATTTTAATCATTTTTATAATAATTATTTATATTAAAACTCTTTAAATTTTGAATATTTTCTCTTTGAAAACCCGCTTTCTCATCACGTCTACGAAATTAATTTTAAATAAAATTTTAAAAATCATATGGATTTAATTTATAAAAATGCATTCCATATTTTTAATCATCATATATTACATTACCTAATAAGTTTAACTTAATTTTTGACCAAAATTAATAGTGAAAACAGTAAAAACTAATTACTGTAGTTAAGGTAAAAATAAGATTACTGGGGGGGCTGAACATAAAAGATAAGGGTTAAAATGACCTAAAAACAATTCAAAAATATATTTTATGTAAATATTTAGTTTATATAATATTTAATTCTCTATAATAATTATTTTTTGACCCTTTTGGCATGTGAAAAATGTGTGTAACCCTTTTTATTTTTAAAAATTACTAGCTTGCCACTCATCTCACATATAAAAGGACACCTGATATCCTCTATTATTCACACCATAAAACCCTTTTGGTATTAAAAATAACTATCCATATCTGTTAAAAACTTCCATTTTCTTATCATAGAATCCTTATTTTGTTATAAATCCAACCTATAGAGGATTTTGGTTTAGACCTATAGAGGATACATGAAGAAAAGGTAACGCTCTTCAACGAGTGTTTTTATTTTATTTATTCCAACACCAAGTTAAATTATTATTAAAACATGAATATATTAAAAAAAATTATATTTAATATATTGATATGTTTTTATGTTAATTTCATGACAAAAAACCATCTCCACTTTCACCAAATGGGTTATAAAGTCATCATTCATCTATACGGAGGACTACCGCCTCACAAACCAATGTCATTCATTTTTCCATTACCGCCTCACACGGTTGGGTATGATTATGGATATAAAGTATATATATATATAAGATCTTTATAAAATAATTATATCTATTTTTTAATTATGTCATATATAATGTTTTTACTCTCCATTTTATAGGGGAAACGATAACGTCGCTTGTGTGTACGGTGGAATTCCGCCTCACAAAGCGATGTGAATCATTTTTCACTAAAAATTTACAAGGAATGTGATAAGGATAAAGTTAATTAATATATGAGATATAAATTAAATAATTAATATATTAATTACATATTTATAGTTATTATAATTTAATATATCATTTTATTTCATACACTAAAAATGATAATGACGTTCGTGTATGTGTGGAGTACCACCTTCCCGAAGTGGTGTGAAAATATTTTCATCAAAAAACCCCATGGATGTTATATATAAGTATATTTATATATAAAATATAGTATATATGATATTATTATTATTATTTATGGATAAAATACTACTTAAATTCTTTCCATAATGATCATTGAAAAATTGAAACATTGCTCATGTGTACGTACAACCTACTGTGTCTATGATTTCAATGTTTTTAATTTTTCTTTGACATCATTAATGATTAGATTTAAAAGTATAATTGATTTATAAATATGAAAATTATTTAATGATTATTATTCTATATATTTTTAAATAATTCCCTCTATAAATATAGTCTTCCCACCAAAGTCTTTTTGGAAACATAGGATAAATATCATGGAAACATCCGATGTAAACTTAACTGATTAAGTAATAATATATAACATGTTAATGAGTGATATAAAAAGAATAATACGTGTGAAAAAAGTTATTAAAAAAGTAAATAATTATCAAAATTTTATTATTCAGGAACATAAATAATGTACGTGATGAGTATGACTCATGGTAAGGGTTTCTCATCTCACTTTTACTTTTGTGAGACATACATCATATTCACCTGTTATTTTTTTGTGTAGTGTATATAATAACCATTTCATATGTTATATAATTAATTAATTTATATTAATGGTATTTATTATTTCATTTAAAGTTATTTCTTTCATGGTTATTATGATATAAAACTTGCCAAAGTGGTAAGAGTTTATTTCCCAATATCGTCTTTATTCAAAATTGTATTTTTTTAATCATCCCTTGCTAGAATTATTTGATATATCTATCATAAAATAAATTATATTTTTATTCATGAAATTTTTCAATTAATATTATCATATTACCCTCTATATTACTTAAAATGAATAAGAAAATGTTTTAAGAAAATATAACTTTATTTCTCTCGTGGGTCAGAAATAATTTTTTATCAAAACCCATGATTTCTAAAAATGGTTTTAAGCTTTTAAAAATTATTATTAAAGACATTTTAACCCATTTATTCTCTTTAATTTTTTTTAAAATGAATCTTAATGTCATTTATAAATAATTCCAATTTGGATTTTACCAGATACTTGGTATAATTGTTTTTAATGTGTGTGACGTGAATAGAAATTTCCACGATCCCAACCAATAAATGTTTTAAATATTATTTTAGATGTTTTAAAAAGTAATTTTTAGATAAAATGGTTTTCAAAATATTTTTTTTTTAATTTTCATTTTTGGAAATATTTTCAAAGTGAAAATATTATTTTCCTAATTTTTTTAAATATCTTTTTGTGGTGTTTATACACATAAATTTAATACAAAATTTATTGAACCTATGTTCCACTAGGGGTATGTAGTATTTATATCATCCTTGTTCTTTATTTTTATGGTTTATGATCAGTTTGATTGAGGATGTATACTTTTATTACTATTAACCATATTACTCCTGATGGTTTATGATTATGTTTTTTGATTGGGAAATTATTAAAATTTCATATTATAGTATTTCAATATGAATGTTTATTTTGATTTTGTTTTAACCCTTTCATATTTGTAATGAATTGGACTTTTTAAGTGACAATTAGGGACCACTTTAGCCCCTCGATGAATCAGTTGGTCTCATGGTACAAACTAAATTGGGTTTTGGATGAGGCCTTACCAATTTGTATAGATGTCTTAGCACAAGGCCCAGATGGTATTAGATGTCTTGGAGAAAGGAATTGATGATATTAAATGTATTATAACATGTACTTTACGGTATGTTTTAGATGTCCACCATTATGAATTCCGTAATTATTAATTATGTTATTGAAATTCCATGAGATTATTAAATTAGTTAGAATGTCTATGGTTATGTTTTCAAGATCAGTTGATTATTTATATGTCATTATTTGATCATAATTTATTACTTCTATATTATGCTCAAGTTAATGACTAAATATCATGTGTTTTAGTTATTTGCCTTTCCATATTTATTATCACATATTTATTAATAGCTTTCACGGTATGCTTACCATTATTAAGCATCTGACCTCACCCATTTATTGGGTTTTATTTTCCACAGGATACAAGAAAGTTATTTTTGATTCATTTATAGGGATATGCTAAGGGGAATAATGGAATTATAAAATAAAATTCATTGTGTATTTTATTTTTTAAAATGTAATGTGATTTTGAGTACGTATCTAGTTTATAATGATTACTAAACTATTTAGTCCATTGGGAGAAATTCCTTGTATCTTATTCCAATGTAATAAAGTAGACACAATATTTGAGTTAAATGGATCATGAAGTTACATTATACAATATATGATCCTGATATAACTTATACGACAGGTGATTCTGATATATCTTATATGATGGGTTAACTCGATATAGATTTCTAACACATTGAGTAATGTTATCTGTCTTCAAATACAAAAATGAGGGAGATAAATGGGTTGGTTTATGCTATGTATTTAACTAGGATCTAATTTGTTTCAACATAATTGAATTTATTTTATGAATATAATTCTATAAGATTCCTACAAAAGTTTCAATTGTCTTGCTTTAGGGTTTTAATATTTTTCAACAATAAAAAAGTGTTTCCCCTATGTGGATATGATTTGTTTTATATACTCAAAGAGTAAAGTGAAAAGGTAAAAAATTTGTGGATTTTCATGTTTATCAATAGACTAACAGATTTATTACTTTTATGTACATTACTTAGATTTTTGTTTCTATCCAATGTTTTTAATTTTTTTTTCACAAGGTTTAAGGATTAGTAAGAATAAATAAGAAGTCAAGTAGAAAGTCATGAACAATTTTCAAGAAAATAAATCATATTTATTTTTAAAACTTTTATATTGTGGGAAACATGACATTAATCAAAGTGCCCACTTTGTAATATATGAGTTTTTATGTAAGAGTTATGACTATATTCTCTAAAAATCATTAGTTTAAATATCCTTGAAATTTATGAAAGTTAATTATTTTGTAAAAAAACAATATTTATTTTTCATTTTATGGAAAGTACCTTATACATTCTTTCTCCAACTTTAACCTATCACATTGAAGTTATATAATTTCTTCTATAGAGGGTTTCATAAATAGACCTCTAAATGCCCAATTGAAAGCTATTATTATGATATAATTTGAAAAGAGGAATGTGTTTATCCTAAACAAATTTTAAATCTTGATAATATTATCTTAAAATATCCTCTAGGGTTTGAATAGTTATTTTAGACAGAATATCTATCCAATGATGATAAGAAATGACGAATTGCAAATCTTTATACAGATTTTACAAAAGACTTTGCCAAAACATTGAGGTAAACCATAGATCTAATTTATATATAATATAATATGTCACTATACTAAACCTTACCACATTATTAACACATATCCTCGAATGGTGGTCAAGATAGAAGTATTATTTGGTAAAAATTAAATGTGACAACTTTGTAAGGTGATTTAATAAATTCCAAATAACACCATGGACTTTAGATATTTTTGGGAGTCTGATGAAAAAATAAATGGTGATGTTTTTTCATTTCTATTATGGTATGTGAAATGTTTGTAACATCCCATATAATTCTATCCCTTAACCATAACTTACAGGAATATCAAGCATTGAGATAAATACTATTTAATATCTATCTTAATATTTTTTCACTAGAAATACTATTTCATATATATATATATCTTCATACTTCTAGGATAAATAGATAATTATGAACCATATCCTTATTCTAATATAACTTTCTTAAATTCTTATGTTGAGAGGATACATACTCAATTTAATAACCTTATCATTCCATAATAATGAATGTTGAACTAAGGAATATTTCTCACCTTCTTCTATTTCTATACATCTTCCTTCTATACATCTTTAATATTAAAATGGATAGTTGACAGAAAATTCAATTTATAATTATAGTGTTTTTTTCTTTACTTCCATATTTAAAGGACCATAATTTTCAAATCTATAAATATTATATATTTTGTGATCCTCATCATAGAAAATCATGAATAATCCTTTTGACTCAAAGCACCATCCACTATGTTTTCCTTCCAAGGGTGGTAATTTATTGAGTAATTATAATATTTATTCAAATATGACCATATAATTTAGTGCATATTTAACTCTTTCTATGTAAATATATACTTTAAAATTTTATGATAAGTATATATATCACACCTTTCCTGTAAAGATAATTCGTCCATATCATTAATGTAAATATTACTACTACTAACTCCATACCATGAGTCGGTAAATTTTTCTTATGAATCTTAAATTAGGGTGAGAAAAAATCTATAACAATATTATTTTTCATAAGAAAAAATACATAACACGTTTTTGATATGTCAATATAGATCAAAAACCCTTCTCCACTATAGATTAGTGTGAATAATGGTTCTATGAAAAACCCTCTTTTCAGCTCCTTGATTTTTTTCAGCACATTCATTTATCGAAAGGAACTTGGTACCCTTTTGAGTTAACCTGGTGAGTGGATTAGATATCCCTGATAAATCATTCAAAAATCATTAATAATATACTTCCATTCTAAGGAAACTATGTATCTCAATCACATTGGTTGGTTCGGGCCAACGATCAATAAATTCCGTATTTGATGGATCCACCAATATACCCTCTCTTGAGATTATGTAAACCAAATATGAAGCTTTATGTACCAAAAATTCACACTTGGTAATTTTTTCATACACATTTAATTCACTGGGTTCTTTAGTATTATCTTTATGTGATATTTATCCTCTTCCATGCACTTGGAATATATATTAATATCATGTATAAGGACTACCATGAACTGATCAAGGTAATATCTAAGGACTCTATTCATTAAATGCATAATGATAGCAGAGGTATTAGTATTACCAAATGAAATCACTATAAATTAATAGTGTCTATACCAGGAAGATAAGGCTATATTGGGAATGTATTCACTTTTAACCCTCAATTAATAGTATCCATATCAAAGATCAATCTTGGGAAAATATTGATCTCCTTATAATTAATCTAAAAAATCATCAATATGGGGTAGGGGATACTTATTCTTGATTATGATCTTGTTTAGTTCATGATAATCAATGAAAATTCACATTGATCTATATTTCATCATAATAAAATGAATAAGTGAACCTCATAGTGACACACATGTCCAAATGAACCCCATATCATGATTTTCTTGGAGTTGTTTCTTCAATTCCTACAACTCAATTGATTCCATTCTATATAAAGTCTTTAAAAAAGGTGTATAACTAGTTTTTGGTTATATATAAAAATCAACATAATGATTTATATGGAGAATATGAAAATATTCCATAAATACATAAAAAACTACCATAAAATAGGCATATCTTTGATGTTGAGTTTTTTCCCAACCATCTGAGATAAATAACCTATTTAAATAGGAATAAATACCCATAAAATGGATGTAATTTTGATTTAATGTCTGTATTTATACTCACACAGATAGAGAATCATAGGTTAGATTGAAATATAAAATTTGAATTTCCTTCCTCAGTAATTGAAATATAATTTATATAAACAAAGTGAATCCATTCCCAAAGTAACATAAAATCAAAAAAGAGGGATAATAATAGGATCTTCAAGAAGAAAATCCGTACAAATTTCAACCAAGTAATAATCATAAAATTTTCATGAAATCATTATAATATTAAAAGTTATCACTACTAATTCAACATATAATCACTGAGGTGGTAATGTGATATCCTTAGAAAATTCATCAGATATAAAAGAGTGGTAATATCCAGAACTGAATAATACATTAGTAGTTCTATAGTGGATAATAATTGTACCTTTATCACACCCTACCATAGATTATCCTTTATTTTATTATTTCATTGATTTTATATCTATTGGTGGAAGTTCTGGTTGATTCCCCGGTGAGAATTTATGAGTTTTTATGTTTTAGGGTGACTTTTAGCCATATGCATGGTTTGATCTAGGTTTGTCCTAAATAGTGAAAGGCCCTAGGAGAATCCGTTTAGCATGTGGTTAGTTTCTAAGACAAGGAGCATGAAGTTTACATGGTTATAGAGACCCATGTAGAAATTATTCATGGAGGCTTTACAATTTGATAGAGACATTTTTCACAGTTAGCATACAATTTCTCAAAAAGTGTGGCCAACCCATGAAGGTGTAACCCTCTTCAACTAGGTTGCACATGGTTGGAACATGGTTCGGAAAACTATGCGACCAAACTATTAGACTTTCCAAGGTTCTTTAAATGGTTGAAATTCGTATTTCCCTTCCCTCTATTTATCCCATTTTGGTTTCACCTCCCTTGTTCGACCTAGGATCAATAGCCCCCCTGAAACCCCCTCCCCTTGGATCTCCCTCCATTTTTGATTCTTCAAGATTATAAGGTGATTTTATCTTGAATTTTTTTTGAATTTTTTCTTCTATTATTATTCTTCACCCTTGGTTTCTTAGTTTTTATCGGATGGGTTATCTCTTGGATGGACCCTATAGGAAAGGGATTATGTTTTTCTTGTGTTCCGTTGATGTTAGGGTGTTAGGATCATCTATTGGGATAATTTATTCCTTATACTGGATCTTCATTTCATTCTCACACTATTTAGGTAAGTGTTTCTATCAATTTAATTTCCAAAACATATCATTGATTCTTGAGATTTTAGATTTTTTTTCTAAAATGTGTTAATTATCTTTGTGGCATGTTAGTTGATTTTTTATGGAATTTCCCTTTTGGAAGTTTGGTGATTTTTTTAAAATTGTTTCCCATTTATACCTATATTTATATGTATGCAAGGTGTTTGTTAGGATTTTAAAATCATTTAAAAAAAATGTAATTTGGTGTTTAAGATAATGATTGGCCTTGGTTATGTTTAAGTAATTTGGTTTTCATTATTATTTAAACATTGTGAGTGGTTGTAATGCCTCTTTGTATTGTGGTTCTTATGTGTCGATTATTGTATTTGGTGGAAATGTTAATGAAGATTGTTTAAATTAGTTTCATGGATATTTTTAAAGTTAACTATGGGTGCACCATTTTATGTGGGAATATTCATATGTGAATGTGGTGCACATATATATAGGCTCACAAATGATTATGGATTCCCATGGTTCTCCCCTTCCCTAGTTTCTTCTTTAACCCTCCCCTTCTCTAATGGTTCCTTTAAAACCCCAATGTTTTTCTAAATAGTTTTATGGTTTCAAAATAAACATAAATGTGGTTTCAAATATGTTTCTTAATTAAGTTCCTTTTGGAATCTTGAAGTGTGGCTTGATTTCTAAAAGATATAAAGGCTCATTTTGAACCTTGGGATTAGGTTTTATGGTTTCATTTTAGTTTTGGAATAAGTTTTGGAAATGGATTTAGATTGGAAATGTTAAAGGACCAGTTGGAATGTTGTGGTGTTTTGTAAAGTGTTTTTATAACTCAAGTGATATATTAGCCTGGTTGGCACCTTGAGTAGAACTATGTGTGATGGGGACCTCTATGGTTATTCCTCCGAGGAAAGGGACTCCACATAGTTGGTGCTGGAGTTTGTTCTAGAAAATAATGGTGGTATTAATGGGTTATTAGTTTATTCCACACATGTGATGACCCCATCATTCTTTGCAAACAATTATCATGGGATTCCTAGGAATAATCTAGAGGTTCAAGTGATGGTTTCCTGTTGAACCCAATTTGATGGTCTAGTACCCCATGGATTTGTTGAGAGGCCATGTGGGTTGTTCCACTAGTGGGGCTTGTTTAGAGAAAGTAGGTTGGTTATTGACTATAGAGCAACACTATATGCTATATGGTGAGTCTGATCAGTGCACATCCTGAGATTTATTCTGGAGTTTTTTAGAAAATTCCCATGATTATATCTGTATGTAATATTTTTTTATTACACACTTGATTTCTTTCTCTTTTAGTTCCTTATTTCTTGTATTGTTTACTTTATTTTCTAGAATTTATTTTGATTACCTTGTTTTCTATCTTCTTTTGGGAATTGTTTTTATAAGCTAGGTTTTAAGTTGAGAATCTTTATTAAAGGGAAATTTGTGTATCATTTTCAAAAGATATTTTTCTATAAAATAATTGTTTGGTTATTAAAATGTTAAAAACCTAATTTATAAATATATTTGAATCTACTGTTTATGGAATTTTTTAGGAAAATAAATTTATTGACTCTTAAGTGATTACCTACTACGTTTTTATGCTCCCACCATATTTATCACACTCAATGTTATTTGACTCAAGTTGTTTTGTAGGTTTAGTACTATTTAGGTTAGCTATGGAGCAGGCTAGTTTATGGATTGTGGTGGTGAATAGGTCATGTGGAGATCTTCTCGGGTTTCGCTTTGGTTTTAGTTCTATTTTTATTTTTAAGTTTTGTTTAGTTTTCATTATAGTTGGATCCGGTTTATGTATTTATTGTATTCACTTTTTATGGATCCTATTGGTTGTGTTGCAAGATCTGTTTAGATTATTTACTTTAGTTTTTTTATTGAGGTAAGTCATTCCCACTCATGATATCATTGATTCCTAATGCTATTCACCAGCCCAAAAGTATTGGCTATGCTTCTTAGGTATTGTTTCTGGTAAGGTTGGTAGTCAAGGTAAATGGTATCCCACCATATTTCTTTGATAAAATAGTATAAGAGGATCACATTTTTATTTGGGGTATCATGTAGTTTGGATATAGGACTATCAGAACATAAGAGGTACTAAGCGGAAGAGCATTAAAAAACTCTTAATCATCTCGAGCCTTGAGTTTCTAGGGGTGGTCCTGGATTTGAGTCTTGTTTTGTTCATTGAGTTTATGGTTTGGGGAATTGATTTGGAAGTTATATGGTGTTATATGGTGGGCTTAAATGGAGTATAAATCTATGTAGATCATGAGTACATGGTTCATGAAACTCATAGTGGGTGGTGCTTGCTCGGGACATGATCTTCTAAACGATGTGGCTAGATTAGGCATGGTAACTAGTTACTGATTTTAGGGTTTTTGTGTGAGTGGTGTTTTTGTTTTGTTTTTGGATGGTGTGAGTGGATTTTGAAATGAAAAATGGGGTTTTTAGAAAAAAATTTCAAAAGGAAAATTATTTATGGGCATTTGTTTTGTTTAAAAGGCAGGATTTTGTGTTTAAATTGGATTTGAAAGTGATTTGGAATTTGAGAAGTAGATTTTTAATTTGAAGAGGATTTAGAAATTGAAATGGAAGTGGTGGTTTTTGAATGAATATTTTTGGTTTCATTTGTGGTGTTTAGCCTATCAGATGTTGATCTGGTGTGGGTTGTTCTTTTTGGTTGTGTTTTGGTTGGGTGTTCATTTTGGTTACGTGTTTTTACTATTGTCATATTATTCCACCTAGAAAGCTCCCCATAGTTTCTAGAGAGAGTTTTATAGTTTTGGACCCTACCTAGATTTTTAGTGGAATGGTGGGAGTCAAGTTCTTCTCAATCGTTACTCAATTTCCATGGTGATTGGGGTAATTTAGAGGTAGTGATTATCATGGTGATTCCTAAGTGTTTTCATGTCATTGGGAACTCCTAAAGTTGAGAGGGGTGATTAATGTTCTATGTTTTTTTGAGGATCTAGTTTTGTATTGGTGGAAGTTTACTGTTCCACCATTATTACAAGTTGGGATGTCTTGGAAATATTTTAAGAGAACTTTTATCTAATGGTTTTTACCTAAGGAGGTTAAGGAAGTGAATGTGGAAGAGCTCTTGGGAGTTCAGCAAGGTAGTGGGTGATAAATTCCTATACTGATCAATTCAAGGAGTTAGTTTCTTTTATGACCATTTGGGTCATCTGGAGAAGTTATAAAATATTTGTTTACAACAGTGGAAGTCTCGGCTAGATGGTTTCATCTCCTGGATACATGAAAGCAGATACTTCAAGTAAATAGAGCTCCAACCATAGACCATAGTCAAGAATCATTGGGTGTGGGGGTGTTGGCCCATATTTAGTCTCCAATGTTTTATTAGAGTCATTTTAATCTCTTATGTTGGAGTTTTCTTTTTTTTAGTTCCTCTTCACTATAAAAGACTGGGAGGACTTGTTTTCTTATAGGTTTTATTATTATTATTTTTTTGAGAAACCCATACAGTTTACATTTTGTGGATTAGTTTTGGTTTTTGATTGTGATCTCTTTAGAGATTCTTGAGTCTTGTGGAATTAATGAATCATGGTTCTGTTTTTTGTTCAGGTTGGGTTCTTTTCATGTATTTCCCCTTGATTCGAATATTTCTGGTTATGGTTTGGAGTTCCCATATTGGTGTCATGATGTTAGATGATCTTCTGTGGTGGGGATAACCCTTTTCTTTTATTTATCCATGGTTATCCTCATTTTAGTTTTTCTCTAGAGATGGTCAACTCTGACTTGTAGAGTTAAAGGTTGCACTAAGGTTCGTGGTTTCATTTGAGCTCATTCAGTTTTATGTTCGAGTTTGTTTCCTTATTTTGACAAGTTACATTATAGGGGAAGAAAATTTTGTGGTGGGTAGAATTGTCACAAAAAGACCATGTTATATCCTTTATTTTATTCTTTTATTAATTTTTTATCTTTTTGTGTAAATTTAGGTAATATCCCCAATGAGATTTTTCGAGTTTTGGATTTTTTATGTGGGTTTAGCCCTATACACGATTTGAGAATAGTTTGGTCCAAAACATACAAGGACTAGGAGAAACCACGTGATATGTGGTTAGTGTATAGTAAAATTCGCACAACTTGCATATGGTTAGAGGAAACTATGATGCAAGTGTTTGGGGAGGATCTATAATCTGACATAGCCATTTTTCACATTGGGAACATTTTTTCCGAAACCATGTGGCTAGCCTGTGCAGGTGTCCCCCTATTCTACTAGGTTATACATGGTTGGAGAAAGGTTTAGAAAACCATTCTCCCAAAACTTGTGACTTGCCCAGGTTCTTTAAAAAGTGAAAATTCATCTTTTTCACTTCCCTATTTTTAACCCATTTCAGGTTTCTCCTCGCTTTCTCAACCTAGGTGCACTATTGGGTTTAACGAAATCCCCTACCCATGGTTTACCTTCCATGGTTACTTATCCAAGAATCTAAGGTGAGTTTATCTTGGTTTTTATCCATTTTATCCTCCTCTTATCCTTCTATCAATGTTTCTTAGTTTTCCTTCGATGAGTTCTATCTTGGCTGAACCCTACAGGAAAGGGATGTTGTTTTCCTTGTGTTACAATGATGTTAGGGTGTACGTATCATCTATTTGGATATTTTCTTCCTTCTCTAGGAGTTTTGTTGCATTATAAAACTATTGAGGTATGTGTTTCCATCCATTTACTTTTCGGAACATATCATTTATGCTTGATCTTTTCTATTTTTTTAAATGTGTTAATCCTTCTTGTGGTGTGTTAGTTGAATTGATATGGGATTTTCATGTTGGAACATTGATGAAAATTGGTTTTCAAATGGTTTCCAAGTTAATATTATATATATATGTATTAAAGGCATTTTCTAAAATGTTAATTTATTTTTTAAATGTAATGGGGTGTTTGAGATAATGATTTACCATGGTTAGGTTTTAGTAATTTTATTTTCACTGTGAGTTGATATTTTTGAGTAGTTCTAATACCTATTTTTTGTGTCTCTTTTGTGTGGATTAATGTGTTTGGTAGCAATAATAATAGTGAATCTATAAATTGGTTTTTTTTGGTAGTTTTATAGTTTACCAACATTGGTCCATTTGATGTGGGACTATCCATATGTGCACGGGGTGTACCTATGGATAGGCCACAAATGATGATGGATTTACCTAGTTCCTCCTTCCCTCATTTATTCTTTAGACCTCATATTCTATAATGGTTCCTTAAAAAAACTAATGTTTTTCAAAATGTTTTCTTGGATTTCAAATTAAGTCAATTTAATTCCTTAAGAAAGTACTGTTTACATCTTAGAGTATGGATTTGTTTCTAAATGATATAATGGTCCATCCAGAACCTTATGAGAATTTTGTATGGTTTCATATTAGTTTTGGAAATGGTTTTGAAAATGGATTTTCATTAGAGAGGTTAAATGACTATTTAGTATCTTGTGGTGTTCTGGAAAGTGGTTTTAAAACTCATTTGATATGTTATTCAATTTTTCACCTTGATTGACACTGTATATGATGGGAACCTATATGGTTGTACCTCTGAAGATAGGGCATCCACATAGTTGGTGTTGTATTTTGGACTAAGAAATCATGGTAGAATCCTTTGGTTATTGGTTTATTCCAATCATGTGATAACCTCCTCATTCTCCATATACTATTATCATGGGATTCATAGGCCTCATCTAGAGGGTTGGGTGATGGTTTTATGGTGATCTCAATTATACAGGTTGGTAGCCCCTATATTTATTGAGATTCTAGGTGGGTTGTTCCACTACTGAGGTTAGTTTAGAGTATCCAAGATGGTTATTGAATATGGAGCTACACAATATGGCAGCATGTGAGTCTAAAAAGAGTAAATCCATGTATTTATTTAACATACTTTTAGGAAATTACCAAGATTGTATCTGTATATAATATTTTATTATGCTACACTTGATTTCATTCAATGTTATTTCTTTCTAGTTTTTACTATTTCCTTTATTTTTTCTAGTTATTTTGATCACCTGGTATTGAATCTTCTTTTGGTTATTGGGTTTATAAAATGGGTTTTAAAATAAGAAATAGTTTTTAAAAGGTAAATTTGTGTATTATTTTCAAAATATATTTTATGGAAAATATATTTTTGATTATTTAAATGTAAAAAACCTACTTTATAAATGTTTTTAAAACTAGTGTTTATGTATATTTTTTGGAAAGGTAATTTATGGTCTAGGTGGTTATTACCCATTGAGATATTATGTGCTCACACCCTACTTGTTCACTCGACATCGGTAAACCTGGGATGTTTTGTAGGTTTTGTTATATTCTGGTTACCTATGGAGTGAGCTATTATATGGATGGTGGTGAACAAGAGTTAATTTGGAGATATTCTTATGTTATGGTTTGGTTTTAGTTCCATTGTTTGTTTTTAGTTTTTTAATTTTTCATTGTAGTTGGATCTTGTTTACATATTTATTGTATTCATTGTTTATGGACCCTACTGGTCGTGATGCATTCACTTTTTGGATTATTTGTTTTAGTTTTTTAGTAGGATCAATCATTCAGACCTATGATATCTTTGATGCATGTCGCTATTTAATAGAATAGGAGGACTGAGAATGCCTCTCAAGACATCTCACGGGTCAGTTCAGGAGTTGTCTTGGATGGAAACCCGGCCTAGTTCGAGACAAAATTTCACCAACGAATTCTCATAAACCACATCATCAACATAGTTCACATGATATTTCACTTTTTCTCCAGGCTTAATAGGTTAATTTCATCTATCTCCCTCACTAACCATTAGATTAAAGAACTGTGTGGTTGGTGCATTTTGTAGAGGTTTCTATCCATTCACATCAATAGATAACTTATTCCCAACAATTCAGTATTAAATTTCCCAATGACCTTCCTTTACAAACTTAAAGTTTTTACTAGTACCTTTAAGATAATTTCCTTAACGTTTCTTTCCACACTTCTGTCATAAAGAAAGAATCATATTTTTACTTATATGGTTATTATTATTATAATTTACTTTAAATTATATATTTCTTTTCTTATGAAAACCATGAGGTTGATGGGTAAATCTAATATCAATTTCTACCTTGAGATCACATAAAATGATTTCTTTATAGCTACTAATGTCTCTTATGGGCAACTCCCTTTAAATAATTGGTTTTAAGCCACTAAATAATAAATTAATCTTAATTTCTAGTTGAGAGAAAATATGAGAAGCAAACACCAGAAGTCTTGTAAAACATGTCTCATAGGTACTAATAGATTCATTATTGTTCTAATATAGATCCATGAATTTTTTCTACATTTTCATATGAAGAGTAAAAGTAAAGTACTTTTTAAAAAATAACCTTCGAAACTCATCCCAAATTATAGTGTCAATATATCCTTATTGCCTTATGTTCTTGAAAATATTCAACCATTGATATGATTTTCATTCCAAATGATAAAGATCCAAAATAATTTTTTCATGAACCAAACACTAGATAATATAAAATATATTTTCAGTGGTTATGATCCATTACCCAACAATTAGTGAATAAACATAAAAACTAAAATAAGGTGGATGTTTCCATATAAAAGACTCAACAGAACATTGTTTCATCCTTTTCTCATTTGGAAGATCGGTATGATTCTTGGATTGATAATGTTGTGTAAGCATGTAAACATGATTTTTTAATACTATCTCCCATAGAATTTGGTTTCTCAGGAGGAAAAACATTTAATTTCCTGTCACATTCAATATTAACATGGTTCCTTCTGGTTCCATCCATTAACTATAAAAAAAATAGTGTGAGAAATAATAATCATAATAAAAAACCATATCATCATTAAAAAACCATTTATAGGATGTCTAAATCATGAAACATTCTTTTCAAACTATGACATGGTAGGGTTAACCTAGGCCATCCTTGGTTATCATCTATTCAAATCCTTTTAAAGGTTTATAAATAAAATGTGAATTAACCCAAGAAGATATCCCAGGTGTGTCCAAAACAATGTCCATTCTTAGGCCCACTCATCATATACTAGTGATGATAAAGTTAATACCTAATCCACCCATTTTTTACCCTTGGTGTATATATTCAACAACAACATTCATTTTCTATTATCAAGATAGGAACATATTTTCTAGGAAAAAATCACTAAATTCTTTACTATATATTATGATATTCTCTAATAATTAATATTATCATAAGGGTTCTCAATAATTTTTCCCAATACTACTTTCCAAAATTAGTTAATACTTTTTTAATACCAACTGAGGTGACCCGAACATTACATACATAAAATATTATATCTTATTAGATAAATATTCATTATATATCATTATGATTTATTCTATAATGACAAAGGTTGAGTGTATTTAGAAACCTGGATACATAAAAAATGGATCATAAAATATCTAAATCATCCCCCAATAAGTTCTTCAAAAATAAAACCCTACTTAGACACATTATACATAAAACCTTTATTCATATCTTGGGGGGAAAAGACACATTATAAAGGGTGATATTAGATTCTCAGAAAGGGTAAACAAGGGATATATTAGTGATCATTTAATAATAACATAATCATAAGTGTATGATAACAAGATATTAACAATTTAAAACCATACCCAACAATTCTTAAATCATAATAATTAGTCATATAATAAATCATGGTAGTTCATAAGACATGAATCATAAAGGAATCAAAGAACATGAGCCAAGAGAGAATAACATTAGCATAATATCATGTCATAAAATAGTGGAATAAAGTGTGGCACAATCATAATCATAGAAATATTATGTTAAGGATACCCAAATGGACATTCATCACATTTTATGCATGGGATAACCACTCATCTACCTGCTTTGGGTTTGGGATAACCTCATAGGAATCCTCTTTTGGGATTGGGATGACCTCTAATGTACCCTATTTTGGTAATGTTGTAACCACTTGTGCACCCTTTGATCTCATAAAACATTAATCTTTACCTAATTAATAGGAGGGTTATAATGTACCCACCCATCACATTATCATAATATATTCATATGTACTCCACAAGATCATTAAAACATTTATCACTTCGTAATAACTTAAATTATGGGAAAAAACGTTTCACCAATATTTAATCATCATAACCACAATCTATACAAATAAATAATAAGGATGGAATCATAAAATGACATCCTTATTTAATCATAATTAATATCAAAGGAAGTTATCAAAGATGAAAAATTCTTAAAATGTTCACAAAAATATTTCTTGGAGAATATACCATTTTAATTTTAAAATATACTATTTAAAATCTAAGAATTTACAGAATATTAAGGAAAATATTATCCTTGAAATTAACATGGATATTTATCAATTAATCTTCCAAGAAAATAGTAGTCATGATGGGGGGAATATTTATTCACGTGGTATACTTTAAAACAAAGATTATGTTAACTTGTTTGGTAAAAAGAACCTCATTTATAAAATGAAAAGAAAATTCATTTAGATTTTTATATAAAGTAAAACATGGGTAAAAATGTATTTAATAAATCGATATATTATAATAAAAAATTTATTGAATTTTTTTAGTGAAAATATGGACAAGGAATAAAAGATTCCTAAACAAATAGAAAAACATATTTGGTTTTCCTTTAAAACATTACTGTAGACATTTGAGTACTTAGAGAGAGGAAAATGAAATTAAAATATCTAATCTAAAGAAATAACTATAGTATAATAAAATTCATGATATTAAGGATATATAGATCATATAATTTCACCATCGAAAATTTAAGTATAAATAATCCTGTTAGAAGTGAGATTGTAATGCAAAAAGCCTCCTTAAGTTTGACTTTCTTTATAAGAACTATAATATCATGTATCATAAATTTAAATTTATTATAATTATATAAAGAAACCCAAAACAATACATATTATATCATATATAATCCACTTATAACATTTTATCACACAATTATTAATAATTATTTTTTTAAAATCCTCGTTCCCATGTGTTAATTATTTCATTTTTTATGAATGTTTTGGTTCAGAAGTTTCGATACATAAACATTGATCATGGTTACATCATATAAAAAATATTAATGATAATATAAATACCATAGATATTCATTATATATATGTTTATAACATTCTATAAGGGGTAGATATATAAAAATTAATTACACTATTATTTGAGACAATAGTCTGTACGCACCCATGAATGCTATTTTTATACTTCTAATGAAAATAAAAAAAGAGAGAGAAATTATATTTTATAATTAAATAAAAAAATTATATAATAAATATTTATTAAATTCATCATTATATACATCCATGTGTGGTGGTTAAATAAAATGAATCATATCACTACATGGGTGTGGTAGTCGACATGTACGCAAGAGCGATCCATTCATTTACCATTTGATGGAAATGAGGAGGAAAAGGGTAGAAAAATCATTATAATAAAATATAAGTATATTTAATATACTATATTAGTCATATTATTATGTATAAAAAATATTTATATAATGTTAAAGAATAAATAAAAATGAAATATCTCTGTTAAGATTGATCACTTTTCTTTGAGAGACCTCCTTTGGCCTAAAACTTAATCCTTGAAGGATTCGTATTAGGAGAATAAAAAGTTCTCTAAGATGTAGTTAATGAATATAGGAAGGTATTAGGGTATTTATTTATTGATATATACTTCTTTAAATTTGTGAATAGGGGTGGAGAAGAGGTTCCCTTTTATATGTGAGGGAGAGGACACACATAGAAATACTTAAAAGATTTAAATAATATAATGTCATTTTCTTGTTGAAGTTTATCCAAATAGAAAAAATTAGATGTTAAGAAAATTTAGTGCCTATATTTATTCAAAAAATTTTAATTAGACATTTTTTGGTGGAAATCATACCCTAATCTCTCAGTTTATCCCATGGTAAACCTGTTTTAACCTTAACCGCGGTAACAGAATTTTACATTTTTTTACTATTCATGATGATAAAAAAATGAAAGTTGACTCATTAAAAAAAATTAAAATTTTATTCTAAATACAGAACCCATTTTATTAAAATAAATTTCTATTTGTGTAATAAATTCATTTTAAAATAAGTGTATAAAACACAACAAAACCCGTTTTAGACAAGTTCATTTTAAGCATAAAATTATATTTACTTCCATTCATTAAATCGAAAAACTATAAAATGAATGTTATAGCATTTTATTGAAAATATAATCTATAAATTTCATTAATAAAATTAAATAATTATGTTTTATTTAATTTAATATGAAAAAAACACATCACACATATACAAATAGTTTTATGAAAAAAACTCTTTTTTACCTTTAAATAATTTCTTCTTTATTTATAAAATTTAAATATCTTATGTATGTATTTTTATTTATAAATTAAAAAAATTCTTTAAAAAAATTCTTTAATATATATTAATATAAAATTTTAAGATAATAATACATAACATGTAGAAAAAATCTTTATTCAAAAAATAGTTCTTTTAACCATTAAATGATTTTATTAAAAAAATGTTGATTATTTGTTAAAAATTAATCGATGAAGTTGAATTTAAGAAAAAAAAATTATATATATTTAAAATGAGGTTAGTTCCATTCATACCCTATTATCAAATGTCTAGGTTATAAAGGTATACTATATCTCGATTTAACATAGACTTGCGATTGTGTGTAAAAAAACTATTGAATACTTCAAATTACTAACTTAAAATTAGATATTTATTCAACAAGGTCCTGAATCACATGATTGGTGAAAGTGTTAAAGAATAAGGGTGTAAGTACTTATAAATATATTATGGTCTTGTGAGAGAGACCCAATACATTGTTAAATAATGATACTTTCACAAGGACTCCCTTTTAAAGCTAAAATATCAGCTGAAAAATTCATGTCCCTCTATGTGTGACTAACTTCCATGTCTTGGTAAATCACCACCTTACACATCCTAACGTAATAATATAGGTTTCATGGGATTCATACCTTTTTATCAAAAATACCCACTATAATTTCAGAATCAGTCTCTAGCTTGTAAATGATAATGTTATATAGTATGCACAACAAAAGACCATTATGCATTGCCTTTGTTTCTTCCAAAATATAATTTCCGAGTCTATATAAGTAGTTGAAATCGATGATCACTAAACCTATGAATTCATGCACAAGTCCACCCGCTATCACCCCTATATAAACACATAATCTATTAAAATTCAATTTTAGGCTATATTTGGGATCCCTATAGTAAACCCATTACCCTTGAAGGGTCGTAGTGCCCCCCTCTTTAAAAGTATAGCCCATTGGAAATGTCCCCCTAAATTAACTGTAACACCCCGAGATTTTATGAAAAATATTCTTTTTAATTTCATTAATGTCTTGTGTTGTATGCTACACCAAAAGGATCTTGCACAACACGCATCCTTGACTTACCTTGCATTACACGCAATCACGACCTTCCTCGATAGCGTGTGTAGTACGCAATACCAAGTTTCACTAAACAACGATATGCTATTAAAATATTATTGAAACTAGCCGTTATGAATAGTAATAATCACTTTTTGAAAATTTTTAAATTTTATTTTTCAAAATGGACTTCATTTTTAGATTCGAAATATCGAAATTAGCTTAGGGTGAAATTTTGGTACTTTTCAGATAACTTTCATTTTCTGATGAATAGTGAAAATTACTAAATTTTAATTAAAAACAACCTTTTTAATCGAAATAATTAATAGTGATAAATTATTAATTTTAGTGGTTTTAAAGTATATTTAGATTATATTTTTACAGTTTAATACAATGTTGGTCATTGGATGTAATTTCACATTTAAACCAGACATAAACAAGTGTCAATCTTTTGATAGTTATTATCGCTTAAGAAAACACTATTCGTTTAGACGACGGGAATTAATTTTTAAATTAATTAATGCAACTGATATGTTTTGAATTTGGTAAAATAGACATTATTTTTTAGTTCATAATATCAAATATAGCTTAGGCCTAATTTTTGGTATTTTTCTGGAAACTTTCATTTTTTGATGAATAGTGAAACCACTAAGTGGTAGTTAAAAAAATGAATTTTTCATAAAACTTAATTTTACCGCTTCTATTAGTGGAATTTCAAAAATCCGAGAGACACGGTTTATGTCAGTAAGTAAAATGTGGTTCAATGAGATGAAAATCATTTTTGGTGAATAATAACTTTTTACTTTTTTTACGACGATTAAAAGTAAATAGGGTAATTAAGGGTAAAAATGATATTATTATTACCCTAAAACATGTCCAAATTATATTGGATAAGTGTAATTTGACCAAAAACAACCTTAGGAATAACATAAGACCATTTAGGCCCACTTGGATTAGATTAGGACATTTATTATTATTTAATTCAAAGAAGAGTTAAAAGAGTTAAAATCAAAGTTTATTTACTAAAACATTTTTAATATACGGTTATACATAAGATAAATTCGATTGTAAATATTCATTAGAAATATAATAAGATTTTCTAAATAATTATACTTTATTTATAATTTTTAGACATTAAATAATTTAATTTATTTATGACACAATGATGATACAGTAATTAACATAATAGTGAAAAATTAGAATAATTGATATTATAAATACCTAAATAAATATAATTTGAGACTTTTTATGTATTACACTATTTTTCTAGGTTAATATGACATGTTAGGATTTATTTAATTAACTTTGGTCGAAGTAATAATTCTGTTATGAGTTTCACAAAAATCAACTATTGAATAGTGTCAAAATTGACATAAAATAGTTTTTAAACAAAATATTATATTATTGATTGTTATTTTATTCCTAAAAATATAAGGTTCGGCCAAATTACTTATATAAGGTTATATATATTAATAATAAACAACTTGGGGTTCTTTTGGCTTGTTATAGTAATTTTATTAACCTTATAGTGTAAGAACACAAGAAGACACAGTAAAAGTAATATTATTTAACTTAATGTTAAATCTAAATGATAAGGTTAAAATAGGAACCTAAACTTGTCTAAATTCTATTGGATGAGATTATTTAGACCCATCCCCACCTTAGTCTCGAAATATATCTATTTGGAGATATTAAAAACCGAATTTGACTTTATAATAAAGTAATATTTTTAGTTATTCCAAAGGTGCCCCTCTCCTCCCTTATAAAAGGGCACCTCCTCCCTCTCTTCGTCACACCACTTTGAGCCTTAAAGCTCATCAAAACCCTAAAAAATTATCTTCTCCACTTCCCTAGAAACATCCTAGAGGTCCTTGTCCTCTTCAAAGACCAATGTTAGTGCCCTAAGAGGAGGACTCAAAGTGGCGCTTCAAAGAAGAGGTAATGTCCGTTACCGATTCTTTCAAATTTATTTCTTCTTCCACTTCTTCTTCTTAGGTTGTTTCATTATGAAGTAATAACATCAGTATCAATCATATAATGATATGTTATTATAAGTATGAAACAACCCTATTTCACCATCTATCCATCCTACGGAAAATGAAATCACCGCGCATGCGTACGTACAAAATACCGTCTCCACGCCGTGGTGAAATCTATTTTCCACCACCACCTTACTTGAATGGGTATAATGGTGTAAATAATAACTATATATGATTATTGTAAAGTGATATTGATTCTGTAATAGTATACATAGACTCCAATAAAATCCCACGATCATGGGAATGATATCATCGCTCGTGCGTACGTACGGAATACCGTCTCCACGACGCGATGAGATTCATTCTCAATGATTAACCATTCATAAATGATTATAAAGTATATATAATAAGTAATCATGAAATATATGACATTATAATGATACTGGATATATATATATATGTATGTCATCCAATTAATTCCATTCAATTCAATGAGGAAACGAAAACAACGTTCATGCGTACGTACGACCTACCGTCTCCATGAACGGTGTATTTCTTTCCATTTATCGATCTATTATATATATGTATATTATGAATATATATTATATATAAATAATTTTTTATATTCTGGAATTAAGTAATCATGATCTAAGTAATCATATGAATAATTACAAGTCAACACACGGACGACAAATGAAACAATTTTACCCAAAACGCTCTTTAACATGGAATTTACAAAAGAACGGGTAATATAAAGTCATAAGTGAACCATATATGATATCATAACAATGAATATGATTCTTTAATAATTCAATGACATTATTTAAATTATTATACAGGAGGTTCGGATACGTACGAAGAATATCGGACCTAAGGTAAGGGATAATTTTGCAAATCTCATTTTTATCCGAGATTACTTATTCGTAAGTAATTACTGGGGTTATTGCTATCATCCATGTCTATGTTGTATAAAAGTGTATTCATGTATGTTTAAAGTACTTTTTACCCATTTTGACTTTTACTACATGGTATGTATGGAATCTTTCTTTTACGAGGTACTTTTTGACTTTTCTGTCCAAAGTACGAGAAGAATGTTTTTTTAACTTATACGACATGAAAATATTTTTACAGTTTTATAAAGCCATATTTTCATGAAGCTTCCTCCAAAATATTTCATGACTATTTTCAACAAAATATTTTTCTTTTAAAATTGCATGACATTTTGTGAAATGAAAATGATTTTGAAGAAAAAAGGATATTTTCCTCAAGAATTCATTTCAAGTGTTTTATCAAAACCATTTTCTATCTAAGATGACATTATTTTCATATGTGTATGTTTACAGTATAATGTCTCTATGATTTACATGGTTTCGCTTTTCTTATTATGAAATGATATCCATTTCTTTTATATGGATTATGTGATGATGTGATGATGTTTATGAAACCCATTTTATTTATTGGGTTATTATGAATGATGTCTGTTTATTTTGTGGCACAAGTAAGAATGATTTCATTAAGAGATGTGTGGGACCTATATCTCCCGCCAATTAATTGGTTAAAGATTTTATATCTCATGAGATAGACATGGCTGGAATGGTAAGTTAATCCGGTTCAGTGTTACAGGACTGAAACGAGGAGTGAACTCGATTCAGAAAGGGACTTTGTCCACTAAGATGGTCTTGGCAGCAATGCCTTGGCTACTATGGAAATCATTACATGTTCTTAATGGATGACACAATTACATGTTTTATTCCCATGCTATTTTATCATTATTTATGTTCCATTATGATCTATGCCTTATGTACTTCCATGTTTTAAGTCGTTGCTCAAGATTTTGATGTTTAAACATTATGTTCATGTTTTTAGGTTCAAATGTGTATGGTATGTTTTATTTTATCCATGATTACCCTTACTGAGCATTTAATCTCACCTTTTTTATGTTTTATTTTCCCCCAGGATTAAAATAAAGGTTTTAGGTAAGGAAAAAAAGTGGAAGATCTTTATGGGAGATGTTGAAGATCTTTCACCACGATTAGAAGATTACGTTCCATGTTTCCAAAGGCACTAACCTATTACGGTCATTCTGTGTCTATTTTTGTTATGTATTATGTATTCCGCAAAAGTAATGTAATGTCCATGTATGTCAAGCTTCGGGTCTCTACAATTGGTATCAGAGGAAAGGTTTAGTCAACCTTTGGAAACTAGGATGCGAAAACGTTAGTGAGATCCCTAGAGATATTTATAAGGTATGTCTGGGGATGTCCCTAAGGTTAAGTATAAGTATAGGTTATAGTACTAGAATTACGGTAACCCAAGATGTTAGATATTGAAGGTACTCCCCCTTTATTATATTGTTATTCCTAGTGTGATTTTTGCCTCTCACACTATTCTTTTTGGGTTTTAGATGATGGCTGGAACCCGAAGGAACCGTGTTAATCAATGTAATGGACAATGCAATTATTTTACTCCTAAACAAACAAATATTATAGGAGATGGATTGTAAAATATTATTGTTATACTTATACAAGCTATGAATCAATCTGGACTTCCAAATGAGCAGAGAAGGGAACAATATTCTACTGAGTCCTTCATGAGGCAACGTCCACCTTCTTTCAGTGGGTCTTCTGATCCACTTGTTGCTGAACAATGGATCAGTACTACTGAAAAGATATTTTCAGTTCTTCAATGTTTTGAACATGATAAAGTTATCTTAGCAGTGTATCATTTGGAAGGTGATGCTGATCAATGGTGGAATCTTATCAAGAATACGAGGCCAAGAGATGAAATTGAGTCTATGGAATGGGACGAGTTCAAGAACTTATTTTTCAATAATTAATTCCCTCATATTCTTCAAACAAATATGGAGAAGGAGTTTCTTGAACTAAAGCAAAAGGATGATGAATCTGTTGGTATATATGAAGCGAATTTTACAAGGATTGCAAGGTATGCATCTGGATTTATCATCCAACCTGAAAGTAAAGTTGATCGATTCTTTAGTGGCTTAAAACCAAATCTTCGAAGGGAATTAGCTATAAGAGACTTCAGTAGCTATGAAGGAATTGTGCGTTGTGCTATCAAGGTAGAAATGGAAGTTGGTGTTACTTATCCATCTCATAGTTTTGACAAGAAACGAAAGATGGAGTTCAAGGAGAAATCTCATAATAATGGTGAAAATAAGATGAATGTTTCCTTATGCTCAAAGTGTGGAAAGAAGCATGGTGGATATTGTCTTAAAGGGACTAGAAAATGTTTTAAGTGTGGAAAAGAAGGTCATCGAGCAGCTAAGTGTCAAAGTAATGGAAAAGGGTTTCTAATGATGTGAATAAAGAAAAGATCGTAGAGAACGCACCACCAACACTTTAATGCTTCAAGTGTAAGGAAATGGGGAATTATGCTAATAAATGCCCTAATCCAAGGGATAGTGATGATTGACATGAGCAACCACTTAAGGAAAATGACAAAGGGAAGTCGCATGAGATCACTATTGGAGATGTTGAATATGACAACGATGTGGTGGAATGATTAAGTTTTTATGTAATGGGATTCCAAAATAATGTTGTATATAGTATCGTGGAATATTGGAATATTTATGTATTGTTCTATTGTGGTTTTCAATGGTACCGGTAACCATGGAAAGTGATTGAGATATTTTTGGAAAAAAAGATGATATGCGTATAATGAAGGGAAAACAAGAAAATGAAATGTTTGACAGTATTCATGAGCTCATGATTGATATAAGGACTAAGTGATATCATGGTTTGAGTATATATAATTTTGAGGATATTGGTATGTGGAAAGTGTTAACTTTTAACTGCATTCATGTTTTCACTAAGGTTCAATAGGTATTAATTTTTTTTCAAGAGAATACATGATTAAGGCCTTTGAATGTTGGGAATGTGACCATCAAGACATATCTTATGATATATGGGGATCAATGATGGTATTAACATGCTTGTTATATGAAATCTCTGGTAATCATTTTCACTATATTATGAGAGTGGACTGCAGTATTATGGATAAGCCTAAAGATTGGAATGGATTATGTTGGAAATAAGTTAGTATTGTTTAATGGTATAATTTTTTTTTGATATTATTGATGGGATGTTATAGTAATATAGTTTTAGAAAGAGGACAACCTGCAGGATGGGCGACATCCCATCGCGTCAGACAAGGCTGTGGGAATCGAACACACAACCGAAGTGCGACTGGCCTTTATCACCTACCACTGGCCTACAGGAAGTCCCTGTTTAGTAGAAACTAGTTTTATTATATTAAGCAGTATTATATATGATGTATAGGTCCATTTTAGTAACCATATATTATTAATCTCACTATAGATGGACTGATGTATTTTTTGATAACTTTTCTAACCTTTTGTTTGAGACAGATGGAATGACCCATCATTCTATCACATGATCTTCTAACACATCACGAATGACAAAATTTCTTTAAGAGATGAAGTGGAAATTGTCCAAAGAACAACCAACAGTGAGACTATACCAAAATCACGAAAGTATTTCTTCTAATTCCAATTTCATCAACTTTAGAGAAATGATCTTGAAAACCAAAAATGTTGTCCTAGTGCTCTTATATCTGATGAATCAGATGGTACCTTAGATCGTCACAAATTTATGGCTTTGTAATTGCTGGCTTTTCCATAGCCATGTTCTCTACCACTCTCCATCAGAACATGATGGTTATATTTCTCTTCTATATCCATATTTTCACCTAGGTGGAAACCCAGTGATTAGTTTATTGGGGTAACTGTTACATTTCATACTTTTGTTTTTAAAGATTGGTTTTCGTATTCCTTTTTATGATGTGGGTTTCTATTCAAGAAACTTTCGAGTAGTAAACCATTTATAACCCCGACGAATTTTGAGGGCGAAATTCAAATTAAGTGGGGTAGAATGTAACACCCCGAGATTTTATGAAAAATATTCATTTGAATTTCATTAATGTCTTTTGTTGTACGCTACACCAAAAGGATCTTGAAAAACACGCATCCTTGACTTGCCTTGCATTACACGCAATCACGACCTTCCCCGATAGCGTGTGTAGTACGCAATACCGAGTTTCACCAAACAACGATATGCTATTAAAATATTATTGAAACTAGCCGTTATGAGTAGTAATAACCACTTTTTGAAATTTTGTAAATTTTATTTTTAAAAATGGACTTCATTTTTAGATTCGTAATATCAAAATTATCTTAGGGTGAAATTTTGGTACTTTTCAGATAACTTTCATTTTCTGATAAATAGTGAAAATTACTAAATTTTAATTAAAAACAACCTTTTTAATCGAAATAATTAATAGTGACAAATTATTAATTTTAGTGGGTTTAAAGTATATTTATAATATATTTTTACAATTTAATACAATGTTGGTCATTGGATGTAATTTCACATTTAAACCAGACATAAACAAGTGTCAATCTTTTGATAGTTATTATCTCTTAAGAAAACGCTATTTGTTTTGATGACGGGAATTAATTTTTAAATTAATTAATGCAACTGATATGTTTTGAATTTGGTAAAATAGACATCATTTTTGAGTTCATAATATCAAATATAGCTTAGGCCTAATTTTTGGTATTTTTCTGGAAACTTTCAGTTTTTGATGAATAGTGAAACCACTAAGTGGTAGTTAAAAAAATGAATTTTTCATAAAACTTAATTTTACCGCTTCTGTGAGTGGAATTTCAAAATTCTGAGAGACACGGATGATGTCAGTAAGTAAAATTTGGTTCAATGGGATTAAATAATTTTTGGTAAATAGTAACTTTTTACTTTTTTTTACCATAGTTAAAAGTAAATAGGGCAATTAAGGGTAAAAATGATATTATTATTACACTAACACATGTCCTAATTTCATTGTATAAGTGTAATTGGACCAAAAACAACCTTAGGAATAAAATTTGACCATTTAGGCCCACTTAGATTAGATTAGGACATTTATTATTATTTAATTCAAAGAAGAGTTAAAAGAGTTAAAATCAAAGTTTATTTACTAAAACATTTTTAATATAGGGTTATACATAAGATAAATTCGATTGTAAATATTAATTAGAAAGATAATAATATTTCCTACATAATGATACTTTATTTATAATTTTTAGACATTAAATAATTTAATTTATTTATGACACAATGATGATGCAGTAATTACCATGATAGTGAAAAATTAGAATAATTGATATTATAAATATCCAAATAAATATAATTTGAGACTTTTTATGAATTACACTAATTTTCTAGGTTAATATGAAATGTTATTATTGATTTAATTAACTTTGGTCGAAGTAATCATTCTATTATGAGTTTCAAAAAAATCAACTATTGAATTGTGTCAAAATTGACATAAAATAGTTTTTAAAACAAATATTATATTATTGATTGTTATTTTATTCCTAAAAATATAAGGTTCGGCCAAATGACTTATATAAGGTTATATATATTAATAATAAACAACTTGGGGTTCTTTTGGCTTGTTATAGTAAGTTTATTAACCTTATAGTGTAAGAACACAAGAAGACATAGTAAAAGTAAAATTATTTAACTTAATGTTAAATCTAAATGATAAGGTTAAAATAGGAACCTAAACTTGTCTAAATTATATTGGATGAGAGTATTTCGACCCATCCCCACCTTATCTTCTAAATATTTCAATTTGGAGCTATTAAAAACCGAATTTGACTTTATAATAAAGTAATATTTTTAGTTATTCCAAAGGTATCCCTCTCCTCCCTCTCTTCCTCACACCACTTTGAGTCTTCATGCTCAGAAAAACCCTGCCAAATTCTCTTCTCCGCTTCCCTAGAATCATCCTAGAGGTCCTGGTATTCTTTAAAGACAAATTTTAGTTCCCTAAGAGGAGGAATCAAAGAGGCGCTTCAAAGAAGAGGTAATGTCCGTTACCGATTCTTTCAAATTTATTTCTTTTTCCACTTATTCTTCTTAGGTTGTTTCATTATGAAGTAATAACATCAGTATCACTAATATACTTATATGTTTTTATAAGTATGAAACAACCCTATTTCACCATCTATCCGTCCTACGGAAAATGAAATCACCGCGCGTGCGTACGTACGGAATACCGTCTCCACGCCCTGGTGTAATCTATTTTCCACCACCACCTTACTTGGATGGGTATAATGGTGTAAATAATAACTATATCTGATTATTTTAAAGTGATATTGATTCTGTAATAGTATACATACACTCCAATAAAATTCCATGATCATGGGAATGAAATCATCGCTCGTACGTATGTACGGAATACCGTCTCCACGACGCGATGAGATTCATTCTCAATGATTAACCATTCATAAATGATTATAAAGTATATATAATAAGTAATCATGAAATATATGAAATAATAATGATACTGGATTTATGTATATATATATGTATGTCATCTAATTAATTCCATTCAATTCACTGAGGAAACGAAAACAACATTCATGCGTACGTACGACCTACCGTCTCCATGAACCGTGTATTTATTTCCATTTATCGATCTATTATATATATGTATATTCTGAATATATATTATATATAAATCATGTTTTATATTTTGGAATTAAGTAATCATGATCTATGTAATCATATGAATAATTACAAGTCAAAACACGAACGACAAATGAAACGATTTTACCCAAAACACTCTTTAACATGGAATTTACAAAAGAACGGGTAATATAAAGTCATAAGTGAACCAAATATGATATCATAACAATGAATATGATTCCTTAATAATTCAATGACATTATTTAAATCATTATACAGGAGTTTCGGATATGTACGAAGAATATCAGAGCTAAGGTAAGGGATAATTTTGCAAATCTCATTTTTATCTGAGATTACTTATTCGTAAGTAATTACTGGGGTTATTGCTATCATCCATGTCCATGTTGAATAAAAGTGTATTCATGTATGTTTAAAGTCTTTTTTACCCATTTTTAACTTTTACTACATGGTATGTATGGAATCTTTCTTTTACGAGGTAATTTTTGACTTTTCCGTCCAAAGTACGAGAAGAAGGTTTTTTTAACTTATACGGCATGGAAATATTTTTACAGTTTTATAAATCCATATTTTCATGAAGCTTCCTCCAAAATATTTCATGACTATTTTCAAAAAAATCCTTTTCTTTTAAAATTGCATGACATTTTGTGAAAATAACATGATTTTGAATAAAAAAGGATATTTTCCTCAAGAATTCATTTCAAGTGTTTTATCAAAACCATTTTCTATCTAAGATGACATTATTTTCATATGTGTATGTTTATAGTATAATGTCTCTATGATTTACATGGTTTTGCTTTTCTTATTATGAAATGATATCAATTTCTTTTATATGGATTATGTGATGATGTGATGAGGTTTATGAAACCCATTTTATTTATTGGGTTATTATGAATGATGTCTGTTTATTTTGTGGCACAAGTAAGAATGATTTCATTAAGAGATGGGTGGGACCTATATCTCCCTCCAATGCATTGGGTAAAGATTTTATATCTCATGAGATAGACATGGCTGGAACGGTAAGTTAATCTGGTTCAGTGTTACAGGACTGAAACGAGGAGTGAACTCGATTCAGAAAGGGACTTTGTCCACTAAGATGGTCTTGGCAGCAATGCCTTGGCTACTATGGAAATCATTACATGTTCTTAATGGATGCCACAATTACATGTTTTATTCCCATGCTATGTTATCATTATTTATGTTCCATTATGATATATGCCTTATGTACTTCCATGTTTTAGGTCGTTGCTCAAGATTTTTATGTTTAAACATTATGTTCATGTTTTTTAGGTTCAAATGTGTATGGTATGTTTTATTTTATCCATGCTTACCCGTACTGAGCATTTGAGCTCACCCTTTTTATGTTTTATTTTCCCCCAGGATTAAAATAAAGGTTTTAGGTAAGGAAAAAAAAGTGGAAGATCTTTATGGGAGATGTTGAAGATCTTTCACCACGATTAGAAGATTACGTTCCAAGTTTCCAAAGACACTAAACTATTATAGTCCTTGTGTGTCTGTTTTGTTATGTATTATGTATTCCGCAAAAGTAATGTAATATATATGAATGTCAAGCCTCGGGTCTCTACATTAACTCGTTGACATAACTCCAAAATATAATATCCTCGAAGTCCGAAACCAATTATTTCAATCAAACTTTTATACCAAGGTGTGAGTACAACCTACCTTATCTTACCTTGTTATTTTCTTCCCATATCACCCATCACACCACTGAAAAAACCATTCAACACACTTTTATTTATACACTATGCTACCCAACCCCATGAAACAATACTATGAGAAATTATAGATTAGTCCCTCCTGCACTAAAACTCCCATACATAGTCTAAGTTTCTCCAAATCATTATATCCCACTTACCCTTAAAGAAGAGATCCCAGGCTAATTTTGAAACCAGGTTTTCTCAACACCATCACAATGAGGCTCGGGATATCCCCTTCTTCTACGCACTATCTTCCATGGGGATGAAATAATTCGTCATCCACCAAACCAAAAAATTTATCTTCATCAATATTTATTTATAATAAATCTTTATCACCCACTCGTCAAACTCAGGATCAACATGAATCAACAAGTAGTAATTCCTAGAACTATATTTCCCAGACATTGAATCAGTAAAAAGACATATATCGGGTTCATCCAAAATGTTTATATTCCCAGGAAAATTATAATTCTCCTCACTAATCATTTTTAAAATAAAACCAAGACGTCTAATCTCCTCTAGGAATGAAATTTTAGGAATTGGACACCCCAGTTAGAAGAGGATATCTCCCACCTAGTTCTTCTTCTAGTAGATAATATCTATATATCCCTCCTACCATCGTACCCTGTTCTCCAGAATATCTATGTTCTAAATAATTTAATGAATGAGGCTTAAAGGTATCATTTCATGATCTAACCATACTCTCCACTCCCCCATTACCTCTCCTTCCTAAAAATTTCCTATATGGATCTTCCTTTAACTATTTTCCATAGAAGCTTCACCTGTATGCCCTCCAGGGTGTTTGGAACACTACATATGATAATTTCTCCTTACTCAACTATATTTTCCATCCGTTTCCATGATTCATGCTAACATTTACTCATTTATTGGAATCAAAAATTAATCCATTAATAGTTTTTACAATCTTATTGATGTTTTATTTTGGGGATTTGATGAAAAATAGATTGTCCATATGCATGGACGTAAGAACATTATTCACCAGTGTGATCCCCACAAGGGATAAGAATTGGTTCTTCTAGTTAAAAATACAATATGTGATATAGTTACTAACGTATTCATAGGAATCCTTGTCAATATTTCCATTTTATATAGGAACTCTAAGGTACTCCATCAAGAGATTCCACTATTGGATACTCATCTTGTCTCGGATGAGCTTCAAATGTCTATGTGTGCAGTTCTTTGAGATATGGACACTGCTCTTCCCCTAGTTTATACATTTCCTAATACATACACCATATATCTTTATTAATATATTAAATACAAAAGTATATCATTATCTTCCATTAATAAAGGAAAAAATGTCTTTAGTGAACATGAGGAATGAAAAAATTTATAACCTGGATCTATTTCTATACGGTATGATTCAACCTTCATCTATGTAACAATGTATGTTTATGGTAATGTACTCCCAATAAAAATGATTTTTAGGAAGGTAATAAGAAGGGTTAATCATTTAATACATATTTTAAATCAAGTAAAATATTTATGAGAGCTCATATCCCCTTAAATTTCATATTTAAAAATAATTTATCTAATTATTTCAACCTATAATATACACCCAAAGGAAGAAAAAAGAAGGTAATTACCATATTTTCATATAAACTAAGGTGAGAAGTAGGATCCCCTACCTCAATAATCCATGAAACACTAACACCTATGAATTTAAACCAATCATCAATAAATCCTCAAGAAAATACTTCAAGCTTGAAACATCACACCTATCACCAAGACATCAATTATGGTGCATAAGAATCACACATAAATGCTAACACCTATGCACATAGGGAAAGAATAAAAACAACCAAGTAAATAGATGAGAATAATTACCTAAAATTTAAAGAGTATCCATACAAAAATAAATAAGAGATTAAGATTCTTAAATGAATAGAAAAATAGCCATGATATGGACTTTAAAATCAGGCAAGGGTTTAAGAGATGGAAACTAGGTCAAACAAGAAAGATTGGTTGACCCCATATCACATAGAATATCACAAAAAACTATTCCTTAGCATAGAGGAATTAAAAATGACCATAAATCCTCTGTAAAAATATATATGAAATATCATCATTCAAACTATCCAAATATCACTATTATCTCATGTATTTTTAAGATGCATTAAAAAATGGAAGCCGCCATAAGAATCACCAAAATGTGTTGAAATATTATTTACCATTTTATTCATGCACATTGAACACCATAATGTGGTAAAACCTGAATCACTATTTTACATCTTGACTCTGCCTTTGTTTAACCCAACTTACCACACTCACTGACCCACCTTAGCCATAGTTTCTCAAAAGTCCCTATTTCGCACAGGTGACCTTCCTGATCAAGACCCCCACCAAAATAGCCACCTAAACCATTTTACTTCGGACTATTTAAAATTTGGAAGATATTATCAGAAACTAACCTCTAAAATGGTTTGGGAATATATTTCTCTAGCCATGGTGTACAAAATTCTACATTGCTAATCTCTAAAATAGAAAAAACCTCCACATGATCCACTACACATAATGCCATAACATGGTGACCTATAAAATGGCCTAACCATCAAATATAGAATCTAAAACGCATCAAAGGTCCCCTAAAATGACTATATGCCTTGAAGAATACAAAATAATAGGTCAGAAAGGTCTAGGTCGTTACATCAAAACAAAACCTAGAAAAAAAGAGACTGGCACCAAAATAGACACTTGAGAGATACCTCTCAAATGAGATCAAATTACTACCATAAACCTTTGAAAGATTTATAAAATGATCCCCCAAAAAAATTAATGTATAAACCCTCATGATAATAAGAGGTACATATCAAAAAACATTCCACTATAAAATTCATCCAAGGTGGAACTATACTCCTCACTCATGACTAATTATCCTTAACTACTCCTACCTCCTTAAATAGGTTTTATTATTTCCACACCCTGATAAAAAAATTTCCTCAGCCTGATTAAAAAATTAAATTCATTTTGAAAAAGGATATTCCATAAATTTTTACAAAAACATTTATACATAAAATTTTCAAACCATTCAACATAGTTTCAAAAAGATTTCAGAATACATTACAAGGTTTTACTAAAAGGATTATAACTCAACCAAGAAATACCTCCCCCTCTACTAACTATGGATACCCACCTTTTCAATACATGAATTTTACATAAATATTTAAAAAAAATTACATTAATGAACTAGAAGGATATTTTTTGGTATAGTTTTTTGGAAATTAGGTACATATTACATGAATTACAAAAGAATAACATAAACATAAAAATTTGTCAGGTTTTTGGGATAATCCTTTGTTATTCCATCCAAATTCACCCTATTAAAAGTAATTTACTGACAATATACATCAAAATAAAATGGTGGCCATAAATTCCAATAAGGGAATAAATAATGGAAACACTTATCATTTGAGAAAGAGGTATATATATGACATGATCATATGAATATGAGACATATAATAATAGAAATAACATAAATCATAACATAGAAATGTGTGTATAACATAAAAATAGGATCTTCATAATAATATGGAATAAATATTTGTAGTTCAAAAGATATGAATCATAAATGAACACGAGCCATGAGATAATAACATTAGAATAAGACATGGAATTGTGTAATACACATAATCATGGAAAATCATTTCCTCAGTTATAAAATCTATTTTCCAAGACTATGACAGTGGAACGTGTTTACTCTCCAAAACATAGTGTTAGTCAAGGTTCACTCCCAAGACTCTCATAGTGGAAGGGGTTCACCCACCAACCTATATTAGTAGTCAAGGTTTAGTCCCAATACTATCATAGTGGATTGAGTTCACTTCCCAAACCATCATAATAGATAAGGTTCACTTTTAAGACTATCATTATGGAATGGGTTCACTCCCCAAAACATCATAATAGTAAAGGTTCACTCATAAGACTATCAAAGTGTAATGGGTTCACTCTCCAAACCATCATAGTAGTAACAACTTTCATATTAAAACCATTTCATACAAATTTCTTAAATACATGAACATGGAATCATTTTTAACCCTTGAAAAGGGAATATGCGTTTCATATATGTAAATACCTGAATCAATAAGATAGTTTTACATATAGGTGAATACCCATTAAAGAGATTTGGGTATTCATAATATGATAATTTCTTATGTAGAATTGATAAATTTCAAGAAATTAATTCAGAATCATGATGGTATACATTATGGATTATGAAAAGGGAATGATGGGAGGGATATAAGGTCTCTCAATGATAAAAATGTATTTTCTCAATAATTATATCATAAAAAGTGTAATATAATAAATTGTATGGATATTTATATGGTATACACAAAAGGTGCACTTGGATAAAAAAAGTGAAGAGGATAATTCCCTTACTAAAATTTGGTAGCATAATAGTATAAATTTGGAGGGAACTATGGTCTCTCATTGATAAAACATACTTTGGGAAGTAAAGGAAAGATCAAAAGTGAATGAAAATAAATAATCCTTGAAAATAATTAAACTAAAAAATGATTCACTTGGATGAAAAATATGAATATGAGAATTTCCCTCATAAAATCACAATGCATTGTAAAGTGGCAATTTTCAAATTTTCACAAAAAATTGAATTTGTCTAAAAATTCCAAAAAAATGCCCTAGGATAAAATTAATATTTCTAGTCCAAAAAATGAAATTTATTTCATTAATTTTTTTATAAGTCTGAGAACATTAATTTTCAAATAAATCGTTATTTGAATAAAAATTAATCATTTAATAGAAAAATAACCATTACGACCATAATAAAAATTACTCAAGGATTCATTAAAATATATTATCATTTAAAAATAATTTTATAAAATTATTTCATGAAATAAATTATTATTTAATACTTCCACATAGAAAATATTTTATTATAATTATTCACCAAACTTAATATAGTGTTTATTATATCATTAAATAATCCCAACAATCAATTAAATGAATCGGTGTAACTAACAATAATAATAAAATAAATGTTTTACTAACTAATGGTAATAATTGTTATCAACTGTATTAGTTAAAAAAGTAAAATTTTATGGTCGTATTTCTCTATAAATACACTTTCATACTTACTCTTCATCATTCACCTTTATTCAAAATAAGGTTCAATATCATTTCAAAAATGAATTCTGTATTTCAAACTCTCAATTTCTTTGCTATATCACTGTTCAAGGGTTGCATGATTGTATGGGAATGATATAAGTCCCCATCCTTAAACATTATATAATATTTAATTAAGTTAATAATTCACATTGAGGATCTTTTCAAGTTTAGAATTTTATAGAATTAGGCCATAACTATTACATTACATCTCAAATATTACAAATTATACCCTTCTACTCATGATCCATTTTTTTCATAAAATAAAAACTCTTAAAAGAAAATAAGAATTCGTTTCTTGATATAAATATTCTTGAATTAATACTTTCTCTAACCCTACCTTATATCATGTGAAAAACATTTCAAAAACTTGGGATGAGCGTAAAAATATCAGTTAGGGTAATAAAATAAAGAATGAAAACATTAGTCCATCATTACATACAAGACATAAGATCTTTAACATACCTCATTAAATCATAAGATTTATGAATAACACATAGTGATCACAAATCATAAATGTAACTTATGAAATCCATAATATACTTACGTTGAAGATTTCATAGCTACGTAGGGAGTTACATATGGAATACCCAACACAGCATATTCCAAAAATATCTTAGAAGAATCATTAATGTTTACCTCCATCAAGTTACCCAATGCATTGGAGAGCTATCTTGGGCTCACCCGCCCTTGGTTTATCATGTAACCACCCGTATATAAAAAACAATTCCCAAGAATCATAACATAATCATAACAAATGAACAGGCATAAAGGAAAAATAAATTTTTTTACATTGAAATAAAAATATAACATTTCAATATATTTTCACAATCAATCCATTCTTAAAACAATTTTCAATACCCAAATATATAAAATGAGTATATCGTATTTATTTTCCTTATAAAAAATTTACGGCTTATTAAGGAAGCTAAATATCAAATAATGCTCACGATGAGAGAAATGTCATTGTCATCGTGTCTGTAAAAAAGAAATGTTATTTTTTTCATTTATTAAAATGATTCATAGATAAAATATTCCATTTGAATGAAATTAAAATTCAAAGGGGTTTATACACCGTATAAAATAATGTCATCTGTAAATCAATGTATGCCTCCATGAAAGGAGATTGAGACGAAGTCCCTTACATTGTGTCTGACTTGACTCGTTCGTTCTTTAATCTCTTGAATAATAAACTAATGTTAATTTATAATTGATTAAGAAAATTTTTATGTTTATTATTCCTTTAATATTACTTATTACCACGTTATAAGCATTACGAAATCATTTAAGTTAATAATGGTCGTTTTGTCGATATTTGGCACTTGAGTCAAAAATGAACTTCTTATAATTACAAGTTGTCCATGTGGTGAAAATTTTATTATCTCTAGAATGATGTTAATTATTTAGATATCATATATATCATATATATCCAATATATATATTTATTTATAATATTGTATAACATTTGAAGATAAGAAATGAAATTCACCGTTCAGGGATACGGTAAGCCACACGTACACATGAGCACTACTTTCATTTCTATTTCATATTTAATAGAATAAAAACTTAATGATACATAGGTATATTATAATTCCACTATAATATCATATATAATTTCATTAACTACATCCTTTATACATTCCACGTATGGCATGAATGAGTTATATCACTTTGAGGGGGCGGTAGTCCGCACTTCCTGAAATGAAAATATCGTATTTACCCATTATGGAAACCATAAAGGTATAATATAAATTAAAAATACAGAATCATAGAGACAATATAAATTTAATACATATCACATATAAATAAATTCCATATTAATGTCCACCATAAGAGGTGGTAGGAGATAATTGAACAATCATTGTTTCGTGAGGCAGTAGTTCGCCGTCTACAAAAATAGTATGTTCGTATCCATTAGATGGAGGTGTGTGGAATTTTAGTTCTAATCCTTCTCATAAAAACATCATAGTATATTGAGGATACTGGTGTTTTTATAAAATAATGGAATAAATAGAGTTTATAGGGTTGGAGAAGGAAAATAAATGAAAATAACATGAGAGAAGACGTTACCTTTAAATTGGGTAACTCCCTTTGCTTTGAACCAAAAGGCTTTCTTGAAGTACCTTCGACCAAATTTAAGGCTTCTAGGTGGAAGAGAGGGATGTTGAGAGATTATTTGGGAATATGTTGGATGGGCCAAGGTGTAATGAGAGGTGTGAGTAAGGGTTATATGTGATGGCTTTTTATAGGGGGAGGGGCTCTTTAGAAAAGTTTGAATGTATTATTTTATTATAAAATGATTTTTGATTTCAAAAGGTCAAAAACTTATTGAATATGAAGATACAGTGAATATAAGTCTAAATAAAATCATCTATATTAATTGTATAGGTTTTTGATATTTTTTAATCCTTATCATTTTTGTTTAACCCTTTGTTAACTCACTTAACTTTTACCATGTCCTCTTATATATTCATACTAAATGGTTAATATGTTTACTATAAAATGTCAAGATACACAAAATGGATCATTAATGAAATTATTAACATAATATATGTCATTTCAGCAAATATTATATTTATAGGATTATTTTAACAATTAATAAAATATTAATTGTTTTAAAAACTCATTTATGTCTATTTATAAACTATTCATATAAAGACTTCTAAAAAATCCATAAAAACTTTACTATTTTGAATAAAAATCATTAATTCAAAGATAAAAACTCATTATTATCCCTAAAATTCTTGGATGGCATAAAAAGTTTAAAAATAAATTCATTTATATATATAATATCATTTATATGAATCGTTTATTAATGAAGCAATTACTACATCACCATTGTGTCATAATTAAAATTATTTATTTAAAGTCTAAAAATTATAACTAAAACATCATGATCTATGAAATCTTTTTATATTTCCAATTAATGTTTATAGTCTAATATATCATTTACATAACCCCATATAAATTTTTTTTAGTAAAAAGACCCATGTTTATGATATTTTTATTTTTACTTTAAATAAAAAGTTATTAATGTCATTATCTTACCCAAGTGGATTTCAAAAGACAAAAGTATCACCCAAGAATTTTCTTGGTCAACCATTACTCATACAATAAGTTTAGGACAATTTTTAAGGTAATTTTATATTATTATAATATTATTTTTACCTTAAATTACTCTATTTAACTTTAACCGCGGTAAATAAAAATCAAAAGTTATTATTCCCTAAAAATAATTTTCATCGTATTAAACCACAATTTACTTACTGATGAAAACCATGTATGTTGTATTTTTTAAATTCAATTCACAGAAGTGGTAAAATTTTATTTAAATGAAAAAGTCGGGCTTTTAACTACTATGCAGCGTTTTTCACTATTCATCAAAAATTGAACGTTTTCAGAAAAATACAAAAAATTCACCCAAAGATAATTTTGATATTATGAATTAAAAAATGATTTATATTTTACAAAACTCAAAACATATGTGTTTCATTAATTAATTGAAAATCAATTTCCGTTGTCAAAACGAAAAAATGTGTTTTTAAGAAATAATCACTATCAAAAGATTGACACTTTTTTATGTCCAATTTTAAAGTGAAATTACTTAAAATGACCAAAATTGGGTTAAATGGTAAAAATATAATCCAATTAAACTTTAATACCAATAAAAAGAACAATCTAACTATATAAATAAATTATATTAAAATGCAGTTTTGAATTAAAATGCAGTATTTTTCACTGTTCATTAAAAAAATGATCTTTATCAGAAAAAACTAAAATTTAAACAAAGTAAATTTTTATGTCCCAATTATAAAGAAGACTTTTATTTTTTCAAGTGGAACATATAAATGTAAAAAAACTCTATTTAAATGGGATTCGTCCTCAAAAGGTAGTAAAACGACCTTTTAAAAATATTAGATTTTTTCATGCTTTAAAATCAGATTCATTCTTATTTTAAGCCTTTGAAATTTATTGTATAAATGTAAAAACATTTAACAAATATGTCTAATCATATTTTAGTTAGTTTTGTTCATTCGCTCTGATACAACGGCTAGACATTAACTTTCATTTAAAATAATATTATATTTTTTTCAGTATGACTCAGTATTGGGTGCAACATGAGATTTCAGAGAAACCCATTGTTGAATGTCGAGTAAAACAATAAATATAGAATCCCATTTAAAGTAAAATTAATATTTAATTCAAAAATATTAATAAATATGAAAATAGCATATTCTTTATTTACATGGGATGTTATATCCTTCCCCCCTTTTGGGAATTGTGACCCAACAATTCTATTCACTTATCAAATAAGTGGGGGGTATTTATCCCTCAGAGAAATTTCAGATTCCCACGTTGCCTCTTCAACCATATGGGTTTTCCAGAAAACCTTTACTTGATGAATTACCTTATTCCTCAACACTTTCTCTCTATGGTCAAAAATCTGGATTGGTTGTTCATCATAAGAAAGGTTCTCTTCCAACTAAACTACCTCTAGACTAAAAACATGAGATAGATATGGAATATACTTTCTCAACATTGAAACGTGAAAAACATTGTTTACCTAGGATAAACATGGAGGTAAAACCACTTTGTAGGAAACCGATCCAACTTTCTGTAGGATTTCATAGGGTCCAATGAAACAAAGAATCAATTTTCCCTTCTTGCCAAAATGCATCACACTTTTCCATGGAGAAACATTGAGAAAGACATGATCACCTACCTCGAAAGAAAGATCCTTCCTCTAGTTATCTGCATAACTTTTCTGCCTGCTCTGTGCTGTTATCATTTTCTTCAGAATCAACTGAACATTTTTTATCATCTATTCTACCAAATATGGTCCCATCCGTTTCCTTTCACCTACTTCATCCCAAAAAGATGAAGTTCAACACTGCTTTCCATATAATGCCTCAAATGGAGCCATCTGTATACAGGAATGAAAAATGTTATTATATGAAAATTCAACCAAAGAAATATTTTGGTTCCAACTTTCCTAGTAATCCATTGAGAAATCTCGTAACATATCTTCCAATAACATAATTGTTCGTTCTGACTTCCCAACTTATTGTGGATGAAAATATGTACTAAAATTTAATTCAGTACCCAACTGCTTCTGAAGGTCTTTCCAAAAGTTATGGGTAAACCAGGGATCACAATCAGATACAATAGAGAGGGGAACTCCATGAAACCTAACTGTATCTTTAACATACAATAGGGAAATATGATCTAGAGACATAGTATCTCGAATAGAAAATAAATGAGCAGATTTAGTCAATCGATCAACAATAACCCAGATTACATTATTACCTCGAGAACTCTTTGGTAATCCCATGACGAAATCCATGGAAACATTTTCCCATTTCCACTATGGCACTGGTAAAGGCTGAAGCATCTTTTTCAATAACAACCGCTCTGCTTCTACCTGTTTACATGTCAAACACTTCACAGTAAAGTCATCAATATCTCTTTTCAATCCATCCCACTAGTAATACTCCCAAAGATCTCTATACATCTTAATACTGCCGAGATAAACTAAAAACTGAGAACTATGAGCATCACAAAACAACTCATTCTTCATATGTGAATCACAAGGCTCACATAAACTCTTCCCAAATCTCAAAATACAATCATTATCAATGTTTAAATCATGCAACTTACCCTTCTGAACCAACTCTGCCTTTTCCTATAACTCATTGTCTTCCTACTGTTCTTGATTTATTCTATCTGATAGAGATGATTTCACTAACACCTAAAACAAAACAGTGGAATCTCCTGCACCAACAACTTCTATTACAAAGTTCGATAAATATTTAATTAAAAGATCTTGTTCCAAACATAACATGGTTAATGTAGCATTAATTTTTTGACTCAAAATATCAGCCACTTTATTTGCCTTTCCTAGATGGAAATGTATTGTTCAATCATTATCCTTGATTAATTTCATCCATCTCCTTTATATCTTGTTCAATTATTTCTGAGTGAATATATATTTCAAACTTTTTTGGTCAGTATATATTCAACATTTTACTCTATATAGATGATGCCTCCAAATTTTTAAAGAAAAAACAACAACAGTTAATTCTAAATCATCTTTAGGGTAATTTTACTCATGAAGTTTTAGTAGACATGAAGCATAAGTAATTACCTAATAATTCTACATTAGGACAAAACCAAGTCCTTTCAATTAAGAATCATTTTAGATAACAAATTCACCATCTCTGGAAGGCAGTTCCAAAACTAGATCATTCACCAATATTTCTTTCAATTTCTGAAAACAATCATCACATTATTTTGTCCAAATGAACTTAACACCTTTTCAAGTAAACCTAGTCATTGGGCTAGATAACTGTGGAAAAATTTCAATAAACCTCTTATAATAACCTTCTAAACCTAGAATACTATACATATCAGTTATATTTGTGGGTCTTGGCCATTATTCAACAATTTTTGTTTTATCAGGATCAATGGTTATACCATTTTTTGAAACAATGTGACCAAGGAATAAAATTTGTGTTTAACCAAAACTCACACTTTACTGAATTTCTCATTAAGTTTCTTTTATTTTATGTTTTGAAATATATTCTTTAAATGACTTTCATTCTCCTCTTTACTTTTGGAACAAACCAAAAGTTCATCAATAAACACAACCAAAAACTTATCCAAGAACACATGAAAAATTCTATTCATAAGATCCATGAATACAGCAGGTGAATTAGTTAACCCAAAAGGCATAACTACAAATTTATAATGGCCATATCTAGTACAAAACGTAGTCTTTAGAATGTCCGATTCTATTACATTCAACTGATGGTACCTTGAACTAAAGTAAATCTTCAAAAAATACTAAGCTCCCTAGAGCTGATCAAATAAATTATCAATATGTGGTAAAGGATACTTGTTCATAAAAATGATGTTATTAAATGATCTATAATCAATTCAAAGTCTCATTGAACCATATTTCTTCTTAACAAACAAGACAAGATCAACCCATGGTGATGTTCTAGGTCAAATGAAACCTTTATCTAATAACTCCTCCAATTTCATCTTTAACTATAAAAGTTTAATTTGATCTATTCGATAAGGGGGTTTTGAAATTGGCTTAGCATAAGGAACTAAGTCAATAATAAATTCAACTACCCAATTAGGTATTATACCAGGAAACTCATTAGTAAAAACATCAAGATAGACTTTTACCACTGGAACATCATTAATCTTAATAGTTCCTTTGTTTTCAACAATATGTGCATGGTAAAATTCATTTCTATCTTTTATTAGTTTCTAAGCTTCTTGATATGTTATCAAAAGTAAGGGTTCATTCTTGTACACAAAATGAAATTATTTATAGAAAAAAACCTCCTTAGCTCCACAGTCAATCTTAGCATGATAAACAGAAATCCAATCCATACTCAAAATAACATCAAACTCTACTAGAGGAAAAACTATGAGGATTTTAGGTAGATTCTTTCTACACACAAGGACAATAAGGTTCTTATAATTTCTTTTTGTCTCAATATTTCCTCCCTGTGTTTTTACCATAAGTTCGGGATTCATATCTTGATATGGAATTCCAAATTTACTAGAAAACTTCTTAGGAATGAATAAATGTGTATACCTTGAATCAAATAAAACATTGGCATAATCTGAATAAACAAATAGTGGACCTAATACTACTTCATTAAATGGCCCAACATCTGCTGAAGTAGTTGAAATGGATTCCACCGCCCCTTTCTGCTTGTATTCTGGCTACTTTCCCTTAGTTGATTTCTTTGTTGGACACTCATTTTCATAATGACCCATTTCTTTGCACTTAAAACATTTTACTGACTGTAAATCATATTTTTTTCTTACCATTAACATATTTTTTTTCAGTGTAATTATGATCCTTATGTCACATTTTATCATATCAGTAGCACTTACCAGAATTCAAAAGTCATTCCCCAACATGATTTTTACCACAATTCTCACAAATTATAAACTTATGTTTCTTACCATCATACTTTTTTGAAGAGTTATTACCTTTTGTTTGCTACCTCTTCCTCTTATTCTATTGTTTGTCAAAGAACACTAGATCATCAGAAAACTCCATTTCCCCCTTCTCTGCACATTGACCAAGTTTTTCATAACTTTTGAACCCAGGAGACTCTAAAGCCTTTCGATACTTTGGATTTAATCCTAAGTAAAAATGTTTTATTTTACTATCAAGATATTTTATGAAATTTTGAGAATACCTTGCAAGTCGAGTGACATTTTCTTCGTAAGAATCCACTGATTCATCCCCTAACTCAATTCTTGGATTTTTTTCCATCCAAAGATGAACCAACTTAGGAAACTATTTCTCAAGAAGCATACCTTTGATTTCATCCCAATCAAGAGCATCAATCTCCTCACTATACCTAATATTTTTCCACATATACCACCATTGATCAACTTCAACTTCAAAACGGTAAAAAAAAGACTAACCTTTAGATGTTATGAACATCCCATGACATCAAAAATCTTCTCCACTGCTTTAATCCACCCTTCAGTTTGCAAAGGGTCAGATGGTACTCTAAATGATGGGGGGTGTTGCCTCATGGAATGATCCACTACTGAAATATTCCTTTATGGTTTATCTGGCTGATCTTGTGCATGGATACCACCACCATTTATAGCCAGATTCAATTGTTCCATCACTACAACAAACAAGTCAGTTCCAATTCTGAAAATCTCTGGTTGCTGATTTGGAAGGTTGTTTTCCTCTTGATGCCATCCTATCACAGCTTCCCTATTTCCTCTATGGAAAACCAATCTGAACATAGAAATATCTTAGGCAAAGCAACATGGTAATCTATAAATTCTATATTATTTCAATCTTAACATAAAATAATTTATGGATATTAATTTATCAATATGCTAACTACTAAAGTTGTCTAAACTGACCTCTGATACCAACTATAAGGCCCCAAAATTAAAGATTACGTAATCTAGAATTAATTTAATAATTCACATTGAGAGTAATATCCCAGTTCTGGAAGCCACCCAGAGGTGTCAAGTACCTGGTTGGTCACATGGCCACATGCGCATTTCTCCAAATGCCAGAGGCTGCCGACTAGTAGTGAGGGCCTTGGTTGTGATAGTGGAGAAACTATGCCCTCATTGGCAGAGTACACAGGGGAAGTAAAAAATATATACAATAGTAGAAGCAGTAATAATACCAAACAACAGTAACAACAGAAGACTGATAAAGAAAAAAACAGAGAAAATATATATAAATGATGCATGATACATATATATCTAGGAAAGCGTCCAAACAAGTCCCAATGATGAATAAAGTATTAAACCAAAGAACAAAAGGAAAATAGACAAGAAACTTCTCAGCATCGCAAGCCTCAGCTTGGTCCCATGCTCTCCATCTCCAATGCAATCAAGTACCTGAGGTAGAACGACGCTTGCCCATGTCAATACCTACAACAATATAATATGTTTGGGCCCAAAAGCATGGACCAAATAGGGTGTGTGATGAATCCCAATAGGAAACCACCACAAGATTCATGCCTAATAGTCAGTGAGTATATGGTAGGTAAAAGTATAGGAAATAATAAACAGGAAGGTACTCAACATTAAACAATCCACAGTCTCAATATCAAGAAACAACTAAACAAGAAGATAAACACAAAAGGTAACCCTCTAGGTTTCGCACTCTGTCTAACCCCTATGGTCCTACATAACATGTTCAAGTGACCCTCTGGTTAGCATACAGAGTCTCACCCCTCTAGTTCAGCTAAAGTATAGACTCTCTGAGGAAGCACTCACCGTCAATTCCCCCAATAGTCTCGTATCAGTACTAAAGGCGCTCTAGGGAAGAACTTACATCACATTCCCTCTATGGCCCATGTCGAGGAACTATAGACTCTCTGAGAAAGCACTCAACATCAATTCCCCCTATGGTCTCACATCATAATATTATGAAATACACTCTGGAGAAGCCCTTACGTCCATTCTCTCTATGTTCTACTACACTAGGTTCTCATGGCCCTATGTAAATTAACAAGTATAGAAATGCGTATCAGCCAAAGTATACCTCAGGAACTACTTGTCTAGCATTCTACAACATATCATCATGTCAGAACAACAGTCACACCATCCTACAATACTAGCCATGGGAAATTAAACAGCAGCCTAACATGCGACTAGACCCAAAAGTCAAAACATGAAAAACATGCATGGGAAACACATCCAAAGCACAAAAATTCACCCTATTCAGAATCAAATATCATCTACTCAAGAATACAAGCATAGAAGACAAACAATAGGGGTAAAACGGTAAGTGCGCAATACCCCATTCATGCGTATTGGGAAAATTTGCACATAAAACTCAAAGACTTTCAACAGAAAGGCACAAACCACCTACCTCGGTGTTGGGAGATCAAGATACTTGAACCACGAGGCATGGATCACCTTAGAACTCCATATATCTATGAAAATGTATAAAATGTAAAACCCATGATAACTAACAAAAGAGGATAAATCAAGGGATGGTTCTCTAGAAGAAGAGAGAAATAAATGATGTGATTATAACGCAACAATCAGTGTTTGATTCGGAGGATGAATTCTCGGTCAGGGGCTCATCAAATATCCATGGCTTCTCGGTGCTCTCGGATGAACTAAGTTGAGAAGGAGACAGTTCTGTCCGTTAGACGTGACCCTGGTGCGTTTAACTAAAAAAAAAAATACACGACGTGTAATTTTGAAGTACATGGAATGTACTCCCCATTTCCGTACTTCACTTTAGGAGGCCTCCAGGTCATCACACATGGTCGTGTGCAAGGCTGCTACATGGCCAGCACACAGCTACCCGCGTTAACTGAGTACACGGCGTGTACTTCAAAAATTTATAGAAACTCTTATTTTCTCAAAAACTCCAGGAAAAATAAAAACATACCTGAAAATAAGATTCGGGATCTTACAAACTTCCCCCCTTAAAGAAATCCATCCCCTAATTTCCTTAGAAAGGTGGCGTAGAAGAAGAAACCCCAAACAGCTCCAACCACTGTGATCATACATCAACCTCCCTCTCCAAAGTCTCATACTGTACTCACCCATACTTCCATAGTACCCATACCAGAGGAATAGATCGACCATAGAGAACCTTCGTACTTCGATCAACAATCCGGATAGGATGCTCATCGAAAGATGCATCCACTTACAACTCAACCTCCCCTGGTCGGAAAACATGAGACAGGTATGAAAAGTATCATCGATGCAAAGAAATGTGGAAAACGTTGTGTATAGCCTAGTACCTCTGAGGTAACTACCGCCTATAGGCCACCAGCCGAACTCTCTCCAACACCTCAAACAGCCCGACGTACCTTGGCAAAACCTTACCCTCTCTCCTAATCCTCTTGTGTCCCAACCTCGTTGTGACACGTAGAAAAACCCGATCCCCGACCCCGAACTCTAGAGGTTGTCTCCATTGATCAACATAAGACTTCTATCGAGATTGTGCAATAGCCATCCTCTTCCGAATCAACTCTATCTGCTCCATGGTCTCCTGAACAAGACGAGGTACCAGCAAAGCTGCCTCTTCTACCTCCAGCCAACATAAGGGAGATCAGCAAGACCTACCGTACAAAGGCTCATATGGTGCCATCTGAATACTTTCTTGAAAACTTTTGTTGTAGGAAATCTCTACAAGAGGTATATGTTTCTCCCAATAACCTCCAAAATCCAGGATGCATGTTCGGAGCATGTCCTCCGGCACCTGAATCGTACGCTCAGACTGGCCATCTATCTGGGGGGTGGTAAGCTGTACTCAAAAGTACATGTGTACCCAAAGAGTTCTGGAGCCCCTACCAGACTCGAGAAGTATAATAAGCTTCTCTGCCTCAACGAATGGAGTGTATGACTCCATATAAGTGCATAATATCTCGAATGCACAACCGTCCCTTCTCATCAACACTGAAGTTCTCTTTAATCGGCAAGAAGTGAGTGACATTTTTAAGTCTGTAAATGACAACCCATATTGCATCATTCCCGTGAGGTGACCTCAGAAACCCTATCGCTAAATCCATCGTGACGTCATTCCACTTCCACTTGGGAATGGGTAACTGCTGTAGATGCCCTGCTGGTCGCTGATGCTTCACCTTCACCTGCTGAAAAGTGGAACACCTCATGACGAAACCAAAAACATACCTCTTCATATCTAGCCACCAATACTGACAGTGTAGATCATGATACATCTTGGTGATACCAAGATGAACTACCCAAAATGAGGAATGAAAATCCCACATCATATCCTCGCGTATATCTACTGGAACCCATATGCATCCCTAGAAATGCAAGATCTCATCCTCACCTATAGTCCATCTTGGAATAGGTTCCCCTCCAGACACACTTTCTCGCAGGACTAGGCCTTCAGAATCTGATAGCTTCCTCATTCGTACTCGATCAAGAAGAGAGCCATAAGCTGCCACTCACTGCTGGACTCCTGAACTGCCTATATCTGATTCCTCCTGCTCAATGCATCAAACACTGCATTGCCTTTCTTAGGCATGTATGAAAGCTCAAAGTCAAAATACTAAAGGTACTCAACCCACCTTCACTGTCTCAAATTCAGATCACGCTGTGTGAATATGTACTTGAGACTCTTTTGGTTGGTGAAAACCACAAAATTATCTCCGAGAAGGTAATGTATCCAACAACGTAAGGCATGAACAACAACTGCCAACTACAGATTGTGCATCGGGTAATTCCTCTCCTGTGGCCTCAACTGCAGAGATCTGTACGCAATGAATCCATCTCCCTACATAAGCACTGCTCCTATCCCAATACCTGAAGCATCACAATAAACTGTATAACTCTTTCCCAGCTCTAGCAATACTAGTATGGGTGCTGCAGTCAACCTCCCTTTCGGCTCCGGAAAGGATGACTCACAAGAATATGGCCTTGAGAACTTTGAACCCATCTTATTCAAACTCATAAGAGGTGTTGTTAAGTGTGAAAAGTCCTTTATAAAAGGTCTGTAGTATCCAGCCAGCCCTAGAAAGCTCTGCACCTCAAATTTGTTCTTCAGCTGCTACCAGGAAACTACTACTTTCACTTTGTCTGGGTCTACTCACACTCCTATATCTGAGATAACATGACCCAAGAAGTGAATCTGATCCATCCAAATGTGACATTTTTGAGAGCTTAGCATATAACTAAAGCTCTCTCAGTGTACTCAAAAAGATCTCAAGATGGGTAGCATGGCCATGTCGAGTATTAGAGTACACCAAGATATCATCCATAAAGGCCCCCATGATGGAATCCAAGTATGGATGGAACACTCGATTCATCAGTTCCATGAAAACTACTGGCGCGTTCATGATACCGAATGGCATAAACCTATACTCAAATAGACCATACCTTCTACGGAAGGCTGTAAGAGGTATATCTGATGGTCTAACGCGCAACTGATGGTAACCAGACCTCACGTCAATATTTGAGAACACCCGGGATCCTTGAAGTTGATCAAAGAGATCATCAATCCTCGGCAAGGGATATCTATTCTTGACCATCAACTAGTTCAGCTTCCGATAATCCATGAAAATCCTGAGAGTGTCGTCTTAATTCTTCGCAAAGAGAATAGGTGAACCCCAAGGATAAGTGATGGGTCGAATTAAACCCTTTGACTACAACTCCTCGAACTGCTTCTTGAGCTCCTGCAACTCTGGTGTATCCATCATATAAGGAGGAAAGGACATTGGTGCTTCTCCTGGAACAAGCTCAATCGAAAATTCCACCCCGTGCTTTGGAGGAAAACCAGAAATTCCTCTGGAAGGATATCTTTAAAAAGATCCACCACTAGAGGTAAGTCTAATTGTGAAGTCCCCTGATCATTTAGATAGAGACTAGAAATATGGGCTGTAACCCCTCCCAACCCATGATGCTCTGGACCCACTCTACTTTCCTGGACATCCCACTCACCCTTATAAAGAAAGGATCCACCCTATTGTGATATGAAACTAACCCTTTAGCAATAAAAGTCGACGAATGCCTGGAAGGTAACTAGCCAGTCTATTCTGAGAATGACATCATAGCCTATAATATCTAGGACATAGAGATCCCATAAGAAGTGACACCCACAAACCTCTAGGGGGAACTCCTTGCATTAACGTACACTATCCGTCCTAGTTCCCAACAAAGTGTCTAACGTTAAGATATCGATAGAGGAAAATATATTGAGCCCAAGGATCTCCACAAAAGAAGCAAATATAAAGCTATGGGAATACCCTATATCAAAAAGTGCTGAAGATAAAACTGATGCAACTAGGATCGTACCTCAAACTGTAGAAGGGACGAGATCCTGCTCCTACTGGGTCTGCTCTACTACAATGGTCTGGCCTGGTCCACGACCCTGTGACCCTACCTGACCACTCTAAGATGATCCACTCTGCTCTCTCTGAAAGACTGGTGACTGAACACCATGACCATGACCTCCACCTTGACCTGAATGGCCGAAAGAACTCTAGTTCCCATACTAGTGAGAAACTGGTGGTGCTTCTCCCGAATGTGGAGTCATAGAAGAACTTATGTCACCACCTACTGGTGAGAAGATTTGACAGAAGCGCTTAAGATGAACCATCTTTCCACAAGATCGGCACTCCACTGGGTCTCTCTGGCACTGTGGCCTCATATGTCCAACACTTCCACACTGGTAGCATACCACATGGCTACGTGAAGGTGTCTCTCGCCTCCTTGGATCACCGTGCGAAGACTCCCTACGGCGCTTCCAACTGTCAGTAGGAGGGATGCTAACTCCAGATACTGAACCACACTGGTTCACAACTCCAAAATCCCTCAGATTTCACTCCCTTATTGGCACCTAGTTGACAATAGAAGTGATAGAATTCAGCTGGAAGATGTTCACCTACGATCGGATTTCATGCCTCATACCATCCTCAAACTTCCTTTCCATGAATAACTGATCACCTCCTAAAATAGGCGTGAGGAATTGCAACTCAATAAAGTGAGAGAAATACTCCAGAATAGAAAAAGTACCCTTCTCTAGAATAATAAAATCTCAGGCTCGATCAGACCTCAAGGTCTATGGATAGAAGTAGTCATAGAAGATGTGTTGAAACTCCTCTCACGCCATAAGCTACTGTCATCCCGCCTATGAGATCACATAACACTACCTATTAGAGGAGTCCCAAAGAACACAGGTAGAGAGATTGACCCTCCCCTTTGAAGGTGTCTCCAGATGTTCAAAGATCATCAGCATGGCTTTTAGCCATGACTCCGTAGCCTGGGGTCCTCCATCCCCAGAGAAAGTGGGAGGCTGCTGCTACTAGAAAACCCACGTCAAATCAGCCATCGATGGGGCAGGAGGCGGTGCCCCCTGAAAGGTCTGCATCATCCTCATAAATCCTTCCCTGAACTATGCATTAGCACTGGTATCAGTTACAAATACTGGTTCCAAGACTGGCACAACAGGAGGATTTGCGGGAAGTCCCTGATCAGCCATGTCCGGTGTCTGATCACCACCTGGAAACTGGCGTACAACCGGAGGACATCTTGGTGGCATGACTATTCTAGGTTAAGCACACAACTTAGATAAATATCATCAAGGAAGTAAAGATAGAATCATAATAAAGGAAAAGGAGAAAGAAAGCATTCAAGTTTTACAAAACATGACTACATGGCGTGTAAAATTCCTACACGACATGTTCCCTTATGTAATTCACATGGGTGTGTACTCCTACCTAAACTGGTCACGTAACATCCCAAAAACATGGCGTGTTATCTTAACACATGACATGAACTTGATTCCTCTTTCCCTGCCTGTGTCCTTCTACATGGTTAAGCCACACGACTCTCCTAAGACAAGACTACACGATGTGTTTAAGGCAGACACGGCGTGTACTAGAAAAGATTTATCGGGCTCGTGTTGTTAGTGACATGACCTCACACACATCTAACACTACAAATCGTGTTCCAGGAGGACACGACATGTATGTGGAAGGATAACACCGACCCGTGTTGTTCGTGACATGGTCGGGTACCTAGGTCAGACTACATGGCATGTTAAACTGGTACGCATAGTGTTCCCAAAAGAAATTCCTCTTCCCGTGTCTCTTCTCACATGGCCTACGACATAGTTAGAGACCACATGGTGTGTACTTATAGTACATGGTGTGTACTTTTGAAAAACTATTTCTTCCTGAATAGAAGAACACATGGCGTGTAGTCAAAACTGCACGGCATGTATTCTGGGTTTTTCTAGATAGTAAGCCTCAGAAACTACTCCGGGACCCAGAAAACACTGAAACAAACATTAAAAGTGGAAAATTACAATTCATGGGGGCCCATACTTCCTACAAATCAAATCTTGTCATGTCATACATGATATAACAAGGTAAACAAGGCAATGATCCACCAAATTATGGTCCATAAGGGCCCATAACACCTCAAGAACCAAAGTTCGACATTCATTCAAACAAAACCTTACACAAACAATACCCCATCAAAAAATATGTATTTTTATCAAGGCATATATCACAAAAACATGAATATTCTACACAACATCTATCATAACAACATGAAATTGCTAATGCATCCTAGATGACATGGAAAGAATGCATGGCATGTGAATTCTAGCAAGTTCTTATATGATGCAAAAGATGGAATACCCTCATCTTATCAGGTTGTGACAAAAATAGAACCTCAATAATATCAATGATAATAGCACAATACATGTGAGTCACCTAATATTGAAAATCAAATCAACTATAAAATCGCAAACCAGAAATATTGTAATAAACAAGGTAGATTGGTTTTCCCTGTACACGGGTTAGCTACTCCTGAGCACAACTTATTACCAAGTACCTATGCCATCTTATCTAGGACTATAGGTTCCAAATAGTAAGTCAAGAGAAAAGAGTCCCTATGATACCACTTTGTAACGTCCAGGTTCCGGAAGCCACCCAATGGCACCCCGTACCCGGTTGGTCGCATGGCCTCAAGAGCATTTCTCTGAATGCCAGAGGCTGCTGACTAGCAGTGAGGGACTTGGTTGTGATAGTGGCCAAACTATGCCCTCATTGGTAAAGTACAGAGTGGAAGTAAAAATATATACAATAGTGGAAGCAGTAATAATACCAAACAACAGTCTCAATTAAAGACTGATAAAGAAACAACTGGAGCATATATATATATATAAATAATTCATGATACATATATGTCTAGGAATGTAGACAAAAAATTCACAATGCTGAATGCATTACTAAACCAAAGTAAAAAAGGAAAATATATAAGAAACTCCTCAGCATCACAAGCCTCATCTTGGTCTCATGCTCTCCAGCTCCAATGCAATCAAGTACCTGAGGTAGAAGGGTGATTTCCCTTGTCTATACCTACAACAATATAATCTGTTTGGACCCAAAAGCATGGCCCAAACAGGGTGTGAGACAAATCCTAGTAGGAAACCACCAAAAGATCTATTCCTAACAGTCAGTGAGTATATGGAAGGTAAAAGTACATGAAAAAATAAACATGAAGGTACTCAACAATAAAAAATACACAGTATCAATATCAAGCAACAACTAAACAAGAAGATAAACACAACAGGTAACCCTTTGGGAAGCACACTCAGTAAAACCTCTTTGGTCCTACCTAATAAGTACAAGTGACCCTCTGGGCGGCACACACAGTCTCACCCCTCTAGTTAAGCTAAAGTATAAGCTCTCTGATGAATCACTCACTGTCAATTCCCCCTATAGTCTCATATCAGTACTAAAGGCTCTCTAGGGAAGAACATACATCACATTTCCTATGTAGCCACCTTTGAGGAACTACAGACTCTCGGAAGAAGCACTCAAAGTCAATTCCCCCTGTGGTCTCACATCGTAATATTATGAATGACAATCTGGAGAATCCCTTACATCCATTCTCCCCATGGTCTACTACACTAGGTTCTCATGGATCTGTGTAAATTAACAAGTATAGAAATGTGTATCGGCCAAAGTAAACCTCAAGAACTAATTGGATAACATTATACAAAATATCATCATGTCATAACCACAGTCCCACCATCCTACAATACTAGGCATGGGAAAGTAAACAACAGCCTAACAGGAGACTAGACCCAAATGTCAAAACAGGACAAACATGCATGGGAAACACATCCAAATCAGAACAATTCGCCCTATTCAAAATAAAATATCATCTACTCAGACATAAAATAATTGCAGACAAACAATAGGGCTAAAATGGTAAACGTGCAATACCTCGTTCATGGGTATTTGGAAAAGTTTCACATAAAACTCAAAGACTTTCAATAGAAAGGAACAAACCACCTACCTTAGTGCTGGGAGATCAATATACATGAACCAAGAGGGTTGAATCTCCTTAGAACATCGTAGGTCTATAAAAACTTTTAAAACGTTCAACCCACAATAACTCATGAAGGAGGAGAAATCAAGGGATGGTTCTCTAGGAGAAGAGAGAACTCATAGATGTGATTCCAACGCAACCATTGGTGTTTGATTCAGAGGAAGGATGCTCGGCCGAGGGCTCATCAATGATCCGCAGCTGCTCAGCACTCTCTGATGAACTTGGTTGAGAAGGAGACAATTATGTCTATCAGACGCGACCCCAGTGCGTTTAATGAAAAAAATACATGGCGTGTACTTTTAAAGAACATGGCATGTACTCGTTGTTTCCATACTCCGCTTTAGGTGGCCTTCAGGCCATCACACATGGTTGTGTGCAAGGACACTACACGACCAACACATGACTACCTGCAGTAACCGAGTACACCGTGTGTACTCATAAATTACATGGCATGTACTTCAAAAAATTTTAGAAACTCCTCTTTTCTCAAAAACACTAAGAAAAATAAAAACATACATGAAAAGAAGATCTGGGTTCTAACATTGAGGATCATTTCAAAGTATAGAGTTTAAGAGAATTTGGCCATAACTATTACATTACATCTCAAACATTACAAAGTAGAAACTTCTACTCAGTAACCATTATTAATAAAATAAAAACTCTTAAAAGAAAACAAGAATTATTTTCTTGATATGAATCTTCTTGAATTATTCCTTTCTCTTACCCTACCTTATATCCTGTGAAAAACACTTCACAAACTTCGAATGATCATAAAAATCTCAGTAAGGGTTATAAAATAAAGAAATAAAATATTATTCCATCATTACATAAACAATTTAAGCTCTTTTACAAAAAGCATGAAATCATAAGATTTATGAATAACACATAGTAATCACAAATCATAAAGGTAACTTGTGGAATCTATAACATACTTACAATGTAGCTTTCACAGCTATATAGGGAGTTACATTTGGAATACCCATCACAATATATTCCCTAAATCTCTTAGGAGAAGCATAAATTTTTACATCCGTCACGTTACCCAATCCATTGGAGATATATCATGGACTCACCCACCCTAGGTTTATCATGGAACCACCTGTATAAGAAAAACAATTCCCAAGAACCATAACATAATCATTACACATGAATAGACATAAATGAAAAATAAAATCTCCACATTGTAATCAAAATATAAAATTTCAATATATTAACAAAATCAATCCATTATTAAAAAAATTTCAATAACAAAATACTTAAAAAGAGTATATGGTATTTATTTCCCTTTTAAAATCATTATGGCTTGTTAAGGAATCCAAATATCAAATAATGCTTGTGGTGGCGAAAAGGTTGTTTTCACCGCATACGTTAAAAAGAAACATTCTTTTTGCCATTTAGTAAAGCACTTCATAGAGAAAATATTCCATTTGAATGTAATTAAAAGTCAAGGGGGTTTATACACCGTATAAAATAAAATCGGGTATAAATCCAAGTATGCTTCAAGGAAAGGAGATTAAGATGAAGTCACATACCTCGTGTCCGACTTGAATCGTTTATTAATTAATATCCTGAATACTAAACTAAAGATAATTTCTACTTTCTTAAGAAGCATTTTCGTTTTTATTATTCCTTTTATATTACTTATTACCATGTTTTAAACATTACGTAATCATTTAAGTTAATAATGGTAGTTTTGTTGATATTTGGTACTTAAGTCAAAAATGAACTTCTTATAATTACACATTTTCCATGTGGTCAAAAGACCATTATCTCCAAAATAATATTCATTATTTAGATATCATATATATCATATATATCCTATATATATGTATTTATAAAAGTACATAACATCTGAATATAAGAAATGAAATGCACCGTTCTTGGAGACGGTAAGTCGTACGTACACAAGAATACTACATTCATTTTTATTTTTTATTTAATGGAATGAAATCTTAATGATACATAGGTATATTATAATTCCATTATAATATCATATATAATTTTAGTAACTCCATCCTTTATACATTCCACGTATGGCATGAACGAATCATATCACTTTGAGGATGTGGTAGTCCACACTTCCTAAAATAAAATTATCCTATTTACCCATTATAGAAACCATAAAGGTATGATATAAATGAAAAATACAGAATAAAAGAAAAAATATAAATATAATACATATCACATATAAATACAGTTCCATCTTAATGGCCACCATAAGAGGTGGCATGAGATAATTGAACAATCATCCTTTCGTGAGGTAGTAGTTCGCCGTCCACAGAAACTGTATGTTTGTATCCATTAGATGGGGGTGTGTGGAAGTGTATTTTAATCCTTCTAATAACAACATCCTAGTATATTTAGGATACTGGCGTTGTTATAAAATAATGGAATAAAGAGAGTTTATGTAGTTGGAGAAGGAAAATAAAATAAAATAACTTGAGAGAAGAAGTTACCTTTAAATTGGGTGACTCCCTTTGGTTTGAACCAAAAGGCTTTCTTGAAGTTCCTTATGCTAAAGTTAAGGCTTATAGGTGGAAGAGAGATATTTTGGGAGCTTATTTGGGAAGAATTTGGATGATCCACGGGGGATTGAGATTTGTGAGTAAGGGTTATAGGTGATGGACTTTTTAAGGGGGAGGAGGGGCTCTTTAGAAAATTTTGAAAGTATTATTTTATTATAAAATGATATTTGGTTTAAAAAGGTGAAAAAATTATTTAATTTAATGATAATGTGGATATAAGTTAAAATAAAATCATATAATAGTAATTGAATAGGTTTTGAATATTTTTTAATCCTTGTATTGTTTTTATAACCCTTTGTTAACTTATATAAATTTTACCATGTCCTCTTATATATTCATACTATATGGTTAATAAATATACTAAAAATTTCCAAGAGACCCAAAATGGATCATTAATGACATATGTAACATTATGTATGTCATTTTATAGAATCTTATATTTTTAAGATTATTTTATCATTTAATAAAATAATAATTTTTTTAAAAACTCATTTATGTCAATTTATAAACTACTCATATCAAAGCTTTTAAAAATTATATAACAACTTTATTATTTATAAAAACATAATTAATAAAAATATAACAATTAATTATTATCCCTATAATTATTTTATGGAATAAAAAGTTTAAAAATAATTTTATTTTAATATTTATAATATCATTTATTTGAATTTTTATTAATTAAGAAATTACAAAATCACCATTGTGTCACAATTAAAATTATTTATTTAATATCTAAAAATTATTAATAAAATACCATGATGTAGGAAATATTTTGGGCTTTCCAATTAATATTTATAGTCAAATATATCACTTACATAACCACATATAAATATTTTTTTAGTAAAAATATTCATGTTTATGATATTTTTTTTACTTTAAATAAAAAGTTATTAATGTCATCATCATAACCAAGTGGATTTCAAAGGAAAAAAGTCTCACCCAAGGATTTTCTTGGTCATCCATTACTCATAAAATATGGTTAGGAAAAGTGTTAAGGTAATTTTATATTATTATAATATTATTTTTACCTTGAATTACCTTATATACTTTTAACCGTAGTAAATAAAAATAAAAAGTTACTATTCAACAAAAATTATTTTCATCATATTGAACCATATTTTACTTAATGATGACAACCATGTATGTCATATTTTTGAAATTCAATTCTCATAAGTGGTAGAATTTCATTTAAATTAAAAAGTCGGTTTTTAACTACTATGGAGGGTTTTTTTACTATTCACCAAAAATTGAATGTTTTCAGAAAAATACCATAAATTCACCCAAAGATAATTTTGATATCCTGAATTTAAAAATGACTTCTATTTTACCAAAATTCAAAACATATATGTTTCATTGATTAATTTAAAATCAATTTCCATTGCCAAAACTGAAAAGCATGTTTTTAAGAAACAATAACTATCATAAGATTGACACTTGTTTATATTCAATTTCAAAGTAAAATTACTTCCAATAACAAAAATTTGATTAAATGATAAACATATAATTCAATCACACATTAAAACCAGTAAAAAGAACAATCTAACTACATAAATAAAGTAGACTAAAAGGCTGTTTTGAATTAAAATGCAGTATTTTTCACTATTCATTAAAAAATGAACTTTATTAGAAAAAACATAATTTTAACCAAAGTAAATTTTGACGTCCCAATTAGAAATAAGACTTTTATTTTGTCAAATGGAACATATAAAAGTGGAAAAAACTGCATTTAAAATGGGTTCTCCACGAAAGGCTGTAAAACAGACTTTTAAAAATATTAGAGTTTTTCATGCTTTAAAATCAGATTCATTCTTATTTTAAGCCTCTAAAATTTATTGGATAAATGTAAAAAAATTTAACAAACATGTATAATCATATTTTATTTAGTTCTATTCATTCCCACTAATAGAACAACTAGGCATTAACTTTCATTTAAAATAATTTTATTTTATTTTTTTCTAATATGACTCTATATTGTGTGCAACATGAGATTTCAGAGAAACCCATTGTTTCTTGTCGGGTACGCCATCAAATATAGCATCCCCTTTAAAGAAAAAATAATATTTAATTCAAAAATATTAATAAATATGAAAATATCATATTCTTTATTTACCTCGGATGTGACAATCGAGGTGGCCCAAATTTCTATATTTTACTTTATTTTTTCAATGTTAGTACTCCCAATGTAATAGTTGGATTAATAGTAGGATATTTTTAGATTGATTGTAGCATTATTAAATAAAGGAATAATGTGTTGTTAAATTTATATAATGTTTTTTTATCCTTTTACTATTCTTAGTTTGTAAAAGTTCATATCAACCTATTATGTAACAAATTATCATGAAATATAAATGAGTTTATAGGTTATTCAATTGTAAAACAAAAAAAGATGTATTGGGTGGAAATAGATCCTTTAATAAAATAAGAACCTTTTAAGGGTCGTTACACTAAATATTCATTGAACACTAGAAAACAATTTGAATCTTTGGAAGTAATATTTATGGTTCTACATAGAATAAAACTATTGAGATGGAATGTCTAAGTATGATGTACTATATAATACCAAATGTAGGATTGAATATGTAAAATGAGATACCAATACAAGAGGGGGGGGGTTGAATTGTATTCTCTAAAAATCCCTAAGGAAATTTTGAATAACCAAAACTCACAACACCTCTAAGTTCTAATAACTTGATTGATTTTGGAAAAGTGATTCTGGAAATGAATCTTAACAAAAGTTTACAACAAATTAGATTCTACCTTAAAGCGTATATAATCTAACTAAATCATAGTAAAAGTATAAGGAAGTATGAGAATGTTATACTTTCCTCAACAATACAAATGCAGTGAAAAAACATGTAACAAAACAAGTAACAAGGTAAATCTTTTAACCCAAAGAGAAGGGTATCCAACAACCTTGGATAAAGGTCCCTCGATTTATAATTTCAAGAATGTCTATCTTACCCACACCAGGGTAAGCCCTCGATACGATGATCGGAGTCTGTCTTGCTATCCCCGCAAGCCCCCAACTATTAGGTAGTTGACACATCTGTCTTCCTATCCCCGAAAGCCCTCAATTTTACACATCAACAATCATAGTCGCACGAAGAAAATATGCACAAAGAAAAGTTTGAACAAGATGTTCAAACTTTCTACATGAAGCCTGAGAGTTTATAAGAGCCTCTCTCTAGAAATCACTTCAACAATATGTAGGCACAGTTGTCAAAGTTCTGTGTTATTTGTTATGAGCTCTTTCAAATGATCCTCTATTTATAGTCATTGTTCTAATGGTCATCTCCCTCCTCCAACAGTCACATTTTTCCTTGAATTTAGGAGGGACCTGTACACGTGTCACTCAAACAATGGTTATTGATTAAATAAAATCATGTCACCGTTCTATAACCAAACAAGTGTAAGAATAACGAAAAACTGATATTCGGAATGTAAGTAAATGAAAGTTCGGAGTCTATAGTACAAGGATATTCAGATTCTATTTTGTAAAAATTCAGAACCAAAATTCTATAGAATTCTAGAGTCTGAATTTCAAGGAAATTTGGAGTCTGGATTCACAAGAATTCGGAACCTGAACATACAAAGTTCAGAGTCAGAACTAATAAGAGTTCAGAGTCTATATTCGGAGAACTTGGAGTTAGAACTCAAAAAAGTTCATAACCATAATTCGTAATCGGAATTCGGAGTCAGAACTCAAGAAGTTCATAACAAGAATTTTGATTCTGAATTCTGATTCAAAACTCAGAGGAGTTCGTATCCAGAATTCATAATCAGAATTCAGAGTTAGAAATCAAAAGAGTTCGTATCCATAATTGGTCATCATAATTCGGGGTCAGAACTTAGTAGAGTTCGTATCCCGAATTCGTAATCAGAATTCGGAGTCAGAACTCAGTAGACTTCGTATCCAGAATTCTGAGAATTGAGATTCTAAAACAGAATGCTTCATATCTAGGTAACTATATAAATCCCAGTTTTTGGTTTCAAACCTAATTTTACACTTAGAAAAAAAATTATGATATTTATAATGAAACATGGTAAGGATAAATTTCCTTGGGGAAGGGAATTTTTCCTTATAGAAGTAAAACAAGGGTAAAAGAGATTTTCCTTGAGATAAGGTGTCTGTGATTTTCAAAACAATAAGGAATCGTGAAGTCATAATGAAAGCCTTAATGTCTTAACAATCTCCTGCATGTGTGAAGGAATGGAAAAGTCATAAGGAAAGCCTTATTAACTCAATAATCTCCCCCTTTTTTGAAAGCATAAACATCCTTATGAAATAGAATATAAGTTCTTAGAAAGTTTTTTCTAGACTTTGAAAATAAAACTTATCTCCCTTTACATATGAACAATGGTGAATATGACTAACTCTCCCTTAGGATTTGAAAAACTGAGGATCGTATTCCAGATTTTCGGAATGAGAATATTCCTTTGAATGTGGAAATCTTCATAATGAGAACTCCCCCTTAGATAAAATCTCCCTTACTTTGGGATAGTTCTTCTTTACTTAGAAAAAAAGTTTCTCCCCTTTAGAATTCTTTTTCCTTCCCCCCCTTTGTGATTTTCAAAAAGAGTTTGAGGGAATGGAAAAAATGGTACCTAAAATATTAATAAACACATCCAAACAAAAAAAGCAACCACCATTTCATTATGATTGGCAGTATTAATACTTGGAAAAATAGATACAACAAAAGATCATATTTGGATCTCTTTTGCTTCTTTTTCCTTGGGCATTAGCTTCTTCACAATGGTTTTTAGCTTCTTAAGATCCTTGTGATCCTCCTCTACTTGATTTTCTAGTGCTTTGATCCTGTCTTCCTGAGATTTCATGGCCTCTTCTTGAACCTTCAGCAATTCATCTTGTTTCACTAGATTTTCTTGGATCTCAATCTGGAGATCCTTTTCTATTTTCCAGCTTTGGACAAAATAACTCAGCTTTCCATTCAGATCCTTGACATATTGAATCCAAGAATTTTGTTCAAGATTTAGATTTTCCTGAAAGCTTTTTGTATGATTCTTGATTTTGTTTTCTTTGGTATCAAAATATTCTTTGACGTCTTCTTGGAATTGATCAATCTATCTTAGATCTTCAACGATTTTCTTCGACCAACTGGTCATTTTCTTGCAGGATATTCTGCGGGCTTCATAGTTAATAAGGAATTTTTTTTGATCAGCCTCAATCTTAACACATCTATCCATGACCATGGATATAGAATCTGACTTCTAATTCCTGCTATACTGAAGCATCTGGCATCTAGAATCAATTACTGGAAAGATCAAAATGGTACCCACCAGCTTCTTCAAGGACTGAACAAAAAAATCATGTCTTAAGGTTGATGACTCTGAATCAGACATTTTTCTTGGAGATGATTTTTACCCTAGCTCTACCAACATCCTCTTAGAGGTTCCTCCAGCTTCATTCTTCCTCAAAATATCTTTGGTTGGAGTATCAAAAACCACTTGTTTACCCTTACTGATTTTCAGAATGGCTTCTTCATCAGGAGATTCATGCTCACTCCCATACAACTGTATAATTTTATCTTCATAAACATTTTCTTTCTTAGCTCCAACCTCAATTTCTTCTAGATGAATAAAGTGATGATTAAAAATCTCTTCTTCAAACAACATGTTTAATTCCTCTTCTTCAACCTTCTCATCAGATCCAGGTGTAGCAAGTTTTGAAGATCTGTATTGAGAAGTCCATATTGACAATTTCTCGGAAGAACTTTCCTTTTCAGAAAAGGATTATACTTTCTTTAACAAATCTGAAATCTTTTCAGAGCTTTGATCTTCTTGAACTTCTTCCACAGCTTCCTTCTCAACTTCCTTCTCTTTGAGTTTTTCCGAAGACATGAATTTCTTTCCCGGAGTCTCAGGTAATTGTTCTACAAGGAAATATTTCTATATAAGGATTTGTTCAGATGCAACCTCAATGGACTTCAAAAGATATTGCACAATCTCAGTCTTAGAAATTTTCTTCTTAAGTTTCTTCTCTTGGGATTACTTCTGAATCCCTTCAGAAGTTGATTCTTTCAAGGCCTTATCCTCAGTAGGATCCAAACTGAACTGTGGCTCCCCTGCTTTTCTATTCTTCTTATCCTCCCTCCATTTTTCAAAAACTTCATCTGGGTAGGATTTTTTGATTCTTGAGTTTAGGAGGTTCAGAATAAACTTCTTTGGACTTAGGGGATTCAGCTTCACCTACTACTTCCTTAAACATTCTTTTCTTCCCGACCTTCTTTGAAGGTTCAACTTCTTCTATATTTTTCAGAATGGGTTCTGCCTCATCCTCAAACAGATCATAAAATTATCCTGTCTCCTTGGAGAAACCAACCTTCATTCTCTTGAGGGTGTCATCACTAATCTGCATTACTTTTCAATTCCTCGGCTTGGAACTGCAAGGGATCTTGAATGATTCAAGACACCGAACTATCAGATTGGAAAGTAAGGTAGGATACATAATTATCTGAGCTCTCAGATTCTCATTCTTGATATTTTAAATCATAATGAGAATATGCTTCATGAGGTTGACCCTCCTTAGGTTTACCAAAAAATCTAAGATATACATATCACTTTTCATTAGGGTGTCATTGTCACCCTTTATCGGTACGATGAGACCTTGAACCCATAATTGTGGAATCCGATTATTGGTAGATAGATAGGCAATCATTGCTATCTTTACATCAGTATATTCAAGGCATTCCATAGCCTTCACCTTGATGAAACTTCATTGAACATCCGACAGCTTGTGGGAGAAAAATTTGGCTTCTCTATCATATGAGAGCCCCACCAAGCTCATAGCCTTGGTGTAAGAGAGTTTATATTTCTTGACATAACTCTTGAAGGAGAATTTTTCTCTAACTTCTTCTTTAAAGAAGAAAACTGATTCATAAAATAATATGAGAAGATCTAGATAGACAACATCCTGAGCTCCTGTCTTTGAAATAGTTACAATTTCCCATCCATTAAGCTTGATGTTCTTGGAAATAATAGAGTCATACTTGTTGAAGAAGTTCAGATGAAGTAACCTCTCCCTGTATATTTTCCACTCCACAATCAGCTTGACAGAAGACATATCTTGAGAGGGAACTTCTGTAGACATTTGGAATTGAGAACTTCTTAAATGTTCAGAATGGGATTTTGTAGAGGGGAAGAGCTTCAACACACACAAGCTTTGAAAACCTATGTGGGACAACCATCGGGAGTTCCCTTTATATAGGCGTTGAAGTGACAGTTGACCTTCCCATTTGAATCCAATGGCTGAGAATTATTTAGATCTGATCTAACAGTTGAAATGATAGTTGCAAGGAAAAATTTGGTTAAATCCGATCTTTTGAGGTTTTAAAAGGAAAACATTCAGATTCAAGGAAACTAGAATCTGATAAATTTTAAAAAACAAAAGAATCTAACAGCAAGTAAAAGGTAATTGCAAAAAACTCAAGAAATAATCATACCTTTCATATTTATAGGAAGATTATTCGTACTGAGGAATATTCTTCTTGAAGAAATTTAGATTCCAAAATAAACTTGAATACGAAAAAGAAACATTACTACAAATATTTTCAAATCTGAAAACTTCCATTACAAAAATTTCAGGTCCGATGATTTTCATTACAGAAAATTCAGGTCCGAAAATTTTCATTTCGGAATTTTTTTTGAAAAACTATAATATGAAAAACTTGAAAAACTTTTTTTATGAAAAATATGAGGGACTTCATGATGAAAAATATGAAAGGCTTCACAGAAAATGTACCCCCCTATGGAAAGGATTTTATTACAGTAAGGAGATTGGTTCAACAAGAAGTTAATTGAGGAAGATTACCTTACTGTTATCATTCCTAACTTCTGTTTAATGTATTCAAATCTATCAGAGGGTAACGATTTTTGTGAAAATATTAGGAAGTTGATCTTGCGTTCTGATAAATTGAAGAATGATATCTCTTTTTAGTGTGAGATCCCTAAGAAAGTGATGTCTAATATCTATGTTATTTGAACGAGAGTGATGTGTAGGGTTTTTACTAAGGGAAATGGCACTTGTATTATCACAAAAAATTTGTGTTTTGGTGAAACTCATACCATAGTCTGTGAGTGTGTGTTGCATCTACAACACTTGAGCAAATCAACTTCCAGCTGCAACATATTCAGCTTCAGCAGTGGAAAGTGCTACTGCCTGTTGGTTCTTGCAAGACCAAGAACCTAATGAATCTCCAAAGAAATGAAAAGTTCCAGATATACTCTTTCTATCCATTCTATATCCACCAAAGTCAAAATATGAAAAACTTTTTAAAACAAAATCATTTCAAGAAGTATAAAAGAGTACTAAATCCATGGTTCCATTTAAGTAGCGAAAAATTCTTCTCACTACCTTTAAATGAGATTCCTTAGGATTGGATTGATATCTTGAACCTAAGCATACTGAAAACATTAAGTCTAGATGACTAGCTATTAAGTAAAGTAGACTTCCAATCATACCTCTAAAAGATGTTTGATCTACTGGTTTCCCAGCTTCATCAAGATCAAGTGTGTTTGAGGTACCAATGGGAATACTTATACTTTTAGTGTTGTCATATCCATAATTTTTAAGAATATATTTAATATACTTATGTTGGGATATATAGATTCCTTCTGGTTTTTGAGAAATTTGAAAACCAAGGAAAAATGTTAACTCACCCATCATACTCATATCAAACTCAAATTTCATTAGATCTACAAAGGAATTAGTTAAAGATTGCTGAGATGAACCAAATATAATGTCATCAACATAAATTTGAACTATAAAAACATTTTTCTTATATTTTATTATAAAACGTGTTGGATCTGAATTTCCCTTAACATAGTTATTTTGAAGTAGAAAACCCATAATTATATCATACTAAGCCTGAGGGGCTTGTTTAAGGTCATACAAAGCTTTGGTAAGTCTAAAAACATGATCAGGATGTTTTGTATCTTCAAAACCAGGAGGTTGTTCAACAAAAACTTCCACTTGAACATAACCATTAAGGAAAGCACATTTCACATCCATTTGAAAAAGTTTGAAATTGAAGAATTATACAAAAGAGAGTAAAATATGAATAGATTCAAGTCTAGCTACAAGAACATAGGTTTCTTCAAAATCTATTCCTTCTTTTTTATTATAACTTTTAGAAACTAATCTATCTTTATTTCTTACAATGATTCCATTTTCATCACACATATTTCGGAAGAGCCATTTTACTCCAATAATAGAAGTTTCCTTATGTCTTTAAACCGAGGTACATAATTTATTCCTTTCGAATTAATTTAGTTCATCTTGTATGGATTTAATCCAATAATCATCACCTAAAGCTTCATCAGTGCTTTTTGGTTCTAATTAGGAAAGGAATTCTTGATGTTCTACTTCATTTCTTAAGGAACTTCTGGTCCTTACAGGTTGATTTACATCACCAATGATGCTATCACTTGGATGATTCTTTAGAAACAACTGATTTGGGTTTTGTAAAAACTGTTCATCAACATAGGGTAGGAATTCTTATGGGGTAAATGTTTCAGAAGTATCTTCTTGAACATTTTTCTTATCAGAAGAATCTTCTATGAAAGGTTGATAATCGGTGTTTGAAAACACATCCGAGGATGTAGGTTGGGGTTGTTAGAAAACAAAAGGATCAGTTTCATCAAATTTCACATGCACTGTCTCTTTAATAGTACAAGTGTTTTTATTAAAAACTCTATAAGACTTAGAAGTTGTGGAGTATCTTGAGAAAATTACTTCATCAGATTTTGGTGCGAATTTATGTATATTATCTTTAGTATTCATAATGAATACCTGGAAACCAAAAACCATAAACTCGGAACGTCTAGGATTTATACAATTTCATAACTCATAAAGAGTTTTATTAGAAAAAGGTCTAATCAAAATAAGATTTATAGTATAATAAGCAGTACTTACAGTTTCATCCCAAAAATGTTTGGCTACAGAATACTCACTCAACATGGTTCTAGTTATCTCTTGAATAATTCTATTTCTTCTTTCAACAAAACCATTTTGTTGAGGTGTTCTGGGTGCTGAGAAGTTGTGAGTAATGCCTTTTCTACTACAAAATGTTTCAAAATCAGAATTTTGAAATTCTCCTCCATGATCACTATGAATAGTTTTCAATGGAAGGTTTTTCTAACTTTTTTACTTTGGCTCTAAAACTTTTGAAATAAGAAAAAGCTTCAGACTTCTTTGCTAGAAAATAGACCCATGTAAATCTAGTGTAATCATCAAACAAAACAAATACATAGTACTTTCCCCAAATGCTTCCAGTTTGTATAGGAACAAAAAGATCCATATACACTAGCTGCAATGCATCAGTAGTTGTGACTTCACTGACTGATTTAAAACTTGATTTATGTTGCTTGCCATATTGACAAGGGTCACAACCTTTTTAAGAATCAAACCTAAGCTCTGTTAAATCCTTAACTAATCTTTTCTTAGAAAGTTTGAATAAGTTCCTTATGTTACAGTGTCCTAATATTATATGACACAACCAAGAATGTTCTTCAATTGCACTAAGGCAAGGTAATTCTTGGCTCATATGGTCTTCTAAGTTTAGTGTGTAAACATTCTCTTGCCTATGGGCAGAAAGAATAAACTATTCCTTGGAATTGTTTACTAAGCACTTGTCATTCCTGAAATTCAAAAGGTAGCCTTCATCACATAATTGGCTTATGCTAATGAGGTTGTGCATAAGACCCTAAAAAAATAAATCATTTGAAATCAATGTTTTTTTAAGAAAAACAATGTTACCTATACCAATAATTTCTCCTTGAGCATTATCTCCAAAAGTTACTTTTCCTCCTTTCATTTTGATAATGTTTTCAAAATAGTTTTTGTTATCAGTCATATACTGGGAACATCCACTATCCATGCACCATGTATTGCTGTCGGTACCTTATCTATTTTCCTAAAAATAAGAAAAAAGTTTAATTTTCGGAATCCAAACATGCTTGGATCCAGAATTCTTAGAAAACAAAATTTTCGGCACCCACATATTTTTAGAAAAACAGGCTTTATAAAATCCAAAAGACTGGGTTTTGTTTAGAAAACAATTCTTAGTCCATTGTCCACCACACTGACACATAATGAAAAAAGGAGAACTTTTTTGGAACAAAGTAATTTTTACTAAAAATAGGTTTAGAACTAGTATAACCAAAGAGAGAACTATTCCCTAGAAGACACATTTGTGAATACATTTTATCAAAATTTTCTTTACCTATGGTAAAGTTTGACAAACACTTCCTCAAGGAAAATATTTCATATTTTATTTGGATAACCAAGTTCTTGTCTTCAAAAACATTTGATTTTGAACTAGAGTTAGGCTTAAAAACATCTTTCTTAGAAATTAAGTTTTCTATATCTTTAGAAAGCTTATTCCTCTCAGAACTCACTTCATCATGATTTTTGGAAACACCTCCAAAATCAGAATTTTTCTTATCAATATCTTTATAATGATCTGATATCTCCTCAGTAAGAATAGTATTCCTAGAATTTTCCTTATCATGTTTTTTCATGAGTTTTGAGTTCTCAATCTCAAGATGTTTGGAAAACCTAAAAACTTTTTCATAGGTAGGTAAAGTATTATCTTCATCAGAAGAAGATTCTTCATCCGAAGAGTTATAATATTTACTATTATTAGAATTCAAAGAAACATTGGTCAATGATTCAGAATTATGTAACTTATCCATTAAAAAATGATTGTCGATAGGTAGTCTGGATATTAGACCAAGATTCTTCTTTCCAGAAGATTCATAATCTAAAGATTCATCTGAAGAGTCTCCACCACTGGCACTCTAGGTTTCATTAGCTTTCAATACTTTCTTAGCTTTATCCTTGTAATACTTCTTTCTGTTTTTCATAGAATGACTTTCCTTTCTTTCTTTTCTCTTAAGCATAGAACAATCAGGTCTTATGTGTCCATCTCTCTTGCATTTTTAACATGCGACTTCTGAATCTTTTTTATCTTTACTTTCCTTTTTCTTATATCTAGATTGAAAGTTCCTCTGTCTAGCTATCTTGTTCATCCTTTGAGCAAGATTTTCTAATTCATTTTCTGAGGATTCACTTCCACTAGATTCAGATTGGATAACAACTTTCTTAGATTTGGATCTAGTAACTCTCTCAGGAGTCTTGGATTTCATATGATTAGAAGTTGTAGTAAAAGAAACACTACCATTTCCATTCTTCTTTTTCACATTTTCAGCATCTCTCTTCATTTTAGTATCATGATGAAAAAGAGTTCCAAAGAGTTTATCAAGAGTAATTTGAGTAACCTTTCTGTTCTCATCAATATCAGTCCTCTTAGATTCCCACTCATTGGGAATGATGTCTATGATCTTATCAACATGAGTTTCATCATCTAATCCTTTCTCACCCATTTATTGTAAACTATTCACAATAGTCATGAATCTTTGTTTTACCTTACATACGGGTTCTCCACAAGGAAAATTAAAACCACGATATTCTGCTCTAAGCATGGATCTTCTTGTTTTAATGAATTTGGAAGTTCCAAAGTGAGTAACTTCAAGTTTCTTCCATATAGAATTTGCTTCTTCACAAGATGAAATTTGTCTATATATGTTTCTAGTCATAGAACAAATCAAAGTATTGTGTACCTTATAATTCAGTTGATATTCATGCTTTTCTTGATTAGTAAAGGTATTAACTTCTTTATCGGGGATTTTATATCCTCCAGTAAGCATAACAAAATTATCAACACCATTATTGATAATGAATGTCTTCATTCTATATCTCCAATACTCATAGTCATTTCCATCAAAGATAGGTGGTATGGTTGGATTGAGATTGTCTATGGAACCAACATTGATTTCTTTCATCTTAAAGAAAAGTCTTTCCACAAAATCTTGTTAATAGAAAAAGTTCATAAACAAGGAAAATATTCCTAAGAAAGAAAAATATAGAACAAGAGTATCTCTAAGAAAAAAAAATGAATCTGAGCTATATGAGTCTAAAAAATAGATTCCGAAAAAGTATGAATCTGAAAAATATGATTCCAGAAAATCAATTCGGAAAAGTAATAAGAAGAAGAATTATCTTCTGAATCTAATCATGATATTAATTCAGAGGTAACCAATGCTCTGATACCAATTGTTGAGATGGTATGTCTGAGTATGATATACTCTATAATACCCAATATAGGATCAAATATGTAAAATGAGATACAAATAAAAGAGGGGGGGGTGAATTGTATTCTTTAAAAATACCTAAGTAAATTTTGGATAACCAAAACTCACAACACCTCTAAGTTCTAATAACTTTCTTGATTCCGGAAAAGTTATTCTGGAAATGAAATGTAACAAAAGCTTACAACAAATAAGATTCTACCTTAAAGCGTAAAGAATCTAATTAAATCAGAGTACAAGTATAAGGAAGTATAAGAAAGTTATACTTTACTAAACAATACAAATGTAGTGGAAAAACTTGTAACAAAACAAGTAATAAGGTAAATATTTTAACCCAAAGAGAAGGGTATCCAAAAACCTTGGATAAAGGTCCCTTGATTTATACTTTCAAGAAAGTCTATCTTACCCACACCAGGGTAAGCCCTCGATACAAAGATCGAAGTCTGTCTTACTATCCCCACAAGCCCTCAACTATCAGGTAGTCATCACCTCTATCTTCCTATCCCCGGAAGTCCTCGATTGTACACAACAAAAATCAGAGTCGCACGAAGAAAATCTGCACGAAGCAAAGTTTGAACAAGCCATTCAAACTTTCTGCATGAAGCCTGAGAGTTTATAAGAGCCTCTCTCTCTAGAAATCACTTTAAAATTATGTAGGAACAGTTGTCAAAGTTCTGTGTTAGTTGTTATGAGCTCTTTCAAATGAGCCCCTATTTATAGGCATGGTTCCAATGGTCAGATCCCTCCTCCAACAGTCACATTTTTCCTTGAATTTCAAAGGGACCTATACACATGTCACTCCAACAACGGTTAGTGAGTAACTGAAATAATGAAATATTTTTATAACAAAACAAGTGTAATCATAACCAAAAACTGATATTCGGAATGTAAGTAAATGAAAGTTCGGAGTCTATAGTACAAGGATATTCAGTTTCTGTTTTGTAGAAATTCAGAACCTGAATTCTATAGAATTCCGAAGTCTCAATTTCATGGAAATTCAGAGTATGGATTCACAAGAATTCGGAACCTGAAATTAAAAAGTTCGGAGTCAAACTCATAAGAGTTCAGAGTCTGTATTTGGAGAACCCAGAGTTAGAACTCAAAGAAGTTCGTAACCAGAATTCGTAATCAGAATTCAAAGTCAGAACTTAGAAAGTTTGTAACCAGAATTCTAATTCAGAATTCGGATTCAGAACTTAGAAGAGTTCATATCCATAATTCATAATTAGAATTCGGAGTCAGAACTCAGAAGAGTTCGTATGCAGAATTCTTAATCAGAATTCTGAGTCAGAACTTAGTAGAGTTCGTATCTAGAATTCCTAATCAGAACTCGGTGTCAGAACTCTGTAGAGTTCATATCCAGAATTTTGAGAATTCGGATTCTAAAACAGAATGCTTTATATCTAGGTAACTATATAAATACGATGTTTTTGGTTTCAAACTGAATTTTACACTTAGAAAAAAATTATTATATGGACAATGAAACATGGTAATGATAAATTTCCTTGGGGATGGGAATTTTTCCTTATAGAAGTAAAACAACAGTAAAAGAGATTTTCCTTGAGATAAGGTGTTTGCGATTTTCAAAACAAGAAGGAATCGTGAAGTCATAAGGAAAGTCTTAATGTCTTAACAATTTCCCCCATGTATGAAGGAATGGAAAATTCATAATGAAAGCCTTATTGACTCAACAAGAACTTGAAAAAAATTATATCACCAAACTTAGGGAACCTCAAATCACTCAAAACTAGAGTTCCAAGATGAACCCTAGCCTTAATAGACCTCTAGTACTCTCTTTCCATGTGACGCATGAGACATGCAACCTAGAGCATTAAAATTAACCTTCCCAACCACTTAGGAGGTATATTAAAACAATATCATCAAAATGACCATTTATTTTCAGTCAAAATAGGAAAATTTTCATGAATAATTATAGAAATGATCCCTAAGAAATCTCCCCCATATCATTGCACTTCATCTCCCACCACATTCACGCTGCCTCTTGAAATAATAAAACAACCAAAGAAAATCAGAATTCTTCCACGGTATTCAACAACAAAAAATAAATCTCAAAATCCTCTAAACAATTTTTAACATTGGTGATAGAGGATCCACTAAAGAAATTTGGCACTTACTACCTCTAGCATTTCAACAAGGCTTTATCCCAAGATAAATATTTCTATTTCCCCCACCCCAATCCTTAATGGATTTTGGATGACATAACATTAAATTTGGAAGAAACAAGTCTATAATAAACCACAAATGATTTGTAATCTATATATACTGAACATCAATGAACCATAAGAAGTAAATCAATCCAATAGATCTCTTCCTCAAAAAAACCCACAAAACCACCTCACCATCCTCCACTAGGTACAACACCACACCATCTTACATCAACCTCCATCCACCTCTCTTCCATATAACAATTTACACTAACATTTAAACCTATATATATCTCATTAAATAATTGAAGAAAAAACCAAAAAACACATCCTAATACCATATAAATAGATATAACAAAACTATAGAAAGTAGAAAAATCAAGGGGTCCCACTCACCATATCAAGATATAGTCCACTTTGGGTGTCCTTGATTCTATCACATAGTTTTATAACATGTCATAAATATAATGTGTATTGATGGGGAAGAGGTTTCCCTTCCTTCATATTCTTGAATACATAATGTACATTACCATAATAATCTTAATAAAAAAACCTAATAATTAAATATAATAATCATTAACTTCTTTATAACAATTTAAGCATCTCAAGCATGTTCATGTTCATAAATTTCAAGACATTACAATCAATCTTTTTATTCAAAATGTTTTGTGGGTAACTTTTTTATGGGAGGTGGGTGATTCCACCAATACAACCACAACAAAACAAAAAATAAAAACCTAAAAAATGTTCAAAATAGTAGGAAAAATAATCTAAATTATTACAAAGTTCCCATGTTAAGAAACATAGGGATTTATTTTATATTTTGAAAATAGGTTTTTAGCATGGAATATCAATTCTTCAATGCAATAATTAATAAACAATGTAACCCCAAACAACACTCAACATTCACAATCCATTTTAAGGGAAATAATCATGAATTTATGTTTAAAAAATTTAACATGAGGCCACGTTAGTGAAAAATACTATACATATTGCGGCACAAAAAATCTATCATGACATAATTAAAATAAAATATTAAACACTAAGGAAACATGCTTCAAATAGAACAAAAAACATACATGATATATTATTTTACATCATGTTACCAATTGCGAAACATTTCTAAACATTTTATCACATAGGTGACATTATTTTAGATTTGAAAGAAACCATGATTCAAAATTATAAAATAAAAATGAACATGTTATATCTCCACATGTCATGCTTATTATGCTCAGACTAAACAATCCTTAAAAATTTAATCACTTAGGAAAACATGCATATACACCATAAGAAATGTATCATGATTTTATTTCCATATATAAATACAACACGACTAATACATTGAATTATTTCATATTAAAAATACAACAAAGTAAACATGACACATGTTCAATATTTATAAACTTGTAATTTTATAACAACCCAAAACAATGTTTTCAACTTTAGACACACTCCCAAAAATATAATAATCATGGATTAACATGACAAACATAGTTATATAAGCACTATTTTTTTTATAATCCTTGAAAATAATGAGTTCAATCATGTAAATAATATCAAATCCCAATGGGTTACAACAAATCATACTTATCATTTTCTAATAATATAAAAAATCAAAATATATCCTTACAATAAATTTCTCTCCCTTAAAAGACACATATTATGATTATAAAGGCAACACATAGCATGAAATTCATATTTCGATGTTCATATTATACCATTAAAAAATATATAATAAAATTTTAGCAACCCAAGATTTTCATACATAGATATTACATTTTTTATCTGAATATTCATTATATTTTGCAGAAAAATTCTTGAGGATTTTTGTAACATCTTAGGTAAATAAAGAATATGAAATTTTCATATTTATTAATATTTTTAAATTAAATATTAATTTTACTTTAATGGGGATGCTATTTTTGATGGCATACCAGATAAACAACAATGGGGGTCTTTGAAAACTTACGTTGCACACAAAGTTGAGTTGTATTGAAAAATAATATAATACTATTGTTAATTTAAGTGGTAGTTAACGCCTAGCCATTGTATTAGTGGGAATGAACAGAACTAACTAAAATATGATTATATATGTTTTTTAAATGGTTTTAAATTTATTCAATAAATTTTAGAGACTTAAAATGTGAATGAATCAAATTTTAAGCATAAATACTCTAATATTCATTAAAAAGTTGATTTACCACCTTTTAATAGAGAACCCTTTTTAAATATAGTTTTTTTCACCTTTATATGTTTTATTTGACAAAATAAAATTCTTCTTAATAATCGGAACATCAAAATTTACTTTGGGTAAATTTTTGGTATTTTTCTGATAAAGTTCATTTTTAATGAATAGTGAACAATACTGTATTTTAATTCAAAGATAACTTTTAATCTAATTTATTTATATGGTTAGATTTTTTTTAAATGTTTTAAGTGTAATTATATAATAATTTTATAATTTAATCCATTTTTTCTCATTAGAAGTAATTTCAATTTGAAATTGGACATGAACAAGTGTTAATCTTTTGATAGTTATTATTTTTAAAAACAGGATTTTTTGTTTTGACAACAAGAACTAATTTTAAATTAATTTTTGCCACTTATGTTTTTTGAATTTAAAAAAAATAATTCCATATTTGAAATCAGGTGGTCCAAATTATGTAAATAGGTAACTTTTTTTATATATTATGAATATTTACTTCAGTAACTATTTTATTTACCATGGTTAAAGGGTAAATTAGGTAAATAAGGGTAAAAAAATAATATTATAATAATATTAAATTTACCATAACATGTGTCCAAATATTATTGGCTGATACATGTCCGATTATGGGCATCCTTGGGTCAATTTTGGGACCCCATGGAGCCACTTGAGAGTGATAATGACACTTTGTATTAATTAATTTAAAGTAAACACAAAAATGACGTAAACATATATTTTTTAGTAAATCAATTTTTTACATGGGGTTATATAAGTTATATATTCGACTATAAATATTAATTTAAAATATAAAAAAATGTCCTACATCATGGTATTTTTTTATAATTTTTAGACATCAAATAAATAAAATTATTTATGGCACAATAATGATGTAGTGTTTACCTCATTAATGAATGCTTTTAATAAATTAGAATATAAATATTAAAACAATATCCAAAACCTATCAAATTATTATTGTATGGTTTTATTTCTAATAGGAGTCATCATATATTCTACTTTAATGATTTTTTGACCATTAGAAACTGAAATCATTATATAATAAAATAATATTATCAAACTTTCCTAAAGTGCCCCTACCCCCTTATAAAAATCCATCACCTCTAACCCACTACTCACTCCTCTAAAGGACCTTTTCTTATCCAAACTCTACCAATTAAGCTCCCTAAATCCCTCTCTTTCACTTGGAAGACTTACCTTAGGCATTAGGCACTTAAAGAAATCCTTTTGGTTAAAACCAAAGGGAGTTACCCGATTTAAAGGTAACCTATTCTCTTAAGTTATTTTATTTTATTTTAGTTCTCCAACCCCCTAAACTCTACTTATTACTTTATTTTATAACAACACCAGTATCCTCAATATATTAAGTTGTTGTTATGAGAATTATTCGAACTACGCTTCCACACACCTCCATCTAATGGATATGAACATATTGTTTCTGTGGACGATGAACTACTACCTCACTAAACAATGATTGTTTAAATATCTCTAACCGCATCTCAATGTGACCATCATGATGGAAATGTATTTAAATATAATATATATTATATTTATGTATCATCTATTCTTCTGGGTTTGTTATTTACAAACATACCTTTATGCTTTCCAATACGTGTAAACACGATAATTTCGTCTGATGAAGTGCGGACTACCGCCCCCTCAAGGTGATATGACTCGTTAATGACATATATAAAACATATAAAGGATTATGTTATAAAATTATGTAACATATATATATATATCATATGATAATATAATTTTAATATACATATGTATCATTATGTTTTTATTCCATTAAATATGAAATAGAAACGAAAGTAGCGTTCATGCGCACGTAGGACTTACCGTCCCCATGAACGGTGCATTTCATTTCTTATCTCCAAATGTCATGTACTATTATAAATAAATATATATATATATACTAGAAATATATGATATATATGATATCTAAATCATGAATATCAGTCTGGAGATAATGTAATTTTTACCACAGGGACAACTTGTAATTAAAATAAGTTCATTTTTGACTCAAGTTCCAAACATAAAAAAAGTGTCTGATATAAACTCAAATAATTTACTAATTGTTATATAAAGGTAATAAGTGATATAAAATGAATTATAAACATGAAAAATGTTATTAAGAATGTATAAATTAACTTATGTTTATTATTCAGGAAGAACAAGAAACATAAAAGACAAGTCAGACTTGAGGTAAGGGGTTTCATATCTAACTTTTAATTCTGTGAGATTTCCATTGTTTGCCACTTATTTATTTAATGTGGTGTATTATTTAATTAAATTTGATAAATATTATCATTATTATATTTATTTTAGTGGTATTATGTGATTAATTAGGTAGTTATTAACTTTTGGTCTTATGACTCAATTGATTACAACATGGTAAGGGGTTTTTATCTCACTTTTAATTCCGTGAGATTTCAATTATTCGCCACTTATTTCTTACATGTGGTGTATTTTTTACCAAAATTTTATATATATTATAATGATTATATTTATATTCATGGAATTATTTGATTAATTAGGTGGTTATTAACAAGTGGTCTTACGAATTGATTGATTACAACGCGGTAAGGGGTTTCTTATCTCACTTTTAATTAGGCGAGATTTCCATTGTTCGCCACTTATTTCTTGCATGTGGTGTATTATTTACTTACATTTGATATATATTAACATGATTATTTTTATATTCATGGTATTCTATGATTCATTTGGTGTTTATTAACTTTTGGTCTTACGACTCGATTGATTACAACATGGTAAGGGGTTTTCATCTCACTTTTTATTCCCATGAGATTCGTGATATATATACCACTATTTCCTTTTATGTGATGTATGTACCACCCATTATTGTATTATCTGTGTAATATACTTTAATTTATGGGTATTTAATTCTTCATTGTATTATCCTTCTTTCATGTGGTGTATCTTTCATAAGTTACCAAATCGGTAAGGGAACTTTTTAACCCAATTTTCATTCCTTGGGTTAATCTTCTAATTCTTAATTATGTCATGATTTGATTATGTGTGGAATAAATTATTATTTATTTATGTTTTAATTTACACTCCCCTTTGTGTGGATATACCTTTGATAAACATAATCACTCCATTGATAAATTCTCATGTCATTGATATGAACTTGATAAGGGTAATCTTAACTCAGTTTCCATTCATTGAGTTAAATATTAAAATCATTGGTTTTGTTTTAAAAAGAACATGTGTGAATATAGTATGATTTATTTACACTGAATATCCAATCATATTGAGTGTATTTATATTTTTTACACATTATTATTTAATTGATTTATCCTTAATCTAAAGATACACGTTTTATAACTTATTTCGCCTCAATTTACACTCCACTGAGACATCATTATTATTATGCACCAATTCACATTTATATGGAGTTAATAATGTTCTTTGGAATATTATATCATGAATACATTTATTTTCATGATATTATAATGATTTTATTAATGTTATTCCTAAATTATTTGTATTCAAGTGACTTTCATTTGGTTAGGAACTCTTTAAATAAAATATCATTTTAAATGTTTTAATGATTTAATCTTCTAAATATTTCTCTTAAATGTCCATGATTTAAAAATGGTTTTAAGGATTTTTTATATGAACATTAATATTTTAAAATGTCAATTAATTTAAAATATTCAAACCGGTATGGGACACTTTGATTCGAAAATATCTTTATTAAATGTTTTAAATGGTTTTGAAATTTTTTTGATAAAGCATTGATTATGTCAATATCTTGAAATGATATATTTTGATTGAAATGTGGAAATGTTATCTTTCATTAATTATTTTTTTATGTGTTATGAATATGTTATGGTTATTGGGAATTGTTTACGTATACGGGTGGATCTGTGATAAACCTAGGGCGGGTGAGCCCGGGATAGCTCTCCAATGCATTGGGTAATGTGATGAAGGTAAACGTTTATGTTTCTCCTAAGAGATTTAGGGAATATAATGTGGTGGGTATTACAATGTAACTCCCTATGTATCTGTGATAGCTACAAATTAATTATGTTTTTATGCCATGATTTACGTTTATGATTTATGATTTCTATGTGTTATTCATAAATCTTATGATTTCTTAAGGTATTTTATGATTGAAAGGTATGATTTCATTGATTTGTGTTTATTGATGGGATAGTGTTTTCCTTCCTTATTTTATAACCCTTAATGAGCTATTTACATTCATCCCAAGTTTTTTAAATGTTTTCCACAAGACTTAAGGATGAATAGGGTCAAGGATGGGATCAAGGAAAAGATATGTTGTCTAAAACTTGGAAGTAGACATGTTTCTTTTTTAAGAGTTTTTATTTTTTGAAAAAATGGAAACTGAGTAGAAGTGCCTACTTTTTAATTTTTGAGATGTAATGTATTTGTTATGGATTATTTCTCTAAATATCTAAAACTAAAAAGATCCTCAATGTGAATTTTTGACATAATTTCAAATTATGTAATGTTTAAGGCCATGTCCTTATAGTAGGTATCAGTGGTCGGTTTAGAAAACTTTAGTGATTAAGAGTTTTTGTTAGACACATGGTTAGTCTCTATGTCTATTCTTTAAGTTAAATACTTATTTTGTAACTTTTTCAGATCAAGTAATGTCTATTATAAATGGAAGGAGGATGATCTTAGATGAAATTCTTATCTCTTCATGATGTCATGCTTGTAATAGTTATTGCAAAGTCATGTTCAGATGATTGTGAAACTCTTTCTAGCATACCACTAACTTGAATGTAGTTGTTTGAGATATCAAACACCTCCACTATAACTCTATATCATCATGGATCATGGGTTGTATTTAATAAAATCCTATTTTCACAATATTATCATACTTTAAATAATGGTAAATATTGTCAAGGCATTTTCAAATATTTTACCTTATCTCAATATTTTTAAGAATTTTATGATTTTGAAAAAGGTGCTGAAGAAGGAGACCCTTGCGAATCTTATTTATATTTTATTTTACAACATAGTCTATTAACACATACTTATGGTATTTTAAAAGGACCATTAATTGAAAGTTTCAACTAAAATTTGGTCCGAATATTTTATAAAAATCATGTTTTGTCAGATGTTTTGTAATTATATTTCATACATGATTATTTTACAAAACTATTTTTGTCCAAACACCTATATGACCCAATTTGTACAAGGTGTATTTGGATGAAGTAAGCAAATTATTGTGAAGGATATCTAAATCATTTTTGCAATTCATGGACCTTCTAGATATGTGAACAAGATGATGATGAAAGCATATGGACACCATGATGAAGGTATGTTGTTTTTTATATTAGGAATATTTTATTTTATCATATGTAGGTTAAATAAGAAAAAAGGAAAATATATATAAGGCTTCATGAATTTAGATGTCGAGGTCTTAATGTATTAGGATGAAAATGAATGGTATAAGAAAACCATTGAGGTTAAACCATGTTAGGGTTATTTTTGAGTTTTATAAAAAGGGAAAGCTTGTAATATGGGTGACAACCCGTCACATCTGACAAGGCCGCATGAATCGAACCCACAACCGAAGGGAGATAAGGGCGCATCACCTTCCACTAGCCTACGTTAAGTCCCTGGTTAATATAACTTATTATTTTTTATTTAAATGATTTTATGGATAAAAAATAAGTTTATTTTGGGAACTTATGTTTTGTCAAATGGATATCCTTAATATAGGAAAATAATTTGGTGATTAAGTGATAAAGGTTATTTTGGAAGATGTTCTCTATTTTGGGGAAACACTATATGCATATGAAAAATAGAATACTTTGGGATTTCAATTGAGGAGTAATGGTGGAATTTTATTTTGGAGGAATCTATTTTTTTATTGTGGACTTATAAGTTTTTTGGGTTATTTAAGGAAATGATTAACCTATCATTGAGAATATGTGATTAAGTAAATTACTTTTTAGTACTAGACATTAAGAGTGGTCTATGTTATTTGGAGATAAATTTTAATATTTTTTGCAGAAGACTATGTGATTAAATCTTTCTAGGGTTTGGGTTTTGATCTTAGTTTAGATTATATTGAATAATTTTAAGGACATTTGTGTATTGAATGGTCTTTGTTGAACTTTGGGTACTGTTTGTTGAATTTTGGATATTAATAGTAGTATTTATTTTTATAAAGGATTATTCTTTTTGGGGATTATTTGATCTCGTACTAACCATTTTGGTTTTTGTTGATGTCTAAAGACAGGGGAAATATATAGTTCATCTTTTGTGGATTATGTGATACTCTAAAATTTGATTATATCACTTTTAATGTGGCCAAATAAATTTAAATACTCATCATTTGGAGAAAAGATGAGTTTGTGGTAGAAATTTAGTAAATTATGAAAGTCTACATGACAAGTAAGTATGTTTCATTATGTTTTTAGTTAAGCTCATAAATAAAATTTTCAAATTTATGAAAAGTATCTTAAAACAAAAATGTTGTCTATTAAATTTTACTACTGGGGAATCAAATACTGTTTAACCCAACATAAGTTTGTGATTTTATGGTGGTTAACATTCTCCTAATCATGTTTTATATCACTTTCCATCAAAACATAATGTTTTTTTCTCCTCTATGTCCATGTTTTCATGGAATCCTAGTATATGTTGTCTCGGGTAACCTTTGTACTTCTCCTCCTTTATTTTAAAGTGATAGTTTTATTGACTCTTTTTCTAATTTGGGATTTTCAATGATGTTTTTGAGCCCAATTTTAAAATTACGAGGACGCAATTCCCAAAGGGGGGGGAAGAATGTAACATCCTAGGTAAATAAAGAACATGAAATTTTCATATTTATTAATAATTTTAAATTAAATATTAATTTTACTTTAAAGGGATTCTATGTTCGATGGAATACCTGATATGCAACAATGGGTTTCTTTGAAAACATATGTTTCACACAACGTTGAGTTATACCGAAAAATAATATAATAATATTATTAATTTAAATGGTAGTTAATACCTAGCTATTGTATTGGAGGGATTGAATAAAAATAACTAAAATATGATTATATATGTTTGTTCAATGTTTTTAAATTTATCCAATAAATTTTAGAGGCTTAAAATGTGAATGGATCCAATTTTAAGCATAAATACTCTAATATTCTTTAAAAGGTTGATTTACCACCTTTTAACGGCGAACCCTTTTTAAATCTATTTTTTGTCACTACTATATGTTATATTTTATAAAATAAACTTCTTCTTCAGAATCGAAACATCAAAATTTAATTTGGGTAATTGTTTGGTATTTTTCTGATAAAGTTCATTTTTTAATGAATAATGAAAATATTGTATTTTAATTCAAAACTGACTTTTAATCTAATTTATATATATGGTTAGATTAAATTTCAATTTTTTAAAGTTTAATTAGATAATGTTTTTACAATTTAATCCAATTTTTCTATTTTTAAGTAATTTCACTTTGAAATACGATATAAACAAGTGCCAATCTTTTGGTAGTTATTATTTCTGAAAAACACACTTTATTATTTTGACAATGGGAATTAATTTTAAATTAATTTTTTCCACTTATGTGTTTTGATTTTGGAAAAATATTTCTTAAATTTTGAATCAGGAGGTCTAAATTATGTAAATAGGTAACTTTTATTTTTAGACATTATGAATATTTACTTCAGTAAATATTTTATTTACCACGGCTAAAGGTTAAATCGGGTAAATAAGGGTAAAACAATAATATTATAATAATATTAAATTTACACTAAAATGTGTCATAATATTATTTTCCGATACATGTTCGACCATGGTCATCCTTGGGTCAATTTTGGGACTTCATGGAGCCACTTAAGAGTGATAATGACACATTTTATTAATTAATTTACAGTAAAGACAAAAATGACATAAACATATATCTTTTAGTAAATAAATTTGTAAATGGGGTTATATAAGTTATATATTAGACTATAAATATTAATTGGAAAGATATAATGATTTAGTAAATCATGGTATTTTTCTTTATAATTTTTAGACATCAAACAAATAAAATTATTTATGACACAATAACGATGTAGTGTTTACCTCATTAATGAATGATTTAAATAAATAATATTATAAAAATTAAAAAATATCCAAAACCTATAAAATTCTTATTTAATAATTTTATTTTTAACATGAGTCATCTTATATTATACTTTAATTAGTTTTGGACCTTTAAAAATCTAAAAGCATTATATAAAAAGTAATATTTTTAGACTTTCCTAAAGAGCCCCTTCTCCCCCTTATAAAAATCCATGACCTCTAACCCATTACTCAAACCTCTCAAACCCATTGTTTTGTCCAAAATATGCTCAATTAAGCTCCCTAAATACCATTATTCCACCTAGAATCCTTAGTTTAGGCATAAGGTACTTCAAGAAATCCTTTTGGTTCAAAACAAAGGGAGTTACCCGATTTAATGGTAACATCTTCTCTTAAGTTCTTTTCTTTTATTTTACTTATACAACCCCTTAAAATCTATTTATTACTTTATTTTTTAAGAAAACCTATATCTTAAATATACTATTCTATTTTTATGTGAATTATTAGATCTAAACTTTAACACACCTCCATCTAATGGATACCAACATACTGTTTTTGTGGACAACGAACTACCGTCTCACAAAACGATGATTGGTCAAATATCTCCAACCGAATCTCATGGTGGCCAATATTATGGAACTGTATTTATATATGATATATATTATGTTTATGTTTTGTCTTTTATTATTTGTTTTTTATTTACAATCATACCTTTATGCTTTCCAATATGTGTAAACATGATAATCTCATTTGAGGAAGTGCAGACTACCACCCCCTTAAAGTGATATGATTCGTTCATGACATACATCGAACATATAAAGAATGGAATTATGAAATTATGTAACACAGATATATATCATATGATACTGAAATTATAGTATACATCTGTATCATTATGTTTTCATTCCATTAAATATGAAATAGAAATTAATGTTGTGTTCACGCGTACGTACGACTTACCATCTCAATGAACGATGCATTTCATTTATTATCTCTAAATGTCATGTATGATTATATCTATATATATATAATATGATATTTATGATATCTAAATCAGGAATATCATTCTGGAGAAAATGGGATTTTTTCCACAGGGACAACTTGTAATTAAAAGAAGTTTATTTTTTACTCAAGTTCCGAACATCAAAAAAATGTCCGATATGAACTAAAATAATTAAATAATTGTTATAGCATGGTAATAAGTGATATAAAAGAAATAATAATATTTAAAAAGGTTCATAAGATGTTATAAATTAACTTAGGTTTATTATTTAGGAATAAAATTTAATATACAAGACAAGTTAGACTTGAGGTAAGTGGTTTCTTATCTCACTTTTAATTCAGTGAGATTTCCATTGTTTTCCACTTATTTCTTGAATTTGGTGTAATTTTTAATACCATTTGATATATATTATCATTATTATCTTTATATTCATGGTATTCTATGATTAATTTTGTGGTTATTAACTATTGGTCTTATGACTCGATTGATTACAACGTGGTAAGGGGTTTCTTATCTCACTTTTAAATCCATGAGATTTCCATTGTTTGAAACTTATTTCTTGCATGATGTGTATTTTTTACTAAAATTTGATATATATTACCATGAATATCTTTATATTCATGGTATTATATTATTCATTTGGTTGTTATTAACTTTTTGTCTTACAACTCGTTTGATTACAATGTGGTAAGGGGTTTCTTATCTCACTTCTAATTTCGTGAGATTTCCATTGTTGGCCACTTATTTCTTGCATGTGGTGTATTTTTTAATACCATTTGATACATGTTGTCATTATTATCTTTATATTCATGTTATTATGTGATCAATTTTGTGTTTATTAAGTTTTTTTCTTACGACTCGATTGATTACAAAGTGGTAAGGGGTTTTCAACTAAATTTTTAATCCCGTGAGATTCATGCTATATATACCACTATTTCATTTTGTGTGGTGTATGTACTGCCCATGATTGTATTATTTATGTAATATAATTTAATTTATGGGTATTTAAATCTTCATTGTATGATCCTTCTTGGATGTGGTGTATGTTTCATATGTTACCAAATCGGTAAGGGAACTTTTTAACCCAATTTCCATTCCCTGGGTTAATATTCTAATTCTTAATTATGTCATTATATGATTATGTGTGGAATCATTGATTATTTATTTATGTTGTAATTTCCACTCCCCTTCGCATGGATATACTTTTTATACACATAATCACTCCATTGTTAAATTATCATGTCACTGATATGAACTTGATAAGGGTAATCTTAACTCAATTTCCATTCATTGTGTTAAACATCCAAGTCATTAGTTTTGTTTTAAAAAGAACATGTGTGAATGTACTCTGATTTATTTACACTGAATATAAAATCATATTGAGTTTATTTATATTTTTCACACATTATTATGTAATTTATTTATCCTTAATCTAAGGATACAATTTTTATAATGGATTTTTTCTCAATTTAAATTCTATTGAGACTTTATTGTGGTTATGAACCAATTCACTTTTATATGGTGTTAATAATTTACTTTGGAATATTATATCCTGAATACCTTTATTTTTTTTGATATTATAATGTTTTGATTAATTTTATTCCTCAATTATTCTTATTCTAGTGTCTCTCATTTGGTTAGGAACTCATTAACTAAAATAATTTTTTAAATGTTTTAATGATTCAATCTTTTAAATATTTCTCATTAATGTCCATGTTTTCAAAATGGTTTTAAGGATTTATTTATATGGAAATTAATTTTTTAAAATGTTAATTACTTTAAATTATTAAAAGATTTATGGGACACTTTGATTCAAAAATCACTTTATTAAATGTTTATATGGTTTTGAAAATGGTTTGATAAATAATTGATTATGTCAATATCTTGAACTGATATATTGTGATTGCAATATAGAAATATTATCTTTCCTTTATGCTTATTTTATGTGTTTTGAATATGTTATGGTTATTGGTCATTTTTTACGTATATAGGTGGTTACGTGATAAACCTAGGGTGGGTTAGCCTGAGATAGCTCTCCAATGCATTGGGTAACATGATATAGGTAAATGTTAATGTTTCTCCTAAGAGATTTAGGTAATATACTGTGATGGGTATTCCAACATAACTCCCTATGTATATGTGATAGCTACAGTGTAAGTACATTTTTTATTCCAAAAGTTATTTTTATTATTTATGATTTATGTGTGTTATTCATAAATCTTATGATTTCATAAGGTATGTTATGATTAGAAAGTATGATTTAACTGATTTGTATTTGTTGATGGGTTAATGTTTTCCTTCGTTATTTTATAACCCTTAATGATCATTTTATGCTCATACCATGTTTTTGAAATGTTTCCCATAGGACATAAAGGTGAATAGGGTCAAGGATGGGATCAAGGAAAAGCTATAATATCTAAAACATGGAACTAGACATTTTTTGTTTTTAAGAGTTTTTATTTTATGAAAAAATGGAAACTGAGTAAAAGGGTCTAATTTGTTATTTTTGAGATGTAATGTATTTTTTATGGCCTATTTCTCTAAATATATAATCCTAAAAAGTTACTCAATGTGAATTATTGACATAATTTAAAATTATGCAATGTTTAAGGATGGGTCCTTATAATTATAAAGGTATAGTGCCTTTCGAAACATGGAAACATAAATAGTTGGTTTATTAGATTTCTACATTATCTCCCACCTAGTTTCTCATTACTAGCACTATTATTATACATCACACATAATACCTATCATCATTACTAGTGAAAAAGAAACATAAGAAATGGTGAGATCAAATGCTTAGTATGGGTAAAAAAGCAGATAAGTAATCAAAACATATGTTTAAGTGTGTGAGAACATGAACTGAGCATTTGAAAAACATACCCCTCATATCATAGATTATAAACATGGGAAATGGAAGAAATCATGGATGTTCAATAGATATTAATAATAAAGGGATCAAAGAACATAATCCATGAGAGAATATGTGACGTCCCAGACCCAGATTCCACTTTATAGGTGCCCCGAGCCCGGTGGGCCACATAGCCTCAAGTGCATCTCCTCAAATACCAGAGGCTACTAACTTGAAGTTAGGGACTAGGGTGTGTCAATGGGGAGACTATTCCCCCATTAGCAAAGTGTAGTTTAGTAGATAAATATAAAAATAGGTAAATATCAAAAGCAATATAAGTAAATAGAAGGAATAACAGAAAAATAGATACAATAATAACAATAACTGAAACAACTAGAATAACATTGAACAACATAAGATATGTCATGTCACAAGAAAATTGGAAAACATGGATACAATATAATATTAATAACATGTTCCACTTAATTATAAATGAAATCAAAGACTATCCCAAGAATCCAAAGCTCCAGTATGGTCATCTCCTATCAAGCTCCATACTAAACAACATACAATCAAGTGTTTGAAGCCTTATACTTCCCTTTGTCAATATCTAAAACCATGCAATCTACTCAAGGTACAAAACGATTCCTGGAGAGGGTGTGAGATAAATCTCAGTGGTCCACCACCGATAATGTCAATAATATCCTGCCCATATAATGGAAATGAAGCAGTGTGAAGGCATGGACATATAAAGTAAATAATTGCAATGTATTTAAATACCCAAGTACCCAATTCATCCCTAAGTTGGTGTCTAAACATAACTAGTCTGTTAATTTATTATTTTTAGTTTATAAATAAGCCACATGTCAACAAAAGTTAAGGTTCTAAGTTATGGAAAGGAAACCTATAATGAAATTTAATAATGAAGTTACAAGGTAAAAACCAAGGAAACATATACCTCAAGGGCCACCAACTGAGTAATAAATGTATCCTGGAATGGGGTAAGATTTTAATCCAAGGGTCATAGTTCAAGGAATTCCATAATGAGACTCCTACCAAGTCTAATGAGTTATCCCAAGGTAAAATGGGGTATGCAATTCTTGGGATTGATGGGATTTAATAGTGGAACCTACTTGTCAATGCTGGATCTGAGGAGTGTATCCAAGGAACCCTATAATGATATTGTAGGGATCTTATGGTTTCATAATGTTCATCCAAATAATAAACAAGGATCAGAATCTAGGTGGGTATAAACCTAATAAATTTGTATCTTTGAATCGGAATGGGGATCCCAAGTGCTCAAGGAATTCCAAGATAATAATCCAAGGCAAGATCAAGTCAATCCACTCTTATTTTATTATGAAATCATTTAATATTTCATTCCTTTCAAGCCATTCCTTTCATTAGTGTGATAATATCAAGTAGCACAGAACCTTTTAATCAAGTCATAATTAATCAATAAGTCCATTTGGACAAAGCCTAGACTTTCATTAGTACGACAAGGACAAGAAACATGCAACCTTATTTAATTCCATTTTAATCATATTCGATAATTAAGGTTCATTTTTCTACTTTCTATTAATTTTCCAAGGGTTTATACAAACATGCAACCTATTAATCAGTTACAATTAATCCGGTCATGTCATATACTTCGTATACTTGCCAAGTTCCATTTCACATTTAATTATAAATTTAATCACTTATATTAGGTAGGAAAAGTGGTGATAAAACAAGGTTCTTTCCATTATTCAATTCAAAAAATTAATCAATACATTTAATATAGAAAGGCTTACCCTTAGAAGGGTAAATCCAAGTCACACCTGAACAATGGCTCAAACATGTCAAATACTAAAAACCTAATTATGGAATAACATCCAACATTAGATGTATAGAGTTATGGGAGTAAACAATAACAATTAATCACACATATGGAAAGATAATAACCATATAAATCTAATTATTATAAGCATGTAAGAAAGATTCAATAAACAGAACCCAATGAAATCAGTGGGCCCCAAACTACAATTCCAAAATCAATGAACATGAGGGATGAGTTGTATACCACCTACCTTAAGCTTTTATGAATCTCCTCCTCTAGTATTAGCCCTTTATTTGTCTTAGATTAGAGTAGTTATAAGAAATAAAGAATGATACTCACACCTCGATAAATAGGTCGAGAGAAAGAGAAAGGTCAAAATACAATCGAGTACTTACCATTGCACATCCAACATGATGAACATGAGCTTGACTAGATCTTGTATGAAGGTCATATTTTAATCCCATTATTTGGAATTAAAAAATATCCACAATGAGATACATGGAGGTAAATTCTGGGAGAAATTGTATTAGGGAAGAAGAGGTGGCTTAATAGACCATTACGAGAAAATATGTAAAATTACCTAGATTATGAGTATGTCACCAGTTTGACCACATGGTTTCATAAACCATGTGTAAACCATGCACGATTATCTAGGAATAAGAGGCAATTTCATGACTATGCCACACGTCTATGCCCCAACTACGCAATATGGTTCTATCTAAAAATTTCCATCCCCACGGTTAGGAAAACCATGTGCCAACCATGATCTAACCATGCGACATGGTTGGTTTCCCCAAAAAGAAGGGTTTTGGTCTATGAACATTCGCTGAACACACAAGAGACCTTTGATAACTCATTATCCATCCATATTTAGTCAAAAATCAAAAATTAGACTAAAATTTAATGTATCCATAATTGAGTGAAAAACCAGGTTCTTACAAGATTTACCCCTTAAAAGAACTCGTCCCCAAGTTCAACTTCCAAGGGAGGTGAAACACTATCTAAGAAAATTTTTGACCACTGAGCACATATGTTGGCCTCCCACTCCCAAGTCTCATTCTTCACATAACCATACTTCCATAACACTCATACTTGAGGGACAAGCCGACCACGAAAAAACTTCGTACTTCGGTTGAGGATGTATACTGGATACTCCTCAATGGTAACATCCATATCTAACTCAACTTACTTAGGGTAAAAGGTATGAGATGGATCATCATGATACTGGGGAATCTGTGATACATGGAAAACATTGTTCATGGCATGGTACTTCTAAGGTAAAATCAATTGATAGGCTACCAGCCTAATTCTCTCCTGAATTTAAAAAAGACCTACATAACAAGGAGATATCTTCCCTTTTTTTGTAACCATATATAACCAAGACCATGTGATAATATAAGTAAAAAGGATTCCCGTCCTCAAACTCTAGAGGTTTTTTGTGGTGATTGGCATAAGATTTTTGTCTAGATCGAGCAGTAGTCATACAATTTCTGATCAGCAAAACCTTCTCCAAAGTCTCCTAAACGAGATGAGGACTTAGTAGGGCTACATCACATGCCTCTATCCAGCATAGGGTTGAACAACATAACCTACCATATGATGCCTAAAAATGATCCATTTAAATTTTCACCTAGAATCTATTATTATAGGTTAACGTAATGAGAGGGATATATTTCTCCTAAGAACTGCCAAAATCAATGACACATTCTCAAGGCTTATCCTCTAGAACATGTTTTGTCTATTCTTATTGTCCATCAGTCTAAGGGTGAAAATCTATTCTTATAAGCATATTTGTTCCAATGAATACACATGATGCTGTCTCAGTATATAGACCAATCCGGAGGTGGGTTATCTCTTGTAATACTCTCATAAAGAACCAGACCTGCAAGATCTGAAATTTGTTTATTAATTACCTTTCCATGTATAGAAGAGTTAACTAACAAAGATGAGAGGTAATAATACTCCTGAATATCATAAAAATATGGATTCATCTTAGAGAGGAGGGACATTAAATTCTATTCAATACTGGATTCCCATACTTCTTGTGCCTGAGTTTTCTTACTTAGTGCATCTGCAACCACATTTCCCTTCTCTAGCCTATAGGAAAGATCAAAATCAAAGTATTCTAGATATTCAACCCAACCTCACTATCTAAGGATCAAGTCATGCTAATAAAAGATATATTGAGGTTCTTGTGGTCTGTGTAAAACACAAAAAGATCACCCAACATATATTTTCTACAACATTGTAAGGTGTGGATAACTGCTACTAGATTAATGGTTGTACATAAGGTAATTTCACTCATGAGGACTCAAATATTGAGATCCATACACAATGAAATTGTCCTACTAAATCATAAAGGATCCTAGGATGATGGTTGATGCATCAATGTAGATGGTATAACTTATGTTTGGATCCAAAAGAGTCAGAATAGGTTACGATACAAGACTCCATTTGAGATTCTGAAAGGATTTCTCACATGATTCTGACCATTCGAACATAACACCCTTTTTTGTTAGACTATTATGTGGTGAATAAAGCCATGATAATTCCTACATGAAACACCTATAATATCCATACAACCCCAAGAAACTCTATTTTTTAAACACGTTCTTGGGATTCTCCCAGCAAACTACAACACTAAACATTCCTAGGTTAACATATACTCATGATTCAAATATTATATGTCTTATAAAGTGGACTTTGTCTAACTAAAAGTGGCACCTAGAAAGATTGGAATAAATCTGATGCTATATTAGTGTAATTAGATCGATCTCAAGATATTTGGCATGGTCTCTATGAGTCTGAGAATACACCAAGATGTTTTCCACAAAGACCAAGAAGAAAGAATCCAAATAGGGGTGGAAAACCTAATTCCTCAAAGCCAATAAAATGGTCGGTAGATTCAAAAGGCTGAATGACATAACAAGGTACTCATAGAGACCATACATTCTATGAAAATAGGTGCAAGGTATGTCTGATGTCCCGAATTGCACCTGATGATAACCCAATATGAAGTCGATCTTAGAGAAGACACTAACTCCCCAGAGATGGTCAAAGAGATCATCAATTCGAGGATGTGGGTAACATTTCTTTACTATAATCTAGTTCAACCATACATAATCCATGCATAGATGTAGGTTTTAATCTGACTTCTTGGTAAAATGAACGAGAAAACCTAAAGAGGATGTACTAGTCTATATAAAGCCTTTTGTCTCTAAATCCTCTAACTAACTCGTGTGATATTGAAGCTATATAGGTGCCTTCATGAATAGAGGAATGGAAAATGACGATTTTCCTAGAACAAAATCAATTGTAAACTCTACCTCTCTCTTAGGAGGTGATCCAGAAAAATTATCAGAAAAGATGTCCCCGAAACAATCTACTACTTAAGGGAAATCCACTTGTCATAAAACCTGATCCTCTATTAAGATATTTTCAATCTGGGAAGTCACTCCACCTATCCCATGATACTCTGGTCCCTCTATACCTTCATTGACATCCCAATAACCCTTTTTTAGATAACAACTAACTTCTAGTGATGTAAAAGATTCACTGTGGTGATAGTAGTCTTCAAAAGCGTGATAGTGAACCAACCAGTCCATCCTAAATATGAAATCAAAGCCTATCATCTTGAGAAAAAAATAGGTTCCTTAAGAAATGGTAACTACCTACCTCATGGGGACAATCCCTATACTAATGTATGCCTTCTTTTAGGACCCCTAACAATGTATCTAGGGTCATTACACCATAGTGATAATGTATCTCTACTCTTAGACATTCCATGATAGATATAGAGATAAAATATTTCCAAGCATCTGTATCAAATAAATCAGATAATAATGTAGATTACACAATAATATTACCTCATATTATAGATTTTCCCCCAACCTGATCCATGGGTATTCATTGTAGTGCATGCAACTGACCTGATCCATGACCCTGAAACAAATGGACTACCATGATATATATACTTAATATTATAATTATTATATTTATTAATATTTTACTTATTATAAAACAAAAATAATTAGTATCATATATATATAAGTATGGTTTTTGTATATAGTGTATTATATATATTATGATTTTTATATAAAACAAACTAATAAAATAAAAAAGAAAAGAGAAAGAGAAAGGGGGAGGAGGTTATGGCGTAAGGGAGAGGAGAGTGATGCAGAGGGGGGTGAGGATATGACGAGGGATTGCGGCACGAGCAAGGGGCTCGGGGGAGTCGAAGGTCCTCAGGCGAGCTCGACCATCGACGGGGGAAAGGCGGTCAAAGAAAGGGCACGGTTGGTTCCCCGATGGTGAGGACATGGCCGGACGAAGCGGGATGGGGGGCGCGGGGCAAGAGGGTTGATGCAGGAATAGGTTTTGGCGGATTTGGCGTATAGGGGAGCCGAGGTGAGGGGATACTTAGACTTTTAGGGAGAGTAAGAGGTGGAACGTGGCCAAGTAGGGGTTCGTGTGTTTTGGTCGGAATGAGAGGTGAGGCCGACTTGTGGTGGCGAGTGGGAAGGACGTCGGTAGGGATTGGAAAGCTCGCCAGTGGATTGGGTTCGGACAGCTGCGCACTAGTTCAGATCTAGTTTGAAATAGGGTATTTTGGTTTCCAGTTTTAGGAATTATTTGATATGCTTTGTTGTCGTTTGGTCATCCCTTCATTCGATTTTCACTACTGTGAGTTCGAATTGTTATGCTGATAGATAGTTTTTTTTCTACTGTGCAATTTTCTTTTTTTCCTTTACTGCATGAATGGTTGTTATGGTGTTGAGCTACTAGAACGGTGGGAGAAGAGGAGGCTATTGGAACAGGGAGACAGTAAACATGAAAACATAAAGACTGTGGCACCATGAATTTGGCGAGGCATAGTGAATGACCCTCAGGAAATGGTGGGATACTGAAGTATGGGATACGGTGTCACAAGCACCGTGAAGGTTGCTCATGGTCTTAGTGTGAGGTGGGACAACAAGACCATATAGTGCCACCATTTATAGGGAATGTAGTGAGATGTGCAGAAGTGGTGACTGCGAGAAATAATGAGACGTGCCACCGTGACCGTGAGGGAACCACGACATGCAACAACACCTAAAAAATAAATAGAACAAACAATTAAAGAAACTAAAAATCAATTAACAAATTACATTGAATAGAATTAAAAAACTAAATAAATAAAACCAAGTTAGATATTAAAATTAATTGTGTTTTATTTAAAAGAATAAAATTATTTATATTAAATATTATAGAAAAACTTAATTTAAAAAAAAACTAAAATAACTGAAGTCATTTGCTTATGTTAATCAACCAATTAATTAAGGAATTAATAAAGTGAATTAAAGAAAAATAAATATTAATTGTATAAAATTAAATCGTTAATACTAATTAAATTATTAAAATACTAAAAACTAAAATGAGTTATTTATTTACAATTTTAGGAATAAATAAATAATTAATTAAATTAATAAATTAATAAACTAACTAGAATGAAAAATTGTAAAAATAAAATTGTAAAAAAAACTTCAATTTCAAAAAATTAAGTAAATTAAAGAATTTTTTAAAAGAAGATAATGAATATAAAAAACAAATGATTTAAACTGAAATTGATTATTTTACATAGAAAAGTAAAAAATCACATTAATTATCAATTATTTAACAAAAAACAACATTTTAAAATAACAAAGTCAATAAAAATATAAAAAGGATGTGGTAGTGTGAAAACACTACCACATCAACTCCCCACACTTAAAACTTTTTTTGTCCTCAAACAAGCACATGCCTTTGACTTTAACACAGAAATATGATTTGTGAGTTTTAGTTCAAAAAGATCATGATTGAACTTAAACATCAAGAGGAGCAGGACCAAACAACGGGTCAGGCTATCCAAAGGTGTTCAAAAATGATGTCATGTCTAGTTTCAAAAAACTCACTAGAAGTCAAAAGCCTCACAAATTCATACACTGTCAAGTATTTCATTCCTTCTATGTGTACTCATTAACTATCCTACTTCACCTTCCAGTTCAAGTACTGATTCAAAGAGTTATTAAAGGTTAGATGAAGTGGAACTCAAAACATAACCAAGGGAACCTTACATTATCACCTTCCCCCCAAGTTCCAAAAATTAAAGTCCATTAAATTTATCAATTTATTGACTCAACTCAAATTAATATTAACAAGTCAAATTCTCCCTTCTTCATCTGGGTTCAAAATTCCCCTCACCATAATGAGTTCATTTTTGACAAGGGAACATTATTTTAATTTTTCCCAGCCATATTACATGTGCATATCACTGTGCATAACAATTATTAAGATTGAAATTGGATTTATTTATTCACAAAAATTCACCCAGTGCACCTAGTCTTAGATACCCACCGTGGGATCACATTTTCCCATTTTACTCTAGTTAAAAAGGACTTAATTAAAAATCAATCGAGTTGACTTCCTCAAGTGATTGAATATTATTAAATTTTTAAAAAGTTTTAGTCCCCTAGGTTCTAGTGAGAACTTATAGTTACTCCAAGTCATGATCCTTACTCCACAAAACCTATTCTGTCATACTCCCATCCTCAGTTCCTAAAAAATAATGGTTAATAGAGAAAGTGAAAAATTCCACTCAGCAATCACTCATGCTTAACCATTTCTGATTAAGTACCACTCTCAACATCCATCAAACACTTATCCACTAAACATTACATAAATGAAGTACCATTTAACCTCCAATTACCATCATGTGATGAAATAATTTGAAATTTTTTGAAGGAATTTTTAACCATTAATTTTTTTAAATTGACCATTTTTTTAAACAAACTCATGTTCAAGAAGGGGGAATTCAACATGACACTAGAACAATCCCTTTACCCCACACTTAAAACCCAACATTTTCCCCAATGTGTACTCTCAAGGTGGGAGACAGTTTGAGTACAAAAAATGTAGACATTTTAGTTGAAAAAATATATGGAGAGGTAGCAATGAGGTTCAAAATTTTTCTTTGCCACACAAAAAGTGAAAGAAAATAAAAACAAAAACAAACAAAAACAGAAAAGCCCAACCCCAAAAACCTTCACCAGCAACCAAGTGCAGTTCTATTCCTAAATTGTTCATGATTTGAATGTTTAAACATTAGACAAAATATTTTATCAATTTACTTCAAATAGTAGCATGATTAATAGTGATGTGCAGTAGAAGCACAATGAAATTGAAAGTAATGGGTGAAAGCATGTTTTACAAATCAGCTCAAAATATATTTTTTCAAATATCTAGATACTATCTGCTAAACACCCATGAAATAAAGCATAGTCTAAGAGTTTGAAAAGAAATTTGTGGGAATACCCCCACACTTAGTTCACAGTGAAAATTAAGCAGATAATTCAAAGTGAAAAAGGGAAGCACAAAACTTCCATAATTTACAGGGCCTTTAACACTAAATTCCATCAACAGATTCACTTTAGCAGCATTGGTTTGTTACTCCTCTTCATTAACCTAAAAGTTCAAATAAGTAAAATAATATTTCATAGTTTTAAGTTCATGATAAGTAACCCAAGAGAGTGAGTCGAGAGAAATGCTATCTATATGATGCAGAGGATTTCTCCCTAGGGGTTTATTGGCCAAGTTTCTAGGAACACCAACTCTCTATCTACAACAATAACATATCATGAAGCACCATGAATCTGTTAAGATATTGAAACAAAGAAAAAGAAGCATGTATTAACTTTATTTAAGAACAAAAGTAAAAGGAAAACAACTAATCAATAATGGGTTAGTTCCCAGGAAACACTGAGTTTGTAGTCCTCAGTTAGACTTGAAACAGCTCATTATTCCAACAGAGATATGGAAGACAAGACCTTTGGATTCCCTTAAAATAAGTGATTTATTCTTTGACCATTGACTAAGAAAGGTCTATTCTCTTCTACAACCATCTCAACAGCTCCATCAACCAAGACTCAAACAATGGTAAAGGGTCCTAACCATTTGGTCTTCAACTTTCCTAGAAACTGCTTCAATCTAGAGTTGAAAAGCTGGACTCTCTCACCAACCTTGAAATTCCTATTTTTAAGGATTGAGTCAAAAAAAGTATTTGTTATTTCTTTGTAATTTTCATCATTCTCACAGGACATTCTTCGAATCTCATCCAGCCCACTCATCTCTAACAGTCTCCTCTCACCAGCAGACTTAAACTCAAAGTTAAGTGCCTTCACTTACCAATAAGATCTCTGTTGTAACTCAGTAGGTATATCTCATGATTTCCTAGAGGGCAGCCTATATTGTGAAAACCCTATAAGAGTTTTATAAGAAGTTATATAGGCCCAAAGGGCCTTATCCAACTTCCTAGAGTAGTCTTTCCTAGAGTTAGATACAATTTTTTCTAAAATCTGTTTGAGCTCTCTATTTGAAACTTCTACTTGCCCACTGAACTGTGGGTGGTAAGTGGTACATGTACTATGTGATCATCCATGCTTCTCCATCAAATATTTGAACTTATAATTCTTGAAGTGAGTTCCATTATCAGTGATGAATGCTCGAGGCACACCAATCTGGAAAAGATGTTTTTCTTGATGAATTTCACAACACTAGCAGCTAAATTGTTGGGTATAGCTACTGCCTTAACCCACATGGACACATAGTCCACAACAACCAAAATGTACTCATTCCTGTAAGAGGATGGGAATGGTCACATGAAGTCTAGGCCCCACACATCAATGATTTAGACCTTTAGAATACATTTTTGGGGTAGTTCCTGCCTTCTTCTAACATTCCCCATCATTTGACATTTCTCACAGCCAATAACCAGACTCCTAACATCTTTAAATAGTGTTGGCCAGTAGAAACCAACCTGTAGGACCTTTTGAGCAGTCCTTTATCCTCTATTGTGGCCACCCCAAGGTGATGAATGGAATCTATCAATTACGGGCAAAATATCATCCTCAACCACACATCTTCTCATAATGATATCAATACACCTCCTAAAGAGAAGAGGGTCATCCCAAAAATAATATTTTAGTTCAGATATAAACCTCTTCCTCTGGTTGTGTGAGAGATCCTTGGGCATGACTCCAGCTGCCAGAAAGTTGGCATAGTCTACGAACCAAGCAGTCTACTGCACAGAAGCAGCAAACAATTGTTCATCAGCGAAAGATGTGTTGATCTCTTTTGGTTCCTTACTTGGGGAATTGGGTAATCAGGACAAGTGATCTACAACTACATTATCAGCCCCTTTCTTATCCTTAATCACTAAATCAAACTCCTGTAATTGCAAGGTCCACCTCACGAGTCTAGGGTTTGAGTCTTTTTTTAGCCAGAAAGTACTTAAGGGATGAATGATCTGTGAAAATTGTAATCCTTGATCCTATAAAATACTACCTGAACTTTTCCAAAAAAAAAATCACAATATCCAACTCCTTTTCAGTGGTAGGATAATTCTTCTGGGAATGATCCAACAACTTTCTTGCATAGTAAATAACTTGAAGTTTCCTATCCTTCCTCTTTCCTAACACATCTCCTACTGCAAAGTCACTAGCATCACACATAACCTCAATGGGAAGCTTCCAGTCAGGATCAGTGATTACAAGTGAAGTAGTTAACTTCCACTTGAGAAAATTAAAGGCCTTTAGACATTCTCATCGAAGATAAAGGATGTTTCCTTAACTAGTATGGAGCATAGGGGTCTATTAATCTTAGAAAAATCCTTAATGAACCTCTTATAGAACCCAGCATGACCCAAAAAACATCTTATTGCTTTAAAATTTTTAGGTGGGGGAAACTTTTGTATAACCTCAATTTTAGCATTATCGACCTCCAGCCCCTTCTTAGAAACTTTGTGTCCCAAAACTACACCTTCATTGGCCATGAATTGGAAATTTTCCTAGTTTAAGACTAATTTGGTCTCTTTTCACCTTTCTAACACTTGGTCCAGGTTTTTTAGATAGTTCTCAAAGTTATTTACCACAATAGAAAAATCACCCATGAACACTTCAATTATCCTTTCAATCATGTCTGAAAAAATTTCCATCATGCACCTCTGAAAAGTTGTAGGAGCACCACACAAGCCAAAGGGAATCCGCTGGTAGGAAAATGCCCCAAATGGATAGGTTAAGGTGGTTTTATCTTGGTCCTCAGGTGAAATAGAAATTTGGTTGTAACCAGAATAACCATCAAGAAAGTAGAATAATTCATTGCCTTCCAATTTCTCTAACATTTGATCCAAAAATGGCATGGGAAAGTGATTCTTTCTTGTGGAAGCATTCAATTTTCTGTAGTCTATACAGACACTCCATTTATTCACTAATCTTGTCTGGATTTTATCATTCTTTTCATTAGTGACCACTGTCCCTTTACTCTCTTTGGGTACCACTTGGACAAGACTGGCCGAGGGGATATCGGAAATTGGAAACATTATTCTAGAATCAAGAAACCTAATCACTTCGTTTCTCACAAATTCTGTCATGTTGGGGCTGAGTCTTATTTGGGCTTCTACTCTAGGATTACACTCAGGTTCCATGGTAATTTTATGCATGCAGAAGGCTGGACTTATCCCCTTGATATCAGCAATCAACCAGCCTATGATTGACTTGTATTTCTTCAAAACACTAAGCAGATTTTACTCTTGACTCGCCTCTAGATTTGATGAAATGATCCAAGGAAGGGTGGAATTGTCTCCTAAAAAGGAACATTTGAGATGGGCAGGGAGGGGTTTGAGTTCAAGTTTGGGTGGTGACTGGCTTGAGAGAAGACACTTGGGCCTGGGTGGCCCAAGGTCTTCATGCTGCCGCTTGAATAAGGCAGTAGAGAAGGCTTTTTTCCTCAGTGATAGAGCTTCCAAAATATATCTACTAACACTTAAATTCCTCTCTTGGGGTAATAATGTGCTCTAAAACAAACTCATCTAGGTTCTCCAAGAATGATCCCTCGTACTCATCAACAAATTCTCTCTCCTTAATTGAGATAATACCCATGAAAGTGGCAACAAGGATTTCAGGTTCACTATTGATTATAAATATCATTCTTAGAAACTCTTCTTCCTCCTTATCAACACAACTCTTAGAGACTAACATATCATATTTTGGGAAAATTCGGTGGGTGGGTTCTTGGATTTTCTCAAACACATTGAATTCTTCTTTCTGTTCACCCAAATTGAAAATCAGTTTCCCCTTAGACACATCTATCACAACTCCCCCTGTGGCCAAGAAGGCACTACTGGAAATCGGATCTTTCCCGACACTTATATACACCCTTTCCCAACGGTTCTTCCAAACCGTTGGGAAAGGGGGGTCTTTCCCAACGGTTTGGAAGAACCATTGGGCAAGACCCCCCCCCTTTCCCAACGGTTTGAGAGAACTGTTGGGAAAGGGGTGTTTTGAGGCCCCTTTCCCAAAGGTTCTCCCAAACCGTTGGGAAAGACCCCCCCCCCTTTCCCAACGGTTTGTGAGAACCGTTGGGAAAGGGTTGTTTTGAGGCCCCTTTCCCAACGGTTCTCCCAAACCGTTGGGAAAGACCCCCCCCCCCCCTTTCCCAACGTTTTGAGAGAACCGTTGGGAAAACTCACCCAAAATCCAACTTTCACCTCCTGGAAATTTCCACCGTTGGGATAGATTCTTTCATTTCTTCCAGGTCTGCTACCCGAGAACATTATATAAATCTAAATTTTAAATAATTATGATAATACATATATATATTTATGAAATTATGTTTATAAAAGTGATGTTAGCTTAGTGGTTAAGTCGTTCGATTATAAACGAGGGGTCCTGGGATCAAATCCCAGCGGATGTTTTTTTTAAATACATTTACCAACGGTTTTATAACCGTTGGAATAGATTTTCATATTACTTATACCAACGGTTTTAAAAACTGTTGGGATAGGTCTATACCAACGGTTTTGGGAAAACCGTTGGTATAGACCTATCCCAACGGCTTACTTCGCAACGGTTCTCCAAACCGTTGGTATAGGCTATACCAACGGTTTGGAGGCCTATACCAACGGTTCCAAACCGTTGGTATAGGTTAGTATTCTACTAGTGAGGGCCTTCTGAGAATGATAAGAACCTCCTGGTCACACTCCATATCAAGGATAATAATTTCAGAAAGAAAAAAGATTTTTCATACTCCCACTAACATATCATCGACCCTACCCACTGGATGCATAAAGGACCTATCAACAAGCTATAACACAATAGTGGTGGGTTGGGGAACTCCTAATATTTGGTGCTGAAAAAGTGACAAGGTAATCAGATTTGTACTATCACCCATATCACATAAATGGCTGAACATACCACATCAATCCCCAAAAGTGAAAGGGATGACAAAGCTTCCTTGGTCCAGAAGCTTAGGAGGTATCCTATTATGCAAGACTGCACTACACTTCTCTATTAAGCTATAGGTGGTAAATTCTTCCAATGTATTTTTGTTTGAATATATTTTCTTGAGTTATTTCAGATATGATGGTCTTTGAATCAATTATTCCATGAATGGGATATCAATGTTCATCTTTTTAACCGCTTTCAAAAATTTCAAAAGTTTAGAATCATGAATTGGTTTCATAATTGTTTGTAAGAATAGGATTTTAGGGGAAAATTTCTCAAAATTGGGGGAATATCTAAAAATTATTCTTTAATAATTTTCTTCCCTTTATTATCATTGTTTTTCGGGCCATTTTATTTGGGTTTTGAGTTGGAACAACATGAACTGGAGGGATTCCATTGGTGCTGGCCAGTTTTCCAGATTTAGGTTCTTTCAGATTTGAGTTTCCAGCTTCATCTAGTTTTTTATTTTTAGTATTTTGGGGTTATTTCCTATGATCTTGGTGAGTTTGGAGATCACTTCTAGTTGTCAAAACCATGGAATTATCCCTAGGATTGGCTTCAGTGGTGCCAGGAATCCTACCCTTTTCATTATTACTATCATCCCTAGCCAACTTCCCCATTTGAATTTCCAAATTATTCGGTCTAGCATCCATTTGAACTTTATCATAATCATTTTTGGTCTTTTTTTCATAAAAAAACCCTATCAATTGATGGAATATGTCTCTCAACTCATCTTTTGAGTTGGATGACTCAGCCTTAGGTTGGGGTTGGAGTTGGAATTGTTGCCTAGCTGGCTGTTGGAATCCAGGAGGGGCAGTAGGTCGGAGGGCTCCCTACTCCCTCCATGACAGGTTCAGATGGTTCCTATAACCCTAATTGTAGGTGTTGGAAAAAGGATCATCCCTAGGCTACACCTGAGGTCCATAGCCCGCAAAGATGACACTCTCATGAGGCTGGATAGGCATATTAATGTTCGGACAACATGTTTGAGAATGACCATACATGCCATAGTGGTGGAACTTCTCCTTAAGGATTTGATGTGGGTTATCATTAAAGAACCCAGCTGCTTGGGCTTCAGCTTGAGGAGTAGGGGAGGTTTCCTTTCTCACAATGGTTCTCATCCTAGAGTATTTGTGCTGGGAGTTTTGAGCTAAGGTATTAAAGATTTGTTTCAGCTCCTCAGCAGTTCTATCACTAAAGTCTCCTCCAAAAGACTAATCCACCAAGGTTTGGTGGTAAGGGGTGAGACTATTATAGAAGGTGTCCATGAGGAATTGGTGTGTACATTGATGGTTTGGACACTGCCTAAGAAAACCTCTAAACCTATCCCAGGCTTCATGAAATAGTTCTCCTTCATCCTGAAGGAATCTCGTTATTTTGTGCCTAATTTTAGATGTCAACCTCCTAGGATAGAATTTCATTGTGAAGGAATTGTAAAATTTATCCCAATTGACAAAGATTTATTCTTCTAACTGTTGGAACCAATACCTAGAATTTCCCTTGAGGAAAAAGGGGATCACTCTCAATTTAAGCCCTTCCTTAGTGATACTCATAAGTGGTAGCTGCTAGACACTACAATAGAAGGCTCTAATGAAGTAAAGAGAGTCTTCACTAGGCATTCCATTGAAGGTAGGAAGCTGACTAAGTATAGATTGCTTGATCTCATAATTCCTAGACCTAGGAGAGAGTCTAATGCATGAAGGGTTACTAGACACTGAAGGTATCATGAACTCTCTCAAACTGTGCCTCTCAACTATCTCATTCTCAGGTGGGTTCATCATTCCAGGTTGTTTCAAATTCTCAGTAATTGGGTTGTTCAAGTTTTCATTTCTGTTATCTTCCATTTTGAACTTGTCTTTGTACTTTTTCACTTCCTTGTGGCATTTATCAATTTCAGGATTACCAGGTACTAAGTATTCAGACTTAGACCCGGTTTTCATGCAGTAGGTTCACAATTTTTTTGAATTTCAATTTTATATTTGTAGATTTTTTTGTGTTTTTTTGGGTTTTTGATATTTTTTTATATATGTGATTTTTTTGTTTTTTTTAAATTGAACCTAGCCTCCCTAGAAATGGTTCCAATATTTGCATGCTCGCGCATCATTGGGAATGGGAAAAAACTAAAATTTATAACCTACTTACTACTTAGGATAGTGGAAAGATATGGTCGAACCACAGGGAGGCCTTATGTTGTGTTTGGAAATCAAAATAAAATCTAAACAAAAACACACACAAGAAGAAACAAACATAGTTTGTGGTGGTAAAGTGGAGAGAGTTAGAATTGGTGTGTGAGGAAATGGGGGTGAGCTGGTGAGTGCAAATTGAGTAGACAGAGCAGTAAGGGAAATTGTGGTGTAAACTACCAATACATGAGTAGGGGGGAAAGTCCACTGGTCGATTCGATATTAATTAGCCTTGATCATGCACTGAAGTTTTAAAAAAATGGATCTGACTTAAAGAAACTAGCCAAATTTTTCATCTAGTCAGTTTGTGATGAAATAACTCTTACAGTCCATCAACTGTAAAAGTCATTCCATCCAATGGAGATAATAAGTCAGATGTCACTGGGATCAACTTGTCAGTTGAGTTCAGTGTGTCTCTCTCATTCGAGCATAACTCACTTGTCAGAGAGTTCCTCAAATTTAAACAGTTGTCATTAAAATTCAATCAAGATCGGTTTTCACTCGACCTTGTTGTTTTGAACATAAATCCGTTTCGAGTGAGAGAGAAATGCCAGGAAATGATGCGATGCATGAATCCGACTAAAGAAACCTAATCAACCAGCTTATTCCCCCCAGAAAGAATTTAGCTGGACATAATGGTTGGTTTTAATGTAACAATAGAATTAAGATCAATTAAATTCATATTGAAATAATATGTAGAAAAATAGAGCACAAGGAAAACTAAGATGTTAAAACTCCCTGAAAATTCTCCTGAAATTGTAATTCCTGCTGCTCAATGGTCGATGCGATGCTAGAATGCACTCGGTGTCCCGCCCTTGGAATCGAGGTATTAAATGCCCTGATCTGCTGCTCTCGGTATTCCAATCTGCATGTGAAGGAAGATGATGTATATTCCTCATGCTCTGCTCCCCCAGTCTGGATCAAAGTCTCCCTACCTGTCTCGAGATCCCTCTGTCCCGCACTTTTCCCTCCAGAGTATGAATCATTTCATGACCCTCCCGACTGATAATGACCAGTGGAAGTCTTTGGAATATTGCCCGAGGTGTTCCCTGGCCTCCACATGTATCTTTCACTATGATGCTCCTCCCACGCTGGTCACTGGAGATTTTTCTCCTAACTGAATGAAAATAATGTGCATGCGGCGAGTAACGAACCTCTAAAAAAACCAGCAAGTCCACGTGGCACGCTTTTATGTGCACGTCCCCAGCTTTTTAGTGTACTCTCTATAAGTGTACCTGGCCCCCTTTTTTTAAAAGAACACCATATTTAACGCATGAGCAACATAGTATTATCTCCCCATCCATGAGAAGCTCCCCCTGCACTAAACAATAGAAAACACCAAACACGGTAAACAAATAGAATGAAAACTTAATGACTATATATTAATATTATTACTTTGATTAGTTAATAAAAATACTTTATAATATATATACACTTAATAATATAATTATTATATTTATTAATATTTTAATTATTATAAAACAAAAGTAATTAGTATCATATATATATATATATATAAGTATGTTTTTTTATATATAGTGTATTATATATATTATGATTATTATATAAAACAAACTAATAAAATAAAAAAGAAAAGAGAAAGAGAAAGGGGGAGGAGGGTTCAATGCAGGGGAGAGGAGAGCGATGCCGAGAGGAGGTGAGGCCGCGATGATGGCTTGTGGCATGGGAAAGGGGCGCGGCAGAGTCGGAGGTCCTTAGGCGAGCTCGGGCAGCGGTGGGGGCAAGGCGGTCTGAGAAAGGGCACAGTTGGTTCCCCAGTAGTGAGGACTTCGCCAGACGAAGCAGGATGGGGGTGCGGGGCAGGAGGGTTGATGCGAGAATAGGTTTTGGTGGCTTCGACATATAGGGGAACCGAGGCGAGGGGATTCCTCGACTTTGAGGGAGAGGGAGAGGTGGAACACGACCAAGCAGGGGTTCGTGTGGTTCGTCCGGAATGAGAGGTGAGGCTGGCTCATAGCGGTAAGTGGGAAGGACATCAGTAGGGTTTGGACAGCTCGCTGATGGATTGGGTTTAGACAGCTGCACACTTGTTCAGATCTGGTTTGAAATAGGGTATTTTGGTTTCCAGTTTCAGGATTTATTTGATCTGTTTTGTTTCCGTTTGATCATCCCTTCGTTGTATTTGCGCTGCTGTGAGTTAGAATTGTTGTGCTGCTGAATAGTTTTTTTTCTGCTGGGCTATTTTCTTTTTTTTTTTTATCTTTTGCTGCGTGAATGGTTGTTATGGTATTGATCTGCTGGAATGGTGGGAGAAGAGGAGGCTGATGGAACGGTGAGACAGTAACCATGAAAACATGAAGAAGGCGGCACCATGAATTTGGTGTGGCATAGTGAATGACCATCTGGAAACAGTGGGATATTGAAGTACGGGATACGGTGGCACGGGCACCATGAAGGTTGCGCTCGGTCTCACCGTGTGGTGGGACAACAAGGTCATATGGTTCCACCGTTTGCAAGGGATGCGGTGAGACATGCGGAAGTTGTGACTACGGGAAATGATGAGACCTGCCACTGTGACTATGAGGGAACCACGGAAGTTGTGACTACGGGAAATGATGAGACCTGCCACTGTGACTATGAGGGAACCACGACACACAACAACACCTACAAAATAAACACAACAAACAATTAAATAAACTAAAAGTTGATTAAAAAATTAAATTGAATATAATTAAAAAACTAAATAAATAAAAAAAAGTTGAAAAATAAAATTAATTGTGTTTTATTTGAAAGAATGCATTTATTTATATTAAAAATTATAAACAAACTTAATTTAAAACAAACATAAATAACTAAAGTCACTTTCTTTACATTAATCAACCAATTAATTAAATAATTATTAATCTGAATTAAAGAATAAGAAATATTAATTGAATAATATTAAATTGTCAAAACTAATTAAATTATTAAAAGACTAAAAACTAAAATGAGTTATTTATTTAAAATTTACATAATAAAGAATTAGTTAATTAAATTAATAAATTAATAAACTAACTAGAATGAAAAATTGTAAAAATAAAAGAGTAAAAAATAAAAGTCAAATTCAAAAAAATTAGGTAATGTAAATATTTTTTTAAAAAGACAATAATGAATATTAAAATCAATTGATTTAAACTAAAATTGATTATTTTACAGAGAAAATTACAAAATCAGATTAATTACCAATTATTTAATAAAAAAATAACATTTTAAAATAACAAAGTCAATAAAAATATAAAAAGGATGTGGCAAAGAGTGTGAAAACACTACCACATCATTCCTCATATCCAAATCTCCATGTCACTTTTATCACCTAGCTTACCCCTCTTACTCTAAACTCTTTCTAGGTTTTCTTCCTGAAACCCTTCACCTCGGGGTTGGAGGTGTATCTGAGCACCATTATTCTTATTTTCCTTCCTTTGTTCTACTAATTTACCATCCTCTTTTCTTATTCTTACACTCTTTAAACACAAATTTTATGTGGTATCTTTCCCCTGTGTTTCTTTTACAGCTTATTTGCACCTGATATTTTTCTTTCTCCATTGGTCCTGATCCTAGTTCCTCACTTTTGATGTAGATCACATGGTCCACATATTCCCTTTTCAAATCTCATACCTCATTCCTCATTTAATGAAAAGATTTTTAAGGTGGTTGGTGCTACATATATTACAGGTGTCTTCTTTAATGGTGATCATAGATGGTCACCGACCACATGGGTGAAGGATCTCTGGTTTCTAAACTTGATAACAAAAACATCTTTAAATGTAGATTTTAGGGTCTTGAATAAGGTTTTTTACTATTTAATCCCGTGGATTCTCAATCCCCTGATCTGTCCCAAGTTCCTATATTCCTTTCCATATCAGATTGAGAGTGGTGGTACCAAAGTGTTTTTGAGATATTTGGTTTGGCGGTCGAAGGTATTCTAGGAACTAATTGAGTCATACTTCCCTTTTTTGATGGCTACCGGTTTGACGCATCATCTATTTTTCCAACATTCAGATCCCTTAACCACTCAAATCCATAATCCAACCTCTCGTTCCTCTATTCCTATCAAAGTTGGATCTGGATTAGTGTTAACAAAGGGTTTTTGGGGTGTGTGGTTTGGAGACCCTCAGTTTTCTAGGTGTGATCCCTTTGATGATGGTGACGTTCATAGTTGGTAATAGAAATATCAATTTATAAGTTACTAGTTTGTTGGTTTTCTTTGGAGTTTCCTTCTTAAAGTTATAAGTGATGTTTTTTGGGGTTTTTATGTGAGAACTTTAACTATTTTATTATTGTTCTATTAAGGTTTCAATTTGTTTTTTGGTTTTTAGTGACGTTCATTTCTAGTTATAGTGGCATCCATCGATATTGTATGTGATGGCGACAAGATGATGATGATGGAAATTTGATGAGGTTTTCTATTCTATGATGGTGGTTTGAAAATATAGTTGGACATTGGCTGATTGGTAATAACCAGTAATTTAATGAAAAAATTGGTGAGCTAGTATATCATGGGGCATGGATCAAGGAAGCTCACTGTTTGATATTTCATAACCCCAGGTGATTAGGCAGTTATGGGTTTGATGTAAGATCTTTTTGAATTTCAAATTTGGTTTTTGAGGACTCTTGATTTTGAATTTTTTAATCTGGGTGTCATGGATTAAATTCCAAGGAATATGAGGTTACCATAGAACTATAAAGTGGATTTTTAAAAATAACAAAATAAATGGATTTGGAGATAGTGATATTCTTATGGATTTCTTCCCTCATTCCAAAAAATCAAACAACCTATTCTCCCACATATTCCATGCACATATCATCGCATAAACATCTATACTTGTGGTGTGTTAGAGCACATCCCTACCTACCATAGAAATAAACACAAGCTAAACTTGACATAAATAATACGGTAATTTCATTATTTAAATATTATATCTCACAGAATGTTAGACAACCTAAGGACCTAAAGGTTTAGTGTCTTTAAGATTAGCTATATAAACAACTTAATTACAAAACATAAAAAATTTCTCCATAATCATGATCCTCTAGATCATTTTTTAGAAATATCACATGAAATAATCTTCTTCATAACTTGGGGAATATAGAAATAATTTAGGTATAATCTCATAAGATTAGTAATGGAAAATCATATCTTAATATTTCATATCATAAGCATGATGGAGACCGTGAGGAAGAAATAAATATCTAATAAAAGATCATAAGACTATATATGATAGTCATTAAACATGATAAATAAATACAATATCATAACTATATCTTTAAGGAAGCATAAAAAATTATGAAATAGATCAAAATACATATCAATAATCATAAAATACGTGAACATGTTATAAAAGTGTGGAATACTTTAAAAATAAGGCATAATCATAAAAACATTTATTCTTATAGAATTGAAATGCATCATGAAAATATGGTATAACTTGATAATCAACTTTAAAATGTGGTACAACCATAATAATATGAATAAAATTGTGAGAAAACTGATTATTCCCACAACTTTTTAAGTAGAATCATTATGTACATGCCTAGAAATGTGAGAAACCCATCATCTCAACACTTATGTGAAAAAATCATTATATCTACACTTTACTATCACATATAATATAAATATAAACCAATGACTTTTAAGGAAATTTAATACCCTTTCCATTATCATATATATATATGTGTTCCAATTAAAATAAATCATAAACCTATCTTAATTAATACATGTGAAAAATGGGTTTCTTAAAATCTCTAAAACAACACAAAATATAAAATTAATTGACGATAGGATATAAAAAAACGTTTACAAAATTAATCATATCATAATAAAATATCGAGTATTATTATAACATCAATTCATGAGAAACAAACCTTAGAGAAAAAATATAAGTTGAAATTAAAAAGTTTTCACAAAAACTTTCAACTATTGTTATAAAAGATGAAATATAAATTACATTCATTTTTTTGAGCAGGGAATGTGAAGAATTTTGAAAACATTATTATAATGAGTTTCACAAAAAATATCCTTGAAAATACATAAAGGTTATAAAAAATGTGGATTGGGAGATAAATCATTTTATTTTTAAAGGATGGAAAACCCTTTTATTTAATATTTTGAAATACCTTTGTTTGAAAACCCATAGTGAAAAAAGGGTATTAAACAATAATTCTGAAAAGGGTTAAAGAGTAAATATAAGAATAATATAAAATAATTCCTATTAATTTTCACAAAAATATATTATAACACTAGATAGAAATAAAATATGCACTTTAGAGAAATAATTCATTGGTAAGAATGATAGTTATTCTTACTAATAATACACTTTTATTTTAGAAAAAATTTTATAAGTGAATTGGTTATTGATGATGATAATTAATTTACCAAGATAAAAAAGGAAATACCTAATAAAATATTGTAAGGGATTTATCAAATAAAACATGAAAATTATTTTTTTATAAGAAAGAATATGACCCAATGAATCAGAAATTGAGTTGATGAAACTCTTAAAAAATTGGTAATGAAAAAATAAATAGAGATTGAGAGAAATTTCATGAAATGGATAAGAAAAATTTCATAAATGAAATATATTTTTATATGTGATAATTTTTTTTGATAATGTACCATATAAATTATGTTGTGGATCACAATATCAATCGTGACCCATAGAGTTTAAAATGAGACTAAGAAACCCATAACATTACAATTGATTTCAATGGAAGTGATTTAACCACCTATATACAAAATATATCAGTATTAATAAATAACTTAATAACTATATTAGTACCAAAAAATAATTAAGACTTCATTTTTAATAATTTTTTACATGTATATTAGTTAGTGTTTACCTATTTTCCCACATCAGGAGTTCATAGTTTTGACTGTTTGTACTAGTTTTGTAGGATTAAAGTTTGAATTAGTTTTTATCCTAATTTTAATCATTATTAGTCAATTAGAATTACTACAATTTATCTATTATAATTATTTATAATGTTTCAAATTCCTCTGATAAGTGTTTCATTATTTATCCTTGAAGGTGAAATATACAATAAGTACACTTCAGTTATTTTCTTTACCAATGAAAGGTGTTTTCTTTATCATTGAGTTAAATATTTATGTATCAATTATATAACCAAAAAAAAATAATTATTTAAATATTTATATCATATTATTTTGTTAATTATTTTTCATATTCATCTATGATATAGTTTTTAAGCATTGTTCACGTAGGTGGGAAAACAAACCCAAACATGAACATACCATGATTAATAGATGATTATATGGTGATTTAGTTTCAATATATTTATAACATAAGAATAATTATTATATTTAGTGTTTGTTAGTGTTATATATTATAATTATATTTAATTATAAAAATAATTAATGTAATCTAAAATATTACATAATATGAATATATTGTTTTTTATTCTTCCTAGTTTGCTGGATTGATATGGTTAATTTTATAATGATTGTTTACCATTCATATTATAAATTGATTATTGAATTTTAATTAATATAATCTTATTCATATCATAAAAATAATATTTATACTTTAAAAATATTCTCATTACCTACCATTTATAGTGGTTAAGAAATAAAAAATAAAAATCGATCGTTCCATGGAAGCGATAGTCCCCACATACACATGTTTGATGATTTTATTTCCTAGAAAATTGAGAAAATGAGTAATATAGTTTATAATTTATGAGTATAACAAATTTTATAAATATCCCAATTATATATTAAATTCTATATTAGGACCACCCTTGTAAGGTGGTGATGGAAAACGAAACACATTGCATTGTGGTGGAGACAATCTTTAGAACACATCGATTGCTTTATTATTTTTATTAATGTAAAAGGTGAGAGAAGTTAATAGTTGTACCATAATTTTAATAATATAACAACAACACAATGATACATATTATATAATTATAATACAGTGAAAATAAATTTGTGGAAGAATAGAAGAACATATATAAATAGTAAAGCGGGAGGAGTAATTGTAAATCTATACCTTATTACATGGATTATCTCCTTTACTAAAGGAATTTAACCTTTAAGGGATGGTATTTTGAGAATAAAAGAATCTGTTTAAGTTGGATATGATTTTTTAAAAGATATTTGGGTAGAGGTTTCTCTAAAATTAATGCATTTTAGTGTTTGGGGAAGTGAGTTGAGCAGAGCCCCTTTTATAAGTGAAAAAGGGATGGCATTTTTGTAAATACCCAACATGTTTCAATAATGGTAATTAAATATCAAAGTAAAAGGCTCTAAATTTGAGAAATAATTGATAGGAGAAGTTATAAGGTTGATATACACAAAAAAAAACTCAATTAAAAATATGTTTTTAATATATCAGTCCCTTTACCTTTTAAGATTCTCATTTTTTTGCATTTTGGTTTTCACCAAAGCAATAAGATTTTACCTCGGAAATTTATCCATTATGTACAAAAATAAAATGGTATTTATTATATAATTTTGATATAATGATAAAAAGGTTAATGTCTATTCTTTTTTTCAATTTCAAAAAGTGATAAAAATTATTTTTAAAAATACTAAATTTAAAATGTATTAAAAACAATTTTATTAGAAAATAAAATCTATGCTCATAAATGGGAAATATGAGGTTATAAATTTAAATAAATATTTTTAAAATTATAAATTCCCTTATAAAATAAATATTTTTTCTTAGAAAAATGTTTGATAAATTTTCAATTCATAATTACATACTAATAATGTCATAAATGTCATTTTATTTTTAAAAATAGTATTTTTCACTATCCACCTAAAAATCAACCTTTTTAGAAAAATTCCAAAAAAATTATCTAAAAATAATATGAAAATGAAAAATTAAAAAATTAATCTAATTTTTTTTTTCATATTCTCATTCTAAAATTTCTAATATTTATTTTATTTAAAAATATAAAATATATTTATTTTTTTAGGAAAAAATGACTTAGGGTATATTAAATATTATTTTTACAATAAATTATTAATTAATATAGTGTTAATATATGTTGTTATTATTCAATAAAAATAGACTTAGTTCCTTTAAATAGAATCTCAATTTCAATGAAAACACACTTTTTAGCATAAAGAGAGTTTAATAAAAATGTATTTTTGAATAGTATAAAAATTCTTGAGATATCTATACATGTAAATATATTTTTACATTTTTTATAATACTAATTTATACATACATAACCATTTATGATCTCAGAAAAAGACCTAAGCATCATATATGATCTAGTTGCAATTTTAAGTGGTAGTTCACCTAAGATGGATCATGTGGAAATCACCATGAGCATAAAATTATCTTGTATATAGTTTTTCACAAACCACAATTTCTTATTTTCAACATGGGAATAATCAAGGTAAAACTATAGAAAATATTATTCCCTTTTGAGTTCAGAAAAAAGGGTTTCATATGTAATATTTCCACTTCTAGATTCCATTTATTCTTACTTTATTTAGTGATTTTGTGATATGTTTGCATAAATTTATAAAAAATAATTTAATGGTCATATTTAATATTAAAATTATATCAAGGTTTTTTATTTTAGTTAACTATAGTGTGTGAGACACTCTATTTAACATACTATTTATTTAAGAATAATATAGAGTGAAATATCATGTCTTTACATCCCCCTTTAATAATTTAAATCCTAAAAATTGTAATTACTACTTACTAATGAAAATAGATAAATATATCTATAATATGACTCTAAAATTAATTTTCTAATGAGGTATCAACAAAATATATTCACTTATAATAATAATAATTATAATGTTGTGTTTCCTGTTAACCATTTGAGTTAAATACCTCTAATTGTTTGGTGTTATGACCTATTTTATTTGTACTTGAAATCATAATTAAGACCTATAATATTTGATTATCATAAATTGGTTTAAGGTATTAAATGAGATCCCCTATTTTTATAATATCTACACCATAAAAACTTTTTTTATCTCCTTTAGTTCTTTAACTTGGAATATTCAGTGAAACATTGAGGTTTAATGATTATTTCATTAAAGAATGATCCTACACATGATAGGGTTTGTTGAGATCTATATTCATACTCTTCAAGACCCTTTTTAGAGTACCGACCACCACTGAACCAGCATGTCCCCTCTCCATATTATCCCATTATTGTTTCTCTAGCTTCAACAAATAAATATTCATGTCCTTGGAAACTTGTTAAAGTAGTCCTTGCACTGTCAGATTTGTAAAACCTGATAAGCTAAATGCTATTTGGGGATGGATGCCCCTCTATGTCTACTCAAGGTGGATTTTTAGGTTTCCAACTCGGGCCTTCCATGACCCAAACTATTTCCCACGTACACTGCATGGGATCACATGATCTAGGGAATTGAGCCACATTCTCGAACTGATCTCATACCCAAGGTAAATAGGTGACCTCAATTTTCACATAACCACCATATCCAATGGATTTATTAAAGGTAGGGAGGGGGTGTATTCTACACATCTATTAATATGTTGCATCTTAATTATATGGAAACATCAGGGCTTACGCATGTTTGGAATGCATTGATGGATAATACTGAAGATGATTCATTGATGCCATCTACTATGGTAATGATATTAAGAAATATCCATAGTGGATTATGATTATTATTTCCACCCCCATACAATTATTAATATGTGTATTTTTTGGTTAATCTAACCTGAATTATTGAATATGAAGTATATGTTTAAATTGTTAATCCATTATGTCAAATCCTCCCATATGACCCATACTAAGCTTTATATTCTCATAAAATTAAATTTATATATGCAACCATAATATATCATGATATTTTATTTGAAAAAAATCATCAGGGTGGTACACTTAGAAAAAAATATAGGAAACATAGAGTGTATAGAATAAATATCCTATATTCAAAATTCTAATGTAGATGATTTAGTTTTCAAAACCCATCCCATCAGAAGTCATTGAACCTGATTCACCTTGTTCCCGTAGTTTTAGTGGTTGTTTATAGCTATCATTGTTATCATACATTTATTTTTTACAATGACTTGGGTAATGTTCACGTTTTCTACACGGAATATATATGACTGTTAGTAGTGATTTTGGATACACATTTCCCAATCCCATCGTGCTAACTAGCCTCTTTATTTTTCTATAGCTGGTTTATGCTCAATGATTCCTCTTCCATAAGTAAAGTATCTTTTATTCCCTTTTAGGAAATTCCCTAAGCACTTCTTCTATCATTTTTTATTTATAATAAATTTAAAATTTATTCCTTTATAATATTAATCACATGATCATTCATAAAAAACCATCATTTTCTTATTTTACGTGTTTATTAATTTGAATATATTAAAAAATTTAATAATATTTTACAATATATAGTTTGGAATTATCATTGGAATCCTCACTTAAAATCCCATTCATATTATTTTTTTGTTGATGTAATCTTAACATTGTCACAAAAACATGGTTCCTTCTAGTTCTATCTATTACTAAAACTAAAAGGGTTGACATGAGTGATGAAACATTTAAAATATGGGAATATTATCATAATAATAAAAGGAATTAGACCATGAAATGCCTTATTATTTTTCTTTTTTAAAATGGACCATAATTCATTTAGTTCAACCTTTATCAGTTTTAGTTTGACCTAGGTTACTTTAAGTTGGGTTATCTTACACTTCTCAACCTACCCATCAAATTAACTAGGAAATAAATACATTAAAATGGTTCTTAAAGAGTATATGATCAACCAAATAATATCCTCAGGGAGTATCAAACTAGGTGTGTAGTGAGTCCTCTTTTTCATTCTCCACTTAAATATTAAGTTAATACCCATTATGTGATTTTCATGGTTCTTACCCCTAGGTAAATGTATCCTAAAGCCAATATAAACATAGAGTATCAATAAATTTATTTTTTTCTTGGGAAAATCATCTACTCAAGAATTTACCAATATTTTAGGATATCGTATAACACTTAGACTCATATCTAGCGTTTTATCTATGGTTATATAAAATAATCCCAAAAATAACTAAAATAATCCCTAAAAATAAATAAACCCTTATTTGATACCAATTAAACTTACCATGGATAAACATAAAAAAATACATTAATATAAGGATTTAAATAATACATATCATAAATAGTCACACAACCAATGGACTAAAATGTTTAATGCCTTGAATATTAGTTATAAAAAATACTATTTTATAGCATTTTCAAACATTTATCCATACTTGGTACCCTATAAATCTTTTTTAGAAAACCCACATGGAATAATAATCTTCATAACCCTGGAAATAGAAACATAAGAAATGGATCTGCTCAGATGATAGATGAAGGAAAAACATATCATAATGTGCTAGATCATAAACATGAAGGATAATATGAATAAGAGATAAATATCTTAATAAAATATCATAGGAACATAGATGATATCCATAAAACATGATAGAGAAACATAAGATAATAACTAGATCATTAAGGGAAATAAATTATGTCAAGGATAATAATATATATCAATAATCATAAAAAATGTGATGATGATATAAATGTGTGGAATACTTTAAAAATAAGGTGTAATAATGAAAACACGTAATTTCATCTAAATGAAATATATCTTTGAATTTGTTTTATAACTTGATAAACAACTTCAAAATATGGGACAATTATAATTACAGTAAAACTATTATTCGAAAACCCATTATACCAACACCTATTTGAATAAACTCATTAAATTCACACATGAAAATGTGTGAAAACCCATCATTCCCACACATGTGTAAAAGAATAATTATGTTTACAGATGACCATCTCATTGGATATAAACATAAACCAATAAATAAGAGGGAGATATAGGACCCACCAACCATCATCTATACATATGTTTCCCAGTTAAAATAAATCTTAAACATAAATTAATAAATCCATGGGAAAAGAACCCATTTCTTTCACTTTTCAAAAACATTACATAAAATAAAAATAATAGATCATAAGATATAAACAACTAATTTTATAAAATTAATCAAATAAAAATAAAATATATCATATGATCATAAAATCACCTCTTAATAGATAAATCTTAGAGTAAAAATAGAAATGATGTAACATCGAGTTCTAACACACCACAACCAATCAAACTAGCCGTTATGAATAGTAATACCTACTTTTTGAAATTTTATAAATTTTATATTTCAAAATGGACTTCATTTTTGTATTCGGAGTATCGAATTTAGACTAAGGTGAAATTTTGGTACTTTTCGGATAACTTTAATATTTTGATGAATAGTGAAAATTACTAAATTTTAAATAAAAACAACTTTTTTAATCAAAATAATTAATCATGATAAATTATGAATTTGAGTGGTTTTAAAGTATATTTAGAATATATTTTTCCCATTTAATACAATGTTGGTCATTGGACATAATTTCACAGTTAAACCGAACATAAACAAGTATCAATCTTTTGATAGTTATTATATCTTAAAAACACGCTTTTTGTTTTAACAACGGGAATTAATTTTAAATTAATGTCTACCACTTATGTGTTTTGAATTTGGAAAAATGGATTCCATATTTGGAATCAGTATGTTCATATTGTGTGAATAGGTAACTTTTATTTTTATACATTTTGAATAATTACTGCGGTAAATATTTTATTTACCATGGTTAAGGGTAAATCCGGTAAATAAGGGTTAAAAAAATAATATTATAATAATACTAAATTACAATAAAACGTGTCCTAACCTTATTGGTGGATACATGTACGACCATGGGAATCTTTGGGTCGATTTTGGGACCCCATGGATCCACTTGTTGGTGATAGGGACACATTATTTTAATTAAGTTTAAATAAGTATAAAAATGACATAAGCATATATATTTTTGAAAAACAATTTTTACATAGGGTTATATATGTAGGATGTTCGAATATAAATATTCATTATAAATCTAAAACTACTTCCTACATAATGATATTTTATTTATAATTTTTAGACATTATATAATTTAATTTATTTATGACACAATGATGATGCAGTAATTACCATAATAGTGAAAAGTTAAAATAATTGATATTATAAATACCCAAATAAATATAATTGGAGACTTTTATTGAATTAAACTAATTTTATAGGTTAATATGACATATTAGGATTGATTTAATAGACGTTTTTCGAAGTAATCATTCTGATATGAGTTTCACAAAAATCAATTATTGAATAGTGTCAAAATTGACATAAAAGAGTTTTTAAAAAAAATATTATATTATTAATTGATATTAAATTCCTAAAAATCTAAGGATCAGCCAAGAGACTTATATCATAATAGGTTCATCATTAATGGACCACTTGGGGGTCTCTTTCATGTATATGGTATGTTTATTAACCATATAATATAAAAATAGAAAGAGATATTGTAAAAGTGAAACTAATTAACTAAGAGTTAATACTTAAAGATAAGGTTAATATATTGACCCAAACCTGTCTAAATTATATTGGTAGTGTGGTTTTCGACCCATACCCACATTAAACATAAAATAATCAACTTTGGAGCCATTAGAAATCGAATATGAATTTATTATAAATTAATATTTCTAGCTTTTCCAAAGGTGCCCCTCACCCCTCTTATAAAAGGGAACTCCCACATCTCATTACTTCACACCTTCAATGCATTTTGGATCGGCCAAACCCTGCCCAAATACTCTTTAAACTTACCTAACTACAACCTATAGGCCTTAGTTTGATCATAAATCCAACCTATGGAGCCCTTTTGATCAAATCAAAAGGAAGAACCCGAATAAGAGGTAATGATTTCACCACCCTTTTTCAAGTTCCTTTCTTCTTCCACTTCTTATTACATTGTTGTTACCATTATAAAATAATAACTCCAGTATAATATATATACTATAATGTAATTATAAATATGGTACAACCATATTCTGTATTCTATCCACCCTTTGAATAACATGTCACCATACGTGCGTACGTACGGCTTACCGTCTCCACGCCGTGGTGTAATTGTTATTCAATATATTATTATTTGGATGGGTATAATAATGATGTGTAATTCATGTAAATAATAAATATAACATGATAATGATTCTGTATATATGATATACCATCGAATTATATATTATTTTAATAACAAAAGAATGATATTGTCGCTCGTGCGTTCGTACGGACTACCGTCTCCACGAACGCGATGAGATTCATTCTCCATCATATCCATTCAAGTCTAAATCTCATTTAATGATTTATAACAGTATCTAAGGACTTGATATCTTTCTGGATATGAATAAGTTAAAACCTATCCATGACAAATATGTCTTTCATAACAAAATGTATAAAAGAAAAAGATTAAGTTAACACCCGAAACAACGATAATACTAAGATAATATTAACAAATCAATGTTAAAAGATCATATATGATATCATATTAATGTATATGATTCTTGTATAATTTAATAACAATTATTTCACCATTATACAGGAGTTTAACCTACACCCAACCAAGGGAAAGTACAAGGTAAGGGTTTATTTCACAATCTCTTCATTATCCGAGGTTGTTTATACGCAAATATCTACTGGGATCTCTTTATCATCCACATCCATGTTCCTTAAAAATTAATTTAAAAACATTTTTACTATTTAATAGACAATGGGTTAAAATCCATTTATACCCTTATGTGTTTTGAAATGAATCTTTTCGTCGTTTACCAAACAAGGAACTTTTACCCTTTTCGAAAAATTTAATGTAAGAATGTTTTTTTAACTTATACGGTGGGTACAGCTATTTACCACCATTATAAAATCGTCAAAGCTTCCCTTAGAATCTTATAAGAATATTTTCAAATTAAATGTTTTATTTTATAATTATGTGACTTTTAAATGATTTCAAAATGAATATTTTAAGAATTTGTGAAAGGTACTCTTTATCAAGATCATAATTTTAAATGTTTTAATGATTTATCTTTCTAAATCTTTTTAATTAATGTCCATGTTTTCAAAATGATTTTAAGGATTTATTTATATGGACATGAATGTTTTGAAATGATATTTATTTTCAAATGTTTCAAAGTGGAATGGGGCACTTTGATTCAAAAATCTCTTTTAAATTACTTCCTTTATAAATGTGTGACTTTTCAATGATTTCGAGAAAAGAGATATTTCTCTCAAATAGTTTTGATTTGCATCAATGTCAACATCCTTTGATCGATTTTAAGCATATATGAAGTTGATTTATTATGATACAAAAATTTTGTATTGTATTGAAGGTTTTGTGATATGTTTTGCTGTGGATGTGTTATATTTATACCATTCATGGTTTATGGAGAAAGTATTGACATTTCGTTTGATAGTTTTAATACGAATGTTTATGTTATGTTTAAACCTTTTCATATGGGAATGCATTGGACTTAGTAAGTGACGGGTGGAGCCCGCTATAGCTCCTCGATGCATCGGTAGGTCTCATGAGACAAACTATTGTCTTGGAACAAGGCCTTGGCAAAATCTTATTTGTAGTCTTGGAACGAGGCCTTGGCTATGTGGTTATAATAGTCTGTCATTATGAATTACATCATTATGAAAGTGGTTATTGATATTGCATGTGATTATTCGATTAGTAGAATATCCATGTGAATAAGTAAATGGCATTATTTCATTTTATTTTTTCCATACTATGTTTAAGTTCAAGTTTAAAAGGCTTTTGTTTTAGTTATACATTGCCTTAAATGTTTGTGCTTATTTATGAATGTTTCTGCTATATTGCTTACCCTTACGGAGCATTTGAGCTCACCCCTTTCTATGTTTTATTTTTCCCAGGATTCAAAGAAGTATATTGTGATTGATAAGAAGGGTTAAGACAAGGGAATAATGGCATTCATAAAGGATTATTTATGTTGTTTTTTATGTTATGAAGTGTAATGTAACATTCATGTATGTAATCTATTTTCCAAGACCGCTAAACTAATCGGTCTTTCGAGACTTGATTCCTTGTAATCATGCCAATGTATTAAAATAATGCACCGACTCTTGGTAACTGGGGTCGGGGCATCACAGTTGGTATCAGAGGAAGTTTAGTAATAACCTTGGAAACTAGATTTAGACAAACTCTGATTAGAGCACATAACCCTAATATAGACTTTGAGGATTAGTATAGAAGAACATCCTAGAATTTTGGTATTGTAGAGATTTTGTGAGTTTTCTGAGCAATACATCCCTGTCTGGATACGAGAAGGTAGAGGCGGCTCTGGCACATATGTACCTAGGGGTAAAAACCGAAAACACCGCTTTGAGCTAGACTCGAACGAGAACTGGTGCACGACAAAGGGCCTTGCTGCACTCTTGGTTACGACACTCCTAGGGGATATGTTTACGATAATTCTGATTTTCTTTACAAACCATTATGAAGGGATCATGAGTATATACTTACTCAAAGAAAACATTTTTATGATTATGGATTATATCCATAAACTATTCAATTTGGGTTAGGTATTTTACAAGTTTGGAATTATTCATTGCAATTCATAAACTGACCTTGTTTATGATATTGTTTAGAAATGGCGCCCAGTAGAAGGAATGAGAACTCCAGCAATGTACATGATCCAAAGAGAAAGAAGGATCATATCATTCATGGTCTTAAGACAAAATTTATAAGATAAATAGTCTCCCATGTATTATCATCATATGAAGAAATAATATCATGTGTTGATAAGATAAGTAAAGAGTTTACTGAGTCCTATGGCTTTGAAGGGAAGAAAGAGAAGAATAGGAGGGAAGAGAGAAAGATGGATAAAGGGAAGAGGGAAAAGAATAATTTTCCCATATGTGATAACTGTGGGAAGAAACACCCTGTAACTTTCCTGAAAGGAATGGGAGTTTGTTATAAGTGTGGAGGAAAAGGGCACAAAGTACATGACTGCAAGGGTAAGAAAATGGTTTCAAATGTACAATGCTTCATTTTCAAGGAGTTTGGACACTACACGAACCTATGTCCCAATCGTCAGACTATGCCGCAAGTGATGCTATTGGATAACAATCAAGTTATGATACTACCACAGATGAAGATGAATGATTAGAGTTCTTATGTTGATTATGTCATTTGAGTGTTGTATCAATAATGTACTTATTATAATAATTATAGAGCATATAGGGATTGTAATGCAGTACTATTTCATTAAGGACTTGAGATTGTGTGGAACAAAGAAAAGTGACTCAATAGCAAGATAAATTTATGGAAAATATATGGTTGAGAGAATGATAAACCATAATATAGTTCTGATACCGAGGTAGTGATTTTGGAATAATACATGATTGATTTGGATAAATTATATTGGATATTTTTGACTAACTTGAAACTGATTAATGATTTTTATATTTCATCATTGTTGGGGTTTAAAACATTTTTGGAATGAAGGAGTATATCTATTATTCTATAAGGAATAAGGGATCATGAATGTAATCAATAAGGTTTTATGGTAATTCAGGATGTTGCAGTGTTTTAAAAGAATACATGATGAAGGTGTTCACATGTTTTTACGCGGAAAATAAGATCTTTATTGTGTTTAACTTCCTTATAAATTTTGGACTGAAGTATTTTGAATAGTTCTAGTTTGGATTATTTTGGATTTCCATAAAAGGAAAACCCAAAGGTCAAGCGGCAACCCGTCACGTCCGGCAAGGCCATGAGACTTGAACCCACAACCGAAGGGCGACAAGGGTGTATCACCTACCACTGGCCGTCGTAATTTCCAGGATTCAATAATATAGTTTTTTTAAAAGATCTGGTAGATGAATTATAAATTCGTTTGGAACCCTATACGAATAGGATAAATATAATATTTTTTTTACGTTCTATTATCTTTTAGAGTGAAAGATGAGTTTGTGGTAGAAATTAGTTAAAGGATGGAACTATACTTGTCAAGAATATATTTTTCATCTTCTCTAATTCTATGTAAACATTAATTCTTATACTTTATTTAAGGAATCCTAAAACCAAGAATGTGTTATCCTAATACCCTATGTTTTGTTGAACCGATGGTATTTCAAATCATCATAGATTGATTAATTTAAGGACCTCAATTTTACACTTGTTTATGATTGATGACCTCAATCACTACCTATAAATATTTAATTTTTTCCTCCAATTATATGTTTCTAATTTCCACCAATGTTCTCCTAATCGAGATTTTTAATTTGGTGGTGACCCTTTCATTTCTCTTTTCCTCATATTAAGACTAAATTTTAGTAACCCAATTTCCGATGTCGGTTTTCCCACAAAGATATTTTCTATTTTCAACCTTTTATTTTCAAAGAACAATTTCAAATTGCGAGGACGCAATTTATTGAAGGAGGGGAGAATGTAACACCCCAAGCTTCTACGGTACAGTTCTCTTTGAATAATGCGATAGCGTGTGTTGTACGCAACATCGAGTTCTAACACACCACAACCAATCAAACTAGACGTTATGAATAGTAATACCTACTTTTTGAAATTTTATAAATTTTATATTTCAAAATGGACTTCATTTTTGTATTCGGAGTATCGAATTTAGACTAAGGTGAAATTTTGGTACTTTTCGGATAACTTTAATATTTTGATGAATAGTGAAAGTTACTAAATTTTAAATAAAAACAACTTTTTTAATAAAAATAATTAATCATGATAAATTATGAATTTGAGTGGTTTTAAAGTATATTTAGAATATATTTTTACCATTTAATACAGTGTTGGTCATTGGACATAATTTCACAATTAAACCGAACATAAACAAGTATCAATCTTTTGATAGTTATTATATCTTAAAAACACGCTTTTTGTTTTAACAGCAGGAATTAATTTTAAATTAATGTCTGCCACTTCTGTGTTTTGAATTTGGAAAAATGGATTCAATATTTGGAATCAGTATGTTCATATTTTGTGAATAGGTAACTTTTATTTTTATACATTTTGAATAATTACTGCGGTAAATATTTTATTTACCATGGTTAAGGGTAAATCCTGTAAATAAGGGTTAAAAAAATAATATTATAATAAAACTAAATTACTTTAAAACGTGTCCTAACCTTATGGGTGGATAAAATTCCGACCATGGGAATATTTGGGTCGATTTTGGGACCCCATGGAGCCACTTGTAGGTGATAGGGACACTTTATTTTAATTAAGTTAAAATGAGTACAAAAATGGCATAAGCATATATCTTTTTGAAAAACAATTTTTACATAGGGTTATATATGTAGGATATTCGAATATAAATATTAATTAGAAATCTAAAAAGACTTCCTACATAATTATATTTTATTTATAATTTTTAGACATTAAATAATTTAATTTATTTATGACACAATGATGATGCAGTAATTACCATAATAGTGAAAAATTAAAATAATTGATATTATAAATACCCAAATAAATATAATTGGAGAATTTTATTGAATTACACTAATTTTATAGGTTAATAGGACATATTAGTATTGATTTAATAGAATTTTTTCGAAGTAATCATTCTGATATGAGTTTCACAAAAATCAATTATTGAATAGTGTCAAAATTAACATAAAAGAGTTTTTAAAACAAATATTATATTATTAATTGATATTAAATTCCTAAAAATAGAAGGTTCAGCCAAGAGACTTATATCATGATAGGTTAATCATTAATGGACCACTTTGGGGTCTCTTTCATGTATATGGTAAGTTTATTAACTATATAATATAAAAATACAAAGAGACATTGTAAAAGTGAAACTAATTAACTAAGAGTTAATAATTAAAGATAAGGTCAATATAATGACCCAAACCTGTCTAAATTCTATTGGTAGTGTGTTGTTTGACCCATACCCACATTATACTTAAAATAATAAACTTTTGAGCCATTAGAAACCGAATATGAATTTATTATATATTAATATTTCTAGCTTTTCCAAAGGTGCCCCTCACCCCTCTTATAAAAGGGAACTCCCCCTTCTCATTACTTCACACCTTCAAAGCCTTTTGGTTCTTCCAAACCCTGCCCAAATACTCTCTGAAATTCCCTCACTACAACCTAGAGGCCATAGTTTGATCAGAAAGACAACCTAAGGAGCCCTTTTGATCAAATCAAAATGAAGAACCCGAAGAAGAGGTAATGATTTCACCACCCTTTTTCAAGTTCCTTTCTTCTTCAACTTCTTCTTCCTTTGTTGTTACCATTCTAAAATAATAACTCCAGTATCATATATATACTATGATGTCATTATAAATATGGTACAACCATATTCAGTATTCTATCCACCCTTTGAATAACATGTCACCATACGTGCGTACGTACGGCTTACCGTCTCCACGTCGTGGTGTAATTGTTATTCAATATATTATTACTTGGATGGGTATAATAATGATGTGTAATTCATGTAAATAATATATATAACATGATAGTGATTCTGTATATATGATATACCATCCAATTATATATTATTTTAATAACAAAAGAATGATATTGTCGCTCGTGCGTACATACGGACTACCGTCTCCACGAACGCGATGAGATTCATTCTCCATCGTATCCATTCAAGTCTAAATCTCATTTAATGATTTATAATAGTATCTAAGGACTTGATATCATTCTGAATATGAATAAGATACAACCTATCCATGACAAACATGTCTTGCGCAACAAAATTTATAAAAGAAAAAGAGAAAGTTAACACCCGAAACAACGATAATACTAAGATAATATTAACAAATCAATGTTAAAAGATCATATATGATATCATATTAATATATAGGATTATTTTATAATTTAATAACAATTATTTCACCATTATAAAGGAGTTTAACCTACCCCCAACCAAGGAAAAGTACAAGGTAAGGGTTTATTTTACTATCTCTTCATTATCTGAGGTTGTTTATACGCAATTATCTACTGGTATCTCTTTATCATCCACATCCATGTTCCTTAAAAATGTATTTAATTTTTTTTTACTATTTAATAGAAAATTGGTTAAAGTAATTTATACCCTTATGTGTTTTTAAAGGAATATTTCTGTCATTTTCCAAACAAGGCACTTTTAACCTTTTTGACAAATTTAAGGTAAGAATGTTTTTTTAACTTATACGGCGGGTACGACTATTTACCACCGTTATAAAATCGTCAATGCTTCCCTTAGAAGATTATAAGAATATTTTCAAATTAAATGTTTTATTTTATAATTATGTGACTTTTAAATGATTTCAAAATGAATATTTTAAGAATTTGTGAAAGTTACTCTTTATTAAGATCATAATTTTAAATGTTTTAAAGATTTATCTTTCTAAATATTTTTAATTAATGTCCATGTTTTCAAAATGATTTTAAGGATTTATTTATATGGACATGAATGTTTTGAAATGATATTTCTTTTCAAAAATTTCAAAGTGGAATGGGACACTTTGATTCAAAAATCTATTTTAAATTACTCCCTTTATAAATGTGTGACTTTTCAATGATTTCGAGAAAAGAGATATTTATCTCAAATAGTTTTGATTTGCATCAATGTCAACATCCTTTGATGGATTTTAAGCTTATATGAAGTTGATTTATTATGATACAAAACTTTTGTATTGTATTGAAGGTTTTGTGATATGTTTTATTGTGGATGTGTTATTTTTATACCATTCATGGTTTATGGAGAAAGTATTGACATTTCGTATGCTAGTTTTAATAAGAATGTTTATGTTATGTTTAAAACTTTTCATATGGGAATGCATTGGACTTAGTAAGTGACGGGTGGAGCCCGCTATAGCTCCTCGATGCATCGGTAGGTCTAATGAGACAAACTAGTGTCTTGGCACAAGGCCTTGGAAAAATCTTATTTGTAGTCTTGGCACGATGCCTTGGCTATGTGGTTATGATAGTCTGGCATTATGCATTCCATCATTATGAAAGTGGTTATTTATATTGCATGTGATTATTAGATTAGTAGAATATCCATGTGAATAAGTAAATGGCATTATTTCATTTTATTTTTTCCATACTATGTTTATGTTTAAGTTTAAAAGGCTTTTGTTTTAGTTATACATTGCCTTAAATGTTTATGCTTATTTATGAATGTTTCTTCTATATTGCTTACCCTTACAAAGCGTTTGAGCTCACCCCTTTATATGTTTTATTTTTCCTAGGATTCCAAGAAGTATATTGTGATTGATAAGAAGGGTTAAGACAAGGGAATAATGGCATTCATAAAGGATTATTTATGTTGTTTTGTATGTTATGAAGTGTAATGTAACATTCATGTATGTAATCTATTTTCCAAGACTGCTAAACTAATCGGTCTTTCGAGACTTGATTTCTTGTAATAATGCCAATGTATTAAAATAATGCACCGACTCTGGGTAACTGGGGTCGGGGCGTTACAAATGAAAATTCAAATGTTTTCACAAAACCATTCAAATATTATTATAAAAGATAATGTTATAATTACTTTAAAAAAATTGAGGAGGGAATAGGAAGAATTTTGAAAACATATTTATAAAGATTTACATATATAATATCCTGAAAAACATAAATTTTATAAAAAAAATATGGAGACAAAGATGCAACATTTGATTGTGAGAGGATGGAGAACCATTTTTTTAATATTTTTAAATAATTTTTTTTCATAACCCACATCAAAAAAGGGGATTAGACATTAATTTTTAAAATATTTAAAGTTAATTATGAAAATAATATAAAATAACCCATATTTTTGTTCCAAAATAAAGAGTAGAACATTAGTGGGAAGGAAAATATGTACATGGAAGAAAGGATTCATTGGTAATAATTAGAGTTATTTTTAAATATAGTTCACTTTTATTTTGGAACATTTTTTATATATAATTGGTGACTGATGATGTGATGTAAATTACCTAGAGAACAAAAGGATATAAAAAATAAAATTAGGTAAGGGTAGGATCAATGAAAAATTTAAATTTAAATTTAAATAATAAATATTATAACCTAATAAATGGGAAATTTTTTATATGAAACTCTTATAGAATTAGTATGGAAATAATCAAAGGATCCTGAGAGAAGTATCATGAAATTGAACTTAAAATATCATGAAATGGAATATATTTTAATATTTTAATGAAATTGGGTAGTTAATATGTAACACACATATATTTTAATATATTTTTTCAAATAAATTTAATTTATTTGATAGCTTGCGTTGCAAGCTACATCGAGTTCAGAAAAACAATGATATACTATTAAAATATTATTATGAACTATACATTTAATTTAAGGGTATGAATGAGAATAAATAAATTATTAAAATTTATTATTGATACATTTAAAAAATTAATTCATTAATTATTAATTAATTATAAATGAAAATAAAAATCATTTAAAAATAATGCAGATGTTTTTCTAAAAAAATTATTTTAATGTTGGAAATATATTTTTATCTTAAAAAATTAATTTTATCACTTTTAGAAAAATATTTTAATGAAATTTATATATTATATATTCAATAATATATTTTAATATTTATCTACTATTTTTTATTTAGTATAGTATAATAACAAATCCTTTTTTATGCTTAAAAATACATTTAAAAAAAATTTGTTCTCATTTGTATTTTTCACACTTAATTTAAAATTAATTTCTATATTTTATAAGTATTTAGTTATATAAAATTAATTAAATATTAATAATAAGTGGGTTCAAATTTATTAAATAGGCCCCCATCATTTTGGTTTTATATGAATAGTGACTCTGGTAAAATTTATCGCCTAAAAAATGAAAAATAATGTTAATTTATGTTTGACCTAAGGGTTAATACAATGAAATTTCATTATAATTCTTATTTTGTGAATTTAATTAGACCATTATCACCTTATTCTTGAATTTAATTATTTTAATGGACAATTTTCCCTTAAATCGACCTATATGATATTTATATCAAAAAAAGTTACAAAATGTCACTCTTTTTGTTTTCAATATCAATTATGTATCAAAATAGGGCAAAAAGAAATTAATTAATTAATATATGTTCCTTTATATAGATTAATTAAATTGTATCCCTCATATAAATTTATTTTTAGTTTTTAGTCATTAAATAATGACCTTTATTGCTTATCTAATACCAATGAAATATTTCTCCTTTTAAGAAATAAAATGTAATAAATGATTTTAAAAATAATTAAAGTCATATAAGTTGAATTATATAATGTATAAAAAGCATTTTATATATCTATATTACATATTATAGAGGTTTAAAATCATTATATTTTAATTTACCCTTTTTAGTGATGCATTCAACGTAGATTAAATTAATAATGTTCAAAATGAAATTAATGATATTTTTGAAAAATAATATTTATTAAATGAAGTAAACTAGATAAAAAAATTATATTTGTATAAATTAATTTAATATTTTATTTAAAATAAAACATGGTCCATTTATGTTTGTTTTATCATTTTATAGTAAAATTACTAACCCTCAAATGGCAGAAAAATTTAATATTATGATAATTACTGAAAGGTTTAAGAGGGGGTTCAAACTAAACGATAAGTATAAATATGGGATCCAAACTTATAATGTTTTTTTATTAAAGTATTTAGACTCATATGAACATTTTATTCTAATTTTATCAATTTTAATCCATTTGTAAGTCAAATTAATTTATATTAATTTAATATTTTAAAACATTCCAAGAGTGCCCCTCCCCTTAATTATAAAAAGGATCCATCCTTTCTCTTCCTCACACAAATTTTATCTTTATATATTGAATAATATCTAAAAATTTATCTTATAAACTTATATATCCACATCTTATAGGTTATTATCATCCCAAAATACTGACTGAAGATCCCTTTAGAAGAGATTTTAAGGAGTCGTTTCATGGAAGAGTTAACCATTTTAGTCAATCGCATTCTTTTGTATTTTTATTTTACCTCCTATAAATATATTATATTATTACAAAAATTATAAATTTATTACCCTATGTATGATGAAATTTTATTATTCTTTAAAAAATACCATTATACACCATCTTTCCTAAAAAATGGGAAGGGAAAGTATCGCTCATGCCTATATACAACTTACTGTCTCCACATAGCGATACAATTCATTTTTCATCACTATATTTTATGGGTTGGTATTATGATGGGTTTAATATTTATATATTAATTTTTTTGAGAAAATTATACTTATGTAATTATAACACAATATTTACCTTCATACCATATGATCCTTTGGGAAATGAGAATGTCACTTATGCGTACGTGTGGACCACCACCACCATGAAGCGTTGTGATTCATTTTTTTCATTTATATTTTACATGGATAGTAATGAGGATGGATTTTAGGAATATATAAGATATATATGAAGTAATAATTATATTTCAATGTTTAATTAGTACTTACCTTAGTTTAATTCCATCTTTTAAAATATTAAAACAATGTTCATGAATACATACGACTTACAGTCTTTCTGAATGGTGTAATTTATTTTTCTATACCTAACTTTTATAGATGGATATAAATATATATATATATAATTAATATATATGATATTTATACAATTATTAATATTCTGAATTTTATTTAAATAAGATCAAATTACAAGGACAGAAACAACCAAACCAAAACTTACATGAAAAACAAAACAACTATCACCCTAAATAGTGATTTTAATAAATAATTGTTAATGAAAGGGTGATAAAAGATTAAAATTAAATCATATATGGTTATATAATAATTTTTATGGTCCTTTAATAACATTTATAATATAACTATATTCAATATAAAATAGTACTAAAAATGTATGAAGGTAGTAAGACACAGTAAGGGGTTTTATGTTACAATATCATTGTTTATTGGGATTGTTTATGATTTAGTTTTTATGATGAAATATTATAATAAAACTATAAATATCCTCATTAATTATTTTTCCTTTGGTTATTTATTGAAAATAAATATCTTCCTTTAATTTTACTCACCTTATATACTCAAGATACTGACAATATTTTTTTATGGAAAATTGATCTCATTTCTCTCTATAGTATATTTTTTTCTATCATATACATGTTTTTTTGGAAATGTTTTAAATAAGGTTTTCAATATTATAAAATGATTTTATAGTAATTTTTACCTATGATTGAAATTTTATTTTTTTTAAAAAATAATATTCTTATCAAGTTCCAAATGAAGTACTATATAATTTTTCTGCTAAAAGTATAGAAGAAATGTTTTTTAACTTATACAACATGAAAAGAAATTACCACCATCATGAAAAATCAGTGTTTTGATGATTTATTTACAAGTTACTATGTATATGTTGAATGAATTTTTTTTTCATAATATTTTTAGAATTTTTAAATTTTTCAGAAGTGATTTCAAAATGGAAATGTTATTTTAATCACAAATGTTTTAATGATATTTTGATTCAACAATAAAAACAAAATTAAATATTTTTTATGAATTAATAGGCATATAATTGAAGTATTACATCCTTATTGTTTATTTAGATCATTTATGATTACTATTCCATGATTTTTATGAAACTTGTTCCATTTCTATGGGTTATTCTATAGGAAATATTAATTAAACCCCTTTATTTTCATGGGTTTTGATATGATGAATGGTTTATGATCCTATGAAACACTTATTTTTTACATTAATTATGTTATGGGTGATACCTATATCTTCCTCCAATTAATTGGGTAACAATTAATATCTCATTAAATAAACATGACCAGAATAGGGAGTAAATCCACTTCAATAAGGGAATTTTTCCACTATGATAGTGTCGGGAGTGATCCTTGAATAATATTATGGTTTGGAGAGTGACCCATTCCACTATTATAATATTGTAAAATATCCATGAGTAATGAGGAAATTATTTTCTATGATTCTTTTTATTCCACAATTTCAGAGAATATGTCTTTATTTTGCTATTATGGCTCATTTTCTATGATTCATTTATGATTCATGTCTTATAAACTAGAACGATTAATGACACGACCCAATACTATGATCAATAATATACAGGTTATGATTTTAAGATGTTAAGATAATATTATCATAAAACTTTTTCTCATTTTTTGCCTATATAATCATTATTATGTCTATTTTTTTCCCTTACTAATAAAACAATCCCACCTTTATTATGTTTATTTTCCCAGGTATAAAGTAAGTTTTTATGTATAATATGAATAATAAGGGTGATAGTTATGAATATATATATAGGAGAAGATGTGGATAAATTATGAACCATTTGTTTATATTTCCATGTATCCAAAGATGATAGAACTATATGATTATAGAATGGATCATTATGTTATATAATGAATATTAATATATTAAGATATGATATCTATGAATAAAAATTATGGTTCTTTATAGTTCGCATCATAGAAAGGTTTATTTATCCTTTTGAAACTAGGATGAGAAAACTTGAGTGAGAAACATAGAGATAAGTCTAAGTATAGGATAAAATCCTAAAGTTTTGGTAACAATCTCAAATGAACTTGGTTAAACCTATGTTTTCATAAAAATAGATATTGTGATTTAGAAGTCCAATAAATTATTTTTCATGATTATGTGGTATCCCACAATAATTATTATTTTTCACATTGTGATTTGGTATTAGACAGTGGATGCAAACCTAAATGAATCCTTTTAATGCTAAATATGATGGAAAATTAAATGATTTTCCTCTTCAAAAAAATAATTTTATGGGGTTTATATGAAAAATATCATTTCTATACTCATAAAACATCACCAAGTTATTAATCACATTGATCTTACAAATGATAAAAGGAGGAAACAATGATATATTAATTCCTTCATGAGGAAGCACTTTCCTTATTTTAGTGGGTCCATAGATCCACTAGTCACTATGAAATGGATCAATATCACTAAAAAGATATTTTTTGTTCTCCAACTTACAGAACATGGGAAATTTATTCTAGTTTCTTATCATTTGGAATGAGAAAAGATCAAGGATAGATTATAATATGAAGAACCATGAAGAAATTGACTCTATTGAGAGTGTTTAATTTAATAGAATATTTATTAATAAGTATTTTCCTCATAATATTCATATGAAAATAGAGAAGGAATTCATTGTGTTTAAATAGAAGGATAATGTACCTATGGGGAAAATTTACAATACTTGTGAGGTTTTCTTCTGGTATTACCATCCAACCTGATAGTAAAGTTGATATATTGTCTAATATATTAAAAAAGTCTTTAAAGTGTATTATTCATAAGGGACTTCAGTAACTATAATGAAATTTTTTTATGTGTAATCAAGGTGGAGATGGATATTGGAGTTACCCATCAATCTCATGATTTTTTTTAAAATAAAAATGGAATTCAAAGGAAATTCTAAAAACCATGGAGATAAGAAGATGATATTTTCTTTATGCTCAAAATGTTGATAGAAATATAGCATAAATTTTCTTAAAGGAATTGGTAAATATTTAAATTGTGTAAAGGATGGTCCTAGAGAAATATCATACAAATTAATTGGAATAAGTTAGCTAATGATGTGAATATAGAGAATGTACCACAAAATGTAACACCTAAAATCCAGTGTTTTAAAATCAAGTAGTATGTGAATTATGCTAACCAGTACCCAAATCTAATGGTTAATGATGAAGATTGACATGAACAACCTCTTTAGTCTATGAAAAAATGGAAGTATAATTCAACCACTATTTTTGATGAGGGGTATTATAATGAAATTACGAAAGGTTAACATTCTACCCAATCTATAATTACAAATGTATTATTTGATTTTGGATCTATCCACCCTTTTATATCTAAAGACTTTTCTAAGGTTATTATAAGACCTCCTAAAAATTTAGATGTCGATTTATTAGTAAAAACCCAGAATGGTACGATGATCACATACCAAGTCTATGATTCTTATCCAATTAATGTTTGTGGGAATTTGTTTCCTTAAAATCATTCCATTTTTCCTATAGTTGAATTTTATGTTATTTTGGAAATGGATTGGATTTATTTACAAAAATCCCACATTAATTTCAAATAATGTGATGTTATTTATGATATTATGAACTAATATATAACCACATTTTAGTGTGATGAAAAAATTAACTTTATATTGAAATTATATCCATTGTATGTGCCATGAATCCTTTTCAAAAGGGGATATATCTCAAATGTTTTTGGAGAAACTCGATACCAAAGATATGTCTATTTTTTGGGATTTTATTGATGTCTTTCTAGAATAATATCCTAGTCTTCCATTGAATCATGAAGTAGATTTTTAAAAACAACTCTTACCAAGTGACACACCTATTTTAAAGACTCCATATATATTGGACCCAATCAAGCTAAAATAATTGAAGATTAAACTCTCAGATAATCTTTAAATCGGATTAATTCAGCCATGTGTGTCACCTTGAGGTACACCTGTTTTTATTTTTAAGAAGAAAGATGGATCATTGTGACTCTACATTGATTATTGAGAACTTGAAAAGATCTCTATCAATAACAAGTATCATATCCACCGTATTGATATACTATTTGATAAACTACATTGAGATTAATAAATTTTTATGATTTTTATTCATTTTACATATCATTAATTGAGGGTAAAATAGGAGGATACACCCAATAAAACATTCCATATAATGTATGAACACTATTAATTTATTTTGATTCCATTTTTCTTACTAATCCTACTTATAATAACATGTATTTAATGAAAGAATCCTTTATAGAAAACCATGATCATTTTTTGATAGTTTTTATAGATGACATTATTATATATTCAAAGAGAAAGGAAGAGAATGAAGATATCACTTAAGGATTGTGCTGAAGACACTAAGTAAGGATAATATTTATGAAAAATGTTCCAAGAATTGATTTTTTATTTGTAAAGTTTCATTATTTAGTTATATAATCGCATGTGGGGGTACAAAATTTGAACCCTTAACGAAAAAAGTTATTGAACATTGGCCCAGAGAAACCATCGTGGGTGAGAATTATAGTTTTCATGGTTTGGATGGATATTATCAGTGCCTTGTTGGTAAATTTTCATGGATATCTAATCCACCCACCAAGTTAACTCAAAATGGATCCAATTTACTTTTGACAAATAAATGTGAGGAATGTTTTATGTAAATAAAGAGATGTCTAGTTAGTGAACCTATGCTTACAATACCTATAGTGGGGAAGGGTTTTTAATCTATAATGATGCATAAAACAAGGGACTGATATCCATCCTCATGCAGACTGATATGGTTATGGATGATGACTCATGATAATTAATTTTCCATGAGATAAATTACCCAACTCATGATTTGGAGTTATCTATAGTATGATTTTCATTAAATATATAGAGACATTATCTTTATGGATAATGTTGTGACATATATACTAATAAAAAAATTTGAATTATATTTACACTAAAAGAGAGATGAACTTGTTCCAAAGAGGAGGGTTGTATTTGATTAAATATCATGAATTCTCAATAAATTACCACCTTGGGAAAGAAAAAAATATAGAGGATGCATTGAGTTGAAAGAATCATACTAGATTATCTATGATAAGAATCAAAAAAGATCAATGTTTTTTATTTTTTCAAAGGATTGATATTTTATTATTGAATGGGGGAAATATTAATTTTTCAAATTTGAGTTCAAGTATCTATCCAAGTGAAATGAAAGAGACACAAAAGGAATATGTATTGATGAAGAAGAAGGTATGAAATTTTCCCAAGTTGCACCTTGATTGTGATGGATTAATAAAGTTTATAAACTATGTATCTATCCCTATGGTACTTTATTTGAAGGAGTTGATGGGAAAATCTCACAGTTCATCATTCTATATTCACCAAGGAAGTGCGAAGATTTAAACATATATATATATATATATTATAGATTATTTTTTCTAGGATAACATGTAGATAGATATTATAGAATTTTTTTCTTGGTTATTGGTATGTTATAAAGTTAAGGATGAGAGGAAAAAGACCAAGGTCATGTTACAACCATTATACATACCATAATAGAAATGGGAAAACATCACTATTGATTTTTTTGTTGGACTCCACAAAAAATCTAAACTTTATAATGATATATGGGTTGCAATTGATATCCTTACAAAGTCAGCGCACTCTATTTTCATTAGAGATGATTTATCACTTGAAAAACTTACTCGTCCATACATTAAGGAAGTTTTAATATTTCATGGTGTACTATTATCAAATGTATCTAATCGAGATCTAAGTTTTAACTTGATATTTTGGATTATTCTTCAGAAAGATCTAGATATAGAGTTAAGTTTAAGAACTACATACATCATTAGAAATATGTTCAGTCTAATAGGACCATTATCAATCTATCAGACAATAGTGAACAATCTCACATGGAGAGCACTTCGTCCCTGATCTAGGAGGCATTCGATGGCCACCGTCTCTTCCCATATTCCGCTGGGGAGGGGGAGGGGCCGCCCTTATGCATCAGATATGATTACACCTTTTATTCCATTCTCAAAAACGGATTTCTTAACTCCATTCCATGAAATTTCTATTTTCCCTAAGGTCTTGGACCTTCATGATGGCTACCCTCAGCTCACAATTTCTATTGCAGAATTCACTGATGTTTCAGCTCTCCACGATCTCACATTAGTGGTTTGATTTCCTTTTCGGTGTCCTTTGGTTGACTCCTTTGACATGGTTGTTTTCGGATCTTGGGGACTTCAAGATCAGGTGGCTATTAGATTTCTGAACAAACAACATATCCTGATTTGATTCACATCCATGGAGTATCTGATCATGGCGTGGTCCACAACTCCTCGATCCTGTAATGTCCTACACTTTCATATCTTCAAATGGTCTTATGATCTTTATATTAACTGTGATGATCCATCCATGGTTTTGTGGGTATGTTTTCTCGAACTCCCTTTTCCTTTCTAGAATCCCTCAATAATCCGTATGTTAGGGAACATGGTTGGGAGCTACATGTTCCCTGACTCAAGATCCAACACCATTTGTCATCCTATTTTCCCAAGGATTTGTGACAAAGTTTATGTTTATATACCTCTGTTTGAATGGGATTGGATTACGTTAGGAGAAGAATTTTGGTGGAAGAAGCAGGTGGTGTTAGAATCATGGATAAACTTCGGTTCAAAGTGTTTTTTGCCTTGGGCTCTTACCCCACTCATTCTGAAGAGGAAGCAGGGGTCCACAAGGAAGTGGTGAAGGCCCCAATGCTACCCCCTATTGATTTTCCTCAATATGAGTTTTATGTGGATGCTTCCAAGGTCATGTAGTCAGCTTCATTAGGCACATAGAAAGAAGCAGTGGGGGATGGAACTGTCAGTCGTAGTGAAGATATGGTGGGTGGAAATGTGAGCTCGGTTGAAGTGTCTCAGAAGCAGGACAAGATGCTACCTCTGGAGCAAAGAGTAACTAATATCTTCAATAGATTGAGATGGGATCTAGCAGCTCCCCTGACCTAAAATCAGGCACTACACAGAATAGAGCTATAGTGGATATGCATAATGCCAGTGATCAAACTCGCGTGGCCTCAGATGGGGCTTACACTTCAGATACCATGGGGGCCCTGAAGTCTTGCACCTATGCCATGGATGTGCATGTAGGAAATATTATCAACACTGGAGGGAAGATTCCACCAAGAGGCATGGGATGCTCCAAGGTTGGAAAGGAGTGGGCGGTGCCAAGGAAATACACATATCATCCGAATAACAAATAGAGCCCCATGAAAAAATTGGATTGTCTCAATTTGAACAACCATTTTGATACACTAAGTATCGAAGGAGGGGATGAATATAACAAAAATTGTCCCTTAGAAGCCGAATAATGACCCATAACTAAAATAGGAGAGTATGGTATTGAACTGCATGACCTGAGGAGGAAGAAGGGGAATAAAGATAACAGAAACTCTAGATGTTTCATTGTCACTAAGAAGAAGAAAATCAAAGGGACATAGAGACTACTCATATCTTCCTAGGCCGATGGAGACACGGTCAGCCGAAGAAGGTAGTAAATCCATGGAATAGAAACCTTTATGTGTAATCCTTGATGAGTGTCATAATATGACATATGCCACATATAAGGGTAGCCTCAGTGTGTAAGCCCCGACTTATTGAACTATGAGGACTCTGATTCCTGCCATACCTAGGATACATAGGACGCCTTCCTAAATCCTGGGTTCAACTGGGAATCCACTTAGGTGTAAGTACCACCATGTATTTGTCATTCCATGCATCGAAACCCAATCTATTCCATGTGATTATTATCTTTCCTCACCCCAATTGATTGAGAAATCATTGATCTATGATGACACTGATTCTTACCATAACTAGAATACATAGTATGCCTTGCAAAGTCTCAAGATCTACATTTGGAATGAAATGGGTTTTCCCACCACTCAAGCCCCACATCAATGTGCATTGAGGATAATTACTTTATATCCCTTATCTCTAACAATGATCATAGATCACATGGGATTAGGGATTTGTAGTGAGAACATCATTGGCATCATGAATCTCCACTATCTAGGGAAACCTTAGTGGGTCAACCTCAATCAATGGAATGATATAATTACCCAACATACACGGGTATCTACCTTGGGGAAAGTCTTAAGGTAATGAAAAAACTATGGTAAACATGATTCCATCTATAATCAGGATACGTAGGATACCTCCTCAAGGTTTGAGCTAAAATACCTAGTGTCTAAGTGCCCACATATATTTCCTTTCCATACAACATTAAATTACATAGGTTTAATGAACTACATGGGTTTTGATTCTTATTATAAAACAAGATATGTAGGATGCATCATAATAGCTCAATCCCATCCCCAGGATATTCATCAACTCTCTCAATAACAATAAAATCTAGAGTGTTTGGTTATACAAATTCAATATATAAGTATCTACCCACAAAAGGGAAATGAATGAAGAATGTCATATACATACATATGGATTCACTAATGTGATTCCCTTATTTTTAAAATAAAAGGGATTTACCTATGGTCATTTTTTAGGGTAACTAGTTACATATGAGGATTAATAAAAGATTCACAAACATATCTTAAATCTATAAGAGTGTCCTAGAGTAGGAAAAAATTCTCCCCAAAATGGTGTGATGAGCCCGAACTCCCATCATCTTGAACAATTTGAGTTATTAAGAATCATTGGGTATGAAACCCCAACTAACCTTATGCCTTTGGATAGAAGGTCCAAACCCAGTTTTGGATACATGAATAATTGAGATTTTCTATAAAATATTAAAAAATGGTGAGCCCTGCATGAATGATTTTGTAGAATATGAACCCCCCATAATCAGACCATCAGAAAAAATGCACCCACATATTTCTGAGAAAAAAAATAGTGAACCGAATGTGAATCTCTCAAATAACATAATGTTCAATTAATTAGGAATCATGAAATTTTTCTTTTTGTAATGCACGCAAATAGAAAATGATGATACCGACGTAAATTATTCAAATAGTAGGATGGTCTGTTTTCTATATATTAGGACACTTTGTTGGAATATCCTATAGAAACAAAGCTGATAAGACTATCATAAATCTTATAGTTGATCTTTTATAACTGGGGTTCCCATGAAATAATTCCATCCTCTCTTTGAAAATTACATACGATCAGAATGACCAAATCAAGAATAAAATGAAAATTGTGTTAACCATGCATATTAAAATGATAATGCATAATTAATACGATATTAAACTAATTTTTGAACTTGTTCCCTGTTTTCTACATGAATGTTGATACTTTTCTCCTTAAGAGCGCCCTAATCCAAGATAATTTATTCATCCAGTGATCGTTTCAGAAAATCAACTGCAACTGCAACCCCTACTAGACGTAAGATGACCTCACCTACCCAACATCTTCTACATAGGGTGGAGAATGTAATGATTTGATAATACCATACATATGGTATAATGCCGACCATCGTGGCTACCTGTGAGTGTCTTCTAGTTCTAAAACCAATGAGTCCACATCGTACAAGGATTATTTCATCAAATACAATGGCCCTCATTGGCACAACCAACCACTTTAGGATCTTATCCCCATAGAGAGACAATCACTACCTTTAGTATCTAATGACAGTGGACTTGGGGGGAAACTATTGATCCCATCTATTTTAGGGGAAAATGGGGACGGATCCTATAAACCATCGTCGCTAGTGCTATGAAACTGGTACCCATTATTCATCTACTCAAGGTACAACTTCATACACTATTACCTCTAGAACACATGCACGGGTAACAAGGAAGGCACATTAGGAACATAAGGCTCTGGATAACCATGTATGGGATCATATCACCACTCCCATTGAGGATGTATTCCATCATATTCTGGTAGTAAATAGTGAGAATTCTCATATCCTTTCTCACTCAGAACTAGTTTTTGGGAATATTCCAAAAGTAGGCATGGGGGAGGTGCATATCCCTACCCCCATGTATGATGTCCATCGAAATTTTTTTATGGAATAAGGAGGGATAAAGTGGTTGCATATACCCATTTCAATAAAATATATTTTCCAATATAATGTGGTGATGAAAAATTTGTAGGATTATATCCATGCCCACACTTTTCTAAAATTCCATTAAATCTTAGTAACAATTTTTGAACACCACTGACATATTCTGAAACTGGTATATATATATGGATAAGTTCATATTCCTATCCCTAAAGTCAGGGAAGCTCAACAATCTTATCATTATGAATAGGTGGTTTCTCTAGAGAAAATACAAATTACTACTCCCATCCAGGAGAATTATCAGTATACTCGAGTAAAGGATGAGACATCAGACTCGGATTATATTCCCTTTCCAACCTGGGCTCACTAGGTAAAAGAAGCACATACCTTGGTACATGGGAACATGCCTGTCCAAAAAGTGCAGTGGTATATTCCAAAGGCCCAAGATAAGGATCATATCCGCATTCTTGCTGAGCCTCACAAAGTGAGAGGGGCACATGCATTAGGACAAGATCATATTTTTGTGGAATAAGACTAGTGGCATACTCCGAAGGGTTATGATTGGTATCACATCCCAATTAAAACTAGGGATCACCAAGTGAGAATAGAACATTCATCGAGATAGAATCATATTCCTATTAGTGAATCCACCTGACATATTCTAGCAGATTATGAAATCCAGGCTTATATTCCTACTTCCACTGACGAACGACTGGACCATTATCCTTTCGAGAAAATAAAAGAGGAGGCTCATTTCCCTTATCCCATTCCAAAGTTCCATCGACATATTTTAGTGGGGAATGCATATTCATACTAGGCTCAAATTCCTATTCCAACTAGGTCTTACTAAGTGAGAGTGATACATTCCTCGGGGAAGGCTCACATCCCTACCGCAAAAGACCAAAAACATATTCAAAATGTTCATTATTGGGATCATACCCCCATTCTGACCAAGTCCCATGATGTGAGAATGACAGTTGACTTAGGATAAGCTCATATTCATGTCAATAAGGAAGAAGCTCATTAGAATATTCTAGAGGCCTCTCATTAGTGGGTTAATACTCCTATAACACCAAATGGTTATAACAAATTCCTGGAAACTGTTATACAATATATTAATATCCCTACACAATTACAAATAGTAGGTCATCATATTTCGGTCACGATGGACAATGAGGATCATATCCCAAATATTCTCAATTCCAGTGTTTTTGAGGTTGTTCGTGACACATTCTCCATACCCTAAGGTCCTTTGAACACTTTAAACAAAGCAGAATATGATCATTAATGTGATAAGCATCTTCATGGTAGTGTCGATATGGATTTCAAGGATTCTACTCCTGAAATTCACCATGTTCAGACTCCCCATAGTGATATCTCCCATGGAAAAGGAAATCATCCCCTTTCCTAGAAACCACCATATATAGAGGTGTTCAAAACTCAAATTCCTTAATATAGATATGTTCTCCAAACATCTCAGTCAACTATATATAGTTCCCTATCAACTTCTAGTAGCACTCTACTACAGTCAGTAGGTGACCCCAAGAAGTATCTTATATGGTATGACTAGATGGAGGCATGTATGTCTGATGAAGAGGAATCCAAAATTGATATATGGAGAGAGTTATATAGAAACAACCACCCCATCATGTTTCAAACTCTTGACACTTATAACTATGAGATATCGAATGAGATAGAAAAGGAGTTAATCCCTTATCTATGCCAAAATATGTGGGCTACTAATCAGATATTCAGGACTATACACCTCCCTTATTTGGGATACGAATTCCACATTCAAACTATCAAGATACTCAGTTTTTTAGTTGGACATGAATGTTATCTCCGTGGCCCAGGATCCAAAACCTAAAAAGTATAGCATAAATATCTAACATTATTTTTCCATTACATCATAACTCTTAATCAATTGATAGCCGAAGCCACATCATGTATCTACATTTGAGGATGGGGAAAGTATGGATCACTACAATTCACCACACCCCTATAAAAACAGAACCCCTTGGCTTTGATATCCTCTAATGTCATAGACTTTGTTGAAATCTAGGGACCAGGTAACACTTATGCTGGTTGTTCACTACAATAGAATTTCCCCACTTCAGAGATTCACCAACATCACAAAAAGAGTAAGAGGATATCCAGAAAGTATTTTAACTAGTCCCCAAAAATCAACGAGAATTAATTTAAGACATGTAATCTATGGTTAAAATCAACCCAATGACACCTTGTAGAAACTGACTATGACCGTGGGATTCCATTCCACCAATATACTATTTGATCACAACTTCAACACATTAAATAGGATGATGTAGTAGCTTCTGTAGTAGTTGTTCAGGAGTGTACCTAGCTCAACAATTTGGGAGAATATCTACCACCACCTCCACCTATTGGATCATCAATTCCCTAGAGGATTCAGGAAATATTACTAGTAGATGTAAACAAATCCCATCTCACTGGGCTGGGGAAATTTATATTTCAATCACCATCATCCGGTTCATCATCCTCTGATAGGTTCCTAGGGAAATCAACAGCGATTCAATATCAACCACATCCTGTTGGACTAGGAGCATTTATATCTCAACACCCATCCCAAAAATCATCAAATCTGTACATGGAAGCATCACATCCTAAAAAGGATCAATCAATGAAAATTATGGCCTAGAATAACCCCCAACCCATAAGGATTGGGGAATTTTCATCATAATCCTCACCACAAAGAGAATTTGTCTTCTATAAGTTGGGAGGTAAATTTCAGTAGTCAATATCGAATCCCTTCCTCCCACTGTAAGACAATCCAATTATATTTGGGGTTTTTTTAGAAAACACGACCAAAAAATACCTCAAGGTTATTACTCATAGGCAATGATAGGAGGAGTGTACGATGAAGGAAATCTGACACCACTGAGGTCGCAAGCCAAAATAGCCCAATATGCCCAAGGGTTTGAGGAACAACCCCAATACAGGTAGGGTATAATCATTCTTCTACACTTAAATTAATGGGATAACCAAAATTTACCAATATGCCTCTGTAAATTTCATCACTTTAAACATAATAGATATGGTGGATCAAGATTCCTATGTAGAGGGCCACAACATGGAAAAAATACCTTGAGAGGAGGGTGATTTAATGCACCAACTGAGGCTTCACACACACAGAACCAAAGAAGGCTCCAAAATCTATCACATAAGAATATAAAGTTTTCCCATCTCTGATAGAAAACTTCCAAAGATAAATGGAATGGTGTGACTACATCCCAATCACCACCTAGAGGATTTGAGGTTCCTTTCATAGAGGAATAATTTTTACAATATGAGAATGAGATACAAAATCTCAGACAACTCAATGAAGAAATTCTCTGGGGAAATATTCCTAATGGGTATTGAATTCATGAAGAGTTGAATGTTCTTACTCTCATAGATTTCCTACATGAAAAATAAGAATCTAAGCATCAGATTATCTATAAATCATGGAAGTCAGTCTACAAAAATGAGGAAGTAAAAAATGATAGTGAATTACCTCCATTACGGTGATAACCTCTCCCTCTGTAGGGTAATCAATCAGTCTATGCACGAGTTGAAAATAAAAAGGAGATGAAGACAAGGGCACTACACCAATCCTCAACCACTCACTATAGATGGGAGACGACTCATACAGAAGTACCTCTAGAACTTCTTGACCCCATTGAGTCCATGGCTACTCGAAGGGAATCTACGGAAGGGTGATGAACACCTGTGTAGCCTATAAATAATCCATATCATGAAGGGGTGGATGACACTTTTCCTCCACCCAAATTTTGAAACCCTAACTTCTCTACCTTTGATGGCACATGATACCCTAAAAAACATCTAACACTCTTCATATCCCAATGTGGGATGATGAAGGGCCCTTGAGAACAGAAGGAGGAAACATAGTTGAGGTGATTTGTAAATACTCTAATAGGGAAATCCATTGTTTAGTACAATAGAATTCCAGAAAGACCCATTATAGGATGGGAAGACCTTCACCGACAATTAGTTTACTAGTTTTTATCCATGATGAGCTAAATGAAAATTGTCTACCTAAAGAACTGAAAGAAACAAAAAAAATGAGAGGTTGTCTAACTTAATAGCTAGATGTAAGGTTTTAACATATTCACTCAACATCCCTCCCTTATAGAAACAATTACTGGAACACTGTGCTAAAATTATTAGGGTTGATTTGCAGACACCTCTAATCCCAATGAAGTATCTGAGTAGGTTTTGTGAGTTTATAGAAATGGAACAATGTCTGGAGGATACCATTGAGAAAACCTGAGTTAAATCTCAACTCATTCCTTCTAAATAGGGGAAAAGGCTTGGTAAGGTAAAAGCTTCTAAAGTTACCCTCAAACCAGTAGTAGTTCCCTTTAAAACACCTAAACAGATCCTAAACAACCCATTGGATCCTGTCAAGCAGTAACAACTACAAAATCTCCCTATTCCAGAATAATGGGTAAATTAGGTTCACTGGAATTTAAGGAATGTCTGAATAAATTATACTCATTATGAAATGAACAAGTCCCCAGTTATTTCCTTACATCCATGTAAAATAACCTGATCAATTTACCAGAACCTAAGAATCCCAAGGAGGTCAACCTCACTATCCATCCTAGCTGCTACAATTTTCCTTAGAAGGTTGGGACATAATATCAAGAAATAATTCATCTTAAAAGACGTACATCAAGGAATGGTTGAATCTTGACTGGTGGAGTTATTTAACACCTCAGAGCAGGTGGACAGCTTAACCGTCACCCAGTCTGAAGAAGATGGTGGTTTGCAGAATGTTACAGCCATGCATGGATATAAGTTCAACAACTAGATGACTTAGAATATAGTTTATTATGCTCATTCCACCCTTAGAGCATAGCTGCGAAGACCCACAATTGATCCACCACCCAAGAAAGTGACATTGGATATGTCTACTGAAGGTGTTTTTTGTAACACCATAAGATTCCATGGTATGATTCTCTTTTATTAATGCATTAGATTGCGTTGTACGCAACTTCGAGTTCTAGTACACCACGACCAATCAAACTAGTCATTTAAAAAGTAGTTATGAATAGTAGTAATCTTTTTTTGAAATTTTATTTTTCAAAATGGACTTCATTTTCGGATTCAGAATATCAAAATTAGTTGGGGTGAATTTTTGGTATTTTTTAGAAAAATTTCAATTTTTGATGAATAGTGAAAAACACAGCGTTATTGTTTAAAAAAGAATTTTATTTAAATAATTATTATTTTTATTCAAATTTATTTTAAATTCAAAATATATACATAATACCTATATTAGTCCAATGTAATTAAATAGAGTAATTTTATAATAAGATTAGATATATTAAAGTTTATCGAACTTTTTAACGACTTTTACCCACCTTCTTGGCAAATTTACATATTTGCATAAAACGTAATTTTATCACTTCTGGGAATTGAATTTCCAAAATCTGAGAGACATGGTTGAAATTAGTAATTAATATGTGTTTCAATAGGATGGAAATAATTTTTGTTGAGATTTAACTTTTGAATTTTATTTACCACGGTTAAAATTAAACAGGGTAATTAAAGGTAAAAATGATATTATAATTACCCTGAAAAATGTCATAATTATATTGGATAAGTTTATATAGACCTCAATAAACCTTAGGAACAAAATATTATCCTTTTTATCCACTTGTAATAGATTAGGACATTTATTATTATTTTATTTAAAGAAGAGTTAAAAGTTTTAAATTAAAATTTTAATAACTAAAACATTCTTAATATAGGGTTATAAATAAGATAAATTAGACTATAAATAGTAATTATAAAGATAAAAATACTTCCTAAATCATTGAATTTTAATTATAATTTTTATACATTATATAATTAAATTTATTTATGACGCAATGATGATGCATTAATTACCTTATTAATGAAAGATTACAATAATTGATATTATAAATATTAAAATAAATGTAAAATGATACTATTGATGCATTCAAAGAATTTTATAGTTTAATATGACATGTTAGGCGTGATTAAATAATTTTTTTGAAGTGAAAAAGTATTTATGACATTCACAAAAACCAAATACTAAATAGTGTCAAAATTGACATAAATGAGTTTTTAAAATAAATACCATTTTATTAAATGATATAATATTTCTAAAAATATAAGTATCAACCAAAGGACTTATATAAGTTTAGATATGTCAATAATGAACCACTTAGGGTTCTCTTGGATTTTTATAGTAATTTTATTAACCATTTATTATAATAATCAATGAATACATGGTAAAAGATAAACTATTTAACTAAGAGTTAAATAAAAAATTCATGGTTAATATGGTGACATAAACTTGTCTAAAACCTATTTTTTGAGGGTTTAATGACCCATAACTACCTTATCCTAGAAATAAATCTTTTTGGATCCATTAGAAACTGAAAATTAGTTTATAATAAAATAATATTTCAATTTATTCCTAAGGTGCTCTTATAAAAGGGCACCTCCCATTCTCTCAAATTCAAATATCCAAATCCTTTTAGATCGGCCAACCCCTACCTAAATATCCTTCAATCTACCCTAAATTCAACCTAGAGGCCTTAAATTGATCAGAAATCCAACCTGAATATCCCTTTTGATCAAATCAAAAGGAAGCACCCGAAGAAGAGGTAATTATTTCATAACCTTGGTCAAAGTTCTTTTCTTATTCCACTTCCTCATTCTTTGTTGTTTCCATAATAAAATAATAAATTTAGTACCTTATACATAATGATATTTTATTATAAATATGGTACAACCATATGCATTATTCTATTCATCCTATGGATGACAAAGTCACCATACGAGTGTAGGTACATCTTACTGTTTCTACGTCGTGGTGTAGTTTGTTATTTAACACTTCATTTTTTGGATGGGTATAATAATGAGTAAAAATGATGTAAATAATAAATATAAAATGATAATTATTCTATATAAATAATATACTATCTAATTATATACAATTTCACCACTAATATGTTGATATTATCGCTCGTGCGTATGTACGACTTGCCGTCACCACGACACATTGCGATTTCATTCCCCATCGCAACCTTTAAAGAATAATTTTATTTTGATAATTAAAAATAATTTTTAAGAACATAATATAATTCTGGATATGAATCAAATACATCATATAAACATGACTTAGGTAACAATTCATATAAATTAAAATGAATCAGTTAACACCCAAAATAATGATACTGCTGAAATATTATTAACAAAACAATATTAGAGGATCATGTATGATATCATATTTATGTATGTGTATTATTGTATAATTTAATTACAATTATTTAAACATTAAACAGGAGGTTAAACTACCCTTCAATAAGTAAAAGTTCAAGGTAAGGGTTAATTTTACAATCTCTTTATTATTCAAGGTTTTTTATACGTGAGTATCTACTAAGACATCTTTATCATCCACATATGTGTTTCTTAAAAATGCATTCCAAAACATTTTTATGATTTAATAGACTATGGGTTAATGTCATTTATACCCTTGTTTGACTTTTTATAAAATGGTTTGAATGGAATCTTTCTGTTGCTTTCCAAACATGGTACTTTATGACCTTTTCGACCAATTAAGGAAAGAATGTTTTTTTAACTTATACGATGGGTGAATCTATTATCCACCATTATAACACCTTCAAATCTTACCTTAAAACATTATAAGAATATTTTCAAAACAAATGTTTTCTTTTATAGTTACGTGAATATTAAATGAATACAAAGAGATATTTGACTCAAATAGTTTTTGGATTGATTTCATCTTTGTGAACATGCTTCATTGGATTTTAAATTTGTTTGATGTTGATTTATTATGATACAATATTCCATATTGTATTGATGTTTTTGTGATATGTTTTACGATGGATGTGCTATTTTAATACCATTCATGGTTTATGGTTAAAATATTGACATTTTGTATTCTAGTTTTAATACGAATGATTATAATATGTTTAAAATTTTTATATGTGGAATGCATTGGACTTAGTAAGTGACGGGTGGGGCCCGCTCTAGCCCCTCGATGCATCAATAGGTCTCATTGGACAAAAAAGTTCCTTGGAACAAGGCCTTGCTAAAATCTTTATTTAGTATCGGCACGAGGCCTTGACTATGTGGTTATGATGCCTGACATTATGCATTCCATCATTATGAAATCAGCTATTGATATTACATGTGATTATTCGACTACTAGAATATCTATGTGAATAAGTAAATGGAATTATTTGATTTATCTTTTCCATATTATGCTGAAGTTTATGTTTAAAAGGCTTGTGTTTTAGTCTTATACATTTCCTTAAATGTTTATTCTTATTTATGATAGTTTCCTCTATATTATTATCCTTACAAAGCATCTGAGCTCACCCCTTTCTTATGTTTTCTTTACCTAGGATGTGGAGGAGTATATTATGATTGACTTACATGGATATGATCAGGGATATAAGTGTGTTCATAGGGGAAAAACTGTTATGTTTTTATTGTATGATGTAATGTAAAACTTATGTATGTATCTAGTACTTCCAAGGATGCTAAACTATTCGATATTTTGAGAATCAATCTCTTGTGATCATGAAAATGTTATGTATTAATTCACCGACTCTTGGTAACTTGGGTTGGTGCATTACAGTTGGTATTAGAGGATATTTAGTACAGAAATTGTAACCTAGATTCGAAAAACTTTAATTAGAGAACATTACCTTAAGATAAACGTTGAGTATTAGTATAGAAGAACTTTCTAGAATTTTGATAATGTAGAGATTTTGTGTGTTTTTCACGAAATACATCCATTTCTACATGCAAGCAGGTAGAGGTGGCTCAGGCATAGATGTATCTATGGGTAAAACCTGAAAACACTACTTTGAGCTAGACTCGAACGGGGACTATTGCAAGACAACCGTCCTTGCCGCACTCTTGGTTACGAAACTCTCAGGGGATATGCTTATGATAATTCAAATTTTATTTAAAAACCATTATGGAGGATTTATGAATAAATACTTCCTCAAAGAAAACATTTTTTTATGATTATGGATTATATGCATAAACTCTTCAGTTTATGTTAGGTATTTTACAAGTTTGGAATTATGCATTGTGATTCATAAAATAACCTAGTGTATTCCATAGTTTAGAAATTATGCTTAGTGGAAGAAATGGAAACCATATCAATAAACATAATCCATGTTGGGATTTTTTTCATACTCAAGATAATTATAGTAGAGCTAGTGATGCAACTGATGCTGAACAACTTATAACCACACTGGGACAGGTAACTCAGATTATGAATAATAACCTTACCTGTATGGAACACCCTAATCCACAACATGGAGGATCAATGTTAGACCTATTTATGATTTAACAACCACCAAAATTTAAAGGGAATACAAATCCAGTTGTTTCTGAACAATGGATAAGTTCCTTTGAGAAATTATTTCATGATTTGGGGAGTAGCGAAAGGGGAAAAGTTGTCATGGCAATTTATCGCCCCACAGGAGATGCCGATCAATGGTGTTCATTAATTCAAAACACAAAGGAGGATGAAGAAGTATAAAATATGGAATGGAGAAAGTTTAAAGATATTTTCTTTGAAAAATACTTTTCTCGTGAACATCGAGCAGATATGGAAAGGAAAATTTTGAGTTTGAGGCAAAAGGAGGATGAGAATGTCGCAAAGTATGAGGGAAACTTTACAAGGTTAGCAAGTCATGCTATAGATTATATACGTAACCCAAGGAGTAATATTGATCAATTATTTGATGTGTTAAAACCATTTATCCATCGAGAATTAGTCTCACAATCCTTCTCTTCATGCAAATATATAGTCTCATGTGCTATCAATATAGAAAAGTAATTTTATAAGTCTTACGACTTTAAAAAAATGAAATAGAAGAAGAGATCTTCTGAACACACAAGGAATACAAATAAGGGGAAGAAGGGAAAATTTTAATTTCCATCCTTCAGTAAATGTGGGAAGAAACAATCTGATACATTCCTAAAGGGAATGAGAGTTCGTTACAAGTGTGTTGAAAAAGGGAACCAAGAACATTATTGCAAGGGAAAGAAAGAGACTATCAATGTTGAATGCTACAATTGTAGAGAAATGGGGAATTATGAAAATGAATGTCCTAATCTCTAAGTAAACATACCTCAGAAAAGGCCAAGGGATAATGAACAAGATTATGCGGTCACAACTTCTCTGGTTGAAGCTTTGAATGACATGGTGGAAGGTAATTTAATCGTTTCCTTAAATTTGTTCAATGATTTATTTGATTCTGGATCATTGAATTATTTCACATCTTCCTTGTTTTCCAAGAAAATTAGATATTTACAATTTGATTTAACAAGGGAGTTTTCAGTCAAAACTCCTAAGAGAAGTATTATTGCAACAAATTTTTGTGAATCAGTTACCATTATGGCATATAAATGTGCTTTATATGAAAATATTATTGTCATAACCATGATATAATTTGATATAATCCTCTGTATGGATTTTCTTTCGGACCATGATGTGAAAATTTATTGTAAGAAGAAGGAGGTTACAATTTTTGATGATGATAAGGAATACCTTATCGTTAGAGTAGAAATATCCCCATCTGATTATTATATAGATCTACCCCTAATAGCTCTACTAAATTAAATTATTGGGGAGGAAGGGTGTGAAATAACTATGGATGGGGAAATGAATATTCAAATAGAGGGTATACCTATTGTTTAAGAATATGTAGATGTGTTTCCAAAGGATTTACCTGGACATCCTCTAGAACAAGAAATTGAGTTTTCCATTTACTTAATTCCTAGTTCAAGGCCCATATTGAAGATCCATTATAGAGTAAACACTATAGAATTAGTGGAACTAGAGAAACAACTAGAGGAATTGAGTAATAAAAGATTTATTCACCCTATTGTTTCTCCATGGGGAGCCCATGTTCTTTTTGTTAAGAATAAAGATTTATCTATGAGGTTGTGCATTGACTACAAGGAGATTAATTCTATAACAATGAAGAACAATAATCCCCTACTGATGACTTATTCGATCAACTTCATTGAGCTCAATATTTTTCAAAGATTAACCTTCAATCTGGATATCATCAGTTGTGTGTGATGAAGGAATACATTCTGAAGACAGTATTTCATACTAGGTATGGGAATTATGAGTTTACAGTAATGCCTTTTGGAATGACTAATACACCCTTTTTTTCATGGTTTGAATGAATAGAGTTTTCAATGAATATCTTGATGAATTTTTAGTAGAATTTATGGATGATATCTTGGTACACTCTAAAACCTACAAAGATCATAAAAATCACTCGCGTACAATTCTAAATACTGTTAGAAGAAATAAATTATATGGGAAGTTTAAAAAGTATAAATTTTGGGTTCAGGAGATATATTTTCATGGATATATTATCTCTAAGTATGGAATCTCTATTGATCCTTTAAAGACAAAGGAAATACAAGAATGGCCACCACCAACGAGTATAACTGAGGTACACATTTTCATTGGTTCAGTAGGTTACTATCGGCATTTCATCTATAATTTTGCCCGATTGGCTAACCCATTAACCCAAATCACATGTAAAGTGGTTAAATTTGTTCGAAAAAAAGAGTGTGAAGAATGTTTTGAATAATTGAAGAGAAGATTAGTCAATGGTCTTATCTTGAATCTACCATCGGGGAATGATGGGTTTGTTATTTATAGTGATGCTTCAAAGAAAGGACTGAGTTGTGTCATTATGTAGAATGATATGGTTATTGACTATGCATCACGACAACTAAAAATTCATGAACAAAAGTATCCCACTTGTGATCTCGAGTTACCCATAGTAATATTTACTATGAAGATATGGACACACTATCTCTATGGTGAAAAAATGTGAGATATATACTGATCAAAAGAGTTTGCAGTATATTTTCTAAAAAAAAAACTCAACATGAGGGAAAAGAGTTGGATCGAATTACCCAAGGATTATGATTGCACTATACACTACTATCCGAGGAGGGAAAATAAGGTGGAAGATTTTTTGAGCAAGAAGGATCACGGAGTTATGAAAAAGATGTGAGTTTAAAGGGATCCTCTGTTCATGGATACAGTAAATATGGATATGGGAATAATCATGGACGGTGAAATATTGATACCTTTTCAAATGGTTTTAAGTCCATCTTTACTAGAAAGGATAAAAATTTCTTAGACTGATGATGAGGTGTTTCAAAAGAAAATTAAAGTAGTGAATGATGGGAGATTGATCTAATTTTTATATGAAGATGGAATTTTGAAATTTGGGAAGACATTGTGTTCCTGATATACCTGATCTAAAATGATAATTTTTGGATAATGCACATAACTCTAATTTCTCAATACACCTTTGTAGCACTATGATGAATAGATATTTGAAGGAACATTTTTGGTGGGACAACATGGAGATGGAAATTTCTGATTATGTGTCAAGATATATAGTTTTTCAATAGGTGAAGGCTATAAGACAACTACCTAGATGAGTCATGCAACCTATTCCCATACCTGACTGAAAATGAGATGATATTACAATGGACTTTGTCATGGGGATACCAAATAATCATAGAAGGAATAATACAATATGGGTCATTGTTGATCATCTTACCAAGTCAGAACATTTTCTTGCTATAAGAGAAGATTTACCACTTTAACATTTAGAAATACTATACATTAATGAAATTTTAAGACTTCATGGTGTACCCCTATCGATTGTTTATGATCGTGATACCCATTTTACATCAAGATTCTAGAAAAGTATTCAGAAGTCCCTAGACATTGAACTTAGTTTGAGCACTACCTACCACCCTCAAACTGATGGAAAATCAGGACGGAATATTCAAACCATAGAAGACATGTTGAGATATTTGTCACTTGACTTTCAAGGTAAGTGGGATCAGTATTTACCTATGGTTGAATTTTCTTAGAACAATAGCATCCATTCAAGTATTCAAATGGCAGCATGTGAAGCGTTATCTGAAAAAAGATGTCCAACACCAACTTTTTGGGATGATGTTTGTGAATGAAAACTCGTAGTCCCATAACTTGTTGAGTAAACAATGGAAAATGTTCATATTATCCAAACCCACATCAAAGAAGCTCAATGTAGTAAAAAGATCAATACCGATAACCAAAAAAGGGATTTGGAATTTCAAGTAGGTGATCATGTTTTCTTGAAGGTATCTCTATGGTAGGGTGTTTTACAATTCAGCAAGAAGGGAAAATTAAGTCCCTGGTATATCATACCTTTTTAAATTATAGAAATAATTGGAGTTTTAGCTTACCGTTTGGTAATGCCTTCAAGTCTCTCCAATATTCATGACGTGTTCCATGTATTACTGTTGAGAAAATACATGTCTGACCCAAGACATGTACTCACCTATGATGAAATAGAACTGGAACCCAATCTGTCTTATTGTGAAGAGCCTCACAGGATTCTTGATACCAAAGAACAAGTGTTGAGAAACAGGATTACTCGTCTGGTGAATGTTCTATGGAGAAACCATAAAATGAAAGAGATAAATTGGGACCCTTTGGAACTTATAATGAAGAACCACCCAAATATTCTTATGTAGTAATATTTTGGAAATTTTGAGTAAGAAATTATTTGAGGGAGGTGAGAATGTAACACCCAAAGATTCCATGGTACACTTTGAATAATACATTAGCCTACGTTGTACGCAATTTTGTGTTCTAGCACAACACGACCAATAAAACTAGCCATTTAAAAATCAGTTATGAATAGAAATAATCAATTTTTGAAATTGTAATTTTTTTTTTCAAAATGGACTTCATTTTTGGATTTGGAATATCAAAATTATCTTAGGGTGAATTTTTGGTATTTTTCTAAAAACATTCAATTTTGATGAAAAGTGAACAAACACTATGTTATTGTTTAAATATTACTTTTATTTAAATAATAATAATAATAATTTAAATATATTTTAAAGTCAAAATATATACATAATACCAATATTAGTCCAATTTAATTCATTGGAGTCATTTTATAATAAGATTAGATATATAATCTTTTATTGAACTTTTTATCTTCTTTTACCCATCTTCTAAGGACATTTGAAATTTTCATAAAACGTAATTTTACAGCTTCTATGAATTGAATTTCAAAAATCTGAGAGACATGGTTGAAATCAGTATGTAAAATTTGGTTCAATAAGATGAAAATAATTTTTGGTGAATAGTAACTTTTGAATTTTATTTATCACTGTTAAAAGTAAATAGGGCAATTAAAGGTAAAATTTATATTATAATTACTCTAACACATGTTCTAATTCTATTTGATAAGTTTATTTCGACCTAAATAAACTTTAGGAATGGAATATTATCCATTTTGATCAACTTGGATTAGATTTGGAAATTTATTATTATTTTATTTAAAGAAGATTTAAAAGTGTTAAATTTAAATTTTAATAGCTATACCATTTTTAATATAGGGTTATATATAAGATAAATTCCACTATAAATATTCATTATAAATCTAAAAATATTTCCTACATCATGGTATTTTATTTTTAATTTTTATACATTAAATAATTAAATTTATATATGACATAATGATGATGCATTAATTACATTATTAATAATAGATTAAAATAATTGATATTATAAATACTAAAATAAATGTAAATTGAGGCATTTTATGTATTCCAATAATTTTTGAGGTTAATATGACATGTTAGGTTTGATTAAATAAATTTTTTTCGAAGTGATAACGTTGTTAGGACTTTCACAAAAACCAAATACTAAATAGTGTCAAAATTGACATAAATGAGTTTTTAAAACAAATAATATTTTATTAAATGATATAATATTCCAAAAAACATAATGTACTTAAAAAGGGATAATATAAGTTTATATGTGTCAATAATGAACCATTTGGGATTATATTGGCCTTTTATAGTATGATTATTAACCATTTATAATAATAATACAAGAATACATAGTAAAAGTTAAACTATTTAACTAAGAGTTAAATATAAAAGATAAGGTTAATATGGTGACCTAAAATTGTCTAAAACATATTGGTTTATATTATTTAGTCCTAACCCACATTATACTAGAAATAAATCCTTTTTGAGCCATTAGAAACCAAAAATGACTTTATAATAAAATAATATTTCAATCTTTTCCTATGGTGCCCCTCACCTCTCTTATAAAAGTGTAGTTCCTCTTCTCTAAAATTCACACATCCAAAGCCTTTTGGAATGGCCCAAACCAACTAAAATATCCTCCCAACTACCCTCACTTCAACATATAGGCCTTACTTTTATCAGAACTCCAACCTAAGGATCCTTTTTGATCAAATGTAAAGGAAGCACCCGAAGAAGAGGTAATTAGTTCATCACATCTTTCAAAGTTCTTTTTTATTCCGCTACTACATTCTTGAGTGTTTCCATTATAAAATAATAACTCCATTAACTTATAAATACTGAGATGTAATTATAAATATGGTACAACTGTATTCGTTATTCTATCCATACTATTAATGAAAAATTCCCCATATGTGCGTACGTACGGCTTACCATCTCCACGTCATGGTGTAGTTTTCTATTCAACACTTTATTATTTGGATGAGTATAATAATGAGTATAAATTATGTAAATAATAAATATAAAATTTCAATTATTCTGTATATATAATATACTATCCAATTACATACTATTTCACCATAAATAATATGATATTTTCGCTTGTGCGTACGTACAGCTTACCGTCTCCACGACGCGATGAGATTTTGTTCCCCATCGTAAATTTCAAGAATAATTTTCATTTGATAATTAAAAATATTGTTTAAAAACATTATATAATTATGTATATGAATCCAATACATCATATCCATAACAAACATTACATATGTAACAAATCATATTAATGAAAACAAATCAGTTAACACCCGAAACAATGATACTACTGAAATATTATTAACAAAGAAATATTAGAGGATCATATATGATAATATATTTACGTATGTGGATTCTTGTATAATTTAATAACAATTATTTAACCATTATACCAGAGGTTAACCTATCCTCAACTAAGTAAAAGTGAAAGGTAAATTTTAATTTTACAATCTCTTTATTATCTGAGGTTTTTATACGTGAGTATCTACTGAGACCTCTTTATCATCCACATCAGTGTTTCTTAAAAATGTTTTTAAAAAACTTTTTACTATTTAATAAACTAGGGGTTAATGTCATTTATACCCTTATTTTACTTTTTTAAATTTTTTTGAAATGAATCTTTCTGTCTCTTTCTAAACATGTTACTTTATGACCTTTTCAACCAATTAAGAAAAGAATGGGTTTTTAACTTATATAGCGGGTGCGGATATTTTACACTATTATAACACCTTAATAGATTCCCTTAAAATATTATAATAATATTTTCAAAATAAATTTTATCTTTTATAATTACATGACATTTAAATTAATACAAAGATTTATTTCACTCAAATAGTTTTTGGAGTGATTTCATATATGTCAATATCCTTCGTTTGATTTTATGTTTGTTTGAAGTTGATTTATTATGATACAATCTTCCATATTTTGTTGAAGGTTTTATGTTATTTTTGACTATGGATGTTCTATTTTTATACCATTTTGGGTTTATGGTTAAAGTATTGACATTTCGTATGCTAGTTTTAATATGAATATTTATATTATGTTTCAACCTTTTCATATGAGGCATGCATTGGACTTAGTAAGTGACATGCGATGCTCGCTATATCCACACGATGCATCGGTAGGTCTCATGAGGCAAACTAGTGTCTTGGGACAAGGCCTTGACAAAATCCTATTTGTAGTCTTTGCATGAGGCCTTGACTACGTGGTTATGATATCCGAAATTATGTATTCCATAATTATGAAATTAGATATTGATATTATATGTGATTATTCGACTAATAGAATATCCATGTGAATAAGTAAATGGAATTATTTGGTTTATCATTTATATATTATGATGATGTTTTTGTTTAAAAGTCTTGTGTTTTAGTATTATACATTTCCTTACATGTTTATGCTTATTTATGATAGTTTCCTTTATATTGTAATCCTTACTGAGCATATGATCTCACCCATTTATTATGTCTTCTTTTCCCAGGATGTGAAGAAGTATATTATGATTGACCGACTGGGATAGGCTAAGGTATATAAGTGTGTTCAAATGGGAAAAAATTTTGTTTTTTTATTTCATGATACAATGTAAATATTTTGTATATATCTAGTACGCCCAAGGATACTAAACTAATCAGTATTTCAAGACTTGATCTCTTATGATCTTTCCAATGTTATGTAATAATGTACCGACTTTGGGTAACTTGAGTTGGGGAATTACATTTTTCACCATTAGATACATGAATATACAGAAGAGGAAGATTCGTATTTTGCTCTGATGTCGGCATAAACCCTTGCATATTTCTTCCATGCAACATCCAAAACATGAGCACCAACCCACCAAATGGAACCCTAATTAGATGAAGAGATCATCTTGGGTTCTTTCAAAGTGGTACGAATGGAAGACCCCTTCTATGATGATTAATATTCCTTAGAGTATGAGTTCCCCACACCAAAACAAGGAATATGAGGTCACATGCATATGATCCGTGTTTATAGAGGACAACATGGGAATGGTGAGACCCAATATTTGGGTCATGAACCCAAATAGAACATATATTTAGTTGATACATGTGGGAATGCACTCAAGAAATCCTAGAAAAGACATGGAGGTTCCCCACAACCCTCATGCGGTTGTCTACACCCAGTTTTTTTGCATAACTTCCTAGTAGGGGTTGGATTAACTGATCATCCCAATAAACGAGGAAGGCTAGCACAACCTGCACCACTAGAATAAGATTCTCCCTCAACCTATACAGAAGCACCAAACCCATCCACCTCAAATTCTTCACCTCCTAAGACACATGTTATTGAGAAACCCAACAATGCTATGAACAAAACTCTTGAACAAAAGTACATCATTATGAAATATTTTTTGATTTTTCCATCCAATCTCTCAATCCTCATTGCACTCTATATTTCAAAATAACTCAGAAAGGAGCATATTAAAGCCTTAAAAACGATGATAGAAATTTGAGGAAGATGTCGTTGAAACTGAGTTTTATTGAATGGAGACCAAGTCAGTATAATTCCATGTCACCATCTCATTCATAGAGGACTATCATGAAGAAGTCATCTAGGGACACATCAAACCCCTATATGTTTCAGGTAGACTTGATAATGTTAATATCTAAAGGAATGTGATTTATAATGGCCTAGGGATCAATCTTATCCCGATTCAAAACCCCCAGTGTTTGGGATATAGTGAAGGGGATTTTTCTCCCACAAATATGACTATTAAGGGGTATGATATTCATGAGAAAAGAACTATCAGGAAGATAAAACTCAAAGTTCAATTTTGAGATATCATATATGATTCTGATTTTATGGTCATCTAGTAAGAAACCATACACAATTTCCTTCTTAGAAGAACCTATCTTCATATCCACATGGTGGTTCCTTCAATATTCCATCAATCTCTAATATACCCCATCGAGGGAAAGGTTGGTATACTACATGGTGAAAACACCTCCTTCAAGAATTTCTAAGCCACATATGTTGAAGCTGGTTTAAGGAAAAGGGGATGCAAACAACCAATGGTGGATGATGATATATAGGTTTCAGACCCCAATGTCTTGGGGATCACCCCTACAAATACTTGGATTATTCTCAATAATGAAAATGTGCTCCCATAAATTTGGTTGAGGTAATATACATAGTCCCAGAGGTCCAAGCCCCTCCAATCCCTAGTGGCATTGCAAAAAAAATACCTTCGACATCTCTCTGAAATGACTCTTGAATAAGGGGATGATAATGTATCTTCTCATGGACTCTCTCATCTCGATAGTGATAGAGACTCCCCCATAATTCTATCTCCATCTGAGAATTCATACATAGAATCATAGGTGGAATAATAAGAGGATGAACTCAGGAACACCTCTCCCGTATTTTAAGAAGGTGTATCCACCACCATCGACGAGCACATGTTAGTAAATATTGGTACATAAGAAGACCCAAAACCTTCACTGATTAGTGCTAACATTCCCCTTAAAGATAAAGATATGTACATTTTACATATGTTCAAATAGTATTCCCCATGATTCCGCAACACAGAATAAATTTGAATATGCTAAACTGTGATTTCTAGGTAACATCAGGGAAGTTATTTAGCTTTGTGGTATTCCACAACAACATCAAGGTCGACCTAGAGAACATGATTGATATTTTAGTAATATCACCCCCATAAATCTCAATGTAATGAGGGGAATCTATGGGAGAATCACTTACATTAATAAATTCATAACCAACTTGGTATGAAAATATCTCCCTTTCACCAGGCTAATGATGAAGGGAATCAACTACCAATGGGATGCGGATTTAAAAGAAGCCTTAAATTGTATCAAGTAATATCTACTACACCCAAAAGTATTGATTCCCCAGTGGTGGTAAAGACACTCATATTATATTTGGATACCATGGAACTCTCACTTGGTTCCCTCCTTATGTAGAAGAATGATGTGGGGAGTGGGAAGAGTCTTTGTTACCTCAGTCAAAAAAATTCTAGTTATTGATATGTAATAATTAAATATTGAGAAGAACTGCCTAACACTTATCTTTGTAGTTCAAAAGATAAGGCATTATTTGCATCACCAATAGGTCCATATGATCTCTTATATTGACCCACTCAAGTACATTTTTGGATTCCCCATGCTAACTGGGCATTTGGCCTGATTGGTGGTCATTATGAAACAATAGTACTTCCAGTTCGTGTCCCAAAGGTAGTGAAAGGGAATGCCTAGGACGATTTACTAGTAGAATATACCACCCTAAAACGTGGACTATTAGATACCAAAATTCTATGTGATGAGGATTTCTATGCCCATGGAACTTTATATACATGGTATATGTATTTTCGATTGTGCATCATCAGAAAAAGGATTGAAAATCCGAAGCTCAATTAGGTTGGCTTAGGGAATGTCTTTCTTTCTCTAGAAAAATAAAATTTTCCATACTCTTTCTCACAATACAAAGGCCACACAAATAATGAGGTAGAATACCAATCCCACATATCTAACATATAGAAAGGCCTACAACTACAAATATTATAGCTAAATATAAAAGGGGATTCAAAACTTGTGATAATGAAGATAAATGGTGAATATGCCATTAAAAAGGAAGAATTAAACCCTCTCACTGGCTATGTATGATGAATAAGGAAAGAATTACCTTTTTCCCCACATTGCATCTTGTTACCCGACCACATAATGCTTGCGATGATGCATTGGATAATGCAACCACAAGCCTGGACAACCCTGATATGGAGGAAACAATCTTTGGTATCACACCCCGAAGAATGGTCTATTTGATAATTATTTGAAATATGGAATAAAAAAATTAGGTAAATACATATATATATTATTAGTAATAGATATCCACCCCTAGATAGATGGATTCCATAATTGGTTATCTCCAAAACGAGAATCTCTCCATAGACCGAGATAGAAGGGAACATATTCAGGCATGTGCAATAAAATTTACACTGTAGAATGACCCAATTTAGAAGATATCTATCTACATTAGAGGATTTTATAGAATCCTCCTCAAATACATATTATAAAGAGAGGTCTACACCGTTATGGAAGAAGTCCGTGCAGACTGTTGCAGTGCTCACCAGTTAGGGACTAGGCTCTCCCACTAAATTAAGAGGTTGAAATATTACTAGGAAACCATGATACTAGACTATGTGGAATTCACCATGAAATTTCATGCATGCTAGATCTTTGAAAACATCTTCCACCATCCCCTAGAATGGCTACATAAAGCTAAATATTCTTATCTGTTTTCAATTTGGGGAATGGATATTTTGGGGCCATATCCCCCATCCACAACTAAGCAGTTCAAGTACATCCTTCCTACTAACATATTATTCTCCAAATGGTCTAAGGAAATGTACCTCAAGGAATTCTAGATGAATAATATCATCAACTACATAAATTCACATATCATCACGAGGTTCGGTGTACCTCACACATTATTAATAGACAAAAAAACCAACTTCTATTCTAAAAAGTTGAAGAAACTATACCAAGAGTACAATATTGAGTCTAATCACACATCATGATATCATGCAGTGGGAAATGGATAGATAGAGGCCTTCAATGAAACTATCAAATATATTCCAGAAGATGGTGAACAAGGATAAGATGTCTTATATGGAAAATCCCTTTCATGATTTATGGGCCTACCGTACTACCATACGTACAACTACACAAGAAACATCATACTCACTAGTGTACTAGATAGAGGAAGTGTTACCCATATAAGTCTAACTACCATTGATCTAAATAGCCATTTTTGGAAAACTCTTAAATGAAGAGTAATTGAAAAAGTGGGTAGATGAATTGGAGTGGCTTGATGAGAACATGTTGTGTACATTGCACAACCCTGAAGTCCATCAGAATCAAATCACATGAGCCTTTAATAAGAAGGTTCACCTCTATTCATTCCACCAAGGAGAAGTGGTATTGGTTATTAGGATCCCAATGATACCAGGAAAGAATCCTCTAAAGCTATAACCCAAATTCGATGGTCCTTAAATCATACATAAGGTCTATCACAATGGATCTTACTCAATGAACACAATGTATGGGTAATGTGTTACACCCCCCCCCCCAAATGAGCGGGTTCTCATGAAATACGTTGCATAATTGTCATCAAGCACCCCTCATCCTGGAAGCATGATGTTGAACTACAGAGTATCTTAAGTTATGGATGTAATACTTCAAACTAAACAACATCTCATGTCCAAACCACATGACAGTAAACTACATATAGTGCATCCTCACCTCATGAATTTAAACTACACAGATCCCCTAATGCCTCATATTCCTTCATATCAGGCAACCCAATTCCAAGCAATGCGACTTTAAACTACATGGAATCTCATGTCATAACCATATGACATTAAACTATATAGAACACATCCTTACCATATGATATTAAACTACATAGAATAGTCCATCACTGCATGATATTAAACCACACATGAATCACCAAGTCAATAAAGAATTGTCATACATGAGCAAGATCTGTGTGATGGAAGGATGAAATGTACCCATCCCCAGATGAGATTCATCTCAGTATAGGGAGTTTGTCATTCTATAAACTATGTATGGATTTCTTCTTACCATCATAGGATACATATTTATTACCAAACCTCTATTTTGTTACCTAGCCACAATGTTAATTTCCATTCACATTGGGTTATTGTCATCCCCACCATGATACATTAACTGCATGGTTGATGTCCTTACCACATGAAATTAAACTACATGAGTTTCTAGAACTATGTATGGATTTATTCTCATTATAATGAGATATATAGGGACACCTGAATCCTATATCTTGGTCCAACCACCACATGATACAATATTCCTCTATCCTACGCTTAATCACCTCTACATAGTGAGAGGAACCCTTTCCATTTCTTATTTCTCACACAAAGTACAGCTCACATGAGCATTGAAATTTCAAGAAGGGTTTCCTCACATGAACAAGGCATGTAATATCATAGTAGAGTCATCATAGTCATAAATGGAATACCTTAAAAGGAATACCATGAGACCTCACCACATGATGATAAACTTCACAATTGATGTCATTTGCATGACAGAAAACTACACATGACTATAGACCTCACATGAGAGGACCACTATTGTTGGAGTTGGACTCTTACCACACCCCCATTCAATAACTACATGTGAGTTGATTCTTGACATCACATGATACATAGTGATGCCCAAATATCCATCCCTAGGTCTAGTTATAACAATTAAAAATAAAAATTCCCCCTCTATGTGTATAATATAAGATTTCACATGAATATACTATTTCAATAACTACATGTGGATTGATTCCTATTATCATAGGATACATAGTGACAACCATAATTCTATACCTAGGTCGAGCCATAATCACCTTTTTTACATCAGCAAGCCTATGTCCTTTCTGCATGATGTTAAACTACAAGGTTCCTTGAGAACTACATATTGATTTCTTCCAATCATCATAGGATACGTAGTGAGACATGGATCTAAAATCCTGGGTAATGCAACAAAAACTAGTAAAAAAGGAATTCCAAATTCAAAGGGGATGATCCATACAAGACAATTTTTCCTACTTAAGAGTTAGATCTACGTCCGGCCTACCTGTGCATGTAATATATCTTGAAAAATTATTCACATCGATTCCCACATCCTTACCGAATGATGAATAAAATACAAGTTGAATGTATTGATCACATGACATTAAAAATTTACAATAAATACATCCTTACCACATGATGTTAAAATTAAATTAAAATTTCCTTACCTCATGATGTGAAACCAGAATGGACTAAGTACATCCCTACTAAATGATGTTAAACTAGACGGACAATCATCTATTATCATCCATTATCAAGGGACCAGAAGAGACTTACCCCTAGTCTTCCAGATTATGAGGTTCTTTCACTATCTTTTAAGCACCTCAATTTATAAGTCACGCTTCATGTATCAATCAAATCATGTTTCCAAAACCCTATAATTCCCTTTGTAAAGGAAAATAGATCTCTAATTTTGACCATAATATTGATTCATAGGGGATTAGACCTACCAACCAGAGAAATATTCTCAATATAAGGATGGATTTCTTATCCTTGTGATCCCGATGCCACTATGGAGAAACTCATCACTTGAGGGTGTTCTGGGTTATCCCTAGTATGATTATGTCCTATCATTTATCATGACCTAATAACCTCAATATTTGATTTAAAACATTTTCATATCTTTCCCAGATGTATGTTGGAGTGATTTGGTCTCTGTGTATCCTAATTGAGATCTTGTATAACATCCCCTTATATTAGGTCCATGTGATTCATGACCTTAAACTTCCTGCACTTTGGTAAAATTTTTAGGACCTTAAAATTATTTCCTATAATGGTCCAAATCACAAGACTTTAATCTGATAGAGAAAGAGACACAAAACTTAACAGGTTGAAAACCAACAATGGGAATACTGATAAAATTTCAAGTCTTAACTTGCGAAACTCTTCATCTTTAGAGTTTAGGAAAAACTTTGGGTTCAAATAAATAAGGCATAAATTTCATATAGACTAATCTATATCCCTAGTAAAAGACAAGATATATTCACTAGACCCCCTAATTCATTAAAAAGTTAGAGTATTAAATTTTCACATCTTCTTTTCATGATAGTATGTTTTCTAGGCTATGAAAAAAAATTAGGGTTTTTACCCCTTCCTGGATATTACATATTCCATAAATCACACTTCATGATTTAAAATCCTTGGGTCATCACAAACCTTTCATAACCCTTGAAAAGGAAAATGTATCCTTCTTCTTGACCATTATATCGATGCATAAGGGCTCGTACCTACCAACTAGAAAAATATTTAACCAATATAAATGGATTTCAAATTCTTGTGAGACTGAAATTATAGTGGTAGAACCCAACACATGGGGTTTCTTTGGGACATTAACAGTATTATTGTACTTTACCATCCTCCTAACCAAAGCACTTTGGACCATGATTTACAATCCCATACCAGACTATCCATGTAGATTTGACATCCTTGATATTATTTCACCGTGTTTTGTACCCTTTAAAAATGAAAGGATGAGAAACTTCATTCCCAATCCTTTTGATGGCCCACACCTCATGATTCAAAATAATAGGGCATAGGGTTAGATCTTCACAGTTAAGAGCTAAACGTCCCTATGGTACCAAAACCCTTGATTTTTTTTTTCTATACCGAGCCTCATAATCTAGAAATTTGTGTCTTCATAAATATTTTAGGGCCCTCAAAAAAGAGTGGAGATCATCCTTGTGTTACAATGATATAGATTTATAAGGTAATTAAACTACCAACTAAATGAATATCCTACTTGCAAGAAAATAACTCTGAAAATTGTGATCCCTGGTAACAATATGGAAAAACCTGGCACCTCAGGGTGTTATTTTTCATCCTTGACATGTATTAACCATCCCATATTCATCAACTCAAACTTTTGGGTTATGACTTACATCACCCGTATTCTAACTATCCAGGTGGGCCTAAGATCCCTAGTATTTCTCCCTCATCTAGCATTACCCCCATAAATATTCCATGAACCTTGGAAAAGAGTGTAGAAAACTCTTTTTGAAAATGATATGAACACATAAGGGAATTTAACTACCTACCAGAGGAATATAATCCTTATATGAAAGGAGATATGTTCCTTAGAAGCCTCAGCAACACCAAGACAAAACCAAACACCCTAGGTTGTTTTGGGTCATTCCTGGCATGTCTTTACCATATTCCAGGATCATTTTTCAAGTCTTGTTAGTAATAATTTTAACTACAAGGAATCTTAACGTCCAAGATAAAATAACCTAAACTAAAATGATATATTCTTCAAGTTAAAATACCTTAAACTATAGTGACAAAATTTCCAAGCTAAAATTTCCAAAACTACAATGATAGAAGGTCCAAGATAAAATACCATAAACTATAATGACAAAAGGTTCAAGGTATAAAACCCTAAAATATAGAGATAGAAAATTTGAGCTAAAAGACCCCATACTTTAGCGATAAAAAGACTGAGATAAAAGAACCTAAACTAAAAAACAATAATGATTTATTTTGAATGAATGGAAAATCTTGTAAGGACCACTATATAGACTCGGATAAAATACAACTACACTCTCTAATCCTATCATATTCAGAAAAAGATAGAGAAAACTCCCTCTAGGACATATATTTTAGGCAATTTTCCCCTTGAAAAACATGTAATATGAAGATAACTAGAACACATACATCAATTAGAAACCACATTTTTTGTGGGAATTCAGAATAACTTCTTGAGAAGAATTTTTCAGAAGTTAAATATTCAGATCTATACATTCAATTTTACTTGTTATTATTCCAAAGGTGGGTTTTTTTGGTGATTAATATAACATAAAAATATTGAAAAGTCATACAAATCATAAATCAAATAAAAGTAGGAAAAACATGAAATGTTCAAGAAATCTATTCCTTGATAGTGTTCACTAGGAGGAATCTCCACATTTTATGCCTATCCAATAATTTCATCAAAAACATAATTCATTTGAATTATTGATCTAAAATAATATTTGATTGACTTAGATGGACAAGTTAGAAATATTATATACCCACCCTCCCTACCCTTTTGATTCTGCCCCTGGTTAGAGAGTGTCGACTAAAGTAATTATCCCCTCAACTATTTTTTTGGGAGGTTTCCAGTGAGGATGATAATACTAAAAGTTCATACCTGAGGTGATCTATGATTTACTCATGTCTCTATATTTTTTGGGTCCATGCATCTTTTTGGGCTTAAAATTTAGATATAAACTCGTGACTCTACTTTAATGCCTCAAAGGACTCCTTATCAATTCAGAAAGGGGATCCTCGCCTTCAATATTGTGCAATCCCCTCTCATTGGTTGCTAAATATTTCTAAGCCAAGATAATTTGTCTCATGATTTCATACAATGTTTGAAGATCAAATTCATCCACCCCAAGTCATTAAATAGTTAATGAAGGCATTCCCCTAGGTCATGAAATGTTTCTGATAGAGTCTTAGTAATAATGTTGAGAATTGTCTTCCAGTGCAGCCTATGACATTTCTGAGCATCTATGACTAATGGGATGGGTATTAAAATAGGAGCAACAACTAGTTGATATGGAAATAAAATAGGAGATGAGGATCTATATATCCTCCCCTCAATAGAGGCATAACCCATTACTTGTGTATGAGGTTTGATTTCCTTGATAGATTTTGTCTTGCTTTCAAGATTGAAATTTCCAGGATGAGGGCACTTCCTCAAAGTCTCACCCAAGTATTTAATCAATTCCATCATTGATACAGATAGAGGGGTATATGAGGAAAATTTATTTTCTACATGAAGAAAAATTAAACATAGTACACCAACTAGATAGTCTGCTACCCAAGCCTAGTCATAATCCAATGTAAGAAAGGTAGTAGTATTTATAGATTGAATGATGATCTCAACATTACTGTCTTTATGCACCAACATCATCTAAAACTGGTATATGATCTCCAACTATTTCTATCTACCCATTCTATTTGTTGGAAGAGGGGGGACCCTTTTGTTAAATTTCAACTGACAATCAAACCGATAAAGTGTATATGGATTGAAAATGATCATATCATCCATCCTGACAACAAAAACTCTATCCCAAAGGGAGATCGTGTATTACCTTTCATCGGTAGAGAAGATACCATTATCAATGATTGACCTAATTGATGTGAGATAAGGGGTGAAATAAAAGCTATTAGATTGAATCAACATATCGATAACCTCATCAGAACCTAGTGTCATTTCCCTAACCCAAATATATTTAGCAACCTGGGATGAGATAAGGCATCGGGGATCCTGGCAGCATTGTGGTATTCATAGAAATGTAAATGACCCCTATCCATCCAAATAAAAACTAGAAATGAAATCTGCTACAATAGGGGATGATGCCTTTCTTATTATGGCTCATGAGTTGGTAAAGGCATGAAACAGTCGACACAACCAGATTAATGCACCATCCCTATGTTAGTCATGCTTTCATCCCTAGCATTCTTACTTAGATTCCTAAACGCATACCCCAAGTTAGGAGAACCCAGTTGTTCAGGAACATGTCCATGAATCCCTCTAGAATAAGGCTTGGAGTGATATATGGATTCATTCTATATCACCATGAAATATGATCTCTATCATACAAAATGGTCCAATACGAACCAAAACTATCACTAACTTTTTAGGAAGGGAACCAATGGGGGCATATAGCAATCAGCCAAGATCTTCTATGACTGAGGAAAATGTTGATCCAATATTTGAAAGAGATAAGATAGATCATAGTCATATCATTTCTCAAATTTATCTTCACAATGGTGAGAGCATCTCTCAATAATATTGGAGTCTGCAAAGGGTTATCCCAAAAATCTGTGGTAGAAAGGAACTCATAGTACATCTATCTGAGAGGGGGTGTCCCACCCAGTTGGTAGATATCCCATAGGCTAATTCACACATCACGATGGGACAAATGAAATGAATTCATTCCAGGACCCCAATGTTTAACCTGTTCTTGAATAAGATCAAGTTGGTGATATATAATAAATTAGAAAATTCAACCTTCTACATAAATATGGACAAAATATATTTTATCATCGAACTCTAAGTAGATTTCCCTGACCCAAAATTACTATCCTGATTCTCAGAAAATTTATCACTAGGATGGGTATCCCTTTTTGAGTTCCATCCACCATCCAAGTTTCTTATAGAAGAGACAAATATACTCCAATATCTTTGATAAATTATATGGTGAGAAAAATCATATTTGTTAGTACCTAAGGGATATTTTTCCAATATATAAAAAAACCCTTGGGATCGAGCTATGACTAATCATCCATCCTTGACAATTTTTGTTGGAATGCAATCAAGAGAAGTTGACACATGGTGATATGGAAGATTGTATCCCAAATAAGGAAGGAAAAAATTGTCCATTAACCCAAACACATAAAGAGGAATTCAGTGTGATAAAGGATAATTTTGGAGCTCAAACTAATGAATCCATTTTAGATCCTCATTTTTAGAATTCATATAATTTTGTGGGTTATCATTAAGGGTTCTACCAATAATGTCCATTTGATTAGACATAATGGAGGAACTATGATGAGATATGGAATCCATCTAAAAAAAGTAAGTGGAATATGTCACATGGATAAAAATAAAATATTATCAAAGGAAATACATAAAAATTACAGCATCTTCATTTAAATTACATGAATCAGAAGAGAATTTGTGAATCACATGAAGGATTTAAGAGTCTCCTAGTCCATGAAGATCTCGTTGACCACATAAACCCATAGAAAATATTTCAATCACATGAAACCTTAGAAGACCCATGATCACGCAACCTCGAGAAGGTCACAAGAGATAAAAAATAGTTGAAAAGGATCACATGATCGAGCTAAAAGATCCCACAACACCTTCTAATTCAGACACACATCCCTATGGGTGAAGTTCAAAAACATACCAAAATTTAGTTTGTGGTTGATTCAAACAAGATACTAGGTAAAAAATATCTTGTGAAGTGGTTCTCACACTAAGGTCTATGAATGGATCTTGTGATCGGTCCTTATAGAAGGGTCTCATGAAAGTGTTACGTGACAGAGGCATGGTGAAAGATCTCTGAGATATTGAGTAACTAGTGAATGAACCACTCTACACAACCTTATTTAAATAGAATAATGTGGAATTATAAACGTTTCCTAGAAAACCAAATGTCACCCAATACACCAATTGGAGATAGCACCAAATCCTCATTTTGGAGTTTACATTCTTTAGAACTGAGCCCTTATCCCCATGTACATTTCTCCTCGAGTGGGGGGGGGGGTATTTGTTTATGTCTCCAAATAATCATTTGAAAATTAAAAAGGAAGAAATACATAAATATGAGTATTATTTTCCTTGAAAAGAAAAGTAAGAGGAAGGTGGCTACGACCATACAGATCGTGTGAACCTCCAGGAGACATGTGGTCACATAACCTATAGAAGGTAATGTATACTGTCATGTACATCCCATAGTCAGTATATGATCCCATGAAACCCATTTTAAAAACCCTCCTTGATCTTGAGAATTCATCCTAGGAACTCTCTAATCACACAACGATAGCCAGACAAGCCCCCAGTTCATGTGAATTGTGAGGATGTAGTTTCTAGATTATCCGTTGAAAAATATTTGGAAAATAGGAGAAACATTGCCAACGGTTGGAGCCTCTTGTGGTTGGAAAAATCACATGATGTTCCTGAGAGGTTCATAAGATACTAAAAAAGATCCAACAGAAATGTCACCCTCCATACCCGAAGGGCTTCATACATGTCTGGGGAACTTGCGCTCCCTCTCAATCTCAAAGGGAAAATATAAGGGTTTGACCATGATAATGCCCACACATCTTCAAATGACCCTTTTTTGGTCACATGATGCATCACTAATAAGTAGAGTGATTTCATTCGACAACACTCATACATCCTCTTGAGATGCCCAACCATTTCAAAATTTGAAAAGGAAATAAAAATGGGAAATATAGGATCCTCTTACAGTTGTAAAAATATTACGATGTTCCCTAGAAGATTCACAAGACAATACAAGCCCCTAGAAACATGTACAACTCACCTCATAAGATCATACAGAAATTTCACCTTCATCACATGAAGGGATTCAAACATGTCATGATGGAATTTCACTCCCTCTCATGATGCGTCACCAATATGGATAATGATTATCTCCCCATCACTGAAGAAAACTCAAAAAATATGAAATTTCTTTTTGAAATATAGAGGGAAATAAAAGGGAGATGAAGAGTGGCTCTTGTAGTCATAAAACTCATACTACTCACCTACACGATCTCGTAAGACCCCTTGACAAGATGGTTTGGTCTCACAAATCCCCCTCGGAAGCCATCCTTATCTCGTGGAATATCCCAAACAAGGAATCAAAGATCACACAAAACCCTTTAAGTAGGCATCCTAATGTTGTGAAAGTCCATAGACATATCATCCTAACAATATGGAAGACCCTTAGGATGTTCACATGGTTAGGAAGGACCCCTTTAATTATTCGTAGTGATATAAATGGTGTTTTGATGGGATGATCATGTGGTCAATGTGAATCATAAGACACTCTCAAAATAACCTATCAAAAATCTCACGAAAAGGCATGGAATAAAAGACCTCCATCAAATGCATCATAGATTTGCATGATATGAACCATGAAAAGAAGTGAATAATTGGGGTGTAAAGGTTTATAAATCCTCCACCCCAGAAAGAAAAATGCATATAATTCTCATTGGAACCTTGAACCATCACACCCAGGAATCAAAAAAGTTGATCTCATGATAGGGAAATTTTTCTATTAGCTAAGATCCATAGAACAATTAGAGAAACCATGTAGCATGCATAATCACTTCATGTGATCGCTCATAGATCACAAGAAAGTCTTTTGGAAGGTCAAATGAAGAACTCCCCACATACCTCTTAGATCAGGCAAGACATAAAAATAATCTAACACTAAAAAAATATATGGCATATGTAATAAAAGGATATAATAAAGAATAAAAATATGGGACACTTTTGAGAAGAACATAAACCCCGATCCTCATGGGCATCACATGAACCAACTAGGTTATACAATAACACCATGACATGTCACCAAAATAATGCATTGATCCTTTGGTGTAGTATTTGGATCAAATGAATTACACTGAATGTGTTAGAGGAAGTCATATGGTGCCATCCCTATATGTCACCCAAGTCTTGAAAAACCCTATAGGATCTCCATCCAGAACTTGGAAGGACCTCTAGACATGTCACCCAAATCATAGGGTGGCTAGAATATATGTCATGTATGACCCCTGATGGAATTAGGAAATGTAAAATGGATCCCATGAAGTCCTATAGATAATCCAAATAGATCACATGATTCCCTCTGAGTATATCAGCTAACTCTTATGATGCCCCCAGACATGTCATCCAGCTTTCACGATAACAACCAGACAATTCATTTAGGACATGTGGCACCCTCCAAACATGTCACACTAACTCTCACTATTCCCTCCAAGTGTGTCATCCATCTTTAATGATGACATGGAGGCAATTCAGTGAGATCATGAGGTACCCTCCAAGCATTTCATCCAAGATCATGCGATGGATCCATGATCAACCATCCAGGTCTTGCGATGTCCTCTGGATAAGTCAACCTTGGTCATATGAGAACCTCCATACATGCCATCCAGATTATGTGATGTCCCTTTAACAAGTCAAATGGGTCATGTTTTTTAGAAATATCAGGAATAAATCCTTCAGCATGTCAAGTAAATAATAAATGCATGTTAGGAAGACAATGAACACATGTAAGGCATACAAGAAAACTAGGCCAAGAGAGAATCCCATGACTTGATAACATTGTCCTGCCTCTATAAAGGGAAACATTTGTGTGTAATACCTAACCAATAGAACCATGATTAATATGATTCTTTCTTTCACTAGGATACATAGGATGCCTTCTTAAGGCCTAATTTCCATATTAAAACATCATTAGGGAAGTCCTTGTATATAAGCATCGCATCCATAAAACATGATATGGATTACTTTCCATCCTCTTTTTCTCACACTGAGCAAATGTCTCAGGGTATTAGGGATTCACAATGATCCTGTCATTCATTTCACTAACCTCTACTAGGAAATGAGAAACTTCATTGTGTAAGACCTGATGAGTGGTATAATATGATATGTTCCACATACAAGGGAAACCTTAGTGTGTAAGCCTCAACATATTTAACTATAAGGACTTTGATTCCTTACATAACTAGGATATGTATGACTCCTTATTATGGCCCTAGATCAAATGAGCTTCCAAATCAGTTCAATTCATGACATATATCTAACATTCCATACATTGGGACTGAATATCTCTCATGGAAGGATCATCCTTCCACATCCACCATTGGATTGAGAACTCACTGAACTAAGATGACACTGATTCCTACAATAGAAGGATACATAGGATGCATTCTAAAGGATTGAGCTATACATTAAGTATCCAATGACCTATACCAACACTTAATCCCTACATACATTTGAAATAAATCTAATTACAATCTATCATTTTTTCTCAAATTGATCATATATCACATTGGTTTAGGGAGTTGCAGTGAGCACATCATTGGAATCATGAATATTCAATAGCTTGGGAAAACTCAGTGTGTAAGACCTGATTATTGGCATGATATAATTACCCCACATACAGGGTTATCTACCTTAGAGAATGTCTCAAGGGCATGAAAAAAATTTAGTAACTCTGATTCCATCTATAACCAGGATACATTGGATTCATCCTCAATGTTCGTGATCAAATAAAATGTGCCCAAGTTCCCACATATATGTACTTTACATATGACTTTAAAATGCATGATTTTAACAAACTATTTGAGTTTTGACTCTTGTTATAAAACATGATATGAAGGATGCATTCTAATGGATCAATTCGATTCTCAAGATATTAATCACCTCCCTAGATAAAAAACTAAATTTGGAGTGCCTGGTTATATTTACTATCGAAAAAACATGATTTAATTTCGTTTTTTTTAATTTTAATGTTTGTTTATAACCGATGTATATAAAGGTGATGTTAAAAATAGGATTTTTAGCATCGATTTTTGGAAAACTGAAGCCGAAACCCACAATTGGCTCATATTCAACATCAGTTTTCATGAAAACTAATGCTGAAAACCCATGGAATTTTTTAATGTTTCAACATCTATTTTTATAAAAACCAATGCTGAATGTTAAAAAAATAGAAATTTTTTAATATTACAACCCAAAAAAAATCAGAATCTCTGTAATAGGGACAAAAGTATAAAATAATAAAAAAGGTATCATTGACTAAAAATACATAAAAAACATATTTTTAACATGTTAATCAAAAAATATCTACACCTCTGTATTATAAAGTAGAATTAAAAAACACATACCTGAATTTATAACATGATAATTGTCAGTTAATATTAAAGCATTATTTTGAGATCATTATGTTCAAACACCTATTATGACAAAAGAATTATTTTTTGAACACTTGTTATTAGGGAAATGTAATACTAATCATAAAAATTAGAATATACATACCTTAAATTGTAATCATACTTAAAAAATAGTTCACAAACAATGATCGATGATAGGTAAGTTCATTTTCTTTATAAGACTCAACATCATTGAATGTTTACAATAACATTTAATGATATAATATTAATAAATATAATACTATGAAAAAATATAAAATAATTAATATAACTAACCTTATCATGTTTAGTTGTTAACCCAATCATGACTATCTTATACATGAATCAAAGAAAATAATAACCACATTCAACATAATCTTGTTGGTGATGACACTACGATTATAAAACATTAACTTGATAATAAAAATCAATATATATATATATATATATATATATATATATCAAAAATCAGAATAATATCTAATATAATAAATAATTACCGTTACTTTCACATATTGAATTTAATTTGGGTTCTCTATCGATAAGTGATATTTGTTGATTTTTTCCATGACCTTTATTATCATATATATCATCTAATAATACATTTATATACAATAATAATTAAATTTAATGAATTTATAAAAAAGAAAAAATATCACATATCTAACAAGGTGGTGAATATTTTACGAATATCTCCTAATAAAGAGAAAAACCAATATAATGTGGTTTCACTTGGGTAGAATATGCCTAACATCAAATTCCCCTACAATAAAAAAAGTTCATAATTAATGACATTATAATGGTAATTGGTTGATAATTATGTTTTTGTACTTACCCATTATGAAATGGAAAAATTCAACACACAATATCTGTCATTCATAATCTCTCAAAAATATATGTAACCCTATCAAAAGTCTTCAAATATTGTAATGCAGTTGAAATGAATTCTAGATCTATAAAACCATAAACTTATGTGGTCTCATTTTTAATAAGAACTATATGTAGATACCTAACTAAAAAAATTAATATCTTTAGTCAATTTAAACAATATTTAGATATGTAAATAAAAAATGAAATGTCATCTTACTTACATAGAAAATTACTAAAACATAGGCACACTGAGATATTTAAAATAAATTAGATATATAATCTATTTTATGAATATTTAAAATGGATAGTATCTTCCACATATATTATACATCATCCAAAACATATAGATATTAACCATGGAAGAAGAAGTCTGAGGTAATCTTTGTATCCCATCCGAAATATCATAGGTATCTACTTTGGTTTGTTCCTGAAACTTTTTTCCTTTATGACATTTCTTTAGATTATAGATTGTATTATATAAGTTAAATGTCCAAAAATATTACAAGTAATTTTCAATCCGATATAATTAATATTATGAAAAATACATACATTGTATGAATGATAACAAAGAAGGCCAGATGGCCACTGTAAAAAATGACCCATACAATCCACAACTCTGATAACCTCCTTAGTAGGAAATGGTAGTAGAGTAGTTGGATCAACAATATCATGTATTGATACTCTAACCCCACCCATCTACATAGGCTGGTGATGTATATAATCCTCCAAAAAATGAATGACTCTTAACTCTACAAAATTTACATGAGGTTCTACAGAATATAACTCATAGTATATGTTTGAGTATGAGTGAGGGCGTAGAGGATCTGAGTAGGCAGGCTGGTCTGGTTGGGAGGGATTTATAGGTTGCATAGTCGATAGAAAAGACTGGACAGGCTGGTAAGGTATTGAAGTCTGACTATCTCATCAATTATTATTACATAGTTTGCACAGTTGACTAAATTTGATTTCTTATGGATAGTTTCATATCTTTCAGCTAATATTTTATGGCTTCAATTTCTAAATCTCTTTATTGTTTAAATTTCTGACAAAAAAATTGCAAATTATAACACGCACCTCATTTCCTTTTATGAGGTCAAGGTGTACTCACTTTCCTAAAGTAGTGGATAATATGTCCATCCTACCCTCAGGTATAAAATTTCCCTTTGACGATTGCTCCTAAAGATCATATTAAAATGAAAAATGAAAATGGTATAAAAGTTTTTAAAATTTATAAAATAGAAAAATTCATGAAAAATAAAAAATATTTACTTACAATTATTTTAGCTACTTACTTATCTTTGTACGTAATACAATTTTCATTTTTTTCTTCTCACTATTTTCCATTTTTCATGGCGGGTGGGGGGAGATGGAGGATAGAATTATACCTCATCAGAACCACTAGCAGACTAAGCTCTTAATACTTCAAACTTTTCCTCAATCATTTTTTATCCAATAAATTATACCCTCCACATGATAAAGTGTGAGGGTAAACATTTTTCAACTGGATGTCTTTATGGGATTTTTTGGAGACCTGTTATATAAAAATAAAACTAATAGTTAATTAGTTATATATATAATAAATTTTACAATACATTATAATTATTATAGGTGAAAGGTTTCATCGTGTCATCTAGAAACAAATTTCTTCCATGTTTTTGCATCTAAAACTCATACTTGAGGCATGATTTTTCATTTTTTCTCATTACAAAAACAATTTTTTTGTCAAATTTGTTTTGAAATCTCTCCATTGAACCACCACTAAAGATATGCATATATTCATAATTGATTTTATTTCTTCAAAATTGGATGTCATCTGTAATTGAATAAAATAAATATGATTCATTTAAAATATATCATATTCAAAAAATGAGATAAAATAAATCATTTGATATATTTTACCATTACATCCACTAAAAGCAGATTTATTACCGTCTTGTCGATGAACATCCAATTAGGATATAAAATACTAATCCTAAAATGACTCTTTATAGAGATATAGCTGATAAACTATGTTTCATTCATGCTAGTTGCATTATTATTTTCATCAAAACTAATATATAATCACCCATCTCCATGATAAAGTGATAATTTTGGTAAACGTGTAATTCCATGTTTACCAACACATGAACTTGTTTTCATAATAGTAAAAGATGAAGGCACCACTGCTAAAGTCTCATCAGCAGTCCTATAATTATTTTTTGTAAATTAAATGTTTTTTTAAAACATATTTATATTTGTTGATATTTAATAATATGAAAAAATAAAAATTCCTCGGTACATGTTCTTCTATATCTGTATTTGTATCCATCATTGAAATAGGAAAATTTAATGCAATTATTAGGTAGCTATATATTATTAGACAAGTAAAAAATTGTAAAACTAGAAAACCAAAATATGTAAGTAATAAAAGTGGCACACATGGGTATGTTTTTCTAAAAAATAATGATGAAATGATTATTAACCAAAATAATATAAAATGTAAACTATTAAATATAAAAATGATTTCTAAAATGATAGAAACATTTATAAATTTAAAAATATAAGTTCAAAATAGTGTTCTCATATGCATAAATGTAACGAAAATATAATAATGTATGTTAAGTATTTCGATGTAATTTTTTTAACCAGAACTGTATAATATCATAATTTAATAGAAAAAATCATATAAATAATCATGTATATATAATTAAATATCCAATATTTATTAAATTTTATAGTTTTACACATCTAAATTTTAAATAATAATTATAATTTATATAATAACCATATTAATTATGAGATTAATGTAGTATTTTACCATATCCGTTTAGCATGATCATTTCATCCTACATGCACTATGTTTATGTTATAATCATTATTATCTAGGAATTGTGTAATAGATGAATAATAATCATATAAATCAATAACATCATCATCATTACCATCATCAGCCAAATAGATTTTTTTCACTTGCAAAATAAGGGACCACTAATCATTTAATGGATCAATGACATAAAATATTTGGTTTTCATGTGTGTCCATGATAAATGGTTCCTCATTGCAACTATTTTTTTTTCAAATAGTCTATTTTAAACCCATATTCATCATGTTTTACACTAATATTACTTTCAACCCAATTACACTTAAACACAGTGACTCGAAATTTAACATAATATATATCCCATAAGTCTTCATGAACTCTAAAATAATATGTTGATGTAGAAATTGGGTTTTTATCTTTTACACTTGAAAAATGTATTGCATCAGCGATGATCATTACACCACTATTTTGAATGGTACTCTTTTCGTCCCAATTTTTTGTGTAAAATGTGTACCCATTATTATTAAAACCAGACCATGTGATCACATTAAGAGATGACCCCCTTAGCAATGATTTCAATTTTCCCGATGCAGATATATTTGTGATGACTTTCTCTTTAAACCATGAAACCAATTTCTTTTTATGATGAATCAATGGCCACTATTCATTTCTATTTAGATATCGTAACTTTAATTCAGAAATATATGATGATATATATGATTGAAACTCATATGTGTTGTTCAAAATGTATAGATGTTCCTACATCACTTCATCAAGTGGAATGAAATTTTACATTAATCCTAGAATCCCTCTACCTTCACTATCAACTATGATATGTCGAGATATAAGGAGAAATATATGCTCCACTTCATATAAATAATCAGTACATAACTAAATCACCCCTTTTATACATATTTTTGAAAAATAGAGGCCTATGTTCGATAAGTAATTTTAACAAATCCCTTAAAAATATTCATATATATTTTAAAAGGATATATCCATTGTAAATAAACAAGTCCACATATTACTATCTCACACAACAAATGCATCAAAAGATGAACTATTATATCAAAAAAGGTAACTGGGAAATAAATTTCTTATTGAAAAAGAATAAGAGTAGCTTCATTATCCAACAAATATTTCAAATTTTTATTAATGAATTTCCTAATAATGTATTTGAAAAAATTACATAACATGTTGATAGTATTTCTAATAACTGTCAGCAATATACCATGCAATGTGACTAGTAGAAGTTGTTGCATCAATACATGATAATACTGAGATTTAACACCTATTAATTTATAATACTTCAATGAAACCAAAGTATTTACATTTTAGGAATAACCACTTGGTACATTGATACCATTAATACACCACAAAAAATATATCTTCTCAACCTTTATTAATTCATGACATGCCAGAGGTAAATATATTCCTTTTTTCCTTTTATTGTGGGAGCTAACTCTAAATGTAATCTCATTGATATTGTGTCTAATATAGTATGAAATTCATCTTCTTTGTTTACTTTTATTCCTAAAAATATTACAATAAAACTTTAACATATTTTTTTCTCAACATACATAACATAAATTTTATGTTTTATCTCTAAAAATCTCCAATAAGGTAGTTCAAAAAAGATTAGCTATTTCTTATAGATATTTTTTGAAGACCATAACTTATTTTCTTTCTAAATGTGGAATTAATATTTTTCACCCTATCATAATATTATTCATAAGAAAATTGTGATGGGGAGAGATTTTATTCCTATAAATCATTAAATGATGGTTTCAATCAATGATAAGGATGATCAATTTGAAAAAATATTTGATGTGCCATATACACTATCATTCTTCCATTCTACAATTGATAATACGAAGTCTCTTATTCAAAAATTGGACATGATTTATGTCCCTTAAAACTTTATCCAGAAAATTTTCCATATTCTATAAAGTCATTTATAGTGAACATTATCATAACATGAAGAATAAAATACTCTTTCTTTTATGAAATGAAAAATTGAACACCTTTGTCCCATAGCAGTTTCAAATCATCAATCCATGGTGAAATAGGTGCATCATTATCATTTAATGGTTTTTTAGTCCAAATATCATCAATATTGTTATAAAATATTTTTTATTAATACATATATGTGGGGAAAAGTTTTAAATTACCATCAAAATAAGCCATGAAATCTGTTAGCAACTTATGATCTGATATGAATTCATTCCATCAGTATACAATCCCATTCTAATATTTCTAACTTCACATCAAAAATTAATTTTTTTTATCAAATCTCTTCTACTATCATGAATCAACAAGGGGATATAAGTTACCAACTGAGATGTGCTCATCTGAATGTCATCTTAACCATTTTTTTCATAAATTGAATTTACAAATAGACGGTTCAAACAAATAAATGTTGGAAGGTACCACATTTCTTTAAGAGGAGCTTCAATTTTGGTACATGAGAATAAATCAGAGGTGAATTATCATAATTATATGATGTAATTATTAGATGAAATTATTAGGAGTATACAAAATTTATTTTTCATGAGGTTACGTGATAATATCCTAGAATGAATCTGAGTTGACTTTTATATCCATCTTATAGAGTTATGTCCCACATGTAGGACAATTTTATAAATATACATATTCTTTCTTATACAATGCATAATAACTGGGGAAAGTATGCATATTTTTATACCCAAATCCCATTGGGAAAAATATTTTCTTCACCACATAATTGGAATCTGGAAGCCTGTTTCCTTCTAGAAGTATCTCTTTTAAAATATAATGTTTTTCAGATAAACTTTTATCACTCCACCCATTCCTTACATTCATGTTAACTATTATCAAAATTACTTATAACACTATATATTTACTACAACATGAGAATAATGGTTTCTCAGAATATCTATAAAATTATTTAATAGTTTCTGTTTTTTATGGTTTCAACACCTAAATCTTGAATTAATTCTTTAATACGATCCTCTTTCTCATTATGAATATTGTAATCCACATTAGATGTTGAATTTATATTTATTTCACCATGCAGGATCCATTGTCTATAATTAAGGATAAAACCATAGAAATTGAGATGATCCTTGATTTCTATAGAGTTTAGCATTATCACATTTAAACACTTCACACATGGTAAAAAATAAAATCTATGTTTTGAATATTTAGTTTAGAAAATTCCAAGAAATCATCAACTCATTATTTATATTCACTAGTGGTTCTTCATAAAATTACATGATAAAACATCAATGATTATTAGGAATAAAATAAAAAGTAAAACATATGAAAATTTGAATATATATATATAATAGATAAATTTTAAACATAGACACATTCAATAAGAATTATTGTTAATTAGATATAAAACATCAATGATTATTAGGAATAAAATAAAAAGTAAAATATTAAAGTTATTTATTTTGTGTGATGTGTGCCATGTTGATCTAGCAAACATCACATGTAATGACCCAAGTATTTAATTTTTATTTTCGTATTATATACATCTGGTTTATTGATATTATAATTTAATTATTTTCAATCATTTGACATTAGTTATTTTTACATAGTTGTTACATTAGTTTGGTGTTGTGTGTGTGAAAAGGTATTGAAGATTGTATTAATTTAACGAGTGAAAAATACGGATTCATTACATGTGATGTACATTATATTAATGAATGAAAACATCATATGTCATTATTAATTTCATAACACCATAATTTTCTTTATTTCATCAAAATAAAAATTTGTCAAAATAAACAAACATTAACAAAAACATTTACAAATAACAACAAACTAAATACACATAATTGAAAAAATGACTCAAAATAAGAACTAAATGACAACAAATTTAACTTCAAAACATAAATAAACATTCAAAATTTAGATTTTAACAAGGAAAATGGATCCTAAATCTAAAATTTCACCCTCAAATTCATTAGATGAATAAAAAATACAAGATCTAAAAAAATTGATTCTAGAAATGAATATTAAACAATGAACAAAGAAATAAAATCATATCGTGGTTGGTGGTCTTCTAGAAAATGGTTTCTGAAGAGAAATAATTCATTTTATGATGAAAAAATAATAGGGGATGACGAATTAGGACAAAAATCCTGAAATGACGTAGAAAGTCAAAGAAAATAAACAACAATGGCCATTGAGGTTCAGTGGGTCGTCTTCAGGGTCATCACGAGCCTTGATAAATGTTTTGAAGATCTAACAAATGAGGGTTTCGTGATCCAAATATTCATTTAATAAATTTTTGGCATCAGTTTTTATAAAAAACAATGCCAAAAATAATTAATAGCATCATTTTTGTGTGAAAACGGATGTCGTTAATTTTTTTACATGTATGGAATCAGTTTTTGTAAAAAAACAAATGTCAAAAATCAATTTGATGTGCTTTTTAGTGTCAGGTTTTTTGAAAATCGACTCCATAAATCAATATAATTTTTTAGCATCAGTTTAAAAAAAACAGACATCCATGTTTCGATGTCAAAGCCATTACTTCTACTAATGATGACTTCAATATATAAGAAGCAACCCAACAAAGGGAAATGGATGAGGAACCTTGGATACATACAGATGCATTCACTAATGAGATACCCTTCTTTTACACATAAATGGTTTTAACCTATAGTCATTCTATTAGGGTAACCAGTCCCAAATAAGGATTAAGAAGAAATTTGTGAACATATCTTAAATCTATTAGAGAGTCCCAATGTTGGAAAAAATTACCCCTAAAAGGGTGTGATGAGCTTGAACTCTCATCCTTTTGACCAATGTGAGTTCCTAAGAATCATTGGGTCTGAAACCCCAAATGAACACTTATATTTGGAAAGAAGATCCATACCCAATTATGGTTGTAGGAACCACTAAGAGATTCTAAGAAAGATTAAAAAATTGTGATCCAGACATGAATGATTTTTGAGAACATTTAACTCCCCACAATCGAACCACCAAACAAAATCCACCCACAATATTTAGAGGAAACATTAACAACTAGCACTGAGGGTGTAAAATCAAATATATATAAGACATTTCCCTCATGAATAAATATTAGATCTTGGAATATGATATCAACCACCAAAAAATTTCCATCAAATGATATAAAAAAATTGAAAACCAACTAATCCACAGTGCATGCCCAATTTAAAAAAATTCAATAAAAGTCTTCAAGTGAAATCCCTAAGAAACATTCCTATGTTAGTAACTCAAAAATATATCGAATATGAAATCTAGAAATGTATATCTCAACCCATAAAGTCCTCCTAAAAACCTTACAAAAAATTATATATACATAGTATGAGCATATCAAGTACTCTTAGTAGGATCATACCCAAGATCCCTCATTCATATGTGAAAAGTGAATTTGAATGCACCAATGAAAAAATAGTTGAACCAAAATACCCAAAAGTATGTAATATATCTACCAAAACCTCATTATGACACTCTCACAAAATAACACATCAAAGTTTAATAACATATAATTGAAATAATATAAGAAAAGGCGACCTCAAACTACTTCCCCACAGATTTTCCACTCTCACATCACAATGTCAAACATCTTTTCCTACCATCCGTTACATTAATATGTTATCACATATCAATATATCTCCAGTGTGGGTAAGGATTAATCCCCACCTACCCCAAACTCACACTATCTATCATCAAGTGCTAGAATCATTCATCATCACATTACTACCTCATCCACATAACTAGGGTAGTAGGGGATTATGAATATTAAGGGAATCAACCTCACTTCCTCCTCCTACCACACTTGACCCCCACTATATACCAAATCCTATTCATAGTTTAATCTCCAACACCATCCCATTCTCACATGGTAATCCCCAACACCAACACATAATCATTAGGTAATCTCCAACACCAACCCATAATTTTCACTACTATTAAAGGAAGAGTGGAAAATAGGGGATGACTAACCACCGAATTAACCACTATATTAGATGTTGGGTAAAACAATAGGAACCCAAAAAATTGGATATTTGGTAAGTTTATTAAGCATGGGTGAGGCATGTAGATAAAAAATATAAAAAATACATGGTATATAGATAACACACAACACCCAACCTATGAGTTCATAATAAGAGAACCAATGTGTCTCACAACATCACCACAACATCTCACAACCTCTTCTACTATCCACTACCACAACTAATTAAACACACCACACAACCAAGCCACAAATAAGCCATATTTCATTTTACCTTTTCATTTACTAGTTCCACCATTTTCGGTATTAATGATTTTCCACTAAATCCGATTTACTGAGCTATTTATTTTTACATTAACATTGAAAAAATCATTTATCATTAAATTAATTTAATAAAATTAACAAAAATATGTTCCATCCCATTATTATTCATTTTCCAACCCATGTCATTTTATTTTTATCATTTCAGATTCATTCCATGGATAACTAGGAAACTAACACAACCACACCACACCACAACTCAAATGACCCACGTCAACCAATTCCACCTCATAACGTATTTCAATACATCACTGTAACCCTACCATATCACAAAAATAATTGCATAAAACAACCCCTTCCCACCTTCCCACATAACTTCCCATGCCTAAAATAAATAGCCTCACTACCACCACATAAAAAATCACATTCCCCTTATAACAAAAAATATTCCAATCCACAACCATACATCATCCCACATCACATCCCAGTCAAACAAACTTGAATTCAATGTCTAACAAATTCCAAATTCAAAATTGGTCACTACCATTATCAGTAAAATCTCCACAAGGTCTACACAAATCATAAAAGATAATGCAACAAACTCATCAAAATGTAGCATAACCTATACTTCCACATATTCCACATTAACAGTTCAAGGGTTTTCATGACATCAACTATTCTTTAGAATGCATATTATCAAACAATTATAGATTTTCATACGCAAGCAGTTATTTTTACATATATAAGTATAGTTGACCAAAATAATACATAGATAAATATTGCATATTATTAGATGAATATTCATTATATATCATCACAATCCATGCCATAACTATACAATTTTAGTGACTTTGGAAACTAAGATACATAAAAAATTGGTATCTAAAAGATCTAAATCATCTCCCACTAAGTTATCCACCACTAGAACCCTAATTAGATATACCATAATTAAACCCTTTTTCATATCCCATGGAAAATGAAACTTAATAAAGAGAGAACTCATATGATCAGTAAGGGTAAAAAATTGAGATATCAATTATCTTTTAAGTATAAAATGAGAATAAGGGTATGAGAACATGAGATTAACATTTGAAAACCATACCCAAAAACTCATAGATCACGATCATTATTCATTACATAAATCATGGTAGTTTATATAACATGAATTAAAAAGGAATCAAGAACATAATTCATAAGAGGATAACATTAGTATATAATAATTTCATAAAAGAGTGGAAAACAGAGTGGAATAATCACAATCATAGAAATATTATGTAATTTAAACCAAAAAATGAATTCATTAGATGTTAGTCTTAGGATTTCCACTATTTTGATTTCATTTGGTTTGTGATATCAATTTGTGTACCCTCATTTTAGCTTGGGATGACCTCTCGTTTACCCTCTTTTGGGATTCGTATAACCTCTCTTGTATCCTTTGATCTCATAAAACATTATTATTTATCTAATTTATTAGAGTGATATAATGGAAACACCACTTATATAATCAAAATATATTGATATTTATTTCCATAAAATCATGAAAATATTTATCATTTCCTTATAACTGAATATGTGGAAAATAAAATGTAATAGTCTAAGATTTTAAAAGAGGAACATCATATTCGATAGCATAGATGACACAAAATAAAAATATTAGAGGAGAATATAACACCATAAGGCTTTATGATATATTTATTTTTAAATAAACTCAATCTTTTCCATAGCTTGTGATTCACACAACACTGGGTTTAAACAAAATGCGACATTCTATTAAAATATTATTATTTAAACATGACATGTATATCATAACCGTTAAGTTTGAAGGTATGAATAGTAATAACTAAATTATGAATTTTTTTAAACACATATAAAATAAATTAAAAGGATATATATTGATTATAAATAAAATAAGAACCATTTTAAAGAAAAATAAATGTTTTCTAAAAAATAACTTTTTTATGAAAGACGGATTAGTCGTGCTTTGCACACATATTTTAAAATTAATTTTTTCCAATTTTATAAAATTTATTTTAAAAAATAAACTATTTTTTAAAATATATATTTCAAAATTTTCTTTGAGATTGTTTTTTAGAATTTTATTAAATGATTAAAAATTTTAATTAATAGTGAAATAATAATTTTTATTGAAAACTGCATTTTCATTTAAATAATTTACAAAGTTAAATTGAATTTTAAATTTGTTTTATAGTAAAATTATTTCAATTATATTAAAATTTAACTAATTTAGGTTATTTTAATTAATTTTATATTGAATTTTGATATTAAAATATTTTATATTTATAATATTGTTCTTTGGAAAACCGCTCTTTCGTCGAATCTACGATTTAATTTTAAATTGAATTCTATAACTAACATGAGTTTTATTTGAAAAAATGGATTACATATTTAAAATCAATATAATATATATTATATAATATGTGAAAATTACTTTTTTACCGTAGTGAATAGTGAAAATAGTAACAATTTGTTACCGCGATTAAGGCTAGAATCTATTTTTTTTTATTTTCAAATGACAGTTTGAAAGGGTAAGTGTGAAACTTAACAACATAAACCAATTAAAAACATAAAGGAAAATTCATACTAGATAGGGACTATTGGAACTACCCCTCCCTAGTGACTACATAATTATTTCAAGTCTCCATCTTTACATAACCGCTCAGATAGATGTGTCGTGCATGGTTACACAGGCCTGATACCGATAGAAAAAGAAATTCCCTCTCATTCATCCAAATTTGGATGGAAAAGATATCATGAATGATTACTGATATAAATATTTATCTAGAGGTGTGGATAGGCCATTATGGTACACTGATGACCGCCTGATCACACCTCCCAAAACCTCAAATAAACCAGCATAGCAGATCTGAGTGGGAAAACCACCATATAATCGAAAGGCCATGGCAGGGATAGGTGACTAAAACCACCAAACATCGACAAAAATGATGGTAAAAACACTGATATATCCAAGAGAAGTTTAAAATATATACAATGGGAATGACACAAGAATATAACCACCACGATGAGGAAATATCTATGTCAAGGCGAAGATGAGGAAGAAAAATCCATTCGTAATGGGAAGCGGGTAGGAACCCAACGTACGATTGGGAGAAGCACTGAAAGAAGAAAAAGTAAGGGGGATACAATTCTAAAGATATTTCTTAAGCCTCTTCCCTTAGGCTCTATATTGAGGGAAATACCTAGATTCGTAAGAGGAGGGATAGCCATCGCATAGAGGCCAACCTCATATTTCACCAAAACATGAACAAACTGCGATTATGGAAAAAATGAGATTACCGAGTGATGGGGGGGTGTGGGGGGGGGGGGGGGTTTAAAAAGTACACAACCAAATGAATGGATGTTTTAGATCTTATAATCTATAATTTTATAAAGTTAACCATTTTTTATGTTTTTGGTATGATAAACACATAGGTATCAATTTATCTTTTAAAAAATTCTTCATGAGTCCTCTCCCCCACTTATAAAAGGCAACCCCCACTCTTCACCGCTTTACACTTGAAAGAATTTTTTTTCGTAAATTAGTAAAAAACATATCTTGTATAATTACCAAAAAACATCTTACATTCCTTATTTTTATTATTAATATCTTCAAATAATACTTTAGGTATAAACCTAAAGAGGATCTTTGAAGAAGAGGTAAAATTCTTAAACATGCATATTTGTTTTATTTCTTCTTCCACATTAATATAAACTTTCAATATGATAATATAATAAAAAATAATTACCTTTATAATTATATGTTTTTATTTTAATTTAATAACTTATATCTATATCCACTTCAATCAAATGGGAAATGAAACCATCGATTGTGTGTAAGGCGGCCTGCCGCCTCACGAACTGATGTAATTCATTTTACATCCCCATATTTAAAGGCTAGATATAATGACAGATTTAACATATTTAAATTATATTTATGAAATTATTATACTTATTTAATTATTATATCACATATATATTCATAATTTATATTCTGTGTGGGATACAATAATTTTACTCATGTATACGATAGACTACCCCCTCACGAAGCGATGTGATTTATTTTTCTCTAACTCTTTAAATGGAAGAAAGTAAAAATAATATTAATGATTATATGTGATATTTATGAAAAAAATATAATCATTTATGTATAATATCACATATAACTTATTACCTTCCAATCTGTTGGAAAATTATAATGTCGCTCATGCATATGTGTGGACTACCACTTCCACGTATAGATGTGAACTCTTTTTCATTCTATTTTTACACGGATGGTAATAAAGATGTATTTGATTAATATAAACTATATATATGAAATATTAGAGATTTTTAATGGTGAATTAATATTTATTTTCATTTAATTATATATTTTATGAAAAATTCAAACATCGTTCATGCGTACGCACGACCTAGAATCTCCATGAACAATGTAATCCATTTTCTATATCTATTTTTATAGAGTAATATAAATACATATATAATGAATATATATGATATTTATATATTGGTTAAAATTATTGTTATGATATAATGATGGTCAATATATAATGTCTGAATTTTCTGAACCAAAACATACATGAAAAATGAAGCAATTATCGCCAGAAATAGTTATTTTAAAAAATAATTTCTAATAAAATGGTCATAAAAAATATAATTAAATAATATATGGTATTAAATATATTATTATGGTTCTTTAATATATTTAAAATAAATTTATATTTATTATACAAGATGTTCATACACATACAAAGGAAGTCAAACCTTAGGTAATGGTTTCTCGTCTAACTTTTACTTCTGTGAGATATATGCCATATTCACCACTTATTTCTATTTTGTGGTGTATACACTGACCATTTTATATGTCATATAATGAATCCATTTATATTAATAATATTTAAAGTTTCATTTAATATTATTTATTTTATGGGGTTTACGATCTCGAATTTACCAATGTGGTATGAGTTTATTTCACAATCTCATCTTTATTTGGGTATGTCTTTGTATAATTCTCCAGTGGGGGAATTATTTAATATTTCTATCATAAGATCAATATATTTCCTTATAATATTTTTATTTTTGATATTTTAGAATAAGAATTCTATTTTTACACTCTTTGGTATTTAAAATGATTGATATATTATTTTTAGGTAAATCTAACTTTATTTCACTCTTTGGTTGAAAATCCCTTTTCATCATAATCCATGTTTTCTAAAAATGTTTTTGAAAATTTTTTAAACATATAAAAATGTTTTCTTTGTTAAATTTTTAATGATTGTGAATTTTTAATTTTTTGAGGGAATCTTCATATCATTTTAAAAACAAGGACCTTCTGTCCTTTATCAAAAATGTTAAAGGAATCATTGTTTTAATGTGTATGACATGAATTTTTTTACACTTTTATTACCAATAATTTTTTTAAATATTATTTTATATGTTTTCAAAGCTTATTTTAAAATGAAATTATTTTTAAAATATTTTGGGAACATATGGTCTTAAAATGTTACTTTTAAAGTGAAAAGGATATATTCCTCAAGATTGTTTTAATGTCATTTTTTGGAATTTATATTCCTTGATGACATTAAAAAATTATTATACATATGATACAATTGAGATATGTTGTATTTATTTCATAATTATAATTTATTTTTATGGTGTATAATTAGTTTTAATTAGGATGTATAATTTTATTACCATTCACCATATTTTTATGCATGGTTTATAATTATTTTTATTTTATTGGGGTATGTTTTACATTTTTTATATTAGTTTTTCAATAAAAATGTTTATGTTGATTATTATTCACCCCTTTATTATGAGGAATTCGTTGGACCTAGTAAGTGATGGGTGTGGTATGGTTATAGATACCCACTCGATGCATCGACAGGTCTCACAGGACAATTAAATTGGCCAAAATAGATGGGTTTCTACCCATAGATTTAAACTATCTAGTGAAAGGTATTGAAAGTATATTTCAGATGTCCAGTATAATGAATTCTATCATTATATGATTAGTTAATTATGTCCATGTGACTATTTTATTATTTAGAATATCTATGGATAAGTTCCAAGATTATGTGTTTATTTATATGTATTTATTTAATCATCAATGATTTATGCCATATTATGTTTAGTTAATTGATTAAATAGAATGTGTTTCAGTTATTTACCATGACATATTAATTATTCTTATTTTTTCATGATGGGTTTTTTATATTATTACACTTACTAATCACATGACCTCACACATTTTAATTTTTTTATTTTATCTTGGATACTATTAAGTGTTTTTTGATTGATATGAAGAGATATTATATGAGGAATAAAGGAATTATAAAATAAAACACTTTTTGTACTTTATGTTTTTATTTATAAAGTTAATTTAAAGTATATATATTGTTTACCAAGATTACTAAACTATTAATTCCTTCAATATGTGATTCCTTGTATCTTATTCCAATGTAATAATGTAACCATCAACTCTCAGCCACCAGTGTCAAGGTCTTTACAGAAAAGACAATAAATCAATATTTCATCATCATGGCCACGAAAAATATAGAAAAATAATAAGGGAAATAAAATTAAACCACACCATATAATATCATAAGTATCATCAAAGGATGTTATCAAAGATGAAAATTCCTTTAAATGATCATTGTAATATTTTTTGATCAAAACATGATTTTTATTTTGAAATAAATTATTTAAAATCCAAAATTACCCAAATTTCAATGAAAAAATTTTCTTTGAAAAGAGCCATAGAAAATTTAAAATTAAGATTCCAATAAAAGAGTATTCATGATGGTAGGAAAATATTTTCATGTGGTATTTGTAAAAATAAATACTCTATACACACCTTCGTTAAAAAGTACATCATTCGAAAAAGGAAAAGAAAATTTCTTTTTTCATTTTAATAAAAATTAAAAAATAGGTAAAAATTTCTTTAATAGATAATTTTTTAATATTAAAATATTTTTGAAATCATTATAGATAAAATATGGACATGGAATAAATGATTATTGACCGAAAATAAAAATAGAGTTTGTTTTCCTTAAAAACATTATTTCTAACTATTGAGTACTTAAAGAGAGAAAAATTAATGTAAAAAATGTAATATATATAAATAAATATAGGTTAAGAAAATATAAAATATTACGGAGAGATATATAATATAATTTAATCATTTTAAATTTAATAAAAAACAATCCTGAAAAAGTAATATTGTGACAAAAAACCCCCACCTCATGTTTGACTTCTCTTATAAGCATTCTAACCTACTTTATAACAGATTTAAGTTTATTATAATTATATGTTATAAAAATATACAAAATTATTATAAAATATATGATCCACTTATAACATTTTACATATATTTATTAAAAATTATTTATTAAAATCTTAGTTTGCAGGTATGAATTATTTCTTTTTTTTTCGTGAAAGTATTATTTTAAAATATTTGGTCCTTGTACTTTACTCATTATTACATAATCTAATGAATTTTAATTATTATTTAAATATCATATATATTAATTATATACATATTTATAAATAACCATAAATGATATATATATATATAAATGAATTAAACCTTTCATAGAGATAGTAGTTCATACATATTCATGAATACAATTTTCATTTTCTAAAGAAAACAAATATTATAAATCTTATTTTATCACTATATAATAATAACTATATCATAAATATCTTATATATTTATTAAACCCACCACTCTAAATATCCATATGATGTGGTGATGGAAAATGAACCATACCGCTATATAGTCGCAGAAGTCCAGTCGTATGCACATGTGATACTTTCATTTCCCATTTGATGGAAATGAGATAGAAATTGGATGTGAAATAATCATAATAACATCTAAATATATTTATAATACTTTATTAATCATGTTATTGTAGATATAAATTTTTTAGAGAAGGTGGAAGAAGATTTTTTTAAAAAAGATCAGTTAAAATTTATAACTCTTCTTTGAGAGACCTCATTTGGATTACACCTTAAGTCTTGAAAATTGGTCCTAGGAGAATAATAGTGGATCGAATAAAAATTTAATGAATATATTATGGTATTATATTGATGATTTTATAATATATAAGGCTCAAGATTTGTGATTTTTTATTAGAGAGGAGGTGCCCTTTTATTAGCGAGGGAGATGACACACATGGATTTACTTAAATGATTTAAAAAATATAATGTTATTTTATTAAGAAAGTGGATCCCAATGGGAAGTAAATAAAATTTAATATAATATAGGTTTTATATCTCTTCAACCAAAAATAATTAGATAAGTTTTTGTGACAATATTAACCTTACATCTTAGTTTAACCCATGGTAGGCCTCTTTTAACCTTAATCATGGTAACAATTTTTTACTAATTTTCTATTCATTATGACCATAATAAAAAAGTATAATTATTAATTATTTTTTGAAAATATGATTCCCAATATGTAACCGATTTTATAAAATTTTGTTTCTATTAGTGACCTAAATTCATTTTAAAATAAGTACACAAAATGAAATGAAAACTATTTAACAAATATGAATGTTAAAATGATAAAATATTTGATTGAAAATAAAATATATAAATTTCATTTAAAAAATTAATAAATAATTATTTAATTAATTTATTAAGAGGGAAAAGAAATTGTGCTTGTAAAAGTAGTTTTATGAAAAACAACTCTTTTTACCTTTAAATGATTTTATCTTTATTTTAACCTTTAGATAACAAATGTATGGATGTTTATTCACAAATTACCAATAAATTTTATTAAAATAAAATTTTAGTAGTTATAAATATAATTTTTTTAAAAATAATTTATTATATGTAGAAAATAAAATTTCCTAAAAAATAGGTATTTTAAAAATTAAATGATATTAGTAAATTTTTTATGATTATTTCATAGGCATTCATGAATACAATTGAATTTAAGAAACAAATTCCAATATATATTTTATAATGTGGTTAATCATATTCATACCCAATAATCCAAATAATTTGTATATAATGGTATAATATATCATAGGTTCATTTAGTCTCACAATTGCGTGTAAAGAGAGTTATTGAAAATTCAAATTTATTTCAAAGGAATACATATAAAATTTTGGGGTGTTACATTTTACCCTCCTTAAAGTGGATTTCGTCATCAAAATTTCTATACTTTGATATAAAAAATGAAGTTATCTATACTTAATCACATAATCTGTTCCCAATGTTTCTTAGTTATATTTTCAATTCCTCTAAAGAACATTAACCATGTGAGTAGTCATGTTCCATAGAATATTATCTATACGATTGAAGATTTCTATTGGTTATTATTCATAAGAAATATCATTCTCTAATGGTAAGACCTTTGAGTTTAGTATATTTGGTGGATAAAGTATTTACTTACTTGGGAGAGATACATTGAATGAATTTTGAACTTGAGCGAGGTTCGGTGGCAGTGCTAAATGATAAGCAACTATCTTAATCCGATCAAGAATATCAAAAGTGATGATATATCTAGGGTTCATATTTCCCCTTTTTTTTGAATAAATTAACCTTTTTCCCTAAATAAAATCATAGAAATACATTCCCAACAACATTTAATTCTTTATCTCATTTGAAATTATTTATATAACTCTTATGTTGACTCTGAGCTACATTGAGGTGTTGTTGAATGGATTCAGCCTTGTTTTCCATTTCCTCAGTTAGCTCAAGTACAAATATATTTATGTAATAATCCAAATAATGTTAATAGTAAATTAATATAATAATGTATTAATATTTATCAATTTTATTTTATAGATTTATACTTATTTTAATAATATTATTTAATTTTGAGTCAAAAGGAAAAATCTTTAGTTCTAACCAAATTGGGTTTTCACTATTTAATTGATTTTATTTAATAATATAATTTATAAATTCTATAATTTTAATTTGAAAAATGGATATTTTTTTTAATTCATCATGTAAAAATTAGCTCAGGGTAATTTGTTTTTGAATTTTCTGAAAAGATTGATTTTTCAAATAAGTTGTGAAAAAGAACGATTTTTATTAAAAAATTTCTTTTTATGTAAAGAATTTACAAAGTTATGTTTTTATTTTAAAATCATTTCCAAGTAAAATTAGTTCATTTATATTATTAATAATTCAATAAATATATTTGAAATAAATATTATTCTAGATTTTGGTATAAAAACATTTTATACTTATGATGAATTTTTTTTCTGGGAAATCGCTTTTCATCGTGCTTTGAATGTTTAATTTTAAATTAAATTATTTCAATTATGTAAATTTAATTATATAAAATTTATTAAATATTTTAATTATAGTATATTTTTTATTTAATTATGGAAATTACATTTTTTCTATTTATAATAGTAACTTCAGTTAAAAATATGCCACCACTATAAAAGGGTAAATCAGTTTATCCTTGATTAAAACAATGTGATAAGGCCATAAAATTTCATATTATTTTTTTGATGAATTTATTTCATCCCTTATGACATTATTTTATATATTTAACTAATCATAGGATATGTTTCCATGAAAATAATGTAATAATATTTTAATCTTCTAAAAAAAACCAAGTGTGTCCTCCCCATCACCAACAAAAGGACACCCTACTCGTCTTCACTCCACACATAAATATACATTTGGTTGTGAAAATACGTATAAAAATACCTTGATAAAATCTTTCCCTATGTCCATGATATTACATACCTACTTTTTATTACTTGACTATTACATCATTTTAAAGATAAACCACATAATAGTGTCAGAGATCCAGAATCAAATGGTTTTGTGTATTGAGAAAATTCGACTTATAGATAAATTTTACATAATAAAATATAAAAATTATTTAATTACTTATTCCTTAGATTAATATTGTAATTATAATTCTTTTTAGTACAAGTAATCACTTGAGGATAAACATCAATGAAATGGGTGGGCTAAAAGACCAACAAGAGGATAAATAAAAACATCAATCAATAAAACATGGGTGAGAATAATAATAATAATCATAACATTATAATTAGATAATTTTTATAATCACAAGAGGAAGAATTAAATAAAGTCATGGAATATGGAAATACATAAAAATGAAACATCATGTCTTAATGGTTAAGTACCACACATAGTTTTAAACAAAGATACCATCATGTTTATGCATAACATCTGTGAATAATCATCACATTTCCATCATTGTTAAAAAATATAGCATCATGTTCATGTATATTTTACATTATCTCATGAGATGGATCACATTACCCAATTCATTGGAGTGCTATATAATTTTGGGCACACCCATTACATCATAACATTTATATAATCATGCTTGCCATATAGAACACATATCAATCATTGACGTAAAAAAACACATGGAAATGAATGTATTTAATTTCAAAAATAATAAATTCATGAATAAATTTGGGATTCCAAAAATGGAAAAAATATTTTGTATAATAATCATCACACTTGAGTGAATAAGAAATAATCTCAAGAATATTCAACATTTGTTTTACAAAGAAGTGTTCTTTTGTAAAATATTTTTATTTGTCATAAATCAAGATAAGAAACATTTATATCCCAGAAAATAAAGGTTAATGACAATTAAATTATATTCATGTAACATTTAAGGAATATTCACATATACATATTTCATGAAAGAGTGATAACCCAAAGGAAGGGATTTGGGATTGAGAATCCCCTTACCTTATGTCTGAATGCTTACTTTAATATCATAGAAAATAAAATTTGATTATTTAATTAATAAATATACAACCTATTATACATTTATTTTAATCATTATAATTTTATTAAGTTTGTTTATAGATATTTATATGAGTTATAATGTTCAATTTCATCATTCGAGTGTGTTCATTTTCTTGCTTTTCATGATCGGTTCCCTTGTATACATGTATAAAAGATAGTTTAAAATGGGGATAATTATCTACAATTTAAATTATATTTTATTAATAAACATACATAATTTTAATTGGTATTTTTTTTCATATATGATGGTGTTTCATTAGATAATATGTTAATGATAATCATTTTGATGAATTTTGGTGGTTTTCTATCACATCAAACTCGTTTTGTTTTATTATTTAATATTATGTATATATGTTAGATCCAAATAATAAAAAAGGTTAAAAAATAAATTTTAAAATATTTTTCGACCATTATAATAGTTTTATTTCCATCCTTTAAGGTATTAATGGGAAATTAAAACTTGACTTCCTCGAAGGTGATAAATAAACACCTCACGAACAACATTTTCATTTTTTAGAATAAAAGAGAGAGGAGAAGAGGTTTGATGATGGATTATAACACCAACATAATAAATTTCCATTATATTTGACACTTAATTTATCATACCACTGGGATTATGGGAGGATAAGAGAGAATAATAAAGTAAAATAAATTGAAAAGAAATTAAAAGAAAACAGAAGAGGATTTTACCTCTTGAACTTAGTTTCCTTGAGAACCTCCATACGGAAATTGGATTGGGTCTATTATTGATAAAATAGTATGTTGGATGTGGGTAATGGTATTGGTTATAGTATTGGGAATAAGGTGGAAAATCTTCATGGCTTGGATTGTGTGAGGAGAAGAGGTGGTATTTATAGGGGAGTAGAGGGGTATTTTTTTCATTATTTTATTCATTAGTTTATTATTTTGGATCAAGAATATGAATGGTTTTTATTTCCTTTAAAATATATAGTAAAAAAGGATTATTTATCAATATTATGGGGTTATATCATCCTTATATCATTTACAACTCAATAATTTATGTATTTTGTAAATACTGTAAACTACCGTATTTCATTATTCACCGAAAATTAAACTATTTTAGAAAAATACCAAAAATATAACCTAACCATTTTTGGTATGTATAATTAAAAAATTAAATACATTTTATGTAAATAATTTTTATAAATATAAGAAATTTAATTTTTAATTTAAATCATCATTTAATCAGAAAATTCCGATTTTCTAATTATGATTGCTTTTATGACACATTGAAAAATTAATTAAGGTCTGATAAAAATATCTTATAATCATAAGAACAAAAAAAATAAAATTATGAATATATTTTTTGAAAACGAATTTTCTTTCAAAAAATTATATTAAATATAAAATTTTAAATAAATGCTTACTCTTTACAAAAATACCAACACTTAATTTCTCATTTCTAAAATTTTTATTTACTTATACGAAGACATAAATATATCATATTTTCATTTATAAGATACCAAAATTTTATTTACCATTTCATAAGTGAGGTTACTATTATATTTTATAATTTACTATTCTTAATGGTCACATTACAATTTCAAAGGTCAAGTTACCATTCCATTGATATAGGATCATTAATTTCATGAAATACCTCTTATTTCATTCATTTTTCATTTATAAAGTTTGTATTGTATCATTAATTTGATTTTATGTGGTTTATACTATATGAAATAATTTCAAGAAGATAATTTAAATTGATAAAATTTGTATTTATTACACTAAAGGTATTATTTTTTGCATAATTCCTATCTTATAAGGATTACGGTGTAAAGAAAAGGAGGTTTTAGGAAGAAGAGGATTATATTTTAAACATATGTTTTAATTTTACTTATTCATCTAGCTCCTTCAAATCATCTTGAACCATTATGAAATAATAACATAATTATATTAAATATAAATTGATGTTATTATGTCTATGGTATAATCTTTTTTCATCTATATAACTATCTAACAAATAATAAAAACATCACTCATGCGTGCGTACGTACTTGCAGATTAATATATCATGATATGATAGATATCATTTTACATCAATGAATCTTATGATTAGTCATAATAATTGACACGAATGAAATAATATGATATATATGATAAAAATTTAATATTTTGATGGAAAATAAATATTCTACTTATTTCTTTACCATCCAATGAAAAATTAAAACATCGCTCATTTTTACATGAAAACTATCACCTCACGAATCGATGTATTTTATTTTTCATCATAGAATCACAAGAAATGTATATATTAGTGGAATTAAAAACATAATATTATATTTATGATATAATCATTATTTTTTAATGATAAAATAATATTTTCTTTTTTCCCACACATTTTTTAAAAAATGGATACTTTACTAATGCGTATATACGGCCTACCAACTCCATGATTGTAATGTAATTCATTTTTCATAACCATATTTCATGGTTTGTTTTAATAGTTTAAATAATGTATAAAGATTATAATTAAATCATGAATAATATTATTTAACTAATATAATGATGATCCATTTGACCATAGTCATCCTATTGAAGTCATTTTGGGTATATGAGCTAAATATCATCAAAACATCCGATGTGAGCTTAATTGATTATGTAATTGAATATAACATGAAAATAAATTAAAATAATAATAATAGAATTTAAAAATGTTATTTTTATATTAAATAATTAACTTATGTTTATTATTCATGATGATAAATAACGTACATGACAAGTCAGACCCATGGTTAGGGACACTTTACCTTTAAACCTCATTTTAAATATTTTAAAGATTTATTTTTCTAAATGTTTTTCATCCATGAACATATTCTAAAAATTAATTTATGAATGTATTTATATTGAAATAAATTAATTATAAAAGACATTGTATGCCACCTTTTGTTTTCATTCAATGGTTTTCAAAATAAATCCTTTTAATTATTTTATACTGAATTTTTTGAATTTTTTTCTAAAAGGAAAAAAGGAATGTTCTGTTTTAACATCGACATATTTTATGCCCAAAATAACTAAAATTTTATTTCTATATTCCTTTATAATATTAAATTTATTATTAAAAGTAAAATCATCATTCCTATTTTTTTGGTTTTTTTAGTTTTGAAAATGTGTTTTCAAAGGAATGGGTATTTTGATATTCGAAAATGTTTTTCTTATGGGATCAAAAGAGTATTTAGGGGTTTTTGATGAAAATGTGAATGATTAAATTTTTTTAATCATGATATGGTACATGATAATTATATATTATTATAGGTGATACTGATATAAAGTATACGATGGATGATCCTGATACAACTTTTATGATGGGTGAGCTAGATATAGCTTATAAGACAGGTGAGTCTGATATATCTCTCTAATGAATTAGATAATGTTCCTTATCTTCAAAGGAAATGGAAGAGTTAATTGGGGGGATTATACTATTTATTTAAATAAGATCCAGTTATTTTTGATAGGAGTTAACATTAATAAAGAATATAATTCTCTAAGATTCCTATAGTTTTTTTCAATTTTCATGATTTGGGTGTTAATAATTTTATTTGAGACAAAATTGTTTTCCCAATTAGGATATGATTTATTTTATTTGATCATACTATAAAGTGAAATGGTAAAAAAGTTTATGGATTTTCATGTTTCTTTACTAGACTAATGGATTTACTACTTTCATATCCCTTACTAATATTTTTTACTTATCCCATGTTTTTTTAAAAAAAATTATAAGGTTAAAGGGAGAGTAAAGACAAAAAATAAGTCAAGTGGAATCTCATAAATATTTTTCAAGAAAATAAAAAAAGTTCATTTTTAAATTTTTTATATAGTGGAAAAATATATAATGAGTGGAGTTTATACTTTATAATATATTAGGATATTATATAATAGTTATGACATAATTACGTAAAAATATAAATTGTATGGATCATCAAAATGTAATAAAGTGAAATAATATTATAATATAAGATTATATATTGATTTAAGGATATGTCTTTATATTTGGAATCATAAGGAAGGTTTAGATAACATTAAAGGTTAAGATAATGTTATAGAGTACCCTTGAGAGATTATAATTTATGGTAAAGTTGAAATGACATATAATTTAAGGGTTACTATATTTATTCATGTAAATTATATATGTTTACAATATTTTTCCATAGAATAAATATGGAAGGTAATGAAGGAAAGTAAAAAGAGGATACTTTACTTACAAATTAGTATCATGGAATGGTTGGAATTGACATTTAGATGTTTTTTGTAGTGATGTATCAGTTAATGTATACTATAAATGGTAGTGGAATCCATGTTAGAGAGTAACCAAATTTACCAAAAAGGAAAATGTATATTATAGATAATTTAATAAAACAAAACCCTCCAAATTTTGGGGGAAATTTAGATCTAGTGGTAGCTGAAGGATGTATAAATTCTAGGAAAATGATATTCAAAGTCATGGGATGTTTAGAATATAAACAAAACTCTTTACATTTATCATTTTTATGGTTAAGCTGATCGGTGGTGGTAATTAGTTTAGCATAATAAATATATATATGAGAATAATTCCATGTAATGTGATAAATTTAAGAATAATTTCCTAGAGAAATATTTCCCTCAGGTTGTTTTAATTATAATAGACAAATAATTCTTGGAATTGGGGAAAAAAGAGGATGATTCAGTATCCTTTTATGAAGAAAATATAAAAATATTGTCTAAGTAAATACTGAATTGTATTTTGGAACATGATATTAATATTAATTGATTTTATTTATAATTGAAACAAAGTTTATAAATAGAATTTTCCTTATATAAATCTAAAAGTTATGAGACTATTGTTCAATGTTTTATGAAATTTGGTAAGGATTTTTCAGATACTTATTTTCCTCATGGTGACAAGAGTAGAAAACACAAAAAAGTGGAAATTAATAAAGAATAAGTCAACTAATAAATCTATTAGTAAGACCAACACATGTTCCAAGTGTGTTAAAAAAATTCATGGAATTTATGATATGATATAGAAAGTGTTTTCTGTGTGTAATTCTTGGTTAAAGGGATTGTTACTGTAAATAAAAGAGTCCCGAATAATCCAAGAATTTTATAATAGATATAAATACAATAAATATATTTTTTAATTTCAATGAGTTGTGGAATTATTCTGACATGTGTATGAAGTTAGTTACTTGGGTAAAAATCATCAAGATGGAAAGAAAAATGGTGCTGAAAAATCATTTCCTACTACTACTAATACTGTTGATGTTGGATAAACTAATGATGTTGTGACATATTCAAGGGCCAAAATATTTTTCTAATGATTAATCTCTAGTAAAGATACCATCATCTATAGGTTAAAGATGAAGATATTATAAAGGAAACATTTTAGACTAGATATGGTCATTATGAGTTTGTGGTTATTCCCTTTGGCTTGCCTAAACCACCGACTGTATTCATGAATCTTATGAATATATTTTTCCACACTTATTTAGATTATTTTTTTGGTTGTGTTTGTTGATATTATTTTGGAATATTCTAAAATTCATGAGGATTATGATAGACACATAATGATTTTTTTTTCAATCCTTAAAATAAAATATATATATGGAAAATTTAGTAAATATGAATTTTAGTTGTAGCTGATTCTTTCTTTTGGTATATTGTTTTTAATGTCTGTATAACTATCTACCCTGATAAAAATATTTTGGTTTAAGAATGACCATGACCAAGAAAATTCATATATATTTATAGTTTTCTCAGATTTGTGGTTTATTATTGGTAGTTTGTTGAAAATATTTATAAATTATCTAGCCTACTACCTTTTTAACATAAAAAGATGTTAAATTCATCTGGATGAAATAATTTAATGATTATTTCTAGGAAATAAAAGGAATAATGGTTAATTATCTAGTTTTCCATTCCATTTATAAATGGTGATTTTATCATCTACAATGATGCTTTATTTAAGGTACTTGGTTGTTTTTTAATATTGAATGATCAATTAATTTATTATTTTTAATGTTAATTTAAACCGCAAGAGATAAATTATAATGCACATGATCTAAAACAAAATGATATGGATTTTTACTTTAAAAATATGGTGAAATCATTAATATGGAGTAAAGTGTAAAACAAATACTCATATTTAAAATTTGAAGTATATATTCATTCAGAAAGAGTTGAACACGAGGCAGAAAAGATGGAAGAAACTGAAAAAGGATTATGATCGAACAATTCATTTCCACTTTGTAGAACCAAACAAATTATATAAAATTTTGATTCAAAAAGATAATGCATCATTAAACAAGAAACATTTTGAATATGATCCTTTGGTAAATGATTTTAAATTTTTTTTCCTACAAATTGGTCATGTTTGAACTTCCTATATTTTTTATGGTTTTATTATAGTCGTACTTGCTAGAAAAAAATTAACCAAGCTTAGAAAGAATGATGTTATTTTCACAAAAAAATTGAACTGGTAAATAAATGAAAGTTATTTGAATTTAAAATTGATAATGAAGGTGTTTTTAGATTTTTAAAAAGGTTATGTGTCGAAGATATCTCCCAGTTGAGAAAAGAATGATTGAGTGAATCCTATAGATCTCCCTTTTATATTAATCCCAATAGATATAATATATATAGACACCTCCAAGATTATTATTGGTTGGATTTAATGAATAAAGATATTATAGAGTTTACCATGAAAATATGGAAATTCTAACAAGTTAAATCCAAATGAAAATTATTGAAAGGGATAATTCATTGTTTTAAAATTATAGTGTGGAAATGGGAAAATATATCGTTGTATTTCTTGGTGGGATTTCCAAATATGTCTTGAGGTAAAAATAAAATTTGGGTTATTGTTGATCAATTAACTAAATCTATACATATCATTCCTATTTGAGATACAATGTATTTATATTATCTCTCTACATTGTATCTTAAGGATAATGTTAACTTTGATATAGTTCCTTTATCCATTGTGTTTGACCATGATCACATGCTTACTTATAATTTTTTAAGGACTTTAAAATTTTTTGGATACTGAATTAAATTTTATTACAACTTTTAGTCCTGAATCTGATGGATAATCAGAGGGAATGATTTAGAATTTGGAATATGTTCTTCGATTTTATTCAATGGATTACTAGGGAAGTTGGTATAAACATATTTCATTAGCTGATTTTTTTTATAAAAATAGTTTTCAATCTAGTATGCATATGTCACATTCTGAGGCATTATATGAAAAATGGTGCTAGACTCTAGATTATTGGGATAAAGTTGGTGAAAGTGAATTGTTAGGATTAAAATTTGATGAGGAATTGGTTGGGAAGGTGAGTATGATTCACTAGAATATGAGGACGTTTCAATTTATATATAAATTTTATACATATAATCTGCGGAACTATTGTTATTTTTAGGTATCCGATCATATTTTTCTTAAAGTATCTCTATATAAAAATGTTTTGCATTTGGTAAAAGGGAAGTTAAGTCTATAGATCCTTGGACCATATGAAATACTAGAGAAAGTTGGATCAATTTTCTTATGACTTTTCTTTCGTTAGATTTTATCTTAAGTACATGAGGGATTTCATGTTTCATTGTTATGAAAATTTATACTGGATTCATCTCATGTTTTGAGCCATGAAGTAGTTAAGTTGGAAAAAATTATTATTATGAGGAATAATTAGTATATATACCTAACAGTAGGTATAATGTTTTTTGGAATAATGTGATTTACTAGGTTGTGGTTTTTTGGGAACAACAATATGAGAATCGAAAAATGATTTGAGGGAAAGATATCCCCACATGTTTAAATAGTAAATAAAATTATGAGGATGTAATTTTTTAAAGGTTGGAATAATGTAACAACCTCAGTAATATTAATATTAAAAACATTTAATGCATTATTGGTATTAATCAACTAGATTTTATATATTTATATTCATTAGATGAATATTAGGTATGTTTTAAGTCAAAAGGAAAAATATTTATTTCTAAACAAATTGGGTTTTGATGCAATATATGATTTTATTTAAAAATATAATTTATAAATTTTATAATTTATTTTGAGAAAAATGATATAATTTTCTAATTAATCATTTCAAAATTATCTTAGGGTGAATATCTGGGAATTTAATAAAAAGTATTAATTTTCAAATGAATAGTGAAAAAATACAGACTTTTATTGAAAGATGTCTTTTAATTTCAAGAATTTTCAAAGTTTCAATTTTTTCAAAATTATAAAAAAGTAAAGTTAGATTATTTATATTATAAATTATCCAATTAAGTTATTTGGAATCAATTTTATGATTTATTTTTGTATAAAAACATTTTATAGTTTAGAAGATGTTTTTTTCTAGAAAACAACATTTCATGGTATTTTGCAGGTTAAATTTTAATTTAAATTAAAAATATTTTGAGAATTGAATTTGATAAAGTGTATTAAAAATCTATAATTATAATTTAAAATTTTATTAATTATTTAAATTTAATTTTTTATTTTAATCAAATGAAAATTCGGTAAAAAATGTGTCACCATAGTGAGAGGGAAAATTAGCATAACTTAGGTTAAAACTAAGTGACGAGGCCACAAAATTTCATATTAATTAATATTTTAATAATTTATTTATAACATTATCAAATTAGTATGTAAATTTAATTTTCTCTGGGACTCTTCTCCAGGAAAACATCTTAATAATATTTAAATATTTTAAAAAATACCAATTTTATCCTCTCCCTCACCTCTAAAAGGACCCCCTCCGTATCCTATAAACACATCAATATCCATTTTTTTCATCCAATAAATATCCAAATACATTAATAACATTCATAAAAATATACTAGAGGCATTATTTTAAGTGTAATAAAATCCTTAGGGGGATTAAGGTGAAAGAAAATGAGGGTGTCCAAAGAATTGGTATAACTTTTAACAAAATGTTTTGGTTTTATTTATTATTCTACCCCCTTCAAATCATCATCAACCTTGATGAAATAATAATATAAATATATTAAATATAATTTAATGTTTCTATGTTTATTTTATATCCCATTTTCATCTACTTAAACTTCTAATGATTGACAAAAACATCCCCTGTGCGCATGTGTAATTACCCCCTCATGGGATGATGTATTTCATTTTTTGTCACCAACCCTTATGGCTTGTCATAAATATGGATAAAAACGAAGTAATATGATATATATGATTTAAATTTAGTTCGATAGTGTAAAATAAATAATCTTATTTTTTCTTTACCATCTAATGAAAAATAAATACATCTCTCATGCGTACGTGAGGACTACTACCTCACAAAATGATATATTATATTTTTTTATCACTGCCTCAAATGGAATGTATGTTTTGGTGGAATGAAAGAAATAATATGATATCTATTATATAATATAAAATCTATAAATATAAAATAATCCTTACCATATTTTCCCCACCTTTATTAAGAAATGGACATGTTACTTATGCGTATGTACAATCAATTATCTCTATGGTTATATAATAATTCATTTTTCATAACCACATTACATGTTTTTATTTAAATTAATAAATAATTTATAAAAATGAATTAACATTTTAATTATATAATTATTAATATTTTTAAAATTATATAACCATTACCCATTTGATTATATTCAACCTATTGAATTCATTTTGGATATATAATCCGAGTATCATCAAAACATTCCATGTAAACTTAATTGATTTTGTAATTGAATATAAAATGGTAATAAATATAATAAAATGAATAATTAGTATGAAAAGGTTATTAATAAATTAAATAACTAACACATGTTTATTATTCTAGAAGATAAATAACTAACACGATTAGTCATACTCTATGTTAGAGACACTTTACCTTAAAACATTATTTTAAATATTTTATAGATTTATTTTTAAAAATAATTTTATTACATGTACATATTAATAAAATTATTATATGAATTTATTTATGTGTAAATAAATTAATTATTAGGGAAATTTTATATATCATATGGTTAAATTTTAGTGATTTTTAAAAGGTATTTTTATTTATTTTGTACAGAATTTTTTAACTTTCGTTACAAAAGGAAAAAAGGAATGTTCTATTTTAACACCAATGAATTTTACAAATTTTATAACTAAAATTTTATTTTTAGATTCGTTTAGAATCTTTTATGTTTTATTCAAATAAAAATCATATTTCCCATAGTTATGGGTGTTTTATTTTTGAAAATGAGTTTTAAACGGAAATGATATTTTGATATCTGAAAGAATTTTAATATGGGTTCAAAAGTTATTTCAAAGGTTTTATGATGAAAAGTTACAAGAATAAATATTTTTATACGTGATATGTTGCTTTAAAATTATATTTCCTGAGAAGTAAGTATGATATAATTTATGTGATGGGTGAGATTGATACAAATTATATGTAACACCATGAGATTTAAAAATATGAACATCATATTTGATAATGTATATGAAATGCAGCACCAAGAATAGAAACTGGTATAAAACTCCAAGGCTGCACAATATATTTATTTCTAATTAAAATCAATCTCTTAAATATCTTTTTATGCGCACAACACCGAGTTTGAATGAAATGAGATAATTTATTAAACTATTATTATTTAAACATTACCATTATAATATAGTCATTAAATTGGTTGGTATCAATATAACTACACAAATTATGAAAAATATATGGTTTAAACATGTAAAGAATAAATAAAATAGATATATATTTATTATATATTAAATTAGAACCATTAAAAAGAAAATGAAATGTTTTATTAAAAATAATATTTTTCTAATAGGCGGTTTTGTCGCACTTTGCTAACATAATGAATAATTATTTTTTACCTCTATTAGAAGATTTATGATAAAAATAATCTTAATTTTTGAAATCATGAAATAAAAATTATATTAGGGTAATTTCTTTTTAATTTTTCTAAATTTTTTCGATTTATGATGAATAGTGAAAATATAGAATTTTAATTGAGAACGATATTTTCGTTTAAATTATTTACAAATTTGAATTATATTTGAAATATATTTTCCATTAAATTAGTTAAATTATATATATATTAGTACAATTTAGTTTATTTTAGTCAATTCCTTATTAAATTTTGATACAAAAAATTCATAAACTTTTGGACAATTTCTCGTTGAAAACCCGTTTTTCTCATAGTGATGGTGAGATTAATTTTAAAATAAAATTTCAAAATTATTTGAATTGAATTTAGAAAAATTTATTCCATATTTGAAATCAAAATAAATTATATTACCTAATTAGTTCAACTTAATTTTTTACCAAAGTGAATATTAAAAATAGTAAAAATTAATTACCATGGTTAAGGTAAAAATTGGTGTATCGAGTGGTTAAAATAAAAATATAAGGGTTATAATGACATAAAAATATTAAAAAATATATATTATCGATATATTTAGAACATATAATTTATAAATATCTAAAATAATCCATTTTTATCCTTATGGAATGTGAAAAAGTTTGTACAATGTTTTCTTTTAAAAACATACAAGTGTGCCACTCACCTCACTTATAAAAGGCCACTATCTATCCTCTATTATTCATAACATAAAAACCTATTGGTTCTGAAAATATATAAAAAAATACTTTTCCAAATTACCTTATATCATTCTATAATCCTTAGTTTTGGTAGAAATCGAACATAGAAAGGCTTTTGGTGCAAACCTAAAGAGGATACCTGAAGGAGAGATAATGTTCTTCAATGAGAATTTTTGATTTATTTCTTTATCAAACTCATTAAATTATTATTAAACAAGATTAAATAATAACATAAATATATTAAATATACTTATAAGTTTTTTATGTTATTCTAATGACATAAAACCATCTCCCCATTCATCAAATGGGTTATAAATTCATCATTCGTGTGTACAGTAGACTACCACCTTACGAACGGATGTCATTCGTCTTTCCATTTCCACCTCTAACGGTTAGGTATTATAATGTATATAAATTATATATATATATATATATATGATATTTATGAAATAATTATGATTTTAATCAATTATATGATATATTAAAATTTTTAATTTCCATTCCATAGGGGATACGATAACGTTGCTCTTATGTAACACATACCACTACCTCGTGAAGAGATGTGATTCATTTTTCACTAACACATTACATGGATGGTTATTAGGATAATGTTAATGAATATATGTGATTCAAATTACGTAATTATTATATTAATGAAATATTCATCATATTGAAAAGATTATATATCATTTTATTTCTTATACAAAAAAATGAAACTTTGTTTGTGTATGTGAGGACTACCGCCTTGACAAAGTGATGTGTCTCTATTTTCATCAATAAACCACATGGATGTTATATTTAAGTAAATTTAAATATATAATATTTTATATATACTATTATTTTTATTCTTTAGAGGTAAAATATTACTCAACTTTTTTCTTTAATGATCATTGAAAAATGGAAATGTTACTCATGCATACAAACGTCCTTCTATCTCCATGATTTTAATGTAGTTCATTTATCATAAAAAATATTTCATGTTTTGATTTAAAAGTATAATTTATATATAAATATTATAATTATTTCCTAATTATTATTCTGGATATGTTTAAATAATAAAATATTTGACCATAGTCAACCTACTAATGTCATTTTTGACACATAATCCAAATATCATCGAAACACCGGATGTAAACTTAGTTGACCAAATTATCAAATATAACATAGTAATAAGTGAAATAAAAGGAATAATAAACAAAATTTTTTTTCTCAATCAAGTAAATAATTAAAATAAGGTAATTATTTTTGAATATAAAGAGAGTACATGATGAATCAGACTCAAGGTAAGGGTTTCTCATCTCACTTTTAATTCCGTGATATATATGTCATATTCACCACTTATTTATTATTTTTTGTTGTGTATATACAACCATTTTTGTACTTTATATCTTTAATTAATTTATATTTATGTTATATATTATTTCATTTAAAGTTATTTCTTTTGTTGCGCTTAGGATACAAAATTTACCAATGTGTTTATGGTTTATTTCACAATATCATCACTATTCGGGATTATATTTGTTTAAGTCTCCCTTGGGTGACTTATTTAATATTTTTATCATAAAATAAATTTATTTTATTATAAAATGGTTATTCATGAACTTTTTCAAGTAATAGTACAGTTTTTTCTTTTTTGGTACTCAAAATGATTAATAAAATGTTTTTAATAAAATCCCACTTTATTTCTCTCTTCGGTCGAAATTAATTTTTCATGAAAAACAATGTTTTATAAAAATGTTTCCAAAAATATTATTTAAACATTCAAGATGATTTATTAAATAATTTTTTACTTAATTATACTTTTTAGAAAAATATTTTTAATGGAATCTTAATGTCATTTTCAAAATAATAAATATTTTTATTTTGAAGAAAATGTGAAAGGAATCTTTGTTTTAACATGTACAACACAAACATAATTTTCCACTATCATGACTATTCACTATTTTAATGATTATTTTATACATTTAAAAAGGTTATTTTCAAATAAAATGTTTTTCAAAATATTTTTCAATATTTTTTTTAAATATTTCCAAAGTGAAAAGGTTATTTTCCTCATATAAATTTTAATGATATTTTTATGGTATTTATACTCATCAAAACATCAACACTTTATTGAAATTATGATAAACTAGGGATATGCTATATTGATAGCACAACTATTATTTATTTGGATGGTTTATGATTAGTTTGAGTGAGGATGTTCAATTTTAGTACCATTCCCCATATTACCCTAGATGGTTTATGATTTTGTTTATTGATTACGGAAAGAATTAGCATTTCATATGCTAGTACTTTAATATGAATGTTTAAATTGATTATGTTTCACCCCATTCATATTTGAAATAAATTGGGCTTTGTATGTGATGGGAGAGGCTCGCTATAGCCCCTCGATGTATCGGTAGGTCTCATGAGTCAAATTAGATTGGGTTTTGGAGAGGCTTACTCATTTTTATAGATGTCTTAGCACAAGGCCTTGATGATATGTTTTATATGTTCAGTATTATGAATTCCATCATTATTAATTAAATTATTTATATTGCATGGGATTATTCAATTATTTAGAATATCAATGGTTATTTTTTAAAGCTTATGTGATTATTTTTATAGCAATATTATAATATAATTAATTACTTCCATATTATGTTTACGTTATTGATTAAATGTAATGTTTTTCAGTTATTTACCATTCCATATTTTTATGCCATATTTATTTATAGATTACATTGTACTCTTACACTTATTGAGCATCCAAGATCACCTATTTTTTGTGTTTTATTTTCCCCCAGAAATGAGGAAGTGTTTTGTGATTGACATGCGGGGATATGATAAAGAGAATAATGAAATTATCAAAGAAAATTATTTATGTATTTTAGGTTATAAAATATAATTTTAATTTAAAGTTTATATTTGGATTACCAATACTACTAAACAATTTGTTTCCTCAAGATTTGATTCCTTATATCTTATCCCAAATTAACAAAGTAGAATCTGACTCCAGGTTATTGGGATGAGGGTGCTATAGTTGGTATTAGAGGGGGGTTTAGTAGAAACATTGACAAGTAGATTTATAAAAACATATATTAGGGAATATAAACCTATGATATAATTTGAGGATAAGTATAGAAGAACATCCTAAAATTTTGGTAAAGAATATATTATGTGAATTTTCCTAATTGTACATCCCTATCTAGATATTAAAAGTGGAAGTGGTTCTGATACAGATGTACCTAGGATCAATAACTCTGAAATGGGCGCATTGGTCCGGACCGAATCGTGACTTGATGAATAAAAGTGGGCCTTATTACACATTTGGTTTGAAACACCTAGGTGATATGATTGGGTTAAATCATACCTACATTACAAACCATTATGAAGGATTTGAAAATAATGACATCCCCAAATAAACCATGTTTATGATTATGATATTAACTATTGATAAAAAGTTTAAATTTAGGTTAAGTATTTTACTATTTTTGGGATTATACATTTGGTTTCATAATGATGTAATATAATCTAGTGTATTCTATCATTTATAAATCTTTCCCAGTAGAAGGAATGTGAACTGCATCAATGTACATAATCTAAAGAGTACGAATGGTCATTTCTTTGATGGATTAAGCCAATATTTTAAAGGTAAATAGTCTCTAAATATTTCTTATCATACGGGGGCATAATATCATGTGCTATAAAGATAAAGGAATAATTATTTATGTATTATTACATCAAAGGGAAGATATAGGAGAAGAAGATGACAAAAAAGTGTGCATAAAGGAAAGAAGGAAACAAAAGGATTTCCCACATGTGATAATTGTGAAAAGAAACACCCTAATGTTTTCTTAAAGGGAATGAGAGTTCGATATAAGTATGAATATAAAGGCCACAATTATTTTTATTTTAAGGAAAATAAATAATACTTCAATGCAAAATGCTTACACTATAAGGATATGGGGAACAACACAAATGAATGACTCACGTTTCGAGGGAATATACCTCAAAATTAGCTAAGAGATAAAGGTCAAGATTATACTATTAATACAACCTAATTGGAATTATTACCATTTTTTTTATTTGGATTCAATAAATATATTGTAAAATTATTATATTAATGATATTCACATTATAAGAATCATGAAAGGTGTATGGATTATACTGCAGTACCATTTCATAAAGGATTTGAGAGAACATGTTGAATAGTATTGATAACAAAGACAAACGATTCAATAGAAAGTTGAAATTCTGGGAAAAGAAACGATTGAAGGAAGGATAACAATTAATATGTTACTAATGTTGAGATAATGATGTTATGATAAATATATTATTGATATATAAATGTAAATTGGATTGTACTGACTACCTTGTAGATGATTAATGATTTAATGGAAATGTGGTTTATGATATCATTGATGGAGTTAACAATATTTTTAGATTTCCAGAATATATTCAATATTCTTTTTTTTAATTAAGGAATATAATATAAGGCATGTTTCCAATATGGTTTTATGTAAATTAATTTTATTACCATGTTCTATGAAAATAAGTGATAAAGGTTTTCAAATTTTTGTCATGTTATGATTAAGAGATACTTCGTGTTGTTTGATAGATTAATGATAATTCCATTTTGGAAATTTAGAGACCTTGTTTCTAATGTTTTGGATATTAATATTCTAGAAGGGTTATAAGGTTAAACATTTATGAAATGGATTAAGTTGAACTTTGGATGTGTTTTTATATATTAATGTATTACATCACCTATGAATATTAATTCATACTGGATAACTTGTGAAGACCATTTTTTATAATGTTAACTAGATATCGAAGTAATAAATTATCCTTCCATTATGGATCTTATGATCTATTAGTTCTTTAGGAATAAAAAATTTAAATCCTGTATTTTGAGTAAGATATGAACTGGAAATTGATCAAGGTGCAACAAAGGGTGAGATTCTTCTTATAAAATAGAATAAAATCAAGTAAGTATATCTTCTCATGAACATTTTTCAACTTCAAGAAAATGGACTTGAAATAAAATGTTATCATATTACCATTATTCATGATGATATCAATGATAACTTCACACCGATTTAGTATATGGTTTTTTGGTTTTTGAATTTCAAAAAATCATTCAATTTCTTGTGATCGATTATCTTTATCACTCTCTATCATTATTTGGGAATTATTATTTTCTTCCTTGTCCAAATCTGCACTTTCCACCTATGTGGCCATATTTGGAAACCTATATGAGCTATTATATATGAAATCACACATCCATTTCTCTATTATAAAGAGAATTTTTTGTTAACCATTCTCAAAATTTTGGATTTCTAGAAGGGTTTTTTCAAATGTAAAACCAATGATTTCTGAGGTTAAGATTAAATTGTGAGGATACAATTTATTTAAGGGGTAAAATATAACACCCAAATATTTTAAAATATGAACATCATATTCAATAACCTGTATGACACAAACAAAAAAATTAAATAAGGAAATATAAAATACTATGACTTTATGATATATTTATTTTTAAATAAATTCAATATCTTTTATAACATTCAATGCCCACAACATCGGGTTTGAATGAAAGATGATACTTTATAAAAATATTATTATTAAAACAATCCATTAGAACCTAACATTTAAATTGGAGGGTATAAATAATAATAACTAAATTATGTAACCTATATTTTTTACACATGAATATAAGTAATCATATTTATATCTACTTATTATAGATAAAACAAGAACCATTTTAAAGGAGAAGAACTATTTTTTGAAAAACTATATTATTCAAAAAGGTGCTTTAGTCTTTCTTTATAAACATAATTTATAATTATTATTTTAAATTTAGAGAAGTTTTATTTATTAAAGTTAACTTAATTTTTTAAATCATAATATAAAAACTATATTAGGAAAAAATTTTGTTTTTTCTAAAACATTTCATTTTTTTGATGAATAGGGAAAAATAATGTATTTCAATTGAGAACAACCTTTTTGTTTAAATTATTTAAAAAATTAAATTAAATTTAAAATTAGATTTAATGTAAAATTAGTTCAATTATATATATATTAATAAAATTTAGTTCATTTTATTAATTAATATATTAATTTTTTATATTAAAACTCTGTAAAATTATGAACATTTTCTCTTGAAAACCCGCTTTCTCATCACGTCCATGGGATTAATTTTAAATAAAATTTTGAAACTTATGTGGAATTAATTTATAAAAATGGATTCAATATTATAAATGATGATATATTATATTACCTAATAAGGTCCACTTAATTTTGGATCAAATTTAATACTCAATATGGTAAAAACTAATTACTACGATTATGGTAATAATAAGATTACTGTGGGGTGAACTAAAAAGATAAGGGTTAAAATGACCAAAAAACATTTCATCAATATATTTTATGGAAATATTTACTCTATATAATATCTATGTTTCTATAATAATTCGTTTTAGACCCTTTTTTCATGTGAAAAATGTGTGTAAATCTTTTTATTTTCAAAAATTACAAGCTTGACACTCATCTCACTTTTAAAAGGACACCCAATATCCTCTATTATTCACACGAAAAAAACCATTTTTTGTACTAAAAATACCTATCAATGTCAGTTAAAAATTATATTATCTTATCAAATAATCCTTATTTTTGTATAAATCCAACCGATAGTGGATTTTGGTTCAAACCTATAGAGGATACATGAAGAAGATGCAATGTTCTTCAACGAGTGTTTTTATTTTATTTATTCCTACACCTACATAAATTAGTATTAAAACATGATTATATAAAAAAATTATTATATTGAATATATTGATATGTTTTTATGTTGAGTTCATGACCAAAAACCATCTCCACTTTCATTAAATGGGTTGTAAATTCATCATTCATCTGTACGGAGGACTACCGCCTCACGAACCAATGTCATTCATTTTTCCTTTACCACCTCACACGACTGGGTATGATGATGGATATAAAGTATATATATGATCTTTATAACACAATTATATATATTTATTCATTATGTCATATATAATGATTTTAATCTCCATTCTATTGGGGAAACGATAACATCACTTGTGTATACGGGGGACTACCCACTCACGAAGAGATGTGGTTCATTTTTCACTAAACATTTAGAAGGAATGTGATAAGGATAAAGTTAATTAATATATGAGATATAAATTAAATAATTATTATATTAATTACATATTTATAATTATCAAAATTTACTATATCATTTTATTTCCTACACTGAAAAATGATAATGTCGTTCGCGTATGTGTGGACTACCGCCTTCACGAAGTGGGGTGAATATAATATCATCAAAAAAACCACATGGATGTTCAATATAAGTATTTTTAAATATAAAATATGGTATATATTATATTATTATCATTATAAAAGTATAAAATATTACTTAAACTCCTTCCATGATGATCATTGAAAAATTGAAACATTTTTCATGTGTACATACAACCTACTGTGTCTATGATTGCAGCATAGTTCATTTTTCATTACCATAATTAATGATTGGATTTTAAAGTATAATTTATTTATAAATATGGAAATTATTTAATAATTATTATTTTATATATGTTTAAATAATTACCTCTATAACCATAGTCAACCAACCAAAGCCTTTTTTGACACATAAGATTAACATCATTGAAACATCCGATGTAAACTTAATTGATTAAGTAATAATATATAACATGTTAATAGGTGTTATAAAAGGAATAATAATCATGAAAAAGTTTCTTAAGAAAGTAAATAGTTATCAAATTATTATTATTCAGGAACATAAAAAATGTATGTTGTGAGTACCTCTCAAGGCAAGGGCTTCTGATCTCACTTTTAATTCTGTGAGACATACATCATATTCAATTTTTTTTTCATTTATATAATAACCATTTCATATGTTATATAATTAATTAATTTATATTCATGGTATTTATTTTTTTATTTAACGTTATTTCTTTCATGGGGCATATGATACAAAACATACAAAAGTGGTAAGAGTTTATTTTCCAATAAAAACATTAGTCAAGATTGTTTTTGTTTAATACTCCCATGGTGGAATTATTTGATATATATATAATAAAATAACTGTATTTTAAAATTGTATTTCTATTCATGAAAAATTTCAATTAATATTACCATATTAACCTTTTTTACATAAAATGAATAAGAAAATGTTTTTAAGAAAATATCACCTTATTTCTCTCGTGGGTCAGAAATATTTTTTCATCCAAACACATGATTTCTAAAAATGTTCCTAACCATTAAAAAATGTCTTATTAACAAAATTTTTACACATTTATTCTCTTTAATTTTTTTTTAAAATTAATCTTCAAATCATTTTCAAAATAATTCTTATTTAGATTTTACCGAAAACTTAGTATGAATATTTGTTTTAATGTGTATAACATGAATAGAAATTTCCACCATCCCGACCAATAAATGTTTTAAAGATTATTTTAGAAATTTTCAAAGGTTATATTTAGATAAAAGGGTCTTCAAAATATTTTTTAAACTTTCATTCTTGAAGATATTTTGAAAGTGAAAATATTATTTTCCTTAAAAATATTTTTAAATATCTTTTTGTGGTATTTATACACCTAAACTTCATAAAACATTTATTTAACTTATGATCCACTAGGGTTATTTAGTATTGAAATCATTGTTGTTCTTTATTTTATGTTCTATGTTCAGTTTTATTGAGGACGTAAACTTTTATTACTATTAACCTTATTACTCTTGATGGTTTATGATTATGTTTACTGATTGGGAAAGTATTAAAATTTCATATGATAGTATTTCAATATGAATATTTATTTTGATTTTGTTTCACCCCTTTTATATTTGGAATGAATTGGAATTTGTAAGTGATATCTAGGGACCTCTTTGTCACCTCAATGAATCAGTAGGTATCATGATACAAACTAGATTGGGTTTTGGTTGAGGCCTTACCCATTTGTACAGATGTCTTAGCACAAGGCCTAAATGGTATCAGATGTCTTGGAACAAATATTAGATGTATTATAACATGAAATTTAAAGTATGTTTTAGATGTCCAACATTATTAATTCCATCATCGTGAATTAAGTTATTGACATTCCATGATATTATTAGATTAGTTAGAATATCCATGATTATGTTATCAAGATCATGTGATTATTTATATGTCATTATTTGTTTATCATTTAATAATTCTATATTATGCCCATGTTAATGACTAAATGTCATTTTTTTAGTTATTTACCTTTCAGTATTTATTATAACATATTTATTTAGAAATTTCGATGTATGCTTACCATTACTGAGCATCCAATCTCACCGATTTCTTGTATTTTATTTTCCATTTGATAAAAGAAATTATTATTATTTTATTTATATATGGATTCACTAAATGGAATAATGAAATTATCATATAAAGTAATTTATTTATTTAATTTTTTAAAATGTAATGTGAATTTTGAGTACGTATATAGTTTACAAAGATTACTAAACTATTTAGTCAATTGGGATACAATTCCTTATATCTTATGCCAATTTATCAAAGTAGACATAATATTTGAATTACATGGATCAGAAAGCTACATTATACAATTGATGATAATAATATAAGTTATATGACAGGTGATACTGAAATAACTTATATGATGGGTTAACTCGATATAGCTCTCCAACACACTGGGTAATGTTCCTTGTCTTCAAATAAAATAATTAAGGAGATCAATGGGTTGGTTTATTATATGTATTTAATTAGGATCCAATTAGTTTCAACATAATTGATTTAATTTTAATAATATAATTCTCTACGATTCCTACAAATGTTTCAATTGTCTTGCTTTATGGTTTTAAGATTTTTCAACTATAAAAAAGTGTTTCCACTTTGTGGATATGATTTTTTAAATAATCAAAGAGTAAAATTAAAAGGTAATAAATTTATGGATTTTCATGTTCTTCACTAGACTAAAAGATGACTAAAATATGTATTAATTTTATGTACAATACATAGAAATTTGTTCCTATCCAATGTTTTTAAAATTTTTTCACAAGGTTTAAGGATGAGTAAGAATAAATAAGAATTAAAGTAGAAAGTCATGAAAAAAATTCCTGAAAAGTAATCATATTAATTTTTAAAACATTTATGTTGTGGTAAAACTTGATACTAATCGAAGTGTCCAATTTGTAATATATGAGTTTTTATGTAAGAGTTATGACTATATTCTCTAAAAATCATAACTGTAATGATCCTTGAAATCAATGAAAGTTAATTATTTCCAAAAAAAATCAGTATTTATTTATCATTTTATGTAAATTACCTTATACTTTCATTCTCCATCATTAACCCATCACATTATATTTATATACTTTCTTCTATAGAGGGTTTCATAAATATCCCTCTAAATGCTCAAGTGAAAGCTATTACTATAAGAGAATTTGAAAAGAGGAATGTGTTTATCCTAACCACATTTTAAATCTTGAGAATTTTATCTTCACATATCCTATAATTTTTTGAATAGTTATTTTATACTGACCATCTATCTAATGATGACAAGCAATGATGAAATACAACTCTTTATCCAGGTTTTGAAAAAGACATTGCCATCAAATTGAGCTAACCATTAGATCTAATTTGATATAATATAACATGTTACTATATTAAACCTTACCACCTTATTAATGTATATCCTATACATATGGTCAATATAGAAATATTCTCTGATAGAAATGAAATGTGATGACTTTTTAAGGTGATTTAATAAATTCCAAACAACAACATGGACTTTAGATATTTTCGGGAGTATGATGACAAAATACATGGTGATGTTTTTCTATTTCCATTACGGTATGGTTAATGTTTGTAATATACCTATATAATTCTATCCCTCAACCATAACTTACAGAAATATCAAGCACCGAGATAAATACTATTTAATATCTCTATAACTGTTGTTTCACTAGAAATACTATTTCTTATATATATCTGTATATATATCTTCTTACTTCTAGGATGAATAGATAATTATGAACCATGACTTTATTATAATATAAAATTCCTCAATTCTTTTATTGACAGGATACATACTCAGTTTAATAACCTTATCATTCCATAATAATGAAGGTTGAACTCAAGAATATTTCTCACCTTCTTCTATTTCCCTATATCTTCCTTTTATGCATATTTAATACTAAAATGGATAGTGGACTAAAAATTCAATTTAGAAATATAGTGTTTCTTTCTTTCCTTCCATATTTCAAGGATCATTCTTTTCAAATATAGAAAAATTAAACCTTTTGTGATCCTCATCATAGAAAAGCATGCATAATCCTTTTGACTCAAAGCAACATCCACTATGTTTGATTTCCCAGGGTGGTAATTTATTGGGTAATTATAATATTTAATCAAATCTAACCATATAACTTGGTGCATATTTTACTATTTTTGTGTGAATATAGACATTAAAATTTTATGATATGTATATACATCACACCTTTTCTGTAAAGATAATTCCTTCATATCATTAATGTAAATATTACTACTACTAACTCCATACCATGAGATGGAAAAGTTTTCTTACGAATATTAAATTAGTGTGAGACAAAATATATAAAAATATTATTTTTCATAAGAAAAAATCCAGAACACTTATTCGATATATATCTATAGATCAAAAACCCTTCTCCACTGTAGAGTAGTGTGAGTATTGGTGCTTTGAACAACCCTCTTTTCAGCTTCTTTATTTTTTCATCACATTCATTTATCAAATGAAAATTGGTACCCTTTTGAGTTAACTTGGTGAGTGTATTAGATATCCATGATAAATCCTTTACAAAGCATTAATAATATCCTTCAATTCCTAGGAAACTATGGATCTGAATCACATTGGTTTGTTTGGGCCAATGATCAATAAATTTTTCCTTTGATGGATCCACCAATATACCCTCTCTTGAGATTATGTGAACCAAATATGATACTTTATATTCCCAAAATTCACAATGGGTAAATTTTTAATGCACATTTCCTTCACTATGGTCTTTAGTATTATCTTTATGTGATCTTTATGCTCTTCCATGAACTTGGAATATATAATAATATCATGTATAAAGACTTCCAAAAAATAATCAAGGTAATATCTAAGGACTCAATTCATTAAATAAATAATGATAACAAGCTTATTAGTATAAAAAAATGACCAAAATATACATTAATAGTGTATATACCATGAACATAAGGATTTCTTGGGAATGTATTCACATTTAACCACAAATTAATAGTATCCAAATCAAATATCAATCTTGGGAAAATATTGACCTCCTTTTAATTAATCTAACAAATCATCAATATAGGATGGAGGATACTTATTCTTGATTATGATTTTGTTTAGTTCAGGATAATAAATTCAATGTCACAACGATCTATATTTCTTCTCAATAAAATGAATAATTGAACTTCATAGTGACACACAAATGTCCAAATGAACCCCTTATCAAGAATTTCTTGGAGTTTTTTCTTCAATTCCTATAACTCAATTGATTCCATTATATATAAAGTCTTTGAAATAGGTGTATAAATTGTTTGTTATTATATAGAAAAATCAACATCATGATTCAGATGAAGACTAGGAAAATATTCGATGAAGACATAAAAATACTATTATAAAATAGTCATATCTTTGATGTTGAATTTTTTACCAACCATCTGAGATAAATAACCCATTTGAATAGTAATCGAGACCCGTAAAATGGATGTAATTTTGATTAGATATTTGTATTTATACTCACATAGATATAAAATCATATGTTGGATTTAAATATAAAATTTTAATTTCCTTCCGCTGTAATTGATATAGGATTTATATAAATAAAGTGAATCCATTCCCAAAGTAACATAAAATCCAAAAAGATGGATAATAATAAGATTTTCTAGGAGAAAATTTCTACAAATTTCAATGAGGTAATAATCCTAGAATTTCCATGAAATCATCATAAAATTAATATTTATCACTACTAATTCAATATATAATCACTGAGGTGGTAATGTGATATCCTTAAAAAAATAACCAGTTATAAAAGAGCGGTAATATCCAAAACTGAATAATACATCTGTAGTTATATAGTTGTCACGACCCGTCCTCGGGGCCCGTGCCGTGACTACCCCAAGCCCGCCTTCCATAGGCCAGGGGCTGGCGACTAGCACCAAAGGCGTAAAATCCCGATAACTGGGAAGGCATTGCCTTTATAAAGAAAACAAGCACCACAGAGTAAAAGCGGAAGTAAAACACTAAGTACAAAAAGAAGAGCTGAAAAGTAAAAAGGGGCCGGAAATACAAGCCCAACTGTAAAGTACAACTCGAAAGGGGAAACAGCGACTGAAAAGTAAAGCTGCTACGCTGAGATGTCCACTGGAAATCCCACCTGAAGGGTGGGTACAGATAGCTCCTCTACTCCTCGTGTCCCGCCATCCGCTCCGAGTATGTCCCGCCCAGTGGTCCACCTCCGGGTACCGCCTCGTCGTATAGTCCACCTCCAGGTACCATCCAGTCCTCGAACCGTCGGCTTCTGTCAGCACTGTCCGTCGTCTGCAACCAACACAACGAGGTGCGGGCATAGCCCGTGCAGGGGTGAGTATAACGATACTCAGTAGGGACCCCGAGACCCTCAAGGTCTCACTAAAACCAACAAGGATAACCACAAGAAGATCACAACAGATAAACTCTACTTAGGTATATGCCCATACATATACCTAAGTTATCAAGTAACCCATCTCAGTCATGAGGAAGCACAAGGATCATGAGATCAACGGATAACCACTACCCAGGTATATGCCCATACATATACCTAAGTTATCAAGAAACCCATCTCAATCATGAGGAAACACAAAGGTCAAAAGTCTCAGCTCAAACCAGGATTTTCATTATCGAAACCGTAACTGCTGAAGAGCTCCGTCTCTAGAGTGTACAGTGGTCCTGTCACGACTCCGAGGTTGCCGCTCACTAACCTAGGACTGCTGAAGTACTCCTCCTGTCGAGTACTGCGGGTTTGCGGCCAACTACCTGGCGCTCCGTCCGCTGAGGGTCTGTCGCCAAATACCGGGCGCTACCCAGATAGCCTACTGAGGTACTCCTCCTGTCGAGTACCGCGGGTCTGCTGCCAACTACCAGGCGCTCCGTCCGCCGTGGGTCTTCCGCCAAGTACCGGGCGCTCCGTCCACTGGGCTAGTCGACTCACTCCAAGTCGAGTCGGTCAAGCAGTCGTCAGGTCTCAGCCGGCTACACGGTCTCCGTACTCTGCACGCTCGTCTCCGGGAGGGTCCGCTCCACGAGCTACTGGTCGATACTCCAAGTATCACAAGGTCCCACGAAGAAGTGTCTCAAAGGTCCGTCTCGTCACAGGGGTCTCAACGCAACAGACGGCGCGTCGATCGGACGCCCGGTCTGTGAGTTATTAGCCTTTTCGTCCCAGGGGCCCGGTTGGTTTCGAGTGCGAACCAACCCCGGCCGTATCTCAACTGTGCCCCGAACTCCCATAGGGTATACTCATAGGGACCGTTACTAAACGTAAACACCAACGCCGCTGACGGTTCGTCAAACGGACGTCATGTCTGAAAGATATCAGCTTTCCCGTTCCAGGGGCCCGGTTGGATTTCGGGTACAATCCAACCCGGCCATACTCCGTCTGCATCCAAAACTCGGGCGGAGTATGTCAAAAGTTCCGTCTCATCAAGAGGAAGTCAACGAAACAGACGGCGCGTCAATCGGACGCCCGGTTTGTGAGTTATTGGCTTTTTCGTCTCCGGGGCCCGGTTGGTTTTTAAGGCAAAACCAACCCGACCGTACTCCACCTGCGTCCAAACCTCGGGCGGAGTATGCCAAAAGATCCGTCTCACTAAGAGGAACACAACGCGACTGACGGCGCGTCAATCGGACGTCCGTAGCTCAAGATATGAGCGTTTCCGCTCCGAAGGCCCGGTTGGTTTCGTGAACGAACCAACCCGGCCGAACTCAAAGTTAACCGAAACCTTGAGTGCGATATACCGGAACGACCGTCTCGATCCAAGGATCGCGTTGCCGCAGACGGTTCGTCATTCGGAGGTCCGAGGCTCAAGTTATGAGCCAAAAACCGAATCTGGTTCGAAACGGGGGGGTCCGGGTCCGGGCCGACCCGGGCCGACCCCCCCCCCCCCCCCGGGGGCGGCGCGGCGGCCGGCGGCGGAGCGGCGGCGGCCCGCGGTGGCGGCGGCGGCGGGCCGCGGTGGCGGCGGCGGCGGGCCGCGGTGGCGGCGGCGGCGGGCCGCGGTGGCGGCGGCGGCGGGCCGCGGTGGCGGCGGCGGTGGGCCGCGGCGGCGACGCTTGGCGCCGCACGTGGGGCTGCGCACGCGGGGGCTAAGCCCCGTGGTCCTTCAAGGGGCGCGGCCTTTGTGCCGCGCCGCTCCTTTTAAAACCGCCCCCCCCCCCCCCCCTCACGTGGGGGGGGCCTGCTGGCGCCGAACCAAGGGGGCGCTGCCCCCTTCCCTCAAGAACCGCCCCCCCTCATTAAGAGGGGGGTTTTAATGGATGGTCGGGGGATTAATTCCCCCGGTTTTTAAGACATCCGGCCGGCCAGATGGCCGGCCGGTTTTCTCAAACGGGACCGGAATTTCCGGTCCCCTTCTTCGGCATCCGACGCCGGCGGCCCGGCCGCCGGTCTTTCCTTCCGCCGCGGCCCGGAACCGGCCGCTGTCTCCTCGTCCCGCCGCGGCCCGGAACCGGCCGCGGTCTTCTCGTCCCGCCGCGGCCCGGAACCGGCCGCGGTCTTCTCGTCCCGCCGCGGCCCGGAACCGGCCGCGGCGTTCGTCATCCGGCGCGGTGCGACGGCACCGCGTCCCTTCGCCATGCTTTGATATTATTCAACGCGGCGCGACGGCGTCGTGTTCTTGTTGTTTCTTCCAAGGTGCGTGCGACGGCATCGCGTAAGATATTCGCACGTTCATCCGCGTGGTGCGACGGCACCACGCCATTGCTTCCACCCGCATGAATAAAACAAGAACGATGGAGGGGGGTTCGGCCGTGTTCGTGCGGTCCGGCCCCCCTCACGTTAAAATAAAAAACGCAACTTAAAATAAATCAAGTCACACGTTAGTCTTGATAGAATCACGATCAAGAATAAAATGAGAAAACCAAAAGAAAACGACAACCCCTACCTCGGGTTTAAGATTTCGAAGAATCGTCTACGTCCCGCGGAAGACGGCGTCGCGGAGGTCGGGCGTCGCGGTCGTCGTTCGTCAAATCCGTTGACGAAGTGTTATGCCCGAAGAGACACGACGTTGGCGGATCTTCGTTTGCCGACGAAGAAGGTCCGAGGAGAAAGAAGGGGTTCGAAGATACTGAGTCGCCGAGTCGATGATCCTTGACGAAGTGTTGTCGTTCTTCGTTGAGGTTGAAGACGTTCTTCGTTCTTCGTCAGAGCTTGAAGAGGAGCTCTCAAAATGCTCTCAAAAAGCTCTCAAGGGAAATAAACCAACAACCCATAAACAAATAAGATTACATCTTATTTTATTAACACATAACTCAAAAGAATTTCAAAGTTTTGAAATTCAAAAAGACTTAACTCCCATAAATTAATTAAGTAACTCAAGTTATTAAAATAAGGAAGAGTTACATAATTAAGAGGGGGTTTAGAGGGGTTAGGGAATTTGAAAAGAAAAAGGGGTTCGTGTGGTCCCCACCACACTTAATCCTCCCAAGGGAGGTTAAGTGGGTGTGGGTCCCACTTCCAACCTCTTTTGGTAGGTTTTTTAATAAGTTAAAATAAAATTTGTCTTACACAAATTTTATTTAACTTAACTGAAAAACCCCAAAACTAACTTTCAACTCGCAACAAACGCAACTCCCGAAAAGGTATCTTTAAGCGAATATCGGCGCTGCGAGTTCATCGGTGCCCTCGGATTTCAATTCCGAGCACCGGATCAAAAGTTAGGAATTCCCGCTCGTTCGTTCACTGAACGTACCCAAGCCAAACTTCGGAAAATAATTCCGGGCACTCCGGGCCTCGGAATCAGGTGCCGTCTAAAACCGCGCTCTTGTAAAATTCTAAAGAAAATTAAGAAAAAAATTTCCCTTGAATTTTACGGGTCTTTACATTACTCCCACCTCAGGGCTTTACGTCCCCGTAAAGATACAACAAAAACTAGGGAAACAAAAGAGGGTACTGAGCACGCATCTGAGCCTCCCGCTCCCATGTGCTCTCCTGGAGATTCCCGTGCCGCCATCTGTTGCACACAAGAGGAATCGATCGCCCAAGTAGGACCCGCTCCTGTCGATCCTCTATCTCCACCGGGACCTCCGTAAAAGTCGCCCCATCGTCAACGTCAAGCTCCCCATGGTCAAGGATGTGCGTCGGGTCGTGCACGTATCTCCTCAGCTGAGATACGTGGAAGACGTCGTGCACCCGGTGCAACTGAGGTGGTAGAGCCAGGCGATAAGCCACCTCACCAACTCTGCTGAGGACCTGGAAGGGTCCGATGAAGCGCGGAGATAACTTGTCGCCTCGGCCAAATCTCCGAATACCACGTCGAGGTGAGACCCGCAAGAAGACGTGGTCACCATCCTCGAACTCTAGTGGCCTCCGCCTCCTGTCAGCATATGACTTCTGCCGGCTCTGAGCTGTCCTCATCCGCTCCTGGATGACCTGGACCTTCTCTGGTTCCACAAGAGCTGCAAGATTTCTTCTTTGCCGATAAGAGAAATCTGGTCTCATCCCCTGGATGAACCACATTCTTTGCCTAAAACAGTCAATCCTAACATGGATGATACTAATCCATACCAAGGATGACGTCGTAAGGCCTCGACGCTACTACTAAGAGATTCAACCGTTACTCTCGCCTCCAAGGGTTGAGTCACACTGTCGACATCAGTGTGTGGTAACTGGGTCTCCTCCAGTAGATGTCTCACAAGTGAGGGTCAAGTCAACAGTCAACTGGAACCTCTTAGTAACATCACAAAAGAGGACAGGAAAGAAAACATCACAAAGGTATGCGTCTTTTATTATTGCAGCTCATATTACAAGACGCTACACAAAAGCAACATCAACATGGAACTAGAAGTACAAAAGACGTATTCACTAGTTCCTCCCCTGTCCACATGCTCCCAGAGCTCCAGCATTTGTCGCTGCCTCAACCTCGGTGGCTCCCTCCAAGCCTGCGGATCGAGAAGTCGGACAGTCACGTGCCAGGTGACCCTTTCTGCGGCATGAGTAACACAACCTGCTCCTTGCACGGCTAGCTCTGTTCCCACTCCGGGTGCCCTGCACCACTGGTCCTAAAACCCGAGATCGCCCAACTGCTGGTCTGGTCCTCCTGGACCTCTGCATCATCTGTCTACTGCCCACAGATGACTCGGCTTCTGATCGAAAAACACGCGGTAAAGGAAGAATCTCCTGTACACGCTCGGGGTGTAGAGATACTGGCACAAACTCCACCCTGAAGAAGGTCTCGAAGTCTTCCCATGCGAAGTTCATCTCATCGCAAAACTGAAACAAGTGGCTCCACCACCTACCTGCTGCTGCGTGTAGTAGGCTCGCAGCGAGGATCACCATGAGGTCTGCTGGTGTCCTCACTAGCCTAAACACTCGTACCACTGCCTCCAGCCAGTCCTCTGCAGCCTGGGGATCCGTCTCCCCGCGAAACCTGGGCGGTCGCTGGCGCTGAAACTCATGCAGTGCGCTGAGGCGACGTGCATCGTCAGCGGCTGCTGCTGGAAGCATCGGGGGATCGGCGGGTAAAGCTACCGCCGGTGCCACTACTGGAAAAGGGCCCTGCACCGAGGCCTCTTCGCTCGGTGGGCTGTCGTCTCGCTCGACTCTCGGAACCCTAACTGGCTGCCGTCGTGGGGCCATCCTGAAAGAAACAACGTAACACGATCAAACGGTTATACCTGGTGAGCTGACCTGGTTTGAGCTGTTTTAAGGGGAAAACCTTTGAAAACACACACGCAATCAGTGTTTTCGTGCACAAAGTCAGAAATCAGTTGTCAGGGTCCTGGTGTATGGATACGTCGGCCGCCCGCACCAACACTGGACTCCCTGAACTGAAAACCACACTCGGTACCCTTAACACTATTGCTTCACAGAAAGAAAAATCAGAGTCTGCGGTAGAACCGAACTCCTCTGATACCAATTTGTCACGACCCGTCCTCGGGGCCCGTGCCGTGACTACCCCAAGCCCGCCTTCCACAGGCCAGGGGCTGGCGACTAGCACCAAAGGCGTAAAATCCCGATAACTGGGAAGGCATTGCCTTTATAAAGAAAACAAGCACCACAGAGTACAAGCGGAAGTAAAACACTAAGTACAAAAAGAAGAGCTGAAAAGTAAAAAGGGGCCGGAAATACAAGCCCAACTGTAAAGTACAACTCGAAAGGGGAAACAGCGACTGAAAAGTAAAGCTGCTACGCTGAGATGTCCACTGGAAATCCCACCTGAAGGGTGGGTACAGATAGCTCCTCTACTCCTCGGGTCCCGCCATCCGCTCCGAGTATGTCCCGCCCAGTGGTCCACCTCCGGGTACCGCCTCGTCGTATAGTCCACCTCCAGGTACCGTCCAGTCCTCGAACCGTCGGCTTCTGTCAGCACTGTCCGTCGTCTGCAACCAACACAACGAGGTGCGGGCATAGCCCGTGCAGGGGTGAGTATAACGATACTCAGTAGGGACCCCGAGACCCTCAAGGTCTCACTAAAACCAACAAGGATAACCACAAGAAGATCACAACAGATAAACTCTACTTAGGTATATGCCCATACATATACCTAAGTTATCAAGTAACCCATCTCAGTCATGAGGAAGCACAAGGATCATGAGATCAACGGATAACCACTACCCAGGTATATGCCCATACATATACCTAAGTTATCAAGAAACCCATCTCAATCATGAGGAAACACAAAGGTCAAAAGTCTCAGCTCAAACTAGGATTTTCATTATCGAAACCGTAACTGCTGAAGAGCTCCGTCTCTAGAGTGTACAGTGGTCCTGTCACGACTCCGAGGCTGCCGCTCACTAACCTAGGACTGCTGAAGTACTCCTCCTGTCGAGTACCGCGGGTTTGCGGCCAACTACCTGGCGCTCGTCCGCTGAGGGTCTGTCGCCAAATACCGGGCGCTACCCAGATAGCCTACTGAGGTACTCCTCCTGTCGAGTACCGCGGGTCTGCTGCCAACTACCAGGCACTCCGTCCGCCATGGGTCTGCCGCCAAGTACCGGGCGCTCCGTCCACTGGGCTAGTCGACTCACTCCAAGTCGAGTCGGTCAAGCAGTCGTCAGGTCTCAGCCGGCTACACGGTCTCCGTACTCTGCACGCTCGTCTCCGGGAGGGTCCGCTCCACGAGCTACTGGTCGATACTCCAAGTATCACAAGGTCCCACGAAGAAGTGTCTCAAAGGTCCGTCTCGTCACAGGGGTCTCAACGCAACAGACGGCGCCTCGATCGGACGCCCGGTCTGTGAGTTATTAGCCTTTTCGTCCCAGGGGCCCGGTTGGTTTCGAGTGCGAACCAACCCCGGCCGTATCTCAACTGTACCCCGAACTCCCATAGGGTATACTCATAGGGACCGTTACTAAACGTAAACACCAACGCCGCTGACGGTTCGTCAAACGGACGTCATGTCTGAAAGATATCAGCTTTCCCGTTCCAGGGGCCCGGTTGGATTTCGGGTACAATCCAACCCGGCCATACTCCGTCTGCATCCAAAACTCGGGCGGAGTATGTCAAAAGTTCCGTCTCATCAAGAGGAAGTCAACGAAACAGACGGCGCGTCAATCGGACGCCCGGTTTGTGAGTTATTGGCTTTTTCGTCTCCGGGGCCCGGTTGGTTTTTAAGGCAAAACCAACCCGACCGTACTCCACCTGCGTCCAAACCTCGGGCGGAGTATGCCAAAAGATCCGTCTCACTAAGAGGAACACAACGCGACTGACGGCGCGTCAATCGGACGTCCGTAGCTCAAGATATGAGCGTTTCCGCTCCGAAGGCCCGGTTGGTTTCGTGAACGAACCAACCCGGCCGAACTCAAAGTTAACCGAAACCTTGAGTGCGATATACCGGAACGACCGTCTCGATCCAAGGATCGCGTTGCCGCAGACGGTTCGTCATTCGGAGGTCCGAGGCTCAAGTTATGAGCCAAAAACCGAATCTGGTTCGAAACGGGGGGGTCCGGGTCCGGGCCGACCCGGCCCGACCCCCCCCCCCCCCCCCCCCCCCCCCCCCGGGGGCGGCGCGGTGGCGGCGGCGGCGGGCCGAGGGGGCGGCGGCGGCGGGCCGCGGTGGCGGCGGCGGCGGGCCGCGGTGGCGGCGGCGGCGGGCCGCGGCGGCGACGCTTGGCGCCGCACGTGGGGCTGCGCACGCGGGGGCTAAGCCCCGCGGTCCTTCAAGTGGCGCGGCCTTTGTGCCGCGCCGGTCCTTTTAAAACCGCCCCCCCCCCCCCCCTCACGTGGGGGGGGCCTGCTGGCGCCGAACCAAGGGGGCGCTGCCCCCTTCCCTCAAGAACCGCCCCCCCTCATTAAGAGGGGGGTTTTAATGGATGGCCGGGGGATTAATTCCCCCGGTTTTTAAGACATCCGGCCGGCCAGCTGGCCGGCCGGTTTTCTCAAACGGGACCGGAATTTCCGGTCCCCTTCTTCGGCATCCGACGCCGGCGGCCCGGCCGCCGGTCTTTCCTTCCGCCGCGGCCCGGAACCGGCCGCGGTCTCCTCGTCCCGCCGCGGCCCGGAACCGGCCGCGGTCTTCTCGTCCCGCCGCGGCCCGGAACCGGCCGCGGCGTTCGTCATCCGGCGCGGTGCGACGGCACCGCGTCCCTTCGCCATGATTTGATATTATTCAACGCGGCGCGACGACGTCGTGTTCTTGTTGTTTCTTCCAAGGTGCGTGCGACGGCATCGCGTAAGATATTCGCACGTTCATCCGCGTGGTGCGACGGCACCACGCCATTGCTTCCACCCGCATGAATAAAACAAGAACGATGGAGGGGGGTTCGGCCGTGTTCGTGCGGTCCGGCCCCCCTCACGTTAAAATAAAAAACGCAACTTAAAATAAATCAAGTCACACGTTAGTCTTGATAGAATCACGATCAAGAATAAAATAAGAAAACCAAAAGAAAACGACAACCCCTACCTCGGGTTTAAGATTTCGAAGAATCGTCTACGTCCCGCGGAAGACGGCGTCGCGGAGGTCGGGCATCGCGGTCGTCGTTCGTCAAATCCGTTGACGAAGTGTTATGCCCGAAGAGACACGACGTTGGCGGATCTTCGTTTTCCGACGAAGAAGGTCCGAGGAGAAAGAAGGGGTTCGAAGATACCGAGTCGCCGAGTCGATGATCCTTGACGAAGTGTTGTCGTTCTTCGTTGAGGTTGAAGACGTTCTTCGTTCTTCGTCAGAGCTTGAAGAGGAGCTCTCAAAAAGCTCTCAAAAAGCTCTCAAGGGAAATAAACCAACAACCCATAAACAAATAAGATTACATCTTATTTTATTAACACATAACTCAAAAGAATTTCAAAGTTTTGAAATTCAAAAAGACTTAACTCCCATAAATTAATTAAGTAACTCAAGTTATTAAAATAAGGAAGAGTTACATAATTAAGAGGGGGTTTAGAGGGGTTAGGGAATTTGAAAAGAAAAAGGGGTTCGTGTGGGCCCCACCACACTTAATCCTCCCAAGGGAGGTTAAGTGGGTGTGGGTCCCACTTCCAACCTCTTTTGGTAGGTTTTTTAATAAGTTAAAATAAAATTTGTCTTACACAAATTTTATTTAACTTAACTGAAAAACCCCAAAACTAACTTTCAACTCGCAACAAACGCAACTCCCGAAAAGGTCTCTTTAAGCGAATATCGGCGCTGCGAGTTCATCGGTGCCCTCAGATTTCAATTCCGAGCACCGGATCAAAAGTTAGGAATTCCCGCTCGTTCGTTCACTGAACGTACCCGAGCCAAACTTCAGAAATTAATTCCGGGCACTCCGGGCCTCGGAATCAGGTGCCGTCTGAAACCGTGCTCTTGTAAAATTCTAAAGAAAATTAAGAAAAAAATTTCCCTTGAATTTTACGGGTCTTTACAATAGTAGATAGAAATTGTACCTTTTTCACACCCTACCATATTTTATCCATTATTTTATTATTTTATTTATTTTTGATCTATTGGTGGATGTTTAGGTTGATTCCCCAGTGAGAATTTATGATTTTTAATGTTTTAGGGTGTCTTTTGGCCATATGTATGATTTGATTAGTGTTGGTCCCAAATATTTAAAGGACCCAGGAGACACTATTTAGCATGTGGTTAGTGTTTGGGACAAAGAGCATGAATTTCACATGTTTATTGGAACCCATGTAGAAATAATTCATGGAGGCTTTGCAATTTGATAGAGACATTTTTCACAGTTAGCATATGGTTTCTCAAAAGGTGTGGCCAACCCATGAAGGTGTCTCCCTCTTAAACTATGTTGTAAATGATTGGCACATGGTTGGGAAAACTATGCATCCAAACTCTAAGACGTTCCCATGTTCTTTAAAATGTTGAAATTACTATTTCCCTTCCCTCTGTTTAACCCATTTTGGGATTCACCTCCCTTGTTCGACCTAGGATTACTAGCCCCCTTGAAACCCCCTCCCCTTAAATCTACCTCCATGTTTGATTCTCCAAGATTATAAGGTGATTTTATCTTGGTTGTTTTGAAATTTTTCTTCTATTATTCTCCTTCAACTTTGGTATGTTGGTTTTTATTGGGTGGTTTATCTCTTGTCAGGACCCTAGAGCAAAGGGATGATGTTTGGCTTGTGTTCCATTAATGTTATGGTGTGAGGATAATCTATTGGGATAATTTATTCCTTATCTTGTATCTTTATTTAATTCTGAAAATATTTAGGTAAGTGTTTCTGTCAATTTAATTTCAAAAACATATAATCGATTCTTGAGATTTTATAATGTTTTTCTAAAATGTGTTAATCATCTTTGTGGTGTGTTAGTTGATTTTTTATGAAATTTCCCTTTTGGAACATTAATGAAAATTGGTTTCAAAATTGGTTCCTATTTATGACTATATGTATATGTATTCAAGCTGTTTGTTAGGATTTCAATATCATTTAAAAAAATAATTGGGTGATTGAGATATTGATTGGCCTTGGTTATGTTTATGCAATTTGGGTTTTCTTGTTATTTAAGCATTATGAGTGGTTATAATTCCTCTTTGTGTTGTGGTTCTTATGTATCGATTATTTTATTTGATGGAAATGTCAATGAAGACTATCTAAATTGGATTCTTTAATATTTTTATAGTTTAAAATGGGCGCGCCATTGGATGTGGGAATATTCATATGTGCATGGGGTGCACATCTGAATATTCTGACAAATGATGATGGATTTCCATGGTTCTCCCCCTTCACTAGTTTCTTTCTTCACCCTCCCCTTCTTTAATGGTTCCTTTAAAACCCCAATGTTTTCTAAAGAATTTCTTGGTTTCAAAATGAACTTAAATGTGGTTCAAAATATGTTTCTTAAGAAAGTTCTATTTGAAATCTTGAAGTGTATCGTGATTTATGAAGGATATAAAGGCTCATTTGGAACCTTAGGAGTAGGTTGTATGGTTTCATTTTAGATTTGGAATAGGTTTTGGAAATGGATTTATATTGGAATGGTTTAAGGACCAGTTCAAATCTTGTGGTGTTTTTTAATGTTTTTTATAACTCAGGTGATATGTTAGCTTGATTGTCACCTTGATTGGAACTATGTGTTATGGGAACATATATGGATGTTCTTCCGAAGAAAGGGACTCCACATAGTTGGTGCTGGAGTTTGGTCTAGGAAATGATGGTGGTATTAGTGGGTTATTAGTTTATGAAACATATGTGATGACCCCCTTATTCTCTAAAAACTATTATCATGGGATATCTAGGCATCATCTAGAAGGAAAAGTGAAGGTTTCTTACTAACTCCGATTAGATGGGCTGATACCCCATTGATTTGTTGAGAGCACATGTGGGTTGTTCCACTAGTGGGGCTAGCTTTGAGAAACAAGGTTTGTTATTGACTATAGAGCTAAACTATATTCTAGATGGTGAATCTTATCATAGGACATCTAGTGATTTATTATAGAGATTTTTAGAAAATTCCTATGATTATATCTCTATGTACTATTTTTTTATTACACACTTGATTTCCTGCCCTATCAGCTCTTTCATTCTTGTAATTTTTCCATTATTTTCTAGAATTTATTTTGATTACCTTGTTTTCTATCTTCTTTTGGGAATTGTTTTTATAATCCAAGTTATAAAATGAGAATATTTTTTTAAATGGAAATCTATGTATCATTTTCAAAAGATATTTTTCTAGAAAATATTTGTTTGGTTATTAAAATGTTAAAAACCTACCTTCTAAATATATTTGAATCTATTATTTGTGTAATTTTTTAAGAAAGTAAATGTATTGACTCGGTGGTGATTACCTATTAATTTTTTATGCTCCCACCATACTTATTCCACTCAATTTTAGTAGACTCATGTTGTTTTGTAGGTTCATTCCTATTTACGTTGGTTGTGGAGTGGTCTAGTTTATTGATTGTGGTGATGAAGAGGTCATGCAGAGATCTTTTCAGGTTCGAGTTTGGTTTTATTTCAATTTTTAATTTTTTTAGTTTTTATTATAGTTGGATATGGATTATGTATTTATTTTATTCACTTTTTATGGATCCTCTTGGTTGTGGTACAAGCTATGGTTGGATTATTTATTTTAGTTTTTTATTGAGATAAGTCATTCCCACCCATGATATCATTGATTCTTAATTATATTCACCAGCCCAAGAGTATTGGGTATGCCTCTTAGGAAATGTTTCTGGTCAGGTTGGCAGTCAAGGTGAATGGTATCCCATCATAGTTATTTGATAAAATAGTATCATAGGAGCACTTTGTTATTGGGGGAATCTGGTAGTTTGGATATAGGACTAGCAGAACATAGGATGTACTAATGGGAAGAGAATTACGAACTCTTAATCATCTTGAGCCTTGAGTTTCTAGGGGTGTTCTTGGATTTGAGTCATTAGTTTTTTTCATTGATTTTATGGTTTGGGGAATGTAAATAGAGGTGATAGGGTGTTATATGGTACACTTACATAGAGTATAGATCCATGTAGATCTTCAGTACATGGTTCATGAAACTCTTAGTGGGTGGTAATTTCTCAGTAAATGGTATTCTAAATGATGTGGCTAGATTATGCATGGTAAAAAGTTACTTATTTTAGGGGTATTTGTGTGAGTTGTGGCTTGGATTGGTTTTGGATGGGGTGAGTGGATTTTAAAATAAAAAATGGGGTTTTTGGGAAAAAAATTCTCAAGGAAAATGATTTCATGGAATTTGTTTTATTTAAAATTGGGATTTCTTGACTAAATTGGATTTGAATGTGAGTTGGAATATGATAAGTATCTTTGGAATTTGATGTTGTTTTGGAAATGGAAATTAATGTGGTGGTTTTTCAAAAAATATTTTTGGTTCCATTTGTAGAGTTTAGCTTATCAGATGGGTGATTTGGTGTCAGATGTTCTTTTTTGGTTGAGTTTTAGTTGGGTGTTCATTTTGGTTACAGGTTTTAATTATTATCCGATTATGCCACCTAGAAAACTCTAAAAGGTTTATGGATAGACTTTTCTGGATTTTTACCTTGCTTATATTTTCTGTGGAATGGTGGGATTCTAGTTCTTCTCAGTAATTGCCTAATTTCCATGGTGATTGGGGTAATTTTGAGGTAGTGATTTTCTTGATGATTCTTAAGTGTTTTCAAGTCGTTGGGAACTCTTGAAGTTGGGAGGGGTTCTTGAAGTTCTATGTTTGTTTGAGGATGCAGTTTTTTATTGGTGGAAGTTTACTGTTCCACCATCATTGCAAGTTGGGATGTCACGAGAAGAATTTAAGAGCACTATTATCTAATGTTTTGTACCTCAATAGGTGAAGGCAAGGAAGGTGGAAGATCTCTTGGGAGTTCAACAAGGTCAGTGGGTGAAAAATTCCTATATTGATCAATTCAAGGAGATAGTTTCTTTTATGACCATTTGGGTCATATGGAGAAGTTATAAAAAAGTTTTTTTACAAAAGAGGAAGTCTCAGCTAGAGGATTTTACCTCCTAGATACATGGAAGGGGATGCTTCAAGGAAATAGAGCTCCAACCATCGACCATAGTCAATAATCAGTTGGTATGGGGGTGTTGGCCCATATTTATTCTCCAATGTTTGATTAGAGTCGGTTTAAGTTCTTATGTTGTATCTTTATTTTTTTTAGTTCCTATTCACTTTAAAAGACATAGAGGCCTTGTTTTTTATAGGTGTTATGGTTATGTTTCATTTTGGGAAACCTGTGTAGTTTAAATTTTGTGGATTAGTTTTGGTTTTTGATTACGATCCCTTTGGAGATTCTTGGGTCTTATGGAATTGATGTATCAAGGTTTTGTTTATTGTTCAGGCTGGGTTCTTTCCATGTATTTCCACTTGATTTGGGAATTTTCTATTATGGTTGGGAGTTCCCATATTAGTGTCATGATATTAGATGATCTCCTATGATGAGGATAACCCCTTCCTTTTATTTCTCAATGGTTATCCTCATTTTAGTTTTTTTCTAGAGATGGTCGAATGTGACTTGCAGAGTAAAAGGTTATACTGAGGTTCGTGGTTTCATTTGAGATCATTCAATTTTACGTTCGAGTTTGTTTCCTTATTCAGACTAGTATATTTATAGGGGAAGAAAATTTTTGTGGTGGGTAGCATTGTCACACAATGAAAATGTTATATCCTTTATTTAATTATTTTATTCATTTTTGATCTGTTTTTGTAAATTCAGGTAATGTCCCCAATGAGATATTTTGAGTTTTGGAGTTTTTCAGTGAGTTTGGCCCTATGAACTATTTGAGAAACGTTTGGTCCAAACCATTCAAGGCTTAGGAGAAACCATACAATATGTGGTTAGTGTATAATAAAAAGCGCACATCTTTGATATGGTTAGAGGAAACCCAGATACAAGTGTGTTGTGATGATCTACAATCTAACAGATCCATTTTTTAGGGTGGGAACATGGTTTCCGGAACCATGTGGCTAGCCTAATCAGGTGTTCCCCTCTTCTAGTAGATTACAAACAGTTAGAGAAAGGTTTATAAAACTATTCATCCAAATCATGATACTTTCCTAGGTTCTTTAAAATGTGTAAATTCCACTTTTTTATCATCCCTTTTTTGACCCATTTTAGTTTTCTCCTCCATTTCTCAACCTAGGTGCACCATAGGGTTTTCCAAAATCCCCCACCCATGGTTCACCTTTCATGGTTAATTATCTAAGTATCTAAGGGGAGTTTATCTTTGTTTTGGGAAATTTTATCATCCTCTTCTTCTTCAATCTATCTTTCTTAGTTTTCCTTGGGTGGGTTCTATCTTGGATGAACCCTATAGAAAAGGGATGTTGTTTTCCTTGTGTTACATTGATGTTAGGGTGTGTGTATCATCTCTTTGGATATTTTCTTCAATCTCTTAGAGTTTCGTTTCATTATAAAACATTTGAGGTAGGTGTTTACATCCATTTCCTTTCAGGAACATATCATTTATGCTTGATCTTTTCTATTTTTTTAAAGGTGTTAATCCTTCTTGTGGTGTGTTAGTTGAATTGTTATGGGATTTCCATGTTGTCACATTGATACAAATTCGTTTTTAAATGGTTTCAAAGTTATGCTTATATATATATGTATGAAAGGTATTTTTTAAAATGTTGATGTTGTTTTTAAATGTAATGGGGTGTTTTAGATAATGATTTAAGTTGGTTATGTTTTAGTAATTTTTTTCACTATGGGTTGATATTTTTTAGTAGTTGTAATGGCTCTTTTTTTGTGGTTCTTTTGCATAGATTATTGTATTTGTTAGAAATATTAATAGTGAATCTATAAATTGGTTTTTGGGTATTTTTATAGTTTACCAATGGTTGGTCCATTTGATGTGGGCATATCAATTTGTGTACATTATTTACATAAGTATAGGCTCACAAATGATGATGGATTTCCATGTTTCCCCATTCCCTCAATTATTGTTTATCCCTTATCTTCCATAACGGTTCCTTAAAATACATAATGTTTTTCAAAATGCTTTCTAGGTTTTCAAATGAACTCAATTTCATTCCATAAGAAATTCTTGTTTAGCATCTTGAAGTGTGGATTTGTTTCTAAATGATATAAAGGACCATCTAGAACCTTATGATCATGTTTTATGGGTTCATATTTATTTTGGAAATGGTTTTAAAAATGGATTGTTATTATAGAGGTTAAATGACCAGTTTGTATCTTGTGGTGTTCTGGAAAGTGGTTTTAAAACTCATGTGATATGTCATCCCATTTTTCACCTTGATTGACACTATGTGTGATGGGAACCTATATGGTTGTACCTCCGAACATAGGGAATCCACATAGTTGGTGTTGGAGTTTGGGCTAGGAAATCATGGTTGAATCCTTGTGTTATTGGTTTATTCCAATATTGTGATTACCACCTCATTTTCCACATACTATTATCTTGGGATTCATAGGCATCATATAGAGGGCTGATTGATAGTTTCTTGGTGATCTCGATTATACAAGTTGGTAGCCCATGGATTTTTTTAGAGGCTAGGTTGGTTGTGCCACTGTTGAGGCCAGTTTAGAGTATCCAGGATAGTTATTGAATATGGAGCTACACAACATGGCAGCATGTGAGTTTGAAAATAGTAAATCCATTTATTTATTTTACATACTTTTAGGATATTCCCATGATTATACCTATATGTAATATTTTATTATTCTACACTTGATTTCCTAATATTCTATTTCCTTCTTATTTGTACTATTTAATTTATTTTTTTCAGTTATTTTGATCACCTTGTTTGGTATCTTCTTTTGGTTATTGGGTTTAGAAAATTGGTTTTAAAATAAGAATTATTTTTTAAAAGGGAAATATGTGTTACATTTTCAAAAGAAATTTTATGGAAAATATATTTTTGTTTATTTAAATGTAAAAAACCTACTTTCTAAATGTATTTAAAACTAGTGTTTAGTTAGTTTTTTTGGGAAAGGTAACTTATGGTCTCTGCAGTTATTACCCATTGAGATGTTCTATGCTCACACCCTACTTGTTCCACTTAACATCGGTAGGCCTGATATGTTTTTTATGATTTTTTCTATTCATGTTTCCTATAGAGTGATATATTATATGGATAGTGGTGATAAATATTTAATTTTGAGATCTTCTTAGGTTATGGTTTGGTTTTAATTCTATTTTAATTTTTAGTTTTGTTTAGTTGTCATTGTAGTTGGATCTTGTTTATGTATTTATTTTATTCATTTTTTATGGTCCCTAATGGTTGTGATGTATTCACTTTTTTGGATTATTTATTTCAGTTTTTATTAGGATCAATCATTGTGACTTATGATATATTTGATTCATGTCATTATTCAATAGAGTAGGAGGACCGAGAATGCCTCTCGAGCCTTGTCATGGGTCGGGTCAGGAGTTGGCTTGGATGGAAACCCAACCTAGTTTGAGATAAAATTTCACCATTTAATTCACATAACCAACATAATTAATATATATCACATGATTTTTCAATTTTTCTCTAGGCTTAAGAGGTTAATTTCATCGATCACCCTCACTAACCATTGAATTCAAGAACTGTGTGGTTGGTGAATTTTGTGGAGTTTTCTATCCATTCGCATTAATAGCTAACTTATTCCCATCAATTTAGTGTTAAATTTACCAATGACTTTCCTCTCCAAACATAATGTTTTTAATAGTACCTTTAAGATGATTTCCTTCACGTTTCATTACACACTTCTTTCATAATGAAAGAATCATATTTTTTATTCTATGGTTTTTATTATTATAATTTACTTTAAATTATATCATTATTTTCTTATGAAAACCATGAGGTTGATGGGAAATTATGATCTCCATTTCTACCTTGAGATAATATCAAATGATTTCTTCATAGCTAATAATGTCTCTTATGGACAACTCCCTTTAAATAACTGGTTTTATTCCACTAAAGAATCAATTAATCTTAAATTCTAGTTGAAAGATAATATGATAAGAATATGCCAGAAGTCTTGTAAAACATTTCTCTTATGTACTAATAGATTCATTATTTTTTTAATATAGATCAATAATTTTTTTAGACATTTTCATATTAAGAGTAAAAGTAAATTACTTCTTAAAAAATAACCATCTAAACTCATCCCACATTATAGAGTCAATATGTCATTGTTGCCTCATGTTCTTGAAAAGATTCATCCATTGATATAATTTTCCTAAAAAATGATAAAGATCCAAAATAATTTTGTCATGAACCAAATACTAGAGAATATATAATATATTTTCAGTGTTTATGATCAATTACCAAATAATTAGTGAATAAACATACCAACTAAAATAAAGTGGATGTTTTCTAATAAAGGACTCAACAGAACATTGTTTGATCCTTTTATCATTTGGAAGATCAGTATGATTCATGGATTGATAATGTTGTGTAAGCAAGGAAACATTAATTTTTAATACTAAATCCCATAACATTTTGTTTCTCAGGAGGAAAATCATTTAATTTTCTCTCACACACATCATTTACATAGTTCATTCTGGTTCCATCCATTGACTATAACAAATAAACATAGTGTGGGAAATAATAATCATAATAGAAAACCATTTAATCATTAAAAAACCATTTATAGAATGTCAAAATCATGAAACATTCTTTTCAAACCATAACACAGTATGTTTAACTTAGGCCATCCTTGGTTATCATCTATTAAAATCCTTTATCAATTTTTATAAACAAAATGTGAATAAACCCAAGCATATATCCCTGGTGCGTCCAAAACAATGTCAATTCTTAGGCTCTCTCATCATACACTAGTGATGTTCAGGTTAATACCTAATCCATCCATTTTTTAACCTTGGTGTATATATTCCACAACCACTTTCACTTTCTAGTATCAATATAGGAACATATTTTCTATAAAAAACTCACTAAATTATTTACCGTATATTATGATATTCACAAATAATGAATATTATCCTAAGGGTTATCAATAATGTTTCCAAATCCTAATTTCCAAAATTAATTAAACCTTTATTTAATACCAACTGAGGTGACCCAAAAATTACATAAATGAAATATTAATTCTTATTAGATAAATATTCATTATATAACATTACGATCCATTCAAAAACGATAATGGTTAAGTGTATTTAGAAACATGGATACATAAAAGATTGACCATAAAATATCTAAATCATCCCCTAATAAGTTCTTCTAAAATAAAACCTTCTTTAGACATATAATACTTAAAACCTTTCTTCATATCTTGGGTAAAAAGACACATAATAAATGGTGAGATTAGATACTCACAAAGGGTAAACAAGGGATATATCAGTGGTATTTTAATAATAACACAATCATAAGTGTATGATAACAAGATAATAACATTTTAAAAGCATACCCATCAACTATTAAATAATAATAATTATTCATATAATAAATATTGGTAGTTCATAAGACATGAATCATAAAGTAATAAGACAACATGATCCAAGAGAGAATAACATTAGCATAATATCATGTCATAAAATAGTGTCATAAAGTGTGGAATAATCCTAATCATAGAAATATTATGTCAAGGATACCCAAAAAGGCATTCATCACATTTTAGGCATGGGATAACCACCCATGTACTTTCTTTGGGCTTGGGATAACATCCTAAGAATTCTTTTTTGGGGTCGGGATGACCTCTAATCTACCCTATTTTGGGAATGTTGTAACCTCTTGTGCACCCTTTGATCTCATAAGGCATTAATCTTTACCCAGTTAATAAGAGTTTTATAATGGACCCACCCATCACATTATCATAATATATTCATATGTATTCCACAAGACCATGAAAACATTTATCATTTCTCAATAACTTAAGTCATGGAAAAGAAAAAAAATCACCAATATTTAATCATCATATCCACAATCTATAAATATAAATAATAAGGATGTAATCATAAAATTGTATTCCCATATTATCTTAGGTAATATCTAATGAAGTTATCAAAGTTGAAAAATCATTTAAATGTTTACAAAAATATTTCCTGGGGAATATACCATTTTAGTTTTAAAATTTACTATTTAAAATCTAAAAATTTAATGAATATTAAGGAAAATATCACCTTTTAAAATAAACATGAAAATTTATAAATTAATCTTCCAAGAAAATAGTACTCATGATGGAAGGAATATTTATTCATGTGGTATACTTAAAACAAAGATTATGTTAACTTATTTGGTAAAAAAAACCTCATTTAGAAAAATAAAATAAAATAAATTTATTTTTGTATATAAAGTAAAACATGGGTAAAAATGTATTTAATAAGTCACTATATTATAATAATAAAAATTTGAAAATTTTTAGTGAAAATATGGACATGGAATAAAAGATTTCTGACCAAATAGAAATTCATAGTTGGTTTTCCTTTAAAACATTATTGTAGACATTTGAGTACTTATAGAGAGGAAAATTAAATTAAAATATGTAATATAACCAAATAACTAATGGAAAATAAAATTTATACTATTTAAGATATATAGATCATATAATTTCATCATTAATAATTTAAGTATAAATAATCTTATTAAAAGTGAGATTGTAATGTAAAAGGCCTTTTTGAGTTTGACTTTCTTAATAAGAACTACAATATCATGTATCATACATTTAAATTTATTATAATTCTATAAAAAACCAAAAAAATACAAGTTATATCATATATAATCCACTTATAACATTTCATCACACATTTATTAATAATTCATTTTTAAAAGTGTTGTTCCCATGTGTTAATTGTGTCTTTTTAAATGATCTTTTTGGTTCATATGTTTTTATAAAAAAACATTGATCATGGTTAAATTATATAACAAATATTAATGATAATATAAATATCATATATATTCATTATATACATATTGATAACCTTACATAAATGTTAGATTTATAAAAATTAATTACATTATTCATTGAGACAATAGTCTGTACGCACACATGAACACTATTTTTCATTTTCTAATGAAAATAAAAAAGAAAGAAAAATAATATTTTATAACTAAAGAATCATAATTATATTATAAATATTTATTAAATACATAATTATATAAATCCATGTGTGGTGGTTAAAGAAAATGAATCATATCACTACGTGGGTGTGGTAGTCGACATGTACGCACGAGCGATACATTCATTTTCTAATTTGATGGTAAGGAGGAGGAAAAGGGTAGAAAAATCATTATAATAACATATCAGTATATTTAATATACTGTATTAATCATGTTATTATGTATGAAAAATATTTATAGAATTTTAATGAAGAAATAAAAATGAAATAGCTCGGTGAAGATTTATATCTTTTCATCAAGAGACCTCCTTTGACATAAAACTTAATCCTTGAAAGATTTGTATTAGGAGAATAAAAGTTGCTCTAGGATGTAGTTAATGAATCTAAGAAGGTATTAGGGTAGTTATTTACTGATATATAGTGCTCAAAATTTATGAATATGGGTGGAGAAGATGTTCCCTTTTATAAGTGAGGGAGAGGGCACACATGGATATACTTAAAATATTTAAATAATATAATATCATTTTCTTGAGGAAGTTTCTCCAAATAGAAAAAATTATATGTAATAAAATGTAGTGTCTAAATATATTCACAAAATATTAATTAGACATGTTTATGTAGAAATAATACCCTTATCTCTCAGTTAATCCTATGATAAAGATGTTTTAAGCATAACTGTGGCAACAAAATTTTACATTTTTTACTATTCATTATGATAAAAAAATGAATGTTCACTCATTAATTTTTTTAAATTTTCATTCTAAATATAGAACCCATTTTATTAAATTATATTTCTATAAGTTTTATAAATTCATTTTAAAATAAGTGTAAAAAACAAAACACGTTTTTAGACAAATTTATTTTAAGCATAAAATTAAATTTACTTTCATTCATTGAATTGAAAAAACTATCAAATGAATGTTAAAATATTTTATTGAAAATATAATCTTTAAATTTCATTGATAACATTAAATAATTTGGATTTATTAAATTTAATATGAAAAATCACATTTCACATATAGAAATAGATTTATGAAAAATAAATCTTTTTTACCTTTAAATAATTTCTTTATTATTTATAAAATTTATATATCTTAAGTATGTATATTTATTTATAAATTAAAATTAAATTTATTTAAAATAATTATTTATTAGATATTTATTTAAATTTTTAATATAATAATACATAACATGTAGAAAACAAAATTTCTTAAAAAAATAGGTTTTTTAATCATTAAATGATTTTTTTAAATCTAATGATTATTTCTTAAAAATTAATCGATGAATTTAAATTTAAGAAAAACAAATATATATATATTTCAAATGAGTTTAATCCCATTAATACACTATCATCTAATGTTTAGTTGACAATGGTATACTATATTGTGATTTAACTTAGACTTGCAGTTGTGTGTAAAAAAATTGTTGAATACTTCAAATTACGCACTTAAAATTGGCTATTTATTCAAGAAGGTTCCTGAATCACATGAGTGGAGAATGTGTTGATGAACAAGGGTTTAAGTGCTTATAAATATATTATAGTCTGGTGGGAGAGACCCAGTACATTGGTAAATAATGAGACTTTTACCAGGACTCCCTTTGAAAGCTAAAATACCATCTGAAACATTCTATTCCCTCTATGTGTTACTAACTTCCATGTCTTGGTCAATCACCATATTACACATCCTAATGTAATATGATAGGTTTCATGGGATTCATAACTTTTAATAAAAAATACCAACTATAATTTCAGAATCAGACTCTAGCATGGAAATGATAATGTTATATAGTATGCACAACAAAAAACCACTATGTATTGCCCTCATTTCATCCTAAATAGAATGGCCTAGTCCATATAAGGAGTTGAAACCGATGATCACAAAACCTATAAATTCACGCACCAAACCACCCCTATATGAACACATGATCCATAAACATTCAATTTTAGGCTATATTTGGGATCCCTATAGTTTACCCATCACCCTGAAGGGTCATATTGCCTCCCTCTATAAAACTGTAGCTCATTGGAAATATCCCCTTGAATTAACTCATTGACCTACCTCCAAATATAAGATCACCGAAGTCCACAACCAATGATTTCATTTAGAATTTTAAACCAAGGTGTGAGTACAACCTACCTTATATTACCTTGTTCTTTTCTTCCTATATCACCCATCACACCACTGAAAAAAAATTTCACCACACTTTTATTTATACACTATGCTACCCAATCCCATGAACCCATGTTGTGAGAAACTAAATATTAGCCCCACCCTGAACTAAAACACCCACAGAAAGTCTAATTTTCTCTAAATAATTCTATCCCACTCACCCTTAAAGATGAGATTCTAGGCTAATTCTCAAGCTGGGTTCTCAAAACACCAGCACAATGAGGCAAGGCATATCCCCTTCTTTCACACACTATCTTCCAGGGGAATGAAATAATTCATCATACACTAAACCAAAAAATTTAGCTTTGTCAATATTTATTTACAAAATATATTGATCTCCCACTCATCAGCCTCATGATCATCGTGAACCAACAAGCAATATTTCTTGGAACTGAATTTCTGAGACATTGAATCAGTAAAAAAAACATATATCGGGTTCTTCCAAAATGATTATATTCCCTTGAAAAATTTATTACTCCTCACTGATCATTTTTTAAATAAAATCAAGATATCTAATTTCTTCTAGGAATGTAATTTTAGGATCTAGACATCACAATAAGAAGAGTATATCTCCCACCCTGTTCTCCTTCTAGTAGATAATGCCTTTGTACCCCACCTCCCATCGTATCCTATTCTTTAGAATATCTATGTTCTAAATCATTTAATGCATGATACTTGAAGGAATCATTTCATGATCTAACCATAATCCCTAATCCCCCAATACCTCTACTTCTTAAAATTTCCTAGAGGGATCTTCCTTTGACGATTTCCTATAGAAGCTTCTCCTATATGCCATGCATGGTGTTTGGAATAGTACATTGGATAATCTCCCCTTCCTCAACTAGATTAACATCCTTTTCCATGATTTATAGTAACATTTACTCATTTATTGGAATCTTAAATGAATCCATTCATATTATTTACAATCTTATTGATGTTTTATTTTGGGTATTTGATGAAAAATAGAGTGTGCATATGCATGGACATAATAAAACTATTCACCAGTGTGATTCCCCCCAAAGTGATAAGAATTAGTTATTCTAGTTACAAATGCAATATGTTATATAGTTAATTATGTCTTCATATTAATCTTTTTCGACATTTCTTTATGATATAGGAGCTCTGAGGTACTCGCTCAAGAGATTACACCAATAGATACCCAACTTGTCTCGGATGAGCTTCCCATGTCTATGTGTGTAGTTCTTTGAGATATGGACACTAATCTTCCCCTAGTTTATACATGTCCTAATCCAAACACCATATATCTCTATTATTCTATTTAATCCAATAAGATATCATTTTATTCCATTAATAAAGAACAAAATCTCTTTAGTGAACATGAGGAATGAAAAAAATTCTAAATTGGATCTATTTCTATACAGTATGATTCTACCTTCATCCATATAACAATGCATGTTTTTGGTAATTTCCTCCTAATAAAAATGATTTTCAAGAAGGTAATAAAAAGAGTTAATAATTTAATAAATATTTAAAATCAAGTGAAATAATTATGAGAACTCATATCCCCTTAAATTTCATATTTAAAAATTATTTATTTGATTATTTCAACGTATAATATACACCTAAAGAAGGAAAAAAGAATGTAATTAACATAGTTTCACCTAAAATAAGGTGAGAATGAGGATCTGATACCTCGTGAATCCATGTAGCACTAAGACCTAGGAACTGAACCCAATCACCAATAAAGCCACAATGAAATACCTGTAGCTTGAAACATAACACCTATCACCAAGACATCAATTATGGTGCATAAGAATCACACATAAATTCTAAAACCTATGTATATAGGGAAATAATTAAAAAAACCGTGAAAATAAAGGAGAATAATTACCTAAAATTTAAATAGGATCTATTTAAAATAAATTAGAGGTTAAGATTCTTAAAAGAATAATAAAATACCCATGATAGGGACTTTAAAATAAGCTGAGGGTTTAAGAGATGGACACTAGTTCAAATAAGAAAGATTGGTAGACCCCTGTTATAGGGAATATCAAAAAAATCTATTCCTTAGAATAGAGGTATTCAAAATGAACATAAATCCTTGATAAAAATAGATATGAAATATCACCATTAAACTATCCCAATATCCATATAATCTCATGTATTTTGAAGATGCTTTAAAAAAACTTGGAAGCCACCAGAAGCACCACCATAATGTGTTGAAATATTATTTACCATTTTAGGCATCCACACTGAACACCATAACGTGGTAACACCTAAATCACTATTTTACATCTTGAATATACCTTTGTTTAACCCAAATCACCACACTCACTGACACACCATAGCCACATTTTTCCAAAAGACCCTGTTTCTCACAGGTGAACTCCTAGACCAAAACACCGACCAAAATAGCCACCTCAACAATTTTACTTCTGACTATTTCCCATATGGAAAATCCTATCCCAACATGCCCTCTAAAATGGTTTTGGAAAATATTTCTCTTGCTATGGTGTATAAAATTCTACTTTGTTAATCTCTAAAATGGAAAACACTGCCACATGCTCCACCACTCCTAATGCCACAACATAGTGACCTATAAAATGGACCAATGATCAAATACTGAATGTAAAATGCATCAATAGACCCCAAAAATGACTCTATGCCCCCAAAAATTCAAAATAGTAGGTCAAAATAGTCTAGGTCGTTACATAAAGACAAAACCCAGAAGGAAAGAGACTGACACAAAAATAGACACTTGAGAGATACCTGTCAAATGAGATCAAATTATTACCATTAACCATAGAAAAATCTATAAAATGATCCCCCCAAAAAATTAACTTATAAAACCTCATAATAATTGTAGATACATCTCAAATAAGATTCCACTATAGAATACATCGAAGGTGGAACTATCGTCCTCACTCATGACTAATTATCCTTAACTACTCCTACCACCATAACCTAGTTTTATTATTTCCACACCATGATAAAAAAATTCCTTATATTGATTTAAAAACTATATTCATTTTGAAAAAGGATATTCCTTAATATTTCAAGAAAAAATTTATTCTTACAATTTTCAAACCATTCAACATAGTTTCAAAAAGATTTAAAAATCCAATAAAAGGTTTTACTGAAAGGATTAGAAATTAAAAAAGAAATCCACCCTATACTAACTATAGATACCCACCATTTTAATACATGAATTTTACATAAATCCTTAAAAAATATATTAATGAACTAGAAGGATATTTATAGATATAGTGTCTTGCAAATTAGGGAAATATTACATGAATTACAAAAGGATAATATAAACATAAAAATTAGTTAGTTTTTTAGGATAATCCTTTGTCATTACATCCAATGTCACCTTATTGCAAGTAATTTCCTGATTATATACAACAAAATAAAAGGGTGACCATTAATTCCAATAAGGTGATAAATAATGGGAACACTTATCATTTGAGAAAGAGGTATATATATATATTAAATGATCATATGAATATGATACATATCATAATAGAAATAACATAAATCATAACTTAGAAATGTGGCTATAACATCAAAACAGTAATTTCATAAGAATTTGGAATAAATATTTGTTGTTCAAAAGATATGAATCATCAATGAACACAAACCATGAGAAAATAACATTAGTATATGATTGGGAATTGTGTAACACACATAATCATGGAAAATCATTTCCTCAGTTCTAAAATATATTTTCCAAGACTATCATAGTGGAACGGGTTTACTCCCCAACCTATAGTGTTAGTAAAGGTTCACTCCAAATAATCTCATAGTGGAATGGGTTCACTCACCAGACTATAGTAGTAGTTAAGGATTAGTCGCAATACCATCATAGTGGATTGAGTTCACTCCCCAAACCATCATAGTAGACAAGGTACACTTTCAAGACTATCATTGTAGAATGGGTTCACTACCCAAACCATCGTAATAGTCAAGGTTCACTCACAAGACTATAATAGTGTAATGGGTTCACTCCCAAAACCCTTATAGTAGTAACAACTTTCTTATTAAAACCATTACATATAAAGTTCTTAAATACTTGAACATGGCATCATTTTTAACCCTTGAGAAGGGAATATGGGTTTCATATATGTAAATCCATGAATCAATAAGATAGTTTTACATCTAGGTTAATACCCATGAAAGATATTTTTGTATTCATTATATGATAATTTCTCAGGTAGAAAATATAAATTTAAAAAAATTAATTCAAAAGCATGATGGTATACATTATAGATTATGAAAAGGGAATGATGGGAGGGATATAATGTCTCTCAATGATAAAAATGTATTTTTTGCAATAATTTTATCATAAAAAGTATAATATAATAAATTTTATTCATATTTACAATGTATAAAAAAGGTGTACATTTATAAAAAAAGTGAAGAGAATAATTCCCTAACTTAAATTTGGCAGCATAATAGTATAAATTTAGATGGGACTAGGGTCTCTCATTTATAAAACATACTTTGGGAAGTAAAAGAATATTACCATGTGAATGAATATAAAGAATCCTTGAAAATAAGTAAACTCATAAAAATGAGGCACTTAGATGAAAATGGTGAATATGATAATTTCCCTTATAAAATAACATTGCATTGTAAAGTGTCATTTTTTAATTTTTCACAAAAAAATTGAATTTGTCTAAAAATTCCCAAAAAAATACCATAATATAAAATTGGTATTTCTAGTCCAAAAATGAAATTTTTTTCAATAATTTTATTTATAAGTATGAGAAAATTAATTTTCAAATAAATCATTATTTTAATAAAAATTAACCATTTAATATAAAAATTACCATTATGACCATTATAAACATTACTCAGGGATTGATTAAAATATATTATCATTTAAAAATATATTTATAATATTATTTCATGAAATAAATTATTATTTAATACTTATATATAGAAAATATTTTATTATAATTATTCACCAAATGTAATATATCTTTGATTATATCATTAAATATTCTCAACGATCATTTAAATGTATCTGTGTAGCTGGTAGTAATAATAAAACAAATGTTTTACTAACTGATGGTAATAATTTTTATCAACTATAGTAGTTAAAAAAATAAAATTTTGTGGTCTAATTTCTCTATAAATATACTTTCATACTTACTCTTAATCATTCACCTCGATTCAAAATAAGGTTCAATATCATTTCTAAAATGAATTATTTATTACACACTCTCAATTTCTTTTCTACATCACTGTTCAAGGGTGGCATGATTGCAGGGGATGGATATAAGCCCTATCCTTAAACATTATATAATCTTGAATTAAGTTAATAATACACATTGAGGATATTTTTCAGTTTATAATTTTAGAGAATTAGGCCATAACTATTACATTACATCTCAAATATTACAAATTAGACACTTCTACTTAGTATCCATTTTTTCATAAAATAAAAACTCTTAAAAGAAAACAAGAATTCTTTTCTTGATAATAATCTTCTTGAATTCTTTCTTTCACGTACCCTATATTATATATTGTGAAAAACATTTCAAAAACATGGGATGAGCATAAAAATATAAATAATGGTTAAAAAATAAAGAAACAAAACATTAGTCCATCATTACATACAAAACATAAGCTCTTTAACATACCTCATAAAATCATAAGATTTCTGAATAACACATAGTAATCACAAATCATAAAGGTAACTTGTGGAATCCATAACATACTTATGTTGTAGCTTTCATAGCTACGTACGAAGTTACATTTAGAATACCCATCACAACATATTCCCGAAAATGAAGTCGTGTATAAATCCATGTATTCCTCAATGAATGGAGATTGAGACGAAGTCCCTTACTTTGTGTCCGACATGACTCGTTCATTCTTTAATCTCCTGAATAATAAACTAAAGTTAATTTATAATTGATTAAAAACATTTTACAAGTTTATTATTCTTTTAATATTACATATCACCACGTTATAAAAATTACATAATCATTTATGTTAATAATGGTCGTTTTGTTGATATTTGATTATTGAGTCAAAAATAAACTTCTAATAATTACAAGTTGTCCATGTGGAGAAAATTATATTATATCCAATATTATATTCATGATTTAGATATTATAATTATAGTATAATATAATATATAATTTCATTAACTCTATCCTTTATACATTCCAATCTTGGTATGAATGAGTTATATCACTATAAGGGGGTGGTAGTCCGCACTTCCTCAAATGAAATTATCGTCTTTACCCATTATTGAAACCATAAAGGTATGATATAAATGAAAAATAAAAAAGCATAGAGAAAATATAAATATAATAAATATCACATATAAATAAAGTTCCATCTTAATGGCCACCATAAGAGGCGGTAGGAGATAATTGGACAATCATCATTTCATGAGGTAGTAGTTCGCTGTCCACAGAAACAGTATGATCATATCTATTAGATAGAGGTGTGTGGAAGTTTAGTTTGAATAATTAACATAAATATATCCTAGTATATTGAGGATACTGGTTTATTTAAAAAAATAATGTAATAAAGAGAGTTTAGAGGGTTGGAGAATTAGAATAAAAGAAAAGAACTTGAGAGAAGACGTTACCTTTAAATTGGCTAACTCCCTTTGCTTTGAACCAAAAAGATTTCTGGAAGTGACTTCTTCAAAATTTATGGCTTCTAGGTGTAATATAGGGATGTTGATATCTTATTTGGGTAGAGTTTGTATGATACAAGGATGATTGAGAGGTGTGAGTAAGGGTTATAGGTGATGTATTTTTATAAGGTGGACGAGGGGCTCTTTAGAAAAGTTTGAAAGTATTATTTTATTTTAAAAGTATTTCTAGTTTCAAAAGGTCCAAAACATATTTAATTCTAAGATAATGTGCATTTAATTATAAATAAAATCATCAAATAATAATTGGATATGTTTTTTATGTATTTTAATCATTATCTTTTTTGTTTAACCCTTTTTTAACTTATTTAACTTTTACCATGTCCTCTTATATATTCATACTATATGGTTAATATATTTCTTATAAAATGCCATGAAACCCAAAATGGATAATTAATGACATTTGTAACATCATATTTGTTATTTTTCCGAATCCTATATTTTTAGGATTATTTTATCATTTAATGAAATATTAATTGTTTTAAAAACACATTTATGTCAATTTATAAACTATTCATATAAAGACTTTTAAAAAATATATAAAAACATTATTATTTCGATAAAACATCATTAATTCAAAGATAAAAATTAATTAGTATCCCTACAATTCTTGGATATCATAAAAAGATTAACAATATATTTATTTTAATATTTATAATATCATTTTGTTGAATCTTTTATTAATGAAGAAATTACTACATCACCATTGTGTCATAATTAAAAATGTTTATTTAAGGTCTAAAAATTATAAATAAAATACCATGATGTATGAAATATTTTTATATTTCTAATTAATATTTATAGTCGAAGATACCTCTTACATAACCAAATATAAATTTTTTTTTGGTAAAAAGATTCATTTTTATGATATTTTTTTTACTTTAAATAAAAAGTTGTTAATGTCATTATCTTACCCAAGTTGATTTCAAAGGAAACAAGTATCACCCAAGGATTTTCTTGGTCTAAAATTATTCATCCATTATGTTTAGGACAATTGTAAAGATAATTTTATATTATTATAATAATATTTTTACCTTGTATTACACTATTTACCTTTAAATATGGTACATAAAAAGCAAACGTTACTGTAAATTTTTTTATCCTATTGAACAAAATTTTACTTATTGATGACAATAAATTATGTAGTATTTTTGAAATTCAATTCAAAAAAGAGGTAAAATTTCATTTAAATGATAGAGTAGATTTTTAACTTCTATGTAGTGTTTTCACTATTCATTAATAATTGAACGTTTTCAGACAGATACCAAAAATTCACCCAAAGATATTTTTGATATTCTGAATTCAAAAATGATTTCTATTTTAAAAAAATAAAAATATATGTGTTTCACTAAATAATTTTAAATCAATTTCCATTTTCAAAACCAAAAGGCGTGTTTTTAAGAAACAATAACTATCAAAAGATTAACACTTGTTTATATCCAATTTTAAAGTAAAATTACATACAATGACCAAAATTGGATTAAATTTTAAAAATTTAATCCAATTAAACTTTAAAACCAATAATAATTACAATCTAACTATATAAATAAATTTTATTAAAAGGAATTTTTGAATTAAAATGCAGTATTTTTACAATTCATTAATAAATGAACTTTATCAGGAAAAAACAAAATTTTACCCAATGTAAATTTTTATGTCTCAATTCAAATGAAGACTTTTATTTTTTCAAATGGGACATATAAAAGTGAAAAAACTATATTTAAAAGGGGTTTTTCCTCAAAAGGTGGTAAAATGACCTTTTAAAAATGTTAGAGTTTTTTATGCTTTAAAATCAGATTCATTCTTATTTTAAGCTTCTAAAATTTATTGGATAAATGTAAAACTTTTAACAAATATGTATAATCATATTTTAGTTAGTTCTGTTCATTCCCACCAATACAACAGCTAGGTGTTAACTTCAATTTAAAATAATATTATATTATTTTTTTCAGTATGACTCAGTATTGTGTGTGACATGAGATTTCAGAGAAACCCATTGTTACATGTTGGGTACGCCATCGAACATAGAATCCCCTTTAAAATAAAACTAATATTTAATTCACAAATTTTAATAAATATGAAAATATGGGATTCTTTATTTACCTGGGAAGTTACATCTTTCCCCTGTTTTGGGAATTACATCCCCACAATTCTATTCACTTATCAAATAAGTGGGGTATTTATCCCTCACAGAATTTTCAGATTCTCACATTGCCTCTTCAACCGTATGGGTTTTCCATAAATCCTTTACATAATGAATTACCTTATTCCTCAACACTTGATCTCTGTGGTCAATAATCTGGACTGGTTGTTCCTCATTAAAAAGGTTCTCTTCCAACTAAACTACCTCTAGACTCAAAACATGAGATGGATCCAGAATATACTTTCTCAATATATAAATGTGAAAAACATTCTATACTAGGGATAAACTTGGAGGTAAATCGACATTATAGGAAACTAATCCAACTTTATCAAGGATTTCATAGGGTCCAATGAACCTCATATTCAATTTTCCCTTCTAGCCAAAACGCATCACACTTTTCAATGGAAAAAACTTGAGAAAGACATGATCACCTACCTCGAAAGAAAGATCCTTCCTCCGGTTATCCGCATAACTTTTCTTCATACTCTGTGTTGTTCTCATGTTCTTCTAAATCAACTAAACATTTTCTTCCACCTCTTCTATCAAATCTGGTCCCATCAGTTTCCTTTCTCATACTTCATCCCAAAAACCTGGAGTTTGACACCTCTTTCCATATAATGCCTCAAATGGAACCATTTGTATACTGGAATGAAAAATGTTATTTTATGAAAATTCAACCAAAGAAAAATGTTGGTCCCAACTTCCCTAGTAATCCATTTATAAAGATTTTATGATATCATCCAATGTCTGAATTGTTCATTCTAACTGCCCATCTAATTTTGGATTAAAAGATGTACTAAAATTTAACGTACAATGGAGAAAGATGATCTAGATACAGAGTATCTCAAATAGGAAAGAAATGAGCTGATTTTTTCAATCAATCGACAATAACCCAGATTGAAATATTACATCGAGAAGTCTTCGGTAATCCCATGACAAAATTCATGGACACATTTCCCCAATTCCACTTTGGCATCGATAAAGGCTAAAGCATCCCTTTCGGTAACTACCACTCTACTTTAACGTATTGTCATGTCAAATACTTCATAGTAAAGTCAACAATATCTCTTTTCATTCCATCCCTCCATTAATACTTCTGATGATCTCGGTACATCTTAGTACTGTGAGGATAAACCGAAAACATAAACTATGAGCTTCACATAATAACTCATTCTTCTTATGAGAATCACAAGGCACTCAAAATCTCATACCAAATATCAAAATACAATCATTATCAATGCTAAAATCATGTATATTACCCTTCTGAACCAAATCTGTTATTTTATTCAACTCATTGTCTTCCTTTTATGCTTGCATAATTCTATTTAATAGAGATGATTTCACTAACACCTGAAGCAAAATAGTGGAATTTCATGACCAACAACTTCTATACCAAAGTTCAACAAATCATTCATCAAAGGATCTTATTCTAAATGTAACATGGTTAATGGAGCATTACTTTTTCGACTAAAAACATCAGACACTTTGTTTTCATTTCTTTGATGGTAATGAATTGTGAAATCATAATCCTTTATTAATTTCATCCATCTCCTCTGTATCATGTTCAATTATTTCTGAGTGAATATATATTTCAAACTTTTGTGGTCAGTATATATTTCATATTTTACTCAATATAGATTATGCCTCCATTTTTTTTAAAGAAAAAACAACAACAACTAAATCAAAATCATGCGTAGGTTAATTTTACTTATGAAGTTTTGACTGACGTGAAGCATAAGAAATTACCTGATCATTCGGCATTATTACACAACCAAGTACTTTCAATGAAGCATCACTGTAGATAACAAATTCCCCATCTCTGGAAGGCTGTTCCAAAACTGGATCATTCACCAATCATCTTTTCAATTCTTGAAAAAAATCATCACATTCTTTTGTCCAAATGAACATAACACCTTTTCGAGTAAACCTAGTCATTGGGCTGGATAATATTTTAAATTTTTCAACAAACCTCCGGTAATAACCTTATAAACCAGGAATACTATGGATATTAGTTACATTTGCAGGTCTTGGCCATTCTTCAACAACTTTTTTTAGCAGGATCAATAGTTATGCCATTATTTTGAAACAATGTGACCTAGGAATGAAATTTGTGTGTAACCAAAACTCACACTTCCTGAATTTCCCATTCATTTTCTTTTCTTGTTTGGTTTTCAAGACATCCCTTAAATTACTTTCATGCTCCTATTTAATTTTGGAATAATCCAAAATATTATCAATAAACACAACAAAAAACTTATCCAATAACTCACAAAAAAATCTATTCAGAAGATCCATGAATACAACAGGTGAATTGGTTATCCCAAAAGGCATAATTAAAAATTCATAATCGCTATGAAATGAAGTCTTTGGAATGTCCACTTCCTTTAATTTCAATTGATGGTACCCCAAACTCAAGTCAATTTTTGAAAAATACTAAGATCCCTAGAGATGATCAAATAAATTATCAATATGAGGAAAAGGATACTTGTTCATAAAAATGATGTTATTTGAAGGTCTATAATCAATGCAAAGTCTCATTGAACAATCTTTCTTTTTGATAAATAATACAGGATCACCCCTTGGTGATGTGCTAGGTAAAATGACACCTTAATCTAATAACTCCTTTAATTTCTTCTTTAACTCTAAAAGTTCAATTTGAGCCATTCAATAAGGGGGTTTTGAAAATGGATTAGCATCAGGAACTATTCCAATAGTAAATTAAACATCTTGATCAGGTATTATACTAGAAAAATCATCAGGAAAAACATCAAGATACTCATTTACCACTGGAACATCATTAATCTGAACAGTTCCTTCATTTTTATTAATATGTGAAATATAACATTCATTTCCATATTTTACTAGTTTCTCATCTTCATAATATGTTACCAAAAGTAAGGGTTCATTATTTTACACAAACTAAAATTCCTTCTAAATAGAAACCTTCATAGCTCTACAGTCAATCATAGTATGATAAATGAAATGTCAATCCTTAATGAAAATAACATAAAACATTACTAGAGTCAAAATAATAAGGTTTATAGGTAGATTCTTTCCATACACAAGGACATGAAGGTTATTTTAATTTCTTTTTGTCTCGACATTTCATCCTAGTGTTTTTACCATAAGTTTGGGTTCATATATTGATCTGGAATTCCTAATTTACTAGAAAACTTCTCAGGAATGAAAGAATGTGTAGACCCTAAATCAAACAACACATTGAAATAGTATTAATAAACAAATAGTGGAACTGATACGACTTCATTCGGTGGACCAACATATTATAAAGTAGTTTCAAAGGATTCCTCCACCCCTTTTTTCTTGTAGTTCAGCTTCTTTTCCTCAATTGAGTTCTACGTTGGACACTCGTTTACATAATAACTCATTTCTTTTCACTTAAAACATTTTACTTACTGTAAATAATTTTTTTTTCTTACCATTACCCTGATATTTTTTAGTGTAATTATGAGCCTTTTGTCCCATTTTACCACATTGTTATCACTTACCAGAGTTGAAAAAACATTCCCTAGTATGCTTTTTACCACAATTTTTATAATGTGTAAACTTAAGTTTCTTACCATCAAAATTCATTTGAAAAGTTATTACCTTTTTTCTACCACCTCGTCCTCTTAAATGGAATGAAAACATAATTATAAATAAGTATATTATAATTTCAATATAATATCATATATAATTTTAGTAACTTCATCCTTTATAGGTTCCATGTATGTCATTAACGATCCATATCACCTTTAGGGGGTGGTAGTCTGCCCTTCCTCAAATGAAATTATCGTATTTATCCATTATGGAAACCATAAAGTTATGCTATAAATGAAAAATCAAAAAGCATAGAGACAATATAAATATAATACATATCACATATAAATATATTTCCATCTTAATGGCCATCATAAGAGGCGGTAAGACATAATTGAACAATCATCCTTTCGCGAGACAGTAGTTCACCGTCCACAGAAACAGTATGTTCGTATCCATTAGATGGAGGTGTGTGGAAGTGTAGTTTGAATCCTTCTTATAAAAACATCATAGTATATTTAACATATTGTTGTTGTTATAAAATAATGGAATAAAGATATTTTAGGTAGTTGGAGATGGAAAATAATAGAAAATAACCTGAGAGAAGCAGTTACCTTTAAATTGGGTAACTCCCTTTGGTTTGAACCAAATGGCTTTTTTAAAGTGCCTTATTCATAAGTTAAGGATTCTATGTGAAAGAGAGTGATGTTGGGAGAATATTTAGGGAGATTTCGGATGATCCAAGGGGGTTTGAGAGGTGTGAGTTAGGGTTATCAGTGATGGATTTTTATAAGGGGGAGGTGGGGCTCTTCAAGAATGTTTGAATGTATTATTTTATTATAAAATGATATTGGGTTTCAAAAGTTCCATTTTTTTAATTTGATGATAAGGTGATTATAAGTCAAAATAAAATCATCTAATAATAATTGGATAGGTTTTAAATATTTTTTAATCCTTAACTTTTTTGTTTAACCCTTTGTTAAATTATTTAACTTTTACCATGTCCTCTTATATATTCATACTATATGGTTAATATATTGAATAAAAATTTCAAAGAGATGAAAAATGGATCATTAATGACATATGTAACGTCATATATGTAATTTGGCCGAATATTAGATTTTTAGTATTATTTTATCATTTATTAAAATATTACTTATTTTATAAACTCATTTATGTCAATTTATAAACAATTCATATCACGACTTTTAAAAATTATATAAAAACTTAATTCTTACAAAAAAAATGTACTTAATTCAAATATAACAAGTCATTATTATCCATAAATTATTTTATGGCACAAAAAGTGTAAAAATAAATAAATTTTTATATTTATAATATCATTTATTTGAATTTTTTTAATGAAGCAATTACTGCATCACCATAGTATCATAATTAAAATTATTTATTTAATTTCTAAAAATTATAAATAAAATAACATGATGTAGGATATATCATTAGCTTTCCAATTAATATTTATAGTCGAAGATATCACTTACATAACACCATATAAATGTTTTTAGGAAAAATATTCTTGTTTATGATATTTTTATTTTTACTTTAAATAAAAAGTTAACAATGTCATTATCTTAACCAAGTAGATTTGAAATTACAAAAGTCTCACCCAAGGATTTTCCTGGCTGGAAATTACTCATACAATATAGTTAGGAAAAGTTTTCTGGTATTTTTATATTATTATAACATTATTTTTACCTTTAATTACCCTATTTACCTTTAACTATGGTAAATAAAATTCAAAAGTTTCTATTCACCAAAATTTATTTTGATCCTATTGAACCAAATTTTACTTATTGATAACAACCATGTATTTTGTATTTTTGAAATTTAATTTAAAGAAGCATTAAAATTTCATTTGAATGAAAAAGTCGGTTTTTTAACTACTATAGAGTGTTTTCACTATTCATAAAAAATGGAACGTTTTCAGAAAAATACAAAAAATTCACCCAAAGATAATTTTGATATTCTGAATTCAAAAATGATTTCTGTTTTACCAAAACTCAAACCATATATGTTTCATTAAATAATTTAAAATCAATTTCCATTGTCAAAACCAAAAACATGTTTTTAAGAAATAATACCTATCAAAAGATTGACACTTGTTAATGTCCAATTTCAAAGTGAAATTACTTCAAATGAAAAACATGGGATTAAATGGTAATCATATAATCTAATTAAACTTTAAAATAAATATAAATAACCAATAAAACTATATAAATAAATTATATTAAAAGGAATTTTTCAATTAAAATATAATATTTTTCACTATTCATTTAAAAATGAACTTTATCTGAAAAAAACTAAATTTTACACAAAGTAAATTTTGATGTCCCAATTCTAAAGAATACATTTATTTTTTCAAATGGAACATATAAAAGTGACAAATACAATATTTAAAATGGGTTCACCATCAAAAGGTGGTAAAATGAACCTTTTAAAATATTATAGTTTCTTATGCTTAAAAATCAGATTCATTCTTACTTTAAGCCTATAAAATTTATTGGATAAATGTAAAAACATTTAAGAAACATATATAATAATATTTTAGTTAGTTCTGTTCATTCCCATAAGTACAACTCCAAGACGTTAGCTTCCATTTAAAATAATGTTACATTATTATTTTTCTAGTATGACTCATCATATTGTGCAACTTGAGATTTCATAGAAACCCATTGTTGCGTGTTAGGTAAGCCATAAAACATAGCATCAAATTTAAAGTAAAATTAATATTTAATTAAAAAATATTAATAAATATGAAAATATCATATTCTTGATTTACCTTGAATGTTACAATCGCGGGGACCCAAATTTCTATATTTTAATTTCTTTTTCATTGTTAGTACTCCCACTATAATATTTTGATTAATAGTAAGATATATTTATATTGAATATAGGATTAATAAATAAAGGAATATTTTTTTGTTAAGTTTCTAGTAAGTTTTTTTTATCTTTTTAATATTCTTAGTTTGTAAAAGTTCATATCAACCTATTATGTAACAAAATCTCATGAAATATAAATGAGATTATAGGTTCTTCTATTGTAAAACAAAAATAGATTTATTGTGAGGAAATAGATCCCTTAATAAAAGAAGAACATTTTACAGGTCATTACACCAAATATTCATTGAATATTAGAAAAAAATTGAATCTTTGAAAGCTATATTTATGGTTCCAAATAGAATAAAACTTGAAATAAATTATACCACCGAACATAGGGAACCTCAAACCACTCAAACCTATAGTGCCAAGCCAAACCCTATCCTTAATATACCACTAGTACTCTATTCCCATGTGAAACATGAGATATGAAACCCAGAGCATTCAACTCCACCTTCCTAACCACTTAAGAGGGATATTAACAAAATCTATCAAACAAATAACCTTGTATTTTCACTCAAAATAGGAAAATTTCCCTAAGAAATCTCCCCCATATCACTACACTTCATCTCCCACCACATTCGAGCTACCTTCTAAAATAAGAAAACAACCAAAGAAAATTAGAATTCATCCAGGGTCTTCAGCAACCCAAAATAAATCTCAAAATCCTCTATTTTTTTAACATTGGTGATAGAGGATCCACTAAAGAAATTTGTCACTTCCAACCTCTTGAATTTAAACAAGGCTTTATCCTAAGATATATCTTTTCATTTCCCCTAACCCAAACCATAATGGATTTTGGATGACATGGCATTAAATTTAGAAGCAACAAGTCTATAATAAAATACACATGATTTGTAATCTATATATAAGGAATATCAGTGAACCACAAGAAGTAAATCAATCCAATAGACCTCTTCCTCAAAAAACCCCACAAAACCACATCACCATCCCCCACTAGGAACAACACCACACCATATGACATCAACCTCTAGCAATATCTATTCTCTATAAACATTTACACTAACATTTAAACCTCTATAAATTTCATTCAAAACATCCACAAAAAAAAGAAAACACCTCTTAATCCCTTATAAACAGATAAAAAAACTATATAAAGAATAAAAATAATGGGGTCCCACTCACCTTATCAAGATATAGTCTACTTTGGATGTCCTTGATTCTCTCACATAGTTTTATAACATTTCATAAATATATTTCATATTGACAGGGAAATGGTTTTACTTCCTTCATATTCTTGAATCCATAATATACATTACCATCATTATAATAATAATAAAAACCTAACAATTGAATATAATAATCAATCACTTGTTCATAACAATTTAAGCATCTCAAGCAAGTTCATGTTCATCGATTTCGGGATTTTACAATCAATATTTTTATTCAAAACATTATGTGGTTAAATTTTTTATGGGATGTGGGTGATTCCACCAATGAAACCACAACAAAACAAAAAACAAAAACCTAAAAATTGTTCAAAATATAAGGTAAAATCATCTAAATGATTACAAAGTTCCTATGTTAATAAACAAATGAATTTATTTTATATTTTGAAAATAGGTTTTTAGCAAGGGATATCAATTATTCAATATAATAATTAATAAAAAATGTAACCTCAAACAACACTCAAAATTCCCAAGTCATTTTAAAGGAAATCTTCATGAATTTAAGTTCAATAAATTTTACATGTGGCCATGTTAGTGAAAAATACTATACATATTGTGGTACAAAAAATCAATTATGGCATAATGAAAATAAAATTTTGACCACTAAGGAAACATTATTCAAAAAGATCAGAAAAAACACATGATAAACTCTCATACATCATGTTACCCATTCCGAAATTAAACATTTCTAAAAATTTTATCACTTAGGTGACATTGTTTTAGATTTGAAAATAAAACATGATTTAATATTATAAATTAAAAATGAACATGTTGTATCACCACATGTCACACTTATCATGCTCATACTAAACAATCCTTAAACATTTAATCACTTAGGAAAACATATATATACACCATAAGGAAAGTAGCATGATTTTATTTCTATATTTAAATACCACAAGAATGATACATAGAATGATTTCATATTAAAAATAAAACAAATTAAACATGACACGTGTTCAATATTTATAAAATTGAAATTTTATTACAAGAAAAATTTGTTTTTTCAACTTCAGACACACTCTCAACAATATAATACTCATGAATTAACATGACAGACAAAGTTATTTAAGCACTATATTTTTTATAATCCTTGAAAATAATGATTTCAATCATGCAAATAGTATTTGATCCCAATGGGCTACAAAAAATCATACTTATCATTTCATAATAGTGTAATCATTATAAATAAATCCTTAAAATAAACTTCTCACCCATGAAAGACACATATCATGATTTTAAAGGTAACACATGGCATGAAATTCATATTTTGATGTTCATATTATACCTGTTAAAAATATATAATAAAACTTTAGCAACCCAGGATCTTCATACATAGATATTACATATTTTTATATGAATATTCATTTTATTATGCAGACACATTCTTAAGGATTATTGTAACATATTAGGTAAATAAAGAATATTAAATTTTCATATTTATTAATATTTGTAAATTAAATATTTATTTTACTTTAAAGGGGATGTTATGTTTGATGGCGTACCTGGTAGTCAAAAATGGGTTTCTTTGAAAACATACCAAATAAGGCCATCCAGAAGCTTCTGACCATTTATTAAAAAGAAATAAAAAGTACAAAAGAGCGGTGAATGGGGTCAAACAAACGGAAATGCCCACAACCACCAAAAAATGCCTAAAGATCATAGTACGACATCTCATTTCCATAATCAGAGTCACCAGCAGACTCCCAATAAAATTGAGACTTATCCTGACTTAAAATTTTCAAAATATTTGAATTCACTAACGTAGAAGATGATCTGGTTGACACGGATCTGGGAACATTAGAATAATCTTTATGTGGTCTCCTCTTTGGGGGGACAGAGATAAATTCTTCTCTATCAGTAATCTTCTTCACACGACTTATGATGGCATCCTTGTAAGAGGTGTGCACACCACTGCCTGAGACTCTAATTGGGGTACCCACCTTCTCCTGTTCATCCTCAGAAACATTTCCCCATTTCTCAGGTAATTCAGATACCTAAAAAAGTTTTTGGATTTCTTGCTGGAAATCAATTTTTTGTTGGGAATCATTCTAATTAGAGGCTTCAACCTGAGAAGTATCAGGGGTCACCAATCCTGAAGTCCATGTGAGGTTGTCCTTATCTGGAGTAACATCTTTAACCAAGTCAGACCGAGTATTATTGGGGTCACTATGAGCCTCCCTCGGAGATACATCAACTAGAAACCTTTTTCCAGTGTCAGATTTCCCAGCAATTGGCACATCGGCAATAATGGGAACTGTCCCATTTAGTGAACCACCATCATGAGCAGTAGACTTTGACAACATAGAATTCTTCACCTTGGACTTATTACGACAGATAGATGTTGAGTGACCTCTCACCCCACATTCTTCACAAAGAACATTCTTTCAAAATAACTCTAATGAGTGTCCAACAGCTTTACATACCTTACAAAAAAGAAGCTTTTTTTCATACTCGACATCAATTTGAATGTTGTCTGAAGGGTTGGAAAGAGTTACCTTGTCAATAAAAGTGGAGCTAAGATCAACCTACACCAACATCCTAGAAAAGTGACCAAACCGAACATCTTTAGTCTCCTTGTCAAGCCGTATTGGAGTCCCAATTGCCATACCAATGTCATGAAAAATTTTTGGATGCCAGAGGACCCAATTGAGTCCATGGAGCTGAATAAATAGCTGAGAAAATACATTTTTGGAATGTGATACATTGAAATCCAAAGACCATTTATGCAAATGAAGCCAAACATGTTTCAGAAATAGGGTTCCAATGCTCCATGCTCGAAGCTCCAAATCATTAGATGGGAAAAGACAATGGAAAAATACTCGGCCGAGAGAAAAAAATTTCCAGTTAGAGAACCCCCACAAATGTGAGGTTCTGTGATTCAAATCAACAAGTTTCCATGACTGCACACCTTTATGAAGAACAATATGTGCAATCAAACTATTTTTACCAATTGACATTATCTCAGCAAGTGCTACAGAGTTTGATTCTACATGAGGAGATGAACCTTTACGCAGAATTCTACTAGGACATGAGTCCTTTAGCATTACCAACGAACCAGATTCAACCTGCTTCAACCCTTAAGCTGATTTCCCCACCACACCGGAGTGAGGACCATGATTATCAGCATCGCGGGACGGATCTTGTAGCAAAACATCAACAACAGTTTTATCTGCAACAACACCCAGATTATCCCGCAACTCACCACGCCGCACGGCATTCACAGCTGCAATGGAACGCTGTGGATCATCCGCAGATCTGACGCACTGACCCGACACTGGTTGAAGATCGGCCGAGGAGGTCGGCTTCACCGCAACTATCAGGTCACAAGATTCAAGGGAAAGTTGGGGATTGTAACCATCAACGCGAACCTGAGGGGCAGGAATAGACGTTGGGGAGGGGATCATCAACACCAAGTCGCCGGGGGAAGAGAGTCCCTCGAAGCCGAGGAAGAACGACAGTGCCATAGTAAATGAGGGTAAAACAATAATACTATAATAATATTATATTTTACCCTAACATGTGTCCTAATAATATTGGCTGATACATTTCTGACCATGGGCATCATTGAGTCGATTTTGGGACCCCATGGAGCCACATAAGAGTGATAATGACACTTTATATTAATTAATTTTAAGGAAAGAAAAAAATAACATAAACATATATCTTTTAGTAAATAATTTTTTACATGGGGTAATATAAGTTATATATTCTAATATAAATATTCATTGTAAATATAAAGATATTTTCTACATCATGGAATTTGTTTATAATTTTTAGACATAATATAAATAAAATTATATATGACACAATAATGATGTAGTGTTTCCTCATTAATGAATGGTCAAAATAAATAAGATTATAAAAATTAAAACAATATCCAAAACCTATCCAATTCTTATTAAATGATTTTATTTCAAAAATTATTCATCATATCTTCAACTTTAATGTGTTTTAGACCTTTAGAAACTGAAAATCATTATATAATAAAATAACATTTTTAAACTTTCATGAAGAGCCCCGCTTATAAAAAGCCATCACCTCTAACCCATTACTCAGACCTCTAAATCCCCTTGTCTCATCCAACCTGTACCAATTAAGCTCCATAAATCCATATCTTTCACCTAGATTCCTTAACTTAGGCAGAAGGCATCTCAAGAAATCCATTTTGTTCAAACCAAAGGGAGTTACCCGATTTAAAGGTAACGTCTTCTCTTAAGTTCTTTTATTTTATTTTACATCTCGAACCCCCTAAACTTACTTTATTCCTTCCTTTTATAACAACACAAGTATCCATAATATACTAGAGTTTTGTTATGAGAAATATTTTAACTACACTTCCACACACATCCATTTAAGGGATATGAACATACTGTTTCTATAGATGGCGAACTACGGCCTCACGGAATGATGATTGTTCAAATATCTTCAACCGCCTCTCATGGTGGCCATTATGATGGAACTGTATTTATATATGATATATATTTTGTTTATGTTTTCTCAATTATTCTATGTTTTTTAATTTACAAACATACCTTTATGCTTTCCAATATGTTTAAAGACGATAATTTCATTTGAGGAAGTGCAGACTACCACCCCCTCAAGGTGAGATGATTCGTTCATGACATACACGAAATATATAATGGATGGAGTTATAAAATTATGTAACAAATATATATATATATATATATATATATATTATGATACTATAATTATAATATACCTATGTATCATTATTTTTTCATTCCATTAAATATGAAATAGAAATGAAAGTAGAGTTCATTCGTACGTACGGCTTACCGTCTCCATGAACGGTGCATTTCATATCTTATCTCCTAATGTCATGTACTATTATATATATATATATATATATAATATAATATAATATATATATGATATCTAAATCATGAAAATTATTTTTTAGATAATGGATTTTTTACCATAGGGACAACTTGTAATTTAAAGAAGTTCATTTTTGACTCAAGTTTTGAACATAAATAAAATGTCTGATATGAACTCAAATAATTAACTAATTGTTATAGCAAGGTAATAAGTGATATAAAAGAAATAAAAAATTTTAAAAGTTTCTTAATAAATTATAAATTAACTTATGTTTATTATTCAGGAAGAAGAAGGTACATACAAGACAAGTCAGACTTAAGGTACGGGGTTTCTTATTTTGCTTCTAATTCCAAGATATTTCCATCGTTCATCACTTATATCTTGAATGTGGTGTATTTTTTACTACTATTTTTTATATATTATCATTATTATCTTTATATTCATGGTATTATATGATTCATTGGGTGGTTATTAACTTTTTGTTCTATTACTCGATTGATTACAACGTGGTAAGGGGTTTCTTATGTCACTTTTAATTCTGTGAGATTTCCATTGTTTGCCACATATTTATTTCATGTGGTGTATTTTTTACTGAAATTTTATATATATTATAATAATTATATTTATATTAATTGTATTCTATGATTAATTTGGTGGTTATTAACTTTTTTGCTAATGAATTGATTGATTACAACGTGGTAAGTGGATTCTAAACTAACTTTTAATTCTGTCAGATTTCTATTGTCTGCCACTTATTTCTTGCATGTGATGTATTGTTTACTTCCATTTTATTTATATTATCATCATAATATTTAAATTCATGGTATTATATGATTCATTTGGTGGTTACTAACTTTCGGTCTTACAACTCGATTGATTACAACGTGGTAAGGGATTTTCATCTCACTTTTTTATTCCCGTGAGATTCAGGTTATATATACCACTATTTCCTTTTTTGTGGTGTATTTAACACCCATGATTGTATTATTTGTGTAATATAATTTAATTTATTGGTATTTGCATCTTCATTTTCTGATCCTTCTTCCATGTGTTTTATGTTTTGTAAGTTACCAAATCGGTAAGGGAGATTTTTTATACAGTTTCTATTCCTTGGGTTAATCTTCAAATTCATAATTATGTCATGCTATGATTATGTGTGGAATCACTGCTTATTTATTTATGTTGTAATTTCCAATACCCTTTGTGTGGATACAATTTTGATAAAAATAATCACTCCATTGATAAATTCTCATTTCATTGATATGCACTTGATAATGGTAATCTTAACTCAATTTCCATTCATTGAGTTAAATATCCAAGTCGTTGGTTTTGTTTGAAAAAGAACATGTGTGAATGTAATATGATTGATTTAAACTGAATATCCAATCATATTGAGTGTATTTGTATTTTTTAGACATTATGATATAATTTATTTATACTTAATCTAAGGGTAAAATTTTTATAATGGATTTCATCTCCATTTACATTCAATTGAGACTTCATTGTGGTTACACACCAATTCACTTTTATATGTTGTTAATACCATCCTTTGGAATATTATATCATGAATCCATTTATTTTAATGACGTAATAATGTTTTGGTTAATGTTATTCTTCAATTATTTGTATTCTAGCATCACCCATTTGGTTAGAAACTCTTTAACAAAAGTATCGTTTTAGAAGTTTTAATGATTTAATCTTCTAAATATTTCTCATTAATGTCAGTGTTTTCAAAATGGTTTTAAGGATTTATTTATGTAAACATTAATGTTTTAAAATTTTAATTAATTTAAAATATTCAATGTGTTATGGGACACATTGATTCAAAAATATCTTTATGAAATGTTTTAAATGGTTTTGAAAATGGTTTGATAAACCATTGATTATGTAAATATCTTGAAATGATATTTTGTGATTACAATGTAGAAATGTTATATTTTCTTTTTGATTTCTTAATTTTTTATGAAAATTTTATGGTTATTGGTAATTTTTTACATATACAGGTGGTTCCGTGATAAACCTAGGGCAGGTGAGCCCGAGATAGCTCTCCACTGCATTGGGTTACATGATGGAGGTAAACGTTTATGTTTCTCCTAAGAGATTTAAAGAATACACTATGATGGGTATTCCAATGTAACTCCCTATGTAGCTGTTATAGATACAATTTAAGTATATTTTTTATGCCACAATTAACCTTTATGATTTAATATTTATGTGTGTTATTCGTAAATCTTACGATTTCATAAGGTATGTTATGATTGAAAAGTATGATTTCCTTGATTTGTATTTATTTATTGGTTAATTTTTTCCTTCCTTATTTTATAACCCTTATTGAGATTTTTATGCTCATCCAAAGTTTTTGAATTTTTTCCCCATGATTAATAGATAAATATGGTCATGTATTGGATCAAGGAAAAGTTATGCCATCTAAAACATGGAACAAGACATATTTATTTTTTAAGAGTTTTTATTTTATGAAATAATGGAAACTGAGAAGAAGTGTCTACTTTGTAATTTTTGAGAAGAAATGTATTTGTTATGGCCTATTTATCTAAATCACTAAACCTAAAAAGATACTCAATGTGAATTAGGACTTTTTGTTAGACACATGGTTTGTCTCTCTATCTATTATTTATGTTAAATCCTTATTTTGTAACTTTTTTAGATCAAGGAAAGTCTATTACAAATGGAAGGAGGAGGATCTCAAATGAAATTCCTATCTCTTCCTGATGACATGATCACAATAGTTATTGCAAAGTCATGTTCAGATGATTGTGAAACTGTTTTTAGAATACAACCAACTTGGATAAAGTTTTTTGATATATCAAATAGCTCCACTATACCGCGATATCATTGTGGATCTTGGGTTGTATTTAATCCAATGTTATTTTCACAATATTCCCATATTTTCAAGAAAGGTAAATATTATCAAGGAATTTTCAAATATTTTACATTATCTCAAGATTTTATAGCATAATATGATTTTCAAAATTGTGCTAAAGAAAGATACCCTTGCACAACCAATTTATATTTTATCATACAATATAGTCTATCAGCACATGCTTATGGCATTTTAAAAGGACCATGAATTACAAGTTTCAACTCAAATTCGGTCCAAATGTTTTATAAAAATCATGTTTTTCCAGATGTTTTGAAATTATATGTCATACATTATTATTTTCCAAAACAATTTTTCTGCAAACACCAATATGACCCCAGTTGTACAAGGTGTATTTTGATGATGGAAGAAAATGATTTTGAAGGATCTCTGAATCACTGTTGCAATGCATTGATCTTCTACCTATGTGAAAATGATGACAATGAAACCACATGGACACCATGATGAAGGTATGTTGTTATTTTTATTAGTAATATATTTATTTTATCATATGGAGGTGAAATAAGAAAAAAAGAACAGTATATATAAGGCTTCATGAATTTAGAAATTAAGGTCTTAATATATTGGGATGAAAATGAAAGGTATAAGAAAACCTTTGAGGTTAAAACATGTTAGAGTTATTTTTGAGTTTTATAAAAAAGGGAAAAATCATAAGATGGGTTACAACCCGTTGCATCCGGCAAGGCCACATGAATCGAACCCACAACTGAAGGGCAATTGGTGCGCATTGCCTACTACTAGCCTACGTGAAGTCCCTGGTAAGTATAACTTATTCTTTTTAGTTAAATGATTTTACGGATAAAAAATAAGTTGATTTTGGGAACTTATGTTTTCTCAAATGGATACATTAATATAGTAAAATGATTTTGTGATTAACTGATAAAAGTTATTTTGGAATATCTTCTCTAATTTGGGGAAACACTATATTCCCATTGAAAATAGAATACTTTGGGATTTCAATTGAGGAGTAATGGTGGAATTTTATTTTGTAGGAATATATGTTTTTATTGTGGAATTATAAGAAATTTTGGTTATTTAAGGAAATTATTAACCTATCACAGAGAATATGTGATTAGGTTAATTAATTTTTATTATGATACTTTAAGAGCAGTCGTTGTTATTTAGAGATAAATTTTATGATTTTCTGTGGAAGACTATGTGATTAAATCCTTCTGAGTGTTGGGTTTCAATCTTAGTATGGATTATATTGAATAATTTTAAGGAATGTTTTGTATTGAATGACCTTTATTGAACTTTGGGCACTATTTTTTGAATTAAGGAGATTAAGTGTAGTATTTCTTTTTATAAAGGATTATCCTTTTTGGGGATTATCTGATAGCATATAAACCATTTTAATTTTGGATGATGTCTAAAGATAGGGGAAATATATAGTTCATATTTTTTGGATTATTTGATACTCTAGAAGTTGATTCTAGAGCTTTTAATGTGACCAAGTCAGTTTGAATACTCATCTTTTCAAGAAAAGAAGATTTTGTGGTAAAAATTTAGTAAAGTATGAAAGTCTACATGACAAGTAGGTATGTTTCCTTATGTTTTTAGTTAATATCATTAATAAATTCATCAGCTTTATGAAAAGTAACTTAAAACAAAAATGTTGTCTTTTAACTTTTCCTATTGGGGAATCAAACATTTTTTAACCCATCACAAGTTTGTTATTTTCTGGTGGTTAACTTTCTCTTAATCATGTTTTCTATCAGTCTCCATTAGAACATGATGGTTTGTTTTCTCCTCCATATCCATGTTTTCATGGAATCATAGTATCTTTTGTCTCAGGTAACCTTTATACTTTTCATCCATTATTTAAAAGTGATAGTTTTATTGACTCTTTTTCCGATGTGGGACTTTTAATGATGTTTTCGAGCATGATTTTAAAATTTGAAGGACACAATTCCCAAAAGGGGGGAAGAATGTAACATCCCAGGTAAATTAAGAATATGAAATTTTCATATTTATTAATATTTTTAAATTAAATCTTAATTTTACTATAAATGGGATGTTATGTTAGATGGTGTACCTGATATGCAATAATGGGTTTCTTTGAAAACATATGTTGCACACAACTTTGAGTTATACCGAAAAATAATATAATAATATTATTAATTTAAATAGTAGTTAACGCCTAGCCATTGTATTGGAAGGAATGAATAGTACTAACTAAAATATGATTATATATGTTTTTTAAATGTTTTTACATTTATCCAATAAATTTTAGAGGCTTAAAATGTGAATGAATCCAATTTTAAGCATAAATACTCTAATATTCTTTAAAAGGATGATTTACCGCATTTTAATGGAGAACCCTTTTTAAATATAGATTTTGTCACTTTTTTATGTTATATTTGAAAAAATAAAATTCTTCTTTTGAACCAGAACATCAAAATTTACATTGGGTAATTTTTTAGTATTTTTCTAATAAAGTTCATTTTTAATGAATAGTAAAAAATAATGTATTTTAATTCCAAACTACCTTTTAATCTAATTTATTTATATGGTTATATTATATTATTAATTGGTTATAAATTTTAATTAGATATGTTTTTAACAATTTAATCCAATGTTTGTCATTGGAAGTAATTTCACTTTGAAACTGTACATAAACAAGTTTCAATCTTCTGATAGTTATTATTTCTTAAAAAACGCTTTTTTGTTTTGACAACGAGATTTAATTTAAAATTAATTTTTCCACTATTGTGTTCTGAATTTAGAAAAATGGGTACCATATTTTCAATTATTAGTTCAAAATTTTGTAAATATATAACTTGTATTTTTAGTAATTATGAATATTTACTTGAGTAAGTAATTTATTTGGCATGGTTAAAGGGTAAATCAGTTAAATAAGAGTGAAATAATAATTTTATAATTATATTAAATTTACCCTAACATATGTCCTAATACGGTTGGATGATAAGTTTATAACAATGAGAATCCTTGGGTTGATTTTGGGTCCCCACGGAGCCACATAAGAGTGATAATGAAACTTTATATTAATTAATTTAAAGTAAAGGCAAAAATGACATAAACATACACCTTTTAGTAAATAAATTTTTACGTGAGGTTACATAAGTTATCTATTAGAGTATAAATTTTCATTGGAAAGATAAAAATATTTCCTACATCATGGTATTTGTTATATAATTTTTAGACATCAAATAAATAAAATTATTTATTACAGAATAATGATGTAGTATTTACCTCATTAATGAATGATTTAAATAAATTGTATTATAAAAATTAAAATAGTATCCAAAACCTGTTCAATTCTTATTGGATGATTTTATTTCGAACAAGAGTCATCTTATCTTCTACATTAATGAGTTTTGGACCTTTAAAAACCGAAAATAATTTTATAATAAAATAATATTTTCAATCTTTTCTAAAGAGACCATGCTCCCCTTATAAAAATCCATCGCCTCTAACCCATTACTCACACCTGTAAAGCCCATTGTATCATCCAACATCATCCCAATTAATCTCCATATATCCCTCTATTCCACCTAGAATCCTTACCTTTGGCAGAAGGCACTTCAAGAAATCCATTTTGTTAAAACCAAAGGGAGTTACCCAATTTAAAGGTAACATCTTCTCTTAAGTAGTTTTCTTTTATTTTACTTCTTCAACCCCCTAAAATTCTTTTATACCATTATTTTATAACAAAACCAATATAATAAATATAATAGGTAGTTTTTATGAGAAGGATTCGAACTAAAATTCCACACACCTCCATCTAATGGATACGAACGTACTGTTTCTGTGGACGACGAACAACTACCTCAAGAAACGATGATTGGTCAAATATCTCCAACTGCCTCTCATGTTGGCCATTGTGATGGCACTGTATTTATATATGATATATATTATGTTAATTTTTTCTCTATTCTTCTGTGTTTTTTATTTACAAACATACCATTATACTTTCTAATATATGTAAACATGATAATTTCATTTGAGGAAGTGCGGACTACCGCCCCTCAAGGTGATATGATTCGTTCATGACATACATGGAACGTATAAAGGATGGAATTATGAAATTAATTAACAAACACACACATATATATAATATTATAATGGAATTATAATATACATATGTATCATTATGTTTTCTTTCCCATAAATATGAAATAGAAATGAAATTTGTGTTCATGCGTACGTAAGGCTTACCGTCTCCATGAACGGTGCATTTCATTTCTTATCTCAAAAAATGTCATGTACTATTATAAATATATGTTTATATGTATATATAATTGATATAATAGATTTATATGATATCTAAAGCATGAATATAATTATGGAGATAATGTAATCTTTACCATAGGGACAACATGTAATTAAAAGAAGTTCATTTTTGACTCAAGTTCCGAACATCTAAAAAATATCCGATATGAACTCAAATAATTAACTAATTGTGATAGAAAGGTAATAAGTGACATAAAAGGAATAATAAAATTTAAAAATTTTATTAAGATATTATAAATTAACATAATTTTATTATTCAGGAAGAACAAGGAACATACAAGACAAATCTGACTTGAGGTGAGGGTTTACTTATCTCACTTTTAATTCCGTAAGATTTACATTATTTGCCACTTATTTATTGATTATGGTGTATTTTTTACTGACATTGGATATATATTATCATTATTATCATTATATTTATGGTATTACATGATTAATTCGTTGTTTATTAACTTTTGTTCTTGTGACTCAATTGATTACATCGTAGTAGGGTGTTTCTTATCTCACTTTTAATTCTGTGAGATTTACATTATTGGCCACTTATTTCTTGCATGTGGTGTATTATTTACTACCATGTGATATGTATTATCATTATTATCTTCATATTCATGGTATTATGTGATTACTTTTTTGGTTATTAACTTTTTGTCTTACGAGTCGATTGATTACAACGTGGTAAGGGGTTTCTTATCTCACTTTTAATTCTGTGAGATTTCCATTGTTTGCCACTTATTTCTTGCATGTGGTGTATTTTTACGACCATTTGATATATATTATCATTATTATAATTATATTCATGTAATTATGTGATTAATCTGGTGTTTATTAACTTTTGGTCTTATGACTCAATTGATTACAATGTTGTAAGGGGTTTTCATCTCATTTTTATTCCTGTGAGATTCCTTATATATATACAACTATTTCCTTTTGTGTGGTGTATGTAATACCCATTATTTTATTCTTGATTTGATATAATTTAATTTATGGGTATTTACATCTTTATTTTCTAATCCTTCTTTAATGTGGTGTATGTTTCATAAGTTACAAAATCAGTAAGGGAACTTTTTAATCCAATTTGCATTCCATGGGTTAATGTTCTAATTCTTAATTATATCCTTCTATGATTATGGGTGGAATCAATTATTATATATTTATGTTTTAATTTCCACTCCCCTTTGTGTCAATATAATTTTGATACACATAATCACTGCATTTATAAATTCTCAGGTCATTGATATGAACTTGATAAGGGTAATCTTAACTCAATTTCCATTCATTGGGTTAAACATCCAAGTCAATGGTTTTGTTTTAAAAAGAAAACTTTTTAATGTACTATAATTTATTTACACTGAATATCCATGTATATTGAGTGTATTTATATTTTTCACACATTATTATGTAATTGATTTATCCTTAATCTAAGGATACAATTTTTCTAATGGATTTCGTCTCAATTTACATTCCATTGAGACTTCATTGTTCTTATGTACCAATTCAATTTTATTTGGTGTTAATATTTCCTGTTGGAATATTATATCATGAATCCCATTATTTTTTTGATATTATAATATTTTTATTAATGTTATTCCTCAATTATTTGTATTCAAGTGTCTCTCATTTTGTTAGGAACTCTTTAACTAAAATATTGTTTAAAATGTTTTAATTATTTAATCTTATAAATATTTATTATCAATGTTCATGTTTTTAAAATGATTTTATAGATTTATTTATATGTACATTAATGTGTTAAAATGTTAATGCCTTTAAAATTTTCAAAGTGTTATGGGACACTTTGATTCAAAAATCTATTTATTAAATGTTTATAATGGTCATCAAAATGGTTTGATAAATCGTTGATTATGTTAATAACGTGAAATGATATATTGTGATTGAAATGTGGAGATGTTATCTTTCCATTATGCTCATTTTAAGTGTTATGAACATGTTATGGTTATTTGGCATTGTTTACATATATAGGTGGTTCTGTGATAAACCCAGGGTGGGTGAGCCCGAGATAGCTCTCCAATGCATTGGGTAACATGACAGAGGTAAATGTTAAGGTTTCTCTTAATAGATTTAAGTAATATACTATGATTGGTATTCCAACATAACTCCCTATGTAGCTATGACAAGTGTAATATGAGTATGTTTTTTATTCCAAAAGTTAACTTTATGATTTATGATTTATTTGTGTTATTCATAAATCTTATAATTTTATCAGGTATGTTATGATTGAAAAGTATGATTTCATTGATTTGTATTTATTGATGGTATAATGTTTTCCTTCTTTATTTCATAACCCTTACAGAGATTTTTATACTCATACAATGTTTTTGAAATGTCTTCCACCTGAATTAATTATGAATAGGGTCAAGGATGGGATCAAGGAAAAGTTATGTTGTCTAAAACATGGATCTAGACATGTTTATTTTTGTAAGAGTTTTTATTTTATGAAAAAATGGTAACTGAGTAGAAGTGTCCACTTTTACATTTTTGAGATGTAATGTATTTTTGTGGCCTATTTATCTAATGATCTAAACCTGAAAATATCCTCAATGTGAATTCTTGACATAATTCAAAATTATGTAATGTTTAAGGCTCGGTCCTTATAATTATAAAGGTATAGTTCCTTTCGAAACATGGAAACATAAACAGTTGGTTCATTAGATTTCTACATTATCTCCCACCTAGTTACTCATTACTATTACCATTATTAGACATCACATGTAATAACTATCATTATAAATAGGGGAAAAGAAAAATAATAATTGGTGAGATCAGATGCTTTTTAAGGGTAAAAAAGGGAGATAAGTAATCATAACATAAGTTAATGAGTGTGAGAACATGAACATAATATTTGAAAACCATACCCTTCATATCATAGATTATAAACTTGGGTCATGGAATAAACCGTGGTAGTTCATAAGATATTAATAATAACGGGATCAAAAAACATAATCCATGAGAGAATATGTGACATCCTGGACACAAATTCCACTTCATAGGTGCCATGAGCCCGGTGGGACACATGGCCTCAAGCGCATCTCCCAAAATGCCAGAGGCTACCGACTAGAAGTGAGGGACTAGGGAGTGTCCATGGGGATACAATTACCTAATTATCAAAGAGTATCATAGTAGATAAATATAAAAATAGGTAAATATCAGAAGCAATATACGTAAATAGAAGGAATAAAAGAAAAATAGATACAACCATAACAATAAATGAAACTACTGGAATAACATTAAACAACTTATGATATGTCATGTCACTAGAAAATTGGAAAACTTATATACAATATAACAGTAATAACATTTTCCACTTAATTATAAAAGAAATAAAAGACTATGCCATGAATTAGAAGCTCCAACATGGTAATATTTTATCGAGCTCCATACTAAACAAAAATCAATCAACTGTTTGAATCCTTATACTTACCTTTGTCAACACTTCAAACCATGTAATCTACTCAAGGTACCAAACGATTCCTGGAGAGAGTGTGAGATAAATCTCAGTGGTCCACCACCAATGGTGTCAACAATATCCTGCCCGTGTAAAGGAAATGAAATAGTGTGAAAGCATGCACATATAAAGTTAATATTTACAATGTATTTAAATACCCATGTTCCTACTTCAGCCCTCATTTGGTTTCTAATCATAACTAGTCCATTAATGGATTATTACTAGTTTATAAACAAGTCACATGTTAACAATAGTGATGGTTCCAAGTGATGGAATGGAAACGTGTAATGAAATTTAATAATGAACTTACATAGTAATAACCAAGGAATCCTAGACCTCAAGTGTCACCAAATCTGTAATAACTATATATTGGAATGGGGTAAGATTATAATACAAGGTTCATAGTTCAAGGAATTTTACAATGAGGCTCCTGCCAAGTCTAAGGAGTTTGTCCAAGGTTAAATGGGGTAAGCAATGATTGGGCCCAATGGGCTTCAACAATGGCACCTGCTTGTCAATGCTAGATCCAAGGAGTGTATTCAATGAACTCTATAATGATATTGAAGGGATCATATGGTTTCATACAGAGCATCCAATTAATAGACAAGGATTAGAATCTAGGTGGGTCTGAACCATAGAAATTCGTATCTTTGAATCGGAATGGGGCACCCAAGTGCTCAAGGAATTCCCAGATAAGAATACAAGGCAAGCTAAAGTCAAGCCCCTCTTATTTTATTATTAAGTCATGTAATATTTCATTATGTTAAAGCCTTTAATATATTTGTATGATAAAATATAGTAGCATTCAAACTTTTATTGAAGTCATAATTAATCAATAAGTCCATTGGGACAAAGCCTTTCCTTTCATTAGTGTAGTAAGGACAAGTAGCATGCAACCTTTATTAATTCCAATTTAATAATATTCAATAATTAAGGTTCGTTTTTCTACCTTCAATTAATGTGGAAAGGGTTTATATGGACATAAAAACTATTAATCCTTTATAATTAATCTAGTCACGTCATATACTTGGTATACTTTCCAATTTACATTTCACATTTAATAATAAATTTAATCACATATCATAGGCAAGACATGTGGTGATCAAACATGGTTCATTCAATTATTCAATTCAAAAAATAAATCAATCTATTTTATAGAGAAAGTCTTACCCTTAGAAGTGTAAATCCAAGTCACACCCAAATGATGGATCAAACTTGTCAAATAATAAAAACCTAATTATGGAATAACATACTAAATTGGATGGATAGAGTTATGGGAGTATCCAAAGACAATTAATCACATGTATGGAAAGATAATAACTATATTATTCTAATTATTACAGGCATAGAATAAAAATTCAATAAACAGAAGACGATGAAATCGGTGGGTCCCAAAATACAATTCCAAAATCAACAAACATGAGGGATGAGTTGTTGAACACCCACCTTAGGCTTGAATGACTCTCCTCCTCCGGTATTGGCCCTTGATTTGGATTAGATTAGAGTAGTTTTAAGAAAAGGGGAAATATTCTCACACCCCGACTACTAGGTCGAGAGAATGAGAGAAAGAGAAAGGTCCAAACATAGTCGAGTACTTACCGTTGCACATCCAATGTGATGAACATGATATTGATTGGATCTCAGATGAAGGACATATTTTAATCCCAATATTGTTCCTTAAAAATGATCCAAAATGAGAACCATATAGGTAAATCCTACTAGAAATCATATTAGGGAAGAATAGGTGGCTTAATAGACCATTAAAAGAAAATATGTAAAATTACCTAGAAAATTAGTATGTCACAAGTTTGACCGCATGGTTTGATAAACCATGGGTAAAAAATGAAAAGTTACATATGAATAAGGGTCACTTTCATGATTAGGCCACACGTCTATGCCCCAACTATGCAATATGCTTCTATCTAAAAACTTCCATCCCCACGGTTTGGCAAACCATGAGTCAACTGTGATCTAACCATGCGACATGGTTGGTTTCCTAAAAAGAAGGTTTTCGGGCTACGAAAATTCCCCAAACACCCTAGATATCTTTTATAACTCATTAGGCATTCATATTTGGTTAAAAATAGGGAATTAGACTGAAATTTAATGTATCCATTACAGAGTGAAAAACCAGGTTCTTACAGGATTTCCCCCTTAAAATAATTCATATGCAAGTTCACATTCCAATGGAGGTGAAACACTATCTGAGAACAATTTTGACCACTGAGAACATATGTCAGCCTCCCGCTCCGAAGTTTCCTTCTTCACATGACAATGCTGACATAACACTAATACTTGAGGGATAGACCGACCACGAAGAACCTTGGTAGTCCGGTCAATGATGCATACTGGATACTCCTCAAAGGAAACATCTGTATCTTACTCAAATTCCTTAGGGTCAAAGTTACAAGATGGATCATCATGATACTGGTGAATCTGTGATACGTGGAAGACATTGTTCATGGCATTGTACCTTTGAGGTAAAATCAACTGAGAGGCTACCAGCCTATCTCTCTCCAGAATTTGAAAAGGAAATATATAACAAGGAGATGTATTCCCTTATTTCTATAACCATATATGACCAAGACCATGTGATAATGGAAGGAAAACAAGATACCTAACATTGAAGACTAGAGGCTTTCAATGATGATTGAAAAAATATTTTTGTCTAGATCAAGCAGTGGTCATACACTTTTTGATCAGCAAAACCTACTCCAAAGTCTCCTAAACGAGATGAGGACTTAGTAGCGATACCTCACATGCCTCTAGCTCACATAGGGGTGAACATCACAACCTACCATATAAGGCCTCAAAATAATCCATTTAAATTTTCACTTAGAAGTTATTATTATAGGTTAACTCAATGAGAGGGATATACTTATCTCATGAACTGCCAAAATCAAGGACACATGCTAAGAGAATATCCTCTAGAACATGTTTCTTCTGTTCTGATTTTCAATAAGTCTGAGGGTGAAAAGTTATGCTTATAGGAATATTTGTTACCATGAATACACATGATGTCATCATAGTCTATAAACTAATATAGAGGTGGGTTATCTCCTAAAATACTCCCATAGAGAACCAGACCTGCAAGATCTAAAATTTGTTTATTATTTACCTTTTCAAGTAGAGAAGAGCTAACTGCCAAAGATGAGAGGTAATACTACTCCTGACTATCATGAAAACCGAGATGCATCTTAGAGAAGAGGGCCATTATGTTCTATTCATCACTAGATTCCCATACTGCTTGTGCAATATTTTTCTTACTTAGTGCATCTGTAACCACGTTTCTCTTCCCTATCCTAATGGAAATATAAAAATAAAAGGATTGTAGATATTCAAATCATCCTCGATATCTGAGGATCAAGTCATGATAAGAAAATATTTATTTTAGGCTCTCGTAGTCCGTGTATGACACAAAGTGCTCACCCAACAAATATTTTCTACATCAATGTAAGGCGTGGACAACTACCGTAAGATTAATGTTGTGCGTTGGGTAATTTCACTCATGAGGCCTCAACTATTGAGATCCATACACAATGACTTTGTCCTCCTAAATCAACCATGATCCTATGATGATTCCTAATGCATCAATGAATACAGTATAACCTATGTTTGGATCCAAAAGAGTCAGAATAGATTACGATACAAGACTCATTTTGAGATCTTAAATGGATTTCTCACTTGATTTTGACCATATGAACATGACTCCCCTATTTGTTATAAAAGTATGAGGTGAAGAAATATTTGACAAGTACTATATGAAACACCTATAATATCCATTCAGCCCCAATAAACTACATTTTTTGAACAAGATCTTAGGCTTCTCCCAAGAAACCTCAACAGTAAACATTCCTAGGTCAACAGATACTCATAATTATGAAATTATATGACCTATGTCGTGGAATTTATCAATCCAAAAGTGGAACTTAGAAATATTGGAATAAATGTGATGCTCTCTAAGTGTACTTAGTTCGATGTCAAGTTGTTAGGAATGGCCACTATGAGTGTGAGAATACACCATGATGTTTTCCACAAAGACCAAGAAAAAAGAATCCAAATAGGGGTGGAAAGACCTATTCCTCAAAGCCAAGAAAATTGGGGGAAGATTTATAAGGCTGAATGACATAACAACATACTCATAGAGACCATGCATTCTATGAAAATCTGTGCAAGGTATGTCTAATAGCCTGACTTGCACCTGATGATAACCCAATATCTGGTCGATCTTAGAGAAGACAGTAACTCCACAGAGTTGGTCAAAGAGATCATTGATTCAAGGATGTGGGTAATAGTTCTTTACAGTAAGCTAGTTCAACCATCTGTAATCAATGCATAGATATATCACTACTAAAAATTCTGGTTTTTGCGCCTGCAGAAGCGGGCGACCGCCATTGGCGGTCGCTAAAGAAGCTATTAGCGACCGCCAATGGCGGTCGCTAATACGAAACTAAAAATCCAGCGCGATTTTTTTCCCGCGCGCGCTTCTTCTTCTTTCCCTCCTATACTTTTGCCGCTGCAAATAGTCACCGCTGCACACCGCCCCACGACGCCGCACGCCGCCGCATGCTCCCACACGCCGCCTCATTCTGTCGGACGATTCTTCCCTCGTGACCACCGCCCCATGCCACCGCCGCCGCACGCACCCGCCACACGCTCCCGCACGCCGCACGCCGCCGCACGCACCGCCCACCGGCCGCCGTGTGTCCGCCATAGCCGGTGGGGAAGGTCTGTGTCCCTGCAATATGCCGCGAGACGAGAGGAGACCCGCATGCGCCTGTTTCCTTCATGTGAAACAGTAGCGACCGCCATTGGCGGTCGCTAAAGGGCTTTACCGACGAAGCAACAGCGACCGCCAAAAGCGGTCGCTGGGCGGTCGCTAAAACTGCTATTTCCAGTAGTGTATGTTTTATTCTGAATTCTTGGTAAAATGAATGGGAGAACCCAAAGAGGACGTAATATTCCATATGAACCCTTTGGATTCTAAATCCTCTAACTACTACTTGTGATATTGAAGCTATATAGGTTCCATCATGTACAAAGGAATAGAAAATGATTCTTGTACTAGAACAAGATCAATTTCAAGCTCTACCTCTCTCATAGAAGGTGATCCAAAAAAATTATCAGAAAATATGTCCCGGAAACGATCCACTACTTGAGGGAAATAAACTGTTCATAAACCCTAATCCTACATGAATATATTTTCATTATGGGAAGTCACTCCACCTATACCATGACGCTCTGGTCCGGATATACCAGCCTATAAATCCCACTCTCCCTTTTTTAGATAACTAATACCTTCTAGTTATGTAAAAGATACCCTATGGTGATATTAGTCTTCAAAAGCATGATTGTGAATCAACCAGTTCATCCTGAGTATGAAATCAAATCCTATCATCTTGAGAACAAATAGGTTCCATAAGAAAGGGTAGTTTCCTACCTCAAGGTTATAGTCCCTATACTTGTGTATGTGTAATGCCACAATATTTCATAGTTCGTTATCTCTTCAAAGTAATTTAATAACTTGTGCAACACACAACATCGAGTTTGAGCGCACCACAACTTACCAAACTAGCCGTCCAAAAAGAGGTTATGAATAGTGTTAACAGAACTTCAAATTTTATATACTATATAAAATAATAGAATCCATATTATATGTTTCTTAGACATAATATAAGAAAATATTGTATTTTTCAAATAAAAGTATTTTTCCAAAAAAAAATTTACCACCTTTTAATGGAGAATCCTTTTAAAATACAATATTTGACACCATTTTATATTCAATTTAATAAAATAAAATTATTCTTTTGAATCGAGGAATAAAAATTTGTTTTTGAAATTTTTTTCGTGTTTTTATGATAACTTTCCTATCTGGGTGAATAGGGAAAATTACTAAAATTTAACTGAAAATGACTTTTTTAATAAAAATAATTTATAATGTTCATTTATATAGTCGAATGGTTTGGAAGTATAATTAGATTTTATTTTTATCATTTAATACAATGTTGGTCATTATAAGTAATTTCCATTTAAATCTGACATAAACACAAGTCAATATTTTGATAGTTTTTAATTTTTTTAAAAACGAGATTTTTGGTTTTAACATTGGGAATTAATTTAAAATTAATAAATGAAACTTCTATATTTTTAATTTGGTAAAATATAATTCATTTTTGAATTCGGAATATCAAATTTAGATTAGGGTGATGTTTTATTATTTTTTTGAAAACATTAAATTTTTTATGAGCAGTGAAAAACACGACATTATTGTTTAAAATTGACATTTTATTTAAGTAATTAGTTATTTTATTTTAATTTATTTTAGGTCAATTTACATAATACCTGTTTAATTTGATTCATTGGATCCATTTTATAATAATTTTAGATATATAAAATTTTACTGAACTTTTTACCGTCTTTTACCCACCTTATAGGAGCATTTGGATATTTGCACAAAACATAATTTTAATGCATCTGTGAGTTGAATTTAAAAAATCCCAGAGACATGGTTAACCTCAGTAAGTAAAATTTTGTTCAATAAGATGAAAATAATTTTTGGTGAATAGTAACTTTTGACTTTTATTTACCACAGTTAAAAGAAAATAGGGTAATTAAGGGTGAAAATGATATTATAATTATCTAAATCATGTCCTAATTCTATTGGATAAATGTAATTAGACCCAAAAAAAATTAGGAATAAAATATGATCATTTAGGTCCACTTGTATTAGATTAAGACATTTATTATTATTTAATTTAAAGAAGAGTTAAAAGTGTTAAATTCAAGTTTTCATAACTAACACATTTTTAATATAGGGTTATACATAAGATAAATTTGACTATAAATATTAATTATAATGATAACAATATTTCCTACATAATGGTATTTTATTTATTATTTTTATACATTAAATAATTAAATTTTTTATGACACAATGATGATGCAATAATTACATTATTAATAAAAGATTAAAATAATTGATATTATAAATACACAAATAAATGTAATTTGAGACTTTTGATAAATTAATCTAATTTTATAGGTTAATATGAAATTTTAGGGTTTATTAAATCAATATTTTTTTAAGTAATAATGCTTTTATAGTTTTAACAAAAAACAAATAGAAAATAGTGTCAAAATTGACAGAATATAGTTTAAAAAAAACTATATTATTGGTTGATATCATATTCCTAAAAATATATGGTTAGGCAAAAAGGGTTAAATAATATTATATAAGTCATTAATGAATCAGTATAGGTTATATTGGATTTTTATAGTATGTTTATTAACCATATAGTGTAATAATACAGGAGGATACGGTAAAAGATAAACTATTTAGTTAAGGGTTAAATCTAAACGATAAGGTTAAAATGGTAACTTAAACTTGTCTAAAACCTGTTGGTTGAGTGGAGTTTCTAACCATAACCACCTAAGGCTCTAAATAAATTTATTTGGAGCCATTATAAACTGAATATTATTGTATAATAAATTAATACTTTAATCTTTTCCTAAAGTGACCCTCACCCCTCTCATAAAAGGGCACTTCCCCTTCTCTCAAAATCAAACCTCCAAATCCATTTGGCTCGGCCAACCCCTACCAAAATATCCTCCCAAATTCCATCAATTCAACCTAGATTCCTTAAATTGATCATAAATCCCATCTAATTATCCCTTTTGATCAACTCAAAAGGAAACACCTGAAGAAGAGGTAATAATTTCACCACCCTCTTTCATGTTCTTTTCTTCTTCCGCTTCATCTTTTTTTGTTATTACCAAACCAAAATAATAACCCCAGTACCTTATACATACCTTTATGTTATTATAATTATGGCACAACCATATTCATTATTCTATCCATCTTATGAATGATAATGTCACCATGCGTGCGTACGTACAGCTTACAGTCTCCACGCTGTAGTGTAATTTGTTATTCAACACTATGTTATTTGGATGGATATAATGATGAGTAATATGTAAGTAAATAATGAAAATAACACAGTAATTTTTCCTTAAAATTATTATACCATCCAACTACACACCATTTAATCATTAATGAAATGATATCCTCGATCATGTGTACGTACGGATTACCGTCTCCACAATGCGATGAGATTAATTTCCATGTTCACCATTCAATGATGATTATAAAATATATATTATTAATAATTATGTAATATATGACATAATAATGTCACTGGAGATATATATTTGTATTTATGTACTTACATATATCTTATTCACTTACTTCCGTTCAATACGATATGAAAATACAAACAGACTTTATGCGTACGTACGACCTACCGTCTCCCTAAACCGTGTTTTCCATTTCATATATCTATCTATTATAAATATTTATATTCTAAATATAAATGATATATAAATCATGTTTATATTCATGATGTTTTTAAATCATGATATAAATTATACGATCAAGAATAACAAGTTAAAACATGTACGATAAAGAAAGTGATTATTACCCGATATGTTAATTTTACATAGAAATCATTTTTGAAAGGGCAGTATAAAGTCATAAATGAATCATGTATAATATAATAAATATTAATATGGTTCTGGTATAATTTAATAACATACTATGGTCATTATACATAAGGTTAAGAATACCCTAATCTAAAGGAAAGTGCAAGGTAAGGGTTATTTCCTCAATCTCATTATTATATCATATTATTCATGTGTAAGTATTTTCTGGGACATACGTATAATCGATACCCATATTTCATAAAAATTATTTCAAAGGGAATCATTTAATGTTTCATGGGAGGGTCTATTTAACTAGATCATCATTTTAAGTGTTTTAAAGATTTATCTTTCTAAACCCTTTTAATTAATGTCCATGTTTTCAAAATTATTTTAAGGATTTATTCATATGCACATGAATGTTTTGAAATGATAATTATATTAAAATGTTTTCAAGTGGCTTGGGACACTTTGATTCAAAAATCTCTTTTAAAAGAATTTCTTTATAAATTGTGATACTTTTAAACGATTTCATAAAAAAGGGTTATTTCCCTCAAACCATTTTAATGATCATTTTCATCTATGTCAACATCCTTTGATGGATTCTAAAATTTTATAAAGTTTATTTATTATTTATACAATTTCAATATTGTATTGATGGTTTTTTCAATTTTTTTATTGTGGTTGTGCAATTTTAATACCATTCAGGGTTCATGGTAAAAGTATTGACATTTCATATACTAGTTTTAATACAAATATTTTTTTTTATGTTTAAACCTTTTCATATGAGGAATGCATTGGACTTAGTAAGTAATAGTTGGATCCCAATATATCTCCTCAATGCATTGGTAGGTCTTATGAGACAAACTAGCGCCTTGGCACAAGGCCTTGGCAAAAAAAATTATTTGTAGTCTGGGCATGAGGCCTTGACTATGTGGTTATGATGTCTCGCATTATGAATTCCATAATTATGAAATTAGTTATTACATGTGATTATTCAACTAGTAAAATATCCACGTTCATGTTAATATAGTAATGTTTGATTTATTTTTTCCATATTTGGTTCAAATTTATGTTTAAAAGGCTGTATTTTTTATTACACATCATTCCTTAAATGTTTATAGATTATGTTAAATTATTTACCCCTACTTAGCATCTCAGCTCACCCCTTTCTTATGTTTTATTTTACCAAGATCCCAAGAAGTGTTTTATGATTGAGATGTGTGGTTAAGATAAAGGAACAATGGAATTCTAAAAGGATTATTTATGTTATGTTGTATGTTATAAAGTGTAATGTAATGTTCATGTATGTAATCTATTTTCCAAGACTACTAAAATGATTGGTAATTCAGGACATTATTCCTTATAATCATGCCAATGTATAAAAGTAATGCACTGACACTCGGTAACTGGGGATGGGGCGTTATAGTTGGTATTAGAGGAAGTTTAGTATAAAACTTGGAATCTAGATTTAGAAAAACTCTTATTAGATAACACTACCATAAGATAGACTTTGAAGATTTATATAGAATAACTTCCAAGAATTTTGATACTGTAGAGATTTTGTGAGTTTTCCGAGCAATACATCCCTGTCTGTATATGAGTAGGTAGAGGTAGATCGGTCATATATGTACCAAGGGGTAAAACCCGAAAACACTTCTTTGAGCTAGACTCGAATGAAAACTGGTGCATGACAATGGGCCTTGCTGCACTCTTGGTTACGAAACTCCTGTGGGATATGCTTAAGATAATTCACATTTTCATTACAAGACTTTATGAAGGATTTAGGAGTAAATAATTACTTCAAGAAAACATTTTTTTTTGATTATGCATTATATCTATAAACAGTTCAATTTACATTAGGTATTTTACTTGTTTGGAATTATGAATTGCGATTCATAAACTGACCTAGTGTATGCCATTTTTTAGAAATGGCACCCAGTAGAAGGAATGAGAACTCCAACAATAAGTATGATCCAAAAAGTAAAAAGAATTATATCTTTAAAGGTATTAAGCTAAAATTTAGAAGGAAAATAGTCTCCTGTGTATTCTCAACATATGAAGAAATAGTATCATGTGTTAATTAGATAAGTAAAGAATTCTCTGAGTCTTCTGGATTTGAAGGGAAGCAAGGGAAGAAAAGAATGGTAGAGAGAAAGATGGATAAAGGGAAGAGGGGAAAGAAGGATTTTACCACATGTGATAACTGTGGAAAGAATCACCATGGTAAATTCTTGAAGGGAATGTGAATTTTTATAAGTGTGGAGAAAAAGGACACCAAGTACATGATTGCAAGGGTAAGAAAAAGGTTTCAAATGTAAGATGATTCATCTGCAAGGAGTTGCGACACTACATGAATCAATGTCCCAGTCATCATAGTATACCACAAATGATTCTATTGGATAAAAATAAAATTATGATAATACCAAAGATGAAGAGGAATGACTAGTTTTCTAATGTTGTTATTAAGGAATTATGTCATTTCATTTTTGAATTGATGATATACCAATTATATAAATTATGGAAATAAATTAGGATTGTACTGCAGTACTATTTCATTGATTATTTGAGATTATATGGTTCTATGAAAAGTGACTCAACAAAAAGTTATACTATTGGGAAAATACATGGTTGGAGGAAATATAAACCTTAATATAGTCATGATACTGAGGTTGTAATATTGAAATCAGATATGGTTCATTTGGAGAAATTATATTGGATATTCTTGACTACATTGGAACTAATTAATGGTTTGTTTATTTCATCATTGTTGGAGTATTCAAAATTTTTGGTTATAAAGAATATATCTAGTATTATATAAGGAATAAGGGAGCATGAATGTAATAAATAAGGCATTATGGTAATTTAGGGTGTTACCATGTTTTAAAAGAATACATGATGAAGGTATTCACATGTTATTATGAGGAAAAAAGATTTTCATTATGTCTACCTTCATTATATATTTTGGAAAATATGTTTGGAAAAAAAGTATTTTGGATAAGTCAAAAGGTTGGAATGGATTAAGTTTGAAATTAGACACTACTGTTAAGGTTAAATCATTTATTAAGATTATTTTTGGATTGTTATAAAAAGGACAACCCAAAGGTTGGGAGACAACCCATCGAGTTTGGCCAGCCCGCGAGACTTGAACCTGCAACTGAAGGGTGACAATGGTTCATCACTGTTGAACTCTATGTGAGATGGTTATTTTAACCATCACAAATAATTTTTCTTTTTATGAAAATTTAGTATTTTGTACAATTGGTTCGAAATATATTTACATATGTTTACATCTTGTCAACATAATGGTTATCTATGTTAATTTATGTTTTACTGTTGACCTAGAATTATTCTGGATTGGATAGACACTTAGTGTGAATTTCATGTTTATGACCCACCATTAGTTATTTTCTGGATTCACCAATGATGAACGGTCGCACCGATGATGAACGGTCACACCGATGATGAACGGTCGCACCGATGTTGAACGATCGCACTGATGATGAATGGTCGCACAGATGATGAATGGTTTCACCAATGGCAACGGTAATACCGATGCTGATCACAAGCTACTGATACCAATGTTGATCACAAGCTACCTATACCGATGCTGATCACAAGCTACCGATATCGATGCTTCACACGCTACAGATACCGATGCTGATCACAAGCTATCGATACCGATGCTGATCACAAGCTACTGATACTGATGCTTATCACAAGCTACTGATACTGATGCTGATCACAAGCTACCGATACCGATGCTGATCACAATCTACCGATACCGATGCTGATCAGAAGCTACCGATACCGATGCTGATCACAAGCTACTGATACCAATGCAGATCACAAGATACCGATACCGATGCTGATCACAAGATACCGAAGCCGATGCCGATCATGAGCTACTGAAGCCGATGCTGATCACAAGATATCGAAACCGATGCAGATTCAAAATAACCTAACAATCTCATAACTCACCAATAGTCATGAAAACCATTTGAATTTCTATTAACTCTTATTTATTTCAAACGGTCATATTTTTTGATTCTAATGCAATTAATGATACTTAATTTTGGTTTTTGGCATATCAGGAAACCGAACCTCGTACCTGTAAAAAGGTAATCATTCCATTTTTTTGGTGCTAAAAATCTATAAAGACCAGAAATAACGAAACTAAGAATATACAAAAAGTAGGGGAAAACAAAGGCTTAAGTGTGCTAAAAAGAGATGCTACGAGGCATAAAGAAATATTTTTTCCATACACACACATAAAAAGAAGAACACGTGAGGAACTTGAAGAACACTCATACTCATCGCGAATACAAGTTCAAAGAAGAAGAAGCTGAAGTATTACAAAGAACACTTTCAAATTCAAACTGAACACTTACACCGAATGTAAAGAAACAAGAACTATGACACTCCGTTTTCTTGACAAAAACCAGAGGACTCATAGCTTCATTTACATAAATCCAAGGAGTCCATAGCTTCACTCGCAACACATAGAGCACTCTAAACTCATCCCTATCTGTTTATCTCTATTGTGTTTCATTTATTTACTTTCTAAGTAGAGTTTGTTGTTTTTAAACACTGAATTATGGACTGAACTAGAGGATACAAAATCCTCACTTGAAACTTCTTACATATTACTTTATCCCACTGTGAATTGTGTAAGAGGTCAAGTGAGACCTAGATAGCCTGTGTGCTATTGTTTTTGTTTTCCCATGAAGAACTATGGTAGAGGTCTTAGTACTTGGACAGTCTCTTTACTGTTGTTTGCCCCAATCCAGGGTGTGGATCAAAATTTATATAAATTGTTTGAGAGGACTAAGTCTCAGCTTGAGACTGAACCTCTTGTTTTAAAACAGTTGTGATTACTCTTTTTAGTTTTAACCTATATTGATTATTCCGCTGCCAATTACATTGAAATATAAAATTATTTTAAATTTACTTTGATAGTTAATCTAGAAAGTGTTTGTATATATTGTAAAGAATTAGGTTAGATTCAAAAGTTAATTAATCTTCAGATTGAATTAACTGAGAACTAATCAATCTCTTAAGAACCTGACTGACCCTTTACTCAAATAAAAATTCACTATAGATTATCTTGTTATTCGATTTGGGGGATTTTAATAGAGATATTTTGAACAAAATTTTTTATTGGAACTCAATTCACCCCCTCTTGAGTATCCACTCCGACCAACATTTGGTATCACAGGGTTTTGTTTTGTTTATCATAGTTATCAAAATACTCTATTTTTCAACTATGATTTTAATTATATCTTAAAGATATTTAATTTATGTTAGTTCTAAATTTTATCTCTTTGAATATATTTACTAAAATAGAACTATGGAAAATAGAATTGAAGGTGCTGCTACCAACCGTCCACGCATCTTTAATGGTACAAATTTTGCTCAGTGGAAGCTTAAGATGAAAAATCATTTGGAAAGTATGGGATTTGATATCTGGACTGCTATAGAAACTCAATATAAGATTCAAGAAACTGATAGAACTACATGGGATGAAGCTACTGAGGCTACATACAATAATAACTATAAAGCAATGAATTCTTTGTAATGTGCTTTAGGAGAAGAAGAATTCAATCACATATCTCTTGTACAACTACTTATGAAATTTGGGATACCCTGGGTGTTTCCCATGAGGGTACAACCAATTTCAATGAAATGAGACTGAACACCTATACTATTAAATATGATAAATTTAAAAGGAATCCCAATGAACCTATTTTCGATATGTATCTCAGGTTCAATGAAATTTTCAACACTATGAGCTCACTTGAAAAAGTTGTTCCTACAAAGGAGAAAATCATGAGAATACTAAGATGTCTTCCAGAATGATGGAGAGGAACATCTGTCTCAATTAGAAAATCATTTGATATTGGTACGTTGCCTGTTAAAGAGCCTATTGGTAAGCTTATGATGTATGAAGAAGAGCTTAAAGTAAATAAGGAAGAGGATGATTAACCAAAAAGAAAGTTAGTGGCTTCTAAGTCTACTGCCTCAAAGAGCAGGGACAAAGAAAAGGTTCACATACCTTCTCAGAGCTCATCAAGTGAAAGTTCAGTTTCTGATAGTGATGCTAAAATGGCTCAGATATCCAGGATATTCAAGAAATTCTACAGGAAGAATAAATTCTTCAGAAAATAAAATTACAATGGAAAATATGAAAACAAGGGTCATTGGAAGAAGGATTGAAAAAAAGAATTATAAAAGTGATGAAATTGACTGCTATGAGTGCAAAAGGAAAGGACATGTAAAAGCAGACTGTCCAAAGTTTAAATTCAAGAAGAAACATGAATACAAGGACAGTAAATACAAGATGGAAATGAAAGAAACTTGGAGTGCTTTAGAATACACTTCAAGTGACTCTAATTCTACTCAGGATAAAAATCTCAAAAGTCTAATATGTTTTTTATGACGAACACCTCTGAGATAACATTAGATACTCCTGCCTTAAATTCATATTACTCTGGAGTTGAATCTGATTCTGAATCTGAAAATATGTCTAGTGAAGATTTATTTGAATATTTTAATATTCTAGAAGAAACCTATAATGAATTGAAGGAAAAATATAAGAACTTCAAAAAAATGCATGCCTTGACCAGCTCTGTTAAATCTTCTCATGATATAGAAAAGGAAAAGAATGCTCAATTGCATAAGGAAAATACTAAACTAAAATTGTCTAATGATAAATTAATTAAGGACATAGAAAAATTCACAAATGGACAAGATACTCTTACTCAAATGCTAGGAAAACCAGTGGCACCAAAGTATACTACTGGTTTAGGCTATCAGCATAGACAGAGACCATTTACTAAAACTAGATTTATTTCTAATTCTGAACAGAATGGGGGTAGTTCAATTTCTGTAAATTCATATGTCTCAAATAGTTACTCACATAGTTACAGATCAAATAAAGTTTATCTTTCAAAATATATTTATTCTGTAAATCATATGAAACCCATAAGACAAATTTGGGTACCTAAATCTTTGCTTGCTAACCTATCTGGACCCAAGAAGATATGGGTACCAAAATCATTTTCCCTCTAAATCTATTTTGTTGGAAACTTGATTAATGAGTTCTCATAAGAAGATTTGGTAATTGGAATATGGATGTTCAAGGCATATGACTAGGGACTACTCATGCTTTAAGAGTTTAATCAAAGTTGATGAAGGTCATGTTACCTTTGGTGATAACTCTAAAGGAAAGATCATTGGCCTGGCCAAGATTGGTAACACTGATTCAGTTTTAATTTCTAATGTTTTATTTTTTGATGGACTTAAATATAATCTGTTAAGTATTTCTCAGTTATGTGATCATGGTTTCAATGTTAAATTTTAAAATTATTCTTGTAATGTTTTTAACTCTAAATTTTTATTAGTATTTTCTGATTGGAGAAATGAAAATGTATACGCAGTTGATTTAAATTCATTATCCATGAAAAATGTTACTTGTTTAAATGAATTTCATAAGGAATCATGGCTTTGGCATAGAAGATTAGGACACTACAACATTCATTCACATATAAAATTGACTAAGAAGAACTTAGTTCGAGACCTACCCAAACAAGAATTCCCATCAGAAAATGTTTGTAATCCATATCAAAAGGGAAAGCAACATAAAGTTTCGTTCAAGTCAAAGAAAGATGTTTCAACTTCTAAACCTCTCGAGTTGGTTCACATGGAATTGTCTGGACCTTCTATATTTTTTAGCTTAAATGGGAAGCACTATGTCTATGTCCAAGTAGATGACTTTTCTAGATATACTTGGGTATACTTCTTAGCTTAGAAAATTGAAGCTTGTTCCTACTTTTATAAATACTCCAAGTCTGTATAAAATCTTAGCGGACTTAAGATTAAGTCCCTAATAAGTGACCATGGTCGTGAGTTTGAAAATCATGAGTTTGAATCTTATTTCCCACACAATGTCAATAATCACAATTTCTCTTCCACTAGGACACGTCAACAGAATGGTGTAATAGAAAGGAGGAATAGATCCCTTCAGGAAATTGCAAGAACTATGCTTAATGAATATGACCTACCTATTTATTTTTGGGCTGAAGTTATTAATACAGCCTGTTATATTATCAATAGAGTTTTGATTAGACAGATTTTTAAGAAAACCCCTTATGACCTTTGGAACAATAGGAAACATAAGGTTAACTACTTCAGAGTTTTTGGTTGCAAGGTCTTCATTCTCAATACTAAGGATAATCTAGATAAATTTGCATCCAAGAGTGATGAAGGAATCTTCTTAGGATATTCAATTTCTAGAAAATCCTATAGAGTGTTTAATAAGAGAACCAAGTGTGTGAAAGAATCTGTTCACATCAAATTTGATGAAACTGATCAACATGAACCTAAACCTCCTCTTTAAAATCATAAAGAAGAGTCGTTTGTTATGAACCTAAGTGATAAAATCAATAAACCAGCTGTAAAGACAACCAGTTCATAGAGTATTCCAAAATCCACTCCTGGTGAACCCGAACCCAGAGAAGAGCCTGAAATCCCTAGTCCCATATTTACAAGATCAACTAGGATTCTAAAGAATCATCCTTTAGATGTTGTTGTTGGTAACCTTGATAGAGGGACACAGACTAGAGCTTCTCTAAGAAATCGGGTTGAACATCGTGCCTTTCTTTCATATTTGGAACCTAAAAATATCAATTATGCAATCAATGATGAATTTTGGGTAAAGGCTATGCAAGAAGTGTTAAATAAATTTGAAAGAAACAAATTCTGGGGATTTGTAGAAATACCTAAGGACACTTTGATCTTAGGCACTAAATGGGTTTTTAGAGGCAAATTTGATGAGTTAGGAAATATAGTTAGAAACAAAGCAAGGATAGTTGTACAAGGGTATAGTCAGGAATAAGGTATAGACTATGAGGAAACCTTTGCTCCTATAGCTATATTAGAGGCTATTAGGATTATACTTGCCTATTCTGCTCATCTGAATTTCAAGTTTTATCAAATGGATGTCAAAAGTGAATTTCTAAATGGGTTTATAATTGAAAATGTTTTTGTTGAACAACCACCTAGATTTAAAAACCCCTATTTCCAAAATCATGTTTTTAAACTTTTTAAAGCTTTGTATGGTTTAAAACAGGCTCCAAGAGCTTGGTATGATAGACTTACAAATTTTATTATTTCAAAAGGTTTTACTAATGTCATTGTTGATCCAACTCTTTTTATTAAAAGAATTTGCAAAAGGCATTTTGATTGTCCAAATCTATGATGATGATGATATTATTTTTGGATCTTCCAAACATTCTTTATAGACTGATTTTTCAAAGATTATGCAAAATGAATTTGAAATGAGTTTAATGGGAGAACTCAAGTATTTTCTTGGATTTCAAATTTTTCAAAACAAGAATGTTATTATTTTAAATCAAAGAAAATATAAAAACGATTTTTTAAAACATTTTGGTTTGGATATTAATAAGGGAAGTGACACACCTATGAGTACCAACTGTAAGCTGGATGATGACGAACCTGGGAAACCAGTTGATCAAAACTATTATAGAGGTATTATTGGGAGTCTACTTTACCTTACTGCTAGTCGACCAGATATTATGTTTAAAGTATGTATGTGTGCAAGATTTAAAGCCAATCAAAAGAATCTCATTTGCTTGCTATTAAAAGGATTTTCAAATATCTCAAAAATACTACCAATTTAGGTTTATTTCATCCAAAAGGACCACCTTTTGACATAATGAGTTATTCATATGCTGACTTCATAGGTTGCATGTTGGATCGAAAGATCACATTTGGAACATGTTATATGTTAGGAAAATATCTAGTATCTTGGTATAGTAAGAAACAGAATTCTGTTGCATTATCTACTGCTAAAGTAGAATACATTGCTGCTAGTAGTTGTTGTGCACAAATTCTGTGGATGAAACACACTCTGTTGGAATATGGATATCAATTCAGACCTTTGTCTATAAATTGTGATAATACCAATGCAATTTACATTTCTAAGAATCCCGTGTCTCACTCTAGGACCAAACACATTGATGTCAGAAATCACTTCTTGAGAGATCACTATCAAAAGGGTGATATTTCTCTTGAATTTATTGACTCTAGACGTCAAATAGCTTATATTTTTACCAAGCCCTTAAGCTCTTAAAGGTTAGAATTTATAAAACAAGAGTTAGGTATGATAGATCTGTGAAACCGATATGTGAAACCGATCTGTGAAACCGATCTGCGAAACCGATCTGTGAAACCGATCTGTGAAACTGATCTTTGAAACTGATCTATGCTACTGATTGAGTTGTACAGTTAGTGAAACAGTTAGTGTTTATCAAAACGATGTTGTTTTACTAAATCGTTATTATTGTTTATTATTATTGTAACCCTAAATGATAAAAATAATGACCCATGACTATTTCTAAATGACTGTTGACCTTCCATATTCTTCCGAACTCTCTCTTATTTTTAGAATCCCAAACCTTATAAACTTTTCGAACCTTTCCAAATGCTAAATTCTCTTGAACCTCCAAATGGACAAGCAAAAGCGAAAAAGAAAGGAATCTGAAGGTTCCTCTCCTGTAAAACATGCTCACGGAGAATCTAGAAGCACGACACAAAGGTCAGTAATCCCGGAGCTAGAAAAACGGGTTGTTACTGTAGAAAAGGAAGTTTGTTCTGAATGGGTGTTATCCAAAATGTCTGATCTTTTAAAAGTCTTGGAGATACAAGGATTGAAAGACTGGTTCTGTGATAATGACCGTGTCTATTACCCAAAGTTGGTTCATGAATTTTATCTAAACTTAAGTATTGTTTTTGATGGAGTAGAAGCTGCGAGACTATCTTCTATAATCAAGGGGAAAAAGATAAATTTTTCATCGAAGCAGTGGGCTGAATGTTTTGGAGTACCTCATAATAGAAGATACAAGGATTACAATGGTAATATACCCCCTATTACTGAATAATTTTCTTATGAACAATCTCTAGAGTTGTTGACTCACAATTCTGAATCTAGAAGAATGACTGAGGTTGAGTTAGATAGTGAGTGTAGAATTCTGTTTAAGTTTATTCAACACCACGTTTGTCCTAGTAAAGGTGATTTTTCTTCTGTAAAGTATCAAGATGATTTTATGTTTTTTCTTTTGTTGAATGTTGAAAAGGTCAACCTGTGTAGATATTTTTTTGTCCATATTTCTGAGATGGTGAAGCCATCCAAGAAAGCTACAACCATGTTCTACTCCAAACAAATCTCTACCATGATAAAATTCTTGGGCTATGTTGATGATGGAGATGAGTGTATATCATCCAGTAGTAGCTTCTGTATTAACAAAGATATTTGTAAAAGGATGAAAATCAACTGGAACCCATGGAAGAAGGGTTGGGTTGCTGATGGAGAAAAGTTGTATGACTCTTTAAATCCTATTGATCATCCTGAGAGACCAAAGGGGATGAGAGATCCTAGTTTAAGACCTAGTGAAGAAGTGGTTTATTCTGATGAAGAAGAGGAAGCAGTAGTTCCTAAGGAAACTGGTGAGTCTAGTAAGAAGGGAAGAGAAGAAGAAGCTGAAGCTGAAGCTGAAGATAATACTAAAAATGAGCCTGAATCACCTCCTGATGAAAGGAGTGATCCTGATACGGTTAGTCCGAAGAAAATAAGAATGGAATTTGGACCAGCTAGTCCACCTCTCAGGTTACCAGAGGTAGAACCTCTTTTAGATGGTGAAGAAGAAAGTGAGACTGTAGAATCAAATTCTGAACAGTATGAATCCAGCAGTAAAGATAGTTCAAATGAACAATCGGTCAATGATGGTGAATATGGTAATGAGGGTGATGTAAGTGATGGTGATAGTAGTAAATATGATATTAGTGATGATGATGATGTAAGTACTCAACCAGTGGATGGTCAAAATATGATTCAAACTGATCCTCAACCCCAACTAAATGAGCAAGAACCTATTCTTGAGACTGAAAGGACAGTTCTGTCAGAGTTTGATGTGAATGAAGAAGTCTCTCCTGAAAATTCTAGAAGAGCTAGGTTTTTGAAACCTCTGTATCCTTCATGCCAAGCTACATGGGAAGAACACCCAGGTCTTGCAGTTTTGGGTTTATATTATCCAGAGGAAGAGGAAGAAAAAGCGCTTACTGCATGTGTAAGTGATTCTCTTAAGTCTCGTTTGGTTGCTGAGTATATGAAGGTGACAATAGACAAACATGTTCCTTCCATTTCTCAATCCATATCTGATCCTACAGTGGCATAATCTGATCTTGATAGATTTAAATCTGAGTTTCTTCAAGAAGTTAGAGAGACAATAAAAGAGGAATTGTCTAATTCTCCTACTCCTGTTGCTGGGAACTTATCTAAGGCTGCTATGGATTCTCTGACCTAGAGAGTGGTAAATATCATCAAACCAGACCTCTGCAATAATGGTGAGATAATTGGCGGGTATATTACCTCTCTGAATCAAACGCTCAAATATTTAAGCAATGGTTTAGTTTCTTTGTTAGGTTAGATTAGAACAACCATCTCTGGAATGGTGGAAGTTTTAAGTAATTTGGTAGAACACCTGAAGAAAGCTGATTTGAGGAAGTTGAAAGCTGAGATCACTATGATTGTTACTCAGGCCAGCTCCTCCAAAATATCCAAGATCACTGGTCCTGAAATCAATACGTTAAAGGATATTATAAGATATGAGTTAGTAGCTCTTGGCTAGATCCTTGATTTGGATTCCTTAAAGAAGATGAAAGACAATAGTGATCATATACACAAAATGGTGCAGTTGTATTCATCTGATGGTACTAAGGCTTAGAAAGAAATTGAAGAGAAAGTGAATCACTACTTTTCTAAGATTTATACCAAGCATGAGTTGAATCATCATTTTAAGGTTTTGGAAGAAAATTTGAGGCTCCCTCCAGTCACTGAAGCTTTCAAGGATCAAGTCCAGCAGTTGAAGGATTTCACTCTTACTCTGGAAAGTTTCATGCAGAACAAGGATAAATTTGAAAAGGTTATGAAATATGGTGGTGAAGTAATTCAAGATTTTATCAATCTTCTCAAACCATATCTTCATATGAAAGTGAAGGAAAATTTTCTTCCTACTGCAGAGCCTCTAAGTTCATTAGATGTTGATCCTGGTCAGGTTACAGTGTCTCAAGCTCTACCCAGTATACGACCAGGTTTTCAGCTTCCACCTTCAGAAAGAACTTTTACTCCACAGAAAGTGACCTTAGCACCAACTACACTACCAGCCAGAGCTGTCCTGCCTCCTTTATCCATTCGGCCAGATCAACCTTCAACCAAAGCACCCTCTGGACCATCCAATCCTCCTTCTACAAAAGGGAAAGTTCCATTGGACCCAAATAAGTAGTTGTGCCTGTCTTTTTTGATAGGGTGTCTATTTCTTGTACTTTATACTTATGTATCTGGTTTTTTTACTCTTTCTTAGAACTTTTTCTGAGTGTAAATTTCTTCTTGATTATATTCATTCTACTCTTCTTTTTGATAATCCCAAAGGGGGAGAAATAATGAAAGGGAGATAAATAATGAAATGGGGAGAAGTAATGAAAGGTGATAAATAATGATATGGGGATAAATGTATATATATATCTATATGAGGGGTGACATGACTACTTTTTAATGCTATGTTTATACTCTGATGTCATTCTATGATGATCTATTTATCGTTTGGAATATTTTTTTTCATTCCTTTTTTTTATATAGGGGATGCATAATGAATGACATAATATTTTTTCTCTTCATTTATGTAATTGATTTGTGCTTATAAAAAAGGGGGAGACTTTTGAACTCTCTATGAGATGGTTATTTTAATAATCAAAAATCATTGTTTTATTTATGACAATTTAGAATGAAAGGGGGAGAAATAATGAAAAGGGTGAAATAATTATAGGGGAGAAATGTATATATATATCTATACAAGGGGAGAAATGACTACTTTTTAATGCTACGTTTATACTCTGATGTCATTCTCTAATGATCTGTTTTTCTTTTGGCATTTTTTTTCTTTCCTTTTTTATATAGGGGATGCATACTGAATGAAATAATCTTTTTTCTCTTCATTTAGTTCATTGATTTGTGCTTATCAAAAAGGGGGAGATTTTTGATCTCTTTGTGAGATGGTTATTTTAATTATCACAAATCATTGTTTTATTTATGAAAATTTAGTCTTTTGTACAATTGGTTCTAAATATATACACATATGCTTACATCTTGTCTAAAAAATGGTTATCTATGTTAATTTATGTTTTACTGTTGACCTAGAAGTATTCTGGATTGGACATAACCTTAGCATAAATTTCATGTTTATGACTCACCATTAGTTATTTTCTTGAGTCACCGATGATGAACGGCCGCACCGATGATGAACGGTCACACCGATGATGAACATTCGCACCGATGATGAACGGTCGCACTGATGATGAATGATTGCACAGATGATGAACGGTTGCACAAAAGGAAATGATCATACCGATGCTGATCACAAGCTACCAATACCGATTCTAATCACAAGCTACCGATACTGATGCTTTACATACTACTGATACCGATACTGATCACAAGCTACTGATACCGATGCTGATCACAAGATACCGATAATGATGCTGGTCACAAGCTATCGATACCGATGTGGATCACAAAATACCGATACTGATGTTGATCCCAAGCTACTGATACTGATGCTGATCACAAGATCCTGATACTGATGCTGATAACAAGCTACCGATACCGATGCTGATCACAAGCTACCGAAGCCGATGCTGATCATGAGCTACAGAAGCCGATGCTGATCACAAGCTACCGAAACCGATGTAGATTCAAAATGACCTACTGATGTCATGACTCACCGATAGTCATGAAAACTATTTGAATTTCTATTAACTATTATTTAATTCCAATAGTAATAGTTGTTTATTTTAATGAAATTAATGATACTTAATTTTGGTTGTTGGCATGTGAGGAAACCGTACCTTGTACATGTAAAAAAGGTAATCCTTCCCTTTTTCTGGTGCTGAAAAGCTATAAAGACCAGACATAAAGCAACTAAGAATATACAGGAAGTAAGGGAGAAACAAAGGCTGAAGTGTACTAAAAAGAGATGCGAAGAGGCATAAATAAAGATTTTTTCCATGAACACACATACAAATAAGAACACCCAAGGAACTTGAATAACACTCATACTCATCATGAATACAAGTTCAAAGAAGAAGAAGCTGATGTATTACAAATAACACTTTCACATTCAATCTGAACACCTACACTGGATGTGAAGAAACAAGAACTACGACACTCTGTTTTCTTGGTAAAAACCAGAGGACTCAGAGCTTCATTTACATAAATCCAAGGATTCCAGAGCTTCACTCACAACACATAGAGCACTCTAAACTCTTCTCTATCAGTTTATCTCTATTGTGTTTCATTTATTTACCTTTTGAGCAGAGTGTGTTGTTTTTACACACTGACTCCTGGAATAAACTGGAGGATACTAAATCCTCACTCCAAACTTTTTACATATTACTTTATCCCACTATGAAATATGGAAGAGGTCAAGTGTGACTTGGATTGCATGTGTACTATTGTTTTTGTTTTCCCATGAAGAACTGTGGTAGAGGTATTAGTAACTGGACAGTCTCTGTACTATTTTTTACCCTGATCCAGGGTGTGGATCAAAATTTAAATAAATTGTTTGAGAGGACTAAGACTCAGCTTGAGACTGAACCTATTGTTTTAAAACTGTTGTACCTACTCTTTTTAGTTTTAACCTACATTGATTATTCCACTGCCAATTACTTTGAAATATAAAATTGTTTTAAAGTTACATTGATAGTTAATATAGAAAGTGTTTTTATATATGGTAAAGCATTAGGTTAGCTTCAAAAGTTAATTAATATTCATATTTAATTAACTGAGAACTAATCAATCTCTTGAGAACCTGACTGGCCCTTTACTCTAATAAAAATTCAATACAGATTATCTTGTTATTTGATATGGGGGATTTTAATAGAGATATTCTAAACATAAATTTTTATTGGAACTCAATTCACTCCCTTCTCGAGTATCCACTCCGACCAACAATAACCTACCACTGGACTATGGGATGTCTGAGTTTGTGTAATGTAGTTTTTTTTAAATAGTCCGACAAATGAATTATAAATTCATTATTTTTGAAACCCTATATGATTACGATAAATTGAATATTTTTGAATTCTATTATCTTTTGGAGTGAAATATTAGTTTGTGGTAGGAATTAGTTGATGGATGATACTCAACTTGTCAATAATATTTTTTTTCCTCTTATTCTATGAATAAAATAATTCTTAAACTTTAGGGAAGGGATCTTAAAACCAAAAATGTATTATCCTAACACCTTATATTTTTTTTTGAACATATGGTATTTAAATCATCATAGATTTATGGCTTTGAGGCCCTTAATATTCCATTTGTTGTTTACTTGTTTATGATTGATGACCTCAATCAGTCCCTATAAATATTTATTATTCCCCTCCAATTATGTGTCTATAATTCCCACCGATGTTATTCTATTCGAAACTCTTATGGGTTGGTGACTTTTCCATTTCCCTTTCCCTCATATTAAAACAAAATTTTATTAACTCAATTTCCGATGTGGGTTTCCACAAAGGTATTTTCTATTTTTAACCTTTTATTTTCAATGAAAATTTTCAAATTTTGTGGATGCAATTTATTGAAGGAGGGGAGAATAGAACACCGCATGTTTTCATAGTATATTATCTCCTTAAAGTAACTCAATAACATGCGCAACACACAACACCGAGTTTGAGCGCACCAAAACTTACCAAACTAGCGATTCAAAAAGCATTTACAAATAGTGTTAACAAAATTTTTAATTTTATATACTATTTAAAATTTTATAATCCATAGTATATGTTTCGTAGACATAATATAAGAACACATTCATTTTTTTAGATAATATATGTGTTTTTTAAAAAATGAAATTTTACTATCTTTTAATGGAGAACCATTTCTAAATACAATATTTGTCACTTTTATATATTAAATTTGACAAAATAAACTTCTTCTTTAGAATCAGGACATAAAAATTTAGTTTCAATAAATTTTGGGTGTTTTTTTGATAACTTTTATATATGGGTGAATAATGAAAATTACTAAATTTTAACTGAAAACACCTTTTTTAATCAAAATAATTTATAGTGTTCGATTATAAATTTTAATGGTGTAGAATTATAATTAGATTACATTTTTAGAATTTTATAAAATATTGGTCATTATAATTAATTTCACATTTAAATATGACATAAATACATGTCGATCTTTTGATAGTTTTTACTTTTTCTTAAAACCTGTTGTTTGGATTTGACAAGATGAATTAATTTTATATTAATTAATTCAACTTCTATGTTTTTAATTTGGTAAAATACACTTCATTTTTGAATTTGTAATCTCAAAATTATCTTAGGGTGATTTTTTGGTATTTTTCTGAACACTTTCGATTTTTGATGAATAGCGGAAAACACTACGTTATTGTTTAGAACTGACTTTTTATTAAAGTAATGAATTATTTTATTTTAATTTATTTTATTTAAAAATAGATACATAATATCTATATATGATCAATGTGTTTCATTGAAGTCATTTTATAATAAGTTTAGATATATAAAATTTTATTGAACGTTTTACTGTCTTTTACCCACTTTCTAGGAGCATTTAAAAATGTGCATAAAACTTAATTTTACCGCTTCTGTGAGTTGAATTTCAAAAATATGAGAGACACGGTTAACCTCAATATGAAAACATTGGTTCAAAAAGATGAAAAAAATTTATGGCGAATAACAACTTTTGACTTTTATTTACCATGGTTAAAAGCAAATTGGGTGATTAATGGTAAAAATGATATTATAATTACCCTAACACGTGTCCTAATTCTATTGGATAAGTGTAATTTGACCAAAAAAACCTTTGTAATAAAATATGATCCTTTAAGTGCACTTGGATTAGATTAGGACATTTATTATTATTTAATTTAAAGAGGAGTTAAAAAATGATAAATTCAAGATTTCATAACTACATCATTTTTAATATTGGGTTATATATAAGATAAATTAAGAAAATAAATATTAATTATAAATATAAAAATATTTCATACATAATGGTATTTTAGTTATAAATTTTAGACATTATATAATTGAATTTATTTTTGACACAATGATGATGCAGTAATTACCCTATTAATAAAAGACTAAAATAACTAATATTATAAATAACCAAATAAAATGTCATTTGAGACTTTAGATAAATTCCACTAATTTTATAGGTTAATATGAAATGTTAGGGTTTATTTAATCCATTTTTTTCGAAGTAATCATGTTGTTATGAGTCTAACAAAAAACAAATACCAAATAGTATCAAAATTGATAGAAAATAGTTTTAAGACAAAAACTATATTATTAGTTGATATAATATTCCCAAAAATCTATGGTTCAGCCAAAGAGAATAAATAATATTATATATGTCATTAATGAACCACTTTAAGTTCTATTGGATGTTTAGTGTATGTCTATTAACCATATAGTGTAAGAATACAAGAAGATACGAGAAATGTTAAACTATTTAACTAAGAGTTAAATATAAAAGATAAGGCTAAAATGGGGACCTAAACTTGTCTAAAACCTATTGGTTGAGAGGATTTCAACCCATAACCACTTAAGTATATAAATAAATTCATTTTAACCATTATAAACCTAATATGATTGTATAATAAATTAATAATTTAATCTTTTCCTAAAGTGACCCTCACCCCTCTTATAAAAGGGCACTTCCCCTTCTCTCAAAATCACACCTCCAAAGCCATTTGGCTCAGCCAAAACCTGACCAAATATACTCCAAACATATCATAATTCAACATAGATTCCTTACATAGATCAGAAATCCCACCTAATTATTCATTTTGATCAACTCAAAAGGAAACACTTGAAGAAGAGGTAATAATTTCACCACCCTCTTTCAAGTTCTTTTCTTCTTCCACATCCACTTTATTTGTTATTACCATACCTAAAAAATAACTCCATTACCTTATACATACTATGATGTTATTATAAAAATGGGACATCCATATTCTATATTCTATCCATCATATGAATCATAATGTCACCATGCCTGCGTACGTACATCTTACCGACTCCACACTGTGGTGTAATTTGTTATTCAACACTATGTTATCTGGATGGATATAATGATGAGTAATATGTACGTAAATAACAAAATTAACATTGTAATGTTTCTGTAAAATTATTATACCATCCAATTCCACACCATTTATTCATTAAGGAAACGATATCCTCGCTCGTGTGTACGTACGGATTATCAGCTCCACGACGTGATGAGATTCATTTCCAGGTTCACCATTCAACAATGATTATAAAAATATATACTATTAATAAGTATGTAATATATGAAATAATAATGGTAATGGATATATATATATATGTGTGTGTATATGTATATGTATTTATTTACTTACATATATCTTATTCACTTACTTCCGTTCAATACAATATGAAAACAGAAACAATGTTTATACGTATGTACAACCTACAGTCTCCATAAATGGTGTTTTCCATTTCATATATCTATATATTAGAAATATTTATATTAAAAATATATATGATATATAAATCAATTTAATATTAAGGAAGTTTTTAAATCACTATCTAAATGATACAATCAAGAATAACAAGTTAAAACACATACGATAAAGAAAGTGATTATTACCTGATATGTTAATTTTACATGGAAATCATAATTAAATTGGTAGTATAAATTCATAAATGAATCATGTATAATATAATAAATATGAATACGGTTCTGGTATAATTTAATAACATACAATGGTTATTATACAGGATGTTAAGTGTACCCTCAGCCAAAAGAAAGTGCAAGGTAAGGGTTATTTCCTCCATCTCATTATTATCTAAGATTGTTCATGTGTATGTATTTTTTGGGAAATACATATCATCGATACCCATATTTCATAAAACTGTTTTCAAAATGAATCTTTTATGGTTTAATGGGAGGTTCTATTTTACTAGATAATGATTTTAAATTTTTTAAAGATTTATCTTTCTAAACCCTTTTAATTAATTTCCTTGTTTCCAAAATTATTTTAATGATTTATTTATACAGACATGAATGTTTTGAAATGATAATTATTTTAAAAAGTTTCAAAGTGTTATGATACACTTTTATTCAAAAATCTCTTTTAAATTAATTCCTTTATTAATTGTGAGACTGTTGAACTATTTCATAAAAAAGGGGTATTTCTCTCAAATCATTTTACGGATCATTTTCATCTATGTCAACATCCTTTGATATGTTTTAAACTTGTTTGAAGTTGATTTATTATAGATACAATCTTCCATATTGTATTTAATGTTTTATGAAATTTTTGACTTGGATGATCTATTTTTATACCATTCATGGTTCAGGGTTAATGTTTTTACATTTCGTATATTAGTTTTAATACGAATGTTTATGTTATGTTTCAACCTATTCATATGAAGAATTCATTGGACTTAGTACGTTATGGGTGGAGCCCGCTATAGCTCATATATTCATCTGTATGTCTCATGAGAAAAAATAGTGTCTTGGCACAAGGCCTTGGAAAAAAATTATTTGCAGTCTTGGCATGAGGCCTTGACTATGTTGTTATGATGTATGGCATTATGCATTCCATCATTATGAAATTAGTTATTACAAGTTTTTATTAGACTAGTAGATTATCCATGTGCATGTTAATATTTTAATGTTTGAATTATTTTTTCCATATTATGTTCAATATTATGTTTAAAAGGCTTTTTTTTATTATACATCTTGCCTTAAAAGTTTATCTCTTCCGCTAAATTATTTACCACTAATGAGAATCTGATCTCACCCCTTTCTTATATAATATTTTCCTTGGATCCCAAGAAGTGTTTTATGATTGAGATGCATGGTTAAGCTAAGGGAACAATGGCGTTCTCAAAGGATTATTTATGCTCTGTTGTATGTTAGAGTGTGTAATGTAACGTTCATGTATGTAATCTATTTCCCAATAATGCTAAACTGATCAATCCATCGGGACTTGATTCCATGTAATCATTCCAATGTATTAAAGTAATGCACCAACTCTGGGTTACTAGGGTTAGGGAGTTACAGTATTCCTTCTATTCTCACCCCAAATGGTGTATCAAGGGTCATTACACTATAGTGATAATGTATATCTACTCTGATACATTCCATGATAGATATAGAGATAAAATATTTCCAAGCATCTGTAACATATAAATCTGATACTAACGTAGATTCCACAAGAATAGTACCTCGTATAGTAGATGGTCACCGAACCTGATCCTTGGGTATTCACTATAGTGCATGCAACTGACCTGATCCATGGACCTGTGAAACAAATGGACTACCATGATCATAACTACTCTGTTGGTGTTGTTGGTGATCAGGGGTTTGGCTTCCATGGCCACAAACTACTCTTTAGCCAGTCCTTCCATTACTCTTCCAACTACCCACCTAACATGATGTGAAAGAACTCACTCCTAAAGGTAGAGATCATGCAGATCCTTTTCCACTCAAGGATGGTGGAAAGGCACATTAGAAATTATTGAGATTCCACATACGACCATAAGATAGGCAATACAGTGGGTCTCTTCCACATTGATTCTTATAGTTCCCCCATCGTCCACATTAATGACACACTTTAGAGATATTGAAACAGAAAATTTGGTTGTCACTCCTCTAATGAGAAACCTCAAGAGAATGTTCCTTACCACTAGAATAACTACTTTCCTGATGTGATACTGATCCACTATGCTCAGTATTATTGACATCCCTTAGGTTATGCTCAGTGATAAGAGTCCAATTGACTATCCTAATAAATTAGGAAGGAAAAATAAATTCACCTGCATAAAAATGGAATATTGGATCCCAACCCTAATCGTCTAGAACAAGAAATCTCATCACTAGATTGAAGAGGTGAAAAGTGATAAAACCTTGTGAAACAAGATTAATATTCCATAACTGATATAGATCTCTACTGGAGGTGCATGAAATATATGGATCTATTCGCTCTCATCGTCTAAGGAAATATTTGATTATATAAGGTAGTCTCGAATGTCACAACCAATCCCTAGGGCCCATGTCGTGACAACCCCAAGCCTGCCTTCCATAGGTCAGGGGCTGGCGACTAGCACCGGAAAGGCATATCCCTAAAACCGGAAAGGCATTTCCATTAAACCTGTAAAATCACACAAACCAAGAACATAAAAATAAATAAGCACAAAGTAAACTATAAAGTAAACATGGTGTGTACAGTAAGTAAACAAGCTAGAATACAAGACCAACTAGAAAGTACAAGTAAAACTAGAAACAACTCCTACGAACACCCTCCAAGGATCCTACCTGAAGGGTACGTACAACTCTCATATGGTCATCTCTGCGGTACGTCTCATCTAATAGTCCACCTCCGAGAAGCCTCCAACCCAAGTTCCCTCAGACTTGATCAATGCACTATGTCATCTACATAAGACATAACAAGGTGCAGGCATAGACCATGCAGGGGTGAGTATAACAATACTCAGTAGGGACCCTGAGACCCCCAAAGGTATATCAGAATCCACAAAGGTTAAACCACAAAGAAATAACTCAATCTCAAATCATGAAGCAACAGTTATCAAAACTACATAGGTATATTCCCATACATATACTTAAGTTATCAATATATAGTCTTCTCACACGTGAGGGAGGAATACCACAAAGGTAACACCATTAAGGTAGAAGTACCACACAGGTAACACGAAGAAGATAGAAGTACCACACAGGTAACACCGCAAAGGTAATTACCAAAAAGGTAACACCACACAGTTGAATACAAAAAAGGTATCACCACACATAAATGTACCACAAATTTAAATACATAACTCACACCTGGTATAACTTAAGTACATAAGTATTGATGATTAACTGTATTCCTAGATCATCTTACTTCATTGAGAAGCTATACTGTTGACCCCCACATGATTGAAGATGTCCCACACAAGATCTAAAGGTGACCCAAAAAGGATCTGTAGATAACCCACATAGGATCAGTGTGCATCAACCCATTCAGGATCGTTGAGTGCTAACCCACACAGGATCCGAATATGACCCACACAAGATCTGAAGACTCCTCAATTAAAGCTAGTCACAGGGTTCCCACACTAAGCATGTTTGATTCCAGGAGGTTCTACTCTTCAAGAAATCGGTCAATACTTCAACTTCCATTAAGTCCCACAAATAAGTATCCCAAACGTCTACCACATCATAAGGAACCTAACGTAATAGATGGTGCCTCAATTAGACGCCCGATCTGTAAGTTATTAACCTTTTAGTTTCATGGGCCCGGTTTGATTCGGGATTGATCCAAACTTGTCATACTTAAACTTTATCCCAAACTCAATTTTAGTATACCAAACGGATAGTCTCTATCCAAGGATTATGGTGTTGTAGACGATACATCAATTGGATGCCTGAATAAAAAATTATGGAAAAAAGGTGTAACTTAGTTTAGATGGGTTTGGGTCCGGTCGGACCTGGTCGGACCAATCCATCCCGACCTGGTCTAGGCTGAACCGACCTGGTTCGGGCTGACTCGACCCATTCCGGGTCCGACCCAGACCAGTAGGGTTGCGGCGGGCCCGACCGTAGTCGTGATGGGGGTGGCCCGACCGGCCCACTCGGCACAGCCAGCGGTGCAACGCACGGTCGGGGTGGTCCCTTTTGGTGGGGTTTTCCCTTGACACTACCCATGAGGGGAGGCGCTCACCTAGGTCACCCAAATGACCCTTTGGTCATTCAGTTTTGGTCAACCAGGCAGTGCAACATGGCACCCCCGGCTGGCAGGCGGGACCTGCTGGAGGGGTCTCGCTCGGCGAGACATGGCCGACCAAAATGGTCGGCCTTCCTTCCAGTTGCACAAATGTGAACTGCTCCTCCACTATGGCTAGCTGGATTTCGGCTACCCTCCGACCTCCATCGTGGCCAAGCAGCCACGGTCTCCAGCTCCGGCAGCATGGAAGTGTGCCGCCACTTCGCCACGCGGCCGACCGACGTGCCAGCCACCACACTATTCTGTAGTGGAAGACAGGCCGCAACCTCCTTCTGAACCGGTGGCGTGGACGTGCACCACCATACATCCATGTGGCCGGCCGAATTTTCATCCACTATCCTCTCAATGCTGCAGCCAATGGGTCTTAGCCTCCTTCACTACTCGCAGCGCGGACGTGCCACCCTAGTTCCAGACAACTGGGTGGGTGTCGGCCGCCACCTTTCTCCGTCGCGGCTGACATGCTACGGACTTCTTCAGCTATGCGGTTGTGCCACCACCATCATCGCAGTCCCCAAATAGCACTTCAAAATTTATGATGTGGAGGGATTGGTCCATGTTTTTTTGGTCCGCACCCTCCGCATTAGACCGATATCATGCATCTTTGAGGATAAAGTTTCAACATAAAAGCATGAAGAACAATATAAACAAACGCTTTCCTCGACCATTCATTGGAGATGGCATGAGGAAGAAGAAGAAGATGATGAATACTCCAATTCCTGTCGCTCTCAGAACACGTGCCAAGGTTGGTTCCATGTTCTTGATCTAGATAAATTTATTCATTGTAGAGGTCCTTCGTTTGGAGGATATTTCACCAAGGCTCTCCTTTTCCAACAATTTCCCCCAACCTCAAGAAAGGTGAGGAGCCAACATACTTAATTACTAGATCTATTAATTATTGGCTCATTAATTGGGATAATTCCAAGGGTTTTCTCACATTAAAGGGGAGTTCGGGTGGTCCCCACCACCAAAATATTAAAATGAGAGGTTTCAAATAAAAATAAAATTTATTGTTTTAGTTTTGTTATTTTTATTTCAACTCTCCCATAAAAATCTAAAAAACTAAATTCCACCCTAGACCTATTGCGGTTGAGGTGAAGGTCTCATTAAGAAAATATCGGTGTTGTGAGTTCAATGGTGTCCTCATATTTCAATTCCGATCACCTGTTCAAAAGATAAAAAAACACCACTCGCACTTTTATTGAATGTACCTAAAAAAGTTCAGAAATTTATTCTAGGAACACCAGGTTTCGGAATCACATGCCGTCATTTTTTTGAACTCGTAATATTTCCATATAATTAAAAAATATTACATTGAAAAACTTGGGTCTTTACATTCTCCCCACATCTGGGATTTGCGTCCCCAACAGAAAATAGGGAAAAAAGTGGGGGAACTGAGCACAAATTTGAGCCTCCCTCTCCCAAGATCTCTCCTAGAGGTTCCTATGTTGCCAACATACACGCACCATAGGTATCAATCACCCACGAAGGACTCTATCATGTTGATACTAAATCTCTACTCGAACCTCCGAAAACGTCGCCCCATCGTCGATATCTTGCATTCTGTGGTCAATGATGTGCAAAGGATCATGTATGTTTCTCCTCAGCTGGGATACATGGAAAACATCATGCAGGATGTGAAACTGAGGGGGAAGAGCTAAGTGGTATGCCACCTCACCAACTCTACTAAGGACCTAAAACGGTCCGATGAACCTCATAGATAACTTGCCGCCCGAGCCAAATCTCCACAAACCTCATCTATGTGAGACCCGTATGAAAACATGGCCACCATCTTCAAACTAGAGAGGTCTCTATCTCCTATCAGCATATGACTTCTGCCTACTATGTGCAGTCTTCATCTGCTCCGGGACAACTTGCACCTTCTCTATTGTAGCATGTTCCGTCTTCGGTCCTATAACATCACGACCTTTTAATAAATTACTATTACATCATATCAAAGATAAGCAACATAATAGTATTACACATAGAGGATCCAATGTTTTAGTGTCTTTGGAAAACTAGGACCGCACATAACAAATACAACATCTAGCATAAACATTTATTTAATTTCTTCTTCTCTAGCTTCTTATTGGATCTTGTCCTCTCCGTAGTACATATAGCCACCTGAGGATATACATAAAAAGGGGTGAGATAAAATCCTAGTAAGAGGATAGATAAGAACAATATATCATGGGGTGAGAAAAATCATAACAAAGGCAAAAGATCATGAACATGAGAGGATCATAAATAAAAGACTTGAAATGTGGCAATGCATAAAAATGAAACATCACGTCTTAGTGGTTAAATACCACACATACTTGTGAACCAAGATAGAATCTTGTTGACACATAATTTCACATTTACTCATGAGATTCATCACTTTACCCAATTCATTGGAGCATTGTATAATTCTGGGCGCACCCGTTCCATTGAAACATTCATATTGCGCTATATAATTCTGGGCGCACCCGTCACATCATAACATTATCATAATCATGCTTGACACATAGAACACATATAAAAAATTTACATAACTAACCCATGGAATTTAATGGGTTTCATCAAATAATAATACATTCATAAGCTTTGGGTTCCCAAAAGAAAGAGGGAATAACATACATGTTAAAAGAACCATCCACATTGAGTGAGAAGTAAAAGGGGTGTTCTTAAAAGAGGAGTTCTTTTGGAAAACATTTGGTTTGACATAAATACTAGTGAAAAATATGTATATCCCATAAAAGTAAATACAATTATGAACAAATGATCTTTAGGGAGTAACTATATCAAAATGAAGTGCAAGAGGGAGAACCCGAAGGAAGAAAATTGGGTTCGAGATTTCCCCTTACCTTGTACCTGAATGCTTCCTTCTCTTTAATGTCATGTATATTGAAATTATATTCAATAATTAGAAATCCAGAACCATGTTTACAGTAATAGGGTTAATTCTGGTTTCATTATGTCATATTATGTTCCTTTGGATGACTTATAGAGTTTAAAAACACTGTTCGTGGATGTTCGTTTTTATGGTTTTTTCTTGGGTGGTTCACCTGTATTCTTAAATTGATGTTTTGGTAGAACATGAGTAAACATCCAGAAATGATATTACATTTCATTAATGATATTAGAGGAGTTTTAATGATCCTATAATGAATTATATTATATCCATGTGGATTAATCATTAGATAAGAATTAAGTAATGGTTATTTGGGTTAATTTTGGCGGTTTTTGGATCACAATGAACTTGTTTTAACTTATCGCATAGTAATATAGCCATAGGTTATTTACATAACTTAAAATAGAACATAATAAATATTAAATATTCTGTTTCAACCATAAAAATGTTTTCATGACCAGATCTGAAGGTAGAAATGGAAGAAGAAAGCATGTCATTCTTGAAGGTCATAAATTAACACCTCACGAACAAAGTTCTCTTTAATAAAATAAAAGGAAGAGGGAAAGGGGGTTGGATGATATAATATCCAATTAGAATAATAAAATAACATTATATGTATAATAATGGAGTTAAAATACAATTTGGATGAAGATATATGGGGAGAGATCAAGAAATGAACTTGAACTTGAAATGAAACTAAAGGAGACGAGGGAGGGAAATTACCTCTAGAATCTTCCTCTTGAGAACCTCCTTAAGGGCCTAATCTTGGTTTTTGGATGAGACAAGAAGAACATGGACGTGGGGGTGGGTATAGAGAAGGGTTTTAGGTAGATTTTAGAGAATTATTGGAGCTTCAGAGGTGTGAAGAAATGAGAGTGTGAAGGGTGGATTTTATAGTGGAGGGGAGAGGGGTTTCCATAATATAAAATTCATTAGTTTATAATTTCCCCATAAGAAAAGGAATAGTGAGTCTTGAATAACCAAGAATAGAAATTTTATAATTTAATCCCGAACCATGTGGGATTACATCAGCAGAGAATCATCGATGACTCAATTAATTCATTATTTAGCATTTATTGTAAATTATTAGATTCTACTATTCATCAAAAATTCAAGTCTCTCAGAACAATACAAAAAATTTACCCCAACCATTTTTCGATGTGTAGAATCCAAAAATAAAGTCCTTTTTTGAAAAATAATTTTCTAAAGATTATTAATTTAATATTTAATTAAAATCATAATTTATTTAAAAAACAGTTTTTAATATTAAAACTAATTTTATAGTGCTTTCAAAAATTACGTAGGGTCTTATAAAATTATCTAAAAACTATATTAAATTTATTCAATAATTTATGAATAAATTTTATGAAAAAAATATTCTTTTAAATTAATTAATTAATTATAATTATTTATTTATGACTTATAAAATACCAAAACGTTTACTAAGGTCAAATTGTCACTTTCTAAGATGTCTAAATTTAATTTTATTATTCATAGGTAATGTTACTCTTATGTTGGATGATTTACTATTCATAAGTGTATTTTACTATTCCTAAGGGTACATTACTATTCATAAAAAATTATTTTTGTTTCATTAGACTCCTAAAATCATCGTGAACACAACTGTGTGTGTCGGATTTTCAAAATTCCAAACATAGGAGTGACAAAATTATGTTTAAAGGTCACTTATCACTTAGTTGTTCATAATTTTGTGTTTTCATGTTATTTTATGACAAAAATATAAGAAGGGAATTTTCCATTAAAAAGCATTGGGTCATTACATTCTTCTCCCCTTAAGGAATTTCTCCCCTGAAATTTCTCTTTACACAAACAGGTGAGGGTACTTTTCCTTAATTGCCTATTCTAGTTCCCAAGTTGCTTCCTCAAACTTATGGTTCCTCCACAAAAAATTGACACGATGGGTTGTCTTGTTGCGTAGAACCTTATCTCTCTGATCTAGAATCATTACTGGCTTCTCCTCATAGGAGAGATCATCTTCCAGATGCACCACCTTTGAGTTTAGTACATGTGAGGGGTCTGGTATGCACTTCCTCAGTAGTGATACATGAAACATATCATGAAAATGAGCCATATTCGGTGGAAGTGCAAGACAATAGGCCACGACTCCTATGTGGTCAAGGATCTCAAAGGGGCCAATATACCTTGGGCCTAGCTTCCCTTTCTTCATGAGTCACATGACTCTCTTCCACGGAGATATTCGAAGGAAGAATTTATCTCCAACGTCAAACTCCAAGTCCCTTCGACAGTTGCCAGCCTAGCACTATTTCCATCTTTGAGTAGCTTTGATGTGTTTCTAGATGAATTGAACCTTGTCTGTCATCTCTTGAACAAGATCAGGCCCAAGTAGATTTCTTTCTCCAACTTCATCCCAACAAGTTGGATTTCTACATCGCTTCCCATAAAGAGCTTCATACGGAGCCATTTGAATACTCGAGTGGAAGATATTGTTGTATGATAACTCAACCAATGGAATATGCTAATCCCAACCACATTTGAATTCATGAGAGGAGGATCTTAGCATATCTTCAAGCGTTTGAATAGTCCTTTTAGACTGGCCATGAGTTTGGGGGTGATAGGCCGTACTGAAATTTAATTCAGTACTCAAAGCATGTTGTAGGCTCCTCCATAACATAGATGTGAACCTTGGATCACAGTTAGAGAAAATTGAGAATGGAATACCGTGCAATCTCACCACTTCCTTCACATATATCTTTGGAATCTGTTCAAGCAGGAGGTATTCCCGAATAGCGATAAAATGGGAAGTCTTGGTGAGTCGGTCAACCACAACCCATATAGCATTATTTACCTTTGATGTCTTTGGGATACCTGTGGCAAAGTCCATATTAACATTTTCCCATTTCCACATGGGTATAGGCAATGGCTGTATCATACCTTTGAACATTTGTCACTCAGCTTTAACTTGCTGACATAACAAGCACCTTGATATATATTCCGCAATCTCTTTCTTCATGTTATCCCACCAGAAGTGTTCTAAGAGATCACAATACATCTTGGTACTCCCAGGATGGATAGAGAAAGTTGAGATCTTTTCATTGTCAAATAAAACATTCTTTATCCCGGGTGATGAAGGCACACAAAGCCGCATTCCAAACTGAATCACACCATCACCGTCGATATGGAACTCTTGCTGCTTCCCTTCCTTTACTACATTCACTCTCTTTTGTATCTCCAAATCATCCCTTTGTGCTTCCTTAATCTTATCTTGGATGGATGGTTGCGCAATCATTTGGGAAAGGTAGGATGTATCCTCTGCCCTTATGATTTCCAAATCCATTCTTTGCTTATCCAAGAAGATAGGGTCTTTCTCATTCCGCAACATGGATAGAGTAGTAGGTTCTTTTCTACTTAGAGCATCAGCTACCTTGTTCACCTTTCCATGATGATAGTGAATAGAGCAATCGTAATCCTTGATTAGCTCTAACCATATCCTTTGACGCATGTTGAGCTACTTTTTCGTGAATATATACTTTAGGCTCTTATGGTCAGTGTATATGTCACACTTATCTCCATAAAGGTAGTTCTGCCAGATTTTCAAAGAAAAAATCATGGTTGCCAGCTCTAGATCATTCTTCGGGTAGTTATGCTCATGGATCTTCAACTGTCGTGAGGTGTAGGCTATCACATTATCATTTTTCATGAGTAAACAACACAATACGTTCTTTGAAGCATCACTGTATATCACAAAAATTTCTCCACTTTTCGGTAGTGTGAGTATAGGTGCAGTGATCTGCCTTCCCTTTAGCTCCTTGAATCTTCCCTCACATTCTTCCTTCCAGACATACTTTACCCCTTTCCTTGTTAACATAGTTAGCGGGCTTGACAATCGTGAGAAGTTTTTCATAAAACGTCGGTAGTACCAGCTAATCCAGGAAAACTACGAATTTCCATGACATTAGAGGGCCTAGGCCATTCCTCAATCACCTTTATATTTGAAGTATCCACAGAAATTCCTTCACTTGTGATCACATGTCCCATGAACGTGACTTGATTCATCCAAAAGTCACCCTTGCTGAACTTGGAATACATCTTCTACTTTCTTATTGTTGCCAACACAAGACTTATATGTTCTTCATGTTCCTCCTTGCTCTTGGAGTAGATGAGAATATCATTGATAAACACTACTAAAAAAATTTCAAGGTAATGACAAAAGACTCTATTCATCAAATCCATGAAGATTGCATGATAATTAGTAAGTCCAAAGGGAATCAACAAAAACTCATAGTTCCCATACCTTGTACGGAAGAAAGTATTCTGAATAACTTCCTTCTTCACCTTTACCTGATGATATCCAGAACGAAGATCCACCTTTGAGAAGTACTGAGATCCTCTTAACTAATCGAACAAATAATCAATCCTTTGGAGAGGATATTTGTTCTTTATAGTGATCTTGTTGAGTTCCCGATAATCGATATACAGCCACATTGTTCCATCCTTCTTCTTCACAAAGAGCATCGGTGCACCCCAAGGTGATGCACTAGGGAGTATAAACCCTTTGTCATGATTATCTTGAAGCTACTTCTTTAACTCCTCTAGTTCAATAAGATCCATCCTATAGGGGCACTTCGAGATAGGAGTAGCTCCGGGTATGAGTTCAATTGAGAACTCTATATCACAATTTGGGGGAATTCCAGGTAACTCTTCAGGAAATACGTCGCCGTATTCCCTCATGATGGGCATTTCCTCAAGGTTGGAACTTTCCTTTGACTCAACCATTTGGGAGAGGTGTGCTTCTTCACAGGGAATCAACACCCACGCCATTGAAGGATTTTTCAAAGGAGATTCATGATCTTCCTTGCATTGGTAGAAGATCATGGGATGGTTCAGAATATGAAAAGATATTTCCTTTTCCTGACAGTTGATATGCGATCTATATAATGAGAGCCATTCCATTCCCATTATAGCGTCGAATTCCACCAAGGGAAGTATTATGAGATTTTCTGGAAGAATATTCCCACATACATCAACAGGAGAAGATTCAAACACTTGGGTTGTAATGATTTCCCCACTTGGTGTTTTTACAGATATCTATACTTCAAGGTTTTGGGGCTTCGATTCTATAGTTCTAGAAAACATGAAAGATATAATGGAATGCATAGAACCCGAATCAAATAAGACTTTTTCCATTCTTGAGTGACTAGGAAGTGTACCTTGTACGACTTCATTATCATGCTCCACCTCCACAGCAGTGATGGAAAAAGCCTTCCCTTGTTCCATTGGCTTTGGTGGCTGCTGACACTAATTACCCTCAAGAACTTGAGGTTTGGTTCACTAGTTTTCATAGTTCCCTAGCTCCCTATAGTTGTAGAATTGAACCATGAGTGGTTCTCTCCTTTCATCGACTACATTCTAATTCCTTTTCATGTCTTTTCGACACTCCTAAGCATGGTGTCCTACTTTTCCAAACTTGAAGCATTTCCCCTTCCCTTTGAGGAAGTTCCCATTGTGCAACTTCCCACAATTTTGGCATATGGGTCGTTGATTTTTCTTCCCACCTTTGTCATTAGATCCACCATCTTGAAACTCAATCTCTCTTTTCTTATCACCATAGCCATGGGACCATTCTCCAAACTCCATCTCCACTTTGATAGCACACCAAACAACTTCTTCATAACTCCCAATGTCTTGAATTGCAAGAGCCTTTATATGGTGTGGTTTTAATCCACTAAAGAATCTATCAATTTTGCTATAATTTTTTATAACAAAAACCGAAGCATACCTTGCGAGCCATGTGAAATTCGATTCATATTTTGTGACATATTCTCCTTATTTTTTCTTGATCTCTATGAATTCTTTCTCCATCTTCGTGCGAAGAGTTCATGGGAAATACATATTAAGAAATATTATCTTAAAGTATCCCCATTGCATCTCTTCAATTTCCACCCGTGGCTTGGTGTTCTTAATCAATGCCCACCATTGATCGGCTTCTCCATCTAAAAGATAAACGGCAAGACTCACCTTCTCCGTATCAGAATAGTGAAGCACAGAAAAGATATTCTCCATGGAGTTGACCCACTATTCCTCAACTAGTGGATCAGAAGATCCAAAAAACGTCAGTGGTTGTTGCTGCATAAAAAATTCAATATCCTGTTTCTCCCTCATGGGTGAAGGAGGACGTTCCCCATTATTATGGTTATTATTCATAACCTGAGATAATTGGGTAAGCATCACCATGAAGTTTTGAACTCCACCTCCCAAATCATTTTGGATTTCATTCGGGCAATCGTTGCATTGTCCCTTGCATGCGTTTTTGGCTTGATTTCTCCTTGTTTCCACCATTTTCTAAAATAGAATAGGTTAGAACAAAACATAAGTAAACAATTCATGAATAACATATTCCTTTAAACAATTTATACCAAAAACATAACATATGGGGTCCTTAGGTAAATATTCTTGTGTGCATATTTTTACATAGTCTCATACTGGAGGTTTTCTCTAGGGTTCACTAATCCCAATTCAAAAATTAACTAAACTTTGCCTCTAATACCAACTATAGCATCCCGGCCTTTTCATACATTACTATTAAATCATTTCAAAGATAAAAAACATAATAGTATTACACATAGAGGATCCAAAGGTTTTAGTGTCTTGGGCAAACTACGACCACACATAACAAATACTACATCTAGCATAAAAATTTATTTAATTTCGTTTTCTATAGATTCTTATTGGCTCTTTTCCTCTCCTTAGTACATGTAGCCTTCTGAGGATATACATCAAAATGGGTGAGATAAAATCCCAGTAAGAGGATATATAAGAACAATATATCATGGGGTGAGCATAATCATAACATAGGAAAAAGATCATGAACATGAGAGGAGCATAAATAAAAGACTTGAAATGTGGGAATGCATAAAAATAAAACATCATGTATTAGTGGTTAACTACCACACATAATTTTGAACTAATCTAGCATCTTGTTCACACATCATTTCACATTTACTCATGAGATTAATCACTTTACCCAATGCATTGGAGTGCTGTATAATTTCAGGTGCACCCATCACATTATAACATTATCATCATGATGCTTGACACATAGAACACATATAAAAAATGTACATAACTAAACCATGGAATGTAATGGGTTTCATCTCATAATAACAAATTCATAAGCTTTGGGTTCCCAAAAGATAGAGGGAATATCATATATGTTACAAGAACTATCCACTTTGAGTGAGAAGTAAAAGGGGTGTTCTTAAAAGAGGAGTTCTTTTGGAAAACATTTGGTTTGACATAAAAACTGGTGACAAATATGTATATCCCATAAAAGTAAATAAAATGGTCAAAAATGATCTTTAAGGAGTAACCATATCAAAATGGAGTGAAAGAGGGAGAACCCGAAGAAAGAAAATTGGGTTCAAGATTTCCCCTTACCTTGTACCCAAATGCTTCTTTCTCTTTAATGTCCTGTATAATGAAATTTTATTCATTAATTAGAAACCCAGAAACATGTTTAAATTAATAGGTTTCATTCTGGTTTCATTATGTCACATTATGTTCCTTTAGATGACTTATAGAGTTTAAAAACATTGTTCAGTGATGTTCATTTTTATGGTTTTTTCTTGGGTGGTTCACCTGTATTCTTAAATTGATGTTTGGGTAGAACATGAGTAAACATCCAGAAATGATATTACATGCCATTAATGATATTACATTTCATTAATGACATTACAGGATTTTTAATGTTCTTATAATGAATTATATTAGATCCATGTGGATGAATCATTAGATAAGAATTAAGTGATGGTTATTTGGGTCAATTTGGGAAGTTTTTGGATCACAACGAACTTGTTTTATCTTATCACATAGTAATATAGCCATAGGTTATTTCCAGAACATTTAATATAACATAATAAATATTAAATATTATGGTTAAGCCATAAAAATGGTTTCATGACCAGATCTGAAGGTAGAAACAGAAGAATAAAGCATGTCGTTCTTGAAGGTGATAAATTAAAACCTCACGAACAATGTTCTCTTTAATAAAATAAAAGGAAGAGGGAAAGGGGGTTGGATGATATAATATCCAATTAGAATCATAAAATTACATTATATGTATAATAATGGAGTTACAATACAATTTGGATGAAGATAGGTTGGGAGAGATCAAGAAATGAACTTGAACATGAATTGAAATTAAAGGAGAAGAGGGAGGGAAATTACCTCTAGAATCTTCCTCTTGAGAACCTCCTTAAGGGCCTAATAGTGGTCTTTTTATGAGACAAACAGCTCTTGTACGTGGGGGAGGGGCTAGGTAAGGTGTTTGGTCAGAGTTTAGAGAAGGCTCGGAGCTTGAGAGGTGTGAGGAAATGAGGGTGTGAAGGGTGGCTTTTATAGTGGAGGGGAGAGGGGTTTCCTTAATATAAAATTCATTAGTTTATTATTTCCCCAAAAGACAACGAATAGTGAGTCTTGAACGACCAAGAATAGTAATTTTATAATGTAATCCCAAACCAAGTGGTATTACATCAGCAAAGCATCATTGATGACTCAATTAATCCATTATTTAGCATTTATTGTAAATTATCGGATTCTACTATTCATAAAAAATTCAAGTATCTCGGAAAAATACCAAAAATTTACCCCAACAATTTTTCGACATGTAGAATCCAAAAATAAATTCCATTTTTCAAAAATAATTTTCTTAAATATTATTAATTTAAGATTTAATTAAAATCATAATTTACTTAAAAAACAGTTTTCATGATTAAAACCGATTTTATAGTGCTTTCAAAAATAACGTAGGGTCTTATAAAATTATCTAAAAACAATAATAAATTGATTCAAAAATTTATGAATACATTTTAGGGAAATAAATATTCTTTTAAATTAATTAATTAATTATAATTAGTTATTTATGACTTTTAAAATACCAAACCATTTACTAAGGTCAAATTGTCACTTTCTAAGATGTCTAAATTTTATTTTATTATTAATAGGTAATGTTACTCTTATGTTGGATGATTTACTATTCATAAGGGTCATATTACTATTCATACGGGTATGTTACTATTCTTAAGGGTACGTTAATATTCACCAAAAATTATTTTTGTTTCATTAGACTCCAAAAATCATCTTGAACACAACCGTGTATGTCAGATTTTTAAAATTCCAAACATATGAGTGAAAAACTTATATTTAAAGGTCATTTATCACTTAATAGTTCATTATTTTGTGTTCTCATGTTTTTTTATGACATAGATATAAGAATGAAATTTTCCACTGAAAAACATTGGGTCGTTACCGGTCCCATAAGTGCTAACTCCCCGGGGTCAATCCAGCACAGAGGTGATCTACAAGGCTGACCGTACAAATATTCGAATGGTGCCATACCAATGGTGGAGTGATAGATGTTGTTGTACCAAAAATTCCTCAAGGGAAAGTAATACTCTCAACTACAACTAAAATCAAGGACTCAAGCATGCAATATTTCATCGAGGGTCTGAATGGTCCACTCTATCTGACCATCCATATGAGGATGGAAGGCGGTGCTCTACCGAAGTAGTGTACTGAATGCCTCTTGCAACCCCTTCCATAGCCAGGTAGTAAAATGTGCACTATGATAAGAGACAATCATAGATGGCACCACATGAAGCCGCAAAATCTCTTGCACGTTGAGGTGTATCAAGCCCTCAACTGGTCTCTACTCTCAGATAGGTAGGGAGTGGGCTACCATGGTTAGTCAGTCAATGATCACCTATATAGTATCATGACCCTTGGATGTGTCTAGAAGTCCTGTCACCATGTCCACGTAAATTCCATACCACTTCCACTCTGGCACCTCTAGTGACTGAACTAAGCCTACTTGAACCCGATGCTCTACCTTCACTTGCTAACAAGTGAGGCACCGAGAGAGAAACTCTACCACTTCTTTCTTCATTCCCATCCACCAGTGCTGATGATGAAGTCCTCAGTATATCTTCACCTCTCCTAGATGTACCGCTAGAGGGGATGTATGGAACTCTATAAACACTTCCTCTCATAGAGCCACTGGAACCATAGTATACCCTCTGAAGAGGATGATGTGCTCCCCACCTTAAGAAAATCCATGAAGTGCTTATCTGGTGGATATCTCAGCCCATTGAGCCTTGCAGTCAGTGTCCCCAAGCCACACCTCCCTGAATTGATAAATGAGTGGGTGAGTGACTATCAGAGACCGAAGATAAGATGCTCCATCTCGATCTATATAGGATATCCACAAAGCGACTAACTGCTTTGTCACCTCACTAATAAACTGTATTCCAGATCTCATGCTGAGTGTATCTACTACAACGTTCCCCTTCCTAGGAGTATAGACTATCTCAAAGTAATATTCTGGGAGGAACTCCAGATAATGTCACTCTCTCTCAGGTTCAGGTTCTTCTGAGAGAAGATATACCCGAGACTCTTGAGATTAGAGTTTATTGTAAAACATTCTCCCATCAAGTAATTTTTCCACATCTTCAAGGAAAATACCACTGCTGCTAACTCCAGGTCATGGGTAGCGTAGTTCTTCTCATGCTATCTCAGCTGTCGAGAACCATATGTGATCAATGTATGCTCCATCATAAGGAAATATCCAAACCCGATCCCAGATGCGTCGTAGTAGACTACGTACCCAACGCCCTCCTTCAGTAGCCTCAAGATGGGAGCACTTGTTAGTATCTTCCTTAGCTCCTGGAAACTCCACAATCATATCTCCGACAACACAAAGTGTTTCCCCTTCTTGGAAAATGATGATAAGGGTGGAAGTACTCTACAAAAGTCTAGCACAAACCTCCGGTAGTAACCGACCACACCCAAGAAACTCTGAACTTCCATAACACTCTTGGGTGACTCCCAAGAAATCATAGCCTCAATCTTCGATAGATCCACCGCAAGTCCAACCTTCTAGATGATGTGTCCTAGAAAGTGGACCTCTCAGATCCATAAATGGCACTTTGAGATCTTACCATAAAGCTGGTTCTCTCAAAGTGTGTCCAGAACTATCTACATATGACAGACAAGCTCCTCCTCTATATCTGTGTATATCATGATGTTGTCGATGAAGAATACAACAAAGAAATCAATATATGGCTGGAAGATCCTGTTCACGAGTCCCATGAACACTACTGGGGTGTTGGTTATTCCGAATGGCATAACCAGGAACTCATAATGGCTATTCAGACATCTAAAGGTCATCTTCTGCACATATTTGTCTCATACCCTGAGCTGCTGATAGCCTAACCTGAGGTCTATCTTTGAAAACTATCTTGATCCCTTCAACTGATCAGAGAGATCATCAATCCTCTTTAGTGGGTACTTATTCTTCATATTCACCTGGTTCAGGCGCTGATATTACACATAGAGTCTCAAACTCCCATCTGCATTTTGGAAAACAAAATCAGGGCTACCCTAGTAGAAACACTGGGTCTAATGAACCCCTTGTTATGCAAGTCCTCCAGTTGTACTCGTAGCTCTATAAGCTCTACGAGATCCATTTGATATGCTGGAGTAGATATTGGCGACATCCCGAGCTACAAGTCAATATAAATTTCCACCTCTCTATGAGGGGGTAGACCTGGAACATCATGAGGAAAAACATCAGTGTACTGGTCCACCACTACAGGATAGCTCGACCTCTCATCATCAACTAATCCGAGGGTAAGGATACCCAACATATTTGTGATGGGCTGCACACTCCTCTGGGTAAGTCCATCCAATGCTGCAATGGTTCCCTTCTCAATGGTGAAGGAAAACCTGGTCCCATCCTCACGGACACACCACAATTTTTACCTAATACAGTTAATCTGAGCATGGACTATAGATAACCAATCCATAACCAGGATGACCTCGTAAGGCCTTGACACCGCTACTTAAGGATCCCAGCCGAAGCTCTCTCCTCCTAGAATAAACTCACACTACTGGAAGCAGTGTGTAATCATCGAATCCTCTCCTGTAAATGTCTCTAGCCATAAAGACCGAGCCAATGGCTCCACCAGAATCTTCGAGATCTGAACGACGGTCGTTGAAATAAAAGAGTGACTGGAACATGTGTTTATAAGTACTGAAGATAAGGTGGAGTAGACACATATCTTACCTTGAATCATCTCCGGAGTGTTGTGGTCATAGGCCTCATCTTCCTAGAGCTGATCTCATTCCTATTGACCAGCTCCCTATGGTATGGGTGGACCACCTGGTGGTGGTGGCGGTAGAACCTTGAATCACCACTCACCACCTGCTTCATGGCCAACTCCTCTACCACTTCCACCCCTACCTATGGACCTACTCGATCGAATCTTCACCTCTGCACATGCGGTCCTTCAACAATCTGTTGGTCATCCATATAGTGGGTCTGGTAGTCACGATCCATGTGAACCTACCCACCACACGAGTAACACTACCTACTACTCGCCTGTCTTGCTCTGTCTCGAGAGCCCCACACAACTGACCATGTATCCTATGTCCGTCCACCTATAGGTCTGGAACTCTTGGACCTCTGCATCATCTTTCTACTTCCATCTGCGGATGACTCTGCTATGTGACGTCTGGTGGTGGGTATCTCTGCTGGTGACTACTCAGAAAGGAAGCTCTCCACTAAGAGTGATGGCTCTAACAACCCCGCCTGTGTTGGGATGCTAAGAGAAATCATCAAATCTCTAATCTCCCATCAGTGCCCCTGATCAAAGGTCCGGGCCCTGAAGAAAGGGTATCGCACTATTTCAGTGGAGTCACATGAGAGGTCAGTAAACCTCGTTTAATAATGATCCATGGTCATGCTACCTTGCTTCAAGTGGAGAAGCTCCTATATATGCACTGAGCATAAGGTCACAGGGATGAAATCTTCCTTAAAAAGGCTATTGAAGTCCTCCTAGATGAGTGTGACCTCGTCATGAACCTCAAGCATCATGATCTACCATTTTCCCTCTGCTTTCTGAATATGACTGGCGGCAAGGATCTCAATGAGATCACCTGGTGTCCCTACTAGTAGAAAAAATATAACCAAAGCCTTCAGCCAGTCCTCAGCCACCTGTGGATCCATCTCTCACCAGAACCTTGGTGGACTCTAGCACTGAAACTCATGCAACAAGCTCAAGCGGCATGCACCCTCTACTATTGGAGATAGTGGTATCAGTTTCCCAATGGGCAATGGTGATGTTGGTACACCCCCCGATGGTACAACAATAAAAAGGGGGCCTTGAACTGAAGCCTCGTCAATCAGTGGGCTGTCATCATGTACTCTACCTGGAACCCTGGCTCGCTGTCTGTGTGGAGGAATCATAAAATGAAACAGGTGCACCACGGTCATTATGTTATACCTGTTGAGATGAAACAAATTGATTACAAAGAAAACTTTTCAAAAACACACATGCAATCAGTGTTTTCATGCATTAAGTCAGAAACCAAAAGCTAGGGTCCTGGTGTATGGTTACGTCATCCGCTACACCAAAACTAGATTCCCCAAACTGAAAACTACACTCATAGAACTTAACAATATTACCGATTAAAAGATTAGAGTCCAGGTTCTTTGGAAGAACCGATTCCTCTGATACAAATTTTTCATGACCCGCCCCCTAGGGCCCGTGTCATTACTACCCCAAGCCCACCTTCCATAGGCCAGGGGCTGGCGACAAGCACTGGAAAGGAATATCCCTAAAATAGGGAAGACATTACCTTTAAACCTGTAAACTCACACAAACCAAGCACACCACAAGACACAAGAACAAAGTAAACTATATTGTAAACAGGGTGTGTACAGTAAGTAAAGGGGACATAATACATGCCTAATTGGAAAGTAAATGTAAAACTAGAAATAGATCCTATGAACACCCACCATGGATCCTACATGAAGGGTTGGTATAGCTCTCGTACGGTTGTCTCTATGGTACATCTCATCTAATAGTCCACCACAGAGTAGCCTCCAATCCTGGAACCCTCATCCTCGATCACTGTCGTCCGTCGTCTGTAGAAGACACAAAAAAGTGCGGGTTTAGCCAGTGCAGGGTTGAGTATAACAATACTCAGTAGGGACCATGAGACCCCCTAAGGTCCCATGGAATCCATAAAGGATAAACAACAAAGAAAGCCCTCAATCTCAAAGAAAAAATCAATAGTCATCAACAATACTTTGGTATATTCCCATACATATACCTAAGTTATCAATATATAGTCATCTCACACATGGGAGAAGAATACCACAAAGGTAACACCACGAAGGTAGAAGTACCACACAGGTGACACCACAAAGCTAGAAGTACCGCACAAGTAACACTATGAAGGTAAGTGCCCCAAAGGTAATTCCACATAGAAGAATACCACGAATGTATCACCACACATAAGTGTACCACAATGTTAATGACTCATCTCACACCAGGTATAACTTAGGTACAAAAGTATAGATGATTAGTTGTATTGTAAGATCATCTTACTTCTTCGAGAAGCTCTACGGTTGAACTAAAATGGATCAAAGATGACCCACAAAAGACCTGAAGGTGACCCAAAAAATATTTAGATATAGCCAACACAAGATCGGTAGGCGCTGACCCACAAAGGATCGCTAAGCGCTGACCCACACAGGATCCAAAGATGACCCACCCAGGATCTGAAGACTCCTCATGTATAGCCATCCACAGGGTTCCCACACTAAGCATGCTTTATTCTGGGAGTTTCGGCTCCTCAATCCTTCGGCTAATACTTCAACTTCCATGAAGTCCCTCAAAGAAGTATCCCAAAGGTATGCCACATCATAATGAATCCCACACAATAGACTACGTGTCAATCAGAAGCCCAATCAGTATGTTAATAGCATTTTAGTTATGAGGGCCCAATTGGATTCGGGTTCGATCCAACCTGTATCTCAACATTATCCAAAACTCAATTGGATTATACCCAAAGGGCCCTATCGATCCAAGGATTCTAGTGCTATAGATGGTTCATCAATCGGATGCCTATATCACATGTTATGGCATAAAATGTGTAACTAGGTCCAGTTGGGTCTGTGTCCGGTTCGTCCTAGTCAGACCGATCCATCCCGACACGGTCTGGGCCGACCCGATCGAGGTCCGACCCAGATTGGCCGGGCCACAGTGGGATTGGTCTGGCCCACTGGGCACGACCTGTCAGTGCGGCCTGCTTTGCGCGGCCTGCTGGTGGCTCACGGTGCAGCCCACAGCTGGGGTGGCCCCTTGTGGTGGGTTCCGCCCTAGCCGCCACCCGAGAGGAGAGGAGATCCCCCAGGTCACCCAAATGGCCCTTTGGAAATTCGGTTTTGGCCAACCAGGCAGCGCCACATGGCGCTGCAGGCTAGCACGTATGACCCACTGGAGGGGTCCCGCTCAGCGAGATGTGGCCGGCCAAAACGGCCATCCCTCCTCCTAGTGGCATGGATGTGCAACGCTCCTCCATTGCGGCAGGCTGGATGTTGGATGAACTCCAACCTCCACCGCTACCAAGTAGACGATGTATCCAGATCTGGTGGTGTGGACGTGCACCACTGCTTCTCCACGTAGCCGGCTGACATGCCAACCGCCACCCTGCTCCACTGCGGCCGATGAGCAGCGACCTCCTGCTCAACTAGTGGCACCGACGTGAGCGACCGTACCTCCACATGGTCATCCTCCATTCTGGACACTATCCTCCCACCACCGCATCCGAAAAGATGTGTCCTCCTTCGTTATCTGCAGCACATACACACCTCCCCAGTTCCACACAGCCGGCCAGGTGTCAGGCACCAACATTCTCTGCTGCACATGACGGGTCGCGGTCTCCTTCAGCGGTGCAGTTCTACTGCCAGCGTTATCGCGGCCCACGAAGAAGATGTCAACATTTATGATGTGGAGGGATTGGGACATGTTTTTTGGGTCCAAACTCACCACGTTAGACTGATATCATGCAGCTTCTTGGATAAAGTTTCAAGATAAAACAATGAAGAACAACATAAACACAACCCTACCCCAATCATTCGTTGGAGACGACATGAGGAAGAAGATGATTATGCGGAAGAAGCCGATGCCCATCCCAACCATAACACGCTGATAAAACACTATTTTATTGAATATTTTATTGATAATAAATGACATAATTTCCTCACATTGTTCTAAATATGTTCATTTATGAAATATTTGGGATTAGATCATTTATTTAAAAATTAGATTAAAATTCCAGTTTTACCCTATTAAAATTTATGCAGTATTATGAAGATAAATATATTATTATATATCATTTGAACTTAATATTTTTTACAGTGTTACTAACATAATTTTATACAACTTTTATTCAGGAAACTAGTGCTAAATAGTTCATTTGGATGGAATAAATGGGCCATTAAATCAATGGTGGGTTGGACTCGGCTGAATGGATATGGGTTCTGTATTTGTGTATTAACATCTTCATCCTTGATTGGATCATGAAAAAATTTTGAGAGGGGATTGAAGACTCATTTTTTCACGAATCATCCTTCTAGAAGGATAGCTAATTCACGCGTTTCGGTGGAAAAATGGGCAGCGAAAGTTGGCATAAATTATTTGTCCGAGATTCCCCATTCACACTTGAAACCACAGTGAAACTAGCCTCCCCACCACTCTATAAATTGGTGTTTTTCTCAGTTGGAAGGTTTGGGAAGTGAATTGGGAAGTTTAGGGAAGAGTATAAGTGGATCCAGTCCAATTATCCAACCATTTCAATAAGGGTATCTCTTGAAGCAAAGATCCCTTCGACGAAGCCTTCTTCTTCTCATTCGTGTTGTAATGCTTTTGTTTGTGTAATAAATTTCTTTGTACTTATTTTATTTCTTCTCTTTTCTTTTCTTTTACTAAAATTTCTTATTCTCTAAATATTACTCTTTGGGCTGGAATTATTGAGTAGAAGCGTTATTAGGTTATACCCATTATAAACCGTTGCTAATGCAATTCACTTCTACGATGATTACGCCACCCATAGAAGAGTAGTATTTTAGTAATCGATCGACCTCTATCCTTTTTAATTCATTTATTTTGAATCAATGAGCTATTTTAATTCACATATTATGATCTATGAATTGAGTTTTTAATTTAAATGAAACTATGAATGCAATTTAATAGTTAACACAAAACACGCGAGGTTGGGAATTGTGTGAACTGTGAGAGCGCAACCTTAACCGGTAATTCAAAACCACATGGTATTAATTTGTAGAGTTCAAACATAATACTTAAACTCAATTATTAATCATTTACAAAATGGATATGTGCCTTAATTTACCACTGACCATAATCTATCCTTCGAACATCAATCAAAGCAGGGTGTTGTGATTACATGTTCCGAAGATAACCCTGGGTTTAATTCACTTCATATTTTTGGTAAGGTTAATTCTTATAGGGTACGGGGGTTAAAAAGATAAGGTATCATAATTAAGTGGATGTTAATTCAAATGATAATGATAAATAATTTATTGAATAGGTAGAGTTATATCAATTACATCTTTTAAATATTGTCTCAAAAACATATACTTGTTGTGTCATTTTAATCGAAATTCATTTCAAAACTAAAAACAAATAAAATACTATCTTATTCCAAAAAACTTATTCTATATTTATAAGCTATTACCAACCCCCATACTTTCAATTAGTGTTTTCATTCTCTTTTATTTAAATTTTAGAATACCTCTAAAAATTTGTTTTAATTCACTTCCTCCTTTGAGAGATGACCTTGGTCAGCCACTCTGCTGCACATAAGTACTCCAAATTCACACTAATAATTTTAGGGCACCCATGATAGTGCTATTTCACATGCCCTATGGTAGATTAAATGTTCTTGATCCATATAATGTTCTTCATTGGAGAGGTTCTTCGTTTGGAGAATATTTCTCCAAGGCTCTCCTTTTCAAACTATTTCCCCCAACCTCACGAAAGGTGAGGATCCAAATTACTTAATTACTATATCAATTAATTGTTGTATCCTAAATTGGGATAATTCCAAGGGTTTCCCCTCAATAAAGGGGAGTTCAGGTGGTCCCCACCACCAAATATTCAAATGGGTGGTTTTAAATAAAAATAAAAGTTAATGTCTTATTTTTATTATTTTTCTTTTAACTCTCCCACAAAAATCCAAAAAACTAACTTCCACCCTCAACCTACTACGGTTGAGGTGAAGGTCTCCTTAGGTGAATATCAGTGTTGAGAGTTCAATGGTGTCCTCAAATTTCAATTCTGGGCACTGGTTCAAAAGTTACAAAACACCACTCGTGCATTTACTGAACGTACCTAAAAAAAGTTCAGAAATTTATTCCGGGCACACCGGGCCTCGGAATCATGTGTCGTCAATTTTTACCAACACATAATATTTACATATAATTAAAAAAAATTCATGGAAGAATCCAGGTCTTTACATTGAAATCAACGCATAACATGTCCTGATGACAATTGGCCTGGGTAATCACATCCCTACAATGCTTGGTTGAGCCCCAAATAATGTATGTTGCAAGATTGAATATCCACTCTGGAGGTATTTACAGATGCTCAACGAAAAATAGTATGTCCTCTAGACAGGATTCAATAGCCTATGGAGTACAATCCCCTAAAAAAGTAGGAGGATGCCGTTGCTGGAAATAATAAGTCAGATCATCCATCGTAGGCACAAGCCATGGAGAACCATATATGGACTGCATCAGACGTAGGAAAATATCATGATATAGGGAATCAGTACCCAGACCAAGTACATTAGGCAATTTTTCTAGTGGATGTCCTGTAGGTAAGATTGGAGTCTTAGGGTCCACCACGTCTGGAGCATGGTCATCACCACCCTCCTAGAGTACGATATGAGGGAGTCATGGTGTAATTGGTCAACAAATTCCATGAACATGCCTCATAAAAAGTGTAAGAAGAAAGAAATCATCACTAGTTGAAGATGAATGTAATAAAACTCACTACCCAAGGCATACTACCCAAATTATCCACTTAGACAGATGGGTATTGGTACGTGCTCAAGTATAAGTTTCATTTCATTTTACATTTAATTATCTAGGTTCACTCCTTTACCTTTCAAAGACCTGAAAATGTGGGATAAGGATGTAAAAAAAATTCATTTTAGATGTCATGATTCACTTTATAATAGATATCCATTTTTGGTGTATCAGTTCCCATATAACTTATCACTGGAAATGACACACAATGATTTATAATAGAATGGATCTAATCAGAAAATTATGCATTCCAACCCATGAGGGCCCATAAAATTAATGAATTGATACAGACAATCAAAAAATCACAACCATCAATAATACAAGCATAATCTAACTATTATAGCTTAACACAATAATCACAAGAATATAAAGCAATATAAATCATTTTAATTCACCTATATGGCATGGTAATATGAATGACATGTGAATTCTTGGTTCCTATAATGATGCATGTAACAACTATCCTTGCCTTTATATCATCGGGACAAGGATGAAAGAAAATACTCAAAATTATTAATAATCAATAACACCAACCAACATTTTCATCACCAAATGGTGAAATAATGTCAACTGAAATAGGAAAAATAGAACAAAAATTATAATTTAGCCAACTCAGCATTCACCCTGAACATGGGTAAGCCATGCCTAATCACAACATATGACCAAATTCCCCATGTTACTAACCTCAAATACATTTTCTCCAAATAGTAAAGAAAGGAAGTAATGTCCTATGATTCTATTTTGTGACGTCCCAAACCTAGATGCCACTTAGCAGGTTCCTTGAGCCCAATGGGCCACATGGCCTCAAGAACTTCTTTCCAAACACCAGAGGCTGCCAACTAGCAGTGATGGCCCAGGGTGTATCCATGGGGAGACTACAACCTCATTAGAAAAGTGTAGAGTAGTGGATAAAAATAAATATAGGTAAATAAAAAAGGCAATATTAGTAAACAAAAGACACAATGGAAAAATAGAGAAAACAATAAAAATAACGAATAAACTAGATTAGCATTCAACAACTGATGAAATGTTATGTCCAAAAAACTAGAAAACATGGATACATGATGGTAGGCATAACATGTTCAACATATGTATAAATGAAATAAAATACTATCCCAAGATTATAGTCTCTAACTCAGTCATCAAATATCAAACACCATACTAAACAGCAAGAAATCAAGTGTCTGAAGCCGTATGCTTCCCCTTGTCAACACATGTAACCAAGTAATATATTCCATGTACAAAATGAAACCCAGATATGGTGTGAGATAAATCTTCGTGGGCCACCACCAATGGCATCTATAACATCCATCCCATGTAAGGGAAATGGAATAGTGTTCAAGCATACATATATAATGTAAAGTACAATGTAACTAAATACACAAGTACATTCTTCATCCCTCAGGTGGAGTATGAATATAACTATTCTATTAATTGATTGTAACTAGTTTATAAATAAGCCACATGTTAAAAAAGTTGAAGGTTCCATGTTATTACAAGTCAACCTGTAATGACATTTAATAATGAAGTTCCAAGGTAATAACCAAAGCAACATAGACCTCTAGGGTCACCAACACAGTAATAAATGTAGCATGACATGGGGTAAGAGTGTAAGATAAAGAGAATAGTCCAACACATTCCCAAATGATACACCTATAGAGTCCAAGGATTTCATCCAATAAAAAACGAGGCTATGAAATGACTAGGCCCAGTGGGATTTATCCATGACTCCTACTTTTCAATGTTGGATCCATGGAGTGTTTCCAAGGAATCCTATAATGATATTGAAGGGATCCTACGTTGTCATACCAGACATCCAATGAATAAAAAAGGATTAGGATATAGGTGGGTCTAAATCTAGTTAACCCATATCCTTGTATCAGAATGGGATTCCTGAGATCTCAAGGCATTCCCTAATAAGATTCCAAGGTGATATTGGGTTAGAAAACTCTTATTTGATCATGAAGTCATATAATATTTCATTTGGTGCAAGCTTTGACTTTCACTGGTGTGATAAGGTCAAGTATCATACAACCTTTTAATCTATTCATAATTAATCATTATGTCCATTAGGTCCAAGACTTTCCATTCATTACTATGGTAAGGAAAAGTATAATTTAAGCTTTATTAATTCCATTTGATGCATATTCAATAAATTAGGTTGATTATTCTACCTTACATTAATGTGTTAAGGGGTGCTACAGACATGAAACCTATTAATGATTCATAATTAATCCAGTCAAGTCATATACTTGGTATACATGCCAATTTCCATTTCATATTTAATTATCAATTGAATCCCTTACCTTAGGTGGGTCATGATGTGATAATACATGGAACTTTTAATTATAAAATTCACAAAATAAATCAATCTATTTAATATAAAAAGGCTTACCCCTAGAAGGTTCAATCCAAGTGACACCAAAATGGTGGCTCAAATGTGTCCAATACTAAAAACCAAATTATGGAATAACATCCAACATGGAATTGAGTTATGGGAATAACCAAAAACAATTAATCACTCATTTGGAAAGAGAATGACCAATGAGTTCTAATGATTATATGAGTGGAATATAAATTCAATAAACGACACCTGGTGAAATTGGTGGGTCCCACACGACAATTCCAAAATCAAAAAACATGAGGGATGAGTTATAAACCACCCACCTTAGGTTTTTACGGCTCTTATCTTTTGGTATTGGACCTTTATTTTCCTTAGATCAAAGTATATCTATGAAAATAAGAAAAATGATCACACCTCGATAAGTAGGTCGAGAGTAAGAGATAAGGAGAAAGGTTTAAACGAACTTGCGTACTTACCGTTGTGCATCCAACGTGGCGAACAAAAGCTTAATCAGATCCCAGATGATGGAGATATTTCAATCCCTTGATGTTTCCTTCAAAAAGTTCCATAATGAGGGCTATAGAGGTAAATCCCACTGGAAATTTTATTATGGAAGAAGAGGTGTCTTAATAGATCATTAATGGATTTTTTTAAAATTACCCAGAAAATTAGCATGTTCATGGTTTGTCCACATGGTTTGAAAAATCATGCGCAAAATGTGCACAATTACCTAGGAATAATGGGGAGTTTCATAGTTAGGCCACAGAACCAGGCACTAACCATACAATATGGTTCTGTCAAAAAAGTTTTATCTCCACGGTTAGGAAAATTGTGCGCCAACCATGTGATAACCATGCTACATTTCTAGTTTCCCAGAAAAGAAGGGTTCCGGGCTCAAACCATTCCCCAAAAACAATTGAGACCTTTTCTAACTCATTATGAATCAATATTAAGTAAAAAATAAGGAATTAGACAAAAATTTAAAGGATCCATACTTGAGTGAAATATCGGGTTCTTTTTGCATGACATTGGATTAATACATAAAGTTGTGGAAAACAAAATAGAATATAAAATGTTATTTCAAGGATACCCACCAAGAAATTCATAAAATGTTAGTATTAGGATAACCACCCATGTACCTACATTGGGCTTGGGATAACCTATTGTGTACCCTCCTTTATGATTGGGATATCCTCTCGTCTACCCTCTTTTCAAGCATGCGATACACTCACATATACCCTTTGAGATCCTAGAACATTAATCATTCCCAAATGCATTAGAGAGAGATAAAATTCCCACCAATCACATAATACATACATATGTGTTCCACATGATCATAAAACATTCATCATATTACAACCCAAGAAATTAAATGGGTTTAATAAGAATTCCATCGTATCATAACCCAAAATAATGAAATGAGTTTCATAGAAAACATTTCATCATGAATATAAACCATTGAGAGAATGTTTAGGGATGTTATCATTATATTATATCCGCAATAAATCATAATTTACATCAAAGGATTCCATCATAGATGGAAAATCATTTTGAAAATACACTAAGAACATTTCTGGAGAAAAAGAACATTTCTTTGAAAACAACTTTTTAAAACTAAAATTTCATAATTTTTTTGGAAATCATTTTATTTGAAAATAATATTTATAACTTATAAATGAATAATTAAAATTTTTAGTGGTCATTATGGTGGTGTATTCCATACACATTAAAACAAATTATTCCTTTCACATTTTCTATTATGTTGTGATTTTTTATTTTCGTCCGTATTACAATTTTCATGGTTCCGTCACCTACAGAATGTTAAAAATTATATAAATACCACATATTTTTTCCTTATATATGTATTTAGTGTAATAAATAATATTTAGAGATATAAAAGGAAATACATTGTTCGTGGAGATGGTATGTCAGACATATGACGAACACTGTTTCCATTTTCTTGATGGATGAAATGAAAGAAAGTTAAATAATACATTACATTTATAAAATATTTTTTATTTCATATATATCAAATATATTAATTAAATTTACCTTAACCATGATTAATGGAAATATTTATTGAAAAATGACTCACATCGATTCGTAAGGCACCAGTCCCCCGTACACACGAACGATGTTATCATATTCCCACAGAATGTAATGTAAGATAATATTAGTGATATCATGATTATAGAAGTATAATTATGTTAAAAATATCATATTTATTCATTTAATATATCATTATTAGCATCCAAGTAAAAGAAATGTGAAAAACACATCACATCGGTTCGTGAGGTGGTAGTCCGCCTAACACATGAACAATGTTATTATTTTATATCGGGTTAGGAGGTATGAAGGTATATATGGTATTATAATTAATTAAGAATAATAATATCATAAATATAATATATAAAAAATAAATCCATTATTTAATCCAACTATGCAAGGTAGTCACAGAAAATGAATAACATCAGTTTATGAGGTGGTAGTCTTCCATACACATGATTGATGATTTCATTTAACATTTAATGAAATAGTAGAGGGAGATATGTTATGAAATTAACATAATAAAGTATAATTATATTTTATATTCTTTTTTTATTATTTCATCATAATTTATGAATATTTTAATGAGTTAGAAGAAGAATTAAAACAAATTTTCATAGTTTAAATCATTACCTCTTCTTCGGACTACCTATTTATGTTTAAATGAAAGACTTCATAGATTGCATTTATGATCTCAAAAGGACTCTAGGATTAGGGGAGGGATTTAAGGAATAAATTTGGGTATGTATTTTATAAAAAAATTGGTTGTCATGTTTTCATAGAATAGGATTAGGTGTGGCATTTTATAAGTAGGGGAGAATATACTCATGGAATTTTTGAAAAGCCTAAAGCATACATGCATTTTTCACATGATGGGAAGGAACTAAATGCTCTATTATTAACTTTATAGGTTATAAGGTATAAATATTTCAATACAATGATTTTTAACAAATTCATAAGTCATTTTAACCCTTATCTTTTTAGTTTAATCACCTAGATAATCCGGTTTTAACCTTAGCCATGACAATTAACTATTACCATTTTTACTATTAATTTTGACCAAAAATTAAGTTCACCTTATTAGGTAACGTAAATTATTATGATTCCAAATTTTTATTCCAATTTTAAAAATTTAATTCATAGAAGTGGGAAATTTGTATTTAAAATTAAGCCTCTTGATGTGATGAGAAAATGTTAAAAAGTTTGAAACGTTTTTATAAAAAAATTAAATATGAAATTGATTCCAATGAAATAAATAAAATGATTAATTATTATAAATTTTCTTTTAAAACCTTTTTAAAACAAAAATAACCTTATATATTCCTTAAATGAAAAGTCAAATTTCAATAAAACTAGTATTTTTCCCTATTCATAGAAAAAATTATCTTTTTAGACAATTATGAAAAATTAACTCGAAGAAAATATTGAAGTTATTATTTCAATAATTAAGTTTATTTTATAAAATAAATATTCTTGAATTTTCAAAAATTAATTATATAATAATTTCACAATATGTGACAAAACTTCATTTTAGAAAACTATAATTTTTAAGCATAAAATTGGATTTGTTCTTATCTAATGTCTAGAAAAAACATAAGAAAATTTTAATAATTTAATTGAATATAAAGTATTTAATTTTAATTAAAATAATTAATAAAATGTTTTTTTTGTTTTTTTGGTAAAAAGTGTTTGCACACAGAAAAATTTTCTTTTTAGAAAAATATTTTCTTTTATTTTCAAATAGATATTACTATAATTTCTAACTAATTAGTCTCTAAAGATTTAATTTTATATAGATTTTTAAACAATAAATATTCATAATTTTGTTGAACTTATTCATATACTCCATTCTGAAATCTAGTAAATAACTTTTATATTAAATAATAATATGTAATGGTATGTCAGATTTCATTAAAACTCGACAATGTGTGTAAAACAAGATTTCGATGAAATCAAATTTATTCAAAAAAAATATTTCATAAAAACACAAGGTGTTACATTATAAAACATTAAAATTAATTTCACACTAAAAATTACATCACTTTAGTACAGATTACTAGGGATGATTATATCCCATCACATCCTCAGGTTCCCACATAGATTCCTTAGGTTGGTGTTTTTGTCACAATGATACGACTAGTTGAGTGATCATGTTTTTTATAACTTTTTATCTATGATCCAAAATCTACATCATTTTTTCCTCGTAATAATGATCTTTATCAAGTGGTGTGACAAATATGTTCATTAAATTTGATAGATCAGACATGTACTTACTCATGAGAGATATACGGAACACAACATGAACTTAGGAGACATTCAGTGGAAGCACCAATTGATAAGATACCATCCTGATACGATCCATAACTTCGAAGGAACAAATATATGTAGGGTTAAACATTCTTTTATATAATAATCCCAATTTCATATTTTGTTGTACTTTGATTAATTTTTAATTCATCTCTTACTTCATGAAATGAATATTAATGATGAATTTTTCATTCATAGAGCACTAAAATTATCATAATATTCTTATGTAATTCCCTCAACCTCTAAATATATACCAAAACTAAAATAGTGATCACAGGTTATCCAATAAAATCCAAAGGTACACTAAATACCTTACATGAATAGTTAACATTAAGTATTCTCTAAGTATTCCCATAATAGAAATCCAATTTTTTTGAAATAAGGTCACTGAATTTCTAAAATAAACTTATAAATAATACCCCAAAAAATATGAATTAGATATTAATTTCACATAAAAAGTATATGAACAAATTGATCATATATTCTCTCAAAACATGTTAGTATCTCTAATTACAAAAACAATACTTAATAAAAACATACATACATTAAAAAATTAACTCCTTCATCGTTCCTTAACTAAACTCACAAATCATTTAATGTATTACTAAAATAAAAAAATGATTTAAACTCCCTCAATGATTACATCTTAACTTTTTAATCAAATCATCAATCTATTCTAGGGTAATCAAAATCAACCAATTTCCTTTATCTATATCCATCATCTATTATCTCAAATTCATTATCTCATCATCAGGAACATATTAAGCGGTATCTTTACCCAAATCATGTGTTTTCATAAAATATCACCTTGTCATTAAATAAATTGTCTCATCCATCAGTACCATTCAACATATTCTTGAAAATAATTAGATAAAAATTTATTCAAAAATTCCTTATATATTTCATTATTCATAAATTATAATACATAAACACTTCAATAATTCCACTTAATTCGTAAACTATTAAATGGGCTTCATCATCTTATTCCTTAATACCCCATTACTATAATGTGAAATATGAATCATCTCTTAAAATTCAAAAAATTGTATTTAATCATTATTCCAATGTTTAACATAAATAATATTTCTAGAATAGCCCATACCTCTCAGATTACATTTGTGGTCTCTTGATTATAAACATTATAAATGTAAATCATTCAACCATGATATTTCTTTTCATGAACTTTCCTCCTAGGGTTTAAATATTTATAATGACCATAATTTCCACATTTATAACATTCAACCATTGATTATGTCATAGGGAGAATATTATTATCATCCATTGCATTAATTGAAATTTTCATTTTCCCTCAATAATCAATTAATATATTCCCTTCTTTTTCACACTTAAATCATATTCTCACTCCATTAAAAGATTTCATATAGTGAATCTTCCAAAATTGTTGACATATTGAACAGTAAATATTTTTTCCTTCATGGTCTCTTCCTCTCGATATCTTAGCGAACTATATCATTCTCTTCTTTATAGAGTATGATAGTTTGCTAAGTTGAATTTTTATAATCATATATCATGATCACCCATTATGAATTATCAAAATATGTGTCACTCCATTAATAATAATATCTTTTTTCACATCACCAAATTTTCTATCACATTAAATGTGAAGACAGTCTCTTATGGGCCCAACATTTGACTAAAACCAAAAAGTAATGTCTGAAAAACAATATTCATTGTGAAAACTAACATAATCCTGAAAAATCACATAAAGGATGTCTAAATCATGAGACCTTATATTCAATATATGACAAGTTGTATTCATCTAATGTCATCCATAGACATTTTTCAAATCTTTATGATGGTTTGTAACCTTTTTGTGAAGTTAAAAATGCATATCCACCGTGAGGGTCAAACAAGGCGTGAAACAAGGCCCATTTTAAAACACTAGGTGATGATCAAGTCTAGCTCAATGATCCATTTTTTGAGTTATTACTCTCAGGTACATCTATGCTAGCACCACATCCATTTATAGTATCAATATAGGTATGTAATTTCTTAGAAACCACTCTCTATCCTATGTCAGAATTATTGGACATTTTTTTACCTTGACTCATCCTTAGATTTATCCTTAGAAATGCCCCTAGAAGTATAAGTATATTTATCCCTAGGAATCTCACTAATCTTTTCTCATACAGGTTTATAAGGTTAACTAAACCCATCCACTGATATCAATTCTAGCAACCTATGATTTTTATATATAAATATAAAATATTTTTAGAAAAATATTCATTACATTTTACATACACATACTTAAGGATCGTAAAGTTTTAGTGCCTTTGGAAACATAGAAACATAAAAATGTGACTCATAAGAGTTCTACATCATCTCCCATATAGTTACTCCTAACTTGTACCCTTATTTGGTATAACACACTTAATACCTATCATCATAACCCGTGGAAATTAAACCTTAGAAAGGGTGAGCTCAGTTGATCAGTATGGGTAACAAAGTGAGAAAAATAAGAATAATATGAGCATAGGGGTATGAGAACATGAAAATAACATTTGAAAACAATACCCTACATATAATTGATCATAAACATGAGTCATAAAATAAATCTTGTCAATTTATAAGACATTATTAATAAAGGAATTAAAGATCATAGGCCATGAGAACATAATAATGGCATAAGACATATAGTTGTAGAAAACATATAAGCATAAAAAACTATATGTCAAGTCTACCCACCAAGATATTCATTACATGGTAGGATTTGTGTAACCACCCACGTACTTGGTTTGGGATACACGTAACCTCCCATGTACCCTCTTAGATCATAGAAAATTATTAACTACCCAATGCATTATTGGGAGATATAGGAACCACCTATCATATAATCCAAAAATTTTTATGTGAAAAGATCATAAAACATTCATCATATTAGAACCCATGAAATGTAATGGGTTCTAGAAACATTTCATTATATAATGACTCACAATAATATAATTGGTTTCATTAAAAAAATTTCATCATAAACATAAAATATATAGAGAAATAATAAGGATGATATCATAAGATAATATCCCCAGTAAGCCATAATTAATATCAAATTATTTCATCATGAATAGAATATTATTTTTAAAAAATGCTAGGAACATTTCCAGAGGGAAATATCCTTTCATTGAAAATTAATTTTTTTAAAAAAATTCTCTAAATTTTTTTAAATAATTTTATTTGAAAATAAAATTTCAATTTTATATAAGAAACATTAAAAAATTAGTGTTAATGACTTTATGAAATTATGTTCATGTTAAAAAAAATATTGATTCCCCATTTTTGGTAAAAGCCAAAAGGGCCTGGTTTTGAATACGAAATAAAGATCCCATTAATTTTTTATAAAAAAATAAAAATGGTAAAAAATATTTCAAAAAATAATAAATAAACATATAATTATACTTTAACAGATTTTTAGAAAATATAGATATGGAAGAAGAAAGGGGTTTTAACCAAATAGATAAATAATGTTTGTTTTCTTTAAAAACGTTATTTTATAATCATAAGTACATAAAGAGAGAAAAATGAAGGTAAGATATGTATTATAAAGAAACAATCATATGATGAAAAAAATCATGAGTTTCTTTGGAGACAGTGCATAACATTTCATAATAGAGAGCATAAACTTAAATTTTTTTGATAAACAACCAGATTGTATCATAAAACCCACACCACTTTGGCAATGTTGGATGGTAATCCCCATAAAGAAATAAAACTAAATGTAACATAAAATATCATGGTAATAAATAAATTCATGATATTAAATTTTAAATGTGATTTATATACACATCATAAATGAATATAGATTCATAACATAATGCATGTCTCAAAAAAGATGAATTGAGAAAACAAATCCCTTACCACTTTGGTAACTTTTTAATTGTAAACCTCATGAAAGAGAGATCATAAAATGGATATGTAAATCAAGATAATTTTTATCATAAGTATCATAAAATAAATTCATTTAATGTAAATTCACCACATAAAAAAATATGTGGTGAATATGGTATGCGTCTCACATACAATAAAAGTGAGTTAAAATCCCATACCACAAGTATCAACATCCTTAATAAAAATTAGAAACTAAATTTTAATAAATATATGTTTATTATAAATATATTAAAGAACCATAAATACACACACAAACACACACACACACAAATATATATATCCTACAACATATTATTTACTTATGACCTTTTATTAACAATTTATTAATAATGCCTTGTTAAATTCACTTTTCAGGAAATAACCGATTTATTTTTTCATATATATTTTGATTTTTTATTTTTGGACCTATTTATTTGATAATGGTTCCATAATATAAATAATTTTAAACATGATATAAATATCATATATATTGATTAAATATTTATTTTAAAAAATCCATATAATGTAGAGATAGAAAATGAAATACATTATTTATGGAGACATTATGTCGTATGTACTCATGAACCTTGTTTCCATTTTCTTGAAAGATGAAATTGAAAAAAAGATAAATAATATATTAAATTTATAGAATAATTTATATTTCATATATATCACATATATTTATTAACTTTACCTTAATTACCTTCCCTATAATGCGTTAGTGAAAAATTAATCACACCTCTTCACGAGGTGGTAGTTTGTCGTACACACAGACGATGTTATCGTATCCCAAATGGAATGGAAATTAATATGGTATATGAGATATAATAATTAACTAATTATAATTATTTTAAATAAATAATATATATTCATTTAATATATCCTCATTACCATCCAATTAAAACATAACTTTAAAACACATCACATCGATTCGCAAGGTGGTAGTCCTCCGTACACATGAGGGATATTATTATTTTCCAAAAGGATGGGATGTAAGAAGTTCAATGTGAAATTATAATTCCATAGGTATAATAATTTAATAAATATAATATATAAATACTAAATACTTAATCATATCTAGCTATGAGAGGTGGCGATGGAATCAAATAACATCGGTTTGTGAGGCGGTAGTCTGACGTACACATGATCGATAGTTTTGTTTCTCATTTGATGGAAAAGAATATGAATATAAGTTATGACATTAAAATAATAAATTATTTGTGTGTTGGAGATACTGTTTTAATTATATCATCATATTTTATTAATATTTTAAGGAGTTATTAGAATGTGTAAAAAATGCATAGTTTAAAACCCTACCTCTTTTTCGGACAACCTCTTTAGGTTTATGCAAAAGCTTTCTTAAATTAGATTTTTGATATCAAAAAGGCCTACTGGATATAGGGAGGTATTTAAGGAATATATTTGGACATTTATTTTCCAAACCAAATGGGGTTTTAAGTGTGATGAGTAGAGTAGATGAGGAGACATTTTATAAGTTGGGGAGAGGATACACTTGGATTTTTTGAAAATAATAAATTGTACCGATATATTTCACATTAGAAGAATCTCAAAAATGATAAATTATATAAAATTATAACTGATAATTTCTATATATAAAAAAAATATTTTACAAGTTTCTAGTTCATTTAACCCTTATATTTTTAGTTCAAAAAACCAGTAAAGTCGTTTTAACGTAAACCATGGTAACTAGTTTTTACTTTTTTTACTATTCATTTGAACAAAAAATAAGTTGAAATTATAATTTAATATAGAATATTATGATTCAAAATATGGATTATATTTTTAATATTTCATTCATGGATGGGGAAAAAATAAATTTAAAATTAAACCCACATACACGACGAGAATGTAGTTTTCCAAAGATAAATTGTTCCAAAGGATAAAATGTTTTTATATAAAAAATCAATATGAAATTGATTCCAATTAAATAAGTTTGATTAAAAAATATATGAAATAATTTTAATTTTAAATCCATTTAAAAAAATAACCTTATTCATTCTTATAATGAAAATTCAATTTTCAATAAAAATTCATATTTTTCACTATTCACTAAAAAATTATTTTTTCATTGAAGAAAAAAAAATTAATAACAAGATAATTCTTTAAAATATTATTTAAAAAATAATTTTTAATTTTTCAAATAAAGTTTCTTAATGTGTCAAAAATTAATTCCAAAATAAGTGCTCAATATGCGACAAAACCACTTTTTAGAAAAATACACTTTTAAGCATAAACTTGGATTTATTCTTATCTAATGTTTAGAAAACCCCTAAGATGAATGTTAAATTTTTATTGAAAATATTATATAAAAACTTAATTAAAATAATTCAATTTTTTTTAATTTATTATGGTAAAATTGATATGTGCGCTGAAAAAATAATTTTTTCAAAAAAAATATTTCCTTTATTTTAAAATGGTTCTTAATTTCATTTATAATTAAATGGTTACATAATAAATAATTTTATATACTTATGAATGCCATATATTTCCATAATTTAGTTATTATTATTCATACCTTCTATTCCAATATCTAGACGATAACTTTCATGTTAATTAGTAATATTTTAATAGTATGTCACGTTTCTTTATAACTCGGTGTTGCATGTGCCTCAAGCTGTCGAAGGAAATAAATTTATTGAAAAAAAATTTCATAAAAACATTGGGTGTTGTTAATATAATATTAATCATTCTTTAATAGTGGGAAATTGTTTTTGGTTTGAAGACTTTCAAATTTCTAATGATTTACTTTGAGCATTTTTATCATCTTTTAAAATTATGAAATAGGTGACACCAAAATATCCATCCAATCAAACAATTATGACCACATTATTAGAATATTTAAATGGCTTAACACTAAAAAACTACAATCATTCAAAAAATTAATGGTAAAGTTATTTATGTCTTAGTTTCAAAATTTTTAGATAAGTCATCATTAATCATGATGGTCATTTTCTTGAATTTTAGAATTTAAATATCCAAAGCAAATCATTATAATAAATTCATAACTCATGATTATGATTCATCATGAATAAAAAACAACACATGCCATGACATCTTGCATGGGAACCAGAATACTCTTAAGAATGGTTTTAAGACAATCATTTTAGCATGGTATTTTGAATTCTACTTAAGATAACATGTTTCATAAAGGTTTTCAATATTAAATAGTTATTCCCAATAACATACTCTTAGCAAGCATCAATAAAAAGTCTAAAAATTCAAAAAATAGGTTAACATACTATGTGATTTAATTATGGAAATAAGATTTAATTAATAAAGAATCATACTATAACATAAAATGGAACAACACATTGAAGTATCAATGTGGATTTAAACAAATATTGGAGGCCATTTAATCACTAGAATACTCTTTTCATCTAGATTACATGAATAATTTAGAAACAATAACAGTTCCTTAACAACTAAAACAATATATTAGTTTATAAAGACACATAAATCTTCAAGATGTACTTAATTAAATTAATTTCATTTTAACTTCTTCAAAAACACCTTGTTCAGTAACAAACACAAACAAGAATGATGGACATACATCACCATGGTATCTTCCCTACAGGTTCCACCACATCATCGAGTCATTAAATAAGCTCAAAATACTTTCATCAGATCAAAGGGTGCTTAAATATCCTATGTCCTAGATTGTATCCCTAGAATATTTTATGTACTATGCTTTGATAATACCATTTCCCTACCAACCTATACAATCCTATCATGGTCAAAACTCCAATATCCATCCTATGTATCAAATTAGACATCTGATACCACTATTTCATAGACCCATATCTCTAAAATTACCCATTATAGGTTGGTAATGAAGGAAGAATGATAATAAACTCCAAGTCCCTCCATCATTAGGCACTAGGTTGGTGACTATCACCAAGGGTGTAAAATCACACATATGGAAGGAATTACCCTCATTTAAAAACATGTGATAATGAGATAGGATAACAACCACTAAATAAATCCTTCACATGATATAAAATATACAATTTTACTTATACGAAAATTCATGTACAATATCAAAAAGTAAAATAAAAATACTCCAGTTAAATCTGGGAAAATAATCATATGATAGCTCAACAAAAGATCTAATATACAACATTGAAATGTCCATTTTGGATCTCTAATTCATTCTGTAAATTTAAAAAAAATTATATATATAGATTTTGGTGGTCATAACATATATACTAAGTAATATCATTCCAAGATGTCTCATGATTTTTTTAAAAGAGAATACTAATTCACCAGTGAAAAAATAGTGAACCCACATGTACCTATTTAGGTCATCTATATAACCCAACCAAACCATGCAACTGTCACTAACTAATGCATCCAAGTATAATAAAATATCATATAAATAATTAAATAAAGTGTTCCTTATATCCAAATCCCCATGGTACTTTTGTCACCCAGCTTACCCCCTTACTCTAAACTCTTCCTTGGTTTTCCTCTTGAATCCCTTCACCTCGGGGTTGGAGGTGTATCTCAGCACCATTATTATTATTTTCCATCCTTTATTCCACAAAACTTGCCTCCTTATTCTTTATTACTTATCTTTAAACACAAATTCTCTATGGTATATTCCCCCTGTGTTTATTTTACGACTTATTTTAACCTAATTTTTTTCTATCTCCATTGGTCCTGATCCCAGTTCCTCACATTTGATGTGGATCTTTTCTGCCACATATTTTTTTTCATATCACCTACCTAAATACTCTTTCAATTAAAAGATGTTTAAGGTGGATGGTGTTACATATATTTTAGGTGTCTTCTTTAGTGGTGATCATAGATGGTCATAGAAAACTTGGGTAAAGGATCTCTGGTTTCCAACCATGATGAAAAAAACATATTTCAAGGGATGTTTTGAGGTCTTGAATAATGTTTTTTACTTTTGAATCCCATGCCCGCTCAATCCCCAAATTTTTCCCATGTTCCACCATGCCGTTCCATGTCAGATCAAGAGTGGTGGTACCAAAGTGTTTTTGAGATTTTTGGTTTGGTGGTTGAAGGTATTCGAGGAACTAAATGAGTAATATTTCTCTTTTTTTGTGGCTATTGGTTTGATGCATCATCTATTTTGCCGACATTTAGATCCATTAAGCACTCAAATACATAATTGAACCTCTCATTCCTATATTCCTATCAAAGTTGGATCAGGAGCAGTGTTAACAAAGGGGTTATCGGATGTGTGGTTTGGTGACCCTTAGTGTTCTAGGTGTGATCCCTTTTATGTTGGTGACGTTTAGAGTTGGAAATAGAAACATCAATGTATAAGTTACTAGTTTATTGGTTTTCTTTGGCGTTTCTGTCTCAAAGTTATAAGTGATATTTTTTTGGCTTTATTTATGTGATAACTTGAAATGTTTTAGTATTGTTCTATGAAGAAGTCAATTTGTTTCTAGTTTTCGATGATATTCATTTCTATTTATAATGGAATCCATAAATATTTTATACTATGGTGACAAGATGATGATGATGGAAATTTAATGAGGTTTTCTCTTCTATTATGGTGGTTTGAAAATATAGTTGTATGTTGGCTAATGGGTTATAACAGGAAATGTAATGAAAAAGTAGGTGAGCTAGTATATCATGGGTCATGGCTCAAGGAAGCTCATTATTTTATATTTCATGACCCAAGGTGATTTTTTGGTGATGGGTTCGATGTAAGATCTTTTTGAATTTTGAATTTTGTTTTTAATGAATCTTGATTTTGAATTTTTTAATTTGTGTGGTTTTGATTGAATTATACGGAATGTGAGGTTACCATAGAACCATAAAGTGGATTTTTAAAAATAAAAAAATAAATTTATTTGGAGATAGCCACATCACTATTGATTTTCATACCTCATTCCACAACATTAAACAACCCATTCTCCCACCTATTCCTCGCCAACCTCATCACATAGAAATATATATTTGGAGTGTGTTAGAATGCATCCCTACATACCCTAGAGATCAAACCAGGATAAAAATGACATAAATAAAACATTAATTTCATTATTTAAATAATATATCTCTCAGATATTCACACAACCTAAGGACCTAAAGGATTAGTGTCTTCAAGATTATCTATATAAACCACTTAATTACAACACATAAAATATTTCTCCCCAATCATTATCCTCTAGATCAATATTTAGATTTATCACATGAAATAATCATCTTCATAACTTTAGGAATAATGAAATAATTTAGGGATAATCTCATAATATTATTAAGGGAAAATCATATCATAATTTTTCATATCATAAACATGATGGAGACCATGAGGAAGAAATAAATATCCTAATAAAAGGTCATACGATAATATATGATTTTCATAAAACATGATAAATAAATACAGTATCATAAATATATCTTTAAGGAAGCATAAATAATAATAAATAGATCAGAATACATATCAATAATCATAAAATATGTGAACATTATATAAAAGTGTGGAATACTTTAAAAATAAGTTATAATCATAAAAACATTGAAATTTACTGAATTTAAATGCATCATGAATATATGTTATAACTTGATAATCAACGTTAAAATGTGGTACAACCATAATAATATGAGAACAATTGTGAGAAAACTAGTTATTCCCAAAAGTATATGAACAAAACCATTATGTCCATGCTTAGAATTATGAGAAACCCATCGTCTCAACACTTATGTGAAAAAATCATTTTTTCTAGACTTGACTGTCACATATGATATAAAAAGAAACCAATGATTTTTAGAGAAATATAATACCCTTCTCATTATCACTTATATATTTGTGTTCTAATTTAAATCAATCATAAACATATCTTAATTAACACATGTGAAAAGAATGGGTTTCTAAAATGTCCAAAACAACACAAAATATAAAATTAATTGATCAGAGGATATATAAAATACATGTTTACAAAATTAATCGTATCATAATAAAATATTGATTATTATTATAAAATAAATTCATGAAAAACAAATCTTAGATCAAAAATATAATTTGAAATTAAAAAGTTTTCACAAAACCATTCAACTATTGTTATAAAAGATAAAGTATAAATTACTTTCATTTTTTTAAGGAGGGAATGGGAAGAATTTTGAAAAAATTATTAAAATGAGTTTAAAAAAATATCCATGAAAATACATAAAGGATATAAAAAATGTGGATTAGAATATAAATTACTTTCATGTTTATTTCGCAATTTCATTGATTATGTCTTTATTATGCTCTTATGGCTCATATTATTTGATTCATTTATGATTCTAGTCTTATAAATTGGAATGATTTATGACATGACCCAATACTATGATCGATAATATACAAGTTATGATTTTCAGATGTTAAGATAATATTATCATACCACTTTTCCTCATTTTTTGATTATATAATCATTAATATCTCTATTGTTTTCCCTTATTAATAAAAAATCTCCCACTTTATTATGTTTATTTTCCCAGGTATAAATAAAGTTTTTATGTAGTATATGTATAAGAAGGGTGATGGTTATGAATATATATATGAGATGATGTAGAAAAATTATGAACTAGTTGTTTATGTTTCTATTTATCCAAAGATGATAGAACTATATGATTATGGAATGGATCTTTATATTTTATAATGAATATTAATCTATTAAGATGACATATCAATGAGTGAAAATTATGGTTCATTATAGTTAGAATCAGAGAAAGGATTATTTAACATTTGGATTCAAGGATGCAAAAACTTGAGTGAGAAACATGGGGATAAGTCTAAGTATAGGATAAAATCCTAATGTTTTGTTAATTATCCAGAATGTACTTGGTTAATCCTTTTTTTTCATAGAAATAGGTATCATGATTTAGATGCCCTATAAATTATTTTTCATGATTAGGTGGTTTTCCACTATAATTATTATTTTACACATTGTGATTTGGTATTATATAGTGGATTAAACCTATAGGAATACTTTTAATGCTAAATATGATGGAAAATTAAATGTTTTTACTCTTCACAAACCTAATTTTATGGGATTTATATGAAAAATATCATTTCAATGCTCATAAAACTTCATCAAGTTATGAATCACTCTAATCTTACTAATGAAGAATGATTAAACAATGATATATTATGTCATTAGCGAGGCAACACTTTCCTTATTTTAGTGGGTCCATATATCTCTATACATTAAGAAATAGATTGATATCATTGAAAAGATATTTTATGTTCTCCAACTTATAGAACATGGGAAATTTATTCTGGTTTCTTATTAGTTGGAAGGATAAGTAGATCAATGATAGATAAGAACATGAAAAACCATGAAGAAATTAACTCTATATAGAGGGTTTAGTTTAATAAAATATTTATTAATAAGTATTTTTTTCAGGATATTCATATAAAAATAGAGAAGGAATTCCTTGAGTTTAAATAGAAGGATAATGTACCAATGGGGAAAATTATCAAGACTTGTGGGGTATTCTTCTGGTATTATCATCCAACCTGATAATAAATTTGATATATGGTCTAATATATTAAAACAATTCATTAAAGGGTATCATTTAAAATGGACATTAGTAACTATGACTAAATTTATTGATGTGAAATCAAGGTGGAGATAGATATTGGAGTTACCCATCAATCTAATGGTTTTGATAAAAAAAACGAAATTAAAATAAAATTTTAAAAACCATGGAGATAAGAAGATGATATTTTCTTTATGCTAAAAATGTGGAAGGAAATATAGAGGAAATTTTCTTTAAGTAATTGGTAAATATTCTAATTTTGTAAAGGAAGGTCATAGAGAAATCTCATACCAAATTGATTAGAATAATTTATCTAATGATGTGAATATAGAGAATGAACCACAAAATGTAACACCCACAATTCAGTGTTTTAAATTCGAGGAGTATGGGAAATATTCTATCCAGTTCCCAAATCTAATGGATAATGATGAAGATTAACATGAAAAACCTCTTAAGCATAGAGACAAATGGAAGTATTATGCAATAACTATTTTTGATGAGGGGTATGATAAAAAAATGATGAAAGGATAACTTTCTATCAAATCTATAATAACTAATGTATTATTTGATTTTAGATATATCCACCTTTTATATTTAAATAATTTTCTATGGTTATCATAGGACCACCTAAAAAAATAGATGATGATTTAGTAGTTAAAACCCTAAATGGTACTATGATCACGTCCCAAGTATATGATTCTTATGTGATTTAAGTTTGTGGGAATTTTTTCCTTAAAATCATTACATTCATCCTATTGTTTAATTTATGTTATTTTGGAAATTGATTGGATTTATTTACAAAAAGCCCACATTAATATCAAATAATGTGAAATTATTTATGATATTCCAAACCAATATATGACCACCTATTAGTGTGATGAAAAAACTAAATTTAGATGGAAATTATATCCATTGTATGGGCCATGAATCATTTTGAAAATGGGATACATCTCAAATGGTTTGTGAGAAACTCGATATCAAAGATATGTCTATTTTTTTGGATTTTATTTATGTCTTTCAAGAATAATTTCATAGTCTTCCATTGAATCATGAAGTTGATTTTTAAAAATAACTTTTACCAAGTGGCACACCTATTTTCAAGACTCCATATATATTGGCCCCTATCAAGTTACAATAATTGAATAAAAAACTCTAGGATAATCATTAAATGGGATCAATTCAGCCATGTGTTTCACCTTGGGGTGCACCTGTTTTGATTTTTAAGAAGAAGGATGGATCATTGTTACTCTACATTGATTATTGAGAACTTGAAAAGATCACTATCGAGAACAAGCATCATATCCACTGTATTGATGTATTTTTTGATCAAATACATCAAGCTTAAGAAATTTTGTAATATTGTTATTAATTATACATATCATAGATTGAGGGTAATATAGTAGGATATACCCCGTAATACATTCCATATAATGTATGGACACTTTGAATTTCTAGTGATTCCATTTGTTCTTTATAATTCTACTTATATCATCATGGATTTAATGAATAAAAACATTATAGAAAACAATGATTTGTTTTTGATAGTTTTTTTGTAGATGAAATTATTATATATTCAATGAGTATGGAAGAGCATGAAGATATCTCTTAAGATTTGCGCTGAAGACACTAAGGAAGGATAATATTTATGAAAAATATACCAAGTTTTAATTTTGGATTTGTAAAGTTTTATTATTTATCTATATAATCTCATGTGAGGGAACATAAGTTGAACCTTCAAAGAAAAAAGTTATTAAACATTGGCCCAGACCAACCACCGTGGCTGAGAATCATAGTTTTCATGGTTTGGATGGATATTATCAGTGATTTGTTGGTAATGTTTCATGTCTATCTAATCCACTCACCAAGTTAACTCAAAATGGATCCAATTTACATTTGACATATAGTTGTGAGGAATGTTTTATGGAAATAAATAGAAGTCTATTCATTGAACATATGCTTTCATTACCCTATTGTGGAGAAGGGTTTTTAATCTATAGTGATGCATAAAATAAGGGACTGATATCCATCCCCATGCAGAATGATATAGTTATGGATGATGACTCATGATAATTTAAGTTCCATGAGATAAATTACACAACACAGGATTTGGAGTCAACTATAGTAAGTTTCTCATTAAATCTATAGAGACATCATCTTTATGGATAATGGTGTGACATATACACTAATAAAGAAAATTTAAATTATATTTACAATAAAAAAGAGATGAACAAGTTCAAAAGAAGATGGTTGTATTTGATTAAATAATATGAATTATCAATTAATTACCACCTTGGGAATGAAAAAAAGATGGAATATTCTATGAGATGAAAGGATCATACAATATTACCTATGATGAGGATCACAAAAGATCAAATATTTCAATATTTTCAAAGGATTGGTAATTTAATATTGAGTTGGGGAGATTTTATTTTGTCAAATGTGCGTTCAACTATCTATCCAAGTGAAATTAAAGAGACACAAAAGTAAGTTGTAGAGATGAAAAAGAATGTAACAAATGATCCCGAGTTCCACCTTGATTGCGATGGATTAATAAGATTCAGAAACATTGTATTTGTCCCTATGGTACATTATTCGAAGGAGTTGATCGATTAATCTCATAGTTTAACATTCTATATTAGCCATGGATGTATGAATATATATATATATATATATTATATATTAATTTTTGTAGGATGTCATGAAGATAGATGTTGTAGATTGATTTTATAGGTTCTTGGTATGTTATAAAGTTAATGTTGGGCGGAAAAAGTCCAAGGGCATGTTACAACCATTACACATACCCTAATGAAAATGGGAAAAACAAACCAAGGATTTTTTGTTGGACACCCCAAAAAATCTAAATGTTATAATGATATATAGGTTGTAGTCGACATGCTTACATTGTCAGTGCACTCCATTTCCATTAGAGATGATTTATCAACTGATAAAATTACTCGGTCATACATTATGAAAGTTTTCATATTTCATGGTCTACCATTATAAATTGTATCTGATCGGTATCTAAGGATTATCTGGAAGTTTTGGATAATTAATTAGTAGGATCTGGATATAGAGTTATGTTTAAGAACTTCTTATATCATTAGAAAGATGTTTAGTCTAATAGGAACATTAATAATATATAAGACAATAGTGAAGAATCTCACATGGGGAGCACTTCGTCACTGACCAAGGAGGCAAGCGATGGCCACCGTCTCTTCCCCTCATCCACTGAGGGGAGGGGCCACCCTTATGCATCAGATAAGATTCCCCCTTTTATTCTGTTCACGATCCATGATTTCTTAAATCCATTCCTAGAAATTTCTATTTTCCCTAAGGATCCGAACCATCGTGATGGCTACCCTCAGCTCAAGATTTCTATTGCGGAATTCATTGATGCTTCAACTCTCCATGATCTCACTCTTATTGTTCAATTTTCTCTGTGACATCATTTATTGACTCCTTTTACAGGTTTGTTTTTGAATCTTGGGGACTTTATTATCGGGCGACTATTGGATTTAAGAAAGATCGATATATCATGATTTTTTTTGGCCTCTATGGGGTATCTGATCACTACGTGGTCCACAACTCCTTGATACTACAACAGTCTACACTTTCATCTCTTAAAATGGTTTTATGATCTTTATATGAACTGTAATTCCCTGTCTGAGGCGTTGTGGGTAAATTTTCCTGAAATCCCTCTTCCTTTACAGAATCCCTCTATAATCTGTATGTTAGGGAACATGGTTGGGTACTACATGTACTCCAACTCAAGAACCAGTTCCATTTTTCATCCTATTTCCCAACAGATTTGTGTCGAGGTTTATGTTTCCAGGCCTTCATTTTAAGGGGTGTGGATTAGGGTAGGCAAATAAATTTGGTGGAAGAAGGAGGTGGTGTACGAATCCTGGATAAACTTATCTTCATAGTGTTCTCACCTTGGGCACTTACCCCACTCATTATGAAGAGGAAGTAGGGTTATATAAGGGAGTGGTGAAGGCCCTGATGCTATTACCCCTATTGCTTCTCCTCAAGTTGAGTTTCACCAGGATTCTTCCAAGGTCAGGCAGTTGGATTCATTAGTCCCATCGAAAGAAGCGTCCATGGATGGAACTGTCTGTCGTAGTGAAGACAAGGTGGGTGGAAATGTGAGCTTTTTTGAAGTGTCTCAGAAGCAAGACATGATGCTACCTCTAGAGATGATATTAACTGATATCTTTAATAGATTGAGATGGGATCTAGCAGGCCCCACTGTCCTAAAATCATGCACTGCATAGAATAAAGCAACGATGGATAAGCATAATTCCGGTGATCAAACTCACGTGGCCTTATATGGGGCTTACACTTCAGATACCATGGGGGCCCTAAAGGTATACACATATTTGATGGCTATGAATACCAGAAATAGTATCAACACTGGAGGGGGGATTCCACTGAGAGGTGTAGGATGCTCAAATGTTGGTCAAGAGTGTGCAGTGCCAAGGCACGACACATATCAGCCGAATAACAAACAGAGCCCCATGATAACTTCAACCTATCTCAATTTGAACAACTATTTTGATACACTGAGTGTCAATGGAGGGGATGAATATAACAAATTTTTTCCCTTAGAAGTCGAATAATGACCCTCATATGAAATAGGAGAGTACGGTATTGACCTTCATAGCCTGATGAGGAAGAAGGTGAATAAAGAGAACAGGGTCCTCAGAATTTTCATTGTCACCAAGAAGAAAAAATCAAAGGGACACATAGAGTACTCATATCTTCCTGGACTGAAGGAGACACAGTCACCCAAAAAATGCAGTAAATCCATGGAATGGGAACTTCAACCAATGGAATAATGGATGTTTTCATAAGCGGATGTCACCACGACCATTGGAAAGGAGAATCAACAAGTAGGTGACAATGGTTCCCCAAAGAAATAGGCAGAGGGGTACCTGGAAGTTTCGGAGTCTCCTCAAGATGATACAATTGAGAAGACTGAGGGATAACTTGGCGTGATTCCACTACATCTAGAGGATGTGCAGTTAGTGGATATGGTTGTGCACCCTTCTACACAACTGTAGGAGGAAAGGACTCATGATGGTACTCAATGACATAATGATGCATCTATGGACCACTATATGGATCTGATCATGCATTCAGGAGAAGATATGGTGTAGGACATCCTAAAAATTAAGGAAACAATGGAAGAGGTTGATCAAATAATGGAAAGAATGATCCAAGTGTCTGTTAACAGGGATAAACACGATTGGATAGGGAATCAAGACTGCATATTGATTAGAGGGTTTAATATGGATAATATTAGCAAAGAAGTGTACTTTCAGTCTTGGGATTATCTAGCACAACACTATTAAGACGTCTTGAAGGATGATCCAGATATCCAGGTAAATTCTATGACCTGGAAATTAGGTAGGAAAATCTAGTCCAAATGACTTAAACTTTTCTTTGACAAGTTTTTAGTTTCTTTTGCTGTCTGACCTGGTTAGTTGTGAGGGTTCTCAGTTTCCACATGAAACTGTTTTAATAATAAAAAACTTAAATATTTATTAGGCTTTATAGGGTATATGTTCTAAGGATACCATACTTATTGTTTTTAAGGATATTTATGTGATGTAATGATGTTTACAGAACTCAATCCTTATTCATTGGTTATACTATGATGATATTTTTATGAAACCCATTTATTTTCATGGGTTCTGATATGATGAATGGTTTATTTATTATATCCATTATGTGATGGGTGATACATATATTTATATATATATAAATATCCTTCCAATGCATTGGGTAAATATTGATATGTCATGAGATAAATAAAACTAAAATAGGGAGTGAACCTAGTTTTAAAGGGTATTTTTAAATTAATATAGTCTTTGCAGTGAACCTTGACTACTACAATGGTTTTGGGAGGGAACCCATTCCACTATAATAGTCTTGAAAAAGAACCTTGACTACTAAGGAAATTATTTTATATACTTATGTGTGTACTAAATTTCTATACCTTATGCATATATTATGATCTCATGTCTCATTTTATTTGATTTATTTAGGATAAGATTTTATAAACAACCATTATTTTGTTCCATGAATGAAAATTTTTATCTATTATATACATGGTATGGTTTTCAAAATGTTAAGCTCGAGTTTTAATACTTTTTTTATCATGTTATGCTCATATGATCATTGGTATATCCTTTTTTACGCTTACTATGTATTAGAGATCTCAATTTCTTATATTTACATTCATAGGATATGAAGAATGTTTTTAAGTATGACATTTCTATCAAGGTTGAATATTATGATGATCTTGGTGATATATTACATTGAACTATTATGAACCAGTCGTTTATGTTTCTAATTTTCTAAAGATACTAGACCTATACGATTTAGGAATGGATCATTTTATTATGTAATGAATTTTCATCTATTAATAAATGATATTTATTTTTGAAAATTATGGGTTTTTATAGAATAAATTATAAAAAATAATCTATATAACACAATATAAAACATGCCCCATTGAGTTTAAAAAGAGACAAAGAAATCATTATCTTTACTCTTGATTTCCATTAATGTGATTTAAAAATCAATTTTATAAGAAATATATATATTAATAAGTAATTTCATAAAAATATTCATACCTATAACTATTTATAATTTTCATTTATAATCATTAACTAAATTTATATTAGTTATTTTTTACCTATCTTCCTACATCAGGTGTTATTAGTTTTAATTGTTTATACTAGTTTCATCGGAGTGATGTAGGTATTCAATTTTTAACAAAATTTTTTACCATTAAATTTTAATGAAATTTACATTAATGGATGTATTATAATTATTTTTTATGTTTTAATTTTGTTTTATGAGTGGTTCATTCTTTATCCATGAAGATGAAATCAACAATAAACATAGTTCAATGAATTTCTTAATGAATGAAATATTTTTTTATAATCATTGAGTTAAATATTATTATATCAATTATAAAAACATGAAAATAATTATTTACAAATTTATATCATATTTTACAAATAATTATATTTTCATAGTCATATTTGATATAATTGTGGGGTGATGTTCATGTAAGTGGTCAAACCGACCCAAACATGAACATACCATGATTAAAGGATTATTATGATGTGGGTTAGTTGAAATATCATTATAACAGAATAATGCATATTATATTTAGTTTTTATTAGTCTGATATATCATAATTATGATTAATTATAATAATAATTAATGGATATGAAAATATAACGTAATATATATAATTTTTTTTTCTTCTTAATAGTATTTTTATTTGAGATGGTTAATTTTAAAAAGATTGTTTACCACTTATATTATTAAAAGTTTCTTATATTTATTTTAAAATAATATTACTCATATAATAAAAATAAAATTTATCCTATGAAACCATAATCATAAATAGACATGCATGATGACTATGAAATGGAAAATGAAAAATGATCATTCTAGGTAGGCGGTAGTCCTCATGTACGCAAGGTTGGAGATTTTTTTTATATAGAATTGAAAAATTGATTAATAATGTTTACCATTTTGGAATATAAAATATGTAATAAATATTATAATTATATATTAAATTTCCAATTAATACCATCCTTTAATGTAAGTGATGGAAAAAAACATGTTGCATCATGGATATGGTAGTCTGCAAAACACATGATTCACATTTTCATTATTCTAAATGGAATTAGAGAGGGTGGTTAATTGTTGTACCATAATTATAATAATGTCACAGTATTATAATTATATAAATTTTATAAATATAACATAGTGAAACAAAAATTGATAAAAATAAAATAACATAAAAAATTCAGAAAGAGGGAGGAGGAGTTAGAAATCTATACATTACTACTTGGACTATCTCCTTTCCAAAAGAAATTAAAACTTTGAGGGATGGTATTTTGAGAAAAGTGAAACTGACTTAGGGTGTATATGTGTATTTAGGAGAGGTTTGGGTAGATTTTTTTCCGAACATAAGTGATTTTGGTTTGAGGGGATGTTAGTATAGGAGATCCCCTTTTACATGTAAAAAAGGATGAAATTTTTTGTAAATACCCAAAATGTTTAAATAATGGGAATTTCCTCTCAAGGAAAAAGGATCTAAAATTGATAAATAATGTATAATAAAATATATAAGTTTGATCTTAACCTTATATAAGTAATTAAAAAAATATATTTTTAATATGTTAATATGTTTACCTTTATGGTTACTCTTTTTTACATTTTGGTATTCACCACGAGAACTAGTATTTACATAGGAAATTTATCCTTTATAACCAAAAAATAATGGTACTTAGTATAGAATTTTTAACTGATTATTCAAAATTTGAAATACATTTTTTTGTTTCAATATTTAAAAGTGATAAAAATGAATTTTAAAAAACTAAATATATAATGTATTAAAAAAAATTTGTTAAATAATATAGATCATTTTCTAAAATAATAAATATGAGTTTATAAATTAAAAAAACATTATTTAAATTATAAATTCACTTATAAAATAAATATTTCTCCATATTTAAAGGTTTCATAAATTTAAAATTCGTACTTATATACTAATAATTCCAAAAAAGTGATGATATTTGTAAAAAAGGTATTTTTCACTATTCACCATGAGAATGATAAAACCAAAATATAAATATAAATTTTCATATTCTTATCCAAAAATTTAAAATTTTATTTTAAAATATAAAATATAGAAAAAACTACTTTTATTGAATTTTTTTCATATAATATTTATTATTTCCATAACAATTTATAATTAAACTAGTGATAATATATCTTTCAGTTAATCAATAAAAAAATTATTTCCTTTAAATAAGATACAAATTTTTTGAAAATAAACTTGTAAGCATGTCGTGAATTTATAAAAAATTACTTTTCGAAAAGGTTACAAATTTATGATATATCTTAATATATAATTTATTGTAACATTTTTATATAATTATAATTTTTACATTCATTGTCCCTTATGATCTTTGTGTAATACCAAAGAATCATATTTACTATGTTAGAAGTTTAATATGGTTGTTAATCTAACATGGATCTTGTGGAAATCTCCAAAATCTATAACCTCTCCTGTATACAATTTTCTCAAAATATAAATTATTGAGTTTTTATTGGGATTGGTCAAGGGAATATTATATAAAATCTATCTCCATTAAGTGTTCAAAACAAAGGGATTCATAAGGAGAAAAGTCCACATATGGATTCAATTTATTCTTATATTATTTATGATTTTTTATATAGTTAATAAAATTTATAACATCTAATTTAATGATCTTATTTAATAATAAAAATATATCATGGTTTTTCATTTTAGTTAGGTATATTGTGTGAAATACTCTATTTACTATATTATTTACTTAAGGATAATATAGATGAAATCATGGATTGTTACACTCCACCCTCATAAGGTTTATCATCTAGTGTTAACCTCAGTCATCATCACATCACCACCTCAAACAAATAACTAGGGAAATAGGGTATCATGAATGCTAAGAACCTAAACCTCATTCTTTTCTACCACCACAAATGATCCCCACCACATACCACATACTAAATATTAGGTGATCTCCAACTCCAACCCATTATCACTAGGTAATATCCAACATCAACCCAACATCAGTGGGTAATTTATAACACCAACCCATCATTATCACTATTTCTAAATGAAGATAAGGGAAGATGTGGTAGGAAACCAACCTATTCATCACCATCCTAGATTTAGGGAAAAAATTTATATCCTAAAACATTTTTGGTATTGGTAGGGATATCGAACATAGGTGGAGAATATAACAAAATATGGTAGATATATAACACCCAAGATCCAATGTATAGGTTCATAACAAGAACATCATGTATCAAAACATCACCACAATGTCTCAGAACCTCTGCCACTATCCACTACCACCATTAATGCAAAAAACCACAAAACCAAGCCACACATAAACCATATTTCATATTTCTTTTTTCTTTTACATGTACCACCATTTTCAGAATTAATCATTCTATACAATGTCACATTTACTAAGTCATTTAATTTCACATTTACATAACCTATTAATTTATCATTAAATCCACTTAATACAATTACCATATATCAATTTCAATTTTTTTTCATTAACCAACCCATTTTATTTTAGTTTCATAATATCAAATTTATTCCATGCTTAACTGAGAAACCAACATAACCACACCACCCTATAACTCAACCACCCCACATCAACCAATGCCACCATAAAATATAAGTCAATATATCACCTTAACCCATCCATCTCAACAAAAAACCAAATAAAACAAAATATGTATATTATCCCACATCGCATACCATTCCAAAAATATATAAACTTTATTCGATAAAAAACATCTCATGCATATCACATAAACTCTTACCAAAACAAAACACATACCAAGACATTACTGCACATCCACACACATCATATCCCATGATATCCAACATTGGGTTCACTACCAAAAAAATCTACAATTAATATCAGTCACTACCATTACTGGTAAAATCCCCAAATTCACTTAACACATCACACAATACAATGAAAGAATCACATCAACACATAACAATACCTCAGCTTCAATATCTACCACAATTTTATTTCATGGGATTTCATGAAATCACAGCTTCTTTAGAATGGGTATTATCATATAATTTCAAAATTCCTTGAGAAACCAGGTCATTATTAATATATTATTAATTTATGATTTCATTCACAATGAGTTCAAGAAAATAAAACAACAATTGTTTTGAAAATCACACCAATCAAATCACTAACAAGGCTCCCAGCAGTTGTAAGTTTTAGAAAGGTGATAAGAAAGAGAAATCCTTTAAGAAATATAAAAATACATGTAAAATAATTATGAGAACTCTTATACAATTCAATTTCATATTTGATAAATTATTTATTTGGTCATTTCAACACATACTTTCCACCTAAAAGAAAACAAAATCATTCAATTCCCATAAATTCATATAGAAGAAGGAGAGAATGAAAAACATCTTCCTAAAAATACAAGAAGCACCAAAACAGAGGAACCAAAATGAAGACCCAAAAAATCCATAAGGAACACCATTATTCAGGAAAAATTTCACCCATAAACAAGGAATCAATTTGGTTCCATAGGAACAACACCTCAAAGATTAAAGCTTCGTATATAGGTAAATAATAAGAATCACCAAGGACATAGGGGAGAAGAATTACCTAAAATCGAATGGGGATCTATACACTATGATTAATGATGTTAGTATTCCCAAAATAATATAGAAATAACCATAATAGAGACTATTAAATTAGACATTAGTTTGGGAGTTGGAAACCATGTTGAACTAGAAAGATAGGTCGACCCCCCTCTTGTTGATAAAATCAAGAAAGCCTATTTCTTATTTTAGAAGAATTCAAAAGGACCATAAAGCCTAAATAAAATTAGATCCAAAATCTACTCATTCAAAAAAGAAAAAAATACTTATATTCCTTTTAATTTTTAAACTTCATTATAAAGCACATGTATAGACACCATATTCACCACCATGGAGAATTGAAAGATTCATCACCATTTTGGTTCACTGTGACCAAGACCACTATGTGGTCACACCTTGATCATTGTTTCAAATATTGAATTCAATTTCATTTTTCCCAACTCACCATGTTCTCAAAAACTCTATAGCTATAGAATTTTAGAAGTCCCTATTTCACAAAAACTACCTCTGAAGCTGAAACACCCACCAAAATGGCCACCTCGGACATTTTACTACTGACCATTCCCCAGAAATTTTTTTTTCCCAAAATTCCCTCTAAAATGGTTTGGGAAGCTATTTATAAGCAAGTGGAATACAAAGTTCCACACATCTAATAACTAAAACAACCAAAAACTCCTTGGGATCCAACATGCCTAGTACCATGGTGTGGTGACCCCCCAAATAGTCCAAATCTCAACTCCATCCTCCAAAAAACCTCCAAGATCTGAAATATGAATCCTATAACCTAAAACGACAAGGAATGGATCATAATGGCCCTATTAATTACATTCGACAACTACTAAGTTATTTTTATCATTGATAATAAAAAAATGAGAAAGAAAGAAACTACTACTAAAAGAAACTCTTAGGATCTAATTCTAAAATAGAAAAAACCTATTACAAAAAACCTCAGTAAGAGTTATTCCATCATCATCCTAAAAACATAATTTTTAAACCCTCATGATAATGAGAGATACCTTTTAAATAGGAATCCACTACTAAATAAATTCAAAGTGGAAATATCCTCCTTTCTCATGACTAAATCTCCAAAATGACCCTTTTACATCAATTGGGTTTTATGGCATCCACACCGTGATATATAATTTACTAATCTCAATTAAAACATTTCATTAAATTTTAAAAGAGGTGTTTTGGATATTTTCATGAAAAAATTTATACGGAATATTTCTTAATCATACAATATAGTTTCAAAGCATTTTTAGAATCCTTTACCTGTTTTTAGTGAAAGGATTAAAAGTCAACCATGATATTCCACCTCTTATATCTCTCCCCAAAAGAATATGAAACAAGATGAATTTTAGAATAGTGGTGCCCCACCATATCACACCGAAAATAGATCAGATCATTAGACCTAATAAACATCAATCAACTCAACCTCATAGCGCGAAGACACACCCAATCCCTAAAAAACAACACCACTATCTCCCTTCACGATGCTCGAGACACACAACCCAAATAATTCAACTTCACCTTCCCAAACACTCAAGAGAGATCTTCACCAGAACCCTCATTCAAATGATCATTCATCAAAACATGAAATATGAAAATTTTCATGAATAATTCAAGAAATATTTCTCAAGACAACTCCCCTAGATCACAAAACTTCATCTCCCTCCACCTTCGACCACCCTTAAAAAACAAGCCAATGACCAAAGAAACCCAAATTTCATCCATGTTCTTCAACAGAAACAAAAAAACGTCATCCTACTACAAAAAATACTCTATACCAAGGATAAAGGATCCATATAAGAAAATTAAAACTTCAGCCATCCGGAATTTCAGAAAATATAATTCCAAATATTTCTATTTATGTTTCCCATTCCCCAATACTTTATAGAGTTTTGATGAAATAACATTAAACTAGGAAGCAACAGGGTTGGCATAAACCACAAATACTATACAATCTACACACTAGGATAACTAATTCACCATAATAAGCATGTAAATCCTAGAAAACTAATCAAAAAACCCCACACAATGGCATCACTGTCATCCATTAGGCACAACACCACAACATCTCATATTATCCAAAATACATCTCTCTTTCACATAACTTTTCACAACACCATTTTAATCTCTATTGAGATAATTAAAAAAACCACCAAAACCACCACACAACACTACATTATTCTAGAGTAATCGAAAACCCATCACTACTACAAGCATAAAAATCAAGGGTACCCACTTGTTTTAATATGATATTGACCTGTCAAGGTGGCTCGGACTCGCCAGTAGGGTTTTTGAATGTTTTTGAAATATAAAACTTTTTGATGGGGTGGTATTTCTATTTCTCAGCAAGATTGAATCCCAAACTCACATAAGTAGCTTATAATTAATAATAAGAAACCCCAAAAACGTGATATAACAATCAATCAATTCTTTAAAATATTTTATGCTTGGAATGAAAGTTTATCTTTGTCAATTTTAAGATATTCCCGATGACCTTTTTATTACCAACATTAAGTTGTTTTTATGGGAGATGGGATATTACATTAATATGACCACAACAAAACAAAAAATCATAGCATGGGTACATGTTTATAATAGTAAAAAAACCATCATAAAGATTATATAGTTCCCATGTTATGAAATTTTAGAATCCATTTTATAATTCAAAAATTGGTTTTCAGCAAGGAATGTCAATGCTTCAATTTTGAAATCAATAAAAAATAAAACCAAAAAGAAAACTCAATATTTTAAATTAATTTTTAGGGGAAATAATCATTCCTATAATTTCAATAAATTTAAGAAAAAAATACACATATTGTGGCACTAAAAAATAGTCTTGACATACTTAAAATAATCATTTGACCACTTGGGAAACACTAGTACAAGAATGACCTTTAGCGGCCGCTTTTGCCCCGTCACTGTTACTATCAGTGACCGCCATTTGGAGGATGCTGTAGGCAAGCTGGGATGGGCTTTAGCGGCCGCCAATTGGCGGCCGCTAAAGGTGTCCATGGAGAGACTTATAGCGGCCGCCAAATGGCGGGCGCTATTAAATTTTAATTTTTTTCTAAAAAAATCAATTATACATTAATATACCCAAATAAATCCCGGCTGTCATCTTCCAAGATCCGCATCCATCATCACATATAACCGCATAACAAAATTTAATAACAAACATAGTACCGAATAAAACCTAGGAAAAAGATATTTAACTTCAAACTTACTGTAACAGATCTAAAGTATTTGATTTTCAAAATAATATTCATTATTTTGATTACTGTTTTAAAAATTTAAAAAAATTAAGTATATTGTTCTAATTTGATTCTTGTCCTGTGATTTCAGGTCAATTTGATGTCGTCCGCTATGAGTTTGACCGTTAGACGCCCGTTTTGGCCGTTTATGACACCAGAACGGCGTTCTCGGTCAGCGCGGGCACACGACACGTCTGATTGACGTGCCCTCTACTCGACCAAATCAAAATTCACTCACCCATTTATGTCATCTGATTTCAGGCCATTCGGACATCGTTCGGCCCATTTGGACCCCCCCACACGCGTTTATCAAGCGCGCACAACACTTAAAGAACGCAAAATGAGCCCTACGGCGCAGACCGCACGTCCGATTGACGTTCCTTCTACGTGTGCACGTAGCGAATAATAATTGGATTGTTGTCCTGTGATTTTAGGTCAATTCGAGGTCGTCCTCTATGACTTTGACCGTTAGACGACCATTTTTGCCGTTTATGACAGTAGAACGGCGTTCCTAATCACCGCGGGCACACGGCACGTCCGATTGAAATTCCCTCTTCTCGACCACATCACAATTCACTCACCCTTTGATGTCATCCGATTTCAGGCGATTTGGACTTCGTTCGACCCATTTGGACCCCCCCCACGCGTGTCTATCAAGCGCGCGCAACACTTAAAGAACGCATAATGAGCCTTATGGCGCAGACCGCACGTTTGATTGATGTTCCATATGTGCGTGCACATCGCGAATAATAATTGGATTGTTGTCTTGTGATTTCAGGTCAATCGACGCCCGTTTTGGCCGTTTGTGACACCAGAACGGCGTTCCCAGACACCGCGGGCACACGGAACGTCTGATTGACGTGTCGTCTGCTCGACCACATCACAATTCACTCACCCTTTGATGTCGTCCGATTTTAGGCCATTCGGACTTCGTTCGGCCCGTTTGGACCCCCCACGCACGTTTATCAAGCGCGCGCAACACTTAAAGAATGCATAATGAGCCCTACGGCGTAGACCGGACGTCTTATTGATGAGCCGTCTCCGTGTACACGTCGCGAATAATAAGTGGATTGTTGTCCTGCGATTTCAGGTCAATCCGATATCGTCCGCTATGAGTTTGACCGTTAGATGCCCGTTTTAGCCGTTTGTGACACCAGAACGGCCTTCCTGGTCACCGCGGGCACACGGCACATCTGATTGACGTGCCGTCCACTCCACCACATCACAATTCACTCACCCTTTGATGTCGTCTGATTTCAGGCCATTCAGACTTCGTTCGGCCCATTTGGACCCCCCCAAGCACGTTTATCAAGTGCACGCAACACTTAAAGAACACATAATGAGCCCTACAGCGCAGACCGCACGTCTGATTGACGTGTCGTCTGCGCGTGCATGTTGCGAATAATAATCGGATTGTTCTCCTGTGATTTCAGGTCAATCTGATGTCGTCTGCTATGAGTTTGACCGTTAGATGCCCGTTTTGGCCGTTTATGACACCAGAACGACGTTCCCGGTCACCACGGGCACACGGCATGTCCGATTGACGTGTCGTCTGCTCGAACACATCCCAATTCACTCACCCTTTGATTTCGTCCGATTTCAGGCCTTTCGGACTTCGTTCGGGTTGTTTGGACCCCCCCCCCCCACGCGCATTTATCAAGCGCGCACAACACTTAATGAACGCATAATGAGCCCTACGGCGCAGACCGCACGTCCGATTGATGTGCCGTCTGTTCCTGCACGTCACGAATAATAATAGGATTGTTTTCCTGTGATTTCAAGTCAATCCAATGTCATCCTCTATGAATTTGACTGTTAGACGCCCGTTTTGGCCGTTTATGACACCCGAACGGCATTCCCGGTCACAGCGGGCACACAGCACGTCCGATTGACGTGCCGTCTGCTCAACCACATCACAATTCACTCACCCTTTTATTTCGTCTGATTTCAGGCCATTCGGTCTTCGTTCGGCCTGTTTGGACCCCCCCACGCGCGTTTATCAAGCGCGTCCAACACTTAAAGAACGCATAATGAGCCCTACCGCGCAGACCGCACGTCTGATTGACGTGCCGTCTTTGCGTGAAGGTCACAATTCACTCACCCTAAAAATATACAAATATTGAAAGAGTTCTTGGGCTTCTCCTAAGAAACAACTGTTTGGAGTTCCTCTCCATCCACTGACACACCTTCCTCTAAAATTATTTGAACCAATAACTATACCTATATAATCAATACAAAACTGACATATATATAACTTGATGTATAGTCAATAAGTGTAATATGTATGATGTCAAGATGTTGGGTATGATCATAATCACTCTTGGAGTGCACAAAGATGTCACCCAAAAATTATAAAACAAACTAATCTAGGTAAAAATGGAAAATTATATTCATCAAGGATATAAAAAATTCTAAAGAATTCATCAAGACAAATGAAATTACCTCATGCATGGGGTTCATTCTCATCTGGATCACCAATATCACTGTGATGTCCACCAGATGTATTCGGAGCCTATAATATATATCAATATTATGTATCTTAAACATATAAATAAAATTCAATCTGAGTATGGTTTGTTTTATTGTTTACCTGTGGCGCCACTTGTTGCGTCGTCATTTCATCAATACGTGATGACATCTGTGACAACCTCTCCTCAAACTATGCATGTAACTGCTGAAACTATGAATCAAAATTGCACTGCATATCCTACATGGAAGCATCTATCTCAGCCTGTGTGCGCATCCCTGACTCTCTGCATGCATCCATCACATCTGCTCTAACAACTGCACGTCGTGGGAAACCACCACCATAAGTCAAATAATAACCATGACCATCACACCCCACGACACGGTGAAATATTTCATCTCTACGCACAATACTACGATGTTGCTCCTCTGGAAACTCTGCTAACTAAGCGTCAAACTGAGCCTATAGCATATGATGAATCAATGAACAAATATGAATAATTTATATAAAATAAAAAATACATTTATTAATTAGTAAATAATTTTTTTACTATAACACCGGCAACATCGGGGTCACCCTCCCTACGAGTCCTCATCCATATAGACATCCAATCGATTGGCTCGCCGCGTTGGTGTAACTATAATAAAGTGGTTCACCATGTTATACTACAATGTTTTTAAAATACGAATGAAATAGTGAATTCTGAACTTACATCATGTCTGAGCTGTGACACATGTCGAGTGCCAAGTCTGGAAGGCGTGGCCTGCATTGCCCGATTATGTGAATGACGAGCAGACTCGGTCTACATTCGACGTATTTAGTTAATAGACATTTGAAAAATTAGTCATTTATTGATTAAAAGTAATAAATCCTACCATCGCTGCCTCACTCGACCAAAATGCAACCAAATCCTGCCACTGTACAGGAAGAATGCCCGGAGGGACTCGCTGTAGAATGTCTGGAACACCCACAAATGGTGTCCAGTGATCTCTCTTCACCCTTGAATTGTAATCCTTCCATAATTTTCAGAATTTGGACATACAAACAGCCCAAAACTCATCTGGACAGGATGTCAAATTATCCTGTTAAAAATATTTTCAGTAAATGGGACAATAATAATAACAATATCATGAAAAATTAAACATTGAATTTACCTGAACCTCCCTCCATAATCTGTCCATCGTATCCTGAAGGAATGAACTCCAGTCACGAGTCATCAGAGGGAATCTGTGTGAGTCTCGTATCATATGACCAAACTGACGACTCAATGCAGTAGCACCATCTCCAACTGGATGAAATGTGTCGTCAAATAACACATCCAATCGGGCTCTAGAGTTCCAGGATCGAACCACTCTACCAGGACCCTTGCGTCTGCTGGAACAAGCAGTAGATCCAGATAAACATAAATTCATAATTCAATTACAATATAAAATACTGATTAGAAACAGTTAGGGAAATATAAACTTAAAATTTCAATAAATTAATTTAGAAAAATGAAAACATACATACCAACAACATCAGGTGAACCACTGTGACCAACCTGTGACATACCTACATTAAAAGAAATTATAGTTAAATCAATCTATTTTTATACATATATAACTCATAAATATTTTTACAAATAATAACTAGGAATATAATTACAATTTCCACTAATCCTGCAAGTCTATCGTATCTCCTTCAACTGTCTCTCTGGTCCATTGTATATCTTTATCTCATACAACTACTTTTGTTTGGTCAAGTGTTTGATCAGGAAATGAGAAAACTTCAGGTTCCTCTTGGTCAATCAGAAAAACCCATCTTCTAGATATTTTCACCACAACTTTCCAATCAGAATCAATGCCGACAAAGTAAACTTGTTCTGCCTACGATGTCAGTATGAAGGGCTCATTGCTAACCCGATCATCTTTATATAGCATATTGTTAAAGTTTACTAATGTAAATTGGAAGTTATCAACTTTTTTTCCACAAACTGGATCGACCCAATCACACCTTACAAATATGTTTTTTAAGCCATGATCTTAAATAAACTCAATAATATCTCTCAACAATCCATAATAATAACCCGCACCAACAAAAGAACAACCAACGCCACTATTTTGTGTGGCTCGGTTCATGTCAACATCGCTAATACGAAATCGGAATCTATTAGCATCCAAAGACTTGTAGCGACGAGCTGTAATAAATGGACCATCAGCTAGTTGGTTGAGTTCTTCGCTCAAATGCTGGGTTAAATCACGTAACTTTTGAATCTGCAAATTTCACATATATAGTTTAATGGATAAAGGATTGTAAAAATACAACTTAGTTGTACTATAAAAATATTAAATCAATTATACATACACGAGTCTTGAACCACTCATGAAATGTGTTGAAATGATGTTTTTGGATTTGATACTCAGTTGCACGGGGCCTTTCACGTTTCAACTCAGCGATATGCATCCTAAATCACAACAAAATATAAGGTAAGCAATAAAATAAATATAGAAACAAAATACACATCAACTATGAATCTTACTGTATCAATGGCATAACTGATGGAGTGTTGAACAACACATATCGATGAGCTTGAACCCACACATCGTTCCACATATCAAATGTTATTCCTTCTCCAATTAGACCCTCGTTAGTCTGGGACAGTTTATCTATCTTTGTTTCAACCTCATCAATATATGAAGCACATAAATTACTACACTCATCCATTAAATATCCCTTGGCAATTGATGCTTCTGGATGAGATTTGTTGCGCACATAGCATTTCAATGTATTTAAGTATCGCTCTATTGGATACATCCACCTGCATTGCACGGGACCGCCAGCAATTACTTCACCAGTTAAATGCACGGTCATGTGAACCATGACATCAAAAAAAGACGGCGGAAAGAGTTTTTCTAGGTGACATAGTGCAAGTACAATCTTATCCTAAAGCTTTTTTAAATCACTCATGCGATGATTCCTAGAACAGAGCTATCTGAAAAGATTAGAAACTCCAATCAACGGCTCAACAACCTGGGAAGGTAAGAAATCACAAATTGCTATAGGAATTAACCGTTGAAGCAGAATATGATTATTGTGACTTTTCAAACCCTGTAATGTCATGCTCATCATATTCACGCGCATCGAAATATTAGAGCAATAACCATCTGGCACCTTAATAGTCTTCAAAATTGATAGAAATGTTTGTTTCTATTTTTTACTCATTGTGTACTGTGCATCAGGCATGTATGCTCGATTACCTTCACCCAGCTGTAAATGTAAAGGTTTTATCAATCCCATTTCTTGAAAATCACGTCGAGCAGTAGCACTATCCTTTGATTCCCCCTTGACGCCTAAAATGGTGCACAAAATATTATCACATAAATTTTTTTCAATGTGCATCACATCTAAATTATGCCTTAAAATATTATATTTCCAATAAGGCAATTCAAAAAAAATACTTCATTTCTTCCAATTATGACTTCGCTGTCTATTTGCATCAGGAATAGAAGGCAATGCAGGAACCAATAAATCTTGAAAATCATACATTGTACGGATGTTTTCTTCATCAATTTGTGCACAAATTTCAACCCCAGACAGTATTTGTGGTGATGGTTCAAACTCTCTATTCCCATCAAACGATACATGGTCTTTTCTGAACCTATGTAATGGAGGAAGAAAGCATCTGTGACCATGATATGCCCACTTTCTATTGTTTCTAAGCCATATAGATTTCTTACACTTATTACAACAAGGGAAAGAAAATTATCCTTTTGTACTCCAACATGATAAGTTAGCATACGCTGGGAAATCATTAATTGTCCATAACAAAGTGGCCTGAAGTCTAAACATTTCATTTTCTGCCGAGTCAAAAGTCATTACACCATCGGCCCAAAATTCTTGTATCTCATCAATCAAAGGTTGCATATAAACATCGATTTTATCACCAGGTCCTCTCGGTCCATCAATTAGAATTGACAGTAACAAAAAAAGGTTGCTTCATACATACCCGTGGGGGAATGTTGTATGGAACCAACACCACTGGCCGTGTACTATGTGTCGCACCAACCCTGGACCTAAATGGGTTAAAACCATCTGCTGCCAAACCCAGTCGAATATTACAATCATCTCTGGAAATGCCTGGGTCTCTGATCAAACTCTTTCCATGCCAAAGAATCTGCCAGGTGAGTTAATTTATCAACCTCTTTCTTTCTCTCTGAATTCCAAGTCATCAATTTAGCAATTTTAGTGGACAAGAATAATCTCTTCAGTCTCGTTTTCAGTGGGAAATAACGCATCTATTTAGCGGAAACTTTTTTCCCTTGATTCAAGACTCTCCCAGGAAGAATCTGACTACCGTGATTAAACTCATTGGTCTTCCACCTGGATGTATAGCAAACAGTACAATTATTTAATTGCGCATTCTCTTTTCTGAACAACATACAATTATTGCAACATGAATCAATTGTATCATATATAAAACCAATATCATCGATTAACTTGTGAGCTTGATAGAATGACTCTGGAGTCTTTTCTCCAGCAGGGAGTACCTTTTCAATAATACCAACAACATGTCGAATGAGGTGTCTGACCACTGGTTCAAGGCCTTCAGGTGTAACAATTCAACGATGAACGAAATTTTACTAAATTTAGTGCATCCAGAATATAATTCAGTACGTGCATCGTCATGAATTTCAAAGAATTTCAATGCTTCTCCATCAGCAGAAGAACAAGGATTACTCAATCCAACGTCGTCATTTACAACATTACTGTCTTCATATTGAAATTGATGCATCATATCATTCAGCATTATGTTCATCGGATCAACTATTCTCGAATCAACATTCATATGAATATTTTCTGAGAGATGACATGAAACAGAATCTTCTCCATGACACGTACATGTCTTATAGTTTTTCAAAAACCCATTCAAAAACAAATGTTCCCTAACACTATCTCGTTTGAAGAGATATCTATTTGCGCATTTTCTGCATGGACAACTAATCATATCGCTTGGAAATTTGTTGGTGAAATCCATAAATCACTTAATCCCCTCATAATATTCAGCTGTAAATCTATCTTCCATATCAATCCAAATCCTATCCATATCTATATTTAATAGAAATCAAAGTGAAATATCATATTTAAATTCTAAAAAAAACACATATCATTAAAATTTAAAAACCAAATTAGGATAAAAACATTACCTGCAGAGGACTCGACCACGGGTAACGGGGTCTGACTCGATTGAGGATCCATGACGGCGTAGTGACTTGATGACAGAGGTTCGACGGTCAGAATCAAAAGGAGCGGAACCGTTGGACGAAGCGTGGAGGGTTCTACACGGCGGGGCACAATGGACCGGAAGGGTCCAACAGAGGTAGGAGGACTTGCCAGAGGGATGAAACGGGGCTACGAGGGGATGACGGTGGCGTGGCTGTCCAAAGGTGTAGCGAGGGCAGGGGTGGGGGTTGTCGGGTCGCAGGGGTGTTGGGGTCACGAGGGCGCAGCGCGGAGGCTAGGCGGTGGGGGTCACCGGGGTGCAGCGTGGGCAGGGGGTGTCAGGGTCACGGGGGCGCAGCGTGGAGGTAAGGCAGTGGGGGTTTCTGGGGTTGCCGGTGGCACATCACGAAGGCAAGGGGTGGGGATCGCCAGGGGTCGGGTTGCCGGGGGTCGGGTCGTCGGGGTCGTCGGGAGGTCAGGGGTCGCGGGTCAGGGTCGACGGGGGTCGGGGTCACCGGCGGGGTCGGGGTCGTCGGGGGTCGAGGAGGGGTTGCCAGGGGTCGGGGAGGGTCGCCGGGGTTCGAGGAGGGGTCTCCGGGGGTTGGGGAGGGTCGCCGGGGGTCAGGGTTGGAGAGGGTTTCCGGGGGTCGGTGTCGGGGTCGCGGGGTCAGGGAAGTGGGGGTCGCGGGGTCGGGGAGGGTAGGGAGGGGAGGGAGGGGAAAATAGGGGTTTTTTTAGGAAAAATTGCAGTGTCTGCCATTTGGCGGCCACTGTTGATAGTATTAGCGGCCGCCAAATGGCGGCCGCTATAGGTGCCCCGCCTCCAAAACCAAATTTTCTAGTAGTCAAACATGCTTCCAAAAAAACACATGATTTGTTCAATTACATAATGTTACCCATTCCAAAATTAATAATTTCATAAAAGTTATATAACTCAAGCTACATGCATCATTATTTCAAAATAAAATATTCTTCTAGATCAAAAGTTAAAACTACACATGTTGAATCACTATGTTTCATTCATGGGATGCTAAAACTAAATAGTCCATAAACATTTTATCTCTTAGGAAAACATGATTACACACCACAATAAAGGTAACGTGATTTTATTACCATATTTAAATTAATGATGAAAATTACAAAACATGATTTAATATTCTAAATACAATAGGATAAAAATTCCATATGGTAAGGATTTACATACAATAAATTTTATAACAGGCCGAAAAAATGTTTTCAACATTATACATGCTCGCAAAAATAAATTACACATGAATTAACATGTGAGGAAGAATTATTTCATTACTATAATTTTTTATTCTTGAAATGAATGATTTTGATCATGTATAAGTTTCAAATCTAAAAGGGTTACCTCAAATCAATACTATCATTTTCCTAGGATGTAAAATAATCTAAATCTGGACTTAAAATAAATTCCTTACATATTTATGAAATAGATCATGTGAAGAAATTTAACACATGGAATGAAATTCATATTTTTTTGTTCAAAATGTACCTATAAAAAATTTATCATAAAATACTCATAACCCTACATGGAAAGATTGATAGTTTTTTTATTTATAATAATTTAAAATTTATAATTATTGACTTTGATCATGTTTATCATCTTTCCAAATTCTGACATAGTTGACAAAAAAATGTCTAGCCTTGTATTTAATATTTAACACATTCATAAAATATATAAATGGATTAATACTATAAAATTGTAGTTATTCCAAAAATAAAGGGCACATATTTTATTATAAAAATTTTAAATTTTAAAGTTAATTATCATTAATCATGATGGACATTTTCAAGAATTTAATAATTTAAATATAAAAAATTGGGTCTTATAATAAGTCCATAACACATGCTTATGATTCATGAAAAATGAAAAACAATGCATGGAATATCAACTTTACATGGAACGATAATACTACTAATAATGGTTTCAAAATAATTAGTTAAGTAAGGTTGTAATAAATGAATTTAATGTAACATGTTTCATAAAGGTTTTGAAAATTCATTAGTTATTCATAATAAAAGACACTTAACATGATTTAGTAAAAAGTATGAATATTTTAGAAATAGGTTAACATAATATGTTCTCTAGAAATGGATAAAAATATTAAATTCATAATAAATTATGCTATAAAAGGAAAGGGAATAACACATTCAAGTATTAACATGGTTTCAAATGAATAGTTCATGAAATTTATTCATTAAATTACTCTTTAAATTTTGGTTATACAGCCAATTCAACAAAAAATATATATTATTATAAAATAAAACACATGAATAGTGAAAGAAACAAATATAAAATCTCCTGAAATATTTAATTAAATAAATTTGTTTTTTAACTTCCCAAAACCACATCATTTATTCACAAATAGAAATAATCATTATTCTTATACCACTCTTAGGTTTCCACACTTCAAGTGATTCCAATTATCTTGTTCATTCAATAAGCTAATAGTTTTTTATAGAATCACATGGGGCCTTAATATTGTATGTCTTAGTTGATCTCACTAGCCTATATCTTGAACCATGCTCTACTGATACCATTACCCTACTAACCCTTGAAGTCCTCAAAAATGACAAACTCCAAGCTCCATAATATATATCAACATTAAAATTTGATACCACTCTATCACAAACACTTCCTCCAATGGTACCCATCTTGGACTGGTAATAAAGGAAGAGATATAACGACCCATGACTCTCTTCTTTAGTAGGTACCAGGCTGGTAACTTTTATCGAGGGTGTAAAATCACTTATATAGATGAAATTAGCTTCATTAATAAACATATGAGAGAGAGATAAGATATTAACCACCAAAAAATCCATCTAATGATATAAAATATATTATCCCAACCAACCCAAAATGCATTTATAATGTCAAAAAAATTGTAAAAATATCTATGTGAAAGACGAAAAAAATAAATCCCATTGCAGTAACTGAAAAAAATCTCAAATATCTAGGCTTGAATTGTCCAGATCAGTCCCTAAAATCCTCGTATAAACCTACAAAATAGTATATATATACTGGTTTATCATAAAATGTACACTTAATTGGATCATACCAAATATCTCTCATTTATATGTGAAAATATAATACTAGTGCACCTGTATACAAACTGCAGAACCAACATACACTAAATAAGGTCATCTATTTATCCTAGCCTCATAATAAATATCTCACCAAATAATGCATCCTAATATAATAACATATCATCTAAATAATTTGAGAAGATGGAAATTGAAACACCTTTCCCTTGATTTTCCACTCCCACACCCCAACATCAAACATACAATGCTCTCATACCTTCCATGTATATCACCTCGAATATCCATCCTTTTCTGGTGTTGATTGGGACACATATCTACCTTACCCACCCTCATAGGGTCTATTATTTAGTGATAGAATTAGTCATAATCACATCACCACCTCATCCTTATGAATATGGTATCATGAATGTGAAGGGAATAAACCTCATTCTCACCTCCGTCCATGACTGACCCTCACCACCTACCACATCATCAACATTGAGTGATCTCTAACACCAATCCATCATCACTAGGTAATATCTTACACTAACCCATCAATATTGGGTAATCTCCAAAACCAACACTTCATTATCAAGACAACTGGAGGAATAATGTGTAAGAGGGGACATCCAACTATCCACATTACCACCACCCTAGATGTTGGGTAAAGACTCAAAACCCAAAAAAATAGGTCTTGGTATGTTTACCAAACAGGAGAAGGTTCATAAATTAATAACATAAAAAATACAGGGTAGATAGTTACCACGCAATACCCAACCTATGGGTTTATTATAAGAGAACTAACGTGTCTCATAATATCATCACAGTGTCTCACAACCTCCGCCACAATTTGATACAACCCCTAATGCAACACACTATAAAACCAATCCACACATAATCCATATTTCATTTTCCATTGTGATGTTCAAGTACCATAATTTCTAGAATGAATGACTTCCCACTAACTCCCATTTACTAATATATTTGATTTTATATTAAAACAATCCATTAATTTATCATTAACTTCATTTAATCCCATTAACACACATCAATTTTATCATATTCTTATTCATTTAACAGACTTATGTTATTTTAGTTTCATCATTTCAAATTTATTCCATTGCTAACTGGGAAACTAAGACAACGATACCACATAACAACTCAACCAACCCATATCAACCAATGCCACCTCACAACATAATTTGAGTCATCACCACAACAAAACCATCTCACCCTAAAAACCACATAAAACAAATAGTTCATGTTATCTTACATCATTTCCAATTCCTAAAAAATATATCCTCACTTCCACAACCTTGTACCTCAGCAATCTCACATCCACACTTGCTAAAATACAACACATTCTAAACCCTTAAAATACTTCAACCCACATCAAGTCCCTTGCCAAACAACATTGGAATCACTAGTTGACACATTCAGTATTCATATGAAATCAGTACTATCACTACTAAAATCCCCACATGGTCCACACACATCACACAAGATAATACAACAAGCACATCAACACATTTCAACACCTCAAAATTCCACATTTACCCAAATTTACGTTCAAGGGATTTCATGACATCGCATTTTATTTAGAATGGGTATTATCACACAATTAAAGATTTCCATGGGAAACAAGTTCATTATCCATATATAATTTCTATGTCCTTTTATGTATAGTGAATTCAACAAAGAAACACAATATGGGTTTTAAAAATTACACCAATCACAACTCAAACAATGATCCCAAAAGTCATGATTTTTGGGAAGGAAATATGCAAGGGAAATACTTTTAGAAATATCACAAAAAAAATAAAAGTATTGTGAGAATTCCCATGAAAATCACTTCTAGATTAAAAAAAATTATATATCTGGTTATGTCAACCCATACTATCCATCCAAAGGAAGACAAAAGCATGAAATTCCCATAGATGCGAATAAAAGCAGGAGAGAATGAGGATCCCATACCTTAAGAAGCTATGAAAAAACATGATCAAGGAATTGAACTCAAGAAACAATAAATAAATAAGGAACTTCCTCAAGCTTGAATCATCACACATATCACCAAGATTTCAATTGTGGTCCATTGAGACCACACCTAAAAACTAGTTCCTCCACTCGAAGGGAAAGAATAAGAATAACCAAGGAAGGAGATGAGAATAATTACCTAAAATAAAAGGGGGAATCATACACTACAATTCAAGAGGGTAGGATTCCCACAATAATATCAATACAACCCTATTAGGGGAATTGAAATCAGATAAGGGTTTGAGAGGTGGAAAACAGGCCGAACTACAAAGGCAGTTCAACCCCCTCCCGTAGAGAAAATCAAGAAATCCTCTTCCTAGGAATGAATTCATTCAAAATAACTATAATGATTCAATCAAACATGATCTCAAATCTCGTTATTCAAACCGGGTGATCCTCCCTATCTTTTCATATGTTTCGAAAATGCATTGAAAAACACTTGGACCACCACCATTAGAACCATCATGGGAATTTGAAAGATTCTTCACCATTTTGGTTCACAATTCCCAATGACACAGTGTAATAACCCCCATATGGCCATTTCACAGCTCAACTCTAGCTCTATTCAAACCAGCTCACCATGTTCACCAATACTCTATACCCAAGGATATTTTGAAGTACCTATATTGCACAAGTGACCTCCATGGCTAAAACACCCAACAAAAAGTTGACCTTAGCCATTTTAATGCCGGCTGTTTCCCACAAGAAAACTCCTATCCCGACACGCCCTCCAAAACTGTTTGGGAATTTGTTTCTCTAGCCAGGGCATACACTATGCAACACAACCTATCTCCAAAATGGAAAAAACAACCGCGATCTCCACCATTTCCATTTCCATGATGTAACGACCCTTAGAATGGTCTAAAGCTAAGTTGTAGCCACAAAAACACCTTTAAGATCCCCTAAAATGAGTCCAATCACCAAGAAGATGGAGGAACATGTCAAAAATGTCTAAGATGTCATACATACATACGTACGTACGTACCTACATACATACATACAAACGTACCTACATACGTACATACATACAAACATACATACATACATACATACATACCTACGTACCTACATACATACCTACCTACATACATACATACATACATACATACATACCTACCTACCTACATACATACATACATACCTACATACATACATACCAACATACATATGTACATACCTATGTACGTACGTACATACTTACATACATACATACCTACATACATACATACAAACATATAGACATACGTACGTACGTACCTACCTACCTAAATACATACATACATACATACGTACGTACTTACTTACTTACATACATACTTACATACGTACATAACTACATACATACCAACATAACTACATACATACATACATACCTACATACATAAATACATACATACGTACATACATACATACATACATATAACATACATACATACATACATACATACATACATACATACATACATACATACATACATACATACATACATACATACATACATACATACATACATACATACATACATACATACATACATACATACATACATACATACATACATACATACATACATACATACATACATACATACATACATACATACATACATACATACGTACATTCATACATACGTACAAACATACATACCTACATACATACATACATTGCTACGTACATACGTACATACATACATACATTATTACATACTTACATACATACATACATACATACATACAGACATACAGACAAACAGACACACACACACACACACACATGCATGCATACACACAGACACACACACACACACACATAGACCCACATACACACATACACACATATAGACATATATATACACAGACACACAAACACACGCATACACACACACAAACAGGAACAGAGGCACAGAGACACAAACAAACATACACACGTACTAACATACACGCATACACACATAAACGCATACACGCAGACACACATACACACATACATAGAGACACACATACACACAAACGCACATACACACATACACAAATACACACAAACACACATTCACATATACAAACACACACAATCATACCCACATACCCACATACCCACATACACACATACACACATACACACAATAATGTAAAAAAATGATAAAAATATTTAAAACCTGTTTCAATTTACATATATTCATTTTATAGAGGATTTTAACTGAAAATATTATGTTATAAATGGTGTAAACGCTCTCTTATAAGGGAGCTTGAAGAGCGTGAGTCATGACCTTGGGGATATGGTTATTTTTATAAAGAAGTCATGGCCTTCATCAACTTTTTCTAAAAAGTGATAAATATGGACCATTATCGATGCTAAAAGGTGTAGTGGGTATAAACAGATCTTTTATGAGCTATAATCTAAGCTATGATAAAGCCTTTTCTTTATCAATGAAAAATTTAGTGCTGATATATCTATCCTTTATTAGTGCTAAAATTAACACTGATAAATAATGAAAACTAAGGGATTTATTACCAATTAATATATATTAAAACATATTAATATTTTTTCTTATATATATATATATATTAAAATAAATTTATATGTAAATGATGACAGTAGGTATAATATAATTAAATTAAACACATTGTTACTATTTAAATATTGGTATGTATATTAAAAAATATATATTATTAATTATATACATATAACAATAACTATTATAAATTATATCCACACAAAATTTCTAATTATAAAAGATAAAAATATTAATAATTTTATTTAAAGAGATAAAAAATAAAGTGTCAATATATAAAAAATATATTATAATTTATATATAATAGATAATAATAATTATTAATTATATGTTATTATTATTAATTATATTTTAATAATATTTATAATTATATTATTGAATAAATATTTGTCACAATATATATTAATAATTATATAATTTTATGGTTTAATATGATAATATTAATAATTATGTACAAAATTTTTTTACAAGAATTACTGATTATATATGTAAGAAAATTTAATATTATAGCCATATGAATGATATTACGTATTTTAAAATTATCACTAACAAAAAAAAATTCAAGTATATATATAATATTAATTATAATAGAATATCTATTCAGAAAATATTAATTAAATATATATAATATTAGTATTAATCATATAATTTTTTATTTGAAAACTTATATAATTCTAGATATATGTCCAATTTATTAATTCATTTAAAAATTAGAGTAGAATAGTTTTCAATTATCTATTAATATATATATTATTGTATTTATTCACTTATAAACATACATAAATATATACATACATATTCTATCAATATATATATATATATATAAAGAACCAAAGTACATGTGTGTGCGATTTCACTTGATGTAGTAGTTCCGGAAGGACTCAACCTTAAAAAATTAAACTTTGGAACAAGGTTGCCAGAAGGAATGGAAAAACATAATGTCCTTGATCAATTTATCTATAATTAAGAATCCACGAACCTTTACCACCCATCATATTAAATGATAAAGTCACGAACAACATATATCCAACCCAAAACAAGAAATTACAGAACTAACAAGAACTCAATGAAGACAACGATTTAATGTTGTTAAAAATAAGTCATAATCAAAAGGGAATAATAACTCCACTAGAAAATAAAATAATAGATTACAACATAACAACCATCCCTAGAGCACAATATTACAGAAAATTAAGTGTGATAAAAAAACATCATCACATAAATAACAATACAAATTATTCCACCACTTATTTATAGGAAACCACAAATGTTATATTATATTAAATATAGTTCCAATTCTATCCAAATATCTTGGAAAACTAGTAAACTTATCTTGGCTACTAGATAAATATTAGCACCTCAACCTAACTACCCAATGAATAATCTAGGCTTCTTGACTTTTCCTCTCACCTTTCTTGCATGAGTTCCTGGTTTTGGAATGCATACTCTAACTTTACTCACTCAGGTATATGTCTGGAATCACCCACATTGATTGATTAATCTTAAATACCCTCTTTGTAAACATCAAATTAATCTCACATGATTTATTATTATATCATGACTTTTCCACTATCATCCATTTTAACATTATTTTGTACATTATTACAATTTTATGTTTCAAAAATATTTTTTAACTACTATCTTGTATATAGAAAGAGTAAAAACTCATAGAAGTTACTCCTTTCCAAAATCTAAATCACATAGATTGAAAGTGGATTCACACACAAAGAATAAGAATACCCTACTTTAGAATCATTGTTATAAGCTTTATCATTGAGTCCCTTGGGTCAAAAGTACTTTGTTCTATAACTCTCTTTAATAGTTTTTCACATACATTTTTTATTGATTTTAATATATTATGGCCTCTAAGTTATATAAGACCCACTAAAGTGAAATATCAGTCCATGATTTCTTAACCTTTAACTTCATAAGTATATCTAGTGGAATTTAGTTCCCTTTAATCGTCCAAAGTATTATTACTCCTTCCACAAGATTCTGGATGAAGTGGAACATTAGTCAAATTTCAATCATCCAAGAGTGAAACATTGAATTCTGGTCTAGGTGAATTGTGTTCTAGGTGTCACAATACAATATTCTAATATCTTGAATTATTTTGGTCTCCCCAAGTAGACCCTTCAATCACTCCAACTCCTTCATTACTTAGGTATTTGAAGTTATATCAGATTTCATGATTGATAATACACCTATAGGTTCTAATTAGGGAATCTAGCTCATGAAAATGTATCAAAATAGAAACAAAAAGCTAATGGTTATCCTCTATGAATTTGTATGTCCCTTGAAGTCAGTGTCCACAAACCATTTTGAATAATAATTTGTTCCAAAATTGTTTTCTAGATATATTGAACATTTGAGATATCAAAATAGCTACTTAAAGACCTCATGATGTTCCTTCATCAAATTTTCTACAAATATACTAACCACACTCACACCTTGAATGATTGCGATCATAATAAAAACCATGGTATATATAATATTTCTTGTAAACAATTCATATAAAAACTTTTCAATTTACTTAGCCTCCCCATATGTTTTAGGTTTATTTCTCTTTAAAAGTATAAACTTCCTGCCCATGGGAGTACTCAGAGTCTTTGAGTCAATCATTCTGAATCTTACCAATGATTTCTAGATGTACTCTTTCTAAGAAAAGAACAATGTCCTAGATCTAAAATCTTTTTCTATCTGTATCCACAACATCCACAACATCCACATTATAGAACCAAGATCCTTTATTTGGAAAATTTAAAATAATTCACCCATAAAATATTTCATCCTCACCTTCATAGGTCTAGATAAGAGTAATTTGTCAACATAAATAAGAATAATGATAAAAATTACATCATCAAACACATTTTGGTTATAGAAATAATTCTAATTTCTCATGAAAAACTTATTTTGGTTATGATTTTTTCAAAATTTCAATTCCATGCCCCTGGTTCCTTCTTAATCCTATAGAAAATTCTCTTGAGCATATACATCAGTACATCATTCAGTTTTTATATGAAACCTTATTTTTTCTCTATATAAGTTTATTCCACTAAAAATCAATAAAGAAATACTATATTGAAATAAATTTATTCAATAAAAAATCTATCAATGGATAATAGGATGAGACCTTCCAAATAGATCTCTGTTTTGAAAAAAGAATGAAAAACTCACTGGAATCAATTCATTACAATTATTGGAACTTATTTACAACTAGTATATCCTTCATCCTCTTTTAGAAGATAAAATTATTTTTTATAACGTCCCCTCTTACCTTATAGAAGTTTCAATAGGTCCCATGTGTTAGAAACATACAAATAATACAAATAATCTTTCAATTTTAACTCCCATTGCAATGATTCGCTCAGAATTCATGACATACTAATTCTTTTTAGTTCTCCAACATTCATGAGAAACTAAAATTGCATTATAGCCTGAAATATATTCCCCCATGTCTTTAACTTTAGTTGAATACATCAAAATATTATGTTCATATCCTTATGGATCTTAGGTTTCTAAATCTCTAATAGAATATTCCATCATATTTAATTTTTCTGGTACATCTGGCTCTAGTACATATAGAATTGGATCAATGTACCCCATTATAGAACATAGTTTTACCTTTATGATACCCTATTCCATTCCCCTGAACAACTCATAACCACCAAAAAATTTATTAGTTCAACCTTAACTTGATCTATTGGTTCTTTTATCCCAAGTGCATCTTCCAACTAGTTCTAATATTACTAAAAGATATACTCAAGGAGGAGAATGTTCCATACCATAATAACATTTCATATACTCTTATCCTAGAGTATGAAACGAACATTTTTGTTAATATATCCAAAAATTTAACAAGTCCCATACTTAGATACAATATTATCCTTATCCTTGGCATCAACATGGGCCGTCTGAAACTAACCCAATCTATCCCTCCTCCAGAAACCCAAGCCAACCCACAACAAGTCCTGAAAATAATTCTCAATCCCCACGGGCTAGAAAAATTTCCTAGGAATCATAGAAACAACACTTGGGAATGATTTCAAACATTAAATAATTATTAAAAGTTGTAGTGGAATTAAATAAAATTTTAGTATGACCCGTATGTACATATTACATCCACACTAGTGAAAAATAAATTAAACACGAACCTAATATCTAAAGTTGGAAAACAATAAATAGGACTGAGCACCAAAATACTCCCTTACCCTCCTTGTAACACCCATAGTTTTTATGGACTAGTTTTTTTCAAATAAATTTAAATTTTCATTTATATCTTTCAATGAACTATGTCCAATATTATTTTCACACACAACACTAACTTGGAATATGTTGCATGCAACACCGACATGGCGTACGATGCATGAAACACTGAGTTTTCCTATGATACACACGACACTGAGTTTCTACAAAATATCTATTTTTAATGTTTTAATTATTTAAATAAGATAATTATAACCCAGTAGTTAAAAATAGAAATATTAATTGTAATAACTAATTTTCAAATATTTTTTTATAATTTTTTATATAAATAACACATATGTTTGTTTGGTAATGTCCTTTTTATGTTTAAAAACCTCATTTTGTCAAATAAACTGATTCTAGTAATGGATTTAATTTTAGAAAAATATAAAAATTTAATTTGATAAAATAATATTCATAATTTAATTCATAATATTAAAATTATCTTATGGTGAATTTTTGGGATTTTTTCTAGAAACTTCATTTTGTTGATGAACAGTGAAAGAAACTGCTTTTTAGTTAAAAAGTGACTTTTTATCTAATTAATTATTAATGGTAAATGATATTATAAATAAGTTTTAGGATAAAATTATATGAATAATACATATAATAATACAATGAAATTTATTATAATCAATTCCACTTGAATAATGAATATAAAATCTTAACAATCGTCTAAAATTTGTCCTACTTTAAAACCCTATTATTTCGTCACGCCAATAGAATTAGCACTAATATTAACTTTTCCCCTTATATGAATTGAATTTCAGAAATACTATGTACGAAATTGTATTGAATCTAACATTTAGAGTCTAATGAGTCAATGTTAATTTTTTTACCAGAATGATTAGTAAAATTTATTAAAATTAATCACAACAATTAAGGAAAAATTTAGCATAATTAGGGACTAAACCATAATTTTAAGGGCCTGAATGACCAATAAAATTTCTCAAAACTCATTTTATGTCCATTGTTCATCCCTAAAGCTTACATTATTGAGTTCTGTTGGTTTGGTAATATTTCTATTAGCTAAGAACATGTGCACACCAAATTTGTTTCTAAAAATTCAATGTGAGTAATTTTCCATCCCTATAAAAGGACACCACCTCTACCCATTAATAACACCTATCAAGACTCTTAAGTAAGGATAATAACTACTGAAATTTAATCCAAAAAATCCTCCCTTTGACCTTAAGCCTCACATTGGGAATAAACACACTCAAGGAAACATTTTGGATCAACCCAAAAGGAGTTACCCGATTTAGAGGTAATGTCTTCATTTAATTTCCTTTCCTTTATTTTCATTATCCACTGCGTACACTATCTATATTCTCTTATTGTGTAAAAACTCTAGTCTCCTAAGTATACATGGATTGTTTTTAAAAATTATCTTACCTACACATACACACACCTCCGTCTAATAGATGTTGAACATACTGTTTCTATGTACGGTGAACTATTGCCTCACAAAATGATGATTGTTCATTTCTCCTTTACAAAAAATAATGGTGTCCATTATGATGAGAACTATATATATATATATTATATGATATTTATTATATCTCTAACCTTGTGAATTAATTTTTTTACACACATCATTTTACCTTCTATTTGTGGGATCAAAATAGTGTATGTAGATGCTCAATTACAAGAGGTGGGGGTGAATTGTAAGTTAAAAAACATAAATTTTTTTCTTTAAGGAAATATATATTTAGAAAAAATAATGTAAATTCACAAACCCTATTTAGTTATTATGTAAAAGACATGATTTCTTAGGGTCCGGAAATATGAATACAGAATTGAAACTTAAGAACAATTTTCTTAAAAGAAGTTATTACCTTAATGTGTGTAGAATCTTATTTATCAGAGTATGTAAAGTACAAGAAATATAAGAAAGTTATATATTCTTTCTTTATAGGAATATAATATACTAAAAACATGAAACAAATCGTTTAACAAGTATGAACTATTTTAACCCAAAGAGTATGGTATCCTACAACCTTGGATAAAGGTCCCTTTATTTATACATTCACATAATCCTATCTTACCCACACCAGGGTAATCCCTTGATAGGAATATTGGAATCTATCATGCTATCCCCATAAGTAATCAATCTTTAAGGTAGTCGAAACATATGTATTTCTATCATCGGAAGCCCACGATTGTACTGACCAAAAACCAGGGTCGCACAAATCAAGCTGAACAAAATGTTAAGATCCACACAAAGCACGAGAGTCTCTCTCTCTATAAATCACTTCAAAACATGCAATCTCCAGTTCTATGGAATGGTGTTGAGCTCATTCAAATAAGATCCTATTTATAGAAAAAAAATCCAATGGTCAGCTCCCTCCTCTAAAATTTATATTTTTCCTTGAATCTCGGGGGGACTTGTACACTTTTTACTCAACCAACGGTTGGTTAGAAATAGATTTCATGACATCATTTCATAATAATAATATATGTAAGGAATAATAAGTTACTTAGCCAAATATGAATTTTTATAATCTAAGGAAAAATAGAATTTTGAGTCTAATCATAAACACAATGAGAATCTATAAGACATGGATATTAAGATTATGTTTTTCAATGATTTTGGAATCTAATTTCTAAAGATTCTAGAGTCTGAATTCCAATGAAGTTATAATTATTAGGAATTTAGTGTCCAAATTCTGAGGATTTTTGTAACACCTGAGACTTTTATGAGAAATATTTTGTTTTTATGTTATATAAATCATAAAAGGAATCTTTCACTACAAACAACACTATCTTGGCTTTCTTTACACACAACTGCGGCCTTCCTCGACAGCTTGCATCGTACGCAATACCGAGTTTCACTAAACAACGATATGCTATTAAAATATTATTAAAAATAGCCGTTATGAATAGTAATAACCACTTTTTGAAATTTTGTAAATTTTATTTTTCAAAATGGACTTCATTTTTGGATTTGGAATATCGAAATAAGATTAGGGTGAAATTTTGGTACTTTTCAGATAACTTTCATATTCTGATGAATAGTGAAAATCACTAAATTTTAATTAAAAACAACTTTTTTAATCGAAATAATTAATAGTGATAAATTATTAATTTGAGTGGTTTTAAATTATATTTAGAATATATTTTTACAATTTAATACAATTTTTCTCATTGGATGTAATTTCACATTTAAACCAGACATAAACAAGTGTCAATCTTTTGATAGTTATTATCTCTTAAAAACACGTTATTTGTTTTGACGACGAGAATTAATTTTTAAATTAATGTAACTAATATTTTTTGAATTTGGTAAAATAGAAAACATTTTTGAATTCATAATATCAAATATAGCTTAGGCCTAATTTTTGGTATTTGTTTCTGGAAACATTCATTTTTTGATGAATAGTGAAACCACTAAGTGGTAGTTAAAAAACTGAATTTTTCATAAAACTTAATTTTACCGCTTCTGTGGGTAGAATTTTGAAAATACACGAGACAAGGTTAATATCAAGGACTAAAATGTTGTTCAATGAGATGAAAATATTTTTTGTTGAATAGTAACTTTTTACTTTTTTTACCACGGTTAAAAGTAAATAGGGTAATTAAGAGTAAAAGTGTTATTATTATTACCCTAACACATGTCCCAATTCTATTGGATAAGTGTAATTAGGCCAAAAACAACCGTAGGAATAAAATATGACCATTTAGGCCCACTTGGATTAGATTAGAACGTTTATTATCAATTTATTTAAAGAAGGGTTAAAATAGTTAAAATCAACGTTTAATAACTAAATAATTTTTAATATAGGGTTATACATAAGATAAATTCGACTATAAATAGTAATTATAAATCTAAAAATATTTCCAACAAAATGGTATTTTATTTGTAATTTTTAGGCTTAAAATAATTTAATTTATTTATGATACAATGTTGATGCAATAATTATCTTATTAATGAAATATTGACATAATTGATGTTATAAATACCCAAATAAATTTAATTTGAGACATTTAATGAATTCCAATAATTTTTTATGTTAATATGACATGTTCTTATTGATTTAATAATTTTTTTTCGAACTAATCATTCTGTTATGATTTTCACAAAAATCAATTACCAAATAGTGTCAAAATTGACATAAAATAGTTTTTAAAACAAATATTATATTAATAATTGTTATTATATTCCTAAAAATCTAGGGTTAGGCCAAGATACTTATATAATGATAGGTGTATCATTAATGTACCACTTTGGGGTCTCTTGGATGTATATGGTATGTTTATTAACTATATAATATAAAAATACAAAGTGACATGGTAAATGTCAATCTAATTAACTAAGAGTAAAAACTAAAAGATAAGGTTAATATAATGACCTAAACTTGTCTAAATTCTATTTTATGAGAGGATTTCGACCCATCCACACCTCAGCTTCTAAATATATCAATTTGGAGCTATTAAAAACCGAATTTGACTTTATAATAAAATAATATTTTTAGTTATTCCAAAGGTGCCCCTCTCCTCCATTATAAAAGGGCACCTCCTCCCTCTTTTCCTCAAACCACTTTGATCCTTCAAGATCGGAAAAAACCTGCCAAATTATCTTCTCCACTTCCCTAGAAACATCCTAGAGTTCCTGGTCTTTTTCAAAGACCATTTTTAGTTCCCTGATCGGAGGTCTCAAAGAGGCGCTTCAAAGAAGAGGTAATGTCCGTTACCGATTCTTTCAACTTTATTTCTTCTTCCACTTCTTCTTCTTTAGTTGTTTCATTATGAAGTAATAGCATCAGTATCACTAATATACTTATATGTTATTATAGGTATGAAACAACCCTATTTCACCATCTATCCATCCTACGGAAAAAGAAATCACCGCGCGTGCGTACGTACGGAATACCGTCTCCACGCCGTGGTGTAATATATTTTCCACCACCACCTTACTTGGATGGGTATAATGGTGAAAATAATGACTATATATGATTATTGTAAAGTGATATTGATTCTGAAATAATATACATACATTCCAATACAATTCCACGATCATGGGAACGATTTCATCGCTCGTGCGTACGTACGGAATACCGTCTCCACGATGTGATCTGACTCATTCTAAATGATCTTAAATGCATAATGATTATAAAAATGAATTTAATGAATGAATATGATATATATTACACTAATACCATTCTGAAAATGAGGTATCTATAACCTAAAAAGAAAAATAAGAATTTATTCGACAAAACATGCATAAGAACAAAAAGTAATAAACACCCGAATAACAAGTAGTAATGAAATATTACTAATAAGAAGCTAAGAATATGACCATAAATGATATAATAAAAATAATTAGGATCTGGAATAAGTCAATAACATTATTTAAATCATTATACAGGAGGTACAGACACTTACGAAGAAAATCATACCTATGGTAAGGGACAATCCCACAATCTCACTTTTTATCCGAGATTGTTTATACTTCAGAATTTACTGGGGAATATTTATCACCCACATCCATGTTTCATCAATATGTAATATTATTCACATCCTCCTACAATTGTTTAATTCCAATTTTACCCTTCGGTGAGTTTTTAGTAAAAGATATGAAAGGAATCTTTTGTCGTTTTTCGTACGAGGTACTTTTTGACTTATCCGAAAAAAGTACAAGAAGAATGTTTTTTTAACTTATACGGCATGAATGTATTTTTAAAACATTATTTCCAAGGAGCTTCCTTTACAAGTTTTCAAGTTTATTTTTAATCAACTTCTTTTAGTTTATGATTGTATGACATGTTAAGAAAGGAAAAATATTTTTGAAGTAGAAAGGATATTTTCCTCAAGAATAGAGTTAAAGAGTTTTATCAAAATTATTTTCCATCTAAGATAATATAGGGTTATGTTGCTATCCCTTTTATTACATTGATGTGATTATGTTATGATGGAAATATTTTTATGATGTCACTATGTTTAAGATTCTCATTTTTATTACATGGGTTATGTTATGATGTACGGTTTTTGATTTTGTGGCACACATAAGAATGGTATCATTATGAGATGGGTGGGACCTATATCTCCCTCCAATGAATTGGGTAAAGATTTTATATCTCATGAGATAGACATGGCTGGAATGGCAGGTTAAACCAGTTCAGTGAAATAGGACTGAAACAAGGAGTGGACTCGGTTCAGAAATGGACTTTGTCCACTAAGATAGTCTTGGCAATGAGTCTTGACTAATATGAAATGATTCTCTATGATTATCTGTGTATGCCACAAAGTTTCATGTTTTACGTTATGATTATTGGGATTACATTTCACTACTATAATTTATCCCATGTTATGAAATTATGATCTCTTTTGCAGGTTAAGATTTCCAAAAGTTATGTTCTTATGTATATGATGTGATTGATATTTCTTTTGTTTACCCTTACTGAGAATTTGAGCTCACCCTTTTGTATGTTTTATTTCCTCAGGTCAGGAAGAATGTTATTAAATAGGATATTCCAAAAGGGACTCTAGATATGATGAAATAAATGGGAGGAAAATTAGATGCTTTATGAACCAGTTGTTTATGTTTCCCAGTTTCTAAAGACTCTATACCTATACGATCTTTTCCTAGTTTTGTTATATGTTGTAATAAGTGTGCTTCAATTCTGATGTAATAACAATGTATGTAAAGTATGGGTCATTATAGTTGGTATTAGAGGAAAGGTATAGTCAACCTTTGGAAACTAGGATGTGAAAGCCTTAGTAAGAACCCTAAAGATAAGTCTAAGCCTAGAACATAATCTTAGTGTTTTAGAAATGGCCATGAATAACCTATGATAATACCTTAAGTGTGAAATTTTATTCTTGATAAGGTGGTTTTCCTATTATAATTAGTGTTGCTCACACTATTCTTCTTGGTTTTAGTCAATGGATGGAACTCGAAGGAACCATGTTAATGCGGAATGCGATGGGAAATGCAATGATTTCCCCCCCCCCTGAGCAACCAAACGTTATGGGAGATGGAATGAAAAATCTTGTAGCCATGCTCACACAACTTTCTCAAGCTATGAATCATACAGGACTTCCAAACGAGAGAAGGAAGGAGCAACATTCTGTTGAATCCTTCATGAGGTAGCGTCCACCTTTATTCAGCGGGTCTACTGATCCATTAGTTGCTGAACAATGGATTAGTACTACTAAAAAGATATTTTCAGTTCATCAATGTTCTGAACATGATAAAGTCATCCTAGCAGTGTATCATTTGGAAGGAGATGCGGATCAATGGTGGAATCTTATTAAGAATACGAGTCAAAGGGATGAAATTGAGTAAATGGAATGGGACGAGTTCAAGAACTTATTTTTAAATAAGTACTTCCCTCGTATTCTCCGAACAAATATGGAGAAGGAGTTTCTTGAACTAAAGAAAAAGGATGATGAATCTGTTGGTACCTATGAAGCAAATTTTACAAGACTTTCAAGGTACGCTTCTGGTATTATTATCCAACTTGAGAGTAAGATCGATCGATTCTTTAATGGCTTAAAACCAAGTCTTCGAAGGGCCTTAGCCATAAGGGAATTCAATAACTATGAGGAAATCGTTCGATGTGATCTCAAAAGATGATATAGAGATTAGAGTAACCCATCAGTCATATGGGTTTGATAAGAAGAGGAAAATGTAATTCATAGGAAATCCAAAGAGCACACTGAAAAGAAGATGAGCTTTCCCTTATGCTCAAAGTGTGGAAAGAAACATGGAGGGAGTTGTCTAAAAGGGACAATTAAATGTTTCAAATGTGGAAAGGAAGGTCATCGGGCATTTGAATGCCGCAACGATGGAAAGAAGATGTCTAATGATGCAAACAAAGGAAGGGATACACAGAATGAACCTACTAAACTTCAATATTTTAAGTGCAATGATATTGGGAATTATGCCAATCAATGCCCAAATCCAAGGGTTGATGATGATGGTCGACATCAACAAACTCTTAAGGCTAAAGACAAAGGAAAGTCACATGCAATTTCTATCAGCGATGTGGAGTACAATAACTATGTGGTGAAAGGTACACTTACCATCCACTCTAAAGTAGAAATTTTTTTAGTTGATTCTGGATCCACCAACTCTTTTATTTCTGAAGAATTTTCTAAGAGTATCACCATATTACCACAACAATTAGATGTTGAGTTAGCTGTGACAACACCTAATGAAACAACAGCCAGATCAAAAGTTTATAATTCTTCCCTGATTGAAGTTTGTGGGAAAGTGCTTCCTGCAAATCATGTGATCCTTCCTATAGTGGAATTTTTTGTGATTCATGGCATGGATTAGCTTTCTTTATTTGGAGATCATATCAATTTCCAAAGAAGGGAAGTCACTTTTCATATTCCCGATCAATCTATGATCGTCTATCGATGCAAGGATGAACATAACCTTCCAGTGGAAATTTCTTCCATCTTATGGGTCTTGATTCCACTAAATGAGGGTTATTTATCTCAAATGGATGGAGAGAAACTCATGATTAAGAATATTCCCATTGTACGAGAGTTTGATGATGCCTTTTTGGAGGAATTTCTGGGTCTTCCACCAAATCGTGAAGTCTAGTTTTCAATAGAACTCGTACCGGGTGCTTTTCCTATTTCAAAGACACATTATAGAATGGCCCCAATTGAGTTACAGGAATTGAAGAAGCAACTCCAAGAGAATATTGATAAGGGATTCATATTCCCTAGTGCGTCACCTTGGGGAGCACATGTTCTATTAAGGATGGATCAATGAGACTCTGCATTGATTATTGATAACTTAACATGATCACTATCAAAAACAAATATCCTCTCCCGTGCATTGATGACTTATTTGACCAACTACGAGGAGCTCAATACTTTTCCAAGATTGATCTTCGTTCAGGGTATCATCAATTAAGGGTCAACATAGAGGATATACCAAAGACGGATTTCCATACAAGGTACGAACACTATGAATTTATAGTGATGCCATTTGGTCTTACTAATGCCCCTACTATCTTCATGGATCTTATGAATAGAGTCTTTAGAGACTATCTTGATCAGTTTTTGGTAGTCTTTATAGACGATATTCTTGTCTATTCAAAGGGAAAGGAAGAACATGGAGATAAATTGAGAATTATATTGAAGACCCTAAGAAAGGAGAAGATTTATTCCAAATTTACCAAGTGTGAATTTTGGCTTCAAAAAGTTTCATTTTTGGGTCACATAATCTTAAAAGATGGGATATTTATGGATCCAGCAAAAACAGAGGTTATCGAAAGATGGTTGAGACCAAAAACAGTAACTGAGGTCTGAAGTTTTCTTGGTTTGGCTGGATATTATCGATGTTTTGTGAATGATTTTTCACGATTATCTAATCTACTCACCTGGTTGACTCGGAAAGGAGTTACGTTTGGTTGGATGGAGGAATGTGAAGAGAATTTCAAGGATTTGAAAAGAAGGTTATCCAGTGCACCTGTGCTCACACTTCCTTGTAGTGGAGAAAGGTTTGTGATCTACAGTGATGCATACAAGAAGGGATTGGGGTGTGTTCTTAGGCAAAATGATATGGTGATAGCTTATGCCTCACGACAGTTGAAAATCCATGAGCAAAATTAACCAACTCATGATTTGGAGTTAGCTGCGGTAATTTTTGAATTAAAGATTTGGAGGCATTATCTTTATGGAGAAAGGTGTGATATTTATACTGATCATAAAAGTTTAAAGTTTATTTTCACACAAAAGGAGCTGATTATGAACCAAAGAAGATGGTTGGAGCTGATTAAGGATTATGACTGCTCAATTCATTACCACCCTGGGAAAAAAAACAAGGTGGAAGATGCATTAAGTCGACAAGACCATGCTAGCTTATCCATGATGAGGATCGCAAAAGATCCAATATTTATGGATTTACAAAGGATGGATCTTGGAATTATAATGGAAGGGGGAAATAGTATCTTTCTCAAATGAATTTTCAACCATCTATACATGTGAAGATTAAAGAGTCAAAGAAATAAGATGTAGAGTTACAAAAGAAGGTGAGAAAGATTCCTGAATTCAACCTTGATTGTGATGGGATAATAATGTTCAGGAATCAGGTTTGTGTTCCTCCCATCCCCAAATTAAATAAGGAGCTGATGGATGAGGCTCATAATTCTCCATTCTCTATTCATCCTGGAAGCATAAAGATGTATAGGGACCTGAAAGAGTACTTCTGGTGGGAAGGCATGAAAAGAGATGTTGCTGAATATGTCTCTCGATGCTTGGTTTGTCAGCAAGTTAAAGTTGAGAGATAGAAGTATAAGGGGATGTTACAACCATTACCCATACCTGAATGGAAATGGGAAAACATCACTATGGACTTTGTAACAGGACTTACTAAAACATCCAAAGGCAATACTGCTATCTGGGTCATAGTTGATCGTCTTACAAAGTCTGCACACTTCATTGCTATTGGAGTGGATTTCTCTCTGGATCAGATTGCCAGGATATATGTAAAGGAAGTGGTAAGATTGCATAGATTACCACTTTCTATTATATCTTATCAGGATCTGAGATTTACCTCGAAGTTCTGGCGAAGTCTTTAGCATACTCGGGATACATAGTTGAGTTTCAGCACTGCTTATCATCCTCAGACATACGGTCAGTCTGAGAGAACAATTCAAACTCTAGAAGATATGTTGAGAGCTTGCTCTATGGATTTCAAATGTGGTTGGGATCAACACCCAACTTTGGTGAAATTTTCTTATAATAATAGCATTCACTCCAGTATTCATATGGCTCCTTATGAAGCTCTCTATGGAAATAAATGCAGGACTCCAACTTGCTGGGATGAAGTTGGGGAAAGAAAGCTGTTAGGACCTGATCTTGTTGATGAGATGGAAGAAAGGGTCCGATCTATTCAACAACACATAAGAGTAGCTCAGAGTCGACAGAAAAGTTATGCCGACAACCGAAGAAATGACCTAGAGTTTAAAGTGGGTGATAAAGTGTTCTTACGAATATCTCCCTGGAAGAGGGTCATGAGATTTGGAAAGAGGGGAAAGTTGAGCCCTAGATATATTGGTCCTTTCGAAATATTGGATCGTGTTGGAAAGGTAGCTTACCGATTGGCGCTTCCACCGAATCTCTCTCAAGTTCACGATGTGTTCCATGTATCTCTCCTGAGAAAGCACATACCTGATCCTTCACGTGTGCTCAGCTCAGAAGTTGTACCGATGTAGCAAGATCTTTCTTATGAAGAACAACCGATAGAGATTCTGGATCGTAGTGAAAAATTCCTACGAAACAAGACGACTCGACTGGTGAAAGTTTTATGGAGGAACCACCAATTAGAAGAAGCTACATGGGAGCTTGAGGATATGATTAGGGAGAGGTATCCTCATCTTTTTGTTACAAAGTGACAAATTTCGAGGGCGAAATTCATTTTAAGGGGGGTAGAATGTAACACTCGATACTTTTATGAGAAATATTTTGTTTTTATGTCATATAAATCATCAAAGGAATCTTTCACTACACACAACACTAGCTTGGCTTTCTTTACACGCAACCGCGTCCTTCCTCGATAGCTTTCATCGTATGCAATATCGAGTTTCACTAAACAATGATATGCTATTATAATATTATTAAAACTAGCCGTTATGAATAGTAATAATCACTTTTTGAAATTTTGTAAATTTTATTTTTGAAAATGGACTTCATTTTTAGATTTGGAATATTGAAATTAGCTTAGGGTGTACTTTTGGTACTTTTCGGATAACTTTCATATTATGATGAATAGTGAAAATTACTAAATTTAAATTAAAAACAAATTTTTTAATCGAAATAATTAATAGTGATAAATTATTAATTTGAGTGGTTTTAAAGTATATTTAGAATATATTTTTACAATTTAATACAATGTTGTTCATTGGATGTAATTTCACATTTAAACCAGACATAAACAAGTGTCAATCTTTTGATAGTTATTATCTCTTAAAAACACACTATTTGTTTTGACAATGGGAATTAGCTTTTAAATTAGTTAATGTAACTGATATGTTTTAAATTTGGTAAAACAGACATCATTTTTAAATTCATAATATCAAATATATCTTAGGCCAAATTTTTGGTATTTTTTCTGGAAACTTTCATTTTTGGATGAATAGTGAAACCACTAAGTGGTAGTTAAAAAAACTAAATTTTTCATAAAACATAATTTTACCGCTTCTGTGAGTAGAATTTCGAAAATATGAGATACACAACTAATATGGAGGACTAAAATGTGGTTCAATGAGATGAAAATAATTTTTGGTGAATAGTAACTTTTTACTTTTTTACCACGGTTAAAAGTAAATAGGGTAATTAAGGGTAAAAGTGTTATTATTATTACCCTAACACATGTCCTAATTCTATTGGATAAGTTTAATTCGACCAAAAACAACCTTTAGAATAAAATATTACCATTTAGGCCCACTTAGATTAGATTAGGACGTTTATTATCAATTTATTTAAAGAAGGGTTAAAATAGCGAAAATCAATGTTTAATAACTAAATCATTTTTAATATAGGGTTGTACATAAGATAAATTCGACTATAAATATTAATTAGAAAGATAAAATTATTTCCAACATAATGGTATTTTATTTGTAATTTTTAGACTTAAAATATTTTAATTTATTTATGATACAATGATGATGCAGTAATTATCTTATTAATGAAATATTGACATAATTGATGTTATAAATACCCAAATAAATGAAATTTGAGACTTTTTATGAATTCCAATAATTTTATATGTTAATATGACATGTTATTATTGATTTAATTAATTGTTTTCGAACTAATCATTTTATTATGATTTTCAAAAAAATCAATTACCAAATAGTGTCAAAATTGACATAAAATAGTTTTTAAAACAAATATTATATTATTAATTGTTATTATATTCCTAAAAATCTATGGTTCGGCCAAGATACTTATATCATGATAGGTGTATCATTAATGGACCACTTGGGGGTCTCTTGGATGTATATAGTATATTTATTAACTATATAATATAAAAATACAAAGTGACATGGTAAATGTCAATCTAATTAACTAAGAGTTAAAACTAAATGATAAAGTTAATGTAATGAACTAAACATGTCTAAATTCTATATGATGAGAGGCGTTAGACCCATCCCCACCTTATCTTCGAAATATATCAATTTGGAGCTATTTAAAACCGAATTTGACTTTATAATAAAATAATAATTTTAGTTCTTCCAAGGGTGCCCCTCTCCTCCCTTATAAAAGGGCACATCCTCCCTCTTTCCCTCACACCACTTTGAGCCTTCAATCTCGGACAAACCCGTCCAAATTCTCTTCTACACTTCCCTAGAAACATTTTAGAGGTCCTGGTATTCTTCAAAGACCAATTTTAGTTCCCTAAGAGGAGGTCTCCAAGAGGCCCTTCAAAGAAGAGGTAATGTCCGTTACCGATTCTTTCAAATTTATTTCTTCTTCCACTTCTTCTTCTTTAGTTGTTTCATTATGAAGTAATAACATCAGTATCACTCATATACTTATATTTTATTATAAGTATGAAACAACCCTATTTCACCATCTATCCATCTTATGGAAAACGAAATCACCACGCATGCGTATGCACGGAATACCGTCTCCACGCCGTGGTGTAATCTATTTTCAACCACCAACTGACTTGGATGGGTATAATGGTGTAAATAATGACTATATATGATTATTGTAAAGTGATATTGATTCTGAAATATTATACATACACTCCAATACAATTCCACGGTCATGGGAATGATATCATTGCTCATGCGTACATACGAAATACCGTCTCCACGATGTGATGCGACTCGTTCTAAATGATCTTCATTGAATAATGATTATATAAATGAATTGTATGAATGAATATTATATATATTACACTAATACCATTCTGGAAATGAGGTATCTATAACATAAAATGAAAAATAAGAATTTATTCGACAAAACACGCATAAGAACAAAAAGCAATTAACACCCGAATAACAAGTAGTAATGAAATATTACTAATAAGAAGCTAAGAATATGACAAAAGATGATATCATAAAAATAATTATGATTCTGGAATAAGTCAATAAAATTATTTAAATGATTATACAGGAGGTTCGGACACTTACGAAGCAAATCGGACCTAAGGTAAGGGACAATCTCACAATCTCAATTTTTATCTGAGATTGTTTATACTTCAGAATTTACTGGGGAGTATTTATCATCCACATCCATGTTTCCTCAATATGTAATATTATTCAAATCCTCCTAAAATTGTTTAAATCCAATTTTACCCTTCTGTGAGTTTTTAGTAAAAGATATGAATGGAATCTTTTGTCGTTTTTCGTACGAGGTACTTTTTGACTTATCCGACGAAAGTACAAGAAGAATGTTTTTTTAAATTATACGGCATGAATGGATTTTTAAAACATTATTTCCAAGAAGCCTCCTTTAAAAGTTTTCAAGTTTATATTCAATCAAATTCTTTTAGTTTTAGATTGCATGACATGTTAAGAAAGGAAAAATGTTTTTGAAGTAGAAAGGATATTTTCCTCAAGAATGGAGTTCAAGAGTTTTATCAAAATTATTTTCCATCTAAGATAATATAGGGTTCTGTTTCTATACCTATTATTACATTGATTTGATTATGTTGTGATGGATATATTTTTATGATGTCACGATGTTTAAGATTCCCATTTTTATATCATGGGTTATGCTATGATGTACGGTTTATGATTTTGTGGCACACATAAGAATGGTATCATTATGAGATGGGTGGGACCTTTATCTCCCTACAATGAATTGGTTAAAGATTTTATATCTCATGAGATAGACATGGCTGGAACGACAGGTTAAACCGATTCAGTGAAACAGGACTGAAACGAGGAGTGAACTTAGTTCAGAAATGGACTTTGTCCACTAAGATAGTCTTGGCAATGAGTCTTGACTAATAAGAAATGATTCTCTATGATTATGTGCATATGCCACAAAGTTTCATGTTTTATGTTATGATTATTTGGATTACATTTCACTACTATGATTTATCCCATGTTATGAAATTATGATTTCTTTTGCAGGTTAAGATTTCCAAAAGTTACGTTCTTATGTATATGATGTGATTGATATTTCTTTTGTTTACCCTTACTGAGCATTTGAGCTCACCCTTTTGTATGTTTTATTTCCCCAGGTCAAGAAGAAGGTTATTAAGTAGGATATGCCAAACGAGACTCTAGATATGATGAAATAAATGGGAGGGAATGTAGATGCTTTATGAACCAGTTGTTTATGTTTCCCAGTTTCTAAAGACTCTATACCTATACGGTCCTTTCCCGGTTTTGTTATATTTTTTAATAAGTGTGCTTAAATTTTGAAGTAATAACAATGTATGTAAAGTATGAGTCGTTATAATTTTGGATTCCAAATTTTTCAGAATTCAAATTCTTAATTTCAAATAATTCAGATTCTGAATTTCGTATAATTTGGAGTCAAAATTTTAAAGAATTCAGGGTCTGTATTTTAGAGAATTCGGGGTGTGAATTTCATAGAATTTGGAGTCTGAATTTTAGAGAATTATCATGAAGAATTTAAGAGAATTTGGATCATGGATTTTAGATAAGCCAGAGTCTGAATTTCAGTGAATTCAGAGTCCAAATTTTAGAGAATTTGGAGTCTGAATTTTAAAGAGTTCAGAGTCTGAATTTCAGAGAATTTGGAGTCTAAATTTTAGAGAATTCGGATCCTGAATTTTAGATAATTCAGAGTCTGAATATTAGATGATTCAGTTTATAAAAATAGAACACTCTTTATCAATGTAATTATAAGATTCCAAGGTTTTAGATACAAATCTTAAAGTTTTGACTTAGAAATAAAATGATTCTGATTTAGAGAGACTATATAATGAGACAATGAAAACCAAGGTAAGGATAAAATATTCCTTAGATAAGGGAACCAATTTTTATGAAAATAATCCTATTGGAAATATTATTTTCCTTAAGATAAAGTGTTTATTATATTCAAAACATAGAGAAATGGGAAATTCATATGGAAACCTTATTGAATCAGTAATCTCCCCCTTTTTAGAAAGCACAAACCACCTTACAAAAAATAAGAACTACAATATTTCTTTATGAATTTTAAAATAAAACTTGTCTCCCTTCACTTATGAATCATGATGAATACAACTAACTCCCCTATATGTTTGGAGATCTCTAAGGGTCATATTCCGGACTTCCTTAGAGAATTTTTACTTTTTATTTCATAAGAATGACTTCTTTATGTAAATTTTCCCTTACTTTGGGAATTATATTATTTATACTTAGTTTTATTTTTATCATTCCTTCCCCCACCCCCTTGTGATTTTTAAAAAGAAATAGAGAGAATGGAAAAAAAATATGATACTTGAATGATTAGAACTATACAAAAAAAATTAAGAACAATCAAATTTTCATTATGATTATAAAAATTTTTATAGGAAAAAAAATACAAAAAATACAGGAATTGTAAGGAAAAAATATTCAACCTTATTTTTCTCCTTTTGAATGATCTTCTCCACAACAGTCTTCAACTTCTTACGCTTCTTATGATCTTCTTTAAAGCTCTTGTGCAACAGTTCCTGACCATGATTTTTCTTTTCTGGAGCCTTGATATTTTCATCCTAAGACTTAAGCATTTCTGCATGAGACTCTAAAATCTCTTCTTACTGACTAAAAATTTAATCAAACTCTTTTTTGATATCCCTTTCCCTCTTCAAATTAAAATAAACTAAATTCAGTTTCCCATAGAGATCCTTTTCTTCCTACTTGAGAGCTACTTGTTCTAGGTTAATCTTCTCTGTAAAACATTTTGTAAGAACCTTTGTCCTCTCATCTGCTCTATCAAAATAATCCATTACTGAATCCAGAAATTCATCCATAATTCTTAGAACTTGAATTGTTTTCTTAGACAACTTTGTAATCTCCTTACAAGACCTTCAGTGTTAATCATACCCGATATAGAATGTATTGAAATCATCCTCAAGATTGATTAATTTTCCCATGAGAAATCTAACTGAATACAACTTTTGATTGAATGAGTGTTGAGCACATGACACCTCAAGTAAATACTCAGAAAAAGGTAATAATATCAACTAATTTCTTCAATGAATGTACTATAATGTCCAGACCCATTGAAGATGATTATGAATCTAATTCCTTTGTAGGTGAGGATTATTCTTCTATCTCAACAACCATTCTTTTGGGAGATCAACCAATATCCTTATTAGATACAACATATTTCTTAGGTGTATCAAATATCACCTATTTTCAATTATCAAATCTAGAAATGGACTCTGTAGATTTTGGGGATTCATGATTAGATTAATTTATAACCATAATTCTTGAATCATAAAATTTACTGAGAGATGGTTTAGCTTAGGTGTTTTACTCCTTTGAGTCCAAGGCACTCTATTGTTTTCTCCTTCGTAGAACCTTATGATTTATTTAGTAACTTATGGGTTCAAAAAATAACTTCTTCATTATATGGTACACAAATGATACTTGCAGCCATGTTGAAGAAAATGGAATAGGTTTTCCCATAACTCTTGAATCAAAACATATCTCTTTCACCTTCATTAAAAAAAGATTATTGTCACGTAGAACTAAAAAAGTATCTTTGGGTAAAAAAGATCTTATGTTTTTTGTTTGGCTATGTAAAGACTCTTCCAACCATTGAGCTTGATATTTTGTGTAATCAAGGAATTATTCTTATTGAGAAATCTCAGATCAACTAAACTTTCTCTGTATATTTTACACTCTATGATTTCCTTATATGAATACATTTTTTTTCAATGTAAAAGATTCCAAAGACATTTGTAGTCTGAGAAAACTCTAAAAATTAGAATGGTCTTTTTGATGATAGGAAGAGCTTCAGGGCTGAAAATCATAAAAACCGATGTGGGACAAGAAATAGGGAGGCCTTTATATAGGCCTTGAGGTGATAGTTCAAATTCCTGATTTGATCCAATGGTTGAAACAAACACAATCTGATTAGATAGTTTAGATGAAAGATGGAGATGGATTTTGTGGGATTAATTATTTTGGAAATTTTTAAGGTAAAAAAACTAATTTAAGGAATGTGAATCCAAATAATTTTCTAAAAATAAGATAAAAATACCAACAGATAAAATATTCAATTTTGAAAAAATTAATTAAGGAAACATACCTTTCAGATTTGTAGGAAAAGTTTCAATAAAGGATAAAATTATTTTTGAGAAATTTTGGATTATGGAAAATTTTATTAAGGAAGGAAAATTTTGGATTCCAGAATTTTGGGTTCTGAAAATTTTTTTACGAAAAGAGAAAAAAAATTAATAAGAAAAAAATTTTGGTTACCAAGAAAATGTACACCACCTAAGAACAAGAGTTTCTTAATGTAAGGAGATAGGTTTCATCAAAAAGATAATATGGAACATTACTATATGGTTATCATTCCTAAACTTTTTTAATGTTTTCAAATATATCGAAGTGTAATGATTTTCTAAAAATATCAGCAAGTTGACCTTCCATTATGATACATTGAAGAATGTAATCTCCTTTCAGTGTGTGATCCCTAAGAAAGTGATGCGTAATATCTCTGTGTTTTTCGTGAGAGTGATGTACAAGGTTTTTTCTTCGGTAAATGACACTAGTATTATCACACAATATCTGTGTTTTGTTTAAAATTATTTCATAGTCTGTGAGTGTGGGTTGCATCCACAACACTTGGGCACAACAACTTCCAGCTATTACATATTTACATTTAACAGAGGAAAGTTCTACTGAGTGTTGATTTTTGCATGACTGAGAAAATAATGAATCTTCTATGAAATTAAAAGTTCCAGATGTACATTTTCTATTCATTGTACATCCACCAAAATCAGTATCCAAAAAACTTTTTAAAACAAAATCACTTCCAAAATTATAGAAAAGTCCTAAATCTATGGTTCATTTTTAATAGTGAAAAATTATTTTCACTACATTTAAATTTGGATTCCATTGGATTAGATTGATATCTTTCACATAATAATAATGAAAAAATTAAGTCTGGACGACTGGATTTCATGTATAGTAAACTTTATATCATACCTCTAATTGATGTTGATCTATTGGTTTTCCAGTTTCAACAAGATCAATAGAGTTTGAGGTACCGATTAAAGTGCTTATACTTTTAATATTGTCATATCCATATATTTTAATAAGACCTTTAATATACTTATCTTTTGAAACATACGTTCCTTATGGTTTTTGAGAAATTTTAAAACCTAGAAAAAATGTTAACTCTCCCATCATACTCATTTCAAGCTCATATTTCATTAGATTCGTAAACGAATTAGTTAATGATTAAGGAGTTGAATAAAAAATAATGTAATTAACATAGATTTGGAAAATCAAAACATTTTTATTATCTTTCTTTATATAAAGATTTGGATCAGTAGTTCCATTTGCCTAATTTTTTTGTAACAAAAATCTTATAGGTTTATCATACCAGGATTTAGGGGCAAGTTTAAGTCCATATATAGCTTTGGTAAGTTTGAAAACATGTTTAGGATGTTTTGTGTCTTCAAAAACAGGAGGTTGTTCAACAAAAACATACTATTGAACATGTCTGTTAATGAAATAACACTTCACATCCATTTGAAAAAGGTTAAAATTAAAGAATACTTCAAAGGAAAGTGAAATTTGAATAGATTCAAATCTAGATACATGAGCATAAGTTCCTTCATAGTCTGTTCCTTCTTTTTTATTATAGACATTAACAACTAATCTAGCATTATTTCTTACTATGAATCCATTTTCATCACACATATTTATGAAAACCAATTTTACTCCAATTACTGATGTTTCATTAAGTCTCTTAACAATGGTCTAGACATGGTTCTTTTTAAATTCATTTAGTACATCTTTCATGGCTTTTATCAAATCATTATAACATAAATAATCATTAGTTATTTTTTATTCTAATTGAGCGAGAACTGATAGATGTTCTACTTTATTTCTTAAGGAACCTCTAGTCCTTGTAGGTTCATTTACATCACTAATGATACTATCACTGGGATGATTCTGAAGAAACAACAGATTTTTATTTTGTAAAACCTGTTTAATAACAATAGGTAAAAAATATTCTGTGTTAAATGATTTAGCAATTTTTTATTGGAAATTTTCCTTATTATAAGTATCTTCTATCAAGGGTAAAAAATAATATTTTGAAAACAAATCTGAATAAGTAGGTTGAGGTTGTTTAAAAACAAAAGGATCAGTTTCATAGAATTTAAAATGCACTGTTTCTTTAACAGTACAAGTATTTTAATTAAAAACTCTACAAGCCTTAGAAGTAAGGGAATAGCCTATAAAATTTCCTTCACCATAGTTGGGTGAAAATTTATATAATCCTTAGTATTTAGGATGAGTAATTTGCAACCAAATACTTTTATGTAAGAAAGTTTAGGTTTTCTATAGGTCCACAATTCATAAGGTGTTTTGTTAAGAAAGGGTTTGATTAAAACCCGATTTATTGTATAATAAGCAATACTAATAGCTTCAGCCAAAAAATGTTTAGAAATCTAATATTCAATCAACATGGATTTAGTTATCTCATGAATAATTTGATTTCTTCTTCCTATAACACCATTTGTTGAGGAGTTCTTGGAGTTTAAAATTTATGAGCAAAACATTTCTTACTACAAAAAGTTTCAAAATATGAATTTTGATTTTCTCGTCCTGATCACTACAAATTATTATCAATTGATGAATTTTCTCCTTTTTAAATTGTGCACTAAATGATTTGAAATAATAAAATTCATCAAATTTATTTACTAGAAAATATACCCACTTAAATCTAGTGTAATCATTAACAAAGACTAATACATAATGTTTTCATCCAAAACTTCTAGTTTGTGTTGTTCCAAAAAGATCCATATTCACTGAATATAATGAATTTGAAGTGGAGACTTCACCGATTTATTTAAAACTTGATTTATGTTTCTCTCTATATTTACAAGTATAAAAAACTTTTTAAGAGTCAAATCTATGCTTCGATATATCCTAAACAAATAATTTCTTTGAGAGTTTTTATAAGTTCATAAGATTACTGTGTCCTAACATTCTATTCTATAACCTAGATTTATCTTCCATTGCACTAAGGAAAGGAATATATTGGATCCTAATATCTTCAATGTTTAGTGTGTATACATTGTCATGCATATGGGAAGAAAGAACAAACTCTTCCTTGGAATTGTGTAATAAGAATTTATCATTCCAGAAATTCACAATGGTAACCTTCATCACACAATTGACTTATGATAATGAGTTTGTTCTTAAGACATTTAACAAATAAAACATTGTAAATTAATGTTTTTCCAAGAAAAATAATGTTACCTATACCAATAATTTCTCCCTAAGCATTATCTCCAAAAATTTCTTTTCCTTTTTTTTGACTTGATAACATTTTCAAAGATTTTTTTGTTACCTGTCATATTTTGGGAATATCCACTATCCATGTACCATGTATTTCTATTCATACTATCTTTATTTTACTGAAAATTAATGTGTTAGAATTTTTGAATCCAAAATTTATTAGATCCCAAAATTTCAGAAAGTAATATTTTAGGAATACACATTTTCTTAGAAAAAGAAGCTTCTTGAAAACCTATATATTGAGTTTTGTTTAAAGAATACTTTCTATCTCAATGTTTACCACACTACAATTTAATACAAAATAGAGCACTTTGGGGAACGAAATAATTATTAATAAAGACTAGTTTTGAATGAGTATAACCAAATCCAGAACTATTTCGTAGAGGACGAATTAGGGAATACATCTTGTCAAAGATTTCCTTTACAGAGATAAAGTTTGATAGGAATTTCCTTAGGGAAAATATTTATGACTTTAGTTTAATAGCCAAGTTCTTATCCTCAATGATATTATATTTAGAACTAGAGTTATCCTCTAAAATATATTTCTTGGAAATATCATCTTCAAGATCCTTAGAATGTTTATCCTTCTTGAAATTATCATCCTTTTAGTTTTTTGAAAATCATTCAAAATAAACACATTTATGATTAATATATATAGAATGATATGAAACTTCATTAGTTAAAATAGAAATTCTGTAATTTTCTTTGTCTAATATATTTTTTTCTTATATTTTAATTTTCATGAATTATAGAAAATCTAGAGGCTTCATCATATAATGGTAAAGATTTATCTTCATATTAATAATATTATTTATCTGAAGACTTATAATATTTATCATTAGTATAATTTTCATTTAAAGATACAATGGTAGTAGATTCAGCATTGTGTACCTTGTACATTAGATAATGATTTTCAATGGGTATTTAGCTAGTATAATAAATTAGTCTAACTAGAAGTTTCATACTCTGAAGATTCATCTGAAGAGTCACCACCATTAGCACACCACATATCATTATCATTCAAGATATTCTTATCCTTCGATTTTTAATACTTCTTTTTATTCTTCTCTGAATTCTTTTCTTTTCTATATTTTCTTTTAGTTATGGAACAATCTGGCTTGATGTATCTAGCTCTTTTTCATTCAAATAAGGAAACTTACAAATCATTCTTGTATATTATTTATTTAGTCTTATATCATTGATAAAAGTATTTATTTCCAACTATCTTTTTCATCTTTCGAGAAATATTAGCTAACTCATTTTCATAGTGTTCACTTTCACTAGACTTAGATAGAACAATGAATTTCTTAGACATAGATCTTGTAACCCTTTCTGGTGTCCTGAAATTAGTAGTAGTAGAGGCTACACTTACATTTCCATTTTTCTTCTTCTTCATATAAACATTTATATTCATTATTGTTTCATGTTGAAGAATATTTAAAAGAAGTTCATTGAGAGTAATTTGTGTAACGTTCATGTTTTCATCAATGGATTTTCTTTTTGATTCCCAGTCATTTGGCATAGTATCAATTATATTGACCACAAGCACTTCATCATCTAACAATTTCTCTCCCACAGATTGAAGTCTGTTTACGATGGTTATAAAAATTTGTTTCACTATGAAAACTGGTTATCTATAGGGAAATAAGAATCCATGATAATCAGCTCTCAACATAGCTCTTCTAGTCTCTATCACTTTAAAAGCCCCAAAATGTGCAACTTCAAGTTTCAGCCAAATACAATTGGTATGTTTACAAGATGATATTTAACTATATATATTACTGGTCATAGAACTCAACAAGGTATTGTGTTCCTTGTAATTTAGTTGATATTCTTATTTTTCTTCGTTGGTGAAGGTTTTGACTTCCTTGTCTGGAATTTTGTAATCACTAGTTAGCATAACAAAATTATCTACTCCATTGTTGATAAAAAAATTTATTCTATCTCTCTAGTACTCATAATAATTACCATAAAATATTGGTGATCTGGTAGGATTTATATAATCAATGGAACCAATATTCATACCTGCCATTCTATAAGAAAATATCTTTCCAACAAAACATGTATGTAGAAAAAGTTTATAATCAACGACAAAAATATCTAGGAAAAACATGGACAAAAAAAGTTAAGAAAAAATATAAAACTTGAGAAAGAAACCGTATAGGTGAGTATAAGTATTTCAAGGTCCTCCCCTGATTCCAATTTTAGGATCGAAATAGTTTATGTAGATTCTCAATTACAAGAGGGTGGGGGTGAATTATATGTTCAAAAATTTAATTTTTAAATTTAAGGAAAACTATGTTTAAGTAAGTTAAGGAAGGTTAATTCAAAAACCCTCTGTAGTTATTAACTATAACAAAAACATTATTAGATTATAGAAATATGAATCTAGAATTAAAACTTAAGAAAAAGTTTCTTAAAGGATGATTCTACATTAAAGCATATAGAATCTTATTTATCAGAGTATGTAAAGTCAAAGAATATATAATAAAGTTATACTTTCTTCCATTATCCAAATACAACAGAATTAAAACTTGAAACAAAGAAAGTAGCAAGTAGGAAATCTTTTAACCCAAAGAGTAGAGTATCCAACAACCATTGATAAAGGTCCCTTGATTATACTTTTGAGAAATATTGTCTTACCCACACTAGGGAAGTCCCTCGATATGAATATTGGAATCTGTCTTTCTATCGTCAAAATCCCTCGATAATTAGGGTAGTTGGAACCTCTATCATCATATCCCCATAAACCCTCGATTGTACTCAATAATAATCAGAGTCTCATAATGAAAGCTGAACAAGATGTTCATACCCACACAAAACATGAGAGTCTCTCTCTAGAAATGACTTCAAAATATGAAATCTATAGATTTATGGAACGGTTTTGAGCTCATTTAAATGAGCTTCTATTTATAGGAAATACTCCAATGGTAGGATCCCTCCTCCAATGGTCATATTTTTCATTAAATCTTAGAGGGACCTATACACGTGTCACTCAACTAACGGTTGGTTAGAAACAGATTGCACGACATCATTTCATAAAAATAATATGTTTAATGAAAAAAGAAGTTTCTTTAAAAAATATGAATTTATGGATTCTAAGTAAAAAAATATAATTCATAGTCTAATAATATACACAATCACAATCCATAAGTATAAGGCCCCAGCTTTGAACCTTACTTAATCTTGAGTTATTACAAGATTACACATTGAGGATCTTTTCAGGTTTAGAGTTTTAGAGAATTAGATCATAAAACTTGCATTACATTCCACATATAAACGAAGTGGTTACATAACGATAGTATTCTTCTTTCCCATCAATGGAAACATATTTAAGATAAAGCATGGATTCTTTCTTGAAACTTCCTTGACACTATCATCATATCATGTACCTTTCCCTTGACCTGTGAAAAACATTTCATAAAAACTTGGGATGAGCATAAAAAGATCAGTAAGGGATATAAAAATATGGAAAGGAAACATGGGTACATATATGAATAAGAATGAAATCATACTTTACCCATAAAACATAAGCACTTTAACATACCTCCTCAAATCATGAATAAATCATAGAAATCATAAGACATAAAGGTAACTTGAGGCATTCATAACATTCTTATGTAGGGAGTAAACCTCTTGGTTATGTTTGGAATACCCATCACAGTATATTCCCTAAATCTCTTCGGAGAAACCTTAACGTTTCACTCTTTCGCGTTACCCAATGCATTGGAGAGCTATAACGGGATCACCCACCATTAGTTTATTACGGAACCACCCGTCTTCATAATAATGCCCAAGAACCTCAACATAATCGTATCACATAAAACATGCATAAAGGAAACATAACATTCCCACTATTAAATCACAAGATATAAATACAACACATTGATATAAAAACATTATGAAAACCATTTTCAATACAAAAATAAAAGAAAAGTAAAAAATGGTATTTATTTTTCTTTTAAAAATAAAGTATGGCTTGTAGAGGAAGCCGAAACCCAAATAATGGTCATGGCGGCGGAGAAGTCGTTGTCACCGCATACGTATGACAAAAACATTCCCTTTTTTCGTTTAGTAAACGCTTTGTATAAAAAAGATTCCTTTTGTATAAACTTAAAATTCAAAGGGTTTTATACACCATATAAAAGAAGGTTGTGTATAAAACAAAATATGCCTCAATGAAAGGAGATTGAGATGAAGTCCCATACCTCGGGTCCGACTTGACTCGATCGTTCTTTAATGTCCTGAATAATAAACTTGAGTTAATTTATACTTTCTTAAGAACATTTTTTAAGTTCATTATTCCTTTTATATCACTTACTTCCATGTCATGAACACTATGTAATTATTTAAGTTAATAACGGTCATTTTAACGATCATTGGTACTTGAGTCAAAAATAAACCCTTTATAATTACAAGTTTTTCATGTATCCATTATATCCAGAATTATAATAATGATGTATATATCATATATATCCAGTGTATACATACATTTATAATATTACATAATCATTTAGAGGTAAGAAATGAAATGCACCGTTCATGGAGACGGTAAGCCGTACGTACGCATGAACGCTACTTTCATTTCTATTTCGTATTTTATAGAATAGAATCATAATGATATAAAGGTATATTATAATTCTAGTATAATATCATATATAATATCATAGTTCCATCCTTTATACATCCCACATATGGTTTTTAACGAATCAAATCACTTTGAGGGGGCGGTAGTCCGCACTTCCTTAAATGAAGATATCACGTTTACCCATAATGGAAACCATAAAGGTATGCCCAAAATGAAAAATAAAAAATCTTAAGGAAAACATGAACATATTATATATCATATATAAATATAGTGACATCTTAATGGCCACCTTTGAAGGTTTTAAAAGAATGTTGAACAATCATCGTTTCGGGAGGCATAAATTCACCATCCACGGAAACAATATGTCCTTTAACCATTAGATGTTGGTGTGTGTAAGTGTAGCTCGAATAATTCTTATAACAATATCCTAGTATATTGAATATACTGTAGTTGTTACAAAAGAAATGAATAAAAAGAGTTTAGGGGGTTGGAGAAGCAAAATAAAACAAAAGGATTCAAGTGAAGACATTACCTTAAAATCGAGTAACTCCATTTGGTTTGAGCTCAAAGGCTTCCTTGGGAAGACTTCTGCCCAAAGTGAGGCTTCAAGGAGTAATAGAGGGATGTGTAGAGACAAAATGGGTAGGGTTCGGCCGAGTCAAAGGCTTTTGGAGTGTGTGTAAGGAGGTAGAGGTGGGGGCCTTTTATAAGAGGATAGGAGGGGCACTCTTGGAAAGTAAAGAAATGTTACTTTATTTCAAAATGATTTTCGGATTCAAAAGGTCCCACATTGATAAAATTACATGGTAAGGTGATAAGGGTTATAAATCCACCCACCCAATAGGTTTTGGACATGTGTAGGTTATAGAGTTTACATTATCATTTCATTTTATTTAAATCCTTTATTAATGAGGTAATCGCTGCATCATCATGATGTCATAAATAATTTAATTTATTTAAAGTATAAAAATTATGAAAAAAATAAAATGATTTAGGAAATCGTTTTAGATTTGAAATTAACATTTATAGTCCAAAATATAATTTATGTAGACAAAATTAAAAATATTTTACTTAGGTGATACATTCTTTGTCACATTTAACATTCTTTAAAAATAAAAAGATAAAAAGTCAGTTTCTCACAAAAGTGATTCCATGGGGCCCCCAAGTTTGGCACAAGGCATACCATGGTCGTCCATGAGACAAAAATTAGCCTTAGGAAACATGTTGTGGTATTTTTGTATTATTATGATATCATTTTATTATCTTTAACTACCTAATTACTCATTAATCAAGATAATTAAAGATAATTACCATCGTTACTATTCATAATGTCCAAAAAACAAAAGAGTCTTGATTACATAATTTGGACCTTATGATTCCAAATATGTAATCCATTTTACCAAATTCCAAACACAGAAATTTAAATAATTCATTTAAAAATAATTCTCATTGTAAAAACAAATAGCGGGTTTTTTTGAAACAATATCTATGAAAAGTATGGCATTAGTTTTTGCCCAATTCCAAAGTGAAATTAATCCTAATGACCACCATTGGATTAAATGGTAAAAATATATCCTAATTTAACTTTAAAACCAATTCAAAAGATAATCTAATCATATAAATAAATTAGATTAAAAAGTAGTTTTGATGTAAAATGCAGTATTTTTCACTATTCATTAAAAAATGAACATTGTCAGAAAAATACCAAAAATTTATCCAAAGTAAATTTCAATGTCCCAATCATAATGAATATGTTTATTTTGAAAAATATAGATTATAAAGTTGTCAAAAGATTGACTTAAAAAGGGTTTTCCATCAAAAGGCAGAAAAACAATCTTTTAAGAATATTAGTGTATTCCATGCATAAGATTGTATTTATTTTCATTTTAAGACTCTAAAACACTATCTTAATCATTAATAGACATAGATAAAAATATCTATTATTCATTAATTACTTGGGATGTTACATCTTTCCCCCTTTAGAAAATTGTATCCCCGCAATTTATTTACTTATTGAATAATTGGGGGTACTTATCCCTCATTGCATTTTCAGATTCCCATGTTGCCTCTTCCATCATGTGGTTTTTCCACAAAACCTTCACCTGATTAATCACCTTATTCCGTAACACTTGCTCCCTTTGGTCAAGAATTTGGACCGGTTGTTCCTCATAAGATAGGTTGTCTTCCATCTGAACTACCTCTGGACTCAAAACATGAGATGGATCTGGCATATACTTTCTCAACATCGAAACGTGAAAAACATTATGTACCTGAGATAAAATCGGAGGTATAGCCACCCGGTATGCAACTTATCCAACTCTCTCCAGAATTTCATATGGTCCAATGAACCTTGGAATCATCTTTCCTTTCTTACCAAATCTCATCACACTTTTCCATGGCGAGACTTTGAGAAAAACATGATCACCTGCCTCAAAAGTTTGACCCTTCCTCATGTTGTCTCCATAACTCTTCTGCCTACTCTGAGCTGTTCTCATGTGTTTTTGAATCAGCTGAACTTTTTCTGCCATCTCTTCTACCAATTCTGGTCCCATCTGCTTCCTTTCACCCACTTCATCCCAGAAAGCTAGAGTTCGACACCGCTTCCCATATAACCCCTCAAATGGTGCCATTTGTATACTGGAATGAAAACTGTTATTATATGAAATTTCAACCAAAGAAAGTTGTTGGTCCCAACTTCCCTGATAATCCATCGAACAAGCTCGTAGCATATTCTCCAAGGTCTGAATTGTTCGTTCTGACTGCTCATCTAATTAAGGATGAAAAGCTGTACTAAAATTTAATTCAGTACCCAACGACTTCTGAAGGCCTTTCAAAAGGTTAGAAGTGAACCTGGGATCACGATCAGATACAATGGAGAGAGGAACTCCATGTAACCTGACTATCTCTTTAAGATACAAATGGGAAAGTTGATCTAGGGAAAAAGTATCTTGTATAAAAAGGAAATGAGCAGATTTACTCAAGCGATCAATAATAAACCAGATTGTATTATTACCTTGATATGTCTTCAGTAATTCCACAAGAAAGTCCATGGATATATTCTCCCATTTCCACTCTGACACTGGTAAAGGCTGAAGTATCCCTTTCGGTAACTGCCGCTCTTCTTTAACCTGCTGACAAGTCAAACACTTCACAGTAAAATCAGCAATATCTCATTTCATTACAACCCACCAGTAATACTCCCGCAGATCTCTGTACATCTTAGTACTACCAAAATGAACTGAAAATGGAGAAGTATGAGCTTCACATAACAACTCTCTCTTCAACTATGAATCACAATGCAGACACAATCTTTTCCCAAATCTCAAAACACAATCATTATCAATTTTGAATTCAAGAAACTTACCTTTCTGAACCAGCTCTACCTTTTTCTGTAACTCACTGTCTTGCTTCTGTGTTTTCTTGAATCTATCTGATAGAGATGATCTCACTGATACCAGAAACAAAACAGAAGAACTTCCTGCACCAACAACTTCTATGCCAAAGTTCATCAAATCCTTAACCAAAGGATCGCGTTCCAAACGCAACATTGCTAATGAAGCATTACTTTTTTGACTCAGAGCATCAGCCACTTTATTTGCCATTCCCGGATGGTAATGAATTGTACAATCATAATCCTTGATTAATTCTAGCCATCTCCTCTGTCTCATGATTAACTCTTTCTGAGTGAATATATACTTTTAACTTTTGTGATCAGTATAAACTTCACACTTTACTCCATACAAATGATGCCTCCAAATTTTTAAAGCGAAAACAACAGCAGCTAATTCCAAATCATGTGTAGGGTAATTTACCTCATGAGTTTTCAACTGTCATGAAACATAAGCAATTACCTGATCATTCTGCATTAGGACGCAACCAGGTACTTTCAATGAAGCATCGCTGTATACAACAAACTCACCATTCCTGGAAGGTAGTGCCAAAACTGGAGCATTCACCAATCTTCTTTTCAATTCCTAAAAAAAATCATCACATTCTTTTGTCCAAGATAAACTTAACACCCTTCCGAGTTAGCTTAGTCATTGGACTAGATAACCGTGAAAAATTTCTAACAAACCTTCGGTAATAGCCTGCCAAACCAAGGAAGCTACGAATCTCAGTTACATTTGTGGGTCTTGGCCAGTCTTCCACAAATTTTTTTTTGCAGGATCAATAGTTATCCCATCTTTAGAAACAATGTGACCAAGGAAAGAAATTTGTTGCAACCAAAACTCACACTTTCTGAATTTTCCATACATTTTCTTCTCTTTTAAGGTTTGCAAGATAACCCATAAATATATTTCATGATCCACTTTACTTTTAGAAAACAATAAAATATCATCAATGAAAACCACCACAAACTTATCCAAGAACTCATGGAAAATTCTATTCATTAAGTCCATGAATACAGTAGGTGCATTGGTTAGCCCAAAAGGCATTACTACAAATTCATAATGGTCATATCTTGTACGGAACGTGGTCTTTGGAACATATGCTTCCTTTACCTTCAGCTGATGGTACCCCGATCTCAAGTCAATCTTTAAAAAATACTAAGCTCCCTGGAGCTGATCAAACAAATCATCGATATGAGGAAAAGGATATTTGTTCTTAATAGTGATGTTATTCAAGGCTCTATAATCAATGAAAAGTCTCATTGAACCATCTTTCTTTTTTAACAAATAAAACAGGAGCACCCTATGGTGATGTGCTAGGTCGAATAAAACCATTATCTAATAAATCTTGCAATTGCTCCTTCAGCTCTAAAAGTTCAATTTGAGCCATTCGATAAGGGGGTTTTGAAATTGGCTTAGCATCAGGAACTAAGTCAACAGTAAACTCAACTTTCCGATCTGGTATTATTCTAGGAAACTCATCAGGAAAAACCTCAGGACACTCATTTACCACTGGAACATCATTAATCTGAACAGTTCATGTATTTTCAACTATGTGTGCAAGGTAACATTCATTTCCATATTTTACAAGTTTCATGGCCTCTTGATAAGTTATCAACAGTAAGGGTTCATTCTTGTACACAAACTGAATGTCTTTCTGAAAAGAAACTTCTTTAGCTCTACAGTCAATCTTAGCATGGTAAATAGAGAGCAAATCCATACCCAGGATAACATCAAACTCTACTAGAGGTAGAACAATAAGTTTTGCAAGTAGGTTCTTTCCACATATAAGGATAGGAAGATTATTATAAATTATTTTTTCCTCAACATTTCCCCCAGGTGTTTTTCCCAAAAGTTCAGGAGTCATTTCTTGAGATGGTATTCCCATTTTACTAGAAAAGTTCAGAGATGAAAGAATGTGTAGACCCCGAATCAAACAACACACTGACATAATATGATAATACAAACAAAGTACCTGATACAACTTCATTTGATGGCCCAACATCTGCTGAAGTAGTTGAAAAGGATTTCACCACCCATTTCTGCTTGTAGTCTAACTGCTTCCCATCACTCAAGATCTTTGTCGGACACTCATTTGCATAGTGACCCTTCTCATTGCACTTAAAACATTTCACTAACTGTAAATAAAATTTGGTCTTACCTTCACCTTGATCTTTTTCAGTGCAATCACGAGCCTTATGTCCCATCTTACCACATCGGTAGCACTTTCCAGAATTCAGAAGACATTCCCCAGCATTCCTTTTTCCACATTCATCACAAACTGGAAACTTAGATTTCTTACCATCAGACTTTTTTGAAGAATTCTTCCCTTTCTCCTACCACCTTGGTCTCTTCTTCTGCTGGTTGTTATAGAACACTTGATCATCGGCAAACTCCATTTCCACCTTCTCATTACATCGAACAAGCTTTTCATAACTTTTATACTCATGAGAAGCTAATGCCCTTAGATATTTTGGATTTAATCCTGAGTAAAAATGATTGATTTTACTATCAAGGTCTCGGATAAAATTTGGAGCATACCTTTCCAATCGAGTGAACCTTTCTTCATGGGTAGCCACTGAGACTTCCTCTTGCCTCAATTCCAAGAATTTTTTTTCCATCCTAAGTCGAACAACCTTAGGAAAATACTTTTGACGAAACATACCTTTGAATTCATCCCAGTCGAGAGCATCAATCTCATCAGCGTCCCTGATATTTTTAACCATCGACCACCACTGATCTGCTTCACCCTCAAAATGGTAAATAGAAATACTAACCTTTTGATTGTCTGAACACCCCATTTCATCGAAAATATTCTCCAATGCTTTAATCCACCCTTCAGCTAGCGCATGGTCATATGATCCTCTGAATGATGGGGGATGTTGCCTCATGAAATGTTCCACCACTGACATGTTCCTCTGTGGTTGATCTGGCTGATCTCGTGTATGGATACCACCGTCATTTATAGCTTGATTCAACTGCGCCATTACTGCAAAAAACTGTTCAGTTCCAATTCCAACCATCTCAGGATGCTGATTCGGAAGGTTATTTCCTTCTGCATGCCTTCCTAGCACTGCTTCCCTGTTTCCTCTGCGGAAAACCATTCTGAACAAACATGTCTTAGATGAAGCAACATGGTAATCTTCAAATACTATATCACTTCAATTTGACCAAAAAAATATATTTTTGGATAATCATTTAATAGAATTCTAACTATTAAATTTATCTAAACCGACCTCTGATACCAACTATAAGGCCCCAGCCTTAAACCTTACTTAATCTTGAGTTATTACAAGATTACACATTGAGAATCTTTTCAGGTTTAGAGTTTTAGAGAATTAGATCATAAGATTTGCATTACATTCCACATATAAATGAAGTGGTTACATAAAGATAGTATTCTTCTTTCCCATCAATGGAAACATATTTAAGATAAAAAATGGATTCTTTCTTGACACTTCCTTGACACTATCATCATATAATGTACCTTTCCCTTGACATGTGAAAAACATTTCAAAACAACTTGGTATGAGCATAAAAAGATCAATAAGGGATATAAAAATATGGAAAGGAAACATGGGTACATATATGCATAAGAATGAAATCATACTTTACCCATAAAACATAAGCACTTTAACATACCTCATCAAATCATGAATAAATCATAGAAATCATAAGAAATAAAGTTAACTTGAGGCATTCATAAAATTTTTACGTAGGGAGTAACTCTCTTGGTTAAGTTTGGAATACCCATCACAGTATATTCCCTAAATCTATTCGGAGAAACCATAACGTTTCACTCCTTCGCGTTACCCAATGCATTGGAGAGCTATATCGGGCTCACCCGCCCTTAGTTTATTATGGAACCACCCGTCTTCATAATAATTCCCAAGAACCTCAACATAATCGTATCACATAAAACATGCATAACGGAAACATAACATTCCCACCTTTAAATAACAAGATATCAATACAACACATTGATATAAAACCATTATGAAAAACATTTTCAATACCAAAATAAAAGAAAAGTAAAACATGGTATTTATTTTTCTTTTAAAAAGAAGGTATGGCTTGTAGAGGAAGCCGAAACCCAAATAATGGTTACGGCGGCGGGGAAGTCGTTGTCGCCGCATACGTACGAAAAAAAATTCCCTTTTGTCGTTTAGTAAAAGCTGCGTATAAAAAATATTTCTTTTGTATAAACGTAAAGGTCAAAGGGGTTTATACACCATATAAAAGAAGGTTGTGTATAAAACAAAATATGCCTCAATGAAATGAGATTGAGACGAAGTCCCATACCTCGGGTCCGACTTGACTCGATCGTTCTTTAATGTCCTGAATAATAAACTTGAGTTAATTTCTACTTGCTTAAGAACCTTTTTTAAGTTCATTATTCCTTTTATATCACTTATTTACATTTCATGAACACTATGTAATTATTTAAGTTAATAACGGTCGTTTTAACGAGCATTGGTACTTGAGTCAGAAATAAACCCTTTATAATTACAAGTTGTTCATGAATCCATTATATCCAGAATTATAATCATGATGTATATATCATATATATCTAGTGAAAACATGCATTTATAATATTACATAATCATTTAGAGGTAAGAAATGAAATGCACCGTTCATGGAGACGGTAAGCCGTACGTACGCATGAACACTAATTTCATTTGTATTTCGTATTTTATAGAATGGAATCATAATGATATAATGTTATATTATAATTCCAGTATAATATCATATATAATATCATATTTCCATCCTTTATAAGTCCCACATATGGTATTTAACGAATCAAATCACTTTGAGGGGGCGGTAGTCCACACTTCCTTAAATGAAGATATCATGTTTACCCACAATGGAAACCATAAAGGTATGACCAAAATGAAAAATACAGAAGCTTAAGGAAAAGATAAACATATTATATATCATATATAAATATAGTTACATCTTAATGGCCACCTTTTAAGGTGTTAAAATAATGTTGAACAATCATCGTTTCGGGAGGCATAAATTCACCATCCACGAAAACAATATGTCCTTTAACCATTAGATGTAGGTGTGTGTAAGTGTAGCTAGAATACTTATTATAAAAACATCCTAGTATATTGAAGATACTGGAGTTGTTACAAAAGAAATGAATAAAAATATTTTAGGGCGTTGGAGAAGCAAAATAAAACAAAAGGACTCAAGTGAAGACATTACCTTAAAACCGGGTAACTCCCTTTGGTTTGAGCACAAAGGATTCCTTGGGAAGACTTATGCCCAACATGAGGCTTCAAGGAGTAATAGAGGGATGTGGAGAGACAAAATGGGCAGGTTTTGGCCGAGCCAAAGGCTTTGGGAGTGTGTGTAAGGAGGTAGATGTGGGGGCCTTTTATAAGAGGAGAGAAGGGGCACTCTTGGAAAGTAATGAAATGTTACTTTATTTGAAAATGGTTTTCGAATTCAGAAGGTCCCATATTAATATAATTCGAGGGTAAGGTGATAAGGGTTAGAAATACACCAATCCAATAGGTTTTGGACATGTGTAGGTCATAGATTTTACATTATCATTTCATTTTATTTAAATCCTTTCTTAATGAGGTAATCGCTGCATCATCATGATGTCATAAATAATTTAATTTATTTAAAGTATTAAAATTATGAAAAAATACTGTTATGTAGGAAATATTTTTATCTTCCCAATTAATATTTATAGTCCAAAATATCATTTATGTAGACAAAAGTAAAAATATTTTACATAGGTGATACATTCTTTGTCACATTTAACATTCTTTAAAAATAAAAAGATAAAAAGTCACTTTTCACAAAAGTGATTCCATGGGGCCCCCAAGTTTGGCACAAGGCATCCCATGGTCGGCCATGAGACAACCAGTAGCCTTAAGACACATGTTGTGGTCTTTTTGTATTATTATTATATCATTTTATTATCATTAACTACCTGATTACTCATTAATCAAGATAATTAAAGATAATTACCATCGTTACTATTCATAATGTCCAAAAACAAAAGATTATTGATTACATATTTTGGACCTTCTGATTCCAAATATGTAATCCATTTTACCAAATTCCAAAAACAGAAATTTCAATAATTGATTTAATAATACTTCCCGTTGTCAAAACAAATAGCTGGTTTTTTTGAAACAATATCTATGAAACATTTGGCATTAGTTTATGCCCAATTCCAAAGTGAAATTAATCCTAATTACCAAAATTGGATTAAATGGTAAAAATATATTCTATTTTAACTTCAAAACCAATTCAAAAGATAATATAACCATATAAATAAATTATATTAATAAGCAGTTTTGATGTAAAGTGCAGTATTTTTCACTATTCATTAAAAAATGAACATTGTCAGAAAAATAAAAAAACTTTATACAAAGTAAATTTCAATGTCCCAATCATAATTAATATGTTTATCTTGACAAATATAGATTATAAAATTTTCAAAAGTTTGATTTAAAAAGGGTTTTCCATCAAAAGGCAGTAAAACAATCTTTTAAGAATATTAGTGTATTCCATGCATAAGATTGTATTTATTTTCATTTAATCCTCAAAAACACTATCTTAATCATTAATAGACATAGATAAAAATATCTATTATTCATTACTTACTTGGGATGTTAAAATAAGACATGGATATTCAGATTCTATTTTCAAAGAGTTTGGAATCTGAATTCTAAAGAATTTAGAGTCCGAATTATGAGGAATTTGGAGTCTGAATTATGAGGAATTAGGAGTCTTAATTCTGAGAAATTTGGAGTCTAAATTTTATAGAATCTGGAGTATTAATTTCTAAGAATTTGGAGTTTTAATTTCAGAGAATTAGGAGTCTTAATTTTAGATAATCCAGAGTTATTGTTTTAAGGAATTCGGAGTCTGAATTATAGAGAACATGGAGTCTGAATTTCAGAGAATTTAGAGTCTAAATTTCAAAGAATTTAGTGTCTAAATTTCATTGAATTTTGATTCCAAATTTCTGAGATTTTTTAGGATGAATTTCAAATAATTTGGAGTCTGAATTTCAATAATTTCAGAGTCTGAATTTCAGAGAATTTAGAGTCTGAATTTCATAGAATTTAGAGTCTAAATTTCAGAGAATTTAGATTCAGAATTTCAGAGAATTCGATGTCTAAAAATAGAACACTCTTTATCCAAGTAATTATAATATTACAAGTTTTTAGATACAAATCCAAATTATTTTACTTATAAATAAAAGGAGTTTTATTTTGAGAGTGTATAGAATGAGACAATGTAAACAAAGGTAATGATAAAATTTTCCATAGAGAAGGGAAACTTTCCTTAAGAAATATAATCCTTAGGGAAATATGATTTTCATTAAGGTATTGTGTTTGTGATTTTAAAAACATAGTGTAATGGAATATTCATAAGGAAAACATATTTACTCAACACCATTTGTTGTTAATACGATAATCTCATTTGTGGAATTGTGGACTACCGCCCCCTCAAAATGATGTGATTCGTTCAAAGACCAAATGGAATGTATTAAGGATGGGTTTAATGAATTTATATGATATATATTATATTATAATTCTACTATAATAAGGATATATATATATATCCATACATATATATATATACATATGCCATTTACATTCTTTCTTTCAATATGACAATAAAAACAGAAACTGTGCTCTTGTGTACGTTAGGTTTACCTTCTCAATGAACGGTGTATTCCATTTCATACTTCTATATGATATAAATTATTTTAATATTAATATACTGGATATAACTTATATTTATATCATTTTCTACATTCTAGAATCATGATATATGTAAAAGGACCCATGATATAACAAATTAAGACACATGCGAAGAACAATGAAAATATTACACGAAGTGAAAACTTAACATATGATCAATAACAGGAGGCTAATATAAAGACATAATCAAATAATATATGATTCTATGTATAAGAATATGATTCAGTAAAATATGTATTATAAAATTATATTTATTATACAGGAATCTTTTATGATTACAGAGATATTCAAGATACAAGGTAAGGGGATTTTCATCTAACTATTAATTTCTGTGAGATACAAGCTATGTTCACCACTCTTTCCTATTGTGTGTTGTATTTACTACACATGATTTTATTCCATATATCTTTTACATAAATTTATGTTTTTTTTTGCATATCCATTCTATTATCCATTTTTCATGGTGTTTAAATATCAATAGTTACCAAATCGGCAAAACATTTTTGTCTCAATTTTCTTTCTTTGAGCTCTTATTTAATTATGAACCTAAAATCTTATTTGAGGTTTATATACTTCCAGTTTACATTTTATAACAAGAATATACTTATTTTCATGATATATTAATCTTCATGTAATTTTCATTTCTTACATGGAGGGTATGATCCCAAGTAACCATGTTATAATAGTTTATTGAGACAATCTTATCATTTTTTTGAGATTGTTTTTGTTTATACTTCCTTTGATAAAAACTCTCAATAATACTAATGAGTTTCCTTATCCTCAATTTATTCAATACATCCACATTTTTAGTACCAATTTCCACTCTTTGGTACTTAGTATAATGTTTTTACTAACATTTAACCACCTCCACTTATTGGTGGAAATCTATTATATTTTAAAAAGAAACCATGTTTTTGAAAAATGTTCCCAAAATATCCTTGAAGATAATTATAAGGTAAAAATGGATTTAAATTTTTTTTTTTCAATATTTCTTTTATATGTTTTCAAAAAAGGATTTAAAAAGTTTTTAAAAAGGTTTTATGTAATAAAATCAATTTTCAAAGAAGAAAGGATATTTGCCTCAAGAAGACTTTTTAAAATACCTTTCAAATTTATTTGCCATCCTAGATAACATCCATTGGTGTTTCTAATGCAATTATGATGAAATTATTCAATTTTTCCATTAATATTATTTATTTTAATGTATTATATTTTTGTGGCACGATGTTTATGAATCCTATTTCTATTTCACGGGTTATATGCTTTTGAAACATACTTCTTTTCATAGGTTATGTTTATGATGAAATGATTATGAAACATATCACCTTCCAAAGGTTACGATATGTTTACATGTTTATGATACCCATTTCATTTCACAAGTTATGATATGTTATTCTTGATCTTTTGGTACATTATGTATGATTTCATTATGTGACTCTTGAGACCTATATATCCCTCCAATGCATTGGGTAAAGATTTATATATCATGAGATAAATAGGGTTGGAATGAGGGTTTACTCGGTTTGGTAATATAGGTCTAGAATGAGTGTTTACTTAGTTGAGTAATATCGGGATGGAACAAGGTTTTACTCGGTTCAGTAATATAGGGATGGAAGAAGGGTTCACCAAATTCAGTAAAGGTCTTTATCTACAAATATGGTCTTGGCATTGATGCCTTGGTTACTGTGGAAAACAATATATGCTTAGGTGTTTCCACAATTCCATGTCTTACTCCTATTTTATGATTTCATGGCATATATCCTTTACTTCCTTTTGATTCATGTCTTATGAACTTCCAAGATTAATTCCATGATTCATGTATATGATCATTGATATGCATGGTATGATATTCTATTTTCATTATTGTCTTCTAATACCCTTATTCTCATGCTTATGGTTACATGTCTCCCTTGTTTACCCTTAATGAGCATTTTTGATCAACCCTTTTTATGTTTCGTTCCCTAGGTTATGAAGATATGTATTATGTTTGATGTTTCTAAGAAGGGTTCTCGTCAAAAATAACCTAGTGGTGGATAATGTGGGTCAATTATGTACTAGTGTGTATGATTCCATGTTTCTAAAGGCACTATACCAACTATGGTATTTGCGAATCATGGGGTATAATGATTATGTATTCTGCAAATGTAATGTAATGTTTATGTTTTGAAAAGTGACGATCGTAGCCGTTAGTATCAGAGAAAACGTATAGTTAACCTTTTGAAACTAGGATGAGAAACCCTTAGAGAGACCCTTAAGGACATGTATTAAGATGAGTCTAAGTATAAGTAAAAATATAGGAAAACCTCCTTGTATTTTGGTAATGGAAGGACTGTGTGGTTTTTAAGAAATGCATCACCTTATGGATACTACAAGTGGATTTCACCCTGGAACAAATAAACCTAAGGGTAACAACTTGGAAGAAAATTTCTTGGCTAGACTTGAGGTAATATGGTACATGAAAACAGGCCTTAATACACACATAGTTTGACACTCCCATGAGGTATGCTTTGGGAAATCACAAACTCTTCACATACTATTATTATGGATTTAATCCTAAGTTGACTATGAATAACCTTGGATAATACAATGGTGTTATAGATTAAGGAAGATGTCATAGGTTAGACATATTAAATGTGATTTTTCGTGATTATGTTGTTCCTCATTATGATAACTATTTCTTACTCTATGTTTTGGTTTTATTCAATGGATGGAACCTGAAGGAACCACATTAATGGTGATTGCAATGGAAAATTCAAAAATTGTCCTTCTAAGAAACCAAATTCTATGGGAGATAGAATGCAACAACTCATTGCTATGCTCACACAGATTTATCATGCTATGAATCATGGTGAACATACAAATGAGAAAAAGAGGGAACACCATTTTGTTCAGTCTTTCATGTGGCCACGCCCACCTTATTTTAGAGGGTCTCTTGATCCAATTGTTTCTGAATAATGGATTAGTACCACTAAGAAGATATTATCTATTCTTTAGTGTCGAAGCATGAGAATGTCATTCTGGCAGTTTATCACTAGGAAGGTGAAGCATATCAGTGGTGGAATCTAATCAAGAATACAAGGCATCATGATGAGATTTAATCCATAATTTGGGATGAATTGAGGAACTTATTTTTCAATAAGTACATTCCTATAATTCTTCATACCAATATGAATATATAGTATCCTCAGTTGAATTAGAGGGATAACGAGTCTATTGGTACCTATGAGTCTAATTTCACAAGAATTGTGAGGTACACTTCAAGAATTATCATCTGACCCAAAATTAAGGTTGATTGGTTCTTTGGTGGTTTAAAGCCAAGTCTCAGAAGGTCATCAGACACATGAGAATTTAGTATCAATGATTATAGTGTGTGTTGTGCTATCAAGGTTGAAATGGAGGTGTGATTCATGTATCAATCTCATGGATCTGACAAGAATAAGAAGATGGAGTTCGAAGGAAACCCTAAAAACCATGGAGAATAGAAGATGAACTTTATTTTCTGCTCTATGTGTGGGAAGACGCATGGAGGAAATTTCCTTTGGGGGTTTAATAAATTTTTTAAGTGTGTAAGGGAAGGACATAAGGAAATTAATTGTTGAGGTGATTGGAAGAAGTTTAATCAAAATTATAATGGAGAAAATGCTACAAAGAATGCACCTCCCACTATTTTGTGCTACAAGTGTAAGGAGAATGGGAATTTTTCTACCCATTTCACAAAAAAAAAGGGTTGGTGATGACGAACGACATCAAAAACCTCTTAATCTGGGGGATAAGGAAAAATCTCATGAAATATCTATATCTGTTGAGGGGTGCAATTAAAAGGTGATGAAAGGTACACTTAACATCCAATCTAGAACTGCTAATGTCATATTTGATTTTGGATATACCCACTCTTTCATATTGAAATAATTTTCTAATGGTGTTAAGATTCCACCAAATTAATTAGATGTGGAATTATCAGTGCAAACCCCTAATGGTAGGATTCTTGTATCTCAAATCTGTTATTCCTATTCAATTGATGTTTGTGGTAATGTGCTTCCTGAAAATATTTTTATTCATCATTAATTCATATTTTATGTCATATTAGGCATGGATTGACTTTCTTTGAATAAACCCCACATCAAGTTTCAAGGAAGGGAATTTACGTTCGATATTTCAAACCCTATTATGATCATCCATCAATGTGATGATAAGTATGAACATCTGATGAAGATTACATCCACTTTATAGGTCATAATTCCCATTCAAAAGGGATATTTATCTCAAATGGTTGGGGAGAAGATCGACAATGATGATATTTCTATTGTTTGGGATTTTGTGGATGTCTTTCCGAATGATTTGTTTAGTTTTCAACTGAAACATGAAGTTGAGTTCTCAATTGATCTTATACCTGGATCCACACCAATTTAATGGACTCCATATAGAATAGCCTCGATTGAGTTATAGTAATTGAAGAAGAAACTATTAGAAAACCTTGGAAAGGGATTCATTTTTCCAAGTGTGTCACCTTGGGGTGCAGCGGTTCTATTTGTGAAGAAGAAAGATGGACCAATGCAACTCTACATTGGTTATCAGTAGTTTAACCACATCACAATCAAGAACAATTTTCCTCCTCCCCGTATTGATGACCTATTTGATCAATAGTGTGGAGCTCAATACTTTTCCAAGATTGACCTTTGTTTGAGATATCATCAATTGAGGGCCAAGAAAGAGGATATACCTAATATGACATTCGGTACAAGGTATGGTCACTATGGATATATAGTGATGTCTGTTGGTCTCACTAATTCCCCTATTATCTTCATGGATTTAATGAATAGTGTCTGTAGATATTACCTCTATATGTTTCTGGTTGTCTTTAAAGATGATATTATTATCTATTCCAGGTGAAAGGAAGAGCATGAAGATCACCTGATAATTGAACAAAAGACCCTAAGAAAGGATAATTTATATGAAAAATCTAAAAAATAATAATTTTGGCCTTAACATGTTTCTTTTTTGGGTCACACAATCTTCTGACAAGGTATATCAGTACAACCATCAAAGACATAGGCTATTGAAAGTTGTCATAGACCAACCAATGTGACTGAGATCTGTAGAATTCTTGGTTTATCTTGATATTATTTATGGTTTTTGGAGAATTTATCATGAATATCTAATCTTTTGGTCATGTTAACTCAAAAGGGTGTGATGTTCCTCTGAAAAATGAATGTGAGGAAAATTTCAAGGAACAGAAGAGAAAGTTGGTTAGTGCACTGTGTTTACATTACCCTATAGTGGAGAAGGGTTTTTAATCTATAGCGATGCATCCAAGAAGGGATTGTGATGTTTTATTATAAAAAATAACATGTTTATAGCCTATCCCTGAAACAATTTGAATATTCATGGGAAAAATTAACCAAGTCCTGATTTAGAGTTGGGGGAGTTAATATTTTCATTAATGGTATAGAGGCATTATCACAATGGTGAAAAGTATCATATATATACTGATCATAAATGTCTGAAATATATATTCACATTTAAAGAGCTGATCATACACCGGAAAATATGGTTAGAGTTGATAAATGATTAAGACTACTCAATACATTACCACCCTGGGAAACCAAACAAGGTGGATGATGCTTTGATTTGAAAGGATCATTCTAGCTTATCCCTGATGAGGATCCCAAAAGATCCAATATTTCTAGATTTGTGAACAATGGATCTAGAAATCATGATATAAGGGAAAAAATATTATCTTTATCAAATGATGGTTCAACTCTCTATTCATTTGAAGATTAAGGAGGTTCATAAGGAAGATTAAGAGCTGAAAAATAAGTTTATTAATGTTACGGAGTTTAACCTTGATCTGGATGGAATGATAAGGTTCAAAAACAATGTATGTGTTCCTTGAATACCATATTTGAAGAAGGATCTGTTAGAGAAAGATCATATTTCTTAATTATATATTCATCCTAGATGTATGAAGATATATAGGGACTTGAAAGAATACTTTTGGGTGGTTGGAATGAAGAGATATAATGTAGAGTTGGTATCTCAGTGTTTCATATGACAACAAGTTAAGGCTAAAAGACAAAAGTCTGGAGGGATGATGCATCCATTACCCATACCAAAATATAAGTAGGTGAACATCACTATGGATTTTGTCATTGTACATCCCAAAACATATAATGTGTTCAATTCTATATGGTTAGTAGTTTATCACCTTACTAAGTCTACACACTTCATTGATATAAGAAAAGATTTCTATCTTGATCAACATGGAAGGATATACAATATGGAAGTGGTAAGGTCGTATGGTGTACCAAGTTCCATTGTATCATATCGAGATCTGAGGTTTAACTCAATGTTCTGGCGAAGTCTTCAGTATGAACTTGATACAGAATTGATTTTCAAGAATGCTTATCATCCTCAAATAGATGTTCAGTCTGAATGTACTATTCAAACCCTAGAGGATATTTTGAGATCTTTTTCTCTAGATTTCAAAGGTGGTCGGGATCAAAAACTTCCCCTAGTTGAGTTTTTATACAAAAATATATTTCACTAAAGGATTTATATGAGGGATTATTAATCCATATATGGGAAAAAATATAGAGCTTCAACATGATGAGATGAGGTTATAGAAAGAAATCAATTAAGGCCTGAGATCACTGAAAAAATGGTCGAGAAGGTTAGAACCATTTAGAATTATATCAAGGAACCTAAAAGCCAACAAAAAATTTATGCTGATAACCATCATTGTGATCTAGAATTTAATTTCGAGAGAGTTGTTTTTATGAATCTCACTTGGGATGAATGATATGAGATTTAGGATGAAGGAGAAACTAAGCCCTAGGTATATCGCCCCCTTTGAAAATGTTGATCGTATTAGGAAAGAATCCTAGAACATGGAACATCCTCCAAATATCTCTCAATTCCATGATGTCTTTCAAATATCGATCCTAAGGAAGTACATACCTAACCATTTACATTTACTAAACTCAATGGTCATACCACTAGAGAGGGATTTTTCTTATGAGGACCAACTTGTTGAAATTATGGACCAATCAGAGAATGTTCTATGAAACAAGACCACTCGCATGGTCAAAGTTCTGTAGATAAATCACTAGTTATAGGAAGCTACATGGGAACTTGGGGATATGATGAAGCAGAAATATCCTCACACATTTTTACCAGATTGAGGAATTTTGTGGGAGAAATATATTTTGTGGGGGGTAGAATGTATCACCCCAAGTTTTTATGGATATATTTTTTTGAATAAATTTAAATTTTCATTTATATCTTGCAATAAACTAAGTAAATTATTACTTTCACACACAACTCTAACATGGAATACATTTCATGCAACACTGACTTGGCGTATGATGCACACAACATTGAGTTGGCGTACGATACACACACCACTGAGTTTGTACGGAATATCTCTTTTTATTGTTTTAATTATTTAAATAAGATAATTATAACCTAGTTGTTAAAATTATAAATGTGAATATTAATAAATACTCTTAAAATACTAGTTGTAATTGAGTTATATAAATAAAATATATGATTTTTGGTAAAGGCATTTTTGTGTTCAAAAACATCATTTTCTCGAAAGAACTGTTTTTAATAATAAAAATAATGTTAGAAGTATTTGTAAATTTTATTTGATAAAATAAAATTAATTTTTTAATTCATAATGTCAATATTATCTTAGGTTGAATTATTTGGGATTTTTCTGAGAAACTTCATTTTTTGGTGAATAGTGAAAATAATACTTTTTAGTTAAAAACTACATTTTTTTCTAATTAATTTTTAATGGTAAATGATGTTATAACTTGTTATCAAGGTCATATTAAATGAATATTACATGTACTAATAAAATTAAATTTATTATAATCAATTCCACTTTGATACTGAATATAAAATCATAACAAATGTTCGATCATTTTCTTACATTAAAACCCCATTGATTCATCTCATCTACAGGATTAGCACTAATCATAATTTTTCTTCTTCTTTGAAGTGAATTTTAAAAATCATATATAAATTTTTTTTTCATTCTAATATTTATATTATGATGAAACCATGTAAATATTTTGACCAAAATGATTAGTAAATGTGATTAAAATTAATCACATCAATTAAGGCCAAATTTAGATTAATTAGGGACTAAACATTACAATTAGGGACCCAAAATACCTATCCACTTTCCCAAAACCCATTTTTAGTCCTCATTTAGTACATAAAAATTCTATTCTTGAGTTATATTTCTTTTTTAAGACTTTTGTTTGGTAATAACATGTGTAGACATAATTTGTTTCTAAAAATTCCATGTGAGTCCTTTTCCTTCCCTATAAAAGGCCACCACCTCAACCCATTCCACACACCTCTCAAGCCTCTTATGTTAAAACAATACCTTCCCAAATTTCATCCCAATCGACCTTCCTTAGAACATTAAACCTTCATTTTGTAAGAAACCCTCATAAGTAAACCTTATGGAACAAACCAAAAGCAGTTAACGGATTTAAAGGTAATGTCTTCCTTCAATATCCTTTCCTTTATTTTCTTTCTCAACCCCATATACTCTCTATATTCCTTTATTTTGTGACAAAAATAGTATCCTTCATATAATATAATTTCTTATGCAATTTTTCTATCCTATAATTACACACACCTCCAGCTAAAGTATGTTGAACATATTGTTTCTGTGTACGATGAACTACTGCCTCACAAAACGATGATTGTTCACTTCTACATTACCACCAATCATGGTGTACATTATGATAGAAAATATATATAAATATAATAAATTTTATTTATTATTTATTTGATCTAACATATTAATTTTGTAACACACATCTTTTTTCATTCCATTTGGTGTTAATACGATAATCTTGTTTGAGGAGGTGTAGACCACCACCCCCTCAAAGCGATGTGATTCGTTCACACACCATATGGAATGTATTAAGGATGGTTTTAAGGAATTTATATGAGATATATATATATATATGATATATTCATTATACTAGAATAATTAAATATATAAAACACATACATATATATACATAGGTCATTTACATACATTCTTTCAATACGACAATAAAAACGGAAACAATGTCCATGCATACGTACGACTTACCATCTCCATGAACGATGTATTCCATTTTGTACTTATGTATGATATAAATTATTATATTATGAATAAAATAGATATACCTTATATTTATGTCATTATATAAATTTTTTATTCATGATATTGGTATAATAACCAATGATATAACAAATTAAGACACATGCGAAGAACAATGAAAATATTACCCAAAGTGAAAATTTAACATATGATCATTAACAAGTGGGTAATATAAGGTGATAATAATACCATATATGGTACTTGGAATAAAAATATACTTTTCTATAATATGTATAATAAACATATATTTGTTTTAGAAGAAGCTTGTGTGAGTATGAAGAGAGCCACAACACAAGGTAAGGAGATTTTCATCTCACTATTAATTTCTATGTGATAAAAGCTATGTTAACCTCTCATTATTTATTTATAGTGTATTTAATTCCCATGATTGTATTATATTTATATTTTACATAAATTTATGGGTATTCACATATCAAATCAAAGATCATTCTTTCATGGGGTTTAACTTTCAAAAGTTACCAAATCGGTAAAATAGTTTTGTGTCGGTTTTCCTTCTTTGAGACACCTATTTTGTAATATACATAAAATATTATTTGAGGTGTATATAATTTTATTTTACATGTTATATCATGAATATAATTATTTTCATTATTTTTCAAGCTTCATGTAATTTTTATTTTTTACATAGAGAGTATGATCCAATTAACCAAGTTATATGAGTTTATTGAGAGAATATTATCATTTTTTTGAGTTTGTTTATGATTATGCTTACTTTTATGGAACCTCTCAATAATATTATGGAGTTTCCTTATACTATATTAATTCAATATATCCTAATTTTTAGTACCATTATCCACTCTTTGGTATATAATAAAATGTTTTTTGTAAAATATGACTACCTCCCTCTCTGGTCTGAAATTTATGTATTAAGAAAACCATGTTTTCAAAAAATGTTTTCAAAAGATCCATGAAGATTATTCTCAAGAAAAAATGGATTTCAAAAATGTTTAATTATTTTAAAATATTCCTTTATATATTTTTTAAATCTATTTTCAATGAATTTGTTTTTCAAATTGTTTTATGTAATAAAAATTATTTTTTAACAAAGAATGGATATTTTCCTCAAGAAGGGTTTTTAAAAGATCTTTAAAAATTATTTCCCATATAATATAACATCCATTAGTGTTTATAACACATTTATGGGGAAATAATTCAATTTTTACATTCATATTATTTCTTTGAAAGGATTATGTTTTTATGGCTTGATGTTTATGAATCTCGTTTCTCTTTCACAGGTGATATGATTTTAAAACCCCCTTCTTATCATGAGTTCGGTTTATGGTGAAATGATTATGAAACCTGTATCCTTCCAATAGTTATGATATGTTTACATTTTTTTATTACCCATTTTATTTCGTGGGTTATTATATGTTTGTTATGATCTTGTGGCACATGTTTTTATGATTTCATTATGTGACAGGTGGGACCTATATCCCCTCCAATTCATTTGGTAAAGATAAATATCTAATGATATAGACAATAATGGAATGAGGGTTTACTCAATTTAGTAATACATGTCTATAATGAGGGTTTATATGGTACAATATTACAAGGTTGAAATGAGGGTTTACATTGTTTAGTAATACAGGGATGGAACGAGGGTTTACTTGGTTCATTAATAATGGAATAGAACAATGGTTTACCTAGTTCTATAGAGGAATTCATCCACTAAGATGGTCTTGAAATTAATTCATTAGATACTATGGAAATCTGTATATGCTTATGTGTTTCCAAAATTCCACATCTTACTCCTATTTCTTGCTTTCATGGATTATGTCCTTTAATTAATTTTGAATCATGACTTGTGAACTTCCAACCTTAATTCCATGATTCATGTATATGATATTTGATATCCAATGTATGATATTCTATTTTCTTGATCAGGTTCTCATACCCTTATGCTCATGTTTATGCTTACATGTATCCCTATTTTAAAGATACTGAGCATTTGAGATCACCCCTTTTATGTTTCCTTTCACAGGTTATGAAGATATGTATTATTTTTGGTGCATTTAAGAATGGTTCTAGTCACGGAGAACCTTCTAGGATATAATTTATCTCACTTATGTACCAATTTATCTAAAGGAATTATACCAACTACAGTATTTGGGTGTGTGTTGGTATAATGTTTAAGTATTCCAAAAATTTTATGCAATGTTTATGTTTTAAAAATGAGGGTATCCCCACTCATATAACCCTATCTTTTATGGTAAATATTCCCCCCTAATGGATATTCATCTTCCTCCAACAATTATATCTACCCTCCAACTACATAAAGTAGTAAAATCATATATGTCTGATGCGATAAAGGAAACTAAAATGAAGGTAAAATAAAAAAAATACATACCTCTTTGTGACTATATGAGTAACTTTCCAAGAAAACACAATACCCCTTGGGAGAGAATATAAGATAAATAAAATCATGCAATATAAAAATGATAGAGATATAGGTTTGATTGTAAAAATTCCCAATAGGAATGAAAAAATGAAAATGACACCCTATGAATTACTTATAACGAGAAAAACATTTCATGATATTTTCAACATATAAATATATAGACATAGGGTTTTCCTTTTATTTTGAAACAAGAAACATGTTAGTGATTCTCAAAAACCATTTCACCTTTTTATTTCCAAAAATAGTTTCAATATAATGAAATACCTTCCAATAATACATTTATAATAAGTGGAATGTGACTAAATAATTATTTTAGTGAAACTTAAGTCATGGAAGGTGAATCACATGATTCTAAAAAAATAGGAAAATAGAATAAATATAAATATGTGGCGATATAAGAGTTTATAGTACAAGAATTTTAAAGACCCCTATTTTTCAATATAATGTTTTTAATTATATGGGAATTTTATAAGTCCGCGAAAATTGACGGCACATGATTCTGAGGCTCGGAGTGCCGGAAATGAATTTATGATCTTTTTTGGGTATGTTCAATAAACGAGAGTGCGGGTTTTTGAAACTTTTGAACCATTGCTCTGAATTGAAATATGAGGACACTGTTGAACTCTCTGCATTAGTATTCACTTAAGGAGACCATCACCTCGACCGTATTAGGTAGAGAGTGAACGTTAGTTTTCAGACTTTCGTGGGTGTGTTAAAAGAATGAAAATAAAATGAAACATATTTATTTTATTTTTATTGTTGAAGCCTCCATTAGAGATATGGATGTGGGGACCACTTGAGTTTGAAACCTCCTCTTTGAATTTTATTGGTGGGGACCACCCAAAACCTTCTTTAATGTGGGGAAATTCCTTGGAATCCTCCTATTCAATTATTCCAAATTGAATTAAATTTAATGTGCCATTCAATTATGAAAATGTAATTTAATTTAACGTGACATTTAATTGTGCCATCTTTAATGTTCCAACATAACCAAATTTATTGTTCCAACCTTAATTAATTTGATAAACCTATTTTAATATATGTTGGCTCCTCATTTCTAGGTTGGAAATAATTGGAAAAGGAGAGTTTGAAGAACCTTGGAAAACCGGGAAGAACTTTATCCAATAAATAACCATCCCCCAATGAAGAACGAGGGACTGAACCCAAGCCCAGATTAGAAGCATCTTGCAGAAGCGATGAACACCAACATTCTTCATCGACTACGTATTTCTTCCTCGCGCCACCTCCAATGAACAATTGAGGTAGGGGTTTTATTTAGGTTTGAATTTATTTTATTGATTCTTCATATCCTTAGTTGATGATGATGATGGCCAAATGAACATGGACATCGTCCCGCACATAAACCTTTCTCCCCTTTCAATCTATTCTTCACACATTCTTCATTCATTCTTTAACGCCTAATATTTATTGAAACTGGAAGCACGAAGTCTCACTGAGCGCGATATATGGAGGCAAATCCCTCAACACAAGGGTCATGAATATGTGATCGTATAATTTTTTGGGCTTGGAACGAATCCGCAGTGGCTCGTGGAAGAAGGAGACGACCGACATGTGGCCAGCCGCAAGGAAGGGAGGGCGGCGCGCATCCGCACCTCGGGTTGAAGAGGAGGAACCCATCCTTATGTGCAGTGCACTACCTGGGTTGAGATGTAGGGCCCACAACAAGGACATTGTGCTCTAAAGGGGGTAATTGTAACACCCCAAAAATGATAAAGGGTTAAATGACTAAATGATATGACTCATGTCAATAAGGTTCACCTTCCTTTTCGGGAGCCTACCTAATTAGAACTCCATAGTTATGCATGCTTGTCCTTGAGTAGTGATCATGATGGGTGACCGTCTAAAAAGTTTCCTATGGTGTGTGTGAGTGAGGACAAAGAATAGTGGAAAGGACATGGGTTGGACTATGGGGACTGTCATTAGTTAGATGACCCGTGTGGGCACGTGGGTGGGCCCTAGGTTAGGGACCATGTGTCTAGTCATACCTGATGGGCCAAGACCTAACAACCATGTTATGGAAGGGGGTCTGTGCTGTCATCGGGTCCCAGTTGTTATAATTTGTATTAGATGTTTTTGGTTCTACCAATGAACTAAAAATCTGATCTTTTCTAAGTGGAAATAGCTTTAAGTGTTATGGGTGTGGTTTTCAGTTTGGGGAGTCCAGTGTTGGTGCGACAGCCTACGTATCCATCCACCAGGACATTGAATTCTGATTTACTACTTAGCACATGAAAACATTGATTGCGTGTGTTTTTTTAAAGTTTCTGATCTCTTTGAGTCAGCTCACCAGGTATAAAAATAATGAACGTAGCACACCTGTTTCATTTTTGGATGCCACCACGCAACCAGCCAGCCAGGATTCCAGTTAGAGTACATGATGACATCCCACCAAGTGACTAGGATTCAGTGCAGGGACCCCTTATAGAAGTTTTACCACCGGGTGGCGTACCAGCTGCACCACTACCCATTGATAGCTGATGCCACCAGCCCCAAGCAGTAGTGGGTGCATGTCGCTTGAGCGCATTGCATGAGTTACAGTGCTTTAGGACAATGAGGTTTTGGGGAGAGACAGATCCACAGGCGGCTGAGGATTGGCTGGAGGTTGTGGTTAGAGTCTTTCGACTAGTAAGGACACCGGCTGATCTCATGGAGATCCTTAATACCATCCTTCTTCAGGAAAAAGTGAGCAGATGGTGGAGCTTGATGCTCTAGGTTCATGATGAGGTCACTCTCATCTGGGCAGACTTCGAGAGTCTTTTCAGGGTAGCGTTCTTCCTAGCGACCCTACGCTCAATGTGTATATAGGAAATTCTCCACATGATGTAGGGTAGCATGACTATGGCTTAGTATCCAGTGAGGTTCACGACATCTCATAGTACTCCACTGACATGGTGTGAGACACTTTTTTTAGGGCCCAAACCTTCGAGCAGGGGCTCAGATGGGAGATTAGATCTTCAATGGTTTCTCTCAGCATCCCGACATAGGAGGGGGTGTTAGAGCAAGCGCTTTTAGGGGAGAGTTTACTTGCTGAGTAGTCCCCAACAGTGAGACCCACCACCGGATGACACGTAGCAGAGTCATTAGTAGCTGGTAGCAGACAGATGATGTAGAGGTCCAAGATGACCAAACCTAAAGGTGGACCACCACCAGATACAGGGTCAGTGGTGCCAGTCTCTCGAGGTATAGAAGGACATGTGAGAGACACACAATGTTACACGTGCGATGGGCATGGTCACATGTCTCACAACTACCCGACCCACCGTACCGACGACCAGCAGATGGTCGAGAGACCACCGAGGCAGATATAGAGATTCGATCTTGGAGGTCCACATGCTGGAGGCGGAAGTGGCAGAGGAGCTGGCCATGCAGTAGGTGGTGGGTGACGTTTCGAGATTCTACCACCACCACCACCAGGAGGTCCACCCCGACCATAGGGAGTACGGGGACAGGTACGATCTCAGCTATAGGAAGCTGAGGCCTATGACCATGGCACTCTAGATATGATTAGAGGTAAGATATGTGGGTACTCCACCTTAGATGAAGTATATATAGACATGGGTTTCAGTCACTCATTTATTAACATGACCCTTGTTTGGAGCTCGGATATTCCGATAGAGCTGTTGGCTAGATCCTTGTGACTAGAGACTCTTAAAAGAGTGGATTCAATAATTACATAATAGTGACAACAGTGCAAGATTACTATAGGAGGTGATGGATTCGACTAGGATCTTGTAGTAGCAGCGTCTAGGCCTTATGACGTAATCTTGGGTATGGACTGGTTATCCACAGTCCATGCTCAGATTGACTGTATTAGGGGAAAAGTGTGGTGTGTCCGCACGGATGAGACCAGGTTTTCCTTCACCGGCGAGAAGGGAACCATTGTAGTGCAAGATGGACTTACTCGGAGAATGGTGCAACCGATCACACATCAGTTAGCTAGCCTTACCCTCGAAGTGGTTCATATTGAGACTCTGAGCTATCTTGTAGTGGTGGACCAGTACAATGATGTTTTCCCTGATGATGTTCCAGCTCTACCTCATCATAGAGATGTGGACTTTTACATAGACGTGTACCCCAAGATGGAACTGATATCTACCCCAGCATATCATATGGCTCCCACAGAACTTCAAGAGCATCGAGTACAGCTAGAGGACTTACAGAACAAGGGGTTTATTAGGCATAATGTTTCTCCTTGGGAACCTCTGATTTTGTTCATCAAGAAGGTGAATGATAGTTTTAGACTTTGTGTGGACTATCGGCGCCTAAACTAGGTGACCATGAAGAACAAGTATCCACTCCCAAGGATTGACGATGTCTTTGATCATCTGAAGGGAGTCCGATGGATTTCAAAGATAGACCTCAAATCAGGCTATCACCAGCTCAGAGTACGAGATGAGGATGTGCAGAAGACAGACTTCTGATGTCGGTATGGACATTACGAGTTCTTGGTTATGCCATTCTATGTGGCCAACATCCCAGAAGTGTTCATGGGACTCATGAATAGGATCTTCCGGACATACCTTTACTCTTTGAAGTAGTCTTCATCGATGACATCCTGATATACTCAGCGATGGAGGAGGAACATGCCTATCATTTACAGATAGTTCTGGACACACGCTAAGAGCACTAGCTTTATGGTATGCTCTAAAAGTGCCAGTTTTGGATATGAGAGGTCCACTTTATGGGACACATTATCTTGGAGGCTAGAGTTGCGGTGGATCTAGCGAACATTGAGGTTGTACTAGCTTAGGAGCCACCTAGGAGCATGAAAAAGGTGTGTAGTTTTCTGGGTTTGGCCGGTTACTACCGGTGGTTTGTGCCTAACTTTCCCATAGTTACAGAACCTTTATTAGAGTTTAAGAAGAAGGGGAAACCATTTGTGTGGTCATAGAGATTTCGTCAGAGTTTCCACGAGTTGAGGCGGAGACTGATGAGTGCCCCCATCTTGAGGCTACTAGAGGAAGGCGTTGGGTACATAGTCCACTGTGACACATTAGGGATTGGGCTTGGATGTGACCTGATATAGGAGTGTGCAGTGATCTCATATGGTTCTTGACAGTAGAGAAATCCAGAGAAGAACTACCCTACCCATGACCTGGAGTTGGCAGTAGTAGTCTTCTCCTTGAAGATGTGGAGACATTACTTTATGGGTGAATGTTTTACAGTATTCTCTAATCACAAGATTCTCAAGTACATATTCTCTCAGAAGGACTTGAACCTGAGACATCGGTGTTGGCTTGAGTTCTTGCAGGACTATGTCTTCGAGATAGTCTATATTTCTATGAAAGGGGAATGTAGTAACAGATGCACTTAGCAGGAGATCTGGTATATAGTTTTTGTGTGAGGCGACAAAACATCCTACCGTTTTACATATATCTTATGTGGATCGAGATGGGGCGGATTATCTTTAGTCTGTGAAAGTCACTACCCCACTCTTTCAGCGAGTCAAGGAGGCACAACTTGGGGATGCAGATTGTGAGGCTCGATATGCTCAGATATCCATAGGATATGTACCTGATAGATTTTCTGAAGGTGGGGAGCATGTCATCTTCTTCAGAGGGAATACTATGGTAGTAGTTTCACTAAGGGAGGAAGTGTTGAGGGAGTTCCATACATCCCCTCTTGCAGTACATCCATGAGTGGCGGAGATGTACCAAGACCTCTAGCGTCAGCACTGGTGGCTGGGAATGAAGAAGGTAGTGGCATAGTTTGTCTCTCGGTGCCTCACTTGTCAGCAAATGAAGGCTAGTGAAGGTATAGAATCAGGTTCCAACAGGATTAGTTCCACCATTAGAGGTACCATAGTGGAAGTGGGATGGAATTTTCATGGACTTCGTGATGGGACTCCATGCACGTCTAGGATTCTTGATTCTATTTGGGTGATCGTTGACCGACTCACTAAGTTGGCCCACTTACTACCTATCAGAGAGCATGGATCAGTAGAGATCTTGGGACGCCATTATGTTCATGAGATTGTTTGGATTCATGTATTTCCATCTACGATTGTATCTGATCATGATGCATGTTTTACTTCCTGTCTATGGAAGGGGTTGCAGGAGGCATTCGAGAAATAACTTTGGTTGAGCACCGCCTTCCACCCTTAGGCAGATGGTCAGATGGAGCGAACCATACAGATCCTTCGGGACATGCTACGTGCTTGCGTCCTTGATTTTGGCTGTAGGTGGGAGGATCACATACCTTTGGTGGAATTCACGTACAATAACAGTTATAACTCCACAATCGGTATGGCACCATTTGAGGCATTGTATGAACATCCTTGCAGATCACCACTATAATGGACTGACTGAGGGGAGACTACAATAATGGGACCAGAGATGGTACGAGATACCACAAAGAAGGTGTAGATAAACCTAGAGCAGATGATGACTACACAGAGTAGGCAGAAATCCTATGGTGACCGGAGACAGAGACCTCAGGAGTTTAAAGATGGAGACCATGTATTTTTACGTGTCTCACCTCGATGAGGTTTGAAATGTTTTGACAGGGGAGACAAGTTATTTTCGAGGTTCATCAGAACCTTTCAGGTCCTCAGTAGAGTTTGAGAGGTGGCTTACCTCTTAGCTCTTCAACCTGAGTTGGACTGGGAGCATGATGTTTTCCAGGTATCCTAGCTAAGGAGACACATGAACCACCCTTCACATATCATTGAATGGGGCGAGATGGACATCGACCACGGGGTGAAATTTACAGAGGTTCCAGTAGGGATTGAGGACTGACATGAATGAGTCCTTCTTGGGTGGTTAAAAACTCTGGTGTGCATTCGCTGAAAGCATGGTAAACTCCAGGAGAGCACATGGAAGCGGCAGGCTCAGATACATGCTTAGTACCTCAACTTGTTTTCCGAGTTTATATTATAGATTTTGGGGATGCAAAGCCCTCAGGTGGGGAGAATGTAAGGACACAGATATTTCTATGTAATTTTATTAATTATATGGGAGTTTTAGGAGTCTACGAAAATTGACGACACATGATTCTGAGGCCTAGAGTGCCCGAAATAAATTTCTGAACTTTTTTTTGGGTACGTTCAGTAAACGTGCGAGCAATTTTTTGTAACCTTTGAACCGGTTCTCAGGATTGAAATCTGAGGACACCATTGAACTCGCAAAAACTATATTCAATTAAGGAGAACTTCACCTCGACCACATTAGGTCGAGAATGAATGTTAGTTTTTGGTCTTTTTTGGGTGTGTTAAAAGAATAAAAATAAAATAAAAAATCTTTATTTTATTTTTCTTTTTGAAACCTCTATTTGAGTTATGGAAGTGGGTACCACTTGAGATTGAAAACTCCTTTTCTAATTTGAGTGGTGGGGACCACCCAAACCATTATTTAATGTGGGGAAATTTATTGGAATCCTCCCATCCAATTGTTCCAACGTGAATTTAATTTAATGTGCCATTAAATGGTTCCATCATAATTAAATTTAATGTTCCATTTAATTGTGCCAACATTAATGTGCCAACATATCAAAATTAATTGTGCCATCTTAATTAATTAGATAAACCTGTTTGAATATATGTTGTCTCCTCATTTCCTGTTTGGAAATCATTGGAAAAAGAGAGTTGGGATAACCTTGGAGAACCGGTATGAAATTTCTCCAATGAAGAACCATCCCCCAACGAAGAATGAGGAACTGACCCCGAGCCCAGATCAGAAGCGTCATGTAGAAGCGACGAATGCCGAATTTCTTCATCATCTATGTATTTCTTCCTCGCTCCACCACCAATGAACAATTGAGGCATGGGTTTTATATATGTTTGAATTTATTTTATTTATTCTTCATATTCTAAATTCATGAAGACGTTGGCCAAATGAACCTAATCATCATCCCACACATAAAAATTTCTACTCTTTCTTTTCATTTTTGGGTTTTATTCATGTGTTCTTGAACGCCTAATATTTATTGATGTTGGAATCAGAGAGTTTCGCTGAGCGTGATATATGGACGCGAAGCCCTCAAAAAAAGGATCGCGAATATGCGATCGTATGATTTTTCGGGATTGGAACGAAGCTGGAGTGCCTCGTGGAAGAAGAAGATGGCCGACACCCATCCGGCCATGAGGATGGAAGGGGGAGTGCGTCTGTACCACCAGTTTAAGAGGAGGTCGCGGCCCGTCGGCTGTAGTGGGGCAGGGAGGCGGTCGACAACCGGTCGACTGCGTGGTGGAGCGGCGGCGCACATAAGCACCGCCAGAGGAGCAGGAGGCCACAATGGTACTGGAGAGCGGCAAGCACCTAGTCGTCCACAGGTGGATAGCGGCGCTGTCGTGCCACTGGAAGAAGGACCACCCGGTCGTTCCGGCCAGCTAAGGCTCACCATGCAGGACTACTGAGTGGTCCCACTTGCTAGCCAGGCCACATAGATGTCTGCATTGTGAGCCGCACTATGGTCCGCACAACGAGCTACATTGTGAGCCGCACCACGGGCCACGTCGTGACGCTGTACCACAAGTTGAACCATAGGTCACACAACGATCCCCACCGGGAGCCGCCCAGCGGGTCATGATAACTGGTCACACCCTTTACGAGATGGGCACAGCTGCCACTTATGTGGGCCGGGCTGGACCACGGCCCAATGGGCCGGGCCCGCCGATGCCCAGTCCAACAGGCCCAGACCCAGACCGGGTTGGGTCGGCCTGGGTCGGTCCGACCAAGTCGGATGGGGCCTGGGCCCATTTGGGCCCTATATTACCTTTTTGGCCATAACATGAGAACAAGAAACCCGTTTGACGAACAGTCTTTGGTGCCAAAATCCTTGTATAGAGATGGTCCTTTTGATATACTCCACTTGAGTTTTGGATAATGTTGGAGTACAGCTGGGTTGGATCGGACCCCGAATCCAACCAGGCCCTCGGAGTGAAAACACTAATAACTTACAGACCGAGCGTCCGATTGATGTGTCGTCTTTTTCATTGGGTCCCTTTTGACATGAAAGACCTTTGGGTTGCTTTTCATGGAACTTAGGCACAGTTGAGGTATGACCTATGTCTTGGGGAGAGGTTCTGCCAAATGCAATATGTACAGAACCCTACGACTAGCTGAGACTTGATGACTGCTGACCATTTCAACTCGGATTGACTCGACCCTCCCAATGAAGAACACCTTTGTGTGACCCGGTAGACCCAAAATGGGGAGCACCTTTTTGTGACACGACATACCCATGGTAATCGATAGGAGGAGTACCTCAGCATTCCACGCGAGGGAGTGCCTATGTGTGACATGGCAGACCCACGGTGGGGAGTGCCTCTATGTGACGCAGCAGACCCACAATACTCTATAGGAGGAGTAACTTAGTAGTCCTAGGATAGTGGGAAGAACCTCTATGTGACACTGTAGGCCCATTGTACTCAATAGAGGAGGAGTTCTTCAGCCGCCAAGGTGTTCAGAATGTTACTTGTTACTATCCCTAGAGAATCCTCTGGCTGGCTATCAGCTTCCATAGCAATCCTGAGTGAGTCAGCTTCATAATTCCGTTTCCCAGAGTTGTGCACCTAGTGTGAGATGAGTCTTATCTTTGTTGTACTATTTCCTTCATAGAATAGTTGGGTTGTGGATTTTGATCTGGGCCTCGTGTTTCCTCATGATTGAGTTGGGTTTACTCGACAACTTATGTATATGTATGGGAATATACTTAAGTAGGGTTGACAGATGTTTTATTGCTTTGTGGTTTAACCGTTGTGGGTCTAGTGAGACCTTTGAGGGTCTCAGGGTCCCTACTGAGTATCGTTAGACTCACTCTTACATGGGCTACACCCACACCTTGTTTTCTTTGGTGTAGACGATGGAAAACGTTGACTGGGGACGACGGTACTAGGACTGGAGGTAGTTCGGAGGGGGACTATAGACGAGGTGTACCGCTGAGATGACTGTTCGAGAGTTGTACCTGCACTTCAGGTAGGATCGTTGGTAGGTGTTCAAAGGAGTTTTTTTTCAGTTTCACTTGTACTTTTCAGTTTACTTGTACTTTACAGTTTGGATTGTATTCTGGCCCCTTTATACTTTTTGTACACACCTTGATTACTATATATAGTTTTAATTTAGGATCATATCCTGATTTTTGCTTAGTTGTGTGAGTTAACAGATTATAAAGGAAATTCCTTCTTGTTTTTGGGGAATACAACTTTTGGCGCTAGTCGCAAACCCCTAGACTATGGAAGGCGGGCTTTGGGTAGTCACGACACGGGTCCCGAGGGATAGGTCGTAACAAGAATAAAAGTTGAACTAATTTGATAAATCTGACTCTAAACAGAGGGAAACAAAATACATGTAAAATGGTTAGCATGGGATACCCCTAGACATCAAGTGATGATACCTTCGAAATAATTAGCATAGAAAAATCTATGGATGTGTCAACGTGATCAATAGTGTACATCCAACCAACATCGTTGAAATAGCCTCACTGGTGGCATAACCCATCTTGGCCATTCACTTACCACGGGGGATCTAGTCCATCAAATTAGGGCTAAATAGAAACCGTATCTCGAATATCAATATAATGCCTAGGATCCCATGACATCTATAAAATTGGCAGGTGAGGTGAACATAACTAAATATCAAAACCATGTACACATAATAAAAAATCTCATCTTCTTATCCCACCTCCTTACCCTTTCTATGAACGGAACCTCCCCAAACTATAGGGATCCCATCAGTTGTTTACTCAAATAATAAATCCAAATGTACTAACTAAGACTTATCATTTTGAGGATTAAAAATCTTTTTCAAGTGAAAAATTACCTTTTCAAAATCCAATTCAAAAACAAGGAAATCATCAAGCCACATTTTCATGGGTTTGAATAGTTCTTTACAATTGGAAATAAATATTAATTATTTGGTAATACTCTTTTAAACCATATCCTTCATGTTCCAAAAATACTCCTTACATAGAGATACATATGTACCTCAATATATATATACATACACCCTTTGACCCAATACACATATTAACCCAAACCTGTGTAAAAATGTACAAAGAGGATACATATATCATTTTATATATGTGTGTATAATCCATATTTAAAAGTAATTAAGAGAAGTTAAAACCACATTAAAGGTATTTAGAAACCAATAAAACGATAATGCTTTTATAGAAAACCATCCATATGGCCAAAAAAATCTCATTTATTCTAAACTCACACATTTAAAACCATTTTGGAAGAAATTAGAATACCCAAGGACCTTGATATTTCAAATGTTCTTCGAAACATGATTTAATAAGGGAAACACATGATGAAATATTGAAGAAAATATAGAAAATAAGGGAGGAACTGTTTCTAAGAAGAAAAACCATTTTATATAAAGTATACACATTATAATATTATGAAAACACCAATTAAAAATATCAAAAATTTATATTTCCCAATTTAAATTATTGGATATAGGGTAACCTACCTCAAAACTTGTCACCTTTGCCATGGGCGGCTTAACACAGCCTCATGGAAATATGTGAATCCCGGATGATAATAAAGAAAAAAAAATCATGAAATCCCAAATTAAAATTGGGATGAAGAAGAAGGATGGTATAAGATCTACTAGCAATAAATGATAAATTCATAATTTTCATTAGCTATACATAGAATCATCCTCAACGGGACTCAAAACCCCTAAGAAGCAAGGTTCAACAAACAAAACGCCCAAAAATTTGTTTATGGTTCATATATGGTGTGTGAATAGTGAATTTGGAGAAGAGACACAAGAGGGAATTAAAAGAAGGAAGAATAACACTTTCCATTAAGAAGTATCCTCAGAGCGCATGAAAACCCCTTGAAATCATGAAGTAGGGGAGAAGGGTGGGGGATAGAGGCACAATCGTGACCTTGTTGGTGCTACACATGATGTAAAGGGGATGGGAAGGGGAGGGGGTGGCATGACCAAATATGAAAAAGGAAATAATAAAAAGTTAAATAAAATTAAATATAAAAACCTAATTTTTAAATATTGGGATTCACACATGGTTTGGACATGTAGTTTTCTAAACTGTGCACCCTGCTACTGGAAGGTCTGGGGTATATGACATGGGAAGGGTGAACATTTTTAGAAACTGTCCTAAAACCATGCATTTCATATTTGAAAAGTTCCATACACACTCAAATGATCTGTGCACAATTTTTACTAACTGTATACTAACCAGGATCCAATTTAATAGTTATTTAATTACAAAATTATAAAATAGATCGACCCAAAAATCATTATATGAATTAAATATAATAATTTAAATTAAAAGGGCATTAACTGGGTTTGGGAGTAAAAATTATCTCCCCCATAATGGTTTCTACCCCTAGAAAGCCTTAACTAATTTTGACAGATCAATGAAAAGATAGGATTATCCCTATACAATACATCTCAAGTATCTAAAATCAAATGAACCCCATAGATAACACAGGCAAAGAATGACAACACAGACCAAAATGAGACACAATATTCTCTCAAAATCAATTCCAATACCAAAAAACAATAAATACATGAGTCAAACACTCCCTCACTAGAATGAGGGCCGATGATAGATATTAAATACAATTATTAAGGGAGACATGGTCAAATGATGTGAGTGATGTCCCCAACATTATTTAACTCCTCAAAAACATGCATCATAAAAAAACACAAGGCTTTATTATTACACCAATAAAAAATATATTCAAAATTATAAAAACCCAAAGACCTAAAATCGTAATTTGAATATATAAATGTAGGTAAAAACCCAAAAGGGAAAAAAAGGAGAATTTATACACTTACATAGTCTTGGAACTATAGAGACACACCAAATAAAAGTGATCATAAGAACTGGAGAAGGTACCAAGGGAAATTCTAATACTAAGAAAGGATCCAAGATAATGTTGACTAAGTAAAATGATCAATCGAAAGCACATCCAAAATTTCCATTGAGCCAAACATCTAAGTCTCTAAAAGATCTGAAATACAATTACCTTAAACAATGATAAAAAAATGAATCCAAATGAGAGATAACAAGGAACAATCAAATTCACCTCAACTAAATATTCCAAAAATGTGTTTTCAATCCTAGCATTATAATAATAGTTGAAAAGGTTGAAATGTGTAGTGTTATACCTAGAACAATAAGAAACCGATTAACTCATCCAAATGAACATGGAACCAACTATGATATGACCCACACTAGGGGTATCACTCATCCTTGTCCACATGAACATACACAAGACATACATTTCCTAACTCATTGAAACAATATCAACAATGTGAATTAAATCCACATGAAAATAATAGTAACATGTAATTACCAAATAGATAATTCATTAAATAATTTTAACATTTCTCTAATCTAACTCTAGGGATAATCAATGAACAAAACCACTCAAGGGATCTCAATAAGGCCTTAATTCACATGGAGGGTATTTGGCATTACTACAATACTTGGAGTCTTGGTGAGGATGACAACCAAAATATCACACTCCATAACTATACGAGACACAACCTAGGGACATCCTCAGGAATGAAATTCCCAAAAACCATCTAAAATTTCTAGGGGTAAAACTTGTCATAAAATAATGAAATTTAAATTGATAACCATTAAAATGTAATTTAACTAATACTAGTAAAACCAAAAGAAAAAGGAAAAACCCCAAGAAATAAAAATCCAAACACCACTATTCAAATCCAAAATGCCACAAAAAAATAAACACCTACTTTAGAATTCCAAAATAAAGATTCCAAAGAACGTTTTCCAAAGTTCTAAAAACCATAATGTTCCCCGTTTCAAATAACTAAAAAACATATAAATACAATGTTTCATTTCAAAAAGAAATTGTTATTTAAAATCTATTTTCAATGTTTCTTTTTAAATTACCAACTTCACCTTTCCATCTAAAGTCATATTACCAAAATAAAATCACACTTTAAATTTTAAAAATCCCTATAACCCACTTGAAACTATTTCAAAACCCCCTTCCAAATCATTTTGAGAAACCTAATTACTAAATTTCAATTAAAATACAACATTTCTACCCAAAAAATAAATATCAGATTCAATTTTTTCACTAAAATATTTAATCCTTATTTTAAAATCAAACGGAAAACTTTTTTATCTATTCCAAATTTAAAAAAATTATTTTCCATCCTTTTTTAAAAGAGACACCAATTAATAAATAATCTAATAAATAAAATCTAACAGTTTAAAAAATCCATAAAATGTATTTTTGGTTGTAATGAATGAGCCATGTGGTTTCGAAAACCATGTTTTGGGCACAAAACTACCACTGAATGTCATGTTGAACTGTATACTCAAACTTCACAAGGGTTCCTAGGCTATGAGAGATCACCACGTTATGCCGATTCACTCCCACAATCATCCAAAATACATGGGAATTTTTTAAATAAAATATAATATTGAAAATAAATAAAATTATTATGCCCAACAAACCATTGAAACTCATTGTTCACCCCAATAAGTATTGTCTATACACTTTTTTGTATATATAATGAATGTAGTGAAAATCATATATTTATCTGCCTTTACAACCTAAATAAAAATGGGGGCTCTAATACCATTATTTCATGAACCAAACCGATCTTTACATCTGTTGGATGCCTGATCCATCCCATGAAAATGTATAAAGGGTGTTACTGATCCCCATGGGATGGTAGAAGTTCCAATGAAATAAGGAAACACCACTTGGGAATGATTTCTCCCATTAAATAATTAAGAAAAGCTATAGCATAAATTAAATAAAAATTTATCAGGACTTGTTTGTACAAAATACATCCATTATAGGGAATATTAATAGAAAAAAACTAATATTAAAACAAGGATTGATGTAAATAGTATAAACCACCATAAAAATCCCCCACCCTCTAATATCCATCTCATTCAAGCAAAATACTATATTCCAATGTATTTTTTTACATACCTCTATCCATAAATACCCTCTATCAATAAAAATTAGTAAAATATTAAGTAAATGATGTAATAAAGAAATCACAATAAAACTAAACTACAGACATTCCTTCCTATTTCTGAATACTTTAGTCACTTTGGAATAAAACAAATCAAGACGCCCTATGGGTGAGAATAAAAGGATAGAAGAAACAATCATCTCAAATATGATATAGATATATGAGTTAGTATAAAAAATCATAGTAGGTATTCCAAATAAAAAACCATTACCTTTCCACACCTTTAAAGATAAAAAATATTCATTCTATTTTGAAAATATAAATGTATAAATAAAGCGGTTTCCTTTCATTTTAAAACAAGTAACAAGCTGATGCTTCTCAAAAATGATTTTCCCATTTTATTTTCTAAAATAATTTATAAAGAATGGTTGACTGTTCAATATTCCATTTATAATAATATACATGTGATGAAAGAAATATTTTAGTGAATATTATGAAATGGAAATCACATCACAAGCTGCTATGAAAAAGAGGAAAGAAAAATAAATATAACTAGGTGATGATGTAAGAGTTTCTAGTACAAGTATAATAAATGAAATCATTTGATAAATTTTCCATGGAATATAGGGAATCAAAATAACTATAAAATGGTTATAATGGGATATAACTAGAATCTAAGTTAAGAGACCCTATAGGTACCCTGTTTAGGGATATCTTCTAGTGTGTTGATGCGATCCGTAGTCTATATCCATCCAGTTTCACAAAACTGTCCACATCAATGGAAGACCCACTATGGCCATTTTCCAACCATGGTGGATCTATTCCATTTAATCCAGAATACATATAAATCATCTCTTAAATCTCACTACAAACCCTTATAACCATTAACTTTAGTAAAAGTGGGAGGTGATCTAACCTTCACATGGAATCACAATCCATTACACACATACAGTAATCTCATCTGCCTAGTCCACCTCCTGAAACCATCCTTGCGAATAAACTCCCCAAAACAGAGGGATCTTATGGGGGTGTTCAATTTTTTAAGACTTAAAAATGTACCAACATGGCCTTAACATTTTTTGGAAACAAAATCATTTCCAAGGGTACACCTATATTTTCAAAATCAAATTCCAAAACCAAGGAAAAAATCAAGCTGCATTTTCAATTTTCTGACCAAGGCATCACATTTGGAAATAAATTTTATTTATTTGTGAAACCATATTTAAACCATAACATTCATATTCCAAAACATTTCTTTACATTTAGAAACATATGAACTTCAATATTTATATAAATATAATTATAAATATATATATATATATATTAACACCCCTCAACTCAAAGCACATATTCACTGAATCTTGGGTGAATACATAAAAAGGAGATACCTATATATAAATATATATGGAAATGTGTATATTCTATATTTAAAAGGAGGAAAGGGAATTTAAAACCATGTCATGGTTCTTTAGAAACTAAACATGTCATTAAAACTTTATACAAAACCCTCACAAACGAAGAGAAATTCTTATTCCTTCCATAATCACATATTTAAAACCATTTGGGAAGAAATTTCAACCCCAAAAGTCATTCGAATTTCAAAAAAGCATGAAAATATGATTTGATAATGGAAAATCATGATCAATTCTAGAATAGAATATAACAAACTAGAGAGGAATCATTTCAAATAATCACAACCATTTTATATTATATATATTCTTTACAATATGTGGAAAATACCCAATCAAACCATAAATCAATTGTATTCCCCAATTTAAGGTCTTGGACATAGTGTAACCTACCTCAAAACTTGTTTCATTTAACAGGGGCAGATCAAACTCACCACATAGATATCCAAATAACCTTAATGAACATAAATAAAATAAAAAATCACAAAATCCTTAATGAAAATTGTACTTAAGAAGAAAGAAATAAGAAACCCTCCCTAAAATAAATTATATATTCATCATCTTCAACGAAAGTATCAAGAATAATCCTCTATGGGACTAACAAACCCCAGTAATAAAGGTTTAATAAAAACCCTTAAATTGAGTTAGGGTTCATCTATGGTGAGTGAGAAGTGTGGAGGGAGTGGATAAATAAGGGGGAATGGAAGGAGGATTGAAGAACAAGCCTTATCAAGAATAATAAGAGTTGGTGCATATGAAAACCACTTGAAATAATGATGTATGGGAGAAAAATGGTAGGAAGAGGCATGATTGAGCCCTCCCAGGGCCTTTGTGAGATTGAAAAGAAAAGGGGAGGTGGTGATTCATCCTAAAAAGAAAATGGGAACAGAGAAAATGAAAAAACTAATTTAAAATAAAAAAATATTTTTTTAAATGGATGGGCGTCACAAATAGTTTGAACATATGATTTTCCAAACCATGTACCAACTATATACATCCTACTATATGGTTTAGGGAAAACAATATAGATAGGGAATGCCATTTTGGACAACATGTGTTAGCCATGAGTTTTGGATGTGATGAAATCTAGATGTTGTTGTATAATTTGCACATGGTTTTTACTAATTTTTCAATAGTGAAACAAATTTTATAAATCAATATGTTAAAAAGGCTCTACCAAAAATTCAAGAGATGGATTAAATATAATTATTCAAATAATTCTAAAATGAATTTAATCAGGTCAGGGTGTGACGTGGGCATACATGATACATCAAAAAATGATTAAGTGAGTTAAGTTCATGTTTCTTTTAGACCAAAGATCCTCTAAATTTTTTATACTAGTGGTTTTGAAGGGCTCTGATTTATGAGAAAAGCATCCTATTTAACTACATAGGCCCAAAAACCTTTTTTAAACTAGAACATAACCCCATGATTCTAAATCTCACCTCCATATTTTTCATTCATTCATTCCAAAAATACTACTATGCTTAAGTGATCTTAGAATAATATTCTCCATCCAGATTTTGTTTATATAAAATAACATCTGAAACATTTTTCCACCACACAGACCACCATTATCAATCCAAATATATTTTATCTTCATTAAAATATATTTTTACAATATGTTTATCCACCATATGAATTTTTTAAAATCTTCATACATGTATTTTAGAAAAACCACCGAAAAGTTCCATGTAGAATAATTGATAAATGTAATGTAGTAAAATGAACCTGAGGAAATTGAATTGGTTCTTCTCTCCATAAGTCAATATAAAATAACTCAATATTTCAATTATTTCATTCATTTCAACCCATATTTAATAAAACGTTATGTTTCTTTCTTTGGTTATAACCCCCCAATGTTTCATACACTATGTGATCAAGATTTACAAATACTTTAGCTACCAAGGTCTATATCCTTTCTCACCAATGTGACCAAGATTATTATTCCCCTACTTAGCTATTTTAGAAGATACTACCCCAGCATTCATGATACCTTCTAGAACCCCATTCAGAGACAAAGTTATATCCATCATACAATGAGCCACCACCACTTGACCTTGTCTGATTTTACACACATTATATATAAATATGGTACAAAAATCGACATTATAAAGATAGACAATATAAATAATGTTATTTTATAAATTTTGGATGTCATGTATTTCTTAATAATTTAAATGAATATCTTATTCATTTGGATTCTCATATATCCTTTTCGAGCAACCTTAAGTTTCTCTCAATTTTCAAGGTGAACCTTAACAAGGATTTGAAACACATTAACAGACATGAATACCGATTTGGAAATTGAATAAAATGAAGCTAAATAATAAATGATCTTTTATTTAATCAAATTTCGGACAGTTAAAATCAAAGTGACACTCTTCCATTCATTTTTAGTGTTTGCAGATGAATTATATGCCTGATTTCTTGAGGTAATGGTCATCTCTATGTAATCCTTATCTAAAATTTCCTTCTTCCCATATTTCTAGTATAATAAATCTATAGGACCATCCACCTTCCTATGAAACTTATCTATTTTGATTCCCCCTATTTTCTTTTAACTCTTTTGATTGGATACTATTATATATTTAGTTGTTAATGAAAATTTAAAATGATCAAAAACCTTCTTCTTCTAGATCCCTACTTTAAGATCAAATCAAAGATCTCCTTGAAGAACATGTCATTATTTTTGTTAGAGTTTATCACAGTAGTTACCATAGTTTTCCATGATTGTAAAAGTGATGAAATAAGAATTAATACCCACAAACATTTAGTGAAATTCAAAACAACAGATTCAATTTGACTCCAGACTATATTAAACTCATTTATAATATTAGCCAATAATACTCCATAATAAATACCTATATAAAAAAGTCAGTGCAACAAAAAAAATCATTATGGAATTATTCTCATATAGGTTTACAATATTATTAATCAATTATTTTGTTTTCTTTACATTATAGATATTTAAATCCTTGTTATTGGAAAAAAACACGTGGATTCCACAAAAATCATTCTACTTGTGTCATTCCCATTTCAATTTTGACATTTCATTAAGATTCTCCTTGGTCAATGGAGGATTGATGTCATTTTAGAGTAGACTATCCTATACCAATATATTTTAGACAAAAAAGTATAATCCATGAAAATTTTCTAGCCATGGTGGTGCCTTTTCTAATCAAATATTTTGAAATATAAATATATCACTTAATCAAAATGTGTAATGGACAAGTAACTAATGTTTTTTATAAGTCACTCATTGTGGTGTCCTTCATGACTTTAAACCAAGTTATGATACATCTTTTTATGATATATGTGATATATTTGGAATAATCTGACCCATAGAACATGAAATGTGGAAAAAGGTTAGTAGATGGTCCATAAAAACATTAAACCATAGATCAATGTATCTAGAATCAAGAATCCATCCATATTAACAATGCAATATTTGAAACTCAAAGGCACTGACAATATAATTGCCAAATGGATCCTGAATTAACATAAATAACAAGAAAAATAAAATAAAAATATTTACCATGGTTAAAAATAAGTATTAATCCATATGAACTAAAAAATTCACTAGAAAATGAAATAAGATACTATAACAGATTAAATAACCCCATTGCACAAGATTAAAAATCATAAGTGAGATAAAAATATCATCACATAATCTCAAATATAGATGACCCTACTGCTTATTTATAGAAAACCCTTGTGGCTAATGTTTTGAAATACTAGTTCCAACACTATCCAAACTTCATAGAAAATTGACCACATTACCTCGATTACTGACTAATATTGATTTAATAAATTGAACTACCTGATAGATAGGGTTGGATTTCGAACAAGTCGACTCACATTTCCGGTATCTGATTCATCTTAAAAAACAAGTCCTCATGCTTCCTTTACTTATACCTATATATGGAACCATTAACCTTAGTAGAATAATTTTATGTATCATATTTTGACACACTATATTAATCTCACATGATTACTTCTGATGCCATATCTTGAATTCCATCATATGTTTTCAACATTACCACTATAGTTGGTTCCAAAAATATATTTTAGCTACCATCTTTAATTTTGAACTAGAAAAAGGTTCAAGAAGTTACTCTTTTTTGAAATCGTAAACATTTGTTTACAAAATGACTTCTCACAGATAGCCTAATATGTGTTTTCAAGGTGAACCAACATATACATGTATGTGTATTAAAATATAAATAATTCTGATAAATATTTAATCTATTCTAATACTATTATATAAAAATAATATTTTATCATCATAGATAAAGAAATAAATTTTATAATTTCTTATTTTAGAATTGATAAAATATGTTTCCTTTATTTTGAATTTCTGTAGAGGTTGTCCTTGATTTGATCAAGAAAGTTAAAAGACATAGTTATCCAATTAATATCATAATGTGATTACATATTTAGAAGGTATCATCCTTAACCTAAAAACAATTTCTCAATAGTTTCTATCTCCAAGAAGGTTCATTATATAGGATCACTAATTTTCACAAGCAGTTCTTTGACCTAATTTATGATCATGATCATTACTACACTTTTAGATGTCACATCAACCAAGGATGGATCTTACTACCCCCAAAATAACTTCACAAACCTGAATATTCCATAATAGTACCATGAACATCAATATTTCACACTCAAAAACCTTTAAGTATTCAACAAAAACACATAATTCCTTCTTTAGAATTATATATGAAATTATAAAGTAAGATACTCTATGATGCCTTTTTCATTAATAAATCATAAGACTTCAAATATGCATTAGAAAAAACCATCTCCCTTTAATTATAATATTTAGTAGTAGTTTCACACTAGTCTCAAAAAAATATTTCCGTTTTCTCTTCTTATATTATTGGAATCATATAATAGTTATAAAAAATCAGTACGATCATGTGGATAATGTTTCCTCATTTTAATCAGGAAAATACCATTAAAGTAACAACATCCCCATTAATATTGTAGAACTTTTCCAAAATATATTTTATAAAACATATTTATTAGATACAGAAAATATATAAATAAATATCCCCATTAAAATATATAAAAATCTCATTCAACTATCCGGAAAAATATTTATAGGAATTCCAAATTTAAAACACTAAAAAATTATTTTTGAACTTATCAAAAAAAAATATCATGTTTTAAAAAATATTACTTAGATACAAATTTATTAACATTACATATCCTTTGAAATAAATAGTTTTATCTAACATGAGAATTATATTACTCAAACATAGCTTTTGAATCTTCTTAGTTAATTATACATAGTCACAGATTCACTCATACATGATCTTATATTACTCTTACATGTTCTTTGACCCCATTAGACCAATCACATCTGAACCCCAAGTCAGTCTTACATGGCATCCAAATTACATTTACATAACCTTTAAAATTTCAAAGTTACTCATACATATCTTCTAAAATCATATTATTATTCATACACAAATATTTTATCTTAAGGTAAATTCATATGTAGCCTCATCTATTATGAATTTATTTGTTCTAATACCTTATTTAATTATATGTGGATAGTAATAAAAAATTTAATCATATGTTACTCTTTAGCCCAAATGGCCCGAAGGCCTTCATTTTTATTGATTTTTGATAACCCCCCTTTCAAGGGATGAGGGGGAACCCTTACAAGACCCTTAGGCTCATACATTACATGGACTATAGGCTTAGAAGATTACATGAGCCGATGATCTTAGAGAATTCAACCAGACAATCTACAAGGAACTGCCCCTCCCCAACATCTGCATCATGATAGTCCCTCTCCACCTTTGAATGGCTGTGTGGATAGGATTCCCATGCAAGCGTAGGCTGGTACTGATGGCTTAGCCACACTCTCTCATTATAAAAAATCTATTTGGATCTACTCTGGTGAGTGCACCTTCTTAGAATCTTCTTCTGGGGCTGCTCTTTTTTTTGTAGTGTGTTTGGGGCAACTGCATGTGGCCTGAAGGCCTTGAGGTGGCCCGAAATCCCTACTGACCCGAAGGCCTGGGTGACCCAAAATCCTTAAGGACTCCAAGACCAAACCAATGGCCCAAGGTGAATAGTTTCAGCTACTATAGTACCGAACAATACATGCTAAAGTTCCTTCTATATTATCGCACAGTGTATAGTGCTGCTACCATACCCCACATAGTGTAAAGTACTGCTACATTGTCTGCTACAGTACTTCTACAGTACCCCCCAAAAATATGTATCTACCTGGTTTTGAACCTGGGTCTTGTGGATGCACTTAAGTACACCTCACCAACTGGTTTGAGGCTAATGTGCATATGTTTCTCCTTTAAAATATTCAAACCTTCTCTAGACAACTCAGAACCTATTAAAACCTTCTTCAGCCAATTCAACTGATCTCTAAACAACTAAAATACCTTAAATACTTAACTAAACTTCCATAAAACACTTATGTACCATTCTTAAAGAATATTTAACAAATAAAATCTCAATTGAGTTGTCAATGTACTTTTCACTACCTCAAATATTGTTCAAAAAAATAATCATATTAATTTAGATTAATTGGATTCAAACAAGAACTAATAAATTTTTAACCCATCTCATCACAATATGATCATAGAACATCTTCATCATATATTTTTGTTAATAATATTTTGTAGAAAATTTCAACCTTGCATCACTAATAAGAACACTTTCAACTAACACATGTATTTCATTATATAGTCATCACATTAAAAAAATATCTTCCAACTCAATGTGACACACCTAAATATTCTCATATCATAAACTCGTAAAAACTACTATTTTCAATTATACACACATGACTTCAATTATAAACAACTCATTATCTCATCAGCCTTATTCAAATTATCAATAATTCACTCTATTATCATGTCATGTTTCAAGAGCCTGATAATTAAAATCAGCTCAAAATATTAATTCTTATTCAATAGTAACTCAGATATAAAATAGAAAATATATTGACAGTAAAATATCCAAGATAATCACAATTAAATGGGTCCTTGAATCTTTCCTACTCCTCGAGTTGAATATCTTATGGGGAAATTATTTTTTTATTTTGGATGAAATACAAATTTAATATAAATGTGTGGTTATCATTATTTTGTACAATTTACATTTGTCCAAAATTTTCTTTATTACATATAATATTAAAGTAAAATGATTTATTATAAAAACAATATTATAGAAAAAATGTTTCCACACATTTATTTGATCATGTAATAGATATACCATTAGATAATTTTAATCCATTATTTCTAATATAATAGTCTCTTTTACTATTAAATATTCATCAAAAACATTTCTAGAAACACCTATTTTCTTATATTAATATAGATATTCCAATTGAACCACTTCTAGATTTGTAATATTCACTTCAAATTCCTAAAATTTACATAATGACTGTTTTTCTCATCTAAAAATAATTTTATTATTTATTCACATTTTTACATATCATCTCGAAATATCTTTCATAATACTCATACATTTCATTCTTTTATTATAAATAATTTCCAATACCCACAATCTTTTTTTATTTTCCCTCCAACTAAGAAAATTTGATAAGATTGGTAGCCTTTTATGTTTATTCCAATGCATGGAACCTCACCCTGAAAGATTTTCTTGATTCAAACTTATCATGAATTTCAATTTTAAATTCATATCCTTTAATAGAGTGTTTTCTTTATATAATAATGAATGTTTCCCCATAAATTCAACCTCTTTGACAAGTTTATTAAACATAATCACCTTCTCATCTAATTATTTCTCTATATTATTGTTATCTATCTTTATCTTTTAATTTTCATCCTATAGATCCTTTATGAACTAAAATATAAATGTAATAAATTATATAGATATATTTTGGATGAAATTAATTATTTCAGATTAAAAATACCAAAATGATTCATTAAGAACATATTTATGATAGCCGAGACTAAACTATTCAAGAGGATAATTATAAATAGATATAACCAAAATTTCTATACATTGATTACAATAGAAAATTGAAGAATATTCTTTGTCTTTTCTCACATATGAGAACTTCCCCAATTTGTTTAATTTTTTATTTTTTTAATTCTTCAATGTTTTTCTAGAGAAAAAATACACATTTTGTTTTAAAAAGTACTTAAAACCGTCTTAAAATCATCAATTTACATATAATATATAAAAACAACTAATTAAAACAAATCTAATTAGAGTTGGGACCTGAGATCTAATACCAATTATGGTTCCAAGTAAAATTATGCAACTACACATAGAGTGAGGGAGAATTATTGTGGATATATTTTTACCAAATATTTCCCCTTGTAATTCAGACCACTAATCCTTTTATTATAAATGGATCTCATTCATACCAGTCAATACATTCAAATAAAATTAAAGATTTAAATATAAAAGATAAAAAACATTTGATATTTATATAAGGTCTTCCCCCAATGTACGAAACTATTTTCATGAAGTTCTTGGGGAAATTACAAGACACAATTGGTTAATTAATATCAAAAAGAGAATATAAAAGTAAAATGTATCATCCATAACACAAAAACTATTTCTTAATAGTTACTATCATATGATAGGTTTTTTATAGATGATCCTTTATACTTACTAGTGGTTCTATAAAATTATTCAAGAAAAATATATTTACTAAAAGTATAGATATCACGACATCAACAGACATATCAACTTCCTCACAAAATAAATTTGATAATGTATGTATTCAAAACTAGTATCCTGCATGTTGGTATTTCTAAATAAAAAAATTTCATGTTTAAGACAACAACACATGATTCCTTCTTTATAGTTATTAGTTAAATAATGAAGCATGAATCTATATATTTTCCTTTTCTTCAATAAATCACGATCCTTTACATATGTAGTAGAAACTCCATCTCCATTTGATGATTACATTCAATAGTAGTTTCACATTAGTATCACAATATTTTTCCCCCCATCGCTTTTTATATAATTTGACATATCTTTTATTTATCAAAAGTCAACATGATCATGTGGGTACTATTTTCACTTTTTATTTTGGAAGCTCACATGAAAATAAAATATTGATACAAATTATTTTAAAATTGGTTAAAAATATGTTTGTGAAAACCTCTTTATACGATCTTCAAAATATGGAAAATATATACCATGTATAAAAGATCTATAAATCCCATTATAGGATCATAAAAAATATTTATTTATCTTCCTCATTTAAAACTACCATAAAAATTGATTTTTACTCAACATAAAAATCCACTATTTTTGTAACACCCCAAGGTTTTCAAAAAATAAATTAAAATGCATGAAAGTTTGTTTTATGTATATATTTATAAAAAACCTTTAAAAATAAATTTTCCACTTCTATGTTTTGAATTTTGAAAAAATGATCATCAATAATTGTGTTCAGACTATTATTTGGAGCCTAATGGAACCAACTTTTTTTGGTGAATAATAGCATACCATTATTAATAGTAATATGAATAGTAATATGAACAAAATTAATTTTGAATTGTGTTATTATTTTATTTTCTTAAGGCTTTAAGATAATGGAATCTTGGTTAATTTTTCAATGTGATTTAAAAGCAGTTATAGTTTTTAAATTATTAATATTTGAATTAGGTATGATTTTATTTAAAAATTAAATTAATAATATTTCAAAAAGTATTTTCGAAAAATTGAGTTCAATTTTGAATTATACACGTCAAGAAATGGTAAGAGTGTATTTTTGGGAATTTGTTTTTAAATTCTAGATTTTTTATGAATAGTAAAATACGATAATACATGATAAATGCAGAATACTTGATTTACTACATCATAGGTGATGCAAAGATGATATAATCCCACTTTTTTTGAACACACATGCCATTATTACTATTTGGGGTCACATTAATTAAGATTATTAATAGTATTGAGAAACAATATTAAAATAATGATTAACATAATGAAAAATACCCCCTCTCCACCACTATTAATACCACCCTCATTACCCTCTTCCTCCCACACCTCTCAAGCCTTTATCCTTAACTATGTTCTTCCCAATACCACCCAAGGCTCTTACCCACGTCCTAGAGCTTTTGGTCTCACCAAAAGGTGAAAACCAAAGGCCTGAAGAAGGATCTCAAGGCGAAAAGATTAAGAGGTAAATGTCATCTTTTATTTTCTTTCTTTTCTTTCATTTTATGTTATTATTATTCATTACCTTTGGCTTATTTTGGGATATTTAATTACATCTCCCTATTACTACCCATATTACTTAATAATGATGGGACACCCCATTTCTCTCTTTAAATTATTTTTATGAAATTTTAAACGACGTTGTTTGGCTGCTGAATTTTCGTGAGTGCTTTTTCAATTTCTCTTTTATTTTGAGTTTCTTTCTTCTAATTTCTGCACCTACTATTATTCAAGAGGAATTAAAGCTCCAAATTATTTATTATTTTGGATATTTTCATGATTAGTGAAAATTACTCATCAATCTTCAAATCCCCCCCCCTCTTATTCAAGGAATGAAAAACATTGTTCGTGATGTGTCGAATTACCAACATCATGGATGATGTGATTTAAATTTTATTTAATTCCTTCAAGGATGGTCATTCAACCATTTTTATTGTTGAAACGGGTTATTATATATGTATCATTTCTCATTCATGGTTATGGAATTCTTTTTGACTTGTGTTTTTAATTTATAAAACAAAATTAGGTCGTTATTATCAAAGAACCACTAAACTGATCTAAACGAACATCATTAATGTTTTAACTTATGAATCATCCTCATGAAAGGATAAAAAATGATAAATGGTTGAATTTATGGTTCTGGAAATATTTAAATACTACTGCATTCCAAATATAGAGTTTCACTTCCAACCGACAAGAACAATCTGTCATGAACCTATCATGAAAATCATGTAAATAAATCACCCAAAACAGTGCAAGGAACAAAATATTAAAATTTAAAGGGTGAAATGATGTAATGAAATGATCACATAAGTTATTATAAATATTTATATTATTATTTAATATATTAATAACACAATTTTTACTATTATAAATGAGGTTTAAACAAGTTTTAATTAATAAAATTCAGAGGTATGGGAATTCTTATAACATGATTTTCATTCTTTGGGTTAACATTGTACTTCATTATTTATGTGTTATTAAAGTTGTTTGTGTGATTATTTTTGTTTATAATATTTTTAATTATGTGTATTTACAGTCGATATACATATTCCAACCACTCTATGAAGTCTCATTTCAATTATATGTTTTTTGTAAGGTGTTTTACTTTTAAAATCCTCTTTTAAAAACTCTGTTTTACAAGATACAAAAACATTGTTTTTATGCACTTATTCGTGTTGTATGACTATATTATGGTTCTTGGGAATTTTTTTATAATGATGGTTGGGACCAATATCCCACTCCAATTCATTGGGTATGTGAATGTTGGAGGTCGGTCGTATGGTTACTCCATGTGTAACTGTGATAGTTACACAAATTGTAAGGTAGCCATGAGGGTAACAAATTATAAGGTAGCCATAAGGGTTAAAATATTATGTAATTAATGCCCCAAAATAATTTTATGGTTCCATTTATGTTCTTATGTTTTGTGTGGATTTTTTTAAATATCCTATTTCATAAAGTATGTATATACGGGTGATACATATATCTTTTGAAAATGATTTCATACGTTACAAGTGTTCATGAACTAATGTGTTCTTTCATTCTTTTAATATCCCTTACTAAGATTTTGTGCTCATCCAATTTTTTTAAATGATTTTCCTAGGTTATAATGATGTTTATGAAAAAGAATATTCTAGGATAATGTTTTATGACTAGTCAAAGAAATCATGTTTTACTCTTTAATGTTTAATATTTTAAAAAAAATGGAAACTATTTTATGGTGTGCACACTATAACAATGTGTATTGTTATGAATGTGTTATTTATAAATTCTATAAATCTATAAACATGAAAAGATCTAAAATTTAAAAGTTATTTCTTTACTAGAATCCAGATTATGTAATGTAATAAGGCTGGGTCCTTATAGTCAGTATCAGAGGATGGTTTAGATAACATTAGGTGTTTGGATGATGTTAAAAGAAAAACATAAATTATTTTTACAATATGATGATTTAGAAATGTTATAGAATTTAAATACATCCATATTGCTTTATTGAAGATATGTTTTTTATAATTTTTGTCAGTAGAAGAAACAGGGAAGCTGAATAGAAGAGGAACCGACAAAACGACATCCATCCGAATCTGTTTCCCAGAATGATAGGGATTGGAACCGAACTGTTTGTGACAGTAATGGCTCAGCTAACATATTCAATAAATTGTAGTGGCATCCCATAAAGAGAACAACCAGAGGTAACATAATAGAAAAAGTCAATAGTTGAACATTTTATGAGACAACACCATCCTGATTTCAATGGATCTTCTGACCCAGTAGCGGTAGAAGGATGGATTAAAGTCCTTGAAAAGATATTTGACGTTATGGGATGTTTAGACTATCCAAATCTAGGTATTTCAATTTATCATTTTGAAGGTGAATATGATCAGTAGTGGTCAATGGTAAATAATATCAGGGATAGAGGGGTTATTGATTCCTTCAAGTGGGATGAATTTAAAAGTCTTATCCTTGAAAAATATTTTCCTATGGTAATGAGACTTATGATTAGGAAGAAATTCCATAAATTGATCCAAAAGGAGGAAGATTAAGTGTCTTTGTATAAAGATAAATTCACCCGACTAGCGAGGTATGCTCTAAATATTATTCTAGATCTTGATAGCAAAATCGACCACTTTTACTCAGGACCGATGCCAAGGTATCGAAGGGAATTAGCCTCCATTGAGTTAAAAAGTTACCAGAAAATTGTTTGTTGTGCTGAGAGGGTAGATATGGATTTTTCTGATAGTCATGTGAATTTGGGAAATAAGGATATGAAGATTTCTAGATGGAAAGTGATGGGTAATAATCAACCAATGAAATATGATGGTAAGAAAATATACTTTCCATCTTGTGAAAAGTGTGGCAAGAAACACAATGGGGAATGTCTTGGAAATATTGGGAAGTGTTTTAAATTTGGTAAGTTTGGACATATTTCTCAAGATTTTAATGAAAATAATCCTAAGACAAATCCATATAAGCAAACTGTTATGTATTTTAAATGTGGTGAGATGGTTCATTATGCAAATTCCTGCCCAATGAGAGATCCCAATGAAGAAATGAATCCAGAATATAAGCAGAAAGGTGTAGTGAGATACTTTGTGACTACTTCAGTAGATGTCGGCCAGTCCAATGAAGTGGTATCTGGTACTCTATTCTTTTACTCATATTTTTCTAAAGTTTTGTTTGATACGGGGTATACACATTCCTTCATCTCTGAGATTTTTTTGGTAAATTGGAAATATCACCTTAACAAATGAGACCAAAAAATATTGTTAAATCTCCAGGGGAAATATTATAGCAAAGAGGAATTATAAGAGTCATTCTATTTTGGTTTGTGGAAAGAATTTACCTAAAAACCTTGTTGTTTTACCCTTAGTCGAGTTTGATGTTATTATGGGAATGGATTGGATTTCTGTTAATCATGCTATGATTGATTGTAGAGCTAAAAAAGTTATTTTTTCAGAAAGAGTTTCAGTTTGTATACAAGAAATAACCCATACAATTGATAACATATTAGGAAGATAATTTTTTTTTAAAATATGTAAATGAAAGTTATCTTGATCATATTGTTGAAAATAAGGGGAATGTTTAGATTAAAAATGTGCCAGTGGTAAATGAATACCTTGATGATTTCCTATTGAGTTACCCGGTGTCATACCTGATCAGGAAGTAAAATTCACAATTGACTTAGTTCCTGATGATAATCCAATTTCAAAACCCCCATATCGTATGGCTCAAAAATAACTTCTTTAATTGAAAAATCAGTTTCTATATTTACTTGATAAAGGCTTCTTTCATCGTAGAACTTCACCATGGGGAGCTCCTATCTTTTCATTAAAAATAAAGATGGTTCCATGAGACTTTGCATTGATTTTAGAGCTCTAAATAACATCACTATTAAAAACTTTTATCATTTTCCTCACATCGATGACTTGTTTGATCAACCCCATGGAGCTCAGTACTTTTCCAAGATTGACCTAATATACGAATACCATTAGCTGATGTTGAAGGATAATTACATCCAGAAAATAGCCATTCGTACTAGATATGGTCATTATGAATTTTTTGTTATTCTTTTTGGGATAACTAATGCACCTACTGTATTCATGAATCTTATGAATAGTGTATTTGATGAGTTCTTGGATAAGTGTGTGGTTGTGTTTATTGATGAAATTCTGGTATTTTTTAAAAATAAAGAGGATTATGAAATACATATAAGGGTAGTTTTACAAACCTTAAAATAAAATTAATGGTATGGAAAATTTTACAAGTGTGTTTTTTGGTTGCAACAGATTTCTTTTCTTGGGAACATTATAAATAAGAATGGAATAACAGTTGATCCTGCCAAAAAAAAAGTGGTTGATGAATGACCAAGACCCAAAAATGTTACAGAGATTCGTAGTATTCATGGATTAGTAGGTTATTACCAATGGTTTGTTATGAACTTTGCACGATTATATAGCTTGATAATTATGTTAACATGAAAAGGGGTTAAATTTATTTGGACAGAAGAATGTGATATTTGTTTTTAGGAACTGAAGAAGAGACTGGTGAATGCTCTAGTTTTGGCCGTACCTTGCCGAAATGGTCAGTTTTTCATCTACAGTGATGCTTATTTGAATGGAATTGGTTTTATTTTTATGCTTAATGATCAGTAATTGATTAGTATTCAAGACAACTTAAACGTCATGAGTTAAATTTTCCAACAAATGATTTTAAAGTAGAATTTGTGGTTTTGGATTTGAAAATTTGGAGGCATCATTTATATGGAGAAAATCATCAAATATATACTAACCATAAAATCCAAAAATATATATCCACTTTGATGGAATTAAACCTGAGGCAGAGAAGATGGATTGAAATGATAATGTATTATGATTGCACGATTAATTATCATCCTGTAAAAGCAAACAAAGTGGAATATGCCTTGAGTTGAAAACATCATGCATCATTAACTATGTTATGTTTCGAACATGATACCTTGATTAATGATTTCATGAATTTTGTATTAGAAGCTGTTGTTGCAGGGAATACATCTGTTTTGTTTCAGGTTTCAGTGTATTCATCATTATCAGACAAAATTAAGGAAGCATAGAAGGAAGACCGTGAGATATAAAAAAAGGTATAAATGGTTAAAATTGTTAAGTTTCCATAATTTAATCTTGAAAAAGATTTAATTTTAATATTTGGAAAAGTTTGTGTGTGTCTTGTGATTCCCAATTGAAGAAATACTTATTGTGTGAACCTCATAATTATCCATTTTCATTTCATCATTGCAGTACTAAGTTGTATAGAGAAATTCGGGAGTGTTATTGGTTGGATTGAATGAAATGTGATATTGCTGATTTTACCATGAAATTTTCGACATGCCAATAGGTTTAAGAAGAGTGGATGTTACCGAAGGGGATGCTTCAGCCTTTTCTAGTGCCAGAGTGGAAGTGGGAGAATGTGTCCATGGACTTTGTGGTGGGACTACCCAAGACATCCCAAGGTAACAATGAAATTTGGGTTCTTGTTGATCAGCTGACAAAATCTTTACATTTTATTTCTATTCAAGATACAATGTATTTGGATCCAATTTTTAGAAAATACCTCAAAGAGATTGTCAGGTTACATAGAATTCCTCTATTTTATTATATCTGACCCAGATCCCATGTTAACTTCTATATTTTGGATGGGTCTTCCGAAGTCGTTGGGATCCAAATTAAATTTCAGTAAATATTTTCATCCTTAATCAGATGGGTAGTCATAACAAATGATTCAGACTTTGGAGGATATTCTTTGAGCTTGTTCAATGGACTATCAAGAATGTTGGGATCAACATATTTCTTTAGATTAATTTTATTATAATAACAGTTTTCATTCCAGTATATAGATGGCTCCCATTGAGGCACTGTATGGGAAGCTGTGTCAGACTCAAACATTTTGGGATGGAGTTAGTGAAAGAAAGTTGTTTGGGCAAGAATTAGTAGATGAAGTGGCTGAGAAAGTGAAGATTATCTCGCAGCACATGATGAACGCTTAAAGTAGGCAGAAAAGTTAAGAAGATACAAGATGGAAAGACTTCTCTTTTGAGGCAGGTGACCACATTTTCCTTGAAATATTTCATTGGAAAAGTGTGATGAATTTCGGTAAGAAATGGAAGATAATTATACGGTTCATCGGTTATTTCAAAATCCTAGAGAATTTTGGAACAGTTGCATAATGAATAGCTTTGCATCCAATTTTGTCTCTGGTACACAATTTTTTTCATGTTTCGATGTTGAGGATGTATGTGCCAGATACATCAGATGTCTTGAGCATAGAAGCAGTTTAGTTGGAATAGAACCTTTATTATGAAGAGAAACTAGTTCAGATTCTTGATCAAAGGGAACTAGTATTGCATAGTAAGGTAATCCAGCTGGTAAAGGTTTTGTGGAGAAACCACAATATAGAAGAAGCAACATGGGGGTTTAAAAATACTATAAAGGAAAAATACCCTCAGTTGTTTAATAAGTAAACAAAATTATGAGGACACACTTTCTAGAAGGTGTGGAGAATGTAACACCCAATGGTTTTACGAAAACAAATTGAAATGCATGAATGTTTTTTTATGTAGATATTAAAAACAAGCCTTTAAAAATATTTTTTTTACTTTAATGTTTTGAATTTTGAAAAAACGATCATCTATAACTGTGTTCAGTATGTTATTTGGAGCCAAATGGAACCAACTTTTTTTGGGGAATAGTAACATACCCTTATACTTTTAAATATTAATAGTAATATGACCCTAATGAATAGTAAATTGTGTTATTATTTTATTTTATTATGGATTTAAGATAATGACATCTTGCTAAATTTTTCAATGTGATTTAAATGTTGTTGTAGTTTTTAAATTATTAATTTTTGAATTAAGTATGATTTTACTTAAAGAATAAATTAATAATATTTATAAAAATATTTTCAAAAAATGGAGTTCATTTTTAAATTCTACCCATCGAGAAATGGTAATGGGGAATTTTTGGGAATTTTTTGAAATTCTAGATTTTTTGTTGAATTCAAAAATACGATAAATTATGATAAATGATAAATACTTTATTTATTGCTTAATAAGTGATGCATGGATGATTTAATCCCACTTGGTTCGAACACACATTCCATTATTACTACTTTCAGTCATATGAATTAAAATTGTTCATAGTCTTGAGAAAAAATATTATAATAATTATTAAAATAATGAAAAATACACCCTATCCACCACTATAAATAACACCATGATTCCCCTCTTCCTCCCACACATCTCAAGACTTTATACCTACCTAATTTCTACCTAATACTCCACCCAAGGCTCTTCCCCACGTCATAGAGCTTCTGGTCTCACCAAAAGGCCCAAACAATAGTCCTTCAGAAGGATCTCAAGGAGAAGAGATCAAGAGGTAAACATCCTCTTTTATTGTCTTTCTTTTCATTCATTTTATGTTATTATTTTCTCATTCCCTTTGGATTGTGATAGGATATTTCATTTCATATCTCCATTTATTCCCATATTATATAATAATTATTTGAGACCCCACTCTCTTCAAATTAATTTATGAAATTTTAAATGATGTCGTTAAGCTGTCGAATTTTTATGAGAACTTTTTCAATTTTTATTTAATATTGAGTTTCTTTCTTATTCTATCCTCACATGATTTTATCCAAGAGGCATGAAAGATCTAGAATATTTTATTTTCTCTATTTTCTCAGGTTCATTATAAATTCCTCATCAATCTTCTAATCCTCCCAAACTTATTCAAGTAATTAAAAACATTGTCCATGACGTGTTGAATTACCGACATCTTGGATGATGTGATTTTAATTTTCTTTAATTCCATCAAGGCTGGTAATGAAAAAAAATTTATTATTGAACTAGGTTATAATATATGTATTATGTCTCATTCAAGATTCTGAATTTCTTTTGTACACATGGTTTTAATTTATAAAACAAATTGAAGCCGTTATTATCAAAGAACCACTAAAATGATCTAAATGAACAACATTAATGTTTGAACTTATGAATAATCTTCCTGTAAATATTAAAAATGATAAATGTTATAATTTAATTTTTCTGGAAATATTTAAATACTAATCCATTCCAATTCTGTATTTTCACTTCTAACCAACAAGAACAGTCGATCATGAACCAATCATGAAAATCATGTAAAGAACTCACCCTAAGAAGTGGAAGGAACAAAATACTAACTATTAAAGGGTGAAATGGTGTAATTGAATTATTATATAAGTTATTATAAAGATGTATATGATTATATAATATATAAATAACACTCTTTAAAATATTATATATGGGTATCAAACAAATTTTAAGAAAAACAAATCTGAGGTAAGAGAATTCTTAACCCAATTTCCATTCTTTGGGTTAACATTCTACTTCACTATTTATGTGGTATTAAAATTGTTTGTGTGATGCGTTTTGTTTATAAGATGTCTAATTATTTTTATTTATATTATATATACATATTCCATCAACTCTTTTATGTCTCACTTCAATTATATGATTTTTGTAAGTAGTTTTACTTTTAATATCCTCCAAATAACTCTGTTTTACAAGATTCAAAAACAATATTTTAATGAACTTATTATTGTTGTATAATTATGTTCTGGTTCTTGGGAATTGTTTATGATGAAGTTTGAGAGATATATCTCACTAAAATTCATTAGGTATGTGTGACTTGGAGGTTGGTCGAAAGGTTACTCCATTTGTAACTGCGATGGTTACACAAAATGTAAGGTAGTCGTGAGGGTTACAAATTATAAGGTTGCCCAGAGAGTTACAATATTATGTATGTAATGCCAGAATATACCTTTATGGTTCCATTTTTGTTCTTATGTTTTGTGTGGATCTTTTTTAAATCTAGTTTTTCACAAATTAAGTATATATTGGGGACAAGTATGTCTTTTGAAAATTATTTCATACGTTACAAGTGTTCATGGACTAATGTGTTCTTTATTTCATTTTATATTCCTTACTGATCTTTTGTTCTCAACCCATGGTTTTAAATTATTTTCACAAGTTATAAGTATATGTATGACCAATAAGTATTCCTGGTTAATTTTTGAATATTATTCAATGAAATCATGTTTTAAGCATTAATGCTTAATATTTTGTGAATAATTGGAAACTCATATTATGGAATCCACTATGTAACAATGTGTAATGTTATGAATGTATTTTATCCCAATTCTATAAAGATATAAACATGATAAGATATTATATGTAAAAGGAAGTGATTCCTTGACTAAAATCATGATTATTTAATGTAATAAGGTTTGGTCCTTATAATTTTAGAAAAAATATTTTATATACTAATTGATTTATATTACATAGCCTCTAAAATAACTAATTTAATCTGTAATGAGTTTTGGATTACTCGTACATATATTTTATGATTTATTGTTTAATCACATATATCCATATATATACACATTTTTGAAATTATTTTACTCTTAAATGAGATTTGGAAACTTCAGTTTAATAGCACAAGAACTCCAAACTAATCATACATAAGATTCAGATTACTCTTACACAACATTTAAAATTAAATTATTACTCACACACAACTTGAAAAACCCTTGGATCATTCTTACATAACTAGTTACTATTTATATTAATTCTTATATATCATTATATATTTTTAATTTATTCTTACACATCTCTTGTTTAATCATACATAGATATTAAAAATCCTATTTTCTCATACATTTCTTTAGAATTGTCAAACCTACTCTAATAAAAATAGAATGTCTTTACAGCTTATTCATCCACATTATATAATTTCAAAATAAATAAAATACCTTCAAGGATACATTAGGATTCTATATAAATCATATGAACAATTATTAAAATATATAAAATATATAAAAACTCTTTTAAGTACCTTAGCGTACCTTTCATTGCCTCAACCTAAATTCTATTCCAAACTCATCAAAATTCTTCAGATTAATGTTCTTTAAAGAAACACTATTAAATATATATCCAATATCTTCTTGACATGTGCTCAAAACAACTTTATTATTTTGGTACATTAATCATCTTCTGAAAAAAAAAATCAAATGAGAAACTGTAATAGGAATTATCTTAACCAACACATGTCTTAAGTACTTGAGTCATTAAAATCAACAAAATCATCAACCTCTATGAGACCCAACTGAAGCTTATCATCTCAAAAAATCATCAACACTAATCCATTTGATACTACACTAAAGAATTCACATATAAACAACTCATTATATAATCAACCTTATTCAAACCATAAAACTATCACTTAATTATTTAGTGAACTTATTATAGCATTATCATTATCATTATCTCACAATAAAAATAAAATTTCCATAACATCTCATATAGATTATAAAATATATATAACTAGTAAAATATCTAAATTGTATCTAAATACATTGGTTTATTCAATATACCCTGATTCCACTTGAAACTTCATCTATACTAAATATAAAATGTCATTATTACTTATTAATAAAAATATAATATTCATCATCATAGTTTTATAGGTTCTTGTTGACCAACCTAATCAAAAATTCCAGGCTTAATGATAGGCATAACCAACCGTGACATCAGGGTTTGACCCAGTCTGACCTAAGCATTTTAGAGTTAGATCTGATTAGTCTTCAAATAGAATGATGCTGGATATTAGACATTCTATCCATAATTAAACTCCTAATTTTCACTCACTCAATCCCACTCCTCTCTCCCTCCCTCATATCAATTCGTTCACCTTGATAACTAATGGATATTTTTTAGTAATTATTTTCGATAAATGAAAATAATTAATTATGTAATTAAGTATATTATAGATAAAATATTTACTAAAATATAAACAAGATTAAGTCTATCGATAGGATTGAAACCTAAGAAGATTTTTTTTCGAATGAAAATATGACTTTTTGTGACCCAAAAACATCGTTTGTGAACATTTAACATAATACATATTTCTTAACTTCCAAATACATAAAATATATAACATATAATATTTAAAAATTTCATTTATTCACATAACAAATTATATTTAATATATATATATGTTAATTTTATATATATATAAAATTAATTTCTTCATAAAAAACGTGTTAATTTAATTGTTGAAATAAATATATTATTAAATTATAGAAATAATTATCATGGGTTGTGCACTCAGTCAATGAAAAATGATTCTAAATGATACTCTTGGGGAAAAGAGTTATTATTTTTAATTTCAATCATTGATATCATCCTTGATAAATATTCTTAACAATAAATTGGATTTAATAATTACATTTTTTTACTTTGGATAATGAAAATATTTTTAGACATAATATATTTTATATTTACTGGGTTTATTTAAGAACTACCTTATTTGTGCACAAGTTAAAATAACTTTTTTACTTTATGTCTTATCTTGTTGAATGAGATATTTGATTTTTTAATATATATATATATATATATACATATATAAGATATGATTTAATATCTTATAAATGATACATGTTATTTGATGAAATAAAATATATAAATATTATATATTATAAATATTTTTTTATTAAGGAGTCACAAACATATATGTTGTGTTAAATAATTACATAACATAATTTTTGAACATCAATAGAGATGTTTTCATCAAGGGATAAAATATTTTTACACATTGAACATTTCAACAAACTAACCCTCTTATAAATTTAAATAATTTTTATCTAGAATTATATATTTGTGTGTGTTTTTCTTAAACAAATCATAATACATTTTGTTTAAATTTTTATAAGACGCCTACAATGAATGTTTAAAAAAAAATATACATACATACGTACATAAATTCATACATACATACATACCTACATACGTAACGTACATACATACATACATACATATATACATTCATATTTACATACATACAAACAAACAAACATACATACATACATAAATATTAGATAAAATTTATATGCTCACATAAATTTAAATTTAAATATATTTTCTAAGGATTTATATAATTTTAATCTATATGTATATATTTGAGTTGTTTTTGTAATGACTCAAAATTTACATGTTTTATTTTTTGGATATTATATGGATTATTTTTGAGACCTATCACTGAGACAGTGTGCGGTTTGAGGCCTGAAGTGCATGGAATTAATGTTTAAAATATATTAAATATATCTAATGCACACACACAAAAATAGTTCTCATGAAAAAGTAGAATAACTTATAAACCAAGTCACAAATAAGAAATTAGAGGGTACCGTTGAGTTCGGAACCCATGTTTATCCTTAGGCATGACATAACCCTAGATGGAGTGGGGAAGTTTTGAAAAAGATATCATGAGAAAAAAAAAGGAATAAAGTAATTAAATAATTTCTTTTATTCATTGATGAAGTGACCAAGAATATACGTCTAATAAAATGTTACATCTAAAATTAAAGGGTTATCCATACAACCCTACAATTCTGAGAGAGGATTGGGGAGACGTTGGGGAATGATTCATTGATAAATAACAACCAGATCGTGGTTCCGTGATCGGTGAGCTTCAGGACTAGTGGATCTCGCCAACGTAAATGAAAAAAATACATTCTTCATCAGCGATGTATTTTAATCGATGTATGATTTTATATTTCTTTTATTTATTCTCTTTTATGATTAATATGATGATCTTGAATCAATTAACCAATTAATTGATTCATGAATCGTGTTTATCATGGGTATGAGTAATATTTATTGTAGAGTTTTGGATTGTCTTTGTGATTATTGTATTTTCTCTTCATTTATCATTCTAACAACAATGAATTGAGATCAACAAAAACATTGATTGAGGGTTTTCCCACACGTTAATGATTGTGAATATCTCCCCATCTTCATCATTAATCATGGGATAAACTCAGGGCCCATGGTTCTAAAAATAATAAGAATCAGAAAATTTATCCCCCATTTCTTGGGGAAACAATTAGATATCATACATCTAGACTTAGTGGGATAAGGGGATCTTAAGACGGCGGAAGATAAAGAAGACCAATAAATTATGGGATACCCGATTTGTGTTCTTTATTATACAATGATAAACGATGCATAGGGTCATTTTCAAAATAGTTTTGATGGGATGATTTTGTTGTTTGATAAAGATAATTATCACATGATGGTATTCCCAGGTTTCAGACATGGGGTCTAGTCAGATCAATAGCCTAAATAGTAGGATAAGATGTGTGATTCTAGATCTGTAAACTTAGAGAAATCCCAACGAACACAATGTATAAATCAGAGCTACACACAACGTGGGAACCTCATAGTGGAAGTTAGGTTTTCCTGATGATGTTTTGTGTCACATGGTGTGTTACCCTATCAAAAAACATGTGACCCTTACCATGAAAATTTCTATTTACCTTAAAGGATACATAAACACTAAATAGGGTAAATAAGCATGGTTAAAGTGTGTACTCCCACACGAACATATCCAGGCCCAGTGTACCCAAGCATAACCATGTACTGGGTCATGGTCAGAAGTATATTGGCATGGGAACATCATTTAATCTGACATGGATATGGAAAAATTATGTTTATGTGGGAAGAACCCAGTGTTGAATGGGAACTCTGTGTACACCATTAAAGAAGGTTTGAAGCCCCATTATTCAATATATTGGAATAGTTTTGTTAGGATGTTTTCCATATATCCATTCACTAGTATTAGTACAAAATATTATCCTACACCTTGGATAATGATCCCTTTAGTAGAAAATCTTGGATTTAGTTGTTGGAATACTTTTCTCAGGTCTTGAGTGAGATCTTCTATCATCTTCTTTCCATAGGTGGAGTTCTTGGTATGGTCATGACCAACACTATGTGGCATCGATCCTCTACTTAGTGGGTTATTTCGATGAACTATATATCTGGTACAGACACCATCAGTGCTATTTGACTCATGGAGTGTCTTCTTATAGATGACTACTATGTGGAACCTTCGAGTAGGGATATTATAATAGCATTAATGTTTTGGACTTACTTTGAGACAACATGTATTTGTTGAGTATAACTGGATATTCTTATTTTATGTGATGTAGACATATAAATTTTAAAATTTGGCTATTATTATCATTGTTATATTCTTTTCGATTTCAAGGTGTTATACTGGTACTTATTATACTCACCCCTACATGGGCTTTGTCTATATGTGTCATATCTAATGTAGAAGATCGGTGATTTGATGGAATCCTAGAGGGACCCGGACTAGGATACACTTAGTGATTTAGAGAGACTGAGGTATGTTCCTACATTTATCTTGTTATATATCGCCATATTTACTTTCAAGATGGAATTTTATTGACTCTTTTCTTGGGATATTATTTGGACCTATTTACATTCCACGACATATTTTTATACTTTGGTTGTGGGATTTAGATGGATGCATTCATATTTTATCATATGTGTTAAATTTCCTCATTTTATGGGATTATAAATGTTTTCATTTGTACATGAACTTTAGTATAAAGCCTCCCATGTTAGGAATATGCCTACATGGAACTAGATTCCAACCCTTTCCTATTGAAGGTGGGAATGGGGAGTTGTGTCATGGGTCCCTTTGAGAAATGTCATGATAGAGTGTTAACAATGGTGGTTTCAATTCCACACAAGGACTATAGTTTGTGATATTATTATTTTTTAATATTTTACAATGTTTAAAGTTTCCTTTTAGACTAGAGAATCCAGTGTTGGTGTGATGACTGACGTATTCATATACCAGCACTCTAATCGACTGTTTTTTGACTCGATACATGAGAAAAGTGGTTTCAAGGAAAGTAATGGTGCATGCATCATATAGTAATGAATTGTGGTTTCCATGTCCTTCTTAAGTCATCTATCTGGATATACACATTAACCATTAAACATATTCTCTGTCTAAGGATTCCTCTATGATGTAATCTATATAAGACACACCATCAGGATCAAAATGATGATCCCCTCAGTGACGAGGAATAGATACATGGAAAACTTCTAGAAGAGTTACCTCAAGGATGTGCACTAGCTATACCACCACCTGTGGAATAACATATGGTACCCACAGTACCATTAGATGATGTGTGTAGGATGAGCACACTTCATGTGTTTTAGTGGTAGTGAATATAGAGACCCTGACTTTTCTTACATTACTATTAAATAATTTTAAATATTATCAATATAATAGTATTACACATATATGATCCAATGTTTTAGTGTCTTGGGCAAACTAGGACCATACATAACAATTACAACATCATGCATAAACATTTATTTAATTTCTTATTCTCTAGATTCTTATTGGAACTTGTCCTCTCCTTAGTACATGTAGCCACCTGAGGATATAAATAAAAGGGGGTGATATAGAATCCCAGTAAGAGTATATATAAGGATAATATAGCATGGGGTGAGCATAATCATAACATGGGAAAAAGATCACGAACATGAGAGAAAGCATAAATATAAGACTTGAAATGTGGCAATGCAAAAAAAATGAAACATCATATCTTAGTGGTTAAATACCACACATACTTATGAACCAATCTATCATCTTTTTCACACATCATTTCACATTTACTCATAAGATTATCCACTTTACCCAATTCATTGGAGCGCTGCATAATTCTAGGCGCACCCGTCACATTCAAACATTTATATTGCGCTATATAGTTCCAGGCGCACCTGTCACATCATAACATTATCATTATCATGATTGTCACATGGAAAATAAATAAACCATATAAATTAATGGGTTAAATCTCATAAGAACACATTCATAAACATTGGGTTCCCAAAATAAAGAGGGATTACCATACATGTTACAAGAACCGTCCACTTTGAGAGAGAATTAAATGGTGTGTTCTTAAAAGAAGAGTTCTTTTGGAAAACAGTTTTTTGACATGAAAACCAGTAAAAAAAATGTATATCCTATAAAAGGAAAGAAAGTTATGAACAAATGACCTTTATGGAGTAACCATATCAGAAAAAATGGAGTGAAAGAGGGAGAACCCAAAGGATGAATGTTAGGTTCGAGAATTTCCCCTTACCTTCTATCTGAAAGCTTCCTTCTATTTAATTTCCTATATAATGAAATTATATTCTTTAATTACCAATCCATAACCTTTTTTAAATTAATATGGTTCATTATGGTTTCATTAAGTTATTTTATGTGCCTTTGGATGAGTTATAGAGTTTAAAAACATTATTCGGGAATGTTTGTTTTTATGGTTTTCTTGAGTGGTTCACATTTATTCTAAAAATGAAGCTTGGGTAGAACATGGGTAAACATCCAAAATTGATATTACATGTTATTAATTATATTACAGGATATTTAATGATCTTATAATGAATCATATTATATCCATGTGGATGAATCATTAGATAAGAATTAAATGATGATTATTTGGGTTAATATGGACGGTTTTTCGATCACAACGAACTTGTTTTAATTTATCACTTAGTAATATGGCCATAAGTTATTTGCAGAACATTTAATAGAAAAAAATAAAAATAAAAAATTCTGTTTCAAACATAAAAACAGTTTTATGACCTGATCTGAAGGTATAAATGGAAGAAGAAAGCATTTTATTCTTGAAGGTGATGAATTAACACCTCACGAACAATGTTCCCTTTAATAAAATAAAAGGAAGAGGGAAATGGGGTTGTATGATATAATATCCCATTAGTATCGTAAAATTCAAGTAGATGTATAATAATGGAGTTACAATACCAGTTGGATGAAGATAGGTGGGGAGAGATCAAGAAATGAACTTGAACTTAAAAGGAAATTAAAGGAGATGAGGGAGAGAAATTACCTCTTAAATCCTCCTCTTGATATTATCCTTAAAGAAGCTAGGCTTGGTCTTTTGATGAGACCAGTATCTCCTTTACGTGGGAGATGGGATATGGAAGGTGTTTGAGAATACTTTAGAGAGGTATTGAATCATGGGAGGTGTGAGGAAATGTGGGTGTGAAAGGTGGTTTTTGTAGTGGAGGGGAGAGGGGTTTCCTTAATATAAAATTCAATAACTCGTTAATTTCCCCTAAGATAAGGAATAGTGAGTCTTGAATCACCAAGAATACTAATGTTATCATGTGATCCTGAACTGAGTGGGCTTATATCAGCAAAACATCACACATGACTCTATAATTATCTTATTTACCTTATTTTTTTAAAATTAAAGTATTTCACTATTAAACAGAAATTCCAGTATTTCAAAAAAATCCCAAAAATTTACCCCAACCATTTATTGATGTGTAGAATTCAAAAATGATGTCCGTTTTTAAAAAAAATTATATATATGAAAAATTTATTATTTAATTAAAATCATGGTTTATTACTAAAAATAGTTTTAAAACATTCATTTACTTATTCTAAAATATAGGTACATCATACTTTCACTTGAATATTAATTTTATACTATAATAGGTAAGGTTACTATTAATTAGGTTATATCACTATTCATAATGGTATGTTACTATTCATAAGGTTAGGTTACCATTCAATAAAAATTATTCTTGTTTTATTATACTCCAACAATCATCTTGAACACAATCGTGTATGTCATATTTTCAATATTCCAAACACAGAAGTGACAAACTTATGTTTAAAGGTCACATATCACTTAGTATTTGATTATGTTGTGTTTTCATGTTATTTTATGACATAATTATAAGAATATAATTTCCATTGAAAAAATTTGGGTCGTTACATTCTTCCCCCCTTAAGAAATTTTTCCCCTGAAATTTCACTTTAAACAAACAGGTGAGGGTGTTTCTCCTTCGTTGACTCTTCTGGTTCCCAAGTTGCTTCCTCAGACTTATGGTTCCTCCACAAAACATTGAAAAGATGGGTTGTCTTGTTGCGTAGAACCTTATCTCTACGATCCATAATCTTTACTGGATGCTCCCCATGGGAGAGATCATCTTCCAGACGCACCACCTCTGAGTTTAGTACATGTGAGTGGTATGGTATGTACTTCCTCATTAGGGATACATGAACCACATCATGAACTTGATCCATATTCCATGGAAGTTAAAGATTATAGGCCACAAATCCTATGTGGTCAAGGGTCTCAAATGTGCCAATATACATTGGGCTTAGCTTCCCTTTCTTCCCAAATCGCATGACTCTCTTCCATGGGGATATTCATTGGAAGACTTTATCTCCAACGTCAAACTCAAAGTCCCTTTGACAGTTGTTAGCATAGCTCTTTTTCCGACTCTGAGAAGATTTTATGTGTTTTTGGATGACTTGAACCTTCTATATCATCTCTTGCACATGATCAGATCCAAGTAGCTTTCTTTCTCCAACTTCATCCCAACACGTTGGAGTTCTACATCGCTTTCCATACAGAGCTTCATATGGAGAAATCTAAATACTTGATTGGAATATATTGTTGTATGAGAACTCAACCAATGGGAGATGCTGATCCCATCAACCTTTGAATTCTAGAGAGTAGGCTCTTATCATATCTTCAAGTGTCTGAATAGTTCTTTCAGACTGGCCATCAATTTGGGGGTGATTGGACAAGCTAAAATTTAATTCAGTACTCAAAGCATGTTGAAGGCTCCTCATGAATTTATATGTGAACCAAGGATCATGTTCAAAGACAATTGAGAGTGGAACACCGTGTTGTCTCACCACTTACTTCACATATATCCTTGCAAGTTGTTCAAGCGAGAGATCTTACCGAATTGCAATAAAATGGGAAGTCTTGGTGAGTCAGTAAACCGCAACCCATATCGCATTATTTTCCTTCGCCGTTTTCGGGAGACCCATGACAAAGTCGATAGTAACATTTTTTCATTTCCACATGGGTATAGGCAATGGATTCATCAAAGCTTTGGACTTTTGTCACTTAACTTTAACTTGCTGACATACCAAGAACCTTGATATATATTCTGCAATCTCCTTCTTTATGTTATCCCACCAGAAGTGTTCTCGGAGATCATGATACATTTTGGTTCTCCCAAGATGGATAGAGAATATTGAGATATGTTCAGTATCCAATAGCTCCTTATTTATCCCAGGTGATGAAGGCACACAAAGATGCGTTCCAAACTGAATCACACCATGATCATTGATATTGAAGTCTTGCAGCTTCCCTTATTTTACTGCATTAACCCTTTTTTGAATCTCCTCATCATCTCTTTGTGCTTCCTTAATCTTCTCTTTGATGGATGGTTGCGCAATAATTTGGGAAAGGTAGGATGTATCCCCTAACCTTATTATTTCCAAATCCATTCCTTGAATATCCATGAATATAGGGTCTTCTCAATCCACAACATTTATAGAGTATCAGGTTCTTTTCTGCTTAGTGCATCAACTACCTTGTTTGCCTTTCCAGGATGATAGTGTATAGAGAAATCGTAATCCTTTATTAGCTCTAACCATCTCCTTTGATTCATGTTGAGCGCCTTTTGTGTGAATATATATATAAGGATCTTGTGGTCGGTGTATATGTCACACTTCTCACCATAAAGGTAGTGTCGCCAGATTTTCAAGGCAAAAATCACTGCTGCCAGCTCTAGATCATGTGTCGGGTAGTTCTGCTAATGGATCTTCAACTGTCGTGAGGCATAGGCTATCACATTATCATTTTTCATGAGTACCCAACCCATGAATTTCTTTTAAGCATCACTATATATCACAAAACATTCTCCACTTTTTGGTAGTGTGAGTACAGGTGCAGTGATCAACCTCCTCTTTAGCTCCTTAAAGCTTCCCTCACATTCTTCTATCCATACATTTTTTACCCTTTTCCTTGTTAACTTAGTCAGCGAGCTTGACAATCAAGAGAAGTTACTCACAAAACATCAGTATTACCCAGCTAATCTATGAAAACTATGGATTTTTCTGACACTAGAGGGCCTAGACCATTCCTCAATCGCCTTTGTTTTTTAAGGATCCACAGAAATTCCCCCACATGTGATCACATGTCCCAAGAACGTGACTTTCTTCATCAAAAAGTCACACATTCTGAACTTGGCATATAACTTCTCCTTTTTCAATGTCTCCAACACAAGTCTTAGAGGTTCTTCAAGTTCCTCCTTGACCTTGGAGTAGATGTGAATATCATCGATAAACACTACCAATTTTTTTTGAGGTAATGTCTAAAGACTCTATTCGTAAAATCCATGAAGATTTCAGGTACATTAGTAAGTCCTAATGGCATCACCAAAAACTCATAGTGCCCATACCTTGTTTGGAAGGTAGTATTCTGAATATCTTACTTCTTCACCTTTACCTGATGATATCCAGAATGAAGATCTGCCTTTGAGAAGTATTGAGAACCTCTTAACTGATTGAAAAAGTCATAAATCCTTAAGAGAGGATACTTTTTCTTTATTGGGATCTTGTTGAGTTCCCGATAATTGATACCCAGCTGCATTGTTCCATCCTTCTTCTTCACAAAGAGCACTGGTGCACCCCAAGGTGATGCACTAGGGAATATGAACCCTTTGTCTAGATGCTCTTGCAGCTTCTTATTTCACTCCTCTAATTCGATAAGATCCATCTAATAGGGACACTTCGAGATAGGATTAACTCCAGGTAAGAGTTAAATTGAGAACTCAACCTCATGATCTAGGGGAATTATGGGTTACTATTTGGGAAATACATCACTGTATTCCCTCACGATGGGAATTTCTTCAAGGTTGGTAATTTCTTTCAACTCAACCATTTGGGCGAGGTATGCTTCTTCATAGGGAATACCCACCCACACCAATAAAGGATTTTTCAAAGGAGATTCATGATCTTCCTTGAATTTGAAGAGGAGCATGGAAGGGTTTGGAATATGAAAAGATATTTCCTTTTCCCAACAGTTGATATGTTCTCTATATAATGAGAGCCAATCCATTCCCATTATAGCGTCAAATTCCACCAAAAGAAGTATTACATGATTTTCTGGAAGAATATTCCCACATTTTCTAATAGGAGAGGAGTCAAACAAATGGGTTTCACTGATTTCACCACTTTGTGTTTTTAGAGATATATCTACTTCAAGGATTCAGGGCTTCGATTCTATAGTTCTATCAAACTTTCATGATATAAAGGAATGCGTAGAACCAGAATCAAATAAGACTTTTTCCAATATTGAGTGAATGGTAAGTGTACCTTGTATGACATAATTATCATGATCTACCTCTGCAGAAGTGATGGCACAATCCTTCGCTTGTTCATTTGGCTGTGGTGGCAGATGACGCTAATTACTCTGAAGAACTTGTGGTTTAGTGCCCTGGTTTTCATAGTGCCCTAGCTCCCAATGCTTATAACATTGAACCATGAGTGGTTCTATCCTTTCATCAGCTACATTATTCTTCATTTTCATCTATTTTTGACACTCTTGAGCATGATGTCCTTATTTCCCACACTTGAAGCATTTTCTCATCCCTTTGAAATAGTTCCCATGATGTAACTTTCCACATTTTTGTCATGTGGGTCGTTGAGTTTTCTTTCCATCTTTATCATTAGATCCACTATTTTGAAACTCCATATTAAATTTCTTATCACCATAGCCATGGGGTCATTCTAAAAACTACATCTCTACTTTGAGAGCTCACCAGACAACTTCTTCATAGCTCCCAATGTCTCAAATTTCAAGAACCTTTCAAAAGTGTAGTTTTAATACACTAAAGAATCTATCAATTTTTTTTATCACTATTGATAACAAAACACGAAGCATACCATGCATGCTTTGTGAAATTCTCTTTGTAGTTTGTGATATATTCTCCTTATTTTTTCTAGAGCTCTATGAATTCTCTCTCTATCTTCATGCGAAGAGTTCTTGGGAAATAATTATTAAGAAATATTATCTTAATGTCTTCCCATTCCATCTCTTCAATTTCTTCCCTTTTCTTGGGGTTCTTAATCAAAGCCCACCATTGATCGGATTCTCCATCTAGATGATAAATGGCTAAGGTCACATTCTCCGTCTCAGAACAGTGAAGAACAGAAAATATCTTCTCCATGTATTTGACCCACTATTCCATAGATAGTGGATCATAAGATCAATTAAACATCGGTGGTCGTTGCCGCATAAAACATTTGATAGTCAGTTTCTCTCTATTTTGTGAAGGAAGATGTTCCCCATTATTATGGTTATTGTTCATAACCTGATATAATTGGGTAAGAATCTCCATGAATTTCTGAACTCCACCTCCCAAATCTTTGGGGATGTCGTTCGGGCAATCATTACATTGGCCCTCACAAGAGTTTTTGGCCTAATTTCTCCTGGTTCCCTCCATATTCTATAATAGAAAAGGTTAGAACAAAACATAAGTCAACAATTCATGAATACATAACTTTTTTATTTTCAAAATTTATACTAAAATCATAACATATGGTATCCCTATGTATATATTCTTATGTCCGTATTTTTACTTAGTCTCATGCTAGCGGTTTTCTCTAGGGTTCACTAATCCTAATTCCCAAATTAACTAAACCTTTCCACTAATACCAACTATAGTGAACCTAACTTTTCATAAATTACTATTACATCATTTTAAAGATAAAAAACATAATAGTATTACACAAAGAGGATCCAAAGGTTTAGTGTCTTGGGAAAACTTGGACCATACATAACAATTATAACATCAATCATAAACATTTATTTAATTTCTTATTCTCTAGATTCTTATGGGAACTTGTCATCTCCTCAGTACAAGTATCCTCCTGAAGATATACATGAAAAGGGGTGAGATAGAATCCCAGTAAGAGGATAGATAAGAACAATATATCATGGGGTGAGCATAATAATAACATGGGGAAGAGATCATGAACATGAGAGGAAGCATAAATATAAGACTTGAAATGTGGAAAAGCATAAAAAAATAAAACATCATATCTTAGTGGTTAAATACCACACATACTTCTTAAACAAGCTAGAATATTGTTCACACATCATTAAACATTTACACATGAGATTCATCACTTTACCCAATTCATTGGAGAGCTGTATATTTCTGGGTGCACCCGTCACATTCAAACATTCATATTGCGCTATATAATTCCGGGCACACCCGTCACATCATAACATCATCATTATCATGATTTACACATAGAAAATAACTAACCCATGGAAATAAATGGGTTAAATCTCATAAAAACACATTCACGAACTTTCGGTTCCCAAAAGAAAGAGGGAATAACATACATGTTACAAGAACCGTCCACTTTGAGAGAGAAGTAAAAGGTGTGTTCTTAAAAGAAGAGTTCTTTTGGAAAATTTTTTGTTTGAAATAAAAACCAGTGAAAACATGTATATCCTAGAAAAGGAAATAAAATGATGAACAAATTATCTTTAAGGAGTAAACATATCAAAAAAAATGGAGTGAAAGAGGGAGAACCCGAAAGATGAAAGTTGGGTTCGAGAATTTCCACTTACTTTGTATCTGAATGCCTCCTTCTCTTTAATGTCCTATATAATGAAATTATACTATTTAATTAGAAATAAAAAAACTTGTGTACATTAATATGGTTAATTATGGTTTTATTAAGTGATTTTATGTTCCTTTGGATGAGTTATAGAGTTTAAAAACATTATTCAGGAATGTTTGTTTTTATGGTTTTCTTGAGTGGTTCACTTGTATTCTTAAATCGAAGTTTGGGTAGAACATGGGTAAACATCCAGAATTGATATTACATGTTATTAATGATATTACAGGATATTTAATGATCTTAAAATGATTCATATTATATCCATGTGAATGAATCATTAGATAATAATTAAATGATGATTATTTGGGTTAATTTTGGTGTTTTTTCGATCACAACGAACTTGTTTTAATTTATCACTTAGTAATATGGACATAAGTTATTTCCAGAAGATTAAATAGGAAATAATACATATAATAAATTCTGTTTCAACCATAAAAATGGTTCCATGACCAGATCTGAAGGTAGAAATGGAAGAAGAAAGCATGCCGTTCTTGAAGGTGATAAATTAACACCTCACGAACAACGTTCTCTTTAATAAAATAAAAGGAAGAGGGAAAGGGGGTTGGATGATATAATATACCATTATAATCAAAAAATTCAAGTATATGTATAATAACAGAGTTATAATACAATTTGGATGAATATTGGTGGGGAGAGATCAAGTAATGAACTTGAACATGAAAGGAAATTAATGGAGAAGAGGGAGAGAAATTAACTCTTAAATCTTCCTCTTGAGATTCTCCTTAAGAAAGCTAGGCATGGTCTTTTGATTAGACCAAAAGATCTTGAACATGGGAGAGGGTATAGGGAAGGTGTTTGTGTAGAGTTTAGATAAGTCTTAAAACTTGATTGGTGTGAGGAAATGAGGGTGTGAAGGGTGGTTTTTATAGTGGAGGGGAGAGGGGTTTTGTTAATATAAAATTCATTAACTTATTAATTTCCCCTATGACATGGAATAGTGAGTCTTGAATGACCAATAATAGTAATTTTATCATGTGATCCAGAAACAAATGGGCTTACATCAGAAGAACATCTCACATTACTCTATAATTAGTTTATTTAGCTTTTTTTTGTGTGTAAATTACGGTATTTCACTATTCATAAAAAATTCAATTATTTCAAAAAAATCCCAAATATTTACCCCAACAATTTTTCAATGCGTAGAATCCAAAAATTAATTCCATTTTTCAAAAATAATTTTCTAAATATGATTAATTTAATATTTAATTAAAATCATGGTTTATTACTAAAAACAGTTTTAAAACATTCATTTACTTATTCTAAAATATAGGTACATCATACTTTCACTTGAAAAATTAATTTTATACTGTCATAGGTAAAGTTACTATTAATTAGTGTATAACACTATTAATAATTGTATGTTACTATTCATAAGGGTAGGTAACTATTCACTAAAAATTATTTTTGTTTTATTAGACTCCAAAGATCATCTTGAACAAAACCTTGTGTGTCATATTTTCAAAATTCCAAACACAAAAGTGAAAAAATTATGTTTAAAGGTAACTTTTCACTTAGTAGTTCATTATGTGGTGTTTTCATGTTATTTTATGACATAATTATACGAAGGATATTTCCATTGAAAAGCTTTGGGTCGTTACAGTGAACCCTTAGGTTTTGAGGTGAGCCCGACCCATAGGAAGATTTGGACTAGCTTGAGGCAGTGACATGAGTTTTCCAACTTTTTGGGACACCAAAAGCTCATATGGTAGTTCTAGAAGAAAGGATTTTCTATAGATTAGATGGAAGATGGTGGGGTTTGGTATCCCAATCATACGATGAGGTTACTCTATTATAGTTTGAGTTTGACTATCTTTTTAGATAAGAGTTATCTCAATCTACATTGAGGGTTGTACAAATCCAGGATATTTTACTACTCCAGTTGGGATGTATGATAGTAACTGAGTATTCATTGAGGTTAATGAAACTATCTTGGTAATCTATGGATATGGTTTATGATCAATTCTTCTATGATTAGAATTTTGAGATAGGAATACGTAGAGACATAAAATTAAGTGGTATAAATCTATGAATTTGTACTTATGATGGGGTTATAGAGTGTGGTTTGTTGGTTGAGAGTTTTCTAGATGAGCAAATGCAAATAGTGGTTCTCGGTAGTGGGAACAAAAAAGATAAGACTTCAGCAATGGGGATAATCTTTCATTATCATAGGCCTAGACATGAGAGGAGTGTCAGGAAGAGGTCCCAGGATAGGTTGTATTCAATTTAGGGATCATAGTTTGGTTCCAGTCATCTCAAGGAGAGGTTGTGCTACTCATGTGACGATAGAGGAAATCCAACACGAGATTATCCAGCATGCCATATGACTGATAGGTAGACCATGGATGGGACACCAAGGTAGAGGAATCAATAGGATAAGACATTTATTCTAGGTAGAGTACATGGAATATGAGATGAGAGAGTACTTGATGGTGGTAAATTCTTAGACTTGTTACCATCACCAACCCCAGGTGCTCCACACTAGGCATAGGGAGCTAGAGGAAAGTGGTGGGGGAAGCTACAGGAGATCGAGGATTACAACCCAAAGGATCTATGAATAATAAGATGTATGATATAATCCTTTTATTTCGTTATTGTAGTATTGATAGACACATTTTCTAGTCATTCCATTATTTTGACATATCTTGTTCAAGATTTAGAGATACTAGTTTAGCCCTTGGATCAACACTTATTCTTGGAGACTTCTAATGGAGATGAATTTGCATTCAAAAACTTGTGATGATAATATGGCCTAAATTTTGAAGGATAGAGTCTCGATTAAAATATAATCATGGAAGTGATGAGGGCTTATGGTTAAATATTAGGTATAGAATAGTTATCCACATTTCATGTCTAGATAGACTGTTCCAGGCATATGATAGAATGCGTCGACAATGACATGGACAGGTTTTCCATGTTGTGTGAAATAGAAACACAGAAAGTGCATGATGGACTCATGTAGAAGAGGGTGCAGTCTATTACTCATAAGTTGGCTAGAATAACACATAGTGCAGTGTATGTTATGAGTTTTAAGTTCCCTTTAGTGGTGGAATAGTATGAGGACGTCTTCCCTGAGGATATTCAAGGGTTACCTCCCATGTCGCATGATATACCTATGCATTGAACTATAATTTTGGATGACCCCAATATATGTACCATCATATTTGATAGATCTCCCAAAGATTCATGAGATGAGTGTGTAGTTCAAGGACATGTAGAAGAATTATTTTGTTAGATAAAATGTTTAACCTTGGGCATCCCTAGTTTTATTTTCCATGAAGACAGATAGGATTTTGAGGTTTTATGTGCACTAAAAACACTTGAACCAAGTGACTATAGAAAATAAGTATGCAGTAACTAGGATCTATGACCTTATTGATTAATTGCGATGGAAAAAATGGTTGTCTAAGGTTGACGTCAAATTTGGCTATCATGCATTGGGAGTATGGAACATGGCTATAACAAAGATGAAATTCAGATGTTCTTATGGTCACTATGATTAAATAGTGATTCCCTTTGGCATGATGAATTCCCTGAAAGTGTTCATGGAAATCTTAAACAATACATTTCATCCCTTGTTAGACTGTTTCATGGTAGTCTTAATCAGAAATATCTTTATGTACATGGTGTTTGAGGAGGATAATATGAGATAGTTGATGATAGTTGTTGACATACTCTGATAGAACCAACTTTATGGGAATATTTAAAAGTTCCAATTCTAGATTCAATACGTCCCCTTTTTGGGAATGTTATCTCAATTGATGGATTGTTAGTGGACCTGGGGAAGGTTGGGGGAGTGTTATATTGAGAGCCATCCAAGATAATGATGGAGGTAGAGATCTTCTTTAGGTCGAAAGGATATACTATTAAAATTTTATACCTGACTTCTCTAGGATATCATAACCCATGATAGATTCGACATGAATGTGTTACCCTTTCATGTGGACGGAGAGGTTCCGGCCGGTTTTCAGGGGTTGAGTCGGAGATTTATGAGCGCTCCAATCATGAGATTACTTGAGAAGGGTATCAAGTAAGTAGTGTTCTGTGATGAATTTGGAACAAGGATTGGTTAGGTTTTTATTCATATCTAGCGGTGATTATATATGGTTCATGTTATTTTAGATCACATGGGTAGAACTTTTTGACCCTTGAAATCATGTTAGCAGTTGTTGATTTTGAACAAATGATGTTGTCAAACGACTTGATGAGAGACCAATTTATCATCTATTATGACCACAAGAGTATCAAGTATATATTTTCTCTAAAGGATCCTAACATTATGAAGAGGTGATGGATATAGTTCCTCCAAGATTATGACTTCGAAATGGTCTATACTCCTAGGAAGGGGAACATGGTAGTAGTTGTTCTCGGTAGAAGATCTTGTTAGTAGTTGTTGAGTAAGGAATTTGAGAAGTTGAATTCAATGAAATTATCATTTGTGAATGGGGATGGAAAAGCTTACCTCCCCTAAAAGGTTTTCACCACTCCACTTTTACAATTATTTTGGGAGTCACGACTTGTGGATGTCGATTACAACACCCTATGAGCTCAAATATCAACTAGGCATGCTTATGATGGATTTTTTGAAGGTGGAGAGCATGTCATTCATTCCAAAAGAAGCGCAATGGTACTAGTGAAATCATTAGATGAGGTTTTCAGAAGATTTCCAACATATTCAGTTTTTAGTACATACAAGTGGAACAAAGATGTACCCTAACCTCTGACGTCAGTTTTGGATCCCATGGATTATGAAGGGAGTTCAAGTGTCTGTCTCTTAATGCCTTAATTTTTAGAAAGTGGAGATTTAGTACCATTTTCCAGTGGTTTTATCTTAACCCCTTGGGGTTCCAAAGTCTAATTGGGATGGTATATCCATATTATTAATTATTGTGTTACCACATACATTAAATAAGACATGATACGGTCTGGGTGATCATAGACCGACTCACTAAGTCATCTCATTTACTAGCTATTCGAGAGAAGAGATCAGTGGAGGTATTTGGATTCCTCTATGTGTAAGATATAATTTTAATCCATGTATTTTCATATATGATCATTTATGAACTTGATTTCACATCTCAGTTATTTAAGTGATTACAAGATGATTTCGAGACTTAGTTTCTTTTGAGAATGACCTTTCACTCCCAGGCTAATTACCAAAATGATAGGACCATTCAGGTTCCAGAGGAAATGCTGTGAGATTTCATTATGGGATTTTTCCATAGTTGGTAGGATCATATACCATTGCTAGAGTTTACATACAATAATGTTTACCATTCAACCATCGGTATGGCCCCATTCAAGGACTTACATGGGCAGTCGTACAGATCCCCACTTTGCTGGACTGACACTAGAGAGTCATAAATCATGGGCCCATAGTTAGTGCAAACCACTAATGAGAAGGTGTATATCATCCTAGAAGGTATGAATTATAAACATATACCTCATAAGTCTTATGCAGACAGATGACAGAGGCATTTAGAGTTCGAGGAGGGGAACCATGTGTTCTTGTAGGTTCCACCTCTACATGGATTAAAATGTTTTGGCTATGGTGGAAAGATATAGATGAGATTATATGGTCCTTTATTAATAAATTATATAGGTTATGAGGTGTCATAACATCTATCTATAATTCTACAGTTACACAGGGTAGATGATGTCTTCCAACAGTCGTAGTTGAGGCAGTACATGCATGATCAGTCACATGTTATCGACTGAGGAGAGCTGGACATCAAGGATGGAGCTACCATTGCTGAGTACCCAATATAGACCAATGATCGACTGGAGAGGATCCTTTGTGGGTGATCGATTCTATGAGTATGTTTCTTTTGGAAGCATGATAATCTTCAAGAGATCACATGAGAGTGGGATACTTAGTGCACACTCAATACCCACATATCTTTGTGTAGTCATTTGTTTTGGATTTTTGGGACAAAAGTACACAAGAGAGGGAGAATGTAAAGACTTATATTTTCTATGGATTTTCATTGGATATTTTATGGATTATTTTTTATAATAAGAACTGATATGAAATTCTATTATAAGGTCCAAAATATATGACTTCAATATATTAAATTTAATAAATGCACCCTCACATAGTTTTCCTAAAAAAGGGAATTCCACCTAAATAGAATCTCAAATAAAAAATTTGAGGACACTGTTGAGTCAAGAACATGAGTTTTACCTTAGGTGAGACATATCCTTTATCAGTGTGGGGGTGTTTGTGAAAAAGTTATAGTAGGAATAAAATGAATAATGTAATTAAATTAATTATTTTATTTTATTTTTTAATATAAAGACTTAGTATATACCTTAAATACACTTTTATATAAAGGATTAAAGGGTTATCCTCATAACACTACCATAATGGGAGAGTGACGGAGAGTATTTGGAGGACGATCTATTGAAGATTGAAAATTGAATCAAGGTTCCACAATTTGTGCACAAAAAAATCATAGGATATCACTAATAACAATGATACGAATTTGTTCTTCATTAGTGATCGATCCTAATCAAGGTATGATTTTGTTTCCATGGATTTATTACCATTTATGATTCCTGTAAAAAACATGAATAATTTAATCAAATATATGATTTAAGAATCATGTGTATCATAGGTATGGGTTTTATTTATTCATTATTTGGGAATTATATTTGTGATTATTTTATTGTGTTTGTGTTATTCATTCTAATAGAAATGAATCAAGGCCAACACAAACATTTCCCATTTGTTCATTCCTCATATTTTGGATTATTCATATATCCAGCATTTGTTCATTCATTATGGGAAAACATTTTTCCCATGGTTTGAAAAATACTGAGAAATCTAGAGTTGTTCCCCCATTTCATAGTGCAACAATTCGATATCATAGATATGGACTTGGTGTGATGAGGGGATTGTGCGACGTTAGATGTAGTGAAAGATCAGATGGATTTGGGATGCCCAATTATTGTTCTCCATCACAAAAAGATGAACAATGCATTATGGTATTTTAGGAATATATTTAATCACTAGATTTAGGTGTTCGGCAATGGAATGGACCAAATGACGGTATTACTTGGTTTCTAACATTTGTAACATCTCAATCAATAGCCGAAGAGTGGGAGAATATTTATGATTCTAGGTATGGAAATCTGAATAAATTCTATAGTAAACAGTGTGTACAATGGAGCTAAAATCCATGTGGTTCCATCATTGTGGTGGATATGGTATCCATATCATGTTTAGTATCACATGGAGTGTGACCTGATCACCTGTCGTGTTACCCTTCCCTGGAAATTCAGTGTGTACCTCAGAGGGTACACAGACAAGTTTATGAGGACATGAGAATGGAAACCCCATGTACTCCACATGAACATGTATAGGCCTAGTGTAAAAGGGAAAATCCATGTACTAGGACGCTATCATAAGTGAATGGTCATATGCATTCCATTTACTTTTACACAATCACAATCATGGGCCCTTAACATGGTAAAACTATAGTGTTGAAGGGGCACACCATGTACCACTAGTACAACCTATGCACTCCTTTAAAGAGGTGTTGAATCCATTTTCCTAAGTATATTGGAAAATATTAGTAAGTTTATTTTCCTTATATCCATTCCCTTAGGGATAGTATAAAATCACATACTACAGACAAGATAGTGATCCCTTCCATATGAATTCTTAGATTGAGTTGTTAGAATCCTTCCATCAGGCTGGGTGGGAGATCCTCTATCATCTTGTATCCCAAGGTAGAGTTCCTAGTATCATCATGAATAACACTATGTGGGCACTGATCAAGCAGTTTAAATTGTTATTATAGATTGAGTTATTATTATACCCGATGGCCCTGGGTATGATCCTAATTTTTGTATCGTATCTCTTTATACTTCCATCACATTATTCCCATGGAGAGACCCGATGAGATTTACATCTGGGACACAAGCCATACTTTCTATCTAACTCAGGGAGTGTGCTCTCTATGATGAGTGTTATGTGGGACCTTTAATTAGGAATCCTAGGCTGACATTACGGTTGTGACTTTCCCTTGAGACTTTGTGTCTTTGATTAATGTATATTAAGATATTCTTATTACATGTTCTATATACATATACATGGGTAGATCTATATGTTATTATTTTTGTTATATGCTTTGTGATTTTGGGGAGTCCTATTGGGTAATGTTTACTCATCCCTACACAATATTTTCCTACAACTATCATTTCCCGTGTAGACAATCAACCTTTTGACTGATTCCTAGAGGGGTCGGGCCTTGGTAGTGCTTAGTGAGTTGGTTAGACTATGGTGTGTTCCTGTGGCTATCTTGACAATAGTAACCATCTTTACCTTCAAGTGGTACTTGTTTTCTGACTCTTTATAGTGGTATTTTATTTGTACATATTTAGTTTCCATTACTTACTGTCATACTCTAGTTTTGAGACATAAATGTATGAATGCATAGATATCAGTTGTTTTTCATTTATTAATTTTATGGGTATGGAGATGTGTGCATGTGTACAATAACTTTTGGTTAAGGCCTCCCAAGTTAGTGATATTCCTACTCAACTCTAGACACTAACCTGTGTACAATTAGAGGAGAGCTTGGGGATTCATGGCATGGGTCCCTTTAGGATGGTTCATGATAGTTTTTAACAAATATATGTTAATGTTAAATTTATATATATGTTTTGTCTGTGTGTGTATGTTTTTACATTATATATAAAATTATTGAATGAAATCATGATATATATACATGATATTTATAATATATAAATAATAATATATAAAAACATACATACACACATTTTTGAGTCCACTCACATAACATTTTATAATTAAATACAAAAAATTTAGTGTTTGATACTATATATTTTTTGATTATTTAATATTATATTGTTTTTACCTATTTGTATGTCGTATGTTATAAAAAATATATATATTAATAATAATTTTAAAGAGGATCCTTACCCACTCTGCTTCACAATATCATTTACAATGGGAAGATTGATAATGTAAATCGACTCTTATTGTATAAGTCATGACTCACCCCCAATGAAATCCCATGGTTCAGTTTTTAAGAAATTTTTTCTTATAAAATCCCACATTTAATATTCCATAGGTTTGATACCAATAACGTGGGTATAAAAAACATGTGGCGGGTATTAACCACATATATCACATAAAAATAATAAAATCACTACGAATAAACTCCAAATAAAAAATAAAAAATATACCACAATCTAATGATGTCATATAGCAGAATAATATGTTAAATACCATGAAACAATTTTGATAGAAACATATTCATAGATTTCAACTTACTCCACATCAAGTGATAGTAATGTCTAGCTTGATCACCATATTCCTCCTCGTGCTACCTATCATGAACCAACAGGGTCTATCCCAACCCGATACATGAGCATGCCCACAATAAGGCACGAATAATATTCCTAATTCACATTACATTGAAAATATTACTATTAATCATAATTAATAACTTTATAATTTATTTCTCCCTAAAAAAATTAGTGGGAAATAATTGAGAACCCATCGTGGTGTGCCCATAAATTATACTTCCATGTAAAATATGATAAATAGTTTTAAGAAATAAAGAAAACTAAATGAGGCATAACTCATAAATAAATGGATGTTAACTCAAATATAAATATAACATAAAAGAGTTATAATAATACTAATAATGATCCCCAAAAAGAGGATTAAATATATGGTTCATATGAAACCCAAGGTAAACAAAAATATATTGAAATACCAAACTAACGATATTTTCATTAAAGGTCCCCAAGAACTACATAAGGGGTTGGTTAGGTACCCAGTAATTTTTTCCCTATTTCTTTAGATAAATCCTTATAATTGGATGAAATTATCACTGAAATTTTCATAGAGGAGCATTCATTCACATATAATTAATAATTATAATTTCCCCAACTTAATAATTCATTTTTCGGAGATGATAAATTCAAAATATGTTCTTATCATGTCCTCATTGTGGTGAAGATTTAAAATAATAATTCCTATAGTGGTATCCAATTATCCTGTATGAATCTAAAAAAGATGTCTTTAGAACTCTATGTTCTTGTGTAGAGAACCAAATGCCTTGAATCATTCACCCTTGTTTGTAATAATAATTCCTTTGAGATTGAATAGTTTTTTCACCTTTTATCATGATACTAAGATGTATGATGATGTAATGAATCATATTTTATTCATTTTTATTTTTATAAAATAATTGGGAAAATTATGAGACCAGGCACTGAGACGACACATGATTCTGAGTCCTTGTGTGTCCGGAACAATTCATTAAAATGAATTATGTTTATAATAAAGTGCATGACCATGTTTTATTTAAAACATGAATATCTTTTAAATGGTTTCATGGATTAAAATTATAAGGTAATCATTGTCTTCATAATAGTGAATTTACCTTATGCGGGGCCTAACTTCGACCAACATGGACCAGAAATGAACGTTAGATTTTGGACGTACCAGTAATAAAACATTTAATAAAATTATTTAATTTCAATTCTAAAACCCCCTTTTTCATTATATTATGGTTTTCTAGGGATATGGGGTTATCACCTTTACCATGTAATTATTCTAATACAATGATAAGGAGGTTATCTTGATGAAGATGATGGATCAAATATCAGAACGTGGATCAAAGACCAACGGATCAGTGAATGATTACAATGAAGCTTCACCCTTCATCAATGACTGATCCAAACTCCAAGTAGGGTGTCATTTCTTTTTGATTCAGTCATACTCATAAATTTAAAGTAAAGGTATACTAGCCCATTAAATGTTTTATCTATATTTTGATATATTGTGGGATGGGTGTTAAGCTTGTGGGGTTTCAAATGGAAGAAATATATGTGTGTTTATTCATTATTCATGACCCTTCTAACAAGGAAGAATCAAGGCCGACACAAACAAAGGACAATATCCATCCTTCGAGTTATTTTTTGATTTTACTTTTCCCATATTATTCGTATTCATCATGATTTTTAATCATACAGTTGTTTCACCTTCGATTCATGGAGAAACAACCCGAGACCGAAGATCCGACACCACAACGACATCTTGAATGTATGACGGTGAGGTCATAATATTATTTGACTAGGAAAATGGTGTACGATGGAGAAGGATCTGACCAGTTCAAGTGAGGGAATGCCAGTCTATGGAAGATGATGAGATGGAAGGGTGAGGTCTTCGGAGAGGTTGTCAAAGAAGGTGGAGTGTAGCAGGGGGCCAGATTGGGTTTGATGGGGCTGTCGAGTGTGGGTCGTGGAAGGAGGTTTCGGTGTTGACTGGAGGAAGTAGAAGGAGGCCAAAACGGTGATATGGGTCACAATTCAATGCCACGTCAGAGTAACCCATGGTAGTGAGGTCGCATGATAGGTAGTGAGGCGGGTTGGCCAGGTGGAATGCGACACGACACTGCTTTATCATGGGAGGCACATAGTCATCGCAGACTGCATGTAGCATAGAGAACTAGCTGATAGCATGGGCCAGACAAGGGTGATATGGTCCAATCTAGTGGCCCTACTAGCTGGACCGAAAAGCCCATCAGTCCAGGCCTATTCAGGCTGAACCAGACTATGCTGGGTCGGGCTGGGTTCGACAGGTCGTGTCAGACCTGGACCATACCCAAGTCAGAATTTTTCACCAAAATGGATATAACATTCAAACGAAAGGTCTATTTTATGAGCCTTTTATGGTGTTGATAACCATGAGATGGGGTGGTACTTTTGAGATATCTTGGTGAGTTTTTAGCGTATACCACTGTAAATATAGTGTTTTCTCTTTTTTCCTCAAGTTTTAAATATGGTATTTTTTCTACATTTCACGATAGTCGTCCCCTCTAGAGTACAAGTACCAGGTAGAGTTATGGTATCCCTAATTGGTACTGGAGTGGTCCTCTATCACCCTTGATAGAGTTTTTTTGGGAATTAGAGGGAACTACAAGCACAAGGCATTGGTCATCCATCTAGTGTGACATATTGAGAGGGTTATTGGTATTCTATGAGAAAGATCCACTACATTACAAGCCACATCAATAGGGTTGTTAGTATTTTATGAGAGGGATCCCATAAGTTGTGGGATAATATAGATTGGGTTGCTGGTATTCTCTAGGAAGGATCCTCTACCTGTATGTTATTCTCTTTGACCAATATATTTCTCATTGGGTGGGGGCCCAAAATATTTGGACAACTTTGTGATAGTCTCCAATGTTATCATTACATGAGAATTGTGTTCTCCCAGAATGAGCACGCCTTGAGCAGAACCCTATGGTGGTGATCAGTTGTGTTTTAACTCTTCAATTTGTGGATTGTTATGAGTATATATGGATATCCTAGGTATATGTGTTACAAATGTATACCTCTATATATATGACTATACATTGTTTATTTCTTTTTGGTATAATTAATATATTTCTTTGTGTTATTCCTTTTTTGTTTCAGGATGCCCTACAGAGTATTGTTTTACTCATCCATACACAGTATTTTCCTAAACATGTCATGTATTGTGAAGACGATTGACGCTTTGAGGGAGACCTAGGTGGACTGGGACTAGGTGATTCTTAGAGAGGTCATATGGATGTGGTGATAATCTATAGCTTCAGATAGCTACCCCACAGCTACCCTTCAGGTAGGGTTTTCAACAGACGTTTTTTAGTAACTTGTGTGTTCACTTTTGTAGACTATTTTTTGGATGGTCTTGTATTCTGGAACTATTTACTTTCCAGTTTCCTACTATCATACTCGGTGGTTTAAATCTTAGTGTATGCATTCATTGTCCACTTAGTGTTTTTTATGTCAAAATTTATCTGTTGGAGTTGTGTGTTTATAAATGTACTTAGTAAAATGCCTCCCATTTTTGGGATATTCTTACTCGGTGCTAGTCACCATCCCTTATCCTATTGGTGGTTGGATTGGGGTAGTCATGAAATGGGACTCTATTGGATAGGTCTTGATAGAGTGGTATCAATGGTGTTCGGTTCTACATATAGACCGGGAGTCGGTGAGGTTGTTTTGGGGAAACTATTTTAAGTGTTTTGTGTTTGAATTTCAATCTAGGGAATCCAGTATTGGTGCGTCAGTCGACATATCCATACATCCTGACTCTAGAAACCTATTTTTATTATTCATTAAATGAAAACAATGGGTTATAAAATTAATGGTACATGCATGATATATGAATGGGGTTTGTTTTCCTTTTCCTTCTTGAGTCAGATATCCATATATAATCCATTGATTATGGTCCATCTTGTTATATTTCATGATACCTCCAAGTGGAAAACTAGCTTGGATTTCATTGAGTGATCATGAGGATTATCTTCCTAGTGGAGAGGTGTGATTATAGGGTCATGTACCATAGATTTCACCATCGATTGGTTTTCCTATTGTAGTACTACTCGTCAATAATTAGTCACAACCAGTTATACCAGTTGTGGATTCACATAGGATGAGTGAGTGGCATGAGTTCTAGAGGAAGTGAAATGCTAGGTTTTAGGTTATGAAAAACCCATGGGTAGTTGAGGATTAGTTGGAGGCAGTCATATGTGTCTTCCACATTGTCAGGACACCTTATCAACAAATGGAGGTCCTAGTTGTTAGTCTTATTTTGGGATTAGTGGGGTGATGGTGGAGCTTAGAGACCCAGACACATGATGAGGTGACTCTCTATTAGGTATACTTTGAGAGCCTATTTTGAGATGAGTTTATTCTATCTATGTTGTGATCATTAGAAATCTAGTTTCTTCTACATCATCAATAGGAAAGTCAAACTGTGGTAGAGTACTTGGTGAGGTTTACTAATATTTGTTTCTACTCCATAGATATGGTGTGAGATCCATTCTTGTGGGATGAAACCTTTAATAAGGGAAAACATTGGGAGATTAGGGAATCCATGATATACCTTATAATTCATACATATGTTGGGGTACTGTAGCATGATCTACTAGAGGAGAGATTTATAGAATATCAGACACCAGTTGTAGGAGCTACCAGCAGGTACTAGGTAGCCGAGTCTTCATTAGTAGGTAGAAAATGGTAGTCGTAGGCACCCAATAAGGACATACACTTCAGGATATGAACCCATGATACTGATTCAGCAGTATAGGTCTCCCATGGTGACTCATGTCAGCCGAGAGACAAGCAGTGTTACGCTTGCGGTGGTCATGTTCATCTATCTCGAGATTCCCTACATGGCGTACAGATGATCAGGGGGTGTTCAAGGGTCCATTGAGGTAGAGGTAGATACTTGAGAAGGGTGGTGCTCAATTTTGAATATGTGTAATAGGAGTTGGTTGAGTAGCAAGAGGTAGGGAGAAGTTCAATATGTTACCACCGCCAGCAGGTGGTTCACACCAGGCTCAGGGAGCAGGTGGAAAGGGATGAGGGAAACTTCAAGTGATAGAGGATTATGACCCTAGTGATCTAAGGAAGAATAGAGGTATGATCTAAATATCTTCCACCATAAATGTAGTTTTTATAGACAAAGGTTCCCATTATTATTTTCATACCACGAACCATATTAAGGGCTTAAGAATACTGGTTGAATCATTAACTCGACCCTTAAGTTTAGAGACTCTTACAAGAGGGGATTCAATGATAAAAAATAGGTGTAAATAGTGTTATATTATTCTTTTATGTGAGGGTTTCAGTTGGGATCTCTTGGTAGAGGTGTTGAGGATAGAAAACATCATTCTTGGTATGGACTGGTTATCTATGGTCGATACCCAGATTGACTGTTTTGGCATAGAGTGTAGGGTGTCCACAGTGGTGGGACCAAGTTTTCAATTGATAGAGAAAAGTAAACATATGTAGTGAATGATAGACTTACACATATGAAGGTGTAGTTGATTACTGCCCACTTGGATATCCACACCCTTGGTACAGTGGATGAGAAGAGTCTATAGTTTCCTGCAGTAGTGGCAGAGTATGAGGTTGTCTTTCCTGAGGATTTCCATGGATTACCTCCTCCCTGGGAGGTAGAATTATGAATTGATGTATAACCTGGTACAAAACTTATAAATACCTATTTACATCAGATGGATCCCATAGGGCTTCATGGGTTGAGAGTATAGTTGGAGGACCTGTATAGGAAGCACTTTGTGAGACCCAATGGTTCACCTTGGGCGACCCCAGTTTTGTTTTCCAAGAATGTAGAAGGAAGATTAAGGTTATGTTTAGACATCCAGTGACTGCATCAGGTGACCATGAAGAACAAGTATTCACTACTGAGGATTAAAGACCCATTCGATCAACTAAAGGGAGAAAGGTGGTTCTTGAAGATTGACCTCAGATCTGGCTATCACCAGCTTCATGTACGGTATGAAGATATACCGACGTCGTACTTTATATGTCGGTACAACCACTTAAAGTACATATTGACACATTTTTGGCTCGAATAACACCCCAAAAGTGTTCATGGGACTCATGAAAAAGATCTTCCAGCCTTACATAGGCTGATTCATGCTAGTCTTCATTGATGACATCCTAGAGTAATCGACGTTTGAGGAAATGAAATGATACAATTGAAAATGTTCCTGGACACTCTATGAGTGCATGAGATTTATGGGAAGCTATAAAAGTGTCAATTATGGATTTTAGACGTCCAAATTATGGGAAATGATATTTTCTAAACTAGAGTTATAGTAGATCGAGAGAAGATTGAGGCAGTCCTTTTTTGGGAGCCACCCAAGAGCGTTACTCAGGTGTGGAGTTTTCTCTATTTGGATGAGTACTACCAGAGGTTTGTACCTGACTTTTCTAGATTATCATCACATTTTAAATATTTAATACATAAATTGTATCATTTTATATGGATATATTAGTTCCAATAGTTCTCTCAGGTGATGAGTCACAGAATGACAAGCACTCTTATCTTGAGACTACAAGAGGAGGGTGTCGGGTATATAGTGTTCTGTAATGCATCATGGAACGGTCTTGGTTGTGTCATGATATAGTGGAATGTAGTGATTTACTATTGTTCAATCCAATTGGTAAAACATGAGTAGAACTAAAAGACCCATTATCTTGAGCTAGGGATGGTAGTCTTAACATTGAATATGTGGGGACACTGCCTAATGGGAGAGCGGTTTACCATCTACTCTGACAACTAGAGTCTCATGTATATATTCTCTCGAAATGATTTGAACATGAGATAGAGGTAATGGATTGAGTTCCTCTGGGATTATGACATCATGATTTTATATACTCCTAGTATGGGGAACATGGTGGCAGACACTTTTAGTAGGAGATCCAGCATATAGTTGCAGAACGAGGTATCAGAGCATTTGGTCGCATTACTAATATCCTTTGTAGATGGAGATGGAGTTTCTTACCTATATTAGATGGTTGTGACACCTCCAATCTTACAACAAGTCAGGTAGGTACAACATGAATATATTTTCTACAAGACCCAATGTGATCAGTTTTCAACATGGAATGCCCCTGATGTATATTAGATGGTTGTGAAGCATTTCATTCTTTTCAGAGAGAAAATTTTTGTACCATTGGAATTTCAAGAGGAGGTTCTGATGGAGTTCAACACATCCCCTTTGGCGATACATTCGAGAATGATAAAGATTTATCAGGACCATTGACATTAGTTCTGGTGGCCAAGGATGATGTAGGTTATGGTGGAGTTTATTTCTTGATGCCTCACTTTCCAAAAAGTGAAGGTAGAGCACCAGGTTCCAACAGGCTTGACCCAACCTCTTGAGGTGCTAGAGTGGAAGTGGTATGGGATATCGATGGACTTTGTGATATGTTTATGATGGATGTCTAGGGGTCACTATACCATATATATGATCATTAACTGACTCACCAAGTTGGTCCACATTCAAAATATTCAAGGAGTAGAGTTCAATAGAGATCTTGGGAAACCTCTACGTGTAGGAGATAGTTTGGCTTCACAGATTTCAATAGATTATCGTTTCAGATCATAATTATACTTTTACATCCATGTTGTTGATGGGATTAATGGAGGAATTTGGGACTTAGTTATGCATGACCACAGTGTTCCATTGTCATATGGATGGCCAAATAGAGAGGGCCATTCTGGTTCTAGAGGATATGTTTTAGGCTTGTATCTTGGACATCAGTAATATATGGGAGGATCACCAAACACTGGTGGAGTTTTAGTAAAATAATGAATACCACTCCACGATTCATATTGCATCATTTGAGGCCTTGTACGAGTGACCATATAGGTCACCACTTTGCTGGACTGACCTAGAAGAGTCAACACTCATGGGTCTAGAGTTGGTGTGGGATACCAATGAGAAGGTGAAGATCATCCATGAGAAGATGATGTCTACAAAGATCCATACGAAGTTGTATGATTAGAAGATATGGAGTCCTATGGTGTTTGAGGAGGGAGACCATGTATTCCTTCAGGTCTCACCTCGATGGGGATTGCAGAGATTTTTTTGGGGAGACAAGTTTTCTCTGAGATACATCAGACATTTTCAGATTCTACAAAGAATTAGTGAGGTGGAACACCGCCTTACTCTACCCCATTTGTTATTATGGGTAAATGACAACTTCCATGTGTCAAACCTAAGGAGGTACATGCATGATCCATCAAACATCATTGACTTGGGTGAGCTAGACATTGATGATGGAGAAAATTTTGTGGAGTACCAGATAGATATCGAATATTGATATGAGAGGATCCTTTGTGGGTTGTTGATTTTTTTGTAGACATTCAATGGTCTCATAGGAATCACCAAGAGAGAATTTGGTTGTGGGAGGCTAATATTCGAGCTCAGTTCCTCACAGTTTTGTTGAGTAGAATTTTTTTTGGAATTCAGGGATATAAATCCTCACAGTTGGGAGAATTTAATGACTCATATTTCCTTCAGTTTAATTTTAATAAATTAATTTGGTGAATTTTGAGAATAAGAGATGAGACAATGTGCGATTACAAGCCCCGATGTTCCTAAAACAATTTTTTGAAATGAGTTATGTTTTTAATGAAGCGCGTGGGTAGTTTTTATTTAAAATTAATAAAAATTCTAAATGGATTCCTAGATTGGAAATCTGAGGGCACTGTTATATTCAGAATTACAGATTTACCTTAGGTGGGGCCTAACATCGACTGGCGTGGTGCAAACATGAAAGATATAATTTTGTTGTATCGATAATAAAATTTTTAATAGAAATATTTTATTTTGATGCAAAAAATCCCTTTTCTTTATATTAGGGATTTCCATGGATCCAAGTTACCACCTTAACCCTATAGTTTAAATGACACAAAGAGAAGGAGTTTCTCTCAATGGAGAAAATGGATCAGAGATCAAAACATAGATCCGAGATAAATAGATTGATGAATGACGTCATTACAGATTCACCCTTTTTCAACGAATGATCCTAATTCTAGGTAAGGTTTTCTCTCATTGTGATTTGTTCCCCCTTCTTAAATTAAAAAATATACATGGACGAACCCAATAATAGTTTGATCTATAGTTTGATTGATTGTGGGATGGGTGTTATGCTTGCCGAGTTTTAAAGTGAAGATAGATTTATGTGTTGATTCGTTCTTCGTAACCCTTATAACAAGGATAAATCAACGATGACATGAAAAAAGGAAAAGATCCATCCTTCAGGTGTTTTTTTTCTTATACTTTTCCCCTATTATTCTTGTTCTTTGTTATATTATGAGTGTATGGTTGTTTCACATTTGATTTATGACGAAACAATCCTAGACCGATGATCTGACTCTATAATGGCACCCAGAGGTGCGACGATGAAGGCACAATGCAATTTAGTTTGGAAAATGGCACACAATGGTAATGGTAGCTTCATCTAGCTTAGGCAAGGCATCACTGGTACATAGCGATTGGCGAGATACTAGGGAGAGGTCTCCTGTGGGTCATTCGGTAAAGGTGGAGTGCGGTTGGGGGGCCACGTCAGGGCTGGAGTGCATGGGCCTTGGTAGGTGGATGTGGTGTTGACTGGGGCCACGGTGGGAGGCTACAATAGAGATATAGGATGTTGTTCGGTGCCACATTAGAGGAACCCATGACAGAGAGGTTGCAAGGAAGGGGGTGTAGCAGGCCGACCATGTGGAACATGGCATGACACCGAGTCGGCATGGGAGGCACGCAATCGGGGAAGACCACATGTAGCACAGTGAATTGGCCCATAGTGTGGGAAAAACCAGGTGGAGCTGGGCCACTCATACGGCCTAGCGGGCTTGGCCAGTTTGGGTCGAACAAGACCAAGTGGGGTCGGGTCAGCAGAACTGTGTTAGGTTGGGTTGGACCTAGACAAGACCCAAGTTGGTCTTTTTTCATAGAAATGGATATAAATTTCATATGGTATGTCTGTTTGATGAGCCCTTTGTAGTATTTGGACCCCTGTGATGGGAATTCATTTGGAGATAGATTGTTGGGGTTTTGAGTGGGTCCAATATAGATAGACTATTTTTCCTTGGTTCTTTACTCTAGGTTTCAATAAAATATTACTTCCACATCACTAGATTATAGTCCCCAGGCCTTGTCTCAGATAGAGTTATGTTGTCCCTCCATGGGGATAGAGAGACACTCTACCAGCCTTAATGGTGTTTTTTGGTAATCAACATGAACTCAGATCATAGGGCGTTATTCCTCCATCAAGTGGTCCATATCAACATGGTTGATGGTATTCTGTTAGAAGTATCCACTAAGTTTCGAGCTGCGTTGGTAGGGTTGTTGGAATTATCAGAGAAGGATCCCCTACATTGTGGGTTAATACAGTTTGGGTTGTTTGTATTCTCTAGGAAGGATACACTCTCTATCTGTTATGATATTTGACTAGTATATTTCTCTTTCTGTGGGGCCCAAGTTAGTGGGTCCTCTTCATGAGAGTCTTCGATGATATCCTGGCTCAAGAAGTGAGTTCTCTAGGAATGTGTGAGGCTCGAGCAGATCCTTGTAGTGGTGATTGGTTGGGACATTCCTATTTACTTTGTGGATGATTAATAATATATCTAGACATCCTTGGTATATGTGTTACAAACAAATAACTCTTTATATCTGAATGTAATTCATGTATTTCTATATGGAATACATCAAATATTACTTTATGGTATTCGATTATGGTTTCAGGGAGGCCTACGGGGTATGGTTTTACTCACCCCTACACATGCTTTTCCCACACATGTCATTTCTTGTGCTAATGATCGAGGATTTGGCAGAGTCCTTGGTGAATTGGGAAAACATGGTTCTTAGAGAGTTCATACAGATGTGTTGTGATTCTATGACTTCATACTACTTTCCTACACCTACCCTTTAGGTAGGGTTTTTTGAGGATGAGTTTTAAGAACATGTGTATTCACTTTTGAAGACTCTTTATTTGGGTGTGCTTGTATTCTAGCCCTGTTTACTCCCCAGTTTCCTACTATCGTACTACGTGGTTGGTATCTTATTGTATGCATGCATTTTCGAAAAAGTGTGTTTATATTTCAGCATTTTGGGCGTTTAGTTTGGTGAATGTGTACTAGAACTTATGAAAATGCCTCCCATTTGTTGGATATGCCTACTCCGCTCTAGTCTTTGGCCCCTTCAACATTGAAGGCGGCCCTGGGGCTGTCACGGAACGATCCCCACTTGGGAAGCTCATGAAAAAGGAGGATCACATCTCATTTTTGATTGATTTCTTAAGATATTTTTTTGCATTATTGAGTGAATTATCTTTAGAGAAAATGTTGTGCACAACCATTCAAATTTTTTAACATCGAAATGATATAATTGGGATTAAATACTTAGGGTTAAAAAATTAATTATTGAAAGAGGCGCTTAATATAATTTTTTATTATAAGTATTCCTTATGTAAATCAATAATAATAATAGTAATACATTCCATGTTGTGAATGAACTCATGAATAATTAAATATAATTCATTAAATAAAAAAATAAATATTTATTTAAATTATATTAAATAAAAGAGCTAATTTCCATCAAGATCTTAACTCAGCCTGTCTCTCCTCCATGATATTTATCGAAACATTAAAATTTAAAAGTTATTCTAAAAATTATCATTTAATATTCAATAAATTAAAAATAAATTTTATATTTACTTCTTAACAAATATTTTTTTATTCTACTCAGATATATTATTAACTTGAATAAATGGTGATGGAATATATGAAATTTACATTACATGAATAATCATTATTCCTCATTCATGTGAATAATATTTATTATAATATTTATTTAAAATTGAATATTACTTTGATTTTGAATACAGTTTGTGTGTGACCATCCAGGATTCTTTCACACTAGTATTATGTTGTCTTTCCTGAAGTCCAAGATTATCTTTAATGACCTAAAATCTTATAAAGAAAATTCCCATTTGATTTAATTAAATATCCTATGATATAATATGGTTATAAGAAACACATGACCTTAATTTTTTATTATACACCGTGGATTTAATTTACTATTAAGAATTATTAGGATAGATAATATAGTCGATGAATAGTGATGATAAGAATAGTATATATATAGGGTTTTAACAAATCTAATGGTCAATGACAAAAGAAGTAATGACCTAAACTAGTAGGATCATACCCAATGAAGCCCATTTATTAGATATTTCGATGGAGATAGAATTTTTGGGATTTTACCTTGACCAATCCCAAGTTTATATCAAACATCATAAGCATAAGCGAAACTTTTTACGGGAGAATTTCCAACTCATCAAGCTGGAGACTGAAACCATGTTTTCCGAAATGTCCCCTGAATGACCCACTATCAGGAACCGTACCCTTAGGGTGTATACTATTTTATTAAAGGGAAATATTACATACCATATACATATAAGTATTAATATTATCTATTATTTAATAATGGATATGTTTCCATCGTATAATTTTTTTACTTTATAAATGATTTTTTTGATTCAATAAAACAGAAATAATTTTTTGTCAATGATCAAATTAAATAAAGAAATATATTTTTATGAATTAGTGGATATTTTAAATAAATGATTTTTTAATATAATATTATAATTAAATAACTTTTATTAAATATAAATGATCATATAATTTTTATTAAGTGAAATTTCATTTTTATAAGGTTTCAAAAAATGTTATTGTAAAAAAGCCATCATTTTCAATAAATGTTGGTTTTTATATTAAAATTTAAATTCAAAAATTTAGAAAAATATTTAGATAAAATGAATATTACATTTGAAATCATGATTTTTAAATTATCCAATGGTGTATTATTCTTAATTTTCTGAGATAGTCGAATTTTCAGGTAAAAATTAAATATTGTATAAATATAACTTGTTCTTTAGGACATAAAAATTAAACAAAATTGATATAATAAGTAATATAAATAGGATCCTAGAACAAATATATGTTTTAAATTTAAATAATGTGATTTGATGTTTATTTTATTTATTTTTTCAAACCATTATAAATCCTCCAATACTTATAATAATTTTTTATATTTTAAAATCATTTCAATTAGAGTGTGACTCATCCCCACATCACGAAGGGAAATATATTAATAATTTATTCCCCTGTAATTTTAAAATAATAAAACACAATCCCCTTTGGTATAAATTATTGTAAAAAACTATGGGATTGTTTTTGGTTTTGGATATTTTGTTATATAGAATCCAAAAAATAATAATAATGAAATATACCTATTTTCCAATATAAACTAACCTAATATCCCATTTATCTTCACTAATAATAATTTTAGAACATTATAACTCTTCCTTACACTCTCTAGAGTCTTACCAAGGAGACCTAATATTTCAGGAAGCCCCTCCCAAGAATTTGGAGTCACACACTCAAGTAAGAGACCTTCTTATCTATCTTTCAATTCAAGCACCTTCTTTGGATTTTGTCTTCTTAATTACAATTTTTTATGGTTTAATCTATTTATAAAAAACCCATAATATAAAATTGATGTTATTATAATGAGGTATCATTTATTATCTCTAATTTTTACCATTAACTAAGTCGTTACTATTCCGAAAACTCAATAAAAGACTTCTCTTTTCTCATTTCCTTTCAAGAACTCCTTTTATGTTATGTATATTAAATTATATTTTCTTTTTTTGGGGATATGTTCTTATATATTAATCGTAATATAAATTTTTTTATAAGTAATTATTTTTTTATTTCACTCTCATTAATACTTCCATGATCCTTTATGTACACCCATTACAATGCCCAAAATTTCAAGGGGAATCGTCCACTCTCATCTTTTATCAAGCACTCCTTTTATGATACGTGTTTAAATTTTAATTAGATCATTATGGGATCTGACATTAAATATTCCAATTATATTCCATTTAATTTATAAATGATTATATTTTCCATTCACTCCCATTAATCCCCCCATGATCCTTTATATACACCTGTTGCCTTGCCGAAATATCGTAAGGAATATTTTCTCTATTCATGTTTATTCATTACCTTATTATTTCTATTTCCAATATTATTATTTTTGAATATGATTTTACATGTCACTATTACATCCCATTTTATTTCGAAATAATGAGATACACCTTCCTATATGATCAAACATTTTTATGAATTTTTATGTGACATCATTATAGGGCGGAAATGTTCCCACGATTTTCCATGCCAACAAAATTCTGAAGTGAATACCATACCCATTATTCTATAAAGGTAATTCATCTTTGTGAACATATACTTATTCATTAGGGAATTACATGAATTTATTCAAAATTACTTGATCATGGAATAAATTATGATGATTAATGAATCCATGTCATTTGATCTATGAGACACACTTAAGAATGAGAATGAAATGATTACGATGGGTGTTCTCAGAGAGCGTTCCAATGCATAGGGCTATGTTTATTATCATGATACATCATGCTGGTATAGGGTTATACCTAATAAATTTATTGGATATTTTCTACCATGAATTCTTGGTAGTTATCCTTAACCGATGTTCACGACTCAACGTTTTAAGTTGTTTCCACACTTACCATTCTATAATTACCATTTATATCATGCACTATAATTCATGTTTTTCCTCATCATTGATATACATATTTTCTCAAATGTATCACTTATTCCATATTTACCCCCTTACTGGGAATTACATATCACCCCTTTCTTATGTATGTCTCTAGTTTATTTCAGACATTTTTATGTATGTTTCAATATTATGAGCATATTAAGGAAGTGTTCAATAATGTTTTGTATACGAGGTTATAAGTTGTTATGTAATTTACCAAATACCAAAATACATAACACATAATGATCATTTTGGTTATATTAAGTTTAATATTATGTAATAAACAAATTATTAAAGTTTAAAAAACAGCATGGTTCTTAAAGTTGGTATTAGAGGAAAAGTTTTGTTATTTTCGAGATTCGTGTTAGAAAACTCTAGTGAAGGCTTTAGGCATAATACTAAATATAATAAAATATACCTAAAATTTGGCATTTATTGAGTAAGTGGTTTAACAAGAAAATACATCCCTGTATGGATACTAATAGTGGATGTGGTTATGAAATAGATGTACCTAGGAGTAACAACTCCGGCAAGGTGTTCCAAGCCTGACTCCGGGTAACCTGGTATGAAACAATGGGATTTATTGCACACTTGGTTTGACACTCCGAGGGGATATGCTTTGGTAAATTCATGATCTCATTATGAACCATTATTATGGGAAGAAAAAAATTCCAATAATAATATATGTTAGGAAATATATCATGGATAACATAGACTAAATCCTAAAAACTCATAATTTAAAGATAAAAATGTAATTTATAAGTTAAATCTTTAATTTTATTGAATTAAATTTTATATGTTTAATATTTAAAGATAATCTTCCAAAATTCTGTTTTTATTCTAGCCAATTCATGGAAATAGGAGAAATCGGGTAAATAATCAATACGACAGGAGATGTGAGGACTTTATAAATGAGATACCCAATCCATTTAGAGATGGAATCAAGAACACTTCCATTATAAATTTTCACCTGACACATGTAATGAATAGAAACCCAGATTAGGAGAAGATCCCAAAACCCCATAAGAGAGAACAATCCACAATTTAGAGCTTCATGTGACAAAGTTCTACTACTTTTGATATATTAGATGATACCTTAATCACGAAAAAATGGATCAAAACCATTTAGAAGATCTTCTCCATCTTTCAATATTATGAGTCTGAGAAGGTACAATGGGGTGATTATCATAGGAAGGGAGAAGCTTATCAATGGTGTATATTGATCAAGAATATGAATCTTGAGGAAGTGATCTAATAGATGAAGTGGAAGGAATACATGAATTTTTTGATACATATTTTCCTTGCACTCTCCATCTTGTAATGGAAAGGTATTTACTATCCCTCAAGAAATAAGATGAAGAATATATCAAGGTGTATTAGGAAAACATTAAAAGGCTTTTACGATATGCCTTTAGATTTTTATTTACCCTTGAATGCAAGGTGTACCACTTCTTCGGTGGGATAAAACATAGTCTACGAAAATCCATGGTGATCTTTGACTTTGATAGCTATGAAGAAATATTATGATGTGCCCTCAAATTTGAAATAGATACTGGAGAATCACAAGTGTATTATGAGGATAAGAAGTAGGATGTGGATTTTAATATTGGATGTATGATGTAGAAATATAATAGTGCTAAGATATTTTAGTATCCCACTTATCAAAGATACAGAAATAATAACCCTAAAAATTTCCCAAGGGGGGTGGAGAAATGATTACTGTGAGGAAAGGAATGAAACCTAGATAATAATTGTTGATAAGAGAAACCCAAAAATGCGACTAAGGAAAGGAATGCTCCAGTCAACCCTTAGTGCATTTCACATTGCTACAACTACAAGGAACCATGGAATTTTTCAAAACAATTCACTTATCCAAGGGGTTTTCGAGACAACCAAAATCCTTCTAGGTGGAAAGGGATACGTTTTTCTATCACTACCACTGATGTGAATCCCATTTTTTGCAATAGATATTCTAGTTATTCATTCAACAACATCAAACATACTTTTTTATTTCAGGTCTATGTAATCATTCATATCCCAAAATTTTAGTAGAACTATTAAAAAACCACCACAAATCATAGAAGTAGTGTTGTCAGTGAAAATTAAAAATGGGGTAATTATTTCATCCCATGTATATAACTCCTCTTTCCTAATTTATGGGATTAACATCCCAACAAACCTTTTCATACTCCATTTTGGTGGAATTTGATGCAATTATGGACATGGATTGGATTTCCTTCTATAGAGGAAACATAAATTGACATTACAAGGAAATCCCAATGCTTATTGAGAACCAAACTCCGATTAGGTACAAGTTGAAGGAGGTGGACGAATCTTGTTTAACACCTTCATCTTAAGCATGGATATTATTTCCCTATAAGAAAGTGTATCTAGTTCAAATGATAAATTCTAAGGAAGTGATCATCCATGAATACGTGCTAACTATGAGGGAATACACTAATGAGTTTATTGAGGAATTTCCTAGTCTTCCTCCAAGTAGGGAGGTTGAATTTTCAATCAAGATTATACCTTGAGAGTTTAAAATATCAAAGAATCCATATATAAGGGCTATTGTGGAACATGTGGAATTAAAGAAACAACTATAAGAGAATCTATATAAAGGGACTATATACCCAAGTGCATCACTGTGGGCTACACTAGTCCTCTTAATCAAGAAGAAGGATGGGTCAATCCACCTTTTCATTGATTATTATGAGATCAACCAGATCACAATAAAGAACAAGCATCCATTTCCATAGATTTATGACTTGTTCAATTAACTATGTGAAGTAAAATACTTATCCAAGGTTTATCTTCTATCAAGATATTATTATGTAAGGAAGAAGAAGGAAGATATCCCCAAGACCATTTTTTTGTACACAGTACGAGTAGTATGAGTTAATAGTGATTCCATTAGAACTCACTACTTCTCTAGAAATATTGATGTATTCGATGAATAGAGTCTTTATATTTTACCTTGAAAATTTTTTCCTGTAATAATTGATGATATTATAATATACTCGAAAACCAATGTGGAGCATGAGGATCATTTGAGAACTTTTCTAAAGACCTTGCAAAAGTAGAAGATTTATGAAAAATACAACAAGTGCGAGTTCTGGTTGAAGGAAGTCTCATTTTGGGGGAATATCATCATAAGAAATAGGATATCTTAGATCCTTCAATGAAAAAAGAAATTAAAGGATATTCAAGTCCCATATTTGTGATAGATAACTGTATTTTCCATGGGTTAGCTGGTTATTGCCTCCAATTTGTGAGAAATGTCTAACTATTTTCAAGCCATCTTACCAAGCTAACTCATAAGGGATTCATGTTTTCATGGAATTATGAATGTGAATAAAGATTTAAGGAGTTAAAAAAGTATTATCATAGAACCTATTATTACACTACCCACAAGTGTGGAATTATATTAGTATTCCATGATTCTTAGATGAAGGGATTGAGTTTTGTTTTAATGATGAATGAAAAATTGATTTCCTACTCCTCAAGTCAGTTGAAAATTCATGAGCAAGACCATCCCACACATGATCTGGAATTGGATGCTCTGATATTTTCATTCAAAATAGGGTGGCATTATCTCTATGAGGAGAATTATGAGATATATAATGATCACAAGAGCCAATAATTAATAGTAACACTGAACGATCTTAATATGAGGAAACAAATATGTTTAGAGTTGATAAAGGACTATGAATGAACAATTCACTACCATCTTGGTAAAGTGAGTACAATGGATAATTCCCTATCAAGAAATGATCTAAAAGAATTTATCATTGATGATAATTTAGAAGGATTCATTCTTCATATAATTGAAGAGTATGGACATAGGAATCATTAACGAAGGAAAATCATGAATCATTTCTCAAATGATTTCTCAACCATCTCCTTTTAGATAGTTAAAGGATTAAAAAATATGATGTGGGAATTCAGAAGAAATTACAAACTATATGAAAAGGGAAATCCATACAATTCAATGTTAACGATGAATAAATTGTGATATTTGGGTCAAGAATATGTGTTCCATCAAATCCTAAGATAAATAAGTAACTATTTGATGATGCACATAGTTCGACTTTCTCAATTCATCCAGGAAACACAATGATGTTTTATGATCTTCGAGATCACTATTGGTGGGACAACATGAAAATGGAGATCACTAAATATACATCAATTTTCCTGCTATTTTAGAAAGTGAAGGAAGAAAGGGGGAAGTAAAAGGGGATTATTTAACCACTACCAACACAAACATGAAAATGGCAAAACATCTCCATGGACTTATTCACCAAAAATCTGAAGACCTCAAACATAAAAAAATTTTAATAGGGTTCTTCTAGATCATCTTATAAAGACTAAAAACTTCATTATTATTCAATAGGATTTATCGATGGAATAACATGCATAGATATACATAAGAGAAGTGGAGTGTATTCATTTATTACCACTATCAATTTTGTTCGATAGAGATCCCGAATTCACCTCTATGTTTTGGAAACTTCACTATCGTGTTCTAAACACTATGTTGAACATCAATACATATTATCACCCTTAAACTGATGGAAAATATTAGTATACTATCCAAACACTTGAGGACATGTTGAGAGAATACTCAATTTACTTTAACAGAGGATGGGACCGACATCTTCCTCGGGTTGAGTTCTCTTACAAAAACATTTTCAAATTGAGCATCAAAATGGCTCCCTTTGAATCCATTTATGGGAATCAGTGAAGAAAACCTTCATGATGGGATGAAGTTGGGAAACAAAAACTACTAGGTCATGAAATGGTTGATGGAATGGTGGAGAATGTTAAAACCATTCAGAAACACATCAAAGATACTATGATTTGATAGGAGAGCTATGCTGAAAATTGTTGACGAGACCTAGAGTTTGATGTTAGAGACATGGTATTCCTCAACATAACCCCATGGAAGAAAGTGATGAAATTTTTGAAAAAGGTAGTGTTACGAACCAACCAGGTTCAACCCCGAACCGGTTACATGAGCTGATTCGCAACAAGTCCCAAGAGGCGATCCTAATCCTCCTGGGCTGGCGACAAGTACCAGGGCATCAACAGAAAAAAACAAGGGAATAGTTTTTCCCAAAAAAATAAATAAATAAGTGGGAAGAAAATAGAATAATGAAAAAAATAAAGGAAACAAAAAGGAAGAACAACCATCAACAAAAAACTAACCTCGACACAGACAAAACTCCTCATGACCCCGATAGCCGCTCACTAAACCACAACCAACTCTCACCCATGGCGAGCAAGCTCGAGTCAAACTTGCAACAGAAACTGAAAACAAGAAAATACTATAGGCATGATTATTAGAACACAGTAGGCATGCCCAATAATCTATGCCCAAAACACAACATTTCAATAATGAATTTACTAATTCCAAATTTGAACTAAATTATATAAAATATGGGTTTTCACACACACACATTGATTTCTAAAACAAGTATCAGTCCATTTCCCTTTTTAATTTAAAAACAAGTTTAATGTTTGGAAGAAATCGACGCATTACATTTTAAAACATTTTTGCAAACAATTTAGAAATCCACATTTTAGTTGTTAGTTAAACAGAAAACCACACACAACACACAACACACACTAAGGGCAATGGTTAAAATGGCACATATAGGCCAGAAACTGAACTAGACCTCTCAATCATCTGCCACATACAAATAAGCACTAAATGAAACATGGGTCGAACCTATGAGCTCGTGAACAATACAGAACATACTATACATGTGACTCATCCTGAAGGAATGCCTACTCTCGATGATATTATAACTACAAAATGCTCAGTATCGCCCTACCTGGCCAAACCGAGGGGCACAATCTCCTAGAAGAGTATAATCTGTAATAAGGGCCACTAGCCAGTGCATAATCTAAACTAGTGCAACACATGTTTTTAGAAGATTCACTTACTATGCCTGGTTCCCATGTCAACGCGTGTAATAAAAACGAAAGTTGTGAGTTAACAAAGTCAATCAAGTAACACAAACATCACAAAAAACTCATGCTGTAAACGTACACCAAATATCAACCCTGAGTCACCCCAAAGAGAGTTTTTCAAAATAATTTATTTTATTAAAGTGTAAAATAGGCCTTTACAAATTTTAAAGAAAATCCTAATTTCTCAAGAGAACCAAAAAACTTGTTCACTATTCAAAAGAAATCATTCATCGATAATCCAGAACTACATTTGAAATTCCGTGATTTATGTTTAAAGGCCAAATGATAATTCTTCCACTACTGGGTGTCTATTCATCAATAAAATATTTCAAGAGTTATGAATAAAATAAACAGTTATTTTTACACCAAATAATCCTTTAAAAATTAATTATCTTAAATTATTTCCCAAGTATTAAAAGTAATAAAATAAAAAGTAATCAATAAATTATAAATTTAATGGCAAGTGCACTAGGGGACCTACCTCGGCTCACTGTCCAAACACATTGGCACGTCACGCCTCGCACAGATACACAACACGCAAAAGCCGACGACCGCAGTATTGTGGGTTTTCTTCAGCCACACAATGAAACAACCACACAATAACTTAAACTACACCAACACAAACTTAAAATAATCCAAAGGTACAAACATCACAAAATAACCACCTCAACATTTTTTCAAAACACAACTCAAACCATCTACATAATTCACTAAACCAGTTAAAATTTATACAACAAAACCAAAGAGAATACGACATATTTACATTAACAAAACTGATTCAATGAAACCATTTTTGATCAAATGCACACCTACGTCCTACTAAAATAGAATACACACCACTTTCATGGTTAAATAAATTTTATTCATAGTTTATATAAAACATTTAATGAACTCAGGAATAGTTTTCAAAAAAATGAATCATAATCCAAATGAGTATGCTATAAGATATAAAATGAAAACGAAGATAATTTTAAAACTAAACTTCATGCTGAACTAACTCAACACAAAACATTCCAAATCAATTAAGCAGATAAAATAATTATCCAAACCAATTTTTTCGACCAAAAGTTAATAATTTCTCCAAAAACCATTATTCTAGAAATAAAAAATAATTAATTAATACCAATGAAGGTGAAAAATGAATGAAATAAACGCATTTATAAATTTAATGGGGTCATGAAACATGATGGAGAAGATTCTGGAAATCGACATCAAATCCCAAACGCAGCTCAAACGCACTGGCAGAAAGTTTACACAGACCTAACGCAACAAAATTGAACAAAAAAATTAAAGAAAAGGACCTTAAAAAAATAGTTATCGATGGAGAAAAAACTCCACAGAATCAACCAACTAATATAAGGGGTTTTTCGGAGAGGCTGTGCATGCATGAGAGAAAGACGGAGGCACTACGGGAGGCGGTTGCGCCGCTGATGTCCAGACATCGTGCTAGCTGGAGGTCGGGCACTGAAGGGGGAAGGTCGTCGGGGGTCACACTGGAGAGGGTAGGGGAGGCATTGTCGAACTGGTGAGGGAGGGGTAGTGTGTTCCATGATGGGGAGAGCAGTTCCAGAAAAAAGGGGGAGGTCATGGGTGGAGAAAAGGCAAAAGGGGTGTGGAGCCGAGGGGGGCCAGACGTCGCGACCTCTTGTAGGTGCAAGGACAACGCCATGCTCGATATTGGAGGCTGGGGGATGTCTGGGGGTGCATTGCATTCTAATGGAAGGCATGCTAGAGGCCGGTCAGATGGACACTGTAAGGTTGGGGCACAAATTTGGGTTTCCACTAGAGGGGTGTGGGATGCGTGCTGGTGTAAGGAGCCGACTTGTAGAGAGGGAGTACAAGGGGAGACATGCTCGCACCAAGGGATGAAAGGGCTGGCGAAAGGCAGGTGCATGGCCGGGTGGAGCACACTACGGTGAGGAGAGGTGAGGAACAAGGGGTGTGGAAGCACAAGAAATTATGGTAGAAGGGGGGGTCATGACGGGGAGAGTGGAGGAGAGGAATAGGGTAGCGGGAGAGGAAAAGAAAGAGAAATAAAGAAAAAGAGAAGAAAAGAATAAATGGGAAAAAAATAAAAAAATTAAAAAATTAATCTATAATAAATATACATCCATAATACCTCAATAATTATATTTGTAATAATAACAATTTAATAATATTAATTATAATAATAATAATTATTATTATAAAACATTAATAATAATAATAATACTAATAGAAATTCTGTAATAATAATTCATATCAAACATTAGTAATAATAATAATGAAACATTGATAATAATAAAAATAGAACACACGCTAACAATATATATATATATATATATATACCAACATATATATATATACCCAATATCTTATTTATTCACTATATCGCCGCTTAACCAATTTATCTAATTACACTCAAGGTGGGAGACTGTGCGGTCGCCCCGCACGGCTCAGTCAACCATGCACGGTTCGTGTGTAGGCCCCTACTCACTCTAGCAGTGACTACATGGGTATCCAAACTATCCACAAAACTTCCAGTAAGATGCACAGAGTTTGCGCACTGATCTAAAACACAAAAACAATTCCAAAACATCAAAATTTGAACTGGGACTCACTGGAACTTCAGAAAAAATACCCGACATCAAGATAAAGAAGGAGATAAAATTATTTTAAAAAGGAGATTGTGAAAAGTCTCCCCAACATAATTCTCTCCACCCATGGAAATCCACAACAAGGTCAGGACCCAAAGATAAAACTTCTTATGTGTCGCCATCCTCCAAAAGTTTAAGTGCCTCCAGTTGATCGATCCAAACAGAGACTAAAAACCCATAACACACAACTCATCCATAAAACATGATCACCTTAAACACCACCATGTAGAACCCAACCAATCATTTAAACCAAGGAATGAACCGAAAACACTTTATACATTTATTACCATAATCTTAGTCCAATGTAACCATTGGGTCTACTCCAATCTCAATGTTTACTCAAGAGGAAGAACATAGGATTAGGTGGTTCTGTATTAGACCACCTGCCACAAAACGATACATGAAAAGAAAATTTGATACTGACACAGGGAGGCCCAAACGGACTCCCCACCTTAAGGATTGGGCTAACTCTAAATTACGTCCGGTGTAACTTTGTGAGACCCGTTGTGGATCTCTCCACCATAAGAACTGACGTGATTAACCGAACTTAAAAACATTTTTCATGAACCAAAACCCCCACCACGAGGGGGGGGGGCAGGGTCCAACCAATAGAGCATCAAAACTACAGTCATTGCTAACTTAATGATGTTACATCTATGGATGAACACAAACCATTCCACACTAAAGCCCGAGATTTAACGAAGGCCCTTCTTCACTGTTGGGGTTCTCCTGACTACGTGCCAGCTTCAATCCGAGGCCTATGTCTAGAGCCCTAATGTTTGAAGCATATCTTACATCACAGTCAGGTATCAAGGACTCCCAAATGGAGCTTCTCATTTTTGGTGCCACATGCAACCCCACCACAACTAAGACAACACCATCAAACACAACAGATCGCGACATCCAACTACTCGCTCGCAACACACCCATCAAAACAAGGGTTTAGATGGTGCACATGCATCTCCTTTCACCTTAACCAAGAAACATAAGAAGGAAATATGTGTGACCAACACTCCTATTTGAAAAGAAAAATCAGAACTCCTCGAGAGGACACACTCCTATGAAAACATGGATTCTCGATGGATCTTACGAAATCCACCCTCACTCTTCAAAGAGAACTCACAAAGAAAGACGTCACCAAACATGAAGCTTGCGGCCAATGAATATACTACAAATCCCTTAAGGACACTAGTCAACACTAAAAATTATGAACTACCTTTACCCTTCATAGCTGGAATTCCTTTCACCATTTCCAGGAGGAACCTTCAGACGTGACGATGTCAAACTTCACACCCAATGACTCGGATGACTCAAAGAGACCAAAACTCCCTTCGATTCCCCTCGCATATATCACCCCACTATGAGAGGATCCGCTTAACTGAAAAGGAAATAGGGATAGACATATCATTATCTCAAAAGGGGAGAGTTCTCACATTAAGTATCAGGAGGGTTGGCCCATGGAAAATTACCCATGGCTACAATTCAATAGCATGATAACGCTTTATGGGGGGCATGCACTAGTCAGGAAAGAAAATTATGGACCCAATCAAACTAGTCCCATGGCCGAGGCATACCACAAGAAACCACTGAACGTGCAGGGGGAACCACTACAAGGTCTTCCAAAAGCATTATTTAAAAGAAACCACCAACCACATGCTTTAACACCAACTTATAAATAAGAATTCAATCTCAGGACACAAATCATTCAAAAATGGTTCTCAACTCTATACGCCTCACATCCAAAATTTCCAAATTACAAGGACAACCCAAACATCCACACATTATTAAAACACATAAATCAGTTTTACTTACAAACCTTATTTCCACAAATTCAGAACAAAGAGACGGGGAATGATGCAAGAGGAAACAAGGGTCGACATGTGACTGAGAAATATGGTTGGCGGCCATATGTCAATCACACCATAGCCACATAGAGTATTCTAGGACCGTGTCCCCGACTCCACATGGATTTATAGACCCTGCAAGCTCACTGGGACCACTGAACCCACTTCCTTTTAATTTCCCCTAGATAAGAATAACCACAAGGGCCAAAGATTTAGACAAACCTCAAATTACTATGGTAACTCAAGTTCCACCATGAGGTGTGCTGGACACGCACCATGCTCGTAGCTAGAACATCGAGTTCTGACATCCTTAACTGTGATCTACCCCGACTCTATCCCAAAATAACACGACCCGAGAAGCAAACTTGACCCTCTAATACCATTTTTTCACAAACCAACCTGGGTCAACCCTGAAACGGTCACCCGTGCTGATCCGCAGAAAGGCCCAAGAAGCATTCCTGATCGTCTTGGGCTAGCGACAAGCACTATTGAATCAATAGAGAACAATAGGAGAATGATTTCTCCGAATGAAATAAATAAAGAAGTGGGAAGAAAATAGAACAACAAAAAACAAATAAAGAACATGAAAAGGAAGAACAACCATCAACAACAAACTATCCTGACCACGAACAAAACTCTTCACGAACCCGGTAGTCGCTCACCAAACCACAACCAACTCTCACCCACAGTGAGAAAGCTGGAGTCAAAACTGAAATAGAAACTAAAAATAGAAAAACGCTATAGGTGTGAGTATTCATACTCTAGGGGTGTGGCCAATAATCAATCCCCAAAAAACTACCTTTAAATAAATAATTTACTAATTCTAGGTTTTAACTAAATTATATAAAATATGGGTTTTCACACACACACTTTCATTTCTAAAACAAGTAATGGTCCATTTCCATTTTTAATTTAAAAAAAAACTTTAATTTTTGAATGAAACAGGTGCATTGAATTTTAAACCATTTTTCGAACAATTTAGAAACCAAATTTTAGTAGTTAGTGAAAATGAAAACCACACACAACACACAAAACACAGTATGGGAAATGGAAAAAAATGGCACAAAGGGGCCAACAACCGAACTAGACCTCTAAATCATCTGCCACATAAAAATAAGCACTAAATGAAATATGGGTCGAACCTAGGAGCTCGTGAACAATATAGAATGTACTATACATGTGGCTCATCCTGAAGGCATGGATACTCTCGATGACTTCATAACGCCCAAATGCTCGGTATCACCCCACCTAGCCTAACCGAGGGGACCAATCCCCAAGCAGAGTATAATCTATACTATGGTCCACTAGCCAGTGCATATTGTAAACAAGTACAACAATTGTTCTCAGAAGATTAACATAATATGCCAGGTTTCTATGTCAACATGTGTAATAAAAATTAAAGGGGTGAGTCAAAAAAGTCAATCATGTATCACAAACATCACACACAACTCATGCAGTCAATGTACGCCATAGATCACCCCAAAGTCACCCCAAAGAGAGTTTTCCACAAATAATTTGTTTTATTAAAGTGACAAATAGGCTTTCACCAATTTTAAATAAAATCCTCATTTCTCAAGAGAACCTAAACACTTGTTCATGATTCAAAAGAAATCTTTTATTAATTAACTAGAACTACATTTGAAATTTTGTGATTTATGTTTAAAGGAAAAATGGGAATTCTTTCACTACTGGGTGTCCATTCATCCAGAAAATATTTCATATGTCGTTTATATAACAAACAGTTATTTTTAAACAAAATAAGAATTCAAAAATTAATTACATTATATTATTTTCTATGTATTAAAATAAATAATATATCAAGAATCCAATAATTTATAAATTTAAAGTTGAGTGCAGTGGGGGACCTACCTCGGCTCGATGTCCAAACACAATAACACTTCACACCTCACAAAGACGCACAACACACACAAGGCGACAACCGAGTTATCACTGGTTTTCTTCATCAACACGCTGCAACAACCTCACAATAACTAAAATGACAAAAAAATAGACTTAAAACAATACAAACGAACAAACAGCATGAAAGAACCACTTCGACATGTTTTCAAAACACAACTTGCACCATCAACATAATTTTCTAAACCAATTAAAATTTATGAAACAAAACCAAAGATTAACCCACATCCTTACATTAACAAAACTGATTCAATGAAATCATTTTCGATCAAACACACACCTACATCCTACTAAAATAGAATACGCACCACTTGCATGGAAAAATATGTTAATTGCATAATTTATAAAAAACAATTAAACAACCCCTGATTAGTTTTCATAAAAACACATATTAATCCACATTAAAATACTATAAGATTTAAAATGAAAACTATGTTCACTTAAAAACCAAACTTCGCGCTGAACTGACTCACCAAAAAACGTGACAAATCAATGAAGCAGAACAAATAATTATCCGAGCTATGTTTTCGAACAAAAATTAATAATTTCTCCCAAAAACAATTATTCTAGAAAAAAAATAATTAATTAATATCAATGAAGGTGAAAAATTCAAGAAATCAAACCGTTTATAAACTTAATGGGGCAATGAAACATGATGGAGAATCATCCGACAATCGATGTCAAAACCCAAACGCAGCTCAAACGGACCAACGAAAAGTTAACACCGACCTGCCACAACAAAATTGAACAAAAAAATTGATGAAAATGAACTTAAAAAAAGAGAGATCTATCGAGACAAAACTCCACGCAACCTACCAAAGAACACAAGGGGTTCACAGGAGAGGTTGCACGTGCAGGAGAGGAAGCTGGTCGGAACTGTGGGAGGCGGCTACACCGTTACTGGCTGGACAGCATGCCGGTTGGAGGAAGGGAAGCGAAGGGGGAAGGTCATCGGGGGTTGCACTAGAGAGGGTAGGGGGCGCTGCTGAACTGGTGAGGGAGGTGTGGTGTGTTCCACGATAGGGAGAGCGGTGCCAGTCAGAGGGGGAGGTCATGGGTGAAGCAATGCTGGGAGGGAGGTGGAGCCGAGGGGGGTTAGACATCGCAACCGCTTGTAGGCGCAAGGCCAATGTCACACTCGATATTGGAGGCTGGGGCGCGTCCGATGGTGAATTAAAGACCGAGGGGAGGCATGCTGGAGGCCGGTCAGATGGCCACTGCAAGGTAGGGGCGCAACTTCAAGTTGAAACTGGTGGGGTGCGGGATGTGTGCTTGTGTAAGGAGATGGCTAGTAGAGAGGGAGTCCGAGGGGAGACATGCTCGTGTCGAGGGAAGAAAGGGCTGACTGAAAGCCGGTGCAGGGCTATGTGGAGTGCACTGCATCGAGGAGAGGTAAGGAATGAGGTGTGTGGTAGGATAAGAAATTCAGGTAGTAGGGGGGTCACGATAGGGAGAGAGAGTAGAATAGGAATTGGGTTGTAGGTGAGGAAAAGAAAGAGAGAAAAAATAAAAATAGAAGAATGAAAAATAAAAGTAAATAATTTAAAAAATAAAAAAAAATAAAAAAATAAATCATTATTCTATAATAAATATACATCCATAATAACCTCAATAATTATAATTGTAATAATAAAAATTTGACAATATTAATAATAACAATAATCATTATTATAAAACTTTATTAATAACAATAATACTAATAGAAATTCTATAATAATAATTTGTATCAAACTTTGATAATAATAATGAAAAATTGATAATAATAAAAATAGAACACTCACTAAAAATATATATATATACCCATATATATACATATTTATGCAATGTCTCATTTATTCACTATAACACCTCTTAACCAATTTATTTAATTACACTCCAAGGTGGGCAATTGTATGATCGCCCCATATGGCTCAGTCGACCATGTGCGGGTCATGCGGTGGCCCCTACTCACTCCAGCGGTGACCGCACAGGTATCCAAACTGTCTGCATGACTTCCGCTAAGACGCACAGTGTTTGTGCACTGACCTAAAACCCACAAACCTTTCCAAACATAAAAAATTTTAACCGGGTCTCACTGGAACATCCTCCAAAACACCAGATGACAAGCTTAAAAAAAGAGATAAAATTATTTGAAAAAGGAGGGTGTGAAAAATATCCCCACTATAACACTTTCAGCCCCCATAAATCCACAACAAGGTCAAGAAACCAAGATAAAACTTCTTAAGTGTCACCCACCTCCAAAAGTTTAAGCACCTTGAGTTGATCTATCCAAACAGACACTGAAAGCCCATGACACATAACTCATCCATAAACCATGATCACCTTAACCACCACCAAGAAAAACCCAACCATCAATTTCAACCACGGAATGAGATTAAACCACATTAAAAATTTATTCCCATAATCTTATCCCAATGAAACCGTTGGGTGCAATCCAATCCCAACGTTTACTCAAGAGGGAGAACTTAGGATTAGCTGGTTCTGCACAAGACCAACTTCCAACAAATGATACATGAAAAGAAACTCTGATACGGACACAGGGAGGACCGAACGGACTCCTCACCATAAGGATTGAGATAACTCTAAATTACTACAGGTGTAACTTTGCAAGACCCACAGTGGATCTCTCTACCATATGAACTGATGAGATTAACCGAACTTGAAAACATTCCACACGGACCAAAACTACCCACCATGAGGGTGGGAGGGAAGGGTCCAACCAATAGATCATCAAAACTACCATCACCGCTACCTTAACTATGTTTCATCGACATAAGAACACAATCCATGCCATACTAAAGACCGAGATTTAAACAAGGCCCTTGTTCACTGTTGGGGTTCTCATGACTATGTGCCAACTTCACTATGAGGCCTATGGTGGGAGCCCTGATGTTTGAAGCATATCCTGCCTCGCAATCAGGATTTGAAGACTCCCAAATAGGGATTCTCTTTTTTGGTGATACACTCAACCACACCACAACTAAGACAACACCAGAAAACACAACACATCATGAAATCCAACAATTCATTTTCATCACATCCATCAAAACAGGGGTTTAGAGGGTGCACACACATCTCTTTTCACCTTAACCAAGAAACTTAAGAAGGAAATATGTGCGAAAAACACTCACCTTTGAACAGAAAAATTATAACTCCCCAATATGACACAGTCCTATGAAAACATGGATTCCTGAAGGATCCTACGAAATCCACCTTTAAACTTCAAAGAGAACTCACACTACAAGACATCACCAAACATGACCCTTGTGGCCAATGAATGTACTACAAAGCCATTCAGGACACTGGTCAACACTGAAAATTCTGAACCACCTTGACCCTTCATAGTTGGAATTCCTTTCACCATTTTATAGAGGAATCTTGAGACACTATGATGTCAAACTTCACACCCGATGACTCAGACGACTCAAAATGACCAAAAATCCATTCAATTCACCTCGCATCTATCACCCCACTGCAAGAGGATCTGCTTAACTGAATAGGAAAGAGGGATAGACATAGATCTATCTAAAAAAGGGTAGAGTTAACACATTAATCAGTTGGAGGCTAGGCCAAAGACAAATTACATGTGGCGGCACTTCAATAACATGTTAACGCTTTATGGGGTGGCATGCACTAGTCAATAAAGAAAACCATGGACCTAATCAAACTGGTCCAATGGCCCAGACATACCTCAAGAAACCACAGAACTTGCAGGGGGAACCACTACAAGGGCTTCCCAAAGCATTTTTCAAATCAAACCACAAACCACACGATTTTACACCAACTTTAAAATAAGAATTCAAACTCAGGACACAAATCATTCAAAAAAAATTCTAGTCTCGAAACGCCTCACATCCAACATTTCCAAATAACAAGGACACACTACACATCTACCAGTTATTAAAACTCCAAATAATTTTTAATTACAAACCAAATTTACATGAATTCAAAACAAAGAGATGGGGAAAAATTCAAGAGGAAACTAGTGTCGGTGGGTGGATGAGACATATGGTTGTCTTCCATATGCCAATCACGCCACTTCCACATAGAGTATTCTAGGACAATTTCCTTGGCTCCACATGGCTTTCCAGACCCTGCAAGCTCACTGGGACCACTGACCGCACTTCCTTCTCATTTCCTCTACACATGATTAACCAAAAGGACCAAAGATTCAGACAAACCTCAACATATCATGGTAACACGAGTTCCTCCAAGAGGTGTGCTAGCTAGGCACCTTGCTCGTAGCTAGAAGGTCGAGTTCCAACACCCTTAACATTGATCTACCCTGACTCTATCCCAAAATAACACGACCCAAGAATCAAACCTAACCCTTTAGTACCATTTATTCATGAACCAACCTAGGTTAACCCTGAACCGGTCTCCTAAGCTGATCTATTGCAAGGCCCGAAAGGCATTTCCAATCCTCCTAGGATGGTCGCAAGTGCTAGGGAATCAACAGAGAACAACATGGCAACGATTTCGCCTAATAAAAAAATTAAGGGATAAGAAAATAGAACAATGAAAAACAAATAATGGGTCAGAAAAGGAAGAAAAACCTTCGACAACAAACTAACCTGACCACGGCCGAAACTTCTCATGACCCCGATAGTCGCTCACTAAACCCCATCTAACTCTTTCCCATGGAGTGCAAGCTTGAGTCAGACCTGAAACAGAAACTAAAAACAAGAAAACACAATAGGTGTGAGTATTAAAACTTAGTAGGCGTGCCCAAAAATCTATCCCCAAAACACTACATTTAAATAAATAATTTTGTAATTCCGGTTTTAAACTAAATTATATAAAATATGCGTTTTCACACACAAAATTTCATTTCTAAAACATGTAACTATCCATTGCCCTTTTTAATTTGAAAACAAGTTTAATTTTTGAAAGAAAAAGGTGCATTGAATTTTAAAACATTTTTGTGAACAATTTTGAAATCCAAATTTTAGTTTTTAGTCAAAAGGAAAACCACACACAACACACAGCACACACTAATGGAAATGGAATAAAATGGAACACAAGGGCCAGCAACCGAACTAGACCTCTCAATCGTCCTCCACATACAAATATGCACTAAAAGAAACATTGGTCGAACCTAGGAGCTCGTGAACAATCCAGAACGTACTATACATGTGACTCATCTTAAAGGCATGTGTACTCTCAATGATGTCATAATGCCCAAATGCTCGGTATCTATCTACCTGGCCTAACTGAGGGGCCCAATCCCCTAGTAGAGTATAATCTGTACTCATGGCCACTAGACAGTGCATAATCTAAACTAGTGCCGCAATCCTTCTCAGAAGATTCACTTACAATGATAGGTTCCCATGTCAACACGTGTAATAAAAATGAAAGGGTTAAGTCAATAAATTAGAACAAACATCACACACAACTCATGCAGTCAACGTACCCCAAAGATCACCCTAAGTCACCAAAAATATATTTTTTCAAAATAATTTATTTTATTAATGTTCCACATAGTCCTACACCAATTTATAGAAAATCCTAATTTCTCAAGTGAACCAAGAAACTTATTCATGATTCAAACGAAATAATTTATCAATAAACCAGAAATACAGTTGAAATTACGTGATTTATGTTTATAGGAATGATAGGAATTATTTCACTTCCAGGTGTCTGTTCATCAAGAAAATATTTCAAGTGTCGTTTATAAAATAAACAGTAATTTTTATACCAAATAATCATTTAAAAATTAATTATCTTATATTGTTTCCCAGGTATTAAAATTAATAAAATATCAATCAATCAATAAATTCTAAATTTATAGGCATGTTCTGTGGGGGACCTACCTTAGCTCACTATCCAAACATAATGGCATGTCATGCCTCACAGAGACTCACACCACACGCAAGATGACGACCGCCGTATCATTGGTTTTCATCGCCGACAAGCTACAACAACAACACAATAACTAAAATTACACAAACACAGACTTAAATCAATCCAAATGAACAAACAAAACTAAAGAACCATCTCGACATGTTTTCAAAACACTACTCACACCATCTACATTATTTACTAAACCACTAAAAATTTATAAATCAAAACCAAAGAGAAACCCATAACCATTCATTAACAAAACTGATTCGAAGATCACATTTTTGATCAAACAAACATCTAAATCTTACTAAAATAGAATACTCACCACTTTGATGGATAAATATACTAATTTAATAATTTATTCAAATCAATTAAACAACTCAGGATTATTTTTCATAAAAATGCATCTTAATCCACATGAGTATGATATAAGATATAAAACTCAAACTAAGTTCATTTAAAAACTAAACATCGTGCTGAAATAACTCACCAAAAACATTCCTAATCAATTGAGAAAATAAAATAATTATACAAAAAAATTTTTTCAACCAAAAATTAATAATTTCTCCTAAAACAATTATTCTAGAAATCAAAAATAATTAATTAATACCAATGAAAGTGAAAAATGAAATCAATAAAAGCGTTTCTAAAATTAATGGGGCAATGAAATATGATGGTGAAGTATCTGTAAATCAACGTCAAAACCCAAACGTAGCTCAAATGCACTAGCGGATAGTTTACACCGACCTAATGCAACAAAATTGAACAAACAAATTAATGAAAATGACCTTAAAAAAGAGAGATCGATGGAGAAAAAACTCTAAGAAACTAACCAACCGATGGAAGGGGTTCACTGGAGAGGTTGCGTGTGTAGGAGAAGAAGTCGGACGACACTAATGGAGGAAGATGCGTTGCCGCTGGTCGGACAGCATGCCGGCTAGAGGTCGAGCATCGAAGGGGGAAGGTCGGCAGGGGTCGCGCTGGAGAGGGAAGGGGTGGCACTACCAAAACTGGTGAGGGAGGGGTGGTTTGTGCTGTGTTGGGGAGAGTAGTGTCAGACAGAGGAGGAGGTATTCGGTGAAGAAAATCCGGAAGGGAGGTGGAGCCGAGGGGGGCCAGATGTCGCGACTTCTTGCAGGTGCAAGGCCGACATCACACTCGATATTGGAGGTTGGGGCGCTTCTGGGGGTGCATTGCAGGTCGAGGGGAGGCATGCTGGAGGCTGGTCGGATGGATTCTTCAAGGTAGGGTTGGAGCTTTGGGTTTTTTTGGTGGGGTGCAGGATTCGTGCTAGTGTAAGGAGTCTGGTGGTAGAGAGGGAGTCCGAGGGGAGACCTTCTCATGCCGAGGGAATAAAGGGTTGGCATAATGTAGGTGCAGGGCTGGGTGGAGCATGTTTTGCCGAGGAGAGGTTAGGAACGAGGGGTTTGGCGGTGCAATAAATTAGGGTAGTAGGCGGGGTCCCGATGGGGAGAGAGTGGGGGAGAGGAATAGGTTAATAGCAGAGGAAAAGAAATAGAAAACAAGAGAAAGAGAAGAAAACAAAAGAAAAGGAAAAAAAATAAAAAGAAATAAAAAAATAAAAAAATTAATCTATAATAAATATACATCCATAATAATCTCAATAATTAAAATTGTAATATTAAAAATTTGATTATATTAATAATGAAAATAAATATTGTTATAAAAATTTATTAATAAAAATAATACTAATAGAACTTCTGTAATAATAATTCGTTTCAAACTTTAATAATAATAATAATAATGAAACATTGATAATAATAAAGATATCAGACTCTCTAACAATATATATACACCCATATATATTCATATTTAACCAATGTCTCATTTATTCAATATATCTCCGCCTAACCAATTTAATTAATTACACTCAAAAGTGGGTGATAGAGCACTGTCGTGGGCGCCCTCAAATGATTAGTGTGATTTTGGGGTACTTAGGTGCAGTAGAGTGACTGACCAAGGTCGTCTGTCAAAGGAGGAAGTGAATTAAAACAACATTTTAAAGGTATTCTAAAAATAAAATAAAAGAGAATGAAAACACTACTTGAATGGATGGGGGTTGGTTATAGTTTATGAATCTAGAAGAAGTTTTCTGGAAGAAGATTGTACTTTTTTATGTTTTTAGTTTTGAAATGAATTTCGATTAAAATGACACAACAAGAAGATGTTTTTTTAGAAATATATTTTAAAAGGCGGAATCGGTCTAACTATACCTCTTCATTAACTTATTAATAATTATCATTTAAATTAACATCCAATAAATTATGATCCCCTAATTTGTTAACCCTCGAACCCTATGGGAGTTAACTTTACCACAAAGATGAAATGAAATAAACCCTAGGCTTGTTTCAGAACATGAAATAATAGCACCCCGATTTGATTAATGTTCTAAGTCTAGCTTATGATCAGTGGTTAATTAAGGGAAAATCCACTCTGTACATGAGTATTAATTGAGTTTAGGGATGATATTTCAACTCTACAAATTTATCCTGTGGGGCTTGGTCTCACAGATCAAGTTTGTGCTCTCATAATTTACACAAAATCTCGACCTCACGTGTTTTCATGTAATTTTTTCTATTGGTTGCTTAATTTCATTTAAATTAAAACTCAATTAATAGACCCTATTATTATAATTTAATTATCTCATTTATTCAAAATAAATTAATGAAGGAGGTGAGAATTATATTGATTGCATAAAAAACTACTCTTCTATGAGCGATGTAGTCATCGTAGAAACGTTTTGCATTTCCAACTATTTAGAAATGGTATAACCCAATATCGTTTCCAATATTCATTTACAACACAAATAGAAAGATTAAGAGAAGAATATAATTTAAAATAACAGAATAAATGGAAGACAAACTAAGAGATTATTGAAAGAAGAAAATCTTTACAACATGAAGAAGGAGGAGGAGAAGAGGAAGGCTTGATGAGGGGATCCTTGAATCAAGATCTAACCATCTTACTATGGTTGGATAATTTAGTGAAACCTCTTATATTATTCATTAAACTTCCCAATGCACTTCCCAAACCTTAAAAATTATAAAAAATCTAATTTGTAGAGGTTAGGGGAGGAGAGGTTACATGTGGTTTTGAATGTGAATGTGGAAATTCGTCCAAATATTTTAATCCAACTTGCACCACCCATTTGACCACAGAAACACGTGAATCATCTCTTATTCCATGGGGATTATATGTGAGGATATGGGTCCTCTATCTCCTCTCAAAATTTTGGCTTTATCCAAGCCCATATGAAGGAGTAATGGTCAACATACAGAAGCTTCTCCATTCTGGCGTGTCCAGCCCACCTTTGAATTTATGGCCCAATTACACCATCAAAATGAATTATTTTGATCTAGTGTTTTGAATAAAGGTTGTATCCCATGAAGTAAGTAACACATATAAAAAATAATAATTTCATCTAATTAAAATAAAAATATTTATGATTGAAATACTATAGTGATTTTGAAAGGGTAAAACTGGAATTTTCATCAAATATTAAATGAATGATCTAACCCCAAATAATTTCTAATTGAACATATTTAACACAATGTGAGGTAATTATATCATTTATTATCAATAAAATATTCAATAAAATAGTGTTTTATCAACTCCCCCATACTTACCCTTTTTGACTCCTGGGCAAAACCTCATATCATGTAAACATCAATATCAAATCAAATCCAATTTTAGAACACATATCCTTGAGATAAAACAATTACACACCATGAAAAAAAAAGGATATAATGACTTATAAAAAACCATTATTTCATGTTCTTCATTTATATCATTCAATATATTTCCACTTTATTTATCCTCCCATTTACAAAACACTTACCTCACTTGAATTTTCTCTTATCACACAAATGTCAATTTTTTTGTAATGTCTTTCTCATCCAAACTTATACAAGGGTCACCATAGGCTTGATAAATTCTTACATCGCTACCCAATGTGAGTCTAGGGAATATTTTTATCATGATGACTTTTCAGTATTGTTTTGTGGATTTCAGTTGGTAGGATTTAAATGTGAAAAATTCTGAGGCTGAATGAGGAGGGCTTGACGCTTTTTGATGAAAAATTGCATTAAACTAATTTTCACGTAAATATGGTCTCTTGCTCAATCCACATAGTATCAATTCAGCTCCATCATCAAGAAAAGTCATGGAAAGTTTACACCATTTATCATTTAAGCATAAAAAATTTCAATATTCTCAAATACGATTTTCTTGAAAGCTCCAGATAGGAAAAACTTTCTACCCCTATTAGAAGCTCCAGAAAAGGCACAACTTCACTTATCATGAAAGATCCAGAAAAGGAACAACATTCAATATAATGATTTTCATCAGAAGCAGACACATCTCTACAGAATTTAATTTTCTACCCAAAGTATCACAGAATGTCAAACCACAACACAACATAGCTTCCCCCACACTTATGTTCGACAAGATTATGCAATTTCACTTCATGAGTTGGTTGGATAGGGAAAATTGGCTTGTAATGTGGATAACATAACACGATGTGCATGGATTCTAAGGGATACAAGGATTAAATGTTCAAGGTAGTCCATTATAAAAATATATTCTTTAAAATAGGGGTTTAATACAAAACAAATTTCTAAATCATTTAAAAATAAGTACCTCAAACCCTCAAGTTTTACATGAATTGATCAAATTATGGTTAAATCAAGCATGGTTTGGTTCTCTCAAGAAATGAGGTGAATGTAATGAATATGAAAATAATGGTTCAGAAGCCTCTTAGGAATGTGATTTAAAATATAAATACTGTGATATGTGGCATGGGATTCAAAATTCAGTGTACGTTTTATGAAATTAATAAATATTTGACCTTAAAAAAATGTCATTTCAGCATTCATTTAAGCTCAGTTTCATGGAATAAATTGGTTTACTCATTGAAACAAGTTTGAAAAATGGAAATGATAATCATTTAAGCTCAATTTTTTTAAAAAAACACACAAAAAATGATAAAGAAACACATGAAATTTTTGAAAACAAACAATTTTTTTAAACAAACAACAAATGAAAATCCTAAACTATAAAGGTTACCTCCCCCACACTTTAAATATTGCATTGTCCTCAATGTGAAACAATGAGATGATATGTCCATATTAAATGAATAATTTTCTTTAGGACAATTAATATAAAAGTGTAAGGGTTAGAAATAACCTGATATTATCATGTGATGATGGGGTCATGCAGTTTGATGAAATCAACTGCATCGGTAAGAAGTCCCTTGATGTATTTCTTCAAATGTTTCCCATTGACTGTAAAGGTCCTTCTAGTGTCCTCTTGTGTGATCTCCACTGCACCATAAGGAAAATCATTAGACAGAAAATAAGGACCTAACCATATGGAACACAACTTACCAGACATCAACTTCAGTCGTGAACTGTAGAGTAGGACTTTCTCTCCAACATGAAACTCCCCTTTCTAGATCATTTTATCATGAGATGCTTTTGATCTTTCCATGTAGAGCCTTGAGTTCTCATATTATGACAATTGAATCTCCTCAAGCACTTGAATTTTCAACTTCCTTTGAATTTCAACTTGGGCCAAATCCATGTTGCATTTCTTTATAGCCCAATATGCCTGATGTTGGACTTCCACTAGGAGATGACATGCTTTCCCAAAAAAAATCTGAAATGGGGACATAACAATGGGGGTATTGTATGATGTCCTATAATCCCACAATGCATCATCCAAGCGCTTTCTCCAATCCTTCCTATTCGGATGCATGATTTTCTCCATGATTTGTTTCAAATCACGATTTGAAACCTCAGCCTAGCCATTTGTTTGGGGGTGGTATGGTGTTGATTTTTGTGTGTGTCAACCCATACTTTTGAAGGAGGTAAGAAAAATTATTATTGAAAAAGTGTGTCCCTTGGTCACTGATGATGACCTTTGGTACTCCAAACATGTAGAAAATTTGAGCCTTGACAAAATCTACAACAACATGAGAATCGTTAGTCCTGGTGGCCTTAGCCTCCACCCATTTACTTACATAATCGACAGCAACAAGGATATACAAGAAACCAAATGAACTAGGAAAAGGGCCCATAAAATCAATTCCCCAAACATAAAAAATATCACAAATTAAAATGGGTTGGTGGGGCATCTCGTGTCTCCTTGAAATGTTTCCAGTGTGTTTCCAATGAGAGCATGCCATACAAAACACATGGGAATCATGGAATAAACTAGGACAATATAATATAGAGTCTAAGACTTTTCTAGCAGTACGTTGGGGTCCAAAGTGTCCACCACAGGCAAGTTTATGATGGAAATGCAAAACACACTCAAACTCATTATCGGGAACACACCTCATAATGACTTGGTCACTACACATGTGACAGAGGTAAGGATCATCCCACACATAAAACCTAGACATTCTTTTTAATTTTTGGACATGATGCTTCTTCAAATTTACTAGGATTTCAGAGGCAACAATGTAATTAAATAAATCAGAATTCTAAGGATGTGTACCTGATATGGTATAGAGATGCTCATCGGGGAAAGTGTCCCGAAGTGGTACCTGGTCCAAGGTGTCACCCTATAGTTTGTGAGTAAGCCTACTCATGTGGTCTGCCACAAAATTATCAGACCCCTTCTTTTACTTTATCTCGATTTCAAACTATTGAAGAAGGAGCATCCAACGGATAAGTTGTGGCTTTGCATCTGGCATCATTAGGAGGTACCTCAAAGCTACATGTTCAGAAAAAACGACTACTATAGATCCCAATAAATATGAACGAAATCTATCTAAAGAAAATATAAAATCAATAAACTAATTTTCTATTATGGTGTAGTTTTATTGGGTATAATCCAACGTCCTCGATGCATATGAAATCACATGTGAACATCACTCCACCCTATGAGATAAGACAACTCCAAACGCGAAGTTGGACGCATCACACATAAGCTCAAATGGAAGGTCCCACTGCGGGGACTTTATGATTGGTGGAGTGGTCAGATAATTCTTTAGATCATCAAAATGATACCCTGCATGAATCAGAAAAATTGAAGTCAATATCTTTTTGAAGCAATCAAGATAAGGGTAGAGCGATCTTACTAAAATCTCTGATGAAGCGTCGATAAAATCTATCATGTCCAATTAATGATTGAACATCCCTCACACATGTAGGATATGGAAGGGATGAAATAATATCTAACTTAGCTTTATGAACTTCAATTCCATGTTGTGAGACTATATGACCTAAGAAAATTCCCTTTTCGAACATGAAATGACATTATTCAAAATTTAAGACCAGATTTTTCACAATACAATGATGCAACACATCACCCAAACTAGAGAGACATTCATCAAATGAGGATCCATAAACTGTAAAATCATCCATAAATATCTCCATGAAGGTCTCAATGAAATCAGAGAAAATACTCACCATGCATATCTGGAAGGTACCTGGGGCATTGCAGAGTCAAAATGGCATCCTTTGGTAAGAAAAGGTACCGAATGGGCAGGTGAATGTCATCTTCTCCGGGTCCTCTGCTACAATGGGAACCTAAAAATAGCCAAAGAAACCATCCAAGAAGAAATAATGTGTCCTACCTGCAAGTCTCTCAAGCATCTAGTCAATGAATGGAAGTGGGAAATGACCATTACAAGCGGATTGATTTAGTTTCTTATAATCAATACACAATCGCCAACTGTTTTGTACTCTCACAGGAACTAACTCATCATTTTCAGTTTTTATAACTGTGAAACCAGTTTTCTTTGGTAAAACCTGAATAGTGATAACCCATCGTGAGTCAAAAATAGGGCAAATGGTACCTGCCTCAAGTAATTTTTCAACTTCCTTCTTAAAAACTTCCAAAAGTGTTGGATTAAGTCTCCTTTGTGGTTGGCTAATCGGTTTATCCCCATCCTCTAAGATAATCCTATGCATGCAAATAGAGGGGCTAATACCTTATATGTATTCCAATGTCCAACCAATTTCCCTAATGTTATCCCTCAAAAGATTCAATTTTTTTTCATCATGTTCAAAAGAGAGATTGTTTTAAATGATAACAAGTAATCTATCACCACTCCGCAAGTTTCTATATTTAGGATTTGGGGGCAATGGCTTGAATTCCAATGTAGGGGGGTGATATATGGATGGATAAATTGATGAAACAGACATATCTACATAATAAAAATCAGCATCAGAATAAAAATCATCAAAATTAGAAAATAATGCATCAAATCCATTAGCATACTCAACAACCACGTCATAATTAGAGTTTATATGATCAGAAATTGAATCCACATCAAAATAAAATATAATAGAGGTTTTTCCATCAAAAAATGTGTGGATATACTCTTAGACATCAATCTAGAACCAATACTCATAATCTCCCTAAGCATAGAATAATATATATCCATGGATTTTTTACCTGGCGGTTCAAAATGAGAGATAACAAAAGAATAATGGTCCTCATAGGGGTACTTCATGGAGCCCATAACATTAAAAATTAAAACTTCATCTCCAAACTCCATGGAATGTGTACCCTCATGAAACTTTATGATAGTTTTTGCAGTTTTGAGGAAGGGTATACCTAATATAATGGGAGAACAAGAACATACCCGATCATCCTCCATTTTGAGCCCATATAAGTCTGCTGGAAAGATCATGTCTCTTACCCGTACAAGTACATCTTCAAGGACTCCCGTTGGATATGCCATAACTCTATTCGCCAATTGCACCACTACTCTCATCCGCTTCAACTCACCAACCTGTAAAGAAGAGAATACAGTGTGAGGCATCACATGTATTAAAGCTCCTAAATCACAAAGAGCATCAGAGAAGTGAAACTCCTCTATGGTACATGGGATGATGAATGTCCTGGGATCCTTTCACTTTGCAGGAATTGGTAGAGTTGGTGTAATGAGTGCGGAGACATTCCTTCCAAGTTTGATCCTCTCATTTCCCTTGATCCCTCTTCGATTGGTGAAGAGTTATTTTAATAATTTGGAATACCTTGGGATTTGTTGTATGGCTTCAAGTAGAGGGATGTTGATCTCAACACGCTTGAATGTTTCCAGAACCACTTTTTTCATCGCCTCTTCAGCCATCTTATTGGTTTGAACAACCCTATTTGGAAAGGGAAGAGGTTTAGGAGGAACATCGTCAAAATTTTTCATACCTTTATCTTTCACCTTGGGTTTCTCATCAGTTGGTATGGAATGGGGCTTCTCTGGAGTTGAGTTAAATACCGATGGAATGATAGGTGGAGAGGCATTAGTTGTTTTCTTCCCGCTTCTCAATGTAATGGCATTGACATTCCCCTTTGGATTAGTAGTAGGTTGAGAAGGATGATTTACAGAATTCTTACTTACCAGTTCTTGGAGGGTAGTGGTAATCGGGCTCATTTGAGTCCTCAACACCCTCAACTCCAATCCTTGACTCTTCAGCTCATTCTGTTGATTAAGAACAATTTGTTTCAAAAGATAATCAGTGTTAGAGTCAAACTTGTGTTAGAGATTCTCTTATTGCTGGATTGTTGATGTTTGAGCTTCGAATCTCTATTGGGGTTGTTGGAAACCCTGTTAGTAAGGAGGAGGCTGCTAGAAGTTTGGATGAAAAGGGGGCCTTGGTTGTTTCCCAGAGCCATACCTCTTATCTGATTGATCCTTCCACCCTAGGTTGAATGTTGGTTCAAATGAGTCATACTTCTTTTGGGGATGTGGTTGTTGTTGTTGCTGATATGGTCACCTATGGAATACTGCTCCAAAATCTTCTGTTTCTTTTAGTTGGGGGCAACAGTCGTTGGGTGGCTTGTCTCAGTGCAAATGCCACAAGGCTTTGAAGGAGTGGGTTGGGATGTCTTTTGAGACAAAGCAATCTGCCTCACCATAGTGGTCAATTCTTCCAACTTGGTATCAATAAAATAACTTTCAAGAGAAGAAGGACATAACAGATTTACTCCCCTGACATGTGGTGTACCTCTATCGCCAAATTGTTTGGAGTTTTGGGCCATCTTGTCGATCAAAGCATGTGTAGCTACTGGTGTCTTGTCCACCAATGCCCATCCTACTGCGACATCCACCATGCTCCTCTCTATAAGTGTGAGTCCTTCATAGAAGTACTGAATGAGGATTTTCTCACTAATTTAGTGATGCAGATATCTTGCACACAACTTCTTGAATTGCTCCCAGTACTCATACATTGACTCTGATCGCGTTGTCGAGCACACCAAATTAGTTGTTTAATTTTGACTAGAATTTTTGCAGTATAGCAGCAACCCTAGGTCATCTCTCGACGCAGCCTTAGACCATTAATTTAAAAAGAGTTTTTTTATTATGGAAGTAGAAGGTGAATTAGGTTTTTTAAAACGTGGGGGTTTTATGATTAATGATGAAAATAGGAAATGAAAACAATAAAACAAAGTAGAAATGAAGAAGATTGATTAAACGTGATCTACCCGGGGAAGTCTCGTGATGCTCATACTTCAACGCTTCAAGGGATGGGGTTATGATATTTTAATCCCTAGTTTGTAACACCTAGAACCAAAATTTTACTGAGTTTATACTAGGATAACTCCTAGGGTTCAGTCAAAAACACATAACGATTCACCAGACACCGCCGATGATTGGGTGATTTGTGTTCGACATCATAACTGAAACTCACCAAGGAAACACATGAAGAATTCGATGTGCTGTCCAGGTTTCCATGTTATTTCATTGTGATACCATGACATAAATGTGCTTGATCTTGACAGTTCTTATGTGAGTTCAATTGACCAATATGAACCACACAAATAACGCAATTGAATGAGGGAATAAAAAGAGGATGAATGGTTTGTGAAACATCACATGAAAGCGTACCCCCAAACATGATCATTTGAGTTGAGTATAACATACTAGTATATAACTCAATTAAATAAAAATAGAGGATGATGAAAAAAAACATACAACCTGGAACTAAAAAGATCATTCAAAATAATACAACTTTGAAGCTCGGGATTACATCACATTTCTCCCAGGTGATCTCAAGGGATTTAGAAACCCATAGGAGAGGAAGAAGAATAAGATGTTGAAGTAGCACTTCCCATAGCCTCCATAACTTCTAGAGAAGTTGAGAAGACTCCATGGGGACTCCAAAATGGCAGCACCTTGCCTCCTGGCCGAACATGCAAATGAGGTTCCCTTGGTGCCCTTTTATAAGAAAATTGGAAGGTGGTTTTAGGCACACAAATTTCATCAATCCACTTGTACCATGCGTTTCTATCTTCATACAGCCTTATCTCGCTTTGGAGAAAATAGAAAATTTGTATCCCTATCTCTGGAATGTCTGCACCAAATTTTTGGCACCATTTGGACAACTACATCTCAAGATATTTATAAAATACAGAACACCGCATTTGACTTGGTCCAAATTCGGCGTCTTGGAAAGATCAGTTCGGATTGTCCCCATAGAAGCCGAATCAGGATTGGTTTCCTTAATATTAAATGTAGATTATTTAATTTTGGACACTTCCACAAAATATCATCCCATTTAGATGCACGGATTTCGTGTACTATGCAAAACAGTGGAAAGATGTCCATGGATCCAAGCAATTTTGCACCATTTTTCATCCACTTCATCAAGGGCCCTCCAAATCACCTCCACTTACATTGAAATAATAAAACAAGTAACATTGCCCATTATAATTTTGATTAAAATTAATTAAATGATTCAAACATAAAGTGATATTTATTATTATATTTGGAATATTCATTACAAAACTATTTTAAAACAGCGGTGTAAGGGTGGAATAAAATGGTGAATCGTGGTACGATAACACCCCCACACCTAAACATTTGCACTCCTGGGAAAAGTCACATATCCAAATATAATGATGAATATATATATATATATATATTTCCAACATCCTGAAGATTTATCATTTGAGGAAATTTTATTTAATGTAATGTGATCAATGCACGAACCACACCAAGGAGTTCTTCCTAGTGAAAATAGAAAAAGATGTCTCATAAATCATATCATAGAGAAATTAAAAAAGATTCACGATAACCAATTGATAACGGAATTCAGAAGTAATCCATGACACTAACTCTCCATGTGTGTGTGAAAACCATTCCATGCTCTTCTTCCCACTTGCTATCCAATAAATATATGTTATTTTACCATTTTTTAGCTTAAATGATTTTTTCACCGAACCTGTCTTACATCCTTTGCAATCATATTTCAAGACCAACTCATTTAAGCATTACCAGAAGTCAAACCATAAGATCCTGACCTAGATATCCCCATATGATGCACATTTCATCACTCCCCTCATTTATTATATATTTTTTTTGAAGTTTCAATTGGAACAAATCTCACACTCATCGCTCAACCCTTTTTTGATCTCCTCATGAAACTAATTGCAATAGTTATAAGAAGATCAAAGGTTGAGTAGGAGTGGTTTTTGACCTGTCCAAGACAAAAAAAAATTTTATTGAGGGCCTACAACAATCGGATATTAGGTACACACGCATAGGTCAATCTAGTACAGTAATGAAACAGATAGGATAAGGAACGAACGTATGGAAATATCATTTAAAGATGAAAAATATTAACCCAACATATATTTACCTTATATAAAGTATGAAATAATCAAACTTTTTGGTTTGGTGCAAAAATTTGGGGATATATTAGTGATACAGTTTTCCCAAAAACTACTCACACAATGGGAATCAATCATCTCAAAGGTTTCACATAGATACGAACATATATATCATTGACAGAAAACAAATTCACTAAAAATCACTCCTTGATGTTAAATTCATACAAATACTCTTTTTAGCCTTCGTTATGGTATTTTTTTACTTTCCCCACCTTATGGTCGCCAAATCATGGAACTTCAAAATTATTGATGGGGAAAAATGAAAATACCATAAAGAAGGCCAAAACGAGAAAACAAAAGGAGAATACAATGAAAATTCCTAACTAACCCAGGAATGTATCCACCCCCACACCTAGAGTATGTAGTGTCCTCACTAAAATAATTGAGAATGTGATAAGGAAGGATAAAACCTGGTGTGTTTTATTGGTATGATGCGTCAAGAAGGTGGATTTATTCCGCTGGATTCTTCAGAAAATCCCCATAGAAGTGTTTAAGTCACTGCCCATTGAAGGTAAGAATTCATCCACTCTGCTCATGCAAAACCTGTATTGCACCAAAAGGGTAAACATTAGTAACAGAATAAGGACCGAGCCATTCGGAACGAAGCTTACCTAGGTGGAGCTTAAGCCTGGAATTGTACATGAGGACCTTCCCACCAATATGGAACTTCCGCTGGTGAATCATGATATCATGAATAGCCTTTGTATTCTCTTTATAGATTCGAGATTTTTCATATTCATCACATTGGATTTCTTCCAACTCATGAATCTGCACCTTTTTTTGCTCACCTTCATCTGAAAGGTTCATATTACACTGTTTCATAACCTAGTATGCAAGGTGTTCTACCTCCATTGGGAGGTGACAAGCCTTTCCAAACACAATTCTGTATGGTGAAATTCCGCTTGGGGTTTTAAAAGATGTATGGTACGCCCAAAGTGCATCATCCAAGCGCAAACTCCAATCATTCCTATTGGGTTGTACAGTTTTTTCCAAGATTCGTTTAACTTCCCAATTTGATACTTCTTCTTGTCCATTATTTTGGGGGTGATATGAAGTGGAGAATTTATGATCAACACCATATTTATGAAGAAAATGTTTCATGTTGCGATTGCACAAATGTGAACCCTGATCACTAATGATGAATCTTGGTAAACCAAACCTACTGAAAATTTGGGACCTGACAAAATCAACAACCACTCAAGAGTCTTCGGTCCTAGTGGCCTTTTCTTTCACCCATTTAGATACATATTTAACAACCAATAAGACGTATACAAAGCCAAATGAATTTGGAAAAGGCCCCATGAAGTCAATTCCCCATGCATCGAAGATCTCACAAAATAACATGGGCTTTTTGGGCATTTCATTCCTCTTGGAGATATTCCCTGTGAATTGACAACGACTACATGACTTGAAAAATATATGGGCATCCCTATACTATGTTGGACAATAAAGTCCTGAGTCAAGGACCTTTCGAGCTGTACGTTGAGATCCAAAGTGGCCCCCACATGCCAAGGTGTGGTAGAAGGTCAAAACATAGGTGAACTCATGGTCAGGGACACACCTACGAACAACCTGGTCACTACAGATCCTCCAAAAATATTGGACATCCCAAATGTACCATTGAGATTCATGTTTAAGTATATGGGATTGTGAAGTGCTAAAATCAGTGGGGACCCTAGATGTTGCTAGAAAATTCACAATTTCTGCATACCAGGGGGTAAGGTCCACAACATCACAAAGGTTCTCATGAGGGAAGAATTCTCCAATGCGTAGGGGTGAGTCAACATGATGGTCCAATGGTGGGAAAATACTACTAATGTGGTAGGCTAAAACATTATCCACCCCACTCTTATTTCTAATCTCAAGGTCAAACTCCTGTAGGAGGATCATCCATCGAATGAGGCGGCGTTTGGTTTCAGGTTTCTTTAGAAGGAAACGAAGGGCAGCATGATCAGAGAAGACGATGATTTTTGACCCGAGAAGATATGAACGAAATTTTTCCAAGGAAAACACAATAGAAAGGAGTTATTTTTTAGTGGTTGTGTAGTTTACCTGGGCAGGGTCAAGGGTATGTGAGTCATACACAATGACATGAGAGGACTTTTCAACCCTTTGTGATAAAACTGCCCCAACTGCAAAGTTAGAGGCATCACACATAAGTTCAAAGGGTAGATCCCACCTTGGTGGTTGGATTATGGGAGGTGATGTGAGACTAATTTTTAGTGAATTGAAAGAATCCTGACAATTTTTATCAAAAACAAATCCTGAATCCTTTTTTAATAACTGAGATAAGGGAAGTGCGATCGTTCTAAAGTCTTTAATGAATCGGTAGTAAAAAACCAGCATGACCCAAGAAAGATCACACCTCATGAAAAAATTTTGGAAATGGAAGGGTTAAAATTAATTCAATTTTAGATTTACCAAATTGAATTCCCTTATTTGATATGACATGCCCAAGAACTATCCCCCGCTCAACCATAAAATGGCATTTCTCATAATTTAAAATAAGATCTTTTTCAATGCAGCGGCAGAGGACAGAACCTAGGTGTTCCAAAAAATCATGAAACGAAGATCCATATACCGTGAAATCATCCATAAATACTTCCATACAACTCTCAAGGTACTCAGAAAAAATTCTCAACATATATCACTGAAAAGTACGAGGAGCATTACAAAGACCGAATGGCATCCTTCTGTACATAAATGTGCCAAATGGACAGGTAAATGTGGTCTTTTCTTATTCCCCATGGGCTATATGGATTTGGAAATAACCCGAATAGCCATCAAGGAAACAATAATGGGACATACCGGCTAATCGTTCTAACATTTGGTGAATGAAAGGTAATGGAAAGTGGTCCTTCCGCGTGGCTTGAATCAGTCGACGGTAGTCAATACAGACTCGCCAACTGTTTTGCAGACAAGTTGGAACCAACTCATTCCATTCATTTGACACAACTGTTACTCCAGTTTTTTTAGGCACAATTTGCACTGGGCTAACCTGTAACACCCCAAGATTCTATGGTACACTTCTCTTTGAATAATGCAATAGCGTGTGTTGTACGCAACATCGAGTTCTAACACACCACAACCAATCAATCTAGTCGTTATGAATAGTAATACCCACTTTTTGAAATTTATAAATTTTATTTTTCAAAATGGACTTCATTTTTGGATTTAGAATATCTAAATTAGCCTAGGGTAGATTTTTGATATTTTTCTGAAAAACTTCATTTTTTAATGAATAGTGAAACCACTAAGTGGTAGTTAAAAAACTGAATTTTTCATAAAACATAATTTTACCGCTTCTGTGAGTGGAATTTCTAAAATTCTAGAGACACGGTTAATATCAAGGAGTAAATTTTGGTTCAATGAGATGAAAATAATTTTTGGTGAATAGTTACTTTTTACTTTTATTTACCACTGTTAAAAGTAAATAGGTTAATTAAGGGTAAAAATGATATTAATATTACCCTAACACATGTCCTAATTCTATTGGACAAGTGTATCTTGACCAAAAATAACCTTAGGAATAAAATATTATCATTTAGATCCACATGGATTAGATTAGGACATTTATTATTATTTAATTTTAAGAAGAGTTAAAAGAGTAAAAATCAATGTTTATTTACTAAAACATTTTTAATATAGGGTTACACATAAGTACATTAGATTATAGATATTAATTAAATATCTAATAATATTTCCTACATAATGATATTTTATTTATAATTTTTAGACATTAAATAATTTAATTTATTTATGACACAATGGTGATGCAATAATTAACATAATAGTAAAAAATTAAAATAATTGATATTATAAATACCCAAATAAATATAATTTGAGACTTTTTATGAATTAACATAATTTTATAGGTAAATATGACATGTTATTAATTATTTAATTAACTTTTTTCAAAGTAATAATTCTGTTATAATTTTCAAAAAAATCAATTTTCCAAATAGTGTCAAAATTGACATAAAAGAGTTTTTAAAACAAATATAATATTATTAATTGATATTCAATTCCTAAAAATATAAGGTTCGGCCAAGAGACTTATATAATGATAGTTTTATCATTAATGGACCAATTTGGGGTCTCTTGGAGGTATATAGTATGTTTATTAACTATATAATATAAAAATACAAAGTTACATGGTAAGTGTCAAACTAATTAACTAAGAGTTAAAACTAAAAGATAAGGTTAATATAATGATCCAAACCCGTCTAAATTCTATTGGTTGAGTGGTTTTAGACCCATAACCACCTTAACCTTTAAATAATCTACTTTAGAGTCATTAGAAACCGAATATGAATTTATTATAAAATAATATTTCTAGCTTTTCCAAAGGTTCCCCTCACCCCTCTTATAAAAGGGCACTCCCCCTTCTCACTAATTCACACATTCAAAGCCTTTTTGGCTTGGCCAAACTCTGAAAAAACACTCTCTAAACTTCTCTCAATTCATCATAGAGGCCTTACTTTAGTCAAAAATCCAACCTAAGGAGCACTTTTGATCATATCAAAAGGAAGAACCCGAAGAAGAGGTAATGATTTCACCACCCCTTTTCAAGTTCCTTTCTGCTTCCACTTCTTATATCTTTGTTATTATCATTATAAAATAATAACTCCAGTATATTATAAATAAATTGATGTTATTATAAACATGGTACAACCATATTTCAGTATTCTATCCATCCTTTGAATGACATGTCACCATACGTGCGTACGTACGACTTACCATCTCCACGTCGTGGTGCAATTGTTATTCAAAACATTAATACCTGGATGGTTATAATAATGATGTGTAATTTATGTAAATAATAAATATAACATGATAATGATTCTGTATATATGATATACCATCCAATTAAATATTATTTTAATATCAAAATAATGATATTGTCGCTCGTGCGTACGTACGGACTACCGTCTCCACGAACGCGATGAGATTCATTCTCCATCGTATCCATTCAAGTATAATTCTCATTTGAAGATTAATAATATTTTTTAAGGACTTAATATCATTCTGGATATGAATAATATACAACCTATCCATAAAAAACAAGGCTTATGTAACAAAACATATAAAAAATGTGTAAGTTAACACCCGAAACAACGATAATACTAAGATATTATTAACAAATCAATGTTAAAAGATCCAATATGATATCATATAAGCTTATATGATTCTTGTATAATTTAATAACAATTATTTCACCATTATAAAGGAGTTTAACCTACCCTCATCCAAGTAAAAGTACAAGGTAGGGGTTTATTTCATAATCTCTTCATTATCAGAGGTTGTTTATACGTAATAATCTACTAGGACTTCTTTATCATCCACATCCATGTTTCATAAAAATGTATTTCAAAACATTTTTAATATTTACTAGAATATGGGATAAATTCATTTATACCCTTTTTGACTTTTATAAGTGGTTTATAAAGGAATCTTTCCATCGTTTTCCAAAAAAGGTCATTTTTAACCTTTTCGACAGAATTAAGGTAAGAATATTTTTTTAACTTATATGGCGGGTGCGGCTATTTTCTGCTGTTATAAAATCGTCGAAGCTTCCCTTACAATATTTTAAGAATATTTTCAAAGAAAATGTTTTATTTTATAAATATATGACTCTTAAATGATTTCAAAATAAAAAGAGATATTTCTCTAAAAGGAGTTATGATTTCATCTATGTCAACATCCTTTGATGGATTTTACGCTTATTTGAAGTTGATTTATTATGATATAAAACATCTATATTTTATTGAAGGTTTTGTGATATGTTTGACTATGGATGTGTTATTTTTATACCATTCTTGGTCTGTGGATGAAGTATTTACATTTCGTATGCTAGTTTTAATACGAATGTTTATGTTATGTTTAAACCTTTTCATATGGGAATGCATTAGACTTAATATGTGACGGGTGGAGCCCACTATAGCTCCTCGATGCATCGGTAGGTCTCATGAGACAAACTAGTGTCTTGGAAAAAGTCCTTGGCAAAAGCTTATTTGTAGTCTTGGCATGAGGCCTTGGATATGTGGTTATGATAGTCTGGTATTATGCATCCCATCATTATGAAAGTGGTTATTGATATTGCATGTGATTATTCAATTAGTAGAATATCCATGCGAATAAGTAAATGGAATTATTTTATTTTATTTTTTCCATACTATGTTAAATTTTAAGTTTAAAAGGCTTTTGTTTTAGTTATAAATTTCCTTAAATGTTTATTCTTATTTATGAAAGTTTCCGCTATATTGTTATCCTTACTGGGAATTTGAGCTCACCCCTTTTCTATGTTTTATTTTTCCCAGGATGTGAAGAAGTAATTTATGAATGACTTGTAGGGATAGTATGTGGGGATATGAGTGTGGACTATGAAGAAAATATGTTGTTGTATTTTTCATTTTTATGATGGAATGTAAGACATATGAATATATCTAGTGTTTCCAAGGCTACTAAACTAATCGGTCTTTCGAGATTTGATCTTTCTTGTGATCATGCCAATGTTATGTAATAATGAACCGACTCTGGGTTACTGGGGTCAGGGCACTACAGTTGGAATCAGAGGATGTTTAGTACAATCCTTGGAAGCTAGATTTAGATAAAATCTGATTAGAGCACATAGAACTAAGATGGACTTTGAGAATTAGTATAGAAGAACTTCCTAGAATTTTGGTATTGTAAAGATTTTGTGAGCTTTCTGAGCAATACATCCCTGTCTAGATATGAGCAGGTAGAGGCGGCTCTGGCATAGATGTACCTAGGGGTAAAACCCGAAAAACACCACTTTGAGCTCGACTCGAATGGGAACTGGTGCACGACAACGGGCCTTACTGCACTCTTGGTTACGACACTCCCGGGGGATATTCTTAGGATAACTCTCATTTTCGTTAAAAATCATTATAAAGGGTTTATGAGTATATAATTCCTCAAGGAAAACATTTTCATGATTATGGATTATATCCATAAACAGTTCAATTTATGTTAAGTGTTTTATATGTATGGATTTATGTATTTTGATTCATAATATGATCTAGTTTATGCCATTGTTTAGAAATGGCGCCTAGTGTTAGAAATGGAAACTGTATCAATACACTCACTCCATTTCGGGATTTCCCTCCAGCTCAAGATAATTATAGTGGATCTGGTGATGCAACTGGTGCCGATCAGTTAATCACCATAATGGGACAACTCACTCAGGTTATGAATAACAACCTTAACCGTATGGAGCACCCTGATCCGCAGCGTGGAGGATCAATGTTAGATCGATTTATGAGGAAAAAACCACCAAAGTTCAATGGGAGTACAAATCCCTTAGTAGTTGAGCAATGGATAAATTCCCTAGAGAAAATATTTCAGGCTTTGGGAAGTAGTGAAAGGGAAACAGTTATCATGGAAGTTAACGCCTCACTGGAGATGCTGATCAATGGTGGTCATTGATTCAAAAATGAAGGAAGATGATGAAGTATCAAATATGGAATGGAGGGAGTTCAAAGATCTGTTTTTAGAAAAATACATTTATCATGACCATCGAGCAGATATGGAAAGGAAATTTTGGAGTCTGAGACAAAAGGAGGATGAGAATGTCGCAAATTATGAGGCTAACATTACAATGTTAGCAAGGTATGCTGGAGATTATATACATAACCCAAGAAGTAATATTGATCGTTTATTTGATGGGTTAAAACCATTTCTCCGTCGAGCATTAGTCTCACAATCCCTCTCGTCGTACAAAGACATTGTCTCATGTGTTATCAAGACAAAGAAAGAATTCTCTAAGTCATATGACTTTAAAGAAAAGCAAGAGGATAAGAGATATTCTGATCAATCTGGGAATGGAAATAAGGGGAAGAAGGGAAAGGTTGAATATTCATCCTGTGGTAAATGTGGGAAGAAACACCCCGGTACTTGCTTGAAGGGAATGGGTGTCTGTTACAAGTGTGGTAAAAAAGGCCACCATGATCGTGATTTCAAAGGGAAGAAAGAAGCTACCGATGTTTAGTGCTACAATTGTAGGGAGATGGGACATTATGAAAATGAATGTCCTAAGAGTCAGGGGAACTTACCTCATAAAAGGCGAAGGGATCAAGGCCAATCTTTTGCTATCACTACTGCTGATGTAGAAGCTCCAAAAGACGTGGTGGCAGGTAATTTAATGGTTTCCTAAAGTTTAGAAAATGCATAATTTGATTCTGGATCATCGCATTGTTTTATATATTCTGAGTTTTCTAATAAAATTAGATATTTCCAATTTGATTTAACAATGGAGTTGTCAGTTAAAACTCGTAAGGGAAGAATAATTGCAACAATGTTTTGTGAATCAGTCCCCATTAGAGCACATAAATGTTCTTTATCCGCTGATCTCATCGTCATACCTATGATTTGGTTTGATATAATCCTCGGTATGGATTGGATTTCAGACCATGATGCGAAGATTTATTGTAAGAAGAAGGAGGTTACGATTTTTCATGATGATGATAAGGAACACCTTATCTTTAGAGCAGAATCGTCACCACCTAATTCTTATCTAGATCCACCCCAATAGCTCAACTAAATTAAATTATTGGGGAGGAAGAGGATGAAATTACAGTGGATGTGGAAAGGAAATGTTCAAATAGAGGATGTACCTATTGTGAAAGAATATGTAGATGTGTTTCCGTAAGATTTACCTGGACATCCTCCAGAACGAGAAGTTGAGTTTTCCATTGATTTAATTCCTGGATCAAGGCCTATATCGAAGCCCCCTTATAGAATGGCCACTGTAGAATTAGTTGAACTAAAGAAACAACTAGAGGAATTGAGTAATAAGGGTTTTACTCTCCCTAGTGTTTCTCCATGGGGAGCCCCTGTTCTTTTTGTTAAAAAGAAAGATGGATCTATGAGACTACAGGGAGATCAATTCTATAACAATAAAGAACAAGTATCCCCTACCTCACATTGATGATTTATTTGACCAACTGCATGGAGCTCAATAGGTTTCAAAGATTTACCTACAATCTGGATACCATCAGTTCTGTGTGAAGAAGGAAGACATTCTGAAGACAGCATTTCGAACTAGGTACGGGGATTATGAGTTTACAGTAATGCCTTTTGGATTGACTAATGCACCCTCTGTATTCATGGATCTGATGAATAGAGTCTTCAAGGAATATCTCGATGAATTTGTGGTGGTATTTATTGATGGTATCTTGGTATACTCCAAAAGCTACAAAGATCACGAAAATCACTTGCGCATTATCCTGAATACTCTGAGAAGACATGAATTATATGGGAAGTATAAAAAGTGTGAATTCTGGCCTCAGGAGATTTCTTTTCTTGGCCATATTGTCTCTAAAGATGGAATCTCTGTTGATCCTTCTAAGACCAAGGCAATCCAAGAATGGCCTGCACCGACGAGTATAACTAAGGTACGTAGTTTTATTGGCTTGGCAGGTTATTATCGAAGTTTTGTCCAGAATTTTGCCCGGTTGGCTAACCCATTAACGAATCTCACACGTAAAGGGGTTAAATTTGTTTTGAAAAAAGAGTTTGAAGAATGTTTCGAAGAACTGATGAGAAGATTAGTCAATGCTCCTATATTGACTCTACCATCAGGGAATTATGGGTTTGTTATTTATAGTGATGCATCGAAAAAAGGACCTGGTTGTGTCCTTATGCAGAATGATAGGGTTAGTGCCTATGAATCACTATAGTTGAAAATTCATGAACAAAACTATCCTACTCATGATCTCGAGTTAACAACTGTGATCTTTACTTTGAAGATATGGAAGCACTACCTCTATGGTGAAAAATGTGATATTTATACTGATCACAAGAGTTTGAAGTATATTATCTCGCAAAAAGAACTCAACATGAGGCAAAGGAGATGGATTGAATTACTCAAGGATTATGATTGCATGATACACTACCACCCAGGGAAGGAAAACAAGGTGGCATATGCTTTGATCAGAAAAGACCATGGAGTTTTGAACAATATGAGAATTGAAAGGGATCCAATTTTCATGGATCTAGTGAAGATGGACATGTGAATAACTAGGGAAGGTGAAACAACAATACTTTTTCAAATGGTTGCCAAACCATCTTTACTATAAAGGATTAAGAGTTCTCAAACCGATGATGAAGAATTTAAAAAGAATATTAAAGCTTTGAATGATGGGAGATTGAGAGACTTTGTGTATGAAGAAGGAATTTTGAAATTTGGGAAGAGGCTTTGTGTTCCCGATATACCTGATCTAAAAAGGGAATTGATGGATGATGCTCGTAGTTCCAATTTCTCTATACACCCTGGGAGCACCAATATGTATAGAGATTTGAAGTAACATTTTTGGTGGGACAACATGAAGAGGGAGATTGCCGATTTTGTGTCAAGATGTTTGGTTTGTCAACAAGTGAAAGCTGGAAGGAAACAACCTGGTGGATTATTGCAACCTCTTCCCATACCTAAGTGGAAATGGGATAATATCACCATGGACATTTTCATGAGACTACCAAAGACTCCTATAATGAACGATGCAATATGGGTTATTGTTGATCGTCTTACCAAGTCAGCACATTTTCTTGATATAAGAGAAGATTTACCACTGGAACATCTAGCAAGACTATATATAAATGAAGCGGTGAGACTTCATGGAGTACACATATCAATTGTTTCTGATCGTGATCCCCATTTTACTTCAATATTCTGGAAAAGTCTTCAGAAAGCCTTGGATATGGAACTTCATTTGAGCACTGCCTACCACCCTCGAACAGATGGACAATCAGACACTATTGGAAAACTAACCTTTACCAACGGTTTGGAGAACCGTAGCCAAGTAAGCCGTTGGGATAGGTCTATACCAACGGTTTTACAAAAACCGTTGGTATAGACCTATCCCAACGGTTTTGGAAATCATTGGAATAGGTAATATGAAATATATACAAACGGTAATGGAACCGTTGGTATATAAATTCCAAAAATAAAACATCCGCTGGGATTTGATCCCAGGACCCCTCGTTTATAATTGAACGACTCAACCACTAACCTAACATGACTTTTGTGATCATTATTACATAAATATATATATGTATTCTCATAAATATTTTAAATTTTGATTTATATAATGTTCTCGGTATGAAGGTCCGATAAAAAATGGAAGTACCTATACCAACGGTTGTTAAAACCATTGGTATAGACCTATACCAATAGTTTTAACAACCGTTGGTATAGGTCATTGGTTTTGATTTTCATTCTGTGAAGGATGTTGAATTTTGGCCCACTTTTCCCAACGGTTTGGCCAAACCGTTGGGAAAAGTGGTATATTTGGGGTCCTTTCCCAATGGTTTAGCCAAACCGTTGGGATAGGTCCACCTTTCCCAACGGTTTATCCTAACCGTTGGGAAAAGTGTCCAATTTGAGGGCCTTTCCCAACGGTTTGGTCAAACCGTTGGGAAAAGTGGCCAATTCGGGGGCCTTTCCCAACGGTTTGGCCAAACCGTTCGGAAAGGGGACCTATACCAACAGTTTTTGCAAAATGTTGGTATAGAAGCGTTGGGAAAGATCTAATTTCCAGTAGTGAGAACGAACTATTCAAACCTTAGAATACATGTTGAGATCCTGCTCACTTGACTTTCAGGGTATGTGGGATCAATATTTACCTCTGGTAGAATTTTCCTATAATAATAGCTTCCATTCAAGGATTCATATGGCACCATATGAAGCGTTATATGGAAAGAGATGTCGCACACCAACCTGTTGGGATGACTTTGGTAAAAGAAAACTTGTAGGCCCAGAACTGGTGAAGGAAACGATATAAAAGGTGAAGGTAATCCAAAACCACATCAAAGCAGCTCAAAGTAGGCAGAAAAGCTATGCCGATAATCGAAGGACGGATTTGGAATTTCAAGTTGGTGATCATGTTTTCCTGAAGGTATCTCAATGGAAGGGAGTCATACGTTTTGGTACGAAAGGTAAATTGAGTCTTAGGTACATCGGACCTTTCGAAATTCTAGAACGAATTGGGGATGTAGCTTACCGATTGGCAATGCCTCCAAGTCTCACCAAAGTTCACAATGTGTTCATGTATCTATGTTAAGGAAATACATGCCTGACCCAACGTATATACTCACCTATGAGGAATTAGAACTGGAACCCGATCTGTCTTATTGCGAAGATCCCATCAAGACTCTTGATATGAGAGAACAAGTACTGAGTAACCGGACGACTCGTCTGGTAAAAGTCTTGTGGAGAAACTATAAGATGGAAGAGGCAACATGGGAACCCGAGAAACTTATGATGAAGAACCACCCTAGTCTATTCATGCGGCAGTATTCTAGAAATTTCTAGGATGAAATTCTTTGAAGGAGGGGAGAATGTAACACCCCAAGCTTCTATGTTATGCTTCTCTTTGAATAATGCAATAGCGTGTGTTGTAGGCAACATCGAGTTCTAACACACGACAACCAATCAAACTAGCCGTTATGAATAGTAATACACACTTTTTGAAATTTATAAATTTTATTTTTCAAAATGGACTTTTTTTGGATTCGGAATATCGAAATTAGCCTAAGGTGTATTTTTGGTATTTTTCTGAAAAACATCATTTTTTGATGAATAGTGAAACCACTAAGTGGTAGTTTAAAAACTGAATTTTTCATAAAACATAATTTCACCGCTTCTGTGAGTGGAATTTCCAAAATCCAAGACACATGGTTCATATCAAGGAGTAAAATTTGGTTCAATGAGATGAAACTAATTTTTGGTGAATAGTAACTTTTTACTTTTATTTACCACGGTTAAAAGTAAATAGGGTAATTAAGGGTAAAAATGATATTAATATTACCCTAACACATGTCCTAATTATATTGGAAAAATGTATCTCGACCAAAAGCAACCTTAGGAATAAAATATTATCATTTAGGTCCACTTGGATTATATTAGTACATTTATTATTATTTAATTCAAAGAAGAGTTAAAAGAGTTAAAATCAATGTTTATTTACTAAAACATTTTCAATATAGGGTTACACATAAGAAAAATTCAATTATAAATATTCATTAGCAAAAAATATTTCCTACAAAATGATATTTTATTTATAAATTTTAGACATTAAATAATTTAATTTATTTATGACGCAATGATGATGCAGTAATTAACATAAGAGTGATAAATTAAATTAATTGATATTATAAATACCCAAATAAATATAATTTGAGAATTTTTATAAATTAAAATAATTTTATAGGTCAAAATGACATGTTATGAATGATTTAATTAACTTTTTTTGAAGTAATCATTCTGTTATAATTTTCACAAAAATCAAATTTCCAAATAGTGTCAAAATTGACATAAAAGAGTTTTTAAAACAAATATTATATTATTAATTGATATTAAATTCTTAAAAATATAAGGTTCGGCCAAGAGACTTATATCGTGATAGGTGTATCATTAATGGACCACTTGGGGGTCTCTTGGAGGTATATATTAAGTTTATTAACTATATAATATAAATATACAATGTGACATGGTAAGTGTCAAACTAATTAACTAAGAGTTAAAACTAAAAGATAAGGTTAATATAATGACCGAAACCTGTCTAAATTATATTGGTTGAGTGATTTTCGACCCATACCCACCTTAGCGTTTAAATAATATAATTTGGAGCCATTAGAAACCGAATTTAATTTTATTATAAAATAATATTTCTAGCTTTTCCAAAGGTGCCCCTCACCCCTCTTATAAAAGGGCACTCACCCTTCTCACTAATTCACACAGTCAAAGCCTTTTTTCTCGGCTAAACTCTGCCCAAATACTCTCTCAACTTCCCTCACATCATCCTAGATGCCTTAATTTAGTCAGAAAGCCAACCTAAGGAGCCCTTTTGATCAAATCAAAAGGAAGAACCCGAAGAAGAGGTAATGATTCCACCACCCCTTTTAAAGTTCCTTTCTTCTTCCACTTCTTCTATCTTTGTTATTACCATTCTAAAATAATAACTCCAGTATATTAATATATACATTTATGTTATTATAAACATGGTACAACCATATTTCAGTATTCTATGCATCCTTTGAATGACATGTCACCATACGTGCGTACGTACGACTTACCGTCTCCACGTCATGGTGTAATTGTTATTCAAAACATTATCATTTGGATGGTTATAATAATGATGTGTAATTCATGTAAATAATAAATATAACATGATAATGATTCTGTATATATGATATACCATCCAATTAAATATTATTTTAATATCAAAAGAATGATATTGTCGCTTGTGCGTACATACAGACTGTCGTCTCCACGAACGCGATGAGATTCATTCTCCATCATATCCATTCATGTCTAATTCTCATTTTAAGATTAATAATAACGTTTAAGGACATAATATCATTTTGTATATGAATAATATACAACCTATCCATAAGAAACATGGATTATATAAAAAAACATATAAAATAAAATGAGTAAGTTAACACCCGAAACAACGATGATACTAAGATATTATTAACAAATCAATGTTAAAAGATCATATATGATATCATATTAATGTATGTGAATCTTGTATAATTTAATAAAAATTATTTCACCATTATATAGGAGGTTAACCTACCCTCAACAAAGGAAAAGTACAAGGTTGGGGTTTATTTCGCAATCAATTCATTATCTGAGTTTGTTTATACGTAATAATATACTGGGTTTTCTTTATCAACCACATCCATGTTTCTTAAAAATGTATTTCAAAACATTTTTACTATTTACTAGAATATGGGTTTAATTTATTTATACCCTTGTTGACTTTTATAAGTGGTTTATAAAGGAATCTTTCTGTCATTTTCCAAACAAGGTCCTTTTTAACATTTTCAACAGAATTAAGGTAAGAATGTTTTTTAACCTATACGGCGGGTGCGGCTATTTTCATCCGTTATAAAATTGTCGAAGCTTCCCTTACAAGCTTATAATAATATTTTCAAATAAAATGTTTTATTTTATAAATATATGACTTTTAATGATTTCAAAATAAAAAGAGATATTTCTCTAAAAAGAGTTTTGATTTCATATATGTCAACATCCTTTGATGGATTTTACGCTTATTTGAAGTTTATTTATTATGATACAAAACATCTATATTGTATTGAAGGTTTTGTGATATGTTTGACTGTGGATGTGTTATTTTTATACCATTCATGGTTTATGGATGAATTATTTGCATTTCGTATGCTAGTTTTAATACGAATGTTTATGTTATGTTTAAACCTTTTCATATGGGAATACATTGGACTTAATATGTGACGGGTGGAGCCCGCTATTGCTCTTCGATGCATCGGTAGGTCTCATGAGACAAACTAGTGTCTTGGCACAAGGCCTTGGAAAAATCATATTTGTAGTCTAGGCATGAGGCCTTGGATATGTGGTTATGATAGTCTGGCATTATGCATTCTATCATTATGAAAGTGGTTATTGATATTTCATGTGATTATTAGATTAGTAGAATATCCATGTGAAAAAGTAAATGGAATTATTTCATTTTATTTTTGCCATATTATGTTGAATTTCATGTTTAAAAGGCTTTTGTTTTAGTTATACATTGCCTTAAATGTTTATTCTTATTTATGAATGTTTCTGCAATATTGTTATCCTTACTGGGCATTTGAGCTCACCCCTTTTCTATGTTTTATTTTTCCCAGGATGTGAAGAAGTAATTTATGAATGACCTATAGGGATAGTATGTGGGGATATGAGTGTGGACTATGAAGAAAATATGTTGTTGTAGTTTTCATTTTTATGATGTAATGTAAGACTTATGAATATATCTAGTGTTTCCTAGGCTACTAATCTAATCGGTCATTCAAGATTTGATCTTTCTTGTGATCATGCCAATGTTTTATAATAATGCACCGACTTTGGGTAACTGGGGTCGGGGCATTACAGTTGGTATCAGAGGAATTTTAGTACAAACCTTGGAAGATATATTTAGATACACTCTGATTAGAGCACATAGACCTAAGATGGACTTTGAGGATTAGTATAGAAGAACCTTCTAGAATTATGGTATTGTAGAGATTTTTTGAGTTTTCTGAGCAATACATCCCTGTCTGGATATGAGTAGGTAGAGGCGGCTCTGGCACAGATGTACCTAGGGTTAAAACCCGAAAACACCACTTTGAGCTGGACTCGAACGGGAACTGGTGCACAACAACGGGCCTTGCTGCACTCCTAGTTACGACACTCCCGGGGGATATTCTTAGGATAACTCTCATTTTCTTTACAAATCATTATGAAGGGTTTATGAGTATATACTTCCTCAAAGAAAACATTTTTATGATTATGGATTATATCCATAAATAGTTCAATTTATGTTAAGTGTTTTATAAGAATGGATTTATGTATTTTGATTCATAAACTGATCTAGTTTATGCCATTGTTTTGAAATGGAGCCTATTGGATGAAATGGAAACCATATCAATGCACGCACTCCAGGTACGTATTTCCCTCCTGCTCAAGATAATTATAGTGGAGCTGGTGATTCAACTTGTGCTGATCAGCTAATCAACATACTGGGAAAACTCACTCAGGTTATGAATAATAACCATACTCATATGGAGCACCCTGATCCGTAGGGTAGAGGATCAATGTTAGATCGTTTTATGAGACAACGACCACCAACGTTCAATGGGAGTACAAATCCCTTAGTATCTGATCAATGGATAAATTCCATAGAGAAAATATTTCAGGCTTTGGGGAGTAGTGAAAGGGAAAAGGTTATCATGGCAATTTACCACCTCACTGGAGATGCTGATCAATGGTGGTCATTGATTCAAAACATGAAGGAAGATGATGAAGTATCAAATATGGAATGGAGGGAGTTCAAAGATCTGTTTTTAGAAAAATACTTTCCTCATGACCATCGAGCAGATATGGAAATGAAATTTCTAAGTCTGAGACAAAAGGAGGATGAGAATGTCGCAAAGTATTAGGCTAACTTTAAAATGTTATCAAGGTATTGTGGAGATTATATACGTAACTCAAGAAGTAATATTGATCATTTATTTGATGGGTTAAAACCATTTCTCCGTCGAGCATTAGTCTCACAATCCTTCTCGTCGTACGAAGACATTGTCTCATGTGCTATCAAGACAGAGAAAGAATTCTCTAAGTCATATGACTTTAAATCAAAGTAAGAGAAGAAGAGATCTTCTAATCAATCTATGAATGGAAATAAGGGGAAGAAGGGAAAGGGTGAATATCTATCCAGTGGTAAATGCGGGAAGAAACACCCCGGTACTCGCTTGAAGGGAATGGGTGTCTGTTACAAGTGTGGTGAAAAAGGCCACCAAGCTCATGATTTCAAAGGGAAGAAGGAAGCTACCGATGTTCAGTGCTATAATTAGAGGGAGATGGGACATTATTCAAATGAATTTCCTAAGCGTCAGGGGAAATTACCTCAGAAAAGGACAATGGATCAAGGCCAAGCTTATGCTATCACTACTGCTGAGGTAGAAGCTCTAGAAGATGTGGTGGCAGGTAATTTAATGGTCTCCTCAAGTTTAGAAAACACATTATTTGATTCTGTATCATCGCATTGTTTCATATCTTCCCAGTTTTCTAAGAAAATTAGATATTTCCAATTTGATTTAACAAGGGATTTTTCAGTTAAAACTCTTAAGGTAAGTATCATTGCAACAAAGTTTTGTGAATCAGTCCACATTAGAGCACATAAATGTTCTTTATCCGCTGACCTCATCATCATAACTATGATTGAGTTTGATATAATCCTCGGTATGGATTGGATTTTGGACCATGATTTGAAGATTTATTGTAAGAAGAAGGAGGTTAAGATTTTTGATGATGATGATAAGGAAAGCCTTTTCTTTACAGCAGAATCGTCACCACCTAATTCATATCTAGATCAACCCCCAGTAACTCAACTAAATTCAATTATTGGGGAGGAAGAGGATGAAATTATAGTGGGTGAGGAACGGAATGTCCAAATATAGGATGTACCTATTGTGAAAGAATATGTAGATGTGTTTACGGAAGATTTACCTGGACATCCTCCAGAACGAGAAGTTGTGTTTTCCATTGATTTAATTCCTCGATCAAGGCCTATATCGAAGACCCCTTATAAATGGCCACTGTAGAATTAGTTGAACTAAAGAAACAACTAGAGGAATTGAGTAATAAGGAATTTATTCTCCCTAGTGTTTCTCCATGGAGAGCCACTGTTCTTTTTGTTAAAAAGGATGATGGATCTATGAGGTTATGTATCGACTATAGGGAGATCAATGCTATAACAATAAAGAACAAGTATCACCTACCTCGCATTGATGATTTATTTGACCAAATGCATGGAGCTTAATACTTTTCAATGATTGACCTTCGATCTGGATACCATCAGTTGTCTGTGAAGAATGAAGACATTCCGAAGACAACATTTCGAACCAGGTACGGGCATTACGAGTTTACAGTAATGCCTTTTGGATTGACTAATGAACCCTCAATATTCATGGATCTGATGAATAGATTTATCAAGGAATATCTCGTTGAATTTTTTGTGGTATTTATTGATGATATCTTGGTATACTCCAAAATCTATGAAGATCATGAAAATCACTTGCGCATTATCCTGAAGACTCTAAGAAGACATCTATTATATGGGAAATTTAGAAAGTGTGAATTCTGGCTTTAGGACATTTCATTTCTTGGCCATATTTTCTCTAAAGATGGAATCTCTGTTGATCCTTCTAAGACCAAGGCAATCCAAGAATGGCCCACACCGACATGTATAACTGAGGTACGTAGTTTTATTGGTTTATCCGGTTATTATCAACATTTCATCCAGAATTTTCCCAGTTGGATAACCCATTAACAAAGCTCACATGTAAAGGCGTAAAATTTGTTTGGACAAAATAGTGTCATGAATGTTTCGAAGAACTGAATAGAATATTAGTCAATGCTCTCATATAGACTCTACCATCAGGGAATGATGGGTTCATTATTTATAGTCATGCATCTAAGAAAGGACTTGGTTGTGTCCTTATACAGAATGATAGGGCTATTGCCTATGCATCACGACAATTGAAAATTAATGAACAAAACTATCCTACTCATGATCTTGAGTTAGCAGCTGTGATCTTTACTTTGTAGATATAGAGGCACTATCTCTATGGTGAAAAATGTAAGATTTATACTGATCATAAGAGTTTGAAGTATATTTTCTCACAAAAAGAACTCAACATGAGGTGAAGGAGATGGCTTGAATTACTCAAGGATTATCATTGCACGATACACTACCACCCGGGAAAGGCAAACAAGGTGGCATATGCTTTGAACAGAAAAGACCATGGAGTTTTGAACAATATGAGAATTTAAAGGGATCCAATTTTCATGGATCTAGTGAAGATGGACATGGGAATAACCATGGAAGGTGAAACATCAATGCTTTTTCAAATGGTTTCCAAACCATATTTACTAGAAAGGATTAAGAGTTATCAGACCAATGATGAAGAAATTAAAAAATAAGATTAAAGATGTGAATGATGGGAGATTGAGAGACTTTTTGTATGAAGAAGGAATTTTGAAATTCGGGAAGAGGCTTTGTGTTCCCGATATTCCTGATCTAAAAAGGAAATTTCTGGATGATGCTTATAGTTCCAATTTCTCTATACACCCTGGGAGCACCAAAATATATAGTGATTTGATGGAACATTTTTGGTGGGACAACATGAAGAGGGAGATTGTCGATTTTGTGTTAAGATGTTTGGTTTGTCAACAAGTGAAAGCTGGAAGGAAACAACCTGGTGGAGTATTGAAACCTCTTCCCATACCAGAGTGGAAATGGGATAATATCACGATGGACTTTTTCATGCGATTACCAAAGAATACTAGAAGGAACGATGCAATATGGGTTATTGTTGATCGTCTTACCAAGTCAGCACATTTTCTTGCTATAAGAGATGATCTACCACTGGAACATCTAGCAAGACTATATATTAATTAAGTGGAGAGACTTCATGGAGTACCCCTATCGATTGTTTCTGATTGTGATCCCCATTTTACATCAAGATTCTGGAAAAGTATTCAGAAAGCCTTGGATACTGAACTTCATTTGAGCACTTCCTACCACCCTCAAACAAATGGACAATCAGAAAGAACTATTAAAACCTTAGAAGACATGTTGAGATCCTGCTCACTTGACTTTCAGGGTATGTGGGATCAATATTTACCTCTGGTAGAATTTTCTTATAACAATAGCATCCATTCGAGTATTCATATGGGACCATATGAAGCATTATACAGAAAGAGATGTCGCACACCAACCTGTTTGGATGACTTTGGTGAAAGAAAACTTGTAGGCCCAAAACTGGTGGATGAAACGATGGAAAAGGTGAAGGTAATCCAAAAACACATCAACGCAGCTAAAAGTAGGCAGAAGATCTATGCCGATAATCGAAGGAAGGATTTGGAATTTCAAGTTGGTGATCATGTTTTCCTGAAGGTATCTCCATGGAAGGGAGTCATATGTTTTTGTAAGAAAGGTAAATTGAATCCTAGGTACATCGGACATTTCGAAATTCTAGAACGAATTGGGGTTGTAGCTTACCGATTGGCAATGCCGCCAAGTCTCTCCAAAGTTCACGATGTGTTCCGCGTATCTCTGTTAAGGAAATACATGCCTGACCCAACGCATGTACTCACCTATGAGGAATTAGAACTGGAACCTGATCTGTCTTATTGTGAAGAGCCCGTCAAGATTCTTGATACGAGAGAACAAGTACTGAGAAACCAGATGACTCGTCTGGTAAAAGTCTTGTGGAGAAACCATAAGATGGAAGAGGCAACGTGGGAACCCGAGGAACTTATGATGAAGAACCACCCAAGTCTTTTCATGTGGTAGTATTCTATAAATTTCGAGGACGAAATTATTTGAAGGAGGGGAGAATGTAACACCCCAAGCTTCTACGGTATGCTTCTCTTTGAATAGTGCAATAGCGTGTGTTGTACGCAGCATCGAGTTCTAACACACCACAACCAATCAAACTAGCCGTTAAGAATAGTTATACCCACTTTTTGAAATTTGTAAATTTTATTTTTCAAAATTGACTTCATTTTTGGATTAGGAATATCGAAATTAGCCTAGGGTGAATTTTTGGTATTTTTATGAAAAACTTCATTTTTTGATGAATAGTGAAACCACTAAGTGGTAGTTAAAAAACTGAATTTTTCATAAAACTTAATTTTACTGCTTCCGTGAGTGGAATTTTGAAAATCCGAGAGACACAGTTAATATCAAGGAATAAAATTTGGTTCAATGAGATGAAAATAATTTTTGTTGAATAGTAACTTTTTACTTTTATTTACCACGGTTAAAAGTAAATATAGTAATTAAGGGTAAAAATGATATTAATATTACCCTAAAACATGTCCTAATTCTATTGGAAAAGTTTATCTCGACCAAAAACAACCTTAGGAATAAAATATTATCATTTAGGTCCACTTGGATTAGTTTAGGACATTTATTATTATTTAATTCAAAGAAGAGTTAAAAGAGTTAAAATCAAAGTTTATTTACTAAAACATTTTTAATATAGGGTTACACATAAGATAAATTAGATTATAAATATTCATTATAAAGATAAAAATATTTCCTAAATAATGATATTGTATTTATAACTTTTAGACATTAAATAATTTAATTTATTTATGACACAATGATGATGCAGTAATTAACATAATAGTGAACAATTAAAATAATTGAAATTATAAATACCCAAATAAATATAAATTGAGACTTTTTATGAATTAATGTAAGTTTATAAGTTAATATGACATGTTAGTAATGATTTAATTAACTTTTTTATAAGTAAAAATTCTGTTATAATTTTCACAAAAATCAATTTTCCAAATAGTGTCAAAATTGACATAAAAGAGTTTTTAAAACAAATATTATATTATTAATTGATATTCAATTCCTAAAAATCTAAGGATCGGACAAGAGACTTATATCATGATATTTGTATCATTAATGGACAACTTGGAGGTCTCTTGGAGGTATATAGTATGTTTATTAACTATATAATATAAAAATACAAATGGACATGGTAAGTGTTAAACTAATTAACTAAGTGTTAAAACTAAAAGATAAGGTTAATAGAATGACCCAAACCTGTTTAAATTCTATTGGTTGAGTGTTTTTTGACCCATACCCACCTTAAACTTCAAATAATCTACTTTGGAGACATTAGAAACCGAATATGAATTTATTATAAAATAATATTTCTATCTTTTCCAAAGGTGCCCCTCACCCCTCTTATAAAAGGGCACTCCCCCTTCTCACTAATTCAGACATTAAAAGCCTTTTGGCTCGGCCAAACACTACCCAAATACTCTCTCAACTTACCTAACATCATCCTATATTCCTTCCTTTAGTAAGAAATCCAACATGAGGAGCCCTTTTGATCAAATCAAAAGGAAGAACCCGAAGAAGAGGTATTGATTTCACCACCCCTTTTCAGGTTCCTTTCTTCTTCCACTTCTTATATCTTTGTTATTACCATTATAAAATAATTACTCCAGTATATTATATATACATTGATGTTATTATAAACATGATACAACCATATTTCAGTATTATATCCATCCTTTGAATGACATGTCACCAAACGTGTGTACGTACGGCTTACCGTCTCCACGTCGTGGTGTAATTGTTATTCAAAACATTATTATTTGGGTGGTTATAATAATGATGTGTAATTCATGTAAATAATAAATATAACATGATATTGATTCTGTATATATGATATACCATTCAATTAAATATTATTTGAATATCAAAAGAATGATATTGTCGCTCGTGCGTACGTACGGACTACCGTCTCCACGAACGCAATGAGATTCATTCTCCCTTGTATCCATTCAAGTATAATTCTCATTTGAAGATTAATAATAATTAGTAAGGACTTAATATAATTATGGATATGAATAATATACAACCTATCCATAAAAAACATGGATTATGTAACAGAACATATAAAAGAAAATGAGTAATTTAACACCCGAAACAACGATAATACTAAGATATTATTAACAAATCAATGTTAAAAGATCATATATGATATCATATTAATGTATATGATTCTTGTATAATTTAGTAAAAAATATTTCACCATTATAAATGAGGTTAACTGACCCTCAACCAAGGAAAGGTACAGGGTAAGGGTTTATTTCACAATCTCTTCAAAACATTTTTACTATTTACTAAAATATGGGTTAAATTCATCTATACACTTGTTGACTTTTATAAGTGGTTTATAAAAGAATATTTTCGTCTTTTTCCAAACAAGGTCCTTTTTAACCTTTTCGATAGAATTAAGCTAAGAATGTTTTTTTTAACTTATATGGCGGGTGCAGCAATCTTCCACAATTATAAAATCGTTGATACTTCACTTACAATCTTATAAGAATATTTTAAAAGAAAATGATTTATTTTATAAATATATGACTCTTAAAAGATTTCAAAATAAAAAGTGATATTTCTCTAAAAAGAGTTTTGATTTCATCTATGTCAACATCCTTTGATGGATTTTACATTTATTTGAAGTTGATTTATTATGATACAAAACTTCTATATTGTATTTAAGGTTTTGTGATATTTTTGACTATGGATGTGTTATTTGTATACCATTCATGATTTATGGATGAAGTATTTACATTTCATATTCTAGTTTTAATACGAATGTTTATGTTATGTTTAAACCTTTTCATATGGGAATGCATTGGACTTAATATGTGTCGGGTGGAGCCCGCTATAGCTCCTCGATGCATTGGTAGGTCTCATGAGACAAACTAGTGTCTTGGCATATGTCCTTGGAAAAAATTTATTTGTAGTCTTGGCACGAGGCCTTGGCTATGTGGTATGATAGCCTGGCATTATGCATTCCATCGTAATGAATGTGGTTATATATATTGCATGTGATTATTCGATTAGTATAATATCATTGTGAATAAGTAAATGGAATTATTTCATTTTATTTTTTCCAAACTATATTGAATTTCAAGTTTAAAAGGCTTTTGTTTTAGTTATACATTGCCTTAAATGTTTATTCTTATTTATCAATGTTTCTGCTATATTGTTATCCTTACTGGGCATTTGAGATCACCCCTTTTCTAAGTTTTATTTTTCCCAGGATGTGAAGAAGTAATTTATGAATGTCCTTCAGGGATAGTATGTGGGGATATGGGTGTGGACTATGAAGAAAATATGATTTTGTACTTTTCATTTTTAAGATGTAATGTAAGACTTATGAATATATCTAGTGTTTCCAAGGCTACTAAACTAATCGGTCTTTAGAGATTTGATCTTTCTTGTGATCATGCCAATGTTATGTAATAATGCACTGACTTTGGGTAACTGGGGTTGGGGCGTTACATAACTCATTTACTATCAGATATAGGATAAATGATCTCCGCAACAAGTAATTTACTGACTTCCAATTTTACCACTTCAAGGAGAGTGGGATTCAACCGACGTTGAGATTGTCTTACGGTCTTAGCCTGTAACATCCCAGGTAAATAAAGAATAAAAAATTTTCATATTTATTAATATTTTCAAATTAAATATTAATTTTACTTTAAAGGGGTTGCTATGTTCGATAGCATACCCGATACGCAACAAAGAGTTTATTTGAAATCTTACGTTGCACACTAGTAATAAGATAATATTATTTTAAATGGTAGTTAACACGTAGCCGTTGTATTGGCGGGAATGAAAAGAAATAACTAAAATATGATTATATATGTTTTGTAAATGTTTTTACATTTATAAAATAAAAGATAAAGGCTTAAAATAAGAATAGAATTTAATTTTAGGTATATATACTCTAATTTTCACTAAAGGTCCACTTATCACCTTTTGATGGAGAACCATCCTTAAATATAGTTTTGGTCACCCTTATACATTATATTGGACCAAAAAAAATCCTCTTTATAATCGGGACATCAAAATTTACTTTGTGTAAATATTTGGTATTTTTCCGATAAAGATCATTTTTTAATGAATATTGAAAAATGTTGTATTTTAATTCAAAACCACTTTTTAATCTAATTTTTTATATGGTTATATTATATTTAGAATTGGTTTTAAAGTGACATTAGAATATATTTTTACTATTTAATCCAATAGTGTTCTTTGGAATTAATTTCACTTTGAAATTGGACTTAAACTAGTGTCAATCTTTTGATATATATTATTTCATAAAAACACGCTATTTGTTCTAACAACGGGAATTAATTATTAAATTAATTAATTCAACTTATATGTTTTGAATTTTTTAAAATATAAATCATATTTAAATTCACAATATCAAATATAGCTTAGGGTGAAGTTTTGGTAATTTTCTGAAAAACCTTAATTTTTAATGAATAGTGAAACCACAAAGTGGTAGTTACAAAAACTAATTTTTTGTTTAAATGGAACTTTACCACTTTTGTGATTTGAATTTCAAAAATCCAATATAAATGATTTTCATTATTAAGTAAAATGTGGTTCAATGGGATGAAAATAATTTTTGATGAAAAGTAACTTTTAAGTTTTATTAATCACGATTAAAGGTAATTAGTGTGATTTAAGGTAAAAATGATATTATAATAATATTAAAATATCTTGAAACTTGTCCTAACCCCATTTTATGAGTCATGGGCAACCAATAAAACTCATGGGTTTATTTTAGGGACCCCATTGAGCCACTTGGGTAAGATAATGACATTAATTCCTTTTATTTAAAGTAAAAGTAAAAATGACACAAACATGTATTATTTTACTAAAACAATTTTTACATGGGGTTATAAAAGTATGATTTTTGACTATAAATATTAATTGGAAAACTAAAAATATTTCTTACATCATAGTATTTTTTTTATAATTTTTAGACATTAAATAAATTAAAATATTTATGACACCATGATGATGCAGGGATTACCTCATTATTTAACGACTTAAATAAAATGAAATGATAATGTAAAATCTAAGAGCTACACATGTAAAACACCTATTGGATGGGTGGATTAAGAACCATTATCACCTTATACTTGAAATACATCATTTTGGGACCATTAAAATCCTAAACTCATTTGAAAATAAAGTAACATTTTATACCTTTCCAAGAGTGCCCCTCCTCTCCTCTTATAAAAGGCCCCCACCTCTACCTCCTTACCCACACTTCTCAAGCCTTTGGCTTTGCCAAACTCTGATGATTTTGTCTCTACACATCCCTCTCCTCATCCTAGAAGCATTACCTTTGGTATTAAGCTCTTCAAGAAGCCCTTTTTGTTCAAACCAAAGGGAGTTACCCGATTTTAAGGTAAAGTCTTCTCTAATGTTCTTTTGTTTTATTTTTCTTCTCCAACCCCCTAAACTATTTTTATTCATTTATTTTGTAACAAATCCAGTATCTTCAATATACCAGGATGTTTTTATGAGAATTATTCGAGCTAAACTTACACAAACCTACATATAATGGTTAAAGAACATACTATTTCTGTGGATGGTGAATTTCGGCCTCACGAAATGATGATTGTTCAATATTCTTTTAACACCTTCAATGGTGGCCATTAAGATGTAAATATATTTATATATGATATATAATATGTTTATGTTTTCCTTAATCTTATTTATTTTTCATTTATGGCATTCTTTTATTGTTTCCATTATGGGTAAACGCGATATTTTCATTTTAGGAAGTGCAGACTACCACCCCCTCAAAGTTATTTGATTTGTTAAGGACATATGTGGGACGTATAAATGATGGAGTTAATGTTATTATATAAGATCTTATACTGGAAGTATAATATACCCTTATATCATTATGATTTCAATCCATTAAATACGAAATAGAAATTAAAGTAGCGTTCATGCGTACGTACGGCTTACCGTCTCCATGAACGGTGAATTTCATTTCTTACCTCTAAATCTTATGTACTATTATAAATACATGTATATTATGGATATATATGATATATACTATATTAAAATCATGAATATCTTTCTGGATATAATGAACCTTTGACCACATAAACAACATGTAATTGTAAGAAGTCAATTTTTGACTTATGAACAAGATATCGACAAAATGAACATTATTAACTTAAATGATTACATAATGCTTATAACATTGAATTAATTTATATAAAAGGAATATTATGCTTGAAAAAGGTTCTTAAGCAAGTATAAATTAACACTAGTTTATTATTAAATAGATTAAAGAGCAATCGAGTCACGTCGGACACGAGGTAATGGACTTCGTCTCAATCTCCTTTCATTGAGGCAGATTTTTTTTATACACAACATTCTTTTATACGGTGTATAAACCCCTTTTACTTTTAAATTTATTCAAAAGGAATATTTTTCTACGATGCATTTTACTAAACTACAAAAAGGAATGTTTCTTTTAACGTACGCGGTGACAACGACCCTTTTCTGCTGCCGCGAGTATTTTTTGGTCATTGGCTTCCTCAATAAGCCATAATGTTTTAAAATGAAATAAATACCATATACTCTTTTATGTATTTTGGTATTGAAAATGGTTTTTATAATGGATTTGTTATGTCAATATATTTATGTGATATATTTTGATCAAAGTGTGGAAATGTTTTCTTTACATTATATTTGGTTTATGTCTTATGATTTTATAATGGTACTTGGACATTTGAAGGGAGGTTACGTGATAAAACATATGAAGGGTGGTGACGTGAATACCAGGACGGGTGGTTAGGTTATAACCTCCAATGCATTGGGTATGGAAGTCATCCGTATGGATATTCCATTAAGTGATATGTGTGGAAGTCGACCGTATGGTTATTCCATTTAAGTATGTTTATGTACCAAGTTACCTTTATATGTTATGTGTTCTTTATATGGGTTTTATGGTATTCTTTTGGTTACAAAAGGGTATATAATAATCTTTTATTTAGTGAAGAGTTTTTACTACTTCATAAAGGTGAAAATTATTACTTTGATAATGTATACATAGTTTACTTGTGGTTTTAAAAAAACTAACAATTTTCATTCCTTGTGTATCCCTTACTGAGCTTTTTATGCTCACCCCATGTTTTTTTGAAATGTTTTTCACAGGAGTTAATGTGGATTAGGTTCAAGGATGGGATCAAGTGAAAGTCATGCGATATAAAACATGGAACTATACATGTTTCTTTTTATGAGTTTTTATTTTTATGGAAACTTAGTAGAAGTGTCTACTTTGTAATCTTTTGAGATGTAATAGTTATGATCTAATTATCTAAAACTCTAAACATGAAAATATCTTCAATGGTAATTATTCAATTAATTCAATATTAAGTAATTTTTAAGGTTGAGGCCTTATAGTTGGTATCAGAGGTCGGTTTAGACAACTTTTGGAGTTAGAAAAATGTTAAATTATAAGTTAATTTATGGTATGATTGAAAAGATATTGCATTTAATTATTACCATGTTGCTTCACCTAAGATATTTCTGTGTTCAGAATGGTTTTCCGCAGAGGAAACAAAGAAGCTATGTTGGGACGACATCAGGAGGAAGACAACCTTCCAAATCAGCAACCCGAGATGGTCGGAATCAGAACTAAATAGTTTGTTACAGTAATGGAATAGTTGAATCAGGATATAAATGGTGGTGGTATCCATGCACGAGATCAGCCAGATCAACCACAGAGGAACATGTCAATGGTGGAACATTTCATGAGGCAACATCCCCCACCATTCAGAGGATCATTTGACCATGTGATAGCTGAAGGGTGGATTAAAGCACTGGAGAAGATTTTTGATTTCATGGAGTGTTCAGAACATCAAAAGGTTAGTCTTGCTGTTTAGCGTTTTGAAGGTGAAGCTGATCAGTGGTGGTCGATGGTGAAAAATATCAGGGATAGTGATGAGATTGATGATCGTCACTGGGAAAAATTCAAAGGTATGTTTCTTGAGAAATATTTTTCTAAGATGGTTTGTCTTAGGATGGAAAAACAATTTCTAGAATTGAGGTAGGAGGATGACTCAGTGGATGCTTATGAAGAAAAGTTCACTCGACTGGCAAGGTATGCTCCAAACTTCATACAAGATCTTGATAGTAAAATCAACCGTTTTTACTCAGGGTTAAAGCCAAATTATCGAAGGGATTTAGCTACTCGTGAGTTCAAAAGATTTGAAAAAACTTGTTCGATGTGTGGAGAAGGTGGAAATAGAGTTTGCTGATGATCATGTGTTCTTTGACAAACAACCGAATAAGAGGTCCAGTTGGCAGGCAAAAGGGAAGAATTAATCAAAGAAACAAGGAGGTAAGAAAACCAAATATCTATCCTGTGAGATGTGTGGTAAAATTCATCCTGGAGAATGTTTATCAAAGTCTAGAAGGTGCTTTTTGTGTGGTAAGTCTGGTCATATTGCTCGTAACTGTAAGGAATATGAACAAGAAGGCAATGAAAATCCATCGGTAAGATGTTTTAAGTGTAATGAAATGGGTCATTATGCAAATGAGTGTATAACGAAGAACTCAACTAGGGGAAACCAACCAGACTACAAGCAGAAAGGGGTGGTGAAATCCTTTGGAACTACTTCAGCAGATGTTGGGCCATTGAATGAAGTAGTATCAGGTACACTGTTTGTTTGTTCAGATTATGCCAATGTGTTGTTTGATTCAGGGTCTACACATTCTTTCATTTCTGAGAAGTTTTCTAGTAAATTGGAAATTCCATCTCAAGATATGAATCCTGAACATATGGTAAAAACACCCGGAGGAAACGTTGAGACAAAAAGAAATTATAAGAACCTTCCTATCCTTGTGTGAGGAAAGAATCTACCAGCAAACCTTATTATTTATCCTCTAGTAGAGTTTGATGTTATTTTGGGCATGGATTGGCTTTCTGTTTATCATGAAAAGATTGACTGCAGAGCTAAAATGGTTTCTTTTCAGAAAGATTTTCAGTTTGTGTACAAGAATGAACCCTTGCTTTTGATAACATATCAGAAATTCGAGAAACTAGAAAAAGTTAGAAATGAATTTTATCTTGAACATATTGTTGAAAACAAGGGAACTGTTCAGATTAATGATGTTCCAGTGGTAAATTAGTATCTTGATGTTTTTCCTAATGAGTTGCCTGGTATTATTCATGATTGAGAAGTTGAATTTACTGTCGAATTAGTTCCTGATTCTAAGACAATTTCAAAACCCCTTTATCGAATGGCTCAAGTTGAACTTTTAGAGTTAAAGAAACAATTGCAGGAGTTATTAGATAAAGGTTTCATTCGACCTAGCACATCACCATGAGGCGCTCCTGACTTGTTTGTTAAAAACAAAGACTCTTCAATGAGACTTTTCATTGATTATAGATCCTTAAATAATATCACTAATAAGAACAAGTATCCTTTTCCTCATTTCGATGATTTGTTTGATCAGCTCTAGGGAGCTCGTTATTTTTCGAATATTTACTTGAGGTCGGGGTACCGTCAGTTGAAAGTAAAAGAAGCATACATTCCGAAGACTGAGTTCCGTACTAGATATGGCCATTATGAATTTTTATTTATTCCTTTTGGGTTAACCAATGCACCTACTGTATTCATGGACCTTATGAATATAATTTTCCATGAGTTCTTGGATAAGTTTTTGGTTGTTTTCATCGATGATATTTTGGTGTTTTCTAAAAGTAAAGATGATAATGAAATTCATTTAAGTGTTATCTTGCAAACCTTAAAAGAAACAAAACTGTATGGAAAATTTAGCAAGTGTGAGTTTTGGTTACAACAAATTTCTTTCCTTGGTCACATTGTTTCAAAAAATGGCATAACCATTGATCTTACTAAAACAAAAGTTGTTGAAGAATGGCCAAGACCCACAAATGTAACCGAGATCCATAGTTTTCTTGGTTTCACAGGTTACTACAGAAGGTTTCATGAAAATTTTTCACGGTTATCTAGTCCAATGACAAAGCTAACTCGGAAGAGTGTTAAGTTTATCTGGATAAAAGAATGTGATGATTATTTTCAGGAGTTGAAAAGAAGATTGGTGAATGCTCCAGTTTTGGAACATCCTTCCAGGAATGGTTAGTTTTTTATCTACAGTGATGCTTCGTTGAAGGAAATTGGTTGTGTCCTTATGCAGAATGATCAGGTAATTGCTTATGGTTCACGTTAGTTGAAAGCTCATGATGTAAATTACCCTACACATGATTTGGAATTAGCTACTGTTGTTTTTTCTCTAAAAATTTGGAGGCATCATTTGTATGGAGTAATGTGTGAAATATATACTGATCAAAAAATTTTAATGTATATATTCACTCTGAAAGAATTGAACATGAGACATAGGAGATGTCTAGAATTAATCCAGGATTATGATTGTACAATTCATTACCATCCTGGAAAAACAAATAAGGTGGATGATGCTTTGAGTCAAAAAAGTAATGCTTCCTTAACCATGCTATGTTTGGAACAAGATACTTTGGTTTTTATTTGATGAACTTTGGCATATAAGTTGTTGGGGCAGGAAGTTCTTCTGTTTTGTTTCAAGTATCAGTGAGATCATCCCTATCAGAAAGAATTAAGCAAGAGCATAAGAAAGACAGTGAGTTGCAGAAAAAGGTAGAGCTGGTTCAAAAGGGTAAGTTTCCTGAATTCAACATTGATAATGATTGTGTTTTGAGCTTTGGGAAGAGTTTATGTGTACTTGGTGATTCAAAGTTGAAGAATGAGTTGTTATGTGAGGCTCATAGTTCCCCGTTTTCTGTTCATCCTGGCAGTACTAAGATGTACAGAGATCTACGGGAGTATTACTAGTGGGACAGAATGAAAAGAGATATTTCTGATTTTATTGTGAAGTGTTTGACTTGTCAGCAGGTTAAAGCACAGCGGCAGTTACCGAAAGGGATGCTTCATCCTTTAACAGTGCCAGAGTGGAAATGGGAAAATATATCCATGGACATTGTTGTGGGATTACCAAATACATCTCGAGGTAATAATTCAATCTGGGTTATTGTTGATCTCTTGAAGAAATCTGCTCATTTCCTTCCTATTCAAGATACTTTCTCTCTAGATCAACTTTGTCGATTATATCTTAAGGAGATAGTCAGGTTACATGGAGTTCCCCTATCCATTGTATCTGATCGTGATCCCAGGTTTACTTCTAACTTTTGGAAAGGCCTTCAGAAGTTGTTGGGTACTAAATTAAATTTTAGTACAGATTTTCATCCTCAATAAGATGGGTAGTCAGAATGAAAAATTCAGACTTTGGAGGATATGCTACGTGCTTGTTCGATGGATTATCAGGAAATTTCGGACCAACATCTTTCATTGGTTGAATTTTCATATAATAACAGTTTTCATTCCAATATACAGATGGCTCCGTTTGAGGCATTATATGGGAAGCGGTGGCGAACTCTCGATTTTTGGGATGAAGTGGGTGAAAGGAAGCTGATGGGACTAGAATTGGTAGAAGAGATGGAAAAAAAGTTCAGTTTATTCAGAAACACATGAAAACAGCTCAGGGCAGGGAGAAAAGTTATGCAGATAATCGGAGGAAGGATCTTTCTTTCGAGGTAGGTGATCATGTTTTTCTCAAAGTTTCACCATGGAAAAGTGTGATGCGATTTGGTAAGAAAGGAAAGTTTATTCCAAGGTTCATTGGACCATATGAAATTCTGGATAAAGTTGGATCAGTTGCTTATCGAGTGGATTTACATCCGAGTTTATCTCAGGTACACAATGTTTTTCATGTTTCGATGTTGAGAAAGTGTATGCCATATCCATCTCATGTTTTGAGCCTAGAGGTAGTTCAGTTGGAAGAGAATCTCTCTTATGAAAAACAACTAGTCCAGATTCTTAACCGTAGAGAGCATGTGTTGCGGGATAAGGCAATTCACTGGGTAAAGGTTTTATGGAAAAACCATATGGCTGAAGAGGCAACGTGGGAATCTGAAAATGCTATGAGGGATAAATCCCCCCACTTATTTTGATAAGTGAATAACATTGTGAGGATGCAATTCCCAAAAGTGAGGAAGGATGTAACATCCCAGGTAAATAAAGAATATAATTTTTTCATATTTATTAATATTTGACAATTAAATATTAATTTTATTTTAAAGGGGTTTCTATGTTCGATAGCGTACCCGATACGCAACAAAGAGTTTCTTTGTAATCTTACGTTGCACACTAGTAATAAGATAATATTATTTTAAATGGTAGTTAACATGTAGCCGTTTTATTGGCAGGAATTAATATAAATAACAAAAATATGAATATATATGTTTTTTAAATGTTTTTACATTTATCCAATAAAAGATAAAGGCTTAAAATAATAAATGAATTCAATTTTAGGAATATATACTCTAATTTTCACTAAAGGTCCACTTATCACCTTTTGATGGAGAACCTTCATTAAATATAGTTTTGGTCACCCTTATACATTCAATTGGACCAAAAAAAATTCTTCTTTAGAATCGGGACATCAAAATTTACTTTGTGTAAATTTTTAATATTTTTCCGATAAAGTTCATTTTTTAATGAATAGTGAAAAATGTTTTATTTTAAATGAAAACCTCTTTTTAATCTAATTTGTTTTTATGATTAGATTATATTTTGAATTGGTTTTAAATTCAAATTAGAATATATTTTTACCATTTAATCCAATAGTGGTCATTGGAATTAATTTCACTTTGAAATTGGACTTAAACAAGTGTCAATCTTTTGATATATATTTTTCATAAAAACACGCTATTTGTTCTGGTAGCGGGAATTAATTATTAAATTAATTAATGAAACTTATATGTTTTGAATTTTGTAAAATAGTCATCATTTTTAAATTCAGAATATCAAATATAGCTTAGGGTGATGTTTTGGTATTTTTCTGAAAAACCTTAATTTTTGATGAATAGTGAAACTGCAAAGTGGTAGTTACAAAAACTGATTTTTCGTTTAAATATAAATTTACCACTTATGTGATTTTAATTTCAAAAATCCAATATAAATGATTTTCATTATTAAGTAAAATGTGGTTCAAGGGGATGAAAATAATTTTTGATGAAAAGTAACTTTTATGTTTTATTAATCACGATTAAAGGTAATTAGTATGATTTAAGGTAAAGATGATATTATAATAAAATGAAAATATCTTGAAACTTGTCCTAACCAAATTTTATGAGTCATGGCCGACCAAGACAACCCATGGGTCGATTTTTGGGACCCCATGGAGCCACTTGGGTAAGATAATGACATTAATGCCTTTTATTTAAAGTAAAAGTAAAAATGACACAAACATGTATTGTTTTACTATAACAATTTTTAAATGGGGTTATACAAGTCATATATTTGACTATAAATATTAATTGGAAATATAAAAATATTTCCTACATAATAATAGTTTTTTAGAATTTTTATATGTTAAATAAATTAAATTATTTATGACACCATGATGATGCAATGATTACCTCATTATTTAACGATTTAAATAAAATAGAAAGATAATTTAAAATATAAGACCTAAACATATCAAAAACCTATTGTATTGGTGGATTTAGAACCATTTTAACCTTATCCTCGAAAAAAATTATTTTGGGACCATTAAAATCTGAAACTCATTTGAAATAAAGTATCATTTTATACCTTTCCAACAGTGCCCCTCCTCTCCTCATATAAAAGGCCCCCACCTCTACCTCCTTACCCACACTTCTAAAGCCTTTTTCTTGGCCAATATCTGATCATTTTGTCTCTCCACATCCCTCTCCTCATCCTATAAGCCTTACCTTAGCCAAGAAGCTCTTTAAGAAACCCTTTCGGTTCAACCAAAGGGAGTTACCCGATTTTAAGGTAAAGTATTCTCTAATGTTCTTTTGTTTTATATTGCTTATCCAACCCCTAAACACTTTTTATTCATTTGTTTGGTTACAAATACAGTATCTTCAATATACTAGGATGTTTTTATAAGAATTATTCGAGCTAAACTTACACACACCTACATCTAATGGTTAATGAACATACTGTTTCTGTGGATGGTGAATTTCTGCCTCACAAAACGATGATTGTTCAATATTCTTTTAACACCTTCAAGGTGTCCATTATGATGTCACTATATTTATATATGATATATAACATGTTTATATTATCCTCAAGCTTCTGTATTTTTCATTTATGGCATACCTTTATGGTTTCCATTATGGGAAAACGCGATATCTTTATTTTAGGAAGTGCGGACTACCGGCCCCCTCAAAGTGATTTGATTCGTTAATGCCATATGTGGGACGTATAACGGATAGAGTTGATGTTATTATAAATTATTTTATACTAGAATTATAATATACACTTATATCATTATGATTTCACTCCATTAAATATGAAATATAAATGAAAGGAGTGTTCATGCGTACGTACGACTTACCATCTCCATGAACGGTGCATTTCATTTCTTACCTATAAATGTTATATACTGTTATAAATACATGTATATTCTAGATATATATGATATATATGATATAAAAATCATGAATATGATTCTGGATATAATGAACCTTTGACCACATAAACAACATGTAATTGTAAGAAGTCCATTTTTGACTTATGAACCAGATATCAACAAAATGAACATTATTAACTTAAATGATTACATAATGATTATAACATGGAAATAATTGATATAAAATGAATATTAAGCTTGAAAAATGTTCTTAAGAAAGTAGAAATTAACACTAGTTTATTATTCAGGAGATTAAAGAGCAATCGAGTCACGTCCGACACAAGGTAAGGGACTTCGTCTCAATCTCCTTTCATTGAGGCATATTTTGTTTTATACACAACTTTCTTTTATATGGTTTATAAACCCCTATGACTTTTATGTTTATTCAAAAGGAATACTTTTCTACGAAACTTTTTACTAAACGACAAAAAGTAATGTTTCTTTTAACGTACGCGGTGACAACGACCCTTTTCTACGGCCGCGAGTATTTTTTGGTCTTTGGCTTCCTCAATAAGTAGTAATGTTTTTAAAATGAAATAAATACCATATACTATTTTATGTATTTTTTTATTGAAATTTTTTTTTATAATGGATTTTTTAGGTCAATATATTTAAGTGATATGTTGTGATCAAAGTGTCGAAATGTTTTCTTTCCATTATATTTGTTTTATGTCTTATGATTTTATAATGGTACTTGGACATTTGACGGGTGGTTCTGTGATGAACCATATGACTGGTGGTGCCGCGAATACTAGGACGGGTGGTTACGTTATAACCTCCAATGCATTGGTTATGTAAGTTGGCCTTATGGATATTCCATTAAGTTATATGTGGGGATGTCAACCGTATGGTTATTCAATTTAAGTAGGTTTATGTCCCAAGTTACCTTTATATGTTATTTGTTCTTTATATGGGTTTTATGGTAATCTTTTGGTTACAAAAGGGTATGTAATGATCTTTTCTTCAGTGAATAATTTTTACTACTTCATAAAGGAGAAAAGTATTACTTTGTTAAAGTATACATGGTTTACTTGTGGTTTTGATAAAACTAAGAGTTTTCATTCCTTATGTATCCATTACTGAGCTTTTTATGCTCACCCCATGTTTTTTTGAAATGTTTTTCACATGAATTAATGTGGAGTAGGGTCTAGGATGGTATCAAGGTAAAGTTATGCTATATAAAATGTGGAACTAGACAGGTTTCTTTTTAAGAGTTTTTATTTTTATGGAATCATAGTAGGAGTGTCTACTTTGTAATCTTTTGAGATGTAATAGTTATGATCTAATTATCTAAAACTCTAAACCTGAAATGATCCTCAATGGGAATTATTCATTTAATTCAATATTAAGTAATGTTTAAGGTCGGGGCCTTATATAGGCTCATAATCCAAAAGTATATGGTGCATACAAATAGATGGGCTAATCTCGGTAATATCAGACAATGTCCATTCTATTGCATTTTTACACTCTCTCAAAAGTTTGACCAGTTTCAATTCCTGTAGTGGAAAGAGGTTATTAGAAATAATGACGGGTAATTGGTTAATACCCTCAAGATATGCATATTTTAAATTATAAGGAAGTTGTTTAATCTCCAACACCGGTGGTTTCTGGATTGAGGAGGGGATTTAGGGGGAGTGAGGTCTATTAAACTATCTATCTTCTCACGTCTATTCTCTAACGATATAGAATCTATAGAAATGAGATTTTCAGAATCATCGACGGTCATGGGTACCCTAGAATGAACACACTCATCAATTAAAGAACAAAATTTACACTTTTCAAAACCCACAAAACACTCAAAACATGAATCAAAACTCAAATCATTCAAGGGTAAAGAAAACAAAAATGAATCATATTTTGGGTTGAGGAGAGAATTGTGTGTGTGTGTGTATCGTTTGAGAGCACTTCCATCGAATAGACAGGAAGTGTGGAGTGCTCTTCAACGGGGTGTTTCATAGCCTCAAGGATGTTAAAACATACCTTTTCTCCCCCAAATTCCATGGACAATGTACCATTGTGAACATTGATGATTGTCTTCACTATTTTGAGGAATGGCCTCCCAAGTATAAGAGGAGTGTGTCCTTGGGTTCAGGTATCTTCCATCCCTAGAATGTAGAAATTAGCGGGGAAGATGAGATTCTTCACTCTAACAAGGACATCCTCAATCAGTCCTTTTGGATGTGTTGTACTCCGATTGGCAAGTCGCACAACAATGCATGTTGGTTGAAGCTCTCCAACCTGTAGAGAAGTATACATGGAGTGAGGCATTACATTAATGTAAGCACCTAAATCTAGCATAACCTCAGAAAATAAGGTCTCCCCTATGGTACACAGTATCTTGAATGTTCCCGTATCCTTGCATTTGGTTGGCATTTCTCGTTGAATCAAGGCTGAGACATTCCTACCCAAGTTGACTCTCTCATTCCCCTTCTGCCTTTGTATATGGGTGAAAAGATCTATAAGAAATTTGGCATAATGGGGAATTTTCTTGACTGCATCCAATAATGGGATATTAACTTCAAATTTTTTAAATGTATCCATTATTTCATTTTCAATCTCATTATCAAAGTTTTTGTAATATTTATAGAGTCTTTGAGGGAAAGGAAAAGGAATTGATTGTTTATGGGAATCCATAATGATAATTTTATTGTCATTTTTATTTTTTTTCTTCATTGGAATCTTTCATGGGTGGAGAAAGAGTGTTTTCAAGAGGGGGACATACATTCTGAGTAGAATTAGTAGAAGGAGAATCTTCTTTACCACTATGAAGTGTAATTTCACATATATTACCTTTGTCCTTCGGATTGGCAATAGGTTGGGATGGTAGTTGTCCATACCCTTGCATATTAAGATCACCGATGGTGTTTTCCAATTGTCCCACTTGAGTGCGCAAATCTTGAATTTCTGATTGTGTAGTCTGTTGTAACTGGAGGTTCTGGGTTTCCATTTGTTTCACCAGGTCCTCGAGGATTGGTTCAGATTTGGGAGGAAGAGGATGATTGAGAAGTTTAAGGTTAAGAAGGTTTCATACCTTGGCCTTGTTGATACGAATTCTGCTTGGGGTAGGTTGAGTTTCCTCCTTGTTGGTATTCGGGTTGTGCTTGCCACCCTGGATTTGGATTTGGCCTAAATTGTTCTTTCTTGAAGGGATGTGCTTGTTGGAATGGACACCCTGGGAACATAGCTGCACAAGACTCAGATGAATCATGAAGTTGTGGGTACTAGTCAGAAAAATGAGTGTTATCAGAACAAATCCCACAATGTAATGGAATAGATGTAGAGTTTGAGTTACCTTGTGCTTGAGCTAATTTCCATAGAAGGGTATGCATCTCATCAATTTTAGTGTCTACCTTTTGTTCTAGGGATGAATGACTTATCTCATGAACTCCGCGGGTTCGTGCAATATATTTTGTACCAAATTGTTGTGCATTTTGAGCCATGTTGGCTATTACGTCACGAGCGGCAGAAGGAGTTTTATCAACTAGGGTACCACCAGCTGCATCATCAATCATTCCACGATCCATGGGGATAAGTCCCTCATAGAAGTATTGAATTAAAAGTTGTTCACTAATATGGTGGTGGGGGCAGCTTGAGAAAAGTCTTTTGAATCTCTACAAGTATTCAGGAAGGGTCTCTCCTTGTGATTTCCTAATTCCACATATTTCTTTCATAATTGAAGCAGTTCGGGAGCCAGGGAATAAATTCTCTAGAAAAAGTCTTTTTAGGTCATTCCGGCCCCCAATTGTGGTAGGCAAATAGTATAACCAATCTTTGGCTACACCATAACGGGAGAAAAGGAAGGCCCTAAACATGATTAAGTCCTAAGGCACATTTTGGGGTTTCAGGGTGGAGCACACTATGTGAAATTCTTTGAGATGTTTGTGAGGGTCCTCACCAGGAAGACCATGGAATTTTGGAAGGAGGTGGATGAGACCTGATCTCAGCTCAATGTTGGCTGCTTCCTCGGGATATTGGATGTACACAGGTTGGTACTCCAGATCAGGGGTGGTCAGTTCTTTTAAAGTTAGGTTATTTGTAGCCATGTTTTATTATGTTTGATTGGGTTCAATTTTGGATTGGTTTAGGAACACTTGAGGTTACAACAGGGGTTCCTCAACTTTACTTGATTGAACTTCTCTAGATGCCTTGATTTGTTTGTCAAGTGACTTTTCAATTTTAGGGTCAAATTCAAGTAGTGTTTCTTTACCAGATCGGGCCATGCAAAATATTTGTGAAGTTTTTTTTGAATAAGGATAAAATCACTTAAGAAGGGTGAAAAGAGAATATAATGTTGTAATATAGAATTATATAGGGAGACGGAGAATAAGAGAGAGAGAGAGAGAGATAAAGAACACACCAAAAAGAACAAAAAATAAAGACAAAACCCAAAACAAAAACAGTCAAATGGGGGTGGGGTATTTAAAGGAGTACTAATTAAGAAGTAAAATAAATAAATAAAAGGAAACAAAGAAAAAATATGATCTTGGATCCTCGTCAATGGTGCAAAAATTTTATCGCATTGTCGAGCGCGTGAAATTAGTTGTTTAATTTTGACTAGAATTTCTGCAGTATAGCAGCAACCCTAGGTCATCTCTCGACAGAGCCATAGACAATTAATTTAAAAAGAGGGTGTTGATTATGTAAGTACAAGGTGAATTAGGTTTTGTAAAACTTTGGGGTTTTATGATTAATGATGAAAAGGAAATGAAAGTGATAAAACAAAGTTGAAATGAACAAGATTGATTAAATGTGATCAACCCGGGGAAGTCTCATGATGATCATCCTTCATCGCTTCAAGGGATGGGGTTATGATATTTTAATCCCTGGTTTGTAACACCTAGAACAATAATGTTACTAAGTTTATACTAGGATACCTCCTAGGGTTCAGTCGAAAACACATAACGATTCACCGGACACCGCCGATGATTGGGTGATTTGTCTTCGACATCATAACCGAAACTCACCCAGGCAACACATGAAGAATTAGATGTGTTGTCCAGGTTTGCATGTTATTTCATTGTGATACCATGAAATAAATTTTCATGATATTTATAGTGCTTATGTGAGTTCAATTGAACAATATGAACAACAAAAATATCAGAATTGAATGAGGGATGAAAAAGGGGATGAACGGTTTGTGAAACATCACATGAAAGGGTACCCCCAAACATGACCATTTGAGTTGAGTATAACATACCAGTATATATCTCAATAAAATAAAAATAGAGGATAAGGAAAAACAAAATACAGCCTGTAATTAAAAATATCATTCAAAATAATACAACTTTGAAGCTCGGGATTACATCACATTCCTCCCCGGGTGATCACAAGGGGTTTAGAAACCCATGAGAGAGGAAGAAGAAGAAGATGTTGAAGTAGAACTTCCCATAGACTCCAGAACTTATAGAGTTGTTGAGAAGACTCCTTGGGGACTCCAAAATGGCAGCACCTTTCATCCTGGACGACCTTACAAATGAGGTTCCATTGGTTCCCATTTTATAGGAAAATTTGAAGGTAGTTTTAGGCACACAGATTTCATCAATCCACTTGTACCACACGTTTCGATCTTCAGACACCCCTATCTCGCTTTGAAGAAAATAGAGAAGTTCTAACCCTACCTCTGCACTGTCTCCAATGAATTTTTGGCCCCATTTGGACAACTACAGCTCAAGATATTGATAAAATACAGAACACCTCATTTGACATGGTCCAAATTCAGTGGCTTGGACAGATCAGTTCGTATGGGCCCCATATAAGCTGAATCAGGATTGGGTTCCTTAATATGAAATTTAGACTATTAAATTTTGGACAATACCATAAATTATCAGCCCATTTGACTGCACGTATTTCATGTACTATTCAAAACAGTGGACATATGTCCACGCATCCATGCAATTTTGGCCCATTTTTCTTCCATTTCATCAAGGGCCCTCCAAATCACCTCCACCTACATTGAAATAATAAAAAAAAGTAACTTTTACCATTATAATTTTGATTAAAATTAATTAAAAAATTCAAAAATAAAGTGAAATTTATTATTATATTTGGAATATTCATTACAAAACTAGTTTAAAACAGCGGTGTAAGGGTGGAATAAAACCGTGAATCGTGGTACGATCGGACTCCCCTTGTAATTTCTTGATCCCCAAGATATCCTTATGAATGGATGTGGTACTTGATGCTGGAAAAAATATTTTCAAGAAAAGACGTTTAAAATCCCTCCAAAATGTTACATCTTTAGGTTTTAAATAGTATATTCAATCATTTGCAGCTCCATCAAGTAAAAATGGGAATGCTCTTAATTTGATTTGATCTTCAAAGAAATTTCTAGGTTTTAGGATTGGGAAAACCACATTAAATTATTTCAATTTTTTATTGGGATCCTCACCATAGAGTCCATGATACTTTGGAAGGAAGTGAATTAACCCAGATTTTAGTTCAAAGTCCGATTCGAGATTTGGGTATGAAATACAATTTGGTTGATAGTTAATGTTAGGTGTAGCCAATTCTCGAATGGTTCTATTAAGTTTATTTCCATTATTTTCATCCATTAGTTCTTGTTTTATGATTGAATTTGAATTTATTCCAATTTCAATGATCGTATATTGGGGTAATTCTCCAACTGGTTGAATGTTGAAACTTTTCGTACACTGAGAATGTATGATTCGAGCCCTAAGGCTACGTTCAATCTCCAGGTCAAGATCTAAGAGATCTTCAGGATTAGTTCATGTCATAAATAAAATAAAAATTAAAAGAAATAAATTGGACTATAGTAAAATAAAAATAATAAGTTTGAGTTGATGGTCCAAAAAGAAGTAAAAGAAAATAAAAGAAGAAGAAAAAAAACAGATTGGGTAAAGAATGAACAAAGAAGAGTGGTAGAGAATAAAATGTAAAATAAAATAAATACCTCTAATTGGTTGAAATAAATACTTTACTCCCCATAAACGACACCAATTTGAAAAAGCACTTTCATGGGTGCCCTCAAATGATTAGTGTGATTTTGGGGTACTTAGGTGCAACAGAGTGGCTGACTAAGGTCATCTCTCAAAGGAGGAACTGAATTAAAAAAACCTCTTAAAGGTATTCTATAAATAAAATAAAATAGAATAAAAACACTAATTGAAAGGATGGGGGTTGGTTATAGTTTATGAATATAGAAGAAGTTTGCTGGAAGAAGATTGTATTTTTTTAGTTTTGAAATGAATTTTGATTAAAATGACATAATAAGAAGATGTTTTTTTAGAAATGTACTTATTAATAATTATCATTTAAATTAACATCCAATTAATTATGATCACTTAATTTGTTAACCCTCAGACCCTATGGGAGTTAACTTTATCCCAAAGATGAAATGAAATAAACCCTAGGCTAGTTTCAGATCATGCAATCGTAGCACCCAACTTTGATTAATGTTCTAAGTATAACTTATATTCAGTGGTTAATTAAGGAAAAAATACACTCTGAAAATGACGATTAATTGAGTTTAGGGATGATATTTGAACTCTACAAATTTATCCCGTGTGACTTGGTGTCACAGATTAGATTTGAGCTCTCATAATTTACATAAAATCTTGACCGCGCGTGTTTTCATGTAAATTGTTCAATTGATTGCTTAATCTCATTTAAATTAAAAATAAATTAATATACCATATTATTAGAATTATAGTATCTCATTTATTCAATATAAATGAATGAAGGAGGTGGGAATTATATTGATTACATAAAAAAACTACTCTTCCGTGAGCGGTGTAGTCATCGTAGAAAAGTTTTTCATTTGCAATGGTTTAGAAAGGGTATAACCCAATATCGTTTCCAATATTGATTTCCAACCCTAATTGAAAGATTACGAGAGGAATAAAATTTAAAATAACATAATAAATGGAAGACAAACTAAGATTTTATTGAAAGAATAAAAGCATTACAACATGAAGAAGAAGAAGGAGAAGAGGAAGGCTTGATGAGGGGATCCTTGCTTCAAGAGATACCCCTCTTACAATGGTTGGATAATTGGAGTGAAACCTCTTCTGTTCTTCCTTAAAGTTCATAATGCACGTTCCAACCCTTAAAAATTATAAATACTCTAATTTATAGAGGGGAGGGGAGGATAGGTTACATGTGGTTTCAAGTGTGAATGTGGAAATTCGGCCAAATATTTTAATCCAACTTGCACCACCCATTTTAGCATAGAAACGCATGAATCATCTCTTCTTCCAGAAGGATCATATGTGAGGATATGGGTCCTCTATCGCCTCCCAATCTTTATGCTCCATCCAAGCCCATATGAAGGAGTTATGGCCGAAATACAAAAGCCTCTCTATTTTGGCGTGTCCAGCCTACCTTTGACTTTATGGCCCAATTACACCATCCAAATGCATTATTTTGATCTAGTGTTCTGAATAAAAGCCATAGACCATGAAGTATGGAGCACAGTTACAAAATATTAATTTCAACTAATTCAAATAAAAATATTTATGATTTAAATACTATAGTGATTTTGAAAGGGTAAAATGTGAATTTTCATCAAATATTCAAATGAATGATCTAATCCCAAATACTTCATAATTGAACATATTTAACACAATGTGAGGAAACTATATAATTTATTATCAATAAAATATTCAATAAAATAGTGTTTTATCAGTGGGTGATGGAGCAGTCGCCCCACACGGCTTAGTCAATCGTGTGGGGGTCGTATGGTGACCCCTGCTCACTCCATATGTGACCGAACCGGTATCCAAACTATCCGCACGATTTCCACAGGGCTGCACCGTGTTCGCGCACCGGCCTAAAACCCACAAACCTTTCCAAACATAAAAAAATTGAACCAGGAAAAACCAGAACTTTGACAAAAACACCCGTTTCCAAAGTAAAAAAATAGATTAAATTATTTGAAAAAGGGGGGTGTAATAGGTAGAGCCTAGTCCTATGTAAATCGACCCTTCTAAGATTCCTAATATCATTATAGTATAGGCCTTATACATAAACTACAACAAAACCTGTCTCATGTACACGATGTATTCCACATATCCCTCTTTAGATAGTATAAAACAGACCCCTCACATATACTCAATCTAGAGGTGGTACCATTAGATAATTCCCTTTCATATGGGTATAAAATAGTTAATATCTTATATCATAGAGAAAATTTTCTATGAAATAAGACAAATACCCTTGTAAATGTGTTATAGAGAAAAAAATGTTTTAATAAGGAATGTGGGAACTGGGGGAAGGGGTGAAACAAAGTTACCCTCATCTATTCTATTGTGGGAAATGGTAATTTCTAGGGAAAAATTTCTCAATGGGAAAATATTTTATGGACCTGAATTATTATAAATAAAATTACCCTTTTGGTTTAATTAAATTCTTTATGATATGATATGGTTATAAAAAATAAATGAAATTATTATCTTTTATTATACCTGTTGGATTTAATTTACCATTAAGAATCACTACTATTAATAATATATTCATTGAATAATGATCCCATGATTAATAATCATATATATTTTTAACAATTCTAATTTTCACAAACAAAAGAAGTGATGGCCTCAACCAGTAGGGTTGCTCCCTATGAAGCCATTTTATCAGAGTTTCTGTTGGTGATAGAATTTTTTGGATTTTCCCTTGACCAATACCAAGATGATATCAAATAAATTAATCATGAGAGAAACCATTTATATAATAATTTTAAGCTCATCGAGATCACAACCCAAACCATGTTCACCGAACCACCCAATGAATATACCACCATCGAGTATCTTACCCTTAGGTCGTTTGTTGGTTTAATAAATGGATATGTCACAAGATTCTAACAATATTATTATGTAAATTATTATATATAGAATATAGAATATATTTCTATCCTATTATTATTACATTATAAGGTTTTTTTATTTTTATTCAATAAAATTGAAATAGTATTTTTTGTTAATATTCATATTCAATTAATAAGTATATTTTTTGGTGTTAAAGGATATTCTAAATAAATAAAATTTTATTAAAATTTTATTATTAAATAAATTTTATTAAATATAAATGATCATATAAATTTTAGAATGTTAAATGTAATATTTATAAGTGTTCAAAAATTGTTATTATCATAAAAAGTATGATTTTCAAAAAATATTAGTTTTTATTTTAAAAGTAAAAATTCAAATATTTATAAAATTATTTAGATAAAATGAATATTATTTTTGGAAATAGGATTCCAGAATTATACAACGGTTAAATTTTCAAATTTGTTGAGATAGTTGAATGTTTGGGTAATATTTAAATACTATATAAGTATACTTTATTGTTTATGAAATAACAATGAAACAAAAGTGACTTAGTAAGTAACATAAATAGGATTATTGAACAAATATATATTTTTTTACTTCACAATAATTTTATTTTATATTTATTTTAATTATTGTTTAATTCCATTTTGAATCCTGTTAGACTTATAATATATTTTCACATTTTAAAATTATTTCTTTATGAATGGTACTCACCTCCATATCACCAAGGAAAATATTTTAAAAATTTATTTCCTTGGATGTATAAAATAATAAAAACCACTCCCCTTTGTCAGAAACCATAGGAAAAACTATGGTTTGGTTTGTGGTTTTGGTTATTTTATTATGTTGAAGCCAAAACCAAAATAATAGTGAAACATCACTCTTTTCTTATATAAATCCACACAAGTTACCATTTATCATCACTCAAACTCCTTGGATAATGTACTTACACTTCCTTTCACTCACTATAGTCTTCCAAAGGAGCCCAATTCTTTCCAAAATACCTTCCCAATCCCTTGGAGTCACACAGTCAAGTAAGGGACCTTCCTCTCCTTCTTTCAATTCAAACACCTTCTTTGGAATTTTTCATCTTAATGGAAAATTTTTATAATGTGATTTATTATTAAAAATACATTAATGTTCAATAAATTTTATTTTAATCAGGTATAATTTATTATCACTCATTTTGACGTTCACCTATGTCATTAATATGATGAAATTCTATAATGGATTTCTCTCTTCTCACTTCCATTCCTGAAATCCATTTATGTTAAGTCCATTAAATTTCATTTTAGTTTGTTTTTATATGTTATTACATATTAACCATAATTTAAATTTGTTTTATTAATAATGATATTTTCATTCCCCTATCTTTAAGCCTTATTTGATACTTTATGTACACCCATTACTATGATGAAATTTTGTAAGGTAGCTTCCACTCTCTTCTTTTATCGAGCACTACTTTTTTTTAACACTTTTAATTTTCATTAGATTATAATGGGATTTTATATTCCATATTACCCTTACTATAAATTTTATTTATAAATTATTATATCTTCCTTTAACTCTCATTAAGTCTGCCAGGATCCTTTATGTACACCCATTACCATGTTGAAATTTTATAAATATTATTTTATATATTCATGTTTCTCCATTAACTTATGAATTATATTTACAAAATTTATAATATTGGGATTTGATTTTACATGTTACTATTATTACCCGTTTTATTTCAAAATAATGAGAGTCCCATTTCTCTCTCATCAACAACTTTTATGATTTTTATGTAACTACATTACGCTGATAGAATTTCACCACAATATTCCATACCAAAACAATTGTGTAGTGAATAACATAGTCATTATTCTACCAAGTGTATTCACCTTTATGACCATACACATATTCCTTAGGGAATTAAATTTATTTATTCCACATTATTTGATCAGGGAATAAATTCGGATTATGAATGGATCCTTATCGTATGTTATATGTGGAACACTTACGTATGAGAATGGAATGATTATGGTGGGTGAAACCAGATAGTGCTTAAATGCATTGTGTATTAATTAGTATCAGGATACATAATTTTGGTATAGGGGAGTTCCTAATTACATTATGGGACATTTTCCACCATGAAATCTTGGTAGTTTAGCCTTGACGACTATTCATGATTCAGTGTTTTATGTTGTTACCACATTTCACATGCTATTATTATCATGTTACATCATGACTTATTATTCAGGTGAATTTTGATCCTAATTTAAATACATATTTTATCACATGTATAACTTTTTCCATTCTTATTCCCTTACTTTTATTTATAGCTCACCCATTTATTATGTATGTCCTCGGGTTATCCTAGGTAGTTTTTTGGTTCATTGGAATATTGTGATCATGTTAAGGTGGTATTCAATAATTTTTTTGTATCCCATGTTATAATGTTTCTATGAAATGTACATAATCTAAAAATAAACAAGAATTTCCGATCTTATCGGTTGTATTAATAGTAATTTTATGTAATAAATCATGTTTTAATGTGTAATTCTGTGTCGGGTTGTTATTTTATCATCTAGGAACAAATCAATAGACCCATAGTGAAATAAGTTAACTTCACAAAGGAAACAACCTCATATGAATTCCTAATATATAATATAATCAATTTGTATTGATATCACATTAATCATGTTGATTACTTGTATAATCAACCTATACATTTAAATTCGTTACTTTTATTTTCTGAAAATAAATCACTGATAAAACTGATATGGTTGGTGACTTAATCAGATAGATCCATTTCAACGAAAGGGTATATGATATCAACTACCATTAACCTAGAACAGGAAAATACCCTATTTATTTATTCAATCAATTTCATTTCACCTATGTCACACCCAATAGATCCTACATCATCACACAAATATGTACTCATGGTTATAAACAATACACCAAAGTATGCGATTCATGATATGAATTAATAAAAATATCAGGTATAAGGAACAATACATATGTCTATAGATAGGAATATCCAATAATATAAAAAACATATATAATTACAATTGAAAAGACTATCCCATAATCTCTTATCTTAGAGATTACCAAGTGCGCAGCTTCATGAGAATAAGCAGAATCCTCTTATGATAATCCAACACCAGATAGTCAAAACATAATTTGTGTTCCATCATATAGATATGATCCATATCATAGGACATATATTTAAGAATATTATCATAGAACCTCGAGGTTCCCATTATACTAGGTAACTAGAATAACCTTTCAATGTGATGAATACTCTTAGGACATTATCATATGAATATTACTTAGAATCCCAATAATCATTTGATAAGATATTTATTAATATTCAGGTCATTGAATATACATATAATAAATAATAAAATTTCATTTAGTGTTAGGGAACCAACTCCAACAAAGTCCCACTTACACTATATCATATTGCTAACAACATTTTTTCCTATATCTGTTATATGATATTCATACTTTTTATGACATATGTATTTAGTCAATGGGTCTACCACACATTCATCAATGGAAAATATACTTATTGTGACATCACCCCTCTAAGAAGAATCCATCAATAGGAGGTACTTCTAAAGTATACACTTCAAACTTTAATATGACTTTGATTTTTTAGTTGGATTAAACACTACAATTTTATCACAATATAGTTTGATAACATATTTATATCTCGGAAACACATCATGCTCCAAGAAAAAGTTGTGTATCCAAACGAATTATTTATCTACATAATAATACATAATATTTATAAAAACTACATTATAAATAGTGACCACATTCTAATTTGATCTCTTACCACTCACAACGGCCACCTTATTGTAAAATAAACATCTAAAATATGATTTTAAATAATTCTCATATGTTTGGAAACATGAATATGTGTATCCCCTAATGACTAAATCCATATATCCTCCGTAATATAGGATCATATCTTTAGTGTGAATTAGATATTTTATAAGAGTCTTTAAAATAGTCCAATACACTTCAATAGGATCTTCTTGATATATACCTACCATGATAAAGGTGAAAGAAACATTAGTCCTAGTAAAAAACATAACATACATGATAGTTCCTATCATATATGTATATATAATCTGACTCATAATTTCTCTTTCCTCTTATGTTTTAGGAATCATTTTATTTGATAGATGTACAACATGTGACATTAGAAACAATCCCCACTTGAATAGTTCCATAAAAAATGAAATTAGAAAATTTTCAATGTATATATATATATATATATCCTATATTCGTCCAGGAACCTTCAGAGATATATCATGAATGATCATGATCCCCAAAATATGGGATGATTCACCTACTTCATTCAGGGAGAAGTATTTGTTCAACCATATCTTAATTGATTATAATATTTGTATCTATTTTTATATAAGCAATATATCTTCAACATACATTACTGAGAAAATTTCTACACTCCCACTAAACCTATTATAGACACAAGACCCACATTCTTTAGTTAAAAAAAACTATATCATGTATTCTTCAAAAGGAATTCTACATGATCTTGAGGAATTATTCAATACATAAAGGATCTATGCAACATTTACACTTTATTGAAATCCGTTAGTGTGAAAAAACCTTATGGTTGTTTCATATATACATCTTAGAAAAGGTTCGAATTGAGGAATATTGTTTTAAGATCCATTTAAGGAATCTCATAATCATGGTATGATTTTATGGAAAGTATAATGATGAAGGATTTCAACATAGAAAGTAGTGAAATGTTTTCCTCATAATATATTCCTAAAATTTGATTAAACCCTTTAGAAACTAGATATTCCTTGAAGATATCAAATATTCCTTCCATAACTATATTCTTATTGAATAAATATTTTTATGCAATGAGATTTTCTTCAATGAGGGGATGTACCAAAACCTAAACATGGTTATAGTACATGGAATCCATTTTGGAATTCATGTATTCATGACACCTTTCAATTTATAATACACATAATTATTCCATATATTAAATAGTTTATCAATATAAAATTATTAATGAGTCATTTTCCTCAATTACTAGAAAACAACATCCATATTTGTAGAATCCTGTGTTTTGGAACAGGTTGTTCTCCCAAGGTTTTTTTGGGAATCTTGGATAGTTTCTGGGAAAAACAGAATTAAAATAGTGTGTTAGAACCTTTTTATTTTTGAGAGTTCACACTGAAATGTTTGTATTTAAAAAAAGGAATTAATTAAATTAAATTAAAATTTTAAAATAAAAGTTTTTAAATGATAGTTAAGTGGGGAAAAATATTATTTTAATAAATGATAATAATAATATAATTTTTAATATGAATTTTATTATTATTGTTAAAATGATTATTATGAGTTATATTAGGTTTTTTAGAAAATCCCAAGGAGGACCACGTAGCCCACCTCCCCCTTATGTGAGGCATAAAGCAAGCGCCCTTGGGATCTCCCATGGAACGACACTACCCCCTACTATAGCCTCCCTTCAGTTTTCAGATTCATTTGGTTCATTCATGGTTCTTGTCCTTCTCAACAAGGTAAGTCCCTCTATATGCATCTCCACCTTCGATTCATCTATTTCAGCTTCCCTGTCGACCGAATTGGGTTTGTTTGAAACCCCATCCTAGGGTTTGATTCATTTTTATTATTTCTTCAGTTCTAGAGGTTGTGAAAAGGATGTCTGAGGACCCATTAGTCCATATCACGATGACCACCGCTAAAGGAGAGGTGGTTCTTCTAATTTTGGTTCACTACCGTCAATTTCATGGTAAAGGATAATACCGCTAAAGTTGTTTCAAATACTTTAAATTGGGGTCTTATGGTTTATTTGAGTCCCTGATAATTTATTAGATCTTTTTTGGTTTATTCAAAACTAATTTGGGTGCTGAAAATTTTTGTAGGGTGTTGCGATCAATTTCAAATGTGCACAAATTTTTTATATAGAAGTGTGTGAGCATAATGGGACTGATTCTTGTGTTAGAAAGAACATAATGTCAAGAGTTGGATTTGTTTGCATGAGGTAGGTTCATTAACCTTTTCATTGGTTCAAAGTATATTAGTTTCATATTTACATCTTTTGATAATTTGGACTGAAATGTTGGAATGACCTGTTTATTGGTATTAAAAGACTTGTAAGAATAAAAAATCATGTTTTTGTAAAAAACCCTTCCATTAAGGGTTCACTACCTTGAAACTAAAAACATAGTGAATATACTGATATATAATCTTATATTTATGATATGTGTTTTTATTATGCTTTCTTAGTCAGAGGAAGCTATTAATATTGAAGTATTATGTTTTTCTTATCTAAGATATGTGTTTCCACCTTTTAGGTTGCCACACTTGGTTTAAATGGTTCCAGTGAACTATAATGGTATATATTGGTGGGTAATCCCATGTGGAATGTTTGAGGGTTATTGGGTAATTTAATTGTAATTTTCTTATATTCTTTTGTTTTGTTAAATGGTTATATGAAATGTTTAAATTTTAAATGGAATAGTTTAGGAAAGAATGAATATGTCTTGGGTTAATATAATAATCACAAATTATTATAGTTGAAATAATTTTAGTGAACTTGACACATATAAGATGGTTTAGTCCATACATCTTCTTAATGATCATAAATCCCATTATGTCAATTGAAATGTTTAAAAGGAAATTGGAAATGGTATGTGATGTGCATGATAGGCCTTGCCTCATGTTTTAATCAAATTTTTGACCATGACATTAAAATGTGAATTGAGAATACATAAGATGTTGACATGTAATATTATGTTAAAAGATTAATTTTTATTAATCTTGAATAATGCGATGTATGTGATTTATGTTCATGATTGAAAAATGGGTTTTGAATTAGGGAATGATGCTCCAAATACTCAAAGGGTACTAGACATTATTTTTTACACTCATGATATATATTTATATATTATTGATAAATGGGTTGTAAGAAAGGGACTAATGCTTCAAATAGTCATGGGGTGCTACACATGGCCTTCTACACCCTGAATGGATGAAAATATTCTTTTATGGGACATGGATATATACCAGAAATAACCATGGGATGTGAGATATGGACTAATGCTCCAAATACTCACTAAGGTTCTAGACATGATGTTATACACCCATTTATTAACATTGTATTGTTGGAATAATTGGTCACATATTAATTGAATTACATAGATAATGAAATACGATGTGATATAATGATTGGGAATTGAATACGTGAAATGGTTCAAACTCCACCACGAGACAAGATAGGTGTTGAGATACGAGTTTCCATGGGAACCTAGGGATTTATGTGGTTAAATAAAATTTTAAATAATTTTATAAACTATTTATTTATTCATTATATATATAATTCCTATTCAGAATATTGTTCCGGCTACGATTCAAAGCATGTATCTCCGTCTGGTGCCCCTAAGGAACCTATATGGGTTGTTCTTTATTTATTCAATTATGTTATTACTTCAATATACTGGAACAGTATTTATTTATTAATCAAAACCTAGTTAGGGCCAAAAAATAGTGGGTGACAGCCTTATGAGATTTATATATCACACCCTGCTCAGGTACCATTGATACCTAAGTGGAAACTACTTGTCTATAGGATTTTGGAATTTTGACTGTGGTATTTCCTTGTACCTAGAGTTAAGAGAAAAGGACCAAGAGGGATATCATGATACTCATGGAGATCACCCATAGGGCTTTGATACTTTTCATTATTTTAATACAGAGATGTAAAGAATGTTGTTTTTTACTTCTTTCAGAGATGTATCACCATGACATGGATGCATTATATAAACTGATGTTGGATATTTTATTTATTTAGTTGATATTGCAATTTTCTTTAACTAATTTATATATTGATTTTTATTTCTTATAATGTAACATGAGTTTTACTAAATGTTTACTACTGTGAACTATGAGACTTACGGTATAGTATCCCCACTAAACTATCCTTACAACCTTACTTCCAGTCGTAACCTCTGGCGAATGGGGAGACGTGCTTGAGGTCATGTAAAGACTGGTTTAGCTACTGAATCAATGGTGAGCCTGGATGGGATGTTACAAAGTTGTATCAAAAGAAGATATTTATTTTTTCCTTTGTATTTATTTTTTGGAATTAGCAGACGAGAAAATAGGAATACGTTGGTGCTTGGCTAAAAGTCATTCATGGGACTGATCACCCCACATACGGGAAGTGAACAAGTTTATAAGGTTGTGAATTTTTTTTACTGTTCAATGTTACAGTTGATGTGATTTCACCTTGGATGAATGGTGTATTTTTATGACATATGGATTTATGTAAATTGTTTTGTATTATTCTCTTGGAAAAAATGTCAAGGAGGTAAAATGAAATGACTTGTATCATATTAGGTGATTAAAATTTCACAAGCCATTCATATGACATTCCATATAGTTGCATTTGTAGGATGCCTAAATTTTTTTATTATGGGCCTTTGGAGTAATGCCATATTTTTTATATTCATTGGAATTCCTGATCGTATAACATGTTTAGACGGTTATATTCCATGCTACCACTTCTTTTAGTATGTTTTTTTGTTATGCGATTATTTTTTGTTATGGAATGTTTATGCGTTACTTATTATTATAACATGCTAGAGATGTTTTTATGTGTAGATGGTTGCATGGGTATAAACTTGTGGTTTCATTTACAAGGGGATCTAGTTTAAGTTTTAGTTTTTTAGGGTTCCTTATAACTGGGAAAATGGTAGCATGGGTATTAAAAGAAATGAAAAAGTTACTGCTAAATTTGAAATGTTAAATGGAATTTGATTTGACTAAATGGGTTCCGAATTCCACCTATAAAGTTTATGAGAAATTTATGGATTGGTAGATTTCCACTCATTTTACTATTGGGGTTGCATTTTGAAGAACCTGGATTATATAAATGGCCCCCAATGGCTGTTTTGGGTTAAAAGGAATTTAGATGCTAATTTTTATATTTACAATGAAATTACACTAAATGTTAATTTTTTTATAAGGTGGTTCCTCAGTCAAAGACCAAGGCATAATTTATTGGAGATTGAAAAAATAGATTATATGAGTCTGAATGATGGGATCTTATTAAAATCTTTATCATAAATATGGAGTAAATCACTAGGAAAATCATCCTTCCAAGTAATGTTCTGGTTGAATCCCTTGTTAGAAAGGGCATCATCAACCATGTTTTCTTTTCCACTTCGGTGGTGGTGCGGTGGTGATGGTGAGTTTCCAGAACATGTTGTTCTTTGGGAGGTTCAGGGTTCGAATCCTGGGAGTCCTCTTTCGGGGAGAGCCTCTCCCCCGGGATCCACCCACCTTGTCGGGTCGCCCGGACTCCTCTAGATGGGAAAAATGAGGCGCGTCCCAAATTTCTGATGGATCGCTATGACAAACCATCACTGCTGGGACATTACCCTCCAAGATTCTCTACCATCTTGGCTGGCAACGGATCCTTCCCAGGCTGGGGAGCTGCCTTCGTGTACTACCCATACATGGGGGAGGGGGGTTTCTCTGTGTGGTGGGTTCAAAAATGCCACACTAGGGAATTCCCTTTCTGAAAAGTGATCAAACATGTTTTCTTCATGAAAGGAATGAGTGGAAATATAGTTTATTTCCATGATTGAAGGAGGGAAATTTATCCAACAGGAAGTGAGAGGTGAGGCGAGGTGAACCACACATTTCCAAATAACATGGATGATAGTGATTGAATCACTTTCCATCCATATATTGTTCCAACCCTTTTGTTTATCAAATTAAATAGCATGGATCACCCCCATCATTTCGACTTCTAGAGAAAATGTTATTCCACAACCGCTATGGAAGAAACCATGACACCCGCTAAGATAGTCTCTAAAAATAGCACTCCATCTAGCAGGTCATGGGTTGCCTTTAGAGGCCCCAATTATATTTACTTTGAGCCATCATAGAGGTGGAGATTTACAGAATACCTCAAAGGGGCATCTAGGATGTTTTATAAAACATCAATCCTAAGAGGCGAAGGATCTCAAAGTCAACAATAGTGTTGTCACAATAAGCTTTTTGAATCAAGGAAACATCCTGGATGGAAATGAGAATCAGAATCCTACCTGTATTGAGCCTAAAAGAGAAAATATTATGAATAATATTATTTCTATCATACCAGATCACATGAAGGAGATCAAAAATAGTAGTCATGAAAATGTTCTTTATTTTTTGAGAAGATTCAAAATCTACCCAATGCTGCAATTGAGATATAATAGAATCAATAAGTAACCATATACATCCAAAAATGTCAAGAATTTAATTCCAAAGATCTACAGTCGTGGCACAAAACCGAAACAAATGATTAGAATTCTCTCTATTTTGGTTTCATAGGGGTCTTATAGAACAAATATAAGTCCTAAAATATTGAAGGCAAACATTAGTAGGGACTCTGGTATGAGTAATACACCAAACAAGAGTAAGCCTCAAGAGCCTAATCCAAGGTTTGCTGAACCATTTCAACAAACCTAATCTAGAATCAGAACATAGGAAATTTTCATTATAGAAACAATGGGAATCAAGGAAACCATTATAAGCAGGTTCCCAAATGAGAAAATCCTCCGAATTGGATAAGGGATAATGGTCAATAACACAATAGATGATAATTGGATGGTTGATGTCCTGAGAGTTACCAAAATTAATAATGGTGGAATTGGTATTATTAGGAAGAGAATTTGGAGGCAGCATGAAGATTAAAAGAACAACAGTCCAATTTTCAAGCTATAAATTCATGGTGGAATTAGAACTAACCACCCATCATAATCTATTCATAATGTTGGTGAAGGATTTCCTAATGGAAGACCCGATGGAAGAAGTGATGCAGCTCATGTTTCTATTTTTAATCATTGTAAGAAATATTTTTTGAGAAAAGTAGTGGAATTAGAGGTATAGTTAAGAATAATAAAAGTCAACCTAGCTTGAAGATAATCATTAAAGAGTTTAAGGTTTTTTATTCCAATCCCACCCTTGTCTAAAGGTTTACAACAGGTGGCTCGAGGTATGGTCACAAGCTTCCTTTCAATCGTGATTTCAGTCAAAACAATGATTTTAATGTAAATGTTACTTTTCTTAAGAAGACCTTTAGGACATTTGTAAACCATCATCAAGTAAACCATTTTGGAGAAAATTTTATATTTTAGAAGAAATATTCTACCAAGCATAGAAATAGATTTAACCTTACAAGAATAATGTTGATTGGTAATTTGATCAACAATGCTGTAAAAATAACTTGATTTTGTTCTCCCCCAGAAGATAGGAACACCAAGATAAGTGTAGGGGTAGGAACCTTCCTTGATCCCTAAATAATTGAAGATATTACCTTTCTTTTTAGAAGCAAAAATTTTCCAAGAGAATACAAAGGATTTTCCTAGCTTATCAATTGACCAGAGTTATCTTCATAATGAGGCAGATCATTTTTAATATTTCGGATATTCGATTTTTTTTTACATTGACTCTTGTTATGGAACAAGCATCGAGGAATTAAAAGTTCAACACATTAGACATGCCTCATGCATGATCAACTATTTAGGAGGTCATGTGAACAAGTCTTTTCTTTAGTGATGGATGAATCACTAGGTGGTCATTTGAGATAATGGATGTATGAGAAAATATGTCATTGCATTTTGGGAACTCGGGGTTGTATGTGTTAACATACATGGTTCTGTTAAGTGTTTAGTGATGAAACGAACAGGTTAAGATCAGTGTGATTTTTTTGTATGTAATGTTGAGGGTGTTCTAAGGTGAACTCTAGAAGAGTGTATTGGGGTTTTAAGGAAACACTTTCATCCCACTGCTTGGGAGGAATTTTTCTTTAGGGACTTGGGTGTTTTGGCATGCCCGTTGGTATAAATTTAGGCTATCATGCCACGTGTGTTGACATGGTAATTCTGGTTCATGGAATGTCACACATGCGTTAAAGATGTTTCTAAACTAGTGCACTTTTGAGTGCCTGATCTCTTCTTTCGATGATATGGACACTCTTAAGGTGTGTAGTGTCACATTTGTTATTGTGTGTGTGTCGGTTCTTTCTTGGAAGAAGAAATTTAATGAGGTTGTCAATATGAACAACCGTTTAGAAACACATATAGTTTTTAAATACTTTTAGTAGAAAGCTTTTAAAGAACACAGATTCCTTGGGTGGTATATGCATTGGGGTTTGGTCGATGATGTGCTGATAGGTGAAGTTGGGATGTTGTAAAGAGTTGAGCAGTAGTGGTTCAACTAATCTTCTTCGTGACCTGGGTTTTCTCATTGTGTGATAATTTGAATGAGAATATCATATCCCATATCTTGACCTCGTCCTCGAGGCATTGAGATAGCATTGGTCTTACGCCGCACAAAAGTTTTTAATTTTTTTTTGTTTTATAAGTGGATATTGTCTCTCTTGTAAATAGGATGCATGTTGTTTTGGGTTATGTATTTATTTTTTCTGAGGAAAGACTATTTCAAAATGTCATTATGATGTCTTGACATAATAATGTCACTAGAAGTCGAGTAAGGACTTCAGTGTACATGAGGTTGGTGATTAGATAGTTTTAAAGGCACATATCTGGTTTATGGTTGAGTTTGGGTTTTGGGTCAACAATGTCCTTTGATAAAATCATGTGCATCCAGTTTTAGTTGGTTGAATGAGATTTTACTATTCTACTCGAAGTAGTTTCTATAATGGCCTCTAATTTAATTGGGTTCACCAAGTTGAAGAAGTCATTTGAGAAGCATAGCAAGAACACATTGGAAGTATCTTTTTAAAAAATTCCAATGGATAGAGATCCATGGGTAGAAATTAAAAGTTAAATCATAATACACTAGTTCTGTGGGTTTGGTTAAACACTTCTTCGATGTTTTATTCTTAATTTGGGCTTTGGATCGAGTTTTAAAGGTTAAGAACTTTGGGCTTTTAAAATGGTTAAAGATGCGTTAGGAATTTGAAAATAAAACAAGGTCACTCAAAAAAGACATCAAAAAACATAGTGGTTTGGGTGATGTTATTGTATTTATTGATGGATTCTCAGAGATGAGATGTTTTAAGGTGGGTAGATTATTGAATACCATGTTTTGGACAGGGTGGTTCCCTCAGGGGGTTTTATTAAAATCGTTGATAGTTTTTAGGAAGAACTAATTTAAAAATGTTTTTCAGAACCTTTTTCTTTCGGAGAGTAGATTATAAAATTCATTTTTTTATTTAATGGAATTAATTTAATTAAATTAACTATTAAAAAGGAAAATTTTTAAATGATAATTAAGTGGAAATAATAATAATAAAGAAATTGTCTTAATAAATGATAATAATAATAATATAATTTTTATTATGATTATTATGATTATGATTATTTTTCCAGATTAATATTGTTATTATGACTTATATTAGGTTTATTTAGAAAAACCTAATGAGGCTCGTGCATAACTCCCCCGCTCGCGTGAGGCATGACGTGAGCCACCTTTGGGCTCTCGGATTGCACGATGACACCCCCCTCTTATGGACTCCCTTATGTCCATAGATTCTTATGGTTACTTCACAATTGTTTTCCATCTCAACAAGGTAAGGCCTTTCCATGCATCACCACCCTAACATTGTTTATATTGTCTTCCCTATCGTCTGGATTCAGTTCGGCTAAAAGCCTAGCCTAGGATTTGATTCAGATTTATTTTTTCATTGGTTACAGGGTTGTGAAATAGATGTCTCGGGACCCATTGTTCCATATTATAATGACTATCATAGAAGGTGAGGTCATTTGGATAGATTTGGTTCACCACCATAAATTTTGAGGAAGGGTTAATATCTCATATTTTTTTCACACCCTTTAAATTAGGGTCTTAGGGTTTATATGAGACCCTAGTAATATATTATTTGTTAGCTGGTCCATGTTGCACTAATATTGGGTAACAGAAATTGTTGTAGGGTGTTGCGATCAATTACAAGTGTGTGTATGTATTTTATAGGGAAATATGTGTGCGCGAGCAGACTGCTTCTTGTGTTAAAAAGTGTCGAATGTCAAGAATTGGCTTGGTCTACTTTATGTAAGGTCCCTATCATTGTCCATTGGTTCAAAGTGTAGCAGTTTCATATTTACTGCTTTCGATATTTTGGACGAAAATGTTGGAATGAATTTTTTAATGGTGTTAAATGATTTATTAGAATAAAAATTCACATTTTTGTAATAAGACCCCTCCATCAGAGGTGCGCTTACTTAAAACTAAAAACATAGTGAATAGACTATTATGTTTTATTAGATTGATGATATGTGTTTTTCCTATGATTTTCTAGTTTTAGGAAGCTGTTCATATTGAAGTATTATGGTTGTCTTAGATAAGAGGTGTGTTGCCTCCTTTGGAGGTTGATGGACGTGGGTGAAATAGTTTTAATGAACTAGAATGGGATATATTGGTAGGTAATACCATATGGTATGTTTGAGGGTAATTATTAAATTGAGTGGGAATCTTATTATGTTCTTTTTTTTGTTTAATGGTTTAAATGAAATGGTTAAACATGAAATGAAATAGTTTATGATGGTATGACAACACCTTGGGTTAATATAATTAGCACGACCTATGATAGTTGTAATTATTTTAGTGAACTTGAAACATATAGGATGGTTTAGTCCATAACACTTATTAATGATCATATATTACATTATGTAAATTGAAATGTTTAAAATGAAATTCGAAATGGAACTCGGAATGCATGAGGGTCCTTTCCTCAGGCATTGAATCACCTTTTTTACCAAGTCACTGTAATGTGAATTGAGAATCCATATGATGTTGATATAGGTTATTGTGATAAAAGATTAATGTTGATTAATCTTGAATAATGCATCGTATGTGATTTATGTTCTTGATTACGAAATGGGATGTGAGTCTAAGAATGATTCTCTAAATACTCATGGGGTTCTTGAAAGGATGTTCTACACTCATGATATATATATATATGTTATTGATAAATGGGTTTTGAGATAGCGATTGATGCTCCAAATAATCACAGGGTGTTAGACATTGTGTTCTACACCCAGAATGCATGAAAAAATTCTTTTATGAGATAGGTATTGATGCTCTGAATACCAACGGGTTGTGATACAGGGGTTGGTGCTCCAAATACTCATGAGTGTTCTAGACATGATGTTCTACACCAATTGATTGACAATGGAAGGTGGGTCTAATTGGTCATATGTGAATTGAATTAAATGGATAATGAAAGATAATATGATATAATGACTGTGAATTGAATATGAGAAATGGTTCAGACTCCTACAAGAGTTGAGATGGGTTTTAAGATATGGGTGTCCATGTGAACCTGAGAAGTTATGCGATTAAATAATGAATATTAAATAATGTGATAACGATTATATTTATGAATTATACATATAGTTCATGTTCATACTCATATTCCTGATATTAAATAAAGAATGTATCTTCACTAGGTTTCACTAAGAACCTGGATGGGTGGTTTTTTATTTATTGAATTTTTTTTCTTACTTTGATATACCTGCATACTATTTATTTGTTAATCACTGCCTAATTATGGATCAAAACCATTGGGTTATGGACTTATAAGATTTGTATCTCACACCCTGCTAGGGTACCACTGGTACTTAAGTATACTCTACTTGTTTGCATGACTGTGGACTTTTGACTATTCTTTTTTCCTTGTATATAGGAGTTAGGAGCAAAGGACCGAGAATGAGCTCTGTATGCTCATGGAGATCTCCCATGTGGACTTGAGCCTTTTATTTATTTCTGTACTCATATTTAAATCCTGATGTTTTTTTCACTACTCTTAGATATGTATCATCATGACATGCTTGAATTGTATAAACCGACATAGGGCATTTTATTTGTTGAGTTGATATTGTAATTTTCTTTCACTAATTTAGCTATTTCATTTTACTACATCCAATGTTACCTTATTTTTACTATCTATTAAAATTGTGAAATATGATATTGAGGGTATAGTCTTTCTACTAAACTACCATTACACCCTCACTAGTAGTCGACTACCTCTGGTGTTTGAGGAGATGCAATTGAGGTCATGTGGTGACTAGTCTGGCTACCGGTTTGATGGAAAGTCAGGTCTATACATTACATTATGGTTCCATATACTCTCTTGTAACAATGTATAGTACTTGTATCTCTATAATAACTTTTTCTATAGGATTTTTTGGATTTTTTTCATGTTCCAAAATTTTCATATCTTAATCCCCAACTTAAAAAAATTTGATATTTCTCCCACTATAACTTTTGGAGAAGTGATCTCTATTGGGATTTGGCTTAGTGGTAAGCACCCCTTAAATCTACATGAAAAATGGGGGTTCAAAACCAATTGGGCGCAGGTACTGTAGCAGTACTGTAGCGTAATGTAGCAGCGGCGTACTGTAGCAACATTGAGCACTATAGTGGCGGCAGAGAACTGTACCGGCGACATAGTATTGTAGCGGTGGAGGGTACTGTGCAGTACTGCAGCAGTGCAGGTACTGTTGCAGTACTATTCACAGAATGGGCTTCGGGCCAAAAAAATGGATCTACGGGCCATGTAATGGGCTAAAATGCCCACTGGGCCTTCGAGCTATGTAATGGGTCTCCCTCTACCCAGTTAAAAGAGGTATTTTCTTTCCTTTAATAATAAAAGAGGCTTTGGCCCCAACCTTTAAAAAAAATAAAGGTTGGATGTTTTTCAACAACGATCATTTCTCTAAGTTATTATATCGATAATATCCATTAGATTCGATATTGTAAATATAAACTTTGTGTCTCAGGGTTTAATCTTTTTTCTAGAGATATCCTTAATAGATTATTCACATCTCCACTTTCTTATATGTGACTAAAAGTGATTATTCTCATACCAAATCACATATGGAATATAGCTTACCACTTTAATTGGAATCAAGTTAAATATGTGTGTTATGGTTTGTAATTAGTATCCCTAAAAGGATAACGGAATAATATCATGACTAATCATTGATGTAACCTTATCCAATAAGGGATTTTTTCTACATTCAATGACAATATTAAAATTTTGTGTATAAAGATGATTGATTTGAGATAAAATCCGAAAATCCATTAGGTAATCAATGAACTCCTAGTTTAGATAGTCACTGCCATGATATAATAGAAATATATATGTCTTTTTACCAGGATGATTCTACAATTCATTAATAAATTCTTAAAATTTATTAGAGGAATCAAATATATACATCATTAAGTATATATATCCTTATCAACTAAATTCATCAATAAAAGTTAGGATTTAAGAATAACCACCCATAAATTTAATTGAATAAGGTATACACATGTTTGTATGTACCAATTATAGTATCTCTACGATCCATTCATCCTTTCCAATAAATTAGGATTTTTCCTTTTTACCTTGAAAACAAGTGTAACATTAATCTAAGGGGTTTCTTATAAAATAATCTAAATATTCTTCTTGATATATAATTTTGAAATGCTTACCATTAACATGAATAAGCTTGTGATTAGATAAATTAGTGTGATATGAGCCATGTAAACATGTTTTTTTACCAATTGACAACAATTGTTTCACATTCCACTACATAAGGACCATTATTAAAATGTTTCATCCCATAAAATATTATATCTTTATAAAATTGACAACACTTATTTTTTGATTTTAAAATAAATCCAACAGTATCTAAAATTTATAAGAATATAATATATTTAGTTACATTGGGTACATAATAATTATTATTTAAAACTATAATTAAAACCATAAGCAAAGTGACATGGTATCCACCATTATATAGTGAATCCAGTCTTGATATGTTGCCTAATCATAGGTCCTTCTCACCTCTGACAACCTTTTTAAATTTACTTGGTTCCTGTATATGTATAAAAATATGAGCCCATAAGTTTCATTTAATATCTAATTTATATAAATAGTGATATTATATTTGATAAAAAATTCATTTGAAGCATCCCTTTATTTCTTTATTGAGGCATTGCTATTTTTCGACATTCTCTTATTGTTATATGTGAAACGTACTTCAACATATTCCTTAGCTTTTCCTTTGATAATAATCCTCTTAGTATGGTATTGTGAAGGTTCCATAGAATTAGCGTAAGTATTATATATTCCACCTCTACATTCCTCTTGTTATTGATAAATAGTATTTTTCATGAATCGTGTATTTATCAACCTAGATAGTCATTGTTAGGAGATCTTATACTATCTTCTCAATATTTTTTATATTAAAACTCATAATAAAAATAGAGAATCTCTAAGGAAGCGACTCAAGAATGAGGTATACAGAAAACACAATTGGTAGATTGAAACCTAAAATTTATAAATTATTATTGTATATAATCATCCTGACAATATTAGGTTTCACTAGAATGTGTTCTCCAAGAAGGTTCCATGGTGTTATATAAGTTGTCGGTCCCATTCCCAAAAATGTTTTTCATCAATTTACTTGGATAAATCCTTCGTACTAGAATAATGAAACCACAAAATATTTCAAAATAGCATAATTAAATATAAAAATTATAATTAATTTAAATAATAAATAAATATTTTTAATAATTATATATTTATTGATGAATATAGTTACCACTGTGATAGTCATATAATTATGGTGAATAACAAAAAAGAAATTTTTTTATAGCAGTTTCCACATGTGCTCCAAGAATTCCATAACATCACCATTTGAATTTTGGGTTTTAGCATGGAGGATACAAATCTATTATGTCAATAATAATAGATCACAATAAGAATTCCATTGGAATGATGAATTATTGATCATATTGTCTTAGAATTGAGAGGTAGGAGTATGATCATATCTCCTTGTTGAGATTATTATTAAATGGTTCTCTCGGTCTATAGATAATTGTATTGAGAGTTTTTTTTGAAAAACAATTCACCTCACCCTGGAAATGTTTTAACTATGTTTATATACATAGGGTTAAAAAATTAGTTACTACACAAATACCCTTTAATGATTTATTAATTCATCCTAAAGCCCTTGTAAAATAATAAAAAATAGGATGGGATTATGGCCCTTCCTTTATTTAGAATGAAAAATACATAGATGTGAAAAAAAGACATATAAAATTAATGTTCATAAATACTAAAAAAATGTGAAGAAAGATTCTATAGAGGTCCATAATATATGATATCCGATGAAGGATACAAATTATAATAGTTCTCCAAAAATTATTTTTTATGAGGAATGGATTGAAACCCAGATTCATCAACCATGATTTTTGTATGTTTTGAAAAAGGATTTTTTATTTTATTTATTTTGGAGTTTCATCATCTTACATATATCATCAAATTACATTAATTACATAAATTTTCATGATACTTTTAATTTAATCTTTTATTTTAGAAATGTATACAATATCCTTAATAGTTGAGTCTAACTATTGTTTAAAATTACCACCTGTGATGAAATTTCCCAAACATCCAATCATAATTATCCCTTTAATTATCAGTACAAATGAAAAATACTCACATATTCTAAAATAACCAATATTTTTAATCATTGGAGTATATTTTATAGGCTTGACTACAACTGAATGACTCCAGATTATACTTTTACCCCCTTCAAACTGACTAGCCACAAAGCTAAAAGGGTGACAGTTATCCATAGAAAGAGGTTGGTCATAAAAAACTACAAAGGTAAGTGGTCCTCCAATAAGACCTACCTAGTAATTTATATTAGAAACAAATCCTATAGAATCTATAATCTACCTCCAAATATAAAGAAAGTGAGAATCGTCATCCCCAACTATTTAAAAATAGTCAAGAGATCGAAACTCACCCTCACCAACTTAGACATATACATTATTTAAAATATTAGATTGAATCCAAAATTAATACTCTCTAACATGTCTATTTCAATTCATTGAGACTCTTTTCCAGTAGAATATTGGGGAATACCATAAAACTACTCCTCCATTCCAGCTTTATTATCCTATAAGATCTTTTTTTAGAACCCAAGGAGATTGAAACCATAGAAATATTGCTTATGAACCACTTCCTTCCCATTCCCAGTCCCTTGTTTCAATAATTTTAGAACCTTTAAACCTAAAATTATAAACCCCAAGACCATCATACCCAATCAACCTTAAAATAGGTAACTCAAGAGTGGATAATAATTCCTTGAAATGGTCATTATAATTACATAATTCACATGTATTGAAATATTTCAATGTTATAACTTCTCTATATTCCCCTACATGACATAGCTTACAAAATAGATTATTCTAGGAAAATTATATTTTAAATCACCAATAACATTACACTCCTTAGAATAATGAGGATGTTTTTAAAAGACAATTATTTGGTTAATATCATTTTTTAGTAGATAAAATTAATTTGTTATCTTGGGATCCAATAAAACTCACATCCACCAAAATAATATAAAAATAGAAGAGTATCATATATTTTGTCTGTCTATCATGGCGAATAGGGATCCCAATAAAAAAACAATATCATAATGAATTTTCAAGTTCCAAAGTATCCAATTGATACTACATAGTTGAATCCAAACCTATGAAAACATGTTGTTAACATTGTATATGTTAAAATTAAGAAACAATTAATAAATATAAAATAAACCAAGATTCAAATAAGGCAAACCATATTTCCAAGCATACTATTTACGATCCTTGGAAGGGGATAATAAATAAAAGAACCATTTATCAATTAAAATAAATTTCCATTTTGAACCATCCCCCTAAATTAGAACTAATTTCAAATACATCTTTAAAACATGGATTATATCCCATAGGAACAAAAAATTGTGTAGAAATCGAGTTCTTGCACACTATGACCCTTTCTAAAACAACAATTGAATTTGATTCAACATGAGTTACTAATCCATTCTGAACAATACTCTTGATAATTTAATCCATATAAATAAATCAATATTATGTTAAATTATATTAAATATAATATATCATTTCATTTAGGACCTTAACTTGGTTGATGAATCCCCCTAGGAATTTACAGAGCCTTGAATATTAAATATATTTAAAAATTTATTAATAAATTTATATTATTAAATAAATAAATAAATATAATTTAATATTCAAAAAATAAATATCAAATATTTATTTAATATTTATGTAAAAAATATTTATTTCAAAAATATATAACTTTTATTACATTTCATAAATGAGAGATAAAAAGACATTATATTTTCTAACTAGAAAATAATATTTATTTAATAATCAACTAATATACACTCTTAACCATATAACTATTGATTGAATTTATACTATTTATAAACCCAAATAATTTGTATTTCTCAATATGGAGAATAATATTTATTCATAATATTAAATTCAAATAAAATTGCAAAGAGATTATCGGTACACATAGTGTGTGAACCTCTAGACCTCTTTCTTAGAAGAATTAGGTGAGCTAACCAGATGGCCTAGAATAATTCCTAACAACACAACAAGGTACACATAGAGAATGCAGTTTTTTGGTCAATGATGATGACCTCATATTAATAGTTACTATGTAATAAAATCCCCTTATCTCAATAGCTCATCAAGAAAGTTACAAACTTGTGTTATTAATATATATGCTTGATTTATTTTTCGCCAAGTTATAAAAATAAAATCATCATCGAACAACCCCATCCTTGTATTTTTTTAGATTTTTCCATGTTAATAAAAGGTACAGAGATAGGGATTTCTTTTACAAAAAGATAAAAAAAATCCGTTCTTGAATAATTTCCTAAGGTATAATATTTAGGATGTACCAAACATATTCTAGCTCTCTATGAACATAAGTCACAACCAATTTTGTAAATAAATCAAAGTACACAATTCATGATATAGATAAATAATAAACTCAATTATAAGGACCAATACATGTATAAACATAAATGAATATGAAATGATATATAAATATGTGGAATTTCTATTCAATGTTTTGTTATCATTACCTACTCTCATGGATATTACCAAGTGTGAAATTCATATGTAATAGCATTAATTTATTACAAGTCTCCAACACCTGATAACCAAACCCCATCTATTATATATATATATCATTTAATTATAGAAAATATATTTAAGAATATCATTATAGCATAATATGGTTCTTATTATAGCTGGTATGTTCTGTAAAATTTCAATGTAGAAAATATTGTAAGTACATTGTAAGATTAATGTTACAAAAATGAAAACTCATTATGTGATAATATAATTGTTAATATTTCGGTATATAAATTTTTTTGTAATTGAATGAAAAAGTCAATGAGTTCTACTAAGTGAACTCTAATAGGCTACCCTATACGATTCATCCAATTGATAATTAACTAGGTATCCTCTCATAATAAACATGCTTCTACTGAGATATGTATATAAATACTAGGACTACCATGTTTTTATGCTTATTCTTCATACTATGACTTTAACCCATTGAGAAAATTCCTCAATGAGTGATTTACCTGAGTATATACCTTTATTCATTTTTCAAATACATAACATATTAGCTAAATTCATATCCTAGAACAAACATTGATAAAAAATTTATAAGCTACCCTATAATCCACAACATACTCAATCAATATAGATATTGAAACCACTTAATATAATATGTTTTTTTGGATTATTACCATAGCTTTACATTGATTTTTCATAAAATTATTCCAATGTAAAAATAGTTTATATCCTCTAAAAACTAGAAACCCCACTTCTTCAATGACTAAGAACTCAACTATTTCTACTTTCTCATGTATTGATGGATAGTTACATCTATAAGTATGTATATATTTCCTATTTTTGTTTGATATTATCCCTCTATGATTTAGGAATAAACAATATCAAACCTTAGTTCATTTCCTGGCATGTGATATATATTATTATGTACTTTTAGGTATACATATTCAATTCATCATAATAATATCCTCTAATATTGTTGTACACAACACATGTGAGATTTCATGCCCTGTTGCATAGGAAATGATTCATTTTTGAACCATTCCACATTTAAATTTTCAATACATTGTCAATGTTTGTACTTTGAGTTTATCAAAATAATCCCATAGATATATGTATGCAGATATTATTTTCCTAGAGATTTTGTAGTATAATTAAGTCATTCATAGAGAAATTATTATCAGTCTTAATTAACTGTAAGACCAATCAATTATTTTCAATATTATTTCGACATATATATTTAGGTAAAAATATATGCTTCCAATAAACTCTGGTAGACACATAGAATAAATTTATTTTTGATTAATTTTATGTTATCACTATGCTAACATAAATCTATAAATTTCCTTATAAAACATTCCTAGCTAATTGGAATTATTTAGTGTCTTCAAATTTTTAGTTTCATCATGTTGAAATCATCCATAGGGTTTTCTTCACAGATGTTGGTATTGAAATTCAACTTCCCATTATAATTTTCATAGAATGTTCACAACACATGTAGAATTATAATTTATTTTTTCATAATGATTTTTGTAAGGTTATTTTATAGACTAGTACTAGATATTTCTTAAAAAACCGTACCCAATAGAGCCTTATTATAACCTTATTATACCATCCATTTCTAGTTTCTCTTGAATACCAACCATTGAATTTACATTAGTTGGAGAAACTATAAAAATAAATAATGGTTTACTGTTCCCATAATCTATTTCTAAATTCAAATTTACTTCAAAATATTATCTAATATATAATTCCTACTTATATGATTTTTATTCTAATAGAATAATATCTCCCTAGTCATAATGAATATAAAAACACCTCTTGGTTTTAAAATTGATAAATAGTATGTGTCTCTGGAATAACTCTTACCACTGAAACTAGTGTATTCTAGTGTTTATATACCAAATCATGCACATATAGATAGCTATCCTCATTAAAGAACACTCACATGATTTCACATGAGATGTACTCCCCAATTATAGAAACATAGTTGGTTTAAAAAAATATATTTCATTCTTCGTTTTGTTAATATCTTGAGTAGCTGTAGGATAATTAATTCAGATACACTTAGTGATTTTAATTAATATACATATTTAGATAAATACATATTTTAGAAAATAGTTCACATAAAAACTCATGATTCTATGATATAATGTATCTCTTTCATATAATAACTTATATAAAACAATTAGTCAGTTTGGTTAACATGTGGTTATCTTATAATAAACTTTTTTCAAAATAGGTTTTGAAAGGAATTATGGAATATATGTTATAAATATATGATTCTTCATTGATCTCCATTTTACTACCAATATGTATTTGATGTATATAAGGAAATTTGAGATCTGGAGTATCTCCACTCAACATTTAAATGATCAATGAATACTTTATTAACACATTCTTATATAATCCCTCAGGGATGATCTTATATCTTTTACCAACTGTATTTATTTCTCTATATAGAATTCATAAAATTTATTAATGGAATTTCCTGATGAATAAGAATCCACGATTATCTTCTCCTTAGATAAAATCAAGTAATCTGGATGAACTAACACTATATGTTTTTATGTATTACCTTTATTCATAAAGGTTTCATTGTCTAAAACTTAGTATGTAAATATATAAATATTACTAATAGTTTTAGCTATTAATAAACTAAAAAAATCAATAGTTTATAATTGAAATCTAATTTAAATTTTATATTACTATGAATTATATCTTTATAGATGGGTGTGAGTCTTATATTCAATATTCATCATTATAAACCCATGATGGATATTTCTAATTCATGTATAACTAAACCATTTGTTATGTATGAATCAAAAAAAATAAAATATATATTCCAAAAATGAAATTATGTCTCTTTGTGTCTAACATAGTAAAAAGATCAAGGTTTTAGTGATAATCAATAAAACATAATATCCTACTAGAGAAATCCACTGCGAAATTTAAATTCATATTATCCAATTTATTTAATTAGGAAATAAATTTTCTCACCTTTATTAGAGTTCACCAAACTTCTTATAATGTGTCTAAAATCCCTCGGTTTTTGTATTTGAATAAAAATATGTAATTTTTATATTTTATTTAATTCCTTGGGAAACAGAAAAATGACATGAAATGATGAATATACATAAAGTAGAAGATTCATCTTTCTTCATATTTGACTTATTTTTGTTCCACTTCCACTGACATTTTTTTTATAACTTGGGATGTTTATAACTTCCTATTTATTACACACCCATTGAATCATTGGTGTCTTTTTAAGTATGTTTTAATGGATCCATTTAATTTGAAAAATTCATGAGCTTTTATACCTTTTATTTCACTTAGTTTAATATAAAGTATGGGGATATATGTTCCCCAATTTACCTATCAACATTATGAATCATAGTTAAATAATTCTTAACAAGCCTCTTTATTCTATTCATCATGTAATTATTGATGAATAAAAAAATAACATTCAAAGGGGTGTTAACATGTGGTTAATGTGTAATTTCATATCTATATAGAAGAATAAATCTTTTTAACTTATTAATCTACTTCAACATTTTGAAATCAAGTTCCCTAGTTAGGTAGATGTATTCCAATTTACATAGGTATAGTGTAGTAAAATTCTCATTTAACTTAATTATCTTCTTCTTGTATTCATGTTCAAGGATTTGAGTTTTCTTGTAGTATACATCCAATTCCTTTTGACATATCATCATCTTGTCGAACATAGTTGACAACATGATGTAACTGGATTAAGAGGAAACCTATATGAATACATTTTAGGAATCCTTTTCACCTTCACTTTCACAATGAGGTGGTTGATCAAGAATATAAGATTCCACACATATAATTTTTTTTGTATTAGTACATTGTATGAATGATTGTACAACTCTTGGAAATTTATGCTGGTGAGGAAATGGTTTGACTCCTTAAATGGTCACAATATTCCTATGGGTTTTTCCATTTTATATGATTAATAAAATCAATTTTTAGTAATTTATCTTGATTACCATGTGTCATATAAAAAGATTAATTTCAATACTATCCCAATATTTTATTAAATCATAATAACCCTCATCATTTGTTTTTAACTAATCTATCACATACGTTTTCTAGCAGAAAAGATCCATATTCCCCTAAACAACAAAAAAATAGAGGGATAATCTAATCATTTAATTGAATTTTATTATACATACATTATTTAACACCACAAAAATTTAGTTTAAAATCATAATATTCTTGATATATTACTTGACATGTAACACGGATCTTTATGTTAACTGTGATATACTATAAAAATAATATTATTTAAATAAGACCATTGAACCCTAGATGTTAAATTGTAAGGTATTAGTAGTAATATAAAAATTATGAAAAATATGTATTAATGTTTTATATAATGATAATCTATATATTTATTCTTAATAAACATGTACTCAATTTTTAGTAAAGGCATTTTATGCTTTAAAAATATGTGTTCTTCAAAACTGGATTTTATTTAATATTGTGCTTGAAAATTATAATTAATTTTAACCATTTTTTAAAAAATTATTTTATTGAATAAAATTTTTTTTTTAATATATAATTTCAATATTTATTATGGATAAATTTTTAGGATTTCTCTAATAATATTTTTTTAAAGAGTAGAAAAAATTCAAACTTTTGTAAAACTACCATTTCTTTTCATTAAATAAAAATTTTTCAAAGTACCATTATGTTATGAATTTAATATTAAATCAAAATAAATCTACTTTAAATATTGATAATAAAATTAATTACATAGGAGTCAATATTATACTTTATTTTTTTATAAGTTCATTTTTGGGCTTAAAAACAAATATTTTTAAAAACTGTTTTTAGGTGAGAATTGTTTTTTATCATAACTAATTAAATAAAAAATATAGATTTATTTTTTTATAACATATAGAGATTATATATTTAATAAAAAATTATTACATGTTTTGATGGTTGTTACTTGGAATGGAATATGAATTAATGCAATTTTATTCATAAAAATGGATTTTTCTAAAAAAGAGTTTTTATTATGTTTAACAAGATTATATTAAATTTAATTTCTACAATTTATAGAAATTTAATTTGAAAAAATTTATTTCTTATTTGGAATCAACATGTATTTTTTTCAGTGCTACCACTTTCATCTTTTGATCATAATGAATTGTAAAAATTGTAAAAAAATGTTACCAATTTTATTATTAAAACGAGTTTACTAGGTGTGGGGGGGGGGGGGTAAACAAAGTGACAAGGGTAATTTTGCCATAAAAAATTTATAATAATTATTTTTAAAAGTTATTTAGACCCTATATCATGTTACCATAGAATCCATGAACATTGAGAAGAATTATACTTGATGAAGACATTAATTATATATAATCTTTTAAGTATTTCCATGTGTGTCCTCCCACTCACTTGTAAAAGGTCACCTTCTATCGTCCCTAGTTCACAAATTTTTATCCTTATAGATCAGAAAATATATTCTCTAATAACTTCTAAGATTCCTTATATTCGTCATATATCTTATTTTATTCTCATATAAACTGTCTTTAAAAGATTATGGTGTAAGCCAAATGAGGTCTCTCAAAGAAGAGGTATAAATATTAACAGAGCTCATTCAAATTGATTTTTTCTTATACCTTATCTAAACCTTTTTTATCCATCATAACAAGTTGAATATTGTATTATAAATATTTTGAATTGATATTATGATGATGGAATAACCATTTTCCACCGCCATTCTATCTAAAGGGAAATGAAAGTATCTCTCATGCATAAATGTGGATTTCCGCCTCTATGTAACAATTTGTTTCATTTTCAATCCCCACCTCACATTGATATTTATAAATATTTGTTTAAAATATATATATTATATATATGATTTTATAATGAATCAATAATGATAAAATATTATTATCCTTATTTTCTTATTTTTTTAGAAAATGGAGACATCGTTCAAGCGTACATACAGACTACCATATACATAAATAGTGTTATTCATTTCTTTATCTATAACTTTTATAGAAGGTTATTAATATATAAATAACGAATATATATATATATATTATATTATATCATTATTAACAATTTTAATATGATTTTACTATGTTAAAAGTACAAGGAGTGGAACTTCTAAACTAAAACTTATATGAAAAGCGAAATAATTATCACCCAGAAAGAAAACTTTTAAGAAAGAAATAATTGTAAAAGAGTGTTGAAATATTATAATACGATAATATATGATATTATAATTGTGTAAGTGGTATTGGTATTTAATTATAATTAATTTAAATTTAATATATTAGACATTATAGTTCTTAATAATCCATTTTAATTTAAGGTATGAGGTTTTCATATCAATATTATTTCACTAAGAAATGTTTGTTGATATGAACCCATTTATGTTTATAAACTGTACATACATACCATATTAAATTTTTTATAATTAATACTTTTTAATTAATTTTTTTAAGGTTATAAATAAATTTTTTTCTTCCAATGGGTTTTGATTATAATGTTAATAAAATTTTATGGGTTTCCCATCTCAAAATAGATGTTTCACACTATAATCTCACCTTTTAGAAGGATTGTTTAGGATTAAATTTCAGAGAGTAAAATTATATACTCTATATCTCTCAAATATTATTTCTTTTATTATAATATAGTTATTTCTATATATTATATCACTTCCTATTATTTTTCTCTCTTTAGATACTCAAGAGACCAGAAAAATGTTTTTATGGAAAAGAGATACTATTTTGCTCTTTTGTTTTAAATAATTTTCTTCTATATCCATATTGTACTATAAAAATTTGCAAGAATGTTTTTAGAATTCTCCAATGACTTTAAAAATTAATTTTTACCCATTTTTATCGTTTAATAATTTTTTGAAAATCTATATTCTAAATTTTTTTTCCTTAATGAAATCATTTCGACTATTTAGAATAATTATGAATGGAATATTTGTTTTAACACACAAAACATTAATGAATTATCATACCATTATGAATAATATTTTATTTGAATATTACATTAAATTTTCCATGGCTGTTTTAATGTAAATTTTCCCTACTATTTTATTTTATTTTATTTTAAATAATTAATTTCAAAATGAAAATTCTATTTTCCTTATGGAATATTTTAGGGATATTTTAAACATAGTTTTTATCTATGATTATGCCTTTTGATATTAATTATTATTCAATAGGGATAAAATTATATGATACAATCATTATTATTTATATTCATTATTTATGGTTATGATGATTACATATTGATAAAACCCATTTTATTTTCCATAAGTTATGTTATGATGGAATGATAAAAGTTTTAATGATCTTGTGGAATACATAAGAATGAATTATGATTATGCAATGTGGTTTCTATTTTATCCCTATGATTATTTGGGTAAATATTAATGTTTTATGATCTCTAAGGTTTATGGGAGGTTATCATACTAGTAAAGAGGGTACACGAGTGGTTATTTAGATCCCAAAAAGGGTTTATGGGTGGTTATCCCAATCTCAATGTAGGTATATGGGCATATATGCAAATCCTAACATGTAATGAATGTCCTCGTGGGTAGCCTTTCCATAATATTTCTATGATTACTACTATGTAAAAATTTATTCCCTCTTTCAAGAAAAGATCTTATTGCAATGTTATGATCTCATGTATCATGTTACATTATTATTTTATGATTCATGTCATAAATAATGCAAATATTTATAACTTGACTCAGGATTATGTTCTATAAATTATTGGGTATGGTATTAAAATTTTAATCTCATGTTATCATGACCTAACGTTCTTTTTATACTTAAATTATCATTTATATCTCCCTCACATACCATTACTATGAATTTTAACTTACTATTTATTATGTTTCATTTTCACCAATATATGATGTCTGGTTTTAAGTATAACATATGTAAGAGGGGTGAGATTTGTAAAGAACTTAGTGGAAGATTATTTTGATCGTTCATGTGCCAGTTTATTATATAACAGTTTTTCTAAATATATCAAACCATTACTATTCCAGAATGGATCATAATGACATGTAATGAATATTTATCGAATAACATATAATATTTATGTATGAAATGTTTATACCACAACACTATAAAATTTCATTAACCGGAAGTTCAATGATTCATTGACGAGTCTCCCCAATCATAAATTCATAAGCTTACATTTCCTTAGAAATTTTCACTTAGTTCCACCAAGTCTAGTGGAGGATATCATCCATTTATAATAAATAGGCTCAAATATTCTAATATTTTTTAAAATATCCTAGTAATTGAAGCCACCGAGATAGAGGATAGAAAAGTACATTGAACTATAGCTGAAATCTATATCAAGTGATGGAATGATTTTCTAAGTTAATATTTAATTGAGGTATTTTACTTATATTATGATCAAATATCATTTATTTTATTCTTTTACATGATTATTAATAATATAAATATTTTTTATAATTAAATATCCACGAATGAATAAAATAAATTTTGCATAATCCATTTATTTTATTTTATATTTTCATGCTAATTATTTCATTTACATTATGTGATCACTTTTAAATATAAAATAACCACTACATCATATAAATAAATAAATAAAAATGAATAAGAAAAAATAAAATAAATATTTTGTTTGATCATTGGATTTTAATTCATGGTTATTTTATCAAGAATATGATAATCTATTCCTTGATCATCGGGAGATAACTCATAGATCTAGTCTTGGATTGAGTTACAACATTCCACCTTAAACATGTCGATCTTCTTGGTTTTTTTCACCAATACCCAGTCTATAACTATATTCTCACCTATAGATCTCATTCCTTTGTATATTCTCTCTTACTCATAGGTGAGGGAGAACCAGGTTTTTCAGGTTCCATAAAAAAACTATTTATATGCATTCTCTTATATAATAAAGAGGAATGGATGATAAACATATGATTTTATTTAATTTAATAATATTTTTTTAAAACCCATGATAAAAATAATTTTATGAAATAAAAACCCAACACATAAATTTTTTTTTCATGATCATGATCATCTATGTATTCAAGGACTCTAAATTTTAAACTAGCTAGATTCAATATCAATCAACTATTTATTAAGATAAATTTATCATACTAATAAATTTATTCTATTAAACTATTAACTAATTAATTAATAGTAATTAATAATCTATAGAGTCATTTAGATTCTCAAACATTTTTATTTCTAAAAAAGTAAACAATTTTAAAAAATTAATTTTAATTTAAAATTATTAAGTACAAAATGTGTATTGTAGGTAACACAGTCTGTATCGTATTTCATCCACATAAATCCTTTTTTGTATCATATATGTAACATTACGTGTTCCATCCCAAAACACAGTATTAAACTAATATTCTGTATGGTCCTTACCATGTACAATGAACAAAAATGTTATGTATTCCCACATGGAATGTTGTCAGGTTTGTAATTTGTTTTCTATAAGTCATTCCACGTAGGTTGTGTAATATTTATGACTACATGACACACCATGAAAATATGTAGTGCATACTATTGTTCATTTCTTTGATGTAAACTATGTGTATGAAAGCCATAAATGATGTTTATCTACAAAATAATATAGTAAAATAATTCATAAAAAATTTAATATCATAAATGACCAGTTGAAATCACTCAGTGTGTAATTCACTTGGTAAACTAAGGAAAATGACATCTAAAACTAGCTACATATCATATAGTTTAATTTTCTTTTAATTAATCTTTATTCTATGCATTTTGAATCACATGACATGCCAATTTCAACAGGTGGCTTTCATGATTTTTAATAAATTACATGACATGTATATCTATCCACATGGTGTGTGAATCACTATTAGCTATATGAAATCCACACCTATATACTTGATGTGAATCTCCTATAGGTTTTAATGTGTTAGAAAACATTTATATCCTACTACACACTATTTATATCATATAATGTATTTTTTATTCTCCAGTAGTCAAAACACAACACAAATTAATTATATAACACATATTTTGACCACACAAATTCCAAAAATTTATAGTGTCAAAACATTTAGGGTTACACATCATATACACCATCTATATCTCGTGTTCACCTATCATGCTACATGAAAACTAGAGGTCATTACCTGATGCGTAAGGATGAAATGATATAAAACCCTATATGATATACCGTAATTTGTGTAGCTCAACCTAGTGTGGTTGACCCTAGGCACACAATGATTATATTGTTGTTACACACTATGTATCCATGTTATGTAGTTGGAATCTTTGAAATCACTTGATTGGATCTCTGACCATTCATCATTTATTCATAGCATCTTCTTTTTCATATAAAATGAACAATCATATTGTCTTGATTTTTGGAATAAAGAATGAAAAAATAGAAATTAAAATACTAAAAATCAAATTCATAATTGATCAAGAAATAAAAAATATTTTATAAATTAATATTTTACTACTTTGGTATCACTTGATGTTTTTGTGAATAGAAGAAGCAGTTGAGCCTATGACCAACATTTTAATATTCCAATTTCTTGGATAAATCCTCATAAATAGTCAAATGAAACACAATAATATTCAAAAGAGGATATTTTGATATATAATTAAAAATAATTTAAAAGAAAAATTACTTAGACTTGATAATTATTTATTTATAGATGAATTCAGTGACCACTATCATGTTTCAGTCATTATGTTAAACAATACAATGTAAATTTACTCTACGAGTATCCACACATGATCTATTAATATCAAAATGTCGTCATTGGAATATTGGGTTGTATCATAGTGGAACCCAATATCATACGTCATTTATTGTTGATTGTGACAAGAATTACATTGGGACGGACAGACTATTTCTCTTAATATCTTGGGCTTTATAGAGATAAGAGGATTTTCTCTCACCATTGAGATAATTCTTAAGAGTTTCTATCAACCAAGAGATAATTATATTGAGTGATCATTAGTGTACAATAATTCACCATACCCTAGAGATTATATAAGTTGGGTTATGCACTCCAGGTTAAATAATTATTTATTCCACAGAGGCCCTTAACTAATTTCTTTACATTACATAAACCCCATGTCTAATGATGAAGATGGGGATGATAATAATAATAATATATTTCATGACCTGTGATAAATGACAATCATTTAAATAGTATTTATTTAATAAATAAATCAATACATTTTTAAAATAATATTATGTAAAACATATCATTTCATTTGGGCCCTTAACATGGCTCGTCAATCCTCCTAGGCACTGAACAATAAATAATAAATATTTTTAAAAATAAATAAATACCTCTATATTATTCATTTAATAAATAAATATTATATTCCCAAACATGGGATTTAATATTTATTTAATAAATAAATTTTTATTTAGTATAAAATGATTATTTATTAAATTATAAATAATAAAAAAGTGGTAAATAAATATTATATTTTATAAATAGAAAATAATATTTATTTCATATTTGAATCACATATATTCTAAACAGAATAACTTATTATTAAATATAGGTAATCAATAAAAGATGAATAATTATTATTCCTTAGTCTAGAGAATAAAATTTAATCTAATTATTAAATTCAAATAACGTTTAACTGAGATTTGGGATATAAATAGTGTGTGGATCTCTTCGATTCATTCTTTTTTGTATTATATATGTTTCCTAAATTCCAATATTAGCATCTAGTAACACATCAATCCACCCTTAGAGAAAAAAGTTAATATCATAATGACAATAACCTCATATGAATGCTTACTATGTAATATAATCTATTAGTTCTGATATCTCATTCAATAGGTCACATACATGTTTCGTTATCCCATATGATTGATTTATATTTATTTTCACACATGAAAGAACTCATTTATGATTTACAGTACCACGTATTTGATCATAAAAAACCATTTCAATCAATGGGCCAAAGATACCAACATCCATTATCAAAAGATAGAGGTCATTTATTAACCTATTCTTTAATTTATATCACTTATAACACACCCAACTTATCCTACCCCACAACTAGAATGTTCTATTATTTCATTCATAAATACATAAAATTAGAAGACTCAATATACACAATAATCATAATTTAAAGTCTAAATAACGATAAACTCATATGTAGATAGGAATATCTAAGGGAATATAAAAATGTGGAATTTCTATTAGTGGAATTGTTCTTATAACCACTTCCCTTATAGATTATCCAGTGTGAAATTCAAGAGACGAATTTTCAACGTATTGTGGGCCTAAAAAACCTGATATTAAAAAATAATAGGCTTTATTCTAAATAGATTTAATCCAACCACATAACACATTTAAAAACATTTTCAATTCACTTAAAGGTTACAATTATAATAGGGTACTACAATAACCTTAAAATGTGAATACTTTTCTAAGGATATTATCACATTAATTTTATATAGAATAAAAATCATCAAATGATAATATATTATTTAATATTCATGTATTTGAATATTTCAATATTTTAAAATAAAAAATTATTTAGTTTCAAAGAACCAACTCCAACCGTACAAGATTTATTGAAAAGAGTGCCTTAGAGATATCATACCTCTAACAACCCCGACTCCAGTAACCTAGAGTTGATAGTTATATTATTAAATTTTCATAAGAAAAAAGGTATCACATTACATAGATTAATATTATTTGAAAACAAGACACATACATGATTCTCTAATTACATTTGAAAACACGAAATATAACATAAAATATTTGGGAAACTTTTATTATTTCTTCTACTATATTCCCAAAATCAATCATATTTCACTTCGTGGTACCCTGGGAATCAGGAAAAAAAATAAAATGATGATATTTTATTATTTGTAAGGGGTAAAGTAAAATCAATTTTCCCACAAAATTACAATGGAATAAATTTTATACCAGAGATAAAAAATAATCAAATATTCCATAAGACTAATATCATGAATTAGAAATATATACATGGAAGAAATAACATAAAAAATGACCAGATGGATAATAATAATTGGTTTTATTATGATAAAATGCATAATGATGTACATTATAAATTTACCATCATGGTATTGTTCAAAAACATCATATATAAATTGGTAAGTAAAATACCAAATTCCAAATATAGTTAGTCACATGAGACCTACTGATGCATCGAAGGGGTAATTTAACCCTATTCCCATCAAATAATAAATCTAACTCATTCACCGTCTGAATGAAATGAATGATAATAAAATTCACAATAAACGTATCTTAGTAATAAAAAAACATCCAAATTGGAATAATAAACATATGATATTCCAAAACATTTTACCACAAATAAATTGAATGACATGATCATAATCCATTAAAATAATGAAGCTGAATGATATCTTAAGTACATAACCCCAATGTAACATAATTATCACTAATGTTATTGTCCCAGAAGAAAAATAAAATTTTAAGATAATTGGAGAAAGCAATTGGAAAATAAGATGAAAGACCCCTTTTCTTTTTGAAATCATTAAGAATTAAATTTATTTGGAAAAATATTTTAAAACATTGAATAAAATATTTTATGAGAAGAAAAGTAATAATTGATAATGAATTTGTTCACATGGAAAACATTGAAATTGGATTTTATAAAACCTTTTAACATTTTTTGTAAAACTGAGAACTTGCAGGTCACTTTCAATGTCAAATTTAAAAAGGTAAAGTGAATTTTTTTAAAAACATTTACATTTAAAAAATAATATTTGATAATTTAGAAATAAAAATACATAAAAATTATCTAAAATAAATGGGGAGTTAGGATATAAAATATGATCATGAAATGAAAACCCATTTTAGTATTTCAAAATACCTTAATTGAAAACACGCATAATTAAATGGGTGATGAATCGCCCATTTTAAAATTATTATATAGAAATTTTAAGATCTCAATAAATAGTAAATATTTTTATTCCATACTTTAAAATTTGTTTTCAAAGGAAGTGGAAAATGTAAATAGAATACAATGATCTCATTCAGAGAGGATGCTAATTATTCTTAACATCTTTATATCATATGAAAAAGGAATCTGTCAAAGATGGTGTTTTTGATCGAAAAATTTAATCACATAGAAAAAAACTGGAATGGAAATATAAGATAATAATATAATAAAAGGAAAAAATGTCCATACCTTAGTTAAAGAGGAATAATTATGACTCCAGAAAAAAATCTAAATAAAGAAACCCCAAAAAAATTGGTAAAAATTGAATCAAAAGAATGTGAACGAGGGATTTATGAAAAGAATTTTAAATCTCATGAAATAGATAATAAGAATAATACAATTTAATGGATTAGTAGGTACAATATATAATGTAAGAATAGGTGGACAACAAGAAAACATTTCTTACTAAATGGAAATTTATACAAAAACCCTTACGTTTACTCGTGACTTATGTGATAGTGCTTTGACCTCATGTTTCATAAACAAAATAACCTGAAAAATATATATTATAAAATTATATATATATAATATTATTTTTACACTTTAATTATAATAATAAAATATTCATTAATTATCTCATTGATTTTTTTTCTTATCATAATATATTAGTATCATGGTTTACTTCGACCGAATTTTATGAGGATGATATTGATACATATTATTTTAGATAAAATATAATCACTCCTAATAATTAAAGGTACTTTTAATAGATTCTTTATAATTATTTTTAGTGATTAAATTTAAATCCTTTAATTTTTTATTTCAGATTGAAGAATATTTAATTAATGAAGATATTGTTTTGATAATTTTTAATGAGAGAACGATGTCATATTATTAATAAGTAAAATGTTAAAATAATTATTTTTAAACTTTATAATATTTTGAATTTCATTTTTATTCATTAAATACAATATTACAATCCTCCAAGTAAGGTGATGATGAAAATAAGAGTAAATCACTATGTGGAGGTGGTTGTCTGCACATACACACATATGATATATTAATTTTCCAAAGAATGATTCAAATGATTTATTTTTTATAATATCAATCATGTTATAAATTCAATATTATTTCATTAAATACCCCTTTTGAACCAGCCATGTAATATAAGGTTGTGAAATAAGACATGTTATTAATGGAGGTCTAGTCCACATGCATGCATATCGACATTTTCATTTTTCAAAGGAAAAGGCCGAAAGGTATGTAACTTTCATTACACAAACATAAAAACATAGCAGTATATAAATTATAATTAAATCATTTTGTAATGGTTAATATATTATTTTTTGGGGAAGATATATTATTTTGATAATTTTAACTTTATTTTGAATTAATTCTTATAAATAAAGGAATTATGCCAAATTATTATGACTAGAACCGTATGGAGGTGGAATAAGATTAATGGGTAATTAAAATGGTTATAATTTCAAGGAAACATTTAATTTATAGATTTTATTATTAGGTGAGGTGGAAGACCCCTTTTTTAACTGAAGTGAGTGAAATATTTATAAATATAACCTCTTAATATAAAAAGAACACCTATTTCACGTGGAATGTAGATTCAAAACTAGAAAATAATGGATAAGAGATATTTTTTCATTTATCCAAACCATAAAAAAAATCATGGATACATTTTTAGAGATGTTTTATCTATTTTAAAATTTATTAATATCTTTTTACCTTAATTTATTTTTACTACTTTTACTACATTTTTAACTGCAGTAACTAATTTTTATGGGTAAAATTGAAAATTAACTTATTAACTAATTATGAAATTATAATGTAAAATATAGAAATAGTTTTATCAAATAAAATATATATGTTTGATAGAAATTAATTTTAATATTTAAGAACATTACGTGTAACAACCCATTTTTAGATAAAATTTATTTTTAAGCATACAAATGATTTTTTGGATAAAATTATCCGTGTTGTTTAATTAAATGAAAATCATTGGTTTGTTATTTAAAAAATAGGATTTATTTAGATTTAAAAGAAATCAAAAATGTAAATCCATCTTTATAAAACATCCACTAATCCTGAAGTCCATTAATTAAAAGAGAAATATGAAAAATAGTTTTTATTAGGAAAAAAATTACATAAGATTTCAAAATTTAATACACATGTTTTCTAAATTTATTGTAATATTTTTTAAAATGAATAATTTTTATACTCAAATATTATTTTTTAAATCAAGAATGTTTAATATGTTTTTAATTCATACATTAATATTGATATAGTCATAAATGTAATAGAATAATAAAAACAATATTTTCTTTATTCAACTAAAAATTTATATTTTAAGAAAATTCCCAAACATTAATACTAAGACAAAAATATTATTTTGAATTATAAATTGATTTTATTTTTATAAAATTGAAATTATAGGACATTATTATTTAAATATTAAATATAAAGAAAAAATGTTTTTATTGGATATCAACTTTAAAATATCAATCGATCCTTTAAATATTTACAATAAATTACTAAGTAAATATGTGTTAAAATATTATTTATAATAAATATATTTTATTAATTTATAACTATGATATTTTTAGTTTCTTATAGTAACATTTAATTGCTCAAAGTAATGAATTTTAAGTAAAAATAATTCTACGGCACAAAATGATATTATTATTCATTTAGCTACATTAACTGAATTTTATAAATGCATCTGTATTAAAATGGATTTATTTTCATTTAAAAGTTAAAATTTAATGTATAAAATACATGAGATATATAAATAAAATTTTTACATTAATTATTATATGTTTCTATCATCCAAATTTATACTTTGAAAATTCAGCAGGATGTCAGCATAAGACCTAAGTATAACATTAGATATGACTGTAGTCATTGGTAAGAGTTCATCTAGAATATATCTCATGGAAATTGCTTAGATCATAAAATTATATCACAAACTATTTAAATCATTCGATAGTTATTGGAGTTTGAATTTCCATTAGTCTAGAGAGAACCCTAGGGATACCACATCCTTACAAAACATGGATAAATGATCCTCATAAGCAAGAATCATACTTCTCGATTCCATCAATTTTTTATTATATACATTGTTTTCATAATTTGGTACCTTCATTTATACCTGATAATTTAAATAATATATTATAACAGTAAAATTTAATAATTTTATTTTTAATTATCATGGTTTATATTTAGTTCAGAGTAATTTTTGGAATAAGCTATTCAATATAGTATTCATTTAAATGGATATTAATAGTAGAATTTGGTGTGTTACATTATCCAATATTTAATAAATTTAACCTCAGGATTTTAATTATCACTTACTTATAAAAATAGATAAGGGAATAAAAAAGATAAAACATACTCAAAATATGAATTATAGAGTTATATAAACCTTGCAACATAGAAAAAATGTCATTTTTTCCAGAATAACATTATCCTTAATATCATGTTTTTCTCTAATTATTTGAGTTAAAAGTTTCTCGTGATTGGGTATCATGATTCCTATAAAAATTTAGTTTTCCATGAGAGTTTATAGTGATCCTTTAACTGTTAGATGATCATAGGTTGGTTTAAAATATGAAATGTGATTTCCCTTTTATAAAAATTAATATATATATATATATATATATTATTTTAGGATATGAAATCTATTTCCAAAATTAAATTGTATTTATCTAAATGATTAATAATAATATTTACATTAAGAAAATTATCAGAAACATAATATTCAGATATAATAATCATAGAACATATAATTTTATTTGATAATAAAATAATTAGGTTAGTGATTTTATTCTGATTGAAAAATTCCTACATATTCTATAATTAGAAGAATAAAAAACCAATAATACATCCCCAAATATATAGTAGAGGATATTTGTTCCTTAATTATCATGATCCACATTTTATGTTTTCATCATATAGGACCTTCCTTATTCTAATAGACTTGTTGTTTTATGATACTTTTCACCCATATTATCCCTTAGATTATTGAATTCTATTTTATAGTTAAAAATTTCCTTCAATTTAAGGCATTTATCTATTAGTGGTACATTAGGATGAAATTTATTTCCTTCTATCATGTTAACTAAAATATTTTTTTACCACTAAAATATTTTTTTATATTCTATAATTTTCCATATATAAAACATATTCTAGTTCTTTTTAGACATTTTATTTTATACTACTTCCAACATAATTAACAGAGAAAAAATTGAATATTATTTCCATAGTTATCTTTATCACCAAAACTTCTTTAAGACGCTATCATTATTATCATTGATGTATCTGGGAATTTAAATAGTTTCAAATTTTTAATCATAATTCATGATATCTGGTTTGAAATAATCCCAAGATTTCTTACAATAGATCATATCCTGTTAGATTTCTCATTGAAATACTATCCCCATTGTCCCTGACATAAATCATCAACATGGGTCCTTAAATCATATGCCGTCAATAAAACCAAAAGGGTATAACATGATTAATGAATAATTATTATATAAAATATTTATTGATTGAAAATTTCAACCTCAAAATTGCATACTCTCTAGAAACTTCATATTAGTCTACAGTTTTTTAGTCTTAAATCACTCTCGGTTTAACCTAGTGGTTTTTATGTAGAGTTATACAATATTTATCATCCTAATTATTTTTATTTATCCAAGAAATAAATCCTTCACAATTTTTCATAAATAATATATTCATTAACCAAAGAATATACCCTTGGAGTTCTAAAAAAGGTGTGAAGTTAGGCGCCTTTATCATGCACCCAGGGAAGGTTGAGTAACTAGCCAACCTATCCTTTCAGGATTATTACCCCTAAGTGTATCTATGATAGAGCCTATATCGTCTTATTTGTATCCTGATAGAGATTTAATTTCTATTAAACCACATATTATCCACTTTATATAAATTTCATGTTTATTAACTATACATAAGAATATCCATAGAGTTAGTCATATGGTTATGTTATTCAATATATTTTTTCCTAAATATAGTTCCTAAGGATTATACTAAACAAGATTTGATTTGAAGAACTCAAAAAACTCAGATCTAGTGATTACATTATTACATTTATATAAGATAAATGGGCTCAAATAACATAGGATCACATTATTTAGTAGTCCTGAGACACTGAATACATACATGATTCTCACATTTCATTTCAAGACACAAAATAAAAAATTAAATTTTAGTTATAACACTATTATTTCTTATAGTATATCTCTAAAATAAATCATAATTCAATTTATGATACCATATGGATAAGAAAAAAAATGAATGTCTGAGATAAAATTCATTGTAAGGGATAAGATATAATGGAGGCTATCATAGAATAACTGTGGATAAGATAATGGTAGAGATAAAAAAATAATCAAATGATTAATATATCTAATATCATGAAATAAGAATAAATATTGGGACATCATAACAGAATAAATAATCACATGGATAGAAATTATTGGTTACATAATGATATAATGCATAATGCCGAACATCATAATCTTACCATCAAGGCCTAATTCAATGAAATCATAAATATATAGGTAATGAATACACTAAATTCTCAATGTAATTTGTCTATTGTGACTTAATAATTCATCAAGGTTCTAATATAGGCCCCACCAGTCACTTTTTCAAAGCAATAAATTTACCATATAAAACAAATGAATAACAATACAATACATAATCAATATTCATTACTAATAAATAAGTATCTTTATTTAAATAATATACACAAGTAATAGAAATACATTACTCAGAAAATAAATAGTATAACATGGTCAAAAGACATCTAGAGAAAGAAGTAGGATGATATCATTAAATCATGTCCCAAGTGTAATATAAGGGGGGATTAAGGATGATGACATAGAAGAAAAATACATTTTAACGATCAATAGGAAAATTAAATGAAAAATAAGAGGAAATACCACTTTTCATTTTGAAATCATTAAGAATTAAATAATTTTGAAAAATAATTAAAAAACAAGGAAATGAATCTTTATTGGGAATAGTGTTCATAATGGTGAAATAATGTGTTCAAATAAAAAATAATAAAAAAATATTTTATATTTTTTTCAACACTATCATTAAAATAAAACGATATTATTCACCTTAAAAAGTTAATTTATCAATGGTGAAGATTTTTTTTGAGAATAATTAAATTTGCAAACAAAATATTTAGCATTAGAGCTATGAATAATACATAAATTATATCTCAAGGAAATTTAGAGTGGAAGATAAAAAACATAATCATGAAATGATAAACAAATTTAGTATTTCAAAAGATTTTTTTTTAAAATCCACATCATAAAATGGGTGATAAATATCCCATTTGAAAAGAGGTAATGAGATATTTTCATGTAAATATAATTGATAATTACTTTTATTTCAATATTATAAATGTTATCATTGGAAGGAAGACTGAATATGGATATGGAAGAAAAGATCTCATTTAGAGAGGATTAGAATTATTCTTAACATCATCAAATATTATAAATAAAGAAACCCATCCTAGAATAAGTTTTTATGTGAAACATTAATTCCCTATAAAATTATTAGTAAATATAATATAATATAATCAGAGTATAGATAAAAAAATCTGGTAAAACCTTAGTCAAAGAGAAACAATTATGGCTCGAGAAAATAAGTTGAGTCAAGAGAACCTACTATAAATTTCGTAATAATTGAATGAAATGGATGATAATGTGAGATTAATTAATGTACTTGTAAATCCTACAAAAAAATAAAAAAAATCAATGGGAAATAACCACACCAGTTAAAATAAGAATGGATGCATAAAAAGGAAATATGCCTCAATGACTGGAAATTGAGACGAAAACCCTTACCTTTACTCTATAATTTCATTAATATTATTTAACATCATGTATATTAAACATAACCATCCTAATAACCTATTCCATAACTATATGAACTTATAATAACATTTCTGATATTTAATTATAATCATTAATTATTTATTATTTTTCTCAATAATATTTATTATCATCATATGATGTTAGTAGTTTTTTTTCCATGAGAAGTTTTTGTAATTTAAATGTCAATCATTATTCTGTTAGATATAATTTCTTCATTGAAAGATCATTAAACAAACATAGAATAATTGTTTTTTAATTATTTTTAAATTAATAAATTAACTCCATGAATGTTTTATATATGATTCATGATGATGGATTCAAAGTCAAAATTATTTGAGTAATTTTTAATATGTGAATGTTTTTAAATTAATAAAAAAATAAAATATTAATATAAAACTTCCATACCCTTGACAATATTATGGATTTAATTTTTATTCATTAAATAAATTATTATAATTATCCATGTAATGAGATGATGAGAAATAAAATACACTTTTATTTGGAGGTAGTAGTTTGTACGTAAACACATATGACATATTCATTTTCCATTGAATATAAGGAAGGTAAGAAATTAGTTGTTTTTTATTGTTTAAATAATATTATAAATAACATATTTTTTTAAATAGTACTTAACTATACATGTTAGAATGCGATTAAAAATAAAACATGTTAATGGAGGTGGTATTCTGTATATACACATGACAATATTTTTATTTTTCAAATGGAAAAGGGTGAATGGTTGGTATTGTATATTTAATTACAAGAAAAAAAAATACGTATATAAATAATATTTATTTCATCATTTTTAATGGTTAATATATGATTATAGGATAGATATTGAGAAGGAAAAATATTAGAGATTCTTTAGTACTTATGTTGAGTATTTGAACATTTTCATAAAGTACTTCTTGGAAATAGAGGACTTATGTCATCTTATAGTGACCAAATACTCAAGGTAATGGATGATGATTCAATAGGATGTAAAATGGGTAGTGGTTTTAGGGAACCATATATTTTTATAGTGGATTTTATGGGGGTATTGGAAGGTCCCTTATATAAGTGAGGGGAATGTGATTTTTATAAATATAACCTATTAATATGTTAGGAACACATGTTTCACTTATATAGTATATTAAGAAGTGGAAAATAATAGATATTATATATTTTTCGGTTGAGGAACACCTCAAATAGTAAACATTAGACATTTCATTACCATTTTTTTATCTCTTTCACACTTGGTTAAACTCTTTTTACCTTAAAAAAACCTTTATCATTGTAATTAGATTTTCATCCTCGCTAACTAATTTTTGTGAATAAAAATCAAAATATAATTAGTAATTAATTTATATAATCTAATTTCAAATATGTAAAAAAAATTATCAAACTTGTTTTCTAAGGTTGATAAATATTAATTTTACTAATTGTGCACATTATGTCCAAAAAACCATTTTGAGAAAAATTATATTTTAAAGAATAAAAATAATGTTTAGGAGAAAAGTATATATATTGTTGATTTCACATAAATTAATTGGTGTATTATTATAAATATAAAATTTATATTGTTTTAATATAAATTCAATGTCACATTCCAACTTGAGAAATCTTAATTAAAAGACAAAGATAATTTTTTATAAGGATAAAATATTACTTTTGTTTTAAAAATGTTAAACTTGAATTTTTTAAATACAACCTAGTATTTTATAAATGAACAAATTTACTCTATGAATATATTTTTGTTATAGATAATGTTTGTTAAGTTTCTAATTGTACTTACCATATGATATAGTCATAAACTCTATAGTATTAATAAAAACCAAATTTTTTAATAATAATCGAATAATCAATATTTTTGGAAAACATCTTAAAATTTATTATAAGATAATATTATTATGATAAACCCAAAAATGATGTTAATTTTATCTAATTAAAATTATAATATTTTATATTTTTATTATAAAATATAATGTAAAACTATTTTTATAGAAAAAATGATTTTCCGAATATTAACTATTCTTATTCTTATTTCCAATAAATTAAAATTTAAATTAGTGTTAATATATAATTAATATTTAATATATTTTATCACCATTTAACTAATATATATTTTTTATTATAAAAAATGTATTTTCACTAGAAAACAATCATTAGTAAGATATATTTTGTGGTATAATGTGATATTATTTTTTATTTAGCCATAATAATTGAATTTTATCAATTCATTTGTATTAAAATGATCTATAATTTACTTTAAAATTAGAAATGTGATATTTTAAAAAACCTTGTGATATATAAATAAATTATTAAATTAATTATTATGTGTTTTTTGTCAACATAATTTCTAATTAAATTACCCCTCATGATATTAATGTAACACATACATATAAGATAAGCTCTGGTGTCAATTGTGAGTTGCGATTTAGCAAGCATGGTTATCATGGAAATTACCACATGCTTCAACATCTCTAGTAATCAATTTTACTCAAACTATAATTATTGTAAATTGGATTGGTCTTAGTCTAGAGAAAACCATAGAGAAACTACTTATTTAACAATCTAGGAAATGTAAGACTTATAAGAGAGATTCATATTTCTCAATGACATCACTTCTCATTTTTATATAGTTTTTACAAAGTGTTTACCATTATTTATAAACACTAAATTAAAATACACTATAATGCTCCAATTTAATATTTTTTTGTGTATAATGGTTTCATTTTAGTTTTCTATTATGTGTGAAACATGTTATGTAACATTATATATGTTTAAAATAAAATTATTACTAAAATTTTAAATAATTAAATTTATAACATCCCAAAATGTTATAGGGATAAAATTATAAATATTACTACCCATGTCAACAAGGAAAATCTTTCTTTTGGGATCCAATCGGATTAAAAATCCATATATAAAGTGGTTTGGATATGAGTTTTAATCAGCATGGGTGACCTCCTTAGATGTTTCCTAAGGTGTGTGCGAGTGAGGGAAAAACCCCCTAGAAAGAACACGTGATGGACTGGTGTGATAGTCATTATTCTAATATCGCATTCATGAATGTGGGTGAGAACCTGGGATGAGATGACAAAAGTCTTTAGGGGAAACTAGGGTTCCTTCAGGGCCCAATTGTTATATTAGTATTTGTCTTATATATATTTAACATGATAAAGATCATGGTGTTGATATAACATGGTGTACAAATCCATGTATTCATATAGCTCTATGATCTCACTTGTCTTGGTTGTTCACATTTGGAATTAGACCTGAAATGTATTGTCCATGTTTTGACATAATATAGAATACTCCACCTCACTTTCTGACTTATAATTCTCATCAAGAACTAGGGGATCTAGTTTATAAAACATTATCTCATAACATAGTATGATGAACAAGAACTTGTACCACTCTTGTATGTTTATGTTGGTTAGGAGATTGTATTTATACAATATTTATCATTAGGATAATTTTGAGGTAGTATGAATTTCCATTTTATATATAAAATAAAATTAGATTTTAATAATTTATCTAGATTACCTAGTGTGGCATAATAAATTTTATTTCCTTAATCTCTCATTATTTTATCAAATCCCAATAGCCCTCACCATCGTATTCAGAATATTCCATCATGTGGATATTTAATCGAAAAGGATCCACATTTTCATTCACATAACCTATACCATGGACATGACAATTACACAAAGGTATTTTGGTAGGAGTTCTTACCAACCACATTAACTCATAGTTCCTTAATCCTGTGAGTGAATTCCCTAATCCTGAAATCCTAAAATCTGATCTTCTTACCAATTACCTCAATTTTTTTAATTATACCTTGTGCATTAACCATAATACCAATTTGGTTTCATTAAACAATTATATTTGTTTAGAATACTCAATAATTGAAATGTTTCCTCAACCCTGGCATGCTTGGAACTTTAACTATCAATGAATTCCAACATAGATGGTGAAATTTGATATCAACCCTCACATTCTTGTTAATATTATATAGATTTTAAATAATTAATTAACCATGTTTGATATTTTTTTTGTATAATCTATTTATTTTATTTTATCAAATATGATAGTTATTTCATCTACTTCATGCTATCAAAATTAAACATAAAATAAACATTACATCACATAAATAAATAAATAACCAATCACTGAACAAAATAAACTAAAAATGGGTTAAAATCATGAGATTTTAACTGCCGGTTGGTTTATCAGGAAAATGATAAATACCCTTGAACCTTATTAATAAATTCCTTTGATTAGGCTTGGTCTGAGTTACCACATTTCACATTTAACATATGTATCTACTTGGTTGATTTCACCTTTCTCAATCATAAACCATCTCCCCATGCTGATAAATCCTTCCTTTATATATTATTACTCACATACAAGTAATTAAAACCATGCATTTAGGGTTATATAAATAATGTATGGACACATTGACCAATACATAATAAGAGGTTAGGTATGATACACAAATAATAATATTTAATTTAATAAATTTTTATCAAAAAACCAATTATGTAATTAATTAAACTAAATTGAAATTCAACTCATACATAGTCAGGCCTAGCTCATGATCATCAAAAAAAACAAAACAACTACTTGATAGCATTAATTTCAATGTGTTCTTTATTAAGATAAATTAATCAAATTAATAAATTAATTAGATTTTTTATTAATTAATAAAATTGTATTAACTATCATTCCAAACATTCTTTAGGATTCCAATCCCATGTAATTTTAAATTAATCAAATAAATTAATTTCAATTTAAAATTTATTAACTATATGACATGGACTATAGGCGTCATGGAATGTACCCTTATGAGTATTCTTAAACCTATTTATAGAGTTTAACTATTACATGATGTGCATTGTCACTAACACTACATGTTACCAAAACTATGTATATTACTTTTTATGTAATGTGTACTTACATGACATGTATTCCTATTATATTTTTCATTCCATGGGTTAGTTTGTGTATCCTACACAACATTTCTAATGACATGACTTGGCTATATATATGTGGTGGGTACGATTGGTGATTCTCATGAAGTACATGGAATTCACAAAATCATACACTTCATTTATATAAAAAATATCATAGAAAATAATAATTAAATCATTAATATCCTACATGACCTATAAAAATAAATCAACTCATAATTCATGTGAAAAACCTATCACATACCATGTATGATCATCTAAAAGGAATGTAGTCTGGTTTTGATTTAATAATTTTTTATTTCAACATGCTTGTCTCACACGGAATGCCTATATCAGTGTGTACCTTGTGTGAGTTGGACCAAGTTACATGACATGTAAAACCATAAACACAACATGTAATTCATTTTTGTCACCCACACGACCCCTAGGGACTCAAAAATTATTTTTAATAGGTTATCACATCTTACATGGTACGTGAAGCATGCTACACACAGTATGATTCACTTGATGACATGTTGTTTGGATAAAAGTCAATACATGGTGTGTATTTATTGTATTCCATGTAATTTGACCACATGTATTCTATGATTTATACAGTGGAAATCTACAAGAGTTTGTAGAAAATGAACAACATCTACTCACTACATAAACAAAATCATACCACTTTCTAATTGGTGATGAATACATGACATGTAATGACAAATTTTACCAAACCTCGACACAATGTGTCATGATTTTAATAACTAATCATGGTATGGTTGAGCATGATTTCATGATTTGTAATTTTATGTTTCACACTATGAATCTGTGTCATATATCCAAAATCTGCATCACATATGAGTGAGAATTTATATGGTTATTTACATGTTATAATCATCTTCATGGTCATATGAAATTGAGGGATCGTGTTATATCAAATTTAAAGTTAATAAATTAAAAATTAGAAATTAATTACCTCTAAAAATATCAAAATTTTATAAAAAACGAAAAACTATAAATTAATACATTACCACGTTAATACCACTTGATGGTCCTTGGTCAGAACATAAGAATTTGAGCCCATTATTAACAATGGTTTTGATTGGTTTCTTCCGAATAATTCTTAGACTAGTTTATGGAAATAGTAAAATATTTAAGAATATTGTCCTTTAACATGTTATTTATAATTAATTTATAATAATAATTACCTTGAATTGAATATTATTTCCTCTCTGAAGATCAATTAGGTATATTTCATTATAACTCTATCCTCACATTGATGAATCTAGTGCATATTTCTTTTAGTGGAATCCACACATGATATAGTAATCTCAAAATATTATCATGGACACTCTAGGTGATAGCATGGAGGATCCAAAAACATTACATTATTCTCTATTAATGTAATTTATCAAATATTTTACCATGAAAATATTTAAAATATATCTACTAATATTTTTGGAACTAGAAACTGAGAAGATGTGGGATTCAAGGCCTGATGTGTATGAAATTGATATTTGAAAAATAGTAAATAAATAAATTTGAAACATGGATACTTTTCATAAAAAAAGTAGAATAAATTCTAAATAGATTCTCATTTCATAAATACGAGGCCTTTTTTGAATCTCGAGACTATTTTTAACCATAGGCATGACGCAACCTTAGAGCATGCCTGACACTTGAGTTGGGTGTGATTGTGGGAAATAATTTTTTAAAAAAAATAAATACAATAAAATAATATATTTTATTAATTTTCCATGACATGAGTTACATGAAAATATAAATTTATGACGGGATATATAGGTTATCCCTACAACCCTAGTGATCTTGAGGATATATTAGAGGAGATTTTGGTGAATGCAATAGATCTCAATTGATAATTAAGGATAATCTTTACAACATAGCTTGTGGATATCACCAATAAAATATAAATTTGATGATTCTTCACAAGTGATTTATATAAATTAAGGTGTGTAATTTGTGTTCTGAGGATTCATCCCATTTATTTATCTTATGTTGAACATCGCTCAATTAAATGAAAAAGAATTAATCCATGTTTCGACAAATCATTTATTTTATGGTTGATTTATTTTTTTGTTGCCTCATTGTCTAACTAATTGTTTAACTATTGTATGAAAAAAATATGAAGGATGAAATAAACACAAGACGAGGTTCATTCCTCACATTTATTTTTTATGATTTTCTCCCCTTCTTCATCATATGTTTATCATGGGAAATTTATTTGTCCCACAGTTTAATAGGTACATGGTAGTTGATCATTGGATGATTTTTTTAAACAAAAGATCGATACCACATCTATAATTTACCATTGAGCTTTCAATCAAGGATCAATGGAATTAGAGGATGAAGAGTGGTAGATTGGACTAATAGTTTCTATTTTTATGGTTGGGTTTATGATGATGGAAGTAGAAAAGTGAGTCTTTCCTAATTGATTCATCTGGTCAAAAATAGTTATCTAATGATAAATCATGTCTAAACTAGATTTAAAATCTATGGGAGGGATTTGAAGCATATTTAGTAGCGATGTAGATGAAGGATGCATGAAGAACATGTGGGTTCTATAAATTTATAAACTATAGAGAATGTGATACAAGGATAAATGGAATGTGGGGCTCTACGTTCTGTTAGAGTTTCCATGGAATATAAAAGGACAAAATTTAGTGTGGTCACTACAACATGTTGTGTGGCCTTATGTTGGGGATATGCCATATATCTCAAAGTACATGCATGCATGATCTGAGTACAAGGTACAAGTCATGTACTCAAACATGGATAGAGTAAATGGGATGATCCATGTACTCGGACACATTTATGTGTATAATGGCACAACCTGAGGTACAAGGGTACAGGTAGTGGGACACAGGTATGGACATGTATATGTCCAAATTTAGTGTTATTGTAACATCCCATGTAAGTAATGAATAATAGATATTTTTATCTATGTCTATTAATGAATTATATATTGTTTTAGAGGCTTAAAATGAAAATAAATCCAATCATAAGCATGGAATACACTAATATTCTTATGAGATTTTTTTACTGCCTTTTGATGGAAAACACTTTTTAAATCAATATTTTGACAATTTTATAATCTATATTTTTCAAAATAAACATATTAATTATTATTGGGACATTGAATTTTACATTGTATAAATTTTTGGTATTTTTCTGACAATGTTCATTTTTTAATGAATAGTGAAAAATACTGCATTTTACATCAAAACTGCTTTTTCATTAAATTTAATGATATAGTTAGATTATATTCTTATTTGGTCTTCAAGTGTAATCTGAATATAATTTTACCATTTAATCCAATGGTGGTCATTAGGATTAATTTCACTTTGGAATTGGTCATAAACTAATGCCAAACTTTTAATAGATATTGTTTCAAAAAACCCGCTATTTGTCATGACAGCAGGAATTAATTATTCAATTAATTAATGTAACTTATATTATTATAATTCTGTAAAATAGACATAATTTTTGAATTCGGAATATCAAATATATCTTAGGGTGAATTTTTGGTAATTTTCTGAAAAACTTCAATTTTTGATTAATAGTGAAACCACTAAGTGGTACTTATAAAAACTGATTTTTCCATTTAAATGAAATTTTGCCATCATTGTATTTTTAATTTCAAAACTCTGAGATACATGGTTGTCATTAATAAGTAAAATGTGGTTCAACATAATTAAAATAATTTTTTGGTGAATAGTAACTTATTAAGTTCTTAATCGCGATTAGTGGTAATTGGTGTAGTTTAAGGTAAAAATAATGATATAATAGCATGAGATGAGCTTGCAACATATCCTACCCTCATTGGATGTGTCATGGCAGACCATGATAAGCCATGGGTCAACTTGGGGACCCCATGGAGCCACTTTGGTTGGGAAATGACATAAATAAATTTTTATTTAATGTTAAAGTAAAAATGACACAAACATGAGTTATGTTACTAAATAATTTTTTATATGGGGTAATACAAGTCAGATTTTTTACTATAAATATTCATTAGAAAGATAAAAATATTTACTACATCATAGTGATTTTCTATAATTTTTAGACATTAAATAAATTAAATTATATATGACATCATGATGATGCAGCGATGACCTCATTATTTAACGATTTAAATAAAATGGAAAGTTAATGTAAAATATAAAACCTAAACATGGCCAAAACCAATTGGATGAGTGGATTTCGAACCCTTATCACCTTATCATATAATTATATCAATGTGGGACCTTTTCAATCCGAAACTCATTTTAAAATAAAGTTACTTATCTTTACTTTCCAAGAGTTCCCCTCCTCTCCTCTTACAAAAGGCCCCCACCTCTACCTCCTTACCCACACTCCCAAAGCCTTTGTCTCGGCCAAACCCTGCCCATTTTGTCTCTCCACTTCCCTCTCTTACTGCTTGAAGCATCACTTTGGGCAGAAGTCTTCCCAAGGAAGCCTTTGAGCTCAAACCAAAGGGAGTTACCCGATTTTAAGGTAATGTCTTCTTTTGAGTCCTTTTGTTTTATTTTGCTTCTCCAACCCCATAAACTCTTTTTATTATTTTCTTTTGTAACAACTCCAGTATCCTCAATATACTAGGATGTTGTTATAATATGTATTCGAGCTACACTTACACACACTTACATCTAATGGTTAACGAACATACTGTTTCCATGGATGGTGAATTTATGCCTCGCAAAACGATGATTGTTCAACATTCTTTTAACACCTTCAAAGGTGGCCATTAAGATGTAACTATATTTATATATGATATATAATATGTTTATGTTTTCCTTAAGCTTCTGTTTTTTTCTTTTTGGTCAAACTTTTATGGTTTCCATTATGGGTAAACGCGATATCTTCATTTAAGGAAGTGCGGACTACCGCCCCCTCAAAGTGATTTGATTCGTTAAATACCATATGTGGGACGTATAAAGGATGGAACTCTGATATTATATACGATATTATAATGGAATTATAATATACCTTTATATCATTATGATTCCATTCTATAATATACGAAATAGAAATGAAAGTAGCGTTCAGGCGTACGTACGGCTTACCGTCTCCATGAACGGTGCATTTCATTTCTTACCTATAAATGATTATGTAATATTATAAATGAATGTATATACTGGATATATATGATATATAAATAATGATTATAATTATGGATATAATGGATACATGAACAACATGTAATTATAAAGGGTTTATTTTTGACTCAAGTACCAATGATCGTTAAAACGACCGTTATTAACTTAAATAATTACATAGTGTTCATGACATGACAATTAGTGATATAAATGGAATAATGAACTTGAAAAAGGTTCTTAAAGAAGTAGAAATTAACTCAAGTTTATTATTCAAGACATTAAAGAATGATCGAGTCAAGTCGGACCCGAGGTATGGGACTTCGTCTCAATCTCCTTTCATTGAGGCATATTTTGTTTTATACACAACCTTCTTTTATACGGTTTATAAACCCCTTTTACTTTTACGTTTATTAAAAAGGAATATTTTTTATATGAAGAGTTTACTAAATGAAAAAAGGGAATGTTTTTGTCGTATGTATGCGGCGACAATGACTTCTCCACCGCCGTGACCATTATTTGAGTTTCGGCTTCCTCTACAAGCCATACCTTTTTTTAAAAGAAAAATAAATACCATGTTTTACTTTTCTTTTATTTTGGTATTGAAAATTGTTTTCATAATGTTTTTATATCAATGTTTTGTATTGATATATTGTTATTGAAAGGTGGAAATGTTATGTTTCCTTTATGCATGTTTTATGTGATACAATTATGTTGAGGTTCTTGGGCATTATTATGAAGATGGGTGGTTCCGTGATAGACTAAGGGCGGGTGAGCCCGATATAGCTCTCCAATGCATTGGGTAATGCGAAGGAGTGAAACATTAATGTTTCTCCGAAGAGATTTAGGGAATATACAGTGATGGGTATTCCAAAACGTAACCAAGAGGGTTACTCCATACATAAGGATTTTATGAATGCCTCAAGTTACCTTTATGTCTTATGATTTCTATGATTTATTCATGATTTGATGAGGTATGTTAAAATGATTATGTTTTATGGGTAAAGTATGATCCCATTATTATGTATATATGTACCCATGTTTCCTTTCTATATTTTTATATCCCTTACTGAGCTTTTTAAGCTCATCCCAAGTTTTTTTTGAAATGTTTTTCACAGGTCAATGGAAAGGTACATGATATGATGACAGTGTCAAGTAAGTGTCAAGAAATAATCCATGTTTTATTTTAAATATGTTTCCATTTATGGGAATGAAGAATACTATCTTTATGTAACCACTTTGTTTATATGTGGATTGTAATGCATGTTTTATGATCTAATTCTCTAAAACTCTATACCCGAAAAGATCCTCAATGTGTAATCTTGTAATAACTCAAGATTAAGTAAGGTTTAAGGCTGGGGCCTTATAGTTGGTATCAGAGGTCGGTTTAGATAAATTTAGGAGTTATAATTCTATTAAATTATTATCCAAAAATATTTTTTTTTTGAAATGATATAGCATTTGAAGATTACCATGTTGCTTCATCTAAGACATGTTTGTTCAGAATGGTTTTTCGTAGAGGAAACAGGGAAGAAGTGCTAGGAAGGAATACAGAAGGAAATAACCTTCTGAATTAGCATCCTGAGATGGTCGGAATTGGAACTGAACAGTTTGTTGCAGTAATGGCACAGTTGAATCAAGCGATAAATGGCGGTGGTATCCATACATGAGATCAGCCAGATCAACCTCAGAGGAGCATGTCAGTGGTGGAATATTTCATGAGGCAACATCCCCTATCATTCAGAGGATCATCTGACCCTATGTTAGCTGAAGGGTGGATTAAAGCACTAGAGAAGATTTTTGATGTCATGGGGTGTTCAGACAATCAAAAGTTTAGTCTTTCTATTTACCGTTTGGAGGGTGAGGTAGATCAGTGGTGGTCTATGGTTAAAAATATCAGGGACGCCGATGAGATTGATGCTCTTGACTGGGATGAATTCAAAGGTATGTTTCTTGAGAAGTATTTTCCTAAGGCTGTTCGACATAGGATGGAAAAGCAATTCTTGGAATTGAGGCAAGAGGAAGACTCAGTGGCTACCTATGAAGAAAGGTTCACTCGATTGGCAAGGTATGATCCAAATTTTATCCGAGACCTTGATAGTAAAATCAATCGTTTTTACTCAGGATTAAAGCCAAAATATCGAAGGGCATTAGCTTATCGTGAGTTTAAAAGTTATGAAAAGATTGTTCGATGTGCTGAGAAGGTGGAAATGGAGTTTGCCGATGATCAAGTGTTCTATAACAACCAACAGAAAAAGAGACCGAGGTGGCAGGAGAAAGGTAAGAATTCTTCAAAAAAGTCTGATGGTAAGAAATCTAAGTTTCTAGTTTGTGATAAATGTGGCAAAAGTCATGCTGGGGAATGTCTTCTGAATTCTGGAAAGTGCTACCGATGTGGTACGATGGGACATAAGGCTCGTGATTTCACTGAAAAGGATCAAGGTGAAGGTAATACCAAATTTGATTTACAGTTAGTGAAATGTTATAAGTGCAATGAGATGGGTCACTATGCAATCGAGTGTCCGACAAAGAGCTTGAGTGATGGGAAGCAGTTAGAATACAAGCAAAAAGGGGTGGTGAAATCCTTTGTAACTACTTCAGCAGGTGTCGGGCCATCAAATGAAGTTGTATCAGGTACTTTGTTTTTTCAGATTATGACAGTGTGTTTTTTGATTCGGGATCCACACATTCTTTCATCTCTGAAACCTTTTCTAGTAAAATGGGAATACCATCTCAATAAATGACTCCTGAACTTTTGGTAAAAACACCTGGGGGAAATGTTGAGGCAAAAAGAATTTATAAGAATCTTCCTATCCTTATCTGTGGAAGGAACCTACTTTCAAACCTTATTGTTCTACCTCTATTAGAGTTTGATGTTATCCTGGGTATGGATTGGCTCTCTATTTACCATGCTAAGATTTAATGTAGAGCTAAAGAAGTTTCTTTTCAGAAAGACTTTCAGTTTGTGTACAAGAATGAACCCTTACTGTTGAAAACTTATCAAGAGGCCGAGAAACTTGTAAAAGATGGAAATGAATGTTACCTTGCACACATCGTTGAAAAAAAGGAACTGTTCATATTAATGATGTGCCAGTGGTAAATGAGTATCCTGATGTTTTTCCTGATGAGTTACCTGGAATAATACCAAATCTGGAAGTTGAATTTACTGTTGACTTAGTTCCTGATTCTAAGACAATTTCAAAACCCCCTTATCGAATGGCTCAAATTGAACTTTTAGAGTTGATGGAGAAATTGCAAGATTTATTAGAGAAAGGTTTCATTCGACCTAGCACATCACCATGGGGTGCTCCTGTCTTGTTTGTTAAAAAGAAAGATGGTTCAATGAGACTTTTCATTGATTATAGAGCCTTGAATAATATCACTGTTAAGAACAAATATCCTTTGCCTCATATCGATGATTTGTTTGATCAGCTCCAGGGAGCTCAGTGTTTTTCAAAGATTGACTTGAGATCGGGGTACCATCAGCTGAAGGTAAAGGAAGAAGATGTTCCGAAGACCGTGTTCCGTACAAGATATGACCACTATGAATTTGTAGTAATGCCTTTTGGGCTATCCAATGCACCTGCTGTATTCAGGGACTTAATGAATAGAATTTTCCATGAGATCTTGGATAAGTTTGTGATGGTTTTTATTGATGATATTTTGGTGTTTTCTAAAAGTAATGAAGAGCATGAAAGACATTTAAGGGTTATCTTGAAAACCTTAAAAGGAAATAAATTGTATGGGAAATTCAGCAAGTGTGAGTTTTGGTTGCAACGAATTTCTTTCCTTGGTCACATTGTTTCTAAATATGGGATAACTGTTGATCCTGCAAAAACAAAAGTTGTGGAAGACTGGCCAAGACCCACAAATGTAACTGACATTCATAGCTTCCTTGGTTTGGCAGGCTATAACCGAAGGTTTGTTAGAAACTTTTCACGGTTATCTTGTCCAATGACTAAGATAACTCATAAGGGTGTTAAGTTTATCTGGACAAAAGAATGTCATGATTATTTTCAGGAATTGAAAAGAAGATTGGTGAATGCTCCAGTTTTGGCACTACCTTCTAGGAATGGTGAGTTTGTTATATACAGTGACGCTTCATTGAAAGGACTTGGTTGCGTCCTAATGCAGAAAGATCAGGTAATTTCTTATGCTTCACGACACTTGAAAACTCATGAGGTAAATTACCCTACACAAGATTTGGAATTAGCTGCTGTTGTTTTTGCTTTAAAAATTTAGAGGCATCATTTGTATGGAGTAAAGTGTGAAATATATACCGATCACAAAAGTTTAAAGTATATATTCACTCAGAAAAAACTGAACATGAGAAAAAGGAGATGGACAGAATTAATCAAGGATTATGATAGTACAATTCATTACCATCCAGGAAAAGCAAATAAAGTGGCTGATGCTTTGAGTCGAAAAAGTAATGCTTCATTAGCAATGTTGTGTTTGGAACGTGATCCTTTGGTTAATGATTTGATGAACTTTGGCATAGAAGTTGTGGGTGCAGGAAGTTCTTCTGTTTTGTTTCAGGTATCAGTGAGATCATCTCTATCAGATAGAATCAAGCAAGCACAGAAGCAAGACAGTGAGTTTCAGAAAAAGGTAGTGCTAGTTCAGAAAGGTAAGTTGCCTGAATTCAAATTGATAATGATTGCGTTTTGAGATTTGGTAAGAGATTGTGTGTTCCTTGTGATTCACAATTGAAGAGAGAGTTGTTATGTGATGCTCATAGTTCTCCGTTTTCAGTTCATCCTGTCAGTACTAAGATGTATAGAGATCTGCGGGAGTATTACTGGTGGGAATGGAATGAAAAGAGATATTGCTGATTTTACTGTGAAGTGTTTGACTTGTCAGCAGGTTAATGTAGAGCGGCAGTTACCGAAAGGGATGCTTCAGCCTTTACCAGTTCCAGAGTGGAAATGGGAGAATATATCCATGGACTTTGTTGTGGGATTACCGAAGACATCTCGTGGTAATAATGCAATCTGGGTTATTGTTGATCGCTTGACTAAATCTGCTCAATTCCTTACTATACGAGATAATTTTTCCCTAGATCAACTTTCCCGTTTGTGTCTTAAAGAGATAGTCAGGTTACATGGAGTTCCTATCTCCATTGAATATGATCGTGATCCTAGGTTCACTTCTATCTTTTGGAAAGGCCTTCATAAGTCGTTGGGTACTGAATTAAATTTTAGTACAGCTTTTCATCCTCAATCAGATGGGCAGTCAGAACAAAAAATTCAGACATTGGAGGATATGCTACGTTCTTGCTCTATGGATTATCAGGGAAGCTGGGACCAACATCTTTCTTTGGTTGAATTTTCATATAATAACAGTTTTCATTACAGTAAACAGATGGCACCATTTCAGGCATTATATGGGAAGCGGTGTCGAACTCCAGCTTTCTGGGATGAAGTGGGTGAAAGGAAGTTGATGGGACCATAATTGGTAGAAGATATGGTAGAAAAAGTTCAGTTGATTTAGAAGCAAATGAGAACAGGTCAGAGCAGGCAGAAGAGTTATGCGGATAACCGGAGGAAGGATCTATCTTTCGAGGTAGGTGATCATGTTTTTCTCAAGGTTTCTCCTTGGAAAAGTGTGATGAGATTTGGTAAGAAAGGAAATCTATGTCCAAGGTTTATTGGACCATATGAAATTCTAGAGAGAGTTGGATCAGTTTCATATGGGGTGGCTTTACCTCCGAGTTTATCTCAGGTACACAATGTTTTTCACGTTTTGATGTTGAGAAAGTATATGCCAGATCCATCTCATGTTTTGAGTCCAGAGGTAGTTTAGCTGGAAGAGAACCTATCTTATGAGGAACAACCAGTCCAGATTCTTGACCACAAGGAGCAAGTGTTACTGAATAAGGTGATTAAGCAGGTAAAGGTTTTGTGGAAAAACCACATGATGGAAGAGGCAACATGGGAATCTGAAAATGCAATGAGGGATAAGTACCCCCATTTATTTGATAAGTAAATAAATTGCGGGGACACAATTTTCTAAAGGGGGGAAGGATGTAACATCCCAAGAAATTAATTAATAATATATATTTTTATCTCTGTCTATTAATGAATTATATATTGTTTTAGAGGCTTAAAATGAAAATAAATCCAATCTTAAGCATGAAATACACTATTATTCTTAAAAGATTGTTTTAATGCCTTTTGATGGAAAACCCTTTTTAAATCAATATTTTGACAATTTTATTATCTATATTTGTCAAAATAAATATATTCATTATGATTGGGACATTTAATTTTACATTTGATAAATTTTTGGTATTTTTTCTGACAATGTTCATTTTTTAATGAATAGTGAAAAATACTGCATTTTACATCAAAACTGCTTTTTCATTTAATTTAATTATATGGTTAGATTATATTTTTAATTGGTCTTAAAGTGTAATCTGAATATAATTTTACCATTTAATCCAATGGTGGTCATTAGGATTAATTTCACTTTGGAATTGGTCATAAACTAATGTCAAACTTTTCATAGATATTGTTTCAAAAAACCCGCTATTTGTCATGACAGCGGGAATTAATTATTAAATTAATTATTGTAACATATATGATTTGAATTCTGTAAAGTAGACATCATTTTTGAATTCAGAATATAAAATATAGCTTAGGGTGAATTTTTTGAAATTTTCTGAAAAACTTCAATTTTTGATGAATAGTGAAACCACTAAGTGGTACTTATAAAAACTGATTTCTCCGTTTAAATGAAATTTTGCCATCATTGTGTTTTGAATTTCAAAAATCCGATATACATGGTTGTCATTAAGAAGTAAAATGTGGTTCAATGGGATTAAAATAATTTTTTGGTGAATAGTAACTTATTAAGTTCTTAATCGCGATTAGTGGTAATTAGTGTAGTTTAAGGTAAAAATAATGTTTTAATAGTATGAGATGAGCTTGATACATGTCCTACCATCATTGGATGTGTCATGGCCGACCAAGAAAAGCCATGGGTCAACTTGGGGACCCTATAGAGCCACTTTGGTTGGGAAATGACATAAATAACTTTTTATTTAATGTTAAAGTAAAAATGACACAAACATGAGTTATGTTAGTAAAACAATTTTTATATGGGGTTATACAAGTCTGATTTTTGACTATAAATATTTATTAGAAAGATAAATATATTTCCTACATCAAATTATTTTTTTTTCTAATTTTTAGACATTAAATAAATTAAATTATTTATGACATCATGATGATGCAGCGATGACCTCATTATTTAACGATTTAAATAAAATGGAAAGTTAATGTAAAATATAAAACCTACACATGGAAAAAACCAATTGGATGAGTGTATTTCGAACCCTTATCTCCTTATCATTGAATTATATCAATGTGGGACCTTTTGAATCCGAAACTCATTTTAAAATAAAGTAACTTATCTTTACTTTCCAAGAGTGCCCCTCCTCTCCTCTTATAAAAGGCCCCCACCTCTACCTCCTTACCCACACTCCCAAATCCTTTGTCTCGGCCAACCCCTGCCCATTTTGTCTTTCCAATTCCCTCTATTACTCCTTGAAGCCACACTTTGGGAAGAAGTCTTCCCAAGGAAGCCATTGAACTCAAACCAATGGGAGTTACCCGATTTTAATGTAATGTCTTCTTTTGAGTCCTTTTGTTTTATTTTGCTTCTCCAACCCCCTAAACTCTATTTATTATTTTCTTTTGTAACAAATACAGTATCCAAAATATACTAGGATGTTGTTATAATAAGGATTCGAGCTACGCTTACACACACCTACATCTAATGGTTAACGAACATACTGTTTCTGTGGATGGTGAATTTATGCCTCCCGAAACGATGATTGTTCAACATTATTTTATCACCTTAAAAGGTGGACATTAAGATGTCACTATATTTATATATGATATATAATATGTTTATGTTTTCCTTAATCTTCTGTTTTTTTCTTTTTGGTCATACCTTTATGGTTTCCATTTTGGGTAAACGCGATATCTTCATATAAGGAAGTGCGGACTACCGCCCCCTCAAAGTGATTTGATTCGTTAAATACCATATGTGGGACGTATAAAGGATGGGACTATGATATTATATATTATATTATATTTAAATTATAATATACCTTTATATCATTATGATTCCATTCTATAAAATACGAAAGAGAAATGAAAGTATCGTTCATGCGTACGTACGACTTACCGTCTCCATGAACGGTGCATTTCATTTCTTACCTCTAAATGAAAAAGTAATATTAGAAATGCATGTATATACTAGATATATATGATATATACATAATGATTATAATTCTGGATATAATGGATACATGAACAACATGTAATTATAAAAGGTTTATTTTTGACTCAAGTACCAATGATCGTTAAAACGACCGTTATTAACTTAAATAATTACATAGTGTTCATGAAATGGAAATAAGTGATATAAAAGGAATAATGAACATGAAAAAGGTTCTTAAATAATTAGAAATTAACTCAAGTTTATTATTCAGGACATTAAAGAACGATCGAGTCAAGTCGGACCCGAGGTATGGGACTTCGTCTCAATCTCCTTTCATTGAGGCATATTTTGTTTTATACACAACCTTCTTTTATACAGTGTATTAACCCCTTTTACTTTTACGTTTATTCAAAAGGAATCTTTTTTATACGAAGCTCTTAATAAACGACAAAAGGGAATGTTTTTGTCATACGTATGCGGCGACAATGACTTCTCCGCCGCCGTGGCCATTATTTGAGTTTCGGCTTCCTCTACAAGCCATAAATTTTTTTAAAAGAAAAATAAATACCATATTTTACTTTTCATTTATTTTGGTATTGAAAATTGTTTTCATAATGTTTTTATATCAATGTGTTGTATTGATATATTGTGATTGAAAGGTGGAAATGTTATGTTTTCTTTATGCATGTTTTATGTGATACGATTATGTTGAGGTTCTTGGGCATTATTATGAAGACACGTGGTTCCGTGAAAGACTAAGGGCGGGTGAGCCTGATATAGATCTCCAATGCATTTGGTAACACGAAGGAGTGAAACGTTAAGGATTCTCCGAAGAGATTTAGGAAATATACTATGATGGGTATTCCAAAATGTAACCAAGAGGGTTACTCCCTATGTAAGGATGTTATGAATGCCTCAAGTTACCTTTATGTCTTATGATTTCTATTATTTATTCATGATTTGATGAGGTATGTTAAAATGCTTATATTTTATGGATAATGTATGATCTCATTCTTATGTATATATGTACCCATGTTTCCTTTCTATATTTTTATATCCCTTACTGAGATTTTTATGCTCATCCCATGTTTTTTTTGAAATGTTTTTCACAGGTCAAGGGAAAGGTACATGATATGATGATAGTGTCAAGGAAGTGTCAAGAAATAATCCATGATTTATTTTAAATATGTTTCCATTGATGGGAATGAAGAATACTATCTTTATGTAACCACTTTGTTTATATGTGGAATGTAATTCAAGTTTTATGATCTAATTCTCTAAAACTCTAAACCCGAAAATATCCTCAATGTGTAATCTTGTAATAACTCATGATTAAGTAATGTTTAAGGCTGGGGCCTTATAGTTATGCACCATGATCCCAATTTACACATCATGCACTTCCTCAGAGAAGGCTTGGATCCCTTCATCTCTTCTGTATATAATAGGTTCAGTTGAGTGTGATACCTTTGTCCTTTCCCAGTAGAGTATAGTGTGACATTATGTCCTTGATAGAGTATTATGATCCCCTCCATGGGATAAGTATTGGATGGAGTTAAGTTCATCCCACCTATGAGACTAGGGTGAGATCCTCTATCATTTATAGATGGGGTTCATTGTATCAATATGAAAAAATTCATAGGGAATCAATATCTTATCTAGTAGGAAGATCCAGTTGGGGTTTTGGTGTTCCCCAAAATCCCTTGCTATGATATTCTACTGGGATGATGAAATTTTCAGAGATCTAGTGAGTACTTATTGGGTGGGGACCAGTGATCACGACCTATTGGATGATTTTCACCAGTTCTAGAAAGTATCATAGAGTGAATACTCCTGGAAGTTTCGTTACCTTGAATCCTTGACCGTTATTTTATGGATTGATGTATTGGTTGAGAACACTTGATATTCCTTGTCTATTATGAATATTTCTAGTTTTTTATAACTATATTGTTGTTATGAGATGACTACTCTTTATGATTTATACTTAGTAATTTTGTGGTGTCATATTGGTATTGTAATACTCACCCATGAATGGTATTTTTGAAAAAGTGTTGTGTAATATGTAGATGACGATCCTTTTGACGGTTAACAATTGGGATAGGGAGAAAGCATAACATATTTGTGATAGACATATCGATGTTTTTTCTAAGTTGTTGCATTTGATTGTGGTACCCTCTTTTCGATATTCTTGTAATTTATATTGTTTTTTGTTGGGATTTTATTTGTCCCATTTTATTAATTCTAGTACTTTTATCATATTCTGATTTGGGACAGATGTTGTACATACAGTTAGGGTATTAGTAGTTTTTACCTTTTCAGCATTGTATTGGAATGGAAATGTGTGCATGTGTACAAGTACATTAGGATAATGCCTGGCATGTATGGGTTATGCATACTCGATATTGGTTTCCATCCCCAGGACTATTTCAGTTGGTCTTGGGGTAGTAACACTTGGATTATTGCCTTCCAATGGGAATTTGATGGGTTAGGTCATGATAAAGTGGTACTAGAGGATTTAGGTATACCTTAGGAATAAAGTGTAGATTTTTTTCTAGATATGATATTCTTTTTCTATTTATATAAAGTGTGTTAAACTGTTTTGAGTTCATCTTTTAGGATCGGGTTTTAATTTTTGGTTTGGTATTTGATATATCTATTCACTAGGACTATGATAACCTTCTTGTTGAATTAGTATATTTTGACACAAGTTGTATGGAAAAACATTCGTACATGCATTATATTGAATGGGATGTGGATTCTATTTCCTTCTTGAGTCATCTCTATAGACATAATCATTGACTATGGTTCATATTTTTCATTTCCAGATACCTCAGTGAAGAGAACCATCCAAGATTACTTTGTGTGATCAGAAGGATGATCAAATGAGTAAAAATGCTTCTATACAGGGACCTATACCAGAGGTGGTATTTCTGAGAGGTTTTAAATTCATGCCACCACTTGTTGAGTAGAAATTGACACAAGTATTACTAGACAAGGATTCTCACATAATAAGTGATCTTATTTAGTTTTAGAGGTATAAACCTCCTAGGTTTTGTGGAAGTCCAGACCCCCAGGTGGCTAAGGACTGGCTAGTAGTAGTCACCCAATTTTTCATCCCAGTGAGGATGCCAACAAGTTAGATTAATGTCATACTAATGAGTATTTTTCAGGTCTCTTCTAGGTTATTTTGGAGTCTGGTGACTCAGTTACAAGATGAGGCAACTCTCTTATGCATAGACTACAAGTGTCTCTTTCTGGAGGAGTTATATCCATCCACATTGTGATCAATGCACATACCGGAGATTATGAATCTATATTAGTGTAATATGACCATGGTAGAGTATTTAGTGATGTTTACTGATCCCTCATGATACTCCATGGATATGTTGTGAGATCCGTTGTTCATGGAATGGACCTTCAAGTAGATATAACATGTATATATTAGGGATTCTATGATATTTATTTGAATTACAAGCTTTGATAGAGTTCTTGGGAGGAATTTAGTTTCGATGAGATTATTGGTATAGAAGATGTCGACCATGGGTGATGGTGGTGGGAATCTAGGAGCAAAGACCTTAGTAGTGGGTAACTGATTAAAGTCTCAGGGAGCTAGGAATGTGATATTCTTTAGGAGGTTATCCTATGATATATTATTGGTGGTTCAGGTCTTGAAGATTCGCTTGAGTCATCCAAAGTAGAGGTTGTGTTTCTCAAGCGATGGATAAGGATATATTTGAAGAGATTATCCAAACTGATGCATAGATTATATATAGATTATTAAGGGGCCACCCAAGAAGAGGAAGATGTAGGAGAAAGTAGGTCCACATGACATAATATGTGGTAGAGGGTAAGGTAGGGAAGTAGGTGGTGTCATGTGGTTTGGAATATTTCCACCATCACCCTCATTTGGTTCACACCAGGCTCAGGTTGTTGGGGGAAAGGGAGATGGACATGTATAGGTAGTTAAGGACAACAATAAAGATTCCCCCAACATGTTTTTGGTATTATTTGTATCTTTTCTACTTTACATGTAGAACTAATAGAAATGGGTGCAAGACACTACTTTTTTGCTACTTCTATGGTTCATGACGTATAGATTCTGGTTGAGCCCTTAGATCGACCTGTACACTTGGAGACATTAACATGAGGTAACTCAATGATCACTCACATTTCCGATAGTGTGACTTGACTCTAGGTGGTGTGATATTTTTTATTGGATTTGATTATGGTTGCAATGACTCCTTACAATTTCATCTTAGTCATGGAATAGATATCCACACACCCTGCAAATATTGATTGTTTCTTGCTTAGGATCTGATGTCACCATGATGATTAGATGCGGAATTACTTCATGGGTGAAAAGGATACCTAGGTAGAGAATGATGGGGTTATTTACAAGAGAGTGCATCTAATTACTCACAAGTTAGATAACATGAATCTTGTAGAAGTAGATTCTATGGGCCACCAGTTTCCTATTGTTGTGGAGGAGTATGAGGATGTATTTCAAGAAGAAGATTATGTATTATCTCTCAAAAAATTGATTAAATTATTGATTGAATTATTCCCTAGGGTGGAAATGATATTTAAAAAATCATATCAGATTTCTCCCACACAACTTCAAGAGATAAGGGTATAATTGGAGGGCCTATGGAGGAAGGGCTTCGTGAGAGATACTGTTTCACCACTGGCAACTCTAGTATTGTTTTCTAAGAAGGAAGATGATAGTATGCACTTGTTGGGGAATTATTAGTGCCTAAAATAGGTGACCATAAAGAAAATTTATCCAATGTTGAGGTTTTTTCACCCCATTGATCGATTGAGAGGGGAATTATGGTTCTTGAATATTGACCTCAGATCAAGCTATTTGCAGTTGCATGTACAGGATAATGATATACCGTATATGAGATTCAAATGTTTCTTCAGTCACAATGAGTACGTGTTGATCCCCTTTAGCATGACGAATGACACAAAAATGTTCATGGAACTCATGAACTAGATCTTTTAGCCTTTTTTAGACCAACTTGTTGTGGTCTTAATTGATGGTATCCATGTTTACTCAGTGTTTGAGTAGGTGGATGCGAGACACTAGGGATTGCTCTAGACACATTCGGAGAGAACAAGATTAATGGAAAGATATCAAAGTGGCTGTTATGGATTGAATAACTTCAATTACTAGGACACATCATCATAGATGATGGTACAGTAGTGGAACTAGCCAATGTCGAGGTACTGTTAGCTTTGGATCCAATCTAGAGTGTGAGTCAGGTGTGAAGCTTCCTTGGGTTGGAATTCTAATAGAGTTGATTTATTCTCCATGACTTAGATGCATTTGAATACATTAAATGAGAATTGGTACCCTATAATTTGTATGAAAATGTTCCAATAGTCTTTCTAATAGTTGAGGAATAGGTTGAAGAGTGCACCCACATTGATATTTTTGGTGGAGGTTTTTGATTATATAATGTTCTGTAATGCCTTAGAGACAAGACATGGTTTTTTACTGATGTACTGGTAGGATGAAATTTTATATGTGTCTTGGTGGTTGAGATATGATAAGAAAAACTATGTGACCCATGATCTTGAGTAAGAAGCGGTAGTGTTACCCCTGAAGATGTGATCTCACAACATTATGAGTGAGTGGTTTATCAACTAATCGGACGACAAGATTCTCATGTATATCTTCCCTTATAATAATCATAACTTCAGATGGAGGCGATGGAAAAATTTATTATAGGACTAAGAATTCGAGATAATCTATATTCCTAGAAAGGGGAACATGTTGGAAGATTCTATTTTCAAGATATATTATTATTTATTGTTGGTTGAGAACATTTGGCCTAATTGTAGCGTTCATTATTGGAAAGGGATGGTGTTTTATATGTTCATTCGATGGTTGCTACCCCACCACTATTAGAGTGTGTTGTAGATTCTCATCATGTAGATACAGACTGTGCAGCCTTTTGTAATCAGATATCCACTATATGTTCATCTGATGGATTTTATGTAGGCGAGGAGCACAATATCCTTTATAGAGGATAGATGATGGTAAAAGTGACAATTTGGGATTATTTTATGGGGGATCATCATACATCATCTTAAGATGTACATCTATGTGTAGAAAATATGTATAACGAATTCTGATGTTAGTTTTGATGGCCCTATATGAAAAAGTTAGTAGTAGTGTTTTTTCTATCGACGCCTCACTTGTCAGCAGGTAAAGGTTGTGCACCAAATTCTAGAAGGCATTGGTTTACCCATTCATGTTCTATAGTGGATGTGGTATTTGATATCTATATTCTTCATGATGGGGGTTACCATGTACTTCCGGAGGAAATGATACCATTTGGGAGATCATTGACTGACTCACCAAGTCAGTCCACTTCCAAGCTATTTGAGTACAGAGTTCATTAGAATGATTGTGTTGAATTTACATGCAGAAGATAGTATATATCCACAGAGTTCCCTCAATGATCGTTTATGAGTATGATTATTGCATCACATCATGATTATAATGAATATTATGGCAGTCCATTCGGAATTAGTTTCATTTGAGTAGGAAATTTCTCCCCAGAATGATGGTTATATTTTATTCATAGTCACAAGGATCACCTATCGTTGGTAGGGTTTGTGTATAATAATATCCACTGTTACATAATAAATATTGAAACATTTGAGTCATTTTATGAGTGACACAAAAGGTCACCAATTTTTTGGACTGATCTATGTGATATAGAAATCATGTGACTAGATTTGTTGTGAGCTAAGATAGAAACAATTTTGATCATCCAAGAAAAGTTGAGAACTACTCCGAGCTGCCAAAAGTCCTATAAGAAACAAAGATGGAGGCATTTTTAATTCTAGGAGGGACACCGTGTTTTATTGAATGTATCACCACAAATTGGGATGCATATATTTGGCTTGGATATCAATATATATTCAAGATTAATTTTTCATTTCTAGATATTGTGTAGAGTTAGTAGGGTGGGATTACATTTTTCTCTACTGCCATTATTGTATCTGGTAAATGAAGTCTTCCGTGTGTTATAGTTGAGGTAGTCTGGGAATAACCTATTTCATGTTATTGGTTGGGGAGTATTTAGCATCAATGATGGATCTATCATTACAAAGTATACGATAAAGATTGAGGATTAGAAGAAGAGGATCCTCCATGGGAAGTGATTCCTTGATTGTTTGTCTAGTGGCTACTTATGAATCCTTAGTAGAGTACCAGGGAGGAGGATACCTAGATATGAGATCCATTAACTACATAATTTTGAGTAGTCACTTTTTCTTTTATTGATAAAAATACCTAAATTGGGATGAAATTAATTTCTCAGTTTTTTTCCATTCAAATATTTGAAATACATCTAGTAATATTTTTATTGCAAGGTGATGAAATGATATAAGATTTTGAGGATCAATGAACTCGAAATTTATATTTTTAAAATATAAAATTTATTAATATAAAAGGTGATCATTTTTTTGGAAAATGTGGAATAACTCTATAATGTAGTCATGAATAATAAATATGAGGTTTACTTTGAATCTACTGCACCTGTTTTTTCCTAGGCGTGATATAACCATGGAGCACAGTCGACGCACTGGTTGGGAACAATAATATGAATATTTTAAAAATATATAAATAAAATATATTAATTTATTTTATTAATTTTACATTAAATGGGTTGTCTATAAATATATGGGTATGTTGCGATATTACTGTTTTCCACATAACCCAAGAGATCTAGAGGATATGTTGTAGGAGAGCTTAGAGAACGCAATAGATCCCAACCAATAACCAGCGATCACCTTCTAAAACACTTCATATATATTTCTCCAATCATAATGATGTACAACCATTTTTTTGAGTTATTTATCCAAATAATGGTAGTAAGTTTGTATTTTGTGGATTTATCCTATTTATTAATTCATGCAAAATGTTATTCATTTCCATAAATATGAATGGATTCATGCATTGATATTTGGATTATTTTAATATTTATTTATTAGTCCATTATTAATTGATTTTATTCCTTTTCATTCATATATTCTAAAAATATATGTCATGGAAAAAAATTAAGAAATTCCAAGGTTGGTACCTCACATTTATTGTTTATGGTTTTATCCCCCGTTTCATTGCACATACATTGGGGGAAATTTATTTGGTCCATGGTTCAATGAAAACCCATTATTTGATCATTTAACAACCATAATGGATCGATAGTGTGTGCACGGTTACAAATCGAAGGTTCAATCGAGGATAAATAATAGACGATGATGAATGGAGGTATATTAGACTGATAAATTCCATTTTTCCGATTTGGTGCACGATGAAGACACAAGAAATTGGAGTTCTTAATTGATTCTGATGGGAATAAATGTATATACAGTGATTTTAGAGTATTTTTGAACTAGATCCATGATATATAGGATGCATTTATAATTTTTTAGAAGAATTGTGGATGGATGATGCATGTTGAAACTATAGGTTTTTTAAATTTCTAACTACCCTTTGTTCAATCCAGATATACGTGATATGTGTGGCCCTAGATACGCCACTTGTTTTTTGTGTGTGGAAGAGATAAAAATCACATTTCATGTGCTCCATCCCATATTCCATGTGGAATTAGGTTGGAAACATGTAATGTATCTTGCAGGAAAATTTGAACAATTCAAGTTGTATACATGGACATGGATGGAGTACATAGGTTGAGATGTGTATTGAGAAAATACCATTTCTACATGGGTAGGAATCAAGGTACATGGGAAACAACATAGGGACATAATTGTATACATGTGAATGTCCAAATTTAGTGGTATATTCCAGGACTCCTCTGAACATGTCGTAAAATTCCGTTGATATGGCTTGGATCCCTTTGTATCTTTAGTATAGAGCAAGTTCATTTGAGTTTAATACCTTGGGCCTTTCCAGATAGGATAAAATTAAACATTACATCCTTGGAATGGGATTGTAATCTCCTTTATAGGTGTAGTATTGGATTAAGATCGATGCATCCCTAGATGGTATCTGTGTGGGACCCTATATTATTTCCAGGTGGGGATCATGGTATCAGCATGACAACCAAGCAAAGGCCACCAATCCCCTCTTTATTAGGTATATACAATAGGATTTTTCATGTCCCACACCAGCCCTTTCTATGATACCCTTCCTGGATGATGAGATATTATGAGATCTAGTGAGTACTTATTTGGTGGGGACCAATGATCATGACCTCTTTCATGGTAATCGCCAGTGATATCATGGATCATGGAGTGAGTTCTCATGGAATGAGTTTTACCATGAACCCTTGAGAAGTATCCTATGGATGATAGTATCAGTTGAGACCACTTGATAATGGTTGTCTATTATGAGTATATTATAGATTTTTATTTTTATATTGTCATTATGAGTTGATTAATCTTGACGATTTATGCGTAGTGATTTTGGAGGTTTCATACTATGCATTGTTATACTAATCCCTTTTGGGATATTCCCACACATTCCATGTATTATGTATCCAAAAACAATTTTGATAGTTTCCATGGGGGATAGAGAGTTGGAAAAGCATAGTTGGTGTAGACAGACATAGGCGTGTCCTGAGTGGTTACATTTCATAGTGGTTTCTTCATTCTGAGCAGGTATGACTCTATATAGGTTTTGGATAGGATTTTATTGGTAAACTTTTATAGATTTCAGTATTTTTTTTCATTATGTGATGTGGGATGTATGGTGTGCATGCATTTGTGGTACCGTTCAATTTGACATTGTCATCATTGTTTGGTCTTGGATATGTGTGTGTGTGTGTCTAGGTACATTAGGATAATACCTTCCATGTATAGGTTAACCCTAATCAGCAGTAGTTGCTAGTCACTAACTTATTGGGGGTAGTCTTGTGGTAGTCACACTTCCCTTATCTCTAGCTATGTGTGCCTTCGTGGATTGGTCTATGAAATATGATCACAATAATATGTACTTCTAATTGAATAATTATTCAACTTGTTCTCTCAATATTGAGAAGGATGTAAAGACCTGTATTTTTTCAGGTAATTTTTTTAATTATATAGAAATATTATGAGTCCGTAAAAATTGACGGCACGTGATTCTGATGCCCAAAGTTCTGGAATGAATTTTTGAACGTTTTTTTGGTACGTTCATTAAATACACGAGCAACATTTTGTAACATCTGAACCGATGCTTGGAATTTATATCCAAGGATAGCGTTGAACTCGCAGCGCTGATATTTTCTTAAGGAGACCTTCACCTTGACCGCAGTAGGTCGAGGGTGGAAGTTAGTTTTTCATATTTTTGTGGGAGAATTGAAAAATAAAATAAATTACCTTTTATTTTGATTTCTTGAAACCTCCATTTTGAATTTTAGAGGTGGATACCACATAAGGGTGGTCGAGCATTTAATGCTGAGCACTAAATACCCGGTTACACAAAAATTTGTAACCACAATTTCCTTAAATTAATAGAATTCATTAATTCTAAAAATTAATGAATCAAATTGTTAATTAAGAGTTATATTAACTCTTCTTGAGGGTTGTTTTTCCATTGGTGAAAAGGATAGGAGGCTATTGCTGGATAAATCTCGAAGGAAGAAAATCCTCCAATGAAGAACATTCTTTGGATCAAGAATGAGTACGACGCTCGAGCTAAGATCGAGATCATGTTGTGGGAGAGACGAACATCGATGTCTTCATCTTCTACCCAATGCCATCTCCAACAAAAAAATGAGGTAGGGAAGTGTTTATATTGTTCTTCACAGGTTTACATTGATTTAAATCCTATTGTACAACCTGCTATTGATCTAATGCGGAGGGTGTGGGACAAACAAACATGGCATGATCCCTCTGCTCCCTCTATGTTGATGTGTTCTTTGAGGGTAGATAGACGATTGAGCGGGACCTGACCATGATTCCGACGATCGACGCCGACAGGGTATGGGCGGCGGCCAGCACACCGGTCGGCCGTGATGACAGTGGCGGCACAACCGTGCCACCAAAGAAGGTCGTGGCCCATCGGCCACAAAGGAGGAAGACGGAAGGAAGCACCCGGTACGGCCATGTAGAACTGACACCCCAGCCGGTTGCATGGAACTGGGGCGCTGTGCATCTATTCCACTGGTAGAGAAGGTGGTTGCGGCAACTAAGTCATGGCGGTACACCCAGAGGGCAGCCGACACCCAGCCGGCCACATGAGGATAGCGGCGCCATCACGCCATTGGGTGGAGAGCCGGCCAGAACCACCGACCGGCCACGTCACGCCGAACAGGACCGCTACGGCGAGTCTCACATGTGAGCATGCAGCGCCACATGGAATTGCTTTGTTAGTCAAGACGAATGGTCCGTTGGACCGTTCAGAATACCGAGGGGGTGTCTCCCCCTAGTGCGGCTAGGGTGGGCCCCGCCATGTTGGACCACACCTCGCCAGGCGGACCGCACCTAGCCGGGTAGACCACAACCTGCTGAGAGGGCTGCACCGAGTGGGCCACTCCCAGCAGCCCGAGCTGGCCCCTTTGCTAGCAGGACCAGACCCAGGACTATTTTGACCTAGATACACCTTTTTGGAAATATCTTGGAAACCAGGTATCTGTATGACAAACCATTTGCGGTGCTGGAATCCTAGGATAGAGATGGTCCATTTGGTATACTCTAGTTGTGTTTTGAATAATGTTTGAGTATGGTCGGGTTGGATCGAACTCGAACCCAACCGGTACATCTGGACTAAAACGTTAATAACTTACAGAGAGGGCGTCTGATTGAAACGCTATCTATCATGATGGGTCACTTATGATGTGATGAACCTTAGTGATACTTATTCATGGAAATTTGTTGTAGTTGAAGTATCCGCCGATGTCTTAAAGAGCGGAACGTCTCAGAATCAAGTGTGCTTAGTGTGGGAACCCTGTGGCTGGTTGTACTTGAGAAGTCTTCAGATCCTGTGTGGGTCATCTTCATATTCTGTGTGGGTTAGCATCTTCAAATCCGGTGTGGGTCATCATTGTATCCTGCGTGGGACAAAAACATCTTCAGATCCTGTGTGGGTCATCTTGAGATATTGTGTGGGTCATCTCCAGATCATGTGTGGTTCATCTACCAATCATGTGTGGGCCATCTTTGATCCGGTGTGGGTTAATAGTAGAGCTTCTCGAGGAAGTATGATTATCTAGAAATAGATATAATCATCTATACTTCAGTACTTAAGTTGTAACTGGTATGAGTTGAGTCTTAAATTTTGTGGTACACTTCTCTATAATGATACCTTACTGGTATTCTATAATATGGAAGTATCTTTATGGTAATTACCTTTATGGTACACTCTTGAGTGGTGATACCTTTTTAGTATTCTTCTACATGGAATTAAATTTGTGGTACTTACCTTTGTGGTATTTATTCCATCGTGGAGTAGTTGTACTTTTGTCTAATGAGTTGGGATTTGTGTTTCTTCTTAATCAATATGGGTATAATTGATAACTTAGATATATTTATGGGCATAAACCTAAGTAGGGTTGAATATTGCTTCATGTATTGTAATTGTGGTCGTACCTTTTGGTTTATCCTTTTTGGATTCACAGAGACCTTTGGGGGTCTCGGGGTCCATACTGAGTATCGTTATACTCACCCCGGCATGGGATACGCCCGCACCTTGTTGTGTCTTGTGCAGACAATGGACAACGCTGATCAAGGTCAAGGGTACCTACTCTAGAGGCTTCTTGGAGGTGGAAATTAGATGAGACGATCCATAGAGATGACAGTTCGATAGCTGTACCTATCCTTCAGGTAGGATCCTTGGTGGGTGATCGCAGGAGTTGTTTCCAATTTTACTTGTTCTTTCTAGTTGGGCTTGTATCCTGAACCCCTTTACATTATGTATACACCCGGTTTACTATATAGTTTACTTTGTGCACGATTATTCATTTGTGCATAGTTTGGGTGAGTTTATAGGTTTAGAGATGATGAATTCCCGGTTTTAGTTATATGCCTTTCTGGTGCTAGTCGCCAGCCCCAGGCCTATGGAAGGTAGACATGGGCTAGTCACAGCAGAAGCCCAGGGGGACGAGCTGTGATAAACTGGTATCAGCAGAGTTGGTTCTACCGATGAACATGGACTGTGATAATTTTAATTGGCAATAATGTTATGTTTTATGAGTGTGGGTTTCAATTTGGAAACTCCAGTGTTGGTGTGCTGAACAACATATCCACACACGAGGACCCTGGCTTCTGATTTCGTACTCAGTGCATGAAAACACTAATTGCGCGTGTGTTTCAGAATTTTTTTTCAGTCTCTCTGAGTCATCTCAATATGCATAACTTATTGTCTATGGAACACCTATTTCTTTCTGGATTCCTCCACACAGAAAACCATCCAGGGTTCCAGGTTGAGTATGTGATGACAACCCACCAAGTGACAATGTGTTGGTGTCGGGCCCCCTTTCAGCAGTTGTACCATCAGGTGGTGTACCTGCGGACCCACTACCCATTGGGAAGCTGATGCCACCAGCTCTAATAGTAGTGGGTTCATGCCGCATGAGCGTGTTTCATGATTTTCATCATCAGAGGCCATCGATGTTCTGGGGAGAGATGAATCCACAAGCATTTGAGGACTGGCTGGAGGCTATGGTTAGTGTTTTTTCTACTGGTAGGGTCACCAGCTGATCTCAGTGTAATCCTTTCTGCTAGTATTCTTCAGGCCGTAGTGGGTAGATGGTGGACCATGATGCTCCAGGTTTATGATGTGGTCACTCTCATCTAGGCGGACTTTGATAGCCTATTCAGGGCATAGTTCATCCTAGAGACTTTACCCTCTTTTCATATACATGAGCTTCTCCACTTGGAGTAGGGTAGCATAACCATGGCTCAGTATTTAATGAGGTTCACTGGTCTCTCGCGCTACTCCACTGACATGGTGCAGGACCCTTTCTTTAGGGCCCAGACCTTTGAGCAGGGGCTCAGATGGGAGATTAGAGCTTTGATTATTTCCCTCAGCATCCCGACGTTGGTGGGGGTGTTAGTGTTAGCACTCTTAGTGGAGAGATTTCATGTTGAACAGTCACCATCAGCGAGAACCACCACCAGAAATCACATAGGAGAGTCGTCTGTAGCTAGCAGTAGACAGATGATGTAGAGATTTAAGAGGATCAGACCTATAGGTTGACGACCGCAGGATACCGAGTTAGTTTTGTGGGGCTCTCTAGATAGAGTAGGACATGTGAGGAGCATGCAATGTTACTCGTGTGGCAGGCAGGGTCACATGGCTCGAGATTGCCCAACCAGCCTTACGGATGACCAACAAATAGTCAAAGGACCACCTAGGCAAAGGAGAAAATTCGATCGAGGAGGACCGTATGGAGCAAGTAGATGTGGTAGAGAAGCTGGTCGTGTAGTATGCGGGGGGCAGTGTTATGAGGTTCTACCGCCACCACCTCTTTGTGGTCCACCCTAACCACAGGGGGTTGGTGGATAGGGATGAGCCCAGCTCTAGGCAGCTGAGACCTATGAACATGGAACTCCAAACAAGATACGTGGTATGATCTATGTCTACTCCACCTTAGTTGTAGTACATATAGACACATCTTCCAGTAACTCTTTTATTTCCACGATCCTCATTAAGATCTTGAAGATTCTGGTGGAGTTGTTGGCTCGATCCTTATGGCTAGAGACTCCTACAGTAGAGGGTTATATGATTATAAACTTGTGTCGGGAGTGTGAGTTTAATATAGGAGGCAAGAGCTTCATATTAGATCTTCTAGTTGTGGCATCGAGGCCTTACGATGTCATCTTGGGTATGGATTGGTTATCTACAATCCCTGCATTGATCGACTATATTAGGTGAAAAGTGTGGTGTGTCTGCACGAATGAGATGAGGTTCTCCTTAACCGGTGAGAAGGGAACCTTTGCAGCACATGATGGACTTACCCGTAGGAAGGTGAAACCGATCACACATCAGTTGGCTGGCCTTACCCTCAGAGTGGTTGATGATGAGGGTTTAAGATATCCTATAGTGGTGGACTAGTACGCTGATGTTTTCCCACCGGATGTTTCGGGTCTACCTCCTCACACAAAGGTGTAATTTTATATCGACTTGTATCACGTGAAAACACTGTTATCAAAACCAGCATATCAGATGGATCCTATGGAGCTTTGAGAGCTACAAATATAGGTGGAGGACTTTCAGAGAAAGGGGTTCATTAGGCCCAGTGTTTATCCTTGGATAGCCCCAATTTTTTTTCCATGAAGGGTGATGGGAGTTTGAGACTCTATGTGGACTATCGGCACCTGAACCAGGTGTCCATGAAGAACAAGATCCCACTACTGAGGATTGACGATCTCTTTGACCAGCTGAAGGGAGCACGACGGTTTTTGAAGATAGACAACAGATCAGGCTATCTCTAGCTCAGGGTACGAGACGAGGATGTGCAGAAGATGACATTTAGATGTCGGCATGACAATTATGAGTTCTAGGATATGCCATTCAGCATGGTCAATGCCCCAGTAGTATTCATGGGACTCATGAAAAAGATCTTCCAGCCTTAACTCAATCACTTTGTGGTAGTCTTAATAGAACACCTCGTGATATACTCATCTACAGATTATAATCATGCCTATCATCTTCAGATAGTTCTGGACACACTCTGAGAGCACCAGCTTTATAGTAAGCTCTCGAAGTGCCAGTTCTCTATATGAGAGATTCACTTATAGGGACTCGTCATCTCAGAGGCTGGGGTTGTGGTTCATTTAGAGAATATTGAGTCTATACTACTTGGGAGCCACCCAATAGTGTGTCAGAGGGGTAGAGTTTCCTGGGTGTGGCCGATTACTACTAGAGTATTGTGCCATAATTTTGTAGAGTTTGGGCACCCTTATCAGCATTGAAAAATAATGGGAAACCATTTGTGTGGTCGGAGAGAATCTAGTGGAGTTTCAAATAAGTGAGGCAATGAGTGAAGATTTCACCCATCTTAAGGCTATTGGAAGAAGGTGTTGGGTACATAGTTTACTTTGACGCATCATGGACAGGGCTTGGATGTGTCCTGATGAAGGAGTAATCAGTGATCATGTAAGGTTCTTGACATCTGAGATAACGTTAGCAGAACTATGCTACCCATGACCTGGAGTTAGCAGTACCGGTCTTCTCTAGGAATATGTCACAACATTACTTGATGGGTGTTCATTTAATATTCTAATCTGATAAAAAAATCCCAGGTATATCTTATCTCTAAATGAGATCTGGTATAAAATTGCTGAGTGAGGAGACATAACAACTAGCCGCTTTACAGATATCCAAAGTGGATTGAGATGGAGCAGCTTATCTTCAGTCCTTGATAGTCACTCTCCCACTCCTTTGTTGAGTTAGGGAGCCGCAACTTAGAGACACTGACAGTGATGCTTGACATTCTCAGATATCTTCATCACAGGAACGTAATGTATTTTATTAAGGTGGGGAGCACATCATCCTCTTCAGAGGGCGTACTATGGTATAAGTGGCATTATAGGAGGAAGTGATGATAGATTTCCATACGTACCCTCTAGCGGTACATCCAGGAGTGACGAAGATGTACCAAGTCCTTCGGCGTCAGCACTGGTGTCCGGGAATGGAGAAGGCAGTGTCATAGTTTGTCTCATGGTGCCTCACTTGTCAACAAGTGAAGGCAGAGCATCAGGTTCCTACAGGCTTAGTTCATCCACTAAAGGGGGCATAGTGTAAGTGGGATGAAATTTCCATGGACTTCATGACTGGAATTCCATGCACATCTTAGAGCCATGATTCTATCTAGGTGATCATTGAAAGACTAACAATGTCAACCCACTTCCTACTTATCAGAGAGTAGGGTTCAGTAGAGGGCTTGTGACTCCTCAACGTGCAAGAAATTGTACAGCTACATGGGGTTCCACTTACGATTGTCTGTGATCTTGATGCACGTTTTACTTCCTAGATATGGAAGGGATTGTAGGAGGCGTCCGGGATTTAGCTTCAATTGAGCACCACCTTTCATCCTCAGACAGATGGTCAGATAGAGAGAACCATTCAACCCCTCAAGGAAAATATTGAGTACTTGCGTACTTGATTTTGGTCATTGCTGGGAGGATCAATTTACCTTGGTGGAGTTCTCATAAAACAATAGTTATCACTCCACTATCAGTATGGAACCATTTGAGGCGTTGTATAGTCGACCTTGCATATCACCCCTGTGTCGGACTAACCCAAGGGAGTCAGCACTCCCGGGACATGAGATGGTAAGAGATACCATAGAGAAGGTGCATATCATCCAGGAGCTGATGAAACTGCACATAGTAGGAAGAAGTCGTATGATGACAAGAGATAGAGACCTCTATAGTTTGAGGATGGTGACCATGTCTTTCTATGGGTCTCAACTCGATGAGTTTAGCAGAGATTTGGTCAAGGTAGCAAGTCATCCCTGAGGATCATCGGACCCTTTCAGGTTCTTAGCATAGTTGTTGAGGTGGATTACCACTTATCTCTTCCACCTTAGTTGCACCGGGTGAAGGGCATTTTTCACATACCCCAGGTGAGGAGTTACGAGCACGATCATTCACACATCATTGACTGGGGCAAGCTGCACATCGACGATGGGGAGACGTTTTCAGAGGTTCCAATAAATAATGAGGATCAACAGGAATGGGTTCTTCATGGGCATTCGATACCTCTAGTGCACATTCGTTGGTATAACGTGATCCTCCAAGAGAGAACATGGGAGCGGGATGCTCAGATTCGAGCTCAGTACCCCCTCATTTTTCACAAGTTTTTTGTTGGCGTTTAAGGATGGAAATCCCTAAGGTGGTGAGAATGTAATGACACAGATTTATCCATTTAATTTTTTAAATTATATGGAAATATTAGTAGTCTAGAAAAATTGACGGCGTGTGATTCTGTAGGCCGAAGTTCCCGTAATAAATTTCTGATATTTTTTAGGTACTTTAAGTAAATGTGTGAGCAGGGTTTTGTAACATTTGAACCGGAGCTCGAAATTGAAATCTGAGGACACCATTGAACTCGTAGCACCGATTTTTGCATAAAGATACCTTCACCGTGAATGTAGTAGGTCGAGGGTGGAATTTAGTTTTTTGGATTTTCATGGGAGAATAGAAAAATAATATAAATTACTTTTTATTTTTATTTCTTGAAACCTCCATTTTGAATCTTAGAGCTGGGGACCACACAAGGGTGGTCAGGAATTTATTGTTGAGCATTAAATGACCTATTACACAAAAATATGTAACTAAAATTTCCATCAATTAATGGGATTCATTAATTCAAAAATTAAATAAATCAACATGTTAATTAAGAGTTTTAATAACTCATCTTGAGGGTTGTTTTTCTAATGGAGAAAGGGAGAGGAGGATTTTTCTTGAGAATTCTCAAAGGAATAATGTCCTCCAATGAAGAACATTCTTTAGATCATGAACAAGGATGAAGCTCGAGCTCAGATCAAGAGCGTGTTGCCGGAGCGATGAACGTTAACGTCTTCATCTTCTTCCCCACACCATCTCAATCAAACGAACGAGGTAGGAAGTGTTTATATTGTTTTTAGGGGATTTAAATTGATTTAAATCCTCTTGAACCACCTAATATCATTCTAACATAGAGGGTGTAGAAAAAAAAACACATCCTGATCCCTTCGCTGCCTCTATGTTGACCTGTTCTTCACGAGCAGATCGGCGGTTGAGTAGAACCCGACCACGACGTCGGCGACCGACGCCGATAGGGTATGGGTAGTGGCCAACACACTAGCCGGCCATGATGATGGTAGAAGCAAAACCGCACTGCTAAAGGAGGCTGAAACCCATCGGCCGCATCAGAAGAAGGTGGCGGCTATCACCCCGGTCGGCCTCGTGGAACTGTGGCGACGCACGTCCACGCCACCCGTAGAGGAGGAGGCCACAACTGCTAAGCCGCAATGGTGAACCCATGGATGGATGACACCCGAATGACCATGGGAGGATAGAGGAAAAGTTTCACCATTGGGAGGAGAGCTGACCGGAACCACCGGCCGGCCGCGTCACGCTGAGCGGGGCCGCTTTGGTGGGTCCCGCATGCCAGCTGGCGGCACCACATGGTGTAGCCGGGTTGTCCAATCCAAACAGTCAGTTGGGCCATTTGGAATATTGGGGGGGGGGTGTCTCCCCCGTGTGTGGCTAGGGTGGACCCCACCACAGTGGACCATACTCATCCGGGCGGACCGCACCAAGCCAGGTGGACAGTACCCAGCGGAGCGGTCCATGCCGAGTGGGCCGCACCGAGCGGGCCGCGCCCAACGGGCTTCTCAGATCGGTCTACGCCCAGTGGGATGGACCAGACCCAGATCAGGCTCGGTTGACCCGAACCGGGTCAGGTCGGCCTAGGAAGAGTCAGACCAGACCCGGGTGTATCTGGACCAAAATACGCATTTTGGCTATATCTTGAGAACCAGACATCCATATGGAGAACCGTCTACGAACCCGAATACTTGGATCGAGACCGTACTTTAGGTATACTTCACATGAGTTTTGGATAAAGTTGGTGTATGGTTGGGTTGGATTGAACCTGAATCCAACTGGGCCCTTGAGACTAAAAGGAAAATAACATCTAGACTAGGAGTCCGATTGACATGTCGTATATCGCGTTGGGTCTATTTTGACGTGGCAGACCATCGTGATACTTCTTCATGGGAATTTTTGATAGTTGAAGTATCGACTGATGGCATTAGGAGTCAAAACTATCTAAATCCGACATGCTTAGTGAGGGATCCTTGTGGCTGGTTGTACTTGAGGAATCATCATATCCTGTGTGGGTCATCTTCGGATCCTGTGTGGGTCAGCATCTTTAGATCCTGTGTGGGTCATCTTTGGATTCAGTGTGGGTCAAAATATTCAGATCTTTTGTGGGTCATCATCAGATCTTATGTGGGTCATCTTCAAATCATGTGTGGGTCATCGTCAGATCCTGTGTGGGTTATCTTTGATACTGTATGGGTCAACAACAGAGCTTCTCGATGAAGTAAGATGATCTATAAACACATCTAGTAATTTATACATCCATACTTACGTTATACCTGACGTGATCTTAGTCTATACCTTTTTGGTACACAACTGTGTGATGATGCCTTAGTGGTATTCTTCTGTGTTTCTTTAACTTAGTGGTACGTTCCTTTGTGGTACACTCTTGTGTGGTGATACCTTTGTGGTATTCTATTGTGTGGCATTAACTTTGTGGGATTTACCTTCGTGGTATTCCTTCCTTCTTGGAACAGTTTTAAATTTGGTTAAAGAGTTGGGAATTTGTGTTTTCTCATGATAGAGATGGGTATACTTGATAAATTAGGTATATTTATGGGAATATACCTAAGTAGGGTTGATTGTCACTTCGTGCATTGTAAATGTAGTCTTACCTTGTGGTTTATCTTTTGTGGATTCAGAGATAAATTTGGGGGTCTCAGGGTCCCAACTGAGTATCATTATAGTCACCCCTACACTGGCTACACTCGCACCTTACTATGTCATGTGTAGACAACAGACAACGCTGATCGAGGTCGAGAGTACCAGGTCTGGAGGATTCTCATAGGTGAATATTAGACTAGACGATAAAAAGAGATGACCATTAGAGAGTTGTACCTACCCTTCAGGTATGATCATTGGTGGGTGTTCACAGGATCCATTTTAGTTCTACTTATACTTTCATGTTGGGCTTCTATACTGGCCCACTTTATATTTTGTATACACACTGTTTACTATATAGTTTACTTTGTGATTGAATCCTGTTGTGTGCTTGCAATTTGTTAATTTATCAGTTTAAAGGCAATGCCTTCCCAATTTTAGGGATATGCCTTTCCGGTGCTAGTCACCAGCCACTGGTCTTTGGAAGGAGGTCTTGGGGTAGTCACAACACGGGCCCCTGGGGACGGGTCGTGATAAAGGAGGAGGAGGATCACCATATATTCCTGAGATAATTAGTGAGAGGCTTATATTTTTTATTGATAGTTTTCTATGAAGATAATATGTTGTGTTCCAACATCACAATTCTTAACCTAGAAATGATATAATTGGTTTTTTAGATGTAGGTCTAAACAACTAGTTATTACACAAAAACTTCTGATATAATTTTTTATTCCAAGTAAACCCCATATAAAATAAAAATAAAAATAATAATAATATTAATAATATTAATAATAATAATATATTTTAGGAAGTGTGTCCACTTAGAAATATTTAAATATCATTAAAAAGATAAATAAATATTTATTTAAATGATCTTAAGTAAATTATATCATTTATATCATGTCCTTAAATCGATCCATCTATCCTCCATGATATTAATCGAACCAAAAATAATAAATTTTTTTTTCTAAACAGATATAATTATATTATTCAATAAATAAATAAATAAATATTATATCCACTAACCGGTGATTAAATGTAACACCTCGAGATTTTATGAAAAATATTCTTTTTAATTTCATTGATGACTTGTGTTGTACGCTACACCAAAAGGAGCTTGCACAACACACATCCATGACTTGCCTTGCATTACACGCAATCACGACCTTCCTCGATAGCATGTGTAGTACGCAATACCGAGTTTCACTAAACGAGATATTATTATAATATTATTATGAACTAGCAGTTATGAATAGTAATACCCACTTTTTGAAATTTTATAAATTTTATCTTTCAAAATGGACTTCATTTTTGGATTTGGAATATCAAAATTAGCTTAGGGTGAAATTTTGGTACTTTTTGGATAACTTTCATATTCTGATGAATAGTGAAAATTAATAAAGATTAATTAAAAACAACATTTTTTAATTGAAATAATTAATAGTGATAAATTTAATACAATGTTGGTCATTGGATTTAATTTCACATTTAAAACAGACATAAACAAGTGTCAATCTTTTGATAGTTATTATCTCTTAAGAACACGGTATTTGTTTTGACGACGAGAATTAATTTTTAAATTTATTAATGCAACTGATATGTTTTGAATTTGGTAAAATAGACATCATTTTTGAATTCATAATATCAAATATATATTAGGCCTAATTTTTGGTATTTTTCTTGAAACTTTCAATTTTTTGATGAATAGTGAAACCACCAAGTGGTAGTTAAAAAAACTGAATTTTTCATAAATCATAATTTTACCAGTTATGTGAGTGGAATTTCTAAAATCCGAGAGACATGGTTAATATCAAGGACTAAAATGTGGTTCAATGAGATGAAAATAATTTTTGGTGAATAGTAACTTTTTACTTTTTTTACCACTGTTAAAAGTAAATAGGGTAATTAAGGGTAAATATGATATTATTATTACCCTAAAACATGTACTAATATTATTGGATAAGTTTAATTCGGCCAAAAACAACATTAGGAATAAAATATGACCATTTAGGCCCACATGGATTAGATTAGGACATTTATTATTAATATATTTAAAGAAGCGTTAAAATAGTTAAAATCAAAGTTTAATAACTAAATAATTTTTAATATAGGGATATCCATAAGATAAATTAGACTATAAATATTCGTTATAAATCTAAAAAACTTTACTAAATAATGGTATTTTATTTGTAATTTTTAGACTTAAAATAATTTATTTTTTGTATGACACAATGATGATAAAGTAATTATCTTATTAGTAAAATATTCACATAATTGATATTATAAATACCCAAATAAATGTAATTTGAGACTTTTTATGAATTCCAATAATTTTATATGTTAATAAGACATGTTATTATTGATTTAATTATCTTTTTTCTAACTAATCATTCTGTTATTATTTTCACAAAAATCAATTACCAAATAGTGTCAAAATTGACATAAAATAGTGTTTAAAACAAATATTATATTATTAATTGTTATTATAACCCTAATAATCTATGGTTCGTCCAAGATACGTATATCATGATAGGTGTATCATTAATGGACCACTTGGGGTTATATTTGATGTATATGGTATGTTTATTAACTATATAATATAAAAATACAAAGTGACATGGTAAATGTTAATCTAATTAACTAAGAGTTAAAACTAAATGTTAATGTTAATATAATGACCTAAACTTGTCTAAATTCTATTGGATGAGAGTATTTCGACCCATACACACTTTATCTTAGAAATAAATAAATTTGGAGCTATTAAAAACCGAATATGACTTTATAATAAAATAATATTTTTGTTATTCCAAAGGTGCCCCCCTCCTCCCTTATAAAAGGGCACATCCTACCTCTTTTCCTCACACCACTTTGAGCCTTAAATCTCAGACAAACCCTACCAATTTATCTTCTCCACTTCCCTAGAAACATCCTAGAGGTCCCGGTCTTCTTCAAAGTCCAATTTTAGTGCCCTAAGAGGAGGTCTCAAAGAGGCGCTTCAAAGAAGAGGTATTTCCCGTTACCGATTCTTTCAACTTTATTTCTTCTTCCACTTCTTCTTCTTAGGTTGTTTCATTATGAAGTAATAAAATAAGTATCAATAATATACTGATATGTTATTATAATTATGAAACAACCCTATTTCAGTATCTATCCATCCTACGGAAAACGAAATCACCGCGCGTGCGTACGTACGGAATACCGTCTCCACGCCGTGGTGTAATCTACTTTCCACCACCACCTAACTTGAATGGGTATAATGGTGTAAATAATAACTATATATGATTATTTTAAAGTGATATTGATTCTTTAATAGTTTACATACACTCCAATAAAATTTCACGATCATGGGAATGATATCATCGCTCGTGCGTACGTACGAAATACCATCTACACGACGCGGTGAGATTTATTCTCAATGATTAACCATTCATAAATGATTATAAAGTATATATAATAAGTAATCATGAAATATATGAAATAATAAAGATAATGAATTTATATATATATATATATGTATGTCATCCAATTAATTCCATTCAATTCAATGAGGAAACGAAATCAACGTTCATGCGTACGTACGGGCTACCGTCGCCATGGACGGTGTATTTCTTTCCATTTATCGATCTATTATATATATGTATATTCTGAATATATATTATATATTAATCATGTTTTATATTCTGGAATTAAGTATTCATGATCTAATTAATCATATGAATAATTACAAGTCAAAATACGGAGACAAATGAAACGATTTTACCGAAAATGCTCTTTAACATGGAATTTACAAAAGAACGGGTAATATAAAGACATAAGTGAACCATATATGATATCATAACAATGAATATGATTCTGTAATAAGTCAATGACATTATTTAAATCATTATACAGGAGTTTCGGTTACATACGAATCATATCGGACCTAAGGTAAGGGATAAATATTCCAATCTCATTCTTATCCAAGATTGTTATTCGTAAGTATTTACTAGGGTTATGTTTATTATCCACGTCCATATGTTCTCAATTTTTTTTCATAAAATGATTAATTTTATTTCATGTATTTAAAAAGTCCCTTTTACCCATTTTTTGACTTTTACTACATGGTATGTAAGGAATCTTTATTTTTTTATGTTATGAGGTACTTTTTTGCCTTTTCCGGCAAAAGTAAGAGAAGAATGTTTTTTAACGTATACGACACGAAAGGATTTCTATGGTTTTATAAAGCCTTATTTTCATGAATAATCCTCCAATATATTTCATGACTATTTTCAAAAAAATACTTTTCTTTTAAAAATTCATGACATTTTGTGAAAAGAAAATGATTTTAAAGATGAAAGGTTATTTTCCTCAAGAATTCATGTCAAGTGTTTTATTAAAACCAATTTCCATATAAAATGACATTATTTCATATGTGTATCTTTCAATTATATTGTCACCATGATTTACATGGTTTCAATTTTCTTATTATGAAATGATATCCATTTCTTTTATATATATTATGTGATGATGGGATGATGTTTATGAAACTGATTCTATTCATTGGGTTATTATGAATGATGTATGTTTATTTTGTGGCACAAGTAAGAATGATTTCATTATGATATGGGTGGGACCTATATATCCCTCCAATTCATTAGGTAATTATTTATATCTAATGAGATAGACATGGCTGGAAAGGTAAGTTAATCAGGTTCAGTGTTACAGGACCGAAACGAGGAGTGAACTCGATTCAGAAAAGGACTTTGCCCACTAAGATGGTCTTGGCAGAAATGCCTTGGCTACTATGGAAATCATTACATGAGCTTAATGGATGCCACAATTACATGTTTTATTCCCATGCTATTTTATCATGATTTATGTTCCATTATGATCTATGCCTTATGTACTTCCATTTTTTAAGTCGTTGCTCAAGATTTTGATGTTTAAACATTATGTTCATGTTTTTAAGTTCAAATGTATATGGTATGTTTTATTTTATCCATGCATACCCTTACTGAGAATTTGAGCTCACCCTTTTTATGTTTTCTTTTTCCCCAGGATTAAAAGAATGGTTTTAGGTAAGGAAACAAAAAGTGGAAGATCTTTTTGGGAGATGTTGAAGATCTTTCACCATGATTAGAAGATTACGTTCCAAGTTTCCAAACACACAAAACTATTACGGTCCTTGTGTGTCTGTTTTTATTATGTATTATGTATTCCACAAAAGTAATGTAATATCTATGTACATCAAGATTCAGGTCTCTACAATAAATATTTATTAACATTCAATGCATATATATTCTCAACTCATAGAATTTGTGATTGAATTTATCTGATCAATATAACTAGAATAATTTTTATTCTTTGGCATTGAAAATAAATTTAATTCTTATACTAAATTCAGATAGAATTTAACTAATATAATAGATAAACATAGTGTATGAACCTATCTTACTCTTTTTATGCAGTGTTAGGCATCTTGCCTAATTTCTAGGAATATCATTTATCAATAGTTCTAGGAACAGATAGAGATATATTTTAAGGTTGCAAGGAAAATAACCTCATATGAATTATTTCATTGTAATATAATACTTTTGTCTCAATATATGATCAAGAAAGTTTCATATGTAGGTGATCAAATTAATAATTGAATATATTTCTCTGATTCTGTGAAATATAATTATTGGTAAAATTACCATTGATAGGGACATGATCAGGTAGTTCCATTTCAATCAAAGAGCTGTAGATATCTTCTTTCATTAGGTCAGTATGGAAAAATAATTTGTTTACTTATTTAATTAATTTTATATCACTTATAATGCCCCAAATGAATCCTACTTCATCATGAGAAGATATCATCATTGTTTTCAATAATAAATCATGCTACACAATTCATGAAATACAATGGTAATAAAAAAATTAAGATTAATAAACACATCCACAAATAAAAATATCTAATGAAACATATAACATAGGAAATTACTATTAGATGATATCTCCTCATAGCCTCCCATATTATATATTACAATGTATGAAACTTCAAGAGAAGAAGCCCCATTTTCTTATAAGCTTTCAAAATATGATTCAAAAAACATCATAAATGTATACTTTGATTGTCTTCATATTGACTATATGAAATATGTTAATGAATATTATCTTTTCACTTCAAGGATCTCATTATAGTGGGAAAATCATATAGATTTTCGTTGTGATAAATACGTTTAGGCTATTATCACATTAATTTTATATAGAATAACACTCATAATGTGATAAAATATTTATTAATAATAATATATTTCTATTTATAGATAATAAATAGTAAAAGTAATTTTGTTCTAGTGTACTAACTCCTACACTCGTGACCCAAGGTCACCCACCCACATCATCACCACAACCTTCTAAAAGAGATACCAAAGAGAAGGAATCAGAAAGGAGTAGCTTGTCTAAAAAATAATCCCAATCCTACACAAGACACTAATTCTATATAAAATGTGCGGTATAAGTAGGGTTCGAGAAGAATATTCCGAGATGTTTTCCACAAAAAAGGATTATATGAAATTAATTTTATAGGCCTTTCCATTAATTCTATATTGACATATGGTTGATAAAAAAATATTTTTTTATTATTTATTGAAAATAATCAACATAAGAAAATTCCAAATGAAATTTTGAAATAAATGTCAATAATACTTTAGAAATGATTCCATAAGTCATTAACAAAACATAATTTTTTTCCAAGATAATTGAATAATAATTTTACACTATAAGAGATTAATTATTGAATTTATGTCTTTAATTTTTCTATCTGTTGCCAAAAACATTTGATATAATGGTTTTAATGTGAGTTTTGATGTAATAAAGAATAAAAATATAAATTTTATACATATGAGAAATTTCATAGATTATAATTTTATAAAACACATCACAAAAAAACTACAACATGGAATTTAATGTAAAAAATAATAACGTACACTAAAGTAAAGGAATGATAACCCGACAACATGGAATAAGTTATATGAAACTATTGAGAATGACCACTATGAACCCCTTACTAATATTTATCCTAATCAAGTGTATCGAACTATGAATAAGAATTTTGCTAGATCATCATTCTATACTATTGGGAAAAGTGGAATCCTAGTCAGACTGGAATCATAACTAGTGATGTGTAGTCTAGGTAGAGTGAAATAATTTCCAAACATGCTTGGAAAGGTGGAATTGATAACTATATGTTACTTTTCCTAGGTACCTACTAAAGTTACATGTGTTATCTTGATAAAAAACAATAGTTGAGTAACATAAATTTTGAAATTAATTACATAGAATCCAAAAGAAATATAAAAACATCCACCATCTCACCTCCGAACAACCTTATCTAAAACCAGTTTTTATCCATTTATAACACATTTCCAAAAAAATTAAACCCACTTAACATAACCATCAAGATAAAACATAATATAATGAAAGGTGGATAAAATAAAACCCCTTTTTATAAAGTTCCAAACAAGCCATTATGAATTAATTGATAAGAAAAACATGAAATTCTTTTTAAGTATTTTTTAAAATAGACCATAAATCTTTAACCTAAAAGTCAAGTCATAAAACTCCCTATTTAAAAACAAATATGGATAAAGGAAAAGAAAATATCCCGTTTAAAATAAAATGAAATTCAATTCTAATAGAAATACATATATTATACATAATATTCAATCGAAATATCATTTAGTATAGCATCATATTTTAAAAAAATCTACTAAATCTTTATGAATAAAAATATTATCGCATAACAATAAAAAATCTAAATAATATTAAAATACCTTTTAAAATGATATATATATATAGGAAATAAAATATAATTCATAAGTTATTAAAAATATAAAAACATTAAATGACATTAATTAACATTAATATCTATTTTAAAATAATAGTTTCTATGAAAACATCCCAAAATGAATTTACAAAAATACATAGAGTGCATTCGAAATATGTTCAAATAATATAATATTAAGGATCCATTGAAAACCCAATTTTAAAAAATACTTGAAAGTCAACAAGGTAGAGGGAATAATTATATCATCATCAAAACATACATATATCAAATGAATTTAAATAAATTATGGGTTTTAAAACCATGAGAAAAAACACATTTATAATAAATATAGTTTCATAGAAACACCTTCTGAGGTCAAGTACGAATGGTATGAAACCTTAAAATATCAGATGAAGAGAAACAAATAAGTAATAATTAAAACCTAAACAATAATAACTACATGTTTGAGACAATACCTCTCTATAGGATTTGACAACCATAGACCCCTAGCGATATGTGTAACACCACGACCCCAGAAACCATGAGTCATTGTTTACTTTATTACCTTGAAACAATATTCCTGGGATTATACCATGAAGGATTGATCAGTATAGTACAATTTGAGAACTATATACATGCATGATTCCTATATTACCTTAAAAATAAGAAACATTTAATAAGAAATAGTCATGCATCTGTGAAATCATAAAGAATATCCTTCTTCATATCTTGGGGAAAGTGAAAAAATAAAGGGTCAGATCAAATTCTCAATAATGTTTACATATAGTATAAGATATCATAAGTAAATATGGAATAATCAATACATTAGATTGGACAATCAAAACAAATTTCATTCAATGAACAACTAGAGTTCGATGAACATCCATGACTAATATTAATATATAAATTGTAAAGATAATGGAAATTGTATTAATAATAATGGAAATATATAATTCTAGAAATTTATGATCAAGGATACTCATCCAAGATATCATGAATATTTATTATCAAGGACTATTAACAAAGTCATCATTCTTAATAAACAAGTATTTGTAATCAAGATACCCATGTAATATGGAATTCATACTTTGTTCCCTCATACAACCCATCAATGCATCAAGGGGCTATCAATAACCAGGCAAGATCCATAACCTGCACTTCCTATGAATTACTCATATTTTGAATAATCAATTTAATTAATCTTCAAAATTCCTTATAATTCAATAAGTATCCTTTTTAAATCAAGAATACATAACATTAAAATTTCATCAGTAAATTAAATAAATCAATTAATAATATTACTTTAACTGATACTATATATAGAAATGGTATATGGTTGAAACAACATCAAAGTTATATAAATTATTCTTAATTAGTCTATAATATTAAAAATATATATTGGAAATATAATAATAATCTCCAATTAATAATGGGAAGTAATAGAGATCATGATCACAAAGAAGTAAATGTAATCAAAATAAGGTATAATCAATTATCAGTAAAGTAAGACAATAAATTAGTTATAAAATATTGTTTTATATCATATCTAGTCATTTATGTAAAAAATGGAATCAATATATTGAAATTTATTTTTTTAATATTGTGTAAAATGTGAGTTAAAATTCACTTTTCAATATTATTTTAATTCCCTTAAGATAATAATAAACTTTAATTTTGATATCATTTTAAATAAAAATTCTCCAAATATAGAGAAAAAATATTTTCCTTGAAAATTAACATGGAAATTAATTAATTATGTTTCAAATAAAATTGTAGTCATAATGTTGGGAGAACGCATTCATGTAGTGTATGTTAAAACAAAGATTCTTTTCACACTCTTGGTAAAAAAATCCCTTTGGAAAACAACACGAATATTCATTTTTTAAAAAATATCTAAAATTAAAAATTGGGTAAAAATTAGTTTAATAATTTATTATATAATAGTAAAAACATTTTTAGTAAATATATTAAAGAACATGTATACATGTAAGAAAAGAGTTATATGGAAAACATTCAAACCAAAATTTTAAATTAAAGTACCTAACATGTACCTTACTTATTTATTCTTGATCCAAAAATGTAAGTGGTGAAAAATAAAAATTTTAATCAACATAATAAGAGGAGTATAAAATATTTGGTTTTGAAATTTTAGCATTATATAATTTTCCCTAAGGAAATCTAAGCATAAAAATCCCAGAAATAAAATGAAATTATAATTGAAATCCTTTGCCTATGGTATCCACAATGTCATAAATTTTTTACCCTCTTGTATAATGAATTGAAATATATTAAATAATTTATTAAGACCATTTTATTCCATATTCCAATTTAAGTTCCTTTAATAATTATTTTAAATCAATTAAATGATTAATTCTTTCTCATTTCATTGACCACTTTATGGATGTCTAGTCAATATATCAAAAATTACTTCAGTATACTATACATGGTTAAAGATGTCAATAAATTGTTACATAATCTTGAGAAAATTAATAATTTAAAATATATAATTCTTATTCATTATATAAAATTTTCTAATAATCCAGGCATGGTGGTAATTGAAAAATGATTCACATCACTATGAAGAGGTGGTAGTCCAAACCTACGAATGAGTGACATTATGATTTTGAAGTTGAGGGAATTGTAAGAAGGTAAATAATATAATATATTTACATAATCATAATTATTTTATTAAAATCATATATATTTAATGAATTATAACATTGGTGATGAAAAATGAATTACACTGCTTGATGGTGACATTAGGCCATACATTTACGTGATCAATGTTTTCATTTTCAATGGGATGAAAATGAGGTAGAAAATGGTTATACCATAGTAAAAATAATAAAATATAGTTATATATTTTATAATGTATTATTTATTTTAGGATAGGCACATCAAATTTGTTGTAAGTATAATATGAAAGAAAATTTGAATGAGTCTCAAAAAATGATTACCACATATTTGAGATACCTCCAATTAATTATGCTTTAAAGCAACATAAATTCTTTTATGGTGAGAAAAAGAGTTTTTGAAATAATTAAAACCAAATAATTTGTTTTTGGGAAATTATTTTCTAATATATAGGGCTCAATGGTTTTTAATAAGGGAGGACAAGATATACACTTTCAATTGTGCAGTGTGGGAGACACATGGAATTACGCAAAAGATTTTAATGTCATTCCCTTGTAAAATTGGAAAAAATTGAAATTTATAAAAATATAATAATATTATGGTATAAATAAATCCATAAAATTCGGTTTAAGAATTTTTTTGTTATCTTGAATCAACATCCATTTATCTTTTACCCGTTTAAACGATTTTACCCTAAACCATGATGATAAATATTTACCATAGTTACTATTCATTATGATAGAAAAATAAGATGAAATCATAACATAATATTAAATATGATTATTAAAAATATTTAAACCATTTTATATTATAAAATCCTATAATTATTATAAATTACTTTTAATATATGTTTTTAAAATGAAATGAAAAAGGTTATTATAAAAATGTTTGTTTTATATATAAAAATTATTCAAGAATAAAATAAAGTATAATATTGATTATAATGGGTTTAATTACATAAATTTAAATTAAATGATACTTGATATTCTTTAAATTTAGAAAAAATGAAAATTTACCTTGTAGATACTTGATTAAAATAAAAGATCTAGATACCATATTTATTTGAAGAAAACATTACTTAGATTTCATAAATATTAAGAATATATTTCGAAGTTATAAATCATATTTTTATTTAATTATATTATTTTTTAATATAAATTAGTTCAATAAATTTTTTTTATAAAATTTAATGTTATTTTTATATCCATATAATGCCACAAAATTGATAGTTATGTAAATTAATTATTTTTTCATCATTCACCCAAAAATCAACTATTTCTTAAAAATCCCATGAATTAATCCCAAAATAATTATGAAATTACGAATTAAAAAATGGAATCCATTTCTTCAAATCCAGTATATAAAATTATAAAATTTTGGTTTTAATCACATTTTTGAATAAAGTTATGTGTGTTAGGATATAGTTTCTTTATAAAGAAATGTTTATTTACTTTAATTGAATCTAGGGTGTTAAATTATTCTATACATGAAAATATAATCCTTAAAATACCCTAACTAACACCTCTTAAAGTAATCTAGGAATTTTTTCATTAAAAAATTTTCAGGTTACCATGTCCACCATTCTATTTTATGATTTCTCAAAAGTACCTTCACTAATCGAGTCATCCGATTCTACAACACTTATTCTCTAGTGTCAAAAATATAGGGGGGGGGGGGTATTTATATAAGATAAATAAGGTTCAAATTATATTTCCTCATAGGTTATAACTTGTGATGGTTTTGGAATTTACTACTTCATAAAAGTGTTATGGAATGCATTATTCACTTTATAGAGGATAGGTGGATATACCTAGACCTATAAAACTGTTATATATATACCTTATGAAAACATGATATCCCACATGATATTATAAAACATTCATTGAGTTATAATTATATCTCTTTATACTACTTTCTGCTACCTTTATATAAATCTAAAGAGTTCTCATTTTCACAGTTGTATCCTCAACATGTTCTAGGCTGAAATTCTTCCTTTCAACATCGTCTTCCCAAAAATTTGGTCTACATAAATTTTTTCATTATATTTATTCATAAATCACCATTTAAATTATATAACGGAAGTTATTATTATATGTAAATTCCTCTAAAGGTAAATAATTAACTCGCCTAACTTGAATGTAAAGTTATCATAAACTCAACATATCTTGTAATGTCTAAATAAACCTTTCAGGTTATCCATCTATTTCAGGATGATAAGAAGTCTTCAAATGTATGTTGGTGTTGGGATCATTAAGAATGTTTTTTCACAATTTCAACGTAAATCGTGGGTCATGATCATATATAATTGAAATAGATTCACCATAAATCCTAATAAATTCCTTAATATAGAGAATTTAAAAGTTCTATAGAGGTAAATCTATCATTATAGAGAAGAAATGTGTATAATTGTTATGCATATCACAATAACCTATATAACCTCCATATTTATCAGAGTATTTGGAAATCTATTGACATAGTACATAATAATATAATCCAATTTCCATACAAGAATTGGTAGAGGTTTTAGGAATCCCTTAAGTTGTTTTCTCTTACATTTACCTATTGTAAAAAAATATTGATACATAGTATGAAATTTCACATTTCATAATATCTAAAAAATAATGTTCCTTAAATCATTGATACTTTTTTAGAGCTACCATGGTGTATAGAAAAATTTCAGCTATAAAATGTCTCTATTAATTATTTTTTTATATGAGGAAAAGATCTAACATATACCCTTTTTCCAAATATTTGTATACCATATTCATATTTTATGTCTAACAACATCACATCCTGAATGAATTTCAATTTATTTTTAAAAAACCTATAATGAAATTGGGAATTTTTTATTTTCTCCTTTATGTATAGTATAGAGATCAATTGGAATTGAGTGATAATTCTCCTTCCTTAATGGTCACCATTTCCAAATTTATGAAATACATAAATATTGGATCTTTTTCAATCCACATTTTAGTCGAAAACATATTTGATCTTTCTTAACAAATGCTTCAACCACCATATTTCATTTCACAAGGTGGCAGTGTTTTGTGGAATCATAATCCTTGACCAGTCATAGACTTCTCTGAGGCCTCATGTTGAGAAATTTCTACAAGAAGATACATTTTTTGTTTTTGATCCATATATATTTAACATGTTTCACTATAAAGGTAATTCATTCATATATTTAATGAAAATATTAAAGCATCCAACTCATGACCATGGTTTGGGTAATACTATTCATGATTGTTTAATTACCTTGACGCATATAAAACTAATCTGTCATTAAGTATTATTACTCTTCCAATTCCCTACATTTATAAATCACTATAAATCACAAATCTATTTCTTATCAACGATAATGTTAATACCAGTTAATTTACTCATATCTTATTTTATCATTCAAAATGTTTTTTACATTATTATAACCTTGTAAACATCACCCATTTACATGTCAACATGATTAATGTGTTTTCCAATTGATCATAATTTTAAACAAATAATTAATAGCGACCTATTATTACTTTAAAACTCTATACCATAGTTATATATATTAGCTTTGTCAATTCTATCACTTCCATTTAATTTGAAGGATGAAACAATATTCTCTCATTAGAGAAAATACAGACATGAAAAAACATCCTGAATCTAGAATTAAAATTTCCTAAATTTTCTATATATATATTTTTTCTAAGTGTCTTAATAATGATTCACAAAAGAATCTGATGATCATCATAAATTATAGATTATGTTAATATTTCATTACTAAATACCACAATAAAATTATCAACATAATCCTCAAATAATATATTCATAAGATCCATAAAAACATAGGGGTCATTAATTAATCAAAAGGTAAATATTTTAAATTAATAATGTCCATACGTCATTCAAAGTTCCATGTTTTGAACATAATCCATATTTTACCATAGTTGTTGATACCCATAACATAGATCAGTCATTTAAAAATATTTATTTCCTTATAATTGATTGAACAAGTCATCAATGCAGGGTAGAGAACATATTTTCATTAATGTAATTGAATTGATTTCTTTATAATCAATAAAAACCCTCATAGAACTATATTTATTCTAAAAAAACAACAGTGGATCCCTATTGTGAAGCACTAGTGAATAAAAATACCTAGTCACACAACTCTTATACTTTTTCTTTAGTTCCACTGATTACTCTATTGAAATACTATATGGAGTCATATATATTGGTTTTCAATCATGGATGCGATTAATAGAAGACTCAATTTCACACTCATGTGTATGTCTTGATAGGTCTCCATGAAACACAATTATGTATTCCAATAAAATAGAAACATCCCATATTCTGGGGATAACATTCTGATTTTCATGCTTCATCAACTCATTTTATCTAATACTTTCATTATGAAAACCTACTAGACATGGTTCTAGAAGTAATTTAGATGGTGTAGTCTCCCCTATGAAGTCATGGGATTCCACATCTCAACCAAAAATCTTTATATATTTATCTTATAAATAAAAATTTCAATAATAATTTAAATAAGAATCCATACCAAAGAATATGTCAATGTTAACCATAGGAATAATAATCATTTTTTCAAATAGGGTATGTGTACATGTTATAATGGGAACTGATTGACACATTTTTTATAATAATACTTACACTAGGATAATTGATTGAAAAATCATTTCTTAATGTTATTGGGAAATTTCAAATTTTATTTGAAAACATGGAATATATAAAAGAGTGCCAATATACAGAATCGAGTAAAAAATTAACTAATGTTTGTTTTATGATCGAGGCACCTACCACGACGTCTTTGTAAACATCAACCTTAGCTATAGTAATTATATAAGATTTTAATTATCCCCTGGATCTATTCAATAAGGGGTTTGTTGGATGCTTGAGACATTGGTTTTAATAATTGCTTATCTATTTATAAATGAAGTAGTAGATAAAAATGAAATCTTTCCTTTAAATACATTCAAGTGTATTATAAACACATTCTCTAAAATTTGAAATTGACTTATGTTCCAATTAATAAATTAAATAGGTTGTTCTTTTCACAATTATCACATGTTGGAAATCCCATCTTCCCTTTGTTATTCTTTGACACATTTTTTAGGTGCTCAAATGACATATTCTTTTCTATATTTCCCTTAATGATATAATACTAATAAAATTGATTCTATTTATTGATGTTACTTGATATTATGTCATAATATGATGAAAAGGTTTAAGATACCAGTTCCCATATGATAATTAGATTAATCCCATAAAATTAGTGCTTAATATTTCATTCCAAATTTTATATGTTGTCTGCAACATGTCTAGATAATCTTTTAAAGTTAGCCTCGTACTCTAAAACACATTATTCTTATGTATAATTTAAATAGTGTAACATCCTCTCATTTCAGATTACTATTCTTGGGGAATTTATTTATCAAATAATTTCACTTAAAAAGTTCTCCTTTCCATATATTTTTATTTGATCAACCACTTTATTGTTTTGAATCAATGGCCACCATTTATCAACATGTCCTTTCAAGCAATACACTAAAATAATAACCTTTTCCCTTTAATTATATCTGATTTACTTAAATATGTTTTTTATAGAATTAATCTATTATTTATATACCAAAGTATTAGTAGTTTTATTAAAATATATAGGTTTCACTCATGTTATGCGATCCAACATAGGTTAATTATTCTGAAGAATAAAAAGTTGTACCATTCAGCTACGATTATTCATCACATCCTAATTCATATTCCTTAAAATGGCCTTGATATACTCAGTTCCAACACCATATATATTTGATTTCTATGTAGGGGAATCCCTAAATTGACTAAACATGTAGATTCCCTTTCTTCTTATAGGCAGCATCGCTAAATAATGGAACATTCATTGTTATCTCATAATCCTCATGAATATTGAGTTGTAAAATAAAAATACCTATAATGGTAAAATTTTTCAAATACCCTAGAGTATTATCATAATTATGATGTTATTAATGTTTATTTAATATAATACTCCCAAGGTTCCAACTAAACTTTCTATGACACCAACCGTAACACCCTAAATCTAAAAACCAAGAGAAAATATTTACATTATTATATTGTTACAAGATAAAAGGGATGAAACCATGAATGTTCGATTAGTTTAGATGTCTTAGAAAACTAGATACATATATGAGTCCCATATTACATTATAAATAAAAACATTACATAATAAATGATTTAGAATCCTTGAAGGCACTCATAATATAATTCTACAAATTTGATAGAAATGAAAAAAATAATGGGTGAGCTTATAAACTCACTAAGGGTTGCGTACAATGGATAATATCACTAGTAAGTAATTTGTAATCAATATAGTATTGGATAATCAGATCACTTTATATATATTAAACAAAATTATTTCTAAGAAAATACAATTCTAGTATCATCGTAGAAATCAAATGGGCAATATAAACAATATTTTTAATAATGGAAATGAATAATTTTCAAAATTCATGATCAAGGACCCTCAACTGTGGTATCATGGATCTTACCATCAAGGACTCTCTACCAAGTCATCGTTCTTAATAAATTGTTAGTTGTTACTCAAATAGTCATCTAGTATGGTTAGTCATCTGTTTTGACTTGTGAGACCTATCAATGTATCAAAGGGCTATAGATAACTATGCCCCCTATCACTTTCACGTCCTATAATTTTTACTATTTTGAATAATCAATAAAATTTATTATAAAAATTACTTATAATTAAACAATTATCCATATTTGATTAATAATATTCAACATTAATATTTACCCTATAAATAAAACAACATACATAAAAATGCTTCAATCCACTAATAGTGAACATATAAATCAGATATAGTTGAAAAATAAAAAACTTAATAGAAATTATTATAAATTAATTTATGATTTTAAAAATAGAGATATGAAGGAGAAATTTAATGTCCAATGAATACTGGAGACTATCAAGCCTTGTGTGTTGGGCCTACGGGTCATGTAAGGGTTCTGCTTCAACCCTTAAAGGGGGATAATCAATAATAAAATAAAAATAAGGCCTTTGGGCCATTCGGGCTAAGACCATAAATTAATCATAAATGAAGGTTTAATTTTATAAAAGAGCCTTTATAAAATAAAATAGAATAAATAAATTAAAAAGAACATTCTTGTAACATCATGGAAAATGGATCAATATATCACTTTTTAAAATTCTTTTCTCCCATTTAAGAAAAAAAATATTACTTAATTTTGAAATAGTTTTAAATAAAAATTACCAAAACTATGAGAAAAATATTTTTATTTTATAAAACCATGGAATATTATAACCAAATCTTGAAATAAAAGGCTAGTCATGATGGTAGGAAAATACATTTGTGTGGGGTATGATAAATAAACAAGTTTAATTACACATTTTGAAAAAACTAGCCCATTCAGAAAAAGAAAAGATGATTCATTTAAAAAAATTTACAGAAATTAAAATAGGGGAAAATTTTAATTTAATAAATCATTTTTTAATATTAAAAATATTCTTAATTTTTATAAATAAAATTTTAATATAGAAGAATATATTTGTAAGGAAAACATTTAAACAAGATTTTTAAATGAAGGTCCCTTAAAAGTAACCCACTTATTGATTCTTGATCGAACAAGAGTAGTAATTGTGAAAAAAATTTAAACAAAAAATAACTACAGTATATTAAAATATTTGTGGTCCAAAATATTAAAACGATATAATTTTCCCAAAATAAATCTCTTTATAAATAATCTCAAAATAAAATTATATTTTAAAAAAAATACCTTACGTTGGATATCTACTTAGTCATCCATGTTTGATCCTCTTTTATATTGAATTTAAGATTAATAAATACTTTCTTAAGAAAAAATTTTCATCTATATTCCCTTTTAAGGTCCTTTAATAATTATTTTAAATAAATGAATTGAATAGTTCTTTCATTCATTGACAACTTTTAGGTTATTCATTAAAATTCTCTAAAATTACATCAGTATATTGTTTATGGATATCAGTGTCATGAAATGGTTCAATTATCTCTCAGATTTTAATAATGTCATGAATATAATTTTTATTCATTACATAAAATTTTAGAATAATCCCTTGATTGTTATAATAGAAGAGAGAATAACATTTCTTTGTGGAATTGGTAATCCACACATTCGTACAAGCAATGTAATCATTTTCCAATGGATGGAAGGGTAAGAATATAGATGATATATTATCTATAAATAATACTATTTATCTAATTAATATCATATATTTAATTAATTCAACTTCATAACCATCCTACTAAAATTGTTATTAAAAACAAATTACACTACTATGTGAAGAAGATAGTCGATAAATACACATGAATGGTGTTTTTATTTTCCATGGGATGAAAATTGGGCGAAAACTGGTTATAGCCTAATAATAATAGAATATAAGTATTTTTTGATATTGGATTAATTATTTTATGAATGATATAATATATTTATATTAGTTATATGGATAAACCATCATTTAATGAGTCATGTTACATGATCACCTATTTTTGGAATAATATCCTTTGGTTTACACATTATGCCTTATTTGAATTGTCTAAGGGTAATAAAAAGAGACCATGAATAAAGGTAAGGAATCTTGTATGTTTTTTTGGTAGTTATTTGTTGAGATAGTGGAGTAAAGTTTTTGAATAATGAAGGATAATATGTTCACTTTTATATGTGAGGAAAGGGACACACATGAATTTTTTTAATGAATTTTAATAATATAAAGTCATTTTCTTTTGAAAGTGGATACAAATTGTCATATATTTGAACATGATAAAGATAAGTTTGAAATAAAACCAACCAATAAGGTATAATATAGCATTGTTTGTCATATTGAGAACGCATCCCATTATTTTTAACCCTTTTAACGCATTTTACACTTAATTTAGGTAAAAAATAATTACCATGGTAACTATTCATTATAGAAAAAGTTATGTTTACCTTATTAACTAGTATTAATTTTTTTTATTCCAAATATGGAATCAATTTGATAGTATTTAACTCCTATAAATAGATGAAATTAAACTTCATATAATTTCTCAAAACACAACAAAAACCATTTTTAGAAAAAATGAATGTTTTATGAATAATATTATCTTTTGAAAAAATAACGTATAATTTTTATTATAATGGGACTAATTATATTATTTTAAAAAAAAGTATACTTATTTTTATTTAAAATAGAAAAAACACAATTTTACCATTTCAATGCTAGATTTAAATAATATAACTAAAACATTTTATTTGAACAAAAAAATTACATAGATTTTTAGAATGTTAAGAATATATTTCTATTTTCAATATATACTATTTTTATAAAAAATGTTTCATGAACATTCATGTTAATTTTATATCATTATAATGATATAACATTGATTGTTTTTTAAAATTGGTGTTTTTACAATATTCACCAAAAACTAAACTATTTTTTTCAAAACATTTAAAATTCATCTTATGATAATTTGTAATTATGAGTTCAACAATGGAATTAATTTCATAAAATTCAATTTATGAAATTTGGTAATTTAGGTTTAGATAAAATTATTGAGTAATTCTATGGTATTATGGTATATTTTTAAAAGAATGAAATGTTTACTTTCTATAATTGAATCGCATGTGTTACTAGAGAAAGAATAAATGAAAATATGACAAGATGAATAAAAAATAAAATATAATAAATGCTGATATAAAATTGAGGAATTTCACTTTTAATCAAATAAGTGGTTAAGAATCTTTTAAGGATGAGAGGATAGTGTCCCCAAGGATCTTCTGATCAAAACATCATAATGGGGGGAAAGTGGAATTCCAAATAGGGTTTTAATTAGTTAAATATAGAATGGAAATATCTAAAAAATTAAAAATCATGGAAATGAGCTCACAGTATGAAACTTTGGATGAGGGTGTGGTGAACTCTTTCTAGACACACCATAATGTTACCCTTTAGGATCATCACATATCACACCTCCTTTAGAAAAATCCAAGAATCATAATCCCAAAGATATCATAATGAAATGAAAGGGTCACAATATTATTAAATACTCTTCTAATATTTTAAAAATTAACATCAGGGGATCAATAAGTGAAGGTAATCATCACAATGTGACACCCCTTTCTACAGAGTGATATACACACATAAGGTTATTCATTAGAGTATGAAACCCACTAGTCATGGAGTGATCCTTCTTGTCACTTTATTATTAAAAATCATAGTACCCTTATGCATATGAGGGAACCGATACATAAGAGTAAAATTATGACTGTTATATATGGACATTATCAAGAACACAACTCTCTTAGACACCCATAATTATATGATTATCCTTGTCCATGGGATGATCCTAGATCATACAAAACTCTATAATTTACCTGAAACACATCACTCCATGACTCCCATCATTCGGTGATTCCACATTTTCCATGGAATGATCTTAGATCACACAGGACTCAAAAATTCCCCTTCAAACCATCACTACATGACTCCCAATGGCTATGAAATGACCAACATGCATCTCAAAAACTACAGAACTGTAAAAAACATTGAATAATTCTCAAGAAGGATCAAATTGATAAAATAATAAAACAAGTTAATAGATAAGTGTTACAAAAATGATATGTGAGTTCAAGGTGTGATAATTCTCCCCAAAATATCACTTTCTTCCCTCAGAAAGTCACCAAAAATTCAAAGTCACAAATTAATCATCATAATATATAATAAGAAGAAATATTTATTCAGAAATAATAAATCTATACGTAAAAAAATTTCAAATACAATTTTTGAATATGTGTAAGATAATCACATAAAACCTATCCAAATCCAGAAATGAAAAGTTATAATCAAAATCCATTATAGAACCATCATAGTGGAACTGGATAATCCCAATGAGGTGTTTAGAAATCCAAGACCTGTGCTAGTTTTCTCCACCATTTAATGTTTATTTTAATATGTGAAGACATAAAAAACTAAGGTATATCATGTATTACTATTGTGAGGCTTGAGATACTCTCCACAACTGAAAAGATAAGATAGTATAATTCCTCATCAAGCACAACCAACGTCACATAAAAAATCAAAACCTTGAAAGAACATATAATACTAAGAATCCCAAACAGTGATATCATATACTAATGAACTAACAACATTCAACTAACATGGATGATAAGAAATAAATAAAAATACAAATAAGTGAAACACTACCAAACAGGCCAAATTAAATTCATACTAAGGTTCAGCATCTAAAGTGGATTTATTCCTTTTCGTATACATAAATTTATAGAACATTTTAAGATGACTATTTCAAAAGAAACAATGAAATGTAATTGAAACATTCAAATAAGAGTGATTATAATAACTAAGATTACTTCACTTTAATCATAAAAAAATTCTTATTCATAATAGGAATCCTGATAAAATGAAAATATACTCCCAAATCACCTCAAAACTCCAAATTAGGTTCACCCCACTTTCGTTTCTTTTATGATAGATAAATCCTATAAAGAAAAAAGGTAGTTAAACTACTCGTCATAAGATTTATTAAAAAATTCAATTATACTATCATGTCTGTATTTATTACCTAAAAAACATGATCCAAGCCAGAAGAAAATATTTTATATCTATTGTTTCAATAAAGGCCATGAAATATGAGAAAAGGTTATGTTAATAAAACTCATGTAAGGTCCAAACACCAAGAAGGTCTCATCTCCGAAACTCTATCTTGATTTTGGGTAGGATCAGCAATAAAATGTCCATTGATTTTACCTTACTAAGGATCTGCATAATTCTTAGATTTGATGACTTGAGAAATCCCTAGTGGGAAAACATTAATTTTACCCTTGAACATGATGTTGATAATTTTTTGTGGCTTCTTTTGGGTCTTGAATATGTAGTTTACCACCATGTAATGTCGAAATACAGAAGTGACTATCAAATATATTTAAAAATAATATAATAAATATATTATATTATTTTTAGGTTTGTATGTGTTATTTTTAAAAAATAACTTATATTTATTTTATGAAATCTTAGATGGAGAAAATAAGATAGAGGTTGAATCCAGAGCATGATTTTTTCCATGGCCCTGACATAAGTATTGCCCATATTGGGACTGTACTGATGCATGATCACTGATGGTTGTAAATGGTTTAATGAATTAAATGTATTAAAATAATAAATTTAATTAATAAAATATTTTAACTAATCAATAACTATATAATCATATCATAGGAAAATATATAAAGTTATCTGTATAACCCTAGAATATTGTGAGAGGGAGTGAGAGAGAGATCCCTATGGGGTAGAAATTTGCAGATGAAATCAAGGTTGAGGATAAATGTGATGTGATCATTTATATTCATGAAGTCGATTGAGGAAAAAACCGAATTATTAATTAAAAAACCTTTGAATTATTTATCCACAAACTATCGATCCATCCTTATGGTTGGTAATTTTTTTTTTGGTTTAATTTCACTGTTTTTGATATCATAATGTTTCAGATTAAATCATCAAAAAAATATAATATGGAATAACACAAGCATGAACCTACTAATTTTTTTTATTTTACTAGAATTTGAAAACTATAAATTATATTTCCGTAAATATTTATTTTTTTATTAATCATTTTATTTCCAAATAGAATAGTGTCCACGAAAAAAACTGACAATCATTGGAGCCTCACTTTTGGGTTTATGTGTTTCTCCCCTCCATCCTATGTGTGGACATCTGTAGTGTTCACTTTAATAGTGGTGTAAGAATTTACATGGACCCAATTCATTTCATGATCAATAATTGGTTTTATGAATCCTTATTCATGTTCAAAATCATGGTTTTCGGCTTGATGTTGGTTTGATAATAATTATGTGTTGAAAGGAGGATGTGGTGCTGGTATTTTCACTATCCACGGTGGGCAGATAACGAGTCTTCAAAGTGAGTCAATGACGTTATGTTATTCTAATGTCAGATGACTAGAATATGATCTCTAAAAATGAATTCATGATATTCATTGTAGATTGTAAGGATTTTGAGTGATGAACATGATGTTATTGAAAGAAGGGTAAATGAAATTAGTAGATGTGTCATGGGTTGGTGTTTCTAGAAAACACCCGACCACACATCATGTAGTTCTGAAGAACATATGATTTGTATTTCAATGATGAAATAGAGGAATTTATTTCTATGATAAATATCACATGAATTTGTCTAGTCCCATTGGTCATGAGACCCACGTGAATGGATTTTTGTGTAATAAGGATATATTCCCAGGGACCCCGAGTGATCTCAAACACTGTGTGGCTAGCCAAGATGCCATATGGTCTTGAAGGATCATGACTCAGGAAGAGGCACACAACGAGTTCCATTAGCTTCCCCAGTTATATTTTACTTCTGTTCACACAATGTATGTTGAGACACACTATGGGTAACAAATGACCACTGAAAAGTGATCAGATTGGGATAATATATTGTGTACCATTAGGACACGCCATGCAGTTGCCCCAAACATTATATATTATAGTTGGAATGAGTCTATCACCAATTATTATTCCCAGGTGGAGTTGGTATCACACCATAAGGGAATAGAATACTCTTGGGGAGTTATTATTTTGGCCATGTGAGTAAGGTGTTGGGAACCTCTACCTATAGAATTAGTTAGATTCAATATTTCAACCACATTATAGGGCCTGGATCCACTATCTATGGAGCTATTATTTTTTATATCTATAGATCTTTGAATGTACAAAGATCATCAACTGGAGTTATTATTTCACCTATAGTCATGGTAAAAATATACTCTAACCTCATTTTATGGAATGAATATGAGAGTTATTTGACACTTATAGATTGATAGCTGGCATGAAAGAGTTTATTCAACTACATGATATATTTAAGATCATACTTTGGGAGCTATGTACCTTTTACAACCATACTTATGTGTATAAATTTAACTATATGTTAGAAAAAAATATATTTAAAGACACAAATGGATATATTTTGACAAACTGAAGTCATCTTTTGACTCAATGGAGCATTCCAGGAAAGCAGTGGAAGGTGCACACAGGATTCAAGGTGTGGATGCAAGATTGGAATACAAATGAAATAACCATGCATGAATAATTAAATGTATCTTGTGGTCCTTCTCGGAATAATTTGAAAATGGAAAAGGTTGTCATGATCCATGTGGAGATATTGCATGCAAGAAACCCAAAGTGGTGCGCAAGACTCTTGAGTGACCATTACAATGTGAACAAGCCCCTTTCATGCTCGACCATCGTGACTAAGAACAAATCTGTAGAGAAGACATCCTCCGGAACCCAAATATTCTACACCATCACCAAATATTTTGGATATAATTTCTAAGCCACTCCATTATTTAGTGTGATACAACTAAAGTTAAACCATTTATTTATTGCATGTACGATCGATCTTCCACAACATCACAAATGAATGGAACCCTCAAGGTATATATCTTTCATGAATGGTTTCCTATGGGTCCTCCCTTGAGTGGGTGTTTCACACGGAATCCGGGGATGACCTCCTGGATGGGAGATTCAAACGTTCCGATCGGTTTCTAACGGGTTTATTCGTAGAACCGGAAACATCCAATGATTCCACATCCGTTTGGACCTACTTTCCAAAGGTAGGCGCTCATTAGTTTGTGGGCTAATGAGGCTTAGGAATTTTCATTGGTCGAGAGGATGGGAGGTCGGACTCATCACACCTTTTTTAGGGGAATTATTGTCTACTTCGGGACTCTCTTTATAGATTTAAGTTATGTTCGTGAATCCTTATTACATTACCAAGTATAAAATGAGATTTCCTTCAGTTTAACAATCAATGATTAAATATGTAAGAATTTTAGAGAATCTTTTATATGTATTCTAGGTTCTTCATCAATAGAGAATCATCTGTATCTATTTAGAGATTCTTGGTCAATGGTATTCTTCAAAATATTTATATAAAAGTCTCTTGGTCATTATGATGACCAGGCTGGTTTTAAAGCCACTCAGTGGGGCACTTTAAGTTTATCGTCATTCAGAAGGACAATGAATTACTTCAGAGTTGGGATCGAACCCATAGATGGGCTACCTACATATCCTTTGTTTTAAAAAATGAATCAGAACCCACGTAGTTCGAATAAGGGTATGATGTTTATGATTGATGGCTCAAAGCAGGATGTCACAATTACTTTTACACTCTAAGCTCACGTGAGTCATGCTCGGTGTGAGAAACAAGAGGTATTAGTAAAATTTAGACAATTGTGCCATGAAAGATGCAATCATAAGAAATGGTTTGGGGCTTATGTATGTATGACTGCCCAGATAGATGAAGGTTTAGGATTCACTTTTAGGGAGAAAATCCATGAACAGGGTCCATAAAGGTATATGTGCTTCATGGAGATTTGAATACTCTAATCTTGGGGCTTACTCCTAAGGAGGATACCCAAGTTAGGAGGGGACTTATGATTGGGTTTTACTCGTGAAAAGGAAACCCAAATCAATGGTAAATTAGGACTGGTTAAAGAGAAATTAGGGGACATGGGGCTTATTCCTGAAAAAGAAGCCCAAGATTATAACTGGGTTTTATACTTGAAAAAGGAGACCCAGGTTAGGGATTAAGGTTTGGGGCTTATTCCTGAGGAGGATGCCCAAGTTAAGGACTTATAACTGGGGATTATTCCTAAAAAGGAGACCCAAGTTAAGAAATCTCTCATTTTAAAGGATGAGGTTGAATGAATGAACTCTCCATATTTAGTGACACAAGGATATTTAAATCACTAGGTTTTGAGAGATATTCCACATAATTCCTTTTAGATAAGGAAGTAAAATCAAGAAATCATGCCATAAATCTATTTGAAGAGTGTCTTGAAGACTGAATCTTGAAAATTAATTGTGTGATGGCTTAAGAGGGGTAAAATGGGCAAGATGGGCACCCAAAAAGGTAGGGGCTCGCAAGTCTTGAAAGGCGCGCAAGTACTGCGGCGGCGCGCAAGTATTGGCCGCGCAAGTATACTTGCTCGACATGAGGGGTACTTGCGCGATTCTCAAACATCATTAGAATATTTGAGCGAATCTTTATAAATCCATTTAGAATCCTCTTTAGGTTCTTCCAGAAAAGGGACGCGCGAGTTCTATTGAAGGAATAAGGCGGTGCGCAAGTGTTTATGAGTTTCAACACTTAGGCCTTCCTTATTCTCTTTAAATCTTCCGTTCTAGGTAAAAAAAATTACCTTTAGAAGTGTTCCGGAAGCTTTGAGAAGAGACTTGGGCGTCGAGAGCTTCAATCCGAGTTTCTGGAAAAAGATCTCGAATGGGGGGCCCACAGGGTCTATTTATAGGCAGGAGAAGACCCCGGGCGGTTATCGGGTGGTTATCACTTAAGTCGCGCAAGTCACTTGCGCGACCAAGGGCGTCGCGCAAGTGTACTTGCGCGATAGCGATATAACTTGTGAGGTGCAGTTACTTTTGATCCTTTGTTCATGCCTTTGTCGATTTTTGATGTTTTCTTCAAAGGTTGAATCACTTTGAGCTCAGATATTCCCCTTTTCCGATCTTTAGATTCTGTGACGAAAGGAGTGTCAACAAAATTCCCCCCTCAGAGTTGGATCCGGAGAGAAATGAGGATTTGACTCTGAGGAAATCGAATCCTATCCAAAGGAAAAGGGGCGCGCAGGTCTTCAGGGCATAGAGGGCAGCGCGCAAGTTTGCGTCGCGCATGCCTTGATCGCACTGGGTACGGCGTGCAGATAGGCCTCCTGGCCTATAAATACATGGCTTTTGGCCGTGTGTAGCATCTGATCCCGAATTTCTCGAGCTCTCGCCGCGCAAGTATTCCTCACCGCGCAAGTCTCTTTTTTCACTGTTCCCTCGCTGTCTCGCTACTGTAAAGGTAATAGGGCTTGCGCGGTGATACATGCGCGACAGAAACTTGCACGACACATGTAACACTTGCGCGACATTTCCATACTTGCGCGCCTTAATGCCTTAGCCATTTTTTTGGATTTCTTTCACAAAGTTTGTGAAAAATTAATTCATTTATAAATTAATTTATTCAACTCTTTGTGCAGAATTAATAGCTCTTAGACCCGGATTAATTGATGAACTGGTTAGCAAGCGGATAGATGATATGATGAACATTATTGGCCCTAATTACTATACTGTCAAAGAGATTACTCTTCCAGATTTGGCTAAGTATCTGAAGAAATATCATCGCAACTTTCCTTATTGCACTAATCTACCTTTGTATGGCCATGGTCATCTACAAGAAGTCATTATTCCAGAAGTAAAGAATTATCTTCCATTTTCATGGTTTCAGAATTATACCAACTTTGCTTCAGCAAATATCTCAGGTGGAGGAGTATTTCAAACTGGTGGAAGAGTGGAGAAGGCTTATGTGATGCATAATAGCCGTTGCACACTAGATCTGAAAAATCATACACCTGAGCTTCAACCACATTGTCATCCTTCAATCTTCCGAAATGCTCAGATGGATCAATCCAAAGGCTGGAAGAAAAGTTGGGATTTCCATCCTGGGTGAGGTGTGAAGCCAACTTGGATGTGGGAATACTGGGTGCGACAGACTTGCGTAGAGTTTATCGAGGACCTGAATAGAGCTGCAATATATGAGGCTGTCTGGGTTGGGCAAACATATGTTTACAGACATGATAACTTCGTGCCAGAGATACTCAGCCACTGGAGCCCAGCAAATAATTCTTTCCATTTGACTCATGGAGAAGTAGGTATTATTTTTTGGGATGTCCACAAGATTTCAGGGGCTCCAATCTTGGGCGATATGTATGATGAATTCATTCCTCCCAAGGTGACTTGGAATGATTCAGAGAAGACTCCTTCTTTAGCTCAAAAATTATTTAAAATATTCCACAGGCTTAAGAGTTCAGAGACCTCATTAACTCATTTTAGAAAAGATATTCATCCGGAAGAATGGATGAATGTGTTTCTTACTGAGAAGAAAGGGATGGAGCCAAAAGAAAAAGGATCCAAGAAAAAGAAATCCAACGATACTAGGCCCAGACGTCCTACCACTTGTCCAAAACCTGAGAAGAGAGGAGCTCCTGGCACATTCTGGCCAACTCTAGAAGCAGGAGAGTTTGAAAAGTGGGGATATGAAGTGAATCAAATAATTCCAAAGAAAACTCGTCTGGTGGGTTTCTTGGAAATGTGGCTCAGTGTTTATCTCTTTCTGGTCAGGGATTCGAAGGGAGGCGTTAGGCCAGGGACCTTCGTCATTGTGGAAAAGTTGGCTGAGGGAAAAATGGTTGGGTTAGCTACCCCTATTTTAGCAAAGATTCACAGGATTTTACTTCATGTCTTCCAGGGTAAATCTCCTTTAAGAATAGTGGGACCATTCCAGGTTTTGTGGGGATGGATCGCCACTCACTTCAGGACTTACAATGTACAGAATGGATTACAAATTCCTGGAAGCTCTTTCAGACCGTCAGTGCAAGCATTCTATGGAATTTCTCCATTAGATGTTAATGGTTATGACATGAAAGTAAGGCTGAGCATGTTTATGGAATTCAACTTCTTTCCCTATGTAAGTCCGCCATCCGAGCGGTTTGTTGATGACGGGACATCCCATTTGGATTTGAGGGCATACAGGCTAGCTTGCAGGGATGGCGTGTTAGTAGCCAGGATTGATGGAGAAATCATATGTGAGGCCTATTATCCATATAGATTTGCACACCAATTCAAATGTTTACAAAAGATTGTTGTATCCCCTCTGGTACATGTCAGGTTAGAGCAACATCTGATGGTTGCTCGACAACTATGGCTGCTGACATCAAGAGAGAAGACTAGGGCAGTATTTAATCTACCAGTTGAAAAAGCGGCACATAATTTGACTACATTTTATGATGAACACTGGATAGCATCATACCCCAAAGGGATATTGAATCACCCAGTATATAAATTGGGAAAGAGGAAGAGGATTGTAGAGAAAGAAACCCTTCCTCATGAAGGTGACGCTTCTCCACCTGAAATAGGTTCAACAGACTCCTCTTCTAGAACTGATTCATCGGATTATCATGATGGGGATGATGAGGCACAACCGGCAGCAAAGCCGTTTCGTGCCCGATATAATCCTCCAGCCAAAATTAAAAGACCCACTCCATCAACTCCTAGTGAGTTATTTCATTGTAGTAATTTCAATCACTGCTACTTTATAAAGTAATTAGTCTTACTTTCTTATTCTCTATCTGTAGTTACAGGAGCTGGGAAGAAATTAAAATAAAAAATTGTAGGACCTTCCTCACAGCCTTTATATCTAAGACCAGAGGCTGTTCAGCTATGGCAGAGCTTATACTGTGGTACTGAGACCGCCTGGCAAGATTTGTGTGAGGGCCTACAACTTCCTGGAATTTGTAGCTTCTAAAAATCTTCAATACGGAGATAACCCCAAAGAAGTGCGAGCTTACATCAGAGAGCTGAAAATGCTCATATATGCCACTGATGACTCGGTTCCTATCACCAGGCGGGTGAAGGAAATGATTGATCGTGGCGCCACTGAGGGGGCTGGTGGTTCTGGAGATGAGGAATGTAAAGAGTACGTGGCTCCTGAAGATGTAAGTTTTCTTTCCTTATTTTCTTTGAAACATGATTTCAGTTGAAGCTTTGTTACTTAAGGAAGTTATTTTCTTCATCTTGCAGCTTGCAAAGAAAGGAACTGGGGTTCCTTCGCCACAGTATAGCCCTGTTGGTACTGCTATCGGGGCTGCTGCTGATTCTCCTCGCAAACCAGGCGAGATATCTCTAGGCCAGCAGGCCATGAATGAGGCGCTGGACATAGCCTTCCATTCGCCAATCCAAGTGCCAATAAGGGAGACTACTGATACTCCGAAAAAACAAAAGAAGCCAAGGCAACGAAGGAGGAAATCCATATCTAAACGTTTCATTAGCAGTTGTAAGTCCTTCGAACAATCCTGAGTTTATACCCATAATCACATTGTTACTCATATTTCTGAGGATTGCATGGGCTTCTTCAATTTCCCCCTTGAGGGAAGGGACTGACCCTCCTTCAAAGGCCGTGGAGGGTGCTGTAGAACAATCACAGACCCAAGCTGACTTTGTTGCTCCTGGAGAAGAGCTACCATCCATTCCCAGTATCCCTCCTACTGCTGAAGATGCTGTCCAGGGTCAGGGGTTGCAGGACATAAGTCAGCAAGAAGATGTAGCAAATGCTCCCACTGGTGAGGCTAATCAAGATTCTAAAGTATCATTGGATGAAATGATGAATCAAGGAATGACTTTTGAAGAATTTTATGATCATGCTAAGTTGTCATGTGATTTAGAAGACCTTGGGCGTGAGTGCTACCCTTCGCCCAATATTTTTAAAAAAAATTATACTTCTAAGCATGACGGAAAACAATATGCAGTTTCTTCCGTAGAAGTCGCTGAACTGCCAATGCCTGAAGAGGGTGTGGACATTGATGTCAATTCTACCACTGCAGAAACATTAGCTCAAGTAGAGCTAAACCCAATAAACCCTCCTGAGACCCATCTTTAAAATCCTGTTGAGACCGGGAATGATGGGGAGAAGTCTTCTCAGGTTGCTGAACCACCCTTAGGTAAGGGATAACAATATTTGTGATTGTACTTTATTTGCAAGAAAATCCATTATTTTGTTATCCTTTTACGCTAACTAAATCTTTCAATTAATCATGCAGGGCCATCAACTGTAATGGCTAGATTCGGAGATGAGGCCTCAGCCTCTGCTCCAATGGGAATTGAAAGTGAAGAAGCACAAGTCAGGGGGGATAGATCAGGACAAGGCACTTCCTTAAGCATGTTAATTCCAGATTACATACCCCCCTCCGATGATGATGTTGAATCAGATCCAGAGATTCTTAAAGCGTTCAGCTTTTCACGACGTAAGGCATGGAACAACATATGGAACATTATATCGGGGGCGCCTTTAGAAGAGCTTCCATTGAAAATTCCTCTATTGTCATCCCAATTTGTTATACTGGGACTTGGTGGTTTTGGGTATGAAAAGATCCATGCCGCGGTGAAACAGATCATTTTCAGGAGGGAGAAAGCGCAGAAAAGTTGCGAAGATTTGACCAGAGTGAAATTGTCAGTCAACATAGGAGAATTTGAGGCTACGATATCCCAAGCTGAAGCTGATTATGCTGCCAAGATGAAGGATCTGAAGCAAAAAATCAAAGAAAAGGTCGTCCAGCAGGTGAAACTCCAGCAATAGTTAGATGCTGTTACTGGGGAACTTGATCAGCTTAATAAATCATTGGATGAAACTCATATGAATGGCATGAAAGCCATCACAGATGCTAAGAAGGCATTTCAGCAAGCTGAAAAGAGTGAAGTTGGTCCAGTTCATGAGCTTCAAGTAACTGCTGATAAGGCTCAGGATGCTATACATCAAATGAAGACTTATGTTGACAATCTTCTGTAATACTTGAAAAAGAGAAGAGACTCCAGTCTGTGGATGTACTTCTAACTCTTGTGCATCAATGAAAAAAAACACTTTCATATTCAATCATTTGTACCTGCATTCTTTCACTACCTGCTTCAAATTTACTTAAGCCAATGGGCCCAGTAAGCATAGTTTGATTTTTACTAGGATTATTACAAATAACCCTACAAACTTTGAATCTTTTAATTGCTCAATATTACCTAAATCATACAGAATGTATGTTTCAGGAGCTGGATCTTGACTTTTATTCAGAGTTCCTTTGGCTTTTTGTGGGAAGTTTAATTTCATGCACTCCGAACATAAAGGGGCTAATGTTTAAGGTCGAAATAGCTTTGACCAAAATGGATTAAAATTGATTCAATTCCTTGACAATTTATCTGAAAACATATTACCATACTCAAGTTTGAGATAAAATATGTAAACTATGGCTTAAGAATATTTGAATCTGAGGAATGATATGAAAAAGAGCTCAAAGGCATTAGAAGAAGTAGTTTCCAAGAATGAAGTTACTATTATTTAACAAAACCCGTTAGGGGGTTGCAATATGCAGGGCCACCTATGGGCATTGGCTGCATGGTCAAATAAATAGTATCTTTCGGCTGACAAGTCTGTTTTGTGGACTATTTATGCAAGGCCACCTATGGGCACGTGCTACATAGTTAGGCGAAAAGAACTCTCAAAAATTTACTTTCCTAGTGCTAAAAGCCAGTGAAAGTTTATGGAGATTCAAATTTTCTAAAGTATGGAGTTTGTTGTATGGAATGAGGTACTTGAATATGGAGAAGATATTTTCAAACAAGAATATCGAAGAACTGGATGAATATCACTCCTACGAAGGTCTGACCCAAATGTAGGGAAGAAGAATAAACCGTAAACTTGAATACATTCAGATCATAAAAAAAGGATATGGGACAAATATGTTAAGGATGGCTATTTTTTTTGCGGATCCCTACATACTGTCGTTTTAGACAAATAAGGAAAAAGAGGCATTCTTCCCAAGAATGAAGTTACCATCATTTAAGAAACCCGTTAGGGGGTTGAATTATGCAGGGCCACCTATGGGCATTGGCTACATGGTTAAATAAAATAGTATCTTTTGGCTAACAAGTCTGTTTTGTGGACTGTTTATGCAAGGCCACCTATGGGCACGTGCTGCATAGTTAGGCAAAAGAATTCTCAGAAGATTGAAATTTTTGTGACTAGAAGTCATGAAAAGGGTTATGAAGATCTGAAAATATTTATGGTTAGGATTATAACACGTAAAGATGGGTATTTTCTAATGTATATAGAGATACATAGGTCAATGATAACCATAATCATGTTGTGGCTGGGTCCTGAATTGAAATTTTGGACTTCACTACGTATCTCATAAGAATGAGAATCAAGCCATACGTAGTTCTTGAAATGCAGTTTAACGTCGTGCAGGACGAAAGTATGAGTGATCTTAGTTTAGGGTCATAGAATTCGGACCATAATAATGAATACACAGTGTGTGTTTTGATAAGGACTTTTCATCCAAGGGACTGAAAGTGAAATTTGGGGTTAGGCCCAAAAGACTTGGGACTATATTCGAGGGATACTTGAATGTTCCTACGTATCCCATAAGGATGGGAATCAAGTCCACGTAGTTCTAGAACTACCCTTTGTACAAATTTGGTTCATACATGTGAAGGGTGAAAGGGGACTTTAGTGCAATGATGGTTTAACCTAAGATAAAAAGTTTAGGCATTACCATGTATCCACGTAGTCTTTTGAAAATGAAAACCATGATTGAAAAATCAATGTCAATAATAGTTCTCTCTCAAATGAGGAAATCAAAGGATATTGTAGTTTATTGTCGTACCGGACAAAAGTGTTGCATAGTTTAATGTCATATAACAAGGATGAAAGTGAATCAATGTAAAGATATTGATTCTAGGTGCGGTTTCACGAATCAACATCATATGAGATGGTGGTGAACCGATGTGAAGAGATTGTTTTTGGGCTTGAACCCTGGGAGGTTGCCTACATACCCAGCCTGGAGGGCAAGGATCAAAGTTCATGTAGTTCAATTAAAGAATGAATTAATGATCAAGTTGTTCTCGGGGACAATGATCAAAATAAAAAATGTTGTTGGGACTTACACATGGTTAGGGGCCCAAAGAGAGTGTTATGGTTGAGGTTTGCTCTAAGATCACGTGAGTCATACTCGGTGTGAGAAACAAGAGGTAATAACAACCATAACGATGCACCGTTTAGTGTCATGTAGGAAATATTCTGGGACTATGCAGTTTAAAGTCTTGCAGTTGGGACTATTGGTGCTGCACAGTTTAGTGTCATGTAGGAGAGACAAAATAACAGTTTAATGTCATGTAGGACATATCAAGGATTTTCTGTACAGTTTTAGCGTCATGTAGTTAGGACGATGGGGACAATACAATTTAACGTTATATTGGATGAAAGGGGGATTGTTCAGTTTAATGTCATGCAGTAAGGAGAAAAGAGTGTACCATTTTAACGTCATGTCAGACGAAAGTGAAAATAGTTTAAGGTCATATACATGGACTGTGAATGGTGAAGTTTAATGTCATGCTGGACCTTTGAGATTATATAGTTTAACATCTTTCCAGACGTAAGGGACTTTTATACAGTTTAGCGTCATGTAGTTAGGACGTCACAGTTTAACGTCTTGCTGGACATAAGGGATTTTCAAATAGTTTATGGTCATATGCATGGACCAAGGATGATGCAGTTTAAGGTCATGCTGGATGGTTTAGGGAACTTTTTCACAGTTTAACGTCATGTTGGACGAAGTTGCAGTTTAAGGTCACACTGGACCATTTTTGTATGAACCAATTGTAAGAGTCTTGGTTATGGGGACCATATTTTGTGTTTATACAAAATATTTCTTCAGAAAGCTGGCATTGGTTGGAGTCGTGATGAGTTCTCCATCCATTGAGATTAATGAATAAGCTCCATTGGAGTAGAACCTATGTATTGAATAAGGTCCTTCCCATTTTGGCTCAAGCTTGGGAGGTTTTTTTCCTAGTATCATTGGAGTTCTGAGAACTAATACCAATTCTCCCTGAATGAATGAATGAAGATGAACTTTTTTGTTAAAAGCTCGTGCTATTCGATTCTGATAGATTTCCAAGTGGTGCAAAGTGCACAATCTTTTCTCACCTAATTGTTCCAATTCATTCAATCGCTTTTTGGATTGCTAATTTGTAGATAACTGATCACAAATGGCTATTCTGAGTGAGGGCAATTGAACTTCAATTGGCAAGACTGCTTCTGTTCCATATACCAACGAATATGGAGTTGACCGCGTTGCATTGCGGGTGGTAGTCCGATAAGCCCACAAAGCATGAAAGAGTTTATCAGGACATGACCTCTTATGTTTATCCACCATCTTTTGCAGTATATTTGAAAGAGTCTTGTTAAAGGCTTCTATTTGTCCATTGGCTGCTGCATGATACCTAGATGAATGGTTGCATTTAATGTTGTAATCTTGATACAATTTCTTCATCTCAGAAGAACAAAAGTTGGTTCCGTTTTCCGTCAATATGGTATGAGGGACACCAAATCTAGTAATGATGTTAGACTTGATGAAGCTAACAATGCATTTAGAACTGACTTCTTTGAGAGGTACTGCTTCTTCCCATTTGGAAAAGAAATCAGTAGCAGTAAGAATGTACTTAAACTGCTTGGCCGTAGCTGAAGGGTAAGGTCCCACTACATCCATTCCCCATGTGGTAAATGACCATGAGTATTTAGCTATATGAAGCAACTCTGGAGGTTGATGAATGAAGTTGGAATATACTTGACATGAATGACACTTCTTTGTGAAATCAACACAATCTTGTATCATTGAAGGCCAAAAGTATCGAAGCCTTCGAATTTGATCAGACAATCTATGTCCAGACTGGTGGGCACCACATACTCTTACATGCACTTCTTTCATGACAGCCATTGTCTCTTCACCATCAATGCATCTGAAGAGAACTCCATCAAAACCATGTTTGTAGAGAATTTTTTCTAGGTGGTTTGGGCTATCATAAAGAGTAAAATTGACCACACGTCGCCGGATTTGTTCTTTCTCGGCTCTATCAGGTGGAAGTGTTCCATTTTGAAGGTATTCCCTGATAGGTGTCATCCATCCGGTAGTATGACCATACGGTTCAGGAAGGGGACTAATTTCATTAATTTCCTCTGTTCTGGCTTGAACATAAGGTGAAATTGCACGACGGTGGGCAATACTGATGGTTGTCTCGTCCCGATTTGGATCTGCTAGAGCTGTGGCTATATTAGCCAGTGCATCAGCTTGAGCATTTTGTGATCTTGGGACATAAGAAAATGTCAGTTCTGAAGGGAATTCCGCCATTAACTCTCTAACGTAATCATAAAAAGGAATTAATTCTTCTTTTTTGATGGCATAATCCCCATTGACTTGTTTTATTACAAGGTATGAATCACCTTTCACCTTTAAATGATTCACTTGTGCTTGGAGCGCTAACTCCAAGCCTGTAATGAGAGCTTGGTATTCGGCTTCATTATTAGTACCACCTTCCCACAATAGAAAGGAATAAGGTAACAATGCCTTATCTGAAAAAATGAGTACAATTCCTAACCCAACTTTGTTGAATTTAGGATTTTCCATTTTCTTCCCTGTTGGACTTCTGGAAGCACCATCAAAATACATTTCCCATGTTTGAGGATTCTCTTGAATAGAGAAAACTTCCTCATCAGGGAGTTCAATATCTGAAGACGTGTCTTCCATGGAAGGATGTTCAGCCAGGAAATCAGCCAGAGCTTGACCCTTTATTGCCTTTTGAGACACATACTGAATGTCGAACTGTTGCAAAATAACTTCCCACCTTGCTAGACGTCCTGTAAGCATTGGACGACTAAGGATGAATTTGAGCGGATTATTGCGAGATACCAATTGGACCTCGTGATGTTGCAGGTAGTGTCTCAGTTTCTGAACTACAAAGATTAATGCTAGGCAGCACTTCTCAATACTTGAATACCGGGTTTCTGCTTCAAGCATAGTTTTACTGAGATAGTAGAGGCTATTTTCATTCCCAGCATCATTCTTTTGAGCGAGAAAGGCACCCAATGACCGCTCTATAGCTGTCACATAGAGGATAAGTGGTCTACCTTCGACAGGTGGCATGAGTACTGGTGGACTCAAGAGGTATATCTTGAGAACATCAAATGCTTCTTGACATTCTTCAGTCCACTGGTGAGTGACTCCTTTTTTAAATAATTTGGTAAAGGGTAAACTTTTACCCGCCAAATTTGCAATGAAATGCCGAATATAGGCTAAGTGTCCTTGAAGTCCTCTTAATTCTTTCAAATTCTGAGGAGGTGACATACCAAGGATTGATTTGGTCTTCTCAGGATCAACTTCCATACCACGATGGTGTACAACAAAGCTGAGGAATTTTCCCGAGGTTACCCCAAAAGCACATTTTAAGGGGTTCATCTTCAAATTATATTGTCGAAGCTTGTGGAATATGACTTCCAAATCAGCCAAGTTATTAGAACGTTGTTTGGATTTAACCACCAAATCGTCTATATAACATTCAACAAATTTCCCTAAGAAATGTTTGAAGATACGATGCATGGCGCGTTGATATGTTGCACCTGCATTCTTTAAACCAAAGGGCATCACCCGGTAACATAACACACCTTGAGGGGCTCTGAAGGCTGTAGATTCCTCATCTTCTGGGGCCATTCAGATCTGATTATATACGGAATATCCATCCATGAAGGAAAGTACTTCATAACCAGTCGTCGCATCAATTAAGAGTTCTATAATCGGAACTGGGAAATCATCTTTAGGACAATACCGATTAAGATCTCTGAAATCGATGCAAACCCTAATTTGTCTGTTCTTTTTCTTTACAGGGACAATATTAGCCAACCACTTGGGATATTGTACTCCTCTGATGAAGTTAGCTTTGATCAGCTTATCCACTTCAACTTCAATTTTGGAAGCATAGGTTGGGTGTGTTCTTCTCGCGGCTTGCTTAAATCCTCGATGTTCTTTTGGTAAACCCAAATGATGAGTAGAAATATCAGGATCAAGCCCAGGAATTTCTGTATAATTCCAAGAAAAAATATCTTTATTTTGCTTTAGAAAAGAAATATACATCTCTTTCTCTTCAAGGATCATGGCCGCACTAATTAAAGTGGGGCGTGGATCTTTCTCTGTACCCAGATTTATTTCTCTGAGTTCATCCACAGTGGTAGAGATACCCTCTTCAAATGCTGGAGGAGCATCTCTAATATCTTCCTCTTCCTCTTCATCATGTGCTATTTCTTCCATTTCTACTTTCATAGTAGATGAAAAAACGAAATTTTCATGATCATACGAGATATCAAAATTCTCACATTTTGAAGAAGAAGCTTCCATTTCCGACCCTATTGATGATAAAGGGCCTTCTTTGGGAAATAAAGAGGAGATGATGGATTGAGAATCGACATCATTATTCACCTCTGGTGTTGCTATAACTTCTTATGGCCTGATTGGAGAAGTATAGACTTGTTGGATTTCAGCAGATGAAATGAAGACGTCACCACTTATGCTTTCATCACTGTTTGGTAGGTTACCAATTTCTCCCATGTAGTCTGGCTCGATTGTCGTAACTGACATTATGGATCTTTCCATAAGAGTATTTTGATTTGGGCCTATTTTGTCAATTTGACGGATAGGTAACACATAATCTTTACTCACATGTGTAAATGGATTTATTGGAAATTTCTCCAATCCATATGGAGCATTAACTTTGGTAATTTCCTTCATTGTAGATTTTTCTCTTCCCTTCATGTGATAAAATTCTGCCTCAATTTATTGAGACTCACAAGTCTTGAACGGGGCCTTATCACCATACAATGTTCCAACTTGACCATTGAAATAGTATTTGAGACATTGATGGTATGATGAAGGAATAGCTGCATGCTGATGTAGCCAGGGTCTTCCAGGAAAGACGTTGAAAGTTGAGTCTTGATCAACAATCATGAAATCCGAATTGGATACAAGATCTCCAAACTGGGTTCTGAGTGGAACTTTGCCCAGTGGTTCTTGTTCATTTTTATCATATCCTTGTAACATCATGGTAGAAGGAGATAAATCAGATTCCATGAGGCCCAATCGACGAAGTGTATGAATGGGCATGAGGTTGACTCCTGAACCATTGTCAATGAAAACTCTTCCGATATATACACCGTTGACTTTTCCAGATAAGTAGATAGGTTTTATGTGCCCATGCACAACATCATCTTCATCTTTATCATTAAAAGATATCATTGCATGGCATTCTGCAGGATTATTCTCTATGTGATAGACTTCAGCTGCAGCAATTTCAGCTTCAAACTCCTGAGGACTTGACAAAGCTTCGATGAGTGCTTCCCGAAGATCTTTTAACAGATTCAAAGAATCCAAAATTGATAACATGGCTGGTACTTGGGCCATGTGTTTCAATATATCATACTTTTGATCTAGAGGTCTGCGCTTCCCAACAAAAATATGAGGTTTAGCAGGTACCTTGGAAGCAGATGCTTTGGAAGCTGATGCATCTTGTATTGGGATAAAAGTTGGAAACATCCTTAGTTTTGGAAGATTAGACTGATTAGATCCATTTACATGCTGAGATAAAGAAGATGGAACCTTTAATCGGTCTTCCAAAATAACTGTGCCAAAACTGAGTTGGCCATTGACAGAAGAACTTGCTTGTTCTTTTTGAGCTCGCTGAAGGGCTCTAACACGAGTTTCTACTGCATACACAGTGCTAGCAGGGGTAGAATTGGAGTAGTGGCTTCGGAAAGATCCACATCTTCCTATGTATCCTGAACCTCTGGAACTTCCTCGGATTCCCTTATTTGATACAGGGAATTCAGGCTCATCAAGACTGGAATATGGATCTGTTAATTGAATCATATTAAGAGAATCGAATATTAACTCTTCATCTGATAAAGACCCTATCTGACTAGCCTGTTTAGGCTGTGCCATTTGATGGGGCGGTGCCCGTGGATTTGAAGTAGATGGCATGAAATCTGTCAGAGTCAAAGACAACTTAGGCCTCGATACATACTCATCTTCTTCCGATCCCTCTTTCTTCTTTGAATTGCGGTGCCCTTTTGAGGATTTGTCTTTTGATGGAGGCTTCACTGTAGCTTTTGTAGGAGACACAACTGGCTTCTTCAATTGTGTTCGAAAAATGGCATGGGTCCGATTGATTGTCTTTCTGACCATCCAATCATCATATTTTTGCGCAGTTTTTCTCCTGACTTCCTGCCACTCGCCTCCTTCCTCTGGACCTGTAGAGGTAACACACGCTACATGAGCTGAAGAACCCTTCAATTTTACTTGTCCCAAGTCGACCATCTTTTGTAGGAGGTCTTTAAAGACAAAACACTCCTTGATGGGATGCCCCAACATTTGATTAAAGGGACAATAATTGGGACGGTCTTCATCACCTTCCTTGTTTGACCTCTTGGGCACTGGTAATTGAACCAAATTATTTTCCCGAGCTGAAATGAAGTAACCAAGAACTTGCTCATTTTGGAAAGAGTATGTTTTACTCTTCATATCCTCAAATTGTTTTTGTCGTTGATCTCTTTGATCATATGGACAAAACGGCCTTTGTTGTTGGAAAATCAGAGACTCTTTCATTCTCCCTTTGCTTGCAGTTTGTATGATCGAAAACTGTCGTTTTTGGCAAAGTTGAGCTGAACTGAAGAAGGAATTTTTGACGAAGATCCTCCCATCCGATGATTGACCGGGATTGTAAGCTTGTATACTAGACCAAAGCCGGTCCTTGCAAGGTTCGCACGAAACATCTAAGTTTCACTGCTTCTTGCTGCTCTAGAGTTCCCATCATAGGATCACAACAAGACACGTAATGCGTCAAATGTTGTTCAGGGTCACCTGATCCATTGAAAGTAGGGAAAACGGGGTTTCCAAAACTGGATGGAGGAGAAATTGAATCTACCCATTCAGGGTCAACTTTCTTTTTAGGTTGAACTTGCGCCCGTTTCCCTTCCATTGTTTCTAACCAAGCAGTTAATGACTCAATAGTAGTTATTAAATTTTGAGAAACATCAGGTTCAACTTGGTTTTGGGTAGGTGCAATGAATGGAGCTTGGACAGACATTGTGGTTGGTGCTGCAACTGATGGTAGCACTGCCAACCGTTGTTGCGCTTGACCCACGGGATTAGACCTCTGAGGGTGTACTGATAAAGAAGGATATTCTTGATCCATCTCAGTAACTGCAACAAATTCCTTCGGCTGTCGAACTTCAGCATTCTTAAGAAGAAGACTACTCGGAAGTAGTTCTGCATTCAACCTTCTTAATTCTTTAATTTCTTCCTCTTGTTGTGCAAACCTTTGCTCTAATGAGAGTGATTGACCATCTCCAGAGAAAGGATATGTAACCTGATTCTTTCCCTTCCCTTTGTTGGATATCTTTTGGAGGGAGGGAAGTGGATTAACTAGGTTCTGAGTAATCCTTTGACTTCGTGTACGTACACCTTCTTCATTTGTATTGGTGCGTACATTTTCTTGAGCAGGACGCTCTTCATCTGAGTCCCCTAAGTGAGTCTCCTCTGGTGGATTAGCAACAACAAAATTGATGACATTGATTGATGCATAATGCATCTCATCCCTTCTATCAACATTTCTGTGATATTGTCTTCTTTCATGTCTTTGATGAGACATTGCCTTTTGTTGATTCAATCCTTTAGGAATTTCTTGACGAGCTATAAATTGGAGGGAATCTCCTGATAATTTGGCTCTTCGTTCCTCTTGGGGATTCTTCCCCAATCGAGAAAAGACCGATATTCTCTGAGAAGGGGATTGATGATTTGAAAGAGTCCCCAGTCTCGTGAACTGGGGATGTTCCTGCTGATTCCGGTCAACTTCTCGAATCCCATTTGTTGACTCTAAGGGTTGGGTTAGAGAAGTCCCCATTCTGACAAGCTGGGGTGGCTCTCGACATGCTACGTCTGAGATATTCTTAAAAGATCACTTGATCTTGCGAATCTTAGTTCGGAAATTAGCTGGATGCATTAACCTGTATCCACTTTTATCACCTGGTTCAACAGACCGTTGGATGATTTCCGAGACTTCTGTCATTTGATGACGTGTTTGCTCTATATGAGAGGCTTGTGCAATATTCTCGCCTGCTTGATGTAGGAGAAATTCTACAACTTTTTCTCTATATGTTTGATTTTGAGAGGAAATAGTTGTAGCCTGTTCTTGAACAAGCTTTTGATTATGAACAAAGCCCATTGACTGTGGCCGACCATGGGCAATAACATTGCATGAGACCATTTTCGGCAGGCTTTGCTAACTGGAAAGCACTGTGAAATGTAGTGCTCCATGAACACCCCATCCTTTGATATGAACATCAGATGGAGCGTTGGAAATTAACTGACGCAATTTTCTTAGTGCGCCAAGGCAGGAACGTTGAAGGGTTCTCTGTTGTTTTTCAGCATTCGGATACCGAGAGACTGATAGAGATGCCAAATCAATCTGACGTTGTAGCCCTTCTATTATCTTAAGATGATTTTCATATTCTTCATAAGAAAATACCTTCTTCTTTAATTGACAAAGAGTTTTCCATATGTTGAGATGAATATCATGGATTCCATCATCCGTCAACATCTTTGGAATGTCGTACTGGGAGTCAGCCAAAGGCCAAAACATGAGTGGTACTTCACCTTTTTCCAGTTTTTTCCTCATGTTCAGCATTTCCTCTTTATCATTAAATGAAGATTCTTCTACCTGTTTTGACCAGAGTTGGTGTTTCCTTGTTGCTTCATCAGATTCAACAAGATTGGTACAGAGATCATTGGTCAAACTAGAAGATGCATGACTTAGGGGTGGTTCGGAGAATGACCTACACCCTGGGCTATCTTCTGATTGAGAAAGTATTTCACTTGTTAGCGATAAAGCATCATAGATGACTGGTTTCGCATTTGCAAGTTCCTCAAGAAAAGAGGGCTTTCTCGGCACTACATTGTCCACTGGAGTATTTTCCAGGAAATGTGAATCACTACTGCGGAGAGGACTTTCGCAGCAAAATTCATCATTATGGGGAGGACCACCATAATGGGTTACAACAAAAGATGAGATCTCTTGGTCCTTGGTCTTCTGACCACACAGAGGGTTCATGTGGCTCTCATCTAAAGAAGAAAATTCAAGATTGACTGAATTTTCATGAATCAAGTCTTCATGAGGAAGTGTCTGTTGAAGACCTTCAGAATTAATGATCCCGTTATTGGGAACTAAGGGAGTAGAATCTTGAATTCCGACAGATAAATGTCTGAGGGCTTCAAGAACTCCAGCATCGAGCAAGGCCTTGTTGCAGATTGGCCTTTGATCTCCTGACTGTGCTGGGCAGATCTTTTTCTTAGATGCCCTCTTACTCGCTTTGGAAACCACTTGTTGACGAAAGTGGTTACTCTGAGCAGGTGTATGTGCCTGATCAGGAAAGATGGTCAGGTTAGGCTGACGATCTCCACTCAAATCAGGTGTATGTACCTGACTTGGTTGTCCGTATGATATGGGGGAGTATGCCCCATAACCCTCTTGTATTGGAACAGATGTGTGTGTCTGTTCCGGTGTGAATCTTTGATGTGTCACTCCACTGCTAGGGATAGATTTATGTATCTGTCCCTGAGATGATGCTGAAGCTGTTATGATATCCTGGCAAGCATCCAGAATATGAGCAGGAATTTGCTTCTGCTCTTTCACCATTGACAAAATATGTTTGGTGACTTCAGCCGCCGGAACGGGGATATACGTCCATTCCGGGTTTGGAGTAGGTGTATGTGCCTGCTCCTGTCCTCCTTTTCCTATCAGTGAATCTGGACAGTACTCAAGTGTGGAGGCAGAGAGTTGAGTCTGCCTCCTGTTTGTCATCGGGGCTTTCCGAATGACTTCTCTGTGCGCTACCAAGCGAGACTGTTGGTAGGTTTGATTAGTATTAGCAGGTGTATGTGCATGCTGATTACAGTTCGCCAAACTCGGTTGACGAGATCCATCATATGTAGTCAGACGAGCCTGCTGACTAACTGATGATGCATAAGCAGGTGCATGTTCCTGCCTATAGTACTCTGCCGGAATTGCCTGGCGGGATTGTCTTGATGCTGCCAGACGAGTCTGCTGGACAGTGGAATTAAAACGGAAAGGTGTGTGTGCCTGCTCGTTGTTTGCCACCAAGTTAGGTTGGTGGACTTCTTCGGAGATGGCAGGGATGACAACCTGCCTATTGTTAACTGAATTCCGTCTCTGGCGGTTCATCTTGCCTGCTCGGGTTCGAGGAACCTGAGCTGAATTCCTGGAGTCGGTACCCTCATCATGTTGAGGGTGCACTACTGCACGAGTCTGGCGGCGATTGTTGATGGGATCCCTCGGGAAGGACTCCTTTCTTTCTGAATTAAGGCCCTGCGGGACCTTCTCATTTACTTCCTCAGAGTAAGGGAGTGAATGGAAATTGTGTTCCGGGGATAACGACCCGAAACGGTTGGAGACGGTAGTCAGCACCGTCTACTTCTTGATCGCTGGTCGTCGTTGTCCGGACGACCAGGTAGAGTTGTTAACTTGGAGGGCTTGACGAGTGGCCTCCAGAGTTGGGATAGTACCATTGCGACGGTACTCCTTAACCAGTGCATTAGAAACCCAGCGTTGAAGACGCTGAGTTGGTGATGTCATCCTCAGAGCGGACGACGTTCCAGCAGGAGTAGCAACATTGGTTTTCACAACAGTAGACCTCACAGTAGAGGTGTTTACAGCAGTAGTATTCACAGGGGTGAATTTAAGGAAAGCCATTTTGCAGAAGATCTTGAGAAAAGAGTGCCTGTTACATATAACAGACATAATCAAGATGAATCTGGCCACTGCATCTTTTGGATGAGAATATGTCAATGATTGCTTTTTTGGCCCGAGGGGCCTAACAAATAAGAATAATATCACTTTAATTTGGTTAAGGATTCAATTCAGGTTCACCATTTTTTGTTTCGCACGGAATCCGGGGATGACCTCCTGGATGGGAGATTCAAATGTTCCGATCGGTTTCTAACGGGTTTATTCGTAGAACTGGAAACATCCAATGATTCCACATCCGTTTGGACCTACTTTCCAAAGGTAGGAGCTCATTAGTTTGTGGGCTAATGAGGCTTAGGAATTTTCATTGGTCGAGAGGACGGGAGGTCGGACTCATCACACCTTTTTGAGGGGAATTATTGTCTACTCCGGGACTCTCTTTATAGATTTAAGTTATGATCGTGAATCCTTATTACATTACCAAGTATAAAATGATATTTCCTTCAGTTTAACAATCAATGATTAAATATGTAAGAATTTTAGAGAATCTTTTATATGTATTCGCGGTTCTTCATCAATAGAGAATCATCTGTATCTATTTAGAGATTCTTGGTCAATGGTATTCTTCAAAATATTTATATAAAAGTCTCTTGGTCATTATGATGACCAGGCTGGTTTTAAAGCCACTCAGTGGGGCACTTGAAGTTTATCGTCATTCAGAAGGACAATGAATTACTTCAGAGTTGGGATCGAACCCATAGATGGGCTACCTACGTATCCTTTGTTTTAAAAAAGGAATCAGAACCCACGTAGTTCGAATACGGGTATGATGTTTATGATTGATGGCTCAAAGCAGGATGTCACAATTACATTTACACTCTAAGCTCACGTGAGTCATGCTCGGTGTGGGAAACAAGAGGTATTAGTAAAATTTAGACAATTGTGCCATGAAATATGCAATCATAAGAAATGGTTTGGGGCTTATGTATGTATGACTGCCCAGATAGATGAAGGTTTAGGATTCACTTTTAGGGAGAAAATCCACGAACAGGGTCCATAAAGGTATATGTGCTTCATGGAGATTTGAATACTCTAATCTTGGGGCTTACTCCTAAGGAGGATACCCAAGTTAGGAGGGGACTTATGATTGGGTTTTACTCCTGAAAAGGAAACCCAAATCAAGGGTAAATTAGGACTGATTAAAGATAAATTAGGGGACTTGGGGCTTATTCCTGAAAAGGAAGCCCAATATTATAACTGGGTTTTATACTTCAAAAAGGAGACCCAGGTTAGGGATTATGGTTTGGGCTTATTCCTGAGGAGGATGCCCAAGTTAAGGACTTATAACTGGGGATTATTCCTGAAAAGGAGACCCAAGTTAAGAATTCACTCATCTTAAAGGATGAGGTTGAATGAATGAACTCTCCATATTTAGTGACATAAGGATATTTAAATCACTAGGTTTTGAGAGATATTCCATAGAATTCCAATCAGATAAGGAAGTCAAATCAAGAAATCATGCCATAAATGGCTTTGAAGAGTGTCTTGAAGACTGAATCTTGAAAAGGAAAGGTGTGATGGCTTAAGAGGGGTAAAATGGGAAAGATGGGCACCCAAAAAAGTAGGGGCGCACAAGTCTTGAAAGGCGCGCAAGTATTTCGACGGCGTGCAAGTATTGGTCGCGCAAATATACTTGCGCGACATGAGGGGTACTTGCGCGATTCTAAAACATCATTAGAATATTTGAGCGACTCTTTATAAATCCCTTTAGAATCCTCTTGAGGTTCTTCCAGAAAAGGGATGCGCGAGTTCTATTGAAGGAATAAGGCGGTGCGCAAGTGTTGATGAGTTTCAACACTTAGGCCTTCCTTCTTCTCTTTAAATCTTCCGTTCTAGGTAAAAAAAATTACCTTTAAAAGTGTTCCGGATGCATTGAGAAGAGACTTGGGCGTCGGGAGCTTCAATCCAAGTTTCTGGAAAAAGATCTCGAATGGGGGGCCCACAGGGTCTATTTTTAGGCAGGAGAAGACCCCGGGCGGTTATCGGGCGGTTATCACTTAATTCGCTCAAGTCACTTGCACGACCAAGGGCGTCATGCAAGTGTACTTGCGCGATAGTGATATAACCTGCGCGGTGAAGTTACTTTTGATCCTTTGTTCATTCTTTTGTCGATTTTTGATGTTTTCTTCAAAGGTTGAATCACTTTGAGCTCAGATATTCCCCTTTTCTGATCATTAGATTCTGTGACGAAAGGAGCATCAACAGTGGGCCCATAGTTTTTTTATACATTCTGAACCTCTTTCAACCCATGTTGGGTGTGAATAAATACCCCTCTTGTGGACACCCTTAAACATGCATGAAAACCCCAATCTAGCACACAACCTTGAAATTTTTATTCAAGCCTCCAATATCATGCTCTCCCTCTATTTTAAGCTACATAGATTTCATTCATACCAAAGAACCACATCCGAGACCTCTTTGCGCACAACCTCCATGTCTGGAATTCACCTTTTTCATGCCTCTATCTAATCTTGTGCATAGTTATTTCATAGTCCCTCACAGGTTGTTTCCTTTTCCTCTAGTGCTTGAGTTTCCTTAACTTTTTCATATCAGCATACCCATGCTAATTCATTTTTCTTCTATGTATATGAACAATAATGTGAAATTAATGATCTACCACTCCTCAACGCCATCCCAACCAGGAATTTATGATTCCATTCCCTATCCAAGGGTGAATTAGTGATCGTAAGGTTATCCCAAGGGATAAAGAATGGGTTTCCTATGTCTACCCTTCATAATGTAGAACTACCTAGAACCAACGTTCTCAACACATGAAATTAAACTATTTTCATACCTCATGAAATTCACATGGTATTCTCTATGTACTCTCTTCATGGGATTCAAATATTTCCCACCATTATCCATAGTCATCCTAATTCAAGTAGCTTCCATGTGTTAGACCCATAAAAACCTCCCATTCTGGGTAGCTTTCAAGAATAATCCCCACAAACCCGTCATAAGATACTCCATGTATGACTCATAGGGAATGATATATTCCTCACATTGAATGATATCGTTCTCAGATGACATGAAATCCTCTTTGGAAAGCTTCCATGTGTAATCCCCATACCATATCTCATTAGTACATATTTCACAACAAGATCGTTGGGTATGTTGCTTCCTCTTGTGTCTCACACCATGCATGAATCACATGAGAATAGAGGTTAGTAGTGAGCATGATCATCCACCTCTACCCGTGGGTGAATCCCAAGTGTAATCCTAAATCACATCATTTCCCATCAATGAGAAGCTTTCATATATATTCCTAGACCATATTCTCCACTTCCATTGGTCACCTCCCTAGGTGTAAGCCCAAACACCCTTCTTCAAACTATGTGGTCTTCAATTCCCAATTGAATGGGATATGTAGGAAGCATCCTCATGGTTTAAACCCAATGTTTCATCTATTCCATCCATTATACCCAATCCCAACACTCCATCCAGATCCACCCTAATTTTCTATGGGTTTCCAAATCATGGAATGATCCTGACACCCACCAGATCCAATTTTATGTGTAAGCCCCATCCTCTCCATCAATTCTCCTAGCAACACCCAGGTATTTCTCATGCATAAGACATAAACAATAAAATCATGATAAATCCTCTTGAAAAGGGAAGCTTCCATTGGGTAAGCCCCACACCAACCCTCACTAACACTCCCTTCGCGGTCTAAGAATCCTTACCGCATGATGTTTAATTTCATGGACCAGTCCTACCCCATGAAAATAATCTGTATCATCAAACTACAAGGGTTTTTATCATTGTCATCAAAACAGGGCACCTAGGAAACCTCCTTGAGGTTCAATCCCGACCAATGGTAATCCTTGGTTCCACCTTCCTTGGGGTGAACCTTTATCATCCAGACTTATAGATAGTTCATATCAACCATCATGGTGTGACATCTTCCGCTTATAGGACACACCTTCTGGGTCCACATCTGTTGACATTTTAACCCATCCTTCGGTAAAAAATTTAGTTTCTCCCTCCTAGGGGTGAAACAACTTGATTAGAATCTATGAGGCATTTTGACCAGTCTCATTCAACATCCTTAATATGTGAAACTCATAACCATTCCCACTTATACCTCTTGTAAAACATGGGATGATTGATGTGAATGACTTCGAAGATATGTTCATATATTTCATGCTACCCCATGATAAAAAATAGATTCTTGAGGTGAGATCATTGATGGACATACCTTTTGAATCATATACATCATGATAAACATAGGATGCCTTGGATTCCACACCCAAAGATGATTCGATGAGATTCCACCATATGAGGAGGAATATAGGCGACCAATGTTCCCATTGTCGAAACATACCATCGCTTCCCGACATGACTACTCTCCTAACCAATGGTTGTTGTCCAATCAAGAAATCTTTTAATTTCTAGATAGAAGCCTCATAATTAACCAGGATCCAAAAATATATCTTACTGGTAATGAGTTCCATGAACATGAATTAAATCTTTGAGGGAGAATTAGACAAGGTGATGAGTTCCAAGGATGAATCCTTGTATAGAGGAACCAACATCCCACCACCCCATTTTGATCACATAGCATACATCACTGTTGAAAGTGATGAATTCCTCCTACCTCTGGAAAGTAGGAATATAGGGCAATAAAACACAATTCCAGCATACGTAAACATGACGGGGGGTGTGCCCTGATGAAAGCATCCGAAAAAGAGATGGTGAACCTAATGTGAAAATTTTCTCCTTCAACCATGGGGATAAGCCATGTTGGATGTAAAATTATGGAATGGTGTTTGACATGAAACTATTCTCATAAATATGGGGAATAGTATCATTAGATCATCAATGTATTAGCATATTACCGGATCCAGTTATCTGGAACAAGGAACCACCAAGAAGATAGTGGGTCTAACATGGAACTCACTAGAGATTGGGGTAGTTAATCATTTTGGTATTCTAGTTTATGACATCATTATCATGGATTTATCTCTACGACAATGAAATACTGGATGATGCTGGTGAATCAGGATTTAATTTCTTGGTATCCATGCAGACAACTGAATATTATTTCTCTGCAGACCCATGATGTGGGAAACCAACCAACAAATACCCAAAGATGTAGGGTTAGGAGAAATGTCAACAAAAAAATCCCACATGACTCTACCTTTTCCATGAATTCATTCACAACAATGGATTCTTGGAACCCATGCCCCATGTCACCTTTGGAGATCTTTTAGAGGAGGGTGATGGATGACCTCATACGATTATACGAGTAGGAGGGGGTCATTAATAGGAGGGATATAGACTAGAGGACCTAGAGGCTTTCACTCATATTCAACAATTACACCTTTACTGTATGCATAAGGAGTCACTACTCCCCACTCCAATAGTGTATCACTTTAGGATCCTCTCCTGAGAGTGGTCCTACAAATAAATCCCCAACATTGAAAATGTGGGGGATTTCCAAGTCACCCCAAATTCGACTACGACCCAAGAGAATTCAAGGAGGGGTCACACCTGGCCTCATCAGTTCCTATAATGATTGCTTCTCTAGGCTGAAGAATAAGCTGACTATATACCTCATTTACTATCCCTGATCTGAATGACATGATTCTAATGTCGATCCCAAGCTCAGGAAAATCCCCAACATAAGGAATCATATTTTATAGCTCCAGTGGATACTGCCACCACTTACATATTCTAATAGATCCCTTCCACTATTGACTACGGACCAATCAATGCCTAGTTGGTATTGAGACCTCATATTCCATACATGCAGGTTGGGCTGAATCTGTCAACCACAGACATCACCTATATCCATTATAGATCGATATGTAATGTTAAAAATCCATATGGAGGTGCTCCCCATTCTACTACCAACTAGAGTAGAGGTCCCCCTTATCTCAAACCCAACATGTAGTTCCTCTCCATGTTCCCATCATCATTCAATGCGGAGGCTCTCCCTACATCATCATCAACTAGTGCAGAGGTCCTCACCATACATATGGATCCCCATACGGAGTTACTCCCTATGTCATAGGCTATTAGTGTGAAGGGAATACTCTCAACATTCCCATATCAAGAGGAGGTACAACCTATGTGTCCAAAAACTAGTATGAAGGTCCTCCCTGTGCACATGCTTCTAAACATAGAGGTCCTCCCCGTGTCTAGTTTAACAAGTGTGAAGGCCCTCCCCATACTTCATCTCACCAAAGAAAATGTCCTCCATAATACGTCAATAAACAGAGTGTTGGTGCTACCCACTCTTTCAATGGTGAACATGGAGTCCCTCCCCATGCTTCTACATGATTATGTAGAGGTCCTACTCAGACTATCACTCACCAAAACATAGGTCCTCCCTACACATCTGAAAATTGATACAAAATCCCTACCTATAACCCAAATGATCAATGTAGAGGTACTCTTTGTTCCATAACCTACCAGCATGGAGTCCCCCCTATTCTGAGCTTCCCTACCAAGAAGAACCATCATGGGGTAAAAGGATAAAATTACCATTCTAAAGTCAAAATTCATGGAAGCTCCATGTTCTTGTCTATCTCGTTCGATTCTCAGACTCTGAAGCATATTATGATTTAATGATGGAACCTTCACCCGAGTCATCTACATCATATTCTAGGGTAGGATCCACGCATTTTAGGTTCTTCATCTAGGATGGTGTGATCCACTAGATTCCAAAATTCTATACTAGGTACATGTAGGTGGAGGAAGATTTAGATCCCTTCTAGGGTCTCATGGTGTTTCCATATATGTCATCACCAGTTTCATTATCTACCTCTACATAAGACTATAGAGATACATTATAGATATCGATAGATGAAGATAATATGATAGAACCATATATTAGAACCTCTACCATTTTAAATAATTTTGTGGTGAACACCCAGTCTTATAGGGATGTAATGATAGTGTTGACACCGCCCTTGAGAGATGACCCAACATTTAGTGAGAATTAATATCATTAAATGACTCCTCCATTGACAAGTCCTCTACCACACTGATCTATATATATATGCGAACTCTAGTATGCCATGAATTACTAATCAATTATTGGTCAAACGAAGAATTGTTCCCTATTTCTGAACAGGAATTCTTGTGGGACGATGTAGCTAATGATCAGTTGTCAGTGGTTCTATGGTAAAATGCAACTTCTAACTTCTACGTCCCAAAGGCCCTTACCTAGGACCAGGTCATCTGTTTCAACCATAACTTCTGTATGATGTGTTTTCTACTATATAAACACCAATTTTTCTACACATTAATTTGACAAAAATTAGATAACATAGATCAATAGTTCCACATGGTTGAGTTGGCAGCACTCCCTATGGCTTAGTTCCCCAAAAAACATAGTTACCACCAGACCCTCCAATGGAGATATGTCTATAGATTTATAATTCTCCAAAGAATCATTGAATAGGTATCTACACACATGAAAATTCATGGTTGGGGACAATACACTATTATCTATCTCATCCCAATCATGAAATAGTCTAACTTACCCATTGATATTGGGGATATACCTCTAGGTATTATTACAGTGAACATGGATGATCCTGGGTTTCCTAAAGGTGGGGAAATGGGAACAAAGTTTGAAAAAGAGAATTCTCCCATTGGGGTAGTATAATATTAGTTGGACCCTTGCACAAATGTCCATACCCACCAGAAAATAATGACACTTGGCTTCGATTATTCCTATGAATCATTGAATTTTGGTCATAACACCAACAAGGGTAAAGAGAAAGTTGGGATCTCCAAACCATCTGATCTTTTTGATGTATCATAGAAGACATAGATTGATTCTACTATCTTAGTCTTGCTCTAGTAAGTCACATATCAGTATAAGATCATCAATTTGGTGCCTACTGAGTGGCTCCCTGACTACGAAACTCCTCAACTGTATCATGTCCCTCCTCCACCGAGGTAGCAGGGGAAGATACATGTCTTTCATGACCAATTTCCCCAATCAAATTCTACAATAACACACATCCCAAATAGGTAGAGAAAATATTTTATTGAAAATGAACATATTATGCATTTATAAAATTTCCCAAGCAGTGTGGTAACCTCCCTAGGGATCCTGATCAAGCCACTCCATAGGCCGCACCATGATTTTTCAAGCCTTCCTTCTATATTGATGATCTTGTGAACACACTTCTTGTTATGGATCCTCATTAGTCTTGTAACACTAGTAGGATAATCTGATAACTACTATCATTGTTATTCTTGATTCCATAGAGATGCGACATGTAGAAATAATTCTTGATGGAAATCCATATCTAACATGGGTGGATGACATGAGGGCTCCCCATTATATGGGAAATCATACCTTCAACAGTTGAACAGAATGGGAAAAATAGTACAGCAACTGACCCACATCATTTCAAGGTTGGGTCCTATATTGGGAACCTCATAATAGCTGGTGGATGATAGGATCTAATGTTTTGAATATATATTATAATGTATTGTGTTTGTTTTGTACTTATAGTTACCTATATGTTCCATCACTATTTAGGAAGACCTCTAGAAGCAGTTTCACTACATGTTCAGCTCTACTAATAAATAGATGAGCATAAAAGACCTCTTTATGTGTAACAAGTTTCTAGATGAGAATGTCACAGTCAATATCACCGATTATAGGGGCTCACGTACTCAATCAAAATGTCACTAAACCAAGATTAACTGCTAATATGTGTTTGTAGAATTTTAATATTATTCTAGTCCTTACCCTCATTACTCATAATTTCTCAGGTGTTTTCAAGTATTTTTATGAAAAATATCAATGCCTAGAGGAAGCCTTGCAGCAATGCAAGATGGTATGTCCATTGCCTATTCCATATCATGGAAGAAGATATTACAAGGTTCAAACTACCATTGTAGTGTAGGTGGAGGCCCTAGATCCACTAGAGGTTTCTATAGTAGAGCCTCACTAAGCACAACCATGCCTTGTGTGGAAGCCTCATCAAGATCAGCCACACCAAATATAGAATCGAATGCCACCTCCTCATCAAGAATCACCACCTAAGTGAGAGAATGTGGCTACAACCCCTCATCGGGATCCAGTGCCTCATTAGGGACATGATCCCAGAGATCCCATATTATATAGGGAAAAATGAGTCTACTCCTTTACGGAAGCATAATTTCTTGGTTATTTTCACAGTTTCTTGGAACATGATATTTTTAAGCTTCAATAGTGAAATAAAGCCATGTGGTCGACTCCTTTTTCACCCTAACAATTTATCTTACCATAAAATCCTTGGAAATTCAATCATGAAATGATATGTGTTCAAGGATTCAATTCAGGACCAAGTGGAAAATGGTATGGTCAATTTGGGCCACATCACAATACAGTTCCACCGAGACGGATAGCAACAATGAATTCTCTAGTGAATGGAAGCTAGGTTCCAAATGCGGGGATTAAAAGTATGAAAACTAGTTGGACCAGAGAATAGTTACTCACTTACAAGTCATCATACATGCCATTTTTAGATTTCTTAGACCTCCTAAAGTCACTATTCATACTCCCACTATCTCTTCTTCATCTTTATCACAACGTTCTACATCACAGAAGAGTAAGAACTTCTGGAATATGGTAACGAAATGTCCCCCACTAGTTTTGATGTCGTTTCATACTATCAGTGATTTTATTCCTACATAGTTGGGAATCACACCCATGGTCCTCCCGACATTATAATACTCCTATGATGATGACTAGGAGTATGTGTCCATGATCACTAATGAGTTAATAAATCCATTTATATTAACTGATGATGATGAATTTCAGGAAAGGTCTCTATGTACCTCTCACCAATGTTGTTCAGGAAGTAGTTGAAGGTTTGAGAACGGATAGAATGTTTTAAGCCATGTAATTAATTCTAATAAAACTAGAAATTATGTGTTTTGTATAGCTCAATAAGGATAGTACTCCCATCTTATTCGGTTAGAAAAACCACCATTGTTGACTGTGTTAATTGTCTAGCAAGAACAACCATGACCACACCACGATCGGCCAAATACAGCTAATACCAGGCCCCTCCAGTCGACTGTCAGCCAATAATAATTCAAGAAAATTTATCTATTGAGCCACATGTATTTTATACCACCATCGAGAAACCAATGGTTCATCTAGCTATGCTAATCATTCCACCTTCCAAAGAATGGACCCTTGCTAGAAGAAATGTGTGTTTTCCATGGAAGTGCAATGTCATTAAGAACCTCATCAAAATCCCTATGAATATTTCAATCCTCGAGACCCTCTAACAATAATAATAGATACATGAGGCTATCTTAGAGTCCTTGAATAGATCGTTACAGTTTCAATGAATGGTAGCATTCACAAAGGCCTTCTATGCTGGGGAGGTTGAGCGAACCGAATTCCAAGCCATTATTTCTCTCTCCGGAGAAGATGAGAGTTCCCCCATACATGGGAACATCTACCCACTGTACATCACCATCCATCTCAATGGTATGAAGTTCCATATTTTTCATAGAGATACATGTTATAGGATAAATCTCATCCTGACCCAGATGCTCCATAGGATGGGACTCATGGAATTAGATATTCATCCCTCTATCATGAAGATTCAAGGTTATGATAGAGCCGAGAAGCGATGATGTGGCAGAATCAAACTAAATACCAATTTGAACGTATTGATAAAAAAGCTTCATTTAAGTACTTCTAAAAAGATAATATCTACATAGACATGATGGGTTGGCCTGGGCTCCATATGTATGCATCAATCTTCTCCTCGTACCACAAATGCAACATGTACTGCCTCAATTGTCACGTAGGCGTGCTCCAATGAGATGCATCCCCATTAGACTCTTGTGAATGCCACTTTCTAAATTATGGAAATTAAACTATCAAGGAATATAAGGTTCAATATAATGAGTTTGAGAACACCACCATTGTAGTAAGCCCATGGATAGACTTGGATGATTCTTTTATCATCCTGATTCAACAATTAGAATCATTGATGACAGACTTGGAAAATTTCATGGTGATATTTTAGGAAGAATGGATATCATATCCACATGTATAATGAAAATTTTAATATTAACTCATACCTATACTCGGGTCTATCCCAGGTGATTTCAGAAACCCCTACCGCTATGAGATACTAAGATGTTCGTCCCATGGTTACTACCTTTGGTCATACGTGCCAGTTCTACCAAGATGCATTGATCTTATAGAATATGACCCTCCAGAATTTATTTGATGTAATTCATGGAACCAATGGTGAATGTTTTGATGTAATTGGTTTGAAAACCTCTATAGCCATGGTCTAAGTAGACCGAGAGTCTCCCAATTAGGATTAATTATCATCCCAAGATAGAACATGTGTTCTCAAAAAATCAGTCGGCCTGGATAAACCATATACTCCCATAGATTCCCCTACCATAGATGACATGGAGTATTTAAATGAATATCCTCCTTCAATAGAAGAGGGAATCTCCATAAATTTTGATGAGCTGGTTTAGGAGAACCTTGGTATTGAGACATATCATAGGCCAATGCTGATCAGTGTAGCCATGCCTCTATAGGAACAACATCCAAACATGGATTTCTGGAAGTAGTGTCATGATATATTTTCATAGAACTATGAAATGATGCTAGGACTAGGACCTCAGGTTTTCATCCACTTTCTTGGTCTCCCAGTAAATCATTATAGGATTTAGCAGCCTCCCAAGAATATTAACCCTTCTCACAATTCCTGACTCAAGGAAAAAGTTGATAATCTAATCCAATCTAGCTCCATCAAGGAAGTTCAGTACAAAAATTGGCTAGCCAACATTTTCATAGTCAGGAAGAAGAATAGTAAGATCAGAGTGTGTTTAAACTTTCAGGATATCTACGGTTATAGTCCAAAGGATGATTTTTCCCTTCTGGTGATGAGTCTAATGAGCGACGACATGACTGGGTTCCAAGAACTATCCTTATTGTATGTGTATTATGGTTACAACTAGATCTACATTCCCCCACTAGGATAAGGAGTATACCTATTTTATAGTGTTTTATGTAGCCATCTTCTATTATGTAATTACTTGTTGTTTAATGAATGTAGGAGCCGCTTATTAGTGATCTATGCACTATGTCTTCAAACTAATCCTCAAGGAACTAATGTAATGATACATGGATGACTTGGTGGTCAAATCCCACTATTTTTAGGACAATCTAAAGGATATGGAAAAAAGTATTCAAATTACTTCACCCCTGATATCTTAAGATGAACCCATTAATGTGTGGATTTAGTTACCTCTAGGATGTTTCTCAGTTTAATTGTTAGAAATAGAGGAATTGATATTGACCAAGAGATGATCAAGGCCATCAATCAGATACATCATATCAATAACCTTTGAGAGCTTCGAGGCCTTCAAGGACACTTGACATACATTTTATGATTCATTGAAAATATGGATAGAAAGTGTAATTAATTTTCTAGGATCACGAAGAGAGGTAAATTATACCATTACTATGGATATTGATAGGATTCCTTTATGGAAATTGAGCAATATCTACTGAAACCTTTTGTTTAAATTCCACCAATCTCAGGGAAACCTATGGTCCTCTATGTGACCACCTTGGAGTGGTCCATCAATTCCATTATCACTCAGAATAATAACAATGTTATAGAGATGAATTTATAATATCATAGAAATATGCACCGTGGCATAAAGTCCATGTAATATTTTATAGGGAAGTGCTTCCTCATACTTGTTTTCACAGTACAAAAGATGAATAATTATATATAGAATCATTAGTTATAGATGCTGTCAAGCATGGATCTGATAATGTGTATCATGAATCACCCAATGTTGACAGGATAACTAGGACATTGAGAAGTGATCCTTCAGTAGTTTGACATCAATCTCATTCTGTGGAAGGACGCCAAGGGTCAAGCACTAGTAGACTTTTGGCTACCCATCTGGCTCATGAAGGGAAGAATTTTGATATCAATTTCCCAGATGAGACCATTCTCTTAGTGGACTAGGATATACCATTATGGTGGATTCAGATATATGGTTCCTCCCATATCCGAACAAGTAAAAGGATCAATGATTCAAAGATGAACAAATTATGCCTTTGGATCAACTTCATCACCCCCGCATAGGTCATCAAACTATACTCATTCATGAGGCCAGAAGGGTGCACCAACAATAAGGCAGAGTATTATTCTCTCATTACTGGTCCCTATTTGGCTCTCGATATTGAAAACCCTCACTTTTATGTGATGGGATACTCCAAGTTAATCATAAAACAATTCAATTGTGACTATTTATTATGAAAGGTAGAGGTCATGCACTTATTATAGCACACTTTCTAACTAATGGCCCAATTTCCCTCTTAGATAGAGGTGAGTCATGCTCCCCAGTCACAGAATTGTTGAGCCGATGCCCTATGTAGTCTATCCTATTTTCATGAAGATCTTGAATAGGATGACCTGTTAATACTTATCAGGCATAGAAGATTCATCTCTCACATCCTTTTAGACTATGATGACAGACCACAGGTAAACCACTTGACTATTGGTGCCTCATATCAGGACTTCTAGTCACTATATAGTGGAAGAAATTGTAATAACCCAATGTTTTCAATGGAATTTACCTTCTTATAAATATTTCATAAAATAACATTAATACACAACATTAATAACTACTAAGTTCCAAGTGACCTTTAAACATAATTTTGTCACTTCTGTGTTGGGAATTTTGAAAATTCGGCATACACTGTTGTGTTCAAGATGATTTTTGGAGTCTAAGAAAACAAAAATAATTTTCAATGAATAGTAACGTACCCTTTTGAATAGTAACCTACCCTTATGAATAGTAATATGACCCTTATGATTATTAAATCATCCAACATAAGAGTAACTTTACCCATGAATAATTAAATAAAATTTAGACATCTTAGAAAGTGACAATTTGACCTTAGTAAACTTTTTGGTATTTTGTAAGTCAAAAATAATTAAATATAATTAATTATTTAATTTAAAAGCAAATTATTTTCCTAATATTTGTTCATTAATTATCAAATCAATGTCTTATAGTTTTTAGATAATATTATAAGACCCTACTTAATTTTTGAAAGCACTATAAAATCAGTTTTAATTTTAAAAACTGTTTTTTTAAGTAAATTAGTATTTTAATTAAATATAATATTAATAATATTTAGAAAATTATTTTTGAAAAATGGACTTCATTTATAGATTCTACACTTTTAAAAATGTCTGGGGTAAATTTTTGGGATTTTTCTAACATACTTGAATTTTTGGTGAATAGTAAAATACATTAATTTACTGTATACATACATTATAATTAAAACCCAATATTCCTAATATAAAAAGTGATGTAAGCACCCAAATCCCTAACTCATATTCCTTATTTACTATTCTTTGTCATGGTTGACTCACTATTCCTTGTATTATGGAAAATTAATAAACTTATGAATTATATATTAAGGAAACCCCTCTCCCCTCCACTATAAAAACAACCCTTCACACCCTCATTCCCTCACACCTCTCAAGCTCCAAGAACTCTATTTACTCTGCCCAAACATCCTCCCTAGACGCTATCCCACCTCAAAGAGATTCTAGTCTCATCAAAATACCAATCCTAGCTTCGTTAAGGTGGATCTCATGAAGAGGATTTAAGAGGTAATTTCTCTCCCTTTTCTCCTTTAATTTCCTTTCAAGTTCAAGTTCATTTCTTGATCTCTCCCCACCTATCTTCGTCCAAATGGTATTGTAACTCCAGTATTATATTGTTAATATATGTTTTTTATTATAATGAGATATTATATCACCCCACCACCTTTCCCTCTTCCTTTTATTTTATTAAAGAGAACGTTGTTCGTGATGTGTTAATTTATCACCTTAAAAAACGACATGTTTTCTTCTTCCATTTCTACCTTCATATATGTTCATCAAACCATTTTTATTGTTTATAGATAATATTTTATATGTATTATATCCTATTTAAAGTTCTGGAACTAACTTATGACTATATTACTTGTGATAAAATAAAAAATGCTCATTATGATCGAAAAACTGTTCAAATTAACCAAAAGAATCATCATTTAATTCTTATCTAATGATTCATCCACATGGATCTAATATGATTAATTATAATATCATTAAAAATCATTTAATATCATTAGTGACATGTAATATCGGGTCTGGATGTTTACCCTTGTTCTACCCGAACATCAATTTACGAATACAAGTGAACCACTCAAGAAAACCATAAAAACAAACATTCTCGAACTATGTTTCTAAACTCTATAAATCATCCAAAGGCACATAAAATCACTTAATAAAACCATATTTAACAATATTAATGTAAAAAATGTTTTTTATTTATAATTAATTAATATAATGTCATTATATTGAACATTAAAGAGAAGGAAGCATTAAGATACCAGGTAAGGGGAAATTCTTAAACCCAACTTTCATCCTTCGGGTTCTCCCTCTTTTCACTCCAATTTTGATATGGCTACACCTTAAAGATCATTTCTTCATAATTTTATTTCCTTTTCTAGGATATATATATTTTTCCCTGGTTTTTATTTCAATCAAAATGTTTTCCAAAAGGAATCTTCTTTTAAGAACACACATTTTACTTCTCACTAAAAGTGGACAGTTCTTGTAACATGTATGTTATTCCCTCATTATTTTGGGAACCCAAAGTTTATGAATGTGTTATTATGAGATGTAATCCATTACTTTACATGGGTTAGTTATGTTTGATTTTGATATATTTTCCATGTGTCAATCATGATAATGATAATGTTATGATGTGACAACTGCGCCTAGAATTATATAGTGCAATATGAATGTTTCAAAGTGACAGGTGCACTCAGAATTATACTATGCTCCAATGCATAGGGTAAAGAGATGAATCTCATGAGTAAATGTTAAATGTTGTGTAAAAAAGATTCTAGCTTGGTTCACAAGTATGTGTTTTAGTTAACCACTAAGACCTGATGTTTCATTTTTTATGCATTGCCACATTTCATGTCTTTTAATTGAGCTCCTATCATGTTCATGAACTTTTGCCTATGTTATGATTATGATCACCCCATGAAATATTATTCTTATCTATCCTCTTAATGGGATTTTATTTCACCTCTTTTTATGTATATCCTTTGGTGGATACATGAACTAAGGAGAGGAAAAGTTCCAATAAGAATCTAGAGTAGAAGAAATTAAATAAATGATTACGCTTGATGTTGTAATTATTATGTATGGTCCTAGTTCTCCCAAGACAATAAACCGTTTGATCCAATATGTTTAATACTATTATGTTTTTTATCTTTAAAATTTTGTAATTTTAATGTAAGAAAAGACATGGTCGTTATAGAAATATCTTATTTCACAAATACATTCATCATGTATCCTCCACATGACATTCTCCCACTAGACTGAGTCAAACATGAGCGAATTCATCAATGCAAAGAACTTTTCACCAGTTAATGTGGGCCAAACCTCGAGCCGACTCTCTATAAGAGTGGTATTGATGAAATTATCCTCCAATTCATCCAAGAAGATGATATTCCCTAGTTTATTTAGGAATTTCATTCCACGTCATAAGGTTTTCATAAGACATGATTGAAACTCTCTTGCAAAATTTTATGGTTGGGGTACTTTTTTCCAACAATGTTCCATTACTAAATCGAGTTCACCAAAAGGATTTACACATGTTAAATCCATGAAAAAATAGTGCATTGAATTGAATATCCCCCTTATTCTACCATGGATTCTTTGAACTTTTCAATCTGGGGACTCGATGTTGTAGGCTTGTATCCTCTAGCAATAGCTATCCTGTGTTGGTTCATTTTGACAGTGATAGATTTTTCTTCAATGTGTGAATAAGGGATTCCTATTAAGGAATTAATGGCCCAATAAGTTTTGGATTCATGAGATACCATATTATACCTTGATTTTGAGTCCTTCATGTCATTCTCACTAACAATGGATCCAACTTCTAGGATTATGAAAAAACATTTAACCCAAAATACAATATCAAGTCCAACCGTACTTCTCACTACCATTCAGAGGTGAATGGATAAATACCGGTGTTCAAAAAAACCCTCTCCATCATTCGGTAGAAGATGGTGGTACAGAATAAGAAAATTTGGATGGAAAAGCTCCCCAACACTCTATGATATTGTTGGACGATGAATCAAAATTCCACCTAGGTGACTTTATATTCCCTAGTGTATGGAAAAAAGGATTTAATTCCCATTAAGACTTATTTCCCATCACTCTGAAAAACATTCTATGACTATAAGATGCTATAAATAACTGTAGAAATACATTTAGTTGAGTTGGAAGTCCTCAAAGAGAACCTGTTTTAGGACTTTCATAAACTAGAGAATCAACAAAACAATATCATGAGAGTGTTCAATAAGAAGTTTTTCCTCTGTTCCTTCCTCTAGGGTGACACAGTATTGGCTCACATAAATTCAATGATTCCTAGAATAAATAAACAAATGTTGGAGTCCAAGTGTAATGTGGGTGACATTATTCACAAGTTCTATCATAATGGAACATACTCTTTTATCACTATGTATGGAGAGCACATCAATCCTTCAACCAATGTCATGTTTCTTATTAATTTATTTTCAAAAAAAGTTACCATCCTAGGAACACAATGTTAAACTAGATTCCTGGTTTGAGGTTTAAGGCATTAAACTAATATCCATGCTAAAATATGAACTCTACTACCTTAAAAAAGAGACTAATTCCTAATATCCTAACTTTAAACAATATGTGGGGTTTTTTATTGAAATTTGTGATGCGTAATTGGGCCTTTATTTCCCCATCACTCATTTAAGGTTGTTCCTACCATGCAGCATAAGTCCTTATTTTGTAATACCTTTATCCCTAAAATAAATAGTAAAAATGTGACACTGATATCATAACTTCATGATGATTAACTGTGTATCACTAGTGTCCTAGTTGCATGAGGTTAAATTTTGCAACAACCACCCTCATGATTGAAAAAAATAAACTTCATATCATCATAATGTTCTCACCTAAGAGGACATTATCCTTATCATCATTCATCTACCATGACATTTTTTTTAACTAAGTGTGGCTTGATTCCCATCCTTAAGGGATACATAACGATGCCAAAAATAAATTTCCTTGGGACTGGCCATATTATAATGAACCATATGGCCCTTTCTCCTCATCTCAGTCTATGAATCATGACTTTAAACCATGTACATGCCTTCTTTGAAATGTGTGGTGTGGAATTTGGCCCATTTGGCCCTCATTCACCTTGGGTTTTCACTCCTCCATTCCACCTTACCCATTTTGAGAGGCCCTTCCTCTATGGTCCAATCTCTCTGAACATAAAAAAATAACCCATGGTCTAGGAGACAGAACCGTAAACTATTTTTATTAGGTCTAGGAATTTTGATCATAAACTATTTTCATCACATATAGTCTGAGATGTATGACATTAAATTATATGTATTTAGCATCCATGATAAAATATTTCAAACTAACTAGAACTGGGTGTCCTTTTTTGCATGAACATGAAAGGAAAATACCCAAATACTAGTTGAATGAAATTAATATACTTAAGAACCAACATCCCTGGGACACAATGTAATACTGGGCACATGGAAAAAGGTTTAAAACCATAAACTACATGTTATATTCCAGGCATCACGAATCAAAACGGCTTTCAAGTATTCCTTATGAGTGTTTTGTGTGGTATTGAGCTTCCAAGTCCCTCATTCACATAGGGTATTGACTACCACACTATGAACTCCCTCCTTTGAACCCTTCCCCCCATTCATCCCTGAACCACAACGTTAAATGTTCTACTAACATCCTAGATGCAAGATGATAAACTTTTGCACTGTCTTCCTAGTTCCATGACATTAAACCTTGTAATATTCACCGTGCTAACCGTACGATGATAAATTATAGAACTCCATAATATCTTCACGATATAGGACATTATATTTGGTATCAATTGTTAGAAATGACTTGTTCTCGAACAATATGTGGCTTGATTTCTAACTATACGGGATACGTAGTGACACCTAGAAATTTTTTCTTCTGGTCTTGTTGTGGGCTCAACAAACCTTTGGCCCATTGTCTCAACATAGTCCAATATCTACAACTATAAAATATTTTAAATCCTCCTTAGGAATGTGTATGTAGTGGGAGGTCCCTCTTTTCCCTTGTTTACATTAGGTTTTTCATAGTACCTCACTATACATATCATCTTCATAAACAACGCATTCGTTTGAACTCTATGACCTTAAACTAAGTGACTATAGTCTTGGAAACAAGACACTAATCTATATACTTTGGTGTATGAAATAAAAATTTAAACAATATGAAAATCTCATATATTAACTCCACTCACTGATGTGCTTCATTTCACACTTTGATTCTTTCTAGGTTTAAATTTTTTTCCCTTTTATATCCATAAAGAACCCTTAATGTTGATGGTCTCCTGCCATTATGGCTCACTTCCTGTTCTATTTCAATTCCCTAATGGATCTATAGAAGAAAATTTATAGATAATTGGTTTCAAATATTTTCCACAGTTTATCCTGTGTCTCTTTTCCCCATTTGAGAGCGGTATGGTTGTAGTCCATGTGTTTTGAACATGGTTAATAGTCAAACCTACTCATTATTGACACCATTATTCAGATATAGAAGGCCTTGTCATACATCTGTTTGACTCCATTGTGTTTTGATGGAATTATAATATGATTCGTGTCACCCCCAATATGTGATTCCATATATTAGGAAAACCCCTTGTCGTCCCTTGGTTCCAAAATTGAACTGGACTTACATGGGATTTGGAATTCCAGCAAGGTTTGTATCGATATGGTTCAGACACATAAATTGGCCAACTATCCAAAATATATAACCATAAAATAATATCCACAATCCATATTCGACTCTATAATATATGATATCCTTTTTGGAAATGTGTGGTGTGTCATTGGGAATCATTTTCCCTCATTAATGTTGGGTTTTTCACTCCGCTGTCCCATATAATCCAATTCAGGGTACCCTCCTTCCCCTAGTCCAATCTCTATGACCGTAAACTATATGTCTATGTCTAAGAATGAATTAAAACTACATGTGAATCCATTGGAGATGTGTGGTGTGGCATGGGTATCTTTGGTCTGCATTCACCTAAAAATCTATCTATTTCATATCACTTGTGTTGTACATAAGCCTCTTTTAGCTCATTAATGTTATGTTTCCTTCCTTTGTGTCAGACAAGTTCACTTGAAATAGGCATTTCTATTGCCAAAAATCTATTACATTATACTATGTTATTAGGGTCTTGGAACTGGGACCTAAAACTGTCTGCAAAATCCTGGTCACATGGCATTATAAACAGTGACATGTGCCCAGATCACATGGAAATAAATGATAAAATGCTTCATCCTTACAATATTATGTTAAACGTTGTGTCTATCATCCTTAGTTTCTAGAAGTATAATTGGAGAACATCCCATGACCTCGCCTAAGAGGTCCTATTCTCCTATGCTGGTGATCTACTATATTGGTCACATTTTTTGGTTTCTATTAGAATTCTATATGGCTCTCCCTAAGGGAATGAGTTTGTTATTTTTTAAAAACATTCACTTACACAAATAAATTCCAATACATGGTAGCTAAATTATAAGTTTTTTGGAATCCATTCAACCATTCAATCACTCCACTCCCATGATTTGATTTCCCCTAATTTGGGTCCAAATCCTTGTCCATGTATGAAGGGTCCAACTAACGGTTTGATAAAATTCAATTTTGGATCACATTATATCTTGGACCAATATCCCATAAGACTTCAGATGACATTATGAGTAGGTTTCGTGTTTCAAACATGGTCAGATTTTAACCCTCATTTGTTTGTCCCCATTTTTGGAAAACTATATGGATGTTGTGTTTTGAATATGGTTTACAATTATCATGTATATCCTTTCCAATCTCCTTTTATTCCGAATTTTGGGAATTATTACACACACTTTTCACCCCCCCTTTGTTTGGATAGACTCCAATTCACTTAGAATTATCCCACTCATGCATTAACCCACATTGAAGAAGCATGTTGGATGTTCTAAGAAGCATGTTCTCCCACCAAAACCCCTCCCATCTCAAACACTCTTGGTGGTCAATCAATAATAGAAGACCCCAGGTTTTAAATTATAATATAACACTCTTGTAAAAATTATCAATCAAGTGATCGTTTCTTGTTTCTCACACTAAGAATGACCCATGTGAGATGAGGTTTTGGTCATTGGTTATATTGAATTTTTGATTTATGTGTGATAATTAAATAGTAAAAAAATTGTGTCCATACATGAAAATGTTTCAAGAAAATAATAAATATTGTGTTGGATTTAGAAGGGACATCCACATGTAAGAGTCTCTATTGAGTTGTGAAAAGGTATCCCCTATATCTCAACTCTAGTTATTGAGCATTATAGCACCTCTAACCTTTAGTGTGTGTAATTAGAGGTTTAATTCAACTTCTTGAGATCCATTTACACATCATCACATACCAAGAAATGATCATGGGATCTTATCTATGATTGGTCCTCCTCATCCCGATGTTCGACTACATGATGTGCCGACGACCTTTTGTCCTCCTCAACAACCTCTACCTAAGACCTATGTTGGATGATTAAATCTGATAGAGTATCGATGTTGATTGGAATCTCATTAATTTTGTATTCCTAGTAATGAATCTCTTGGATGACTTTCGGGAGACTGTGAATGCTGTTGGAATTATGTTGGTACGAGGAGATGTCTAGATGTTGGATTCCTTCCCAAAAACATTTGAAAAGATAGTTGCAGACCAGTGCATGGAGACCATGAGAATCTTCCCCACCATCGTATAGATTGTCCAACGAGTAGAAACATGACCCCATTTTTCCTAATAGATGTGGATTTATATTCTTCTTGATAAATTGTTGAATAAAATTTCATGAACCTCTATAAATTATGGGGTTCTCTTAGACCGTGTTTGGGATAGAATTCTTCAGTTCTTCAGGCAATGTTGGATCATACTTAGGAAATTCCATATGAAGGTCAGTGGTAAGATCCTCCTATAGCATCCATAATATGGACTGGGATCAGTATCGTGAGGTCAGTCATCTTCACTTGACCCTACCTCAACTACATTGTCTCTTCCACCCTCGAGTTACACCCCATTAGGGCCTCACTCATAACTGTGATAGACTGTCCCGCTAGAACCAAGCCTAATCAGAAATGGGTGATCAGCTCTGAATGAACCAATGGTGCCATATGAGGAGGGAACCTAGATGCTCTAAACTCCCCTTCTTGTTGAGCGTGTGTTACCCCATGTACTATTCAAGAAATAATCACATTAGTCAATCTAATCAACAAGTGGGGGGTAAGACCCTTTGAAGGTAAAAGACTTATGGGAGCTAAGCATCTCCATATTGAAATCATGGGTCAAAATAGGGATTCTTACTATAGGGGACACGTTATAACTTAGTATCTCAATGACTGGTATGATCCCCTCTTATGTTAGCTAAGTAGGAGCGGCATGAAAAACGTAGACAAATTAACTCATAGGCATTGTGAAATCTGGTTGTGACCGAATGACTTGAGACGTTATCATATCATGAGGTGAATAAATTTCAATCATGGGATGTGTTGAATATGCCAATTCTCTAATAGTGGCTACTTCCATTTTAATTCTAGTTCATGTCCCCTCAAAAATAATAGAGAGGACATGAGATTCATAAGACATCACCCAAACCTCCTCGATCTCAGTTGGCCCGCTATAAACTTATTTCCTTGGTGTAGGCCCCAAACTTCACTCCTCTACACCTGTTGGTGCACCTTCAGACCACCAAAAAGAGACCCTTGGTCATTATTAAGAATATAATATAGAGGATATGTTTTAGTTAAAGAATCAAAATAATAACAAGGGTATGGGGGCTGGAAGATTAAGACAGTTAGGGCTTACCTCAGTGAATTCAGCCATTCTTTCTGCAAGGACTATGATTTCGCCACTTTTACATGGACTCCCTTGATGATAATATGTCCCTTAGGATTCATCATCATCAGAATACTATCATCCTTCTTTAGTAGGTTCCTCATCCCTTGAATCATCTAATGGTTGTGTCTTCATAGGTCCCAACTCACAACTATACATCACCCGCACTAGGGTGGATGGTAGTATGGATTCTTCTTATTGGAAATGAAAGTTATCCATGAAATCTATATATGAATATATCTTTTGAAATCCACCCTTAAATGTGAAATTTGTGAGTCCAACCTCTATTATCTCAACCCCACCATATAATAGAGGGATGAAAGACAACATTAGTTCTTTTTAGAAATTTCCTTAACTTCATCCCAGGTGTGTCCCTTTTTTTCTCCCAAAACTAATTCTAGGACCCTTCTACTAGAGGAGGTGTTGGTTTAACGACACCTTATGACATACCCACAACTATATTTCTAGCTTGAGCCACCCTAGATTCTGGACTTCTCTCTCATGGACTATCTTTCCTGCTTCATCGCTTCTCTGACTTCCCTCTTACTGGTTCAATCACCTGAATATGCTTCTATATGATTTCTACCATGTAATTTTCCAAAACTTTTATAGAATTTTATACTAACTGGACAACATGAACATTGGTAAGTGGTATCAAAATGGTTTATGTAGATCCCACAGTCACCAACACACCCCATAATTGGAGCAGTATACAAGGATATTTCTCTACATGATCTCCCATTTAGACTCTCTTCGCCACTTGCTGAAGGCATCCAAACTGATTGGAGAAGCTGTATGGTGTGTATGGAATCATGAAAACCATACAATCAATACAATCCAGAAGAACCTTACCTCAAAATCTTTGCAGGTACTCCCTTTAATCCCATTAACCTTTTTGGTTGTCCACCATTGGACCAACAGGATTACCGATGGGGTGGATGTGAAATTTTCATCATTTCCAATACAAATTAACATACCAACCTCACTAAGGGTCATCAAAAAATTCCCATCAATGTTTAGAAAATATGGCCCCAGATAGACATTCATAGGGATAATGGAATTTGGGAATTTGTATCCCTTGAGATGCACTTTGATCCTGGCATGTAGGAATAGGAATGTCCCACAGATCATTTTTGTTGTGTCCACCTTAAAATATGGCCTAGTATACTATAATTTCTATCTAGCACATGTATCCCTAGTATGAAATTATTACCAACTTCCATGGTCACTACCACTATCAATATCCCAGACATATCCCTATCTGTGAATCCCTTTTTGAAAGAAGAATCCCTCTAAGAAAAGTGGGAAAGAATGTATTAGAGTACTAGTAGGTCCTAGAATCTTATAATGTCGCATCATGATGTGTAGTATCCTTCATCTTCTAGGATGAACCATTATGATCCTACTTTCCCCAATGCGATGTGACTGGACATTGTTTTCCTCAACCCAATATCCTAACCCTTAATTACTTCTTGAGGAATAGGTTGATCTATTCCTCGAATTGGTTATCCTTCTAGAATGTGGGTGTGAGTTTCAGATTCTCCATCTCCACTACTAAAAGATGTTGTTCTAGAAGAGGAGTTGACTCACTATTCCTCCAGATATTATATGGGAGGAGGAACTCAACATATTGGAATCTCTCTAGTGTAATGCTACTGATATAGTAAATATCCAATCGATTGATGCCGACTTCCCCATAGAGGAGGTAAAATGTGTTCACGTCTAGGGACCAGTGACTAAGAAGTTCTGGCAGAAACTCCTCTTTGAGTAAAAAAGGAATTGTGGAATCCATATTGCTTCATACAACCTAATGTTATGAAACTCTTCCCTGTACTCCTAGTACATTATCATACCTAGTACACCCAATCCCATTCACCGGTGAAGTTTCCACTGAACCTCAAGTCTCAGTCCCTCTTCCAGCCCAATATATTTTCGCTTATATTGATTCCAAAGGTGCTGGGATAGTGGGAAGGGAAATCTTCTTCCATTAGATGATCTCTTATGACCATCATGATCTACCCATTTAGTGCATATAAAACCACGTCCCTATGATATGTAGTGGGGATAATATGGATAATGATGTTTCAACAATGGAGTTCATTCTTGTAGGTGGGCCATGAATGTGGTGAATCAACCCCGAAGGCCAGGATGGTCACTTTGTTCGGTAGTCTGATATTCCAAAATGGGAGATAGTAACAGAAATGATAATTTTTTTTTCATTTCATAAGTATTCCCAGGAACATTTTATTTTTTGATAAAACCCTCATGGCCTATTGAATCTTATGGATTCCAGTCATTTCATCTATTTTCGCAATAACAATGGCTTCAATTTGAGTAGCACTATATTAATCATTCATATCAAAAGAGTCTAATAATCAAAGGAAGGATCACATGTGATCAAAATTTCAATTCAAATGAGACTATGTTTTGAAAAACATTAGACATTTGTCACATAAAAAGGTCAGATTTTTTAAAAGTTATGAATCGTGCAAAAAATAGAAGTTACAATAAGGAAGGGGTTGAATCGTGGTTTTTCATGTAGAATGATTGGACTTAGGAACATGAGAAAAAATGGGATTATCATTCATAAATTCAAAGTTACATTATAGTGGCCCCCTCTATTGTTTTATAGTGGTGGAAATGATATTCCAAATGTGTGTAAGTTCCATAGGTTACAAGAACCAAATTTAGTGGGAACCTATGAGAATCCACACTTTTTGTTAGTGTTTCCCTCAGAACCCAATACATTGGTCCCATTTCATCTCATATTCCAGGGGTTAGGGAGTTTTTTGGTGCTGAATTACACATGAATCTACAAATGGCTTTTTTGGACAAACTGAAGCCATCATTCAACTCAATGGAGCATTATATGAAGTCAACGGAAAGAAAAAAAATCGATGTGTGTTGAAAGATTGAAATATGCATGAAATAATATTGTGACAAATGGACCTTCCACATAGGCTTCCAAAAAAGAAAATGATTATGTGTAAACGGTGTATATGTTGTGTGTAAGAAACCCAAAGTTTCATACAATACACCAGCCCGACCAATGAAACATCAATGAGTACCTTAAACACTTGACCATCACAGATAAGAATAGAGACGAAACAAAGATCTATTCTACAACCAAATCACCCTCACCATCACCAAATATTGCAATTATGTGTTGAATTCTACCCCCATCTTCATTGCGATCCTCTAGAAGTCAGATCTATGCTTTGATGCACGTAAGATTGCTCTTCCACCACATCACGAAAGAATGGAACCCTCAGGGTAGATATCTTGTGTGATTTAATCCCTATAAGACCTACATCGAGTGTTCCCATAGTTTTTTAATCCTCTCCCATCCCCTTTTAACCCATGTTATGTGCGTGCAAAAAACTTATATTGCACACACCCTTGACCTTGCGTGCTAACCCCAATCTAGTGTGAAACCTTGAACTTTGTGAGCAAGTCTCCAATATTGTATTCACCCTATCTTTGAAATCTCTATGGATTTCCTTCATACCAAATAATCAATTTTGGTTCCCCTTTTCATGAAATCCTCATTTATTTCACATACCTCTTTCACATAGCCTTCTAAGATTTCATATTGTGATTTTATATACCATCACGAGGTGTCCCCTATGCCTCTTGTACATGCGTTAACATACCTTTTTATTCCTAGAATAGGTATACTAAATCCGTTTTAATATCATCATATTCACATTAATATGGAACTCATGATTTAAGACTCATCCACAACATTCTAACCTGGAATTTCTAAATCCATACCCCACCCATGGTTTCTTGTCCGATGGTTATGTAAGCCCAAGGGGTAAGGAGTGAGTCCCCAACATCTCCACTGCAAGATGTAAAACTAACTATCACCAAAATTCCCATCCCAAGATGTAAATATATATATTATTACATCATGCAGTGCAAATATGATTCCCCATGTACACTCATCATGGTATTCCTCCCTCTCCCACAACCAGCTGCTAGACTCCAATTCCTAGATTCCTTCATGCATAAGGCCCACATTGGCCTCCCATTTTAGGCAGCATCATTACATAATCCCCACACACCCTTCATAGGATGATCCATTTATGAATAATATATAATTATATATTCCTCACAAGGAATGAAATCCTACTCACATGGAATGAAGTCCTCATTGGGTAACATCCTTGTATAACCCCATACCAACTCTTGTTGGTGCATTTTTCATGACATGACCGTAGGGTCTACTAATTCCTCCTATTTATCACATAGAGCACCAATAAAATAATCATAGAGGTTAGTAGAGAACATTTCTATACAAATCCACATATGGGTGTCTCCCATGTATAATACCCAATCACATCATATCCTATTAATGGGAAGTTTCCCCACGTAATCCCTGACCATATGATCCACTTTTATGGGACTCATCCTCATGTGTAATCCCCAACACCCTTCATAAAAATATGTTTTATTTGATTACCTACTAAATATCATACGTAGAAATTATCCTCAATGTCCAAACCAAACATTTCATCCATTCCATCCATTATACCCACTCCCAACTCTCCATTCATATCCACCATGATTTCCCCCAAGCCGCAACATCATGAAAAAAGAAAGCCACCCACAAAGGCTTCTTCCATTTGTAAGATCCATTTTCTCGATATCTAATCCTAGAAGTATACAAGAATCTCTTATGTCTAATCTGTAAATAATATAAAAAAGAGAAATCCTGTTGAGAAGAGAATCTTCTAATATTTAGCCCCATACCATCCCTTGCAGATTCTCTTATCACGATGCAAACATTCTTACCACCTGACGTTAAACTACATGGATCATTATTATTATAAGACCTTAAACAATGATATCCAAATGTTTGGGTTTTTATCCCCATCCTCCAAATAGGGTACCAATGAAACCTCCTTGAGGTTTAATCCAGACTAATGGTAAATCTCTATTACCCCTCCATGGGGTGAACCTCTCTAGTCTTATCTGATAGAACATTCAGATAAAAATCCATATTGTGACATCATTACTTTATGGGACACACCTTTTGTGTCCACCTCCATTGGTGTGTTGACCCATTAATTGGTAATATTTTTTGGTTCTTCCTTATGGGGTTGTACATCCTTGATCCACCTCCCCAGGGCATTCTTATCAGTCTCATTCCATCTCTATAAGATTTTAACTCGAAACCTTTCCCATACTAATATCTCATGATAAAAATAGTATTCTTGTGGTAAAATCCATATAAGATAGTTACCTATGACATCAACTACCTCAAGATAAACATGATATTCCTACGGTGAAGGCCATGGAAGATACACCTCGAGCATCAGATACCCCATGATCTACACAAAATTTCTTGGGTTTCGCACATGAAGATGCCTCAATTAGATACCCTACTATGATGAAGAATACCATTGATGAATATTTCTATAATCCAATCATTCTAGGGACTCCCAATGTGCATTATATCTTAACCTAAGGTTAATTCCCTATCAACACCCCTAGTAAAGTTTAAACAAAAATACCGTAATTAACTTGAATCCTCAAATAGATGGCACTAGGAATGAGTTACAATAACATGAAATAAATTTATGAGGGAGACTCATACATGGTGATGAGTTCCAAGGAAGAATCCATGGAAGAAGGAAAAAAAGTCACATCATCCCATTTTGATCAAGGATAAGACATCTCCATTTAATGTAATGAATGTTACCCACATTTGGAATGTGAGAATACGGGGCAATTTAATGCGACACTAATGCATGTTAACATGGTGGTGGATGCACCCCCAAAAAATAATTGGAAACACTATGGTAGCGTAAACTACCTCAATGGGTGATCACTCTTTGGGGATAATAAGGATCAACTTATTGGATTCTATGGGTGGAATAGATATTATAATCCTGGATAGTGCTGAATTCTAGGAGACCTATCATTACCCATTATTCTAGGGGATTCGTTTGAGTGGTGATGTTCTTGTTGGATAATAATCTATAGGTTTTATGGAATCATTATTGTTTCAACAAACATCAACTACCCATTCATAGTGGATTTTGAGGATTAGAGCTATGATGAATAGGAATAATCTTTATCATAGAGTCCCCTAGTGTTCAAGAGTATATGTATCCTCCTTATTAACAAACTTTATAATTATTCTTAGTGAATGGATCCTTGAGTTAACATTTGATTTCTATATTTCTCTATTTCACTCATCCAAGAGCACTATTATTCTTGGATTCATGTTGATTGATGCTTCGTGCACCATTTATGGTTTTACGGGAAACCTACCAAGTATATTTATACTCACCCCTACATGGTCCATAGGACAATACATGTTTTGATAATGAAGATGGAGTACATGTCAGAGACTGATATGTGGGAGTGATGCTATCATAGATTTTTCATAGCTGTTGTTTGGAGACCATATTTTTATTGTAGTGTTGGAATAATATAACTGGTACCCATAGATAATGGTAGCATAAACTTTTAATGTTTAGGTATAGCTAAAAAACAAGGGCACATTTTCCTTATTTAAAAGTCAATTTTCCTTTATGGGCCATTGGCCATGCATTTTTATCGTTTTTTACATCATGATATTTTCAATATTTATCATTTGGATTTAAATAGATATATCATAATTTTGTTAAATATACTTTGGCTAATTATTAATGTCTATCCTATTTTTATTATTTGTACTTTTAAATTTGATATATGTATTTAGTACATGTTATAATTTTATATGTCTTCCCATGTGTGTGATATTATGCCAAATCGGTGCTAGTCACTAGCCCATGGACTATTGGATTTGGTATTGGGAAGGCACTCCCAGATTACTACTAGTGCACCAGGGGCTTATGTGTGTCCGTTCATGTTAGAATGGTATCATGGCAAGTACATCCTAAGGGTGGTGATTGGAGTTAATAATCATGTAAGGGTTGTATTAGGAACGTTGGGAAATGATGTTATGGGGTTTTCAAGGATGCTAACTAACCATGGAAACTAGTATATAAGTGGTGACCAACTCATCATTTTCATAAGACTTTGATAACCTATTAGTTGACCCAAAACCCTAAGACATAGATTAATCGGTAAAGTAAGTAATTACATGAATTATATAGTGGTTAGTTAGGAATTTCCATGCCCTTATTATATCATCCCATTGAGATACTCTAAAAAATTATGGGTGAGTACTACTTATTATACAGTGACACTCATAGATATCCAGCTTGTATATGGAGGCCGGGATATGATAAAATCATTCATGTGGATAGAACCCTCTCCACCTGACAATGTGATATGAGGTATTGATTCACAAGACATGGTTGAGAGGAACTATCACCTAATGATATTAGGTGTTATATATTACCATATTCTAGATGAAAACTTTAATCATTATGTGAATGGTAGTTTATTATACATTAGATGTGACTATTAGTAGATTCATCATGCAATATGCATTTGATAATGTGGGTTTCATGAATTTATAGAATGGGAATGACCCTTGGGAGACATGGGATAAAATAAACTATAAGATTCACAATATAATCTGATTGAAACATATATTTACAGATTTTAGATCAGGTAATGAACTTATTATTTTGTAGAGTGAGACATTAGTGAATGGTGTGCTTCTCAAACTCATGGTGGAACTGCTCTATCATGGTTGGAGTTTGAGCACTATTCTGGGATGGAGTTATCTTAATAGTGAATTGATCAATTCATGAGGTGCTACAACTATGTAAGATATATGTCCAAGCATGTGGTTATTATGAGGTGTTTTCCAGGAATGTTTTGAAAAATACTTGTTTAAGCACAATGATTTGGGAGGAATCTAGATGAAGATTCTAAGGACTATGCTTGAAAGTTATTTTGATTCCCCCTGTGAGAGATTCACCTGAGTAATCCTTGGAAGATGTCAAATATTGATTTATGTGCATCCTCAATGGGGGAGAATTTCATATTTTCACTTAAGGATAGAAATTCTGGTGTTGTGGATGTCCATTATATGTTATGAATAGTGGATATGCACATATCCTTATTACAAAAGAAGATTTTTTCCAAGATTTTCTTGGTGGGGTCCAACATACAGTGATAATAAAATGAGTTGAGGATAACATTCATAATGGATTCATATCCTTGGGTGGAAACTAATGTGAAAAAAGTAAAAATGCTACCTATTTTCCAATGGACCCTCATTTTCTATCACAGTCATGCACAGTTCACCTAATATAATATATATGTTAGTTGTATATTCTAGTGGAACTTTGATCTAGGTATTGGTCATCCAGAATTATTCCTTTACTTTTGAGAATTATCTGATCATCATCTTGTAAAAGTGAGTTTACATGTATTAGAGGAGGAGTTTTCTTAAAAGTTCATTCATGATAGATAAGATGAGTGATAGTGACATTAATATCATGTTGGGATGGACAAACTGAGAGGTGTTTTTGTGGGGGGGGGGGGTTAACCTATAACGATCCATACTTTACATACATTGTTTTTACTTTAGAATTGAAGCACACTTATTACAACATATAACAAAACCAAGAAAGGACCGTATAGGTATAGTGTCTTTAGAAACTGGGAAACATAAACAACTGGTTCATAAAGCATCTACTTTGCCTCCCATTTATTTCATCATATCTAGAGTCCCTTTTTGGCATATTCTACTTAATAACTTTCTTCCTGACCTGGGGAAACAAAACATACAAAATGTTGAGCTCAAATGCTCAATAAGGGTAAACAAAATAAATATCAATCACATCATATTCATAAGAACATAACATTTTAGAGATCTTAACCTGAAAAAGAGAGCATAATTTCATAACATGGGATAAATCATAGTAGTGAAATGAAATCCCAATAATTATAACTTAAAACATGAATCTTTGTGGCATACACACATAATCATAGAGAATCATATCTTATTAGTCAAGACTCATTTCCAAGACTACCTTAGTGGACAAAGTCCATTTCTGAACCGAGTCACCCTCGTTTCAGTCCTGTTTAACTGAACCGGTATAACCTACTGTTCCAGCCATGTCTATCTCATTAGATATAAAATCTTTACCCAATGCATTGGAGGGAGATATAGGTCCCACCCATCTCATAATGATACCATTTTTATGTGTGACATAAAATCATAAATCATACATCATTGCCTAACCCATGTAATAAAAATGGGATTCTTAAACATCGTGACATCATAAAAAAATTCATATAATATAAAGTAATTCATAAAAATAATTCCATCACAACATAATCAAATCAATGTAATAATAGGGATAGAAACAGAACCCTTTATTATCTTAGATGGAAAATAATTTTGATAAAACACTTGAACTCCATTCTTGAGGAAAATATACTTTCTTCTTCAAAATTTTTTTTCCTTTCATAACATGTCATACAATTCTAAACTAAAAGATGTTGATTAAAAATAACTTGAAAACTTGTAAAGTAAGCTTCTTGGAAATAATGTTTTAAAAATCCATTCATGTCGTATAAGTTAAAAAAACATTCTTTTCGTACTTTTGTCGGAAAAGTCAAAAAGTACCTCGTACGAAAAACGACAAAAGATTCCTTTCATATCCTTTACTAAAAAACTCACCGAAGGGTAAAATTGGATTTAAACAATTATAGGTGGATGGAAATAATATTACATATTGAGGAAACATGGATGTGGATGATAAAATACAGCCCAGTAAATACCAAATTATAAACAATCTCGGATAAAAATGAGATTGTGATATTTCCATTACCTTAGGTCCGATATGATTTGTACGTGTCCGAACCTCCTATATAATGATTTAAATATTGTTATTGACTTATTCCAGAATCATAGTTATTTTTATGATATCATATTTGGTCATATTCATAGCTTCTTAGTAGTAATATTTCATTGCTACTTGTTAATCAGGTGTTTATAACTTTTTGTTCTTATGCGTGTTTTGTCGAAAAAACTCTTATTCTTCTCTTTAGGTTATAGATACCTCATTTCCAGAATTGTATTCAGGTAATATATATCATATTCATTCATTCAATTAATTTCATTTATATAATCATTATGAAATGAAGATCATGTAGAACGAGTCATATCACTTCGTGGAGACGGTATTCCGTACGTACGAACGAGTGATGATATCGTTCCTATGATCTTGGAATTGTATTGGAGTGTATGTATACTATTTCAGAATCAATATCACTTTATAATAGTCATATATAGTCATTATTTACACCATTATACCCATCCAGGTAAGGTGGTGTTGGAAAATAGATTACACCACGGTGTGGAGACGGTATTCTGTACGTACGCACGCACAATGATTTCTTTTTCCGTAGGATGGATAGATGGTGAAATAGGGCTGTTTCATACTTATAATAACATATCAGTATATGAGTGATACTATTGTTATTAATTCATAATGAAACAACTAAAGAAGAAGAAGTGGAAAAAGAAATAAAGATGAAAGAATCAGTAACGGACATTACCTCTTCTTTGAAGTGCTTCTTTGAGACCTCCTTTTAGGGCACTAAAATAGGTCTTTGAAGAAGACCAGAACCTCTAGGATGTCTCTAGGGAAGTGGAGAGGAGAAAGTGGCAGGGGTTGGCCGAGCTTGAAGGGTCAAAGTGGTGTGAGGAAGAGAGGGAGGAGGTGCCCTTTTATAAGGGAGGAGAGGGGCACCTTTGGAATAACAAAAAATATTATTTTATTATAAAGTCAATATCTGTTTTAAATAGCTCCAAATTGACTTATTTTGAGGCTAAGGTTGTGATGGGTCGAAATACTCTCATCCAATATAATTTAGACAAGTTTAGGTTCCTATTTTAACTTTATCATGTAGATTTAACATTAAGTTAAATAATTTTACTTTTACTGTGTCTTCTTGTGTTCTTATACTATAAGGTTAATAAAGTTACTATAAGCAGCCAAACGAACCACAAGCTGTTTATTATTAATATATATAACCTTATCTAAGTCATTTGGCAAAACCTTAGATTTTTAGGAATAAAATAACAATTACTAATATAATATTTGTTTTAAAAACTATTTTATTTCAATTTTGACACTATTTATTAATTAATTTTTGTGAAAATCATAACAGAATGATTAGTTAGAAAAACGTTTATTAAATCAATAATAACATGTCATATTAATCTATAATGTTAGTTTAATTCATAAAAAGGGTCAAATTACATTTATTTTGGTTGTTTATAACATCAATTATGTCAATATTTCATTAATAAGATAATTACTGCATCATCTTTGTGTCATACATAAATTAAATTATTTAATGTCTAAAAATTAAAAATAAAATACCATTATGTATGAAATCTTTTTATCTTTCTAATGAATATTTATAGTAGAATTTATCTTATGTATAACCCCATATTAAGAATTATTTACTTATTACACTTTGATTTTAACTATTTTAACCCTTTTTTAAATAAATTAATAATAAATGTCCTAATCTAATCCAAGTGGGCCTAAATGGTCATATTTTATTCCTAAGTATGTTTTTGGTCGAATTAAACTTATCCAATAGAATTAGGACATGTGTTAGGGTAATAATAATATCATTTTTACCCTTAATTACCCTGTTTACATTTAACCGTGGTAAATAAAAGTAAAAAGTTACTATTCACCAAAAATTATTTTAATCTCATTGAACCACATTTTACTTACTGAAATCAACCATGTCTCTCGGATTTTTTAAATTCCACTCACAGAAGCGGTAAAATTATGTTTTATGAAAAATTCAGTTTTTTAACTACCACTTAGTGGTTCCACTATTCATAAAAAATTGAAAGTTTTCAGAAAAATACCAAAATTTCACCCTAGACTAATATCGATATTACGAATCAAAAAATGAACTTAATTTTGTAAAATAAAATGTATAAAATTTCAAAAAGTGGTTATTACTATTTATAATGGCTAGTTTTAATAATATTTTAATAGTATATCGTTGTTTAGTGAAACTTGGTATTGCATACGACGCAAGCTATCGGGGAAGGTCGCGATTTCGTGTAAAGAAAGCCAAAAAAGTGTTGTGTAGAAAAAGATTCCTTTGATGACTTATATAACATAAAATTCTCGGGTGTTACATTCTACCCCCCTTAAAATGAATTTCGCCCTCGAAATTCGTCACTTTGTAACAAACAGATGAGGATACCTCTCCCTCATCACATCCTCAAGCTCCCATGTAGCTTCTTCTAATTGGTGGTTCCTCCATAAAACTTTCACCAATCGAGTGGTCTTGTTTCGTAGGACTTTTTTGCTACGATCCAGAATATCTATCGGTTGTACTTCACAAGAAAGATCTTGCTCCAGTGGTACAACTTCTGAGCTGAGTACTTGTGAAGGATCAGGTATGTACTTTCTCAGGAGAGATACATGGAACACATCGTGAACTTGAGAGAGATTCGGTGGAAGCGCCAATCGGTAAGCTACCTTCCCAACACGATCCAGTATTTCGAAAGGACCGATATATCTAGGGCTCAACTTCCCCTTCTTTACAAATCTCATGACCCTCTTCCAGGGAGATAGTCGTAAGAACACTTTATCACCCACTTCAAACTCTAGGTCTTTTCTTTGGTTGTCGGCATAGATTTTCTGTCGACTCTGAGCTGCTCTTATGTGTTGTTGAATAGATATGACCTTTTCTTCCATTTCATCAACGAGATCGGTTCCTAATAGCTTTCGTTCCCCAACTTCATCCAAGAAAGTTGGAGTCCTGCATTTCTTTCCATAGAGAGCTTAATAAGGAGCCATCTGAATACTGGAGTGAAAGCTATTATTATAAGAAAATTCCAACAAAGGTAGGTGTTGATCCCAACCACCTTTGAAATCCATAGAGCAGGCTCTCAACATATCTTCTAGAGTTTGAATTGTTCTCTCAGACTGACCGTCTGTCTGAGGATGATAAGAAGTGCTAAAACTCAACTCTGTATCCAGAGTATGCTGAAGACTTCGCCAGAACTTCAAGGTAAATATTGGATCCCGATCAGATATAATAGAAAGTGGTACTCCATGCAATCTTACCACTTCCTTTACATATATCCTGGCAAGCTGATTTAGAGAGAAATCCTCTCTAATAGAAATGAAGTGTGCAGACTTTGTAAGACGATCAACTATGACCCAGATAGCATTATTGTCTTTGGATGTTTTAGGAAGTCCTGTGAGAAAGTCCATAGTGATGTTTTCCCATTTCCATTCGGGTATGGGTAATGGTTGTAACATCCCCTTATACTTCTGTCTCTCATCTTTAACTTGTTGACAAACCAAGCATCGAGAGACATATTCAGCAACATCTCTTTTCATGCCATCCCACCAGAAGTAATCCTTCAGGTCCCTATACATATTCGTGATTCCAGGATGAATAGAGAATGAAGAACTATGAGCCTCATCCAGCAGCTCCTTCTCTAATTCTGGGATGTGAGGAACACAAACCCTATTCCTGAACATTATTATCCCATCACAATCAAGGTTGAATTCAGGAACATTTCTCACCTTCTTTTGTAACTCGACATCTTCTTTTTGTTCCTCTTTAATCTTCACATGTATAGATGGTTGAACATTCATTTGAGAAAGATACAATTTTTCCCCATTCATTATAATTCCAAGATATATCCTTTGTAAATCCATAAATATTGGATCTTTTGAGATCCTCATCATGGATAAACTAGCATGGTCTTGTCGACTTAATGCATCTGCCACCTTGTTTGCTTTCCCAGGGTGGTAATGGATTGAGCAGTCGTAATCCTTAATCAGCTCTAACCATCTTCTTTGGCGCATATTCAGCTCCTTTTGTGTGAAAATATACTTTAAACTTTTATGATCAGTATAAATATCACACCTTTCTCCATAAATGTAATGCCTCCAAATCTTTAATGCAATGATTACTGCAGCTAACTCCAAATCATGAGTTGGGTAATTTTTCTCATGTATTTTCAACTGTCGTGAGGCATAAGCTATCACCATATCATTTTGCATAAGAACACACCCCAATCCCTTCTTGGATGCATCACTGTAGATCACAAACCTTTCTCCACTACAAGGAAGTGTGAGCATAGGTGCACTAGATAACCTTCTTTTCAACTCCTTGAAATTCTCTTCACATTCCTCCGTCCAAACAAACGTATCTCCTTTTCGAGCCAACATGGTGAGTGGATTAGATAATCGTGAAAAATCTTTCACAAAACGTCGATAATATCCAGCTAAACCAAGAAAACTTCGGATCTCGGTTACTGTTGTTGGTCTCGACCATCTTTTGATAACCTCTGTTTTTGCTGGATCCACAGATATCCCCTCATTTGAGATTATGTGACCCAAAAATGAAACTTTTTGAAGCCAAAATTCACACTTGGTAAATTTGGCATAATACTTCTCCTTTCTCAGGGTCTTCAATATAATTCTCAAGTGATCTTTATGTTCTTACTTTCTCTTTGAATAGACAAGAATATCATCTATAAAGACTACAACAAACAGATCAAGATAGTCTCTAAAGACTCTATTCATCATATCCATGAAGATTGTAGGGGCATTAGTAAGACCAAATGGCATCAGTATAAATTCATAGTGTCCATACCTTGTACGGAAAGACGTCTTTGGTATATCCTCCCTTTTGACCCTTAATTGATGATACCCTGAATGAAGATCAATCTTGGAAAAGTATTGAGCTCCGCGTAGTTGGTCAAATAGGTCATCAATGTGCGGGAGAGGATATATGTTCTTGATAGTGATCTTGTTAAGTTCTCGATAATCAATGCAGAGTCTCATTGATCCATCTTTCTTCTTAACAAACAGAATAGGTGCTCCCCAAGGTGACACACTAGGGCGTATGAACCCCTTATCAAGATTCTCTTGGAGTTGCTTCTTCAATTCCTGCAACTCAATTGGGGACATTCTATAAGGCGCCTTTGAAATAGGCAAAGCACCCGGTACGAGTTCTATTGAAAACTCAACTTCACGATTCGGGGGAAGACCTGGTAATTCCTCCGGAAAGACATCATCAAACTCCTGTACAATGGGCATATTATTAATCGTGAGTTTCTCACCAACCATTTGAGATAAATAACCTTCATTTAGTGGAATCAATACCCATAAAATGGAAGAAATTTCCACTGGAAGGTTATGTTCATCCTTGCATCAATAGACGATCATAGATTGAACTGGAATATGAAATGTGACATCCCTTCTTTGGAAATTGATATGAGCTCCATGTAGAGAAATCCAAACCATGCCAAGAATCACATCGAATTCCACTATAGGAAGGATCACAAGATTTGCAGGAAGCACTTTCCCACAAACTTCAATCGGAGAAGAATTATAAAATTTTGATGCGACTGTTGTGACATTAGGTGTTGTCATAGCTAACTCAATATCTAATTGTTGAGGTAATACGGTGATACCCTTAGAAAATTCTTCAGAAATAAAGGAGTGGGTGGATCCAGAATCAAATAAAACATTTTCTACTTTAGAGCGGATGGTAAGTGTACCTTTCACCACATCGTTATCGTACTCCACATCACTGAAAGAAATGGCATGTGACTTTCCTTTGTCTTTATCCTTAAGAGATTGTTGATGTCGACCATCACCATCAACCCTTGGATTAGGGAATTTATTGGAATAATGTCCCATATCCTTGCACATGAAACATTGAAGTGTTGTAGGGTCATTCTGTGTATCCCTTCCTTTGTTTTCATCATTAGACATCTTTTTTCCCATCATTGCGGCATTCAAATGCCCGATGACCTTCCTTTCCACATTTGAAACATTTACTTGTCCCTTTAAGACAACTCCCTCCATGTTTCTTTCCACACTTTGTGCATAATGGAAAGCTCATCTTCTTTTCAGTGTGCTCTTTATATTTTCCTTTGAATTCCATTTTCCTCTTCTTATCAAACCCATATGACTGATGGGTTACACCAATATCCATCTCGACTTTGAAAGCACATCGAACGATTTCCTCGTATCTACTGAAGTCCCTTATGGATAACGCCCTTCGAAGACTTGGTTTTTATCCACTAAAGAATCGATCGATCTTACTCTCAGGTTGGATAATAATACCAGAAGTGTACCTTGAAAGTCTTGAAAAATTTGCTTCATAGGTACCAACAGATTCATCATCCTTTTGCTTCAGTTCAAGAAACTCTTTCTCCATCTTTGTTCGGAGAATACGAGTGAAGTACTTATTGAAAAATAACTTTTGAACTCTTCCCATTCCATGGACTCAATTTCATCCCTTTTCTTCGTATTCTTAATAAGATTTCACCTTTGATCAGCATCACCTTCCAAATGATACACTTCTAAGATGACATTATCATGATCAGAACATTGAAGAACTGAAAATATCTTTTCAGTAGTACTAGACCATTGTTCAGAATCCAATGGATTAGTAGACCCACTGAATGAAGGTGGACGCTGTCTCATGAAGGATTCAACAGAATGTTGCTCCTTCCTTTGCTCATTTGGAAGTCCTGCATGATTCATAGCTTGAGAAAGTTGTGTGATCATGACTACAAGATTTTGCATTCCAGCTCCCATAACGTTTGGTTTCTTAGGGGGACAATCATTGCATTTCCTGTCGCATTCCGCATTGACACAGTTCCTTCGGGTTCCAGCCATTGACTAAAACCAAGAATAATTGTGTGAGCAACACTAATTATAATAGGAAAACCACATAATCAAGAATAAAATCTCACACATAAGGTCTTATCCAAGGTTATTCATGGCCATTTCTAAAACACTAAGATTGTGTTCTATGCTTAGACTTATCCTTAGGGTTCTTACTAAGTCTTTCAAATCCTAGTTTCCAAAGGTTGACTATACCATTCCCCTGATACCAAATATAATGACCCATAATTTACATACATTGTTTTACTTCAGAATTGAAGCACACTTATTACAACATATAACAAAACCAAGAAAGGACCGTATAGGTATAGTGTCTTTAGAAACTGGGAAACATAAACAACTCGTTCATAAAGCATCTACTTTGCCTCCCATTTATTTCATCATATCTAGAGTCCCTTTTTGGAATATTCTACTTAATAACCTTCTTCCTGACCTGGGGAAACAAAACATACAAAAGGGTGAGCTCAAATGCTCAGTAGGGGTTTACAAAATAAATATCAATCACATCATATTCATAAGAACATAACATTTTAGAGATCATAACCTGCAAAAGAGAGCATAATTTCATAACATGGGATAAATCATAGTAGTGAAATGAAATCCCAATAATCATAACTTAAAACATGAAACATTGTGGCATACACACGTAATCATAGAGAATCATATCTTATTAGTCAAGACTCATTGCCAATACTATCTTAGTGGACAAAGTCCATTTCTGAACCGAGTCACCCTCGTTTCAGTCCTGTTTTACTGAACCGGTATAACCTATCGTTCCAGCCATGTCTATTTCATGAGATATAAAATCTTTACCCAATGCATTGGAGGGAGATATAGGTCCCACCCATCTCATAATGATACCATTCTTATGTGTGCCACAAAATCATAAATCATACATCATTGCATAACCCATGTAATAAAAATGGGAATCTTAAACATTGTGACATCATAAAACAATTCATATAAGATAAAGGGATTCATAAAAATAATTCCATCACAACATAATAAAATCAATGTAATAATAGGGATAGAAACAGAACCCTTTATTATCTTAGATGGAAAATAATTTTGATAAAACACTTGAACTCCATTCTTGAGGAAAATATCCTTTCTTATTCAAAAACAGTTTTCCTTTCATAACATGTCATACAATTCTAAACTAAAAGAAGTTGATTAAAAATAAACATGAAAACTTGTAAAATAAGCTTCTTGGAAATAATGTTTTATAAATCCATTCATGCCATATAAGTTAAAAAAAACATTCTTTTCGTACTTTTGTCGGAAAAGTCAAAAAGTACCTCGTACGAAAAACGACAAAAGATTCCTTTCATATCCTTTACTAAAAAACTAACCTAAGGGTAAAATTGGATTTAAAAAATTATAGGTGGATGGAAATAATATTACATATTTAGGAAACATGGATGTGGATGATAAAATACAGCCCAGTAAATACCAAAGTATAAACAATCTCTGATAAAAATGAGATTGTGATATTTCCATTACCTTAGGTCTGATATGCTTTGTACGTGTCCGAAACTCCTATATAATGATTTAAATAATGTTATTGACTTATTACAGAATCATACTTATTTTTATGATTTCATATTTGGTCATATTCATAGCTTCTTAGTAGTAATATTTCATTGGTACTTGTTATTCGGGTGTTTACAACTTTTTGTTCTTATGCGTGTTTTGTCGAATAAATTCTTATTCTTCTCTTTAGGTTATAGATACCTCATTTCCAGAATGGTATTCGTGTAATATATATCATATTCATTCATTCAATTAATTTCATTTATATAATCATTATGAAATGAAGATCATGTAGAACGAGTCACATCACTTCGTGGAGACGGTATTTCGTACGTACACACGAGTGATGATATCATTCCTATGATCGTGGAATTGTATTGGAGTGTATGTATACTATTTCAGAATCAATATCAATTTATAATAGTCATATATAGTCATTATTTACACCATTATACCCATCCAGGTAAGGTGGTGTTGGAAAATAGATTACACCACAGCGTGGAGACGGTATTCAGTACGTACACACGCGCGGTGATTTCTTTTTCCGTAGGATGGATAGATGGTGAAATAGGGCTGTTTCATACTTATAATAACATATCAGTATATGAGTGATACTGATGTTATTACTTCATAATGAAACAACTAAAGAAGAAGAAGTGGAAGAAGAAATAAAGATGAAAGAATCGGTAACAGACATTACCTCTTCTTTGAAGTGCTTCTTTGAGACCTCCTTTTAGGGCACTAAAATAGGTCTTTGAAGAAGACCAGAACCTCTAGGATGTCTCTATGGAAGTGTAGAGGAGAAATTGGTAGGGGTTGGACGAGCTTGAAGTATCAAAGTGGTGTGAAGAAGAGAGGGAGGAGGTTCCCTTTTATAAGGGAGGAGAGGGGCACCTTTGGAATAACTAAAAAGATTGTTTTATTATAAAGTCAAGTTCGGTTTTAAATAGCTCCAAATTGATTTATTTCGAGGATAAGGTGGGGATGGGTCGAAATCCGCTCATAAAATAGAATTTAGACAAGTTTAGGTTCCTATTTTAACCTTATCATGTAGATTTAACATTAAGTTAAATAATTTTACTTTTACCGTGTCTTCTTGTGTTCTTATACTATAAGGTTAATAAAATTACTATAAGAAGCCAAACGAACCCCAAGCTGTTTATTATTAATATATATATCCTTATCAAAGTCATTTGGCAGAACTTTAGATTTCTAGTAATAAAATAACAATTACTAATATAATATTTGTTTTAGAAACTATTTTATGTCAATTTTGACACTATTTAGTAATTAATTTTTGTGAAAATCATAACAGAATGATTAGTTCAAAAAATGTTAATTAAATCAATACTAACATGTCATATTAATCTATAAAATTAGTTTAATTCATAAAAAGTGTAATATTACATTTATTTTGGTTGTTTATAACATCAATTATGTCAATATTTCATTAATAAGATAATTACTGCATCATCTTTGTGTCATAAATAATTTAAATTATATAATGTCTAAAAATTACAAATAAAATACCATAATGTAGAAATATTTTTATCTTTCTAATGAATATTTATAGTCGAATTTATCTTATGTATAACCCCATATTAAAAATGATTTACTTATTACACGGATTTTATCTATTTAAACCCTTCTTTAAATAAATTAATAATAAATGTCCTAATCTAATCCAAGTGGGCCTAAACGATCATATTTTATTACTAAGTTTGTTTTTGGTAGAATTACACTTATCCAATAGAATTAGGACATGTGTTAGGATAATAAGAATATCATTTTTACCCTTAATTACCCTATTTACTTTTAACCGTGGTAAATAAAAGTAAAAAGTTACTATTCACCAAAAATTAATTTCATCTCATTGAACCACATTTTACTTACTGGCATCAACCGTGTCTCTCGGATTTTTGAAATTCCACTCACAGAAGCTGTAAAATTAATTTTTATGAAAAATTCAGTTTTTTAACTACCACTTAGTGGTTTCACTATTCATCAAAAATTGAATGTTTTCAGAAAAATACCAAAATTTCACCCTAGGCTAATTTCAATATTAAGAATCCAAAAATGAAGTCCATTTTGAAAAATAAAATTTATAAAATTTCAAAAAGTGGTTATTACTACCCATAACGGCTAGTTTTAATAATATTTTAATAGTATATCGTTGTTTAGTGAAACTCGGTATAGCGTACGACGCAAGCTATCGGGGAAGGTCGCGATTTCGTGTAAAGCAAGCCAAGCAAGTGTTGTGTAGAAAAAGATTCCTTTGAAGATTTATATAAAATAAAAGTCTCGGGTGTTACATAACCAGTATGGGATTCATTTTTTCATTTGAAACCATTATCCCTTTTTATACATTTTTTACTTATTTAGAAAATGACACTATTTTGTTATTTATGTATAATTAGTAAAAATGCAGATAAAACAATAAATGAAAAATAACAAAAATATTGGGTAATGAGATGCACCTCTAATGTGGGTTTATTTACCCCCATTATATGGTGATTATTATCCCTCCCACACAAAACATCCATTTTTACTATCACTGATTGAATGAGAAATGGCATATAATTGTAGAAATTTTCCTTTCACCAAATAGGTATAATTCCATATTTATCAATAAATCACAAGGTTATAGGATATTGTTATGTACCTATAGACGTGATTAACAAATGTAAATAATTTCCTCTTCTAAAGACACTAATAAATTCTGATCAACTTCCTATGATATTGGAAATATGAAGGGATACCTTGAATTCAATAATCAATGGGATGACTCATCTTATGCAGTAATCCAGAGTTTGCCTCTTGTTTTTCTTTAGTCCCAATAATATAAATGTGAAGTAGATTAGAAATATTAATGTTCTTTAACCCAATTAATATTCAGAAGTTATTATCATAGTCACATAATATTATACTAATTTTGATCTATGAAAAAAAAGATATCTTTAAATTATAGTTTCATATTCTCCCAACATTGATATAGAAAACCAGTAATTGATTATTGTATCAGGTTATTCTCCTTCATAATTTTTTTAAATTTTAATGCTAGTGGATCACTTAATATATTTCAAGAATACACCTTATTTAATTCATGGGTTCACTCACATTTGTTAAACATAGTATATAAAAATTATTATTATTTATTATGTTTTGTGTTATATCTCAAACCATGCATATGATTTTCATGTAATTATTCATGTATGCATGAACTTTCTTCCTCACTTGATCCAAAAAAACCATGTGGTACCTATCATATCCAAGGTCACTGGCTTCATGTAATATGTTTAAGTATACATGATATCAAGGTTCTTACATGAATGGAGAATCATACAAGACATGATTCACATATCCTCACTGCCTTTGACGTAGCTATAAATTCTTCATGGGATCTATTAATCATTCTCATAACCAATGTGATTCATATGGTCTTCACCCTTATTTAAATATCAATATATATACAATATCTCTTCTTCTTCTCCACATGATCAAGGAACATGGGTTCTTCCTTCGTGTGAAGGGATCACATATTCACACGCTCTCCCACATGAGTAAAGCCACAACATTTCTTGGTACACTGAGAACCCTCTTACACACACTATCCATATCTATATGAACACTTTTTCACTTCTAGTGGGACCTATGTATGGATACTCTTACACCTTCCACCCACAAATGTACATGATGACCTTCTCCCAGATGGTTGACCCCTCAGTCCCATATGTGTGGTTGAGGTGGTATTTTTCTAGTTAAGGGTTGGACCAATTTTTTTTATAAGAAACCATATATATACATATAAATTACTAACTATAACAATTACAAGCTAAATCATCTTCTAAAAGATTATTCATGATAAAATATATATGTATATATTTATATTTTCATGGCCATTATAAAATTTCCAAAACTAATGTATCAAAATGTGGAAAATAAATATTTTCATGGTCATCATGGAAATGATCTTTCAATAATGAAATATTTTATATTCTTATTTAATTTTTCTTCTCCACCATTTTGTAAATAATGTATCTTCATTGACACAGGTCTTTAACATTTAAGGAAAATGTAACTTTCATTAGAATTTCAAATATTTTTCATCCAAAAATGTACAATGTGACATTTGAACTTCCAAGTATGGATCTTCTTCAATGACTTTATAAAATGAGAATATTTATTTTTCAAATATAAAGAGTTATTTTAATAATATTCTTTTTCAATATAAAAAAACATCCATGACTCTTTAATCAACCTTAGTTTCCCTAAAACATCTCTTTTATATTAAAAAAAACATAGGAACACCAATGAACATTCATTAAACTCTTATTTACTAAATTCATATTAACATAATTTTAATCATCACTTTTTGACTTATTAAAAAAACAGTATAAGACAATCAATATTTCACTTTTTATTTTTTGTTATTACTAATTTTGGAAATAATATTTAATAATGTTAAATATATTTTTTATATTTTTTTATTTTATTCACTCCACCATATTATAAAAAATAAAAACCAAATGAAATTTGATGGAATCATTTATTTCTTATGTAATGTGCAATACATTATAGAACAGTAATTCAATTTGGGATGCTTTGGTGTAAAAACAAGAGGTTCTAATTAGACCTCAATGGTATCAATAATCAACTAAAAATAAGATAACAAATGATATAGCATATCATTATTTATTATTTAGAGTATGCTAAACATTTTATACATTAATAGTACTTGGTTGATATGAATTGATATATTGAATGTTCAAATTTGATAATACCACTTATAAAGAAAAACTCTGAAGATACATTCAACCTGAAATTCATACATTCATTTCAAGACCCATATTATAAAAATTGAATTATAATAGGAAATTATTTTTTTAAATTAGTCATATAAATTAATCTAGACTCTCTTCTCCATGTCATTAATTCCTTTATTTTCACCCCCAAAAGATCATAACTCATTTCAATTTTTTGTGAATAAAAATATGGAAGTGTTATCATATACATACCATCTATAGATGTCTAATTTAAGTAAAATATAAGTCTTTGGGAATTTCTTTATATACTTCCTTCAAGGGAAGATTTCAAATTTCACATCTTATAGATTGATATTCTCATTAGTTGTTCTGATAAATTCTATTTAATGAGAATACTAATTTTTGTGAACTCATCAACGATGGCGGTTTGAAATTTTTTGACAAACTATTATAGCATGACCGTATTCATTAATATTGATCTATGGTATTTTCCAAAAAATAATAGTCAAGATATCAACATATATATTAATCCAAGATGTGGAATTACATAAGTCATTGAATGAATATTTCACGTTGAATATTTATAAATATAATTTATTCAATTTATTTATCCTACGGAGTATGTCAATCACTTAAATTATTTTTATGTAATGAAAAAAACAATATCGATGGGAATAAGGTGGATCTCGTTTTCTTTTCAATGACAGTAACACAGATTTGATTTAATTTTTAGACAATATAATCATTTATTTTCACCTCCATGTTAGGGTTAAATATTCATGATAACTATTCCAAATTTCTATGAAATTTTGGGTAGCATGGTTTCATCAATTTATTTTGGGAAAACATTGTGTTGAATTTTTATTTTTTCACAAGCCATCAAATAACATTCATCACTTTGTGATTTATGATTATTGGTTACTAGTTCATCTTGAGATGGTGTTGTGGAAAAAACCCATTAGAGATATTTCCATCCCCTTTTAATCTTCCAAATAATACTTATAATATTACTTGGTTATTATTTTTTGACAACCCCTAATGAAATGAAATTTATTAATGTGTAATATTATTCTTACCTTTAGAGTATTTGTTCCTTTGTTTTTCTTATGGTATTATTTTATCCTTCCCAATTAGTTATCATAATTACCAATATATCATTTAGAAAATGCACAATATTCTTGGTTGTTCCATTTATATTTTTAGTGTTCTATTTTCAATTTTGTTCCATTTAGTTTGTTATAGGACTACTCTTCCCAATTATTTATTAATATTTCATTCATTAATTGTGTTATATGTGGCCAACTTATAGAGATATATGATATGAAATCTTCTCCTACAAAATAAGAAGCTTATACTGTTTAGTGAAACATATGTTTTGTTCTTATTGGGACCACATTGAGAATTTTCCTTTTATGATCTTCCTAAGGTAGGATTATCTCAATTTGTCATTGTTGACTTAATAGGAGTAGTTTTTATCTGATTTACTCTCAATGCTGAATTACCTCTATTGTCCATCTGATGTGGTCAAATATTTTAAATTTTTATAGTGGTGATCTTTACCAATTTATAATTGCATACATTTTCATGATGACCATTAACATTTTAAATACCATTGTTATTATTCAATGTTTCAAATCTATTTTTAAAAGGAATATTATTTTCTTTGACTTCTGGTTTTCACTTATTTACTAATATGCCCCCATTATGTATAAAACCTTTCATTTTCAGATACCATCATATTATAACAAAAATAAGATTCTCTCTGCCTAAATATTTTACACAACCAATAGTGGGTAAAAGATATTGATTTTTTCTTTTGAATAGAAGTATTTCTAGATGGGAATGCTTGATTTTTTTTCTTTTTTTACTCTTATCTTGAGATTATTATGGGAAAAAAATCCATTAAAAAATATTTATTACCCAAAAATAAAATGGTGGTTTCTTCATTTCCCTTATTAATCCACATTTACATTGATTTTGATTTTAAACCTAAACAATGCGTAGAAATAGAATTAGCACAACAACATTATTTGATGTTGATGGTTTCTTACACTTATATAATTAGTAATATTAAAAATTGAATTATTTCGACTTGTTATTTACAGTATGTAGTGGTATTTTAGGATAATATTACAACTTTATAGTTTTTTTGGATTCAAATCTTGTAGTAATTGCTATTATTTCACCTTTTTGTGAATTCTGAAGTCACATTTTTTAAATTTTTTATAATTTGATTCAAATTTCAAGAAATTTCAGGTTTAAAAAGAATTTATCATCTACATTGACATCATTATATAATTAAATTCCATCTTGATCATCATAACTTCATTAGCAAGCGTTTTATATTTTTTCTGCAATAAGATTTCAATATCCATGATCTTTCTTACATTGAAATCAAGTTGACCATTCTTGAAATCTATGATGGATATAACATTTTATGATAATGAATATTATTTTATTTAATGTTTATTAGTGTAATAATATTTATTTTTAATTTTATTTATAAATTTATAAACAAAACTAAAGAATAATTCTTCAAGTTCAATTATCTATCCTTCTTTGGCTATAATTTACTTAGAGAGAATAATATTTTATTTGATTATTTCTTAAAAAACATTCCCCATGTTCTATATTTTTTCCTTAATATTATTGATATATTCTTGAATTCCATTTAATTATCTATTGATAAAAGAGACTATTTCCTTGGGACAATTGTGTAGAATGTCACTCAAAGTAGCAACTATTTCAATGTAAAATTATTCTCACATGTGATCACTCACACAAATTTGTGGTCATTCTTGAGGAAAATTTTGACAAGAGTTGTTATCTTCATATACATATATATATAATGTAATACATGAGGTAGAAATGATTTTCGTATATTTGGTAGTAGAATAAACTTCCAAATCATTGAATATGATGCATCACTTGTCTTATTCTAGAATAATAATTGGAAAACTAACTCATCATCAATTTTTCACAAGTGGTATATCTTAGTAATTTTTTTATTTATTTCATTTTTATTTTATTCAATATCTTAGGTCAGATATAGTTATTATCTACAAAAAAAATCCTCTAATTTTTTTATTTTAAAAGTTTTTTTGAATTAAAATAAACAATATTTGGATCATCAAAATATAATTCTTCCCCAATTCCTTACTTCATTTTGAATTTAGAAGAGAAAAAAAATATTCAATTAAAATAAAATAAGAGGATATAATTATTGGAGTTTCTTATAACTCACAAATCAATTATTTGGATCACTTTTGGGATGACCACACTGAGATTTGGGTGAATCAATGTGGGATTAATTTTTAACTCTTTAAAATTTTATACACTTTAATAAATATATCTCTTTTCAGTGAATAAGTATCTTTTTATCTATATATATAATTAGAATGAATTTGGATAAAATAATAAAACACAAATAAAATTGTTTTTTATTGATGTTCACCTTCAATGTAGATGATTATATCCTCAATGTATAGTGGTTATTGTCCCACACACTCATATATTACATTTTAATTTCAATTGAAAAAAGAAAAGGTGTGGATTTATACTCATTTCACTAGAACTGATAAGGTATAGCGAAAACATAATCATTAAAGAACAAGTTTCCATGATATGTACTTCTCTATCTTGAAGTGATAAAATAATACAGAACAACTCCTATTTAATAGACTCCAATAAATTCAGATCAACATATTATGATAATATTAATGTGATGTGATACGCCATATTCAACAAACAATTGGATAACTCAGTATATACAACAATCAAAATCCAACTTCTTCTTCTTCAACCACAATAATATGAATGTGTAGCTTACTAGATATCTCAAAGTCCTCTCACCAAAATAATATTCATAAAATGTTAGCTCATTAACTGAAAATTATTCTAATTTTAATATTCTAAGGAATCATTATATCTTCGATTTATGTTTTCAGATTCTCAAAACACACACAGATATATATATACACACATATATATAACAATACTTGAATCTTGTACCATCTTCAAATTTGGGAATAATTATATACTGGTGTCTCACTTACTATCCTTTATGAAATTAAATTATTTAATGTAATGTTTTATATCATGTATGTTAACCATATAACATAAAATTACTATTATTTATTATTTTATTTTTCATATGTCAAACCATGCATTTGGGTTTCATGTGATCCTTAATGCATGAATTCACTATATTCCACATATAATCCAAAAAAGAACACATTATCAATATCTCCATGTTATATAGCATTATTTAATAGGTGTACAATTGAATATTTCCTTAGTTACTTCATTATTGAAGGTTTACAAGTGGAAATTATTCATGGATCCTCAATGCCTTCACAAAACCTGGAAATGTTTCATGGGATATTTTCTTTCTTAATGTAACTTAAGAGGTTCACATGTTCTTCCTGTAATGACCTAGGTATTTATAGAATAATATTTTTTATTTTCTATTAATATTTATAAATAATATATTAACTTTACATTAATGGGTAATCTTTATTTAATAGCGTACTCAACACGCAACAATGTGTTTTTTGTGAAATCTTACGTCGCAGACAACTTTGAGTTATACTGAAAATAATACAATAATATTATTATTATTTTTAATGGTAGTTAATGCCTAGTAATTGGAATTTAGAGAGTGAATAATTTCAAATTAGTTTCTAAATATAATTTACACATATTTAAATAATGAATCATTAGTTACCAAATTTATTAGAAATGGCAATAAAATCCAATTTGCTGTAAAGGATGTGTTTTTATGAAAACCTATTTAAAAGAGATTAATTGTCTTTATAAAATCATATAAATCTTTATAGATTTTTATTTAATGAAAAATAAATGTTATATATTCATTTTAATGTTTTAAATTCATCAAATATATTATATATATATAATATAAGAAAAAATTCAAATTTTCAGATAAAGGATTTTTTTTCTAAAAACAATGTTTTGCCGCGTTTGGATGGAGAACCCTTTTTAAATATTATTTTAGTATCTTTTATTTGTTCTATTTGGGAAATTATTGTTATTATATAAAATAGGGACATCAAAATTTACTTTATATTAATTTTTGTTAATTTTTTTATTAAGTTTATTTTTAATGAATGGTGAAAAATACTGCATTATAATTCAAAACTGTGTTTTCATCTACATTATTTATAAATTTATATTTTAATTTTAATTGGATTTAAAGTGTATTTGGATTGTATTTTTTTAATATATTAAAATTTTTTATTGGATGAAATATCACTTTTAAATTTGATATAAACACGGGTAAATCTTTTGATAGATTTTACTTCATAAAAATATGTTTTTTGGTTTTGACAACGAGATTTAATGATAAATTAATTTCTGAAAATTATTTTTTATGCATTTGAAAAAAATTATTCCATATTTATATTCATATTTTCTAAATTTTATTAAATAGATATATTTTATTTTTGGACATTATGAATAATGAATTCAGTAATTATTTTATTTACCATGGTTAAAGGGTAAGTCTGGTAAATAAGGGTAAAAAATAATAATATTATAATAATATTAAACTACCCTAAAACATATCCTAATATAATTGGATGAGATATTTCTGACTAATGTCATCATTGGGTCGATTTTGGGACCCCATGGATCCATTTAGGTGTGAAAATGACCTTTTATAAGAATCAATTTAAATTAAAGATAAATATAAAACAAACATGTATCTTTTACTAAAACAATTTTAATATGATGTTATATAATTGATCTATTTGACTAAAATAGTAATTATATATCTAAAAATATTTCCAACATAAAGATTTTTTATTTAAAATTCTTAGACATTAAATAAATAAATATAATTATGACACAAAGATGACGTAGTGATTACTTCATTAATAACGTATTCAAATAAATGATATTATAAATGTTCAAATAAATTTAAATTCGTTTTTTTGAATTCAAACAAAAATTTTCTAGATGATATTGACATATTATATTTGTTAATGGCTTTGGTTTGAATGAATCGTGTTAGGAATTTGTAAAAAAAGTCAAGTATGAACAGCGTCCAAAATTGACATAATTCATAACATAAAAAATAAAATAATTTATAAAAAGATATTAATTTCTTAAAAATATAATATTCTAGAAATGGTTAATAAATGTCCAAATATTTCATAAATTCCTTTTTTGGGTCGTTTGAAATGATATTGTAATTGCAGTAACCCACAATGTGTAAATAACAAGATATCACAATAAGATTAAAAAGGTTAAAATTTGGGTTAAACCTAAAAGATAAGGACAAATAAATATTAAAAACATGTCCAAAAATTATTTTATTATGGGTATTCAAACAAAAATCTTTTTATATTATAATTAAATTATTTTTTGAACCTTTTTAATTGAAATTGAATTTATAATAAATTAATATTTCAAGACATTCCTAACGTTCCTCTCCTTGATCTTATAAAAGGCCACCACCTCTACCCACTTACAACACTTAAGACCCTTGGAGCATCCAACATATACTCAAATAAGCTCCCAAAATCTCTCCCTTACACATATAAGCCATACATTGGTCCTAAGGAAATTCATGAAATCCTTTTGGCTCAAATCAGAAGAAGTTACCCGATTCATAGGTAACATGTTCTCTCAAGTTATTTTCTATTATTTTATTTTTCCACTAACTATGATCTTATTATTATATAATTTCAAATAACATAGTATCCAAAATAAAATTTAATTTTTTTATAATAAGGATTAATACTAATCTTTGAAATACCTTCATATATTGTATAAAAACCCATTGTTTTTGTGTACATTGAACTGCTGCCTCAGGAAACGACGATAGTTTGATTTTCCCCTACCACCTATAATAGTGGCCATTATAATAGAAATATATTTATATATGATATATATTATATTTATATTGTCCCTATGATTCAGTAATTTTTATTTAGAACATACCATTATGCTTCCCATGGTGTGTAGATATGATAATTTCATTTGATGAAGTGTTGACTACCGCCCCTCAGAGTGATATCACTCTTTCATGCTATAAATGGAACATATAAAGGATGGTTTTAATAAATCTATTATACATACATGAAATAAATATATTACTGTTATTATAATATATCATTTTAATATTATTACATTAATATGAAAAATAAATAAAAGTAGCGGTCAAGCTTACGTACGACCTACCATCTCCATGAATGGTGCATTTAATTTCTTATTTCCAAATGTTATGGAATATAATAAATACATATATAATGTATATATATGATATTTAAATCATTAATATCATTTTGGAGATGATGTAATTTTTACTACTTGTACAATTCATATCAGTGCGTGTTCATTTTCGAGTCAAATACAGAATAATGATAAAAATACCAATATTAACATAGATAATTAGGTAATTTTTATATCCTAGTAATAAGTTATATAAAAGGAATAATAAACATGAAAATGTTTTTGAGGAATGTATAAATCAACTTATGTTTATTATTCAAGATGAATAAGGAACAGACATGATGATTCAGACTCAAGGTAAGGGATTTCTTCACAATCTCCAATCATTGAGGCATATCTTGTTGTCATTCACAATTATTATCCTATAATATGTATATAAAACCCTTTTGAATCTTTATGTCATTAATTATTAAAGTATCATTATATTTGGTGTTCATTTTAATTTTATTCCTTAATGGTTTTTATTCGTGTTTTTCAAGTGGTAAGGGACTCTTTAAATAAAACATATTTTTAATTGTTTGAAATATTTATTCATTTAAATAATTATATTTCATGCCCATATTTTCGAAATGGTTTTTTAGAATTTATTAATATGGGAAAGAATGTTTTAAAATGATAATTTATTTAAAATTTTTAAGCGGTATGTGTCACGACCCCCCCTCGGGGCCCGTGCCGTGACTACCCCAAGCCCGCCTTCCATAGGCCAGGGGCTGGCGACTAGCACCAAGGCGTAAATCCCATCAAAAAGGGAAGACATTGCCTTTGAAAAGTAAACAAGAACCACAGAGTAAGCAAGAGGAAAAGTAAACGCTAAGTAAAAACGGTACAAGCTGTTCTGAAAGTAAAAGGGGCCGGAAATACAAGACCAACTGTAAAGTACAACTGAAAGGAAAAACAACAACTGAAAGGAAAAACTGCAGCGTTGAGCCGTCCTCTGGAAGTCCCACCTGAAGGGTGGGTACAGATAGCCTCCACTGCTCCTCGGGTCCACCTGACCGCTCCGAGTACGTCCCGCCCAGTGGTCCACCTCCAAGTACCGTCCTACTCCGCACACCTCCACCACGATCAGCGCTGTCCGTCGTCTGCAACCAACACAGCGTAGTGCGGGCAAAGCCCGAGCAGGGGTGAGTATAAGCTACTCAGTAGGGACCCCGAGACCCCCGAAGGTCTCCCGAAATCCACAAAGGATAATCCACAAAGGAAAGATACAATCACGAAGTAACATCTGGCACGACTTAGGTATATTCCCATACATATACCTAAGTCATCAATTCTCGTTCGGCTCCAACGTCCGAGCCCAAGCACAACCCAGTCCAAACAGGAAAGCAAACGGTAAATCCACACAGGATAGCTCAACACTATCAACAAAGGAGAGTAAACAGTAAATCCACACATGATAGCTCAACACAATCCACAAAGGAGAGTAAAGAGTAAATCCTCATAGGATAGCTCAACACAATCCACAAAGGAGAGTAACACAAGATTCCGCTCACACAGGTATACTTCTTCGGATGACGATAAAGATGATCACCGATCCATCTAAGTCGTCGGACCCACGAAGGATCGATAGGTACTAACCCCCACAATGACCCACACAGGATCGGGCCCACACAGGACCTGTTGGCGCCGGCTCATACAGAACCGCTGAGCGCGGACCCACAAAGGATCAGATCCACACATGATCGGGCCCACACATGACCGGGCCCACACAGGACCTGTAGCACTGATCCACGTAGGATCGCTGAGTGCAATAGTCGTCGCAGTCCACTGAGAATCTACGCACAGTCGTCGCCACATTTCACTGAGGATCTTTGCACGGTCGTCATCGGAGTCCACTGAGGATCTCTGTACAGTCGTCACCGCAGTCCACTGAGGATCTCTGCACGGTCGTCGCTGTTGAAGAAGCAGTCGCAGCCAGCACTAGGGTTCTCGCACACAGCAAGCTCGTTCGGGAGGGTCCGCTCCACGAGCCGAGTGGCTGATACATCAAATGACACAGAGTCCGAAGTTGATGTATCCAAAAGTTCCGTATCGTCAACAGGAACTCAACGTCGCAGACGGCGCGTCCATCAGACGCTCGGTCTGAGAGTTATTGGCTTTTTCGTCCCAGGGGCCTGGTTGTTTTTTAAGGCAAAACCAACCCGACCGTACTCCACCTGCGTCCTAACCTCGGGTGGAGTGAGCCAAAATATCCGTCTCACTTAGAGGAATTCAACGAAGCTGACGGCACGTCAATTGGACGCCCGTAGCTCAAGATATGAGTGTTTCCGCTCCGAGGGCCCGGTTGGTTTCATGTACGAACCAACCCATCCGAACACAAAGTATTCCGAAACCTTGAGTGCGATATAACGAAACGACCGACTCGATCCAAGGATCAAGTTTCCGCTGAGGGTGAGTTTTTTGGAGGCCCGTAGCTCATGTTACGGTCGTTTGAACGAAGACCGTCCGAAGACGGGGGGTACAGGCCCGGGCCGACCCGGCCCGACCCCCCTGGGTCGGCCGAACCCGGTCCGACCCGGTCGGACCGGTCTGGCTCGGCCAGACCGGCCCAGCTCGGCCGAGCGGCCGACGTGGGGGGAGCCGCCACCCCGCGTGACACCCCCGCGGCACCCGCGGGGTGTCGGCCAGACAACCGGACGCGACTGAAGCCGCGTCCCGAGTGACGCGGGGGGGAGCCGCCACCCCCACGTGACACCCCCGCGACAACCGTGGGGTGTCTCCCTGGTGGCCGGACGCGGCTTCAGCCATGTCCCGCGTGCGCCGCCGCCGTGGCCGGTGCCGCGACGGTCTTGTCTGGCGGCGCGCCGGGCGTCGCCGCCTCCGGGCGTCGGCGCCGCCGGAGTCGCTCCGGTGGCCCGATTTTCTTCCCGTCTGCGCCGTTGCACATCCCAGGACTCGTCCTTCACTGCAGAACCATCAAACAACCATTGCGGCACGTTCCGTTGTCGCCCGCAAAATCCGCAAAAAATGAAGAACGACGGAGGGTCGTCGGGCCATGTTCGTTTGGCCCGCACCCTCCGCGTTAGATATAAACAAAGGGAGAATTTTTATTCCAAAAAGGAAAAAAAATTTAATAAATATAAAATTGTTTACAGATTCAGTTATTTAACATTTTAAAGAAACATTTACGGGAATAATGAAAAGGGGTAATTCCACAAAAAAGAAATCCCTACCTCGTATTCGTCACGCGTGAGCGTTCTTCGCGGAATTGCTCGTCGCGGAAGGTGGAGATCGTCACATCGTCGCGGAAGGGCGTCGCGTCGTCGCGAAACACGGCGTTGAGTCGGCGAACTCAACGGACCATGAAACAGCAGATTTAATTTAATTAATTAAATCCATGTTTTGGTAAAGAACCACAATGGAGATTAAAAGAAAAACTGAGGCTCTTACCTCAAGCAGCTGATCGAAGACCGGTTGCGGAGGAAGAGACGTCGCAGAAGAACGTTGCAGGAAGGGAGCGTTGGCGTCGCGGATCACAGTGTCGCGTCGTCGATTTTCGGGTTCGGCGTTCTTCGCGTTCTTCGCGTTCTTAGCGTTCTTCACGAAATAGGTTGAAGGTTCAAGGATCCTCTCTCAACGAGTAATCCTCCAAAAAAGATAGGTTGGTCTTATTTTATTATTATGCCAACAAACGAAAACGGGTAAGTAACGACCCATCAATTCGTTGAATTAATTCAACGAAAGAAACATCTCATTTAATTTACGAAATAAACTGCCCAATTAAATGGTCTGTTTAGAAATTATGAAACACGTCATTTGACTTTCATAATGACGAGTTTTCGCAGGTGTGTTACTTAGCGGAAAGAAACGGCGAGGCTCGTGCAGGCACCACCTCACAAATATCCTACCAAGAGGGTAGGATATTTATGGATAGTATCCTATCCGGTTCATCTCAGTTCAAGCTGCCTTTAAGTGGCTTCAAGTGTCTTCCAAGTGGCTTAAGTGAAATAAAATAAAGTTGTCGCAAAATTATTTTATTTCATAACTTTAAGACCGAAAATTAAAAACCACACCCGAGAAAACGCAAATCCGGAAGAGGCGTTTCTAAGCGAATACTGGTGCTGCGATTTCATCGGTGCCCTCAGAATTCCATTCCGGGCACTGGTTCAAAAGTTAGAAAAACCCACTCATCCGTTCACTGAACGTACCCGAGCCAAACTTCGAAAAATGATTCCGGGCACTCCGGGCCTCGGAATCAGGTGTCGTCAGAGACTGCGCTCTTGTAAAATTTCAAAGAAAATTTAAAAAAAAATTTCCATAAAATTTATGGGTCTTTACAGTATGAGAGAATTTGATTCATAATTCACTTTATTATATGTTTAAAATGGTTTTGGAAATGGGTTGAATATTTCTAAATCTTCAAATGATCTATTTTCGTTGCTGTGGGGAAATGTTATTTTTCCTTAACGATTTATTTATGTGTTATCATTATTAAAGGGTACTTGGACATGTGAAAGGTGGTTACGTGCTAACCCAAGACTATTAGATATGTGATAAACCAAATAATGGGTGGTTCCGTGATAAACCAAGGATGGGTGGTTACGTTATAACCTCCAATGCATTGGGTATGGAAGTCAGACTTATGGCTATTCCATTTAGTGATCTTTGTGGACGTCGATCATATGATGATTACATTTAAGTATTTTTATGTTCCATGTTACCTTTACATGTTATTGGTTTATTTATTTGGTCTTTATGGTAATCCTTTGGTTACAAAAAGGTTAATAAATGAGATTATATTCACTATAGTGTTTTCACTACTTCATAAAGGTGAAAAGTATTACTTTATGATAACGTTTTCATGGTCAACATTTCTTCTCAAGAATAATAGTTTTCATTCATTATGTTTCCCTTACTGATATTTTTATGCTCATACCATGTTTTGAAATGTTTTTTAACAAGACATAAACAAGAATAGAATAAATGATGGGATCCAGGAAAAGATATGCTATTAAAACATGAAATGATTTCATGTTGATTTTTAAAGAGTTATTATTTTATAAATAAATGGATAGTGAGTAAAAGTGTCTACTTGTAATATTCTAGTTATTATGTATAAATTATGACAAAATTATCTAAATATATAAACCTTAAAAGATCATCGATGTGAATTTATGTCAAATTATTTACATAACCCATGATTAACTAAGGTTTAAGGGTGGGGCCTTATAGTGGGAATTAGAGGAAATGATTATACAAATATGGAGATTTGTATGTTTTTTTAATGGTTCAGGATATCATCATGGGTTTATAATTTTAAGGTATATAATAATTTAAATCTATTAGAAACACATTTTGGGTTTTTATGATATGAAATATTAAGGTGGCTAATGGTATTTTTGGAAATATTCACCTTTGATAAAATAATGGGGTATTAATTTTTGGGATAAAAAATGCATGGTATGTGATAATATTTAAGGATAAAATAAATTAAGGTTATTTTTTTGGATTTTATATCTTTTTATAATGTTATTATATTTATACTGTTTTAGAAAAAGGACAACACATAGACCCTATGACAACCCATCGCATCAGAAAAAGCTGCGAGAATCGATCCCACAACCATAGTGTGATTGGGATTTATCATCCACCAATAGACTATGTGAAGTACCTTGTTAGTATGACCTATTATTTTTATTTAAATGATTTTATGGATCAAGAATAATTTTATTTTTGGAACATAATTTTTATCAAATGGATATATTCAGTATAGAAAAATGATTTGGTGATTAAGTGATAAATGTTAGTTTAGAGGACGTTCTCTCTTTTGGGAAAACTATACGATAAAGGAAAATTGAATACTATGAGATTTAATTTGGGGATTAATGGTTAAAATGTTATTTTGGAAGAATATATGTTCTTATTGTCGATATATATAAATTTGGGTTATTTATGGAAATGAATAATCAATCATTAAGAATATGTCACTAGGTTAATTATTTTTCAGTATGAGACTTTAAGAGTAGTTGATGTTATTTGGACTTAAATGTTAATATTTATCGTGAAAGAATATATGATCAAATATTTATGAATTTAGAGTTTCAAATATAGTTCGGATTATTTTAATGAATTTTATGGACAATTATTTTTTGAATGATCTTTGTAGAACATTGGAGATTAAGAGTAGTATTTACTTTTATAAAGGAGTATTGTTTTTGGGGATTATATGATCCCTTACTATCCATTTTATCTTTGATTAATATTTCAAGATTGGATGAAAACATAGTTAATATTTTGAGGATTAAGTGATTCTCTAGAAGTGAATTGTAGGGATTCAGCTGTGACAAATTCTTCTTGAATACTCATCATTTGGAGAAAAGAAGAGTTTTTTTGTAGAAATTTATTAAATAATGAAACTCTACCTAAAAAGTAATTATATTTCCTTATGTAATTAGTAAATCTCATAAATAAATTCCACAACATTATGAAAAAGAAATTAAATAAAAAATATTTTATGTTTACTTTTTTCTACTGGGAAATCAAAGAATGTTTAACCTATCATAAGATTATGGTTTTCTGGTAGTTAACTTTCTCGGGGTCATGTTTTCTATCACTCTACATCAAGAACTTGTTAGATAGTTTTTTCTTACATATACATGTTTTTAAACATTGAATCCTTGTATTTTTTATCTCATGGGACCTTTTTAATTATCTCAATTTCATTTAAATTGATATTTTTATTGAATCTTTATTCTATGTGGGATTTCCAAGGACATTTTTGAGCCCAATTTTAAAATTATGAGGACACAATTTCCAAATTGGGAGAATGATGTAACAACCGAGGTATTTATAGAATAAAAATATTTTTATATTAATATTAATGAATATGATATTAATTTTATGTTAAAGGGGATGATTTTATGATAGCGTACTCGACACGAAACAACGGGTTTCTACAAAATCAAAGGTTGCACTCAACATTGAGTTATACCAAAAAATATAACAATATTATTATTAATTTAAATGGTGGTTAATGCCTATATGTTAGAATGGAAGGAATGAATAGTGTTAGATGAATTTCGATATATGGTTTACACATGTTTAATTAATGATTGATTGGATACCAAATTTATTAAAAAGGAAATAAAAACCCATTGAGTATAAAGGATTCATTTTTATAAAAACCAATTTAAAAGTAAATAATTGGGTTTATAAAATCATATCATCTTTATGGATTTTTATTTAAAGAAAAATATATGTTATATATTTGATTTAATGTTTTAAATTTATCTAATATTATTTCTATATATAATATATGAACAAATTCAATTTTTCAGATAAAAGAAGTTTAATTTTAAAAATTTAGTTTTACCATGTTTTGATGGAGAACCATTTTTAAATAAAGTTTTTCTCTTTAATATGTTCTATTAAAAAAAATAAAAATTTTCTATAGAATAGGTATATAAAAATTTACTTTGGATAATTTTTTAGGTAATTTTCTGACAAAGATCATTTTTAATGAATATCGAAAAATACTGCAATTTAATTCAAAACTGCCTTTTCATCTAATTTATATATATAGTTAGATTTTAATATTATTTGGATTTTAAGTGTAACTGTAATATGTTTTTTTAATTTATTCCAATTTTGGTCATTGTAAATAATTTCCATTTTAAATTGGATATAAACACATGTCAATCTTTTGATAGAGTTTACTTCTTAAAAACAAGCTTTTTTGGTTTTGACAATGAGATTTAATTTTAAATTAATTTCTGAAAATTATATGGTTTGAATTTGAAAAATGGATTCCAAATTTGTAATAATAAGGTAAAAATTGTGTAAATATTTACCTTTTATTTTTGTACATTATGAATAGTACTGTCAGTAATTATTTTATTTACCATGGTTAAAGGGTAAATCTGGTAAATACGGGTAAAAAATTAATATTTTAATAATATTAAACTATCCTAACACAGATCATAATCATATTTTATGATATATTTCAAACCATTTGAATCATTGGGTCTATTTTGGGACCCCATGTATCCAATTTTTAGTAAAATGATATTTTATAAGAAATAATTTAATGTAATGAAAAATATATCAGAAACATGAATTTTGACTAAAACAATTTTTATATGCAATTATATGATTGATATTATAGACTATAAATATTAATTAGAAAGATAATTCTATTTAATACATCATTATATTTTACTTATAATTTGTAGACATTAAATAAATAAATATAGTTTTGACACAACGATGATGCAGTGACAGCTTCATTAATAAAAGATTCTAATAAATGATATTGTAAATGTTAAAAAAAAATATTTTGTTTATTTTGATGACATAAATGAATTTTTAGGATTATATTTACATATTATCTTTGTTTTAATTACTTTTATTCTAAGGAATTAGGTTGCTATGAATTTAAAAAAATTCATGTATAAATAACATTCAAAATTGACATAATTTATAAATTAATATATATAATAGTCTTTTAAATGAGATTAAATTACAAAAAAATATATGATTCGGTTAAATTGTTAATAAATGTCCAAATAAGTCATAAATGACTTTTTTGGGTCTTTTAACATCATATGGTATTTATATTAACCCACAATGTGTAAACAACATGATATCACGATAAGATTAAAAAGGTTAAAATAAGGGTTAAACGGAAAATAAAATCATAAAATAATATAAAATAATTTTCCAAAAATTATTGGATTATTTTCATTCAAAAAACATAATATTATCTTCTAATTAAATAAGTTTTGGAACCTTTTTAATCTAAATTGAATTTATAAAAAATTAATATTTCTAGTATTTCCTAAAGTTCCCCTCCTCCCTCTAATAAAATGCCACCACCTCTACCCGCTTACTCACACCTCTCAAACCCATTGGATCATCCATATTCTACTCAAATAAGCTTATAACATACCTCAATTTGTTCTATAATAATTACCTTGGGTTTTAGACAATTCAAGAATGAGTTTTGGCTCAAATCAATAGAAGTTACATGATTTAGAGGAAACATCTTCTCTCTAGTTCATTTATTTTATTATAATTATCCACTCTATGTGATATTTTTATTCTTTTATTACATAAAATAACCAGTATATTTAATATACTAGAATTTTTTATGATATGTATTTTAACAACACTTACACACAACTCCATCTAATGGATACGAACATTATGTTTCTGTGTACGATGAACTACTGCCTCACGAAACGATGACTGTTTGATTTTCCCCTACCACCTATCATGGTGACCATTGTGATGGAACTATATTTATATATGATATATATTATATTTATATTTTCTCTATGCTTCTATAATTTTTATTAACCATATAACTTTCTGCTTTCCATTATGTATAAACTAAATAATTTCATTTGAGGAATTGTGGACTACCACCCCCTCAATTTGATATGACTCATTCATGCTAAACATGGATGTATAAAGGATGGTTTTATTAATCCTATGATTCATAAATGACATAAAAATAATACTGTTATTATAATGTATCATTTTAATATTATTTTTTTAATATGAAAAAGTAATGAAACCAACATTCATACGTACACACGACCTACTGTCTCCATGAACAATGCATTTCATTTCTTATCTCCAAATGTTATGGACTATTATAAATACATATATACTTGATATATATGATATTTAACTCATGAGTATCATCCGTTCGATGATTTACTTTGTTATACATGTACAATTTATATCAAAACATGTTTATTTTTGAGTCATGTACCGAATATCGAAAAAATGAAATATATTAACCTAAATAATTATGTAATTTTTATAACATTGAAATAAGTGAAATAAAAGGAATAATGAACTTGAAAATGTTCAAAATAATTTAAAAATTAACTTAATTTTATTATTTTGGATGAACATGGAACATACGTGATGATTCAGACTCAATGTAAGGGGTTTCATCTCAATCGCCATTTATTGAGGCATATCTTGTTGTAATGCACATTTGTGATTCTGTAATGTGTACATGAGACCATTTTGAATCTTTATATCATGAAGTAGTATATTATCATGATATTTAATTTTCAGATTAATTTTATTCTTTAATGATTTTTATTTATGTATTTTTTATGTGGTAAGGGACCGTTTAACTGAAACATCATTTTAAATTTTTTAAAGATTTATTTATTTATGAAATTCTATTTCAAGTCTATGTTTTCAAAATAGTTTTTTAGAATTTATTTATATGGAAATTAATGTTTTAAAATTATAATTTATTTCAATGTTTAAATGTGGTACGATACACTTTGATTCAAATTTCTCTTTATTTAATGTTTTAAATGGTTATTGAAATGGGTTTAATATTTCCATATCTTCAAATGATGTATTTTGGTTGCAGTGTAGAGATTTTATTTTTTTTCCTTTAAGTTTGTTTTAGGTGTTATGATTATTAAATGGTACTTGGTCATTTGATTGGTGGTTACGTGATAATCCAATATGTGTGGTTACGTGATAAACCAAATGACGAGTGGTTCCGTGATAAACCAAGGAAGAGTGGTTACGTTATAACTTCTAATGCATTTGGTAGGGATGTATGATGTATGGATATTCCATCTAGTGATATGTGTGGAAGTCGACTGTAGGGTTATCCCATTTAAGTATTTTTATGTCCCACATTACCTTTATATGTTATTTTTTTCTTTCTCCAAACATTATGGTAATATTTGGGTTACAAGAAATGTAAGAAATGAGCTTATACTCAGTGAAGTGTTTTTTCTACATCTTAAAGGATAAAAACATTACTTTACGATAATGTTTACATGTTTTACATGTTTTTGAAAGGATAATAGTTTTAATTCATTAGGTATCTCCTTAATAAGATTTTTATTCTCATCCCATGTTTTGAAATGTTTTTCTCAGGACATAAAGAAAAATAGAGTCAAGGATAGGATCCAGGAAAAGTTATGTTTTTAAAACATTAAATGAGGTCATGTTTCTTTTTAAAGAGATATTAATTTATAAAAAATGGATAGTGATTAGAAGTGTTCAGTTGTAACATTAAATTTGTTTTTTATTAGTTATGAACTTATTCTATAAAGATCAAACCTAAAAAAATCCTCAATGTAAATTAAATTCAAATTATTGACATAAATCACGATTAAGTAATTTCTAAGTGAAATGCCTTATACAACCCACTTCTTTACAAAACCGTATAAATAAAATCATCATTTTTCTTCTTCTTCAAAAGATAACAAAATGTGGTTTCTACCTTCACACAAAGGGATCACATGGAACTTCTTGTCAAAATACAAATGTTTTAGGGAAGCACTACATATCTAGTTGTTAGTGACATCTCACTATAATATTTGAATAAAACATCTGAACACCCAATATATATTTATCATCGATAGGAAATGTTAATTTAATAACTAGATATATTAGGATGTATTCTAATTATAAAAAACATGGAGTTTTAGGATTTATGAAAAATTTAAATGGACACATGATCACATGATCTTTTCCCTTAATTATGTGTCACTTTGGTGAGCACATAATTCCTGAGATAAAAGATCTCAGAGCTAGGACATTCTTAAATATGTTCCATTTCATGTTGTTACAAGTGATTATGTTTTTGGATTTAAGAAAAGTCACTTTTTCTAATGATATATTGGTACATACATAATCTCCAAATTCTAAAGGGATCATAGGATAGATGTTGTTCATAAAAGAGGCTTATTGAGTTACAAAAGTTTTTACACAATTACTAGATGTGTTCTAGGCTACCATGAAATGAATTTAATCTTAATTCATTTATCCAAAATATTTATTTTCTTCCATGTTTCACATGCATGCAAGACACTGATTTCATGAATAATTTCTAGGATATTTACCATTTGTTATTCCTTTCAATTTTATCAATGGATATGGATGTCATGATGTTTGTCGAAATGATGGAGTCATGTAGAAATAATTTTTCTCGAACTCACTTTCATGTCAATTCCCTTCAAAAGACTATGGTTGATGATGATAACATGGAATTATCAGACAACTGTTATTTATTGGAACAGGTTGAATTAAATATATTCATCTCATTTATGATGGATGAATTGTGTTGTGCATAATGTGTGTAATACAGTGATATTTTATTTGGTCTAACTACATGATAGTACTCATCATTTCATTTAATTTTCTATCTGCCACTACTGTGAGTACAAATATAAACATTCACACACTCTCCGACATGGTTCGTGCCACACCTTCTGATGGTCAACCTACACCATATTACAAAAAACAAAAAGAAAAATGTGCACAAACATGCAATCATATTAGATAATAAACATCCCTAGTCACACACATTCCAGTTACACCGAGAAAATTTTACCATTTCCCAAGTGGTTGACACATGTGCCCCACATTTTTGGTTGAGGTGGTCCTTGGTCAGCTAAGGACTTGACCATGATTTTGAAAATCACCCATATATATAATTATTAATTACATAGTATGACATTTCCAAGATAACTCTTCTACAAAATGATTCATCATTAATATATATATATTTATATTTTTATATGGGCCTCAAAACAACTTCCACAAATAATGGGTCAATATTCATGAAATTATTATTTTCATGGCATTCATAAGACTCCTTAAGAAATAATGAAATATTGTATGGTATTATTTAATTCATATTCTTTATCATGTTAGAAACAATTTTACATCATTGAAATAAGTCTATGACATTAAAATACATCTTAACAATCATAAGACTTTCAAATCCACATAATCCAAAAATGGGTTATGAGTCCTTTGAACGTCTATGTATGGATGGTCAACACATATTTTAACTACTTAAAACATTTTATTTACCATATATTTAGATATCCTACAAGAATATTCAATTGAAGTATCAAAAATAATTCCATGGTTTTTTAATAATCCTTAGTTACTTCAGAAATTATCTTCAATATTCAACACACATACATGGAAATTCCAATGAGCATCCAAGAAGCTATTATTTACCAAATTCCTATTTTCATCAAGTACATAGTTAATTAATAACTTTCGGGAAAAAAATAAATCATCAACACAAACCCAGATCATTAGGTTCAAACTATATTATGAATTAGTTATCCTCTATGGCCACCATGAGGTATTAGATATTACATGGATGTGGTGAGTTTTTTATAGTATTTAGAATGTCACCTCATTAGTGGAAATAATGGATAACTATTATGTTATTAACATAATAACTCATTAGTTAGTGAACTTAGATTTATGCACCTTGTGCATGGAGAATACATTAAATCACTATTAATGTTAACAGGTGAATGTATTATTTAAAGGGGTGGACTATCATTGAACATTTGAAAGAATACAATATATAAATTGACCCATGTATTCGGAATGATGAATTACTTTTTGGAGTGGGGATGTTGAGAATAGAATATAACATTGTGATGATCCATAATGGATCCTATCTGGCCATTAGTTTCTAGTAGTATGAAACCTGAATCCATGGAGTGGATAAGCCTTTGAAAATTGATATCATTTGGGCTATGTAGATTACAGTATAATATATTTGGTGTGGCATTTAGTGTTAAATGTCTATGGACACTTGTTCTACAGAATGAAAATAGTCATGATTAGTTGTCTTTGGGCGGTTTAACATAACCTGAAAAGGGATAAATTAATCACATTTGGTCGATGGTGGTGACCTAACACCTTTATTTTATATGAATGACACTATTTGAATGTTACTGTACATCAATCCATTGTAACCAAACATTAAGAGATGAAAACCAAAAAAATCCATAAAGGTGAGAAACACATCATCCACTACTTAAGGAAAAGATGATTTTCCTTTATGCATGTAATGGGAATCTGAATCAGGGATATGTATTAACATGTAATGTCCTTGGAATTACATTTTTAGTGGTTTTTTGGGTAAAAAAATCCCTTGGGGAACTAGGTTTGTTTATAGGAGAATGTTATATTGGGGGTTCTTAATGCATATCACTTAAGAAATGTTAATTACATGGTTTTGAAGCCAACTTAACAAGGTAATATAAAATTACAAGACCTTCTACTTTAAATTATGGTGGAATAGGTGACCCAATATGCAGTGGAGTGGTATTGAACAATCCAATGAGGTAGTTTTATAGTGGTTGGAATGATTATTGACAGCTTTTTTGAATTAGAAAGGAAAATACTATTAGTATATATTTGATTGAGGATTTTATTCAGTTTTAGATGAAGGCTTGGAAAGGGGAAATCCTTAAGAATGTTGGAGTCAATGTTTGACTATAAGGATCATGTATCCATTGGTTTATAACAAGTAGATAATGAATCTTGTGTGTTGTTGGGTATTTTTTGTAGATGTTATTGATGTGAATCTAAAAAATATTAGGTCCCTAAATCAATTACAATGTTGGAATGAAATTTTGGTTAAATTAATAGTTTGGTTGTGTAGTGTAAACGAGGTTTCATGTATAGAGACAATCTGGAATAATCATTAAAAGGATTGTATTAGGGTTCTCCCATCATAGAAGAACCGATAAATGATATTTTGGGGGTGAAATTCAAATCCTTTTTGGATTTACCTTTCCTCGTGAGTTTGGATAGCTATCGATTAAATTTAGATATTGAGTAGATTGTGACTTGGGTAGTATCATTATTGAATTTATTCTGACTTAAACATGGATTGAGGCTAGTATATTTACAAATTAGGGGGATATTATCCTTCATAAACTGATGATGTAATGTGTCACATAGATCTCATCTATCATATGTTAATTTATTTAATGTGATGATGTTTATGTTACCTATTAGTTAAATCATGATACTATTCATGCACCACTCTCAATTTTTTACTTTTCTATAATGAAAAGTTTTATTCTTGAGTAATTATAATTTGATGATTTTTTAATCAAGGTTAACATAAATATATTTTGAGTATTGATTTCCTGAGTATTTTGAATCTTTAAAACCGTAATTCTACCCAAGAATATACTTATAGAAAAAATTTCCTTATCTTTTGTGGGTCCGCAAATATCTGCTTTATCTCCAGGTATAGATGATGTGTTAAAGTGAGTGTCACAAAAATTTGAAAATAATATAACAAAAATAATATATTATTTCAATTTTTGTATAAGGCATCGGCCTTAAACATTACTAAATTTTGAGTTACATCAAGAATACACGTTGAGGATCTTTTCAGGTTTAGAGTTTTAGAGAATTAGATCATAAATCATGCATTACATCCCAAATTTAAACAATGTTATTACAATAAAAGATGGTATTCATTTTTCCCCATCAACGGAAACATAGTTAAAATAAAACATGGATTCTTTCTTGACACTTCCTTGACACTATCATCATATCATGTACCATTCCCTTGACCTGTGAAAAACTTTTCAAAAACATGGGATGAGCATAAAAAGCTCAGTAAGGGATATAAAAACATGGAAAGGAAACATGAGTACATGTACACATAAGAATCAATGAAATCATAATTTACTCATAAAACATAATCACATTAACGTACCTCATCAAATCATGAATAAATCGTAGAAATCATAAGACATAAAGGTAACTTGAGGCATTCATAATATTCTTAAGTAGGGAGTAACCCTATTGGTTATGTTTAGAATACCCATCACAGTATATTCCCTAAATCTCTTCGGGGAAACCTTAACGTTTAACCCCATCGCGTTAACCAATGAATTGGAGAGCTATATTGGGCCCACCTACCCTTAGTTTATAACGGAACCACCTGTCTTCATAACAATATCCAAGAAGTATAACATAATCGTATCACATAAAACATGCATAGAGGAAACATAAAATTTCCACTTTTCAATCACAAGATATCAATACAACACATTGATATAAAAAAACATTATGAAAACCATTTTCAATACCAAAATAAAACAAAATTAAAACATGCTATTTATTTTTCATTTAAAAAAAAGGTATGGTTTGTAGAGGAATCCGAAACTAAAATAATGGTCACCGTGGCGGAGAAGTCGTTGTCGCCGCATATGTACGACAAAAACATTCCCTTTTGTCGTTTAGTAAAACAATTCATATAAAAAATATACCTTTTGGATAAATGTAAAAGTAAAAGGGGTTTATACAGTGTATAAAATAAGGTTGTGTATAAAACAAAAGTATGCCTCAATGGAAGGAGATTGAGACGAAGTCCCATACCTTGGGTCTGACTTGACTCGATCGTTCTTTAACGTCCGGAATCATAAACATGCGATGATTTCTACTTTCCTAAGAACTATTTTCATGTTAATTATTCGTTTTATATCACTTATTAACATGTTATGAACACTATATAATTATTTAAGTTAATAATGGTCATTTTGTCGATCATTGGTACTAGAGTAAAAAATAAACTCTTTATAATTACAAGTTGTTCATGTGGTAAAATTTCCATTATATCAAGAATTATATTCGTGATTTAGATATCATATATATCATATATCCAGTATATACATGCATTTATAATATTACATAATCATTTAGAGGTAATAAATTAAATGCACCGTTCATGGAGATAGTAAGCCGTACGTACGCATGAACGCTACATTCATTTCTATGTCATATTAATGGAACTAGAACTAAATGAGATAAATTTATATTTTAATTCCAGAATTATATTCATCATTTAGATGTAACATAAATCATATATATCCATTATATATATGTACTTATAATAGTACATTACATTTGGGGATAAGAAATGAAATGCACCGTTCCTGGAGACGGTAAGCCGTATGTACGCATGAACGATACTTTCATTTCCATCTCATACGTTAATGAAAGGAAATAACAATGATATAAAGGTATATTATAATTCCAGTATAACATCATATATAATAACTTTAAATCCATCCTTTATACGTCCCACATATGGCATTAACGAATCAAATCACTTTGAGGGGGCGGTAGTCCGTACTTCCTAAAATGAAATTATCGTGTTTACCCATAACGGAAACCGTAAATCAATGTAGAAAATGAAAAATACAGAAGAATAAGGAAAACATAAACATAATATATATCACATATAAATATAGTGACATCTTAATGGACACCTTTGAAGGTGTTAGAAGAATATTGAACAATCATCGTTTCATGAGGCAGAAATTCTCCATCCATGGAAACAGTATGTTATTTAACCATTAGATGTAGGTGTGTGTAAGTGTAGCTAAAATAATTCTTATAAAAACATATTAGTATATATATTATATTGTTTTTTTCACAAAATAAATGAATAAAAAGAGTTTTGTGGGTTGGATAAGAAAAATAAAACATAAGAACACAAGAGAAAACACTACCTTTAAAATGGGTAACTCTTTTTGATTTGAGATCAAATGCTTCCTTGGAAATACTTATGCCCCAATTGAGGATTCTAGGAGTAATAGAGGGATGTGGAGAGACAAAATATTCAGGGGTTGGCCGAGCCAAAGGCATGAGAGGTGTGGGTAAGGTGGTAGAAGTGGGGGCCTTTTATTAGAGGAGAGGAGGGGTACTCCTGGAATGTTATAAAAGGTTACTTTATTTTCAAATGATTTTCGGATTTTAAAGGTCCCAAATTGATTTATATCTAGGATAAGGTGATAATGTTTCGAAATAAACTCATACAATAGGTATTTTACTAGTGTGAGTCTTAGATTTTACATTATCTTTTTATTTTATTTAAATCGTTTATTAATGGGGTAATCGCTGCATCATCATGATGTCATAAATAATTTAATTTATATAATGTATAAAAATTATAAAAAAAATATCATGAAGTAGAAAATATTTTTATCTTTCCAATGACTATTTATAGTCCAACATATCATTTATGTAGACAAAATTTAAACAGTTTTACTCAGGTGATACATTCTTTGTTATATTTAACATTTTTAAAAATAAAAAGATAAAAAGTCACTTTCACACAAAGGTGATTCCATGGGGTCCCCAAGTTTGTAACAAGGCATCACATGGTAGTCCATGAGACAAAAATTAGCATTAGGACACATTTTGGTGTCATTTTTTATTATTTTGATATTATTTTATTTTCCTTAGCTACCCGATTACTCATTAATCAAGATATTTAAAGATAATTACCATCGTTACTATGCATAATGTCCAAAAACAAGAGTCTTAATTACATAATTTGTACCTTTTGATTCCAAATATGGAATCAATTTTACCAAATTCCGAACATATAAATTGCAATAATTAATTTAAAAATAATTCCCGTTGTCAAAACAAATAGCGGGTTTTTTTGAAACAATATATATGAAAAGTTTGGAACTTGTTTATGACCAATTCCAAAGTGAAATTAATCCCAATGACCACAATTGGATTAAATGGTAAAAATATATTCTATTTAAACTTTAAAAAAAATTAAAAAAATAATCTAACCATATAATTAAATTAGATGAAAAAATAGTTTGGATGTAAAATGCAGTAATTTTGCCTATTCATTAAAAAATAAACATTGTCAGAAAAATACCAAAAAATTATCCATTGTAAATATCAATGTCCCAATCATAAATAATAAGTTTATTTTGAAAAATAGAGCTTATAAAATTGTCAAAAGATTGATTTAAAAATGGTTTTCCATCAAAAGGCACTAAAACAATCTTTTAAGAATATTAGTGTATTCCATGCTTAAGATTGGATTTATTCTAATTTTAAGCCTCTAAAACACTATCTAATTCATAAATAGACATAGGTAAGAATATCTATCATTCATTACTTACTTGGGATGTTACATCCTTCCCCCCTTTAGAAAATTACTTCCCCACAATTTATTTACTTATCAAATAAGTGGGGGTATTTAGCCCTAATTGCATTTTTAGATTCCCATGTTGCCTCTTCAATCATGTGGTTTTTCCACAAATCCTTTACCTGATGAATCAACTTATTCCGTAACACTTTCTCCCTATGGTCAAGAATCTGGACCATTTGTTCTTCATAAGATAGGTTCTCTTCCATCTGAACTACCTCTGTACTCCAAACATGAGATGGATATGGCATATACTTTCTCAACATCAAAACATGAAAAACATTGTGTACCTGAGATAAACTTGGAGGTAAAGACACTTGGTATGCAACTGATCCAAATTTATCAAGAATTTCATATGGTCCAATGAACCTTGGAATCAACTTTCCTTTCTTACCAAATCTCATCACACTTTTCCGCGGTGAAACTTTGAGAAAGACATGATCACCTACCTCAAAAGATAGATCCTTCCTCTGGTTATCCGCATAAATATTCTACCTGCTCTGAGCTATTCTCATGTGTTACCATATCAGCTGAACTTTTTCTACCAACTCTTCTACCAATTCCCGTCCTATCAACTTCCTTTCACCCACTTCATCCTAGAAGTCTGGAGTTCGACATCGTTTACCATATAATTCCTCAAATGGTTCCATTTGTATACTGGAATGAAAACTATTATTCTATGAAAACTCAACCAAAGAAAGATGTTGGTCTGAACTTTCCTGATAATCCATAGAGCAAGCACGTAGCATATCCTTCAAAGTCTGAATCGTTCTTTCTGACTGTCCATCTGATTGAGGATGAAAAGCTGTACTAAAATTTAATTCAGTACCCAACGACTTCTAAAGGCCTTTCCAAAAGTTAGAAGTGAACCTGGGATCATGGTCAGATACAATGGAGAGTGTAACTCCATATAACCTGACTATCTCTTTAAGATACAAACGAGAAAGATGATCTAGGGAAAAAATATCTTGTATGACAAAGAAATGAGCAGATTTAGTCAAGCGATCCACAATAACCCCGATTGCATTATTACCTCGAGGTATCTTCGGCCATCCCACAATGAAGTCCATGGATATATTCTCCCATTTCCACTCTGTCACTGGTAAAGGCTGAAGCATCCCTTTCGGTAACTGCCACTCTACTTTAACCTATTGACAAGTCAAACACTTCACAGTAAAATCAACAATATCTATTTTCATTCCATCCCACCAGTAATACTCCCAAAGATCTCTATACATCTTAGTACTGCCAGGATGGACTGAAAACAGATAACTATGAGATTCACATAAAAAATATCTCTTCAATTATGAATCACACGGCACACACAATCTCTTCCCAAATCTCAAAACAAAATCATTGTCAATATTGAATTCAGGCAACTTACCCTTCTGAACCAGCTCTACCTTTTTCTGCATCTCACTTTCTTACTTCTGTGCTTGCTTAATTCTGTCTGATAGAGAAGATTTCACTGATACCTGAAACAAAACAGAAGGACATCCGACACCAACAACTTCAATGCCAAATTCCATCAAATCCTTAACCAAAGGATCACGTTCCAAACACAAAATTTCTAATGAAGCATTACTTTTTCGAATCAAATCATCAGCCACTTTATTTGATTTTCCCGGATAGTAATGAATTGTACAATCACAATCTTTGATTAATTCTATCTATCTCACCTATTTCATATTAAATTCATTATTAGTGAATATATACTTTAAACTTTTGTGATCAGTATATATTTCACACTTTACTCCATAAAAATGATGCCTCCAAATTTTTAAAGCGATAACAACAACAGCTAATTACAAATCTTGTGTAGGGTAATTTACCTCATGAGTTTTCAACTGTCGTGAAGCATAAGAAATTACCTGATCATTATGTATTAGGACGCAACCAAGTCCTTCCAATGAAGCATCACTATAGATAACAAACTCCCCATTCCTGGAAGGTAGTGCCAAAACTGGAGCATTCACCAATCTTCTTTTCAGTTCCTGAAAACAATCATCACATTCCTTTGTCCATGTAAGCTTAACACCCTTTTGAGTTAGATTATTAATTGGACTAGATAACCGTGAAAATCTTCTAACAAAACATCAGTAATAGCCTGCCAAAGAAAGGAAGCTACGAATCTCAGTTACATTTGTGGGTCTTGGCCATTCTTCCACAACCATTGTTTTTGCAGGACGACCAGTTATTCCATCTTTAGAAATAATATGACCAATGAGAGAAATTTTTTGCAACCAAAACTCACATTTGATGAATTTCCCATACAATTTAATTTCTTTTAAGTTTTTCTATATAACCCTTAAATGACTTTCATGCTCCTCTTTACATTTAGAAAACACCAGAATATCATCAATAAAAACAACCAATATTTTTCACCTGAGTCAACTGAGCCATCCTTGCAACAAACTGTTTAGTTCTAATTCTGACCATCTCAGGATACTGATTTGAAAGGTCATTTCCCTCTGTATGCCTTCCCGGAAAAGCTGTTCGGTTTCCTCTATGAAAAACTATTCTGAACAATCATGTCTTAGATGAAGCAACATGGTAATCTTAAAATGCTATTTCATTTCAATTTGACCATAAAAAAATATTTTTGGATAATCATTTAATAGATTTGTAACTCCTAAAGATTTCTAAATCGACCTCTGATACCAACTATAAGACCCCAGACTTAAACATTACTTAATCTTGAGTTACATCAAGAATACACGTTGAGGATATTTTCATATTTAGAGTTTTAGATAATTAGATCATAAATCATGCATTACATCCCACATTTAAACAAAGTGGTTACAATAAAAGATAGTATTAATTTTTCCACATCAACGGAAACATATTTAAAATAAAACATGGATTCTTTCTTGACACTTCCGTGACACTATCATCATATCTTGTACCTTTCCCTTGACCTGTGAAACACATTTCAAAAACATGGGATGAGCATAAAAAGCTCAGTAAGGGATATAAAAACATGGAAATGGAACATGAGTACATGTACACATAAGAATCAATGAAATGATACTTTACTCATAAAACATAAACACTTTAACATAACTCATTAAATCATGAATAAATCACATAAATAATAAGACATAAAGGTAAATTGAGGCATTCATAACATTCTTACGTAGGGAGTAACCCTCTTGGTTACATTTGGAATACCCATCACAGTATATTCCCTAAATATCTTCGGAGAAACCTTAACGTTTAACCCCTTCGCATTACCCAATGCATTGGAGAGCTATATCGGTCTCACCCTATGTTAGTTTATCACAGAACCACCCGTCTTCATAAAATTTCCCATGAACCATAACATAGTCGTATCACATAAAACATGCATAAAGGAAACATAACATTTCCACTTTTCAATCACAAGATATCAATACAACACATTGATATAAAAAACATTGTGAAAACCATTTTCAATACCAAAATAAATGAAAAGTAAAACATGGTATTTATTTTTCATTTAAAAAAAAGCTATGGTTTGTAGAGGAAGCCGAAACTCAAATAATGGTCACGGCGGTGGAGAAGTCGTTGTCGCCGCATAGGTAGGACAAAAACAATCCCTTTTTTCGTTTAGTAAAACGCTTCGTATAAAAAAATTCCTTTTGGATAAACATAAAAGTCAAAGGGGTTTATACACCGTATAAAATAAGGTCGTGTATAAAACAAAATTATTCCTCAATTAAAGGATATTGAGACAAAGTCCCATACCTTGGGTCCGACTTGACTCGATCGTTCTTTAACGTCCTGAATCATAAACTTGAGTTAATTTATACTTTCCTAAGAACCTTTTTCAAGTTAATTATTCATTTTATATCACTTATTAACATATTATGAACACTATATTATTATTTATGTTAATAATGGTCGTTTTTTCGATCATTGGTACTTGAGTCAAAAATAAACTCTTTATAATGAAAACTTGTTCATGTGGTAAAATATCCATTATATCAAGAATTATATTCATGATTTAGATATCATATATATCATATATCCAGTATATATATGCATATATAATATTACATAATCTTTTAGAGGTATGAAATGAAATGCACCTTTCATGGAGATGGTAAGCCGTACGTACGCATGAATGCTACTTTCATTTATATGTCATATTAATGGAACTAGAACTAAATGAGATATATGTATATTTTAATTCCATAATTATATTCATAATTTAGATATAGCATAAATCATATATATCCTTTATATATATGTACTTATAATAGTACATTACATTTGGGGATAAGAAATGAAATGCACCGTTCATGGAGACGGTAAGCCGTACGTACGCATGAATGATACTTTCATTTCTATCTCATACTTTAATGAAAACAAATAATAATGATATAAAGGTATATTATAATTTCAGTATAACATCATATATAATAACTTTAAATACATCCTTTATACATCCCACATATGGCATTAACGAATCAAATCACTTTGAGGGGGCGGTAGTCCGCACTTCCTAAAATGAAATTATCATGTTTACCCATAATGGAAATCGTAAAGGTATGCCAAAAATGAAAAATAAAGAAGAATAAGGAAAAAATGAACATAATATATATCATATATAAATAGAGTGACATCTTAATGTCCACCTTTGAAGATTTTAGAAGAATATTGAACAATCATCGTTTCATGAGGCAGAAATTCGCCATCCACATAAACAGTATTTCTTTAACCATTAAATGTAGGTGTGTGTAAGTGTATCTCAAATAATTCTTATAACATCTTCCTAGTATATAGAGGATACAGGTGTTGTCACAAAATAAATTAATAAAAAGAGTTTAGGGGGTTGGAGAAGCAAAATAAAACATAAGAACACAAGAGAAAACACTACCTTTAAAACCGGTAACTCTTTTTGGTTTGATCTCAAAGGCTTCATTGGAAAGGATTATGCAACAAGTGAGGCTTCTAGGAGTAATAGAGTGATGTGAAGAGACAAAATGGGTAGGGTTTGGCCGAGCCAAAGGCTTGAGAATTTTAGTTAAGGTGGTATAAGTGGGGGCCTTTTATAATAGGAGAGGATGGGTACTCTTGGAAAGTTATAAAAGGTTACTTTATTTTCAAATGAGTTTCGGATTTTAAAGGTCCCACATTGATGTATTTCAAGGATAAGGTGATACGGGTACTAAATAAACTCATACAATAGGTATTTGACAAGTTTAAGTCTTAGAGTTTACATTATCTTTTCATTTTATTTAAACCATTTAATAATGAGGTAATCGCTGCATTATCATGATGTCATAAATAATTTAATTTATTTAATGTGTAAAAATTATAAAAAAATATCATGATGTAGGAAATAGTTTTAGATTTATAATGACTATTTATAGTCCAACATATAATTTATGTAGACAAAATTAAATTTTTTTTACTCAGGTGATACATTCTTTGTTATATTTAACTTTCTTTAAAAATAAAAAGATAAAATGTCACTTTCACACAAAAGTGATTCCATGGGGTCCCCAAGTTTGGCACAAGGCATCCCATGGTTGTCCACGAGACAACCAGTAGCATTAGGAAACATGTTGGTGTCATTTTTTATTATTATGATATTATTATATTTTCCTTAACTACCCGATTACTCGTTAATCAAGATAATTAAAGATAATTACCGCCATCATTATTCAGAATGTCCAAAAACAAAATAGTATTAATTAAATAATTTGGACCTTCTGATTAAAAATATGGAATCCATTTTACCAAATTCCAAACATATAAATTTCAATAATTAATTTAAAAATAATTCTCGTTGTCAAAACAAATAGCGGGTTTTTTTGAAACAATATCTTTGAAAAGTTTGGCACTTGTTTATGCCCAATTCCAAAGTGAAATTAATACCAATGACCACAATTGGATTACATGGTAAAAATATATTTTATTTCAAATTTAAAAACAATAATAAAGATAATCTAACCATATAATTAAATTAGATGAAAAAGCAGTTTTGATGTAAAATGCAGTATTTTTCACTATTCATTAAAAAATGAACATTGTCAGAAAAATAACAAAAAATTATCCATTGTAAATTTCAATGTCCCAATCATAAATAATATGTTTATTTTGACAAATAGAGCTTATAAAATTGTCAAAAGTTTGATTAAAAAATGGTTTTCCATCAAAAGGCAGTAAAACAATTTTTTAAGAATATTAGTGTATGCCATGCTTAAGATTGGATTTATTCTCATTTTAAGCCTCTAAAACACTCTCTAATTCATAAATAGACATAGATAAGAATATATATCATTCATTACTTACTTGGGATGTTACATCCTTCCCCTCTTTAGAAAATTGCATCCCTGCAATTTATTTACTTATCGAATAAGTTGGGGTATTTAGCCCTCATTGCATTTTTAGATTCCCATGTTGCCTCTTCAATCATGTGGTTTTTCCACAAACACTTTACTTGATGAATCACCTCATTCTGTAACACTTTCTACCTGTGGTCAAATATCTGGACTGATTGTTACTCATAAGATAGGTTCTCTTTCAGCTAAACTACCTCTGGACTCAAAACATGAGATGGATCTGGCATATACTTTCTCAACATCGAAACATGAAAACAATTGTGTACCTGAGATAAAATTGGAGGTAAAGCCACTCGGTATGAAACTGCTCCAACTTTCTCCAGAATTTCATATGGTCCAATGAACCTTGGACTCAGCTTTCCTTTCTTACCAAATTGAATCACACTTTTCCACAGCGAAACTTTGAGAAAGACATGATCACCTACCTCGAAAGATAGATCCTTCCTCCAGTTATCCGCATAACTCCTCTACCTGCTCTGAGCTGTTCTCATGTGTTACTATATCAGGTGAACTTTTTCTGCCAACACTTCTACCAATTCCGTTCCCATCAACTTCCTTTCACCCACTTCATCCAATAAAGCTGGAGTTCGACACCATTTACCATATAATGCCTCAAATGGTTCCATCTGTATACTGGAATGAAAACATTTATTATATGAAAACTCAACCAAAGAAAGATGGTGGTCCCAACATCCCTGATAATCCATAGAGCAAGCATGTAGCATATCCTCCAAAGTCTGAATCTTTCTTTCTGACTTCCCATCTGATTGAGGATGAAAAGCTGTACTAAAATTTAATTCAGTACCCAACGACTTCTGAAGGCCTTTACAAAATTTAAAAGTGAACCTGTGATCATGGTCAGATAAAATGGAGAGAGGAAATCCATGTAACCTGACTATCTCTTTAAGATAAAAACAGGAAATTTGATCTAGGGAAAAATTATCTCGTATTCCAAAGAAATGAGCAGATTTAATCAAGCGATCCACAATAACCCAGATTGCATTATTACCTCAATGTATCTTCGGAAATACCACAACTAAGTCCATGTATATATTCTCCCTTTTCCACTCTAGCACTGGTAAAGGCTGAAGAATCCCTTTCGGTAACTGCCGCTCTACTTTACCGGTTGACAAGTCAAACACTTCACAGTAAAATCAGCAATATCCCTTTTTATTCCATCCCACCAGCAATACTCCCAAAGATCTCTATACATCTTAGTACTTACAGGATAGACTAAAAACGGAGAACTATGAGCTTCACATAAAAAATCTATCTTCAACTTTGTATCACACGGCACACACAATCTCTTCCCAAATCTCAAAACAAAATCATTATCAATATTTAATTCAGGAAACATACCCTTCTGAACCAGCTCTACCTTTTTCTGCAACTCACTGTCTTGCTTCTGTGCTTTCTTAATTCTGTCTAATAGAGAAGATTTCACTGATACCTGAAACAAACCAGAAGGACATCCTGCACCAACAACTTCTATGCCAAATTCCATCAAAACCTTAACCAAAGGATCACATTCCAAACACAACATTGCTAATGAAGAATTACTTTTTCGACTCAAAGAATCAGCCACTTTATTTTATTTACCCGGATGGTAATGAACTGTACAATCATATTCATTGATTAATTCTAGCCATCTCCTCTGTCTCATGATCAATTCTTTCTGAGTGAATATATACTTTAATCTTTTGTGACCGGTATATATTTCACACTTTACTCCATACAAATGATGCCTCCAAATTTTTAAATGGAAAACAAAAGAACCTAATTCCAAATCATGTGTAGGGTAATTTATCTTATGAGTTTTCAACTATCGTGAAGAATAAGCAATTACCGAATCATTCTGCATTAGTACGCAACCAATTCCTTTCAATGAAGCATCAATATAGATAAAAATCTCCCCATTCCTGGAAGGTAGTGCCAAAACTGGAGCATTCACCAATCTTCTTTTCAGTTCCTGAAAACAATCATCACATTCCTTTTTCCAGATAAGCTTAACACCCTTCCGAGTTAGCTTAGTCATTGGACTAGATAACCGTGAAAAATTTCTAACAAACCTTCGGAAATAGCCTGCCAAATCAAGGAAGCTACAAAACTCAGTTACATTTGTGGGTCTTGGCCATTCTTCCACAACCTTTGTTTTTGCAGGATCAACAGTTATTCCATATTTAGAAACAATATGACCAAGGAAAGAAATTTGTTTCAACCAAAACTCACACTTTCTGAATTTCCCATACAATTTATTTTCTTTTAAGGTTTTCTAAATAACCCTTAAATGTCTTTCATCCTCCTATTTACTTTTAGAAAACACCAAAATATCATCAATAAAAACAACCAACATTTTTCACCTGAGTCAACTGAGCCATCACTACAACAAACTGTGTAGTTCTGATTCTGACCATCTCAGGATACTGATTTGAAAGGCCATTTCCATCTGTATTCCTTCCTAGAAAAGTTGTTCGGTTTCCTCTATGAAAAACTATTCTGAACAAACATGTCTAAGATGAAGCATCATGGTAATCTTCAAATGCTATATCATCTCAATTTGACCATAAAAAAATATTTTTGGATAATCATTTAATAGATTTCTAACTTCTAAAGTTATCTAAACAGACCTCTAAAACCAACTATAAGGCCCTGGACTTAAAATTTACTTAATATTGAGTTACATCAAGAATACTCATTGAGGATCTTTTCAGGTTTAGAGTTTTAGAGAATTAGATCATAAATCATTCATTACATCCCACATTTAAGCAAAGTGGTTACAATAAAAGATAGTATTCATTTTTCCCCGTCAACGGAAACATATTTAAAATAAAACATGGATTCTTCCTTGACACTTCCATGACACTATCATCATATCATGTACCTTTCCCTTGACCTATGAAAAACATTTCAAAAACATGGGATGAGCATAAAAATCTCAGTAAGGGATATAAAAACATGGAAAGGAACCATGAGTACATGTACACATAAGAATCAATGAAATCATACTTTACTCATAAAACATAAGCACTTTAACATACCTCATTAAATCATGAATAAAGCATAGAAATCATAAAACATAAAGGTAACTTGAGGCATTCATAACATTCTTACGTATGGAGTAACCCTCTTGGTTACGTTTGGAATACCCATCACAGTATATTCCCTAAATCTCTTCGGAGAAACCTTAAATTTTAACCCCTTTGCGTTACCCAATGCATTGGAGAGATATATAGGGCTCACCCGCCCTTAGTTTATCATGGAACCACGCATCTTCATAATAATTCCCATGAACCATAACATAATCGTATCACATAAAACATGCATAAAGGAAACATAACATTTCCACTTTTCAATCAGAAGATATCAATACAACACATTGTTATAAGAAAACATTATGAAAACCATTTTCAATACCAAAATAAAAGAAAAGTAAAACATGTTATTTATTTTTCATTTAAAAAATGTATGGTTTGTAGAGGAAGCTGAAACTCAAAAAATGGTCACGACGGTGGAGAAGTCGTTGTCGCCACATACATACGACAAAAACATTCCCTTTTGTCCTTTAGTAAAACGCTTTGTATAAAAAAGATTCCATTTGGATAAACGTAAAAGTCAAAGGGGATTATACACTGTATAAAATAAGGTTGTGTATAAAACAAAATTATGCCTCAATGAAAGGATATTGAGATGCAGTCCCATACCTTGGGTCCGACTTGACTCGATCGTTCTTTAACGTCCTGAGTCATAAACTTGAGTTATTTTCTACTTTCCTAAGAACATTTTTCAAGTTAATTAATCCTTTTATATCACTTATTACCATGTTTTGAACACTATATAGTTATTTATGTTAACAATGGTCATTTTGTCGATCATTGGTATTTGAGTCAAAAATAAACTCTTTATAATTACAAGTTGTTTATGTGGTAAAATATCCATTATATCAAGAATTATATTCATGATTTAGATATCAAATATATCATATATACAGTATATACATGAATTTTTAATATTACATAATAATTTACAGGTAATAAATGAAATGCAAAGTTCATGGAGATGGTAAGCCGTACGCACGCATGAACGCTACTTTCATTTCTATGTCATATTAATGGAACTAGAAATAAATGAGATATATGTATATTTTAATTCCAGAATTATATTCCTAATATAGATGTAACATACATCATATATATCCATTATATATATGTACTTATAATAGTACATTAGATTTGGGGATAAGAAATGAAATGCACCGTTCATGGAGACGGTAAGCCGTACGTACGCATGAATGCTAAATTCATTTCTATCTCATACTATAATGAAAAGAAATAATAATTATAAAAAGGTATATTATAATTCCAGTATAAAATCATATATAATAACTTTAAATCCCTCCTTTATACGTCCCACATATGGAATTAACGAATCAAATCACTTTGAGGGGGTGATAGTCTACACTTCCTAAAATGAAATTATCGTGTTTACCCATAATGAAAACCGTAAAAGTATGAAACAAGTGAAAAATACAGAAGAATAAGTAAAACATAAATATAATTTATATCATATATAAATATAGTGACATCTTAATGGCCTCTTTTTAAGGTGTTAGAATAATATTGAACAATCATTGTTTCGTGAGCCAGAAATTCGCCATCCACGGAAACAGTATGTTCTTTAACCATTAGATGTAGGTGTGTGTAAGTGTAGCTCGAATTCTTCTTATAAAAACATCCTAGTATATAGATGATACTGGTGTTGTCACAAAATAAATTAATAAAAAGATTTTAGGGGGTTGGAGAAGCAAAATAAAACAAAAGAACACAAGAGAAAACACTACCTTTAAAATGGGTAACTCTTTTTGATTTGAGCTCAAAGGCTTCCTTGGAAAGACGTATGCCCCAAGTGATGCTTCTAGGAGTAAGAGAGGTATGTGGAGTGACAAAATGGTGAGGTTTTGGCAGAGAAAAAGTCTTGAGAGGTGTGGGTAAGGTGGTAGAAGTGGGAGCCTTTTATAAGAGGAGAGGAGGGGCACTCTTGGAATGTTATAAAAGGATACTTTAGTTTCAAATGATTATCATATTTTAAAGGTCCCAAATTGATGTTTTTAGAGGATAAGGTAATAATGGTTCGAAATACACTCATAAAATATGTATTTTTCAAGTTTATTTCTTATATGTTACATTATCTTTTAATTTTATTTAAATCGTTTATTAATGAGGTAATCGCTGCATCATCGTGATGTCATAAATAATTTAATTTATTTAAGGTCTAAAAATTATAAACAAAATATCATGATGTATAAAATCGTTTTATATTTATAATGACTATTTATAGTCCAATAGATCATTTATTTAGTCGAAATTAAAAATGTTTTTCTCAGGTGATACATTCATTGATATATTTAACATTCTTTAAAAATAAAAAGATAAAAGGTCACTTTCACACAAAAGTGATTCCATGGGGTCCCCAAGTTTGGCACAAGGAATCACATGGTCGGCCATGAGATAACCAGTAGAATTAGGACACATGTTGGTGTCATTTTTTATTATTATGATATTATTTTAATTTCCTTAACTACCCGATTACTCATTAATCAAGATAATTAATGATAATTACCGTCGTTACTATTCATAATGTCCAAAAACAAAATCCTATTAATGACATATTTTGGAACTTTTGATTCCAAATATGGAATCCATTTTACCATATTCCAAACATATAAATTGCAATAATTAATTTAAAAATAACTCCCATTGTCAAAACAAATAGCGGGTTTTTTTGAAACAATATCTACGAAACGTTTGGCACTTGTTTATGCCCAATTACAAAGTGAAATTAATCCCAATGACCACAATTGGATTAAATGATAAAAATATATTCTATTTAATCTTTAAAACCAATTAAAAAGATAATCTAACCATATAATTAAATTAGATGAAAAGGAACTTTTGATGTAAAATGCAGTATTTTTCACTATTCATTAAAAAATGAACATAGTCAGAAAAATACAAAAAAATAAACCATTGTAAATTTAAATGTCCAAATCCTAAATAATAAATTTATTTTTACAAATAGAGCTTATAAAATTGTCAAAAAATTTATTTAATAATGGTTTTCCATTAAAAGGTAGTAAAACGATCTTTTAAGAATATTAGTTTATTCCATGCTTAAGATTGGATTTATTCTCATTTTAAGCCTATAAAACACTATATAATTCATAATTAGACATATATAAGAATATATACCATTCATTACTTACTTGGGATGTTACAGTTTGTTTCATTATTTTTAATGATACACAAATATATCTTAAATGGAGTCTTTTATGATGAAACCAAAACCATGGTTGATGTTGGAGTGCATTTTTTACATCATGAATGACATAAATAATTTTTTTCCTCAGAATCTATAGTTATGTAATATCTATGATGGTTATAAATGGTTAAATAAATGAAATAAATAAATTGAAATAATTTAATATTTTAAATAATCTACATCAATATAAGCAAATATTAGGAAAATCTCTAGGGTTAGAAAAATAACTCATGATAATTATGGAATAGGGGGATATAGAGCCCCTTAGGGAGTATATGTTTGTAGAAAAACATGGATTTGAGGATTTAGGTAATTTTAACATTAATATTCATTTATATAATGGGAAACACAATGAAATTTTCAATGATATCAGTTTATTTTCTTTCTCCACCATCGATGAATCCATATATGTGGTAGATAATTTTGTTTTGTTAGTTTTATTTCCATATTTATATATCATGTTGTTGTGGATTAGTTATATTAATATTTTAATATGGAATGACCCTTGAATAACCTTGTTGATTTTTTTTATTGAATTAGGAATCTGTATATTTTTCGTCCTTTTTTATTGAATTGTTTTCTTAATCCTTCGATTTTCAATATAAAATAGTATCCATGTTGAAGACAACCATAATCATAACCCTAATTTTGTATTTTTTAGATTTATCCCTTTGTTCTATGTGCATTTATCCATAATATTTATTTAACGAGTGGTTACATTTTTTCTAAAACCCAATATGTTTCATGATCAATCATAGGTTACAAGAATCAATTTTGAGAGTTAAAAATCTTGGGATGTGAATAGATTGAGGTTCAATGATAATGATGAATATCCAAAGGATGATATGGTGATGGTGGATTCACAATATTTTGTGTATATACAATGAGTTATTTATGGGAGGTGACTGTAAAACATTTTTATGATGATGAAAGGAAAAAGCCCAATCATCAACATGGTGTTGATGATGGTCAGTATATAGTGTGAGAAATTTTTGGTGGAGGCTATGATGAGATTGATGGAAGGGGTGATGAAATGAAGAGAAACATTTCAAGTTGTATTTTTAGGAAATTACATGAAAACAAATAGTGTATTTAGGAAGAAAACATGCTTTTTATTTTCGTAATACACTGGTAGGGTATATGTGGATGTTAAATATAACATGTCATGTGGCTAGACCCATACGATGTGTAAACAAAGGTGACCAGACTATCTTGAAAAGATTATACGTGCCTAGGGTACCCAAATGATCTCACAAACTATATAGATGTCCCACATGCTGTGTATTCCTAGATAATCATTACTCAGATAAAGGTACATAGCTACTGTTGATCGCATCCCTCACATGATATACCTGCATAAAAATATTGTAGTTTAGAATAGGAATACCATATCCAATAGAAGAATACCACTAAGTGGATAACATGGGATAACATGTATTGTACCCCTATGAACTACCATGTAGTTTCCCATTACCTGAGATATTATGGGCAGATGCGAGCTCCATCCACCTTATTATTCCTAGGTTGAGTTGGTATCTCACCCATTTGGATTGGGATCATCTTGGGGAGTTTTTATTTCATCTATGTGGGCATGGGGTCTGAATCCTCTACTTATGGAATCTAATAGAGTTACTATTTCATCTATATTATTGGGAAGATATCCTCTATCTATGGATTTGTTATTTCAACTATATATAGAGATCATGGGAGATATGAATCATACCCTAAATTTATTATTCAACCACATTCATGGGTAATGGATCATCCAAAATCATTTTAAGGAATGACCACATGATATTATTGAGACCACTAGAGTGTAGATAGTATAATAGAGTTTGTTCTACAACCCGAAATGTTTGATATCACACTATGGAACCAAAGTACCTTTTATAACTCTACCCAGCTCTACCCCTCTACCAATATTAGTGCATGCTACCTTAGAATGTGAGCATAGTTTAGGGATGAGAAAATTCATCTTTTTAGATTTTACTGGTGGGATGGATACTATAAGACTATGTAGTAATGGATTCTATGAGACTTATGATTTCTTTTAACCATACAGATTTCCTTTAATGAATGATTTCTTAGTTATCTAATAATATTCGTGAATCATGGAAAACTTAGTGTTCTAGGCATCTATATCCATCCATGGGTGGTGGATTTTGATTATTGAATCTATGATGACAAATAACTCTTGGCGTCCTCGAGTACCCCAGTGTCTTTGTAAATCTAGTTCATCGTTCTTAACTACCTTTCAAATCACCATTAGTATATGTATCCTTTATAATTGTTTGGGAGATATCCTCATTTTCCTAATCTTTAACACCTCCATTTCATGGAGTTATGTTTATTGAATATTTACACTCTCTTTATGGTTTATGGGTAATCCGACTGAGTATGTCCATATTCACCCCTACATTGGCCTCGGGTGACAAACATTTGTTTTGGTGAAGATGATGTTTAAGCAGTAGATTTATATGCGAGAATGAGCGTGTCGTTTATTATTTAATGTTGATTCCTTATGACCTTGGTGGATTCAATGTTGGCATAATATTATTGATATTGAGATATGAGGGTTAATAGAGGTGTTCCTTTTTTATCTACATTCTATTGAGAAGATATTTCCTTGACATGTTTCATATATTCCTTTCTAGTCTATTGGGAATGTAATTTTCCCATTTATAAATTATTTTATTTTTACTAGTTACCTGGTAAATTTCAGTTGATTTAACCTATCCAAGTTTCATGATTTCATTGTTTTGAGGAATTTATGTCTCGTTTAATGTCACCTTGATCCCTTAGGGGTTTCATTAAAAATTATATCTTTCCGGACACTACTAATGGTGGTGTGTGTAATAGATCCCATGCTAAGTGGATGATATTCGATCATTCTCTATTTCATCGTCGAGCCTTACTGTGCATAAGGCCAAATATAAGAACAATATCTTCTAATGATTCTAAATCTAATATTGAACACCTCGGGTATTGGAAAATAGGTTAAAAGTAACATAAATGTTCATGAAATAAGGTGTTCTAAATTTTTAGTTGTCACTATTTTTATGCCCTAGATGAAAATAGCTAAGATTACAAACATTTCTCAGAGAATTAGTTTACCTGGGTACATGCATAATGACCCTATAAACAAAAATATTAAAATTTTATAGGATTCCTCTTATCTATGGAAGAAACTCATGGTTTTTAATCCGCACATTTCTTGGATGATTTATTCAGTTTGGGATCCAATTGTGAAAAGGTTGGTGGTCATTGTTCTTTGATGAGTTGGAATGGATTTTTTTTTCTTTTGCAGCTAATAATGGACTTCTGGTCTTGGGTTATTCAGGAGAAATTTTTACATAGGGAAATAATTTGGTAGGAAACTGCCTCAATTGGTGTAACCTTGACCACTACATGGCTAATACTTAGGTGGCCTCCCCTTATCCGGGTATGAATTTTACCAACCCAGTTATATCTTTATCTAGTCATTCACCTATTCTCATCCATATAGAGATTGGTTTAAGTGATCACAAGTGATTATTTTTCTCTTGGATTTGGATGTTAGATCCTTATTTGAATAATTTTATTACCAGGTATTGGAGAAAACCCATTCTAGAATATTCATGGATGGGTTTTCATAATAATAGACGATAAATCTAATCTTGCATTATATTGTGGCATGAAAGTAGGAAATATTCATCTGGGGACTTAGTGTAATTGAAATCAGAGATCGAGTAGGAATAGTAAAAAATTTAAGAGGTTTGCAAAGAGGGAACCTAAACTAATCTATTAAGAAAGAGGATCATATTATAAGACATGATTCTTGAAGAGGAAATGGTCTCTTGTAAACAATCAAAGACTCGGTAGCTGAAATAAGGTGACTGGAATACTAGTATCTTATAAGAATATGTTAAAGAGAAGAAGGGACCCATTATACCTAATATAAAAATGATGGACAAAACATTCACTAAGTATTTTAATGTGGTGCATGGAATGGTTGAAGACCATTTTAAAGCGCTTCTTGGAAATGTTAACCCATCTATGCAAAAAAAGGATCTCTGATGGGGGAAACTGTGCTCAATGAAAATATCACTAGGATGATAACTAAGTCGATGAAGTATTATTTTTGAAGCCTTTCAAAAATAGACGAGGTGTAAGAGTTGTTTAAGTCCCTCAATTCTAAGAGTTCCCGGGGACAAGATGGTTTTATTGGTTATTTCTTTAGGGTGACATGTAGTGTTGTTAAAATAAATTTCATCCTAATTATTTAATATTTTTTAGAGGGGGTAGCTTACCATGGGTGGCTCGCGCTACAACTGTGGTTATCATCCCAAAGGTCCAGGATCCCAAACTGTGCTCTTTGATGTGGGAGAAGTTCATTAAATTGGAAGTATAATCCAATTATTGGTGCTATAAATGAAAAGGTGACAGGATTATCCAAAAGGATTCAAGTGAATTTTTAGGACCTTCATCAAAAATTGAGTTGGATTGTTTTCAAAGGAAATATCGGCTTATTGAGTCATAATTCGGAAGGGATGACTCTAGGGTTACTTGGTTTCCATTCTCTTAATATTTACTTCAGGAACATTTATGTATACTTATTTTCTTCATGCTGTTCTAGATTCAAAGTAGAGGATCTTGGATGATAATATCATTTTGAATGATTAGGATGAAAAACTAATGATCTGTGCCTCCTCATTTGGTTTTCCAGTAACAAATCCTACCATTTTTACATTGTGAATCAGTTTTGAGGGATGGGTGGGTGGTCAATTTGGTTTCAAGGCTTAGTTACTAAGAAAAGTTTCTTGGCATTTGATAACATGAATAATTTCATCCCAATTGATAAAGAAATACAGTAGAAGGGAATCCAGCTTGTATTAAGGTTCCAATACTACTCTCCTCCAAGATAGCAATTGACTACTAATCTATTATTTCATGGTGATTGAGAGATAATTAATTGAATGTGGAATATGAAATTATTTGGCTTCCTAGAAAATGTTGGTCACATCGATGATTACTTTCACATCTGGTTAATGGGAATCCCAATGAAGAAGCCTGAAAGAAAGGAGAGAGAAATGTTGTTTTCAGTAGGTTGTTGAACCCTTTGGAGTGCCAAGAATAGGTATCAACATGAGGTTGTCTAGATATCCAAGATGGATCTTTCAACAATATCATATTGCATAGTGGCTGAATTAGCTTCATCCTGATGTGTTGAAAAAAGAACCCTTTTCTTAGAGATTTTTTCCATGTTAGATATTCTTCATCTCCTTCCCAGTGGCTAACATCTCAATGTATATGGGTGAAATGTAACCGGTCAAGTGTTGGTCTGAAATTAGAAACTGATGGGCCAGTCATAAATGGTCTAGAATGGGGTGGTGGTGTGGTTCAAGATGGAAGGATATCAGTGGTGATCTTCTTCTACCCAGAATATGGTCATGGGGAATTCCTTGGTGGGGGAATCCATGACACTTCTTAATATCTTGGAGATTTATTTGAATATAAATCTGAATGTGGATATGGTGGATATAGACTATATGGTTTTCCACATATATCTCATAAAATATATTCTCACCCCCTTGAAGTATCAATTATATCATCTGAAGAATCAACCATTTTTTGGGAGACGAGATGCAGGTGATTCAGATGTGGTGTGAATGAAATAATGTAGGAGATTTTCTTTCTTTGAGGTATATTATTAGTGGGTGAATCTACTTATTTAATAGTATAAGATCATTTCCTCCTAAATATGTTATAATTGTGAGATAATATTCCCTCAGTATACACTTCTTTTTTCCACCTTGAGGTATTTTGGTTTTATTTTCTCATGTCATTAAATATATAAAATCCTAATTTTATATTTTTGTTACATATAGTTCTATGGGTTATTTATATATATTCTTTTGATATTATTGTTATTTTTTCCAATATAGAAATGTATTTGATATAGGTTATGACAGGAAAAAGAATCCTTTATGTGTGGTATTTATACTCGATGATAGTCACTAGCCCCTGGCCAATTGTAGGTTGGTGGGGGTGTAACACTAGATATAATTCTAGATTACGTGGGCCCCAAAGGATTTGGTCATGTTAAGAAAATATAAATACTATAAGTAAAACATGATAGATATAAATAAAGGAACATCCCATTGTATGGAATTACCACAATTCATTAGAATTTTGTAATAGTCACACAATGAATAATAAAAAACACCAAACCTAATTAGAAGAACAAATCATACACACAACACAATAAACATCCCACACTATGAAATCAAAAAACAAACAACCCCTCACTTCAATCCCTTTCAAAATGAAGTTTATAATAACATCAATTATTTTTAATATCTAAAAAATCAGCCTAAAATTAGTTTTAAATTTTAAATATATATCACTAAAACCATTTTATATATTAAAAACAAGAAATTAAATATAAACCATTTGATAAAATGTATTTATTAATTTCTAAACACGACCTTTACGACATAAATCTTATTTTCTAAGACAAAAATTTAGAAAAATCGAACCATGTAACCAAAAAAAATCATAAAAACTATCTTTAATTCATCCCAAATAGTAAACATTCACAACAAAAAAAACCAAAAACCAAAGGTGGGTAAAGCATAAAAATTGATTAGTTTTAGGATAGATCATGGTTTGTAAAACCAAAATAAATCCATGAAAATTACATTGGGATTGACTTAGAACCATTAAATTAGGCTCCACATGATTTTCTAGGCAATGTGGGAAAATGATTCACCTTTATTTCTCCCTAAATTTTCACTCCAGAACATGTAGAAACTCTAATTTACCCATATAACATCGATAGAATTCAAAAAACTATCAATCCTGATTTGAAAAAAATAAAAAAAGATTGAATAATGAGTTTAAAGTTCATAATATACAATCAGAATAATGATGGTAATTCGTGGTTTATAATTAAAAATAAGATATATGGACACTCCATGAACATAAATCTTAATTTTCAAAATTCATTTTCCAATATTCTATGACTCCCCAAATAAAAAGAGTCTATGGATTTGGAACCATATTTTCCTGAACCAAAATGGTCTATCCTGATAAGAACCCAGTCCCAACTCATAGTATAATCCATGGAATAATCTTTATCACTAATCACTCCAATCTAGTTTAGAGGAATATAGAAGAATACGACTAGGAAAAATTTATCGAATAAAAAAATAATAAAAAATTAATGAAAATATATTATAATTTTTCAATAAATTATACTTCCATGAAAAATAAAATAAGTAGTTATAAATAATATTAAAACTAAATAAAAAATAATTGAACAATAAATGACCTTCTAAAGAAACTATATATAGAATATAAAATAGATAAAATATGACAAATAAAGATAAAAAAATTTATGTATAGATGAAATTAACAGTACGAAAACAACCCAATGTAAATTAAAAGATACCAAGATACCAAACTGATGATCTCCTCAAGAACCAAGGCCACCCTCAAACATCTTCACCCCAACCCACTAAATAAGGGACCAAGGAGGTAAAAATAAGAAATAAGTAGCTTCCCAAGACCCATAACTAGAACCTAAAATCCACCGATTCTATAGGCATTGAGTGGTACAAGTAGGGTGTGAGTGAAACATGACCCGAATTCTTCCACCGAGATATTATTATATGAAATTATGTTTATGTAGAATTCCCATAATTCAAGTCTAAAACACTATTTTTGAGATTAATATCCTTTTTTATAATTAAAGTTAAACAAATCAAAAAAGAAAATTCAAACTCACCTTTGAAATCAAAGTATAAACAATTTTAGAAATGAATATATAAGTCCTTAGAAACTATTTTTTTTCAATATAATAAAAAATAATTTTGAACCATAAGAGATTAATAAATGAGATTAATTTATTTATTTTCTAATTTATTTCCCAATTAATTTGATAAATTGGATTTAAAGTGATTATTAATGGAATAAATATTAATGATATAAGGAATACATGTCTATGAAATCCAATATATGGGAATGATATAAAACTACACCACATGAAACTAACTACAACATGATATTTAATATAAACTACAATAATATCCACTCAAGTAAAGGAATGATAACCAAAAGTCATGAGAGGAGGCCTAGTTAATTATGGTTAAGGCCAGAAAATATTTTCATGGTAATGTGTATCTAATTAAAGTGTCTCAAACTGTGTAGAGGATGATAGCAAGAGTGGCATCCTAAACTGGTGGGAAAAGTGGAATCATTGTCACAGTGGAATCATAACTAGTGATGTGTAGGATATGTTTATTGGCATAATTACATATAAGTATAGGAAGAGTTTCAGTTATACCTATAAGGTACTTTTAATATGTCCATACCTATGTATCTGAGGTTCCCAGGATCAACCAATTACAGGTGAGTAATTTCAATCATGAAATTACTCACATAAAATCTCAGATAAATATAAAACATCCCTCATCTCACATTCAAACAACATTTACTAGAAGACCGCAATTTTAATCCATGTATAATACATACCAAAAGAAAATAAACCCACATAACATAACCCCAAGGTCAAACACAATATATTTTAACACGGTTGAAATAAAAAAAACTTTTCATAAAGTTCCAACCAATCCTTTGAGAATTAATTGATAACCAAAACATGAAATTATTTCTAATTTTTTTATAACCCATCCTTAATGTGTTAACCGAAAGGTGAAGAAATAAAAACAACTTTTAAAAAAATAATACTCAATGATTAAAAAAAATTTAATCTAAAATATAATTAAATTATAAGATAAAAAATATGACATTAAAAATGTATAATCCAAGAATCATTTAAGATATAATTTCTTGTTTCAAAAATCAAATCAATGTGTATGAACCATCAAAATTGAAAATAGAAAACAAATGTTCAATAAAAAATTCTTTATAGAAGTATCAATTTATGTCAGAAAAAAATAGAATTTATATGTCATTACATCTTTAAAATGTTTCAAGGAGCTTATGAAACTGGAAAATATATTTTAAAACGTTTTTTGTGTTAAAGGAACCCTAACAAATTTACACCAAAAAATATAGTGATTCTGAAAGTATTTAGAACATTTAAGGATTAATAACCATTGAGAAGACAATTTATGTAAGAAATGAAATAAATAAGACAATTAAAACAATAATTTTATCATAAAATATAGTATAATTAAAAAACAATTAAACGAATAAGAGGTTTAGAAACCTAAAGCACCCTATACATGTGAAATGAATAGAATTAAAAAGAAATATTTACGTAGGTCCTTTGTGGATGTATGAAAGCATTAAAATATACAAAGAAGAGGTCCAATGATGAAATCCACACAACTTAATAAACAAAAATAAAAATACATAGATAAATCATCAATATATGGTTAAAAAACTATAGACCCTTAGTGTGTGGAATAAGAAATGATAATATATGGAGATGAATAGAAATTAAAAGATGTTAAATTAAGATATAACCTTGATTTACTTCACATGGAAACAATGAAAAGGATGAGAATAGATAGAGGAAGATAGAGTTTCCTCTAAGGATCCATTTATTGATATATATTAATGGGGAAAAATATAACACCAAAGTAGGTTTTAATTCGATAAGGGAAGAGTGGGAAAATCACAAAAATTAAAAATATGGGCACAACGACCACATAGTGTGTCCCTATACATCAGGACATGACTCCCCCTTTCTTGGAACATCATGGTGTGAACATATTGGATCATAATGTGGAACACTTACACCAAGTTGAACTAAAAATCCCAAGACCTAGGCTATCATGACATATTCAAAAGGCTATGATATGACAATATCATCTTATGAAATTTGACAAAGTAACAGAATAGGGATCAATATCTAAGATTCATCATCATAGAGTGACACCACTTCCCATAGAAAGATAATTATAAATACAGGTTTTCATCATGAAGTGAATCACATTGGTCACAATCTAATAACCCTTTGCACATGATTTTTAAAAAATATGGGACCCTTACCAAAATGAGGATACCTATATATAAGAGTAACTTCATAATAGATTTGTGTGGGAATTATCTAAATTCAGACTCACCCAAATACCTATAACATTGTAATTCCCCTTGGCCATGGTGTGGTTGTCGATTACCCACAACTCAAAAATTTACCTATACGTTGTAACTCCATGATGTCCCTCAGCCATTGTGTAACCTAAAACAACACCAAAAATCATAGAATATAAAGAAAACTAAAAAAATCTCAGTAGGATTCAAATAAATAAATGAAGATATTAAAAGCTAAAATCATAAGGATAAATGAGGTTGGTGTGTTACAGCACCATCCACTCCATATTCACATAACCACATTACCACATAACCTCATCACATCAAAATATTATCCAAATAACCACATCGAAAACCACATCAACAGACATACACATCTATATTTCTTCCATGTACCACATCATGGAAGATTATATAATCATGAAGGATGTGAACCAAATCACCTCGTCCTCCCATGTATGATCCCACCATGAACACAAATAACCACAGACCACATCATTAATACACTACAAATTTTGATACATTTAGTAGATAGAGATGAACGAGAAGGGGGAGTAGTCAACAATCTGCCTCCTACAAAACATATATGTTTAATAAAACCCAAAATGAAAACCAAATATCTAAATTATTCATGTTACCAGACTCAGATGGTGGTGTGTATGAAATAAATATAACTAAAAAGAACATATTTTTCAAAAGTAAATTTCCCAGACTATGGTCAACAACCCAATACACAACATTATAGACACAGCAAGAATCACCATACACCAACATCACTGGAAGCTCTAGAAAACTCCACCACTATGATACAACACCATTATTTTAATGTAAATTATCTCCTTCCTATTTCACATAACACAATCATTTTTCATTATATCATTTATACTCATCATCATGTTTTTAATTCTCAAATTATTTTTAGCTACATTAAATTTTACAACCCCCATAATATTCATTATGTAATATATATTTATTGTTCAACACTTACATTTCAACATTAATACTTTTTTTCAACATAACATCCACTAAATAAAATTTTCAACAGTACTAATACATCCTCATTATATTATAATATATTCCACTTTCAAATTTTCATTTTATTCATTCATTCACGTCAAGACAATATGTATTATGGAAACCTATACTAAGAAACTACAACATAGCTGTTAAACCTTTATATACCACCACATCAACAACCAAACCATTTAATTCCCATGACCCAAACTTCACGTCCCCATATTACACTTAAATATCAATAACAACCCATAAAAATAAAATAAACCCATATTAATACAACAACATATCATCACCTTGTTTTTCTATTACAACAATCCAAATATATTATGAAATTTCATACAATTGAAAACAATAAAAAATATGAATAACAACTAAAGGATATGTACAGAATTAAAATAAGTAATATATAAAAACCTATCATACATAAAGCATGATTCACTTCGTATAAAAAAATTTATTCCTTAAAAATAATATATAAAATTCCAGATTAAAACATATCTTAATTTTGTTACCCTATTTTAGTGATTTTATGATGATAAACATGACAGAACTATAAAAAAACATTATGTGATAGAAATTTTTATAAATCAATATAGGTATAATTGTATACAAATTAAAATAAAAATCACATAATAAAAAAGTAAATAATTGTTTCCGATGCTTTCGCTAGGGCGTGTGCATCCATCTGTTTGAGGACGACGAGGATGCACTGGTTGTTTCCCCACATTCCCTCTTTCCAAAGGCGGGTGACATCTGTCGCTTATTCAGGGACATTTTCTCCTTGATCGAAACAGGATCATGGGATTTCAGTTCTTCCTTCCATGTATTCCTCCTCATAACTCGTTACCTAGTTCAGGTCACCCTCATAGATTAAGATGTTGTTCGTCAAACTCTTCCCAATTCCATATATTCATGGATGCTGGTTAATTACACTACTTCGGTTGGGATATTCCAAGGGTTCTGTTCAGGGAAGTAACCATTAGTTGAGGGATTATCCATGTTGGACATCATTGGCATGTCTGGACCCTAGAACACTGGTGTGTTTGGGATTCTTCACCTTATTATATGGATTCTCAAGTGCACAGAAGCCCGAGGAAACCCACATCGAATGTGGGGATTTATATGCAAATGGTATGTCTCTGAGGGGTTTCATAGCTTCCCATGTTTGACACAGGGTATTCCACGAGTTTACCATCAAGTGGAGATAGATTGGACTGATTATAACACTGATTGGAGTAGATCAGATGGGTGAAACCCTTAGAGGGAACACTAATGCTAGGAGCTGAATTGAAGTGATATCAGAGGTATGTGGCAGCCCAGGTAAGAATCATGGTGGATAATGGATGGTTAAGTGAAGTGGATGGAAATGAACTGGATTTGACTCGATGACGATAGTGATGTTTGTCTTGATACTTGAAGAGACCTCCTACGTATCCCCGTAGCAGGGAATCAAAGTCTACATAGTTCAAGATGGGGTATAGTATTGGGGTGTGTATACAAGACATCGGCCTGATGATATAATGGGGGTTATGTGTGTTTAGTAGCCCAAGGTTGGTCTGAAATCAATGGGAAAAACAATGGATATTAGTCCCAATGGAGGAGACGACATTGGCTTACCGCTGGGTTGGGGTTGATAACAACTTACTACTGAATGGTGATCACAATGGCTTACCACTGCGTGAGGATCACAACAGCTTATCGTTGGATAGAGGATCCCAACGTCTTACCCCTGGAGAGGGGATATTTTAGCGTCATGCGGGATAAACCTCGTATACTATTTAATGTCATGAAGGGTGGGGGTGGACCGACATGGAGTGGTCGGGACCAATGGGTGTCAGGCTTGAACCCCAGGGAGGCTTCCAAAGTACCTTGCCTTGGAAAGGATCAAAGTACCTATTGTTCGGAATGGTTTTATCAATCGACGTGAAGATGGTTAGGACCAATGGATGATGGGCTTGAACCTCATGGAGTCTTGCTACGAGCCTTGCCTTGACAAGGATCAAATTCCTCATAGTTAGGAATGGTTTGGTGAACTGACATGAATTGGTCGGGACCAGTAGGTGTTGTCCTTAAACATCAGGGAGGCTTTCTATGCACCCTGTCTTGGTAGGGATCGACGTCCACATTGTTACAAATGGTTTGGTAAACCGACGTTAATGGGTCAGGACCTATAGGTGTTGGTCTTGAACCTCATAGAGGATTCCTATGTACCCTGCCATAGTAGGGATCAAATTCCACGTAGTTCGGAATGGTTTTTAGGGCTTACACTCTAGGATGCCCAGAGAGAGTGTCATGGTATATTCTTACTCTATGTTCACATGAGTCCTTATTGGTGTGAGATACAAGATGAAGAAAAGACCCTACAATCATGTCGTGAATGGTGCGTCCGTGGGAAGTGGAGTGGGGCTTACACGTGGTTAGTGGCCCAAAATAAAAATAAGGGCTTACATGTGGTCTGCAGCCTAAAGAGGAAACAAGAGAATATGCGTGGTTAGTAGCCTATGGAGATGGTTATTGGGACTTAATAAAGGGTGGAGGCTCGATGGTGACAAAACCCAAAGGGATAGGGATTTGGCAGCGAAGAAAGGATGGATTCGGTGCCCATCCCCCCATCCCTAGTCTTTGGCCAGTAAGAAGGTTGAAGGTACAGGGATGATGCCTCCCACAAGAAATGCTAGGGTCTTACACCATGGTGGTTTCCCTTTCCCCACGGGAAGACGTCGCTCTGATAAAGAGGATCTCATTCCATGTGTGGAAGATCTCACTCTTGTGGACACCAGTGCAAATAGAGAATGTCTGAGATAGAGCCCCTGAGCTATCATGCAAGGAGAATGTCCACAATTTAATGTCATTTTCTGAGAAAGATGGTGCTTGGTAGTTTAATAACCCACTCCTCGGATGAGTCGGGTTACATAACTAATACCCACCCACCCTTGGGGATGGGAAGGCATCAGCAACTCCGTAGTGAGGGGGGGGGGGGTTATAGAGTGATCCATTAAGGGGTTCATATTAGCATAAAAATGTATAGAAGAAATAGCCATGATCATTCCTGGGTGCCATTAAAGAGGGACAATGAAGAATGGGGCTTACGCATGGGTGCATCCCACATTCTACTAAGGAGCGACAATGGTGGATGGGGCTTACACATAAAAGCTACCCGGGTGTCTTCCTCATGTATGACCATGATGGAATCCCAACTCATTGGTGGGTTGAGGCATATAATTGGAGCATACACCTATTCTCTAGTGCATAAGAATGATAACACCAATGGCCTTGGAATTAGTCCTAACAAAGGGAGATAAAAAGTGTGAATCACATGCCCGACATTCAGAACATGGTGAGGGTGGCGTGACAAGGGAGGATAACTATTGATTGTGTTCAAAACATAGCATCCATATCATGCTAGCCTAAAATGGGGACAAAAAACAAGGGTCGACTATTGACTTTGTTCTAATCACAGGACCTGACTGAAAGTGTCATCCAAAGACTTCCAGGGTGTTGGCCCAGAACGGTAGGTGAGCTGAGGCGGTATGGGACTAGGCCGTTAGGGGATCCCTTCAGACATGAAATAGGATGAAGATCCAAATATGGGCCACACTAATCATGGGGCAGAGTGATGGAATGTTTAAATTGATTACAACTCTATAGAAATTATTCCACTGTAATCATGACATGATGCGTCATATGTTTTGCACATAAGGCATCTCTTATTTTGAACAAGAGGCATCCTATTATTGAATTACAGGATGTAATTAAATTTATAGTCATGTAGAGAGGACTGTAGGAAAATTATGTCTGGCGCACAGGGAATCGATTTTTTGGATAAAGAGGCATATTATATTTGTCATATATGGTGTACTATAATTTATAGTCATATAGAGTTGAAAACTGGCATCTTATGCTGGGTGCATAAGGCATCTCTTGTTTAGATCAAGAGACATGCAATGGGTTTGGGATATGGTTTAGTATAGTTTATGGGCATGTAGAGAGGGCCATTAGGTATAAGGTTCCTAGAAATGGCTGGTATTGGGGCTTATGTGAGAGGCCCTTTCGGGGTCAACCTAGCATAGGAGTCAGGTGATGGGGTTTGGATGAGTTGGTTGAGAAATTGATCGACTCAAGATAATTGGGGAATTGATGATGAGAATCTCAAATAAAGACATGGGAAACAAAACAAGAGGAATATGTCGACTCAAGGTGATTCATAGTGTGTGGAGGAGTATCTCAAACCATGGTATTCTATAGTTGGAAGGCGGCTCCGCATTAGGCCGTAATGGAAAATGTCGAAGTCCCGGCCCAAAAAGTTCGTGGTGCAACTCTACATTATTTGGGGGGTTAGTGATGGAAGTGAAGAGAACGATGCATGGGCATGGGACTACAACCTGACACTGAACCCAAGCGGTGGTGAGGGGGCGCATCCGCTACGTTATGGATCGATGGGTGTAGGCTTGGATACTTTTGCGCATAAGATAGGCTACGCACAGGATGGGTTGCATGCAGGAAATATGGATTACTCGCAATAGGGAAGTATTGAGTGAAAAATGGAAAGAGTGCATGCAAGAGGGAAGGCTTGCAGAGAATAGGGAATTATTTGCGCACAAGAGGGAAGGCTTGCATACTATAGGGAAGGATTTTTGCAGAAGAGGGAAGGCTTCTGCTCAATAAGGAAAAATTTTCATTCAAGAGGGAAAGCTTGAGAGCAATAGGAAATGTTTTTCATGTAAGAGGGAAGGATTGCACGCAATAGGGAATGTTGGCACACAATTGGAAATGTGAAACACTAGTACACACAAAATTTGGCATAGTGGCACAATTACGTGCCAAAATTATGTTTTGCGCACAAAATTGGGCATGTTGGCACATTAGTGTGAAAAGGTGATGTTTTACTATTACGAAGGGGGTTTTTCATGCATTCATGGAAAATGAGGACTTACGCACATTAGAGCTGCGACCAACCTCCTAGGGACCTTCTGAGAAGAAGGGGTGCACTTATATTTATAGGCGAGATCTTGAATGTCAGTGCACATAAAATTCTATTCCAATTTTCTGTTCAAAGAAATTTTGCATGCAAGATTAATTTTTTATGCGCGAGATTCCTTTTTACATAAAAGATTCCATTTTATGTGAAAACTTGTAATATTCCCCAAAACCATCATGGATGCCCATTTCCAAATACCAAACATAGAACGACCATAACATCTGAATCGTAGCTATGTTCAGGCTCCATGACTAGTCGAATCAATGATTTTGAAATGAGCTATGCTCCAAGATCATGTTTGTTATCATTCTGTGAATTACATGGACACATTTTCCCATGCCAACAATCATATATAACCTTTTAATTCTACATAACCCTTTTCATTATCATTATCATGTTAATTCTAATGATATATCAAGCGAAAATTTTGGAATGATAATTTAATATTTTTCAGATGATATAAGGACATAGATATTGAATCTCAAACCTCGAATATATCATTAAAAATAACTATTAAATAATAGGAAGAATAATGAAAAACTAAAACCACCATGGTTCTAATAGGAGCATCAATAACCTAGATAGATAATCTTGTAATTAAAAAAATGACCAGGAACCCCAAATAAATCTAACCAATGACTCTATCATGGTTCTAAAATGAATAGTAATAAAATATAAATGTATAATGAAGAATAAAATAAAGAAGAAGGGAGAATGAATTCATCTTAGATTAAATGGCATCAAATACATGAAGCACATAAATTACATGTAAAATGAAATAAATATGTATAAAAAAATGAGATCCAAAGTTAGTATTGGGTTTTTGAGAGATTGAACATGTTATAATAATGGGAGTGAGGTGTTCAATGTATAATAAAATTTCTGAGAGATCTTACCTAGATTATAAAGTACTTCACCATTACATAAATTGTCTATGTCAAAAAATACTAGAAATCAAAGGCATTAAAAATAGGACATCCCCATGAATATTATTTCTATTTCACCAATTTTAAAAATAGGGTTAACCTCGTCTATGATATAATGGATTTTGAAATGATTGTTTTAGCCTTCGATTTTGATTTGATCCCTTAATCACTACAAAATAACATGACCATCCTGACCATTTACATTCAAACCTAAAATGATATAATAGAGAATTGACTTCTAAAAAAGGACGACATGGAACCAAAATATCTAAAATGGGTGATTCAGGTTCCATGTATCTTATAAAGATCCCATTGAGAGATCACACCCATCGAATCACATACATTCACAACATAGATAACCTTTATGGAATATACATAAGTGAAAAATATCTTTTAGACATAAAAGTAACAATATATCGAAAATAAGAAACATTCACACACACTGAAAAACTACGAATCCCAAAACAAAACAACCCTCCTAAACATGACAATTTTATCCTTTATAATCTCATAAATAAAATTGTGACTATCAAATTCCAATAAATACCATTCTAAACAATATAAAACCATTAAATAACAATTTAAAGGATAAACATATGTTTGGGCCTCTATATTTGGTTCTTATAAAATGATTATCATCATATAGAATCAATATAAAACCTATATAGAAAATATTAAAAATAATAAAATAAAAAACCCTATGAAAAAACTAAAAAAATAATTCTTCCATCACCCAAAATGACATCCATAATCAAAAAAAAAAGAAAAGAATTCAGTCATATCTAGAACATCCCACTGTAGAATGACCATGTTGTTTAGTCAGAACTTTATATCACATTATGTATGCTCCGTGATCAACATTGGCTAGTGACTGGTATCATGTGTTTGAAGATATTCATTAGGGAGTGATTCCATCATAAAAAATAATCAAAAAATACATCATAAAATTATATAATTACTATAAATCACTTATAATTACTGTTGTATGTATAACAAAAAATCCTCATATATAGGATCAAAAATTTCATCCATATATACATTATTATTGACCATGTCATATAGTACAACATACATAGTTCTGATGGCATACCATTTATTTGATACTATATAGTATGTAATTTCATTAGTGATGTCCTATTACTTGTTATGAAATATCATGAAACTATTAGGGAATGTTAGTAAAACATTAAACATTTAATATTTTAATTTACATATACTGGCTATCATTATTGAAAATTTTATATGTTGAAACTTATAATAAGATTAGTGAATTCAGAAAATGAAGGCATGAATGGCCAAAATGCATTTACTCATGAATTATAATGCATGGGAAAATGAATGATGATTTGGGAACATACCTCATATATTATATATCGTAGGAATCCAATTGAGAATTGGTTGAAAACCTTATGGATGTTCCTAGCCAATTATTATTTCACAACATCTCTCAAAATCTTCCATCTTTACAGTGTCTGGAAGTAATATATCTTGATGTGGAGGAGAGTCATACCCATAGAATGGGTGATTCGTTTCATCCTCGAGAAACACTAAGAAGGATTCATTAGTCTAATTCTATGGAATGATAATAAAAAACATAGAATTATAAAGAATGATCATTGAACATCTACCAGTTAGAGGAATATGAATTATCCATTTTGATTATAATATAGTTTTAGTTAGAATGTTTAATATTGGTTTTATAATTTATATTTTATTTAAATAGGTTTAATTTTTTTTGACCTAAGAAACCTAACATGGTATTGGATCATTACCATGATCTTTAAATCTAGAAATCATGTTTAAAATGATGAATAAAATATATTTTTTTGATATATTATTGTATGTCATTAATATTAATTAAAATTTGAAACCTTTGCTAGATAAATGATAAATGATATTTTTATCTGTTATTCGACTAGTTTATAAAATATATAATATCATGTTATATGATTTAGTGTAAATTATTTAGTTAGATATATATCATGGTATGATAATGGGGATCTTATAGTATGATAGTGACAAAAAGTGATATAAAAAAGATTATCATATCACTACGGAGATATTGATGGTTGTGATAAGAAATAATTGTATAGGCACGGATTAGTTTATACCATGGTGTTTATATCACACATAATCCAAATAATAAGTTGCAACTACTAAGAGACAAGTAAATCAAACATAATACATTATGCTAGTTTTAATAATACATGGGTTCCTGTCATGGACTATGATAGCTAGGGACCATAATAAATATTACTTGTGATATATCATTTTCATAAAAGTAGTTGGAAGATGGAATTTATCTCATGTAACCTTTATTTATGCATAATTTATATTACAGAACCATTATAACCATATTATCTATAGTAGAATATAATTGATAGAGCCAAAGTATTTAAAATTCTATGGCCTATATATTGTTATCCATGATATGGGTTAGATATATAGTATGCCAAAGTTTTTTTTGTTTTTCTAAATTTTATTTAAGAATAGATTTAAATGGTTTATAAAATTATTATAAAGTATTAGAAAATTGTTCATGGGATGCTTATAAATTTATAAACATGATTACAAATTAATTAATTATAAATCCTTATAATTAATTTACTATTTTTTTAAAAAAATTTAATTAAATAAATTTACCTTAATTATAATTATTAACATTAAAATAACATTATCAAATTATATGAAATTAATTATAATTTGGATATAATTTTTTATATGAAAATAATAAATATAATTTATATAGTTTTTATAAATCACCAAAATAAGATAAAAGTATAGAGTTTATATTTAAAATTATAAATTGTTCATAACTATATAATTATAAATGTTTATATTAAGACCATATTTTAGAAAGCATTCAATCCATTTCAAAATTATTTTTGACTATTTATATGATCAATGATTAAATAATATAATGATTATGTAAAATATTTATATAATAAAAAATAAAAACGAATGTTTTTATATATCATTTCATAACATATATTTAATGTAAATTATGGATAATAATTATTATTAAAGAGTTCATATAAGGAATAAATATAAAGATTTTATCTTTATCCAATTATAAAATTTCCATAATGGATGCTAAATAATAAAGTATTTATAATACCATTATTTATGAATTGTTCATAGAGAGTTTATCTCATTTTTAAATATATTAATTGTTTATTTAATTATTTTATCCCAAGATTTATTACTCTCTCTCTCTCACACACACACACACATATATATATATTATCAATATTTATATTATTTGGTTTATGTTGATAAACTACTTATAATTCATCAAACATGCATCAAAGGAGTAACATGATCAGTATTATTATTGATTTAGTTTTCTTATTCCCTGAATTTGGATTTTACATGCTTATGAGTGTAATTTAACTTGTTAATTATTATTTATAAAAAAATGGTGTCATAATTATAGTGGAATTGATTCCCCCTTAAATAAATTTTCCTTGTCAATATGGACTTTGAGTCAGACAAATCACTAGTTAGTAAAATATGATTTGTATAGAAAACATTGGATGGATTTTGGTTTCTCTAAGATTAAACTTGTGGGGACTATTTATTTCATTTGATTCTAATCCTTTAGATAAAAGGGTTTCACGTACCATATGGATTGGATGCATTTATAACTATATTAATGTAGGTGGATTTTAATTTGGGTTAGTAACATAATTTATGATTCGTGAAAAGTGTTATAGATCAATATGATTTGAATTTATTAGTTTGGTTGATGGAATAAGATATCAAACTAAATCATTAGAAGCATGGATACATGTTAAGGGAATACATGAGATAATATGGTGATATTAAATCACATTTTAAAAAACTAAATATTGATTTCCTTCTAAAGTGAACACTTCTCAAGTACTTGATTATCTATCCTCTTAAGTTCATGCAAAGGTCAAATGAACAAAGATTATATTGTATAAGGAAATAAAATAATGAGGTTACCCTAAGTGTTAGGTTCCCCTCTATAGAATTTTATTTGGGTTACACATAGTTATGATACCCTTAGAGTTAATATACCATATGATTGGTGTTTATTTTATCAAAATAATGGATTAGACAAAGAGTAATCCACTCAGATATCCATGTTTAATATATTTTATAATTAATGTAATATACTATATATATTTATAATCCATATAGTTAATGCTAGAGAAACATAATTTTCATTGTGAAATATGGATCATAATTGACTAAGCAATATGATGAGTTTAAAAGGGGTTATCATTTTAGTGGTAGAAATTTTAATAAAATAATTTATTCAATAAATATAAAACATTATACTCATCTAATGAAATATTATATTTTTTATAAATTTAATTTTCATCATCAAACATAACATAGATCTCAATATTTAAAAATGAGAATAATAATGTAATAAACTTCTTAAACTTGAATAAAACATAATATATTTTATTATACAAGGAAGAAAAAATCTTTCTACAAAAAATTATTATGAGTAATATAACTTCAAAGGTTTATAATAATAAAATCATGATAATTATGTGAAGTATAAATTTATACATTGATGTTTTCAAAAGTAGAAAATATATGATGAGAAATTATCTTCAAACTCTCATCACATATTTAGTTTGATTGGGAATGTTAATAACTTTGTGAGACTGAAGGTTTTCTTAAGGAATTATTGGGAAAAACAAAATTCATTTTAGAACTATTATTGGAAATTTTATTATAATATTAATGATTTTTGTAAAATATTTTCCCATTTACTTGTTGTTTTCAGTATTGATAAGCATAGTCTGAGATGATTAGGGTTTGGTATTTTGATGGTAGTTTCAAATGGAAAGGGTTATGTTATAAAGAAAATATTTAATTCCTACAAAAGTTATCCATGGTTATTTAATCCTAAATAAAGTCCAAAGAAATCCTTTTTCACATATGATTAATATGTAAGTGATGTCTTAACGGGTTTGAGAAGCTCTATGAAGAGTATTTGAATGATATCAATGTTCCAGAAATAAAATCATCAATTTTTAAAGGTATATGATACAAAATATATATTTTAAATATTATATAAGTATACATGAGTTAAAAATATTGGAAATAATTTACTGATCTTATAGTTTGTATCCAAATGATAAACTGTTGGGTTGAGAAACATGTTTTTGATTGAAATGGAATAATTCAATCTCATATAGATATAAAAAAATTATGTGTATCTACTTTATCTTATTTGATAAAGGAGGTTGTTTTATTCAAAACGATTTATTAAAATGAAAATGAGATAATGGATTTAATAAACATGGTCTATGATTTTTAAGATTCTATAACAAATAGAAATGGTGAAAAATATCAACTTAGTTTTAACTACAATAAAGGAATTTTATCTTGATGTTGGATCAAATACTAATTATTTAATCCCACCCGTCAGTGGAATATTTTAAATAGTATTTTCTTATTGTAAGAATATTACTCCAAATGCATTGAATACCATATATGTCATGGGTTAAAATAAATTAGTTGTTTAACATCCCTAAAAAAGATATGTTTTATTTCCAAAACATAATGAATATTGTGTATCATAACGTTATTTTATTGAAATAATTTATTCTACAAAAGGCGAACATGGTTTTTACTTGACTTTTTAATTTTTAATTATTAACTAATAGATGATTATAACAGTTAAAATCCAAAATAATTTCATTCACCATCTTAAAATTATTTATGATAGGATAATACCTAGGAAGGTAGTGAATTAAAATTATAATATTAACAATGTGAATATCATGTTATATCATAAAAGTGTTTTGGATGGGTTGGTGAAGAAATAATTTCATGATTTTCCTTAGGCACCAAAATTCAATGACAGGAAAGTTTGATGAAAATTTTCCAAGAATGATTTTGATGGTAAAAATAGAAACATTTCTAAGCCAAAATCATATGTTATTAACATCCTAACATTTGATATTAGGGAGTAAAGGATTTTCAATATTAGGTTAAAATAATTGATTATTTGGAATGTGATTCATAATTCTCACCATTACTAAATTTAACTTTGTTTAAAAATACATCACATTAAGCAATAATGGGTGTTTTTGTCACATGGTCACAAAAATATTTGGTTGTAATTACATAGAGATGTAATGAGTTTTTACAAAACCCTAAAATTGTATAAAACATAAGGAAATCTAGTGGTTTATCACATGTAATGTTATTAGATGATAACTTATGTTTGATTTTGTTATATTTTATAAAATCTTTTATGCATATACAATCTTTTATGTTATAAAGAAAGAAAACTATATATTATAATTCTTTCATATGGTCGACACATATTTCATGAATTGAAATTATAATTAACATAGAAATGTTTGATATTGAGTTATCCCTAAACTATGTTCATTATGGGATAATATAGGATGTGATTGAATGTTAAGGTTACTGTGGGTATGATTTCAAATAGAGATATATAATCTGATTTTGAGCCACAAATGATGTTTTTTATGTATTACTACATAATATACAAAAAACAGTAACATATAATTTATCATTGGTATATTAGTCGTGAATGCTTTATATTGGAAATTCCATATACAAGAGGTCACTGAGAAAATTAGCATGAGAACCTTTATAATTTTATACCATTCTTTCAAAAGGCATGATCTATTGCTAATAAAGGGTGGTTAGGTATGTTACTGATCATCATGTCATCGATTGGTGCTTAACCAAGATGGGATTTTTCATCTCATAGGACTAGCATGACATCTGGATGCTCGATTGAGATATAATAAGGATGTGTATTAAGATACATAGTTATGTTTGAATTATTTTACTACTTATTAGATGAGACTAATATGATGTGCTTATCCATTAGAGTGAATAATGTGTGATGTATTCATTGATGCAGTAAGTGTATACTTGGATAATTGAGAATATTTGAGTAGACTATATGGGATTAACATACTTATTTTCATAATTTTACTCTATATATTGTAAAAATATATCATATAAAAATGAATGACTTCTAGAAAATATAAATTGGTGGACTCAAGCATAAATATTTTAGCATTTTATAAAGACCATGATAGATCAATTTTTAACATGATATGAATTGATTCTTTAATAGATTCTACTCTATGATTACGATTATGAATTCAAGAATTAATATTTATTTTTCAATGCTACAAAGACCTATGGGATCACACGTTGTGATTGACTAAATATGGATTGATTTAGACTTAGATATCTCCTCTACAATTATTTTAGTGTTTATCTAAATATATTTTTAGATATCTATTAATATGGTGATACATATGATGTGATACACAATGATGTTAATGATATCTTCACAAAATTTCATTGGAATAAATACAAATGTTTTTTTTGAAATGGTTTCACATGTTATTCTATTTAATACAATATAAGGTGACATTGTAATAAGTCTATTAAAATTTAGTGAAAGTGGGATATTTTTGGAGATATTTTCTAAAAGAAAAATATATATGTTGTAAATTTATTCTTTATATTCTTTATGAGTGATAATGTCATATAATGAAACATGAATTGTTCAAAATACATATTTTAATCCATGATTTTATATATAAGGAATCTAATTAGGGGTTTTCAATAGACTGTTATAAAATAACATGCCACTACCTTGTCCTATAAGTGGAGTTTCAAATAGTTAACATTTGAATCTTTGTATATTGGATATCATTATTCAATGTTCCATCTATTTAAATGTATGGAAAAGTAAATTCTATGATGAAAAGAATACATGAGTTTTGAAATCCATTTACTCATGTGTTGCAATGTATGTGTAAATTAATGACACTCAGTGAGAGAACCTAAGAGCTCATGTAATTTTAAAATACCATTTTAAACTTTGTGTGAAAAATGTGGAATTTCATGATTAACTCTCCTTACCCAAAATCTCTCATCTCCTTCCCCTTTAGCTTTTTAAGGTACAAACATGTTGTTGAGTGAAGGGGAGTCCCACCCATATTATGGGTGATTAATTTTAACTCATAGAGACACCACGGTGGATGGATTCATTAGTATTACTCTAAGAGATCGTCATAAAAAATTTAATTCATGAATAAATATTAGTGGTATTCAAATAGAAAGAGGTACCCAAATTATTTATTTTTATAATATTTTTTTAGTTTCATGCATGGTTGAGCTTTGATTATTTTATATTTGTTTCAACTTAATTAGACATGTTTTGTTTAATCCTATGAAACCAAACAATAATAACTCAATAATATTATAACAGTACCCCATACATGTCTAACTATGATATACATATAAAAATTACTTAATAGTAAATATGGATTACAATAGTAAAAACATTATAAATAATATGAAAAATATAACAATGTGTGTAAAACCATTGACATGACTGATAACAATACAAAAAATTACTAAAATTATATCTTGAATTTATCTCCCAAGAGAATGAGGCCTATTGAATTTACTTAAAATATCTTGAACATATTTTTTTATTTCATGAGGTGTGTAAATACAAAAAGTGAGAATAAATTCTTATTAGAAGACACTGAAAACCCTAACATCCCATGAAGTTTAATTTTTATAATATATAAATAGTGTTAAGATATAAATTATGTAACAAAGTCATTTTATCACGAATATAAGGTATTTTGGGTAATCCATGATGAATAAATATTCATATACCTACATCATCCAGTGTTAGTATAACCTCTAATATCAACTGTGGAACGAGAAGCCAAATTCATGGATCATCATCAATATATCATATTCTAAACACATGGAATAATCATCACCTCATATTATAATAAAATTAAATCACATATTTCCCCAGGCCTAACTCAAGCCAAGATGAACACATGTCTCCTAGGAAAATACCTAATGTCTCAACATAACAATTGGTATATTTCATGTTTCTAACTTGATGGAAATTTAAAAAATATTTTTTATTCAAACACACTTAAATAACATTATTTTTAGATAAATATAGTATAATTCATCTCTATGTTATCCCTGAAAAATTCCAGAATCACTTTTCAGAAACACATGCCAACCCTTTGGAACTCAAACAACCTTTGATACTCAAATAGAGAATTTCTAGTAAGCATTTCACACATAAAAATATATTTGTTATCTTTTAAGCCAATTACTAATTAAAACCCTATTAATTATAAAATTTACCCATTTTCATACCACTTTTCATCACATTAAATATAATTTATATAAAAACACATTAATTATAAAAAATAATTCTATAACAAAATTTTCAAAAAAACACATAATTATCTATCCTAGTTTATTTTCAATGTTTATCTCTATAACTTATTACTTTTATCCCAAATATATTTTGTTTTTAATAAATATATAAAATTAAATTAAACAAAAAATTAACTTTCTTCTTCAAAACATCTCAAAAAATTCACCAAACCACAATATGAACTTTTATAATAGTGAATCACATCTAGAACATTAAAATCATCACTAAAACATAAATATCAAACAATGTATTATTCTTATTAATTATTTTAATAATAGTTGTCTTAAAAGAAACCCTTAATTATCCATTCTCCTCACTTAATAACCTAATTAATTATATATTTCAATAATTCAATCACCATAACAAAATATTAGAATGGAAATATAACCCAAAAAATTACGAAAAATTATTCTATAGCATTATAACTATTTTTTCATATAAATTAAAGCACTTAAATCATTAAATTAATATAATAATTCTTAAATAATACATAATAAAAATATTAAACATTAAAATAATAAAAATTTCAAATAACTCACATATAAATCATAATAAAAAAATGGAACAAAGTATTTAATATTCAAAAAACATAGAGATATAAGAAAATCATTGAATTAGAAAATAATGGAAGGAATTAAAACACAACAATGAAAAAATCGTGATGAATTTACATAAAAATAGATTATATAAAGATCATATTGATTTGAATATAAGAATCCAAAAAACCCTGATTTTGAGTTGAAATAATGGAGAAATCAATTATTGAAGATGATAAAATAAAGATGAGGCTTAGGGTGATGAACATCAATCAACATAACCGATAAAATGAGGGAATATCATATTAAAGTACACATGTCAGGATAATATATAGATGATAATGAATATTTTTTAAGAAAACCATCGAAAATACTACTTAGTACCTAATCCATGGACACATTCTTCTGATGGTCTTTTTAGGAAATCATTAGAAATACAAACTCCACTAGGTACATTGTACACCACACTAGGTTTTGGTCGTACCTAGTTGGATAAATCCAGTAAGTTCCACCACATAATGCCAGAATTATTCTCCCTTCTCTTAGAACCCCAAAAATAAGATTAAATTATGTGAAAAATGTAATTCATAAATATAAAAAATAAATCAGTAACATACCTTAATGATTGTGATCATTACAAACTAATAAACAATGGTCTTCTCATCCCAAATAAGTTTAAACAAGAATCAATGATAAATAACTATATTCATTATAATCTTACTTATACTTTATATTATCAAGTATTATCTTTCTCGTGTCTATAATAATATAGAAAATGTAAAATTGGAATGATTTTTCCTTGTAACTTCTTTATAATATGATCAAAAATACACATTAGTCTCTTAATAGAAGAAAAATTCAAATCTTGATCCATGAAATCACATTAAGGAATATGTGATGGATACCATTTGTATTTACTAAGAATAGAAACATGGGAAATATCATTCATATAACTTATGTTTAAAATAAATTCCATTTTATATGAAATTTACCCAATCCTATATAAAATTTCAAACAACCACACAAACTTTGAATCCAACTTCCCTTTTTTTACCAATTCTATAATTTTTGAATCATGGTGGGATTTGAATAATGACATGGTATCCAACTTAAAACCTAGGAGGATCATACCTATGATATAGAAACGTCTTATTACTACTCTGAACTATATGAAATCTCTTCATAATCATTTTTAATTTATCTAATGTCTGCTTTACCATGAAAATACAATGGAAACATTCCTTAAAATTTTTTATACAACACAATGGTGTTCAATATAGCCTTTCACACAAGGACTAAAATGAATCCATATAAAAAACTCATTGCTAGAAATTATTATAAAAAACTCTACCAAATAATCATGATCTTCTAACATTACTCAATAATATAGTACCCATACATGGAGCGTAAACTTAAAAATCATAATATTTTAATTATATTGGCCATAACTCTATGAATGATAAGTTGTTCTCAACATAACAGGAGAACCCAAATCTTTATGAAATAATTTGCCTAATTAATATGTAAATATAACATAATAATACGATACAATGACTTTTTTTGAAACCCAAGAGTCCTAAAAATTTCTTTGACATATGGCTTCCCTATATCCTCAATTGTCTGAGTCTCTCTAATCATTTGAAAATAAGAAACATTAGTTAATCTCTCAATAATGAGCCACACTATATCCTTTACATTATACAATATTAGGGAATATATCCATAAATACATAGTCATATTATCCCATTTATATTCCATGATTGTTAATGAATAAATATTAATTTTTTTTAATTCATTTTTAGCCTTCAGTCATTGAGAGATAAAGAATATCTAAATAAAACTCTCAGACTCTTGTTTCATACTTGACAAGAAAAAGTATCTCTAAAAACAATTGAATATTTTGGTAAATTAATGAATAAATTTACATCAATAAATATAAAAAATATATCATAACATCTTCTCACTAATCCATTTGACCAAAAAATCATCTCAATAAATTCAATATAGAACCCATGCCATGTGCCCAACATGGAATATTCTCCCAACCATATAAAGTTTATTTATAAATGTGGAACCCAAAATATAAAACTTATCCTTTTTTCACATACACTATGAAGGATTTTGTTATTTTTAAGGAGATAAAACAACACAATACTCCACTATAGATGTTAAATATGTTACTCTTAGAAAAGAAACTTCAATGTACACGACAATTTTGACTCCCGAACAACATTCACCAATGATATCCTCTTCATATAATTAAAAACACCATTCATTTTATCAAGTGAATATATCGTATTAAAATAAAATAAATTAATATATTCAATCCATATTATATGTCATATACTTAAATCCCTCTTAGAAAATGTATACAATTAGTTATTGTGGTCGGATAATACCAAAAAAAATTCATGAAAAAAATAATGACACCAAATTTTTAGAGAATGAAAAACTATAAGAATATCAATATCATAGGTATGATAATATTAATTGTGAGGAATTAAATGATAAAAAAATATTACACTTATCGCCCCTCTTGTATCATTACACACCAATCTCAGACAAGAGGAAACAAAGAATAACATTTAATGCCTCCCAAAATTCCTGTAAAATTAATAGATGTAATTATGTCAACCACTTTTTTATCTCATTAAGAAAAATCTAAAATTTACCATCCTAAAAAAATTTACACCCTTATCAATTAATACTAGTATTAAAAAAACTAGGTGATAAAATATTTGATTAAACAATGATAATATCATATAAATCCTATGAAATTATATATATCAAATATAGTATTTTGAATCTACCAAGTTACTATATATAAAACTTCTTAGGATCTACTGATATTCCTAATTTGGAGATGTAATGATCAGGAAATTTCTCCTCTTAAATACAAAACTGACATTCTTTCAAATTGGTAAACAAGTTATGAGCTCTTAACATTTCCATGATTGAACATAAAATATATTTTTTCTCCTAATTTGATTATGAGTAAACAAACATATCATTAGTAAATATGATTATAAATGAATATAAATAAGGGATTAACCCATGGTTATTCATGTTTATAAACATTGATGGTTCCAATTTCACCTTGAGGGGTATCTTTAAGAATAACAAATAGCCACACCATGTCTGAAAGGATATCTTTGCAACATGTTTAGCTATAACCGGAAATAAATGACAATAAAATCGAATATATATCTTTAAAAACCAACAATATCATCTAAAATTATTTAATAAATAATTGATGTATTATAAGACTACTCATTGTTAATATAATCCTAATTTATCAAATTATATTAAGCACATATCCACAATATTTTATCAAGTTTCTTGATAAAAAGAACTAGAGCAACCCATATAGATATATATTATCCAATGAATCTTTTTAGATTTATGGTCTTCAAATTGGGTCCTTAACTCCATGCGATCTGATAGATACATGAGATATGAAGGTATAATAATAGTCACAATACCTAGAAACATGTCAATAAAAATCTAAACCTCTCTATTAATCTATAACCCTACCAAATACTTTGGAAATACATACTGATACCGATCAACCAATGGAGGAAAATGACCCTAAAAATTACCTTTGTTGTACTAGGAATCACACCCAACACTTAAGATGTAATCATACAAAGTTACCATAAATCATATCTATCACTACATGCTTGATAGTCACACTCCCCTAGAAATACATATGATGTATAATGACAATGAAGGAATGTCACATATATCTAATTTGAATCCCAATATGCATGAAAATATAAAAAAAGTATTTGTTAATAATCAAATAAAAGCATTCCATCTCAAAAGTATATAAATAATAATGTTATAAATAGCCATAAATATCAATAATATAAGATGAGAATCTTCCAATATACTCCTCTTTTTTTCACAACAGGGAATTACACCAGTTAAAAACACGAAAGCCAAACTATGGGAAAAATGATATTAAATAATGAGAATAACTAGAGTCAAACAAAAAAAACCAAGGTAGAGGTAACTAGTATCCTACCCTTAACTGTGGAAGAGACATTTCCAATATTTACTAGTTTATGTTTAATAGAAAATTACTGACATAGCCCCATACATCAATGATGCCCCGATATATCCAAACTACCATTAATAACATAGGTCCATTGAGTATATATCCAAGAACATATTACACATTTATGATTTAACCTTATATATATATATATATATATAGATTTTAATCTTTATTGTTGAACTACACCATGCATGAGATTTCTATGTGGGAGTTGAACCATATCCCATACCATTTTGAGATAATTTACAACAAAACTTCTAAAGATATACTACCTTTAAAAAATAGTAAGACTCATTGGAATCATTTATACAAATACACCAAGTATTGTATTTTCGACCGCACTTATGACACTAAAAATATACCAAGTCTTAGGAAGAAGGATAACAAAAGGAATTCCCCTGAACACCCAATCACTCACCATAACTATAATAATCATCTCCCATTATCTTCACTTCACTATGAGATCACGTTTTTACCACTTAAGCTATATTCTATTCCTCAATATTTTTCTCATCCATGAGATATTTGTTTACTAAATTTGTAAAAGTAGGTAATGAAAATAGAAAAACCTTTAATAAAATGTCAAAAAAAGTCTCACACTCTAATTGATCATCCTTAAAAACATTAAATACTCAGAAGGTTAGAGTAAAAAAAATATTCTATAAACATGGTTTCATAATTGATAATGGATATATTCCCTCAATGCACATCCATTAAATATTATAAATTATCCATACATGAGTTATATGAATATAACTGGTTGAAAAAGAGTGCCTAAAAATATTCCCATGATAAGCCCTCATTATCATTTTCCCAAAATATGATACCCCGATATTGTAATGATGTAACCTAGAGTATAATGAAAATAAGATTTAATTTCTTCCCCTCAGTAGTGTTATTTAACATAAAAATAAAATCTATGACATCTAACTAACATTTCACTCCATGAGGCCCACTATTTCCTTTAAATATAGGATGTTGTTGTTCTTTAAAATCGTGAATTACAATAAATACCACTACTTATTCCAAAGGTGGAATTCTAAATATATTTTTGATTACTTTAAAAAAAATTCAATGATCTTAATCTCATCCATAGACTCATGATCACAGACCAAGAAAACGTTCTTATATTACCAATTCATATATCCTTAATTACAATTCTCATACTCAGACTCCTTTCACGATGAATAATTAACTCGCTTATTAGGTTCCATAATTCTAAAAAATTAAACACATTCTATTTATAAATAAAAAATAAATTCTAAAACCAATAAACATACCATGAATCACTTCCCTTACATAATCACACTACAATTAGTAAAATTAAACTAATCATATCACATCATGAAGTCTATGTCATTTTTTTCTTAATTAATCCTTTATGAAAAAATTATTCATAAAGATAATAACTTGTTTTTTGGAATTTAATTTATAAATTAAAAGATAAATCATGGATAAATCACAAAAAATTGTTAACACAAATATTCCAGGTCCTTAAATGCCCAAATAATGTAGAATAACCCAAAATCATTCCAACTGAGTAATAAAAAAAATCTATAAATCTATTTTAATTACCTGGAAAATAAAGTCACATAATAATGAGGTAACTTTGACTTATACTATTGTTTTATAGGTAATTAATACACAAATAACTTTAGTACCATGTTAGAATTTCTGATCTCTAACCAAATGACTACTAAATATCATCAATTGAGAAAATAAACAAATATAAGGACATATTGTGACATCCTAACTTGGTTATATCATACTACTATTGTTAAAAATCCCCTAAACCCAGGTTCACCCAACAATCACCTGAGGCTTGCGATTAGTGTCAACAGTTTGATGATATTTCTCAGGGAGTGAATTTCCCTTAAAGGATCAATTTTAACAAAGTACTCAATACATAATTAAAATAAATATTACAGGATGTTGAAAAAAATGATAATAACAAAACAATAATATTAAAACAATATCGTATACATGTCTATATATATGTAACACATTGAAAAATCAAAAATTAAAACATAAGTACAAGATTTAAAAAGATATAAATGATTTTAAAAATAAAATAGATTGTGGACAACCCTCTACATTACTCTAAATATGGCCATAGACTACTCCAGAATGTGTTATGATATCATCTCATATAAAACATATTCATATTTCCTTTACCAACAACTTCACCCATAGTATATAAGCACATGAGGTGATTATATATAGAGAAAGAAAATAAATTCCATATAAAAACAACTGAATCGTATAGAATCCGATGGATTTTAATTATGATAATATAAAAAACTGTTAAGCATAAAATATTTTAAAAATATTAATTTTATCATTCATATAATGTATAATGTGATATCCATGGAACTGAGATATTCTCATTTTGGATTCAACTAGTGGTGGTATAACCTTAAATATCAAGCTTCAAGAAATTATCCAAACACATATATTAACGTTAATATCTCATATTAGAAACTCATATAATCATCATTATCCCATATTTAAAAAAAATTTCATTAAATATTTCACTAATCCTAACCCCATGCCAACCCAACACATCTCCCTCACACAAATATCTTATGTCGCAACCAAATAAAAGGCTCCCAGGAAGTTTCTAACTTCCTAGATCATTGCACACCATAAATTGTAGTGTAAATTTAACTAAACATAACATCTTTTCATGATTAATAAAATATATTTTAACCCTAATTTACCTATAAAACATCACAAATAATTTTAAAAAACACAAGAAAACACTTTCTAACTGAAAAAAAAAATTTATACTCCAATTAAAAATTTCTATAATGTATTTCACACATAAATATCTCTATATTATATCTCTTATTAAAATTACATAATAAATCCATATTAAGTAATAATTTCCCCTAATTCATATCACATTTCATCATCATAATTCTAATTTTAAGATTGTACATATCACTTTAAACAACATATTTTCCAAAAAAAACATACCAAAAATCACAAATGACTCTCTATGTTAATTTGGAGTGTATAAACCCTTCCCATATGCATGATATCCCAAATATATTCAATTGAATAAAAAATTAAAAATTAAATCACACAAAATATTAAGAATCTACTTCAAAACAACTCATCAATATTCATAAAAAAAATATTCTGAATTTTTATTATGGAAAATCACATCTAACACATCAGAATAATCACTAAAACATTAATTTGAATCCATTTTTCTTATAAAAACTTATTAAATTTTCTATTTTATCAATTTTACAACTCATTTTGACATTTTTCTCACTAAATCAGTTATTAAATCATGAGTTTCTACATTTATAGTAATTTAACCCTTTATTAGAACACCAAAATGACCCAAAAATTTATAAAAAACTTATTCTACAACATTAAAGATAATTTTCTAAATCATTATAAAAACATAAATCATTAAGTCAATAATTTAATATATAACCTTCTAATTATAGTAGGTATTATTAGAAAAGAAATTTTATATCCCATATGAGAAAAACTATAGACATATATTTACGACTATCCTCTGGGAGGCTCATAAAATATCATTATCTATATTCACTTATTTATTCTTTTATTATTTTAAATATTTAAAAGGGGGAAAACATGAAAACATTTCAAAAAACGAAAATAAAAAAACAAGTAAAGGAATAAAAATAAGGGCGAAACGAGATGATCCTTATGTTTCAAAAACATAGGAGATTCATTATCTATACATGTTGTTATAAACTCATTCTATGGAAACATCAATACTATTAACTATCCAATTTCTTCTATCTAAGTTATTGAACAAGGGGTAACTTAGATACCACCTTGGTATACCAACATTCGTCTCATCTATAGTGTAGAATGGTGAGTATTCCACGACAATAGACTTATGACTATATAAACAATAAATTCCACTATATATGGTTTATGTCCATAATTCTAAACTCTAACATATTATAAAAAGGGAATGGGAAAGGAGGGAGAAAATATTATGATAGAAGAGAGATCACAATCAACATTATGAAGCAGATTGGATGAAAACCACTAACCCACATCGACCAAAATCTTAACTACATCAATAATGAAAAAGAAAAACATATAACTAATTTTTATGGATTTATATACCCATGTGATCTCCCCAAGTGACCAAACCTTGGGTTAATTTCCCATATTCATGGATACGAGAGATCAAAAAATGGTTACAAAATAGAAAATAGTGAATAAATATAATATTAAAATTAAAAAAATAACAAAATAAATACAAATATATCATACTAACCCCTCCAAAAGAATCAATGAATGTGATCTTTTACAATGGAGGGTTGATTGTAATTTTATAATTCTGAGATGAATTTAATTTGTTTTCTTGGTGAACCTCAGATAAATTACCATTGGATGAGATTTGTCTTATCTAATAAACATATATTGGTGTATTATTCTTTTTCCCCTAACATCCTAGAATTTACCAAAGAATCTACAATTACCCTATATTATGACTATATGGATGCATGACATATAGAGAGTACACTCGATCGTTACCTAATTTAGAAATATTAACAGTAAGTAATATTATTTATGGTTAATAATACCTTTATTGGAATTTTTATGTATTTTTGTTCCATTCCACAACAAGAGTTCATTTTTAGATGGATTCCCAATTGAGTTGTATAAACAAATTTCATGGTTTATGTTCCTCAATTTATAATGAACTCCCACTCAAAAAAGACTTTTCAATAATATTTTGAATAATCCATAGAATGTATCTTATTCATCTTATTTTTTTCACTGAACGTATATGTTATGACATAATGTTTCTTTTATAACTGAGTTTGTAATATACTAATAACATATACATCAATATGTTGCATTATATTGTTTCATTTTCTCCAAAGTAGTACCTCAAAAATTATTTCTGACCTTTTATTATAATTAGATGTGATTGGTTTCATGGTCCCAAGGATTTGATTTCATATAATTCAACTAGTATGATTTAATTTGGTTCCCCATTAATGGATGAAGATGTAGGAGAAGATGGAAAATAGTACAGAAACCCAACACACACTAATGGAATAAGTTTTTCTCACATCATTTTTTACATCGGTTAATACGCAATGTTATTTTAGGTAACATTATAAATATGTTTTTAAATTTATATAGTAAAAATGGAAATTATAAATACATTTTTGAGATGTTTTGAAGTAGCTTATGAACGAATTTATATGAAAAATATTTTACCGCATCGGTCTTTTGAAAACACCGATGTGGAAATAACATTATCCCATCTGTTATTTCAAAACCAACATGAAAGGGAATCAATATTTTTTTATTATTAAAAAAAACCCAATATGAAAAAGAATATTATTCATGGTTTACTACATCATTTAGATTAAATTTGATGTGAAATATTTTGTACCTCGTGGGATTTTTAAAAAACATGATGTGAGGAATATTAATTTACATTTTTTCATCTGTTATAACATAACTAACATAGAAATATACATGTATTAAATGAAATTATATTTATTCTTCCCATCACAACATTATAATATATTAGACATAGAAAATAGTTTAATAGTAGAAACCTATCAATAGAAAAATTGCCACAATGCAAACATTTAAAATTTGATCTTTCAAGTTTACAATGTATATTACAAATAAACTAAAATATAATAAATCCTTCATAATGATCCACCAATTAAATTTTTTTTGGATTGTAGATATTTTCCATTATAAGGACAAGGTTCATCATAAAAACAAAAATTAAAAACAAATCATTTAACAAGTATAATCAATAAAACAAGTGAAAAATTAAAGGAAATGTTTATAACAAAATATAATATTCTGGAAGTTCATAACTGTACCAGTAGAAATTATTTAAGACATAAATCTTAAAAAATAATATCTATATTCGTTTAAAATTTATTTTAATGAAATTAACATTTATAAAAAAATAAATTAAAAATTAAATTTCATATATTATAGCTAAAATGTGGTAGTTGAAAATGAAAATTCCCCATGGATTTTACATATTTGACCATTATCCACTTCTTTATTATCGTATATTCAAATTAATTCCCTAGATTATTTGAAATTAATATTAATAAATGAAATTAAAATTTCATTATAATAAATAAAATTATTAAAATATTCAAACATATGTTTTCAATACAGTCATAATGTTTTATGACCCTTCACAATGGATAGAGAATTGCCATACAAGTGTCTTCAAACTTTGTAAAAAACACCCAATATCAAATGAACACTAATATAAATTAATATATAATGTGAGAGGTTATTTTGGTAAGATATATATAAAAATTAAAGTAATATATATTTTTAATCTCTTGAATATAAGAAAGCCTCCGACATTCAATAATGTCATTCCATTTAAGTCATTCAATAATATAATCCATTCAAATCACATTAGTCATTATCCTCAATATAGGTGAAATAAATTTTGGGTCTATAAATCCATATACCATTGTCATTTCATTCTACATAAAAATGATATAAATATAACAAACAATAAAAAAATTTATGATCGAATATTTAATAAATTAATAAATTTATATATTTAAGTTAATTGACTTACATTGGAAAAACATGCACCATATTGATTCAAAACTCTTCTACTCTTACAATCTATATGAAATATTTTCTCAAAAGATTCAGAGTTATTGCACACCAAAAAATTCCATATTTTGTAGGAATCATGAAAACATCTAACAAAAAAATTAAATATATAGAAAGTATATGAAGACAAGTAGAAGTTGTATCTGAAGTTAGAAAAATATTTATTTACTTTATTTTATACAGTATTTCTTTACCTTTAATGAATTCTTATAAAAAATAGATAAATATATATACTTTAAAATTTTAAAATAAAATTAAAAAAAGGCGAAAGAAACATATAATATAATATACCTCTATAATAATTTACAAACTACTCAAGATGGACAAACTAAATAATGGATTATACATTGACCACCTATACTAACCTAATCTGTAGGAAATTGTGTTATTGTTGACATTTTTACAATATCATGTATAATGAACCTATGATTCTCTATCTATGTCTTTTGATAATGAATGGTATCTCAAATATAAAATATCATACCATATGAAACAATATGATGATTAGGATCATCAAAATATATCTCAAAATAAATGGGAATTTGGGGAGGATGGGTGTTGGAGTAGGAAAAGTTGGAGGAGAGGGACCTACATGAGGAGTTGTAGGTGTAGGTTATGTGGGAGCTGTGGGATTTTTAGGTAGAGGTGGAGGAGTGGGATTAGTAATCTGAAACTATATTTTCATGTCTATAGACATCAATTATATTGGATATCAGATCCTTTACTCCATAACCACATTAATAACCAAAACATTAGGTTCAAAATATTATATTTTTTATAGACATCCTACATTGAATATGATTCTTTACTTAGAAACACTTTATATACCGATACACCTACTAGGTATCCTCATACACGACCCAAGTGTTCAGCCTTTCCTAATTCTATAACCAAAATAACCTTCATAACATATGATATGAATACCCCAAGTCTTCTCTTTTCCTAAAAAAATCCTATATATAATATCATAAAAAATTAAGTGAGTAACAATTCATAAATAATTGAGTTACCATAAATAAATTAATTAAGTAAACATCTAACAATCCTCTTAGTTACAACGCTAGACTATTCTATAAGATATTGTAATTTTTTACTCATCCAATCCCTCTTCCATTATCATTACTAGATATGGGACGAAGGGTAAATGTCTAATGATAATAAAGACACCATTGTCTTTTTTATTGAAAATTTTAGGTATCATTTGTTCTTCCAATAATGCATACCCTCCTAGAGAAAATGTATGGGGGTATACATTTCCAGATTAGATCTCCAAATGAGATCCCCTTATTTTCTATAAATTAAGAGTAAATAAATCATTAATATAAATAACACTTAAATATTTTCATTGTACATACCAAAACTAATTCTTTTGATCTACTTTAAATAAATTTATACAATGTATATTCATTTAAAATAAATATATATCAAATAAATTTTGTTGTTGCTTATACCCAAAAATGAAATCCGATGTGTGGGTTTATTTAAAATCCCACAATATCATAACAACTATTTCAATAAATTTCATCATGATTTATACAGTGTTATTTATATCATATTCCATATGCTAGGAAGGGTGAAAACATATATTAGTATGAAAATTTACTAATATGTAAGATGATAACAAAATATCTACCAAAACATTGTCCAAAAATTGAGATATTGTCATTTCTTAAATAATTGTCCAATCAGAAATAAAAATATTAGTTTTTCTTATGGCCCACACTGTAATAAAAATCATGAATTGATTTGGATTTGTACCTTTTGGAATATAAATATCATAAAAGTCAACTAGTATCCTCTGGTCTAGGCTATAAGAAACTAACTATTTTAGTAAATATTTTCTACGACATTTACCATCCATCAAACACTTTTCCCCACATGCATGTAAATTCATTCTATACATACAGATGAGGATTCTCATCAATAGAAGTATGTGTATGTTCTTCATTATATGCATGTGTATGATCCTCACCAAAAGAATGTGGTAGATCAGATGTATGATCTATTAATATCCTACAAATCAAAGTAATAAACAGTTAGTACACATATATAGAAATACAACTATAACACACCAATATAAACATAAAATATAAAATTATTAAACAAAAATTAAACTAAACTGAACACATATTTTTTCATATTTGTTATATTTAACTAAAATGATAACAACAATGATGAGAGATAAAAAACAAAAATAAATGAAAAAAATCCAAAAAATAGTGCGAGATTTTAAAAAATCATCCAACATATTACATCATTTTTTACACCAAAAATAATATTCCATGAATATCTAAAAAATTATTAAACAAAAAGTAATTAAAACTGAACAAATTTTAATTCATACTTGTAACATCCCAGGTAAATAAAGAAGATGAAATTTTCATATTTATTAATATTGGTGAATAAAATGTTAATATTACTTTACAGGTAATGCGATGTTCTATGGCGTACCCAATAAGCAACAATGAGATTCTCTAAAATCTTACGTTGTAGACTAATAATATAATAATATTATTTTAAATGGTATTTAACTCCTAGCCATTGTAATGGTGGGAATGAGTATAACTACCTACAAATTGATTATATATGTTTGTTAAATATTTTTACATTTATCTATTAAAAGTTAGAGGCTTAAAATAAGAAAAGAATTCGATTTTAAGCATAAATATTCTAAATTTCTTTAAAAGGTCGATTAACCGCCTTTTGATGGAGAACCATTTTTAAAACTACTTTTTATCAATTTTATATGTTATATTTGATTAAATAATATCCTTATTCAGATTCGGGACATCAAAATGTACTTTGTGTAAATGTTTGTTATTTTTCTGATAAAGATCATTTTTAATGAACATGGAAAAGTGTTGTATTTTAATTCAAAACCTCCTTTTAATCTAATTTATTTATATGGATATATTACCTTTTTAATTGGGTTTAAAGTGTAGTTAAAATATATTTTTACAATTAAATCCAATGGTGGTAATTGGAATTAAATTCAGTTTGAAATTGGACATAAGAAAGTGTTAATCTTTTGATAGATATTGGTTCTTAAAAAGACACTATTTGTTTTGATAGTGGGAATTAATTATTAAATTAATTAATGAAACTTCTATGTATTGAATTTGGTAAAATGGAAATCATTTTTTAATTTGGAATATCAAATATACTTTCGATAAATTTTTGGTATTTTTCTGACAAATGTTCATTTTTAATGAATAGTGAAAAATACTGCATTTTAATTCAAAACTGCTTTTTCCTCTAATTTAATTAAATAAATATATTTTTCTTTTAATTGGTTTTAAAGTGTATTTTAATTATTTTTTTATCACTTAATACATGTTTTTTCATTGGAAGTAATTTCACTTTTCAATTGGATGTAAAAACAAGTCATCATTTTGAAAATTTTTTACTCCTTAAAAACCTGTTTTTGGTTTTTATAACATGAATTATATTTAAATTAATTACGAAAAATTCTGTGTTTGGAATTTGGTAAAATGGAATCTATATTTGGAATCAGAATCTCCAAATTATGTAATTAATACTATTTTGTTGGACACTATGAATAGTAACGACGACAATTATCTTTAATTTTCGTGATTATTTAGTAATCCGGTAGTTAAGGGTAATAAAATAATATCATAATAATATAAAATTACCCATCCATGTTTCTTAATGCTATTTTTTCAGTCATTTCCGACCATGGGATGACTTGTTCCAACTTTGGGACCACATGGAATCACTTTAGTGTGATAATGACCGTTTACCATATTATTTTATAAAGAACGGAAAATATAACCAAAGTATGTATCACCAGAGTAAAAAGAATTTAGTTTGGTTTATATAAAATATATCTTAGAATATAAATAGTAATTGGATAGATAAAAATAGTTCCTGCATAATGGTTTTTTCTTTATAATTTTTAGTCATTAATTAAATAAATTTATTTAGGACACCATGATGATGTAGTGATTACCTCATTAAGTAATAATTGAAATAAATGAAATGATAAGGTAAAATATAAGACATAAACTTGTCAAAAACCACTTTTATGGGTGTAATTAGAACCCTTATCAACTTATCCTAGAAATATATCATTTTTAGGCCTTTAAATTCTGAGAATCGTTTTATAATAAAGTAACATTTCAAGACCTTTCAAAAGTGACCCTCCTCCCTCTTATAAAAGTCCCCCACCTCTACCCCCTTACCCACACCTCTAAAGCCTTTGGATCGTCCAAACTCTGATCATATTATCTCTACACATCCCTCTATTACACCTAGAAGCCTCACTTTGGGAAGAAGGACTTCCAAGGAAGCCTTTAACACAAATCAAAAAGAGTCACCTGATTTAAAGGTAATGCCTTCTCTTATGTTCTTTTGTTTTATTTTGCATCTCTAACCCCCTAACCTCTTTTTATTACATTCCTTTGTAACAAAAACGATATATTCAATATACAATGATGTTTTCATGAGAATTATTCGAGCTAAAAATACACACACCTCCATCTAATTGATGAAGAACATACTGTTTCTGTAGATGACGAACTACTGCCTCACGAAACGATGATTGTTCAATTATCTCATACCACATCTCATGGTGGCCATTAAGATGTCACTATTTTTATATATGATATATATTATGTTTATTTTTTCCTTATGCCTCTGCAGTTTTCTTTTATGGCATACATTTATGGTTTCCATGATAGGTAAACGTGATAATTTCATTTTAGGATGTGCGGACTACAACCCCCTCAAAGTGATATGGCTAATTCATGTCATACATCGAACATTTAAAAAATAGAATTTATTAAAATATGTAACATATATAATATATATATTATACTTTAATTATAATATACCTATGTATCATTATTTTTTCATTCCATTAAAGTATGAAATAGAAATGAAAGTAGCGTTCATGCATACATACAACTTACCGTCTCGATGAATGGTGCATTTCATTTCTTATCTCCAAATGTTATGTACAATTATAAGTACATATATATAATGGATATATATGATATATATTTCATATAAATGATGAATATATTTTTGGACTTAATGAACTTTGGACCACATGAACATCATTTAATTATAAGAAGTCTATTTTTTAACTCATGTACCGAACATCGACAAAAACGTCTGATATGAACTCACATAATTAACAAATTATTATAACATTATAATATGTAATATAAATTGAATGATAATATTTAAATTATTTCCTTAAGAAATTATAAATTGACCAATTTTTGTTTTTCAGGAATATAATGAAACGAACAAGACAAGTCAAACTTGAGGTAAGGGATCATACCTCTCTCTTTATTTTAAAGTACACTCTCTTATGTCATTCCTTTTAAGCTCCTATTTCTGATGTTGGGGGATATTATTTTATATTTATCTTACTATAAGTTTTATGTTCATATGATGAGAGACCCTATTTCATGTCATCAATCCATTTTTTGAAGTTTCAAGTGGTGCTGTTAGGTTGCCGAATTTTCATAAGGGATTTCTTTTCTCACTTTTAATTCCTTGAGATTTCCATTGTTCATCACTTATTTATTTCATGTGGTGTATTGTGTACTTAAATTTCATATATATTATCATTATTATATTTATATTCATAGTATAATGTGATTAATTTGGTTTTTATTATATTTTGGTCAAACGACTCGATTGATTACAACGATGCAATGGGTTTTTATCTCACTTTTTATTTTCGTGAGATTCATGATACATTTGTCACTATTTATTTTTGTGTGGTGTATGTACTACCCATGATTGTATTATTTGTGTAATATAATTTAATTTAGGGGTATTTACATCTTCATTGTATGACCCTTCTTTCATGGGGTGTACGTTTCGAAAGTTACCAAAATCGGTAAGGGAACCTTTCACCCTCCACTTTTTAAAATACTTTTTTTGGTTGGTATTTTAATTTACATATTCTTATGTTGAGAATTGTTCTTATATATAATTATTACTGTAAATGTTATGTCCAAGTGACGAGATACCCTTTTTATCTCTCATCGTCTCATTTTCTGAATTTTAAAGTGACGCCGTTAGGCTATCGATTTTTTGCAAGGGAACTTCTTAATCCAATTTAAATTCATTGGGGGTAAACCTCTACATCTTGATTATGTTGTGCTATGAATATGTGTGGACGACCTATGATTCTTTTACACATAATACCCACTTATATTGGGTGTATTTATATTTGTCAAAAATAATTATGTAATTGAATTATCCTTAATCTAAGGATACCAACTTTGTAAGGGACTTCATCTCAATCTCCTTTCATTGAGGCATATTTTGTTTTAATACAAGACTTTATTTTATATGATGTATAAACACCTTTGAGTTATCATTTCAAGGGAATATATTTCTACAAATCATTTTACTAAACAAAAAAAGGAATGTTTCTTTTAACATACGCGACGACAAGGAAATTTCCACCACCGCGAGTGTTATTTGATCTTTGGCTTCCTCAACAAGCTGTATTGTTTTTAAAAGAAAATAAATACCATATACTATATTATGTATTTTGGTATTGAAAATGGGTTTGACAATTGATTTGTTATGTCAATATATATAAGTGATATATTGTGACTGAAATGTGGAAATTTTTTCTTTCCTTTATATTTGTTTTCTATCTTATGATTTTATAATGGTACTTGGACATTTGACGGGTGGTTACGTGATAAACCAAATGACGGGTGGTGCCATGAATACCAGGATGGGTGGTTACGTTATAACCTCCAATGCATTGGGTATGGAAGTCGGCGGTATGGATATTCCATTTAGTGACTTGTATGGAAGTCGACCGCATGGTAATTTCATTAAAATATGATTATGTCCCAAGTTACCATTATATGTTATGTGTGCTTTATATGGGTTTTATGGTGATATTTTAGTTACAAAAGGGTAATCAATGATCTTTTATTCAGTGAAGAGTATTTACTACTTCATAAAGGCAAAAATTATTACTTATGAAAGTATTGATGATTTACTTATTGTTTTGAAAAACTAACAGTTTCCCTTCTTTATGTATCTCTTACTGAGCTTTTTTTTATCATCCCAAGTTTTTGAAATGTTTTTCACTAGACTTAAAGATGAATAGGGTTAAGGATGGGATCATTTAAAGAAAATCTATATAAAACATGTAACTAGACATGTTTTTTTAAGAGTTTTTATTTTATGAAAAAAATGGAAACTGAGTAGAAGTGCCTACTTTGTAATCTTTGAGATGTAATATTTATGTCCTAATTATCAAAAAATCTAAACCTGAAAAGATAACCAATGGGAAATTATTATTTTAATTCATGATTATTTAATGTTTTAATGTCGGGTCCTTATAGATGGTAATAAATGCCGGTTTAGATAACTTTGGAGGTTAGAGTGTTTTTTAAGCATAGGTGACAAGTTGTGTATAACCACAATGGTTAATATATTAGATGGATTCATTATTATTTCTAAGAGTTGGAATGAGTTTGAGATAACTTGGATAAGTATATATTAGTGTTAATATTCCTCATTATTACATGATTATTTTACTAATATACTCACACTGACCTTTTTTGTTTTAGTAAATGGATGGATCTTGAAGGCACCAAAGTCATAGTGGATGTGATGAAAACTGTGATAGTTTTCTGAAAGAACAACTAAATGCTATAGGAGCTGCAATAATATCTCTTGTGGTTATTCTCGACCAGCTATCAAGATACATTATTAACCACTTGAACCATGGTGAGTTCTCTAATACATCATCTACGAGAGAACCAACTAGATGTGGATGTTTAGGAAATAATTATAAAGGTAACCATTAGGGTTTATATGATCCATACTTTTGAGGTAATTATGGGTTACTATATGTTATGATGGAAAATGAAAGGCATGAGATAAAAATGAGGTTAAACTATGTTACGGTTATTTTTGAATATTTTATCTCTTTTTGGGGAATGTTTTAAGAATTTTATCATTTTGGAAAAAGGACAACACGTAGACTGTGTGACAACTCGTCGCATTGGACGAAGCTGCGAAAATCGAACCCACAACCAAAGTGTGACTAAGATTTATCACCTACCACTGGACTACGTGAAATCCCTAGTTAGTATGACTAATTATTTTTAGTTAAATGATCTTATGAATCAGGAATAGGTTGATTTTGGGTTATCTATAGAAATGATTAACCTATCCTGAAGGATATGTGATTACGTTAATTACTTTTCAGTATGATACTTTAAGAGTAACTGATGTTATTTGGAGATAAATGTTAAGATTTACCTTGTAAGACTATGTGGTTAAATCCTTCAGAGATTTGGGTTTCAATCTTAGTTTGGATTACTTTGAAGAATTTTATGGATAACTGTTTATTTAATGGTATTTCTCGAACCTTAGATTCTTTTTGTTGAATTTTGGAGATTAAGAGTAGTAATTATTTATATAAAGGATTATCCTTTTGGGGATTACCTGATCTCGTACTAAATATTTTGGTTTTGGTTATGGTCCAAAGACATGGGAAATATATAGTTCATATTTTGTGGATTATATGATTCTAATGAAATTGATTATAACGCAGTTAATGTGAACAAGTCAACCTAAATACTCATCTTTTGGAGAAAATATGAGTTTGTGTAAGAAATCTAGTAAGATATAAAAGTATACTTGACAAGTAAGTATGTTTATTTATGTTGTAGTTAATCTCATAAATAAATTATGCAATGAAAAGTAACTTAAAACAAAAATGTTTTTTGTTGAATTTTCCTACAGGGGAATCAAATACCGTTTAACCCATCACATGTTTGTGATTTCCTGGTGGTTAAATTTCCTTCTAATCGTGTTTTATATCACTCTAAATCAAGACATGACCCTTTTTTTCGCTTCCATATCCATGTCTTCCTACTTGGAATCCAAGTATGCATTATCTCAGGTGACCGTTGAACTTTTCGTTCTTTCTTTTAAAGTGATATTTTAATTTACTCCTTCACCAACTTGGGGCTTTCAATGAAGTTTCCGAGCCCAATTTTAAAATTGTGAGGACGTAATTCCCAAAAGGGGTAAGGATGTAACATCCCAGGTAAATAAATAATATGACATTTTCATATTTATTAATATTTGTGAATAAAATGTTAATATTACTTTAAGGGTAATGCCATGTTGGATGGCGTACCCAATACACAACAACGAGTTTCTTTGATATCTTACATTGCACACTAATAATATTATTTAAAATGGTAGTTAACGCCTAGTCGTTGAAATGGAGAGAATGAATAGAACTACCAAAAAAATGATTATATATGTTTTTTTAATTTTTTTACATATATCCAAAAAAAGTTATAGGCTTAAAATCAGAAAAAAAATTCAATTTTAAGAATAAATATTCCAATGTTCTTTAAAATGGCGATTAACTGCCTTTTGATGGAAAAACATTTTTAAAAATACTTTTTTCCAATTTTATATGTTATATATGACAAAATAAAATGCTTCTTTATAATCAGGACGTCAAAATGAACTTTGTGTAAATTTTTTTTAATTTTCTGATAAAGTTCATTTTATTGAATAGTGAAAAATGCTGTATTTTAATTCAAAACCTCCTTCTAATCTAATTTATTAATATGGATAGATTATTTTTTAATTTGGACTGATTTTTAGTTAAAATATATTTTTATCATTTAATCAAATGGTGGTCATTGTAATTAATTTCACTTTGAAATTGGATATAAACAAGTGTCATTCTTTGGATAGATATTGTTTCTTAAAAACACGCTACTTGTTTTAACAGTGGGAATTAATTATAAAATTTATTAATGAAACTTCAATGTTTTGAATTTTATAAAATGTAAATCATTTATTAATTTGGAATATTAAATTTACTTTTGATAAATTTTTGGTATTTTTCTGACAAATATTCATTTTTAATGAATAGTGGAAAATACTGCATTTTACATCAAAACTTATTTTTTATCTAATTTAATTATATAGTTAGATTTTAATTTTAATTGGGTTTAAAGTGTAATTGAATTATGTTTTTATCACTTAATACAATTTTTTTCATTATAAGTAATTTCAATTTTCAATTTGATGTAAAAACAAGTCAATATTTTGATAAATTTTACTTCTTAAAAACCCGTATTTGGTTTTGATAACGAGAATTATTTTTAAATTAATTTTATTAATTTCTTTATTTTTAATTTGGTAAAATTGATTCCATATTTGTAATCAGAAGGTCCAAATTATGTAATTAAGACTCTTTTTTGGAAATTATGAATAGTAACGACGTCAATTATCTTCAATTATCGTGATAAATTAGTAATCAGATAGTTAAGGGTAATAAAATAATATCATAATAATATAAAATTACCCTTACATGTGTCTTAATGATATTTTTTGAGTAATTACCGACCATGGGATACCTTGTGCCAAATTTGGTACCCAATGGAATTACTTTAGTGTGATAATGACCTTTTATCATATTATTTTTTAATGAAAGGAAAATATAACCAAAGTATGCATCACCTAAGTAAAAAAAATTATTTTTATTTATATAAATGATCTCTTAGACTATAAATATTCATTTTAAAACTAAATTTATTTCCTACATCATGGTATTTTGTGTATAATTTTTATACATTAAATAAATAAATTTATTTATGACACCATGATGATGCAGTGATTACCTCATTAATGAACGATTTAAATAAAATAAAAAGATAAGAGAACATCTAAGACATACACTTGTTGAAAAACTATTTGATTGTTTTATTTGGAACTCTTATCACTTTATATTCCAAATATATCATTGTGGGAACTTCAAATTCTGAAAATCATTTTACAATAAATTAACATTTCAAGACCTTCAAAAAGTGACACTCCTTCATCTTATAAAAGGCCCCCACCTCTACCCCCTTACCCGCACCTCCCAAGCCTTTGTCTCATCCAAACTCTGCTCATATTATCTCTCCACATCCCTCTCTTAATCTTTGAATCCACAATTTTGACATAAGTCTTCCCAAGGAATCCTTTGGCTCAAATCAAAAAGAGTTACCCGATTTAAATGTAATGTCTCCTCTTATGTTCTTTTGTTTTAATTTTCTTCTCCAACCCCCTAAACACTTTTTATTCATTTTTTTGTAACAAAACTAGTATCTTCAATATTATAGTATGTTTTTATGAGAATTATTCGAGCCGCACTTACACACACCTCCATCGAATGGGTGAGGACCATACTTTTTCTGTGGACGATGAACTACTGCCTCACGAAATAATGATTGTTCAATTATGTACTACCACCTCTAATGGAGGCCATTAAGATGTCACTATATTTATATATGATATATGTTATGTTTATGTTTTAATTATTCCTCTATATTTCTCTTTTATGTCATACATTTATGGTTTCCATGATATGTAAACATGATAATTTCATTTTAGGAAGTGCGGACTACCGCCCCCTCAAATTGATATGACTCATTCATGCCATACGTGGAACGTATAAAGGATAGAATTTATGAACTAATGTAACATATATAACATATATATTATAATTTAATTATAATATACCTATGTATCATTATTTTTTCATTCCATTAAATTATGAAACCGAAATGAAAGTAGCGTTCATGCGTACGTACAACTAACCATCTCCATGAACGGTGCATTTCATTTATTATCTCCAAATATTATGTACTATTATAATTACATATATATAATGGATATATATGATATATATTTCATATAAATGATGAAAATAATTCAGTATTTAATGAAATTTGGACCACATGAACATCATGTTATTATAAAAAGTCCATTTTTGGACTCATGTACCAAACATCGAAAAAAACATATGATATGAACTCACATAATCAACAAATTATTATAAAATTATAAGATGTGATAGGAATTGAATAATAAACATTAATTTAGGTCCTTAAGAAATTATAAATTGAACAAAGTATATTATTGAGGAATATAATGAAACGAACAAGACAAGTCGGACTTGAGGTAAGAGATCCTTCCCGTCTCTTTCTTTTTAAGTACTCTCTTTTATGTCATTCCTTTTAAGATTATATTTATTATGTGGGGGAATGTTATTTTATATTCATATGACTGTAATTTTTATTTTCATTTTATTAGAGACCCTATTTGATCTCATCAATCCATTTTTGGATTTTTTAAGTGGCGTCGTTAGGATGCAGAATTTTCATAAGGGATTTCTTATCTCACTTTAAAGTAAGTGTGATTTCCATTTTTCGCCACTTATTTATTTCATGTGGTGTATGGTGTAATTCCCATTCATATATACTATCATGATTCTATTTATATTCATGGTATTATGTGATTCATTTGGTTTTTATTATCTTTTGGACATACAAATCGATTGATTACAACGAGGTAAGGGGTTTTTGACTCACTTTTTATTCCCGTGAGATTCATGATACATTTGGAACTATTTCCTTCTATGTGGTGTATGTAATTCCAATGATTTTATTATTTTTGTAATATACTTTAATTTATGGTTATTTACATCTTCATTGTATGACCCTTCTTTCATGGGGTGTACCTTTCGAAAGTTACCCAAATCGGTAAGGTAACCTTTCACCCTCCTCTTTTTAAAGGACTTATTTTTGTTGGGTCATTTAATTTACATCTTCTTATATTGGGATATGTTATTATATATCCTTATTGCTATAAATGTTATGTCAAAGTGATGAAATACCCTTTTTATCTCTCATTATCTCATTTTCTAAAGTTTAAAGTGACACTATTAGGATATCAAATTTTTGCAAGGGAACTTCTTAATCGAATTTCAATTATTTGGTTTAAACCTATAGTTCTTGATTATGTCATACTATGAATATGTGTGGATGACCTCTGATTGTTTTAAAAATAATATCCACTTATATTGGGTGTTTTTATATTTGTTACATATAATTATGTAATTGATTTTTCCTTAATCTAAGGATACCGTCTTTGTAAGAGACTTCGTCTCAATCTCCATTCATTGAGGCATATTTTGTTTTAATACAATACATTATTTTATACGCTACATAAACACCTTTGAATTTTCGTTTCAAGGGAATATATTTCTATGAATCATTTTACTAAATGAAAAAATGAATGTATCTTTTAACTTATGCGCTGACAACGACCTTTCCGCCGCCGTGAGTATTATTTGATCTTTGGATTCCTCAACATGCCATAATGTTTTTAAAAGAAAATAAATACCATATACTCTATTATGTATTTTGGTATTGAAATTTGTTTTATAAGGGATTTGTTATGTAAATATATTTAAGTGATATATTGTGATTGAAATGTGGAAATGATTTCTTTCCATTATATTTGTTTTTTGTCTTATGATTTTATAATGGTACTTGGACATTTGACAGGTGGTTATGTGAAAAAAAATCGATAGGTAGTCCCGTGAATACTAGGATGGTTGGTTATGTTATAACCTCCAATTCATTGGGTATGGAAGTCGGCCTTATGGATATTCCATTTAGTGACTTCTGTGGAAGTCCACCGTATGGTTATTCCATTTAAGTATGTTTATGTCCCATGTTACCTTTATTTGTTATGTGTTTTTATATGGGTTTTACGGTGATATTTTGGTTATAAAAGGGTAAGAAATGATCTTTTATAGAGTTAAGAGTATTTAATAATTCATAAAGGGGAAAATTATTACTTATGATAAAGTATTCAGTATTTACTTATTGTTTTGAAAAACTAATAGTTTCTCGTCTTTCTATCTATCTTACTAAGCTTTTTATGCTCATCCCATGTTTTTGAAATGTTTTCCACAAGATTTCAAGGTGAATAGTGTCAAGGATGGGATCATGGAATGAAATTCTATATAAAACATGGAACTAGACATGTTTCTTTTTAAGATTTTTTATTTTATGAAAGAAATGGAAACTGAGTAGAAGTGTCTACTTTGTAATCATTGAGATGTAATAGTTATGTCTTAATTCCCTAAAACTCTAAACTTGAAAAGATTCTCAATGTGAAATTATTATTTTAATTCATGATTATGTAATGTTTTATGGCCGGGTCCTTATAATACTTGTTATAGTAGATAAATAGAATTATAAAAAAATTAATGGGAGATGAAAAAATATAATAGAATGAAAAAATAAAAAATTGTGTGTGAATAGTAATGGTGGTCCAACACATTAAACCATTTTTTCTCCAAAAATGAATATTATTTGATTATACTCTTTTATAAAAATATTTTATAATTTAACATATTAGATTTAAACTTTTTCCCGTAAAATATGAAAATAAATAACTTAATGAAGGGTAAACCTGGTAAAATAAAGGAAAATAGAAAAATATAAACAAAAAATTTAATATATTTGTTTTAATATTTGTTCCATTATTGAAAATAAAACTAATATATCTAACATTTTGTGACATTTTAATAGGTAAAACAGAAATTAATGTATGTTACATGAACTATTATGAATGTACTAAAAGACTATTTTCATTAATTTTACAATCATGATTATTTTTAATGAGACAAACCATGCCTATGATGTGTTTATCAATATTAACTCTTAATCATTCCATGGATGTTGGGATCTTACATAAATCATCATCTTGATCATGTTTTTTGTCAGTAAAATACTCTATATTCCATATAAAATATTATACCACTATATATTAGATTAATCAGGAACATATAAATTTTTTCAAGTGTTTTAATGATAAAAGGTTTAGTTGTTTATTTTAATATATTTTGACTAACTAGTTTCATTTCAAATTCATTGTTACTAAAACTATTTTTATTGATATCCCATTGCCAGTAAAATAAAAAAAACCTAATTTTAATTGAATCATTCCAACATATTTCTTCAAGGATTCCATAATATTCACATGGTGTGGAGATTGGGTTTTTTTCTTTTGGAACTCATAAAATTCATTTCCTCCAAGAACACATATACACCACTATTCAAAACTGCACTTATGTTTTCCAAATCTTTATATGAAATATATAGCCATTAATTTCATTTTTGGACTATGTTATCAAACATAAATTTGGACCTCCCACTACTAATATCAATGTTTTTGGAAAATATAATATACCAAGAATGGTTTCTTTAAACCATTAATAATAATTTGTTATGGCCATTCAAAATTCATATAACTATCTTCTTGGGAAAAAATTACTTTAAGAAATTAAAATTTAATGTTATATATGAATGAGAATCATATATGTTATTCATGATATATAAATTTACCCTCATTACTTTTTCACCAATGAATGATATTAATTTGAAGCCATAAAACCCCTTTACTTATAAAATATTCTTTCATGAAAATATGTAGGAAAATCAACATGCTTCACTACAAACTAGTAGCATTTACAAAACTAGGAAACCTCCATAGAAATGTACTTCTAAAAAATAGAGGCTTTTTCTCAATATGGATTCATAACATACCCCTTAAATATCTTCACATACCTATCAAAATGATACATCCAATATAAATTTACTGGTCTAAAAATATTTATTTCTCTCACAAAAGAACCATTAAATAAACAATGATATTAAAAAATATGGTGGAAAATAAATTTTTAATTGAAAAGGTATATAAATTGTATCTTTCTAAAATTGTTTAAGAATCAAGACCAATTTACTTATTAACAATTGAATTGAAAAAATAAAAAACCGTTATGATATTCATTCTGAAATGGATGGAAAATATTCCAGACAACGTAACTGGTAGGAGCTATTACTTCACGGTGTTAAAATCATGAGATTTTATACCTGTCAAATTCAAATTCATTAGTAATTTTTTTACATTTGATGAATAACCCTTAAACACTTTGATATCATAAAGACACTAAAAAATAAAATTTCCCCCCAATTGGATAATTTATTACTATTTGGGGGTAAGTATGTTCTTCTTCTATTAGATGTGAGTGTTACCTCCAAATTTATTCCCACTGAGAGTAAGTCCAATATTGAAATCAACCTATATTTAGTTTTCCATTAATATATAAAAGTGGTCCAATAAATATGTTACACTTAATATTCTATATTTTCATGAAATCAATTTTATGTTTAACTTCATGACATATATAATACATTAGCTTAAAAATATTGAACATTTCATGCAATTTTTTTTATCTTTACTAGATTATTGTGCCTCTATTAATATCACATCAATTATTTTCACCCTATAAAAATACTGATTGGTAGAAAATGGTTATTCATAAATATAAAAATCTTGTGATCCATTTTATGCCTTTTTTAATATTCGATAACAGTTGTCCATTGATAAAAAACATTGATTATCCTTGAAAAATATTTTTATCCCATGTTTCAGTTGATAATAGAATATTGTTGTTCATAAATTGTCCATGATTTATGTCCCCTAACACTATATCTACTAATATTTCCATATGTTTGGATATAATTTATAGTGAATTAAATTATCTAATATACTTGAAAATATTTTATTTTATAAGAATGATACACTCTAATAACTTCCTCCCAAAAAAATTTTAAATCATTAATTAAGGGTTTCAAGAAAACATCAATATCATTTATCGTTTGTTTTGGTATAGAAATCATTAAACTCAACATGAAATTTTTTTAATCATACAACATTCAATATATAATTGGTAAATTAAAAATAAAATATACTACGAACAATGAGTCCAACTAAGGAATTGATATGGATCCATTCTATCGAGGCACAATCCAAGTCTAATATTTCTATCTTCCTTTCTGAAATTTAGGAAACTATTGCTAATTTTTCTTCAAAATTCTACAATTAGATGAATTATTTAATTTTACATCACATATTCTCTCATATTCATTCCAATTTAACATTTTTTTATAATTCTAATTTGATCATAATTTTTTCAATTGATAAATTATTGGAATACGCCAAAATGCCTTTGTATGAGTCATTGTAACTACTAAAAAATTCTTTTTAATTTTATTTAAACTTATACCATGACATCCCACATTTATAAAACTCTAATTTAAATTGGTATTCCTTATAATATAATACATATTTATTCAGGTAGGAATTTATTTTCTTATACCCCAATCCCATCAGCCATATTATTTTCTCCACTTTATAATGTCAATATATAAGATAGTTTTCTTTAAAAATAATTTAATTCAATCCTTATAGAAACTCTAAAACCTATTTTCAAACCTTATATATATAAATTAATTTTAATAAAGCATAAAACCCTCAATAAAACCATATAATCCATACAAGATACAATGGTTTTCTAGAATCACTATATATATGATCAATTATTGGTTCATTATCAGTTTCTTCTAAAACAAATTCAATATTCTTATATTCAATTTGATCAAACTTATCATCTTGTAAGTTGTCATCATCAATAGATATGATATTCTACCCAGTTTCACCATACCAAATATAAGGGATATAAGTAGGAATAAAACCATGACAAATTAAATTATATTTGATCTCTCTAATTTTTAACTTCTTCAGGCATGAATAGAAAAATTTATCTGTATTTAAAACATTTATTTTAGAATATCCCAAATAATCATCCACACCTTCCTCACAATCATCACTTATTCTAAGTGAGGTACTCTAACTGAACACCGTTATTATCTATAAAAAATATCCCAAATTGAAAATATTTTATCATAATTTCAAATTTAATTAAAAATTTAATTTTTTTAATAACTATAAAAAATACCATAATATATTTCAAAGGAAAATAATACAAAATAACTTATTAAAATTAATATAAACGTAAAAATATTAATTTATCATTAATTAATATAAAACTCACAAACATTTATCTAAAAATAATTATTAATAAATAAAAATATATTTAAGATGTGTGAATAATCAAAACTACAAATATAAATAGTGAATATGAAGTGACATAAAAGAATAATTGGAACCAAAAATAAAAAATGAAATACCATGGATACACAGAAAATGAAAAAGTAAAATAAAAACTGTAAATTTATATTTGTACCAGGGAAATTAATAATGATACACTAATGGTAAAAAGGTTCAAGTGGTGTTCAAAGATAGCTAGCGATTAACAACAATGGTGATTGAAAACAAAAATATAAAGAGACATAAATTGTAACACCCCGACCCTATTTACCCAGAGTTGGTTAATTATTACACAACAATGGTATAATCACAAAAGATCAATTCTCAAAAGACCGATTAGTTTAGTGGCCTTGGAAACACTAGATACATTCATATGTCTTAAATTAAATGATAAAATGAAAAACTACAACAACAACATTGTCTCAATAGTCAACACACATATCCCCCCCAAACTATCCCTGCAGGCCAGTCATAAAATATTTCTTCACATCATGGGAAAAAGAATAAAACATAGAAAGGGGTGAGCTCAGATGCTCAGTAAGGATTACAATATAGTGGAAAAATTCATAGATAAGAATAAACATTTAAGGTAATGTAAAACTAAAATGAAAGGATTTTAAACATGAACTTCAGCATATCATGGACAAAATAAAATGAAGAAAATCTAATTTACTTATTAACATTGATATTCTACTAGTCCAATAATCACATGAAAAAACAATAACCACTTTCCTAATGATGTAATTCATAATGTCAGAGTATCATAACCACATAATCAAGGCCTTGTTCCAAGAATAAAAATAATATTTTGTCAAGACCTTGTGCCAAGACACTAGTTTCTCTCATGAGACCTACCGATGCATCGAGGACCTATTGCGGGCTCCACCCGTCACTTACTAAGTACAATGTATTCTTCATATGAACAGGTTTAGACATAACATAAACATTCATATTAAAACTAGAATACGAAATGTCAATTTATTATCCATAAACCATGAATGGTATAAAAATAACACCTCCACAGTCCAACATATCACCAAACCTTCAATACAATATGGAATTTTTGTATCATAACATCTCAACTCCAAATAAGCGTAAAATCCATCAAAGGATGTTGACATAGATAAAATCAAAACTATTTGAGAGAAAAATCATTTTTTTGAAATCATTTAAAAGACATATAATTATAAAATAAAACATTTAATTTTGAAATATTCTTATAATCTTTTATGGTAAGATTTTACAATTTTATAATGACGGAAAATAGCCGCACCCACCGTATAAGTTAAAGAAACAATCTTATATTAATTTTGACGAAATGGTTTAAAAGCACCTTGTTTAGAAAATGATGGAAAGATTCCTTTATAAACATCTTATAAAAAATAAAAAAATGGTATAATTGACTTTAAACCATAGAATATACAATATTAATAATATTTTGAAATACATTTTTAAGAAACATGGATGTGGATGATAAAGAGGTGTGAGTAGATAATTACATATAAACAACTTTGGGTAATGAAGAGATTGTGAAATTAATCCTTACCTTGTACTTTTTCTTGATCAAGGGTCATTTAACCTCCTCTATAATGGTGAAAAAATTGTTATTAAATTATACAAGAATCTTATACACTAATATGATATCATAAATGATCTTTAAACATTTCTTTGTTAATAATATCTCAGTATTATCGATGTTTCATGTGTTAACAGATTCGTTTTACTTTATATTATTTCTTATGTGAGTAATATTTGTTATGTATGGGATGTATATTATTCATATCTAAAATTATTTGAAGCCTTTAATCATTATTTTTAATCACCTAATGAAAATTAGTATTAAATGGATACGATGCGGAATGAATCTCATTGTGTTTGTGGAGACAATAATCCGTATGTACGCACGAGCAAAAATATGATTATTTTGTTATTAGAATAATATATAATAGGATGGTATATCATATATACAGAATCATATCATGTTATATTTATTATTTACATCAATAAAACATCATTATTATACCCATCCAAATAATAATGTATTGAATAACAATTACACCACAACGTGGAGACGGTAAGCCGTACGTACAGACGTATGGTGTCATGTCATTCAAAGGATGGATAGAATAATTAATTTGGTTATAACATATTTATAATAATATCACAGTATATAGAAGTTACTATAGTTTTTTATTTTAGAATGGAAATAACAAATATAAAGGAAGTGGAATAAGAAAGGAACTTGAAAGAGGTGGTGAGATATTTACCACTTCTTCAGGTTCTTCCTTTTAATTTGATCAAAAGGACTCCATAGAATGGATTTATGACTAAAGTAAGGCCTCTAGGATGAAGGGAGGATAGTTTAGAGGGTATTTTATCAGAGTTTGTCCAAGAAAAATGGCTTTGATGGTGTGAATTATAGAGAAGGGGGAGTGCCCTTTCATAAGAGGGGTGAGGAGCACCATAGGAAAACTAGAAATATTATTTTATAATAATATAATATTCCATTTATAATGGCTCAAAAATGGATTATTTAAAGGATAAGGTGGGTATGGGTCGAACACCACTTAACCAATAGTTTTTAGACTGGTTTAGGTCACAATATAAACTTTATCTTTTAAAATTAACTCTTCGTTAAATAGTATGACATTTACCATGTCTCCTTTTATTTTTATATTATATGTTTAATAAACATACTATATACTTCCCAGATAACCCCAAGGGGTTAATTAATGATTAACCTATCATTATATAAGTATTTTGGCCTAACCTTATTTTTTTATGAATATAATATCAATTAATAATATAATATTTGTTTTAAAAACTCAATTATGTCAATTTTGACACTATTTGGTATTTTGGTATTGCTAAATTCATAGCAACATTATTAAGTTGAACAAGATTCATCAAACCAACAATAATATGTAATATTAACCTATAACACTAGTTTAATTCAATAAATTTCTCAAATTACATTTATTTGGATATTCATAATATTAATTATTCATATTTTTCATTAATTAGATAATTACTGGATCATCATTGTGTATAAATAAATTAAATTATTTAATTTTTAAAAATATAAATAAAATACAATTATGTAGGAAATATTTTTATCTTTACAATGAATATTTATAGTAGTATTTATCTTATGTATAACCCTATATTAAAAATGTTTTATTTATTAAACATTGATTTTTACTCTTTTAACTCTTCCTTAAATAAAATAATAATAAGTGTCCTAATCTAATCCAAGTAGACCAAAAAGGTTCATATTATATTCGTAAGGTTTTTTTCGTCGAACTATACTTATCCAATAGAATTATGACATGTGTTAGGGTAATAATAATATCATTTTTACCCTTAATTAAGATATTTACTTTTAACCGTGGTAAATAAGTGTAAAAAGTTACTATTCACCAAAAATTATTTTTATCTTAGAGTACCACATTTTATTCCTTGATATTAACAGTTTCCCTCAGATTTTAGAAATTCTACATACAAAAGTGGTAAAATTATGTTTTATTTGTATTTTCAAATTCTCCTTGGTGGTGGGTAAAAGGCCGTGAAAAGTTCATTAAAATTTTTATATATCTAAAATTATAATAAACTAACTTCAATGAATTAAATTGAACGTATATAAGTATTATGTATATATTTTTACCAAAAATTTATTTAATTATAATAAGTAATTATTTAAAAAAAAAATTGGGTTTTAAACTAAAACTCAGTGTTTTTCACTATTCATCAAAAATTGAAAGTTCTCAGAAAAATACCAAAAATTTACCTTAAGCTAATTTTGATATTCCAAATACAAAATTGAAGTCCATTTTGAAAGATAAAATTAATAAAATTTCAAAAATTGGTCATTAATATTAATAATGGCTAGTTTGATTGGTCATGGTGTGTGTTAGAACTCGAAGTTGCGTACTATGAAAGCTATTGCATTATTTAAAGGGAAACATTCCATGAAGTCTTGGGGTGTTAAATAAATATAAAAAAATTGAAAATTCAAATGAAAATAAATTGGATCCATGAAAAAAAAACTGAACTATAAATTGATATTGGATCCTTGAAAAATGATATGTTGACACCAACAGGAATAGGTCACATGTAGATGAAGAAAGATGACACTAGTTGACTCCAAAATAAAGATAAAGTAACATAAAAATAAAATTTAATTTTAAAAATATATATAATACAAGGTAAATGGATAAAATAAATACAAACTTTATGTTGACATCATAATATAGGTGAGTGACACCAACGAGAATAAGAAAAAGCAGTAGTCGACCACAACTGAACATGGAAAGTAGTGGAATAATCAAACACAAATATAAAGATACATAAAATATAATTTGAACCCATAGATAAAAATATTTATATAGAAGGAAAAATGGAAACAATAAATAGTAAACATAGATTGAAATTGAAACTCGGATGAGTGAAACTAATAGAAAGATGTGTGATCGGAAATCAACTAAAGAGTGACCTTGGATGGTGGTTGTCGATAAAAAGTTAAAGATATTCAAATACATGGATCAAAAAATAAGGAAATTTGAGGCTATAATTCTAAAAAATAGATATAAATCCAAAAATATACAATTTTTAGGGTTAGGGTTCACTATATGATGTGGAAATGTGATCTCTCACACAAAGAATGAAAAAATGGAATTCTCTTAATCCCAATTGAAATTATAAATCTTTTTCATTCCAATTATTCAATATGTGGCCAAGAAAAATTTGATATTTCGCATGGGTTTTTCTGTAAACAAGATGAAACTTAATATTTTATACATTGGTTATCCAATGACCTACAGGAAACAACCTATGTCATTATTTTCCATGTTGGTTATTAAATAATAGAAACAAAATATATATTTTTTATTCCTTATTTATTGAATAACTTACATGGAAAATAAATCCAATTGATTTTTAATATCGGTTATTAGATAACCAATATAGAAAATATTATTTTCCACATCGGTTATGGAATATACAATGTGAAAAATCATGTGGTTTTATTTTATGTGTTAGTTATAGAAAACAGAACGTGTCTGTAAAAATATATTTTGTATTATTTATGTGTTCAAATGCTATATTAAATATCTCCCTAACCCAAATTATTTTTCATGTAAGGTGTTGTGCTTATTTATACACCATGATATAATTCTACATTAATCAATTATAAGTGCATAGATACTTATCAAAAAAATTTCTTCCACTTTATGAATCAAACTAAACCTGATTCCTTTTCTTCACATCCACCTATAAGCCATTCCATTTCTTATTTCCCTCCCTTAACAATTTGTGGTCCCTCATCCGGTGTAGACTCTCCCTTTTCAAGTTGTATATGGGTTTGGATCGACTCCAAGATGGTGAATGCATTTTTCTTATTTCCTAAACAAAATACACAGATGATAAGTTTGTTCTTTTTTATCATTTCAACATAAAAAACTAATCAAAATTTAAAAATAAACATTTTTATTAGTCTCATATTTATATCCCAAAATTATTCCAACATTAATATTTTATTTTTTTGTAATTTTAAAGTAAAAATTGTTTTATTTATATGAAAATTTTATGAAAAATATATATTAATCGCCTATGTCTTCATGGAATTACTCTCGAAAATAATCTCATAAAAAAATAATTTTTCTCATGTTTGAGCCTTGTTTCATTGAATGCAATTTATTAAAGATTTAACTAGATCGTACTATTATCATATAATCACATTTTTAAATTCACCACCATTGATATCCTCATTATACTATCTAATTTTACATATAATTTTTTATCGTTTTGAAGATCATATAATCAATTTATATTCATCTTTCTCATTCAAGTTAAATTTTCAAATTCCATTTCAATATCAATCTACAGTTTAGAAATTATTTACATAATTATTTATTTAGTTCATTATATTATTATTTAATTTTTGTTAAGTGTGTAAATAAAATATCCCAAAACAAGTCATTCAAAACTATAGACATTTATGAAGTTATTTTTGATAAATAAGGCATAAAATAATGGTTTATTAAACCATCTCTCATATTTTTATTTAATCATAATTATTTATTCTAATTTTCACACACACACACATTGTGATTTAGTTATCTTCATAGATTACATTTTGTGCCCAAATCCATAAACTACTCTAATTCAAATGAATTTATCAATTTTTTAGCGATAAATAATGGAATTGTAACCTTTTAAACAAGAAATTCACTCAAAACCAACATTTTTAATATAGTGTATGTGTGTAAAATATTGATTAGCTTAAATAATATTAAATTAACATTCAATACATAATGTTTCAGAGGGAAATTAATTTTTCAAAATGGACTTGCCTCCTATAAACCTAAAAACTGAATTCACTCATTTAGGGGGGTTAAAAGACATCCTACATAAAGAAAATTCCTCACTATACTTAATTTAAAATTTTCATTTTAATTTAATAAAAATATTACTGACCATAAAAAATGGTTCACATATTAAATATAAAAAGGGTTAATATTACCTAATTATTTAGAAGTGAAAACTAGTGGTAATTTCATTTACACTATATTATTTAACCTATTTTAAAAACAATGTTAACACATAAGTATTTAATCAATGAAAAACAAAAATTTAATAGAAATGGAAAAAAAATTTGATTTAAAACCCTGATTGGGTGTTGAGTTTATACCACTTTTATATAACCACAACTAAATTTTATTTATAATTTATGTATGTGGGGGGGGAATTAGCTTCTTTGATAGAGACCAAACCCTAATTTTTGTTCAAATGGAAATATCAACCTTTTTGTGGGTTACAATTCTATAATAACATATACATCCACCCGTTTCTAGTATGATGATAGTGATATAGTATGTGTGGGGTGATGAAGTAAGGGGAATTATTTTCTTATGTTTGTCAAGATATACAAACCAATTGACATGTAAAATTTACTCTAACGATTAGATTCAATCATAATATTATTCGATAGGGATGATAATAAATATATTTCAGAATTATGCCATCATTCTATATTTTCTATCTAAGTAGTACTTATTATTATAACTGGTCATAAACTTCATCCACTTATTTTTCTTTAATATTAAAATTTGAATCCACTTGGGTAAAAAAACATTGGCAATGATTATGTAATAATAATTCAAGGGAAATTTAATTTTAGTCTTATTTAAATATGTTTTGAATGAGATGAATCCAGGAATATAGTTTATCCTTTAATGTTTTCATCTTACAATTCTTACTCTATTAAAAATTATAATATAAATAACTCTATTGGTACTGGTAATAGGTACACCATCCATTTTTCAAATATAGCCACCCTTTCTTTTATGTATGCTCGATCAAAATCTTCCAATGAATACACTAATTGGGATGATTATGTAAAAAATCATATGGAAGGTAATTTTTTAATGGAAGTTTAATAAAATATGAATAAAACAAATCCATAGAAATAGAATATCCTCCATATGTATAATCTTATTTTAATTTCTAATTATGAAAATACTTTGGAAAAAAGCGATATTTTATTTATATTAGAGTAGTATTTTTCACATATTTTCCTCCACTTAAACTGCTAATTATATTAGAGGTTCTACATTATGTTCTTATTCATGTGGGTATTTCTCATCTTCGATTTTTATGCATTCACCCCATGAAGCACGAATGTTTCATATTCTACATTGTCCCTCATTTCATTTGTATTTTGGCTGAGGATCCATTTAGTTTTCTTGTAAACCCCTTATAATTTAACTACTCATTAATGTTACCAAATAAAAAAATGACATAAAAAATCAATCTAATGATTTAAATAACACATCTCAAAATATTTTTCACAACCCAAGGACAAAAAGTTTGTTGTGTCTTAGAAATTAGATACATCTACATCTAAATAAAAAATCACATCTCCATAATATAAATCTTCTACAATCCCTTATATACTTTCCCTAAGTTATACTAGTCTTTATAACATTGTAAAAGGAAAACACAAGGGATGAGGTCAAATTACTATTAAGGGAAAACTTATAATCATATCATAAAGGGTTAGATCATAAAAAAACGAAAAAACATGTTAAAGGTAGAAATTTATTTTTAAATAAAACATGGAACAATAATAGTTGTTCATAATTCATGATATAAAGACATATAATATCTAATGATCCAACATATACGATTGAATTTTTTTTCGAAATCAAAAGCCATAATACATGATTCGAGAATCATATTTATTGGAGTACAATTATGATATAATATTGAGGAATAAAAATAAGAATAAACCTATTTTTCAAGGTTACCGACAAAGGCATTCATCCCATAGTAGTCTAAGGATAACTACCATTGTAACTTTTTAGGATTGGGATAATTATCTTTAGTACCCCTGGAATTGGGATAAAACCTACCATTCACCCCTTTTTATAAGGATAAATCCTTTTATGTAATCCTTTTTCATGTGATAAATCCTCCTATATACCCTTTATATTGAAATAAATACTCCAGTGTACCTTTGACATAGGAAAAATCATCACGTGTACCCTTTTCTTGGAAAAAATAATCATGTTCACCCTTTTGAAATCATGAGATATGTAATTAATCTAGTTCATTATAGGATGAGATAATACCTATAATAATATTTTAATGAAACCATGGAAAATGAAAGACTGTTTTGAACATTCCAAAAAAGATCACATAATTTCAATATAAAAGATCATACGATATCAAAAATATCATTTTCCAAAATTAATAATATCAATATAAAATATATATGATGTTTAAAACATCACTTAATGAGAGATAAACCATGGATGAATAATGGATTTGAAAATATTAATTCTTTCACAAAACCTTTTAGAAATTGTTTTAAAAGGTAAAGTGAAAACTAATTTTTATTTTTTTAATGGGAAATATAATAATTTAAAAATAATTATTATAAATAGTAAAAAATTAAATAATCATGAATAGATATAAATTTTATAATAAAATATAGATGTGAATATAAAAAGTTAATTGTAAAATGATAGATTTTATTTAATTTTTATTTGAAATACCATTGTTTGAAAACCCAAAACATAAAAAAGATAAAAAAATATTAAAATGAAAAATGATAGTAAATTTATAATTAGAGTAAAAAAAGATTCATGTTTCTTCGTGTGAAATGATATCATTTTTGGGATTTAAAAACATTGATATGGAAGGAAAAATTCATTACAAAAGATAAGAGTTATTATTTTCAAAATTTCAATTTCACAAAAAAGGTTCATAAAGAATATGTATTCCATGTGAAACATGATGTTATATGAAAATAATGTTTAAATAAAAAATAACATCCTCATTTTTTATAATATATCCATTTTTAAAGTTAATAATAAAATAAGAGTTATTATTACACAAGAATACAAATTGAGTCATGAAAACCCCTTAAATTATTTTTAACAACTCAATCAAAAAGAACAGATGAGGATGGAATTTAAATAGAACATTGTGTATAATTAAAAATAGTATACTCGTGATAAAAAATGACATTGGAAAGTATTTAAACTATTTAAATGGAAACATGTTGTATAACAAAAACATGTTTCAAAGGATTCAAATTTGAGACAAAGAAACCCATACGATTTGAGTGACATTTTAATCAAAACACCTTGAAAGGAATATTTTGTAATTAAACATTATATATCATGATTAAAATATAATTAATGATATGTTATATCAAAAATGAAATTATTTCACTATAGAAATTAAATTAGACATATAATACAACATATGTCTTAAAGAATTGAATTATAGATGAAAAAACCTTACCTTTATTCCATCTTAGTGGAATGCACTCTATCATACTATATAAGAGAAATAAATATCATTATACACTATTTTAGAACCATATTCTGACCTAATACTATTTGTAATTTTTATTTATAATCATTATCTACATTTTCATTATATAGTTTTTCTAATTTTTCCTTATCTAGTGTTTATAGTTTGGACCATTCACTGTAGTTTCATAAGAGCATTTGTAGTGTTCATTTTTCTCCAAAATTAAATCATTAAAAGTTCAATATTTTTAATATAATGTATGAATTATAATTTTTATGAATTTTAAATATCCTTTCATGATCACTTTAATCATTATCCAATAAAATGGTAATAATGATGATAATTTTTCGGCGATTTTTAACCATTCATGGTTGTTTCATTAATGAATGTGTTAAATATGTATATATATATCTTACTAAAAAAATACATTTTTTCATATTAATATAATATTATACTAATAATTTAATTTTCACAACCATTTATGTAATAATTTAATTTCATCTTCCGTGAAGGTGGTCAATGCAACCCAACATGTACATACCATGAGTATATATGATTATTAGGTGATTTAGATGAAATTTCATTAAAAATGTTTCGTAATGATATAATTTATAATTTATTAGAATTATATATCATATATTATTATAATAATAAATTATTATAAAAATATTACATAATTTGAATTAAGTATTTCCCTCATTATATGCTCATTTTTAAAAATTGAATTTATGGTAAATGTTGGTTGATAAAATCATATTTGGTTATTAATTTTTTTCATAAAAGAATATAAATTATATAATAACATCATATATCCTCATTAAATCATTTCTAGGAACTATGAATAATGTGTGGTCTTTAAAAATAAATTTACTGGATCATAGAGGTGATATTCCACATGTAATAATGATAATTTCATTTTTCATAATGGATGGGATAGATGAATAGATAAGGATAATAATAGTAATATAATAAAATTAATGTAGATAAATTAATGTAATATATTTATATTATTTTGTATACAATAAAATTTATTTAACATAAATAAGAAGAAATTTTATGTTATTGATAATTCACACGTCTAGGACTTGAATTTTCCATGGCATTATTCATAAAAATGAAAACAATATACAAAATAATGGTGACCAAAATATTTTTAAATTTATAAAGTGTAATATGAGGATTAATTTTTAAAATATTAAATAATAAATTATAAATTTAAATAATTCTTGATGTAGTTTAATGTTTTAAATTTTTTAGTGAATAGAAAGGTACTTTTGGAAGTAAGAATTACATTTTCAATATGTAAAATTACTATTCAAATTTCAATGGATCTAAAATGGGTAAAAGGTGATGTGAATTGTTTTGTAGTATATATTATCATCATATACTCATTTTGAAGAGAACGATGATTATTTTTATTCTTTTCCATCTATCTTTTCTCCTTTTACCCATATTTTCTTTTATATTGGTAGTTAATTTTTAACCTTAGTAATTAATAATGATGGAAACAATTAGCATGGTAAATTTAACCCAATTTTATCCTAAAGATTTTAAAATTTTGAATAATTATAAAAATAATATGTTTAAGGATTTTTAATTTTAATTTTAAAAAAACTCACCTAACACATAAATATATGTTTTTAAAAGAAAAGTGCATTATTATGAATAAAAAATTACGTACACGATAATTTTATAATAGATATAATTATTATGAAATAAATTTTTCCATTATAAATAAAAGAAAATTAATGAGTTTTTAAATGTAATCTAAAATGGGATTTCTCCATCAAAACACTTTATTAGAATAAAATACATAAAATGATGTTTATTTATGTAAAATATTAATTCTGTTATAAAAATATTGGATATATGATTTTTATATTCAAATAATATTTTAAAATCTCCATGTTATTCCAAAAAACATTATTTTGTAACTTTAATGATTTTTTAATATTTTTGGATAATAATACATAATTATAAAATAAAAAATGGAAATTTTAACCAAAACCATATCTTTCGATTTAAAACTAAACATTTATTAAAAAATCAAAATTAATACTTAGAAAATTTTTATACGAGGGATTAAAAAATTAATTTTTTTACAAAATTTAAATCCTAAAATTATTTAATATATCATTTAAAATAAAATATATAATACAAATAAAAATAAATTTTATTAGAAATAGCCTTTTTTCAATACTAACTCATATAAATTATATACCTTATAAAGGTAAAATATTTTAATGCATTACCATATTAATGTTCATTAAATATTTATTAATAATATTATCTTAATATGTTGTAGTTTTTTATGTTGGGTGTAGCATGTAACAAAAGATATCATATATAACATCAGTTTTATAAGGTATTAGATTCTAGGTCATTACACTCATGCTTTATTTTCTTCATTCACTACTTATAGAAATGAATTTGGTCATAGTAAAAAAGTGTATGTTGATTGAATAATATTATAATATCACCTCTCTTAGTGAGTTGTGATGCATACCTTTTTTCAATATCCATATTGTCCTATGTGAGATTTGATCAATAAAAATGAAAAATGTGAATAGAAAAAAATATATTTATAAAGGGATAATGAAATAGTGAGATAATAAAAATGGATCTCTAAATTTTGTTAAATCATTTGATAGGATGATTTTAGTGGGGGTTGTTATAATAGAAATTTCAAATTCCATATGAGAACAACTATGGAGAATAACTTAGGTCTTTCCTCGAGGAGCGTCACTATCATTATACATATTCATATATTTATCTTTCTGAGTATTTTAAAATTTGGAATAAGGGGAACATAGAAAAAGTACTGGAAATAAAAATAAATGAATAAAATGAAACAAAAACTTAGGTAAAAACATATGACCCATAATTTAAACTACATAAGTGATTAATTATTCATTATAGTTGTTATAAAATATTCCTATAACCCAATATATAAAATTCAATAACCACATTATTCTATCTATGTTTTAGGACATATTTTTAATATAGATACCTTATAAGAACACTAATATCCATCTCTTCTATTTCGTAGAATAGTGAAAATTCATTGGATATAAGTATATCACCATCTAAAAAACTCATTACACCATGTATGGTTCATCCCCTTACATTAAAAACTACACCATATGAACATAATGTAAGTATAACTAAGGGGAATCAATTATAACAAAATAAAAAAAAATTGGGAATAAGATTATGAAATTATTATAACTACAAATCTACTTCTCCACAGGCTCACTACGAAATCAATAATGATATGAAAACATCACTTAAATCAAGTGTAGGGACCTGAATACCCATGTGATATCCCCAATGGTCTATTCATTGGGTTACTAGTATATAAACATGGAATTAAAAGATAATATAAGGGAAGGTATGAAAAATATTTTAAAGAAGGATAAATTAAATTAAAACATAATAAGAGAAATTTACAAAGATCTTAACAAACCCCATATTAATAATCAAACGGATTAATCACACAATTCTGGAATATAAAATTTTGTAAGTTTTTAAAATCATTTATTGAATTGATAAGACCCTATGTCATATATCATGTATATTCTGAGTTTCAATGTCTTAAAATTAATAATTTTTATAAAACAAAATTAAAAGAGGTTTATTTTTTAAAATGTTTAAATGTAAAGTAGAAAATTAGGGATTTTCTAAATGAAGTGTGTTTAAGAGAGGTAAATGTGGTTTATAATTAGATGTTCACTAAAATATATGCAATTTTTATAGTTATTAAAATCTAATTTTGTTTTAGTGTAAATATTTTGATGATTTAATCCAAAATCCCAATTACCTCAAAGCCTTTATATTTATGCATGTAGAACTAACAATTGATATTAAAATGCTATAGGAAATGTCCAACCATTATATATGATATATATTATTACCAAAATTGATACCTTGAGTATATTATAATGTAAATTATTATTATGTTTTCCAAAAAAATATATATAAGTTTCACTCCGAAAATATCAAACCCATTAGTTAGAAAGAATGTGAATTTCAATCACATCCATCAAACTGAAGCATTAAAATTTGAAATAATGTTAGATAAAACTATAAATATTTTTCTCAAATATAAATTAAAACAAAATAATGGGTAATTTTTAAAGTATAAATCCCTTGAAATGTGTAGAGATATCTGTCACGACCCGTCCTCAGGACCCGTGCCGTGACTACCCCAAGCCCGCCTCCCATAGGCCAGGGGCTGGCGACTAGTACCAAGGCGTAAATCCCGAAAAAAGGGGAAGGAATTGACTTTATAAAGTAAAAAAACACCACATAGTATGCAATCAGAAGTAAACACTAAGTAAAAATGGGTACAAAAGTATTGCGGAAAAGTAAGTGGGCCGGAATACAAACCCAAACTCAAAGTAATGTACAACTGGAAAGAAAGTACAACAACTGAAAGTAAAGAAGGAATGTTGAGCCATCCACAGAAAGTCCCACCTGAAGGGTGGGTATAGATAGCCTCCATAGTTCCTCGGGTCCAGCCGTCTGCTCCGTGTACATCCCACCCAGTAGTCCACCGCCAGGTACCGACTGCTACACAAGCCTCAACCACGATCAGCGCTGTCCTTCGTCTGCATCCAACACAATGTAGTGCGGGCATAGCCTGCAGAGGGGTGAGTATATGCTACTCCGTAGGGACCTCGAGACCCCTGAAGGTCTCCCAAAATCCAAGAAGGTTAATTCACAATGGAAAGATACAATCACGAAGTAACATCCAACACAACTTAGGTATATTCCCATACATATACCTAAGTCATCAATTCCAGTTCGGCTCCAACACCCAAGCCCATGTTCGATCACGTCCACACAGGATAGTAAAACCCAAACCACACAGGATAACACAACCCAATCCACATAGGAAAGCAAGTAAATCATATCGAAAATATTGATTGAATGTCAAGACTCAGCTCATACAGGTATTCTTCTTCGCAAGGTGATAGAGATGGTCAGATATAGCCACTGATTCATCTATGCTGGGACCCACGTAGGATACTAAATCAGCTAAGATGTCGGACCCACATAGGATACAGACCAGCTACTCTGCCAGACCCATGTAGGATAGCAAGAACAGAGTCAAACACTACCAGACCCACGTAGGATACAAGAACAGTACTCATTGTCGTTGAACCCACGGAGGATTCCAGTACGGTCTTCATCACTGCCGAACCCACGTAAGATTTCAGTGCAGTCTTCATCACCGTCGAACCCATAGAGGATTTCAGTATGGTCTTCATCACTGCTGAACCCACGTAGGATTTCAGTGTAGTCTTCATCGCTGTCAAACCCACAGAGGATTTCATTACGGTCTTCATCGCTGCCAAACCCACGTAGGATTTCAGTGTAGTCTTCATCGCCATCGAACCCACAAAGGATTTCAGTACGATCTTCATCGCTGCCGAACCCATGTAGTATTTCAGAGTAGTATTCATCACCTTCGAACACATAGAGTATTTTAGTATGGTCTTCATCGCTGCCGAACCCACGTAGGATTTCAGTGCAGTCTTCATTGCAGTCACAGCCACCTCTAGGGTTCCCGCACAGAGCATACTCAATGCCGGGAGGGTCCACTCCACGAGCCAAGGGGGTTGGATACATCAAAAGACATGTAGTCTAGGGTTTATGTATCCCAAGGTTCCATCTCCATAAGAAGAACTCAACGTGACAGACGGCGTGTCAATTGGACGCCCGGTCTGAGAGTTATTGGCTTTTTCGTTCCAGGGGCCCGATTGGTTTTTAAGTTAAAACCAACACGACCTCATTCCAACTGCGTCCAAAACTCTAGCGGAGTAAGCCAAAAGGTCTTTTAACTAAGAGGAATCCAACAATGTCGACGACACGTCAATCGGACGTCCGGAGCTCAAGTTATAAGCGTTTCCGCTCCGAGGGCCCGGTTGGTTTTGTGTCGAACCAACCCGTACGTACCCAAAGTTCTCCAAGACCTTGAGTGTAAAATACAGAAACAACCTTCTCGATCCATGGACCGCATCGCAACTAACGGTGCGTCGATCGGAGGTCTGTAACCCATGATATGGGCAAAAGAACGAAACTGTCTGGTTTTAGGGGGTTTTGGGCCCGGACCGACCCGTCCCAAGACCCCCTGGGTCGGACAGAACCGGGTCAACGCGAACCGGGTCCTGGTCCGGCCCATTAGGGTGAGGTCCGACCTGGTGGGCGCGGTCTAGCCTGGTCGGCGGGGCCCGGCCTGGCCTGGGCGGCCGGTTGGCCTAGCGCGCGCGGCTCGCGCGGCCAACTCGGCCAGCGCCGCGCTGAGCGGAACGAGGGGGGGGGGGGGCTGCCCCCTTGATTAGAACCACGACCCCCACATGGGGGCCACTCCTTTGCCAGCGGACGCGGTGCTGGGCGCCGCGTCTCCCCCGGGTCTCGTGCAGCCGAGGGATCCCGGTCGCCTGCCGCTGCGACTTCAGCCGTGGTGGTTCCTCCTGGCGGTGCGCCGGAACGTTGCCGCCTCCGGGCGGCCGTCCACCGGCGCCGTCGTGCCAGTGCCCGCATGGCCGGTGAAGTCCACCGGCCCCTAGAGCTGCTCCGGTGGTCCGTTCTTGCTCCCGTCTACGCCTAGGGTCGCCTCGGGACCCGTATATTACTGTGACGGCCTCCAATCGCTCAACAGTCTCGTTTCATCGTCGCCCAACGTTCCACGCATCAAGAACAAAGAATCGGTGGGCTCGGACTTGTTCTTTGGTCCGCACCCACCGCGTTAGTGGTTGAAATGAATTTCAACAATTTAATCATATGTTGAGGATATAATCCACATAAATTAAATTAAACCAAACCCCCTACATCGATGAAGTCATCGAACGAGGCTTGTCGCTGGTAAGGGACGTCGAGGAAGTCGACGTCGTGGAAGGAGGATTGTTGGCGTCGCAGTACATGACGTCGTGGAGAACAGTATCATCAGCATCGCGGTACACGGCGTCTCTTCGTCGATCTCCGAGGAATCAATGTTAATCGTCGTCCTTCATTGGAGGTTGGCATTCTTCGTCTGTGACGGTGTGTTCTTCGTGTTCTTCAAGAAGGAAGATGGGGATTCCAAGGCTTGAGTAATTCCTCTATAATACTTCTCGCACAACGAAACAACCATAATAAAATATGGAGTTTCCTTATTATATTACTCATTTCATCCCTTATTTGTAATTCAAAATTAACACACGATTTAATTAACGTGCATTGACCAATTAATGAGGCGTTTAATAATCCAATTAAACGTGAGAGTTGACTTGGCATTTAAGAGGGGTGCGGGTGAGTTACCAAATTAAATGCACGTGGGAGGTAAAATGGAATTTAAGGGGGTGGGGCTCGTGTGGGCCCCACATCCCTAATATCCTACCTAGTGGAGTTAGGATATTAGTGGTTACCACTCCAACCACCAAGAATTGGATTAAACTACCTTGAATAAAAATAGAATTTTTAGCACAATATTTTATTTTATTCTTTAGTTAACCCATTTAATTAATAACCTCACCCGATCAAGTTCCTCTCCGGAAAAGGTGTTCTTATGTAATTACCGGCACTGCGGTTTCATTGGGGCCCTCTAATTTCGATTCCGAGCACCGGTTCAAATGGTAGGAAAACCCACTCATTCATTTACTGAACATACCTGAGCTGAACTTTGGAAAAATGATTCCAGGCACACCAGGAACCGGAATCAGGTGCCTTCAGAAACTATGTTCTTGTAATATCCCAATGAAAATTAAGAAAAAAAATTCCCTTGGATTTTATGAGTCTTTACATTACTCCCACCTCAGGGATTTACGTCCCCGTAAATATATATCATAACTAGGGGAACAAATGAGGGTACTGAGCATGCATATGAGCCTCTCACTCTCAAGTGATCTCCTATAGGTTCTCGTGCTGCCATCTAATGCGCATTAAAGGAATCGAACGCCCACGTAGAAACCACTCCTGTCGAACCTCGATCTCCACCAGGACCTCCGCAAAAGTCACCCCATCATCAATGTCTAACACCCCATGGTCGATGATATGTGTCAGGTCATGCACATATCTCCTCAGCTGAGATACATGAAAGACGTCATGCACTCGGTGCAACTGAGGTGGTAGAGCCAAGCGATAAGCCACCTCTCTTATCCTGCTGAGAACCTAGAAAGGTATGATGAAGCATGGAGATAACTTGCCGCCCCAGCCAAATCTCCGTAATCCACGTTGTGGTGAGACCCGCCAGAAGACGTGGTCTCCATCCTCAAAATCCAGTGGCCTCTGCCTCCTGTCAGCATAAGTCTTCTGCCGGCTCTGAGCTGTCCTCATCTGCTCCTGGATGACCTGGACCTTCTCTGTCGTGGCATGGACCATCTTCGGTCCCACAATTGCTGACTCCCCAGGGTCTGTCCAGCACAGAGGTGATCTTCAAGGTCGGTCGTACAATGACTCGTATGGTGCCATCCTGATGGTGGAGTGGTAGCTGTTGTTGTACGCGAACTCCACCAAGGGTAGGTGGTCCGCACAGCCACGACCAAAGTCGAGGACACATGCACGAAGCATGTCCTCGAGAGTCAGAATGGTCCTCTCCATCTGACCATCCGTATGAGGGTGATAGGCGGTGCTCAGACATAGCTGCGTCCCAAATGCCTCCTACAACCCCTTCCAAAGCTGGGAAGTAATGCGAGCATCTCGATCTGAGACGATAGAGAATGGAACACCATGAAGCCATATAATCTCCTGAACGTAGAGACATTCCAAGATCTCTACTGAGCCCTGCTCTTTGATGGGTAAGAAGTGATACAAATTGGTGAGTTGGTCGACAATCACCCAAATGGAGTCACGACCTCTAGAAGTACGTGGAAGTCAAGTCACGAAGTCCATAGATATCATGTCCCACTTCCACTACGAGACCTCCAAGGGCTGTACCAAGCCTGCTGGTACCTGGTGATCCGCCTTCACCTACTGACAGGTGAGGTATCGAGAAACAAACTCACCTACATCCTTCTTCATACCCGACCACCAGTTCTGTTTTCTGAGATCCTGGTACATCTTCACAACTTCTGGATCTACCACTAATGGGGAAGTGTGAAACTTTCTCAGAACCTCCTCCTGTAACGAAACTAGTACCATGGTACCACCTTTGAAAAGGACATCATGCTCTCCTCCTATAGAGAATCCATTAGGTTCCTGTCCTAAGGATATCTGTGCACGCCGCGTCTCACAGTCAGTGTCCCCACGCTATGCCTCTCTGACCTGCTGCAGTTGCGGAGGAGTGACTGTGAGTGACTGAAGAAAGACTGCTCCATCTCTATCCATGAAGGATATCTACAAAGCGGATAACTGATCCATCGCCTTCCGGAGTAGCTGAAAGCCCGTCCTTCTGCTGAGAGCATCGGCTACTACATTCCCCTTTCCAGGAGTATAGACTATCTTAAAGTCATAGTCCTGGAGGATCTTGAGCCATCACCGCTGTCTCAGATTCACGTCCTTCTGTGAGAAGATGTACTTGAGACTCTGGTAGTCAGATTAGACTGTAAAGTGCTCGCCAATCAGATAGTGTCGCCACATCTTCATAGCTAAGACCACTGCTGCTAACTCGAGGTCATGGGTAGCGTAGTTCTGCTCATGCTACCTCAACTGACGTGATCCATAGGTGATCACTGCCCGCTCCTGCATCAGGACACATCCGAGTCTGACCCCTGATGCATCGTATTATACTATGTACCCTACTCCCTCTCTCGGAAGCCTCAAGATAGGTGCGCTGGTCATTCCCTGTCTCAGCTCTTGGAAGCTCTGCGGACATCTGTCTGACCACACGAAGGGTTTCCCCTTCTTCGTCAAAGCTGACAGTGGTGCTGCAACTCTAGAAAAGTCTAGCATAAATATTTGGTATTACCCAGCTAGACCCAAGAAACTCCGCACCTCTGTCATGCTCCTGGGTGGCTCCCAAGCTAGCACTACCCCGATCTTCGCAGGATCCACTGCAACTCCTGCCTCATAGATGACATGTCCCAAGAAGTGGACCTCACGTAACCAGAACTGATACTTTGAGAGATTTCCATAAATCTTGTGCTCTTAGAGTGTGTCTAGTACAACCCACAAGTGGTAGGCATGCTCCTCGTTAGTGGTCGAGTATATCAAAATGTTGTCGATGAAGACCACATAAAATTGATCGAGGAATGGCTGAAAGATCCTATTCATGAGACCCATGAACTCTACTAGAGCATTGATTATGCCTAAAGGAATAACCAATAACTAATAGTGGCCATACCGACATCTGAAGGCCGTCTTTTGCAAGTCCTCATCTTGAACCTTGAGCAGATGATAGCCTGACCTGAGGTCTATCTTCGAGAACCACCGTGCTCGCTTGAGCTGATCGAAGATGTCTTCAATCCCCGGTAGTGGATACTCGTTCCTCACGGTCACCTGGTTCAGGCGATGATAGTCGACATAAAGTCACAAGCTCCCGTCCTCCTTATTGGCGAACAATATCGGGGAGGCCCAGTGTGAAACACTTGGTCCGATGAATCCCTTGACCTACAAGTCCTCCAACTGTACCTGTAGCTCTCAAAGTTCAGTGGGGGCCATCCGATATGATGGAGTGGATATCAGGGATATCCCAGGGTACATGCCAATATAAAATTCTACCTCTCTGTGAGTAAGTAGTCCTGGAACATCGTCAGGGAAAACGTCCGCATATTGATCCACCACTACAGGAAAACTAGGACTCTGCACATCAACTGCTCCTAGGAGGAGGCTAGCTAACTGATGAGTGATGGGTTTTCCTCTCCTCTGAATGAGTCCATCCTGTGCTGTAAAGGCTCCCTTCTCACCAGTGAAGGTGAACCCGCTCCCATCGGTGTGTACACACCGCACCTTGTGCCTAAAACAGACGACCTGAGTATGTATTGTAGATAACCAATCCCTGCCCAAGATGACTTCATAAGGCCTCAACGCCGCTATAAGAAGATCCCATACAAAGCTCTCGCCTCCTAGACTAAGCTCACACTACCGGCACCAGTGCGTAATCGTCGAGTCTGCTCCCGTAGGGGTCCCTAGCCGTAAGGATCGAGCCAACGGCTCTGTCGGAATTTCTGAGATTCGAACAAGGGATGCAGAAATAAAAGAATGACTCGCTCCAGTGTCTATAAGAACTGCAGCAAGGGTGGAGTAGACACAGATTGTACCTCGAATCATCTCTGGCTCGCCGTGGTCATAGGCCTCTGTTGCCTGAAGGTAAGCCTATCTCTGCCCGCCAGCTCCCTTTGGTCGAGGTGGACCTCCTGGTGGTGGTGGTAAAGCCTCAAAACGTCGCCCACCACCTGATGCTCGGCTAGCTCCCCTGCCTCATCCACCTACTTTCGGTGGACCACCATTGTCGATCCTCTCACTCTGCCTGGGTGGCCCCTCAACCGTCTGCTGCTCCTCTGCATGGCGGGTCGGGCAATCACGAGCCATGTGGCCATGCCCGCCGCAGGCGTATCACTGCCTGCTCCTCGAAAGGTTGGCTCTGCGCCATGTGCCCCGCACCTCGGAGCCAGTGTCCTAAGGTCATCTGCCTGATGGTCCGGTCCTCCTGGAGCCCTGTCACATCCGTCGACTGCCAGCTACAGAAGACTCTGCTATGTGCCGCCCTGCGGTAGGTCTCGCTGCTGGCGTAGGCTCAGAAAGAAAGCCCCCTATGAGAAGAGCTCTCTCAAACACTCCTACCTGTGTTGAAATGCTGAGGGATATCATTGATGCCCTGATCTCATGCCTCAGTCCTTTCTCGAAGGTCCAGACCCGGAAGAATTTGTCCCATACCATGTCCGTCGAATAGCGCGAGTGGTCGGTAAATCTCGTCGAGTACTAGGCGACCGTCATGCTGACCTGCCGCAGCTGTAGAAGCTCCTGGATGCACACCACATGGAGGGTGGCTGGGACGAACTCCGTGCGGAAGAGGCATTCAATGTCCGTCCAGAGGAGTGATTCCTCGTCGTTCACCTGGAGTATCAAGTTCCACCATCTGCCTACTGCCGCGTGTAGGAGGCTCGCTACGAGCATCACCATGGGGTCAGCTGGTGTCCCCACTAACCTGAAAACTCGCACAACCGCCTCCATCGAATCCTCAGCTGCGTAAGGGTCCATCTCCCCATGGAACCTGGGCGGTCTCTGATGCTAAAACTCGTGCAGTGAACTAAGGCGACGTGCACTATCAGCGGCTGGGGCTGGTAGCATCGGTGGCTCGGTGGGTAGAGGTAGCGCCGTTGCCTCCGCTGTCAAAGGGCCCTGCACCGAGGCCTCATCGCTCGGTGGGCTGTTATCTCGCTCAAAGCTCGGAACCCTAGCTGTCTGCCATCGTGGGGCCATCCTGAAAAGAAACAGGTGTGCTATGGTCAAAACAGTATACCTGGTGAGCTGACACAAAGTAATCACAAAGAAAACTTTTGAAACACACATGCAATCAATGATTTCATGCATTGAGTCAGATTTCAGAAGTCAGGGTCTTGGTGTACAGATATGTCGGCCGCCGCACCTACACTGGACTCCCTGGACTGATAACCACACTCAATACCCTTAACACTATTGCTTTACATAGAAGAATTATCAGAGTCTAGATTTAGGCGGTAGAACCGAACTACTCTGATACCAATTTGTCACGACCCATCCTCAGGACCCGTGCCGTGACTACCCTAAGCCCGCCTCCCATAGGCCAGAGGATGGTGACTAGCACCAAGGCTTAAATCCTGAAAAAAGGGAAATGAATTTCCTTTATAATGTAAACAAACACCACAGAGTAAGCAAGCCGAAGTAAACACTAAGTAAAACTAGGTAAAAAAGTAGTGCGGAAAGGTAAGTCGGCCAGAATACAAACCTAAACTGAAAGTAAAGTGCAACTATAAAGAAAGTACAACAACTAAAAGTAAAGCAGCAACGTCGATCCATCCACTGGAAGTCCCACCTGAAGGGTGGGTACAGATAGCCTCCTCAGCTCCTCGGGAGTAGCCGTCTGCTCTGTGTATGTCCCACCAAGTGGTCCGCCTCCAAGTACCGACTACTCCACATGCCTCAACCACGATCAGCTTTGTCCGTCGTCTGCATCCAACACAACGTAGTGTTGGCATAACCCGTGCAGGGGTGAGTATACGCTAGTCAGTAAGGACCTTGAGACCCCCGATGGTCTCCCAGAATCCACAAAGGATAATCCAAAAAGGAAAGATACAATCATGAAGTAACATCCAACACTACTTAGGTATATGCCCGTACATATACCTAAGTTATCAATTCCAGTTCGACTCCAACACCCGATCCCAAGTTCGATCACGTCCACACAGGATAGTACAACCGAGACCACACAGGATAACACAAGCCAATACACATAGGAATGCAAGTCAATCATATCGAAGATATTTATTGAATGTCAAGACTTAGCTCACGTTGGTATACTTCATTGTAAGGTGATAGAGATGATCAGATATAACCACTGATTCATCTATTTTGGGACCCACATAGGATACTAATCCAGCTAAGCTATCAGACCCACATAGTATACAGACCTGCTACTCTGCTAGAACCACGTAGGATAGCAATAATAGAGTCAAACAATGCCATACCCATGTAGGATACAAGAAAAATAGTCATCACCGTCGAACCCACTGAGTATTTCAGTATGGTCTTCATTGCTGTCGAACCCACGTAGGAATTTAGTGCAGTCTTCATCGCCGTCGAACCCACAGAGGATTTCAGTATGGTCTTCATCACTGCCGAACCCACATAGGATTTCAGTGCAGTCTTCATAGCCATCGAACCCATAGAAGATTTTAGTACAGTCTTCATCGCTTCCAAACCCACGTAGGATTTTAGAACAGTCTTCATCGCTGTTGAACCCACAGAGGATTTCAGTACGGTTTTCATCGCTGCCGAACCCACGTAGGATTTCAATGGAGTCTTCATCACCGTCGAACCCACATAGGATTTCAGTATGATATTCATCGCTGCCGAACCCACGTAGGATCTTAGTGCAGTCTTCATTACAGTCGCAGCCAGCTCTAGGGTTCCCGCACACACCATGAATGATTCCGGGAGGGTCCGCTCCATGATCCAAGGGGATCGATACATCAACTGACATGTAGTCCGGAGTTGATGTATCCCATTGTTCAGTCTCAATAAGAGGAACTCAACGTGACAGATGGCGCGTCAATCAGACGCCCGGTCTGAGAGTTATTGGCCTTTTCATTCCAGGGGCCCGGTTGGGTTTAAAGTAAAAACCAACCCGACCGCATCCAACTGCATCCAAACCTCGAGCAGAGTAATCCAAAAGGTCTGTCTCACTAAGATGAATCCAACAAAGTTTATGGCACGTCAATCGGATGTCCGGAGCTCATGTTATAAGCGTTTCCGCTCTGAGGGCCCGGTTGGTTTCGTGTTCGAACCAACCCGGCTATAACCAATGTTCTCTGAAACCTTGAGTGTAATATACCGAAACGACCTCCTCGATCCAAGGATCACATCGCAACTGACGGTGTGTCGATCGGAGGTCCGTAGTCCATGATATAGGCAAAAGAATGAACCTTCCTTGTTTTAGGGGGTTTTAGGCCCGAATAGACCCGGCCCGAGACCCCTAGGGTGGCCCGAATCGGGTCGACCCGAACCGGGTCAGGGTCCGGCCCATTAGGGCGCGGCCAGGCCCGGTGGGCACGGCCTGGCCCGGTCGGCGTGGCCCGGCCCGACCTGGGCGGCCTGGCCCAGCCTGGGCGGTCGGTCGGCCTGGCGCGCACCCGCGACCCACTTGGCCAGCTCATCCACCACTGAGCTGAGCGGAAGGGGGGGGGGGGGGGGGGCTGCCCCCTTGATTGGAACCGCGACCCCCATGTGGGGGACGCTCCTTTGAAAGTGTACTCAGCGCTGAGTGCCGCATCTCCCCCAGGTCCCACGCGGCCGCGGGATCCCGGTCGCCTGCCGCCGCGGCTTCAGCTGCGGCAGTCCCTCCTGGTGGTGCACCGGGACGCCTCCGTTGAAGTCTGCGAGCCACCGGAGCCACTCCGGTGGTCCGTTCTTGATCCCGTCTGCGCCTGGGGTCATATCGGGACCCTTAGATTTCTATTACGACCTCGAATCGCTCAACGGTCCCATTTCATCGCCGCCCAACATTCCGCGCATCAAGAACATTGAATCGGTGGGTTCAGACTTGTTCGTTGGTCCTCACCCACCGCGTGAGTGATTCAAATGACATTCAACAATTTAATCATATGCCGAGGATATGATCCACATAAATTAAATTAAACGAAACCCCCAACCTCGATGAAGTCGTCAAATGAGGTTTGTCACGGGAAAGGGACGTCGCGGAAGACGGTGTCGTGGAAGGAGCATCGTCGGCATCGCGGTACACGATATCGTGGAGAAGAGGATCGTCGGCGTCGCGGTACACAACAACGCATCTTTGATCTCTGGGGAATCAGCGTTAATCATCGTCCTTCGGCAAAGGTCGGCTTTCTTCATCGGTGATGGTGTGTTCATCGTGTTCATCAAGGCGGAAGATGAGGATTCCAAGGCTTGAGAAATTCCTCTCCAATCCTTCTCGCACAACGAAACAACCATAATAAAATAATTAGTTTCCTTATTTTATTACTCATTCCATCCCTTATTTGAAATTGAAAATTAAAAAAAGATTTAATTTACGTGCGTTGACCAATTAATGAGGCGTTTAATAATCCAATTAAACGTGAGAGTTGACTTGGTATTTAAGAGGGGGTGCGGGTGAGTTACCAAATTAAATGCACGTGGGAGGTAAAAAGGAAATAAAGGGGGTGGCGCTCGTGTGGGCCCCACCTCATTAATATCCTACCTAGTGGAGTTAGGATATTAGTGGGTCCCACTCCAACCACCAAGCATAGGTTTAAACTACATAGAATAAAAATATAATTTTTAGCACAAGATTTTATTTTATTCTTTAGTTAACCCATTTAATTAATAAACTCACCCGAGAAAACACAACTCTGGAAAAGGTGTTATTAAGTAATTACCAGCGCAGCGATTTCATTGGTGCCCTCAGATTTCGATTCCGAGCACCGGTTCAAAATTTTGGAAAACCTATTCATTCGTTCACTGAATGTACCTGAGCTGAACTTCGGAAAAATGATTTCGGGCACACCGGGCCTCGGAACCAGGTGCCTTCAGAAACTGTGTTCTTGTAAAATCCTAAAGAAAATTAAGAAAAAAATTTCCCTTGGATTTTACGGTTCTTTACAATCTCTCACAATGATCACCTCCTATTTAGATATCCATCAAGAGGAGGAGGAGCATTAAGCGGATATCTATTATTTCAACTCTTCTTATGAGTATTGGGAGATTTTGAACAAAAATTCACGATAAAAACTCTAATACTCATTAAAATGATATAATATTAACCATAGTATAAATTCAACAACTCAAGATGAAGACACTATTTTATAGATGTTTAAAGCATTGTGAAATCAACAAAATTAAAAATAAATTAGTGCCTCTTTCAATGATTTCCACACTTGTGGCCAAAAAATTCATTTACAAGATCAATTTACCTTATCAATTTTTTCCACATTATGTATTTCATTACAATAACTTTGTGTAGTATCATTCTTGTCCACCAACCAATTTAAGAATGCGATAAACAACATGTTCATTAGTCTACATAGTGTGTTCTTTTTTTCAAGAACCTATGTGTGTACTCATGGTGTTTTCTTTATGTGGCCTCATAAAGTACATGTTGTTTAATTTCAATGTTGACAATGTCTATATTTTAATTTTATCTCCAATATAATCCCAAAGTGTGCATTTAACTTTAAAAAAAATTCATCAAAAAACACTATAATGAAATATTAAACCATAAAAAAAATATTTAATCGACATTAAATGGAATTTATATATACACAATCGCAAAAATATTATGCATAAATTATATAAATCAAGGAATCTATTAAAAGTATGGATCATTATTCTTATATTATAGAACTCTCTCCAATGAATCCTCCCATCATATATCACTTCCTCATTGAAAATATGTGTATTTGGGGGTCAACACATGGATGATACTTGTAATTATTGGCCTAATATCCTTACATTTTCCCGAACATCTACACACACCTAGGACTCACATCATGTGGATAATAAATGCATGGAGAGTGAACACAATCATTATATGATTTGAAAGGAAAAAAATTTAATGATATGATATATGATTAGCTATCTAATTAATGGAATACACGTGTCTTTTGGTTTGATCCAACAACTCTTATTGTCCTTAAAGAGGGTTCCCATGTGTACTAGATTAAGATGTTTAATGGTTTATGTACCTTAGGTTACAATGTTCTCTTAATTAAAAATAGAGATAACGATACCTAATTAAGAGTCAATGTAAGTGATTCGAGTGAGTTATAGGAATTATCATAGACATATTCACCTGTTTATAAGGTTAAAAGTAATAATATAGTGTTTCTTATAAATAAAATGTGTGATATTTTAATAATTTAGTCTATGAATGGTTTCGTGGAGTTATGGATTCATCCCAAAATAGAGCCTCATACACTGGTTGAGACCTAGTGATGTCTTCAAAAATTATTTGTCCACCAAAACTAAGATATATATATTGTATCATTTGACTCACATAATCATAGATTTATTCTCTAATCACACTATTAAACATGTAGTTTCTAGATAATACCTTAAATAATGTGAATTCTCAACAGACGATTCTATAATACAATAGATATCTCTCTATTTTATAGTGATTTTAATATTGGTAATGGAAAATCTCTATATACTACAACATTGAAGTAATTAAACAAATTGTTAGTTCATGTATATTAATGATAATTGGAATTTATTCTCCATGGATCCTGCTGCAATTGAGCCCATGTTGTATATGTCATTAAATGAGATAACGAATTACTTAAGGACATCCCTTATCTTGGCGGTCTCTAAGATTGTGTATTCTTACCCTTATTGTGTTGTCCCGGGACTAGTTAACTCATATTTAACTAAACCTGAGGGCCACATGGACTCAAGCGCACCTACCAATATTTTATAGACTGCTGACTTGCAGCGAGGGTTAATGGTGGTACGTTGGGGAACCTATTCCTTTTATACTAGTGTGAAACAAGATGGTAAATGATAATAAAAAAATGTAATGAAATAAACGATAAAAAAATATATTCAATTTAGTATACAATATCATTTACATATGATGTCGCATCTATAAGAAAATGGGTAACATGATAGCATGGTAACGGGTGTACAATTGAACATGTCATAAAAATATATACAAAAAGACAAAAATAGATAAAATGATTGATCATCCAATGGAATGGCTAAGTGGAATGATCCCATACACCGATTTATAACAAAATCAAGAATCCATATATGAGCACATACCTTTATCCATTCTAGTATCCGAATGTATATCCATGTTCTAAATTCAATCCTAAATAGGGTGTGGGTAAAACACTATAGGCCACCACTAATGGAATATAATGAAAATATAGTCTATGAGTGTAAACTATAATGGTTTTAAATTATGATTAAAATTGAAATGGTAAAAAAATAAAAAACCTTTTGAGCTTATGATCCTATGAATATTCATGATTAATCATATTGGATTCAACCCAAGCATGATGTTTATAAACATGTAACCAATAAATGGTCTTGGTACTAAGGGAATATTTTCTAAGAATACAAGTGATAAAATTTATGAGGAACCCACAAAATAGATATAGGATTTATTAATCAACACACCTATTTTGAATCCATGTAAGAACTATGGAATTATTGACCTTTGGAAATCAACAAATCTCACGGTGATCAAGCCATGGGGTTTGGCCATATGGTTTTATTGTAATATGAGGGGTGAACTTGTGGAATATCAATCCTAATATATTTTAAATGATCCCAGGTAAAATATCCTTTTGATTTGTTTAGGCCTTGATTTGAATGCAAGGAATGGACCCAAGGAATTCCATATTCGAAGACTTTCTCCATACCTAGAGTGATCATCCCTATAATTTTATGTTCTCCAAATAATTCAGAAGAATACAATTATTTCTAACTAAAGAATTTATCATGTATGGAAAAGATAGAATCCATGTGGTGGTACCACTTTTCATTCTCATAAATGAATCGGGCTAAATCATAAAAATCATCTAAAGTAATTCCTTCTCGTAAATACATAGATTACTCAAGGTGTTGGACATGTATAACAATGTGAACATTTCTTATAACCAATAACCAAATCATAAGTGATAAAATATCAATAAGGTGTTTGTAATGAGTTCAATAAATTAAATAATTGATTATATCCAACCATTTCATAATACGATAAGTCAAAACAACTGAGGGATGGTTTGGATACCCCAAATAACAAGTTTCTTTTTGGCCAAACCAAACATACCTTAAGAGGGGTTTCAATTTAATATTAAATAATGGATGTTATGTAAATTTAAGAAAACACAACTATATGGGTTGTTTTTTTGTGGGTTTCAATATCCAATGGTGTCCATGGTTCTCATAAAACCTCAAGATTAAGGTCACAAAATCCCAATAAAAGAATTTTATTTTTAGTGGTAATGCATGGAAATTTGGATATGCCGAAAAACTGAACAATATTTAAAGGGAAATATCTTGAAGAAAAAGTCATAGAACACCTACCTTTGCCTCTTAAAATACTCTTCATCTAGTATCGACCTCTTATTTGTGAATAAATACAAAAAAATGCAATAATTGGAAAAAACATGAAAATGGGGCATATTACTTTCCATGAAGACCACACTAATGATGGGATGATGCAATGTGAAAGGATTAAAGATGATTAATGGATGTAATAAGGGGATCTAATGTGATGAAAAATGATTATAACATGGTATGGATAAAGAAGATACACCACAACCTTGGCATGAGAAGAGGGAGAGAACCGACTGGGGATACATTTAAAAATTTTAAGGGTATGGAACGAAAAATGATTTAAAAGATTATAGTGGGAAAATTTTATTTCATTTTTTTAACTAGGATCATATTTTTTTGCTTGTCAAGTCAAATGGTGAACCAACTATGCGTTGCCCAGTATCTAGGTGTCCATTCCCCATGTAGTCTAGACTTACTATTAGACAAACCATACCCAAACCATGCATGGTGAACCTATATTAAATTAATTGTTTTTAAAAGTTAGGGATACCATATTTCATAGTTTTTCAAACCATTCCCCTCCCTTCAAAGGTCTCACAGTTGAGGTGCATGTTTCATGAAATCTATGTGCGTCACCCTTTTTCTTTCGAAACTGGAACAATGATCCAAAAAACAAGACTGAAAACTCCCAAAACCTATATGATACCATTATAGAAAACTAATATGTTAAAAAATAGGTGGATACAAAAAATTAAGGACCCATACCTCTATATAAAACCATGACCTTACAACCTACCCTCCCTAAAATTAATTTTCCTGGATTTTTCCTTTTGAAGGATTTAGAGATACAACTTAAAAAAACTCTGGTCACTGATAAAATATATTAAAATAATTCCCCACATTTTTTCTTGTACACTACCATGGTACCATATCATACTAACTAGATGAACATTATTACCATAAATAACCTTAATTATGTGGTCAATGATATGAACTGGATACTCTTCAGAAGAATTATCATCCTTCAACTAAACATCCTCAAGATGATTGACGTGGGATAGGTCAGAGTAATAATAGAAGAGTTATGAAACATTGAAGACTTAATGCATATACATGTAATAATGAGGAAGATCAATCTGATAAGCTACCCACATGACTCCCTCCAAAATATTGAAAGGTTTGATGAATCTAGTTGAAAACGTAAATTACCTCTAAATCTGTTGATGTCCTAATATAGGTGATCCTCACAAGAAGACCATTTCTCCCTCCATAAACAACAGAGGTAAGTGAAAATGATCATAATAATATTTAATCCCATAATAACCCTGAACCATTAATTTTTTAATTAGATGTACCAATTCTTGTGTATCATGATGGAGATGAGGTTCTAATAGCACTGCCTATACTACCTCTAAAGAGTATAGAGGTGGTAAAAATGGTCTACCATAGAGATGGTTATAGGAATCCATTTTTATAGTCTCTTATAAAATATTATTAAGAAAGAACTAAATGAGAGATATTATCTTTTCCCAATATCCTCAAAAATAAACAACCCATTCATGTAGCATGTCCTTAAGTACTTTTATAGTGCTCTCAAACTGACCACTGGTCTGAGAGTGATATGTTTCACTCATAAGAACCTTTGAACCAAGATCCCACTCAAATATCTTCTTGAAATAAAATGAAAATAAAAAATACCTATCTTATATAGTGGTACATAAAACCCCATTAATTCTTGTGATTTATCAGATGTAGATTATCCCATGTTTGTCCAATAAAAAGGTCTCCATGATAGGTAAGAAATGGGTGACTTTCATCATCCTATCAATGAACAGAAATTGGGCATCACTACCTCAAGGTGATCTTAGTAATCCATCACAAAATCCATATATATGTCCTAACATATACAATCTAGAAAGGGTAATGAATGAAAGAGACCCACATTTTAGTTTTGTTCATTATTCATTTACTGAAATGTGGAACACCGAGCCATTAAACCCGCAACCTCCTTATTCATCCCTGGCCTGCAATACTAGTATCATATGTCAGATTACATCTTAGTGAGCCCTAGATCAAATTACCATTTAACAAAATGAGATTAAAGTATCATATAGTCTCACATTTGTACTTGTACCTAGACATTACAATGGATATATAAGATCTCATTATCATCAATAACCAAACCTGGTGGTGGTTCATGAATAGAAACACTTTCCCTTAGGGATAAGGATTCAAGATATGAATGTTTTATCCTCTTCACTCAAGACAAAAAGTGACGAGTCCACTATTAAATCTATGTGAAAAGGATACTCATCAAATTCCTAATCATCAAGATGAATTTAAAAAAAGTTACATCAACTGTCATTCACTACTGGATTCTTAAACAGCTTGAGTTAGAGTTTTCTAACTCATAGTATCATACAAAACATTTCCATTTATTGGTGTATAAGAAATAATAATGTTGAAATATTGATGATATTTGACCTATATTCACTTTCAATTGTTTAATTCACACTAAGTAAATATTTGTCTAAAACTTTTATGGTCCATATTTACCATGAACCATTCCCCCAAAAAGTAATATCTCTAAAAAGATAAAGCATGTACCGAAATTTCTATATCGAGGTTGTGTGTTGGGTAATTGTACTTGTGAGGCCTCAAATGTTGTAGCCTATGTTCTACGACTCATTAACGTTTCATTAAAAATGTTCCCATCCCAATACCAGATGTGAAACAAAAAAATGTGATGCCTCTACTAGGATTAAGAAAAACGAGAATAGGTGACGAGGTTATCATTAATTTCATCTCGAGATCGGAATTCTCACAATCTTCATACCATGAATAATTTACACCTTTCTTGTTTAATATTTCAAGTTGTTCTACACTGTGTGTAATGTTTTAAGTGATGCACTGATAGTTACTGGATAGTACTAAGAGGAATCAAAAACAGTCTTGGGATACTCATATGAAACCACGAATAACAACTTATGTAGATCTATAGATACACCTTCTTCTAATATAAATTGATCCAATATGTGAACCTTCTGAATACATAAGTGGAATTTTGTAAATAGTGAATAGAAAATATTATCCATTAGTGAACTTAGTATGATGTTGTGGTATTTGGATTGATCATGTCTTCAATGAGAGTACTATAGGATATCATATATGAAAACAGACATAAATGAATCCAGGTATGGGTAGAAACCCCAACTCCTCAAGGACATAAAGATGGTAGAAACTTTAATTTGACCAAATTCTCTTACAAGATAATAACAACAAACATACCTTCTTTAAAGTGATGTGCATAGTTTATCTGAGGACCTGTCCTACACCTTATGATAGGAAGATCTCAAATAAATCATCATGAATACCTTGTATCCTTGTAACTTTCAAATAGATAATCTATATTTGGACGTGGGTACATGCTATTAACGATAATAAAATTTAATCATCAGTAATACAAACATAAACTTAAGGTTCCATAAACCTTTTTGGAGTAATGAATAGGTGACCCCCAAGGAGATGTAATGGGTTAGAAAAACCATTTTTGGATTCTCTTCCTATTAAGTGACTCTTGAGTAACCAATGATTATTAGTATCCATCATGTATATAGGAATTGTTACTTTTTCTACTCCTGAGTCACGTTAAATGGTGAAATCCACTTTTCTCCTAGGAGTTACCCTAGAAAAGTCATCAAGAATGATATCTCTAAATACTTCCACAACTAGAGGGAAGATTACATGTCATACTCCTCTAGCATCAAGAAAGTGACTATATATCTAAGCCCACACTTTTCCCAACCCATGATTCCTAGGACCAGCTCTACTTGATTGAACAACCCATTAACCCATGAGAATATAGCTACATACCTCTAGAGATGATAAGGACACCCTTGATAGATTAAAATTGGCACGGTCTCGACACGACATTAACCATTCCATCATAAGAATTATTTCAGCTCCCATAATGTCAAGGATAAAAATGTTCCATATGAAATGGTATTCACCAATATCTAGGGGAAACTTATTGAATTAACAAGCACATTATGATCATATGCCCAACAATGTATCAAGACATAGTACCCCATAAAAGTATCCAATCTAATGAACATGAATACACATTAAAACAGAAAGATATAAAAGAGTGTGAATCAATAATATAAAATAAATAAAATAATAAATTTAATGACACTGAGATCCTATCTCTCACTATAGATGGTTGGTTACTCTTCTCCTAGTGCATATGCAACACAACATGTAACTGTATAGATCCATGGACACGAGTTACAATTTTTGAACCCTGAGTAGGTAAATTCTATTGGAACTAAACATCAAGATTATATATTCCTCAACCAAGACCATAACATTGGTTCCATCAACTAGTGGTACACTAACCTCCTACCTAGAGTGGAGCTACTGATCCCACTCTAGATCCTAGAGATGTTGTAGTTCCTTTCTCACTGGGAATTGATGTAATGATATTATAAAATCATAGAATATTTCATATTCTACCACAATATCATTACTTCACTGGATCCTTGTTACACTGAGGATACATTTGACATTTCCTTCCAAAATGATTACTTTCTGAAGAAATACTAGTGTGGATACTCTAATTTTCACTACCTAGATGAGAAAATTCAAGGTGATGGTTCCGTCCATTGGTTGGACCACTTATCTTACCAGTTGATAATCTAGTATCCCTCAAACTATCACCATCACTAAAATTATTCTCATAGAAAAGGAAATTGTTTTATATTTCGGATATTGTAAACAACCTTAAGAAGTTCACTTAATATCAGATGGTATATCCAATCCAATACTCAAAATTTCTCTCCCGGTATAGCTCATCACCATAAATTAAGGGTGAAAAGGGATAACTATCTACGAAGCTATTTGAGTAGTCTATAATAGACACAGTACCCTACTCCAGATAAATGAAATATCTATCTTTATTAGTATTTCATGTCTCTAAGAAAAATTAGTCATCAAAATTACATTGGAAATAACACCATACCATACCCCGATGATGATTTTCTTAGTTCAGAAAATCCCCACACCTTTTTCTATATCCTTGAATCATATGTGATACTATATTAATTTCCTCTATCAATTAGTCTCTAGGTTCTTGAATATCATATAAATACCCTTATCCAATGTTTCTACCACAAGGAACCACTTTCCCTAGAGAAAATGGGTGGGGTTTGTTGTTGATACTCTCTAGTAAACAATGATATAGTCATTGAAACCCTTATAACTAACACCATTGAGTATAACAAGGGTAAAAACCATCTTGAATATGAATATTGTTGCCCAGATCTAGTATTGAATGTGGTACAATAAGCGGTGTTCCCATTGGCATGACATGAGGTAACATAGGTGGTTCATATCCCACCACCTCAGGTGAATGGTCCTTACCACCTTTTTTCACTCAAATCAAGGTCATCATGAAGGAATATATCTACATTTCGATGAATATTCCTCATAAAACATACAAGGAAAATATGATTATTAAATGGAAGGAATGGATAGACTGAAGGCCTGGATACAAGAGATATGCTTGCCAATTTCCAATATATAGGGTCAGGTTATAAGAAAAAATTATATTATTTAATCATAATTGTATAGTTATATGGTGTATCAATTTCATGTTATAGTGAATATTTTGTATATTTTAATTTTCATCCCCATTTATTGGAAAATTTTCCACTGAATGTTAAAATTTTACAAGTTATATATATATAATGGTTGAGTAGGATGAATTTTCCATTCCCAAGTTACAAATAATTTGGCTTTATATATTACAATTTTCATTTCATATAACCATAACATGAATTTTATACCTATTATCAGCTTTGAAAAGGACCATATATGGTGAATCAATTATATGGATCACCATTCCAAACTTTTAGAGGCACAAAATTTTTAAATTATGATTGAAATCCAATTATTCATAACCATCTAAATGGTCCAACTCATATAACCATGGTTCTATGGATTACATATTTTATCATTTTTTAGTTATTTTTCCACTATCATTGTATATTGGAAAAAGTTGTTAAGGTTGACTCAGACACTTCATATAACATATTATTTTTCTATTATTTCTATAAATAAATGTTAAAAAATATATGTATATAAATCAAGGAATATTCGATAAGTAACATCCAATTATATTAACACAACATGCAAGATGCATGAAATATATAAATATATTTATAAACCTATGTTCCTGATATGATGCATGAGGTAATTATCTCTTTCCAAACCACCATGATGGTAAAAATACATATCATAAAAAATGTAAAGCATGTGTAACCCAATTGTAAAAACAATACGCAGGTAATAGGTAAAATAAATAATGATAAATCACATCCATAGAAACTTGAATTCCCCTTAATACCAATTCACTCATATGTAACCAAACACAGAGGCCCCATGGCCACAATAATGATTCCTCATATGCGAGTGGTTTCCAACTAGCACCAATGTTCTATAGTGGAATATTCGGAAGATTTTACCAACTTTTCATAGTGCCCTACAAATTTTAATAATAATAAATAAGAATTGTAAATAAACATACCAAACAATAATAGCATATACCCAACTAAAAACCGTATCATGTACAAATCATTTCATTTCCATAAAAAAAATGGTGATAAGGAATATAATATAGGGTACAGTAGTACATGTAATAGAAAAATATAAAAAAACCAAACGATATAAACTCCATGAGAATCCCATGAATTATCTCAACCATATCATCCCATGCACAAATCAATAAATAATTCAATCATTTATAGCTGGGTGATTCCCTTTATCCATCGCTACATTCAAAAATTCAATCTAGGATTCAAATAGGGGACCAAAAATGGTTGGAGTTGGACTCAGTAGGTCACTACCAATAGTGTATAATTAAATTATTTTCTATGGTTATAAACTGTAACAATGTAAAATTATGAATAAAATTGAAATGGTAAACAAAAAATAAACCACGTAGATCTTGAATGACCATATAGGGTTTCACCTATGATAAATGTTTTTGAACATTCAACCTGAAAATAATCAAGGGAATGATGGAATAGAGACCAATAATCCTTGTGATAATAACTCTGAGGAACCCACATATGATTTCTATGAATTCCAGCACAACACACCCATTTGGAATCCAAGGAAGAACCATATCATTTATGACCATTGGAAGTTAATCCATCTTATAGTGTTCAAATCATTAGGTTTCCCCTATGGTATAGGTTTACATCGAAGGGTTAAACCTTAGAGTTTCACTCTTTCTAGTTTTTAAATTAATGAAGTAAAACTATCATTTCAACATAAGTAGGAAGGGACTGACCTACGACAATTTGCATATGAAGACATCAACCGAATATGGGAGGACCATCCCTAACATTATATGATTTCCATAGAATCTAAATGAATCCTACATTGTAATCTTGAGGGATTGATTAACCATAAAAATATTGAATATATTTTTGTGTCCCACATGTATATTTAATTAATGATTCTAGTACCATACTATAAGGTAACTAGAGGAATTCCCACTTAGATACACAAATATTACTAATGGCCTACAAGTATTGAACCTAACTCCAGTAACCAAGAGATGATGTGATCATTATTCCATTGGAATAGATAAAAGGTTGAAAACCCAAAAGTAATAATTATGTTAGCAGTTTTAGAGAACGTGATACAAACATGCTACCGATTTTACATTGGGAATATAAAATAAAACATAATTCAGTGTAAAAGGAAATTAATAGAATCATTTAAAATTCATTCAAAGATATCTTCTCCATATAATGTGGAAATGAAAGAAAATACGGCTAAGGTCAAATACTAAGTAATATTTAAGTACAATAGAAGATATCAGGGATCAATATGAATAATAAACATAGAATGGTTAATTATAAAATAAACATTCCATTTAATGAATAACATGAATATCATAATTAGGAAGGGAATAATCAATATGGAAATGTAAATTACTAAACATAAATTCCATTTAAATAACTTGAATTCGTGAATAAATAGGTAATAATCAATATGGAAATTTAAATAACTAAAAACACATTCCATTTAATCAAAATAGTAACAACGAAATTCATCTAGAGACAATATAATTGTAAAAATGTAATTGGATGATAATAATTGAATTATTAATGATGGAAATGCTTAATTATTTGATGCCATGATATTAGGATTCATGATACCTCTACCATTGACACATTATTGTAAGACAATTTTAACCTCTATGTATAAACTCGTTTAATGTTTCCCACATATTTTTCCCGTGAGACCTATCGATGCATTGAGGGACTATATAATACCAGACCTCACCCATCACTATAGGTCTAATATATTTCTCACATATCTAATCAACTATTAAATCCATGAATCAATATTCGTTATCATAAAATATCCATATTGAGTAAGGGTTATGAATTTATTATTATTTCTTAAGTTAATCAAATAAATGAAAAATTGTGAACAATATGTAAAAATGGAATATGGTTTAGGAAATAATAATATATATTTTACACGAATATTGATATTTAACATTACCATTATATCACAAATATTAATTTACTCTACCCATATAAACTTCAATATAGAGAGTTAGTAAAAAATGAATCACTTTTCTTTGTGACGTGGTTGTCCACTATACACAAGATATAAATTATCATATCCCATATAAAATAGAAGGTAAAGGGCGATATATAATATAATTCATAAAAAGTTATAATTATGTTTTATATATGATATATATATAATTTTTACCCATCATCCTAACCAACCATTTGTGGTGGTAATGAAAAAATAAATGACATTGGTTTGTGAGGCAGTAGTCCACTATTTAGATGAATGATGATTTCATAACCCAATTTTTAAATGTGTATATGGTTAAAGGTCACGAAAAAATCACATAAATTTGTATTTAACATAATTAGGTTACTATTTTATTTCTTTTTAATACTAATTTGAGTAGTTTGAGGATGAAATAAAATAAAAATTATCACTGAAGAACATTACCACTCTTTCAGGTAACCTCAATTATTTTCACCAAAGCATTCCTAGACTGGATATTATCCCTAAAAGAATGTTATATAATTAGAATATAGAAGTTTGGAAGTAATTTGGGTATTTTATTCACAATTAAAATGGATTTATAGGTGTGAATAAGTGAAGGGAGTGAGTTCCCTTTTATAAATGAGGCGGAATGATATTATTAAATTCCCAATTTAATTCAATAATGGGAATTATAACTCACTAAATGTAGATAAAAATTGATACATAAAGTGTTGTAGGGATTATATGGTTTATATAAACCTCAGACACATAAAAAATGTAATGCCGTGAACCCAATTACCCAGAGTCGGTGCATTATTTTAAAACATTGGCGTGATTACAAGGAATCATGTCGCGAAGGACCGATCGGTTTAGAAGTCTTGGAAAAATAGATCACATACCTGAATGTTACATTTTCACTTTAATACGTACAAAACAACATAAATAATTTTTATGAACACCGTTATTCCCTTGGCTTAACCCTGCATATCAATCACATTACACTTTTTGGAATCTTGGGAAAAATAAAACATAGAAAGGGGTGAGCTCAAATGCTTAGTAAGGGTAAGCAATAAAGCGGAAACTTTCAAAAATAATCATAAACATTTAATTCAATGTATAAAACGAAAACAAAGGCCTTTTAAACATGAACTTCAACATAATATGGAAGAAATAAAATGAAATTATTCCATTTACTTATTCACATGGATATTATACTAATCGAATAATCACATGAAATATCAATAACCACATTCTTAATGATGGAATTCATAATGTCAGACTATCATAACCACATAGCCAAGGCCTCATGCCAAGACTACAAATAAGATTTTGTCAATGACTTATGACAAGACACTAGTTTGTCTCATGAGACCCACTGATTCATCAAAGAGCTATACCGGGCTCCACCCGTCACATATTAAGTCCAATGCATTCCCATATGAAAAGTTTTAAACATAACATAAACATTCGTATTAAAACTATCATAAGAAATGTCAATACTTTCCCCATAAACCATGAATGGTATAAAAATAACACATCCACTGTCAAACATATCACAAAACCTTAACAGAAGTTTTGTTTAATAAATCAACTTCAAATGAGTTTAAAATCCATCAAATGATGAGTAAATTTTTTTGAGAGAAATATCATTTTTGTAAAATCATTTAAATGTAACATATTTATAAAGGAAGTAATTTTAAAAGATATTTTTGAATCAAAGTTTTCCATACCACTTTGAAACTTTTGAAAAGAATTATCATTTCAAAACATTCATGTCCATATAAATAAATGCTTATAATCAATTTGAAAACATGGACATTAATTAAAAAGATTTTGAAAGATAAATCTTTAAAACATTTGAAATTATGATCTTGATAAAGAGTACCTTTCAAAATCCTTAAAATCATCATTTAGAAATCATTTTTATGAAAAATGGACATTGATGATAAAAATGTCCCAGTAAATACTTACACATAAAGAATCTCGGATAATTATGAGATCGAGGAATTAACCCTTACCAATTTGGTAACTTACGAAACACACAACCCATGAAAGAGGTATCATAAAATTAATATGTAAATACACATAAATTAAATTGAATTACACAAATTATACAATTATGGGCAGTACATACACCACAAAAAGGTAATAGTGGCAATATGGCTTGAATCTCACGGGAATAAGGAGTGAGATGAAAACCCCTTAACTTGCACTTTCCTTTAGTCGAGGGTACATTTAACCTCTTGTACGAAGATTGTAGTATGTTATTAAATTATACCAGAACCATATTAATATTTATGATATCATATATTATTCATTTATGACTTTATATTACCCATTTAACAATAATTTTCATGTTAAGAAAACATTTCAGGTAATACTCTCTTTCTTTATCGTACATGTTTTAACTTGTTAATCTTGGTTATATCACGTAGATCATGATTTAAATACTTACAGAATATAAAACATGATAAATATAACATATATATTTAGAATATAAAAATTTATAATAGACATATATATGAAATGGAAAACACCGTTTATGGAGACGGTAGTCCGTACGTACGAATAAACACAATTTCTGTTTTCATATTATATTGAACGGAAGTAAGTGAATAAGATATATGTAAGTACATAAATCCTTATATATATAAATATATATATCTCTCCAGTATCATTATTATTTTATATATTACATACTTATTAGTAATATATATTTTTATAATCATCGATGAATGGTGAACTTGGAAATGAATCTCATCGCGTCGTGGAGACGGTAATCCGTACGTACGCACGAGCAAAAATATCATTCTTTTGATATTAAAATAATATATAATTGGATGGTATGTCATATATAAATAATCCTTATAATATTATATTTATTATTTACATCAAATACACATCATTATTATACCCATCTAAATAATAATGTATTGAATAACAATTACACCACGACGTGGAGACGGTAAGCCGTACATACGCACGTATGGTGACATGTCATTAAAAGGATGGATAAAATACTGAATTTGGTTGTACCATATTTATAATGACATCACAGTATATAAGAGATACTGGAGTTATTATCTTAGAATAGAAATAACAACGAAAGAAGAATTGGATGAAGAAAGGAACTTGAAAGAGGGTGGTGAAAACATTACCTCTTCTTCGGGTTCTTCCTTTTGATTTGATCAAAAGGGATCCATAGGTTGAATTTCTGATCAAAATAATGCCTCTATGTTTAAGTGAGAGAAGTTTAGAGATTATTTTGGCATGTTTTGGCTGATCCAAAATGCTTTTAAGGTGTGAATAATTGGATAGAAGTTGGGTCCTTTTATATGGGGGAGGAGGGGCTCTTTAGGAAAAACATAAAGTATTAATTTATAATAAATTAATATTCGGTTTATAATGGCTCAAAAGTGAACTATTTAAAGGTTAAGGTGGGGATGGGTCGAAAAACACTCAACTAATAGAATTTATACCGGTTTGACTTATCATAATAACCTTATCTTTAAGTATTAACTCATAGTTAATTAGTTTCACTTTTACAATGTCTCTTCGAATTTTTATATTATATGTTAATAAACATACTATATACATCCAAGAGACCCCCAAGTGGTCCATAAATGAAACACCTATCATGATATAAGTCTCTTGGCATATCCTTAGATTTTTAAGAATTCAATATCAATTTATAATATAATCTTTGTTTTAAAAACACTTTTATGTCAATTTTGATACTATTCAATAATTGATTTTTGTAAAAATCATAATAGAATTATTACTTCAAACAAAGTTAATTAAATCAATAAGAAAATGTCATATTATCCTATAAAATTATTTGTATTTATAAAAGGTCTCAAATTACATTTATTTGGGTATTTATAATATCAATTATTATAATTTTTCTTTAATTAGGTAATTAATGCATCACCATTGTGTCATAAATAAATTAATCTATATATTGTCTAAAAATTATAAATAAAATATCATTATGTATTAAATTTTTTTTATTTATAATGAAAATTTATAGTTGAAAATCCAAGATATATTACCCTATGTAAAAATTGTTTTTCCAAAAGATATATGCTTATGTTAATTTTGTATTTATTTTAACTTAATTAAAATAAAGTGTTTCTATCACCTACAAGTGGCTCCATGGGGTCCCAAAATCGACCCAAAGATGCCCATGGTCGGACATGTATCCACCAATAAGGTGAGGACACGTTTTAGGGTAATTTAGTATTATTATAATATTATTTTTTAACCCTTATATACCAGATTTACCCTTTAACCATGGTAAATAAAATATTTACCGAAGTAATTATTCAAAATGTCTAAAAATAACAGTTACCTATTTACACAATTTGTACATCATGATTCCAAATATGGGATCCATTTTTCGAAATTCAAAACATAGATGTGTCAGAAATTAATTTAAAATTAATTCATGCTGTCAAAAGAAAAAGCGTGTTTTTAAGATATAATAACTATCAAAATATTGATACTTGTTTATGTCCGGTTTAATTGTGAAATTATGTCCAATGACCAACATTGTATTAAATGGTAAAAATATATTCTAAATATAATTTAAAAACACTCAAATTCATAATCTGTCACAATTAATTATTTTGATTAAAAAAGTTGTTTTTAATTAAAATTTAGTAATTTTTACTATTCATCAAAATATTAAAGTTATCCGAAAAGTACCAAAATTTCACCATAGTATAAATTCGATAATCCAATTCCAAAAATAAAGTCCATTTTGAGAGATAAAAATTCTAAAATTTTAAAATGTAGGTATTACTATTCATAATGACTACTTTGATTGGTCGTGGTGTGTGTTAGTACTCGAAGTTGCGTACAACACACTCTACTGTATTATTCAAAGAGAAGCGTACCATGGAAGCTCGGGGTGTTACATTCTCCCCTCCTTCAATAAATTGCGTCCTCGCAATGTGATATTGTTTTTTGAAAATAAAGGTTGAAAATAGAAAATATCTTCGTTGAAAAACCCACATTGAAAATTTGGTTAATACAATTTAGTCTTAACAAGATGAAAAAGAAATGAAAGAGTCACCACAAAATTATGATCTCTATTAGGAGGACAATAGTGGAAATTATAGACACATATTTGGAGAAAAAACATAAATATTTATAGGTAGTGATTGATGTCATCAATCCCAAAAATGTTTAAAATTGAGGTCCTTAAATTCATCAATCTATGATGATTTAAAATACCATCGGTTCAACAAAACATTAGTTATTAGGATAACAAATTTTTGACATTTCAAAATATCTTAGTTGAAATCACACCTCGAAAAATGAATTAATGGGGCTTTTATTTAAAATAAAGAGTAGAAAGTATGAAGATTACTGAAAATAACACATACTAGGGTTCCCTGTAGGAAAATATTGATATGGAAGAGAAATCTAACCATCAATTATCTTGTGGAGAGTGGTAGAGAACATGGATATGAAAATGACAAAAATCCCAAAGACATAAATTAGTGATGATCTAAGGTACCATCTATGACAAAATTTTTGTTCTAAGTTCCTTTTCTTAATATTGAGGAATTTATTTATGAGATTGACTAAGATCATAAGGAGATAAACTTAATTTATAATTATAGTTTTATCCATTAATAAATTTCTACCAAAAACTCATATTTCACCCCAAAACATAATAAAACTAAAAAATACTCTATTTATCCTAATCGTATAGGGTTCCAAATATAATGAATTTATAGTTCACATATCAGACCCTTTATATAATGAAACTACATTATACCATCCATGAAATTCATGTAGCCCAATGGTAGGCGATAAATCCAAATTGCACTATGGTTGTGGGTTCGATTCCCGTAGCTTTTTCCGACACGATGGGTCATCACACGGTCTGCGTGTTGTCCTTTTATAAAAATCAAAAAATAACCTGTCGAACTTAATCCAATCCAACCATTGGACTTATCCAAAATACTATTATCCAAACTCACAGTCCACAATTTACAAGGATGTTAAACATAATGAGGATCCTTTTTTCAGGTAATAACATGTGAACGCCTTCCTCATATATTCTTTTACAACACCGCAACATCCTGAATTTCCAAAATCAACCATCTCTTATTCCAAAATCACCACCTCAATATTAGGACCATATTAAGGTTTCTCTTTCCTTCAACCTTGTAATTTCCAAAAAATTTAACTCGTTGTAGAGTCACTTTCCATAGTACCATAAAATCTCAAATCATTAATTAAACAGTACTGTAGTACAATGCTTATTTATTTCTAGAACATCATTGATACAACACTTAATTGAAATAATTCTAAAATAACACCATAAGAACACTAGTCATTCCTCTTCATTTGTGGTAGTATCATAACTTGATTATTATTCAATAGCATCATTTGCGGCATAGTCTGATGGCTGGGAAATTGGTTCGCGTAGTGTCCAAACTCCTTGCAAATGAAGCATTGTACAGTTGAAACCATTTTCTTACCCTTGCAGTCACATACTTTGTGCCCTTTTCCTCCACACTTATAACAAACTCTCATTCTTTTCAGGCAAGTTCTAGGATGTTTCTTCCAACAATTTCACATATGGGAAAATTATTCTTTTCCCACTTCCCTTTATCCATCTTTCTCTCTTCCATCCTTTTCATCTCTTACTTCCCTTTAAATACATAGGACTCCGAGAATTCGTTACTCATCTTATCAACACATGATACTATTTCTTCATATGATGATAATACATGAGAAACTATTTCCCTTCTAAATTATGGGTTAGGACCACGAAAGATATGATCCTTCTTACTCTTTGGATCATACGTATTAAGGGAGTTCATGTTCCTTCTACTGGGCGCGATTTCTATACAATAACATAAACTAGTTCAGTTTATGAATTGAAATGAATAATTACAAAACATTTAACATACCTAACAAAAATTGAACAGTTTATGGATATAATCCATAGTCATAAAAATGTTTTCTTTGAGTAAGTATATACTCATAATCCCTTCATAATAGTTTGTAACGAAAATGAGAATTATCCTAATCATATCCCCAGGGAGTGTCGTAACCAAGAGTGCAGCACGGCCCGTTGTCATACACACGTTCCCGTTTGAGTCTAGCTCAAAGCGGTGTTTTCAGGTTTTACCCCTAGGTACATCTATGCCAGATCCGCCTCTACCTGCTCGTATCCAGACGTGGATGTATTTCTCTGAAAACTCACAAAATCACTACAATTCCAAAATTCTAGAAAGTTCTTCTATACTAATCCTCAAAGTCTATCTTAGGGCTATGTGCTCTAATCAGAGATTATCTAAATCTAGTTTCCAAGGTTATTGCTAAACTTCCTCTGATACCAACTGTAACATCCTAACCCCAGTTACCCAGAGGCAGTGCATTATTTTAAAACATTGGCATGATTACAAGGAATCATGCCCCGAAGGACCGATCAGTTTAGCAGTCTTGGAAAAATAGATCACATACATGAATGTTACATTTTCACTTTAAGACGTAAAAAACAAAATAAATAATCTTTTTGAACACCTTTATTCCCTTGGCATAAACCTGCATATCAATCAAATCACACTTCTTGGAATCCTGGGAAAAATAAAACATAGAAAGGGGTGAGATCAAATGCTCGGCAATGGTAAGCAATACAGCGAAAACATTAAAAAATACGCATAAAAATTTAAGGCAATGTATAAAACTAAAACAAAGTCCTTTTAAACATGAATTTTAGCATAATATGGCACAAATAAAATGAAATAATTCCATTTACTTATTCACATGGATATTCTACTAGTCGAATAATCACATGCAATATCACTAACCACTTTCATAATGATGGAATTCATAATTCCAGACTATCATAACCACATAGCCAAGGCCTAGTGCCATGACTACAAATAATATTTTGTCACGGCCTTGTGCGAACACACTAGTTTGTCTCATGAGACCTACCGATGCATCGAGAAGCTATAGCGGGCTCCACCCATCACATATTAAGTCCAATGCATTCCCATATGAAAAGGTTTAAACATAACATAATCATTCGTATTAAAACTAGCATACGAAATGTCAATACATTCTCCATAAACCATGAATGGTATAAAAATAACACATCCATAATCAAACATATCACAAAACCTTCAATGGAAGTTTTTTATAATAAATCAACTTCAAATGAGCTTAAAATCCATCAAATGATGAGTAAACTTTTTTCAGAGAACTATCCTTTTTGTAAAATCCATTAAAAGTCACATATTTATAAAGGAAGTAATTTTAAAAGATATTTTTGAATCAAAGTGTACCATACCACTTTGAAACTTTTGAAAAGAATTATCATTTCAAGACATTCATGTCCATATAAATAAATCCTTAAAATCATTATGAAAACATGGACATTAATTAAAAAGATTTAGAAAGATAAATATTTAAAACATTTGAAATTATGATCTTGATAAAGTGTACCTTTAAAAATAATTATAATCTTCATTTTGAAATCATTTTTATGAAAAATGGACATGGATGATAAAAATGTCCTAGTAAATACTTACACATAAACAATCTAAGTTAATGATGAGATTGAGGAATTAACCCTTAACAATTTGGTAACTTATGAAACATACAACCCATGAAAGAGGTATCATACAATGAATATGTAAATACACATAAATTAAAGTTTATTACACAAATAATAAAATTATGGGTAGTAAATATACCACACAAAAGGTAATAGTGGCAATATGGCATGAATCTCACGCGAATAAGGAGTGAGATAAAAACCCCTTACCATGCACTTTCCTTTAGTCGAGGGTACATTTAACCTCCTTTACGAAGATCGTAGTATGTTATTAAATTATACCAGAACCATATTAATATCTATGATATCATACATGATTAATTTTTGACTTTATATTACCCATTTAATAATAATTTCCATGTTATGTTATCATTTCAGGTAATAATCACTTTCATTATCGTACATGTTTTAACTTGTTACTCTTGGTTGTATCACATAGATCATGATTTAAATACTTCCAGAATATAAAACATGATAAATATATCATATATATTTATAATATAAATATGTATAATAGACATATATATGAAATGGAAAACACAATTTATGGAGACGGTAGTCCGAACGTACGCATAAACGATGTTTCTGTTTTCATATAGTATTGAACGGAAGTAAGTGAATAAGATATATGTAAGTACATAAATCCTTATGTATATAAATATATATATCTCCAGTAGAATTATTATTTTATATATTACATATTTATTAGTAATATATATTTTTATAATCGTCGATGAATGGTGAACTTGGAAACGAATCTCATCGCGTCGTGGAGACGGAAATCCGTACGTGCGTACGAGTGAAAATATCATTCTTTTGATATTAAAATAATATATAATTGGATAGTATATCATATATACAAAATCCTTATTATGTTATATTTATTATTTACATCAAATACACATCTTTATTATACCCATCCAAATAATAATTTATTGAATAACAATTACAGCACGACGTGGAGACAGGAAGCCGTACGTACGCATGTATGGTGACATGTCATTCCAAGGATGGATAGAAAACTGAATATGGTTGTACCATATTTAAAATAACATCACAGTATATAAGAGATGATGGAGTTATTATCTTAGAATAGAAATAACAATGAATGAATAATTTGACGAAGAAAGGAACTTGAAAGAGGGTGGTGAAAACATTTCCTCTTCTTCGGGTTCTTCCTTTTGATTTAATCAAAAGGGCTCCATAGGTTGGCTTTCTGATCAAACTAAGACCTCTATGAAGAAGTGAGGAAAGTTTAGAGAGTATATGGCCAGGGGTTTGCCGAACCAAAAGGATTTGAAGGTGTGAAGAATTGGTTAGAAGTTGGGTCCTTTTATAAGGGGGAGGAGGGGCTCTTTAGGAAAAACTTAAATTATTAATTTATAATAAATTCATATTCGGTTTATAATTGCTCAAAAGTGGATTATTTAAAAGTTGAGGTAGGGATGGGTATAAAACCACTCATCCAATATAATTTAGACTGGTTTGGGTTATTATATTAAACTTATCGGTAAGTATTAACTCTTAGTTAATTAGTTTCACTTTTACAATGTTTCTTTGTATTTTTATATTACATGGTTAATAAAAATACTATATATATCCAAGAGACCCCCAAGTGGTCCATTAATGATACCCCTATAATGATATAAGTCTCTTGGCCGAACCGTAGATTTTTATGAATTGAATATCAATTTATAATATAATATTTGTTTTAAAAACTCTTTTATGTCAATTTGGACACTATTCAATAATGGTTTTTTGTAAAAATCATAACAGAATTATTACTTATAAAAACGTTATTTAAATAAATCTTAAAATGTCATATTATCATATAAAATTATTGGTATTTATAAAAAATTTCATATTACATTTATTTGGGTATTTATAATTTCAATTATTCTAATTTTTCATTAATTATGTAATTACTGCATCACCATTGTGTCATAAATAAATTAAATTATATAATGTCTAAAAATTATAAATAAATTATAATTATGTAAGAAATATCTTTATCTTTATAATTAATATTTATAGTAGAAATTCGAACATATATAACCCTATGTAAAAATTCTTTTTCTAAAACATATATGCTTATGGAATTTTTGTATTTATTTTAACTTAATGAAAATAAAGTGTCCCTATCACCTACAAGTGGCTCCATGGGGTCCCAAAATCGACCCAAAGATGACCATGGTCGGAAATGTATCCACCAATAAGTTTAGGACACCATTTAGGTTAATTTATTATTATTATAATATTATTTTTAACCCTTATTTACCAGATTTACCCTTTAACCATGGTAAATAAAATATTTACCGAAGTAATTATTAAAAACGTATAAAAATAAAATATACCTATTTACACAATTTGGAAATCCTGATTCCAATTATGGAATCCATTTTTTTAAATTTAAAATACAGAAGTGTCAGAAATTAATTTAAAATTAATTCCTACTGTCAAAACAAAATGCGTGTTTTTAAGATATAATATCTATCAAAAGATTGATACTTGTTTATGTACGGTTTATTTGTGAAAATATTACCAATGACCAAAATTGTATTAAATGGTAAAAATATATTATAAATATACTTTAAAACCACTCAAATTCATAATTTATCACTATTAATTATTTTGATTATAAAAGTTGTTTTTGATTAAAATTTAGTAATTTTCACTATTCATCAAAATATTATAGTTATCCGAAAAGTACCAAAATTTCACCTTAGGTTAAATTCGATACTCTGAATCCAAAAATGAATTATGTTTTGTGAGATAAAATTACTAAAATTTTAAAAATTAGTTATTAATATTCAGAACAACTACTTTGATTGGTCGTGGTGTGTGTTAGAACTCGAAGTTGCGTACAACACATGCTACTGTATTATTCAAAGAGAAGCATACCGTGGAAGCTCGGGATGTTGCAAAAAAATATTAAACATTTCATTCCCTAACTTTTATGTTTCATTACTTTTACCTTCTTTGTTTTTCACTATGGTAACAAGTCCTTTTAAATAAGGTAATTTATTCTTTTAGATTAAACTTAAATTGGAATTATTAGATAATTTTAACCAAATAACTATAAATATGAAATAAACTTTATAAAATAATTAACCTATGAAATTAGAAAAATAATTTTAACACAAGTGCATATAATTTTTAGAAACATCATTTGAACCTTAATAGTCTGAAATGAGTTATTACTTTTTAGGGGTTAACATTTTCACTATAAAAGATAAATTGGTACAATAATGTAAAATATTTGATTATTTAATCATTTAGAAATCACTATGAATAGTATAGGGTTTTTGGAAATTTTAAATAATTTAATAAAATAACATTGATAAAAGAACAATACTGTAAATTTTGACATTATTCATTTAATTTGAAATTTAACAAAAATATCCAGTCAATGAACAAATTATAATCAATTATGTTCATATCTATATAAAATTATATATTTATCTAAAAAATTAAAAGAACTCAATAACTAATTAAATTTACATTACATTTAATATTTTTAGTATCTTTTTTTCTATAATCTAACTTATTACTAAGCTGTTGTTTTATAAGAATTTAAAGTAATTTTTTTATCTCAAAAAAATAAAAAAATAGTTAAAATGATGAAAATTCATTTATATCATAAAAAATATGTATTCCTGGAAATATTTTGGTTTTACCCGTATCCTAAAGCGTCACTATTATTATAAGTATGGACGACTCATTTCTTCTCTTATTCTTTACATAAGTTATTATACAGGTCAAATTCAATGAAATGTGTCCCGAAATCTCATAAAAATAGACCATAAGGTGTTAAGGTTATATTTATGTATATAAAATAGGTGTAGTAAAAAATTATAGGTCATTTTAACTATTATCAGCTTAGTCTATTCCCCTAGAAAATCCATTTTACCTTAACCACAATAATTAGTTTTATCTATTTTCACAATTCAGTTTAGTCAAAAAATAATTTGAAATTATTAGAAAATATAAATTATTCTTATTCATAATATAGAATCCATTTTTTAAAATTACATTTTACAAAATTTGAAAATTTTAATTTAAAATGAATCCCAAAGAAGAGATGATAAAATGTATTTTAAGGTGAAAATGTTCAAATGTTTAAAATGTTTTTATATCATTATTCAGTTTGAAAATGATTACCATTTCCTAAATTTGATTAATAAACATATAATTAAAATAATTTTAAATTAAAGAAAATTCAATTTTTTTATAATTATAAAAAATTAAATTAAAAATTAAATTTCAATTAGAATTCAATATTTTTCAATATTCATAAAAAAATCAATATTTCATAAAAATAAAAAAATCTCCCCATAATATAATTTTGATATGTTGATTTAAAAAATGATGTTAATTTTATTGATTAAATTTTCTAAAACCTTTATAAATTAAATTTAAATTATGTGAAAAAAGTAATACTAAACCACCCTTTACAAAGAATATAGTTTTTCAGAAAACATATATTTTTCATTTAAATTATTATTATTTTATTTATAACAAATAGATATCCATGGTTTTAATAAAATATATATTAATATTCATACCCTATAACTTAACAACAATGTTATAAAGGTATTCTATATTATGGTTCATTTTTACTCGAGGTTTCGGGTTCTACAAGCTATCAAAGAGATTAATTTCTTAAAGATAAATATGTTGTAAAGTCTCGGGAGTTATATTTTCTTCTAATCATAATGTTGTGTTTCATACTCACTAACAAATACGATTTTTTATTTTAAAATATCTAGGTGTTAGACTCTGCCCACTTTGAATAAATTATGTCTTGGAATTTTGAACTAGATCTCGATAATCAGGGGTTATACTTTTGGAAATACCATTATTGAAAACCTCCCATCATAAAAGTGTTAATAAAATAAACTCTTAATAAGGGATTAATTATAATACAAAGCTCATATGTAACAAAAAATAATACATTTTCCAATAGTATAAAATTTGTTAAACATGAAGATATAGACATAGAAGAAAGGTATAAATAATTATTAAGAGTGGTTAAGGTCATTGATCATAAAAAAATGAGTAATCAATGTAATGATAAGGGAAAAAAAATCATAAATCTGTGATGATTTAAAAATCATATGATTCATTAAATAGTAATTTAATAGGATAATTTTTTTTCAAGATGATTTCCATAAATTTTAGGAATTTATTTACTATCTAATAATATAATGAAATATACTTACCAGATACATTTCTATTTCATAAGAGAAATTTAATCCTTTCATTGAGATTTGATCAATTTTCAATTCCTCACTTGTTTAAAAAAATGAATATCCAAAAATGATTTTTTATGTCCAACTCACTAAACTTAACGTTTAAGGGATCATAAGATCCATATGGGAGTAACAAGATATTCCTCATATGTTTTCTAAAACCAAAATGGTTAGAAAACATTATCCAATAACACCCAACATAAAACTTAATCCATTACCTAAATATTGACCTTAAGGTCTTTACAAAAGATTAAGATCCCTAACTTCAGTATAGGGGTAACATAATTTCCCAAAAAACCTTATCATTAATATATCATACAACATGAACTATATTTTAATCATCGCATACCTATCATGTAAAAACCATCAACATTTATTCTAATAAAACATGGTAATAACCTAAATTACTATAAAACCATATTAAAAATATTCAATCTTCCTTATTACTTATTTCAAAATCATATTATAAAATTTATTCCATAAATTTAATGATGTTAAAGACTCCATCAATGATTGTATAAAACACATTGTAAACAATTCATTAATCAGTCTAGAGTTTTTCAGTAATATAAAATTTACATTATATGTATCAATCATCTATTTATCCCAACATTATTATCAAAAAATTAAGAAAATATTAAGGGTTATGTTTCTATAAATCATATGTCTTATAAGATGTTAAACATTGCACCGGTTCATTTCATTGGGCCATCAATACAATTCAACATAATATTTTAATTACTTAATGAAAAAACACTACAATAAAATCCTTATACATTTCATAATTCTTATAACCATGATATCATTGATAAAACCCTCAAATGAAAAAAATATTAAATCCAAACACAAACATATTAATCAATTCAGTTTGTTTATGGTATTAATATAAGCATGAACAAGAACCATTAGATAAATTTGAGGTACATTACATTGGTACATGGGGAATCCATTTGTGTAGTTCCCAATCTCCTTACAATGTAAGAATTTATTAGTAGAAAAACTTTTAATTTACTTAAAATAATCAGCATGGGTTAATTTCTCTCCAAACATGTAGAAAACTCTACTTCCCTTCACAAAATTACCAGGGTGTTTATATCCAAAATTATCACATGTGAAAGAATACTTCATTCCCTTCTTCTATTTATTTTTTTCTCTATCATCCACTTTTTTCCTTACTTCCCTTCAACGCCAAAAGACATGTAGAATAATTTCCCCATATTTACTTCTCCTAAAACTATTTCTTTATATGTAGAAAAACATTGCGATACGATCACCCTTTGGATTATTGTCTTTAGAACATAAAAAAATCTCCAATCGTAAACTCCATATAGCATATATAATCTTTTTTATATTTATATAACCTAGTAAATTTACATTCTTAGTTAACAACATGTTATTATATGTTTTTATTTAATCTTAATAATTTTTTATTTATATTAGTTTAATGGTCATGAAGGAAATACTTGTCCAAGAATGTATCATTAAATTATTTCCATTCAATGAGTTCTATTTCCTCTTACACCCTAGTATTCTAGATTAACGACCCCAATTAATCAACATCACAATTAAGAATACATTTAAATTGTAAACTTTTCCTTATCACCACATCATACGACTATAAATCTCTTTTATAGAGACTGAATTGATTACTAATTTATAAATATATTTGTAGTCCAAATAAATGATGGTGGATTCTATCACATGACATGATCCAGCATAGGCGATTCATACTATAAGATAGGTTCATCCATTCCAAAAATATTATATTTTATAACTTGATTAAGATACACTAATATAACATTAATTTTCATAGTTCAAATACCATTTGTACTTTCTTATTTGATAAGGAAATATCTATATTAGCCATGAGTATGGATATCCTTATTCCTTATAAATGAAATTTCTAATAAATGGAATAAACTAGATAAAATCATAAAATTTTGAATATTAAATCACAATGTATAAATCCAAATATAATGTAACACTTAACATAAATTAAAATTTATTCATTGTTAATATCATAATTATAACCATGTTTTCTTCATTAATATCTATATTTTCAAATACTTCATAATGTTTTGTAATTAAAATGTTAATTTTCTTAAGAATATCCCCTGATAGTGTCAAACTAGGTGCATAGTAAGTAATGTCATTGTCCACTAGGTGATGATTGCGTAAAGCCCGATGTGCCCTTTTCAGAGTTGCTACACCTTGAAATTTATATAGTAGAACCACATTAACTAGTAGTATGTATACATGGATGTATTTCTAAGAAAAACCACATAATATATTTCATAACAGAACATTAGGACTTTTTCTATACCTCTCCTCAAATTATATAAAAGGTTTAATTTCCACAATCTATGGTTTCCTAAATATATTTCCAAAGGTTTCTACTAAAATTCCTCTAATACAAATTATAGGGAACCCAAATATAGTAACTTGTAGCCAATGTATGCTTTATTACAAGGTTATAGATACAAATGATGGAAACCTGTAGGACAGATCATTTTATTAGTTTTAGAGAACTAGAACTAAAAAATGTTACCCATTATACATTGGGAATAGAAATTAAAACAAAACACATAAAAAACTAAAATGAAATTCATCCTTGAAAACAAATTCAATGATATATTCTTAATATCATAGGTATATGAAATAAAATAGTTGTGAGATAAAATGACCAGAAAGGGTTATTTTCAATGGAAGCTATCACGAATCAATAAAAATAATCAACATGGATGGATAAATAACTGAAAACCCCTTAAATATATTCGATAAAATGGATGTCACAATTAGATAGGAAATGATCAATATTTAATGTGAAATAAAAACAAAATTTTTTTAAATAACTTGACTATATTAATTAATAAGTAACAATAAATATATAAAGTTATATAATTGAAAACACATTCCATTTAATCAAGAAAATGTGAATTAAATTCCTGAAGAGATAATTGCATTATGAAAATATCATGGATACAAATTAAGGAATTATTAATGAAGCATATTCATTATTATTTGATTCCGTTATGTCAATCATTATGATACCTTTACCATCAAGACCATTAACAAATAGTTTAAAAGTACTGGTATAAACACCTTTAGTTAGGCTAAATTATTTTTTTCAACAGACCAACCGATGCATAAAGGGGATATATTATACTAGACCCCACTAATCACTATTCTTAAAAATAATTAATGACATATATAATGATGTATTTAATCCATGAATTAATATTATTTATCCTCAAATGTCCACATTGATTAAAGGATACAAATTTTTTAACATGTCTATATTTAATCAAATTACCATGATACTATATACCATTATAAAAAATATATGGTTTTGGAAATAAAAATATAAATTATAATAAAATATTTATACTTAAGATAAATGTAGTGAAAAATGAAAACAGATCACAATAAAATGATTGATTCTAGAGTATGTTAACAATCACAAAAGAAAGTGAGATTGTATAATGTTTTTTTACCAATTTTTGATTTTCAAGTTAAATAAACATGGATGAAATAATTCAAATTGAAACATAATATAACATTAATTTTTAGGTAATTATGATATAAAATTTCAAGGGTAAGTATATAGATCATGTAAAATAAATTCGGTGCATAACATTATAATATGCTTCAATAAATTGAAATTGACATGAAGTCACATACTTAGCACTTCTTTTGGTTTGAACATGATTCAACCCCATGTATAGTGGTTTTAAAAGTGTTATTAAATTATAATAGAGCGATATTAATATCAATAATATCATATATAAGGCTATTAAAACATATTATCATCCTATTGTTAATAATATTTAAATATTTATATTTTTGATGGTAGCCCGTACATATGCATGTATAACAAATCCATTTTTATAAGGTCATTATTGAAATGGGAAAGGTATTATTTTATCTTTATATAATTATAATAATATATTATATAACATTTTATCTCATTTAGTATACTTTTATATATCATCTGTGTGGTGTGGTGATGAAAATAGAGTCACATCATTTCATGGAGGCGATGATCAATTGTTTACAAATGAAATTATCATATTTCCTTGAGTGCAAATGTATGGAATAAAATGATATTTATTATCTTCTAAGAATGATAAATATTTTATAGATATCATAATTATGTCATTCATATCACATATATTAAATAAATATATCTGTATCACCATCCATGTAATAATTAGTGAAAACTGAATCACATCGTTTCCCAAGGTGGTAGTTCATCGTACACATGCGTGACATTATCGCATCCCACAAAAAATGAAAAGAATACCTTTATAAATGATATAATGAATTTATGGGTATAATTATGATATATATATATATCATATATATAATTTATATCCATCATTGTACCCAACCGTGATAGGTGGTAATGGAAAAATGAATGATATCATTTGGCAAGGTAGTAGTCCATCGTACAAAAGAATATTGATTTGATAACAAATTTTATGGATTTGGGAAATTGTTAGGCTATTAGAATAACATAAAAACATATATGTAAATGGAATATTCTTAAATTATTTTATAGGAATGGTTTAATAATAATTTAAGGACATGGGTGAAGAAATAAATAAAAATGCTCACTGAAAAACATTATCCTTTTTTGGATAACATCATTTGGGTTGATCTAAAGACTCAGAAGGATGAATTTATGCCAAATATAATTTTTCTATGATGATATAATGGATTATAGAATTTGATTTGGGTAGGTTTTGGATGATTAAAATATCTTGGTAAGTGTAAATAAGTGAGGGTAATGAGTTCCCTTTTGTAATTGAGGTGGACTGACATTTTCATATAATAAAAAACTATTCCATAATAGGAATTAAATCTCACCAAAAGTGGATAAAATATTTATAAATAATATTTTGGAGGTTTTATGTGGTCTGTACATACCTACACCAACCAAAAAATTCAATAGTTAAACATATAGTTCCTTAACATCTATGTTTCTTTACTTTTACCTTTTGATTTTTTGACTCTGGTAACTATTTTATAAGACTAGGAAATTTATCATTTTAGATAAAAAAATAATATTTTTCTTTACACAATGAATATAAATATGAAACAAAAGTTATTGAAAAAATAACATGTGTGTTGATAATTATTTTTTATAAAAACACATATAATGTTCAAAAACATTATTTTAACATTAACAACACATACATATTTATTTCTATTTACCAGTCAATATAGTTATAACAAAAGAATAATTGGTACATGAATGTACCATAGTAGTAATTTTTAATAATTTAAAAACTACTTAAAAGAATACATTATTTTTAATAATTTTAAATCATTTAGTAAAATATCGTTTAGAAAATAACAATAATGTCATTTTCAACAATATTTATTTAATTTGAGTTTGAAAAAAATATAAAGACAATGATATAATTATAATCTATTATGTTCACAACTATATAACAATATACTTTTATCTAAAAAATTAATAGAAAAAAATTTGTTAAATTTAATTTACTTTTAATATTGTTAGTATCATTTATTTTATTTTTGTATTAACTAAATAATTATCTGTTTAGTATTTCTTAAGAAGATAAAGTTATTATTTAATATCTACAATTTAAAAATAAATTATAATCATAAAAAACTCATTTATCATTTGAAATAAAAATTAAAACATAAATATGTTGCTTTCATCCATATCCCAATGCTTTATAGATATTAAAATCTAGGATGACTACTCTTTTATTTTTTATTACTTAATTTATTATATACGTCACATTAAAGGAAAAGTCTTAGTAAAAATACTAAGAATATATTCTGAGGTTATAAGAGTACAAATTTTACCAGTAAAATGATTTTTAAAAAAATTATATGTCATTTAAACCCTCATCTTCTTCATTTATTTCCCCAATAAACCAATTTTACCTTAACAAAAGCATTTAATTTCAATTTTTTAAGTATTTATTTTGGAAAACAATTTGATGATATTATTAGAAAATATAAATTATTTATATAAAAAATAAGGAATATACTTTTCATAATTTCATTCACATAAATAGAAAAGTTAATTTTAAAATTAATCCCACATACATGATGAGACAATGTGGTTTTAAAGAGAAATTGATCAAAATTTTACATAGTTTTTATGTCTTAATTTAACATGAAAGTGATTGAACTGAATAAAATTGGATTAATATATATATAATTTAATTAATTATTCTTTTAGACCAATTACAAATAATATTTAACATTATAAATAATTTAAATGAGGAAATAAATTTTTAATTAAAATTCAGTATATTTTACACTTCATCAAAAATGAAACTATTTAAAAAATACACAAAATTAACCCAAAGATATTTTTTATTTGATGATTTCAAAAATGACATCAGTTTTATTAATTACATTATAAAAATATGGAAAATATTAATTTAAAATTATGATCGCAAAGCGTGACTAAACTGCCCTTTAGAAAGAATAACGTTTTTCTAAAAAAATCTATTTCCTTTAAATGATAATTATTTCATTTATAATCAATAGTTAACCATGATTTTAATAATATATTTACTATTATTCACACCATTCTACATAATTTATTCTTTATAATAGTATACAATATTTTAGTTCATTTTGACTTGAGGTTGCATGTTCGACAAGCTATCAAAGAGATTAAATTTGTTAGAAACAAATATTCATAATGTCTCATGTGTTATATTTTCTTTATAATCATAGTGTTTCTTTAAAAAACTATAAAAATGTTATTCTCCTAAAATATCATGGTCCTATAATCTCCCCATCTTAAATAAATTTCATCTTCCCTATTTAAACTTGATCACAATAATCACCAATTTTATGTTCGGTAATAACATTATTGACAATCCCATATCATAAAAAAGTTAATAAAATATAATCTTAATAATAAATAAATGGATTTATAAATGTCATATGGAATAACACATACTATGATTACAAATAAGATAACATTGGTGGGACGTGAATACATAGAGGTGTAATAAAATTAGGAATAATTATAGATTGTTATTGAGGTTATTGATCATAAGAAAGTTAATGATAAATGGAATATTAAGGGACTAAAAACCATAAAAGTGTGATTATTTAAAAGACCATCTGATTAATCAGATATGAATGTACAAGGATAAGTTTTTCTATATCTATTTTATAATGATGATGAATTATTTTACTATATAGGAATATAAATAAATATACTTACTTGATTTGTTTCTATTTCATAAGAACAATTTCATCCTTTGGTTGTTCTTCAATCAATTAAAAATTAAATATATACAAAAAGAAATTAATATCCAAAAATGATATATATATATATTAAAGCACTAAAATTAACATTTTATGGATCATAATAACCATAATAGAGTAATAAGTTATTCCCCATCACATAACTAAAACCAAATTGGTTAGAAAATGTTATCTAATAACACTCAAAGTTCAACGTAATCCATTTCATAAATGGTTAAAATTATGTCCCTTCAAATTGAATAATATCCATAACATTATAAATTAGGTCACAAAATTTCCAAATTTAAATGATCATTAATCCCTCAAAAAACATGAAGTTTATTTTAATCACCATATAAAAAACATGTGAATTCCTTCATCATGTATTCTCATAAAACATGGTAATAACATAAATTTTCATAAAACCATTTTGATAAAAGGAATTCTACCATTTCCATTATTTAAAACATATATTATTCATTATATTACTTTAATAAAATGATGTTATAAACTCCAAAAAATTTATTACAAGCCACTTTGTCAAAAAATAATTAATAATTTCAAAGCTATTCAGTAATATCAAATTTAATTTATCCATATAAATCAAATCTTTATCCCAACATAATTATCCCAATAAAAAGAACATATTATTCTTTATTTTTCACTTAATTATGTGTTTTACAAGAAGATATAATTTACACAAAATTATTTTAATGTACACCAGTATTCCTCAAAATATTATTTCAAATCCTTAATGAAAAAGTACTAAAGTGGAATCTGTATACATTTCATAATTCTTATAACCAAATATCATTGATAAAAAACTCAAATGGAAGAGCAATTTATTCTAAACACAATAAAATTAATTATTCCATTTCATATATGGTAATAAAATAATAACGAATATGATCTATTAGTTATTATTGAGTTATATTCCATTGATTCTTATAGTATTCATTTTCTTAGTGCCCCATACCCTTATTTTTGATGCATTGAAAACTAGAAAAACAATACTTTCATGTACAATCAAGATCATGGTGTATGTTCTCTCCTCAGATATAGATTACTACCCTTACATTAAATCATATACCAGTGTGTTTCCTTCCATATTTATCATATATAGAAAAATCCTTCACTACCTTCTTTATTTCTTCCATTTTCATGTCTATCATCTTCTTCTTCTCATGCTTTCATTGGAATAAAAAAGAATTGATGAACTGTTTCTCTATATTGATAAAATATATCACTATTTCCCTATATGAATAAAATGTTTGAGATACCAATACCCTTTAGAGAATTTCTTTAATGCCTTTATTGAAATTGGAAATCTCACACTATGTGTTTCATATATAATTTCGAGAATACCTAGATACACTTGTAAAAATATTTCAACACTCCACAAATATTTCTTCATCCTTTTTATTTAAGCAATGGAATTTCTGATTCATCTCAGTTTGTTCCCACAAGGGAAATACTTTTCAACGAATATCTCCTTAAATGATTTCCACTCTAAGAGTTCTATTTCATCTTCTACCCTAGTTATATTAATCAATGAACACCATTTATCATCATCAAAATTGATATAATACACTACAAGCATAACCTTTTCCTTTTCACCACATCAAAAGGACACAAATATCTTCTTCATTGAAATAATCCATTACTTGTTTGTAATTGGATTAGTAATCCCACTAAATAATGGCAGCTTCTACCACATGAAGTGTTAGAACAAAAGAGAATCAAAATGTGGAATAGGTTTTCCCATTCTGTGAAGACTATTTTTTAAAACTTGATTATGATTACAAAATATAGTAATAGTTTTCCCATTTCCAATAACAGCTGTGTTGGATTCCTTAGCAGGTCAATCTCTACATAGGGAACAAGTATTTATAACCTTCTTAATTATAAATTACATTACTAGAAAATATAATATACTAAATTATCTCATAAAACTATGAATTTTAAATCATAATGTATAATTAAAAATTTCATTTGAAACATAACATAAATTAAAATTTATGCATTATTAATATCAAAATATTAAACTCGGTATCATTGGGGATATATCTGTTTCAAAATCCATCATAATGGGTTTTAAGGAAATTGTGGATTATTTAAGAACATCAACCAGTATTGTCACAATAGGTGAATAGAAAGGTCTGTTTATGTACACCAAGTGATGATCAAGTGAAGCCCAATATACCCTTTTCAGATTTACTACCACTTTTACCTATAATCTAGAACCAAGTTCATATGTAATATCCAAAAAGGGTGTATTGGTAAGAAAACCCACAAAACATATTCCTTACAAAATAAATAAAAAGTTCTTGTATACAAATACTCAAAGTATATTATAGGGTTACTTTTTTAATATATATTTTTCTGAATCTAGTTGACAAGTTTTATTATAAAATTAAATTAATGCCAATGGTAGAAAGCCTGACTCCAGTAACATAGAGGTAGTTTCTTATTTATTAAATTGGAATATATAAAAGGTCAAAACCCATAGTAATGGTCAATTTATCCTTTGCGGATTATTAGATGTGTACATGATACCCATGTTACCTTGGGAATAGAAAATAAAACCTAATACGTATAAAAGGAAAATAAAATTCACCATTCAAAGCTAATTAAAAGATTCCTTGTTAATATATTTGGTAATGGAAAAAAATAACGATGTTCTCAAATTATTAGTTAAGGATATGTACAATAGAATTAACCATGAATCAATAAGAATAATCAACATAGAAAGGTATATGAATGAACACATATTACATTTAATCAATAACTTCTCTATCATAATTAGGTAAGTAATAATCATTAATTAAAGGTAAATAATAGAGAAAATGTTCCACTTAAATATATTTACATCCTATAATATATATTTCATAATCAATAAGGTTAGATAAATAAATTAAAAAACAATCCATTTTATAAAAACAATTTTAATGAAAATCATAAATAGATAATATATTTCTCAAAATATAATGGATAATAATTATAAAAATAATTAAAGACAAAAATTCTTATTTATTAGATACCATGACCTCATGCATCCTAATACCACTACCTTGAAAACCATTAATAACATGACTTAAAACTACAAGTCGAAACCCATTTAATTTAGAAATGTTATCTATCTTTAAGACGTATCGATGCATCAATGATAAAAAATATATTTGGTCCTACTCATCAATTCAAGTAAAAATTAATTCTCACATATCAATTGATCCATTTAATCTATGAATAAATATTCCTTATCATCAAATATCCATATAGTGTAAGGTATACATATTTATTGATATCTCCTAGTTAATTAAATAATTGTTAAAGAACCCATTATATGTAAAAATAGAATATAGTTTATGAAATAATCATATCAATTATAAAATATTTTTGTTTATTTAAGATAAATTTTTTGTAACATGAAAAATGATAACAACATAGGTTATTTTTCCAAGATAAATTTAACAATCTCCAATGAATGTGAGACTATACAATTACATTTACAACTTATTAATTTTGAAGAAAGATCCCCTGGGATGAAATATTTTATATTGAAACATAAAATACCCTGAATTTTTAAAGAATAATTTTATTAAAAATCAAGGGTATTTATATACATGATATAAAAAATAGTTTCATAACATTGAAATATTCCTCAATGAAAATAAATTGAGATGAAGTCCCAAACCTCACAATTCCTTTTGGTTGAATACAACTTAACTAACAATATAGTGGGTTTAAACATGTTATTAAATTATAATAAAACCATGTAGCTGATAATAATATCATATATGATCCTTTTAAAACATGCTATCACCAATTTGTTAATAATAATTCATTAATTTCAATGTTTTGAGTGTTAATTGTCTTGTTTTCTTATGCATGTTTATTCATGAAAGATCACATTATTTCATATATTAAATAGATCCATCACATCAATAATAATATTAATTATATAAAAATAATACTTTTACACAAATTATACTTTTAATACCATACATTAATAATAGTTTTGAGAAATGATGTAAGTTACAATCATGGAGACGATAAGTTATACGTATGACTGAGTAACATTTCCATTTTTAAACGATCATTATGGAAGTAAACTATGTAAAATTTTTGTTTATAGAAGAATAAAATAAAATATATGATATATTATTTATTTTATTATACTTATATATATCATCCATATGGTGTGGTGATGAATAAAGAGTTATATCATCTTGTGAAGGAGGTAGTCCGCACGTACCAAAACAACATTATCATCTTTCATTTAGTGAAAATGTAGAAAACAAAATGATATCTATTATATTTCGAAAATTAAAAATATTTCATAAATATAATAATTATTTTATAAATATCCCATATATTCATTAGGTTTATCCGTATAACCTTCCTTGAAATATGTTAGTGAAAAATGAATCACATTGCTTCTCAAGGTGGTAGTCTTCCGTCCAATCGAGGGAAGTTATTGTATCCGATATGGAATAAAAAAACATATATATGATATAATTAACAGTAATGTATAATTATAATATATGTATATATATCATATATATGGTTTATAGATACTATAATACCCAACCTTGAGTGGTGTTAATGGAAAAGCGAATGAAAACGGTTCATGAGGTGGTAGTGCACCGTACACACAAATACTGATTTCATAAACTGTATGATGGAAGTGGAGATGGTTTTATTTGATTGTTTTTATATAAAAAATATAATTATATGTATGATATTTATTTTATTATATCATAATTATATAGTAATAATTTAATGTGGAAGAAGAATAAATAATATAAAAACGGTCGTTGAAGAATGTTACCTCTTCTTCGGGTAACCCCATTGGTTTGAAAAAAATCCTTACTAGGATACCATTCCTCACAAAATTAGCACTCTAGGATGATATGAGGAAATTGTTAATGTGATTTTTAAAGGGTTTGGTCAAGATAAGTGTATTTAGAGGGGGGAATAACTAAAGGGAGTGGGCTTCCTTTTATAATTGAGGGGTGAAATTTTAAAATTCTCAAAACTATTTAATAATGGGAATTCACCCTCACCCAAAGTGTCTCAAAAATTTATAATTAAAAGGGTTTAAGGATTTTAGGGTCAATAAAAACCTCCACCTCAAAAAATAATCATAATTTTAAACATTTTATCCATCAACTTCTATGTTTCCAGACATTTTCAATTTTGATTTTTTACTACAGTAATAAGTATTTTTAACCATGATAATTTATATATTAATCTTAAAAATATATAATTATAAGATAATTTTTGACTACATATTATAAATATGAAAAAAATTATCAAAAAAAAATCCCATGTTTTTTGGAAATTAATTTTAACACAGGTTCATAAAATGTTCAAAAATGTACTTTTAACAATAACAACACTAAAAGAATTTTTTACTATTTAGGTGTCAAATCAGTCACTATAAAAGAAAACATGGAAAATTATTGAGACATAGTCAATAATTTGAAGAATTTATAAATGAATTATCATAATATTTTATTTTTATTAATTTTAAATCATTTTAAGAAATATCATATATAAAAAAACATTGATGTCAATTTTGACATTAATAATTTAATTTTAATTTAAAAATATATCAATACAGTTATTGAATTTGAATATATTATTTTTATAGAAGTATAACAAAATATATTTATCCACAAAATTAAATAAACATAATAATTAAATCATTTTAATTTACCATTAATATATTTAGTATCATATATTTTATTTTTTTATTAACTAAATAATTATTGAGTTTGTGTTTCTTAATCTATTAAAGTAATTATTTCAAATATAAAAAATAAAAGTAAACTATCATTATTAAAATGATCCTTTATATTTAAATATAATATTTGTGACCTAAAATATGATGTTTTCATCCCAATCCAAACAATTTATAGATATTAAAAGCAAAGAAGATTATTTTTTTCTCATTTTCATTACATAACTTATTATATACGTCACTTTCACTGAAACATGACCTAAAACACTTAAAAATAGATCCTAATATTAAAATGGTTAATATGTTCCTATAAAATTTGTTTTTTATTTTTTTCATCATTTAAACCCTGATCTTTAAGTCTAATCCACCCATAAACCTATTTGTTCACATTAATCGTGATAATTAAGTTTTATTATTTTGACAAATAATATTGGTCAAACATTATGATTAAATTATTAAAAAATATAAATTATTATTATTAAAAATATTTAATTCATATATAAAAAATTAATTCCCATTAGTTGAAAATTTGAATTCAAAATAAACCTTGTAGACAAGACGAGAATATGGGTTTTTATAGACAATCATTTTAAAATTTTAAACGGTTTTTATATAATAATTCAATATGAAAATGAATCAAATAAACAATATATATATAGAGTTTAACTAATTTGACTTTAAAACCAATTATAAATTTTATTTAACATTATAAATAATTTAAATAAAATGGCAGTTTTCAATTTAAATTTTATATTTTCCACTATTAATCAAAAAATGAAACATTCTAGAAAAATATTTAACCCTAATATATTTTTTATATGATTATTTCAAAAATTAATTCAATTTTATGAAATAATTTTTATAAAATTGGTAAAAATTAATTCTATATTTGTGCACAAAGAGGGACTAAAATGCCCTTTTGAAAGAATGAAATTTTTCAGAATATTTTTATTTTTTATTTTAAAGGAATCTAATTTTATTTATAATAAATATATAACCATGATTTTAATAATTTATTTATAACTATTCCTCTGAAAAAAAACTAACTTCTTTTTTGTAATGTTATTCTATATTACGGTTCACTTCGACTGGGGGTTACATGTTCAAAAATATTTTGAAGAAATTTTTTTATCAAATATTAAATATTTCATATAGTCTTAGGTGTTATATTATATCATGAGATTTGTGTTTTAATTCCTATATTTTATTAAAAAATAATATCCTTTTAAATTATCAATGTCATAGAATACCACACCTACAATGCTGTGAACAATTTTCATAACTAATAGCCAAAGAATAAGTAATAAAATATTCTTAAGTTCAAAGTAAAGAGATCTATCCACCTGATAATTAGTTACATCCAAAAATATATTTATGATAAAACTCATAACACCCAATGCGTGGTTTGGATACACTTTATAATTGGTTTCACTAAGGCCAAAACAAATACTCCTTGATAAGGGTTTCTTTTTAAAATTAATGAATCTTATTAAAGGGAATTTTGTTAATAACACCTAAATGGGTGGTTTTGGTTAAGGTTTTAAACCTTCAACAGTGTCCACAGTATGCAAAAAACCACATGATGAAGTTCTATTTTTCAAATTATAACAATATAATTTATTTAAAGTAATGTGTGGAAATTATGGCATGTGAAACAACATAAAAATTTACAAATGAAGATAATTTTAGGGAAAATTCATAAAACACTTATCATGGCATCACATACGACTCATAATTCATTATCCACCTCTAATTTGGGATGGAGCAATAGAAAATTGGGATCTATACAAAAACCCAAAAAATAGATCATATTTTCTTCCCTTAATATATCACTAAATATGGGATGATAAAAAATGTAAATAAGTATGAATAATGATTTAATTACATAGGGGTTCCAACTTGATAAACTGTAATGAAAATGGAGTTGTTATAGAGAAGATACACCGATGATGATAAGAGGCAAGAATGAGAGATCATTTGGTGGATGGTTTTGTAAATGAACGAGGATAAGAAAAAAATAAATTTTAAAAGAGAATATAGTAAAAATGTAAATTTATATCATTTTAAAGTGGTTCATGGTTTAGTTGCGCAGTTGTAAAAACTGTACTCCAATCGTGCACTACCCATTGTCTTGGTGCCCACACCTTGCATGATCTTGGAGAATGGTTAGAAAAAATATGTGTAAAACTCCTAAGTTTCACAAGTAGTAAATTGTAGGTTTTTCATGGTCATCTATCAATTTTTTATTAGTTTTCTATACCGTACTAATCCAGTCTAGGGACACACATTTTAGGTGCACGATCACTGAAATCCAAGTTCTAAATGGATGGCTCACCTTATTTCTCAAAAAACTGAAACTATGTGTCAAAAACTAATCCTGAATTCTCCAAAAGCCTCAATGAAACCTTTATGATCTCTACTAAGGTAAAAATGTGGTTTAGAAATAAAATTATGTGATATATAACTCTAAGGAAAACTATGTTCTTACACATCATAACTTTTCAATGGGATTTGATTATCTACCAGAGGTTGGGACCATTTTTCTACTTCTTATATAAACATGGAATACATTATAATTTTTTCTCTTTTACACTTAAATCACATAAAACTAATAAACACATCTAAATCTAAATTTCATTAAATTTTATATTTAAATACTAAATTATTATTTTTTATCCCACCTGGTGTTGGATTCTATATGTTTTTAATAATCTTCATGACAATAAGAATTATTTGAATTTGTGTTGGGAAGATCTAATTAATGAAGTGTGGGGTAACCAATTTTGATTAATTAAATAAGTTTAAATTTAAGAATAAATTTGTCATTATATATTATGTTTTAAATAATGGATGAGTATTTTATAAAGAATATGAAACATTGAATTGAGTTTCTATCATTATTTATATGAAAAAACAAGATGTTTTATATGTAAATTAGATGATTAAAAAACTTAAAATTATTAGCATACTCTAATTGAATACATTATTTGAGATCCATTCACATTTAGTGATGGATAATTTTAATAGTTTTCATCAGAGAATATTTCTATATTATATGGTAACACACTTGGATTGAATTTATGAAATTGTGTTAAAGATAAAATAAGAGATTAATTTAATTGAATTTAGTGAGAGAACCGTTATTAAATATTTTCCTAAGGTTTGATTAATTTTTCTATTCCTATTAATTTTAAAAAGTTATAAATGTGTTGGTTAATTCTAATGGTCATTGGATGTATTTTGAGAAGAATTAAAGTTGACAAAAATGTTTGGAGTGATGTAAAGAGGCATGTAAATGAGATATAACTGTTCATAGATGATTTAAATAAATTTTTATTTCATATCATATATATGAGTTTCCATAAAAATAAAAAAGGAATTATCCAACTGATACATAAAATTCACTTTGAATGTGAAAAACGTATATAAGAGTAACTCATAAATTCATAGGGATACGTAAGGGTGTATGGTGAATATGTAAGGGTAATAAAAATAAAGATAGAATAGTTTCAAAATTAATGAGTTGTACTAAGATATGAAATGTTAAACCTAATAATACATGAGATTTTATGTAGCGGTATCTGTGGAAAAATAAATATACAAAAGTTTCCCTATGGAAAAATAAATATGTTAGGGTTTCCCCATAGAAATGGAAATATTTTAGGGTTTTTAATACGTTCATAATTAGAAATTGGTAATTTATTGTATATATATTGAACACATAAGGGTTATCCAATATATTCATATAGGTACATAAATAGTGTGAAATGGTAAACAACTAATACATAAGGATAGATTTTTTCCTCCATTTAATATAAAAGGACCCCTTAGAGGTTTTGAGGGATATGTAAGAGTATTTAGACAATATTTAAATGTTAACATAAATAATTTATGAGTCATTTTATCATTTATAGGGGTGTTATTTGATCTATTAAGGATATATATGGCCGAATTACCCATTGAAGGAGATATATAAATGTTTATGGTAGATTAAACATGGTACACAAGGTTTATTAGTTTAATAAAATATAATAATTCATGAGCCTTAAATGTGACAATACTAAGATCTTCTTAGAAGATTAAATATCACGATTCATTTTAGTTGTTATGATAAAATATGAACTTTTTGGAGACATAATAGTGAATGAATTCGAGGATATTTACCTAATATTTATTTGATGTAGAATATAAAGAATTGAAATCCTTTTTGAAGATCTAACATGGTTTAATTATTAGTAAATTCCCTTTGACTACTTGAAATAAATATCATGTGTACTAGTGGAAATGATGTTAAGGATAATGGGAGGAAATACCATTTTTGTACTTCAAAATTTTTTATAGATTGAGAATCATTAGATCAAAATCAAGAGTTTTTAAGCGGGATTGATAAAATTCAAAACCATTATTTCCATATGTTAACTATAATTTACAAAATTTGATTATGGGAATCAATAATGTTTTGATAACAAGAATATTATATAGATAAAGAGGGCGAATAATAGAAATTTTAATCGATGATGGAAAAATTATGATATCTACAGTCATCTAAGATAAAGAGAGAGATCTAACATATAATCCATTGATATAATTTATCAGCTGATGAAATAATGAATGATCAAACACTATTGTAAAACCTTGAAAATTTATGAAATAGTTTTGGAAAAAATTTTAATTTCTTCGATATATTACAATACAAGAAACACCGAGATTCAAGAAACCAGGATAAACTATTGAATTTTTTATTTAAAAATGACCATTATTACCAAGATGTTAGACATGGTGGAAGGAATTTGTATAAAAAATTTAAATACAAAGTATATTTTTTATATAAATAATATTTATTTACAAAAAAGTACTTAATTTTCGTTGAAGCATTTTTATGTTTAGAAAAAATACTTCTAAAAATGGTATTTATAACCTTTTTCTGGACAAATAAAAATTAACTTTTTAAAATCGTATAAATATTAACTGAAATAAAAAATCATTTTTTTAAATCTAAATCAAAAAATTATCTAAGGGTGATATTTTGGGATTTTTTCTGAAAAGAATAATTTGTCAATGAATATTGAAAAATACTAGTTCTTCATGATAAGTCTGTTTTCATTTAAATATTTTGTAAGGTATTTTTTTAAAGATGGGTTTATATGTAAAATTATTTAATTAATAGTTTTTAATCTATTTTTTTCCATTTCTTTCAATTTCATATTGAATTTAGATATATATATATATATATATTAAAAGTTTTGACCATTTTCTCTTTTGAAAAACGCTTTCTCGACGCATCTGTTAGATTAATTTTAAATTATAATATTCAAATTATGTCAATTGAATTTTTAAAAATAGATTAAGTATTTTGAGTCATCATAATACATATTATATAATAAGGTTAAATTAATTTTTTTTCAAAATTAATAGTAAAAAAAGTAAAAAAAGTTTACCTTGGTTAATGTTAAAATGGGTATAACAAGAGTTTAAACTGAATAGTTATGGGATAAAATAACTTATAAATTTTTTCAAATCCCAATTAATGGAAATATTTAATCCTTAAATACTCTATGTTTAGATAATTTCCCTTTTTTGGATCCTTTTTTCTTCTAAAAAGCATTGGTACACTTTATTCTTTTCAAAAATTCATCTTGTCCCCTCCCCCACATATAAAATACCACCACCTCTCTAATACTCATAACACATAAAAATGATTTTTTTGAAATTAACATTAAAAATATATTCTTTATACCTACCACATCCTATTTTAATTTTTGAGATTAGAAATATAATCTTTGAAGGAATTTGGTTAAATCTAAATATGTTATCCGAAGAAGAGATAATGATATTATCTATGATTGTTTGATTTAATTATTATTTTATGTCATTGAAATATTCTTTAATAATTACGATATAATAAAAAATTTATCTAAAATATACATATATTTTATTATTATAATTTGATAACCTATATACATATCCAACTCTGTGATATGGGATACAAAACCATCCTTCATGTGTACGTTGAAACGTCATCTCATAAACCAATGGTTTTTTTATCACCAGCTATCACATATGGATAAAATGAAATATTTAACATTTATATATGTGATATTTATTATCTTATTATACTTATTTAATTATAATATTACATATAAACTCTTATTATCTATTTCTTGGGAATACGATAACGTCGGTCGTGTATACAACAGACTACCACCTCATAAAGCGATGTGATATGTTATTCAAGTATGATTTACCTGGAAGGTAATAAATCTAGGATTGAAGAAAAATTAATGAGTTTTATGAAACAAATATTTTTTAATGGTAATATATTATGTCTCTTTCCTTCATTGAATCCCTTTATAAAATAGATACAATGTTCATGCGTACGTACGACATACCATCTCTCGAAACGATATATTTTATTTCTATATCTAAAATTTATAGATTACTCCAAATAAATATGAAATGAATATATATGATATTAATATCATGATTAATATTCATTAAATTATTTATCGATGGGAAAATTAAAAGTAAAGATTAATAAAATGAAAACATACAACCAAAACAATATAATTATTGGCCAAAATGTGACATTATCATGGAATTGTTAATAAAAGCGTAACAAAAAGGTCATAATTAAATCATATATGGTATGATATATATTTATATATATTAATGGTCATTTAAATTATTTATAATGAAATTATATTTTTTATATAGGTGGTTCAAACAAGTAAAAAAGAATTTGATACTTAAGGTAAGGGATGTTTATCTTAATTTTCCTTCTCTGCGATATATGTTGTGTTATATACCTATAGTATTTCATGAGGTGTATAAAATTACCTTATATATTTTATATAATGAATATACTTACATTCATTATATTTAAATTGTAATATTACGTTGTTCTTTAATTGGTCTTATGATTCAATGTTTCCAAAGTTGTAACAGTTTTATGATACAATATCATAATTTGATGGAATTGTATCTATATAATATTTTATAGATGAAATATTATGATATATATCTCTATAATCTCACAAATATTATTATCCTTAGGTTTTTTCTTGAAATATTGGTTTCCACTTCATTTTAATCACTTTATATTTGATGGAGTTCAAAATAATTCTAAAATTGACTTCATTTCTCCCATTGGTCATAAATCCTTTTCCTTCCATATACATGTTTTCAAAAAAAATTAATGAATGTATTTTATAATATAAAATGATTTATAAAGAAATATTTACCCATTTTCTAATATTGAAAAAATTATTAAAAGGATTCTTCTTGTGGTTTTCTAAAGAAGGACCATTTGCATTTTATTGAAAATGTGAAGGAAATCATTGTTTTAATGTGTACGAAATGAATAGTATTTCACTATTTAATGACCTAAAAATGTTTTAATGGTTCATTTTTAATTTTTAATTTTTATTTCAAGAGTAAATTATTTCAATAATATTTTCAGATACTTTAGTTTTAAAATGTTATTTTAAAATATTGGTTATTTTCTTTATGAAATGTTTCAAATGATATTATAAAATAACATTCCATCTAAGATTAAATCCATTGATGTTATAAGGATTTATTGAGGATGTAATACTTGGATACCATGGTTATTATTTCTTTGAATGGGGTATGTTTATGATGAAAATAGTTTTACGGAATCCATTTCATTTTAGGGGTTCTCATATGATAAATGTTCTATGAATCCTATTTATTTTCCTGGACTCTAATATAATGAATGTTTTATAATCTCATGGAACATGTATGTATTATTTTCATTAATTTATGGCTGGGTCCTATATCTCTCTCTATTGTATTGGATAAATATTGATATCTGATGAGATAAACATGACCGAAATTTAGAGTGATCCAAATTCAGTATGGGAATATATTCCCAATGATATTATTGGGAGTGAGCCTTATCTATTATGATTACATGGGGAGTGAACCCATTCCACTATAATATCTATGGTAACAATCCATGAATATTAAGAAAATGATTTTTTATTTTAATGTGTATTCCATAAATCTATGTCTTATATAAAAGTTTTTGTTTTCATTGATCTTGTTTTTTGATTCTATTATGATTCATGTCATATGAAATTGAAATACTTATTCCAAATTTAATTTATATGATCTTTGATAGGAGGGTCTGATTTTTAAATTTTATTCTCATGTTCTTACACCCTTATTCTCATGATATGTCGATATATTCCATATGTACCCATACTGAGCATTCGAGATCCCCCTTTTTATGCATTATTTCCATAAGTTAAGATGAAAGGTATTATGTATGTTATTTCTATAAAGGTTATTATAGTCATGAATAAAATATTTTGATATGACGTATCATGCTTGTGGACCAATTTTTTTCATGTCTGTGTTCCCAAAGGTAGTAGACCTAACCGATTTCTAGAATATATCTTTATGTTATTTAATGAATATAAATTTATTAAGATGTAATATTTATTTATGGGAACTTTTTTTCTTTATAGTTGATATATAAAAATTATTTAGTTAATCTTTGGAAACAATGATGTGAAAAAATTAGTGAGATACCTAAGGATAGTTTAATTATATTTGTAAGGATAATTCAAAGGATGAGTGAAACCATATGAAAAGGTCATGGAATTTTGATAAAGGATAGAGAAACTGGTTTCCATGAAATTATATCCATTTTAGGATACTAAAATTGGATGTCACTCTTGAATTGAGGTACTTAGGGTTAATAAATCCGAAATGTGTGCATTGAGATGCACTTATTCATCACCTGGTTCATGAAAACGGGCCTTGTCACACACATTTTTTGACAATCCTAGGGGACATGCTCTAGAAATTTATAAAAACAACATAAACCATGATGATTCATTTAAATTAATGATAGTTATGAATGAACTAGGATAAAAAATATAGTTTCATTGATTAAAAAGAAGGTGTCATGATTTATATATACTGTAAGTAATTGTTCTTAATAATGTGGATCTCCAATATGATTATTGAAACTTAATCTATGTTTCTTTTCTTTTAGTCAATGGTTGGAAACATTGGTAACTAAGTTATAATGATTAGTTCAACATTATAAGAAATGATTTTCTACCCAATAAATTTTTTTTATTACATTTAGGACGAAAAATATAATTTATATTATCACACAACATTCCCAATCCATGAATCATAATGAAATTCCAAAAAGTTAAGGTGGGGGGGGACATTGTTCGATTATTTCATTAATGAGGAAATGTCAACGTTATATTTGTGTTTCTTTTAATAAACATGTTTACAAATAATGGATAAGTATCACTGATAAGATAATTTTTATTCTCTAGTGTTCAGAGCATTAAAAAGACATTTGGGATGTAAATTGTTTGGAAGGCGATGCATATCACTAGTGGAATCTTATCAAGAATAAGAGTTAACAATATGAAATAAACTCTAGGAAATGAAATTAGTATAGAAATTATTTTTCAAGAAGACCATTCTTTGTATTAGTTTCATTAAAGTGGAGAAGGAATTACTTGAGTTATGGTAGAATTTTTTCAAATTTGGTAGCACCTATTAGGAAATGTATTCATGAATTTTGAGGAATACTTATGGTATTATGATACATCCAAAAAGTAAGGTTGATCAATTATTCTATGGCTTAAAACATTGTATCTGAAGGGAATTATAGATAAAGGAATTCATTATCTAGGAAAAATCATTATTTGTTTTATCAAGGTAGAAACAGAGTATGGGTTAACCCATAAATTACATTGTTTTTATTGAAAAATAATCCTAAAATTCAATGAAAACACTAAAAACCATGGAGAAAAAAAACAGGGTCTTTCCTTTATGCACAAAGTGTGTAAAGAGACATGGAAAACATTATCTATAGGGGGACATTAAATGTTTTATGTATGGGAAAGAAGGTCCTAAAGAAGTTGATTCTGAAAATCATTGGAAAAATTTGGATAATTATGTGAATAGAGAGAAGGCTTCATAGAATGAACCATACACACATTAGTTTTTCAAATACAAGGAGTTTGGGAATTATGATAACTAGTGGCCAAACCCGAAGGTTCTTGATAATGTCTAAGGCCAGTAAATTTTTAAACTAAGGGATAACGGAAAATGTCTTGTGATCAGTATTTATGAAAATGGGTGTGGTAAAAACCAGGTGAAAGGTATATTTAACATCCACTATAGTGTTGATAATATTTTATTTGATTTTGGATCTTCCCATTCTTTCATATACGAATAATTTACTATGGGTATCTATATTCCACCTAAAACATTATATGTATAATTTCAGTGAAAACAAATATTGTTATAATGATCTCATATCAAGTATATTAATTCTATATGATTGTTGTTTTTGAGAATGTGGTTTATATTTATCTTTTAATTCTTCTTATGGATGAATTTGATTTTATCACTGGAATGGATTGGACATATCTACATAAAACCCATTTTAATTTCACATTATGGGAAGTCACATTTTATATTCCCAACCAAAATATGGTGTTCTACCAGTGCAATAATAAATATAAACTTATAATGGAAATCAAATACAATGTACGAATTTTGATTCCTATTCAAAATGATATTTTGACTCAGATGGTTAGGGAGAAACTCAACATTAATGATTTTCCAATTGTTCTAAAGTTTATGGATGTATTTCCAGACGATTTATCTTCACATCCACCAAAATGTGATGTTTACTTTTCAATATAACTCATAATTGGTTCCCAAACTATTTTTAAGACTCATTATAGAATTATCCTAACTGAGTTGGATGAATTGAGAATAAAACTCATAGAGATGCTTGACAACAGATTCATTCTGCCATGTTTTTCACCATGGTGTGAATGTAAATTGTTTAAATAAATATTTGATTGATGCCCCTATGAACTAATTATCAGGAGTCGAAAAATATCATGATAAAGAAAAAATATCTTATACACTGTATTGGTTACTTATTTGATGATCTTTTAAGATATTTATACTTTTTAAAGATTGATCTTCGTTCTAGATATCAACAATTGATGTACATGATGGAGGATATTCCAAAGATTACATTCTGCAAAAGGAATATACAATATGAGTATATTTTTATTCCATTAATTATTATACATACGACCACTATATTTATAGAATTAATGAATATAGTATTTAAAGATTTCCTTGATCAATTTTGGTAGTCTTTATAAATGATATTTTTATCTTCTCAATTAGAAAGGAATAGAATGAAGATCAATTTATAATTGTAATAATTACTCAATGGAAGGATAAAATATATGAATATTTTATATTAATGGATTTTAGATGAAAAAGGTTTCATTTTTTGGTTATATAATCTTAAGAGAGTGTATATCAATAGATCCATCTCAGATAGAGGCTATTGAATGGCGTACCGGACCAAACAAAGTGACAATGATCCATAGTTTTATTGGTGTAGTATGATATTATAAAAATTTTGTGGATAATTTCACATTAATATCTAATCCACTAAATAAGTTAACTCATCAGGGGCCCATGTTCCTCTAGACATATCAATGTTAGGAAAATTTCATGGAACTGAAGAGATTAATAGTCAGTGCAACTATACATACATTACCATGTTGTGGACAAGGGTTTTTTATCTATTATGATTCATCCAATAATATATTGAGATGTATAATTATGCGTAATTACATGTATATATATTAGTCCTTGTGAAAATTTATGGTTAATGAGTAAAATTCCCCAACTCATGATTTGGAGTTTGCTGTAGTAATTGTTTCATTAAATATATTGAAGAATTATCTTTTGGGGGTGAAGTGAGATATATATATAGATGAGAAATTTTTGAAGTATATATTCACACAGAATGAGTTGAATATGCACCAGATCAGATGGTATGAGATAATTAAAGGTTATGACAGCTCAATACATTACCATCCTATGAAAATAGAGAAGGTGGCTGATGCTATGAGTGAAAAGGATCATTATAGGTTATATATGATGAGGATCACAAGGAGAAAAAATATTTAGGGAATTTAAATGGATGGATCTAGAAATATTGAAGGAATGGTAGAAACCTTATCTTTATCAATTGAATTTTCATCCATATATCCAATGGATGATGGTAGAGGCACAACTTGAAGATGTAGAGTTACAAGAGATGGTTAGAAAAGTTCATATGTTTAACATTGATCATGATGGAATGCTAAGTATGACAGACCATCTATGTGTACCTTTCAGACCATATTTGAAGGATTTGTTAGAGGGATCAAATTGTTCTCCAATCCCTATTCATCATAGATGTATAAAGATATATTGTGAATTGAAAGAGTATTTTTGGTTGGATATAATGAAGAGAGATATCAAAGAGTTTATATATCAAAGATTACTATGTAATAATGGTAGGTTTGAGAGAAAAATTATAATGTAATGATAAATCCGTTAACCATAAAAAAATTTAAATGGGAAAAATCACCATGGATTTTATCATTATACTCCCCATAATGACTAAATAGAAAAATTGTATTTGGATTGTTGTCAATATCCTTACAATGTTCGCACACATCATTGATATGTGGGAATATTTCTCTCTAGATCAACATTCCAAGATATACATTACGGAAGTGCTAATATTTCATAGAGTACCCCATTAAATTGTATATAACCAGGATATGATATTTTACTGCAAGTCCTGGAGAATTCTTTAATAAGATCTGGATACATATTTTAGTTTGAGAATTATGTATACTAATTATAGAGATGGTCCATAGGAGAGAAAAATTCATACCATATTGAATATTTTTACATATTTTTATATATATTTTAATGTTTTTTTGTGATCAATAGATTCCCCTCGTTGATATTTTATACAATAATAGTATTCAATTAAGCATTTAGATGGACCCTTATAAAGGTCTCTATGGAAATAAGTGTATAACCTTAAGTTAATATAATCATATTGGATAATGAAAGCTATTGGGACCTATGGTAACTGAAAAAATGGAAGAGAAGGTAAGAGTCATTCAACAACACATAAGGGTGACAATAGTTCACATGAAAATTTATTCTAATAACATTATATGTGACATGGAATTTAATGTTAGTGACAAGGTGTTTCTAACAAATTACTTATATAATAAGATAATGAGAATTTGGAAAGATGGGAAAACAAAACCCAATGTATTTTGGTCCCTTTTAAATTCTCGATCGTATCAGGATGATACCATATATGTGACGTACCCTAATATGTCACACTCTCACATGGACAAACTAGGATGGTTAATAGAACTGACGTACACATCATTATATTCCAAATTATCTTGACTAGAAGTGGGGGGGGGGAGGGTGTAGTAAGAACTTTGGGAAGACTACACCCCCATGTGTAGAGGAATAATGATAGAAGAATAAATAGCATAGTAATGATAATAGAAGAAATGATAAAAAAATTAGATTAACCAAAAAGTAGTGGAAAATTAAAAATCCAATAATACGATTAATAATTTAATGATATAATGGAATGTATCTATGTTTCATGTTGGATTTAATATATATGAATGAATAAAAATCTCAAAGAAGACACTAAATACCCCAGTCCCGATCCCCATTTCGATCCTATCATCAATCTCTAACCAATCTGGTAATATATAATCAACATCATGGTTATTTTATCTTATCTAAACCTACATCAATGTAATCTTCTTGGTTACCAAATCGATACCTAAATAGGGAATGATTAAAACAAAATAGTTCGACTAACCATGTCAGAATAAAACATGTTTGATAGTACGTGCATGAAATAGGAAGATTAACATGATGGTTAAGTAATAAATTAATGTAATATAAAAATTAAACTAATTCAACACCAATCCATAATATCTCTGAGCATGTAGAATCCCCATTCCAACCATAACTAAAATTCCATGGCATAGTCACATAACCAGGAAATAACCTCTATATATGAATTTCTACATAACTAGGACAAGATCATTTTATAAGAATTTCATCATAACCAGGCCAATGCATTTATAAAATAATTTCAACATCAATATATCATATCAAATTATAGCCAATAATTTCAATAAAAAAATATATGTTATACTAAGTGACCCTATCAATAGTAATCACCCTCAGTGTCATGTCATGATAATTTATGTTTCAATCCATTATTTGATCATTATCGTTTAAGGGTAGGCTTATTATAAGAGTGGATTCAAATTAGGTCTCAATGTTCTGGTATCCAAGGAGATTAGAGGAATGAATCAAACACATGATTATCACCACCCATTATACTAATAGTTAACGAACACATTATGTCATCACAATCAAAATGTATTTCACTTACTTAAGAAAAGAATCATTTCATTGGGATTTGTTCTATACCCCCTACTTTAATTTGGAGATCAAAGAAGCACCCGCACCAGGGAATACCAACAATGAAAAAATGAGAAGAAGAGAAAATTGAGAAACCTAGATCACATAACCATTAAAATAAAACCTATATTATATGGTAGTTTTGAGATCACATCAGTACAATAGAGGATATTGTAATAAATGAGAAAACCAATGTGAAGAAACATACTCGAGATCAAATGATAGAACAAGACATCTCAGAAGTAAGTAATTTAACTAAAATCACATAAAGATTCACTTTGGCTTAGTAGAGTAGGCTACATAATGAATTAAAATAATTAGAACAAGTTGTGTCGTTAAAACCACTAGTCCCAAAACATTCATGACATGAACCCCTTTCACGATATGAATTTCATTATTTATAATATATGCAAAGAAATGCTTTGACTCGGGTTAAATTAATACGAATTGGCCATTTACACGACATGAACCAATTTAATGGTGTATAAGCTTTTCACACTTTTTACCAGTTCACATAAACATTCTAACGCAGGATTTGAGTTGTGGAACTAGTTCATGATTTAAAATTTTTCAGTGGGCTGATCCTACAAAATTACAAAGAAAAAACTAGGGCCAACCCAGACCCCAAAAGAACATTCTGTCATATAATTTTCAAATTTAGCTAGAATTAATTAATTTAGACAAACATACATACCAAAACATTAGCCCATTTTCCCTAGAAAAATATCTCCATCCCCCAAAGAGAAGGTTTGACCAATAATGTTTAAAATATAAAGAACCCAATAAAAATAGTTTCAACCAAAACACAAAGATAGATACACACAAAAGAAAATTGGATCTTACAACCTAAACATAATATAATACCTCATACCCATGCTAAACTAGAAATCACAATGGGTTATCAATAAACAAGCCTCTCCACTATACATGCACATCAGTATCCATCTCCCAGGTCTCCAAATGAACACACCCGTGCATCCACTGCACTCATATTAGAGGTCTATCATTTTCCTAGAGATACTTACATCTATGATCAAAAAATTCTTATTAGAATATACTCAAAATACACATCTACACCAAGATCAACAACATTAACATCTATAATGTCAAAAGGGTTAAGATGTTATATTGAAATCTATTGTAAGAGAATCAAATAGTGCATTAAACTATAGCATTGTGGAAGGGCCAATCAATATGCCACTTGATCACACCTACCCACTCTCTTGAATGGCCCAAAAAAACAACATTATAGCTTTCCATATTTCTTTATATGAAATTGCCTTATTCAAGGGGACACTTGTTGGAAAACGTAATGACCCACTTCATTCTACAGAGTTCATCACCACTAGCCAGTGCCAGATTTCTGCCTTCTTAGCATGGAAACGACACACATGTAGATCAAATAAACCTACTAAAATTTATCCTACATGACATTAGGTCCAACAATAACTAACTCACCTACCTATTACTGAAACATAGGTGAATAAAAAGACCTACCATTCAAATCCTCAATGGGTTCCATTAGGTCCGATGCCTAGAAGATGTAATTTTAAGAATAATCTATGATATCTAAATGTTCCTCCCATGAACCATAGAAATATAACATAGAGGCTCATAAAATATCCATTGGAATATTAATTTCATATTTAGATTGTCGTTTAGTCTGTGGGTGATATAATGTACAAATAAAAACCTATGATCATAGATCATTTTGACGACCCAACTAGAACCGAGATGGGAAAATGAGGAACTATATAATTTTTTATATTCTGTAGAAAATAATTTTGTCATAATATCTTCTACAATTATAGAATACCTATATAATCAATATCGAAGTTATACCTCTTGGGGAAAAAGTGATATACCTTTGTCAGTTGATCAATGATCACCCATATTGTATTATTCATACGAGGTGTCTTAAAAAAATTCTGTTAAAAATTTCATAGCAACATCATCCCATTTTAATTTAGGAATGGGTAAGGGATAAAGTATCATAGAAGGGATATAAATCATAGACTTCACCTATAGGTAGTTAAATCATCTGGACCCAAATCTTGCTATATCTGTCTTCATTACCAGACACTACTACTATCTAGGGAAATCACAAATCATATTTTTTCATACCTGGTGTACTTATAATAAAGACTAATGAAACTCCACTATCATATCTATGCATAATCCCACATGAACGCATACTCGGCACAAAAAAACGATGAAAATTACTACTACCATGAGACCATTTAGACAGTGTCATCAGACAATATAGGATTTCCATTAGAGATAAGACATACAGATCCTATATCTTCTTGGACTTGATCTACTCAAAAATAATTGGTAATGTAGATTTCAATGTCAGAGTGACTCATACATGAGAATACAAAGCCTCTTGATGCATATCTAAAAAGAGAATCATCATCTGAAACTCTTCACAACTCACCTAGACAACCTCTATCCGCATCTTTCATATCAAGAAAGAAGCAATGATGTTTAAATTACCTTGTATATAATCTATCACAATGTTGAATGAATACTGATAGTTTACCCCTACTATTATAATGGTTTATATACCACTGATAAAAGATGTACCTAATATTCTTGTGCTCTGTGTACACCACAAACCTTATGCTCAAGAGATAATTTCTACAACATATCTGGGAATGTATTACAATAGATAACTCCTATTCATGAGTATGGTAATCCCGCTCAAGAATTACTAACTACTTGGATGTAGAGGCCCGAAGCTTGACGTACATGGAAATTACATTACTTTTGTGGAATACTTAATACATATCAAAAATAGATACACAAGGACCGTAATAGTTTAGTGTCATTGGAAACTCGGAATGTAATCTTCTAATTGTGGTGAAAGATCTTCAACAACTCTCATAAAAATCTCCCCCTTTTTGTTTCCTTACCTAAAACCTTTCTTTATTTCCTGGGGAAAATAAAACATAAAAAAGGTGAGCTCAAATTCTCAGTAAGGGCAAACATAGAGATCATAAAACAATCCAAAACATTTGAAAGAAAAAACATGAACATGAAATTTAAACATCATAATCTTTAGCAAATACATAAACTGTGGAAGTACATAAGACATATATCATAATGTAACATCAACCATGATAAAATATAATGGGAATAAAACATTTAATTCTGGAAACCATTCAGCACATGTTATGATTTCCATAGTAGTCAAGGCATTGCTGCCAAGACCATCTTAGTGGAAAAAGTCCCTTTCTGAATCGAGTTCACTACTCGTTTCAGTCCTCTAACACTGAACCAGGTTAACTTACCGTTCCAGAAATGTCTATCTCATGAGATATAAATCTTTACCCAATGAATTGGAGGGAGATATAGGTCCCACCCATCTCATAATGAAATCGTTATTACTTTTTCCACAATATAAACATATATCATTCATCATAACCCAAAAAATAAAAACGGGTTTCATAATCATCATCCCATCATAACATAATCCATATATATAAAAATGGATATCATTTCATCATATGAAAAGTAAAATCATGTAAATCATAGAGAAATTATACTTGAAACAAACACATATTAAATAATGTCATCTTAGATGGAAAATGACTTTGATTAAACACTTGAAATGAATTCTTGAGGAAAATATCCTTTCTTCTTCAAAATCATTTTCTTTTCTCAAAATTCCGTGAAATTTTAAAATAAAAGTCTTTTGTTAAAAAAGTCATGAAATATTGTAGATAAATATTCACTGAAATAAGGCTTTATAAAACCGTAAAAATCTGTTTATGTCGTATAAGTTAAAAAACATTCTTCTCGTACTTTTGCTGGAAAAGTAAAAAAGTACATCGTAAAAGAAAGATTCCATACATACCATGTAGTAAAAGTTAAAAATGGGTAAAAAAGACATTAAAAATATATGAAACCATTTTTAGAAAACAGGGACATGGAAGATAAATATAACCCCAGAAAATACTTACGAATAATAATCTCGGATAAGAACGAGATTGGAATAGTTATCCCTTACCTTAGATCCAATATAATTCGTATGGATCTGAAACTCCTGTATAATGATTTTAATAATGTCATTGACTTATTAAATAATCATATTCATTGTTATGATATCATATATGTTTCACTTATGACTTTATATTACCCGTTCTTTTGAAAATTCCATATTCAAGCAGCATTTTGGGTAAAATCATTTCTTTTATCGTATGTGTTTCGACTTGTCGTTCTTGATATTATTACATATATCATGATCTATATAATTCCATAATGTATAAAATTATTTATATATAATATATATTCATCATATACATATATATTATAGATCAATAAAAGGAATGAAATACACCGTTCATGGAAACGGTAGATCGTACGTACGCATGAACGCAGTTTTCATTTCCTCATTGAATTGAATGAAACTAAATAGATGAAATAAATATATATATATATATATATAAATAAAATAGAATTATTATTTCATATAATTCATTATTATTCATTATATAAACATTATGATCATTCATGTATGGTTAACATGGGGAATGAATATCGTCGCTTCGTGGAGATGGTAGTCCGTACGTACGCACGACAAATGACATCATTTCTATAATTATTGAATATAATGGGAGTGGATGGTATAATATATCAGAATCAGTATTATGTTATAATTATCATATATAGTTATTCTTTACACCAGTATACCCATCCATGTAAGGTGTTGGTGGAAAAACAGATTACACCACAGCATGGAGACGGTATTCTGTACATACGTACACACGGTGATATTGTTTTCTGTTTGATGGATATAAGGTGAAATACGGTTGTTTCATATTTATAATAATATATAATTATATGAGGTATACTTATCTTATTACTTCATAATGAAAAAACTAAAGAAGATGGAGTAGAAGAAGAATGGAACTTGAAGAAAACTGTATAAGGTATTACCTCTTTCTCGAAGTGCCTCCTTCAAACATTCTCTTAGGGGACTAGAGATTGTCTTTTGAGAAAACCAGTACCATTAGTAGGTTTCTAAGGATGTGGGGAAGTGAAATGGGTAGGGTTTTTCTGATCTTGAAGTCTCCAAATTTTTTGAGGAGATGAGGGATGAGGTGCCCTTTTATAAGGGATGAGAGGGGAACCTTTGGAAATATAAAAAATATTAGTTTATATTAAATCCCAACCCCACCTAAAAACATCTAAAATGACTCATATCCTAATATTAGATGACATAGGGTTGTAATATCATCAACCAATAAAATTTTGACATGTTATGAATTTATTTTAAACATTATCAACTTGATTTATACTTATTTATCTATTTAATTTTATTAGGGGTAATAATATTCTAAATTTTGAATTATTATAAATAATTACATATGTGTTGTGAATTTTCCATAATTTGACGCTTTATGAAATTGTAGACCATATAAATTTAAATTTATAATTTTGAAGTATTTTTATGATTTTTAAACAATTTTATAATATGTTATTTTTAAAAAATAACAATAGTGTGAATTTTGACACTATTCATTTATTTTAATTTAAATAAAAAATATAGGAGCGATATGTTCAAAATAAAAGCTTTAATAGATTTATAAAATGTCATATGTATCTATAAAATTATTGGATCACATTAAATAGTTCATATAATATTTATTTTAATATTTTTAAGATCATTTTTTTGATATTTCAATCTATAAAATAATTTCAACATCACTATTGTGTCATAATTAATGATAATTATATAATCCCGAAAAATTATAAATAAATTCATATGATTTATATAATTGTATTAGATTTCTGGATACTATTCATGATTGATGTTTCATTAAGTTTAACGCTAAATTAAAATTATTATACTTATACGATTTAAAAAAGTGACATGTTGTCACTTTCTTTGGTTTTAATAATAATTAAATTATTTTCATGGAAAACGTCCATTAAATGAATCTAATCCAACCCTAAGGTGATATGGGTCAACTTTTAGTCATCTAATAAGATTTTTCAGGTGTTAGGGTAATTTTATAATCTTATATTTACCCTTAATTACCTGATTTAACTTTAACTATGGTAAATAAAATTTACCGTAGTTACTATTCATAATGCCCAAAAATAAAAAGTAGCCTATTAACATAATTTGGACCCAATGATTCCAAATATGGAATCCACTTTTTAAAATTCAATACAAAAAAGTTAAACAAATTAAATTAAAATTAATCCCGTTGTCGAAAAAAACGTGGTTTTGTTTAAAACATTGCAAAAGATTGAATTGATTTAACCTACGAATTCAAGGTAAAATCAATGATAATGACATAAATTATTTTAAATGGTAAAAATATATTCTATTTAATCTTTAATACCATTCATTATTATAATTTAACCATATAAATTATTATGATGAAAAAAAGTTGTTTTTAATTAAAATATAGCGTGTTTTTACTATTCATTAAAATATGAATGTTATCAGAAAAATATCAAAACTTTATCTAATGTAAATTTTTATATACTGATTCAAAATAAGATGTTTATTTTGTAAAATATAACTTATAAACATGTCAAAAACTAGATTTAATGTGGCTGCCCCATCAAAAGGTGGCAAAACTGCATTTTTTTAAAAATACTTTTTTAACCCGAAAAATTTATTTTGTTCTCATACCATGTTCTAAAAAATGTGTAAGATGAATAATAATGTTATAAAATTCAAAATGTAGTTAATACTATTCATAACGGCAAGTTCGTGATAATATTATAACCATATATCGTTGTTTAGTTAAACCCGATATTGCGTACAACACACGCTATTGAGGAAGGTCGCGATTGCGTGTAATGCAAGCCAAGTCAGGGTTGCGTGTTGTGCAAGAATCCTTCGTTGTTTCATATAACAGAATCCAACCATATTTAATTTATACAATTAATATATATATATATATACACTCAATGTTGCGTAGAATTACAATTATAAAACAAACTTAAAATTGTGTGTAACACCATTTAAGAATAGTGTTGCGTATACTTCAAGCTAATACAATGTGGCGTATAGCACAAGATAATATTTTTTTATCATAAAACACATGACATAAAATAAATTAAAAAGAATACTTATCATAAAATATCTGGTTGTTACATTCTACCCCCCTTAAAATGAATTTCTCCCTCGAAATTCATCGGGGTTATACATGGTTTTCTACTAGAAAGTTTCTTTAATTGCAACACACATCGTAAAATGAAATGCCAAAACTTAATTTAAAAAACTAAGGTATAAAATGCAACGGTTACCGAAATTAACTAATCACTGGGTTTCCACATATGAGAACATAGGTGAAACTACGGATATGGAAGAAAAATCTAACCATCATGTTCTGATGGAGAGTGGTAGAGTACATGGCTATGAAAAACCCAACAATCACAAAGCCATAAATTTGCGATGATCTAAGGTACCATCTGATTCATCAGATATAAGAGCACTAGGACAACATTTTTGGTTTTCAATATCATTTCCCTAAAGTTTAAAATTTTGAATTAGAAGAAATACTTGCTTGATTTTTGGTACAATCTCACTATTGTTCGTGCTTTGAACAATTTCCACTTCATCTCTTAAAGAAATGAAGTTGAATTTTTTATTTGTGAAGTGTTAACAGGGCATGTGATAGAATTATGGGTCATTCCATCTGTTTTAAACAAACGGTTAGAAAAATTTATCAAATATACATAAGTCCATATATGGTGTGGTTAATCATATACGATTCCAAAAATGAACTTATACTTCATATATCACACCTCTTAATAAAATAAAACCAGTTTCTACTAACCAGGGACTTCATGTAGGCCAGTGGTAGGCGATAAAGGCCAGTCGCACATCTGTTGTGGGTTTGATTCCCACACCCTTGTCTGATGCGACGGGTTGTCATCCATCCTGCAGGTTATCCTTTTTCTAAAACTATACTATCATTACATTTCAGAAATAAAAAGTTATATCCTTAACCGATACTATATGATGTCCATTCCAAACATTAGGCTTATCGAAAATACTTCTGTCTGATAATTAGAAATTTCATCTACCGAGCTTGTGAATTCCTTCATTTGTCCCCCATATATCATAAGATATATCTTTTTGGTCACATTCCAAACATGTGAATACCTTAATCAGGAATTCTTTTGAAACATGAATTACCATATAAATTTAGTAAAAACATGAATTATATCAATAGATAACTCTTTCCACATACAAAAATCCAAAATAAAATCTATATACTCAAATCATGATATCACTTTGTCCTTTTATCAGCCATGAGCTCATGAATACTATCAAACATATTATTTTCTCCTTATCCCTTCATTATAAGTATATCATCTTCTTTCCAAAAATATCTGAATAAACGTTCATGGTTACCAGTACCATTCAACATATACTTTCAAATACTTTAGGAAAAACAATAGTGTAACAATCCTTATATGATTCTTTATTCCATAGTACCATACATTATTATTTATAAATATACAATCATTCCACTAACTTCTTAAACCACTAACTGAACTTCATCATTTATTTCATCTCATGTTTCATTTGTAGTCTCTTCGTCATCATCTGCATTAATACTACTCATATGACCATGCTGATTCTCTTCATGAGATTTTCCCTTAAATAATTGGTTTGTATAATGCCCATACATTCTACATTTAAAACATCTAATCATTGTTGATGTCGTAGAAATACCATTATCCTTGTCCATGGTGTTAACTGAACCTTTTCCTTTGCACGTACTGGATTTGTTTCCTTCTTTTCCACTCCAAAAGAATCTTCTAGTTCCTTTGAAACAATCTCCGTGATGCCTCTTCCCACATGATTTACATGAGGGAAATTGAACTTTCTTTCCTCTATGATCATCATGAAACTCCATCTTTCTCTTATTATCTTAGTCGTGAAACTTACCAAAGTTGAGATTATTGATCATATTATGAGATTGCTGATTAGGCATAATAACGAGGTTTGGACTCCCAAATCCATTTTCATTTGGTTGCTCGTGAAGAATATCATTCCATTGTCCATCATATCCTCTATTATCGTGAATCTTCCTGTTTCCAGCCATTTTCTAAAACCCAAAAAGAATAGCGTGAGAGGAAAAAAGCATGCTAGGGAAAAAACATAATAAAGGGGGAGTACCCTCAATATCTAACATCTTAGGTTAAATTCTAAGATCATTACCGTAGTTCTAGGACTATATCCTATACACATACTAATCCTTAAAGACATCCATATACATACCTTAGAAATATCTCTAGGGATCTCACTAACGTTTTCACATCCTAGTTTCCAATGGTTGAATAAACCTTTCCTATGATACCAAACGTAGAGGCCCGAAGCTTGACGTACATGGGCATTACATTACTTTTACGGAATACTTAATACATATCAAAAACAGACACACAAGGACCTTAATAGTTTAGTGTCTTTGGAGACTCAGAACGTAATCTTCTAATTGTGGTGAAATATCTTCGACAACTCCCATAACGATCTTACCCTTTTTGTTTCCTTACCTAAACCATTCATTATTTCCTGGGGAAAATAAAACACAAAACGGGTGAGCTCAAATGCTCAGTAAGGGAAAACATAGAGATCATAAAACAATCCATAAACATTTGAAATCAAAAACTTGAACATGAAATTTAAACATCAAAATCATGAGCAAAGACATAAATTGTGGAAGTACGTAAGGCATATATCATAATCGAAGATCAACCATGATAAAATATAATGGTAATAAAACATGTAATTGTGGAAACCATTCAGCACATGTTATGATTTCCATATTAGCCAAGGCATTTCTTCCACGACCATCTTAGTGGACAAAGCCCCTTTCTAAATCGAGTTCACTCCTCGTTTCAGTCCTGTAATAGTGAACATGATTAACTTACCATTCCTATCATGTCTATATCATGAGATATAAATCATTACCCAAATCATTGGAGGGAGATATATGTCCCACCCACCTCATAATGAAATCATTCTTACATGTGCCACAACATAAACATAAATCATTCATCATAACCCAATGAATAAAAATGGGTTTCATAAACATCATCCCATCATAACATAATCCATATATAAAAAAATGGATACCATTTAATCATAAAAAAAGTAAGACCACGAAAATCATAGAGACATTATACTTGAAACATACACATATTAAAAAATATCATCTTTTAAGGAAAATGGTTTTGATAAAACACTTGAAATGAATTCTTGAGGAAAATACCATTTCTGCTTCAAAATCATTTTCTTTTCACAATATGCCTTGAAAAATTAAAAGAAAAGTATTTTTTAAAAAAGATTCATGAAATATTGTAGAAAAATCTTAATGGAAATAAGGCCTTATAAAACTGAAAAAATCCATTAATGCCGTATAAGTTAAAAAAACATTCTTCTCGAACTTTTTCCAGAAAAGTTAAAAAGTACCTCATAAAAGAAATATTCCATACATACCATGTAGTAAAAGTCAAAAATGGGTAAAAAGGACATTAAAGATACATGAAACCATTTTTAGAAAACAGGGACATGGAAGATAAATATTACCCTAGTAAATATTTATGAATAACAATCTCGGATAAGAACGAGATTGGAATAGTTATCCCTTAACTTAGATCTGATATGCATTGTATGGATATGAACCTCCTATATAATGATTTAAATAATGTCATTGACTTATTACATAGTCATATTCATTGTTATGATATCATATATGTTTCACTTATGACTTTATATTACCCGTTCTTTTGTAAATTCCATGTTAAAGCAGCGTTTTGGGTAAAATCATTTCATTTATCGTATGTGTATCGACTTTTCGTTCTTGATATTATTAATTATATCCAGATTTAAATAATTCCATAAGGTAAAAAATGATTTATATATAATATATATTCATCATATACATATATATTATAGATCGAAAAAAGGAATGAAATACACCGTTCAGGGAGACGGTAGACCGTACGTACGCATGAATGCTGTTTTCGTTTCCTTATTGAAATGAATGAAAATAAATAGATGACATACATATATATATACATAAATCCTGTAGAATTATTATTTCATATATTTCATTATTATTCATTATATAAACTTTATGATCATTCATGTATGGTTAACATGGAAAATGAATCTCATCGCGTCGTCGAGACGGTAGTCCATACGTATGCATGAGAGATGATATTGTTCCCATAATTATTGAATATAATGGGAGTGGATGGTATAATATATCAGAATAATTATGATGTTATAATAACCATATATTGTTATTCTTTACACCAGTATACCCATCCATGCAAGGTGTTGGTGGAAAAACAGCTTACAGCATGGCATGGATACGGTATTCTGTACATACACACGTGCGATGATTTTGTTTTCCATAGGATGGATAGATGGTGAAATAGGGTTGTTTAATTTTTATAATAACATATCAGTATATTAGGGATACTGATGTAATTACTTCATAATGAAACAACTAATTAAGAGGGAGTAGAAGAAGAATGGAACTTGAAGAAAACGGTAGAAGGTATTACCTCTTTCTTGAAGTGCCTCTTTTAAACATTCTCTTATGGCACTAGAGATGGTCTTTTGAGAATACCAGAACCTCTAGTATGTTTCTAAGGAAGTGGGGAAGTGAAATTGGTAAGTTTTGGCTGAGATTGAAGGCTCCAAATTGTGTGGGGAGAAGAGGGAGGAGGTGCCTTTTATAAGGGAGGAGATGGGAACCTTTGGAAATATAACAAATATTAGTTTATATTAAATCCCAACCCCACCAAAAAACATCTAAAATGACTCATATCATAATATTAGATGAGATAGGGTTGTAATCTCATCAACCAATAAAATTTTGACATGTTAGGAATTTATTTTAAACATTATCAACTTGATTTATCCTTATTTATCAATTTAATTTTATTTGTGGTAGTAATATTCTAAATTATAAACAATTATAAATAATTACATATGTGTTTTGAATTTTCCATAAGTTAACACTTTATGACATTTTCGACCATATAAATTTGAATTTATAGTTTTTAAATATTTTTCTGATTTTTAATCTATTTTATAATATGTTATTTTTATAAAATAACAATAGTGTCAATTTTGACACTATTTATTTATTTGAATTTAAATAAACAATATACATAAGATATGTTCGAAATAAAAGCCTTACTAGATTCATAAAATGTCTTATGTATCTATAAAATTACTGGATCACATAAAATAGTTCATATAATATTTATTTTAATATTTTTAATATCATTTATTTGATATTTCAATCAATAAAATAATTTCAACATCACTATTGTGTCATAATTAATGATAATTATTTAATCCCTAAAAATTATAAATAAATTTATATTATTTATATAATTGTATTATATTTTTGGAGACTATTCATGTTCGAAGATTCATTAATTTTTTCACTAAATTAAAATTTTTATACTTTTAAGATTTAAGAATGTGACATGTTGTAACTTTCATTGGTTTTAATAATAATTAAATTATTTTCATAGAAAAAAGTGCATTAAATTAATCTAATCCGACCCTTAGGTGATATGGGTCAACTTTTAGTCATCCAATAGGATTTTGGCAGGTGTTAGGGTAATTTTATAATCTTATATTTACCCTTAATTACCTGATTTACCTTTAACTATGGTAAATAAAATTTACCATAGTTACTATTAATAATGCCCAAAAATAAAAAGTAGCGTATTTACATAATTTGGACCCACTGATTCCAAATATTGAATCCATTTTTCCAAATTCAAAACACAAAAGTTGCAGAAATTAAATTAAAAGTAATCCCGTTGTCGAAATAAAATGAGTTTTTGTTTAAAACATTGCAAAAGATTGAATTGATTTAACCTACGAATTCAAGGTAATATCAATGATAATGATATAAATTATATTAAATGGTAAAAATATATTCTATTTATACTTTAAAACCATTAAATATTATAATTTAACCATATAAATTATTAAGATGAAAAAAATGTTGTTTTTAATTAAAATATAGTGTGTTTTTACTATTCATTAAAATATGAAAGTTATCAGAAAAATATCAAAACCTTATCCAATGTAAATTTTTATATCCTGATTCAAAAGAATAAGTTTATTTTGTAAAATTGAACTTATAAACATGTCAAAAACTATATTTAATGTGGGTGCGCCATCAAAAGGCGGCAAAATTGCATTTTTTTAATAATACTTATTTTACCCGAAAAATTTATTTTGTTCTCATACCATGTTCTAGAAAATGTGTAAGATAAATAATAATGTTATAAAATTCAAAATGTAGTTAATACTATTCATAATGGCTAGTTAGTGATAATATTATAACCATATATCGTTGTTTAGTGAAACCCAGTATTGCGTACAAAACACGCTATCGTGGAAGGTCGCGATTGCGTGTAATGAAAGCCAGGTTAGTGTTGCGTGTTGTGAAAGAATCCTCTGGTGTTTCATATAACAGAATCCAACCATATTTCATTTAGATATTGAATATATATATATATATACACTCAATGATGCGTAGAATGACTATTATAAAACAAACTTGATATTGTGTGTAACACAATCTAAGAATAGTGTTGCGTATACTTCAAGCTAATACGTTGTAGCATAAAACACAAGATAATCATGGTGTAGCATAAAACACATCACATCAAATAAATTAAAAAGAATACTTATCGTAAAATATCGGGTTGTTACATTCTACCCCCCTTAAAATGAATTCCTCCCTCGAAATTCACCGGGCTTATACATGGTTTTCTACTTGAATGTTTCTTTAATTAAAACAGACGTCATAAAATGAAATACCAAAACATAACTTTAAAAACTAAAGTATGAAACGTAACGGTTACCCAAATTAAATAATCACTGGGATTCCACATAGGAGAACATAGGTGAAAATATGGATATAGAAGAAAAATCTAACCATCATGTTCTGATGGAGAGTGGTAGAGGACATGGATATGAAAAATCCAACAATAACAAAGCCATAAATTTGTGATGATCTAAGGTACCATCTGATTCAGCAGATATAAGACCACTAGGAAAACATTTTTGGTTTTCAATATCATTTCCCTAAAGTTGGAAATTTTGAATTAGAAGAAATACTTGCTTGATTTTGGTACAATCTCACTATTGTTCATGCTTTGAACAATTTCCACTTCATCTCATAATGAAATGAAGTTGAATTTGTTATTCGTGAAGTGTTAACAGGTCATGCGATAGAATGATGGGTCATTCCATCTTTTTTAAACAAAATGTTATCAAAAGTTATCAAATATACATAAGTCCATCCATTGTGAGGTTAATCATATACAATTACAAAAATGAACTTATACATCATATATCACGCCGCTTAATAAAATAAAACTAGTTTCTACTAACCATGGACTTCTTGTAGGCCAGTGGTAGGCGATAAAGGACAGTCGCACTTCGGTTGTGGGTTTGATTCCCACAGCCTTGTCCGACGCGACGGGTTGTAGTTCGTCCTGCAGGTTATCCTTTTTCTAAAACTATACTATCAAAACATTTCAGAAATAATAATTCATATCCATATCCAATACTATATGATGTCCATTACAAACATTAGGCTTATCGAAAATAATTATGTCTGGTTATTAGAAATTTCATCTACGGAGCATGTTAATTACTTCATTTGTCCCCCATATATCATAAGATATATCTTTTTGGTCACATTCCAAACATGTGAATACCTTAATCATGTATTCATTTGAAACATGAATTACCCTTGAACCTTAGCGAAAACATGAATTTTTTCAAAATTTAACTCTTTCCACATACAAAAATCGCAAATAAAATCTATATACTCAAATCATGATATCACTTTTTCCTTTAATCACCCATGAGCTCATTAATACTATCAAACATATTATTTTATCATTATCCCTTCATTATGCACATATCATCTTCTTTCCAAAAATATCTGAATAACCTTTCATGGTTACCAGTACCATTCAACATATACTTTCAAATACTTTAGGAAAAATAATAGTGTAACAATCCTTAGATGATTCTTTATTCCATAGTACCATACATTATTCTTTATAAACATACAATCATTCCAATAACTTCTTAACCCACTTAATGAGCTTCATCATTTCATTCATCTCATATTTCATTTTTAGTCTCTTCATCATCATCCACATAAATACTACTCATATGACCATGCTGATTCTCTTCATGAGATTTTCCCTTAGGGCATTGGTTTGTATAATCCCCATACATTCCACATTTAAAAAATCTAATCATTGTTGATGTTGTAGAAATACCATTATCCTTGTCTATGGTTTTAACTGAACCTTTTCTATTGCATTAACTGGCTTTGTGTCCTTCTTTTCCACACCCAAAGCATCTTCCAGTTCCTTTGAAACAATCTCCCTGATTCCTCTTCCCACATGAATTATATGGGGGAAATTGAACTTTCTTTCCACTATGATAATCATGAAACTCCATCTTTCTCTTATTATCTGAGTCGGGAAATATACCAATGTTGAGATTATTGATCATATTATGATATTGCTGATTAGGCATAATAACAATGTTTAGACATCCAAATCCTGTTTTATTTGGTTACTCGTGAAGAATATTATTCCATTGTCCGTCATATCCTCCATTATCGTGAACCTTCCTATTTCTAGCCATTTTCTAAAACCCAAAAAGAATAGTGTGAGAGGCAAAAATCATGCTAGGGAAAACAACATAGTAAGGGGGGAGTACCCTCAATATCTTGAATCTTAGGTTAAATTCTAGGATCGTTACCATAGTTCTAGGACTATATATTATACGTATACTTATCCTTAGGGACTTCCCTAGACATACCTTAGAAATATCTCTAGGGATCTCAGTAACATTTTCGCATCCTAGTTTCCAAAGTTTGACTAAACCTTTCCTTTGATACCAACTGTAGAGGCCCGAAGCTTGACATACAGGGACATTACATTAATTTTTCAGAATACTTAATACATATCAAAAACAGACACCCAAGGACCATAATAGTTTAGTTTCTTTGGAAACTCAGAACTTAATCTTTTAATTGTGGTGAAAGATCTTCAACAACTCCCATAACGATCTTCCCCTTTTTGTTTCCTTACCTAATATCATTCTTTATTTCCTGTGGAAAATAAAAAAAACGGTGAGTTCAAATTCTCAGTAAGGGAAAACATAGAGATCATAAAAAAATCCATAAACATTTGAAAGCAAAAACCTGAATTTGAAATTTAAACATCAAAATCTTGAGCAAAGACATAAATTGTAGAAGTAATTAAGGAATATATCATAATGGAACATCAACCATGATAAAATATAATGGGAATAAAACATGTAATTATGGAAACCATTCAGCACATGTTATGATTTCAATAGTAGCCAAGGCATTGCTGCCAAGACCATCTTAGTGGACAAAGTCCCTTTCTGAATCGAGTTCACTCCTCATTTCAGTCCTGTAACACTGAACCAGATTAACTTACATTTCCAGCCATGTCTATATCATGAGATATAAATCTTTACCCAATGCATTGGAGGGAGATATAGGTCCCACCCATCTCATAATGAAATCATTCTTACTTGTGCCACAACATAAACATAAATTATTCATCCTAACCCAAAGAATATAAATGGGTTTCATAAAAATCATCCCATCATAACATAATCCATATATAAAAAATAGATATCATTTCATCATAAGAAAAGTAAAACCATTTTAATCATAAAGACATTATACTTGAAACATGCACATATTAAATAATGTCATCTTAGATGGAAAATGGTTTTGATAACACACTTGAAATGAATTCTTGAGGAAAATACCCTTTCTTCTTCAAAATCATTTTATTTTAAAAAAATTCCATGATATTATAAATGAAAATTGTTTTGTTTAAAAGAGTCATGAAATATTGTAGAGAAATATTCATGGAAATAAGGCTTTATAAAACCATAAAAATCTGTTTATGCCGTATAATTTAAAAAAACATTCTTCTCGTACTTTTGCCGAAAAAGTCAAAAAGTACCTCGTAAAAGAAAGATTCCATTCATACCATGTAGTAAAAGTAAAAAATGGGTAAAAAGGACTTTAAACATACATGAAACCATTTTTAGAAAATAGGGTCATGGAAGATAAATATAACCCCAGTAAATACTTACGAATAACAATCTCGGATAAGAACGAGATTGGAATAGTTATCCCTTTCCTTAGATCTAATATTCTTCATATGGATCGAAACCTCCTGTATAATGATTTAAATATTGTCATTGACTTATTAAATAATCATATTCACTGTTATGATATCATATATGATTCACTTATGACTTTATATTACCCTTTCTTTTGTAAATTCCATGTTAAAGCAGCGTTTTGGGTAAAATCATTTCATTTATCGTATGTGTTTCGACTTGTCATCCTTATATTATTACTTATATCCTGATTTGAATAATTATAGAATGTAAAAAATTATTTAAATATAATATATATTCATCATATACATATATATTATAGATCAATAAAGGGAATGAAATACACCGTTCATGTAGACGGTAGTCCGTATGTACGAATGAACGCTGTTTTTGTTTCCTTATTGAATTGAATGAAACTAAATAGATGGAATATATATATATATATATACATAAATCCAGTAGCATTATTATTTCATATATTTCATTATTACTCATTATATAAACATTATGATCATTCATGTATGGTTAACATGGAGAATGAATCTCATCGCGTCGTGGAGACGGTAGTCCGTACGTATGCACGAGAGATGATATCGTTCCCATAATTATTGAATAGAATGGGAGTGGATGGTATAATATATCAGAATCAGTATGATGTTATAATAATCATATATAGTTATTATTTACACCAGTATACCCATCCATGTAAGGTGTTGGTGGAAAAACAGATTTCACCACGGCGTGGAGATGGTATTCTATACGTACGCACGCGCGGTGATTTTGTTTTCCGTAGGATGGATAGAAGGTGAAATAGGGTTGTTTAATATTTATAATAACATATCAGTATATGAGGGATACTGATGTTATTACATCATAATGAATCAACTAAATAAGAGGGAGTATAAGAAGAATGGAACTTGAAGAAAACGGTAGAAGGTGTTACCTCTTTCTCGAAGTGCATCCTTTAAACTTTCTCTTAGGGAACTAGAGTTGGTCTTTTGAGAAGAAAAGAACCTCTACTAGGTTTATAAGGAAGTGGGATGTGAAATGGGTAGGGGTTGGCCGAGCATGAAGGATCCAAATTGTGTGAGGAGAAGAGGGAGGAGGTTCCCTTTTATAAGGGAGGAGAGGGACACCTTTGGAAATATAAGAAATATTAGTTTATATTAAATCCCAAACCCACATAAAAACTTCAAAAATTACTCATATCCTATGATTATATTATATAGGGTTGTAATTTCATCAACCAATAAAATTTTGACATGTTAGGAATTTATTTTAAACATTATCAACTTGATTTATCCTTATTTATCAATTTAATTTTATTTGTGGTAATAATATTCTAAATTTTAAATTATTATAAATAATTACATATGTGTTGTGAATTTTCAATACATTTACACTTTATGACATTATAGACCATATAAATTTAAATTTATAATTTTTAAATATATTTGTGATTTTTAAACAATTTTATAATATGTTATTTTTATAAAATAACAATAGTGTCAATTTTGACACTATTCATTTATTTGAATTTAAATAAACAATATACAGAAGATATGTTCAAACTAAAAGCTTTAATTGATTTATAAAATGTCATATGTTTCTAGAAAAGTATTTTATCACATTAAATAGTTCATATAATATTTCTTTTAAAAAATTTAATATCATTTATTTAACATTTCAATCAAGAAAATAATTTCAACATCACTATTATGTCCTAATTAATGATACTTATTTAATCCCTAAAAATTATAAATAAATTCATATGATGTAGATAATTGTATTAGATTTCTGGAGACTATTCATGTTCTATGTTTCATTAAGTTTATCACTAAATTAAAATTATTATACTTATAAGATTTAAGAAAGTGACATGTTGTCACATTCTTTGGTTTTAATAATAATTAAATTATTTTCATGTAAAAAAGTGCAATAGATGAATTTAATCCGACCCTTAGGTGATATGGGTCGACTTTTAGTCATCCAATAGGATTTTGGCAGGTGTTAGGGTAATTTTATAATATAATATTTACCCTTAATTACCCAATTTACCTTTAACTATGGTAAATAAAATTTATCGTAGTAACTATTCATAATGCCCAAAAATAAAAAAGTAGCCTATTAACATAAATTGGACCCACTGATTCCAAATATGGAATCAATTTTTCCAAATTCAATACACAAAAGTTGCAGATATTACATTAAAATTAATCCTGGCGTCGAAAGAAAACTGGTATTTGTTTAATACATTGCAAAAGATTGAATTGATTTAACCTACGAATTCAAGGTAAAATCAATTCTATTGACATAAATTATATGAAATGGTAAAAATATATTCTATTTATACTTTAAAACTAGTCAATATTATCCAATGTAAATTTTTATATCCTGATTCAAAAGAAGAAGTTTATTTTGTAAAATTGAACTTATAAAAATTTCAAAAACTAGATTTAATGTGGGTGTGCCATTAAAACGCGGCAGAACTGCTTTTTTTTTGAAAAATACTTATTTTACCCGTAAAATTTATTTTGTTCTCTTACCGTGTTCTAGAAAATGTATAAGATGAACAATAATGTTATAAAATTAAAAATGTAGTTATTACTATTCATAACGACTAGTTCGTGATAATATTATAACCATATATCGTTGTTTAGTGAAACTCGATATTGGGTACAACACACGCTATCGAGGAAGGTCGCGATTTCATGTAATGCAAGCCAAGTAAGGGTTGCATGTCGTGAAAGAATCCTTCATTGTTCCGTATAACAGAATCCACCCATATTTCATTTATACATTGAATATATATATATACACTCAATGTTGCGTAGAATGACTATTATAAAAGGAACTTGAAATTGTGTGTAATACAATATAAGAATAGTGTTGTGTATACTTCAAGCTAATACAGTGTGGCGTATAGCATAAGATAATCTTGTTGTAGCATAAAACACATGACATCAAATAAATTAAAAATAATACTTGTCATAAAATATCAGGTTGTTACATTGGAGCTTCAAGAAACCACTCAATCCACCTACATTTTTAATTATCCTAATCACAATCCAAATGCATCATAATACAATGTAAAATCCCTAAATGAAAAAGTAAAAGTGTGAATTGGTGTTCTGGTCAGTATTCTCTATAGCTCCTAAAAAACTCTATCACGATCATATGACCAAAAAAACATTATCACATTCATGGAAATACTATAAATTCAGGATTCTATATAGGATAATTATTATAAATGATACTGTTAATACCCTATTATACCAATAAAACATTGAATCTTTAATACATTCTTCAGACACTCTAAATATAATATGGTTTCAAACATCATGGGGTCTATATACACTCCTACCTCTGTGATAACATGTCCCAATAAGTTCTATTAATCAAACTAGAAAATGAATTTGGCTATATTTATATAAATATGAATCATTATAAATTCAATTAGGATGATTTAAATATGGCGGGTATGATCCCTTGCAGACTGAGAGTAAAATAAGATGATTTTGATAGAATCCACCACTAACTAATCTAGGAACAAATGGAAAATATATTTTATCTAGGAATTTAATACAACAAGTGATTTTTTAGACCGTATGACGTTTGAATGATTTCATTGAATCCATACATTCTCCTAAAAGAAGTATTAGTAATTTTTTATGGTCTCACTATCAACTCATGGTACCTTGATCTCAAGTCAATCATAGAGAAAATCCATGCAACCAATATCTGATTGAATATGTCATCGATGAATAAAAAAGATATAAGTTCATGACTCTTTATTTGTTCAATCTTTGATAGTACACACACAGGATGAAAGTCCCATCATCATTCTTTTCAAAAATATCAATAAAACACCATGATGATATAGCAGGTCATATGAAAACAATATCTTATTGATCATCCAACTAAACTTTAATATCCCAAAGATCCTCTATTTACATACATTAAGGAATAAGAGGAACTGAAACTGCTATTAGAAATAATCAATTCATTTAATTGATATCATGATAACGCGGTAAACTGTAAAATTATTCAGGAAAACATTATAATAATGGGTTACCACTGGAGGTATGGTATTATTCTACATTCCACCATTATCTAGAGTAATACTTTCTATCTAAACCATGGGATAATCAAATCAGTACTGAATTGGTTTTTCTTGACCAACCTGAAGATCCCATCCACATAGGTAAAAATAATTGCATCCTTTTGGAGGTAGAAAGGTAACCCTCCTTCCATAATTATTGATATGATCCATGTATAGAACTAACCATCATATACCAAAAAATAAAACTGAAATCTCTTATTTACATCAAAAATATTTCCCAAAATAAAGGGAAACCCCCAATTTATTGAGGGATTGCCTTGAGACATTTGATATACTCTAGCTGCACTCTAAATAATGTGTAGAAGGTAAAAACACAATCTGGGAGTTCCATAATAATTCCCAGTTCATATCTAAAAAAGTGTAGATATAATAGAATGTGACGATCCTATATCAAAAAATATAGGGTAGATGATACAAGATTCATATTTCTGATGGTAAAAGGCCTTGCATCCCAACTTGAAACAGTAGACTGCATAACGTGTAGCTAACATTCCCCTATTCCCAAGGAACCAGTATGGATCACCTGTGTTTCTCCATCTAGATGGTACTAAAGCTCATACACTAGGGGTTCCTAATCCTAATCTATTATAAATATATCTACCAAATGTGTAAGGGGTAGTTGAGTCCTTCATAGATTTTAGTACTTTATTTGATCCCCTACCACGTCTCTTCTTCTATATCCCCCTAAAACCCCTTATAGGTGGATCTTCCAACCGCAATGAAGAAAATCCAAATCAGGGAATAGAAACTGAGCATAGATTAACCAATCATTCAACACTAATTTTAATAAAATATAACATGGTCCTATGATGGCTTCCCACAACCATTTCTGATCTTCCCGCTATTTCCATACAAATAAAAATTATAATGATGATTCTTTCCTCTAAAAGAAGTGATCCCAGTTCACCCATCTAAAAAAACTATCCACAACTCAAGCCCTCTCTTAGATTTTAATCCATGATTATAGACAGATTTATCATGTCAGAAATTCTACTATAGTGAAAAACATTCACTTGTGACTTCATCTCATATCGAATCCCATACTGAAAATGCATCACTCTAGAAATATCATCAACTCCTAAAGAAGAAAAAAATAATTTTTATTGGGTGATACATCTAGAAATTTTCATCATTGAAATGACCGCATACTCCTTGTGTAGAAAATCATAATCCATCTCAACACTCATCATTGTTGGATAGATGTTTCATATAAACATCTTCTCTAAATTCATCCAGGATAAATCCCCTTAATGATTAGCTTTATCTAGAATGTCCCATCTTTGTTTGGTAGGTCCAAGATTCTTCTAATTATCAAGATTAACCCTCTTATATATGGGTTTCTTGAGGTTCTTGATGATCTTCTAGATTTACTTCATCCAGAACTCCACTTCATAGGGCCTCCATCCACAGTGAACGTAGGTAGATTCTCCAGGTGAAATTATCTAATCCTCTCAGTCATCAATGGTATTGTGAAAACAACATCCCATTACATGGGTCGAATTTCCATCAATATGCTATTGAGAGTGTGGATATACATCTAATTCTCAGGAGTTATATGAATATTTGGCTCAACTATATTAGTAAAATGATCATTTTTACTCCCATGATTCTCAATTTGGAGGTAAATAGGATGAGTTTTATCTATAAAAAAATGGACTCCATAGAACACTATATGAAATCATGGTTAACCATAACAGGTGGAAAAAAATTAAAACACATGATCATGGTCTTTGTAAACATATATTAATAAATGAATTTTATTGACATAAAAGATCATTTTTAATCAGATATTACATGAATCTCATTTGATAGTTCGTACGTTGAAACAAATCTCGTGAAATAATTTTGTCTTTATTTTGAATAATTAATTTGAATAGATACCCATATATTCATATCATGATCTATTCATACTCATATCATGAACGATAGGTTTGTGATTATAAATATCAAGAAAAAATAACATTACACAACATCTGAATCACCCATGGTGAAATAATATCAACCATAATAGGTGATCAACATGAACATGAATCCCATCCCTGGGTACTCATATTTTCTCTTATATATGGTTCTACTACTCCCATGCATAAGATCCTTACTAGTGCCTGAAAAAGTCCTAAAATACATTCTACCCTTCCCAAATATCAAATAAACATAAAATAAAAACCTCATCTAATTCTACTTTGTAACATCCCCCGATTTATTACTCTCTCATTTAGACAAACTTGGTTAGTAACACAACCTCATTTGATCCTCCCAATATGGAAAAGCATTTCCACTAGTAGTGGGGGTTAAAATATAATTTTGGGGAGAATATACCCCATGGAGTGTTTTTATAATAATAATGGAATATATGTCAATGTAACAGAAATAATGTAAATTTTACAATAATAGAAAATATATAAAAAATTGATGGAAAATAATCAATACAACAATATGAATTATAATGCAATGATAGAATGGATTATTTATAACCATGAAGCTATATGTAATACGAAATAATGACTATAGAAACTCAAAGAAAACATGAATGACTCAGATCCCAATACCCATGTCAGTCTCCTCTCATATATCTAACCAGTTTAGTAAGAAATAATGAACAACATTGTCCTTTTACATCATAAAAAAATGTATACATGTAATCTTCAATAGTCCCAAATGTCAGACCGAATTGGGTGTGAGTAAAACTTTGTAAGTTGAAACCACCATATCTAATCCAAACTAGTTTGATAGTAATTTCTTGCAATAATGTGACAAACAAGGGGATTAATTAATCAATTAAAAAAATATAAAATGAACCTAATTTAGAACAATGCTATAATATCTATGAGTATGTAGCATCCCATTTATAACTATGACCACAAGTCCAAGGAATAATAACATAATTGGAAAAATCCCTCCATATAATCATTTCTTCATAATTTGAATAAGCTCTTTTATATGAATTTCAACATAATCAGTCCAATCCCTTTATATAAAAATTTAAGCATAACCATATCATATCAAAGTATCACCATCCATTTCAAGAACCTAGTTGGCACCTATACAAAGTGATAATATCACAATGAATAACTTAAGGTCTCATATCATTCTAAATCATTTTTGAAACAAAAATATAGTTTATTATCAGTCAATGGTAGGCTCAACCTATGGCTGGCCATAAGTTCAGTCACAACATTGTATGATCTAATGGGATCCAAGGAGTTTTTAACATACACGATTACCATTACACATTATACAATTTTTAACATGAATATTCTGTTGACCCGATCACATAGAATTAGACACACTTGAACAAATAGAAATATAAAATATGGATTTATTCTAGACCAACTACCATTAAATGTGAATCAAATAAAAATTCTCAATAGGGAACCCCAATTAATAATTAAGGTGATGTAAATCACATGGAAACCCTAGTTATAACAAGAATTAATAATAAATCCCAATTAAATTTTGGTCCATAGATGACAATATTAAAAGAGAGGATAAGGGATGAAAGGAGAAAACCAAAGAGAAAGAAATAATTTTAGATCAAATACTAGACTGGGATGTCCCAGAAGAACAAAATTTTTGAAAAAACACATGGAGTCTCCATAATGCTTAAGGGATGTAGAAATTCAAAGAATGAAAAAAATTATACATGATGTATGGTTAAAAACACTCGTCCTAAAACATTAACGACATGATCACCTTTCACAATGTGAATTTAATGATTTATAAGATACAAAAATAATGCATCACCATGAAATAAATTAACAATGATTGACCATTTTCATGACATGAACTCGTTTCATCAAATATAAACATTTCATGATTTTTACATGTTCAAGTCTTTTTATCAAAAAAGGATTCACATCGTGTAACTAGTTCATGATGTGAAACTTTCCACCATGTAGATTCTGCAAAAATATATTGAAAAATACCCAATCCAACCCATTCCCTCAAAGGAAAACATCTCAAGATTTTTTCACATTTACATAGACTCTATTAATTCTAATAAACATACATCCCCATAATTTAGATCATTTTCCCTAGAAAAATCTCTCCATCATCCAAATAAAGGGCTTAGCCTCTAATGATTTAAAAATTGGAACCAAACTAAAATGGGTTCAACATAAACTTAAATAGGGACATACCAAGAACAACCATGATCTTACACTATTAGTTGGTGCTTCATCTAAACCTATATCATGTTTATTATGTGTTATATATATATATATATATATATCTTCTATGGAAGTAAATATTTGACCCTTGACATTTACTAAACATAGTGGGAGTAACAGTGGACTACTATCATTCTTACAAGGAATAACCTGTTGAGATCGTTGATATAGTAGGTAATGTTCTATGAAATAAGACCACTCAATTGGTCATTGTTTTGTGGTGAAATCACTTATTTAAGGAAGATACATGGGAACTAGAGGTTATGATGAGGCAGAAGTATCCTCATCTATTTTTATTACAAGGATGAATTTAGTGGGGAAAAATATTTTAATTCTGGTATAATTTAATACCATTGTATTTTATAAAATATATATTTTTAATAAATTTACTTTTTTCATTTTCATGCATTATACGCAAGTAAAAGTTTTAAAATACACTAGAAAATAATTAATATTATTATTTTAACACAACCCTTATTACCTACACATTTAATATGGAGGAATGAATTTGAATAATTTTTTTAAAATAATAAGTACAATTTTCTTATATAAAGAATCATTTTTATAGAAAATTACATAACTTTTGGTAATGACTATATGTTTTGACAATACATTTTTCTCAAAAAATGTTTTTATTTCTTTTTTGATCCAATACTAAAATTTCATTCTTATATCTATTGATTTTATTGATTAATATAAATAAATATATAATGAATATATATGATATTAACGTATTGTTTAACATTTTGGATATTACGTAACCATGATCAATGTAAGAGGGACAAAAATAAAAAAAATCCAATCATACATCAAAAAAAGTTGTTATCACCTGAAACCTGACTCTAACATGGAATTGTTAATAAACGGGTAATAAAAGGAAATAAGGGAATGATATATTATATGATATATATAAAAATAATTCTCTTATATTTTTATAATAAACATATATTTATTATATAGGAGTTTAGAATGTGTATTAATGAAGTCGCAACTTATGTTATGGTATTTTTGCCTTAATTTATTTTCTTTGAGACATATGTTGTGTTATGAACCTATCATCTTTTAGGAGGTGTATATAATTACTGTTGAAATATTATGTCATTAATCTGTTTATATATATTATATGTAATGTTTCAATTGATTATATATTTTAACAGGTCTTAAGATTTAATGTTACCAATGTGGTATGAGGTTTATGATACAATCCCATCATTTATCGGGTTTGTTAATATTTATACTTCCAATGATAAAATATTATGAACCATATCTCAATATCCTCATTTATTTTATTATCCTACAATTATTTGTTGAAAATACATGGTTTCTGTTAATTTACATACTTTATGTAATAAATATTTCAAAACAATTTTGTTAATTAAAAAATACATTAATTCTGTATTCGGTTGAATACCCTTATTCATACATATAAATATTTTATTTAAAAAATATATAGAGTTTTTAAAACAATACAATTACATTTTAATTTTTTTTTATTATTTTAATTTATAAGGAAACCAAAATTATTCATCGTGTCATTTTCTAGAAATGGCTCATTAAGATTTTACCAAAAAAATGTGAAAGGAATATTTGTTTTGACATATAAAAAATGGGTAATCTTTCTTGCAATCATAACCATAACAAGTTTTCAATTTTTATTTTTATTTTTCGATGTTTGTATAGAAATAAAATCACTTGTAAAATATTTTATGAATTTTTAGTGTTAATTATATTTCAATAAAATTTTATTTGAATAAAGAAATGTTCCACGTGATATTTCAAAATAATTTTTCATTTAGGATGTCATCCTTTAATGTTGTGTATTATTTATTGGGGATATAATACAAGGGTAAAATTTTTCTTCATCCTCTCAATGGTTTATATTTATGATGAAATGTTGTTTGTGAAACCAAATTATTTTCCAAGGGTTACTCTATGATTAAATTTTTATGAATCCCATTTCATATCATGGGTTATGATATTATTAATTAGTTATGGAGACCATTTATTTTCATGCGTTAAGATATACTGAACATTTTAAAATCATTTGGAACTTGTATTTATGATTTTTATTATATTATGCGCGGGAGCTATACTTAAGTCTAATGGATTGGGTAAATATTGATATCTCACAAGATAAATTGGAATGGAATGGGGAGTGAACCTAATTCAGTAATGGAATCTATCCACATTGATAGTCTTAGGGTTGAAAATTTAATACTATGATGGCTTAGGTAGTGAACAAATTCCACTATGATAGTTTTAGAAATGGTGCTTCACTAATAAGGAAATGATTTTCTATGCTTATTTGTATTCCAGGAATTTATGTCTTATGACAATGTTATGTTCTAAAAGATAATACTCATTGATTCCATTATGATTTATGTCTTATAAACATCCAAAATTTATACCATGGCTCATGTTTGTGATATATGATATATGCGGTATGATTTTCAAATTTTATTCTCATGTTATCGTACCCTTGTTCTCATGATATGTTGATATATCCATTGTGTACCCTTAATGAGCTTATGAGATTACCATTTCTTGTGTTTTATTACACAATGTTATGATTAAAAGTGTAGAACCCCGGATTTGAGGTATGTGGCCTTTGTTTATGCGTTTTTATGTTTTTAATGTGCATTATATGAGTTGGGAAGAGGTCCAGAGAGAATGGAATGGTTTTGGATGAGTTTGGAGGCTTTTAAAGGGGTGCACGGATTGGGCACGGTTTGTGGAAACCGTGCGAGTTCTCTAGGAAACCATGCAGGGGAGACAATAGGATTCGCACGGCTCACACACAGTTTGCCAAAACCTACAAGGAAACTGTGCAGACCCTTGCTCCTAAGGTAGTAGTGTGCACACGGTTAGAGCACGGTTTTCCAAACCGTGCAGACTAACCGTGCAGCCACTTAAAAATAGGGTTTTAAAACCCGGTCTCACTCGGGCTTGCCTAATTCCTCTCCAATATTCCTCCCACTCGTACCTCACTTAGGATTTTCGGTTTTCAAGGGTTTCAGGGGCTCTCCCAAACGTTTTGGACGTGATTCGAAGGGGTTTCAAGGTGGATTCAAGGTGGTTTCTCCCGGGTAAGTCCCTCCTCTTGGTTCCCTTGTGTTTCCCTCTAGATCTACACCCCTATATTTCTTGGTTTTCTATATCTACCCTTATTTTGTATAGATCTAGGGTTGTGTATGCCTTCGATGTTGATTTTAAGGCCTGTGAATGTTAGGGAAAGGGGTCTAGAAAGGTTTCGGTGGTGCATTCACTAGATTGGAGGTGCGATTGATTGTGGGACGATTTCTTGGGAACCTTAAAGGTAGGTGGCTTCTCTCTCGACCCCACTTGGTTAGAGATAATGGTTTTGGTTACGATTAATTTTTTGAGCGTGAAATTAATTGTGTTTTGATGTGCGTTATTGGTTGGAAATCCCTTGTGTGATGTTTTGGGGATTTTTGGGAAAAAGGGTGTTTTATGGTGAAATGATATTCTTGTGGATTTTAAAATAGAGATTTTAAAATGGGATGATATGGTTGATTTGTGAAAATGATTTATGGAAAGGGTTTTCAATAAAAGGGTTGTTTTATTGAAATTTTTTTGGCATGGAAAATGGTTTTCAATAAATGGGTGATTTATTGAAGTTGATTGATATGCAATGGAATTGGTTAATTTCATGTTGTTGTGACCTTGGTGGGTTTATGCTTGGTTTGGTGTGATTGAAATGTTGTATGGATGTGGGAGGGAAGTCTCACTATAAACGGTGATGGATAGAGGTCGGAAGAACCACCATATGAGTAGTGGTCAAGTAGTACCGCTAGTTGTGAATGGGTGAATGGGTTGGGAGGAAGTCCCACCATTTTGATTGCTTTGTTGTGAATGGGTGAACGGGTTGGGCGGAAGACCCACCGTTTTGGTTTCTTGTTGTTCATTGCTTTGCAAGATTGAATTTTTGTGATAGTATGTAAATGTTGGGATGATTGTGGCTTTATTGGTTGGCTTTTCCTTGGTTTCTTGGTTTGGGTTTGATACCTTGGTAAGAGTATGGTTGGCTTATGGTAATGGTTTCACTTGTGGTTAACTTATATAAACTATTTTATATAAATGTGCTAACAGTTTAATTCTAGTGGCATGTGTAGGGAAGTCATTTGGGGAAATCCTACATAGTTTTAGAACTCACCCCCTACTTTGGCACTATGGTGTCTTTGCAGATGTCGTGTACCGTGACATTGGGGAAGTTAAGGCATCACCCTCCATTAGTGGAGCATTGTGATCCCTTGGTAAAGCATGGAGCTTAGAGCTGGGTGTGGTGCTGTGGAGGTGTCATGGCTTGTGGGGATTTGGTTGTTTAGTTTCTTCTTGTACTCTGATGTTTTTTTGACATTTCTAGCTGTATTGGTTCTGAATTGGGTTATGGAATAACTTGGTTGTCTTTTGGGAATACATGGTTGGGTAATGGAATTGATGTGCATCTTATAGTGGCTGTTAGTGGATGGCTTGGTTGGTTTTATCTTATGGGAAAACTGTTCCCCAACTTGATCTTGAAGCCCTCAACATTTATTTCAAGCCTTTGGCGCCTTTGGAACGTCACTTAACGCTAAGTATCCCACACTGTCTCCTCAAGCCAATGAGGTAAGGGCGAGGTGTTACAAGTGTTATCAGTTTTTTTCTGTCATTTGGAGTTGATCTTGTGATTTGGTGTTGACATTTGTTTTGTTACATTACTTGAGTCGGGATGGTAGTAAGGTGTAGGAATGTTATAACATGGAATTTATAGCGTTAAAGGATGTAGCTAACACTTTTATAATGAAATTCAAGTTACCAGGGAGTTGGGTACAAAAGTGTTTTGGAGACACTTATAGGCATTGGAAATCTCATTTTCGTGGGTGTAGCCAATGAGATGTGGATGGCATATAAGGTATAAATGACTTCCCTCTAGGATGCATATTTCATTGGGGTATAATGATTTATGATGTGATACGAATGTGTGAAATTGTAATGTGAATAAATTGGTATTTTGAAATTGGTTTGGTTTTTGAAATGGTGAAACTTGGCACATGTGGAAAAAGGGTGAAAAGCCTTGTTGTGATAGTGTTGTGTAATATGATTTGAAATGGGATTTCATGATGTCTACAGAAGTTAGACACATGTTTGTTTGTTTTCTGTTTATAGATACAACACTGGGTAGGAGTCGTAGAGACCAACCGGAGGAGGCTTCTTAGATTGTGGTAGCACCTGAGCCTCAGGTGAACCGGCAACCACTGCAAAGCATAGTGAAAGCTTTCCAAGCTGTGGAAAGTGGAAATAAAGTGGATTAACCAAGGCATATGGATCATGCGGTTCAGTTTCAAAAGCAGAATCCGCCCATCTTCAGGGGTGATTCAGAGCCGGAGAGGGAAAAAGAATGTTTGAATAGAATGAACATGATCTTTGAGTTCTTGGGAATGCCGGTAGAGCAGAAAGTGAAGTTGGCCACGTATATGTTGTAGGATCATTCCCTTCAGTGGTGGGAGTTGGTAGTCCAAGCAGGTACGGACTAGGTTATGATGTGGGAAGGCTTTTAGAAATTGTTTAACAAACAATTCTACCCATATACATTCATAATTCAGCGTATGACTGATTTCTTCAGTTTGAAGCAAGAGCTTATGTCTGTGACGGAGTATGCAGCTATGTTTATGAATATAGTGCATTTTGCACCCGAGGTGGCAGGTAGCACGTTGATGAAGGCAAGGATCTTTGAAGCGGGACTAAGGCAAGAAATTCATTCAAAGATAGCGGTGTGGTGTATAGATGATTACACAGAGATGGTGAATTGAGCCTCGGTGGATGAGCGAAATCTGTTGCGTGCTCCGGGTGGAGGATGCATGGTGGTACCCATGGAGAATAGTGGGAACTATAATGCTGGGTTAAAGAGAAGGAGGTACACATATTCCCAGGGTGGTAATATGGCATATAATCTGATGGCAGGATTAGTGAATCTTCCTCCAAAGCCCCAGAGTATGCATGGATTTTTTCAGTGTGGTTCTACGAGCCACATAAAGCGCGATTGAACAACACAACGTAGATCATGTCATAATTATAAGGGGATGGGGAATCTGCAGTGTTTTTGTCAGAATTCTCCAAGGTCCAGTGTGCATGACATTCCTTAGGGATCGCAGACGTCATATGCTTTGACAGGATGGGGACAGCAGAACACCCCTCATCAGCAGAGTAAAATGGTTCATGGTGATTCTCGGAATACCACGATGCCTTAGCAGAGAAATAAAGAGCAGAGTGTGGCAACCAAACATGTGTTCGGAGCTGATAAGGTTGTGGTGGGTGATCATTCGGGACCATCCACAGTGTGAGGTACTATTGTTTTAAATTCTACCATGATGCAAGTGTTGTTTGATATAGGTTCTTGACACTATTTTATTGCATCACGTGTTGTTGATTAGCTTTGTTTAAGGGTAGAAATGATGCCCTCAGTTTTGAAACACCAAACTCCTCTGGGTCAAAGAGAGTTTCTAGCCTTCTTATGTAGAGAATGTTGTATCGTTGTGGGCAAGGTTGAGATAGTGTGGAATTTCTCAATTCTTGAGATGGATGGGTATGATGTAATCCTGGGAATAGATTGGCTAGTGGCTTTTAAGGCCCACATCGATTGTGATGCATGAACAGTGGATTTTACGACACATTATGGCATTAGACACATATTTATAGGAGAGAAACATGAAAGGCATGGTGCAACGGGTTTTTTGGCACTAGCAGTGGGTACGTTAGTGTATTAGTTGGCGGTTTTGTCGCTGGAATCGGTAGAGGGTGTTGAGAAGAGCATTCTTCTGGCAGTGGTGGCTCAGTTCATGGATGTTTTTCCTGAATAATTCTCTTGGTTACCTCTCATAATATAAGTGGAGTTTATGATTGATCTCCTTCTCCAAACCAGTACAATCTCACTTCCGTCTTATAAGATGGCACTAGCTGAATTGCGGTAATTGAAAATCCAGTTGGAAGAGTTTGAAAACAAAGGGTTTATCCAGCCTAGCACCTCTCTATGGGCAGTGCCGGTGTTGTTTGTGAAAAAGGTGGATGGAACTTTGGGGCTCTGTGTTTATTATCATAGACATAACTAAGTTATGATAAAAAATAGATATCCACTTCCACGAATTGATGATTTGTTCGACCATTTGAGGGGATCCCAGTGGTTCTCTATGATCAACCTGAGGTCGGGATATCATCAATTGTGGGGGAGGAAGGAAGATATTCCTAAAACAGATATTCGAAGTAGATATGGCTATTATGATTTTGTGGTTATGCCCTTTGGTCTAACGAATGCACCAGTGGTGTTTACGACATTGATGAATAAAATATTTTAGAGATATCTGGATTCATTTTTGGTGGTGTTTGTAGATGATATTCTGGTGTTTTCAAAGTCAAGGGTGGAGCATGAGTAGCACCTGGTGACAGTGCTGGGGATCTTGAGGGATCATTGGTTGTATGCAAAAATGTCAAAGTGTGACTTTTGGATACAGGAAGTTCGATATCTTGGCCATGTGATTTCTGAAAGGGGTGTTTTAGTGGATCTTGAAAAGATTGAGGCAGTTGTCTCATGGCAACAGCCATAGAATGTGTTCGAGATACAGAGCTTTCTTGGTCTAGCAGGGTATTATCGGCGTTTTTTTCATGATTTTTCACGTTTTTCTTTTCCAATGATAGCTTTGACAAGAAAGAATGTTTCATTCCTGTGGAATGAACAGTGTCAGTAGTGTTTTGAAGAGTTAAAGGATTGCCTTACATCATCACCAATATTGGTTTTTCCAGATCCAGAAAAAGGGTATGTGGTGTATTGCGATGCATCGGGATCAGGGTTGGGGTTTGTTCTCATTCAAGGGAATCATGTTGTTGCATATCGATCATGGAAGTTGATAGTGCATGAGAAGGACTACCCAAATCATGATTTGGGGTTTGCAGTAGGGGTCCATGCTTTGAAGGTGTGGCGTCATTATCTCTTTGGTGAAAAATGCACTGTATATACAGATCATAAGAGCATGAGGAACATTTTCTAACAATGTTATTTGAACATGAGGCAATGGAGATGGATGGAATATCTACAGATGTTTGATTTTGACTTGATGTAAACATCGGGAAAGGGAAAATAGGTGGATGATGCATTAAGAAGAAAATAATTTGCTCAGGTGGTAAAATATGAATCAGACCAGTGGTAGTTGATGTTATTTATAGTTGATATGTGGTTGTAATGTGAGGACCAGGGTGATAGAGTGGTCTTCCTTCCAGTTTTGTAGATTCCTGACATGGTTGGCCAGGTCAGAAAGGCACAGATATCCTATTCTGAGTGTGTGACCGTGGGATCGAGACTCAATGGTGGGGATACCATTGAGGGTTGGCAACTGAATGTAAATTTAGTTTTGTGTTGTCAGAATTGGATGGTTGTACCAGGTTCTTGTCAGGAGGATCTTATCAGGTCGTATCATCTTTCAAGGTGGGTTTGTCATCCTGTAATTCAGAAAATGTATAAATTGTTGAAAGTATAGTTCTGGTGGGATGGTATGAAAAGAAGTGTGGATGAGTTTGTTTCAAAATGCATGACTTGTCACCTGGTCAAGGAAGAGTATCAGAGGACAGCAGGAATGTTGCAATCTTTACCAAACCCTGTTTGGAAGTGGGAGCAGATAGCGATTGATTTTGTCATAGGACTCCCAAGAACGGTCAGAAAGCACGATACCATCTGGGTGATAGTGGATCGGCTAACGAAGTCAGCCCATTTCTTCCTGATTCGTGAATCTCATATAGTGGAGGATCTATCAAAAATCTATATCTGGGAGGTGGTAAAGAGGCATGGTTTTCCAGTTTCGATTGTAGCATATTGAGATCCGAGGATTACATCTCATTTCTGGAAATCCTTAAAGCAAGCCCTTGGAACATAGTTGACGATGAGTACGACATATCACCCTCAGACAGATGATCAATCCGACAGGACGATACAAACTCTAGAAGATATGTTGCGGGCTTCTGTCATGGATTTTTATGGCTCGTGGGTGGAGCACTTCTCATTGGTTTTGTTCTCGTACAATAAAATTTATCAGGCATCCATACACATTTCTTTGTTTGAAGTGTTTTATGGGCGGCCATGTTGTTCACCACTATGTTGGGTGGAAATGGATGAGTCCTCGATGGTTGGACCGAGCCTTGTCCAGGAGACTACGAAGAAGATCTAGTTGATTAGAAAGATAATGGAGATGGCTCAAAGTTGTCAGAAATCGTATGCGGATCATCATCAACAGCCATCGTCATTCAAGCTGAGTGATCCTGTGTTCTTGAGGATCTCACCTAGGTTGGGACATCGTCTGTTTGGAAAGCAGGGAAAGTAATCTATGAGGTATATTGGACCTTTTGAGATTGTTGAGAGAATTGGTGTGGTGGATTATCATTTGGATTTTCCACATATGTTCAGTGCAGTGCACAATGTGTTTCATGTGTCACGGTTGAAAAAGTATCAGCCAGATCGTGACCATGTAATTCAATGGGATCATGTTGAGCTAGAACCAGATGCTTCATTGGTGCACGTGCCAGTGTGGGTTATGGATAGGCAAGAGGAAGTCTTGTGTGGTAAAATAATCAGTTTAGGTCATGTTTTGTGGAAACATGGTCAAATTCAAGAGGATACTTGAGAGTGGGAGAAAGAGATGGTCGAGCAGTGGCCCGAGCTATTTCGGCAAAGGGCAGGTTCACTACATTCTATAGATGGAAAGTCCAATGGTGGGGAGAATGTATCACCCCCGATTTGAGGTATGTGTCTTTTTTATGAATTTTAATATGTTTAATGTGTAAGCAATGAGTTGGGAAGGGGATGGGAGATTTTGGAAGGGTTTTAGATGATTTTAGAGTCTTTTAAAGGAGTTCACGGTTTGAGCACGGTTAGTGGAAACCGTGCGGGTTCTCCAGGAAACCGTCCAGGGGAGACAGTAGGCATCGCATGGCCATCTTACAATTTGCCAAACTGTGTGAGGTAACCATGCATACCCTTGATCGAGAGGCAGTATCATACTCATGGTTATCGCACAGTTTTCCAAACCGTGCGGACTAACTGTGCGGCCACTTAAAAAATAGGGTTTCAAAACCCGATCTCACTCGGGCTTGTCTCATTCCTCTCCAAAATTCCTCCCACTCGAGCCTCACTTGGGATTTTTGGTTCTCAAGGGTTGGAGGGGATCTACCACACATTTTGGAAGCGATTCGAAGGGGTTTCAAGGTGGATTCAAGGTGGTTTCTCTTGGGTAAGTCTCTCCTCTTGGGTTCCTTGTGTTTTCCTATAGATCTACATCCCTCTCTTTCTTGGTTTTATAGATCTACACTTGTTGTGTTTAGATCTAGGGCTGTGGATGCCTTGGATGTTGATTTTCTGGATTTTTAATGGTAGGGAAAGGGATCTAGAAAGGTTTTAGTGGTGAGTTCGATGGATTGGAGGTGCGATTGATTGTGGGTCGATTTCTCAGGAACCCTAAAGGTAGGTGGCTTCTCTCTCAACTCCCCTTGGTCAGAGCTAATGGTTTGGGTTACGATTAATTTTTTGTGCTTAAAATTAATTGTCTTTTTATGTGAGATATTAGTTGGAAATCCCTTTGGTGATGTTTTGGGGATTTTTTGTATAGAGGGTGTTTTATGGTGAAATGTTATTCTTGTAAATTTTAAAATGATGATTTTAAAATGGGACGATATGGTTGATTTGTGAAAATGATTGATGGAATGGGTTTTCAATAAAATGGTTGTTTTATTGAAATTTTGTTTGGCATGGAAAATGGTTTTCAATAAATGGGTGATTTATTGTAGTGGATTGATATGCAATGGAATTGGTTGATTGCATGTTGTTGTGACATTGGTGGGTTTATGATTGGTTTGGTGTGATTTAAATGTTGTATGGAAGTGGGCAGGAAGTCTCACTATAAAAGTTGATGGATATTGGTTGGAAGAACCACCATATGAGTAGTGGTATGGAAGTACCGCTAGTTGTGAATGGGTGAACGGGTTGGGAAGAATTCCAATAGTTTTGATTGCTTTGTTGTGAATGGGTGAACAGGTTTGGCCGAAGTCCCACCATTTTGGTTGCTTGTTGTGCATTGATTTGTAAGATGGAATTTTTGTGCTAATGTGTAAATGTTGTGATGATTTTGTCTTGTTTGGTTGGCTTTCCCTTGGATGCTTGGTTTTGGTGTGATGGCTTGGTAAGAGCATGGTTGGATTATGGTAATGGTTGCACTTGATATTATCCTATATAAACTATTTTATATAAATGTGCTAACGGTTTTATCTTAGTGGCATGTGTAGGGATGTCATTTGGGGAAATACTATTTAGTTTGAGTACTCACCCCCTGCTATGGCATTGTGGTGTCTTTGTAGATGTCGGGTACCATTACGTGGGAAAAGGTAAGGCATCACCCTCCTTTAGTGGAGCATTATGTTCCCTTGGTAAAGCTAGGATCTTGGAGCTAGGTGTGGATATGTGGGGGAGTCATGGATCATGGGGCTTTGGTTTTTTAGTTTCAACTTGTACTCTGATGTTGGGTGGACATGTCTAGGTGTATTGGTTCTGAATTGGGTTATGGAACAACTTGGTTGTATTTTGGGAATGCATGGTTGGGTAATGGAATTGATGTGCATCATATAGTGGTAGTTAGAGGATGGTCTGGTTGCTTCTTTCTTAAGGTAAAATCATTCCCCAACTTGATCTTGAAGCCCTCGGCATTTATTTCTAGCCTTTGGCGTGTTGGGAACGTTTCTTAAGGCCAAGTATCCCTCACTGCCTCCTCAAGCCAATGAGGCGGGGGCAGGGTGTTACAAAAATTATCATGTATGATATGTATATAAAGTGTTCCAGTTATGAAGAAATCAGTAGGATATGACATAACTTAATTATGGACTAGTTTTTTCTGTGACTGAGTTTCCATATGAACTAGACAAAAATGATTCTGACGTGGATCATTATGTAATGTAATAAATATTCTTATATTAAGATGTAATATTTGTTCATGGAATGCATGGGTATTTACTAATGTTATGATATTTTATCATTATATTTTTAATTAGATAAAATAAGAAATAGATAGATACCAACATTCCTAGAAACTGATGATTATCATATTTGTTAAATAAGTGAGAAGACTGACCTATGTTTCCCTATATTGTATGGGATGACAAAGAAGTTAAAAACATAGTGATTGTTTTTTAGTATAGAGAACCACATGTTGATTAATGAATAAAAATAAAGGAGATAAATTTTTTTTTGAATGATTAACAATTATTATCTACGAATACTTTTTTAAGTATGATCTAAATGGATATTTTTTTTTGTTGAGGAACACCAAATTGGTTCCAAATTAAGTAAAATATAAATATTTTCCTTCTATGTGACCTAGTTTTTTTGAGTATAATATATTAATGGATATAAAATTTCTTATGCTTCATTTAGATAATAAAACAGAAGAAATTTTTCTATGGAATAATAATGAATACACACTACGAATGTATTTATAAACAATGGAGGAAAACACTTTTATCAAATGGTTTTGTTCCTTATTGACTAGTTTCCTATTTATAATTTTATTAATTTTAAAAAAGTGAGTGAAATAGAGAGTGAGATCCATCCAATAAATATGTGAATTGTTAATATAGAAGGAAAGTGTAATTGGTAATAATGTTGACCATTTAGATTGACCTCCATCTTATCAAAGTGCACCAATCCCAGTCGAAGAACAACTGATATCAATGATACGGTCCAACTCTGATTAGATTTTAAACATTTTAATAATTGATGTTTTTGATTTTATCTTACCATGTAATAATGAAATGAACACTTGGAAAAGATATATCCATAATTAATAAAAAAACTTTATCACATAAGAATAAAAATAATTGAATAAAAGAGATATAAAAAAGAATAACACATCTCTCACATGAAAAAAAGAATAAAAGTCAGTTTCCACATTGTAAAATAATAAATATATCAAAACATGCATGATTAAAGAAATTTTAATGGATAAATCCATAAAAAAGTTATTGAAAACAATTCTTCCATATGTATTTCGTGATATTTTCATAATAATGAGGTAATTGAAATTTCATTCCTAATTTTCCTTAAAGAAAGAAAACAAGAATAATTTGGGTATAACACATATCTGAGTATAATAACCTGAATCGATCAGTATTTTGAATGACATACTATATAGTTATCCAAAATTGATATTCATTTTTTTATGAATCTTTTAGAAGAATTATAGAGGAGATCACCCAATATTGTTAATAATTATAAAATCTGGAGAAGGATTTGAACAATGGGTGTCGGTGTGTGTAATAATTCAAAAACAAGTAGAATTCATGTTCTCTAAATATGATGAAATTTATTAAAGGTTATATATATTTGAGAATGAGTGGATTAAATCAATCCAAGATAAGGATGTATCTGAGGAATATTTCGAGAAAATGTTTTATGCGTTGACAAAAAACAAAAAGACCATCATAGATTTCTGAAATTACCAATTTGAGATCAAATAAAATAGAATAAAATAGAATAAAATAGATTGATAATACATTATAGGAGAATGAAGAAATATCAGAAAGTTTTTATAAAAAAATTAAAAAGATAACAAGGGAGTTCTAAAATAGAATAAAATCAAAAAATGATGAGGAAAATATCCAAAATATGACGTGTCTTGAATTGGAAGAAAAAATTTCAAATCTAAAAGTGACACAAGTTGAGTCACCATAATAAGATAAGAAATGATATATTTCCATAGATAATCCAAATAAGGATATTTACTGAAATAGATCTTCACAAATTGGAAATAATATATTGGGGACATGTGATGATGGATCAATTTCATTATCAAAGGATATATTAAATTATTTTCAATAAAATATTATTTTTACTAAATCTATTTATATGTATATTGGGAAATTTAATTCAAATTCTATGGATATATGGGTTGAAAAAAATGTAGTGAAATCCAACATAACATAAATGGTTATTAAAAGATTATGATAGATAAATATTTCCCAAACAGTAGTAGAAAAATGGGTTTTGGCATCTTCATTTTGACGTTGGTTTCATATAAACTGATGTAAAATGTTTTTTGGAGGATTTTTGGCGTCACTTAAAAAAAATAAATCCCAGAAAGAAAGAAAAATTAGTTTTTGCGTCGGTTTTTTTAAAGAATGAATCAAAAAAATTTAACATATATTTTGCATCAGTTTTTTTAGAAATCAATTACAAGAATAAGATATATTTTTACTTTGTTCTACATTATTTCCTATGTATCAATTTGACTGGTCATAGAGAAAAAAAAAATTACGGATTAAATGTTATGCATGTCTGAAGTTGATCTTCTCTATGAGAAGTCTTAAATAAGATGAAATTTTAATGGAAATATATTTTAATTTGTTACTCTATTTTAGCTACACGACTAGTCAAATAAAAGATTAGAAAATTCTCAAAAATATTGAAATTATTTCTTTATTTTTGGAGTGAGTTTTCATAAAAACGATTCCAAAATTACATTTTTTTATTTTTTGCATTGAATTTTTTAAAAACCTAGGTTAAAACTATTTTTTTAGGTTTTGGCGTCAGTTTTTAACATAAACTAATGGGAAAAAATATTTTTTTACTATTTAGAAATATTTTATTTAAAAATGACATGAAAAATAGTTTTTAATTCTTTTTAGCATCGGGTTTTTCAAAAACTGATGCCAAAAGACCTATGTAAATACTTATTTGTGTCAGTTCCAAGAAAACCTGATGCCAAAGAGTATTCACCAACATGCAATATCAAAATTTTAATTTCTCTCAAAATGTGCATATAAATTTATAAAATCCTCACCACATATTCACATTATTATGTCAAAAACATTTTCATTTACTATACAAAATTCCATTTTCTCCTTTCCTCATTTTCGACCTCTTTGATTTAATATAGTTTTCAAAGCAGCATCAATCATTAATTTGGACATGGTACCTATTCTAATCATTATTTTTCATTATTTTTATTTTCCATAATTTCTATAACACAAGATTAAATATCTTATAATGATGACCTATTCGTATTATTTAGTTAAAAATATAAAACATTGATATGATATTTACCAATTGTGGGGTAAATTTAATTATCGATCACAATTTTCATTATCCCATGAGTTCTAAACTAAATATAAGTTATATGATGATAAAAAACATATCATTTTTATGGAATCTATTAACATCATTGAAATATTATATTTACTTTATTTCATTTTTTGTATGTGAATTTAATTCATATTTATCATGTTTTCTTTGAATCGAGTTTTATCAATCGAAAATTTGACATGTTCAACTTCCGAAATACATAACTTTTGATCCTTAATGTTTTTTTAAATCTATGAACTGTCAAATTGAAGAATAGAAAATTATATATAGCATAGAAGAAGAAGAAAATTACTATTAAGTGTTTGTGTTTATAAAAACCAAATCCCAAATTAATTGTTTTCGTTTATGGAGTCGGTTTTTTTAAAACCAATGACGAAACTATTTTTTTTTTAATTTTTGGCCTATTGTTTTAAGAAAACCAACACCCATATTGACACAGATGGGGTTTTTCATCCTCAGTTTACAAAAAATAATGTAAAAACTGGTATTTTTTATGTCAGAAAATTCAACGTCGGTTAAAAACTAACGTTAAAATTAAAAAAACTGACATTAAAGACCATTTTCTACTAGTAAAAATAAGTCCACCTAATAAGGGATAAATCATAAAGAAACCTATGAAGAATGCCCAATTTTTTTAAAAGGAAAATATCAATTTTTATTTTAATTTTATGGTTTTATGCATGGTTAATTAATAAATATTTTGATTATGGTATATTTTGTCTTTTCATGTAAGAAAAAGGAAGCTTACAAAAATATTTATAAAATGTGAGATGTAGAAAAGGACACAGAACAATAGTAAAAATTTGTCTATCTCAAAAAAATAAAAAATATATGAAAATTTTTGGGGAACTTGTAATAATTTTTTTAAAAATGTATAATAAAACTTGTAATAAAAACCAAGCATGTTGGAAATGTCAATGAAGAATGAAGTCCAAAAAATCCAAAAAGGAGTGAATATTTAGTGATGGCTTTCCATATGTAATAATGTAATGAAAAATTATATTTATGAAAAATAATGTTGTAAAATAACAATAAAAAAATAAAAATATAGATTATTTTATTATTAAAGAATATTATATATCATGGATCATTTCAAGGAGATCATGATTGTTGCTGTTTAGAAATCCAACCTGTTTTAAAAGGGGAAATTTTTTCAAAAAAATAATAAAATGTATTATTTTGTTAACTGAATTTCCAAGAGATTATGTAGAAGGTATAGTTTATGTGGGTTCAATTCCAACAGTTAATCAATCATAAAACCAACCTAGGTTGAGACACTAAAGAGGATTAAACACAATCAAGACAAAAATGAATATTCATTAACAATGGGATATAAATATGCTTTGTTGGACGATAAAAATTTTAAATTTGCACATAAAAATGTATTTGAATAAAGACATATGTCCATGGAAACATATGGGAAATCATCATTAAAAAATAAAAAATAAATCATGAAGAGTTATCCACAAAATTATGTTAGAAATAAATTAGTCTAATGGTTGAGAAGATACTATAAAACCTATTTCTCTCACTATGGTCAAATGGAGTTCCATGTATTCCCATGTATATTTATATTTTTAGTGTATAGAATTAAAGGTGATACATTATTTTAGATGTGGAAAATGAGGATTTATTTATGATTTCAAATCTGGATAGTGAATTAGAAGTCATAATCTTCGTAGTGATTGAAAATTTTCTATCTTTAAGAGTATTTAATGAAGTGAAAAAACTTGATAAAGAGATTATTAATTGATCCTACACCCCTACCTCAATTTCTCATGTTAATATAATTCATTATCTACATATATCATAATTTTTCTTTTATTCCATGTTTTATAGGTGTTTATAGGTATTTTAGACCATTTATAGTGATGGGAGAGGTCAGGGTGACCTCTCCACACTATTGTTCTTGAGAACCATGACGATATTTGTGGTTTATTGGGTGGATATAAAGGAATGCGACACAGAATGTCCTAATTCAGTGTGATTTTTGGAAGAATGGTTTTTTTAATGAAAATAGGGTTTCCAGGAAACCTAGGTTAGGCATTTTACGTGACCAAGGGGTGGTATAGGATACTAGGTTCATAGGTGAAAATATTGGGTCCCTTTATGCCATGTCCTATGTCTTCTAATAATTTAGGGATGTCCATGGGGAGGTAGATGAAATGGATAACACCAAAGTATTTCGTTTCAAATGATTTCCATCATCATGAAGAGGGGAGGGTCAACACCATAGTGATTAGAATGCCGGTTCTCATCAAAAGGTATCCTTGGGGACTATAATGTCATGAAACTTGTCTCCAATCCATCACATGCTATAGTTTTTTTTCAAAATTTGAAGAGTCCTAGTGTCTTACCCTTTTAAATATATTCCCCGATTAGGTCCTCATCATCCAAAATTAACCAGGAGACCTATTGGTATAACCAGGTTTGACCCCTTGATATCTACCATTAATTTATGTATTTTTATCCCTAATTTCTAGTTGTATACTTAAGGTAAGGATTATTCATATTCTCTTTTTCATTCATTTAATATTTTCCTTATCTTTTTTACATTGGTCATTTATTGGAAGAGCCCTAGGGCAAGAGTTATCCCTAATTAAATGTGATTATTGATGTTAATGTTTCAGGATTTGTTATCTTGTCTTGTCCTTCCCCTATTTTATATTTTCATCACATATTTATATTGTTTATTGTAGGTTTTTTATGTATTTTACTACCCAAAAAAACAAAATATTATAGAGAATTCCAAAAAAAATCCCTTTACAATATTCATGTTATTTATCTATTGGTGTGGTTTTTGTTGTTTTGTGATAAATAGTTAGTGTTTCAAAGAATATTTGGATATTATATTTTATTTCATATGGGAAATTTATTGGTTTCCAGTTATTTTCAGATGTTTTCACATTTATTTTGTCTCTAATACGGGTTTTCAAATTTTTTTGTTATTTTTATTTGTTTTACAATTTTATAATGTCTCTATAATTGTTTCAAAATGTTATAAATTTCTGATTTACATAGTTTATGTGAATTGGTTGTTTTAATGTAACGGTTATCCCATAGTTTCAAAGTGTATTCAAATATATATTTTTTTTATATAGTTATTATAAATGGATTTAAAAATTAGGTTATGTAGTTGGATTAAAAGTGCACTTTGGCACCTCATAATTATGTTTTTATGAATTTTTTTGATGTTATTTCCATTAATTTTAATGAAAATCGTTACTTTAGTAGTAACAGAATCATGGCTCATTCGAAACTTTTTAAAAAATAACATATACTCTTATTTTATTCCCTAGTTGTTGGATATTTATTTATATGTGTATATATATATTTATATTATTTTTGATTTCCCCATATGTATTTTAAGGGGATTACATAATGGGGGATAAATATGTTGGATGAGGGTGGTTTCATTAAAACTGCAATGACAACTCTCACTGTTGAATTCATGCAGATCCATAGAATTTTATAAAGAAGTTACGATGCAATTACTACCTAGTCATAATGTGGAAAACTATACCCCATGGTATAGAGTTATCTTTGTTTTGGGGGAGTTCTATCAGTGAGGATAGTTGAGATTAGCAGGTTGGTTACATACTAAGAATTCATCAATTGGCCAATAGATGGTTCCACCTGAGTACATGTATGATAATATCAAAATATATCATAGATATACTGCTGATTACATATCATTTTATTAATTACTATTTTCCTTACATATTATTATTTTCACTCGATTTTATCCTTATTTTTATTTCATAATAGGTTACACTAGTTTTACAATTACATTATGACGTACCCTTCTTATATAATTATACATACCATCCCTACTTATTTAATGTTTTCATTCCTGAACAATTCTATTTTTTTCATTTTATTTTTTTGATACAATAATTTAGAAAAATTTTCCAATGGATATTTTCAAATCCCTTTTTAATTTTTTAATGTAGTTTTAAAATAAGATTTAATAAAAAGTGTGTTTCAAAATAAGGAAAAATGTTAAATGATACATTAATGTATGTATCTCTATTTATAGATCTATTGTTCAGGAAATATTAGTTTTTGTTTTCATTAAAATATAAAATCAGATTTTATACTAATATTTATAAATCTAATTTACTGTTAACTTTTTGGAAAGTAAGTGCTTAAAAACATTGGTGATTTTATATTAGGTTATTTTTCTTACACCCATCATTTGCAACTAAACATTAGTAGACCCATGTGTATTTTTTAGACTCTAGATTCATTCATAGTTTATAGGGAGTTGGTTGGTATTGAGGATGGATGGGGGATTTGGAGTCATATTTTTATTATTCTCCTATATTCAAGTTGTTTCATTATATGCACCATAGTTTCACACACACACACACACACATATATATATATATATATTTGACTTTTTATGGCCTTCTATTATGGTGGTGGGTCGTTTGATCATTATTATTATGTATATACTTATTTTTTTCATATGCATATATGATATATTAAGTAGTCATGAAAAAATTCCCTTTGGAAGTTTCATGTTTATTTTTTTGAGTGAAATCAATACCACTATGTAATTGTTTCCTCAATACTTGTTTCATGTCTAGGGGGACTGAGAATTCTTTTTGGGACATTCCAAATGCCTGCTCGGGTTTCTTGATCGAGGGTGGCCTGAGTTGGTTTAAGAAAAATATATCCATTATGTGGGAGAAAATCAAATAAGTTTTCAAAAGTAAAATTTTCACGGAAATAATGAATTACGAAAAATTTATAGAGATAAAATCATTAAGAAGATTTTTTTTCAAATGATAAAATCCTTGTTTTTAATAATAAATTTGGAATTTAAGTGGGGATAAGTTGATTTCATTGATTCTATGAAAACTAAAAAATTAAAGGGATAATTTCTTGAACTAAAACTACTAGTTGTATTGAATATTTTAAACCTATATATATGATGACTACATTAAGTCAGGTTTATAATATTATTATAATACATTTGAAAACTAATACCTACCTGAATGTATATTATACAATCCTCTTGGAAAATAACATTGATTTAGTACCATACAATACTTTGGCTATAGAAATATTTTTTTTAAATTAAACCCTCTAGTTTTCTACATAGATCATTTCTCACATAGAAATAGAGTGGAATTATTTATTACACACATCATTATGTGAATTGATACAATCCTCACTTATGATATTTATACTTATTTACAATAAGGTAGAGTGAGAAGAAGGTGATATAGGAACATTAACATTGTAAAACCCAATTGGTGATGAGTTTAATTTATTATCAATGATAATTAAGTAAATATTTATTATGAAAAGAATTATAGAAGTAGTTTGGAGTACCCAAGAAATTTTATGAGATAACGACTGATGTTCTTAATAGAGATGCCACTGTATGTCTATTTAATAATATTATATGATGATTATATAAACACCGTGATTATTTAATGTAATTAAATATCATTAATCCTTTTATAGAGGAATAATTTTTTAGTTACAAGAAATATTATTAAGATTCTTAATATAATATACATGCTTCCATTGATGATATTATTAAATATCCATTAATATGCGGATGAATTTGAATTTTTTGGGTTCCATTATTATAAATATCTAGCATGAATACTTATATATTATAAAGAATATAGATTAATGATGAAAAAAATTGAATTAATTCTAAAATTTCTATTTCATTAATTGGAAAATGGTGAGAGAACCATCATTGATGTTTTGAAATGGTTTTAGTGAAGTATTGAGTTCCAAATCAATTTGAAATTAGTATAAAAAGAATCATGAATTTTTAATAAATTCATTTGTCCATTTGAACTATTTTTGAGAAAAAATAATGTGGTTGATAATATATTTAGTTAATTTGATATGTATAAAAACGATATCTAGTGGTTTTTGTGATGATCTAGATGAAGATTGAAATTCATTCATATCATATCTGAATTTAAATATAAATGTAATATGATAGAGCCAAAATGAAAACTAAGAGTGAATTTTAATGTGGTAAATGTATTTAAGAGTTACTATGAAATTTTAAAGGACACATAAGGGTTCATAGAGAATATATTTGAGTAAAAAAATGAATATTGGGAATTTGGGAAAGTATTAAGATGAATTGAGACAAGGATGGGTACCCATAAACATGTTTATGTGTTGATGGAGAGGTGTCTTTAAAAAATAAAATACATTTGTTTTTTCTAATATGAAAGGAAATTATAATGGTTTACCTATATCAAAGGACAAACATAATTTTTGTTTCATCATTGAGAAATGAAAATAGAAAAATTATTGGATATTGATTTAGTATGTACAGCTTATTCATTACATGAATAAGGGTATACATAATCGTGAAAAACTAAACATAAGGGTTGATATGATTCTCCAAATAATATATATGGGGTTTCTATAGGTTTTAAAGGATATAGATGACCTATTATAGAATATATAATGCTCAACATCCAATATGAAGGAGTAGTCTTCTCATAAGGGTGTCATTGGATTTATGAAGGATACATGCAGTTTAATTCCTTAGTGAATAAGATATTTAAGGTATGATGGAAGATTCAACATGATATGTAAATGTATTTTATTTTAAAAAAACTGATAATTCTATATATATTAATCTGATAATTTTGAGTTGTTATTAAATTATTAGAAATTATGATGTTGTTTTCTATCCATGATTCAAGTAGACATTTTTAAGGAACTAAAAGTAAATTAATGTGTGGTTCTTTGAATGAAATTTATAGGATTTTTCGTATAAGGATTTTAAATCATTTGTGACGATATAATATGGATTTTTTATCAAGAAACATCTTTTGAGCATTTGAAATATAATTCATGTGTATTTATTTAAATGGTTATTAAGATCATGTTAGGAAGTACCATGTGAGAAGTTGGAAATTTAATTTTTATTGCGGATCATGGGTGAAGACTCATTTGGAACTATTATGTGGAAAAAAAAATCTAGAACCGCCATTTCCAAAATTAAACTAGAATTTCATTAATTTAATGATGTCAATTGATGATGTTCTAGAACTGAGAATATAATATTATTATTGATTGTGGGAGAATGTGAGAGACACGAAGACTAGAATAATTTTTATATTCACCATAATCAATTATTAGGATAGATAACTACTGTTTATTCCATTGAAAATATTTTATGAGTTTCGGAAATAATAAAATATCCAATGTTTTTATGACAGTTCATCCTTATTTGTTAACAAAGAATAAATAATACATGGAATGATCAAAACATACATTGATTTTTGATGATAATATAGGTATAAGAAGTCAAAGTACCATTTTATGATTCCCTATATGACATGAGTTGATGATGAAGTGATACATCCCAATAAATTAAATGCAGTACAGGTATCATCAAATTCATTACAATATAATGTAAAAGGATATCAGAATTATTTTATCAAGAGATGAGTTGTTCTTACCGACTGATTACAATTCAAGGAGGAGCTACCTGAATTTGGTATTTATATTGGAATACCAGGTTGGAATTAGAGTCTTAAAAATAGTAATTTGTGTATGCATATGACCTTGTGAGTGTGTGCATAACAGTTTGAGTTATATAAACTTTCAAGAGATCCATCTTGATAATAATATAGATGTTGTGGTTTTGGGGGATACCAAACACCATACACCTAGTACATATACATATACATTTGAGATGAAACCTATTCTCAAATCCTTTGGTTTCTAATTTATTAGTTTCATATTTATAATGGAAATCATGAAATCGTATGACAGAAAAAGGTAGTAACATCCATTCATTGAATATGTGTAAAGGTAAAAGTGGATAAAATGTTTAATTATTAATAATTAAATCAAATTTATCCACCCTAAGTGAGTTTTGTGATCCAATAATGGTGTGGTGATAATTCTACTATAGTAATATATTTTTTATTCGGATATTGTAAAATAAAATATTATTATTAATTTTAATTTTATAAAAAATAATAAATATTTATTTGTTAGTAAAAATTTAATATAGAATAACATGATTGAAAAAATTAGAAAGTGGTTGTCAACCTTGCAAAAAAAGAAAACTATATAAATTTAAGAACATCCTCAAACCCTCTAAGAACACAAGGAACTAAGAAAATCTCCAAAGTAGAAGAAAATATAGGTACTTAGAACATGATAATGACTAAACCATAACACATTCATATAAAAAGATAAATTCGATGAATTTATTATTGAGATATAGATAATTCTTCCAATAGATTCGGATTATAATTAAAAACAAAGGAGAATTTAATCCCATAAGTTAATGTAAGAATGAGAGAGATTAGAGAGCATAAGATCATTTAAAATGACCCATGCATTAAAGGATGTTTTGATTAAAAGATAATTCCTATGATAGTTAATTATGGAAAAAATTGTATTACATTAAAACTATAATTAATTATTTTATCCTGGAAATATTTATATTTTAAAATCATTTACTATATTTTTAGTATTTATAAATAATTTTGGGTTTATCTTGGAAATTTCATAAGATTGATATTTTTTTGATTTCATTAATATTTTATACATAATTCCAAATGAAAAACAATCATTTTTTTATTTACATATAGGTTAATAAATCCTCACCACATTATATTAAAATGAGTTTTGAACCAAATATATATGAATAACTCGTAGTTGTCCTATTTTTTAGTGAATATATATTCTATTATACTAAAAAAGTATCATAAGGTCTATGATTGGAGCCTATGTAAGAGTAACCATGTCTTGTTGCACATACATTAAATTAAACCAAGATATGTATGTTTATATGTAAGATAATATTGATTGAAGTACCAACTGTTTAATATTATTTATCATAAGTTTAAGAATAAACACTTACTGTGAAATAATATAGACTGCCTATAAAATATGAAATGGTGATCTTCATGAATCAATAAAAATTCATCATTTTCCAAATGTTGTATCATGTTAAAGACATAGAGTATGACAACACCCTATATGATCTTTGTTGACTACATAGGATAAAAATACATTTGAATATTATCTTGTCCACAAAAGAATATTATGAATTGCCTCCAACACTCCATGTGTTTCAATACTATTTTTTTTGCAGAAAATTCAAATTCTTCAATGGAATAACATCAGTGTCTGCTAATTAAATCTCAATTATTAATTACATATTACATAAATTCATAAATTATTTCCCATGTACCATAAAAACATCCCTCCTACCATTAAAATTTTATATATCCTAGGGCTGAAATTATTCTCCTACCTTAATGCACTATCAGAAGCCAATACAAGACAAAGCTAGAACATTGACAATGTTGCTACTTTTCTGCCACTAGAATATTTTATGATTTAATAACAAGGGATATAAAGGAATAATTATCAATAATTATTGATCAATAAACAATTTCACAATGCATCCATACAATATCTAAGGGTAACATCACTTTCTAATACTTATTATATAGCTAAATCAGGTAAAGAAGAAACAAATATGGAACATGGAGGAGGATCCAAAAGAGATTTAGATTATAATCATGTTCATTAATTCACACTTTATTTTACTTATATAATTATTAAATAAAAGTTTATTTGTATAAATAGTCAATGGAGTCTATTTCTGTAGGATTTCCAATCATGGTATTACGTTAAATTTTTTCTCATTCTTTATTTTTCATTTTATTGTATTTATATTTTCCTCTTAAAGATATGTATTTTTTTCTCATCATATATCCTCTTTAATGTGACCATGATCTATAAAATCAATAATCGGGGAGAACTAACACGAGGAATATATCAGGTGGTGATATTTTGTTGAATCAATTTCCTTGATTAATTAATTTTAATAGTTTCATGGAACTCTACATTTGGATAAGCATAACAAGTGGTGGTAGGTTGGTGATATGTTCCTTAGTAAATCTATTTTTATATATTTTTATTTTTATAAAAAATATTATCCTTCTTACTAATTAGTTGTTATAGAATACAATGGATATGTTGATTAAGGTTTGAATGGGTTTCATTTAACACCCAAAGGTTGGTTAGGGAGTGATGTGGATTAAGAATCCCATTATCATACTAACAAAGGTGGGGGTGGTTGTGTACTACATCAGGAAAATAGGAAGTGTAATAATAATTCACAACAATAAAAAAGAAGATGACTACATCTTATATGATGTAGTGTGATCATTGAGTGGATGTGAGATTAAAAAATAGATATTTATGGGTCACATATGAGAATCTATAGTAGAGTGTTAGCTTTCATGATAGTCCATTTTTTCATTCTTCATATTCACATTTTTTATTTTAGTTTCCTAGACCAGAACACATTATTCATATTCAATGACATTAGGACACTGAAAATACCATGTATAAAAATAAGTAAAAAGATATTTAAGTGATAATAAGTTTCATTAAGATAAATCCAACGTTTATTACCCTTTTTACAATCAATTGAAAAAAATTCTAAAGTTTCACTAATTCCATGGAATTTTTTTTGATGTGACACATTCTAGTGTCCTTATAGAGGATCTATGTTAAGTGATTATTTTAATTTACACAATATGAATATTTGATTTTTTATTTTCTTATTTTATATTGGTTTTATTAATATATAATAAAATTCCATGGTGAATTAAAATTCATATTATTTTCATTTAAAGATTAATTTCTATATGGTATATGAAGACATAGCTTATGAGGAGAGAAATACCCAGTTTGGAGTATCAGAAGAGAGATATACCATTTTAGGTGGAATATATTGATGATGATATAATATCATTAAGAATAAAATAAAAAAACTCAATAAAAAATGATCCCAAACTAGTGGTGGAAGGCATAACCCCCACATTCAAACTGATTAAAATTGAAGAGCCTGATAAGAAACAACTGGTGAAATAAATATTTGACCACTCTCTACCATTACTTGAGGATATCAGAAATGAAGACTTCCTAGCTAATGCATATGTGGGATTCCAAAAAATATTTATCTCAAAATGGAAGAAATTCATAGAATATATCTTCAAAAAATGATCACCCCATATTTAAAAATTATACTTATCCATACTTTACCATTTTATAGAAGTGGAAGAAAAAGACATCACTAAGACAGTGATAGTTGAAGAGGGATTGGATTAGATTGTTTATTAAAATTAAATCAGGACTGCATAAACCCACGATGCGCTGATCAGATAGAAGGAAATTCATGATGATGAAATATAGGGAGATATAATATTATCAAACTCATTTATATAAAATATCATTGACTGTTAATTGAGTATTAACCCCCACTATTTAAAATTTTTAGATTTTTTTAGTCAATGGATTTCCCTATAGTTTGATAAAGAACGTAAAAATGATCCTATAATGTAATATATTAATATAATTGAAAACATTGAAAATATTTTTGAGGGGGTAAATCTATAAGAACCCATAGTTTGTCTATATGAAGAAACAAAATTACAATTTGAGTACATTAATTGGGATAATTTTATTTGAATTCGTCATTTGTTGATTTTATGGAATTAAAATTGGTAACTATCTTCCTCTATGATGAATTTTTTGATATATCACTATATTAATAGGAATTTACTATTAAGGGAGAATATACTGAATTAATGTAAAAGGCGTTCAAGTAGTAAGACCCTTAATTTTTTGCATCCCCAAAACTGATGATATCTATTATTTTAAAATGGGTGGACAAAGAATAAAATATACAATATTTATTCAACATATATTTCATTTATATGATCACAATATGAAAAATAATGTTGTGGTATTGATTTTAATAGAAACATCACACTTCTAATTATGGTAAACAGCTAGTATTTCTATGTTTGGGGAAATATAAATCAATAATTATCTTAGAGGTTTAATCCAAGTATATTTTTTCCTATCTAGTTCATTTTCATAATTATGTTTATTAATAAAATTATTATGTTTGTTAATTTTCTCACATGATTTATAATAACTTGTTTGGAAAAAATATCAACTTAAATTGACAACTAGAAACAACCATGTGGTTGTGTTTTTCATTATCCTTGGTTTTATTTTGGTGTTACTTTTGTTCCATTTATATTTATATAATTTTAAATTAAATTATATGTCATAATTAAACATAAAGTGTGGGGGAATGGTACCATCTACCTATATGTTTCCATGTTTTTTCTTTTCTATTTTAAGAGTGTCTTAGGGATTTTTGAGACTTACTAAATACCTTGGAAAATTAGGGTCATCTTATCATTTTTTAATAAAATACATCATTATAGAATCTTTATGAATAAGTGATTAGTTTAGGGATTTTATTCATAATTTTAATATGGATGTTTAATGAATATTGATAAAAGGTAAAAATATTGTTAAACTGTTCTGTAAAATGTTAATATTACTGAACTGAGATCTTTATAAACCATTTTTTAAATCATATACAATTATTTTATTGATAGTTTCAATACATGAATGAAACTATAATTTTAATTTATTTTTGTTAAATGTTTTTGGATTCATGTGTACTATGTATTATTAAGTTCACCATTCATTTAAATTCGCCAATAAAATCAATTTTAAGGGATAAAATTATATTTTTATACCTTTAATCTTTATAATTAATGTATTTCTCATTAGGTAAGCTACATTTTGAGATATTTTATCTCTATATACCAATCCATTAGTCTATTTCATATTATCATTTTATCTAAGTGTCAGGGTGAGGGTATATTCATAGATAAAAATTCATGGAAGTTCACAATTTTAGAAATGTGTGAATTGACTTTACATTCAGTTATATAAAGTGTCATTAGAATCATGAATTAATCACTGTAAATGTTACAACCATATTTATATATAAATAAAAAAAATTATATGAGAAAAATTATTTATATTAAAAAATACAATAAAGGAAAAAATATACAAAAATTGATATAATGGGATGTATGTCTCATTGGATTTAATATTCCTTGTTGTGATCCAACAAAAATAAGTGGTTTTGATTTATAACTGATTTTTTAGAGGCTATGGGTTGAGTTATCTTCAAAATGTAAAAAAATCTAAAATTCTAAATTTCATTATTCGTTAGAGACTAAAACACATTATTCTTCCTTATAAATTTTAACATGAAAATACTACCAACACTTTACCCTAGAAAAAATAATTTGAAGACCTCATGAGTACAAACAATTATTTATTTATTAGATATATAATGATTTTATAAATCATACAATAGAATAAATTAATCATAGGTTTGAAAAAACCCCATATCAATCATATATTGGAAAGATATATACATTTATTATAAGGTATTTACGTAATGTTAAAGTGTATTAGTAGGATATTGAATGTATTTTTATAAAAATAAATGAACTTATATGGTACAATTTATGAATGCTACATAATGGGTTTAAAGATATTATAATTAAAATGAACTACAATGAATGACTTGAGATATTTGATTTAGCATTAGTAAAAGGTATTTTCCTTGGAGTATAAATAGATAATTTTGGGGGAGTGGTTGATATCAAAATACCATTCTTTTCATTCAAAATTTCATTTGTATAACGCTACCACTATCTTATTTTATAGTAATTTACTACATTTATAGTATTCAGGAATAATTTTAAGCATTCTGTAAAAAAGCCCAATTTTTAGATTTACTTTATTTTATTAATATTCTGAATTTAATTCTTAAGTACATAATTTAATTTTTTTTATTTACATATAAGTGAATACAGATAAACAAAATATGTTTAAATGGAGTTTTAAGCAACTATATTTGAATAACTCAAAATTATCCTAGTCGTGAATGTCACAACCCGTCCCCCGAGGCCCATATCGTGACTACCCCACGCCCACCTTCCAGAGGCCAGGGGTGGGAGACTAGCACCAAAGACGTAATTCCCTATAAATTGGGAAGTAATTTCCTTTATAAAATGTAACACACAATACCAGAGTACAAGCAGAAGAAAACACTAAGAAAAGCTGTAAAACAAGTGTGCTGAAAGTACAAAGGGGCTGGAAATACAATCCCAACAAAAAGGTACAACTACAACAGATGAAAGTACAACTGAAAAAGACAAAAAACTGAATGGTGAATGCAGCTCCTGGATTGTCCTCTGGGATCGTCCTCCGGGTTCCTACTAGAAGGGTAGGTAAAAATGTCATCCTCGACATTCTGTGTCTATCAGTCCGCTCTGTGTGCCGTCACGCCGAGGGTCCACCTCCCGGTACCTTCTAGTCCTGGCGCTCTCAGCCTTCGTCAGCGCTATCCATCATCTGCATCCAACACAATGAGGTGAAGGCATAGCCCGTGCAAGGGTGAGTATAACGATACTCAGTAGGGACCGAGACCCCCAAGGTCTCACAAAATCCAACAAAGATCAACCACAAAGTCTGATTTCAACAGATAACCATTACTTAGGTATATGCCCATACATATGCCTATGTTAACAAGTAACCCATTTCAATCATGAGGAAAACACAAAGGTCATTGACTCAGCTCAAACCCGGGTTTTATTCATGATGTCGAAACCATGGCTACTGGAGAACTCCTCCTCTATTGAGAACAGTGGTCCTGTCATGTCTCTGAGTTGCTACTCACCGACCTTAGATTGCTGAGTACTCCTCCGGTCGAGTACCGCTGGTCTGCCACCTCACACAACAGCGCTCCCCGTGATGGGTCTGCCGCCTCAAACATTAACGCTCCCCCCTGAGAGCCTACAAAAGTACTCCCTCTGTTGAGTACCATTGGTCTTCCACCACACATATTAGCACTCCCTGCCATGGGTCTGCCACCTCACACAGTAGTGCTCCCCACTGGACTTGTCAAGTCACTCCAAAACGAACCGGACAAGCAGTCATCATGTCTCAGCTAGCAACTAGATATTCGTACATCGTATGCTCATCTATAGGAGGATCCGCTCCACGAGCTACTGGTCGATACTCTAAGTTTCATGAAGTCCCACGAAGAAGTATCACAATGCTCCACCATGTCATAGGGGTCTCAATGCAACAAACGACATGTCAATCGGACGCCCGGTCTGTGAGTTATTGGCTTTTCCGTTCCAGGGGACCGGTTGGTTTTCAAGCTCAATCCAACCTGATTGTACTCCAACTATATCCAAACCTCAATTAGAGTATTACGAAAGAACCATCTCAGCAAAATGAATCCATCTTTGTTGAGGTAACATTAATCGGATGTCCGATCCTTATGTTATAAGCATTTCCGCTCCGAAGGCTCGGTTGGTTTCAGGTTTGAAACAACCTGGCTGTACCCAAACTTTGCCAAAAACATGAGTGTAATATACTGAAACGACCGTCTCGATCAGAGGAATTATGCGCAACTAAATGTTTGTCCATCAGAGGTCCGTAGACGATGTTATGGGTTGTAAACAAAAACTGGTATGAAGTGGGGGGGTCTGGGCCCGGTCCGACCCGGCCCAACCCGCCCCAGGTCGGCCCATTTTTGGTTAACCGCCCGTAACATGAGCTAAGGAACTCCAATCATCGCACTGTTAGTTGTGTTGGATACCTTGGATCAAGATAATAGTTTCAGTATATTAAACTCAAGGTTTTGGTGGTGTTTGGGTATGGATGGGTTGTTTTGAACCCGAAACCAACGAGGCCCTCGGAGCAGAAATGCATATAACTTAAGGACAGGACGTCCGATTGACATCCCTTCAACTACGTTGGATTCATTTTGATGAAATGTTTTTTTAATACTCCAATTGTGGTTTTGATGCAATTGGAGTATGGTCAGGTTGGTTTTAGCTTAAAAACAAACCGGGCCCCTGGAACAGAAAAGCCAATAACTCACAGACCGAACGTCCAATTGTCGCGTCGTCTGTTACGTTGAGACCCCTATGACGTGGTGGACCTTTGAGATACTTCTTCTTGGGAAATTATGACAATTTGAGTATCGAAAAGTAGCTCATGGATTATATCCTCCCGGAGGCGAGCATACATTATATGGAGACCTAGTAGCTTGCTGAGACCAGATGAATGCTTGTTTGATTCTTTCCGGAGTGACTTGACTAGCCTAGTGGGGAGCACTACTGTGTGAGGTGTAAGAAGCATGGAGGAGGAGCACTACTATGTGAGGTGGCTGACCCACAATGCTCGACAGAATAAGTACCACTCTAGGGTATCATGTGGTCTCTACTATGTGAGGCGGCATACCCATAGTAGGGAGCACTACTGTGTGAGGCGGCAGAACTGCGGTACATGATAGGAGGAGTAACTCAGCAGTCTAAGGATAATGAGTAGCACCTCGGAGTCGCGACATGACTACTGTTCTCGACAGAGGAGGAGTTCTCTAGCAGCAGTGGTTTCGACATCATTAAAAAAAATCCTTGTTTGAGCTGAGTCAATGACCTATGTGTTTTCCTCATGATTGAGATGGGTTACTTGATAACTTAGGTATGTGTATGGGAATATACCTAAGTATTGGTTATCCATTGAAATCAAACATTGTGGATTATCCTTGTTGGATTTTGTGAGACCTTTAGGGTATCGTGGTCCCTACTAAGTATCGTTATACTCACCCCTACACGGGCTATGCCCACACCTCGTTGTGTTGGATGCAGACGACAGACATCACTGGCGAAGGCCGAGAGCGCCCGGACTGGATGGTACCCGGAGGTGGAAACTCGGCATGACAGCACACAGAGCCGAGCGATTGACATGGAGTGTCAAGGAGGACATCTGTAACAACCCTTCAGGTAGGAACCCAGAGGACAATCCATGAGCTGCTTTCACCATTCGTCTATTTGTCTTTTTCAGTAGTACTTTCTTCAGTTGTAGTTGTACCTTTCTACTGGGCTTGTATTTACGGACCCTTTTTACTTTCAGCACACTTGTTATACAGCTTTTCTAAGTGTTTTATTCTACTTTTACTCTGGTAGCGTGTGCTACATTTTATAATGGATATGATTTCCCAGTTTTTAGGGAATTATGCCTTTGGTGCTAGTCGCCAACCCTTGGACTATGAAAGGAGGGCTTGGGGTAGTCACGATATGGGCCCCGAGGGACGGGTCATAAAAAATTGGTATCAAAGGATGTTGGTTCTACCACATAACTTAGGACTCTGATATTTCTTTTCTGTGAAACAATAGTTTTATGGGTACTAAGTGTGGTTTTCAGTTCAAGGATCCAGTATTGGTGAGTGCGGCCGACATATCCATACAGAAAGACCCTGACTTATGATTTCTGAATCAGTGCATGAAAACACTGATTGCGTGTGTGTTTCAGAAGTTTTTTTTATGTCAGCTCCAACCAGGTCACCTCACCAGGTATAATCATTGACTATGTCGCATCTATTTCTTTCAGGATGCATCCCTGCGGATGACCAGCTAGGGCCTCGAGAGTTGTACGTACTGACCTCCCCCCAGCGACAAGGCCTCAGTACATGGCCCTCTTCTAGTTGAGGCACCAGTGGAGGCACCAGCAGTAATACCACCTGTTGGGCCACCGATGCCACCAGCACAAGAAGAAGGTGATGCACGCCGCTTGGGCGCGCTGCATGAGTCCCAACTCCAGAGGTCACCCAGGTTCTGGGGAGAGATAGACCCATAGGAAGATGATGATTGGCTGGAGGCTGTGGCAACAGTCTTTAGATAGGTAGTGTCACCAACAGACTTTATGGTGATCCTTGCGGCCAGCCTCCATCAGGCAGCAGTAGGTAGATGGTGGAGCCTAATGCTCCAGATTCACGATGCGGTGACAGTTTTCTAGGTATACTTTGAGAGCTTGTTCTTGGTGGAGTTTTTCCCAGCCACCCTTCGGGGGGTGGAGACACAGGATATAAGTCATCTGTAGTAGGGAAACATTACTGTAGATTACTACTCAGTGAGGATCACAGACCTCTTGCACTACTCTAGTGATATGGTATGGGACCCGTTCTTCAGGGCCTAGACCTTCGAGCAGGGGCCCAGATGTGAGATTAGAGCTTCCGTTGTTTCTCACAGCATCCCGATGCATACATGGGTGTTGGAACAAGCCCTCATAGTGGATAGTTTCCATGCTGAGAAAACACCAGTAGCAGAACCCACCACTAGCCTACAAGCAGTGGAGTCTTCTGCAGCTGGACGTAGACTGATGACTTAGAGGTCTAAGAGGACCAGACCTACAAGTGGTCGACCGCACAACTCAGGGTTCGTAGTTCAGGACACCGAGGGTGGAGAAAGATCCAGACCTGCCAGATAGTGTTACGCCTGCATCAAGAATGATCACATGGGACATGACTAAATGACCCTCCATTCAGACGATCCGTAGATAGATGAAGGACCTCCCAGGCAGAGGAAGAGGTTCGATAAAGGCGGACCGCAAGGAGCAGGAGACCAAGGTAGAGGAGCTGGTCGTGCAGTTGGTGGTGGACGACGCTTCGAGGTGTTGCCACCACCACCACCAGGAGGTCCACCTCGACCACAGGGAACAGGTGGACTTGGGAGAGCACAACTTCAGTTAGCTAAAGCTACGAATATGGAGCTCCAGAAGCAGGTGGACAGGAGCGGGACTAGTTCTAGGCATGGAGGCCTTTGTTCTTGTTATGTGTCTTTATAATTTGAGCTGTAGTGATAAACGACACATGTCCTTGTGACGTTTGTTTTCTGGACTTTTGTGTGGTTAATACTAAGTGGTTTTAGTTTAAACCGTTTAATTGACCCTCACTTTCGAGATTCCTACTACAGGAGACCCTGTGACCACACACTGATGCTGACTGTGTGACTCAACCCTTGGAGGCGAGAGTGACAATTGTATCTCTTGGTAGTAGCGTCGAGGCCTTATGATGTCTTTCATCACATGAATTAGTATCATTCATATCAGGATTGACTATATTAGGAAAATTACATGGTGTAACCAGTGGATGAGACTGGATTTTTCCTTTTCAGAAAAGGAGAAATCGTGCAACTCTTCTAGAACGCAGGTGAAGAAGGGTGAAGTAGAGATCATATAATTGGATATTCTTACCCATAGTTCGTCAAGAGAACAATTTATGGTTTACTCTAATCTCAAAAGTGTTAGGTGTATCTTCTCTCAGAAGGACCTGAACCTGAGACAGTGACGATGGCTTGAGTTCCTCCAGGACTATGAATTTGAGATAGTCTATACTCTTGGGAAGGGGAACGTAGTAGTGGATGATCTCAAAAAGAGTTCAGACATTCAAAATCTAGGATAGGCAATAGATCATATTGCCGCGTTGCTGATATCATTTGTGGATAGGTATGGGGAAACCTATTTGCAGTCACTCCTCCAAATTCTTTAGCAGAGTAGGCATGGTGGCATACCGACTAGCCCTTCCACCAAAGTTTCTATGGGTGAACGACATCTTCCACATATCTCAACTGAGAAAATGCATGCACGACCCGCCCCACATCATCGATCATGGGGAAATGGACATCGATGACGGGGAGGATTTCACGGAGGATCTAATGGATATTGAGGATCAACAATATCGGGTCCTGTATGGATGGTCGATTCCTTTAGTACGCATTCGCTGGTAGTACGGGAACCTCCAGGAGAGCACATGGGAGTGGGAGGCTCAGATGCATGCTTAGTACCCCTTTAGTTTCCCTAGTGTGTGTTGTTGCTTTACGCGGATGTAAAGCCCTAAGGTGGGGTTAATGTAAAGTCACGAAAATTCTAAGGAATATTTTTTCTTAATTTGGTAGAAATTTTATGAGTCTGTAGTTTCTAACGATGCCTGATTCTGATGCCTGGTGTTCCCAGAATGAATTTCTGGTGTTTTTTCAGGTACATTTAGTAGACATATGTGCGGGTTTTTCAATATTTTTGTACTGGTGAATAGAATTGAAATCCAAAAAAAAACCAATGAACTCGCATCGCCGATAATCTCTTAAGGGGACCTTTACCACAATTGCGTTTGATGGGGAGGAGAAGTTATTTTTAGAAGATTCATAAAAAAATAATAAAAATTATGTGTACATAATTTTTATTTGATGGTGGTTATTTCCTCCAAAGAGGAGTTGGATGTGGGGCCCACACCCCACATAACCTCCAATGGGAGGATAATGGTGGTGGGGCCCACACAAGCCCCTAACCCTTCAAATCCCCATTAACTTCCCTTCATTATATTTGACAACTCCACCTCTTAATATGAATCTTTCCAACTCCTTCTCACTCCCATTAATTTTTTTCCAACACATTTCAATTAATTAATGGAACTTTTCAAATAATTAATTAAAGTGTTTGATTTTTGAAATACATGTGTGAATAAAATAATAGCCTTAGCTATTAATTTTTTTAGCACTTGTTGTGTTGGGAGAACCTTTGGAATGCTATGGAGAAATAGAAGAATTGTGTTCTTCTCTCAACAATGAACATCGTTCTTCCAATGAAGAACCACCAAAGAGCGATGGTCATCTCCTTCGATCTTTGGCCAAGCCAAAGGAGAATGAGCCACATACAAGGAATCCCGATGACGTGGCATCCTCTGCTCCTTCTTACCTGATGTCAACGAGTTGACGCCGCCACCCTGCAACTTTGACTACGAGCGAACCTTAATTCGAGGTAGGGGATATAGTGTAATTTTACATATGTGGTTTATACCCTCAGACTTGTGCGATTATTTTTCGGGTGATTGTTTGAACCAATAATGCGGTGGGTACGGGATAACGAACAAGCCCGGAACCACCGCCAACTTGTTCGTGATGCGCGATTTGTTGAGTGATGAGTAAACAGAAGAGCAACGACGTTTTGAGGCCGTCGCAGTGTAGAGAAAAACCCGAGAGGGCCGCAGGCGTAGATGGGAGGCAAAAAGGACCAGCAGAATGTCTCTGGTGGCCCGCAGAAAATTGCGGCGGTGCAGGTCGCCGACGCAGCGGCACCGACAACCGGAGGCGGCGGACAACATCGGTCGGCCGCCTGGAGGAAGCAGCGCGCTAGAACACCACCGGTTGAAGACTGCCATGGAACTGGCTGCGGTAGCAGTGGAGAAAATCCCGCGCTATGAGGGTTCTAGGGGGACAGGGTGGTGCCAGCCTGGAGCCGCCATTATAGAGAACCAGGGGCCACGCCACCCCGCTGGGCCACCATGGCTGAGCCACGGCCCGCCACCGAGCAGGGCTGCTTGTGCGTTGGCCGAGCCACCGGCGCGCGGTCCGGGACACCCTCGTGCGGGCTGGGCCTCAGCTACCCGGCCGGGCAATGCCCTACTGGTCCAGACCCGGACCTGGGTCGGGTCAACCCGGTTCGGGCCGACCCAGGGTGGGTTGGGTCCGGTCAGACTGGACCCAGATCCCCCTCTTCGGACAATTTTCGGTTAACCGCCCATAACTTGAGCTACAGACCTCTGATCGATGCATCGTCAATTGCGTAGGATTCCTCGGATCGTGAAAATCGTTTCGGTATATTACACTCAAGGTTTTAGCAATGTTTGGTTATGGCCAGGTTGGTTCGAATCCACAACCAACCGGACCCTCGGAGCAGAAACACTTATAACATAATGACCGGACGTCCGATTGACATGCCGTCAACTATGTTGGATTCGTTTTGATGAGCCGGTTTTTTTAGAATACTCTGCATGATTTTTGGACGTAGTTGGAGTATGGTCAGGTTGGTTTTAGCTTAAAAGCCTACAAGACCCCTAGAACAGAAATGCCAATAACTCACAGACCAGGCGTCTGATTGACGTGTTGTCTATTGTGTTGATACCCCTATGATGTGGTGGACTTTTGGGATAATTATTCGTGGGACTTCATGAAACATGGAGTATCAACCAGTAGCTCGTGGAGCAGATCCTCTCGGAGATGGGAATATGGAGTACAGAGACCTAGTAGCTGGCTGAGACATGATGACTGCTTATCTGATTCATTTCAGAGTGACTTGACTAGAACGGTGGGGAGCACTACTGTGTGAGGTGGAAGACCCATGGTAGAGAGGCGCTACATTGTGAGGCGACAGACCCGATGTACTCGAAAGAAGGAGTACCACTGTAGGCAATCATGGGGAGCGCTACTATGTGAGGCAGCAGAACCGTGGTACTTGACAGGAGGAGTACCTCAGCAATCTAAGGTTAGTGAGTAGCACCTCAGAGTCACGACGTGAATACTATTCTCAACAGAGGAGGAGTTCTACAGGAGCCATGGTTTTGACATCATAAATAAAATCTGGGTTTGAGCTGAGTCAATGAAATTTATGTTTTCTTCATGATTGAGATGAGTTACTTGATAACTTAGGTATATGTATGGGTATATACCTAAGTAATGGTTATCTGTTGAAATCATACTTTGTGGTTTATCCTTGTTGGATTTTGTGAGACCAAAAGGGTCTCGGGGACCCTATTGGGTATCATTATACTTACCCCTGCATGGGCTATGCCCGCACCTCATTGTGTTGGATACAGACTACAGACATCACTAACTAAGGCCGAGAGCACCAGGACTGGATGGTACCCGGAGGTGGACACTCAGCGGGATGACACAAGGAGCGGACCGATAGACGCAGAATGTAGAGGAGTACATCTGTACCTACCTTTCAGGTAGGAACCTGGAGGATGATCCCAGAGGACGATCCAGGAGCTACTTTCACCATTCAGCTATTTGTCTTTTTCAGTTGTAACTTCTTTAGTTATAGTTGTACCATTTTGTTGGGCTTGTATTTCTGACCCCTTTGTAATTTCATAACAATTGTTATACAACTTTTCTTATTTTCAGATTGCTCTGGTACTCTGGAAGTGTGTGTTACGTTTTACAATGTCAATGCCTTCCCAATTTTTAGGGAATTACATATTTGGTGCTAGTCGCCAGTGTAACACCCGAGACTTTTATGTTATATAAATCATCAAAGGAATATTTTTCTACACAACACTTGCTTGGCTTGCTTTACACGAAATCGCGACCTTCCCCGATAGCTTGCGTCATACGCAATACCGAGTTTCACTAAACAATAATATACTATTAAAATATTAATAAAACTACCTGTAATGAATAGTAATAACCACTTTTTGAAATTTTATAACTTTTATTTTTCAAAATGGACTTCATTTTTGGATTCATAATATCGAAATTAGCCTAGGGTGAAATTTTTGTATTTTTCGGAAAACTTTCAATTTTTGATGAATAGTGAAACCACTAAGTGGTATTTAAAAATCTGAATTTTTCATAAAACCTAATTTTACCACTTCTGTGAGTAGAATTTAAAAAACCCGAGAGAAACGGTTGATGTCAGTAAGTAAAATGTGGTTCAATGAGATGGAAATAATTTTTGGTGAATAGTAACATTTTACTTTTATTTACCACGGTTAAAAGTTAATAGGGTAATTAAGGGTAAAAATGATATTATTATTACCCTAACACATGTCCTAATTCTATTGGATAAGTGTAATTCGACCAAAAACAATCTTAGGAATATAATATGACCATTTAGGACCACTTGGATTAGATTAGGACATTTATTATTAATTTATTTAAAGAAGGGTTAAAATATTTAATATCAAAGTGTAATAAGTAAATCATTTTTAATATGGGGTTATACATAAGATAAATTCGACTATAAATATTCATTAGAAATCTAAAAGGATTTCCTACATAATTGTTTTTTATTTGAAATTTTTAGACATTAAATAATATAATTTATTTATGACACAATGACGATGCAGTAATTATCTTATTAATGAAATATTTACATAATTGATGTTATAAACAACCATAATAAATGTAATTTGACACTTTTTATGAATTACACTAATTTTATAGATTAATATGACATGTTATTATTGATTTAATTAACTTTTTTTGATCTAATCATTCTGTTATGATTTTCACAAAAATTAATTACTAAATAGTGTCCAAATTGACATAAAATAGTTTTTTAAAAAATATATTATATTATTAATTGTTATTTTATTCCTAAAAATCTAAGGTTCGGCAAAATGACTTATATAAGGTTATATATATTAATAATAAACAACTTGGGGTTCGTTTGGTTGCTTATAGTAAGTTTATTAACCTTATAGTAGAAGAACACAAGAAGACACAGTAAAAGTAAAATTATTTAACATAATGTTAAATCTACATGATAAGGTTAAAATAGGAACCTAAACTTGTCTAAATTATATTTTATGAGAGGATTTAGACCCATCCCCACCTTATCTTAGAAATAAATCAATTTGGAGCTATTTAAAACCAAACTTGACTTTATAATAAAATAATATGTTTAGTTATTCCAAAGGTGCCCCTCTCCACCCTTATAAAAGGGAACCTCCTCCCTATCTTCCTCACACCACTTTGGGCCTTCATGCTCGGCCAAACCCTGCCAATTTCTCCTCTACATTTCCCTAGAGACATCCTAGAGGTTCTGGTCTTCTTCAAAGACCTATTTTAGTGCCCTAAAAGGAGGTCTCAATGAAGCACTTCAAAGAAGAGGTAATGTTTGTTACCGATTCTTTCATCTTTATTTCTTCTTCTACTTCTTCTTATTTAGTTGTTTCATTATGAAGTAATAACATAAGTATCACTCATATACTGATATGTTATTATAAGTATGAAACAACCCTATTTCACCATATATCAATCCTACGGAAAAATAAATCACCGCGCGTGCGTATGTACGGAATACCGTCTCCACGCCGTGGTGTAATCTATTTTACACCACCACCTTACTTGGATGGGTATAATGGTGTAAATAATGACTATATATTACTATAATAAAGTGATACTGATTCTGAAATAGTATACATACACTCCAATACAATTCCACGATCATAGGAACGATATCATCACTCGTGCGTACGAACGGAATACTGTCCCCATGATGTGATGCGACTTGTTCTACATGATCTTCATTTCATAATGATTATATAAATGAAATGAATTGAATGAATGAATATGATATATATTACATGAATACCATTCTGGAAATGAGTTATCTATAACCTAAAGAGAAGAATAAGAATTTATTCGACAAAACACGCATAAGAACAAAAAGTTATAAACACCGGAATAACAAGTAGCAATGAAATATTACTACTAAGAAGATAAGAATATAACCAAATATGATATCATAAAAATAGGTATGATTCTGGAATAAGTCAATAACATTTTTTAAATCATTATACAGGAGGTTCAGACACGTACAAAGCATATCGGACCTAAGGTAAGGGAAATATCACAATCTCATTTTTATCCGAGATTGTTTATACTTTTTTATTTACTAGGCTGTATTTTATCATCCAGATACATGTTTCCTCAATATGTAATATTATTTCCATCCACCTACAATTGTTTAAATCCAATTTTACCCTTCGGTGAGTTTTTAGTAAAGGATATGAAATGAATCTTTTTTCGTTTTTCATACGAGGTACTTTTTGACTTTTCCGACAAAAGTACGAAAAGAACATTTTTTAAATTATACGGCATGAATGGATTTTTAAAACATTATTTCCAAGAAGGTTCCTTTACAAGTTTTCAATTTTATTTTTAGTCAACTTCTTTTAGTTTAGAATTGTATGACATGTTTTGAAAGGAAAAGTGTTTTTGAAGAAGAAAGGATATTTTCCTCAATAATGGAGTTGATGTGTTTTATCAAAATTATTTTACATCTAGGATAATAAAGGGTTCTGTTTCAATCCCTATTATTACATTGATTTGATTATGTTGTGATGGAATTATTTTTATTAATCCCTTTATCTTATATGAATTGTTTTATGATGTCATGTTGTTTAAGTATCCCATTTTTATTACATGGGTTATGCAACGATGTATGATTTATGATTTTGTGGAACACATAAGAATGGTATCATTATGTGATGGGTGGGACCTATATCTCCCTCCAATGCATTTGGTAAAGATTTTATATCTCATGAAATAGACATGGCTGGAACGGTAGGTTATACCGGTTCAGTGAAACAGGACTGAACCGAGGGTGACTAGGTTCAGAAATGGACTTTGACCACTAAGATAGTCTTGGAAATGAGTCTTGACTAATAATATATGATTCTCTATGATTATGTGTGTATGCCACAAAGATTCATGTTTTATGTTATGATTATTGGGATTTCATTTCACTGCTATGATTTATCCCATGTTATGAAATTATGCTCTTTTTTGCAGGTTAAGATCTCTAAAATGTTATGTTCTTATGAATATGATGTGAATGATATTTATTTTGTTTACCCTTACTGAGCATTTGAGCTCACCCTTTTTTATGTTTTGTTTCCCCAGGCCAGGAAGAAGGTTATTAAGTAGAATATGCCAAAAAGGGACTCTAGATATGATGAAATAAATGGGAGGCAATGTAGATGCTTCATGGACCAGTTGTTTAAGTTTCCCAGTTTCTAAAGACACTATACCTATACGGTCCTTTATTGGTTTTGTTATATGTTGTAATAAGTGTGCTTCAATTTTGAAGTAAAAATAATGTTTGTAAAGTATGGGTCGTTATAGTTGGTATCAGAGGAAAGGTATAGTCAACCTTTGGAAACTAGGATCTGAAAGCCTTAGTAAGAACCCTAAGGATAAGTCTAAGCATAGAACACAATCTTAGTGTTTTAGAAATGGATATGAATAACCTAGGATAAGACCTTAAGTGTTAAATTTTATTCTTGATTATGTGGTTTTCCTATTATAATTAGTGTTGCTCACACTATTCTTCTTGGTTTTAGTCAATTGCTGGAACCCGAAGGAACCATGTTAATGAGGAATGTGACTGGCAATGCAATGATTTTCCCCCTGAGCAACCAAACGTTATGGGAGCTGGAATGCAAAATCTTGTAGCCATGCTCACACAACTTTCTCAAGCTATGAATCATGCAGGACTTCCAAACGAGAAAAGGAAGAAGCAACATTCTGTTGAATCCTTCATGAGACAACGTCAACCTTCATTCAGAGGGTCTACTGATCCATTGGTTACTGATCAATGGATTAGTACTACTGAAAAGATATTTTCAGTTATTCAATGTTCTGAGCATGATAAAGTCATCTTAGCAGTGTATCGTTTGGAAGGTGATGCTGATCAATGGTGGAATCTTATTAAGAATACGAGGCAAAGGGATGAAATTGATCCCATGGAATGAGACGAGTTCAAAAAATTATTTTTCAATAATTACTTCCCTCGTATTCTCCAAACAAATATGGAGAAAGAGTTTCTTGAACTGAAGAAAAATGATGATGAATCTGTTGGTACCTATGAAGAAAATTTTATAATACTTGCAAGGTACACTACTAGTATTATTATCCAACCTGAGAGTAATATCGATTGATTCTTTAGTGTCTTAAAACCATGTCTTTGAAGGGCGTTAGCCATAAGGGACTTCAATAGCTACGATGAAATCGTTCGATGTTCTCTCAAAGTCGAGATGGAGATTGGAGTAACCCATCAGTCATATGGGTTTGATAAGAAGAGGAAAATGGAATTCAAAGGAAAATCTAAAGAGCACACTGAAAAGAAGATGAGCATTCCCTTGTGCTCAAAGTGTGGAAAGAAACATGGAGGGAGTTTTCTTAAAGGTACAAGTAAATGTTTCAAATGTGGAAAGTAAGGTCATCGGACATTTGAATGCCGCAATGATGGGAAGAAGATATATAATGATGAAAACAAAGGAAGGGATACACAGAATGACCCTACAACACTTCAATGTTTCAAGTGCAAGGATATGGGACATTATGCCAATAAATACCCTAATCCAAGTGTTGATGATGATGGTCGACGTCAACAAACTCTTAAGGCTAAAGACAAAGGAAAGTCACATGCAATTTCTATCAGCGATGTGGAGTATGATAACGATGTGGTGAAAGGTACACTTACCATCCACTATAAAGTAGCAAATGTTTTATTTGATTCTGGATCCACCCACTCCTCTATTTCTGAAGAATTTTCTAAGGGTATCACCGTATTACCTCAACAATTAGATGTTGTGTTAGCTGTGAAAACACCTAATGGCACATAAGTCGCATCAAAAGTTTATAATTCTTCTCCAATTGATGTTTGTGGGAAAGTGCTTTCTACAAATCTTGTGATCCTTCCTATAGTGGAATTTTATGTGATTCTTGGCATGAATTGGCTTTCTCTACATGGATCTCATATCAATTTCCAAAGAAGGGAAGTCACATTTCATATTCTAGATCAATCTATGATCGTCTATCGATGCAAGGATGAACATAACCTTCCCGTGGAAATTTCTTCCTTTTTATGGGTATTGATTCCACTAAATGAAGGTTATTTATCTCAAATTGTTGGTGAGAAAATCATGATTAAGAATATTCCCATTGTACGAGAGTTTGATGATGTCTTTCCGGAGGAATTACCGGGTCTTCCACCGAATCGTGAAGTTGAGTTTTCAATAGAACACGTACCGGGTGCTTTTCCTATTTCAAAGACACCTTATAGAATGGCCCCAATTGAGTCGCATGAATTGAAAAAGCAACTCCAAGAGAATCTTGATAAGGGGTTCATACGCCCTAGTGCATCACCTTGGGGAGCACCTATTCTTTTTGTTAGAAAGAAAGATGGATCAATGAGACTCTGCATTGATTATCTACAACTTAACAAGATCACTATCAAGAACAAATATCCTCTCCCGTGCATTGATGACCTATTTGACCAACTACGCGGAGCTCAATAAGTTTTCAAGATTGATCTTCGTTCAGGGTATCATCAATTAAGGGTCAAAAGGGAGGATATACCAAAGACGGCTTTACGTACAAGGTATGGACACTATGAATTTATAGTGATGCCATTTGATCTTACTAATACCAATGCTATCTTCATGGATCTAATGAATAGAGTCTTTAGAGAATATCTTGATCAGTTTGTGGTAGTCGTTATAGATGATATTCTTGTCTATTAAACGAGCAAGGAAGAACATGAAGATCACTTGAGAATTATATTGAAGACCCTGAGAAAGGAGAAGCTTTATGCCAAATTTACCAAGTGTGAATTTTGGCTTCAAAAAGATGCATTTTTGTGTCACATAATCTCAAAAGAGGGGATATATGTGGATCCAGCAAAAACAGAGGTCATCGAAAGACGGTTGAGACCAACAACAGTAACCAAGATCTGAAGTTTTCTTGGTTTAGCTGGAAATTATCGACGTTTTGTGAAAGCTTTTTCATGATTATCTAATCCACATACCAAGTTGACTCGGAAAGGAGTTAAGTTTGTTTGGACGGAGGAATGTGAAGAGAATTACAAGGAGTTGAAAAGAAGGTTATCCAGTGCACCTGTGATCACACTGCCTTGTAGTGGAGAAAGGTTCGTGATCTACAGTGATGTATCCAAGAAGGAATTGCGGTGTGTTCTTATGCAAAATGATATGGTGATAGCTTATGCCTCACGACAGTTGAAAATACATGAGCAAAATTACCCAACTCATGATTTGGAGTTAGCTGCGGTAATCCTTGAATTAATGATTTGGAGGAATTACCTTTATGGACAAAGGTGTGATATTTATACTGATCATAAAAGTTTAAAGTATATTTTCACAAAAAAGGAGCTGAATATGCGCCAAAGAAGATGGTTGGAGCTGATTAAGGATTATGACTGCTCAATCCATTACCACCCTGGGAAAGAAAACAAGGTGGCAGATACATTAAGTTGACAGGACCACACTAGTTTATCCATGATGAGGATCACAAAAGATCCAATATTTATGGATTTACAAAGGATGGATCTTGGAATTATAATGAATGGGGAAAAATCGTATCTTTCTCAAATGAATGTTCAACCATCTATACATGTGATGATCAATGAGGCACAGAAAGAAGATGTCGAGTTACAAAAGAAGGTGAGAAATGTTCCTGAATTCAACCTTGATTGTGATGGGATAATAAAGTTCAAGAATAGGGTTTGTGTTCCTCCCATACCAGAATTAAAGAAGGAGCTGCTGGATGAGGATCATAGTTCATTATTCTCTATTCATCCTAGAAGCACGAAGATGTATAAGGACCTGAAGGAGTACTTCTGGTGGGATGGCATGAAAAGAGATGTTGCCGAATATGTCTCTCGATGCTTGGTTTGTCAACAAGTTAAAGCTGAGAGACCGAAGTCTAAGGGGATGTTACAACCATTACCCATACCTGAATGGAAATGGGAAAACATCACTATGGACTTTGTCACAGGACTTCCTAAAACATCCAAAGGCAATAATTCTATCTGGGTTATAGTTGATCGTCTTACAAAGTCTACACACTTCATTTCTATTAGAGAGGATTTCTCTCTGGATCAGCTTGCTAGGATATATGTAAAGGAAGTGGTAAGATTGCATGGAGTACCACTTTCTATTATATCTGATTGGGTTCTGAGATTTACCCCGATGTTCTGGCGAAGTCTTCAGCATACTCTGGATACAGAGTTGAGTTTTAGCACTGCTTATCATCCTCAGACAGACGGTCAGTCTGAGAGAACAATTCAAACTCTAGAAGATATGTTGAGAGCTTTCTCTATGGATTTCAAAGGTGGTTGGGATCAACACTTACCTTTGGTGGAATTTTCTTATAATAATAGCTTTCACTCCAGTATTCAGATGGCTCCTTATGAAGCTCTCTATGGAAAGAAATACAGGACTCCAACTTGCTGGGATGAAGTTGGGGAACGAAAGCTATTAGGACCTGATCTTGTTGATGAAATGGCAGAAAAGGTAAGATCTATTCAACAACACATAAGAGCAGCACAAAGTCGACAGAAAAGCTATGCCGACAACCGAAGAAAAGACCTATAGTTTGAAGTGGGTGATAAAGTGTTCTTACGGCTATCTCCCTGGAAGATGGTCGTGAGATTTGGAAAGAAGGGGAAGTTGAGCCCTAGATATATCGGTCCTTTCGAAATACTGGATCGTGTTGCGAAGGTAGCTTACCGATTGGCGCTTCCACCGAATCTCTCTCAAGTTCACGATGTGTTCCATGTATCTCTCCTGAGAAAGTACATACCTGATCCTTCACATGTACTCAGCTCAGAAGTTGTACCGCTGGAGCAAGATCTTTCTTATGAAGAACAACCGATAGAGATTCTGGATGGTAGCGAAAAAGTCCTACGAAACAAGACCACTAGATTTGTGAAATTTTTATGGAGGAACCACCAATTAGAAGAATCTACATGGGAGCTTGAGGATGTGATGAGGGAGAGGTATCCTCATCTGTTTATTACAAAGTGACGAATTTCGAGGGCGAAATTCATTTTATGGGGGGTAGAATGTAACACCCGAGACTTTTATGTTATATAAATCATCAAAGGAATGTTTTTCTACACAACACTTGCTTGGCTTTCTTTACACGAAATCATGACCTTCCCCGATAGCTTGCGTCGTACGCAATACCGAGTTTCATTAAACAACGATATACTATTAAAATATTATTAAAACTAGCCGTTATGAATAGTAATAACCACTTTTTGAAATTTTATAAATTTTATTTTTCAAAATGGACTTCGTTTTTGGATTCGTAATATAGAAATTATCCTAGGGTGAAATTTTGGTATTTTTCTGAAAACATTCAATTTTTGATGAATAGTGAAATCACTAAGTGGTAGTTAAAAAACTGAATTTTTCATAAAACATAATTTTACCGCTTCTGTGAGTGGAATTTCAAAAATCTGAGAGACACGGTTGATGTCAGTAAGTAAAATGTGGTTCAATGAGATAAAAATAATTTTTGGTGAATAATAACTTTTTACTTTTATTTACCATGGTTAAAAGTAAATAGGGTAATTAAGGGTAAAAATGATATTATTATTACCCTAACACATGTCCTAATTCTATTGGATAAGTTTAATTCGACCAAAAACAAACTTAGGAATAAAATATGACCATTTAGGCCCACTTGGATTAGATTAGGACATTTATTATTAATTTATTTAAAGAAGGGTTAAAATAGTTAAAATCAATGTGTAATAAGTAAATCATTTTTAATATGGAGTTATAAATAAGATAAATTCTACTATAAATATTCATTAGAAAGATAAAAAGATTTCATACTTAATGGTATTTTATTTGTAATTTTTATACATTAAATAATTTAATTTATTTATGACATAAAGATGATGCAATAATTATCTTATTAATGAAATATTGACATAATTGATGTTATAAAAAACCGAATTTAATGTAATTTGACACTTTTTATGAATTCCACTAATTTTATAGATTAATATGACATGTTAGTATTGATTTAATTAACTTTTTTCGAACCAATCATTCTGTTATGATTTTCACAAAAATTAATTACTAAATAGTGTCAAAATTGACATAAAATAGTTTATAAAACAAATATTATATTAGAAATTGTAATTTTTTTCCTAAAAATCTAAGGTTCGGAAAAATTACTTAGATAAGGTTTTATATATTAATAATAAACAACTTCGGGTTCGTTTGGTTGCTTATAGTAAGTTTATTAACCTTATAGTATAAGAACACAAGAAGACACGGTAAAAGTAAAATTATTTAACTTAATGATAAATCTACATGATAAGGTTAAAATAGGAACCTAAACTTGTCTAAATTCTATTGTATTAGTGGGTTTCGACCCATCCCCACCTTAGCCTCGAAATAAATCAATTTGGAGCTATTTAAAACCGAACATGACTTTATAATAAAATAATATTTTTAGTTATTCCAAAGGTGCCTCTCTCCCCCTTATAAAATGGCATCTCCTCCCTATCTTCCTTACAGCACATTGAGCCTTCAATCTCGGACAACCCCTGACACTTTCTCCTCTCCACTTCCCAAGAGACATCCTAGAGGTTCTGGTCTTCTTCAAAGACCTATTTTAGTGCCCTAATAGGAGGTCTCAAAGAAGCACTTCAAAGAAGAGGTAATGTCTGTTACCGATTATTTCATCTTTATTTCTTCTTCCACTTCTTATTCTTTAGTTGTTTCAATATGAAGTAATAACATCAGTATCACTCATATACTTATATTTTATTGTATGTATGAAACAACCCTATTTCACCATCTATCTATCCTATGGAAAAAGAAATCACCGCGCGTGCGTACGTACGGAATACCGTCTCCACGCCGTGGTGTAATCTATTTTCCACACCAACTTACTTGGATGGGTATAATGGTGTAAATAATGACTATATATGACTATTATAAATTGATACTGATTCTGAAATAGTATAAATACACTCCAATACAATTCCACGATCATAGGAACGATATCATCACTCGTGCGTACGTACGAAATACCGTCTCCACGATGTGATGCGAATCGTTCTACATGATATTCTTTTCATAATGATTATATAAATGAAATGAATTGAATGAATGAATATGATATATATTACATGAATACCATTCTGGAAATGAGGTATCTATAACCTAAAGAGAAGAATAAGAATTTATTCGACAAAACATGCATAAGAACAAAAAGTTATAAACACCGGAATAACAAGTAGCAATGAAATATTACTACTAAGAAGCTAAGAATATGACCAAATATGATATCATGAAAATAAGTATGATTCTATAATATGTCAATAACATTATTTAAATCATTATATAGGAGGTTCGGACATGTACAAAGAATATCGGACCTATGGTAAAAGAAATATCACAATCTCATTTTTATCCGAGATTGTTTATACTTTGGTATTTACTGGGCTGTATTTTATCATCCACATCCATGTTTCCTCAATATGTAATATTATTTCCATCCACCTACAATTTTTTAAATCCATGTTTACCCTTCGGTGAGTTTTTAGTAAAGAATATGAAAGGAGTCTTTTGTCGTTTTTCGTATGAGTTACTTTTTGACTTTTCTCACAAAAGTACGAAAAAAATATTTTTTTATCTTATACGGCATGTATGGATTTTTAAAACATTATCTCAAAGAATCTTCCTTTACAAGTTTTCAAGTTTATTTTTAATCAACTTCTTTTAATTTAGAATTGTATGACATGTTATGAAAGGAAAAGTGTTTTTGAAGAAGAAAGGATATTTTCCTCAAGAATGGAGTTCAAGTGTTTTATCAAAATTATTTTCCATCTAAGATAATAAAGGGTTCTGTTTCTATCCCTATTATTACATTGATTTGATTATGTGGTGATGGAATTATTTTTATGAATCACTTTATCTTATATAAATTTTTTTATGATGTCATGTTGTTTAAGTATCCCATTTTTATTACATGGGTTATGCAACGTGGTATGATTTATGATTTTGTGGAACACATAAGAATGGTATGATTATGTGATGGGTGGGACCTATATCTCCCTCCAATGCATTGGGTAAATATTTTATATCTCATGAGATAGACATGGCAGGAATGGTAGGTTATACCGGTTCAGTGAAACAGGACTGAAACGAGGGTGACTCGGTTCAGAAATGGACTTTTTCCACTAAGATAGTCTTGGCAATGAGTCTTGACTAATAAGATATGATTCTCTATGATTATGTGTGTATGCCACAAAGTTTCATGTTTTATGTTATGATTATTGGGATTTCATTTCACTACTATGATTTATCCCATGTTATGAAATTATGCTCTCTTTTACAGGTTAAGATCTCTAAAATGTTATGTTCTTATGAATATGATGTGATTGATATTTATTTTGTTTACCCTTACTGAGCATTTGAGCTCACCCTTTTGTATTTTTTGTTTCCCCAGGTCAGGAAGAATGTTATTAAGTAGAAAATGCCAAAAAGGGACTCTAGATATGATGAACTAAGTGGGAGGCAAAGAAGATTCTTTATGAACCAGTTGTTTATGTTTCCCAGTTTCTAAAGACACTATACCTTTATGGTCCTTTATTAGTTTTGTTATATGTTGTAATAAGTGTGCTTCAATTATGAAGTAAAAAAATGTATCTAAAGTATGGGTCGTTATAGCCATCCCATGGCCTATGGGTGGCGGGCTTGGGGTAGTCATGATACGGGCCCTGGGGGATGGGTCATGACAGTGAAAGAATGTATTAGAAAATCAAATAATGAACATTCCCATCATATAAAATTGGAGCATGAGTATGAGTGAAAAAGACACAGTACAAATATATCGTATTAAAAAGTTGGATTTTTGTTACTATCTAATAGAATATCAACTTATGTATTAAAAATGAAGGAATAATTATCATCTATTCAAAAATAAATACTAGTTTTGTATGAATAAATACTATTAAATAGAGATTAAATAGAGTCTCATAGAAGTCTATGAAAAGGGACACTACACTAACACTATCTTAGATTCAATCCTTAGGTTAGGTCATTTCCCAATAGAAGTTATGGAGTCCTATGAGGGAAACATTGTTTTATAACACAATCTCATCCTCAATATTAAATATAAAATCATTAAAATGATTCCCACATTATGGTAAACTATTTTTTTGGGAAATTTAAATGCTTTAGCGATGTTACATTTGATATTCACAATATTCTATAAAGTCATAGTGAATATATAAAATAATATCTCAATGGTTCCTTAGATCCCCTGAAAAAATTATATCTTCTATCAATTTATTATAGATATCACATTTGAGGTTAAATTCTTAACTTAATTCACCATCACAAGAAAATGTAAGACTACATTGGAAGGTGGAAACTATTGATAATTTACTATATCAATAATATTATATAATTCAAAAATAACTGGGAAGGGTTAAATAATATATAGATATTGATGAAGAATAAACTCCACAAAGAATCATTGAAATAAGCAATGGGACTATCAATGATTAACCATACATATTTTCTATGTAATAATAGTTTACAAAAAATGAATAGGATATGTGGAGGAAGATCTATTAGAGAGGAATATTGAGATCATGAAAACTAATTCCTACTTCATAGTTCTTAGTGATGAAGTGTGGGGGGGATAGGTATAAATAGATAGAGGAGTATATTGTTTAGAGTATTCTTAAACATGTGATTATATTTTTTTCTATTTCTATTTTGTATTTAATTCCAGTTTACAGTCATACTAATTTTATTCTATTCATTTATATTTTATTCATGATCTCATCCTCACTTGAATACATTGTAAAAATGTTCAATCAACTCTATAATGGAATAGAGATAACCAAGGGTAACTAAATATGAATTTCTCAGGATTATTTGGATCCATTCCTTAATAATGTTAAATCATTTTATTTCCTATCCATTTTTAGTTGAGGGTATACAATATGCTAGTGTCCACAGATAGTTTCCTTAAGGAAATTATTTTTGTTATTATTATTATTTTATTAATTCTACTCCCTCACTTCACTGTGTTATTATGTCAGACAATTCATCTTTGGTTACCAGAGGATGAAGGGGTGTGATTTTATAAAAGGTGGAAGATTATAGAGATATTTAGATTTAAAATATCAAAAGAATATCAATCAAGTATGAGTTGAATGTGTATTTTATGGAGTGATTATCAAGTGTACAACACATTTTCAGAAAAAAAGAGGATGATTTCACATATTATAGAGTGTGATCAATAAGTGGAAGTGAGACCAAAAAAAGAGAAAACGAAGAGTCACATATGGAAATCTAATGTTAAATGTTTTCTTTATTTCTAATCCATTTGCTTATATATTCTTCATATAAACGTCTTTAGTACTCTTACACATCCACAATAACATCCCTTTTTCCATGAATTAGATGTATCTAAAATAAAAAAAATACTAATAATTATAGAAAGAAATAAGTGAAAACAAGGGACCAAAAGAGATAACTGTCTATTAGAACCCATTATACATTCATGGATAATAAATTTCAAAATTTAATAGAATACTTTTATAAAATTAATGTTTGTCGGTATCACATTGATGAAAATTAAACTCTTTAAAAAACCACCCATTAGCTTATTGGTAATTGGTTCAGGGATAACTACTACTTGGTTGCTGCTCTATGATACTCTGACACTTCTAGCCCCATAAGGTAAATTATAACACACTCTAGGTAAATTGTGGTATACACAAGTATAAATCCATCAAATCACACCACTGAACCACTTCTTTATTCTCTTTTCAATTTAAACAAAAAACACTTCGAAATTAGTCTAAAGATAAATTTTAAAACATAAACATTAAATAAAAAATATAATTCATTGATTGTGGTTATCACAATATCAATATAGAACAATATTATCATATCAATGGAAATTAATCATGAAACAACATTGTATACTGAGCATGAATTTGTGATTCAAACACTCATGTACACTTCTCCAAACCACCATAATTCTATAATACATATACCAAAGGAATGATTTGACTATATAAAACAATTATTCTTATGATACTGAATCTCAATAAGCTTCTCTTGTACTTTAAAAGTATTATATTGATAAGAAAAGGATATCTAAAATTTTTGAGGTCGGTGATCATGTGTTTTTTAAAGATTCACTTTTTTATGTGAATGATTGGGTTTTGCATTGGTAGTAAGAATCCTCTGGAATTTATTAGTGTTTTTGAGGGGATAGATTATTTTTTCAATGTATTATAATTCCCCATATATATACAAATATGTTATGATTAAATCATTCTCTTTTCCTGTAGGTAGTGATACTGACTATTGAAAAAAAAATCAATTACATAAATATTAAATATTTTTTGAAGAATATTCAGTATATATCAGAATTATACATTCCCAAGAACTATTAAGGTTTAGTATCTTGATAGACTAGATATATAATCATCATATTTAATGAAATACCTTCAACATATCATATAATGTTCTTCTCACGTAGTACCTTTACTATATATATCCTAGTTAAAATATTTTTTCATAACCTAGGGAAATTTGAAGAAAATAAAGGGTGAGTTAAGATACCTATAAAAGGTAAATATAGGAGATATAAATTAATGATCATAAGTGAGCATAAAAGAAGAACAATGTTATGTAAATATAATCATAACTTAATAAAATTATTTTGTTTTTAAAGATCAAAGATCATAAATTATGTTTTACATATTTGGAATAATACTGTGGAGACATAACTAGTCAATCATGAGCCATGAATGAATTAAATAATTATTAGAAATAAGTTTATGAAATTAAATTGTGTTATAAACATAAATATGGAAATCACATGTTAACGAGACCCACCAAAAAATTCATCACATAAGAGGCCTTGGTTAACCACCCATATACCAAATCATATGTGAAGGATACAAATAAATAAAACCATGTTTAACAAACATAAATAAAAAAGATTATTTCATGGTTTAAATATTATATACATAGATATCATTATTACCCATGGACCTAACAGTTTAGTATCTTGGTGACAAGAGACCTAAAAACACTTACATCACATGCTATGAACAATTCACCATAAACTAAGTCCAGTATTAGGCTTTCAATGTGACATAATCATCCTCAAATCATAATGAAAAAAAACATAAAAATTTAAGAGATCATATTCTTGATAATTGATAAAATATGAAAGACCATAATTTTTAGATAATATAAATATAGTTTAGCACAAATAATGTGAATATATATATTTTAAAAGAACATAAAACAATAAGTGTTAACCATAATCATGAAATGTTGACAAAAAAAACAAATGATAAAACTTTTAACAGGGAATGAAAAAAATAAAACATGAAGCATAAAACATGGTCTATGGAATATAGTAATGAAAAATTCATAATAGTAAACATTGGATTTATTATCATTTTGAAAATTGCTAACTTCCAACATGTTCACTTATAAAATTGGTAGAATATCTATGTGAAATCACAGTCACCCAATATGAACCTAGCATCTTAATATCCTATTCACGTAAAAATTATATCTCATGAGATATAAACAATTACACAATGTATTAGAGGTATATATATGTACATCCCATCTCGTAACACAAATATTTTTGTACCACATAGGAAAACAAAATGATCACATAAAAAAATAACCCATTAAAACCAAAATCGGTTTCAAGAAATATCAAAATAAACATATAAGGAACCTATAAAGATGGTTTTATATAACATACAATTGGAAATCGATCTTTTTTATATGTCATCTATGATGTAATATGAGTTTCAACAAACATCCAAATAATTTCATAAAATAAATCGACCGATAATTAAAACAAGTTCACCCCAAATAGTCACATAAAAATTGAATAACATAGGTTAAAAATGAATAAATATTTAGTTACGGTATATCATTTTTTAGGTAATTAATGAAATAAATCATGAAAATATTTTTTTGTAAACACTTTACATTCACCAATATAAAAGTCATAGTTGTATGTCCCCTTTCATAAAAGTTTCCATTATATTTTGAAAAAAAATATTTATTGGAAAATGAATTGGTAATTTTTTTCCCATAAGTAAAAAATATAAAATCATTTAAATGTTAAATTCATAGAAACAAATTTCAAATAATAAATTTTAAAACTCAATTAAATGAGTTTGAGTTACCATGTCCCTTAATGTTACACATGATTTATATAGATGTTATTTGATCTCTAGTATCATAAAGATATACTTTTTAATTTCTTGTTTCATAACCATATTCATATAAATTTTCATTTATACTATTTATTAAAAAGAATTCTCATCATGTATTCGATTTTTGTGACCACTTTTCAACATCGATTGTTAATAATCCTCACTATTTCGAGATAAGTTTGTAAAAGTGGTGTGAATATTAATTTTTTCCCAAATATCATCATTTAAAAAATATTCATGACATTGTAATTTATGTATTATAGATAATTATTTTCTTATAATATCATTACATTTTTTTAATGTTTTTTCCTTGATGAAAAAATGGTAATGAAGTAGATTCAGGTTATTTAATGATATTTGATGATTACCTTATAACGACCATCAATTTTTATGTTTTTCAAAATGAACCATATGAATTATATATATTACTTATATATATATATATAATATAATCATTCACTATAAATTAAAACCTTCCATGTTTGGAAGTGATGGTAAAAACATGCCTATTCATTGGGGTGGTAGTCCTCACAACACACAATTAGTGTATTTTACCTAATGGATGAGAGAGGTGAAGCTGGATTATTAAGAAATAATTTTGGAATAAAAAATAAATTAAATAATTCATATTTTATTAATCAATACCCTTATTAATACCATAAATTATTCATGGTTATGAAAAATTGAAAGGCTCGCTTCATGGTGGTGGTAAAATGTGCACACGTATTAATAGAAATTCTTATTTTTTTTAGTTTACGGATGATAAAAAATAATTTTTGTTATATTCATATAAAACAGTACAACCTCAATGATTATTATGATATTTTTATTAAAATTATATTATGGTTTTTTCAGAAAAAATATAATAAAAATGAAATGATAAAAAAGATATGATACCTAAGTGGAGGCATTGAACTTCCCCTTAATGATGGAATTTGCTTTGAGGGACATTGGCTGTTTTTTGGTGACAATAAGAATTAGTAAATTTAAATTCCATAAAGGATAAGAAATTTAAAAATGTTTTAAAAAATATTTTTAAATATGATTAGATAATTGAATGGGTGTTAGTGATATCCTTTTATAAGAGAAGAGAATGACACTTTGGGAAACAGTCATCATTTTAATAATAACTCCATGACACTGTTCAAGGGTCAGTGGATATGAAGTCAATAAAGGTGGATTTTGGGTCATGATAATATCTATATACTACTCAAACACGTACAATGAAACATGTTGTTATTAAGTTTTATTCCTTTTCGTTGAGTAAAAGTCTTTTTACCATTTTCTTTTTTTCTAGAGGAACTATTAATCTGACCATAGTTATAAAGTTGGATAACGTGAAATTAAAATTTATATAATTTATTATTTTGAACCCTATAAATTTATATTTAAAATAATTATTTCATATCAGATTTATAAATATATGGAAATATAGTTTTAAAATAATCACACTTAATCATATAAAAACAGTTTTTATAGATATAAAGTTTATCATATTAAAATTTATATATAATATAAAATTAAAATTATTATTTATTTTTATAAAAAACAATTTTATTCTAAATAAAATTAAAGGTATGATGATTTAATTTAAATCCATAACCGAATATCATCTTATAAATACTACATTCAAAGTGGATTCCAAAAATAATTTTTATTAAACAAATATGTTTTTTCCGTTATATAAATATTCTCCCCATTATTTTTATTAATAAATAATATATTAAAATACATAAATTTTTTCTTTAAATAAATATTTTATTTCTTAAAAGGATTTTTAATCATCTAGGATAATATTTCATAGTGATAAAATCATTTAAATTATAATTTCTATAAAAACTACAGTTATTTACATAAAATAAATATTTTTAGAAAACATTATAAATTCCTCGATAAGTGATTTTTTATGAGAGGAGATAAAAATGATGTTTTTATAAAATTTATATTTTCACATTTTTAAATTCTATTTTTGAAATAAAGTACAACATAAAAAAATAGTTTTTTTAAATAACCATTTTCAATACTAACTCTAATTAATTTTTTTTGGCTAATAGAAATTATATTTAATGGTTTATAATCAAATTTTTTATTATTGATTAATTGAAAATTTCCATTTAATATGTTGTGGTTTTTCTATGTTGAGTCTAGTGTATACAAGAAGTTATGCGTCATAAAATTTATTTGTGGAGGAAAAAACATGGTTCATTACATTCTAACCCCTTTAAATGAATTTAACCCTCAAAATTTTATGACATGGAAAAAAATGTTAGGGTACTTACCCCACATTACTTCCATAGGTTCCCTGGTTTCAACATAAAACATATTATTTCTCTATATAAGTTTTAATATATGAGTCGTTTGTGTCATTTTATCACATTTATCTAAGATCTCCATAGATTTTTCTTCATCGGAGATTCCATGTTAGATTTTCACAACTTATGAAATTATTAAATGTTATGGAACTTGTAAGAAAATCCTAAATATTGATACATGGAATACATCATGCACTGAGGAGATGTTTTGACGGAATTTTAATTGTTATGATACAAATCTGACATGATTTAGGATCTTGTTGGACTCCTCGTGTATTAATCACGTATTAATGGTCACACATCATATTTAGTATATAAACCATGTTAACTCCATGTAGTATATCTCACATAAAATGTATAGTAGATTATTAAAATCTATCCACAGCACTTAAGAGCTATACACTCAGTTTGGATACTATATACAATATTTTGGTTCACATTATAATTATTTCTCCGAAAAATGTTTATGTTTAATTCATTTCATCAACATCACTACATATGTTTGAATATATATTTTCCTAAGTCTAAGACACCATGATGCAGTCACTGTGAATAAGACATCATGACCATGAGACACCGTGAAGTAGTCTTTGTGAACAAGACAACGTGACATCCAGACACTGTGACCACAAGACACCGTGTAGTAGACACCGTGAAGCAGTCACCTTGAACATGATATCATGACATCCATACACCGTGACGTCTAGACACCAGGAAATCCATACACTGTGACATTCAGACACCGTGACCACAAGACACCGTGACCAATCCAGACACCATGTGAAGGAGACACCGATTACATGACATAATGTGACACCATTTCATAATATGTATTGCCGTCTTATGATTTGATCTCTAACATTCATATTTGAATATTTTAATGAACTAAGGTTATTAATGATTATTTTTTTGACATGTACTTGAAATTATGAGGTACGAGGTGCAGAATACATTAAACCTATTGACACAAACACATGCACTCTAAAAAAAGTGTAATGTGGCCAAAAAACAAAAAGAGAGGATATACGCGAGAGCAGTTGAATGATACTGAAAAAGAAAACAATAAGGTGTTCATGAGCACAACAACAAAATACACATTGAGAATTTCCTCATGAATATCGACTCCAATGAAGAACTCATAAAGAATACTGGAATACTAGAACCCCGAGAACATATTCGCACTGTAAAACACTACGAAGAACACAAGATGGATCTGTCTGACTTGAAACACTCTATTTTCCATACGAGGACTTCAGTTCCGCATCTGCCTCATCTAAGAATTCCAGAGCTTCAAAGACTAACACTCAGAGAACTTCTAAACCTATCTCAATACTTATTATCTATTGTGTATCATTTTAAAAACTTTTGAGCATAGTGTGTATCTATATTACAACACATTATGTCTCCTGTATTGAAATGAAAGATACAAGATATCCTTACTCAAAATTTCTTTAACTCTTGTGTAAACGAACGATCAGTGTGGAAGAGGCCCCTGTGTGTCCTGGTTGTTGGTACCCATGAAAAACTGTGGAAGTGGTTTTTGTGTGGAATGGACAGTCATGTATACTATTGCTAACCCCGATCTAGGGTGTGGATGATGTTTATTTATAAAAAATTTCTTGGTGGAAGGTGATCACCAAATGGATTGGATTAGGTCTCGGCTTGAGACTGAACCACCTGTTTCATATCAACTGGGCTGATTAATTTAGTCTTCTCTATTTTGCTACTTTTCTGTATAATTCATGTATCACTATATTCTCTTTGATAGTTAATCATGGAAAGAAGTTATAATTGTCTTGTCTTAATATAATAGATTCAAAATAAATATTAATAACTAACATTAAGATTACTGATAACTAATCAATCTTCTAAGAAGTTATGTAAACAGTGAAACCATTATAACAGTATATCCTTGATTAACTGGTCAGTTTTTAACCTTATGGGGAATCATTTTAGATATAATTTTTTATCAGAAATTTTTATAGACACTCTATTCACCACCCCCCCCCCCTCTTGAGTAATCTACTCTGACCAAAATTTTCTATCAGAGGTTTTTTATGAAGACTTTGTTTAACCTTATTTAGCTGTGATTGTAGTTGTACTTTTATAATCTATAAATTTCTATTAATTCTACATTTCTAACTCTTTCAAAGTATTTCTGTATTATGGATATTATATTGGAAGGAGATACCACCAAAAAACCATCATTCATTAATGGAAACAACTATTCTCAATGGAAAATTAAATTTTAAATGAACTTAGAGAGTATGGGTTTGGAAATTTTGTCTTCCATTATATATTAATAAAAGATTCCTACTACAGATAGAATCACATGAGTTGAACCTATCAAAATTGCCTAAAATAATAATTCCAATGTTATGCATGCTTTATACTGCTCCTTAGGAGATGAAAAATTCAATAGAATTTCAGCTTGTAAAACTGCACATGAAATTTGGGATACTCTATCAATTTCACTTTAAGGAACATCTAGTGTAAATGAAATGAGACTTAATACTTATAATATTAAATATGATAACTTTAAAATGAAACCCAATGAGCCTATATCTAACAAGTATCTTAGGTTCACTGAGATTGTCAACACAATTATTTGTCATGGAAGAGAAGTCACTACCAAGGGAAAAATCATGTGAATTCTCATATGTTTACCTGACAGATGGGTAGGAACCTCTGTCTCTATTAGAGAATCATGTGACATCAGCAAGCTACCTGTAAAAGAACACATAGGTAAACTGGTCATGTATGAAGTGAAACTGAGAGTCAACAAGGAAGAGGAGGATGAACCGAAGTGGAAATCTATTGCATTTAAGACCACCACCTATAGACACAAAGACAAAGGGTAATTGGAAGATTCTATAGAAATTTACAGTAGTGAGAAATCCTCACCTGACATTGATGAGGAAATGGCTCAATTGGCCAAAAGATTCAGGAAATTTTACATGAAGAAGAATATTTTTTGAAAGCCTAACTTCAAGGGAAAATATGACCAAAAAAGAAATTGAAATAAGGATTGAAAAATAAGTGACAAGACTAATGAGATTGTCTGATATGAATGTAATTTAATAGGAAATATCAAGGTTGACTGTACAAATCTCAAGTAAAAAAAGTTATATGAGGGCAAAGATATAAAACATAAAAGGTCATGAAAGCAACCTAGAGTGCTTCTAAGGACAGATCAAGTGACTCAGAAACATCACATGATGAACAAGAAATCAACACCAATATGTGTTATGATAAAACACATCTGAGTTAACACTGGGCTATGGTGTACATAATTCATACTATTCCAAAAGTGAGAGTGACTTTGAAAATATGACTAATGAAGAAATGTTTGAATATTGTAACATGCTTGAAGAAATATGAAATGAACTAAAAGACAAATATAAATCATTGAATAAACAATAATCTCTTACTCTTACTATTAAATCTGAACTCACAACTGAAAAAGAGAAAAATGCACAACTGCTCAAAGGGGACAACAAATTAAAAATGTCTAATGAGAAATTGAAGAATGACCTAGAAAAGTTTACCAATCGGAATAATTTCCTTAATAAAAACATTCGAAAACAAATTCACCTAAATAAATCACTAACATTTGTTATAGACCTGGAAAAATATATATTGGTAGAACAAAATTTGTTTCAAAATCTAGGACATATTGTTTTACTCCCAGTTCTGGAAACAAATCAAATAATTCTATTTATGAAAAATCTTTTACTATTTATTTTTTTTCTAGTCCAAATAAATTATATTATTCAAATACTTTACTTAATTCTTACAGGAATCCTATGAGGCATATTTTCCTTACTAAATCACATATTACTTATATTACAAGACCCAAAAATGTATGGGTACCAAAATCTATTTTTGCTTAATCATTTTGTAGAAAATATTCTTAAAGAGTTCCTATAAAAGTGTATGGTACTTGTATAGTGGATGTTAAAGACACATGACATGGGGGTACTCATGCTTCAGCATATAATAAAAATAGATGGGTGATAAGTCACATTTGGTGACAATGTCAAAGGAAAGAACATTGGCCTTGGCTAAATAGGTAACTCTAACTCAGTTTTAATTTCTAAGGTATTGTTTATTAATGGATTAGAATATAATATTCTTAGTATCTTACAATTATGTGATGATGGATTTCATGTTAAATTTGATGATTATACTTGAAATGTCTTTAATTCAAAAGATGAATTAGTGTTCTCTGCACTAATAAATGGACATGTTATCTCTGTTAACATAGATTCATTAGCTTCTCAATGTGCTTCTGGTTTAAGTGTAATTAAAAAAGAGTCTTGGCTCTGGAATAGGAGACCAGGAAATTTTAATATTCACACCCTTAGAATGCTAAGTACAAAAACCATAGTTATGGACTTAAACAAACTTGAGTTTCCAAATAAAAAACTGTGTAATCCCTATCAAAAGTTAAAACAACAAATAATTTCCTTCAAAGGAAAGAACGAAGTTTCAACTTATCACCACCTCGAACTAGGTCACATGGATTTATTTGGACCATCAAGAGTTTCTAGACTATATGGGAAGAACAATTTTTATGATCTTGTAGATGACTATTCTAGATATTCTTGGACATTCTTTCTGGCTTACAAAAGTGAAGATTTCTCTGATTTTACTAAATATGATTATTCTATGGAAAATCGTAATGTAAATAGAATTAAATCCTTAAGAAGTGATCATGGCCACGAGTTTGAAAATTAAGAGTTTGAATCCTTTTTCTCACAAAATTGTTAGAGTAACAATTTGTATGCCCCTAGAACACCTCAACAAAATGGAGTTGTAGAAAGAAGAAATAGAGCCCTGGAAGAGATTGCTAGGACAATGCATAATGAATATGAGATACCTATTTATTTTTAGGATAAATATTTCAATACATCATGCTACATAATCAATACATTTTCAATCAGACCTATTCTTAAGATGACTCCATAAGAGTTATGGAACAATAGAAAACCCAAGGTTAACTACTTCCTTGTTTTTGGCTGCAAAGTCTATATTCTTAATACTAAGTAAGATCTTGAAAAATTTGAATCTAAGAGTGATGAAGGTAACTTTTTAGGATATTCCATATCTAGTAAAGCCTATAGAGTGTTCAATAAATGAAATAAATGTGTACAAAAATATGTCCATGTAAAATTTGATGATTCAGATCCACATGAGCCTAAAACCATTCTAGAGATCCTAGAGGATGATGTATCAGATTTTAACATTAATCCAAAATCCTCAAACAATTATGTGAAAGAATATTTGAAAAAATCAAGTTTTGGAAACTCCTTAGAATCAAGCCATAATGAACCTAATCCTATTAATGAACCTTAAATCTCTAGTCCCTCTTCTTCTAGAACTATTAGAACCCTTAAGAACCATCCTTTAGATGCTGTTGTAGGGGACCTAGAAAAAGGAACTCAAAATAGTGCTTCCCTTAGAAATCAGGTTGAACATCAAGACTTCTTGTCACAACATGAATCCAAAAACATTAATGATGCTATTAATGATGAAATTTGGGTAATTTCTACCTAATAAGAACTTAACCAGTTTGAAAGGAACAATGTTTGGAATCTTGTAGAAACACCTAAGGACACATTCACAATAGGCACTGAATTGGTGCTTAGAAACAAGGTAGATGAGGCTGATAACATAGTTAGAAACAATTCTAGATTAGTGGCACAAGTCTATAGTCATGAATAAGGATTTGACTATGATGAGACCTTTACACCTGTCGCTGGAATTGAATCCATATGAATCCTGATTGCTTACGCTTCACATTTGAGTTTAAAACTATATCAAGTGGATGTCAAGAGTTCGTTCTAAAATGGGTGTATAGTTGAGGTTGTATTTGTTGAAAACCCCCCTAGATTTACAAAACCCCATTTTCCATATCATATTTTTAAATTATAAAATGCTTTATATGTTTTGAAATAAGCTATAAGAGCTTGGTATGATTATTTGAGTACTTTTTTTTATTTCCAATGGTTTTATAAAAGGAATAGCTAATCCAAATATTTTTTTAAATGAGTTTACAATGATGTTTTAGTTGTTCATATCTATGAAGATGACGTCATCTTTGGATCTTCATGATAATCTTTATGTTTTGATTTTATTTAAAATGATGCAAAATGACGTTGAAATGAGTTTAATGGGTGTACTAAAATTCTATCTCAGATTTCAATTCTTACAAAATAATAATGGAATTATTTTAAATCAAAGTAAATATACTATATATCTTCTAAAAAGTTTTGGATTGGATAGCACTAAAAGTAGTGACACTCTTATGAGTACCACTTGTAAGTTGGATCTTGATGAAGATAGAAAATATGTTGATCAAACAACATATAGAGTAATGATTGGAAGTTTACTCTACCTATCTTCTATTCAGTCGGACAATATATTTAGTGTTTGTATGTGTGCTCATTTTAAAGAAAATACTATCAAATCTCATTTAAATGTTGTAAATGGAATTTTCAAATATCTCAATCACACCCCCAATCTAGGACTGTTCACTCCTAGAGGGTAATCATTTGAATCAGTTAGTTATTTTTATGTTTACTTTGGTGGATGTAAGTTAGATAGATAAATCACCTATATAACATGTCACTTTTTAGGAAAGAGACTAGTATCACGGTATAGTAAGAAAAAAATTTCTATTGCATTATCTACTATAGAAGATGAATACATAACAGCTGGCAGCTGTTGTGCACAAATCTAGTTTATTAAACATGCATTACTAGATCAGGGATATCAATTCTGGCATGTATCTCTAAATTTTGAATACACAAGTGATATTAACATTTCAAAAAGTCTTGTTACCCATTCTAGGACAGAGAATATTGATATAAGACATCACTTCTTGAGAGATAATTATCAAAAGGGTGATATCACTTTGGAATTCATTGCTACTGAGTATCAGCTTTCTGATATATTCACCAAACAAATAAATTTTGAAAGAATAGACTACATCATACAAGAATTAGTCATGATAAATCTTAAGCAAATGTCTAACTGCTTTATATCTTATTGTTTGATATTTTATTTTCTCACTGTAAATTTAATGTTTACTCTATCACCATAATGTTTCTTTATGATTTTTTTTATGAATTAAAATCTGTATCATGGTAATTATTTATTTCACCACTTTATTTTCCCGTGTTTTTTACTTTTGCGACATTTGGTATTCCTAAATGATAAAATAAACAAAGTATCACATGTCCTTCACTCAAGCTCTCTTCTAATCACCCAATTTCCAACCCTTCTTCAACCCTTCAACCCTTCTCTCTCATACATTTGGTGAATGCCTAGGATGAAAAGCCCTTCATCATCGACTCCTGAGAAACATAGCTCATAGAAGAAGACAGTCACACCCAAGCTAACCACAAAAGTTCCTCTAAACCCAAATCTGGTAAACTGAGTTGTAGTACCTGAGAAAGATGTTTTCCCCAAATGGCTTCTATCAAGTAAGTCTCTAGTTCTGAATGTTTTAAAAGAGAAAGGATGTTTTGAGTGGTTTTTGAAGGAATATGGACCTATAGATCCTATGTTAGTGTCTCAGTTTTATCAATATGTTCAGTTATACTTTGATTTTGAGATGGTTATATTGTGAGAAGCTGAATAAATGGCCAGAAATGCACATTTACTTCGAGATTATGGGATGCATGCCTTAGGATACATCATGAAGGAATCTTTGAGGACTATCAGAGTGGACCTCCACCTTCTAGTGAGTTCTTTGTGTTAGAAGGTGATCTGAAAATATTAACTAGAAATGACACCAAGATAGGAGCATTTACTACCGAACAAGATGGAGAATCAAGACTGTTGTTTATGTTTATATAGAACCTGATTATCCCTAGAAAAGGTTATTTTTCTATTATAGAATATCAAGATGTTTTTTTGATTCATCTTATAAAAAATGGTCATAAGATCAACCTTTGAAAGTATATTTTACACCTTAGTTAGGAACTGATCCAAGCCACATCCATGTCAACCTCCCAGTTTTACTCTCGGCTTATATGATCCATGCTTCATGCCAAAGGTATGGTTGGACCTAATGAGGAGGTTATTAAGGACTGTGAGTTATGCCTTTCTAAATTCACTATCAAGAGGATAAAAATCAATTGGAATCCTTGAAAAAATGCATGGGTGGAAGGATATGATATAATCTATGAATAAATCAATATAGTAGAACATCCCTCAATACCAATAGATTTTTTTTATCCTGTTTTGGAACCATATGAGATTGTTGAGTATTCTGAAGAAGAAGAAGAAGAAGAATAAGCTATTGTGCCTCCCAGGGATACTGTTTCTGATCAAGAAGAGATTACTTATGTCCTTCATGTAGTAAGTGAAGAAGAATGCCCTACTTCTAAAGATGTTGTCAATATGGAAGATCAAACCGAGGTTGAAACAGAATATATTGTCATATAAACCCAAAATAATATTGTGGAAGAACCTATAGAAGAATAATAACAAGTTATGCAAGAAGCTAACCTTGAAGATCCCCCAGTAAAATAATCAGTTCCTAAATTCATTCCTTCGGCAGAGGGAAGGCTGGAGTTATATTTTCAGATAGCTAGACAGGTAATTATTGAGGAACTAAGAGATGAATTTGTGGATTTAGATCAAGACCCTAATCTTCTCAGTCCTAAGAATGATGCAACTATTGAGGGAGAGAAACCCCCAAATCTGGAATCTACTGATGTACCATACCCGATAGTATCAAGCCCCGTAGACACTCAATACAAATTGCCTAGTTTTATTGATGTGGATGCCTCTCAGAAAGTATTATTAAATTTCTTTGACCATTCTAATATGTTCCAACTGAAATATATCTCTATTATTTCCCTTGAGAAGGAACCTGAGCCTGTATCAGTCCATATTTCCAAACCTTTTTCAAAATAACCATCCTTGGTGAGTACAGATGATCTAAAAGAATTTAGAGCTACCCTTTTGTCTGGTGTTGAAAATTTATTGAATTCCAAACCTACTATTGTAACTCATCTATATGGGTAAGATGCCTAACTATTGTTGGAAAATGTAATTTGGTAGATTGAACCCAAAATGCTTCATGAGATTCAGGATGTTAGAGTTGAAAACAAACTGCATAGTGATGAAGTAAATACTCTAAGAGGTATGATAGAAGAAATTCAAAAAAGATGCATTCAATATTAGAGCTTTCTTCTCATCCAATCGAACCTGTTGTTCCTCAATCCCCACAAAATTTTGTGTCCCAAATTAAACCTTATTTATCTTCTTTAGCTGAAAAGGTCACTTAAAGGAACAAAAAAAAATGTGAAGGAGATGAGAGAGCTGGTAGTTTGTCTTAACAAGCTCATAAATGAATATACATGGTGTCTTTAAAAAGTGAAAAACCAACTGAAATCTCCAACCTCATCTGTCAATGCTTCTACTACATCCATGAAATCATCTCAACCTTCCCTATATAGTGACCTACTCAGAACAGTGGTCAAAGAAGAACTTCCGATTGTGCTTAGTGGTTTCAATAATGATTCATTATGTGAATTTGTCCAGAACATTGACAATGTTCTTGATCTGGTTCAAATCCATTCAAAACATTATAATGATTCTCAACAAGAAATTTCCAAGAAAGTGTATTTCTACTTCAATTGAATCTTGTCAAAGAATGACGTGACCAATAACTTTAGATATCTTTTATAAAATATGAGGTTTCTCCTGTTACTAATGCTTTCAAGACGCATGTTCAAAATCTCCTAGAGTTCACTCATATGTTGGATATGTTTATGGAAAACAAGGATCACTTTGAAAAGGTTGTGCAGTATGGTGGAGAGATCCTTGTGTATTTAATCGAACTTCTGAGACCATATCTTCATGTCTAGAGTACAACCATTATTTCTCCTATGACTGCACCTCTGAGACCTGGTATGCCTATATTCACCTCCACTCTTGCCTCCACTTCTATTTATGTCAGTTAGGTACTATGTCAGATTAGGCATGTGATCTTTGATCAACAACAGCCTCAGTCTTCTACATCACTTACTCTGGCTCCCTCTGCATTTGAAGGCCTTCCATTACAATCTCTATCAACCAGTTCACTCCCTTATTCTACTTCATCTTATGCTCATTTGAATTCCTCTTCTACTACTGCTTCTGAAGGCAAAAAGAAGACCAGTTAATGAAGAATGATAGATTTTACTCTATGTTTATTGGAATCTTGTTTCATTTGATTTACTTTTTGTAATTCCACTTTTTTTATTTAATACATGATGAACTTTTCTTGTCTATTTTTTCTTTCATTTCCCTCCTACTTTTTGATAATACCAAAAGGAGGAGAAATATATGAGAAATGCAAATATGTGAAATATAAAAAAAAATTTGGGATAAATATAAGAAACAATATATAAGAGAAGATAACTATCACTCTATATATGTTAAATGCATTCGATCTAGGTTGTTAGAAAAAATATACACTCTAAATGTACATGGTTTGTGATCATCAAAAAGAGGGAGAATGTTGAACTCCTCAAGTATTCATCATGTTATAATGATCACAAATCTTATTTAGTATATAAACCAAGATAAATCTATGTAATCTATCTCACATGAAATGTACTATAGCTTAGTAAAAGCTATCGAAGGCTCTTAAGTGCTATAAACTCAGTTTGGATACTATATACAATATTTTGATTCACATTATATTGATTTATAGTTAAAGTTATAAATTCTAATTCATTTCATGAATATCACTACTTAAGTCTGAATAAAAATATTTTCCTAAGTCTAAGACACCGTAAAGAAGACACTGTGAACAATACACCATGACTATGGGACACCATGAAGTAGACACCGTGAAGCAGTCACTGTGGACAAGACACCGTGATATCCAGACACCGTGACCATAAGACACCGTGAAGCATTCACCGGGAACAAGACGTCGTGATATCCAGACATCGTGACTTCCAGACACCGTGACCTCCAGACACCATGACATACAAACACCGTGACCACAAGACACTATGACCAATCCAGACACCGTGTGATGGAGACACTATTTCCTTGACATACTGTGACACTGTTTGCTAATATTTTTTGTCTTCATTTTTATTTGATCTCTAACGGGAATATTTGAAGATTTTAATGCGCTAAAATAATTAACGTTTCTTTTGTAGACATGTCTTTGATAGTACGAGGTATGAGGTGAAGCATACATGAACCCTATCGGCTCAAACACATGAAATACATGTTAAAAGAGTAATGTGGCCCAGAAGAAAAAAGAGAATATACAGAAGAGCGGTTACACGATTCTAAAATAGAAACCAAGCTGGTGGTTATGCTCAATACAACAGAATTCACTTAGAGAAATGTCTCATGAAACTCAACTATGCTAAAGAAGATATGAATCATATATAATCCTTGAACCCTAAGAACATATCTGCACTATAAAACACTATGAAGATCACAAGATAGTCTTTCTAACTTGTGACAATCTGTTTTCCATATGAGGTCTTGAGTTCTCCATCTTCCTCATCTTAGACGTCCAAAGCTGCAATGACTAACTCTCATATCACGTCTAAATCAAAATTATCAAATAATGTTTTGATGAAATATTGATAAATGAAATGGAGAGTAAAAGTGATCGACTTATTACTATTCATATTGAACATATTTGGATGGAAATTGAAAAAGATGGCTAGAGATCATATTCAAAATTATCATAATCATACTGATTATTATCATGAATATAATATTTAGGTCATTTTTATTCTGTAAAATTGTATTCATGTTGGGAAGGAAAGGAAAAAAATTATTTGTAGGTTATAATACATTCAATTGAAAATCAGATAATGCTGATACAATTCTCAACTATATACAGTGTCATGAATGAAGTCCTGATAAAAGAATATGTCTGTGATTGAAGAAATTTTCTAATGTTAATGCTCATTGCACTTGTACATCCTTTTTGTCCAACCATTATATTGATCAAGGGAAGAATTGTATTCAAATACTAATAGCAGATGAATTGAGTTTAAGCCATTTCAAAACATAATGACAAAGACCGATCAATAATGTAGTCAACCATTTTTTATGGATGAATGTGTCGTCAAAGGTAAATCTGGAATACTAAAGTCCTGTAATATTTTTAGAAAATGTGATAATATGAATGAAAATTTTTTCAATCATAAAAAAATTCAAAAGATATAAATCTTCAAAGAATAAAGGTAATGGTTATCGTATTGAGCAGAGAATTAAAAAATCTTATTTTTTGTCAAAGTCGTTAATCAATTGGATCAAGAGACATCATATTTGAATTAATACTAGATCATCAGCCTAAAAAAAGAAGAAGAGTTTTCTATTCCTTTGTAAATACATTTGGAATGGAAAGGAATTGGGAAATGATATTAAATTTTAATTTGAGAATGAAAGTATAATGTATAGTTGACATCATTGAAATGATTTGAGATGAGTTAATAAGTGTTGATGAATGAATAAATGAACCCAAAATTCGAGGAGACATTGAAATTAAGGTAATTTGGGTGAGTGGGAATGTTTTTAGGATTCCTTTCTATAAAAATATTGGGTCACCTATGAAATTTGAATGCACTAGACAATTTTTCTGACTAATTTAAAGTTCAGAGCGAAATAGAGTAAAGGTATGTATTTTTAGGGAGAGACTAATTATTAATATTGAAATATGTTAAAGAAGTTTCGATGGAGAAAATTGAAAGGGTAAGATATAAGATTAAACCATATTCAAATTATCATCGTATTCAGTTATTTGTTGTATTCTTCTTGTCATAATATTTTGATGGTCATCACATCGGGCAAGATAATTGGATTGGGATTTTTGTATTACAGTTTATGAATTGAGAACGAAGTGTTCTTACTGTACTAAATTTTGTTATGGAAGAGGAATGTTTTCTATATTTGGAAATCATATTTGAAGAATCATACTGGAAATATCAGATTAAGAAACCAGTATAAGTTCAATATTAATGTCCATTTCATTATTACCAGATTATGGCTATGAAAGTTAAGATTTTTTCCAAATAATACCTTTTTCGATGTTGAAAAGAAGCATAGGTAAAATGTGTTGTTACATAAATTTTTTAATACCCTATTTTTGAAAAGAGGGAGCACACACACTATTGGATTGTTTACATAGTCCTACACAAGGGAAGTACAATATATAACTCATCGTATTCCTCAAAAAATAATTATTTTCTAGTTATTGTGAGGTATCAGATCTGTTCCAAACCATACCAAGGATGTTGATATTTTTTTTAAATATTGATCCTTGTAAATACATGTCTTCTTATGGATGTTTTATTCTTTTTTTTCATGGAATGAAATCTATAATATAAGGAAAAGATTGGTTCATTTTTAAGGAAATGGAATAGAAAATTATATCATGGATTCACCCCTAACCCTCTCTCTGATATAATTATCCTGATTAAGCAATTACCTCAAGCTTCTATACGGGGATCATGAAGGATCCTCAAAGAAATGATTTGGATGTTTATAATACGGTGGAGTTTTTTCATAAATGTTAAATCGTCATTGATTTATATTTATCATTAAGTATTCATAAAATTTAGGCCAAAACAATATATACACTCAAATCGTGAGATAAAGATGGAGATTTTTTATTTTTCACGTAGCTCAACCATATCTGTCCACCCAAGGAGAACAAATATCTATCAAGACCTCCATGAGAAACTTTTGTGTGGGAAATATGTGTAATCAAATCATTGAATATATATCAAAGTGTCTGGTATGTCAGAAAGAGATTTCAAAAAGGAAAAATTCAAATGAGACTGTGAAACAATTACCTATACCTATATGGAAGTATGAAATCATACCTATGAAATTTTTCACTAGACTTATGAATACATCTAGAGTAAATGATTTTATATGGCTTGTTATGGATTTTCATATAAATATAACTCACTATATTCTAATATGAGATGAAGTTTCACTTGATCCAACTATACAGATATAAATTTGATAAGTGGTGAGGCTTAAAGATATACTCTATCAATTTCATCCAAGTGAAATCATATATTTATCACCAAGTTATGGGAAAAAATCCATCCTAATCTAAACATTGAGCTAAACATTAGTATGATGTATCACCCTCAAACTGATGTCTGGTCAAAGTAGACCATTCATACACTTTAAGTCATGTTGTGATCATTCTCAATTGACTTAAAAGGATCATGGGATCAATATATTCAACTAGTTTATTTCACTTACAACAAAAGTTTCTATTCCTATGAATCTAAATTTCTCCATATGAATTACTTTATGGTTGGAGATATATAATAACTTCATGTTGGGATGAAGTAATTGAATGAGGGCAGTTGGGACCTAAAATGTTTGAGGAGATTTTAAAAAAGGCTATAACCATTCAACATAACATTAGGGATTCAAAAATTCAATGGAAGATCTATCCATACAATCATCAATGAGACTTCTAGTTTGAGGATAGAGATAAGTTATTCCTCTTCATTTACCCATATAATAGAGACACAATATTTTGGAATATGGGAACGCTATGTCCCAGGTACATCATCCCATTTTAGAGTCTTAGTTGCATATACGATATGGCATATCTACGAGCACTTCCACTTACCATATCTCAAGAACATTATGTAATCCACGAATCCCTGATGAGGATGTACATAATAGATATCTCACATGTGTTTAATTTAGGGGTGGTAAAATTGGAAAATGATCTCTCTTATGAGGAGTATCCATTGATGATCATAGACCATAGATATAATGTTCAAGGCAATATGACCAATCACCTGGTAAAAGTACTATAGGGGAACCAAAAAAACGAAGAGGCAACATGGGAACTTGAGGAAGTGATAAATGAGAAGCAACCTCACCTATTTTCATAATAGTATGTTAATATAAATTTTGAGGTTAAAATATCATAATTGGGGAAGAATATAACATCCCATGTTTAAAAAAAGTCTCTGTTCGATTACATAAAAAATATGCATCACCAATAATAAATGAACAAATAAATATTATTATTTAAACATGACCATTATAATATATTTGATAAATTGGTTAGAATGTGTATTATTTAACAGATTATTAAATATATAATGGTCATACTCGAGGATAAAAAAATAATTATTTTTATTTTTAAATAATTAGTTGTCCTTTTAGAAATATCATTTTATTCTTCAAAATAATAAATTTTCATAAAAAATTGTGGTTCATTATTTTATTGAGTAAACATTATAAATAATTTTTATATTTTTTTATAAAAAAATATTTGAGAAATGAATTTTATTTTAATTTTGGATATATATTTTACATTTCTCTAAACCTTTTAAAATTTTAAGGAACAATTTAAAATACCAAATTTAATTAATTTTTTTTTTATTTTTTTACTAGAAATGTTATGTTCTGAGTTAGTTTTAAATTTTAATTAGTTAATGTTGGTTAAAAAATAATCTAATTATTTTTCATGAAATTGATTATTCAATTTAATTTAGTATGAAAAAAGGTTATATTTAAAAAGGGTTTTTTTCTAGAAAATGAATTTTCATTGTAGTTTTCCTGTTTAATTTTATGTTATATTTTGAAACTTATGAATTTAAAATATTAAAAAATGGATTCTATATTTATAATCATGAGGTAAAAAATTATTAAATTTTTCCCTTTTATTTATATATATTATGAATTGTAACTTTAGTAATTTGGTTATCATGGTAAAGAGAAATAAGGCAATTAATGGTAAAAATAAAAAGATATGGACGAGAAAATGACCCAAATATTTTCCCCAATTTTACAATAATAGTAATTTCCATCCCTAATAACTCATGGTTCAGTTGTAAGACAATTTGAAGGCATTTATTTATGATTATAACCTTTATTATTTTTTATTTAATGAAAAGTAAAAGATTTCAGAATATTTTTTAAACAATTAGAACAATTTTAATATTTGGTCACTAGAAGATAAGTTCAAAGATAAATAGTATTAGTAAAGATAAAATATTTTTCTTCATCATGGTAATTTATTTTTTATTTTTAGTGGAGAAATAATTATCTTAAATTCTTTCACAACGCTGATGCAATTATTAATCAATTAATGAAAAAAATTAATAAATGATATTAAAAATATTAAAATAAATAAAATTTTAAATATTTAAGGATATACACGAAGTTAATTTATTAACATAAAAATTTTAGGATATAATAAAATATTTTTTTTAATTTGACGTGTTTTATTGATGATTTTAATGTAAATGTAATGATTATTATCAAATTTGACAGTAAGGATAATTCATGGGATTAAAATATTATTAAATTACTGAAAAATACATAAATTTTTTAATGATATTAAATTGAATAATATATGGTCTAAAATTTCATTCCCAATTAATTTATAGACCATTTGGAAGTATGTATTTGCAGAATAGTCTTATTATATTTTAATATTTTGAGATATTCCAATGTGCCCCTCACCTCTATTATAAAAGGGTGCAACTTACTGCACATAATTTACCCAACATTGATCCATCTATAGCGATCAAACTCTGACCATTTATCTTATTAATAAACTTATTTATGTCCACATGTTTATATAACTTTTTAAATACCTACCCTAGGCCCCTTAAGAGAATTTGTAAATGAACACCTTCGTAGAAGAGGTAATCATCATTACCAACTCTTTCAAATTTATTTCTTAATCTACCTCATATTATTATGTTATATCCATTATAAAATAATTAATACAGTATAATAAATATTTTGGGATAATATTATGATTATGAGACAACTGTATTCCACATTTTTTCTATCCAATTAAAAATGAAAGCACTGCATCTACGTATGTACGACATACCATCTCTATGTTGTAGTGTAATTCATTTTTCATCAACAAATTAATTGGATGGTTATAAGTATTGATATAACGGATATATATGATAATTATTACATGATATTGATTCTCTAAAATTAATATATTACCCTTTTCTATACCCATTCACACATAAGGTCATGATATCATTGCTCCTGCGTACGTACAAACAACCATATGCACAATGAAATGTGACTCATTTTACCTATAAAACATAAAAATATGATTATAAAAATATATATGATTTTTAAATATTATACCTAATACATTAATATGAAAATTTATATTATTAATCTCTATCCCATGCACATGAATAATTTATTTCATGATAAAGCATTCATAGAAAAATGAAGCAGTTGACACTTGAAACAATGGTAATAATGAAATAATATTAATGAGTGGGTGGTATGATGATATATATGATATAATAAATATTAATAAGGTTTCATTTTAAATTAATAAAATAATATGAATCATTATACATGATTTTAAATAATGTTCAACTTAAGAAAAGTGTAATGTAAGGGATCTCTTTGAACATCCATATTTTTTTGGGTTACACATTCTCTCTCTTTTCCTCAATGTATATCTAAAATATTATTATGTAAATATCCTATATATTTTATATTTTCAAAAAATATTTATGTAGCTCAGTACATATCTATTTTATGGGGAAGTACAAGATTTTAAATTTTCCCTACACAGTTCCTCTCTATATGCAACACTGATTAAAGAGAACTTCTATATTTAATACCCAATTTCATGTACAGTCCAAAAACTATTTTAATAATAAAAATATAATTCTAAAATAACTTAATTGAAAATTAAAAAAAATAGTTCATTTTTATTTTAAGTAAATATTTATACATTTATCATATTTAGTGACTCTTTATTATTTTCCCTAAAACAATTCTTATGTGAAACATTTCTAAAGATAACTAAAAACTCTTTTTAATGTTTTCATAGAAGATGGACTTCATTATTTATAGTATATTATTATATTTATTTTACGAATCCACATTAATGATTTAATTCTCCTTTTTAATTGTTACCACTATGATAAACCCTTTTTCTATGTCTAATAGCATGATTACAAAACACATTTCCTTCCATGGGTAATCCTTAAGATTATTACATATGATTGATTAATTTAAATGGAAGAGATATGCATGTACATGTCATGATTAGTACCCCATATAGAGCTTCAATGCACATGGTATTGTTTTAGTCTCATAATATGTTATGTATGGTATTAGGGAGTAAACCTAATCCATTATTATACTATATCCACATGTGATTTAGTCTTGTATGTTAGCATTGACTCATGTTAATTTCATGATACATATTTCTTCCACATTCATATTTTTCCATGATACTATTATTTTGTGGTCTTCATGAAATGACTCCATCTATTTATTTAATATAAATGCATTTTTTGTAATCTTTTTATGTCTTCTGACTCATGTGTTTTGCTTCATTTCCATGTTTTTTCCCTTACTAGGTTTTTTTGCACACCCATATTGTCTATGTATTCCACAGGTTTTCCAATACAATTTTAGTATCTCAACGGAAGTTAGGATGTCATTATAGATAATAATGAAGAGATTTTTTATTCTACTTCAATGTTATTTATTTATTTATATAGTCCTATAATGAAAATAAAATTTTCAATCCTCGGTTTTTATTTAATGTATAATTCGGCCTAAAACATGTAATTATATCCCTAAATGGATTGGGTCTCTATATTGGTAAGAAAACAAAAACTCTTTACCTTATAAAAATTTAGGATGTTATCATATAATTAGACATATCCTCATAGTATTCACCAATTTTCAGTAATCCTAATCACTAATGATATCTAAAACATAATATGATTCAAATAATAAGGCCCCAGTTCCACACAACCAGATTTTGTGCTAAAATCATACTCATTACATGTTAGATAAAATACCAATTGTGGTATCCCAAACATAAACTACATAAATATTAAATCATTTTAGATTTGTATTAAATACTTCTCATAATAAAACCCGCATGAGAACTATAAATGTATAATGTATTTGGAGACGTGTAAGATCCTGCCCCTACCTTGTTGGCTTGAGTAGGAGGTGAGAGTTAATTGGCCTTAAGTGACATTCCCAAGGTGCGAAAGGATGGAAATAAATTCCAAGGGATTCGTGAAATGATTAGGGAATGACATTCCCTTGAGAAAAAACCATCCAGCCAAACAATCCACTTTCAACAACTACATGATGCATGTCAACAAAACAGCCAACTAATACATCACCAAAAGGGAACTACACTATTACATAGTACAACCCACAAACCATTACAACCAACACAATATCAAAGTAATATGCAGTAGCCTAAAAAAAGACCCAAAATAAGTTGAGACACACTCCAAAACTCCACACCAAGTTCCACTCTCCATGCACCACCACATATCCCAAGCATCACCACGAACCACTAGCAATGAGATGTTTTACCTTTACCTATATCCCGGAATACGACAATCTGGAAAAGCACCAAAGTTCCAGAGCAGGAGGTGAGAAATAATACATAGTTGGTTTTCCCCAAATGTCTTCCCTACACATGCCAATACGATAAAACTATTAGCACATTTATACAAAGAATTTTATATAAAATAATCACAAGTGAAACCAATACCATGAGCAAAACATACTCTTACCAAGCCTCCTCATGAAAACCGAGAACCCAATGGAAATACAAGAAATAATTCCATAAGAAATCTCTCCATTTCACATTAGAACAACAATTTCCATCTTGAAAAGTAACACACAACCATGAAACCATAATATTGGTACTTCTGCCCATCCCGTTCAACCCATTTTTAGCTAGCGGTGCTTCACAATCACTATCCATCATGGTGGTACTTCCGACCACTATACATCACCATTTATAGTGAGACATCCTTCCCACTTTAACACAGCATTTCATCAAGTCACGATGAATGATATAACCCACCAATGCCACAACAACGTGAAAATTACCATTTCCATCACATTTCAATCCACTTCAATAAATCACCCATTTATTGAAATCACTCATTTATCATTTTCCATGTAAAAACCCCAATTCAATAAAAAATTCTTTATTGAAATTCATTTTCATAAACCATTTCCTTAACCTAATCCAAGAATCAAATTTTAAAATATACATTTTCATATTTAACAACAAGAACATTCAACCGTAAAACCCCTTTTTCCCAAAAGTATCCAAAAAACAGCCCCAATGGAATTCACAATGAATTTTTCACCTCAAAAGAAAAATTAATTTCATGAAAAAAAAAATTGTATCCAAGCTTCAAGATCTAAACAAGTGCAGTCAATAGAGAAGCCACATACCTTTAGTGTTCCGGTGAAATCGACCCACAAGCAACTGCACCCCAATCCGGGAAAATGCTTCATGAAAACCGCTGTAGATCTCTTTCCCTATCATCCACAAGCATTAATATCCACACCAACTGCAACCCCAACACTATATCTACATTCAACACATGTATATCAAGAAAATAGTGAGATAGGGATATTGAGATCTAGAGGAAACCACAAAGAAACCAAGGGGAGAGACTAACTCGGGAAAAACCACCTATAAAACCCCAATAAACCCCTATGAATAACATCCAAAATGAGTGGGAGAGCACCATTATCCTCTGATAACCCAAAATACTGAGTGAGGATCGAGTGGGAGAAGATTGGGAGTGTAACAGGTCAAGCCTGAAAGAGCCCAAATTTAAAAACCCATCTATTAAGTGGTCGCACGGGTTGTCTACACTATTTGAAAAACTGTGTGCTAACCGTGCGCATGACTCTGTCTTGAGAGGCAGGGTCCGCATGGTTGCCTTGAATGGTTTTTCAAACCTTGCGTATTCCATGGAAAGATTACTTCCCCCATCCCTACCCGTTTTTATAAAGAAACGGCACGGTTTCCCCTAACCGTGATCAAACCATGCTCCCTATAGAAATCCCCCAAATTTATTCAAAACTATTAAAAACTCTCCCAACCTCCTCTCAACTCATCCCATGCACATTATACACACAAAATAGCGTAAAAAAGTCTATATACCACAAAAAGAGGGTGCTACATTTTCCCCACCATTGGACTTTCCATCCTCGGAAAGTAGTGAACCCACCATTTGCCGAAAGATCTCTGGTCATTACTCGACCATCTCATTCTCCTACACCCAAGTCTCCTATTGGATCCGACCATGTTTCAACAAAACCCAAACCAGACTAATGATTTTAACCCACAAGACTTTATCATGCCTATCCACAACCCTCACTCACATGTGAACCAATGAAGCATCTGTATCTAGCTTAACATGATCCCATCGAATAACATGGCCCGGATCTGGCTGATACTTTTGCAACTGTGACACATGAAACACATTGTTCACTGCACTAAACCTAGGTGGAAATGAATAATGATAAGCCACCTCACCAACCCACTAAAGAATCTAAAAAGGTCCAATATACCTCAAAGATAACTTTCCCTACTTCCCAAACTGATGATGATCCGCATAGAATTTATGAAGACTCTGATCCATCTTCATTCTCTTCCAGATTAACTTGATCTTCTCCGTAGTCTCCTGGACAAGGCTCGGTCCAACCATTGAGGACAAACCCGTTTTCCCAAAGCATAGTGGAGAATGACATGGCCACCCATAAAATTCATCAAACGGATCCATATGTATGGATGTGTAATAACTATTATTTTATGAGAACTCAACCAATGACATGTGCTCCTCCCATGGGCCACCAAAATCCACAACACAAGATCACAACATATCCTCCAATGTTTGTATCATCCTCTCGGACTAACCATCTGTCTGAGGGTGATACATTATGCTAATAGTCAACTGTGTCCCAAGGGCTTGTTTTAATGATTTCAAAAAACGTGATGTCAACCTCAGATCGCTATCTGATACAATAGAAACAGAAACACCATGCCTCTTTACCACATCCTGGTATATATTTTGAATAGATCCTCCATCGTAGTAGATTCACAAATCGGGATGAAATGGGCTGACATCATTAGCCGATCCACTATCACCCAAATGGAATCGTGCTTTCTGACCGTTCATGGGAGACATGTTAGACAATCCATCGCTATTTGCTCCAACTTCCAAACAAGGACTGGTAAAGACTACAACATTCTTACTAGCCTATGATGCTCTACCTTGACCTGTTGGCATGCCAAGAATCTTGAAAAAAACTATTCCACTGTTCTATTCATACCATCCCATCAGAACTGTGCTTTCAATGCTTTATTCATTTTCTGAATTCCAGGATCAACAACCCATCTGGAATGATGATATGACTTTAGAAGACACTTCTAACAAGCAACTGGTTCAACTATATGATTCTGAAAACACAAATATAAATCTCTATTCATTTTCCAACCCTCAATGGTCTCCCCAGCATTGAGTTTCGAACTCATGGTCAAACACCCAGAATTTGATATTTGTGCCTCTTTAACCAGGCCAACCATGTCTAGAATCAACAAAACCAGAAATAAGACCACTCAATCACCCTGGTCCTCACATTCCAACTGCATGTTAGCTATAACCGACATCAACTCCCACTGGTCTGATGCATGTTTCACCACCTGAGCATATGATTTTCTACATAATACATCCACCACCAAATTTCCCTTACTTGGTGTGTACATCAAGTCAAAATCTGTCATTTGAAGATATTCCATCAATCTCCTTTACCTCAAGTTCAAGTTCCTTTGTGAGAAAATATGCTTCACGATCTTATAGTCGGTATATACCATGAATTTCTCACTCAAGAGATAATGACACCACACTTTCAAATCATTGATCACTACTGCCAATTCCAAATCCTGATTTGGGTAGTTCTTCTCATGCACCCTCAACTATAGTGATCCATATGCAACTACATGTTTCTCTTGCGTGATAATGCACCCCAACCCTGATCTCGATGAATCACATTACACCACGTACCCTTTTCCTAGTTCTAGAAAACCCATGATTGGTGAGGATGTTAGGCGACCATTTAGCTCTTCTAAACACTGATGAAACTGTTCATTCCCTTATAATGGAACATTATTTCATATCAAAGTTATCATCAGTGAAGCTAAACATGAAAAATCACGAACCAAACACCAATAATACCTAGAAAGACCGAGGAAAATCTGTAGCACATACACATTCATTCCAATATTCCATGAGATACCAGCCTCTATCTTTTCTAGATCCATTGAAACACCCCTTTCAGAAATCACATGGCCATGAAAACGGACTTCCTGTATCCAAAAGTCACACATTGACAATTTGGCATACAACTGATGATCACTCAAGACCCCCTAGTCTGTCACTAAGTGCTGCTCATGCTCTTTCCTTATCCTAGAATAAACAATAAAATAATATACAAACACCACCTCAAATAAATCTTGATACCTCTAGAATATCTGATTCATCAATGCCATGAACACCACTGGGACATTAGTTAGACCAAAAGGCACAACCACATAATCATAATGGCCATATCTACTTCTGAAGGCTATTTTATGAATATTGTCCTTCCTCCCCTGCAATTGATGATATTCTGACATTAGGTAGATCTTGGAGAACAACTGGGCTCCCATCAACTGGTCAAAAAAAATAACCAATTCATGAAAGTGGATATCTTCTCTTTATCATAACTTGGATATGTCTACGATAATCAACACAGAGCCTCAAAGATCCATCCTCTTTTTTTACAAACTACACCATCCATGCCCATAGAGATGTTCAAGGCCAGATAAACCCTTTGTTTTATAACACTAACAACTAGACTTTCAATAATTTAAATTCATTTTTGTGCCATTCGGTAAGATGGAAGTGAGATAGGACTGGTCTTAGAAAGGAGATCAATTGTAAACTCCACTTCCCTTATGGGACGTAACAAAGTGAATTATTCTATAAAAACATCCATGTATTGATCCACCTCTATCGGAAGAACACTCTACTCAACACCCTCTACTGATTCCAATGAAAACACCACCTACTGATACGATAATGTGCCCACTACTAGTTCCACGAAACCTATTGCACCCTGCCTTTCATGCCTCTCTCCTATAGAGAGATGTCTAATTCTATCATGTGGCCTAAAATCCATTTTTTGCACATTACAGTAGATGTGGTCCATAAATGCCACTAGCCAATCCATTACCAGGATTACATCATACCCAACCATCTCAAACACTAAGAAATTCCACATTAGCTCAACCTCGCCCACAACGATACGACATGCTCAACACAAGAAGGCTCAACACTCTCTTTGACCCAGAGGAGTTTGATATTTCAAAACTGAATGCATCATTTCTACCCTTAAACCTAGAAACTCAACCACATAAGCAGCAATAAAATAGTGCGAAGCACCCGTATTAAATAGAAATTGCATCTATTTAGAATTTAGAAGAATAATACCTTGTACTGTGGATGGCCCCGAATGATCATCCTCCACAAACTGCTCAGCTCTGAACAATGCCTTGGTTTTCACACTTTTCCCTTTATTTCCCTGTTGATGAGTTGCGGTGTTCTGAGAATCAACATGACTGACTTTTCTATGATGAAGAGGGATATGATGTTTTCCTCATCCCATCAAAGCATAGTATGTCTTCGATCCCTGAGGTGTGTCAAACGCACACAACCTCAGAGCATTCCTATAATAGCGCAGAAGATGCCCCATATTCTTTCAATTGTGACATGATCAAGGTTGCGCCATAAAGTCCCTCTTGAAGTGTGTCGTAGAGTGACACTAAAACATCCTGGTTTTCTCTAGGGCTTTGGAGGAAGATTTATAGATCCTGCCATCGGATTTTGTGCCATACTCCCACCCTGGGAATAAGTGTCCCTCCTCCGTTTGAACCTAGCATTAGAGTACCCACTATTCCCCATGGTTACAACCACCCTTTCTCTACCCATAACTCCCAACATATCCTGCCCAGCCACTGATGCTCGATTCACCATCATTGTGTAATCACTGATACACATCACTGCAATTTTTGAATGAATCTAATGCATTCACCCCACTTCAAATATACTTGCCTTCAATGTCATGCTACCTGACACCTTGAGTGCAATCCACAGTAAGCTCATAAACTTACCTGTATACTCAACCACCGACATATTCTCTTGCTTCAGACTGAAGCAAATAGTTGTGCGCTGAATTATGAATGTATGTGGGTAGTGTTTTTTTATTAAACAATTCCTCATAGCCTTCCCACAGCATACCCTGGTCCGTTATTGCATGGAATACGAACACCCACCACTGAAGAGAAAGATCCTATATATTATATGTTACTAGCTTTAATTTCATCTCTAACATCATCCCCATGAATTTGAAAACTCTGTTCATTCTGGATAGCCATGCCTTTACCCTTTCCAGGTCAGAATCACCCCTAATGATGGGTAGATCCTACTTTTGAAACCGAGCAGCATAATCAACATGCTTTGTCTCTTCCCCTCTATTCACACTTCCCACATCTCGGAAAGATTGCACTATTATCAGGACTAACTGCTGGTTCACCTAGGGCTCAGGTGCAACCATGTTCTCATCAGCAACTTCCAGTTGGTATCTACGACACCTACCCAGTTCCATTTCTATAATCAGAAGACAAACAACCATGAGTCTCACTTTCGTAGACATCAAGAATTCCCATTTCAAATATCATTACACAACACTATCACAAAAAGGATTTCCACCTTTCCACATTTTCCATGTTTCACCATTTTTGAATACCAAATCATTTTCAAATTACCAAATTTATTCAGAGTACAATTTCACAAATTTGAAAAACCTTTTCTCAATTCATCCCATAAATCATTATACCAAATGAAATATGCATCCTAGAGGGAATTCATTTCTACCATATATGCCATTCAAATCTCAGTGGCTACACCCAAGACAATGAAATTTCAAATGCCTATAAGTGTCTCCAAAACAATTCTGTACCCGACTCCCTGGTAACCTGATGTTCAGCATAAAAGGGATAGCTACATTATTTTATTCTATACATTCCTTGTTTCGACATTCCTACAGCTTGCTACTATCCCGACTCATGTAATATACCACAAAGAATGTCAAATCCAAATCCGAGAATCTACTCCAATGGACCGAACATGCTGATACAACTTGTAATATCCCGTCACTGCCTCATTGGAATGAGGAGGTGGTGTGAGTTACATGGCCTTATAAGATGTTCCCAAGGTGCCAAAGGCTGAAAATAAATGTCAAGGGCTTCGAGAAACGATTTAACCTTGAGAAAAATCCAACCAACCAAATGATTAACTATCAACAAGTACATGATGCATGTCAACACAACAACCAACTCATACATCCCCAATAGGGAACTACACTATTACACAATACAACCCACATACCAATACAACCAACACAATATCCATGTACTATTAGGAAGACTAAACAAATGATCCAAAATAAGCCAATACACACTCCACTGCTCCACACCAAGCTCCACGCTCCAAGCACCACCACATATCCCATGGATCGCCACGAACCACTAACAATGAGACGTTTTACCGTTACCTGTATCTCAGAATACGACATCTGCAAAAGAACCAAATTAAGAAAGAAGGGCGTGATTACTAATACTCAGTAGATTTTACCCAAATGACTTCCCTAGAGATTCCACTAGGATAAAACTGTTAGCACATTTATACCAACCAGTTTATATAGAATAATCACAAGTGTATCCAATACCATCAGACAAACATACTCTTACGAAGCCACCTCACCAAACCCAAGCACACAAGGGAAAGACAAACAATAATTCCATATGACATCTCACCATTTCATATTAGCACAAAATTTACAACTTACAAAGAAACACACAACAAAGCAACCATAACGGTGGGAGTTCTTCCCATCCCGTTCACCCCATTTTCAACTACCGGTGCTTCCTGGCCACTATCAATCATGGTGGAACTTCTGTTCACTATCCATCACCATTTATAGTGAGACATCCCACCCACATTCACAAAACATTTCAACAAGTCACAACCAAGCATATAACCCACCTAGTCCACAAGAACATGCAAATAACCATTTCCCTCACATGTCAATCCACTTCAATAAATCACCCATTTATTGAAATCACTCATTTATCATATTCCATGTCAAAACCCCAATTCAATAAAACAAATTATTTATTGAAATCCATTTTCATAAACCATTTCCTTAACCCAAGAAAAGCCTCAAATTTGAAAATCTAGATTTTAAAATTTTACAATAAGAACATTGAATCGTAAAACCCCCTTTTCCTAAAGGAATCCACAAACATCCCCAAAGGGATTCCCAAACAATTTCAAACCACAAAACTACAATTATTTTCAAGAAGAAAAAATAAATTTTAACCAAGCTTCATGTTCTAAACATATGGAGTCAAGAGAGAATCCACCTACCTTTAGGGTTCCGACGAAATTGTCCCACAAGCAACCAAACCCCGATCCGGGAAAATGCTTCACAAAAACCCCTCAATATCTCCTTCCCTATCAACCACAAGACTTAAAATCAACTCCCAAGGAAACAAAAATAGTTGATCTACATGCAATGAATATAGATCAAGAAAACTGAGAGAGAGGGAGATTAAGATCGAGTGGAAACCACAAAGAACCCAGGATGAGTGACTTACCCTGGAGAAAACACCTTCAAAACACCAATAAACACCTTTTAATTGCTTATAAAATGATGGGGAGGGCACCTTCTGCCTCTAAGAATCCAAAATCCTGAGTGAGTCTCGAGTGGGAGAAGATTGGGAGTGAAATAGGTCAATCACGAAGGAGCCTAAATTTAAAATCCCTTTCTTCAAGTGGTCGCACGGTTAGTGTGCACGATTTGAAAAACCGTGCGTTAACCTTGCCCACGACAATGTCTCGAGAGGAGGGGTCTCCAAGGTTGCCTCGAATGGTTTGTAAAATCATAGGTCGACTTTTCGAATCCTACTGCCTCCCCCCTGCATGGTTTCCTGGAGAACCCGTATAGTTTCCCCTAACTGTTCTCAAACCGTGCTCCCTAAGAAAAGCCTCCAAACTTATTCAAAACCATTCCGAACTCTCCAAACCTCTTCTCAACTCATCACATGAACTTGAATCACATAAAAGAGCATTAACAGAGGATACATACCTCAATCCAATGGTTATACAATTGAATAATGATCTATAAAATTTACAAATAATGTATTCTCACATAGTAACCCTCTTAGACATATTATAATTATATAAATTATTCATAACATGGGTAAATGAAAACATAATAAATGGTGCGATATGATTCTCAGTAATACTAAACATGGAAGATATCAATCGATGATCATATGTCGGCATATGATAAGTATACGGGTATGAAAATTTGACCATAACATAAGAAAATCAAACCCATTTAGCCGTAGATCATAAATTTGAAATCATAGACATAGGATTTGGTATAATGGTCTGGAAACATCATATGTCAATCATCATCCATGAGATAACAACATAAGATAAATACATAATTTCATAGAATAAAAGCAAGACATAAAAATTAGAATAAAATCATATGTCAAGGTTTCCCATTAAGAAATTAATCACAAAAAAAATATAGGGTTAAAAAATATTTTACCAAATCATATGTCGTGGTCTCTGAATAAGACTTTCTCACATAATAAGATGGGGATTTATACTTATGTACCTTCTTGGTCTTATTATACCCACTAGTATACCATCTTTTACATGGGATAAATAACCATGTATCCATGAGAACATTAGTTATTATATTTTCCGAAAATCATTGGAGTGATATATAATTTCAATATCACCCATAAAAAATTGAAAACCATACCTAAGTGCACAACACGAAAATTAAATATTTCATCATTTTATCAATGTATAATTAACACATTTGAATGAATGTGGTTTTAAGAATCGACCTTAAGAATTCATTATCCCAATACATCCATAGAACGAATGTGAATAGTATTACAATATCATAACCACATAAAACCATAACAATGCTTAAATTTTTTTTTCAGAGGGATGAGAAATCAATTTCATAGAATCAGTTAAAATATGCTTTCAAAATCAATAAAAACACCACTTTACTTTTTATATCTTTTTAAAACTAAAATTACTTAAAAAATCGAATATGATTTTATTTTTATATCTTTTGATACATATAAGTAAATATTCATGAAAATGTAATACATGAAAATATAAAAATTAATTCATGTTTTTTATGTTTAATGAGAATATTATTTTCTATAATTTATGAAACATCAAAAGTTGCATGTATAGAAAACAACAAAATGATTAATTTTAATAAAAATTAAATAATTTAGTAGAATTTTAAATTAACATTCCAAAAAATTTAAGTAGAGGAAAAAATTATATAAAAATATTTTATGAACATTAATAAGGAAGGGAAATATTCCCAACCAAAATAGATGAAATATTGTCATTGTTTCATAAAAAAAATTTCTAAATCATATTATGTACCAAATAGTGAAAAATAAAAGGATTAAGTTAAATACCAATAAATAAATATAGGATAATTAAATGGACAGGTTTTAAAATATATAGAATATATAGTTTCTTAAATATTAAATTAAAACACAAATAATCTCAATAAAAATGAGATTTTAACATAAAGCCTTACATGAATTCATGATTTTCTTCATATGAACTTTTAACCTCATGTATAATAAATAATTATTTATTATAAATATATAACCTAAAAATATTGATACATATCATACAATATATAATTCCAATATGATTTCAAATTAGCAATTAAAAATAATTCTTTCTTAAAATCAACATTCAGAGTGTTGACTATTTCATTTCTCAAGCAAGCTTTAGTTTGATGGTGCTAATCATTTCCCTTTGGTCGTATTTTAATTACATAAATAGAATTAATAATATCATAAATATCATATATATTTATTATATATAATTTTAAATCCATAAATATAATGTGGTGATAAAAAAATGAAGTACATCACTTCATGGTGGTAGTAGTCTGCACGTATGCACGAGTGATGTTTTTTAATTTTTAATGTATAGAATGAAAAAAGTAAAATAAAAATTAAACTATTAATAATCATAAATATATCATATATATCATATATATTAAGTAAATCTATCATTACAATCAACCATTTAAATTGGAAATTAAATATAAACTACAACGATCTATGGTGGTGGTAGTCAACATGTTCACAGAAGTGATATTATTATCCAATTATGGATGTAATGGAAAGAATATAGATGATATATTATCATTATATAATCATAATTATTTCATAAAAATCATATATAACTATTATATACAATTCTATAACCATCCATGAAAAGCAGTGATAAAAAATACATAACATTGCTTCATGGTGATAGTAGTCTGTAGGTACACATTATCATTGTTTTTTATTTTCCATTAGATGTAAAGGAGAGAGAAAATTATTTCAGAATTATAATAAATGAATTTTATAAAATTAAATATAATAATTTCACCATTATAATTTTGTTATGGAATATTTAGGAAATGTTATGGAAGAAAGAATCTCGAAACAGATTATTAAAGACAATTACCTCTTCTTTGGGTATCTTCATTTGGCATACACATTAAGCCTTGTTGTGATTATATTTTTATGAGAAAAATAACTCTACGATGAATTTTGGAGTATTTTTAATTGATTTGGAAAGATATTTTTCAATATAAATTTTTATGTGATGTGGAGAAGTATTGAGAGGTGGTGCCGTTTTATATGAGTGGTGGATGAAAAACTTATAAATACCAGAAACATTATTGTATAACATATGTCATAATAAATTAAAAAAGAATAAAATGGAAATATTTTGAAAAATATTTTGTTTATGGATAAATGAAACTCAACCAAAAAAATTAAATATATATATTTTTGATATTTCGAAACACACTACTTTGTTTAACTGCCTCTTTAATCCTTTTAACCCTTGTCATAGGGATTAATTTTTACCATGGTTAAAAATCATTATGAAAAAATATATATTTGAATTAATTTAAATATTATAAAATTATTATCCCATGTATGGAATATAATTTTTGATATTTAAATATCATAAGTGATAAGAATTATTTTTAATACATGTTTTCAAATCATAATGAAAAACTATTTCTAGAAAAATGTATAATTTATCCAAAATATATTTTTATTCCAAAATCATGTTTAATTTTAATTACTAAGGAATAAAATGGATTATGTTTGATAAATTATACTTATTTTTCTTTAAAATATGAAATATAAACCAAACCCTGTGAAATATTAACAGAAAGAGAAGGACAATTTTTTTAATAAAAAAATTTATTAGATTTAAAAAAATTAAAACATATATTTATAAGTTCAAAACTATAATTTTAAATTAATTATAATAATTATAAAATATTTTTTATTTTATACTTTAAAATTTATAAACATTCATGTCATTTTTATATCATGATATTTTTATAAAAGTGATAATTATTTTTAAATTGGTATTTTCAATATTCACAAAAAATCGACCATTTGAGGAAAATTTAAAAACATTATCCTAAGAAAAAAATGACATTAAAAAAATTTAGTTTATTTCACTAATTTGAAATTCTAAATTTTATAAATTTACCATTTAAATGATAATACATAAATTAAGGGAAACCCACTTTTATATAAAAAGTCCACTTTTAAATGTATAAGTTCTTAATTATATATTATTTTGTCCTTATCATTATAAATCTAGTACTTATCTCCCAAAAATTAATAAATAAATTTTTATTAGGAAAAATTATATATATATATTTCATAACATAGTTTCCCCTATTCATATCCACCAAACAAACGAATAACATTTGATAGTAATATATAAATATTTATATTTTTATACTGTATCTTGGTACATATAATCTTGATGTTGCATGTAAGGAAAAATAATAAACAATTAAAATTTATTTAATGAGAAATATTGTTTGGAAAAAATTATTGAAAGAAACATTACAGTGTTTTTGGGTTGATTGTGTTTGTGAAAAAATTAGGTAGACAAGAGCAGTTGTGGAGTTCCAGTATGATTTTTTACTAGTTATGTTAATGAATATTTAGGATAGTAGAACGGATGCTTTGAAAGATGTACATAAAGGTGCATGTACAATGTGGATCCTTTTCCTTGTATTTGGAACGTTTTTTGGTATAAAAATTTGATAATGGAAAATTGTGTTTGTGGAAAAGGTAGTATTTTTGTGTAAATGTAAAAAATCCATGCAAGTGTGAAGTTGGTTCCTAGATTTGTGCACAAGTGAAGATTCAAGACCATCATGTAATAATACATCAATGGCTAGTGTTGAAATAATTTTTTTGAAACTGCACAAAAATTATACTAACACAAAAATGATATAGCTATATAAAACAATGTAATAGAGACTATATCAAACATCCAAGGGAAGTAAAAATATAGAGTTTATCTCTTATGAAATTTTTCATGCAAATTTAGATATCCATAACAAAATGGAAAAAGTACGTGCATAGTAGATGTTATTTAAGAATATTGTGCATAAGGGAAACCGTGTCTATAAATAATAATCTACCCCTATAATTTAATAATCTCAACCCTAATATAAAATTAGGGTTTTTGATCACATAAGGGTTTCACAGAACTATTTCTTATGCGCACAAAAGATAGATCAGTTAATTGTAGAAAATGTACTTTTTTCTACAATACCAAAACATTTTCTACAACAATATAAAATTTTCATGAATGTTTTGAGTTCCGCAAAAGTCCAAAATTCTAAAAAAAGTATATGTTCAATGGTAAAACATAAATTTTGTGAAAAACGGTTTTATAGTTTCATACAAGCCATACAATGTTTGCACGAAATCAAAAGTTGGGTGAACCAATAATGATTTTCCCTATATTTATATGGTAAAAGGTTATTTATCAAGTGGATGAAATTAGAACATAATGATGCACTAAATTGGGTATAAATTTTTTAATTCATGTAGCCAATGAAAAACATTCCGAAGGAGTAGATAATGCACATGAGTTGAGGAGCAGTCAATTTTAAAATAATGATTGGTCGTATACCAGGAGGGATAATGAGTCTGCTCTGACACTTGTATTCGATGATATTTTTGTGGAATTAGTAAATAAAAAATTTTACAATGTATTCTCCTTGGATGTAGTCTTATGAGGGTGGAACAAGTAAAATTATTGTTTGTTATGCAAGTTTTAATTCTTATATTTTTCATTACAATTTAATGGACAGATAAGAATTTTTTTTAACACTAAAACAAGATCCAAATATATAATTGTTTTAATCTTTGATTCTTGGATTCACCCCCTATGAATATTTAACCTAGTTGGGATAAAACATTTATTAAAAATATATTAGTTTGTTATAGAAGATATATTATTTTAATTGTCCTAATATGTATTGGACTAAATTTGTTTTATTTTTCCCATTAATTCATCGATATCACCATGATAACTCTTATTTCATTGAGTAAGTTAATTTTGATATTTATGATGATGAATTTTTTTTTGGAGCCACCTATTGTAATTATCTATCATCAATGAAGGTTTTCTGTGGGTGATTCATTTCTTGAGTTCATGTTTTATGGAAACATGGTAACTTGGATGAGAGTACAATGGACGGTGACTCACAAATGCGTACTCAATGTTGTGGATTGTTTGATTATTAATTCTTATTGTGCTGTTGAGATTGTTTTATGATGATATGATTGATTATATTTCTTCCTTTTTTACTATGATTGTGATTTTGAGGGATGATGAGATTCTTATTTGAGGGTTATCTCATATGGTGTTTGGGTTCCTAGATTTAATATTCTCTTTCTTGGTTTTCTCATGACTCTAAAGGATGAGAACCATTTTGGAGGTTTATAATGTAGAGGCGTGAATGTTCCTCAATCCTATAAAATGTGTATTTAGGTAGTTTGAGGTGCCACATGGGTTTATTAAAGGATATCAAGGGTTACAAGATCAGTAATGGATTTCTAAAGTCAAAAATGTTAATTTATGAGGAGTCCTATGAAATTTTAGGTATCATTTTAATTCTTGGGGCATACAGGTTTTTTCCCTTGGGATGTGAATTTTAGGTTTGAAATGATTGATTTTAGTTATTTTTATATCATTTTGGCAATCTATATCATTTAGTTGTGTGTGTTAGTGGGTTGGGTCTGTTGGTTTAATTTTTATTTAAAATAGAGAGTATAAACATATATTTGGAAACCTTGTATCTTCACAACAATTTTTTTGAATTTTTTTTCCATGTCCACATTTTGTTGAGTGTAATTGGATACAATATTCATGTTATGGTTTAGTGGTTTAAGGATTGATTTTTATTACGACGAAAATGATCATTTCTGAAGACCCTATTCCATTGTGGATATAATCCCTATTTTTAAAATAGGTTAAATTACCCTGATATTTTGGGAGATATTCATATTTTAATAAATAGATTAATGATTTTTTACTAGACCCATTTTTCCATTATTAAGGAATCACCTAACTATATAGGGTAACTACAAATTTTTATTTTAAATTCTGACCATCTCTATCCTTGGTTTGACCATTTGAGTCTAAATTGAACCTTAGTTATCAATTTTATCTCATTTTGTTCTCTTTAGTCATTTTTGTATGGTTCAATATATTATGCTTCTTCTGTTTGATATAATTGATTCAATTATGGCTTATTTCTCCATTATTTTCAACTATCTTCATATTTATTCATTTATATCATATTCTACATCCTCATAAGACCATGTAATTACATGTGGTAATTTTTTGGATGGGTCTTGTTTAATTTTTAGATGGTTGGATAATTTCAATAAGTATTTTAGGTTTCTAATTGAATCATTGTAGTTTTTGGTTTTCATTTATCATCCCATTATTTGATAATTATTTTAAGTTCCATTATATGAGAGGGATTGAAGATATATATTATTATATCATGTGTTAAATGTGGAATTATCATTCCAATGTTTTTATTATGTGAATGGTTGGAATTAACCAAAAAATGATAATGAATTTGATTAACAGGAATTGGAAAGGGAAATGTGATTTTCTAGTTATTTATGTGTTTTCCATTTATCTATATATTTATGTTTAGATTTATTGATAAGAGTTTTCTTGATATCATGAATATTGTTGATTTATTTATCATGTTTATAATTTTATAGCCACTTATATAAGATATCAGAAGGATAAGATATTATAATCTAGTATTTGATATATCAATTTTATGTGTAAATTTTTTAATATGAAGTGAAACATGGTATGATAATGATATATTTTTATTTATTTATATATTCATTGATATTATTTGACTTTTGTTAATAATGTCGATATTTATTCACTATTATAGTTAGAAACTCCTTAGTATAATTGGTTTTTGCTAGTTGAGAAGTAAGGTGATGATACGATAAAGTTCTGGAGATTATTTGGAGTTATTGTTTTGGGTTAGTGTGGATAGTGTTGTATAAGTGGTGCATTTAAGTTTTGTATATTGTCTTTATTAGGCATGGTTGCCGATTCTATGGTATGAATCAGTTTATGTGTATTTTTTTGTGGCTTCCTGGAAGTATTGAATGGTAAATTATAAATTAAATAAATAAAGGGAATGAGTTATTATTATTTGAATATAATTGAGGTAAATGAATATATGAATAAAAAAATGAATAATCGAATGTAGAATTGGTTATGGTGAAATTATAATGTATTTTGACTAATGAATAATTTATGGGGTTGACGTTATATTTTATCTAAAGTAATAATATTGAAATGTATGTGATTAATTATAAATATATGTGGTATAATGAATATGTTATGGGTTGAAAGTACCAATGTGGATAATAGTGATGTTGAAATAGAACAGTTAAAGATGTTGATAACTGATGGAATTCAAAATGATTTTGTGATAAACAATAGGATAATGATTATTTTCGATAGAATGGTGGTGTTATGGTATAGTTGTGAAGGTAGGTAGTGGTTGAAATAGTGTTCATGTATAAAGATGGTTGTGATGGCTATAATTTTACATATTCGGTATTTGGATTAGATTAGGTAAGTGAGTTTTTATAAATACATTCACTATAGATCTCATAATATTTCACACCACACAACTGGAGTCATGTAACATGACCAGAACCTAAATGAGGTTTCCAGATCCGAGTATTTTCTCTGAACATTCAGGTTATATAGGATTGAGAAGAATAACTAATATTCCTTCCCCTCTACCTCTTCTAGACATAAAAAAATATGTAATCAATTAAATAATTTGTATATGATGATGTGGGTTCATGGTGGAGATGTACATGATTGGAATATGGAATACGTTTTATGTCCTTAATAATTTTATACAATACTATGATTTGTAATATTGATGTGATAGATATGTGTATATGTTGTTATCTGGTTGTGTTTATGCATATGAAGTTATGGTATGACGTGGTTATTTGGATATATATTTATATATATGGTTTTGTGATACTAGTATAATGTTGGTGATATGAATGGAATTTATTATCTAATTTAATAGAGTTATATCATGTTCTTGAATGTAAATTCTATATTATTTTATTCTTGGTATTTGTTTTGGGACAATATCCATCAGTATTACATTATGTTAATTGGGGTTTTTTGGTTTTATTTTATATTTTGGAGTTTCTTATTGTATTTTATCTTATGTTCATAAAATATTTGAGGGTAATACCACACATTCTTGTGTTCAATACCCAAGGTTATAATTTCTAAACTAAGGCCAATTGAAGGTGCGCTTCGAGGGTCACACATGTATTCATTGTTGGCCCAATGTTAATTATATTAGGGTTGGGCAATGAAAGTATATGAATTATCTAAATATAAAATGAAAATTATTCCATTCATTGAAATATTAATTTTCAGGATCCTTTTAAGTCATTAATACATCTGAATCAGTGGTGTAGAATTATTGGGGCTTGAAAACCACTTCTATGATGTGGTAGCCAATTCTTTTGAGTACCTTAACCTATTTTTTTACCCTTCTATCATTATATATAGTATTTTATATATTTCTTTATTTTTTGTAAATTATTTTTGATATACTAAAAATTTTAAATTGATAACTCATTTATTACCATATACATTTATAAGATTGATCATCCATTCCATGAATGATCTAGTAACATGTGTGATTGTTTAGCCGTATGCATCATTAATATTAATGAGTAGCACTTCTCTTGGATCACGATCAAAATGAATATAATATCTCAAATGATCTATCAGTAATGATTTATTATGAAGGGTATCACCTTGAATATTGTAAAAAACTACATCTTGTAACAATTTGATGTGTGGGTACTAAAAGATATAAGACATAATCAGTTTCACTATAAAACAATTTATGAAAAATAGTAAATAAATTTTATGATATAAATATTAAAAATTGTTATAAAAATGATTTATTTTGATATATTGGGATTATAAGGGAAATCTATTCTAAAAAAATAGTATTTTTAGGATTTCATATAGGGGATGGTTTGTAAATTGTTGTAGCTTCCTTATATCTCATTTTATTTCATAAAAAATTCAGTTTGTGTAACAACTACTTAATTATTATTTTTTAGTTTCCCTCATAAAACAATAACTTAATTTATAACTCTTGGTATTCCTAATCATTATTCCTTACTTCTAGTTTTCATGAAGTATTTGTTAGTGAGAATCTAAAACACACCCCTCAAACACATTCATTCGACTCTTCGTGATGAAGAAATAGTGGTTCTTTTTTCATATAATAAATGAATCATCTTTTTAAAAAACATTATAAATAAAATAATAGGGTATATTTTATTGTTTTAATATATAAAATAATATTCAATTTATTTTCTTTCAAACTTATCCATTTATCCCAAATTTTGTGTGATTTCATCTAAAATTTAAAAATTCTTATTAATACAAGCCTCCTATCACATCAAATAATTTTTAATTGAATTACTTATGGAATTTTATTTATCAATTTCCATATCATAAAATTTAAGTAAATAATTTTATATAATAAATTATTTATTTCACTTTCAATGTATATACCAAAAATTATTATAGTGCAATATAACCCATCATTGATTTATGGTATGGGTATGTTGGATCAGTTAGATGATGATTATTATCTATGAACATGTTCTATTTTTATAATAGAACATATATTAAATTCCTTCTTCCAATTAGGTATTTTAAAATAAATTAATATCAATAAATGTTTAACATAAAAATTATATACTCTTTACAAACAATGAATTTATTCCATATTTATTAGGAGACGAAGATGATATATAATTTTTGTGGGTAAATGTAATGGCCCGGACCTCTCCGTCCCATTCCTTTGTGAAAAAGAAGGTGAAGAAGTTTTCTAGAGGGTAAAATGGAATTTTCCTACACCTTCCAGAATTTTGAAACTACACACCGTGTAGTTTGAGTACACGCCACGTACCCCCTTTCCGGGTATACCCCGTGTTGAAGGTCGTGTCCTTGCTGTGTGAAGTAATGGGTGCACGCCGTGTGTCTAGTTCTACACGCCGTGTAGTCCTTCCCCGCGTACACGTTACCAATCAACGACTGTGTACCGTGTTGGAGTCGTTTCCTTGCCTTGTTCAATAAATGAGTACACTCCGTGTTTCTAAAAATCACGCCGTGTAGTCCTTCCCCACGTATGCATTACCCTCAAACCGTGTGTTGACCAGTCAACGACCGCAGATCCGTGTTGAAAGCCGCGTGGAGACCAGGTAAAATAACCGAGTACACGCCGTGTACCATAAAGTACATGCCGTGTACTTTTTATTTTTTCGCCTATATAAGGAGGGGTCGCCTCCTCTTTTCAACTCACTCCTCTCCTCTCCTTTCCTCTGAGCAGAGTTCTCCCAAGAGACTCGACGACTCTTTCTTCCCTAACTTCTTCTTCCGAGCTCCGATTTACGATCCATCAGCAGCCACAGGATAGTAACGACGAGGCGGAACTTCCGATCTTGGATCCGTTGTCTTTCCTTCGGCCTTTCCTTTACTACTTCCACCTCAGGAGGTTTTTTCGGGACCCGACAGAAGTGACGGACGCCGATAGACATCTTCTAAGGTTGATCCGGGGGAGCGTTGTGATCGGAAACTGTTGAAGTAGGGATATTACCTTCGTCTCTCTAATTTGTGAATCATGTAGGGTGGGTTTCCTCTTGTTTACGTGAAACACATTTGGACCAATTAAATGAAGATAATAATTGGTTAAAGAATGGGGTTGGCTTGTTTGTGATTGTTGTTACTTTATATCCTGTGATATTATGTTGTGAATTTAATGAGCTTCTGCCTACTGAAAATCATGGTCATTGGGGGCCTTTACTTGCGAAATTAAATGTTTCTCTATCGTTTAGACCATTTTTGTGAATAGAACCCTGTTGAATGTGGAATTTGGTTAATCACGTAAAGTTGGCTGTTTAAAATATGGAACCCTTGTTTGATCACCCCGGCTGAAAAAAAAGTGGAATAATGAACATGTGGGTGTTGTCTTGGATACGTGTCATGTGATGGGGGTGTTTTGTGGGTTGTTGTGGATCGGGTGAGCAGCGGGGATGCGGTTGGCTTGGTTGTGGGTTGGTTGGCTGATAAGAAGGACTTGGTTGTGTTGCTTGTGTTTTCCTAACTTGTTTTGTGGATGACAGGGATATTATTTAAGAATGATCGATGTGGTTGGTTGTGGATAGTTGCCCAGTAGTTAAGGAACTAAATAAACTAATTTCTTCTGAAACGTGAAAGCCTAAATGGTGTTGAGGTTGGTTGTTGTATGCATGCTACGTAGTAGTAGTGCCGAGGTACGTGCTCAGTTTCTCTGTTTAAAATCCATAGGTTGGGTTGTGTGGTTGGTATATATATATATCTGTATCTTTTGTGTTTTATCACACCCCACCCATGTTATGCACCTAGTTCCGAACACTCCCATTTCATGGGAGATGGTGTTTTTCCCTTAGTTACTAGATCTTTCCTGCTCCTTCTCCCCTAGGTTGTGATGGCTTGAGGCGACCATACACCTAAGACTCTTCGGGTAGGTTTCGATTTGGGTGGCTTTAGCCCATGACACTTCGGGCATGATCTACTATTTCCAATGAATCTTCGGGATGATTCCCAAGTGTGTGCAGGCGGGATACGTGGTTGTGAGGCTCTGGTGTGTGCGGGCGGGATACGTGTTTGTGAGGACCAGGTGTGTGGGGGCGGGATACGTGGTTGTGAGGCCCAGGTGTGTGCGGGCGGGATACGTGGTTGTGGGGCCCAGGTGTGTGTGGGCGGGATACGTGGTTGTGAGGCCCAGGTGTGTGCAGGTGGGATACGTGGTTGTGAGGCCCAGGTGTGTGTGGGCAGGGAGAGTGTGGCAGCGTCAGGATGTTCGTCATTAAGAAGAGAAGCTAACTAAAGGGAAATGGTGTGGGGTACCCAATAGTCTTGTTCTAATATACTACTACCTATTGTGATTGTGTTTTTGGTGAGTGTTGCTGGTGAGGATGGGTGGATTGAATTCCTTACTAGGCTTCTTTTGTTGTTCTCACGGGACATTAGGATGTCTCCCACTTGTGCACGAGAGCTTTAGGTTTCCCTACTGAGTATACAAGTATTCTCACCCTACGTTTAATTTCAGGTTTCCAGGAGGACTACCAGGGTCATGCGGGACCCTACTAGTAGGACAGTTGGAGTGGTTTCAGTTGATGTTCTCTTGTTTTCTTTTGGTATTGTACTTTGTGCTTTCTTGTATTATTAACTTGTTATAAAATTATTTAAACATGCATGTGGGATTGGTTTCAGTTTATTTATATACACTTGTTCTTTTCCTTTTTGGTGGTTGACTTGTCCTATTTCCCAATCCTAAATAAATAAAAGGGTAATGCCTCCCATATTTGTGAAAATTCATACCCTTGGTGCTAGTCGCCACCCCGGGGCCTACTGGAGGTGGGACTCGGGGCTCATTATCTCCCTCTCACCATTTCCAGCTTAGGAGGGGAATCTTTAGTGGTAGGGGTCGTGACAAAATGCTATCAGAGGCTGATGGTTGAGAGATAGGATGGATTCTGAAGTTAGTCACAGTGAGGATTGCATGGGATGGTAGGGTGACAATGTTAGTAATATTGGTGCGTGACATAGGCCAGGGAAGACTGGCTAGGACACGGGATTTTAGGCCCCCCTGTGATTCAATGCAAGGACTCTGAGCCTACCCAACGACCAAGTGAGACTACATTGAATGCAGGGTAGAGACCCTAGGGAAGGTACATGCATCATCATGATTGTGTTTTACTTGATTTGGGTGTTCTGGGAATGAAATTAAAATAAAATGATAAAATAAAACCTTGAATTTCCTTACTACTTGGGCTTAGGCTATCCTTGTTTACCATACAACTATTGAACCTGGACATTGTCCCTGGGTGGCTCAGACGGCCGAGGCCCAACAGATTCAGGTGGTCGATCAGTTGAGGATTGACTGAGAGGAGGGTGATATACAGCGGCAGAAGACTCTCCGTTCTTTCCAGTGGTAGACCCTCAAGAAGTACGAGGGTAGTAATTCTGACACTGTGACGGAGGGGTGGTTTGAAGGGCTGGGGATCAATTTTACCTTAAACCATGATTCGAGGGAGTACTGGGTTCCCATAGCAGTCAGTCAGTTGAGAGGTGCAGCACGAAATTGGTGGACACTCTACCTCAGAGAGAGGATAGAGGCAGAGGCTCCATGGGCTTACATTGAGAAGGAATTCCAAGAGTAATTCCTTTCTTCCATGATCAAGGAGGATAAACGGTAGGAGTTACTCTACCTTCAGCAGGGGAGTACGTCGGTACGAGAGTTGGGGATCAAGTTCAAGGATCTCTTGCGCTTTGCTCCGGATCTTTTTTCGGATGAGGAGTCTCGAGTGAGACGTTTGGAGGAGGCGCTTCGTCCTTCGCTCTAGTATGCTGTCACCCCCTTCACCCTTATGACGTAATTGGCGGTACAGAAGAAGGGATAGGTTGTAGAGAGGATGCACTTGCTGGGAGGAGCACCCGAAGAGGGGAACCATCCAGGCTCGTCGAAGGGGAAGGCAGTCAGTAGCAGGTCTCATGCGACGGGACCCTCCAGGTTCAGGCCAGTGGGGAGCATGCCCCAGAAGTTCCAGTTCAGATCTTCGGGTCCTCGTCCCTTTTTCACGATCCTAGGACTGAGGTGTTTTCCTTGTGGAGGTTTTGGGAACGTTCAGAGTGGGTGCCCGACCCGAGCTCAGTATGGTGGAGGAGGGAAGGTTCAACGCCCACCTCAGCAGCACCAGTTACCGGCGAGGCCCTTCCAGCAACAGCAGTACCATGCTCCTTCGAGGGAAAACTTTGCGGGAGGAGGCCGACCTCAGGGTGCTCTTCAGGGACCTCATCCAGGTCATGGTCGGTGAAGTGGACGATATCAGAGAGTCAGAAGAGCTGGGCATGGACAGTTGCACGCAGAAGAGTTGACAGCTCCGGCAGGACCAGAGGTGGTGCCAGGTACGATTTGTTTGTTCAGCACTCTTGTTTCCTCTTTGTTCGATTCGGGAGCTTCACACTCCTTTGTTTCACCTGGTCTAGCCCATGCATTGGGACTAGACGTAGAGAGACTTTCCGTACCAGTGGTACTGAGTACAGCAGTTGGAGGCCATACCAGCGTATCTTGTGTTTTCCGGGGATGTGGGCTGACGTTGGGACCACATCGATCTAGTGGGGACATTCTTCTGTTACAGATGTAGCTATATGATGTCATCCTCGGCATCTACTGGTTGTTTTCTATTGGTGCAGTTATCGACTACTTCTGGAGAAGAGTCGTGTTCTCCGATGTGGACGGGCAGCGTGTAGCTTTTGTTGGCGAGAGGAGCTATCAGGTGGGAAGCCAGCGTGTGGAGCCTCTCCTTTACTTGTTAGGTGGGCTATCATTGGTACCATCTGATACAGAGATGATGGATGTCTCAGAGGTTGTTGTGGAGTTCCTCGATTTTTTCCTGAGGAGGTTGTAACTCTACCTCCCCCCCCCCGACGTGAGATTGAGTTCAGGATAGACTTACAGCCTGGTGCCCATCCGATTTCGATGGCCCCTTATCGGATGGCACCTTTGGAGTTGCGGGAGTTACGGATTCAGATAGATGATCTGATGGAGAAGGGTTTTGTTCGACCCAGCATATCACCATGTGGTGCTCCAGTTTTGTTCGTTAAGAAGGCAGATGGTGGTCTCAGGCTATGCATAGACTACCGAAGGTTGAACCAGGTAACAGTCAAGAACCGCTATCCCCTCCCAAGGATAGATGATCTCTTCGACCAACTGAGGGGAGAAGGTTGGTTTTCCAAGATTGGTCTACGACCTAGATATCATCAGCTGAGGGTAAAATACAGTGACATCTCGAAGACGGATTTCAGGTGCAGGTATGGTCACTTCGAGATTGTGGTGATTTCGTTTGGAGTTACGAATGCACCGGCTGTGTTCATGGGACTTATGAACCTTTTATTCCGAGAGTTTCTGGACCAGTTCTTCATTGTGTTTATCGATTACATCCTGATCTACTCGAGGTCATAGGAGGAGCACATTGAGCATCTCAGGGCATTCATGGAAGTCCTTCGACAACACCAGATTTACGGGAAATTGTCGAAGTGTTTGTTCTTGATGCAATAAGTACACTTCCTTGGGCACGTGGTGTCTCATCATGTAGTGTTAGTGGACACAATGAAGGTGGAGGCAGTTCTTTCTTGGGAAGCACCCAAAAGCATGGCAAAGGTTCGTAGTTTCCTGGGGTTAGTGGGTTACTATCAGAGGTTTGTTTCCGACTTCTCTCGAGTTGCTGCTCCATTGTCAGCTTTGACAAGGAAGAACCAGGTCTTCCTATGGAGCGAGCAGTTCCAGAAGGCTTTTGACTACCGGAAGGAGAAGTTGGTTAGTGCTCCCATACTCAGGTTTCCAGAGGAAGGGTTGTTGTGTGAGGTGTTTTGTGATGCTTCTTGCCTTGGCTTGGGGTGCGTGCTGATGTTGAATAAGGGAGTGATATGTTATGGGTCTAGGCAGTTATGCCCTCACGAGCGTAACTATGACACCCATGAATTAGAGCTTGCAGTAGTAGTGTTATCACTGAAGTTGTGGAAAAATTACCACTTTGGGGAGCGCTTTGTGGTCTCCTCAGATAACAAGAGCCTGGGTTATATCTTCTCCCAGCGTGACCTGAACTTACGACAGCAGAGATGGGTCGAGTTTCTCCAAGACTATGACTTTGTGATCTCTTACACTGAAGGTAAGTGCAACATTGTGGCTGATTCCCTGAGTAGTAATTCACATTAGGAAGTAGTTCGGGAATCCACTAATGCTTGGAAAGTGATGGGAGAGTTGGCCGCCTTGCACTTGGATTCCAGGGTAGAAGGTTTTAGAGGCTGTTTGTTTCAGATGATGGTGTAGTACTTCTTGTTGCAGTAGGTGGAAGAGTCCTAGTGGGGGGACTCCGAGGCAGAAGTGATGTGGGATCATGTCGATGAGGGGAACGCTCCAGAGGGATGGTCAGAGGACAGCTGACATCAGATGCTTTTCCATGTAATGTTGTTTGTTCCGGAGGTGATGCGTGGGGGAGTTCTCCATGAGTTCCATAGCTCAGCCTTGGCAGTACATCTAGGAGTTTCGAAAATGTACCGAGGCATGAGGGAACAGTTTTGGTTGCCCGGGGTGAAACGGGCAGTGGCGGAGTTTGTGGCTAAGTGACTAGTGTGCCAGCAAGTGGAGGATGAACACCGTGTTCCCAGTGGGTTGTTGCAACCTTTAGATGTACCTGAATGGAATTGGGATGTCATATCAATGGACTTCATCACAGGACTACCTAGAGATCAGGGTGGTTATGATGCTATCTGGGTAGTGGTGGATCGGCTGACGAAATCAGCTCGCCTCTTAGCAATTAAGGAGTCAAGCCCGGTGAGTACCTTGGAACAGAGGTACATAGACGAGGTGGTGTGTTTTCATGGAGTTCCAAAGACTATCGTCTCATATTAGGATACTCAGTTTACCTCATGAGTCTGGAGGGGGTTACAACATGCTTTTGGCACCCATCTACACCTTAGCACTGTTTCCACCCCAGACCGATGGGCAGACGGAGCGGACTATCCAGACGTTAGAGGACATGTTGCGAGCATGCGTTCTGGATTTCAGAGGATCATGGGTACGACACATTCCTTTAGTAGAGTTTTCCTACAACATAAGCTTCCACTCTACTATTGGCATGGCACCGTATGAGGCTTTTAATGGAAGACCATGTCTTTCACCCATTTTCTAGGAAGAGTTTGGTGAGACAGGTGCTCTTGGGCCAGAGGTAGTGCAGAGAACCACAGAGAAAGTCCAGCTAGTTCGTGAGGGGATGAAAGTGGCTCAGGACCGACATAAGTCTTATGTTGATCGTCGGAGGAGGCCCTTAGAGTTAGAGGTTGGAGATCATGTCTTCTTCATGGTTTCCCCTCAATGGGGGCAGCAGAGGTTTGGGAAAGGGAGAAAGCTCTCACCTAGGTTCATCCGACATTTTGAGGTGTTGAGGCGAGTTGGCGAGGTGGCATATCAGCTAGCCTTCCAACCTCTGTTAGAGAAGGTTAATGACGTCTTCCACATCTCCCATCTTCGTCGGTACTTACACGAAGCCTCCAACATTATCAATTGGCGAGAGTTAGATACGGGAGACGATGCGACCTTCGAGGAACGACCAGTCAAGATCGAGGATCGTAAAGAGAAGATGCTCCGTGGACAAACCATTTCATTGGTTCGTGTGTTTTGGATTCATGGCGGCCTTGAGGAGAGCACTTGGGAGCGGGAGACCCAGATGCACGCTCAGTATCCGGAGTTGTTTGACTTTTTTTTCCCTTGTTCTTATGAGCTTTGTGTTGATGTTGTACTCTGTACCTTTGATATATTGAATTCTTGGCTTGTCAGTTGTGAGACCTTTTGTTTCCTTATTACCTAGTAATGAGTAACATGTCCAGATATGTGGGAAAGGAAAAAACTTGACCCTAAATCAAGACACATTAATACATATGCGATTGAACCCATGCGGGTGTGTCATTGCTGCCTAAAGCGGATAATATCTCGACATAGGAGAAGGAATTTCCCAAAACCACGTGTTCAGGCAGTGTGTTGGATGTGTGGTGTTGGGGGTAGTACGAGTTGAAAAATCCTAATGTATGAAAGTGGGAAGACCCAATTCTTAATCGAGATGCATTAATGAGGATGCAATTAAACCCGTGCAGGCGAGTCAGTGCCGCCTAAAGAGGATAATATCTCGACATAGGAGAAGGAATTCCTAACACATATGATTAGTGTTGTTGGTTGGGTTCCTGTTATAATGAGAACCCTAAGAGGTATCTTTTTGGGTCCCCCTAGGTTGGTTTTTGAATTCTTGGGGATGATAATGTTTTAAGAGATATTTGATGTAATGGCCCGGACCTCTCCGACCCATTCCATTGTCAAAAAAATGTCAAGAAATGATCTGGAGGGTAAAATGGTCTTTTCCCACACCTTCTAGAATTTTGAAACTACACACCGTGTAGCTTGAGTACACGCCGTGTACCCCCTTTCCAGGTCTACCCCGTGTTGAAGGCAGTGTCCTTACTGTGTGAAATAATGGGTGCACATCATGTGTCCAGTTCTACACACCGTGTAGTCCTTCCCCGCATACGCGTTACCAGTCAACGACCGTGTACCATGTTGGAGCTGTGTCCTTGACATGTGGAATAAATGAGTACATGACATGTGTCTAAACTACACGCAGTGTAGTCCTTCCTTGCGTATGCATTACCCTCAAACCGTGTATTGACCAGTCAACAGCTGCGGAGCCGTGTTGGAAGCCGCGTGGAGACCATGTAAAATAAACAAGTACACGCCGTGTACCATAAAGTACATGTCGTGTACTTTTTATTTTCTCACCTATAAAAGGACGGGTCCCCTCATCCTTTCAACTCACTCCTCTCCTCCCCTTTCCGCTGAGCAGAGTTCTCCCAAGAGACTTGAAGGCTCTTTCTTCCATAACTTCTTCGTCCGAGCACTGAATTACAATTCGTCAGTGGCCATGGGATCGTAACGACAAGGCGGAACTTCCGAGATTGGATCCGTTGATTTTCCTTCTACCTTTCCTTTCCGACTTACACACGAGGAAGTTTTTTCGGGACCTGACAGAAGTGACAGACGCCGACGGACGTCTTCTAAGGTTGATCCATGGGAGCGTTGCAATCGGAACCTCTTGAAGTAGGGATCTTACATTTGTCTCTCTAATTTGTGAATCATACGGGGTGGGTTTCCTCTTGATTACGTGAAACACATTTTAACCGATTAAATAAAGATAATAATTGGTTAAAGAATAGTGTTGGGATGTTTGTGATTTCTGTTACTTTATATGCAGTGATATTATGTTGTGAATTGAATGAGCGTCTACCTACTGAAAATCACAGTCGTTGGGGTCCTTCGCTTGTACAATTAAATGTTGCCCTATCTTCTAGACCGTTTTTGTGAATGGAACCATGTTGAATGTGGAATTTGGTTAATCATGTAAAGTTGGCTGTTTAAAATCTAGGACCCTTGTGTGATCACCCCGGCTGAACAAAATGGAATAATGAACATGTGGGTGTTGTCTTGGATATGTGGCATTGGATAGGGGTGTTTTTTTGGTTGTTGTGAATCGGGTGAGCAGCGGGGCTGCGGTTGGCTTGGTTGTGGGTTTGTTGGCTGATAAGAAGGACTTGGTTGTGTTTCTTGGGTTTTCCTAACTTGATTTGTGGATGACATGGATATGTTTTATGAACGATCGATGTGGTTGGTTGTGGATAGTTTCCTAGTAGTTAAGGAACTGAATGAACTAATTTTTTCTGAAACGTGGAAGCTAAATGGGGTTGAGGTTGGTTGTTGTATGCATGATTCGTAGTAGCAGTGCCAAGGCACATGCTCAGTTTCTCTGTTTAGAAGCCATAGGTTGGGTTGTGTGGTTGGTATATATATATATATATCTGTATCTTTTGTGTTTTATCGCACCCCACCCATGTTAAGAACTTAGGGATGAACAGTCCCATTTCATGGGAGAGGGTGTTTTTCCCTTAGTTACAAGATTTTTCCTTCTCCTTCTCCCCTAGGCTGTGATGGCTTGAGGCGAACATACACCTAAGACTCTTCATGTAGGTTTCGATTGGGGGGCTTTATGCCAAGACTCTTCGGGAAGGTTCTACTATTTCCCAAGAATCTTTGGGATGAGACCCAGGTGTGTACGGGCGGGATACGTGGTTGTGAGGCCCAAGTGTGTGCGGGCAGGGAGAGTGTGGCAGCGTCAGGACGTTCGTCGTTAGGAAGAGTAGCTAACTAAAGGGAAATGGTGTGGGGTACCCAATACTCTTGTTCTAATATTCTACTACCTATTGTGATTGTGTTTTTTGTGAGTGTGGCTGGTGAGGTTGGGTAGATAGAATTCCTTACTAGGTTTCTTCTGTTGTTCTCACGAGACATTAGGATGTCTCCCCACTTGTGCACGAGAGCTTTAGGTTTCCCTACTGAGTATACTTGTATGGTCACCCTACGTTTACTTTCAGGATTCCATGAGGACTACCAGGGATGTGTGGGACCCTACTAGTCAGACAGTTGTAGTTGTTGCAGTTGTTGTTCTCTTGTTTTCTTTTGGTATTTTACGTTGAGCTTTCTTGTACTTGTACCTTGTTATAAAATTATTTAAACATGCATGTGGGCTTGGTTTGGGATTATTTATATACACTTGTTCATTTCCTATTTTTGTGGTTGACTTGTCCTATTTCCCAATCCTAAATAAATAAAAAGGGTAATGCCTCCCATATTTGTGAAAATCCATACCCTTGGTTCTAGTCGCCACCCCGGGGCTTTATAGAGGCGGGAATCGAGGGTCATTGTCTCCCTCTCACCATTGCCAACTCAGGATGGGTATCTTTGGTGGGAGGGGGTCGTGACAGTAAAGATTGATGGTCCCATCAAAATATCATAATTATGTAGTTGTATGTATTGTTTAGAAATATATATTTTCCATTACAGTAACATTTCAAATTAAATATATTTTAAACTCTTTCAATAATAATTTATTTAATGAAATTCTTATTTAAAGACATTATATAAACAGAGATGAGTAAAAAGTGTAATTGTAAACTACTATAATATCCTCCAAAATAATGATATTGATTGTAGGTATGCCATTATTCTAGCACTCTATGTATCTATTAAATCATTAAATTGTATACTAAACCCAATATAAGTTATAAATATTTATTTTTTATGGTTAATTTGATTACTATGGTTATTCTATCCAACATCTATTTTTTACATTTTCTAATTTTTTAAACTACTTTTTTAAAATTTTAATCTAACATTACTCTTGTTTTTTGACTTTTAACTACATTGAAGTTTTCCCCCACCATTGGAATCACGAAAATGTAACTTGTAACGCCCCGACCCCAGCTACCCAGAGTCGGTGCATTACTTCGTAACATTGGCATGATCACAAAAGATCAAGTCTCGAAAGACCGATTAGTTTAGTAGCCTTGGAAACACTAGATACATTCATAAGTCTTACATTACATCATAAAGTGAAAAACTAATAACAAAGTCTCCATAGTCCACACTCATATCCTCTTCTGACTATCCCTGCAGGTCATTCATAAAATACTTCTTCACATCCTGGAAAATATTAAAACATTGAAAGGGGTGAGCTCAGATGCTCAGTAAGGATAACAATATTGCGGAAGCTTTCATAAATAAACATACAAATTTAAGGCAATGTATAACTAAATCAAAAGCCTTTTAAACACGAACTTCAACATAATATGGAAAATGTAAAATGAGATAATGCCATTTACTTATTCACATGGATATTCTACTGGTCGAATGATCACATGCAATATCAATAACCACTTTCATAATGATGGAATGCATAATGCCAGACTATCATAACCACGTAGCCAAGGCCTCGTGCCAAGAACACAAATTAGATTTTGTCAAGGCCTCGTTCCAAGACACTAGTTTGTCTCATGAGACCTGCCGATGCATCGAGGAGCTATAGCGGGCTCCACCCGTCACTTATTAAGTCCAATGCATTCCTCATATGAATAGGTTTAAACATATCATAAACCATAACATAATCGTATCACATAAAACATGCATAAAGGAAACATAACATTTCCACATTTCAATCACAAGATATCAATACAACACATTGATATAATAAAAACGCTTTCAAAACCATTTTCAAAACCAAAATAAAAGAAAGTTAAAACTTTGTATTTATTTTTCATTAAAAAAATGATGGCTTGTAGAGGAAGCCGAAACTCAAATAATGGTCACGGCGGCGGGGAAGTCATTGTCGCCTCATAAGTACGGAAAGAAAAACATTCCCTTTTTTCGTTTAGCAAAACGCTTCGTATAAAAAAGATTCCTTTTGAATAAATGTAAAAGTCAAAGGGGTTTATACACCGTATAAAAGAAAATTGTGTATAAAACCAAATATGCCTCAATGAAAGGAGATTGAGACGAAGTCCTTAAAAAGATCATTTTTAAAATAAAATAGATCTGTTATGTGTATTCACTATAGGTACACATAAATAACGTAAAAATACAAAATAGGACATAATAATATCATGACATAATTTGAAAGTAGGAGATTAACCCAAAGAATGGAAGTTGGGTTAAGAAATTCCCTTACCTCATGTCTGACTTGACTCAACCATTCTTTAACCTCCTGAATAATAAACTAGAGTTAATATCTACCTTATTAAGAACCATTTTCAATTTCATTATCCTTTTTATATCACTTATTACAATGTTATGAACGTTATGTAATTATTTAAGTTAATAATGGTCGTTTTGTCGATCTTTGGTACTTGTGTCAACAATATCCTTCTTATAATTACAAGTTGTTCATGTGGTGAAATGTCCATTATATCCAGAATTATATTCATGATGTAGATATCATATATATCATATATATACAGTATATACATTCATTTATAATATTATGTAACATTTAGAGGTAAGAAATGAAATGCACCGTTCATGGAGACGGTAAGCCGTACGTACGCATGAACGCTACTTTCATTTCAATTTTGTATTTAATGGAATGAAATCATAATTATATAAAGGTATAATATAGTTCCAGTATAATATCATATATAATATCATTTACTCCATCCTTTATACATCCCACATATGGCATTAACGATTCACATCACTTTGAGGGGGCGGTAGTCCGCACTTCCTAAAATGAAATTATCGTGTTTTACCCATAATGGAAATCATAAATTATGCCATAAATGAGAAATAAATAAGCATAATTAAAACATAAACATATTATATATCATACATAAAAATAGTGACATCTTAATGGCCACCTTTGAAGGTGTTATATGAGTGTTGAACAGTCATCGTTTCGTGAGGCAGAAATTCGCCATCCACAGAAACTGTATGTTCTTTAACCATTAGATGTAGGTGTGTGTAATTATAGATTTAATCCATCTTATAACAACATCCTAGTATATTGAGGATACTGGTTTTGTTACAAAAGAAATGAATAAAAATAGTTTAGGGGGTTGGAGAAGAAAAACAAAACAAAACAACATTAGAGAAGACATTACCTAAAAATCGGGTAACTCTTTTTGATTTGAGCCAAAGGCTTCCTTGGGATGAGTTCTGACCAAAGTGAGGCTTATAGGAGTAATAGGGGGGAGTTGGGAGAGTATTTTGGCAGATGTTGGCCGAGCCAAATTGCTTGAAAGTGTGAATGAGGTGGTAGAGGTGGGGGCCTTTTATAAGTGGAGAGGAGGGGCACTTTTGGAAGGTAATGAAATGTTATTCAATTATACAATGCTTTTCGGTTTCTAAAGGTCCCACACTTATATAATTCGTGGATAAGGTGATAAGGGTTCGAAATATACACATCCAATAGTCTTTGGATAAGTGTAATCCTTGGATTTTTCATTATCTTTTCATTTTATTAAAATCGTTAAATAATGAGGTCATCGCTGCATCATAATGATGTCATAAATAATTTAATTTATTTAATGTCTAAAAATTATAAAAAAAATACTATGATGTAGGAAATCTTTTTATATTTCTAATGAATATTTATAATCAAACTTTGGACTTGTGTATCCCCACTTAAAAACTGTTTTAGTAAAACAACTCATGTTTGTGTCAAATTAATTTTAACATTAAATAAATATATATTAATGTCATTTTCCAACTAAAGTGGCTCCATGGGGTCCCCAAGTTGACCCATGGGTTGTCTTGGTCGTCCATGACTCATCCAATAGGAGTAGGACAAGTGTCATTCTCATCTCATATTATTAAAACATCATTTTTACCTTAAACTACACTAATTACCTCTAATCGCGATTAAGAACTTAAAAGTTACTATTCACCAAAAAATTATTTTAATCTCATTGAACCACATTTTACTTCTTAATGACAACCATGTATGTCGGATTTTTGAAAATCAAATCACAGAAGTGGTAATATTTCATTTAAACGAAAAATCAGTTATTTAACTACCACTTAGTGGTTTCACTATTCATCAAAAATTGATGTTTTTCAGAACAAAGCCAAAATTTCACCCTAAGCTATAATTGATATTTCGAATTCAAAAATGATGTCTATTTTACAAAATTAGAAACATATAAGTTGCATTAATTAATTTTATTATTAATTCCCGTTGTTACAACAAATAGCGTGTTTTTAAGAAACAATTTATATCAAAAGATTGGCAATTGTTTATGTCCAATTTCAATGTTAAATTAATTCTAATGACCACCATTGGATAAAATGGTAAAAATATATTATAATTATACTTTAAAACCACTAAATAGTATAATTTATCACTATAAATTATTTTGATTAAAAAGGTTGTTTTTAAGTAATTTTCACTATTCATAAAAAATTAGAAGTTCTCAGAAAAATACCAAAAATTCAACATAGGCTAATTTCGATCTTACGAATACAAAAATGAATTCCATTTTGAAATATAAGATTTCTATAATTTTAAAAAGTGGTTATTACTATTCATAACGGCTACTTTGATTAGTCACGGTGTTTTAGAACTCGAACTTGCGTACAATGCAAGCTATTGCATTATTGAAAGAGAGGCGTATCGTGGAAGCTCGGGGTGTTACATAACTCATTAGGGAGAGTATCATCAAGAGGGGAAGAAGAAATTTTCATCACCATACATTTTGAAAATAATTATGAACATGGAAGTTGTTTAACTAAAAAAATCATATTTATTATATATATATTGTATATAAAATCCTACTGAAAGAAAACCATTGGTCTAAATGATTTTTTGTATGTAATGGTTGATGTTTTTTACCCCTACATAGATTATGAAAATTTATACTTCAGGGAATCCACTAACATATAGGAAATGTTATTTAAAAGGTAAAGTATTCAATTCTTTCTACATCCCAATTAATTGATAACCCACTAAGAAATTTAAACTCAATTAAAAAATATTCCTTTAAAAAATTAAATGTTCAATTTTTGTTTACATGTAAATGTGTAAACATAAATATATAATTCTTATGACTTCATTATAAATGGATTATCCATATATCCTTATTTATTTAAATTTTCTTTTAAAAAACCTAATTCAACAAATTTTACTGTATTCTTATTATTAGCTGATCTGTGTGAAAAATTGGCACATGAAATTTAATTTAATATAACTAATATATTTTATTTTGAATCCAATGATAAGACACATTCTTGTAAATATGATTTATATCCTTGACACCAGATAGCTGGATTCATTTATCCAGAATAATGGCTCCACTATATTGTACTATACATAATTCTTCATCTTCTTTTGTATATAATTTATAACCCTTAATTATAAATCCTTTAGAATATAATTCTTTCACACTATGTAATATGGGAAAATATCACCATCTTCCACAGAATGGATTTATGTAATGAGAAATATTATATATAAATGTATACTTGGTACCAAATAATAAATTATTTGTTATCTGTATTTGATATCATACCATTATAATTCCTCAGATTCAAATTAATTAGAATGATCTTCCATATTTTAAATTATTTTATAACTTTTTCACTATAATGAAAAAGAAAATTGTGAGAAAGTTCCAAATATGTGACCTTTATTGTAAAAATATTTGTAAAACCCCATGATTATGGTATTAATTTACAATGAAATAAATATTATAATCAATGAATAATTTCACAAATAGTTATTGAATTATACAATCAAATATAATATTTATTAAGATTAAATTTTAAGTATTATATATTACAATTATAATATAGGTGTAAAATTGGTGGGAATAAAAATATGTAGTTGTAATATGAAATCTATGTATAAAGAAGAAGAAATTGAATCCACTCATATAAATATTTGTTTTTAGGTTCATTAATTTGAGCATGGTAGGGTGGTATCATCACTATGGTTTTTTCAATACCATACCCAATATAATTTACATCAACTGTAGTTTGAGTGAAATCATCTATGTGAGAAGTTATAGATCATGTAAATCTCTATGAGATCAATGCTTATTGAGTGACAACCCAAGATAACAACCGCCAATTATCTTACCCTTTAATATTATAATAAGGAATTGAAGTGATATGTAAGTATAAGATAATATTCAATTAACCTAAAATTATTAATATAATAAATTTTGTAACTTATACATAGCTTGTCAATAAAATGTACTTTTACAAAATGAATTCTACTAAACACTAAAATATCTGTTTAATAAAAATGTATTGATAAATTTTAAATCATTTTTATTAAACAATTAATCAATCTTAAATAAATAGAAATTAAATCGTGTAATATCTATTTTCGAAAGAAGTATATTTTTCCATATAATGTATATAAATATATATATTTGTCAACAAATTAAATTGATCATTTTTAAATTAGTATTCTAATTTTTTAATTTAAAGGAAAATATATTAACACTTATTAAAAATAAAATAATATTAAGAACCGTTATGGTTTAAGAAATGTAAATTTCCTATAAAGAATGAATTCATTAAATTTTAAAATTCCCTTAAAATTTAAAATATCTAAATTTTATATTTTAACTATTAGAAAATAGAATTACAATGTTTATTATGCATTTCAAATTATAATTGGGTGGATTGTTGGGTTCTTTTTAAAAAGATTCATTTTTTTGTGTGAATAGTGTAAAATGCATTCTTTACAAATAATATCAAATTTCTGACCTCACCATGAATTAAGAATCAATTAAAATTTTATGAAAATTAATTTCATAAAATATATATCATTATGGATTGAAATAAGATAAATAAAAATATTATGTTGAATTTTGAAACCTATGTTTGATATTTTCAAACAATGTGATGTTTTTTAAAAACTAATTACTGATCTTTTTCATTAGATAAGTAATTACATAGAAAAATATAGTTTTGGATTTTTTTGATGTCAAATAACTATTATTTTTTAATAATAAACCAATAGATATCTTAGAAATTAGCACTGCATATGATTTTGATCCAAATTCATTTTTATACTTAAAAATATATTTTTTTTCTAAAAATGACTTCAGTTAAATTAAGAACGTTTTTATTAAAATTAATTTTATAAAAAATATATAACTTTAATTTAATAAAATACTTTTGAAATTTCAAATCATCAAATTAAATATATCAAATATGGTAAAATTTATTTTTCTGTATAAAATAATGTTATTGACGCTTAAAAAATTGTTACCGTGGAAATAATATATTTTGGTAAAATGTAAAATCAAGTGGAAAATGCCTTGAATGTCTCAAATATTATCCCTTATTTATGTGAATTAGAGTTTCATAAACCAGGTTTTACCCAATATACATTATTTTCTACTTTTGGTTCTAACTTCCATTGAATGCTTCAGGCCTTTAATAGAAACGTCTCAATATTTATAGTAGTGCCACCCCTCCCACATATTATCGAGAACTATAACTACCCAAGTAAAGTACCCAATATATAACTTTTTAATCAAGAAAATTCTTCCCAAAACTATCCCAACTCTCTTACACAAGTTATAAAGGTTCTGGAATAACCAAAATACCAATCTAATAAGGATCAAAGAGTTTTCACAAGAAGTAAGGTAAAAACTCTTAATCACTATTTTCCATTTAAATTAATTAAATTATTATTATACCTCAGCCAAATATACAATAAGAATACTAAAATAATTATATCTGTTTCATTATTATATTGTAATATTTTTATGTTTATAGAATAATCATTTTCTACCTCCCTCTAAACCATTCCAAATTATAAATACATCATTTTTTCCAATGTGTGGATTACCATATCCATAAGTGATATGTTTTGTTTTCATAAATTATTTAATGTGTTGGTTCTAGAAATTTTTTAATGATTAAATAATAAATCTATAACATAATAATGTTTTTTAAAAATAAATTCATTAACTGACTTCTTTTATTTCTATCCATTGAATAATGAAACTCTCTCCCCTGCATATGTGCGGACTACCGCTTCTATGGATGATGTGTTTTGTTTTTTATAACTATATTAAGTGGATGATTATAATGATTTTTTAAAAGTATATATGATATTAAGATAAAATATATTTCATAAATTTGATGAAGGATAGATAACACCGGAATTAATGATTATTATTAATTAACCTATTTCTACCGATAAATTACTCGAAACAAAGTTGTCATGGATTTATTTTTTCATAAACCATACGTATGACATCCATGGAATGAAAATTTTTCTTCATAAATAATAAAAAATAATATTCTAATATATTTAATATTATATGATGGATGGATGTTTTATCAACTAATGGGGACTAGAATCACCAATACAAAACATATACCAAATAATCAAAATGACTATCATTCAATAATGAAAATTAACATTAACTAACTTATATATGTGTATTGAATGAAAATAATTATTGAATAAAAGTTCTTATTGATATTTTTAGCTTGATTAAATAATTTATTACTAATATTATTTTTATTATACATGTGGTTAAAAAGGTATTCAGAAACATGTGAGAAAAAGAAAAAAGCTTCATCTCAATTCCTTTTCATGGATTCATAGTTACATATTTTTAAAATATTATTCATTAAAATAGTTTTTTTATTCACCTTGATTTATTTAATCACAAATAATCTGTAATTATTTTAATTAACATTTATTTTCTCAATCTATCATTTATGATCTTTAATTCACATACTGCTCATGTTGTAAAGGTTTTCTTGTATCAATTTTATTTATTTGAGACACATGAAATTTTCCCCACTTTTTTAATTTTGTGTTGTAAATATAATACCATATGGAAGTACTTGATCTTAATTTTAATTATCTTTTTTTGGGTTATATATAAATTTATAATTTTCTACCACCTTGATCATTTTATTCAAAAGTTACCAAACTAGTAATGGATTTTTAACTCAATTAATTTGTGTTGTTTTATAACTAGTCATCAAAAAATCGATTCCTAAATGTTTGATTTATTTTATTATATAATTGACAAAAAATTTATTTCCTCTTTTTGTCTTGAAAATATATATTTCCACATAAAAATATTCATTTTTATATTTTTCCTTCATCAAAAAATGTAATGTTTTGAAGAAAATTCCCTTCATTTTTAATAGATATTTCACTTAAATGTCCATGTTATTTATTATTATAAATATTATAATTTATTATTTGTAAACCTAGTATATTTTATATTAATTAATCCCCATATTTTCTTTTACACATTTTATATAAATTTTTGTTCATACTCATTAATAATATGGACTTAAAAATAGGAACTTTAAAAATTTTAAAAAGGAATTTCTTTTCACATGATATTTTTTATCATTAATTACACATTTAATTTCTTGAAATTAATTTCTATTAAATTATCCATTATTGGGTATTTGTATGTAAACTTATTAAAAATCATCCACTTATCTTTTTTGTAAAGACCCAGATTTACCATGGAATTTTTTTTAAATACATAAGAATTTTACAAATCCTCTGTTTTTAACGAGGCTTGATTCCGAGGGCCGGTGTGTCTAGAATAAATTTCTGAAGTTTTATTCGGGTACATTCAGTAAACATACAAGGGGGATTTTATAACTTTTGAACCAAAGCTCAGAACTGAAATTCGAGGGAACTATTGAACTCCTAGCATCAGTATTTGCATAGTGAGACCTTCACTGTAGTTGTGTTCTAATGTGGATGGAAGTTAAATATTTAGGTTTTAATTAAATTGAATTAAAATAAATTATTAACTTTTTTTATTTTAGGGGTTGAAACCTCCAAGGGGAGGTTGGAGGTGGGGGCCACCACACCCAACCTCCCATTGGAGGATATGGTGGTGGGGCCCACCCGAGCGCAACCTACCTTGGGAGGATGTTATTAGGTGGGACCCACCTGAGCTCTTTAACTCTAAGCAACTTTAACCACTTGGAACCCCCAATTATGTGGGGGAGCCTCTTCACATTCCCCCCATTAATTTTTGAGCCTCCACCCTCATTAATTAAATGGGTTGCCACTTTTAATTAATCTCAAAAAATTTAATTAATTATTCTTACACTATAATAAGATGGGTTATAATATTATTGTGTTGGTTGGCATAAACTTTGGTTTTGAGAAGTAAGGAGAGCATGACCTTTTTGAGAACTCTCCATCAAAGAACGGGAAGAAATAAACGAATGTGAAGAACGCCATCATCGACTTCATCACCTCCGAACACTTTCCAACACACAAGCTTGACAATTGGTAGTGCGTGATGAATGCGGAGAACGACGAATCGACGCCCACCTCTTCATGCGACTTCGTCTACGAACGACAAATGAGGTAGGGGGTATGAATTGGTTTTATACTTTTTCTTCATCATTCAAAGATATGGTATGATAATAGCCAATTTTTATCACCATAACGAGGAGGGCTCAGGCCGCACGAACACGGTCTGACCCTCCCCTTTGCTTGTACATGGTTGATGACGACAGACGTGGTACACGCGGTGATGACAACAAAGATGACAAACAAATGCCGCCCTACCCACGGCCTCCGCGAACCGCACCACCCCCACGAAACCCCAACGTGCTTCTCTTGTTCACAGAGGCCTTCCCGGTGCCTCGACGCCCTTCCGTGGGCCTTCTCGGCCCCTGCCGTTAGCCTGCCCGGTGCCCCGCTGTTCTGCCCGGCGCCCCCATGGCCCCCTGCCGTGGTCTGCCAGGTGCCCCGGCGCGCTGCCCGCGCCCCAGCACGCTGCGTCGGTGCACTGCCCGGTGCGCTGCCTGGTGCACCTGCGGCCTGCCTTCGGCCTTTTGGTGGCTGACCTCCAAAGCCGCGCCCCTCATGGCACTGGCTGAACCGACCCCCCGAGCCGTCTGCGCGGCGACATCCAAGCCGAACCGCCCATGTAGTCCGCTGGACCGGCCCCAGTAGACCGGCCCTGAAATAGTAGGCTAACCCACCAAACTTGCTGGGTCAGACCCATAGGGTCTATCCAGGTTTACATAGAGCAGGTCAGCTCAGACAAGGTTGGGTCGAGACGGTCCGACTGGGTCGGACCGGAACCGGGCCCACTACCAACCCTTTGCTTCTTTGGCCATATCATTAGCACTGGAAGTCCTTTTGAAGAACCGTCAGTGGAGCTAGTAATCATGATAAGAGACTGTCCCCTTTAGAATACCCCAATGGAGTTCGGGGTGTAGTTGAAATACGGTCGGGTTGGATCGTACACAAATCCAACAGGGCCCCAGAACTAAAAGGCTAATAACTAACAGACCGGGAATCCAAACGACGCACCATCTATTGTGTTGAGATCCCATTGATGAGAGGGTACTTTGAGATACTTCTATGTGAGACATCGTGATAGTTGGAGTTTTTCCTAGTATCTTGGGGAGAGGATCCTTCCAGTGAAGAGAAGACAGAGTGTGGAGACCATGTAGCTGACAATCCTGATGATTGCTTGACCGATTCGACTAGCCTAGTGGGTAGCACTTGTTAGTAGGATGCAGACCCATGGCGGAGGAGGGCATGGTTTATGGTGGAATACCTGTGGTACTCGATAAGAGGATTACCTGTACTGGCTATTAGGGGGAGGGCCTAGTAGTTGGCGGCAGACCCACAACAAAAGAGTTCCTGGTAGTTGGCAGCAGACACACGGTACTCAACAGGAGGAGTACCTCAGTAGTCCAATGTTAGTGAGAATCACCTTAGTGTCAGGACAGGCCAATAGTTCTCGATAGAGGATGAGTTCCCCAGCATCCACGATTTCAATTATGAAAATCCCAGTTTGATTTGAGTCAATGACTTTTGTGTTTCCTCATGATTGAGATGGGTTACTAGATAACTTAGGTATATGTATGGGCATATACCTAAGAATGGGTTATCCGTTGAATCCTTTATTTTTGGTTTATCCTTGATGGATATTGTGAGACATTGAGGGTCTCGTGGTCCCTACTGAGTATCATTATACTCACCCTTGCTTGGGTTATGCCCGCACCTTGATGTGTTGGATGCAGACGACGGGTAACCCTACTGGAGGCCGAGAGCGCCAGGACTGGACGGTACCCGGAGGTGGACATTTCGACGAGTCAGTACATAGAGGTGTCTGACGGACGTGGAGTGCTGAGGTTGTCATCTCTAACTACCCTTCATGTAGGAACCCCGGAGGAAGATCCAAGAGCTTCTTTTTTCTTTTCAGTCATTTTTTCCTTTTTCAGTTGTTCTTGCTTTTAGTTGTAATTATACTTTTCAATTGTGCTTGTATTTCCGGCCGCTTTTAGATTCCATAAACTTTTCTGTATTCAATATTTTATAGTTCTTTTCTTCCAATTGTGTACTCTAATTGTGTGTGTTCACTTTTTATAGAGGAAATTCCTTCCCAGCTTAGGGATTTAGGCCTTTGGTGCTAGTTGGCAGCACCTGGCCTATGGCAGGCGTGCTTGGGGTAGTCACGGCATGGGTCCCGAGGACGGTTCGTGAAAAATTGGTATTAGAGGAGCCGTTTCGACCACAGATCATAAGACTCTGATATTTCTTTTCTATGATGAAATAGTGTTAATGGTACCGAGTGTGGTTTTTATTTTAGGGAGTCTAGTGTTGGTGCAGCGACTAATGTATCCGTACACCGGGACCCTGACTACTAATTTCTGACATAGTGCACGAAAACCATGATTTCATGTGTGTTTTAAAATATTTTCTTTAAATCAAATAAACCAGGTCAGCTCACCAGGTATAATTTGTTCACGGTGTTGCATCTGTTTCTTTCAAGATGCGTCACCGCAACTGACCAGTTAGAGCCTCGAGAGTTGTATGCACTGACAGCCTGCCGATCGATGGGGCCTCAGTGAAGGGACCCTTTCTTGTTGATATACTAGCGGAGGCACCAGCAGTACCACAACCCGTTGGGCCACTGATGCCACCCACCCCAGCATCAGATGATGTGCACCGCATGAGCGTGCGGTAGGAGTTCCAGCGCCTGAGTCCACCCAAGTTCTAGGGATCGACGGACCCACAGGCGGCTGAGGATTTTCTAGAGGCTGTAGCGAGAGTCTTCAGGTTAGTAGGGATGCCAGTAGACTACATGGTGATCCTTACTGCCAGAATTTTGTAGGAAGCAACATGCAGATGGTGGAGCCTGATGCTTCAAGTCCACGACGAGCCGACACTATTCTGGACAGCTTTCGAGAGCCTATTCCGGAAGGATATTTTCCCAGCCACCCTTCGTGCGGTGCGGATACAAGAGCTACTTCATCTACATCGGGGTAGGATGACAGTAGCGTAGTACTCATCTAGGTTCAGTGACCTCTCACACTACTCCACAGATATGGTAGGGTACCCATTCTTCTGGGCCCGGACCATCGATCAGGGAGTCACGCGAGAGATCAGACCCTCGATGATCTCCCCCAGTATCCCAACGCAGGCGGGGGTGTCAGAGAGTGCCCTCCTGGTAGACAGTTTCCTTACTGAACAGTCATCAGCAGTGAGACCTACTACTAGTCGACACACAGCGGAGTCTTCTGCAGCTTGCAGTAGACAATTTTCGTAGAGGTCCAAGAGGACCAGACTTACTGGTGGAGGACTGCACGTCTTTGGATCGATTTTTTAGGGAACCCACAGTGGAGATAGATCCAGTCATGCCAGGAGCACACATTGTTACTCATGCAGAAGTCTTGGTTACAGGGATCTTGACTGTATGACCCACCGTGCTGATGATCAGCAGTCTGTTGAGGGACTTTCCAGGCAGTGGAATTGGTTCGATTGAGGCAATTTGCAGGGCGCAGGCAGACATGTTAGATGAGCTGGGAAAGCATCTAGCAGCGGTAAACGTTACGAGGTGTTACCACCACCACCACCACCACCACCAGGAGGTGCACCCCAACTACAGGGAGCGGATGGACTGGGTAGAAATTAGCTTCAGGCATCTAAGGTATATGAACAGGGCCCTCTAGAGATCATTCGAGGTACGATCAATGGCTATTCCACCATAGATTTAGTTCTTATAGACATAGGTGTATGTTGTTCTTTCATTTCCACTTCCATCGTTCGGAGCTAGGAGATTCCGACGGAGCCATTGGCTCGATCCTTCTGGTTAGAGACTCATACGGAATAGACTCCACTATTATACACTGGTGATGGTAGTGTGAGCTTACTATAGTAGCCGAGAACTTCATCTGCGATCTCCTCGTAGCAGCGTCGAGGCCTTACGATGTCATCTTGGGGATGAACTGGTTATCCTCAATCCATGTTCAGATTGAATGTATTAGGTGAAAAGTGTGGTGTGTCTGCATTGATTGGACTAGGTTCACCTTCACCGGTGTGAAGGGAACCTCTACAGTGCGGGAAAGACTTACTCAGAGGAGGGTGTAGTCGATAACTCACCAGTTGGCTTTCCACACCCACGGAGCAGTTGATGTGGAGAGTCCGGATTATCCTGTAGTGGTGGACCAGTACATGGATGTTTTCACTGACGATGTTCTAGGACTACCTCCACGCAGAGATGTGGAATTATACGTTGACCTACACCCTGGGACGACACTGATATCTACTACATCATATCAGATGGATCCCGCTGAGCTTCGTAAGCTGAGGGTACAACTAGAGGACTTGCTGCGGAAGGGATTCATCCGGCCCAATGTTTCTCCCTGGGCAGCCCGGATTTTGTTCTCCAAGAAGGAGGATGGGAGCTTGAGGCTCTCTGTCAACTACCATTGCCTTAAACAGGTGACCGTGAAGAACAAGTACCCACTCTCGATGATTAGAGACCATTTTGATCAGCTCAACGGGGCACGATGCTTCTCGAAGATAGACCTCAGATCTGGTTATCAGCAGCTCAGATTTCGAGACGTGGATGTCCAGAAATAGGATTTAGGTATCAGTACCGCCACTATGAGTTCTTGGTTATGCCCTTCAGTGTAACCAACACTCCAGAAGTGTTCATGTGTCTCAAGAACATGATCTTCCACCCTTACCTTGATCACTTTGTCATGGTCCTCATCGATGACATTCTGATCTACTCGACTACTGAGGAGGATCATGCCTACCATTTGCGGGTAGTACTGGACACACTACGAGAGAACCAAATTAATGGTAAGATCTCAAAGTTCCAGTTTTGGATTATAGATGTTCACTTTTTGGGGCACATCATTTCGGAGGCTGCTGTTGTTGTGGATCTAGTGATGATCGAGGTTGTACTTTCTTGGGAGCCATCTAGTAGTGTGACAGACGTACGATGTTTTTTGGGTTTGGCTGGATACTATAGGAGGTTCATTCCATATTTCACCAAAGTTTTAGAACCTCTTTCAGCCTTGACGAAGAAGGCGAAACCCTTATTGTGGTTGGAGAGATTCCAGCAGAGATTTTTGGAGGTGAGGCTGAGGCTGACAAGTGCCCCCATGTTGAGGCGTCAAGAAGAAGGCATAGGGTACACAGTCTACTTTGACGCATCAGGGACTAGACTCAGTTGGGTCCTGATGTAGGAGTGAGAAGTGATGGAATATGGTTCTTAGCATCTTAGACAGAACTAGTATAACTATGCTACCCATGACAGGGAGTTAGTAGTAGTGATCTTTGCCTTGAAGATGTGGCGGCACAATCTGATGGGAGAGCGTTTTACCGTATACTCTGATCACAAGAGTCTCGGGAATATCTTCTCTCAGAAGGACCTAATCCTGTGACAACATCGTTGGCTAGAGTTCATCCAGGACTATGACATCAAGATAGTCTATACTCTTGGGAAAGGGAACATTGTTGCTGATGCTCTCAGCAGAAGATTAGGCATTCCTCTGCTAGGAGAGGCGACAGAGCAGCTAGCTGCCTAAAAGATATCATTTGTGGGTAGGGATGGAGAATCCCATCTTTAGTCTCTTACAATCACACCTCCAATTCATCAGCGAGTCAGGTAGGAACAGCGTGGAGATGCTGACTGTGAGATGCTATGTTCTTAGATATCCATAGGGCAGGCACCTGTTGGATTTTCTAAAGGTGGGGATCACGTCATCCTCTTCGAAGGACGTACAATGGTACCAGTTTCACTTCAGAAGGATGTGTTGAGGGAGTTCCACACTTCCCCTCGAGATGTACATCTAGGTGTGGTGAAGATGTACCAGGACATTTGATGACCGCATTGGTGTCCAGGTATGAATGAGGTAGTGGAGTTTGTCTCACGGTGCCTCACTTGTCAGCAAGTGGAGGCAGAGCACCAGGTACTAGCAGGCTTGGTTCAGCCTTTAGAGGTCCTAGAGTGGAATTGATATGGGATATCCATGTACTTAGTAATGGGTCCTCCACGTACATCCAGGATTCACGAATCGATATGGGTGTTCATTGTCCCACTCACCAAGTTGGCCCACTTCCTACCGTTCAGAGAGAAGGGATCAGTTGAGAGCATGTGACACCTCTATGTGCAAGAGATAGTGGTTTTACATGGAGTACCTTTCTCGATTGTCTTCAATCGAGACGCATAGTTTACATCTCATCTATGGAAGGGGTTGTAATAGGTTTTTGGGATGTAGCTACATCTAAGCACCACCTTCCATCCTCAGATAGATGGTCAGACCGAGAGAACCATTTAGACCCTTGAGGACATGCTCCGTGCATATGTCCTTGACTTTGGTCACAACGGGGAGGACCACTTACCATTGGTGGAGTTTTCCTACAACAAAAGTTATCACTCCACCATAGGTATGACACCTTTTGAGGACTTTTATGGTCGGCCTTGCAGATCACCACTATACTAGACAGTCCCAGGGGAGTCAGCACTCGTGGGACCAGAGATGGTATGGGATACCACGGAGATGGTGCAGATCATCCAGGAATGGATGAGGACTGCACAGAGTAGATAGAAGTCGTATGCAGACAAGAGACGAAGACCTCTGTAGGTAGAGTATGGAGTCCATGTATTTCTAAGGGTCTCACCTTGACGAGGTCTGTAGAGATTTGGCCGAGGCATTAAGTTATCTCCACTATTCATCGGACCTTTCTAGGTCCTCATCAGAGTAGGTGAGGTGGCTTACTACCTGGCTCATCGACCTCAGCTACATCGGGTGCACGACGTCTTCCACATATGTCAGCTGAGGAGATACGTGCATGACCCATCCCACATCATCGACCATGGAGAGCTTGACATCGATGATGGGGAAAATTTCACAGAGGTCCTAGTGGAGATTGAGGAGAGATAGGAGTGGGTCCTGCGTAGATGGTAAATACCTCTAGTGTGCATTAGCTGGAAGCACGGGAACCTCCAGGAGAGCACATAGGAGCGGGATTCTCTGATGCGTGCTCAGTACCCCCATTTGTTCCCATAGTTCGAGTTCTAGCTTACGTGGACTTAAAGTCCTCAGGTGGGGAGAATGTAATGACCTGGATTTCCCATGGAATTTATTATTAAATACTTGGTAATTTTATGAGTCCGTAGTATTTGACGGTGCTTGATTCCACGGGCCGGTGTGTCCAGAATAAATTTCTGATGTTTTTTTCTGGTATGTTCAGTAAACGTATGAGCGGGATAAAATAACATTTGAACCAGTTCTTAGAACTAAAATCCGAGGGCACCATTGAACTCACAACATCAGTATTTTCTTAGTGAGACCTTAATCATAGTTGCATTCTAACATGAATTGATGTTAAAGATTAGGGTTTTTAATTAAATTGAATAAAAATAAAGTAATAGCATTATTTTTATTTTGGTGGTTGAATCCTCCAAGGGGAGGTTGGAGGTGGGGACCACCACACCCGAACCTCCCATGGGAGGTTATGGTGGTGGGGCCCACCTGAGAAAAACCTCCCTTTGGAGGATTTTATTAGGTGGGGCCCACCTGAGATCATTAACTCCCCTAACCCCATTTAACCCCTTGGAACCCCCAATTAAGTGTGGGAGCCACTTCACATTCCCCCTTTAATTTTTGAGCCTCCACCCTCATTAATTAAATGAATTGTCACTTTTAATTAATCTCAAAATTTTGAATTCATTATGACAACACTATAATAAGATGTGTTATATTATAATTTTGTGGGTAGGAAAAAACATTGGTTGATAGAATTAAGGAGAGGAGGAGCTTTCGGAGAAATTTCCAGCGAAGAACGTGAAGAACGCCATCTTCAAATTCGTCACCTGCGAACACTTTCTGACACAAAGGATTGAGAATTGGGAGTGCCAGCAGAACGCAGTGAATGAAGAATCAACACACGCCTCTTCCCATGACTTTGTCTATGAACGACAAATTAGGTAGGGGGTTTGAATTGTTTTTATACTCGTTCTTCATCATTCAAAGTTATGGTATGAGAATCACCAATTTCTATCACCGTAACGAGGAGGGCTCATGCCGCACGAAAACGGTCCGACCCTCCCCTTTTCATGTTCATGGTTGATGAAAACAGAGGCGATACACGTGGAGACGGCAACGAATACAGTGAACAAAGGCCGTGCTACCCACAACCTCCTTGAACAGCGCCGCCCCCGCGGTGCCCCCGGTGGCTTGCCCGGCTCCCCCACACCCTGTAGGTGGCCGGCTCGGCCCCTACCGATGGCCTACTCGGCGTGCCCGGGGCCTGCCGGCGGCCTTACTAGCCGCTGCTAGTGGCATGCTCGGTGCTTGCCCGGCTTCCCTGCAGCCCCCTGCTATGGTCTACTCAGCGCCCCGGTGCACTGCTTGCGCCCCAGCACTGCCCGGAGCCCTGACGCACTTCTCGGTGGACCCACAACCTGCCCAGTTTCTAGCCGACATGCCCGCGCCCTGTGTGGCCTGCCACTAGCCTACCGGCGGCTAACCTCTCGAGCCGCGCCCCATGCGGCGCTAGCTGATCCGACCCCCCGAGCGGCCTGCGTGGCGACATCTGGGCCGAACCGCCATCGAGGTCCGCTGGACCGGGCCTAGTGGACCAGGCCTCACATAGTGGGATGATCCGCCCAACGGGCTGGGTCAGACCCATGGGGTTTATCTGGGTTGACCCAGAGTGGGTAGGCTCAGACTGGGTTGTGCAGAGTCGGTCTTAATGGGTCAGACCGGACCCGGGCCAACTACCGACCCTTTGCTTCTTTTGCCATATAATTAGCACCAGACATCTGTTTTACGAACCGTCAGATGTTCTAGTAATCTCGATGAGAGATGGTCCCTTTTAAAATACCCCATTAAAGTTTGGGGTATATTTTAGAGACGGTCGGGTAGGTTTGTAAACAAATCCCACCGGGCCACCGGGACTAAAAGGTTAATAACTAACAGACCGGGCATCCGAATGATGCACCGTCTGTTGCGTTGAGATCCCATTGACGAGACGACCATTTGAGGTTATTCTACGTGATGAATCACGATAGTTGGAGTTTTTCCCAATATCTCAGGGAGTGGATACTTCTAGTAATGAGCAGACAGAGTGCGGAGGCCTAGTAGCTAATAGACCCGACGACTGCTTGACCTATTCGACTCGCCTAGTAGGGAGCGCCTGGTTGTTGGAAGCAGACCCATGGAGGAGGAGCGCCTAGTAGTTGGCGGCAGACCCACAATGTAAGAGCACCTGTTAGTTGGAATTACACCCGTGGTACTCGACAAGAGGAGTACCTTAGCAGTCCATGGTTAGTGAGAAGTGCCTTAGTGTCGTGACAGACCCACTGTTCTCGACAGAGGAGGAGTTCTCCAATAGTCGTGGTTTCAATATTGAAAATCTTGGATTGAGCCCAGTCAATGAATTTTGTGTTTCCTCGTGATTGAGATGAATTACTAGATAACTTAGGTATTTGTATGGTAATTAACCTAAGTCTGTTTTATCCTTTTAATCCTTTACTTTGTGGTTTATCCCTGTTGGATATTGTGAGACCTTGACGGTCTTGAGGTCCCTACTGAGTATCGTTATACTCACCCCTGCATGGGCCATGCCCGCACCTCGTTGTGTTGGATGCAGACGATAGACATCACTGATGGAGGGAAAGAGCACCGGGACTGCATGGTACTTGGAGGTGGAGGTTTCGACGAGTCGGTACGCAGAGGAGTCGTACGAACGTGGAGTGCTGAGGTGACCATCTGTACCTACCCTTCAGGTAAGAACCCTAGAGGATGATCCTGGAGCTCCTCTTTACATTTCATCCATTTTCCCATTTTTCAGTTGCACTTGCTTTTAGATGTACTTGTACTTTACTATTAGACAAGTATTTCCGTCCCCTTTTACTTTCCATCACCTCTTCTATATTTAGTATTGCTTAGTTCTTTGCTTCTAGTTGTGTACTCTGATTGTATGTGTTTACTTTCTATAAAGGCAATCCCTTCCCAGCTTAGCGATTTACACCTTTGGTGCTAGTCTCCAGCACCATGCCTATAGTAGGTGGGCTTGGGGTAGTCACGACACGTGTCCCGAGGACGGGTCATGACATTTTTTTGAAAATTACTTTTGAAATGTTCTCATAACTTCATTTTTTACAAAATTTTTAAAAAGGTTATTTGAAATTATTTTTTTATTATGAATACATTTTTCTCTTTTTCTTAGACAAATCTATCTTTTTAGAGTTTTTTTTTCAAAATTACACCATAATGTTTATTATATATTTTATTAATTTAAAAAATCAAACACATGATATAAAATAAATGAATTATTTACCTCTTTTTATGAGGTGCTGATTTAATTTGTAATTATTATAAAAGTTTTTTTAATATGTCTCTATATTATTCAATGATATTATTTTTTACTAATGATATAAACTAATTATTCCATTTAACTTATTTCTATGTATGGATTTTGATAATGTTATTTAATTTATTTAATTAGGAAATTATTGACATCCTATAAATTTTTTTTCTAATAAGGATCCTTATTGATTACTGATGAAATTTCCATATGAATTTTTTGTTATTGAATTGTTACATATGTAGAATTCAAAACACTTAGTTAAGTGATATATGTGTAATAGAATTATATAATTCCTCAATGAATAATAGTTCTAATGAGAAAAACTATTTTTTTATTTTTGTATATGTAAACCCATTTATTAGTGTTTATCTACGATGATTCATTGATGATAAATCATGATATCATATAAATGAGGCCTTGAAATTAAAATCATGTTTTTCTAGGTCATGTAATTGATGTTATTATTATTATGTCTATTAAAATGTCCTTAATAGTAAGATCATGATGTTAGTATAAGGTATTTAGGGTCAGATTAAGTTGTTTGATGTTACACATTCCATAACTATGTAAAACTTTGTCGTTATCTATGTGACTTATTAATTTTTATTGTTATTTTTTCCATGGAAATATTATTCACTCATTTTCGTTTTATTATGGAATGATTTTGACTTTATTCTGGCTAAACTATTTATGCAATGATTATGCATGTATAGCTTCCACTATACGATAAACCTTATTAAGCATATGAGCTCACCATATTCATTCATTTCCATTTTATAGGGTACAAAAAAGGTTTTTTTAAATGAATTTAAGTATATAAAAAGTGTAAAAACATTTTTTTAATAGTTCTATAAATAGTTTTTAAATGTTTCCATTGTGATAGGTAAATTATGTATGTGTCTAGTCTTTAAATATTTCTAAATGTTTTAAAACCATGTGATGTGATCCTTTGTATATAATATAAATATAATAAAGTAAAAACCAGATTTGGGTTACATGATTTAGGGTTTTTAAAATTATAGGGAATGTATTGTCTAAAAAATACACTACGAATCCTATATATTTTGATGCTCGAAAATAGAAGTGCTTCTTTTATTAATGAAATAAATTAAATTTTTATTTTGTGACATATTTCAGTAAAATTTTATCTTATTTATGGGTTAAAATATTTGATGAATTATTCTGGACATGTTTGAAAGTATTCCAGAAACTCTCCTCATAAAATATATTTTTAAGCATAACATATGTTTTCGAAACCATTCGTTTAGAGGAAATCACATGTATTATGTAGACTATAATGTAAGACAAGTATATATAAGAAACCCTACATTAGGAAGAAACCCTTCAAATAAAGAATAGAAATTTGGTTTATAAACCCTAATTTTTTAATTAATCTTACATTGTAAATAATAATTTGGATTTTGTCATTACATGATGGAATCCTTAGTTTTAAATGACAATGAAAGAGATTAAAATGAAATATATTATTCTGGTTATCTATAATGATATTTATAGTAGTAAATATATCTTAAAATATGTTATGTGATTGATTTAAATGATGATATTCATTGGAAAAAATAATTACTAATTTTAAGGGAAGTTAGTAATCTCTTTAATTATTTAAATTCAAAGGATCATGATTTTTTAGGTGATATTCTCAGATCTATTCTCCAGAATGAAATCCATGTTTAACCAGTAAAATTGAAAAGAGTATTTTTCAATTTAGGTAATTTTTTATGCAATATAAATTTTTAATACATAACTTTTTTAAAATAAAATGATAAAAAATCTATGTTATTAAGAATAAGGAAGAGTTTTGAGACATATCTGTTTTAATATTTAAAGTAGTAAAACTGTGTCTTAGTTACCATTGTTATCTATCTATTTATTTTATTATTGAAGATCATTTGTAACTGATATCCCATTGAATATATTATTTCATAAATATATTCATATTTGATGATGAATATCCATATGATATTATTTTATATTAAAACTAAGAACCATACTTTTCTAATTCAATCAAATTAATCTATATTGATTTATTGGAATATCAGCTGCTCACAATTAGCCATTGAGAGAGTATCAGATTCCCAAAAAAAGATATAGATTTATGGCTCCATTTATAAGATCTAGATATCTCTATAAAATTCTTATTATAAATGTGTCAACTACCTATACATAGTTGTTAAGGTCTTTTGAAAAGAGGACATGTCTAGTAAATGTCGTCAAATTTATTGAGAGAGTGTTAGTGGAGTAGACTATGGGATCATTGTTCCTTTAACCAATATAAAAATAATTTCTCATTATTCTAGGTCTATTTATTTCTTATCTTATCTAAAAAAATTATACACATATGAAAAAATCACAAATAAGGATAAAAGTCAAGATTTGTCATGGATTATCGAAATAACACATTTCTCCCCCGTCTTGAGTATCTTTTTTTATTCTAACATAACTATTGGTTTCAAAAGATTTATTTTTAATGGATGTAGATAATATCTATCACGGTAAATGTATAAGGTCTAAATAAAAAAATATGTCAGTGATAGAACTAAATTAAGGTATGTTAATGGCATGTTCTCCTTAATTAATGGTGATAATTATGGATATTGGAAATCTCATATGATTAACTACTTCAAAATATTTGATTTAATGTATACATGAAAATTTTTACTATGTATATAATGCCCAAAAATATAATTAGGGGATGCTACTAATTAAGGTGAGTATGATATAAATTCAAGATAAATGAATGATATTATATGTACACATAACCTACATGAATTCAATAGAGTGTCTCTATTTTCAACTACCTATGAAATATGTAAAATAATTTATGATCCCTATAAAGAAATCAAAATTGTAAAAAAATTAAGGCAAAATACACAAATATAAAATTATATACTTTCATAATACATTATGGTTAAAGAATCAGCCATATGAATGATATATTGATTGAGATAACCAATGGTATTAAAACTGTAGGAAATTCAATTTCAAAATCTGACCTGGCACATAAAGTAATTAGAATTCTACCATCTTAATGTAATGGATTATATTTATTCTATATAGAAATCATAATCAGTAAAATATTTTACAATGAAAGAGTTAATTTTAAAAAAATTATGTATAAATCATATATACAAGATAAAGTTGATGATCAAAAAAGAATTAAAAGGGAAAATAATTCCGTTAAGGTTAGTAATTAGAAATATGGAAAAAATAGAATGAAAATGATTTAGAGTATACCAATCATGATATAACTCTATATTAATTACCTATAGGATTCATAAAATTTTATTAAAAGAGGATAAATCATGATGAACTATAATAAATATACAAAATGGTTTAAATAAATTAGATGATTTGAATGTAAACAGATTGGAAATATCATATAATATTTCATACAGTTAATGAATGAAAATATAATGATATAGTAGAATGAAAAAAATAGATGAGAACTAGTTATTATAGAAAAGAAATAATTCTATGAAGGCTACATGTAGTGTATCTATGGAATCCAATAGCTCTTATAAATATGACTCCAAAAGATACATACAATATAAATGAAAAATTATGCGATTTATGGCTGGGATGTAAGATGAGGTACACTAATAATATTATTATTCTTTTAATTATGAAATTTATTTTAAAAAAACTAGATAATTATTTCTCCATGCATGATGAATGAAATGAATATTTAGAAAAAAACCATAATCACAAAAGAATATTCACAATGCTGTTTTACATAAACAATATTCTATGTCAAAAAATATCAAGAATTAATTTTTTTAATAAATCCACTTCATATTTAATTGATCATGAAAATATAATAAAATAATTACCTGATAATTTATATTCAATCAATTGTGTTGCAATCATTTTAACTAAAAAAGAAAATACTCTAAATTAGATTCCTGGAAATAAAAATATTTAAAATGAAAAATATGTTATAACAATCAAGGGATAAAAATATAAATTCTATGATAACTACATTGTACATAGTTCTAGAAATAACCACATATAAAATGTTACTTGTTTTCATTTGGGAATTAAGGGACATTCCTATAATTATTGGTATTCCATAAATCCATAGATTAAGTGTTTATTTCTATAAATATGCCTAAAGTATGTACTATAATTGTTTTGTAAAATAATGGGAATATATTTACCTAGATCATTGCTGGTGAAATGGATAGACCCAAGAAAAAATGGGAATTAAAACAAAATTTTTTAATAAATTATTTATAGGAAATTTACCAAAGGTACTTTAGAAAATTAATGGTATAAGAAAAGTGGCTTGAAAAGACTCATGAGTGGAGAATATTTTAATTTACATACATAATAAAATTTGGATAGGGTATTAGTTAGCCTTTCAAATAATACTAACAAAAAAAGATGGATTTGGATCAGTTGGTGATCCAAAATAAATTTCATTAAATAAAATACTATATATTCATGGGATAAATAAAAAACACATAAATATCCTAAACACTCTATGGAATAATTTTATATTGGGTTCTCTATTATTTTTTCATGATTTGTAAAGATAAATTACTTAAATTTAGAGAACCAATAACTAAATTTTTTTGTTCTTTTGATTTTAATTCCTTATGTAAAAAAATTTAATAGTTCAAATATTGAGATAAAGGAATCCTGGATCTATAATAAAATACATCGACATTGTAATGTATTTACTTTATATAAATTATCTAATAAACACTTAGTTTCTAATTTTTGTAGACTTAAATATGATAAAAATATAATATTTGATTAATGAATAATATGAAAACAAAAAAAATAATCCTTTCAACCAATTAAAAATATTTATATTTAAACCATTAGAAATTATCCACATAAGTTTTTTAGACCATAACAAATAGAATTTTTGGCTGGAAGATCATATAATTTTTTTTGGTAGATAAATTCTCAATATTTATATGGCTATATTCTTCTAAAATTAAAATGTTATTTTATCTATATAATGAAATAATTTGTAAATATTTTAAAAATAATGAATATTTTAAAATTATCACTTTATGTGGTGGTCATAGTGGATAATTTGAGAAAAAAGAATTTATTTATTTTTTATCAAACATATGTATTAAAAAAACATTTAATAAAATAAGGAAACATAAAGAAAATGGAATTATAGAAATAGAAAATAGAACAATTCAATAATTTGAAATGATAATGTAAAGAGAATACAATCTTCAAACTTAATATTGAGAAGAAGCGTTTGAAAAAAATTTCTATATCATTAATAGAGTTTTAATAATTCTCTTTATTAAAAAGACAACCTCTGAACAAAAGAATAAAAAAACAAAAAGTTAGATACTCTAAAGTGTCTGGATACGATGTGTATATCTATAATACTATTGAAAAACATAGTAAATTTGATCTAAAGGGTTAGGAATGAATATTAATAGGATATTATACAACCACTAAAGCATACAGAGTGTATAATAAAAAATCAAGGAATGTTGAATAATCTTTTTATGTGATCTATTATTAATGTGACCCATTTAGTCATAAAAAATCAAATAGATGAAGCCATTGATTCATTAATCAACATTAGACATGATTCACCTGTGATTGATTTTGAAAACAAAAAAGATGAAATTCAATATAGTTTATATCAACATGAATCTAATGAACCTGAAAGTTTCTAGCCCAGACAAAAAATAACCTTAAAGGATCACCCTTTTAAAACTATAATAGGAGATCTTGAAAATAAAGTAACAATAAGAATAAATGTTGGAGACTTAAAAAAATTATATACCCGAATATCTCAATTCAAAAAAAAACACTATATAAAAAGAATTAGAAAATTAATTTTGGTTAATAGTTATGCATGAATAATATAACCAATTCAAAAGAAATAATGTTTGGGGTTTAGACAAAAGAACATATAATTATCCATTAATAAAAAATAAATTGGGATTTAGAAATAAGAATGATGACTATGGATTAATTACTAGAAAAAAAGATTGGTTAATATCTAATGTATCCTATCAAAAATAAGGAAGAGATTATGATGAATCCTTTTTTCCATTAGAATGATTAGAAGCTATTAGATAAATTTTATCTTATATATTTTATATGAATTTTAAATTATATCATATGTTTGTAAAGACTTCTTTTTTTAAAGGATACTTCATGGAGGATGTTTATATTGAACAACAACTATTTTTGAAAATCCTCATCGACCAATTTCTTCTATCAAATATAATAATTTACATTATAGACTTAAATAAGAACCTAGACCTTAGTTGGAATGATTATGTTTTTTCTTTTTATAAAATGGATTTTATGTAGGTTTAGAAGATCCTACCCTTTTTAAGAAAACAATTTTTTCTAATATAATATTATTACAGATTTATATAGATTATGTTATTTTTATTTCAAAAAATAAAAATACTTGTAATGATGTTCCAAATATTATGAAAAAAAAATTAATTGATTATGAGAGGAAAATAAACTTTCTTTCTTAGATGTAATAATATTGAAAATTATTATGTAAATGTTTTAAATAAATGTAAATTTATTATTGGACTAATGAAAATGTTTTTACTTGAAAACATTGAGATGTATACTACACCCAAGTGTAAAAATGTAAAACATGACTTGGATGAATCTGAAAAACTATGTAAACTCAAGTTATGTAGAGGTATTAATGGTATATTATAATATCTTATAACTATTATATATGAAATTATTTAATTATTTGATATTTGAGATAGATTTTATTAAATACAAATGAATACCATATTATATCTATTAAAATAAGTTTTAGATAACAATAAGGAAGTATTATTCAATTTATACATTCCCCAAAAATTATGATTTTCAATTAATTAAATATTCCTGAGTTGGTTTTCGTGGTTTTATATTAGTTATAAAAACTACATCAAGAACCTATTACTTTTTCAGAAGATCTGTAGTATCATGTTTAAGTAAGAAAAATATTCATTTTCCCAATTAATAGCTATAGTATATTATATTCTAATGGGAATTGTTGTAAAACATTGTTTTGGATAAAACCCACCTTAATAGAATTTTTAGAAAATATCAATAATAACATTATTTATGTTACAATACCAGTGAAATTAACTTTTCAAAAAATCATGAAATGTACTCAAGAACCAATCATATTGATATAAGATATCATTTTATGTGAGATAGTTTTTTAAAAAATATCTATCATTATAATTTTTAAATATTGAATATCAACATGCTGATATTTTTACTAAACCACTTCACACTAATTGTTTTGGATTTATTAGGGGGGGGTGGAAAAATTTAATTTTAAGTAATGTTTTTATTTCATCAAATTTTTATTAATTGATTTACTTGTTTTTTTCTGTTATTAGTCATTTATTTACTAATTGTTTGAAATGATTTTTTATTTAAAAGGTGCACATTTAGAAATATTAAATAATGTTTACACTGATTATGTGACATGAAAAAACCAAACCAAATTCACCTAAAATAGATACCCCCTCAATCAATTTCACACTTATCCTTTGTATTTGATCCCTTTAAACTTCCATGTCTCTCATATTCTCTTTCAAAGCCTAGAATAAAAAAAAAATCAACATTAGGATTCTATGAAATTTTGATGAACAAGAGAACAGATAATGGAAAACCAATAAGATCAAAGTGTCAACATGTTTCCTACAAAATAATTATTTATGGGAAAGTTATAGATTTACAAATTCTACATTAAAAAATATTCTTCTTCAGAATATTCTTCTTTTTCAAGGTTCATAATTCCTTTAAAATGTATAAAATTTCCCATTTGTATTCAACATAGTAGTAAATTAGTTTTATAGAAAGGATCATTTCAGTTTTGGATTCCTAAAGGATTTTATCATTTGAATGGTTAATGAAACATATTTTTCTATTTATTCTGTAGAAACTGAAAAAAACAGGCAATATCCTCATAAAATAATGTTTTATATTCAATCATTGATCCATTGGAAATTAAGAACATAAATCTATCAATATTATGCCTTTTCCCTTTGGGTTAAACCTGAATTCAGAAACTTTTTGAAGGATTTTGAGGCTAACTAGATGTTACTTAACAAATTCATTCAATCAGCAGTACTTTGATGAATTTCTTAGTTAGAAATGGTTTTTTATCATGATATGTATTTTATATTTTTAATTATGAGTGATATCAAGTTTAATGTCCCTATTTATATGATTTAATGCTTGCTTTTTTTTTCTAGGATGAGTGATGTTAACCATTTTTCTAGATGGAAGGATTTTTTTCTTTTGTATAAATCAAAAAATAGTCAAGATGAAAAGATAAAACTATGTGTCATCATAGTAATATTTTGAATGATGGAACATTAAGAATCATATTTTTTTGTATAGGATCCAAAAGAGGAATGTTGTTACAAATTTCTATAGAAGGAAAAATAGAATCTGGCCTTATAACTCATGGGGAGAAAAGAAATCCTCCATGAGTTGTATTAGTTCATATTCAGAAATAAGAAATTAGAGAATAAAGAATAGAGAATGTTATTCATAAAAAGATATAAAAAATAATATATGATGTCATTATTCTAGAAAATTCAATAAATGATTATAAATATCTTGAAGAGAATTTCGAAAAAGAGGACAATGTCGCCCTTCTCATGGGGCCCAGAAAATGTGATGATCCTACCCGGAAGACTCTTTAATTTTTGGCTATAAAATTTAAAACTACTACAATTGGTGTAGTTGGGAAACCGGTGGTTTGGTATGTAATATCTACTCATGAGGAAAAACAACCTGAGAACCAAACATTCCATAAAAAAAATATTGGGGCTATTTGTAAATTTCAAGATGAAAATCAAGAATAATATGTTCAAGATAGAAAATAGATTTAAAAAAATCTTGCAAATGATCGATTTGGGTAAACGGATCAAGGAGGTGAGAAAGAACAACCCTTAGTAGTTGACCTGGTGGGTTTAATGGGAACCCAATAGTCTCCATTGTTGTAGATTATTCAAATAATTCTATATCTTCAACCTCTGAGAGGATATAAGTTCATGATATTACATCCTCCTCATATAGTTAAAAGGATAAAACTAAATCTTTAACTATGGTTTATAGAGAAAACAATCATGAAATAAAAGAGAATAATCTTTTTATTTTCTGAATAATCACATTGAATTGTTTTTCCATAAATTTAATAGGATGGAAGTGGATAATTTTATATTTCGATATGATTTAGAGACTAAAAGGAAATAACTATATGATTTACGATTCTCAACCATTCTGATAGCCGAACTAGAATCTCGGCATGTAAAATTAGAGAATCACAAAGAAAATTTAGTTTCAAGAAGTGATTTTGATGCATTTCAAAGAGATATGGAAGATTAGTTTGGAAATTTGAGAGCAGAATATATTTCAAAGAAAGAAATTTTAGATTTAAGGAATTATTTAGGGATTAAATATATATTAGTTAAGAGTAGTTTCAATCTCTCTAGAGAATCTACTTCTGCTCCTCAAAATTCTCCTTATTTAATCAGATGGTGTAAATCTATTTCTGTAGATCTATCTTTTTTAAAGGATTTACTACATTCATTTTATAGTGACAGTGAAACTATAAATGTGTTTGTATAAAAATAATGATATTTAATTGTGAATTTAACATTAGGAGTTCTTGGATTATGAAATATTCTAAGACAATTAAGTGGAATTATATCCAATTTTATTGATCTATATTGAATTTTCCTGAGTTTTTTAATGGAAATTTAGATGAAATTTCTAAGGTGGGTCAATATTCAAAGATTTTTATGAGAATGTTAGTTGATAATTTTTTGGAATGTTCTAGAGGACTAATAAAAGAGCTGATGGATGTTATTTCGGATGTCTACGCTATTTAGGATTATGAAACATCTTCAAAATGAGAACTTTTATCCTCAAACAGTCAATTCTTTTGAAATCTCTCAGTGAAATATTTATTATAAAAAAATATTCTTTAACTTTAATTATTTTATACAAAATATTTTATTTTATTGACTGTACTTTTTATTCATTCCTACAAACTAGACCTAATAAATTTATTTTCTTAATATATTATAACATTCATTCACAGTTATGTGCGACATTTAATTTAGTTTTGATCCATTTTATATTACATTCTTTTTGATATCACAAAATGGTGGAGAAAATTGGGTAAAAACATTCTTAATAATTAAATTGGAGAAAAAAATAACATTATTTCATGTAAATATATTAGATAGGTTCTAATAACATTTTATTTTGTATATTTCAGTTTAAATCATGGTTTATATAATGTATAAAAAAATAAATATAAATTATATTATACACAGTAATTTATATTATTTCATTTGTGTTTATAGAAACTATTTTTTGAATATGTTATGTTTTGTGGGGTTTTATCCATCAAAATAGGTGATATTATTGGGAATGCATTTTCTTAAACAAAACTCAATATATCATATTGAATTTTTGGCTCACAAATACCCCTATTTTTTTCTAATGGATTTAAATTAATCATTTTTCAGTAATATAATTCTAGAAAAGATTATGTTATTTTAGAGTTAAAATATTTGATTAAGTAGTCTAGATGTATTTAAAAGTATTCGATGAATGTTATTTGTACCCTTCATTTGTAAGAAAAATTTATGGTTTGGAACCCCTATTATTGGAAGAAAATGTAGGGATCATGTCCCCTATGCTATTGGATGGGTATAGAAAAATGACCATACATTTGGAATAAACACTAAGTCTGGGGAATAAATGTATAGTTTATCAAGCCTTAATTTTTATAGAATTGTATTTTCCCCACTACTTTTGTAATCAACCATATGTTGTCAAACACACATTTGGATTTTTTTTTGTTACAAGAAGGAAACCTATTTTTGACTGGTAATTGACGAAGGTTTAATTAAAGATATTATTTGTGTTTTCTACAAAAATCACACCAATAATATGTGCCTATAAAAATATGTTTTATGGATTATTGAAATTATTATATTCAATAGGAAAAATAATTCCTATTTCTGTGGGATATTATGTGTCTCTTGAATTATCTAAATTCAAATGTTCATGATATTTCAGGTGATATTCTTGGATCTATTCAAGTAAAAGAAATACATGATTTTTCAGTTAAAGAGAAAAGTGTATTTTTATTTTTGGTAAATTTTATTGAAATATCATTTTTGAATAAAGAATCATTGTAAAATAATAATTATCTCACATCTATATTATTCTAAAGAAGCAACAATTTGAAGACATACATGTTTCAAGATTGTATCGTGTAAAACTATTATTATTAGTACTTTTCAATTTTTGTTTCCATTTATATTGAATATAATTTTCAACATAGATCTACTCAAATATATTATTTATTGAACTCAATAATCATTAATTAATAAGATCCGCTTACTGTCAGTTTCATCTACAAATGTGAAGAAGACTCTATTTATTCAATGAAACAAATATCTATATATTTATTTTTGTAACAAACTAATTTACATAGTAATTGGTGGAGTATCAGTTTCTTAAAATGATAATATAATTTACATTTATTTTAAAAATAGCTATATGTCTATATAAAATCTTTATCATAAAGTTTTAAATTTCTTGTACTCACTAATTAAGGTATTTTGGATGAAATAAATTTCCAGTAAATAAAATCAATCCCGATGAGATAGTATTGGTGGAGTGGATTAGGGGATATTTATTCCCCAAATCAATATATTTTCTTTCTTTACCAATTTATTTATCCACTACTTAACTTATCTAATGAATATAAAACTTATTATCTTCAGAAATCAATATGAAGGATAAAAGTCAAGATCTGTCAATCAAAATCAAAAATCCTCAATTAACCACCATTCTTCTATATCATTTTATTATTCTGAACTGAAAATAATATCCATTCATTAAAATAAATAAATTTTTATATTTCTACTTTGATGAAAATTTAGAAGAAAAATATTATCCATTTTAGAATATTATTAAATACACAATTCAACAGCTTCTTCCATAATATTTACACCTATAAGAAGACAATTGAAGACAATTTTATTTTTAGCATACCCTTCTATTATATTCATATATAATTGAACATGTAATAACCATATAAAATTTATTAATGAAATAAGGAAAATTTTCTAGGTCTATTTTCAAATTTTCATCCCCAAAAAAACAAAATATAGCATAGATAAAGCTGTCTCTCGAGGAGGTTTTCAACTAAGTGAAAAACTGTTACATTTATTTTCTAATTTTAGAAAAGTAAATATTATTAGGGATTGTTTTCGTTAAGATAAGTTACAAGAAAACTAAAATTTAATTTTATGGAAATAAATTTGATATTTAATTTTTTGAAATAAAAGGAAAATCAGATTTAACACTAGTGTTAAATACAATTATAAAAGGAGTAACGAAAATGATTCAGTTATATCGTCTGAGCTTTAATTATTGTAGTTGAACATTATATTTTAATAAATCAATAATAAAAACTAAAATTTTAATATTTCATGTAATGAAAATTATAATGTGGTTTGATGAATAATGATTTTTAACTAACCTGGTCAAAATAAGACGATAATGATGTTTCAAAATTTACCTTTAGAAATATGATTTTATGAATAATTGAAAAATATATTACTTAACTAATTATCATTTATTTATATTATTTATTTAATAATTTTTACAACTTTTTTTTATTAAGTATAACTTTATCACAAATAAAGACAATATCATTTATATGTAATGGATTATTATTTTGAAAACCTTTTTTCTTGGAAACCAATTTTTTTTAAAAAAGGAAAAATAAATATCCATTTTAATTAATTAAAATAATATTTCATGCTGAATTATTTAAATAAAATTATATATTATTTATGTGAATATATTAATTTACGTTCATTAAATGATTATTACAACACATATAGTATATATAATTTCATCATATTCTTGAAAAAATCATTTCCTAAAAAATTATTTTTGGACAAGATTTTTGTGATTGTTTTTTAAATTAATTATGAAACTATTTTTATTACAATTTAATAAAATGGATTAAATACTTGGAATTAGAATAAATAATTTTATTTAATAATCCTTACATATATGGTGGTCAAAATTAATAGAAAAAATAGTGGAGATTAATGACCATGGTTAAGATTAAAACAATGTTTTCTGTGTTATATGTACTTGTGTTAAAATTAATTTTCCAAACATATTGTTTTTTATCGGATTATTTTTATTTAATATTTAGAATAATTTGATACATATTATCTAATATTTTTCATTTTACATTCTCTATATTGGATAACTTACATTGGTTAAAAATCTAGTTACCTTGGTGAAAATTAAAATGGTAAAATTGAGAAACATTTTAGGTAAAGGAAATAAGATGTTTAAAAAAATTATGTGATTATAGAACTTATGTTTCACCCAACCCATTCTATATCTATTTTTTAGTCACTTGGTTAGAGAGTGACGTCCCATTATTGAATGGTTTATGGTATTTACAAAAATGACACTCCTCAATTATAATAGGAAACACCTTACTAACTTCTTTACACCTATCAAGCCATTTATCTCAACTAAAACCTGCATAATTATATCTATGAAATACTTATACACATTATATTGCTGTTTTTACTCCAAAAAAGTAAATTCATAGGATCCTTAACAAGATATCCAAAAGAGGTTTCTCTATGTGAAGGTAATCATATTCCCGAAGCCCATTCATTGTTTACTTCTTATTTTATAACATTCAATTATTTCATGAAAAATACTACATAATAACTCATATATATCCCATATAATTAATTTCTTTTTTTGGAAGAATATTTATTCTACTTTTCTCTATAAAATGGGAAACCAATACATCAATTTTGTGTACGGAGGACTACCGCCATGAGAATTGATTTAATTCGTTCTCCATCATTGACGGACAATGAAAGTCATAATGATGAAAATAATTAATATATATGATAAATGTGATAAAATATTAATTATAAAAATTTAATATATCATTCACATCCTTACCTTTAACCCACTGGTAAATTTATATCGTTACTCATGAGTACGCAAGACCTACTATCTTCATGAAGTGACTCGATTCACTTTCCATGTATATCTTTTAAAAGTAATTATAAAAATGTATATAATAAAAAAAAAATCTATAAAATAAAAAAAATCCTAGAGTTGATGTATCTATATCTTATGACGAATAACCAGAACTCCCCAGACAATATATGCATATGAAAATGATGAATTTAACACTCAAAAAAATTGTATTATTGAAATATTATTACCAAACGTGTAGTAAGATGTCATAAAAGTTTCATATATGATATTATGAATATGAATATGCTCTTGGGATAAATAAATTACATTCATAAAACTATTATAAAATTTTTTAAATCATGATCAAGTTAATTTTATTGTTAGTTAAGGTATTTCATCTCCAATTTTATTCCATTGAGACAATTTTTTTATTATTCACAAATTCACATTAAAGTGGTGTATATTCAGAACCATTAATTTTTTAGAAATGGAAAAATAATTATTAATGATAATTATTGTTTCAATTCATCGTTATTTATTCGATGGTTTACAAATTTATAATTTTCCAAATAGGTACGAATTTATTGAACAGTTCCACTTTTATTTGGGATTGCCTTTATATTGGTTGAATGAATATAATAAATTATCCTTTACAATATCCAATAAATTTCCAATACTTTGGGAATTTAATGATTTTACATATTTTCATACAAATTTTATTCTCATTGGAATGATATTCTCATAATTAAAATTTAAATATTAAAATAGATTTTAATTCTAATTTTACTGGATTTTTTTCCATGTCCATGATTTTTAAACTTACTTTACAAAATCCCTTTTGTTTATTCAAATTATTTATTATAAATATTTTATGTTATAATAGAATATAATTTTTTTTGAAAGGAATATTTCTATTTTTTTTGAATGGAATGTTTTGTATATTCTTTACAGAAGACCAAAATAATTTTTTTAATGTATTCAACAATAACATATTTCCTAAAAACCGTAACTATTTTTTTATATTTCTATTATTATATATTTTTTAAATAATTTTACAAATAATAAAATTTAATTAATAATTGTTTAAATATATCATATCCATTCCATCTATTCATTAAAATAATATGATTTTTCTTACAAAACACATATTCCCCTTGATCAGATGGCCATCTCTTATCTTTTATAAATTTGGTGTTCTTTATTTTCTAGTGAAAATTTTTCTTTCTTAAGATCATTGGAAAATAAATTTCACTTAAATAATCATATTATTTATCATGGATGTGTTTCTAACGTAATTATAATATTATTTATACCTATTTTATTTTACATTTAATGTAATTTGACTGACTTGGAAATTTTTTATAATCCAAATTCATTACTAAATATAGATATTTATCGTCAAGTAATTTTTAATGAATTAAATTGATCATTTGATATATGTGTCATTCATTGGAACTGTAGTGATGGGATTGGACCATAATTATATATTCCATTGATACATTGATGTGTATCATGAGATAAATTAGTTATACAAATTAATTGGGGTTTTACACATTGTTATAAACTATCGTATCTTAAGGTCTAGATGATATATCTATCATGATGCCTGAGATCATGAAGTCCAATAGTATTCATTTATGTCATTTAGAATTTAGTTATCTATTTTTTTGTGATATTTAAATTTTTTAGGATATCCATGGATGAATTTCATGAACTTTTTATTGATTAAATTATATTTCTTTCTATTTGTTTACCTTTACCTATTGGTTATGCCTTGTATAATAATTATAGATTCCATTATATGTAACCATTATTGTGAACTTTATCTCACCCTTATTTTTTCACTTCACCCAGGATATGAAGAATCATTCATTGAATGAGTTTTAGGATGTTTAATATTTTCCATTTAATTTTTTTATATTTTATCCCCAATATTAAATGTGTAACATTTTTTATCATGCTCTCCAAGACAACTAAATTGATCGATCCTTCATGATTTAACCCCTTGAATCTTTTACAATATAATAAATTTGACAGCCTCTCTAGGTTAATTGATTTAAGGGTTTTATACTTGATATTCGTGTAATTTTATTAGAATCCTTGGGAACTATACTTATGAAAATAATGAATATCGTACATAACCCTACAATAGACATTTCAGATATGTAAAATTGTGGAATAATTCCTAAATTTTAGGTAAGGTAGATACTTTGTGATTTTCATTATAAGAACATCCGTTCTTAGATACTAAAATTGGGCATGGTTATGGAACAGCTATACCTAGGGTAATAACTATAAAAAGTGTACATTGGGATTTGACTCATTCATCACCCAGTTTATACATACAACCCTTACTATGCACCTGGTTTGAAATTATTGAGGGTATTTTCTAAATATAATTTACATTTTCTTTAGAAACCATTATTGACCATTTGAAAATAATTTAATGATTTAATGATATTCCCAAATAAACAACTTTTAGGATTTTGATATTCAGAATACATAAATTTTTAATTTATATTATGTGTTACACTAGATTAGGATTGTATGTTATTATTTTAAATTCATAATGTCCTAAGATAATATATTATAAAATATTTTTGGAAATTGTGATTGAAATAAATAATATTATCTATATTCATGGTAATATAGAAATTTAAATATAAAGAAAAACAATACAGCTGGTATTGGAATTGAGTAGACCATCACTATATCAGGGTATCCTAATAATGTTATAAAAATATCATTTATTTAATGGAACATTCTATTATTAGACCAAATTATTCTAATATGTTGTATCACTTCTTGGTAAAGAATCCCTTGTCATTTAATTGGGCTACTAATCCTGTGGTAGTAGAACAATTGATTATATACCTTGAAATGATATATACGGCATTGTGATGTAATGAAGTGGAAAAAGATATACTGGATTAAGGGAGATAATAATAAACGATGGATGTTGATCAAGAATACTAGGGAGGAAGGATAAATATAACACGTTTAATGGAGTTCTTATCTAGAAACATTCATCAAAAAATGTTTCCCTCATGTGAAATGGAAAGAGATTAATAGAAAGTTACTCAGTTTAAGAAAAATTAAGAAGAAATTGTTACAGAGTATGAGGATTCCAATACATGACTATCCATGTATTCTAAAGATTAAATAGGCAATATGAAATTCAAGATTGATCATTTATTTTAAGGCCTTAACTCAGTTCTACGATGGGTGATGGTTTCTTAATCTTTTTCTTCGTATGATGAAATAGTTTTATTCAAAATAACAATAAGAAAAGGAATTGTCTAGATCTAATGTATTCAAGGGGAATTAAAAGAAAAAGAGGTAATATTAAAAACATGAAAATAATGATCTATCAAACTATAATAACAAAATAAAACATTTTTCATCATGTGAAAATTGTGAGAAGATACATTCTAGAAAATGTTTGATGGGAACTTGATATTTTTACATGTGCAAGAAACAAAGATCATCTGGATAATAAAAATAACGGGAATAATTAAATCAAGGAGTTATAATGAATCAAATATAAAAAAATGGGACATTGTTTACTCAAATTCACCAATCATTATGGGAACATAACTTAAATGTGGCTAAGGGGGAGAGCCAAGCTTATGTGATTAATATAGATGATGGGGAATTACCCAATGATATATAGGTAGTTACTTTAATAATATCCCCAAATTTATCCAATGATTTATTTTATTTTGGATATTCACACTATTTTATTTCTCTTATGTTTCCCAAAAATATATATATTTTCCTTTAAACTTAAGAAAGATTTTTCCAATTAGAACTTGTAGTGTTAATAATATTATAAAAAGGACATGTTACGGAGTTCCAATTATGATATATCAACATGGTCTATTGGTAGATTTTTTTATCACACATTTGGTTGAAATCTATATAATACTTTGTATTGATTGAAATTAAAAATATGAAACAAAAATTTAATCTAATGGAGATGGAAATTTTGAGCTATGATGAATATGTGGAATTCCATATCATTAAAGTAGATAACTCATTATCAGATTCATGTCTCGATCCACCCACAATATATAATTTGAATGTGATTATATGAGAATAAGAGAAAAAACTATCTATGGATGAAGATTTTAATATTTAAATTGGGGATGTATTGATTGTATAAAAATACAATGATGTATTTCCTATGGAATAACATCGACAACAACCATATCATGATGTCGAGTTTTAGATAGATTTAATACCTAATAAATGTTTTATATTAAAAAATCCCTATATAATTAACACTATCAAATTAATGGATTTTTGAAAATGACTGAAGGATTTTTGTGGAAATGTATTTATTTCCACATGTGTTCCTCCTTGGGGAGACCATGTTATTTTCATTAAGATGAAAGATGAATCCATGGGGCTATTTAATGATTCGATGGAAATTAATTCTATTACTATTAAGAAAAAGTATAATCTTCCTTGTACTGATGAATTATTAAAAATACATCATATACAATAATATTTTTGAAGGATCGAGCTTCATTATGGGTATCATAAGTAATGAGAAAATAATGAAGACAAGCTAATGACATAATTATTCATGAGATATGAATATTAATAGTTTATATTAATGGAATTTTGATTAACTAATTATCAATTATTGTTTATGGAAATAATCATTATAATAATGATTGAATATATTAATTATTTAATCGTGGTATTAATTTATTGTATCTTTCTATATTTTTTGAGCTATGAGGACCATTAGAATTACATTACAATAAATTTTTGATTATCTTAGAATAATATATTTATATTATAAATTTTATAAGTGTGTATTATAGACTTAAAATGTTTCTTTTCTTTCCCATTTTGTCTCCATGTATTGAATATTTTTAGATTCTCTTAAGATAAATAATGTTAAATAATTTCTTACACCAAAAAACATAATTGAGGTTTTATTTTCATTGTTTAAGAAGGTTTTTATTAATGATTGATTCATAATTTTTATGGATTGGATAACCCATTAAACAATATTACACCAAAAGGGGTTATGTTCATACAAGAAAGGAATGTGAAAAATGTTTTCATGTTTTTATGAGTACATTGGTCAATACTCCAATTTTTACTCTACCACTAGAAAAGGATTGATTTTTGATAAATAAGAATACATCAAAGAAGTTAATTAGTTATGTTATTCTATAAAATGATAATTTTTTTCCTTTTCATCATGAATGTTAAAGGATCATTAACAAAACATTCCAACTCTTGATCTTGAGTTGGAAGCTGTATTCTTTTCCTTTAGGATATGGAGTGATTATATCTTTGGTGAATGATGTTAAAACATATTGAATATAAGTTCCAAAAATACATATTTTCCATAGAATGAGAACAATATGAGGAAAATTAGAGTTCTCAAATAACACACAGATTATGATTCCTTAATAAAAATACACCCATGGAAGGAAAATAAGGAGGTAGATTCATTATGTAGGGAAGATCATAGAGTTATGACTAAAATGATGATTTAAAAAGATCATATAACCATAGATCTAGTACATATGGATATGGTAATTTCTATGGAACTGGATAAATCACTATTTTTTAAATATTTGAGAAACCATATTTATTGGATGACATAATAATTTCACATTTTGATGATGTGAATTTTTAGAATAAAATTATTGTTGTGAATGATGGGAAATTAATAGACATTGTTTATGTTGATGATGTTGTAAAATTTGGATGGATAATATGATTTCCATCTATAGATGAGATATGAAAATTAATTTTTTGATGAATTTAATGGCTCAAATTTCATTATACCCCTTGTAGCTCCATGATGAATAGGGGTTTGAAGGAATATTTTTTCTTGGATAGCATGAAGCTGAGATTTTCTAATTATGTATTTAGATGATTGGTTTTCCAACATGTGAGGGCTTAAAGGAAATATCCTAGAGGGGTAATAAATTTTATAACTATTACTATGTGGAAATTCTATGACATTAGTATAAAACATTTTACAAATTACCCATGTTTTCTAGAAGAAATGATGCGATATGGTTTTTATTAATCTCCTTAATAAATATGAAAATTTCCTTTTTCTAAGATATGTTTTACCACATTATCCCCTACTAGAGAACTATTTTAATGATTATTTAAGAATTTATGTTTCCTCTATTTCAATTTTTTTGATTGCGATCCCAGATTTTCCTCAAAATTAAGGAAGATTCTTTAGAACGAACTGGATATTAAGATTCTTTTGAGTATTGTCTATTGTCTTAAAACTAATTGAATTTCTGAAAGGGATGTTCATGAATTAAAATACATAATTAGGAAATTAACATTGGACTTTCACAATATTTGGGATTAGTATTTAACTTTTATATATTTTGTTTTAAATATAGATTCCATTCATGTATTCAAATGTTGCATTATAATGCATTGTATGAAAAGAGATTTCATACTCAAACTTGTTGGAAAAAAGTTGGTGAAAGGAAACTAGTAATAAAAAAAATATTGAAGAAAAAAAATAATGGTAATGAATATTTATACTAATATTCAATCATCTCAAAGTATTAAAAATGTTATGCTGAAAAATCGATGAAATAATAGAAATTTCCAGTGTGATATCACATTTCCATGAATGTATATTCATGAGAGGGTGTTTTATGGTTTGGAAAGAAAGGTAATCCAATACATAGGTACAATAGACCATATGAAATTTTGGAAAGAATATGAGATGTGTATTATTGATTTAAAATTACACAAATCCTATCTAATGTACACGTTGTGTTCTATATATCATTTTTATGGAAGTACATGGAATACAAAAAACATGTTCTCACAATGGATGAAATATAATTAAAACATTATATATCTTATTATGATGATCCCATCTAGATTATAGACAGCAAAGAGAAAGTATTAAGGAGTTGTATGAATTAAATTTTAATGTTACATAAGAAAAATTATAAATTTGAGGATTATATAGGGAACCAGATGATATTATGAAGAATAACTACCCTCATTTTTTAGAGGGTAATATATATGAAAATAATGATGATGAAATTTCTATAGGAGGGAAGAATGTAACACATGAGGATCAGTTATAGTAGGTAAAAATTATATTTTAATATGAACATAATAAAATGATAAAATCGATATTTTGTGGAATGTAAATTTTAATTTTGTGATACGAATATTGATTTTTTACATACTTGGTCAAAATAAGCATAAAATGAAATTTTGAATTTTCCCTTATAAATAACATTTTTTGAATAATTGAACATGTAGTATTTAAATATTACACATTTTAGTTAAAATAATGTGAAATAATATACAAATTAAATAACTATAAACTCTAAATTTTATATAAATAAATATAATATCATTTAAAGGTTAAAGGTGTATTTTTCAGAAAAACTATTTTTTATAGGCATAATTACAATACATTTTAATTAAGGAAAATAATATTTAATTACGAATTATTTAAATTAGTATTATAAATTATATATTGATATATATGAATTCAAATCCTTCTAATAGTGATTTGTAGTCATATAGATAATTATAATACAATCTTATTCTGGAAAAATGGATTTATAGGAAAATGATTCTTAATTGATTTTTGGGTTTGTTTTTAAACTAAATTAATATAATTTTGTGATTTGAATTTTATAAAATGTTATCCTTATTTAGAATCCACACAATTAATTTTAGTTAATAAATTTAACTTATTTTTTTGTCAAAGTGAATAGTAAAAACAGTAAAAATTATTTATCTTGGTTAAGGTTAGAAAGTGTTTTTTCATGTTATATGCACTTCTATGAAAATAAATTTTCCACACACAACAGATTTTTATTTCAAATATAATTTATGTTATCTTTAATAAATGTGTCTAAATTATCTAATAAGGTTCAATTCTCAAGCATAATGGATACATTACCTAGGTTAAATAGTTAGTTACCTTGGTGGAAACTAAAATGATAAAAGTGATAATCCTTGAAAGAAAAGAAAATAACAGGTTTAACAAATTAAAATTTATATAAGTGGAGGTGAAAAACTATATTTTATTATTTCCACCACAGTATTAATCAATTTTTGTGGAACATGGTTTATGAGTGGCTTCAAATTATTGAATAGTTCTTGTTAAATAGATGATGGTCACTCCTCTTCGATTATAAAAGGGAACCCTCTGATATGTTTTTAACACATATCAAGAAAATTATCTTGAAATAATCCCTAATAAAATTTCTCACCAAAACCCTTATCCACATTCTAGGTGTTTTGGTATTCCCAAAATTCAAATCCTATGGTTATTAATAAGATACCCCAAGGAGGTTTCTCTAAGAGAAGGCAGTCATCTTCATCAAGATCATTCTTTTTAAATATTATTCATTCACCTTTATTTATGTCTTAAAAATTCACTTATAATAACACCATTATATACCATATACCATGTTTTTATTATTTTTAGGTAATAAGGTTTTCCCACCTGCTTCTACATCAAATGGAGAAAAATCTAGCACATGTGTGTACAACAGACTAAGGCCTCGCAGATCAAGGTAATTTTTTCTCTGACATACACACTTGGGTAGTAATAGTTATAGAATTAATTAATATATATGATATATATTCCATGATTTTCATACTTTGATGTTAATATATCGTCTAATTTCATACCCTATTAACCATTATATTAATGTTATCTTCACACCTACGCACATACAACCAACCATCTACAGGAAGAGAAGTGAATAATTTTGACATGCATTGTTTTAATATAAAAGTTATGTGATTTAATTGTGAAGTATTTATAATCAATATCCTTTAATAAATATAAATATATTAATTGATAAGGAAAATTTTTTACGAGTTAATTCGACAATTTGATATATGAGGAATGAATTGGACATTCAGTGATGGGTGAGTCCCATAACGGTATATCCCTTCAATGCATCAAATCTTCTTAGAACAAAAATTAGTTTGCCAAATTAAATTGAATTTTTACCCATATTAGTAAACTATAATGCACAAGGTCATAGAGGTGTATATATCATGATATTTTAGAACATTCCTTCCAATATTAATTATTTACTTCATTGAGAATTCATTTATTGATGACCATGAGATTATTTAATTAGTTATGATATAAACTTATGCATTTTGTGCTCATTTTATTGAATAAATGATTTTTTCAGCTATTAACCTTGATCTATTGATTATTTCTTATCTAATCATGATAAAATCCACTGTACGTGACCCTTTTTTAGAATTTTAGCTCACTAAGATTTTGTTTCCTTTCACAAATTTATGAAGAATATTTCTTTTAATGAATTTTGTAATGTCAAATCTTTCCCATTACTAGATTTTATATTTTATCCCCAATGTAAAATGGGTATCATGTATGTATCTAAATATCTAATACTACTTAAATAATTGAGTATTAAGTATTTTAACCCTTCAATTTTTCTAAAATAAATAAACTAAAAACCAACTCTATATTACTAGATTTGGGGTAGTTACATCGACTCGTAATACATACTATTATACCTTGATTAGAAAATATTAATTCATTGAATTTCTCAACATTCACCAAATTAACTCTCTAAAATAATGAAATACTTATTAAATATTATTCTATTTCATCATAAGGGCATAATTGAAATCCCTATAATCAATGTTAGGATACCAGAAAATAAATTGAAAATTTAAATTCAATTATTTTTTTTCATAGATTGCAGTACATTAAAAATAAAAATATAATAAAGAACATTATTATAGGAAAAATAAAATCATCATCAATAAAAATAGTTTTTATAGAAAAGAAAAAAAATAACAAAATAATGTTAAAAAAGACTCAGAAGGGCATTATCCACAGGTCTATACTTCCCACATCCACCTAGGAGTTTAGAGATTCTTGGAAATATATACTTATATTATTCGTCTTATATCGTTTTCATAATTTCCTATATTATAGAATAATAGAGTGAACTCCAATATTTTTAAATGTAAAATCATTAAATTCAACAATTTTTTTAATTTAGTTTTTTCCTCCTTATACATTAATGATAGTGGGAAATAGTATTGAAAATTAACTGACAACATCACATCACAATTGGGGAATATTCTTGCACATTCAGTATCCTTCATGATCATCTCATAAGTGTAAGTAATAGTTATTCACATGAATGAGATGGAATAATGTTTTGATGCAATTTTTCATGAGTTTTTAACATTCGAAACAAAATTTTATTTCTATTTTAATCATCCCAAAACCTAAAAATATTTATATTCATCTTAAAATGAGATCACATAGGAAATTTCATGTTTCTATTAAATTATTTTGGTGTAAATATATTATTTTATTGAATCATGAAACTTCACAAAGTTTAAAGTCAAATGTGAGAAGTTCAGTTCACCAATAACAATTTTATATCAACAAATAATACATCAATTTAATAAAACATTTAATATTTTTAGATGAAAGGTGTTAAATAACAATATAAAATTTATTTAATTTGGTAAATTCATATAAAAAAATACAAAAAATCATATGAGATGAAAAAACATCAAAACACACTCTAGAAAAAGTCTTATTGGAAGAGTGACAATCATATTAAATCTAATTTTCAGATAAAGAAATTGTATTATGGTATCTAAAGTAATTAATTGGTTTACAATAATCTATACATGAAGAGACTTATATAGAGTGAAATACTTTTGAAAACTCCTTTATGATATATAAAATCCAAGAAAGAATATGGAACTCAATGAAATCCATATGCAGTGGAAATTCATAAAAGATTACTCAAAATACATACAAAATCAAAGGAAAACTCTTGAGAAACCATATGAAACCAAAAATATTTCTATTTACATTTAAAAAAATATTACCAATTAATTCAATGAATCATAATAAAAATTATTTATTATTCAGGTATTTAAAAAATTATTAAAGAATCATAAAAACCATGAATCAATTATTTTCACAATAATTTCCAAAATGCACTAAAATACAAAACATGATATAATTAATTTAAAAGTTTTAAAATCTTGGGGGTTAAATACTTGAAAATAAAAAATTAAATTGATAAAATATTAGATTAATCAATTCCACAACACTTAAGACTTGGAATCATGGATATGTAAGAATAAAAATAACACGAATAAATTTCAAAACACAAAACCATGTGATTTTATAATTCAAGGAAAAGTAACAAAAAAATATCATGCATCCTAACCAAAATTTATCTTAAATTATTAATTAAATTAAATTAATCCATTTATACGTCATTTATCCTCACTTTCACAGAATCCTTTTAGCTCACATTAATTTTTCGTCATCACAAAAATATGGAATTTATTTTAACATTGTATTTCTCTACTAAAGAATTATCAATTTAACCATGGGATTTATATGTTTCTAAAAATGAAACCAATTTATTAAAAGGAATTATATCATTCCTGATTAATGTTCTTTTATTTTTACAGTTCAAGGGATAATATGATTAAAATTTAGAAAATATGAGATTCATACTAAGGATTTTTATAATATTTTTGATGTAAAAAATGAATAATTGTAGTTATAAATCATGATTAATGTTCTCATTAATTATATTAGGAATAAGTCATCTTTAAACATTGAGAAATATTCAAGGTCAATTCACTACTTTATTCATTGTGTCAATAACATATAATCTACTAAAAATCATTCAAAAAAGCTAAATAATTATTTTAATTATTTAAAATTATATTAAAATTTAATATTTTATATTTGGTGAGGGTTATTTAAATATAAAAACTATTATTGTGACTTATGATTCCTTTTTTGAATGAAAAAATTTATTTTTAGCTTCAAAAAATTTATTTTTCACTGTTTTTCATTGAAATATTTACTCTAGAACATTTTTTCCTATAATCATGCTATAAAAAAATAGTATAATAAATTTTATAAACAAATGTTTAGATAAAAATATTTATCAAACATAAATATTCGTCATATAATACCTTCAAATGATACAACAACCAAACGGACCATAATACCCCACATTTATGATCAAATAGATCATATGTTTTATCTTAAAGAGAAGGATGGGTAAGTATTATTGGTTTGTGATGTGGATTTAGAATAAGTTTCTCATATGTTTAAAAGGAATTAAAATATTCAAAATATAAATGGGAAGCCAAAATAAAAGTTTTCTTTCGAAAAAGGAATCACAAAATAAAATAATTCCCTTAATAATATTCAGCATGGGTTGTTTAAACTCTGTGGTTTTTAATAAAAAACAATTTATGGTTAAATCAATCATTTTATTGTTCAATCAATAAATGTGTCAAATTTTAATAATATGTGAAAATAATATTATAGATCTACTCAAGTAGGTTATTTATTTTTTAATATAGTGATTTCATTGATGGGATTTAAATGTAGCCATCTTTCCATGAGTTTCCCATACCATTGAATCAAGTTTTAATTTTATTATAAATTTCAATTAAATTTCAATGTTTAAATTATTTCAATCATTTTAATGATATTAAAAAGTATAAAAGGTATTAAATTTTAGATCATAAATTTTTCAAAATCATAAAAAATGAAAAATAAATATGCAAATACTGAAGGAAATCAATAACATTTTTAAGAAAAATGTAAAATTAAATTTCCAAAAACAAACATGAAATGCCTATATAATAGAGTATGTTCCTCCCCTCACAATTGTCTTGTGAAAAATTCTCATTATATATCTATGGGTGTGATAAATTAGAAATGTTAGTAATGAAAATAAAAAAATAAGGATAATGGAAGGAAACAACATGGTGTTTTGTTGTACTAAACTTTTTTAAGGTGAACATCCTATCTCAAAGGCTCCTTAAAACTCTATGTGAAATGATTAAATTAGTTACTATTGATTATTAATGGTTTTACTTACCTAATTTTTTAATCATGGAAGCACCAAATAGAAAAATAATAGTAATAATTAAATGGAAATACCATTTGGATGTAAGTTTGACTTCTTATTCAAAATTTTCCACTTTACCTCCCTCGTTGATCAATTTTTTTAGGCTTATTAAAACATTAAAAAATTTGGTTTCATCTATAAACATCGAGGATATATCATTAGGATTATTTCATACCTCTTATAACTCCTAAAAGAATGATTTTCTTTCTTTATTAATAGAAACAAATAAATTTTATAGGTGTTAATCACCCAAAAATCATTATGTTCTAAATCTCTAGGTTGGAGAAAATATTTTATATAATCATTTCAGGTTTGCGACATTCTTCTTAGATTTTTTCAGGTAATAAAATAATCACGACAAGATTCATCCAATCTCAAACTACAATATTTTTTATTTAAGAGGCCATAATTTCCAATATGTGTTCGATATATCTATTTGAAAATTAATTCATTCCCTTTATGGGGTTTATAGGGTGTAGAAACCGCATTATGAACTCCATATTTAATTAAAACATTTTTAGAAGTTCTTTTAATAGATGGGTTATTTGATTAGGGTTAATAAACCTTGGAAACCCAAATCTAGAAAACATATTCTATTTCGAAATTTTAGAAAAAACATTTTCATCATCAGTTATTGTGGAAATAACAACTAACAATTTGGACAAATAATTAATATTTTTTAAGATTTAAATAAATTAAAAAAATGAGAACTGGTATAAATAAATCCATAGCACAAATATCAAACACGTCCTACAAAAATTGCATGTTAAGGATTTTAATAAATTTTAGAAACTTATATTCAAATTTTTATATTATATATGTTTTAAAAAATTCAAAAACCTCTCTAAAAAATGGTTATGAAAAACAAATACGATTCATGAAAAATTATATTAATTCCTATTGGTATAAGATAAATCATGTATCTCAAAGTATAGTGAAATATTATCGTTGTTTAAAATATAGATTTTTGGAAACAAATCCTAGATTTTTGTTCACTAAAATATTCCACAAGTAATTATCTCAATTTAATTTTCATTCTTTACTCACAATCTTAATTAATAATTTATTTAATAACTAGTGGGTAACATTATTAGAACTCAAAAAATTCACAAGACTACAAAACTGTTGTCTCACATTCAAAAAGACAAGTGATTCCACTCTAGGGAATCTTTCTCTACTGGACTTATACATCATGATTTTATCATTGAACAAAGAAAGTAATATAATCCAATAAAAAAACATAAGGTTTTCATTTCTTTTCTTATATATTATTTTAATATAATACTAATTTAATAAAATTTGACATAGTAACAATTTTTTTACATCACGTTTCTTCATTAAAAATATAATCTTAGGATGGGTATTGAAAATAATAACTTTTGATACTTAAAAATTACAATTAAATTTGTCTAAAGTAAAACTAATCACAAAAATATATATCCCTATTTTCTTATTCTAGTAATGATATTTATCCAATGTTTTAGATGCATAATCCATTCTAGTATATTTCCTTTCAAACTTAGGATTCAAAATTACCCCCAAGGGAATAATTTGATGTATAAGAAATTAGTTCAAAAGGAAAATACCATTTTGTTGTTTTATAATTGGTGGGGATTCTATAAATTTTTTACATATTTGAATTTACATATATAACATTAATCATTAAAAAAAATTTACTCCTTTATAAACAATATAAATAAAGGTAATATTTTCTTACAATTACCTTTTATGAATCTCTAATAAAATATATCATTTATTAGAAAATATCTCATATATAACCTTATTTCTGGGTATTTAAATGAATTAATAACCTAAACCATAGATTTATCTACTTGAATTGAATCTTTAATTACCTCATGGACATGAAAAATAACTTTAACGTCCATTATATTCCATTTAATTTAATTTAGACTGATATTTTTATCAGTGAATATTTCAAGAATATAAGACAATGTTTTTAATAACATTCAAAAGATGATACATAGAATATAAAATAATACCTAAAAATTTATATATATTGAGAATAAAATAAAATAAATTCTCATCATATAACATTGGATAGTTTAATGGGAGTTACACAAAACAAAAGTAATTCTTATGTTGGAAAGGAACTAAAAGGTAATGTGATTGTTGTTTTATAATAATCTTCATGTGTAATGTGAATTTTAAAATGAACAAAAAATATGTCATGAAATCAATATCATGACATTGAAAAGTAATCTTTCAAGAATATGGATATGAAATATTAGAGTAAAATGGTCCTTCTTTTTCATTAAGGTGAGTTTTCAATAATTAATGCAAATTATCTATTTTTTTAAAAGTATAATAGTGTAAACCTCACCAAACTCATTCTTTTAAATTTTTAATTTACTCTTTTAAGGAATAAAATGGATATTAATCAACCATTGGGTACCATATATGGGAAATTAATTCCAATAGGATATAAGGTGGTTATCTTATTTTTAACAACCAGTAATTGTGATTAGATTAATCTCATTTAAAATTCCCAAAGGTGTGTTGCATTATTTTCTAATATAACCATGAAAAAAAATTGAAATACAAAATTTAACTAAATATATGAAATTAATTAATATATATTAATTTTATTTTATATTTAATGTTATAATTGTTTTACATTGCATGTTGGCTACCCTTCTACATTAATAATAAATAATTTTTCATTTTCAAATAAAAATTCAATCTTGAAAGTTTCATGATGTGGTTTTATTTAAAGCGTAGATGAGGAATTTTAATTATTCAATTGGGATTATGTGAAGAAAAAAGATCTATTTGATCAATAAATTATTTCTTGAAATAATCATATTTTATATTTAATTTGGGGACAAAAATTTTTTCATGGTTCTATTTAGTAGTTTGATTGTTTTATCAAAATTAATAATTTTAAATACATTGATGATCTATTTATTTATTTTTTTATAGTTTTAAATAAATATTCAATTTTTAGAAAAAAATTATGATCTTTATTAGGATAAAAATTTATATTTACTTCAATTTCATCAGATTCATTAGAAATAGAATAAGAGTTAAAATTTCCAAATAATTTACATGAAAAAAATTCAATATTAAAACCTTCAATTTATAAATTATTTTCAATAACAGGTAAATTAGTTTAGATAGTAATAAAAGTAGATTTCAAAAAATTATTGGTTCATTTGTATATAATTTGTTTCTAAATAATTGGAAAAGAGGATGATAATATTCAAATTAGTTGATGAATGACCTTTAATTCGGTGGTTCATAGTATAAAAATGTTAAAGTCAACTCCTTCTCCTCCAAATTATAATTATAATTTTCCTTTGTGAAAATTTAATATTTCCATGGTAGTTTTATATAAAGGTACCTCAAGAATTAATGGTACATGTGAACTAACCATATCATCTTATATATACAAAACATAGAAAAAATGGAAATGTCATGTCTTTTACTCTAACTAAAACATTTATAATAACACCAGTAAATTTGGTTGTACATTTATTGGCCAATTGGATAAAAATTATATAAGTTTTCAACATTACAACCTATGGATATAAATAGTTATAATGGGGAATGGAATGTATTGATTCTCTATTGTTTAAAATGATATCCCTGAATTCACACTTCTATACGATGTAGAGAACTCTAAAATTACTCATGGATTTTAATTTTTTTGCTAAGAAATATTGAATCATAGAGAAAGAAGTAATCCCATGGATTAATATTAACCCACCTTGAAATTTTCTCTTAATAGATCACATTTCATTAAAATTTTATCATTTCAAGAAAGTTTTTAGCATAATAAAGAAATGCTGTGCTGACTTGAACTCTCTTAAAACATTCAAACCAATCTTTATCCAAATCAATATCAATGTTCTTTTTAATTATGGGTTACCTATAAGGTACAATCATTGTCATTTTAAAAATTCTTTATCTTTTGTGGAACTTTTTTGAGAACCATAAGGTCTAATCGTCCTTTTATAATCCATGTTATTTCTCTAAATTATATTCTATTTTCATGAAATGGGTCTTATATTTTAAAATGGATAATAAATTTCTAGTTGGTTAAATAGAACTTTTCTTCACATTAAGAGGGACTATGTGAAGTGAAAATGTATTAGATGTATCTTCAAAATTACCTTGATCAGAAGAGGGTTTTAAAAAATTATTATCAGATCTATTCATGTTATTTCCAATTTTAAGATGTATGGAAGTCACATTTTCTATTTCATTGTACATTCCATTTACTAGTTTTTATGAAGTAAAACCTCCACCAATATGATTTATTATGTTGTGAAACTTAGAATCACGTTTTCCCATTTGTGTCATCAATGTGTTCATCACAATTATGTTTTTTCTCATGTTTTCCTCAAGATGTTTCTATATATGTCAATGGGTTATGTTGTTTAAAAGAAATTTCTAGTTTGAGAATTAGATATTTGATTGATGTATATTTTTTGTGGACAATATAATTTTCATTGGATAATTCTATTTGGTTATCTGGGATATTTAATTTCTTTATGGTATTCATTATTATAGTCATGGGTAAATAAATTATTATATTTAAAAGGGGTTTATTAGTTTCATTGAAAAAATTTCTTGGAGGATCAAATTTAAATTATTATATGGTCCTTTAATTTATGGAAATTTGTCACCAAATGATCATTTAAATATAAAACTCTATGATATATATATAATTTAAAATAATATTTAGGTTTTTGTTGGGATTGGGATGTGTTGGAAAATATTAATGACATAACCATTGTGACAGGATCAGTTATTGTACATGAAATAATTATATTTTGATAAGTTGATGTAGGAACTTATTCAATATATTTGATATATATATTACCACATGATACAAATTATTGAGAATATTGGACTATGTTTATAATAATATTCTGATAAATAAGTAGTGTTTTACCAACTAAATTTCACCTTACATAAGAATATATCATACTCCTATCAGTAAGAAAAATTGACTAATAAAAGTATTGGACAAAAATATTTTCATTAATTAGGTGATGGGTTAACTAATATTTAATATATCAAATTTGTTGAAATATACATTTAAATTATCTCTTTTAGTTTTAATAATAATGAAATTTTATTTCCTCATTGCAGTACCTTGATAAGTAGAAATTCAATAAAACCAATAAACATCAATTCATTTTAATATCTAATCAATGTTAAATGTGAATAAAAATCAACTCTATCGAAACAGTTTGAATGAAAAATGAAAATTCCATAAGTTTCACTTGATCTCCTTATCATCCTTATGGTTTCATGTTAATTCAAAGTTAACTAATTTATTTAAGGTGATTATTTAGATCCATACATGGAATTCCTTTTCATTTTATAGGTTAAAGAATTAAAAAATATTTGATTTTAAATAAAATATATTAATTTTATTATTCAATTAGATGTTATTGATTTTATTCATAATATGAATCCAATTATATCACATTTTGGTTGTAATCCATTATGATTTTAGTTTGAAAAATATAATATCGTTATATTTTGGTGGATACAATAGAAGTTTCATGTTTATCTCATAATATTTATTCACTAATAGGGTTAGAAAAAGAGGGTTCAGTTTAAAAATAACTAATAACTCTATATCAATAATAGCAGTTCCTATAACTTTCATTATATATAGGAAAATAATATAAATTTAAATACGTGGGAAGGTCAGAAAAATTAAATCATCTTAATAATGCTCCATTAAAACTATGATATTTGAATTAGGGAAACTATCACTAGTTCCTTTTGGAATTTTTATCCCTAAAAATGTAATATAGTATCCATAGTGTTTCCTCTTGAGTTAGTTTTATAATAAGTTCAAAAATATCATTTTTATTATTTTTAAAAAATTCAATAAAATTATAGATTTGTTTGAACTATGATAAATTAAAATTAAAATAAAATATATTTTACTAAATTAAATGATATATTTAATGTTTTTAAGGAAATGAAAAAATATTTAGATGAAGTGTGAAAATAAATTTTGAAAGAAGTAGGAGTGTAAAATTTATAACCCTTTAGAAACTCCCTTCTTCTGAATATAAATTTTTTAACTAATATATTTTCTCAATATTAAACTAAATTCTTCTAGTTAATAACATAATCTTACTTGAATATCATATCATGGCCTCAATATGATTATTTTTCCTCCTATTAAAGTGAATTATCCACTCAAAGTTCACTAAGAAGATAATCCTAATTGAAATAATTATACATAAATTAAATACATATACTAAGAAATTTAAATAGTTAAATAATTTATTTTAATTCTTATATTGGATAAATAATCAAAAGAAGAATTAATTTTATTATAAAATGAAGACAACCATCTCTATTTTAGAATATATTTTAGAAAGATAATTTGAAAATATTACAATTAATTTCAAAAAATACTCAGAATAGAATAATCATTAGATATAAACTTCTTACAAACGCCTATGATTTTTCTTGACATAGAAAAATAAACATCCTATCTATTTATTTTATCTTTATATATGAATTCCCTATTTGTACCAAAATAGTGAAAAATATTCATCCTCATCCCTCCTTTATTTATCTCATCCATTAAATACTTATACATCTATGATAAAGGTAATACTATTTTAAAACTATGTGAAACCTCATTTATCCCTTAGGGAATCATCATGTACATGAATATTCCTTCACCATTATCCTCTAGGTGATAATAATGGATATTTATTTGCTATATATTTTAATAGTTTATGAAAAATATTCACAAGAGTATTTCATGTGTGAAAAAATATCATTTATTATTAAATTATTCCATGGTAATTGACTCATTATCAAAATAATAAAATGAAATCACATGACTGATACATTGTTTTTTATAAATGAATATTGCCTAAATCTTCTCCCCTATTGGTTCCTGAAATTGTTTTATGTGGAAAGTCATAAGTGATAAGTTAAATTCTACCATAATATTTTTAAGGAACGCCATAAGGCCATAATTTTTAACACCTTTAAAGTATTGGGAGAATAATAAAGTCATACAAATCAATATTAAAACACTAATATTGTGGAAAATATTGAAAAATAATGAAAAATATTGTGGTAAAAAATAACATCGTATGAGACTCAGGATAAATCCTTATAGGCTCAGTAATTCACAAATGATCTGATTTTTGGGGAATTAAAATTCATATGAGTTCAAAATGGTTTATTTTTGTTACAAAAAATCTTATTAGATGTGTCTTATAAACTAAAAAATCTAATGAAAATATTAATAGTCTTATGATATCACATTAGTCATGTGAAACTCAATTAAAGTCGCATAAAATTGAAAATTTCTATTGGTGCCCTTAATAGTCTTATAAAATTCAAAAAAATTTCTTACCAACTAGATTTATCCAAAATTCAAAACATTTATTGTTAAAAAATATTTTTTTACAAGAATTCATAGAATGATAATTATAACTGTATATTATTAAATTATTTCAAAAAATTATTAAAAACACTTAAAATCTATTAGTTGATCCATTTTCACACTAATCCAAAAATCACACCAATAGAATAAAATTGATTTAATTCTACTGAAAATGTTAAAATATTGGGGTTTAATCATTGATATCCATTTTAAAAGTGTTAGAAATATAAACTATATCAATTAGTCTACAATCTCAGGAATCTCTTGATAAATAAACCATTATGTATGTCGTAATATCAGAAAATGATGGTGGTAAGTTCATCTTTTTTTCTTATAATGTTATTGAATTTTTTCCCTTTTTAGAATAATCATTATGAATAATATATTTGTTTGATATTGATTTTAAATGGAAACATTACTGAGTGATTTATTGTTAAACATTTCCCATAAATATGCAACATTTTTCCATGGTAAACAACTCTTGAAACAAAATAAAAAAGTTATATTTTTCTAATAATTTTTATTAGGAAATTTATTGATACAAAATAGTTAATAATGGATAAAGACACATATTAGACCATTACCCCATTTAAAAATTTGTTCTGTTGAAATTTATATTTCACAAAAAATAAATTGAACATTAAGAGGATGAAAAGATCACCTCCCCTCATTCACTAGAAGAAACAGTTCCCAATTTCTCATTTCAATGATGTCTAGTTTCTCTTCTATTTTATACTAGGATTTATATTGTGTATTAATATTGTTTTTATTAAATATTCTCACATATCATTCTCTGTATTAATAAAAATTTAAAAATGTGTGACATAAAAATTATTCAAATAAATGTGTTCAAAGAAAAATGATTTTATTTTTACAACCCATTATTATATTTTTTTCATGAATTTTGAACAAAATCAATGAAAATAACCCTCACATAATCAATTAATTATTTTCCTGATAATGGTTAAGGTAAAATTATTCTTCTATATTCCAATAAAATGTTTCTTACAATGATTGGGTTTGATATTGTCCATGTAAAAACCATTTATGTATAAGGTTTTGAGATTTAAACAAATATAATAACACTTATTATGTATAGTAGATGAAACTTACATCCAAATATTGAGATCCCAATGAAATAATATAATAAATATTATATAACACCAAAGTGATGATATATTTTAAACAAAGAAACATATACTGACGATTCAACTATAATGGTTTTGGAATTTACACAATTCATCTGATAGAGATCACTAATGTTATAAAAATGCCCCCACCTCCAGATGTATCTTTTGGTTGAGATAATAATCTAAAATTCTGATTTGATCAATACTTCCTTCATAAAATTGTAGTGGTTTAACATAGAAAAGAAGAATGAATAGAGCTTCTAGGTTTTTGGGAGTTTTTACCTTGTATCAATAATCTCCACTATCTATAACCATCATATAGAAGTTACATTAAATATACTTTAGAAAACACTTTTTTGTTGCTAGAATTAGACAATATGTTCATAATGAAGTAGTTAATTCCCCTACGAGTTCATTCCTCACATATATGAATGAAACCCCACCCTCATAGCTTATTCAGTGAATCAAATATTTAATTATTGTTATATAAAATATTAATAATAAATTTTCATGATTCATGGAATTATAAAACCCACACATGAACATAATAAATTGCATGAAATATTAAATTATGTTATATATAAGATATAAATAATAGTCATTAGGGAATAACTCCATCAAAATCTCACTCAGACTAAAGCCTAAAATATCTATTCCATTACACCATACAATGTATCATATATAGTAGCCTATGAAATCATATTAAAAACCTTTTTTGATGTCTTCCTAAAAAATATAAGGATGTAATTAATTTTACTTTATATCACATCATATGAAATACCCTATGAACACCCATATAAAACTCTTTTGGATTAAATCTATAACACATTTACATTATATATCAATGTAAAACTCAATCCTAATTTTTCCAACAACATTGTGTGACCCCATACGACACTAAAAATTTGAAAAGAAATAAAAGTATTCATATTAATAAATGTAATTAAATAGTGACCTCTAACAAAGAAATAATTCTACTCAGAATATAAAGGGACATCTCTTGATCACAATTAAACACTATATCATTATACATATGTCCACTAGTTTGAATCATATGTAAACATTCATTCTCATATTTTCCCATTGTATAAAACAATGAGTGACCATAGTACATAGATCATTCCCATATCATATATCTAACTCATCCATCCTTGATTTTTAGAATATAAACCTAATTGGTCAATAAATATATCAATACCATTCAACCTTATGGATAAGTACTTCTCATCCCCTTATTTGAATAGATAAGCACATTATATGTACTATCTAGGAGTGGATGATCAATATAAATTCTATCTCAATCATGGACCCATATGTTATAATCATAATTAAAGAGGGAAAATACTATCATGGCAAAGCTCCAACAATCATCATGATTAAAAAGAAAAATAACCATCATCATATTACCTAGTCACTTTCAAACATGTGAAAGTAAGGTATTAAAGAATAAATTATAATAGCCTATTTATATCACCATACTCAATTAGAAATATCTCTAATTTGAATCATATACCCCTTTAATACCAGATATTTTTTTTAAAAAAAATCTTTGTGGCATACCTAGGGAATTATACAGTGCATAGAATGAATGTTATTATTTTGTTTTAAGATTCAATGGAATATTTCAGCACTCTATATAAGATTCATACTTATTCTATCCTTATAATTTTTTTCATAACCTATAATACTCACTAATAAACATTGGATAGTGATAATATTAATTCATATATACACCATGGATACATTTAATTATTGATTATCTATATTTTATTTAGTAATACACTAGGTTGTGGTTTGTTTTCACTGGAATTTAGAATATTAATATTAATATAAAAAATTCATAAAACTGTAAAAAATAGGATTTACATATATGTTACATCATTCATGATGTGTATTCCTCACCCAAAGCATGCAACCAGTCTAAATACCAACCCATCAATACGTCACATAATGTTATTATAGTACATAAAATGTAAAAAAATTACACGTCATGTGATCTTAAGATCTATAATCTGGCAGAAATTAAATCACATTCACAATGTACAGAGATTACCTGATGTGAGAACATTTATGATCCCATCCTCTCAAAAAAATTTCTGAAGATCCACTTAAATTCATATTATGGGAGGATATTGGGGATCCAATCAACAAAAGTACAACTTGATTAAATGATGTTCAAAAGTCGGAACAAAGTAACTTGATGTTGTTACACAATGTGAAGAATTTACCCATTGTGAAATTATTAAAACTATTTATTTTTTTTTAAAAAAACTCTTAGAATCTACAATCATTAAAAGATATTAATGCACCTAATGTGAATCATAAGGTGATGATGCTCTTTCGGCCTAGTGTCGAGATGTTTCCACACCTCCCCCATCTGCAAATTTGACTACATCAGCTTCTTCATGTGTTTAGGCCACCATGTCATACTATGATAATTCTCAGTATAACTTCATCTACTCATAGGGTACATCCCATAGATTCAACTATATACATGCCTTTACTTTTCAAACCCACATGATTATATTTTATTTTCCAATCTCTAGTCCAATCTGATGAGGTCTAACAAGACCATGGGCATGGTCTTTCTCAATAGAATTCACATTCATGTTGAGGTTATAAATTTAATAGACTAGATTCTCCTCTCCACCACCCCCATGTCCACAAGAAGATATTTTGGGAGCTCTTCCTTGAGTTTATGACCATCATGAAGCTCAATAGGACCCACTTCACCTTTTAAATGGATGATAGAACATGGGAGCTAAACCTTAGTGACATAAATGTCAGACATCGACTCGAAATATAAAATTTCATCATCTTCTCATCCTAATCTAAAATTTAAATAGACCCCCAAAAGAATTATGTTGTAGGGAATTGGACTAGGATCATTGGGACATATATATTATCCATTATCCATGCATGATGAAGAGCACATAGCTTCATAGTGCTGCCTTATAAATTCTTCACTAGGAACTTGTGCATACATGTTTGGAAAGTGTGGATGATCATGGGAGAATCGACTAGATTGAGGTATTAATACTCTCTTCTTCCATGTAAATCCACACAATCAAAATTTCTAGGTAGTTCTCTCACTACTAGGAGACCCAGGTATGGCTGGATAGAGGAATTATCTTGGGGGGGGGGAGCATTATTACTCACATTGGGTATCACCATGGTGTCTTTGATTCAACTCATCAATATTTACTTCATTAGGAATATTTAATATATATACCGCCTCATACTCCATAAAATGGTGCTTTTGTGGAAGAACGATACAACATACTAGTGGTCGTCAGAGTACATGGGAGACTAGGAAACCACCCCAACCCAAACTCATGATCCTTCCGCTCCTTCTGATCCACAAAACTCTACCCATATTAACACCACCACTACCACCACTGGCCCTGCCACATCTCCACCTGCCTCTCCTCCCCTATCCGATCAATCTTCTATTAACTACTTTCTTCAGAAAGAATAGTACCTGATATTCCTTTATTTAGAAATTCCATTCCATGAACCGTCATATTTCACTATTTCCACTCCACTATCTGCCTCTACATCAACCCATACACCTCCCACTGTAATCCCCACTCTATCATCCATCCACACCCCACCTTATACTCTATCCCACTTTCCCCATGAGATGATATATCCCTCTACCTAGTAAAGGTTTTTAGTGAAACATGGAAGGCAGAGAAAGGGACTTTCCATTCCCTCTCTGTCTAATGTTATATTCACAGATCCAAATTCTGGATACACATAATTTGTATGGACTAGAACCTCACCTCCTTCATCCTCTACTGAGCCTATTTCCAGCACTACCAGACCCACCTCGATGGTCGATCCTCCATCCCCTTCCACAATCATGAACATCAACAGTGTTGGATATCTGTTGAAAAATTCTATTTAGGAGGGGAATACTGATGTTAACCTCAACAAATTTTTGTTTACCACCTTGTTCTATCTCGGTATCTACCCCTTTTTTATATTGTGTTGGTACAATTTTGGTAGTAATTTTATACATTTTTTCCCAGTTGTAACATTGATTATAAATATATGGGATTTATTGTTTGTCTTCCCAGCTGGCTATGTCATTTTCCATTAACTACTGCATTAAAGAATCCATGTCTAGTTTTTTTCATCCTTTATGGCGGTAGAAATTATTATCCCTTCAAAATAATCCCTCCAATATCAGGTTTCTCATCATCAATCTAGAATTTTCCACCTTTTTGAGGATCTCCCACTTAAGATCCATGATAAATGGGGGTCCCCTATATTATTTTCCTTGATTCTATATTAGTCACAAGAGATTCATGCTCATTAAACACCGACGGTGGTTAAGCCCACCAAGAATATTCATGGTATTGTTGATACTGGCACTAGTTCTTGTAGTAGGAAGATGAATTTTGTGAAAATGGATAAAAATGAATAGTTACCATTTCCATTCATTTAGCTGGTGATGTAATTATTATCACATCATAGCAGTCAACCAATACTATTGTTTTCTTTATTTTTTGTCATGTTTCTGGGATATTTTTTCCATTTTATGAGAATTATTTTCTATAGGTCATCCTAAACATTAATGTAATAAATTAATAAATTGTTCTTATCTGAGTTTCCTTATTGATAGCTATTTACACCTACCATTTTTTTTGTTTTAATCCTTTTTTAACCTTATGGAATAATGTTTTTTCTAGTGAAGGTATTTTTTCTCACAATTTTTTTTGGTATCTCTAATTTCAAATCATCATCCAATATGTTTCCCCATCGAATGACATTCATAGTTAGGTGTTCTTGATAACATAATTTTTAATTATTAATGTCCATTTCATTTGGTTTCAATGATTTTATTTATATATCTCCCAAGATGCTTTCGATAATGGTGTAGAAACTCTCTAATTTGTTTTGTGGGGGAGTCATTCTTGAGATTTATTGCCATAACACTTAAGTTTTTACATGTTCTAACTTATGTAAGTGACAGTTTCCATTAATATGATAATTTAAACATTAAATATAAATAAAATACATTTTTTTGGATATATAGTTTTGAAAACCGTTTTTACACCTCCATAGAGATTATAGAATGATTTCTATGTTTATCACAATAATTTAAATTCAAAATTCTTTTAATTTCGATTGATTGATGTATTACTGGATACTATACCCTAAGTAACATCTAGTTGTTTTTTGTTTACTCCCATTCTGGAGTGGATTCTATACTTATAATATCATATTATTTTCTAGACATATTTTTTGGGAGATAAAAGGGTCAAAAAAACTATCCTACCATGTATTGAGAACATATTTAAGATATTATTGATGAAATAAATTTTAAAAATGGTTGAGGAATATTTTTTGATACCCTATTTCTTTAGATACACCTTTATATCTTTCTTTCTTTATCCCGTAATATCCATGAATAACCTTGGTAGGATAGATTTGTTTCAATATTATTATCCCTTCCTACCCTTCTCTTTGTATAATAAATTATTATCCTTTGAACCTGTGTGGGAGGATTTCCACCATCGATGGACACAATATGTTATCATTTTAGGAGAAATATAGTTGAACTTTCACTAAACTAATATAATATGGTCCATGTTTATTTTAGAATTTTGATTTCTTACCCTGGCCCATCGAAACAAACATAGAATCATAAAGAAAAATATATAGGGTTGTGTTTGAGGAAGGTAAAAATACACCATTATGATACTGATGAATCCTATGATTGATCATATGTGCTTAGGGGATATATGTGATACCTAACCTATATATGATTTAAAAAAAAAGAAAATGGAAAATAAATGGGATATTACTGATACCGCCCATTCATACATATGGACCCACCCTGATCTGGGTAACACATAGACATTGTATCCAATAGTGGTCACATTATTTCTTTGTTCGTGACTTTCAGGCATTATGAATTAGAGCTTACCCTCCACTTAATCCTTTTTTCTGTTTCCCACACATCCTAATCCTCATAGTCATTTGAACCTAATTATTGAATCTGTTATGGTTACTTTTTTATTTATATTTACCAATTGGATAGGTTAGAACCAATGTAAGCTTATTAGTAGGATCATGTGTTCATGGTATGAGAATAATTCTAGTTAAAATTATTGTGTAGTGATGAGGGAAATTTCATTATGAGCTCAATTTTAAAAGGTGTATAACATTTAATGAAAATTTAAAAAATTGTATTTAAAGGAATAATGAATCTAGATAAAGAACTAAAAATTGAGGCAATACAGATTTTATATGCAGGCTTGATTTTGGGGGAATACATTTTTTTTATTACACTTAGTTTTATTTTCTTGGTTGTAATTCATGGTTCTTGTTTTAAAATATTTTTCTTTTGGAATCCCTGATGAGGTGTTTTTTGCATGAGGGAAAAAATTATTCAAGTGTTGGGAAATTTTATAATATGAATTTACAAATACAAATTGTATACATTTAATTAATGATTATTCATATTTTCTTCAAATAAAAGAATTGGTTATAGTTTGTTTTCACTTGAATTAGGAATTTTGGAATTAATGGAAGAAAATATAAAATGTGGCAGAAACATGATTTACACATCATATACACCAGTCATGATGTGTATTAATCATTAACATCATGCATGTAGAACACAAACCTTCCCATGAAAACTTTACATGTCATGAAGATAGTACAGGATGTGTAAATACATTACACATCATGTGTGTTTCAAAACCATAATCCCACTAAACGCAAATCACATAAAAGACCTATAGATCATACAATACATTCGAATATCGAATATCCCATGTTTCCTAAATATCACTTGAGCTTTAAGATTTTTGGAGGATATTTTGGATATTATTTACGTGAAATGAAACCTAAATACATGATAAGAAAAATTTGGGACAAATTCACTTAAATCTGGTAAATTATGTACAGTCCATACAGATTGTGTAATTATCATGATTATTTATTTTCTAGTGGATTTTTTGTGCCTAGAAGTTGAGACCTATGTGTTCTTTCTAGTTTTCTTCTTTAGTTTTCTTCTTGTTTTACATAAAACTCTATTTTAATTAATTGTAACAATTTTTATAAATCCTTTTAATTTGTTAATAGTTTTGTAACCGTTTAATATCTTTTTAGGTGCCTATTTCATTTTTACATTCAAAATAAATAATTGTGCACTTCTCTTCATCTATAGTTGATGATTATTAATTTTTTCTCTATTACGAGTATGTATTGATGGTATTTTCAATGATTTTTATTTTTTTAATAATGATTCATTCTTATTATCAATTTTGGATATCCTATTTATGAATCATTTAATTTTTATGTTTATCTTATTTTCCATTTCTTTTCTTTTGACCATTACAACCATGAGTGGATAATCAGCATAAGGTTAGGGTTCGAGAGTTGGAGTTTTAGAACCTGATGAATATCTAAAACTTAAAATAGGAAACCCTGGGTCATGATACTTAGTTTAAATATTTTTTTAATCTATTTCTGTTTCATTATCCCTAACCATTAGAGGTGTAGGCTGAACAATCATGACCTTGTTAGAGAAGATTAGGTTAGGACCAATAGCCTATTATTTTTTTTCCTAGAATTAATTCTTTAAATGATTTGGTTGTAAATTAATATAGACCAAGGAGTATTTCTATATTAGGTTGATCAAATTGGATTGACCAAGATTAAATGTTTTTTTGAACCACATTCCATCCATTTTGACAGGATTATCCCTAGTTAAACTGAGGATTATCCATTTTGATATACATTGAAATTAGGAGCATCCACTTCCATTAATCTATTTAAATCATTAACTACTTACCTTTAGTAAAACCGAAGAAAAGTGATTAAACATGAGGAATCCCCAAAAAGGTTATGAACATTGGTCTTCTTTTTTAATTAGAAATCTATGTGTGATCAACCCCATACATCTAATTTACTATTCCCTTGAAGTAAGTGTAGTTTGAAAGTGTAAATTTATAAACATATTAATACCCATGAAAAATAAATAATGTTTGTGGGGTAATTAGTTATTCCCACATTTTTAGGGACTTGATATCCTTCATAATAGTGACCAATGCAACAAACCTTGGATTACCACACCATCCCTCCATTTATTCTTTCTCTTTTACATTTTCCTTCTTCAGTTTTCAATATTGGGAACACAATCATCCTCTCTCTCTCTCATTTTCTAAGCTACTACATGAATAAGGGGAAATTTACTCATTTAAAGAGTGTCAATAGTCTATAAATTATTCAGTTCAATCCTAAAGTTGATTAGTCATTATCATTATGACATCTCTTTTCAAAGGCTAATTGAAGTAATCCTAAACATCAAACCCATCAAATCATTAAATATGTTCTACCTTTACATCTGGGAGATCATTCAAAACTGAAAGATAATACCATTATAGACTACACATTTCCATCCATATGTGGTGTTGAAAACATTATTATGCACCATCCCATTTAGGTGAATAGCTTTGAAATAAATCCTATACTCAATCACATGATCTCAATCATGGGTCTTTTGAGTTGGAAAAACAGTGATGACTCCCATGGAAATATCACCAAATTCAGAAGGGTTTTCAATAACTTTCTCAATCTAGAAATTTCTTCAGATGAAATTCCACTCCATTTATTCTCGTTATCTTTATATGATAGAACCTAATATTTTCTATAAATTCAATCACCCAAGTCAATCACAAAATGGGATGATATAGCCAAGAAATAAGAGGAAATATATTTTCTACCCATCCAAATTTGGAAGTTAAGAAATGAAATTCAAAACATTTCTTAGATAGATAGGGATTCATCCTAAGAGGTTGGAGATAGATTTTAGGATATCTATAGTAAATTTCAACATTATATACTATATGTGTGGATAACATTGCAAATTTTATATCAAGGGATTCAATCTGATGCACACACATTAGTAGATGTTTATGCTGATGGAGAACTCAATCTTAAGATTCATGATGTTGTCCAATCCCTTCAACATAAATATTCCCACAATTTTTGTTAGTGAATATGTGATAGAGTAATTCCTCAGCATGGGATCCCTTGTGAGGAGGATACTACCATCCTTGAATCCCAAGTAGAAGCCTAGAAAAAATATCTTGGGGTCATTCCAATTAACTGATACACTACCAACAACTTATGGTCATATAGAGGATATTAAATCCTGTGAGACGTGTGGAGGCACATATTGTAACATCCCAGGTAAATAAAGAATAAATAATTTTCATATTTATTAATATTTACAAATTAAATATTAATTTTAATTAAAAGGGGTTTCTACGTTCGATAGTGTACTCGGTACGCAACGATGAGTTTCTTTGAAAACTTACGTTGCACACAAGTAATAAAATAATATTATTTTAAATGTTAGTTAACGGGTAGCCGTTGTACTAGCAGGAATGGATAGAAATAACTAAAATATGATTATATATGTTTTTAAATGTTTTTACATTTACCCAATAAAAGATAAAGGCTTAAAATACGGAAAGAGTTCAATTTTAGGCATTTACACCCTAATTTTCACGAAAGGACCACTTATCACTTTTTGACGGAGAACCGTCATTAAATATAGTTTTGATCGATCTTATAAATTCTATTGGACCAAATATAACTCTTCTTTAGAATCGGGACATCAAAATTTACTTTGTGTAAATTTTTGGTACCTTTCTGATAAAGTTCATTTTTTTAAATGAATAGTGTAAAATGTTGTATTTTAATTCAAAACCTCTTTGTAATCTAATTTATTTATATGATTAGATTATCTTTTTAATTGGTCTTAATTTGTAATATGAATATATTTTTACCATTTAATCCAATGGTGGTCATTGGAATCAATTTCACTTTCAAATCGGACTTAAACTAGTGTCAATCTTTTGATACTTATTGTTTCATAAAAACACGCTATTTTCTCTGACAACGGGAATTAATTATTAAATTAATTAATGTGACTTATATGTTTTGAATTTGGTAAAATAGACTTCATTTTTGAATTCGTAATATCAAATATATCTTAGGGTGAATGTTTGGTAATTTTCTAAAAAACTTCAATTTTTGATGAATAGTGAAACCACTAAGTGGTACTTATAAAGACTGATTTTCTGTTTAAATGAAATTTTACCATCATTGTGTTTTGAATTTCAAAAATCCGACATACATGGTTGTCATTAAGAAGTAAAATGTTGTTCAATGAGATTATAATAATTTTTTGGTGAATAGTAACTCATTAAGTTCTTAATCGCGATTAGTGGTAATTAGTGTAGTTTAAGGTAAAAAAATGCTTTAATATTATGAAATGACCTAGACACATGTCACAACATTATTGGTTGTGTCATGGCCGACCAAGACAAGCCATGGGTAAACTTGGGGACCCCATGGAGACACTTTGGTTGGGAAATGACATAAATAACTTTTTATTAAATGTTAAAGTAAAAATGACACAAACAAGAGATGTTTTACGAAAACAATTTTTACATGGGGTTATAAAGATCATAATTTTTATTATAAATAGTCATTGGAAAGATAACAATATTTCCAACATCATAGTATATTTTTTATAATTTTTAGACACTAAATAAATTAAATTATTTATGACATAATAAGGATGCAGCGATGACATCATTATTTGACTGTTTAAATAAAATGGAAAGATAATATAAACTCTATGAACTACACATGTCCAAAACCAATTGGATGAGTGGATTTCGAACCCTTATCACCTTATCCACGAATTATATCAATGTGGGACCTTTTAAAACCGAAACACATTTTCAAATAAAGTAATATTTCATTACTTTCCAAAAGTGCCCCTCCTCTCCTCTTATAAAAGGCCCCCACCTCTACCTCATTTCACACACTCCTCAAGCCTTTGGCTCGGCCAACCCCTGCCCATTTACTCTCTCCACATCCCTATCCTCATCCTAGTGGATTCCCTTTGGGCAGAATCCTTTCAAAGGAAGCCTTTAGGCTCAAATCAAAAGGAGTTACACTTTTAAAGGTAATTCATTCTCTCATGTTCATTTGTTTTATTTTGCTTCTCCAACCCCCTATACTCTTTTTAGTTACTTCTTTTGTAACAACACCAGTATCTTCAATATACTAGGATTCTGTTATAAGATTTATTCGAGCTACACTCACACACAACTACATCAAATGGTTAAAGAACATACGGTTTCCGTGGATGGCGAAATTCTGCCTCCCGAAACGATGATTGTTCAATACTCATTTAACACCTTCAAAGGTGGCCATTATGATGTCACTATTTTTATATATGATATATAATATTTTTATTGTTTCTTTAAGCTTTTGTATTTCTCATTTTGGGCATACCTTTATTGTTTCCATTATGGGTAAACACGATATCTTCATTTTAGGAAGTGCGGACTACCGCCCCCTCAAAGTGATGTGATTCGTTAATGCCATATGTGGGACGTGTAAAGGATGGATTTAAAGTTATTATATATGATGTTATACTGTAATTATAATATACCTCTATATAATTATTATTTCATTCCATTAAAGTATGAGATAGAAATGAAAGTAGCGTTAATGCGTATGTACGGCTTACCGTCTCCATGAACGGTGCATTTCATTTCTTATCCCCAAATGTAATGTACTATTAAAAGCACATGTATATAATGGATATATATAATTAATGATATATCTCAATGATGAATATAATTCTGGAATTAAAATATACATACCTCTCATTTAGTTTTAATTCCATTAATATGACAAAGAAATGAAAGTAGCGTTCATGCGTACGTACGGCTTACCGTCTCCATGAACGGTGCATTTAATTTCATACCTCTAAATGATTATGTAATATTATAAATACATGTATATTCTGGATATATATATGATATATATGATATCCAAATCAGGAATGTCATTCTAGATATAAAGAACCTTTGACCACATGAACAACATGTAATTGTAACAAGTCCACTTTCGACTTAAGAACCAAATATCGACAAAACAAACATTATTAACTTAAATAGTTACATAATGTTTATAACATGGAAATAAGTGATATAAAAGGAATAATTAACTCTAAAAAGGTTCTTAATCAAGTAGAAATTAACTCAAGTTTATTATTCAGGACGTTAAAGAATGATCGAGCCAAGTTGGACCCGAGGTAAGGGACTTCGTCTCAATCTCCTTTCATTGAGGCATATTTCATTTTATACACAACTTTATTTTATACGGTGTATAAACTTCTCTGACATATACTTTTATAGAAAAGGAATCTATTTCTACGAAGCGTTTTACTAAATGACAAAAAGGAATGTTTTTTTAACGTACGTGGTGACAACGACCTTTTCTGCCGCCGCGACTATTATTTGGTCTTTGGCTTTCTCAACAAGCCATAATGTTTTTAGAATAAAATAAATACCATATACTCTTTTATGTATTTTGGTATTGAAAATGGTTTTGAAAAAGGATTCTATTATGTCAATATATTTATGATATATTTTGGTTGAAATGTGGAAATGTTATCATTCCTTTATATTGGTTTTATGTTTTATGATTTTATACCGGTACTTGGACATTTTAACGGGTGGTTACATTATAAACCATATGACGGGTGGTGCTGTGAATACCAGGACGGGTGGTTACATTATAACCTCCAATGCATTGGGTATGGAAGTCGGCCGTATGGCTATTCCATTAAGAATGTATGGAAATTGGCCGTATGGCTATTCCATTAAGTGATATGTGTGGAAGTCGACCATATGGTTATTCCACTTAAGTATGTTTATGTCCCAAGTTACCTTTATATATGTTATGTGTTCTTTTTATGGATTTTATGGTAATCCTTTGGTTACAAAAAGGTAAGTAATGATACTTTATTCAGTGAAGAGTTTTTACTACTTCATGAAGGTGAAGGTATTACTTTGATAGAGTATATATGTTTTATTTGATGTTTGAAAAACTAACATTTTTCATTCTTGGTGTATCCCTTACTGAGCTTCTTATGCTCATCCCAAGTTTTTGAAATATTTTTCACAGGACATAGCGTGGAATAGGGTCAAGGATGGGATCAAGGGAAAGTCATGCTACCTAAAACATGGAACTATACATGTTTCTTTTAAAGAGATTTTATTTTATGGAAATTTAGTAGAAGCGACTACTTTGTAATCTTTTGAGATGTAATAGTTATGTCCTAATTCTCTAAAACTCTAATCCTGAAAAGATCCTCAATGTGAATTACTCATTTAATTCAATATTAAGTAAGGTTTAAGGCTGGGGCCTTATAGTTGGTATCAAAGGTCGGTTTAGACAACTTTAGGAGTTAGAAAAGTGTTAAATTATAATATGATTGAAATGATATAGCATTTACGGATTACCATGTTTCTTCGCCTAAGATATTTCTGTGTTCAGAATGGTTTTCCGCAGAGGAAACAAAGAAGCTATGTTGGGATGACATCAGGAGGAAGACAACCTTCCAAATCAGTAACCTGAGATGGTCAGAATCGGAACTGAACAGTTTGTTGCAGTGATGGCACAGTTGACTCAGGCTATAAATGGTGGTGGTATCCATGCACGAGATCAGCCAGATCAACCGCAGAGGAACATGTCAGTGGTGGAACATTTCATGAGGCAACATCCCCCATCATTCAGAGGATCATCTGACCCTGTGCAAGCTGAAGGGTGGATTAAAGAACTGGAGAATATTTTTGATGTCATGGGGTGTTCAGAACATCAAAAGGTTAGTCTTGCTGTTTACCGTTTTGAAGGTGAAGCTGATCAGTGGTGGTCGATGGTGAAAAATATAAGGGATAGTGATGAGATTGAGGATCTTCACTGGGAAGAATTCAAAGGTATGTTTCTTGAGAAATATTTTCCTAAGGTGGTTCGTCTTAGGATGGAAAAAGAGTTCCTAGAATTGAGGTAGGAGGATGATTCAGTGGCTGCTTATGAAGAAAAGTTCACTCGATTGGGAAGGTATGCTCCAAACTTCATACGAGATCTTGAAAGTAAAATAAACTGTTTTTACTCAGGGTTAAAGCCAAAGTATCGAAGGGCTTTAGCTTCTCGTGAATTCAAAAGTTATGAAAAACGTGTTCGATGTGCGGAGAAGGTGGAAATGGAGTTTGCCGATGATCAAGTGTTCTATGACAAACAACAGAATAAGAGGTCTATTTGGCAGACAGAGGGGAAGAATTCATCAAAGAAGTAAGGAGGTAAGAAAACCAAATATCCATCCTATGATAAGTGTGGTAAAATGAATCCTGGAGAATGTTTATCCAAGTCTGGTAAGTTCTTTCGGTGTGGTAAGTCTGGTCATATTGATCGTAACTGTAAGGAAGATGATCAAGCAGGAAATGAAAAGCCAACGGTAAGATGTTTTAAGTGTAATGAAATGGGACATTATGCAAACGAGTGTCCAACGAAGAACTCAACTGGGGGAATGCAGCCAGACTACAAGCAGAAAGGGGTGGTGAAATCCTTTGCAACAACTTCAACAGATGTTGGGCCATAGAATGAAGTGGTATCAGCTCTAGGGAGCTCAGTATTTTTCGAAGATTGACTTGAGGTCGGGGTACCATCAGTTGAAAGTAAAAGAAGCAGACGTTCCGAAGACTGTGTTCCCTACTAGATATGGCCATTATGAATTTGTAGTTATGTCTTTTGGGTTAACCAATGCACCTGCTGTATTCATGGACCTTATGAATAAAAATTTCCATGAGTTCTTGGATATGTTTGTGTTTTGAGGTTTGGGAAGAGGTTATGTGTGCCTTGTGATTCACAGTTGAAGAGAGAGTTTTTATGTGAAGCTCATAGTTCTCCGTTTTCAGTTCATCCTGGCAGTACTAAGATGTACAGAGATCTGCGGGAGTATTACTGGTGGGATGGAATGAAAAGAGACATTGCTGATTTTACTGTGAAGTTTTTGACATGTCAAAAGGTTAAAGCAGAGTGGCAAGGATTCTTCAGCCTTTACCAGTGCCAGAGTGGAAATGGGAAAACATATCCATGGACTTTTTTGTGGGATTACCGAGGACATCTCGAGGTAATAATGCAATCTGGTTTATTTTTGATCGCTTGACCAAATCTGCTCATTTCTTTTCTATACGAGATACTTTTTCTCTTGATCAACTTTCCCGTTTGTATCTTAAAGAAATAGTCAGGTTACATGGAGTTTATCTCTCCATTGTATCGGATCGCGATCCCAGGTTTACTTCTATATTTTGTAAAGGCCTTTAGAAGTCGTTGGGTACTGAATTAAATTTTAGTACAGCTTTTCATCCTCAATCAGATGGGCAGTCAGAACGAACAATCCTGACATTGGAGGATATGCTACGAGCTTGTTATATGGATTATCAGGGAAGTTGGGACCAACATCTTTCTTTGGTTGAGTTTTCTTATAATAATAGTTTTCATTCCAGTATACAGATGGCACCATTTGAGGCATTATATGGGAAGCGGTGTCGAACACCCGCATTTTGGAATGAAGTGGGTGAAAGGAAGCTGATGGGACCAGAATTGGTAGAAGAGATGGCAAAAAAAGTTCAGTTGATTCTGAAGCACATGAGAATAGCTCAGAGTAGGCAGAATATTTATGCGGATAACCGGAGGAAGGATATATCTTTTGAGGTAGGTGATCATGTTTTTCTCAAGGTTTCTCCTTGGAAAAGTGTGAAGAGATTTGGTAAGAAAGGAAAGCTGAGTCCAAGGTTTATTGGACCATATGAAATTCTGGAGAGAGTTGGATCAGTTTCATACCGGGTGGCTTTACCTCCGAGTTTATCTCAGGTACACAATGTTTTTCATGTTTCAATGTTGAGAAAGTATATGCCAGATCCATCTCATGTTTTGAGTCCAGAGGTAGTTCAGCTGGAAGAGAACTTATCTTATGAAGAACAACCAGTCCAGATTCTTGACCACAGGGAGCAAGTGTTACGGAATAAGGTGATTTATCAGGTAAAGGTTTTGTGGAAAAACCATGTGATTGAAGAGGCAACGTGGGAATCTGAAAATGCTATGAGGGATAAATACCCCCACTTATTTTGATAAGTGAATAAAATTGCGAGGACGCAATTCCCAAAAGGGGGGAAGGATGTAACATCCCAGGTAAATAAAGAATAATGAATTTTCATATTTATTAATATTTACGAATTAAATATTAATTTTAATTAAAAGGGGTTTCTACGTTCGATAGCGTACTCGGTACGCAACGATGAGTTTCTTTGAAAACTTACGTTGCACACAAGTAATAAAATAATATTATTTTAAATGTTAGTTAACGAGTAGCCGTTTTACTAGCGGGAATGGATAGAAATAACTAAAATATGATTATATATGTTTTTAAATTTTTTTACATTTACCCAATAAAAGATAAAGGCTTAAAATACGGGAAGAGATCAATTTTAGGCATTTACACCCTAATTTTCATGAAAGGACCACTTATCACTTTTTGATGGAGAACCGTCATTAAATATAGTTTTTATTGATCTTATAAATTCTATTGGACCAAATATAACTCGTATTTATAATCGGGACATCAAAATTTACTTTGTGTAAATTTTTGTTACCTTTCTGATAAAGTTAATTTTTTTAAATGAATTGTGTAAAATGTTGTATTTTAATGCAAAACCTCTTTGTAATCTAATTTATTTATATGATTAGATTATCTTTTTAATTGGTCTTAATGTGTAATATGAATATATTATTACCATTTAATACAATGGTGGTCATTGGAATAAATTTCACTTTCAAATCGGACTTAAACTAGTGTCAATCTTTTGATACTTATTGTTTCATAAAAACACGCTATTTGCTCTGACAGTGGGAATTAATTATTAAATTAATTAATGTGACTTATTTGTTTTGAATTTTGTAAAATAGACTTCATTTTTAAATTCGTAATATCAAATATAGCTTAGGGTGAATTTTTGGTAATTTTCTGAAAAACATCAATTTTTGATGAATAGTGAAACCACTAAGTGTACTTATAAAGACTGATTTTCTGTTTAAATGAAATTTTGACATCATTGTGTTTTGAATTTCAAAAATCCGACATACATGGTTGTAATTAAGAAGTAAAATGTGGTTAAATGAGATTATAATAATTTTTTGGTGAATAGTAACTTATTAAGTTCTTAATCGCGATTAGTGGTAATTAGTGTAGTTTAAGGTAAAAATAATGCTTTAATAATATGAAATGACCTAGAAACATGTCCCAACCTTATTGGTTGTGTCATTTCCGACCAAGAAAAGCCATGGGTCAACTTGGGGACCCCATGGAGACACATTGGATGGGAAATGACATAAATAACTTTTTATTAAATGTTAAAGTTAAAATGACACAAACAAGAGATGTTTTACGAAAACAATTTTTACATGGGGTTATAAAGATCAGAATTTTCATTATAAATAGTCATTGGAAAGATAAAAATATTTCCTACATCATAGTAATTTGTTTTATAATTTTTAGACACAAAAAAATTAAATTATTTATGACATAATAAGGAGGCAACGATGACATCATTATTTGACGATTTAAATAAAATGGAAAGATAATATAAACTCTATGAACTAAACATGTCCAAAACCAATTGGATGAGTGTATTTCAAACCCTTATCACCATATCCAAGAATTATATCAATGTGGGACCTTTTAAAACCGAAACACATTTTCAAATAAAGTAATATTTCATTACTTTCCAAAAGTGCCCCTCCTCTCCTCTTATAAAAGGCCCCCACCTCTACCTCATTTCACACACTCCTCAAGCCATTGGCTCGGCCAACCCCTGACCATTTACTCTCTCCACATCCCTCTTCTCATCCTAGAGGATTCCCTTTGGTCATAATCCTTTCAAAGGAAGCCTTTAGGCTCAAATCAAAAGGAGTTACACTTTTAAAGGTAATTCATTCTCTCATGTTCATTTGTTTTATTTTGCTTCTCCAACCCCCTAAACTCTTTTTATTTACTTCTTTTGTAACAACACCAGTATATTCAATATACTAGGATGTTTTTATAAGATTTATTCGAGCTACAATCTCACACAACTACATCAAATGGTTAAAGAACATACGGTTTCTGTGGATGGCGAAATTCGGCCTCCCGAAACGATGATTGTTCAATACTCATTTAACACCTTCAAAGGTGGCCATTATGATGTCAATATTTTTATATATGATATATAATATGTTTAGTTTTTCTTTAAGCTTATGTATTTCTCATTTTGGGCAAACCTTTATGGTTTCCATTATGGGTAAACACGATATCTTTATTTAAGGAAGTGCGGACTACTGCCCCCTCAAAGTGATGTGATTCGTTAATGCCATATGTGGGACGTGTAAAGGATGGATTTAATGTTACTATATATGATGTTATACTGGAATTATAATATACCTCTATATAATTATTATTTCATTCCATTAAAGTATGAGATAGAAATGAAAGTAGCGTTCATGCGTACGTACGGATTACCGTCTCCATAAACGGTGCATTTCATTTCTTATCCCCAAATGTAATGTACTATTAAAAGTACATGTAGATAATGGATATATATAATTAATGATATATCTAAATGATTAATATAATTCTGGAATTAAAATATACATACCTCTCATTTAGTTTTAATTCCATTAATATGACAAAGAAATGAAAGTAGCGTTCATGCGTACGTACGGCTTACCGTCTCCATGAACGGTGCATTTCAGTTCTTACCTCTAAATGATTATGTAATATTATAAATACATGTATATGCTGGATATATATGATATATATGATATCCAAATCAGGAATGTCATTCTATATATAAAGAACCTTTGACCACATGAACAACATGTAATTGTAACAAGTCCACTTTCGACTTAAGAACCAAATATCGACAAAACAAACATTATTAACTTAAATAGTTAAATAATGTTTATAACATGGAAATAAGTGATATAAAAGGGATAATTAACTCTAAAAAGGTTCTTAATCAAGTAGAAATTAACTCAAGTTTATTATTCAGGACGTTAAAGAACGATCGAGTCAAGTCGGACCCGAGGTAAGGGACTTCGTCTCAATCTCCTTTCATTGAGGCAAATTTAGTTTTATACACAACTTTATTTTATACGGTGTATAAACTCCTTTGACTTATACTTTTATACAAAAGGAATATTTTTCTACGAAGCATTTTACTAAACGACAAAAAGGAATGTTTTTTTTAACGTAGGCGGTGACAACGACCTTTTCCGCCGCCGTGAGTATTATTTGGTCTTTGGCTTTCTCAACAAGTCGTAATGTTTTTAGAATAAAATAAATACCATATACTCTTTTATGTATTTTGGTATTGAAAATGGTTTTGAAAAAGGATTCTATTATGTTAATATATTTATGATATATTGTGATTGAAATGTGGAAATGTTATAATTCCTTCATATTGGTTTTAGGTTTTATGATTTTATACTGGTACTTGGACATTTTAACGGGTGGTTACGTTATAAACCATATGACAGGTGGTGTCGTGAATACCAGGACGGGTGGTTACGTTATAACATCCAATGCATTGGGTATGGAAGTCGGCCGTATGGCTATTCCATTAAGTATGTATGGAAATTGGCCGTATGGCTATTCCATTAAGTGATATGTGTGGAAGTCGACCATATGGTTATTCCACTTAAGTATGTTTATGTCCCAAGTTACCTTTATATATGTTATGTGTTCTTTTTATGGATTTTATGGTAATCCTTTGGTTACAAAAAGGTAAGTAATGATACTTTATCCAGTGAAGAGTTTTTACTACTTCATGAAGGTGAAGGTATTACTTGGATAGAGTATATATGGTTTATTTGATTTTTGAAAAACTAACAGTTTTCATTCTTTGTGTATCCCTTACTGAGCTTCTTATGCTCATCCCAAGTTTTTGAAATACTTTTCACAGGACATAGCGTGGAATAGGGTCATGGATGAGATCAAGGGAAAGTCATGCTACCTAAAACATGGAACTATACATGTTTATTTTAAAGAGTTTTTATTTTATGGAAATTTAGTAGAAGTGACTACTTTGTAATCTTTTGAGATGTAATAGTTATGTCCTAATTCTCTACAACTCTAAACCTGAAAAGATCCTCAATGTGAATTACTCATTTAATTCAATATTAAGTAAGGTTTAAGGCTGGGGCCTTATACATATTCGTACCAAGACTGAATGGTAGGATAAAAGAAATTGAAGACCAATTTTTTATTACATCAATTATAATAAATAAGGACAACAATCACAACAACCAAAACTATACGAACAATATAAATGTTACTAATAAGGGAATCTCAACATATGTTGCATCAAATGAAATATTGTTTTAAAAAAAGGATTGGGTAGGTGCCTTCAAGGAATGAAGTTCCACTTGGGTACCCACCAAAAGATCCAAATACACAACCACAATAACAATTGGTACAACATTTTCCTAATACTCAGTATTATTTACCTACTCAGTAGAAGAATTCTCAACAAGTTCTAAAAATACCACCAGAACAGGCCCAACCTCTGAAATCTAATCGTGAAGCATTCTAACAACTATCATTAAAAAAGTATAACAAAGGATGAAAACATAAGAAACTAAAATAAAAAACCATATAGATTCCCTATCCATCATTGACCACAAATTTGGTTAGATCTATAAGTCATTATCTTAAGGGTCACCATATACATTTCTATATAATACCGACATCCATCTAAGAGAGGACGCTAAATATATAGTTGATTGATGTGGAAAGACACTGGAATTTGAGTAGCTAATGAGAGATGAGAGAAATCAATTTTAATAATATGATAAAGCTAATACATGTAAAAATTTATAAGTATAACCAATATATAAAGATCCTACAAAATATCATCTTAAGATGAAATATGCTTACGTAGGACCACTAGAAAATAAGATACCTATCAACATTCCTAAAATGATGTAAAAAATATAACAAGAATGTGAAATATATCTTTTTGATATATTTTTAACCAATTTTAAATCTACATTCACCGTTTAGAGGAAATTGGTAAATTACCAACTTATTTAAGATTCGTTAAATAATTACTATCTAGAAAAACAAAAATGAAGGAATATAGAGTCACCTATCTAAATGAAAAGTGATCCACATATGTCCAATGAACGTTTCCTAAAAAAAGGTGACACCCTGAATGTTTTTCAATTACCTTCACTATAGGGACATAAAATTTTGATAAATAATTAGGAGATGGAGGAGAAAGTATCATTCTCATCGCCTTGAGGGTTTAAAAAAACATGGTCTTAGAGAAATACAACCAACATGGGCGGTAGTCTAACAAGATGACCACTCAGTCAATCATCCCCAAGGATTTCTCAAGGGAATCATAGTAAAATTTGTGGACTTCATTTTTCTAGCTTAGTTACTCATCCTAGACATTTAATAAGATTGATATATTCCCTTAATTTTAGGTAGAACATTTATATCCATCGGTAAAGTTTCGATTAATGTTAACCAGGGGATACTGATTTTTAGAGTCGGTGACGAACATGTTGTGTTTGATTTGGTGAAATATATTAATAAAATAAAAAAGTTATTGATTTTTCAAGTAATATAACTTACTGATCTGAAATATGATCATGATACCAGTAATCGTAGGAATAAAAAATTACCTCTTAACAAAAATGAATCAAACACTTAAAAGAACATGAACTCCACCGCGCCACTAACAAGGGATGTCATCATACATTTTATCACTTGTATTTTATAGAATTGTTCTATAAGGGTTTTCTCATAACTTTTAAAATCATTTCGATGGGAAAAAATCTAGATTTTGAAGATAAAAAATAAATTATCAGGAGGTAAATTTTTTTAGCATATTAAATTTATAGGAAATCAATAATTCTTGGTTTTATTTAAAGGGTGATTTCAAATGTTGTTAAATTATCAATTTTGAAAAATTAGTTATAAATAAACAACTATTTTCATTTCATGTACTTAATAAATGATGTGAAAAACTCAAAAATGTTATAAGAAATTTTAAACCTAGGGTCAAGGTGGACCCCCACTAAATTCCTATTAGGCACAACCCCTCACCCCCAACCATTGGTTTTCCCACCACCTTCAACCTCCAAATCACCTCCTTACATTATCCGATTCACTATACCGTCATCCAATATTGTATTTTTTCAATTTAGTTTAATTTGTTCCACAATGGAAAACTATAAAAGAAAATCAAGATGTGATGATCCTCCACTACCAAAGTGTAACGTCATTTCACCTCTCAACCACCCAAAAATGAAAACACTTACCTGGTTTTGAACTTGGAGAAGATTCATTTCATGGGTCAAAGTGGAATCATCTTTAGCTATAGAATCAAAAAAAGGGGATAGAGGTGGACCCGAAAAAGATAGAAGTCATTTCAAGACTGTCTATTCCGACATCCGTTAGATCCATCCACAACTTCCTAGGGAAAGAATCTTTTTATAGGTAGATTATCCATGACTTTTCAAAAATAGCCCAGCCTCTCACCAATATTATAACCAAGTATTTTATATTTGAGTTTGATGAGACATGAACCATTTCTTTTGAGAACGTGATGTAGTGCCTTATGGAAGCTCCTATGATGATTTCTCCCAACTAGGAGTAACAATTTGATGTGATGTGCGATATTCATGAATATATAGTTGGAGCAGTCCTGGTTCAATAGCTTGACCAAATTTTCCGACCAATATATTATACCTCCAGAATGATCAATGAGGCACATATCAACTATAACACCACAGAAAAGGAGATTCTTGTAGTCGTTTTCACATTTGACAAGTTCTGTTCTTACTTAGTGTTGTCTAAAGTTACTTTTTATACTGACTATGCGTCTCTAAAGTACCTACTATAAAAGAAATGTATGAATCCTCAATTGATCTGTTGGGTACTCCACTTATAATAATTTCATCTAGAGATCCGAGATAAGAAAGGGAGTGAGAAACTTGTTGTTGATCGTCTCTCCCACCTGGGGTTGCCTCATTTGGAGAAGGACGACGATCAAGAGATCATAGAGGATTTCCCTTATGAGCACATATTTTCAATCAATGAAACACCTAGACCTCGGTATGCTGATATTGCAAATTTTTTTGTTACAGATGTCCTTCACCCTGACCTCTCCTTCCATCAAAGGATGTGATTTTTCTATGATGTGAAGAGGTACTTCTAGGAATATCCTCTTCTAATCTGATCCTGTAGAGATCGAGTGATCTACCGTTGCATCTCCGAAAATTAAGTTCAAGATGTCCTAGAATTTTTTCACGCCTCACCAGTTGGTCATGGCACCTTAATGTACAATAGAAAAGATCCTGTAATCTGGGTTTTTAAGGCCCACCATTCATTAGGATTCATAGGCCATTTTTTCGATTATGATCGATACTACAGCACCCGTAATGTGGGACTTAGAGAAGAGATTCCCCAGCACACCATCCCAGTGGTCTTGATTTTTGATGTCTAGGGAATATATTTCATGGGTCCCATTCCACCATCTTTCCGGAACACATACATCCTAGTCTGAATCGACTACATCTCCAAGTGGGTGGAATTTACTGCTACAACTCATCATACGACCATGATAGTAATGAGATTTTTAATGAAACTTATTTTTAGCAGGTTTGGAGTTCCCCAAGTATTGATTAATGATAGAGGGACCAACTAAAACAACACTCTAATTAAAGGAATACTATCTAAGAATGGAGTAAAGCATCACATGGGGATACCCTGTAATCCTTAGTCCAGTGAACAAGTGGGGCTCTCAAACCGTGACCTCAAGAAGATCCTAGAGAAAACAGTGAACACTTCTAAGAAAGACTGCTCCAAGAAGATAGACGATGATTTATGGGCATACCAGGATACATTTAAAACACCATTTGGAATGTCCCCATTCCACCTCATCTATGGAAAACCTTTCCATATCCATGTAGAATTGGATCATAAAGCATACTGGCCTGTCAAGGCCCTGAATTTTGATCTGATGCCAGCTATAGAGAAGCGAGAGTTCCAACAGTCAGAACTTGATGAAATCATATTAGAGGCATATAAAAATTCCAAGCTATACAAGGAGAAGATGATAGCAATTCATGATCAGATGATTTCACAAAAATCATTCTGACCCAGTGATCAGGTACTCCTCTTTAACCGTCATCTTCGATTATTCCCAGGGATGTTGAAGTCACGATGGTCTGAACCATTCCAAGTTATACACGTATTCCATCATGGATTAGGGGAAATTTTTTGGAGAGGATAGTCAACCATTCAAGGTTAACGTGAAGCGGTTGAAGGCTTACAATCATATGGATGACATCGTGGGAACATTTTCCAACATATATCTCATGTAAGATGAGGTATGTAGGTCGAGCCAATGACCTTAAAACGAAGGTGATTTCTAGGAGGCAACCCTGCATATACAAGCCGTGTACCACCTATATACACAGCGTGTACTTATTTTTTTCATTTATTTCCTAACTATTATAATGATAAATTTTAATAATGTAATAAAAAGGGATGATGTCGGTGTCGATGGTAAGGTCACTGGAGTTTATCTAAGCCATCACCTGTTCGAATATCTCTTGATCTACCTTCTACACAGGTTTCCTCCTTTTTCTACACGTATTTTTAATACATGGTGTGTGTTTTATTTTTCATTTATATATATATATATACTTATAAGAAAACCCATGGTGGGGATGGTTCAGTTGGCCAAGATCGTAACCCAGTTCCAAATGACCGGGGATCGAATTCTGACAACCTCCCCATTTCCATTATTTGTTTTTTTAATAAAACCACACGGCGTATCTTCCAATATAAGTCATGTGTGACATGTTTTCTTTATCAAACTGGAATGATGTTCCACATGAAGAAATTCATGCGGGTGAAGATGGAAGATTGGCAGAGTCTCGGCCATAGATCCAAAAGACCCGGGTTCGAACACAGCTAGTCTCCCAACATCATCAATTTTTGTCTATTTTAAAACCACACGCAGTGCATTTACTTTCTTCTCATGTAGTATCGGCCTATTTACATTAAATATATTTATATACTCAATTAGGGAAGTAGTATAACCTCTGCACTAGTGGTTGAGGGCTTCTATTCGGAACGACCAATCAACAGTTCGAATCTCTACCCAAACACCAGTCTAAAGGTTGTACTTATTTTTTCCAACTTTAAAACACACAATGTGTATTTCTTGATACATTATTTGTATAGTTTAATTTTTAATAAATTATGTATATATATATCTATATATCTATTTTTTATTATTAATATTAATTATTATAAAAACTATTACAATAATTATTTATATATGTATTTTTAAAAAAATGTGGTACACATCATGTAGTCTAATGTACATGCCGTGTACCTCGGCTATAAATGCTGCAAACCACCATGATTTAGCCCATATCGTGTGGCTCCTTCCCCTCTACCTATTTCTTAACTCGTACGACACCCGAACCCCCTCTTCCCAAATCCGTTGATTTTTGGAATTTTTTGTTTTGATTTCTACTGCATTGTGATCCTCAGTTCAAGTAAACCCTTCTACATCCTTTATTTCATGTAATCATTCACGTTTACTGTGATTTGTGTATTGTCTGACCATTCTGCTTTCGCGATACACAGACATGAATTGAAGAACACACGCCATGTACATTTTTACATGGCCACACACTAAATGCATCACGGTATTGAAAATACACGGTGTGTATGTTTGGTACACACTGTGTACCATCCTCCACCATGACCGGGTATCTTTTGCACATGGCCTCACACACCATTTAAATAAACATGGTGTGTTTGTTTGGAACACGCTGTCTATACCATTTCTTTTTTCCAGTCTGTTTGTAGCACTTCACATAGCCATTTACCAATTGTTCTTGAACACGCAGTGTGTTCCTTGAACATGGTGTGTGCTATATTATTAGAACTGCTTACATGATTGAAGTGTTTTTACACAAACATGACCATGACCACTTTACATGAGCACGGAAAGTATGTTCGGTACATGTAGTGTATCTTTCCCTAGTCCATCCCCTACTCCCTCAGTGTGTCTATCCAGAGAAGACGGGATGTTAAACCGCATTCACTACACGCCGTGTAATCTAGATGTATATGACGTGTACTGTTTATTTATCAGTTTTATCACATTTTATTCATTTGTTGTAATTTATTTTCATTTATTTTCTATATTTTTTAGGATATGGAAGATAGATACCATTCTTGTGGGAAGCTTCCTGCATCTGCCACTAAGAGAAAAGGGCCCATTTATCGTTTCATATAACTCCAACGTACGACGCTTCTAGATCTAGACTCTTTGGTGTACCGGCTTCCCCTGTTGGCCATCCTTCCAACGAATGTCACACTTCTTGAGCCTAATTTTGTAGCTGCTGATCCATCATCGACTTCCCTATCCGACGACCATCCGTCGCCTTTATCCACTCCGCCCCTAGATCCCACTCTCGCTGCTGCACCTGAACCTGGACCGAGACCTGTAGGTGTTCCCAATCCTGGTATGGTGTTCTCGGTCACTGATTTGGCGCATGACAGAGTTCAGCGTTTCTCACGCCATCTGATTCCATTCAGCTGCCACTATCTCGATAGCAGCGTCCCTTTGTAACTAGGCATATGGGGAGAGTTAGATGATCTATTTGAACACACACCACTACTCATGATCATCCATGTCAATACTTTTATTTTCCATGAATTGTTTTGTATTTTTCTACTACATTCATGTTTGACGAAGCTGAGTACCAGGAGAAGCCTAGTGATGTGGTACCTGTGGTCCAGTTCATTCTAGACGGCTGAACCTTTTCCCTTACCGTGAATGAGTTTGGCTGAGGGTGCAGTTTTTATCCTCATCCCATCACCCCACCCCCTGTCTCCACCCTAACCCGACCCGAGCACTATGATCTTTTTGCAATGTGGTGGGATATTGTTGGGACTATACACCGCTATACTCCTTCTTCAAAGAAGAGAACCCTTATTGTTGACCCTATCCTTTGCTTCACCCAACGGTGCTTCAGTGCCATTATATTTCACCGCAATGAGGATATGGGGGTCGTGACTACTTTTTACATGGATCTCCTCACCTGTGTCATCTAGCTGGACTACTAGGAAAACCATTACCTTGACACCTCCTATTTCCATGCCATGTTTACCGGCCATCAGGGAAACCCGAACAGTGGGTTTTACGCCACTCTCCCTACCCACCACCTCAGGGTATTTGAGAATTCCCTTCCCCATGACCTGTTACTTTCACCCCAACGGATGGAATATCTCATGCTTATTCGCATGGGTGTGGTCTGAAAGTTGTGGGTGCTTACGTCCTTCCCCAGGAACCACCCCGTCCACCTGCTGGCCCTCCTGCCCCTGCTGATGTACCTGATCCTCCTTCCCCCCCTTTCAACATCCCCACCACATCCCCCTTATTCTAACCCCAATTATATTGGCCTTAATTCTTCTATTACCCCACCATCCCCAACTACCCCCACACCCTCGGTCGATCTATCTTTTTCCCTTTGCCTAGCCAAGACAGAGCAGCACGTGGTTCGTCTCAGTCGATATCAGAACTGAATAGAGAATATGTTGGTGTTTCTTCTTCAACATCATGGTATTCCACTAACCCGTCCACTAGCCTCTATCTCGGCTCCTCGCCCTTCTTCGACGGCTCTACAACCCTTTAATGCACTGACCACAGATTCAGTTCTCATATCTACTATGGGCCCAATTGATGCTACCAATGCCACCACTGCTGCCAGTCCAGAGAGTGATGTCGAGCCACCCATTCCTAATCTAGCTTATGTGACTCCTACTTCTACGACTTCTCTTCTAGGTTCAGTTTCTGAGCCTCTGATTTGCACAGATCCTGATCCTTCTCTATCGGTTATTTTTGTACCAGATGAATCCTTTTTATAGGTGACACCCTAACTGGTCTTTGGAAAATCTATTTTTATTAAATATATAATTGCTATATATTGTGAATTTCTATACTTTGTATGATTGAACTGTTCTCTCTCCACCTCCATCACATATACTCTCGCACGTTTTGTACTGCACTTTTCCACCACCTCGCATCTTCCATCACCAAGAAATAAAGCGAGTATTGTATTTCCATGTTTTTTCATTGTTTTCTTTTTTTTCTAGAATTACATCTTTCTTTACTTCCCCTCATTTTAGTCCACTATTGGGTCCCCACCTTACCTTGTACATCTTTCTGGGAACTTGGTGGACCACGTGCAATATTCAGAAGTGGGGGGCATCTCTCGACCACTTTAGTCTTTTGAACTTATCATCATTCTAGGAGACATCATTATTAGAAGATATATTTGAAAATGTGAAGACATTTTCGTTAATCATATTTCTAAATAATAAAGCTAAAAGTGGGAAATTTGTAAATTTTGCATGTTTATTTTGGTTCTTATGTGTTTTAAAATGATTTATGATATAGTTTAAATTAAAATTCGTAATCATTGGATAATTACATCAATTAGACTAATAAATTATATGCATGTCATGACCAAAATGTCTCTTTATTTGTGTTCCCAATCACGAGAGGTATTATAAACCCTTTGCCACATTCTTCCTAATACCCTCTTTATTGAGAGATTATTATGACATACAAAACTACCAGTATTTTCAATTTTTTAATTTTGAAACACGAGGAATATTTGAATTACATTAAAATGATTGAGGCATTATATTTTTTATCCCCTTTATCTTGAGACCTACCAACATATTATCTTCATAAAGCCGCTAGAAACTATGAATAACATTTTTAGGAATCCATATTACAAGACTATTTTCCTCCCTTCCCTAATTATATTATGATTTTTTATGTGTAAAGACACTAAAATTTCATGGAAATTTTTTTCTTAATTTATTTGGAATTTTACGAGTCCGCAGTTTCTGACAGCGCCTGATTTCGAGGCCCGGTGTGCCCTGAATAATTATATGAAGTTTATCTCGGGTATGTTCAGTGAATGAATGAGCGGGTTTTACTAACATCTAAATCGGTACTCAGAATCGAAATCTGAGGGCACCGATGAAACTACAGGGTCGGTAATTGCATAAGAACACCCTTTTTGGAGTTTCATTTTCTTGAGAAGAGTTGCTAAAAAACTAAGGTTAATTTATGAAGTAAATAAAATTTGTGGAGAAAATTTTACTTCTATGATTGTGTGGATGTTGGGGAACTAACTATGTGAGCATAAAGGTGAGGTGAGGCCCACACGAACCCCACCCCTTCATATTCCCAAACCCCCTTAACTCTTCCCCTTTGAACCCCCTTGTATTAAATGATGTGACTTCCTTCTTCACATTAAATCATGCCAATGCTTTAATTAGTTGAGAGTGATGTGATTGAATTTTAAAATTTAAATGCACAGCATGTTATAATAAAATAAGAATAACTATAATTTTATTTTGGGGATTTTTTTGTTGTGTTGGGTATTTTGAGAGAGGGAGCGTTCTTTCCTCTGAATAAGTTCATCATCCTCCTTGAAGAACGCGAAGAACACCGATGCGCCTTCCTTCATTCTTCTTCCCGCCTCAAAGGAAGGGAGACACCACTCCTCCTCGGACGTTCTCCGTCAAACACATACGGATCTTTACCTCGCAACGTCGTTTCCTGCGACAATCTTCATTCTCCAACTACTTTGAGGTAGGGGTTGTTTTAACGTTCAGAATTAATTGGCGTACTTTGTTAGTTCATTGGCCACCTCTTATCAAAATAATGGAGGAAGTCGGACCGCACAGACATAGACGAACCTCCTCCCCTTTTGTTGTTGAATATCCTGTGTCTTGGAAAGGAGGTGGCGCGGTGCAACGACACCACGCTGGAACAAGGTAAATTATGGTGCAGGTGCGCGGCCCGGTCGCGCCGTGCCGTTGAAGATGAAGGATTCCGCGGCTAAGAACGGTCTGCGGCGGAGGGGCGCACCGCCATTGCACAGCGCCAGAGTACCATGGAGGGCCACGACCGGGGTGGGCCATGGCGGAGGGGCGTGGCACCATCGCACCGCATCGGTCGGACAAGTGTCGCGACCTTAGGCCGTGGCGGTTTAGGGGAGGGCAGCCTGATTCGCCGGCCGCCGGCGCTCCAGGAAGGCAGGACCGCAGGGGTCCCGCAGCGACACCGGCAGTCCAACATGCCGACCATTCGAAAAGTCCGGGGGTCGAAACCCCTGAGGGAAGATAAGGTGGACCCCCTTTCATGTGGGGGGGAACCATTTCAAAGCAAGGGGAAGCCCCCCCCCCCATCCTGGTCCGCTTGAGCGGATTCCTGCATGGGACCGGACCGCCTGCGCTGGGCCGGCCGGCCCTTTCCGGGTCGGGCCCCCCGCACCGGGCCGGGCCGCCCGCGTCGGGCCAGGCCGCCATCGCCGGGCCGGGCCGCCCGCGCCGGGCCGGGCCTCCCGCTCCGGGTCGGGCCGCCCGCGTTGGGTCGGACCCCCACGCTGGGTCATGCCGCTCCGGCTGGGCCGGGCCGCGCCGGCTGGGCCAGTCCGCGCCACCCAGGCCGGGCCACGCCCAACTGGGTCGGACTGGGCCCAAACCCCCTAAGTTGGTCATAATCGTTCAAATGCCCGTAACGTGGGCTACGGACCTCCGATCGACACACCATCAGTTGTGCAACTATCCTTGGATCGAGACGGTGGTTTTGGTATATTACACTCAAGGTTTTAGATAACTTTGGGTACGGCCGGGTTGGTTCGAACACGAAACCAACTGGACCCTCGGAGCAGAAATGCTTACAACATAAGCTCCAGACGTCTGATTGATGTGCATTCGACTTTGTTGGATTCCTTATAGTGAGACAGTTCTTTTGTCTTACTCCACTCGATGTTTGGACACAGTTGGAGTACAGTTGGGTTGGGTTTATCTTAGAAACCAACCGGGCCCCTGTGACGAAAAAACCAATAACTCTCAGACCGGGTGTCCAATTGACGCGCCGTCTATCTCTTTGAGTCCCTATTGACAAGATAGTACTTTGGGATACATAAAATCTAGACTATGTGTCAGTTGATGTATCGACCATCTTGGCTCGTGGAGCGGACCCTCCCAGAATTGAGCATGATGTATGCAGGAACCGTAGAGCTGGTTGCGACGAGGACGACTACCGTACTGGGATCCTCCGTGGGTTCGACGAGGATGCATACCATACTGGGATCCTCCGTGGGTTCAATGAGTATGACTACCGTACTGGGATCCTCTGTGGGTTCGATGAGGACGACTACCGTACTCGGATCCTCCGTGGGTTTGACGAGGATGACTATCATGCTCGGATCCTCTGTGGGTTCGACGATGATGAATACTATACTTGGATCCTCCATGGGTTCGACAGCGATGACTACTAGACTTGGATCCTACGTGGGTTCGTCAGAGGAGATGATTTAGAGGCTACATATAATCATCTTCACCCCTCTTCGTAAATGGATACATGTGTAAGCTGAGTCTTAACATACAATCAATATCATCGATATTATTGTTGTGCTTTCCTGTGTGGATGGGTTGTTCATTGTTGTGTGGATGGGGTTGTGAATTCCTATGTGTAATGGGCTATGTTTTCCTATGTGAACAGGGTTGTACTCGAGCTCATGTGCTGGAGACAAGCTGGAATTTATAACTTAGGTATATGTATGGGAATATACCTAAGTAGAGTTTGTTGTTAATTAGTTATTGTATCATTCCTTTTTGGTTTATCCTTTTTGGATTCTGGGAGACCTTCAGGGGTCTCGGGGTCTCTACTGAGTTGCATATACTCACCCCTGCACGAGCTTCACCCGCACTATGTTGTGTTGGTTGTAGACGATGGACATCACTGATCGTGGTTAAGGCTTGTAGAGCTAGATGGTACCCGGAGGGGGATCGCATGACGAGTCGGTGCACAGAGGTGGATATCACATCAAGTTGGTGCTCGGAGGTGGATATCACGACGAGTCGGTACCCGAAGGAGACGGTCGGACATGGAGTGATGAGGAGGAGATCTGTATCTACCCTTCATGCAGGAAGCCAGAGGATGATCCAGGAGTGGCTTTTCACCTTTCAGTTGTTGTCCTTTGAGTTGTACTTTACTTTCATTTGTAGTTGTACCTTTCTTTTGGGCTTGTATTTCTGGCCCCTTGTACTTTCATCACGTTGGTTTTACTGCTTACTTAGTGTTTACTTCAGTTTGCATACTCTATGGAGTTTGTTTATTTAATAAAGGCAATACCTTACCTAATATCAGAAATTGTGCCTTTGGTGCTAGTCTCCAGCCCTTGGCCTATGGAAGGCGGGCTTGGGGTAGTCACGGCACGGGCCCTGAGGATGGGTTGGGACAAATTGGTATCAGAGGAGTTCGGTTCAACCGCAGAACTCAGGACTCTGAACATTCTCCTATGTGAACCAATATTGTTAATGGTATTGAGTGTGTTTATCAGTCCAGGGAGTCCAGTGTTGGTGCGACGGCCGACATATCCATACACCAGGACCCTGACTTCTGATTTATGACATAGTACACTAAAACATTGATTGCTTATGTGTTTCAAAAGTTCTATTTGTGATTACTTTGTGTCAGGTCACCAGGTATACTATATAGACCATGACACACCTGTCTCTTTTCAGGATGGCCCCATGAAGGCATCCAGCTAGGGTTATGATCTTTGTGCGAGACGACAACCCACCGAGTGACGAGGCCTTGGTGTAGGGCCCTATTACAGCGGAGGGACAAACGGTACCTCTACCCGCCGAGCCACTAATGCCACTAGCCCCAGCTACTGAGAGTGCACATCACCTTAGTGCACTGCACGAGTTTCAGTGTCAGATACCTCCTTGGTTCCGCGGGGAGACGGACCCTCAGGCAGTCGAGGATTGGCTGGAGGTTGTAGTTCGAGTTTTTAGGTTAGTAGGGACACCAGCTGACCTCATGGTGATCCTTTTAGCGAGTCTGCTACACGCAGCAGTAGGAAAATGGTGTAGCCTGATGCTCTAGGTGCACAACGAGGCATCTCTCCTTTGGTCGGACATCGAGAGCCTCTTTCGCTCGGAGTTCATCCCATCCACCCTCCATACGGTGTGCATTCAGGAGTTACTATAGCTGCGACATGGTTGCATGACTGTGGCCCCGTACTCAGTGAGGTTTACTGATCTCTCATGGTACTCCACAGATATGGTATGGGACCCATTATTCAAATCTTGGACCATCGAGTATGGACTGAGTAATGAGATCAGGTCTTTGATGATCTCCCTCAACATCCCGACGCAGGAGGGGGTTTTGGAGAGAGCCCTTCTAGTGGAGATTTGTCTCATCGAGAGCGGAAAGACCCTCCGCAGGACGACCAGTAGCGTATTCTTCTTCATCTGGCAATAGACAGTTTACACAGAGATCCAAGCGGGACATGCCATTAGATGAGAAATCTTAGGATGCAGATTCGATTGTATGGGGTACATGAAGGAGAGCCAGCCACATGAGGAGCAGGCAGTGATATGCATGTAGCGGGTAGGGTCACATGGCTCGAGACTTCCCGACCTGCCCTGCAGATGAGCAGCAGGTGGTAGAGGGACCTCCCAGGCAGAGGTTCGACCATGGTGGTCCGTAGGGAGCAGGTGGAGGAGTCATAGGAGATGACCGAGCAACGGGTGGTGGGCGACGCTTTGAGGCCCTACCACCACCACCACCAGGAAGACCACCCCGACCGTAGGGAATAGGTGGACAGGGGAGAGCTCATCTTCAGGTAGCTGAGGCTTACGACCATAGAGCTCCGGGAGCAGATGGACAGGAGCGGGACTAGCTCCAGACATGGGGACTTTTGTTCATGGTGTTTCTAACTTTGTTGATGTTTTGTGTCATGTACCTTGAGCTGCAATAATAAAAGACACTTATTCTTGTGAAATTTTGTTCCCTGTCCTTTTTATGTAGTTGATACTAAGAGGTTCTGGTTTAAAACTATTGACTTGACCCTCACTTTTGAGATAGCTACTAGAGGAGACCCAGTGACCACACACTGATGCCGACAGTGTGACTCAACCCTTGGAGGTGAGAGTAATGGTTGGATCTCTTGGTAGTAGCGTTGAGGCCTTACAACGTCATCCTTGGTATGGATTAGTATCATCCATGTTGGGATTGACTGTATTAGGCAAAGAACGTGGTTCATCTATGGGATGAGACCAGATTTCTCTAATCGGAAATGAATCATTCTTAGCAGCTCTTGTTGGGCCAGAGAAGGTCCAAGTCATCCAGGAGCGGATGAGGAAAGCTCGGAGTTGACAAAATTCTTATGCTGACAGGAGGTGGAGACCACTAGAGTTCGAGGTTGACGACCACGTTTTCTTACGGGTTTCACCTCCATGTGGATTACGAATATTTGGTTGGGGCGGCACGTTATCTCCGCGCTTCATAGGACCATTCTAGGTTCTCAGCAAGATAGGCGACTTGGATTATCGCCTGACATTACCACCTCAGTTGCACCGAGGGCACGACGTATTCCACGTATCTCAGATAAGGAGATACGTGCACGACCCGACGCATATCATCAACCATGGGGAGCTAGAAATCGATGATGGGGTGACTTTTGCGGAGGTCCCAGTGGAGATCGAGGATGGATAGTAGCGAGTCTTACGTGGATAGTCGATTCCTCTAGTGCTCTTTCACTTGTAGCTCGAGAACCTCCAGGAGAGCACATGAGAGAGGAATGCTCAGATGCATGCTCAATACCACTTTGTTTTCCTTAGTGTGTGTTGAAGCATTATAGGAATGTAAAGCCCTGAGGTGGGAGTAATTTAAACACCCATAAATTTGAAGGAAAATGTTTCTAAATATATTTGGAATTTTATGAGTCTGCAGTTTCTGACGGCGCCTGATTCTGAGGCCTGATGTTCCCGGAATAATTTTCCAAGGTTTAGCTCGGGTAAGTTTAGTGAAAGAACAAGTGGGTTTTACTAACTTCTGAACCAGTGCTCAGAATCAAAATCTGAGGTCACTGATGAAACCACAACGCCCGTAATTGCTTAAGAAGACCCTTTATAGAGTTTTATTTTCTTGATAGGAGTTTCTAAAAAACTGAGGTTAATTTGTGTGGTAAATACAATTTGTGGAACAAATTTTACTTCTAAGCTTGTGTGCAAGTTGGGGAACTAACCAAGTGAGTATAAAGGTGAGGTGGGGCCCACACAAACATGACCCCTTCATATTCCCTAACACCCTTAACTCTTCCCCTTTGAACACCCTTGTATTAAATGATGTGACTTCCTTCTTCACATTAAATCATGCCAATGCCTTAATTAATTGAGAGTTATGCGTTTCAATTTTTAAAATTTAAATGCACGACATGTTATAATAAAATAAGAATAACTCTTATTTTATTTTGGGGGTTGTGTTGTTGTGTTGGGGATTTTGAGAGAGGGAGCATTCATTCCTCTGAAGAAGTTCATCATCCTCCTTGAAGAACGTGAAGATCACTGACATGCCTTCCTTCGTTCTTCTTCCCACCTCAAATGAAGGGATATGCCACTCCTCCTCGGGCTTTCTCCGTCAAACACATATGGAGCTTTACCTCACGACACCGTTTCCACGATGATCTTCATTCGACAACTACTTTGAGGTAGGGGTTGTTTTAACATTCAGAATTAATTGACGTACTCCGTTAGTTCTTTGGCCACCTGTAATCAAAATAACGGAGGAGGTCGGACCGCAAGAACATGGCCGAAACTCCTCCCCTTTCCTTGTTGAATATCTTGTGGCTTGGAATTGAGGTGGCGCGGTGCAACGACACCATGCAGGAATAAGGTAAATCACGGTGAAGGTGTGTGTTGCTGTCGTGCCACGCCGGTGAAGCTGAAGGATTCTGCGGCCAATAACGGGCTGCGACGGAGGGGCGCGGTGCCTTTGCGCCACGCCGAAGTACCACGGAGGGCCGCGGCTGGGGCGAACTGTGGTGGAGGGTCATGGCGCCGTCGCGCCGTGCCGTTCGGATAAGGGCCGCGGCCTTAGTCTGTAGCGGTGCAGGGAAGGGCGGCCGGATATTCCGGCTGCTGGCGCTCTAGGAAGGCGGGACCGCGGGGGTCCGCGGCGGCACCGCCTGACCAAAAGGCCGGCCGTTCGGGATGTCTGCGGGTCGTAACCCCCAGCGGTAGACAAGGATGGCCCCCTCGACGTGGGGTGGGGGGGGGGGGGGGGGCGTTTCAAAGAAAGGGGCAGCCCCCCCCCCCCTCCATGTCTGCTTGATCAGACGCCCTCACGGGACCGGAGGTGGATATCACGATGAGTCGGTGCCCGGAGGTGGATATCACAACGAGTCGGTACCTGGAGGAGACGGTCGGATGTGCAGTGATGAGGAGGAGATCTATACCTACCCTTCATGAAGGAAGCCAGAGGACATTCCAGGAGCGGCTTGTCACCTTTCAGCTATTGTCCTTTGAGTTGTACTTTACTTTCAGTTGTAGCTATACCTTTCATTTGGGATTCTATTTCTGTCCCCTTGTACTTTCATCACATTTGTTTTACTGCTTACATAGTGTTTACTTCAGTTTGCGTACTCTGTGGAGTTTGTTTACTTAATAAAGGCAATGCCTTACCTATTATCTGAAATTACGTCTTTGGTGCTAGTCGCCAGCCCCAGGCCTATGGAAGGCAGGATTGGGGTAGTCACGGAATGGGCCCTGAGGTCGGGTCGTGACAGCATGATTATCCACTTGATCTTAAAAGAAGGGATTGGAAACACAAGGGATACTATTGTGAATTTTCATGAAATAAGTATGGGGGAGAGCCTCTTGAATATTTGGGGCAAAAAGGGTTCCATACCTCTATTCGTGGATATTCTAAAAGGTCCCATGTACTATTAAAAAAATTATGGTACAGTCAAAGGGACATTATACCCACATTTTGGTTTTCAAACCCTACCTACCCAACTAAAGGATATGGTGGTGATGATATCATTTGATAGTGTTCGTTGAGGACGCATTTTTATATTGAGCTTAACATTGAATATCATGCACTATTATTTTATAATTTTTCTTCCATTTTCAAGATTTAGAGTTATTTTTCACATCTTTACCAACTAACCATTAGCCACATAGACATCTGATTTATATTAAAAAGCCCTCATGATTTTTTATGTAAAATTTTCTACTATAGGGAACTTGATTCCTTACAAACCAATGGATATAGTTTATATAGCATTGATTTTGCATAACATTAAATTACAAACATCATGAGTGTTGAGTATATTACTGGTGAGGTAAATCATCAAGTGGATTGTATATTTTTCAAAGGTTGAAAAATGTGTTTAAAATAGGATGAATATAGTTAATTGAATTATATATGAGGCATTATTAGAATATCTCATGAATTGAATCTATTTTGTACCTTTTTATAATTTTATCCTATGACTTATTATTTACATTTTTGATTGAATTAATTCATTCCTTTTAAAATATATAATCTTATAAATAGATTTTGTGATTTTACTAAGGAAAAACAATGAATAATTATGGGGGGGTTTGATGCACCCGATTTGTGCATACATATTCACATACATTATTGTAAATAAGAAAATAATTTCATCAATTACCTACTACTTAGTAGAAAAATAATTTTATTTTGCTAAACTTGTTCATTTTCAGGAGATTTATGGCCAAATAGACAAACCAGGGGAGAACTGGGAAAAAATTTACCACTACACGTTGCTTACTTATATACACATCGTGTACATTCAAGCTCAGACACGGGTTGACCTAGACAAGTACATGACCAAGTAACCTGAAGCTATGGCATGTTGTGTTCTACCTATACACGCTGAGAAAACTCTTCTAGAAGCAATTGGGGGATATGAAAAGTCGATACACCCATGTGGATGGCTGAAGGGGACACGCCTTGATCAACCCATACATGCCGCGTATACCTTTCTAGTAGTGGTTCGGGGATGAAAAATGAGAACTACACACTGTTTATGGCGGCGCTACATGCCGTGTAAATCTACCAACTAGGATGCGCCATGTTCCAAGTCAAATATGGCATGTGAGGAACCCTACAAGTGGAGAAAACAATAACAAAAGCATGTCGAAAAAAGTACATGCCATGTAATTTTTCCACACACTATGTAGTTATATTTTCCATAAAAGGAGGCCACGACCTCTGGTTCAAGGGTGTGGTGTGTGGAGAGAATGTGTGGAGAAAAGGTTAAAGGTATGAACGAAAGAATCTCTATCACTATACTACTACCATTCTACCATCTATCGAAGAATCATTCTCTACTTAAAGATTCAAAGAAAGATCACATCAGGTATCAAGGCATCTGTGCTTATATTTTTCATTATGTGTAACTAAATTCCCCATGTTTTGGGGTTTTGGGATATGATGGGTTGTAATTTAATTTAGTTTCTATGAATGCGTTTGTTCTTGTAACTTCTTATTCTTCTTAAATCACATCATCATTATCACTAAAAATTTTAAACCAGACCAAGGGAAGAATTATCAGGTATTCAAAAGAATAATAACAATAAATATTTTCATGATCATTGGAAGTAATCGTTGAATCAAAAATTGACTAAGACAAATATTGAACTATTAAACCCTAACTACCAGACAAAGGAGTTAGTTTCTTCAGCTCTAAATATAAATTTATTGGACCAAGGAAACATTATTACAAATCGAATACCAGAGTGTTGGGTTATTATGAATTACACAACCGCATAAGAAATTTTATTTAATAAGAAACCTTTCATAAATCCACATCTCCAACACATTTGTAACTTTATCTACATCAAAACCAATTTTGCTGTATTTTAATTTATTCATTAATATATTTATTCAAGAAACTTTAAACAAATTATTCTTTTTTATTCACCACATCAAAAATAAAGATTAAATTCATAAAATATAATTAAGACAAAAGTACAAACTATGTTAAACAAGACAAAAATAACTTCTTTTCCCAGGGGATCGACCCCTTTCTGGTGCTATACATGTTAGGGTAAAAATAATTTTAGACACTGATGACATACCTTCAGTGAAAGGAGTCGACCACACATTTTATGAATTTAAAAATAAAAAACCCCACTTTATGTGATCTACATACACGATGTGTAGAGATTACAAGATGTGAAATGAATGAAGATCCCATCAGTCAATGTTTTTCCTTGATGATCTCGTGAGATTCAATATTTTTGGCGGATATTGTGGATCTGATCAACATAATGAGGAACCTATTTAAATGATGTGTAGATATTGGCAATATTCACTTAATTCTAGTACCAAACATGAATGGTTTTAACATCTAGTAATTATTGAGAACATTTATTTTCAAATAGATCCACCAAGCCTAGTAGTTGAAACCAATGAGTTATTTATCGTTTTATGTAATTTTTCATTTATTTTGCATCAAAACATGGTCGTAATTCATTCCTTTCATTTTCTGGTTAAATAATATTGAGTTTTTAATCCTTCTGCATCTATTCTATCTTTGTTGCGCTTCTACTGTCATTTCAACATAGACTTTCAATAATAAATCACCATTCATCATTGATAGTTGTTGTTTCATCATTTTTTAAGAATTTTCGATATGTATTTCATTAGATTTACAATGATTTTGATCTTTTAATCCTGATTATTTCTTGTTCATAATTGTTTATTTTATTTTTTATTTAATTAATGATAATGGATAACATGACTTATATTACCATTATATTTATCATTACCATCATGCAAAACTTGTAAACAAAGGGTTAGGGGTCAATAGTAGGGGTTGTGGTACCTAAGTAATATTTCAAATAAAAACTAGAAACCCAATGGCTAGTAACTAGGTATAAAAAAATTCAATATGATCCTCTTTCATTATCCCAGACCATTAGAGGTGTAAGTTAAAGGACCATGACCTAGATTTAGAAGATCGGGATAAGACCAATATCTTATAATTCTTTCTACCTTGAATCCATGATTCATGTGATTAGGTTTTAAATGACTTTGGACCAAGGAGTCTTTTATGTATTAGGTTGAAAAAATTTGTTGGACCAAGATCAATTTGTATCTTATGAACCACTTTATATCGTCTTCCATAAGTTTACCCCTAGTTGGATTGAGTATTACACTTTCATAATACATTTAAATTGACCCTAGAACCATCTATTATTCTATTTAAATCCCCAAATATTAATTTTTAGTCAAACCAAAAAATATTGAGTAAGGATGAGGAATCCAACAAAAGGATCTGACAACTTGTTTTCTTATCTAATGAAATTTCATTATGGGATTGACTTTTGGCTTACCCTTTACTGTCCAATGTATTATGTATAGTTTGGGTCTATAAATATTTAATTTGACCAAAACCCATGAAAATTTATTGACTCGTGAAGTATAATCAGTTAGGGATAAGTCAACGTCATGCTATAAGATGAGAAATATCATTACACATCATGAAATGTATACATATATATATATATATGAATCAAAAATAAAATAATGATAATGTAAATATTTACTTTTATATATTATAATACATTTATAATTATTAAACGCTTTTATGAAAATTCAATAAAACCAACATAAGAACTTGTTTATCATATCATATATAACAAAATGGCAGACTAGTCTTATGTATTGTTCATTTTTAGGGGGGGGGGGTTGTTAACTCTTTACATATTATGTAATTATACTCAGATCTCTATGTGACCACCTTTTAAAACTCTCGCACTAATTATTTAGTGAGAGATTTATACAATAAGATAGTTTCAATAAATGAGAGCTTTATAAAAAAATCACAAACCATTAAAAACATTGAAAATATACTTCAAAACATTAAAATATAAGATGTTATGATGTTACCTTCAGTTTTCTATTTTTTACTCATTCTGAGGGTTTCATTATCTTCCTTAGAACTCATTTCATCAAAAAATTTCATTGATTTTATTAATAATACAACTATTATCATTATTACTTTATCATAACATCCAAAACCATTTAGGATAGTGTTAAAATTACCTTATTATTTGAAAAAAATTACATTTATATACCGTCATTTGTTAAAATATTTTAAGATAAAGTGGTACTAATTTTTTTATAAGTATTTATTTTTAAAAATAACTATTGTAGCTTGTTAATGTTTTATTTACTTCTAGTACCTAAAGTTATTTAGGATATGATGTGTAATTCAAATTATAATTTAACATGAACAATCCATCAGGAAATTCTATTATTCACTTTTCAAAATAACTAAATGTAACTCTTTAAATTTAATTTGTCAACATATATACTAAATTCTATAGGATATCATGTGAAAAACACAGTAATATCAGAATTGTATAATCCTATGTGTTTTTTAACTTTGACCATTTATAATTAAAAAAATATTCCCACTTTATTATTATATTGTATATTCTTCCAGAATATCATTCCATGATATGAAAAAAAATTGGTTTTTGAAAATTAAACATTTTTACTCTTAGTAAGGATATATAAAAAATATATTATTGCATCTATATAAACTATGGAATTCTATACCCCTATGGATTTGCACTATTTAAGTGTTGGGGGTGAGAGTAAGGGTCCGATGTCATATGCTATAAGCCTCAGAAACATTTTCACTTCTTGTATTGGTTTTATAATTTCATAATATATTAGTCTACATGTTTTCAAATCATTTTTCCTAAAAAGAAGATAATTATTTAAAGTATTACACTAATGGGTTATTGAATAACAATCATTATAATTTTGTCAAATACATTTATGAATACTTTTATCTTTGTCATATTTTCAAGTATATCATTGGGTCAGATAAATCTATGAAAATGATTATAAAAATCAATCATATACATTTTTTTTAGCAATAATTCATTGTTATAGTGACACTTCCCATTTCATATAAGAAAAATTAGATAAATATTCACATCCTTTAATTATATTCATCTAAGATTGATACATTCATTTACATTCATTTTTTATGTAGAAACTAATTTATTGATAAAATGAATGTAAACTATAATATAAAGCATTTTTTATTTTATTTTTAACTCCTTTATATTCAAAAAATTTATGCAATATAAAATCTGTATCAAATTCTATTCAATATTAATGAATTGAATTCAATAAAACATATTTTTTGATATGGATATTCGTTGGTTTTTCTTAAAATCACTTTATAAATATTTAATAGTCCATTATATGATATTATTTCTCATTATCCCTGAAGGAAATAGGTTATAATGACCGTAAATTACTTCTAAAAGAAACATTTTTTAACATTTCCACTAGATTTCCTTAATATAATTTGAATTTTTACACAATTTAACTCTCTATATCATATTAGTACCTAATAAATATATTCATATTTCACTAATTTTCAACTCATGTTAGGTAAACTATTATAGAGTTCATTCATAACAACAAAAAAATCCATAAATGTAGTAGAATGAATTACCTAATTGAATGAATCCATTTCAGTCCACCTTTAAAAGATGATATATATTTAGAAAGATCATAAACTATGTTTATTAAGAACAACTATCTCAATTAATTTAAAAAATAATTATTTACACATTGTTATTATGATCAAAATGTGATAGAAAAACATTTCATGGAATGTTTATCCACAATTGAAGAATCCATGCGATTATTGTAGAAACTCCTTTTCTCCATTACATCAAGATCTATTATTAAATTATTTTCACTTTTTAACCTTATCTATATTTACAACACTTTTATATCATACGGTCAATATCGTGTTTCTATTACCACAATAGAATTGAAATATATAACAAAATATTATTTAAGGAATACATTTTCTCACCGATTTGTTAATCTATTCAATATTATCGATTATAATTTTGTATACCCTATCAAATCGAGTATAGGAGACTACAATTCCATAAAATATTGACATACCCATTCATATTAAGTATATGCTTGGAGACTAAGATACATTTTAGCATTTTAGTACCTAATTATTTTCAAACCATAAGTGGATGATTATATGATTCCATAAGAATAAAATTTAATAAATTGAACAACACCAAAAATTGGTTACTTTGGAATAGGAATTCATATAACACATTGAATATTTATTATACATATTTAACTTTTCATAAATAACTAATATTATGTATGAGCTATTATTCGGTAAAAATTATCAGGGGAATATTATATTGGGATTCACCTTCAAAGGATTAATCACAATTTTATGTTGGATGATGATGATATTATTCATCTACAAAATAATATTTTATTATATGTGTATAATTTTTAATAACCCTTTATGAAATAATGTTATCAATTTTTCTCCCACTAATATGATGAACCATTTTAAAATCCATCATATCCACTAGTAGGCCAAGATCCATATTCCACTAAGAAAATAACCCTACTTTGACATGAAACTCACAAAATAGTTATTTATGTAGGGATCCATTGAAATCATATTATATATCACTATTTTAATATATATCAAGAAACTCTATACTGAATCCATCATATGTATAAACCCAACTCTCTTCCTTTGTAATCTCAACCCTAGGGGTTTCTTAGAAACTGTAATCAAAATAAATGATCAAAATCCTAAATAATAGTAGACAGTCCAAGGGAAACCAACTTTTGTTTGAAGAAACCCAATAATCATTCAGTTTCACCCATTACATTCATACCATTTACATTATTATCTATGGGAACACCAAATTTGAGAGAAACTAAATTTTTTAATGATTGAAGTCTTGAAATGTTCTTACTTAGATTGAAACATAAAAATACTATTTAAATGGGATTAAATTCTCACCATCTTATCCAGTGTTATCCCCTTTTATATATTTTTTATTCTGGTAATTTATCTTAGAATCTTATTTCATCCACTAAATAAACATGTTAAATTCATATTTATGTGTAACTTTTTTCAGAACCCAAATGTAGGAATTTATCACCCAAAAATAGATTTCATGCATATTTACACATATCAAAATGAATCCAATGAAAAATCTACATGAAAATTTCATGTAAATTAATTGAAATACATTATATGGTTAATATCCACCTAATTGAGCTCGAATCAATTCAAAGAAAACCGATTCACATTTATGGATATGGTATAAGCCTATAACCCCATAAGTAGTCTTACCATAATTATCTCAACACATGGAGACTTTATTCTAGATAGAATATAATTTATCATACTTTTAACACCTAATGTATATAAACTATATTTGACTAAAGCATTAAATCTTTAAATCAAATAACAAAATGAGGTCAAGGTAGAAGGAAAAATAATTTTTTTGGAGTAATTCAATGTGTGAAATTGAAGGGCTATATCTTATAAGAAAAATTTAATATAAATTTTGTCATATATATAAATATATATTCATAATATAAACAATTTATAACTATAAAATGTATATAATAGAAAATAAATTAATGAATGATTCAAATATTTGTTCATAAGATAACTATTAAGAAAATTTATAAATAAAATCTCACCATAAAAATTTTATAATTTAGAAAATTATTATAGGAATTACATAATTTTTAATATAAAAAATTTATATTCATAACAATATGAACTCTTTAATATTCATTATCATATGGAAATTTATTTTAAATAGATTTTATTTTCTGAATTATAAAAAATTTATTATCAAATATATATTGTGTAAACATGATACATGATTTATGTATCATATAATTTTTATTATTTAATCCTTGATAACATTAATAATAAAAATCGATTTTATGTGGCTTGAATAATATCTAAAATAAGGCCACGTAATATTACAAAGTAAAATTTATTAATTTATAATCAATTCATAAATTTAAGAAACAATATTTTTATATTTTATCCTTATTTTTTAATTTATAACTCATTATAAATTACCACTTTTGATTTCTAAATAAAATTTTCTTTGGGCCAATATGACATGACATTGGATATGTAGAATGTGTTTTAAATATTAACTTATATTATTTATGGAATATTTATTAATAAATGTTTCATAAAAATATTAATTAATTATAAAACCATTATAAATTATTATTTAATAAACATTTTATTATTTTTAAATATCCCAAATATGAATTTTAATATAATTTTTAAAAAATAACAAAATATAATTTATTTAACATTATCTCTTACCCTTAGGTAGTAGAGGTTACTTGTATTAATGTAAAATCCTTTACCATTTTGTAGAGAACCTACCTAAATATAAAACACAATAATTTTATTTACGTAATTAATGTAAAAGAGAAATTAAATTTTTATATCCTTTATCAGGTAAGTGAGGCTCAACATTTATCTCTCATGTATAGGTAATACAATAACTTCCTTTATGTGACTCTATTATATGAATGAGTACCTTTATGTGAACCCTGATATGTGAAGGTTCATGTGTATTACCTTTCCCTAGAACCATGTTGGTAAAGGTAATCTTCTCAAACCTTTATATATACCCATTTAAATAAATAGAAAATGGAAATGGATTTTATGTCGAACATTTCAAGCTAAAGGTATCCAACGACAACTTTGACATAGACTTCTCTAAAAAATAGATATGTGGACATACTATTATATAAAACACTCTATGTAAGTTTATTATTCAATAAACCTATCACAGAACTTCTATTTTTAATGACAATTAATTTTTTAAGGAATTCTCAAAATTCAAATATGCTGTAATGTTATTCGACATTTCATCATTTCATGAAAGATTTCAAATATTGTAATCATAATGGATTAATTTTATCCCCCTGTTTTGATTTAAAGAAGTATAATTGGACTTTTTTAATGCGATTATGTAATATTAAATCCCATTCCCAAGATATCCATGTGATAATAGTTGAAAATATTTATAAAAATTAAATGATGAAATATTATAAACAGTGTAACTTACACCATTGATGCCTCTACAATAGTTATGATCATTTTCATCACATATGATGGAGAAAAATAAAGTGGTATAAAAATTCCACGCACATAAAAAGGTATCCATCCATAGGTTAAAAATATAGTCCTATATTTTGATGGGATCCATCATTCCTATAAAAAATGATAGTTCCTCAAATGTAATGTAGAAGGATGAAGACATATTTTCGGGTTCTAATAATTTCATCCAACATAAAGAATCACCTACAACTACTACCATTTTATTGAAATGGATTTATATAGAAATAATAATCCAATTAAATGATAATTTAATTAACTCAGACATTCATAAAACATTAGTTAATTACACTGCTATTTTATGCATCACATATATGAATTAAACTTGTCCCTCACATTCCATCTTATAAAATTGCTCTTACATTATTTCTATGTAAATAATTAATATTGAAGTCGTAGGATTAATTTAATGAATCCTCCCCTAAAATAATATCATAATTTGAAGGAAATAAAAATTATCTTACATATATTTCATATATATATATATAATGATTTTGGGTATATCCATTCATAAGGAACATTGTCTTCATAACATGTTATAAATTAATTGATAATTTATGTTCTTCATTGATGTGACACCACAACCATCATTAATAATGTACCCTAAAAAATCATTATAATAATGAATGATATTAATTATATTGAAAAAGATGGATCTCAATGAGAATTTTAATTTAGTAATATAATACCATCAATAAAATGATATGAATATATTTTAATTACACAACCAAACATTTAAGATCAAGAAATTAGTTTTGAAAACACAATATACTTATGCATCATGAATAACCATAATGGTCAAATATAATTTTCCAATATAAAAAACCATGTATTGTGAGTGCTACTCTATACACGATGAAAATTAATTCGATACATAAACAATGAAAGATGAAAGTTTCTTGATTAATTCGTAAATTTATGATTCTCAATTTCATGTTTCCTTTATTTAAAACAAATTTTTTTTGGGTTTTATGTTAACGATATATTAATTATTTAATCTACATGACCTGTAAACTATCTTACAACTTCTACAGAAAAATCGGTGAAATTGATTTATTTGTCTTATAAATAGAAGTAACAATCTTGGAGAATTTCTATATGGATTTATACTTTTTTAAAATAATATATAGTTATTGATTTAAACCTTCATTTTTCATTGCTAATACATAGAAAAAATAATAATTCATTGTATTATTATGTTTTATAGGGAATTTTTTTATTATATAAATTAATATTATTTAATACAGGAATAAAACTGATTAGAATAAAATATATCCATCCATTTTATTCTTATAGGTAATATTGTTTTAGAATTTTTGACAATATAGGAAAAATTACTTTTAACAAAAAATTGTATTTTTTATTATAATTAATCTTTAAAAACCCAAGGGTGTTTTAAAAAACATTGTTGATAATGTTCTATATATTTTAACAAAAGAAATTCTATGTTGTCATTTATTTTTAACGACACATATCATGTTTTATAAAAAAGCCATATAATATTAAAATAGGATTCTACAACACAAGTTTTCAATTATTAAAACATTTTTTAAAGATTTTTTCATGATTTTTAAGATATATAATTTTTTGATGAAATTGGATTATAATGAAATATTTTTTAAACAAATTTTATCCTATTTTTTACATCAACATTTTACATAAATTATACGTATTACACAAAAAATACTAAACCATAGAGTTGCAAAACTACTTATAAAAATTATTTAATATTACAATATTTATCAACAAAACAATATTTCACCACTAGTGGCGGGACAAAGGTTTATTATAAAAAATAATACATACATAGAATAAAATATCAAATATTTTATAACATTATCAAATTACAACTCGATGATATCCCATACTCATATTATTTATACTAATTAGCCGAATAAGACCCAATTAATTTAGATGTCAATGATACATATGTTTTTGTCACAACCTTTGAAATATATATTAATATTGATTTACTCTCCCAAAAAATTTCCACATCAATTATTGAAACATTATCCATAAAAGAAGTAATCTTTTTAAATAACACCACTTCAACAAAACCACTATTGACACAATAATTAAAAAATGATATTGAAAAATTCATGGAAAAAATATCCTCTATAACTAATAAAATGCAATAAAAAATCGAAAAAATATATGGAAGACATAGGAATAAATTTAATCTACTTTATAAAAAAATTATAAATATTTCAAGTTAATAAATTCAAAAATAGAAATGTATTTTGTTCAATTTTATCAAAAACTAACATTTTTTTGAAAAAACATGCTTGAATATATAGTTATATTAGTTCTATAATAAAATTCAATTTTTTTTCAAAAAACATTATTTATAATGGTAACTATTATATATAGATATTCTATACATTAACACAAATATTATATGAAACTATATTTAATGCACACTAAATATAAAAATTTTCTATGAAATGTCAACATGTTTTTTCAAAAAATTTCTTCTATAATTAAAACTATTATAACTATTAATAATACAATTAGTTTATTATAAATAGAAACCTTGTTGAATATGAACATATTATATCATTTCTATTAGTAATTAATTATTTTTTTTAAATGATCATTGGGGTAAAAATACATTTTATTTGGATACAAATAAATCATCAATTTTAGTTGGAGGATTTTTCAAATTCAATGTATATAAAATTTAGATTTATGGGAAGATGTAGGATAATTTAAAGAATATCTATTTGATATATATTAATAACATTTTTAGACAATAAATTCAATTATATTTTACTCATAAATAAATCATAAAAAGAGAAATACTAATATATTTCAATTAAATAAAAAATTATTAAATGAAATTAAATAAACATCCTAACTATTTAAATACTTATGTTGTTTTTGATATAATAAAATGGTTTCCCTAAGAAAATATTATCGATTCATGAGTATAACATAAATAATGGAAAAATAATTGATATATTTTTTAGATAGTAGGATGGGTAACTAAAATGTTCCTTTTAAGGAAATATTTTACAAAAAACCAAATATATGAAAAGAATAAAAAAAAATTGATATCGCTGAATGTTTCTGTAATAATAAATTTAAAAAAACTAGAAATATAATAAAAATAACTAGAACTGATATAAGGATTCTTTTCTAATATAGTCAATAATGATATTATGTCACTATATAGCCTATTTTGATCAACCATTTTCACTATACTAAACCAAATAATACAGAAGATGAAAAATAAAAAATCAATAACAAAAGATAATGTAGTATTATTATATTATCCTTCATAAAAAGAATGAATTATTCAATAAAACACATAATAAAAAATGCATAAATCAAGATAATTTATACATATTTTGTGATCAATTTTCAAAAATCCATTTATTATGAAAACCTAAAAATAAGTTTAAATTTTTTGTGTCATGTTTTTAATATAAAATAATAAGTATAATTAAATTCAAAAAATCATACTTCTAAAATAACTAAAAAATAGAAAATTGATTCATAATGGAAAAATTATATTATTGTAGATATAATTGTAAACCAATTATCTTGGTTATTACCGTGAAAAACAAGACTAACAAAATAATCATTTATAATACCACCCAATATTCTAATCACTAATAGAATATAAGTTCACATTTTAAATTAAAAAATATTTTAACTATAAAATACCAAAATATTTGATTGATATTAAAATTTCAAAATAACTCATAACATTACTTTCCCACAATATAAAGTATAAAAATGTTCTGTATTTCTGATTTCATTCCACTCATACCTGAATCAAGAATACAAATAATTGGTAGATTGCTAGATAAGGAATAACTATATGTTATTTGATACTATAAATAATAAATGAACTAGTATAAATAATCTATGATCAACAATTGAATGTATCCACAGATTACTAAATAACAATCACAATGATTCAAATTTCATGTAAAAGGTTAAAAAATATTAATGTTTAGTATCTCTCTATATAAAATTTTGGTCCAAAAACAATAGGAAATGAAAATAATTACTTTTTTAAAAGTCATCAAAACACATTTATGTTGTTTTTTTAACTGGAAATACCACAAACCAATTCAAAAAATTTAATAATTATTTTTAATCTTTCACTATATATTTTTTGATTTAGGAAATGAGGGTTTCAAATATAAAATATTTTATATAAAAAAAATTACATTATAATGAAATCCCCTCCATTCAAGACCACAAAGTTTCAATCTTGTCCTAGATTTTAAGGCACATCATAGGAACCTAAAAAACATTAATGTGTAATCATTATAAAATAGAACCAACATTTATATTTAATATGAAAAATAATTTAATATTAATTTTCAATAAACAAATTAAATAATTATTTTGTTTTAATTTTACTCAAGGCCAATTTAACATAAAAATTTGAGTTTCAAAATCCGTGACGGTATTAACACATAAAAATAAATTAATTAACCAAAACAATAGTATTATAATTATAAAAAAATGTTTTTTAAAATAGTTAAATTTAGTAACACTATAATCATTTTTATAATCATCAAATAGAGTCATTTTCAATTGGACATCATAAAAACTACATCACATCACAGGGAAATAGAATTAAAATATTTACAATATCATTTATTAAAATAATATTTTATTAAATATTATATTAATTCTGCTATATTAAAATTAAAAATTAATGCATAATTATTATTATACTTCACTCAAAAAATTTTCTTCTTATTTGATGAAAAATTCATCATCTATAATCTGATTAAGAGAAAAAATAGTCAATAAAATTTTCCATTCATTATAATTTTTTCATCCATACCAATATCTTTTAACTTTATTATTTTAGTGTGATAGATGAGTTATAGGATAACAAGTTTTTTTTCCTAATTATAATGGGAATTATTAAACCACGATTATTTATAATCAATACGTTAACTTTATAAAATTATTTTGAAAAAATAAAAATAATAATTAAAAATACTATCTGAAATTGAATTAAAATGACATATAAATATGATTTAAATAAAAATATATACCTAATAAGGGATTATAATTTTGGAAAACTATATGAGAATCCACTTTAATGAAGGAATGATTATTTTTTTAGATTAATTAACAAAAAAAATATTATTTTTAAATTATGAAAATTTGTGACCAAAAACAGGTTATAGGATAGATTATAGTGTATCATAGGTCCTATGGTTATATCTATATACCTCTAAAATATGGTCCTTTTTTCTCCTATTAAAATTATAATTCTTAATGCACCACCAACAAAATTAATCAATATTCCCACCTTCACACACGGTTTACTCATTTATCAAACTCAATTGACAAACCTTCTAAATATCCAATTGATCATTGGATCACCACCACTAAAAATAAATTTTATATGAAATTGAAATTATTAAATCAATAATTTATTAAAAAATATTATTAAAAATATTTACATTTAAAATAACCTTTTTTTATCGTTCAAAATTATTGGAGATAAAGAGAAGTATCTATTTTTCCCAGAAATAAATAAAAAGAAATTTAAATAATAAGAATTTAAAGTGAAACCCATGAATGAACCCTAAAAAACACATCAACAAATTACATAAAACCAAGATTACAATATGTAAATATAAATAAGAATGTTGGAGAAGCTCAAAATTTTTCCATTTTACACTATTTTAAATATAAAGTTCCTGGATTCATGAAAATGTATAAATGGTCACGAGGTATTAAGGATCCACTGGAACCATTTTTTCCTCCTTCAAGTAGAACATATATTTGAATACCCTATGCAATAATCATAATTATAGTGGAACCATATGCATTAGTTGAAATTTATTCGATGTTTCATCATGAATTACAATCCTTGGGATGTTCAAGACCGATTTTTCATCAATAATATAGATAATTGAAGCTTCAAATTTTGAAATTATAAAAACCTGAAAATGATAATTATGAGTGGAATACCAATGAGAATCCATTATAGGATCCAAAGGGGAATTTTTATTCAATTTGGGGGAATGAAGAGTAGAGATTCACCAAGTGATTACATTCTAGGGTTTTTGATAAAGGTTGTATTTCGATCAGATATGTTAAAATTTTATGATAAATTATTATTTAATATATTATATCATTAAACACATATTTTTTATAATTAATTTTTTCTAAAAAAACAATCATATGATTTATAATGCTAATTTATTAAACATAATTTTCACTAATATACATAAATTTCATTATTGTAAAATATGAATTTTTTAAATGAACATATAAGAATATTTAGGTTAGATAACTATAAAAAATAATATTTATTATATTGTAACAGTGTTTTATATTTCATATAATTTTCATAAAAAGACATATAAGAAAAATTATTTAGTATAAGAAACATTTTTTTGAAAATATCTTACTTTATCTACAACTATTGTTATAATAATTACCTATACAATATTGAAACCTCAAATAAATGACATATAATAAGAGTTGTACCTTCATACATTTTCATTAATTTTTAAGTTTATAGTGTTAGTTAAGTAGGTAAAATATTACATAATAAAATGTAAATTTCCACATAGTGTCAATTTTTACACACACAAAAAGTTCCTTATAAAGAAACAATTTCTCCTATCATGGTCGCAATCAAATATGGAACTCTAGCATTATTGACATTTCTAAACACCCATAAATACATTGAAAAACCCTTTGAAAATATGGATTGAGAAAAACAATGTGAAATGAGGTGCATAAAATAAAATAAACTCTTTAATCCATTCATAAACATGAAAAATTCATAAGAAAGTTTTTTTTTCATAAAAAACATTTTACATAAAATATATATATACATTTCCATAAAAAATTAATTTTTAAATAATTTCATGAAATATTTCATATCCAATAATAAAAGAAAAAATAATTATAAGGATTTCATGACAAACATGAAAACTCACGAACACCTTCCCTACAAATGCAATCCTTTCTAATTTTGTTTTAAAAATAATCAAAATGATTCCTCAAAATATAATCTCACTTGCATACTTTTTGAAATAAAATGATTTCCTTTATAAAAAATTATAAGTATTTCAAAAAGGTACCTTTTGGAATTATCCATAAATCCACCCTTATAACAACCCTGACAATGGAATCACCAAATAGAATAATACCCATATCACAGGTAAATATTATCACCAGTAAACTAAATCACTTTACCCAATGCATTAGAGAAAGTTATCAGGCTCCCTCATCGTCATCACAATTTCAGGACCACCATTCATTTATATAAAATGTTAAAAAAATTTAATTAATAAAACAAATTTAATTTTCACTTTAATCAAGAAACAAATGTTAATTTTTTTTCAATCCCATAAGAAAAAAACTTTTAGTTATCTAATAAATATGAGAAAAAGTTTCTGTTTCTTTATAAAAAACATTTTATATCTAAAAAATCAAATAATATTAATAGATTTATTTTATTTAATCATAATCATGTAAAAATTTAGAGTAATTTTGATAAATAATGATGGCCATGACTGTTGGAAAAAATGGTTAATTTGTACATGTTAAAAGAAAATTATTTTTACACTAGGTAAAAAATCTCAAAATAGATATATGGAATATTTTAAAAACTGTTATTTTTAAACCTATAAAAATTTAAAAAGTTGTAAAAATAACCTTTAACATGATTTATTGTATAAATTTTAATATTATTATAACAATTTGAAGAAAATGGAAATATAGGAGATGAATTTGAAAGGAATTATAACTACATGACCATTTAGGAAAACCTAGTTGGATGAAGGTAATTCTACAATTACCCAAATATCACCTCTAATAGGCCAAGGGTAGTTAGAAAGAACTGATAAGGAATAATATATATGGGAGTCTTTTTATAGTGATTCATTATACATAGAACTAACCATATCCCTGAAACAGTGTAATGGAAAAATAAAAAGTGTTGCAACATCTAGAGTAAAATAAATAATAGAATCATTTCTAGGGAAAATATTAGAGTAAAAATGAATAAAACAAAACTATATATGGGAAAAGTACATTCCCAATATGAATTAACTAAAATAATTAAAATAGTGAGGATCTCAAATACTGATATCAAAAATTGACAACCATACATGGTCCATGAAACCCAGTATCCCAATGATCTATTAAAAAAACAATAGATCTTTCCATCATCTGTTTAAGACAAGTAATGTGATGAAAAACCCATGAAGGGGTAAGAATATAACTACATAGTAGGATTCCTTAAATACCAGAGGGATAACTGTAGAAGATATGATAAAATTAGTTATATCAACATAAAAAATGGGATAACCCAACAATATCTATATATGGTATTAAACCCCCAGGAGAGAAAAAAGGGTATCTCTATCTCATTGCCCTACCCATGGAAATTAGTCTAGATATATCTCCAAATGTCCACCATCAATTCCCAACATCCCGCATGAATTCCAAAAAAGACATGATGATGACCTCCACCTAACCACTGCTCCATGGCCCAAGGGTGTGCTATCACTAATAGAAATATCTCTTTCACCATAGTATGTTAGAGAGATTCCCATCATTATATGTATAAAGCACCCACACCTAGGTAAAATAATGTGATACCACTCTGTAGGTATCGATAGGGGACATATGTCTTAGTGCTTCAAGGGGTTCCACACAAAGTGTAGAAGAACTATTTCCATTTACATCAGAAGCTTCCACTCAGAAATAATAAATAGAGAAACTATTCTCTTTTACAATAAGGTGATTCCAATAAGTATGTATCAGAAGAGGGCCCACACCCTTGTGTCTCGGGGGTTCCAATCCATGGGTAAAGGACCCAAACCCCAGTGTGATAGGTTGGTTTCAATCAATGGGTAGAGTACCCACACCCTTGTACATGAGTCAAGTTCCACTCGAGCCAACCCAAGGAGTTTGGGGGACCAACTCCTTGGTGTGACAGGGGGATTACAAACATATACTCTCTATGATTATCCCACCAAATCAGCACCATAGTCAAGAATACTATAAGGAGGTGTCAAAGTCAAAAATTTCCCTGTCATATCTCAAAATACACTTTGGATTCTACCATCATGTTCTACATTGAAAACTTCTCAGGATAGGCTACCCGTGAGACCAAATAAAATCCCTGATAAAACATATGTGCATGGTGGATGTCTCTCATAGGGGTACATGAGATGTATGGGTTCCACAGTATTTGTGACCCTACTATGTAAACTCATTATTTTCTCATATGAACATGAACTGGTGGCTCTGTCACTATACATACCACATATGGTGGACCATAAGGTGTTTCTTTCCCCCTCAGAGCCTTCACATGTGACAAGAGTCATGCATGTGTACCTGGTCATGTACATGGACATTCTTAGGTACAATATTGTGCACATGTACATCTAGAATACATGATGTGGCCCCCCATTATGGAATATTATCAATGTGCATCATGTTAATGGCTCAGCCACCTAAAGAGGGTCCCATTTCATATGGTCTGACCACACGGCTAGTGATCCTTATCTTCCCAGAAACCCCAGACACCATAACTGTGAGGGGATATATGGAGTGTCTTATTATACTAGATATTTTATAGTGTCGTTTTCTATAGAAAATATATTTATCCCCATGGTTCTTTATATATTCATTTTCCTACACATTAGTCATCGATCAATCACCTTGAACTAGTGGGAATCTTAAAAAACTATTGATTTCGGCCCTCTGATGGCCAAATATCATAAATTGGTTAACTACACAAAGATCTTACAAGAATTTTGTGTGTCAAAAATTATCTATCATCACTATTAATCCTAAATCTATAGAGTATCACTCACAATTAATACTAATACATCTATAAAAAATTGATATTTTTATCATTTGTCAATCCCCCTTTAATCATTGGGATGAATCATTCTTAAACCTAGCCCAATAATGTTAGACAACAACTGCATTTCCCAATGATGAAGAATATGAATAAAATGTAGTGAAAATTCACAATATCAAAGATGATATCATCATTGGAAAATATTTCTTGGACAAAAATAATAAATTACGGATACATAGGGTGAATAACATGGAATATCAAGAATAAATGATATAAAAAATTAAATAGGCTCACACAAATGGAAAGTAAACATAAATAAAAGGAAGATAAAAATACACATTCTCAGTGTTTTAATAAAGGTCGGAGACCCCAATTGAAATGATGTACCTTCATTATTAATAGATAATTTCAGTAGAAGAAAATATCTTTTGTTGTAGAAGTTGTTTTATCTGGACTGCGTCTTTATCGACATTAATCTGATCGACATTCATCCTCAGATGTCAATCCACCAACGCAAAAATATATACTATTTCTTTTAGAACTGGGAAGGGTTATGTGGATAACCCATGGAAAATAATAATTAACATGTATTAATAGATGCGTGTTTATGTTATGTTTATTAAATTGATTAATTAATTAAATTAATTAATTCACTTAATGCAGTCGCGAATAGATTCCACAGCCAAAGTTCTGGAGTAGACCAACATTAGGTCACACCTAGGGTAAATACCATATTATGATATCAATTTAAGTATCATATTAACTATACTAGGATTCTATTAGGATATATTACATTATTTATGAGAAACTACCTATGCATGATATTATCTATTTAATATTTTAATGATATCCATTTCTAACACAATGGGCCATGAAATATCACACTGTCTTAGAACATGTCTCAACTAATATTTCTTAATATATTTAATAGTATTAAAATTAAAAAATAGGGTCACTACATTTTGACCAAGGTCATGGATTTTCATCTTCCAAAAAACCAAGAAAAATATAAAAGAGAGGATACAAAGCATGAATCTTGATCTCTTTCTCCTAGGATCACTTATGCATGCTCTTGTGCTACCATAGCCCAAGAAGCAACATAATAGTCTACCACCATGGTTCCTCTTCTATCAATCCTGAACATTCACAGAGAACTCCATGAAGGTGGATGCATGCCCGATGTCCTACTCACCCATATCAGTGAAATTCATAGAATCGTGAACATATATCCTTATCCACAACACATTTTAGACTTCATGTACCCAATCCAACAATGTATGTAAGGATAGGCGATCTGCAACCCCACCAACAATTTTTGAAATCTTGAATGTCCTAATGAACCTCATGGGTATCTTGCCTCCCTGGACCATCCTATATAGTCCTTATATTGGGGGGACTCTCTATAAAACATGACATCACTTATGAATATTCATGTTCTTATTATGTCGATCTCTCAAAGATTTCAGTCGTCACTAGGATATCTTTATTTGTACATAGCACACCCGGACATTCTATGTCTTCACCTATGCCATCTATTGCCTAACATGTTACGCCTCAAAAAATTATGTACAACATAATGGAGACCATCAACGTCTCCCATACTTGTCATCAAGTGGTGAAATGCCAATCATAGAGTGATAGTACTTATAATATGAAAACTCTACAAATGAAATTTTACCATACCAGCTGTATCTAATGTCTAAAACACAAGATCTTAGCATATCCTCAAATACATGGACAGTGCACTTTGTTTTCCCAACATTATGGGGGTGGAACACTGTACGCATCATCAAATGGGTCCCAAATACCTTTTTTATTCCTCTCTATAATGGTGACATAAACAAAAGATCATGTAAAGTGATTATCATAATTGGAAACCCATGGATTTGGATAATCTCTTATTCAAACAACAATCATAGAATCTTTACTAAACTATACTCCCTGATGTAAAAGAAGTGTGTTGACTTCACTAGTTAATAAACAATCACTCATATGGCCTCATTGACTCTCCCTATCCATGAAATCTCCATCAAAATTAAAACGGATTTTCCATCACAATCATACACATAGATCCTTATTGGATTTGTCAAACTGAACAAAATCTGCTGCTCATCCTTCAAATAGTAACATGTGAGATACTGAGAGACAAAATCTGCCATGCTTTGCATTAGTCCATCATAGAAACACTGTAGTTGAAAGTACTTATACATCATTTACTCGATGGGTTGTAGAACCAACAGAGATGTGTGAAACTCCATCACCACTTCCTCTCGCATCACAACTAAAACCATCATCTATCTCTCTCTCTTGAAAAAGATGATGGGTTCCCCCAATTCTGAAAATCCATTTGGTGAATGTTTTGAAGATTAATATCAAAAAATTAACCCATAGTAATTGTCTCCCAACTAAGCCTCCCAAAAATTTTAGAATGTCGAGGAGTCTACACCTTCTACTAAAGATAAGATGCACCCATATACTCTACCATGGTCAGATACAAAGAATAATACAATTCAAATGACTCCTACATTATTCAATAATGTGACCACCTTTTGAGGGAATATACAATCATGTTTCCATCCTCCGATGTATTAACAATCATGAAGTAATATTCCTATAGTAAATCAAACCATTTTCTTAATATCTAGTATAGATATCCATGATTGAATATTTTACAAAGACAAAGACGGCCTGAGTAAATAGAAATACACTCTCCTAGAAGATACTGTCTCTGAATCATTAGATCGAAGAATATGGATCCAACTATAGGTTGTGAGTCATGTAATTATACTCATGGGATCTCAAATACCTTGACTTATATGTGACCAATTTCTTCCGCTCCCTCAACACACAGATGATCTGAGGTCCTTATGAATAGAAATATACTACGTACTCCATGACATCTTCTAGTAGTCTCAATATATGAAACTAGTAAACCTTATCATAAACTACCTGATGGATATCTAAAATTTCTTGGTCCTTATAAAAATTATCCACTTTAATGTTATGATGGAAAATGGGATATAATTATAGATAAGTCTTCCATTAACCACATGTAGTGACCTTCTAAGATAATAGAACTCAACACTTCTAGCACACTCTTGGGTGGATCCAAAGAAACCACTGTATAATTCATCACTAGGTCTAAAACTAACCCACGATCCGAACTGATATTCCCTAAAAAGGGAACCTCTAGGAACTAAAAATATTAGTTTTAGAGCATACTAGAAATCTAGTGCTCCAGAGTAAGTCTGTATAACAGCACAAAAATTTTATTGTGTGTTTCTCTGAAATACATTATATTAATTAAATATCCAATATTGCATGAATCAATGATTATATGTGAAAAAAAACATGGTTATTTATAGGATAATGTCATAACATTTCCATTAAACTAAAATTTTCCACATATGTGTTTGGAATTAAAAAAATGGATATACATGGTTACAATCAGGGTGATTTTTGGAGTCTGATAGAATCAAGTCAGTTTTCAGTGAATAATATTTTACCATTATGAGTAGTAAAATTCCCTTATGAATGGTAACATACCCTTATGAATAGTAATATGACCCTTATAAATTGTAACCTTACCCATTAATGTGTAAATAAAATTTAGCCACCTTTAAATTGAAGAAGAATATTTTAGGTGTTTTTATTTTATTGGTTAAATGACTAATTTAATTAAAAAATAAATTTATCATCTTTTGAAAATTATTTTGCAAAACAAGAGCTCATTTTTAGATTCTTCATGTTAAAATATGGATATTGGGGGTTTTTTGTGTTTTTCTGAAATACATGAATTTTTATTGAATAGTAAAATGTGATAAATTATTATAAATGCTAAATATGCGATTTATTGAGTTATGGATGATGCCCTATTAAGGAAATAAGACATGGTTCAAAATCAAATGAACTTATTACTATATTTTACTCAAATCATAACTATTTCTTTTCTTAGGGATAAATTATAAACTAATAATCAAAATATTAATAATACCCTCCTCCCCTCCACCATATAAACAATCCATCACCCCCTCTTCCTCTCACACTACTCAATCTTTGATCCATACCTACGGTCTTCCAAATACACTCCCCAATCCATCCCCCACTTCTATAACAATTTGGACTCAGAAAAAGTCCAAACAAAATGGACATATAGTGATTCTCATGGAGGAGTACTCCAGAGTTGAACATGTCTTCCTTTTTTCATTCAAGTTCATTTACAAGTTCTGTTCTTTTGTTAATCTCTTCTCACCTCCCCTCATCTAAATTCTATGATAATTATAATACCTTACATGTACTAGAATTTAATTATGATAATGTAATATTTCATCATCATCTCTCTTCCCCCGTCCTCTTATAATAAAAATGAAAACACCGTCCGAGCTGTGTTAATTTATCACATTCAAGGACGACGAGTTTTCAGTTTAATTTAATAGCTTCAATACTACTTGTGAAAAAAATTTAACGGTTTAAAGAGATAATAATATATTAATTTTATCTTATTCAATGTTAAATAATTCTTAAGCAATCATAATATAATATAATAATACCAAAGAAGTTCATTGTGCACAAAACTGCCAAGAAATTATCATTAATATTTATCTAATGAGTTATACTCTGGGTATATAAACAAAATATTTTTAATATCATTTATATATCAGTAATTTCACTAATTATGTATATAAAGAATTCTAGATTTTATACATATTTAAAATGAACATCCATTAATGAATAAAAGTTAATTGATCATGAATACATGGAAGAAAATGCTTTAAAAAATAAAATAACATTGAACCACATTAACCCATTAAAAAGGTAATGAATGACCCTAATAAGGTTATTATAAATAAATTTAATGTATATTATTTTCATTATATATTAATTAATGAATCTAATTTTTAATATTCATGTCATTTATATCAATCGAGAACACCTTCATGCATAATGTTAGGGGTTTCTCATCGCACTTTTATTTTCTTGAGATTTCGATTGTTCACAACTTATATCTCTATGTAAGGTAGTTTTAAAGACATTTCATATATAATATCATGAATTTATTAATATTCATGGTATTCGGTAGTTCACATGATGATTATTAACTCGATTGATTATAATGTTGTAAGGGCCTTTGTTTCTCTTTCCATTTCATTGCGATTTAATTGGTATTATGCAACTAATAATTCTAATGAAGTGTTCCTAATTCCCCTTGTGGATAATTTTTCATTTAAAATTGTAATTATTTTATATATCCCTATTTTAGTTTCAATGATATTATTATTGTCTTATGTCGTATATCCTTTTACATATGATGTCTATTTGGAATGTTGTTTTAACAATGGAAATATTGATGAATCTGTATCCTCTACTCTATATAAATATTTATAGGAAATATTATACATGTATTAAATATTTGTATAAATAATTATTTGGAAATGCAGTGATGGGACATGCCCACTATATCTCCTTGATGCATCGACAGTTCTCATGAGACAAATCAGTTAGCGACGAACCCTTCGAGTTAATTTCTAAAAAAGAATTTATTGGGTATCTAACCAAAGACATAAACTATTTCAATTGTATAGTATTATCATGTGCTAGATAAATGATGTCCAATTAAGAATCATTATCTTTATTCATTTTCTGTTATTACTATCCATGAGGATTTCACTATGATAGAATCTATAGATGTAGTTTCATTATAGGTTTATTAATGGTATGTGTTTTTCATTTATTCACCATGAAAAAATGACTATGCCCTTTTGAATATGATTCAATTATTATTGATTCATTATTATAGTATTTTTAACACTTATTGAGCATTTTATCTCATCCTTTTAATTTTTTTCCTTCAATATGTTATGAAGAGGTGACAATTTCTTGAGTTCTCATGGATGCATTTTATTATATTTTGTTATGTATTTCATTTTTTATCTTTCCCAATGTAATATTATTTACATATATGCATCAATTTTCTTCAAGTCTACTAGACTGATCATTCCTGTAGGATTTCATTCCTTGTAATCATTCCAATGTAACAAGTAATGCAATAGATCTGAGCTTCTAGGGTTGGGGCGTTACTGTTGGTATTTGATGAAGTTTATTAGTAACCTTTGTTACATGATTTTCGAAACACATTTTTCAGGACATAACCCTATGTTATTCCTTGATGATTATCATAGAATAACATCATGTAATTTTGGTAAAGTAGGGATCATGTGGGTCTTCTAGAAAATACATCTTTGTCAGGATACTACATGTGGATGTGGTTCTGGCACAGATGTACCTAGGAGTAACAACTCAAACCAGGAGTTTCAGGCTTGGACCTGGGGTATTCTCTTACATGACAAAGGGAGATACTTTTCGCTTAGCATAACAGTACATGTGGATATGACTAATATAACTAAAATATTCTATTCAAACCCTTATGACAGATTTAAAAGTATATATAAACAATTTTTAGCATAATGACATTAGTTGGGCATAAATTTTCAGATTATCTAAAGTGTTTTCTAGTTTGAAGATATGAACGATGACCTAATTTAGAGTATAACATTTTTTAATGTTGGATCCAAATGTTAGAAGGGGAATCAATACTCAATGGAAATGTATGGATTGCCCTTCTGAGAAAGTCAACACAATCATTGCTAGAGCGGATCAGATCTTGACCATATTGGGACAACTTACTCAGGTTGTTTCAAAAAACCATGATATATATGTATTAGATCATTTCATGTAGCCAAATACTCCATCATTTAGTGGGACTACTAATCCAACGGTATCTTATCAGGGTATCATGTCCCTTTAAAATTTATTTCTAGGATTATGAAGCAAAAATAATGAAAAGGTAATACTGGAATTATATTACCTCAAGAGTGATGTTGATCAATAGGGGTCATTGATAAAGAATATCATGAAGGAAGAAGAAATATAATATATGTATTGGAGAAATTTTATAAAAATATTCTTGGAAAAATATTTCCCTCATGAAAAACAAACTGAAATGAAAAATAAATTCCATAGCCTTTAGCAAAGGGAAGAAAACATTGTTCTAGAGTATGAGGATACATACACATGATTATCCTGGTATGCTATAGATTATATACGTGATCCAAAAGAAAATATTAAACATTTATTTAATTTCCTTATGAAATGACCTAGAAGGGAACTATTTTCACGAACCAACCCAGGTCGACCCTGAACCGGTCACCCTAGCGGGGCAGGTCCCTGACATGGCCCGAAAGGCGTTCCCGATCCCCACAGGCTGGCAACCAGTGTCGGGCATCAAAGTTTAAACATTGCGAATGATTTGGCCAATTAAAAAAACAAAATAAAAAAGAAAACAGATATACACAATCAAGTGATAAACATATCACTAGTAGCAGATAGAAAAAAAATAAAACTAAGCATACCTGCATGTTACCTTTCAGGTCACCTCCCGAAAATACGCCGACTTTGCTCCAACAACAAGCAACTCAGCCAAGAAAAATTGATCAAGGAAACCTATAACTAAAATGATAATATAGGCGTGAGCATTAAAAATTATCGGTAGGGATGCCAAAATAAACCACAGAACCCAATGTCTCCCTTCCTGAAGCAATCCATTAACGCAAGTTTGAAATAAAATTATAAAAGTATGATTTTCGCATTTGAAAATAAGAAACATGTTTTTCCCATGAAAAAACCAACACATTCCAAATTCCATTTTTCAAAAATCATTTATCATTTTATAAATAAAATCCAAAACATAGTATATTAATGTTCTGCTAGAGTAAAACAAGTAAAAGTGAAAGATGAAAATAAACAAGTGCACGAAAAGTAAACAGGCAATGAAAATGATCCAGTAACCATAGGGGATCCTCAATATCCCTAGAAGACCCCTGGGCGTACTCAGTTTCGGAAAAACCTGTCGGTGTATGGTGAAGCTCCTATGACTATAACCAAATGGTCGCCCTAACTGACCAATCCAGTGGCAAAGCCTGCCCAACCTAACAAAAAAAAATCCAAGGGGTACCAACCTGTCTAATTGGGGCTGATCAGCAACCGCCACTCGATCACTAAAATATTCCCAGGAACCCATGATGGTTACAATAATACTTTGTAAGTAGGAGGCCGTCACACGCGTGACTCATCTCACCGAACTTTCCAACCCCAAACACGGACACTCTATACGATAACCTATAAGGTATATCCCCCAACATAGGTGCTCCAAAAATATATATGTATTCCATATCATCAAAGGTGCCTACTGTGCCTTCATGCAATGAAATCATTTAAAACAATTTGATTCCTATTTCTAAATTTTAAAGTTGTTAAATTGAAGTAAAATAATCAAAACCTTATCATTTCAAAGAATCAAGACAAACATCACACCAAAGATGAAAGTGCCAAACGGGCCGTCACATTACATCGGTGTTAAAATCATTTCTCTAAAAACATTTAAAACTCCGACGAGACAACCATAACTTTCAATCACAAACCATTCTTAAAGATAACACAACTCAACCCATGAATTGGAAGATCCAAATGGGCCATTAAGTCCAATGTGTCAAAAAACATTACCCAAACATTACTTTTGAATTGAAGGTGCAAAATGGGCCTTTATGTCGACATGTCTAAATTCATTTACCTAAAACATCTTTCTAGTAACAATTTTAAATTTATAAGGCAAAATGGGCCAAATCATAGAGGAACACATTTTAAACCACTTCTTTAAAAACAAAAAAAAGAACCTCCATCCTTTGGGATCCATGAAGCATTTTGAAAATCAAAATCAACCACTTCCCTTATTTGAAATAACACCAAACCATGTATTAGAAACATCAATCCCATCTCAAAATATCTTAACACAATTACTATTCCATAACCACCAAAGTAAACACAATCCAAATCTTATTTCGGAAGCGAACGCACACCAAAGACATAAACAAATATGTTTCAAAACTTCCACACAGTTTGATAAACCTACTTCACAACTTCATAAAATGCCATCAAGACTCAACCAGTTTACAAACTCTTTTATGATCAACAAAACAAATTTCTAAACAGTTTTCATAAGCAGACCAGACAATGCATAAATAGTCTATATAATCAAACCACACATTTTGTTAAAGATTCTATAACCAGGTGAAATAAATTACCCAATTCCAGAAAACTCCATAAGTACACATACACATAACCAGAGAAAAGTACTTCAAAACTATTTCTAACAAAACCAATAAATTTCACAACATTATAACATATTATCTAATTGAATTTTGAGAATGCGAAACAACTCAAAGATTTTACTAAAATCAATCAAGCATTACATGGATTCAATTGAAAAGGAAAACATGGTTTCTCCTACCTCAGTGGCGAGCAACTGCGATGAAACTCCAACGGAAGGTAGAAAAATACCTTTCGGACTAACAACGAACACTGAACAGTGGTAAAAGTACATTTCATCCAACCCGTGATAGAAAAACAAATCAATAATAAATAATAAATACTAGAATAAATAAATAATTAAAAGAATAAAAAATAAAAAAAAATGAATAAAAAAATTAAAAAATAATAGATAAATGAATGAATGAATAACAAAATAAATGAATAAGTAAAATTTACCAGAGGGGGCCGCTGCCCGAAAGAGTGGGAGATGAATCGCGATGGAGGAACGACGAGGATGGCGGGGTCTGATGCAAGGATGGCAGGGGGGGGTTTCGGGCTGTCGGTGAAGGGAAACAATTAGGGGGGTCGAAGCAAGGACTGTCCAGAGGTGCGGCGAGGCGAGGCGATTGGATGGAGATGCGGGTGAGGCCGGCACAAGCCGAATGATAACTGGGGGATGGGAAAGGGTGTACATAGGTGGGGGCTATAGTGAGGCTACTGGTCGAAGGCACTGGGGAGTGGAGGGTAGGAGTCGGCGAGGTGTTGGGGGCCAGACACGGGGTCAGCAGGCGGAGGGTTGCAGCATGGGAGGCCGGAGGTGGTTGGGTAGGGAAAACCAGGGGTGCAGGACAAGGGGGAAATAATGTGAGGAGATGGCGTAGAGGAGGTGGATGACCGGAGGTAGGAGCATGACCAGCACTAGCGAGGGGGAGTGCAGAGGGCTGGGACGAGGCTGGTGGGGCGAGATCGGAGGGGGCAAGGCTAAGGGAGTGGACGACGCGCATGGGTGGAGCTTGGTAGGGGGTGAGGTGGAGGCCGATCGGGACACAGTTGGGAGCAGTGGTGAGGAACTGCATATAGGAGGGGGTTGGGCCATGCAGGAAGAAAAATGGGGAGGGGGGGGGGGGTTTGCGACTCATTGCAGAACAAGCAGAAATGGGAGGGGGGCTGGCCAGGTATTAGGGTTAGGTCAGGTTTTTATTCTTTTCATATCGTTATAATAAAATCATAATAATAATAAAATATGAAATAAATTAATAAAAATTGCAATAAAATAATATTAATAATAATATACCAGAATAATAATAATAATAATAAAATAAACAATAATAAAAATAATATTAATAAAATTTATTAACCATTAAAATAATAATTATAAAAGTAATAATAATGACAAGAATAATAATAAAAATAATAGTATATAGAATAATGATAATAAAATAATAATAATAATAATAATAAGCAATTGCACTACATTAGGGCCAGTTGTGCGGCTACCCCCAAACGTGGGGTGACCACGCACGGGTCCTAAACCTAGAAAAAAACATTAAATGTCATCAATTTTGATCCAGGACCCAGTTCAGACCTTGGAGAGAGAACCCAGGCCAAGAATTATTAAAATAAAAATTAATTTAAGTAGGTAGGTGTGAAAATTCTCCCCACTACATACACTTTCTTCCCCCAAAAATTCACCCAACCAAAAATAGATATAACAAGAGTCCTTGACCGACTGAAACTGAAAGGAACCGCCCCACAAAATAATGGGAGAACACGAGGGGGTTCTCTCCACCACAAGATTTCAACTAATACCGAAATTTAACAATCAAACATACCTCCCCAGGAAGGGGGGCCTCTATGAGAACATCCGACCAATCCAAACTATATTCTATTGCACGAGCGAACACCCCCAATGAACCTTGAAACTCCCATCCTAGACCTAAACTCCGAATACCGGATAAAAATCTCGAAGTAGAACATAACTCAGATAGTAAAACCAAGTATAACTACAAGATTTAACTCATTCGCAGGGACTTACATCTCCAAACGAATGCCGTCGAACCAAGACCAACCTATACAAGGGTCAAACACACTTATAAGAAAACACACAATTCAGAAAACCATAATCCAACAAACAAAATGGTTGGATTATAACAGAACATGCCTATTACAACTCCACGATGAAGAAATGAACATAAAAAGATGTCAAAACTTTAATAGCATAAAAAGAAAGGAAGAAAAGACTTTAAATTTTCCACTACCAACACGGAACACAAAACCCGAACCAAGGCTTCACACCCCTGGACACTCACTTCTGCGTGTGAGCTTCAATACAAGGCCTGTGGCTGGGGCTATGATGGCTGAAGCATCTCCCGCCTCACAGTCAGGCACTAAAATTCCTCTAACACAATATCTTCTTCAGGAGACACTTCTTGTAAAACTTCTCGAGATGACCTAGACACCCGCAATGAAGGCACGTCTTCTTAGGGGTATGACATGATGACTTCACGTGCCCGAAACGGCCACATTGGTGGCACACCCCAGAATTGTCTAATGAACTAGAATCCAATGTCACTGAAATGGACTATTTTAGAACAAGTTCCTCTGGCACATCCTCCTCTCTAGATGGGGAACCTTCATGAATAACTAGATATGCTGGACTGCCAAGAACCTGCACTTTGGGGACCTGTTTAGCTAAGAACGCCTCATCCATCAACATCACGATATGATGATCTTTATAAAGGAGGACCCACCATAAGATATCAATGAGAATACCCCAAATGAAGAGAGAAGTTTTTTTCAAATCCTGTAATGTTTCCTCCGGAGAGAAGGACACAAGCTCCTTGAAATGGTCAACATATGCCTTCACCGTCTGTTGGCCTTGTTGAATACGCATGGGCTCTTCCCTTTTGTTTGACTTTACCTCTTCATGTATAAACCATTGGATGACGACGGATTTAAAGACATCTCATGTCATCCTAACTTGAACTAACAGTGGGGCCACCAACTCCCATTATTCATGAGCCGAACCTTCAAACAGACCCCAAACAGCATGCACTCTAATAGCTTCATGAGTTCCAAAATCCCTAAAGACGCGCTCGACCCCTTCAAGCCATTATGCTGCTTCAAACGGACCACGATCACCATGAAGGACAGGAAACGTCCGAGAGGGACCAAAAACTGGGCATGAAATATCAAATACCTTGGGGACTTTTTTGGGTGGAATTTTCTGAACAACATATAAAACACAAAACCAAAACCAATATCAAGATAAAGCAACATCATTGGAATCACTTTTATCCAACAACAACCAGCTCAAAACCCGAAAAAATACAGACACAACACAAAATTACTTTTTTTTTCAAAAACAACTTTTTCATTATATAATTCAAAACTACCTTCTTTCAAGTCCATTTTCCAAATAAAAAACCCACTTTTCAAACAAATATAAATTTCCAAGAATCATTTTCCCTTTTTTAAAATCACTTTAGGAAAATAAGGTCCAGCTTTTAATTTCAAGTGCACACACTAGTAATCCCATGAACTATTGCACATGTCTTCATCCGCTTTAATCTATATGAACCAAAATTCACTTCTCATGCATTCCCTCAAATGTGAAAACATTCATAAAGAGTACCCTAGGTTTCCCCCAATCCATATCACTACCAGTTCCATGTGACCACCATATTCTTAGACCAAGAGCTTTTAGTTTTAAAAATCCCTTTCACAAATTTAAATCCATTTAAAAGAAATCATTCTCATTTAAAAAATCACTATTTCATTTTAAAAAGTGCACTTGTACCCACAAGAACCAATAGAACACAAAACTTGCATAAAATCACCGAAGAGAGGGACTAGTAATCATGCTTAACCTAGTAACATGTTAGTGGGTCATGCCCCAAGTAAGCATCATCGAATAGGAAGAACTTAAACAGTGTACGCAGACTCCACATGGGTCACTACTCCATGTAAAATCACAATGTAACATTAGTTTGCCACCATTTTCATCCCTCAATCCAAAACAAATCAGAACAAGACAAGAACTCAATTCTCAGACTACCCCTGGCAACATGAGGTTTAGAACGGGTGAGGGTTCATGACGTCCTTCCCGTAACTACCTCTCGAGTCCCGAAACTCCTTATCTACATCTACCGAACACCCCAAAGAACAAGGGCCAACTTTGATACCATTTTTTCTTGAACCAACCCATGTAGACCCTGAATTGGTTACCCTAGCGAGGCAGGTCCGTGACATGGCCCGAAGGGCATTCCCGATCCCCACGTGCTGGAAACCAGTGTTGGGAATCACCGTTTAATCATTGGGAACGATTTGGCCCATTAACAAAACCAAATAAAAAAGAAAAAAATATACAAAATCAACTGACAAATATAACACTAACAGCATAAAGAAAAAAATATAACTAAACATACCACCATGTGACCTTTCAGGTCACCTCCTGACCAAAGGACTACTTTTCTCCAACAACGAGCAACTCAGCCAAGAAAACCCGAGAAAAGAAACCTGTAACTGAAATGATAATATAGGAGTGAGAATTAAAAATGATCAATAGGGATGCCAAAATAAACCACAGAACCTAACGTCTCCTTTCATGAAGCAATCCATTTACGCAAGTTTGAAATACAAATATAAAACAAGGTTTTTTGCATTTGAAAATAAGAAACATGTTTTCCCATAAAAAATTAACACACACAAAATACCAAGTTTCCAAAATCGTTTATCATTTTATAAATAAAATCCAAAACAGAGTATATCTTATTTTGTGCTAGAGTAAAACTAGTAAAAGTGCAAGCTGAAAATAAACTAGTGAACTGAAAGTAAACAAGCAATGAAAATGATCCAGTAACCATGGGTGATCCTAAACATCCCTAGAATACCATTGTACATACTCAGTTTTAGAACCCCCAGCCGGTGTATGGTGAAACTCTTAAGTCTATAAACAACTTTCCACCCTAACTGACCAATCCAGTTGCAAAGCCCGCCTGGCATAAAAAACAAATAGAGGGGGTACCAACCCGTCTAATCGGGGTTGATCACAAACCATCACTCGATCACTAAAAGACCACCAGGAGCCCATTGTGGTTACAATCATACTGTGTAAGTAGGAGGCCCTCACACGTGTGACTCATCTCACTGCACATTCCTAACCCAAACACAGACACTCTATACGATGACCCATAAGGGATATCCCCCCGACAGAAGTTCCCCATAAATATATATGTATACCATATCATAAAAGGTTCCAACCGGGCCTTTATACAATTAAATCATTTAAAACCATTTGATACCTATTTCAAAATATTAATTTTGTTAAATGGACGTACAAAAATCAAAACGTCATCATTTCAAATAATCAAGACAAACATCACACTAAAGCTGAAAGTGCCAAATAAGCTGTCACATTACATCTGTGTCGAAATATTTTCTTTAAAAAAATTTAAAACTCCATCAAGACACACACAACATCCAAACACAAACCATTTTAAATGTTAACACAACTCCACCCTTTAATTGGAAGATCCAAACGGGCCTTCATGTCCAATGTGTCAAAAAACATTACCCAAACATCACCTTTGAATTGAAGGTGCCAAATGGGCCTTTGAGTAGACATGTCTAAATTCATTTACCCAAATCATCTTACCAGTACCGATTTTAAATTTGTAAGTAAAAAAGGGCCAAATCCTTTAGGAACACATTTTAATCCACTTCTTTGTAAACACACAATAGAACCTCCATCCTTCGGGATCCAAGAACCATTTTTAAAATCAAAATCAACCACTACCCTTTTTGAAATAACACCAACCCCTATATTGGAAACATCAATTTGTTCTCAAAATATCATAACACAATCACTATTCCATAACCACCAAAGTAAACACACTAAAAATCATCTTTTAGAAGTAAATGAAACCAAATCCATAACCAAATAAGTTTCACAACATCAACACAGTTTGATAAAATGACTGCACAACTTAATAAAATGCCCTCAAGACTCAACCAGTTTACAAACACTTTTATGAACAAGAAAACCAATTTCTATACAGTTTTCATAAGCAGGATAGACAATGCATAAATAGTCTGTATAAGCAAACCACGCAATTTGTTAACAATTCTATAACAAGGTCAAATAAGTTTCACAAGTCTAGAAAACTCTATAAGTACACATAAATTTAACCAGAGAAAAGTACTTTGAAACTATTTCTTACAAAACCAATAAATTTGACAACACTATAACATATTATCTAATTGCATTTCGAGAATGAGAAACAAGTCAAAGATTTAACTTAAATCAATCAAGCATTAAATGGATTGAATTTGAAAGGAAAACATGGTTTCCCCTACCTCAATGGAAGGAGATGGTGACTAAACTCTGATGTAAGGTAGAACAAACCCTTGCAGACAAACCACACATGCTGAACAGTGGTAAAATCACATGTTACCCAACCCGCGACAGAAATAGGATTAATCCAAATTAAATTAAAACACCCTTATGTAATGAAGGAAAAATAAATAAATAAATAAACAATAAATACAAGAATAAATAAACAATTAAACGAATAAATAAATTAACAAATAAATTAAAAAATAAATAAATTAATTAAACAATAGATAAATGAATAAATAAATAATTAAATAAATGAATAAATTAAATATACCGAAGGGGGACACTGCCGGAAGATGTGGGAGGGGAAGCGCGAAGAAGGTGCAACAGGGCTGGAAGGGTCCGATGTAAGGATGGCCAGGGGGTTTTCCGGCTGTCAGTGAAGGGAAACGGTGAGGGGGTCGGAGAAAGGCCTGGCCATAGGTGTGGCGGGGCGAGGCGGTTGGCCGGAGAAGTAGGTAAGGCCGGCGCAAGCCGAATGAAAATTGGGGGAAGGGCGAGGGCGGAAAAAGGTGGGGTTTGGAGCGTGGCTACTGGCTGAAGGCACTGGGGAGCGGAGGGTAGGAGGAAGCGAGGTGTTGGGGGCCGGACATGGAGTCGGTAGGCAGAGGGGCGCAACACGAGAGGCCGGAGGTGGTTGGGAAGGGAAACCGGGGGTGTGGGATAGCGAGGGAACGACGTGAGGGGCTGGAGGTGAGGAGGCGGATGGCCAGAGGCAGGGGCACGACCAGCGAAGGGGAGGGGGAGTGAAGAGGGTTGGGATGAGGCTTTCGGGGAGAGATCGGAGGGAGTGATGCTGAGGGAGCGGACGATACATAGGAGAGGAGCCAAGAAGGGGGGCCGAGGCAGAAGTTGGTCAGGACATAGTGGAGAGCGCCGATAGGGAACTTCAGATAGGTGGGGGCAAGGTCACGCAGGAAGAAAAATGGGGAAGGGGGGGGGGGGGGGGGTTGTGACCCACGACAGAACATGCAGAAAGGGGAGGGGGGCTTGTCGAGTATTACGGTTAGGTTAGGTTTTTTTAATTTTAATTTCATTATAATAAAATAATAAAAATAATAATAATAATAATAAAATCAGAAATAGTATTATAAAAATATAATAATAATAATAATAATATACCATAATAATAATAATTATAAAATTAACAATAATAACGATAATATTAACAAAATTTATTAACCATTAAAATAATAATTATAAAAATAATAATGATGAAAAGAATAATAATAAAAATAATAATATATAGAATAATAATAGTAAAATAATAATAATAACAACAACCACAATAGTAATAATAATAATAATAACAATTAATTTCACAACACTAGGTCTGTTTGCGTGGCTACCGCCAAATGTGGGGTGACTGCACACTGGTCTGAAACCCTGAAAAAAACCATTAAACGTCGTCAATTTTGATCCGGGACCCAGTTCTGACCTTGGTGAGAGAACCCAAGACAAGAATTAATAAAATAAAATTTAATTTATGTAGGCGGGTGTGAAAAATAGCTTCTCAATCATTTTCATCATATGGTGAAATTGTATTAAGTGCAATAAAAATAAATAGGGAATTTTCTAGATCAAATTTGTTTATGGTAAATCACGATTAGAAGAGGAATTATAATTACCATGGAAAATATAAAGCACCATAGAAGGTAATAATGAAATTTCCACTATGAAAGAATTATTGAAAGAATCATCCTAGGAAATGCTTGAAAGGCATGGGATATTCTCCAAGTATGGAGAAAAGTGTCATCAATCAAGTGAATTCAAGAGGAAGATACAAGACAATTATGTTTAATGATACAATTTTAGAGGGATGGGAAACTCTTCGAATGATTTTCCAAAGTGCCAAGGAAATATTCCGCAGAAAGGGCCATGAGAGAAAGGAAAAGATTAAGCAATTACCACTGTAGAATTTGACGATCACAATTATTTGGTCGTAGGTACCTTAATTGTTTTCTCAAACTTATCCAACTCTTTATTTGATTTTGGATCATCTCATTCATTTACATCATACCATTTTTGAATGAAAAATAGACATGTCCAATTTTATTTAATAATGTATTTGTTAATTAAAATTCCAAGGGGATGTATCCTTGCAACAAAGATGTCATCATAAGTCCCCCTCATGACATAAAAAAATGATTTAGTTTCTAACCATATCATCATAAAAATTATTTAATGTGATATAATTCATGGTATGAATTGGTTGTCAAATTATTATTTGAATACATCTTTCTAGAAGAAAGATGTTATAATTATTGAGAATGGTGTAGAATCCAATATATTTAGAGGAGAAACCTCTCAATTTGATTCTTATCTAGATCCACCCATAGTAGATCTTCTGAATGAAATTCAAGGAGAATAAGGTAGCCCAATATCTAAAGTTGAGGAACGAAATATTAAAATTGAATAAATACCTATTGTGCACGAATATATGATGTATTTTTAAAGGATTTATCTACACTCCCTTTAGAATGAAAATTTGAGTTCTCTATTATTTTAAAATTCTGATCAAAGTCACCCTATAAAATGGCCACAATGGAATTAGTGGATCTAATGAAACAATTATAGGAATTGAGTGATAAATTATTTATTCGACCTTGGGTTTCTCTATGGGGAGCCCCTATCATTTTTTATAAGAAGAAATATTGTTCAATGAGGCTATACATTGATTATAGGGAAGTCAATTATATTACAAAAAATAACAAGTATCATCTACCATGAATTGATTATTTATTTTATCAATATAATGGACCCCAATATTTTTTGAAGATTATCCTTCATTGGGGATATCATTAGCTGTGTGCGATGAAGGAAGATATTCAAAAAGGGTATTTTGACCAGGTATGAGAACTACGAGTTTATAGTAATGCCTTTTGGACGGACTAATACATCGTCGGTTTTCATGGATTTAATTAATATAGTTTTCAAGGAATATCATTATGACATTGATGTGGAATTTATCGTTGATATCCTGGTATACTCCAAAATCTACAAATACAATGAGAATCACTGGATGATTATTATGAAAACTCTATGTAGAAATGATTTATATGGGATTTTTAGGATGTATGAATTTGGGCTTCAATAAATTTCTTTTCATGGAGATATTATCTCTAAGGATGGAATCTTAGTCGATCCAATAAAAAAGGAAATCCAAGATTGTCCAAGGCTAATGAACATAACCCAGGTACGTAGTTTTATTGGCTTAGCTGGTTATTATCAGCGTTTTGTTCAGAATTTTGTTCGATTGGAAGAACTTCTAACCAATATAATTTATAAAGGGGATAAGTTTATATGGATGAAAGAATGTAAATAATTATTTCATGAATTGAAAATAATATTAGAAAATTCTCTAATTTTAATGATACCATATGGAAATGAGGGATTTTTTATATACAATGTTGCGTAAAAGAATGGGTTGGGTTGGGTCCTTATGCAAAATGATAATTTTAATTCTTATTGATCAAAGTAGTTAATGTCCCATGAGAACAATTACACATCACATGATCATGATTTAGAATCTGTAATCTTTTCTTTCAAAATACGGGGACATTATATTTATGGTGAAATATGTGATATATATACAGATCACCAATGTTTTAAATATATTTTTACAAAGAAAGAACTCATCATGAGGAAAATTAGATGGATCAGGTTACTCAAAGTTTATGATTGTTCAATACACTATAAACAGAGAATGGAAAGTAAGCTATAATATGATTTAGGAAGGAAAGAGTATGGACTACTGACCAAATGAGGATTGAGAGAGATCCTATATTCATGGATCTACTAATGATAAATATGGGAATGTTTATGGAAAGGAAAAATCATTCCACATTCAAATAATTTCTAAAATATCATTACTCGTTATGATAAAAAGCTCCCAATATTATTATTAGAATACTAATAAGAAAATTAAAGATGTTAAGGATGGAAGATTGGAAGACTTCATGTATGAGGATAGAGTTCTAAAATTTGGGAAAAGGTATGGAGTTCCATCAGTACCTATGCTTAAATTTTAATGATTAAATGATTCTCATTGAAAAAATTTCTCTAGATAACTTGGTATCACTATGATGTATATAGATATGAAGGAACATCATTGGTTGGATAACATGAAGCTTGATATTTCTGACTATGTTTCATGATGTCTATTTTTTCAACAAGTGAAGGCTGAGATACAATATCCTAGATGGGTCATGACACCTCTCCCTATTTCTACATGGAAGTGGGATGAAATTATAAGGAATTTTGTCATAAGAAAACCAATGAAACCTAGCATGAATGATGCAATATTGGTAATTGATGATCATCTCATAAAATCAGTACATTTCATTAATTTAAGAGAGGATTTACCAGTTTATCACCTAGAAAGAGTTTATATTAACAAATTTGTAAGACTTCATGGTGCGCCTCTGTCAATTGTGTCCAATCAGGGTCCCAATTTACATAAAATTTAGTGAAAAGTAACTTGATGGAATTCGATACTTAACTTCATATGAGTACTTCTTATCACCCCCATTCCAACAGAAAATCCGAATAGATTATTAAAATATTAGAAGACATGTTTATATCATTTTCTCTTGACTTTGAAGGTGTGTGGGATCAATAATTTCCATATGTAGAATTTTATAACCAGAATAGTTTCCATTATAACATTCAAATGGCTTGATAACAAGAATTATATGGAAATATGTGTCGAACTCCAATATATTGGGATGAAGTTTTCAAGAGGAAACATTTTGGCATAGAACTTATCGAAGAGAAAAATATAAAGGTATAGAAAATTCAGGCCATTATTAAAGCATCCAAAAATAGAAAAAAGAGGTAGGTGACAACAATAGAATGGATTTAGAATTTCAAGTAGGATATTAATACCTTATAAAGGTATCTTAGTGGAAGGGTGACTAAAGGTTTGGTATGGAAGAGACACTATTCCCCAGGTACATCAGACCCTTCAAAATTCTGGAAAGAATTGAAGATATAACATACCATTTAGCAATTCCCCCAAGTCTCTCCAAACATCACAATGTGTTCCAAATGTAATTATCAAACAAATAAATTCTAGACCCAATGCATGTACTCGCATATGAATAAATAGAGATGGAACCTGATTTTTCATACTCTGAAGATCCTATCTAGATTATTGACACATGGGAGAAGGTATTGAGAAATAGGAAAACTCATCTAAAAAAGGTTTTTTTGGGGAAACCATATAATGGAGGAAGAAATGTGGTAAGATGAATATGTTATGATGAAGAACCACTCCCATATTTTTAGGGAGAAATATACATGAACAATTTTGAGGATGAAATTTATGAAGGAGGGTAGAATATAACACCCCAAATATTTTATGCTATGTATCTCTCAAATAAATGATATTTATTAGATATCCTATATTGCATGACCCATGAGTCTCTATAAAAAAACACTTGGTTTTTTATTTTATTACATCATAACTTAGCAATTATACATTAAATTTCCATTTTTTTGTTTGGCATTTCAAAAAACAGAAATACACTATTGCGATCAGGGTGATATTTATAGCCTGATAGAATCAATTTAATTTTCAATGAATAAAAAAATACCCTTATTAATAACAACATAAACTTATAAATATTTCCATACCCATATTAATAGTAATGAGACCATTATTAATGGTAACCATACCCATGAAAGTGTAAATAAATTTTAGGCACCTTAAAAAATGAAGATGAATATTTTATGTGTTGGTATATCTTAGATTAAATTATGATTTTAATTAAACATGAAATATATAATATATAGAAAATTATTTTTTAAAAATGGATTTACTTTTAGGATTCTACATGTCAACAAATGGTTAGTGTTTATTTTTTTTACTTTTTCGGAAAATCATTATTTTATGGCGAATAATAAAATATGATAAATTATGATAAATCCTAAATACATGATTTATTGAGTCATGCATGATGGAATATTGAGGTAAGGACACTTTTCTTGAAATCATATACACTTATTGAAATTTTTATCATGAAATCGTCAATATTTATTATTATAAGAAAAAATAATAAACTAATGATTAAAATATTAAGAAAACCCTCCTCCCCTCCACTATATAAACCTACTCTCACCCATATTCCACTCTCCCCACTCATGCTTTGATACATTCCTATGTTAATAAAAATACACTTCCCAAGACCACCCACACATCCAAGACCTTCTGGTCTCACCAAAAGTCCTTAAAGTTATTCTCAAGGAGGAGTCCCCAAGAGGTGAACCTCTCTTCCTTTTTTTCTTTCAAAATATTTTACAAGTTCTATTAATTTGTTATTTTCTCTTAAACTCCGTTCATACAAATGCTATGATTATTGTTGTATGTTACATAAACTATAAATTTAAAATTCTATTGGAATATTTCATCATCGTCTCTCCTTTTACCCTCCTCTTACACAAAAAAATTATAACACCATCCAAGATGTGTTAATTTATCACATTCAAGGACAATGGGATTTAAATTTCTATTACTATATCCATGGATAGTCATGAAACATATTTAATGGTTGACCTGGATCATAATATATGTATTTTATCTTATTCAATGTTTTGGAATTTTTAAACACTCATAATACAAAATAATAAAAAAAATGAGGTCATTGTGCACAAAAATTCAAAGTTTATCCAATGTTTTATCACAATCATTTATCTAATGAGTCGTCCTCATGATATATATAAAAATAATTATAAGATAATTTTAATATATGTAATGTCACTAATAAAATATATTAACAATTCTGGATGTTTAACTACATTTTAAATTAACTTCCTTTAATGAATACATGAAAACTAATCATGAAAATCATGGAAGAAAATGCCTCCTAAACAATAAAATTAAACTTATTAAAGCCATAAAAAAGAAGTGAATGATCCTAATATGGTTATAATAAATAAATTAAATTTAAATGATGTCTTATAAGTCATAATTCTTGAATATAAATTAGTTTATATAGGTTATTGAGTTCAATCGAGAACACCTTTAGGCATAAGGTATTGGGTTTCTCATATCACATTTATTTCCGTGAGATTTCAATTGATTGACACTTATTTATTTTATGTGGTGTATTTTTTATTCCATTTGAAATATAATATCATCATTCTATTTATACTCATAGTATTCAGTAATTCACATGATTATTATTTAGTCAATTGATTACAATGTTGTAAGGGACGTTGTTTCAATTTCAATTTCAATGTGATTTACTTTGTATTGTGAAACAAATAAATCTAATGTGGTGTACCTACATCCCCTTTGGGATCATTTTTCATTGGAAATTTAAAATATATTATATATCTATATTCTAGGGTCATGGATATGATTATTGTCTTCAGCCTTATACCCTTTTACATATTGTGTTTATTTGAAATATTGTTTTAACTATGGAAATATTGATGAATATATATCCGCTACACTATACAGATATTGAGAATTCGTACTTTATGTGAAGTAAACCTATTTATAAAGGATGATTTGGACGTTCAGGGATGGGTAGGGCCCATTATAGCCCCTTGGTACATCAAGAGGTCTCATGAGACAAATCAATTGGCGACAAAGATTTCGAGTTTGTTTCAAAAACAGAATCAGTCAGGTATCTACCCATAGTCATAGGATGTTTCGAAAGTACACTGGAATCATGATCCAAATACATGACATATAATTAATAATAATTATCTTCATTCAATTTTTGTTATTACTATACTTTTGGTTTTCACTATGACAAAATCAATGGACATAGTTTCATTATTAGTTTGTTAATGTCGTGTGTTTTTCATTTATTCAACATGCCATATTGGATATACCTATTTGATTATGATTCAATAATTTTTGAATCGGGATCACTCAAGTTGTTACACTAACAGAGCATTTGATATCACCCCTTTAATTTTATCATTCAACAGGTTTTGAAGAGGATACCATTTATTGAGTTCTCATGGATGGAGTTTATTATTTTTTATTATTTATAGTATTTTTTACCATTCCCAGTGAAATATGAGTTACATGATGGTATCTTGTTTCTTCGAGACTACTAAACTAATCATTCCTTCAAGATTTAATTCCTTGTAATCACGCTAATGTAATAAGAAATGCACTAACTCCAGGATTCTAGGGATGTGGAATTGAATTTGAGAACCAATATCATATTTCCTTCTTGATCAGCATCTGATGTAGAGAATATGTTTATTTCACCAATGAATACAACCAAAAATAGGTCTATGTATGGATTTAATATTTTTTTAATCAAATACAATTAAATTTGGGAATCTAACATAGAAAAAAACCTCACCATAATCTAATAGTGCCAATGGAGACATCAAAATTACATATATGTAATATCATCCTAAAAAACCCTAAACTCGTAGAATACATACATAAGACAGATCATTGGGAACCAAACACTTCCATGAAACTGATAAAATCGGTCGGAAATCATTATATATGGGTACTAATTATTTATTGTAATCTATATTAGGTGATGATAATCAATATAACTTTACAAGCTCCCATATTCCTTTCTCATGAACAATGCTAGAGTGACCCAAAGGGACACACTAGGTACAAAAAATAAATTTATCTTGAAGGTCCTTTAACTGTACCCTCAGCTCCCATATCTCAGTTAGCTCTATATGATATGTCATAGAATATATCAATATTTTTTCTGGGGTAAAGTAAATACATTAGTCTAGATCACACCATATTGGTAATCTCAGAACATATTAGAGGAATATATCAATAAATTACATGACTATTGGTGTAATACAATTTCTTTAAGAGACTACTACACCAAGGGATAGTCTCACATTTTTACGAATGATAGATTTTATCATCATTTAAAATAGTCTCATTTTCTCACCCTTGAGATATCTATCACTGTAAGAAGGGAATATATTCCCATATGATTGATGGAATCTTACCAACCTATCATAATAGTATATCTATGATCAAATCATGAAAAAATAATCTTTACCCAATACAATGTCATATGGTATCATCAGGATGACTAATATGCCTCATGTAAAACTCTAAACAGTTAGTGGTAACATTCACTACTGGTAGACTGGCATTATAGAAGAATAAACCATTTAGAACCTCTAGAAAAAGTTGATGTGATGAGGTATCAACGGGGATCTCTAACTATCACAATAGGGACATAGAAATGAAGGTTTGACATGAAAATGTATCAAAATGTACTAGTTAAATTGTTTAATTGACACAAATAAAATCTCATATCATCCTATGAGATGTTATTTCATAAGACTATATATATTTTAGCTACCCATAACCACATCTTTCACCTCTCTGTGCCTGGAATGGGGCGCCTAATGTTGGTGGATGTAGATCACAGCATTTAACTCCACCAAAAGAACTTCCGTGAGTAGCCCCTCTGAATTCTTTTCTATCTATGCCGCATTGGGACAGTCCTGGACACACTTAGAGGAACCCTGAACTGAGCACTACCCATTATATAGTAGTCTATCCACTAACTTCCTACCCTCCAAGGGATCTCGTTTTTGGAAATCGCATGTCATGTGATCACTCCATTAAAATGAATATCATCACCCACTCCAGGATGACCATTACCTCTACATGAACCATGCACTGCATGTCCATGTGGCTAAGAAAGTGCATACAAATAGAACATATTCTATGATCCTAATGACTGGCGGTAGTTAAATACAAAAAATGACTCATCCACCTGATGCCCACTGTCATCTCCAGCTAATAGGAATCCCTCAAATGTTAATCTCTTCCACAACATCAATTGTTCAAGAACTCCATCATATGAAGGAATGCAAAAGGGAATCACACTATCATCAGTGACTCCATGGAGACCCTAATCAGACTTCTATGCACTAAAATGCCTATCCCAAACCAGGTCGTGGGAGTACCACGTATGGTCAATAAACCTTATATCATTATAAACAACTTTCATACTACCCTATTTCAACTCTAGAATAACCTAATATCAAATTGAATACAATAATGAGGAGTAACAATATTCATAGAATAGTTGTTGGAAGAAGACCTATGATAGAGTGGTATTATAATGAGTCTACATGACTCAGGACCATCAGCTCATATATCCTCCATGGAAAATACAAACTACCAGGGCAACCATCTGACCAGTTGTGGTTTTCACAATCCTGAAGACTTAGATCACTAACTCAAGGAAATTCTCTACTGCAGGTGGATCTGGATCACTATGTGACCTCAACATCCACTGTCATTGGAACACTCAAATCACAAAACATTTTTTAACATTCCTAACCTTCCTTACGTGTACTATCTGTTGCTAAAGAGGCGGTTGTGTGGAATCATTCCCACCAAGGGGTAAGATATCATGAGATAGCCTGTAAACTGAAAATCATCATCATCATATCATCAGAAATATCCTCAATCAATAATATGGATATATCCTTTAATGTGGAATCCTGAAAGTGATCATGATGTACCACAATTTGATGAGAATATATATGGTGAGTTGACACAAGAAGGATAATCAAATGACCCAATATTATATGTTTCATGTAACTATTTTCATTACAACCAATTTTAGGGTATGTTGAGTTGAAAATAATGAAATCAATGTAAATTTTAATGGATATGCCAACCCCGCCACCAACATAGTGTTCCCTTGACTAAAATCCACACTCAAGACACTTTGAAAATGTTTCCCTAAGCCCCAATGGATCCCCATACAAATAAAACTCTAAACACCATTCCAAGGAATTAAATCCTCTAATATCATTCTTTAATAACCCCCAAGATCAACATGGATGGTGGATAGTCGAGCTTGCATAACCTTAATCCCACCTCTAGTAGTTCAGGGGAAAGAGACAGTAATTGAGGAAGCATAATATAAATTAAAGTCCTTTTCCTAGTGATGATGTATGCACTCACCCAACGATATCCTTGCAATAGTGTAGATGAATAATAAAAGGGGTTGTATCATCTAGAGTAAAAAACAAATTCAATTATATATTTAGAAAACACCCAAGTATGATTGAAGAAAAACATACCTTAAAGTGGAAAAATACATTCTCAAACAAAAATTAATTCCCAAACTAACAAAAACTCTAATAAAGGATGTTTGAGATATATTCTCACCTGATATATAAGATCATCCATTTTACACGGTATATGCACCCCAATGACACTATGGTCCACTTAAATCACCACTGATATGTCCATTGTCCATATAAGACATGACACAGGCAGGTACAACCCTAGAATGGTTGAGAATATATATACTTAGTAGGACACCAAAAAAATAAATGGGAGAATTAAAAGATATAATATAATTAGTTTTATCAACCAAAATAATGAGGGGAAACCAAATATATATACATTATCATAATGAAATATATTAAATAGATAAAGGGGACGTATATCTCAAAACACAACCTTGGATGATGAGTTTGTATGTAGCTTCAAAAGTCCATCATCGATTACTATCATCTCATGTGTCTCCTCGAAGAAATCATGGGGAGGAGCCAGACCGTGCTAATGCTCCATATCCTAATGGGTAAAAATCTCCATATGAAAGTTGTCTAATTTCCTAGAATGTTTTGGGAATTCAACTAATTAGATACATAGAGGAATTATGCCCATGTAAGACTGGGGATTCTACGTGGTAGGCACCAGTAGAGGACACACACCCTCAGGAGTCATGAGGGTGACACTCAGTGGGTATAAGACTATCAACCTTGTATTTAAAGGGTATTACTATTAGTAAATATAAATAGAGGATCCTTTCCTTAGTGTGATTGGGAGATTCTACTATGTTTGTGTCTATTAAGGACATACACCCTCATGCATCAAGGGGTACCAACGAGTTGGAGGTGGACCAGCACCGTAGGTCCATATGGGGTGAGGATGGCACATAGTGGGTAGTGGAACCACTACCATATATTTCACGGTGGTTATAATCAAACCATTGTAAGGAGTATAGGGGAATCACACCTTGCTATAACATAGTGGCTACCAACTCAACCTCCCACTAACGATTCGTCATGAGACCTACCATCATCAATAATCACCTAAAAAAGATTCATGCTCTAAAATTTGAACATCATATCCCAAAATTCTATAGAATGACACTATCATGTTCTATGATGAAAAATTCATAGGACAAGCTACTCGATGGTTCAAAATTCATGTCCATATGAAGAATATATGTAAGGTGGAATTTTATCATAGGGTTACATGAAACTTATGGGGTCCAAAAAAATGTGGTCTCACTACAATACCTATATATTTTATCCTGTGGACATTTATTTGAATATGTTTCATCATAAATGGAATTTATGGGGGGCTACATTACATGTATTAACCACCCGAGGCATTCCCTTTTTCTCCAGGACATGATAGTGTTTGTGGGGCCATACCTATGTAACAAGATTTGTACTTTCCATGATTAGGTACTTGTTTAGGCATGTGTACCACCAGAGAATGCAACATTTCTTCATGCATGGGGTCCTGGCCATGTGATGTTGGCCTTTTTATTAGCTACTCATAGAGGGCCACATGGAAAATAGGAATATTAACATGGCGTGTATTCCCTATCTTCCCTAATATGCTTTCCGCCACATATGGGTGGGGTGTAAAGAATGACAACTCTTAGAGTAACCATCATATGTTAGATTTCATTATAGAAACTAATGTTCAGAAAATAGTTCTCTATATCTTCCTTTTTGTACTTTAAACATTGAATGAACACCCGCAACTAGTGGAAATCACCTCCAACTATCAATTTTCGCACTCTAGTCATGGAAAATCAGAAACCAGATAAATGCATGATGATCTTCCATGATTTCATTTTCCTCCTTTAATTTTTCACCACTCTCGATCCCAAATACATAGAGGACACACATATTTTTTTCCAATCCATATGAAAAACAACAATCTATCAAATTTATCTGAATATAAGTGTTCAATCATCGTTGAACATGCTTCAACAATGATGAATGGTAACCCTGTTGGCCAATGCTGAAGAACAGGAGATGAAAAAGCATATGAAAATGATGAAATCATCATTTTATGAATTTTCCTGGAAACGGGTCATAAAATCTAGACTTCCATGGTGAATAATGTTGCAAATCATGGATTAATGATATAAAAAAATTAAATAGGATCATGCAAAGAGTGGATAAACGGTGATCAAAACTAGGTAAATAATATTATTGCTCAATATTTTAATCCTAGTAGAAAACATAAAATTATGTACCTAGACATTATTAAGGATAAAACATTGGTGAATAAAACATTCTCCTATGATGGTGAATACTCATTGTTTTTTCTTCCTCTTAAACCACCTTGATCAGATCATCGTACGTCATCCAATATTGACCAGCCAATGAAGAATGCTCTTCATCTCCTCTCATATAATGAACAACATATGTAGATAACCCCTATAGAATATTCATAATGAAATCTTTTTAGAGGTATGGTTAGATTTGATTATTAAATATTTAAATTAAATAAATAAATTAATTCCCACAATGCCCCTACAAACAGTGGCCTCAGATGAACATCCTATTCCATCCAACCTGATGTCACGCCTTGGATAACCCCATGTTCTAGATTCATCAATGGTCTCATATGTTTGACCCAAGGCTCATCTCAGAAGATATAATTTTTTTTAAAAACCATTGTGCATGTGATATAAATATATTTAACATTTTAAAAAAAATTATTGTGTCATCGAGCATCGAAATCTCAGGTGATATCATTGCATGACTCTTAATTTGTTATTATTAATATATTTCAAATTCGTACAAGGAAAAATGGTCACTATAAGAATGATTTAAAAAATATTTCAACGAAATAACCCTCACCAAATGTGTTGTCTAACAAATACATCAGTTAACTAATATAAAATAAAATTATATTATATTTATATAGGACTAATAAATTTCTTCCTATTCATTTAATTTTTATTATTTTGATTATTTTATTTAATATCATTACTTATTAAGTTAATAAAATGGTTATGTTTAGATTGGAAATTTTTGGGTCACTCGATTTATATCCCCAATATACAATGGTTTTTTTATAGTGGTAAAAGGGTTTATGGTTAAATAACCCTAGTAATATTAATCATGTCATAATAATTACATTTATAATAAATAATATTTTAAAAACACAATGTAATGTTTCCATGATAAAATAATCATGTCATTTCATGGAGATGATCATTTATACGTACACATATTAAATTTTCTCATTTTTTATTTTTTTGAAGAGAAATCTAATAGATAATATTTTTCATTCATAAAATAAAAAAGATTTTATATATTTTATATTTATTAATTATTATTATCCTTATTACCAACCATGTGGGGTGATAATGGAAAATGAATCAGATCACTCCATGGAGGTCATATTCCACATGTATGCCAGATCAATGTTATCAATTTACAATAGATGAAAAGGGTGAGAAGGTAAATAATATATTGTCTTCAAATAATGATAATAATTATATAAAAATATTATATATTCATTATTTCTAAATTTTTATCCATCCATGGGAGGAGGTGATGGAAAATGAAACACATCTCTTCATAGAGATGGTATTACACATGCATGCATGAGCAATGTTTTCATTTAACTTATGATGGAAATGGTATATAAAAGGGTTTTTATATAAAAATAATAACAATTATGTTTTCATAATATACATATTTAATTTATTATAGTGGTTAGAAATTTATTTTAAGGATATATAAGAAGAATTAATCTTTAAATGTGCTAGTAAGGACTTATACCTCCTCTGTGGGTATCACCCTTTGGATTTCACCATAAGAATTCTAGGAATTCCATGTTGATAATACTGGGAACTCTAATACATGAGGAGGAATTTTAGGAAGGTATTTTTTATGGGATTGGATGAGGTTAATGACCCATAATGTGAAACAATTGATGGTAGTATATTCCAATTTATAAGCAATATGAGCAGCATACATGTAAATTTGGAATGATTTAAAATAATATAACCTGTCATTCCAGGTAATGTGGATCCAAAATATGATAATTTCATATATAAGGTGAAAATAATCTAAATTAATTCATCCTATATGAATTATTATATAATAGTTTGGCTTTATCACTCACTTGAAACATTAATTAACATGTTTTACGCATTTTGCATTTAGAGGGATGATAAAGTTTTTTAAGGTTACTATTCATAATGAAAATAATGAAATTGAGAAAATTAACAAATTTGATCATATTGACTGAAAATATGAAATTCATTTTTCCATATTCTATTTTTAGTGTCTTTTAAAATTATATATAATAAAAAAATGAAAACTGCAATTAAAACTGTTTTAATAGAAATGAAAATTTTAGGTCAAAATGAATTATTAAAAAAATATAATTTATATGAAAATGGAATTAATTTTAAAAAATTTATTCCAATGGGAAATTTTTTAAATTAAAATAAATAATTTTTTTTTAATTTTAATAAACATAATATATAAGGGATGTTTTTAATAAATTTTTTTATTTTTTGATATTCACCAAAATATCAATCATTCTAGAAAAATATTAGCAACACATCCTTAGATAAATTATATTTCATGGTTAAAAAAATAAATTTTTTCTAAATATTGTTTTAACATTAATAATTTTTTTTAAATATATTAATTTAGTACATGGAAAATCAATTTAATTAAACAAAACTATTCCTTTTTCGATTAATAAATTATATAAAGTCATTTATAAAATTATGATTTATAAAAATCCATATAATGAATAATTATAGATAATAATATTTATTAATTTCCTGGATGAAATGTGGTTTCAAATCCTCACCCCTTTATAAAAATTTGACAACATAATTCTAATTAGTAATTTCTCATTGGATAATATTTTTCCCTTATAGATTTTTATGATTCACATATTGCTTCCCCAATTATGTGATATTTTCATAAATCCTTAACATAGTGAATCTCTTTTTTTCATTACATTATCTATGTGATTCAAAAACTAAACATAATTTTCCTTATAAGATAGGTTCTCCTCCAATCATATCGCTTCATTGATCAAAAAATGAGATGCATCAGGTTTGTACTTCTTTAGTAAAGACAGATAAAGAAAATAATGTACCTAATATTAAAAGAAATGTAATTATAATTAGAGAAAACTAATACAACATTATCTTAATTTTCATAGGTTATAATGAATCATGGTCACATTATTCATTTTTTTTACCAAAATCAAATTATTCCTTTCCAAGGATATATTTTATGAAAAACATGATCACTAACCTCAAATAAAAGGCCATCTATCTGGTTATCTATAGAACACCTTTTTATTCTATATGTTTCTCTCATGTAATGAAAAATCACCTTTACTTTATCAATTATATATTATAACAATTCTGGCCCCAAAAATATTAAACTCGCCAACTTAATCCCAATATGATGGAGTCTGAAATCATTTTTCTATATAGTGCCTCAAAAAGACTATTCACAAACGTGAATGAAAATTATTATTATAAAAAAAATAAAATAAAGAAAAATATATATCCCAACATATCAGATAATATATTGATCAATCTCAAAAAATATCCTCTAAGGTTTCAAACATATACATTGATATTCTATAATATTGGAGATGAGAATATATGCATAATCATAATTCAGTACCCATCTAATTCTAATTTCCTTTTAAAATTTCTATATTGTTGGGAAAAAATACCTCAAGGTTACATTACAAAATTTTTGGTTTGATTGGTTTTTTTTTAAAATGTAATATTCCGAGGATGGTTGTGGTGGTCCAGTGATATTGTTTACTAAAAATGGTGAAAAATATCCATGAAAATGAATAAATCCCATAAAAGTGATATAGGGAATAGTGTACACATGGTGGAACCATTTTCTGTTGTTTTACATATTTTTTGTGTCAAAAATTTGTAGGATGGAAGAAGAATCAAGAAAATTCACTTCCATGTTTCCCTTGTAAAAATATGGAAATGGAACTAGTTTTTGCGAATATTGGGTTACACGGTGGTCGTTTCTAGAAGGCGGGATCATCGTGAACAAGAATCATGAATGCACGAAGGTTTGACTGTAATCTTTGTGACTACGAGAAGCTCTGTAAGTGGTAAATTTACCCAATTATTCACAATTATAGGAAGCATCATAAAATAGTTATAGTATCATTAAAGTGTGATGAATTTGATATAATATTCTTAAATCTTTGAAAACACATATAAAATGGCCTCTAGCCCTTCTGAAAATATGTAAGACATATTAAATATTCTAAGGCCCTGGATTCAGAAAGGTAATTCATTATGGGAGTTCTTAATGTTTGTAAAAAAAAGTTGATTTGAAAAGGCTATAATATCGGACTAAAATTGTGGATCTTCATGATGGCTAAGATAGATTCATGAAAGTGATGATCTTAAGAAAACATAAGTGAGATTAATAAATGTTTTGTTCTTCATTAAGTCTAAGTGATGATTGATAATGGAGTTTTCTTCATAAAGGATTGTTGAGCTTTAGGAAAGGGATGAGCTTCGTGAAGGTAGTGAGAATGACAAAATCCTTAAAAATGGATTTCCTTTTAAATATTTTTAAAATGGTATTTACAAATTGGAAAGAAATGGTACTTCAAAAAAGAATATATCTATAACTGAGGATGTATTAATTATTGAAAATTATGATACCTATATGTTAGTAAATTGAGTGTAAATCATTTCTAGAGTAGAGAGTCAAGGAAGTGTAAGAATGTTATCCTTTCTACTAGCAGTGAGTCATAATTTTAGAGTTATAGAGTAACCCAGGGGTAAGTAGTGAGTTGACTCAAGAAATTATAAAGGTAGTGAGCCTGAGCGTATATGTGATCTCTCCTGAACCATTTAATTTGGTAGTGAGACATAGTGTATTTGTTGCACTGGAACAATGTTTTTGAATGGCCCTTGGACATAGCCCACTAAGGGTGAACTAAGTAAAAGTATTGTATCTTATGCATGATATCATTTTTGTTCATACTTTTATACAAGAATGAGATAGAATTTTTTTACAGTGAAATAAGATCTCAAGGGGTACTATTATTAATATGTCATGCCCTAATTCATCCCCACTACCTCAAGGTATTTAACTATGTTAGTATAACAACTATACACATGGTATAATTGTTAAATACAACGGATAAGGGAAATCCAAGTAGAAAAAATTTATTTTTAATAAAAAATATTGAAAAAATATTAGAATATATAGTATTTAAATTATTCAAAAAATATGTTGACAAAAATCATAAATAACTTAAATCACATTATTACCTCAATAGGTGTTTGTAATCCAAACAAAAAATCTCTGAATATGTTCTACCATTTCCATTATGGTACTAAAAAAGACTGAACAATTACCTTATGTACTTCATATTCAAATATCACCTACTAAAAAGTAAAATATTCCATGGTAAAATTAGATAGACCCTTTTTTAAGTCATTCTCCAAAAAAATCCAAGTTTTCATTGTAAATCATTAACATGGATAAACTAAAAAAAGAATATTTGTGAGCTTGACATAACAATTCAATCTTAAATAAGTAATCACTCATAACATATAACCTCTATCCATTTATTATGAAATATTATTAATCCACATAGAAATCATGAAATATACAATTTTTGACCAGTACTACTCTTTCATTCAAAACATGATCTTTCTCTTGGTTCTGTGTCATTTTTTACAAAAAAGATGATGGCATCGATACAGGATCTAAAAGTAAATTATTTTCTATATATAATAGTCTGATGAAAAATTTACTATATCATTGAATAAATAATCATGTTCAAGAAATAATTTAATTAATAATGTATTATATTTTAGAATCAAAGCATTATCATCCTTTAATTCTCTATGTGAATGATAGTTAATTGTGCAATCATAACAATCAATCTTTTTTAGAAATTTTTTTCCCTAATGTTCAACTTATTTAGTGAATATATATATAAAACATTTATGATACTTATATATTTCGCATTTTTACCATATAGAAAATTCCTCCATATTTTTAAAGAAAAGACACTATAGATAGCTAAACTTCATCTGTAGGATAATTATTCATATTGGGTTTTAATTAAAGGGATGCATAAAAAATAACCTTATCATTCTACATCCAGACATAACCAAGCCCCTTCAAATAGTCATCACAGTAAATAAAAATTTAAAAATATAGTATTATCAAGGTATATATTAGAAAATTAACTAATATTTATATATATTCATGGAAATTTTCATCAAATTCTTTTATATAGATGCATTTTTCTCCATTTTGAGTTAACCAATTTAATGTGATATATATCTAGGAAACGTCTTCAATAAACCCTCTATAGTAACCATGAAATCCATGAGAAATTTGAATCTCTGTGACATTTGTAGGGATTGATCACTCTTCCAAAAAATGTATTTTTATGAGGATCAATAGCTATTCCATCTTTAGAAGCAATATTCCCAATTAATGAAATCATTCCTAAACAAAATTCACATTTAATAAATTTTCCACATAACTTGTTTTTATTTTATTTCATAAAAAAATCTTAATATGTGTCTCATTATCATAATAGATATTAGAGTATACTAGAATGTCATTGATAATCACCACCAAAAATTTGTCCAATTACTCATGTGAATCTCTATTAATTTGATATATGTTTTGTAAAAATCCCTCAATGTGTCCTCTTAGAATGTTTTGGGTGTGATTGTGATTTTTGACAATTGCAGATGATGGGGAATGAGTATGGATGATGTTTTACAAATCAGGTGTTTAAGGTTGTTAAATTTCCAAGTGTCTTCCAAAAATTTGGGCCTCAAAATGAGTAGTTTTTTTGGGATAGGAAGGTTTCTGGATAAGGGGTTCATGATTCAATGATCCCAGAGGACTGTTTGCACGACAACCCTACTTCTTATTAATCAATTAAACATAATTTATTACATAAACATCACTTGATTCAACATAGAAGATTGAGAGACCTAGTGGATTTGGGGATTTTGATCATTATATAACAACTAAAAACATTAAACACCACATCTTTATTGAAAAAATACTTTACATGACCACTACATTACCTCGTTCTTAGCATTGCATGGGATAACCAGAGGACATGCATAAGATAAGGGGGAGCTATAATGCCCAATATGTGAATAATCATAGAATAAAATGAGAAATACAATACATGTTAGAAAATACATATATAAATAGAGAACAAAAGAAGAATAAACATAAAGGCATGATAAAGCATGATAATCATAACATGGAAAAGTGGCAACAACATTTAACATGGAATTAGCATGAGCCAAGGCTCCTTGCACATAGAGCATGAGTAAACCATCATTGCTCATGAATCATGATTAAACCCTCATTTCACATGAATTAGCATGAGTAAACACCTATTGCACATGACGTGTAATGATATTATACTTTACCAAATGCATTGGAGTTCTATCAGGGCACACCCTTCTTAAACATTTCATTTCATGCCTAAGTGTGCCACATGGATCATAAAACAATGAATCATTCAACATAATCATATATTCCATGATATAATAATGTGGAATACATACATTAAACTCTTTAAACAATAAGTAAATTTTCATAAATGTGAATACCCTTGAAATAAAAATGGAAATGGTATTCACTACACAATGACTCTAGCTTGGAAAAGCGCGGTGCAATTTTGGCAGCATAACGGCGTGACATATGAACTCATAAAAATAGATTATGAGAGGGAAATGGGTGTCTTATAATATTTACATGACATGGAATGTAAAGGGTTCATATATATACATTTCCCAAAAAATTTAATTTAATTTAGAATCATGATACAATAGAATTGCTTGAATGTAAATAGCGAGAGAGAAATTCCTTTCCGAATTTCAGCATAGTAACGGGTGTACATGGGAGGCATTTAATCATAGAAAAAGGGGTATACCATGATTCAAACATAAAAATGGCAGTATGTGGGAGGTGTGAAACTATACCCCAACATTAATAATTGAAATTAAAAGGGAATAACAATTTCATGAATGTTGGAAAAAATGGGAAAGGAAGAAAAACCCTTACATGGAAGTGTGCTTCCAATGGCTTGAGAGAGGCTTGAGAGAGGATTCTTGGGATCATGGGGAACCTTGGGAGGATACTAGAGATTGGAGTGTATAATTTGGATGAACTACAATGGATTCTAGTGAGGAGGAAGTGGGATATTGTGTGGGTTTATATAGAAATGGTGAGGGAAATCATTACTATTTTTGTTTGGGACACTTCACATTAAGGTAATCCAAACCACAAACCAGACCATGGTTTCTACCCATGGTTTTTTGTAAAGGGTAGTTGAAAAAAAAATTATATGGACAATGTCCTAAAATATTAAAATAATGGGGTTGCTTATGTGGAGGTGAGTCACACATCCAAGGAAAATAATATAAAAAGACAAATTTATTAATAAGTCTTGATGTGTCCACTAATGATTGAAAAATAAATCAAATAAACCCAAAATAACATTATTTTAATGGTAAAACATATATTGGATGAAAATAATGTTTATAGTATTTTATTACATCACTACTGGGTCATTATATTGTCATAAAACCCATTATATATTTTAACGGTATTTCATTTTTTACCCAAAAATTAGACTGTCTCGGAAAATTATGAGAAATTCACCAATGGAAAATTTTGACATATTAATTCCAGATATAATACTCATTATATCTAAATAATTTAACAAATATGTTAATTTTCACTTTTAAAATAAAAACGGGCTGTTATCGAAAATTCATGGGTTTTGACATAAATGGATTTCAAATGATAATAAAAATTACAATTTCATTCAATAAATTATACTATCTTATATATTTAATAAAAATTAATTTAATAACAATAATATTTTATTAAAATATTATTTAATTCAAAAATCCAATAATTCAACAAAATAGATTTCGTAGTTGAACATAAAAAAAATACTATTTGTGCTTTAAAAGCTATTTACAAGGTAAAAATAATAAAATGAAAGTATATTCATTGTTATATACAAAAATAATGTACATAACCATAGTACTAGGGTCTTGTTACATATCCCCTTATAACACCCACATAATACTGAAGTGTATACTGTGCGATGGTGAAAGACACTTGTTGTGGCCCGAATAACATTGCTCGGTTGGTACTCTCTATCAACATCCACTTCTCTTGTAGGCTATCTTGCTCGAACATAACATATTCAAGCTCGGGTTGGGATTTGTCAAGAGCGAAACCCAAATATGCAACCTCCTTTCCGAGCTCTGACAAATGGGCTTCATATAGGGAACATCTATTAGATGAGGCCATCGCTTCCATTGTATGAGTAAATTTATTTTGTAAAAGATGTATATTTATATTTATCATGTGATAACTATTCAATGGATATATTAGCAATGGTCAAAATTCTTAATAGTATTTTAAATTCCAAAAACATAAAACCAAAAGTAGATGACATTTTATATAAACATTTTACATAAAGAGTCATTTAATTATATCAAGAGGGATTTCCATTAAGGAAATTTTGGGTCGTTATAATCTTCCACCCTTAAGAAATTTCACCCTAGAAATTTCATTTTCCCACACTAAAACAGATGTGGGTTACTCTGCTTCATCATTTCCTCAGATTCCCACATCGCTTCATCAGACTTGTGGTTTCTCCTCAACACCATGATGAGGGGCATTGTCTTATATCATAGAAATTTTTCTCTATGATCTATGATATTCACTGGTAGCTCCTCATAAGAAAGATCATCTTCTAATTGTACAACCTCTGAAGAGAGTACATGTGAAGGGTCTGATATATACTTCCTTAAGAGGGAAACATGAAAGACATCATGTACATTTTCCATGGTAGGTGGAAGTGGTTGTCGATAAGCTACAACCCCGACATGATCAAGAATCTCGAAGGGGCCGATGTACCTTGGACCTAACATCCCTTTCTTTCCAAACCACATGACCTTATTCCACGGGGATATTGATAAGAATACCATGCCTCCGACATAAAACTCAAGGTATCATCAAATTTTATCTTCATAACTCTTCTCTGGACTCTGGACTGCATTGATATTCTACTAAATGGTTTTTACCTTCTCCACCATTTCTTTGTCCATTTCATGTCCATGATGCTTATTCTCACCAAAATCATCCCAACATGTCAGTGTTCTACACCTTTTCTCATAAATGGATTCATATGGTGCCATTTGGATGATCGAGTGGAAACTGTTATTATAAGAGAACTCCTCAAGAGGAAGACGTTGATCCCATACTCCATTAATGTCCTTGGAGCACGCTCTCAACATGTACTCAAGTGTTTGGATAGTCCACTCAGAATGGCCATTAGTTTGAGGATGATAGGATAAACTGAAGTTTAGTTAAGTATTTAGAGCATGTTGAAGACTCTTCTAAAACAAAGAGGTGAATCTTGGACCTCCATCGGATACAATATTGAGTGGTACTCTATGAAGTCTTACCAAATCCCTGAAATATATAAGTACCAGTTGATCCATTGAGAAATCCTTCAGAATAACAATGAAGTGTGAAACCTTTATATGATGATCCACAACAACCGAAATTTCATTGTTTCCTCTGGATGTCTTCAGAAGTCCGGGGACAAATTCTATGATGATGTTCTCCCATTTCCATTCTGGTATGGGAAACAGTTGCATCATCCCCTTAGACTTCTACCTCTCTGCCTTCATTTGATGACACACTAGGCACATTGATACATATTCAGAGATCTCCTTATTCATATTATCCCACCAATAATGCTCTCGGAGATCCCGATACATCATTGTGTTTTCTGGGTGAATAGATAAATTTGAACTATGTGCATCATCCAAAAGTTCCTTCTTCTGCTCCGAACATGATGGAACACACAGTCTTTTCCAAAATCTCACAATTCCTTATTAATTAGCATTAATCTCTAAGGATTTCCCATTTCCGATAGCTTCCACTTTTTTTTAATTCTCATACCATCCTTTTGAGCATCCTATAACATTTCGAAAAGTGATGATTGAGTATTAATTTGTGAAATGATTGATGATGTTCCTTTATTTATGATTCCCATGTATGACTTCTTAAAATCAATGAATATTGGATCCTTTTCAATTCTTATCAATTATAGAATCACTGGGTCCTGTCTACTTAGGGAATATTCAACCTTGTTCCCTTTCCCAAGGTGTTAATGGATTCACCAGTTGTAGTCTTTGATCAGCTCTAACCATCTTCGTTGGTGCATGTTCAACTCTTTCTGTGTGAATATATACTTGAGGATTTTGTGGTCCATATTTATTCAATACATATCCCCAAATAGATAATGCCACCAAATTATCAAAGTGAATATCACTACAGCCAACTCGAGGTCGTGTGTTCGATAGTTCTCTTCGTGAACATTCAATTGACGTGAAGCATAGGCAATGACATTGTCATTTTCCATCAACACACATCACATTCCCTTCTTTGAATCATCACTAAATACAAAAAATGGTTATCCACTTTTGGTTAAAGTGAGAACGAGCATAGTGATAATCCTCCTTTTTAACTCCTTGAAGATTTTTTCACATTCATCACACCATGAAAACTTTACTCCCTTCAGAGTTGGCTTGGTAAGAGGGATGGAGAATCTTGAGAAATTTCTCACAAATCGTCGATAATATCAAGATAACCCCAAGAAGATATAGATATATATTATTGATGTTGGCCTCATCCATCCTTTAATTGAATCTGTTTTGGAGGGATCCATAGATATACCATTGCTTGTGATGATATGGCCTAAGAATTGGACCTCCTTTAACTAGAACTCGGACATCCTATACTTTGCATAGAGCTTCTTCTTCCGCAAGGTCTCTAGTACTATTCATATATGATCCTCATGATCCTCCATGGTTTGAAATATATCCAAAAATCATCAATAAAGACTACAAAAAATTTGTTAAGGTAATCTCTAAAGAGTTTATTCATCTTATCCATGAAATTTTATAGATCATTAGTGAGTCCAAAATCCATTACTATGAATTCATAGTTCCCGTATCTTGTACGAAAAGCATTCTTGTGGATATGTTCCTTCTTCACTATTAATTGATATTATCCCAACTGCAAATCCACCTTGGAAAAGTATTCTGATCCACGCAGCTAATCAAAAAAGTCATCAATTCATAGGTGGGGATACTTTTTCTTTATTGTGATTTTGTTAAGCTCGCTATAATTGATACAAAAGAGCATTGCCCCATCATTCTTCTTGACGAAGAGGACTGGTGCACCCCATGGTGAAGCACTTGGGCTTATAAACCCTTTATACAGATTCTCGTGTAGTTGTTTCTTCTGCTCCTCAATCCCTACAATAGACATTCTATACAGAGTCTTGGATATTGGAAATTCCCCATGTATAAGATCAATTGAAAATTCAACATCTTCTCTAGGTGGAATAACAAAAAATTCCTCGGGAAAAACTTCAGAAAATTCTCCCATAATAGGCATCTCTTCTAGGATGGTTTCCTCCTTAGACACAATCATCTGAGCCAGACACGCTTGCTCATAGGGCAGTAATATCCATGCTTGAGATGATGGATCAAAAGAAGGTTCAATCTCCATTTCATCCTTGAGGGCAAATCAGACAATTTCTTTATAGCTGTCGAAGTAATGGATCGAAAGCGCTTCCTGTAGGCTATGTTTCAGCCCACCAAAGAAGTGGTTAGCCTTGAATTTGGGGGTAACTATAATGCCGGAGGAATATAGTTCAATCCCTGTGATGTTTTCCTTTAAATATCCAATAGATTAATCATCATTTTTTCTTTAGGGAAAGGAAGTATCTTTCCATCTTAAGTCGGAGGGTGCGTGGAAAATATTTATCAAAAAACGCCTTCTAGAAATACTTTCATTCTGACACCTCGATATCCTCCTCAAGATTATAATTCTTGATCAATAGCCACCATTGATAAGATTTACCATCCATATGATAAGAGGACATGAGAACCTTCTCCTGTTCAGAACATTGAATAATGGAGAATAACTTTTCAATGGAGTTGATCAATTGTTCAACGATTGGGGGATCGAATGATCCATTAAATGTAGGAGGCATTTGTCTCATGAAGCTCTTGATAGTGACTTGTTAATCATGGGGGGGGGGGGTTGAATGATCCTCTTGACCTATTATTAGATTCAAATATGGAGTTAGATGAGAGTGAAGTGTGACAATGTTCGTGATTCCTGCTCCAATTTGATTGGGCATCTCATTAGTACAGTAACCACATTGATCTTCACATCATTTGTTATCCTGAGTCCTCCTATTACCGGGCATTGGCTGGAATAAAAGAAAAGTTATGGGTAACACATAAAGGTTAATCTGAGGAAAAAACTAATTAATTATAAATAACTTTTATTTTCTTAACTTATGAATTTATACGCTTCAGTCTATGTTATCCACGATCAACATTCTAACATATATTTTTAGGGTATTTTTTGTACCTTATTAATGATTCTTACTAAGCTTTTGAATATACCAAATCATATCCCCTGGGAGTTCTATAACAAAGAGTGCAGGAAGGCCTATTTTCATGCACTAGTTCCCATTCGAGTATAGCTCAAAGAAGAGTTTTTGGGTTTTACCCCTAAGATACATCTTTTCCAGAGCCGCCTCTACCTAGTCATATCCAGACAGAGATGTATTTTCTTGATAAAACACTTAATCAACACTCAACAAAACATAGGTATGTTTTTATTATACTTAGTCTTGTCTCTAATGATTTACTAGGGGTTTCTAATCCTAATCCCAAAAATAACTAAACCTTTCCTCTGATACCAACTATGACTACCCTGATTTTTATTACACAATTAAACATAAATTATTACATAAACTTCACATCATACAAAATAAAAGATCAATAGGTAAAGTGTCTTTGGGGATTAGGATCATTACATAATAACATAAAACATCAAATATAACATCTTTATTGAATAATTCATTTACATGACCACTACATTCCCTTGTACTTACCATTTCAGGGGATAACCTGAGGACATGCATAAGAATAGGGTGAGCTGTAAAGCCTAGTAAGGGAATAATAATGGAATGAAAAGAGAAATAAAATACAAGTTAGAATATAGGCAAATTAATAGATCACATTATAAGCACAAACATAAAGTCATGATAAATCATGATAATCATAACATGGAAATGTGGCAACCACATTTAACATGGAATTAGCATGAGCGAAGGATCATTGCACATGAAGCATGAGTAAAACCTCATTGCACATAAAGCACAAGTAAACCCTCATTGAACTTGAACTAGAATGAGTAAACACCCATTGAACATGACGTATAATGATACTATACTTTACTTAATGCATTGGAGATCTATCAGGGAACACCCTTCTTAAACATTTAATTTCATGTATAAGTGTGCCACATGGATCATAAAACATTGAATCATTCGAAATAATCTTGTATTACACTATAAAATAATGATGATTTAGTACATGAAACTATTTAAAAAATATGTAAATGTGCATAATGGTGAATACCCTTGATAGATAAACATCCATGGTATTCACTACACAATGACTTTGGATTGGAAAAGTGTAGTGCAATTTTGTTAGCAAAACAACATGACATAAGAACTCATAAAAATGGTTTATGAGAGGTAAAGGGGTGTATCATCATATTTACATGACATGGACAACATGAGGGTCATATAGATACATTTCCCAACAAATGAAATAGAATTTAGTTTCATGATTCAAAATAATTGATTTAATGTAAATGAGGAGAGAGAAATTCCTTTCAGAATTTCGGCATAGTAACAGGTGTACATGGGAGGCATTTAATGAGAGAGATATGGGTCTCCCATCATTCAAACATAAATAGGGAAGTGTGGGGGATGTGTGAAATAATTAACCAACATTTATAATCTAAATTAGAAGGTAATAACAATTTAAATAATATAGGACAAAAATGACAAAGGATGAAACACCCTAACATGGAAGTGTGATTCCAAAGGCATGAGAGAGGATTTTTGGGAGATTGGGGCACCTTGGAAGGATTATTGAGAGAGGATGGAAGTGGTTGGACGAACTCCAAAGGCATTGAGTGGGGAGTAAGTGAGAGCTTGGGTGGGTTTATATAGGAAAGGTGAGGGAATTCTTTATTATTTAGGTTTGTGACACCTCACATTAAACTAATCAAAACCATGAACCAGACCATGGTTTCTGGCCATGGTTTTGGGAAAATGGAAGTGGAAAACAATATTTTATATGTACAATGTCTGAACTACTTAAAATAATGGGGTTTCTTATGTGGAGGAGATTCACACTCCAAAGGAAAACAATTAAAAATGACAAAATGTTTAATAAGTCTTGAAGAGTCCACTAAAGCTTTGTAAAATAAATCAAACAAACCCAATGTTACATTATTATAATGGTAAAATTGTATATTGGCCGAAAATTAATTTTATAGTATTTTATTACATTACTATTGGGTCATTATGATGTCATAAAACACATTATATATTTAAACAGTATTTAATTTTTTAGCCAAAAATTTGACTGTCTCAGAAAATTGTGTAAAATTAACCATTATATAATTTCAATGACCTAATTCCATAAATAATATTTATTTTATCTAAATAATTTTCTATATATTTTATTTTTAACTTTTAAAATAAAAACCAACATTTATCGAAAATTCATGGGTTTTGACAAAAATGGCTTTCAAACATTAATAAAAATTACAATTGCATTCATAAAATTATAAAATCATTAAAATTTAATAAAAATTAATTTAATAATATATTATTTTATTAAAATATTATTTAATTAAAAAATCCATTAATTCATAAAAATATATTTATTAGTTGAACATTAACTAAAAATATTATTTTCTCTTTAAAATCTATTTACAAGGTAAAAATAATAAAACGAAAGTATATTCATTTTTATATACAAAAATAATATACGTAACCATAGTACTAAGGTCTGGATACATAACCCCTTATAACACCAACATAAGACTAAAGTGTAAGGTGTGTGATGGTGACAGACTCTTGGGGTGGCTGAGATATCATTGTTCGGGTGGTAATCCCTATCAACATCCACTTCTCTCGTAGGAGGTCTGCTCGATATTAACATATTCAAGAACGGATTGGGCTTGGTCAAGAGAAAATCCCATAGTTGTAGCCTCCTCTCCAAGCTCTGAAAAATGGGCCACGTATGGAGCATGTCTACTAGATGCGGCCATCACTTCCTTTGTCGGAGTGAATTGGATTTGTTAAAGCCCTATATTTATACTAATCATTGGATCACTATTCAATTGCTATATTAGCAATGGTCACATCTATTAACATTATTTTCAAATCAAAAAACATAAAACAAATGAATTTGAAATTTTATATAAACATTTTACATAAAGAGAGATTTAATTTGATAAAAAAGGATTTCCAATAAAGGATGTTTGGGTCGTTACAGTTTGTGGACTGTGGAAGGTGGTACATGGAACAACGACGTTATTTTGGTAAAGTATATTTTCCACATAGAATTACTATGAATACCATGAAGGATGGTATGTAGACCATGAATTGAGAATAGTTTACTGGGGGGGATTTTGTATATCATAAGGATAATGTTTTTAAGAAGGATTGTTGTATGTGGGATGGATTGATGTTGGTTAAAATAATATGGTGATTTGGGCCACCTTTAAAGAAGAATGTTAGTACACTGACTACATAGGGAAATAGTTCATGGAATAAGCAGAATGTGATGATGATTTGAATAAATATCATTTTAGAATACTTTTTGGATATATATTCCAATATAAGGATAAATAATCTCTTCATTAATGGGAGAAAAGTTAATTCATTAAATTTTTTTGGGATGATATTTTGCTATGTATGAGAGAGGTATGTGAGGAGGATTCATTGAAGGGTGAAGCAGTTCACAAAAGTAATTCCATGAAAGGGTTTTAGGGGGCCCAATAGCCTGTAATGGAGGAAGGATCTAATAATGATGGAATTTCTCATAAGTATAGGATTTATGGGGATACTGTATGCAGAAGATATACATTTATGCGCTACACTGATGATGTATGTGAAGGTGACTCAAAGAGGGTGTACGTGTAAGAAGTTTGTGGAGGACTCCCACATAAGAGGAGAATCACAAAGAACACAATCTATGTGGTGCAGCGTAGTTTGCAAAGGAAGTAGTTTGTTTGTTATGGGACCTAAATATTTTGTGAAAGTAATTTCTGCAGAATAAAAGTACACAGAATAATGGATTTCAACTACAGGTGAAAAATGAACATCAACATAGAATATATATATAGTTTAGGATTCTTTAATTTCTGAATATGAAGATACCTACAAGTCCCTAAACTCAGATTAGATCCCTTCAAATTGTAGTGAGAGAAAAAAGTGGAAGACAATGATCTTTTCCACCTGTAGTGATCTAGATAAAGATATATAGGAAGTTACCCTTGGAAATTTAGCAAGAACACTGTAATCCTTGTAATTGTTGTGATCTTGGGAATAAATATGTTCAAGATAGAATATCATTATAAAAAGTGAGACTTTCTAAATTTTTTACAATCAGAACATTTCCATAGTGTGCTCCTTGGGTGTATCCTTATGATGATGAATGAAGTAAAAATATTTGTTTCCTTTTTCATACAATGTTTCATTACATTCAATGAATTATCACTAGATAAAATTGAAAAGGAAAAAATAAAAAATTACATTAAATAGCATAAGAAGGGACCCTTGTAATAAATAGGCCACACTCTAGTTGGGCATGATGAAGTTAGAAAATAATATCCACACCCTATTTCACCCCCTCTCTCAGGGTATCTTGGACCCTTTTGAACGTATGAATTGGTATTAGAGCGAGGATTTCATTTAGAAAACATTTTTTCTCAAAATTGAATTATTTTATTGCTTAGGTGAAATAATATCTCAACTCTTATCTTGGTTTTCCTTGTATAAGAGAAAAATTACAACGAAGAAGTAGAAGATAGGTGGTATTCCTCTGTGTGCAGGAATCTATACAAAAAGATTCATTCAGTTTATAGAAACTATAAATGTATTGAAGAATTGTTTGGATTAATAAGACAGTGAGAGATTTCATTATTTTAATGATTTTACAAGAATGAGTGGAGAACCAAATGTTCTAATTGATCATATTACTAATAATGATGAAGAAATTGAAAGAATCCGAACTGTGAAATTTTTTCATGAAACAAATTAATTGAATTAGAAACTGATTGAAGAAAATAAATCTAAAGATCTTCTTATTCATTCCATAGAAATAGAGTTTAACTAATATACATTCTTAAATAAAACTCTTATTAATGTGGTAACTAATCTGACGGATAATAATGATACCCAATTTAAAGAAAAAAATGTTTTCTACAATGGTAGAAAAAATGATAGCTAATTACAAGGTAAGGAATTTGAATTTAAAATATATTACAAATCTCAAATCTAGAAATGATCATCTTTTTATAAACCATTCTGAAGTAATTAAAAATAACAAACGGATAAAGAAATATAATTCATGTTGTAATGACTATGTTTCACAAAAAATATTCTAAAATAAAGAATAAATCTGATAGGATTGATACAATCTCCCAAGAATTAATAAATGACATAGCCAGTGGGAAGATTCTCATGAGAGAACATAATTATCACCATGAATCAATGGATATGAAGATTTAAAAACTGGGAAAAGAGCTATAATTTGTCAAGAATGAAATAGAGAAAGCAAATTCCAAATGTAAGCCTAATGTGAAGGAGGCTTTGAATTTACTATTTGATTGTACTTTTGTAGTTGGTGATGAAATGAAAAGAAAATATGATATTTTTGAACATGAGAAAGAATTTATTGTCTCATCTCTAAGGACATATAGTTTTTGAAAAACTAGAATAGGATATGAAGAACCTTCTCCCATGCCTGAAAATATGATAGTTGTGAACTGTTCTAGTAATTGGAAAAACTCTATAGATACCTAAAACATACATAAAAATGATTTTACAGGACGTAATGATAGAATATTATAATTCTATGGGATTTTTGGTCATACAACATGTTTTTACATAGAGTATTTGGAATATATTTTATATTTCAAATATAGAAATATTTATAAATAAGAGAATAATGAGAATCATCGTGATAAATATGAAAGAAGAGTCTCTTAGAATAAAGTATCGGTGTAAGGATACTATTGTGGAAGAATGTGACACAACAGAAATAATTTCCATGAATCTTTGGGATCAATGTTAAAAGAAAAACTCTAGCTGCATCAACATTTCATCTAATAAAGGATAAAATGTGGTAATCCTTTAATTTATGATGTTTTATATGTTCTGATAATGTGAATTTGGAAAGACATTACAAAAAGATGAAAGATGGGAAAGAAAGGGATCCCAAAAGGGGATCCCCAACACAGGAAGTGCATAACAAAAAAGCCTATATTGAATGATAATATTATAAGCTGAAAATAGGTTTACATCATTAGGGGAACCAAAAGGATTTCAACGAAAGGTGAATATATATCCTCATTTGATAAGCTTTGAATAATTTTATTTGAAATAATGTGAACAAACATTGAAGGAAAATGGAATATATGGTCTAGTGATGATTAAGATAAATGTAAACACAGTGGAAAACTTAACCCCAACATGAAAAGGAGGCACAACTCAGTTAAATATTAAAATAATGGTGGATAAAGAATGACCTGAAAACATAACATGTCATTCCAAATGGTGGGAAGATAAGGAAATATATAGATCCCTCAAATGGAGGAAAAGAAAGAGCATATGAATATAGATAAAATTTCTGCTCAAATAAAGAGTGGTGAAAATGGTGTATCAGTGGAGAATAAAAGAATGAGAAGTCTAAAAATGGATTTAAAACCAAAATTATTAAAAATAGAAAGCCTACAAAATCCATATATCATAAGAATATATAGAATATTAGAAATTATTGTTTATTCAAATCCCCATAATAGATGATTTTGGTTGTGTAGTTGGAACACACACAGAAACAATATATTTCTTGGCATGACAGTATCAAAGGGTTGATCTATCAGGATCAACCACAATCCACATATTGGGAATTCTAGAGGTTACCCTCTCCCTACATGTACTAATTATATTAACTTATGTTAGCTTGTTTCATTCTTAAGGGGATGTATGGTCAAATGGGAAGTGGACTAAAAATGATGAAAATGGTAATGTGTTTTTCTCTATAATACCAACTGATTCAAATAAGTTTGAGAGATAAAGAAGAAACATAGAATAAATCCATGAATAGAGTTAATGGTCGATGGATACATGCGATATATTGATGTAATTTAGTTAAATGTATAATTATGGTCTTATTGGATTTATCTTGTGTTTCCCACACCAAGTTCCGACATAGTTTTCTTAGTGGTCTTGCTGAAGTATCATTGCTAAGTGGTAAATTCACCCAATGAAAATCTCATTGAAGGAAGATAAAACTTGAAACTATTATTGAGCTGGAAAAGATTCTAAATCCAATAGTCACATGTGAAGAAAATATGCTAGTGAAGAAGAATATGTGTGGGTGTAAATAGTAGTCTTAACAATCAAAATAGTTTCATATCATAGGGGGGGAATCCCATCTTCTAATCAGATGTAAGATCTAAATGATATATAAAAAAGAATGTTTATGTTCATGAAGTTCTATTGGGAGAAAAGAGGAAACATTTATATAATTAATGATTATCTATTTTTCTATTAAAAAATATTCTATCATCTAGTTTTTATCATGATACCATGAAGATGCGAGAGATGATTAACAATGTTATTAACATGTGGAATCCATGTTCAAATGAGTAAATCAATATTTGGATTTATCTCAATAATCAGTATTAATCAGTTGAATGATTCAAAATATGACCATTCATATGTAGATATGGTGAAAATAACATAGGTTGGTATTACTTCATTTGTCAACTAAGTCCTACATTGTATTAAATAATGTTATGGTATTAGAATATGTGGAACTATATTTATCTGTAAAAGATATGACATGGTTCTAAAAAGTTATAAAAGAATCAATGTTTCAATTCATTGATGATAAATGGAGTAAAAGTTGAAATTTCATAAAGTTATGAGGCCTGATAGTCTTAAAATTTTAAACTATAAAGTCCAAATATCAATTAAAAAGCCCATGAATGAAGATGGATAATAATAATTCTTTATCTAAATTCTAGGATGATAGTGATTTTGAGGGAAGTGCCACAAAGGAATAAGAAATTAAAAATTATTATTAAAAAGATGAAATTTATGATGTACAACCAGATGTCAAATATGTATGTATACTGAACATGAGAACATATTTTTTCAGCTATAGAGGGTGTTATATGGGTTATAGAATGATCTAAGAGCATGTTATTCAAGAAAATATCAGTTTCTGAAGAATAATTGTTTCCAGTGTGGTAAAGTTAATTAGAATCTATATTTCAACAATTAATGTGATCAAAGGATAAAGGGGATGGTATAATTCGATGACAAAATCTTTTGTGGATCAATTGAAGATCAGTGTGGACAATTTTTTAAAATCATGAAAATAGTGTTCGAAATGTCAAGGATTGGTGAATTGATATTTTACATGGTTTATATGTGAGACAAGAAAAGAATGACACATTCATTTCTCAATCCAAATATACTATATTGTTTCTGAAAATATTCAGAATGGATAATTCTCCAGAGATGAAAACTAGGGTGGAGAACTAGATGATACATTCATGGCATGATGAATTAAATGCAGTCAATATCACAGAATATATGAGAATCTTTGGCAGTCTATTGTACTTTACACCAATAAGACCAGATATTTTTTTTTCTAGAATCCAATAAGAAAGATATCAAATCAATCCAAAGGAAATCCACATTATTGAAGTGAAATCAATACTTCAATAGGTAAATGGAACATTATACTTTTGATTGATATACAATGAAAAATTTCTGGAGTTATTGGGACATATAGATGCATATTGGGCCTATTTTAAAGATGATAGAAAATCTTATTTGGGTGGTGTATTCTATCTCAATAGTTTATGTATTTCTTGGCTAATCAAAGAAGCATGATTGAATTTTTTTTGAGCACCATAGAATCTGAATATATTTTGTATACTCAAGCATGCACACATTTATTGTTGATAAAGAAGTAGATTAATGAAATGAGAGTGGAAGTGAATTATCTAATTAAAATATATTGTGATTATTAATGTGTTATAAATATTAGAAAAAAATCCATTCTATCACTCAAGGAAAAAGAAAATTCGAACCATTTATCTTATTTTTAAGGAGAAGGTGAAACACAAGATTGTGAAGTTAGAGTATGTGCCAATAAAATAAGAGGTTACATACATTCTTAAAATGGACATACCCAATTAAGCATTTGAATGACATCGATTGGATCTTGGAGTTTAATAATCTCCGTACACATTAAAAACTATTGATGTAATATCCCCTCTCTCTAAAGTGTGGTGTATTTTTTTAAAGTGAAAATTTGGGTTCTTTACCTTATTATAGACCTCAATAGAATGGCCTTCTTGTTCATTGAAACAGGAGAAAAAATTGTGGCTTTAGAAGGGAGAAAATGTATTATTCTAGACATAAGGAGCAGTTTCTAGGTAGAGAAGTGAGATAGTAGTAGTTAAATCTATTAGGTCGAGAAGTTATATTGGGTGAGTATTAAATAATATGACTATTTAAGTGATTTTTAAAATTATATATATCATGATAGTTGAGGTTCGTGATGAACTAGATGAGTGTTGTTGGAATGGAATGAAGTGATTCATTTAGGAACATTTCATTTTACTCTTGTTTCTCTAGAAGAACATGGTTCAGGTAGGATTAGATTATGTGTCATGTAAATCCTTTATTTTTACCTTAATCACAAGAAGAGAATGTTGGAAAAATATTGAAGAATCTTTAATTAGATATCAAATTATGAATGTGTTTTCAAAAAAACTAAAGGGGGAGATTATTTGGGAAAATCATTCTGGGTGTCCTCTTGGAATGTTTTTGGTGTGATTGTGATTGTTGAAAAATTATAATGACCATGAATGAGGATGGTTGGTGTTTTATGAATCATGAGTTTATTGTGGTGCATTTTTCCATTTTTTGACAAATTTTTTAGCGTCAAAATCAGGAATTTGTATTTGGGAATGGAATGTTTTTGGAAAAGGGATTAATGGTTTTCAGATCATGAAGAAAAGATTGTAGACTGATAAAATTGTTAAAAGGAATGGTTAAGGATTTTCTGTAAATGAATATTGACTCATAGCAGAACTATGTTGACCGCAAAAGAGAGTACATGGACCACAATCTGAAAATGGTTCGTGGGGAGTCTTGTGGTCAACAGATGGATAATGGTTTGTAGGAAGGCATCTGGTACACAAGATGGATTGTCGATGTTGAAAATAAGATGTTGATTTGGGCCATGGCGAAGAATGAAAGGATGTACAAAGACCAGTTAAGGAAACATTTCATTGAAAAAGTGGTACATGGTGAGGAAATGGGTAAATCTTAGATTAGTATATTTTTCGGATCAATTTGTCTACATAAGGAGAAATAATCACTTCATTAAAAGGAGATAATTTCAAAATAGAAAATATTTTCTCTGGTAATAAATTCTTATAATACTGAATGAGGTTTCCGAGGAGGATTTCGTGAAGGATGAATAAGTTCATAGATGAAATTCCATGATAGTGATTTTTGGGGAATAGAATCCCACAATAAGAGAAGGATCTACAGAAGAATGAATATGAAATATTAAAGGTGGTACATGGATGTGGCACGTAGGCATGTTACATAGATGCAGTACATAGAGGTGATACATTGAAGTAGTGTGCAAAGGTGGTTCATGGAGGTGGTACACAAAGGTAGTTTGTGGAGGGTATCCATGGAAGAGGTGCTTCACAAAAAATATGCTCTATGTGGTGCATCATAATTCATGAAGCATGTGGTTGGAGAAAAGACATAAACAATTCATAAAATAAATTTATAATAACTTATAGTATGAAGAGAATTTTATTTCATATACTCGTGAAAAATGAAATTCAACAGAGCATCTACATATAGTTTAGAATACATGAATTAATGAAAATGAAGGGACCTACAAGTCCATAAATTCTTAGTAGATACCATAACACAACATTGATCAAAGGATGAGGAAGATATTGATCATTTCCAAAAGTATTGATCTATAGAAAGAGACATATTAAGTGTCCCTTGGGAATGTAGTGAGCGGACCCTGAACCCTGTAAATGTAGTTATCCTGGGCATAGAAGTTATCTATCCTGAAAATAAATGTTTAGGGTGTGACTTAGTTTATTTGGTACAATCAGAACATTAATATTGACTGCTCTATGTATGTATCCCAGTGAGGGTTATCCAAGTAAAAATATCATTGTCCTGGTTCTTGCATAGTTTCTTTATATCCAGTTAACTATAATCAGATAAAATTAGAAAGGTCATGATCAAAATTAACATTTAACAGCATAATAAGAAACCCTTGTAATAAAGTGGTCAATATTTAGTGGGGTTTGAATAAGTTAGAAAATAATATCCATACCATGATTTACCCCCCCATCACAGGGTATCTAGGCCCATTTTGGACCTAACATTACTGAAATACAATTGTATAATTTTTTTAACTCAAAATGAATAATAAAAAACATATAATATCCATACATAGTAAAAAATGTCATATTAAAAATTCCCTCTTCCTTCACATTTAGATACGGTACACATAACAAAGATCCCGCTATGAAAAATACTTCCCTCTAGAGAACAAATCAAATATATCGTTGATATGAGAAAACAAATACATGTTCATATCAATGATGTTATTGAGTGTTCTATTATAATGGATAAGTATCAAGGAACTATCTTTCATTATAACCAATTGAATATATTCACCCCAAGGTGATGTTTAATGGTGGATGAAACCCTTAAAAGAAATTCCTATAAATAATTTTTCAATTATAACAACTCAATTAAGGATATTTGATTGGGAGGTTTTATAATTGTATTGGAATCTATAACATAATAAATATAAAACTAAGCTTCTATGAATGTAATAACAACAGGAATACCATTAGTAAATACATATTAATATTTATTTACTAATAACACATCAACAATTTGATCAATTTCATTTTTTTCATCAATATGTTCATGACAACATTCACTTCTATCATTTCCCATTATCTCATTTTATTGATATTTCACTAAAGTTATGAATTAGTTCTTATATAAAAACATAAAATCATTATAAAAATAACTTCTTTTTATTTTCAATATATCTCAATAAGAAAAACTAAAATCCAATACATACCTTGAATAACATCAAACACTACAATTGGAATGGAAACAAAGTTTGTTTAAAAACATTCCACCAATATTAATACGAATATTTATATAAATTATTTCCATATCTATACTACCCCAAAAAAATACCATGATTTTTGAAAATATTTCATAACATTGAATTTTTATTTTATTTGAAATCTTCTCAAATATAAAATATTATGTTGATCCTGAATAAAATATGGATGTGGAATAATTTGTATAAAAATATAATGTACCTTAAACTTTTTCAATTAAAGGAACCATAAATATTACATTAGAAGAAAAATACTTTATTTAACCTTTATATTTCTAATCTTGAGTATTCCCACCATGAGTAACTGACTTCGTACATGCATCAATAAAATTTCCCAACTCATAATAATTATAAAATTTCATTTTATACTTTTCATTACCATTATGATCATTTTGATTTATATTTTCTATACAGTCACGATTCATGTGTATAAGTATTCCATATAATCAAAACCACCAAGATTTCATATGTAACTCTCTAGAATGATTGTCTCCATAATTATCACAAGAGGGTAATTGTAGTTTCATACCTTCCAGTTTCTTCAATGAATGGTTCTTCATTTCCACCACCCAAATCACTCTTTATCTTTATTATTATAAAATTATAAAAACAACATCCCAATTTTCACAACATATTGCATAATTTCTTAAAATATCATGAACTTATCATTTACCATAGTAATTTAGAAACATGGATCCAATATTGAATAAAATTTCTCATTTTTACTATGATGGTATTGAATAGCATTTAGTTCATTCCTAGAAAATTTAATAAAAATAACTTCATGGATGATAATGGGGTCCTCCTCATTTTTCATCAAAGTCAGTATTTGTTTTCTTCTTCGTTTAATAACTTTTGGATAGTAATTTGTAAATATTATATATCTATAAATAATATTCATTAAATGGAATCAATTTTTTCATTTACCTTATTTTATTTAATCAATGGCCATCAATAATCTACATTCACATTAAGATGAAAAATCGAAATCAGTATCCTCTGATGTCCCAAACATCGTATAACTACAAATACCATCTCTAATGCATTAATCAATACTTTTTATTATACTAAGTCTAATTATTCAACAAAATATGCATAATGATGTTTCATGAAATGATCAACTATAGAAATGCTTCTCAAGAAAGAATTCAATCACTCTCTTCCATGTGCGACACCATTAATAGATTGTGTAGACTAAGATAATAGTATCAAAAACTACACTGTCTAATTAATCTTTGGTACTAGTTTTAAGAGATGTTAATCCTCTTTATGTATTTTTACCATAGATTATATATTTCCTATATGGAAAATCATTATAAAAATACATGTATTAGATAATGCAATAAGTAAATATTCAATATTTATATCAAAATTATATAACCATAAATTATTATCCTTTAGTGGTATCATTTTACATAATCTAAATTTCTATATCTATCTAAAACGTTATTCTGATACAAACTACACAACCCATACCTTGTTCGGCATGTAAAAGTAAGTGGTAAAATTTCATATATTTCAAACATATTTATGGATTATAGTCTTACAAAATTAGAAAAAACACTACACAGAAAAGTTTAAATTTCTATACAATTTCTATTTCCCCACAAAACAATTTATTTATAACGACACACTTTTTTTATTCAAGGTGACTCATAGAACATGAAAATATGAATTTGTTAACATTTTTACTCATCCTTATGCTCTATGAAAAAATTGTTTAAAAATGTGGGATGGGGAAATATTTTTTGTATGGGATATAATATTATGTTAACCCATTATTCTATTTTTATACTTTAAATATTCCAAATAAAATATCACTTTTTCATAGTAAACATTTGAAATCCACTATATCGTAACTTTTCCTTGAAAATAACATATTTTATTTATATATTTTATAAAAAAAATAATATGAAAGCATAATGTAAAATTTCATAGTTATATGGTTTTATTTGAAAATAGGAAAACTTATGAATTGTTTTCATTGAAAAATAATACTTTTACATTTTTTTAAAAATGTATTAAATTTTCCTTAAAACATATGCTCATTTTCATATGTTTTTAAATAAAAAATTTATTCATAAAACATTTCTAATATATCATGTAGGTACCCAGAAACATTATCCTTATATTCACTTTTACAAAAACCCTTACAATAGAATCACCAAATTTGATAATTCATTTATTTCCAAAGAGTAATCTATCCCTAGAAAACACTTCCACTTAAACCAATAGAATAGAAAAATACATTAGGTACATCAATAAAAAGATCTATTTCAAGCTCACCAATATTATATATAAAAATTCCAAGAACCATATCTTTAATAAAACACATGCAAAATAAACTATGATCAGAAATCCCATTTTAAATTTTTTTCTATCTCTTATGAATTAACACATTCAGTTATATCATAAAAATGAAATAATGTGTATGTTTACTTAAAAAATAATTTTATAAATAAAAATTCATATAATATTGGGAAAATATTATATTTGAAAATAAAAATGTAAAATTTTAGAATAATCTAGATAATGAAAAAAAGTCTATGATGGTAGAAATACTGGTGAAATTATATACATAAAAAAAATTTGTCCTTCATTATGGTAAACAATGTAAAAATACCCATAATATATTTTCTTAATTTATTCATTTTTAAAAATAAAAAATAATTTAAAAATTTATTTTAAATTACTTTTAATAATATTTTCTTATAAATAATAACATTTTGGCTCATTTTTTTGACATAGATATGGAGGTGAAACATTTGAAATGAATAAATTAAAAAAAGTTTATAAAGAAAAATCTCTCACATGTAGTGTCATATTTCATTTTTTACATTCTATAAATCATTAATAAAAAATTTATTTTATATTTATAATTTCTTAATAATAATTTTAATATTCATTTATTTATTACTATTACTATTATTTTACAAATTACTAGTTTTTTATGCTAATAAAATTGTTATGTTTATGATGGATGTTTTTGGGTCCCTCTGTTTGTAATCACAAAGTAACATTAGCGCATGGAAGATGGTAAATTGGGTTATGTTCACATAACCTAAAAAATATTATAAATATTATGAATATTATATTTATAAATTAAATTATATTTTTAAACTAACTATGTAAGGTGTTTATTAAAAATGTTTCATGTCATTTCATGTAGATGGTAGTTCGTATAAACACGTTAATGATATTTTTTTTTTTTTCAACTAAGTGGAAAATAAAAAATATTAAGAAATATGTAGATTGCAAATAATTTTAATTATTTTATTAATATAATATTTATTCATTATTTCCATATTTATGTCCTACTAAGTGATGTCGTAATGAAAAATAAATTCAATCGCTTTATGGAGGTGGTATTCCAAATGTATGCAACATTGACGTTATCAGTTCCTAACATATGAATATTTTAAGAAGGTATGTAATATATAATCCTTATATATTCATAATAATGTCAAAATATCTTATAAATTCAATAAATCAATATTTATAACAAGTCATGTGAGGGGTGATTGAAAGTGAGAAACATAACATCGTGGGGGTGGTAGTCCACATATGTACATGAGTGAAGTTTTCATTTAGTTGAGGATAGAAAAGAGATATAAAAGAGTTTCTACATAAACATAATAAAATTTATTTATATAAAAGATATATGCTATTATATTATTGTGGTTAGAACACAATTTAAGGATGTATTAGAAGAAATAAACCTGAAATTGGTCTGTTAATACTTATACATTCACCGCAGATATCTCCCTTTAGATTTCACATTACGACTTATTGGAGGTGTATTTTGAGATGAAAAGGATATAAATGATGTAGGTATGGTTTTTTGTGAGGGAACATGTGTAGTTATTGGTTATTATAAATTTCATAATGTGTGTGATGGAGTGAGGAGTTAAGGTACCCTTTTATATGTTAGTGGAGGGGCACCATTATAATGTTTGAATGTTTGCAAATAATATAAATCATCAATAATTATAAATATTATAAAAACAATTTAATTTCAAATTTAATTTTTAATTTTTTAGAAATAAAATCATCCAATAATAAAAAAATAAAAAATTATGTGGCCTTATCCCTCAGTTTTTACCTAAAGTAAATTGTTTTACCCATTTAACGGTTTTCAAGGTGATAAATAATAACCATAGCGACTATTCCAAATTTTCAAAATGTAAATTGATCTCATTACCAAATCTGAACCCCATTACTCTAAATATATCATCCATTTTCCATTTTTTTAGATGTGGTGGAAATTAATTCTTTTATAAAAACAAAATCCACAATAAAAATAGTTTTTTGAAAAATACCCTTTTCTGCATAGAAATGACTATTTAACAGAATTAATTATATGTTTTATTGACATGGAATTAATTTGATTATTTTTATGAAAATGGGGAAAACATAACTATAAAATAAGTATAAAATACTATGGGAATTTTAAAATAATTGAAAACAAATGATTTGTAAATAAAATTCTGTAGTTTTCTATATTCACCCAATATTTTTAGAAAAGGACCAAAAATTAATCCTAAGATAAATTTTAAATTCTAATATATTTTTTCCCATTTTTTTAAATATAATTTCAAAAATAATGATGTTTTACATTAAAAACCCATTAAATAATTTGAAGGAAATTTTAGTTATATAAAACTATTCATTTTTTGACAGATAAATTATATAAAGTCATTTATTAACCTATGATGAATAAGAATTTATAAAATTAATTTATAAAAATAATAATAATTATTTATTTCAAGTATTAACTCATTTTTCAAAGTTTCATTTACTTAATATTATATACAACATCATATACACTTATGCTAATATTAAAATATTCATAAAATTTAAAGTCATTTAATTCACAAGACACGTTTACTTCTTCATTATGTTGCATCCAAAATTTATAACATTGATCAATTCTATTAAAAAGTAAGTGATATTTAAATTTCAAATATTTAATTTAATTTGAATGAAATTTTGATATAGACACATCATTTGATAGGGCTATATCATATATTCCATTGAAATCTTGAAGAACTCTTCTACATCATCCTCATCCTCCATGGTCATATAGTAAACTTAATCCATTTTTTATTCACATTGGCCTTATATCAGTAGAAAGGAAAAAACTTATGTAGATATATATATATATATATATATATGAAATAAATTTCTTTAAATAGTTATACGTAATATATATATAGTATAAAACATATGTAAAAACAAATGTATAATCTTCATATAATATACAAATATAAAATTATATATAAATCAATAAATATATATAGGTATATTAATAATAAAAAAACAGAAAAACCCACATGCATATATATATATATATAATTAAAAATAACAATATATATATATAAATAAACAAATATATTAAAATTGGAGCATATAAACATATATAAATACACCAAAATGTGAACACAAATACCTAAAAATAAAAACAAACATATAAAAATATAAAAATATATATATAAACATATAACATATATATATACAAAAATAAATATATTTATATTATATATATTATTCATATTGAAATGAATAGTATATATGTATAAGTATATATTATTAATAGAATGAATAGTTTTCTATCTATAGTTATAACATATTAAAATTTATTCTACATACAAACTAATGAATTTATTTTAAATATAAATATACAGTATTATTTATGTATTAATGCACATATATTTATATATATATACACATATATATAACATATATAAAACTAATATCTATATAAATAATCAGGAATGAATTTGTACATATATGAGTATATCCAAACACATGTGTGTGTGTGTTTGAACACACACACAACCATAAATAATTATTTATATGAAAAATTAAATAAAATCAATTTCGATCAAATTACTAATGATTTTTAAATTATTTAATGAGGATAATATTTCCAATGTCAACATTGATTATACATATAAATTTTCAGGTTTTTCGGAGTCATTCCTCCTTTTTTCTGGTGTTAGAGGTTTATTGAGGATGTTTTTAGGGGGAATAGGTCGATCCAGAGCTAAAATTATGGTTTTATAGGTTATTCATGAAATAAGGGGGAAATTAATGATGTGAAGTAGTTTAGATTAACATCATGGATGTAAATTAATGGATTGAGATTTCTAGGAGAGAAATTATGGGTGGATTTGATAGTGTTCTGGTCTAGGTGATTCAGACTGTGAAAGAATTATTCATAGTGTGAATGGATATAAGCCTGAGGCACAATGATTTTTTTTGGTAATTTTTATAGAATTTGGACTAAATTCAATCACTCGCCCCAAAATCTTTTGAGCAATGGATGGGTGTCTAACCCAAATATTCATGGAGTGATTGTTATATCCAGTCGTGAAGGAGCCCTATTCCGACATGTTTCTAATTTACAAATCCCTATGATTTTATCAAATTCAAAACTATTTTTGGGTGGAGCATAGGAAATTTTGAACACCATCCATCCATACATTATTGGATTTGATAGTTTACTTCCGATGGTTCAATATGATAAATCCATGGGGATTGATCGCTTTTATCGATTCAGTATCATCCCATTTTTCTGTTTTTAATTATCTATGGTGGTGGTTTTTTGATAATGGTATATTTAGTTTGTTATTTTTATCTGATTTTGATGTGATCTAGGTTGATATTGGGTTCCTTTTTTTGTGGATTGATCATGTGGGTGTCTTATCTCTTGGATTCCTTGACCAATTATTTGGAGTGAATCGATTGAGGCCAGGGATTCTAGAAATATCTTAATTGTGTGTAAATTATTGAATTATAATTCAATTTTTACACTAGGTGTATGGTATGGACCAAACTAATGATTATAATGTTCATTATTTAGAATAATCTAGTCTTCAATTTGTGATCGCATGTAGTTTTGCACAATTTTTCACTCTTTATTTTCTATATAGTGTGTTATCCTTTTTTTGGTCCTTCTATGTTTCTTTGTGTTCCTTGTGATTAATTGAAAGACATAAGGATGATAATACCAATATAACTAATATAATATTCATGAAACATATTCATAATTATTATGGGAATATATGAAATCTAGAATAATGTTATGGTTTATCTAATAGATGAATTTTGGTGATTGTATGTTATTTTGTGAAAAATAATTATTTATAATGAATTGGTTAATTCACTACAAAAAATAAATGGTTGATTTGATAGAATTTAATTTGGGGATAAGTGATCCCACATTCTTATGAAGGATATGATTCATTTTTTATAGCCTTAACTAATGCATTAGTTTGTTTTCTAATAACATTGTTTCCATATAAATATTATATACAATGTTAAAGACTTGAAATGAATCATGCAGACCTAAGATGGTTGAAATAATATTTAAGAAGTGAATGTGTTAGATTAAATGGATATATTAAGATACATTTATAGTTTTTCATAGGTTAGTAGGGGATTCAGAAGATACCATGGGAGAAATGGGATACATTTTCAATTATATTGGTGTAGAATTGGCTACAACTTCCTTTCCACAAGTAAAAAGAGGAACATTAGGGTTATTGAGGATTTGGTATTGCTCTAGAATTTATTTAATTGGATTAAAAATAATGAAATGAAAAAACTTTTTTGATTATACAATTTATGATTTCAAAAACATATATTTTGGATGTTTTTTCATAGTAGATGGAAGCAGCTCTGATATGAGATTATGGTGGAATTAGTGGATAGTGGAGATATTAAGAGGTATTGTGGTCCTTTTTAGTTACTATTTGATGAGGACCCCCATGTTTGAATTATGTGTAGATTATTTTATATTAAATTATTGGGTTTTTAATTCACACCCCACCAGAGATTGATAATCTATCATCCGCCAGACATACATGGCCTCTGGTGTATTCCTGAATATCCTGGTTAGAAATAGAAAAGATGGATTTCATCGGCCTCTTCCTTGGTATCCCTTGTATGTTTTAGGATAGGTAAAACCACTTATGATGCATTGTAAGACCCAATAGGTTATTGATTTTGTTATATCCTAGGGGGTATTGGTATATGATGTACTATCATAACCAATGGGTCATATACATAAAACGAACGGTGCACAGGAAAACCCAATGTGGTATATAGTGAATTTTCATGTACTAGAAGATCCAATAAGATGATTATTAGTACATGATCAATTGGGAGACCCCAAAATGTATCAGTATGATATTGGTTCACTGAAAATTCCTATGGGGGTATCAATGAGATGTGATGTGGATGTTGTTGTATGAGGATGTATGGTGGGGGTCATGCACGGATGAAAAATGTAATGAGTTTGATAACCATAATTTTCATGATTGTATACCTCCTTTAACATTGTTGGAGAAACATATTATTCTATTTAATGATTTTAGAATGTATAAGGGCTATTAGGATGTTTGGAGTTGGGGCGTGATATCAAAAAACAAGTTGGGAACGCTGTTGTGGGGTTCATTTAGTATAATACATGATATTATAATACCTTACTTGGTTGTGATATTTGGTGAGTGAGGCTTGCTATGTTTGGGGGGATTATTTGACCTTGTTGGTGCTTAATGTTTCTAATTTTTCTTCAATAATGCTTTAGGGTATTTCTTATAACGACCCATACTTTACATACATTTTTAGTACTTCAAAATTGAAGCACACTTATTACAAAATATTACCAAACTAGGAAAGGACCGTATAGGTATAGAGTCTTTAGAAACTCGGAAACATAAACAACTGGTTCGTAAAGCATCTACTTTGCCTCCCATTTATTTCATCATTTCTAGAGTCCCTTTTGGAATATCCTACTTAATAACCTTGTTCCTAACCTGGGAAAATAAAACATACAAAAGGGTGATCTCAAATGCTCAGTAAGGGTAAACAAAATAAATATCAATCACATCATATACATAAGAACATATCTTTTGGAAATCATAACCTGCAAAAGGGATCATAATTTCATAACATGGGATAAATCATAGTAGTGAAATGTAATCTCAATAATCATAACATAAAACATGAAACATTGTGGCATACACACATAATCATAGAGAATCATTTATTATTAGTCAATACTCATTGCCAATACTATCTTAGTGGACAAAGTCCATTTCTGAACCGTGTTCACTCCTCATTTCAGTCCTATTTCGCTGAACCTGTTTAACCTGCTGTTCCAGCCATGTCTATCTCATGAGATATAAAATCTCTACCAAATGCATTGGAGGGAGATATAGGTCCCACCCATATCATAATGATACCATTCTTAGGTGTGCCACAAAATCATAAATCATACATCATTTCATAACTCATGTAATAAAAATGGGATTCTTAAACGACATGACATCATAAAACAATTCATATAAGTTAAAGGAATTCATAAAAATAATTCCATCACAACATAATCAAATCAATGTAATAATAGGGATAGAAACATAACCCTATATTATCTTAGATGGAAAATAATTTTGATAAAACACTTGAACTCCATTCTTGAGGAAAATATCCTTTCAAATACATTTTCCATTCTTAACATGTCATACAATTTTAAACTAAAAGAAGTTGATTAAAAATAAACTAGAAAACTTTTAAAGGATGATTCTTGGAAATAATGTTTTGAAAATGCAGCTATGCCGTATAAGTTAAAAAAACATTCTTCTCGTACTTTTGTCGGAAAAGTTAAAAAGTACCTCGTACGAAAAAAGACAAAATATTCCTTTCATATCATTTACTAAATACTCACCTAAGGGTAAAATTGGATTTAAACAATTGTAGGTGGATGGAAATAATATTACATATTGAGGAAACATGGATGTGGATGATAAAATACACCCCAGTAAATACAAAAGTATAAACAATCTCGGATAAAATGAGATTGTGATATTTTCCATTACCTTAGATCTGATTTGCTTCGTAAGTGTCCGAACCTCTTGTATAATGATTTATATAATGTAATTGGATTATTCCAGAATTACACTTATTTTTATGATATCATATATGGTCATATTCTTATCTTCTTATTAGTTATATTTCATTACTACTTGTTATTCGGGTGTTTATTACTTTTTGTTCTTATTTTTGTTTTGTCGAATAAATTCTTATATTTCTTTTTAGGTTACAGGTACCTCGTTTCTAGAATGTTATTAGTGTAATATATATCATATCCATTCATTCAATTCATTTATATAATCATTATGCAATGAAGATCATGTAGAACGAGTCGCATCACATCGTGGAGACGGTATTCCGTACGTATGCACGAGCGATGATATCATTTCCATGATCGTGAAATTGCAATGGAGTGTATTTAAACTATTTTAGAATCAATATCACTTTACAATAATCATATATAGTTATTATTTACACCATTATACCTATCCTAGTAATTTGGTGGTGGAAAATAGATTACACCACGGCGTGGAGACGGTATTCCGTACGTACGCATGCGCGGTGATTTCGTTTTCCGTAGGATGGATAGATAGTGAAATATGGTTGTTTCATACTTATAATAACATATCAGTATATGAGTGATACTGATGTTATTACTTCATAATGAAACAACTAAAGAATAATAAGTGGAAGAAGAAATAATGCTGAAAGAATCGGTAACAGACATTACCTCTTCTTTGAAGCGCCTCTTTGAGACCTCCTCTTAGGGAACTAAAATTGGTCTTTGAAGAAGACCAGGACCTCTAAGATGTTTCTAGGGAAGTGGATAAGATAATTTTTCAGGGTTTGTCCGAGCTTGAAGGCTCAAAGTGCTATGAGGAAATGAGGGAGGAGGTGCCTTTTTATAAGGGAGGAGAGGGGCACCTTTGGAATTACTAAAAATATTATTTTATTATAAAGTAAAATTCGTTTTTAAATAGCTCCAAATTGATATATTTCGAAGATAAGTGGGGATGGGTCGAAATACTCTCATCCAATAGAATTTAGACAAGTTTAGGTGATTATATTAACCTTATCTTTTAGTTTTAACTCTTAGTTAAATAGATTGGCATTTACCATGTCACTTTGTAATTTTTTATTATATAGTTAATAAACTTACCATATACATCTATGCGACCCACATGTAGTCCATTAATGATACAACTATCATGATATAAGTATCTTGGCCGAACCGTAGATTTTTAGGAATATAATAACAATTAATAATATAATATTTTTTTAAAAACTATTTTATGTCAATTTCGACACTATTTGGTAATTGATTTTTGTAAAAATCATAATATAATGATTAGTTCGTAAAAAATTAATTAAATCAACAATAAAATGTCATATTAACATATAAAATTATTTTAATTCATAAAAACTCTCAAATTACATTTATTTGGGTATTTATAACATCAATTATGTCAATATTTCATTAATAAGATAATTACAGCATCATTATTGTATCATAAATAAATCAAATTATTTTAAGTCTAAAAATTACAAATAAAATACCATTATGTTGGAAATCTTTTTAGATTTCTAATTAATATCTATAGTCGATTTTATCTTATGTATAACCTTATATTAAAAATGATTTAGTTATTAAACATTGATTTTAACTATTTTAACCCTTCATTATGTAAATTGATAATAAATTTCCTAATCAAATCCAAGTGGGCCTAAATGGTAATATTTTATTCCTAAGGTTGTTTTTGGTCGAATTACACTTATCCAATAGAAATAGGTCATGTGTTAGGGTAATAATAATAACACATTTACCCATAATTACACTATTTACTTTTAACTGTGGTAAAAAAATTAAAAGTTACTATTCACCAAAAATTATTTTCATCTCATTGAACCATATTTTAGTCCTCGATATTAACCGTGTCTCTCGGATTTTTGAAATTCTACTCAAAGAAGCGGTAAAATTATGTTTTATGAAAAATTCAGTTTATTTAACTACCACTTAGTGGTTTCACTATTCATCAAAAAATGAACGTTTCCAGAAAAATACCAAAAATTAGGCTTAAGATATATTTGATATTATGAATTCAAAAATGATTTCTATTTTATCAAATTCAAAACATATCATTTAAATTAACTAATTTAATAATTAATTCACGTTGTCAAAACAAATAGCGTGTTTTTAAGAGATAATAATTATCAAAAGATTGACACTTGTTTATGTCTGGTTTAAATGTGAAAATACATCCAATGAACAAAATTGTATTAAATTATAAAAATATATTATAAATATACTTTAAAACCACTCAAATTAATAATTTATCACTATTAATTATTTAGATTAACATATTTGTTTCTAATTAAAATTTAGTAATTTTCACTATTCATTAGAATATGAATGTTATCCTAAAAGTACCAAAATTTCACCCTAAGATAATTCTGATATTCTGAATCCAAAAATGAGGTCTATTTTGAAAAAAAAATACAAAATTTCACAAAGTGGTTATTACTATTCATAACGGCTAGTTTTAATAATATTTTAATAGCATATCGTTGTTTAGTGAAACTCGGTATTGCATACGACGCAAGCTATCGAGGAAGGCCGCGGTTGCGTGTAAAGAAATACAATCTAGTGTTGGGTGTAGTGAAATATTCCTTTGATGATTTATATAACATAAAAACAAAATATTTCCCATAAAAGTCTCGGGTGTTACATTCTACCCCCCTTAAAATGAATTTCGCCCTCGAAATTTGTCACTTTGTAACAAAAAGATGAGGATACCTCTCCCTCATCATATCCTCAAGCTCCAATGTAGCTTCTTCTAATTGGTGGTTCTTCCATAAAACTTTCACCAAGAGAGTGGTCTTGTTCCGTATTACTTTTTCGCTATGATCGAGAATCTCTATCGGTTATTCTTCATAAGAAATACCTTGCTCCAGCGGTACAACTTCTGAGCTGAGTACATGTGAAGGATCAGGTATGTACTTTCTCAGGAGAGATACATGGAACACATCCTGAACTTTAGAGAGATTCGGTGGAAGCGCCAATAGGTCAGAAACCTTTCCAACACGATCCAGTATTTTGAAAGGACCAATATATCTAGGTCTCAACTTCCCCTTCTTTCAAAATCTGATGACCCTCTTTCAGGGAGATATTCGTAAGAACACTTTATCACCCACTTCAAACTGTAGGTCTTTTATTCGGTTTTCAGCATAACTTTTCTGTCAACTCTGAGCTGCTCTTATCTGTTGATGAATAGATTTGACCTTTTCTGACATCTCATCAATAAGATCAGGTCCTAATAGCTTTCTTTCCCCAACTTCATCCCAGAAAGCTGTAGTCTTACATTTATTTCCATAGAGAGCTCCATAAGGAGCCATCTGAATACTGGAGTGAAAGCTATTATTATAAGAAAATTCCACCAAAGGTAGGTTTTGATCCCAACCACCTTTGAAATCCATAGAGCAGTCTCTTAACATATCTTCCAGAGTTTGAATTGTTCTCTCAGACTGACCATCTGTTTGAGGATGATAAGCAGTGCTGAAACTCAACTCTGTATCCAAAGTATGCTGAAGACTTCGCCAGAACTTTGAGGTAAATCTCGGATCCCGATCAGATATAATAAAAAGTGTTACTCCATGCAATCTTACCACTTCCTTCACATATATCCTGGAAAGCTGATCCAGAGAGAAATCCCCTCTAATATCAATGAAGTGTGCCGACTATGTAAGACGATCAACTATGAACCAGATAACATTATTGCCTTTGGATGTTTTAGGAAGTCATGTTACAAAGACCATAGTGATGTTTTCCCATTTCCATTCGGGTATGGGTAATGGTTGTAACATCCCCTTAGACTTCTGTCACTCATATTTAACTTACTGACAAACCAAGCATCGAGAGACATATTCAACAACATCTCTTTTCATGACATCCCACCAGAAGTACTCTTTCAGGTTCCTATACATCTTCGTGCTTCCAGGATGAATATAGAATGAAGAACTATGAGCCTCATCCAGCAACTCCTTCTTTAATTCTAGGATGGGAGGTACACAAACCCGATTCCTGAACTTTATTATCCCATCACAATCAAGGTTGAATTCAGGAATATTTCTCACCTTCTTTTGTAACTCTACATCGTCATTCTATGCCTCTTTAATATTCACATGTATAGATCATTGAACATTCATTTGAGAAAGATATGATTTCCCCCTTCCATTATAATTCCAAGATCCATCCTTTGTAAATCCATAAATATTGGATATTTTTTTATCCTCATCATGGATAAACTGGCATGGTCTTGTCAACTTAATGCATCTGCCAACTTGTTTGCTTTCCTAGGGTGGTAATGAATTGAGCTGTCATAATCCTTAATCAGCTCCAACCATCTTCTTTGGCGCATAATCAGCTCTTTTTGTGTGAAAATATACTTTAAAAATTTATGATCAGTATAAATATCACACCTTTCTCCATAAAGATAATGTCTCCAAATCATTAATGCAAAGATTACCGCAGCTAACTCCAAATCATGAGTGGGGTAATTTTGCTCGTGGATTTTCAACTGTCGTGAGGAATAAGCTATCACAATATCATTTTGCATAAAAACACACCCTAATCCCTTCTTAGATGCATCACTGTAGATCACAAACCTTTATCCACTACAAGGCAGTGTGAGTAGAGGTGCACTGGATAACCTTCTTTTTCAACTCCTTGAAATTCTCTTCACATTCTTCCGTCCAAACAAACATAACTTTTTTCTGTGTCATCCTGGTTAGTGGATTAGATAATCATGAGAAATCTTTCACAAAACGTCAATAATATCCAGCCAAACCAAGAAAACTTTGGATCTCAGTTACTATTGTTGGTCTCGACCATCATTCGATAAACTCTGTTTTTGATGGATCCACAGATATCCCCTCTTTTGAGATTATGTGACCCAAAAATGAAACTTTTTGAAGCCAAAATTCACACTTTGTAAATTTGGAATAAAGCTTCTCCTATCTCAGGGTATTCAATATAATTCTCAAGTGATCTTTATGTTCTTCCTTGACCTTTGAATAGACAAGAATATCATCTATAAAGACTACCACAAATTGATCAAGATAGTCTCTAAAGAATCTATTTATCAGATCCCTGAAGATAGCAGGGTCACTAGTAAGACCAAAAGGCATCACTATAAATTCATAATGTCCATACCTTGTACGGAAATCCGTCTTTGGTATATCCCCCCTTTTGACCCTTAATTGATGATACCCTGAATGAAGATTAATCTTGGAAAAGTATTGAGCTCCGCATAGTTGGTCAAATAAGCCATCAATGCATGGGAGAGGATATTTGTTCTTGATAGTGATCTTGTTAAGTTCTCGATAATCAATGTAGAGTCTCATTGTTCCATATTTATTCTTAAAAAATAGAACAGGTGCTCCCCAAGGTGACGCACTAGGGCGTATGAATCCCTTATCAAGATTCTATTGGAGTTTCTTCTTCAATTCCTGCAACTCAATCGGGGCCATCCTATAAGATGTCTTTGAAATAGGCAAAGCACCCGGTACGAGTTCTATTGAAAACTCAACTTCACAATTTGGTGGAAGACCCAGAAATTTCTCCGGAAATACATCATCACACTCTCGTACAATGTTAATATTATTAATCATGAGTTTCTCAACAACCATTTGGGATAAATAACCTTCATTTAGTGGAATCAAGACCCATAAGATGGAAGAAATTTCCACTGGAAGGATATGTTCATCCTTGCATCGATAGACGATCATAGATTGATCTGGAATATGAAATGTGACTTCCCTTCTTTGGAAATTGATATGAGCTCCATATAAAGAAATCCAATCCATGCCAAGAATCACATCAAATTCCACTATAAGAAGGATCACAAGATTTGCAGTAAGCACTTTCCCACAAACTTCAATCGGGGAAGAATTATAAACTTTTGATGCGACTGTTGTTCCATTAGGGGTTGTCACATCTAACTCAGCATCTAATTGTTGAGGTAATATGGTGATACCCTTAGAAAATTCTTCATAAATAAAAGAGTGTGTGGATCTAGAATCAAATAAAACATTTGCTAATTTATAGTGGATGGTAAGTGTACCTTTCACCACATCGTTATCGTACTCCACATCCCTAATAGAAATTGCATGTGACTTTCCTTTGTATTTTTCCTTAAGAGTTTGTTGACGTCGACCATCACCATCAACCCTTGGATTTGGGCATTGATTTGCATAATGACCCATATCCTTGCACTTGAAACATTGAAGTGTAGTAGGTTCATTCTGTTTATCCCTTCCTTTGTTTGCATCATTAGACATCTTCATCCCATCATTGCAGCATTCAAATGCCTGATGACCTTCCTTTGCAAATTTGAAACATTTACTTGTCCCTTTAAGACAACTCCCTCCATGTTTCATTCCACACATTGAGCATAAGGGAAAACTCATCTTCTTTTCAGTGTGGTCTTTATATTTTCCTTTGAATTACATTTTCCGCTTCTTATCAAACCCATGTGACTGATGGGTTACACTAATCTCCATCTCAACCTTGAGAAAACATCGAACAATTTCATCATAGCTATTGAAGTCCCTTATGGATAAGGCCCTTCGAAAACTTGGTTTTAAGCAACTAAAAAATCGATCGATCTTACTCTCAGGTTGGATAATAATACCAGAAGCATACCTTGAAAGTCATGTAAAATTTTCTTCATAGGTACCAACAGATTCATCATCCTTTTTCTTGAGTTCAAGAAACTCTTTCTCCATCTTTGTTCGGAGAATACGAGGGAATTACTTATTGAAAAATAAGTTCTTCAACTCGTCCCATTCCATGGACTCAATTTCATCCCTTTGCCTCATATTCTTAATAAGATTCCACCACTGATCATCATCTCCTTCCAAACGATACACTGCTAGGATGACATTAACATGTTCAAAACATTGAAGAACTGAAAACATATTTTCACTAGTATTAATCCATTGTTCAGAAACTAATGGATCAGTTGACCCACTGAATGAAGGTGGACGGTTCCTCATGAAGGATTCAACAGAATGTTTCTCCTTCCTTTGCTCGTTTGGAAGTCCTTCATGATTCATAGCTTGAGAAAGTTGTGTGAGCATGGATACAAGATTTTTCATTCTAGCTCCCATAACATTTGGTTGCTCAGGGGGACAATCATTTCATTGCCCATCGCATTCCGCATTGACACGGTTCCTTCAGGTTCCAGCCATTGACTAAAACCAAGAAAAATAGTTTGAGCAACACTAATTATAATTGGAGAACAACACAATAAAGAATAAAATTTCACACTTAAGGTCTTATCCTAGGTTATTCATGGTCATTTATAAAACACTAAGATTGTGTTCTATGCTTAGACTTATCCTTAGGATTCTTACTAAGGCGTTCACATCCTAGTTTCCAAAGGTTGACTATACCTTTCCTATGATACCAACTATAATGGTCTGGAATTACTTCCAGTGGACTATAATTGATACCTATCAGGGCACTCCATGGGAAGCTACACCCCCTGGGGGGGGACACACCACCATCCCCAGTGGAAGCCATTTCTTCATGAAGCCCTTGGGAAGATAGCCATGCTTCGTCCAACACTCACATGTGAGAGTTCCCATGGATCAGATACATTCCTACCTCCTTTGCCTCTAATACCAACTATAACGACCCATACTTTACATACATTTTTAGTACTTCAAAATTTATGCACACTTATTACAACATATAACAAAACCAGGAAAGGACCATACAGGTATAGAGTCTTTAGAAACTGGGAAACATAAACAACTGGTTCATAAAGCATCTACTTTGCCTCACATTTATTTCATCATATCTAGAGTCCATTTTGACATATCCTACTTAATAACCTTCATCCTGACCTGGGTAAATAAAATATACAAAAGTGTGATCTCAAATGCTCAGTAAGGGTAAAAAAATGAAATATCAATCACATCATTTACATAAGAACATAACTTTTGGAAATCTTAAAATGAAAAAGAGATCATAATTTCATAACATGGGATAAATCATTGTAGTGAAATGTAATCCCAATAATCATAACATAAAACATGAAACTTTGTGGCATAAATACATAATCATACAGAATAATTTCTTATTAGTCAAGACTCATTCACAAGACTATCTTAGTGGACAATGTCTATTTCTGAACTGAGTTCACTCCTCGTTTCAGTCCTGTTTCGTTGAACCGGTTTAACCTGCCGTTCCAGCCATGTCTATCTCATGAGATATAAAATCCTTAACCAATGCATTGGATGGAGATATAGGTACCACCCATCTCATAATGATACCATTCTTATGTATGCCACAAAAACATAAATCATACATCATTGCATAACCCATGTAATAAAAATTGGATTCTTAAACAACATGACATCATAAAACTATTCATATAAGATAAAGGAATACATAAAAATAATTCCATCACAAAATAATCAAATCAATGTAATAATAGGGATAGAAACATAACCCTATATTATCTTATATGGAAAATAATTTTGATAAAACACTTGAACTCCATTCTTCAGGAAAATATCCTTTCAAAAAAAAATTTCCTTTCTTAACATGTCATACAATTTTAAACTAAAAAAAGTTGATTAAAAATAAACATGAAAACATGTAAATGAGGCTTCTTGGAAATAATGTTTTAAAAATCCATTTATACCGTATAAGCTAAAAAACATTCTTCTCATACTTTTTTCGGAAAATTCAAAAAGTACATCGTACGAAAAACGACAAAAGATTTCTTTCATTTCTTTTACTAAAAACTCACCTAAGGGTAAAATTGTATTTAAAAAATTGTAGGTGGATGGAAATAATTTTACATATTGAGGAAACATGGATGTGGATGATAAAATACACCCCAGTAAATACCAAAGTATAAACAATCTCGGCTAAAATGAGATTGTGATATTTTCCCTTACCATAGGTCCGATTTGCTTTGTAAGTGTCCAAACCCCCTGTATAATGATTTAAATAATGTTATTAACTTATTATAGAATCATAATTATTTTTATGATATCATATATGGTCATATTCTTAGCTTCTTATTAGTAATATTTCATTACAACTTGTTATTCGGGTGCTTATTACTTTTTGATCTTATGCGTGTTTTGTCGAATAAATTATTATTTTTCATTTTAGGATATAGATAACTAATATCTAGAATTGTACTAGTGTAATATATATCATATTCATTCATTAAATTCATTTGTATAATCGTTATTCAATGAAGATCATGTAGAACGAGTCGCATCACATCGTGGATACGGTATTCCGTACGTACGCACGAGCGATGATATCGTTCCCATGATCAGTAAATTGTAATGGAGTGTATTTATACTACTTCAGAATCAATATCACTTTACAATAATAATATATAGTTATTATTTACACCATTATACCAATCCAAGTAAGGTTGTGGTGGAAAATAGATTACACCACGGCGTGGAGACGGTATTCTGTACGTACGCACGCGCGGTGATTTTTTTTTCCGTAGGATGGATAGATGTTGAAATAGGGTTGTTTCATACTTATAATAACATATCAGTATATGAGTGATACTGATGTTATTACTTCATAATTAATCAACTAAAGAAGAAGAATTGGAAGAAGAAATAATGTTGAAAGAATCGGTAATGGACATTACCTCTTCTTTGAAGCGCCTCTTTGAGACCTCCTCTTAGGGAACTAAAATTGGTCTTTGAAGAAGACCAGGACCTCTAAGATGTTTCTAAGGAGGTGGAGAAGATAATTTGGCAGGGGTTTTCCGAGCTTGAAGGCTCGTAGTGGTGTGAGGAAAAGAGGGAGTAGGTTCCCTTTTATAAGGGAGGAGAGGGGCACCTTTGGAATAAATACAAATATTATTTTATTGTAAAGTCAAATTCGGTTTTTTATATCTTCAAATTTAAATATTTTGAAGCTAAGGTGGGGATGGGTTGAAATCCTCTCATCCAATAGAATTTAGACAAGTTTAGGTCATTATATTAACCTTATCCTTTTGTTTTAACTCTTAGTTAATTAGATTGACATTTTCCATGTCACTTTGTATTTTTATATTATATAGTTAATAAACATACCATATACATCCATGCGACCCCCATGTGGTCCATTAATGATAAAAATATAATTATATAAGTATCTTGGCCGAACCGTATATTTTTAGGAATATAATAACAATTAATAATATAATATTTGTTTAACAAACTATTTTATGTCAATTTTGACACTATTTGGTAATTGATTTTTGTGAAAATCATAACAGAATGATTAGTTCGAAAAAATTAATTAAATTATTTCTAACATGTCATATTAACTTATAAAATTATTTGAATTCCGAAAAACCTTAAAATTACATTTATTTGTGTATTTATAACATCAATTATGTCAATATTTCATTAATAAGATAATTACTGCATCATCAGTGTATCATAAATAAATCAATTTATGTTAAGTCTAAAAATTACAAATAAAATATGAATATGTTGGAAATATTTTTAGCTTTCTAATTAATATTAATATTAGAATTTATATTATGTATAGCCCTATATTAAAAATGATTTAATTATTAAACATTGATTTTAACTATTTTAACCCTTCTTTAAATAAATTGATAATAAATGTCCTAATCTAATCCAAGTGTGCCTAAATGGTCATATTTTATTTCTAAGGTTGTTTATGGTCGAATTACACTTATCCAATATAATTAGGACATGTGTTAGGGTAATAATAATAACACTTTTACCCTTAATTACCCTATTTACTTTTAACCTTGGTAAAAAAAAGTAAAAATTTACTATTCACCAAAAATTATTTTCAACTCATTGAACCATATTTTAGTACTTGATATTAACCGTGTCTCTAGAATTTTTGAAATTATACTTATAGAAGCGGTAAAATTATGTTTTATGAAAAATTCAGTTTTTTTAACTACCACTTAGTGGTTTCACTATTCATCAAAAAATGAAAGTTTCAAGAAAAATACCCAAAATTAGGCCTAAGCTATATTTGATATTATGAATTAAAAAATGATGTATATTTTACCAAATTCAAAACATATCAGTTACATTAACTAATTTAAAAATTAATTCATGTCATCAAAACAAATAGCGTGTTTTTAAGAAATAATAATTATCAAAAGATTGGCACATGTTTATGTCTGGTTTAAATGTGAAATTACATCCAATGAACAACATTGTATTAACTTTTAAAAATATATTCTAAATATAATTTAAAACCACTCAAATTAATAATTTATCAGTATTAATTATTTCGATAAAAAATTATGTTTTTAATTAAAATTTTGTAAATTTCACTATTCATCAGAATATGAAAGTTATCCGAAAAGTACCAAAATTTCACCCTAATCTAATTTTGATATTCTGAATCCAAATATGAAGTCTATTTTGAAAAATAGTAATTACAAAATTTCAAAAAGTTATTATTACTATTCATAATAGTTAGTTTTATTAATATTTTAATATCATATCGTTGTTTAGTGAAACTCGGTATTGCATACGACGCAAGCTATCGAGGAAGGCCATGGTTGCGTGTAAAGAAAGACAAGCTGGTGTTGTGTGTAGTGAATGATTCCTTTGATGATTTATATAACATAAAAACAAAATATTTTTCATAAAAGTCTCGGGTGTTACACATCTCTTACTTTTCATAATATGTCTTGAGTATGATCATATTCGGTAAACATTTTATACCCACTACATATATATAAATATGAAGTCTATATAATGTATTTGGAGGCTTATTCAAACATATCTAGTTCATTTTGGAGTTTTAAAGGATTTATTTCTTTAGGATTGTGGAATGCTTTATTTTTTGTTTTTTAATTTTTTATGACCTTCACATGCATGGTGGGATATGGGTATCATAATTTTTATATTAATGGAATGTAGTTTGTTCATGTATGCTGATATTTCCTATCAATACATTATTTTATATTTAGAATAATTCCTCCTATATTTTTGATTTCATAACATTAGTTCTAATCGTTACCACATATCATACTATAGGTGGCGTTCAAGGATCACTATATCATTCTCGTTACTAATGACCTTGGATGAACTTTGAAAATTTGACCAATACCAACCATTTTGAATAAATATCTAAAAATGGTTTGGATATATGTTTGTATAAGAATTTAATAGGTATTTTATACCATGTTTAATGAAGAACCAAGCTAGTAGGCCCAAAAAATTTGGCCTCCTATACCTGCGGATCTAAAAAAGCATTGGTATAGGTCTATACCACTGATTTTGAATATTAGTTGGTATAGATAAACTTTTTTTATGAAATATATTTTCAAATAACATTAAATAAATAAACTTTTTAATTATATATAAATATATATTATCAAGTAAATTAAACTGATTGAAGTATAATGGTTATGTTGTTGAAGTATATATGGGAGTTGTTTGGATAACAAATCTCTAGATTTTTTTAACAATACATAAACTAAAAATTTCCCAAAAAACATTGATATAATTATTTCATACATATGAACTTCAAAAATGTATTGGTAACAATTTATATAGACCATGAATACAATTGGTTGCACCAAAACCGTTGATATGGGTACATCCTGACACCGAAATAACCAACGACTCTCCAAACAATTTTATATAGGCTATACTAATTATTTACGAACGTAAACAGTTGGTTCCAAACCATTAGTATAAAAATTTTCTATTGTATTGAGGGCTACTGGTGGGGGAATGGGGTCATGAAAGAGTGTAAGTGAGCCTTGGTGTGGTTGGGGGATTACTTTACCATGTTGGTGCTTATTTTTTCCTCTATTTATTCATGGGTTCATTGGTATTCTTAAACTAAATATACATGGAAGGTATTTATTATGATTATATTGAGTGATATTGTCATGATCAATACACATATATATATATACATCTTAGGTTTGAGGTGGTATTTTGAGACAGACATGAGCGTCCATATGTTTGGTTGGAGTTCTCTAGGAGTCTCTACTATATGATTTTGGTATGGTTCTATTTTGGGTTTTTTTCTTTAACAAAGACTTGTACATGAATAATTGGATATGAGTACCATTAATATAATGTTAATGGAATGATGTTTTTTATGAATTATTATCTAATCTATTAATCCTTTCATTTATTTGCATTAAATGACTCATATATGTGTGATTTCATAACCTCAGTGATAGTTAAAATATTGTTGCCTATTAGTGGTAGGATATAGTGGTCATTATTTGCATTCTATAATTAATAGACTAGGAGAGGTACTATCGAGGGATGGGGTCAAACAATAGTTGTATAAAAGGTGATGGTTGAGTGTTAGGATGAATAATATAGTTAGGAACTTGTGAGGGCTTTATGGGTTTGGTAGAGAAATAGTGTCACTAATCCTAGTGCGCGATGTTAGAAATGGATATTGACTAAAAAAATGGATTTTAGGTCCCCTTATAATTTGATGCATACACACTAAAAAATTTTAATTGGAAAAGTTAAGTTTTTTTACTTGGTAGCAACCCATTAAATGTACAAGATTCGTGATTATATACAATTTGTTTAAATGGTGAAACATTAAAAAATTATGATAAAAAATATTAAAAATATTCATAATTTATTCAATTCTACAATAATTTTTACTTTCCTCCATATTTGAAAATATGGATCATTGATTTCATTTACATGTTGTTTAGTGTTTTTAGGCTCAATAGAAAAACCTTGTTGATCAATAGAGAGTTGACCCAATAGATGAGGAGGAGCAGTGGAAAATGTCACTATGATATTTTAAGTTTAAAATCACAGAATGGTATGAGAGGAGTGTCTCTGAAATAGATACATAGTGTTGGCTAGAGGAAGTGGAGATATAATTTAGTCTCATATTGTCATGATCAGAGTATTTGTTTTTTCTTGTAATGATTCAGATGAGATGGGTATCCCCGTAGTAGTGGATTCGGTACATGGATGAGTAGAGACAGGTGGCTGTTTCATGGGAAATTTTTTATAAAATGTTTTATAGAGTTTCAATCATGGATGGTGTGGGAAGAAAAGAAGTCGGAGTTACTCTCCCTTGAGTAAGAAATCTAGGGTTGTTTAGATATCAGGGTAAAATTTAAGTGCGATCATCATAGGGACCATTATATGTTTTTAGATGAGGAGTCCAAAGAGCATCATATTAAATATGATTTTCATATAACTATCATATATGTGGTCAAAACTTTTATATTTCCTATATATCTACATTTATATAAAAAGTATGATGCTATAGACATGATTCATTCACTAAGTGTATAACCTTGAGAGAGAGAGGTCAATATATCCTTTTGAGGAGTGGGTCTTTATATGGAGGATCTAAGACTTTTAGGAAATAAATATTTAGATCCATGGGGTCTCAATTGCAATAATTATTTCCATATTTTTAATGAAAATTAGTTATTATAAAACTATTGGGGGATCTAGGAAATTTTTTTGATATTATGGGATGCTTGGTCACCATCGACAGAAGTGCCTGACCTTTCTTGGAGATCAATGCATTTCATGTGGTTTGATCTTTCATTACCCTCAACAATAATTATATCCACTGAGATGTGAATAAACTAATGGAAGTTAGTCACAACATATCTCGAATCCTTTGGGGACTAGTTTTTAACATGACCATGGTGGTGGTCATCAGTAGTGACACATGAGCGCTATATGTGGTTAGATTCATGCTATAGATGTACCACCACCAAAGGGACTAGATATTGTCTTAGGTAATATATGATTATATTATAGTTTGATTTATGATTTTTTTTGATTTTGGAGAATTACACTCCTTTTATTATTCTTCCTTTTATATTACTTTGGACTATTAGTGGATAGGATTATGGTTCCCCTATATTATCGACACAAGTTTTAGCTGAGTATTTCTTGTTTGATATGTGTCGAAGATGTAGAATGATATAGGAATGACATCAGTAAGTTATATATATATATATATATTATTTATATTTTCAGAATACATCATTCATGGAATTAAATAGTTGTATTTTGTGAATACAATTATTGACTATTTCTTGTGGATTGATGTGTTATGTGATGAGAAGATCTATCATGTAGTTTTCATTGGAATGTGGGATCGTAGAATGGTTTGATGGTGTTCAAAGCTATTGTTATCCCAATTAGTTTATTTTTCATAGGTTTTAGCATCGGCAAACGCAATGGACTTTCTAAGAGTTATGGAGGAGTTCATGAATTTTTTTCAAGAGTATTTTTTATCTTTTTCCAATCTATATGACATTGCGTTCAAGATCAAGTTATAATGTAGTGTTTCTATAATATTGATGGATCCTTATCAAATAGGGCCATTGGATATGATGTAGATAGGTTTTATTTTTCTATGTGTGTCCCTATGTGATAATGAAGTGTTATTAAATGAAAGGTAGATGGTAGTAAAATTTTGTGGGTAGAATAATGATTTAAAGACCACTTTCCATAGTATCCTAGAGCTGAGGGTAACAATATTTCACTGGAAAATGATTCCAGTGATTTCATTCCAGATGACTAAATAGTTTAGTAGTATTTTTAAACTGGATACAAAATTGAGTATTACATTAAAATGAAAATTAAAAATTAAAACACTGTGAAATTAAATATTATTGATCCATGAACTAATTTAACAATTCATTCTTTGTATCTTGGGGGATGGAATCAAAACATGGGTGTTATGATATGCTTCATAAGGGATACATAAATTGTAATCTATCATAAATAAATATGGAATAATAATTTTGGAAAAATTAATTACTCAAAACACATATCATTAAATAAAAACCTAAGCATGAAGAATAATGTGTACAGAATAAATGATGATCAGAAAATGAATAGATCATTAAGAAAATACTTATATAATATGAAGGTAGTAATCCCATGGATAAGAATTTCCGAATTCTAGGAAATTATTAATATTGTATTTCACAATATCTAATAACAGGATATCAATACCATCAGGGACATGAGCCAGGAATGCTTAATATTTTGCGTAGGTATACACAAGAACCACATTTAATGTTATCTTACATATTTATCTCATTGTACTTGTTGATGTGTCGAGAGGCTTTATAATTCATGTCCATGCTCATCACTACATATCTAATGCATTGGTCATATTTCAAAGAAACAGTTTGATTCCTATAAAATATTCCTCATCTATAAATATTAGTTTTTATTAAATAATATTAATTTATTAAAAATTCCCCTAAACAATTAGATAACATTCAAAGTAAATTATTTTAGGAAAAATTTGTATATTCACTAAAAAATAAATTAGTGAGATTTTATTTTTCTAACAATGTTTATAAACATTTCTAATTCATTTATAGATATTTGTAAACATAACTAATTAAAGCCACCTCATTTTCCAAAATTTTTTACAAACACATGTAAATGACAATTCGTTAGGAGATATTTCCAAAAATAAGTCATTAATTATTTTTTCATTTATTTAAATAAATTTTTTATAATATTAGTGATATTTATAAGAATAAAAAATTTGTTTCCCTTAAGTTTGTGATATAATATTTAATTTTCAATAAATGACAAATCATTTTTTAACATTTATAAAAAAGTTAGTAATAATTTTATTATTTTTTTAGAAAAAATCAAAAATTTAACTTTTTTTAAAGATAATTTAGAAAAATATATTTTTTAATTACATACCCTTGGCCCACATGACCCACTTTCCTATCCCAAACACCCACTAGTGACCCCTCTCCCATTGAACCCACCCTAGATAACACTATCCCCACCCCTCCCCTCTCTCGTACACCCAATACCCACCCCATCGAATGCTCTCCATTACCATTCCCTCTTCCATTGTTCCAATAACCTCTCTTTCTCACCCTAGTGATCAGTCTACCAAACATATAACACACTAGAGGCTTCACCGCATCGATGTTGCCCTTTTCTACGTCTCTTGTATGACCAACACAACCTAAAAAATGTTAGCATCAAGAATAAAACCATGCCACCCAACTAGAGGTGTATATGAACTCACATAAACGTCTTTTGAATAATTAATTTTATTATATTATATTTATATATAAATATATAAATTAGTTAAAGTAATTAAACTATCATATTATATATATTTATTGATATAAATATATTTATCTTTATATGTTTATATTTTATGTTTATTTATATATATGAATAAATATATATATGTTTATACATTACCATTACATTTATCTTTTATATTATATACGTTTTTATATAAAATATATATGCTTATGTTTGATATTATATATATATGTTATATATATATACATATATATATTTGTTTAATTTTTTTTGTTTAATTATATGTTCATATATATATGTTTATATATATAGGTAGATATTATATATATGTATTATATGTCTATAATATATATATATATATTTGTTAATATATATATATATATATATATTTGTTAATATATATATATCTGTGTGTGTGTAAATATATATTTGTATGTATACATATATATAACTATAATTATTTTTAATTAGGCACATTTAAAAACACTAATAAACATGTAAGTAAAATAAAAACATTTTTCTAAAATATGTGACTATATTTAAAATATATATGTGTTTTTATATATAAATATATCAATATATATATATGCACATATATATATATATATCAGTGTGTCTGTCTGCCTATCTGTCTGTCATTGTTAATGTATATATAATGAGATATATATATATATATGTGTTTATATATGTGTCTTTGTTTATATATATATACACATATTTTTACATAGATGTATCAAAATGAGTAATATATTTATGTGTATATAGTGACCAATCTTGAAAAAGTATCTAATTTAGCGACATTTTGACGAAATGTCCCTAACATAGCGATGCTAAAATGTGACTAAATTTAAAATAGATAGTCTTTTTTATATATAAATAAAAAAATATACATATTTATAAATATATGTTTGTGTGTGTGTGTTCTTATATATAAAAAGATATATATGTGTCTATATATATGTTCTTTTGTTTATATATATAAATATATATTTACATTAATCTGGGTAAACAAGATATATATTTATATTTATATTTAAAGTGATGTTTTCAGAGAAACAATTTTAATCTGAAGACAGGTTTGGGAGACATCCTTAATTTAGAGACTTTTTCTATAAAGCGTCCCAATATTTAAATATAGTGAAATTTTTAAAAACATCGCTAAAAAATCTTAACTTAATTAATGTTATTGGTAGTAATGTTTTATGAAATAATAATATACGTGGTATAATGAAGACTTATATTTATGATAAATATAGTATCCAATGATAATATGAAAATGAATGTTTTTAGAGAAATATAATACCTAAAAAATAACAATGAAAGTGAATTTCAATGCATTATAAAGTAAACTGATCATAAAATATTCAAAGAATGAATTACGATGGTATAATTACACCATATAATCAACAGATTATATGTGAAATAAATGTTTTAGTATAATGATGAATTTAAATACCATAAAAATATTATTAAAATGTTATACATGAAAATAACATTTTCACCATGAAAATAACAATCAAAAAATAGAAATTTATAGAGTAATATGAAATAAATTTTCATTGAAATTAATATTATACAAAATTAATGTAAAATTCAAAACAATGAGGGCTCATTATAGTGAAAATATTTTTTTTATGTTGAGTATTTAAAGAAAACATGTCTTTCACATTTTCATTAAAATGTCAAAAAGTATCTTCTTCAGTAAATGATTGGAAAATTACATTTATAAAATGGGTAAAATTGTCTATAAGAAATAATTTAATATTATTATTATTATTTTTTATAAAAAATTATGTCAAATATGGATGTATAAGAAAAAAATTTCTGATTGAAAATAGAAATAAAGATTGATTTTCTGAAAAATTGTATATCAATAATTTTAAGTACCAACGAGAAAAAAGTGTCACTATTAATTGAAAATTTCATATATGATTAGTGCATAGGAAAATGGATTTAGTTTATTAGATAATGACTAAAAAATTTCCTTCAATTGAAATTCAAGAATAAAAAATCTTGATCAAAATGAGATTGAAGTATAAATCCTTACTACTTTAGTAACATAGAATAATAACCCCCATGAAATAAATTACATCAAATTAAATACCATTAATATAAATAAATAAATTAAATATATATGAAATGGGCATTAGATACAACTCTGAAAAATAAATTGGTTCATAATACCAAATATGTCTCAATGAAGTGGAAATTGATATGAAATCACATACAATGATAATGCCATGAAAGTGGGGATTAACCAATGGGTTTAATATGTGAATCATATTTAAATACCCAATAAACAAGTAAAAATACAATATAAAATAATAACAAGACATTAAACACATAATTTTATAATATCAAAGACAACGGAGAAGTAATATACCCCAATGAGACAAAATTTTTATGATGGAATTCCTTACAAATTGGTAACATTCAAGTGAAATTCACTAAGTTGAAATAATTTAAATTAAAAATTAAAATTCAGGGAAATATGATGGATTATTGTTATTAAAATTAAATGGGGTAGTCTATAAACTGTATAAAATAAATTAAGTGTCTTTCATTATAATATTTTTCAACGAAAGGAAACTAAGACAAAATTACTTCTATAGAGCTTCACTTTAGTTAAACAGGTTTTAACATGTTGTATAATAGTTTTAAAAATGTAATTAATTTATACATGAACTGTATTAAACATTAAAATATTATATATTATCTTTTTATAACATGTTATCACACATTCATTAATAATATTTCATTTTTATAATTATTCATGTGTTAACTTCATTGTTATCTCGTCCATGTTTCTTTATGAATGTTATTAGATTGGAGAATAGGATATAGTTAAATAATATTTGTGATGATATAAATGTAATAAGTATCATATTTATTCATCATATACATTTTATAATCATTCTTTAATATAGTACAATGAAAATGGGATACATCGCTTCATGGGGAAAGCAGGTCATGCATATGCACAATTGATGATATCATTCTATTAATGAGATAAATATTAAGGAATTCGATGATATATAAATTTGAAATAATTAATATCATTTCATCTATATCATATATTTTCATTATTTCCCCCAAAATTTATATTCATGTGATTCGATGATGGAAAATAAATTACATCTATTTGCGAGGTAGTAACCCTCCAAACACATGTATAGTGGATTTATTTCATATTTTTATATAGAAATAGATAGATAAGTATTTCCCATTAATATAATAAAACCTTATTATGTGGTAGATACATGTGTTATTATTTATTATTTATTAATATATAATTTATGGTGGTAAAATAAGACATAAAAAAGAAAGTTCTTTATGAGGATAATTACATTTACTTAGAATAACCTATTTTGGATCTCTTATTAAGGACCACCGGGTTGGAAGTTTTGGATGAGAAAAACCTATAAAATGTGTATTACGAAATTGGTTAATGATTTTGTATTGGTTATTTTGAGATAAATGGCTAGATATTTGTGAATAATTGAATGGAGGAGGTTCACTTTTATATGTGGGGAAGAGTTGTTCTTGGAATCCATTTGGAAAATTCCCAAAACAATACTATTGTATTAAGAATTATATTGAAAAAACCCACCAAATGATCTTATATTATAATTTCAGAAATGATAAGTTATAAATATATCCACATAATATGTTTTTTAGAATTTTATTCAGATAAAATAACGTCATCATTTGGATTTACCCTTAGTAAACAACTTTTTAACCTTAAGTGACCTCATAAATTTTTAAATATTTCCACTATTCATAAAAAAATAGGTTGATATTATTAAATCATATTATTTATGAGAAATAAAAATATTAAATCCATTTTTCAAAATTATATTCATTGAATTTGAAAGTATTAATTTAAAATGAACCCACAAATATTGGGGAAACCATTTTTCATGAAATGCATTTTTCATGCATTAGATGATCTTATTTCAAATATATGAATTGTAATAATCTAAAGATGGGTTTAAATTCATATATTTATATATATAATATATAAATGTAATTTAAGGAATTCATTATTAAATATTAGTTTTACTAATTAATATGGAGAAATATTATGTACATAATAATTGTTTTCACAAATTTCTATTATTATCCTAAAGATAAACTTATAAAAAATCAGTAATAAACATGATTAAAATGTAAATAATTAGATTAAAAAACACTATATTATAATTATTTTACTTTTAAATAAAATTTTATTCATTGTGATACTTCTAAATGTAATAAATATTATAAAAGAAATGATATTTTTATAAAAAAATTCAGTATTATTCAGTATTCACTGCACAATTACACTGTTTTTGGGGAAAAAAATCCATCCTAAGATAAATTTATATGATAATTTAAAAAAATATTTTTTTAAAAAATATGTTTTCTAAAATTTGGAAAGTTTAATTATATCATTTTCTCACAAAAATTAGAATGAATCATTTTATAGAAGAATATATTTTCTATGAAAAAAATTAATTTACTAAAAAAATTGTGATTATTTTCAATAAATTTTATTTTGATTAAGAGAATTAAATTTATTTTATAATTCATTTACTCTTATTCATAACATCCAATTACTTGACTGGGTTTTAAGTGTCATATTTTAAAAAATAATTCATGAGTCGTTTATGCCTGGTGTTGTGTGTAACATATGCTATCAAACATAATATTTTTCTTTTAAAATATATGGGTGTGATGTTCTCCCCAAATTTAATAAATTTAATAAAAAATATTTGAACTTTAACTACTAAATAATAATTTTATATCTGATAAATCAGTTTTTGAAACTCATATTGTAAAAAGGGCTAATCAAATTTTTCTTCTTAAAATAGGGAAAAGGAAATATCAGGGTAATTTCAAATATAAAATAACTTGGTTACAAGTAGGAGAAAGTTGGTGTGAGGTGAATATATTGGGATAGATTAAAAGTGTAAACAATTATGGAGAGTGATAAATTAATCTATTTTTCAATATAATTGTTTTATAGTAGATATGATATTTTATTTTAAATATAGTGAACCTTAAAAATCTATTCAATGGATTTATTTCAATATCATAAGAATAAGATTATATTTCTGTTGCCATATGATAAATTTTGTCTTCATTTGTTACTCTTAGAAATGAATGGAAATGTTCACCAAAACATCATGTGGGTAGTGGTAAGAACATCACCCTTTCCCCCATTTTGGATGTGGTTTTAAGCCATAAGGCCTTTCCAGATGTGGAAGGATTCCACCTAGTATACATGTTTTCCTTTTTTCCAAAACAATATTAATTTAATTACTATAACGTTCCAAAATTTTAATGACCAATAAATACCAAAACACTAAAGATAAGATAAACCATTAAGGTTACCTATACCATTATTCTTATGTCAACAAATGAATTGAAAATATTCCCTAAATAAATATTTCAGTAAAACTTATACTAAACTAATGGTCTTTACTTTCGTAAATGAATCCCAAAATATATTTGATCTTGATAAGATCACATCACACAAAACCTCAAAAAAGGGTGCTTAATAAATGGATTTTTTGATAAAATTTAATCTTATAAACACCTAATATTATTTATATCTATTATGTTAATATTACACGAATACATATATATTTTAATAATAAATACATTCTTTATATTTTTCATGATCATTATAACAAAAATAAAATGAGTAAAATTTTTTCTACAACATAGTTATTAAACCCCAGTACATAAATAATATTTCTCTTTTACAAAAAATATATATATATCATATGTTTAAATATTTTCTATAATTTAACCCTATAGAATATTTCATTATCTCATATAATACTCATGTTCCCAACTTATAAGATAAAGAACAATTAATTGATATCTTAGATGAAATTTATTTATCTCAATTGAACACCCTAGTCTTCCACAACAATTTGATTCTCTATTACAGTCATTTCAATGTAGAAAAATTATTTACTCCTATGATAAATTCTACTAGGTGTCCCTTACCAAATTTCACAAATCAATAAAATTTATTTTTCTTTATATTTGGTTTCCACCACCCAAGATCTTAAAAGATTCCATATTTCTATTTGTGTATGATTATAATAGTTGTGTATGTTATATATCATTAAATATATATCCTGAAAAATGATTATGTGTAATAAAATATCTTTCACTTATATCACTATCACGGTTGGTTACTCAGAATCACCACATTGTCCACCCCATTCAGTGTTAACATCATTCATCCAATTTCCATCCATTGACTGAAAGAGAAATCCATAGAGTGAGAAATAACCATCACATCAGAAAACCATATAATCATTAATATGATGTATAAATCAAGACACCTACTTCTCAATATTAGAAACCATAGGATTAACATAGGAATTTAATTTTCACTATCTATTCAAATTTAATAAGAATTTTCCTAAAGGAAATGTGATGTATCCTAAGAATATCCCACTCGATGTGAAAAACTACTTGCATAGAAGTATCCTACATCATTCATCATGTGATGATTGTGTCAAATTCTGATACACCCTTTTCAGAAATTTTATTGCATGGTAGAGTTTCTCTAGAACCATGTCCACTTGTAGTGTCTATAAATGGATGAATTTATAGGGAAAACAAGAGAATCTATTTCTTACCATGAAATTAGATTGTTATTATATTTGTATCCTCAAATATTATAAAATGGAAATGTTCCATAATCATTTTTTCCCTAAATACTATTCTCCAGATTCATACTAATCTTGTTATGATACCAAATCAAAATACTATAAGCCCTGTATCTTGTAATCAATGTTAACATTACTAATCTAGTATACAATACAAAAAAAACACTTACCGAAGGACAGATTAATTAGTTAGTATTCGTAATCTAGATACAAAATTCAGTATCTCATTAAAATTAATAAAATAAATTACAACATAGTGAATGTAGATATTCTTCATCAAAGAACACATTTTAAGATTCATACTTCAAATATTGTGTAAAGGGAAAAAATAAGGGCAATCTCAAAGACCCATTAATAGTTACATACAGTTGATGAAATCATATATAAATAGGTAACAATCAATATAGAAAGTTAAATAACATAATACACATTATATTTAAAAAATAATAGAATAATTAATAATAATATGGTATAAATAAATGAAGATAAATTAAATCGATATAAATAATTATATGATCATGAAGCTAATCCTTGGATATTGTCAATGTATTAATATCATGGATAATATATTCAAAATTATCAATAAATTAAATAATTATATTATATTTCATGATCTCAGATATCATTATAATAATATAATCACAGACTTGATCTGAGAGAGTTTTATACTAGGTGAAGTATACACTGGAAACACATTTAAATCCATTTTACTTGTTCGTCACATGAGACCTGTCGACTCATCTAAGTGATATATAATTACAGACCCCACCCATCAATACATGTTATATGTATTTCAAATATATGGAATAATTGATTTACTTTATGAATAATATTCTTTATAAAAATATATCTATATTTAGTAATGAGTACATATTTATCCAAAAACATTACATTCAATCAAATAATTGTCAATGTAAAACACTATATGCATAAATTTTATACAGTTTAAGAAATAATCATATCTATAACATAAAATATATAGATATTTAATAGAAATGTAATTAATAATTATCTTAAGAAAATTTATGATTCAACATATTGTTAATGACTAAAAAATAAATATTGATATTTAATGTTAGTGTACTATTTAGTATAACTGATCATAAACAATCCATATAAATAATATGAATAGTTTTATTAAATTATATTCATAGTGGATTACAATAAAAGTGATGTTTTTTTAGGAGTAGAAATTCCACAAGACTATCATTAAACTATTTTGATGGAAAATACCATTTTAATATTTTGAATGAAACCTTTAATGGCTAGAAATTTATAGGATAGTAATAAAAAATTTATTTTAAAGGAATCTTATAATCATTTTCAATAATATTAAATATAATTAATGGTCATTATGTTAGGAGTATTTTATTCCCTGATGAGTATGTTAATACAAGGTTTCTTATTTCAATTTTGACCAAAAAAAATAAAAAAGTGTCTCAATAGAAAAATGATAGGAAAATTACTTTTAAAACATTAGTAAAATTGGATATAATAAATATTTTTAGAAAATAATAAATGTTATTTTTACCATTTTATGAAAAATAATTATATGAAGGAAAAATAATTTTCAACTGAAAAGTGAAATAATCATATATTTTAATGGAAACATTTTCCCAATCATATTAAGTACTAGAGTGGGGAAAATACTTCAAATAATTAATAATTTCCTGAATATCCTAATGATATGAAGTTAAAATGTGTCTAGATTTCCATTATTATATAATTTCCTTCAATGTGAATTCAAATATAAAAAATCATGATCAAAATGATATTGATGCATAAAAAAATACCAATTTCATAAATTTAAAATTAGAACCCATTTTAATGAAATAATTTTAAATTAAATACAATGAATATAAATAAATTCATGATATAAATTTAAAAAGTGAATTAGATACACCACATAAAAATAAATAAATTCATAGGACCTAATATGTTCCAATAGGGTGGAAATGGAGATGAACTCTCTTACAATGTTAATACAATTGATGTGGGGAATAACAAGTTGATTTTGCATGTCTATGAATATGTAAATTCACAAAAAAATAGGTGAAAATTAAATATAAAATATTCAAAATACAATACATGAATATTATTATAATATTAACGATAATGGATATGTAATATAACGAAATTGTAAAAAATTACCTTATAAAATTCCTTACCATGTGGTAACTTTTAATTCATAGAACCATATATGAAATAAATAAAATTAATAAATTATATAAAATTATATATGATGGCTTCATGATATTAAATTTAAAAGGTTCATCATATAAAATATATAAATATAGAAGGTGCATAACTTTTTCATATGTCTCAATTCAAGGAAATTGAAATAAAATCACTTAATTCTTGATCCATTTAGTTGAATGTTCTATAACCTCATGTATAATGGTTCTAAACATATATTAATTTATATAATTACCACATTAGTATTTACAAAATCATATATCATCTTCTTATAGAAAATTATCTCATGTTTATTAATAATATTTCATTACCACCACTTTTTTCAGTGTTAACTCCTTGGTTTTTTCTCTGCAAAAAACTCGTCTGTTTTCTCTTGTTTGTTTCTATAAGTAACGGACAGTAAACATTTCATAATCTCGAGTTTTTTAATTCAATAAATCATTTTATTAATTTTTTAGATCACTTTAGGTTTAGGGTTTTTGAAAATTAAAAATTAATATTTCTTGGTAAATCCATACATTACATGTTTTAAATTATATAAATTATCTACTTTTCATATTAAGTAGATTTTTAAAATAAAAAATAATTTATTATCATGAAAAATATTTACAAAATAAACCTTGGATTATTCTTTTCTATGACCTATCATTAAAACATTCGAAAATATCATTAAAACACGAGATGAGGAGAAACATATTAGTGGTGGGCCTAAAAATGAGGAAATAAATCGTAAGTCCATGAATACGTAAAACAAATGAAGTCATTTTCACAATGATATACTTCTCACCTTTAAGAGTAAATTATATGATGCTATGTGAAAATAAGAGATTTATATAAAACCTATCTAGAAAAATATACCATTAAGGAAACATGGGGAATAATTTTCTTATCATACATACTTGAGATGTAACCATCATGTCTACCATATGATTGCAACCCTCACAACCATGATAAAATAACCCTCATGGTTATACATGAAAGTAATAATCAATGCTAAACATAGAATAACCATCATAGTTAACTTCCAACATTACCTATTTATTAGAGGGATACCATGGAACCACCATTTTTTTATAGTGTAACCACCGTTCATCACAAACAACACCTAATAACTAGATCCTTATCATATGAATAACTACATCATCAATACAATAGATTGAGTAATTGTGAATATTTTAATAGAGAACTATGGACATGCAAAGGAAAATATTTTAATTGAAAACTATCATATAATATTATAAAGGAAAATTCAAAACATCAGGGATTCATGAAATAGGTAAAATCTGCTCATGCAGAACAATTTAAAAAAACATTCATCTTGAATTTATCCAAAACATACATTAAAATTTTTTTAAAAGGAAACCCCCTTACCTTATGTATGAATGTGTTCTTAGAATAAAAATAACATCATGGATAATGAAATTAGATTCATTAATTACTTAATCCATAACCTCGCCCACATATATTTTTAATATTATAAATTTATTAATTTATTTTATAGCCATTTTTATGAGTTATAATGATCAATTTCATCGTTTTGGGAGCATTAATTTCATAGTTCCTAGGTTGGTTAACATTTTTATATTTATAGGTTTTTTTTCAAATGGAAATAGTGATCCACTTGTGAAATCATATGGTATTAATTCACCTTAAAATTTTAAATGGTCTCATATATTGTTCTTATTTCTGGCATGAGGATATCTCATTTGATTAAAGATTAATGATAATTGTTTTGTTTGTTAAAGTGTTTTTTTCGACCATAACATGTAAATTTCATTTTATTTATTATCAAAACAATATGTTAGTTCTAGAAGAAAAAATATATAAAAATATACTTATTGTAATCTTATTTGTCGATAATAATAGTTTCTTACAATCCTTGAAAGCACTAATAGAAAATGAAAAATCATTATCCAGGTAGATAGTTAAACACTGTAATTTTGACAATGTTTTTATTGCATTCAATAATAGAAAATTAGAAAATAAATTTATATGAGGTATTCTATTAGAAACTTATAAGAATATTTTAAAAAAGTGATTCTGGATTTATTAAGAATATATTGATTAGTGAGTTAATGGGAATGTAGAAGAAGAAATATAGATCAAGATATGTTGTTTGTGAAAATTAACTCTTGAATACACCTCCATGAATTACCCCTTAATAAAAATATATTTTCTCTTTTAGTGAGAGAATAACCTTTAAAATGGAGATAGGTAAGTAGATAATGTATTTTATTAAAGTATTTTGGAGCTATAAGCATCAAGGTGATGACATTGTGTGAATAATTGGGGGCCCTTATATAATTTAGGTGAAGGGATCATTAGAAATTTATTATAACATTAAAATATAATATGTAAATTTTAGGGGAAAGACTTAAAAATGTCATATAAAGAATAAATGATATAATAGTATATAAAATGTTATCTCATTCTCATTATTGTTTATTTTTAAGATTTTTAAATAATTTAATTAAATATTATATTAATGAAATATCATTATTGTCAAATTATATACTACTCATTAAAATGAAATTAAAAAAATCAAAACATATAGTAAAATTAGAAAAAATTATTTCATTATATCTTATAAATGACATATTTATTTATATAAATAATTTATCAAATAAATTATATCAAATTAAATTAAATTTAACAATTTAAATAAAATGTAATTGATTGACTAATTGTTTTATAATTACTACATCATCGTTGATCACGAATTTAATCTAATTATTTCTTCCCTAAAAAATGAATATAAATTACCAGGAAGAAGATAAATTTTTTATATTTACAAAAAATATTTATGGTAAAACATCTCTTATGGATAACCATATATAAAAAATGTAGTACTTATTAAAAACTATAGTATGAGAAATTTAAATTTCTTTTAAATAAAATACTATAATGGACTTAATGAAAACCATGTGGATCCAAACATTCCCTAATTAGAAAGGGTGACCATGGGCTGACCCTACTAGAACAATAATTTTTTTTTGTTATTTAATGTTTTTTAAAATTTTAATTAAATTGAATTTATTTATTTTTGTTCTACTAGCACAAGCACTATATTAGTGTAGTATAATAATTTAAGGAAATTATTTCATAGAGAAAATTTAAAAGTAAATTAAAAAAATCTGAATTTAATCTTTTAGATTCACTACTTATGTATATTTACTCATATAGATCCCATGATAAATTATTTTATTTGTTTATTTGACTTTTATTGCCTTGTTCAAGTATTATCCAAGAATAGGGATAAGACTCGTATTATATAACTCTAAAATATGAAATTATATGTAGAAAGCATAATTTGTATATAAAAATAAATAATAATGTAGTTCAAAGACTTTTTAGAAATAAATTATTATCTCTAAGGAACCAAATTTGACTTTCTAAACACTGTGCATGCATTTCGTCCCCATTTTAAATGATTGTTATATTTGTCATGAAATAATTTATAATTTATTTGTTGTTGGAATTTTTTTAAATAATAATATTATTATATTATTATTTATTCATTAAAAATGTCTAATGAATTTTTTACCACAATTATTTCTTGAATATATCACAAAAAATTATTTTATTTTATATAAAATTAGTATTTTTTACGATTAACAAATTTTTAACATTTTTAAAAAATTATCAAAAACTCAGACTAAGATAATTTCATCATGTTAAAATCAAAAATGAAATTTTTTTTAGAATATTATATTATTTGAAAATGATTTTTTTAATTAAAACCATATATGGAAAATATTTAATATGGTTATTTTTGTAATAATTACTTAACATAATGAATTTAACTATTTAATTCAATGATAATAAAAAAATGAAAATATTATTCTACCAGTACTAGGTTTATTAAACATTAATCTTGAAAGGTATAGTTCTTGAGAAATGGATATGTTTTCTAAATCTAAAAAACTATATTAATGTTAAAATACTACATTTATTCATTATATAACCTTTTATAACCATTCTTTAATGTTTGACTTGGAAAATTAGCTACATCTCTTTGTCAAGATGTTAGGTTGTTCGTGTGCATGAGCAATGATATAAATTCCATAATGGGTGAAAGTGTAAGGATGTGGATCTTATAACAATTTTAAAAAATAAATATATTGTCATATTTATCATATAAATTAATTTTTACACCTTTCATACAATCCAAGTGGATTTGTGATGGAAATAAAATTAAATCAGTTTGTGAGGCGATAGTCTGTCGTACACACATGTGATGTTATTATTTCTCATTTCATAGTGAAGGATATTGATAAAATGTATATCATAAATATAATAAAATATCATCATATGCGATATTTTTTTATTATATTATACTAATTAATACAAAATTTCTTTTGGTAAATAATATCTTAAAATGAAAGAGAATAGTGAATGTAATTTTCTTTTCTTAGAAAAACCTCATTTGGGTATCTTATTAAGGATCCTGGGGTTGGTATATTGGAAATGAAAACACATATATGATGTCGATAAGGATATTGGGAAAAGAGTTTGGTAGGTTTTGTTCAATATAATAGTACTTATAGGTGCGAATAAGTGAATTGTGGAGGTTCCTTAAAATAATTGGGGAGGGGCCTTCTTAGATTCCATGGAAACTTTCGAGAAGCATACAACATGAAAATGTAATTCCAAAGAAAAATTATTTCAAATAACCTTGAGTTCTAGTTTTGTTTAAGATAAGGTTTAAATATTTTATTTAAATTGAATTTTGAAAACAATAATTGTAAAATTTACCTTTATATTTTTTATTAACCATCGGTAAACCTATTTTATCGTTAAATATCATAATTAAATTTTCTATATTATCACAATTCATTATGACCCCAAAATAAATTTACATATTAACTAAAATTTAATATTCTTATTCTAAATATGGAATCCATTTTACCGAATTCAATTCATATAATTGTAGTATATTAATTTAAATACGAACACACAAATTGTGTTGAAAATGATATTTTAGAAAATTATTTTTTCAAGCTTAATATGATATCATACTATCTATATAACTAGAAATTATAATGGTAAGGATTTTAATTCAAATATATATAAATATATATATAATGTATTAATTTAATTTAAAAAATTAATTATTTAATATTATTTTAAATAATAAAAACAGAGAAACATTATATACATAATTTTTTTCAGAACTATTCATTTTCATCCTTATTGAAAATATTTATCAAAATCCAGTATAAAAATGTTTCAAATGTAAATAATTGTATTAAATAGAAATAAATTATATTTATTTTACATTTAAATTAAATTCATTTCATAATTGGACCTTTTAATTTATTTATTAATTGAAAAGAAAATATAATTTTACAAAAAAAGAGTTATTTTTTTACCATTCACTACAAAAATACCTTTTTGGGAAAATACGAAACAAATAACCCTATGATAATATTTATATACTTATTTAAATAATTACCTTAATTTTTAGCATAGATTTTATAAAATTGGATAAAAATAATTATATTATTTTATCAAAAAGAGTATTAAAATAGTTATTGCAGAAAATATATTTTTGAATAAAATTTTTATAGTTGGGTCCAAAGAAATTTTTTATTTTGAAATAAGATACATATTTATATCTTGGTAGAGGGTGAACTAGAAAAAATCCCATATGAACAATGAAAAGTGGCCCATGAACATTCCCTAAAGGTAGATTGTAGCCTCATGCCAACATCATCAAGCCTACATCATGCTTGGATCACTTCTTGCCTAGGTCATACATGTGTCAAAGTATTCCTACGTCATGCCAAAATCACATCATATAACATAAATCCTCTAAGTGGATTTTAAGGATTCAAACCATAATCTTTAGGTTGTAGTTTTAGTGGTTTTACAACTCTGGTTCCAACCCAATGAGGCCATAGTATATATTTCATAATTTTATAAATCCTATTCATAATAACAAATTCAATGACTCGTTTACAACCATTAATTTTAAATAATATTTTTTTATTCATTTAGGCCTGGTGTTTGATTTCATTTATCATATTTAACAGAATCTATTTTTTTAAAACCTAGGGTGCTACATTCTCATAACATAAAAAATTTATTTCCTTGTTATTTGAAATTATAATAACTCTGTATCATATAGATTAGAGCCACTGGTTAGCCTAATACATAGGAAGTAGAAATGAGAAATCACCCCTAGATAAAAAAAATATTATATTAGTTTTGTTAGACTATACAATTATATAAAAATAATAATATAATTTCAAACCTAAAATACCGAAATTGTTTACTTTGAGAATTCCATTATTCCTTATAGTGTATCCCTGCATATCAATCACAATGCACATACTAGTATCCCAGGGAAAATAAAACATAAAAAATGGGTGAGATCAGATTCTTAGTCAGGCTATGAGTAAAATGGAATCTATTAGGAATAAACAATAACAATCAATACTTCAATGTAAATAACTAAATGAAATTTCATTTATTCAACAAAATGAGCAAAATATGGTTGAAATACATGATGATCAGATAAATACATATTAGTAATAACATAAAAATGAAAATTATCCATGAATACTATACCAAATATAATAATCATGTGGAAATAAATAACTAATATCATACTTATGGAATGCATAATTCCATACATCTTAAACTGTCAGGACCTTTAACAAGATACTATAAAACTGTGGATTGAAACCCACTTAATTTGGCCAACTAATTTGTATCATGAGACCTGTTGATGCATAAAGGGGAAGTATATAACCTATAACCACCTATCACATATTAATTATAATGTTTTTCTCATATTAGTGTTGTGAAACATGATCAATATAACCATTAATAATGAAAAACTAACCTACATAATGCTTATACGTTTTCCAATCAAATAAACATAATCATAAACCATCAAAATTAATATGATGAATGGTAATTAATTTTTACATTCATAGTAAAACTAATTATAATACCTCCAATTTAAGAATAAACAATATTAAAATAAAAAATATCCTTATTCGAACCTATGTAAAATAAAGGTTTTATTTCATTAATGAATATAAGTACATCAAAAATATAATGATTTTTTTGAGGAAAATAATCTTTACACTTTGAATATATTTTTCAAAAAAACAATAATTACATTTATTTAAAATTGTTTTATTTTAAAATATTCTATTAAAACTTTTGATATAATATTTAAAACATTGAGTGGTCCTAAAGGTGGAAAACTCAGTCCATGACGTACATGTTAAAACAATTATTCCGTTAACATTTTCAATAAAATCCTAATTGAGATTATACAAAAACTAGATGAATATTCAATTAAAAATTTTATTAAAAAATAAAAAATGGTAAAAATATCTTAAATAAATCATTTTAAAAATGATAAAATGAATTTTCAAAACATTTTTAGAAATCATGGATTTATGTGAAAAATGATTTTCAGCTGGAGAGAGAAATAAAGTCAAATATTCATTAAACCATTTTCTCTATTATTTTAAGTACATATTTGTATAAAAATGGAAATATTAATATTAAAAATTAATGAAAATCTATGGGTGAAGAATATTTTTTGATTTAAGATAAAACTATTATATAATTCCACTAAAGGATACTTAAATAATGACAATCTGGGATAATGGTGAGATTTTGAACTAAACCATTACCACATTAGAGACTTTTGAATCAAAATACACTTAAAATAATTAAATTCAAAGGAAAATTTATATTCCATGTAAAAAATATATTCATTATATTAAATTTGAAAAGGGGTAGTATGTACACCGCATAAATAAAGAAGTGGTGAATATGGCATATATCTTCTAGAAGTAAATGTAAGACTAGAAACTGTTACATCTTGTTTGACTTTGTTCATATGTGTCTGAACCACATATTTAAAAAATAAAAGTATATTATGATATATTATATAACATTACTAATATATATCACTCCATTTAGTGTTTACTTATAGTCTTTTATCCTCAGTTTATTTGAAATTCTTTGTTAAAAGCATAGTTTTTAGAGATAATTTCATTGTTATTGATGAATATTTTATATCAATAACTATAGTTATTTTAGATTGAAAAAGTATAAATAATATAAAGGATATTAAAAATGATATCAATATAATATATATTCATTATATATGTATTAATATTGATCTATAAAATTTATATATAGAAAATGGATTACATAATTCATAGAGACGATAGGTCGTACAAATTCATGAATGTTTTTTCCATTTTTTCCAAGGATGGAAGAAATGGAAAATATAAAATTAATTAAAATTTATAGAATAAATATTATTTGATGAAATAAATTTTTTATTAAAAAAATAAATCCTCATGTCTATCCATTTAAATATAAAATAAAAAATAGTTCTCATTACTACGTGGATGTTGTAGTCCCCACATAAACACAAGCGGCATTATTGTTTTCCTATATATTAAAAGGAAAGAGGTTAGATCTGATTTTATATTTATAGTGGTATGTGTAGATCTTAAATATCAAATATATTAATTATCATTAACCTTACTACCATTCATTTAAACCATAATTAAAAAATGAATTATATCGGTTTGTGAGGGGGTAATCTTCGGTACACACGATCGATGATATCATATCCCATTTGATGAATGCGGGGATAGATATAGGTTATAACATTATCATAATAATATATAGTAATTTATTAGACACTTATTTTTTTATATTTTAATTCAATAACAAAATTTTAATGGGATTGATGAACAAATAAACCAAATACTCATGTTAAAAAGGTTTATTCTTCTTCAGAAAACCACTTTAGTTTTCTATATATATAATTATTAAGAGGTCGTAATAATTAATATAATTCCAATTGTATGGGTAGAAATAAGTAAGGAATGTTTTTGGGTAGGTATTTGAAGAACGAAAGGGTTTTAGAATTGATAATAGTGGAGTACAGGGTTGGTTTATATTTATATGTTTGGAAGAGGACGAACATGGAATTTTTTAAAATATAAAGTGATACCCAGAATTTCCTTATCATAATGAAAAAATATATATTTTATTATCATATTATAAATTTAATAAGGTCTAAATATTTCCATATAATTTTATTTGAACTTTTTTTTGTCATTTTTAAACCTTATTTTCATAGTTGATCCCTTAGTAAAACCATTTTTTACCGTAACTGCAGTAATTAATTTTTACTTTTTTCATTATTAATTAAGGTAAAAAAATATAATGGAAATTATTAGATAATATTAATAACTAATTCTCTAAACATGAAATCAATAATTTATAATTATATTATAAAAATTGGTATAATTCAATTTAAATTAAACCACAAAGGGTACAAAAATATATTTTTCCAAATATAAAAGATCTCGTAAGTATAGAATATTTTGATAAAAAATTAATTAAAAAATTTATAATTTTTTTTTTCAATTAGTAAAATATTAATATAATTAATAGAAATTTAATTTAAATAGAGTTTAAAATATTATTTATCTTTTATATTTTTAAATGAATAGTAATTTTTCAATAAAAATCAGTATTGTTCACTATTTAACAACAAATAAATCTTTTTAGAACTCTCCTAAATTAATCAAAACATTATTTTGAAAATTAGAATTAATAAATTAAATTTATATTTCCAAATTTTTTATATTAAATTAGAAAAAAAATAAGTAAAATTATTTGAACAATGAACTAATGTACTGCCTTTTAGAAAAATATAGTTTTAATGAAAACATACATTTTTTTAATTAAATTATTATTTTTTATTTTAATTTTTTTAATTTATAATCAATTTAAAACAATGTAATTTATTTTATACATTTTTAAAATAGATATGTTTCATTATTTAGTAATTTCTATTCATACTCCCTATCTAATAAACTATGTTATAGTGGTTATGTTTAAATAAAAATATCTTAATAGAGTATCAAATTCCATTCAAACATAGTTTGCAAGCATTGAAAGCTATATAGATATTAAATTTATTTAAATATGATTATATCAAAAAGTCACATGGTGTAAAATATTCTTTTAAGCTTGTGGTGTCATGTGATACATTATATCAAACATGATGTTTCAGTTCTAAAATCTTAAGGTGGGAAATTATACCCCCATTAAATAAATTGTGTCCCCAAAAATAAATGTTTATCCCAGTAATCAAGGGTTTATAATTTGAAAATACCATTATTGGAGACCCTCATAAAAAAAAAGCGTCTTATAAAATTTCCATTTTAATATAGTTAAAAGTAAGTATAAAGATCATCTAGAATAACCAATTACCATGTTTTCTTGTAGGAGAACATTAGTGGGAAATAAAAACATATACCCGGTAGAGAATAATAACACCATTGAATTAATTGACAGTGATAGGTAAAATGGGAATGAGAAATTTAATAACCAAAAAACCATAAATATATAATGTGTTAAAAGACCATTGATTAAAAAAATGAATTTAATATGAATTTGTTTTATCAAAAGACTTATTCTCTAAATTTGATGGATTTTGTTAACAATAATACAGAGAAAACATATAATATAGAAATAGTTTTCTTCATTTGGTATTGGATTTGTCAATTCATACTTCTTCAATTTCTCCAAAACATTAATATATTATAGGATATTTTATTCTTGAAGCACTAAAATATAGCATTTATCATACCCTTAAAATAAAAAAAAAAATCATTCCTCACATCTCAGGATATTTTCCAAAACCAAAATTATTATCACAAGTTACCCAATATCATCCAAAGTTCAATAGAATCCATTCCATATGTAGTTAACATTAAAATTCATCCAAAATATAACCATCAAAAATAAAATTCATTATATTTTTTAGGTAGGTCAATAGATAAAAATTCTATTCCTCCTGAAATATAACATATATCTTAATGTCACATTCGAAATAGGTGAATACCTTTATCACCATAACACCTTAATAAATAAATTAATTAATCCAAAAATAAAATCATAGGATGTTAAATATATTCTAAAAAGTAATACTTTTAGTAAACTCAATCATTGTTAACATAAACCATCATACCTCTATCAAATTTCATTATAACTAATATTATCCCATAAGTATGTCATTGTTATCTCAATATCTAGAACATATTAAGGGTAATACTACCTTAATCATGTGTTTTCAAGTGGTTCAACATTTATCAAAATCACTTTACCTGGTGATTGGTACCATTCAAAATATTATCTCCTTTCCTTTAATGAATAGTATTGTAGTAAAATTTTTATACATTTCATGATTTATTTATAAAATACTCCATGAAATTAATTGTTTAATCCAAATGTGAGAACATTAATCATTCCACTTCAGCTGCATCAAATTCAATAGTTAGACCTCTATCCCTTATCTTCTGATGTGTAATATTCCATTAATGATTTGTTAATTCATTTTTTAGTGACTCATACCATTTCAGTTAAATAATTGAGAATTTGAATCTTATTTCATTAATTTTTAATCAAGATAATGTTTTCCCTTCCCTCCATACTAATAGTAAACTCTCACACCCTTTAAGAACGTACTATAGTGTTTTTCTCCATATTTATCACATGTGGGAAAATACATATTTTCCTTCTCCCTTTATCTGTATTTTTATTTGTCATCGTCTTCTTCTCTTAATTTACATTAAATCCATAATAATTGAAGAATTATTTATTTATCTTTATATTACATGATACAATGTCTTTGTATGATCAAAATATTTTTTAGAAAAATACCCTTTGAATGAATGGATTTAACCCATCAATGAAATGGTCAATCATACTCTTTACATTTCATATGTATTATATAGCATGCCTTTATAATTATATACATTTGTCTGCATGTATAAAAATATTTTTATCTTACTTTTTTCATATACTCAGTAATTTTATCTCCATACCCACTCATTGATCATGAGTAAAATTATTTTCCCTGAATAGTACCTTTAATGTCATTTCATTCCATGTTTTATATTTCTTATTTATCCTTAGAGTTTCCAATAATTTACCACTATTGATTTGTATCTCATGACAGATAATAAAATTCCATGACAACCTTCTCCCTTTTATTACATACAATAGTAATAAATATCTTCTATAACTAGATTACCCATTTCTCAATTTAAAAATAATTTTCATTACCATTTAACGATTGGGGTTGTAGATGTATAATGTTCTATAACATTATTACCATGCATCATGGTTGAGTAGGCTACTCCATAAGGGAACTATTATTTCTCATAACATTAATCAGATTGCCCAATATTGTAATTATTTCAATAGTTATAGGGAAATCTCAAGCTTTATGATATTTCTCAAGAGATGAATCCCTATATTTATTATATATATTGTTAAGATTCGTATTAAATCAACTAGAAACCATTTATAATTATTGTAAAACACTATATTAGATCATAAAATTACGAAACAAAATGTATAATACCAATACTATTGAATGGTTTAAAATAAATTGAAATATTTATTCAAAGATAATATCATAATAATAATCATTGATTATTTGGGAAATTCACCCAATGATAATTTTTTTTAAAATCGGTCATAATGATTTGTAAAAAATGTGAATTGTTATAATAAAATCTCCAAAGAGTTTAAAACTATGCATGCATTAAGGCCCACTTTTATGTTCTAGCTGATGACCAGTTAATCTTGGAATGATGTTTTTGAAGTTCTTATCCCTAGGTACATCGGTTCCAAAACCACATCCTCTTATAATATATAGTCATGGATGTATTTCTTTGAATGACCAAATAATAACAACCTAATGAAAACATTATTATGTTCTTCCATAAAGTCCTTATTATTTATGATAGTGTTATATTTCCTAATTTATTTTTTCATAAATCAATTCCCTAGGGCTTATACAAAACATACTATAATACTGACTATAAAGTCCTCGACTTCATTAGCCAGATCTAGTGGTTACATTTTTACTAAGGCAATAGATTCAAGGAACCACATCATGTATGGATAAATTTTATATCAGTATTAGTAAAATGAATATATAATTTAAATTCACATTAAAATTGAAAACATAAAGTACAAAATGTATTTCATTGATAAAGTCATTATTCCTTATAGGCTATCTCTACATATCAATCAAAAAACACTTCATGGTATCACATGAAAAATAAAACATAAGAAATGGGGTATCTTAGATGCTTAGGGAGAAAAATATTAATCTAAAAAATATAAGGAATACAAAAATAACCAATTTGGAATCGTAAATAACAAAAACAAATTACATTTAAAAAGTAAACTAAGCATAATATGGCAAAAATAAATGACGATGAAATAAATCCATATACCTAATCACATATGTTTGAAACATATCTAGGGGAATATTATGTAATCTAAAACTCACTTGGATATCAATAAATGATCTCATAATGATGTAATTAATAATAATTTAGATATTTAATTGATAATACCTTTCACAAGATGATTAATTCTATGGGTAGAAACTTATCTAATTTAGCCAACAGATCCATCTCTTGAGACTAGTCGATGCATCGAGGGTCTATCTATGATCAATAACCAATTATCACATAATATATATAATTAATTAATTATATAAAAAGTGGAAAAATAATTAGAATAAATATTAATAAATGAAAAATAACACATTTAATGTAAATACTATCCAAAATCAAATAAGCATAACGAAAAACAATAATGGTATGGTTTTGAAAATTAAATAAAGCTTCCTTAAATGTTTTTGGTAAAAATTAAAAATGGAAAAATAAATATTTATTAAATAATTCATAAAAAGTTAAAACATTTTTTAAATTTTTTTTTGAAAATATGGATTTTTATATAGAGGATTTTTTATCGAAGAGAAAAATAAAGCAATTTTTTATTAAAAAGAGTTTACTAGTAATTTTTTAGTAAAATAGTTGAAAAATTAAACTAATAAATGAAAGTGTTCAGAAATAACCATAAAGGAAGAGAATATATTTAGGTTTAGGTATAAATACTTAATAATCTCTACCAATATATACATAAAAGACAATACTAATTAAGGATGAGATTTTGCACAAAATGATTACGACTTCGGTACATTTTGAATCATATGCCTAATAAAAGAGTTAAATTCAATTGAAACAAAAAATACCATGAATAGAAATAGAATCATGATATAAAATATAAAATGGACAGTATAAATACAACACAAATGATTAAGTTGTAAATGATTCCTATGTATCTTGGAAGTAAAAGTGAGATGACAATCCCTTACATTAGGTTCACCTTATGATGTTTGTGTCCAAACCTCCAATATAACGAATTTTTGTTTGTTATAAATATATAAAATTACTATACCCATATATCTCATTCCATATATGATATAATTATAGTATTTTAATACCCTTCTATTAACGCATCTTTTTTGAAATAATTATTTCTGGTGATAATTTCATTATTTTATATATATGTTTTAGTTTAGTAATTTTGATATTTTTAATTTAAAATTGTAAAATAATCTAAATAATATTAAATATTATTTAAATATACTATATATTTATTATATATTTTTTAGATTAATCTAAAACTGATATAGATATAAAATGTAATACACCGTTCATGGAGAGAGTATGTCGTACGTACGCATGAAGGTTATTTCCATTTTTTCAGTGGATGGAAAAGAATGAACATAAATAATAATTCACCTCTATTAATAGATATTATTATATATATATATATATTATTTATAAAATCCATCCTTATTTCAATCAATTTTATAATATAATAAAATTTTTTTGTAGAGGCGGTAGTCCACACATACGCACAAGTGACATTATTATTTTCAAAGAGATTGGAATGTAAGATGTTATATGTAATAATTTTTTCTAATAATTATTATTATATATTGAATATAAAATATATAAATTAACATTAACCATAACTCATTTCATTTAAATTCTATGATACGAACAAATAACATCGGTTTGTGAGGCGGTAGTCCACCATACACATGATCGACACCCTTATTTCCCATTTGATGGAAGTGGAGAAATATCTAGCTCGTGAAATTTAAATATCTATTTCTTATTATATATTATATATTGTTTTAATTTCATTATAATATATGATAACGTTATTAATGAGTTGTAATAATAAATTAAACAAATAGACATGTTTAAGAATTTTACCTCTTCTCTAGAGAGCATGATTGGGTTTATACCTAATGGCTTCTTAGGAGGGATTAGTAAAAAAATTTGAATATATGATTTGGGTAGAAAATTAGGGATTGTATTAGGTCGATTATTCATAGAAACAAATGGTTTTGGTGTATAAATAGCGGGGGAGAGAGGGTAGCCTTTTATAAGTGGGGGAGAGGGAACACATAGAATTTATTAAATGATCAAGTGGTACCAATATTTTTATCATGAGAAAAAAATGGGTCATTATCAAAACATTGATGTAAAAGGTTGAAACATTTCCATAAAATTCGAATTATAAAATATTTAGGTCATTTTAATGCTTATTATCTTAGTTTAAACTCCTGGTAAACTAAATTTTAAATTATCAAAAATATTATATCTTTACTATTTTCACTATTCATTTTGGTAAACAAATTATGTTACACATATTATAAAATAAAAATGATTAAGATTCTTTATATGTAATCTTTTTTTTCAAATTCAATTCAGATAATTGGTGCAATTAATTTTAAATTGATCTGCAAACTTGATGAAAGAGTGGTTATCCAAAGATAAAATTCTAATAAGTATAGAATGTTTTAAGAAAAATATTGTATATTAAAATTTATAAAATGAAATAAATTTTTTAAAATTTAATACAATTAAACAAATAATAAAGTAATTCAAATTTCCATAATAATTTATATTTTTAAATAATGTAAATGAAAATGTAGTTTTCAATAAAAACAAGTATTTTTCATTATTAAAGAAACATTTAATATTTTCAAAAAATATGTAAAAAATAACCCACATAATATTGGTAAATGTATATTTTTAAAATATTTTTTTTTCAAGATAAATTCCTAAATTTGTATATATTAATTTTTAATTATGTTCAAAAATAGAGAATAAAAAATCATTTAGAAAAATACAAATTTTCAGTAAAAATTATTTTTTATTAATTTGAATCTTATTTTATTTCTTATCTATAGATAACAATTTAATTGAATTTTTAACAATTAATTTATCAATATTCATAACAAACATATTAAAAAATAGGTTGTAATTATCAATTTCAAATAATAAAATTTTAATATTGTATCATGTTACATTCAAAACTAGTGTTTTTTGCCTTGCAAGCTATAAAAGAGATTGAATTTATTTAAAAATAAATATTTCATAATGTAAAGGGGTGTAACATTATTTTATAAGAATGCTGTTGACATTCATTCAAGATATCAAACATGGTGTTCCACATTAAAATTCATGTGGTGTTATAAAACATTTTAATGCAAATCAAGGGATTTCTATTTGAAATATCCATTGTGAAAAACCCACATCATAAAAATTGTTGAAAACACCCTCATAGAAGACAAAAAGGGTAATATGAAGGTCATATTTAATAACAGAAAAATAGTTTTCTATGTAGTATAACATTGGTTCTATGTGAAAATAATTTCAAAGAAAACAATTAATAATAATTATTAAGAGTGATAGAGATCATTGAATATAAGAATGTGAATAATGAAGAGAGAGTTAAAGACCACAAAACCACACATCTATGACAGGATAAGACACCATTGATTAATCATATATGAATGTAATATGATAAATTTATTTTGAGTAACCTTTTCCTAGATTTGATATTTTTTTTATTATCATGATTGTGAACACAAAAAATTAAACTTATTATATTTTTTACATATCACAAAAACAACTTCACCCTTTGGTTATGCTTTGATCAATATCAACTTCATTATTAATCCATGAAATGAATTCCCAAGATAATGTTTTATGCCTAATGAAATAAATTTGTATTTTAATAAATCATGATATATATAAAATAGTTAAAATGATTTTAATCTGACTATAAATATTTACCAAAACTAAAAAATTTAGAACAAGTTTTGTTATATAATACAATAATATCTAAATCTAGAATGGATTACCCTTTTTTCTATATAATTTTTTTAAATAAAAGAATTATATTTACCATAACATCATGTTGGAAAGTTTCATACACTGTACCCTGGTCACCATTCAGTTGTGGGTTCAAGACCCATTTCCTTGTTGAATGAGACATGTTGTCACCTGACCTACATATTTTCTTTTTTCTAAAAAAATAATAATATATTTCCAATGACATTCCAAAAAATATTAATGATCCATAATTTAAACAAAATAAAATATAATATAACCCAAAACTGTTTAAAATAAATTTAATTTTAGGTCCATAAAATGTAAATATAGTATTCCTTTAATTAATTTTTCACTGAAACATATGCTAAACTATTGATCTATATTCAAATATTGTCTCCCAAAATATCCGATATTTTGATAAAATTCAATGACATAAAAATTCAAAATGGAATTTTTATGCTATTAAACCTACGATCTCATAAAACCATTATGGTATCTATACCTCTTATTTTAATCTTACTTGATGAAATATATGATTCCATAATTCACACATTCCTTAAAGGTTTCTTGCTAATTATAACAAAAATTAAATTGGTAAAATTATTTCTAAAAAATATTTCATGAATCCCAATACATAAATACTTAAACACTATTACTCTAATGAATTGTATAGAATACGACCTTCCATGGAATATGATTTAACCATTAAAATATGAAATTAACTTATATAATGAAAAGTTTCCCAAAATTTTAGATAGTGAACTGTAAAAAAATATCTATGATGATTTATTTTCTATACATAGAACTCATAAATTTTCATAATAATTTATTTAATTTATTTCTTTATTTTACACAAATAATTCATTTCCTTAAACCATTTAGAAATTACCCATGCTTTCTCCTTCCAATTTCTAACATGTATGAAACTTATCATTCATTCCTCAATGGTTTCTACAAACCAATCTCTAAAAAATTGAATATTTATATTCATTAGTGAGTCTAAGAGTTGTTTAGGATATTTTGTTCAACCAGTATTCCATTAATTATAAATTTTCAATTCTTTCGTGTTTGGGGAGATTTTTAATTTAATAAGGTTTCTTTATGAGTTTATTATTCCTTATCATTTTGAAAATCACAAACACCTTATCTTAAGGTAAATTTCATTTACTCTATGTTTTACTTCTATAAGGAAAATTTTCCTTCCCCGTGGAAATTTACCCTCACTATGTTTATCATTGTTCATTATCTTTTCTATAGTTTGGTTTCAAATCTAAAACATTAGAATAATATAATACATAGATAAATAGAATTCTGTTTACAAGATCTGAATTCTAACTCTGATTTCTCTGAATTCAGACTCCCAAATATTATGAGTTCTGACTTCGAGTTTTCCTTATTCAGACTCCAAACCCATAAGCTTTCTGACTCCAAGTTCTCTAAATTCAGACTATGAACTCTTGTGAGTTCTAACTTAGAGATCTCTGAATTCAGACTATGAACTCTTCTGAGTTCTGACACCAAATCTTAATGAATTCAGACTCTGATCTTTGTATGTTCAGACTCTGAATTCTCATGAATTTTGACTCTGAACTTTGTGAGTTATGATTATGAATTCTCATGAACACTGACTCTGTACTTTTTAAGTTCAGGTTTATAATTCTTGTGAACCGAGATTCCGAATTTCCTTGAAATTCCGACTCAGGAATTCTATAGAGATCAGGTTCTGAATTCCTTAGAATACAGAATCCGAATATTCTCGTATTGAAGACACCAAATGTGTTTTTGATTATACTCCAAACATTTTTTTTCTTATATTCCGAATATTTTATATTTGTTATATAACCATATTTTTTCTTACAACTGTATTGGTTATAAAACGATGTCATTCATTCACTTACTTACTAAACGTTGTTTGAGTGACATGTGTACAGGTCCCTCCGAAATTCAAGAAACAACATGACCGTTGGAGGAGGGAGCCGACCATTGGTGTTGTGCCTATAAATAGGATTTCACTTGAAAGAGATCAATATTGTTCTATGAATTTAGAGATTACATGCTTTTGAAGTGATTTATAGAGATAGACTCTCATGATTAGGGCGTACTGAACACCTTATTCATAATTTCTTTGTGCGAATCTAAATTTTATTGATTACATTCGAGGTATTTAGGGGATAGGAAGATAGAGGTTCTGAATACCTTGAAGTTGAGGGCTTCCTTGTTGAGGAAGGAAGAGGTGCCAACGACCTTGAAGTTCAGGGCTTGCGGGGATAACAAGAAATAATCTGATCTTCATATCGAGGGCATACCTTGGCGTGGTTAAGACAAAAATTCTTGAAAGTATAAATCAAGGGACCTTTATCCAAGGTTTTTGGATACACTTCTCTTTGGGTTAAAAGATTTACTACATGTTTCTTGTTTTGTTACAAGTTTTCTGCTGCATTTTTGATTGTTTAGGAAAGTATAACTATCTTATACGTCCTTATACTTGTACTTTGATTTAGTAGGATTCTATACGCTTTAAGGTAGAATATTTATCTTTGTAAACTTTCATTAAGTTTCATTTTCTGGAACCATATATTCTGGAATAAATTTCATTGAATCATATATTTGCAATCTAGAAAGTGTGTAGAACTAGAGGTTTTGTGAATTAACTTGTTTAACCTTGTTAAATATAACCATCTTTAAAAGTTCCAAATGAATTTTTAAAAGTGTACAATTCACCCCCTCTAATTTATTGAGCATGATTAGATACTACATAGAGTATCTATATCATTTCGATCCTAAATTTGGTATTATAGAGTATATAAATCTCTATACCATCATAACAATTGGTATCAGAGGAGGACTCTGAAATTCTTATATTCACATATATGTTTTCCCTTGCTCAAGATTTTCATCATTCTATATTTTTCCTTGCTGAGGAATATTTTCCTTGTTTAAATACTTTTATTACCGACATTTTTGTATGGAATGTTTTTATTTAAGATGACAATAATCAATTTTGGTTCCATAGACAACCTAAATCATACATGACCACCTATATTTGATGGGAATGATTATGAAAATTGGAGAGATCACTTGAAGATATTCATTATCAATACTGGAGTGGATAATTATTTTATGATTACTAGAGGATATAAAATCCTGGACAAACAAGTTAGTACTTTCACAAATCAAGAAAAGAGTGAATATCAACTGAATTATATGATATGCAATAATTTGATTTGTTCTATGAATAGAAATATATATACCCAAATTTGTTCTTTTGAAGCAGTAAATTTTATTTGGATGAAACTTGAATTTACACATATTGGAACTTCAAAATTTATTGAAACTATAAGAGCCATGCTCAGAGATGATTATCATGGTTTTTAATTTCCTTATAAAGAACCCATATTTATGGTGCAATAGAGATTTATGACTATCATTAATAGTTTACAATCTATGGGTGAGAAAGGATTAGACTATCAAGCTCTTATTGATAAGATCATAGAAATCATTATCAATGAATGGGAATCTAAGCGGACTGCTATTGATGAGAATAGAAAGGTAACTCAGATTTCTCTTGATGAACTTTTTAGAACTCTTCATCCACATGAGACTATTGTGAAGAGAGATGTCAACAAAATTATGAAGAAAAATTTGAATGGAAGTGTTTCTTTTACTAAAAAATAAAATCATATGAAATAAAATACTCTTAAGAGAGTTACAATATCAAAATATAAGAAGGTTGTTATACAATATAAATCTAGTGGAAGTGAATCTTTATAGAATGAGTTATCCAATCTTGCTCGAAGGATGAACAAGATTATTGGATAGACGAACTTTCAATCCAGATATAAGAATAATGAATGGAAAGATAATAATGACTCCAAAGTCACTTGTTATAAATGCATGAGAGCTGGAAATATAGGGCATGACTATCCTATGATTAAAAGAAAAGAAATAAAGGAAAAGCATTCTGAGAGAAATTGAAATCGGTACTACAAGGATAAATCTAAAAATTATTGAAAGCTAATGACACTGGGAGTTCTATTGTTGGTGACTCTTTTGATGAATCGTTATATTGTGAATCTTCTAGACCGAAGAATCCTGGTCTAATAGCCAGAATACCAATTTACAATCATTGTTTGATGGAAAAGAAACCCAATACTGAATAAATGAAAAATGTTTTTTTGAATGCAAACTATAGTGATAGTAAATACGATAACTCTTTTGATAAAGAATCTTCTTCTGATGAAGATAATACTTTACCTACCAATGAAGAAGATTCTAGGTTTTCTAAGCTCCTTGAGAATAAGAATTCTAAACTCATGAAATAGCTTGATAATTCAAATTCTAGAAATAATATTCTTAATAAGGTAATATCCGATCTTTCTAAATATCGTGATAAGAACGTTTTTTATTTCTAAATTATTTCAAAAAATCTAGAGGAATTAAATTCTGATAAGGAGAAACATTCTAAGGATCTAGAAAATATAATTTCAAAGAAAAATATTTTTGAGCCTAACTCTACTTTAAAATCAAATTTTTCATAAGACAAGAACATTGTTATCAGAATGAAATCCGAAATTTTTTCCTTGAGGAAGTGTTTTTCAAACATTACTTTAGGTAAGGAAAATTTTGATAAGATGTATTCTCAAGTCCAACCTCTATGGAATAGTTCTGGTTTAGGTTATACAAGTTCTAAACCGATTTTTAGTTACAATTATTTTGTTCCAAAAAGTGCTGCTTCCAGCACTAAGTGTCAGTGCAGTGGGAACTGGGAAAAAAATTGTTTCCTAAACAAAACTCAGACTTTAAGATTTCATAAAGACTTTTTTTCATTGCAAATATGGGTGCCTAAAATTTTGATTTCAGCAATTTTCAGATCCATGATAATTTGGGTTCTGAAAGTCTAACTCTTTTGTATTCTAGAAAATAGAGGAATTACCAACATGAATACTTTGTACTTGGATAGTGGATGTTACTGGCATATGACTGGTAATAAATCCAAATTTGAAAATATTATCAAGACAGAAGGAGGAAAAGTAACTTTCAGAGATAATGCTCAGGGAGAAATTATCGGTATGTATAACATAATTCTTCTTGGAAAATCATTGATTTCAAATTTTTTATTTGTGAAGGGTCTTAATCACAACCTCATCAGCCTAAGTCATTTATGTGATGAAGTTTACCTTGGGAATTTTTGGAATGAAAAGTACTTAGTACACAATTACAAGGAATATTTTATTCTTTCTGCCCATAGGTATGATAATGTTTACACACATAACATATAAGACCTTAGAAGCCAATACATACCTTGCCTTAGTGCAATAGAAGATCATCATTGGTTGTGGAAAAGAAGGTTTGGACACTGTAACCTTACAAACCTATGCAAAATCTTAAATAAAAGATAGGTTATGGATCTACCAGAGCATATATTTGATTCTTCAAAAGTGTTTGATCCTTATCAATATGGAAAGAAACAATAATCAATTTTTAAATCAGTCAGTGAAGTCTAAACTACTGATGCATTACAGTTATTACATATGGATCATTTTGGATCAACACAAACAGGAAGCATTGGAGGCTTGAATTATGTATTTGTTTTAGTTTATAATAGCACTAGATTTAAGTGGCATTATTTTCAAGAAAAGAAGTCTGATGCTTTTCCTTTTTCAAAAGTTTTAGAACCCAAGTTCAAAATTAAAAAAACTTCCTTTGATAACTATTCATATTGATCATAGAGGAGAATTTCAAAATTCTGATTTTGAAACATTTTGTAGTAGAAAAGGTATTACTCATAACTTCTCAGTACCTATAACACCTAAACAAAATGGTGTTGTTGAAATAAGAAATAGAATTATTCAAGAGATAAAAAGAACCATGTTGAGTGAGTATTCTATATCCAAACATTGTTGGGCTAAAGCTGTATGTACTGCTTGTTACACTATATAGCGAGTTTTGGTTAGACCTTTTTTTAATAAAACTCTTTATGAGTTATTGAATGGTAGAAAACCTAAAATTTAATACTTTAAGGTTTTTGGTTGGAAGGTATTCATTCTGAATACAAAAGATAATCTACAAAAATTGACAAAAAAATCTGATGATGGAATTTTCTTAGGCAAATCCACAACTTCTAAGTCTTACTGAGTTTTTAAAAAAAACACTCGTACTGTTGAAAAAATAGTACATGTAAAATTTAATGAAACTTATCATTTGGTTTTCAAACAACCCCAACATACATCTTTGGATTTGTTTTAAAAACTAATTATGATCCATTGTTAGAAGAACCTTCTAATAAGGAAGATGTCCAAGAAAATGTTTCTAAATAATTTACCCCAAAATATTTCCAACCCTATGTTTATGAACAAGTTTTACAAAACAAAAATTAGTTACTTCTAGATAATCATCATAGTGATATTATCATTGGTGATGTAAATCAACCTGTAAGGACTAGAAGTTCCTTAAGGAATGAAATAGAACATCTATCATTCCTTTCCCAATTAGAACCAAAATCCACAAATGAAGCATTAGGTGATGATGATTAGATAAATGTTATTCAAGATGAGCTAAATGAATTCTAAAGGAATAAAGTCTGGACCTTGGTTGGAAGACCTTCGGAAACCTCTGTTATTGGTGTAAAGTGGTCTTCAGAAATAAGTGTGATGAAAATGGAATCATAGAAAAAAATAAAGATAGATTAGTTGATAAATGCTATAAACAAAAGAAGGAATAGACTATGAACAAACCTATGTTCCAGTATCTAGACATGAATCTATTCTTATTTTACATTCCTTTGCAGCATTCTTCAACTTCAAACGTTTTCAAATGGATGTGAAATGTCCTTTACCTAATGGTTATGTTCAAGAGGATGTTTTTGTTGAACAACCTCCTGGTTTGGAAGAAAAAAAACATCCTAAACATGTTTATAACCTTACCAAAGCCGTGTATGGATTTAAGCAAGCCCCTCGAGCTTGGTATGATAGACTTACATGATTTTTTATTCAAAATAATTATATAATGGGAAATGAAGATCCAACCATTTTTATAAATAATTATTAGAAAAATGTTTTGATTGTTAAAATCAATGTTGATGATATTATATTTGGTTCAACTTAGAAATCTTTAACTGATTCCTTTACAGATTTAATGAAATCTGAGTTTGAAAAGAGTGTGATAGGTGAGTTTACATTATTCCTTGGTTTACAAATTTCTCAAAAACAAGAAGGAATCTATATATCCCAAAATAAGTATATTAAAGATCTTCTTAAAAATTATGGACATGAAAACACTAAAATTATTAGTACTCCCATTGCTACCTCAACCGCACTTGATCTTGATGAAGCTGGGAAACAAGTAGATAAAACATCTTTAAGAGGTATGATAGAAAGTTTACTTTACATGAAATCTTTTCATCCAGACATAATGTTTTTTGTATGCTTATGTGAAAGATATCAATCCAATGCATAGGAATCTCATTTAAAGGTAGTAAAAATAATTGTCTCTACTTAAAGGGAACCATGGATTTAGGACTCTTTTATACTTCATGAAATGATTTGGTTCTAAAACGTTTTTCAAATTCTGACTTTGGTTGATGTAGAGTTGATAGAAAAAGTACACATAGAACATGTCATTTCTTAGGAGATTCATTAGTTTCTTGGTCATTCAATAAGCAACACTTAGTATCTCTTTCCGCTACAGAAGCTGAATATGTAGCAGCTGGAATTTGTTGTTCTCAAGTGTTGTGGATGTAACAAACACTCATAGACAATGGTATGAGTTTAACCAAAACCCAAATTTTGTGTGATAATACTAGTTCCATTTCATTAATAAAAACCCCTACACATCACTCTCATGCAAAACACATAGATATTAGGCATCACTTTCTAAGAGACCACACACAAAAACGAGATATCATTCTTCAATTTATCAGAAATCAAGATCAACTTGCTGATATTTTCACAAAATCATTACCTTCTGATATATTTGAATAAATTAAATAGAATTTAGTAATGATAAATGTAAGGTAATCATCTTTATTAACATCCTGTTGAAATCAATCTCCTTATAGTAATAATTTCATTTTCATAGGGGGAGTAAATTTTCTTGTTAGTTTTTCAATTTTCTTCATAAAGAAGTTTTTCAAATTTTTCGTAAAGAAGTTTTTCAAAAAAAATCATAATGAAGTTTTTCAAATTTTTCTTAATTATGTTTTTCAAATTTTTTATTGTGAAGTATTTCAAATTTTTCATAATGATGTTTATCAAATTTTTCATAATGAAGTTTTTTTTAAAAAATTGGAATTAGTTTTTTCAAATCCTTCATAATTAAAAGTTTCATAGTATAAAATTTTCACATTCAAAATTTTCGTAATGATGATTTTCGTAATGGAGTTTCTTGTTTTCCAAATTGTTTTTAATAAAAATTCTCAGAATCGAAATTTCTTCAAGATGAATTTTTCCTCCATATGAAAAATCTTCCTGGAAATTCCAATGCTACGTTTTCATTCTTATGATTTTGTAATCATCATTTTCTTGCTGGTATTTTCATTTGGTTTTAATTTTTTTTTTCAGATTCTGTTTTCCAAAAAATCTGAATGTTTTTCTTGTAAACCTCAAAAGATTAAATTCTATAAAGATTTCCTTGGGGGTATCATATCAACTATCAGATATGATTAGTAGTATTTTCAGCCATTGGATTGAGTTTGGATGTTGAATCATCGCTTCCAACACCATTATAAAGGACCCTCGAAGGGTTGTCCTACATCAATATCAAGCTCTCACGTGCTGATGTTCTAACCCTCTACTTAAGGTCATTCCAAACATCGTAGAGTTTTCTCAATTCCAAATGTCTGATGAAGAATCCTCTCAGGAACGTATGACTATTATCAAGCCAATTTCAGAGTGGCAGGTGTATAAAGAAAGGTTGTTGTACCCAATCATCTTCAATAATGATGATTCTATCATTTCGAAGAACATCAAATTGAATGGTTTGGAGAGTGTTTGCATATCGATTCCAGGGGCTCAAGATTTGGTGTATCTGGATTTTCTTATTTGGTTTTATGAATCAGTTAGATTCTTTATGAAATAAGGATGAGAGAAGTTTTTATTCAATATCTATAGAAAGACCTATTCTCTATCATATACTAAGGCAACCAACTTAGTTGGTATTCTATATGAAGGGGAAAATGAATTCTGTTCCCACAAGATGCCAGATGTCAAAGGAAGCTTTGTGAAGGTGAAAGATATAGAGAGCCTCAGTCTTACTGATGCTAAGACTCCGAATATTGCTCAAATCTCTACAAATAATTGGATCCTTGAATTATGGTTTCAAGGATTTATCCTTCCGAGAAAAGGTGACAAGGACACATTGAAGAAGAGTGAAATGTACATCTTAAATTTTCTGGTGAACCTGAGGAAGGTTAATTTGGTTAAGCCTATTCTGATTACAATTGAGAATATCAAGAATAGAAATCTGAAGGCTCAAATTATCATGTACCTGACTATTCTTTCTATGTTGACTATTCGGTGTCAAGAGGCTTTCCAAATTCATTGCAGTTCAAAACCACATAATTTCCAAGTTATGCTTATTAGTGACGATACCTTGAAAAAGATGAAATTTATTTTTTCCAAAGACTCCAGAAAATTTTATGACCTACTAGAGGTGGAAGATGAAGCTGTTATAAAGAAGTATTAAGTGGTTGAACCAGCTAAAAAGTCATGAAAGTAGATAAATTTGAAGGAAGTAGAAGAGGAAGTGAAAACCCAAAAAGATAAGGAAGCCCATTCCACACCCCATAAACCTAAATAACTAAAATCATACCCATATGAGGTTGTAGAAAAATGGAGGGAAGATAAGAAAAATCATAATGAAGGAGAGCCAAGTTTGGTTTGGATACTTCATAAGCAAATGTTTCGAAATAGAAGACAACCGATGAGCTTGAGAATAACTCTAAAGAAAAGAAACAAAAGGAGAATATGTCTGAGACTGAGATTATTCAATCCCTTCTAAGGGATACTGAAAAAGATTCCTAACAAATCCCAGTACCAAAATATATAATGGTAGAAAATTTACCTGAGTCCCTGGGATGAAGTATGTGACTCCAGAAAAGGTCAAGGAAAAATAAGTTGAAGATTTAGAATAATAATAGGAAGAATAAGGTATTGGGGACACTGTATATTTGATTAAGCAAGTTGAGGATTTCCATGAGAAAGAAATTCCATCTGATAAATTGTCAATCTGAACTACAGAAGTTGAATCCTTAAAGCTTGCTACACCTAGGAAAGATCAGAAAGAAGAGGATGAGAAAGATGAAGATGAATTGGATAACATTACAGAAGAAGAATGTTGTAATCATCATTTCATTCATCATGAAGATACAGAGGCGGGATATGAGAAGTAGATAATAGATGAAGATAGAATTTTTCAGCTGTCTGAGAGTGATCATGAATCTCCTGATGAGGAAGTCATTCCGATAACTGATAAGGGGAAAATGTGGTTGTTGAAACTCCTACTAAAGTAATTTTAAATATAAAAGAAGCCGGTGGATCTTCAAAGATGAATGTTGCTAAGGTAGAGAAAGACCGTTCAACTAGAAAAGTCTTAGATTCGGAGTCATCTTCACTAGGACAAGATTTCGTTGTCCAGTATTTGAAGAAGGTGGTTAGAACATCTCCGAATTTCCCAAGAATAGAATCTAGATGCTAGATGCTTCAACACACACTCAATCAGAAAACAGATTCAGTGTCCATGGTGATAGACAAGTGTGTAAATCATGAGGCATATTTGACGAATTTCTTCATTAAATATGATGCCCACAAAAGGTCATTCATGAAAATGGTTGGCTGGTGAATGAAGAAAGTAGGTGATTTGATAGAACATGATGAATTAAAAGATTGTTTCAAGGAGGCCTTTGATAGTGAAGATGGTAGGATCAAAGATCTTACAACAAGTTTTGATGAAAAGATAACTCTTGAGTAGAACAATTTAATTCAAGAAGTGAAGGATCTGAATGGGAAATTGTATTCTGTTGCCCAATGCTGGAAGAGAGAAAGAGGTCTTTGGATTGAGATAGATGAAAATCTTGTCAAGTAATAAGATGTTCTGAAGGCTCATGAAGAGGCTCTTATGTCTCAGGAAGTAATAATCAAGGCTTTACAGAAGAAAGTTGTGGACCAGGATCAGCTTCTTAAGAGATCAGAGGATGATCATAAGGAGGTCAAAAACCTGAAGACTATATACAATAAGTTGAGGCCAAAGGTTAAGGAAGGATAACTCTGTTACAATCCAATCTTTTGTTGTACTTTTCTTCCTTGTAAAAATTCTTTCTAATCATAATAGAATTTTTGGTTTCCTGTCTTTGGGATATGTTGTACTAATATTTCAGGTACCATAATTACTTTTTCGTTCCCTCAAATTATTTTTGAAAATCACAAAGGGGGAGAAAAGAAAAAGAATACTATGTAAAGAAGAAATATCCCTATATAAGGGGGAGTTTATCTAAGTGGGAGTTTTCATTACAGAGATTTATGTACATAAGATAATGAAAAATCTATTTCCAGAAATCTAGAATATGGTCCTTACTGTTCCAAACCCTATGGATCAGTTATTCGTATTCATATTTTCTCATATAATAAAGGATATATGTTTTATTTTCAAAGTCTAGAAAAATATTTTCTATGTCCTTATTTTCTTTTTCGTAAAGATGTTTGTGCTTTCCAAAAAGGGGAGATTGTTGAGAAAATAAGTCTTTCATTATGACTTTTCCATTCCTTCATGTTTAGAAAGATTGTTAAGTAAATAAGGTTTCCTTATGACGTTTCCATTCCTTCTCGTTTTGAAAATCACAAACACCATATCTGATGGAATTTTTATCTTACTCTATGTTTTACTTCTATAAGGAAAATTTTCCTTCCCCAATGAAATTTATCCTCACCATGTTTTTAATTTTTCATTATCTTGTACAAAATTCGGTTTTATATCTAAAAACATGGAATCTTATAATACTTAGATGAAGATAATTCTATTTCTAGGATCCTAATTTTGACACCGAGTTCTCTGAATTCAGACTCCGAACACTTATGACTTTTGACTCCGAGTTCTCGGAATTCAGACTTCGAACTCTTATGAGTTCTGACTCTGATTTCTCCAAATTCAGAATCTAAATTATTATGAGTTCTGACTAACGGTTCTATGAATTCAGAATTCTAACTCTTTTGAGTTCTGACTCCGAAGACTAATGAATTCAGACTCTAAACTTTGTAAGTTAAGACTCTGAATTCCCATGAATTCTGACTCTGAACATTGTATGTTCTGACGCTGAATTCTCATGAACTATTACTCTGAACATTGTAAGTGTATGTTATGGATTATTTTGAATGCAGATTCCGAATTTCCTTGAAATTAAAACTCTGTAATTATATGGAGTTATGGTTTCAAATTCCTTATAAAACAGAATCAAAATATCATTGTATTGAAGACACCGAATGTGTTTTTGATTAGACTCAGAACTTTTATTTTCTTACATTCCAAATATTTGATTTAAGTTATGTAACCATATTTTTTTATTACACATGTATTGGTTATAAAATGATGCCATGCATTTAGTTACTTACTAAACTTTTTTGTGTGACACGTGTACAAGTCCCTCCGAAATTCAAGAAACAATATGACCGTTGGAGGAGGGAGCTGGTCGTTAGTGTTGTGCCTATAAATAGGATCTCATTTGAATGATCTCAATACTGTTCAATGACATTTGAGATTACATGTTGTTGAAGCAATTTCTAGAGAGAGGCTCTCATACTTAGTGCATACTGAACACCTTGTTTAGATTTTCTTCATGTGACTCCAAATGTTGCTGATTACATTCAAGGACTTCGAGGGATAGGAAGATAGAGGTCCTGACTACCTTGAAGTGGAGGACTTACTTGCTGAGGACGATAGAGGTTCCAAATATCATGAAGTTGAGGGCTTGTGGGGATAGAAAGACAGACTCTGATATTCATATCAAGGGCTTACCCAGGTGTGGGTAAGACAGTATTTCTTGAACGTATAAATCCAGCGACCTTTATCCAAGGTTGTTCGATACCCTTCTATTTGGGTTAAAAGATTTACTACATGTTACTTGTTCTATTATAATATTTCCACTGCATTTTTGATTTTTGAGGAAAGTATAACTATCTTATACTTCCCTATACTTTTACTCTGATTTTGTATGATTCTATACGCTTTAAGGTAGAATCTTTATCTTTGTAAACATTCATTCTGTTTCATTTTTCGGAACCATCTTTTCCTGAATCACATTCTCAGAATCATATTTTAAGAATCTAGAATGTTTGTAGAACTAGAGGTTTTCTGAATTACATTATTTAACGTTGTTAAAAATAACTATCTTTAAAAGTTCCAAAGGAATTTTTAAAAGTGTAAAATTCACCCCCCTCTTGTATATTGTGCATCATTAGATACAACATAAAGTATCTATATCATTTCGATACAACTTTTGGTATTATAGAGTATATCACACTCCGTAGTATCATAACATATATGTTGTTAATAATATATCACGATAATTGATATGAAATAATCAATAAATCATTCACTTCTCTCACAAGCCAATTTGGTTTCTCAGAATCATCAAATTGTCAACTACATTCTCTGTTTCCATTATTCTACCTGGTTCCATCCATTAACTAAGAAAATATGTATTGTAAAAAATAATAATAATAATTGAAAACCATGTCATAATTTGTATATTGTATAAACCAGGAAAACTTATTTCCATTATTAGACACTACTTTCTTAACCCATGTTTTTAATTTTCACATTTAATTCATAAATTTAATTACAGTTTTTAAAGAAAATATTAATTATACTAAAAATATCCACCCATAATATCATTACCAGTTCAATTTATGACAAGATTTTGTGCACTAGGTGCTGATTGATCCAAATCTCAATCCATCCTTTTTCGGGTTATTACACCAATGTACAACTATTCCAGAGCAAACACCATTAAAATTATCTAAAGAAGGATTTATTTATATGGAAATTATATAATGTCTTCCTTGACACATGTTTAGGATGTTCTTCTACAATTATCCTAAAATTAAACTTTAGGATTATGTAACATAATATATTTTTTCCTAAAACCATTCCCATTGTTTCTAATATACTTTGTATGATATCAAAATTAAGAACCCCAACTTTTGTATCCCATATCCGGTGGTTACATTATTACAATAACATAACATATAAGAAATCACATCCCAAAGAATTGAATAGTTTAGTAGTATTGTTAAACAAGATAAATTTTTGAATATAACTTTAAATCAAAAAAATATCTATTACTCCCTAGTAAATGTGAATAATATTCATCCTTGAACTAATTGACAGATTACTTCATCATATGCTATGGAATGCAAACAGAATAAAGGAGATATCAAATTCTTGTTAATTGTTTTGTAAAAAATAATATATCATGAATCAATATGGAATAACCAATATGTTATGGTAAATAATATAAAACACATTTCATTTAATCATAAATTAAGCATAACATGTGATATGGTATGAATAAAGGATAATCAAATAATTTCATGTAAATAATCACATGATATTGAATCTAATCCATGGATAATATCAAATTATTAATATAATGGAGTATAATATTTTAATTATCAACTTAGTAAATCATTAATATTATATGTCATGTACTCAGACATCATGATATCTATATAATCTGGGATTTGAACCTAAATTTTTTAATAGTATGGGTAGGTATTCCCCCAAAACCAATTTAATTCAACCTTAGTGATTTTTGTCATGTGATCTATCAATTCATCAATTGGATATATAACTCAAATCCCCATCCATCCCTACATTTCTATTTCATTCCCCACATATTGAATGATTGATATAATTCATGAAAAATATGTCTTATCAATAAATATTTATATTGTGTATATAATATAAATTTATCAAAATATTCACTAGTTAATGAAAATAAAATCCACTTAAAAACCCATATGTAAAAAATAGTATATGGTTTTTGTAAATATTAATATCTATGATAAAAATAATATGAAAATTTTATAGAACTGTAAGGTCTAATAATCAAATGTAACCGAATGTTTCATGAGAAGTTAAATAAATAAAATATTAGTAAAGAAAGTGAATGAAAATACGCTCTCGTGTCAAACTGATCATAAAACTTTTAGAGAGAGAATAATGATGACATCATTACAACAAATTTTAATATATTATAATATAAATAACAGTTTTTTTAGGGATGAATAGAAATACCATAAAAATATATTAAACACATTATGAGAAAAATAACATTTTCTTAGTAAAAATGACATTAAAAAAATACATAATAATAGTAATACATTTTCATTGAAAATATCATTATATAATTTTTATATAAGAATTAAAATAATGAGTGGTTGTGAAAATGTTAATAATACTTCTATACTATGTATAATAAAAAAACGATTCCTTTCGCTTTTCCGAAGAAAAAAAATTAAAAATTACATTAATTAGAAAATGATAAGAAAACTCCATTTAAACCATTGGTAAATTTTTTTTAATAAATAATTGTGTAATATTATAAATATTTATGATAATATATTATATAAAATATTGAAACATTAGAAATTTTTTTATACGGAATAGATAAATAATGTTGTATTTTATTAAAAACATTTTCTCAATTATTTAGAAAAGATCACAAAAATTTTACTATTAAATAAATATTCATGAATGGCCATAGGAGATTAAAATTAATGTTTTTTATTTCATAATGATCAAATAATATCCTTTAATAAAAATATCATCATAATAATTCCTGATCAAAAATAAATTGAAGCATAAACCCTTACTAATTTGGTATATTTTGATCCATAACCCCCATTATTTAAAAAACATTAAATTAAATACAGTGAATATAGATTAATTATGTAAATATATATCAACACACAATTAGATTAATCTCATAATAATAAATTGGTTTATAATTAAAAACGTGTCTCAATGGAGTATAAATAGAGATGAAATCTCTTACAATGATAATACCATTGATGAGGGGATTAATCAATGGATTGATTATGTGTATTAAATTTTAAACCCACATAAAACAAATATAAATAAAATACAAAAAAATACATTGCACACATAATAGTTGACTATCAAAGTTAATCAAAGAGTAATATAACCCATTGAAAAGAAATTATGTTATCAAAATCTTTACTACTTGGTAATGTTCAAGTCAATTCCCCTTAGAATAAATAATTCATTTTAAAATATAAAATACCTTTTCATATGAATTATTCATGAAAATAAATGTAAAATTGGTTTTATATAGGGAATATAATCTAAATTATGTTGATAATATTAAAATATTCCTTAATGGAAGGAAATTAATATAAAATCACTCGCCTCACATTTTTTTCAAATGGATTATCCTCATATATAATCGTTTAAATTTTCTTATTAATTTTCAAAATGACACTATTAATAATTATTTTAATACATATTACGCTCCTATAATATCTTATAAATCATTCGTTAATTTGTTTTTGTTATTACCACTATATCAAGTTTTAACTACATTATTTTTTATGTGAATTTCATTGAGAGTGTCACCGTTCATGAGAATAGTTTGTTGTTACATATTATAAATAATATTATTAATTTTATAAATATCATCTTTATTCATTTTAAAAACATTATTAATCATTATTTAATGTGAAACATATAAAATGATTCAAATCATTTCATGGGGATGGTAGGTCATACATACAAATGTGTGACAATATCATTACATCAATAGTTGAAAGGGTAAGAAAGTTGATGGTGTATTAAATTTACATAATTAATATCATGTCAGATGTATAAAATATATTCATTATTTTCACCATTATTACTATCCTTGTGATTTGGCAATCTAAATAAAATTACATTAGTTTGTGAGGGGGTTGTTTGGAATACACAATAGTGATGGATTCATTTCCAATTTGATGGAGAAGGATTTGGGAAAATATTTTTTGATAAATATAATTAAATGTCATTATATTAAAGATAATTGTTTAATTATATTTTAATTAATAAAAAATAATTTAAGGTTCCATAATAAAATGTAAATATAAATAGCGTAGTGAAGTTAATTCTAATCTTTTAGAAGAACGTCCTTTGGATATATTATTTAGAATCATAGATTTGGTCTTTCGGGAAGAAAAATACCTCTATAATGTGGATAATAATGTTGGGGAAGGGTTTTGGACGCATTATTTCAAGAAAAATTCCATAATATGTGTGAAGAAGTAATGTGAGTATGTTTCCTTTTATTAATATGGTAGGAGACCTTCTGAGAAACCACATAGAAATTTCCCAAAAGAATAAAAAATGATGGTCATTCTGTATAAAAATGCTTTCAAATAACCTTGCATTATCATTTTGGATATCAAATATTTTAAATATTTCCCTAAATTTTTAATTAAATTTTACAGGAAAACAAACCCATATATTCTAGTTTAACCCCTAGTAAACAAATATTTACCTTAATTGCAATAATTAATTTTTGACTGATTAAACTGTTCATTAATATGAACATTTATGATTACCTTATTAAAAAATATTAATTATTTTTATTTAAAATTTTAATCCATTTTACTAAGTTCAATGATATATTTGTTCAAATTTAATTTAATGATGAACAGGAAAATCATGTCAAAATAGGTTTTCAAGAAATGCATTTCTCAAGAATAAGAAGATATTATTTAAACTATATGAAATTTATTCAACCTTATATCAAACTAAATAAATATATATTTTAAAATAAAATCTATAAATTTAATTTTATTCATTCATCATTAATTATTTTTTTAATTTATAAAAATTCATTAACATTATTTATATAATAATAATTTTTTATAAATATCTAATTTAAGACTAAATATAAATACATATTGAAGTATTATATAAACATGATTAATATTTAGTTAATTATATTAAATATAAATAAATAATTTTTTTAAAAGTTTAACTAAAATTCAAAAACATATTGGAAATTTTTAATTACATAATCTACTCAAAATAAATAATACTTATCTAAAAAGTAATATATTTCACTATTCATTGAAAAATCACCCTTTTGGAAAAAAAATCCTAAAAATATCACCCAAATGTGCTTTTTTATGTTGATTTCAACAATTAATTAAATTTTATTGAATAAATATTCTAAAATTTGGAAAAAATAGTTATAATATTTTCTAATAAAGAGAAGTAAAAATATTTTTTGTTGAAAAAATGTTTTTCATGAAAATTAATATTACTAAAAATTGTGTAATTATTATCGATAAATTTTAATTTATTAGGAATGTTAAATATATTGATTAATTTAGATAATCATATTCATATATTAAAATTCTACATCTATATTATAACAATCATATTGGCATCATATATTTCTAGGGTTGTTTAGGCCTAGTGTTGCATGTAATTTAAAAAATCAAACACAATGATTTTGTGTTAAAATATTGGGGTTTAACAATTGATGGATAAACTTTGTATTGTTCAAGAACCATTACCACTCATGAGGATATATGGTTAGTCTGTGTAGTTTCGTGGATAAATTTGGTTTTCTAAGGTCAATTTGTACTCTATATATTACAAGATGAGGGTGATGGGGGAAGATATCCAAGAGAATACCTTATAGTTCTAATATTGGAATTTAAAATACATTTTCATGTCATTTAGTGTCATAAAAATAATTATTGTGTTCATGGGGATCACAAACATTGTGTTCCATGTGTTCTGGGAACAGTTCATTTTAATTTTCATCTATAAAATCTTGATCAACTCAATGTCAGAGGAGAAATAAACTACACACATTTGATTAATTATTTATATGCTGTGTTAACATCAAAATTATGGAAAAATATTCTTCAATTTTTTTAAATATTTAATATACAACTACATGGTAATATTTTGTATCAATTGGTTGTCTTAGTATATATATCCATGATATATTTTTTAATTTATTATAAAGAACCCATGAACATGGAAGATGTTTATAACTTCATATGTCATACATGAAATTATTGGTATCTTGTTTCATATTTCTCTTATGTAGTATCCTCAAAGAAAAATCTAATTAGGAATGACTGTGATTTTTTTGGAAGGATTAGTATTAGAAAATTTTCAATTATATGAAGGAGAAACTGAACAATTCTCCAATTCATTAGTTTCTTATGGAGATTATGATATAATAATTGTTTTATGAAATGTATTATGAAGGAATGGGATGTGTATTGACATAGTTGTACTAAATGATATCAAATGGGACTATGAAGTTATTTATCCAAGAGAATAATAATTCCACCAATGATTTGGATTTGGATTTAGTGGTATTTTCCTTTATATGTGGTGACCTTACTCCACTTTTAAGTGCTTCATAGTCTTTATAGTCCATAAGAGTTTCATATGTGTCTTCTTTTAGTGTGATATGAATTTATGAAAATGAATGTGAATGTATTTTCATTATGACTATGAGTTTTTATTATCATAAAACCCAAAAAATTGAAATGTTATAGTGAATGTACTGATAAGGATGTCATGGGTTAATGTTAGTCAAGGGTCGAGAGATTCATGGAGAGAGATGGAGGGTCTTTTGGTGATTCTTATGGATAAGGAAGAGGATGGTGGTAGAGGATTCATGTTTTAGATGATAGTAAAATCCTTATTTTTTTTGTGAGTAGTGTAGCCTCTATGTGTATATTTGGTTGTATAGGTGATGTACGTCCATGTTTATCTTGGTGATACCCTAGAGGTATGGTAATAGGATGGTCAGAATCATATATTATTCTAGGGATGGTGGTATGTTCAGTTGGAGATGAAAGGGGAAGTTTATCAAGTGTTACAAAACTCACCATTATAAGTTCATATAGGTGTATATATGATTTACTTCATCTTTTGAATTCAATTATGGTGTTTTGAGATGAAGTCTTCCATAATTTGTTTTTTGTGTTTTCTTCAGTTTCTCATTAGGTGAAGGTCGGGCATCATGTTTTGATAGGATTACTACAAACCTTGGATTCCCCTACATATAAATCAATGTACATCTTAATGGAATTTTTACTAGGTTTCATTTATCATAGAGAGGATTGGATTCTATTTTTGGGGTTGTGGAAAACATGAAAACCTAAAATAATTTCATGGTGATTATAGAGATATGTTTAGTAGATTTTTTTGGAGAATTCATATATTGATGATGTTGTGTAACATCATATAGTTCCAAAGACCATCATCTTCTATGATGATTCTCATGTTATATTTCATGTTTTTAGTGGATTCCATAACATGTTGAAATCCCATTTTTTCCATAGCACTACTTGATAACCCCATATAAATTTGTAGATAGAGCAGGACATCCATACATTTTTGGATGTGATGCATGCTTGCAACCATAATTTTTGAGTTTCATGGGAGAATAAATTTCACTAGGTAGAGTTTTAATTTAATAATAGTTAACAATAAACCACTAGTATGGATCATTTTGATGTTTTTTTAGAGTGAATTTTTCTATCAACATTGTGATGGGTGGAGGTCAGGTAATCAACAATTCTAGGATTGGATGTTGTGTAGAGTATGACCTTGAAGATCTAGTTGGTATGTTAGAGTGTTAAGGTGGTACATGAACATCAAGATAAGTATTTATATTAGTTTTAGTGTCGTTTGGAGGTTGAGGTTGGAGATCATGTATCTTTTAGGGTTTTAAATCTATTTATGAAGTAGATATTTGGTAATGGGTGACAATATCTCCTCAATTGGTTAGAACTTTTGAGCTTCAATATAGCAACATTGAAGTATCATATTAGTTGGATCTTCATCTATAGTTAGATAGACTTCATGAAATCATTCATATAATATATCTTCATCAGTATCATCACGATGAATCCAATTTCATTGATTAGGGTGAGTTGGAAATTCAGGATAGAATGGTTGTTTCGGAGTGGATAGTCAAGATCCAAGAAAAATTAATCAAGGTGTTTTTTGGGTGACCCATTAATTTTTTTTCATCCAATAGAGTCTTGGTGGTTGATAAGAGATGATGTGGAAACATGAGTCGTAATAGAGAGTTTAGTATCGACAGATATTTTAATATTTTTTCATTTTAGTTTATTTCATGTATGGATTGAAACTGATTTAAATTATCACTTATTCCTTCTCATTTTATAATTTGGTTGATGAATTTGTTCTCTTTGAGATATATCTCAATTGGGAGAGTTAGTGGTAGTTTTATTGATCTCGATTTGGTTTTTATTCTCAAGGATGAGAATCATTTGAATGGTATCTAATTGAACTGTTCATGATTCTCAGGGTTGTTCCATTGTTTTTTGGCAATAGTTGTGTTAAGGTAAGGTTGCTCGATGGGTGGGTCAAGCTAGATTAGAAATTATAGTGGTAAAGGTGAGAATTAATAGGAAATGGTATATTAAAATGTAAAGGTGTTTAGATTCATGACATGAATGTGCATTCGTGCCTTGAGGTTTTCAATGCATATGTTATAAGACAATATAATGGTGTTTTGGTTGAGGTGATTCATGGAATAAGATGAGTGTTCACTATGTTAATGGATTTCAGTATGAGGCACCAAGAAATTCATTACACTTTTGATATTCTTTGGAATTAATTATTTCACAGCCTAAAATACTTTCATGACATAAATTGACGGTCATCCGAAACATTCACGACAAGAATTAATATATCAAATTGTGACTGTGTTTTATAAAATATTGTCTATAAATTCTAAATCCATCCATTTTTTTCACTTTCACCTCAATTTTTGGGGGAACACTAATAATGTTTTGGATCGCTTTCATCTTAGCTTCCTTGTATGTAACCCTTTGATTATAGAGTTTCAATGTCACCAATTTTTGGGAATTTCTAGATATTATCCATTTACATTATTCCCATTACTCTTATATTAATCAACCATGGAGGTTTTTATTAATTTAAGGTATTTTTGGGCTGTTTTATTTTGAGACGTTGATGTGATCTAGGTTTATGTAAGGTTCATTTAGGTAGATTTGATCTAACATGTGTCTTCTCCCCCATTTGTTAAGAAAAAAAAATTAAAACCATATATTGTTGTATATGATTTTAGAAATATCTTCTTTATGTGTATAATATAGAATTTTCAATCCTATGTTTCTGTTGGGTGGATGTTATATTCTAACATAATAATGATAATAACAAAAAATTAGAATAATCATGGTGGAAAACTGGGACTGCATGTGGTTATACCTTATTTTTCCCCATGATTTTTAGGGTAATTTTTTATCTATTCCTTTATTAATGATAGTGTAATTTTTGTTTCTATTATTCAATTAACGTAATTAATTATTATAATACTATGATAAATAATTAATGATCAATGAAACATATTTACTATTCTTCTTAGAATTGATTGAATCTGAAATCATGTTTTGGTTTCACTTAGATAGTGTTAGATATATAATATATGTTTTTTTGTGTGTGAAATAGAATAATGAATAATTAATCAAATAATTAAACATGGCAATGAATTTTTTCTTATAAGATAATTCTTGGATATTAGTGATCAAACTTTTTAATGTAGGATCAGAATCCTTGGTTCAATTTGCATAATTTCCTTATGGGTTTTTTTGATGAAAATCATTGTTACCTAAAAAATTGTCTCTAGGATATTAGATACTTGATGTGAATCATTCTGACCTAGGATTATTGACATCTTTGTGTTTTATGGTTTAAAAATATCCCATTGTTGAAATGTGATACATTTATGATTTTGCATAGCACAATAGTGGATATAGTTGACTCCATGATGGAATTTGATACATTTGTGGGATATCCTGATGATTTAGGGAATATAGACAACTTACAATGGTTATAGAAGGAATTTTTTTGTTTTTTTTGTGAAGAAAAAATGGTCTACTAAATATTGAATTGGGTTTTGAATAATTAAATTCAAGCAAATTAATTTCATAAAAAATGTAATATTTTATAAACATAAATGATGGTTGGTTGTGGGTGAAGAATGGATATTGTACCATTATGAGATGATTGCGGATTGGTGGATAGTGGATATATTCCAAGGCTTTGAGATATTATTAGAAGTTTTTTTATGAAAACCCCTATTTTGGGACTATTTTTTGTTTACATAATGATACCTTCTTTAGTTTTCAATTCTCACACCACCTGAGTTGGATAAAATAACCAACTCCCAATATATTGGGTATTATGTGTATTACCCAACATCAATGTTTTTATGGAATAGGTAGCTCACTTTCCCTTCTTCCTAAATCTCTATTATATGTATTAGGTTTTTTTGGCCGCATAAGGTATACTAGAAGTTCCAACATTGAAATAATTCTGAGTGACCCTTTGAAATTTTGATTCAAAATATATTTGAAGATCCTATATGGTATATACACATATTGTACAGTGAACTAGTTGACCTTATAGGGTATATAGTGGTACTTGGTATATTGGAAGAACATATGATGTGTAAATTTGTATTTGTGGTACTAGAAACCCTATGGGGAATTGGTATGATATTGGGGCATCAATAGACCCCACGAGGTATTGATGAGGTGAGATGAGGAGGTTGTGACATGAGGATATATGGAGGGGTCATATAAGGATGGAGGAAGAAATGAGGTTTATGAACTCCTTGCTCAATAAAACCTAATACCATGTACATTGTGTGAGATTGATATTATGTTATTACATGGATAAGTATGGGATTAAGGGCATTAGAATATTTGAAATTGGGGCATTAGGGAAACAAAATAGTCGTGAAAGTGGTTTCAGGGTGAATTTCTTCTACATTGTGAAATTATACTACTATATATCGATGAATTTTCTTAGGAGTGATCCTTTTTAATGATGGGGGATTATTTGACGCTATTGGAACTTATTGTTTATGATTTTTTTTCACTAAGAAATTACTAGTATTATTCCATATTTTCACGAGAGTTCTTGAATATAATCTTATTTTTGTGGAGTTTCTTATGAGACATTTCCATATTATTATGGTACCATTTAATTTTTTGATTTATCTTGTTATAAGACATTCACATACATGATGGTATATGGTTACCATTTCTTTTATATTTATGATATGGCGGGGGATGAGGGATTTATATCTTATCACACAATATTAACTTTTTTTTCGTTTAATATATCCTATATGTTTGATTTTAAACCCTTGGATCTAGTCAGCAGCCCATGGTATTTTAGAGGCTGTCGTTGAGGTTCACAATCACATTTTCTTCACTACTGAAGCAAGAGTTGTACTGTGTCCGAATAGGGACATGATAATAATGACAACAAAACAGAAGAATTTTGGAGTGGTTTTAATTGTTGAAGGAGGAATAGGGTTTATGTTAATCTATAATAGAAAATTATTAATACATTATATATTTTAAAGCTAGAAAAAAGACCATCTCTTTTAAAAACCAATTTTATAACAATGTAATTTTTTTCCAATAATTTTATTGTAATGGGTTCTCAAAACATTCAAGTATAAGTTATTTATATTTTAATATTTTATTTTTATTCGAATACCCATTTCCATGTCTATATATATATATATATATAAGGCATTAAACAATATTGAATACTAACGAAAAATGGGGGTGGGATTCACACCCCAACCAATCCACTACTTACCACCTATGTTGCACTACCAATAAATGGGTGGTGTAAAATTATATATTTTGAGAGTTGAGAAATAACTAGTTTTTTTAAATTATCTATTTGATTTCATTATAATAAACATAATCTGAATATCAATTTAATTTTTCATTTTTCCAACTTGTTATCTTCATGAACACTAAAAAAGAAATAAAGTTATCATCATGAATGATCTCATGAAACATGAATTCAATATTGTCAATATTACCAGATGTAAAACCATATAGTGTAAATTTTATGTGGATATAAAAATTAAATAAATGTATATCATTGAAAAAATTAATGAAAATAATGAAAAAAATCCTTTAAAAAGGAAATTTATTGATATTCTATGTATGATATTTCAATAAGGGATTGAAATTTTAATACCTCATAATAAATATCCATAAAAGATAAGAAAGAGTTTGAAATTGAGATATTCTCTTGAGAAGGTAGTTATTCATCCCAGGACCACTGATATATATAATGAATTGCACTTACATGAATAAATTCATCTAAATATATAATTGTATCTCAATTAATGTATTATCGTATTGAGGTTACATATTTTAATATTCTTGAATTGACATATATGTATATTATTGGATCTCATATAAACCTACCAAAAAATATCCATTTTGTGAGTATATAAAACATTCAAAATATTATATCATCATTCAATAAATAAAAATAGAACAATGGGGTTTTTAATAAAAACATGAATCACTTCTAACTCTTTCTATAAATGTTTTTCATAAATAAAATTCTTTTTTAATGAAAATAGTCATGAAATTTAATGAATTAAATTATATGATTCTTATGATGGAATTTTTTTGGAGGTATGATTGGCCATGTAATTGGTTATAACCATGGAAACATTCAAAAAAAATATTGGAATCAAAAGAAATATCAACTCAAACACTCTGAATAATCATTGGAGATTCATGTCATAATAGTGTTTCAAATGGAAATTTTTTCGGAGTCTGTCGAATCCCTAGTCGTGTTTATAATCTCTATTAAGATTCACCTAACATAAATAAGAATGGATCAGACTTCACTAATACATCCTATAAATGAGAAAACGAGTAAAAGTTTACTGATGAACCAAAATCCTTTAAATAATGTTTTCACATACCTTAAGGTAGGTTATATTACTTATGAAATTGATGATATTATAGATGGAATTATCCAAAACAATTAATGTAGATATTATATTTTATATGGTGTTTTTTATGTATTCTATTTTTTATATTGAAACATTTGAATTTTAAAAATATTGTTATTGGCATCATTATCATTACTTTATAGTTTCAATATTTACTTCAAAATTGGAATTAATAATTTCATGAAATAATTTAAATAAAACATTATATTCAGGAAAATAAATTTATTTTTAAAATATTTAACCAACCAGACCTATTTTTAATACAATATAGATCAGATATATGGGACTGGTGAAGCATGATTTGCTTTAGCTATTGGGATAAATGACTATCTAATATATTATTTGTCTTCTCTAAAGTCCAATTTATTTTTTTCCAGACTCAATGATATTTAAAAAAATGTTTGATACCCAGACTATATTTGATATGAATAAAAATTTATGGTACAATGCCATCAATGGAATCAATAACAGTCATGTACATGAAATATAGAAAAAATTATTATCAAGATTAAATTATACATATATGTGTGAAATAGAATCACATTTGGTAGAAATGAGTAGGCCATCATTTAATAATTTATCCAATGATTTATTATGTCATCTTAGTTTAGGAATGATGAAACTAATAATTTAAAATTTTCATGGACATTTGGTAAAGGTCTAGAATATCATTCCATAAAAAATAAGTTAACGTGAGATTTTTTATCATAGAAAATTTATTGTGAGAACATATAAAATTAAAATTTTGTTTTAAACGAGCTAATTTATAAAATCAATTAGTGAGGATATATTTGGATAAATTCATTCATCATGTGGACTATTTATATAATTTATGATATTAATTAATACATCTTAATGATGTTTCCATGTATATTTTCCCTCAATGCATAATGATTTTTTTTCATAATTCCATTCTCAGAAAATTAACATGAGAGAAAAATTCCCTCATTTTTTCATCAAGAAATTATGTCTTAATAGTGAAATAGAATTTAATTCTCAATATTTAATTGAACACAATATGGAAATTATGATTACAAAAGAAAATCCATTATCCCATGAAAAAACACCGAATGGTTTTGTTTAATCACTCCTAACACACCTCTATCTTATTTCAATACACTTGACAATGATAAAAAGGTCATTGATATAATATCCCACCCCAAACCATTGTATTTTGAAGAGGCATGGTCAAACTAAACTTAGGTGACATCCTTATGAAACAAAATGTGGAATTAAATGGTTAGGGATTTATCAAAAATTGATATATAATTTTCCCTTAATAAGTCAACATGAAAAAATCAATATGAAATATCATAATAATATGCATGACATAAATAAAAATAACTAACATAATATGACCCAAAATATTATTAGAGTGAAAAAATACATAATTAAGGTATCAAAAATAAAAAAAGTTAAAGGTTACAAGGAACAAAGGTGGATCAATGATTAATATAAATAAAAAACCTCCATGCACAATCTCTAAACCAACCATCATGTAGAATCATGAAACACCACTACGAAATTACAAAACATGTCCCCGTCATATATCATTGAAAAAATATCTACATACACCCTGATGTGCATACATAGTGGGTGAGTATGACTACTCAATATGAATAACTCAAGGCTTCCCATGTAGAGCTCTAATATAAGAAAAATATAGATGATAATTTTATATAAAATATAGGAGGGGTCATCATATTTGTGATTACCCAGACTCTCTTGGTCCTTCCCTTTGCTAAAATCCGGGTCCTAAAGGAGTGGCATCTCGGTGAGACCGATTGGCGAGACCGATCAGTGAGACCAATCGGCGCGACCGATCGGCGCGACCGATCGGTGAGACCGATTGGCGAGACCGATTGGTGCCACCGATCGGTGAGACCTATCGCTGAGACCGATCGGTGTGACCGATCGTCGTCACCCAGCCTTGTCAAGTTGTTTCCAGTTGCGCTCCTTTGCACAAATAGGGTTTTAAACCCTATTCTGACTCGTTTAAGCGTGTTTTTAAAACCCGTAACGTGCATAAGAGTTTTAATTAAATACTTAATCAATTCATGAGTCGGCTTAAACCACCCGACCCCCTTTTTATGACGAGTGGATCCGCGTGGTCAACCCACGATGACTGATTGGTGAGACCGATCGGCGAGACCAATCGGTGAGACCGATCGGCGTCACCCGGCCTTGTCAAGTTGTTTCCAGTAGCGCTCCTTTGCGCAAATAGGGTTTTAAACCCTATTCTGACTCGTTTAAGCATGTTTTAAAAACCTGTAACGTGCATAAGAGTTTTAATTAAATACTTAATCAATTCATGAGTCGTCTTAAACCACCCGACCCCGTTTTTATGACAAGTAGAGCCACGTGGTCAACCCACGACCCCCGCGCCTTACGCGGTGTCACGTTTTCACCTCAACCGTCCTCGGCTCATATATACTAAGGGTTAGCCGTGGTTTCTCTTTTCTAGATCATGGCTTTTCACAAACATCTTCTGGTGCATCGGGCACATCGTTATCCGTAATGTTCTGCGCCCCCGGCCTAAACGTCGATCATCTATCAACAAGTAGGGAATTTCTCCTTCACCTCTCTCTTTTGTGTATAATGCGGGGTGGGTGTGCTTTTGTTTCTGTAGAACTGGTTGCACCGAACATAATAAAGATAATGAAAGAATTATATAATGAAAGAGAGAGGGGTCGTGTTTGTTGATACTGCCTTAAATTTGATGATGTTTCTTCTATGACAATCTTTTTGAGTTGTGTTGGCTTATGCCTCCTTAAAATTGAGGTTGTTCGTGGTCGTTGTAGGTGCACTAATGAGCCCTACTGATGTTTTAAATGGCTTGTTTGTGGTTGTAAACTCTTGCTGTGAAAATTCAATTGGTTAATCACGTATATCCGGCTGAATAAATTGAAATCACCAGGATCAACCCTTCTATGATAACTCCCGGTTAGAACACACGTAATTTGAATCATGGAGTGTTTTACGTTGTTTAAATCTGGAAAATCCCTGACTTGTGTTGGTGGTGGTAGTTGGTTTTTTTTACATTCGGGCCGATTGCTAGAGATGTGAGAGGGGATGGGATCCCCTATTCTTTTATACCCTTGGTGGTGGTGTGAATTTGGGGGATGGGATCTCCTGTTGGTATGGATTTTTTGGTTGTGAGTTTTAAGACCGGGTGGATACTTGTTTATATCAAAAATTGGGGTGGAATCCTCTGTTGTTGAGAACTGGGTGTGGGCGTTCTGGTTGATGTTTGGTTGTTTACTTTCCTGGACTTATGCCTATGCCTACTAGTTGCCCAGTAGTGCTTAAACATAAACATTATTACTGAATGTGAAATGATAAAGGGGACAAATGGGTTGTTAGAGTGAGTCGTGACTCAGACTTGAGTGATGTTGTGATCTGTAGGCTGTTTGAAGAAAAGCCTAGCATGGGTGAGTTCTTGTTACATATATATATATATATAATTGTAGCTTTGTGTTTCTTATTCGCGCCCCACCCATGTTGAGAACTTAGTTCCGAAGACCCCCATTTCATGGGGGAGGGTGTTTTTCCCAACACTTTTCATAGTGGCTGGTTATTAGCTCCTTTTTTGCTCCCTTTGCCGGATATCCCAAGTATCTGCGGGCATGCTATGATGGCCTGAGGTCCATTATTAGCCCAAGAACCTTCGGTCGTGGTAGTGTGGTGGTTGGCCAGGTGTGTGCAGCAGGTGGTCTCCCAAGTGTCTTCGGGATGAGGCCCAGGTGTCTTCGGGCATGGCAGTGGATCCTTTAGCCCAGCTGTTTTCGGGCGTGGTGGTGGTTGTTCTGGCCTAGGTGTTTGTAGGCTTGGTTACATGTGACAGTTGAGGCCCAGGTGTGTGCGGGCGGGATTTCGGTAGTGGGACTGCGTGTGGTTGTGGCCCAGGTGTGTGTGGGAGGGTGTGGTAGTGGGACTGCGGTGAGAATGGCGGGATTGGTCCGATGCATAGGATGTCTCAATAACTAGTGGGAAAGTGGTGCAGGGTACCCAAACATCGATGTGCTATTAATATATATATTACTTGACTTGCGTTATTTGGGGAGTGTGCCTTGGTGAGGCCTTGGGTGGATAGTTTTCCTTGTTAGGTGTTTGGTTTACTCTTTTCTCACGGGACTATAGTACGTTCCCCCACTTGTGCACGAGAGTCTTTGGTTTTCCCTACTGAGTGTACTTGTATGCTAACCCTACATATATAAAACTTCTTTCAGGTTTCCAGGAGGACTTCGGGGATCACACATGACCTTACTATCTTCGACCTTTAGAGCAGTTGCAGTTGTTGTTTTTCTTTTCTTCTTTTGTACTTACCTTGTAGTCACCTTTTGTACTTGTGGCATTACTTTTGGAACATGCATGTGGGAATTGTTTATTTCTTTTGGATTTAATTTTCTTCTACCTTGTTGTTGTTTAGTTTCAGCATCTCATCTCTCGGTCTTATAAAACAAAAAGGGGTAATGTCTTCCATTTGGGATAAATTTCTATACCCTTGGTGCTAGTCGCCACTCCGGGACCTATTGAAGGCGGGTCTCGGGGGTCATAATCTCTTCTTCAACATAAAGAAGGAAGGGCTTGTCAATCTGCTGACCCTTCCCTCCTTTTGGTGAAGGTGGGTCGTGACAGAATGGTATCAGAGGCTGATGGTTGAGAGATAGGATGGAGTATGGGGGTAGGCACAGTGAGGATTGCATGGGATGGTAAGGCAACATTGTTGGGTGACCATGGTGCATGAATTAGGCCAGGGAAGACCGGCTGGGACATGGGATTTTAGGGCTCCCCGTGATCCGATGCAAGGACTCTGGACCTACCGAATTACCAAGTGAGGCTACACTGACTGCAGGGTAGAGTCCCTATGAAAGGTACATACATCATAATGACTTGTGTTCTTGTGTTTTTGGGATGTCTTGGGGATTAAGAATAAATTAAATTTTAAGAAGTTTTAAGAACGATATTCTGCACTACTTGGGCTTTGGCATTCCTTGTTTACCTTGCAGCTATGGAACCTGGAATGCGACCACGTGAGGTACAGGCGATCGAGGCCCTGGAGACTACCTTGGCCAATCGGTAGAGAGCTGATCGAGAGGAAGAGGATGACCAGTGGCAGAAGACTCTTTGAGCCTTCCAGCGACAGGCCCTCGAGAATTATGAGGTCATCACCTCCAATATGAAGATAGAAGGCTGGCTAGAGGAGCTAGTTATAGTCTTCGGCCTGATTCGGGCCCCGACCGAGTACTGGGTTCCACTGGCCGTCAGCCAGATGCGAGGAGTGGCACGTCAGTGGTGGACGCTTTACATGGGGGAGAGGAGAGAGTCTGAGGTGGCTTGGGTGGATTTCGAGAGGGAGTTATGGGCGGAATTCCTCTCCTCGACGATGAAGGAAGAAAAGAGGCAGTAACTACTCTCCCTCCAGCAGGGGAGTATGTCCATGAGGGAGCTAGGAATCAAGTTCAAGGACCTCCTACGTTTTGCTCCGGAACTCTTTCCTGACGAGGAGTCTCAGGCAAGATGTTTAGAGGAGGAACTCCGACCCTCCCTCCAGTATGATGTTACCCCCTTTACCCTGCCGACATACTTGGAGGTCCAGAAGAAGGCCGAAGTGGTGGAGAGGATGCATGCTCTAGGGGGATTGTCGCGAGAGGGGATCCAGCTAGGACCATCGAAGGGGAAGGCCATCAGCACCAGGCCTCCAGAGTGAGGACCCTCCAGGTTCCGACCAGCAGGGAGCAGACCGCAGCAGTTTCAGTTTCGATCCCCCGGCCCTCGCCCTTTCCCTTCGGGTCCGGGACCGCGGTGATTCGTTTGTGGGAGCCCTGGACATCTCCGGAGTTAGTGCCCTGACCGGGTGCAGTACAGTAGTGGTAGTCAGCCCCAGCACCTGCCCCAACAGTAGCTTCTAGCCAGACATTTCTAGCAGTAGCAGCAGGGACAACGAGCTCCCGCTCCTCCGAGGGTAGACGTTGGAGGAGGCCGACCTCAGGTCGCTCCACAGGGACCTCGAGCAGGGTGTGGTCGGGGAGGTGGCCAAAATCCAAGGGGCAGGGGATCTGGGGGTGGATAGTTACACGCCGCAGAGGTAGTAGTTCCAGCAGGGCCAAAGGATGTTCGAGGTACGATCAGTCTGTTTAGAACTCTTGCTTATTCCTTGTTTGATACCGGAGCTTCACACTCCTTTGTTGCACCCAGCCTAGCCCGTGCCTTGGGTTTAGATGCGGAGAAACTTCCAGTGCCCCTGTTGTTGAGCACACCAGTAGGAGGTCAGACCAACTTGTTGTTTGTTTGTCGGGGATGTAGACTGATGATATGGCCACATCAGTCAGTTGGGATATTCTTCCGCTATAGATTCAGCCATACGATGTCATCCTAGGAATCAACTGGCTATTTTCTGTGTGCGCTGTCATCGACTGTTTTTGAAGAAGGGTTGTGTTCTCAGACTTGGATAGCCGGTGTGTTACCTTCACCGGCGAGAGGAGCAGTCCGAAGGGAAACAGGAGATAGGAACCTCTACTCTCCTTGTTGACCGAGCGGACAGTGGAATCAGTAGATGCTGAAATGATGGAAGTTCCAGAGATCGTTCGTGAGTTTATGTACATCTTTCCTGAGGAGGTGACGACTCTAACCCCTCGACGTGATATCGAGTTTGGGATAGACCTGCATCCCGGCGCTCGTCCAATCTCGATGGCTCCTTATCGGATGGCACCTTTGGAGCTATGGGAGTTGCGGATACATATTGACGATCTGATGAAGAGGGGTTTTGTTCGTCCGAGTGCGTCACCGTGGGGTGCTCCGGTCTTGTTTGCAAAGAAGGAAAATGGTGGTCCTAGGTTGTGCACAGACTACAGGAGGCAGAATTAGGTGACAATCAAGAATCTCTACCCTCTTCCAAGTATAGATGATCTTTTCGACCAGCTGAAAGGGGAAGGATGGTTCTCGAAGATCGACCTGCGGTCTGGGTACAACTAGCTGAGGGTGAAACAGATCGACATCCCGAAGACAAAGTTCAGGTGAAGGTATGGACACTTCGAGTTCGTAGTCAATCCCTTCGGTGTTACGAATGCCCCGACTGCGTTCATGGGGTTTATGAACTCCATCTTCCGGGAGAACCTGGATCGGTTCGTGGTTGTGTTCATCGACGAAATCCTGGTCTACTCAAGATTAGAGGGGGACCATGCAGAGCACCTGGGGACAGTTTTAGAGGTCATCCGACAACACCAGCTCTATGGGAAGTTGTCAAAATGCATGTTCTGGACATGGGAAGTGCACTTCCTCAAGCATGTGGTGTCCGAGAGGGGGGTAGCGGTGGACCCATAAAAAGTTGAGGTAGTTGTTTCTTGGGAAGCACTCAAGAATGTGGTGGAAGTCCAAAGTTTCCTCGGGCTGGCGGGTTACTACCGGAGATTCATACCCAACTTCTCCCGAGTAGCAGCCCCTTTGACAGCTCTGACCAAGAAGGACCAGGCTTTCATATGGAGTGTGCAGTGCCAGTCAGCCTTCAGCTATCTGAAGGAGAAGTTGGTCAGTGCCCCAGTGCTGAGATTACCAGAACAAGGGGTGGCCTATGAGGTATTCTGTGATGCTTCGGGACATGGCCTCGGATGCGTGTTGATGCAGTGACAAGGGGCGATCTTTTATGGGTCTAGGCAGCTGCATTCCCATGAGCGTAATTACGGAACCCACGACCTGGAGCTTGCATCGGTCGTTTTTGTGATAAAGTTATGGCGGCACTACCTCATCGGGGAACGCTTTGTGGTCTTCACGGATAACAAAAGCTTGAGGAATATCTTCTCCCAGCGGGACTTAAACGTGCGACAGCAGAGATGGGTGGAGTTCTTCCAGGATTACGACTTTGAGATCTCCTATACTGAGGGAAAGGGAAATGTGGTGGCTGATGCCTTGAGCAGTAGGACGCATAAGGATGCGGTCCGAGAGTCGGAGGACGCCTGGAAGGCAATGGAAGAGTTGTCTACCTTACACCTGGATGCGAAGATGGATAGCGGTAGAGGCTGCCTATATGAGATGACAGTGCAGTCATCCCTGTTTCAGAATGTGGAGGAGTCTCAGTGGGGAGACCTAGAGTGTGAAGTGATGCGTGACCAAGTTGACCAGGGAAATGCTCCAGAGGGATGGACAGGGGATGGTCAGAACCAGATTCTTTTCCAGAAAAGTTTGGTTGTCCCAGAGGCGATGTGTGGAAAGGTTATCAGTGAGTTCCACAAATCACCCCTACCGGTACACCCAGGAGTTTCTAGGATGTACGAGGATCTGGGGAGGTAGTTTTGGTGGCCCGGAGTTAAGCGAGCAGTGGAAGAGTTTGTGGCCATTTTCTTAGTGTGTCAGCAAGTGAAGGCTGAACACCGAGTTCCAGGCAGCCTACTACAGCCCCTAGATGTCCCCGAGTGGAAGTGGGATGACATCTCGATGGATTTCGTAATGGGACTACCCAAGGCCCAAGGAGGGTACGACCCCATCTGGGTGGTAGTGGACAGGTTGACAAAATCGGCTCACTTTCTGGCGATCAGGGAGTCAATTACTGTAGATGATTTGGCACAAAAGTACGTGGATGAGGTGGTGAGTTGTATGGAGTTCCGAGGTCTATAGTCTCGGATAGGGATGCAAAGTTTACCTCTCAAGTCTGGAGAGGATTTCATCATGCATTTGGCACCCAGTTATGCCTTAGCACTTCTTTCCATCCCCAGACAGATGGACAAACAGAGCGCACTATCTAGACCTTGGAGGATAAGTTGTGAGCATGTGTTATGGACTCAAGAGGATCATGGGTGCAATACTTGCCTCTGGTAGAGTTTTCCTACAAGAATAGCTACCACTATACCATTGGCATGGCCCCGTTTGAAGCTTTTTATGGGAGGTCATGCCGTTCTCCTATGTGTTGGACCGAAGAAGGAGAGGTAGGCATCCTTGGTCCGGAGGTGGTGAAGAACACAACAGAGAAGGTTCAGCTCATACGGGAAAGGATGAAGGTGGCCCAGGACCGACAGAAGTCGTATGCTAATACCAGGAGGAGGCCCTTGGAGTTTGACGTTGGGGACCACGTGTTCTTAAAGGTCTCCCCTTGGCGTGGGCAGCGGAGGTTCGACAAAGGGAGTAAGCTCTCTCCTAGATTCATCGGACCCTTCCAAGTGTTGCGTCGGGTTGGCGAAGTGGCTTACCAGCTAGCGTTGCCACCGCCACTACTAAGGATACATGATGTCTTTCATGTGTCCCAGCTCCTTCGGTATCTGCATGACGATTCACACGTCCTTGATTGGGGTGATCTGGACATCGAGGACGATGTGACCTTTGTGGAGAGACCAGTGGTGATCGAGGATCGCATAGAAAAGGTGCTTCACAGGTGAACCATTCCCTTGGTTCGTGTGTTGTGGAGACATGGTGGGCTTGAGGAGAGTACGTGGGAGAGGGAAGCACAGATGTGTACCCAGTACCCAGAGTTGTTTTAAGTTTTGTTCCTTGTTGTACCTGTTGTGATAGAACGTTTTGTCTTTTGGCTATGAAATGTACTGGTTTTGTTCCTCTGCTTGTGTGTGAAAACCCCCGGCTCTGGGGAAGGTGAGAACCCGACCCCTAATCAAGACGCATTAAGGTGGATGCGATTAGACCCATGCGGGCGAGTCAGTGCCGCCCAAAGCGGATAATATCTTGACATGGGGGAGGAGGCTCCCCAACCCACATGCCCGAGCAGTCTGGCACTGTATGTTGCTTGGTTCGTGATAGGAAGGTGTTCTTAGTTAATGATAAGGTTCACTATTGAGAGGTATCATTCGGGGTGGTTGTTAGGACTCTCCTTTTCCTTCTGGGTTGTTTAAATTCATGGGGACAAGAATAGTTTGAGAGGTATCTGATGTGATGACCCAGACTCTCTTGGTCCTTCCCTTTGCCAAAATCTGCGTCCTAAAGGAGTGGCGTCTCGGTGAGACCGATCGGCGAGACCGATCGGTGAGACCAATCAGCGTGACCGATTGGTGAGACCGATTTGTGCCACCGATCGGTGAGACCCATTGGTGAGACCGATTGGCACGACCGATCGGCGCCACTAATTGGTGAGACCAATTGGTGAGACCTATCGGCGTCACCCGACCTTGTCAAGTTGTTTCCAGTAGCGCTCATTTGCGCAAATAGGGTTTTAAACCCTATTCTGACTCGTTTAAGCGTGGTTTAAAAACCCGTAACGTGCATAAGTATTTTAATTAAATAATTAATCAATTCATGAGTCGGCTTAAACCACCGACCCCATTTTTATGACGAGTGGAGCCGCGTGGTCAACCCATGACCCCCGCGCTTTACGCGGTTTCATGTTTTTCCCTCAACCGTCCTCAGCTCTTATAAACTAAAGGATAGACGTGGTTTCTCTGTTCTCGATCGTGGCTTTTCACAAACAGCTTCTGGTGCATTGGGTGCATTGTTATCCATAAAGTTCCATGCCCTTGGCCTAAACGTAGATCATCTATCAACAGGTAGGGAATTTTTCCTTCGCCTCTATCTTTTGTGTATCATGCGGGGTGGGTGTGATTTTGTTTCTGTAGAACTGGTTGCACCGAACTTAATAAAGATAATGAAAGAATTCTATAATGAAAGAGAGGGGGGTCGTGTTTTTTGTTGCTGCCTTATATTTGATGTTTTTTCTTCTATGACCTTCTTGTAGAGTTGTGCTGGCTTATGACTCCTGAAAATCGAGGCCATTGGTGGTCGTTGTTGGTGCAATAATGAACCCTGCTGATGTTTTAAATAGCTTGTTTGTGGTTGTAAACTCCTGCTGTGAAAAGTGAATTGGTTAATCATGTATATCTGGATAAATAAATTGAAAGCACCAGGATCAACCATTCTGTGATAACTCCCAGTTAGAAGACACAGAATTTGAATCATGGAGTGTGGTAAGTCGTTTAAATCTAGAAAATCCATGACTTGTGTTGGTGGTGGTAGTTGTTATTTTTCCTTTCAGGCCGATTGCTGGAGATGTGAGAGGGGATGGGATCCCCTGTTATTTTATACCCTCGGTGGTTGTCTGAATTTGGGGGATGAGATCTACTGTTGGTATGGATTTGGTGGTTGTGAGTTTTAAGACCGGGTGGATACTTGTTTATATCACGAATTAGGGTGGAATCCTCTGTTGTTGAGAACCGAGTGTGGGCGTTTTGGTTGATGTTTGACTGTTTACTTTCCTGGACTTATTCCTATGCATACTAGTTGCCCAGTAGTGATTAAACATAAACATTATTAATAAACGTGAAATGAGAAAGGGGACAAATGGGTTATTAGAGTGAGTGGTGACTCGGACTTGAGTCCTGTTGTGATCTGTAGGCTGTCTGAAGAAAAACCTAGCTTGGGTGACTTCTTGTTACCTATATATGTATACATTTAGCTTTGTGTTTCTTATTCTCACCCCACCCATGATGAGAACTTAGTGCCAACCACCCCCATTTCATGGGGGAGGATGTTTTTCCCAACACTATTCATAGTGGCTGGTTATTAGCTCCTTTTCTGCTCCCTTTCCAGGATAGCCCAAGTATCTTCGGGCAGGCTGTGATGGCCTAAGGTCCATTATTAGCCAAAGAACCTTCGGGCGGGGTAGTGTGGTGGTTGGACAGGTGTGTGCGGCAGGTGGTCTCCCATGTGTCTTCGGGATGATGCCCAGGTGTCTTCGGGCGTGGTAGTGGATCATTTAGCCCAGGTGTTTTCGGGCGTGGTGGTGGTTGTTCTGGCCTAGGTGTTTGCAGGCATGGTTACATGTGACAGTTGAGGCCCAGGTGTGTGCAGGCGGGATTTTGGCAGTGGGACTGCGTGTGGTTTTGGCCCAGGTGTGTGCAGGCAGGTGTGGCAGTGGGACTGCGGTGGGAATGGAGGGATTGGTCTGATGCGTAGGATGTCTCAATAACCAGTGGGAAAGTGGTGTGGGGTACCCAAAGATCTATGTGCTCTTAATATATATATTACATGACTTGCGTTATTTGGGGAGTGTGCCTTGGTGAGGCCTGGGGTGGATAGTTTTCCTTGTTAGGTGTTTGGTTTACTCTTTTCTCACGGGACTTTAGTACATTCCCCCACTTGTGCATGAGAATCTTTGGTTTTCCGTACTGAGTGTACTTGTGTGCTCACCCTACGTATATAAAACTGCTTTCAGGTTTCCAGGAGGACTTCGGGGATCACGAAGGACCTTACTAGCTTGGAACTTTGGAGTAGTTGTAGTTGTTGTTTTTCTTTTACTCTTTGGTACTTACATTGTAGTCACCTTTTGTACTTGGGGCTTTACTTTTGGAACATGCATGTGGGAATGGTTTATTTATTTTGGCTTTACTTTTATTTTACCTTGGTTTTGTTGAGTTTCATCATCTCATCTCTCGATCTTATAAAACAAAAAGGGGTAATGCCTTCCATTTGTGAGAAATTTCTATACCCTTGGTGCTAGTCGTCACTCCGAGACCTATTGAAGGCGGGTATTGGGGGTCATTATCTCTCCTTCAACCTAAATAAGGAAGGGCTTGGCAATCTTCTGACCCTTCCCTCCTTTTGGTGAAGGCGGGTCGTGACAATATATGTTTAAAAATTCACATTTTTTTAAAAAAAAAAATTTATTTTCCACATGGAATATATTTTTTCCCCATGAACACACACAATTCACGCATTAATCCATTTAATAGTACTAACTCATGTGCATAAAAACATATCTTTACTATACTAAGTCATCAACTAGGCATTTACCAATGTTTCCACCAGCACCAGCCCCATGTCTACACCATAAATCATGCAACCAATTGAATTATGTATACTAAAAATGAATATTCAAAGTACATGAAAAAATTATTTAAAACCAAAGCAATTTGGGAAAAAATTCCCACAAACACCTTTTTTGTGTCATCTAGGAATCAAAATTCTAATAGTGGAAAGTAGATGTATTTTTCCAAAGAGAAACTTTTCAAAATTCATGAATAAAATACTTGTAATGAATTTATAATTCTAAGCCAATATATTATATGTAAATAATGGAGATTGAGTAAATACACATATCACTTATAATATTTACAAAACCTCAATAAGGAAGAATCAATTGGGGATCTAAACCTATAATAGGGATTGAGTGAATAGTATTCAAAATTGGAAAAATTCACCCAAAATCACCTTCACGATTACCTAAATTAAGAGTCTCGATTATCATAAAGAGAAAAGATGACAATAAAGTGTAAAAATTGACATAAAACAAAATTTAATACCCAAAAAAATATTTTATGTGATATTATTTTAATTTCTCCCAAAACAAAATTAGAATTGTCTATAAAAAACAATTTTGGCCGGCACCATGATGTGTTGTATTCCTCTTGGCCTTTGGTGATATTTGATCCAACATCCCCATGTATACCTTCTAAAGTGTCGAAATGATAAATACCATTTTAGACCCATCTGATCCTGGACCATGTCCTGGTGAAGCCCCTCTTCCATGTTTTACAAGAATAACCCCAATGTGCCACTCTTCAGGATACTAATTCCCTTTGGACTTTTTTTCTTTTACATGTTCTATTGCAATGTTCTAAATGCACCATTAACTACAAAAAAATGTGTTTCCTCCCATGGTTCTCCTAGAAAATCCTAATTAATCCCTAGTTATTTTACTATCCCTGAGATTCTCCTCAAACAAAATGAAGGGGTTTGACCTAAATAAAGATGGAAATTTCCTCAAAATTGGGTTGAAACATTCTCCCCACCATTAGTATTTTTATCCTTTCAAAGTGTGAGGAAATCGATGATTTGGAAAATTTATATCCATTGTAATCACATATGATTATCCCTATAAGAAGTACATTCTATAATTTGACCATATTTCCAAAAATAATTCACTATAGATATCTATATTAGACATAAGATCTTGTCTTTCCTATCCAAAATTTGAACTGGTTTTCTCAAAAAAGTAACATTTGTTTTAAGATTATCATAACCAAAACTAAAAAAAATATGATGAACCAATTGAAATAAATATAATTACAACACATAATAGACATTTTAACCTAAAATGAATATTTCTGGTAGGGATAACTAATAAGAAACTTCAACAATCCTTTCCAACATTTCAAAAGGTCCAAAAAACAAAGGATCTAGCATCCCCTGATTACCAAAGCCAAGATTCCTGGGTCTATAAGAGACATTTAAAAACCCATGACGCCCACTGAAAATCATAACAACTGGTGATAATGATCATCATAATATTTATGATGGATTAGGGCCAAATCCAATTTCATCATGTTCACATATATCTTCTCATTTATTTCATGAAAAAAATATAGGGTTAATGAAGGATTTTTCTTTAGTGTCCACCCAAAAAATAAGGGCACACTTGGAAGACCATAAAATGCCTCAAATTGGACCATGTGTTCCATTATATGAAAATAATTATTGTAATATAACATCATATAAGGTAAATGATCCTCCCATGAGCAACAAAATTCTATCACACAATATCAGATAATGTGTTCAAAAATATGATTGTTTTTTTAGGATGTCCATCCATTTGAGGATTATATTTCATGGTAATTGATAACTAGGTTCCAAGGGATTATTATATAGAGATAAAAAATGATGAGGTGAATCACTAATCGTGTTCAGAGACATCATAAATTAGAACTCCATTATATTTCACCAATTCTCTATCATAATAATTTTTTTATTCTTCCACTATATTATATTATCATATCTAAATAAAGATGGATATATTTTTTAGTCAATCCAAAACTACCCTGATTGAATCATTCATCCAAATCATTCTTGGAAAACTAGTGACAAATTCCCTCAAAATATTTTCCCATTTTTAGTGAGGTATTTTTAAATTTTGATGTAATTAGTGTGTTTTTTAATTTGTTGACTTTCCCTATAGAATGAGGATGAATTTTATAGTATAATTAACAACACATTATTACATACCTTACCGAAATAATTTTTCCACAATGAAATATATATATTTTTGATTTTTGAATGATTTTTTTACTTATAGTGGTGATTAACTGAAAGATAATGTTCTAAAAAAATTAGGACAACCGATATTTGATCTCAGAAATGAAACACTTTATTTTTATATTCATTGGATCCCAAAATGGAATCCCCACCATTATGTTTTAACATTATGGTATGGAAATATGGATCAGATATTTTAAAATGTTTTATCTTTTACAAAATATAAATAATAACAGTTTCCTGGAAAAGACTACTTCATTATTCCATTTAGGGAAATCTTGGACCTTATAATTAATAATATTAATCATTTTCCACTTATCATGTGATTATATGGCTAATTGGTTATATGATTTACGAATTAAATCATATACCACAGAATTCTATTTACCTGATATATAGACCAAAATAAACTAAAACATTAAGTTATTCTCTATTTATCAATGTTTTTGGATATTTAAATCAATTTTTTTAAAAGATATGTTTTATGTTTTTATAGTCATTGATCACAATGAAATCATCACCAAAGAGATAACGATTTCATGATTTTGTTTCATGTGACTCGGTTTCCAATTTTTTATCAAAAATTATATAATTATTTTTATATAATCCTAATTATCAAGATCCATAAGATATAGAATTATCCCCTTACATTAGAACACAACCCGAACTAGATTTAGTCGTATCACAAAGATACGAATTATACCTAACCTAGTTCTGGAATGATAAAGAAATTCAATAATGTGATCTGAGCCCTTTTCTCTAAAAATTATTTCTAATATTCATAACTCTATCATAATGGATAGAATTTACCTTTCATTTTCATAATAGGGGAAGTGAGGCAAGAGAAATCATGAATGAATAAGTGAGAGTACCTCTCCAATCCTGCAACGTTTTGTATCGAAGAAAGATCACTAGTGGTTTCTAAGAGTTTAAATTGTATATCATTGCATGAACTACTAATATTACCATACCATAAATGTAATTACATATAAAGGGAACATATTATATCTGGAAATGGAAATTAGATATTTTCCTATAGATTCAGTGTTCCAGTAGAGTTCTCAAAAAAATCATCATGTATTATTCATCGTCATATTTTGTTGGGAAAGACAAAAGAATTTCGTCAACAAAACCACAAAAGGATTCAATGTATCTCTAAAAGATAAAAATCATCCACTAATTGAATAATATTTATTCATTACAAAGACCAAATGGTATATCAAGGTATTTATAATGACGATATAAGTTTCTAAAAATATATTTGAAATGTACTCCTTCATAACTTGATGTTGCTGATACCCTAATTAGAAGTCAATCTCGGAGATCCATTTCAATCCCTTCAATTAATATAAAAAGCCACGAATTCTAAGAATATTGTGTTGATTCTTGATCATACATTAATTTCGTTTTCATTAATTAACAAAATTAAGAAGTCAACCATATATATTTTTTATAATTAGAATCGGGGAAACCCAAGGTCATATACTCAGTCTTAAAAATCCCTTAAATTTTGCATCCAAAATCTAGAGCATAAATTACAACAATACATTGAGTGACATTATGTATGATGGGTGTGAAATAGGATTCATCCCTGGAAGGAGGTCATTTTAAAATTAAACATCACTATTTGGTATAATCCTAGTGATTGTTTCTGGAAACATCCCAGGATAACTGTAACGACCCGAATCCAGATCCCTTCCACTGGCGCCCCATACCCGGTTCGCCACATGACCTCAACCGTGTTTCCCCAAATGCCAGAGGCTGCCGACTAGCAGCGAGTGCCTTGGTGAGTTAGTGGGGAAACGATACCCTCATTTGGTAAAGTATGCAGTGGTAGAATAAACATACAGAATAGCGGAAGCAGTAAATAGCATGCAACAACTAATAAAGAAATGTAACACCCCAAGATTTCATAGTGTGTTATTTCTTCAAAATAATTCAATAATTTGCACTACACGCAACACCGAGTTCAAGCATACCATGACTTACCAAACATGCCGTTAAAAAGAGGTTATGAATAGTATTAAATAAATTTTAATCTTTATATAATCCTTATAATTTTAGAATCCATATTAAGAGTTTCATAGACATAATGTGAGAACATATTCATTTTCATCATTTCACTTTTACCGACTTTTAATAGTGAACCGTTTTTAAATCCAATATTTTAAACTTTTATATATTCAATTTGACTAAATAAATTTACTTTTTAGATTGGGGATATCAAAAAAATTTACAAATGAAACATACCAAGCTTCCACGGTATTCTTTCCTTTGAATAATACAGTAGTGTGTGTTGTACGCAACTTCGAGTTCTAACACACACCACAAACAATCAAACAAGCCGTTATGAATAGTAATAACTACTTTTAGAAATTTTATAAATTTTATCTCTCAAAATTGACTTCATTTTTGTATTCGGAATATCAAATTTATCCTAAGGTGAAATTTTGGAACTTTTCGGATAATATTTATATTTTGTTGAATAGTGAAAATTACTAAATTTTAATTAAAAACAACTTTTTTTAAAAAAATAATTAATATTGATAAATTATGAATTTGAGTGGTTTTAAAGTATATTTAGAATATATTTTTACCATTTAATACAATTTTGGTCATTGTACATAATTTCACAATTAAATCGGACCTAAACAAGTGTCAATCTTTTGATAATTATTATCTCTTAAAAACACGCTATTTGTTTTGAGGACGAGAATTAATTTTTAAATTAATTAATTCAACTGATATGTTTTGAATATGGTAAAATAGACATCATTTTTGAATTCATAATATCAAATATATCTTAAGCCAAATTTTTTTTGTATTTTTCTGGAAACTTTTGTTTTTTGATAAATAGTAAAACCACAAAGTGGTAGTTAAAAAACTGAATTTTTCATAAAACTTAATTTTACCGCTTTTGTGAGTGGAATTTCAAAAATCCAAAAGACACAGTTAATATCAAGGAGTAAAATGTGGTTTAATGAGATGAAAATATTTTTTGGTAAATAGTAACTTTTTACTTTTATTTACCGCGATTAAAAGTGAATAGGGTAATTAAGGGTAAAAATGATATTAATATTACCCTAAAGCATGTCCTAATTCTATTGGACAAGTTTATCTCGACCAAAAACAACCTTATGAGTAAAATATTATCATATAGGTCCACTTGTATTAGATAGGGACATTTATTATTATTTAATTCAAAGAATAGTGAAAAGAGTTAAAATCAATGTTTTTTTACTAAAACATTTTTAATATAGGGTTATACATAAGATAAATACAATTGTAAATATTCATTAGAAAGATAAAAATATTTCTTACATAATGGTATTTTATTTATATTTTTTAGATATTAAATAATTTAATTCATTTATGAGACAATGGTGATGCAGTAATTACCTAATTAATGAAAAATTAGAATAATTGATATTATAAATACCCAAATAAATGTAATTTGAGACTTTCTATAAATGCCAATAATTTTCTAGGTTAATATGACATGTTAGGATTTATTTAATTAACTTATTTAGAAGTAATAATTCTGTTATTAGTTTTACAAAAATCTATTATTGAATAGTGTCAAAATTGACATAAAAGAGTTTTTAAACAAAATATTATATTATTAAGTGACATTAAATTCCTAAAAATCTATGGTTCAGTCAAGAGACAAATAGCATGATAGTTGTATCATTAATGGACCACTTGGGGGTCTCTTGGATGGATATATTATGTTTATTAACCATATAATATAAAAATACAAAGATAAATTGTAAAAGTGAAACTAATTATCTAAGAGTTAATACTTAAAGATAAGGTTAATATAATAACCCAAACCTGTCTAAATTCTATTGGTTGAGTGGTTTTGGACCCATAACCACCTTAACCTTTAAATAATCCACTTTGGAGCCATTAAAAACCGAATATGAATTTATTATAAAATAATACTTCTAGGTTTTCCAAAGGTTCCCCTCACCCCTCTTATAAAAGGTCACTCCACCTTCTCATTAATTCACACCTTCAAAGCCTTTTGGTTCGGTCAACCCCTACCCAAATACTCTCTCAACTTCTCTCACTACAGCCTAGAGGCTTTATTTGGATCATAAAGCCATCCTAAGGAGCCCTTTTGATCAAATCAATAGGAAGAACCCGAAGAAGAGGTAATGTTTTCACCACCCTTTTTCAAATTCATTTCTTCTTCAACTTCTTCTTCCTTTGTTATTATCATTCTAAAATAATGAATCCAGTATCTACTATATACTGTAATATTATTATAAATATGGTACAACCATATTCAGTATTATATCCATCCTTTGAATGATATGTCACCATACGTGCGTACGTATGGCTTACCGTCTCCACATCGCGGTGTAATTGTTATTCAATATACTATTATTTGTATGGGTATAATAATGATGTGTAATTAATGTAAATAATAAATAAAACATGATAAATATTCTGTATATAAGATATACCATCCAATTAAATATTATTTTAATATCAAAAGAATGAAATTTTTGCTCATGCATAAGTACGGACTACTGTCTCCACGAACGCAATGAGATTCATTCTCCATCGTACTCATTAAAGTATAATTATCATTTGATGATTTAAAAATAATGCTTAAGGAATTAATATCATTCTAGATATGAATAAGATACAACCTATGCATGAAAAACATGGCTTACATAACAAAACATATAAAATAAAACGAGTAAGTTAACACCTGAAATGACGATAATACTAAGATATTATTAACAAAGCAATGTTAAAAGATCATATATGATAACATAATAATGAATATGATTATTGTATAATTTTATAACAATAATTTCACCATTATACAAGAGGTTAACCTACCCCAACCAAGGAAAATTAAAAGGTAAGGGTTATTTCACAATCTCTTCATTATCTGAGCTTGTTTATACATAATTATCTACTGGGACCTCTTTATCATCCACATCCATCTTTCTTGAAAGTGTATTTCAAAAAATTCTTACTATTTTACAGAATTGGGGTTAAAATCATTTATACCCTTGTTAAACTTTTTATAAGATGTTTAAAAAGGAATCTTTCCATCGTTTTCCAATCAAGGTCGTTTTTAACCTTTTCGAAAGAATTAATGTAAGAATGTTTTTTTAACTTATACAGTGGGTGAGGATATTTTCCACCGTTATAAAATTTTCAAAGCTTCCATTACAAGATTATAAGGATATTTTCAAAGAAAATGTTTTATTTTATAATTATGTGACTTTTAAATGATTTCCAAATGAATATTTTAAGAATTACTGAAAGGTACTCTTTATCAAAATCAGATTTTTAAATGTTTTAAAGATTTATCTTTCCCAATATTTTTAATTAATGTACATGTTTTCAAAATGATTTTAAGGATTTATTTATATAGACATGAATGTTTTGAAATGATAATTCTTTTCAAAAGTTTCAAAGTGGTATGGGACACTTTGATCCAAAAATCTCTTTTAAATTACTTAATAAATGTGTGACATTTAAATGATTTAAAAAAAGATATATTTCTCTCAAATAGTTTTTATTTCATCTATGTCAACATAATTTGATGGATTTTAAGTTTAGTTGAAGTTGATTTATTATGATACAAAACTTCCCTATTGTTTTGAAGAAATGTTTGACTGTGGATGTGTTATTATTATACCATTCATGGTTTATGGATGAAGTATTTACATTTCGTATGCATGTTTTAATATGAATGTTTATGTTATGTTTCAACCTTTTCATATGGGAATGCCTTGGACTTAATATGTGACAGGTGGAGCCTGATATAGCTCCTCGATGCATCTGTAGGTCTAATGAGACAAACTAGTGTCTTGGCTGAAGGAATTGGCAAAATCATATTTGTAGTCTTGGCACGAGGCCTTGGCTATGTGGTTATGATAGTCTGGATTTATGCATTCCATCATTATGAGTGTGGTTATTTATATTGCCTGTGATTATTCGATTATTAGAATATCCATGTGAATAAGTAAATAGAAATATTTCATTTTATTTTTTCAATACTATGTTGAAGTTCAAGTTTAAAAGGCTTTTGATTTAGTTATACATTGCCTTAAATGTTTGTTCTTATTTATGAATGATTTCGATATGTTGTTATCCTTACTGGGCATTTGAGCTCACCCCTTTTTATATGTTTTATTTTTTCCAAAATGTGAAGAATTGTTTTATGAATGACCACCAGGGATAGTATGGGGGGATATGAAGACAATATATTGTTGTAGTTTTTCACTTATTGATATAATGTAAGATTTATGAATATATCTAGTGTTTCCAAGGCTACTAAACTAATGAGTCTTTCGAGACTTGATGTTTTGTGATCATACCAATGTTATGTAATAACGCACCGACTCTTGGTAACTGGGGTCGGGGCGTTACATTAAAGTAAAAAAAAGAAAGTCCTGATATAACAATGATGCAGGATGGTACATGTGTATATGGAAAGTAGTAAGAAAAACAACTAGCTGAAATACAAATGAAACCAAAGTACTAAAATTAAACAGCAACTTCAGCAGCATCATGGGCCAAGACCTGTTCCCATGCTCTCCAGCTCTGACCAGTAATCAAGTACCTGAGGTGGAAGGGCAACAATCCCTACCTAAACCTGCAAAAATATAATCTATTTGGGCCGAAAATCAGGACCCAAACAGGGTGTTAGACTAATCCCAGTAGGCAACCACCACAAGATTTGTGCCCTACTATCAGTGAGTGATATAGAAAAAGTAAAGGTAAACATTGCAGTAAACAATTCTACCAATTACCATTCACATTCATTTAATTACAAAACCAGGGAAAACCAACAAAGTTTCTTATTCCAAGATATGCAAGTAACATAGTAGGTATCTAAAAAGACTACCTAACACAAGCAGTACAAAACCCATGCTTTTTCTTTGGCTTGGTGGAATCATCACAACCAACCATCAAAATTCACACTAACTCTCTAGGTGGCTTAAACTAGCTGACCCCTATAGTCTAGTAATCAAACAAGGCACAAACACTGTGGGAAGCTCTTACATCAATTCCCCTATGGTCTTTCAATAATAGCTATAGACTCTCTAAGTAAGCACATACGTCTAATTCCTCCTGTGGTCTCGATGCGTGGGTAAACTAAGAACACTCTTGGGAAGCACAAAGTCTGATTCCCGTAGGTCCTGCGTGTGAAACTAAAACCAAAAGTCCCTCTAGGGAAGCACTTAATCATCTATTCACTCTTTAATCTCCCGCACTAGGTTCTCACGGCCTTGAGCAGTCCAGTCGTGCGTAATCGACTGTTAGCAGCCCGATGTAGGTTAAACAACTACTTTGCAAATAGATACAAAATGAATCCACAAGCATATAAAGAGCAGGCAATACATGCAATCAAGTCAACAGGAATACTAGCAATGCAATAGGGGTTGCCTCATAGGCAAACCATGACAAACGACAAAGAACAACCAAAACAAGGGAAAACACGCATGGGGTGATCCTCAAAACTGCTAATAAGCAATTATTAATCATCTAATAGCCTCAAGAATACATGAAATCTAAGGCAGATAAATAAACAGGATCAAAACCCTAACCCGGGATACCCGATACATGGGTATCTAGCACTTTTGCAACCAAAACTCAAAGAACATAAACGTAGGGCAACAAAAAACCTACCTTGATCCTTGGAGATCGATATACTTGAACCTCGGCTCGTGAATCGACCTTGAACAGAGTAAATATGCAAAAATGTCTAAAATTATCTTCCTCAGATAACTCACGCGAGAGCAAGAATCAGGAAACGAGGCTAAAGAAGAACCAAGAACTCACCGCTGTGATTCTTCTATAATCGACGGAGTTCGATTCGGACAAAAGGTGATGGATCGGTGGCTCGGAGAAGAATCGACCTCCTCGAATTCTCTATACGGAATTAGGTGGAGATGAAGGTGTTTACGAGCATTAGGCATGACCCCTGTCCAACTAATGAAATAAAAAGAAAGTACATGGCGTGTACTTCTTGAGTACATGACGTGTACTTCAATTTTCCGTACCCCGAAATAACCGGCCTCCACCTCAGCCTTACACACCGTGTGTGTGGCCCGGACACGACCAATCACACAGATCCAAGTGGATGATGATTACACGGCGTGTACTCATAATGTACATGACGTGTACTCTGAAAATTTCCAGATACACACCGTGTGTGTGGCCCGGTCTCGGCCAACAAACGGCTTAGAGTGACCGAGGAGTACACGGCGTGTGCTCATAAAGGACACAGTGTGTACTCTGATAATTTCTAGATTCTCCATTTTTCCCTAAAAATCCTGTAAAAGAGAATCGTACGTGAAACCAAAGCTCTGGGTTCTTACAAAATTCCCCCCTTAATGAAATTTGTCCCCAAATTTCACTAGCAAGGCGTAGAAGAAGAAACCTTGAACAACTCTGGCCACTGCAATCGCATATCAGTCTCCCTATCCCAAGTCTCATCTTGTATACGGCCGTACTGCCATAGCACCCGTACCAGAGGAACATGCCGGCCACATAGCACTTTTGTGCCACGATCAAGAATCCTGATAAGATGCTCCTTGAAAGATGCATCCTGCTCCAACTCAACCTCCTTGGGTTGCAAAATAGGAGACGGGTCTGAGAAATACCATCGAAGCTGAGAAACATGAAAGATGTCGTGCATAACATGGTATCTCTGGGGTAACTGCAACTTGTAAGCAACCATTCTGACTCTCTACAGAACCACAAATAGCCCGACGTATCTCGGTGAAAGCCTACCCTATCTCCGAATCCTCTTGTGTCCCAACCTCGGTGTGACACTCAGGAATACCTGATCCCCGACCTTGAACTCCAGAGGACATCTCCGCTGATCAGCATAAGACTCCTGTAGATATTGCGTTGTAGCCATCCTCTTCCAAATCAGCTCTATCTGCTCTGATGTCTCCGAAACAAGATGAGGCCCCAGCAAAGCCGCCTCTCCTGCCACTATCCAGTATAAAGGTGATCGACATGGCCTACCGTACAAAGCCTCGTAAGGTGCCATCTGAATAGTCGCCTAAAAACTGTTGTTGTAGGTGAACACCAGCAGAGGAATATGCTTCTTTCAAGAACCACCATAGTCTAGAATGTAATCTCGGTGAATATCCTCAAGCACCTGGATTGTATGCTCGGACTGGCCATCAGTCCGGGGATGGTATAATGTACTCAAAAGTACCAGTGTACCCAACGCCCTCTGTAGCCCCTGCCAGAAGTGTGAAGTAAAACAGGCATCCCTGTCTGAATCAATGGAGAGTGGAACTCCATGCAGACGTACAATCTCCCGGATGTACAACTGTCCCAGATCATCAACACTTAAGGACACCTTGATCGGAAAGATGTGTGAAACCTTCGTTAGCCTATCCACTACAACCCAAACCGCATCATTTACCCGTGGAGATCTCAGTAAACCTATCACGAAGTCCATGGAATCATCATTCCCTTTCCACCCAGGAATGGGTAACTGCTGCAAAAGACCTGCTGGTCGCTGATGCTCTGCCTTCACCTGCTGATAGGTGGAACACCGCATAATAAAACCAGCAACATCCTTCTTCATACCTGTCCACCAATACTAGCAGTGCAAGTATCAGTACATTTTGGTGACACCAGGATGAACTGCCCAAGATGAGGCATGAGACTCCCACATCAGCTCCTCACGTATGTCTACTGAAACCCATACGCTGCCATTAAAACGTAGCACCTCGTCATCACCCACTGTCCTCCCCGGAGTAGGGTCTCCATCTGACACACCCTCCAATAGGACTAGTCCTTCAGGGTCTGATAGCTGCCTCATATGAACTTGATCAAAAAGGGTATAGGTAACAACTATAGAAGAAAGAACCATCTGATCTTGTCTGTTGTGTACCTCCAGATGCATCTCAGAGAACAGAGCCATGAGCTGCCACTCACTGCGGGCTTCCTAAACTTCCTGCAACTGAGTCCTCTTGCTCAGTGCGTCTGCCACAGCATTTCCCTTCCTAGGCGTATAAGCAAGCTCGATGTCGAAAGACTGTAGGTACTCGACCCACCTCTGCTATCTCAGATTCAAGTCACGTTGTGTGAAGATATACTTGAGGCTCTTGTGGTCAGTATATAACACGAAATTTTCTCCCATGAGATAGTTCCTCCAAGAACGCAAAGAATGAACAATATCAGCCAACTCCAAATAGTGCATAGGATAGTTCTTCTCATGTGGCCTCAACTTCCGAGATCTGTACGTGACCACATGATCTTCCTGCATAAGCACTGCTCGAAGACCGATGCCAGATACATCACAGAAATCGGTATAACTCTTGCTCGGATCTCGTAGAACTAGAATCGGCGCTGAATTCAATTTCCCCTTCAGCTCCTAGAAGGCTGAGTCATAGGCTTCTGACCAAAAAAACTTCACCCCCTTCTTAGTCAAGCCCGTCAACGGTGCTTCTAGGCGTGAGAAGTCTTGTATAAACTGCCTGTAGTAACTAACCAACCCAAAGAAACTACGTACCTCGAAGACATTCCTCGGCTACTCCAAGGTGACTACTACTCTCACCTTCTCATGGTATACTGATACTCTTGTCTATGAGATTACATGACCCCGGAAGTGAATCTCATCCATACAAAAGTGGCACATTGAGAGTTTAGCATAAAGATGATGCTCCCTCAGTGTACTCAAAACGATCTCAAGATGGGTTGCATGGTCATGTCGAGTGTGAGAGTACACCAATATATTGTCCACGAAGACCACGACGAAGGAATCCAAGTAAGGATGGAACACTCGGTTCATCAGTTCCATAAAAACTACTGGCATGTTTGTAAGGCTTAACGGCATAACCGTATACTCGTAGAGGCCATACCAACTCCTGAAGGCTGTTAGGGGTATATCTGAAGGCCGAACACGCAGCTGATGATAGCCGGATCTCAAGTCGATCTTCGAGAACACATGAGCTCCTTGAAGCTGATAGAAGAGATCATCAATCCTCGACAAGGGATATCGGTTCATGATCGTCAACTGGTTCAACTTCCGATAATCCACGCAAAGCCGTATGGTACCATCCACCTTCTTCGTAAACAACACAGGTGAACCCCAAGGGGAAGTACTTGGTCAGACGAAACCCTTAGCCAGCAACTCCTCCAACTGCTTATTGATCTCTTGAAACTCAGGCGTAGCCATCCTATAAGGAGGTATGGATACCGATGCGACTCCTGGAACAAACTCAATCAGGAAGTCTACCTCACGCTCCAGAGGAAAACTTGAGAAGTCTTTTGGAAAGAAATCTGGGAAGCGATCAACTGCTGGAGGAAAATCCATCTGAGAGGTCCCCTGATCATCCAGGTATAAACTGGAAATCTCGGACATAACTCTACCCAACCCTTGATGCTCTGGTCCAGCTCTGCATGCATGGACATCCCATTCTCCCTTGTGAAGAAAAGACCTATACTATGGTGACGTGAAACTCACCATGCGGCGATAACAGTCGACAATGGCCTGAAAATAAACTAGCCGGTCCATTCTGAGAATGACATCATAACCTGTCATCTCTAGGACATAAATATACCACACGAAGTGACACCCACCAACCTCAAGGGGGAACTCCTTACACTGACGCACTTTATATGTTCTATGTCCCAAAGGAGTGTCTAGTACCAAGGTTTCCCCAGAGGTAAGGACAATGAGTCTAAGGCTCTCCACCGTGTGCGTAGAAATAAATCTAAGAGAAGTTATGGTATCGAAAAGTGCGGAAGATAAAACTGAGGCTACTAGGATTGTACCTCGAACTATGGATGGTCTAGGATCCTGCTACCGATGAATCTGCTCTACTGCAAACGTCTAGCCAGTACCTCGGCCCTGTGTAGCATCCTGATATCCCTGAGCTAATCCCCCTTCAGCCTGACCACCGCGTCCGTGACCTCTACCTTGGCCTGAATGACCTAAAGAACTCCAGCTCCAAGTCTTCTATGGGACTAGCAATCCTGCTCCTGAATAAGGGGTAGAAACAGATCCTCCTTCACTAGCCGCTGGAAGAAGAACCCTTCAAAAACGTTGCGGATGACCCATCTTGCCACATGATTGGCACTCCACTAGTTCCCTCAGGCATTGAGGCTTCTTATGCCCACTCATTACACACTGATAGCACACCATATAATTGCTAGAAGGAAGATCTCATCTTCCAGAAGATATACCCTGCTTCTTTGAGTCACCTCGAGTAGACTCTCGGTGTCGCTTTCTGCTGTCAGTATGAAATGACTCAGCCTTGGATGCTGAACCGCCCTGGTCAAAATCTCCAGTCTCCCTTAGATTTCTTTTCGTGATTAGCGCCTGGTTGACTATTAGAGTAATATAAGTCAACTAGAAAACGTTCACCTGTGATCTGAGCTCTGGTTTGAGACCTTCCTCAAACTTCCTCTCCAAAAACAACTCATCATTTCCCAGAACGGGAGTGAAACGCCGTAACTCAGTGAAGCGGGCGGAATACTCCATGACCGAAAGAGTACCCTGCTGTAGGTTCATGAACTCCCTGTCCATGTCGGTCCTCAATGTCGCTGGATAGAAGTAGTCATAGAAAGTACGCTGGAATTCATCCCAAGACATAGTCCGCTGGCACCCTGCCTGTGAGACTACATCCCACCATCTCTTGGAAGAATCTCGCAGAATGTAAGTCGCGAGCTTCACCCGTCTATCTGGGGCTAACTACAGATGCTCAAAGATGGAAAGCGTGGTTTCTAGCCATGACTCTACAACCTGAGGTCCTCCATCCCCTGTGAAAGTGGGAGGATGCTACTCCTGGAAGACTCGCATGAGCTCTGCCATTGACGGGGCAGGATTCTGAGCTCCCTGGAAGGTCTGCATAAACCTCATGAAACCCTATCTGAACTGAGTGCCCACACTAGTGTCTAGAATCACTGCAGGTTCCATATCCGGAATAATCGTCGGAACTACTGGTAGTCCCTTATCTGCCGTATCAGGCGTACAGTCACTGCCTGGTTCCTTGCGTGCAACGGGAGGATGTCTTAGTGACATAACCCTGAAAGGTTAAAAGCACACTCCAGATTTAGGATCAACAAGAACAGAGAACGCAAGAGTAAAAAATGGGAACCGGAGAGAGAAAAACATAAATTTGAAAAAAAATAAACTACACGGTGTGTATTTAAACTACACGGCGTGTTTGTTAAAGCCAGTCACATGGGTGTGTAATTCTGCCACCATTGGTCGTGTAACATTCCAGACTACACAGCGCCCCGTACCCAGATCACCACATGACCTCAAGCACGTTTCCCCAAATTAAAGAGGCTACCGACTAGAAGCGAGGGCCTTGGTGAGTCAGTGGGGAATCTATGCCCTCATTTGGTAAAGTACGCAGTGGAAGAATAATCATAGATAATAGCGAATGCAATAAATAGTATTCAACAACTGAACTTATAGTAAAAAAGCAAGGTCTGATATAATAATGATACAGGATGGTACATGTGTATATGGAAAGAAGTAAGCAAAACAACATGCTGAAATACAACTGAAACCAAAATACTAAAAGTAAATAGAAACTCCAGCAGCATCGCGGGCCAAGACTCAGTTCCATGCTCTCCAGCTCCAACCAGAAATCAAGTACCTGAGGTGGAAGGGCCACAACCCCTACCTAAACCTGAAACCATATAATCTGTTTGGGCCGAAAAGTAGCACCAAACACAGTGTGAGACTAATCCCAGTAGGCAACCACCACAAGATTTGTGCCCTACTATCAGTGAGTGCTATAGTAAAAGTAAAGGTAAACAATGCATTAAACAATCTACCAATTACCATTCACATTCATTTAATTACACAACCCAGGAAAAACAGAAAGGTTTCTTATTCCAAGATGAGCATGTAACATAGCAGGTATCTAAAAAGACTACCTTACACAAGTAGTACAAAACCCATGCTTGTTCTTTGGCTTGGTGGAATCGTCACAACAAACCATCAATATTATCATTGAATCTCTGGGTGGCTTAAACTAGCAGAACCCTATAGTCCAATAATCAATCAAGGAACATACACTCTGGGAAGCTCTTGCGTCTATTCCCCTATGGTCTTGAAATAATAGCTACAGACTCTCTGAGGAAGAACTTACGTCTAATTCCACTTATGGTCTCGATGCGTGGGTAAACTAAGAACACCCTTTGGAAGCAAAAAGCCCGATCCCCGTAGGTCCTGCGTGCAAAACTAAAACCAACAGACCCTCTAGGGAATCACTTACTCGTCTATTCCCTCTTTGATCTCCCGCATAGGTTCTCACGTCCCTGAGCAGTCCAGTCGTGCGTAATCGAATGTTAGTATCCCTAAGTAAGTTAAACAACTACATTCCTAATAGCTACAAAATGCTTCTACAAGCATATAAACAGCAAGAAATACATGAAATCAAGTCAACAGGAATACTATCAATGAAATAGGGGTTTCCTCGTAGGCAAACCTTGCCAAATGGCAAACAACAGCCAAAAAAGGGAAAACACCCATGGGATGATGCTCAAACATTCTAACAAGAAATTATTAATCATCTAATAACCTCAAGCATACAAGAAATCTAAGGTAGATAAATATATAGGATCAAAAACCTAACCCAGGATACCTGATACCTGGGTATCTGGCACTTTTGCAACCGAAACATAAAGAATATCAATGTTGGGCAACAAACCTCTTACCTCGATCCTTAGAGAACGATATACTAGAACCTCGACCCATGAATCAGAGATCTGCAAAAACATCTACAACACTCAACCGTAGATAACTCATGCGAGAGGAAGAATCAGGAAACGAGGCTAAAGAAGAACCAAGGACTCACCTCTGCGATTCTTCTGCAATCGACGGAGTTCGATTCGGACAACCGGTGACTGATCGGTGGCTTGGAGAAGAATCGGCCTCCTCGGACGCTCTGGACGGAATTAGTCGGTGAAGAAGGTGTTTACAAGGATTAGGCATGACCCCAGTCTGATCAATGAAACAAAAAAGAAAGTACATGGTGTGTACTTCTTGAGTACACCGCGTGTACTTCAATTTTTTGTACCCCAAAATAACCGGCCTCCACCTCAGCCTTACACACCATGTGTGTGGCCCAGACATGGCCAATCACATGGCTTCGAGTGGAAGAGGAGTACACAATGTGTACTCATAAAGTACACGGCGTGTAATCTGAATATTTCCAGATAAACACCCTGTGTTTGGCCCGGTCTTGGCCAACACACGACTTAGAGTGGCTGAGGAGTACACGGCGTGTGCTCAAAAAGGACACGGTGTGTACTCTAAAAATTTCAAGATTCTCCATTTTTCCTTAAAAATCTCGTAAAAGCGATCCGTACCTAAAACCGAAGCTATGGGTTCTTACAAACTTCCCCACTTAAAGAAATTCATCCCCAAAACACGACATATACTTGGACTCCACTCCCCTGCCCGAGCCTTTTTACATAGATGACCTACATGGTCTTCTATAAACTAGACTACACGGTGTGTGCACTAAGGACACAACAAGTACAAGTCAGGCTTCGGCGGTCCGTGTAATAGCTTACACGACCGGGCACATGGCTGATCCCCTACACGGTGTGTTCTGAAAAAACACGATGTGTATAAGGATGGATAACACCAACCCTTGTTGTTTTTGACACGGCCGGGTACCCAGAAGAAACCTACATGACGTGTTCTTATTACACACGGAATGTACTACACGAGTTTCCCCGATCCGTGTTGTTAGAGACACGACCGGGTACACGGTTGAATACCACACGACGTGTACGTAAGGTACACGACGTGTCCCCGAAGATTCTCTGACACCCCGTGTTCTTGTTTACACAGACAGTGAAACGGTTTAATTCATACATGGCATGTATGAATAATGTACACACCGTGTATTCTGGGTTTTTTCTGGGCAGTAGCTCCGAAACTGCACCGAACACCTGAAACACTGAAAAACAACCAGCTATGTGCCAAATTCTGATCCGTGGGGCCCCATACTCCCCACGAATCTAAACTTGGAATCATAACAATGCATACATGAAGTAAATAGCATAACAAACAATGATCCGCCAAATTCTGATCCTCGAGGGCCCATAACACCTCCAAGACCAGAGCTTGGCACCCATGCTAAAGAGGTTGTAAAAGAAGTAATACTCTATTAGTGAAACAAGTATTTCTATCACAGCAACTACCACAACGACATGCATAATCTATCACGACATCTATCAAAACAGCATAAAATTCTAATGCACCCTAGATGGCATGGTAAAATGCATGACAAGTGATTTCCTACTTAGTTCCTATATGATTCATGATATGGCACACCCTCATCTCATTGGGTTGCACAACTGTAATCATATAAACTGTAACAACACAAAACATGTGTATCACCCAAGGGTGAAATAATAATAAACTGTAACACTTGATAAAACTAAAAATTGCAATTACGAGGTAATATAGATTTTCCCTGTATATGAGTTAATTACTCTGGAGCACTATTAAGTGCTAACTACCCATTTCTTCCTATCCCTAGCTATTGTCGCAAAACAGTATGCAATAGTAAAAAAATAAAACTCCTCTGATACCACTTTGTAATGACCGAAATCTGGAGCCCTTCCACTGGTTCCCCGTACCCGGTTCGCCACATGACCTCAAACGCATTTCCCCAAACGCCAGAGGCTGCCGACTAGCAGTGAGGGCCTTGGTGAGTCAGTGGGGAAACTATGCCCTCATTTGGTAAAGTATGCAGCGGTAGAATAAACATACACAATAGCGGAAGCAGTAAATAGAATGAAACAACTGAAATTAAAGTAAAAAAGAAAGGTTTGATATAACAATGATGCAGGATGGTACATTTGTATATGGAAAGAAATAAGAAAAACAACAAGCTGAAATACAACTGAAACCAAAGTACTAAAAGTAAACAGAAACTCCATCAACATCGAGGGCCAAGACCCGGTCCCATGCTCTCCAGCTCCGACCAGCAATCAAGTACCTGAGGTTGAAGGGCCACAATCCCTACCTAAACCTGCAACCATATAATCTGTTTGGGCCAAAAAGAAGGACCCAAACAGGGTGTGAGACTAATCCTAGTAGGCAAAAACCACATGATTTGTTCCCTACTGTCAGTGAGTGATATAGAAAAATTAAAGTTAAACAATGCAGTAAATAATTCTACTAATTACCATTCACATTCATTTAATTACACAACTAGGGAAAACCAGCAATGTTTCTTATTCCAAGATAAGCAAGTCACACAACATGTATTTAAAATGACTACCTAACACAAGCAGTACAAAACCAAAGCTTGTTCTTTGGCTTAGTAGACTCATCACAACCAACCATAAAAATTTACACTAACTCTCTGGGTGGCTTAAACTAGCAGACCCCTATAGTCCAGTAATCAAACAAGGCACATACACTCTGGGAAGCTCTTATGTCAATTCCCCTATGGTTTTGCAATAATAGCTACAGACTCTTTGAGGAAGCACTTACGTCTAATTCCTCCTATGGTCTCAATGCGTGGGTAAACTAAGAGCACTCTTGGGAAGCACAAAGTCTGATCCCCGTAGGTCCTGCGTACGAAAATAAAACCGACAGACCCTCTTGGGAAGAACTTAATCGTCTATTCCCTCTTTGATCTCCCGCACCAGGTTCTCACGTCCCTGAGCAGTCCAGTCGTGCGTAATCGACTGTTAGTAGCCCTATGTATGTTAAACAACTACATGGATAATAGCTACAAAATTCATCCACAAGCATATAAACAGTAGGAAATACATGAAATCAAGTCAACATGCATACTAGTAATGCAATAAGGGTCGCCTCATAGGCAAACCATGCCTAACGGCAAACAACATCCAAAACAAGGGAAAACACCCATGGGGTGATCCTCAAACATGATAACAAGAAATTATTAATCATCTAATAAACTTAAGCATACAAGCAATATAATGAAGATAAATAAAAGGATCAAAACCCTAACCCGGGATACCCGATACATGGGTATCCGGCACTTTAGCAACCAAAACTCAAAGAATTTCAACGTAGGGAACCAAAACACCTACCTCGATCCTTGGATATTGATATAATTGATCCTCGCCCCGTGAATCGTCCTAGAACGGATTAGATCTACAAAAACGTCTAAAAATATCAACCTCAAAAAACTCACGTGAGAGGAAGAATCATGAAATGAGGCTAAAGAAGAACCAATAATTCACCACTACGATTCTCCTGCAGTCGACGAAGTTCAATTCGGACAAACAGTGAAAGATTGGTGTCTCAGAAAAGAATCAGCCTCCTCGGATGCTCTAGACGGTATTAGGCGGAGAAGAAGGTGTTTACGAGCATTAGTCGTGACCCCGGTCAGATTAATGAAATAAAATTAAAGTAAATGGCTTGTACTTATTGAGTACATGGCGTGTACTTCAATTTTCCGTACCCTGAAATAACCTGCCTTTACCCTAGCCTTACACACCGTGTTTGTGGCGCAGACACGTCCAATCACACGGCTTCGAGTGGTAGTGGAGTACACGACATGTACTCATAAAGTGCACGGCATGTACTTTGAAAATTTCCACATACACACCATGTGTGTGGCCGGGTCATGGACAACACACAACATAGAGTGGCCGAGGATTACATGGTGTGTGCTCATAAATTACACGGTGTGTACTCTGAAAATTTCCAGATTCTCAATTTTTCCTTAAAAATCCCGTAAAAGAGATACGTATCTGAAACCGAAGCTCTGGGATCTTACTATAACAATCAAGAAAAGAATGAAATTCATTATTCATAATTTCATCTACAGTACCAAAGGATAGTGTTTCAAATTTATATGAGAAAATTCTATAATTCATTCTTATAGGTCTATATCATCATGTGTTAACGAGTAAATCCTACTTAAACAAGTGAACATACTTATCCATAGTTGTAAAATGCATGGGTCCAGCATACCAGTTGATGTGATCTTTAAATACAACCAAACATTAAATTCCTAGAATTAAATCAATTATGGACATTTCCAAATACAGTGTCTAAAAAAGACTCAATTTCAAAATAATTCAAGTAATACGTTTCACACATAATATTTAACACTATTTTTCCAAGATGTATCTATATGATTATTACATTGAGTATTATTTCCAGGAATAAACCCATTTTATATACCACACTTGAAGAAATTAAATAATGGTATTCAAAAGTACCAAACAAAAGTTACATAATATTAGAATTTAGGATAATGATACCTATCATTGTTAAGGGTCCGTCTTGGTCTTCTATGATAACCTACTCCAAAAATTCAAATTTTTCTTATTTTATCCCATGTATTCCTTGATTCGCTACTCATGTTTCATAATCAGCAATGTGTGGGTTGTTACTGTAATCACCTTAACTCACTCAATTTGGTGGTTGAGAACTATTCTGACAAATTCTTCCAATATGGGTTTCAGGGGATTGTTTCAAATTATAATCATTCACACCAATTGGATATGGATCAATAAAACAATAACACTAAAAGTGTCTCTTGTTTCCACATTTTTAGTATTCTTAGGGTTGTAATGTATACACCTTCATTAAATGTTTGCGTAAATTACATTAGAAATATTTTTGATACATGTTATGAGGAGGAGGAAAATAATATGATAATATCGACTAATTATCTATTAGATTTCTTGCATGAGAATATGTCTCCCTCTTCTACTTGTTTCTAGTATTGGAGTTCCCACCTTGGGCTGTGTAGAAATAGGTGCTACCTTCACTATAACATCAAAGGAGGTCCTTTTCCACCATAGATTTTTTATACCATTTATGTATAATTATAAAAATGGGCATGATGATATTAGAGTGTATGTTTTTTTCTCATACATTAAATAATCATTCCTTCAGGTTCCTCCATGTAGAAACTTCTACTACATACCAAACTAGAACTTGTACAAATCTGGCCTTTAAGAGTTCCATTAAATAGGAATTATCAACATTATATAAGTATCAGAAATGCCAGTGATGTTAATGGGGTGCCTTTAACAGCTCTCAAAAATCATTGATATATTTCCCATTTAACAGCACAAAAAAAACTAATAAAATGGTCTTGTATATTTTATTTTTTAGTGCTCTTAAAGGACACCTTTATCATAAATTTTTTAGAACTGTTAAAGTACCCCTTTATTAGTGTAATAAAAAGCATTGGTAAAGATCTCATACATCCGCTTGTTTTACATGTTCATAAAAAGAGAAAAAATTATATTTTTTTGAACTTCTTACCAACTAACATTTTATTAGTGCCAACCACCCCCTTTGTCATTTCTTTTTACTAACTTGCATTGGATATCCACTCTATCAATGCTTTACATAAGTCCAACCCTCTATGCACGCCCCTTTCCCTAGTGAAATTAGAACTTGGGACCTCATGCTCATATGCCCATGCCTTTTTCCACTCGCATATTTTTTTTCTTTTACATTTTATGATACACACACACACACACATATATATATATATTATTACAATATATATATATATATTTAAATACATATATAAAATTTTTCTTGTGTGTGTGTATATTTAAAAATAAATATATAGACATATATATATACATATATGTGCGAATCTATATATATAATTATAAATATTTATATTTATTCTCATAAATAATGTATTATTATTTATATACATAATTTAGAATATATATATTAATATACTATATCCATGTTGATAATTTCTTTTCTATTATCTCCAACATTAGCTCGATTGATCAGGATCCAAGATATCAATGCCTTCACTCTATTATAAGCACCCATCCCCATGTGGTATGAGAACTTGATACAAATACATGATTGAGAAAACCTCACCCACTTCCTATAATAATAATCTTTTGATGTCATTATCCTAATCTAAACACCTCTACTTTTAAGGTTAAGATTCATCATTTGGAAATTTCATGGCCTTAGAAAACTGGTGAAATTAGGCTTTTAATAAAATGACAATATGTCTAATAAAGACTCTCTAGTATCCAATATATAACCAAGATGATGGTTTAAAATATTTAGACCTTTTCCAGATGAATGAAACTCTATCATTTTATACATGAAAATCTAGTGAACTAGAAAATTTGGATCGTCACGAATACAAATATCTTATTACAAAAAATATAGGATTCTAATTAGTTTATAACCACCAAAATAATCTTAGATAGGATGCATTGTTTTGTTAGTTTTTTATAATAAAAATGTGATGTAAACGAAAGAGAAGCGGTGTTTAAATACATCAATTTCATTAAACCAGAAGATTTCGCATGGATAGTGGGAGGTTATTTTAATGCTATTAAGGATCACCCCGAAAAGAAGGGAGCAGGTAATTACTATAGGAAATCCATCTGTGACTTCTCATCCTTTTCTAATCATAATTTCCTTATGGATATGATGTCTGAGGGTCACAAACCTACCTTTTAAAATATCCAATACCTCAAAATCCACATATGTGTTGGTATTAATTAGTGATTTTCTAATCTTCAGGAAATATCAGCTTACATAAAAGTTCTTGTTATCCACCTCATATGAGATCATTCATACCATTATAAAATCCTAGTAAACATTTGTAGAGGGAGAAAAGACATGAGACACATAACTTGTTATAGTAGATAGTTGGATTACCCATATTTTCATCAAGTGGATCATACTTATTGGTCTGAGACAATTCGAGGGAACCAATCTGTAAACCTATATAATAAACTAAGAGGATTAAAATAAGAGAAACACTTTAGAAACTTTAATCAGCCCCCTATGCACTATAATCATGATAAATTAAAAAACAACATTCAGAATATAGACTCCAAGATATATGAGGGATGTAAAAATGATATCTTCAGAGTTCTATTTCCTAAAAATACATTTTTAATGAGTTATTACATGAGAAAGAAAGAGTGGTGTGCATGGAGTCCAACGTAATGTGGCTCAAGGAAGGTGACATGAAAATAATGTTTTATCGTGGGTTTTTCAAATAATGGAGGCTCATTGGAATCCCATACATAATGTTAGAAATTAATTCTTTCACAAATGATATTAGTTTTGGTGGAGATATGGATGTATATGATATTAAATGTCCCATTGATGGTCCTAATTTGAGAATGAATATTGGGTTACTTCAGGTAAATGCATCAGTATTCAACTATATTTCTCATGTGGTGATTACAAGTATCAACCAACAATTAGAGTCTACCAAAGGGGATAAGAAGATATAGGAGTCAGTGTGTTCTCTGAATCTCAAAATCGCCCCCTACCTAGATGTATTTCCTAGTTACTTCAACATTTCTTGTTGGGAAATCATCATATTTGATCTAATGAATATGGTGATAGATTTCAATTTAAGTAGAGGACTTCCCCGGGTGTCCAGTGCGACAACCACCGTTCTCATTCCAATAATAACAGGCCAACTTCTTAGTGGACTTTCCATACTATAAATATGTGTAATTTTCTATATAGTGAACTGACCAACATGATTAATAGGTGAATCTCATAGAGCCTTCATTCCATAATATTTTAAGGATATCACATATTTTATAAGGTAATTTCCATTCGTTGTGCTATCAGGATTTATTAAGAGATAGTTCAGAACATCAAAAAGAAGACCCGATGCTCGAATATTATTATAAACTTGGACATGGACAATTAATATAATTTGATTAAATGAGGGGTTTATCGTAATAGTTTTTAATTATATGGGGGTTTCCCTGTAGAAAATCAATTTGTTATTAAATTTTTTAAGGAATCATGGTAGATAATTAGATTAAATGAAAATTGGTAGGAATTATGAAAATCTATATGGGGTTTAGGCTAGGAGACACATTTTTACCCAGTCTCTTCATCTTGGATTAGGATTCTCTTGGAATATTTTTTACTCCAAAATATAGGTGGTGAGAATCAGTACATTTCAGTTAAAATATAATCCCGTGTGGTTTTCTCACATAATATTCATAGATGACATATTTCTAATTCGCAATGGAAATTATTATTTAGTTAATTTTATTAATAATCAACTTGATTAATATCATAGGTGTAGTGGGAAAGAAAACCAATATCAATAAATTATGTATTTATATATTGAAGTGGTGCTTAGAGAGTTGTTCTCATAATATTTAAACTTTAATTGGGGTTCTTATTAGATGATTTACAATGGATGTCTTAGGATACCATATCTCCCCAAGAAGGCATACAATCCATGATTTCAAGAAGGTGGTGAACATGATTTCAGATCATATCCAAAATGGTAAAAACTGCATCATTTTTTGGTGGATGAATAATGATCACGATCAATGTTCTACCCTTAGTCTCTAGGCACATTATTTTGATTTATAAGGCTCCGAAGGTAGTCACCAAGTCAATTAAAAATCATACATACTATTTTATTTGGTATTATTATATATATGGTCAATTTCACTAGGAATCATTGACTAAGATGAAAACAAACTACTGAGGATAGAGGTATCAGACTGAGGAGCATCTCAGATACCATGTATTTTCTTCACACAGTACTCGCATGGGAAGCCAAGGACCATTTTTCTCCATGTGCTATTTTAACAGTGTCTAAGTTTGAAAAGATAATTGGAATTTTGATAGGGACCAATTTCCACATTTGAATAACGATTAAAATTCCAAAACTCACATATATAATGGCTATAAATATAGATTATAAAAAAGAATACATTAGCTTCTAGCAGCATAATTGGTATGGTTCCCTCGATGAATATCCTGGTTGGCCGATCCCTTATATCTGATTCAAACAAAAAAGGCAATTTCCCTCCTTAACATAGGCCATCGTCAATAATAATCAATGTGATACCATAATCCCCCACATATTTTCTGACAAGTAGGGAAAATGTTGTTTTATATAATCTCTAGTTGATAAATTGATTCTTTTTTCATAGAGATCTATTATCTCCCAACAATGAGATAGTGTCACATGTAATCATCTTAGTGGGTGTGGAGATATTCCTTCGATGTCTGACATTCAATCAGAAAAATAAAGAATCATGAATTTAAAACTAGCAAAGAGGTTATGTGGAATGTGATTGTCATGGTTTTAAATTCTCATGATTCCATAATCCAAGTGAGGAGTTGGCGACTGATATCTTTTTTGAAGGATACTAGGATCAAAATTTATGGATTATGATGGGAGGCTTCACATGTATTTCTTACTGGGACCACTTTGTTAATAATTTTCTTCAACAATGGATTCATGGAGTGGGTGGAAACAAAACAGATTCAAAGGCGGGACCAATGATTTTTATTTTGGGATTCAAGAGTACTTGGACTACAAGGAACAAAGACCATGTTATGTGTCTTTCTAGCTCAAAAATAGACTTTATAGCCAGAATGAAGGGTATGGTTGTGGACATGGGTAAAATGGTTCCTAAATGGGATTATTCCCCTTCCCTATTTTATATTTTCACATATAATAATTATTTCAATATCAGACAAAGGATATCCCCTAGATGCCATTGGGTCCTTTTATCTCCTCACAATAGCAGACATAAGGTGATGAATCATGTTTCATGGGTGTCATGTGAAGTGGGGGGGGGCATGGAGTGATGGACTCCAATGGTTCTGTGGTCAATTCCTTATCTACTTCATTTGAAATGGGGCGATTACATTCAAGAGGACTCTTTGGATATACACAATGGTCAAGAACTCTTCTACTCAAAGGTCACTTCTCTGGAAGCTATTTAAACGGAACAAATATTTGTCCTCAATTACTTGAAAGTCTCTTCCCAAATTGCATGGTCCATTTCTTATCAAATAAGGATATGTAGGGATCACATGAATAATGGAATGAATTTATCCAACACATGAAAAGATGGTAACCCGGTGGATGACTCTCTAGTATCTAGGTACCCCAATGATGGTAAATTTACCTTCTTTTCTAGAATGGGATCCCACTCAATTGATTGTGTATCCCTTGTTACTAGAGACTCTCATAGTCTCTAGTACTTTTAAATATATTTATCATGCCTTTTATACACTCTTTCATTTTTAAAATAATAAATATATCAGCATTGAATCAGTAATTTCATTTTTTATCCAACAGAATAGTTTGAGTATATAATTTTTTTAATAACTCTCAAATCATTGACATGAAATTTATATTTTATCTTTATATGAAATAAGTATATCCAACAATTTTCATGTGATATTCTCTATCATTTATACTAAAATCTCACTTTGGTATCATCTAGGGTTCTATGGAAATAATTTTTTTTCATTTGAGAAATCCATTATTCTTATTATTTTTATCTTTAATCTGTACAAAAAAAAATTTATATTATAACTTTTAAATTCCATAGTATAGACCATATTTGGATGTTTATAATTTATTTTTTCACATTGCACAGCCAGACATTCTTGTACAATTCTATGTAAAAGTAACTACTTCAGATGTGGTTCAGATGGAACTATATTCTCTGATGCCCCTTTGGTGATTTTTAGGTCACCTAAATGGTTCCATTTATCTAAACATAGTATAAAACACTACTTAGTTATCACCCACATGAAACTAAAATCTCGTAATATTATATTTTGTCAATATAAACCCATCATTATAAACAATTCGCAAAAATCTTCCATCATATCATGCGATTTTTTGTCCTAGTGGGAAGTCCCAGTATTAATTCAAGATACTCTACCTTCATTAAAAAACCCATAATGACGAGTTTATGACATTATAAGCATTTTTAGTAACAAATTTTTGAACCTTAACTACCAAGGTAACTTAATGTTTAGCACAAATAGTCTAGAAAGATCTTTTTATGCTTTATATTTCATGTATTAATACATTATGTCTCATTTTTATTATCCCATGTAATTGACCAACCCAAAGGATACCAGTAGAAACATCCCAACCCATTGTCTTGGGAAGAGTCATGGGTGCTACAAACCATTGGTTGCATTCCCAAGAGAACAATGGCATTATATAAATGTTAAAGGACTATCCAAACAACGTGAGAAGATTTTACATTTAGAATATTACAGTGACCCATACATTTCATACATATATTTTAAATATTAATCGATGAATATTCATTAAATAAAATTTCTATCCACACAAAAATCTGTTAACTCTACTATCTTTGAAAACACTAAAACAAAAAATAATAGTTCATAAAATATCTACATATTATCCCACTTAATTCTTCATAACTAGAACACTTGTTAGAAATATAATTTTTAATACATATCGTAATAACCAAAGGAAAACAATTAGAATAAACGGAAATAGTTTAGGCTGAGAAATGGTAAATAAGAGAGATATAAATGATTAGATAATCATAACAGATGAAAAGGGAATGAGAAAATGAGATGATGTTTAGAAAACCATACCATACATATTATAGACCCTAAATATTGAGTCATGTAATAAATAATTTTATATCCAAGGAACACATCATAAATTTATCAAAGAACATGTTATATGAGAGAATAACAATAGCAGAATTCCTATAATTATGAAATACATATAAAGATATAAATTCATATCCTTAGTTGAAAAGGATATCTTCCAATACTCTCCTAGTTGAATGGTTTCACTCCTAGCACCATCATAGTAGTCAATTTTCACTCCCAATTCATTCATAGTAGATAATATACCTTATATATTTTTATTCACTCCCTATTGAAGTCCTATTTATATCATTAGATGTCATTAATTACCCAATGCATTTCCAGAGAAACAGGTCCCACCCATCACATAATGAAAATAATACATATGTGTGCTAAAAGATCATAAACATTAAATTATAATAGAAGCCCTTAAAATAAATGGGTTCCATAAACATTAAATCATAACTCAACCCATGGATAATAAATGTGTTTCATGGATTTCTCATCATTTCATCACACTATAACATGTTGAAAATAAGTGTGTTTCATAAACATTATGTCATATAATTTATAAACTATCCATAAAATTAACAATAATTATATCCTTGAATCACATCCCTAATAAATCTTATGTATCATCAAAGGATGTTACCTTAGATGATTTTTTTTGAAAGATCACATGGAATAAATCATGAGTAATATAACCATTCCATTTTGGAATCACCTATTTTCAAAACACTGCACAATTTTATGGAAAAAAATATTATTTTAAAATTAATGTGGGAAATTGTAAAGGAATATTCCGAGAATAAATTAGGCATGATGGTGGTAGAATTAGTTCATTGTTTATTATATAAAAAACATTTTTTCAATTTTTATTTGAAAAGTCCAAAAGTACCTCATTTGGAGAATGGAAAGTAGATCTGTTTCATACCATAATGAAACAATATTGCTAAACTTACATTAAAAAATTATAGAAGAATGGGAAAAACTTTATTTAAAACTTTATTAGAAAATATGGATATAAAATAAAAATATTCCTGAGTATAAACATAAAGATAAACAATCTTTAGTATTGATGAGATTCTAGAATATAAACCTTACCTCGAGTATACCTACATTAAAAACTAAATAGACACATGTGTAATTAATTTAATTTGATGTACATAAATTCTAAATTCATTTTTAAACTTAAAATATCATATATGATCCCTTTTAACATTTCAACACCACTTTTATCAATAAATCTTTATTAAAATTGATATTTCTAGTAGTTAATTATTTCATTTATCATGAGGATTTCATTATTTTTGTTTTGGTCCTTGTTCTTTTATCATGGTTCCATCACCTATAAATAATAATACTGGTATATGTATCACATTTATTTATTATATAAATATTTTTATTCATAATAAAAATCTATAGATAGAAAAATGAATTACATCATTAATGAAGATGGTATGTCCTATGTACACGTGACCAATGTTATCATTTTTTGACGGATGGAATGAAATAAAGGTAAATATTAATTAACCATTATATGATTATTAATATATCATATATTTCATAAATATTTATAAATTATTCCACATTTCCATCCATGTAAAATATATATGAAAAATGAATTACATTACTTCATAGTGGTGGTAGTCCACACGTACGAACAAACGACATTATTATTTCCCAATGTATGAGATTGTAATACTGTAGAAATGGAATTATTATTAAAAAATTATAAAAATTTCATTAATATAATATATAAACAATAAACCAATCATAATATTTCTCCATAAATGATGTTTAAGATAAATGAATTGTGTTGCTATATTGACATAACATGTATTACGTATGCATGAGAAATACACTCACTTATCGTGTTATAGGAAAGAGGGTGTGTAATGGTATTTTTAAAATCTTAATAATTTTTTACATTGATTATTATACTGAATTTATTATTTTATTTTAAATAAAATTGATTTATAATAGGTAATTAATAGTATTAATGAATGTGAAAAAATAGGTGATTACATATTCTTTAAAATAACCGTTATGATTTACTCTAAAGGGCACTGGTTTGGGTATTTTGGGAACATAAGGACATATATAATGGGAATAAGAATGTTTATCATATATATCATAAAATATTTTTGTTAATCTATAAAGATCAATGTGGTGTAATGAAGTGAGAGAGAAGATTCACTTTTATAATTATGTGAGGGGCACTTTTGGAATTTCAAAAAAGATTACATTATAAAAAATTAATTCCCAATCCAAATGATAAAAATTCGACTTAGATTCTAAAATATCATTACATAGAGTTTATAATTAGTAAAAAGATAAAATTTCTTATTTTTTTCAGTATATTTAACCATCTCATTTTGGTTAACCCTTAGTTAACCATTTTTTATTTTATATAATGTAAGAAAATTTTCCATATTAATGGTTTTTAGTTTTTACTAATAATGTTATAGTTATGCCATTATTGGACATTTTATGAATTTTAAGACAACAGAATAACATACTTGTCTTATTTCATTATTTTTATGATTTTTCATTAATTTAATAATAATTAATATTTATAAAATATCATTATTGTCAATTTTGACACTATTCATTTAATTTGATTGAAAATACATATTAAAAACGCAAGAATTAGAATATAATATTTTATAACAAAACTATTATGTAATATCCAATTATAAAATTATTAGATCATTATAAATTACACAAATTATATCACTTTTAATAATTTCAAAATAATTTATTTTATTTTTTCATCAATTGATTATATACTATTTTGGAATTGCTTAAGAATTTAAGGTAATTATATAACACATAAAAATTTTAAATAAACATCCATAAATGATATTATTTCACTTTTCAAAAAATTAACATTAAGATTCATTCATAACATATTTTTTTCCATACGTGAACATATAAAAAATATAAAAAATAAATAGAGTGACATTTTGAAACAAGAGTTTATTTTAATAATATGTAAATAAATTTCAGTGAACATTGTTTATAAAAAACCCTATATCATCATTAAGATGTTAAGGGTAGAATTAATTCCACCATATAATAATTATAATAAAAAATGTATCCTTATTATCATTTTTTAACCAACACTAACTTGATTTAGCCTTTACTAAGAAGATAGAATTTAACACGGTAACTATTCATATTTACATAAATATGAGGGGACTATTTACCAAATTTGAACCACATGATTCAAAACATTTAATTAATTTATCTAATTCAATAAGTATAAATGGAAAACATATTTAATATTTGTTCAGAAAATGTGACAGATACTACATTTTGGAAATTAATATTAATATTTTAGCATAAAACGTGTTTTATTCTTTTCCTATGCCTAAAAGAGTATTTTTGTTATTTGTGAAACAATTTATTAAAATTATATATATTTCATTTACATCATTGTGAAATATTTATTAATTTATTTTATTAATATAAAAATACATTTTGAGCATAAAAACAATTTTCATAAAAATATCACTTTTTTCAAATATTTTTATAATTATACTAATTTGATAACTAATGAATTCATTGTATATTGTGTAGATTATAAATTTTACATATTTTAAATTATTACTTTTCAAACCCATAAATCCAATAGTTATGAAATAAAAAATTTATTATAATTTAATAATGTTCAATCATTCTTCTAAACATTCTGTTACATGAAACACAAGATGTCACAAAAATAAAATTACATAAAGAAAAATATTTATTAAAAATATTTTTGTGTTACAAAGAAAAAATGAAACAACCAAAATAATTAGGAAATAATTTGATGCATAAAACAATCCAAAAGAACACACCTAATATGACTAAAATGATAATCATACTTTGAAAAAAAATACATAACCATGGTCTGAAAAAAACAAAACATAAAAGATTATAATGAAAAAAGGTGGAATTATGATTACTACACATCATAATACCTCAAGAATTCATCTCCTATATAAATTACTATTATAATCTCAACACTCCACTAGACTATTATGAATCCCTTTCCTTTCATGAATCACCTAAAAACATCTATATACACACAAAAGATCATAGGGAGGGGTGATCATGATAACTTAGTTGGAAACCACAGAAACATCATAAAAATGTTACTAAGATAAGGACAATGTGTAAAATAGTTTTATATAACTAATATGATTTATCGTGAAATATTTTTAAAAAATTCATCGTTTTAGAAAATAACTGAACCAATTTCCATTCCACATGAAATACCTATTTTTCACTTCACACACACACACACGTAATTATTATAACAAACCATTTAATAATCCTAAAACGAGATCCAAAGAACATATCCTTAACATAACAATTGTTCACTATTCAATTTACTAATGTTCCCCACCATCACCATCCTAAATTACTTACATAGTAAGTTTTTATTATTGTAACCAGGCACACACACCAACTAGTCATTCTACATTCACAAAAATAGTTTTTTTAAAATCAAAATACTTCTTGAGACACATTTCCATGAACTCTAAATAAAAATAATGTAGGATTCAAAAATTTTAAACTAATAGAAATATGGGGTTTACCAACTTGAACACATTTAGTCTTCTTAATAAAATACCAGAAAATAATTTTGAAATATTTGAATTTGTGGTCTACATAAAAAGAATAGAGAAAGGAAATCCACCTATACCATATGACTGTATAAAAAAACATGAAGGATGGATCAATTTTTGAATTTATCCCTCAATTGGTCTGGAGTGAAGAAGTTTTATTATAAGAGAAAAATTGATCCCAAGTTTCCTTCATGAATCCCTAAATCATGATCCTTGATGAAGCTCAAGATAACACACATTAAATAGTGGTAAAAAATTATTAAAACACAAATTTAATGCCCCAATAATAATGTATTCAATATACTATATATTTTCCCCCAAAAGAATATTCAACTCATCAGTAAAAAATATATTTCACATAAATATGACATGGTGTGTTCCACCACACCCATGGTGATGTTTGATCTATGATCACCATGGAGACAACAAATAACATTTGGAAAAAAACAACACACATTTTGAATAGAAAACATCCTAGAAAAGAATGTTGCGTGGTCCATCTACCCATGTTTCATAGGCATACCCCAATGCACCACACAAAAGTAAAAGACTTCACTTTGGCATTTTTTGTCTTCCCATGTTTTAAAATAATTATCCCAATACACCACTCCCTACACCATGATTTTTTTTCTTCTTGTGGTGCACTGAGAAAATATTAAATGCTACTGAGTTCGTGGGGAAATCAATATTTCCTAGACCAAAAATAAAATTCGGTTACCAAATATTACATAAAAAGTGACTCAAATTAGTGATTTACCAATTGATCTATGTTTGGAGTCTTGGAATATTTCATTAATTAGCTTTAATTAAATCGTACCAAGTAAATTTCATACAATTTTTCAACTACAATTAGAATTTTGCAAAGATCTAGACATCTACCACTTGTTTTTTTAGTTGTATAGTATATGTATTTATTTGTCCTCCAAAATGTTGAAAAATGGGACCTGAAATTTGGTTGGGAATATATGGGGATATAAATTTCCCTCCTTCATATTGTATCTTAATCCTTCAACTGGTGATTTATTTTTAAAAGGTTTTTCTGAAACTTCAATGAAGATGTTTTCAAATCAATTGGGGGAGAAACAAAGAGAGGAGGTTTCCTATAATGTTAAAAAATATATTTTTTCAATCCACTCACCAAGAGATGTTAGAAGGAATTGAAAGAGAATTTACATATTCAAGATATATATATACAGTTTCATGATGCATTTAATGATACAAAGGGATGGTCAAAATAATGATTACCAACTATAAATGAAATCTTAAAAAATAATGCCTCAAAGATAAAATAGAAAAGTTCTGTTACAAAAATTTCAAAAACACATCTGAAGCATTGTAGATCAGTTAGACCAAAGGATATAAAAACTCTAAAAAATACAATGAGTGTTTATAATTGTAAAACCCATTATAAATTAGTTTGTTTCATAAGAAATACATAACTTAGGTGTTCTTGAATTAATACATGATGTGGATCATAAAGAGAACTCACAATATATAAAATTCTTGGTGGCTTTAAAATGATGATATTTATTTTAAATAGTATACAATGGGTGGTATATAGAATTACTTTAAAGTGTAAAATATTGATGAAATATTTTCATATTATGTGGCACATGATATTAAGAATAAATATAATGAACCATGTTTTATAATGGAATTTCAATCATGACCTAATAACAATAAATTGAAAGATGCAATGTAAATTTAATAAAATTCCCGAAATATAATATGGGTATTTGGACATATCATGACTACTCCAAAAATTATGAAGCATGTTGAATATAAATGGGGTTTTTTGTAAAAAAAATAACATAAATAATATTTAAGTAATCAAATATTATGTTGACATATATGGTTTTTCTAGAGACCAAAAATTGATTATTAAAAGACATATTCTATTATTATTGATTATATAATTTTTTGTCTAAATATCATTAGACTAATTGAAATGTACAACATGAATCTTATTTTTATTTTTATAACTTATTTATATGTTACATAATATAACATTTTACATATGATAATTCTTGATGGATTCAAAATATATGAAATAATGAAATCAGAACCCAAAGATATATATTATATAAAAATATTGAAATACCAATATGGATTCAAAATATCTAAGTGTAAAGTTAATAAAAATTTGAGAGGGTCTCTCTTTAATTAACATATATATATGTAATCCTATATTCGGATTTATGTTTATTAATAACAAAATACCTAAAGATGAAATGATTGATATATATTGTAAAATAGTAGATTTTATAAGTTGTACGAACTCTAGTGATACTATCCAATCCCTTTCATTTTTTAATAATTTGATCAAAAGGATACTATGTGTTTTGGGAGTGTCTTGGGCTCATTCGAAGCCCATAAACCAGGGTTTGGAGAGGCAGATTGAGTCGAATGGTTAGCACATGGATAATTCTAACCATGTGACACAAACATGTGGGGTAATCAATGTAGATATTGGGGATGACTGGATTTTCCAAACCATGCGGCCCAATATTCAGAACCATTAAATTGATTCAAACATTAAAATAGTGTCATTTAACATAATTTGTGTATGGTTAGTCAATACATGCACCAAGACTATGCGAGGGTGTTCCTTGGGAATTTATGAGTTCATAGTTTCACACTGTTGGTACACATATGTACCAGAACTATTCAAACACTTAATTTAGTATGAAATTTCAATTTTTTAACCTGATTTCATTACCATCAATTATTTATTTTCTCCTATAACTAATAGCTTCTCTCCTACATAAGCAATAATCCTTAAGCTGAAATAAGGTAATTTCATATCTCATCCATTCAGAATACATATTATAATTTCCTTCAAGTGAATTGGGTCTGAATCAATAAGATCACATATCCTATTACATCCTTTGATTATCTACGCATATTATGTGATAATTTGGTGAATGATCATATTATATATTTTGATTGTTTTCATCTATTATCATGATTTCTCTAGTTTTAAATTGATTCAATGGTATACACTAGTTTTGTAGAGTTATACATCACTAGGGTAGCTAGTTTAGCTAATTTCCATAAATTCTAATGTCATTATTATATTGTAAAATTGTGATGTGCACCAGACTTCTCAAATGTCACCACCATAATGTTTAATTATTTAAATTAAATTTCATCCCTGATTAATACGGTCCTACCTTAAATAGAATCAACACATTTAATTGATCTCCAAGACAAGAACCATTTACATTGGTGTTCCCTTACTTAAAGGAATAAATCCACCTTTTTAATAAACTATTTAGCCACCACTGAGGTGTTTTCCCCTATAATAAATGATATTAAAATGATAAATAAATTAATTTAAATAATATGCCATTTTCATAGGCCCTGATGATTTTTCCAAAGTTTTAACTACTTTGAATAAATGAATTGTAAAACTTGGTTAAAGAATTTGGAATGTAATTCCTTATTTAATTGTATGAGTTCATGATAGCTAAACAATAGCATTATGCTACGATGAGGGTGATATAAGGGGACTGTCCTAAGAAAATATTTTTTATGAAAATTATGAGTTATATATAGAACATATAATGGATTATAGATATACCAAAAGTGATACATGTATCATTATCAAATTATATGGATGATCTTACAGAGAATATCCTGAAAATACCCCAAAGATATATTGGTTCCCTACAGAAGTCATTTTAGACAATATTGGAGGAAGTTGGTTATACCATGCCTTGAGTGATACTATGTCACCTACATGAGAAACCTAGGGTGGGATTAGATGGTAATTTCTTACACCTTGTTGATCTCTTTTGATATACTAATACTGTGGCAGGAATATATACTGCTCCTAGATAGACACATAGGATTACCTTTATGGATTTAGTTGTATGGGATCATTATTCCATCTATTAGGCTACGATGATGTTTAATATCATAGACAAATAATTCATAAATATTAGACTGGGGATGCATCCACCAATACAAATAAAATTCTTGTGTGTCAAACATACATGATAATTTATTTGTGATGACACATTATCATGCCCATATTATATCTGTAGAGGTTCACCTTGGTTTATTGGCATATATTTTGGGCTGATGTAGGTATTGTTAGTCATGTATCCTTGATAAAAAATGTTCGATGGGAATTTTTTATTTATTTATTACTACACTTCTATTAGTATTGAAACACTACATATTTTATATGCACATTCATATTTTTATCAGCACCATTGGTTGTGGCCTACTATGTATATCTCACACCTTTCTCGAGAATTCCATGGTTTCTAGGAAGACCTTATGACAGAATGTGTAAATTAACGGAATATTTTATCCTTTGATGTTGGATTCATGGTACTAGGAAAGAGCATAAAAGCATAGGATCGATCCTATACTCGTGATTCTTGTAATTGCTGGTTTTAGTATTTTTTATTTTTTTCAGCATATGGTATATTATTTTTCCACTCTATCTCATGTACGTCATTTTTTAATAGCTACATAGAATGATGGTCATCATTATTTTGTAGCTTTCTAAAATTCATCTTCTTCATCTTTAATTATTAAGATGTTTTGTTTTTCCGATATTGCTCATTTATTAATTATTATGTTGTTTCAATTTATTATCAACCACTATGATACACTTTGATCCCTAAGGAAGTAGTTTACCAAAATACACACCCATGTCCATTACATCTAGTCGACAGCATATAGAGAACAATGAGTCATGTATGAGGTCACAATGAAAACTGTCTTAAGGAATCACTTAGTGGTTTTCAGGGTGGGACTCTATTACATGGTACCATAGATTCTTTTCATTTTGTATGAAAACTTTGGTATTATATAGGAGACTATGAACATGTAATAATTTTTATATGATCTTTTTTTTTGGAAGCATTTAACCCACAAAATGGGGAAACCCAGATTTCATAGGATTGGTTATTTTTGTTATTGGTTTGTGCCAGTTACAGTTGTACGAATTTCACCATTGGGTGAAACACATGTTTTTTGACGTCATTATTGATTAATTTATTATTATTATGGGTTTAATTTTTTTAATAATGGTATTTAATAAAGTTATTATCTCAAACATCATCCTAGGATCTTTAGGACTTATATACCTTTAATTTTTCTCTACCATGATTACTTTCTACATGCATATCCGACTACTTGTAGTTAGTACGTGTATTATTTTCTACCGAATGTGCTGTCATTTCATTTAAGGATAAAATAATTGAAATAATTAACATTTATACATCAATTCAAATGGTATTTTACCCCACAGATTGATGATGACAACTTAATTAACCATTTTTGGCACATAGGATCCACAACCCACTAGTTCTATAGACTAGAAAATTTGATGATTTAATAATTGAATAAAATTTTTAATTTATGAATCATGTAGTTATTTAAATTGGGAATGGTATTTAATTCAATCAAATCATTATACATGAAGTATCACCACTGGCTTCAAGTATGTAACCCTTTATTTATAAATTTTATGTATGTAATGTGGTTGGGAAATGTTTGCGAGGTTTTTGAGGACTTTTGGTATCTTTTTGTGGCATTTCTATAGGTGCACTGTATGAACTTGTGTATAGTGATACATGTGCTAGTGGGAAGGAACACAATTTAGGTGTATACTTTTTCCAAACCTAGCGGTCATCGTGGAAAAATTATGCAATTTGGGAAAGAAGGATTTTTTATAGTTGGCACATCATTTTTTAACTATGCTAGACAATTGTGCCAGGTTTTCCATGATGCAAGGGTTGGTATATGATTATCACATAGTTTGCCTAACCATTTATGGTGTGAAAGTAAGATACTAAAAAATTTGATCTCACAAATTTTCACCTCTAGTACTGTTATTGTTCCTCCATTTTGTCCTTATTTCGTGATTTACTCATCCCAATACCTGTGGAGTATTCCCCCACTGATCGATGAGTTATCTGTAGGATTTTCATATTATGTTGATGCTAGATTCCCTTGATATGTATTAATTTATTGTAGTTTTTCATAGTCTTTCATAGATACACTTTCCATACATCTCTCAAAATCTTGGATCTAGTTCATTTGGGTAATATATATCATAGTATATGATAATTATGATGAATTATGGGTTTTTAGATGTTATAAAAATAGAGCTAATTAGTGTTGTGGAGATTCAACACAGTTTTGTTTCTATTTTTGTGGCATTCATAATTTTGACCATAATTAATAAGGTAGTTGAATTTAATCTTGAATATTTTTATAACATGATGTATTTGATTCAAATTGGCTATTTTTCATTAAATTTATGTTGTAATCATTGTAAAATTTATTTATTGAAACCTTTTTTGGTGACAGTTTATGTAATAGATCAAATTGGGTGCTCAGCTAAAAATTCAATTTTGAAAAATGATTTTAAAATGATGATTCTAAAATGGTTATTTTTTATGCAGAGAAATGTTATTTCAATAAAAGGATGTTTTTTAGAAATTCTGCAGAAAAGATAATTCTGGTGTATGGTTGGGTTAAATGGCCTGGCATGAGTTTAATTGGGTAGATAATGGTCATGAAGTACCCCCATTAAAGGGATGGGTTATCGAAAAGAAGTTCCACACTTAAATTTAAACACCAATATATTGTTATCGAGTCTAGGAGAGTGTGTTTTTATGTGAAACAGAACAGTTAGGGAAATATTAAAATGATGAAATTGTTAAATTACTTGTTTGGTCACATTACTTGGAAATATGGTTGTTTTAGAAAACTATCTTCTATTGTAATAATTATATATTCCAATGTATTTCCTCAATTTTATTATATAAATTTCTTAAATAAATGTGATAACTTGTTTTATCCTAGTTTTTTGAGTAGTAAATTCTTTTGAAAAAAATAGAATGTGTTTCATTACTATCCCCTAATTTGGAAGTTTGGTGATTTTGCAGAAATTGGTTTTTCAAGCACTAGTGATCAATAATGCCAGTCATGGAGTTGAAAATTCAATCTAGTTAATCCTTGATTTGGGTTGTTAGAAAGTATTAGGATTTCTGGGGCTTGAAATGTGGAGTAATAAAATTTGTAGATTGCCTTTTTATGTGGAATTACATGTTAACATGTAGTTGGGTAGATAACTATTTTAGAGACACTTATATGATATATAATCCCATTATCATTGTGTTATCAAATGAGCCGATCATAATATGAATTTTACAAATGAATCCCCACTAGTATTACAAATTTAATTTTAAAAAATGATTAATTATTGTGTGAAGAAAATTATTATTATTATAAAAGTAATGATTTTTTTTCAAATGATAGATTTTGAAAAAAAAAGGATTAAGGTATTCTAAAAATGATTTTTTTAAAAAATAATTATTGGATTTTTAAATTGGGATGAAAATGGAAATTGTTAAATTTTGTAAATCAATGTTATGATATGTGTGATTTGGTAGAATTTGAATTTTCCAGGCCATTTGTTTCTAGAGATTGAGACTTGTGGAGTTTTTCGGGTTTATAGAAAATAGAACCAGGTAGGCATCGTAGAAACCAATTGGTGGATTCTACTAAGAACATGGTACCACCTAAGTCGTAAGTGGATGAAAAAATGATTTAGATTATATTCCAAACTTCATGAGTTTTTGATATAGGGAAATAGATATATGTACCATTGTAGGTGGATCATTCCATCTAATTTCCAATGCTGAATCTACCCATATTTTTGGGGGATTCGGAAACATATAAGTAAGAGGTTTGGATAAATATGAGGATTCAAATCATAAATTTCCTTAGAACACCATTCAAGATGAAGGCCAATTGGGTGACTTATATACTAGAGTTCCTTGCATGAAAGTGGTGATATTAAGTGGTTCAAGATAAATTTAACTATGGCCTTACATGGTAGGATTTTTAAGAATCTTTCAGGAAATGTTTATATCCTCATACATTCTTAATTTCATAAAAAATGATATATTTACATATTCAATTATGAAATCCTCCTAGTGATATAATATGCATCTAAATTTATGAATCTATTCTTCTTTCCACCCTGTGTTACTACTAGTGCGTCCTTGAAGGAACACATAATTGAATTGGTGAATAGTTGGTATATTCACTAAATTATTTTCATGCTTTTTATAACATATAAGAAAAAGATGGTCAATAGAGAGATGGTGGAAGAAAGGGTAATTTTATGATATTCATGTGGAGTGAGTATATTGATACCTTCTACAAATGGTGGGAACTATATTTTTGAGAGAAATTAGAGGAGGGACACATATTTACAAGGTAGTGGAGTGGCTCAAAATCAGATGAATTGACTTGTAAATGTTCCTCCAAAACCCCAGAGAATGAACAGAATTTTCCAATGTGGTTCTTAGAAAAACATGAATTGAGATTATATGGAACCACTTAGAGAATTTCACAATTACAACCAGATAGGTAATCTTAAAGACTATTACCACAGTTCTCCGTGGTGAGGTTTTTGGGACACTTATCATATGTTTCATACATTGTATGATTTGAAGGGACATAGAATTACAGAATAATTATAATCATCAGATCATAGCTATACATGCTGATTATAGGTATAAAATTAATTTTTATTAAGGGTAATCTCACAAGGGAAATAAGTAACAATGTGTTGTGAGAGAAGAATTATATAGATCTAAGAAAATTATTATGGATGATTAGTCTTGACTATTGACTATGAGTGGTATGATTCTTCTCAATTATACCATTACGTATGAATTTCTTGATATGGTTTCATCCTAATCATTTATTGCTTCTAGTGTTGTTGATTTGGGGCATTTGAGTATTGAGATTATTCCTTATGTGTTAACATATTAAACTCCTCTTGATCAAATAGAATATAGTGCCTTCATGTTGTTGAATGTTTGATACCTATTGATGGATCTAAGTTGATATCAGATTTATAATTTCTTGGTATGGATATCTATGACATAATCCTGGGTATGGATTAGATGACTATATTCACTGCTCTCATCATCTTTTATACCCAAATGGAATGTTTTAGAACTAAGGTTGCTGTTAAGTACCTCTTTAATGGATGATATAATGTAAAGGAAGTTGTAACGGGACTGTTAGCACCAGATGTTGGAATAATCTCATAATAGTTGGAATTATCTCATAATAGTCGGAAGAATTGACATTGGAATCAATAAATGTGATTGAGAATAGACGTGTACAAGTAATTGTTGATCATTTTTCAGATGTTTACCAGATAATATATCAGGGTTTCCACCCAAAATAGAATTGGATGTTATGATTAATATCCTTCAAAGGAATAGTAATATCTCCCATTCATCTTATCATTTGGAATCAAATGAATTAATGCAGGTGAAAGGGCAGTTAGAATATCTTAAAAGAAAAGGGTCTATTCGTCTCACAAGTCTTCATGGGAAGCATCAGTCTTGTTTTTCAAAATAGTTGATGGAACTCTATAGATTTCTATTGAATATCATTTTATTAACAATGTTTTAATAAAGAACATGTATCCACTACCATGCATTGATGATATATTTGATCAATTAAGTTTATCCCAGTGATTTTAAAAAAATAACTTACGATCAAGATGACACTAATTTCAAATTCAGAAGAAAGATATTCCAAAGATAGATTTCAGGAGCATATATGGAAATTATGTGACTATGGTAATGACTTTTGGTATTATAAAATCATCAGTTGTATTTACATAATTTATTAAGAGAATATTTCAGAGGTATCAGGATTCTTTATTGTTGGTGACTTTGGATAACATAGTAGTGTATTTAAATATATTGGATGAGCACGAGGAACAATGAGAGACATGGTTGGGAATCATACTGGATCATTTTTGTAGACCAAATTATCATAGTGTGCCTTTTGGATATAAGAGATATGTTTCCATTTACATATTATCTATAAAGAAGGTATTTCGATGTATCCATAAATGATATAATTGGTTATCCCTTGGAAACATCCAAATATTGACTTTGAGATACATAGTTTCTGTATATTTGATTGTTATTATCGATGTTTTCATTCAATTTCCATGACCAGCTTCATCAAGGACATATTTGAAAAGGAATTATGTTCTACTACCATGGAATGAGGAATGTCAGAAGTCTTTTCAATAGCATAATTTTCCCATTACATTAGAAAAAAATATTGAATTTTATAGAACCAGGACAAGGAATTATTATTTTGAAGCATCAAGACCTGGGTTGGGATATGTTCTCCTGTAGGGAGATCGTGTGGTTGCTTATTGATCAAGGTAATTATCGAGTAATTATAAAAATTGACAAACACAAGATTTGATGTTACATTCTATATACCATTCTTTAAATACCTGACATTATTACCTCTTTGGTGATAAATTTATTGTGGTTATGGATCATAAGATATTGAATCATATTATCTCACATGTGATTTGAAACTATGAAAAAGAAGAAGGGTAGATTATCTCCAAATGTTTGAATTTGACATGATGTATACCCTAGGTAAAAAAAGAATGGTTGAAAATGAATTATGAAAAAATTCAAATACTATGTTGGAAAAGGAGGATTCAGACCAATGGTTGTTGATGTTTGTGATAAATGACATTAACGTGGAATGAGAATACCGATGTTAAGTTGTGAATTTATTTCCTATTTCCACCCTTCTTGATTTGATATGTATATTTAAGGAGTAACAAGCATTGTTTTAAAATGAGTTGAGATAAGTTCATTACACAATGGTGGGGTAACCATTGAGGGATGGTGGCCGGATTAGATTTCAGTGTTGTGGTTATGAAATTAGATGGATGTACGTATAATTTTTAGGTAAAACATCTTCATTATTACAACCATTAAAGAAGGGGAATTCATCAAGGAATATAGAATATTTATAATTCAATGAAGTCAACATTTTTGTGTGTTGGTATGAAAAGTATGGTGGATGAGTTTGTTAAAAATTCGTAACATGTCAGTAGGTTAAGGAAGAGAATCAATGACAAGAAGGCTTGTTAACGTATTTACATATTCTATTTTAGAAATGTGATTATATAGTCATGGATTTTGTGATAGGTCTTCCCTGAATGGTTCTAACACAAATTTCTATTTGGGTTATAGTGGACAATCTCTTCATGTAGGCCCATTTATCCCTATTCGTGAATATCATACGATGAAGAACTTCTCTAAAATCTATATACAAGAATTGGTAAATAGGCATGGAATACTAGTTTCGATAGCAATGGAACCATATCAAAGGTTTATATCACATTTTTTGAAATTTTTATAGAAATACCATGGGACTCAATTGACCATGTGTACGGAGTATCATCCTCAGGTGGATGGATAATCAAACATAAGATATAAACACTAAATGACATGTTGAAGGCTTGTGAAATAGATTTTGGTGGATCTTGAGAAGAGCATGCACCATTAGTGGTGTTCTCAATTAACATGCTTTATCAAGGATAAATATATATGGATTTTTAAAATAATTTTTAGAGCATTATTGTTTTTCCCTACTTTGATTGGTGGAAATAGGTGAGACTTCATTGGTTAGGACAATTCATTTTCAAGAGAAATGGATAAGGTTCAATTGATCAGTAAACAGATAGAGATGAATCCAATTCATTATAAATCATATGTGGATCATCATCGATGGTATTTGTCATTCAAAGAGTGTGATCATGTTTTTTTTAGAATCTCTACAGAGATTGGATATCATCATTTTGGGAGGTAGGTGATATTATATATTAAATATATATGCCATTTTGAGATACATGAATAGATTAGTGACTTGGGATATCTGTTGGATTTCCCCCCACAATTCAGTGAAGTGGATAATGTGTTTCATGTATCTCATTTGATAAAGTATCAGCCTCATATTGACTATGTGATTCAATGGGATGACAGGGATATAGATCTAGATTCTTCATCATTACACATGACAATACATATTGTGGATACACAAGAGAATGTATAATGTGGGAAAACATCAATTTATTGCAGCATTGGAGGAAATGTGGTTGGATTTAAGAAGAAACAAGGAAAAATGAGTTGGAAATGATCATGAAATGTCTATAACTCATTCATGTTAGTGACATTTTTCTACTTTTCATTGATAGAAAAACCAATGGTGGGGGGAATTTAGTACCCCTAGTTTAATGTAAGAAACTCTTTCTAAATGATTTTTTTGTTTTTATGGTTCTTGGGTGAATTATGGGAGGTTTCAATGCCTTTTGGAATGTTTTTGGGGAATGAAAAATGGTTCGTGGTTTGAGAACGACTGGTGGAAAACATGAATATCCTATAATAAATCCTGCACAATGTGACATTGTCTAGTGAAAAGGGGCATGGTTAAGGCACACTATTTCGCCAAACCACGTGGCCACCTAATAGAAACCATGAAATTTGGGATAGTGGTATTTTTTAATGTTGGAAAACAGTTTTTCTAATCATGCGGTCCAACCATACGAGTTGATTCTTGAGATTTGGGATAGTTCATGGTTTGTACATAGTTTTCCTAACAATGAAAATAACTGTGAATGGATTAAATGTTAGATCATAAAAAATTGTATCTTAATCATTTTTACATCTAATCCTATCATATATCCTCAATTTAGGGAAAAATTATGGATTTATTCCTCTTGAAGTCTATAGGTTGTTTCCACCATCGATCCCATAGAGATTCAAAGGACCTTTCTTGATCTATTAAAGCTGGATTAACTTTTTATGTCTTCATTTATCATATTTTTTTGTAACATTTACTTGATCTACTTTACATCCCACTTTGTAAATCCTAGTTCTAGTTTATCGGGGATATATCTATGATGATATATTCTAGTCCTGATGAGTTATTGATTTGTTGATGTTAGGGAATGGGTTCATATTGTGGGTTGTTAGATATTCATCCTCGGTTTGTTGGTGTTTTAATGCAGTTCTTCATTTTAACCATAATTCCCTAGGTAGGTGGCCTCTCTATAAACTAATGTTATTATAACATGAAGTATTAGTTTTAGATTTATTTTTTATCTTGATCATGATTGTGAAATAATTGTGAAATTTATTTATGGAATATATATTTGGTGACAATTTATGGAATTATGAAAATTTGGGGTTTTGGTAAAAAAGTAATTTGGTAACATGATTTCAAAATGATACTTTTGACATGGTTGTTTGGATTTGTTTCATAGAATTTAATTCAATAAAATTATTGTTTTTTAGAATGTTTTGGAAAAGATGGTTTCAGAATTTTGTTGGCTTAAATGGTAATGTGTGAGTGGAATGAGATGGATAAAAAATGTGAAGTCCAACCATCAATGGGATTGGTTATGGAAGTGATGTTTATCCATCAATGATAAAAACCAATATTGTGTGATTGATTGTATGTTTGTGGTTATGTGAAATAGAATTGGTTATGCCCAAATAAAAATGGATAAATGGTTAAATGACATGATTGACGATTTTTTGTGGAAATTGGTTTGTTTGAGATAACCATTGTTCATGGGAAATTATTTTATATTCTTTTATAAACTAATTTTAAATGTTCTATATAAATTGTATTAATTAAATTCGATAACATTATCTATCAAAATGGTGGGAGAATGGAAGTCATTTAGAGAAAAATGATTAAATTTCATTACTCACCCCTACATTGGGAGTTTAGTTCTTTGGTAGATGTTATTTATTGATACAAGAGAAAGAGGAAATTTACCACACTTATTTAGTGGTTCTATTTGATACTTGAGCATGAATTGTGAAGTTTTGACCTGATGATTTTTGCGATATGTGTAGTTGTGTCTTTGGATTCTTTGTCTTTTGGTTGTTTTATCTTATATTGTGGTACTCTATCATTGTTGGTTTCAATATCAATAGTTTTAATTTGATTTGTCATACCTTGTTATCATGTATCATATAGTATTTTTGGTTATGTTATGTTTCGTTGGGGTTATTTTACTTTAAATGGGAAAATTTACACCCATTTTTATTAAATCCCTTGGCATTTATTTCCATCCATTGGCACATTGGGGATGTCTCTTAAAGCCATAATGAAATTCCTCCTAGACTAAATTTAGTGAGAAGTGGTGGGATGTTACACATGACCTACTATATTCTCTTACCATAGATAAAGTTCATGGAATAGTTAGCTTTCATTGTAATTGAATCCTATCAAGAGTATGTGACTTTAATAATTATGAATAGTGATGCATATAAACATATCGTGATATCTATGTGAATATACTAAAAATAGAACAAAAATAATTTAAATTTAAAATGAAATGGTTACCACTAAATGGTGGCTCCAATATCACCATAAATGGTGTTTTAATCAATACCTCTAAATTGAAAATCTATATACTGAATCCTCTGATGTGTTAAATGAGACCTTAACCGTGAAGCAACCTTCATAGTGGACAGTTTCCGGTTTGGGGTATTATAATTTTTATTTTCAACTAAACATTCCATTTAATGATGGATGTGAGGTCGAACACATTAAGGAATATCCTTCTACCCATCCTTTCCTATTATCTCATTTCTTATATTCTATTAAATCTTATATAAGGATTGTGTTTTGAAATAATAGATCTATATCTCATAGAAATCATCAAGTCGTGCACTATGATGCTGGTGACGACCAAGATACAAAGGTGTTTGGACATGAACCTCATGAATTACCTATTATAGTTCCACTAGATGAACATTCCATTCTCCCTCCACTATGTGACAATTATATGCTCTGTAATATCATATTCCACTAGAAGAATATTGTTTAAGGAGCTCCCTTACCAACTCATACTATAGAAGAGTTGATGCAAGAATTCCATCTATTGCAACCTCCCGTCATTTATTGCGATGAATGTCCTGAAGTAGATGATTTATCAATAAAGGACATGTTATCAATATTTGATCATATATAGATTCCCCTAGTGAGGAATGTTACACTCACCATATATCTGATTTTTTATTCTTCCAATCATTGGTGGGATGTCATCTCTTACGAAGATCATCATCAGGATATGGTCTGTCTAGACTTCCAAACATTCTTATAACACTACTTCTTTCTTCAAACATTGATAAATGAACATTCTAGAGAAATTATGAACCTACACGTAGGTTCTATGACAATGATGGAGTATTCATCTCATTTTACATAGATTTTACATTGTTTATAGAAACTGAATGGTAACAAATTTATTACTTTGTGATGGTTTGAGGATGGGCTTGCATAGGCCACCCAATCATAGGTGATAGTATTCTGGTTGAAAACACATTCAGTGATAGTGAATCAGGACATCATTATTATGTAGATCATGATGGATGTTTATAATTAAATCCAAGGCGATTCAACAATGAGATAAGGAGATAACAATTCTAATGGATGGAAACATCATTTTAAGGTTTCACGCAGGGCTAGTTCCATCCTATTTACATGCACCAACAACTGTGTATTATGTCACATTTTTGGTAGGACATGCCATAATAATTACCAATGTATGATCATCCAAATATTGTACCAAACAAGTAGTTGGATTATTCACCTTTATTATTTCTACTTAATGTTCCCTACAATGAAAAGAGCAATGAGATATGTATCCTCATTTCATTTGGGTATAGGATCAGTATCTCCATGTTTGGCTGGAAGCTGATCTACTATCAGCCGATCAGGCTGAGGGGGTGGTCGTGGCTGAGGGACCCATCCTTCATAGGTTTAGATCCAACATAGTGGACCTACTCATGATATTCAAGGTTCATCTCATATCCGTAGATATGGACATATATATGTAGTGCACCCTACAACTATGTAGTAGAGTGCATGACCATCTATAGTATGTTGTACTGTTATAGTAGAATCGACTTCAGTATCATCATTACTTCATATTGGTTTTTCACACTCTTTAATATTTTTTTGTAATTATGTAATGTCTACTGTAACACCCCGACCCTATATTCCCAAAGCTGGTTCATTATTTTAATATATTTTCATGATTACAAGGAATCATATCTCAAAGGATGGATCGATTTATAAGTCATTGAAAATAGATTAAATACAAGAACATAACATCAAAATTTCTAACAGAAAATAAAAAAGGTAATGCTTTGATAACTCCATTAATATTTTATAAAAACCCTTCATATCAATCACTATACACTTCTTGGAATACTCAGAAAATAATTCATAAGAAAGGGGTGAGATCAAATGCTCAGAAAGAGTAAATAATTCAGCGGAACCTATAAACATTTTAGTCAAGATTTATAATTAAAATATCATCCTTTTAAAAAAACCTTAACATAATATGGAAAAAATAAATCAAACATTTCCATATAAACATTCACATGGATATTCTACTAGCTCAATAATCACATGTAATAATGAATTTCATAACGAGGGGATGAATAATGTTGAAAATAATAACTTCAACATCAATGCCTTGTGGGAATAACATTCACAAATATTCGGTCAAGGCCATGTGCCAAGATACTTGTTCTTCTAATGAGACCAACTTCTGCATTGAGGGTCTGTAGAGGGCCCCACCCATCACTTACTATGTCCTATGCATTCTTCATATGAAAATTTTAAAACATAACATAAACATTCGTAATTAAAGTATCATACAAAATGTCAATACTTTAACCATAAACCATGAATGGTATAAAAATATCACATCCATAATCAAACATATCATAAATCATTCATTAAAATATGGAAGATTTTATTATAAAAAATTAACCTCAATCAATAATAATATCTACTAAAGGATGATTACATAGTTGAAAATGATCTGTAAAACTCTTTGAGAGAAATATCCATTTTTCTGAAATCAATTAAAAGTCACACAATTTATAAAGGAATTAATTTAAAAGAACATTTTAAATAAAAATTTCTCATAACAATTTTAAACATTTTAAATGGATAAACATTTTAAAATAATCATGACCATATAAACAAATCATTAAAATCATTTTGAAAATAATGACATTAATTAAAAAGATTCAGAAAAATAAATCATTACAACATTCAAATTGATGATATTTATAAAGATTCCCTTTCAAAAAACTATTAAATATTCCCTTTGAAAAAAAATTATGAGACATGTACATGGATGATAAATATGTCCCAGTAAATACATACACATAAACAGTCTCTCATAATAATGAGGTTAAAGGATTAATCCTCAACATAGGTCGAATACACTTTGTACGTGATAATAATTCCTGTATAATGTTTTTAAACATATTATTAACTTATAGCAGAATCATAATAACATTTAAGATATCATATATGATTATTTTATGACTCTATATTTCCCATTTTTTAACAATTTCATGTAAATTCAACATTTAGGGTAATATTGCTCTTTTTATCATAAATGTTTTTCACTTGTTTTTCATGATCATATTACTTAGATCATGATTTACTTACTTCCAGAAGGAATAATATTATTTATATAGCATATATATTACTTACATAAATATATAAAATAGATAGATATATAAAATTTAATACACCGTTCATGAAGACGGTAGGCCGTACGTACGCATGAATGTTGTTTTTGTTTTCATGTCGTATTGAATAAAAGTAAATGAGTGAAATACATGTAAAAACATATATATATATATATATATATATATTAATTAGAAAAATTATTTAATATATTGAAAATTTATTAATAATATATATTTTTATAATCATCCTTGAATGGTGAACATGGAAGTGAAGCGCATCGCATTGTGGAGACGGTAAGTCGTACATACACATACGCGATAATATCATTTCCTTAATGATTAAAAGTTTTGGAATTGGTTGGTATATTAATTATACAGAAAAATTAACTTGTTATATTTATTATTTACTTAAATTATACTCATTATTATACCCATCCAAATAATGAAGTGTTGAATAACAAACTATACCACGATGTGGAGATGGTAATCCATTCGTACACACGTATGCTGACTTTTTCATTCATAGGATGAATTGAATAATGAATTTGGTTGTACCATATTAATAATAACATACCATTATGTAGAAGGTACTGTAATTATTATTTTAGTTTGGAAACAATAAATAAAGTGGAATTAGTATAAGAAACGACCTTTGAAAGAGGTGATGAAATAATTACCTCTTCATCAGGTGCTTCCATTTTATTTGATCTAAAGGGCTCCTTAGGTTGGATAGATGATCAAAGTAAGGCCTATAGGTTTAATTTATGATATTTTAAGGATATTTTAGCGGGTTTTGGCTAATAAAAATTGCTTCAAAGTTGTGAATTTAAGAGAAGGTATGTACCATATTATAAGAGATGTGAGGGGAACTTTAGGAGAAGCATGAAATATACATTTATTATAAAATTATAATTGATTTATTATAGACCCAAATGGATTTATTTTTAGGAGAATCTGGGTATGGGTCTATATCCTCCCAACCAATATGGTTTAAAAAAATTTAGGTCACCATATTAACCATATCTTGTAGATTTAACTCGTATTTTAATAGTCTGACATTTAAAATGTCTTCTGGTAATTTTATAATAAATTGTTAATATAGATACTATAAAATTCCAAATGAACCACAAGCAGTTAATTAATGACATATCTAACATTATATATTTCATTTGGAAAAATGTTATATTTTCAAAAATATTATATCATTTAATAAAATACTAATTGTTTTAAAATCTCATTTATGACAATTTTCACACTATTTAGTATTTTGTTTTTGTGAAAGTCATAAAAAATTAATAACCTTAAAAAAACATATAATAATCCCTAACATGTCATATTGCACTAGAAATTATTTGGATGGAATAAAATGTTTCAATTTAAATTTTATTTAATATTTATAATATCAATTATATTAATATTTCCTTAATAAGGTAATTACTACATCATCATTGGGTCATAAATACATTTAAATATTTAATGTCTAAAAATTATAAATAAAATACCATGATTAAAGAATTTTCTTTATATATAATTTCTATTTATATTCATAGAGATAAGTTATATAAAATTATATTAAAATCTATTTAGTAAAAGATATATATTTATGTTATAATTATCATTACTTTAAATTAATTTTTATAACATGTCAGTATCACACCAAAGTTTTCCCCTTACACATGCCTATCACTGGGTGTGGAAAAAACAAATATAACCAAAGTTAAAATCTATTACTGTGGGTTACCTCGGTTTTCTCAAGAGAGGAGTGATCAACAATAGTTGATGTCACAAAAAATAAGAGAAAGAAGTGATGTTGTTTTTTAAATTGTTTGATTTCGAAAATATAAGAAAAATACTAAATAAAGTAAAGTAATTAAGTGAATGATTTAATTTTTTTACAAATTATGTGATTTAAATATGTGATATGAAATTGTTATCAGGTTAGGGTCTTTTTTCCAATTGCAATTCTATCGTAGTTCACTTTACCCAAATCTCTTCTGCTAAATCGTAAAGAGTGAGAATCCATAATCGTTTATTCGTACTAAATTTTCAAATAAAAATTTGATAATTAACCTTACTAAAACCTCAGATTGGTCTAATATCCTTCCAATATTCAATAGTGTTTTAGCGAATACTCCCAATTATCTTAGGCAATTCCCAATCAGGTCTTGTTTATCCCAAGCAATCAAGAACGTTCACTATTCCTCACACACGTACCGGTGATCACCGAGTACTAGACCAATAAATCCTGGTCAATTCCATCGTTTATAAACCAGAACCTAGTGGAGGGAGATATTTATCATTGAACAAATATTAATAAACAACATAATCTAAAATAAGATACAATCACACTTGATAATAAAAACTGTTATAAGAAATTTAAAATGATTCACAGATGAGAAAATAGGATATTAAAACATTATGTGAAAGAACCCAAGAATTACAAAAGAGTAAACCTACCATTATTAAATCACTAAAAATATTTACCCCACCATGGTAAGCGTAACTGAGTTTAAGGGGGAAGAAGAAGTAATTACGATTCTAATATGAACAAAGGAAAAAAAAGAATAGAAATTTTGATCTTCCAGAATCTGTCCTTCGGAAATTTTCCTTTTTTATGCCCACCATCTGGACGAAACACACAGATGTCCCTTATTATGGAATTTTGGAAATGAATTTGGATATAGACACCCAAAATATGAGAGTCATTGGATAATTTTAACAAAATATATGGCGGAATAAATGACGATTACGTTTCCTGACCTCCAAAAACCATTTCACCCACTACAGTTGGACGCACCAAATTAATTCCTTGATGAGCTTCATATTTTATAAAGTTTATCATGAACTGTCCTTTTAATGTCCTCTTTCTCCACCAGCTGGAATAACCTCATTCTAAGGACGGATGTATGAGATATTTCTAATTTACTATGGTGGGGACCATTCTGCCAACCAGACTGAGTTATCTAATTGATTGATTTTTTTGTACCATTGGTTTTCGAATGGGGTCTTGGTCTAGAACTCCAATTTGAAGTCCCCTAGAATATGCAGCCTAAAAAGGATTCAATTCAATTGGACTAGTATTTTAAATGTTATTCCTATAAAATAGAAGCGATATAAAACTGTCAGTTTTACAAAATTACCCCATTTTCATATTTAAGCACAAAATACACCAAAAACACATAAATGATGAAAATACACTAAAATTGAATTATTTATAGGGATTAAATCATTGAAAACATATTAATAAAATTGAGATTTTTAACTCTATTAATACCCTCACACTTATCACTTGGACTTCTGGACAAATCAGAATCCAAATAATATCAATGTAAATTCAAAACTCACACTCATGAGATCCACTAATTTGAAAACAAGAAACAAAATATATCATGCCTCCTCAAACTATATTATTTCATGTTATTAATTTAATATCATTAAATATATTTACTCTTCATTTCTCCTCCCATGCACCCATATCACTTACCTATGTTCCATTATCTCTCATCACACAAATTTCAATTTTTTTACAATGTCTTTCTCGTACAAATGGATACAAGGGTCACCATAGGCTTGATAAATTCTTATGTATCATCCTGATACAAGTCAATGATATTTATTTATCACGAGGAAATGACAATTTTTTTCTATGAATATAAGTTGGTAGGATTTAGATGTGAAAATTATGATGCTGAATGAAGAAGTCGTGGCTCTTTTTGAACCAAAATTTCAAAACACAAATTTTCACACATGTATGGTCTCCTCTTTACTCCGCTTAGTAGAAAATAATCCCCTTATTCATGGAATATCATAGAATGTTAAAAACATTCATCATTTCAGCATAAAAAATTTCAATGTTCTCAAATATTATATTTCTTGAATGCTCCAAAAAAGTCACAACATTCTTTCTTCATTATAAGCTCCAGAAAGGAATAACCTCTCTCATCGTGAAAGCTCTGAAAAAGGCACAACTTTCAACTAAATGATTTTTTTAGTAGAAATAGTATCTCTTCAGCATTTTTTTCCCACCCAATGTTTTAGAAAATGAGCTTACACAACACAAGACATCTTCCCCCACACTTAAGTTCTACTAGATCATGAAATTTCACTTCAAGAGTTATAGGGAAAATTGGCTTGTAATGTGGATAACCTAACAGGATGTTCATGGATTATATGATCTACAAGGATTAAATTTACAAGGAATGAAAGAATGAAATGGATTATCTTGAAAATAGAGATATTGATACATAGAAATTTTTTAATCAATTAAAACACGTTTACCCGAAACCCTCATGTTTTGAAAGGAATAAAAAAATTCTAGTTAAAAAAAGCATTGTTTGGTTCTCTCAAGAAGTGAGATGAATCTATTGAATATGAAAATAATAGTCTTAGAAGCCTCATGGGAATGTTATTTCAAATATAATGAAAGTGATATATGGAAAGGGATTCAAAAAAATAGAGTATTTTTCATGAAATTACCAATAAAATAAACTTGGAACAATGTCATTTTCATCATTCATTTATGCTCAGTTTCATGGTATAAATTATTTCTCCATTTGAAATGGTTTTAAAAAATGTAAAAGATAATCATTTCACCTCATATTTTCAAAACCACAATAAAAAATAAAAAATAAACACAAAAAATTTGAAACAGGCACATGTTTGTAAAAAAATATGAAAACAAACAACACATAAAGATCATAAACTACAAAGGTTCCCTCCCCCACACTTAAATGATGAAGTGTCCTCATTGAATTAAAATGGATTTAACGCATTAGAATATTTAAAATTGAATCATATCAATAAAAAAATATAAAGGAGAGGTATGACCTGATAGATTTTATTGATAAATTGGTTGGAGGAGTGTGATCTCCTCCATTGCCTCATATGGCATGGTCCCAAGGAATTTCATCGACTAGTTACCATTAACATTGAATGGATCATTCACTCCATCTTTCAAAATTTGCAAAATACCATAAGGATATACATGAGTAACTATGAATGGTCCTTCCCACTTGGAACAAAGTTTACCTGGCTTCATCATGTTTCTTGAATTGAATAACCACAATTTGTCTCCAGGATGAAAGTGTTTTGGTTGGATTATTTTGTCATGATCCAATGTTGTTCTATCTTTGTAAATACTAGAACTTTCAAATGCTTCCCTTCTAATTTCGTCTAGCTCCTTTAGCTACAATATTCGCTCTTTCCCAACACTTTCAAGATCCACATTCATCTTCCTCACAGCCTAGTATTCCTTGTATTTTAATTCCACAAGTAGGTTACAACTTTTCCCATAAATCAACCTATATAGACTCATTCCAATTAGTTTTTTTAGGATGCCTTGTAAGCCCATGATGTGTATTCCAACCTTTGGCTCCAATCCTTCCTATTTGGATTAATAGTTTTTCCAAAATTCCTTTGATTTCCCTATTAGACACTTCAGCTTGCCCATTATTCTGTGGATGATAGGGAGTTGATGTTTTATGATGCACCCCATATTTTTTCAATAAATCCTCCATTATCTTTTTTCAAAAGTGAGTCCCTTTATCACTAATGATGGCTCTGGGAACTCCAAACCTACAAAATATTTTATCACTAAAAAAATCGCAAACAAGTTTAGGGTCGTCAGTTCTAGTGGATTTCGCTTCCACCCATTTGGAAACATAATCAAAAATAAGAATAATATAAGAATTTCCAAATGGCATTTGGAAAGGTCCCATAAAATCCATCCCCCAAACATCAAAAATTTCACAAAAATTAATTGCCTTTGGGGGAATTTCATTTCACTTTGAAATATTTCCTTTAAATTAAGATTTTTCACACAGTTTTCAAAAATCATGAGAATCATTGAAAAGTATTGGCCAATATTGTCTAGATTATAAAACCTTCCTTTATCTCCTTTGAGGTCCAAAGATTCCTCCACAAGATAATGTGTGACAAAACCTAAAGGCTGATTCAATTAAATTTCTAGGAAAAAATCTTCTTATCATTTGGTCATTGCAAATCTTCCAAAGAAATGGATCATCCCAGATGTAATATTTTGATTTAGATATAAATTTGTGAATTTGGCGGGAATTTAAATGAGATGGGACCTAAGATGTTACTAGATAATTTAACATGTTAGCATACCAATTTACTAATATTTCAATCAAGTACAACTGCTCTCCTGGAATGTCATTATTTAGTGGTTGAGTGTCTGGAATTTCAACATCAGCGGTGTTGGCTAGTCTAAGTAGGTGATCAACCACTTGGTTTTCATATCCCTTCTAATCTTTGATTTCTATGTTGAACTCTTGTAGTAGTAGAATCCATCTCACTAGCCATGGTTTTTCTTTAGCCTTCGTCATAAAGTACATAAGAGCTGCATGATCAAAAAACACAATGACTTTAGTTCCAAGAAGATACAATCTAAATTCTTTTAAAGAAAAAAAAACTGCTAAAAATATTTTTTTTAGTTATTGTGTAGTTTAATTGGGCCGCATATAAGGTTTTTGAGGCATATGGAATGACTTGTGGCCTGCCCTCAATTCTCTGAGAAAGTACTGCTCCAAATTCTTGGTTTGAAGCATCGCAATGTAGCTAGAATTGTTCTTCCCAATTAGGTGGCTGCATTTCTGGTGGTGTAATCAATATCATTTTCAACTCATCAAAGGCATCTATACACAAATCATTGAAATCAAAATCAAAATATTTCAAAATAAATCTAGAGTGAGGGAGATAAATCTTACTAAAATCTTTGATAAACCTCTTATATAATCCTACATGTCTTAAAAATGATTTAACATGTTTCACAAAATATTGGTTTGGGAAAGAATATATAACTATAATTTTTTATTTATCAACTTCAATGCCTTTCTTATAAATGAAATTCCAAAGGAAAATTCCTCTCTCAACCATAAAGTGACAATTTTCTCAATTCAAAACAAGGTTTTTTTCAATACGAGTTTTCAAAACATTTTTTATACTTTTCATCGAATGGTCAAAATAATTTCAAAAAACAATGAATTCATCCAAGAAAACCTCGAAGAAATATTCAATGTGATTAGAAAAAATACATACCATACACATCTAAAATGTAATTAGGGCATTACACAATCCAAATGGAATCCCCTTGTATAAAAAAGTACAGAAAGGACAAGTAAATGTAGTCTTATCTAGATCCTCAGGAGCAATGGATACATAAAAATAACCTGAAAATCCATCCAAAAAAATAATGAGTTCTACATGCAAACCTCTCTAGAATCTGGTCAATGAAAGGGATTAGGAAATCATCTTTTCAAGTGACCTGATTCAAATTCCTAAAATCTATGAATAATCTTCAGCATTTTTGATTTCTCATAGGGATTAATTCATTAATTTCATTCCACACAATGGTTAGGCCAGTTTTCTTTGGGACTACACGGATGGGGCTAACGAATTTTCAATCTGATATGGGATAGATGATCCCAACTTCTATAATCTTTTCAAACTCTTTTTTCACAACCTCCATCAAGGTGGTGTTCAGCCTCCTTTGGGGTTGTGTGACTGGTTTGGAATCTCCCTAAATAAAAAGTATATGTGAGAAAATTTTGGGTTTTATTCATAGGATACCACAAAAGGTCCACCCAATTTCTTGGAAATTATCTCTCAAAAGATCAATAAATGATTTTTCTTGACTTTCAGATAGATTATTACCAAATATTATGTGTAATTTCTCTCCCTTCATAAGGTAAACATATTTTAAATTAGTGGGGAGAGGTTTAAATTAATTATTAGGAGGATGCTCAAGGGATGAAACTAAATTGAGGTTCGCCACTTCTAATGGCTTGACATCCTAGACACTAGAAATCATATCATCTTCATCATCATTTAAAAAATTACCATATAAATCAGATTTCACCTCTTTTCCAACATGAAATTAGAATCTCCATGAGTTTTTGGCATCCATATGATCAGTGACATTTTTAGTTTAAAAGTTTTCTCTTAAAGATATAAATTCATGAAACATGTCTGATTATTCAATTGGTTCTATACCATCTTCATGGGAGAGAGAGAAGTGTGAATGATCATCCAATGGGTACCTCATGGATTAAAAAATATTCAACGAGACAGTGTTGTCTCCAAAATTCATGCTAAATGTCCCTTCATTGACATTGATGATGATTTTCAATTTCTTCAAGAAAGGTCTCCCCAAAATGAATGGTGTGTGTTATGGGATCCTATCATCTTCCATATTCATCACAAAAAAGTCTACATTGAATAAATGATCTTTGACTTTTACCAATACATCCTCCAGAACTCATGTTGGGAAAACTGTGGATTTATTTTCAAGATGGACCACCACTCTTATTGGCTTATAGTATCCCATTTGCAATTAAGTATATAATAAGGGAAGAAATACATTAATTAATGAACCAAAATCTTAAAAATAATTAGAAAAATTTAATGAAACAATGATGCATGGAATACAAAACGTCCCGGGATCATGACATCTGGTTGGAAATTGTGGTGTGATAAGGGCTAAGACAGTTCTTCCAAACTTTTCCTCTCATTCCATTGGAGTCTCATATTCTTGGTGAAAATCTTCTTCAAAAATTCAGAAAACATTAGAATATTTTTGAGTTTATCAAGCAGAGGTATGTTGATTTCCACTTTCTTAAGGTGTCCAATTTGATTTTTGTAGTGTTTACTCTTGAAACCTCTTTGATTCAATCATACATGTTAGAAATGGTGGTGGTATATCATTATTCTCCTATTTTTCCTTTGAAATGGTGTTTCTTGTTTCTTCTTAATTTTCTTATCCATATTCTCCTACTCTTTCTTATATTCTACCCGATGCATTTTCACATAATTTTTATCATTTCGAACTCCATTATCTCCCATATCAGGTATTCTTGTTTCATGTTAATTGGTGGACGGTGCTGGGAGTTCTTTTCCACTTATTGTAGTTACAATAATAACATTATCTTTTGGGTTTTTAATTTTTGGGAAGATAGTTTACCTGGATTTTTGGTCAAAAAGTCCATGAGAAATTTAAACTTGTTGGGAAAATATTTAACAGTGTATTTCAGTCCTTAAAACCTAGATTTTTGTTGGTTTTGTATTGGAGAACATTCACTGGGGGATGGTTGTTCATAGGTTCTTTGTATATTGTTTGTTTTTTCCTAATAAGGCTAGTTATAAGATTGTTTCTGTTGAAATGGTGGTGGATTATGGAATTGATTCTAGAATGGTGGTTGGTTTAGAAATTCGGTTTGGTATGGGGGTCTACCTTGATTCAGCTGATTTCTAAACACATATTGGTCATTATTAGGATCTCTCCATCCTTGATTTTTTTTGGAATTTTCTTGGCTTAAATTTTTCTGCACATTTTTTCATTCCCTTTATTTCAGAACATTGGTCAGTGAAATGATCATGTGATGAGGATAAACCACATAACTCAGTCAGTGCTTGTTGGTTACTAACTTACTTCAAGACCATCTGTCTCACAAAACTAGTAATATCTTCAATCCTTGTTTATAATTAGGGTGATGGATGAGAAGTGTGTAACTCATCAATAACTCTTGTTCTAATACCTCTTGTTCCATACTGTAGTGAGTTCTAGGAAATCTTCTCAATCAAGCACCTGGATTATTGTGGCCACTTGTTAATCAGTGCACCTCAAGATGATCATCAAGAAGGCTTCTATCATTTTCCAGCAGTCCTTGATAGAAGAAGTCAAGAATGTTTTGTTCCTTAATTTCTTGATGTGGAAAACTAACACGTAGATTTTTAAATATCTCAAAATACTCGTAAAGGGTTTTTCCAGATGATTGTCGTATGGCGTAGATTTTTTTTCAAATGGTTGTGCATCAAGAGGTAGGGAAGAATCATTGCATAAAACATCATACTAGGTCATTCCAGTCATTTAAATCTTCTGTATGTAGGCTGTAACACCATTCTTTAGATGATCTATCCAATGAAAATGGAAATGCCTTCCACTTAATGTGCTCCACAGTAACTCCATGGGGTCTAAAAGTTGAGCAAACATGTGCGAACTCTTTAATGTGATTGTTTGGATCTTCACCCACTAAACCATGAAACTTTGGATTCAATGGAATCATTTTAGGATTCATTTCAAAATGCTTTTGTAACACTGGCATGAAATGTTGATTTTTTTGATTAAGGAATTTTCGGGCATAGAGGTCTATAAGAGTTAGGTTTTGATTTTCAGCCATTATGATAGGCTCAGAATGAACACTAGAAGTTTCACGTGAGTCTGCAAGGAGAATTTATTCATATTCAGAATAAAAATTAAATTTTTTAAGTCTATTCAACATCGGTCTTTAAATTTCTGGATCTATGTGTAATAGTTCCAATTTTGAGGTTCTAGTCATGCCATTTTGAAGAGAAATGATGAGAAAAGAGAAAGGAAAAGAAAAGAAATTTTGGAACTACTTCCCCGAAAACGACACCATGTTTTGAGATGTGCCTATCGTTTGGTGTGGAATAAACAAATATTACTTAGGTTAAAATGTAATATAGTGAGTTTCCTAGGTTTTCTCCATAGAGGAGTGCTCAAAAATAGTGTTTGACACTAAATATATGAGGAAGAAGTGATGTTGTTTTTTGAATTGTTTGATTGGGAAAAAACAAGAAAGAATCTAAATAATTTAAAGTAATTAAGTGATGTTAAAAAAATTGAAAATTATGTGATTTAAATCTGTGATATAAAATGGTGATCCGGTTAGGGTCGGTTTTCCAATTCTAATTCTATCATAGTTCACATCACCAAATTCTCTTTTTCTAAATCGATAAGAGTGATAATCCACAATCGTTTCTTCTCACTTCCATAGTCAAATAAAAATGTGGGATTAAACCTTAATAAAACCTCAGATTGGTCTACTATTCATCCCATTTGTAATAGAGATGTAGCGAATACCCCCAAATATCATAGGAAATTCTCAATTGGGTCTTTTTTATCCCAAGAAATCACGAACGTTCACTACTTGTCACACACGTACTGGTGATCACTGAGTACTACAACACTAAATCCTAGTCTTTTCCATCGTGTATATACCAGAAAATTGTGGAGGGATATATTTATCATTTATCAAATATAATTATACAATATCATCTAAAATCAGATACAATTGTACATGATAACAAAAACTGTTATAAGATATTGAAACTGATTCGAAGAAGACAAAAGAGGATATTAAAACATTACGTGCAAGAACTCAAGAATTACAAAAGAGTAAGCCTATCCTTCCCTAATAACTCAAAATATCTACCCCACCATGGTAAGGGTAACTGATTTGAAGGGGGAAGAATAATTCATTAAAGAGCTAAGAAGACAAAAAGATACAAAAGAAAGAATATAAATTTTGATCTTCCAGAATCTGCCCTCCATATGTTTGCCTCTGTTCTGCCCACTAGCCTGCCGAAACATTCTGGGGTAACATCTTATAGAATTTTGGAAATGATGTTGGCTATAGAAACTCAATATTTGAGGGTCATTGGAATGGTGTAATTAAGGATATGGCCGAATAAATTACTATTACTTTTCTTGGCTGCCAAAAACTATTTCACCCTCTACAATTGGGCGTGACCAAAATCTTCCTTGACAGGCTTCATATTTTATCATATTTATTGAGAACCATACTTTGAATGTCCTCTATCGACAACAGTTGGTATCACTTCATTATAAGGTCGTCTATAAGAGATATTTCTTATTTAATGCTGTGGGGTTCATTTTTCCAACCAGATAGAGTTCGCTACTTGATTTATTTTTATGTACCATTGGGTTTTGGTCCAGAAGACTAATTCGAAACCCATGAGCATAAGAAGCCTGAAAAATGATTCACTTCAGTTGGTCCATTATTTTAAATGTTGTGACTACAAAACAGAATCTATATAAAACTGTAAATTTTACAGAATTACCCCATTTTCACATTTAAGCCAAAAATATACAAAAATCAACTAAATTAGGCAATTATAGTCAAATTGAATATTTGAGGGGGAATAAATTAGTAAAGAAATATTAAAAATATTGAAAATATTAACCCTATTATCCCATAACGCGAAATTTAGGTCTATGGATGCTCATGGTAGAATATATATCATCCAATAAGATCAGGGTATGTGTTAGGGTAATTTTATATTATTATAATCTTATTTTTTTAACCTTATTTATCTGATTTACCCTTTAACCATGGTAAATAAAAATAATTACTTCAGTTACTATTCATAATGTAAAAAAATAAAAGGTACCTATTTACATAATTAGGACCTTATTATTCCAAATATGGAATCCATTTTTTCAAATTCAAAACATATAAGTTGCATTAACTAATTAAAAATAAATTTAGGTTTTCAAAACCAAAAATCATTTTTTTAAGAAGAAAAAACAATCAAAATATTGACATGTGTTTATTTATAATTTAAATTTTAAATTATATACCATTAACTAAATTATATTAAATGATAAAAATATAATCTAAGTATGCATTATATCCACTGAAACTTATAATTTAACACTATATAATATTTCGATCAAAGAAGTAGTTTTCAATTAAAATTCATTATTATTAACTATTCATCAAAATGTGATAGTTATCAGAAAATTACCAAAAATTTATACAAATTAAATTTTCCCTATAGTTATTATAAATAATAATTTAATTTGAATAAATAAAATATATAAAAGTGTCGAATATTGTATTTTAAAAGAGTTCTCCCTTAAAAGGTGGGAAAATGGACTTTTTAGATAAATAATTATCTTATCTAAAAATTTGAATTGTTTTCCTTATATTTTGTATATGAAACACAAAATATAAATGTTAAAATTATATGTGATATATAAAATTCAAAATGTGCTTAATACTATTTATAAACTCTTTTTAAATGGCAGGTTTGATAGGACGTGGTGCGCTTGAACATGGTGTTGCGTCCATCACACACTATTTAATTATTTATAAATAAATTTTACTATGGGTTCATGGGGTGTTACATTTTCTCATCCTTCAATATATTGCATCCTTTCAAATATATTTTGGGATTGAAAACAAGGGGTTTTTTATTTTGAAATATCTTGGTTGAAATCCCACATCGAAAAATAGATTAACAAAGCATTTATTTGAAAATAATGGAAGGTAGGTATGAAGGTTAGAAAAAATAACATATTATAGGATTCTATATAAAAACATGAATATATAAGAGAAATGACCATCATGTTCTGATAAAGAGTGACTGTGAATATTATTAGGAGAATATTAACAACCAGAAAGCTATAAATATGTGATGATTAAAGTGACCACTGAATTCATCACAAATAATGGTACTAGGAAAACATTTTTCATATTATGAACCATTTACTATTGTTGTAGAATAAATTTCATTCATAGATTAAGAACAAAAGGAAGCATATGAAGATTTTCATCCTCTAATACAATCTCATCTTTCCCTTCCAAAGATAAAACAAAAAAATATTCTATCTATCTCAATCATATAAGGTTTGAAATATGAGAATTTATTATTTAAATAAAGAAAAATATTTTATAATAACTAGGGAATTCTTGTATTCCAGTGGTGGGTGATGAATCATTATTTCATTTCAGTTGTGGGTTTGATTCCAGTAGCTGTGTCCGACATGATGGGTTATTGCTCGGCCTGCAGGTTGTCCTTTTTCTACATCTATAGTATTATAACATTCCAAAAAAATCCTAAGAATTTTTTTAACCATAAAAAAAATTCTATGTTCAACTTAATCTATTCAAACATTCAGATTCATCCTAAAATTTTATGCCCAACCTCTCTATAAAAGGTCTCTAATTTTCCAAAATCCTTTGTAATGCCAGATTCCCAAAACTACGTAATGTTTCTCTTATATACTGAAAATATGATTACCTTCATCATATTTAAACAATATTTAATATAAAAAGTACTATAGTACCATCCTTATATATATATGTCACAATATCCTTATAAACCAATTTAAATTTTTGAATCCAAAGACACAAATACATTAATTATTACACTTCAACTATTGTATTAACATAAGCTTGACAATGATCCATTTTATTTTTCTAAGATATTTTACCTTGAAGGTATAGACAAAAATTTGCATAAATTTCATATTTCTCTTAACTTTTATCAGTTAACATTGAAATACTTTTACTTTACCTTTAAATCATGATATTAGTGGCCTTTTTATTCAATTGTGTATCAAACATCCATTCTTTTTAGGAGAATATTTGGCCGTTTCTACCCACAACTATCACATAAGGTAAAACCGTTTTTCCCTTTTTCCATTTAATGGTATCTTGATCCACCTTTTTCTTCATGTCATTCATTACATTAATTTCATAAGACATAGATAATTCCTATTATATCTTAATAGCTCATGAGACTATATCTTCATATGATGAGAAATATTGTGAGACCAAAGATCGTCGGATGACTGGTTTTAACCCATCAAATAATCAAATATTATTAAATCGTCATTTATGTATGTAGTCTATAGTATGCCATGATATCCTTGTGAAGTTAACCATATACATTGCAACATTCTCATCCTACTTTTCCCTCAGGCTCAGAAAATTTATTTATATATCAGCTCGTTGTTCACATGGAATGTATTTCTCTAGAAAAAATTATTTAAAATACCACAATTCAAAATTTCAAAATTCGTCATAATAATTTTTTTGAATTAATGACCATCATTGATCTGTATCTCTTGATTGATGATAAACTGCCATGAAAACGTTTTTCCATTCATTACATCCCAAAAAAAGAGATATTTTCTCAAAGGAACTTATCCACTGCTCAGCTTTAAAAGGATTTTTAGTCCCATTTAATGTTCAAGGATGTTTTCTCATGAATCATTCTAACATTGAACCTCTTTGTTGTGGATCAAGATGATCGATATGCATAAAGTTATTATTCATAACCTGAGTTAGCTATCCCAGTACGATTTTAAGATGATCAGTACCAGTTAGGTCACCTGCTCCACTATCATTATTTGATATATGAGGGAAATCCCACCATGGATTAGGTGCATTGATACGATTTCCAATTCTTCCACAAGACTCCATTTATATACAATGACATACACTATATTAGGTTATGAATAATAATACATAATTCCAAACAAGTAAAATACATAACATAAATTGAAAATTTTATGCAACACTAATCCATATTCATTAATATAGATCCTTTTTAGGACATTTTTATTCATAAATCCTTCATAATGGTTTTTATGGAAAATATGAATTATCCTTTGCATATCCCCCTAGAGTGTCAAACCAGGTGTGCTGTAAGGCCCATTGTCATATACCGGGCTACCCTGAGTCATGCTCATAACACCTTGTCAGATTTTTCACTCCTAGGTACATCTGTACTAGAACTACATCTACTTTTAACATCTAGATAGAAATTTATATTCTAGGAATACCCACATAATATCTATTTTTAAATTCTATAATTCTCTTCAATACTTATCCTCAAATTTTGATTTTAGGGTTATGATCCCTAATCCTAGGTTTCTAAATATATTTACAAGGTTGTTTATAAACTTAATTGGATAACAACTATAATTCCCCGACTATATTTTATCAAATACTATTAATTATTTTAATACATTTGCATGATTAAAAAGAATTAAGTCTCGAAGGGCAGATCGCTTTTGAAATCATGGAATATAGATTACATTCCAGAACATATCCATACAATTTATAACGTAAAAAAAGCAGTGATAATCCTTTTTGAATTCCATGAATCCCTTAGCTTAAACCTACATATCAAGCATAATACACATCTTGGAATCTTGGGAAAATAAAATATAAGAAATAGGTGATCTCAAATTCATAGAAAGGGTAAATAATTCTGCTAATGTTATAATTTTTTAAGGAAAGGAGTATAATAAAAAATCATCCTTTTAAACATAAAAATGAATATAATATTGAAAAAATAATTCAAGCATTACCATATAATCATGCACAAGTATATTCTACAAGTCGAATAATCATAGGTAATAACTAATTTCATATCTATGGAATGCATAATACAGGACATAATTACTACTACGTCAAGGCCTTATGCAATGACCATTCACAAATATTTGGTAAGGGCCTTGTTCTAAGTCACTAGATTGTCTCACAAGACCTATCGATTCATATAGGGACTATAGAGGGCACTCCCAACAGTTACTAAGTCCAATTCATTCATCATAAGAAATTTTTGGAACATAACATAATCATTCGCATTAAAACTAGAATACCAAATGTCAATAATTTAACTATAAACCATGAATGTTATAAAAATATCTAATCCACAATCAAACATATCTTAACTCATTCAACACCACATGGATTATTTTATTATAATAATTCATCCTCAATCAATAATAATATCTAGAAAAGGTTTGGACATTGTTGAAAATCATCAGTAATTCTCTATGAAAGAAATATCCCTTTTTTGAAATCAATTAAGAGTCACACTATTTAAAAAGGGAGTCATTGAAAGACATTCCTATATCAAAATGTCTCATACCACATTAAAACTATTTAATGGAATTGACATTTTAAAACAATCATGTCCATATAAATAAAACCATAATATCATTTTGAACACATGTACATTTATTAAAAATATTTTGACAAATAAATCATTAAACCTTTTAGAATGATGATATTGGTAAAGAGTACCACTAAAAAACCCTAAAATAATATTTTTGAAAACATTTTTTTGAATCATTTATATGGATGATAATTACGTCCCAGTAAATACTTAAACATAAACAAAATCTGATAATAATGACAATGAGGAATTAACCCATACCTTAGGTCTGATACTCTTTGTGTGTGTCTAAAACTCTAGTACAATGTTTTATTTAAACATATTATTTACTTATATTAGAAGAATTATAATATTTAAAATATCATATATGATTATTTTATGACTTTATATTACATATATATTAACAATTCAATGTTAAAACAACATGTCAGGTAATATATCTTTGTTTATCGTACATGAGTTGACTTTTTAATATAGATCGTATTACTGTGATCATGATTAACATACTTCACTAATTTATAAAATTATTTGTATATAATATATTTTTATAATATAAATATATATAATAGATAAATATATAAATTTGAATACTCCATTCATGGAGACGGTAGGCTGTACTTACGTATGAATGCTATTTCTGTTGCATATTGTATTGTATGGAATTATGTGAATTGAATACATGTAAATAAACATATATATATATATATATATATATTTATTTAGTAGAATTATTATTTAATATATTATACAATTTTAAATAATATATATTTTTATAATCATCTGTGAATGGTGAATGTGGAAATGAATCTCATGAGACAACAAGTCGTACATTCACACGAGCGACGAAACCATTTCCTTAATGTTTAAAAGTTGTGGAAGTGGATGATATATTAATTATAAAGAAACAATTTCATGTTATATTTATTATTTAAATCAATTATTCTCATCATTATACCAATCCAAATAATGATGTTTTTAATAACAAACTACACCATGACATTGTCACAGTATGTCGTACGTACACAATTATGGTGACTTTTTAATTCATAGGATGGATAGAATAATGAATTTGGTTGTACCATATTTATCATAACATATAAGTTTGTATAAGTTACCAGATTTATTTTTTTAATGTGGAACCAACAACTAAACAGTAATTAGAAGAAGAAAAGAACATTGAATGAGGTGATGAAATAATTACATCTTCATTAGGTACTTCCCTTTGATTTGTACAAAAGAGATCCTAAGGTTTTATTTCTGAACACAGTAAAGCCACTAGGATTAATTTAGGATAGTTGGGAGGAGGTTTGACTAGGTTTAGTCAGATAAAAATGGATTTGGATGTGTTATTTTAAGTGGAGGGGGATTTCCCTTTTATAAGAGAAGTGAGGGGCATTTTTGGAAAAGCGTGAAATATTAATTTATTATAAATATATTTATGGTTTCTAACAGCTAAATATTGATTTTTTTAGAGACTAAGGTGGGTATGGGATGAAAACCTACCAAATAATAGGTTCTATGAAAATTTAATTCATTATATTAACCATATAATTTGGATTTAATAATTAGTTAAATAGTTTATCTTTTACCATGTCTTAATGTATTTTTATAATAAATGGTTAATATAGTTACAATGAAAGTCCAAAAGAAACTAAATTGGTTCATTAATGAAATATCTAAAATTATTTAACTTTTGTTCCCAAATATCATACATTTAGGAATATTATATCATTTAATAAAGTTATATTGGTTTTAAAAAATCATTTATGTCAATTTTGACACTATTTATTATTTGGTTTAAATGAAAGTCATTAAAACATTATTAATTTGAAAACAATACATTGAATCAACCCTAAAATTTCAAATTCACCAATAAAATTAATGGATGGCATCCAAAGATTTAATTTACACTTATTTCAATATTTGTAATATCAATTATTTATATCATTCATTTATATGGTAATTAATACATAATCATTGTGTCATAAATAATTTTAAATATTTAATTTTAAAAAACAATAAATAAAATATCATGATCTATGAAATATTTTTAACATTATAATTAATATTTATATACATAAAAATCAGTGACATTACATTATATTAAAATCTATTTAGTAAAATATATATGTTTATGTTATAATTTTCATTAATATAAATTAATTTTTATAACATGCCATTATCACACACATGTGCTCCCCAAATTTCAAAAAATTTGCCTAAGGATTCTCATGGTGGAATATATCTCATCCAATAGGATTAGGACATGTGTTAGTGTAACACCCGAGATTTTTATGAGTAATATTTTGTTTTTAAATCATCAAAGGAATATTTTTCTACACAACACTTGCTTGGCTTGAATTACACGCAATCGCGACCTTCCACGATAGCGTGTGTTGTACGCAACACCAAGTTTTGCTAAACAACGATATGCTATTAAGATATTATTAAAACTAGCTGTTATGAATAGTAATAACTACTTTTTGAAATTTTGTAAATTTTATTTTTCAAAATGGACATCATTTATGGATTCGGAATATCGAAATTAGCTTAGGTTGAAATTTTGGTGATTTTCGGATAACTTTCATATTTTGATGAATAGAGAAAATTACTAAATTTTAATTAAAAAGAACTTTTTCAATAGAAATAATTAATAGTGATAAATTATTAATTTGAGTGGTTTTAAAGTATATTTAGAATATATTTTTACAATTTAATACAATGTTGGTCATTGGATGTAATTTCACATTTAAACCAGTTATAAACAAGTGTCAATCTTTTGATAGTTATTATCTCTTAAAAACACGCCTTTTGTTTAGACGACGAGAATTAATTTTTAAATTAATTAATGAAACTGATATGTTTTTAATTTGGTAAAATAGAAATCATTTTTGAGTTCATAATATCAAATATAGCTTAGGCCTAATTTTTGGTATTTTTCTGAAAACATTCAATTTTTGATGAATAGTGAAACCACTAAGTGGTAGGTTAAAAACTGAATTTTACATAAAACTTAATTTTACCGCTTCTGTGAATGGAATTTCAAAACTCCGACAGACACGGTTAATATCAAGGACTAAAATGTGGTTCAATGAGATGAAAATAATTTTTGGTGAATAGTAACTTTTTATTTTTTTTACCACGGTTAATAGTAAATAGGGTAACTAAGGGTAAATATGATATTACTATTACCCTAACACATGTCCTAATTCTATTTTATAAGTGTAATTCGACCAAAAACAAACTTAGGAATAAAATATGACCATTTAGTCCCACTTGGATTAGATTAGGACATTTATTATTAATTTATTTAAAGAAGGGTTAAAATAGTTAAAATCAAAGTTTAATAAGTAAATCATTTTTTATATGGGGTTATACATAAGATAAATTCGATTGTAAATATTCATTAGAAAGCTAAAAAGATTTACTACATGATGGTATTTTATTTGTAATTTTTAGAAATCATATAATTTAATTTATTTATGACACAAAGATGATGCAGTAATTATCTTGTTAATGAAATATTGACATAATTGATGCTATAAACACCAAAATAGATGTAATGTGAGACTTTTTATGAATTAAACTAATTTTCTAGGTTACTATGATATATTAGTGTTGATTTAATCAACTTGGTTCGAACATATAATTCTGTTATGACTTTCACAAAGATCATATATCAAATAGTGTCAAAATTGACACAAAATAGTTTTTAAATCAAATATTATATTATTAATTGTTATTTTATTCCTAAAAATCTAAGGTTCGGCCAAATGACTTAGATATGGATATATGTATTAATAATATACAATTTGGGGTTCGTTTGGCATGTTATAGTAAGTGTATTAACAATGTAGTGAAAGAAAACAAAAAGACACGGTAAAAGTTAAATTATTTAACTTAGAGTTAAATCTAATTTATAAGGTTAAAATAATACCCTAAACTTGTCTAAATCTTATTGGTTGATAGGATTTCGACCCATACCCACTTTAGCTTCGAAATAAGACCCTTTGGAACCATTATAAACCGATTTTGACTTTAATATAAAATAATATTTTGAGGTATTCCTAAGGTGCCCCTCTCCTCCCTTATAAAAGGACACCTCCTCCCCCTCCTCCTCACACCAATTTGAGCACTCAAGCTCGGCCAACCACTGACAAAATCTCTTCTCCACTTCCCTAGAAACATCCTAGAGGTTCTGGTCTTACTCAAAGACCAATTTTAGTTCCGTAAGAGGAGGTCTCCAAAAGGCGCTTCAAAGAAGAGGTAATTACCGTTACCAATTCTTTCATCTTTATTTCTTCTTCCACTTCTTCTTCTTAGGTTGTTTCATTATGAAGTAATAACATCAGTATCACTCATATACTGATATGTTATTATAATTATGAAACAACCCTATTTCACCATCTATCCATCCTATGGAAAAAGAAATCACCGCACGTGCGTACGTACGGAATACCGTCTCCACGCCGTGGTGTAATCTATTTTCCACCACCACCTTACATGGATGGGTATAATGGTGTAAAGAATAACTATACATAGTTATTACAACATCATATTGATTCTGATATATTGTATAATCCACTCCAATTCAGTTCAATATTTATGGAAATGATATCATCGCTCGTGCGTACGTACGGACTACCGTCTCCACGACGCGATGAGATTCATTCTCCATGTTAACCATTTAAGAATGATTATAAAGTATATATAAGAAATAATAATGAAATATATGACATTATAAAGCTACTGGATTTATGTATATATATATATGTATGTCATCTACTTACTTCCATTTCAAGACAATAAGGAAAGTAAAACAGCGTTCATGCGTACGTACGGACTACCGTCTCCATGAACGGTGTTTTTCATTTTATTTATCTATCTATTATATATATATATATATACTGAATATATATGATATATAAATCATATTTTATATTCTGGAAGTAAGTAAATCATGATATAAGTAATAGTTATGTCAAGAACAACAAGTCAAAACACCTAAGATAAATAAAACGATTTTACCCAAAACGCTTCTTTAACATGGAATTTACAAAAGAACGGGTAATATAATGTCATAAGTGAACCATATATGATATCATAACAATGAATATGATTCTGGAATAAGTCAATAACATGATTTAAATCATTATACAGGAGGTTTGGACACTTACAAAGCAAGTCATACATAAGATAAGGGAAATATCACAATCTCATTTTTATCCGAGGTTGTTTATTCGTAAGTATTTAATGGGGTGTATTTTATCATCCACATCCATGTTCCCTCAATATGTAATATTGTTTCCATCCACTTTCAATAGTTTAAATCCAATTTTACCCTTAGGTGAGTTTTTAGTAAAGAATATGAAAGGAATCTTTTGTCGTTTTTCCGTTCGAGGTACTTTTTGACTTTTCCGACAAAAGTACGAAGAATGTTTTTTTTAAGTTATACGGCATGAATGTATTTTTAAAACATTATTTCCAAGAAGCTTCCTTTACATGTTTTCAAGTTTATTTTTAATCAACTTCTTTTATTTTAAAGTCGTATGACATGTTATGAAAGGAAAAATGTTTTTAAAGTAGAAAGGATATTTTCCTCAAGAATGGAGTTCAAGTATTTTATCAAAATTATTTTCCATATAAGATAATAAAAGGGTTCTGTTTTTATCCCTATTATTACATGGATTTGATTATGTTGTGATGGAAACATTTTTATGAATTCCTTTACCTTATATGAATTGTTTTATGATGTCATGTTGTTTAAGAATCCCATATTTATTACATGGGTTACGCTATGATGTATGGTTTATGATTATGTGGAACACATAAGAAAGGATTCATTATAAGATGGGTGGGACCTATATCTCCCTCCAATGCATTGGGTAAAGATTTTATATCTCATGAGATAGACATGGCTGGAACGGAAGGTTATTTCGGTTCAGTGATACATGACAGAAACGAGGAGTGAACTCGGTTCAGAAAGGGACTTTGTCCACTACGATAGTCTTGGCAATGAGTCATGACTAACAAGAAATGATTTTCCATGATTATGTGTGCATGCCACAAAGTTTCAAGTTTTATGTTATGATTATGGGGATCTCATTTTCACTTCTATGATTTATCCCATGATATGATATTATGAGCTCTTTTGCAGGTTAAGATTTCCAAAAGCTATGTTCTTATGTATATGATGTGATTGATATTTCTTTTGTTTACCCTTACTGAGCATTTGAGCTCACCCTTTTATGTTTTCTTTTCCCCAGGATATAAAGAAAGGTTTTAGGAAAAAAAAAGGGGAAGATCTTTATGGGAGATATTGAAGATCTTTCACCACGATTAGAAGATTACGTTCCGAGTTTCCAAAGACACTAAACTATTACGATCCTTGTGTGTGTGTTTTTGTTATGTACTAAGTATTCCGCAAATGTAATGTAATATCCATGTACGATAAGCTTCGGGTCTCTACAGTTGGTATCAGAGGAAAGGTTTAGTCAACCTTTGGAAACTAGGATGCGAAAACGTTAGTGAGATCCCTAGAGATATTTCTAAGGTATGTCTAGGGATGTCTCTAAGGTTAAGTATACGTATAGGTTATAGTCCTAGAATTGCGCTAACGATCTTCGAATTTAACCTAAGATGTTAGATATTGAGGGTACTAACCCTTTATTATGTTGTTTTCCCTAGCATGATTTTTTCCTCTCACACAATTCTTTTGGGGTTTTAGACGATGGCTGGAACCCGAAAGAACCGTGTTAATGCGGAATGTGATGGGCAATGCAATGATTGTACCCCTGAGCAACCAAACAATATAGGAGCTGGAATGCAAAATCTTGTAGCCATGCTCACACAACATTCTCAAGCTATGAATCATGCAGGACTTCCAAACGAGCAAAGGAAGGAGCAACATTCTGTTGAATCCTTCATGAGGCAGCGTCCACCTTCTTTCAGTGGGTCTACTGATCCATTAGTTGCTGAACAATGGATTAGTACTACTGAAAAGATATTTTCAGTTCTTCAATGTTCTGAACATGATAAAGTCATCCTAGCAGTGTATCGTTTGGAAGGAGATGCTGATCAATGGTGGAATCTTATTAAGAATACAAGGCAATGGGATGAAATTGAGTCTATGGAATGGGACGAGTTCAAGAACTTATTTTTCAATAAGTACTTCCCTCGTATTCTCCGAACAAAGATTGAGAAAGAGTTTCTTGAACTGAAGAAAAGGGATGATGAATCTGTTGGTACCTATGAAGAAAATTTTACAAGACTTGCAAGGTACGCTTCTGGTATTATTATCCAACATGAGAGTAAGATCGATCGATTCTTTAGTGGCTTAAAACCAAGTCTTCGAAGGGCGTTAGCCATAAGGGACTTCAATAGCTACGAGGAAATCGTTCGATGTGCTCTCAAAGTCGAGATGGAGATTGGAGTAACCCATCAGTCACATGGGTTTGATAAGAAGAGGAAGATGGAATTCAAAGAAAAATCTAAAGAGCACACAGAAATGAAGATGAGCTTTTCCTTATGCTCAAAGTGTGGAAAGAAACATGGAGGGAGTTGTCTTAAGGGGACAAGTAAATGTTTTAAATGTGGAAAGGAAGGTCATCGGGCATTTGAATGCCGTGATAATGGGAAGAAGATGTCTAATGATGCAAACAAAGGAAGGGATACACAGAATGAACCTACTACACTTCAATGTTTCAAGTGCAAGGATATGGGGCATTATGACAATCAATGCCCAAATCCAAAGGTTGATGATGATGGTCGACGTCAACAAACTCTTAAGGCTAAAGACAAAGGAAAGTCACATGCAATTTCTATCAGCGATGTGGAGTACGATAACGATGTGGTGAAAGGTACACTTACCATCCACTCTAAAGTATCAAATGTTTTATTTGATTCTGGATCCACCCACTCTTTCATTTCTGAAGAATTTTCTATGGGTATCACCGTATTACCTCAACAATTAGATGTTGAGTTAGCTGCGACAACACCTAATGGCGCATCAATCGCATCAAAAGTTTATAATTCTTCTCCGATCGAAGTTTGTGGGAAAGTGCTTCCTGCAAATCTTGTGATCCTTCCTATAGTGGAATTTGATGTGATTCTTGGCATGGATTGGCTTTCTTTATATGGAGCTCATATCAATTGCCAAAGAAGGGAAGTCACATTTCATATTCCAGATCAATCTATGATCGTCTATCAATGCAAAGATGAACATAACCTTCCAGTGGAAATTTCTTCCATTTTATGGGTATTGATCCCACTAAATGAAGGTTATTTATCTCAAATGGTTGGTGAGAAACTCGCGATTAAGAATATGCCCATTGTACGGGAGTTTGATGATGTCTTTCCGGAGGAATTGCCGGGTCTTCCACCAAATCGTGAAGTTGTGTTTTCAATAGAACTCGTACCAGGTGCTTTGCCTCTTTCAAAGACAGCTTATAGAATGGCCCCAATTGAGTTGCAAGAATTGAAGAAGCAACTCCAAGATAATCTTGATAAGGGATTCATACGCCCTAGTGCGTCACCTTGGGGAGCACCTGTTCTATTTGTTAAGAAGAAAGATGGATCAATGAGACTTTGCATTGATTATAGAGAACTTAACAAGATCACTATCAAGAACAAATATCCTCTCCCACGCATTGATGACTTATTTGACCAACTACGCGGAGCTCAATACTTTTCCAAGATTGATTTTCGTTCAGGATATCATCAATTAAGGGTCAAAAGGGAGGATATACCAAAGACGGCTTTCCGTACAAGGTATGGACACTATGAATTTATAGTGATGCCATTTGGTCTTACTAATGCCCCTGCTATCTTCATGGATCTAATGAATAGAGTCTTTAGAGACTATCTTGATCAATTTGTGTTAGTCTTTATAGACGATATTCTTGTCTATTCAAAGAGCAAGGGAGAGCATTAAGATCACTTGAGAGTTATATTGAAGACCCTGAGAAAAGAGAAGCTTTATGCCAAATTTACCAAGTGTGAATTTTGGCTTCAAAAAGTTGCATTTTTGGGTCATATAATCTCAAAAGAGGGGATATCTGTGGATCCAACAAAAACGGAGGATATTGAAAGATGGTCAAGACCAACAACAGTAACTGAGATCCGAAGTTTTCTTGGTTTGGCTGGATATTATCGACGTTTTGTAAAATATTTTTCACGATTATCTAATCCACTCACCAAGTTGACTCGGAAAGGAGTTAAGTTTGTTTGGACAGAGGAATGTGAAGAGAATTTCAAGGAGTTGAAAAGAAGGTTATCCAGTGCACCTGTGCTCACAATGCCTTGTAGTGGAGAAAGGTTTGTGATCTATAGTGATGCATCCAAGAAGGGATTGGGGTGTGTTCTTATGAAAAATGATATGGTGATAGCTTATGCCTCACGACAGTTGAAAATCCATGAGCAAAATTACCCAACACATGATTTGGAGTTGGCTGCGGTAATCTTTGCATTAAATATTTGGAGGCATTACCTTTATGGTGAAAGGTGTGATATTTATACTGATCATAAAAGTTTAAAGTATATTTTCACACAAAAGGAGTTGAATATGCGTTAAAGAAGATGGTTGGAGCTGATTAAGGATTATGACTGCTCAATCCATTACCACCCTGGGAAAGAAAACAAGGTGGCAGATGCATTAAGTCGACAAGACCATGCTAGTTTATCCATGATGAGGATCACAAAAGATCCAATATTTATGGATTTACAAAGGATGGATCTTGGAATTATAATGGAAGGGGAAAAATCTTATCTTTCTCAAATGAATGTTCAACCATCTATACATGTGATGTTGAGTTACAAAAGAAGGTGAGAAATGTTCCTGAATTCAACCTTGATTGTGATGGGATAATAAAGTTCAGGAATCGGGTTTGCGTTCCTCCCATCCCCGAATTAAAGAGGGAGCTGCTGGATGAGGCTCATAGTTCATCATTCTCTATTCATCCTGGAAGCACGAAGATGTATAGGGACCTAAAAGAGTACTTCTGGTGGGATGGCATGAAAAGAGATGTTGCTCAATATGTCTCTCGATGCTTGGTTTGTCAACAAGTTAAAGCTGAGAGACAGAAGTCTAAGGGGATGTTACAACCATTACCCATACCCGAATGGAAATGGGAAAACATCACTATGGACTTGGTCACAGGACTTCCTAAGACATCCAAAGGCAAAAATGCTATCTGGGTCATAGTTGATCGTCTTACAAAGTCTGCACACTTCATTCCTATTAGAGAGGATTTCTCTCTAGATCAGCTTGCCAGGATATATGTAAAGGAAGTGGTAAGATTGCATGGAGTACCACTTTCTATTATATCTGATCGGGATCCGAGATTTACCTCGAAGTTCTGGCAAAGTCTTCAGCATACTCTGGATACAGAGTTGAGTTTCAGCACTGCTTATCATCCCCAGACAGACGGTCAGTCTGAGAGAACAATTCAAACCCTAGAAGATATGTTGAGAGCTTGCTCTATGGATTTCAAAGGAGGTTGGGATCAACACCTACCTTTGGTGGAATTTTCTTATAATAATATCTTTCACTCCAGTATTCAGATGGCTCCTTATGAAGCTCTCTATGGAAAGAAATGCAGGACTCCAACTTGCTGGGATGAAGTTGGGGAAAGAAAGCTGTTAGGACCTGATCTCGTTGATGAAATGGCAGAAAATGTCAGATCTATTCAACAACACATAAGAGAAGCTCAGAGTCGACAGAAAAGTTATGCTGACAACCGAAGAAAAGACCTAGAGTTTGAAGTGGGTGATAAAGTGTTCTTACGAATATCTCCCTGGAAGAGGGTTATGAGATTTGGAAAGAAGGGGAAGTTGAGCCCTAGATATATCGGTCCTTTCGAAATACTGGATCGTGTTGGGAAGGTAGCTTACCGATTGGCGCTTCCACCGAATCTCTCTCAAGTTCACGATGTGTTCCATGTATCTCTCCTGAGAAAGTACATACCAGATCCTTCACATGTACTCAGCTCAGAAGTTGTACCGCTGGAGCAAGATTTTTCTTATGAAGAACAGCCGATAGAGATTCTGGATCGTAGCGAAAAAGTCCTACGAAACAAGACCACTCAATTGGTGAAAGTTTTATGGAGGAATCACCAACTTGAAGAAGCTACATGGGAGCTTGAGGATATGATGAGAGAGAAGTATCCTCATCTGTTTGTTACAAAGTGACGAATTTCGAGGGCGAAATTCTTTTTAAGGGGGGTAGAATGTAACACCCGAGATTTTTATGAGTAATATTTTGTTTATAAATCTTCAAAGGAATATTTTTCTACACAACACTTGCTTGGCTTGAATTACACGCAATCGCGACCTTCCACGATAGCGTGTGTTGTACGCAACACCAAGTTTTGCTAAACAACGATATGCTATTAAGATATTATTAAAACTAGCCGTTATGAATAGTAATAACCACTTTTTGAAATTTTGTAAATTTTATTTTTCAAAATGGACATCATTTATGGATTCGGAATATCGAAATTAGCTTAGGTTGAAATTTTGGTGATTTTCGGATAACTTTCATATTTTGATGAATAGTGAAAATTACTAAATTTTAATTAAAAAAAACATTTTCAATCGAAATAATTAATAGTGATAAATTATTAATATGAGTGGTTTTAAAGTATATTTAGAATATATTTTTACAATTTAATACAATGTTGGTCATTGGATGTAATTTCACATTTAAACCAGTTATAAACAAGTGTCAATCTTTTGATAGTTATTATCTCTTAAAAACACGCCTTTTGTTTAGACGACGGGAATTAATTTTTAAATTAATTAATGCAACTGATATGTTTTGAATTTGGTAAAATAGAAATCATTTTTGAGTTCATAATATAAAATATAGCTTAGGCCTAATTTTTGGTATTTTTCTGAAAACATTCATTTTTTGATGAATAGTGAAACCACTAAGTGGTAGGTTAAAAACTGAATTTTGCATAAAACATAATTTTACCACTTCTGTGAATGGAATTTCAAAAATCTGACAGACACGGTTAATATCAAGGACTAAAATTTGGTTCAATGAGATGAAAATAATTTTTGGTGAATAGTAACTTTTTATTTTTTTTACCACGGTTAATAGTAAATAGGGTAACTAAGGCTAAATATGATATTACTATTACCCTAACACATGTCTTAATTCTATTTGATAAGTGTAATTCGACCAAAAACAAACTTAGGAATAACATATGACCATTTAGGCCCACTTGGATTAGATTAGGACATTTATTATTAATTTATTTAAAGAAGGGTTAAAATAGTTAAAATCAAAGTTTAATAAGTAAATCATTTTTTATATGGGGTTATACATAAGCTAAATTCGATTGTAAATATTCATTAGAAAGATAAAACGATTTACTACATGATGGTATTTTATTTGTAATTTTTAGAAATCAAATAATTTAATTTATTTATGACACAAAGATGATGCAGTAATTATCTTGTTAATGAAATATTGACATAATTGATGTTATAAACACCAAAATAAATGTAATTTGAGACTTTTTATGAATTAAACTAATTTTCTAGGTTACTATGATATATTAGTGTTGATTTAATCAACTTGGTTCGAACATATAATTCTGTTATGACTTTCACAAAGATCATATATCAAATAGTGTCAAAATTGACACAAAATAGTTTTTAAATCAAATATTATATTATTAATTGTTATTTTATTCCTAAAAATCTAAGGTTCGGCCAAATGACTTAGATAAGGATATATGTATTAATAATATACAATTTTGGGTTCGTTTGGCATGTTATAGTAAGTGTATTAACAATATAGTGAAAGAAAACAAAAAGACACGGTAAAAGTTAAATTATTTAACTTAGAGTTAAATCTAATTGATAAGGTTAAAATAATACCCTAAACTTGTCTAAATCTTATTGTTTGATAGGATTTCGACCCATCCCCACTTTAGCTTCGAAATAAGACCCTTTGGAACCATTATAAACCGATTTTGACTTTAATATAAAATAATTTTTGAGGTATTCCTAAGGTGCCCCTCTCCTCCCTTATAAAAGGACACCTCCTCCCCCTCCTCCTCACACCAATTTGAGCACTCAAGCTCGGCCAACCCCTGAAAAAATCTCTTCTCCACTTCCCTAGCAACATCCTAGAGGTTCTGGTCTTACTCAAAGACCAATTTTAGTTCCCTAAGAGGAGGTCTCCAAAAGCCGCTTCAAAGAAGAGGTAATTACCGTTACCAATTCTTTCATCTTTATTTCTTCTTCCACTTCTTCTTCTTAGGTTGTTTCATTATGAAGTAATATCATCAGTATCACTCATATACTGATATGTTATTATAAGTATGAAACAACCCTATTTCACCATCTATCCATCCTACGGAAAAAGAAATCACCGCACGTGCGTACGTACGGAATACCGTCTCCACGCCGTGGTGTAATCTATTTTCCACCACCACCTTACATGGATGGGTATAATGGTGTAAAGAATAACTATACATAGTTATTACAACATCATATTGATTCTGATATATTGTATAATCCACTCCAATTCAGTTCAATATTTATGGAAATGATATCATCGCTCGTGCGTACGTACGGACTACCGTCTCCACGACGCGATGAGATTCATTCTCCATGTTAACCATTTAAGAATGATTATAAAGTATATATAAGAAATAATAATTAAATATATGACATTATAAAGCTACTGGATTTATTTATATATATATGTATGTCATCTACTTACTTCCATTTCAAGACAATAAGGAAAGTAAAATAGCGTTCATGCGTACGTACGGACTACCGTCTCCATGAACGGTGTTTTTCATTTTATTTATCTATCTATTATATATATATATATATACTGAATATATATGATATATAAATCATATTTTATATTCTGGAAGTAAGTAAATCATGATATAAGTAATAGTGATGTCAAGAACAACAAGTCAAAACACCTAAGATAAATGAAACGATTTTACCCAAAATGCTTCTTTAACATGGAATTTACAAAAGAACGGGTAATATAATGTCATAAGTGAACCATATATGATATCATAACAATGAATATGATTCTGGAATAAGTCAATAACATGATTTAAATCATTATACAGGAGGTTTGGACACTTACAAAGCAAGTCAGACATAAGGTAAGGGAAATATCACAATCTCATTTTTATCCGAGATTGTTTATTCGTAAGTATTTAATGGGGTGTATTTTATCATCCACATCCATGTTCCCTCAATATGTAATATTGTTTCCATCCACTTTCAATAGTTTAAATCCAATTTTACCCTTAGGTGAGTTTTTAGTAAAGAATATGAAATGAATCTTTTGTCGTTTTTCCGTTCGAGGTACTTTTTGACTTTTCCGACAAAAGTACGAAGAATGTTTTTTTAAGTTATACGGCATGAATGGATTTTTAAAACATTATTTCCAAGATTCTTCCTTTACATGTTTTCATGTTTATTTTTAATCAACTTCTTTTATTTTAAAGTCGTATGACATGTTATGAAAGGAAAAATGTTTTTAAAGTAGAAAGGATATTTTCCTCAAGAATGGAGTTCAAGTATTTTATCAAAATTATTTTCCATCTAAGATAATAAAAGGGTTCTGTTTTTATCCCTATTATTACATGGATTTGATTATGTTGTGATGGAAACATTTTTATGAATTCTTTTACCTTATATGAATTGTTTTATGATGTCATGTTGTTTAAGAATCCAATTTTTATTACATGGGTTACGCTATGATGTATGGTTTATGATTATGTGGCACACATAAGAAAGGATTCATTATAAGATGGGTGGGACCTATATCTCCCTCAATGCATTGGGTAAAGATTTTATATCTCATGAGATAGACATGTCTGGAACGGAAGGTTATTTCGGTTCAGTGATACAGGACTGAAACGAGGAGTGAACTCGGTTCAGAAAGGGACTTTGTCCACTATGATAGTCTTGGAAATGAGTCATGACTAACAAGAAATGATTTTCCATGATTATGTGTGCATGCCACAAAGTTTCAAGTTTTATGTTATGATTATGGGGATCTCATTTTCACTTCTATGATTTATCCCATGATATGATATTATGAGCTCTTTTGCAGGTTAAGATTTCCAAAAGCTATGTTCTTATGTATATGATGTGATTGATATTTCTTTTGTTTACCCTTACTGAGCATTTGAGCTCACCCTTTTATGTTTTCATTTCCCCAGGATATAAAGAAAGGTTCTATGAAAAAAAAGGGGAAGATCTTTATGGGAGATATTGAAGATCTTTCACCACGATTAGAAGATTACGTTCCGAGTTTCCAAAGACACTAAACTATTACGATCCTTGTGTGTGTGTTTTTGTTATGTACTAAGTATTCCGCAAATGTAATGTAATGTCCATGTACGATAAGCTTCGGGTCTCTACAGTTAGGGTAGTTTAATATTATTATAATATTATTTTTGTTACCCTTATTAACCTGATTTACCATTTAACCATGGTAAATAAAAATAATTATTGAAGTTACTATTCATAATGTCAAAAAAATAATAGGTATCTGTTTACAAAATTTTTACCTTCTGATTCCAAATATGGAATCCATTTTTCTTAATTCAAAACAACGATTTTGTAGTAATTTATTTTAAATTAATTCCCATTGTAAAATACAAATAGTGGGTTTTTAAGAAGTTAATACTATCAAATGAATGACATGTGTTTGTGTCCACATGAAATTTGAAATTACTTCCCATGACCAAAATAATGTTAAACTATAAAAATATAATCTATGTATACTTTAAAACTAGTAAAATGTATAATATTACAATACAAATTATTTTTAATAGAGGAGTTGTTTTCAATTAAGATTTAGTATTTTTCTCTATTTATCAAAATGTGAATGTTATCAAAAAAGTACAAAAAATTTATCATAACTAAACATTTATGTAATTATCCTATATAAGAATTTAATTTCATTTAATTGAATATATAAAACTTTCAAATATTGTATTTAAAAAGGGTTCTCCATTAAAAGTCGTAAAAACAGGATTTTTTGAAAAATAATTATTTTATTTGAATAATTGAATCTGTACTTATATTATGTCCAAGAAACATAATATATGATTTTTAATATTATATGGGATATGTAAAATTCAAAATGTTGTTAATAATCTTCCAAACCTCTTTTTAAATGGCCAGTTTGATAGGTCATGGTGCATTTTACCTCTATGTTGCGTACATTGAATGATATTGAATTATTTAAGAAGAATGCATACCATGGAAGGTCGGAGAGTTACATTATCCCCACATTTAAAAAATTTCATCAACGCACATTAATCTGGGGATTGAAAACACTGATTTTTTACATTTGAAAATATCTTGGTTGAAATTCCACTTCAAAAAATAGATTAACGAGGCCTCAATTTTAAAATGAAAATAGGAATTAAGGTCACCAAAAATGACACATACTAAGATTCCATATAGTAAAACATTGATATGGAAGATAAAAACCATCATGTTCTGAAGGATCGTGATAGAGAATATTATTAGGACCATGTTAACAAACAGAAATCCATAAATCTGTAGTGATTTTACGAACCGTTTCATTCATCACAAAAGAAGGTGCTCTGCAAACATTTTGGGTTTTATAATCTTTTTCCTAGTGTTGTAGAATTAATTTAATTAATAGAATATGAAAACAATGAAGCATATGTAGAGTTTCATCCTCTAATAAAAACTCATATTTCTCTTTAAAAGATAAGAATAAAAAATATTGTCCTCATCTCAATCATATATGGTTCCAAATATGAACATTTACTATTTAAATGTCAAAAAACTATTTTATAATTACCCGGTACATCATGTAGGATAGTGGATGGAAATAAAGTCTTGTGGAACTTCAGTTGTGGGATTTATTCCTACATCTATTTCCAATGTAACATGTTAATGCCTGACATGCAGCTTGTCCTTTTTCTAAAACTATAGTATTAAAACATTAAAAAAATAATCCAAATAAATGATTTAACCATAAATAATCCAATCTAAATTGAAAAATAATCCATTCTAGGATTTATATTTATCCAAACAACTTTAACCCCAACTCTCTCTAAAAGGTCTCTAAATTTCCAAAATCAATTCTATCATCAGATTCCCAAAACACTGTATAGTTTCATTTATATAATGAAAATATGATGACCATAATCATATAAAAACATTAATGAAAACAAAAAGTATTTTAATACCATCCTTATATATATATATATATCACATTCTTCTTATAACGATGAAATAATTATTGAATCCAAATACACAGATACATTAATTATTACACTTCGACTTTAGTAACAATATGAACGTGACCCTGATCCATTTTCTTTCTCGGTTATATTTTTTTGACACTTTGGAAAATCATTTTCATAATGTTCTATTTCATTGTAATTGTAGCTTGATCATTGAAATTTTCTTTCTTCCCCTTGCATTCATGAGCTTGGTAGCCTTTTTCTCCACATTTTACCAAACATTCAATCCATTTAGGAAAATAACAGGGTGCTTCTTCAAATAATAATTACATAAGGTAAAATACATCATTCCATTTTTCCATTTATCACTCTCTTGATCCACCATTCTCTTCTTCTCTGGCCTTACATTAATGTCATAGCACTTAGAGGATACATTTTTTGTCTAAATGTCACATTAACTATATCTTCGTATGATGAGAAAGATTGTGAGACCAAAGCTTGTTAGAATAATGGTTTTAACCCATCAATGAATCGATATATCTTACATAATGGGTTAATTATATACTCTACATCATACCATGCTGACCTTGTGAATATAACCTCTTATTTTAGAACATTGTCGTCCTTCTTTTGCCTCAGTATTTGATTTTTTTTCAATATCATCTCGTCGTTCATGAGAAAATTATTTCTCATAAAAATTTCATTAAAATCCCTCAATTCCACATTTCACACTTATTAATCATTGTTTTTGTTTTGAATAAATGACCACTATTGATCCATATTTCTTGAGAGATGATAATATGCCATGACAACCTTTTCCCTTTCATTAAATCCCAAATAAAATAACATTTTCTATATAGAACTTATTCACTGATTAGATAAAAAAGGATTTTTAGTCCCATTTAATGTTAGAGGATGTTGTGTAATGAAGAAGTCTACCACTGATCCTCTTTGTTTTGGATCGGGATTATCCATGCGGGTAAAGTTATTATTTATAACCTGAGATAGATATACCATTATGGTTATAAGATATTCAGTACCAATTGTATCACCTACTCCGCTATCATTATCTTTTATAGGAGGGAAATCCCTACTCAGATTACATGCATTGATTCAAATTCCATTTCATCCACTACACACTATTTCTAAACAACATAATATACTGGATTAGGTTATGAATCATAATTCATAATTCTAAACTATAAAAATACCTAACATAAATTGAAATTTTTAGGAATATGTAATCCATAATGTTAAATATGGTTCCATTGGGGAAATAATTACTCATAAATCCTTCTTAATTATTTGTAATGAAACTGTGAATTTTCGTAAGCATAGGCCACAATAGTGTCAAACTAGGTTTGCAGTGAGGCCCATTTTCATATACCAGGTTACCCAGAGACATTCTTGGAACACGTTGTTAGTTTTTTCACCCCTAGTCACATCTGTACAAAAATAACTTTCACATTTAGTATGTATAAAGTGATGTATTATCTAGGAATGCCCACGTAATATCTATTTTAAAATTCTAGTGTTATCTTGAATAATTATCCTAAAATTCTATATTAGGGTTAGTATCTATATTCTAATTTTTATAAATTGATTTCCATGGTTTGTATCTAAAATTCCTATGATACCATATATAACTCCTCGACCCAAGTTTCCCAGAGAAGGAGAATTATTTTAATACATTTTTAAGATTACAAAGAATCTTGTCCGGATGGACCGATCAGTTTAGCAGTCTAGGAAAATTGATTACATTAGAGAAATTATTACTACAATTTCAAACATAAAATAAATCATAATTATTACTTTAATAAAACCATTAATACCTTATTTTTACCATTAATATAAATAATAATACACTTGTTGGAAACTTGGGAAAAATAAAATTTAAGAAAGGGGTGAACTCAAATGCTCCGTAAGGGAAAATAATTCAGCGGAATCTATAAAAATTTAAGGCAAGAAGTATAATAAAAACATTAAACTTTTAATCATAAAAAAGAACATGACATGGGAAAAATAAATCAAACATTACCATATAAACATGCAAATGGATATTCTACTAGTTGAACTATCACATGTAATAAATAATTTCACAATGAGGGAATGAAAAATGACAAACATAATAACTACAATTGGAAAGCCTTATTTCAAGACCATTCACAAATATTATGTCAAGGCCTTTCTTAGATACACTAGTTTTTCTCTTGAGACCTATCATTGTATCAAGTGGATATTACAGGCCACACCCTCTATGGGTCGGTTCAGAGGCATCACATCCTCACCTACCTGCTCGATGACTTGTGTTGTGCGGCTCACGACATTGTTGGCTCGACACATCGATTCCACTCATGGGTGCCTTCTTCGTTACCTACACCTTGAATCTGATAGGGCTTTCCATGTCAGTTTGGCGATGATTCGTAGTCAAGTTCTTTATCTCGTAGACTCATTTCGATGTCAACGGTCGATGCGTAGAAAGGTTCTTTGGGGAGTAGAGTGAGGTTGTAGATGTGGTGATGAGATTTATTCTCTGGATCACGTCTAGGAACTTCTTCTAGCTAGTTGGTGTTTAGGTGGATAGCTTGGGTGATAGTTTTTGTCCCTTGTGTTATTGGTTCGTTTTTGTGTCTTGGATGATTTGTTGTGGGGTTCTTGCGATGCAACATGTTTCTTCTATTTGAAATTGATTTTCTTGGATCTGTTTGTTTTGGTTTGGTCGGTGATATTATATTTTTGATATTTTCTGCATGTTTCTTTAGTCAATTTATTGATGAGAGGTTCTACGGGTAATAATATGTACATCTAAAACTAAAAATGTTGAATTATTTTATGTTCCATCATTAGAGGAGGTGTGAATCGCATGACTGTCTTTGGTGTTTTTTGATTTATGTGTTGAAGGATTGAGATTGGTGGATAGGTTGGTTCAATGTGTTGAATCTGTGGATTGGAATTTTCATTATGCATCTTTGGGTCTCTATGGTTAGAGGTTTTTGGGCGCTTCATCTGTCTAACAAGGGGTTGTCATTGGCATTCGAGGATGGGCTGCAGTTCTCTGTAGAGTAGGATGTGATGTTAGGACGGTATGGTCTTCCTTGATTTGGATTATTCATTGGCCTTATGTGGATGTGTTCCTCATGGAGGATTTTTGGGAGTACATCTCACATCATTGGAGTGTTTGGGAGACTTTAGACTAGATTTCACTGGTGGGTTGGTGGATTTGGGCTGGTGTTGATGGTCGCATCCGTGGCATTTGAGGAGACCAGTTCTGAAGTTTGTTCATTCATTTCATATGTTCAATCATTCTACTTTCTGGTGATTCCATGGCCTTCTCATGGGTGATTCTGACTTCTGCAATGAAGATTGTTATTTTCAATGATGGTGTGGTCTATTTTGTATTATGATTGAGTTGTTTGGTTGGCCCTTATATTCTGGATATTGGTGGTTGAAGTTTTTTGTGAAGTCATGTATGGTTAACCACTATTCCTAAAAAGTGTTTGTTGGTTTCTCACTTTTTCCTAAAAAGTGTTCAGAAAATAAAAATATTAATTATCAGTCAAAAAATCAACCTCAATGTAGAATAATATACTCTAAATGATGTTGACATAGTTTAAATTTATCAGTACAAATCCTTGAGAGAAACATCCCTTTTTTTGAAATCAATAAAAAGTTAAACAATTTATAATTGAATTCATTTAAAAGAATTTTCTGAATCATAGTGTCCCATTCCACTTAGAATCATTTTAAATGAATTAACATTTTAAAACAATCGTCTTCATATAAATAATTCCTTAAAATCATTTTGAAAACATGGTAATTACTTACAATGATTTAGAAAAATAAATCATTAAAACATTTAAAATGAAGTTATTTCCAAAGAGTCCCTTCCAAAAAACCTTACAATATTCCTTATGAAGACATTGTTATGAAACATGGACATGGATGATAAATATGACCCAGTAAATACTTATATATAGAAAATCTCTAATAATAATGAGATTGAGGAATTGACCCTTACCTTAGGTCTGATACTCTTCGTACGTGTTCGAAACTCTTTTATAATGATTTCAAACAAAATATTAAATTATATAATAATAATAATAATATTTATGATTTCATATATGATTATTTTACGACATTGTATTGCCCATTTGTTAAAAATTCCTTGTTAATGCAACATTTCGGGTACTGTCGCTTTGTTTATCGTACGTGTTTTGACTTGTTATTTTTTATCATATTTCATATATCATGATTTAAATTCTTCTAGAATGTATAATATTTTTAATATATCATATTTATTCATAATATAAATATATATAATAGATATTCATATAAAATTTAATACACTGTTCGTGGAGACAGTTGGTCTTACGTACGCATGGATGTTGTTTCCATTTTCAAATCATATTGTTTGAAAGTAAGTGAATGATATATATGTAAATACCTATATATATAATGTATAATTAATATGACATATATTACATAATTATTAATAGTATATATATTTATAATCATCCATCAATGGTAAACGTGGAAATGAATCTTATCGTGTCGTGGATACGATAAGTCGTACGTACATACAAGCGAAGATATCATTTCTATAATGATTAAATGTTTTGTAATTGGATGTTATATTAAGTATATAGAATCATTAACATGTTATATTTTTTATTTAAATAAATTATAATCATTATTATACCCATCCAAATAATGATGGTTTGAATAAAAAACTACACGATGACCTGGAGAGGGTAAGTCAAACGCACACAAGTATGGTGAATTTGAAATTCATAGGATGGATAGAATAATGAATTTGGTTTACCATATTTATAATAACTTATCATTATTTATAAGGTTCTACAGTTAAGATTTTTATATGGAAACTTCAAATAAAGAAGATGTATAAGAAGAAATGATCTTTGAAAGAGGTGTTGAAATAATTATCTCTTCTTCGGGGGATTTTTTTATTTGAAAAAAAGAGATCCTTAAGATGGATTTATGATCGAATAAATGCCTCTATGATTAATTAAGGATATTAGGAGGATATTGGAAAAGGTTTTTGTTGAGGAAAATGGATTTGGGGTTGTGAATTTATGAAAAGGGGATGTACCCTTTTATAAGAGAGGTGATAGGGACATTAAGAGATGTTTGAAAATTAATTTATAAATAAATTATTTTCAATTTCTAATATCTCCAAATATATTTATTTCTACAATAAAGTGTGTATGGGTAGACAATATCTAAACCAATAGGTTTTTGGAAAATTTTGGTCACCATATTAATCTTATTTTTCGATTTAACTCTTATTTTAAAAGTTTAACTATTACCATGTCTTCTTATATTTTAATAATGAATGCTTAATATTGATACCAAAAAATGAAAAAAATAACCACAAGTGGTTCATTAATTACATAAAGAACATTATATATGTACTTTTGATGAATCATATAATTTTAGGAATATTATATCATTTAATAAAATAATAATTTTTAAAAAACTATTTTAGGTCAATTTTGACAATATTCAGTATTTTGTTTTTGTGAAATCCATTACATTATTACGTCAAAAAAATATTGAATCAACCCCATCATGTCATATTCAGCTATAAAATTCTTGGTTTTCAGAAAAAGATTTAATTTAAATTTATTTTGATATTTATAATATCAATTATTTAGATCTTTCATTAATAAGGTAATTACTTCATCATTATTGTTTCATAAAAAAAATTAATTATATAATGTGTAGATATTATAATTTAAATACCATTTTGTAGAATATATTTTATATATTATGAACTTCTATTTATTGACATTGTGATCAGTTATGTAACCCTATATCAAAATAAATTAATAAAACAAAATCATTTCTGTTATAATTATCTTTAATTTGAATTAATACTTATAACATGTCATTATCACACCCAAGTGGTCCCCAAATTCCAAAAATTCGACCTAAGGATCCTCATGGTAGAATATATCTCATCTAATAGGATTATGAAACATGTTAGGGTACTTTTATATTTTTATAATATTATTTTTGTTACCCTTATTTACCTGATTTACCATTTAACCATGGTAAATAATAATAATTACAGATGTTACTATTAATAATGTCATAAAAAAGGAATCATTGTAAAAAATTTGGATCTTATCATTAAAAATTAGGAATCCATTTTTCCAAATTTAAAATATAGATAATGTAGTTATTAATATAAAATTAGTTCCCGTTTCCAAAATAGAAATATCTGGGATTTAAGATGTAAAAACTATCAAAAGATTGACATGTGTAAATATACAATTTAAATTTGAAATTACTTCGTATTTAATAAAATATATTAAATGATAAAAATATAATTTAATTATACTTTAAACGATTAAAATGTATAATTTAACACTATAAATTATTTCAATTAATGAATATGTTTTCAATTAAAATTTAGTAATTTTCACTATTCATCAAAATGATAAAGATGTCAGAAAAGTACCAAAATTTTTTCCAAAATATATTTTTACATTTCCTTATATATAATAATTTAATTAAATTGAATTGAATATATTAAGGTGCCAAATTTAAAATTTAAAAATCTCTTTTACATTAAAAGGTGCAAAAAGTTTCATTTTTTGAAAAAAACATCTTTTATTTGAAAAATTGAATTTTTGCTTATATTATGTATATAAAACACAAAAAATGGTCATTAAAATTATAGGTGACATATAAAATTCAAAATTTGTATAATATTATTCATAACTGCCTTTTAAGGAGCAATTTAGAAAATAATGTGTACCATATAAGATTGAGGTGTTATATTATCACACCCTTCAACAAATTGTGTCCTCCTAATTTAATCATGGGATTGAAAACTAGGGGTTTGACAATTGAAAATAACTTTGTTGAAATCCCACATTGAAAAATGGATTAACGATGCATATATTTTAAAATATATAAATTCATGTATGAATGTTACCAGAAATAACACATACTAGGATTCTATATATTATAACATGGATATAGAAGAGAAAACATACCATCATGTTCTGGTGGATAGTGATAAAGAATATTATTAGGATAATTTTAACAACCATAAAGATATAAATCTGTGATGATCTAAAGGACCATTTGATTCATCGCAAAATAAGGTACTGGGAAATCATTTTTTGGTTTTATGATCCATTTACTAATATTTTAGAATTAATTTCATTAATCAAATAATAACACAATAAAGAATATGTAGTGTTTTATCCTCTACAATGAACTGATATTTTTATTTAAATGATAAAGCTAAAAAATATTTTATTTATCTCAATTATATAAGGTTACAAATATAAACATTTACCATATAAATGATGTAAAATATTTTAAAAAACTAGGGACATCCAATAGTAAAACGGTAGAAGATGAAGCCTTGTTGAACATTGGTTGTTGGTTCGATTCCAATTACTTTGTCCGACATGACGGGTTATCGCCCAACCTGTTGGTATTCATTTTTATAAATATATATTATTATAACATTCCAAAAATAATCATATGGTTTTTTAACCTTAATAAATTCGATCCAAAGTTCAAATTAATCAATTCCAACCTTTAGAGTTTTCCAAATACTTATTCCCAAACTCTCTCTAAAAGTTCTCTCAATTTTTAAATCAATTGTAACATCATATTCCCAAAACAACGTAATGTTTTTTTTATATACTTAAAATATGATTAGCTTCATCATATCAAAACCTTAAATAAATCCAACTACCACATTACCATCCTTATATATATATATACATATATCACAGTATCCTTATAATCAATATATAATTCTTGAAACAGAAAACACAAATACATTAATTATTATACTTTAACATTAGTAACATTACAATATTGACCTTGATCCATTTTTTATTGAGATATATTTTCATTATTCTTCGGAAAATCATTTTCTTAATGTCCAATTTGTTGCAATTAAATCATTGAACATTAAAATCTTATTTCACCCCTTTCAATCATGAGCTTGGTGGCCGTTTTTTACACATTTATAACAAACATTCATTCCTATTAAGAAAATACCATGTCTTTTCATCCCACAATTATCACATAATGGAAAATACATCTTTCCATTTTTCTATTTATATATCTCTTTCTCCACTATTATCTTCACTTATTTATTTACATTATTTCATAAGACATAGATAATTCCTTTTCTGTCTCAATGTACTGTGGGATAATATCTTCGTATGATATGAAATTTTGTGAGACCAAAGTCTATCCGAGGAATGGAAAAAACCCATAAAATAATCAACCAATCTTACATTTTAGGTTACATATTTATTGTATAGTGTTCATTTCTAACCATGTGAATTTAGCCTCACACTTTGCAACATTCACATCCTCCTTTTTCCTAAGGATTTGAAATTTTCATTACATTTCAGTTCCCTATTCACAAGGAAAGTATTTCTCTAGATAAAGTTCTTTAAAATACCACCATTACATATTTCCCAATTCTTCATCTTCTGTTGTGTTTTGAATTAATGATCACCATTGATCTGTATATCCTGAGGGACGATAAACTGCAATGAAAACCATTTCCCTTTTTTTACTTCTTAAAGAATGAAATATTTTTTATAAGGAACAATTCCACTTCTACGATACAAAGGGATTGGTAGTCCCATTGAATTTTGGAGGATGTTTCTTCATGAATTAGTATAACATTGATCCTTCATGTTGTGGGCCAGGATGTTATATACGGGTAAGGGTATTATTCATAACCTGAGTCAGCTGTCCCGGTACGGTTATAAGTTGTTCAGCACCAGTCATGTCACTAGCTCCACTATAATTATCATTCATAAAAGAAAAATCCTTTCATGGATTTTATTAATTGAAAATAATTCCATTTCTTCAACTAGGAGCCATTTCTAAAAATTCGTTACAGTAGATTAAGTTATGAATTATAATGCATAATTCCAAACTAGTAAAATACTATACATAAATTGAAAAAGTTATGCATTGCTTCTCCATAATCATAAACCTGGTTCCTTTGTGGATTATTATTTACTCATACATCCACTTCTATTATCTATACAATGATGTATTTTCTAGGAATACCCATAAAATATCTATTTTAAAATTTTAGAATTCCCTTTAATATTTATCCACAAATTCAATCTTAGTGTTTTTATACCTAATCTTACTTTTATTAATCTTTTTCCATGGTTGTTTAAAACCCTCCTTTAATAACAAATCTAACACCCTGACCCTAGTTTCCCAGAGTCAGGGAATTATTTTTATACAATTCCATGATTATAAGGAATCATGTCCTAAAGGTCCAATTAGTTTAGCATTCAAAAAAAATTTATTACCTATATGAACATAATATTACAACTTATAACCTCAAATGAAACATAGATTATCCTTTATGAACTCAATTAATACTTTTGAATAACCCTTCATATCAATCATAATAAACTTATTGGAATCCTAGAAAAATAAAACCTAGGAATGGGGTGAGCTCAAATGCTCAGTAAGGGTACATATTTCTGCAGAATCTATAAAATTTTAATGAATGATGTATAATAAAAACATAATAATTTTAAAAATAAAAATGAACATAACATGGAAAAAATAAATAAAACATTACCATATATACATTCACATGGATATTCTACTTGTCTAATAATCACATTTAAAAAATAATTTCATAACTTGGGAATGCATAATGCTGGACATAATAACTACTACGTCAAGGACTGATTCCAAGAAAATTAACAAATATTATTTCAAGGTCTTGTTCCATGACAGTAGTTTTCCTCAAGAGTCCAACCGATGCATTGAGGGGCTATAGAAGGCTCTACATGTCAATTACTAAATCCATTTCATTCCTCATATGAAAATGTTGACACATTACATAAACATTTGTATTAAATCTAGCATAGAAAATGCCAATAATTTAACCATAAACCAGGAGTGGTATAAAAATAACACATACATAGTCAAACATATCATAACTCATTCAATATAATAAGGATAATTTAATAATAAGTAATCAACCGTTAACAAAATTAATATCTATTAAAGGATGTTGACATAATTGAATATGACCGGTAAAACTCTTTGATAGAAATATCCTTTTTTCATGAAATCATTTTAAAGACACACTATTTATAATGGAAATCATTTACAATATATTTTTTAAACAAATTCTCCCATACCACATTTAATCTTTTGTGAAAAATTATCAATTTAAAACATTCTTGTCAATATAAAATAATCCTTAAAATAATTTTCAAAACATGTACATTAATTAAAAATATTTATAAAAATAACTCATTAAAAAATTTTAAATTATAACCTTGATAAAGAGTCCATTCCAAAAAACCATAAAATATTTTTCTGAAATTTTTTTAAGCAAACACGAACATGGATGAAAAATATTTCCCAGTAAATACATACACATATACAATTTAAGATAATAATGCGATTGAGGAATTAACACTTACCATAAGTCTGATAATCTTTGTACGTGTCCAAAATTGTAGTATAATGTTTTTAAACGGATTATTAACTTATATCTGAATCATAATAATAATTATGATATCCTATATGATTCATTTATGTCTTCATTTTACCCATTTATTAAAAATTCTATGTTAATGTGATATTTCAGGTAATATCGCTTTGTTTATCATACATGTTTTGATTTTTTATTTTTGATCATATTTTGTAGATCATGATTTACATAATTCCAAAATGTATAATATTATTTATGTAAAATATATATTCATAATATAAATATATATAATGGATAGATCTATAAAATCGAATACACCCGTTATGGAGATGCTAGGTCGTGTGAACGCCTAAACGTTGCTTCTATTTTAATATCATATTGAATGGATGTAAGTGACTGAAATATATATAAATACAAATATATATTTTTCCAGTATAATTATCATGTCATATATCATCTAATTTTTTATAATATATATTTTTATAATCATCATAGAATGGTGAACGTGGAAATGAATTTCATCTAGTCGTGGAGACGTAAGTCGTATATACACAGAAGTGACGATATCATTTCCTAAATGATTAAAAGTTATGGAATTGGAGAGTATATTAATTATAAAGAAACATTAAAATTTTATATTTATTATCTAAATCAATTAAACTGATTATTTTACACATCCAAATAATGAAACGTTGAATAACAAACTACACCACGACGTGGAGATGATTAGTTGTATGTATGCACGTATGGTGACTTTGTCATACATAGGATAGATAGAATAATTAATTTGGTTGTACCATATTTATAATAAAATCATAGTATCTATAAGTTACTATAGTTATTATTTTTCTATGGAAAAAACAATGAAATAGGATGTAGAAAATGTAAAGAACATTATAAGAGTTGATGAAATAATTACCTATTATACGGGTGCTTACTTTTTATTTGAAAAAAGGGATCTTTAGATTGGAATTCAGATCAATGTAAGGCCTATAAGATTAGTTTAGGTTATTTTAGAGGATATTGGAACTAATTTTTGCCGATCGAAATGGATTTCCTGTTGTGAATTTAAGAGAATGGGAAGTACCATATTATAATAGAGGTGATGGGAACTTTAGGAAAAGCTAGAAATATTAATTTTTTATAAAATTATTTTTATTTTCAAATAGATAAAAATGGATTTATATTAACGATAATGTTTGGATGGATTTAACTACACTCATCCAATATGTTTTAGAAAAATGTGGGCCACCATAATAACTATATCATTTAGATTTATCTAATAGTTTAATAGTTTAACTTTTTACGATGTCTTCTTGTATTTTTATACTAAATGGTTAATATAGTTACAATAAAATTACAAGAGAACATCAAGTGGTTCATTAATGACATATATAACATTATTTATTTCCATTGGCTAAATATTATAATTTAAGGAATATTATTTTATTTAATAAAACACTCTTTGTTTTAAAAACACATTTATGTCACTTTTTTACAATATTTAGTATTTGGTTTTTGTGAAAGTCATAATAATTTTATTACTTTTATATAATACATTTAATAAATCCTAACATGTCATATTAACCTTTCAAATTTTTGTATGGAATAAAAAGTTTCAATTTACATTTATTTAAATATTTAAAATGACAATTGCTTTTATCATTCATTAAAAAGGTAATTACTACATCATCATTGCTTCATAACTAAATCTATTTATTAAATGTATAAAAACTATAAATAAAATAAAATGATGTAGGAAATATTTTTATATTTCTACCTAATATTTATTTATATTTATATATCAGTTATATATCCCAGTATTAAAATCGATTTAGTAAAATATATATGTTTATGTTCTGATTTTCATTACATTAAATTATTTTTTATAACATGTAATTTTAACACCCCAGTGGTCCTCAATTGACAATATTTCAGCCCAAATATGATCATGGTAGATAATATCTCATCCAATAGGATTAGTAAATGTTTTAGGGTTGTTTTATATAATGATAACGTTATTTTTGATACACTTTTAACCTGATTTACCCTTTAACCATGGTAAATAAAAATAATTAGTGAAGTTACAATTCATAATATCTAAAAATAAAAGTAACCTATTTACCGAATTATTACCTTTTGATTCAAAATATGTAGTCCATTTTTTCAAAATAAAAACACATAAGTTTCACTAATTATTTTAAAAATAATTTCTCATTGTCAAATCCAAAAATAGGGTTTTAAAGAATTTAAAACTATCAAAAGATTGGCATGTGATTATGTCCAATTAAAATTTTAAATTACATATGATGACCTATATTATAATAAATTATACAAATATAATATAATTATACTTCAAAACCACTCAAATGTATTATTTTACACTGAAAATTATTTTTATTAAAGATGTTTTTTTCAATTAAAATTTAGTATTTGTCACTATTCATAAAATGTTAATGTTATCAGAAAAGTACCAAAAATATAACCAAACTAAATTTTTATGTAGAAATTATAAAAAAGTTTTTAATTTCCTTAAATTGAACATATAATAGTTTAAAATAGTTCATTTAAAAAGGGTTCTCCATTAAAAAGTGAAAAATGTATTTTTTAAAAAATACATCTTTTATCCGAAAATTTTTACTTGACATTATATTATGTATATTAATCAAGAACGATGAATGTTAAAATTATATGGGATACATGAAATTCAAAATTTGGTCAATAATATTTATAACCACTTTAGGAATGTCTTTTTTGATAGTTCATGGTGTTCTTGAACTCATTGTTGCGTACAACACAGACTATTGAATTATTTATAAAAGAAGTATACCTTGGATGCTTAGGGTGTTACATCTGGGGATAAAGATGTAGTAATTTTGAAGAATCATGTTTCTCGAATACATAATTTGTAGTTTAATCAGATAGTATACCCCATTTCGAGGAGTACCCCTTTGATATTGGTGGGTGTGAATTCTTGTGGATTTTTTGTCCTCGAGATGATTGGATTGTATGTCATACAAGTATGGCTAGTGACTTACCATGAACATTTTGATTTAAATAACCATAGGGTATTTTTTAAATAACCCATGGTATTGTTTATGTTCATAAGGGAGAATGGGATGTTCAAGAGATTCAACATTCACATGAGCATTATGGGATTGGTGGAGTGAAGACCAGGACCGTTAATATATTAATAACTGATCTAGGAATACATCACACATACATTCTTCTAGTTATCTATTGTTATTGGAATGTGTTCTCGTATTATTTTTATAGATTACATCTGGTGAGATATATGGAGTTGATTATTGATCTAGGTATGGGTGCAGCAAAATTGTCCATTACCCATTATAGGACTGAACCTACAGAGCTCCTAGAACTCAAGAGGTAGTCAGTAGACTTGGTGTGGAGGGTTCTATAGGACCCAAAACATCAAAATGGGGTCCACCCCTAAATTTCACAAAAAAAAAGATCATAACCATTGGTTTTTCATCTATTACTGATGGTTTGTTGATATTATTATTAAGAAACAATATGCACTTCTATGTATAAAAACCATCTATGACCAGCTCAAAGTAGTGATAATTTTCTCTAAGATCAATTTGGGTTTGGGAAATCATTTGTTGAATGTGGGACCATTAAACATACCATATATTACATTTATAAGAAGATACATCTTGTAAGATTACCAAATTATGTCATTTCAGCTTACAAATTCTCACTCCCTTTTCATGGATTTGATGAATCGGGTTTTCCACACGTATCTTCAATTATTTATGGTGGTCATTGTAGATGACATCTGGTTTTATTCTAACACCCGACATGACCATAACAAAAATATTGATATGATTATGAACACACAGGGGGAGCTCCGAATATATTCAATGATTGGAAAATGCAACCTTTGGATCAAGAAGGTTCACATATTGGGTTATATTATATCAAAGGAAAGAGTATCAATTGATCTAGAGAAATGGAACGTTGTTGTTTCCTATGAGTAGTATAATAATTTCATTTATATACAATGTTACATTGTGATTTCTAGATATTAAATGAGTTTCATTTCAGACATATCTCTTTTATTAGTTCTTATTATGAGCTAGAAAAAAACGGGATTAATGTTCTAATGGTTTGAATCTTGTGATAAAACCATTCATTTTTTGAAAGTGATATAGAATTAAGTGCCCATACTGATTATCCCAAAGTTGGGAGGAAACAATATTGAATATTTTGATGGATAAAAAATTAGACTTAGAGAAGTTATATTATTAGGAGATATGGATGCTGCTTATGCATCCCTCTAGTAGATACCTCATCAGAAGAATTTCCATATCCACAACCTCATGCTTGAAGTCATAGTTCAGGATTTATGTTGATGGGCACACTGTTTTTTGGGAATGTGGATTGTCATTTACATGACCACAAATGTATCAATTACATTTACACATATCATGAATTGAATATTAGGTAGAGAAGGTGGTTAGTGCATATGATGTAATTTGATTTTGAGAATTATTAGACCCCCATAAAGGGGAATGAAGTAGCTAACACCATGATCCTTTAGACTCAGACACATGCCTTCTAAGAGACCAGTGGTGAGTGGAAGTTGATATCCTCTTTTATAAGATGCACCTAGAGCTTCATTAATATAATTGGAGGTCTATCATATAAACTATATAATAGATATCCATTTATATAGTAAGTGTGAGTATGAAATAGATTTCAAATCTAGAGTGTATGTCCAAAGGGATAGTGTTTCAGGATAGGACCCACCGCCTAGTTAAGTTATTGAGGGGGATGAGATTCTGTACTTCCATGGATGTGTCTACATTTCTATAGAAATATATAAATAATTGATGTGAGAATATCATGATTATTTTTTTTAGTTCACCCTAGTCTTACCACGATGTACCAATTAATCCATATTTAGAATAAGAATCTATGTATGAAGATGTATATTGAATGTTTTATAACTCAGTGCTCTACATGTTAATAGCTGGAGGTTGAGAACCAACAACCTAATGGGCATCTACAACCTCTATCTCTTTCGAAGTCGAAATGGTGTGTTTTATCTTTATATTTTATGATGGTCTTCTTGATATCCCCTCACAAAATGATACGTTATAGGGGATCATTGGTAGGTTGAGTGTGTCCACACACTTCATACCTATCTGAGAGACCATCTCAGTTGATGGGCATGGGGGAATTATATTTTATAGATTGTACACCATTATAGTGTTCCACTTTCAATTATTTTGGAAAATAAATATTGGTTTAAATATGGATTTGTTATATTTTTTGTAAATAACTAGTCCCATAAGTGGTAATGAGCATAGAATATCACCCTCGGGTGGAAGGGAAGTCTGGGCAGATGATACGGGTGTTAGAGGACATGCTTCATGCATTCACCCTTGAATATAGAGGTTCTTGGGGGAAACAGATACCTCACATTTTTTACCTATAATAACATCTTTTATGCAATGATTCAAATGGATCCCTATGAGTCCCATTTATTTTAGGTTGTTCTATACACCCCTAATCTATTTAGATGTGGTTGGGAAAACACTATAGGGTCCTCATCTAATTACATAGAATTTAGTGCATATATAACTAATTCAGATACATATGTTGAAATATAAATAACGAATATATCCTTATACTGATCATCCCAATAAATCTTTAGATTTCGAGGTGGAATATTTGGCCTTTGTAGGAGTTTTTCCATGATTGTGTCACATTTGAATTCAAAGATAGGACAATATATTGCATTGTTATGTCAGGCCATTCAAGATCATGGAGGGAGTCTGGAAGATAGCCTAATGATTTTTGTTACCTTAGTCTAACCATTCATTATACAATATCTTCCATGTAATGAAGCTTTTATGCTATCATTATACCCCATCCAAATTATTTTATCTAGAGGATATTGTGCTAGGGTATAATACATCATTTTATTATAATCTGATGTGTATCATCAGTCAGAGAATAAATACTCTATGAGGAGGGTCCTTTTATCTATTCTAGGTGATATAGAAATATATCCATGTAAAAGACTAGACCTTTGAGTGACTGACCGACATACATTCTCAGCGACCCAAACTTTTTCAAAATAGTGATTAACACCCTTATAAGGGAATCTCAGGGATGATGTGTTTTAAGGATGTGAGTTTCTAACATCTCAAATTTATAAAGATGTAACATATATTAATTAAATTTTAAAACCTCTTATTTTTTTAGTAATGCAATCAAAAGGCTAAGGTTTGTTTAAGAGAGTCTAAAGATTTTTTAGATACTAGATCTCTAGGTTTTTTGAGAGGCTGATTGAGCCTCACAATTAGCATATGGTTAGTGTTAACCATGTGACTAAACTGTGTGAGGTACTCAGTAAAACAGTTTGGTGTTTGTTCCATAGAATCAACATTTTTGTACTTTGTGATAACATGTATTCATTGTTTTGAATATTAATAAAATTTTTATCATGTCATGCTTATTATTATATATAACATGGTATATGATAAATTCCTAAGAGTAGATTTCAAACCAAAAGGTCACAGTAGTTCCCCTCTATGATGAGAACAATGAAATACAATGAAAATAATTATAAATGTATTCTATATATCCAGATGATATCATTTAAGGGATACTGATGATACAAACTATCATTCATGGAGACTCATTGGACTTTGAGTCACTTTCTCATTGTTTATTATCATAGTAATATCCAATATAGGATATTAAAAGATTGAGACCTGCTAGTAGAAAATTCATCTTTAGATGTGTAATTTTATATTATTAACTATGGATCTGAGTATTTTTCAGCAGGATTAAATATTATTACTAATAAGTATTATGGGTAATGTACTTTACTATATTGATGAAAACCATGATGAAATATGTTCATGTCATGGTAAGATATTTTGGGTGTATTAGGAGTAATATTTCATTAATTAAAATTGTGAGAAAGGATTTATCACATATTGTATTTATGGAAAATGATATCTCAATCCCTTTTATAGAAATTATATAGCTTAAATAAATCCATGTACATGGTGTTCTATAGGAAACATCAATTTCAATGAATAAAAAGAAAGAGGCATTTATCACATAGGGTGATGGAACAAGAACTCTACTTGATTGATTAGAGATGTTGAGATGGTGAGATTATATAATAGAGTAATCATTTGTATGAGGCATTATTTCATTGTGGAATATACTTTCTTTCTCAGTGGGATCCTTGTTGTGTTTCTAATTCTGGACCTGTACTTTAGGAAGCTTTTCCCAATGCCAAATTCGAATTTTTCCTAGAGGGAAACACACTAACTGTATCGCTAATAATTGTTATATAATATATTATTAATTATTATTTAACATTTTGAATAAATATTATTCCTTAACATTGTTTAATAATTATTCATGTTTTCATAATTGCATATGTTCCATCACTTGTTATTCAAAATAATATAATTTTAGTAATATATTTAATAAATAAATATTTGTTATTTAGGGAATATAACAATTTCTATTTATTGGAAAAGAATTCCATGATATTAATTTGTTAAACAAATATACTTTAATCAAGGCCTAATAAATATTATGGTAGAATGGCATATCATGTATTTTCATTCGATGAAAAATAATATATATTTGATATTATTTTATTAAATAATATTTAATTTAGTAAACAAATTAAGTTCATGTCGAGGAAATAACAATATTATTATTAATTTTGACTTGGGGTTCTGTAATGGATTAAATAAATAATAAATGGAACATTTGAAAATATTGTTTTCTTAACCCTTGGGGTATTTAAACCCAAATAGATTATTTTTCCATTATAGACAATTAATTTTGGTTTTCGCATAATGACAGCCCAAGTGAATCCTCTCAATTACACAGGAATCTCCCTCTCTGAGAACACTCCTAAGAATTGGACCAATCTTCCACCACTTCTCAATATAATTTTTAAATGGATCGTGGATAATTATTTGGATGTGATTTTCATTGTGATCAATGGTAGAAAACACAAGAAAAATGTTCGTCCATGATAGCACTCACAGATTCATAGATCAACATTTGGACATTTTTTGAACACATGTGCATCACTATTAGAGGAATTATTTTTTTTATTCATTAAATGAAATGATGGTACCATGATGATCTATTTACATATCCATCATTGAAGAATGAATTCACACAAGGAAATTATATAATTGATTAAATTAATTATGAATAATATGTGATGATCCTATTCTTGGTTTTATAATTATATCCAGTGTCTATATTTATTATTTGAATCACAATGATCACGGAGCTTAACATTGTGTAAAATCATGGCTAAATCAGTGATCATAAAAAAAGAAAATTGGGGAATAACCCCTAACCTAATTTATCTACACCCATGTTCTATTATTACTATCAGAGAGGTTACATGAAAATATATAATTATTTAAAGATCATTGAATGATTTATGAATTATTATTTAGTTTTCAATTCAAGCATAATCCTTCTTTTAATATGAACGGTGATATATTTTTCTTCATGTTTTATTTCTCATTGATGTAATAAATCTGATAAATTTAATGAATTAAATAAATTGAAGATCTCATCTGGAAGTGCCAAGGATTCTGCCTTGATACCACAAGAGTACACTCCATGTAACCAGAGTTACATGCAGTGTACTAGTTTTCAATGCATGAGGAATTAATTCGGAATTAATATAAACCACGTGAAATGAAAACACAAGGTGAATTTATTTTCATACAACAAATTCTGACCGAGTCAACTTGTCACATGGTCATTAAATGTACACACCATGTACCCACGTACATGCCATGTAGTCCTTTAAGTCATAGGTGGTAAATTTATTTTCAAACATGACCTTCCAGAATAGTGAACATGTAACTCAGAGACAACACGTTATGTATCCCTTTTACATGTATTGTAATCCATTTATTTTGGGGAATGGTTTAAAGATTGATCCCATTGTTGTGTCCCTCAGATAGACAGTGATTGATGTAAACAACAAGTATCTCACATGTACATGATGTGTACTAATACAAAATTATACAGAAATGAAAATAATTTATTGTATAATGTAAACCTAATCGAAAAATTCTTTATGTGGTCATCAAGTTGATACGACACACTATGTGGTGGGGTTTAATGAATATATATATATATATATATGTGTGTGTGTGTGTGTGAGTGTTTGGTTAATTTATAGATAATGTTTAGATATAAATATCATGTGTGATTCATAAGATAGATATTACCCTACATGCATTGATACATAACACAGTTTAGAAAAATAATGTAATTAATGTAATCATTATGTTGATATTACATGTCATAAAAGTAGATTATAATTCAGGTATGTCATATGTCACAATAGTAATCAATAAATGATTATAATACATGATGGGTAAATTCAGACATATATTAACCATGTTTCCTCTAATGGTGCATTTATATAAACTGTTAATTTTAATTAATTTTTTTAATTATGATAGATGAGAATATTTCGGAATTCATATGAGAATTAATATAATAGAATTGAATAATTAAAAATTATAATTAATTGATTAATGGTTTATTTATATTAAATAATATGATTAATAATTGAATACTAGTTTTATTATATTAAAAATTAGTTTTGTGCATGTGGATGATCTCGAGAATAAACTAGACGTTTGTATATGATTTGATTAATTTAATTTGTTATTAAATTTAATTGTTGGCCTATGTGCCTTCACTCCTCATATAATGTAAGGGAATTCATTCCCATGGGTTCTTTTATGTAGACCATTTCCCCTATACCTACATGTGATTAAATGTCTATATAATGTATGTATCTCCCAAGATAGTGGAAGAGGTTAGTGTTTGGAGATATGGAGAAATTAATACAAGAGAGTTACACAATGGAAAAATTGAAAATCTATAACAGAATATTCAATTGGATCGGATTATTATCCCCCTTGGTCAATATTTAGTTTATCAACTACTAACTAATTTTACCATTATTAAAAGAATATAAATAAACCATTTTATTATTTTATTCCTATCATGTTTAGTGGTTATTTTATTATAGATTATTTATCATGATCGTGGGAATTAATGAATTCACAATCATGCCAAATAGAACAAAAAAATTCATTATGTGTAAATATTATCTTATACATGGTTAATAACTTATGTAAATCAACTAAATTCTCACAATAATGTGATAAACCTTATAATCAGAAATTTACCCATAAAATATAAAATCCCTAAATTATATATTATGTTGGTATAATATTCCACTACTTCAGTTAGAATTGATCAACAATTAAATTCACTTGACCATACAATGTTTGATTTCTTTAAATTATTTGGGAATTCAAACATGATGTATTGGGTATAATTAACATAGTTCATATCAAGGATTTAATAGAAAAGGACTTGTTGTAAGTGGGAAGAAAGGGTTCAAGAAATACAATTTCTAGATTATTGGATTGGGAAGACCACTTAGCAGATCCAGTAACTATGAGTTGATACAGTTGGAATTTAGAATTCTAACCTAAAACCATTCATATTTCATGACCAACCATTTTTGAGGTAATAAGAAGGGGAATATGGATCCATTCCATAAGAATATCAAAGAAACATGATATTCTAATGTTAATTGCGAGGGATTTATGATTTTGATAAAAATATTGGGATATTAATAAATATTATATAGATTTTTATTTGTATATATTTTTGAAAATAATTTAATAACATTATGCTTATATTATTTATGTAAACAATAAAACATGACATCAAACATATCAATTTGAACCGTACTTGAGAAGGAAAAACTTCTCACTAGAAAATAGTTCCATGAGAGGAAAAGGTTATTACACATTATTCATTTCCATGAAAAGAAATAGAATGTGATAAAAGGAAATTTTCCTAATGATCCATGTAATATGACTAATGATGCTGAGAAAATCACGATGAGAAACATTTGAATGCTTCTACAAATGTTCAGTGTTTCATGATCTCAACCATGACCAATGAAAGTTTTTAGAAACATTAAGTCATGGATAAATAATACATGATTTCTCTATATTGAGATCTCTATCAATATATATAAATACAAGAGAGATTCAAGATCTTTAATTCTGTGTTTACAACATATCTTGGAGATTCTGTTCCAGTTGGGCCTCTTGTAGTCAATCTTATTGGATACTTTGAACACTTAGTCATCTTAGATATTAAATTATCTGGTGAGTTTCATATAGATCAAAAACATTTATCACTTCCCAAGACCTTATTTAGTTTTTTTATTTTAAATATGATTAATAATGACAAGATTCATTCATAACTTCTTACTTTGATTCTTTATTTTGATAAAGACTTGGGTTGTGATAAAACGGTGGTCCTTATGGTGAATAAGAAAATAAAGAACATGGAATAGGGGCTGAAGGCTCATAAAAAGTTTAAATCTATTGAGTACCGACCATTTAATAAGGCAATGATCCAGAGGAAGCGAATGGAAATGGTGGATGTAGGTTTTTCATGTGACATACAAGCCACTAGAAGATGAACTGCACCGAAAATCATAGGGATGATAAAGGTGAATTCGTTATCGATTGTCATCATTCAATATATATACATTTGGTATTAGATATAGCTTATTGTGTTACCATGTATATCCAAATACTTAAACCATGTACATTTAAAAATATTTATAGTGTAGTGGTGGATACACAATTTACCGATGGTGCAAGGTTGGATTCTCCAGCCATTGGTGACTACCACCTTTCATGGTAAACATGAATTATTTCGGTTTTAAATTATTGTTATAATATACCAATTTCTACCATGAATATAATTTCTTTATCGTGACTAGATACATATGGGTTTCTTTTTAGGTTTGGAAATAATAATTTTTATTTTATAAATACAACATATGTTATTGTATAGAACATTTAAATTACTATCTTTATGTTTTATATTATAAAAAAACCTAGTGTTAGAAATAGATAATGAATCATGTTGGCATGACTCAAATAACACCCATCTAGGAAATCACTGTCTTGCTCATGTAAATGATATAAAAATGAATAATCTCTACCATAATGGTTATTTAGACTCATTTGAGCTAAAACCCTATGAATGATTTCATGCTTTTTTACAAGGGAAAATGAACAAATATATATTAATTGGATATGGTAAAATGGCCACATAGAATCTACGACTAATACACACTTATATACATGGACCATTTCTAGTAGTTACTAGAGGTGGGAAATCGTACTTCATAACATTATATGTGGACTTCAGTAGATTTGGTTATATCGAAATGACGAGGTTTAATTATATGTCCTTTGAGAAAATCATGGAATTCAAGAAGATAGTAGAGTCTCAAAATATAATGCAGATAAATAATCCTTGATCAGATCAAGGTGGTAAATATCTTAACCAAGAGTTTAATGAATTTCTATTGGATTTATGGAATCTATCTCACCTCACTCCACCTTACACAATATAATAGAAATTTGTTTGCGAATGGAATAATCATACCTTGTTAAAAATTTAAAGGTATATAACAAGTCATTCAGATAATCCATTATCCTTCAATGGATATGAATTATAAACTCTGGGATATATATTACACTCAATACTAACTTATGTGGTAAAGGTAATTTTCTTCGAGTAATGGAGTTTAAAGAAACTCTTTTTTTCGCAGACATGTGTATAGGGTTCTGAGCCACTTTTTGAGGCATTCTAAAGGAACAAACTAGCACCCCATGGAAAAAAATGTATATCCATAAGGTATCTTCAAGAAATTAAGGTATACTACTTATACAACCCCTATGATAAGAAAGTGGTTGTCACCAGATAAGATATATTTATTAAGAGGAAAAAAATACTCAAAATGATAGTAGGAAAAAGAATTACATTGAGGAAATTGATGTTCAAGAAACACAATAGTTTTTAAAGGAAAAATTTCAATATCTCCTCATTGAAGAAGTAGTTCCTAAAAAAATTGTTCTATATAAGAGTATGAGAGAGGTAAGAGAACCACAAGGATATGGTTTTCTAGTCACTAACGATTGTGGCTCATTAATGGTCGAAAATGATGAACCTATCCACTTAAGAGAGGAAGTAGAGAGATTATAAGATTCAAGTTGTCAAGAATATATGAATTAGGAATGGATTCCATTTATCAAAACCATTTTTGGGTTCTGGTTGATAAGACAATTGGAAGAAAGCTCATTGGATGAAAAGAGTATTCAAGAGAAAAATGCTCCTAGAAGGAAAATAAAATACCTATAAAGTGAAGATGGTAGCTAAATGGTTCAAACAACAGAAATTAATTGACTATGATGAAACAATTTCACCAGTTTCTATGTTTATGTCGATCAGAATTATACTTAATATAGAAGCATACCATGACATTGATATTTGGTATATATTTTTCAAAACTAAATATTGTAATTGGAACCATCATGAAGATTTATATATGAAAAAACCATTAGGTTTTTTTACTCTGGGTGATTCCAAAAGGATTTTCAAGATATATATATCCATTTGTGGATAGATTCAAGAATTCAGTTCATGGAACATTTGATTTAAAAACGCTATAAAAGATTTTTTTTTCATTAAGATTCAATTTGAGACATCTGTTTACAAGTCATTTAGTGGGAATCTGATCGTTATCCTAGTATTACATGTTGATGACATATTACTTATTTGAAATGATATACTAACCTTACCGTTGACCACAGACTTGTTAAAAAAGTTTTTTTCAAGAAGGAATTAGGTGAAGAAGCCTGTATTATAGGGATTGAGATTATTTCTGATAGATCCAAGATTCCTATTGGACTAATTCAAATTACATACACTGAAAATATACTAAATAGATTTAGTATATAATAATCAAAGAGGGGATTCGTTATATTGTCACATGGTTTGCATCATTATAAGAAAATGATTCCTCTGATACGATAAACGATAGATAGAATGAGAATGATCCCATAAGCTTCAACTATAGGATTAATCATGTAATCCATTTTATGTACTAGACTTGATATTGCATATTAATTGAGAATTATAGGAATACATAATGAATATCCATGAAAACAGAATTGGACCTCTGTTAAGGAAACCATTATGTATATGATAACTACTAAAGATATTTTCCTAACATATATTGGAGATAATGATCTAATAATCATGGGTTATACTGATTCTAGTTTTGAAATATGTAATAATGATAGGAAGTCACAGTTAGGATATGTTTTATGTCTAAATAGAGGAGATTTGAGTTAGAAGAGTTTAGTGAATCTTGGTGTTGATGATTTTACATTAGCATCTGAGTATATTGTGGATTCAGATGTTGGAAAGGAAATTTTTTTTATAAAGAATATTCCCCACAATGTTTATGTGTTACCTAGTAGTAAAGACCCTATTACCATTTATTTTAATAAAACATGAGAGATGGTTATTTAAACAAATACTAGGTTAAACCAATAGACAAAGAATATACCCTAAAAGTATCACCTATTAAGGGATATTTTCAAAGGTGTGAGGTTATTGTGAGCATAGTTACCACAAAGGAGAACATGGCTGGATCCTTGACTAAATTCCTATCTTATTATAAGGTTGATAATCATGTGGGAGTTTTTGAGCTAACAATTGTCAGAAGGATTCTCTTGTGAAACTGAGATCCTATATGATTTGGTTCTTTAGAACCAACTTTTTTGTATATTATTATAACCTTTATTCATAGTCTTGATTATTAGTAAAATCATTATCACATCATGATTGTTCTTCTATGTAACACGGTAAGTGATAATTTCATAAGAGTAGATATCATCCTATAACGTCATTGTAGTTATCTACGATGATGAGAAACCAAATGTTTTTTGACACTATTTATAAATATATTTTCTAAAGATGGATGATATCATGTAAGGGACACCAATGATATAGACTATCAGGGGTAGAGACTCATAGAAATTCAAGGCACCATCTCAAGGTGTATTCCCTTAGTAATATTAAGTGTACCATATTTTGAGTAAGACACCTATGAATAGGAAATCTGCATTTATATGTGTATTTGGATGTTCCTATCTATGAACCAGTGTATTGGTCTTCAGAAATTAATATTGTTATTATTGAGTATTATAAGTCACATACATTTATGTATTGATGAAACCCAGGAACACATATGTTCATAGTGATGTGGGATACATTCGGTGAATCACATGTAATAATATATTAATGAATATTATGAGAAAATACTTCTCTCTTATGTTCATTAAAAATTTTGATATCAAAGACCCTTTGATATATGTGATATATCCTAAATAAATCTATAGCCTTATAACCTATAATCAATTTAAATTTCTAGGAAATCAAAGAAAGAGTCATAGATCACATTGGTTGTTGGCATAACAATGAATCCTTATTTATTAGATATATAATGATAAGAGGATTATATCACATTATAAGTGCATGTATGAGGTATTATGAAATTTTGGGAAAACTAATTTCTTTATGAGTGCATTGGAATGATTCTACATTTGAACAACTGACATTAGGTTGTTTCTCCTAATTCTAATGAGAAAGAGGACCATAGGGTCATACGAAAAGTATATCCAGAACCTCAGTGAAATAATAAATTATTATTTATTATTTAAAAAGATGAATACATATTTTTGGTGCATGTGGTTTAATATTGATTCTTGTTTTTTTGGTCATATATATTCTATCCCCAGTTATTCAAGAGAATACAATGTGAGAAGAATATTATATAAATATTTATTTTCTATTTAGTGAATATAATATTTATTTATTCAATTGAGAATTATTTAGTGGAATTTATTTACTAGATAAATATTCATTATTGATGTCCTGATAAATATTGTGGATGAATGGAGAACTGAGTATTTAGGTTCAGTGATAAATAATATATATTTATCATTATATTATTAAATAACATTTAATTTAATTCATGAGTAAAGAACATATTTAGGGAATATTAATATTATAATAATTTTATACATTAGGATCTTCTAGTGATTAAATAAATAATAAAGTTAACTTTTGGAAATATTTATTTCTAGATCGTAGCGGTATTCAAACAAAATTATATAATTTTTCCATTAGAGATAATTCATTTTCAGTTGTGCACAAAGACAGTTAGAGAGAATCATCTCAAGCCATATATAACTCCCTCTCAAAGAACACTCCTAAAATGGAGAATGATATTCCTCCACCTCATACTAGAGAGATCGAGAAGAATGATTTTGGAGTGATTCTCATGGTGATCAGAGGTATAAGATAGAAGTGATAGGATACTTGGTTCTAGAACCCATATATTTATGTGGCATGTTTCAAAGAATTATGGAACATGTTTGGATCAGTAATATGGGGAATGTTATCTTTATTACATCAACGTAATTATGTTAAAAAAATATTTTTTGACAGATCCAACCATGAAAAAATAATTCACCCAATGTAAATTTTTAATTTAATAAATTAATTTTAAATAATATGTGATGATCCACGACATGGTTCCAACAATATATCAATTTTCTATATTCATTTATTAATATATTTTTATCAAAACATTCATCATTGTGAAAAATTTCATATTTATCATCGATCCAGAAAAAAATAAAAAATGGGAATGGCCCATCACATATTTCTTTTGTGCACAAAACCTACGCACATTAAGTGGATTCATGGTTGTCCCTAACTATGTTCCGAAGGCTGTATTCCCTTAAGGGTGATACAAACTTTTTAATTGATAAATTTGTCATGGTCTAAGAATAGTTAATCAAACCATGAGCCTAGCCTATGCATGGTGGTTCCTTGGGTAGTGTTGGATGCACGATTGTCACATAGTTTATCCAACAATGTGGCAAAAACAATTTATACCCTTACTGAAGGGGTAAATTACCCCTTTACCATAAAATTGTTTTAACCTTGAACTTTTTATTTTTCCTCAAATGGATAGCACTACTCTTGTGTGGGATCTCCTCCTCAATCTTACCCAAATATTTTACATTGTTCATCTATTGAAACTCTTTTTTATTTGTGATTGGGTGTTTTTGATCCACAATGGTATTCTATCCACTCATCCTTCTTCTTTACATTGTTTATTTACTCATATTTTATGCTATTTTGTGCCATTTCGTATTCCATATTTTCAGGATTTTCATATATTCATCTAATTTATCCTATTCAATCAGGATTAATGTGCTTGAAGTGAATGAGAAGAGTTTTATGAGACTAAGTAAGGTGGGACATCACATTTTACGAATGTCTCATTGCATTTATATATTTATTTTTTTTCGTGAAACATACTTATAAAAATTATTTCTCAATAAAGTCCAATTATTTAAATTAAATTTATAACAAGCTTAATATGGGAATACCAAATCGAAAATCAACACTTTTTGATGATTTAACAGACATGAGCCATTTTTGTGTGTTCCCTTCTTTGAATTCCTAAATTCCTCTTTTCCTTAAACCATTAGACCGTCTTGAAAGATAAAACATACCATTATTCCTAATTCAATGTAATACAAGTGTATAGATTTTAGGATACCTTGGATAGACTCATCATTCATTATAAATAGAACATGTTAGGGATTATAGATTCATTGGGAGTGTTACTTGTATCCTTATAGAATACCTTATACATGCATATAGGGTGGATCAAAAACCTACCCATGGGACATACCAGTTTCCTTGTGGAGTCACCATGGATGGGATCAGTCAAATAAGAGTTATACCATGCCATGAGAGATACTCGGTCCCCTACATGCGATATATGGGATGATCTCAGAGGGTAATGCTTACAGTATACCAAGAGCGATACTTGGGATTCATTTTGTGGATATCCGTGGATAAAATCTTATGGTGTTTGTAATTTATATTTCCCCTAGTATTAAACATGTGAATTTATTTATAGATCACCTAGGATGAGATTATGATTCCATATATTATGCTCTATGTAGGTTTTAGGTTGCAAAATAAGAATGCATAACTGTTAGTCCTTGGATGTGTCTTCTAATCAAAAATACATTATTAGGTTTATTTCAATCCTGATACTTTAATTTTTATTACCCATTATCATACCCATTTTATATATATATTAGTTCAACTTGGTTCATAGATTTCTACATTAGGCTGTAGTTTGTGGATTCTGACAATTAACCTTGTTGAACCCAATCTCATGTGAGTTACCGATTTATTTATTGCATCACTTATATTATTATCAGCACACTGGTCATTTTATATTTATAGATTGGATTATTATGAACACCACTAGTTGTGGAATACTTTTTATATTTCACACCCTAATAGGGTCGACCATGGTACACAACCAGACTTCAAGACAATGAGGAGTAGATAAAGGGAAGCAATTGGCATCTGATGTTTTATTCTTAATACAACTATAGATCACATGATCACATGACCAATCCTATGCTCGGTGTTTTTCTAGTAGAATCATTTGGTTATTTTTATATTTTTTTATAATTTTGGATATAAATGTTTCCCTTTTATCCTATGTACTACATTTTTAATAACTACATGACATGATCATCATCATTGTTTTTAATCTTTTTATGATTCAGATTATGCTTGATTTATTTGTGAGATGAATTGTTATTCCACTTCACTCATTTATTACTCCTTCTTATTTTTATATTTATTTTGTATCATGGTGATAAAATATAAAACATGGGTGTGTAGTCTCCCCATTTAAACACTATAGACCCTCATTGCCAGTCATGAGCATATGGCATATAGAGAGGCACACTTTGAGGTCATGTGGCTAACCATAACATGGCACCACTTAGTGTCTTCAAGGGTGAGATGTTGCATTTATGTTACTGATGTAAATATCACTGGGAATCCCCCAGAGATAAATTATTCAGTGAGGCATATAATGGATTAATTAAAAATGATGCACTTAGAATAAACCAATTATTTTTTTGGTTAAAAAAATATAACATGTCCATTGGTATATTTTTGAATTAATAAATGTACACCTAAAAGGTCTTGAATCGCAATAATATAGATAACAATCATTTATGTAATCCAATGGTTTTTTTGAAATTTTAATATTTGGATGAATCAATTTCACCCTTCTAAAAAAATGATTTGTTGGCCTAGATAAACTATATGTCACAACCATTAGAGAACATATACATTTTATTAATTGTACACATTATGATATTACTTATTCTTAAAATTATTTAGAAATATTTAGCTTATATGGTAAATAATTAATATAGAGTAGGATTATCAACATTATTTCTATATATATGTCACTATTTACTTGAGTATTTTCAAATATAAAACATCTGTTAAAAATATTGTATGTTTCGCAGGTAGAAGTTATTTATCAGACCCACATAATGCATGATCATATAAAGGCTATGTATTTATTAATTGAGGCACCCCAATTTATTGGATATAATTAAATAAAATAGAATTTTCAACATCATTTAATAAATTAAAAGTTATATAATATCAAGAGGCATGTACAAAATTTGTTTGGTTGTAGCCTATGAGCTAACAGATTCAAGATGATGGTGGATTCATTATAAATAACATCCTAAAAATACTATTAGAATATAATGATTTAAGAATCACATTATGTATGGATTTATTTATTAAAAATTACTCATGGAAACACATACAAATAAAAATATTCTCTTATATAAATGATTAAATATTGAATTTAGATACCATCTTGAAATATGTTTGATTCAACAATAAAATTGTATAATTATTTATAAAATATCTCTCTATCAGTGATTTTTGAAATCCCGTACATGAATAGGGATGTGTAGGTTATAAATTTTTTAATTTATTTATGGAATATAACTTTTGGGGGTAGTATATGTAGTTTTATATTGTTCCTTATTCTGTTTTATTGTACTGTTATCTTTTTTGGAAACCATTTTTAATAATGCAACATCAATACCCATATGATGTTATAAGCGATGTGTATCTGAAGGAGAAGTGTTAATAATCCACCTTCAATGGTTTCTGCAGAATTTGTTTTGGGCTACCCACCTACTCTAATCACCACATACCCCGTCACTACACTTATTATAAATGGAGAGTGCAGTATTCTTTAATGATAGAGGTAATAGATTAATAGTTTCTATAATAAAATTTTATTTATTATTAAATTTTCATTATATTTATCTTATATAAATTTTAATTTTATATTTTCACAAAAATATATATATATTATTTCTAGGAAATTATTCACTCATGAGAGTGTAACCAAATTATTTGAAAGAAGAAAATTCTAGTTGATGAAGACCATTGATTGTTATGAAAATATATTGAAGTCCATGTATGTGCCTAAATGATGACAACCACAATCAATGCATTGAAAAATATACATGATGGATCTAAAAAATTTACATTTCTCCCTTGTGGTCATGCATACCTCTATATCAAAACCTTAATATTAAAATCATATAAATCTATGTTGAATGCTCACCTAGTACCCCAAAAAATCCAATGGTAGAGTTATATGAACCAATGATTGTGCATGCCTCTACATGGAACTATATAATGATTGAGAATTAACACCATAAATAAAATACATTTAAAACCCTTCCTAATTATAAAATATGAATATCATAAATCATGGATGCACTATCTTTTACATTCAAAAATGAATCAGACTATAAATATTCAATAAAGGTAATAAGTGACTTAAAACAAAAACTAATTTATGAAACTATGTTGTGATGATAATTTATTGATAAAATCCTACCAAAATACCATATCATTTAGTGTGTAAAGAATATCATGTTAATATGAATGGTCATCTTGTAGATGAAAATTTGTGAAATGTATGCCAAAAATGTGCAAGTATTAATGAATATTTTTCCGATTATTTTAATTTTTGAAATATAATAATGTATATTTTATTATTATTTAGTTTTTTTATAAACTAGATGATTCACTTACTATTGGTGAATAAGGCTTAAATTTGGTGTTTTTCTTTATCTATAACACTGTGGACATATTAGTGTGGGGGGGGGGGGAGCTCAATAATTGAATTCATTAAGAAAGTATGAGGAAAAAACATTTAGATTATTAATACCATGAACAACCCCCTCCCCAACATACCATTATAATATATATTATTTTAATAATATTTATAAGATAAAAGTGTTGATTTTTTTAATAAATTTAATTTTTATATGAAATGCACGGTCTACTACAAGGTCATGGGATTGTTTATCATGATTTTACAAAATAAAATGTTAAGGAAATCAGAAATACATGGTCTTGTGCATGGTTCAAATACATTGAATGGAGATCATGAGTTCCTAAAATACAAGTACTAAATGCTATATTTTTTTATAAATATCGTATTACGTGCTATTATTCTTATTATAATAAATTTTTTATTGACATGAAATGAGTTTAGTAATGTTACTATTATAAGGACATTAATGAATTATATGTATAAATTATTAGAATTATACATTTTAAGAAATTAGTAATTTTCATAATATAATTATTAAATTATTATTATTTTTATACGTTTTATCGACTTATGAAGAGAAAAAATTAAACTTTGTCCCCCTTTGTTTGACACATGCATCAATGTTTAGAGAAAACTATCTTTTAAATTATTCATGTAAAACTCCATGGGAGATTCACCATGGTGATAGGATGGTTTGATTTCCATCTATTTTTTTATTCTTCTTCCTCCACTCCTTTAACTACTTATATTAAAACCTTTTTGTTGGGAAACCTACACTCAAGGTTCATGGATGATTGGGGTTTCACCAATGAAATATGAAATTAATATAAACCATTTGGATTTATGTGAGTAATTATAGAGGATAATTTTATTGGTATACCGCACACCATTATGAGTCATATCAAATCTCTATGGGTCATTAGTAATTATTCCTCTCTTTAAGGAATTTTCAGATTGTATTATTTTGAAAACATCACAACCCTTTATATGATTATATCAACCTATATGAGAATTGTTATGTTGGTAATAATTTAAAGAATTTTATTGAGTACCATGAATTAAGGATGATCAATTACCATTAAACTCACTACCAAAAATGAAAATTCTTAGTTCAATTTAATTATATAATTTAATTTTTTTAAATTTAAATATAACAAATATAATTCATTACTAAATTATAGTTCATTGACTTATAATTTTTTTTTCATTTTAACATACACAATATTTAGGATATCAATGGGTTTTCATATAGATTGTATACTTTTTTCTTTAAATGAAATTTTTCCTCACCTCAAATGTTCTGTGAAAGGATAATATATTTAATTATAAAATAATTCAAAATTAAAATTATGATAGGTTTATGATTTATTTATAAAATTTTAATATTCTAATTTAAAATTATAACACAAACATTACAATTTTGTTTGGATAACGAAAAATGTATTTTATTGAGTATTGATATCATTAGACTCAATTTCTGTTATTTTTTAAATAGATATTATACATTTTTATTTCAATTAAATTTATTAGGTCTATATATTTTTATTCAATTATATTGTTTTTAGTATGAAGCAAAATTATATATTTTTGTGAATGGTCTCCTTGTATGAGATGTTTTATTTTATTTAAATACTGATAATGTTGTTCTCATTGATTTAAAACTTTATAATTAGTATGTCATTGAGGGTACCTATATATATTAAACCACTTATTAGGACATTATTTTGATATCCATGTAAATTATTTTAACTTTTGGGAACATTCATTTTCATAATTCATGGAGATCCTGAAATTCATTATCATTATTTAATTGATTATTGTGAACATTAGTTTAATTAATTATTTTGTGAATTATGAAATTTTTGTGTTGAAATCAGATTATCCAAATTCTATCTATGTGTGAAAACATATTTTCAATTTTCTAATAAAGCACATGTTTAAAAAAATATAACATCATTGTACATTATTTATTTAAGGAATATAATACAACAGTTTTAAATATTACATGAAAGAATTATTATTATGTAAGAGTAACGATTTTATTGACTAAAATATATAGTGCTTCGTTTGTGTGTGTGTGTCTATATATAATAAGTGATATATATATATATATTATGTATTATGTATATATAAATATCTGTGTTTATATATATGATGCATTGTTATATATACAATTCCCTGTAATATGTATATTATAAAGGGTCGGTGATGTATATTATATGTATATATCCTTGAAATATTTAAATATACATTATGTGATATATATATATGTCTGTTATATTATTATATATATGTTTATATATCATTATAATACAACTATTCATTTATTAGTAATATTGGAGCATATGAAAAACTATATAAAAGAAATTAAAGGGAAAAGGAAGGGAAAATAGAGAATTATGATGTGTAATACACATATGAAAGAATAATAATAACACTAATAATAATATTACATGATGATTTAAATAAAAAAATGAGATTTAGAGAGATATTGAAATGTGAATTTAGTTACTAAAACTAAAAAACATGTGAAATTAATTGAAACATCACCAAAAACAAGAATAATAATAATTATGTGGGTGAATATAAGAGTGTTTGGGGGTCATGATATGATAAGGGAGATATATGGGATAATATAGAGAAAAAAATATATGATATAAATGGAATTCAAAACATGTTGATAAAAAATATTTTAATAAAATTAAATTATAAGCATTTTGTAAAAAAAGGAGCATTGACCCGATTCAACGTGTCCAATCGAGGCAAAGCATCCAAGCCTTTTCTTCCCATAACATATTTCTCTTTCCTCGATGTGGATGACTTGAGAAGATTTATTAATATTATTAAAGGCTTAGTTTCGAATGGATACAATGATTTAATGATTTATTGTATAAACTTTGGGTTGTGAATGATTCTCTTCTTCCCCATGCTGAAGTACAAAATCATTAAAATTTTCATTAATATAGGGGATCTAAGACTATTTATTTCATATTATTATTTTAACTTATCAGGACTTGTTTTCCTTTAATTATATATATGGATCAGATTATAAATAAGATAATAGTATGGAAATTATCATAAAAAGATAAGATGAAATCATTTATAGTGGATAAATATTTTTTATTCCAAAATATTTTATATCATACAATGGATTATAATTTTAATTGTTATTAAAGAATTTAAAATTACATTCCATGCTACTATTATTGAAGACATGGGATTATCAAAGAGATATATATTATTATCAAAAAAAATATTATCATCACATATTGTGTGAATTAATTTTTAAATCCTTTAAATTGTAAATCACGAGCTACTAGATTCATTTTACAGATATTATCACATGATATGGAATTTGTAATACTGTTCTTTGAATTATATATTACAGAGAAAAAGGTAATAACTTGATTCTATTTTAATTGTTCATATTTTGATATATGTTTTTTTGTATAATTATGTAAATGGAAATTTGAAGTGGGACTATTATTTCATGTTATAGAAAATTTCTATTTAATATTTACATGCATCAAAAAATGGTGGGGTTTTTTATTTTTGGGGGTTTATTTTCTATTATTTATGCTTTTATTTGTTATTATACAGATTAATAACTATTTGGAAGTGTTTCTTTATTTATATTGATTAGCATGGTAGAATTATTGATATTGATTAATAATATAATGGTGATAATGTTATGAATATAATTGAAGTGGAATGAGAATAATGACTAAATATCCTCTTAGAAAAAATTAAATAAGAAATTAATTATATAGGAATATCATGTTTATTATAACTACTGTGAGCTACTAACGTTAGATTTCTTAATACCAAAAAAATATAGGACTAACAAACCAGTTAATTATAGGGGGAATTAAAATGATTTATTTTTAAATATAAAATTTTTGGAACTGAATAAGACCATTCCTGTTAATAAAAGACTTCATTGACTACAATCCATGGACTTTATTCCCTTAAAATGTGTTTGTAATATACAATAATATGTATTTTTAACCATCATATTAGATCCTTGTTGTAAATTATTGATAATATGATGTGGTAGAAATATATGATGGAAAATAGGATAGATATCCAGGGAAGTATTTATGATAGGAATATTTGATGAATGTTTATCTAGGTGCAAGGGATGTAGTTGTAGAATCCCATAATTGTAGTATATATTTTACTATAAATGATTTTTAGGGTGATATCATTCTTCACAACGTCTAAAATGATGGTTGTGATACATAGGTAAATTAAATTAATCCTCTTAAAAATATAATTAAGATAACATATAACATATCTACATATGATAAAAAAATATCACTTTATTTTAAATTATAAAATTTCTATGAAATAATATTAAAAACACTTAATTTTTAAATAATTTTCTAAATAAAAATAATTTATCATTTTTTTATTTTTTAATAATTTAGAATGTAAAGGTTTATTTATTATGATTTTTTTAGCATTTTCGGAAAATATCAATTTTTATATGAAACTACTTTTTATAAAAATTATTATTATCATGACTATATCAATAAATATGAATGACCTAGAAGGTAAAATAACCATTTATGTGGAAAATATGAGATTATGAATTAAAATTATGATTTTTAAAATATTATTTGAACATACAGTACCCTTTACCAACTTTTTTAAAACTAAATTAAAAGGTTACCTTAATAGAGAAACTATTTTATATATTTTCATTGAATTGAATAATTTTTTTAGATTTTACTTATAGATTAATTTTAATTTGACATAAATGTAATTGATTATATAATAAAGAAATTTACTTCTGAAAAACTGTTGACATTCAAAATTTTAACTAACATGTAAATTTTAACTTTAAAAATAAAATTACATCAAAAACACTTTTTAATAGTTAAGAACATTTATTTTAAAATTTATTTTTCTTGATCAAAATTATTTAAATTGATAAAATTAATATCATATCTCATAATATAATATTCATATTAATTTATATTATAAATATTAATAACATTTGTAAAGGTATATATTGTAACACCCTTACCCTAAAAGGCCAGATCAAGTGCCTTACTTTATTACATTCACATAGATACATGATTTAAAATTATAGTGATCAAATGGTTTAATAGTTCAGGAAAACCATATTAAAAGTAAGATACAAATTAAATTTTGAAATAGAAAAAAAAAATTCATAAAAAACTCATAAGCTTCATCCATGAAACTCATTCAATGTATTCATATTCATAAATTCAGGAAAGGAAACCTTATAAGGGTGAGATAAATTGATCAATAAGAGTAAGTACAATGGATGCAATATTAAATCAACAAGAATAATAAAATGGTGAATAAATAGGAACAAAAGGAACTCAATAATTGGACAGGGAAAAATCTATATGGAAATGTATGAAACAAAAAAAAATTAAATTAAATAAATAAACAAAGAATGAAATGCATCTATAAACTTTATCATATTTAAAACCACATGGATAATAACAATAATAACTAAAATATTTATGAAAGAAATGCTTAATTATTAGACGTTATATCTAAGGTCCATGAAAATTTAAACTACGAAGACCTTTCAAAAGATAGTTTAAAACTACGTGTAGAGACCTGTTTAATTTGGCCAACTTATTTGTCCCATGAGAACTTGTCTATACAGCAAGGGGATTTATATATATTCTAGGGCCCACCCATCACTGCCTGTCTATATCAGTCCCCATAGAATAATAGATTAAATTAATAAACAACATTCCTTATCAAATATCCATACTGAATTAATAATATGGATTTTAGCAATATTTTCTCATAGGAGTATAAGTAACAACAAGGTTTGTTGATGTTGATGAAATGAAATACCATTGAATATCATTAAAACATTCTTGTGAAAAATAGATTTCAATCCATTTATAGTGTCCCATACCACATTTAAAATTTTTAATCATAATTACAATGAAGTAATAACATTAAATGAAGCATATAATATCATGAAAATATGAATATTAGTGATATAAAATTTCAATGTATTGAACATACACTATGTAATAGTGAATGGGTGCATGACATCAAATAAGTCTCAATAGAATATAAAATGAGATAAAATCCCTTACTTTGAGAATGAATTTTCACATGACTATTGGTATTATTAAAAAAATATAAATATTTTAATTATTTACATAATAAATAACATTTTTTATGTATATCATTACTTTTATTTCACTTATAAAAATATTTTATGTGACTACCTAAACAATTAACTTTATGTCTTGTTCATGACCACATTCGGATTATGTGTCAAAAATGAATTTGGTAGGTCAACATATGGTTAAAGTGGTAATTATATAATAATTTTCATAATTAAAATCATTAAATAATTATAATATTCAAATATCAATTATACTTTTAAAACCAGTCATGAAATATGGTTATGAAAAATTATCCAACGTTACAATAGCAAAGATGATAGGTCGTATGTACCCATGAGTAACGTTCACATTTTTCAGTGATCATTATTGAAAAAAAATTATGTAACATTATATATTTCGAGAGATATAGTTAAATAATAAATAACATGATATTTTATAATATATACTTATATATATGATTCTTGTGATGAAAAATGAATCACATCGTGTCGAGGAGGTGACAGTCCACACATCCATGACCGACAATATCACTTTTTAGTGTGTGAAAAGGGTAATAAAGAAAATAATTTATTATATTTCCATAAATATGATTATTTTGTTAATATCATATATTTTTCATTAATGTTAAATATTTATAATTAATACAATCCATAATACATTCTATGTAATCTGTGAATGTATCTCATTGCGATGATGAGATGGTAGTCTACCTGCCCACAAACGATGTTATCGTATTTAAACTAAATGAAAAGAATAATGGTATATGTTATATAAAAATTAATGAATCATAATAAAATTATAAATTTAATATATATCATATATAAACATAGTTTCCATCATTATATTTGCTGATGAATAAGACCATTATTTTTAATAATAGGCCTGATTGTCTAGATTCCATAGTCTTTGTTTTATTTAAATTGTGTTTGTTATATACAATTTATATATATATTTAAACTAAGATATTATATCCTTTTTTTAAATGGATGATTACCGATATGGTTGGAATATATGATGGGAAATTGGATAAAGGCCCGTGGAAGTATTTATGATTGGAATATTTGATAAGTGGTCATCCAGTTGTGAGGGTTGTAGTTGTAGCATCCCATGATTTCTGTATATCTTTTTCATTAAATAATTATGAGTGTGATATATTTCATAACAAAGTATAAAATAAAGGTAGTGGTACATTAGTATATTAAATTATTCATCTTTAAAATAGAATTATGATAACATATAAGATATATATATATGATATATAATATTGATTTTTTAAAAAATATAAAATTGATATGAAATAATATTATAAACAATTAATGGTTCAAGTCATTATTATATAAATGTTGTATATCTTTATATTTAATATTTAATAATTTTTAAATTTATAAAATAATATTTTACCTATAATGATTTTCTGAGCATTTTTTGAAAATATTGTTTTTTATATTAAAATGTTTTTTATGAAAATTATTTTTTCCTAACTATATCAATAAATTAAAATGATTTAGAAGGTAAAATATCCATTTAAGTTAAAAAAAATATTTTATTCTTGATTAAAATTATGCTTTTTGAAATATTAGTTGAACTTAGAGTACCCATTAACAATATTATTAAATATAACGTAAAATGCTACAATTATAAAGAAATTGGTTTTATATTTTCTATTTGAATTAGTTAAAAAATTGAATTTATTTATTTATTAATACTAATATGAAATAAATGTAATTTTTATATAATAATTAATTTTATTTCAGAAAAAATATTAGAATTCATAATTTTATCTCACATGTAAATTTTAAGCTTAATAACATTCTTACCTCAAAAACAATTTTTAAGAATTAAGAACATTTATTTTAAAAGAAACATATCTTGATCCTAATAATTTTAATTGATAAAAATACTATAATATCTCAGAATATAATAATCAAACTAATTTATTTTATCAATATTAATAACATTGTTGAATGTAATTGTTATAGCACACCGACCCCGTAAGGATAGAGTTGGTGCCTTACTTTATTACATTGGCAGAGATACATTATTCAAAACCCAATAGATAAAATAGATTAATTGTTTTTGAAAACCATATCACATTAATTATACCCATTACATTGGAAAATTTAAAATAAAACATAATACATAACAATAAATCATACACTTTATTCATGAAACTCATTCAAAATATTCCTCCTCATAACATGGGGAAAGGGAACATTATAAGGGAGAGCTAAAAGTATTAGTGAGGGTAAGTACAACTAAAGAATTATTGAATCAATAAGAATAATGGAATTGTGAATATCTAAGATCACAATCTACTCAATAATTTGATACCGAATAATCTATATAGTTGTTTAAGAAAATAAAAATCCAGGTAATTAAATCAATAAACTACAAATTAAATGAATCTATAAATTTTATCATTCAAAAATATCATGGATAATAACAATAATAACTGAAATAATTATGATGTAAATTCATAATTATTTGAATTCATATCTAAGGCCCATCAAAATAATTACCATCAAGACCTTTCACTAGAAAAGTTAAAATTAGGGTAGAAACCTATTTAATTTGTCCATATTATTTTTATCATGATAACATGTCTATACCTCGAGAGACTATATATATTCTAGGGACCACACGTCAGTTCCGGTCTAAATCTTTCCCCATATCAAATAATTGATTCAATTAATAGAAAACATGCCTCATCAAATATCCATACTGAATAAGGAATTTGGATTTTTCAATATTTCCTCTTTAGAGGATATGTAACTACAATGGTTGTTGATGTTTATGAAATTAAATAACATTGAATATCATTAATACATTCCTTTGAAAAATAAAATTTTAATACTCAATAATATCCCATACCACTTTGTAAAATTTGAATCATAATCCCGATGAATTATTAACATTAAATAAATCAATTAATATCATAATAATATGGAGATTCATGATATAAAATTTCAAAGGGAATAATATACACCTTATAATAATGAATATGTGCATGACATCAAATATGTCTCAATAAAACGTAAATTGAGATGAAACCCCTTAACGTGGGTCTGAATTGTCACATTTTTATTTGTCTTCCTAAATAATATACTTACATTAATTATTTAATAAATTATGAACCTTTTTATTGTTTATCATAAATTTTATATCACTTATTACAATTTTTTTAAAAAACTACTTATACGATTAACTTTACATCTAGTGTTATGACCATATTTTTATTATGTGCCCAAATGATATTGGTCATTCATCTTATGATCAAGGTGGTAATTATATAAACATATATATAATTATAATAATTAAAATGTTAAAATATTTATATAAAAATTACACTTTTAAAACCATTCAATAAATAGGGCTAGGAAAAATGAACCAACATTACTATCATAGAAATGATAGGTTGAATGTATGCATGAGTATCATTCCTATTTTTCAATGATCATTATATAAAGAAGGTAAGAAACAATATATATTTCAATAAATAAAATTAGATAATAAATAAAAGTTAATTTTACAATATATACTTATATATTTAATTCTAGTGATGAAAAAGGAATCGCATCATGTAGAGGAGGCGGTAGTTCCCATATCCTTGACCGATGTTATCATTTTTTAGTGTTCTAAAAGGGTAAAAAATATAATGATATATTATATTTTATGAAATATTATTATTTCATGAATATAATATATTTTTAATTAATTTTTCATTCCTTTAAATACACCAATCCAAAATAAATTCCATGTAATGTGTGAACGTATCACATCACATTGACGAGTTGGTAGTATTCCCGTCCCAAAACAATGTTATCTTATTTACACCAAAAATAATGCGTAAAGGTATGTCTTATATAAAAATTAATCAATCGCAATACCATTATAAATATAACATATATCACAAATAAACTGATTTTCCATTAAAATGTTTGGAGATGAATAAGACCATTCCGGTTAACAAATAGGCTTGAGTGTCTATATTCCATGGACTTAGTTTCAATTAAATATCCTTTTCAATATACATTTAATATGTATTTTTTATCTAAGATATTATATCCATGTTGTAAATGATTATGAACCTGATCTGGTTGGAATATATGTTTGAAAATATGCTAGAGTTCTAGAAATGTATTTATGATTGGAATATTTGTTGAGTGATAGTCCAAGAGTGAGGGTTGCAGTTGTAGTATCCCAAGATTACGGTATATATTTTAAATTAAAAAATTATGACTGTGATATCCTTCATCCCATAGTCTAAAATAACGGTTTGGATTACTAAATTAAATTAATCAACTATGAAATATAATTATTATATCATATAAGATTTTTATATATGATATAGTATATCAATATTTTTTAAAATTGTAAAATTTCAATGAAATCATATTAGAAACACTTAATGATTATGGTATTTTTTAAATAAATGTATTTTATCTTTTTTTCTTGTATTTAGAATATAAAAATTTACTTGTAATTATTTTTTGATCATTTTCGGAAAATATAAATTTTTATATGAAAATATTTTTTATGAAAATTATTATTTTCTTGAATATATCAATAAATATAAATTAAGAATAAGGATTAATAACCATTTTTGTGGAAAATATGAGATTAAGGATTAAAATTATTATTTTTAAAATATTATTTGATCATATATTACCCATTAACAAACTTTTTAACAACTGCAGTAGATGGATACCATGATAAAGAAATTTATTTAATATATTTTCTTCTAATTAATTAATATTTTATTTGAATTCAGTTATAGATTTATTTTAATGTGAAATATATTTATTTTTTATATAATAAATAAATTTATTTTAGAAAAATTATTTGCATTAATAACTTTAAGTCACTTGTAAAATTTTATCATGAAACCCTACTTACCATAAAACAGGTTTTAAGCATTATGTGTATTTATTTTAAAATTTTCTTTTCATGATCTTAATAAATTTAATTGATAAAATTAAAATCATTTCTCATAATATAATAGTCAAATTAATTTTTATTATCAATATTAATAACATGGGTGATTGTATATGTTGTAACACCAAGTCCCAAAAGCCCAGAGTCGATGCCTTACTTTATTACATTTCCAATGATACATGAATCAATACCTATGAGATCAAATAGTTTAATAGTTTTGGAAACTTATATTACATGAATAATACCCATTACATTGGGAAATATAATATAAAACAAAATACATAAAAAAACACACAAGATTCACCCATGAAAATCATTTAAAATATTCCTCTTCATATCATGGGGAAATGAAACATTATAAAGGTGAGCTCAAATGATCATTAAGTGTAATTACAATAGAAGAAATAATTATTCAATAATTATAATGGCATGTTGAATAACTAATAACACAAGGTACTCAATAATTACATATTGAATAATCTATATGGAAATGTATGAAACTGACAATACATTAAATTAAATAAATTTATTGAGAATGAATTTCATCTATAAATATTATCATACAAAAATATCCTGGATAATAATAATAATAACTGATATATTTATAATGGAAATTCATAATTATTAAACATCATACATAAGGCCATTGAAAACATATACCATCAAGACCCTTCAAAATATAGGTTAAAGAAATGGGTAGAAACTTGTTTAATTTGGTCAACATATTTTTCTCATTAGAACATGTCTACACATCAAGGGGATATATATATTCAAGGGACAACATGTCACTACCTGTCTAAATCATTCCCTATATATAATAATATATTCAATCAATTAACATCAAGCCTTATCAAATATCTATAATGAATAAAAAATTTGGATTTATCAATATTTTCATAGAGGAGGATAATTAACAATAAGGGTTGTTGATGTTGATAAAATGAAATACCATTGAATATCATCAAAACATTCTTGAGAAAAATATATTTTTAACACTCCATAGTGTCCCATACCAATTTGAAAATTTTTAATCATAATCCAAATGATGTAATAACATTAATTTAAACATATAATATCATGAGAATAATGAGATTCATGATGTAACATTTTAAATTGAATAATATACACCATATAATAGTGAATTGGTGCATGGCATCAAATAAGTCTCAATGGAATATGAATTGAGATGAAATTTCTTGCATTGAGTTTTAATTATCCCATGTGTATTTATATTCCTAAATAATATACATATGTTAATAATTTAACATACGAATAATGGTTTTCATATTTTGAATAACTTTTATTTGACTTATTACTATGTTGTAAAACCTACTTAAACAATTAACTTTACATCTGTTGTTTTGACCATATTCGGACTATGTGTCAAAAATTACATTGGTAGGTCAATATGTGGTCAAAGTGGAAATTATATTTACATATCTATAATAAAAATAATTAAATAATTATAATATTTATATATTGATTTTACTTTTAAAATAAGTCAATAAATATGGTTATGAAAAGTAAACAATCATTATAATCAAAGAGATGACAAGTCATATGTACGAATTAGTGATATTCCAATTTCTCACTGATTGATATATAAAGAAGTTATGTAACATTATATATTGTAGGAATTATAATTATATAATAAATAATAGGTTATTTTATAATATATACTTATATATATAATTATTGTGATGAAAAATGAATCACATCTTGTCTAGGAGGTGGTAGTCCACACATCCATGACTGATGTTTTCACATTTTAGTGTGTGAAAAGGGTAAAAAATAAAATGATATATTATATTTCTATATATATTTTTATTTCAGGAATATAATATACTTTTCATTAATTTTACAAATTCTTAATTAATCCCATCCATATTACAGTCCATGTTATGTGTGAACATATCCCATCTCTTTGATGAGGTGGTAGTATACCCATCCAAAAATGATGATATCATATTAACACCCAATAGAAAGATTAAAGGTATGCGTTATATAAAAATTAAATAATCATAATTAAAATTTTAATATAATATATGTCATATAAAAATAGATTTTCCTTTACAATACTCACCCATGAGGGGTTCTAAAGGAAAAGTGAACAATCATCATTTCACGAGTAAGTAGTTCACCATACACGAAAGGTATATTCATTTACAATAAGATGGAATTGTGTGAAAATATATTTATAAATATTATAATAAAAAATTATTAATATATTTTCGATATTTAGCTTTTTATATAAGCATTTAAAAAGAATAATTTAATGAGTGGATAAGAAAAAAAAGATCTTGGGGATTGATGTTACCTCTTTTTCGGGTAACTCATTTTGGGTTATACCGAAACAATTCCATTGTATGATTTATTCCAAATTTGGGCCTTCTATGTTGTTTTCAGTCTTTTTGGTAAACTATTTGATCATATTTAATTAGAAAAAATGTCATTATATGTGTGAATAAATCGTATGGGTGAGTGGCTTCTAATAGTGAAGGAGAAGTGACATTCATTAAAACTTTTCTAAAGGGAATTCCATGCATGTTTTCCTATGAAAAGTGGATGAATAATGGTAAAGATCCAATAAAATGTAGTATAGGGCGGACATATGTCCATAAAATATATTTTTGTAATTTTTAAAGGTCATTTTTACCATTAGGTTTAAAGGTTACTCCCATTTTAAGCTAATTTTCCTTTCCATTGATATTATATATTTTACTCACATTCACTAATGTTTTTGGTCAAAAACTAAGTTAAAATAATTATAATTTATAAATTTTTAGTATTAAAAATATGAAATCTATTTTATAAATTCCTATCATAGAGGCGAAATAAATGAATTTAAAATTAATCTTGAAGATGGGACGACAATGTAGGTTTTTTAAATAAAAACATTCAAATGTTTTCTATGTTTTTATATCCATTTTCAAAGTTAAATTTATTCCAATAACCTAAATTATTTAATTCATGAAACTTTTATTTAATTATTGTATAAATCAAATAATAAATGTTATTTAACCTTATGAGTAAATTTGAAGATAGAGAGGTTTTGAATTCAAATTTAGTATTTTTCATTATTCAGCAAAAAATTAGATTTTAATAACAATTTAAAAATATTAAATGTATGATAATTTTTACATTCTAATTTAAAAATATATGTTCATTTTGACTTATAAAAATTATAAAAATTCCTTAAATTTTATTCCAAATAGGTACACCCATAAATTGCGTTAAAAATTGCATTTAAAAAATTGAATTTAATTCATAAAACTGGATTCATTCTTATCATATAAATATAAAATATATTGAATGAATTTCATAAATATATTAATGAATATAATATATATATTACATTGATAACACTTCATAAATTTTAATTAAATTAATATATTATTTTAAAATGACTTTGTAAGTATAAAAATTGTTTTTTATAAAAACATCATCTTCATATGCAGTTGGATCTTATATTAATTTCTAATTACTTTTTTTGAAAATTAATTCAACCATATATTATCATAAGTTAGTTAATAATAATATTAAACATATAATTAATGTCTATTTTGTATCTTATTATATTAAATAATAATATCCTTATAATATAATGTCGGTCAGTACAACTCGATCATGTGTGTAACATAAACAACAAAAAAAGAAATTCTTCTGTGTATTATAATCTAACTAAATGTTGAGTTCATTAAACCCTATAGAATATATTTATTTAAATTATTAAATATATACTAAATCCTTGGGATGTTTTGGTTTTCCTAACCTGCTTTTTATTAAACAATTAAAAATAAATAATTACATAAACTTCACTTGATACAACATAGATGATCGATATGTCTAGTGTCTTTGGGGATAAGGATAATTACATAACAACTTAAAACATGAAATACAACTTCTTTATCAAAAACATCCTTTACATTACCACAACATTCCCTCGTAAATAGCATTGAATGGGATAACTTGAGGACATGCATAAGAAAAGGGTGAGCTATAAAGCCCAGTAAGGAAATAATCATGGAATAATGCGGGGAATACAATACATTTATGAAAATATGCATATCAATATATCATAAGATAAGGATAAATATAAATTCATGATAAATCATGATAATCATAACATGGAAATGTGGCAACAACACTTAAAATAGAATTAGTATGAGATAAGGATCATTGCACATAGACCATGAGTAAACCCCCATTATACATGAAGCATGAGTAAACCCTAGTTTCACATGAATTATTATGAGTAAACACCCATTGAAATGACATATCATGATACTATAATTTACCCAATTCATTGGATAACTATTAGGGCACACACTTTTTAAACATTTCATTTCATGCATAAGTGTGCCACATTGATCATAAAACATTAAATCATTGAACATAATATTTTATTCCATGATAAAAAAATGTTGAAAAATTAATTAAACTCTTTAAAAAATAAGTAAATTTTCATAGAGCTGAATACCCTTGATAGTGAAATGGGCATGATATTCACTACACAATGACTTTGTCTTGGAAAAACGCGGTGCAATTTCGGCAGCATAACTGCGTGTCATTAGAACTCATAAAAATGGTTGATGAGAGATAAAGGGGTGTCTCATCATATTTACATGACATTGATTGTAATGGGGTCATATAGATAAATTTAACAACAAATGGAATGGAATTTAGATTCATGATAAAAAATAATTGCTTGAATGTAAATGAGGATAGATAAATTTCATTCGGAATTTCAGCATAGTAATGGGTGTACATGGGAGGATATTAATGATATCGTAAGGGGTATACCATCATTAAAACATAATGAGGCCTATATGGTGGAGGTTTGAAACCATACCCCAACATTTATAATTGAAATTAAAAGGGAATAACAATTCAAATAATATTGGTCCAAAATGAGAAAGGAAGAAAAACCCTTACTTGGAAGTGTGCTTCCAAAGGCTTGAGAGAGGCTTGAGAGAGGCTTCTTGTGGGCTTGGGGCACCTTGGGAGGATTATATAGAGAGTATGATAGATTTTGGACGATCTCCAAAGGCTTTTAGTGAAGGAGGATGTGGGATCTTGGATGGGTTTATATAGGAAAGGTTAGGGAATTATTAATTATTTAGGTTTGGGAGACATCACATTAAACTAATCCAAACCACAAACCAGACCATTGTTTTTTCCCATGGTTTTTGGAAAAGGGAAGAGGAAAAAAATATTTTATAAGTCCAATGTCTGAAAATATATAAATAATGGGGTTTCTAATGTTGGGGTGAGTAACACCACCAAGGAAAACAATTTAAAATGTAAAAATGTTTACTTAGTCTTGAAGTGTCCACTAATGATTTTTAAAATAATTTAATCAAATCAAAAATCAAATTATTTTAATGGTAAAACATATATTGGCTGAATTGAATGTTTATAGTACTTTATTACATCACTATTGGGTCATTATGATGTTATAAAACACATTATATATTTAAACGGTTTTTATTTTTTTGTCCAATAATTTGACTATCTCAGAAAATTATAAAAAACCCACCATTGGATAATTTCAACATCCTGATTCTAGAAATAAAATTTATTTTATCTATATAATTTTCTAAATATGTTAATTTTCACTTTTAAAATAAATACCGCTATTTATAAAAAACTCTTCGGTTTTGACAAAAATGGATTTCAAAAATTAATAAAAATAACAATTTCATTCATAAAATAATACGATCATTTATATTTAGTAAAAATTAATTTAATAATAATAATATCTTATTAAAATATTATTTAATTCAAAATTCCATTAATTAATCAAAATAGATTTCTTAGTTGAACATTAACTAAAAATACTATTTGTGCTTTAAAAACAATTTACATGGTAACAATAATAAAATAAAAGTATATTCATTATTATAAAAAAAATAATGTACCTAACCATAGTACTAAGGTCATAGTACATAACCATTTACAAAACCCGCAAATGAACTAAGTGTAATGTGTGCGATGGTGGATGTCTCTTGGTATAACGACCCATACTTTACATACATTGTTAATACTTCAAAATTGAAGCACACTTATTACAACATATGACAAAACCACAAAGGACCGTGTAGGTATAGTGTCTTTAGAAACTGGGAAACATAAACAACTGGTTCATAAATCTTCTACAGTGTCTCCCATTTATTTCATCATATCTAGGGTCCCTTTTAGCATATTATACTTAATATCCATCTTCCTGACCTGGGGAAAAGAAAACATAAAAGGGTGAGCTCAAATGCTCAGCAAGGGCAAATAAAGGAAATAAAAATCATATCATATCTTTTTGAAAATCATAACCTGCAAAAGAGATCATAATATCTTAAAATGGAACAAATCATAGAAGTGAAAATGAGATCCCCATAATCATAACATAAAACTTGAAACATTGTGTCATGCACACATAATCATGGAAAATCATTTCTTGTTAGTCATGACTCATTGCCAAGACTATCTTAGTGGACAAAGTCCCTTTCTGAACCGAGTTCACTCCTCGTTTCAGTCCTGTATCACTGAACCGAAATAACCTTCCGTTCCAGCCATGTCTATCTCATGAGATATAAAGTCTTTACCCAATGCATTGGAGGGAGATATAGGTCCCACCCATCTTATAATGAATCCTTTCTTATGTGTGCCACATAGTCATAAAACATACATCATCGCATAACACAAGTAACAAAAATGGGATTCTTGAAACATCATGACATCACAAATCAATTCATATAAGATAAAGGAATTCATAAAAGTAATTCCATCACAACATGATCAATTCAATGTAATAATAGGGATAAAAATATAACCCTTTATTATCTTAGATGGAAAATAATTTTGATAAAACACTTGAACTCCATTCTTGAGGAAAATATCCTTTCTTCTTAAAATTTTTTTTTCCTTTGATAACATATCATACAACTTTAAAACAAAAGAAGTTGACTAAAAATAAACTTGAAAGCTTGTAAAGGAAGCTTCTTTGAAGTAATGTTTTAAAAATCCATTCATGCCGTATAAGTTAAAAAAAACATTCTTCGTACTTTTGTCGGAAAAGTCAAAAAGTACCTCGTACGGAAAAACGACAAAAGATTCCTTTCATATTCTTTACTAAAAACTCACCTAAGGGTAAAATTGGATTTAAACTATTGCAAGTGGATGGAAACAATATTACATATTGAGGGAACATGGATGCGGATGATAAAATACACCCCATTAAATACTTACGAATAAACAATCTCGGATAAAAATGAGATTGTGATATTTCCCTTACCTTAGGTCCGATTTGCTTTGTTCGTGTCCGAAGCTCCTGTATAATGGTTTAAATAATGTTATTGACTTATTCCAGAATCATACATATTGATATGATATCATATATGGTCATATTATTAGCTTCTTGTTATTAATATTTCATTGTTACTTGTTACTCGGGTCTTTATAACTTTTTGTTCTTATGCGTGTTTTGTCGAATAAATTCTTATTATTATCTTTAGGTTATAGATAATTCATTTCCAGAATGGTATTAGTGTAGTATATACCATATTTATTCATTCAATTCATTTATATAATCATTATGAAATGAAGATCATGTAGAACGAGTCGCATCACATCGTGGAGACGGTATTCCGTACGTACGCACGAGTGATGATATCGTTCCTATGATCGTGGAATTGTATTGGAGTATATATATATATATTATTTCAGTATCAATATTACTTCATAATAATCATATATAGTTACTCATTACACCATTATACCCATCCTTGTAAGGTGATGGTGGAAAATAGATTACACCACGGCGTGGAGACGGTATTCCGTACGTACGCACGCGCGGTGATTTCATTTTTTCCGTAGGATGGATAGAAGGTGAATTAGGGTTGTTTCATATTTATAATAACATATCAGTATGTAAGTAATACTGATGTTATTACTTTATCATGAAAAAACTAAAGGAGAAGAAGTTGAAGAAGAAAGAAATTGAAAAGATCGGTAATGGATATTACCTCTTCTTTGGAACGCCTCTTTGAATCCTCCACTTAAGGAACTAAGATTGGTCTTTGGAGAAGACCAGGACCTCTAGGATTATTCTAGGGAAGTGGAGAGGAGAAAATGGCAGGGGATGGCCGAGCTTGAGTGCTCAATTTGGTGTGAGGAGGAGGGGGAGGAGGTGCCCTTTTATAAGGGAGGAGAGGGGCACCTTAGGAATATCTCAAAATATTATTTTATATTAAAGTCAAAATCGGTTTATAATGGTCCAAAGGGTCTTATTTAGAAGCTAAAGTGGGGATGGGTCGAAATCCTATCAACCAATAAGATTTATACAAGTTTAGTTTATTATTTTAACCTTATCAATTAGATTTAACTCTAAGTTAAATAATTTAACTTTTACCGTGTCTTTTTGTTTTCTTACACTATATGGTTAATACACTTACTATAACATGCCAAACGAACCCCAAATTGTTTATTATTAATATATATATCCTTATCTAAGTCATTTGGCCGAACCTTAGATTTTTAGGAATAAAATAACAATTAATAATATAATATTTTATTTAAAAACTATTTTGTGTCAATTTTGACACTATTTGATATATGATTTTTGTGAAAGTCATAACAGAATAATATGTTAGAACCAAGTTGATTAAATCAACATTAATATATCATAGTAACCTAGAAAATTAGTGGAATTCATAAAATGTCTCAAATTACATTTATTTTGGTTTTTATAACATCAATTATGTCAATATTTCATTAATAAGATAATTACTGCATCATCATTGTGTCATAAATAAATTAAATTATTTAATGTCTAAAAATTACAAATAAAATACCCTTATGTAGGAAATATTTTTAGCTTTCTAATGAATATTTATAGTCGAATTTATCTTATGTATAACCCCATATTAAAAATGATTTACTTATTAAACTTTGATTTTAACTATTTTAACCCTTCTTTAAATAAATTAATAATAAATGTCCTAATCTAATCCAAGTGGGCCTAAATGGTCATATTTTATTCCTATGTTTGTTTTTGGTCGAATTACACTTGTCCAATAGAATTAGGTCATGTTTTAGGGTAATATTGATATCATATTTACCCTTAGTTACCCTATTTACTATTAACCGCGGTAAAAATAGTAAAAAGTTACTATTCACCAAAAAATTATTTTCATCTCATTGAACCACATTTTAGTCCTTGATATTAACCGTGTCTCTCGGATTTTTGAAATTCCATTCACAGAAGCAGTAAAATTAAGTTTCATGCAAAATTCAGTTTTTAACCTACCACTTAGTGGTTTCACTATTCATCAAAAATTGAAAGTTTTCAGAAAAATACCAAAATTTCACCCTAGGCTAATTTCGATATTCTGAGTCCAAAAATGAAGTCCATTTTGAAAAATAAAATTTATAAAATTTCAAAAAGTGGTTATTACTATTCATAACGGCTAGTTTTAATAGCATATTGTTGTTTAGTGAAACTCGGTATTGCGTACGACGCAAGCTATCGAGGAAGGTCGCGATTGCGTATAAAGCAAGCCAAGCAAGTGTTGTGTAGAAAAAGATTCCTTTGATGATTTATAAACAAAATATTACTCATAAAAATCTCGGGTGTTACATTCTACCCCCCTTAAAAAGAATTTCACCCTCGAAATTCGTCACATTGTAACAAACAGATGGGGATACTTCTCTCTCATCATATCCTCAAGCTCCCATGTAGCTTCTTCAAGTTGGTGGTTCCTCCATAAAACTTTCACCAATCGAGTGGTCTTGTTTCGTAGGACTTTTTCGCTACGATCCAGAATCTCTATCGGCTGTTCTTCATAAGAAAGATCTTGCTCCAGCGGTACAACTTCTGAGCTGAGTACATGTGAAGGATCTGGTATGTACTTTCTCAGGAGAGATACATGGAACACATCGTGAACTTGAGAGAGATTCGGTGGAAGCGCCAATCGGTAAGCTACCTTCCCAACACGATCCAGTATTTCGAAAGGACCAATATATCTAGGGCTCAACTTCCCCTTCTTTCCAAATCTCATAACCCTCTTCCAGGGAGATATTCGTAAGAACACTTTATCACCCACTTCAAACTCTAGGTCTTTTCTTCGGTTGTCGGCATAACTTTTCTGTCGACTCTGAGCTGCTCTTATGTGTTGTTGAATAGATATGACCTTTTCTGCCATTTCATCAACGAGATCAGGTCCTAACAGCTTTCTTTCCCCAACTTCATCCCAGCAAGTTGGAGTCCTGCATTTCTTTCCATAGAGAGCTTCATAAGGAGCCATCTGAATACTGGAGTGAAAGCTATTATTATAAGAAAATTCCACCAAAGGTAGGTGTTGATCCCAACCTCCTTTGAAATCCATAGAGCAAGCTCTCAACATATCTTCTAGGGTTTGAATTGTTATCTCAGACTGACCGTCTGTCTGGGGATGATAAGCAGTGCTGAAACTCAACTCTGTATCCAGAGTATGCTGAAGACTTCGCCAGAACTTCGAGGTAAATCTCGGATCCCGATCAGATATAATAGAAAGTGGTACTCCATGAAATCCTACCACTTCCTTTACATATATCCTGGCAAGCTGATCTAGAGAGAAATCCTTTCAAATAGGAATGAAGTGTGCAGACTTTGTAAGACGATCAACTATGACCCAGATAGCATTATTTCCTTTGGATGTCTTAGGAAGTCCTGTGACCAAGTCCATAGTGATGTTTTCCCATTTCCATTCGGGTATGGATAATGGTTGTAACATCCCCTTAGACTTCTGTCTCTCAGCTTTAACTTGTTGACAAACCAAGCATCGAGAGACATATTCAGCAACATCTCTTTTCATGCCATCCCACCAGAAGTACTCTTTCAGGTCCCTATACATCTTCGTGCTTCCAGGATGAATAGAGAATGATGAACTATGAGCCTCATCCAGCAGCTCCCTCTTTAATTCGGGGATGGGAGGAACGAAAACCCGATTCCTAAACTTTATTATCCCATCACAATCAAGGTTGAATTCAGGAACATTTCTCACCTTCTTTTGTAACTCAACATCTTCTTTCTGTGCATCTTTAATCTTCACATGTATAGATGTTTGAACATTCATTTGAGAAAGATAATATTTTTCCCCTTCCATTATAATTCCAAGATCCATCCTTTGTAAATCCATAAATAATGGATCTTTTGTGATCCTCATCATGGATAAACTAGCATGGTCTTGTCGACTTAATGCATCTGCCACCTTGTTTGCTTTCCCAGGGTGGTAATGGATTGAGCAGTCATAATCCTTAATCATCTCCAACCATCTTCTTTGACGCATATTCAACTCCTTTTGTGTGAAAATATACTTTAAACTTTTAGGATCAGTATAAATATCACACCTTTCACCATAAAGGTAATGCCTCCAAATCTTTAATGCAAAGATTACCGCAGCCAACTCCAAATCATGTGTTGGGAAATTTTGCTCATGGATTTTCAACTGTCGTGAGGCATAAGCTATCACCATATCATTTTGTATAAGAACACACCCCAATCCCTTCTTGGATGCATCACTGTAGATCACAAACCTTTCTCCACTACAAGGCAGTGTGAGCACAGGTGCACTGGATAACCTTCTTTTCAACTCCTTGAAATTCTCTTCACATTCCTCTGTCCAAACAAACTTAACTCCTTTCCGAGTCAACTTGGTGAGTGGATTAGATAATCGTGAAAAATCTTTTACAAAACGTCGATAATATCCAGCCAAACCAAGAAAACATCGGATCTCAGTTACTGTTGTTGGTCTTGACCATCTTTCGATAACCTCTGTTTTTGTTGGATCCACAGATATCCCCTCTTTTGAGATTATATGACCCAAAAATGCAACTTTTTGAAGCCAAAATTCACACTTGGTAAATTTGGCATAAAGCTTCTCTTTTCTCAGGGTCTTCAATATAATTCTCAAGTGATCTTCATGCTCTTCCTTGCTCTTTGAATAGACAAGAATATCATCTATAAAGACTACCACAAATTTATCAAGATAGTCTCTAAAGACTCTATTCATTAGATCCATGAAGATAGCAGGGGCATTAGTAAGACCAAATGGCATCACTATAAATTCATAGTGTCCATACCTTGTACGGAAAGCCGTCTTTGGTATATCCTCCCTTTTGACCCTTAATTGATGATATCCTGAACGAAGATCAATCTTGGAAAAGTATTGAGCTCCGCGTAGTTGGTCAAATAAGTCATCAATGCGTGGGAGAGGATATTTGTTCTTGATAGCGATCTTGTTAAGTTCTCTATAATCAATGCAAAGTCTCATTGATCCATCTTTCTTCTTAACAAATAGAACAGGTGCTCCCCAAGGTGACGCACTAGGGCGTATGAATCCCTTATCATGATTCTCTTGGAGTTGCTTCTTCAATTCCTACAACTCAATTGGGGCCATTCTATAAGGTGTCTTTGAAATAGGAAAAGCACCCGGTACGAGTTCTATTGAAAACTCAACTTCACGATTTGGTGGAAGACCCGGCAATTCCTCCGGAAAGACATCATCAAACTCCCGTACAATGGGCATATTCTTAATCGCGAGTTTCTCACCAACCATTTGAGATAAATAACCTTCATTTAGTGGGATCAATACCCATAAAATGGAAGAAATTTCCACTGGAAGGTTATGTTCATCTTTGCATTGATAGACGATCATAGATTGATTTGGAATATGAAATGTGACTTCCCTTCTTTGGAAATTGATATGAGCTCCGTATAAAGAAAGCCAATCCATGCCAAGAATCACATCAAATTCCACTATAGGAAGGATCACAAGATTTGCAGGAAGCACTTTCCCACAAACTTCGATCGGAGAAGAATTATAAACTTTTGATGCGATTGATGCGCCATTAGGTGTTGTCACAGCTAACTCAACATCTAATTGTTGAGGTAATACGGTGATACCCTTAGAAAATTCTTCAGAAATGAAAGAGTGGGTGGATCCAGAATCAAATAAAACATTTGCTACTTTAGAGTGGATGGTAAGTGTACCTTTCACCACATCGTTATCGTACTCCACATCGCTGATAGAAATTGCATGTGACATTCCTTTGTCTTTAGCCTTAAGAGTTTGTTGACGTCGACCATCATCATCAACCTTTGGATTTGGGCATTGATTGGCATAATGCCCCATCTCCTTGCACTTGAAACATTGAAGTGTAGTAGGTTCATTCTGTGTATCCCTTCCTTTGTTTGCATCATTAGACATCTTCTTCCCATTATCACGGCATTCAAATGCCCGATGACCTTCCTTTCCACATTTAAAACATTTACTTGTCCCTTTAAGACAACTCCCTCCATTATTCTTTCCACACTTTGAGCATAAGGAAAAGCTCATCTTCTTTTCCGTGTGCTCTTTAGATTTTTCTTTGAATTCCATCTTCCTCTTCTTATCAAACCCATGTGACTGATGGGTTACTCCAATCTCCATCTCGACTTTGAGAACACATCGAACGATTTCCTCGTAGCTATTGAAGTCCCTTATGGCTAACGCCCTTCGAAGACTTGGTTTTAAGCCACTAAAGAATCGATCGATCTTACTCTCATGTTGGATAATAATACCAGAAGCGTACCTTGCAAGTCTTGTAAAATTTGCTTCATAGGTACCAACAGATTCATCATCCCTTTGCTTCAGTTCAAGAAACTCTTTCTCCATCTTTGTTCGGAGAATACGAGGGAAGTACTTATTGAAAAATAAGTTCTTGAACTCGTCCCATTCCATAGACTCAATTTCATCCCTTTGCCTCGTATTCTTAACAAGATTCCACCATTGATCAGCATCTCCTTCCAAACGATACACTGCTAGGATGACTTTATCATGCTCAGAACATTGAAGAACTGAAAATATCTTTTCAGTAGTACTAATCCATTGTTCAGCAACTAATGGATCAGTAGACCCGCTAAAAGAAGGTGGACGCTGCCTCATGAAGGATTCAACAGAATGTTGCTCCCTCCTTTGCTCGTTTGGAAATCCTGCATGATTCATAGCTTGAGAAAGTTGTGTGAGCATGGCTACAAGATTTTGCATTCCAGCTCCCATATCATTTGTTTGCTCAGGGGCACAATCATTGCATTGCCCATCGCATTCCGCATTAACACGGTTCCTTCGGGTTCCAGCCATTGACTAAAACCAAGAAGAATAGTGTGAGCAACACTAATTATAATAGGAAACCACATAATTCAAGAATAAAATTTTCATACTTAAGGTGTTATCCTAGGTTATTCAAGGCCATTTCTAAAACACTAAGATTGTGTTCTATGCTTAGACTTATCCTTAGGGTTCTTACTAAGGCTTTCACATCCTAGTTTCCAAAGGTTGACTATACCTTTCCTCTGATACCAACTATAACGACCCATACTTTACATACATTGTTAATACTTCAAAATTGAAGCACACTTATTACAACATATGAAAAAACCACAAAGGACCGTCTAGGTATAGTGTCTTTAGAAACTGGGAAACATAAACAACTGGTTCATAAATCTTCTACAGTGTCTCCCATTTATTTCATCATATCTAGGGTCCCTTTTAGCATATTCTACTTAATATCCATCTTCCTGACCTGGGGAAAAGAAAACATAAAAGGGTGAGCTCAAATGCTTATCAAGGGAAAATAAAGGAAATAAAAATCATATCATATCTTTTTGAAAATCATAACCTGCAAAAGAGATCATAATATCTTAACATGGAACAAATCATAGAAGTGAAAATGAGATCCCCATAATCATAACATAAAACTTGAAACTTTGTGGCATGCACACATAATCATGGAAAATCATTTCTTGTTAGTCATGACTCATTTCCAAGACTATCTTAGTGCACAAAGTCCCTTTCTGAACCGAGTTCACTCCTCGTTTCAATCCTGTATCACTGAACCGAAATAACCTTCCATTCCAGCCATGTCTATCTCATGAGATATAAAGTCTTTACCCAATGCATTGGAGGGAGATATAGGTCCCACCCATCTTATAATGAATCCTTTCTTATGTGTGCCACATAGTCATAAAACATACATCATCACATAACACAAGTAACAAAAATGGGATTCTTGAAACATCATGACATCACAAATCAATTCATATAAGATAAAGGAATTCATAAAAGTAATTCCATCACAACATGATCAAATCAATGTAATAATAGGGATAAAAATATAACCCTTTATTATCTTAGATGGAAAATAATTTTGATAAAACACTTGAACTCCATTCTTGAGAAAAATATCCTTTCTTCTTAAAAAACATTTTTCCTTTCATAACATATCATACAACTTTAAAACAAAATAAGTTGATTAAAAATAAACTTTAAAACTTTTAAAGGAAGCTTCTTTGAAGTAATGTTTTAAAAATCCATTCATTCCGTATAAGTTAAAAAAAACATTCTTCGTACTTTTGTCGGAAAAGTCAAAAAGTACCTCGTACGGAAAAACGACAAAAGATTCCTTTCATATTCTTTACTAAAAACTCACCTAAGGGTAAAATTGGATTTAAAATATTGCAAGTGGATGGAAAAAATATTACATATTGAGTGAACGTGGATGTGGATGATAAAATACACCCCATTAAATACTTACGAATAAACAATCTCGGATAAAAATGAGATTGTGATATTTCCCTTACCTTAGGTCCGATTTGCTTTGTTCGTGTCCGAAGCTCCTGTATAATGGTTTAAATAATGTTATTGACTTATTCCAGAATCATACATATTGATATGATATCATATATGGTCATATTATTAGCTTCTTGTTATTAATATTTCATTGTTACTTGTTACTCGGGTCTTTATAACTTTTGTTCTTATGCGTGTTTTGTCGAATAAATTCTTATTCTTATCTTTAGGATATAGATAATTCATTTCCAGAATGGTATTAGTGTATTATATACCATATTTATTCATTCAATTCATTTATATAATCATTATGAAATGAAGATCATGTAGAACGAGTCGCATCACATCGTGGAGACGGTATTCCGTACGTACGCACGAGTGATGATATCGTTCCTATGATCATGGAATTGTATTGGAGTATATATATATATATTATTTCAGTATCAATATTACTTCATAATAATCATATATAGTTACTCATTACACCATTATACCCATCCTTGTAAGGTGATGGTGGAAAATAGATTACACCACGGCGTGGAGACGGTATTCCGTACGTACGCACGCGCAGTGATTTCATTTTTTCCGTAGGATGGATAGAAAGTGAATTAGGGTTGTTTCATATTTATAATAACATATCAGTATGTAAGTAATACTTATGTTATTACTTTATCATGAAACAGCTAAAGGAGAAGAAGTTGAAGAAGAAAGAAATTGAAAAGATCGGTAATGGATATTACCTCTTCTTTGGAACGCCTCTTTGAATCCTCCACTTAAGGAACTAAGATTGGTCTTTGGAGAAGACCAGGACCTCTAGGATTATTCTAGGGAAGTGGAGAGGAGAAAATGGCAGGGGATGGCCGAGCTTGAGTGCTCAATTTGGTGTGAGGAGGAGGGGGAGGAGGTGCCCTTTTATAAGGGAGGAGAGGGGCACCTTAGGAATATCTCAAAATATTATTTTATATTAAAGTCAAAATCGGTTTATAATGGTTCCAAAGGGTCTTATTTAGAAGCTAAAGTGGGGATGGGTCGAAATCCTATCAACCAATAGGAGTTAGACAAGTTTAGGTTATTATTTTAACCTTATCAATTAGATTTAACTCTAAGTTAAATAATTTAACTTTTACCGTGTCTTTTTGTTTTCTTACACTATATGGTTAATACACTTACTATAACATGCCAAACGAACCCCAAATTGTTTATTATTAATATATATATCCTTATCTAAGTCATTTGGCCGAACCTTAGATTTTTAGGAATAAAATAACAATTAATAATATAATATTTTATTTAATAACTATTTTGTGTCAATTTTGACACTATTTGATATATGATTTTTGTGAAAGTCATAACAGAATTATATGTTCGAAACAAGTTGATTAAATCAACATTAATATCTCATAGTAACCTAGAAAATTATTGGAATTCATAAAAAGTCTCAAATTACATTTATTTTGGTGTTTATAACATCAATTATGTCAATATTTCATTAATAAGATAATTACTGCATCATCATTGTGTCATAAATAAATTAAATTATTTAATTTCTAAAAATTACAAATAAAATACCCTTATGTAGGAAATATTTTTAACTTTCTAATTAATATTTATAGTCGAATTTATCTTATGTATAACCCCATATTAAAAATGATTTATTTATTAAACTTTGATTTTAACTATTTTAACCCTTCTTTAAATAAATTAATAATAAATGTCCTAATCTAATCCAAGTGGGCCTAAATGGTCATATTTTATTCCTAAGTTTGTTTTTGGTCGAATTACACTTGTCCAATAGAATTAGGACATGTTTTAGGGTAATATTGATATCATATTTACCCTTAGTTACCCTATTTACTATTAACCGCGGTAAAAATAGTAAAAAGTTACTATTCACCAAAAAATTATTTTCATCTCAATGAACCACATTTTAGTCCTTGATATTAACCGTGTCTCTAGGATTTTTGAAATTCCATTCACAGAAGCGGTAAAATTAAGTTTTATGCAAAATTCAGTTTTTAACCTACCACTTAGTGGTTTCACTATTCATCAAAAATTGAAAGTTTTCAGAAAAATACCAAAATTTCACCCTAGGCTAATTTCGATATTCTGAGTCCAAAAATGAAGTCCATTTTGAAAAATAAAATTTATAAAATTTCAAAAAGTGGTTATTACTATTCATAACGGCTAGTTTTAATAGCATATTGTTGTTTAGTGAAACTCGGTATTGCATACGACGCAAGCTATCGAGGAAGGTCGCGATTGCGTATAAAGCAAGCCAAGCAAGTGTTGTGTAGAAAAAGATTCCTTTGATGATTTATAAACAAAATATTACTCATAAAAATCTCGGGTGTTACACTTGGGGTGGCTCAGATAACATTATCTGGGTGGTAATCTCTATCATCTTCTACTTCTCTCGTAGGCGGTCCTGCTCGAGCTTAACATATTCAAGCTCGAATTGGGCTTGGTCAAGAGCGAAGCCCAAAGACGCAACCTCCTATCTGAGCTCTGAAAATTGGGCTTCGTATGGGGCACGTCTACTAGATGAGGCCATCACTTCCTTTGTCTGAGTAAATTGGACTTGTTAACGACCTATATTTATACTAATCATGTGATCACTATTCAACATCTATATTAGCAACGGTCAAAATTCCTAATAGTATTTTTAAATCTAGAAACATATATCAAATATATTGACATTTTATATAATTGATTTACCTAAAGAGAGATTTAATTTTATCAAGATGGATTTCCATTAATGAATGTTTAGGTCGTTATAATATTCCCCCTTAAGATATTCCGCCATCAAAATTTCCTTATCACACTCTAAAACATATGTGGGTAACTCTGCTTCATCATTTCCTCTGATTCCCATGTCGCTTTTTTGAACTTTTGGTTTCACCAAAACACCTTGATGAGGCGCATTGTCTTATTTCGTATAAATGTTTCTCTACTATCTATGATCTTCACTGGTTTCTCTTCATAATAAAGATCATCCTTTAACTGTACCACCTCTATATAGAGTACATGTGAAGGGTCCGATATGTACTACCTTAAGAGGGATACTGGAAATACATCATTTACTTTGGCCATGGTAGGTGGAAGTTCTAGTCGATTGGCCATAACCCCGACACGATCAAGAATCTCGAAGGGGTTGATGTACCTTGTACTAAACTTTCCTTTCTTTACAAACCTCATTACCTTCTTCCATAGAGATATGCATAGAAATACCATGTCTCGAACATTAAACTCAAGGTATCATCGATGCTTATCTACGTAAGTCTTCAGTTGACTCTAGGTTGCCTTGATATGCTGTTGAGTGGTTATTACCTTCTCCACCATTTCCTCGACCATTTCTAGTCCATCCAGCATACACTCACCGACCTCATCCCAACACGCTGGTGTTCGGCCCCTTTTCCCGTAACGGGTTTCATATGGTGTCGTTTGGATGCCCGAGTGGAAATTGTTATTATATGAGAACTCAACATGAATAAGATGTTGATCCCATATTCCTTTAATGTTCATTGACCATGCTCTCAACATGTCCACAAGTTCATGGATAGTCTGCTTGGATTGGCCATCAGTTTGAGGATGATATGCCATACTGAAGTTTAGTTAAGTATTCAGATCATGTTGAAGACTCTTCCAAAACATAGAGGTGAATCTTGGATCATGATCAGACACAACAGATAGTGGTACTTGATGAAGCCATACCACTTTCCTGATATATTTATGTGCCAGTTGATCCAAAAAATAAATCCTCCCGAATAGCATTGAAATGGGCATCCATTTTATGATGATACCCAAAAAAACAAGATTTCATTGTTTCCTTTAGATGTCTTTATAAGTCTGGCGATGAAGTCCATGGTGATGTTCTCCCATTTCCATTCTGGTATGGGCAATGGTGGCAACATCCCCTTACAGTTCTTCCTCTCTGCCTTCATTTGTAGACACACCAGGCACTTTGATGTATATTCAGAAATCTACTTATTCATATTATCCCATCAATAATAGTCACAGTGATCTCTATACATCTTTTTGTTTCCTGGTTTAATAGAGAAATTTGAACTATGTGCATCATCCAGAAGTTCCTTCTTCAGATCCGGACATGATGGAACACAAAGTCTTTTCTCAAATCTCACAATTTTAACTTTATTAATATTATACTCATAGGATATCACTTTTTCGATAGCTTCCATTTTTTCATGTATTCACACATCATCTTTTTGAGAATCCTTAAACCTATCCAAAAGTGATGGTTAATAAATAGTTTTTGAATGGATTGATGAAGTTCCCTTCATTATGATACCCATGTCCATCATCATAAAATCTAAGAAGATTGGATCCTTTTCAGTTCATATAAATGATAGAATCACTGGGTCCATTATACTTAGGGCATCCTCCACATTTTTCACTTTCCCAGGGTGATAATTGGTTGATCATTCATAGTCTTTGATCAGCTCTAACAATCTTGGATGGTTCATATTAAACTCTTTTGGTTTGAATATATACTTGATGCTTTTGAGGTCGGTATATATTTCACAATTTGCGTTAAAAAGGTAATGGCACAAAATTTTCAAAACGAATATAACTGTAGCCAACTCGAGGTCATGTGTTGGAAAGTTATATTAATGAAAATTCAATTTCCATGAAGCATAGGCAATGAATATGTCATTTATCCTCAACAAACATCACATGCACTTCATCGAAGCATTTCGGAATACCATAAAACGTTCCCCACTTATGGGTAAAGTGAGAACTGGTGCAGTAATAAGCCTCCATTTCAAAACCATGATCCTTTTTTTCGCATTCCTCACTCCAAGAAAACATTACTCTCTTCCAATATATCTTGGTAAGAGGGTTGTACAATCGTGTGAAATTTCTCAAAAATCGTCGTTAATATCTAGCTCACCCGAAGATGCTACAGATATCTGTTACCGATGTTGGCCTCGGCCATCCCTCGATTGCAACTATTTTCGAGGGATCCACAAATATCCCATTGCTTGTGATGATGTGGCCCATGAATGATACCTCCTTCAACCAGAACTCACAATTATTGTACTTTTCATATATATTTTTCTTTTGCAAGGTCTCTAGTGAAGTTCATTAATGCTCCTCATTATCCTCCTTGGTTTTGAAGTATATCAGAATACCATCTAGAAAGACTTCCATGAATTTATCGACTTAATCTCTAAAAACTCTATTCATCATGTCCATGAATATTTCTAGAGCATTAGTTTGTTTGAAAGGAATTACTATGAATTCATAGTGCCCGTATCATGTACGAAAAGAAGCCTCAGGGATATCAACATTCTTCACCCTTACATCATAATATCCCAATAAAAAATCCACCTTGGATAATTATTATGCTCCACACAGCTGATCGAACAAGTCATCAATTCGTGGGAGTGAATACTTTTTCTTTATCATGATTTTTTTAGATCACCATATTCAATGAAAAGAAGAATTGAACTGTCATTCTTCTTGACGAAGAGGACTGGTGCACCCCATTATGAAGCAGTTGGGCGTATAAAACCTTTATCCAGATTCTCTTGTAGTTGTTTCTTTAGTTACTCAAGATCCACAACAGCCATTCTATATAGAGTATTAGATATTGTAAATTCCCCAGAAATAAGATCAATTGAGAAATCAACATCTCTTCAAGGAGTAAGAGAAAGAAATTCCTCATGATACACTTCTGTGAATTCCCTCACAATAGTAATGTCTTCTAGTATGGTTTCCTCTTTATACTCAATCATCTGAGCCAGATACACACACTCATAGGGCAGTAATATCCACATTTGAGATGATCGAGCTAAATAAGGTTCATCTACCTCCTTGAACTTGTAACGAATCAGGGGTCGATTTTTCACGTGGAGAGTGATTTCCATCTCACGGAAATTTACGTTGGCTCTATATAAGGAAATCCAATACATACCTTGAATTGAATCCCATTCCAAAAGAGGGGGTATGACGAGGTTCGCTGGTAATTTTAATCCATATATCATGACATGGGAGGAGTTATATTCATTGGATGAAATGATTGCCCCATTTTCCGTACTCACCGACATCTTCACTTCCATGATTTATTGTGGTGTTGGGATTGTTCTATTAACATTGGAGATATAAAAGAATGTGTAGAACCTGAATCAAATAGTAAGTTCACTATTCATGAATGGATAACTAGTTTACATGTCACCACTTCTTATCAGGGTTCACATTGGTAGTAGTGATGGTAAAAGCTCACCCTGGCTGCCATGGATGTTGTTGGTTGCCTATGAAAACCCTTGGCTTAGGGCACTAGTTTTCAAGATTCCCAGGTTCTTTGTAGTTGTATCAATGAAACACATGTTGAGGTTTGGACATAGAGTTCCTCTCCTCTGTTGTAGCTATAGGTCGTTCATGCCGAAAGTTAATGGCTAGGTTCCCTTCTCTTCCACACCTAAAGCATTTCCTCGTCCACTTCATGAAATTTTTAGACTGCTTCTTTCCACACCTTGGGAAAGTGGGGTGCTGGATATTCTTATCATCATTGTATTTATACATCGGACCTCCATAATTGAAGTCCCCCTTATGCTTCATATCCCCAATAAACCACTTTGATTCTCTAATATCCATTTCGTCCATGAGGGCACATCAGACATTTTCCACACAGTTGTCGAAGTCATTGATCACCAGATCTTTCCGCAGGCTAGGTTTTATCACTTCAAAGAAGCGGTCAACCATGCATTCGTGGGTAACAACAAAGCCATAGTCATATTGTGCAAGCATTGTGAAGTTATCCTCATACACACTGAAAGATTTGTCATCTTTTTTTCTTGACGGAAAGGAAGTCACTTTCCATTTTAAGTCAGAGGGTGAATGGAAAATATTTATTGAAACACATCGTCTGGATATCATTCCATTCCAACGCCTTGATTGCCTCCCCAGGCTTTGAATTTTTTTATCAACGTCCACGATTGATCAAATTCACCCTCCAAACGATAAGATTCCAGAGAACCTTCACTTGTTCAGAACATTTAAGGATGAAGAAGATATTTCAATGGAGTAGATCAATTATTCAGCGATTGTGGATTCAGATGATCCATTAAAATTTGGAGGCCATTGTATGATGAAGCTCTTGATAGCGACTTGTTATTTGTTAGGGGGGTTGAACATTACACTTGATCCATGTTTCTATTCAAATATTGAGTCAGCTGAGAGAGAAGTGTGACAAAGATCATGATTTCCGCTCCCATTGGATTGGACATCTCATTAGTATAGTCATCATATTGATCATCACCTTGGTTGTTTGCCCGAGTACTACTATTACCGTCCATTGGTTGGAATAAAGGGAAAGTTAGGGGTAACACATAAAGGGTAATCCAAGGAGAAAACTGATGAAATACAAATAACTTTTATTTCCATAACATATGAATCAATTGGCTTCAGTCTATGTTATCCACAATCTACTTTCTAACAAATATTATTAGGTATGTTTTTGTCCCTCAATAATGGTTCTTATTATGCTTATAAATTTACCAAAGCATATCCCCCGGGGGTGTCGTATCTAAGAGTGCAGAAAGGCCTGTTGTTGTGCACCGGTTCCCATTTGAGTCTCACACAAAACTGTGTTTTTGGTTTTTACCCTTATGATATATCTGTGCTAGAGCCACCTCTACCTACTCGTATCCAGACATGGATATATTTTCATGATAAACCACGTACTCAATACCCACCAAAAAAAGGGTTGTTTTTATTATACATATTCTTGTCTCTAAGGCTTTACTAAGGCTTTCTAATCCTAATACAAAAAATGACTAAACATATCCTCTGATACGAACTATGAAAACCCTACTTTTTATTACACAATTAAACATTACTTATATCATAAAATTTATTTGATACAACATAGAAGATATGGACGTATAGTGTATTTGGGGCTTAGGATCATTACATAACAACTTAAAATAAGAAATAAAACATCTTTATTGAAAACATCTTTTACATGACCACTACATTCCATCGTACTTAGCATTGAATGGGATAACCTAAATACATGCATAAGAAAAGGGTGATCTATAAAACCTAGTTAGGGAATAATCATGGAATAACATGAGGAATACAATTCATGTTAGACAATAGTAATGTCAATAGAGAAAAAGATAATCATAAATATAAATGCATGATAAATCATGATAATCATAACATGGAAATTTGGAAACAACACTTAACAATGAATTAGTATGAGCCAAGGCTCATTGCACATAAAGCATGAGTAAACCCTCATTACACATGAATCATGAGTAAAAATGAATTGCACATGAATTATAATGTGTAAAAAACCATTTCACATAATATATCATGATACTATACTTTACCCAATGCATTGGAGCACTATCAGGATGCACCCTTTTTAAACATTTCATTTCATGCATAAGTGTACCAGATGGATCCTAAAACATTGAATCATTCAACATAATCATTTATTCCCTGATAAATGAAAGTGGAATACATACATGAAACTATTTAAAAAATAAGTAACCTTTCATTATGTTTAATACCCTTTTATAGAGAAATGGGCATGGTATTCAATATACAATGACTTTGGCTTGGAAAGGCGCAGTTTAATTTCACCAACATAACAACGTGACATAAGAACTCATAAAAATGGTTGATGACAGAGAAATCGGTGTCTCATCATATTTACATGACATGGATAGTAAGGGGTTCATATAGATAAATTTCCCAACAAATTTAATGTAATTTATATTCCTTATAAAAATGAATTGCTTAATTATAAATGAGGAGAGATAAATTCCTTTCGGAATTTCAGTATAGTAACGAGTGTACATGTGAAGAATTTAATGAGATTGTAATGGGTCTCCCATCATTCAAACATAATGAGGGAATTATGGGGGAGTTGAGAAACTATACCCCAACATATATAATTGAAATTAAAATTGAATAACAATTTAATGAATATTGGACAAAAATGAGAAAGGAAGAAAAACCCTAACATTGAAGTGTGCTTCCAAAGGCTTGAGAGAGGCCATAGAGAGGCTTCTTGAGATCTTGGGGCACCTTGGGAGGATTCTAGAGAGGGGATTATAGAGTTTGGACAGAGTCAAAAGGCTTTGAGTTAATGAAGAAGTGGGAGCGTGGGTGGGTTTTTATAGGAAAGGTGAGGGAATTCTTAATTATTTAGGTTTGGGACACCTCACATTAAACTAATCCAAACCACATATCAGCCCATGGTTTTTTCCCATGATTATTGGAAAAGGGAAGTGGAAAACAATATTTTATAAGGCCAAAGTCTAAAATTCTAAAAATAATGTGGTTGCTTATGTGGAGGTAAGTCACACTCCCAAGGAAAACATTTTAAAAAGGAAAAATGTTTAATAAGTCTTGAAGGGTACACTAATGTTTTGTAAAATAAATTAAAAAATCCAAAATTCACATTATTTTAATGGAAAACATATATTATCCGAAAATAATGTTTATATTATTTTATTACATCCCAATTGGGTCATTATGATGTCATAAAACACATCATATATTTAAATGGTATTTAATTTTTTACACAAAATTATGACTATCTCAGAAAATTATGAAAAATTAACCATTGGATGATTTAAATGTATTGAATCCAGAAATAATATTCATTTTTTCTAAATAATTTTCTAAATATGATAATTTTATCTTTTTAAATAAAAACCGACATTTATCGAAAATTCATGCGTTTTGACAAAAATGGACTTCAAACCTTAATAAAAATTACAACTGCATTCATAAAATTATAAGATTCTTTATATTAAATAAAAACTAATTTATTAATAATAATATTTTATTAAAATATTATTTAACTCAAATATCCATTTCTTATTTTAACATTAAATAAAAATACTATTTGTTCTCTAAAAACTATTTATAACGTAACAATAATAAAATTAATGTATATTCATTATTATATATAAAAATAATGTACATGACAATATTACTAGGGTCTTGTTACATAACCCCATATAACACCCGAATAAGACTGAAGAGGAAGGTGTGCGATGGTGATAGAATCTTGGGGTGGCTCTGATTACATTCATCGGGTGGTAATCCCTATCAACATACACTTCATTCATAGGCGGTCCCACTTGAGCTTAACATATTTAGGCTTGGATTTGGTTTGGTCAAGATCAAATCCCAAAGACATAACCTCCTATCCGGGCTCTGACAAATGGGCTTTGTATGGGGCACATATACTAGATGAGGCCATCACATCCTTTTTCTGATTAAATTGGATTTGTTAAAGCTCTATATTTATACTAATCATGTGATCATAGTTCAATGGATATATTAACAATGGTCCCAATTCATAACAGTATTTTAAAATCCAAAAACATAAAACTAAGGAATTTGACATTTTATATAAACATTTTACATAAAGAGATATGTAATTAGATCAATAGGGATTTAAGTTAATGAATGTTTGGGTCGATACTTTTTTTCATTTATATTCATGGGATTTTGTGTCAATCATTCTATTAATTAAAATATTATTTCCTTATAATTCTTGGGTGTTACATCCTCCCCACATTAATTAAATTGTATCGTCACAATTCAAAGATTAGATCGATTATTGAGGGATTGATATTTCAAAATAACATTCTCAAAAAATAGACATTATAAATATTTTTAATATGATATATTATTAATAAGATGGAAAATCATATGAAGAGGTCACTATGAATCAATTCTTCACAAATATGAGAACATTTGGGAATGCATGGATATGGATGGGAAATCTAGCAATCAAGTTCTGAGGGGGTGTAATAGAAAACATTTATAATGAAATTTTTTTTGAACCAAATACCATAAATTATAGGTTTGAATAATGGCCATTGTTATAATTAAAAATTATGATAACAATATATTTTTTGTTTCAAGACCCTCTTCCTAGAGTTGAGAAATTATTTCACACTCTATGAATATAAATGAATATATGTTTCTATGAACATAATATTTTCTATTGAATATCCCTTTAACTAATTATAAATTATATATTAGAAAAATATTCCTCATATAGTGATGTAAAACAATAATATCTAAAACTGCATTCAATGATTATCACAAACCATTTTATAAATGGTCAACCATTCATAATGGCTACGATCCAACTGTATAACTAAAAATTAATTTTTTGATTATTAAAAGCACTTTTTGGTTATGTGAGAACCAATTTTTTTTATATTAATCATTTAATTATTCAAATTTTACTCCTGGTCAATCTTATAAATGTTTTATTGTTTAATTCCACTGTATTATAGCATGTGTAAATTGTCTGCAAAATATTACAAACCAAAACCGAGAAGCACTAAAGAGATTACCAAAATGAGGGACCCGCAACATGGCGTGGCTCTGTAAATAAAAAAATGAACTTATTATTAATTCAGAAACATGATGTAGCTCTGTAATCATCACTTACCAAACATGGGAACTCCTTCATCATGTATTCTCTTGAAATATTGAAATATCTTGAATTACCATAAAACTATTTTGGAATCATGCATTTTTTCATATTCCATAATTAAGACACATGTTTTCACATATACAAATTAAATCCAATAGTATTACAGGCTCCAGCAATGATGGATTGTATTTTTTTTAAGAAACCATTAATCATTTCATAAGTAGTCGGTACTATCCAATTTCAATTATCAAAATCAATCAGCTCCTTATCCCTACATCATTACCTCAGTATCAGTAACATGTTGTGGGTTTTCATTCATATAACCATGTGATTTACATAAATTTTAACATGATACACAATCAATTTTCACAATACCATTCAACATATAACCTAAAAACTATAATTAAATAGTACTACAATAAAATACTTTTATATTTCAAAAATCATATTATGAGATCAACATCAATAATGTAATTTTACAACATTTTTCTAAGATCCAAACACAGAAGTACATTAATAATTTTACATTTGTTGTTTCAATAATATATGCATGACCTTGATCCCTTATCTTCATTATATTTATATTACCTTGATAATTTTTTGAATTATTTTTCATATTTCCCGCATATACTTGGAGTTGTAATGAAGAATAAAAGTGTTTTCTATCTTCAATATTCATTTCATGAATTGATACTCATTTTCATCACAAATAGAATAAACTCACTATTCTTCCATGAATTTATCATGGTGATTATTTCCAAAGTTATCACATGTGGACCAACCTTATTTCCTTATTTCCCAATATCTATTATTTCCTCTTCCTTTCCCTTATTCTCTTCCATCACTTTGAATACATAAGAATTAGATAATTCATTCTCTATCTTGACAGCACATAATACTATTTCATCATATACTGAACATAATTGAGACCCATGTGCCCTTTAGAGATATGTATGTTATCCCAATAATAAATCATCTATTTTTTATTTTATGTTGTGTTTAAAATCCATATCATATCATGGTATCCTTATAATGGTATCTACATACTGAACAATACTTTTTTTCTAATTTTTCTTTAAATTAGTGAACATTAACTTCATATCATTTCGTTGCTCATGTGGGAAATATGTTTCAATGAATGTGTCCTTATACTATTTACATTCCATCGGTTTTATTTCATTTTCATCAATATTATTTTGCATCAACAAACAACATTGATATGTATCTCTATTATGACAATACACAAAAATTATATCATTTTACATTTCACAGCTTCCCAATGCCATAAATATCTTTTGAAAAGAAATTATAAATTTATCAACTACCATTGGATCAGTATTCCCACTAGATGATGGGTGCCTTTTTCATATAGAGTGATCCAACATTGATTAATCTCATTATGGAACAAGTTTCTCCATTTGGGAAAGGTTATGTGTCATAACATGAATAATCATCCCTAATATATCTATAAAATGATCAATTATAATACAACATATGTCATATTTTATTGTAGTTAATCCTCTACATTGTCTATGTGTATTGATATCGTTCTTACTTCTAGACACTATATTTAGACAATGGAATATACTAGGTATAATGAAAAAATTATTTAACACAATGTATAATTCCAAAACAAGTGAAATACATTACCGAAATTGAAAACATCATGTGTATATAATCTCATAATCATAAATATGGTTCCTTTTTTGTTATAATTACATTCAAATCCTTCATAATGGTTTGTAATTCAATCGGTGTTGTCATAAGTTTCTCCACCAAGAGTGTCAATCCAGGTGCATGGCAAGGATCATTGTCATGTAGTAGGTTATTATCGAGTTAGGATTGGCGCACCTTATAAGATTTGTTACACTTAAGAACATTTTTTCCAAAACCATGTCTACTTGTAAGATATATATATATATATGGATGTATTCCTAGGAATACCCACATAATTTCAACCGTAACAAAATTAATGGATGTTATTCTATACGTATCCTCAATGAAGATTTTAGGGTTATGTCCCCTAATCTATTTTTTTATTCTAATTTCCAAGGTTTCCACTAAAATTCATCTGATAAAAAATAATAATTCTAGGCCCAAGAATCCTGGATCATGTTCCTTGCATTACATCAAAATAGATACGATATTCAAATCTGAAGGGACCTATGAATTATGCATTTTGGGATAACTGTATTTCATACATGATACCCATTACAGTATGAAATACTAATAAAACCATAATATTAAACAAAGAAAAATAATATGAATGTTTGAAACTCATTCAATGTATTACAATTCATAAAATGGGGAAATAAAAAATAATAATCGTTAGATAAAATGCTCAGTGATGTTAAGTACAATAGATGCAACAATGATTCAATAAACACAATGTCATGGTAAATAACTAAGAAAATATACCAATAAATAATTGGATAAAGAAAAATAAATATGGAAATTTATGAAACTAAATACACATGACATTAAAATAATAAAATGAGAATGAAATGAATCCACATATTTTATCATACTAAAATAGTTTTTATAATCAAAATAATAAATGAAATATAATGGAACAAAATTATTAATTATTGGACTTCATGTCTAAGGCACATGAAAACATATAATGTCAAGAAGATAAAAAATATGGTCTAAATATATGGGTAGAAACTCATTTAATAAGGCCAAACTATTTTCTTATTATCACCTGGTGATACATTCAGGGGATATAAAAATTTTGTGGTGTAACGACCCGAATACGGAGCCCCTCCAATGGTGCCCCATACCCAGTTTGCCACATGATCTCAAGCGTGTTTCCCCAAATTGCAGAAGCTGTTGACTAGAAGCGAGGTCCTTGGTGAGTCGGTGTGGAAACTATACCCTCATTCGGTAAAGTATACAGGAAAAAAACAACCAGACACAATAGCAAAAACAATAAACAACATTCAACAAATGAATTGAACAGCGAAAGAATTGAGTAAATAATAATGATGAAACATGGTACATATGTCTGTGGAAAGCAGTAAAAAAACCAACGTACTGAAATAAAACTAAAAAACTGAGTGAAAAAGAAAAACAAAGTAAACTCCTCAACATCGCAAGTCGTAGATTGGTCCCCTGGTCTCCATATCCACAACAAGTCAGGTACCCGAAGTATAAGGGTGCTTGCCCTTATCTAAACCTACAACAACATAGTCTTCTTGGGCCCAAAAGGATGTCCCAAATAGAGTGTGAGATACAATCCCAGTAGGAAATCACCCAAATATTTGTGCCTAACAGTCAATGAATAAAAGGAAACAAAGAGTGCAGGATGTAGTGTACAGAAAAGCACACAACATCTACAATCCTCAGTTCTAACATATAATTACAGAAGTAAAGAACCAAAAACTGGAAGAAAACAGGTAATCCTCCAGGTATCCCTCACAGCGTAACCCCTATGGTTCAACCAACATGTACTAGCAACCCTCTAGGAGCCACTCCCAGTCTCAAACCTCTGGTTCATCTAGGAATAGACTCTTTGAGGAATAACTCACTGTTAATTCCCCCTATAGTCTTGTATCGTACTGAAGGCTCTCTAGGGAAGCACTCAATGTCTCATTCCCCCTGTGGCCCACGTCGTGGAACTACAGACTCTCTGAGGAAGAACTCATCATCAATTCCCCATGTGGTCTTGCATCATATTAAAAGACACTCTGTAGAAGCCCTTACGTCCATTCTCTCTATGGTTTACTACACAAGGTTCTCACAGTCCTGCGTGTAAATAAACATTATTATCACGCTTGCATCGTCCAAGTAAACTTCAAGAACTACTTGTCTATAAATATAAGGATCAACAGCATAATAAAGAAACAGTTCCACTATCCTACATCTAGGCGTGGAAACCGGAAAAACGCCAAACAAGCAGAACAAGCATAAAAAACATCGAGATTAGAGTAAAGGCTACCATAATCAAAGGAAAAACATCTACTCTAGCAATCAAGAAATGTAGAAAATACAACAAGGGAAATACAGGAACAGACAATACCTCGTTAAATGGTATTGGTGGATTTGCACAAAAATACTCATCAACTTTCGACAGAAAGGAACAAACCACCAACCTCGATCATAGGAGATAAATATATGCGAACAACGATGATAGATTCTCCTCAGAATGTCGTAGATTTGAGAAAATTCCCGAATCACATAAACCATGATAACATGAGGAAGAAGAGAAATTGGAAAACAAGGCTCAAGTAGAATGGAGAACTCACCACTGCGATTCCAACACAATCAACGACGATCGATTTAGAGAATGAGTGGAGGGTTGGTAGCTCATCGAAGATCTAGCCATACAGGTCACTCATCAATGATGAACCTGGAGAAGGGGTGTGTTCTATCCATCAAGCACGACCCCGGTGCGTTTAGTGAAAAACAATTTAAGTACATGGGATTTACTTCTAGAGTAAACAGTGTGAACTAGGTCTTTCCGTACTCTGCCAAAATCGGCCTCCACGTCACCCCGACACATCGTGTGGGTGGCCCGGGCACGGCCAACACCTGGCTTCAAGCCAGAGAAGAGTACACGACATATACTCATAATGTACTTGGCGTGTACTTCGATAATTTCCCTAAAGTTCATTTTTCATAAAAAATCCAAAAAAAGGAAAAACATATCTGAAATGAAGATCCGGATTTTTACAAACATCCCCCTTTAAAGAAATTCATTCCCGAATTTCTTAGAGTGGCATTGAAGAAGAAACCCCAAATAGCTCCGGCCACTGTGATCGTACATCGACCTCCCTCTCGCAAGTCTCATCTTGTACTCGCTCGTGCTGCCATAGCACACATACTAGAGTAAAATATCGCCCACGGAGTACCTTTATACTGTGATCGGCACTCTAGACAGGATGCTCCTCGAATGACGCATCTGCTTCAAGGTCAACCTCCTCAAGCTAAAAGACATGGGACGGGTCTAAAAAGTAACATCGGAGCTGAGAGACGTGGAAGAATTCATGCATAGCCTGGTACCTCTGAAGTAGCTGCAACCGATAGGCAACTAGACCAAATCTCTCCAATACCTCAAACGGACCGATGTTCCGTAATGAAAGCTTTCCCTGCCTCCGAATCCTCTTGTGTCCCAGCCTCGGTGCGACACGTAGGAAAACCTGATCCCCGACCTAAAACTCCAAAGGTCGTCTCTGTTGATCAGAATATGACTTCTGTCGAGACTGTGATGTGGCCATCCTCTTCAGAATCAGCTCTATCTACTCCAAGGTCTCCTAAAAAAGACGAGGTCCTAGCAAAGCTGCCTCTCCTACCTCCAACCAGCATAAGGGTGATCAGCATGGACTATCGTACAAAGCCTCGTATGGTGCCATCTGAATGGTCTCCTGGAAATTGTTGTTGTATGAAAACTAAACTAGAGGAATATGCTTCTCCCAAGAAATTCCAAAGTCTAGAATGCAAGCTCAGAGCAAATCCTTAAGCACCTAGATCGTGTGCTCGGACTGGCCATCAGTCTAGGGGTGGTACGGTGTACTCAAAAGTACTTGTGTACCCAAAGCCTTCTGAATTCCCTTCCCAAAACAAGAGGCAAAGCACACATCCCTATCATAAACAATGGAGCATGGAACTCCATGCAGAGGAATGATCTCTCTGATGTAATGTCATCCCAGATCATCGACACTGAAGGTATACTTGATCGGCAAGAAGTGAGCAACCTCCGTGAGCCTGTCTATGACAACCCAAACAACATTGTTCCCTTGAGGAATCCATGGAAATATGTTCATGAAGTCCATCGTGACATCATTCCATTTCCACTCCAGAATGGGTAACTGTTGTAAAAGGCCTGCTGGTCGCTGATGCTCCGCCTTCACCTGTTGACAATTAGAGAATCTCATGACAAAACCAGAAACATCCCTCTTTATACATGGCCACCAGTACTGGCGATGAATATCCTGATACATCTTGGTGACACCAGGATGAACTCCCCAAACTGAGGAATGAAAATCCCACATCATCTCCTTGCATATGTTCGATGGCACCCATACACGCCCCTGGAAATGCAAGATCTCATCCTCACCCACTGTCCACCCGAGAAGAGGGTCCTCTCCAGACACACTCTCCTGCAGGACTAAGACTTTTGAGTCTAATAGTTGCCTCATCTGTACCCGATCAAATTGTGTAGAGATAACATCTACAACAGATAGGAAGGTCTTTCCCTGTCTGTCATGCACCTCCATATGTATCTCAGAGAACAGAGCCATAAGCTACCACTCACTACTGGCCTCTTGAACTGAATGAACCTGATTTCTCCTGCTCAACGCATCTTCCACTGCGTTGCCATTTCCGGGCATATTGGAAAGCTCAAAATCAAAAGACTAAAGACATTCGACCCACCTGCGATGCCTCAGATTCAGATCATGCTGATTGAAGATATACTTGATACTCTTATGGTCAGTGAAGACCACAAAGTGCTCTCCCAGCATGTAGTGTCTCCAACAGCGTATGGCATGAACAATAGCTGCCACCTCCAGATCGAGCGTAGAGTAGTTACTCTAATGTGGCCTCAACTTCCGTGACCCATATGCACTGAATCCATCTCCTTGCATAAGAATAGCTCCTAGCCCAATACCTAAAGCATCACAATAGACATCATAGTTCTTGCCTGCCTCTGGCAGGACTAGTTTCGGTGTTGAATTCATCCTTCCCTTTAGCTCTTGAAAGGAAGAATCATAGGAACCTCACCATAAGAACTTCGTGCCCTTCTTGGTCAGACCTGTCAAGGGTGCTTCTAGGCATGAGAAGTCCTGAATGAAGCGTATGTAGTATCCAGCCAGCCCTAGAAAAATATGTACCTCAAAAACGTTCTTCGGATGCTCCCATGAGACTACAACTCTCACTTTATCTGGGTCCACTGATACTCCTACCTCTAAGATGATGTGTCCCAAGAAGTGAATCTGATCTATCCAGAAGTGGTACTTCGAGATTTTATCATAAAGATGATGCTCTCTTAGTGTAATTAGAATGATCTCAAGATGTGCGGCATGGTCGTGTCGAATGTGAGTGTACCCCAAGATATCGTCCAGGAAGACCATGACGAAGGAGTCAAAGTAAGGATGGAACACTCGGTTCATCAGTGCCATGAAAAATGTAGGCGTGTTTGTGAGACTGAACTGCGTGACTGTATACTCATATAGGCCATATCTGCTCTTGAAGGTAGTCAGAGGTATATCTGATGGTCTAATGTGAAACTAATGATAACCGGACCTCATGTCGATCTTCGAGAACACCTGGGCTCTTATAAGCTGATCAAAGAAGTCATCGATCCTCAGCAAGGGATATTGGTTCTTGACCATCAACTGGTTCAACTTCTGATAATCCACACAAAGCCGAACGGTACTGTCCGCCTTTTTCGCAAAAATGACAGGCGAACCCCAAGGGGAAGTACTGGGTTGGATGAAACCCTTTGCTTGTAACTCCTCCAACTGTTTCATGAGCTCCTGAAACTCAGGTATGACAATCCTATAGGGAGGAATGGACACCGGTGTCGCTCCTGGCACGAGCACAATAGAGAAGTCTACCTCACGCTCTGGAGGCAAACATGAAAAGTCCATTATAAAGGCATCCCTAAAGCGATCCAAAACTAGAGGAGAGTCCAACTATGGAGCCCCCCGATCATCCAGATAACGACTAGAAATCTGGGTCGTCACCCTTCCTAGCCCATGATGCTTGAGTCCTGCTCGACTCGCTTGAACATTCCATTCCCCTTTATGAAGAAAAGAGTCACCCTCATGGGAAACAAAACTCACTCTGTGGGGATAAAAATTGGCAACTTCCTGGAAGGGAACCAACTAGTCCATCCCAAGGATGAAATCATAGCCTGCCATATCTAGGCCATAGAGACCCCATATGAAATGATACCCTGCAACCTCGAGAGGGAACTCTCTATACTGGCATACACTAGATGTCCTTGTCACCAACGGTGTGTCTAGTGTCAACGAGTCGGCAATAGAAAGGATGTAGAGACCAAGGCTCTCCATGGAAAAAACAAAGATAAAGCTATGTGTATCACTAGTTTTGAAAAGAGCTGAAGATAAAAATGAGGCTACTAAGATCGTACCTCAAACTATAGAAGGGTTGGGATCCTTCTCCTGATAGGTCTGCACCCCGGCGAATAACTGGCCTGCACCACGACCCTATGCCCCTGGCTGACCACTATGAGCTATTCCACCTTGCTGGTACCGAGGTATTAGTGGTTGACCACCATGGTCTTGACCTCTCCCTTGGCCCGAACGGCCGGAAGAACTCCAGCTCCCCGAATGGTGAGAGAATGGCGGTTTTTCTCCTGAATGAGGAGTCATGGAAGAACCCCGATCACCAAATTCTGCTGTGAAAACCTGGTAGAAACACTAAAGCTGACCCATCTTTCTGCAATATCGGCACTCCACGGGGTCTGTTTGGAACTACGGCCTCATGTTCCCTGACCTGCCACACTGCTAGCATACCACATGGCTGCCCGACGATGTATCTCGCTTCCTCGGATCACCGCGTGTAGACTCTATACGGTGCTTCTTGCTGTCATATGGAGGAAAACTAGGTCTGGAAGTAGAGCCGCCCTGGCCCGTAGCTCCGAAGTCTCTAAGATTGTGCTCTGTAATCAGCACATGGTTGAAGATGGAAGTGGTGGAATTCAACTGGATGATATTCATCAGCAATCAGATCTCCTTCCTGAGACCATCCTCCAACTTCCTTCCCAATAACACCCCACTTCCATCATGGAGGGGTATGAAATGGTGCAGCTTGGTGAAACGGAATGGATACTCCATGACAGAAAGAGTACCCTACTCTAAGCTCATGAACACCCGGGCTCGGTCGGCCCCCAGGGTCTCTACGTAGAAGTAGTCATAAAAGACATGTTGAAACTCCTACCAATCCAAAACCTGCTGGTGACCCACCTGTGAGATCACGTCCCACCACCTTTTGCCGATGTTTCGGAGCATGTAGTTAGCAATCTCGACCCGCCTCTCTGCAGAGGTCTCCATATGCTCAATGATGGTCGAAATGGCTTCCATCCATGACTCTGCAGCCTGAGTTCCTCCTTCCCCCGAGAACGTGGGAGGATGCTGCTGCTGAAAAACCCGCGTCAAGTCATCCATAGTCGAGGCTAGATGCGGTGCTCCCTGGAAGGTCAACATCATCCTCATAAAACCCTCCCTGAACTGCGCATCAGCGCTTGCAACTGGTATGACAGCAGGTGCCAAGGCTGGCTTGACTGGAGGATTGGAAGGAAGTCCCGGATCCACCATATCTGGCGTCTGATCACTGCCTGACGACAGACGTAAAATTTGAGGATGTCTCAGAGTCATAGCTCTGAAAGATCAAAAGTACACCTTATATCAGAAAAACAAGAAAAGATAACACAAGAGTACAAAACGGGAAATGCGGAAGAAAACACATAAGTTTACAAAACATGACTACATGGCGTGTATAAAAACTACATGGCATGTCTTCTTAAGCCACTGACATGGGCGTGTACCCCTGCCCTATAGGTCGTGTAACAACTCAAACTAAACGGCGTGTTGACCCAACAGACGGCGTGTACATAAAAACTATTCCCCTTCTCGAGTCTCCTTACATGCCTATCCCACACGGTCCGACTTAACCTGAGGCTACACGGTGTGTTCTTAACACACACAACATGTACTAGACAAGGCTTCGGCGTCCAGTGTTGTTAAACACACGGCCGTCTACACGGCTGAACCTTACACGGTGTGTTCCGAAAAAACACGGCATGTGTAGGTGATGGTGACATCGTCCCGTGTTGTTTGTGAGACGACCGGGTACCTGAACAAGACTACATTGCGTGTTCTGAAGATACACGGCGTGTCTAAGAGAAGGTAACGCAGACATGTGTTGTTCATAACACGGCCAGGTACCTGGACAGGGATACACGACTTGTTCCTTTACAACACATCATGTTCTACCCAAGCTTCATCGACCCGTGTTGTTAGTGACATGGCCGGGTACACGACTCCGGACTACACAGCGTGTACCAACCGTACATGGCGTGTTCCTGAAGTTACTTCCACAATAGTGTGTCCCTGCTCACATGGTAAGTGGCACGACCTAAAAAATACATGGCATGTAGCCAAAACATACATGCCATGTATTCTTGGTTTTTCTGGTCAGTAGCTCCGAAATTATACAGAAGCCCAGAAAACACATATACAAGGAATAGAGGTGCCAAACTCTGATTCGTGAGGGCCCATACTCCCCGCGAATCAAAGCTTGGCATCTCCTACAGTCACAGAAAAGTGAAAACATGATCATGATCCACCAATTTCTGATTTGATTGGGCCCATAACACCTCAAGAATAAAAATTGGGTGTTAATTTAAGAAAAGTAGAAAGAAAAAAATCCTCTAACATGGAAGCAGAAATTCTATCAAGTATCTATCATAACCTCATGCACAATCTACACAAATTCTATCACAACACCATGCAATCGCTAATGCACCCTAGATGGCATGGTAGGAATGTATGGCATGTGATTTCAATAAGTGCCTAAATGATGCATGAGAAGGCATACCCTATTCTTATCGGGTTGCGACAGAAATAGAATAGCAATCATCAAGAAAATAACTACACAAGGCATGTGCATCACTCTAGGTGAAATCATATAAACTATAAAAACACAAAACCAACAAACTGAAATTAATGAGGTAGTATGGATTTTCACTGTACACGGGGTAGCTACTCCCGAGCACAGCTTAATACCATGTACCGAAGTAGTCCTATCCCGAGATAACGTCTCCCAACAGAAATGCAAGAGAAAAGAACTACTCTGATACCACTTTTTAACGACCAGAATCCGGAGCCCCTCCATGGGTGCCCCATACCTGTTTCACCACATGACCTCAAGTGCGTTTTTCCAAATGCCAGAGGCTACCGACTAGCAGCGAGGGCCTTGGTGAGTCAGTGGAGAAACTATGCCCTCATTCAGTAAAGTATACAGTGAAAAAGAAAAACTAGACACAATAGTGAAAATAATAAACAACATACAACAACTGAACAGAACAGCGGAAGCAATGCATAAATAATAATGATGAAACATGTTACATATGTCTATGGAAAGATGTAAACAAACCAACGTGATGAAATACTACTGAAAAACAGAGTGAAAAATAAAAAAAAATTAAACTCCTTAGCATCACATCTGGTAGCTTGGTCCCTTGCTCTCCAGCTCCACAGCAAGTCAGGTACCTGAAGTAGAAGGGAGATTTCCCTTATCCAAACCTGTAACAACATAGTCTGCTTGGGCCCAAAAGCAGGGCCCAAACATGGGGTGAGATAAAATCCCAGTAGGAAATCTCCCAATGATTTGTGCCTAATAGTTGATGAATACAAGGCATCAAGAGTGCAGGAGGCAGTGAACAGAAAAGCACACAACATCTACAATCCACAGTTATAACATATAAAGTACACAAGTAAACGACCAGCAACAAGAAGAAAACAGTTAACCCTCTGGGTATCCCTCACAGCCTAGCCCCTATGGTTCAACCTACAAGTACTAAAAACCCTCTAGGAGGCACACACAGTCTCACCCCTCTAGTTGATCTAGGAATAGACTCTCAGAGGAAGCACTCACCATCAATTCCCCGTATAGTCTCGTATCATACTTAAAGCTTTCTAGGGAATCACCCAATGTCTCTTTCCCTCGGTGGCCCGCGTCGAGGAACTACAGACTCTCTGAGGAAGCACTCATCGTTAATTCCCCCTGTGGCCTCACATCAAATTAAAAGACACTCTGGAGAAGCCCTTAAGTCCATTCTCCATATGGTCTACTACACTAGGTTCTCACAGTCCTGTGTGTAAATAAACATGCTCAGTGCGTATGCATCGTCCAAGTAAACTAAATAACTACTTGGATATCAATATAAATCTCAACAGTATAATAAACCAACAGTTCCACTATCCTACTTCTAGGCGTGGCAACATGAAAAACTCCAAACACAAATAACAAGCATAACAAACATCTAGAGTACCGTAAAGGCTACCATAATCATAGGAAAAACTTCTACTCTAGAAATCAATCAAAGAAGGCAATACAAAAAGGGATAAATCGGAACACGCCATACCCCGTTCAAGGGTATTGGTGGAATTTGTACAAAAATACTCATTGAATTTCTACAGAAAGGCACAAACCAACCACCTCGATCCTAGGAGATTGATATACGTGAACAACGATGAAAAATTATCCATAGAACGTCGTAGATCTGAGAAAATTCCTAAAACACATAATTCACGATAACATGAGGAAGAAGAGAAATTGGAAAACAATTCTAAAGAAGAAGGGAGAACTCACTGATGCGATTCCAACGCAATCGACAGCGATCGATTCTGATGACGGCCAGAGAAACAGTGGCTCGTCGAAGATTTGGTTGTACGGGTCTCTCTCAGACGAAGAACCTAGAAAAGGGGTGTGTTTTTTCCATCAGGCGCGGCCCCGATGTGTTTAGTGAAAAAAAAGTACACAACGTGTACTTTTAGATTACACGGTGTGTACTAGGTCTTTCTGTACTCTTCCAAAATCGGCCTCCACATCACCCCTACACACCGTGTGTGTGTCCTTGGCACGAACAGCACATATCTTCGATCCGGAGAAGTGTACATGGTGTGTACTCCCAAATTACACGGCGTGTACTTCGAAAATTTCCAGAATGTTCATTTTTCTTAAAAACTCCAGAAAAAGGAAAAACAAACCTAAAATGATGATCTGGGTTCTTACATGGGGCTCACCCATCACTGCATGTCCAAAGCGTTCCTAATATCAAAGAATTAATTCATTTAATAAACCACATAACATATCAAAAATATAGAGTGAATAAGTAATATGTATTTATCAATATTTAGTCAGTGGAGGATAAGTAACAACATGTTTTTTTATGTTGATGAATATAAATTTAATTTAAATATCATTAAACAATTCTTGACAAAAATAATCTTTAGACACTCTAAAGTTCAACATACCATTATGAAACAACGGAATTATTATCCCCATGACGGAATAAAAATAAATAAAACATATCATATCATTATAATAATTATATTAATAATATAAAATTTCAAATAGTTGTATATAAACTAAATAAATGTTAATTAGTGCGTAACAAAAAACAAGTCTCAATGAAGTTTAAATTGAGATGAAATCATTTACCTTGTGTCTGACTTGTCATGCATCTCTTCATCTTCCTAAATAAGAAACTTATAATATTTATTTACATGATTCAATTTTTTTTATTTTTAGCATTACTTTTATTTCAATTATTATAATTTTTTAAACAACTACATAATCAATTATGTTTATATCAGGTTTTTGACCATATTCAGATTATGTGTCAAAAATTACGTTGGTAGGTAAAATTATGGTCTAAGGGTTCATTATATAAAGATATAAATAACAATAACCAATAAAAAATTATGATATTTATACTTAAATTATATTTTTAAACTAATCATGAAATATGGTTATGAAAAAATAATTTGATGTTGCAATCATGGAGATGGTAGGCCATACGTATGAGTGAGAAACCTTCCCATTTTTCAATGATCATTATTGAAATAAGGTAAGTAACATTATATCTTTTTATATTTATCATTTTATCATAATTAACATATTATTTAATCAAATATAAATATTTTGATAAAAACGTAATCACACCAGGTTGAGGAGGCTGTTTTCACACACATCCTTAGCCCATGTTATCACTTGTTTGTGTGAGAAAAGGGTATCAAAGAAAACTGATATATTATATTTATAGAAAGTTAATTATTTAATGAATATATTTTATATTTTATTCATTTTGCATATTTTTAATTATAAAATTCATTATTACATTCTTCATAATTTGAAAATGTACCACATCGCTTTGAAGAGGTGGTAGTCCACACATCCACAAATGATGTTATCTTATTTACACCAAATGGAACATACAAATGTATGTTTGTAAAAAAATAATCAAAAAATAATTAAATTATTAATATCATATATTTATAACATATAAAAATTGTTTCCTTCATAATTCAAAACCTTGATATGTTGTAAAGGAGAAACATGTAGTCATCAATTCATAAGGTAGTAGTTCAACGTATAAGAATGGTCTGTTCATTAATGATTAGTTGGGTGTGTATGTAAGATTAGGTAAAAATAATAGACTAAACAAATTCATTATATTGAGGATGATTATGTTATTAAATAATTATGTAATAAGTAGATCTTAAGGGGAAGGGAATGAAAATAAAAAATAGATGTTATTGAAGGATGTTGCCTCGTTTTTTGTAAACATCTTTTTTGTTTATAGAAAAACACTTCTTTGTTTGGATTTATGGAAAAGGTGATGTTTTTAGGTTGATTTTAAGTAATATGGGAAATTATTTGAGAATATTTTTTGTGATAAAAAGGGGTTTATTTTTATGAATAAATGGTCATAGTGAGTGTATTTTTATAGTGTAGTAGGAGGGGAATTCTTGTAAATTTTTGAAAAGGGAATTTCACGCATATTTTTCCTATGAAAAGTGGATCCAATAATGGTATACATATCATATAATGGATTATATTGTCAAAATATGTCAATCAAAAATCGTTTTTACAATTTTATAGGTCATATTTACCTTAATATTATGGTTTATTGCCTTATTAATCTAATTTTTCTCTTAATCTCTATTATTAATTTTAATTAATTTCACCAATATTATTTGTGAAAAATTATTTTAAATGTATTATAAATTATGAAATTTTCTAAATCAAAATATTGAATACAATTTTTTTCTAATTACAATCAAATTAGTGGGAGAAAATAATTTAAAATTAATCATTTGGATGAGGCGATAATGTAGGTTTTAAAGTAACGATGTTCAAAAAATTTCCAAGGTTTTATATCCAATTTCAAAGTGAAGTTGATTCCAGTGACTGATAATAGGATAATATTTGTTAAATGGAAATAATTAATATTTAAATCTAATAAAAATTTTAATTTAACATTAATATAAATTAAACAAAAAGGAAGTTTTTAATTGAAAATCTTTATTTTTTTTTATATTTATCAAAAAATGAAACTTCATATAAAAATAAAAATAATTCACTATAACTTAATTTTTATGTTCCAAATTAAAAAGTTAAGTTAATTTTGAGATATAAAATTTAAAATATTCGAAATATTATATTCTAAATTGGTTCTCCATTTAATTATGTAAAATCTATTTTTTTTTGAAAGATACATATTTTAACCATAAAGATTGATTTATTCTTGTCTTAGAACTATAAAATTTAATCTATGAATGAAAATATATTTTAAGGAATATATAATATATATTAAATTAATATTACTCATTAATTTTAATTAATTTTGATTATTATATTAAAATTAATTGGGGAGCATAAACATAGTATTTTATAAAAACATTCCATTTATATTCAGTTGTTTCATGAATTCATTTTAATTAATTTGTAAAAAATAAATTCAACCATATATTCTCATAAGTTAGTTAATACTATTCATAAAAAAATTAACTGCTATTATTATCTTATAATATTAAGAAATAACATCTTAAAAATATATTTTCGGTCGGTTAAACTCAATATTGAATATAATACAAACTACCGAACAGAGCCGTTCTTGCATGTATTGCTGGATAACTAAATGTTTCCTGCATTGAATGATATCGAACAAATTTACATATAATTAAAAATATATACTAAAGTATTATGAAATTTTATTCAATTAGGCACTTGATTTTTCATGTCAATAATGCAATTAAATATAATGTTATATCGATAAAATATTTTGGTGTTACATAAGATACCATTGGAAAAAGTATAGATGAATAAAGTGAAAATTGAATGTATTAATCCACAAATAAATAAAATGATTCTCCATCATGAGTGTATGAGATAATTTTTATCCATTTCATGACCCATTGATTATTATTTGATTCATGGGGGTCTTTGACATTGAATAGAGTAAAGAAATAATTTATGAAGTTAAGGCTATTCCAAAACTACCGTACCCATCACTTATAAAATGAAACACCCAAAAAAATTATTTAAAAACCTATAGAATAAAATTAATTGGTAAAAATATTAACATTTTTTAATACTATAACCCTCTCCCATGGATTGAAGGATTTTCCCATGAAAATCCATATATTTCTAAGGACAATTCCCTAGAATTCAATGATTCTGATATAAGTATAACTTTTATTTCAGTATTTAATTTGTTTTAACCATCCTAATATATCATTTATTTGTTAATAAAATTAATTATTTTTCAAATATTTAATTAAATTTCGTTATATTAATTTAAAATAAATTATTCCACACTTTTGAAACATATGTTAAGAAAGAAAATTAATCGGCTATGTATATGTCTGAACTTCCGCCTTCATCACACGATGTAGAAAATTTCCCCTCATTTCCTATTAGGTTTCACATATATATTATTAAACACCAATACTTATGTTTTTTAGGTCACATATATAATTATTAAATGATCACATATTACATTAACCTTAAATTCATCAATTTTTTATGGATTGTGATCCTTAATAATGTATATGTGTGGACTAGCACATCCAAAAATAATAAATCTATTTTATACTAACATAATATAATGGATAGACATAAATGTGTAATTATTAAATATTTTTTATAAAATTTGGATAATTTATAAATGATAACTATTTATATACTTTCAATCTATTCATTTGATGAGAAATTGATTCATTAATCATGTATATGTGTGGACTACCTCCTCCAAGAATAAATTAATTAATTTGTAGATAACAATCATAAATAATGGTTATAATAATGGATTTTATATTGATATATGATATATATTACAAGTATAATCTTTTTTAAATGTTATATTAACACTATATAATAACACCTTCTTACTCATTTGATCATGATGAACCACTTTTATTTTATTCAATTTACTACCTACATTAGTATTGTTGTAATGATTATATAATTATTGATTAAGTGATTTTATGTAATTTTAATGAAATATAATAATAAGTTATTAGATATTTTTTTAAATGTCCAAGATTTATAACATTAATACATAAAGGTGTTAAAAATATATCATCTCTGTTCATTAAAAATTTTCAATAGAAGACTGTGTCCTACATCATAATCAAGATTAATAATTAAAAAATATCATGGGATTAAAGTGGAACTTTATAAAAAATAATTGAATATATATTAAAAACCGTAGGTAATATATTTATGTTGAACTTGGTATGAAATTTTAGGGATAAAAAATTACTATTACAAATAATTTCTATGAAAATTAAAATTGTTAAGATTCGATGTTAAAAATAATTTATAAGATACCACTATATTGATAGAAAAAATAAGAAATTAAGTATATAAAAGGGTTATTCAGATGAATAAGATTATTAAATATATTATTTATATAGTTATGGGTTTCTAAATAATGTTATAATGTGATCAACAATGTGTGAAAATAAGGTAAAAATTTTTATCCCTTACACTATTCATTGAGAAATTTTTCGCTTTATGCTCCAATTTTATTTTATATGCTATATATCATAAAAACTATATATGTTATTTGGAAATATATTTTATTTATGGTATTTTATGATCATTTTTAATCTATTCTATCTTCAATGGTTCAGATTATATGGTTTCTCTAGTTTTAATTATTTTTTTGACTCATGTCCTTTCCCCAGGACTGAGGAAATATATTGTGGATTTTGATCTTCTAAGTTACTTTTTCATTAAATTATATTTTAAAATGATAAAATACATTTTTCTATATGGATATTACTTCTGTTAATTAATATCCCCAATTTTGATGAAATTATTTCTAAAATAAAATAATGATCTTTATAATAACAACTGATATACATTTCAATGTATATTTTTATTCTATATCCATGTTTTACCTATAAAAAGTATATCGTATAATTTTTCCAGTAAACTGCACACTTTTCTTCACCTCTACTAATTGAAATGTTTTATCATCAATTTTATGATTTTTTTTCACAAAATTGTTTTAATGGAGTATAATTTTTTTCCTGATGAATATTTTTCAAACATGTATCTTTTATAATAAAATGATTAAAAATGAACCAAAACACAGTATATCCAAAAAAATTCGAAATGGAATATTAAATTACCTTGTATAACATAATAAAATTAAAAGGAAATATTTTGAATTTTATAGTATTGGTTCTGTTCAACAAAAATGATTCTATATTAAATGTTTCTGTGTAAACATTTTTTGTTCCACATTTTATGGTTTTTAAGTGACTTAATCACTTCACTATCTTGTTTTTAGAAACTCATATCCTTATTCATATATTTTTATAAAGTATTTCATGATATTTATTTTCAATGGAAGAGGGAAATTTTTATTTTTAATTATTTTTTTCTAAATCTTATTAGAGTTTTATCATCTATGTTGTATGTACAATCAAATGTATTCTTTAACGGAAACTATCCACATTCTTTATCTACATAGACTATGAATTCACTTTGAAATATATTTTATGATCCATCAATTCTTTTTTCTTTCTTCATTGTCCACTTATAAAGAAATGATTTAATTCCATTGATATTACTCTAACAATTCCTTATTTTATATTACTGGATTTATGGGTGTTCACCTAGATATCCTATACATCAATTCATTTGAGAAATTATTGTTGATAAAAAATATCCTTTTCCAATATAGTGAAAAGAGAATATTCATAATCATCATTTTTGATAGGTATTTTCTATGAATTATTCATTAACTAATTGTTTAGCCATTTTTATCCATGGGAAAACATGTCATGTTTATTGATTAAATAACGAATGATTCATCAAGAAGAACATAAAAGAATATAAAAACCAATATATTTCATTGGAGTTTCTTGATATGATTATGGGAACCATGTGGAAAACATATGTGTAATTTTCATTATGTGAGGAGTGGGACCAAAATTATATAGGCTACCAATGAATTGGTTAATGATTTCATATCATGATATATCATGGTTTGTGGGTAGTAAGCCTAAAAAACTATTATACACGAGTAGTTATCCTATCTATCTATATTGTTTAATGAGTCAAACAACGTTGAATTTTTCTTATGATGTCTTATTTATTTTGTCACCACATTCATATTATTATTTCATCTCATGTTATGATAATTGATTAATCCATGTACTTACGAATCATCTATTTTCTCTATGATTTCGTTCTTACGATCATCCTCATTACGATATCATGTTATGCCTCACATATCTCATGTAATGCATTATTATTATATTTCCCATTACTGAGCATTTGATCTCACCCATTCTTATGTTTCTATTTCCATAGGTTATGATTGAATTTATTAAGTATGATAATCATACAATAGTATCTTATGTGGAAAATTTATCGACAGCAATGAAGGATAATTATGGATTAATTATCATCATATATAATAATGAAAAAGGAGTTCAGTTGATATGAAGACATGATATTTAATAATTTTTTATTTGTAATAATTATCTAACACACTATACTAAACGCTCCTTGAATTTTATATTTATGAAGGGTAATGAATTCATATATGTCTACTAAATATTGTGTTTTACATTATGATTTTTTAAACTAGATCCCAGAGTGTGGGTCAAAGGGTGCTAAAATTGGAATTATGGAAGTGTTTAGATATATTTAGAGGTTATGATGTTATCATTTGAGTAAAATTTATGATCTATAAATGACATTAGGGGTCAGTGTGTTATGGATGGTATTATTTTAAACTGTATATATAAAATTTTAGATTATAAGTGTTGAATAATATATGATTTCCCTAGATTAGGATAAGATACCTTTTGTGAAATACCTTGGTACAAGTATAAGGATTGGAGGAAATCTATAAATTTTTATAATGTATAAATTATTTTGATTTCCTGGAAATTATATTCATGATTTGATACTGGAATGTGTAAATGGATTTGGAAGAGATACATATCAGGCCTATAACCCTAAAAAGTGTTGGTCAGGTATATATTATTCATCATTCTAGTGAATAGTCAAAGGTCCTTAATTTTAATCTTATTAAAACACTTAGAAGGGATATTATTATGTTAATTAACATTATATTTATGTAAAAACCCAACCACGGTAAACTAAAAGATCCACTCAAGGTGGTCCACCACATGATGATGTACAAAAAAAGAAGTAACATGTTGTATGTTAAACCTGAATATGTAAAACACACTTGGTATATAGTTGAAGGAAGCATAAATTTCCATGATCCATATAAAACCATGAAAACCTTGCCAAACAATCAAATAAAAAAAGGCAAATCAGTCTCCAAGGTACCAATGATCACTTATAGAACATCCTTTTACGAAGATGAAAACCATCAAGAGAATATTGTATACTACATAATTCATTTACTTTTAACTATGTCCAACAAGACAATATCTACAAACACCTAAAAGAAAATGTAGAGTGTAAGAAAAAATTCCAGTTTGATTCCACCAATGAATATATAAAATATCTAAAATTATGAATTATTTAGTTGACTCTTTAAAAGAAATATAGTTAGGAAATAAATTTCATAAAACAAAACCATTTTTTAAATCATATATTACTTTTCATAAAAGAATACCATAATAACCAAATATAGGAATATGTAAATAATATTTAATATAATACAAATGAATAATCAAAACCAGCCACAAATACACATCAATTAATTATGTGAGAAAATAACAATAAAATATACCATCATGTAATAAACTAATTGTAAATAACGAAGCATTCCATTAGAGATCTAGCCTATCAGAATTTGTGGTTTACATAAATGAAAATACCTAATCTTGGACCAAGGTGGATCCAAAAAATATAACCTCTAGTGGAATTACATAGACAAATGTGACAAACCCTCTTGTGGAATTACACTCAACAAGGTGAAAATTATATTCCAAATGTTTCCAAGCCTACCCAGTGTGATATATTTTTCAAAATCCATTTTAAAAACCATGATCACTTTTAATAAATCATTTTCACTTAAAACCATTTATGCTTTGGGGGTTTAAGACTCATTAAAAACCCACCATTTAATAATTGCATCAAACACTTGTTGTGAACAAGTCCATTTTAAAAAAACCACATAAATATTTAAATATTACAAAATTTCCATTCCAATATGAAATAATGCATTTTTAATTCAATAACCAAATGTAATTGAAATTAATATATATAATTTATGGAGTTATACCACTTTTATAGAAACAAATTTGTTAATAATAGAGGAACCTAGTCACAATCATTGATATATATTGAAAAGAAAAACATCAACGTCCCAATGATATGGAATGGGGGAAATTTCAAATGTTAGATGGAAAAAACAAACATATAACATTACATAATATAAAAAAAGACAACACTGATGTTGTAAACAATGAAAATGGAGAAGAGGAATTAAATAATACTAAAGATAAGTGGAAAACAATTGCTGAGATTGAATGATGAACGGTGTGGTGTAATAGAAAAAACCCCCACCCCTGCCAATTTCTGCAGAATGAATCCTATGTTTTTTATTGGGAGGTCTGCACATTGAATGGAGAAGTAACACGACATGCGGTGAGATATAATATATTTTGAAAAGGTATTTATGTCATATAAACTACATTTATATTATAATTATTACATAATACATTTACAAGAAAATATTTTGCTTCAAATTAAATTTACCCTAATCGACGATTTTGTGGAGTAAAAGGTGATATTATTACTTAAAAGCTAGTTTTGACATAAACAGGGATTTAAAAATTGATCGTTTTTGTGTCAAAAATTGTTTTAAGGTGTGCTCTCATAAACTTATTTATGATATAAACTAAAAATTTATGACCTAAAATGGTCCTATAGGTAGTACGCAATCCAATTTTAATAGAAAATCCTTAAAAATAATAAAATACAATAACACATGAAAAATGTTCTCAAGAATTTAAAATATAATACATTTTTATACTGTATGGTGTAATTATCCTCACCTTACAAGATTTATATCACTATAAATCTCTCGAGAAACTATTTTTACAAAAATATAATGTCACTAGTACCTCTAGGAATCGTGGTTATCTCATATACACATCCATAATACATGGACCAAGGAAATTATATTAACATGAATTATAGTATCCCGATGATCAAAAAACATAAACTACTTTCTCAACCATAGTGGTGCTGAGCAATATATAAATATCCTTAAATTCAATCATGTGGAAAGGATAAAATGTATACTTTCTTTTCAAGGAAACATGAAACCAATTGTAAATAAAAAGAAAACAAGGTGGTATGTCCAATTGATAGAGCACCTTTAAAACTTGTGCAATGGTCTCAAAGTGGAAAATAAACCATGTTTCTATCTTACCCTACTTACCCAAATGATAATGTCCCAAGGGAAATGAAATAATAATAAATTCCAAATCATCAACCTCAAAAACCAGAGGCCGATGAAGATTATCTTCTTTTGATATTTGAAAAAAAAAATTCTATGAACAATCTCTTCAAGATCAACTACACGTTTTTCATCCTATCATAATCAAGACTCAACCCAATAACGGAATCATCTCCCTAATCATCCAATCATAATGGATATCTACATTTATTCCTATAAAATTCTTCAAATTTGGATATCATAATTGAGTCTTCATATATTTTTTTTTTGAGAAAACACTTATAGTGGAATATTATATTCCATGAAATACCAATATAATGCACATATTACTATAGAATATCTTCAATTACATAGATATATCTCTCTTTCCATCCATCCTCAAAATGATAATATGAAATTTCAAATTCCAATTGGGAGCCAATATCCTCTTAAAAACCGATTCAATTACTTGATTTGAACTATGTGTCCTTATCAGAAAAAAATTCATAGGAAACCCCATTAAGTCTCACAAAATTATGAGAAAAAATGTGTTTGAGCTATTTTACATTCATCATTTCCTTGATAGGGAAGAAAGTATCATATTTTGTGAGTCTATTAATGATCACCCATATAAAATCTCCCCAGATTTGATATTTTATAAGAAGTTATTCAGCAGCAGGATGATTATTACTCACACTTGGCACAAAGAGAATAGTGTAGCTGACTTCCTCGCCCCGAAGGTGCCCTCCAACTCTTCTATAATGGTGTACACCAGAACTAGATCCTTCCCCTCATGATGTTCTTATTATGTAATTGTAGTATCCCTTGGTCTGCATCATTTTTGACCTCCTTAAATGTTTTCCTCTACTTTCCCCCTTCAATAAAATAAATTTTATAGGACTAAAAAATTGTTAATGGTTGTAACAAACTCACATGTCTCTGGTGTTCTACATTAATTCTCTAAAAATTAATGCAGTAAATCAAAAAATTAAGTAATAAACCACCTCATATCTAATAACAAATTCTAAAGTCTCACGTCATGAATCATTTTTTAGTCCTAGGGTTTAAAGAGAATCATGAATGGTGTCCACTATCCATCAACCCATGTATCGTGAATATTGGAAAACAGACCTTCTTAAGAATCATAAAGATCCACTATAAGACCAAGACCACTCTCCCAAGGACTAAATGCATATTATGATTTCACTAAATCACCATTCCAAAGTTTAATGTATGTACTCAAGCCAGACATAGTCATAAAATATTGATTCAACCTTTACTGACTCTGATAACACCTTCCAAAAATATTCATCTACTCACAAGAACATCATGAATAAAAAAAATCATTAGAGGCCACTCTTCGACTATTTCATTATCTAAAAGAGTTTCTAATTTTTAAACCAATCCATCTACAACTATATTACCTTTCTTAGGGGTATAATTAATATGATCCTCAATATTTAGATGATAATCTAATCTTTGTATCTATCTAATTTTCATATCCCAATGAACAAAAATACACATTAAGACAATATGATTAGAATATAACCTAACTACTCATCAATGAAATAGTGATGCCACAATTTGAGTGTGTGTATAACTGATTCCTACTAAAGATCATGGATAGCGTGGTTTTTCTCATGAGGGAATATCTAGAGGGTTCCATAGGCAACCAACAATTTATCAATATTAATAAAAACCCCAAACCTAAAATATATGAATCAATGAAAACAACATAACCTGAACCTAGTTCTGAATGAATCCATACTAGGGATGAAGATAACTCACCATCATTTCCTAAAAATATATTTGGAATTTTTCATTCCTATGAAATAATACACCCTTATGGTTTACATTAATCATCATAAATGCATGGTTTTGAATGTCAGGAACAAACTCTTTATGGTTTCTAGTCAATCCACAAACAATCGTATCTTTAACACATTTTGGAATGCTCCCAAGAAATAACCTCCTGCATATTTCCAACAACCACTAATATGTTCTTATTAGATATCAAATGTACCCTAAACATCACTTTGTTTATTAAATACTCATATTTATAAATCATTCCATTCAAATGGTGTTTCCTCAAGGTCCAAAGAATGAAATATAAATCATCCTTCTAATCCTCCTCTGATGTGGAGTACACCAAAATATCATCCATATATACTACAAAAAAATGATTCCATGATCCAATGAAATATTCAATTCATCAATTCCATAAATATCATAGGAGTATTAGTGAGTATTAATAGCATAACTAGAAAATAAAAATGCCTCTACTGGCTCCTAAATATTGCCTTGAGAATATATTCTTCTCAAAATATCAATTGTCTATACCCTAACCAATGTTATATCTTTGAAATCCAACATTCCTCTTAGAGTTGATCAAAGAGATCATCAATCCTTTTTAAGGGATATTTTTTCTTAATGGTAACTCAATTTATCATTTAATAATCAATATAAAGCATTAATGTCTCATCGGCCTTCATAAAAAGGTGGATAAATGAATCCCAATGTAATCTTGTAGGGAAAATAATTCACTTACCGTTGAGGTACATAATCTAGAATTTATGTTCTGCAAACTAATTAGGCGCTATAAAATAAGATGGAAATGAACAGAGAATCATAAAAAGTAGTATGTCAATGGTAAACGTGAATTCTCTTTATAGGTATAAACCATAAAAATCATCCTCAAAGTAATCAAACTATTCTTACAACACCATATGAAGTGTAATAATAATTCCAATATCAAATACATCAAGTAATATATCTAATAATTGAAATGATATAACACTAGTATATGGAAAATATTGTCCAGTCTCCCTGACCATGAATCCCACTCACCCCGAAAGATATGAGTGAATACATCATGGGGAAAAAACCTAACTCGACGATTATAATTTTAGATCTGTGTATAATAACTTATGAACCAATCTCTATAAATAAAAATGTTTTATATTCCATGATCATGCACTATGAATCCCCACCCACAACATGGATAACTATTGTCCCCCAATATGCAGTATACATGAAATCTTGTTTAAACGTCACTCCTAAAGGCATGGAAAGATATAATATGAATATTATAAGAACATAAAATAATAATGAAACATAACATAACATAAATTATATAAAATAATGGGAAACACTTTTATAAACAATATATTACACCATAGAATAAGAAATAAACATCATACCTCTAACAGTTGAAGAACCTAGTTTAGATTCCTCCAGTGCATGCTCTATTGCATAAAGAAGTCTAGCCCCAACTCCTCCCTAAGATTTCTTGGAGACATGTTCATCCCTCTTTCCCTGAATTTAAGATCCAACACCATTCTATACATATTAAGGAAACATTAAACCCTTGGAAATAGAGGATCCATCCCTACGTTATTGGAACATCCTTCCAAAAAAAGTCTAAGGTGCCCCCAATATACTCAATAGTGAAATGTCATGGAAAACTATGTAAATATAAGATTTTTATGACAATGACTTCCAAAATAATATAATACAACCATTTTTTATCATCAAAACATCTTTGAAACTAGTCCTCGGTAAAAATTGCTACCTCCACGATTCCTTTTCTTACTAGAATACACGCCGTCGCTAACATCTACAATAATATATGCACCAAAAAAACCAATATTTAAAACTATATATTCCTCATACATTGAATATTTATCAACTACCTCCAAAAATTTTAATATGTACATGAGAATTAACATTGTCTGAATATCATCCATCTTCCCTATCTCAAACCTCTACGAAAAAGATAATTATTGGTAATAATATAGGGTTCTAAGTGAACCATATCTAAAACACTAATGGGATACTCTAGGATAGTATTCTATCCTTTAACTATATTAAAAAACTGCTAGGTCATTTCCATACATAACATCCCTGTATTAAACTATTGGATGAATATTTTCTTAAAGTAATCATTGGTAAGATCTGCATGAAACATAACTTGAAAAATAGATTCACTACATATCCTTCATAGCCCCTCAATCCTATATATGAAAAATCCCACCATATAGTCCACAAGATTCATCATAATGTTAAAGATCCTATCAATCCACTAAATTCATTACTGTGATGTTTTGGGGTCCTTTATTACCATATAATATGAATAAAATTTGATTAGTAAATTTTGAGATATGTCCTACCACTTATCCATTGTTCTCAGTACCCACACAACATAGAGTCTAATGGTGTGGATTAAAGATCCCAAAAAGTGTTTGACTGGAGTATTTTCCTGTAGAACATGTCTCACATATTCTAATCTATTATTTGGAAAATTCCTTTTAAAATTAATTCTCTAATGATGATAAGACAATAACCAATTTTCCTAGGAAAAATTATATAATAAAAAGAAAAGATTCCATAAATCTATATTAATGATTTAAAATAATAAGAGTATATTTACAATAAAATTTATAAAAATGAAATTAAATTATTTAATACAGAATATGTTTATTTAAATTAAACCCAAATTTATTTCATTGAAACAACCTAAAATATTCATCATAACATTAAAGATCCTATAAATCCACTAAAGTCATTACACTGATTTTTGGTGGTCATTTATCACTGTGGAATATTATTAAATTATGATTAGTAAATTTTGAGCTATGTCCTACCACTCATCCAAGGTTCTGAGTACCCACATAATATAGAGTTTTAATGGAGTGGATTATAGATCCCAAAAAGGGTTTGACTTGAGGATTTTCCTATAGAACATGTCTCACATATTATAATCTATGATTTGGAACATTCCCTCTAAAAGGAATCGTCTTATGATTACAAGACAACAACCAATTAGCATTGGAAAAATTTATAAAATGAAAAGAACAGATTCCATAAATCCAAATTAATAATTTAAAATATTTAGAATTTAATTAAATTATAAATTATACAAATGAAATAAAATTTTTTTAATAAAGAATATGTTTATTTAAATTAAACCCAATTTTATTTTTTTCAAACAACCTAAAATACCAACTCGCAAGCTTTGAATGCATCTCTGATAAACAATGGAAACTCAGATTTAATCATTGATTTTAGCCAGCTAAATACCCTACCGCACATACATTATGAAATATTTTTATCCTAACTATTTTCTTTCAAATAAACCATTAAAAACATATAAATTATCACAAATCATTGGGTTTGGAATTCCCGTTGATAACAGTTTGTAACAAAATAACTCATGTCAACTAAACTAGTCACCCAATGTGGTCTACCACATGATGAAGTAGAAGAAAAAAAGAAGAAACATTTATCATGAAAATCATGAATATGAAAACTATTCAATGTATATAGAGTAAGAAGAAGAAAATATCATTGAAATATACAAAACCAAACTAAACTGGAAAACACAGAAATTAAAATAAGACAAGACCACCAAGTCTCTATGGGACCTACCACATCCTCTAAAAATCATATGATGAAGATGATGATCAATAAGTGGAATAAAATTACTAAATAATTCCACTACCTTTACTCGAGTCCTGTAATAAAAAATCAATAACTTCCAGATGGAAAAATTAATGTGTGTGCACAAAAATATTTATAATTCGACAAAATAATCTATCCATGTCCTAATATTAAGAATTCATTTGCTCTAGATTTTAAAAATAAAAGATTACAAACAATTTTTATAAAAAATACCATTTTCTTAAATCATCATTTGGTTTTCATAAAAGTATACCATATTCCAATAATCATCGAATAATTCAATAATAAGAAATAATGTATGAAACCCAAATCAAAAACAACCATTGATACACTAAAAGTATGAATGTGATAAAGTAATCACAAAATATATCGTCATGTAATTATCCAATATTAATGATGAAAAAATAATTTTGGATCTAACAAATGAGAATATGTACTATAAAAAATGAAAATCCCCAATCCATGGATAATGTATATCTAACAAATAAAACATCAAGTTTTACCACACACACTAAACTAATAGAAATATTCAGGTAATATTACACACAAAAAGAGTAAAATATCTATTCCCAATGCACCCATGGTTACCCGTTTATGTAAATTTCTTATATTCCATTTATAAAACATTCATTAAATTTACAAATTTTTTTACATCAAATCCTTTCCTCTTTAATGCTTCATAAATTGTTTTAAGGACCAAAAAAATCACTTTCAAAATTCATTTAACAGTTGGTCTAATTTTTTTTAATGAATCCAAATTAAAAAACATTTAGCTCTTCCAAAAATTCCATTTTAATATCACATCATGAATTTTACATTCAATAATCTAATGTAATTGATAATAAAATTTATTAACTCTTAATTTAGAACCATTGTATCTATACACTGACCTTAGGAATGGAAAAAACCAAGTTTCCTTTGATAATAGTGATTAGAAAACTGTATACTAGCTATGAAGGTCATGAAATGAGGTAAACCATCAAGGTTTAAAGAGAAAAAACAAATCAATCCAAATATATTCCATAAATACAACCAACAATGATGCCACAATCAATGGAAATAATTATGTATAAAGGTAGTTTATTATAGAGATTCGACACAACCATGATGGAGATAAATCACTAAACACGGAAGTCTATAAAAAGAAAAATCACCCCGAAATCAACTAATGTAATCCTAGGGTTTGATATGGATTCTGAAATATAAAATAGAGAAGGAATCAGATCTTCAACATGGTGAAAGCTACTGTGATGAATGATTTGTAGGGTAAACACCTTATTTGTAGCCTTAATATTTCATAATACATTAATGTTGAAGGAACATAATATTTAAATAAATATACCCAAGATAAATGATTTTAATTTGTAAAAGGGGATTATATAGCATAAATGGAATTTTCATCATAAAAAGTGTTTTACATCTCGAATGGTTCTTGTGTTGTTATCCTTTTTACATCTTGTTCCCAATAATATATTTATGTGATAAACTTCTAATTTATCATGTAAAATATAATTGATTGTAATACCCATTACATGGTTGGATGGAACTCCGAAAAATTAGCACTCAAGTACTTAGTAATTTATGAAACACTCTTATAATTTTAAAATGGGTCACCTTTTTTCTAGATGTCACCAACATTAATCCATTATAATTTATTTTAACTTATGATTATATATAAGTTAACTCAAACAGTGAACATAATAGTACAAGGACCATAGAAAACCTAGAATGAAGATAAATTATCATACGATAGGGAATACACATAATTTATGGATTATTAATTATAAGGTAATATTTTAAACATTTTATATTTATTAATTTATGTTTTATCATCCATAAATATATTTATAATATAGTGGATGGTGTAAGAAGAAAACTAATGAACAACGAGTGTAATATAAAATACAATGATTCTCCTAACATGAAATATATTGAAATAATAACTTATGAAATAAATATTATTATTATTCCAAAAAAATATCACAATGTATTAATAATAATGTAAATTTTGCCAAATTTCAAAACACACTAAGGAAACGAGGGATGGATTCTCCTAAAATATCATGTGACAAGATGATGAATGAAAAAAAGTATAATTTCCTCAGGTAAAAAAATTAAATAAAAAGTGTGAAATGTATCAAAGGAACTATAAAATCATTTATGTGAGGAAAATGAGTATATAAAACATATATATATGCTAAAGAAAAATATAGCCATCTAGATAAATTGATAAAGGATGAGGATTTATCATCTAGTTTTACTTAAGATATCAATGTATACATTTCATTTGAAAATTTGTCTCAATCCATGTCTATATTTTTTTAGTTACTTAATTAATTTATTTTTATAAAATTTTTATTGTACAATTTAATTGGGGGTGGGGAGAATGTCATATCCCATTATTCTAGGGTATATATGTTTCATTATATAATTCGTAGTGTTATATATTTCTTCACACAAACCAAAACAAAGGGAATAAAAGACTAATAAATAAAATAATTCATCCTGATAAGTTCATTATGATAACTTATAATACATATATATATAATAAAATATATTATAACTCTTTTAATTATTCAATTGGTATAAAAATAATTATAGGAACATTTAGTGTTTTAAAAAGACATTTTAAAACTAAAGTAGTTTATCTATGTGTAATGAATTTTATATTCACATTTAATAATACTATTTTACAAAATATAATTAGATAAAATAAACTTGGATATAATGTTATAATATCAAAATTTACAGAGTATAAATTCATGATAATTTTTAAAATGTCAATTTTTGAGTTGAAAATGTGGTATTTATGAAAATTATAAAAGTCATGAATTTATCATCAAATAAGAATGACATAGATGGTCAAAAAACAATTTATGAGATCAAATATGAAAATAATAAATAATATTATGATATTTAAAATATTGTTTTAACTGAGATATCAATGAAAAAAATTAAAAAACTAAAAGGAATTGTTAAATTTATAAAGAAAACTGTTTTATATCTTTTATGTTAATTTATTTATTTTTTTTACAGAATTCAATTATAGATTGATTTTAATTTCAGATAAAATTAACATACTTTTTTTAAAATCAATTAAGGACCCAAATTAATTAATTTAATAATTTTATTTAAATTAGAAATTTTAATCATAAAACATTATTAATTTTTAAAACAACCTGTAATTGTTGAGCTAGATTATTTTAAAATTCTATTTTATTATCCAAAGTAACATTATTTATAAATTCAATATTATATAAAGAATTTAAATAATAAAATTAATTAGTATTATCTTAATTAAAAAAAATCATATTTTAATTAATTAACATGGGTGAAACTAAATGTATCCCTGAGAAATAGTACCCATGGGTAAATTGAAAACTGAATGTACAAACCATTGTATCAAACAAATTTGTCTCCAGATTGAGTGTATCAATGTATATTAATTCATATCATTTCCCAAAATCCTTAATATAAAATTATGCTAGCATTTGACAGTGAATAGTACAAATAAAAAATTAAATAAATACTTATTAACTCCAACAAATAAATAATTTCATAAGTTAATGCAATTCCAAAACTACGATTCCCTTTAGTAATAAAAGAACACACATACACCTCTTCTATAAATACACATATAAAAGAATTAGTTTGGAAACTATTCCCTTTTTTCATTCAATAATCCTCTCTTACAAAACATATCATTTGGGCCCCTTAATTAACAATATCCGATTATTTCTAATAAAAATTTCTAGGGAATTCAATGCTCTTATTGTGAGTATTTCGATCAACTTAGTTTTTCATTTCAATGTTACTCTTATTAATATTCTCTAAATTTTTTAATATAATGAATCCAATATTAGTTATGTACAAAGATGTAGTTATATTATTCTAACATCGGTTGTCCATTTATTCTAAATCATCCCTTAAGAAAAAAACACCTTTATTTTATGTATGTTTTCACTAACCCCTTAATGACAAGACACATATCATTTTTCACCACAACCTATAAATGTTGGTATCAATGATAATTTGTGTGAATAATAATTTTTTTATATAACATAATTTTTTTTATAAATTATCACATTTTTCATTTACCTTCATTTCATCAATTCATTAATGAATGAGATATTTAATCAAAAATACATGTGTACTACTTCCCCCTTAAATGACTTGTCTCATTTCACTTTTAAAAAATATGGATTCCCCTAAAATAATTATTAGTAAAATAATATGTTTTGTATAAATTTTTTAAAATTCAAAATGATATGTATTCATAAACCATTACACTATTATATCGTTGAGAAATGAATTCATTAATCATGCGTACATGAGAACTACCTCTTTAACGAATGATAAAATTCTTTTTTCAACTGCACCATTAATTAATTTCTATGTGAATGGTTTTTATGACGATATATGGTTTATATTATATGTGTAATCATATATAAATTAAATATTAACAATAATTAATTACACTTTATAATTCATTTGATCATTATTGAATACTTTTTTGGGATAGTTTACCTCCAACTTTAGTGAAGTTATAATGTTTATATCATGAATGTGATAAATTTAAATTCTCATTAATGTAAATTCATAAAACCATTCAAAAACCCCATGATTAATGGGGGATTGAAATGATGTAGACTAAGGGAATTGACTTTAAAAATAATCTTACAATCATTAGGTAAGGATCCAAAACTGGTATATAAAATCAATCCATATCTTTGACATCAATGTTTAGCTAAAACATCAGTCGTGTAGTTCCATTCATTTTAGTTATGGCTAACTGAAATACATTGGATGATGAAAATTCTATTTTTTCTATTATATTATTCCAAATATGCAGGAAAAATATCCTTTTCTGATGGAATCCAACCAACACATCAGAATATGACTCAAATTTAAAAATCTAAATATTGTAACTCCAGCATATCATAAGACCAATGTCAATGGATTTTTCCTATGCTCCAAGGGAAATACCTGAACCAAAAATGAAACATAAGGCCGAAATAACCAAAACCCGTTTGTCTCACACTCTAATCACCCCATAAATACACGATCCAAGAATATTAAATTTCAAACCTATGTTGGGAGGCTTCCATCTGGCCCACCCACCCTGATTACCTTGACTGACTTCTATATTCATGAAAGACTCTTGGAGAAGCCTTCATAATGTAGAAACTTGTATCCCTCCCTTAATCAAGTCCATGATTTATGCAGTCATATCCTTTAACTACATGTGAAATAAGATAGAGGTGTTCATTCATGACTTCTGTATCATTATTTCTCACATCCCATAGAATCTGACACAAAACTATAGACTGCATACCATGAACACTTACCTACACCTGTTTCTAACCAAGTCCGTGGAAGGAATCCTCAATTCCACCTTTTACCAAGTTCCCACCTCTAAAAATATTCATTCCTTTACCAACGAATTCCCAAACCCCTTTGGGCCACTCACCATAAAAAAATATGTGCCATTGTGTTTCAAGATTCATTCTTTCACATCACTTGTAATGAGAATCCAAGGGCACATAAATTTTTTGGACATTATCGTCCATAGGTATAATTTGATTAATCATTCTCGATACAAGAAAATTAGAATTTACTTTTATCTCCTACAACAAAAGATTCATATCCCATTCTTTTGTACCACATCTTTCATGAAACATTTTGTTCATGTCTTGAGCACAAAATTTACATGAATCTTGAACCAAAAAATGATCATTCTAGATCATAAAACAAACTAATTATATCATAAAAATTATTTTGATCATGATTTCAAATTGCTTTGTGGAAATCTAGAATCACACTATCCTAGATATTGTAGAAATTCACCTGCCATGTTAATATTCCATAGGTTACTATATATTTGAATGACAATTACTAATCATTAATTATCATATCCTCCATTTGGTCAATAATGAATACAATAAGAGTTCAATTTAATAAAATTTTATAATAAGATATTGAATATTTTTAATGGTTCTAGAATTATTATTAATACCAAATTATGTTAGTAATATATCATATTCATTCATTAAAAAATAAAGATATCATATTTTCTATGGAATAATCTTCAAGAGTTATAATGGAAAGTCCTGTGGTATGAAAGTTGAAAATAATAAATCATCATGATATATATATATATATATTATAACCATAGGTTGAATATGAATTATGAACTTCATATCAATGATCAAGGATCAAAATGAATATTATAATTCTTATTTAGACAATATTACATGTCATAACATTAGATGTTAAAAATACGAAATAATGAAAAACTATATTATTATTAAATAATTATTAATAATAAATATGAAAATATTATATATAAGAACAAGGTTATGAAAAAGATTATTATGATATTTTTAGTTAATTTAATGGAAGTTAGAGTGTTATCCACTAATTTGGGAAATAAATTAAGCGGGATTTTTATCGTATTCCCTTTATTGAGACACATTTTACTTTATACACTAATTTTATTTTATATGGTTCATGTGATGGAAAATTGATATTTTATCTTGAAATATAATTTATTGATGGTAATTTAGGTTAATTTTAAATCTCTTCATCACAAAAGGGATTTGATTAAAATGTTACTGAAGTAGTAAATATTTTATTGACTTATGTTCTTTTTCCCATGAGTGGGGAAATCACATTTAGATTTTCATCTTCTTGGTAGTTTTGCAAAATATTATATTCTAAAATGGTAGATATCCTTTTACTTTTGGGATATCACTTATCTTCATTTATATTCAAACCTTTTATGAAACACTTTCTAAAATAAAATCACTATATTTATAAGAATAACTCATATACACTCAAGGGTATATTTTCTTTCATATCCTTGTTTTACCTATTGAAGGTAATTTCTATAATGATGAAAGTGATAATCATAATTATATTATCATATCATCAATGAAAGGTTTAATTCTACTTTTTATAAAGGAAGTTTCACTAAATGGTTTTAAAATGCTCTGATCTTTTTCTATCTGATTAGTTTAGTTAAAAAAACAAATCCTATAAAGTAATGGTTTGAAATGATAAAATTACCTTCTTTATAAATTTTTTTAAAATAAATTTTCAACTACATTGAATATGTAATTATTTTATTTTTAAAATTAAATATTTTTAATGGTTCCTTCTAAGTCGTTTTGCGACTAAATTGATGTAATTTACATGTTTTTTATGTGAACAGATCTTTCATCAACATTTTTTACTTAGATAACTCACATTAATGTTTTTAGGTTTTTTGAAATGAATATTTTTATTCCGATGGATTAATTAAATATTTCCCTCTAAATTTTTTATAATAAAAATGTAATGTTTTATTTTCATTGAAGTATTTCTAATACTTTTAAGGGTTTTTTTCAATTATGTAATAAGTTTGACCAATATTATTCTTCAAATAATAAAATCTAGATTATTTATCTTGATAGCTTATGAAATTATATTTTACATCTATGGGATGATCCATTATTACAATTCTGTTTCAATATCAGCCACATTTATAGGGATTATTAACATCCAATATTTTTTCCACTATGAATGACATATTTCTATTACGTGATTGAAGAGTGTTATCTAATATGCACAATATATTAAATTATTGGGGAAATTATTATATAAATAATATATTCATTTTTGATATGATGTAAACACTATACGTTTAAAGAAATTAGTTGATTTTTATTATCCTATAATTATGCTTAAATTCATTGGAAACACATTTTTCCCTTGGGTTTATCATATAATTTTTATTAATTAAATAATGAACAACTCCTTTCCGAAACTCATGAAATTGAGATAAAACCCATTCTATTTCCATTGGTTTTTATGATATATTGATTGCAACCATGTTTTACACGTATGTATGATTTTGATTATGTGATGGGTGTTTCAATATTATATAGCCATACAATGTGTTGATAAATGCCTCTATCTCATGAGATAACATGGTGCGAGGGTAGTGATCCTAGCCAGCTATGGTATATGGGAAGTTAAAATGTACATCTGTGTTATGTTGAAGTGGTAGGGAGCCTTGAATTATTCTTATGGTGTTACGTTTATGATTTCTACACATTCCTATTATGTTACACTCCTATGCTATTATATTTTTAAAATACATTAAATTTTTAATCATCTCTTTATTCTAATCATTCATTATTATTTTAATCCCTATTCTATATCATGTTTTCCTCCCATCTGAGTTTTTATGATTTAATTTTATGGTTACCCTTACTAACCAATTGTGCTCATCACTTCTTATATTTCTATTTCCCCAGTTTTTGAAAAATTTATTAAGTATTCTAATCATATAAGAGTATCCTATGTGGAAAATTTATTGGAGATTATGAATATTAATTATGGATTAATTAGACTCATATATTGTGAATAAAAAAGTATCCATTTTAGGAAAATAATTATGATTTATTAGTTTGTTATTTTTCCTAATTATAGAAAACTATAAACTAAAAGGTCCTAGTATTTAATATGTCTATAGGATATTTCAATAACATATGAATTTCAAACATAATGTTATACATCATGCGTTTTTACCACTAGAACATTGAGTGTGGGTATAGAGGTGATACTACAGTGATGGACGATGTAGTTTATGATGGATAATGAAATATTTGTATTTGTGGAGAGCATGTGGTGCAATGATAGTCGAGGCTGATGATGGTGAGACTGGTTATATTTTTCATAAAGGAATAACCAGTGATACCAATCTGGTTATGATGAGTAAAATATAATCATTCTCATTGATTTATTCAATTTTAATTATTTTTTATGGACATTTGAGGTATATTACTAAATAATGGGTTCCAACTACTAGATGTGTTCTGATTCTACGAATGAAATTTTAATTTTTAAATTTGGAGAATGTGCTGAGTCCTAATGTACCATAATAATAATGATTTGGTAAAAAATTAATGATTGTGTGAGGTTGTTTTAAATAATAATTATGATGATGACATGCTTGAGAATATAATAAGATAATTTAATGTGTTAAATGCATCGACCATGAAATAAAAAATATTAATTTTCAAATTCAAAATTTTAAAATATAAATGGATAAATAATGTATCACTAATAAAGTTAACTATAGTTTGATTTTTTGGAAATTTATTCATTGAAAATGGATGTGATGGGTCTTTAATGTAGATATATGTGAAACATTATAATCCTAATTAGTGTCCTATGGGTGGGTTTTCATTATTTTATTATAATTTTTGACATCACACACTACCCCTACCCTACTCGATGATAAAACAAAACCCAAATGTTTTTGGGGGTGTTTTCCCCAACATCTAGGATGGTGAAGGAACAAATGGAATAATTTTTCCTCTCCCCATATATACATATATATATATATATATGATTATGTATATCCCAAGATATAATATCATAATGTATAGGGTACATTCCTACTCGGGTATTGGTGGATAATTGTTTTACTATAAATTTATGTGCAGGCTGTAATGGAATAAGCTATATCACATATTTTTATCTGGGAATGGTTGTTTCGTCTTTCCATGCGAGTACGTACATGTGAAGGAATATTTTGAGAAATAATGCACATAAATAAGCTATAATAGCTTCCTAGAGTACCCTTGGTTACTCTTAGGAATAATGATGATGAGGTGGTGAGGTATATGAGATAAAAAAATTAATATAATATCACTTCATGGGATCTAGGATGACCTTTAAAAGGGATGATAAAATGCTGTGTGGAATTTGGGCATGAGAGAGACAAACCATTGGATTTGTGTGGTGGGGTGCCCTTATAGACACACGCACACACACACACACAGATATATATATATATATATATATTATTTTGATATAGAATTATTTTCTTACATTTTTTTTTGGGTATGAAATGAGGAGTATGAGAAAAGAACTGATATTAATGATTTGGTGAGGAGTTGGTTTCATTTATTGATCCACAGAGCTTTAGTAAAGTTTATTTACAATTTTCACTTGTTGTTTATAGGATTATCCTATAGAGTAGTTATGTTATTATCACACAAACTAAATATAAAATACTTTTTAGGTCCCCTAGAGTTTTTGGGTGGTTTGATGTTATAAGTTCATAGGATTTATTGATTTTTTATGAGATAAAAATTGAGAGATATGATGGAGTTTAGATTTAAGTAATAGTCAGGATACAGTGGTTGGTATGGACATGGTATCAAATAGTATTAATATGGGTTTTTAATAATAGATTTCATCTAGGACATGAGATTATAGCCCCCTTGTTATCCAATGTATGGAACTTCATGTTTATTAAATGTAATAGGAAAAGTGATAATACACGTTAGTTAGGAAACCAAGATAAGGATTATTTATCGTGATAGATTTATTACTAGGATTTATTTTAGTTGGGAATATTATGTGAATTAGGGTAAAATAAATTAGGTAATTAATTAACTATAAATAAAATTTGTCCCATGTTTGGTTTCATGAATTTGTTTTCTTTTGAAGCAATAGATCCATGTCAATGTTCTGTTAGGTTTGTGATAATTATATTTAGTACAATGCACCGTTAGTGAATAGAGTTCGATGAAGCTGTTTTTATGGAGGAGGAAACACTGAGAGTTTCATCAATAGAGTCTGAATATGTATAAGGTCTCTATTCAGAAAAAGAGATATAAGATTGGATCGTGGAAGCATATATAGCTTCCAGTTCAGTATTTTTATGGGAGGGAGAAATGTGTTTCATTGGAAGTGATGTTTTTATAGAAAAATTCATCAGTGTTGTTTCATATTCATCATGGATATCAAGGAGTTAGTTGTATCATAGTAAATATTTAGAGGTTAATATCAATCGAAGTTTCTTTCATCATCCATGAACGAAGATGGTGGTTAGGATATTACATCCCTTTTATAAGGGGGTTTCTATGTTTTACATTGTATATGTTTTGATTACATTGAATTAAAATTTTATTCTTATAACCATTCAATTTATAGAATCCTGAAGATAATAATTAGGATTATTGTTATTTTTAGATTTGTAGTCCTTGGAAATGAGTACATGGTATCCTTATGGTTCACTCAATTGAAAACCTCCTATTAAATTCCATGACAATATTCCGTGCAATACTCCAATGTTTGACAACCAACCAATGAATGAATTTCCTTAACATATGGTATGTAATACTCCTTCATTAGGAATGATGTTGTGGTGATGATTTCGTCAAGGTAAAGGTGTTCTCTAACCTTATTATTCTAATTTTATAACTATATCCTTGATTTTAGTGTTATGAAGATATGGTATGAGGTAGGGGATGTTATCATCATATGCATTCTATAATCTTTTATTGGGGTTGATATAGTGGGGTTTTGGTTTAGTGTAAGTATTCATTACATTAATACATTTATCATAAATAATATACTCTTCTCTTTATCTAGGTGACATGTGCCTTGGTCCTAGGAAAAGGGATATTCTTTTTGTTTTTAAATTATTTTAGTTTCTTATTTATAATATATTATTTCAATCATTGTTTTGAATTAAAAACTTTTTTATTGTAGTCTATACTTGATAATAAATTTATGATGCATTTGTGATTTTGTGTTCTTATATTCAATGAAATGAATTTATGTTATGTTGGTTACCTAATTTCATTGTTTAAGTATATAAAGAAAAGGGAAAATTCACCAATCATGACATGATTTCTTTCTTGTGATTCTACTTAAATACCTATCGGTGAGTCCGGGATATCAAAATTAGAATATATCATGGTGTGGTTTATGGGTACCCTTGATTTTTTTTCTTAAAAAAACTGTATTTATATTGATTAAATTGATTATATTAGTTAGGGAATATTATATGGTGTTAATTTAAATCTCATAAAATTAATTAAATCCACCTACAGTAAATGTTAAATAGAATGATGAATGTTTAATGCAGTTACATGGGTGTGTTTTATATCATGGAGATATGTTAATAACATGGAAAATTTTAATTTGGATAAAGTGGATTGTTCCATCCTCATGTTTGTATGGTGTATGTTATATGTTAAATTGGTTTATATAATTTTTGAGTAATGTGTATTCATCTTAATATGGTAAGGTCCATGGTTCATATATGTTAACTAAATAAAAATAATTTTACTAAAGCATTCAAATCATCTATATATTTATGTTATTACAAAAATAATGTTTATTATAGTATGTTAGGAATCATTCATTAAATGTTTTAATTTAATACAATTATCAATGTGATTAACAATATACATGTTTAGGTTTTAAAATATACAATTTGGTAGATAATATATAATTATGAAGCATGATAAATAGAATTTTTTAAAATATATACTTGTTTTGGTTTTTTTATTAGTAATATTTTAATTTGGGGAAAACATTTGTAACCAGTTTTTGTGAATAAAAGAAGATAATTTTTTCTTGAAACTCAAATTAAATATAAAAGATGTTTTTTATAAATTAATTGGGTGTGTTTTTATAAATAGACAGTTGATGAAACCTTTAAATATAAGGATTAAAAGGTTTCCAATTAATTTATTCCCATCCCAATGGATATTAAATTCAAGGTAGATTTAAAAAAATGGTTATTATTTTAAATACATAACCAAAATGAATTTTTGAGATGTTTAATGTCTAATAAGAAAATAATTTAAACTGATCATGAAAATATTTTTTAAAAAGTAGTCACATATTCATGGATATTTTTTTAAATATCAGGTCTAAATTTTTTTAGTAGCCCATGTTTGATAAATTTAAAGTATTAGAATACATTGATTAAAATATTACAATTTTTTTAGTTCCAAAAATGATGATTTATCGTAAATGTGGTCTTAGATTAAATTAAAATTCTTTATAAATTGATTAATTGACATGTTTTGATTCATTTGGTCTATTATGACTCTCTTTGTTACCTTATTTTGATATGATTTATTTTAAGAATATGATTTTGATGGATTTATATGAAATCCAAGAATTGTTTACCTTATATTATACCTATGTTTAGATGAATCCTTTTCATCCCCCCTAATATAGAATCTTGATGATATTTATTCATCTTTTTGGTTGGTATCTCCATGTAGATGTCCATTTTTCCAAACTAGATACCTCTCAAACGATCCAATCCCATTAGAATCAAAATAACATAAGATTAATTTAATTAGTATAACATGTCTAATTAGTGATACTCCACTCAAATAGATTTAACACTCACTAAATCCAAAAGATTCACCTTGAAGAAAAGAAAATCAGATATTCCTCTATGTAATCACATAATATAACCTTCAAGGAATAACCACTACATTATATAGATAAACCTACAAAATTATGAATATACCACACATAAAATGATCCATTCATTAATTTAGAACTAAATACCCTTGATGACATAACTATAGAACCACACCAACCCCTCCTCCATAAGTCATGTCATGTATCAATCCAAAATGAGATATACATATCATATAAGAATCTTGTTATATAAAATAATTAAACATAGATTATAATAGAATATATAAATTCAATATCATCAATCTATATCTCAACCCCCTTATTAGACTTTACTCCATTGATGAATTTCATATTTATGTCCCTTCTTTTAAAAAAATCATTCTTACGAACATGGATTTTTAACTTCAAAAAAATTATTTAATTTGTAAAAAATAATTTGTGATGAATAAAAACATGAAAACTAATTTTTCATCTATTTTAACTTCTAAAATAATATGAAGTTAAAGCAACACACATATTGAATAAGATTAACATCCAACTCACTATAATAAAAATGGATTAAAAAATGAAAAATAATTTGATCAAAAATTTTATACAACATTTAAAAGTGTTTTTGATGAAGGGAATGATGTTACTTACTCATAACTTACTCACTCATAAATTAGAAAAAAATATTTCATTCCATGGTAACTAGTTACCAATAAAAATCCATACACACCATAAAAAAACTCACCCAAACCATGAGTAATCATTATATATGAAGAAAATATGTTGTAGTTTTACTAAAAAATCATAATAAAAAATACTATGTTACCCAATATTTTACTCATAGAGTTACTCCAACCCAAATCATGAATACATGCTTGGCCTCTAGTGGTCTGCATCACTATTAATCATTGATTACTGCGAGACCTAGAACATGGAGCATCACCATCTTCATTATTAATATCCTAAAACAACCCAAGGTATATTGTATAATCATAATCCATCACCTATAATGAATACTTTTAAAAAACCTATCAAATATTTTACCTAAATGCTGTCTCTAAACATCACCCTTCAACATTATCATTAATTAATAGGTTTGGGATGTTTCCAATAAATGTCCAAAATAATTTTCTAAGATCAATCACACTAGTTCATCCTTGATGAAGATACAAAGGCACCTTCTTACACTGTTTATTTCATACATATGAAATTAAATTCTTTATAACTATTAAAACAATCTATTACTAAGAAACATCTTCTAGGAAACAATGATTCATCTTCCATCATATCTAGATGAGTCGTTGAATCATACTAAATGATTAAGAAATATGTAATATATCTAGATTACTCCCCAAATCAATGATAACATCAACCCATTCTCTCCATTAATTAATTTTAATTATCAAAATTCAGTTAAGAACTTTGGTACCCCTTATTATTAAAAAAAATAACACTTTCTCCAATGAATTATTCCTTTTATTATAATACTTAATTACCTGATGATTTAATAATTAAATTTCATCCATAAAAACATAAAAATAGATAATATTAATTCAAACTATTAAAAAAATATCAATGATGTGATGAATATATCATATAATTGGAATCAGATTCACTTCTACCCTGCTATGTCATAAAATAAAATCACCCTTAATGAAATCCCTCCATAATATTTCCAAATCAATGTTATATTCTCTTCCATAAAAAAACTACTTCATTAATAGTAGATATCTAACCAATATTCCATTTAATACAATACACAATCAAGAAAACCCCATGATTGTTATCAGTTATCATGCCTATAACATAATAAACAAAAATATGTTATTATGAGAATATAATTATATTTTTCTTGCTAACCACTACTCAATTCACCTAAATATAAGAAATTACCTCATAATGTTTTCAAATTTTTATTTTTTAATAATATACGTTGAACAGAAGATATAAAAAACATTAATTTAGAACATTAATTTTTTTTTTATAAAAATAGACACACAAGGATTTGTTTCATAAATAGTATATGTTGTTTACATTCAAAAACAACATTCCAAAAATCATTTCAAAAAAACAATTAAATATTAAATTGTAATAATTCCCTCATGAAATTCAACATGAATCGTATACTACACCTTTTTATCAAACATATTTTGAAATCACAACAATAGTATTTAAAATAAAAATTGTCTATATCATTATTCATTTACGGAATCACATTACCTACTAAACATTGCATCACTTAATAAAGCAATGTAAACATAATTATACAACACTGAAATAATATGGACATACAATTACATAGTAATCCAAGTTTTTTAAGAAGAATCATGTTACAAACTAAAATAATTTCAAAATATATTAAACTATTTAAGCATCCTAAATTACTCATAACATTAATTAGATTTACTATTTTTCATCATAATATATAATTTTCATGATTAAAATTATAACATTATATTTATTCCATTAGGTATTTTACTAGGATTTATCCAAAATATATTTAATAAAAATATTTTATATATTATACATGTAAATTAAAAACACACATATAATGAAAAAAATGACATTTCATTAACGTATTTTCAATTTAACCCATTTAAATAGTTGTATTATATTTTTCTATTCAAAACAAAAAATAATAAACTCCAAAATCATGAAAGTTAAGCTAATACAAGGTTTATTATGAAACAAATACTAAAACATGATGAAAAAAGAATTAATTTCATAAATTTATTCATTTTTTAAAATTAAATATTTTATAAATTTAATAATTATTTAGGTCATCAATATTTAACTTATTATTAATAATTCTCCAGGATAAGCCAAAAAATTAACCATTAAATTAATATTGATGTTATCATTAATGAAAAGGATTATATATTAGAGTTAAATTTTTTACTAAATCAATGCTACATTAAAGAACATAAATTTATAAGAGTCACAAACATATCAACATAAATAGTTGTACGTAAGTAAAATTCAATGTAAATAATAACTTATAATAAATATAATGAAAAACAATAGTAGCCACATCATATTATATTTTTACATTGGTAATATTTATATTTAAATAAATATAATATCAATATAAATTTTCATAATCTTCCATAATAACCTCTTCATACCCCTGAACCCTTGATGATGGTCATAATCAAAAACAAATATTACAAAGCCGATGACATGGATCCCAATTATGGCCATTTAATTAAATTAATTTTTAACATTCCCAATATATTAATAATTTAAACTTAGGCACAAACAAGTATGATGTATTTACAACACCTAGATCTCCACCCAGTATTTAGTACTATCTCTCTTTTATATGTTCCCTAATATAATGTTTAGCTTATTAGATCAAATGGATCAAAAAAATGATAATGTCTTAACCAGTCTTCCTTATCTACATCAAAACTATGTTTGATTAATAATGATTAACTACTTACACAATGTATTCCTCAAATGTTCATAACTCTAAAATATATATTAGCACTTAACAAAAAGATATGATAACACTTTTTTATGACCCATATTCACTTGTCCCCCTCCCATACTAGAATTGATGACATGTATAACACATGAATCTAGCCTCCCATATGATATAAGTTGTAAAAAACACCAAGGGAAGAAAATAACCATATAAGAGGAATTTCATTATAAATGCTAGAAGAATAAGATGCTAAACCACCAATAAAATCTAAAATATAAAATTAAACAAATAAAATAATTTATACTATGTGGTGTATATGTAAAGGATCTCTAAATGAATATAAAAAACATATTATAGAGTATAGACTCAAAAAACACTTTCTTGATCACAAAATCCATCCATAAAATATGAATGATAGATATATAATTCATTTTTATCAATGTTACTATGCTGGATTAGATCCCACTGAAAATTTATAATGGAAATTTATTATAATCCTACTAATAACTCTTGTAAACAATAATGAAAACAATAAATTATTTATATAGATCATATATTCCTAATTTTTAAATCATAAATCAATGATTTGGTTAACATAGTATATATAATATTAAAAAAAATTATCAAATATTTAATATATCGGTCTATTTTTAGTTTTCATATCAATATTTATTAAATCCCTGATTTTTATTGATTTTATTAAAAAATCATATTTCCTAAAATGGATAAGAAATAATTGCTGTTTTTTGGATGATGAGAAGGGTTTTTTAGAAAAAAATGATGAATATTGAAGCATGAGTATGATTTTTTAAAATATTATTGATTTACATGTAAAAGGACTATAGTTTTAAAAGATATAAAATTTTATAAGCAGCATAGTTTAGAAGTATTATATCCAGAAACTTGTAAATTATGTAATTAAGGGGAAAAATAACTAAGAATAAACATGAACATAAGAGTTTCCAAGGGAAAAACTGATACATAACGGTTGTATGTACATAAATTAGATATTCATATGGTTGATATATAAATGTTTCCTTAAGGAATACTTGATATATGAGGTTTTGAAAATATTAAAATTTTAGCTATATATTTCACATAAGATTTATTTTATTTTTCCAATAATAAATAAAAGAACCGAAGTTGCGTGGAATGAATCCTAATATTAAAAATCAAAAAATGATATTCTATTATATTTTTTTGACCATAATAATTAATAATAGGTAGAATAGAGAAATAATATATGGTGGATTGAAATGGAATATTGATGGCAATGTAATAATTTAAATAATTAAAATTCAAAGATTATCCTATATGTTCAGGACCTACATGGAAGCATTTTACTGCAAAATCTTTTATAACATGCATGTATCTCAATGAACTTTTCTAATACTAATTAATCTTAATAAAATTTAAAAAAATTGTTCTATTCATTGTATATGGTTAAAATTATCTCCCATAACCATGTGATATTATATAGGGTTTTACTGTAAATACAATTTCATATTTTTAATTCATGTGTTTATTCTTTCTCTATCATAAATTATTTTTCCTCATGTTCTTTCCCTGAGAGATCATATCATTGTAATGGTGATGTAATAATAGTAGTATCACTTCCTATATGAAACTAAATTATTTAAGAGTCTTTGCAAAATATTTCACATCCCTTTCTGAATCTTTGGGAACTTAAAGGCGGGCTGAGGTTGGGGTTGGTGGTAGTACCCTTCATTTTGGTTTTTCATTTCTTTATTTCTCTCTATAGAATCTATTTTCCCTTTCTTAACTTATGTACTTGTATATTATGGACGTATGACATTAGTGATTATTGGAATGTTATTTCAAACCAATAATGGGTTGTAAATAATTCAAACTCTATCGAGTTATTTTACACTCTTAAACACATGATATATTATCCTGAAATGCACTATATATATCTAGATGTATTGAATGTATACAAATTTTATGTAACCATGTATTATTTTTTCAATAATGGGGTATTATAATTGTGTTATATGATAGGTAATCTATAAAATTATTATGATGTAACATTTAGGAAGATTATTGGGTGGGTTTAATTTATTCATAACATCCTCTTGAATATATCATCACGATAATGTTTATTTTCTATTTTCATTAATTCACTATTTACAGAACAAAAATTTTCAATTTCATTTTCAAAAATTAAATATAATTAATAATTCATAAAGTGATTAAAACATATATTGATTATAAATATACCAATTGATACGTAATCATTTGATTTTTGATTTATATTGAAACTAATTTTTTAATAGATTAGGGGGTTTGAAGAAATATTAGTAGATAGTGGGTATTCCAAGAGTTTCTTAATGAAATAAAAAAATACCATAAAGATTATTAACTTATACTATGGCCCCAGATCTTGGTAAAATCTCATTATAGTACCATGAATTTCAAAAAGGGTAAAAAGAACTTATAGAGACACATAATTTCCCTTTATTTAGTAAAAAGATATCCAAGATATAGAGGACTCTCTATAATAACAACCACGATCAAACCATATCTATCGCTTTTATGAGGAACTCATAGAGAAACAGAGATTAATGCTTAACCACTTCAATGATATTAAAAATCTCTAATATCTTGCCTTTAGTTTTTATAAATTTTATATGAAAACTAATACTACATTTATTGAATCACTAGATTCTAAAAAATTGAGGACTTAATTATAATATGGAGAAGATGAGGCCAGAATATAGTTTATGGTTTTGATGAGAGAACAGAGGTTCCAGATGAGTTACACACTAGGGCATACAAGGTGGAAGGTACAGAATCTTGAAATGATTAAAGAGGAAATTAGTAATGCTAAACTAGAAGAGAAGTGACATACTATCATAATGATTACATAAATTATATAAAAGACCCATATAAATTAAAAAGAAGGGTAAAACCCATTCATTATGTTCCCAACTCGATAAATCCATAATAACAAGTATTCTATAGAGGGGTTATATAAGAATACTGTGATTGGGGTTCTCCAAACCCAGTGCATATGGTTGACCATTGTAAAAGAAATTCATTAATGGTTAAAACAAATTCTCACAACTTGTGGATTGAGTATAACCATGTGAATTCCATTAAATATGTAATATAAACACAAAATCACTTAGGGTATTTCCCATTTTTATCATTACTTATATTTATTTTAGAATTTTTTTATATAATAATTTGTTAATTTTTCATTATAGATTATATAAATTGTTAATTGGGAACCTAAATAAAACCATAATATATTGAATAGAAATATTTTTCCTTTCACATTATCATTTGAATCATTCTATACATTATATATCCATGTTTTATATGCCGAATATTTATTAGGTCGTTTTATTAAAGCATGTGGGTGTGTTAACCTAAAATAAATTTTTTGTCATTCATTATTTTTCCATTTTTTATGGAATACGACTCAAATGAATATTCATAAAAAATATTAACTCGTGATTTGATTTTGATTTATTTGATTTAAAAAAATAGATTTTAACATTATATTGGATATGGAAAAAATTCCATGAAAGTTTTTGTCAAATGTTTTTATAAGGTTGATTTTTTTTTTGAAATATATATCCATAAAACACTATATGAAATTATTTTTCTTGTATTTTTGTATATTATTAACCCATTATACATATTATTCCAATGAACCTAATTTTCTTATGAGAAATTTAACATATGAGAGAAATATATATTCTTATTATTTATATTTTAAATCATTTGTGTTCATGAAATGTTTTTGAAATGATTGAAAAACATCTTTATCTATCATATATTTTCAACACCAGACCAAACATTTACAAAAAACTATTTCTTCCTTAGATGAAGTTAATTATCCCATTTTATTAATCCACATTAAAATCTACTTTATCATTGCCTACCTTAACTCTTAATATATTTTTATGACTTTTTCTGGTTTGATAATGAGGTAAATTCATTTTTTGTGTAATTTGTTTAATTTATTTCATGATGGGTGGTTTTATGTTTGTTTTAATATTCTTGGGAATTGAAATAGGAATAGTATTGAGTTAATTTTATCCATTCTAATTTAATTATTCTCATACAATTATCTTAAACAATTGAAATAAAACAAAAAAAGGGGAAAAGGGAAGTGTGATCGAAATATTCATTATTCTTTCTTTTATGGTTCAAGAACCTCTTAAGAATAAATGATCATGAATTTCACTCATTCATTAGATTAATTTATAATCTCATACTCCTTAAAATAAAAGATAAAAAACATTATAATAAGGCTAAAATCATTCATGGAATTTAGGGTTTAACTCTTGGATATTTCTATTAAATGGGGTGTGTGGGGTAAAGTATTTCTAATAAGGAATTGATTGAGTTGTTTTTTATATACGTTTACATGAATATTCATGGATTATATATTAATTTTTAACATCCAAATTTAGAATATACTTTTTAAAATTCCATTCCCACCAACCATTATCCACCAAGTCTACTTGAAAAAATAAATCATTATTCATTATAATTTTATTTCTATTTGTGTGGAGAAATGATAATTTTTACAAGTTTATAGCAATGAATGAATTTTCAAGTAGACATTTGGTTTTCTAATTAGAAATCTAGGAGGGGTACAAAGTAAATTTTTTCTCTTGGATATCTCTTCTTATCCTATTATTGAATTATACATGTGTTTCCTTAGGGATCCTGATATTCATACCACCTTGGTTTATCCCTTTGGTCACTAAATCAAATATAGTGAAAAAATTATGTTTGAGAGAATTTTCCTAGTGTATGAAGACCTCTATATTAATTTTCACTTGAGTGAATTTTGAAAAGAATTTATATGTGAGGTAGAATGTGATTGTGTCATGAATGGATAATTGAGGTTAATTAAATTCATATGTGATGTAAGAAAATGAAATGAAATTATTATTTATAAATGAGACATGGTGAATCATATTTTTGTAATGATCTTTGAGATTATTCCATTTTTATTTTATTATTAATTTTATATTTATATAAGGTTATTTTCTAGGATTGATATATTTAATAGATTAGTAATTAATAGAGGTCATATATTTATTATTTTAAAATTTTAATTAACTGATATAATTTTAATTATATTTTATAATAAATGAAAAATTAAATCATATTTATTTTATAGGTATAATTATTTTTTTATAAGTAATTTTCCTAAATCCACGATTTTAACTGATTTTGATAATGTCTTTTATTTTTAATGTGTTTGAACTTAAATTCATTTGTGTTTTGATATTTTTGTAAGTTTTTCTCGAAGCAATGAAGAAACATAATGGAGGTGGAATAATTTACAGATTATTTTTAAATAATTTATTAATTGAAAATGGATCAATATGTAATGAAAATACATGAAGTACCATATTTTTTAATTTGTAAAATTTGTAATTATTAAGGATTATAAAAAAGACTTTTTTCATGGATATTACTGAATGTAATAGATAATTATAGAAAACAAAATAGCAATGGTTTAAAAGACTATAATTAATGGATTTTTATGGTTGATACATACGGTTTACCCATTATACCATGTTATATGTGATGTTTTCTAGTTATGAATATTTAATCTGAAGAGTCCATGTAATGATTTATACATTTTCATGAAGAAGGAGATGCCCCAATGTAGCGTCATTTACTTCTCTATATTATTGAAATGAAAAGGATATTATCATATATTTTCTCGACCATATGTAAAAATAAAAAAGGGAATAATGAAATAGAATCATGGATATTTTAATGTAATATTATAGATAATGGATTATTTAAAAGAATTAAAAATTAATGAATATCCAAAAATCACATGACATGTGTGTAAACATCCTACTACACAATGCATTGTGATAATGAAGAATCTACATGCTTTGATCAAATACAACTAAATAATTCTCGATATTGAAATAATTTATTACTTCTATTGTAGTAGGTTTAATACTTATCCCATATAATTTTAATATTAAATAGTTTTTTACTAAAATTTACACTTTATTTTTTAATTCAATTATTTTTTCTTTCTTTCCGTAACTAATATTCCATAATGTCCATTGACTAAGATCTCAAATTTCTATTATGTTGAATAAAATACTCAAGGACAACTTAATTTATGAAACAAAATGATTCTATAGTCTTTTCACCACATTTATCATCCCTTTTTGAATCCCTGTGAATTTGATGGTTGGTTGAGGATGGGGTTTGTGATAGTTCCCCTCATGTAGGTTTTCCTTTTTTAATTTATCCCTAAACAATATTATTTCTTTACCTCCAATATACTTCTAATTCGTGATGTAATATCTTCCTATATTAACTTTTAATTTGATTTTATTCGTTCAGGTGGTAGTGAATAATTCACACTTGATCAAGGTGTTTCCTTCCCCAAAACCTAACAGATTGTTGCATGTAGTGAACTGGATATCTCTAGAGGAATTTAATGTGTAAAATTAAATAGATTAAAGAATTTTTGTTTGAATAATTTTACATGATCATAGATTTAGATTATGAGATATTTAGAAAACAATTATAATGGTTCATTTTGGAAGATTCCTGGGAGGATTTCATGTTTTTCTAGCTTCATTATTTTCATATTCATGTGCATTTTTATTTTTAATTTTAATTAATTAACCATTTCCAAATATCTAATGTTCCATTGATAATATAAAAATAAAAAAACTTTAATTAATTCATAATGTAATTATAATAATTAGTGTTCAAAAACTAAAACCTTGATAGATGACCAGGGTCAACAACGATACATCACTAGATGTAATATTAATATTTTTTTACAACCCTCCGTTATATGTTTCAATTAACTAAAATGTTAAAATACTTCCCATACCTCAACAAGGGTAACTAAAAAACTACATGGATGTACAATTACATAATTTTAAGAAATCATATTTGAGACAATACCCCATATCCACTTCCCTAGTGAACTAGTCCTCCTCAGACCTTAAGGACACATGTCCTAGTGCTACCATCACCTCCCCACCCACATAACCACATAACCTTGTACCAAATAACAAAAAAAAAAGTTACAATACCTATGTACAAAATAACCAATTATATAGATCTCTAACATATCAATATGTCACATCATGAAAGAGAAAGTAACCATTAATGATGGAAACCTTGAGCTCCTAAAGCTTATGTAACTCTCTTCTACAAACCTACATCATAACCATATCAACCTTTACCATAATTTAATATCATAATATCCCATGATATTTGCATAAGATATATTATGGCAGTTGGAATAGTTATCCACACATACCACACCTTTCTTGGATGTTGGGGAAAACTCCAGGAACTGAAAACAACATATAGGTTTCGATCATTTTACCTAAAGATGTTGTTGTTCATAAGAAAAAAGAAACAATAACTAATATATAATAAATCATCATCACATGATAAGTTTTATACTCAAAAATAAATGAAACTAAAACTAAAACTATCACTATTACACATCAACACCACTACCAACTCTTGAAATAACATGATCCAACTTCATCATTACCAAAAAACATAGACATTGTCTACAAAGTATCTCATTCCACATATCATAGCCAATTAACCCTTTTAAATTAACTACAACCTTATATTCATTAAACTTATATTAACTTCTATCCATTATTCCTTTATATAAACATTCATTGTTATATAATTTACACTAATATTTAATTCATTTACATTCACATTGTTTCATCACTAGTTAAATTAATTTCATAAACATTATTATAACTACAATTATATAATTACATAACCCTAACCTGTTTATATAATTAATTTTATCGCACATTACTTTACCACTTCATTTCAATATTCATTTATTTATACAATATAATAAAAAAACTCCCACCCATTATATCATATTCCCAATTCAATTTCAAATTATATTGTTTATTAGTTATTATTTCCACATCCAAAGAAACTACCACACTATCCCCTATAACCTCATAATTTCCACATCAATGACTATTCCAACAGTTGAAAAAGTCATCTTCACCAATTTCAAAACAGTGTCCAATCTATCTAGTTCCCCTCATTTCAACCATCACCCCAAAATGACATATCATCCCATATCTACTAAAACAATTCATCATATAAATACACAATCTAATTATATAATATAACCACATAAATAGAAATATAAACAAGGGTTACATTCTACTCAAACAAAATATTATAATTACAATTATTAAAGTTTATATTTTATAAAATATTATAGTTCCATGTCTTATTACAATATTTATGTTTCTCTTTTGTTTTCAACTTGTTTCCCTTTGCAACAAAAATAAAGAAACTATTAGAATATAATATTTATCAATAATATAAAATAAAATAAAAGTATTGGAAAAAACCTAAACTCTCACTATTTTATAAAAACATGGAAACCATAACAAATAATAATAACAATAATGTCAACAATGAAAATTCCTTTAATCATTATTCACTCATAAATTGAAATATATTATCCAAACAAAAATTCGTGTTTTCTATATTCTATATTTTATTACCACATTTAGTTTACATAATCAATTATAAAAATAATTTATCTTATCAATATTAATTTCAAATTAACAACATAATGAACAAAATAATAACATATGTTTCACATAATTAATACAAATATAATGATAAATACATAAAACATATGTGATTCAAATTCCACATTCCAATTTATTTAATCCATTTTATTATATTTATTTCGTATTTTTAACTACTTATTGAATAATAGAGAAATATAATTTAATATTTATCGTAAAATAAATATTATAGGTAATTGGAATCCCTTATCTTGGTTTATTATTCAATAATAGATCAAAAATGAAAAGACAATAAATATAACCACTCTTTTGAGGATCCCAAGAATAACCCCCATAAACCTATAACATATCATCCTATACTGCGACATAGAAAAAAAATAAAAAAAAACCAGGGAATAACACCTTCCTGGGACTTATGGGAAGGGATAACATTAGAAGAATGGTGAAAAGGAGGATAATATAAAAAGAGATGAATAATGATCACCATGGACCCAGAGGAGACTTATCATACAAATCAGTTAGACATAGATCATCCAAATACATTAAATATAACTAAAAATGAGATCCAAATATTCTTATGGTTTGATAGGAACCAAGGGAATCAACCTAAGGAGATAAAAATTCTTAATTTATATTATAAATATTGAAAACCCATCCATGGAATAGTGAGGGATTCCCTATAGTGTTGTGAAGTTTAGTAAGGTAGGATTAGAGAAGTTTATTATTTAAAATATATTATACCCCAGTTAATTATAGTCATTTCACCACGTAAAAATATAATTTATAACCATCAAAACAATTTCTATTTTAATATGGTAGTTTCAACCTCATTCCTCCTCTTAAATCCCCAAACTACCACTATATAACTCGTCCTACCAAACCATTTTCACCTATCCAACATGACTCAACCAAAAACCATGAATCATATGAAAATGTTTTAGAGAATCACTACCATAGACGATGATATTTTAAAATACCATATGGCTAAAAATGACTTCTCCAACTGGCCTAACCCACCCACATTACAACCACCATGACATAGAAAACGAACACAACATAACCCTTCCCTATAGAGTTAGTAACAACCCAATATCTAAAAAACCAAAAAACAACCAAAATCCCATTCTAATAATGAGGTAATGAAATCCTACATGTGATAATAGAATTAAGTTCATCTACATTTTCTTATAAGAATAAGAAAAATAATTATTTGTCTTCCAAAATAACTCCAAAATAATTCTTGAAACCTCCAACACCTAAAAACATAATGTATAGGTATAAGATAAATCTAGGTGTTTTCATTAGATATATCTTGAATGATTATATACTCAAAATAAAAATAAAATGAGAGGAAATAAACTTCTAAAAAACTACTAAGTATATGCCTCTCAAAAAAAATTAATACCATAACTTAATCCTAAACACCTTATCAAAGAAAATACAATCAAATAAACCTTTATTACCTTGTACCATACACCATTCAATAAACGAACACGTCATTCTATTAGAACACCAAATCATTAAGGATACTCAAAAGATAAAACAAATGATTCAATAAACATGAACTGAACACCCATTATGTATAAAATAAAATTCAACAACATACCTTCTCTAATAAGATATTTTCTAAATCTAACCACCATGTATGCTACCTCTCAAAAAAGAATTATTTGTTCAAAACGACTCAAATATGACCAAGTGAGTAAAGGATAACATAAATATGTTTAACCTATAACTCAACCTCATTTACCAAAATTTACTCTATTAATAATATTAATATAAGTTCAAAGTCATCAATATTCATTTAAAATAGTTCATAATAAAAACATGGATTTTAAGTTCTCAAAAAATTCAGACATTTTCAAAAGTATTTATAATTTATGAAAATATTAAAAATTAATATTATTACATTTTAATTTAAAAAATAATATGATTTTTAGTTAAAAGTCTATTAAAAAAATATCTATGATTAAATTTCAAGCCTAGTTTTTGAAATATGGAGTAAAATATAAAAAATACCTTAAACTAAAATTCCTCAGAATGTTTAATTTTTTTTATGAAGTTAAGATGTTCATTGACTCAGTACATTATCAATCCAAAATTATGTAAACCAAACCCACTTTTGTATTGTTGAATTCACACCAAAACATTACTAAACTAATTAATAAACAATTATCACCTTAAACATGGAAGTCTATGAATCATGAGTCACATATATTATTGATTTACTACCATATCATAATAAAGTTGATATTCTTACCCGATATAGGACACCTAGAGATACACAATTCAAAATCTCAAATTCCAATAGAATCTTATGACGATTGCCACATTTCCCTTCCTTTTCTACCACATGACCCAAAAATTTATGCATTATGTTTATCATTTTCAGTAGCCTATTAAGTATATCCCTCTTACATAATTTTGTGACCCATTACCTAAAACTATTTCATTTACAAAAAAATCACCTTTCACTGAATTTTATACATAAATGAAGACTTAAAATAATCATAATCACACATCTTCATCATATATTAAGTCTTAAAATTATACAATTGATGTCTAAAACTGAGTTCAAAGATCACAAAAACTAGATCCTATTTATCGATGCTTTAGAATTTGTTCCATATTCTCATCCTTATCAAACTAGGAAATAACCTCCTTTATTGTGTGAAATAATATTACCAATAAAAATATTTCTAGAATCTATTAATTATCATCCACAACATTTGTTTCACTCCATGAAACAAACTCACTATTGTGAAAACTCTTAATTAATTTGGATTCTTCACCAACTAAAAGGAAATATCAATCACTTTTTACTACTATTATACATGAATACCTGATGCTCCACCAAAGAACATTAGTACTCAGTGCTATGGAAATCACATTAGCACTTTAACCCATCATATATCCATTTGATTATCAATATTTTTTCCCTAATGATAGATTGGAGATATTTATTAAGACCAAATATTTAAATAAACATGATTAATTGAATACATTATAACACATATCAATGGAAGGTGATGTATATCTCATATTTGGAGTACTATCCACTAATGTACCTCATAACCTTCAATCATACTCATCCATCAGGTCAAAATTCCATAATAGTTACAAATAAATTATTTGTTCTATCATAACACAACTTCTTTATTACTTATAGACTAGTAAATAATAAATTATCTGATGCTATAAGAAATCAATCCAATCCCCCTTAATTCGCACCAATCCTTCCCACCACATAAAAAATAATTTTAATTTTTAGTACATTTAATAAAAATATTCCCCAAGAATAACCAAATCATATGAAATAAATCATATTATGTCCTCGTAAATAACTCACACATTAATTTCATCACTATAAACACACATATGAATAAACATATATTTAACTATATAAATTAAATACACTTTAAAATTTTATTTAAACCAAAAACACGTGAATTTTATTTTATGTTTAATATAATGTTTTATTTGAAAATATATATCCAAAAATCCAATTAATGAAAACATTTAAATATTTCATTAATATAACCCACCAAAAAATCTATTGATAAAACATCTAAATATACCCCTTTATAAAAACTCTTTGAAATCACCGAAAATTTCCCTAAAATAAAATCATCAGATGTCATTATTTTTCAAAAAAGAAACATACCAATCATTAAATTTCTATAATTACATTTGAAGATTATATAATTTAATAACACTATAACAATATATACACACCATTAGAGGGAAAAATATTATTTTCCATAACTATCTTGTTCTAAACTATTGAAATTTTTAAAACAACTTATTACTATTTAGTCATGCTTGATAAATAAAAAAAATTATAAATGTTACCATAATATCCTTAATAGGATGCCATAAATATGATTAAAATCTTATATTTAAATTTCGGGAATTATTTAATTTTTTATTTGTTCCCTACACTCCACTCAACCAATGTGGTGATAAAATTTTATAATATTAAAGACATTAATAATATTTTTTTTTAAATATCTCACATATCATTTAATACCAAACAACATATTATATTTTCAAAACAATTTCAGCTAATATAATATAGTCCTAGTATGCTCATTATCTTTTTTTAGGTAGAACCGTAGATAATAAATACTAATATATTATAATATTATTGGAATATTATTCACATTTAACGGTTATATCAGTTCCCCACAATAATTAGAATACAGATATGTATGGAAAATATTCTTAAAAAAATATTATATGGTTTAGACACATTATTATAATATGAAATAGAAACTATCAAACTATCACATATTAAAGGATCATAAAACATTGGTGAGTTTTCTTATGAGGTTTGTTCCTAGTGTTCTATAATAATAGAGGTCATTAGGGAGAACTTTTTAATACAGAATCAACTTTTTTATGTTTTATTGGATATTCTTGTCTAAAATTTGCTGTGTTTATAAGAATTTTGATCATTATTTTTTTTCATGAATTACATACATTATGTGTGGAATAAAACTATAATGATATAGGTTCTTAGTGAGGTAAAATTCAATGGGTTTTTATAAAGTGATATGAAATTAATTTAACGGTGAATAAACGATATGTCCTTTCGAAGATGAATGAAGAAGATATATGTAGGCCTCTAATTGATATGGAAGTTTTTAGTTTAAATCCGTGATTATGGTAGTTTATAGAAAAATATGTTCAATAAATTCAATTAAATAAATATAAATATTATAGGTTGATGGAAGATCTATAATCATTCTGGTTGTGATATCAGTTGAAAAAGGTAATATAACACATGATGAACGTTCATAGCTAGTTTGTCAATATTTTTTCATTTATTAATTATTTATCTATAAGTTTCCTTATAGGTTTCTAGATGATGATATTTTTTCAATTTATTTTTTCTATTTCCATAAATAAAGGGGAATGAAGGTACATCTACATAATATAAATATTTTTTATTTAATATTATATTTATCATATTAATAAAATAATATTATTCCAAATTAATATGACTATAAGATTTATTTTTTTCAAAAGAATATTTATTAGTCAGGGATTATTTATTATTTATGGGAGGAAAGGAATTGAGTTTAAATAAATTTTTCATGAATTTATATCATTTCAACAAATACATAAATTCATATTTATTTTATGATATTATACATAACATTCAATTTTTTCAATGAATCTTAATATCCTTAGATCTGAATAATCTCAATACACATCATTAAGGTTTAGAATTTATTTTATTTGTTTACATTTTAGTTGTATTATATGATAAATATATATTAAAAATGTTATGTTTCAATAAACATGACTTGTCTACCCATTTTCCAAGACATAAAAAGATCATTTTAATGGGAAATATTGGATAAACAGGTAAGTCGATCTTGGAAGAGTTAGATTCATTAAATTATAGTGCAAACAATGTCATATGATGTTGAATATAAACAAAAAGAACATAGAATTTGAACATTTGAGTTTTTAGTATGGAAATTTATAAATTATAATCTATGATTTAAGGAATGGAATCGTTTACATGAGAAAGATAAATAGTTTTCAATCTTTTTAATGGTGTACAATCCCTATATTCCACTAAGTACGGCATATTGTATTACATTTTGTGATATTTTCTTATATCATATGTGTGTGATTCTTCAATTATAAATTTTATATTTAACTATTATAATAATTAGTTTTCCATTGGTCGTGGAGATCATAGAGCTTCTTGGATGGATGTTGATTTTTCTTATCAGCATGATTGAGGGATTTTAATATCCTAAACTAACCCACTATCTTGGGAAGGACCAAAATTCCACTAACCATTGGTGAAATTCCCCAGGCACCAAAGGATGATAATAAATATTATGGTATAAACAAAATAATAGTGGGATGTTTTCTATTAAAAAAGTCTATACAAGAAGACAAATGAATTATAGACTACTTATCATGGAACCACCCCCAAGATCCATCTGAAAATGGAAATCGATTTCATTGCTCCATCAGCGAGGAAAATACAATATTGAAACATTGCTATAAAAGTGTGTGTTCTCCCATAAAATTTATCACGTTGAATAATGAATACATTCACCATGATTAATATTATGGAGTTACAATATAAACCTAGTAGGAAATCTAAGAAGGTCTTCCCACATGCACCCCCAAAACAAGAACATGTTATATAACTTTTTATATAAAATATTATTTAATAATCATAAAAAAAATAATCTATGTAATAAAAAATCATTCAGGGACACCAAAATTATTTTTTTCCACTTTTAAATCCATTTTGTCATGAAAAATTTCACACAGACATTCCATGAATAAACACTCCCATTCAATATACCCACCTAAGAAATTAATTCACCCATGCATGAATATCTAGTCAATATAGGCCCGTGGAATATTCTATATTAATTGGAGGTACCTATCCCTCTAGACCTAATTCATTAATTTTAGGTATAATAATTTCATGCTCTCTCTATATTCATAACCAATATGAATTAATTAAATAAACAAGGCCTCTTGCAATGTATCATGAATTTTCAACGACCCCTGAAACCCTGAAGTGAATCTAAAGTTTCACCAAAACCAAATATATGTCAGTGATGCCCCTTCCAAATTCATTTAGGAATGCACATCCAAGCCATGTACATTAAATTCCCAAATCATTATTTTTAATAACATATTACCAATCATTCATTTTACCAAATGTGTTATAGGATATTATGACAACCATTGGTTTCAAAGACAATAAATCAATGAGAATCATCATATTCTTCATGATGTAATTTTGTAAGATTGCTAATTATATAAAGTGATATCAATACATCACATTGTATTTCTATTATCATGGTTCAAGCTAATTGTTTATCAAGGTGTTTCAGTTTTCTTATAAATGAATAAGTAAGGTATTGATGGAATGTGCCAAATTTGAATCTAATGTGGAATAATTATATGGGTCTAAGATTAAGAAGAATATATAGTTGATGGAGTTGGGGTACCATATTTAGTGAATTAATTGGGTTAAGAAGTAATGATGTTGACAAAGAAGTCATAATACTCAATGTAGAAGAATGTATAAAATGATATATTTTAAAAAGAAAAATTACTGGTGAATATCTGTCAGAATGATTTGTGTATTAAGAGGAGAACATGTATGAGATGAAGGAGTAGAGGATGATAGATACCATACAAAGTGATATCAGATATATCATTATTATAAATTAGTATTGAATGAGTAGTGTGTATAATATGAGATAAGATGAATATTCCCTGGTTAAAGTCAAATAGGAAGAAAATTTAATGGATAAATGTCATCATGTGGAAATAAAGAGAATGAAAATACAAGATAAAGAAAAATATTGGGACTAATATTATTACAGATGAAATTGGGTAAGAAGGAAAGAGAGTATTTCAAATTTTTATTTAATGATAATGATCTTCTTCTAGACTAATGTGAAATTAATAGAAGTCTGATATGAACAAATCACCATTGTGACATGTAGTAAATGTGTCTATCGGTGGATTAATTACATGATGTTTCAAATCAATTTAATGAAAATGATTAAGGGTTCCTATAGAGTCAATATGAAAAACCATTGAGGAGATGAATGTTGGACTAGACATTAAAGAGTCTAAATAATTTGGATTATATTTACCCTAACAAAATATAGGGAAAACACATGGGATTTGAATTATTTTAAAGTAAAACTATTGAAAATTGGTGTCTCTTTATAGTGGATTATCTATTTCTTGTTCATCATTATATATGGTAAGAACTAGCAACTAATATTTAGATGTCAACCTTGTAAAAATATCATGTTTCATCATTTATGTTATGTCATACAATTTCCTATTATATTGATTATTGAGTATGATAATAAATATATTAATAAGTCTAATGGGTAAGGTATAATAAGATATAATTTTTTTAAAAGTACAAAACATTAATTCACCCTGAACGTCTCAATGTTAATACTATACCAAAGTGAAGTCTAATATATGATATCAAGTGTTACATTTCATGTTGAAGCTACCAAGGGATAACAAATGAGTCACATGACCTAAATAATTTAAAAAATATCATCCATCCCAAGTATGATTCCATCAAAAAAAATATAATATGGTGACAACACATCCCTAATTCATCCTCACCAGTTGAGGGAATACTATATCCTTCTGTCCAACCATATTTTATAATCAATCGAACACCCAATCTATTATAAATCCATCTACAAATCTAGTCTCTCTCTCTAACAATATATGATCCTTTACCCCTAAAAAAGGTTAAATACCCAAAATAGTGGAGGATACATATCTCATCTGATCTCTTTAGATTGGTGAAATTCGAACTGAAAATTTATATGATATCAATCCCATGGATGTGGGTGAAATAATTTCTTTCTATGGTCTCTCTAGAAGAGGATTCAATTCAAATGCTTATATGTGTGATTTAATGACTTCATTGGATGATATTTTTTCAAACATTTGAATAGTAATCCTACACATGTAGTGTGATAGGAGGAACTATGTCCTTATTGAAAACCTTTTCCAAGTGGGTCACCAACTACACGAAATACCCTGAGTATCATGTTTCATCGTTAACATCAGCTAACCAATGTTTTAGGGTCAGCCAAGATTACATCACCGCACACAATATCATTGATATTCCAAATAATACAACCATCACATATTATGAGTGATTCTTAAAATAAAGGACAACTCACATGTCTAAATTGAATTCTCTAGACACTCAATGAATAAAACTAAATCCCTTCAAGGATCATACATGTAAAAATTTAAAAAGATATATCGATGTATATACATATGTTGTCATATTTATATACATAGATAAATACTCATGATAGGATTCTTAATATCCCAAACCTGAATCTCGATGAAAAATAATCATTTTTCATTATCTAGGGTGAAATACATAATGTTTTGTTACACAAGACCTGATCCATGAGTCAAAGTCATGTCAAAAAATTTCATCATGGATTGTTCATCTCAATGGTTGGTTTAAAATGGCACAAAAAATTCATTAATACTATGTGTAGATAAAGAATTATGTATGATTTAAGATTCATAATAATAAAAATAATAATAATAATTTAATTGTGATTATTAAAATAATCTGTAACATATATATAATGACGCACAAGACCCTCATCTCTAAAATAAAAATTCTATAAACCAATTTATTTTTATTTTTAATCATTTATAATAATTATAATTATTATATATTATTGTTATCCCAAAATGGATATCCTAATAGGAAAAACATTATGGGGTGATGGGGAGATCTTCAGTTCGAGTCTCCCCGGCTTACATCACTTGTGTGTGTATTTTTCCTGAGTTGTACCCATTTTCAAAGAAGTTATAAATATATATTATAATTCTTGTAAAATATATATAATATTTCATATATATTAAAGGGTTAGGGAACCACACCATCCCAATTCCATCCCCAGTTGTAATGTATGTCTTCTTCCCATTCATGTAGTTTCACCCCACATCCCTCTAACTCACTATCATTATTTGTTTAATGAGTTTCATTTTTTTAAAATTTTGAGGGGGGAATGAAATCATAGAAGCACACCCATTTCCCCTATTAATTTTCCTGAAATGATAAATCCATGTTAATAAACCCTTTAATATTTAGTCTTATACAATTCAAACATCCAAACATGTTGAACCTCCTCCAAAAATCATCGCTCAAGATAGTGCAACCGCTATTGGTTTTTCTCCACCCTTATGGTTCTAGGGATACCCTCTCATCAGTCAGGTATACAAACTCACCACAACCATTTCCTTAGTTGTTTCACAATCTACATGATGAAACCATTCTATGAAATATCCCTTCCGAATAAATGATTACAATATTTTATGAATTCCTTCAATGTCGATGGATTCCCCCATCATCCCGTGACATGAGTTCCCTCACGACAATAACTCCTTAATCTCATCGTTTTGTGGATAACTCTAGGTATTTTCACAAGAGATACATAAAATGGGAAGAATTCATGTCTAGACATTAATAAGATAATTTAACATTTTTTAAATTAATATTCCACTAATCGCACCGATTATTTTCAATTATTGTTTAACCTAATGGATAAAAACCCATATTTCTCCATGGGACAACATTCCACTTCAGACTCAACCACATTCATTACATTACCACCATATGTCTCTCTTAATAGATATACAAATTTAATCAATAACACATGTTCTTGGACTGTTGAACATGATACATTGCAAAGTTGGTGAGGTCTCTCTAAGTGCATCCACAAGACCCGATTTCCAAACCATGCATAGGCATATTTTCTGGGGTACTATAGTAGTACTATCCGGGGACTATAGTACATACTATGAGGTACTATAGTAGGTATTATTTGGCATTGTAGTTGATAGAACTATTCACCTTGGGCCACCGGTTTGTCCTTGGAGGCTTTAAGGCCTTCGGGCCACCGTGGAATTCAGGTCAGTAAGGCCATTGGGCCAAAATTAAGGCATTCAGGCAACCTCAAGGCCTTCAGGTCACATGATCAATGGAGTAGTCCCAGACAGAATTTACAAAAAAAAGTTTCCCTAGAGGAATATTTAGTGTAGTTGCACTCAACAGAGCAGAACCAACTGATTTGGATGAATGAGAGGGTATGACCACACTATCGGGACTTGCCTGTACTTGAATGGGAAGCTTAGGCAGACGACCATGCGAAGGTGGAGGGCTACCGTCGTGATGCAGATGCCCGGGAGGGGAAGTTCCTTATAGTTATAGTCTGGTTAATTTCCTTATGACCTTAGGGTCATGTAATTTCTTTTAAGCATATGTTCCATCTAATCTCATAAGCCTACGGGCCTTGTAAGGGTTCCCCCTCATCCCCTAAAATGGGTGTTATAAAAAATCAATAAAAAATAAGGCCTTCGGGCTATTCAGTTATGTTCATGGCCTATTATTACTATTATTACTATTATATATTTATTATATTTTTTTATTATCTATGACACAATTTTCCATATTGGATTGACATGAAGGTAAAGACAATAATTTAATGCATTTAAATCCTTTGAAAAAATATTCTAGGGTTTTCAAATAAGTTAAAATTAACATTTTACCCATGAGAAGATCCCGAGGCTTTAAAAATTCAAAATTGATTTATTTCTCACATGGAAAACTGCCAAAATACCTTTTATCGATGCTAAAAACATATCTATGTTGCAAACGCCCCAAAAATCATTTCATATAAATGGGGGCTTTTTTCAGCATATTATTCATTGTTGATAATGGTGGATTTTATCTTTGTTTTTTCATTGATAAACATTGAAATTTATTTTATAACACCCCCTTATAAGAGATTCTTTTATTATTATTAATGAAACTAAGAAATATATTTTAATAAAATATAATGGAATTTAGACGCATGTAAAAACTCTATTTTTGAGGATTTGTTGGTATATTTTTACACAAAAATAAATTTATTATTGGGGCCCCCTTTAGTGAATATATCTGATATCTCTTCAAAATATTTGATTTCATATCTCTTGGATCCCAAAAAGATACTCATATCAAAAGTTCTGGTTGTTTGAATTCCAAGTCTTATTTTCTACTCAACATAAGTGGTCAATTAGTTAATTAATTTATTTCTATTCCAACAATGTTTTTAATTGGATATTTCTCTATACAAATTATTCAATGATTAATTACTAATAATTTTAAAAAATTTATAAACCATATTTTACTATGTATATTATATATTATGTGTAAATAAATATTTCTTATGATATAAATCATATCCAACTATATATAGTATATCTATAAAAATTTTCTATATTTTTATATTAAAATATTATTTTTTATAATATATACATTTTTTATGAAGTGATCATTCTTTAATAAATAAAAACATGTTAATTAGCATTGATAAAGGGAACACTTTTATCAATGATAAACATTTTTTTATAATGGTGCATCGCTATCAACATTAAAATAGAACTTAAAATTATGACCTTTAGTCAATTTATTTATCTAGAGCTAATAAGTGTTCCCCTTTTACTAGAAGTATTTTTAGAACTAATAATATATTGCCCTAAATATTATCGATTCTGATGTAGTTTTATGGAAATCGTGGTCATGAAATCTTCCTAACCATTAAAAATTTCATCCTATAAAACGAAGAAAACCATTGATCCATCAAAAAGATGTTCACAAGGAAACCCTGTGTGGAAGAAAAAATCAACCACACATAGTTCATTCATCTATAATTTTCATATTTCTATGAAAACATTGCATATAATGGACAATGTAGAGAACACCCCTTCGCCCGAGAAAAAAACAGTTCTAGTGAGCTCAGTGTAAAAACCATGAGATTTCATGACTCCACACCATTTTATTCATTCCATAACATGGAATCCTGAACATCTGATCAAATTAAAATCAATCCTACTATATGAAAATTTCAGGAAACATTAACAACCACCTCATAAGGTTCTATCAACAAGGTAAACACTAGTAGGAGCACATCACTCCCCAACTATAAAAATTGTCCCCAATGGTTGTTGTATAGGATGTCTTTTCCACACCATACACATCACAATTTTTTTTACAGAATAATACTATAACATGATAACTGTTTCTAATATGTATTCACATACAAATTAATTTTAGTTTTACCATTATATGTTTCATATAAATAAATATACACCATAGTAACTAGCTTGTGGTACAAGTGAAACATGGGGCATACTCCAAAACTATTACATAGTCAACTATAGGAATCACTCACCAGATATAAAATATAAAATAGGATTTTACTCAATTTAAAAGAATTTTTGTGTTTCTACATCACTCATTTGAAAATTCTAACAATAAAATCATGAGACATAGAACTAACCGTAGCTAACATTTCATTGTCACAAAACTACTCAATGTGTGGCCCAATCCACTACAATCTGATGTGAATGAAAATGGTCATTCCTATGACCCTGATATATCTACCTTAGACCTAAATATATAACCTAATTGAGTGACTTAAAACCACAATCCCTTTTGAATAACCTCATCATCCATTATATAATAATATTTATTATGCTAGAGGGACACCCACAAGGATCCATTGGATAAACCACATCAAGGAAGACACTCTACAAGGGATGTATCCACTAATTATGTCACTAATGATACATAAAAAATAGTATGGGTAGAACCACCTTCTTATAAGAGAAGTGTCCATTAGGATCAACACCTTTAGGAAAACCCTACATGTTTGGCTACTAAGAATTCCCAATCCCATTAAACAACTACATTGGAATCACCATTGCCAGAAACTATGATATGTGTGAAAAGTGTGGGACCACAACCATATATTTAAGGTTAAAGATGTCATAATATATATTCTAGACACAACATCCCTGATACTATATTCTCGAGATCATTGTTTTTATATATGAACACTATGTCCTAATCTAAAATCATTGACTATTATCCCATTATTTGGATACTCCAATATCACCAATAGCCATGGGTCCAATGTCATGATGTCTGAAACAACCCCATGCTTCTAGATCCCACATAATTTGATTATTATTTTAAAATAATACTCTCATAATAAAGATATATAAACTCTACTGAATGACTAATTTGGACCTACACGATTTTATTAGATAAAAGGTTTGGTCCACCAACTATAAAACTGTAACAACTGCTCATCATCTAACTCTACGACACTCAAACATCACACATAAAAATAAATTTGATTCATACATCATTTTTTCAATAAAGGTCAACATTCTGTTTCCCCTAAAATGCATCGTTATGTTCCTAAAAGAATGGGATGAAAATCTTCATTTATTAACATTATTCACCAAGCTACTCTAACCACTAGCTATGTAGTCTATCTTAACTACCGAAGTGAGGGCCCCACATGATACATTAGAGGTGGTTATTTATTTTTTTTGAATAAAAATATGAACTCATTATCCAATGACTAAAATCCTTATAACATCAACAAAATATTACCAATATTTTTTGAGGTGGCTACTACATCACATATCATGTTCACTAAGGAATTATCTTTTAGGATATCTTCCTCTAATGAATATGATCAAATTACAAGATGTGATGAGTTAATAAATTTAAATATCCTATAATATTCTATATCTTAATAGGGACTAGAGATAGTTTCCACTAGATTCTCCAACAAAATAATATATGGTACATGATTATTTTTTTGGCCCATATCAACCTATATGAGGGTTCTTGGACAATGATGGATACAGGGACACAATATTTCAACCTTGTACCGAGTTCAACTTCCTCTAACAAAAATATATCCCTAAAAAAAACTTAAAATATCCCCATGGTAGATTATACCCATAGTGAGTTTGACAAAACTTCATCCACAAATGAATAAAATTTTACATAATAATCATGATAAAAAATTTGACATCTAATTTATAAAATCATTAACTTGATGTAACCTTGTGACTCTAAATCATCAATAACATCTATCTCTGGAGAATTTAGCTCACCAAACAAACTCTTAAGGCACCTATAATCCAATGTACATAGTATATATAGCCCATGGGTAAGCCCCAATAATGTTACAATAAAAAACATATTCTCTATAATATATACATTAATTAGGCATAAAGGATGATATATTACAGAAAATAATAAGAAATAGAATCCTCCTTAATAGATTCTTTGAATAAATCAACTCAAATCCCATTAGTCGGTTTCGGGGGTTGCAACCTTAGGATCATATATATCCAAAAACAACTTATTAATAAAAGAATGATCAAAATGAGAATCACTATATAATTATTATTATTAACCCAAAAAATTATAAGGATGTATGGTTGATCTAGAATCATAACTACATGTAATATTTACACTAACATCTATATGATGCTTATACTTCTAGGACCAAGCTGAAGAATAGAGTTGTTTTTCTTTTGGTGTTAAGGAATGTTATTGATAAAAAAATAAAATCTATTTTATTTTGTATGAAATAATGCATACCATTTATTTATAAAAAATTATATTTACATCAATCCATTATAACAAGGAGATGATGTTTTGATAGAAGTGGTTCTGATCAGACCCACCTTGGGTTCTGTATAGGCAAATATTATAATGAGGAATTGATTTTTATCTAGAATTAGAAAATTGGTAACATGGGGAACATATCTTATATGAAGTAAATGGATATCATATTCACTCCAAATTTAGTGTGAATAAATTTGATGTTTTTATAGAGAATCAGAGAATTTATGAGTATCACAAAAAAAAATTTATGATGCTTTGATTATTTCTATTTCCGACAAATCAGATGTTGATAGGAGAACATGTGATTCCAGCTTGTTGGATGAAAGTGAAAATATATGTAGTTCTGATTACATTACAAATGATCAGACCTAGGTGGGAAAGGAGTAAGAGATAGTTCCCATTTAATGTTACATCTGATAATCTATTAGAATAATAATAAAACTTTCCTTCCTAGGATGATCATACTTAGGCTTTAGAGAAAACAAATCATACCCATAAATAATGGTATTCAATAATGATTATGCACATGCATATCATTCTCAGAAATGGTTTACTACTCACAATTTTATTCTGGATGAGTTGAATAATTGATTGAAATGCTGAAGGATGGATTTTTCAATTGGTTCAAGAGATGAGGAGATGATGAAGTACTACAGCTCAAGTGGGTCAATAGAAAATGAGAAATAGTTAGTTGTATTTACTATAAATGGGATCTAAACATTGAAATGAATTATCTTATTCATCATTTAAAAGTGGTATCCATATTTTCATACATTTTTTTCAACTAATAATATAGCATTGTATTGTAGAAATTAGGATTGAGAAAAATTTGGAACATGTACTTAAATCAGCATTGATGATTCAAATTAATGATTGAAGAATAAGATGAATATTGAATAATAATCCATAAGAGTTGATTGTGTAAAAATTCAACCATAATTTATGGGAAATTTAGATGAAGGTGACTTGGATTAAGAATCATTTTTTTTGGATTCCATCCAAATCATCTAAAGGGTCACCTGTAAATGGAAAAATTTACATTGTACTTTTCTGATGACCGATGTATTGTTCCTGAGAGACAAGCTCTGAGTATTCATAGAGATGAAGAGGGTGCATGTATTGATTTTTGTCGAAAGTTTCATGGTTGATTGAAGTGAAAGAGATTATATGAGATCAAAATGTGGTATTTAGCTAATCATCATACTCAGTGATTATCATACTTAGCCGATTAATATATTTGTCTTATCAATTGTGATCAAATAATTATCATATCAGACTAAATTAATTAGATCGTGAATTTTGTACTGAGATTTCTGGACCAAGGAAGATGGAGAATTAAATTGGTTCAGATTCATCTATATGTTACTATATTAATGTTATAATTTTCATATTAGGGATAATAATACTAGGATGTATCATACCAAGAAGAATCATATCATGGAGAATCATTCTTAGGGGAATTACTGTAGGAAAATTTTACCTGGGAATGTTGAATTGATTTTTTCAAAACAAAGTCCAAGAATTTATTACCTTCTAGGTATGAAATTAAAGAAAGGATTTTATGTTGACTACATTTTTGAAATTCAAAAGAATAATAGGTAACATTAGAATCACAAAAAAACTATAATTCCCTATTTGTGCTAATTGGGTGAAAAAAAAACATTTGGAATTATTTACATAGTTCTAAATGAGTGTAAGGGTATATCATACTCATTTTAGTCCATTGATTTTTTTCTTATGACTTGTTTGGTATTGGATCATTTACAAAACATACTAAGGACCTAGCTCTTCTTATTTAATAATTAATATTTTAAATAATTATATTCTTATAGATGTGTGGTTGAATTGTTTTCTGTATTGTTTTGAATCATTAATAGGAGGTGAAGGTAGTTTCAAGGAAACATACAATAAAATGTATTATTGATTCACCCCTTACCCTCTTAGTGATGCAATCATATTGATATAGAACATTCTAGTTGTTTCATAAGGGTTTCCCTTGACATATTATTTTCTAATGGAGAATTTGAATTGTTTGAACAAAAAATGAATTATGGAATTTGAGGGAAAAAATATAATATTTGTAATGATATAATTTTTCCTTATCTTGTGTCTGTTGGAAATGATTTTCTTGAAATTACAATATATGGTTTTTCTCATATTTATTCAAAAATACATCTTAAATCTAATGATTAAAAGAATCTAAAGAATGATGGAAGATCCAATAATACTATATTATCATCAATATCTAAAAGGGAATTTTTAAGAGTTAACAGTTTTTCCACAACCAATATAATATGGGAAAAACTAAAAAAAATACAAAAGATATACATATTTAATGAATGAATATTTATAAATCTAGATATTGAAATGTGAAGATATGATGATGGGTTAGAATGAATTTGTTGGGGACCCTTTTATCAGGGTGAATGAATTTTTGTGAACTATTAGATGTCTTGTTGAAATTCAAGAAGAATATATAGTTGTTTATAATATCTTAATAATCACACTTGAAAAAAATGATGAAAGAGTTTATTCATTAGAAGATAGTGATCCTAAATCATTACCTCTTGATGATTTTTATAGCACTCTTATCACTTGGGAAATCAGAAGATAGAATGATATAGAAAAAAAATTTATAGAGAAAGGCCTTTAAAGGATTAATATAAGGGAGAGTAAAATAAAATTCTCATTGATGAAAAATATTTTGAATATAACCCTATCCCGAGTTACCTAAAAATATAAATGATACATTATACCTGTTTTTAAAAAATGTGAAAATATGTATAAAGAAAAAAAATTAAAACTTCCTATGAAATGTAATTAATGTGGAGGATTTCATTTTACAACTTACTTCCCTAAAGGAAAGAATGAATAGGATCATGAGGAAGAATAATGAAATCCTAAATGTTCTAAAAAAAATAGGAATTTTAAGAAGAATTAAATTTCATATGGAAAGAAGGAAAAAAATTCAAATCCAAAATAATATGTTTCATGTCTAAAATTGTGAAAAAAAAAGAAAATTATTATCAATATGATACAATAGTTGGACATGGTATTGAAAATACATTTATTGAAATAGTGAATGAAGAATAAATCAGATGAAGTATTTATGATTTAGAAGAAAATAAACATGACTGTACTCTGAATGAATAGTTGAATGATTGAATAAAAAATGTAAGAAAGCATGAAAAGAAAAATTTTAAAATTGAATATTTCTATTGAAGTAAGAAATATTGTTTTGTTTATGAGAAGGTAAAGTTGATAAAAGATATTGATGAATTGAATAAATATATTGATGAATTAAAGAATTATAATGAGTCACTTTAATTGAAATTGAATTAAAAAGAAGAAGGGTTAGAGTGTTTCCAACAAAAATATTCTAAAGATGAAGGGAAAAGTGCATGTTTCCAAAACTCCATCACTTATAATATTGAATGTTTTCATTATCAGAAACATAGGATGGTGCAATAAAATTTACCATCAATTGGTGATCACAAAAATGGATTCATATCCAATAATAAGAATGATAAAAAGTATATGTATGTGAGAAATAGGAGGAATTAAGAGGTTAAAAAACATCCTTAGTATAGATATTTTTTATTTAGATTCAGAAACATTTGAAACAATTGTTAATCTATTAATGGTAAAATGAAATTGAAGATGGAGGCTAAAGATCATATTAATAATTTTGATTAGTATAGATGTTTTAGAAGATGATAGTACTTCTATGGTTAATTCTAGTATTATGGGGGATTTAGACATATGGAAAGTATATATTTGTTCAATGAATGACATTACTATTACACCACCAGTTACGAAAGTAAAAGGTTTTCTGGGAGTCAATATCCTCATAGAAAGAATTCTGAGAAGGCTATTGTGATGAAACTGAAAACGAATGATGCTAATATTGAAAATATTTTCAAACCATTGGAAACTATTTTTCAATGGTGTGAACAACCTAGACACCTTTAAAATGGATGACTAATTTTTTTTATCGTAACAATATAATAATCTCAAGAATTATACAATTTTTAAGAATAATAAAGTAAAGGAAGAAGAAAAATCTATTATTGTTGAAACTACATTGAAATATTCAAAGAGATAACCATCTCAGATAATTTACAGCGGGGGTTCATATCACATGATATAAGACATGAAAATGTGTAAAAATGTGAATGATTGTAAAGAAGGCACAAGGGAATATGGAAATGATGAATCATGGAAAATCAATGGTGTGGGATGATCTGTCATGAGAAAATAAATGATGACATCAAAACAACATTGTTTGTTTATGGGTTGAAACGTAATTTTCTAAGAGTTTCACAATTATGTGATTAGGTTAACCAAGTTATCTTCTAAAAATATGCATTTTTAAGGAAAATTCTAGAAATGGAATGGCTGTTATGAGAGGCCAACGTAAAAAAGTAAAAAAAAAAATTAAGTTAGTGAAAAAAACCATAATTACACCAGTAAGGTGGAAGAGAATAATTTTGGCATAATATGCCAGAAAACATGTGTCATAGAAACATGAGAAGGTTATATTAAAGTGACAGTGATTGAAATATTCATGTTTTTTTCAAGAAGATGATATTGGTGTTACGCTATCTATAAGAAAGGAAAATATTACAAATGTTGTTCATAATAATGTTTATATTTGTTAAAAAACCTATGTAACTTATTCATTCTAAAATTTGGGGGCCGATGATAAAAAAATTATGAAATGGAGATTAGTACATAATTAGGTTCATTGATGATTTTACTCCCATTACATGTGTCATGTATATGAAACATTAACTAAATGCTTTCAAAAAAAATTAAATGTTTTAGAATAATAAAATAAAATGAATGTAAGTATTTAGTGATGATGTTACAAATATATACTGGTTGTGAATATACAATGGACTATTTTGATGACTATCTTGATAATATAGGCATTCTTCCAGACTATTTTTCCCCATAGACTCCCCAAAAAATTTCATTGTTGAAAGAAAATATAGAATCATGGTGGAAATGGGAAGAACCATGTTACTTGAACATAGACTCTCTCATTACATTTGAAGGAAAGATATGAATACTGCGGTTTATTTTCAAAATCGTAATTTCTATAGGGTTCAATTAGGTATGAATACCTATGAATTGTTTTATGTAAAAAAATTCATGTTTGATGAACTTTAGTGTTTTTTGGAGTCCATGTGTTATAAAAATGAAGTGTGGAAACAATGGTAAGATTAAGAAGAAATATGGAAATGGAATATTTCTTGGATATTCAATGGAAGGAAGAGGATACACATCCTCCAATAGTAAAATATTAGTAATTTTTTATTTAGTAGTTTTGAAAGTGATTAAATGAACTAAGAAACAGAAACATGCTCAAGTATATATGGAAGATGAACAAGTAGAAGAAAAAAATATGATAAGGATGAAAACAATTGTAACCATTCCCATGAAGAAGAATCAGAGTCATATATTTCATGTTGTGAAAAAGATAATTAAAAAACTCATCCAAGGATAAGGAATCTTGTGGATTCATCGAACAATATTGGTGATCAACAGCTGATGGTTCTGACTAGAAGAACAACCAATCGATTAAACATACATATTTGTATTAAAAAGTGCAACTGAATGATGTGAAATAATCCATTTAGTATCCTTAATGGGTTCTAGTCATGAATGAAGAGATAAATAAAATTGAAAATAATAATACATGGGGAGTCATACCCAATCTAAAAAAACAATATTAGAACAATGTGGGTTATTTGGAACAATCTAAATGAAGTAGGTGAAGTGATAGAAAAACAAATTCATGTGAATATGAAATGGGTATTCAATAATTGAAGGTATTTACATTTATGAAACCTTTGATCTAGTGTAAATAACATGAAAAATTATAAGCTATCTTTTTTTTTGTTTCACAACAAGGCTACACGATCATTTAAATGGATATTAAATAAAAATACTATTTGTGCCTTAAAAACTATTTACAGCATAACGATGATAATATGAATGTATATTATTTATTATATACAAAAATAATGCACATAATAATAGTTTTATGGTCTTTTAACATATACCCTTATAAAACCCACATAAGATTGATGGTTAAGGTGTATGATGGTGATAGAATCTTAGAGTGGCTCTGATAACATTGCTCGTGTGATAATCCTTATCAACTTCAACTTCTCCTGTAAGCGGTTCTGCTCGAGCGTAACGTCTCGAAGCTCATATTGGGATTGGTCTACATTGAAGCCCAATAATGCCAACTCCATTCTAAGCTATGAAAAATGGGATTTGTATGGTGAAAGTCTTCTCGATGAGACAATAACTTCCTTTATCAGAGTAAATTGGATTTGATAAATCCCTGTATTTATACAAATCATGTGATCACTGTTCAACATATATGTTAGAAACAATAACAATTCATAACATTATTTTAAAACCCAAAAACATAATACCATGTAAGTTCATATTTTATATAACCATTTTTTATAATAACACATTTAATTATATCAAGAGGAATTCTAATGGTTAAATTTTTTTGGGTCGTTACTGATGATGTGAAGTTATCCCTTCCCTTGGGTTATGATAGTCAAAGCACAATCAATCCCACCAATAATCCAGTTCAACATACTCATTCCAAACATTTTTATAAAAAATGTGATTTCATCAAAGACCATGTGGAGAATAATGAATTTAAGATGGAATACATTCCAACATTAGAATAAGTGGGTGAAGTTTTCACAAAAAAAATACCAAAGGAATCATTTTCTATATTGAGGATGAACATGACCATCCTAACACTTTCCAATCATTGTTGGGGTATGTGTTTTTATCACCTTTATCATATTACCTATTTATTTTTTTGTCAAGGGGGAGAAATGTATCATTAAATCAGTTATTTTAATGTCAAAATAGAGAGTTGTAGATAAAATGTGAATTCAGTATTGTTTTGTGAGTGAACTGTTATAACTATTTGTTAGAGTTTTAATAGGAATGGAAATTGGTTAGTATTCTTGGAGGGATGCAGACATGTTGTGGTTGAAGAATAACTGTTGAAGGAAAACAAAAAATGATTTCAAAATCACTACTTTCTGAAAATATGTTTTTTTGTCAATAAGTTTTATTTCATATAATGAGTGATATATCGTAGGATTAGAAATGTTGATAATTAATCAATTTTTTGGGGATACAGTGTTTAAAGATTTATGAAACCTGGTTGATTTCAAAATATATAGGAGTATATTGCAAGGACCATATTGAAGAATGACTGTGTTTTTCTTTTGATTTCAAGGATTGATTTTAAGGAAGGAAAATCACATCCCCTTTTTTGTGTAAATCATATTAACCATTGTTTTTTGAAAATTCGGTCTCAATTTTGACTATTGTAATGAGGGGAAGCTATTTTTAAAGAAATTGTTTTGATCAGACCCAAAATGGGTTCAGTTTGGGAGATGATAATAATAATGAATTGATTGTTATCTGAAATGATAGAATCAATTTCATGAAAAATGTGACTTGATGTAAGTAAATGGTCATCATATTTACTCTAAATTGAGAGTGAAATAAGTGGATATATGGTTGGAGAATCAGAGTCATTGTAATTATGATAAAATTATTATGGAAATTATTTTATAATTTTTATTAACAATACAAATATTTTTATTCAAAAAAATGTAATAAAACATTGTTAGAAGAGAGTAAAAACTGAGGTTGTGTCTATTGTTTTCTGAATGATCAGATCTGGGTGGGAAGAAGAGTAATAAATGGTGCCGATTTACTGTTCTATCAATTCATCCATCAAAATAAAAATAAACTTTTCATACATAGGATGATCATACATAGGCTCATGAGGAAAATGACAATACCAATAAATGATTATATATACAAATTATTATATATAGGCCAATCATACTAAGAAATATTGTACTTTGAACAATCTTATTCAAGATGAGATGAATAGTTCATGGAATTTCTGAAGGAAGTGTTTATTTTTATTGTGGGTAGAGAGAAGAAGAAAAGATTGTGTTTCATCACTCTAGTGGATCAATGGAATGGGGGAAGGTGTTTTCTGGAGGTACTATAATGGGGGAGCTTAACATTCAAAAGAATGATCATATTAGGCAATCAAAAAGGGTATCCACTTCATCATATATTTGTATTAAAATGATAATAGATATTTTTGTTGATGAAATTGTTATTTAGATCAATTGAACTCTTGTATTGAAAAAATTAATGACGATTAAAACGAATGTATGAATAATGAGATGAAGATTTAAGAGGAATTGAGATGATTTGAGAAGGGATGATGAAGTTAATAATAACATGAAATTGTATGGGAAATGTTTATTAATTTGAATTATATTATTTGGGAATATTTTTCAGATTCCCAAAAAATCATCTCTATGGACACCTATAAAATGAGAAAAGTGAATTTTAATATTAAGATGACTGATGAAATATTCATGAGACAGAAGCTCAGAGTTTTTAGAGATAATAAAATGGTTTCTATATTGTGTTTTTGTTGAACATTTCTTGATGGATTGAAGTGAAATAAAAGATAAAAGATCAGAACACTGTATTAAGATAATCAAAGAATATAGTAATTACTATACTGTAACAACCCAATATTTTTTTAACGGAAATTACCTTCATATAAATATTTCAGAATCACATCAACTACTAAGTGCCATGGGACCTCTAAAACATAAGTTTTTCACTTTTTTGATGTGAAATTCAAAAATCCGACATACACAACTGTGATTAGTAAGTTCTTTTGAGTCCAATAAGAAAAATGTAATATTTGGTGAATAGTAACCTACCCTTATTAATCGTAATATACCCTAATGAATAGTGATATACCCTAATAAATAGTAACCTTACCTATGATAATATATAAATAATATTCAAGTTGAAAGTACGATATACCAATATTTTAGAATAAGTTAATGAATGTTTTAATATTGGTTTTTGATAATAAATTATGATTTTAATTAAATATTAAATTAATAATATTTATAAAATTATTTTTGAAAAATGGAATTCATTTTTGGATTCTACATGTTGAAAAATGGTTAGGGTGAATTTTTGGGGTTTTTCTGAAATAGTTGATTTTTTGATGAATAGTAAAATACGGTAATTTTCCGTATATATACATTATAAGATAAATAGACTATTACATGCATGATGTCTGATTTCACCACCAATAATCAGAATTAAAATGATCAAATTTCTATTTTTGGTCATGTAATACTTTCTATTACTTGTCTTGTGAAGAAATAATAAATTAATGAGTTTTATATTAAGAAATCCCCTCTCTCCTCCACTATAAAACCCCCTCTCACCCCCTCTTCCAATCACTCCTCTAAAGCCTTGTGCCATCTCCAAATTCTATCCAAATACCCTCCGAACCTCCTCTCCCACGTCCAGCATGCTTTTATCTCATTAAAAGTCCAAAACCTCTCCCTAAAACAGGTTCTCAATGATGTTTAGTTCAAGAGGTAAATTCCTATTTTCTATTCTTTGTCTTTCCTTTCAAGTTCATTGGTTTTCTTTTTATATTACCTCTATTTATCCAAAATTTGGGAATACTCCAGTTCCTTATGTGTACTGGAATTTTTTCATGCTATTGGAATAAGTTATAAACATCTCCCCCATTTTACCCACTTTTATACTAGTAGTAAAGCACCATCCGAGATGTGTTAATTTTACACATTCAAGGACGATGGAATTTCGATTTCATTTATCATTGTAAATTATGGTCATGAAACCATTCTTGTTATTGTTGAACCAGATTATTATATATAATATAACCTATTTATGATTCTGTAATCCCTTTGTTTAAATGGTGTTAGGATATAAAGAAAATGAGTTCGTTGCAATCAAAACCCACAAATTAACCGAAAAAATTATCATTAACGTTCTTCATGATAATTCATCCTCGTTCCACATAACCAAGTTATATAAATGAAAAATAAAACCTATTTATGTTCATAAATAATATATAATTTCAATTCTAGATATTTACATCCATTCCACTTTATTACATTATAACAAGTGAACCGAATATGGAAATAAGAGAAACGAACACTCCAGAACGACGAAATTCAATACAATAACTTGTGAATAAAGACATAAATGAACTAAAAAGAATTATGGTAAACTAAATACTTGTCTAATAGGTTTTTTAATAAGTTATTAACAAGTATAATTTCATACTCCAGGAGCTTATGTACAATAGCGTAACATGATTGGAGTTAAGGTAATGGTTTTTTCACCCGAACAGCCATTTGGATTCGCGATACTTTCATTGTATAATTACCTCAAGGAAATTATTATTTATTGTTATGTACACATAATATATTATGTGTGAGTATCATATATATGTGTAAAACCAGAAAACTTCGTTATTTTAAGGATAGTTACACATTTTTTAAGGAACGTTCAATGTTTCTTCCAAAATACATGCCCGATCCAAGGGAATTTCTCAAATTCTTTCCCATTTTAAAGGGCACTCTATGATCATTTTTTGGAAACCTTTATTGTTATAAAATCACTCATTTTATTATGAAAATACTATCTTACATCACTTCTGGTCTTATACAATGATTTTTCCACAATAACTCTTCTTTTCAAAAGAATAGAATATTTATCTCATGAGTTGCTTAATGATTTTATAAGAGTCTTTTCGTCTAATTCAAAAATCTTGTTGATTTCATCGTATTATTGGGATTAATATTTTATGAATTCATCTACAATAATTTATTTAATGGTTTGTGACTAACTCTATTATGGATGATTGGTCCTAAAACCATTCAATATATTATTCCGAATGGTTAGTGTTTATGTTCAATAATTGGGGAAAGTTTGTTACATTTCATATGATAGATTCAATATGAATGTATATGTTGTTTATGTTTATCCCCACTTAAATAAAGAATGCATTGGAATTAATATGGGACTGGTGGGGCCTGTTATAGCCCCTCGATGCATCAGTTGATCTCACGAGACAAATATATGTGGAATTGGCCGAGGCCTTTCCCAATGTGATATAGATTTTGGCCGAGGCCTTAATCATTATATGTCTTGGCTGAGGCACCGAAAAAATGTTTTAGAATTTCCGGCATTATTCATTACATTAGTATGAGTTCAGCTATTGATAATTCATGTGGTTATTCGACTAGTAGAATACCCCTGATTATGTTTTATTATGGCATTGTTTACTAAGATTATATTCCTGCCATAATGTGTTCATGATTATTATTAAAGTCATGTGTTTTCAATTAATCCCCATCTCTAATATTTATATTATCTTCCGTTGTATTGCTTACTCTTACTGAGTGTTTGAGCTCACCCCTTTCTTATGTTTAATTTTCTCAGGACATGAAGACGTATTTTAGGAATTACATGCAAGCATAATTTAGGAGATGCAATGACTCTAGTGGAATAAATTAGTGTTGTTTTACCTTTCCTGTTGTATAGTTGAACTTATGTATGTAAATGGTTTCCAATAATGCGAAACTACTCAGTCTATAGAGATTTTTATTCCTTTTATGTATGCCAACGCAATCAAGCGAGGCACCGACTCCGGGCAACTCGGGTCGGGTCCTTACAGTTGGTATCTGAGGATGTTTAGTAGAATACATGGAAACTAGATTTAGAAAATGTAGAATTAGGGAAGAGTACCCATGTTATTATTTGAGGATAAAAATACAAGAACATCATTGTATTTTGGTATGGAATAGATTATGTTGATTTTTCAAACAATACATACCTGTATGGAAATGAGAAGGTAGAGGCAACTCTGGCACATATGTAACTAGGGGTAAAACCTGAAAACACCACTTTTAGCTAGACTCGAATGGGAACTGGTGCATGAAAATGGGCCTTGTTTCAATTTTCGTTATGACACTCTCAGAGGATATGCGTAGGATAATTCACATTCTCATTACAAGTAATTATAAAAGAGTTTAATGTAAATATTCTTCAAAGAAACCATTTTAGTGAATATGGGATTAGCCATGCATAGGATCTCAATTTTTCTGAGTATTTTTATGTTAAGATTATATATTATGATTCGTGGCCTAATATATTGTATTCCATTATGTAGATATGGTGCGTAGTGATGGAATGGAAATCGCATGAATGCATGTGTTCCCTGTAGAAATTTTCCTCTGATGAAAGATAATCTTGTTGGCTCTGGTGCTGTGTCTGGTGTTGAGAAACTCATAACTATACTGGGAAAATTTACTCAGGTTATGAATAATAACCATACCCATATAGAGCATCCAGATCCACCATGTGGAGGATCCATGCTAGATCGCTTTATGTGACAACATCCTCCATCATTCAGCAGGACTACAAACCTGTTTGTAGAAGAGGAGTGGATATGTTCCCTTGAGAAGATATTTCTCACTTTGGGATGTAATGAAAGAGATAAGGTTGTCATGGAAGTATATCTTCTATCGCGAGATGCGGATCAGTTGTGGTCATTAATCTAAAACCCAAAGGAGGAGGAAGAAAAAGAAGATATTGAATGGAGGGATTTTAAGGAAATGTTCTTTGTAAAATATTTCCCTCGGGAACAAAGAGATGATATGGAGAGGAAATTATTGAATCAGAGGAAAAAGGAGGATGAAAATGTTTCCATGTATGATGTCAAATTTCCAAGGCTTGAAATACATGTTGTGGACTACATAGGAAATCCAAGGAGCAAAATAGATCGATTCTTTGATGTCTTAAATCCATTCCTCTAATAGGCACTGGTCTCCCAAAATTTTTCATCTTATAAATACATAGTTACATCTCCTATCAATACCGAAAAATAATTCTTTAAGTCTTATGAATTTAAGGGAAAGCAGGAAAAGAAGAGGGATGATGAAAACCATGGGAAAAGAAAATAAGGAAACATGGAAGAAGTGAAGAGTTGAATTTCCACCATGTGACAATTGGGGAAGGAAACACCCCGTTGTGTGCTTAACAGGAAAAGGATTATGCTACAAATGTGGTCAGAAAGGTCATATTTCTGGGGATTTTAAAGGAAAGAAGTAATTCAATGATGTTCGATGTTATAATTTTCAGGAGATGGGGCACTATGATAATAATTGTCCAAAACGTCTAGGAAATATGCAACAGAAGAGGCCAAGGGAGCAAGGACAAGCATATGCGATCACAACTACAGAGTTTGAAGTTCTGCAAGGTATGGTGGTTGGTACTTTGATCGTTTCCTCAAGCTTAGTCAATTATTTATTTGATTCTAGATCATTACAATGTTTCATATATTCCCAGTTTTCTATGAAAATCAGATATTTCCAATTTGATTTACCAAGGGAGTTGTCAGTCAAATATCCTAAGGGATGTATCATTGCTACAATGTTCTCTGTATCAGTTCCCATTAGTGCATACAAATGTTCTTTATCTTCTGATCTAATCGTCAAAACCATGATTTAATTTGATATAATCCTCGGCATGGATTGTCTTTCGTACCATGATGCAAAAAATTATTGTAAGAAGAAGGAGATTATTATTTTTGATGACGATGATAAAGAACACCTTATCTTTAGATAAGAATCATCACCACCTGATTCTTATATAGATCCACCCCCAGTAGCTCATCTAAATTAAATTATTGGGGAAGAAGAGAATGAAATAACTATGGGTGAGGAAAGGAATGTTCTAATAGTGGATTTACCTATTGTGAGAGAATATATTGATTTGTTTCCAGAAGATTTATATGGACATCCTCCAGAACAAGAAATTGAGTTTTCCATTGAATTAATTCTTGGTTCAAGGCCCATATTGAAGACCCCTTATACAATGGCCACTCTGTAATCATTGTAACTAAAGAAACAACTAGAGTAATTGAGTAATAAGGGATTTATCCACCCTAGTGTTTCTCTATGGGGAGCTTCTATCCTTTTTGTTAAGAAGAAAGATGGATCTATGAGGTTATTTATCGAATACAGAGAGATCAATGCTATAACAATAATGAACAGGTATTTTATACCTAGAAATGATGATTTATTTGACCAACTACATGGAGCTAAATACTTTTCAAAGATTAACCTTCGATCTGGATATCGTCAGTTGAGTGTGAAGAAGGATGACATTCCAAAAACAGTGTTTCAAACCAGGTACGAGCTTTATGAGTTTACAATAATGCCTTTTGGATTGTCTAATGCACCCTATTTATTCATGGATCTAATGAAAAATGTTTTCAAGTAATATATTGATGATTTTGTAGTGGTATTTATCAATGATAACTTAGTATACTCTAATAGCTACGAAAATCATGAAAATTCCTTGTGCATTATCCTGAAGACACTTAGAAGCCATGAATTATATGGGATGTTTAGCAAGTGTGAATTCTGGATTTAGGAGATTTCATTTCATGGACATATTTTCTCTAAGGATGGAATCCTAGTTGATCCTACAAAGGCAAAGGCAATCCGTTATTTTCTCCCAACAACAAATAGAAATTCGGTACGCAGTTTTATTGGCTTCACAGGTTAATATAAGAATTTCATACAGAATATTTCCTGACTGGCTAACCCTCTAATGAAGCTCACACATAAAGGGGTTAAATTTGTTTGGACAAAAGATTGTGAAAATGTTTCAATGAACTGAATAAAAGATTAGTCGATGCTCTTATATTGAAACTACCATCAGGGAATGACATGTTGGTTATTTATAGTTATGCTTCAAAGAAAGGACATGGTTGTTTCCTCATGAAAAATGATAGGGTTATTTCCTATGCATCAGTACGGCTAAAAATTCACAAGAAAAACTATCATACTCATGATCTTGAGTTAGATGCTATAATCTTTTCTTTGAAGATATGGAGACATTATCTCTATGGTGAAAAATGTGAGATTTATACTGATCACAAGAGATTGAAGTATATTTTCTCAAAGAATGAACTAAACATGACAGAAAGGTGATGTATTGAACTACTCAAGAATTATGATTTCACGATACACTACCTCCCGGGGAAGGAAAATAAGTTGGAAGATGCTTTGAGTAGAAAGGATAAATTAGTTTTGAACAAGATGAGAGTTGGAAGGGTTCCTATTTACATAGATCTAGTAAAGATGGATATGGGAATAAGCATGGAAGGAGAAACATCAATGCTTTTTCAAATGGTTTCCAAACCATCTTTACTAGATAGGATAAAAAGTTCACAGGCTGATGATGGGGGGTTTTAAAAGAATATTAAATCTGTGAATGATGGGAGATTGAGTGACTTCATATTTGAAGATGGAATTTTAAAATTGGGGAAAAGACTTTGTGTTCCCAATATACCTGATCTAAAGAGGGAATTTTTGGATGATTCTCATAGTTTCGATTTCCCTATACACCCTAGTAGAACTAAGATGTATAGATATTTGAAGGAACATTTTTGGTGGGAAAACATGAAGAGGGAGATTTCTGATTTTCTGTCAAGATGTATGGTTTGTCAATAAGTGAAAGCTGGAAGTCAATATCCTGGAGGAGTATTAAAACCTCTTCCCATACCTGAGTGGAAATGGGATAGTATCACAATGGAATTTTTCATGGGACTACCAAAGACACCTAGACGGAATGATGCAATATGTGTCATTGTGGACCGTCTTACCAAGTCAGCGCATTTTCTTTCTATAAGATAAGATCTACCACTTAAACTTCTAGAAAGAATGTATATTAATGAAGTCGTGAGACTTCATGGAGTTCCCCTATCGATTGTTTCTGATCGTGATCCACATTTTACGTCAGGATTCTTGAAAATTCATCAGAAGGCCCCAGATACTGATCTTCATTTGAGCACTGCATACCACCCACAAACCAATGGACAATCAGAACGGACTATTCAAACATTGGAAGACATGTTGAGTCCTTGTACACTTGATTTTCAAGGCATGTGGGATCCATATTTAACTCTCTTAGAATTTTCCTACAACAATAGCTTCCATTAAAGTATTCAGATGTAACCCTATGAAGCATTATACTGGAGATGATGTTGTAAACTGACATGCTGGGATGATGTTGGTGAAAGAAAGCTCGTGGGCCCAGAACTTGTTAAAGAAACAATGGAAAAGGTGAAGATTATGCAGCAACATATCAAAATATCTCAATATAGGAAAAAGAGCTATACAGATAATCGAAGGAAGGATTTGGAGTTTCAATAAGGTGATCACATTTTCATATAGGTATCTCCCTAGAAGGGTATTATATTATTCAGTAGGAAGGGAAAGTTATGTCCCAGGTACATCAGAACTTTTGAAATTATGGACCGAATTGGAGTTGTATCATACCATTTCATAATGCTTCCAAGTATCTCAAAGGTTCAGAATGTGTTCCTTGTGTCAATGTTATGAATGTACACTCCAGACCCAACACATGTACTCACTTATGAAGAAGTGGAACATGAGCCCGATTTATCTTACTATGAAGAGCCTATCAATATTCTTGATACTAGAGAACAAGTATTTAGAAATCGGAACACTCATCTGGTAATGGTTTTATGGAGGAACCATAAGTTGGAGGAAGCAACTGGTGAGCCTGAGGAGCTTTTGTTAAAGACATATCCAAATATTTTTAGGTAATATTTTGTGAATCTCAAGGACGAAATTTTTGTAAGGAGGGGAGAATGTAACAACCCAAAAAAAATTTAAAGGGGAATTACATTCTTATAAATATGTCATAATCATATCAACTAATAAGTGTTATGTAACCCTTAAAACATAAGTTTTTTACTTCCGTGATGTGAATTTCAAAAATATGACATACATAGTCGCGATTAGTATATTATTTAGAGACCTATAAGAAAAACATAATTTGTGGGGAATAGTAACCTACCCTTATGAATAGTAACATACCCTTATGAATAGTGATATACCCTAATGAATAGTAACATTAATTATGATAATATATAAATAATATTAATGCTGAAAGTACGATATATCGATATTTTAGAATAAGTTAATGAATGTTTTAAAACTGGTTTTTTATAATAAATTATGATTTTAATTAAATATTAAATTAATAATATTTAGAACATTATTTTTGAAAAAATTAATTTATTTTTGGATTGTACATATAGAAAATATTTAGGGTTAATTTTTTGGGATTTTTCTGAAATACTTGATTTTTAATGAATAGTAAAATACGGAAATTTTCCATATATATACATTATAAGATAAATAGACTATTCCTAGCATCATTTTTGATGTCACCACCCTTAATCCAAATTCACATGATAAAATCACTATTCTTGGTCATGGAATACTTACTACTACTTGTCTTGTGAAGAAATAATAAATTAATGAGTTTTATATTAAGAAATCCCCTCTCTCCTCCACTATAAAAACCCCATATCACCCCCTCTTCCAATGACTCCTATCAAGCCTTTTTACTTCTCCAAATTCTGTCCAAATACCCTCCCAACCTCCTCTCACAAGTCAAGAACGCTTTGGTCTCATTTAAAGACCAAAACCGCTCCCTTAAGGAGGTTCTCAAGGAAGTTTGGTTCAGGAGTTAAATTCCTCTTTTCAATTCTTTGTCTTTCCTTTCAAGTTCATTGGTTTTATTTTTCTATTACCTCTATTTATTAAAATTGTGAGATTACTATAGTACCATATGTTTAATGGAATTTTTTCATGATATTGGAGTAAGTTAGCATCAACTTCCCCTTTTTACCTTCTTTTATACTAGTAGCAAGAACACCATAAGAGATGTGTAAATTTTACAAATTCAAGGGCGATGGACTTTCGATTTCATTTATCATTCTAAATTCTGGTCATGAAACCATTATTGTTATTGTTGAACCATATTATTATATATAATATAACATATTTAATATTCTATAATCCCTTTGTTCAAACGGTGTTAGGCTATAAAGAAAAATCAGTTTGTTGTAATCAAAACCCACAAATTAACCGAAACAATTATCATTAAAGTTATTTATGATAATCCATCCTCATTCCATGTAACCAAGTTATATAAATGAACAATAACACCTATTTATGTACATAAATGATATATAATTTCAATTCTATATATTTACATCCATTCCAATTCATTACTTAAAAACAAGTTAACTGAATATGAAAATAAGAGAAATGAACACTCCAGAATGATGAAATTCAATACAATAACTTGTCAATAATGACATAAATGAACTAACCATAATTATGGTAAACAAAATAAATATCTAATAGGTTCTGAATTAAGTTATTAAAAAGTATAATTTCATGTTCCGGGAGCTTAATTATAAGATAAGAACATGTTTAGAGTAAAGGTAAGGGTTTTTACACCTGAACATCAATTTTCATTCAGGATACTTTCATTGTCTAATTACCTCAATGAAATTATTATGTATTTTTATGTACTCATCATATGTTCTATTTTAGATTCATATATATGTGTACAAAACATAATATTTCCTTATTTTATGGATATTTACACATTTTTAAAGGAACATTCAAATTTGTTTCCAAAATACAAGCCCGATCCAAGGGAATTTCTCAAATTCTTTCTTATTTTCAAGGTCACTCTATGATATTTTTTTTGAAAACATTATCATTATAAAATAACTAATTTTTTTATGAAAATATTAACTTACCTCTATTCTGGTTTTATACAATTTTTTTTCCAAAATAACTCTTCTTTTCAAAATAAAAGAGTATTTTTCTCAAGAATTGCTTAAGGGTTTTATAAGATTGTTTTCGTCTAATTCAAAACTCTGGATGATTCCATGGTATTATTGGGTTTAATAATTTATGAAGTCATCTAAAATATATTATTTAATTTTTTATGACTAAATCTATTGTGGATGATCTTTCCTAAAACCATTCACCATATTATTCCGAATGGTTACTGTTTATGTTCAATAATTGGGGAAAGTTTGTTACATTTCATATGATAGTTTGAATATGAATGTATATGTTGTTTATGTTTATCCCCACTCATATAAGGAATTCAATGGACTTATTATTTGATGGGTGGGACCCACTATTTTCGCTAGATGCATTTGTAGGTCTCATGAGACAAATAGATGTGGAATTGGCTGAGGCCTTTCCCAATGTGATATAGATTTGTGATGAGGCCTTAATCATTAGACGTCTTGGCCGAGGCCTCAAAAAAATGATTCGGAATTCCCACCATTATGCATTCCATAATTACGAGTTCAGCTATTGATATTTCACGTTGATATTCGACCTGTAGAATACCCATGATTATGTTTTATTATGGAATTATTTACTCAGATCATATTCCTTCCATAATGTGTTCATGTTTATTATTAAAGCCATGTGTTTTCAATTATTCCCCATGTATAATTTTTATATTATCTTCCGCTATATTTCTTACTCTTACTGAGAATTTGAGGTCACTTCTTTCTTATGTTTCATTTTCTCTGGACATGAAGAATTATTTTATGATTGACTTGCAAGCATAATCTAAGAGATGAGATGACTCTAGTGTCATAAATTAGTGTTGTTTTTTCCTTTCCTTGTGTAAATTTCAATTTATGTATGTAACTTGATTCCAATAATAATAAACTACTCGATATTTCGAGATTCGTATTCCTTGTATGTATGCCAATGTAATCAAGCAAGGCACTAACTCCAGGCAACTGGGGTCGGGTCCTTACATATACTAAGATAATCACCATGGTCCATATGTCAATTTTTTTTGATAATTATCATATCATAATTAATTAATTGGATCGGGATTTTCATTCTGAGATATCCAGATTGAGAAGGGTAGAGACTTGAAGTGTATATTATTTAACTAATTTTATTCTATAAATTTTATATCATTAGTATTTGGGAGAATTATACCGTGAACAATCATCCTGAATTGAATCATATTACGTAGAATCGTAGTCAAAATTATCATATTGGGAAAATCGTACATAGGATAATTGGAATGAGTTTTTTATAACAATGTTCAACATGTTCTTACATTATTTTGGGTAAAAAATTTAAGAAGTGTTTTTTAATTGTATAAATTTTTGGAATTGAAAATAAGAATATGTAACATGAGTTGTTACAAAAACATTGTATTTCCCTATTAGTTCTAAGAGGGTGCACAAACACTATTGGAATTGTTTACGTAGCGCTACACAACTATAAGAGTACATCATACAAGTTATAATACAAGGACTGTTTTCTAGTGGATTTTATTGTATTGGAGTATTTCCAAAACATACCAAGGACATTAATATTTTTATAGAATATTGATCCATTTAAATAAATGTGTTTATTTGGGTGTGTGGTGTAATTTTATTCTATATGGAATTGAATTTTTAATTGTTGGTTAAGGTTATTTCAAGGAAACATAAAAGAGAAAGTATCACAGATTAACCCATCCCCCTATTATTTATATAATCATACTGACTAGGAACATTCATATACCAACATACTTTTACCCTTAAATTGATACAGTAGAGATCCAGGTTGACTAATTTGTCTATCAGAGTCTTGGTAATAGGATACATAAATTATTTCACATAAATTAGTTCCCCTATTATGTTAATCAAACTTAACAACCCTTTAATGTCACTTTCATAAATTCCCAACCAAATACTCATGTGAATATAGACTAAAAACCACATTTATAAGATAACTCTCAAATTCCACTCCCCCAAGACCCGATTAACTAAGGGAAACCCCAAGATTGCAGTTTCCTAAATGTTCCACCATGAGAATGCCTCCAATAGGCCAAGGGTAGGTGACATACACTATGTAGTCAAGTCTTACAATATATGTGTCCTCAGACTATATTAGCCTAAAATATATACAAATCTATAAGAAAATTGATAACCAGAAAAACCAACATGTTATATAAAAACCAACTAAATTTTACATACCACATGTATTAGATAATAGGTACAGGTGTAAGCCACAAGGAAAATAAATGTGAAGTAATACACCCAATAAGACTTTGAAATTAAAAAACTGAGTAACATTCATACACTACATGTTTACTAAGAACACTCTAGATAGAGAGGCCACTTCAACTATCATAAATAACTAGGGTCCGAAAAATTCTTCACCAAACATCCCCAGGTGACAGCCTTGAATAATCAACAATAATACAATGCTACCCAAACCACCCCCAAACCGGTTTTTCATATGCATTGACACAACACATATAGTAAAAAGTATCATGATGGTTTATGTATAGACATAATCATAAGGGTACCCCATAAACAATAAAGGGGTCCCAAAGAAAAAGGTCATCTCGTTGAACATTCCATTAAAGAGGGTTTGGGAGGAATGAATAAATAAACCAAATATACTAAAATGATAGAAGAATCGCAGACATATATTAGTCTTGGATACCCCATCTCTAATAATTTAAATCCACTTTCTATAAGAAACAAAAGGGTCTCATAGCACCGAATATCCCATAAATTCTGAATTCATTATCCACTTCTACATAATTTCTAAAATCCTCCAAGTTCTTCCATATGATTAATAAGACTTCAAGAATTATCATATAATTAGGAATTCCAACTATGATTTCATCATTAAAATTATAATGGGGATCCTTCTAATTACTGAACAATTCTTACCAATTAAGGTAATAACAATCCTTCGCTCCATAAATATATTATCATCAATCAGAAACCTAAGAAACCAAAAATATAGCAACTCATGTAGTCTATCTATCTAAAATTTGAGGAACAACGCTCTATGAAAATTTTGGAAATAATGAATCATTTGGATGATCCTCATATCATCTTATCTCATTAGACTTTTAAAATAGTGTGTCTATAGAAAAAGGATATCGTTCCTATATTAGTGGGTGAAACAAAAAATATATCTAATCTTTCTGATACAGGATCCCAATCCAATAAATATATGGGTGAAATTCCTACTCCAGTGGAGGAGGCATCTCCTTATAGTGAAATATCTATGCTAATTGAGGATGGTGATGAGAGAACCACTATACTGATATAAGTTTATTATAATATGGATTGATAACTACAACTAATACATTGAGTGTCATGCCTAATCTCCATCAGCAACTACCCAATGTTGTAAGGGTCAACCACTCTCTTATCAATTCACACCACATCACTAATATTAAAAAACTCCATCATCATTCCGTATGTTGAATTATACTCAGAGAGGAAATATCCCGTATCCATATAAAAATATTGAAATGTTTGATGAAAATATATAAATTTCATTATTGGTTAAGTTAAAGAAGACATAAATCTACATATATTGGCCCGTGAATGGGAATGGATGACAAATCAGTCCATTCCATAGTGTTCTACATAGAAAAATACATATGGGGGACTATTTAATTTTAAAAAAATTAACACTAAAGAAAAAATATGAATTTATCCATTTATGAATCATGGATGAAGGACATAACATGTTCAGATGTAGGCCTCATGCCATGAGTTAGTATTAGGTTCTCTATATTGACCTCGAATCATATGTTTTAGTTTCTAGGTCAGAATTCCATATATGTTTTGTAAATTAAAAATATAGATAAGAATTTATATCTCAATCATGATTTAGAACAGTAATAATAATAATAATAATTAGTATTAATATAAATCTCAACATATATATAAATGTGAAAATCACCCCTCTTCCTCCAATCAAAAAACTATTCCCAAAATTGTTTCTTTTTTAAAATGTTTTAAACTCATTATAAATATTATATATGTTTATAATTATTTTAAAATTTATATGATATTTTAAGAATATAAATGGTAGAGATTCACGCATCGATCCAAGTCCACCCCCCCCCCCTTCATCAATTCCTCTCTAGTAATTCATTATATTTATTTAGTAATAAATTTTATTTTTATTTTTATTTAAATTACTGATAGAGGGGCATGAAACCCTTTCTCCTCAACCACAGTTTATTTCCCTAAAATTTTGAATCTATGTTAGGACACCCTCCAAAATCTGTACTTCAACTAATCAAGCTTCCAAACACATTAAAACCTTTGAAATTCATCACTCAAAATAGTTTGGCCTCCGTAGTTTCTTTCGACCATCATTCCCATAAATGAATATCCATGGATACTCGCTTTCTCACTATTATTTCGATCATTCCAGAACCGATTCCCCCATATAATGGTCATGATCTATAAAAAAACAATATGAAAAAATTTAGAAAACTCACAATTTAACATGGCCATAATGTGATTAAAATAAAATTGAATAATGCTTAATGAATCCCTACACAAAAAAATGACGATGTATCGGGTGAAATAAAAATGAAAAAAATCCCTATCATGATGAGGATCAATTGACGGTGAAGATTCAATCATCATTGATGTTGTTTTTAGTCTTTGAGGAATAATACAACTTAAAAACAAATCCCTATAACTATATTGTATATATATAGTGTTGAATTAGTACATGCATAAGATGTTTTTATTTTTCATGAAAAAATATATTTTATATATAGGTATATAATTAATCTCTCCACCAATTGATTTTCATTTTTATGGTTGAAATTTATTCGAAAGTTGTTTCATTTGATGAAACATAATAGAGTTTATTCATTCGTATGATGAATTCATAGTATATATTCATATGTTGTAACAGATGAATAAGTAAAACATCAATTAAGAATAACCTTTTATTTCTTATATAAACTACTACCATACGATGGTTGTTGGCGTAAAATAATTGTGAAGCCTCTACCACATATCTATTCCTCCAAAATATTTTCTTACCTTTTCATAGAAGGTGATGGAACCCGATAGAAATTGGGTGTCCTCACAAAGAGTTCATGGATCCTTTTAATGGTGCACTCACTTAGTGGAATTGTTTTTTTTCACTTATTTTCATGATCTCTCTCATGGATTCACTCCTTAAGAAAATAAAATTTCTACTGAAAATTTAAAATATCAAGTACTCTATTTTGGTTTTATTTTGATGGGTTGACTCTTAATATTAAGAATCTTGTGTTTTAGTTATCTTATGAAGTATATGGTAGTTATATGATGATATAAAATTCATTGGTGGTTTTAGTTCGATGTTTCTTCATGATTTTGATATGTTTTAATCATTATTTTATGATGAAATACAATGTACAATATTTATATAAGAACATGTGAATTGTGTTAACATAAATATGGTTTACTCTTGCATTATACTATTGTATAAAAGGTCCACATAAGGGTAAGTGATATAAAACCAATACATGAATGTGTTTCATAATGGTTTTTACCTTATGTTGTAATTTCTTTTAAAATTATATGTGAATTACACTTATGCATCATTTGAAAAATTGGGTTTAGCCTTATGAAAAAGATTTGTGTAAAGATAATACTCCTACATGTGGAATTTTGTGTAAATGTATTCATCCCTTTATCCTTATGTGTAAATTTATTTAAGATGCAACAAAATGTTCCATGAAGTATACATTTACATAGTATGACAAGCTATGATGGTACAATTTTAAAAAATGGAGTTTTGTAAGGATTATACATTTATTGAGGGAGGTATATGAAGGTAATCAATATATTACATATCTTATATAGTGTTCAATCATGTTATGTAATGCTAATCTCAAATATAATTTTATATATTCTTTTAAAAAACTCAATTTTCCTTATATAAAGAATCTACATAAGGGTAAAAGTTTGAATACCCTTGTGTAGAGTGGGGTTTTTGTGTAACGTAATGTCAAAGTTATTAAAAAATTTATATAAATTTTTATTTATTGTATCGAAAAATTCAATAAATCATAATAAAATGTATTGTGGAATATTTTATTTTATAAATTTAAAAATAATTAATTAATTAATTATAAATAAATTATATAAAATTAATTAAATGTATATGAATCATTTCTCCAAAATATTAACAGTTAATATTATAAAATACCTTTTGAAAAATTAAATAACAAGCCATTTGGTATATAAATAAATGGTTTATTTTTGAAATATAATGACGTGTTTTTTGATGTTTTAATAAATTAAAATATATATGAAACAATGATTATATAAAATATTTATTTAACTGATGACGAAAAAAAATATTTATAGTTTTGGAAATATCATATAAATGTCATTAATTATAAAACATGAAGGGGTTTATATTGAAATTAATATAGAATTTTTATATTCATGAAAAATTATAATATATTTATTATTTGAATTTATTTATTAATAGATTATAAATATATCATGTTATGCAAAATAAAAAAAATTATTTATTTTTTCAAAATTCATTTATATTCCTGTTTAATAAATTGGTTATGGTCTTTGAATGTTGTGTATGAGAATTTATGTGATAAAATGCTTCTAGAATGGAGATTTTCATACCATTCTATGATTTATATCGTAAAACGTTTTTTTCATCTAACATGACTGCATTGTTTATTTTTTTTATGAGATTGAGAATAATTTTTTGGAATTCTATATGTGTACTATTTTTTAGAGTATCCACAAAGTGAATTATCTCTTGGGTAAAGTATTCCCAGGAGGAGGGACTTGGGATCTAACTACCTAATTTCAAGGAGGATTTTCTGGTCTAGGAATGTGAATTTGGTTTATTATATATATCTATGTGGTAATTCATGTTGATATTTTCATTCTCATATAACTGTATTTGTTTTCAAGAATCATTCATATACCTTATTCATATGATGAATTTTTATATTTATTAATATAAATGACTTCTCTTTTTTGGTAATGGATACAATCTTTTCAGTTGTTTAAATTTTTAAACATGAATGTATTGTGAACACTTTAATTTTTTGGTTGGATTAACATTTACAGTGCTAAATAATTAGAAGATGGAATACACAAAAGGAAATAAAATATGAAATAATAATTATAACATATGATGTAATAGTTATGGATTTAATATGAATATGACATATGCTAAATTGATGTGACCAAAATACCATAATTACAATGTGTTAGATTCCTTCCAAAGTGACGATTTTCAAGACCTCAATAATAAAACATTGAATGTCATGCTGTAACCGGGTGCCCAAGTATTATCCTTTAAAAGAAAATAAAATAATTGTTCACACTAGAACATCCTTGGGTAGATCATTACATTTTTGTATTCCCTTGGATTAAATTTTTTTGTCATCCTTTTTCATTTCCTTTGGGTTACACTAGACATGAGACACTAATAAGATTACATTATCGATGGAATACAGTTGAGTGAATCCATATAATAAACATGGATAAGTGGTTATCCACACAAATATCCAATAGTCACAATTGTTGTAATTGTGGTTATTAACTACCAAAATATGAAATTTATAAGTGAATTTCCATAATATATTTACTGATTTGTTAAATACAGATCTGGGGACACTAAATGAATATGAGGAATGGAATATCATTTTTATTGGGAGTACATCCATTTTAAATACCTTAGTAAACACGTATAATACATGAAATTCATCTCATAAAAATTTATTTTATAGACAAAGGGAACCATCATCATTTATGAATTTAAGATCATTCCACGCAAGAGAAAAATATAATGGTATAAAATTCCTTAATTGGTATAGAAAATTCCGAATTTTCTCAAACAAGAAATAAATTTATATTTTTTTGAATAACCTCCTCTTAATAAACTAAATGGTAAGGTTATTCAACAAAAACTCTTTGGATAACTATGATAAAAATCAAGAGGATGAACATAATTTCTCTACACTATTAATGGTAACAGTAGAGACAACATTGAAAAGGAAATATGATACTCGTAATGCCTTTCATTTGAAATATAATAGGATTATTATCTATAATGATCTAGAAATACATGAACAATATGATATTCTTGAAAACATTTTTATTGATATATGACTTAAGGAACCAATTCCTCTTTCAACATACTCAATATGATTGGGTAAATCCATGAATTGGAGAGGTTGAGTTAACTTATTAATTCTGAAGTAGTAACATATATTAGTCTGTAGTGATTGATAAAAAGGTATTGATAGTTATTTTTATTAATTATAATTTTGATAACTCTACAAACCATTATATTATATCGTAAATATGTTGATGATTTCATACCAATACATTGGTGGGTCAGGCTTAACTACCATACTAATTATATAATAGGATATGGGTAAATGTTATTGAGAAATGGTTATGAAAAGGGTTCATAAAAATTCAAAACCACCTATAAAAATGAGAAATAACATGTATGGATAATGATTTCATTCTCACAATGTTGGTTATTACAGGATAAATTTTTCCGATTACATAAAGGGATGAAATAATTAATGTAGATAATCCACTTTAGGTATTAATTTTGTAAATTTAATTTCGTTTATGGCATGTTTTATCAATTGTATATTTTACATGATTTGTAAATATATTGGACACAATAAAAAAATAAGTTAATGATCAATATTTAAGATGATATCAAAGTTAAAAAGAAAAGGTGTTATTGTGATGGAGACACCGATTCCTCTAGAAAAATAAATATATCAAAAGACATGTATTTTCTCATTTTTTAGGAGATGATATTGTAAATAATGCTTATTTTAAAGAAGATATATTTTAGTGCACATTGCTATGATTTCTAAAATTTTATAACTTGATTTATAGATAATAAAATTGTATGTTTGGGTTAGGGAATTCAATCTATTTCCATTTATTGAAATGTTACCAAAAAATGAATTAATGCCAAAAAAAATTTACTCAACATTATCATAGTGTTGAGAATTGATGATCTAGGAATATACTGTCTTCATTATGGTATTGTAATGATCCACCAATTCTTATAGGCTTGAGAGTACAATGAGTCATTACTAAGCCTTAAGAGACATCCCCAAGATTCCCAAGGCTGGAAATAAATGCCGAAGGGTTTCAAATATAAGTTAGGGAATGACTTACCCTTTAAAAAAATTAACCCATCAACCAAAAATAACTAAACATTCACTATATAATTCGTGAACAAATGAAGGCCAACAAACAACTTCATTTATAAAAAACCACATCAAAGTACACAATAGCGGAAGACCAAACCAAACATTAAAGTGCACAACGAAAGAACCACTCAAGTCCCTCAAAAGACACCAAAACTCCACGTTCCACAAGCTACATACTCCACAATAACTCCCAAGAATCACCACGAGCCACTAATAATAAGATGCATTACCTTTAACTATGTCCCGGAAAACAACATCATTAAAATAACCAATGTTCCAAAGTAGGAGCGAGTATTAAACTTAGTAGGTTTTCTCCCAATGACTTCCCTACTCACACCACTAGGATAGAAGAGTTAGACACATTGATAAGAAAATAGTTTATATAAAACATTTTCTCAAAAGCAGTTTATAACTACATATAAAAAAGTTTCCAAAACCATTAATAACCGAATCAATTCAACCCAGTTTTCCAACAAGTAATTTTTTCAGAAAAATCACCAATCAAGATTTAAAACCATCTCACAAAACATTCCCTGTTGGCATACACAACCAATTCCACAAACCCATGCAACCAACCATGCATGCTACCTAGAAGAGGAGAGAAGCCCTAACCCTTACCCATCAGAACCATGATGGGGGAGAATTATTACCCTTGTCCAACCTAAATGCAAATGAATGCTTAACGGGGGAGAGTCCTAACCCTTATCCATCCCAACACTGATGGGGTAGACACCTAACCCATATCCGTCTCGAATGCAATATGAATGTTTGACGGGGGAGAGACATAACCCTTATCCAGACCAACATTTATGGGGGAGACTCCTAACCCCTATCCATCCAAATTCTAGATGAACACACACAACATATTCTGAACAATCATTCCAAAACCATCCTTTGAATAAAACACCTTTAATTGAAAACCATTTCCATAAAAACCATGTGTGTTCAACCAATTCAAACCATTTCAATAAAACACCATTTTTTTATTGAAAACCCATATTTCATCAAAATATTTACCATTCCATCATATCAACAATTTGAAATCAACATTTTAAATTCAAGAAGTCAAATAACTTGGCACAAAAATTCACAAAGATTTCACAATTTCATCAATACCATAAATCACCACAAAATAAGATTTATTATACATTTTTCACTATCAAATCCATTCAAATATCCCAATTTGAATCTAATACAATCAATTCTAGAAAAATTAGTCGATAGTGAAGCCTCCTACCTCAATGATTTTGATGAAAACCCAGACAAACGGAAAACGCACAAGAAAACCAGGTTGATTCACCAAGGATAATCCTTTGATCTTTTCTCCTAACACAACAAAGACCAAAAATCCTCATAAATGGTATCCACAAACATATATATACACATAACAAGTTTATATCTAAGAAACCAAGAGAAGAGAAGTAGTAGATCTATGTAGATCTAAGAAACCAAACAAGAATGATCACATACCTCGAGAATCTGGCTTCGATTCGTCAAGAGAAGCCATTGGATCCCCTCTGGAACGATAGGAAAACCCTCTTTGACTTTAGGAGAACCAAAATCTCGAGTTAGGGACGAATAGGAGGAAAAATGATCCACTTAGAGGAAAGAAAAGTTGTATCCACTTTTATAGGATCTCGTTTAAGTGGTCGCGCTGTTAGTTTGCCCGGTTTGACAAATCGTGCGCTAATCGTGCGTTAGCTACTACCTCTTCCACCCATATCACAGGGATGGGCTGCATGGTTTGAGAAACCATGTGCCACCCGTGTGGAAGATAATGCCTCCAATACCAACTCCACACGGCTGGGAAAATCGTTCCCCGCCTGTGCGGCATCCCTTTTTCCCCAAAACCGATTACAAGTTCTCCAGACACTCCCATTTGTCACCCTTATCTTTATAAAAAAATAAAATCATCAAGAAAGGGTTACATACCAGAAACTGGGGGTACTACATTCTCCACACCATTGGTATTTCCATCCCCGGAAAGTAAAAAACCTTCACCTAGCTGAAAGAGTTCCGGTCATTTCCCTTTCATTTCATTCTCACATTCCCATGTCTCTTCCATAATCTAATCATGCTGCAATAAATACCGTACTAGACCGATGATTTTTCCACGCAAAACATTCTCTTTCCAGTCCCGAATCCTTACCAGGATATGTATCAACGAATCATCCGTCTCTAAGTCCACGTGATCCCATCTGATCACATGGTCAGGATCAGGCTGATACTTTTTCAATTGAGATACATGGAACACATTATGCACCGAACTAAACCGTGGTGGTAATTACAATCGATATACAACCTCTCCAACCCGTTCTAGTATCTCAAAAGGGCCAATGAATCATGGAGATAACTTTCCCTGCTTCCAAAAACGGCGATGTCCAAGTCTTGGAGGGATCCTCAAGAAGACATGATCACCCACAACGAACGCCAACGGTATACTATGGTGATATGCATAAGATTTCTTGATGACTTTGGGACATCTCAAACCTCTTTGTAATCAACTGGATCTTCTTTGATGTCTCTTGGACAAGGATTTCCCCGACTAGGGAAGTTTCACCTGTTTCCACCCAGCAATGTTGAGAATCTCAAGGGTGACCATACATTGCTTCAAATAGAGCCATGCGTTTCATGGCTTGATAGCTATTATTGTATGAGAACTCCACTAAGGGTATATGATCCTCCCATGAGCCACCAAAAACCATTACAAAAGCCTGCAACACATCATCCAATGTTTTTATCATCTGATCGGATTACCCATCCCTCTAAGGATGATACGCCATGCTCAAAGACAATTGGGTCCCAAGGGCTTGCTGTAATGGTTTCCAGAAACGAGATGTGAACCTCAGATCTCTAACTGAGACTATAAACATTTGTACCCCATGCCTCATTACCACTTCTCAGATATATAATCTTGAATGATCTTCCACCATATGAGTTTTACAAAACGGGATGAAATGGGCCGACTTGGTTAGATGTTCCACTATCACCCAAATGGAATCGTGTTTTCGAACCATTCTTGGAAGACCTGTTACAAAATCCATTTCTATCTGATCCCATTTCCACACAAGGATAGATAAATATAGTAACATACTATCTGGACTCTAATGCTCATCTTTAACCTACTGACAAGATAAGCACCATGAGATGAACTCGGCCACCTACCTTTTCATGCTGCTCCACTAAAACTGTGACTTAAATGCCTTATAAATCTTCTTTGTACCTGTGTGTACCACCTATCTTAAATAGGGATAAGAATGAAGGATTATTTCCTAACTATCCATAGGTACAACTATCCGATCACTGAAACCCAAAACTGAACCCCCATCAAGTTTCCATCCAACAATGGTCTCGCCACAATTGAGTTTTGAACATACATCCAGACATGATGCATCATATGTTTGTTCTTATTTGATAATCATTACTAAATCAGGAATAAGTGTATCTGAAAAGAAAACCACAAATTCACCTCGATCTTCACATTCCACATGCATGTCGGCTAAGACCGACATCAACTTCCATTCATCTGAAGCATATTTCGCTAACTGAGCATATGACTTTCTACTCAATGCTTCCTCCACCGAATTTCTTTTTCCCGGTGTATATATCAAGTCAAAGTCAAACATTTGGATATACTCCGTCCACCTCCATTGCCTCAGATTCAAATATTGCACTGAGAAAATGTGTTTTAAGCTTTTGTAATCTGTAACCACAGTAAATTTCTCACCAAAGAGATAATGTCTCCATGTTTTGAAAGAATGGATGACTGCAGCCAACTCCAAATCATGTGTTGGGTAATTTTTCTCATGCACTCTCAACTGCCTTGAGCCATAAGCAGCCACATGGTCTCCTTGCATGAGAACACAACCCAACCCTATTCCTAAAGCATCACAATACACCACATATCCCTGTCCTGTTTCTCGTAAGATCAAGATTGGTGCCGGTGTAAGACGAACCTTCAATTCCTAGAAATACTTCTAACATTTTTATGTCCATTGGAATGGAGCATTTTTCCTTGTCAGATCTGTCATTGGTGATGCTAGTCGTGAGAAATCATGCACAAAGCATCTGTAGTAACTAGTTAGACAAAGAAAACAATGTATCTCAAACAAATTCCTTTGTAGTTTCAATGAGAAAACATCTTGTATATTTTCAGGATAAACTGAAACACCTTTCTCGGAAACAACATGTCCAAGGAAACATACATCCTATATCCAAAAATCACACATTTATAATTTTGCTTACAAACGATGATCTCTCAATATTTGTAACGCCGTTTCTAGGTGCTCCTCATGATCAGCCCTTGTCTTTGAATACACCAAGATATCATCCACAAAAACCACAACGAAAGAATCTAGAAATCACTGAAATATAAGATTCATTAAATCCATGAAGACTGCTGGTTCATTCATTAGATTGAAAGGCTTGACTACATATTCTTAGTGGCCATACCTACTTCTGAATGTTGTATTTGGAATATCCTCCTTTCAAACTCGAAATTGGTGATATCCCGATAGCATGTCAATCTTGGAGAACCACTGAGCTCCCCTTAATTGATCGAATAGATCATCAATGAATGGAAGTGGATATCTATTCTTTATCATAACTTGGTTAATCTTACGATAATGAACACACATTTCAAGAGTTACATATTCCTTTTCACCAAAAACACTGGTGCTACCCATGGATAAGTACTTGGGTGAATGAAACCCTTTCTTTCTAGCTCCACTAACTGCACATTCAATTCCCGTAACTCTGTTGGTTCTATCCTATAAGATGAAAGGGAAATATGACTAGTCCCTGGAATGAGATCAATTGTAAACTCCACTTCCAATAGAGGTGGTAACCCTAAGATTTTATTTGGAAAGACATCTAGAAATCGATCCACCGCTGCTGGAAAACTATCTCTCGCGATTTCTACCATTGATGCCAAAGAAAACACTGAGAGTTGGTAAGAGATCATTCCCACCATTGGTGCCAACAAGATTTTTGCATCTTTCATTTCTATCCTCTCTCCTCTTAAGAGATGGTCGATGTCGTCCTCCATTGTGAAACTAACCATTCTCATATAAAATTCGCTGTGAGCCTTTAAAATTTTCAACCAATCCATACCAATGATTATATCATAGACATTCATGTCCCACATCGAGAAGTCCCATTTTAACTCAACTCCATCAACAATTATATCACATGCTCTACACACAAATCCCTGACATTCTCTTTCACCAAGAGGAGTTTTCAGTTTCAAAACAAAAGGCAACATTTCTAGTATTGAACATAGAAAATCAATAGCACGAGAAGAAATAATGGAATGAGATTCACTAGTATCAAAGAGCACTAGCACAAGGGTAGAATTAAAAAGAATCGTAACTCTCAGTATAAATGGTCTTGCTTGATCATCGATTATCATATTCTCAACTCCCTTCAATTTCTTCACTACTGCACTATTATCCTTGTTTCCATGATGAGATTTCCCTGGATGAAGAGTCATGGTATTTCAAGAATCACCATGGATAGCTCTGATCTGTTAATGAGACTAAGTCTGTTGGCCTCGTCCAGTCAAATCATACGATGTTTGCGAGGCCTGAGAAGTGTCACATGCACCTGACCTCAGAGCATTCCTACAATAGCTCTATAGATTCCCCATATGCTTACAATTATGATAGGATCTAGGTTGTGTCGTACAATCTCTCCTTTTGTGGTCAAGTGAACCACATTGAAAACAACCTTCTTTTCTCTGAGGTTGTGGAAGATGGTTCACTGATCATGTTGTCTGAGAGTGATTCCCAGTTGCACCATAGAAATAGGTGTCTCCTTCCCACTTGTTCCTAGAGGTTTAGATCCAAACGTTTCCTAGAGGTATCATCATTCCTCCTCCTATTGATCTTGAGATATCACATTCATCAACAGTCACTCTATTCACCATCTCTGTATAATCTGTAATATAGAGCACCGCAATATTCGATCGAATTTCTTGCCTTATCCCCAATTCGAATATGCGTTCATTCAATGATGCACTTGTCGTGACCTATGGTGCAAAACGTACTAAATTAATGAATTTAGCTGCATACTCTATGACAGAGAGAGTCTCTTGTTTCAAGCTGAAGAAGTCCTTTGTTTTCTACATCGTGAACGTGTGAGGATAGAATTGTTTGTTGAAAAATTCTTCAAAATCATTCCAGGTAAGGCCTTAATCCAATTTATCCCGCACCGCTAAATCCCACCACTAAGGTGAAATTTCCTCATGCATATAAGTCTCCAACTTTACCTTGAGCTCTAATGGTGTTCCAATGAAATCGAAGATACAATTCATCCTACATACCCACAACTCCTCCTTTTCGCATTAAGTATCACCCTGAACGTTTGGTGTATTTTGCTTCATGAACTGGATGGTATGATCCACATGCCTTGGTTTATTCCTCCATTTCCTTGTATCCTTAGCATGAAAATCTTAGGAAATACTCTGAACAAGCTCTGGTTTGACATGTGGTTCTGGTGAAATGAAAATTTCCAGGGCTTCTTTGGGTTGGTTCTGACGACGCCTACGAGGTGCCATTTTCTAAACTAACAACAAACTCTTTCAATATCACTCTCTAGCAACTGATGGCTTAGCATTCAAATTAAATCACATCATCTATCACGACATTGTTTTTCCAAAAACAACCTTTTTCCATGTTCAACCATTTTTGAAAACATTCAACATACATTTTGAAAATCAACCCATTTTAAAAATACACCAAATACCCTACTTTCAAAAGCTTTCACTTGAAAAAAATTTCTATATTTTTTGAAAATTGGCACCATGCACAAAATCCTTACTCATTCCTCACAATGAGATATGCAATCCAAGTGTGAATTCATTCTTATACAATGAATGTCATGCTCCTCTCATTGTTTAAACCGATGACAATGAGATTTCTAACATTCTAGAAGTGTATCCAAAACAATTATGTTCCCAACACCCTGGTAACTTGATGATCAGAATAAATGGGTTAGTTATGTCCTTTTCTCCTATACATTTCCAGTTCCGACAATCCTACACCTGTCAATGATTTCGACCCAAGGAATAGACATGAATGAATTTTAACTCCAAGACCAAGAACATCGATGGCCACTTGTTAGGCATAGACCGAACAAGATGATACCATTTGTAATGACCCATAAATTCTCATTGGCTTGAGAGTACAACGATTAATTACTAGGCCTTAAGCGACATCCCCAAGATGAACAAGGCTGGAAATAAATGCTGATGGGTTTCCAATATACGTTAGGGGATGGTTTACCCTTTAAGAAAAAACCCATAAACCAACCATAACAAAAAATTCACTATATGATGCATGAACAAATGAAGAACAATAAACAACTTCATTTATAATAAACCACATCAATGTACACAACAACGAAAGACCAAACCAAACATCAAAGTGCACAACGTAATAACCACTCAAGACTCTCAAAAGACACCAAAACTCCATGCTTCACAAGCTCCAAGCTCCACAACATCTCCCAAGCATCACCACGAGCCACTAGAAATAAGAAGCTTTAACTGTGTCCCAAAATACGACATCTGAAAGAGAACCAACGTGCCAAAGCAGGGGTGAGTATAAAACTCAGTAGGTTTTCCCCCAATGTATTCCCTACTCATTCCACTAGGATAGAAGAGTTAGCCAGATTTATATGAAAATAGTTTATATAAAACATTTTCTCAAAAGAAGTTTATAACAAAATATAAACATGTTTCAAAAACCATTCATAACCAAAGAAATTGAAACCAGTTTCCCATGAAGTCATTTTCCAGAAAAATCACCAATCATGTTTTAAAAACATCTCACAAAACATTCCTCGTTGGCATACCCAACAATTTCCACAAAACCATGCAACCAATCATGCATGCTACAAGGAAGAGGGGAGAAGCCCTAACACTTATCCATACCAACCATGATGGGGATACTTCTTAAACTTATCCAACCCAAATGAACATGAATACTTGATGAGGTAGAGCCCTAACCCTTATCCATCCCAACACTGATGTGGGAGACCCCTAACCTTTATCCGTGTCGAATGCAAAATAAATGTCTGACGGGGGAGAGCCCTAACACGTATCCATCCAAACAATGATAGGGGATACTCCTAACCCTTATCCATCCCAAATTATATATGAACACACACAACACATTCACAATAATCATGCCAAAACCATCCTTTCAATAAAACACCTTTTATTGAAAACCATTTCCATCAAAACATAGTGTGTTAAACCAATTCAAACCATTTCAATAAAACACACTTTTTTTATTGAAAACCAATCTTTCATCATATTTTTTACCATTCTATAAGATCTACAATTTAAAATCAACATTTTAAATTCAAGAATCCAATTCACATTGCACAACGATTAAAAAAAATTCACAATTTCCTCAAAACCATAAAACATCACGATAGAAGATTTATTATATTCTTTTCACAATAAAATCCATTCAAATAACCCAATTTGAATCTAATCCAATAAATTATAGAAAAAGGAGTCGATATTGAATCCTCCTACCTCAATGGTTTTGACGAAAACCTTGACAAATGGAGAACACACAAGAATACCAGGCCGATTCACCAAGGATCCTCCTTAGATCTCTTCTCCTAACACAACCAAAACCAAAACTCGTTATACTTGGTATCCACACACATAGATTTACCCATAATATAGGTAGATCTAATAAACCCAGAGAAGAGAAGAATTATATCTAATAAGATATATGAAACCAAACAAGAATGATCACATACCTAAAAAATCCAACACTGATTCATCAAGAGAAGCTTTCAGATCGCCTCTAGAATGATGGGAGAACACTCTTTGAGATTAAAAGATCCAAAATCCTGAGTTAGTGCCGATTAGGATGAAATAAATGAGCCACTTAGAGGAAAAATTCATGAGATCCACTTTTATAGGATCTCATTTAAGTGGTCGCACGGTTAGTTCACACGGTTCGACAAATCGTGCACTAACCGTGTGTTAGCTACTGCCTCTACTACCCTTCCCGCATGGTTTGGCTGTACGGTTTGACAAACCATGTGCCACCCATGAGGTTTCTACTACCTCCAATACCAACTCTGCATGACTTGGCTCCATGGTTTGGGCAAACCGTGCGCCACCCGTGCAGCTTCCCTTTTTTCCCCAAAACACTTTCCAAGTTCTCCTGACTCTGCCATTCGTCAACCTTAACTTTATAACCAATAAAATCCTCAAGAAATGGTTAAATACCAGAAACTAGGGGTACTAAAGGTATTATATGATCCTTATTAGTGGGTAAAAGTTCAAACTAAAAGAGTAAATGTTAGTTGAAAAGTTCAAAAGTGTTTATTCATGAATCTAGTAATGGTCATTAGGAAATTGAGTTTTTTGGATGGATGAATAATGATTACATATTATTGGATTATGTACAATATATGAAAGATTTTAGGAATCTCCCTAGACTATACATGTACATTATGGATATTATATAATTAATTATTTGAGGTTTATTGGTATTTGATATTCAATGTATATTTTCAAAAGTGTTGTAAATATACATGAGTTTAAAATAAATGGAATAATTTTGTTAACATGTAGTTTACATTCATGAAGAAAAGAGTTTCTACATAAAAAATTAAAAGAGAGTGAAAATATCTGATTAATATTAGTCAAATATGAGTATATACATTACTTTTCAATTATATGATTAGATAATTTGGTTGATAACATAGAATTGTTTGAAACAACATGAGGTGGTTTATTTTATACATTGGGTTTATGATATATCAATTTCTATGAAATTTTTTCTAGAGAATATATGGATAAAATGATTAACCATGTATTTCTAAAATATGGGGCAGTGTGTTCCCACAACCAAATGATTATTTATTTTTCATTCATGAAGAATATATATGTATATATCTCATGTCCCTAAGAAAACCATTTTCATTTGAATGATTGGAATTTATTCAAAAATAATATCATAGGTTAAAACATAATGAATTTTATGAATTAATTTGATGAATTCGTAGTACTTATTCCTATATTGTAATGTTTGAATAAATGATAAAAAATTAATGAGAGTCCTTCATTTACTATAATAACTACCACCATATTATGGTTGTGGGTGTGAAATATCATTGAATCTTCTTCTACATCACTCTTATTCCTAAAACACCATTTACAGACATTGAGATGGGTCTAGAACCACTTTATATATCAGGTATCATTTTGAAGAATATCTACATTAATTGGGTTTTGTACGCCTATAGAGGCTGGATGGTTTTCATATCAATTTCTTGTAATCACCCCCAAGGATTCAATTCTATATGGAAGGAAATGGATGAAAAACATTAAAATAATTAGTACTCTATTTTTATTATTATTACATTTATTGATTCTTAAATATATATATCCTTTTTGCGGGGTCTTCCTCTATTTATGGTCATCATATGATAATAAAAAACCCATTATTCGACTAGTATATAATTATTATTTTACCCCCAGTATGATATAAGGACATTGAACTTTTAAAATTGATCTATGTAACATTAATGTAAAACCCATGTCACTACATGGGGGACTAGAGTGTTATTGTTAGTATTAGATTATGTGTTTAAATTTTTTCTTAGGTTAAGATGTTGTTATATGAGCATAATTTAAAATATGTAGAAATCCTAATGGGTAAATATGTTGGTTTGAGATCATAATCTAGAATAGTTCTATAACCATAAATGCTAGTATATTGTTTAGAATTGAGGTCATTTTGAGATTTAATATATAAACCAAAATTTTTGAATAGAAGGTGATTTCTATGGAAATATTAGAATTTATTATATTTAAAATAGGAATTTTTATTCTACATTCATACTGTATATTTATTTAGTAAATTGATGGAACTGTATGAAACCAAGCTAATAATTGGTTTGAAGGAAACAACGTTGTCTATATGAATAGGAAACCATATGTGATAGAAGATAGTTTAAATAATATTATGGTTATGACTAAAAATCTCTCTCGAGTTATTATTAATAATATAAAAAAATGTGAGATTCCTTTAACACCATATAAGAGAAAAACGGGGTTTTAACTATGTTAAGGTAATAAATATCATTTGGAAATGTTTATGAAATTTCTTAAAATTTTAAAATGTTAGAAGAAGAACCCATTGAAATTTGTCATAGGAACAATAAAATGTTTTATGTGTGGAAGAGGATTTCATATATAAAAATTTTACCAAGGAAAAGATTAATATTTTTGCTAACAAAATGGATGGAAATAAGGTTATTCATAAGTTTTCAATTAAATGTTTTAAACTCGGGGAGTATGGTTTTTATGAAAATTCAATGTGCTAGGTGTAAAGATCATGAATGGGATTTTTAGGGTCAATTAAATAGTTTTTTTATGGAAATATATTGAAGATAAAGAAACCATGAAATATATATAAATTATATTAATTATTATAACAGTTTTTGTTATGTTTAAAATAGGAAACATGATTTTCGTAAGTCTTATTTAATCGTAGGACACGATTTTTATTATAGACTATATGATCAAAATATTATGGAATTAGATGAATAATCATGGAAAATGTTTTATGATATAATTTGAATGATTTTAATGTGTACATGAAAGTTTATGAGAGTTTTGACGTTGAAATGTTTTATTTGAATATTTATGTGTTAATAGTTGATCCTATGATAAAAGTTATATACATCATTTTAGTCCTTATTATGATGTATTTTAAAGTTATTAACTATATTTTGGGTTATTTTTATTGTTTTCCAATTTATGACTTATGTATATTTAAGACTTAGGTTTTACATGTGATTTTTTTAATGTTTATTAGGAGAAGAATGCTATTTTATTATTAAGTCAATAGATGAAATGTATAGATAACCATTAGTGTTAATACTTCATTTGATGATGAAGAAATTATGGTTAATTGGGAAACATAATTATCATATTTTTATTAATATATATTGTAGAGGATATATATTCTTTTGGATTAAAAAGTGATTTGAAGACTGGTTTATTAGAGTTATTTTTGATGAAGTTTCCTATAATTTTGTGAACATTGTATGAAAAAAAATTTTATTTTGAAATTTTATAATTGATAATATTTTAGGAATAAATTTTTTATTAAATTATCGAAGAATGTAGAATTTTTTATGTTTTTATATCATCGGGTTATGGGTTATTTTGGGGAAGGATTAAAATATTTTGGAGGAATATGATTAGGGAATTCACATTTTTGGTATGTGACTTTATGAGTGATCAATGTTGTTTAGAGATAAAAGTTTTGTTAATTATGAAGAATATGTGATAAAATATATTTGAGATCATGGTTTGAAAATGGTAAATATTATTTTTAAGAGTTGTAGGTTTATTTATTTATAAAATAATTCAAGTGTAACAATGTGTATTATTGTTGTCCATTTAATGATTAATGTATAGTATTTTCTTGTAATGTTTTGTACATATTTCATTGGGTATTATCTTAATGTGGGTAAACTATTTTATACCTTCGTAATTGTCTTAAGATACTTGGAATAATTTTTTATTCCATTATGGATCATATGATCCATTATTATTTAATTTATGTGTTTCATACATGAAAAAATTCATCAGGGTTATTTATATGAAATCTATTTGAGGTGAAAAACTTATCAAAACACAACATAAGGATGAAATTTTTTTATTGAATAAAAATTAATTACGTTTGTATATTTTCTCATATTCTATATAATTTGTGTTAACCAATTTCTTAAATAATAAATGAGAATAAGAAATCTATCAATTCTTATGTGTAAAATATGGGAGACTATGTACTCCATTAGGAGTACAGATGATAATCATTTATTAGTCTAAAGATCCATGATGAATCCCTAGTGGCTAAAATTGGAAATAATTTTTTGTAGCGTGTTGGTGTAAGGTTTTGTTTAATGTCCTCAAATAATTTATATTCATATCATCATTATGATGATGAAACATATGTAGGGGTCTACGGGTTAGATAGTTTTCTCATATAGAGAGTTTTTTATTAGGGAAGATGTTTTCTATGAGTAGGGGATCATTTTACTAGGAAAGCTAGTACATGATTCTAGTTGTACAATTTTCTTGGTTCCAGTGTCCTTATAGATTATGGAACTCCGCGGGTGCTTAATAAAGGTCCATGAGTAGTTTCCTACTACTTTTCAAACACTATAATAAAAATATCACGATGGAGAAGACTGCTTTTTCTTCTTTGGATGGTTTTCATAGAAACATCAATTTTATTCCATAGGTTCTCGCTAATATTATTAGGTATGTTAAGTCGATATTTAACCGAGGAATTGAGACCAGTCAGACATTAAGAGAAGGTAATATTATTGTGGAAGACCAAGCCATATAGGTGAATGTCTATGCATGAATACTTATTTATCATTGTCTTGGTTATATTCCCTATGACTATATGAGAATTATTAAGGGTGATCCACTTGGTCTTCACTATTATCTCCCCCATGATTATCCCCTCACATATAAATTTATCAAATAAAATGTAAGGTTTTAGAGACATATTAAATTTTTGAATACTAAGTTTCAGATTAGTGTCTTCTAAATTATTTATCATAACAAAATTATAACTTTTATATAATTGTTATGTCATGATACCCTCATTTTGGTAAGAAAAAAAAAATCAAGGATTTAATTTCTTTAATGGGAGGAGAACATAACATCCTAACAATTCATTATATAATTTATCTATTAAATAATACCATGTTTGATATGTTATGTTGCAGGATACACCGAAAAAATGAAAACAATAATATATTAAAATTATATGTACAAAAAATATTTCTTGAATATATAATTAGAAAAAAATTCAATACTCTTTGATAATTCATGTGAAATAATGTTTATAACACTTAATGTTTAAAAGGATCATTATTCAATAAAAGGAATTTCAATTAATATTTTTTATTTTCAATTCAATGATTTTTTTTGTATTTTTTAATTTTAGTTTTATTAAATTATTTTTGTTTTTTCATCCAATATGTTAATATTAACTTAAAGTTATTTGCATGTATTTTTATGAAAATTATTATTTTTTATTGAACAATGAAAATTTTTATGAAATAATCATAACTTAAGAATGAATAGAATTTTTTTGAAAATAATTTTAAATAAAAATATATATTTTATATGTAATATTATTCATTTAAATATATAATTTTGAACTTCGATATCCATGTGTGATAGTTTTGGAAATAAAATTATTGTTTTTATTCGAATAAAAAACTATTTTTTGTTCTTGATAATTAATAAAGTATTCACACAGTTAATTTTCCTTTTTTAAAGTAAAACATGTAAAATTTAATTAAAAATAATCCAATAAATTATTATATAATAAATAATATACAATATTTTTGGTATAAAATCAATTTTACTCTGAAGAGGATATTTTTCTATAAACTGCTCCTTATTGTATAATGCATATTTTTCAAAAATTATGTATTCTAAATTCAAGAGACTGAATCTTATAAAATGGATACCATATTTTTTTATAAGGTTTTTCTAATTATATAATGTTTTTTTAGTTTTATTCATAATGAATAGTTACCGTGGTAAAATGTTCATCACCACAGTATATACTAAAAGAGTTAATGAGGGGTTTAAACCAAGAGATAAGGGATAAAATATGTTTAACAATATTATTAAATGTTTATTATGATTTTATTTAGACAATAATTTATTCTATTTTAAAAAATTTGAAAAGTGTAGACACTTTCTATCACAGTGACATTTATTATATTTTTGTGTACTTAATATTTACACGAGTGACACTCCCCTCACTTATAAATGGTAATATTACTCTCCTCACCTTATCACACACTTTTAGCACCCTAGCTATATAAATATCATATAAAATGTCTCCGGAATTATATTTTATACTTACATGAGGTAATATTCTCGTCAAAATACCAAACTAATAATTCTTAAGGTGTATGAAAAAAGATGATATCCAAGAAGGATGTATAAGTCATGATAGAATTATTTCACATATTTTTCATCTTCTAACTCTTTAAAATATTTTATTACCAACCTACTATAATGACATATGTATCCTTAATATACATAAATGTTATTATATGGATGTAAAAATTATTTTTTACTTATTTTTAATCCAACGAAAAATGATAATGTCATTCATGCATACATATAGACTACCACCTTCATGGACAACACATTTAATTTTTCTTTACTATATCACATGGATGGTCAACTAGGGTGTTACTTGGCGGGATGTTTCGCCTAGGGAATTGCTCCCTTTTTATGAAAAATATTTAAATAGGATCACATCTTTCATACTCATGTAATCCTCCTTTATTTTCTCTATTCAATAAATTGTGCCGTTATTTAAAAAAATAGATGGTCATAATTATTCATTTAATGAATAAATATTCTATTAATAACCCTATAAATATTATTTAATAGTAAATAATTATCAACTTTATTTTTTTCATCCCTTTGAAAAATAAAGACATCGCTCATGTGTACCGACCAACTAACACCACAATGAATGATATATCTCATTTTTTATCACCATATGACATGAATGGTTCTAATATATTATTAAATGTACCAAAAAATATAGTCATAATATATGTTTTTACAAAATTTAACAACTTGAATATATTTTTTTCTATAACACCTTAAAACATCTAACATGAACTTAACAGTTTTATTAACATTATTGAACATGAAAATGAATGAAATATAAGGAATAGAAAAGAAAAGAACATGAAATTTTTTTATGAATGTAAATTACTAATATAATATTATTATTTAGGAATGTAAGTAACATGTTAGGAGAATTAAGACATTAATTAAGTGGGCTTTTTTAAAACCTTGTTTTTAATGTTTTTAAAACATTCACTTCCATATCCACATTATTTATTTTTCTTATAGACTATTTTAATTTATACATAAAATATTTTTAATATTAATTTTCAACTACATCATAATTCCATTAAAAAGAATTAAAATATTTCTTTTTTATGTTTTTTATATGGGTCATTTTTTACATTTTTTACAAAATTAAAAAAAATGTTTTTACCTGTATCAAAGAATCAGCTATTCCTAAAACCATAGTTTTTATTCAATATAAAGATAACTCTACAAGATTATATTTTTTCAAAGAATATATTATTAAAACTATTCTAAGAATCACATGTTTTTTATGTGATTTAATGAAAATAATATTCCTGCTAATTTTATAAGATAACAGAAAGTAATTTTTATTGTGGCCTCAAAAGCTAATTCATGTAAGTGTTATGGTGGAAAATTAATATTCAATCTTTCTACATAATGTTAAAATTGTTAATATTTATTTATGATGGTATATGGGTCTGATATAGCCTTGTACTGTATTGAATAATGATTTTTTCTATAAGGAATATATGTTTGAATTAACTTATTTGATTATTTCATTTCTAAGAGTGATTGTAAGAGTGATATAAAGAAAATTTTCCCAGGTAACTATTTATTATTCAATTAATTATTTTGTTTTTTTATGTAAATATTTTTATTTCATTAGTTAATAAAACAATATTATCATTTAATTAATGTTTATAACCATTTTATATAAAAATATTTTCTTCATTGAATGTATTTCATGTGTTTCAAAAAATCCCTCAAGGTTTGATTTTTTACTTTATAAATGATTATAAGATATTTTATAAAAATATAAGTCAAGTAATTTTTCATTTATGCTAAAGTAAATTATTTTTTAATGTAGAAACTTATTACATATGAAAGAAAACATCCTTGTTGGTTTTATGATTTTGAAATATATTGATGAGTTTCCGTTCTTTTGAACCCCTTATTATGATTGGTTTCCCCATTCATATTTAAATTTCTTTACAGGGATAGAGGTATTATTAATAATTTTTGAAAGGAAATTAGTTAGACATCATGAATGAATAATTTTTTTGGAATGAAACAGTACTGTAAACACAGGAACTGGTTTTTATGGATAAATGTAGGATTTGTGGAAATGAACATAGTCTTATGTGATGGTTTTATTTATTCTCTAAAAATATATTAATAAAAGTGATTGGTAATATGAGAAATTTTAATTCTTTTTATTTAAATTCATAATTATCGGTTGGATATATGACATGTTGGTAGTGTTGGAACAAATCTAGTATCTAAAAAATATATTTTTAGCAACATATTTTGGAGTGTGGGTCTGAGATGTTATAATTACTACTTAGATAAGTAGCTTTTGTAAACTTTATATAGACAATTTATGAAAATCAGCTTATTTACAATTATTTAGAGGTATACTCAGAAGACTTATCTACAGAATAACTAGTAAAAAAAAATTATGTTGATTGAATGTTTTAATGTGAAATTCCAAGAAAATTTGAAGGAATCCCTTCTTAAGGTTTTCATGAATTCCACTTGATACCTATTAAGAACATTAAAAATAGTATATTCTATTGATCAAGAATTTAATTTATTATTTATAGTTATTTTGAATCTAAACATGGTGGTTTTTATAGGGATAAGAAGGGATCATCTAGATGTTATAATTTATCATTCATTTTTCAGTTTTATGATCTTGTTTGGGACATCATTCTGTTGAAATTTCAACCATAGAATCTGAATATAAGATGGTTGGATGTTTTTTTAAATTAGTTGATATCTGTGTAGAACATAATCACATATTTTTGTCTAATTTTTACTCAATTTATGATTCAATATGGTAATAAAATCCCTATTATGACGTAAAGAACCAAAAACATCACCCTTGTGTGAAACACATAAAAATTGGAAAACACATACTTTATTACAAAGCTCAAAAAATATATATTATTCTTCAGATTATCCTAACTGAAAACAAATTTGATGAAATTTTTTCTATTCCATTATATTTAAATATATTTGAATACAATAAAATGATGACTAATATGATCAATATAAACTAATTTTAATATCCATTTTGTGTTCCAAATATCTCTTGTCATTAAAAAATTATCTAGAAAGGGAAGGTTTTTCATTGTTTTATAATTATACAAACATTATCATTCTGGAACATTACATTATCCAATGGTTTATTAAAAAAATTTATATAATTCACTCTAAATTTTTTTCACAAACACACAAAACATAGGTAACATTTTAAATTTATTTTAATGGAAAAAAACTTTTATAAGGTACTATTTATTTATAGTGTTTATTCTTATGTATTTTCATTATTTTTTTATTCATAGAATAAACTATATTTATATCATACATGTTTGTCAAATAATGATTCATGAGATACTGCATTTGTGTTCTTATCGTTAATTCTATAAATTTATTATGACACTGTAATATATTTCTTACATTATATTGATTTTTTAATCATTGCTTTCTAGGGAGATATTTTATTCAAATTGATACAAGGGTAAATTTGTTTTAGGATAATAGAATTTTTTTTGGACATTATGGATAAATATCCTTTTAATTAGAAGATCATCCATATGAATCAATATATAACTTCTGGTTGGATCACTTCTTTTAATTTAATGCATGTTAATCATTATTTATAACTCTATTTATGTCTTTTAGTCTTAGAACAATGATAAATTTTCACACATATTATTTTAGTTGTTATCCTTTTCATTGATTGTAAATCTCATGGAAATTATGAAATAGTGTTAATTTTCATACACATCATAACTGTTTTTTATACTCTTAATTGTTTATACTTCTCATTGTTTGGTTATTTTTTGACTATCAAAGGGTTAAAATTATGTAATTTTTGGTTTAATAAATGCTTTTATAATTTAATGAATTATTATTGTTTTGAATTCATTCATATTTAATGTATTTTTTTGGATTCACAAATGTGACAATATTTGGAGAGTTTTCCAATGATCAGTAAATTTTTTTTGTTATTTTTGAATGTCTATAAATTTCATTGGACAACGTTTTCATGAATAAGGTCAACAGATATACTAGATCTATCATAGATGAACAAATATATTAGAATTAATGGATGATTCATATTTACAATTTTAGAGTGATCAGGGAATAAAATACTTCTATTAGACAGTGGTGATAGACCTATAGGCATCAGATTAGATTATCTCTGATGATGTTCAATTTTGGTGGTGATTCAATTCATGAGTTTTTTGCATGTTTACAGGTATTTTATGGTTTCAAAATAAGGATCAATAGTTTATCTATAGATTCCTAAGTCGGATAAAGGTTTAATTTTAATTTCATTGGTTGGTGAAAATATTTGTCATGAATAGACATCTACAAAGGCGAGTTGTGGCCAAACTCTAAAAATAATGTGTGGGGAATTTTTTCTAAAAAACTATTGAGTGATTTGAATGAATTGTACAAGAAATTGTAAACTAAAGAGTGTTTAAGATATTTTTCTTAATTTTCTAATATATCCTCAAATGAATATGTTTTTAATCCACTTACATTGATTTAGGATATTTTTCATGAACTTTGTAACCCTTGATTTTTCCATTTTTATTATGTTGATGTGAACCCTATTTGTGTAGTTTGTGTTTTAAATACGTGTATTTTAATCATTCATTTATAGAAAAATATTTTATAATGCAATTATTGGATAATCCTTTATCCAATAACATTATGGATATATCAGTTCCACGGGTTATATATGATCATATGAACACCTACATTTAATGTACAAGGTTCTTTCCAAATTTTTATGTTGTTTGAAAGAGATAATGTGATACCTCCTTAGGTCCCCATCAAGATGTATCAAAAGAGTTTCTACTAGACATAGATCATTTAGGTGGATTATCCCCTTGTCACTTATGTTTTATGATTTTATTTTCTTCTTCTTTTTATCTAAACAATGACTTCTGAGAAATGAAACGTTTATATCGATGATTTTTTATGTAATACATTTGGTATTTTGGAGAAAGAAACTATGAAAATTATATATTGTATCCATTTTATGGTGAATTTCGTGAAATAAGGGATAAAATAGATTGGAAGTGTTTGGATATAAAAGATTCTTCCATTACTAGAATTTATATTTCTTTGAATGTTGTATTCAACTCTAGATAGATTAAATTTACAAATGATGTTATAAAAGTGTTAGAGGAAATTTTTATGAATCCAATACCTCTCAAAAAATCTTCATGATGAGATGATTATTCAATATGAATTTATCATATTGAAGGCCAAAACAATCACATGAATGAATTCAATATTATCTGAGGGATGCTTGAATCAGTGAAGATAACTTTCACAGATGATGTCAATGTGTTGATTCTTCTATCCTATCTTATAGATAGATGTGAAACAACAGTGATAATAGTGATAAAATCTAGTGGGAAAGCCTATATTTTGTTTTATTAAATTCAAAACATTATCCTAAAGGATGAGTTAAGGTATAAGGATTTTAATAATATATATAGAAGTTACCTCAGGGATACTGAATGCGTAAGGTCACTATAATAGAAGGACCATTCGAAGAATAAAAATTAATAGGACAATAGATAGAGAATAATTATAGGGTAATCATCTATTCTAGGTCCCATATTTATTCATGGTGGGAAAAAATGACCCATAAATAATAAATAAAATAATTGGTTGGTGGCTTCAACTTCCATTGAAAAAAACTAGACATTAAGATGGATGAAGGTTCCATTTTGACATTATGTATGATAGCTCATAAGGTTTCTGGAGTTATTGAATTAGGTACATCATTTTGTTAAAATAGTTAGCATGGGTTCATTTTTTATTATGTAATGGGAAGCATTGGTAGAGTACATATAGATAATAATGAATCTTTTGATATATTAGAGATAGGTGATGGTTATATTGGAATGATAATTCAAAATCCATCAGACTGAAAAATGTTATTCATATTTTAGGATTGTAGAAGAACCTCATATTAGTGGGATATCATAATGATGTATGTCTCAGACTAATTTTTTTCAAATGAGGTATTGATGATTAACCATGTTTCTATAGTGACTTCTCATGGAGTTAATATTTTAACATTATACTTGTGTATATGGAGTGGTAAATTTTTAATTGTTGAAATGAATTCATCAAACGGACTGAAAAGTAGAAATGTTGGTTTGGTAACCATAGTAAATTTAATATGAAAGTCATTTTAGTGAAAGGAATAATACAAGAAAATCTCTCAGACCTTAGAATATGTGATAAATGTATGATTGTAAAATACAATAGTATTTATTTAAAATTCTATATAACAATACCATAGAATTAGAATTTGGTAATTTTTTATTCCTATGATAGATGTCCAACCCATATTCACTCAAATGGAGGATTTAGGTAATTTATAACCATTGTTTTCATAAAAATATAACATTATATGTTTTATGACATAATTAATATATATTATGTGTTTTATGATTTTATTCAACTAATTTGTCTGCATGAGAATGATTTTGAATCAATGTAAAAATTTCACCTAACAGACAATGGCGGGGACTGCACCAGATTGTATCATTTATCAATGAAAAGTCATAAATGATGATAAATAAATTCCATGAACTCCAAGAAATACACTTTCTATAAGTATGAATCAAACTCTGATAGATAAATATTAGAGTATGATGATTCAGTTTGGAATGCCTAATGGAATTTGGGAAGAATCACTAAGTACAACAACATATCAAGTGAATAACATTATAACATCAGCTACAAAAAAAGATATCCTAGAATAAATTTTTTGGTTAAAGGCCAAATATTAACAATATAAATGTATTTTGGGGTATTAAAATTGTTCATTTTGATACTAAATGCATAGCTAAGATCGACGAAAAATTTGTTGTTTGTTTTCTTATTGGATGTAGAGATGAGAACACGGGATATGGTTGATGGGATGATAATAATGAACAAGACGTCCATATCTATGATATTATCTTAAATGAAGAACATAAATGGAAATATCAAAACATGGAAGAAAAGGATGATGGTATTGGATCAACAATTGAAGTTAAAGGAAACCATATTGAGGTTTCCAGGTGAATATTCAATATGAAATGTTTATGGGGCACCAAAGGATTTTGATTTGATATTCGGGCATCTAGACATAAAAGGATTGGAAATAACTCCACTGGAAAGATATTGATTATAAATACCTCTATCTAATAGGGAATGTTTCTACAGACAAATACATGTTACTGAAAGTATATATATATTACTATTGGATAGTGATGTTCGAATGAATAAACCAAATATTTTAGAGAGGATTTATACTTGAATTAGAAAAATAATTTAGTGGTTTGGTTTTAGTATAAATTTATTAATTATAAGAGATATAAATTATACCTTTTATAAAAATAATCCACTCTTAGAGGCTCTAAATAGTGGGATTTAGCCTTGGAAGCAGAAACCATGTCCTTATTCCGCAATAATAATTTGGAGTTGGTTGATATACTAGAGTGAAAGAGTGATATAGAAAAAATTGGGTATGCATTTGATAAAAGATGTTTATGGGAGTAAGAGGTAAAAAGTAATGTTTGTGATGAAGGGTTTTCAGTAAAAATAAGTAGTTTAGTTTTTTTTAAATTTTTATTAGCAATGGTAATGTATAAAACTTTTCTTACACAACTTAGTATTATTGAATCCATTTATTTTCACTTTGACAAATTTAACATAAAGAAAAAATTTCTTAATGGTGCATTTGAGAATGAAATTTATATTATTTAGTATAAGGTTAATGAAGTTCATTGAAAATAGCTTTTGTTTGTATGATGAAATATTGTCTTTATGGAACAAAAAATCTCTAAGATAGATGAATATTATTTTTAACACTTTCATGTTTGAAGAATGTTTTAGTCAATGTGAGTCTGCCCATTTTATTATAGAAATTAATGGTATGATGTAAAATATATCATACTATTGTTATAATTATTACTACTCTAGAGCTTTATGATATTGAAGAACTAAAGATGAAACCTCCCAGGGGTCTAGAGAAAAAAATAATTGTACAATGTATAATGATATTAGGGATGTCAATCGAGAGGGATATAAAATCTAGATATATTTTTATCCTAGAAGGAATAAATTAGGGTGTTTATGAAATGATTTATAATTACTGATTTCTAACATATATTAATCCCCTCACCAAACACATCAAACATTCTATGGCACACGCACCATCAATGGATTGAGAGGTTTTAAACATGGGGAATGTTCCATATACATTTTATATAGGATTTTTGATGTATAAAATGTTCTATGTAAAGCATGATATTACTTATTTAGTTGGATTATTTAGACATTTCATGTCAAATACTAGAATGAAACATTAAAAATATGGGAAATGGATCATTAATTACATAAAGGGGGAAGAGGATGTAGTTATTTTATTTTAGTGAGAATTATTAGTTGAAGGGATTTGTCGATTCCTATTTTTTGATAGTGATGGATTCATATAATATAAATAAATGTTTTGTTTTTCCATGGTTATGGGAAATATTTTATATAGATGTCTCATTTTTAGAGTGTTTTTAGTAAATTAGTAATGGAAGTAGAGTATGTTTCTACTACTGAATAATGGAAAGAGTTTGTATGGTTGACGTGTTTATTGATGGAACATAAGAAGGGATCATATAGAGAAATGTTATGTTGTGATTGTCATAGTGACAACCATCCTTCCCACAACCCTATTATTCATGCAATAATGGAAAAAATTGACATAATATACAACATGATTCAAATTATTCTAGTAGATAATATGTTTTATATGTATATGGATTTTGGGATGAATAATCCTTCTAATATATTTACAACTGTGATAATATAAGAAAATATGAGTCAATATTGTGCCTTAGTTGGTATATGATCAATAAAAAATTGGAGAACACAGTATGAATCAGATGGAATATGATCATAGGTGGATGGTTGAATTTGGATAAAAGGTTGAGGAAATATTTATGTGGGTGATTGTTGGGTTTTTTGAAAGTTATTCAGTTTCTCCAGAATGAGTTTTTTTGGTGGAGGTCAATATACATACATGATGGATCACAAATCACTGAATAGACACTGCCAGAAAAATGTTTCCAAATGAACTATTTTATGGAAGTCTCTGAAGAATGGAATTCTATCAGACAAAGTCATTAGACATTGGTGACCAGACCATGAGAATTGTATGACGTTCTCACAGATGATGTTCATTGGGGGTAGTGACTGAATGCATGATTTTTATTCATAGTGATCATTTTTTGATGGTTCCAACATATAGTGTAGTATTGTATATATAGTATCCTATGAAAATGGGTGGATGATAGTTAATATTAGAGGTTGATGTAGTAGGATAACGGGATATATACCACTATAATGAATGATGGAGTTCTGAATATAAAAATATATTGGGTGGAATGTTGTCATAAAATAACAAGGGATATTTTATTATTCTATTTTTGAAGTATTTTTAAATTGGATTTGGGGTGATTGTATGTAATGTGTTAACTTACATATCCTAATATTAATATGGTTTTAGTTTTCTCCCAGGGATATATTATATTTTTCAGAAACACATAAATCTTGTTTTTTCATGTGTTTTCAGTTTGTGTAAACTATATTTAAAAGAAAAGTGTGGATATTAGAGGGATTACATCATAGTTCTATAGAATAATATTAGATGAGGTGATTATCTATCATGGGATCCTCCATCTAATGGCACCCCTATGAGGCCATAAATGAATGAAGACGGATAATGACCACCCTAGTTCCTCCTCCAATAGGCCCTGGGTTGGAAACTAACTCACAGGGTATACTAGTTTCACATATGGAATTCATTACCCTTTATAATTACATAGTATTGAGAGAAAGGATATAAATTATCAATAAAAATCATGAATTCATATAAAATAATGTAACTAAAATCATTCCACAGTGCATTAATAATGTGAAAAAATATAATAAAAATCTAAATAAATACACAAATGAATATTCATTAAGTAGAGAATCAATAGAACCACCGAAGGTCAGTGATATTAATGTCATGTATAGTGAACAATGTAATCCTAGAAAAAAATGGTTTTTTATATGTTGGGTGAGAATACATGTATACTCAGTATGGTAACACCGAACGTCTCTCATTCCTTTACGAAATTATCATTATAATTCCCTAGTGATCCAACAACTGAACTTATAACACCAAAATTAGATAAATTACCAATACTATCCCCCAATGGATCACTCACTAAATAATACATCAAACTAGAAAAACCTAAAAGAAATCATATCAATAATGAGGTACCATGCATAATTTTACTTGTTTATTTTATACTCTCTCACCCAAAATCATACATTATGGAACACCAATCTATTTTGTATAGTAAAATTTCTAGGACAAGTCTGTGAAATCACATAAAGTTATATTTCACATAAATAAACCTAGGAAATCACATTATATATCATATCAATCGAACAAACATGGACCATCACATCACATCACATCTCACACGAAGACACCCCTTCCATCAGATCAAAACCACATAACAATAGTAGATGATTTTTATGAAAAAAAGAACATAAAACTCATTAAGACCATCTGCGATGAATAAACATCACCAAAATATATCTCATAAACTTGTATATCATTACCATAGTAAACTTTTTTACTTATGTCCATTACAGCCCAGGAATAACATTGTTTCATAGAATAGAGAGTGGGGAAGAATGGGTATCCATCAATCCATCACCATCATCACGATGCTGGTAAAAACTCCTCTGAAACATTTGGTTGTCAGTAAAAGTTCATCGATATAGGTGTGGTGCATATTGAAATAAAATTAGTGCAGATTGTATATATATAATAGAAATACACATTCCATCAAATGGGTTCACATTATAAGCATTATCCCCACTCACCATGTCACTACCATTCCTCACAATCTATGCACTTTCTCCACCACCACTAAACACATGACACAACACAACAATCCATACAAAAAAAATGATAGACTCCAAATACCTTTTCATATTAATTAAAATAATAATAATTTCTAATTTACAGTACAATTTAATTTAATAATCCTTTTTATTTCATATTTATGAACAATAATATAAAACCACACCTCCTATTATAAATCTTGTTTCTATTTATCATTTTAACCCAATAGCCAAACTGTCCTGTGCTATTTTAGTTTCAACATTAACTAATTATTAATTCAGTGTTGGGTAACTAACACAACATAGAACAACACAACTATAACCCTTCGTTATCATTCTAAAAAACCATACATTGTAAACATTTCACAACCACAACCAATTCCACGTCACAACATAATTCCACCAGAAATCCACCTTACACATCATAAACACCGTATACCACATCCATAAATCATAACATTTACCTTACATATTTTAACTATTAATCAAAACTACACATCACTACTACACTATATAGCCATGTATCAAATATTCACTTAACATATTTAATAATTATAATTGGTATTTTAATAAAATACCATTTCTTTATTTCAATGTAATTCTCAGAGAAATTAGATTTTCCATGTGAAAAGAATTTATTGTTTTGATATAATTCATCTAATTCTTTGATTTATGGTGATAAAGAACCCACTAAAGGGTTTTTGAGTCACAAAAACAACATAAAAAATCCCCCAACAATCACAATTTTCAGCAGGGTATCAATCCCAAACAAACTCAATATCAAATAATATTAAAAACTAAAAATCGTGTGATTTGTTTTACCTTACAATTCATTTATTATTAAAGCAATGCATTATCTTCATTGTGGAGATTTATAATATCTTCCAAAAAAATCATAACTCATCTCATATGATACAGAAATATGGAAAACGAAGGTTCCCCTACCCGAAATAATGATTATTTAACTACAACAGAATTATAAAATAAAAGGTATTCTACCCACCAGATCATCAAATAGGGATAAAACCTTAATCAACCTAAAAAAAAGAAACTCACATCATCACCCTTCCATAACAACACCAAAAAAATATGTTTTCTTTGATAACATCCTTCTCCATACAAATAATGGGAAGGAACACAAAGAAAGGAAATTAGGAAACCTACTATGAACCCTTAATGATTTCTCCTCCATGGATATGTTTGAAATAAAATTAGTTGAATCAAAAATAAATTTAATATAATAACCCATATATCCTAATAAATGATTGAAAACCTTTATATATCAAAGGGTTTGAGGGGATTTGGGTATTTATACCCATTCTAAAAAACACAACACCTAGGTGAAACAGATAACATAATGATGTAGATTTTTTTAAAAAATATATTATTATAGTATAAGGAGGAGGGACCATTGTAACACCCTAATATTCCACGATACGCTTCTCTTTTAATAATATAATATCTTTCACTATACGAAATTCTGATTTCTACCACCCCATGACCAAACAATCTTGTCGTTTAAAAAAACTTCTATGAATATTAATACTCACCTTTTGAAATTATAAAAAATTTATTTTTCAAAATGGAATTCAATTTTGGATTCATAATATCAAAATTATCCTAGGTTTAATTTTGGATGTTTTTCTGAAAACTCTCAATTTTGATGAGTAGTTGAAAATACTTCATTATTATTTAAAACTGACATTAATTTAAATAATATTATATTTATTTTAATTTATTTTAATTTCAATATATATCTAATACCTATAATAGTCCAATGTAATTCATTTATTTCATTTTATAATAATATTAGATATATAAAATTTTATTGAACTTTTCAATTTCTTTTACCGAACTTATAAAAACATTTACAAAGTTTCATAAAAGTAAATTTAACAATCATTTGAAATTAATTTAAAAACATTGAGAGAAACAGTTGACATCAGTATGTAAAATGTGGTTAAATAGGATAGAAGTAATTTTTGGTGAATTGTAACTTTTGAATTTTAATTACCACGATTAAAAGTAAATGTGGAAATTAAAGGTAAAAATGATATTATAATTATCCTAACACATGTCCTAATTATATTAGATATGTTCATTTCAACATAAATCAACCATAGTAATAAAATATGGTCATTTTTGATAAATATGGATTATATTAGGAAATTCATTATTACTTTTTTAAAAAAATAGTTAAAAGTATTAAATCGAAATTTTAATTACTAAACCATTTTTTATATAGGGTTATACAGAAGATAAATTAGACTATAAATATTCATTAGAAAAATAAAAATATTTCTAACAGCATGGTATTTTATTTATAAATTTTATACATAAAAAATTAAATTTGTTTACGACATAATGATGATGAATTAATTACTTTACTAATGAAAGATTCAAACAATTGATAATATAAATATTAAAATTAAATTAAATTGATATTTTTTTTGAATTACGAGAATTTTCTAGGTGAATATGACATGTAAGGTTTTATTATATAAATTTTATTTTTAATTGATAATTTTGTTATGAATTTCACGAAAACCAAGTATTAAATAGTGTCGAAATTGACATAAATGAGTTTTTTAGAAAACTATTTTATTAAATGATATAATATTCCTAAAAAATAGGGTTCAACCAAAGGACTTAGAAAATGTTATATATATAAATAATGAACCACTTGGGGTTCTCTTGTATTTTTATTGTATGTTTATTAGCAATTCATTATAATAATACAAGAAGAAATTGAAAAAGTTAAACTACTTAACTAAGAGTTAAATCAAAATGATAAGATTAATATGATGACCTAAAGATATCTAAAACCTATTGGTTAAGAGGTCTTCAACGCAGAACCACCATAGACTTGAAATAAATACTTTTGGAGCCATTACAAATGGAAAATGACATTATGAAAATATAATAGTTCAATCTTTTCCTAAGGTTCTCCTCGCCTCTCTTATAAACAGGAACATCCCTTATTTCAAATTCACATATCCAAAGACTTCTTGCATGGACAAACCCTAATCAAATATCCTTCCAACTACCTTCAATTCATCCTAGAGGCCTTACATTGATCAGAAATCTATCCTATTAAGACTATTGATCAAATCAAAAGGAAGGACTTGATGAAGAGGTAATAATTTCATCACCTATTTCAATGTAATTTTCATCTTCAACCACATCTACCTTTCATGTTTCCATAACAAAATAATAATTCTGGCACCTTCAACATATTTATATTTTATTATAAATATGGTAAAACCATATTCATTATTATATCCATCCTATGAATGATAAAGTCACCATATGTGCATTGGTATGGCTTACCATCTCTATGTAGTGGTGTTATTTTTTATTCAACATTTCATTATTTGGATAATTATAATAATTAGTATTACAGGTTTAAAAAATAAATATAAAAGGATAATGATTATATATATAATATATGCCATCCAATTTCATACAATTTCACCACTAATAGAATGCTATTTTCGCTCTTCCGTACGTATGGCTTACTGTCTCCATGACGTGATGATGTTTTGTTCCTCGTTATTACCTTACAATAATAATTTTCAACTAATAATTAAAAATAATTCTTAAGAAAATAATATAATTCTAGATTTGAATAAAACACATCATATTCATAACAAACATTTCTTACATAACAAAGCATATAAAGGAAAAGGAATCAGTTAACACCTGAAACAATGACACTACTGAAATATTTTTAAGAAATTAATATTATAAGATCATGTATGACATCATATTTATGTATTTGGATTCGTATATAATTTAATAAAAATAATTTAACCATTATACCAGAGGGTATTGTAACCTTGACTAAAGAAAACTGCAATGTAAGTGTTAATTTTACAAACTTGTTATTACCCACGGTTGTTTATAGGTTTGTATCTATAGGGATGTCTTTATCATCCACATCAGTGTTTCTTAATAATGTATTCCAAAACATTTTTACTATTAACTACACTATGGTTTAGTGTCATTCATAATAGTTTTTGAATTTTTATTAAATGGTTTGAAAGGAATCATTCTGTAACTTTCCAACCAAGGTACTTAATGACCTTTTGACCAATTAAGGAATGATTTTTTTAACTTATACGGAAAGTAAAACTATTTTATAAAATTATAACATCTTCGAAGATTCCCAAATAATCATATAATAATATTTTCAAAATAAATGTTTTCATTCAAAATTATGTGACATTAAAGGAAGACAAAGAGATTTTTCAGTCAAATAGCTTTTGGATTGATTTCAATAATGTAAACATCCTTCATTGGATATTACGTTTGTTTGAAATTGATTTATTATGATATAATATTCCATATTTTATTTAATGTTTTGTGATATGTTTGACTATGTATGTGCTTTCTTTTATACCATTCATGGTTTATGGTAAAATTATTGACATTTTGTATTCTATTTTTAATATGAATGATTATATAATGTTTCAACCTTTTTATATGAGGAATGAATTGAACATAGTAAGTGATGGGAGGGGACCTCCATATCCCCTTGATGAATCAGTAGGTCTCATGAGACAAACTAGTTTCTTGGAATAAGGCTTTGACAAAATCATAATTGTAGTCTTGGAAAGAGGCCTTCACTATGTGGTTATGATGTCAGAAATTATGTATTCCATCATTATGCAATTATCAATTGATATTAAAAGTGATTGTTCTACTAGTAGAATATACATTCGAAAAAGTAAATGGAATTATTTGATTTATATTTTTGATATTATACAGAAATTTATGTTTAAAAGGTTTATATTTTAGTCTTATACATTTCCTTAAATGTTTATAATTGTTTATTATATATTCCTAAATATTATTATCCTTACTGAGCATCTGAGATCACCCCTTTAATATGTTTTATAATCCCAATATGTGAAGAAGTATATTTTCTTGACCTGTAGGGATAGGATAAGGGTTATAAGTGTGTTCAAAGGGGACACAATGTTTTTGTTTTTTTATTTAATTATGTAATGTAAAACTTATGTATGTATGTAGTACTTCAACGGCTACTAAACTAATAATTCTTCCAAAACCTGACATCTTGTGATAATGCCAATTTTATGTAATAATGCACTAACATTGAGTAACATAGGTTTGGGAGTTATAATAGATATTATAGAATTTTTAGTACAAACCTTGGTAAATTTAGAAAATATCTTATTAGAGAACATTACCCTGAGATAAACTCTGAGGAATAATGTAGAAGAACCTCCTAAATTGTTTTTAGTGTAGATATTTTGTGTATTTTTTAAGAAATACATCCATGAATAGATATGAGAAGGTAGAGGTGTCTATAATATAGATGTATCTAGGGGTAAAACCTAAAAACTCTTCTTTGAGCTATACTCGAACAAGAACTGGGGCATGACCACTTTCCTTGCCCCACTCTTGGATATGACACTCATGGGGGACATGCTTAGGATATTTCATGTTTTTTTTCAAAACCATTATCAAGGAGTTATTAATAAATATTTCATCAAAGAAAACATTTTTTAGGATTATGGATTATATGCATAAATTGTTGAATTTATGTTTGGTATTTTATAAGTTTGTAATTATGCATTGTGATTCATAAACTAAACTAGTGGTAGTCATAGTTATGAAATTGAGCCTAGTGGATGAAATGAAAACTGTATCAATGCACATAATCCCTGTAGGGATTGAACTCCCACTCAAGATAATTATATAAGAGTTGGTGAAGAAACTAGTGATGAACAACTTATAACCCTATAAGAACAACTATCCTAGGTTATGAATAATAAACTTACACATATGGAGCACCCTGATCCACAATGTCGAGGATAAATTTTAGACAGCTACATTAGGAAAAAAACACAAACAATCAATGGGACTAAAAATCCATTTTTGTATGAGAAATGGATAAGTTCCTTAGAGAAAATATAACATGCTTTAGGGAGTATCGAAATGGAAAAAGTTGTCAAGGTGGTTTATTGCCTCACAGGAGATGTAGATCAATAGTGGTAATTAATTCAAAAACAAAGGAGGATGAAGAAGTTTCAAATATAGAATGGAGAGAGTTTAAATAGATTTTCTTTGAAAAATAATTTTATCCTGAACATCAAGCGGATATGGAATGGAAATTTATGAGTCTGAGGAAGAAGTAGGATGACAATGTTGCAATGTATAAGTCTAACATTACAAGGTTACCAAGGAATTCTGTAGATTATATATGTAACCGAAGAAGTAATATTGAATGATTAATTGATGGGTTAAACCATTGCTCCATTCAGAAATATTCTCACAATAAATCTCATCATATGAATATATAGCCTAATGTTCTATCAAGACAGAAAATGGATTCTCTATGTCTTACGAATTTAAAGAAAAGAATGAGAAGAATAGATCGTTGGACGTCTTTGGGAATGGAAAAAAGGGAATGATGCAAAATTTTGAATTTTCATCCCAAAGTAATTTTTTGAAGAAACACCTTGGCACTTTCCTGAAGGGAATGTGAGTTTGTTACATGTGTGTTGAAAAAGTGCACGAGGCACGTGATTGCAAGGGAAAGACTGAGGCTATCAATTTTGAATGAAACAATTGTAGAGATATGTTGCATAATGAAAATTTATTTCTTTTGTGCTAAATAATATTACCTCAGAAAAGGCCAAGGGAGCAAGGCTGGGCATTTGCGATCACTACTGATGAGGTTTAAGCTCTAAGTGATGTGGTGTCAGGTAATTTAAATGTTTCCTAAAATTTAGCCAATTCTTTATTTGATTCTTGATCATCTCATTCTGTTATATCTACAATTTTTTTGAAGAAAATTAGATATTTCCAATTTTCTCTAACAAGGGATTTGTCAGTCAAAACACCTATGGGAAGTATCATTGTAATAATGTTTTGGGAATCAGTTACAATTATGGCATATAAACATGCTTTATATGCTGATATTATTGTCATACCCCTGATTAATTTTGATATAATCCTTGGAATAGATTATATTTTAGACCATGATGCAGAAATTTATGGTAGGAAGAAAAAAGTTACATTTTTTATAATGATAAGAAATACCTTATTAGAATAGAAATGTCAAAATATGATTCTTATCTAGGTCCACCCCCGGTATATCTAATAAATTCATTTATATTGGGAGGAAGGGAGTGAATTAACTAGGGGTGATTAGGGGAATGTTCAAATAGAGGATATACCTACTGTTGAATAATATGATGATGTGTTCCCATAGGATTTACCTGGGCATCCTCCAGAATGAGAAATTGTGTTTTCCATTGAATTAATTCTTGGTTCGAGGTCCATATTGAAGACCCCTAATAGAATTTCCACTAAGTATTAGTGGAAGATTAGAAACAACTAGAGGAATTTATTAATAAAGGATTTATTCACCCAATTTTTTCTCCATGGGTAGCCACTATTATTTTTTATTAGAATAAAGATGGATCTATGAGGTTGTGAATTGTAAACATCGATATCAATGCTATAATAATAAAGAACATGTATTAACTACCTTGTATTGATGATTTGTTCGATCAACTTCATGTAGCTCAATATTTTTCAAATATCGACCTTCGATCTGGATATCATTAGTTGTGTGTGAAGAAGGAAGTCATTCTGAAGGCAATACTTCGTACCATGTATGGGTATTATAAGTTTATAGTAATTCCTTTCGGACTAACTAATCAACACTCAGTTTTCAATTATCTAATGAATATAGATTTCATTGAATATCTTGACAAATTTTTAGTAGTATTTATTTATGATATCTTGTTTGACATGAAAAAATGAGAAGATCGTGAAAATCAGTTGTGCACTATTCTATAGACTTTTGGAAGAAATGATTATATGGTCTGTTTGGGATGTGATAATTATGGCTTCAGGAGATTTATTGTATTCTCCATATTGTCTCTAAGGATATAATATAATTTGATCCTTCAAAAGAAATGGAAATCCAAGAACAGCCATCACCAACATGTATAACTGAGGTTCGTAGTTTTATTAGTTTATCAAGTTGTCATTGGCATTTCGTCCTGAATTTTTCTCGTCTGGCTAACCCATTAACAAAGATCACATGTAAAGTGGTTAAATTTGTTTGGAAAAAAAGAGTATGATGAATTTTTTGAAGAATTGAATATAAGATCAGTCAATACTATTACCTTGACTCTACCATCTAGGAATGATGAGTTATTTATGTATATTGAAGCATCAAAGAATGGACTGGGTTTTGTCCTTATGCAGAATGATAGTGTAATTTCTAAGCATCACAACAGCTAAAAATTCATGAACAAAACAATCCCACTCAGGATCACGAGTTGGAAACTGCAGTATTTGGTCTAAATAATTGTAGACACTATCTGTATGGTGAAAATTTTGAGATATATACTAATCACAATTGTTTTAAGTATATTTTCTCACAAAAAGAACTCAACATGATGAAAAGGAGATGGCCTTAACTACTTAAGGATTAGGATTTCACATTAAACTACCACCAAGGGAAGGAAAATAAGGTGGCATAGTCTTTGAGAAAAAATGATAATTGATTTATGAACAAGATGAGAGTTGAAAGGGATCCTATGTTCATGGATCTAGTAAAGTTGGATATGGGAATAATCAGGGAAAGGTGAAACATCGACACTTTTTCAAATGGTTTCCATTCCATATTTAATAGAAAGCATAAAAATTTCTCAATCCAATGATGATGAGTGTCAAACAAAAATTAATGCTATAAACGATGGGTGATTGATTGACATTGTATATGAATATGGAATTTTCAAATTTTGGGAAGATACTTTTTGTTCCCGATATAACGGATCTAAAAAGGTAATTATGAGATGGTGCTCACAGAACCAATTTCATTATACATCCTGGAAGCACCAGGATGTAAGGATATTTGAAGGAACATTTTTTGTGGGACCACATAAAGAGGGAAATTATTTATTACATGTCAAGATTTATGGTTTGTCAATAGGTTAAGGCTGGAAGGAAAAATCCAAGAGGAGACATGAATCCTATTTCCCAAACCTGAGTGGAAATGGGATGATATTACGATCGAATGTTTAATGGGGCTACAAAAGAATCTTAGAAGGAACGATAAATTATGGGTCATTGTTTACTGTCTTACAATGTCATCACATTTTATTGAAATAAGTGGACATTTACCATATGATTGTATAGAAAGACTTTACATTAATGAAGTTGAAAGAGTTCATGGTGTAACCCTATCGATTTTTTTTTATCGTGATCCCAGTTTTACATGAATATTATAGAAATGTCTTTAGAAAGCCCTGGATACTGAACTTCATTTGAGCACTGCCTATCATCCACAAACTAATGGAAAACTAGAATGGACTATTAAAACCATATAATACATGTTGATATCTTTCTCACATGACATCCAAGGTTTGTGGCATCAATATATACATATGGTAGAATTTTCCAATAACAATAACTTCCAATCAAGTATTCAGATGTCTCCATATGATGCGTTATATGGAACCAGATTCCAAACACCAAATTTTTTTAATGATGATGGTGAAATAAAACTCATTGGCCCAGAAAATGTTGAGGAAACAATATTAAAGGATAGAATTATCCAAACCCATATCAAAGAGCCTCAATGTCAGAAAAAGGGCTATGCCAATAATCTATGGAAGGATTTGGAATTTCAAGTAGGTGATCATATTTTCATGAAGGTATCTCCATGGAAGGGTGTTATATGATTCAATAAGAAGGGAAAATTAAGTTCAAGGTACATCAGACATTTTAAAATTATAGAATGAATTGGAGTTATAGCTTACCATTTAGAAATCCGACCAAGTCTCTCCAATGTTCCTGTCATGTTCCACGTATCACTGTTGAGAAAATACATGCCTAACCCAACACATGTACTCACCTATGACGAAATAGATCTAGAACCAAATATTTATTACTATGGAGAGCCTATCGGGATTCTTCATACCAGAGAACTACTTTTGAGAAACTGGATGACCTTTTTGGATAATGTTCTATTGAGAAACCATAAAATGGAAGAGGCAACATAGGAACCTAAGGAACTTATGATAAATAACCACTCAAATATTTATCTATAATAATATTATTGAAATTTGGAGGATGGAATTAAATGATGTAGGAGAGAATGTAACACCCCATGATTCTGTAATATGCTTCTCTTTGAATAATGAAATAGATTGTGTAGTACGCAACATCAAGTTTTAGTACCCCACGAACAATCAAACTAGCCATTTAAAAAGTTGTTTAGAATTTCAATACTCGCATATTGAAATTTTATAAATTTTACTTTTCAAGATGGAATTCATTTTTTTATTATGAATATCAAAATTATCTTATTGTTAATTTTTGGTTTTTTTATAACATTCATTTTTTGATTTATACTAAAAAACACTACATTATTATTTAAAACCAAATATTTTATAAATAATAATTAAATTTATATAAATTTATTTTAATATCAATATAGATACATAATACTTATATTAGTCCAATGTAATTCATTTCTGTTATTTTATAATAATTTTAGATATATAAAATTTTATTGTACCTTTTAACGTTTCTTACCAGCCATCTAGGCACATTTGCAAATTGTCACAAAACACAATTTTTCCACTTCTATGAATTCATTTTCAAAAATCCAAGAGTCACTATGGAAATTAGTAAGAAAACTTTGGTTCAATAGGATGAAAATAATTTTTGGTGAATTGTGACTTTTGAATTTTATTTACCACGGTTACAAGTAAATAGGGTAATTATTGCAAAAATGATATTATAATTACCCCAACACATGTCTTTATTCTATTGGATAAGTGTATTTCTTCATAAAATCCTTAGTAATAAAATAAGATCATTTTTGATCCACATAGATTATATTAAGACATTTATAATTATTTTATTTAAAGAAGAGCTAAAAGTGTTCAATTCAAATTTTAAAAACTAAGACACTTTAAATATATGGATATACCTAAGATAAATTCAACAATAAATATTCCTTAGAAAGATAAAAATATTACCTAAATCTGGTTATTTTATTTATTATTTTTTGACTTTACATAATTAAATTTTTTTATGACACAATGATGATGCATTAATTTTCATATTAGTGATAGATTAAAATAATTAATATTATAAATAAAATAATAAAAGTAAATTGAAAATTTTGATTCATTCAATGAATTTTATTTGTTAATATGACATAATAGGTTTGATAGAATAATTTGATTCCTAATTTTCAATGTTTTGTTTGCCTTTCACCACAACTAAATACTAAATAGTGTCAAAATTGACATAAATGGGGTTTTAAAACAGATACTATTTTATTAACTGATATAATTCTTTAAAAAAATATAACGATCATAAAAAGGACATAGATAGGTTTATATATGTCAATAATTAACCATTTGGAGTTCTGTTTTATTTTTATAGTATGTTTAATAACCATTTATTATAATATTACAAGAAAAAATGGTAAAAGATAAACTATTTAAATAAGTGTTAAATCTAAAAGATACGGTTAATATGGTAATATAAACATGTATAAAACCTATTTATTGAGAGGTTTATGACCCATCCCCACCATAAACTCAAAATAAATCATTTTAGAGCCATAAGAAACCAAAAATGACTTTATAATTAAATAATATTTCAATCTTTTCCTAAGGTACCCCTCACCTCTCTTATAAAAGGGAACTTCCACTTCTCTCAAATTCACATATCCAAAGACTTTTGTCTTGTCCAAACCATACTCAAATATCCTCCCAACTACAATCAATTCATCCTATAGGCATTACATCCTCCAAATCATTATTTTATTATAACCAGACACATTTTTAAGGAATAAGTGGAAACCCCAAGAAAACACAAAGTTGTTAAAGTACAATTTAAGCCTATTGAAATTTTTTCCTTATGAAGTTCCCAGAACAAAGAGGTTACTGGTGTTTTTGGGTCATCCTTCATGAGGTATTCAAATCGACACACCATCCTGTCCCACGCTTTCAATTATTCCTCTTTGTTGATTTTCCCTGCCTTGAGACCTCTTATTAGGATATAATTTTTCTTGTCAATCCAGTCTCTCTATTCTCTAATTATGTCCACCCGAAGAGTCCTTTCCATCTTTAAAGCACCCTCATATGTTGAAGCACCGGTCACAGGAGATTCCACCTCCATTTCTTCTTCAGAATGAAATATGGGCACCATAGGTTGCTCATCATCTATGCATAAAAGCTACAGTGCATTCCTAATAGGAACAACCCCCTCAACTGTCGTTGCTGCATCCCCTACTCGCACTGCATTTCCATTGAAGATGAGATCACCTTCATGGGCCTTCACTTTCATGGAAGATCGAGTTTCCATTGGTGAACGTAGGTACGAATAATTCTTACATCCTTTCTTCCCACCACGCCGACCATTCCTCTTCCTCAGACTACAAGTGTCGCTACCATAGAACCCAAGACCGCTGACTCCTGATAGCTATCTAGAAGAGTCATCACCAAACCCCTTCTGTAGGATACCCTTATCCTCATTGTGATGTTCTATCTTCTCGGCCTCATGTACATGCCCGACATCCTCCAAACTCTCATACAGTTACATAGCTTAATAGCTTGCACGAATTTCCTCAAGTGAGATCTACTCACTGGATATTGCTCAACCAGAGGACCCGTCGATCCCTTGTTCTCAAGTCCTCAAAGCATAGATTCCATATAATAACCTGTCCCGGGGACTTCTAGACCTTCCTCACTACCCATTAGAGCTTCACAAGCTATATTAGAGCCAACTACAGGGTCCCGGAAAACTGTAGCAGCGAGACAATCCAAACCAGATTCCACTTGTCCCATTTTCACAATAGGAGAGGACATGCCGAAGTCCCTCTTCAAATGGTTGACAACATATAAAACTATGGGATTTCTCTCTGAGGCCTCCCGATGAACACCCTTCTCCAGAATAGAGTCAGAGACTGCAAACCTCTTTCCCAATGATCCTTCAGCAGTACCCAAGGGAAAATCACTCTCACACCACCTGGTTGGCCTCCTCAATATAGTGACTTGAAAATTCGGGAACCGAGATGGACATTCCACCAACCCTCATTGTCTGAACAATAGTACCCGCGTCTAATGACGCCCAAGAGATCACCATCAACCGATTCCGGCAACTGGAAACATCCTGACAGAGACGAAGACAAGATGAACAGAAGACTACCCCAGATTCATAGATAACCTTTTGATACCACCGAAGATCGCCTTCAATCTCTATGCCAGTGGATTTCAATTGGTCCTTAGATACGTCAACTTCGACGTATATTCGAGGGTAGATCAGGTGGCTTAGGACGTTCGTCTATTGTTCCACACATTGAAATCATTCTAATAGGTTTCCAATCAAGCGTAGAATACCAGGATTCTGAAACGGGAGAGGGAGGCTAGGGAGTGATATCCAAATCACTGGGTAAGAGGGTCTCTTCTCAGATGGAAATAAAAAGACCACCGATAGAGAAAAATTAACATACATTAGAAACCTCATGGAGTGCTATTCCAGGAATAGATTCGATCTTCTTCCGATGAGAATTGAATCAGGAGGTTCTTCGAATCTAGGATCCCAACAATCACCCGGTCCTGGAGCTGCCACTAGTTGGAGATGAACCTGTCAAAATCGTCAACTGCGGGCCGACTCTTACCGAACCGAGAGAACAACAAAAGATTCATCAACGCGGAGGCATTAGTAAACTCAAAAGGAGAAATAGAAGCCATTGGAATGCCATCGACGAGTGAGTGTACTTTAGGGATGATGTGAATGGAGGGGAAAAGGGGGAGCGAGGAGGAATCCGTTAACTGCATGAAATCCAGTGGACGAGGGGACACGAGAGGAGGAAGGAGACTCTCCTCCCCCCCTTCCCCGGTCGGGGATGTCTGCGGAGGGGAGGCTCTGGAGTAGCAATAACCTATAGGAATTACATTGATCTGAAATCCAACATATGAAGCAATTTTGATAAAATCGAAAGGAAGTACCCAAAAAATAGTAAATTTTTTGTCACCTCTTTCAATGTTCATTTCTTCGTCAACATCATCTTTCATTGATGTTTCAATAATAAAATAATAACTCCAGTACCATCTACATATTGATATTTGATTATAAATATGGTAAAACCATATTCATTATTATATCCATTCTGTGAATGACAAATGTCACCATATGTGTGTACGTACAGCTTACCATCTCCACATCGTGGTGTAGTTTTTTATTCAACACTTCATTATTTGGATGGGTAAAATAATGAGTACAACTGATTTAAATAATAAATAATACTTGTCAATGATTTGGTATATATAATATACCATCCAATTACATATTATTTCACCACTAATAGATTGATATTGTTTCTCATGCTTACATATAGCTTACCGTCTCCACAACATGGTGAGATTTCCTTCCCCCTCATACCCATTCAAAAATAATTTTTATTTGATAATTTAAAATAATGTTTAATAACTTAATATCATTATATATATGAATCATATACATCATATCCAAAATATACAAGACTTACGTAACAAATCATATAAAGGAATCAAAATCAGTTAACATCGGAAATAATTAAACTACTGAAATATTAATAAAAAATATTATAGATTCATGTATGATACCATATTTATGCATGTGGATTATTTTATAATTTAATAATTATTATTTAACTAGTATGCATGAATTTAACTTACTATCAACTATGGAAAAGTTCACAGTAATGCTTAATATTACAATCTATTTATTATTTGAGGTTATTTATATGTGAGTATCTAATGGGAAGTTTTTATCATCCAAATAAATGTTTCCTAAATATGTATGTCATAACATTTTTACTATTTAATAAACTATGGGTTAAAGTCATTTATACTATTTTTAACTTTTTATAAATTCATTTGAAAGGAATATTTCATGTTCTTTCCAATCAAGGTACTTTATGACCTTTTCGACCAATTAAGGAATGAATTTTTTTAACATATAGGGCGGGTGTGGAAAATTTGTTCTATTATAACACCATTGAAGCTTCTCATACAATATTATAAGAATATTTTCAAAATAAATATTTTCTTTTATAATTATGTGACTTTTCAATGAATACAAAGAGATGTTTTACTCAAATATTTTTAGGATTTATTTAATCTATGACAACATATATCATTGTATTTTATGTTTTTTTGGAGTTAATTTATAATGATACAATCTTCTATATTGTAATGAAGGTTTTGTTATTTGTTTGACTATAGATGTTCAATTTATATACCATTCATGGTTTATGGTAAAATTATTGACATTTGATATGCTATTTTTAATACTAATGTTGATATTATGTTTCAAGATTTTCATATGTGGAATGCATTGCACATAGTATGTGACGGGTGGGGACCACTATAGCCTCTCGATGCATCGATATGTCTCATCAGACAAACATGTGTCTGGAAACAACTCCTTGAATAAATATTATAGTTATTCATGGAACGAGGCCTTCACTATGTGGTTATGATGTCTGACATTATACATTCCATCATTATGAAATTAGATATTAATGTTACATGTGATTATTCAACTAGTAGAATATCCCCGTGAATAATTAAATGGAATTATATGATTTATATTTTCAATATTATTTTTATGTTTATGTTTAAAAGGAATATTTTTTAATCTTATACATTGCTTTAATTTTTTTTTCTTATTTATGATAGTTTTCTCTATATTTTTATCCTTACTAAGTATCTGAGATCTCCCATTTCATATGTTTTATTTTACCACGATGTGAAGAAGTATATTATGATTGAACTATAGGGATAGTCTAAGGGATATATGTGTGTTCAAAGTGGACACAATGTTGTTTTTTTATTTCATCAAGTAACAGGAATCTTATATGGGTATCTCGTACATCCAAGACTTCTAAACTAATAATCCTTTCGAGACATAATCTCTTTTGATCAAGCCACTATTATGTAATAATGCACTGACTCTGGGTAACATGTGTCAGGGAGTTACAACCATGCTGTATCCTGACTGGTCAAATAACCCTAAAAAAATATGTCTATATCCATAATTAATATTTTATAAAATAGGAGGAATACCACGACACAAATAGGGCCACTATGCCATATAAGTATAAAAATTTGAGGGGGGTGGGGGTATACATAAACCCTTATCCATGGTGTAACTACCCTGAAAATGATATAACAACCAAAAATATCCTCTAGGACTCGACAATGTATCTAGGGTCTCCAGACTATTGTTATTCCAAAATTGGATGTTGCGTCGAAACTCTAATCGGGCCTCTCTTACACAAGAACCACCCTATACGTGCCATATATCTCGTCCTTAAGGATTATCCCCTTGGTGAACTCTATACAAACATCATAGAATGATATATCGGCCCTATATTCCTTTATTAACACTTAGAATCCTTTGGACCTCCCCAGGACACCTATACCACTACATTTGTGTACATTGTACAATCACAAATGGCCTGAACCATTACATTACATACATCTAAAACTATTATTACCCTTTAGAATCAAAACAATACCCATAATGAAAAATGTAATTGTTGAAAAAATAGCCATACCACGAGATACCTCTCAATGAACCTATTATAATTGAAGACCACCACCATCCAAACATAGCATACCTATCCAAAAAATCATCAAATATCTAATATACCCACTTTACTATAGAACAATACAATCAAAAATCAACCCCAATTTCACATAACCATCCAGACCCTAATATGAACCTCCAAAAATCCAATGCCAATGATCTCCAAAACCATAACATAATATGGCTCCAAACTAAAAAATCTTGGAATTCCATCTTCCATATCCAGATATTATCCGCTTTCATTGGATCTCAATCATCCACACAATTTTGATAGATGTCATATTATAATTAATCATGATTATTAATTGGGGTTTCCCCTCTTCACATGTAGAAATATTTAACAAACTTCACATCAAGGAAAAGTGATTCTCATAATATAGAATGTTACAAACATTACAAAAATAAGGAAACCCAAAATATGGACAAACTCAAAAAAACTCAGGTTACTAGGCATGCATCAAATCTTACACTCTTAGGTAATCTCTGCCAATCCAACATACCTCCAAAATACATGATCCAGAAGAATTTTCCCTCGACCAACACTAGCTCTCAATGATCATGGATCTCTACTAACTACTCAACATACATTACATCATCCTAGATTTCAATCTCTAACAAGTCCATGTCATGGGATCATTATGATGATACAACAATATTTGAGAGACATGGATGAAATTTTTGATCCCATCTATTCATGTTCAAAGTTCCAACTGAAAATCGACCTGAATATCATTCCACTACACCTTGGAGGGTCTAAAAACTGGGGGGGGTCTTACTCCCTCTTCCAAAGGTATAATAATCATATTTATAAGAAACCATTAAGAACATGTGGTCTCTGACACCATGCTCCAAGGTTCTCCTAATCTATTTGGAATAACAATTCTTCAAGTCCTATACTACATTAGTCCTATCACAAATAGTCTAATATTTCTTTTTTTATACTCTATATCACATTAGAAGTGAGAGATGAAGACTCCCTAACCTCATCCCAACATAATGTATAATGACATTGTTACCCATAAAATTCATCAAATGGGGTCATGCCATTAGAAGAGTGATAACTATTGTTAAAATAAAACAAAACCAAATGCATTTTTTTCCAAAGAACCACTGATGTCTAAGATAATTTACCATAATATCATATATAATCTAGATAGTCCACTCTATCTTCACATCTATATGAGGATGTAAATCCATGATGATGTGAAAATGTGTACCAAAAGAATAGTATAGCCTTCTTTAGACATTAATTGTTAACTAAAAATCCAAATATGATATAATTTACATTGGAAGTCCATGTAGATATAAAACCTCATCCACATACCTCCTTCCAAAAACAACCATTGCACATTACAACTTTATCAACAAGAATTGAATTGATTTCATAAAATTATCCATGATTACCCATAGAGCATCACATCCCCCCTAAGATTGGAAAAAAACTATGATGAAGTACCTCGATATGTCATTCAACATCCACTCAGGAATATCCATGGGATGAAAATAACATAAGGAATATATTTCCCATCCTTTATATGTTGGAAAAATAGACATCGAGCCACAAACAATAACACTAAAAATTTCATCCGGGGCCACTAAAATAGAATCCTAAAAAAATATGGAAAGTTCATACTATTACTCTAGTTATCTAAACAATATGACCAAAAACACCTAAACATGCCAACTAATCAATACTATCTTCATCATAACCTGATTAGAAAATAATCAACCCCTATTGAAAATAAGTATAAGAAGCGTATTAATAATAAGGTTCCCATCACTACAAACCCTATTGATTTTACACTCTCACATCCTAATTTCATAAGCTCTGGAAATCATTTTCCTCATTATATTATCTTTTTACGAACTCACTCTATCCATCACATCACCTCACATCTCACATAAAGAAACCAGGTCCATCACATCACATAACATCTCACCTAACGAATCCTAGTTTGTCACACCACATCACATATTTATTCGTGTCACTTGGGAAATCACATCACAACCACAAAGCCATATTAGTAGGCTATTGTGAGCATGAAGGATATAAACATCGTTCCCTCCTCCTACAATGCATGATCACTATCAAAATATATCTCTTAATATTATAAAACATCACCACATTTCACTTTTTAATTCATACAACCATAGCCTAGGTATACAAGTTTTTCCTTAATGAGATATATTGGGGATGAACAGGTAGCCATCCATCAATTCTAAAAAATGAAAGGTTGAGAAAAATCCCCAAAACATTTGGTTTCTGGTACAAGGTTCCTAATATGGGTGGGGATCAAAAATAAATAACAATTAATCTATAAGGTATATATATAATATACACACCCAATCTGAACCAATGAGTTCAAAACAAAAGTATTGTCCAAACTCATCATGTCACCACCATACCCCACAATATCCACCACTTTTTGAGCCACCACTAAATATGCAACAATGCATAACAAGAAACACTATAACCCAAAAGACACTTTATTAATTTCTTTTCCAATTTCAAAAAAAATCAATATATTCAATTTTACAACAAATTTCATTAATTAATCCCATTGAATTTACATTAATATACAACCATTTAATCCACACCACCAATTTCAAATGTAGTTAATATTAATCATTTCAACCCTTTATCCAATCCATCCCAATCCATTTCAATTTCATTATTAGACAATTACTCAATAATAATTTGGAAACTACCACAACACCACACAACCCAATGACTACCCATTTTTCTAAAGAGATAAAATCCTACATTTCTACCATTTCACAACTAAAACTACAATGCATATCCTGCCTTATTTTAACATCACAACTGCTAAGTACCATATCTAAGATCTTATAACATCATTCCCACACATTATAACCAAACATCCCCACCCCACAATAGAACCACACATCAAAAATTAATATAACATATTTTATATTTAGAAAGGAGAATCATTTCAATTTTAACATATCTATTTCAAGGAGATTCTTTCACAAACTAGAGTCTCCATGTGCAACAAAGTTATTATCTTGATATAAGGGATTAAATAGTTTCAATTAAGGTGATAAAAATATATACATAATCAGGTTTTCTTATTCATAATAACCATAGTGAAAACAATTCCCCTACCAACCATGATTTTTAGTTGGGAATCAATATTGTTACATCTATAACTAGGATACCCAAAAATGTGCAGAAAGATTGTTCTCCACATGACCTCAATCATTCCATGATTAATGATGGTGTCTTACAACTAGAAGAGGGGGTATAGGGTCGTACTATTAGGAGACTATACCCACATATCATAGGGGTTACCAAAAATTCAAATAACCAATAATAATATTTATAAGAGTATATATAAAGAATAAATAATCATAAAATTCATGCTATTATATAGATTTAAATGTTACAAGGACAAATATCCATGTTATAAATACAACACTCGTGGCCCATGGGGCCAACCAAATATATAAAATTAATGAATATATATAAATACACCAGGACCTATAGAAACACCAAGTTGATCCACATCACAGCTTCTGATTCCTTCCAAGACATCATACTTGATAATAAAATATTCAACATGGGACTCATCCAAAACCTATTCCAATAGTAAACATGTGAGAGATTCTCGAGTTACCATGTGAAGTGGAGGCCCAATCAGGGAGTGAGTAAAACTTAGTAGGTCACCAGAAATGGTGTCTAAAGAAAATAACAATAAAAATACAATGTATCCAGATAAAAAATTGGATTAATAAATAGTATAGGAAAAGATATGTGTTGATTGAAAGCATTATCTAATTAGTGCCCCGCTGGCCCTTAGGTTATATGGAGACCCATGAGAAATCCAAACCAACATTGACAAAGACCAATCCTCTAATATATAACATAGGATGATATAGACTATTAATATCAAATAATGGGTTTTTAATTTTCATGAAACACATAGAGGCATAAAATTAACATCCACGGTACATATCTCATGTACTCATGCCATCAGTGTCTAGAACATCAATCTAGAATCTAAATATACTATCAATATCAATGTAAATAATATATGGAACATATTTCCATCTCCTAACCAGGTATAAAAATATAAATATTGATACAAGTCTTCATGTATATCTAACACATAAAAATAATAATAGTAGTGCCCAATTCATTTGTCCAACATCCATCTGTACGTAAACATATGTGGTCCCCAAAGCCTCAATATGTCCCAAAACCAATGAAGAATAACATCAATTAAATATCTTATCCACATGGTATACCATTGTTTCCCGGAGAATATATCTATCACTTAAACCATAATGTATACTATTAGTCGATATAACCCTAGTCCTACACCTTATCCATATAGTATACTACTCATGCCTAGAGATTTAGTCTCATTTCTCAACCATTCCATTAAATATATTTCTCATTTACAAATATTTAACACCGTATCCTTATAAATAATTAAAAAATCACAATAACCATTTTTAAAACATTAAAACTTACTAAGTTCACACTAGACCTTCTATAGTAATGTTAGACCAATGAATTTCATTATATAAAATCATTAAAAATCCATCGTAGAATATCCAGAAATGGAAATTGTGCACTCATTTTGTATCAACATTTAATATCCATTTATTAGACCCTATTTTATAAAATACATGGAGGCCAACACCTCATTTAAAAATATGTTTGATTTTAAAACATCACTTTTCCCCCATTGAATTAAAAAAAACAAGTCCAAAATCGATGTACATAATAATACCCATTTCAATATCCCATACGAATTTCAAAAACTCATCCCATAAAAGAAAATATTTTATCCTCTTACAATTCATAAATATTTTTACCTTGTTCCTACCATTATATCATTAACCATTTAATTAAACCAACCAATGATCAAAATCGGGATAAGATCATAATACACCTACTATATCCCTTCAATTCCCAACATTCCAATTTCAAGGATTGGAACACCACATGGGAGGTTGTTGGATCAATACTATAAACATCAGTGGATCTTATGGGATTATTAGAAGTTATAAGGTATCAATTTCAATCCCAAACACACTAAATTGAACCATCTAAGCAAAAACCGCACCTGATATTTAAGATACATAGCGTATACACATGCTAATAAATTAATAAGACTACGATTAATGATATTATAACACATATGTCTTCAAAAAAATCTATTCCAAACTGATTGATAAAATTTTAATCCTTTCCAAGGATTGTCCAAGTCTCATACAATCTCTACAACAATAAATAGATCTCATAATCACTATCCTATAATTGGTGTCATGTTAAAGAACATTAATTATTAATTAATGTATTAAATCCAATATTATTAATTTTTTGAAAAACATATCAGGTGATCACCTATTATCTGTATTCCACAAAAAACCAGGAGATGTCCAAACCAGTCCAATGAGAGAATTATTGAAAAAATGAATAAGCACTAATACCATTACAATAATAAATTAAATTAAACCATTAGAAATAAATTATGAAAATTCATTTTGAACACATACCTTGATGACACTCCATGAAATGATGTAAAGAAATCTTCATGGGATCTCCTCTTCCAATTCTAAAAAAAATCCACATTATCCTTTAGCGATTCCACCATGTTCCAGTGGATTAAGAATAAAATCTCAAAACCTGACATCCGAAATTTTGAATGACCTCGGATAGTGGTTAACATAATGAGGAGGAAGAGAAATTGTACCATAAACACTGAAGAAAACCATTTAACACACCCATAATATAATGGTGGATGTTTGAGGAAGAGGTTTTGGAACCCCCATGTTCGTGTCAACCGAATGAGGGAAGAAGAGGTAAGAGATGAAGAAAAACAAGATGGGGTATTTTGGTAAAATCCCCCATTTAAAGAAATCTGTATAGCCATATGGTTTTTTTGAACAGTTTTTAAAACCACGTTCCAATTGTGTGTTTAGAACTATCTAATCCAAACCACACACATAGTTTGGCTTCACGGATGGCCAAAACATGCACTATTTTTTCTACACCCCAGTATAATAATTTAGAGACCCTAATCTTGACATACATGGACATTACATTACTTTTTCGGAATAATTAGTACATAACAAAAACACACACACAAGGACCGTAATAGTTTAGTGTCTTTGGAAACTCGGAATATAATCTTCTAATCGTGGTGAATGATCTTCAACATCTCCCATAAAGATTTTCCCTTTTTTTATTACCTAAAACCTTTCTTTATATCCTGGGGAAAAGAAAACATAACAGGGGTGATTTGAAATTTTCAGTAAGGGTAAACATAGAGAACATAAAACAATCCATAAACATTTAAATGCAAAAACATGAACATAAAATCTAAACATCATAATCTTGAGAAAAGACATGAATTATGGAAGTACGTAAGGAATATATCATAAGGGAACATCAATCATGATAAAATATCATGGGAATAAAACATGTAATTGTGGCAACCATTCGGCACATGTCATGATTTCCATAGTATCCAAGGCATTGCTTCTAAGACCATCTTAGTGGACAAAGTCCCTTTCTGAATTGAGTTCACTCCTCGTTTCAGTCATGTAACACTAAACTGGATTAACTTACCGTTCCAGCCATGTCTATCTCATGAGATATAAAATCATTACCCAATGCATTGGAGGGATATATAGGTCCCACCCATCTCATAATGAAATCTTTCTTACTTGTTCCACAAAATAAACATACATAATTCATAATAACCCAATGAATAAAATTGGTTTCATAAACATCATCCCATCATAACCTAATCCATATAAAATAAATGGATATAATTTCATAATAAGAGAAGTAAAACCATGTAAATAAAAGATACATTATAATTAAAACATACACATATTAAATAATTTCATTTTAGATGGAAGATGGTTTTGATAGAACACTTGAAATTAATTCTTGAGGAAAATATCATTTCTTCTTTAAAATCATTTTCTTTTCACAAAATGTCATGAATTTTTCAAAGAAAAGGATTTTCATTAAAATAGTCATGAAATATTTCTGAGGAAGAATCGTGAAAATATTTCTTTATAAAACCGTAAAAATCCTTTCATGCCGTATAAGTTAAAAAAACATTATTCTCGTACTTTTGTCGGAAAAGTCAAAAAGTACCTCGTACGAAATATGACAAAATATTCCTTTCATATCTTTTACTAAAAACTCACCGAAGTGTAAAATTGAATTTAAAAAATTATAGGTGGATGGAAATAATATAACACATTGAGGAAACATGGATGTGGATGATAAAATACACCCCAGTAAATTCCAAAGTATAAAAAATATCGGATAAAAATGAGATTGTGATATTTCCCTTACCATAGGTCTGATTTTCTTCTTCCGAACCTCCGGTATAATGATTTAAATAATGTCATTGAATTAATCCAGAATCATAATCATTGTTATGATATCATATATGGTTCACTTATGACTTTACATTACCCGTTCTTTTGTAAATTCCATGTTAAAGAGCGTTTTGGGTAAAATAGTTTCATTTGTCGTCCGTGTTTTGACTTGTAATTATTCATATGATTAATTAGATCATGATTACTTAATTCCACAATATAAAAAATTATTTATATATAATATATATATAGAATATACATATATATAATAGATCAGTAAATGTAAAGAAATACACCGTTCTTGGAGACGGTAGGCCGTACGTACGCATGAACACTATTTTCATTTTCATATTGAGTTGAATGGAATTAAGTAGATGAAATACACATAAAAACAGTATCATTATTATGTCATATATTTCATGATTACTTATTATATATACTTTATAATCATTCATTAATGGTTAACATGGAGAATGAATCTCATCGCGTCGTGGAGACGGTAGTCCGTACGTACGCACGCGTGGAGACGGTATTCCGTACGTATGCACTCGTGGTGATTTCGTTTTCCGTAGGATGGTTAGATGGTGAAATAGGGTTGTTTAATACTTATAATAACATATCAGTATATAAGTGATACTGATGTTATTACTTCATAATGAAACAACCTAAGAAGAAGAAGTGGAAGAAGAAATAAAGATGAAAGAATCGGTAACGGACATTACCTCTTCTTTGAAGCGCCTCTTTGAGTCCTCCTCTTAGGGAAATAAAATTGGTCTTCGAAGATGACCAGAACCTATAGGATGTTTCTAGGGAAGTCAAGAAGAGAATTTGGCAGGGGTTGGCCGAGCTTGAAGGCTCAAATTGGTGTGAGGAATAGAGGGAGGAGGTTCCTTTATATAAGGGAGGAGAGGGGCACCTTTGGAAAACTAAAAATATTATTTTATTATAAAGTCATATTCGGTTATAAATAGCTCCAAATTGATTTATTTTGAATCTAAGGTGAGTATGGGTCGAAATACTCTAATCTAATAGAATTTATACATGTTTAGGTTCCTATTTTAACCTTATCATTAATATTTAACATTAAGTTAGATAATTTTACTTTTACCGTGTCTTTTTGTGTTCTTACTCTATAAGGCTAATAAACATACTATAACTTGCCAAAAGAACCCCAATATTTTTATTATTTATATATATATCCTTATCTAAGTCATTTAGCTAAACCTTAGATTTTTAGGAATAAAATAACAATTAATAATATAATATTTGTTTTAAAAACTATTTAACGTCAATTTTGACACTATTTAGTAATTGATATTTGTGAAACTTATAACAGAATGATTATTTCGAAAAAAATTAATTAAATCAATACTAACATGTCATATTAACCTAGAAAATTAGTGGAATTCATAAATAGTCTCCAATTACATTTATTTGGTTATTTATATATCAATTATGTCAATATATCATTAATAATGTAATTACAGCATCATCTTTGTGTCATAAATATATTAACATATATAAAGTCTAAAAATTACAAATAAAATATCATTATGTAGGAAATCTGTTTATCTTTCTAATGAATATTTATATTTGAATTTATCTTATGTAAAACCGTATATTAAAAATTATCTACTTATTAAACATTGATTTTAACTATTTTAACTCTTCTTTAAATAAATTAATAATAAATATCCTAATCTAATCCAAGTGGGCCTAAATGGTCATATTTTATTCCTAAGGTTGTTTTTGGTCGAATTACACTTATCCAATAGAATTAATACATGTGTTAGGGTAATAATAATATCATTGTTACCCTTAACTACCCTATTTACTTTTAATTGTGGTAAAAAAAAGTAAAAAGTTACTATTCACCAAAAATTATTTTCATCCCATTGAACCACATTTTACTTACTGACATCAACTGTGTCTCTCGGGTTTTTGAAATTCCACTCACAGAAGCGGTAAAATGAAGTTTTGAGAAAAAATCATTTTTTAACTACCACTTAGTGGTTTCACTATTCATCAAAAAATGAAAGTTTCCAGAAAAATACCAAAAATTAGGCCTATTCTATATTTGATATTATGAACTCAAAAATGATGTCTATTTTACCAAATTAAAAACATATCAGTTACATTAATTAATTTAAAAAAATAATTTCTGTCGTCAAAACAAATAGCTTGTTCTTAAGAGATAATAACTATCAAAAGATTGACACTTGTTTATGTCTGGTTAAAATGTGAAATTACATCCAATGAACAAAATTGTATTAAATTGTAAAAATATATTCAAAATATACTTTAAAACCACTCAAATTAATAATTTATCACTATTAATTATTTCGATTAAAAATGTTGTTTTTATTTAAAATTTAGTAATTTTCACTATTCATCAGAATATGAAAGTTATCCAAAAAGTACCAAAATTTTACCCTAATCTAATTTCGATATTCCGAATCCAAAAATGATTCCATTTTGAAAAATAAAATTTACAAGATTTCAAAAAGTGGTTATTACTATTCATAATGGCTAGTTTTAATAATATGTTAATAACATATCATTGTTTAGTGAAACTCGGTATTGCGTACTACACACGCTATCAAGGAAGGTCGTGATTGTGTGTAATGCAAGGCAATTTAAGGATGCGTGTTGTGCAAGCTCATTTTGGTGTAGTGTAAAACACAAGGCATTAATGAAATTAGGAGTATTTTTCATAAAATCTCGGGGAGTTACATTCTACCCCCCTTAAAATGAATTTCGCCCTCGAAATTCATCGGGGTTATAAATGGTTTACTACGTGAAAGTTTTTTTAATAGAAACCCACATCGTAACAAGGAATTTGATTACTTCTCTTTAAAAACTAATGTCTGAAATGTAACAGTTACCCAAATTAACTCATCATTAGGTTTCCACGTAGAAGAACATAGGTGAAAATATCGATAATGAAGAAAAATATAACCATCAAGTTCGGATGAAGAGTGGTAGAGAACATGGCTATGAAAAAGCCATCAATCACACAGCCATAGATTTCTGATGATCGATGGTACCATCTGATTAATCGGATATAAGAGCAATAGGAAAACATTTTTGGTTTTCAGGATCATTTCTATAGTGTTGAATAATTTTTGAATCAAAATAAATACTTACTTGATTTTTGTACAATCTCACCGTTGTTCGTGCCGTGAACGATTTCCACTTCATCTCTTAAAGAAATGAAGTTGAATTTTCCATTCATGATGTGTTAGCATATCATGTGATAAGATGTTGGGTCATTGCATCTGTCTCAAAAAAAAGGTTAGAAAAGTTATCAAAAAATACATAAGTCCATCTATAGTGAGATTAATCATATATGGTTCCTACAATGGACTTATACTTCCTATATCATACTGCTTAATAATAAAACTAGTTTCTACTAAACAGGGACTTCATGTAGGCCAGTGGTAGGCAATAAAGGCCAGTCGCATTTCGGTTGTGGGTTCGATTCCCACAGCCTTGTCCGACGCGATTGGTTGTCACCCATCCGGTAGGTTGTCCTTTTTCTAAAACTACATTACTATAACATCCCATAAATAATATCAAAAAAGGTTCTATATTTAAAAAATACTAACTTATGTCCAACATAATCCATTCCAATCTTTAGGCTTATCCAAAATAATGTTGTCTATTCTCATATTATAGTGAAAACGATTACCAAAGAGTTCATAAAACTAGCATGTTAATACCATTGTCGATCCCCATATATCATGAGATATGTCTTTTTGGTCACATTCCAAACATTCGAAGGCCTTAATCATGTATTCTCTTGAAAAATTAATACCCATTATGCCTTATTGAAAACCTGAGTGCTGTCAAAAGTTAACTCTTTCCACATACCAGAATCCCAAAATTCTGTATACTCAAACCATGATATCACTTAGTCCTTATAACAATCATAAGCTCATGAATACTGTCAAACATTTCATTTTCTCATTATCCCTTCATTATGCACATATCATCCTTTTTTCCAAAAATATATCAATCACATTCCATGGTTACAGGTACCATTGAAAACCACAATAGACTAATACATAAATATTCCAATATTCCACGATACTATATACACAATTATTTTGGAATCCCATTACATAAACACTTAATCCTTCTAACACATCGTTGTCATATTCAACATCTCCAATAGTGATCGCATGTGACATCCCTTTGTACATTGCCTTATGTGGTTGCTCATGTCGATCGTCACTAACCATTGGATTAGGGCATTTATTAGCATAATGCCACATTTCCTTACACTTGAAGCATTGAAGTGTTTGTGGTGCGTTCTCTGCAGTCTTTTCTTTATTCACATCATTAGAAACCCTTTTTCCATTACTTCGACAGTCAGCTGCTCAGTGACCTTCTTTTCCACACTTAAAATAAAATTTCTAGTCCCTTTAAGACAATCTCCACCATGCTTCTTTCCACAAATTGAGCATATGTAAACATTCATATTCTTTTCACCATTATTATGATATTTATCCTTGAACTCCATCTTATGTTTCTTGTCAAAACTATGAGATGGATAAGTAACACCAACATCCATTTCTACCTTGATAGCAGAACGCACAATTTCTTCATAGCTACAGAAGTCTCTTATAGCTAATGCCCTTAGTAGATTTGTTTTTAAGCCACTGAAGAATCGATCTACTTTACTTTCAGGTTGGATGATAAATCCAGATGCATACCTTGCAAGACTTGTAAAATTCACATCGTATATACCAACATATTTATCATCCTTTTGCTTTAGTTAAAGAAACTCCTTCTCCATATTTGTTCAAAGAATACGAGGGAAGTACTTATTGAAAAATAAGTTCTTGAACTCATCCCATTCCAGGGACTCATTTTCATCTCTTGGCCTCGTATTCTTGATAAGATTCCACCATTGATCAGCATCACCATCCAAACGACACACTTCTAAGATGACTTTATCATGCTCAAAGAATTGAAGAACTGAAAATATCTTTTCAATAGTACTGATCGATTGTTTAGAAACAAGTGCATTAGAAGACCCACTGAAAGAAGGTGGACAGTGCCTCATGAAGGTCTCAATAGAATATTGTTCCCTTCTCTGCTCATTTGGAAGTCCAGAATGATTCATAGGTTTTGTAAGTATAGAAATAAGATTTTTCACTCCATCTCCCATAAAATTTATTTGTTCAGGAGGACAGTCATTGCATTGTCCATTACATTGATCAACACGGTTCCTTCGGGTTCCAGCCATTGTCTAAAACCCAAAAAGAATAGTGTGAGAGGCAAAAATCACGAGAGGTAAAACAATATAATAAAGGGGGAGTATCTAACATCTTAGGATACCGTAATTATATTACTATAACCTATACTTATACTTAACCTTAGGGACATCCCTAGACATACCTTAGAAATATCTCTAGGAAATCACTAAATTTCTCGCATCCTAGTTTCCAAAGGTTGACTAAACCTTTCCTCTGATACCAACTATAGAGACCCTAAGCTAGACATACATGGACATTACATTAATTTTTCGGAATACTTAGTAAATAACAAAAAACACACACATAAGGACCATACTAGTTTAGTGTCTTTGGAAACTCGAAATATAATCTTCTAATCATTGTGAAAGATCTTCAACATCTCCCATAAAGATCTTCTGTTATGTCCACAAGGATGAATACCCTAAGAGGGGGGGGGGGGTTAATCAGGGTATGACTAATTTAAAATTAAAGCTCGTTCTGATCTTGTTTCGCTGTTACGCAAAACACTCTTCTCTATTTTCATGTTGCACAATATAAACAGAAAGTAAAGCAAGCACATGACCCATCAATTTTACTTGGTTCACCGCTAAGGGCTACGTCCAAGGAGCATACGCCGACAGGTTACCGGCCGTACCAAATTCCACTAATCTTCACTAGATGTGGATTACAATGTTTGGCCTAGATCACTTCTATGCCCAGGCTCACTACCTTTACAATGTTTAGGGTCATCTCACTGCTTTCCCAAGGGTCACTCCCTGTTTCTCTCTCACTAGCTCACTACCGGTGGAGAGGATCACATTCTTCCTCTTCCTAAGCTCACTGATCCAGAAGAGAATTCACTCACAATTTATAGACCTGTAGGTCTCTTCATTTGCATGAAGTAATGCATCCTTAACTGTTGATAGATGCTCTGTTAAAGTCCAACTTTCATCCACTGATGAATATCCCTTTACCCCTGAACCACTGGGCAATTCACTTTGGAAACACCTTCGCAAATCACCCTACTTTGCAAGGCTTCCAATTCTGCGATGCTCAAACAAGCCTTCGCGAAGCTCATACCTTTTCGAGAAGCTCTCTCGCGAAGAACTCCAGCGAAGCTCAACTCGTTGCAAAGAAACTTCTCTCGCGAAGCTCAATGACCCAACGCGGAGTACACACCTTTCTCGGAGCTAGAATAGCTGCCGCTAAGCTCCCCTTTCGCGAAGCACACTGCCTTCGCGAACCACCTCTGCAAACCAAGAGCAATGGATTTTCTCTGAAAATTGTCTCTCCTTATCCCGAGGGGGTCGGCCTCTATTTATAGGCGATTCCACCGACCCTCGGACCTTCGGCGTGAAGTCAACGCCACGTCATCTCAAATCGCGAAGCTCCAAAGTTTCCACCGGAATTCTGTCCAAATCACGAAGCACCACGACAATTTTCCGTTCGCGGAGCTTGACGTAATCGTGAAGAATCACTGTCAACATTCCTTCGCGCCTTCACCGTGAAGCCCCCTCGCAAAGCCCTTCACCGCCGCGATGCGCTTCAGCCTCAGCCATTTGCGAAGCTTCACGTAATCGCGAAGACTCACCACCTCCATTCTTTTGGTCTTCGTGATTTCCAAACCATGAATCCTATCTTCGCGAAAATCATGCCTTTTCCATATTAAATTATGCTCTTCATTGAAATCCACTTTTTGTGATGTTCACCAAATTCCAAATTTTGGACCCCAAAAATTTGGCAAACACTGGGAAAAAACGCCACCTTGTACTTCTCTTTTGTAACGCCTCCAGATCGTACATTCCTTTTCCATTATTCTTTGTCAACAAGGATTGTCAACAAATTCTTGAGAACTCGACAATTCTCTATGGAAACCTGCTTTGTCAACAAACACAATCAACCCAAAAATACTGCAATGTTACCGTGAGGGATTTTTTCCCAACAATCTCCCCCTTTGGGTTTGTTGACAACTATTCACAACTCTGCTTAGAATGATTTTCTGCACTTTGATACCTCACTGAGTCGTCTTCCAGCCGCTACCACCATTCGCCTCTTGCAATTCTGATAGCGTTCAAGGATTCACTTAACACGTACTCTAAGCCCACATGAGCAATACTCGGTGTGAGGAAAAAGAGTAGTATGAAAAGTTCCTCAGTGAATCACTTCATGTCAAACACCAATTATCGATTCCAACCTGATACCAATTCTTTAATTGATACCAATTGTTGAACCACAATGTTACCAATTGGTGATAGCTGGAAACCTTCTCTCACCATTCCAACACCACTATTCTGCGTTTATCACGATCCTCAGCTGTCGTGATATATATGATTTGAGCGATCACTTCTAGCATCGTCAGATTTGAAAATCTCCCCCTTTCTCATTTCTCCCCCTATCCGACTGCTCTACTGGTCAGCTTCTCCTCGTATCAACCATGATTTATCAAATTGCCACATTGTCTCCCCCTTGAACAATCACTATTTTCTCCCCCTTTGTCAACGAACCCAAAGGACACTCCTTTGTAGTCTGTAACAGTGTAGAGAACACATATCAGCACATTAGGGAAAAACACATCATACGTCGGGGAGAGGGGGGGTCCCACATCCACACTATTTCAAGTGTGGGGAATCGACTGAACTCCAAGAGCCAGTCGATGCCTCTCAAAAGCTTCCTTGGGTAAGGCCTTTGTTAGAATGTCTACAACCTATAGCTCTGTAGGCACGTAATCCAACATCACGATTCCCTTCTCAACCTTATCCTTGATAAAATGATACTTCATCTCAATGCTCTTGGTCCTTGAATGATGGACGAGATTTTTTCAATGATTTATAGCACTTGATTTGTCGCACTAGATTCCAATCGGAGACTTCACTTCAACTCCCATATCTTCAAGCTGCAGCTTCATCCATAATAACTGTGTGCATGCTTGAGTGGCCAAAATATACTCAGCTTCTGCAGTGCTCAATGAAATGCAATCTTGCGTCTTGAATAGCCAAAAAATACACAATCCACCAAGATAGAAAGCACCACCTGATGTTGATTTCCTATCATCTGCTGAACCGGCCCAGTCTGCATCAGTATATCCCAATTACTCTGTCTGAGATTTATCAGTATATGCCAAGCTGAAATCCAATGTGCCCTGGATATACCGAAGTATTCTTTTCACTGCAAGCATGTGGCTTTCCTTGGGATTACTCTGATATCTCGCTGCTTGGCTTGTGGCGAAAACAATATCAGGCCTTGTTGTAGTCAAGTACAACAAACTTCCAATACTTTGGTTTTATTCTGTGATATTAACTGCCTTCCCATCTGCATATTTCGATAATTTCATCCGGGTGGCAACCGGAGTCTTCATCTCCTTGGAATTATCCATTCCAAACCTTCTTAAAACCTCCTTGGCATATTTGGATTGATAAATAAATGTTTCATTCCTTCCTTGTGTAACCTGTAGACCAAGGAAAAACATTATCTCTCCAATCATTGACATTTCAAAATAATTATTCATGAATTCAGAATATTGTCTTCACTGAGCTTCATCTGATCCGCCAAAGATTATTTCATCGACATACACTAGAACCATCATCCTTTGATGACCGTCGTTGCTGAAATAAAGATTGCAATCAACTCCTCCATGCTGGAATCCAAGCTTCTTCAAGTACTGATCAAGCCTTGAGTACCATTCCCTTGGTTCTTGTTTCAGCCCATACAACGCCTTCTTGAGCCTGAAAACTTTGTTCTCATCCTTATGAATGAGAAAACCATCTGGCTGCTCAATATACACCTCCTCTTCCAGAACACCATTCAAGAATGCAGATTTGACATCCATCTGGAACACTTTGAACTTCCTTTGCACTACGATGGCTAGGAATAATCTTATTGTCTCCAGCCTTGCAACTGGTGCAAATGTCTCATCAACATCTATTCTGTCGATTTGGGAGTACCCCTTGCACACTAGATGTGCTTTGTTCCGAATAACTGTGCCATCTTCATTCATCTTGTTGTGATAAACCCATTTGGTCCCAATGACATTCTTGTCTGCTGGCCTCAAAACAATCCACCATGTCTGGTTCTTCTCAATTTGATCAAGCTCTTCATCCATAGCCTGAACCCAGTTTTCATCTTCAGCTGCATCGGAAAAACATTTCAGCTCCACCTGAGATAAAAACTATGTTTGCTGTAATGATTTCATTCTTCGAGTCTGAACTTGAGCTGTCTGATCACCAATGATATTTTTCCTATCAATTTAAGCTAGACTCTTTGGATTCCTCATAGATACAGACTTGACACTTTCTTGTTCATCATCAGTATCTTCTTCTGAGTCAGCCTCTGCCACTTCTACTCCCCCTGTGTTTCTTACCTCATCATCACTTTCATCTAGAAACTGTTCACTGGGTCATTGAGCAGTCTGTTCATTTTTGACTATAGTGACATCATTGCTCTCAACAATTTTTCCCAGCCTCTTGTTGAAGCATTTATATGCTTTTATTTTCCCTGAATAGCCAAGGAATATCCCTTCATCTCCTCGTGCCTCAAACTTCCTATGATGTTCTTCGTTGAGAATAAAACACTTACTTCCAAATATTCGAAAGTATTTCAACGTTGGCTTCCTTCCGTACCACAGTTCATACGGAGTCTTCCCTTGCTTTGGACATAGCAGGGACCTGTTTGAAACATAGCCCGATGTCAAAACTTCTTCCTTCCAAAATTTCTCTGGAAGGTCCTTATCAATTAGCATTGTTCTAGCCATGTTGTTGATGATCCGATTTCTCCTTTCAACCACTCCATTCTGTTGGGGAGTTCTTACTGATGAAACTTGATGCCTTAGCCCATGTTTCTCGAGATAGTTTTTAACCTGACTATTTGTAAATTCCGTATGGTTATCAGTATGAAACTCCAAAATTTTCTACCCAAGCATCTTTTCTGATTCCCTCCTGTACTGCTTTATGATACTGAACACCTCTATCTTATGGGTAATGATGAATACCCAGGCCATTATGCTATAGTCATCAATGAAAAGAACATAATACCTTTTCCCATCTGTATCTCATGGTGAGATAGGTCCACATACATCAGCACGCACCAATTCGAGCACTCCAGTTGCTTTTTGTTCCTTTGGCCTATATCTCTTCCGGATGATCATCCATTGTTGACAAGCATCACACGTATGAGTGAGATCACGTGATAGTTTGGGAAGGTCTCTAGCAGAATCACACTTTACCAGATCCTCCATAGATGGTTGACATAGATGACCAAGTCGCTTATGCCAAAGGTGATTTTCATCTTCTCTGGATAAAAGGCATGAATCGTCTTCCCCACCTACCAGGTAAAGATTCCCATTTGTTCGTTTTCCCTGTAGAATTACTATTACTTATTTTCCTTGAACAATACCCATCTTCTTGGTAAATAGGATAGAGTGCCCAGAGTCGCATAGTTGACTGACACAAAGAAAATTATGACTGAGACCCTCTACCACCAAGACATCAGCATGTCTCATTTCTTTACCCCCAAACTGAGCTTTTCCTGAGCCAACAATCTTCAGGAAATCATCATTTCCAAATTTGACAACTCCTTCTTTGTCATATTTTATGCCTGTAACGAGATCCTTGTTGCCTGTCATGTGGGATGTGCAACCACTATCAAGGATCCACACACCAGAACGATCTGATGCTTTAAGGGAAATTTCAACAACTACGGCCTTCTCAATTTTCTTCTTCCTGGTCCATACTTTTTCTTTCATACTCGGCATGGATTGAGGTTTCTGTTCTTTCTCAAAGTATGATGGACCGGCTTCATCTTGCAAAACTGCAAATCTCTTCTGAACTTTTAACTCACCTGTCGGTTTACTGATCTTCTACTTGTGAACATTTTGATTCTGCTTTGGCACATTTTTCTGAATGGTCGGAGTGCAGTACCTAGCCATGTGTTCAAATCCTCTGCACCAAAAACACTGTCCTTCAAAATATGTTTTGGAAAACTGTTCTCTATTTGGTTGCCATCTCTGTTCTTGTTCCCTTGGATATCTTTTGGCTATGGAACACACATACTGTGAATGTCCCATCTTTCCACGACAATAAAACTTGATTTAAGGTGCATTCCTTCCTGTTACTTCAGCACTACGAGTTTCCCCTTGGGATCTCTGAGTATTCTGATTCATCTTTGTGCTCAAATCCACTTTCAATCTCGGGACAGGTGCTTGCGGTCTAACTTCAACTGCCACAAGTTTTTTGTTTATGATTAAGCCATGAATCAGCCTTAACATCTGAGTTCAATTGCTGCTTCTTTCCTGCTAAACTACTAGGTTCTTCTTTCTTCTTTTCAGTCTTCGTAATGACCTGATTTCCAAAGAATGTGTTGGGATTCAAAGGTTTTTCCTGGTCTTTAACTTTTCTCCGCAGACCGACAACTTCCTCTTCAATCTCTTCAATACGCTTGATGTGATCTTTCACTTTTCGACTCAAGAAATCGATCTCCCTTTTCTTCTCTTCAATCTTGAGCTTATGCTCATCAACCTTTTCTGTGCGCTCTGGCCTAGAAGACTTAAGATTTTCAATTTCATTCTTAAGCTCAGACTTCTCTTCTTCTTGTTGTTGCATGTAAAGTTTGGCATCACGTACTATCTTGTTGTCTTTCTTTGTTTTTGCTCGCCAAACATCTATCTCTTCAAGGGCTACTTCTAATTCACCTTCCATGTCAACTCTCCCTTCAATTTCTTCTTCTTCTTCAGTTTCAGTTTCTTTCTTTTCTAGAGCACTACTGGCAACAACCACCATCGCATTTTGTCTATGATCTTTGCAGTTTTCTATCTCTTCAACTTCATCACCCTCAGACTCAGCTGAACTGTCCATTTCTTGTGAAAGAAGATTCTTCTTCTTAAAGAAATTTCTCTTGAACTACATCTTCCCTTTCACATAGACTGAAGATTTTTTCATGGGAATCTAAACTTCATCTTCATTGCTTTCTTCTTGAAAATTTTTGGGGCATCTTGCAGAAAGATGACCAACCTTTCCGCATCGGAATCATGCTAGTGGAAGTTTCCCTTTAAACTTTCCTTTTCCTCATTGCAGATTTGAAGAAAGGAACGAAATCACATCATCTGACTCTTCTTTCTTCTGAGAATATTCAATAGTGAGCCTCTTCATGGCCTTAAATTCCACCTCTTTGGATTTCCCCTTTTCCACAGCATCTTTGTCATCATTTCTCATTTCATATGCATCAAGAGTGCTATGTACGTTATCCAATGTCAGCTCTTTCGGATCTTTATCTTCCAAAACAGAAACATTCGGATTGAACCGAGGTGGAAGCTTTCTCAAGTTGCGCTTTACAATATTAATGTCTTCTATAATTTTTCCAAGACCCCGCATGTCTTCTACCACAACATTTACCCTGTCAAAGAATTCATCAACAGACTCATTCGGGTTCATTCTCAGATCATCATACTTGTTCCACAACACTTGCAGCTTTGCCTCTCTGACTTTTGTATCCCCTTCATAAATATTCGAAAGCTTTTCCCACATGTCATGTGATGTTTTTCATGAAATCACCTTTGTATATATGGGATTAGAGTGGTCTCCCCCTAAGGAATTGATTGCTTTGGAACCAACATCCAACTCTTTGTGCTCAGCTTCTGATAATGCACAACTAGTAATATCAGCTGTGATACCATGCATAGCTTCTGAAAACACATACATTCCCAAAGATCGGAGATAGTGTTGCATTCGATTCTTCCATATCTGAAAATTACATATGTCGAAGATCGGAAGCCCTCTATGATTAGTGACCTCCATTTGAGAGAAGAACAACTTTCAACCTTCCCTCTGATACCAATTGTTAGGTCCACAAGGTTGAATACCCTGAGAGGGGTGGGGTGAATCAGGGTATGACTAATTTAAAATTGAAGCCCGTTCTGATCTTGTTTCGCTGTTACGCAAACCACTCTTCTCTCTTTTCGTGTTGCAGAATATAAATAGAAAGTAAAGCAAGAAAAGTACACGACAATTTTACTTGGTTCACCGCTATGGGCTACGTCCAAGGGGCATACGCCGACTGGTTTCCGGTCTTACCAAATTCCACTAATCATCACTAGATGTGGATTACAATGTTCGGGCTAGATCACTTCTATGCCCAGGCTCACTGCCTTTACAAAGTTTAGGGTCAGCTAACTGCATTCCCAAGGGTCACTCCCTGTTTCTATCTCTCTGGCTCATTGCCGGTGGAGAGGATCACCTTCATCCTTTTCCTAAGCTCACTGCTCCAGAAGGGAATCCACTCACAGTTTATAGACCCGTAGGTCTCTTAATTTGCATGAAGTAATGCATCCTTAACTGTAGATAGATGCTCTGTTAAAGTCCAACTTTCGTCCACTGATGAATATCCCTTTACCCCTGAACCACTGGTCAATTCACTTTGGAAACACCATCGCAAAGCACCCTACTTTGCAAGGCTTCCAATTTCGTGAAGCTCAAACAAGCCTTCGCGAAGCTCCTGCCTTTTTGCGAAGCTCTCTCGCGAAGCTCTCTCGTGAAGAACTCCCGCGAAGCTCAACTCATTGCAAAGAAAATTCCCTCACGAATCTCACTGAGCCAACGCGGAGCACACACCTTTCGTGGAGAAAGAATATCCGCCGCGAGGCTCCCCTTTTTCAAAGCACACTGCCTTCGCGAACCACCTCTGCGAACCAATAGCAATGGATTTTCCCTGAAAATTCTCTCTCCTTCTCCCGAGGGGGTCGGACTTTATTTATAGGCGATTCCACTGACCCTCGGCCCTTCCACGCGAAGTCAATGCCACGTCATCTCAAATCACGAAGCTCCAATGTTTCCGCTGAAATTCTGTCCAAATCGCTAAGCACCACGAAAATTTTCCGTTCGTGGAGCTTGACGTAATCGCGAAAAATCACCATCAACATACCTTCGCGCCGTCGCCGCGAAGATCCCTCGGAAATCCCTTCACCGCCGCGATGCGCTTCAGCCTCTGCCGTTCGCGAAGCTTGACGTAATCGCGAAGACTCATAGCCTCCATTCTTCTGTTCTTCGCGACTTCCAAACCATGAATCCTATCTTCGTAAAAATCATGCCTTTTCCATATTAAATTATTCTCTTCATGGAAATCCACTTTTTGCGATGCTCACCAAATCCCAAATTTTGGACCCCAAAAATTTGGCAAACACTGGGAAACGGCGCCACCTTGTACTGCTCTTTTGTACCGCCTCCAGATCGTACTTTCCTTTTCCATTGTTCTTTTTCAACAAGGATTGTCAAAAAATTCTCCGGAACTCGAGAATTCTCTATGGAAACCTGCTTTGTCAACTAACACAATCAACCCAAAAATACTACAATGTTACCTTGAGGGATTTTTTCCCAACAACTTCCCTTTTTCTATCTTACATAAAACCTTTCTTTATATCCTGGGGAAAATAAAACATAAAATGGGTGAGCTCAAATGCCCAGTAAGGGTAAACATAGAGAACATAAAACATTCCATAAACATTTAAATGCAAAAACTTGAACATAAAATCTAAACATCAAAATCTTGAGCAAAGACATGAATCATGGAAGTACGTAAGGCATGTATCATAAGGGAACATCAATCATGATAAAATATCATTGGAATAAAACATGTAATTGTGGCATCCATTAGGCACATGTCATGATTTCCATAGTAGCCAAGGCATTACTGCCAAGACCATCTTAGTGGACAAAGTCCATTTCTGAATCGAGTTCACGCCTCGTTTCAGCCCTGTAACACTAAACCGGATTAACTTACCATTCCAGCCATGTCTATCTCATGAGATATAAAATCTTTACCCAATTCATTGGAAGGAGATATAGGTCCCACCCATATCATAATGAAATCATTCTTACTTTTGCCACAAAATAAACCTACATCATTCATAATAACCCAACGAATAAAATGGGTTTCATAAACATCATCCCATCATAACATAATCCATATAAAATAAATGGATATAATTTCATAATAAGAAAGGTGAAATGATGTTTATAAAAGAGACATTATACTTAAAACATACACATGAAATAGTTTCATTTTAGATGGAAAATGGTTTTGATAAAACACTTGAAATGGATTCTTGAGGAAAATATCCTTTCTTCTTTAAAATCAATTTCTTTTCACAAAAAGTCATGTGTTTTTAAAAGAAAATGATTTTATTGAAAATAGTCATGAAATATTTTTGAGGAATATTCATGAAAATATGGCTTTATAAAAAAGTAAAAATCCTTTCATGCCGTATAAGTTAAGAAAACATTCTTCTCGTACTTTTGTCGGAAAAGTCAAAAAGTAACTCGTACGTAAAACGACAAAAGATTCCTTTAATATCTTTGACTAAAAACTCACCGAAGGGTAAAACTGTATTTAAACAATTATTGGTGGATGGAAATAAAATTACACATTGAGGAAACATGGATGTGGATGATAAAATACACCCCAGTAAATTCCAAAGTATAAACAATCTTGGATAAAAATGAGATTGTGATATTTCCCTTACCATAGGTCTGATTTGCTTTGTAAGTGTCCGAACCTCCTGTATAATGATTTAAATAATGTCATTGACTTATTCCTGAATCATACTCATTGTTATGATATCATATATGGTTCACTTATGACTTTATATTACCCGTTCTTTTGTAAATTCAATGTTAAAGAGCGTTTTGGGTAAAATCGTTTCATTTGTCGCCCCTGTTTTGACTTGTAATTATTCATATGATTAATTAGATCATGATTAATTAATTCCAGAATATAAAACATGATTTATATATAATATATATTCAGAATATTCATATATATAATTGATCAGTAAATTGAAAGAAATACACCGTTCATGGAGACGGTAGGCCGTACGTACGCATGAACGTTGTTTTTGTTTCCTTATTGAGTTGAATGGAATTAAGTAGATGGAATAAACATAAATCCAGTATCATTATTATGTCATATATTTCATGATTACTTATTATATATACTTTATAATTATTCATGAATGGTTAATGTGGAGAATGAATCTCATCGCGTCGTGGAGACGGTAGTCCGTACGTACGCACGAGCGATGATATCGTTCTCATGATCGTGGAATTGTATTGGAGTTTATGTATACTATTTCAGAATCAATATGACTTTAAAATAATCATATATAGTTATTATGTAAACCATTATATCCATCCAAGTAAGGTGGTTGTGGAAAATAGATTACACCCCGGCGTGGAGACGGTATTCCGTACGTACGCACGCACGGTGATTTCACTTTCCATAGGATGGATAGATGGTGAAATAGGATTTTTTCATACTTATAATAACATATTAGTATATAAGTGATACTGATGTTATTACTTCATAATGAATCAACCTAAGAAGAAGAATTGGATGAAGAAATAAAGATGAAAGAATCGGAAACGGACATTACCTCTTCTTTGAAGCGCCTCTTTGAGTCCTCCTCTCAGGGCACTATAATTGGTCTTTGAAGAAGACCAGAACCTCTTGGATGTTTCTAGGGAAGTGAAGAAGAGAATTTGGCAGGGGTTTGCCGAGCTTGAAGGCTCAATGTGGTGTGAGGAATAGAGGGAGGAGGATCCCTTATATAAGGGTGGAGAGGGGCACCTTTGGAAAACTAAAAATATTATTTTATTATAAAGTCATATTCAGTTTTAAATAGCTCCAAATTGATTTATTTCGAAGCTAAGGTGGAAATGGGTCGAAATACTCTCATCCAATAGAATTTAGACATGTTTAGGATTCTATTTTAACCTTATCATTTAGATTTAACATTAAGTTAGATAATTTTACTTTTCCCGTGTCTTTTTGTGTTCTTACACGATAAGGTTAATAAACTTACTATAAAAAGCCAAAAGAACCCCAAGTTGTTTAGTATTTATATATATAACCTTATCTAAGTCATTTGGCCGATAATTAGATTTTTAGGAATTAAATAACAATTAGTAATATAATATTTGTTTTAAAAACTATTTTATGTCAATTTTGACACTATTTATTAATTTATTTTTGTGAAACATATAACAGAATGATTAGTTTCGAAAAAAGTTAATTAAATCAATAATAACATGTCATATTAACCTTTAAAATTAGTGTAATTCATAAAAAGTCTCAAATTACATTTATTTGTGTATTTATACATCAATTATGTCAATATTTCATTAATATGATAATTACTGCATCATCTTTGTGTCATAAATAAATTAACTTATTTAAAGTCTAAAAATTACAAATAAAATATCATTATGTAGGAAATATGTTTATCTTTCTAATTAATATTTATAGTCGAATTTATCTTATGTATAACCCTATATTAAAAATTATCTACTTATTAAACTTTGATTTTAACTATTTTAACTCTTCTTTAAATAAATTAATAATAAATGTCCTAATCTAATCCAAGTGAGCCTAAATGGTCATATGTTATTCCTAAGGTTGTTTTTGGTCGAATTAAAATTATCCAATTGAATTAGGACATGTGTTAGGGTAATAATAATATCCTTTTTACCCTTAACTACCCTATTTACTTTTAACCGTGGTAAAAAAAAGTAAAAAGTGACTATTCACCAAAAATTATTTTCATCTCATTGAACCACATTTTACTTACTGACATCAACCGTGTCTCTCGGATTTTTGAAATTCCACTCACAGAGGTGGTAAAATTAAAGTTTATGAAAAAATAATTTTTTTTTAACTACCACTTAGTGGTTTCACTATTCATCAAAAAATGAAATTTTCCAGAAAAATACCAAAAATTAGGCCTAAGCTATATTTGATATTATGAACTCAAAAATGATGTCTATTTTACCAAATTAAAAACATATCTGTTTCATTGATTAATTTAAAAAAATAATTCCCGTCGTCAAAACAAATAGCATGTTCTTAAGAGATAATAATTATCAAAAGATTGACACTTGTTTATGTCTGGTTTAAATGTAAAATTACATCCAATGACCAACATTGTATTAAATTGTAAAAATATATTATAAATATACTTTAAAACCACTCAAATTAACAATTTATCAGTATTAATTATTTCGATTAAAAAGGTTGTTTTTAATTATAATTTAGTAATTTTCACTATTCATCAGAATATAAAAGTTATCCGAAAAGTACCATAATTTCACCCTAAGATAAATTCGATATTATGAATCCTAAAATGAAGTCCATTTTGAAAAATAAAATTTACAAAATTTCAAAAAGTTGTTATTACTATTCATAACGGCTAGTTTTAATAATATTTTAATAGCATATCGTTGTTTAGTGAAACTCGGTATTGCGTACTACACACGCTATCGAGGAAGGTCGTGATTGCGTGTAATGCAAGGAAATTCAAGGATGCGTGTTGTTCAAGCTCATTTTGGTGTAGCTTACAACACAAAACATTAGTGAAATTAAGAATATTTTTCATAAAATCTCACGGTGTTATAAATAAGGTACATGGTTTTTCTAAAAATGTGTGTAGGTCCTGAACCAAGTATCATAACCTAATAAAATATTCACATTATGACCTTTTGGATATCATGGACTACCCCAACCCATGCTAAAAACATGGTAATCAACCATGTGTTTTTAAATATGAACTGAAAACCCCCCGATAATCAAGTTTCCACACGGTTTCTTCCTATCCATTCAAAACAAACCATGCTTCGTTGCCATAATTCTTCAAAACTCCAAAAACATAACCCAAATCCTTCCAATCTCATTTGAAAACCCCAGATACAACCCTAGAATTATTCCTCGTCTCAAAATAATACATTTAGGATTTCCAACTCTTTGAATCTCATTCAGCATCCTGATCCAAAATTTGACCCATCATGTAAATGAAAATTTAAAATCCTTCTAAAAATTGTCCACTCATCCAAATGTGGTGTCTTACAGCCTCCTCATAATAAAAATATGCATCCATAATAAGTCTCATATGTCATCCATCTACAACACCTGACCAATTTTTGTTACTATTTGTAACCCACGAACATCATTCCATATTTTAAATGCTAGAGAGACATAAATAACACAACCTTCAACTCATGGAACTCAATCGGCAAAAACATGAACCAACCCTCATTCTCAAAAATAAAACACCATTATGTAGCATACCTAATCTCATCCATCCTAATCACTTATCTTTTCAACATCCAAACAATCATGGAATGTATGGTTTTCACTATCATAGGCTTTAGATTCTAACCATCATCTCTGATGATTGGTATGCTTTCCATTAGGGAAGCTCAAATGAACCACAAACACATGCTCCCACAATGGACATGGAATGAATCCTGACATACCCCACCAAATTCATATGATAATTATGGATCCACATCTGAAACAATCCTCATCGTCAAAATAAATAGGGTCAAAAACATACCAGCTATCCAAGAAGAAACTAAGAAGAAACCATATTTTCTTCAAGTGATCAATCTAGTATCGCCGCCACAATTGTTTTATATGTATCATAAGTCATTTTATCACTGAAAAAATCATATTAAAATTACTAATCATCAACAATTGGCATGTTTCCTACTCACCTCATCACAATTAAACCATGCCAAATGCATTCCACAACCACCCAAATAATCCAACTAGAGTCTATAAATAACCAAAAGTGAGATTACACTATCAAACCCTCTATTGAATAAAACCCATTTTAATTACCTACCCTATTGCTGACAGACCTCCAAAATAAGAACCAAAAACTACTCAATAAAACTAATTAAATATTGAAGAATATTCGTGGACCAATTATCCACAAGATCTGATTTACTTATAAAATTTCCATCAAAATTTATGCATAAACCTGAATTTTTTTTATTGTAATTGCACCAACACCACAACAAATATAAAACCAGTTCCACATGTATGTGACCCTTTAAAAACAAAGGATACCTCTACAACTGATTTGTCACTCTACACCATATTATTTTCATCATCAAACATTCACTAAAGAAACATAAATAACATGTGACCACACAACCATCACTACTAAACCCAAGAATAGGATGTGTCCATCTCACTAAATGTAGAGCAACAACAAATAAAAACTATTACCCATTCTTGACATTAAATAATTGCACCCATGAAATTCACAGACCTTATGTCCATCATAAGGTCTTACTCACCGTAGCAGATGGTGCACCATACACAAAAGCACCAATCTCACCACTCGATGAGTACCTCCTCCAAGGAGGCAATCCAAAAAACATGAAAACCATTATTTAGATACATATATATCCATTAAACACTCCTAATACCTATGATGATGTTAAGATTTAGTAATGATCATATATATGATACAAGTATTCTATAATTTAATTGATGACTACCACCACCACTCTTACATTTCCAATGTCACCTATATCTATAGGGAAATGTCAAACCCATATAATGGTTCTGATCCTCCCTGCCCCAAAGATTCACATCACATCCACATAATTTCTCATCTTACTCATGAATACATTTTTAACCTTATAACATTGGGTGTATGATTCAATAAAAACTGATCCACAAGAAAATAAACATCAAAACTCCATATGCTCATTCCCCAAAGATCACATTTACTCTTAGTCGTTGCATGTTCATTTTTGAACCAACCCAGAAATGAATCTCTAAATTTATTGACTCATATTTCATGAATCCTTAGATACCAATCCATATCCCATGGTCATGTCACATTAACATTCCCATATTACCAAACATAGTTCACCCTTGGATCTTCCTAAAACCAAAGTAATCTCACTATGCAAAAAATATCTTGACCACTCAAAAAAATGAATCATTAATAAGTTCCACAAAGATAACATATTCTCTCATCCCATTCCCGAAAATACATAAAGTGATACCAAGTCCAATAAAATAACTAGTCTCACAATTTGAAACCACAAGTTCTACATATATACCAACACTTAAAGAGATTTCCATCGCATGGAAACAAGACACTTATATATGGCTCACACTATGAACATATCATGTATACCTTAAATGTGTGATCATCACCCCTGAAAAGTAGTTCATCAAAATGCATATTCCCTTAAAAAATATATATGTTCCCATTCTATATCATTACCACCATGCACATCTCTCCTACACAACCATTACCTGGTTTATAAACCTGAACGACCTCTCCCTTATAGAAACTGACCACAAAACAAATGTACAAGAATACAAATTTTCCATTTTCAAAACAAAACGAATCCTACATTCATAAACTCTATAATAAGATTAACCATTCGTGAACCATTTTGAAAAGACCATGCGTTGATTTTTTCTTCACATAACCCAAAAAACAAATAACTCAATAGAACCCTACCATTGGACACCTTTAAAGGTTAAACAAAACAACTCCCAAAACTGGAGTCACATAAATGAGGATTTTATGCCTTCCCACCAACTCCCACTTGTCAAGTCTCATGATAGAGCATAATGTTATACCGCTTAGGATTTTTCCAACTCACAAAAGGCCACAACTAACAACTCATTACGAACTATAATTTCGCAATTTCAAATACAATGCCTCATATAAAAAACTAATATCTAGGGTCTCACAAAATAATGTATGATATAAAAAAACTAAAAAAAATTGGGAGATCATCCTCTATATGATACCGTACGCCAGACTAGTCTTTGGAGGGCCTAGTCATACAACCAATCCTAAAATAACCACCTAGATGGGGATCAACAATCATTTATTTTCACCATTCTTATCTACCAGATTCCCCTCCTACAGTGCTTGGAGACAAAACCTGAATCCAAATTATTGAGTGTATCATTATAGATCTACATAATCTACCTTAAAAAGGAACCCCATTAAATCACATAATTGTAGTGTTATAGAACGTGGATCCTACATGTCTATCAAGATACAAGGGATTCATGTTGACTCAAAAGTCCAAGAATCAATACAAATATATCTACATTATTACATTGGAAAAATATCTAGAAATCCATCATATGTCATAAAATACAAAAAAATGTCCATCTCTTGAATAAAAAAATCATATACCATCATAACAGCAATCATAAAAACCATTAATCCTTTCCCAAGTAGACTAGAATTTTAATCAGAATCGGTGTTCCAAACTATCCAGCCTGATATCTATTATAGGATCCAAAATATCTAAGTATCTCTTATCTACCAAATCATAAATTGAAAAATAATATAATAGTAATACTCTCTGATTGGAAATTTTAACTTACTAACCCAAGGTCCAACAAAGTGGTTCCCCAAGCTAGTTTTCCCCGTGACCTAATACTTGGATCCTCTTATGGGAGAGGCTGCAGAGTAGAAGTAAGGGCCTAGGGAGGTATTATAAGAAGACTCCACCCCCATATCAGAGAGAATAATAAAAATACAAATTTCCCTTCATTATATAAATCAATGTATGCCTCGAAAATAAATATAATGAAAACAATCATGCTAAAAAATGTTAAATGAAATTTATTAAGGCCCAAATTTCCAAGTCATGCATTCAACATTGGATGCCCTCATGGATTACCCCATATATAAAATAGAAGTCAGGAAATAAATACAGTTATCCAAACCTCATTATTTCTCCTTATTACCTAGGATCCATTATGCTCGATCATAAAAAAACAAACACAAGGTTTAGACCAAACCCTTTCCTACAATAAACATGTGAGAGTTTCTTGAGTGCCAATCTGTGGTGGTTCCTGGTGAAGAGTGAGAGTAAAACTAAAAATACCACTACCAATGGTATCTAAATTATTTTTCAGTCAATTAAACAATGTCTATAGATAAATAGTGTGAATAATGAAGAATTTAGGAATTGAGATACATTGACCAGAACCATTGTCTGATTAGTAACCCATTGGTCCTCTAGTCCTAAAGAGTTACCCAAGATACCCAAATATGGATTGATTTAGACTAGTTATCTAGTGAATTACATATGTGGATACATACTATCAATATCAAATAAATGTAGTTAAAATTTCACTAATGTAATGGAGGAATAAACATACAACCACAGTACATATCTCATGTACCCATTACCTGAGCTCCTGGAACGCCAGTCATGAATCTTAGCCAATTATCAACATCAATTTTAATCATGGATGGAATTTATGTCCAACACCAAAACATGTAAAAAATTATTGGTACCAAAAGTGGGCATTATGTCTAACCAAACGATAAAATATTATAATAGAAATGTTCATAGCCTCAGTTCAGTAGACATAAATACATAAACATTGGTGACCCATATATTATCATATTTTTCCAACCCCAAAGAAGAGGATCATCATACCCAAATTATATTAGACATGGTATTCCATCATTTACAATAGAAAAAATTTGGAAGATATACCATGAAGTATACTATTAGTTTCAATAACCTTAGTCAAACTCCAAATCAATATAGTATACTACCTATTCCTAAAGCCTCAGTCTAGAATATCATCCATTCCATTAAAGTGGTTTCTCAGTTACTAAGGATCTACGCCATAACATTAAAAAATTTCAAAAATTACAATAAATAATTTTAAACCATTAAATCATAATAAGGACTCTTGTGACCTCAATACAAAATTAAGGCCAAAGAATTTCAGTTCATCAAATCATTAAAAGACCCATAAATGCATCTCCCCATATTGAAATGACACACATTGTTTAAATCAAAATTTGGAATCCATTTATTAAGCCATTTTTTAAACCACATTGAGTTCAACACTGAATTTCATAACAAGGTCCATTTTAAAACATATCAACACCCTTGGACATTCAAAACCAAGTCATAACTCAATGAACATAGTCAAAAATACTCTAAGATCCCTATATAAATTTTAAAAAACCAAATCTTATAAAACACCAGGATTTTTTATCTTACATGTAAGAAACATTGTTTACCAATTGACAACCATTAGATATATAACCATTTAGTTATGAAACCCAATGAGTTTAAACATGTTAATCTTATAATCCAAAAACTTTAACCATTCAAAATTAAAATTCCATTTTCCAGGAATGACATTCCCCATGGACTACAATAGGTTTAGTCTTATAAAAACTAACATATCTGACGGAATTTGAGGAACGACTATGGTACTAATTTGAAACCCAAAAAAGATAAATATAAATAAAGAAATAAAACAACTTTCATGATCTTCAAGACACATACCACATACAAATTCTAATAAATTAAAAAGACTAATGCTAATTCTCATAGATCACCTATCTCATCAAAAATTTGTTTCGAAAATTTTTAGAAGCATAGAATCCATTCATGGTCTTTTACATGTCCTATAAATACACTTTAGTATCCAACTAAGCTCATACTGGCTACCTAAGCTCTAGAACAATGTCAAAAAACAAAAAAAAACATTTTAAAAATTTTAATTAATAAAAGTATTCATCCCAAACAAAGAATATTTCTAGAAAACTTCCTTGGTAGTCACCTATAATCAAAACTCCACGAAATCGCAAAGGGTAGTGAACAATAGATCTCGAAAGTATTTTTAGGAAAATACCTACGATGTGATACTGTTTAAACAATTAACAAAATTAATCCCCAGTAAAAGACCTATGAAAATTTATTTTAAACGCATACCTTTACCAAAATCCACACAACAATGTGCATAATTCATCTCAAGATATACTTTAGCTAACTTGAAAAACATACCCATCATCCATTGATGATTACACTATTATCTAGTGGAATCAGTATCAAAACAAAAAATCCACACATCCTAAAATAATAAGTACCATGGAATGAGTGAACAAGAAGGATGAAAAAGATAATTCTCACTTTTTATGATGATGGAAGACTATGAAAACACTCCAAATAGAAGGGTTTAAGGAGGAAGATGGTTAAGAACCCCCAAGTTCATGTGCAAAAAATAACGGAGTAATAGGGTGAGATTCTGAAATACATGAGGGGATATTTTAGTAATGTATCCAATAAAATGAAATATAAGAAGCTATAAATTTTAATAGCATGGTTTTCCAAATCATGCACTAACTACGTGGTTTGAACTATCCATGCCAAAACAGCAGAATGATTTTATTGCATGGTTGTCCAATCCATGCATCATTTATGCTAAAAAACACTATAATAAATCACATGTTTTGTCTAAAATTGGGTATAGGGCATGCGCTATATATCAAACCCTCTACAAATTTTCACTATCTCTACATTTTAATCACACGGTTTAACCCAAAATGTGATCAATCCATGAAACTCAACTATGTGCAGATCAAAATGAACTAAAAACCTCATTAACATCAAATTAACACATGGATTTTCCTAAAATGTTCACACTAAACCATACACCAAGACACAATTCTACAAAAAACTAAAACATAACCCAATTCCTCAAATTATCATCCAAACACTAGAGCCACCTCTGGAGACTAATTCACTAATCACAAATGTCACATTGAGGCATTCAGACCCTTAAAATCAAATTCTGAGACTTGATTCAAAATTTTAATCATATAGTAAAATAAAATTCAAAGGCCTTGTAATTTTTTTAACCCATCTCGACACGAGATCATATAAATATCATATAGGCTAAATATAATATTAAAAAAAAATTTGTGAAACATTTGATGTCTTATTATTTCCCCTTAAATTTTAATTAAACCAGTTAATTATCTATGTTAGTCCATTTAATAATATCTTACAATAATATTTCAGGAAAATAACTCCTCCCCAATGATATAAAAAGATGAAATATTAATGATACACTACCTAGAACAAATCATTTCAAACTACTATATAGGGTTTGAATGAGAAATAGACCACCACCATGCACCTCGACAAATGATAAATCCTTGATCACCCTGAAAAAATACCCATATCATTACCTTACCAAGAAACCACTAGAACCATATTTCCCCCTTTAAAAAACCATCTCAAGATGAATAAAATGTTTGAAAAAAACCAGCGAATGGTGTAAACATACAATTAACCACCAAGTATTGATCCCCAATGGGAGGGGTTGAAGGCCAATGATTTTGGGTTCAAATACCTCTTATGTAATAACTTGGGTTGCAAATAAATGACATAAAACAAGATATATTATAGGGTTTGAGGGGATATGAGTATTTATATCCAGTCCAAAAAACACAAGAACGCAACTAAGACCATAGCATCATGCAGTAAAATTACTAAAAATTGTAACAATATAGTGTAAGAGGGGTGGACTATGCTGGATCTATGATGGTTAAATCTCTCTATTAAAAACATGTCTAACACTATGAAACAGACCTGGTAAAATAGGATGAAGGCATTAGTGAAATCGAGGACCCTATTCTTTATAACTCAATAACCTAAAAGGGGGAAATTTTTCTTCCCATCTTGATTTCCTAGAAATCCTAAAATCAAAATAACCACAAAAAATAATCCATGTGACACAATAAATAAGTTAATGTCTTCATGCAAAAACCATGATAAAAATGAATATAGCACGAAAACTCCACTCAGGACTCCCTTATGATGTAACTTCCCTCTTTATGAAATAGCTACAACAATTAAAATTCTTCCCTATTCTCCTTAAAATATGAATCAAAATGGAGTTTAATGATTATTTTTTTGAAATAAAATATGTATTATATTATATTATGCATTATTTTAAATATACAACACACAAAAAACTAAAAATAACTTATTTAATTAATGAATATCATTACATTACTCATGTAATAGTCCCTTGATAATTCCATAAATTACAATGGGGTAGAAAAAATAAATTTTGAAATGTTGAATGGGAAAATGTGGATCAATATATTAGAAACTGTTAACAAACCTGTCAAAATGATAGTAAATGAATATAGAATCATGGGATGATGTTTATGGATTATTGAATAATGGAATGAAGTGTTATTTAGTGGTGATCATTTGAATATTTGATTATTAATGTGACCATTGAGTGAGTTCTATAATACTTGGGAATAGTTAACTAGCCATTTAGAATAGTGAACTATCTTTTGGAATTGTAATTTGACCACAAATATTAAAATGAAATATAAATAATATTTAACATTAATAATTTATGTAAATATAAATATAATTATATGAAAAATTAAATATCTATGATAAAAAATAAAATAAAATATAAGTACATTTCTAATAAACTATAATTTAAGTTATTTCATAAAAATCATATTTTTATATTAAAAATATTAATAACTTATTTTAATTGATTAATTTGATAAAATTAATTTCATTATTTAAATTATTAAATCAAAATTTTCCAAGTATTATTTTTGACTAATTTTATAAAATATTCCAATTTGTATGTGAATAGTAAAAATATAGTTCTATTCAAAACTAGTGTATTTCAAATTAAATCATTCATAATATAATAATTACCTAATAAATTATAGGAATGGTGGATATACCAAAAAATATTTTATTTTTTTAAATGATTCATTAAAATATTAGTAACATGTTTTTCAAACCTAAAAATTAGTTTCCAAAGTCAAAAGCCAAATGTATTCTTCTAAAAACCAATCTGTTTTCTTTTTTCCTTTTCCATATTAATTAAAAATTCAATTACAATTTTAAATATTTTAAAAGTACTACAATCATTATATTATATTTATATATATTTTATTACAAAAAAATATCAAAATTACAAGGTTTGTATTTGAAATAAAATTTATTTCTAAAATTACCCCTCTCCTCGTGAATAATTAACCCCACTTCCTCTCCCTGGACAACCATTCCTACCTCACATACCAAATCCAAATATATTCCCAAATCCTATAATTTAATATCCTTATAATCATATTGTTTGTTTTTGGATAATCAAACCCCAATCATTCAATAAGTAAAAGGTTGACAAAACATAACTACTTTAAGGAAGAGGTAATTTCCTTTCATTCGTTCAATTCATTTAACTATTATAATTTCTTATCCATGTTATCATTTATAATTCAAACCTCCATAAACCAATTTTAAATTATGTTGAAATTATATTTATAAACATGATTTAATATGAAAATTTTATTTTTATTATTAACCAATATTACACATCTTGGGACTCCTCATTAGACGATGTCCCGTTAAAAGCTAATTAACCGCCAATGAGGACATTTCAAATTCAGTTCTTATCACCAACCTTCGGTCTAATTATAATATTTTATTTATGATTTAAATGTTATAAATACATGTATTTTATACTTCAATAATTAATTACACTAATTTATAAATGAACTATTCTGAAAATAATGGAATCAAAGAAAAACATTAAAATGATAAGGAAAACATGATATCAAAATATTTCTCTTATAATGATGATAATTATGAATTATATTCCATCTATTATTATTTATAATTTTTTTAAATACTGAAATTAATTAAAAAATATTTCAATGTCTTAATGCACATATTTTTATTTTTCAGGAAGCTGGAAGGTGATGTGATAATGTATGATTTAAGGCAAGTGGATTATCGAGCACAAACTCCTCCATTTGGGATATCTTCTATATAAAATTGATTTTAGAATGAATGCTCCTATTATATCATATTTATGTCCTTTTAATTTTATCTCTCTTTTCATTCATATATATACATGTTTCTACTATTCCAAAAAAATTTATAATCCATTTACAATTCTGTTTAAGATGACTTCAATTTCCGTAACATCTTTTGATTCCTCTTCAGTTATTTATTCTTTCAATGAAGAAGATGATATTTTAAATAAATGTATCATAACCCTTATTAATTTGGGAATACTAATATTCATTTCAGGAAGTATTATATGTGAAATATTCTATACAACCCATTCTTTTCCATTGGTTAATTTATGACCATGAATATTTCCCATCCATGTGGCATGTATGATTGTGAGTTTTTTATGATGAGATAGGTTGGCCCAGAATTATATTTTCCATGAATTCATTAGGTAATTTAATATTTCAGCTTAGATAATTTGTATTATTTTTTACAATGATTTTATATTTTTTCACATTTATTATGTTTTGATTTAAACACATATGTTATCCATGATCATTATTGTATATTTTTTCACAACTATGTGTAGTATTTGACCGCTATGTTATGATGTTTCATTATTTTTCATATTCCTCATTCCATTCTATTATCAAATGTTTCCTCATTATGATGATTATGTGATCAGGATTATGATATAATGATATTTATTATGCTCACAGTTGTATTATTTATTCATTTCCCTTATTCTTCCCCCATAAATGGATTTTAGTTCGCCCATTAAATTATCTTATATCCTCAGGTGATTAAATTTTATAGTTATATAATGATATATTTACGAGGATAAATAAACACAATTTATTTATTTATTATTTTTTATTATTTTTAATTAATCTAAGGGCCTCATTTTCCCAAGACACTAGACCTTTGGATACTGGATTGTATCACTATTATTTTTTTTCTTTTAAAAACAAGTGAATATTCATGAATGTAAAATGTGGTTCAATATAGTTGGTATCAAATTGTAGTTTAGTAAAATATGCAATTAGTATTAGAAAACATTAGTAAAAACTATAAGGATAAGTCTACGCATAGGGAAAAATCCTTGAAGAATTTATTCAGAAAAATGATAAACATATAGATCCCATACGATATTCCATTAGTGAAATTTTTTGGAAAATATTTAATTATTTATATATGTTTTCTTGAATTATTATTTGATTAAAACTTTTTTTATTTTATAAAATTGTGGGAACTAGGAGAAACATGACCAAAAACCTATGTAATTCATGATGCATTGATTCTAGGAATGACATTAAAAATGTTGTGGGGGATATAGTTAAAATCACCTTGGATATAATTAACCAACTATCTCAGGTTTCGAGAAACAACCTAATCCATTTGTAACTACTAACATCACCAAATAAAAAGCAGCTAGCCATTGAGTCCATTGTATGGAAACGATGACAAATGTTTAGAGGATCTTCTAATCATCATTTCTTGGAATAGAGGGTTATCTCAATAGAGATGATTGTTTTTGTGCTCTATTATTTAGGAAAGGTTAAGGTGGGTCTAGTTGTATATTATCCATATGGAGAATAATTCCAATGGTAGGTGTTGATAAAAAAATCCAACTGATTGATGAAATCGAAGAGATAGAGTGGAAATGCATTACATTTTTTTATCTTAGTAGGTATTTATCTAAGACTATACAAATGATGTCTAATAAATAATAAATAAATATCAAGGAATAGAAAGGGGAATCAATCTGGGAAAACAAGGAAAGCTTCACCATGCTTGGAAAACATTCCATAGGGTTTGTTACTAACAATTATATAAAAATAGATAGATTCATTAATTTTTTAAAACCACATCTTAGAAAGGTTCTATAAATATTATACCTTTGGATATATGAATAAGTAGATCAATGTTCTCTCAAAGATGATATGGATTTTAGATAATGTCCAAGTTATTGTAGAGATTATAATAAAAAATGTGTTTTAATTTGGTGGGTCAAATGAGAATGAAAAAAGATGATCTAACAACCGACATATCAAAATTTTGGGATACAGTTTCATATAAATTTCTTTAAAGTAATGGAAAATAATGAATGTGTGGAGGAAAGGACAATGAGATCATAAATATAGATTATTCTTGAATAATCATTCCAATATGATTTAAGGAAAGAAGGAATTCCCATTTCCACCACCCATGGTTTAATAATTCAACTGTAGGGAACAATGGAACTAAACCGGCCAATTCACTGAACCAAGAATCCTTGAGGGTAATCAATATCAATAAAAACCAATCTAATGGAGAACGTAAATATCATTCCATCACTAATACTGAGTTAGAGCTTCAAATTAAATTCTTTTATGGTAAAATTTGCATTCACTAAATAGTGGGTAAAATTATTTTATTATAGTTCTACGAATTCCTTTTTATCCTGTATGTTTTATAGAACATTTGAATCAAATCATTGATACCATGATTTAGTTATATATTCAAAAACACCGTGTGGTGTAATCATTACAACTCAATTAGTTGACTCTTATATTTTTTGATTTGGTGGAAATATTCATCCAATGAATCTCATAATCCAATCCTTAGGGGAATTTGAAACTATACTATGAATACATTGGATCTAATTATATGGAGAACACATCAACTGTCCGGAAAAGTAAATGTATTTCTATATTTTGAACCACCACATGATCCTCTACAGATACAAGGAAGATCATTATTTTCCCTTCAAAAAACCTCAATTTTGTGGGTGAGGATACCAATTGTATAATCATAATTTTTCCAAATGATTTTCTCAATGTAAATAATAATCCTTGAGGAAATTAAAATTATTATGGAATACAATGACATGATTATTTTTGAGTTTACTAGACTTCCACTAGATTTTGAGGTAATTTTCTCTATATAACATATACCTAGATCCACTATAGTAACCAACGGACCCTATAGGATGTCCTGTATTGAACCAAAGGAGTCAAATAGCTGAGTGAAAGATCACTTCGGGAAAAGGTTCTTATACCCTATTTCCTCACATTGGGTTGTGATAGTGATCTCTGTATAGAAAAAGGATGAATGAATATGTCTACATACAGATTATTGAGACCTCAATAAGATCAACATAAATAATAATTATACCATACCTAGGATTTATGACTTTTTTCGATCAACTAATAGGAGATATGTACTTTTCAAAGGAGGATATTCATTTAGTATATCAACAACATAAGGCCAAGAAGGAAGATATTCAAAATATTGACTTATGTATAAGTTATAATCCCTATGAGTTCATAGTGATGCACTTTGGACTTATTAATTCCATATAAATCATCATGGATATGATTAATAAATCCTTTATACTCTACATCAAAAAATGGGTATACTTTATCGGTGACATACTATTTTACTCTTAGAGTAAAGAGGAGCATTAATACCATCTTAGGATTGTGCTGGAAACATTAGTAAAGAGAAAAATGTATGATAAGATTTTTATTTGTGACTTTTGAATATAGAGAGTCACATTATTTTGTTAATATATCACATATGATGAAATTTCTATGAAATACTCAATGAATAAGGATATTAATGAATGCACTATCTATTCGAGTGTAATGAAAATATGTAGATTTTTTATATTAACTATGTACTACTGACACTTTGTGAGAAATTTTTCATGATTTTCTATCATGTTAGCTAAAATAACACAGAAAGGGTTAATGTATTTTTAGATGGTATAATGTGAAGATATATTTTAAGAGCTCAAGAAGTGGATAACCTCTATGAATTTAATCACACTGCCATTAATGGAAAAAGGTATCATTATATATAGTAATTAATCAAGGAAATTCTAGTGGTGGTTACTTATGCCGAACGAAAATGTGGCGGCATATGCCTCACAATAACTGATGATCCATGAGTAGAACTTCATGACACATGAACTATAGTTAGATTCTATGATATTCAACTTAAATATTTTGTTTAACTTACTCTATAGAGAAAATTGTAACATATATCAAAATCACAATATTTTAACGTATATATTTTTCATGACCCAAACCACTATGTGTCAAGACACTATTAACCCAAGACCACCAGCAATAGGATAAGAAATATAGGCCAGTGCGAAGTATGAATATTACACACATGGGGGGCCCTAGAATAATGTACATGTACAAACACACACATAATTTTCTCCTATAAATAATGTAAATATAATAATAACTAAAATTAAAATACATGCATACATATATCCCAAAATTAATATAAAAAATAATATTGAAATAATAAAAATAGAAAAAAATGAAAACCTACAAAAAATAATAAAATAGTTCAACCTACTTTGATGGAGTGGATTGCAGTCAAATACTACCAGCATGACATAATTTTTTCAAGCATTGGTATACACATCGGTTTGTCTGGATCCATTTTCTCGACATTCTCTACATCTTCCATGGACTCCAATAAAAGGCAAGTCAACAACTAAATACATTTCATGTGGGGGAAATTTCTATTTAGGGGTGAATATAAGAATACATATTAAGCACACAAAAAACAGAAATTAAATGGTTGAAAAAAATGAAATAGTCCTCTTGACCCAATCAAGAGGGATCCCAAGTGGGAGAGAATAAGAATCTCCTTCAGAACCACTCCTCGACTATACACGACTAGTCAGATCATCTCAATATGGTGTTTCAATCAAGAGATGTGACATCCCATTATGGAATCCAATAATCATCTAGAAATAATATTCTCAAATTAGTATTCTCATGATATCCTAACCTCAAATATGTCATCATGATTTTACTCAAGGCCCAAAGGTAACACTCATCTAGGAGAACACACTCTTTGATTCCTACCACCCCATTTGGATCTCACCCAAAATATCTCACTCATTGGAAACAACTATACCATTCCTAATTGAACCCATCATAGTGAAAATTATTCATCTAGTATTTCTTAGATTATGGAACATCATCTTAATCCCAAGTGGCGTACACCAGAAATAACATGCACATTGGGTCTCTCTAGGATGAAAGTAACACTGGAACCGAGTGGATCACGATACTCAGAAGGGGAATATCACCCATCCATAATGTGGAATCCCCCAACCATACTAGAAACACTAGTGTCCTCATATATGATATAGGGTATCACAACAAAGACCTCTAGGGGCCATGGTGAACACAATCTAGACATATAGAGATCATATCACTCAGATAGGGGATCACACACAGGACTGTTGGGGGACACCCGAAACACTACTGAGTATTAAATACGTGATACATAGATAGTGGATAATTCCTACGACTATTGGGAGATACCACAAACCAAAATATCGATACAACATCAATGTAGGGTAACATTCACTCGATGATAACACAAACCCTACTAGAACTAACCAAAAAGTAGGAAATCATACTGATGATGATAATGCCAACCCCAATAAAACCATCTTCTGTTTAGGGGATAATATATCTGGGAATGAAATAAACCCTACTGAAACTACCCTCTAAGTAGGGGATCATATATCCAATGATGTCACAAACACTACTTGGCTATCCTATTTGATAGAGGATCACCATTTTATATATGAAGGTCTCTATAATACAACAAACCCCACCATGGGAAATCCAAATGATAAAGTATCCAACCCTATCCTCCTAGAGGCATATCCCAACTATATCATAGCTTATCCTATTAAGGAGATCAAAACCATGTGATGTGGTCATGATGCCATAGTGTACCCTCGTAGGGATATACCATTGTAAACCAATAAACTAGGAATTGGGTATACGTTTCTAACGGAAGTTACCTACAAATGTCAACTCATGTATTATCTCTAATTCCAAAACCATATCCACCATAATTTATAACAGTCAAGAATACTCAAGATAGGATATTCATGGGACTCCATCAGGTACCTAATGGTTGATATGCATGAGGGAGAAATATCTAAGATATTTTCAAGGTGTGTATCCTCTATACTCAGAATGCCTCTCGAAACAAGAATCATGCCATGTCCCCTCTCAATACTCTAAATGAATTTTAAGAAAATACACAACGTTTACCCTATGTCATATAGTGTGTGACCTTGTCTGATCTCATGGGTATATTCTAGCGCATGCTTGCCTAGTTGGTTATGTCATCCAACACAACATGTACCTATCATACACGACACATATTAGGGACCTAGATCCTTGGCCATTTCCTTAGCCCATGCCTATGCTTGGAACCCCATTCCCATTTAATTTTATGTGTATGTCTATATGGACATTTCCATTTACACGGCGTTCCTGCCCGTATCAATGGACACATGGTCTGGGATCACTACATGGTGTGTTCCCCTAGTACAAGACATGTATTTCAATATTATTATATTCCTCATATGATAAGAACACACGAAATTTTTTAATAAACTAAATATCATGTGATATATTATTGTTAATGGGAATTCCATATGATTCAATAGAAACACCCTGATTCCAACCAGAACCCAAATATCTACGCATAGGGGATATCAAGATGTCGTAATAGTTATCCAAAACTATAAAACACGAATCAATGGCGGAAAAGTGTGTAAAGAATATAAATATTTCTGCCTTGTGGGATAATGATGGTAATTTTTTTCCAAATACACACTCTGATGCTAATACACCATGATCCATAAGACATCACCCTCAATATCGATGATCGGTGGTGGATCCTCTACTTGGGTCTGCCTTAATTTTTCTATCTATAATGGGGAATGACTACCATATTCTATAAAAATTATGGGTACCAATTTGGTAAGGGTAGGTGTTTTTAAATAAATTATTATAATTAATAACCCACCACTAAAAAACCCTCCAACATGCCCTCAAATGAGCACCCAACACGGAGAAACATTATATCGCACCTTGGGTAAACACATCGTTTTGAACACAGTAATATTATCCAGATTCAAATATGAGTTTATTGTTAGTTGTTATTCTAATTTACTTAAATAATTTTTAAAATTCATAAAATATATTTTATATTTTTATTATCACAACACATAGGAACTCTTTGACATTGAATCCCTCACTGACTCAATTTCCGTCTTAAAAAATATTTTTAAAAAAATTAAAATGTGTTACATTAAAAAAATAGAGTCACTAAATTGTCCTAAACATCAGTATATTTTTTCCAAAAATTTAAAACATTTTCAGAAGGGATAAAATTAATCTCTAAACTGAGTATCCTATGAAAATATACTAACAAGAGGGTTCTCATGTTGCTTACAAACATGAACTCTATGGAAGAAAAAAAGTGACATCATGCCAAATGTCTAGTTCTAACTAGGTTTACATCGTGATAAAAAGAAAGATTGTTTCACCTACATTATGATTGAGGAAAAACACAATTAATCAATTCCAAATGTGGGAATAGAGTCTAGTAGTACACCACTTCGTTAACCCAACATAGATACCTGTGTAACCCAACCTAGATAACTGTGTAACCCAACATTCCTCCTCTTCCCTTGAATGAATTGGACACTCCATATCTATTTCTATCACCAAATATAAAATTATTCCATGTTCTATGACTATTACATTAGTTATATGATTGGGTTCATGAATGTGGCCTCATCTATTCCTAAACAGATAGAGGTGTTGTGACTACACCATTATGACATGAATCTCAATACATGTTCTCCAGAACCTAAACATTTCTCTCCACATGGAACAACCACCCCTAGCCCTGTTGTACTACTAAGGAAAATTAACCTACTAAACACATATTGTATTATAGTTAATACTATCATAATAAATCCTTTTATGGTTAATATATTCTCCACCATCATAAAACCAATCAAGAACATGTCTTGTGGATTTCTGGTCATGAAATACCTTGCAAATAAAATATTCTCGTTTTCCCTCCATGCCTCTCTATAAAAGATGATGGTTACCCACTATAATCTAGACATATGTCATACAATCCTAAAGTTTATCACATGAAACTCTTGCATAGAGAAATCATGAGTTCTATTGAACAATATAGGGATTACCATGTATCACACAGGGTCTTTCCATGACCTCCATCTACAAACCTCCAACTGCACCATAACTCACCAAACTCTATGGGAGTCAACTGATATGGTGAAAAAAATAACAATCCAATCATCAGGTGTGAATATATGAAAATGATAATTAAAATTGGGGTGTTAATACCATATCATCATCAGGTAGATGTCCTCAACTCCAACTACATTAGTAAAATTAAATCTCATTGAACTAATACTCTAAGGATAATACTGGCCATCAATGAAATTCTACATTTACACAACTATACATGACCTCAACTTACTAGCTGAGGATCACACCACTATAAAATAGGGAAACCTAATACCACAAGATAGAAACACAATTATTCACACCGGTGGAAACCATATGAGTGTGTATGGTAGGAAACTAATCTATATCAAGGAAGATACTGATAGGGTCTCCCTATCACTACAAAAAAGATTCTATGTGAGATTGCTTCTTCCTAGTGTTTGTTCAGCTTGAATGGCCTGAATACTTTCTTTTTATTTAATTTTGATAACCCCCTTCCATGGGAGGAGGAAGAACCTTTACAACGCATATAGTCTTAGAGATTACACGACCCTTAGGTATTAGTAAATATAGATACTATAATTTGAACTACTCCTCCCTAGCTTCTTTAACATGATATCATCTATCAATAGGTTCCTCCAACATAATGTTCGAGCATAAAGTCACCAATAGTATCACTAGGGACTACTCTAACAGACAACCACATAACCCCACCTCAAACACCCAATTTAAAAGTATCATGTCTTCTTTAAATCAACACAATATCAGTTGGAAAATAGTAGCTCTAACTAATGGTTTTTTATTGAAACACATGAATGTTTCCTAGTGTTATATGTGTCCCTCTTCCTAGTGAGTCAAAATTTACATCATAATTCACAATTGTGGAGCTCTACCAACACCCATTTTCATCATTGATAAACCTCGAACAAGAAGTGTAAAAAATATAGTACCTCACAAAAGTTCTTAAAAATTATACTATGAAGGTATAGGGGACACATAGTGTTCCCTTAATAATCCTTGGAGCCTCCCGATCATTAGACTACAGAGCGTGCAACTGTCCTTTCCCCTATCCTCTTCCTCTCGGAGGTAGGTTCGGACCACATATGAGTGGTGGGGGAATCATATAAATCCATCTTCACCACCTTCTTCTCTCCTTGCCCCTCCACAATATCTGCCATCGTGTAGAACTCCATACTCTAGCCATTGTCTCTCATAGTGTGGTTCATTGGCCATATCCCTCTCAAAATCATGGTGGGATTTAAAATACAATGTGATATATCCCCATGTATAATACCATACACAACACCTCTCTTATGGATAACATGATTCATCTTGGGTTCCCTGAACAACTTTCTTTTGTCTGGGGATCATCTTTTAGATTTTATTCAATTCCAAGATCCATGATCTTTCTATTGTATTCCATATTTCAATGTTTGAAGTTATATATTACCATAAAAAATACTTAATTTCTTCTTCTCCTAAACACTATAAACTTCTAAGGCCTACTCATTCACTCTAGTATAGGTAGGAATTCATAGAGATATCACTGAATCCCTAATATAAGAGAGTGATCCCTATTCTATTATCTATTCTATAAAAAATGTATCTTGAAACATATATAAGGAGTACCGTGAAAGGACTCTAAAGGTTTTCTAATTCTCTTCCATGGTCGTGAAATCCTTCCAATGCTGAATAATCTCTTATATATGAGTTGATCTCAATGTGGATGTATGAATCTATTCCCTAAGGATTTGATCATTTTTTTCATGTGACTATCATCTCATCATGAATTTGAATCACAAGAATCCACCATTATCCAGTCAAACTCTATAGAGAACTCATTTCATGGACCACCATCCAATAAAGTGAAGTCCTTAAAATACAGAAAACATGTGTGACTGCTTCATGATAGTCATCAGATGCTTGTGGGATTGGATCACACCAATACCATAGAGGTCACTACATCTAGAACTCATGAAAAAAACTTATCCTACACACATACCCAACATAAACTGTTAGAAAAACCTACTTCTCAATGGATAGTGGATCTACTGGAAGACAAACCGAATGTACCAAATCATGTGTAGTGTCCAGTAATAAAGCCTCATCACTAGGTGGATTATAATCAATGTACCACCATGTAACCCTATCTGGATGTCATCATAGTGGAATCCTAAAATAGAATCAGGATTTTCTATGGTCAATCAGTAAATATTGGGATAAGACTCAAGAAGGACGTGGAAAATACAAAACTGTCCTTTATGATGCATGTTCCAATGATTTTAAAACAAAAAATAAGTATATGTATCAAGGATACACGAATGTTATCAGATCCCTATTGAATAAATACATCAACTAATCCAACAAAACATGAGTCTTTTGCCTAAAATTGAATCCTGAGGCACTTTGACATTATCACTTGAAAAACCAAACCAAACACAAATCTAATAAACTAAACTAGTCCTATGGTTGAAACAATCTCTGAAACATATCAATCCCAACTTGACCCATTAATGCAGGATCCATGACTACACCAAGACCTCATCCAATAGGTGAGGTGCTGGCTGTCATAACCAAGTTGGCATATCACACAATTTAGAGACCTTATCATAAAAAGTAAAAAATACAAGCCCACACAGAATTACAAAAGAGTACAAACCACTTATATAGAGGGTACTACTATCAAATGAAACCATCAAAACACAACTTTATGGAAAACCAATATACACCATGGTATGTCTGTTCCATAATATTATAGTCATTCCAGGTCCTCATAGGGTTCCCTCAAAAAGCCTATATTATACAAAACACATAACATGTGTTAGAAAATTACATGCACTGGTGAGTATAACTATACATAGTTAGAACTAAAAAACCCAAAATAGAAGGGATAAACTGAATATAAATTTTCCACTCAACACATGAAAGAGGGAACCCATGAGAGAGAGAATAAGAAACATCATATCGATCACTCTTCAACTATACACAAATAGTTATATTATCTACACATGGTGTGTAAATAAAGATATGTGACATCACTACACGGAATCCTGAAATCACTCAAATATGCTCATCTTAGACTACAATCCTCTTGAGGTCCAAACCTCAAAACCATTATCATGATCCTACTGTACAAAAAAGTTTATAACCATATAGAAGATAACTATCCCTGTGACTTTCCAACATAGATGTCACTCATTTGAGAGATATGAATCCTCAGGAACAAATCCATCATCCCTAATGAAACTCATCCTAGAAAAGACAGTCCATCGAGTATCACTAAGCCAATGGAACATCCCCACCATCATAGGTGAAAAAAACTTGAGAGAACGTGCTTGATGAGTCTCACCAAGGATAACATAACCCTAAAACCAAGTAGATATCAATAACAAGATAGGTTATCTCACCCATCCCTGATGGGGGAATATTTTAGCCTTATTAGAAACATTCATGATCTAATATCATAGATAAGGGAACACACAAAAAACCATTTGGGGACACCAGAAACACAATATATAACTCCTTATATCATATATTTCAAATAGGTGATCAATCCCATGAATTTTGGGTGACTAAAAAAACCATACCATGTCTCAAATACATGATATAAATATAGGGGATCCTTCTCAAGATTGATGGGGGATACTCTAAACCTAAATCTAGATCCAACCGCCAAGTATGGGATCATACTCTGAACGATACTGTGAGCCCCAATGGAACCAAAATCCGAGTAGGGTGTCATACTAATGATGATTCCAAAAGCCCTAAAAAATCCACCTTCTACACAAGGGATCATATATTTTATGATTCCACATACCCAATTGAAATATCCCACTATGTAGGATATCGTATAACCAATGATTCTTCAAACCATGCTAGTTATTCCTACATGAAAGGGGGTCTTATCCTTATGTACGATGATCATGATGATACCCAAAACTCTATACATAGAATTATATATGATATAGGATCCCACCCCAACCACTTGTCATTATTCATAAGCTCTATTTGAGCTCATCCTGTCAATGGAGATAAGAATCTTCTGTTGAGGACGTAATTACACACTATACCCTTATATGGATAGACTAAGGGAAACCACTCATCCAAAAATGGTCTATATATTGCTAAGGGAATAATACTACAAAATTCACCACACAACACATCTCTAACACCAAAATCATTGACACCATTACAACGAACATGGAAAAATTATTTGGAGATGCTACTCACTGGTCTCTCTCAGAGTCCAAATAATAGACATGCGTAGGGTATAAATATCAAAGAGAAGTACATCATGTGTAACCTCTGTACATGATGTGAGTCTTGAAACCATTCCTATGACTTGTATCCTCTCATCACACAACATGTATTTGGGAAAATTCATGGTGTGTACCCCAAGTCACATGGCATGTGGCCTCATTTGATCCCATGGATGTGTCCCCGCCCATACATTGTTAGTTGGGAATGTCAACCCACATGTTGTGCACCAATAGTACATGGTATATCATGGATACCTGGATCCTTGGTTGATTCCCCATCCCATGCCTGTATCTGGCACCCCATTTTCATGTATTTCGTTATGTACTTCGACACGTCTATGTCCATTAACATGGTGTGGCATCCCAAGTCTTCAGCCACATGTCTTGGTCTCACTAAATGGTGTGTACCCCCAGTACACAGTGTGTAGTTACCAATGTTTATCTTCCCTACATGGAATAATAAAATGATGTGTTCTCCTATATCACACTCTATGTGATCAGGAATTTCGAATGGGAGTTCCTTACAAGATGGCCAATACTCCCCTATATCCCTCATAACCCACAAACCTACCCATAGGGGATATCTAGTATTCATAATAATTCTCTAAAAGATTATGTCGATTCATAAAAGAGATATTGGGATGTAAATCTCATAAATCCAACTACATCATGGTCAATTGTTGATTTTTGGATTATAGATCCATGCTCCGATGATTCTAAACCACGTTCCAAACGAGGACACCTTGAAGATTTAAGATCTAAATATCCACTTCTCCTTGGGTTGGACTTGGTTAGTCCAACAAACAAGGGGGAAATACACCCCAATATTCAACCAAATAACGGTTAAAAATTTGTAGGATTGGGTTTTATTAATTAAATTTATTTAATTAAAAACCACCACACATAAACCATCCAACACACCCTCAACTGATCTCCTAAAACAAACATTCATTATATTGATCTAAGTGTAAACACCACATTTTAAACTCAACCGCCAACTCTAATCATAGATCCATGACCCAAATCACGATTTATTCCACATTTACTAAAACTTTTCACATGTGATAAAATATATTTAATATGTTCACTATCATCAAAACCCGAGAATCCTCCACTGACTTAGTGCCTAGACTCATAAATATTCCTATAAATACTCTATATTATTACATGACAAAATGAGATCCACTACAATATTCACATATATAGAGAATAACATGAATCAACAAAGATAGTTAGGGATAATTAATGAATATGATCTCCCTATTCCCTACCATCCAAGAAAGGAAAAGAAGGAGACTGAATCTATTAGAAAAAAATATCATTCTAATCATTCCATGATAAAGATTAATAATGACCCAATAATTATAGATTTTAAAAGGATAACTTTGGAAATTATAATGGATTGTAAGATATCATACCCTTACAAAATTATTTAGAAAACACCTCTCTAAGAGAAGATCAAGGAATCAGAATGTGGTGATCATGAATTTAAATAAAAGTTGAAAGAAATAAAGGACGGGAAGCTTCATGATTTCCATATTGATGTTGATAGTGTGACTTAGTTTTGAACTAGGATTTGTGTACCTTCATCACATGAGATATAGAAGAGCTATTGGATAATGAAAATTACTTATATTTTTTCCTCCATATTATGATCACAATTTCATATCAGGGTCCCCATGATAACTTCCGATGGGACAACATGATGGACGAGATTGATGAGTACTCATAAAAGTGATGGGTATATTTGAATATTAAATTATAATGATATAATTACAAGGGGATAGTTGAACCATTTCTTATAAACTTGTGTAAATGTGAGAACATCACAATATACATTTTCGGTAGTATCCAAAAGGAATCCAATGAAAACAATGAGATATGGGTTATGGTGGATAAACTCACCAATACTGCCCACATCATCTCAGTTGGGGATGATTTATCGCATGAAAAACATTCCATGATATATGTAAAGAATGTGGTGAGGAATCAAGGGTCAGCACCAAAGATTGTCTTTTATCGTGATTCAAGGACCACATCCAAATGTAGAGAAGTATTCAACATTTTCTATGTAATTTGTTGAATTTAAATGAATCATATCAGCCCAAGACTATTAGCTAATCTAAGAGGACAATTCAAACACAAAAGGACATTCTGAGAGACTTCTCAATGAAATTTAAAGGATTATGTGATCATCGTATACCATTATTTGAGATCTCATACAAAAATTTATCCCACCCATGTATTCAAATGGATCCATATAAAGCACTATATGGGATGCATTATTGAAATCATACTTGTGGGGAAGAAGTTGGTGAATAAATTATACATGGTCATAAAATCATAGAAATATGACAAAAAGGATCAATCCATCCAACAACATATTATATAAATTTAGATTCCACAAAAGATCACTAAAAACAACCGTCAAAGGGGCAGGGAGTTTTATGTTGGATGAAAATTTTCCTTCGAATATAACTATAGAATAGAGTCATGTGTTTTTGAAAGAAAGTGAATCTTATTCCTTGGTACATTTCCCCCTTTATGTACTTGATCTCATAGGATTATTGGACTGTCGACTAGAAATTCCTAAAAATATGACTCAAGTTCATAATTGTTTCTATGCATATCTCTATAGAAACTAAATACTTGATCCCTCACATGTACTAAATCAAGAAGTGGTACAAATAGAGAATGACATCTCGTATGAGGATTAGTTAGTGAGGGTCTTATGCCACAGAGAAAAAGTTTTATGTAACAAGAAGACATACCTGGTCAAGGTATTGTGTAAGAACCATAAATATGAAGATATGATGTGGGAATTAGTAGAAACAATGAAAAAATGTTCCCTTACTTATTCTCAAACAAGAATATGAGATGAAAATTTATGGAAGAGTTTTATAAAGGTGGTGGTGATTAACAAACCATTCTTCATAGATGATATTTGTTAAAATAAATGTGTGATGTGTTTTATTATATAGTATTATACACCTACAACATGTAAAAAATAAATAGAAATTATATCATTAAAAAAATAGTTAAATTAAAAAGAGGATAATCCCCTTATAATTAAGAATTTAATATTGAAAAAATATATAAATTTACAAAAGAGTAATGGGAAAATGTAGTTCTCTCCAATCTTTTGGAATCATCACCCCACGTCCTACACATCAAAATAGAAATAAATATAATAATACCAGTCGAAATTTAAGAAAATGAAAATATTTATCATTGGTATTAATTTTTGTGATTGATTAATAAATAAATAATTTCTTATCTATATGAGGTATCATGACCATTGGAACAGTAATGTTACCATTGGACATGATACATTATAGTTGGGAGTAGTTACCAGCCCGTTAGGAATAATAACCTGACTACTGGAATTTTAATTTGACTAAATATTTTATAAAATTTATCATAAATTATATTTATAATGAGTAATTTAAGTACATATTTATATTATAATGCCAGAAATTAAATATAAATAATAAAAACTAAAATAAAATATATGCACATTTTTAACAAACTCCATTTTAAATAATTAAAAAAAATTAAAATAAAAAATTAAAATAACCTACATTATGAAATCATTATGATAAAATGATTTTAATTTTTGAAAGAAAAACATCAAATTTTTTATAGGATATTTTTTGGTAATTTTTTGAAATACTTCAATTTATAGGTGAATAATAAAAATACAGTTTTTAATAACTTGTGTATTTTGAATTACATTATTTATTATTTCATAATGACATAAAAAATTAAATAAATGTTGAATCAGTGAAAATATTTAATGTTTTATAAATTATTCATCCAAATGTAATAAAAATTGTTTTCAAAGCTAAAAATTACATTCCAATGACAAAAGTCAAGTGTATTCTATTAAAAATCATTTTCCACTTTCCTTTTTAAAGCTAGTAAATTAAAATAAAAAATTGTTTTAAATTATTAAAACCACCCTATAGTATTTTTGTTATTAATTATGTCAAAAATGTTACTATTACAATGTTTAACATAGATCGGATATTATATTAAATATTGAATTATAAAAATACCTCTCTTCACAAGTATTAATAACCCATGTCCCTCCACTAGTAATACCACTCCTCCAACTCTTTCCAAATCCACATCCCTAGCCAAATAGACTCTCTTAAGACCCATATAAACCATTCAGATGTAATGGAGTAATAATACACTAATCTTTCTAGATGTTAAAAGGAACCACTTTGAGAAAGAGGTAACACCTTTTAAAACGTTTATTTAATTATCCATTTATAATATCATGTCATCTATGTCATTTCTAATTAAAAAATTATTAAAATAATAATATATAATATTAAATTGATCTTAAAAAGTTTCATATAATATAAAATTTTTATCTTCAGTATAATCATATATTATATATCTCACTTCACATCAGATAATGTCTCTTTAATGACTAGTGAACTGCCAACAAAGAGATTCCCAATTACTATATCAGAACCAACTTTATATATGGTTATAATATTTTTTGATATATAATGTATGAATGTATTTATTTTAAAATTATGGCATTAATTATAATAATATATAAATTATGATGAACAATAATAGAGAAATCAAAGAAATGGCGAGGTTTTTTTAAAGAAAACATGATATGAAAATGTTTCACCAATAATTATAAGAATTAAGAAATATAATTCAATAATTTTAATTGAAAAATAGTATTATAAATGAAAATAATTAACATTAATTTCATTTTTTTAATAAACCTGCATTTATTATTCCGGAGGGGGAAAAGTGATAAATTTAAATAGTATTTAAGAAAAGGCATTTCTCAAACCTAAACTCTTTCTTTTAGATTATATAATATTTCAAACATATTTCTATATGAATTTTACTATAATATCCAAAGTATGTATATTAAATATTATTTATATTTTATTTTTGGTATGTACATTTTTTCCGCCTTTCCAACTATTTTCTGATCCACTTACAATTATTTTTAAAAAATCCATAAATTTTCAAAACCTATCAATATTCCCCTTCAGTTTTTCTCCATTCAATGGAGAAAATGATTTTTTATTCCAATGTAAGATTTATAGTCTTTATATTGAAAAGTCAATTTTCATTTCCTGAAATATGATATGTGAAATTTTAATAAAATTTCATTCATTTCCATTGGTTGTTTAATGAAAATGATAGTTGAACGCAAATGTGGCATACATGATTATGAAAATTTTATGATGGTATAGGTGGGACTAGAATTATATATCGCTTCAATGCACTTGTTAATATGATATATCTCATAATATAATGTGTATTATGTGTGAACAAGATGTTTTCTTCATTCTCAATTATGATGTTTTGATTTTTGACCTTATGTAATATGCGAACATCATGCTACCTTTTTTCACAAAAATGTGTGGTATTCAGACACTATGATATGATTTTTCAATATTGGGAATATGCCACATTCTATTACATTATCCAATGTTTCTTTTATAATTATGATGATGATCCTATTATTATGATATACTGATGTTGATTATGCCCACCCATGTACTGTTGATTTGTGTCCCTTATTCCTCCAATTTTTGGGATTTTATCTTACCACATTATTTTATGTACATCCTTAAGTAATTAGATGTTTTAAAGAGATCATGAGATATTTTGAAAAAAAGGTATTAAGAATTTAATACAGTCTATGTTTTTATTACATATAATTGATGTATGAACATAATTTTCCTATGATAATAGACCATTGGATCTAGGATTGTATCACTATTCTATTGTTTCTTTTAACTATAATGTAATATTCATGGAAGGAAATATATATGTTAATGTACTATTGAAACCACTTGAGCTGAAATACCATATCTATATCCTCCTTTTACCCTCTAGACTCATTAGTACTTTCATCTGAAACCTATACCAATAGATTTCCTATAATTTAATTGGTCAGAAGGTCGAAAAACATACATTTTTAGAAGAACATAATTTGAATAACATTGTAGATATTTCCACTACTTAGTCTTTATATTATGAGATAGAAATATCCATCATGTGTATATAGAGTTTACCTGATTTTTCCGTTATATGGAACGAATAGTGTAATTCCTCCTTAGATTTCCATCATTTGTTGAATTTTATTATTTATGGTAGAGTGAGAAAATATGTTTTTAAAGGACGATGATTTTTATACTAATCTAGTTTGATTTGTTTGGGGCGAAATTTCAGTTTTCCTAGACATTAAAATCAGTGGAAAGTTAATTACACGAAACATTATAGATGGAGTTTTCTTTTATTCTTTTTCTTTGATCTACCATTAGTTAGATTTCATCTATTTTTTTGTGATTGTAAAAAAGGATTATATTATGATGTTAATGAACCTTTTTATCATTAGGTTTCACATATCTCAATAAACATCATTATTTTTATTTATTTTTCTTTTTTGGATGTCTATGTTTTGGTATATGTACATATATGATGATTTAATGTTATCATATGATGTACTAAACCTTTATTTACATCTATTGAATATTTGAGATCATGTTGTAATATAATCTTTAGGTTGAACACAATGGATTATAGGAGAAGATATTAATCTATTAGTTTATAGAAAGTATCTTTTTATATGTTGTTTCAATTAATCCTAAAGAAATTATAAGTCAACAATTAGATTTTTTTTCAATTGGAATATATAAATTCAATGGGACGATTCCAGTAATAGAATAAGATACATCTGAAAGATGAATATTTTTCATTTTTCGTGATTTTATGCACCATGTAATTTATAAAAAAATATTATTATTTATTTTATTGAAGGGGATTTTTTTATAGTATATGAATTTGATGTTTTCATTATTTGTCGAATAATTCAAATAAAAGAGAATTATGTAATCAATCTAGTTTTTCTGATCCGTGTAATTAAGGGATTATAGGAAGAGGAAGATAGTTCCCTTCCATCAAGTTTATATTCAGTAATGCTTTGGGAAATTGATCATTCCTTTTCCTAATTAGTCTGGTCGATGGATTATTTAGATAAGAAGATAGATATAGTATAATGAGTTATGTAGTTAAGGATATTCTGATCTTGTAATAGGGATACCAACGATCAGGATTGTAGATCCAATATCAAATTCGGATAAATGTGACAGATTCTTATGAATTGGAAATGTTTCAGTAAATAAAATCATTTAGGGGTATTTGAGTTGTTACTCAACACTTTAAGGATTATTTTTAGATGATTATTTTTATTTTAATTCCCATATAGTTTCAATATTTATTATACAATGGTCTAACTACTAGTATGTTTATTTCATCCCCTTTTTTATTTTTAACTATAATATTTTATCAGAACGTATATTTTTTGGTCAACAGAATAAATGATTGGGATGAAAATTATATTTTTTCATTACAACTATTATTCAACCATATTGTAGTAATATATCACTCTTATTCTGAAAAAATAATAATCATATTTTAAATAATAGTTTTATTATATGATGAATTGTTATTGTTGGGGGTTTATATGGTCAAATAATATAAGATGTTTATTGTGAATTTATTTATTTTATCCAAGTTATAAATAATAAAGATATTTACTATTTTGAAGGTGTTATCATTTTAATTTGGTAAAAGAGAAGATAATTTCCCCTCATTCCATCTCTTGTGATATAGAGGTTTTTGTCATATCATTGAATAATACGAAAAGGTGAATTTATTTTCTATGATACTATATTGAATTTGAAGACTAGAATTTGAGGAAGTTTATGGAAAACATGTAGATATGTCGATAAGAGTTATAATTTGGAATATACCCTGACCACATCAACACTAAAAGGGTCACTTTTGGATCCACATCATAAAATGTTTAAAAATTATTCATTTCAGCATGATTAAAATAATTACATGAAATCCGCGGGATAATCCAAGCATAATTACAATGATTTTATAATTTTTTGATGAATTTATTGTGAAAAATTAAATTCACCCTTCCATCTTTGAATGGTTACCTCAAGTGGTATCAGATAATTAATGAAAATTTTAATGTATACTTTAAAATTAAATTTTCGATAATTTTAGTATTGGGTTACAATACGAACCTAATGGAACTAACAACACATCTATTTGAGGCCAAAATTCTAAGATATGTCCATTTGAAGATTGATATATTTTCATGTACTTATTATTATTATTATATTTTTTTATTTTTTTTCAAAATAATATTTAATAGTTAAATTCTTATATTTTATATTATTTTGCGGTGGAATTGTTGGTAAACATGAGCAATCCACATTTTTTTTAAAATATTAATAATAAAAACAGGAGATCCAATCCAATAATATTTATAGTTAGGTTAAAAATACAATAAATTATACAACACATCGTTAATTTTATTCAACTATATAAACTCCCCATGTCGCAGATCCTATAAATAATAAAAAAAAATAAAAATAAAAATATTGTTATGTTCGATAGCATTAAATATATATTTATTTATTTATTAAAATGATATTATTTTAACAAAAAAATTATTAAAATAAATTTGAATCTACCTGTAATTAATAATCCATCCATGATTAATAAATATTCATCGAATAAAATAAATATTATATTCATGTAACTTGTGAATATTATTTATTTATTAGTATGATCAATAAAACATTAAAAAAATAATATTTATACACTTGAAATATATAGAGATTTATGATATTCTAGATATACTTATAGTAATTTAATCTAGGAGAATTTATTAATAAAAATAGGAAAAACACCTCAAAAATCCTAAATCATCATCTGGGAACACATCATGGAACATATAAAGAATAATGATGTCAAAATTATAATAAGACACCACCATATGAATTCTCACCGTGTAGTATAAGACCTCTTTTAACTAATATCTCAAATTATATGAATCACAGTTATTTCATCAACCTATAATCCCAATATATCATTATTTTCCATTCAAAAATAATCTTTTCTATTATATAACTTGGATATGAATTTATACCATACACTTCCATATCAATTAATGGGAAATGGATATCTTCTTCAATTAAATAAAATGCAAAAATAATTTCTTGACCATTCATGTAATTCTATAACACTTATGATGCATCCAATATATGATACCCCACCATAAATATATACCATCAAAATTTCCATCCATACATGAAATGTACATAATTAATGATACAATATAATAATGATCATAAGTCTATGGAACAATAAAAAAATTAGTTAAATAAATTTCAATATAAATATAAAACATATGGAATTATTATTGGTGATTTTTTCCTCAGGAAATCCCTTATTAAATATCTCCATGTAAAAAATGCATAGGAATATGTCATAAAGTATTTTGAAACTATAATACCTTACTTTTAAAAATAATCTTTATTACATCAAAAATATGTATGTACATTATGGAATATATATTTTTTATGAATATTTTCATCCCATCTCAGTCCTCTCAAAAAAATATATTTCTTTTCACCATTGGTTTTTACAAATATAATTATTATATTTTCACATATTAATGTTATATTGAAGAATAACCATTATATTAAAAGAATTTATATAATATAGTAATTATAAATAAAAAATAGGTTGGTCAAAGTGAACCAACTCCCAAAAAATTCCACTTTCACTATATAAAATATCTACCAACTTATAACATGCTGGATCTTAAATGATGTTCCTTCATCAACTGAGGTATGAATTTAGTCAATGGTTATCCAACATTTACATTTGATTCAAAACATTTGAATGAGACCTAATGTATTTATGTAAAACCACTCAAGATATGATATCACTAAGTACATATATTTTTCTTCTAACATTAAATTTAAATCATTCATATCCCCACTATTATAATATGTTCATTATATACATTATGATTATATTTTTTTAGGGCTTTGTTTAGTAAAAAGAACTCTATAAACATACATTAAATACATAGGTTCAAATATGGTAATGGTAGAATACTATTGTTACTATAATATATATTGTATTTGTACTATAGAGTGACACTAATCAATTTAATTATTTCTTCAGGTCACATAATTAGGCCTTCAGGTGATAGGACATTTAGTCCAACCATAGGCCTTCAAAAATATATAATTAGTGAAAACAAATGAATTCTTTTAGTTCATAGGTTATTTAAGCCAAGAATCATAGAATGTATAGTTTACTAGAAAAAACCATGGATAGCTGACCAGAGTATAAACAATCTCCTTGTGGATAAAACCATAAACAATATTAAAGGAGGGATACGGAACAGGCCACCCGATTGTGCATCTCTACACAAGGGCACTACAATCCATTCTGAAAATTTGGTGGTGAGATGATGTATACATTATGGTGTTTTGGGATGGGGTTATTATAGTGTAATTAATTCATAATGATGTAAAGGTATTGATCCCATTTCCTTTCATGCGATGTACTTTAGGATTATCGACACTTGTATTGGATGCCATAAAATGATTCCCCCACAACCTATTTATAAAAGGGGATCATCCTCAAATAATATAAAAATTATATGGCCTTAGGAAAATTTTATGTGTGTATTGATCATCACTGATAAAATTACAAGACTGCAATAAATCATTATGTACTTATAATAATTAGTTATTTACTTTATAAGTCACAAAATACATGTTATTTATATATATGAATACAAATGACTTCAATTAAATTTTATTTCTCAATACCATGTCATATTTGTGGAACTGGATCAAACTGAATACATTGAAAACTAGTTATGTATTACCTAGATACATATTTCTGTAACCATATACATATACATTGAAAATTTCCTTCTTATATTATAAAATATTATTGGATAGTTCTAAATTTTACTTCATGCAGTTTTCATTGTGAAAATTGATATTAATCTATCATGTTTTATGTATATGAAATATTAAACCTCAAAAAATATCATTAAATAAATTATTTATTTTATTTTTCAATAATATATATTTATATTAAATATCTAAATCCCCTCATGTGTTTCAACACATAATCTTAGAGAAGTTTAATTGTTGTGACATAGAAAAAAATTCAATATTGAATCACCCCATCTTATTTTTAAAAAACAATTTCAATATATATATTATGACGTGGGGTATCAAAACCCCAGATCAACATCAATAAATATTTTCCATATAACTTGGGTAACTATATTATGTCATTTATTTAGAGAAATATTTTTTCAACTAATTCTACACTAACTATTAAAATTAAATTAGATTAATATATTTTATCAAAATATTTGAATTTGAAAACAATAGTTCTCTCAATTAGATTTTGTAATAATTGGTAAAAATATTCAATCCATGACTTAATTCGTACATTGATCCATCAATAAATAATTGTATATTTTATATCATGAAAGATAACGAAGGATTTAGAATTCTAATGCATTTTAGCATCTCTATTGGCATGAATATTTCTATATTGTCACCACATTGAATGATATTAATTATTTAATAAAAAAATTAATTTATAGTTAATTAGTCTACTGTCTATGAACATAAATTCCTTGGATGCCCTTTTGAACATATTAGACTTCACATAAGTGGGAGTTACTATAAAAAATGTTAATTTTGCTACTTGTAATATTTTTTTTTAATTCATATCCACTAAAAACATTTACCTTATTTCTAATTACTGCTTCCTTGTATGATAAGAGGTCACTATTCTTAATGAATAATATATGAACTAAATATAAGTATATATAATGATATCTATTTGTATTTAGATTTACCGCTATCATATTTGGTGTCTGTGTTCCCCTGCAAAATCATATGAATCTCATGAATTGACATTATTCAAGTATACATTATTATAGTACCTATAATATATATATTACCCCATATCATATAAGTATAGTATTTAATTTTACACTGTATATTTTATCAGAGGGATAATAATATACTTAATAAGAAATGACAATTAACTATGATAACCTTTAAGTTATTTTTCATCAACATTTTTTTATAAAACAATCCATCAAAAATGCATGTGTCAAAACACATGAATTTGTTAAATAGTATATTTCATTAATATTATAACTTAAATGATTTTAATTTTTCATTATCATTTCTATATGATTATGATTCAACACCACCATTTCATATTAATGTATTAGAAGGTTTATTTGAAGATCATATAAATTTATAAGGCTTCTCATCAATATTCTTTAAACTAACACCATGAATCTAATTTGTAAAAGGAAACATGAGTTTAAGAATAACACCAATATATAATTTAATGTTTAGGGAATCATTGGTTAGAAACATTTTTATTACAACTACTAAAATTTCTATTATCATCTAAATAAGAATATTCCATTATTAACTTTTGGATTCCCATAATTACTTTAATGAATCTCACTATGTTTGTTAATTTAGCACTAGTTGCAAATTGAAATAGTTCATATATGATTTTTTAAATTTTTAGAGTTGTTTTTTATTTTTACCCATTTAGTACCAAAACTATTCTTTTACTTCAAAAAATTATAATTACACCTACCAAATACATAATAGTTTTAGATCCACAGATTCTAAAAAATTGTTCTCGGTATAGGCTTGTAATTTACTTCCAATATTTCTAAACCAATTACAATATTTCCTCAAATGAGTATTAAATGGGTAAAATATATAAATTATTAATCATTTATTGTGAATTTTTAAATTTTTGAATGATGTATTGTTAAACTATTAAGCATGAAATACCCTGAAAATATTAATTTCAAATATAAAAATATTTCTCAGTGTATCTAATCTCAGTACTGATATAATGTTTCAAAAACATCTCAATTAAGATGATAGTTTCAAATACTATAATCTTTCCCATTTGAAATTAATTTTTAAAATATTACCTATTTAACATGGAGATTGGTATAAATTATACACATGAATATAAATTTAATTATTTTAATATTTATAAATTTCCGCGACATCAATATTTATAAAAAATAAGGGTCAAATATGTTATTTAATTCCCAGTAAATTTATATAGTAATATTTTCAAAATGATTAATATATAAAACGAGTGATATTTTTATTTATTTATATTAAATTAATTGTAGTTTCTATTCTAGTAACCATTTTTGTTACTTGATAAGTAGATATCCCCATGTGTATTGTTACCTCGAAAAATATATTCTTTCTTTGATGGATAATGAAAAGGAACCATTAATTCATGCCTATCATTGGCCTTTCAACTGTTTCAAATAAATATTTCATGCTACGTATTGTAGAAATACATTATAATATATCTATATAAGGTTATATATGTGTAATAAATATATTTTTGAGTTGATTATCTATACCATTCGATTTATAATTGTTAATGAAAATTAAAAATATGGGTATAAATTATAAAAACTGAGATTCATGGATATTGTTTTACCCATATAGAGCCAAAAATATTCATGTTGTCCATGTAACTTTTAATTTTAAGTAAAATATAACGAATCGGGTATCAATATTTTTTCAGACACCATTAAAATATATTGATAGGTCCCTTTATCTTCTTCATCTATTTTTCATTTTTTGTTCATGGAGATAAGTCAAAAGGAGAATTGCATTAATTTCAGGATTTTTATATTCATACCTATAAAAATATAAAATAAAATTATGAATTGAATATTTAAATAATCTTATACATATCTCATGTAGGCTTTTTTTCACCATCACACAATCGATGAGGTATAAAATCTGGTATATTTGATTATAGCACTTATGTCTTCTTTTCATGGAATGGTATTATATGCGAGCTCGAAAGAAACTCCAAAATTATTTTTTCTAGTGATTACTTTTTTTATAATATTTTTTTAAGTATTACATGGTTTTTCTTAACATGTCATGTAATATATAAAATACAATTTAGGAAATTTATCTTTATTAATAGTTATGACATAATTAATAAATTAATTACGTCTCCCAATATTTTTTCAAATCAGAATAGTCCACACATTTAAATTTAGATTAACCAGGTGCATATATATCATATATGAAAATAACTATATTACCCTTATCCTAAAAGTTACTATATTAATGAAAATTATTTAATGTTGTTTATGAATGCTTTTCTTTCCAAACGAATTGACTTCAATCTCCCTGATTTGTTTTTTGGGATTAACAATCCTAAAATCATAAAATTGATTTCATTAAACACTTATCTCCAAATTATATTTATTGAACAATTGTAATTAAAATTAAAACCTATTTGGTTAAGTAAAACCAATATATTTATTATGACTCTCTGATATTTTGAAATTCCTTCAATCACGACCTAACTGACAATTCATTCAATGGATTCATCCTAAAACAAATAATGCATGTTGATAAGTGATGTAATATTTATTTGATGTAATTTTGTTAACTTGTGTGTGAAGATTCTTATTATATTCCAAAAATTATTTTAAAAATTATTTTTACTTATATAAATTAACCATGTTTAACAAAATAATATATCATTTATAAATTTAATTTTTTTCATGATAGAAATATGGTTTTATTTATCATACTTTTTAATTTGTGATAAAACTCACCACATATCCATGCATAAAAATTAATTACATTTTTATTAATATTATCTATTAATTTTTGTTAAATTATTCAATGTGATCACATATAATTATACAATAAAAATTGATTAAACATGAATCAAAAATAATAAAAAAGACTTTCTCATGAATTTTTTCTAATAGTCGATCTATTGAGAAAAATATAGATCAAATGTGATCCCAAGGGAATTACAGGACTCATCTATGGATAATAATTTAAACAAAATTGCATCATCCTATGAATTAATTTTTTTTGGTTTCCCATTATGTCTCGCCTCAAATTTCATTTCTACAAAGCCTTATTAATTTCATTTATTATATATAATTTATTCATACATAAAAAGAATAAAAATGAATGATATATTGTTTTATATATGTGACATTAGGTTTTTTCCTCATAATCAATGATTTGGATCCCATCATGATCCCTTCAATGATGATGTTTTCATGGGAAATTCCAGATGAGAAATTTTTATTAATAGCCACATATGCTCCCTAAATCTCATTGATTTCAATATTTAAGAACTATGTGATAGAAAGTTGAATCAAATCACATTTTTTTATTTTTTTATTATTTCATAAAACATACCATATATCATGAAATGGGAGGAGGGAAAATTCTCTTCTGTTTTTTTAAGAGAAAATGATAACCCGCTATAAAATTTGACAAGATAATAGTATTTATAGCAACATTAAAAATAAAATAAATTTTGTAATAACCCATTAATTTTATTTGACCTTATAAAAACACCATTTCATGTATCCATTAAATAATAAAAGTGATATTTAAAATGCAATGTATGTTTTATAAAATTTTAAAAAATGAGTTAATATTTATTTATTTATCCAAATGATATTATTTTTTAAATTAATCTGAAAAAATGATATGTTTCTACCCATAAAAAATAACCAAACCATGAATTATAAATATTAATATAAAACAATGAATATTACATTCACATGTGTTGTGAATAATATTTATTTCATAGTAAATTCTACAGAGCATTAAATAAAGAAGATTTCTATACTTAAAATATATATTTATTTACGAGATCTGAGATACCCATAGATTTGAATCTTCTTGGACCATTCCATAATGTTAATATGAATAATAAAACTATGTTTTATGATCATTATATTGAAACCCTTTATTATACCAATAATGAAAGAATTAGTCAATGTTTTAATATTGAAAACATCCCTATGAATTATCATAGTGTTATGTAATATTTTATTCAACTGATATCTCCACATGTAAGATTCACACATCTACTATCAAAGCATATGATTGATATATCATTCCGTAACTTTTTGAAATTATCTTGGTTGTAAAATAACACGATGTTAGATTTATACTATACACTTCAATCTCAATAAAATTTTCAGATATACCTTCCCCTATTAATATAGAAATAAAAAAACTATTTCTTAACCATTTAATTAATTCCACATCCCTTGAGACTCACCCAACGTATGATACCTATCCAAAATCATATATCTCTTTAGTTTTTGTCCGTATATAAAAGTATTCAACGAATGATACTATTTAATAATTATCCGAAGCTTTTGGACCATTTCACCAATTCATAGATATTAATATCTAATGACACATATGACATGTGAATTCTTATTCGTTGGTCCCTCCTCGTGATGTCTCATCATAGTTATGAATTTTGAACTTCATGAGAAGAAGTATCATTATCTTATGTGTCACCATTAGGTAATAGACACAAATAATATGTGCCCAATCATAATGTTGTATCTAAACCATAAGACATTTATTTATGACTAATTTCAATACATCTCAATATTATTATTATAGTGGAGAACAATTATAATCCACTAATGTGAAAAGTATCAGAAGTACACTATCACATATTATTGTTATACATAATAATAATAATTATGTTATTATAATGTATATAGTCTAGTAATTTAATGAACAAATATAGTTACATCAAATAAAAAAAATTATAACTCTAAATTACACTAATCCAACTTCTAAAAAACATCAACTCGTTAGATCTCCCATGATGTTCATGTTTTTCATAATGTTTGTATGTAAAAATAGTTCTTCCAAATTTTAATCTCGAACTATTATTTTGATAATGACATCACCAATTTTAGTAATATCCCCCAAGAGATGGTATCCCAATGTATATATACTTTTTACTCCACTGTAATCTAAAAACATCAATTTTTATTACTATTATAATGTTAAAAATATATATATTTTTAAAATACTTTTATTTCTTGATATGATTCCATGGAATAAAAATCATTATTTATTTATACTATTTATTTAGCTACAAAAAATGATGAATCATTATTGATATTTATTGATATGGAAACCATTTTCTTCAAAAATATTTTATTCACCATTCCTTTAACAAATATATTGTATTAGATAAAACAAATCTGTACGAAAATTAGTTTTATATTACCTTGATAACTATTATTCGTATATTTTCAATATACTTAGAGTTCATACCTTATATACTATCATGTAATATTAATCATTCAAACTACAACCTTATGTGGATATCTTCGTTGAAATTTATTTCATCCGAACTCATTTTAGGTATTAAAAAAATCATATCTTAGTACAAACTATAGAATAAATTCTTATTTATAAGGGTTTTGTTTAATTACTAAAATCTCATCAGGTGTTTCTACAAATAATCTTTAAGAAATTTATTCCATGCAACATAGATAATAATTTGATCTTTTAACACTATAATTTTATATTTCAAATAAATTACCAACCAATTTAATATAACTAGTTATATGAATATCATATATCAACCAATGTAGGTGTTGTTACCTTGAAAATTTGTTACTACTTTAAGTATTTTATTTGTAGAAATATTTTCCAAATTATTCTTCAATAATTATATACTAACATTTATTTTCTTTATGTAATATTCATATTTCACTTGGAAAAATTTGGTTCTCTCCCTAAATTTGGTAGACTCATTAGAAAATATTAATCCCATGATTTAACATACAATTTGTTCTGTTAATCTATACTAGGAACATTAATTCCCTGATAGATACAAAGGATTAAATAATTCTAATTGATTTAATCATCATTATTGGTGAAAATGTTTCTATAGAAGCGTCACATTATATGATTAAAAATCATTAAAAATAAATCAGTCATTATTTGTAGATAAATTAATGTCCATGATCATATATTTTTTGATAATTCATTTATACAAATATGTGTTTGTATAATGTGAAGATAATAATGAAATCCAAACATCATTTTGATGTATGGAAGGGATTTTGAAAATTCATATACACATAATTATTTTATCTTATTTCAAACTATTACATTTTCATAGGATAAGAGTCCACTATTTTGCATTAATAATATATCAGGACAATTAAATAACATAAATCTATATATCATTATTTTTATATTTCTTATATAATATGTTTTTCTAGAACAACTACTCCCACTGTTCCATACAATGTTGGTTTCACCATTCCAACTTATGTGAAACTTTTTCATGGAATTCAATAAAGTCAATTTGTCTCCCACATTATTTAGTGGGCATGTTCTCTCTTCTAATTAAATTATAGTATTTTAATAAAATATCAATATTTAATCTTCAGGATGGTAATGTACATAATAACATAATATAATAAACTATAATATAATGTTTTTTTTCATTTTTATGATTTTTTCATTAATATTCCTTAATATTGGTATGCTTGTAAACACTTGAATTTTTTATATAGAGGATTTATTTCATATTATAATTTTTATGATATCTATTTTCAATATATTTAGAATATGGTTAAGCCACTATTTTCAAAGCTGGTCTCCAGATAAGTAATTAAATAATGAAAAAACTTGTAGTTATCATCATTAACCCTTTATAAGCTAACACCATGAATTTGATATCTAAAAGGATATGAATGTTTAAGAATAGCTTCAATATATATTTTAATGAATGATTAATTCTTGGATAGTACTTTTTTGTGATCACCAACTCAGAACAAATTATTATTTTACTCAAAATATAGCCTACATCACTTTATGATTTCTTAAATATCTAAAGAGAATCTAATGATGTTCATGAATTTACATTATATTATAATTGAAATAGTTTTCATATAATTTTAAACAAATTATTAAATTATTTTTTTCTTATCACATTTTAATAACAAAATGTAATCTTTATCATAATAATTTATAACTAAGAATAGAGAATATGTAATAGTTATAACTCTAAAAAATATATAACATCCTTTTTAGAATATACTTGATATATAATTCTAATTTTTTATGAAAACAATTTACTCTCTTGAACTATGTATTAATTGACTATTTTTTTAACATCCATCATTTATATAAAATTTAATAATTTATCATTCATGTATGATTAAGATAGTAAGTATGTAAAACCATAACCACATTCATTTCAAATATAAAATAATATTTCATTATATCTAATCTCGATATTGAGATAATATTTTTGTTACAAATATTAAAAAAAATATAGTTTAAATACTTGAATACTTCCACATAACAATATTTGGTTAAAGTCATCTCTTTTTGACGTGGGTATTGAACTCTATAAATACATATATCTCTAATTAATTATTATAATATTTTTTTAACTTCCTTAGGTCTTGTATTTTGAAAAAATATATTATTCTATCACTTTTTAATATATAAGAATTTTTAAGTGAAATAATACATGAAATAATGTATTTATATGAACTAAATTATTCTCCTTACTTCTCATTAAATTTATTATTGTTTCTATTCTAATGATATTTCTTGCCACCTGTCGAACTCATAGACTTCTATTCTATTATCTCCCTCAAAAGATATGTTTTCATTGATAGATTTTGAAAAATAATGACCTACTTTATGATTATCATTGTATTTTAAATATTTTCCTTTTCTTGGTTCACCATAAATTTTGATAACCCATATTATCACATGTCCTTATCATCTTGGTGAAGCATAGTGAAAAATTTCTAAAACTACTTCTCTATATAGTTCATTTTTGAATTCGTCGATGAATGAAATAACGTGTGTGGTAATTATGTAAAATGAGATCAATATATAATTTCATATCTATATGGAACCCAAAATTATCGAACTGATTAATAAATGTCATCATATTTTGTGAAATATCAGTAGATAGGTATCTATCATATATCATACACTTGTATAACTTAGTGACAATATAATTTTTCTACTACCAATTTTTTCCTACTTTATTTCATATATATGAGTCAACTGGTGGATACATCCATGTCCTAATTTCAGGTCATTAGTATTAACGTTTCTATTTTCCCCTCTGTTATTGAGTTTGTTACAATTTCAAATACCCCCAAGTTATTTATTTTTATTATATATCTTTTTTACATTAATATTTTATTATCATAATTTTATTATATCAATTTGATTTTGAATAATGAATTTTTTGGTGAATAATTCATTCATTATTGATTTTGATATATTGGAAAACTATTTTATCCTTATTTTTTTTGATTTACAATCACAAAGTCAAAAATTATTTTTTTAATGAAGTTAACTCTAATGAAAATTTCTCTTTATATTTTTATAGTCTATCAAATAAATCATACGTGTTTTTAAAAAAATTCTCTTAAATTTTATGATTGAAAATAATGTAGGATGGGTTAGGGAATTTTGGGGATATTTTGGTGAGTGAAAAATAAATATATTCTCAATTGATGATAGAAATTGAACATGATTTCCATGTAATAATGAAAAAATATGAGAAGGACCCCCAAGGGGGCATGACCGGTGGGTCTAAATTAATGAAAGAAAAATCCTAGATATATTACTTATGGGAATTATTTAGTTCACAAATAGGGGAATTACTTGTAATGATTAATTGAATTTACATAAAACCGTTGTTATTAGATCCACTGTTAACACAATGAAAAAGGTGGAAAATAAGGCCTATTAAATTAGTAATTGCTGAGGGGGAAAATTATGAGTCTAGTAAGCTGGGCGATAAGGATCCATGTGAGGCCAAAAAGGCACCTGAATACACTATTTAGGACTAAGAATTAGTTTATACAAAAATAATGAATAGGTTAGTAGGGAATGTGGAAGCAGAAAAATAAAAAAAATGGAGTTCATTCTCCACTACAAGTATTTGATTCTTCATGGAGTATTTTATATCAATGATCTTGATGGGTTTGAAGAGAAAATATGTGAGAGAATCATTTGATTGGATTTTAATGATGATAAAAGAGTGTGGATAAACAAATATGATCTTCATTTTTATGAGTATTAAATGAGAGTATTTTCAATTTGCTAGAATATATCTAAAAATGGGACAAGACGACCAATCATTTTTAAAATCTTATCAAGGAAGATATGCATATATAGGTAAACACACTTCAATAAGTGATCTACAGAATGATTGATTCTAATAATCTTTATTTTTTATTTAATGATTTTGTGAGTCATTTTGTGTTTAATGCACTATTGTTTTGACTTTATTAGATTCCCACTTATTCCTTTAATGTGATTTAGATATAAATGTTTAATTTTCAGACCTCTCACATAGTTTTAAAAAATTACTCTTGCATAGGTGTAAAAAATCAATATATCATTGTATTAAGAAATGAATATTAAAGAGTTTTAGAAAATTAATCTTATAAATGTTTATACATTTAATCTTATACGTGATTTTCAAAAATCACTATTATAAACACTTTTATTTTATACATATTATTTTAATCCTTATGTAAAATGACTGTTATGACTATTTTTCTCTTATGAAATTAAATATTATGGTAATTAATATAACACTGTTATAATATCTATGAACATGGAAATATAGGATGTATGCAGAACACAACCTATTGTTCATGAACATGACGTTCCCACCATAGTGAATTGGTTTTTAGGTTAAAAAAAATTCAAAATTATAGGAGGAAGTTACATGCGCTAAAGGGTACAACCATCCCACACCTTCTTCAGTTTTAATGTAAATATACAAGGATATACTAGAATATATGGTGTTTTAACACTCTATTTCATTATTTTTTAAATATTTATAATTAATGTTATTTTATATTGTTTATTATAACTCTTTTATAAATTTGTAAAATAATTATAAATATCGAGGAATCAATTTGAAATGGTTTCAAAGTATTTTGATGGAGGATCAAACAAGTCATTGAATAGATATTTTATTTATTATATATGATAATCATAACTATACAATGTCAAAATAATTAATTCAGATGAATTGTCAGGATCTATTAAGGGAACTATTCTATATAATGAATTACATTGATCTTATATTTATAGATAACAAATTAACAAAATAATATTGAGGCTACACTTTATGAATAATGTTTTGTGAGGAACTACTACCGGAATACGATTACAAGAACACTATTTTAGGAATCCAAATTTGGTAATGATCAACATAATATTTCAATATACATGTACAAGTTATATTCCCATATTGATATCTTATAATTTTCCTCACCAGTGATGATGAATTCTGAAAAAATAGCCTCATAAAGAATGATTGTGGAGATTTATTTATAGGAATTACCCATTTATAATTCATCTATAAATAAAACCAAATGAAAAAGGTATATATATGATTTGAATTTATAAATAATAAAAATCAATAATGTTAATAACTAAAATTTTCATATTCAGTCAAATTGAAAAGGAATTTATGATTCACCAAAAGATGAGTTTCCCCAATACTTAATCAAAGGAATGATAATTACTTTACTACACCAAAATTTATATAAAGAACTTGTAGTTAGTTATAATTTTTAGTTTTTAGTTTTTATTATTTTATTATTTTTTTTATAACACATCAGATTCTATGATACCATAAAGTGTTACAAATTTAGTTTTTTTAACATAATCAATAGCTATTAATTCACTAGTTGTGCTTCAACATAATAAAAGTAATTGTTTTGGTTTATCCTTTTTAGGAGACTGTGTCTGATCTAAAACATTAAATAATATTTTTTTCTATACACTTGTTAAAAAATATATTACAGTACGACACCATAATTCATTACGATATTGATATAATTGAAGAGTATAGTTGGGATCACATTGATACGAAGGAAACCAAATTTAATAAATTCATTTATTTATTTATTAAACTTCTCACACTGTGGTTTTGTCTTTTATGACTAAATTATGTTATTCCCCATACAAAAAATTATGAAATAAATATCATAATTTAATTATTTTTATAGAAATTCATTTTCCAACATATTTCCTATTTCCACCACACTCACGAGACCGAACAGTTGGAATCAAAGTGCTCTCTTTTTTTTTGTTTCTTATGATTTATATATTTGGTGAATATTATCTATTTTGATTTCAAATAATTATCCTAGAATTAAAATTTTAAGGTATTGATCTAATTTTAGTTGTAGTAATTCAAGAAGGAGAGATTTTTAATCCTCTTAGGTTTCCTAATTTTAATTTAAGTTATTATGGTTATCGGAAGGACATAATGGATGTAATTTTAATAAATGTATGTATTCAGTGTTGGACCATCATGGTTAAACATCAAAAATTATTTTATGTTGAACAAGATACATAGGGAAGTAATTATAAAACAAAAAATGTTATTAAATAAAAAATTATAAACTATAAATTTTTATTATTAGAATTGTTTATAGTTAAATATTATCATGTAAAAAAAAATTTATGTTTGTGTGATTTTAAAATTCACCCATCACTATGCTGATAAATTATAGAGAACCAAGATCCGTTCACAAGGAATAATTTTATGAGTTCCTGATGTTTGATCATGAAATTATTAATTACATGTACAATTGGTTTATAATTATTTCCAATAATATTAATACTCATTGTACGAGAATAAACAATGAATAATTAATTGAAAGGATAATTCAATCACGGCCAACGAAGTGTCCTTACAAAAGGTGGAAATGGAATAAAATAAGAAATTTAATAAATATAACATGGATGATTTTATTGGATCATTAATTAAGTATGAGTTTGTGTAGAATAATATTGATAATTTAGCTGATGAAAAATAGAATAGAGTACCATTAAATCATGAAAATATTTTTCTTTTTATTTTTAAAGAGAAATTGAAATTTTATCTAGTTATGAAATAATTGATTCTTTAATTCAAAATAAAAAATGTATAAAACAAATTTTGAAGAAAATAAAGGACTTAAGAATCGGTAGAAGAATATGTATAAGAATTAATTCCAAATGAAAGGCTATGATAGAAATAAAAATTATGCTATTAAATATTTTAAATATATGAAAAAGGTTCATAAAAAATAAATGTTTGAGGATTAAAATTAAAAGACTGTAAATAAATAAGTATGAAAAATATAAATAATCACAAGCTAGAATTTTGAATTTCACTAGAGGGTCGAATTTGAGTGTTGTGTATAGAAGTGATAAATTACTAGTAATATTTGTCCCATGGTTTCATATATGATTATGTTTATTAATAATAGTTATTATTATGGTTATTCTTACTATAATTATTATTGATATGAAAGACCCATAGTGAAATACTTGAATGAAATTAATGATAAATATATTGATGAAATTTATTGAATTTCCATAAAATTAAAAAAATTACTGATGGTCAATAGATGAATATTAAGGAAAGTAATAATATCATTTTAGAAAATAACTATCTAAATGATTTGGTTTTAGAAAATGATGAAGTGATAAAGGATAAATCAGTGTCATTTCTCCATTATATTTCTAAACTATAAAAAGAGAAAACAAATTTGAAAAATTATTCACTAAGTAATAAAGCTAAAATATTTTATGTATTCGAAATTTTACAAAAATAAAATTGAAATCATAATGTAGTGGTTGAATGATTAAAGTAAATTCTATATTGGTTAACCATTATTGATAAAATTACTTATGATTTGATGATATCATAAAAATTTTATAGAGTATGGATGAATAGAAATTGAATTGGTTTCAATGTGAGATTACAACCAATGTATGGAAATTAATTTTCTAATGGTAAAACTAAAGGTATTTGTTATGTTACTTGTATAAGGTGAGGTTTGTCTGATCATTATGAAATTGATTTCTCTTCATGTTTTGTTCAATCCATGGGTCTTAAGAAATTACTTTATTCAAAATCTATTTTTAATGTTAAAAATACTAATCCTTCACCGTCATAGGTATCTATAACATATATTCTTATTTTAACTTTATGGTATGTTATTTGATCTTATTTGTTATTTAAACCCTTTCAGTTAGTGATGTTGTGTAATAATTTTTAATTTTCTAGGTAATTATTAGGTTATTTAGATTTTGTATTTTTATTTAATTACATGTCTTTTCATAATTATATGAACATTATTTAACATGTTTTTTGTCTCCTAGCATTTTATATTTATTTATATAGGTTGAAGAGCTCACTGGATTTTAATTTATTGATTTATGATATGTTATTATTTAATATGGGAGAGCATTATAATTTTATTAATAGTTGTTATATATATTTTCAAAAAAAAAAGTTTGGTTGATTTCTTCATTTCTTTTAGCTATCATGTTGAGTTGTGATTCTTTTTATGCTTTTAAAAATGATGTTTTTTAATATTTTCTTATAAATAATTCTTCTACATTTTGAAATTATATAGAACAATTTTCTTCTATTTTGAAATTTTCGTTAATTATCCAAATAAATTATAATTTTAATATTTTTTGGATCATTATGTACTACTATGATTTTATTTTTTATAAATTACTATGGGATTTTGGTATCATTATTCTAGGGAGAGTTTTGCTTACAACATGTAACATATTTGGATTTCTAATTAAATATTTTTATAGTGTTATTTATTAACTATTTATAGTTTTAAATTGAGAATAAAAATTTTATTAAAAATTGTGGGTGGGGGGTCCATGTTTGTTTTTAAATTTTTTTTCAATATTATATAGAATTTTCATATTTTTTTTCATTTTCGAAATAGGGGTTATTACAAGAATGACTCTTTGAAAAACTTTTAAATTTTTTTTTATAATAAAAATTATCCCCACAATTTATATTATATTTATTTTAGTTTTTAACATTAATTGTTTATTTTAGATTAATATTTATGCTTTTGTGTCCTGATATATTTTAATAATAATAATTTCATATATATGTATTGATTTTCTATGAAATTGTATTATCCTAATGAATATTTTATTTTACCATTAATAAGTTTACAATTTGTTTCTTCAGAAACTAGAAATGTGTTACGAAATTTTTTTCTAGAAAATTTTCTATAGTATTAAAATTTTATTCAAACAATTTTATAAAATGAATATATGATGATTATAAATAAATAATACTTATATGGTTTAAAATAAATAAACATATGTGTTTTTATAAAATAATTGTTTCACTTATTGTTACAAAATAATCATCAAAACTGTTATTTAACTATAACAGTTTTCATTAATATTGAAAATAACGCCTATATATTACACATTTTAATATTTTGGGGTTTTATATATTACACTTATGATATTTGTGGACCAGGAAACACTGTTCATATAAAGTTTGCAACATTTTGTTCATGAGAATTGTGAAACCCTGACCCAAGGACACTTAATAGTAAATGTGATGTGGTCTATATGTCACCTCAAGAAAACCTCCTCATATTATATATGTTTTCAACTATACGAAAGGGCCAAATCCAAGCAATTAGGAGATAAGGATCTTGAATCAGATTGCACCGAACAATAAAAAATAACCAATAATCATATGCATCCATAATAAATAATAGTTAATAGTATAAATAGTCATTCATTCATAAATAATTAAAAATGATGTATTCATAATGAACTTATAATTACTCCCACTAGGATGGTACAATATTAAAAATAAACTAGAACAACACTCACTCTAGATCTACTTCTATCTATATTCCTCAACACTCCTAGTCTTCAATATGCATCGAGTTTCCCAACCTATTTCTCTACCCTTTCCATTCCAAAAAATGAAATAAAAACATAATGTCTCTATTTATAATGAGATTCTCATTTAGGGTTTAATCATATAACTATATATGGTATCATCAAGAACACATAATATTTTATTTAATATTCATGTGCATGCGTGATGAAAATAAATACAATAAACAAATATTCTTGTCGATTTGTCATGTGCTAACTAGACCACCATTAAACTCGGAGATATGTACATGACCTCTTTGTTATTGGGAGTTAAACAAGATACCCGAAAACCTATTCATACATAATTCAGTGATAGGATGAAATCCACTATTAACCCCACCGTTATAATTAATTTCCTTTAATAAATCTATGACTAAGGGAATGATGATGTCTAAAAATTTAACTAATACCCAATGAGGCATGGATTTATGATACACCAACATATCGACCCCCTGCTTGGTCTCTCAAGGAAGGGTCAATCGTTATAGTCGAACATTTTACATTGACCATACCCCAAGGTCATTCCTCTTCCTAAGACAAACTAAAGGAAATTCCACCTAGTACATCCTCCGTCCCTCCCACAAGAAATCCTTAATCTAAGAAATCACGTCTACCACACTTTATCCTCAATAGGTGGGTCCAATTCTTAGAAAAACCCCATTTCCAACCCAATTCCATGTTCCAAAAAACTCCAATGACTCTCATTGGGGTCTCATCTCACATCATCCAAGGGAGGTAAATCAAACCATAACATAGAGAAAACCACACTCTATCCCATATTGCATGTCCCGAGGGACCCCTATCTATTTAATTGCACACCAAGACTCACCTCTATACTCGTAAAGGGGTTCTTTAAAACATATGAGAAATATATTTATCTCACACATTGTCACTCATCCCTATGACTCTAACACATTTCCATTAACATCAGACCCTTACATAAGATATCAGCATCTCATCTCATATCCACATACCTCCTTTATTTTTGTTGTTATCTTAACCAATTATATCTCCCCTAGGAGACATAATCACTAAGAAATTATAACGCACCAAATGTTTAAAGGAAACATAATACAAGTATATGAGGCCTGAAAACGTCCATTATCATCAACCTAGAGTACTCCTAGTCCCTAAACCCCATTCATGAAACCCATTCAGTATAAATACAAGAATGCTCATAAAAAAATAAACATATGGTTTTGTATTAAAGTAGTCACCAACCTAGAACATAGAGTTATCCCATTTACAAGTTCTGATGATCCTTATAGAAGACAAATAATCCTCATCTATGCTCCCAAATACCCTCCCCATGCCAGGAAATAACCCTAATTAATTAATAAATTTTATTTAACTAATTATAAATTTATAAAATCTCTTAAAGAATCACTTGTTCACTGAAATATAATTATATGGGGTGTGGTCCATTCATGACATACACCCAGCCCTAATCTGTGAAAACTAACAAATTAATAAACGTTTTCAAATTTTTAATTTCATTTAATTTTTCAAAAATCAATAAATATATCCATATAGTAATTTACCTTCTTCGAAAAAACACATAGTGTCTTATATACAGTATATTTATTCCACTACTTAATCTGAGAAAAAAACCTATTGAAATAATCTGACTCCACCATGGTCTAGTGGAATCAGAACCAGGACCTATAACAACCCTTGTTTGAGGTAATTCTTCTATTTATGCATTAATTTTTTTTTGTTTGAAGACATTTTAATAATTAAGCATGAATTTTGTTTTGCAGTAGGAGTAGGAGATCTTGGAGTCTGGCTTCTGGAAAACTCCACAGGAAACATTCACATCTGGAAAGGGTTTCATGTCATAAATTGTTAAGGGAAATTGTCGTGTAACCATTAATAGTCTGAATAGTTTCACTAGGTCTATTATATTAATTAAAAACAATCATGTCATGAAATCAGTATCATCATAATATAAATTTGACATGATGTGAATATTATTATAAGTTTCCCCTCGATGACTTCACAGTTTTAAATCACAATTGATGTCATGAATAAGATAGTCCTATAAAGATTTACCCAATCTATGGTTGTAATATTTCTCATTTTTCTCCTATATTTTTCACTCTATTTATATGGATTCTCTATGAAATTTTTGAAACACATTTATTCCTGAAATTTATTTAAAATGAATGTTTTAGTGTTATTTTTTTAAATTTTGGATAGGATATCATCATTTTTCCTATTAGTCATGTCCTTTTAATCTAATGTGGAGCCATATTTTTATGTGTATGACTAGATCTAGGGGGTTTTGTTTCCTTTTATGAGATCTCTGTGGGTTTGGTTAATGTAAAAATAATAGGAGGTTGATCCATAGAATCATCTTGATTCATTTTCAGTATTAGATTCTGAGGGTGGTGGATTATCTCTCAATATACTATCCTTGAACGTGTTGGATTGATCATTGATACTTTTTTATTATTCATTCCTAGATATATCATAGTAAATTGAATTGTTAAACCCCGATTTTATGTCATTTCAAAAGTGTTGGTTTTGGAATGATTGGGTCTCTATTTATTTAAATGTTATATTTAAATATTTCCCTAAAATTGTTAATGGGTTTCATGTCTATATATAATGGATAGTGTAAGGAAGTATCAACTTTGAAGTAAATATATGAATTGATTATGTGGAAAATTACATCCAGCAAATGGGTTCACCAAGTGATGGATTGGTTAATGGATCACCATCCACTCTTGAATGTAGGGAGGCCCAAGGTTTTATATATTGGTTGGGAGGGCATGCTATCATAAATTATTCCAATTAAAATAAATGAAACAAAAAAATTTATAATGATTTATTATATAAATCTTTCTTAAGGTTATGATATAAACGATTTATCTTTTTATCCCAAATTTTATATAAATTATTTGAAACATTTTCTATTCCTAGTGTCATGTGATAGGAAGTGTTTGGGGAAATTCTACTAATTGATATAATCATTCCATGTTTGGGAACATTTTTACATTTTCAAATGACTTCTAACAAGATATAGGTAAGGGAAATGGTTTTTACTTCAATATTGGTGGTCCCTGATATCATAGTTTTTCTTATTGAAGCTATATATGGGGAGTGTGTTCATATTAGTTTGGGATGGGGGTACCATGGGGACAATTTATTCATATTTTGGTGTATTATAATTCCATTGTTATCTATTTTCTTTACTTACTATGATGTTTTTATGTATCAGTATTCTTTAGAGTTATTTGGTTTATTATCCCATCAATTATTTTAGTGTTTCATTGATATTGAATTATTCTTGATAGGTTATCTGGGTTATCTGGGAAAATCATATCCCAATTTTCACATTTTTTTCGATTTAATACCCATCCTTTGGTGTCTTGGGTAGTCTCTTATGTTTAGTCATATTTTACCTCTTTTCCAACTAATAAGGTGGAGTGGGGTGTTACAATTGGTGTAATATTTTTTCTCCATGAATTTGGTTCGTAGAAAAGATAATATATTTTCAAAACATGAAATGTATGTAATAAAAAGAGGTCGCTAAAATTTTTAGGAGACAAATCAATTTACCGAGTTTACTATATACATTGTGTTCTTTGAAACATATAAGATTGTTTTCATATCATCATCTGTGGATAATCTAATAAGGATTTTATATCATGCATTGATACTGAGACTTCATACTGTGAAAATATTTTTTTGATTAATGCGATTTATTAAAATGGGTTAAACATTGATTCTTGAAAATGTTAAAAATACTTAGTTTTTGGAAATAGAAATATTAATTTTTATTGTCAAAGATGTTATTAAAATTTTAAATCCTTCTTTTTATAAGGAATAATTACTAAATAAATATTTTTTTTGTTTTAGAAATGACATCTAGAAGATGTCATGGAAATATGTAGGAATAATATATAGAAAATGTTGTTTCACATGATAAATAGGTGAACCAGTTACTTGTACTGAGTATTATGCAATATTTTATACCTATTAATACATGGAATCTAAATAATACACCTATTTTGTTAGATAATTATGCACAGTTTCAAAAACATAACCCTCATGCTTTTCAAATATATTCCAAACAAAAAATGTGAAATTTTTTTTTCATCCAAATGAATAAAATCATCGATTGTCTTGGTAAAAAAAGTGGAGATTAGTATTATGTAGGTGACCGATATATTAGAAGATCATGAACTCCAATGTTTGGACATAACTATCCATGTGAAATCAGACCATGTAAATATGTGGGAGGATTTTCATGAATTGTGTAAAAAAAATTTTATCCCCACACATTCGAAATAGAATAAAAAACAAACTACTTATTCTTAATATATGAAAACATATCGGTCACAAAGTATGAAACTTGGTTCAATAGTTTCTTCCATTTCACTCTATATGTATCTTATAGTGCATCCTTGAATTTATGTATATTTGAGTTATGATTTTGACTTGATGTTTTATCTATTATAGTGTTACTCTATATTTCTGATTTGAAAATTTTGGTTAATAAAAAATGTGTTGAAAAATATATCTTCATGGGAATCCTATAGGGTGTATTATGATTATTTACATAGGAATGTGTGGGAAAATATATATCTAAAAATAATAGGATAATATATGTATATTATTTTTGATGTGGAAAACCATATACTCATCCCTCAAATTTACATAATTCTCCCAAAAGATCTTAAATATAACTAGGATGTTCCCAATGCAGTTTATTTGGGAAGATGAAGAACGAATTCACAACACCCCCAATGAATTTCCACCGTTTTGGTATGAAATATAAACTTATAAATAATTCCCATAAACAACTAATATTATTATGTGGAAAACACCTGAATCAGACTCCCATTTCATATGCTCATATGGAACTATCCCATTACACTAGTTCATATCCACAGACACAAGTGAACATGGACATTTCTTAAAAAATGATGGGTTTTCTGTCGACTCATTTATAGGTAATTAATAGATACCTCAATAAATTCAATATGTATTTATGTGGAATTAAAAAGGTTATTATGAGAGGGAGACTAGGCCCTTATATAGTGTGACATACCATTATTATGAACTAAACTCTTATACATGCATTATTTGATACTCGTGTATCACATTCTATCTTTTCATCTTATTTAGTCAATCAGTTTAGACTACATGTGGAAATGATGCCTCCTGTCATTATTTTCACGAAAACCCTTTGATAAAAGGAGTTTATATGATTTAAATTCCAATAATATTCAATTAAAATTGATATTGTGAAATTCTTTGGGTGTTTATTGTACTTGAGGTTGATGTTCTTGATTTAATATTGGGTATGGACAAGCTGGTGGGATTTAAAACCCATATCAATTGTTATGTGAAATATGATATGTTTATATATTCAAATGGGTTCCTTCACCTACTATATGTGGATTGAGATATAAAAATATGTCTATCATGACCTTTAGTGGCATTTGATAGAGCATTTTCATCCCAGTTAGTGGAAATGATATTAGTGGTTATTATTAAAACATGGAATGTGATACTTCATGAAATAGTGGATTGATACCAGGATATATTTATGAATGATTTATCTAGGCTACCACTCAAAAGGAAAATTGAATTTACTCTCTACCAAACCTAAAAAATGATCTTTTTTTCTCTAACATCTTATATAATGGCTTTGAATGAGTTGCATAAATCAATGTATTTGATTGAAGAGTCAGGAGGCATTGTTTTTATCAGACCTAGTATATTTCCATGGATTGCCCAAATTTATTTTTAATGAAGGCAGATGTTACTCTCGTCTTAGTTTTTATTATCATTAATTGAATCTAGTTACAATAAAAAATAGATATCCACTTCCACAAATTAATGATTTATTTGATCTATTAATCGGATAAAAGTTGTTCTTCAATATGGATCTATGATCTATATATCATCATATATCATTTAGATGAGTGGATATTAATATGAAAAAATTATTAATTAGATATATCCATTTTGAAAAATATATCATTCATTTTGGTCATAATAATGCATCAGCAGGTTTCACGAATTTTATGAACTGTATCTTCTAAAGTTACCTTGATTCTATTTTTGCTGTATTTTTTATGATATTAAATTTATTCTCAAAATAGGAAGCACCATTGGTAGAAAATGGAAATTTTACATAGGTTGTAATGGGAACATCGTATGTATGATAAGTTTTCAAAGAGTGATTTCTAGATCACATAAGTTTCTTTCTGTAGGAAAATCATTTGAAAATACAGAATATCAGTTTACCCTTGAATGACATAAGTAGTAGTATCTTTTCATATACCATATATTTTTTTAGTTATGAAATATTCATTGATTAATAATATTTTATCAACACATCATTAGGGAATTATGAATACTTTCTTCTCTCATGACTACTATTAATTGTGAAGGTGATCCACATATATTGGATGATGAATAAAAAATATTTTTCGAACACAATACTCATCTCACCTCAACTACCATAATAATATTTCCAGAACAAGGTAATTATTATGTGGTATGTTATAATGAATTTGAATCTAGGTTTGGTTTCATTCTTATATAAGTAATCCATGTCATGGTCAATGGTTTTTGGTAGTTCTGATTTCTAGTGAATAATTATCATACACATGACTAAAAACTTATTGTCATTGTCCATGCCTTAATGACTAATAGGAATTACCTCTTTGGGTAAAAGTTTATATTTTTTCACTTACCATAATAATTTTAAATACGTATTTTATCAATTATATATGAACATGAGGTAAACAATATGGATTTAGTACCACTAGATGTTTGAGTTTGACTTTGTATAAAAACCTAGTGAATGTCATTATGTAGACGATGTGTTGAGTTAGAAAACATACAATGAAGTGGTATGAGAATCTCGGCGACAATGAAATATGATGATAATGATTTCTATTATTCATATAGACTACTCTTCATAGGGTGATCATAAATTTTTCCTTATAGTAATACTTGTTTAGGACTGGATAATGTCGGTAAAAGAATTGTAGGTAAACATTAATGATTGTATCACCATTAGGTTAAACATAAAAGATGGGGATACTATTGAGGAGAAGGAAAAATATTTAAAATATATGTGATTATTTTGGAGTCTAACTATAGTTCAATAGTATTTTTAGGGAAAATTTCATTCTAGTATACCAACATTATAAATTGGTTACTAATATAGGTGCTCAGAAAAAGTACAATATGATTAAATATAATTACTTATAGGAGGTTTCAAAACACATGATAAAAGATTATGTGTTGAAATGAATAACATGTCAGTAGGTAAAGGGATAACTTCAATGACCGACTGGTACTCTATAGTGTATGCCTATACCTGTATGGAAGTAGGCGAAATTTTCAACGTATGGGCCCACTAGGAATGTTTCATAAGAATGATGTCACATTGGAGTAGTGGTCCAACTCACATATTCAACACACATAATACCTACCAGATGAGCCAACATAGTAGATATGACAACTGGATCCTGGTGACAGCACAACCACCCCTCCTTAAGATGGTCGTCGGGTCCTGGCCCACCAGGTACGACCAGTTTCCCCACAGACAAGTGGTCCCCACCATAAGGGCAACCCATTAGCCCAAACGGGTCATCTGTCTAATAATTATCCCCACAGGCCATCCCATGTCCTTTCCAGATCCTTTATCCTCACTCACACACACGCTGGGAAATTTCGTATAAGGTCACCCATCCTAATCACTACTCTAGGGCAAGCACGGTTAACTTTTGAGTTCTAATCAGGAAAACTCCTGAAATGGAATTTCCACCTTCTTGACATGCGTCATTTCATTTAGAAATTTAACCCTTTATCATTTTGGGGTGTAACATTCATCCCCACTTTAGAGCACAACGTCCTCGTTGTGGACCCTAAATCACAACCCAGGCAGTGCACCACACATATGGCTGGGTAACCTCCTCTGTTACCAATTATGACAACTGGGTCCCGGGGACAGCACAAACACCTTGCCTTAACCTGGTCGTCGGGTCCTAGCCTTCCTGGTACCACCAGTTTCCCTACAGACATGTGGTCCCCACCCTAGGGGTCACCCATGAGCCCGAACGGGTCATCTAACTAATAATTGTCCCCACATGCCATCACATGTCCTTTCTAGTGTGCATTGTCCTCACTCTGACATACCCTGGTATGCTTCCCAGAAGGTCACCCATCCAGATCACTACTCTAGGACAATCACGCTTAACTGTGGTGTTCTAATCAGGTAGGCTCTCGAAAAGGAAGGAGCACCTTGTTGACATGATTCATATCATTTAGAAATTTAACCCTTTCTCAGTCTGGGGTGATATAGTAGATGACCTGGAAAAATCATATATCTGAGACATAGTTAGATTAAATGGAGTTATTGATTTTATTAAATCTCATATAGGACCCCATTATACATATTGATTTTGGATATTAATACAATATGAAATTGGATGTCAATTACATATGATCAAAACATATAATCCATATAAACAAGGATAATTGTAAAACACTCTTCAGACCTTTGATCACATGATTATTGTTTCTGTCATGTAAATTCATTGATTATGGTAAGATAATATTACCTTGGTTGAGTTCTCTAATAACAATAGTTACCAAGAGACAATATAGATTCAACCATTTGGGACATTTCATAACAATTATTTTTATTCTCCTATATTTGGGGTTGAAACATGAGTGGCATAGTTGATTAGATAATTCCATTTCGTGGAGACCATTGAGAAATTCAAAATGATCCAAACTCAGATGGCTATAGTATGATGATGACATAATTCATATGAAAATAATCATAATAGATCATTATATTTCTATGTCAGTGATGACGTTCTCTTGAAATTTTCAATTGAACAAAGTAGTCAACCCTTAGAGAAGCAAGGTAAGGTAGCCCCATGGTATGTGGGATCATTCAAGGTTATAGATTGCATTGGAACAAATTTGTATCATTTGGTGTTACCTATGATAATTAATGTTGTTCATAATGTATTCCATGTTTCTCAATTGATGATGTATTAACCTGATCCATGTAATGTGATCAGTTAGGATCATGTCACTCTTGAGTTGGATTATTATTTTTTCAATGAACATGAATGGGATCTGGACAGGATGGAAAAGAACCTATGAGAAAAATATGTTTCCATGGTGTGAGTATTATAGGAGAATGGACATGTTTAAGGGGAAATATGGGAATGGGAAATGATTATATTTAATTAATGAAATGCCTTGTTCAAAGGAAACATATATATCTATCTTCCTGAGGATGAAAATTCCAATGGTGAGGATAATTTAGAACACTTCATTTTATAGCTACCCTAACCATTTACTCATATTAATACATGATTTCATCCCTATTTAGCAATCAAATACAAACTAGTGTTCATAAATCCAAATTTTGTTGGAATATTAGGTATATAAAACTGAAAACATGGATAAAGAAAAAACATATTTATAATATTAATTCACAAAGAGCTGATAAAATACTTTTAACATTTACATTAGCATAGAATAACCTAAAGGAAGCCTAGAAATAAGTTATATACTAATAAAAAAAGCAAGGGAATAAAAATAAGAACAATGCATAACACATGGGTTAGAAAGAATAACAAGATAACCTGAAAAGTAATAAAGCGTGAATAAACATACTGAAACATAACATAGAGAATATGGGAGAATGTTAGCATGGAAACATATGAATATGGAATAAATATATAACATGACATAAACATGAGTTAAGGATAACTTCCAAGACTATATCTTATGGTGGAGAATTTCCCATAAATGAATCAGGTTTATTCCCTATCCCAATAATAACATATCATAAGACTAAAAATTACACATGACATTGAAATACTATAATAGTGAACAAATCATTACATTTTCGTGCATATATGTGACATATAACGAATTAAACATAAGGGATAAACATATGGGTTACCAATGGATTGAAATTTGTAACTTAATCATGTTATAAGTAATAAATAATGGGTGTATAATAATAGTGTAAAAGAAATGTTGTGATAAAATCATAATTGTATATTTATAATGTAAAATTGGAATTTATTATAATAATTCTGTTTAACTGAAGTGAAAACATATAAAACATTTGTTTATGAAAATATATAAATCATCCAATTTAGTGAGGTTCAATGGAAATTTTGAAAGAGACATTGAAATGGAAAAAGAAATAATTATTTTTCTAAAACCAAAAACAAACAAATATTGTTTTTCATTATGAAATTATTTATTTTAGAAAAATAATTTTTTGGATTAAAATAGAATATGGTGTATAATTGAAAACATTTTAGAAATTATAATGCTCCCTAAAATTTAGTTATCTATTGGGAGGAATTGAGATGGTAACCTTATAAAACATGAATTTCAACATCAATGAAAGAAGAATTGATATTGGTAGGTTTTTTTGGATCATACGCATTGATATCGGGATGTGTATATAATAATTATTAAGAATTAAATTGGTTTAAAGAGATAGAAATTGTAACCTAATGAAATGATGGAGGTTCGTATTGAATCCTTCACTTTATGTATGAAAGTGTAATAAAGTTGAACATTAAGTCAAATATAATCAAATTATAACTATTAATTATTTAATTTAGATAATATTGTGCATGTATATTATTTAATGTAATTTTATATTTTAATTTATGTCCTTTTTGATGAGTTTTAAAATTCAATTACACTTTGGGGATCTTTCATTCCAAGAATGTTTGTTTGGTTCCCTTGAGGTTAATTTTAAGAGTTTATATAAAATGGAAGAAAAAAAATCCATAACTGAAATTTAATTATATTGATGCACCAATAGATTTTAAAATGGAACCCGATATCGTTTGTTTCATATATGTGAAATATTCATTAGACCAAATGATAATGATGAATGTTAGTTTATTTGGGTTAATTTTTTATTATCACAATGTTGTATTGTTTTATTATTTAAATTTATCTATATATATTATTTCAAGAAAATAAAATATGTTTTAATATAAATTTTATAATCTGTATTGACTATTATAAAGGATTTACAATAATCCATAACGGAGGAAATAAAAAATAAAAAATTATATTCCAAAATGGTGGTGAATCGACACATCCTGGTTGATGTTTTTGATTATAAGATAAAAAATGTAATATAATCGATTTGATTATGGATATCCCATTAACATAATATAATTATAGTATATGTATGATACTGGATTTATCTATTCAATTTGGATATTGTAGATTAGTGGAGGATAAGAAAAAAATGATTTTAAAACATAATGGTGGAGGATTTTTCCTCTTGTATGTCGTCTCATTGAGAACCTCCTTAAGGAATTTGGGTATGTTATATTGGTGGGAACAGGCTGACCAAGACATGTATATGAGTTTGGGGAGAGGAATTTCTCAGAATATAATAATTCTCTAAATCAAATATGGTGTGATGATAATATGTGGTGATTTGTGGTATTTATAGTTGGGGGAGAGGGGAGTTTTCATTATTTTATTCATTTGTTTATTATATTGGATGAAGACATTCAATATTGTTAATTCATATGACTAAGAATAGTAAAAAGAGCTTGTAAGCCTGATATAATGGTCATTTACGTCATCCATGACACAAACAAGACTGAAAATATCATTTATTTACTTATAATGTTAAGTATTATATGTTATTGTATTTCTCTATTCCAAAAAAATCAACTATTTTTTACAAAAACCAAAAAATAAACCTAATTTTTTTTATACATGTAGATTTTAAAATGGTGTCCATTGTATAAAAATAATTTTCTAAATATGATGAATTTAATTTTTAATTAAATGTATCATTTATTGAAGAAAATAAAAAATTTCAATTATACTTAATTGTTTGAAACATAGACATTTTAATTAAGGTCTCTTAAAATTATCATATAATAATAGGAAAAAATTAATTTATGAATCTATTTTAGGAGAATAAATTTTACATTAGTCCATTATATTAATTATAATAATAATTTTAAATATTTTCATTTTACATAAATACTAACACTTACTTTATCATTCTTAAAACATTTATTTACTAATATGATAATATAAATATATCATATTTTCAAATATAAGATAACTAATTTTTTAACATTAATAAATGAGGTTGCAATTCTGTCATAGATATTACTTTTATTAATGGTCACATTACTATTCTAATGGTCATGTTTCTATTCCTTTAGTATAGAATCATGAATTCCAAGAAATACATATTATTTAATTCATTATCCATTTATATGTTTTGCATTGTGTTACAAATGAGATATTATGTGATTTATATTATGTTAAATCATAATTATAGGTTTATTTCAATTGACAAAATTCTATGTTTTTACATTCTTCCCCTAGTGAAATTTTACCAACAAAATTTCATTTTAGATACTAAGTTGAAAAAAGGTGAATTTATTCTTCCTATTTACATAAATTAAATAGAAATGAAAAATAAAATTATGTGGTATGAATACTTATCTAATAATAATATAAAAAATTAAATTTTGAACACATAAGGATAAAATTGTAAATGAATATTATATCTTATTTTGTGATTCCCTATGTTTTAATATGGGTGATCAATGGCGATAGATTTATCCCTATGGTTCAAACTAATGTTGTATAATCCTAATCCTAATAAATTACTAAACCATTCCCAAATACTAACCATATATAACCTATCCTTTTACACAAATTAACACATGTTTTAAGCATAATTAAACATAAAATACAAATCAAGTACCTTAAAGTCCAGTGTCGTTTTGATATTATGTACAAAAAATGAAAAAAAAGGATTAAATAAAATTTATTTATAACATTCATCCACAATTAGATCCAAAATTAAATTTAACTCTTACATGAATATATGACAAATTTGGTAATATGTATGAAAAAGGGATGACCTAAAAATCCCTATATAGTAATAAACATAAGAATAAAGCATAACATATGGGTTAGATGGAATAACATGATGACACAAAAATTCAAGAAACATGACTAAACATATGGAATCCTGACATATAGAACATGGGATAATGTAATAATTTCAACATATGAATTTGGAATCAATATATAACATTACACAAACATGAGTCAAGGCTAACTTCTTGGATTATATCAAATGGTGGAAAAATTTACCTAAAGGAATTTGGTTTAATCCATGTCCCAACATGGTGTCTCGTGAGACTAAAAATTACAAAATGTAATGGAGTGATATATGGGTGAACCCATCATAACATTTTCATTTATATGTGTTCCACATAAATAATCAAACATAATGGACAAACATTCGTGTTACCCATAGAAGGAAACATGTATCATAATCATGTCATAAGGCATAATCAATGGGTTTATCATAGTAGTCTTCAAGAAGGAAGTTGTTTAATTCATACTTATAAATTAATAAGGAAAAATCATAATATATAATTTAAATTATATCCCACATAAGTGAAAAAATATAAAAATTGTGTCCTATAATCTTTATTAATAAGCCACCTTAGTGGGGGTCTAAATAAAATATTAAACGGTCTTTAAAATAAAAAAATGAATAATTTTTTATCTAAAAACAGAAATAAACAATGATAGTTTTTCATTATAAAAATATTTATTTTTGAAAAATATTTTTTCCTTAAAATAGAATATGGATTGTACATGAAAATGATTAAGAAATGTGGATGTTCCCTTTAATTGGGCTAGAAAATCCAGAAGAATTGGAAAGTAAACTGTAAAAAACATGTATTTTCATTTTAGGTAAAGATGAATTGAGTTAGGTACGTTGGTTTGGAACATATAAAAATAATGAAAGAGGATTATATAATAAGAATTAAGAGTAAAATTAGTGTAATTATAGGTAAAGTATAACTTAATGGAATGATGGAGGATGAGAGAGCATCCCATACCATATGTACGAAAGTGTTATCAACATGAAAATAATGTCCGGGATAATAAAATAATATTCACAAATTATTTAGTCAAGAACCTACTTTACATTTAATTTATTTGTTATAATTTATTTATTTTAATTTAATTCTTTTTGATGAGTGATAAAATACAATTTCGTCGTTTTGGGAGTGTTTTTACAGATTTAATGATTAGTCCATAAAATTTAATTTTAAGAGTTCATTAGAAATAGAGGATAAAAAATAGAAGTGGAATAATATTCTATTATTTCACAACCAAAATTTTAAACTATAAAATATATCATTTTAATTTCTTATATGAGAAATATTCATTAGACAAATCGTTAATGATGAATATTAGTTTATATTGGTGATTTTTCAATTATCTCAAACTATTTTTGTTTTATTATTGAATATTATATAGATATTAGGTCCAGAATATAAAAAAAACTTAATATAAACATAATAATTTGTTTCAAAAATTATATATTTGTTATGACCAGCCTTGATGGAGGTAATAGGAAACAAAAGAAAATCGTCGTTCATGAAGGTGGACAATCGACACATCACTGACAATGATTTTGTTTTTAAGATAAAAAATAGAAGATAAGAGATATTATGATGTATATTCTATTAAGATAATAAAACTACAGTATATTAAGGATAATGTAGTAATCATGTCACTTTGGATAGTGGAGGTGATGGAAGGATTGGAAAACAATGAATTTAAAATAGAATGGGGGTGGATTTTACATCTTGTATATCGTCACCTTGAGAACCTCCTTAGGGCACTTGGGTTTGCGCCCTTAGTAGTAACATAAAGACCACGATGTGGGGATGATGTCGAGGAGAGTAATTGGGAAGAATATAATCAATCTCAAATTTTAATATGGTGTGAGGAAAAGTGGAGCTGAGATGTGGTATTTATAAGGGTGGGAGAGCAGTGTTTTCATTATATTATTCATTTGTATATTATTTTTGATCCCAAATATAAATACTGATGATTATTTTTTCTTGGTAATGTAACTAGATAATTTGAGTTTTAAATATTGGTCACGTACATCATCCATGACTCTACCATGAATGAAATTGTTTTATTTACTTATAATGTTAAATTCCATAAATTATCATTTTTCATTCCACACAATAAAGTCAACTAGTTAGAAATATTGAAAAATTTCACCCTTACCATTTTTTGACATGTATTTTTAAAAAATTGACTCCATATTATGAAAATAAAATTCTAAATATGGTAATTTTTTTATCATTTATTCGGGAAAAACTGATTTAAAAATTATAACTGACATTATGACACTTTAAAAAATTAATTAAGGTCTCATTAAATTAAATTATTACAATCAGAAAATAATTAATTAATTTATCTATTTTTTGAAAATTATTATTTTTTAAATTATTATATTAATGAAAAACATGTAAATAATCATTTACATTTTACAAAAACACCGAAATTAAATTTTATTGGTTTTAAAACACATATTTACTTATTACAAGATATAAATATATCAAATTTTCACTTATAGGACACCAAAATATAATTTATACAATAATAGGTTAGAATACAATTCTATTGGGGGAATTAATATTCATAATGGTCACATTACTCATCTAATATTCATGTTACTATTCAATTGGTGTTGGTTCATTAATTTACATATAAACCTATTATTTAATACATTCTTCATTTATAATGTTTTTATTTTTCTTCCTATGTGATTTTATGTTATTTATACTAAATTAAATAATTATAAGAAAGGAATTTCCATTTATAAAATTCTTGGATACTACATGGTTTGAGGTACTCCATCACATTATGTTTGTTCTTTTATGATTGAAGTAATTGGAAAATTTATGTTAAAGTGTTATGTGGTACAAAAGGAGTTGGGAAGGTGGTGTTGATGATGGAAATGCCTATATAGAATATTGGTGTCCTGGATGGATTTCATATTGTTGATTTTTCATGGTAAATATCATGTAACATTTCAATGCGTGAATGGTTTTATCAGGTCTGTTAAATACATTAAAACTATTCATATCGTGAAATCAATTTCTCTAGAAAGTAAATCCAATGTTATGTGAATATCTATTTTGTATATTTTCAACGAATTCTTGATGTTAATACAAAATTCAGGTCATGAATAGCCACAAAAAACTATATTTACCCAACCAATGAGTGTGATATTACTAATTCGGCCTCCTCTCTTTTCTTCTAAACTAATAGAGTTTCTCTAGGAATTTTATAGTAAACATAAGTACCTGGAGTCAATTGGAAACAAATCATTACATGTTTTTTCAATCAAATTTTGGGTCTCATAAATCATCCCCATATTGTATGAACTTGGTTTTTAACATGTGTAACCATAGATATGTGTGAAAAACTGGATTTGTGGTTTTCCATTTCTATTTATGAGACCCTTTCAGTTTTTGTTAGGTGAATGATAAGAAGGGGGTGATCTGCGGAAACATCTTTAATACATTACATTAATTTTTTCATTATAGGTGGATTCCTTCTCAATTTATTATTCAATAAATGGGTTGATTGATCATTGATAAAATATTTTTATTCTCTTTTTAAAAAAACATATGAAATTGAAATGGAAAACCCATATTTTATGTGATTTCAAAATGGATGGTTCCAAAGTATGGGATTTCTAATTAAGTAATTTTTTTGTATATTTGTAATTATGGTTTTGGTCTTCATTCGTGTACATGTAAAATGGATAATTAGTATAGGTACCACAATTTATTTGATTTCATATTCATATTATAGTTTGTAGTTTCACTATTAAATTGGTTGAGCAAGAGATGGATTCATGAATGGATGAATCACTACTCTTGAGAATAATGTGGTCCATGGTATCACGCATAGGATTTGTGGATGTGGGATGGAAAATATTCCAATGATAATAAATGAATCAAATATTTGAGTAATGTTTTATCATATGAAAATTTATTATTGTTTTGATTTAAAATCATTTCCTGCATCTCTCATGTTTTATATAAAACTAGTACCCAACCCATGAATTTTCAAAACATGATCATTTAATTACACTCTTTCATACACATTTTCAAATAATTATGATGATTCTATATGGAATTTTTCACATACTAAAATAGTGGGAGGCTATTGAAAGAAGAAATGATGTAAGTAGACTTCTCATGACACATGGAAATATAGATAAGTCTTTTTGTGACATTTTTAATAGAGGGGAATACTAATTTTCTTGTAGAAGTAATCCACAAAATAATTTCCTGAAAAATATTACGTATTATTAAATTGAGGGAAAAATGGTTAATAGAGGATTAAAATGACATAACAGTAATATAATATACATATATAAATTTGGATAAACTATAAAAGTTTCCCCCCATTAGGAAATGCACCAAATATAGGATGGACCCTCCCTTGAGAGAACAATCTGTTGTAGTCTTATCATTAGTTAGTTGCTTCCCAGCATATATAAGCCTCTATTATATGAAAGGAATCCCTCATTTCATTTGAACCCTTTACTTGATGCGATCAACAGTGTCAGTTGGATGTATATCAATATCAATTTCGTTTCTAGTAAAAAGTTTCACCTTAATCATAGTACCGCATCTCAGTATCAAAAACCTAACAATTTCAAAATGTTGTAATCTAAAACAGTTAGACCATATTATAGTTGTATTCCAAAAAACACCAGCCTCTCTTAGTCATCAAGATCTCATTAAATTTCATGATCAAACATCAACTATATTTCTTGAATTATAAAATCAATATCCTTTTCCACTATAGCCATGGATTCTACTTGCATCATGATCTTTTCATCATTGTATGAGGAATCAACTTCACAAACATCTAAATCATGGCCTTGAAATTTAATATCCCCTTCAAGGGTGATGATATTCCCTATTTGGTTTTTTTGGAATATCTTAATAGTAGATTGGATTTGAAGTGTATCTAATAATATAGAAACAAAAGCTGTTATAAACATCAAAACATGAACATTTAATTAAATTCATATAGAATAATAAATATTATATTTAAAAATTTATTTGTTATAACAAGTTAATTAAATATACTGATAAGATACACAATAAATCATTTCAGGTACTAAAATTTATCTTTGATCATAGATTATTATTTATTAATGATAATTTATAGGATTAGTATGAAAAAACCACAAAATATTAAAAAATTGATGCTTGATTTCATAATATGTAATCTAGAGAATATTAAAACACATTCAGATTGCATAATTTAATTCCTAATGTGTCTTTATACACAATGTAATTAAAATAATGGCTTCAACATGTTTGTTGGTTTTACAAACCATCCCCAATAACTTCATTGGAAACTCTATATAATTTGAATAATAATTGATGGATTCAATATTTAAAGAAATAACATAATCTCTAACATACCTTTATATAACTACAAAAGTTTTTTATTTATCATTCCATATACAACATGATTAATACACACTTACTGATTCAAAAGAGAGAATTTTTTAGCATCTATACAATTTCAGTTCCATTAGTTTCATCCACTTGAAATTTATCATAGAGAATCATTATCTTGTACCAAAGTCCTCTATTGTTGTTATCTATGTAATTTTTATAGAAAATCAATATATATGTTACAAAATATTGTTACAGTCATATATATAATGGGTCCTCCGAAAACAAATTAGTATATAATAATATATATGAAATATATTACATATTAAAATAGTCAATGTAGTACAACTCTAGTCATTGTAGAACTCTAGTCATTAAATCAAACACGGTATAACATAAGGTGTCAGTGAAAGTGCCATTACAATGTGGTGGTGATGATGATGATGAGGAGGAGGACATTCACGGTTGGATGAGTCATAGAACACGAAAGAAACACTCACAAAATTAATGTGGATGTTGAAAAGTAATTAATAATAGATTGAAATGTGGTCACATAAATAGAAGCTAATTATGGGATCCTAGTGATCCCAGGTTTGATATCAATTCACTTCCACACACAATTTGTAATAAATAAAATAAATTTTAGAAAAAAAAGTTCCACAATATTATAATGTGAAAGTGTGGTTTAAGTCTGCACTCTTTATGTGTAGTAGAGGAACCAATGCCATTATTGTCCCCAAATAAGAAATAACCAATAGTTTTTGGGAGTAGTTTTCCTAGAGAAAGTAATGCACTTACTAATGAGTGTTCATGGGTCTCATTTCCTAAGTATTGGATGGATAATATAATGTGAATTATTAATTTTACTAATACACATAACATTTACAGAGTGAATTTTCAACATACATGCTGGAACTATCGGGTAGTAAGTACTGAAAATTAATTATACAAGCCATGTTTCATAAAGACCTCACCTTGAATTTTTTAAAAAATAATAAAAAATATATAACCTAAGACATTGATATATATATTGGGAGTTTAAATTTTTGACGCTTCGACAAGGGGCCATTATTTGATCAAATATTCCACTTACATTGCAAAATTAGTTAATTTCCCAAATGACCTTGTCTCTAATGACAACCCAGCAGATTTTTTATTTTATATTTTATTGAAATTAGATATCTTATATAAATTTATTCTAATTTTTTCAGAATATGAAATAAATCTATCAATAAGGAAATGATGAATGACATAGTGTGCTAGATTTTCGGTTTTACTTCCCTCTTGAACAGACTAATCCTGCTTAAGTAGAGGAAAATCTAGACTTCTTTCCCCTAATTAGAGACACTTACCCATTCTAAAACACTTCAAAAGAGAACCATCAACCACTTTAAAGGACCTAAAAACAGTATATTAAATTACAAATATAGATTCAGAAAGATTAAATCTTGATTTAGCACAAGAATCAATATCATTATTCTATACAATGCTAATTTAATGCTATGTGACATCAACATTGGGATGATCTAGAATAATATTAGATGATTTATACAGGAAACATTGATTATTTCAATGTTCTAGGTAGGTCTCTTCTTGGATACTAATATGAAAACTATTCACCTTTAAAGGGTCACAATTGTGCCCAAAGATATATAGACCTCACATCACATCTTTGGAAAGAAGGATTAAATGAAATGTGTGTCACAGTTTTATTAATGAAAATTTCTACAAGTTTTATATTCTTGCTTCATGTGTCATGGTTGACTAGTTTTTGAACCTTAAATCCATATGTTATAAAATATTTCGTTTGGTAAATGAATTCATATTGAATATAATTTTTTGTAATCCATAATGGTACATAATTGCTAGTAAGATTATGTTCGAAGAAAAAATAGCCCATCTTTTAACTGCTATATTAACTGTTTTCAATTCATCTTTAAGAATATTATCAGAGGGGATTTTAATATGAAATTTTTATATAACATGAAATAAAATTAAAATATCACATATTAACTATCAAAATAATTTTCATGGAATCTCATGTTTCATGAATAATCAGTCTAGTTAATTATACACAATATAGTGTTATATTAGATGCTTGGGAATTTGAAACATTTTTCATATCTTAAAATACATATAACAATACCTGTATATTACAGTTTTATGATTAAGTTATAATTATTATAGTAGTTGTGATGTAGATTTTGTTAAAGGTCAGATATTTAATGTTTCAGTCATAATCAACGATGATTTTGACATACACCATGTCATATATCCAGTTTAATCATTATAAACTTTTCAACATTACTTATGTTTCTGTATATTACATTTTTATGAAAAAGAAGTTCTATTTTTTAATGTTCATTCAGAATATAACATATTTTTATTAATTTAATGATATTTATTATGGATAGTTTCATATTCAAATTTATACATACATTTTAATTATATAGATGGGATTAAAAATAATGGAGGCAGTATAGACTTTCGACATTTGTGGTACTATGGAAGAGGTAACTGTATTTAAAATTACATTTCATATTATACTGTTTAAATATGTATCAATATCATAGTAAATATATTATCATCATGGTGAATATTTGTTCCATAGTGGTTGTGGTTGGGGTAGCTATATTCGTGAGTTCAAGAACACAATTGTTGTAACTTGATTTTGTGCAAAAGACAAGCTCGTTGTGATATGAATATAATTGGAAAAAAATGATGATTATATCTTATAAAATAGTATTTTGAAACTAATTTAATATAAAAATATATATATTCCATGAATCCAAATAATTAAAATTCCAATATATCATTAAAAAAAGAAATTGAATGAAAAAAAGTCAGTTTATTGATATGAAACAAAAATTCAATTTACAAAAACTACAAATATTTTATTATATTTTTAAAAATTATGACATGATCAATTGAACCATAAATAAAATATTAAGCAAGGAATAAATTAATATATGGAGTTTTTTGTAAAATATATAAATGTTTATTGGTGACCAACACCCTATGCATATCTTACAAATGAGATTAAATTATCAGAGACGTCATTATTCAAGGTCAGTATGGTTCCAAGTAAAGATACCCATCCATTATATCATATTATTATACATAATGATAAAATCATATAAATAGATAAAATATAAAATATAAAGGATGCGTATATGCATTGAATAGGTATACTGATGACAACAGATCAGCTGGAGATGGAAAAAATAGTGCAATGAACATGAACAAATAAGAGATTTAGAGTATGTGGTATATAAATTCAATATTATATTACCAACATTCTTCAACACGGAGAATATTTCAATAGGTAATCATCTTAATGATGCTTCACCAATGATAACAATATTATAATCAATCATCATTCCATTATCATCCTAATTTTCTAGTCCACATAAAATAATATCATAAAAACATGAATAAATAAATCATTCAGAACCCTCATATAGAAAAATCAAGAAATAATGGAATACATCAATACCATCTATTTCATGGTGTTATAGTAACCATAACTATATATATAATATTATGTAGAATACATAAATAGAAAAAAGTGTAAAAACCCATTGTGAAAGACAAATATAATCATATTTGAATTTGATTGATTGGAGACAATAAAATAGTTCTACAACCTAGTACCATTCATAAAAAAGTTATTTTATTCAATTGAAATAATTATTATATTCAAGAATATATATATCGTCATTGGTCAATTCATTATTAAAGAAACTTATTTTAACGACTATAATATCATAGAAACCAGTAAAACACTAAAAGACCTCCAATCAAGAATCCTTTAGATTAGTCTCATATACATATATAAGTGATTAACACACTTATAAAGCATAATATAGATGATATTTTAAATAAAATTGATAATGAAGAACATCTTAATTAATGAGTTTCTAAGATTAAACGTTGACATAATTGTATAGAACAAAATACCCACCTAATAAGGTTTGATACTTGTTGAGAATCATGTTCCAATAGTCTTTCAAATGTGAATATTGTATTCACTCACAACCTCCAAATTCAATCACTAATTATACCTGAACTTTATTAGAATCATGAGTGATTAATTATGTAGAAAATATAAATATATTGAATAAATAATAGTCTATAGTAGAGGTGATGATCTTTCTAATAGAGTTAAAACAAAAATAAGAATTAATCGTTCCTTCGAGTTTAAAACTATTCTAATAATTACACATTCCAAAAAAATGATAGTGTATAAAGATAAAAACTTATTTCAATAATTAAAAAATATTTCCAAATTTAAAACAATATATAATAATAATAATTAGTGATAGTAAATATGTAGTAGCGGAAATGGAATTCAATGACAATGTGGAACAAACAAATTGTTTAAAAACGTATTAAAAAACATAGAGAACAAATACGAAAAAATCATATACAAAACAAATGATTTCATTCTATAAAAAGAAATAAATGTGGAAAAATGAACATTTTAAATTTAAATAGAGATGGCTCTCTAGAGTACTCACATGGTATGGAATAAGCAATCAATTCCCAGCTACAACCAGATTGTAGTGCAAGATAAATGAAATTGATATTGAATGTGAGTTAGAACATAGTATAACAACACTGTCTACAAATTTGAAAGAAAACATAAATGTAAAACACTATTCGTTAATTCCATACACAGATGCAGTAAATACACACTGACACTATTAACATAACAGTTATCATAAAAAATGATCAGAATAAATTGGATGAAAATATAGAATCCAACAACACATGATTCAATAAAAAACTATCGACTTGGAATGAATTTGTTAAAAAACATGGTATAGATTTATGGAAAGAAAAATAAAACCACAAGAATATAGATATCCTAAAATATTAGTAATTATAGTATTTTTCAACATAAATCCAATACTCACAGCTTCATTATATCGAACTAATTTTATGTTATGTCTCAAGAATATATAATAAGAAAAAAATACATTTCTATAAAATCATAGAGGGTAGTTTTATAAAAGAAATTATAAAAGATACAAATAACAATCCTACAAAAAAGATATTGAGTTTTTTTTTAAATCAGATGATATGGTTCATGATTCATGGTCCAAAATAATACAATACTTTCTATATAAATCGGTTCAATATAACAAATATAAGCTATTATAAAATATAACCTGAAATGCATCACCAATATTTTCATCATTGATGATTAACTATAGGCCACATATATTATCTCAAATTTATTTTAAGATAAAAATAACTAATTTAATTCATATATTGTTAATTAAAACTGAATATTCATGATAAATCATCAATGAACAATAAGGTGTATATTTGTAGGGGAAAATGGATAACCTAAAATTTCAGTGAACATTCTCCATAACTACTGGGTATATAAATATGGATTCAAATTGTATTGGTTTTTCCAAAATTATCAAACGTAAATTAAAAAATTAAATATAAATATATTATAAGAATGAGAAAAAAACATGTCTAAAATATGATGTACTCAATCTAAGATAAATTATCCCACAAAAACTCCTTGACCACAAAAAAAATAAAAGAACCAAAAGGAACTCTGTAATCACACATGATTATGCATCGAACTATGTGAATATAAGGGAAAAACCACTCTATTACATGGGAATATTAAATTTATTATATGAAATATTTCCCATCAAGAAATGTGATTATATGATAAAATAATAAAAAATAACATATTAAAATATATCGAAAATATTAAACTCTCAACCACTGATTTATCATTACATTATAATGATTATTGTTATATACAACATAAATAAAAAAGAAAACTTCAAATATAATATTAATCTTTGCTTTTCATGTGGATGTTAAATATTTTAAATATGTTATTAGGAACCAATACCTATGTGAAATAGTCCATTTAAATGGGATATATCAAGGAGGATAAAATAATAAATTTATATATAATATTTTTAATTGATTGAATGGATAATGAATAATTACATGACTATATAAAACAATTATTGGATTTGAAATAAATAAATGGAAATATTATTACATAATGAAAACAAAAAAATGCAGAAATTGATTCCTAATTGTGATGTAATAATAAAAATATATAATAGTATAGTTTTGTACAATATGGATGTAATTTTATTTTCCAATATCCAACCAAACTGAATAATAAATTAACTAATTACAAAACCTAATTTGATGAACATGACATGAGGTTTCTTTTGGGTACAATAGAGGTTGATATTTAAAGATTTGGGAATGTACTAATTAGGTTTTCTTGATAGTGGGGGGATGGTAAATGGGATTCACGAAAGGTGATAATGAGGCCTATGCTAGGAAAACAAGTTGGAGTGGAGGCTGTGGTGGATATGCATAGATGGTGGAAAGAGTACATATAGAAGGAGGTGTGGGTGGTGAAGTGGATGTGGAGAGGGAGGATAGATGGGTATCAGGGACAGATGGGGAGATAAGGATACACTGGATTGTGAGAGAGATGCTTTTGGGGAGACAACGGGTGAGGGAGATAAGGAGAGGCAGATACGGGGAGACACCTATTTGGGGAGAGACAGGGAAGAGGAGAATTAAATATGTGACGTGGAGATGTTAGGACATGGGATTGGGGGGAAATGGGGAGACACAGATATGATGTATGAGGAGTATAAAATTGAGAAGGGTTATGGGGATGGTGAGTGGAATAGAAGGATGAGGATACACATATGGAAGGATGGCTATGGAGATAGAAATGGAGGTAAATTTATAATATTTTGTACATATAATGGATGTTTGTAAACATGTCCAATAAAATATCCTGAACTAGTTATTTCATGATAGATAAATTAACTATATTAGTTGAAAAACAAACAAATATTGTACGTTAAATACAATAACCTAATGTAAGGTCTTATAAGAACATTGCTAACTTGAAAATCTAAATAATTTATTTAATATAATATATGAAATCCACAAATGTTGTGTAAGAATTTTTTTTCATGTTTTTTATTTTTCAATATTTATATGCATATTATTAGAATAAAACATACCTCAGTAGACCTATTCATGTTTTTATATTTATTTTTTATTTAAATAAAATATTCACTTGAAAAAATATTCTGTTATTGTGCTTTATTGAGAATAAAAATATGAAATTTCTCAAAATTTCCTTATAATCATAGAAATGCATGGTTGTATAAAAATGATAATTTTTTATGATTAATGAGTGATTTTGTTCATAAGATCATTTTAAAAATATTGAAGTCACAAAACAACATATATTTGATTGTTAGGATTTTGTCACACAAATGATATTAACATGCATCTGATAAAAAATCCATGTAGCTAATCCAAGTAATTAGAAAAACTAGGATAAGTGAAAATGTATGAAGGAATAAAAATTGAAAACTGAAACTGTATGGAACATAATAATACTGAACATCTAATTTGGTGAACTCAAGGTTGTAGTCTTGTGTTGAGATGTGTAGTTACATAACAGTAATTCGGGGAACATTGAATGTTCCCATCCTAATTATGAGAAAACGTTGATGGAAATGACTCTCTCATAACCAATAATAAAATAATGATATTTTACCTAGATAGTATTATCATCATTAATTCTAATTATTAGAAAAAAAATGTCAACCACATGCTTCACATAAAAGGTACATAGGAGCTGGAATCTGTTAGAAAACTTTCACTGGGAGTGATAATGAATCATGTAATAATAGATTGTAAAATTACACCATTATAATTTAGAAGAAAAAAATATTAATAGGATATATTTTCATAAATTGATAAACTCATATAAGAATGATGTATATGTCATGTGAGAAAAATGAATCTACATATTTTATGTCTATGAAATCAAACATCCTTTCATTGTTGTCACCTTTGGGGTTAATGAATTGTAAATATAATTGTCTGAAATTTCATAAAATGATATCAGTATTGAATGAATTGAATTCAATATTTCTATAGAATATCATTCCATAGTGTAATATGTCGGGTCTATAAGGATTTAGTGGTTGTGATTGGATTATTATTTTACAATGAACCCCTTATGTTGATCCCCTACTATGAATGAAATTTTATTCATCACATTTCTATAATAAAGGACCAAAACTTGTTCTAAATAATTTATCTAACATAAAAAATGTAAAGATTCAATGAATGAGATGTCAATGGATAGTTAGAGTGGAAAACATTTGAGTGAACTCAAGCCTAAAAATGATGTTAATAACATTGGATGGTCTGGCGAATATGAACCTATTTTTGATCATCCTGGAAAAGAATAAAAATAGAGGAAACTCAAGGATTATCCATGAAAAAAACGCATCTAAAAATAAAATGATCGTAGAAAACTAAAAATCAAATATTACAGAGTATATTGGTTGTAGTTAGTCTTGAAATAAAAATAGTTTACAATTAAAATGTTTTATAAAAGGATTAATGATGCCAAACCATAAGCGTTATCAACATTTTCCATTATTCCATATCCCACTAAAGATGATTTTTAGAAAAACAACAAACAATAAAACTATAGGAAATGAAATAGAATAAGGTGATTGTTGTGAGAATTAACCAATAGAGGAAAATTATGAATTAAAAACATCTTAATTTTAATGCATGAGTGTCTACTAAAAGATAATAAGTTATTTAATGATAAATTCCCTCACCATGTATATATAAGGGACTTTATTCTGTACCACATGAAAGGATAAGACTTTGGGAGATTATAAAGGACCAATTGATTGTTGAATGATCACATCCACATTGGTATGACATTTTCGATCTAGCAATTTTAATATTCCAGGGTCAAGGTGAAAATAAATAGAATTATCAAAAATTAATTAAATCTCATGATTAAAACTCATGTGTTATTCTTCCATGGAATATCAACTAAACCAATATTATTAAAATTGGGGTACGAATATGATTAACTTTCGATGATAAATTTTTCAATCTGAATATTAAAGTACATAATTAAGAGAATATTTTAGTGAATAAAACACGTTTTCATACATAAATGAAAAACATGACCTGAATAAATAATGGAAGTCATAATAATATGTTTCAAAATATAATTAGAAAGTGTGATTAATGTTCATGTAGATAGATAAATTACTAATAACTCACCACTCTTGGGAGGAATAGATTAAGGAGATGTTGAGGAACCACTGGATGAACTCATAGATGGTGTCATTAATACACATAAATGTAAATTATTTAGAAATTTAGGATTATATCTTAATTTTTGATAGTTAAATTGAATAAGCTATAAGGAACATCAGAATATGATACAACCATATTCCAAAATTGATGTAACGAAAAAAATAAGATGGTCAAAAAATATATAAATATATTATATAAAAGAAAATAAATTTTTATAATACATATTAAATAAATAAAATGAAACAAAACATATGGAATTGTGTTTGTAAAACATAAAAAACATTGAATCACATCACATGGTGTAATGAAGATAGTGAAGGCATAATGCATATGTCGAAGTAAATAGAGAAACAATAAAAAAGGAAAATGCTTTTAGAAGATTGAGGTGATTTAAAGAAGAATTAAAGAATTGCATTATTGTGATATGAAGCTCCCTTCATAGAATCAATAGATTCCATGTAAAATGGGACTTATTAGCCAACCAATTAGAATAACTTAAACTAATCCTTTAACATTTTTCGTAGAGGTTTTTATATAATGGTCTGATTAGTTTAGACGTTTTTATGAATATATACAAAAATGGTAACTATATCAATAATATAAAAATAAGAAGGATAATTGTAATGTCACTATTAAAAGATATACAAAAGGATGTGTGTAAATATGAATTCATGATTAATTAAATCCAAAAAATTATTATTCATAAATAATGATATTATAATGTTCTGAATTAGTGAATAACACACTTCCTAGAGGAATAATTGTGGAAACCACTATTATTTTATATGAAATGTTTATGGTGGAAGAATATGAGTTGAAAAAAATCATGGTCTAGTTGTTGGATATATTTATTTGGATGAATTGGTTTCCATAATTTTATCTAAGGATATTCTTCGTTTATCTCAACATTTCATGTATTGTGTAATAGTTAATAACTATGTAGTGAATATGAAAAATAAAAATGAGTACAAGGCATAAATATTAAATATGAAATCAAATAAAATTTTATGTAAAAATTTAATAAATAAATACATTAACTTAAATGGTAAAACAATTATATAGAACTTTTAAATATAGGGGAACCATAAATGAAAATAGAAATGGGGAATAAAATTTACCAAATAAGATAACTATTGAACAATGAAATTGTTTTTAAAATTTAACAATATTATTCTCAATGTCTACAGTAAGGTATTTTAACATGTATTTATTCACTGCATAATGAAAAAAGGATAAAAATTTAGGCTCATCACTTCAACAGCTGTTATCAAATAATAGATTTTGTACCCAATCATGCTAATGCCTTACCAATATTCTAGTTCCAACACTCTTGAAAACATGTTGAATAGATTCCTTCAAAACCTCCAAACTCAAACACGTATTATGTATCACCTTATTAGAAGCATGAGTGATTAATTGTGGATAAAATACAGATATAAATACTAAAGAAGACCATGTTTGGGGTAATGAACATACAAAGGATGTTAAAACCTAAAAAATAATTCATCGTATTTTTTAAAAAAACTATTGCAATGACAACATAGTCAAATAAATATGATAAGAGTATATACATATAAAACACACACATATATATCTATATAGAAAGATAGTTGAAATAGAATATATATATATAGTGCTTGTATGTATACAAAAGTGAACATTACATTCTACTGAGAACATTTTTTTTAGATTTCCCTATAACCAATGAATTGAAATCATTTCAAGTTGATGGTTAATGTCGATGGCTAGATGATCTAATGAATCTGAGGTTTTCAATGACCATAAACTATATTTTTGATTAGTTGGGACTAAAATTGTCTCTACCCAAACCTCGATTATTTTAATTGTGGAAAATAACCCTGAAAGTGAAATGTTCTTTAGGATCTCTACATGAAACCATGTAATCATTTTGATGGAGTAGAAACTGGATGTTGACGAGATTAATTCATGATTTAGAGTCCTAGATCTTAAAGAAAGAGTTACTACGTTTGTTATTAATATATCATCTGATATTTGTGGGTTTGATCATCTTTATACTGGAGAATTGGGTGATTCTATACCAATGTAGGGGTTTATTTTTCATGTATGGTTAAATATTCAACGTATTTTTTGGAATTTTGCAGTTCATGTACTTCAGGATGTGTAATTTTACACATTAAAGCTAATATTTGGTAGTTAGAATATCACTAGATTCCCATATTGACATGATTTTAGTGAATTCGATTTAATAATATTATATATTCTTCATAATTTCTTTTAATATTTATTCCCATGATTGAGTTATCAGTTACATAAAAACACGTATGAACTTAAAACTTGTTTAGAGAAAGGCAATGTAGAAAGAAATGAAATATAGAGAGAGAGCGCAGATAACACATATATGAAAATATATACACAGAAATCATGTTTTTTCAAAACCTTATATTTAAAATCAATATATATGTATATATATATATGTTTTATAACACTACCATAACTATATAAGAGAGAAGTGGTATGGTAATCCCCATAACCAATGATAGATGTCTCGAATATTTCAAATTAATTAAGAAGATTTTAATTTGAATATAAATGAGTTAAATTAGGTCATACAAACTATTCATCTAAACATGTATGATTTTAAATTTTTTAAAATTAAATAAAATCCAAATTGTATTTGAAAATTGAAAATAAATTTTCTTACATGGTGGTCAAACTATTAATGAACTAACTGATAATATGTTATCATTACCTCTCTGTTCTATATGGTTGAAAACCAAGCAAATTTGACATGAAATCATTATCATGAAAATTAAAAACATGGAAATTTATTATACAAACAATAGTATGTTTTTTCAAACCATTTTATATGCTTTCATTAAAATCATATGTTACAATTCCAAGGAATACAATAACAACATAATTTATATTTCATCAACTTAAAAATCACTTGTTTCTATATGGATAAGTGGAAAATTTCCTATTAAAAACACTTAGACATAATGAAACCAATCTTAATGAAATTTAGAAAATAATAGAATGATTCAAGGATAGAGTAAAAATATACAGGGAAACATGGGCGAAAATGTAGAGGAAGAAACAATATAAAGGGGGAAAGGTAGTGAAAAAATAAAAAGAATTATATGGAGATACAGTTAAAAAAATATATACATGGGGGAATGAAATACGTTATAGTGAAAAAATAATTTTTTAACAAAAAAATTAAAATATTTAACAATATATTTTGTATAAATGTATATATTTGTATTAATTAATAAAATTTGGAGATAAAATTAAAATTTGAAACACAATTAACTATAATTACAAATATAAGTACTGAATCTTTCATAGACAACATCATCCTTTCTAGAATCGAAAACATTGTAATATGACTTCTTATCATCCAGAAAATAGGATGAATTTATCTCTCAGTCTATGCACATTCCCTAACATATACATATTACTGCAAGTGCATCAATTGAGGCTGTCATAATATCATCACTGGCAGTCGATGATACATCAAACATTATTTGAGCATAACATTCATATACGTTTCATTATTTCATATAAACATTCTACTTATTATAAGGATCCTGATTCTAATCAATGGTAGGAAAAACATGATTTGTGTATAATGAAGAAACCCCAATAGGCCCTAAAATATCATCCTTTCCTGGAGTGTGAAAAATATAGGATGTTATTTGATGAAGATCCAATTGAGATAAAAGAGTGAATTTCTTACTATTTTAAGTAATCATAGTCCAAAAGACCACCCTTATGATAAACCTTGTCCAATTACTACTTCATTGAGAATCCATAGTTCCTAATGTTTCAATGAAGGAAAAGAGACAAAAACTATTTCTTATCTATGAACTTTCAAGAAAAATACTAGAATATATTCATAATATATATTTTAGAAGAAACCCTACTGTCTGTTCATAATAGATATTTTTTGTGGAGGGTAAGGGGATCAATTTCGATGAAAAATCATTAAACCAAAGGCCTTAGTTGATTTTTAATTATTTAATCAATACTCGACCAATAATTGAGTTTTCTAATAATCAATGTATCAAATCCAATGATTTCTGAAGATGTGTTGTGTGTATTAAGACTCGGCATTCCCTTCTATTATTTAATAACCATCACAAAATAGATGACCATCACCATATCATGAACATCATAGTGTATAAATCCCACAATTATAATTCCATGATTCCTGTAGATAGAGAACCTCATTCAAAAACTAACTCTATCTAGACCCCTAAAACCAAATTATTTGTGGGAAGATTACTGCATTCACCACTCAGGATCTTCTAAAAGGGTTTACCATATTGGGAGGACTCTTGAGTGGAGGAAGTGTGAGAATTTCATGGAAAATTGGTTTATAGGAGGTGACAGAGATAGTTGTGGATGTAGATGGATCAAAGGTGGGGGAGTTGTGTACAACCATAGGAAAAGGTGATGAAAATTAAAAGGAGGAATATGTGACGAAAATTAGGATGATACATAGATAATTAGGTTGCTATGGCGACAGGAAGGGATGAGGACGTGGGGTTGTGGAGACACCAGATCAGGGAGAGATAGGGAGACAGGTTGTTGGTAGTAAGAGGTGGAGATGTGAGGACGAGGGGGTTGGGGAAAGACTGTGAGATATAGATATGAGGAATGAGGAGGAGTAAATAAAGAGGGTATGCATGGGAGGGTGAGCAGAATGGAAGGAGAAGGATGCACTTATAGAAATATATATGTGTAGATGACAGCTGTAGGTAAATTTACATGAATTGGTATAGATAATGGATGAGCTAACTCACTAACGATATAGTGGAATTGGAAAAAAATTGAAATCTTACTGAGTGATATTGGCATCCCCTAACATTGGACTTCGGTGTGTTAGCCTATGTAATCAACCTATATATATGGAAGGGAATAGTTTTATCCTTCCCTAGTGGTGGTCCTTGAAATAATTATTTGTTTGATGAATTTAAAAATAGGTTGTGCCTGCATCTTATACTATGATGGTGCTACTTTGGTGCCAATGTCTCCCTTTATGGATTCATATTCATTCAAATTTATTTCTTTTCCACTATTACTCTGAATTTGATATATATTTGTATGTTATTGAGTTATGTAATCTATTGTCTCCTGCATCAATTATTTGGTATTTTATGTTGAATGTTTCATGAATGTTTGTGCGAATAATTAGTAAAAATTGTCCCCTAATGTTTTATTAATCCCTTAAAATTCATTTCCATCCAATGGTGTCTTGGTTATGCCACCTAAGGGTAATATAATTTTCTTCTTCCCAAGTCAATAAGGATCGATGGGAAATTAAAAAACCCAACAAAAAATAAAACCCAAAATTAGTTATCCAAAATTTGTATTAATATGGGTGGATGAAACATACCTTTTACCTCATACTTTCTATAAAAATATTTATAAAAACCATAACAATGATCCTGGGGGAATCGAAGGGAGGGTATAATTAGACATCATAATCTATTGTGCTCACATCTCATCCAAAAATTAAAGAGGATATAACCCTATTTTTTAGAAATAACCAGAGAAAATTTGAAAACATGAATCATGGAATTGTAATGAAATACTTGGGTTGAGGGTCAAACCCCTAGGCCAACCCCATTCATGGTAGGGACAATTTTTCATGGAATAAAGGGCTATATACCACTGAATTTTAGCCTCTTGGGTAACCCTATCCTTCTCTCAAACCATTTCAAACCCTCATAACACTACATAATCTATAAAATCCATCTAATATCAAAATTTAGGGGTGTAAAAATGTTTTTATTCTCAATCTGATACATGGATCAAAAAAAAGAATATCCCTTTTGATCAAAATTCAAATTTCCTCGTGAATTTACAACCAGAACTGATGCATGTCATTATAAAAACTACACCATATGTATTATCATACCTAATAAGAAATAGTAGTCCCCAAACCATGTCTCCCAAAATTCCATGGTTGTTAATTCTGTGAATCCTCGTCGTATTATGTTTGGTAATTCCAAATGAATGTTCACTGTGCCACTCCAACATCTATGCTCAGATCCAAAGACATTTCCTATAAAAATATTGATTTGATCCCTAAACCACAATAACTGCATACTACATGATGATCTTGAGATATTATTATCCTCACTAAATATAATTCTATGCAAAAAATTTTGTAAGATCATCTTCAGATGACTTCTCCCAAAAGCTATCCGCCATGCCCAAAAACATGCTACCACGCCACACTTTTTGATCATGATGCATTAACCACATAAGTAACCATGAGAAAATACATTATTTAACTATTTTATTTAACATCAATAATTACTTAAATTTGGTCGGATCACTAACCACTAAACCATCCATTAAACCCTCATTATGAGCATTGGAACACCGCTAATCAAACTCAATGTCAGATCAAGAAAAGGCCACTTAGATCCTGATTTCAATACATTGACTCCCACAAACACTAAATCAAAAACACAAATATTTTATTAACCAAGGAACCAGAAATAAGTGGATCTTATAACAAAATAGTTCCTTGTTTTCACCTCAACCATCTATTGACTGGTTTTAAGACACTCATGAACATTCATTCATGATGGTCATATACCAAACAATGATTAAATGTTCCCAAACATAGGATTATCAATATCATAATCTTCTAAAAAACATTAATTCAATGCCCCATAATCCATCAATTACAAAATGTAATTACTATATATGATAAACCTGATCATCTCTATGTGATAACATGAAACACCTCTCACTACCCATTCTGGTCTATGATGAACAATGTCTTTAATGGTTGATATTGTGCTCAATACCTTAAAGATTACCTTATACTGCTCCTAAAACACTGACTGAAATGGATAATATTACACTCTCCTCTATAATTCCAATCATCAACTATGATCAAGACCACAAATATACCATACTTTGTTAACCCGATCCACTTTATATATCATCTCCAACGCTGGTGAGTGTATCACTACCACACTACCACTATTTCATTATTGGGTTTTTTGAAAAATAAAAACCACTATTAATGGACATGTAAATGTTCTATTCATTAATATAGAGTTCAAAAAAGAACCACACATACACATAACACAACATCCTTTGTACAGTGATACTTTTTTCAAAAGGTTCACTAATGATCACTCTCCTTATTTGATAGAGTGATCCACCCAGAACCTGATCAAATGTTGTCGTCGTCTATCTCCCCTGATCTCAAAAAAACCAAATGGATGCAGGCTGTCAGATAACTTTACGATACAATATGACTCACACATCAATTATTTGAACATTTATAACTAGTCTAGCTTGCTTAACCCATTGAATATGTCCCATGACATGTCAATATCTCCGAACAATCATCTCTCCCTCTATAGGATTAACATCATGACCTCCCACAACATGAGAATCATCCCAGATCAAGAGCATCCACCAATGCTCCAACTACACCATTAAAAGTGAATCCCAAGAACCATGTGACTTGGATTACCAACAATCCTAACCCCAAAACCCATTCTTGAAAACTAAAATTTACAAAATTATTCATATTTTGAAATACAAAGGGATTAACCGTGGATGTTTTTAATTACATAGTTTATTTATGTTGAATTATAGAAAGAATATATCTAGGAACAAACAATATAGTTTTTTATGGATCATTTAATATCCAAACCTATATCACCAATAAATATTGTGTCATCCATAGATCACCACATTTTAATCCAATGCCTTCATCGGGTCATTTCTAGGGAATCACATCCTATATCATCCCACGATGGGTCTCCATAAATCCCCGTATTAAGGGACTTTAATATTATAAATGGATGACCTCCCACAATAAGGACAAAAAAATCCATTAAATGGAAATAAATCCTGGTCTAGTATAGTATAATTCAATAGAAAAGTTATATGTGAAACTTCTGTATGTGTTGTTGTTGGCCCATTAAAATTTGATCCTCTCATCAATAAAAAATCACATGCAAAGACATGTATGTCATGTGAATACACTTTGCCTAATCATGATGCATGAACATAGCCTCTTACAAGAAATCCAATATCCAAAAACAATTATTAAATATAATCCCAGAACAATAAAAGTTCATCACCCATGGTGAAATCCTAAAATCATAATGTCAAAACGCAAGAACAATAATCTCATACTCCTTACAACCCAGACTACCTATTGGAAACGTTGTTTTGATAAACCAGTTCGATATCCATCACAAACACTAAGTCATTACTAGAAATATTATCTATCATATCTCTAACTCCTAAAAAAACAAGATTTCAAACTAAATTGTGACACCACGTCCCAGGACCACTCTGTAGTTCCTATTTTACAATTGCCACAGGGCCTCACTTGAACATCCTTGTATTCAAGAGGCTTCCAACATGTTCTGAGGGACAAATCGATGAGGCATAGAGACTATTCCCTTGAATCATTATAAAATAAATATTAAAAACATAACCAAGCATAACAATCATCAATAAAAATTAGATTATATAGAATAAATAGAAATTTAATTACAATAATAATAAATGATGATGTCCTATAAAACATACATCAAACTTCCACTGGATCAATACCATATATATAATAAACAAAACTTGTACCCATAAATTCCATAATACCATCCTTGGGCCTCAAAATACCTAGTATTGAATAGCCTTAAATCTTCTTAACCTAATCCTCTATATGTAATGTGTGTTGAACTAAATTACAAACATAAGGTCTATATGCACACTACTATACTCATGCAGAGTTTTCTCATATAACTCAACACAGTCTCACCAGTAATTGTTTAATATACATAGCTATATATATTTTTATCTAAGGGTTAAATAAATAAAATAATTATTCATGATTTCCATATCATTATATTTTATCCATCATACCATGACATATGATGAGATATATATGCTAGTTTGGTAATCAAGTTATAACTAGAACACCTTAATACATGAGAATTCCATATTTAGTTCCATGTTGAAATCCCTTAATCACATTGTACCACATTATCTGATACCCAACTCTTTCCTAACGACTCTGGGTGGGGAAATTTATAATACTCCACCAAAAAACCGAAAAACAATGCATAACCATACACTACATATTGACCCACTATCTAGTCACTTGAGGTGGGGTCCATTGGTCCGATCACACATTATAACATGACTATGAACACTTGGGAGTCCTTGAACCATACCTACATATGAAATTTTCACATAGTACAAGTCTGAGAACACTCACATGTATCCCTTCACCAAAGGCTTATAATGTATGGTCTGCTTGGAATAAGACCATTCTCAGAGGGTGGTCATTTGCCAATGGAACTACAAGGTAATGGCTATCAACTATGTCCTACATCATTGAATGTTTTATCCCCCTACTGGAATGTCCTCAACCCAATACTACAAAGGTATGTTCTACATAGTGCACGACCCAAGACATAAAATGTAAGGATTAGCAAGCACATGAAGGCACACAAATATAACAACATATAGGGATTAAATACCATTATATAGACCACCAACTAATTCAAGAGAACTAATCATTAGATGATTATCCCCATTGACACAACAAATCTATACTCACCCATCATGGTCCCAATTGGGCCCTTTAGACCCAACATGATATCTCATCATCGATATCATCACACTTTATCACCCTTCAGTGATATCACAACTCAAAGGTTCATCCCGAACCAGACCCCCCATTCTAGTGTAATCTCACTAAAACCCTCATCACTCATGTAATTGGTACCTAGAGAATACCCAAATCCAAAAAATCTACATCAAACTATAAAAAAAAGTGCAGACCAATAACTGACCCAAACCCCCTTCACCTAAAAAATCCATTTCATGAAAAACATCCACAACCCTCAGTTTGTTATTTATTCACATATCTCCAGGGACATACCTAAACCCATCACCTATAATACACCCCCTTTATTCCATATTATATGTCTAGAGGGACTCCTCCCACTCGATGTGATAAAAAAAAGTCACCTCCAACCTCATGAGGAAGTTCCTTTCCACTCAAGAGAGGTCAATCTATATTTTTCATAATCACTTGGTCTCATGCCATTCATGAATCCATATAGATCTTTGAATGTTACTAGGTAATTTAAATATAAAATCACATCGTGGGATATACTATAGGTATCACTACATCTCAAACAAATATCTTGACCCATGAAAAAATAGTTATTTGAAGATCCCAACTCACCAATGTGATACATCACACTTAATTGAATAATAATTGGATTAGATATATCTTATATCATCAAATCGAGGAACTATAGATCCCTAATAACGAAACATGAACCCCATTATATTTTAAAACTTTTAGGATCATTCATAAAAAATATGGGATTTAATTAAAGTGTTCACTTACTCTAACTTGTAGTTCACCCCTTGTCATGTTCCACTGAGCCTTGTATAATCCAACAAAGCCTTATCTAATCTCATGTGCACAAGTATCTTGTAAATAATAATCATTAATTAATTAATAAAATAAAATTATTAATTTAATTTAAATTATTGAGGAATGAATTTCTATAATATCAATGGGCATCACTTTTTTTCCAAAAACTCAAGCAATGGTTTGGGGTCCACTTCTAACAAGCACCCAGACCAAATAAACAAGAAATCTTCCAATTAATAGTCACATTCCTATGGAGATTTTCATTTAATTTAGGCATATCACTAAATAAATATAATTGGCAATATAAATTTAGTAAAAAGTCATATAGGAATGTTTATACATTATTTGGGATCCTTCTCTATGCATGACATGTAAAACCTCTATGAAAATCAGCTAATTCCCATAAGATTCAGTGGAATAAGTACTACAAACCAAAAAATAATGATTTGATTAAAGGGATTACTGAGTTGAAAAAATATAAATTGGGATTTATTTTAATATTTTTCCAAAAATAAATATTATATTACATTATAATATCAATTTCCCTTGAATGGATATGATTATTATCTTCAAAGACTACCGAGATAAGTGAATTATTTTTCAATTCTTGGGAAAATTTACCTATAATTTCATCATAATATGACTTATTATTAATATATCTAAATTTAAAATAATCCTCATTTCCTAGTAAATTGAAACATGATAAATTATTGTGCTTATATTATTAGTAATGGAAAAGTGAACATATCAACATTTTACCTAGGGTGATATCATAAGTATATAGAAAAAATATCAAGAGTGAAATATAAAATTTAAATAATGTTTAATCATAAAAAAAATTCATATGGGATGATATGAAAAGAATTAATCCCATATAATCAAATATGTAGCATCATGAATGGACAATAAAACAAGAGACTAAAATTCTGATCCATGTAGCATATAATAATCACATATAATGGAAGTGTATAAGAAAAATAAGAATAAAAACTCAACATTTTGGATCAGGAGACACTACTGATTTCATATGGTGGTAAAGGATTTAGAAATTTATTCCCACTTTGGATCATACATCTCAACCCATTTCCCATAGTAGATGAAAAATCAAAACCTATTTCTCATTTTGGATCTACAATTACTACTCATTCTCCCATTATCTCATGATATGTAAATCATTACCCAATACAATAAAGGGATATATATTTTTCAAGTCCACTTAAATATCTAAAATACATGTAACCCATAATAAAATATCAACTCACCACCTCCTTAAACTATGAGATAATATTGGAGTTCACATTACATTTTAAAATTTGTTATATAAATAACCACCAACAACTCAATAAAAATTCAATCATGCATATGAGGAACATCATAAAGAAATATTAAGGGTGGATTATAAAGCATAACTTCATGGAAATTAACTACCTTTAGATAATGAGGAAAATAGAATCCAACGTTGAAACATGTGATTTTTAGAGAAAATGAATTTTTTATATTATGAAACAAATACGTCAAAAGAAATCATTGAAAATGTTGACAACAAATATGACATTTCAAATATGAAAAGTAAATTATGAATATCATATAAATTGATATAAACTATTTATTTCAATATATTAAGTGATATAATTGGTGGTATGTGAATAAATGGACTTGAACAAAGAGAATGATATGAAATTGTGATTTTTCATTTTTTATGTTACATATTTAGGTGAGTGACCAATCAAGTAAAAATATATTTAAAAAAGATATATTACCTTAAATATAATCAATTAATATATATAATATTTTAGATTTACATTCAAATGAGAACATATTACTCAAAATAAAAAAATTTTGATTACAAAATTCCATTTTAGAAAACATATTTCCTGAAGTATGAAATTTTTGAAAAGGGATTTGTGTGATAAAAATTGAAATAATCATAACTCAAAGAGGAAATTTCATATAAAAATCATATGGAATAATTTTCCCAACATATATGAAACTTGTTCAAGAAAAACAATTATAACTCGATGAATGAGAATTTAGTTAACAAAAACCCTTTCAACATGAGGATAATTTAAATTAAAACCTCTTAAAAGTTAATTAATTTAATTAAACATAAATTACAATGATTAAAATATATTTCCCTATATAATATATATATATGATGTTGCATTTAAAAAACATATAATTAATTTGGTTAAAGACACAAAACATGTATCAAAGTCATGAATTTGAGATGAAAACCATTACCTTAGTCCTAATTTGATATAAACATTCACAAAAATGATAAAATAATAAAATTAATTTTTTTAATTACATACCCAGGAACCTTATTCATTAAATTAAAGGATATATTATTGGAATTACGTGGTATCATGGGAAAACATTAAAGTAGAGTTGATTGGAATTTTGTAGCAACATGGAATAACATTAATGAATAGTAGACAGATTCCCCAGAAATCATTTTATGTGGCTACATGGAACATCATTACAACATAGTTGATTTAAATTATTTAATATTTCATTAGGGGTGATCTTCCAAGGTTGTATTGTGTGACCGGTATGATCCTTGTACTGATGATCAAGGTCCCTTCCTCCTTTAGTCATTTTAGGTCCACTAGCATGTGAAATGTTTCTTATAAGGTGTTGGATAGTATTATAAACCGGAGGTTAGCCCCGTATTTTCATGGATTTGTATCGAAGAAAAAACATTGTTTTATTAAAAGGCGATATATTTAGGCAACTATTGTTCTTTCTAAAGAGATTATTGGGGACCTAAACATCAAAATAATGGTCTGCAACATTGAAATGAAATTTTATATGCACAATGCATATGATAGAATGAAATGGCTCTTCATCATCAACATAATGTCAAAAAGGGGTTTTCTGATTGGGTTATTGACCATATTTCTAGATGATATAGTTTTACATGGTTTTTGATCACTCATATGGGGTGGAAATGTGGGTTTTTGAAGAGGTTCATCGTCTATGGAAATAGTATCAATTATCTCCCGCCTTTTTCATTATTTCTAAAGATGTACTTGGAAGATATATCATAGGGATCATTGTCAACATATTCATTCTACCATATCGATGCATACTTAGTAGCACTGGTATCCCTCACTTACTCATTTCTAATGGTATTGGGGTCTTTATTAATGGATATAATAGGTCAATATAATACCTCAACAAGATCTTTATAGTGTACAATAAATGGGTTGGTCATCTTATTAATAAACATAAGAGATATTTATTCAATTCTAGATGTTTTCTCAAAAAGGGAAGGTGAGGGAATTATTCATCCATGGATATCACATCGATTCAATTTCCATTGGAGTATATGGTAAACCATATTACTCTGGACCATGTTTACATTCACAATTTCCATGTGCTTGCGGATTGAATTTCCATCTGGGATAACCATTTGAAGAATCTGCTTCTTTCTTATGGTAGATGATTACCTTAGTTAAAAATGTTATTTCCATAGTTCCCATGCATGTTTTACCATCTATTAACGTCCCCAAAATGGTGATTATGATAATTGAGATATAATTAGTGAAGTTTTTGTGGGATTCTAATGTTGATGGAAAATTTCATTGGGCAATATGGGAGATGTTGGACAAGGAGGGAGAGGATGGTGGGTTAATGTGAAGAATGTGGTGGAATCCCTGAACTATTTGCAATAAAATATTTCATGGTATGTTATTGAAGTAAGATCTATGTGGGGGAAGTACATTTTCAATAATTATAAATCATTTATTGATGTTCCAAATGATCAGGCTACCGAAATACGGAAAAGGATTCATGGGCATGCTTGGGAGATTTATCACCACTCATGAATGGTTATTAAGAATCAGGATTTCAAATATCTGATCCGAAACTATGCTATAATAATGTTGGGATTACTAAAATTCCAAAAAGAAAATATTTCCTTCAAGGAGGATATTAAATATCCACTTATCATTCATGATATGCTTACTTTGTATCGGCATGAATTGTATAATAGTATCATACCTAATGTTGGGGATGATAGACTAGTTATCACATGCACCCTAGGAGGAAATTTTAACTCCAAATACTATATTTATTTTTGATACAACCATGTGCCTTGTGATTAATTGGGGAGATTATTTGGTGGTGGGATATTCTAGAAAATTTATCTTTCTAGTTTGGTGTATCAGACATCATGTTATATCCCCTGATACTGAGGTACAACAAATAGGAATATCTGTTGTTTCTCAATACCCCTATTTCACAATTCCATATTTAGAATCAATAATTCATATTTTCATTCATGGGGAGTGGGGGATCATTACATGAAAGAGTCTAGAAGAGTCCTTTTTCTTCATTGGTCAGTATGATTTCATGGAAAATTTCTTAAAAACTTGTTTATCAGTTGTAGAAATAATAAAAATGAACAGATGGTATGATTTCATTTCCTTGTCACAGTGTGTTGAATGATTATGGAGGATCATAATGAATTCAAATATGAGGGAATCCATAGATCCATGATCAAACTACTGATGAGGTATCATGGTAAGCTTGTGGAGATTGGTTATTTATTAGGGATATGGGAGAAGGTACCATTGCATAGAACACTGTGTTATGATGGTTATCACTCCTATATGACTCTGTAGGTATGCTCTTAGGGAATATAGGTGAAATGAAATATGCCAAAGGATTTCCTAAAATTAAACAATGATGGATCATTCTTCAATGGGACTTATTGGGGCGGTGGTGTAGTCTTTGATAATAAATAATATGTGGTACTTATATTTTCTTCTGAATATAGTCATAGAGACACTCTAATAGAGGAGGCCTGGGAAATTCACAGTTACATGGTGATTTTTAGTGTATGTAATCTAAATATATAGTTGGTGTACATAGACTCATTAATAATCTACCATTTTATCCGTAGTAAATGGATTACCCCCTGGAGTAATAATTACCTCACCAACAGCATTAATTATCTATTGAGAGGTTAGGTGAAGGTTAGTCATACATTTCATGAAAGTGGTAAGGTTGCAGACTTCCATGCATCTATGAATATTTATAATGGAAATATCATTGAATTTACTAGAATGTGTTTTCTTCCCCCTAAAAGTGTGAATATTTTAAGAGGTGATTCTCAAAGTTTCTTTTTTTATCACCTACCCTAAAGGACTTGTCTTGTATTTTATTTATTTATATTAATAAAAATCTACCATATTGTTCTATTATAAAAAACATTCCATAAATATGTGTATATATTAGTTTATTTACTCATTTTCATCTAACAGGTGTTGATAATTTTAATATGGGTGGGGGAGGCTTAGTGGGATGAAACATGTAATATTACATGAAATACATATGATTTAATCCATTTTGGGGAGGATTTTTGAGTTATTGTAGAAATTGATGTATTAATAATATTTTATACATTGTTGTGGTACTGTAATAGTTGTACAATTCACCAAAATTGGGCCTTTGGACGATAAAATTGGGCTTCCTGATCATATCAACTTTGGGACATCCAAGGGAAACTGAGCCACAAGCCCCTTGCCAGAAATTAAATAAAGTTTGCCATGCTAGACAAACCCGGATTTGATGGATCGGTGTAGAAACATTCACAAAGTAGTATTTTCCAAACATAGGGTTGAAGATGGATATCAGACCAACCATTAAACATTGCATCTTAGTATAAGGGGAATATAATCCAATAGAAATGTCATGTTGTGAGATAATATAGACATTAGGAGGTGTTAGGAAGGGGTTGTTGTAATATAGTCAAGTTATAAATATATAATGGCTTGTACAACTAGGCTTCCAAGATATATACATCATACTTTGTGCCTATTGGCCTATAGGCCATGTAATGGTTCCCTCTTAACCATTTTAAGTAGATAGATTATCAGATAATGAAAAAATACAAAATTAGATAGGATTTATTATTTTAATGGTTTATATTTCTACAATAAGAGAAATGTCAAAATTTGTTATTATTCAAAATTTTATCTTTCCCAATCCATTTATCATATGACAGAAGGTTATATAAAAATATTTTTACAGATTAATTTTTTTTTCATGAGCTCTTGGGTCTTTATCATAGAGGATGAAATTGATAAAAATAATATGTTACTTATTTTTAACCCATGAAGGGTATTTTTTTAGTTAATAAATTTAATATTTATAAAATCCAACCATAAAAAAATATTTATTTAAATATTTTTATCTTATTACACCATAAAATATGTTTTCATAGACATCCATGAGAGAATTGTTAACATTTTACAACTATGTGGTCAAACTAACCCTAACATTAATATAAAATGTTTAGTGGATGATTAAGTGGTGTTTTAAATAAAATATCATTATAAAATAATAACTATTATATTATTTATTGTTTCATATTATTATATATTATAATTGGAACGAAATATAATAATAATATAATTTATATAATTTTATCATTGAACACAGAGATTTTTATTGCCTGTATCTTTAATAATAACTTAATTTTGACATAACAAAACCCTAATGATTTCCTAAAATTCATATTAATTCATTAAAAACATTATTAAAACCATGCATGAAAGGATGTAATAAAAAACATACACAATTTCTCTTAGAGGTGGTATTCCATAAACATATGTATTTCATATTTTTCTTTTTCATAAAGAAAAGATGAAATAGTGATTTATATTTATATCAATATTATAATAACATATCTTTATACAAAGGATGTGAATTGTATCATTTTAATCTGTTTTAGTGATGTTTTATGAATACTTATTTCACAAAAAAAGAAATAAAAATGATAAATAGAGTTTAGGAACTTATACTTCACATCATAGAATATCTATTTTTAGATTAGGTAAAGTAATTGAGGGATAATCTACTGAGGTGATAATATGATCTTTAAGAGGGATATGAATTCATAGAATATGTTTGGTCAGATATTGGGAAAAATTTAGGTGTTTTTTGTTTGATGGAAAGTGAGGAGTGGAGAATCGTTATTATATCTAAAAAGGGATGATATTTTCTAAAATACCCAAAACATTTCAATATTTGAAACTCACTATCAAGGAAAGTGGTTAGGATATTTGAGAAATAATGGGGTGGGTATGTAATAAGGTTTATTAATCATAAACAATGTTTTTGAACACATGTTTTTCACATGACTCATTCACATTACCCCTTGAATCATTACTTTAAAATTTTTAGATTTTACCAGGGTAACTGCCTTTTCCATAAGTTTAATTAATATTTATGAATAAAAAAATTAGTCCTTAATAGATAATTTTTACCAACTTATTCAAAATTTTGAATCAAATATTTCTGATTCCATTTCCAAAATTGTTAATAAATAATTTTATTTAAATAAATGTATACTGTATTATAACAATTGGTGAGAAAAATATTACTTGGGTTGCGAAATATAAATCATTGTTTTGAAAAACATAATAAATATTTTAAATTTTAAAATTTAAATTATAAAATATTTATCTTTTAAGAAATGGTATCATAAATTTTTTATTCATAATTATACTAATAAGGGAATAGAATTCGAAATATTTGAAAAAATTGCGTGGTTCACAATTCAAATTAAAATTATTTGTTTCGGAAAAATCTGAAAAATGAACCCTTAGAAAAGTTTTCATTTTGATATGGAAACAATTTATGTTTATCAAATTCATATTTTAAAAATTTTTTATTTTACTTTTGAATAAAAATATAAAATATGAAACATGAACTACTTTTATTACAAATGAAAATGTTAAACATTATATATTCCTATTACTATTTCTCATCAATATCTAATTTAAATGACATCAATATATTAGTTCAAAAATAATAATATTTTAAAAAATTTCAATTTAATATTTTAGGATAAACTATAAAATATTTAACAAATTATTTTATTGACAAATAAAATAATACTTTTATACTAAATACGCTTTATAAAATACCATCAGAAACAATTATTTATATTATTGATTTTAATTTTATTACTCCATAGATTTTCATATATATATTTGAATTGTATATATATCATATCATATTTTAATAATATTATAAATAATATTTATAGATAATTAATAAATAAATAAATATATTATATTATATCATCACGTTTTGTTCATTATGAGTTATATTGTTTTAAATTTACTTGTTATGAACACATTACCTTATTATACCTATTGGATATATGTCCACTGAACTTATTTTCGAGGAACATCTTTCATTACTATATATATAACCTTACTAATCATAATCCATTTACACTATGTACTCATTTTCGGGCTCCTAACATTCTTTCTCTATTCGTGTTACTCTTTCGCATGTTTGGTTTTTTACAGTAATATTTTTTTGAAAAGTATATAGTGGTCCTAGGGAGAATCCAGTTATAAATATTTCATTTTTTCAATGTATTATAAACTTTTATTTTTACCCCACTTTTATTGGATATAATCATCCAAGATATATATCTGTTAATTTCATGTACTTTTTTTAATGTTTTACTATGAATGAATAATGTGTTGTTAGTTTATTCCATATATTTTATGAAATATTACAAAATATATTTAAATTCTATTGATTAAATTAGAATAATTGTTTATAAATATAAATATATAGTTTATGGAAATAATATTCTTCTTAAAAACTCCTAGGGTGTTTCCCCCTAAATAAATTACAACATCTCAATTTAAATTATCACATACCAATATAAATATTTAATGGAAGATAAATTATATAGATGAATAATGATACAATATCTAGAGAAATATCAACATTAAAAAAATGATAAGGATATACCTATCCTGAGAGTATATTTATCCATAATATTTCATTTTTCTCAAACTATTTAGTCTTATATTATCATTCTCCGGTATAAAGACCCAAATTATATATTTGATTTCAAAAAGGTTCATATTATAATCATTTCATTCAAAAAATATCGTAAGTCTTTTTAAAATGTGGTCTACTTACTCGAGAATATATTTCCTTTATGTAGAGATAAAAAATTCCATTTCTAAAATCACATTAAATTTATCTAAAGGAAGGATACCAAGGCATTCCTAAATAATTATCCCATAAAACATAAAGAATATTCATATAATTTTGATATAATAATGGTCCCACGAAGAGTTTTTATTTTTTGACCTAATAATTAGTTTTGAAATATGAATCATAAAATATCCAAAAATATAGTGTAGCGAATTAGAGTACCTTGATCCACTTAATTATCACTATCAACTACAATATTGGTAATTTCATAGTATTTTATTCTATCCCATTGTATATGAGGCTATTGGTGTTGATTTTAATTTTAATTTCTTTTATTAGTGCATTGGCATTCATATCTTATCTGTTCCTAACATCCAACCCATTGATCTACAAGCTGATCATTAAGAAAATCATTATTTGTATTCATTATGTTAATGGAACTATTCATTTATCCATAGTGACTTGTGGAATTATATCATATTTAACAACATATAAAACAAGTTCAACTTCCATTGAGACATTCCCAAGGGTGTATCAAATAACATTTTTGACATGAACAAAATGGAATAATCATTATTTCATTATCATCATCACCAGATCCTCTATAAGACCCCGTACATCAGTAATTTAGTGGGGTAAAATGTCGAGAAATAATATATTTTTTCATCATAAAATGTGATAGTTGTTTGAGAATAACCACACTAATTACAACACTATATTTTTTCCCATTTGGTTTCCCATTATGAAAATAAATGCATTGTCTGGGATATTAATTGATAACATGGTACCTTCTAGCTCCATGAATTTCTAAAACCAAATGGTGTAAACAGGAGTGACATAAATTTAAAATCATATTGAAATGGAATAATCAATAGCATAAAAGTTATTTACCCCTAAATTTTTTTAACTTATTAAATCATCATGATATATTTTAATTTCTTTAGTTACATTATGTTGGGTTATATCATCCTTCTAAAATTCATCCCTTAAATTAACATGGAAATCAATTATTAATAGTGGTTCATAATGTAATTTTCATTAAAATGGAACAACCTTAATGAGATTGTATACAAGTGTGCAATATTATGTCCACTCATTGTGAATCAATGTGACAATTGAGTCAATGCAAAACAATCCCTTTTTAGGGTGATAACCCCTAAGAAGAACATTTCCATTACTACATTTACATTCCAATATCCATACATGGATGTTTCTCTATTGAATCTTCCAACTATAGACATTAAAAATATTTTATGATATCATATTTTACATAGACTCATCATCAGGATTTTCACCAAAGTTATGTATTCATCATTATAAAATGAGATGAACTAATATCAAAAACTACACCCTTTCTCTGATATAGAATGACATCACCCAAGATAAAAATATCTTTATTTAACATTATTTCCATAATTAAATATTTATAATTAATAATAATCTCAATACGTTGAGAATTTAGAAGATTATTTCCTTTTGTGAATAGCTACATAAGGGACTTGTCTTATAATTATTTTAAACATTTCCCCATATCTTCTTTATAATAGCTAATCTCATAATTATATCCTTAGTTAAAATCATCCACATGTCATTGTAAATGGATAAAATTGAAAATGGTGAGTCCAAATTATTATTAATTTAGAAATAAACTTATCAATATGTTACCTATGGTGGTATTATATGAATATAGGAAAACATAAGTAGGGGAGAAATATCATATTTAAAGAACATTTAATTATAAAAAATATTTATATGGAACAATAGGATAACACGAAATCCAATATAATGAAAAATATATCACGGTGCAATATTAGGAAAACACGGGACTTAAATCATGTTATATTCAATAAAACATATTTATATATCAAATGAGTGTGGCTCAAACATAAGAATATAAACTCAACATTGTGGATTAGTCATCAATAATTATTTCCTATAGTGGATCAGGCATCACAACCTATTTTACATAGTATATTAGAAATAAAAACCTATTTCATGCATCAAAGCATGATTCCCATTTTCGACCAAGCAAAAATACTCATTTCCCAATTAGCACATGAGAGTTAAATCTATACAAAATTAATATGTGGGATATGTAGGCCCCTCCCACAAATTAATTATTAACCATAATTTTCATCCATAATCAGATATCTAATCAAAAAATAATTATAATCTAGTAATAAAAATATATTCCATGTTACATTTTTGAAGGTATCATTAACATAACCATATAAGGCAAATCAAATGAAATTAATTTCAATCATTGAAAATTACAATTTTATAAAATCATTTATAGTGTGGTTCAGAAATAAAAGCTTCATGGAAAATATCTCTCTTGAGATAAGGAGGAAAATGGAATCCATATGTAATACATTTGATTTTGTTATAAAAATCATTTTTGTTATTTTGATTTTAAATTACAGAAACCCCATATTAAAAAAGTAGATAATGAAACTAATATTTTAAAATTAGAAGATAAAAGAATAAAACATCAAATAAATGGATACGTAAGTTCATTTCAAGCAATGAAATTATAAAATTTGAATTAATTGAATATTTTTACTTGAAACAAATAGCCAATCAAGATATATAGATTCTTCCTCCATATCATTATATATCTAGTTGAGAGAATAATAAAGTAGAATGACTTGAATTACAAGTTACATTTTCCCCATAAATATAAAAGGTAAGATAATATAAAATTATAAATAATTTAATAAATGGAATATTGAAGGTATATGTTCAATAAGGACCATATAACTCAAATATTGAGATTTGAGTAACCAATGTCCCATATGGACAATATAGTTTCTGATGTATGTAATTTATTAAAATGGTTTTATATAGTAAAATTATAAATCCATAGAAATCAAATATAAAATTCAAAATAATAGAATAATAGGGTAGAATTAAGATAATATACATGAAACATGTTTAAGAGGGATAAATATAACTCAATGAATAATAATTGAGTTAACAAAAAAGCTTAAAAACATGAGAAACGTTTAAATCAAAGCCTATACAAATAGTGAAATTTAAATTGAAAATAAATTATAATGAATATATTGTATTTAATTATATAATATCTCAATTTGGAAGCATATAAACTGCATAAAATAAGTTAGGATCATAAATCAAAACATGTCTCAATGAGTTGAATATGAGATGATGACTATTATCTTGATCCAAATTCATTCCACAGTTGAAAAAAACAGCCTGAATAACTAAATTATTTTTATTAATTTCATACAAATCAAATTTATTTATTACTATAACAATGTAGACTCCTTAATTATAATCATTACACACATTTTTATTTGTTATTTATTATCAATTTATCTACATAGGTATTTTTAATTTTAATGATTTATAGTTGTTTGGTAGGAGAGGTGTCAATATTTTTTCTTTTTCACAAGTTCAATTATTAAAATAACTAATTTTACATTAATGGATGATTTAGTATGATTTATTAATTTTTAATTCCCTTTAATGAGTAATTTATTCATTATCCTGGATGATGGAATCGACAAGAAGCATATTTTAATGATTTTTAACACCCACTGTGTGTTTTTTTATAATAATTTAAATATTTATATAATCCTTATATAACATAAAAACTCTTTATTTAAATATTTATTTCATATATCACCATTAATCATGTTTTCATAAACATTCAAGACATCATTTCATATAATCATTATATTAGGTGGCGAATCCTTCGAGAACATTAAAATATAAATATTAGTGGATAATTATGAGGTTATTTAATGTAAAATATGTTTATTAAATATAATTAATGATGTTATTTAGTGGTATGTAGCCTGAAATTTTATGTTTTGGGTGTACAAGAAACATTTGTTGGTGGGATATAAATTTAAATTTCGTTTAATCTATGGTTTCTCAAAAATTTGAGCGGTAATCTTGCATGCCAAATTTTTAATTAATTTATTTAGTATCAATAGAAATGAATACCTTATTTGAGGATGTGTTATTTGATGAAGATGTTGATCATCCAATAAGGTCATTCAAGTAATCCTTCATTACAATAAGAGGATTCATGGATAGAATCACTCTAGTGGGGATCCACATATGATCCTTTGATCTTTGAGTAATTCCAATCGATCTATAGGCTCTTATAATATGAGTCAACAGTCTTTTGTGATTCATGTTTATCAATTGTACTCTGATATTAAAGGGATCTATCATTATGTTCTCATTGTTGAGAGGAATAGATGAAGTAAGAGTTTAGAGAGTGTCTCTTTTTTCATAATGATTTTCAAGTCCCAATTTTTAGATATAATAATCAACATAAAAGGCCGTCAATTTATAGAGATCAGGTTCATGTTAAAATATTATTTAATTTAATGGCATCCCTTAAATATTATTATAATCATTAATAAACCCCATGAAACGTAACACTAATAATAATATTTTTATTTTGTGGCATGCACCAATTTTCACAATAAAAAATATTACTTAATCATTATATTAATTAATATTTTTCACCAGGCATAATATTGGTCAATTATAACTCCTCTTGTATTTATTAGACACATGAATAAATATTTATTTTAATTATATGAATGATAAATTATTTTTTGATTGGTTTTATTTGAATAACATTATCCCTCAATATTGATTAAAATATTTATCATGTTAATTAAATTCAAATATAATATAATTTAGATCCTTAGAAACACTTATTATGTGACCCTCTAGTATGTTTTTCTCATTGGAATTATACATGAATGGATAAAGACAAATATTAATTTCTAGAAATGGTTCAAGGGACCATAGTGAAATATATTAATGTTTTAATGATAAAAAATACATATAAACCCTCAATATGTATTGTAATATATTTTTCAGAATATATTATCAACTAGGTTTCACATATGTGTCACCAACATATATGCTCAATACATCATTCATTTACTATCTGAAACCAATTTTCCATTTCACCATGAACATGGAATTTAATGTTACATTTATATTCTATTAAAATGAATGATATATCAACTTCCATAAATAGGGAAGGAACAAATCCTTCCCAAACTTATCCATTAATGACATGTTAATCACGATTCTCCAAACTTACCCTACCTCGTAACAAATATATTTAATCTTGCCTCTAAGTATAAAATCTATGTTTGTGATCTATGATAAGAAATATTTAAAATATTAAAGTCTAAATACCATTATATATGATCACATATAGTAATATCATATGACACCAAAATTCCCTCTGACTGGTCTGTTCTCATGATCTCTTATCTTTGAGATCACAATGTGTGAACTTCATGACATGAAATCTCAAATATTACCATTACTCAATCTTGATAGTCTATATACTATGTGTCCCTTAATAGTATGTTATAAAACCATAAAATTATATTTAATAAAATCATTATATTACATCAATGTTCTCATCATAGTGGTTAACTTCAATGATGTTAACAATGCTTCATAAACTCTAAGAAATTATTACATTTTATTATTTCATAAAAATGATAATTATGTAATAATACATCTTATTAATATCAAATACATAAAATATAAATGTAATAATATAAGAATAGTTGGACTTACGACACCAAATCTAAAAAACTCCAACTTTGACTAGAACCAACTACCGAAGACTATTTGTCTGCTGGGCCTCACTTGGAAATCATGATTAAGATGATTCAGATATTTAGTAAAGGGGTATAATACATTTTATTATGTGGGAATAATTCTCACTAAAATCTCACCTCTCTTAAAAAAAATCGCTCAAAATATGATACTACAAATAATGTGAATCATCCCCATATGTGACAATGTGTCTTTTTCGAGAGTCACCACTATAGTGTTATCACAATTAAGTGTCATATGATATTTAGTTCAAAGTACCACATCAACATCATGGAATAATTTATGCATCCATAATAATTATTTATTTACCTAATACTTCATAATATACTCATAATTTTCTATATAGTCTATGACCAAATCCTATATCATGTTCTTCCAAATCCCAACATGTCTTTTCAATGTGAGGATGTATCCCTTTTGTGACTCCATGTCATCTTCGTTTTTTAGGAAACTATAATATGAATATAATATGATGACTTGATCCTCATATCGTTCATAAAACAAGAATACATATTATGTATACCTTAGATACATAAGGATTCACATGAATTTCATCCATTCAGGGTCACATGGGTCAGCATGACATCTTCCTATTGCACTTAATGTGCATGAGACATCAAACTGAGTACACATCATAACAAATATGAATGACCCAATCAATGAATTTTATAGAATATTTTACATTAAATATGATTCATATTGGGTCTATGGAAAAATTTTACTAGAAATATTAATGTAATGCTATGTTAGTATAAATTATCTTTGAGATTGTTCCATACTAAAGTTCCTCAGTATCTTGTCATGTATATACTTTGACTAAGGCCAACAAACCCCTTGGATATATCATGATGGATCTTGATCCTAATAATATATAACACCTCACTCTAGTCATTCATAGTGAATCGTTTATTCTACCATGCCCTCACAGATAATAAGATAGGTATTTCATTTCTAATGGGTAATATGTCTTGAACATATACAATTAAAAAAACAAATCACTCCCATTAAAAAATGTTAGGACACAACATTAACACCCATTTTTATGAAACCAATTTACATTAAGACCACACGAAAAAAAATGTTCAATGAACTAGATGATTTATTTAATCCATAAAACGATTCTTCATATTTTCATATCTTACTGGAATCATATGGAGTCACAAACCCTTCGGGTTGTGTTTTTTAGGCATCATAAATAAGGTTCTTGTTAGTGAAGGATATTATCACATCCATTTTCCAAATATCATAGTCATTGTGAGATTAAATTGAGTGTATAATTTTTATGTATTTAATCATTGAAATTGGTGAAAAGGATTAATCATAGTAAATGACCTGATGTTGTTTAATCCCTTTTACAACTAGTTATTCCCTATAGGTAATAACATGTCCTTACAAGTATTGTTTCTTTTTCGGTATCCATTTTCAACCAATATTCCCAACATTAAATTCAGTATCTAACTAAAACATAAGATTCTTTTGGTACCTAGAATCCATTTCATAACTCTTTTCTTCATTTCACATAGAATGAATTGTTCCACATACTATTTATTTATAAGTTAGGGGATCATTATTATCATCTAATAATGAGTATCCATTATTAGTGACAAGAAAACCATACTGTTATGGTTCTCAAACCTATATTTTACACCTTCGTAGTACTTGTAACTCTATAATAGGTTCATCTTCCATGGTGATTTTCGGAATTTGTTGATATGCCAACTCTTGTATACACTGAGCCTCAAATTCATCAAATTGTATCTTGATCATGAAATCTAATTTAGATATTTTTTCCCTCCAATTTAATATGGAATATATTGGAACAATTAACTTTTTTTAGGTTACACATAAGTAAAATATTTTTTTCTATGGGGGTAGAGGTAAACATTGTGCCTCAGGCTGAATGTTTGTTATTTAAAGAGTCCTTAACAACTCTTTTGCAACCCCACACATGTAAATATGACATAAAAAGTTTATTAACATTCAGATAATAGTATTTTATACTATTTTCCACATTATTTTGTACCATGTTTAGTATTTATTCTATTTTTATAACACTTATCCTGAAAAGGATAATGGAAGACTCACACAAATCATAATTTATCCCACCATTTCTAAAATGTTGTGGTTCCTCATTTCAATAACAATGTTCTATTGTGGTGTATATGTATAAGTGAGTTGATATCAGATCGAAAACTCCCACATGAAATCAATTATGTATTGATTGAGCTATTCTCCACTATGTTCTAAGTTGAGTTCCTTAATATTATTATGATGATGGTTCTCAACAACAATCTTGTATTTGTTGAATTCATCAAAAGAAATGGATTATGAGTCATTATGAAGAAATATCCATATGTAATAATATCATCAATACAAGTTATGAACTATGAGTACCAACCCCTTTCATCGATAAGAAATGGTCCAAACATGAATATATAAACTAACTCAAGAATCTCTTTGGCCCTTTCCTCTTTTACACTAAATGGGGATTTGGTCATTTTTCATTATAAACATAAATGAAATATACAAAGTTTTTTTAGTTAAAAATAATCTAAATATCCTTCATGTAATAATTTAATCAAGAAATTTTCATTTATAAGACCAAGCTAGATATTCCATTATTGTGTGTGGTATGATCCATGTGATGTAGATTCAATATCTATTTAAATTTTTTTCTTCATGTAATCCAACACAAAAAGGCAATTATTAAAATGTTCATTAACATAAAGAAATTAAATCATTACAAATGATGCAACAATCATTTCGGAATAGGAAAATAAGTCAATAAATATCATTTATAGATAATAATATAATGTTTTCATTAACTGAATGCAAATATTAAAAACCCTTTAAAACTAAGATCATACCAATCAAAAATGTGAAGTGGTAGTCCCCGATAGCAACAACAACTTGTTTTACTTTCTAACATGCTCATAGATATTCCTCATCTTTTTCAATTCTTCTAAATCTACATGGCTCCTATATTTAAACACATATTTGAGCACCATAGGCTATATCTAATACCCCATTGTTAGGAATAGATAAATTACACTCAAAAAAAATTTAATATTAATATTCTCATTATTTATTAGGATGGGGGTAGTTTTCCTTCCAGTTGACCATATTTCCACATACAAAAAATCATTTATATACCTTTTAGGCCATATGCTCATCTAATTCATGGATGGGCCTTATGAAGATGTGGTCTTAAATTTATCATAGATTCCATTTCATTTATTCCCCATAAGAACATAAGTATTTTGGGACTTCATATCCTAAAATTCTAGGAGCAGAAGTGTGAGAATATATTTCAGTTACTTATCAATGTTTTTTATATTGAAATTTATAATAATTATAGATATGATATGGTGGAGTGGTGAAAGAATGAGATTAGTGACTACTTATTCAAGTATTTGTAACCTAAAAACCATTAGAAACTAATTCTATCCAATTAGATTGATTATGTGAGGCCCATCATGGTAACCCTATCCAGTATTTCTCTAAAATATCTTCTTATAAATCATAAACCATTCCAATCTAGATTTCTCTTTCTAAAGAACATAGATGTTTTCAAGAAATATATACTCATCCATGTTTTTCTGAAACATTATGAGTTTTCTAGACAAAAATGAAGTCCTAATAAATTAAATGATGATCTCGTTGATAAAATTTCATTCATAGAGAAATAAAATATTCTTCACTTGACTCCATAGAGGGCGAATCATGAATTTAGGATTCTGGTATATTAGATTTTTGTTCATGGTCTAGAACAACCTGAAGTAATATAAACCACTCCATAAAGATACATCTAGTAAAAATGGTGTCCCTAACTAATATTTATCACAGGGAATGTGTATAGAATGATCTTACAATTTTATTTTATAATTATGGTTCATATTATTAGCATTTTTTAATGATTGAAAATTATGTCAGAAATAAAAAAATAATTTATTTCAAAAATTCTATCACTATTTTATTATGTCCCAATATCCCTCACCATTAAACTAGGAATACATATTTTCGTGGTCATAATAGTGAAAATTTTTTATATGACACTTCATGTAACCCTAATGATGGTAGGTTACTCTATAGGATTTTATTTTGGTTCGATCGTCTTTTCCAAAGGTGGGCTTTTAACTTGTTGTTCTATTGACTGGACTTTTCTATCCTAAAATCCCCACATGGATTTCCTCAACACTTTCCCCCATGTTATATACAGTCTATAAAGGGTAAATTATCATGATGTAAGATGGTTAATTCAACCCATAACATTCATAAAAATCCATGATAAAATCATGTTTCCCTATGAGGGTTGGTCAAACACTTAGTTCTAATGCCTTCATTCCTAATCAACTAATTGAAATCCATGCCCGACATAAAATTTAATTTGAGGTATTTTAATTTTTGATGAAAAATATTTTATTTCTTTATCTTATACATGTATTTTTAATATTATGTGTATGTAACTTAATTAATTGACCATATTAGTTAAAACTACTACACAAAATCTATTAATTTAAATTATGTATTTTCAAATTAATTCATGTATTTATTTGATCAAGGAATTTCATTTATAAAATAAATAATTACATTGAAAAAATGAACTATGTAATAAAACGACCTGAATATGATCTCATATAATGGTTGATTTAATGAGATGTTATTATATAATCCTTTTAACTTGGGGAATTTTCACTTATTGGAATTTTTGGCCTGAGTTACATCATTCTTCTTGTCCACATTTGTATCACCTGAGTTGAAATCAAAATGGTTTTATCATAAACTACCTCCACACACCATGGGTAAATCCATTAATTAAATATATATAACTCACACATGGTTGGGGGAACAAAAATTTTGGTTAAATATGGTTACATAAATATCCTTCAACACGTAGATACTACATAATAATGGAGGGAGGTATAAGTCATATGTATCAAATTTAATTTAAGTAAAAATAATTACAAATTAATTTAATAAATTAAATTAAATATTTTCTTATACCTATAGTGGTATTACTCTATCTCATAAAAATTCATACATTCAATATATATGAAAATGTAAATGGATAACATGTATTTCTTTATACATTAATTATTATTAAGATAAACATGATTAAATTAATTTACTAATCAATTACCTTTAATTTAAATGACCATTGAAATTATCATGAAGATAACCATTATAATAGAATTACTGGAAAATAAATGGGAGAACAAATACTTATGGATTTATTATATTAAATTATTTGTGAAATTAATAATATTAAAAAACCTTGTTAATTTGTAAAAGAGATATGTTTCCAATCAACAAAATATAGTTCTAATGATTCTATTTTAATTTTATTGTAATTGAATTATTAAATTAATTGGGATACTATAGAACTTATACTATCTATATGCACATCATGTACCACTCTCTTCATGTATCTGGGTCATACTTATAGGGAATTAGTGTGTTGACATGGCCTTACAACACAGAGTTTATAAGGTAGCTACATGTCATGTATCCACTTTATGTGGGTCTGTGATACTTGCATGGGTCCTCAACATGTATCTTGTCATTTGACATGCAATGCACATGGTAACAATATTCATAGTGGTTAAAATATCATTTTCTGGTGAATCCCACTAAAAGACTCATAGTTTTCTCAGGAGTGAGATTTGAAGACATTCTCCTCTAGTTAAACATTGTGCATGTCTAAATTCTTATTTATATATCAAAATATTGTGGAATTTATGTGCTTATAAATGGTTGAAATTGATCAACTATAAATCATTTACACCACATAAATTATGTGTATATCATAAATTCTCTCATTTTATTCTATAAAATAGTTTCAACATTTATAATGACCATATATATTACATGATGTAGGCTACTACCCTGTGAAGAGTATATGAGTTGTATGCCCTGTACACACCATGTAATCGAATATACAATATTTTAGGTTTTTCGGTTGACATGTGGTGTATACCCTAAACAATAACTGTGTGTAATGTTGTCAATCTTATGATACTTCTATGTGTAGCATACCATTTAAACAACAATAACTGCAGCTAAACTCCAAGAAACCATGTCTTATTGGGAGAAAATTAGGTTGTTCCTGATGGAATCTCTATTCCTTATTTCACTATTCCAATACAATTAAAGAAAATGAAATAGTAAACCATGAATAATATGTCAATAACATGTTAATTCAAAATAGGATAAAGAAATAGGAATATGAAATGAAAATTCAACCATGGTTTTATATGGATCAAAAATAAAATAAATGACTATAAATTTAAACCTGACCATTCTGATAACACTTTTTTGTTTTGGGAATAATAGAATTTTGTAGTGGTGGTTGATATATTAAAATTTATTATCGAAATGAATTTCCCAAAACAACTATTAAGGATCAAAAAAGTAAAATTTATAAATATTTTATTTATAATTTGAAGAAATGAATAACTGATCTTATGATTATTTCTCTTATAATTTTATCAATCATTTGAGAAGAAACTTTTATTTTACCTTCATTTTTCTATGAGGATCAAATTATAGATTCCCTTTTGAGGTGACCCACAAATTATACTTTAATGTATGAGAAATTCCATTGGAACTCAAGGTATTATCATGAAAAGTCGGTTATAATTCAATGATTGTATTGATCTCTCATCCATTTTTACTGAAGGGATATTTATTGTCCTTCATGTTCTAGAGATGAAGATAGAATGGATGAGTATATAGAGAGCTCCTTTGTGAGCAATGATTGTCATGTATTGATTTTTGTAGACAATACACAATAGAAATAACTATTCACATATAGATCTTGTGTTTAGGTTAAAATATTATTTTATTACATTTAATCCCTTAAATAATATTGTAATCATTAATAAATCCCTTTTCACCTAATAATAATAATATTTTATGGTGTGCACCATGTCTCCCAATAACACATATTATTTAACCGTATTATTAATTAATATTTTTCATTGGTCACAGACGTTGTCCATTCAAACTCCTCTAGCATTTATTGAACACTCAAATAAATATTTAATATACATATTTTATTCATCAATAAATATTTTTTCAATTGATAAAACATGAAAAAATTTTCTCTTGGTCCTTAGAAAAATAAATATTATAATAATATGATTTTTTTAGAATTTAACCATGATCAAAAAATAGACATAGTGTGTGACCCACTAGGATTCTTTTTCATTAGACATTGGTGGGCTTGTCTAATGTCTAAGATTATTATCTCACAATGGTTCATGGAAATGAATATAAATTACATAATATCACAATGAAGATAACCACATGTGATTCCTCATTATGTAATATAATATCATAATTTCAATATCTCATCAAGAAGATATCATATCTGTGTCACAAACCTATATAATTGATATATAATTCGTTAACTATTTAAAATAAAACATCATTTCACCATGAACATGGTGTTTAATGTGAAATTATATTCCAATAAATGGGTAATGATAAGAACGTCAATAAATACAGAAGGTTAAAATACTTACTTGACATATCCATTAATAAAATGTAAATCATGACATGCCCAAAGTACCATACCTCTTTGTTAACACATTCCATCATGGTTTTCATCGGAAAATATAAATTAGTGAGCTATGACATGAATTAATAGTAATATTATTGTATATGGACCGTTATAATTAATCATTGATAAGAATATATGAAAAATTAATAACATGTTAAAATAAAACTGCCGGGTATGTTCTCTTAATCACCCTTCTAGGAGATCACAAATTGGAAACTTCATGAGAAGAAGCCTCATGTTTTTATGAGTACTAACACTTTATAGTCTATATAATATATCCCCCACCATATTACGTTATATAAAAACAATACATTATTTATGAATATCATTGTAGAAATTCATGTTTCTCATAATAACATGTGACTACAATGAGCTTATCAGCATTATTTGTACTCTAAGAAATTATTCCCTTAGTGTCATGCAGAAAAATGAAAAATATATAAAAAGATTTATTTTTAATATTAATTTCATCAAATATACATGTAATCAATGTACAATGAGTTGTTAATTGGACATCAATTCTAATAGATATGTAGTAACACTAAGGAATGGGAATAATATGATGTTTTTTTGTAAAGATATTCTTCGGAATGAAGAGATCATTTTACTCTTATTACTCTTGTTTAAGATGAATAATTTTATAAATATCATTTATTACTCATGTCATTAATAGGTTCACTAATTTTACATAATAAAACATTAATGTTTTATGAGAAATTATATTCATCCCTTAAATTCATTCTAAACACAATCAATGATATACTATAATGATAAATAAACATGTTACTTCATGGAGGCATTATTCCACACATACACACATTTCGATCATTTTTTTAAATAAAAAATAGAGAAGGAGGTTAATGCTTGTAGCATAATAACAATAACATGAAAGGATTATAGATAATCTTATTTTATAACAAAAAATTGTTTTATTGGTTTTTTTATTATGGAGTGTAAAAAAGAAATATAAATGAGAATTATAGGTTAAGATCTTATAAAATTCTTATTTGATTGTCACTATTAGAAAGAGGTTAAGAGTTTTAGGATTATTATCTTAAGAAGAAAAGAAACTGTTTATGGTGGATATTATTTTCAATGATAGGTTTGGTGTGAATTAGGCGTAAACATAGGAGTTTTAGAGTGGGGAAAAGAGGCGAGGAGGGCCCCTTTTATAAGTCAATAGGGATGTTGTTTTTTAAAATACCCAATACTTTTAAATAATGGTAAGTCACTCTCATGTAATTTTGATGAAAATTTCAAAAATAATGTATTAGGGAATACATGAGTCTGAGAAATCCTCAACCATTATTTTTCACACAAGTTTTAAACATGTTTCAATCCCTTTACCTATTGAATTTTTTCTTTTAAAATTTTATCTTGTAATGTGATAACTAGATTTTACCTAGGCTGACTTAATATATATGTATTAAGAAGAATGTCTTACTTACTATATAATTTATAAACATTTATTATAAAATATAAATCAATTTTTAATAATTTATATAATAAATGAGTTAAAAATAATTTTATTATAATATATACATAATTTATTAAGGAAATTTTATATAAAAAAATACTACTTGAGTTATGAAATCTCATTCATAGGGTTCTAAACTATAATAAATTTATAAAAAAAGTTTAATGTTAGTTATAAATAACATATTTTTTCCAAAACTATTTTTGATTTTTTTATTTAATTCCTATACACTAATGATGACATAAAAGTTGTAGTATTAGTAAAAGCGGTATAATTCAATATTCAACAAAAAACCAAATGTTTTAGGATAATTTATAAATCTTCACTCTAAGCTAATTTTTACACTATAAATTCAATAATTTTCTTAATTTTATGTAATTCAAAAGAAAAGATTTATATTTTTGTCTATTCCATAAAATTTATAAAATAATAATATAAATAAATTTAATTAAAATATAATTTTACATCATTGTTGATTTTAAAATATTTAATTGAATTCTATTTATATACCATATTATATTTTTTTAATATTATTATTTATATTTATACATTACAAATAAATATATAAATAAATATATACTTATAATATTTTTAATATCATATTTATATTGTATTGTTAGTTATATTCTTCAAAATTTCCAACTGTAAAATACACAACTTGATTATACCTATGTGATATAATTCCATGTATAATATTTTTAATGATTAAAGTTCATTCCTATATATATCCTTACTAATATTATTCTTCTAATACGTTCTATTTCAATAGTTTCCATTTTAAATCTCAGAAAATAATTCTCCTTTCATGGTATTCATTCACATTATAATTTTTTATAAACTAATGGAGTTTATTAAAGGAGACGGTTTTCAATGGGAGATTATAGTTTTAAAGATATTTTTATTTTCAATTTATTTCCACCTTAAATTTACGAAATTTTAATAGATGTAATAATCCATGATCTAGAGTAATTTGTTTTATTTTCTTTTTTTTGTAACATTTTACTATAAAATAATAAAGTGGCATGAGTTTATTCAATATGTTGTATGGATTGATACATATTCTATTTCATTTCATTTGAACAAATATAAATAATATTATTGAATTATAAATATATTATTTATGGAATGAATAATCCTCTTAAAGAAAATGGGTAATTAGATATACTAGAGGAAGCATGAATATAGCAAGAAATGGACACCATAAATTGGATTCACCATCAAATATTTTAAAAAATCCCCCTCTCAAGGGAGAATCAAAGGAGTGGAGATTGGGTCATCTGTTCCTCCCATACAAGCTCCTCATCCAAAGGGGTGGCGGTTCAACAAATTTTATTAATAATAACCATAACTCATTTCATGGTGCGAACTAATATTCACACCATGAAATGCTTTGGAAGAGGATCACAACCATTGGCCAACCCCATTCATGTCATATATCATTATTGATTGTGTTAGAGGTTGTACGGAGCTTAATTTCAGCCTGTTAGACCACCTGAACCCTCTCATATTTCCTCTTGAACACCCAAAACATCACTAGAGACTTTATCCCCATGTAAAAACACATTTTAGGTGAATTAAAACGTTCATATTTCAAATATTATTCCCTGATCTAAAAATTAATAACTAACTATATAAAAAATTATATTTTTTCAAGAATTTATAACATGTAACGACATGTGTCATTACATGCATGAAGATCATGCCTTACCAAAATTTTTATTATGAAATAATAAAAATAGTAAAAAATTGGAAAAATTATTTTAACTATAGCTTAAATAGTCCCAACATCTTATAGAATTTTAGCATTTATAATCATGGTTGTGAAAATGTATTTTTCATCAGGACACATTCTTTCAAACTGATATTTATAATTATACTTACTATATGTATATGTGTTAAATTTTTAAAATTTTATTATAAAGAATATTTAGTTATAAAAACTAATTAAGATATAAAAATTGGACTCAATGTATATAATTTTCTGGCTAGAAGTACCATTAATTATTTATGATGAGGTTAACACTATATTTTAGAAAAAATAATATAAAGATAGTGTGAAAAGATCTATTTGGAATATGATGTTGTATAATGACTTTCCATGATCTTATGTTTAAGTATAATGGATTATCATAATTAGATCAACACTACATTTTATGTATATTGTGTTCTGAATATGTTTTTTCATTTTACAATGGTGAGAATGCTACTTCGATAACTGGAATGTGGGAATTATACACATGGTATTTAAGTATACAAGTATTAATCATATTTACTTGTATATATATAACCCTTTTTCCTACAAATTATGATATGAATTTAGGAAACACACACAAGAAGAAATATCTTGTATATTTCATTGATTGATTATCCATTATTAATTCATCAATAAATAAATACTAATACCAGTAGGCATATTCAAGATTCAAATGGGTAAATTCTAAAGTGGTGAAACATTAAGAACCAATTTTTTCATATAGTGTCAAATTGAGAAATCATTATTATCTCTATAGAATCTAAATTATTCCACAATTTATTTGAATAGTATTGGATTACTTTATAACACCTTTATTTCTGAGTATATATTTCAATAGATTGACATTATTTATTATTATTATCTAGAGTTGTATGTATTACTATTTAACACATACATAATTATACTACCATTAAATGGTACTGATTCAATCCTTCTATCTAAATCAATATTAGGTAATTAATAGGTTATTCTTGAAACTACTAAAAGATAGAGGTTTTTTATTAACTTTTCAATGGATAGGGATAGATTTGAACTAGTAGAAAATTATTGGGTTTTTACTCACAAATGGATGTATTTTAGTGGATACCCACATCTCTGGAAGAGTTTAGGAGAAGTTAAGTGTAGATATAAGATCAATTTTTTCCAAACTGATATAATTTCCTTGTGTTTTTTTCCTTACATCTAACAAATCTGGCACACAATATTTTTCTTTTATGATTTAATTGTTTTATTACTTATCAACTGAATTCATAAATATAATTTATATTATAATTTCTTTATGGAAATAAAAATAACACATCTCTTATATATTTCTATCAATGTTATGGAACACAAAATTTATCTCACTTGATTTTAGATGATAGATTAATGAATTTAACATATGATATATCCTCCATGTTCATCATATAAGTATATTTTTCTACCCCTCTCACTTGATGATGTGGTTGTATTGGTATATTATATTATAGTATATATTTATTCTTTTATTGGGAAAGTATGATGTGTAATAAAATATACTACTACTATAATATTATTCTTGTTATAATTTTTTTGCATAAGACTGATCAAAGTGATTCAATGGTTTTACTTTCAATTTTCAATAGTAAAATAGAAGGTGATTTTGTATATTTATCTTGATTACTAGTTATGATGTAATTAATGCATTCATTTTGTATCTAACTAATTTACCAAATCCCAACTACTTTCACAATTGCATTGAAAGTATTAAATCACATGGATCCATATTTCCCATCTAATAACAATGATTTTTGCCCTGAAAATTATTCAATGGTTCATATGTAGGTGTCTCTCTCTTACAACATTAGCTAACTCCTCTATAATTTGTTTACTGGACACCCCAATCCAAAAATCACGTACTCACATTTCCACAAAACATTCAACTAAATAGTATTAAGAAGATTATGTTCCATATTGTTAACCCTAATCATGTTTAATTCAATAATTATCTTTATTATGAATCCATTGTAATTAGAAGTCCCACAAACTATGTCCTCACTGTCACTTCAAATTGTACTTTATTTCTAAATAAAATAATTAAATTTGATATGTTAATTAATATTTATTTTAAGAGAATTAATTTAAAAATTTCAAAATATCCTAATTTTAACCATCGCTTGATTGTTTAAATGTTTTGTACTCAAAAAAATTACCCATTTATAATAAAGAAATATATGTATTATTATATTTCTATTTCTTCTTCTTAAATAAAATACGGTGATATTTACCATTCTTTTTATTATGTCATATCCCCCACAATTTAACATTGAATAATAATAAAAACATTCCTTGTGATTTTGTTTATTTCATATATGTATTCTTGTTAAAATATTATATATGAGTGTGTATACAAAAAAAATCAAAATATAAATAACCATATAAAAAATTAACTATGAATTGATCGTAAGCTCTCTTCTAATAGAAAATATATCGAGTGAATGTCGGATCGTCTTTTACTGTATAATAAATTCCTTGAGTCATTTAATGTCTTTAATTACAAAACCCCATCGACATATTTTAAAATTCCCACATATGGATCCATGATAAATCTCTTCTCGAATAACATTATCGCATGCTCCATCATTACATATGTATAATTACATGCTTATTAGGGGATCTCGGGTGTAGGTATTACATTTAATAATATTATAATTTGTAATATTGGGTGCTCATTACTATTTAAAATAAGGTATAGTTTTATAGAACATGTATTAAAATTATTAGTAAATAATTATTAAAAAAATTAAGTCATTAATATAATTAATTTTTATAAATAAGAATCCAAAAAATTGAGGTAAATCTAAACTCATAATTAGAATTCATGAAAAAAATATTTTATCAATAAATTTGAAATATATTAACACTCTATTTAAAAGAAGTTTTAATTATTTAACATTTTTAGAAACATTTTTAATTAATAAAATATTTTTCCCAAGGGAATCATATTTGTATATACAAGATACTTTTCTTATTTTTATGAATTTATTTAAATTTTTTTTTGCTTGAATAAACCAATAAATTCCCCCAAATAGAAAAATAGATTTTGATGTGTCACATCTTGAGGAACTGCTATCCCCACAGGTCAATAGGGAACTAAAGATGTTCACAAAGTTTAACCCACATTGAAGAAGGGGTGCTTCCGGCCCATCACTATAAAAATATATAAAATAATAATAATAATAAACAATCACCCATTAAACATGGACGGATTCTATCCCATAGAAGGAGATGTGTGGTAAAAGGTATTACAATGTGTGTATGATCAACCATATTCCTCATGATTTAATTTATTTGTAAAAAAAATTATAAATGAAATGTGTGATTCATGTTCCGACTAACAAAATGTGTCCCCCTTTAATAATATCAAATAGAAGAATAAAAACAACAAAAACATTATTATAATAATAATAAATAATTTTATTATATAATTAATTTTATTTTTTTTATACAGATAAAAATAAATAAATATTAAAAATAAAAACTTACAGTAACAAATCATTTAATCATCATATATGAGTATTTCATCCATCTAACCTACAATTTCCATCAAATCCCTTGGGATTGTATTATCTCCCACTACACAAATTAGAGAATATATAACTTAAATTTAACATTAAAAATTAAATAACTAATCAATTAAAAATGAAGGATCAAGGTCCCATTGGAAGTGTGAATTTTCAAATTTTCACATCATATTTCTTAATAAATGAAATATCATATGCTACAAATCCTTATTCATCCCATGTATCTAATGCAACTAATACATAAAAAATAATATCAAAATATATGTTCTTAAGATATGAGACTCTATATATTGTACTCATGATTGATAACATGGATTTTAACTTAACCTCTTAGAAGTATATGATTTCATGGAAGAGTACAAATGAGAACTCCTTTAGATGTATCCATATAGTCTCTTTGAAGAGAAAAGATTTCCAATATTAAAACATCTTGTGTTAGAATAAGGAATCAAAATTTCAATTAAAATTATTTTATCATATGAAAAAACAATCTCTAAATATTGAGATATGATATAGGAAGAAATTCTATTTTTAGGTGATAATGGAAAATAAAACCCCTATGAAATATGACAAATGTTTATATTAGTAGTTACATTAAAATATAATAAATGGAAAAATAAAAATTTTATTTTATTTAACCATATAATAATCCACTAGGTAAATTCCATTAAATAATAAAACTATTATTTAAAAAGTCATGAATGTTATTTATAATTCCCATAAATAAATAAATAAATAAAATTATTCACTTAAATAAAGAATTAATCCCGATTTTTATCCTCTTACAAATAATAATTAAATATTTATTAATAAATATTTTTCTGATAAAATATATATTACATGAACTTTTCTTATAAATAATTTTTATTTATTAATATGATCAATAAAAATTTAAATAAATAATATTTCGATAGTATAAATATATATATATTTATTAGCTTTTGGAAAATCATAGTGTGTGAAAATATTACACCCTTTCTCAACAAAAATAGACATAACCCACCTAAAGTCCATGATTAGTGTCAAGAAACATGTTAAGGAACCCATATGAAAATAATATGTCAAAGTGAAAATAATGAAAACCTATTTATGAATACTCTCTATATAATATAATCAGTTTTTCGACCAATATTACATTAAAAATGATTCATAGGTATGTTATCACCTTATATGCTTGATATAAATTTCATTATCTTTATGAAATGAACATGATGGTAAACTACTATGATAATAGATTTATTCTAAAAACACAATTTTAATCAAAGGGAAAGAGATATATTCTCTCATTAACAAAGAATTGAAAAAAAATCTTGACCTTTTGATTAATTCCCTTTCAATTTTGATTCACCCAATGTATTATAATTTGTTGTGAGTATGTCATGAATATTTTCTATCCATATATAAAACAATATGATTCATGATACACAATATTAATTATCATAAGACTATAATAAATACTGACATTTTTAGATAAAAATATCCAATGACTCATAAGACATGTGTAATTCATATTATTTGGTTTGTACTTTTGGGAATTTTCTCTACCACTTCCATCCATAGTTATTGTATCCCATATCACCTTTAGGGTGTTTTGATCCAAAATATCTTAAAAATCCATCTTTATGAACTAGATATTTCATTTTGATATAATATTAATGAACAACAAACCCATAAGGTTTAAATGTTCTTTGAAACACCCCTATGAATCCAAAACCAAGAACTAGGAAAACCAAGAACCATAATAACAATATTCATGTTCCATTCAACTTGATTCTAGTTACCATATGTCATTTATAATATCATTTATAAGGGAAAAATAAATAAATAATAAATGAAAAAAATTGAATAAGAATAAAATACAATTTTATAGTGTTGTTTGGTCTATTTTTTACTCAAAGGGGGAGTATAATACATATTTCATTATGGAGAAAAATAATTCGAGTTATAAGGGCCTTATGTTCCAAAACCCTACCCAAAAGGAAAGAAACACATATTTACCTCCACAAACTTCTTTTCAACCAAAATCACTCCATGGGTGAAGTCCCACCATGGGGATGTGTGTTATCCAATCCACATTTATATTATCTCTCACTCAATCCTTTCATCCCTTATCAGCCTAAAAAACTGGATGTTCACCATCTATTTATAGAGGTTATTTTTCACTTCTATTATATTTCACTAGTTTCTCAACATTATAATATCTTTGGACATCCCAATATTTGTTCATGTAAACCCACTAAAAAACATCTTCATAAATGTACAATCCAGTGAATAGTGGAAACTAACCATATGTATCCATCTTGAGATTCTTACACATCCTTTATAAATTGTTGGGAAATCAAACATGATTTCATAGAGTGGTTCCTACACAAGGTATACATATAAAATAATGTCATTTAGAAACTATTTTTATTGTTATCATAAAATTCATTGAAAATTAATCCCCATTTATTGAATTCTATTTCAATCTACATCACTCCTTGATGTAGAATTTCATATCCAACAATTGAAAGCATATACAATTTCATCATTTCACATTTAAAATAATTTTCACCATGGATTCTACTACAAATTCATATGAAATGAAACCGGACATCCATGATGAATGTGGAATTCTTAATATTTGGGTTTTAAAGTGTAATTCATAGAGAAAAGTTCTAGATGTTCAAGATCTTATCAAGATATAAAATTTCACACAAAAAGCCAATAATATTCCAATGCTATTTTTGAATGTTATCCTTAAGCATCAGCCACTAAAAGACCATATCAAGTCTATCATTGATTTATAAAAATCCAACATCTAAAAAATACCATAAATTATCCTTTTTAGTATCACTATATTTCACTACCCTGAGATATTTTAAGCACATCATGTTTATGGGAGAGTTCTAGAGGATGTTATAAGTGATAAGTTATGGCCAAAATATGTGAGAAATCATATCCAAGATGAAAATATTATTTGATTAATAACCTTTTAGTGTTAAGAATATACTTCCTCAAAATAATATTTAAACCACATCATGTACATGTGATATATTTGGATGGATTTATTAGTGATAATATAAAATCCCTAAATAATCAATGATCTCTATGAGAATGCAATACCTAGCACTCACCTTCCATTTCTCCTAAAACATCATGATCCACTTCAAAGGATTTTTACAAAGGAATACTTTATCACCAAATTATAACTCTATATCTTATTGATAGTTAATACATAACACTTTTATAAAACATTGTATATTTTAATATTTCACATAATGTAATGAAAATTCTATATCATTTCTTGGACAATGTGAGGTTCTATCAGATTCACATCTATAAATTTATCCAATCATGTTGGATTCCTACATCTATTATCATATAGAGCCTCATCTTGAACCATTTGGATGATAGAATAGAAATTATTTTTATATGACAACTCTACCAGGTAAATATGTTGATCTCAATACACTACTGAAAAAAAACATTTAACACGTCGGGATTTTCACGTCGGTTCTATATAACCGATGTGAAATGATATAAAAATAGATTTATCACATCTGTTATACAATAACTAACATGATTAATTAATGAGAATCAATTTTTTATTATGGTTATCTTAAAAACGATGTGATAAGAACTATTATTATATTTATCATGTCGGATATTTTATAACCGACATGGCATATCGATTCTAGGAACTTTATCATGTCAATTATAAAATAACTGATCTGATAAATACATTGTTACATCATTTATTAAATAACTGACTTTATAAACATAAAGAAATAGTATATCGCGACTTTTATTAAACAACTGATCTGATAAATCGTTTAAATGATTTATCGAACCCCGTATTCAGTAATTCTTTTTTCTTCGATCGGGCGACTGTGACTTGTATCTCTTGCGCGGGAAACCTAGAAATGATTTTTCAAAGTCGTGTCATCCAACATCATTTTTTCAACTTCATTATACATCTTTATTATCACCAGATCAATCAGGTCGACTCACAACACTCAAGTAATCCTCAAACGACTCAATTTCATTTTTTATTTTCAACGATTTACTAAACTAGTTTTTCGAGATGTTATTTTTCTATCATTCTTCTTGCTCTTTTGGTATGATTCATAGTGTTCATTAATACCATGCTAAATTCATTTCTGGTAAATAAATCGTTGAAGTGGTATCATGCAAGGTTACGATTTTTGGGTGTTCTATCATGTGTGTGTGCGCGTACTGTGGGTGTACAAGGGGGTGGGGCTATCCAAGTGGGTGCGGGGTGTACAGGGGGTGGGGGTCTGTCCAGTGAGGTGGGTGTGTCCAGGGGGGTCCAAGCTAGTGGGGGCTGGTGTCCAGGGGGTGTGGGGGTTTCCATGGACCAAGGGATGTGTTCTTAGGGGGGAGGGGGTTGTCCAAGGGTGTAGTGTTGTCTAAGGGGTTGATGGTAATGTCCAAAGGGGTAGGGGTGTATAGTGGTGTGGGGGTGTTTAAGTGGGTGAGTGGTTGTACATGGGGGTTGGGGTGTCCAGGGAGTGAGTTTGTCCAGGGGGATGGGGAGGCTATCCAGTGTGGTGGGGGCTATCGAAGGGGTGGGGGTTGTCCAAAGGGGTGGGGGAGGTCTAGAGGGGTGGGGGGTGTCCAGGGGGTAGGGTTTGTCTCGAGGGGTGGGGGTGTTGAAGGGGGTGGGGGTGTCCAAGGGGCTATCCAAGGTGGTGGGGGTGTCCATGGGAAGTCCAAGGTGGTGGGATATCATGGGGGGGCCTATGGGGCAGTCCATGGGGGGTAAGGGTGTCTAGGGATGAGGGGGTTGTCCAATCAGGTAGGGGTGTCCAAGGGGGTGGGGGTGTCCAGGGTGTGGGGTGTCCAGGGGTGGGAGCTATCTATGAGGGTTTTCCAGAGGTGTGGAGATGTCCAAATGGATGGGGGGTCTATCCAGGGGGATTTGAGGAGGGGTGGGGGCGTCCAAGGGGGCGGGCGTGTCTAGGGGGTGCCCAAGGTGGCGGGGGTGTCCAAGGTGGCAGGGGTGTCCTGGGGGGTAAGGGGTTAGGGATGTCTAGGGGTGAGGCGGTTGTCCAAGGGGGTAGGGGTGTCTAGGGGGTCTGGGGGCTATCCAAGGAGGTAGGGGTGTCTAGTGGGGTGTGTGGTGGGGGGGGGGGGGGTTGTCCAGGGGTGAGTGGGTTTTCCATGGGGGGAGGGGTTTCTAGGGGGTGGGGGTATCCAGGGGTTGGGGTATGTCCAGTGGGGTAGTGGATATCTATGTGGTGGGGGTTGTCCAGTGGGGGGCTATCTAGAGGGGTTCAGGGGGGGGGGGATTTCTAGGAAGTGGGGGGATGTCCAGAGGGCTGGGGGCTTTCCAAGTGGTAGGGGGTGTCCTGGGGGCTGTCCATGGTGGTGGGGGTGTCCAGGGGGTGTCCAAGGTGGTGGTGGGGGTGGGTTGGGGTGAGGGTGTCATCCAGGGGGGGAGTGGTGTCCAAGGGGTGGGGGGGGGGGGTTGTCCAAGTGGTAGGGGTGTCCGGGGTAGGTGTCTAGGGGTGAGTGGGTAGTCCAAGGTGGTAGGGTGTGTCCATGGTGTTGGGGTGTCCAGGGGGTGGGGGTTGTCCAGGGGGTGTCCAGAGTGGTGGGGGAGGTCCAGGGGGTGGGGGGATGTCCAAAGTGGTGGGGGTTGTTCAAGGGGGTGGGGGTGTCTATGGGGTGTCCAAGGTTGTGGGGGGTTTCCTGGGGGTGATCTGATTGTCCAAGGGGGTAGGGGTGTCCAGGGGGTGGTGTCCAGGGGGTGAGTGGGTTGTCCAAGGGTGTAGGGGGTGTCGAGTTGGTGGGGGTGTCCAGGGTGTTGGGGGATATCCAGGTTATGGGGGCTGTCCAGAGGGGTGGGGGCTGTCCAGGGGGTGGGGGCTATCCATTGGGGTGGGGGTTGTCCAAGGGGGAGGTGGTGTCTTGGGGGTGTCCTTGGGGGTGGGGGTGTCTAGGTGTGAGGGGGAATTCCATGGGGGTAGGGGTTTCTGGGAGGTGGGGGTTTCCAGGAGTGGGGGATGTCAAGGGAGTGTGGGTGTCCAATGGTGTAGGTGGTGGGGGTGGTGTCCAGGTGGTAGGGGTGGTGTCCAGGTGGTGGGGGTGGTGTCCAGGGGGGTTGGTGGGCTGTCCAAGGGGGTAGGTGGTGTCCAGGGGGTGGGTGTGTCAAGTGGGTGGGGGCTGTCCAGAGGGGATGGGGGCCGTCCAAGGGGTGGTGGTGTCCAAGGGGGTGGTGGAGTCCAGGGGGTGTCCAAGGGGGTGGGGGTGGTGTCTATGTGGGTGAGAGGTCTTTCCATTGGTGTGGGGGTGGTTTCCAGGGGATGAGAGGGTTGTTCAGGGGGTGGGGGTATCCAGGGGATAGCCCCTACCCTTGTGGCCAGACCCTACCCCTTGGACACCCTCGACAACCCCCTACCTTGTGGACAGCCCCTACCCCCTTGGACAGCACCCCCACACCACCCTGGAAAGCCCCCACCCCCTTGTACACCACCTTGGTATATATTTATCCCTATAGATTCATTGTAATGGTTTCCATATTTTAACATCATGTAGTCTATATCAACTGTTCCTATAGAATCTTTGTTATAGGGCTATTACAATGACCATCATGCCAACTGTTTGTAAAACCATTGGGGTATTCTATCCCAATTGTTTCAGAGGCTATCCCAATGGTTTATATCATTGGGATATGTGTACTTTTCTATAGTGAATGTATACATATTTTAATATTTATACCTAATATTTCTTTTTTACGAAATGTTCATTTTGGTATCTAGTTGCACCAGGATGTATTCATTGTGTACCTTAAGAAAAAAGGATCCATGATGAATTTAAACCTGGTATATATAACTATATTTTCTTTTTTAAATAATTTTCAGGAATATATTTTTTAAATAATCATAGATTTGTTTAATATTTCATATTTTTTTACATTTGATATTTTTCATATAAATATGCATTTGTCTTATCATAACAAGATGTATAAATTTGATATTTCTTATACGTAATAACGAGTTGAAGTTAGATTATGTCACATCAAATGTGTAATGAATATGAAGAACATGTTTATGCATTTTTGGAATTTTATAAACAAAATCTTCTATGTAGTGACATTTTTTTCTATCCATGCTTGAAAATTTTAGATACGAAGATGTTGAAAAGTATAGAGACCAAAGATCATCTTATTTTTCATGGTTTTAATATAAGTTATAGCCCTTGGATTTGGCATGTTAAAACTGGACAAAATTTCAGATCAACTGATGATTGTGATTTTATGGATGGTAACTCTAATGGAATTGAAGAAATGCTTCGTGATATTGCATCAGAACATTTTGAGTATGAAAAGATACTTGTACATATATATGGTGATTGTGAAAACCCATTTTATCATTGTTATACGAAATTTATGGTTTTTTCGGCAGTATTATGATCAATTAACCTGAAGGAGATACATTTATGGAGTGACAGAAGTTTTACAGAGCTACTACAATTATTTAAAGACATTCTTCCAAAAGACTACGATGTTCCATATTCACATTATAAGGGAAAAAATTATTATGCCTGATTGGATTGGGATACAAGAAAATAAATTCATGTCTAAATGACTGTATGGAATATTGGATGGAATATGAATTTCTATCTAAGTGTCCTAAATGTGGGACATCAGTATATAAGATGAAAGAAAAATCACTGGCAGATATTGAGATTACAAATATCCCTTCCATGTTATTTTTTTATCTTCCTATAATTAATCATTTGAATGATTATTTTCAAATTCATATGATGCAAAAGGGTTAATATATTGTGCTGATGTGTGGATATGTGATGAAAAAATACATCATCCAGCTTATTGTCCACAATGGATAAAAATTGATGAGTAATTTGCTATATTTGGAAATGAAATTAGAAATCTTAGGCTAGGTTTGTGCACAGATGGAATGAATCCATACCGAACCCTCAGTAGCAAAAATAGTTCATGCCTAAATTTATGTGTAATTTACTACCTCTCTCCAGAAGTTTGTGTGAAGCGCCAATATGTCGGGTTGAGTATAATGATCTGTAGTCCGTCACAACCAAGAAATGATATTGATGTTTTATTTTCACCATTAATTGATGATTTAAAACTTTTATGGGAGGATGGTATTAGGGGTGTTTGATCCTTATAAAATAGAATATTTTCAACTCCATGTAGTGTTTATGTTCATTATAAATTAATTCCCATCATATAGAAATTTGTTAGGATAAAGTGTTACGGGGCATAAAGCAGGTCCAATTTCTGAACAAGAGACTTCATATTGTCTATTGAATAATGGGAGGAAAATAGTATACATGGGTCATCAAAAGTTTTTTCCTAATGATCACTCTTATAGAAGACTAAAAAGGCATTAAATGGCACACAAGAATTTGATATTTCTCCAAAACCTTTTTCCCATAATATGTATTTTGATAGGGTGTAAAACCATGATGGGTCCTTGGGAAAGACACAGAAATATGGTAATAATAGACATATTTGAATGAAGAGGTCAATATTGTTTGATATACCATATTAGAAGTATCTTGAAGTGAAACATAATATTTATGTCACGCACGTGGAGAAGAATATCTACGATAGTTTTATTGGAACATTGTTAGATATTAAAGGAAATACCGAAGATGGTTTTAATGCAATATTAGACATAGTATCAATGGAAATATCTTTGGAGTTAGCTCCTACTCCTATTGGAGGACAAACATTTCTTCCCCCGGCTTGTCATACATTTTCCATGATGGAGATAATTAGCTTCTGTCCGTGTCTTCATGATATCAAGGTGCCTCAAGGTTATTCTTCAAATGTAAAAAATTATGTCTCTTTGAAGGATTTTAAGTTGATAGGTATTAAATCCCATGATTATTGTGTCATGATTCAACAACTTCTACCTTTTTCATTGTGTTTAATATTGCCCATCCGGGTCAGAAAAACTATAATGATGTAGTGTTATTTTTTTAATTCAATTTGTAATAAGTTTATTAATGTGAATGTCTTGCACATTTTCGAAAAGGATTAAATTTCTATACTTTTTCAATTGGAAATTTATTTTCATCCATCATTTTTTGATATAATTGTGCATTTATTAAATCATATGGTTTAAAAAATAAAGCTTTAAAGACCCGTATATCTTCATTGAATGTATCCTCTTGAAGGGTATATGAAAATATTGAAGGGGTATATTTGGAATTAATAGGAACCTAAAGACTCCATTATTGAAATTATATTGCTGAGGAGTTTGTAGAATTTTTGTACGAGCTACTTGGGTATGGATGAGCACATAGGTTTGCCTCCATCTCACCATGAACGAGTTTTCAATGATGGAAAGGGGATTCACGGATTGAAATTCATATCGTTTTCAGCTGAATAGATGAAGAATATAGAATTATACATCTTGAATAACATAGCTGATGCTCAACCGTATATCACATTGCATATTAATGAGTTGAAACAATGTCATCCAAATAAGAATGAAATGTGTATTTTGAATTATCACAACAAAACATTTTTTTCATGGTTTAAAAAGACCTTTCTTGGTAGATCAGATGTATCGGAGAAATTAATATGGTCAGAGGGTGGTCAATGTTTAAATGTGATAACATGGTCCAAGTATGACATTAATGGTTTTACATTTCAATAAAAAGCATAGGACAACAGGAGTGCAGTTCAGAATAGTGGGGTATTGGTGTTTGTATAAGTAATTCATTTTTCTAGTTCTAACGAAAAAAAATCCTATTTATGCATCAATTACATATTATAAAGTCATTGAAAAAATATTGGAGGTTGATTAATTTAAAATTAAAATTCATATTTTTAACTGAAAATTATTTATCAGTAACAATGGTGTCACACACGATGAATTTGGAATGACAGTTGTTAATCTAAATAGATTGGAAGACAGAAGCGATTCTTTTATAATGGCAACGCATGAAAAATAGATCTTATATGTACTTGATCAATCAGATATGAAATGGTATATTGTTTTACAATGGAAAAACAACATGTTGGTGTGGATCAACTTGATGAAGATTCTTATTTTTGTGAGATCCATACAACTGTGAAAAGATTTGCTGAACATAATGATGAGCAGGTTGAAGACATGGTTTGTGCCATAAGGAACGATCATGACGAAGGAATTTGGAAAAACAATCCATTTGTACACTCCTAATATTATAGGTAACATATATTTATTTATTATTTAAATTTAATATTTTCATAAAATGATAGATATTGTAATTATATTCTTTTTTAAAATTCGTATTAAAACAAATAAGTAGAAGTTTGTGTTTGTTTTAATTTTGTTTAGTTTAGTTTATCATGATTACCACAACGTAAATTATATATCTAGTATTTTTTCGTATGACAATTACATTACCTTGTTTACCATGTTTACCATGTCTACCATGTCAACCATGTCTGCCATATCTACTATGTGTACCATGTGTACCATGTCTACTGTGTCTACCATGTGTACCATGTCTACCATGTTTACCATATCTAACATGTTTACCATGTTTACTATATTTTACCATTGTTTATCTTTAAGTAACTTATATATTTATTTATTTTGTTGAATGAAAATTTCAGTACCATGTTTAACATCTTTACCACTGTTTAACATGCTTACCATATTAACCATGTTTACTATTGCATAACTCAGTTCAATTCTCCTTTTTCTGTTTGCATTATTATTGTAATATTTGAATTTGTATATTTTTGAACTAATGCTTGTTTTTTTCTATTTGAAGGACAATGATATATCAATCAGTTTATTAACCACATGATTCTAGAGATGATCCTAATGATTATACATCTGGGGAGGAACAGTCAAAAATTCCTCTTGATGTTCCTCAATCTTTCTCATGTGCTATCATTACAACAAAGAAGATTTCTAGAGTTGTTAAATGTGGGTTCACACGTTTAGCAAAATTATCACTTGCCCATACCCAGGACCAGAGGATACTCATTGAGTTAGATGAGAATAAAATTCCTTGAGGTCTAAATGTAAAAGATTAATAGTTTTGTATCAACTCATGGTAAGGTCAAAGTAATCATTTTGTATGATGATTGGGGGAGTGTGGAAAAATCGATAATATCTCAGTTGTGAGAGATGATTTTTCTATGATATTTGGCTATTGTTTTCCTATTATTTAAACTTTTTAGTGTAATATGTTTTACCTCTTCTTTATCAGATGAAATTTGATATTCCAAACACTGGAGGAGTCAGGAAGAAATGATTATCGATGGCTTCTAGGAGATAAAGGAATTTCATGTCAACCCTCAAATCTGATTTCATTTTTGGTCATAGGATTCATGACAATCTGTGTTATTTATATCCTTTCATAGATGAAGACACTTGGAGATAGTTTGTTGAAATTTGATGAAAATAATCATATTTGGTAAGGTCAATGTAATCATTAATAAGATTTCTTATATAAATGATCTTATTAAGGTTTTCGTAATGATTTATTATTGTTTATTGATATCAAACAAGGAAATCTCATCAAGAGATCCAATTTAAAATGTATACCTACATAGTTTATCTTTGGGAGGGTATACATTATTGGTAGAACAAATGATGACAGAAAAATTAAAAAATTGAGAGCTGAATAATCAGGCTATGGGGAGGTATACCTTTCATAACCTCCATTTAGACATGAAAAATAGAAGATATGATGGATATGAAAAAAGGGGAAATATCTATCTAAAGAGCCAAGAGTCGTAGCTAAGAGGATTGTAAGATATTTAATTTATTTATTTATGTTAACTATATTAACAATATAATTACAAGCACTATAGAAATGTTAAATTTATTAATACAGGATTATCCTATGGAGTATAGCTCATATGGTGTATTTTTTAGCTGCTGGGAGGAAAGATATTTTATCTGCTGCATTGAGAAGGCCCAATAATCCTTTTCATGTACGAGGATATCCTATGGGTGTATCAGTAAGAAATGTGTTTTCACATTCTTCAAATTCTTCCATTGATAGTGTTTATAAAAAAATAAAATCCATGGAGGCAAAAGCTCAAAATTTTAATGTGACGCTGGAGGAAAAGATTACAGCATTTTTATAGTTTATGTTTACAGACATGCAAAGACAATTTCGGACAGCAGCTCCCACTTCTCCACCTCCCCCTATATACCCCAATATTTATCCTCCACATCTTCTAGTAGCTCCCACTCCCCCACCTCAGCCTTCGGACCCCATTTTTTATCCTACATCTACAGTACAACTTCCAAATTATTGCGAGTTGTATGTTGATGATCCTCCACATCATATCATTGCATATGGGCTGGTATATTGTATAGGAGATACAGTTCATCATCAATAGTTATAGGTAGAGCATCATAGGGTCACATTATAGAATATTATAGATAGATCACCTCAAGTACCATTACCTACAGATGAGGTGATGATAGTTGGACATAGTATCGACCATTTTTTTAATTTGGCCATCCAGACATCTGAAACTCATTTCCAAAAAGGTATGTATTTTATATCATCTATTTTATTTTTTTATTAATGTTGTTTTATCATTTGAGAAGTAATATATTTTTCTATTTACTTTTACAGTAATACTTCAAAAGTAAATAAATACAATATAGACAACAACAAAGACAAATGTCTATGACATCAGATACATATTATAGTATTCTCGATATATTGTCTTGATATTTAAATTTTTTGGAAGATCATTATGAGCTTCCAATGGAAGCTCAGGATTTTGGATGTGCAATAAATATGGGGATTCTGAAAAATGATATCATGGAGATTGTTACTATAGATAAGTTTGGCATCAATGTGGTGCAAATATTTTCCATATAAGTCTTAACACCTTTTCCCTACGTTATATTTATTAAAAATGTATACTTATGTATATTTTTCATTAGGAATCCTTATAACATGTGTGAGAATAATGAGAGGACACATGTATATGGATTCTTGGACCCGCATTTGATTTCCCCTGAAGCACATGCATTGGATGAGGAACAATGAATGCTTTATATTGCTGAATGATTTGAACAGAATATAATCACACATTGTTAGATGATTCCTTTTGGTGAGAGTTATGAATTATATTTTTCAAAAATAGTTCATTATATTTCAACATAGAAAACAACAAACATTAAATTTTCTATTATCAGTGATACTTAGAGATTAGTTGTTTTTTCCCAGTGGATAAAACACTTTATTGGATATGCTCTGTCCATGGTGATGTACGGGGACGTTTTAAGATTATATAGGAAAAGTAGGTTTCAATTTCTAAATCGTAGTATATATTATAATTATTTTCTAATTTATCCCATTTATATTATTTTCTAATAGGGGTTGGGTCTACATTCGTAAAAACACAAAGAAAATGAGTTCCAAGATTAAATATGTAAATGTAAAGGTAAATATCCATTTATAATTTATACTTTTTGATGTCTTACATAAATATAATATTTTGAATTTACACTCATTTGAACTGAATTTTCATGAACAACAAGGCTTCATCGAATGAGGATATTATATGTTATGATTTATGAATAAAATAATTACAACCGGAACACTTGTGAACTTTGACCCGATAAGATTTCATTTTAATATTTTCCAGAATATTTCATTTGATTTATTAATTATATATGTAGACTTATATCCTTTTAATTTGATGTGATATGATGAACCTCAGCCGTAGAGATCTCAAGAGGTCAAAAACATACAAGAGGAATGGTAGAATTATTTTACAGATATGATTGAATTTTAGTTTGTTTGTTGTGTAAAATGTAATTTTTAATATTGTCATTATAATTGTGTATTTGGTAGTCATTTTGGTTTGATTTATGTTATTTTTTTAGTTGAAATTGTATGTTTTGATGGACATATATTTGAATGTTTAATTTTTCTCCACTTCTAGTTATGGTTATTTTTCATGGTTTTTCTAGTATGGATTCTGCTCTGGGGGTGTCCAGGTGTTGGAGGGCTATCCAGGTGGGAGGGGGATACCTATGAGGATAGGGGGGTGTCCAGGGGATTGGGGGTTGTCCAAGAGGGTAGGGGCTATCCATGGGGGGTGGCAGCGTGTCCAGGAGGGTGGGGGCTGTCCCAGGGAGTGGGGGATGTCAAAGTGGTGTCTAGGGGGAGTGGGGGTGTCCAGGGGTGGGGGCTATCCAGGTGGTGTCCAGGGGTGTGGGGGTGTCATGTGGGGTGGGTGGGGGGGTGTCCAGGGTGTCCATGGGGAGTTGGGGGGGGGGGGGGTTGTCCAGGGGGTCCAGGGGAGTGGGGCTTGTCCAAGGGAGTGGGGGATGTCTAGGGGCTGTCCAGGGGGTGCGGGAGGGGGTGCAAGGGGGTGGGAGGTTGTGTAGGGTGTGGATGGTTGTCCCGGGGTGAGGGATATATGGTGGCGTGGGGGCTAGTTAGGAGGGTGGGGGGCTATCGAGGGGTTGTGTAGGGGTGTGGGAGGGTGTCTAGGGGTTTCCATGTGGGTGATGGGGTTGTCCAGGGGGTGGGGGTATCCAGGATGATGGGGGTTGTCGAGTGGGGTGTCCATGGGTGTGGGGGTGTCCATTGAGGTGGGAGTGTACAGGGTGTCCATGGGGGTTGGAGGCTGCCCAGGATGTTTGGAGGGTTGCCCAGGGTAGTGGGGGTTGTCTAGGGGAGTGGAAGGGAAATCCAGGGGGTCTTTAGGGGTGTGGGAGGGTGTCTATTGGATTATGAGGGTTTCTAGGTGGTGGATGGTTGTCCAGCAGTCTAGGGGTGTTGTCTTATGGGGTGGGGGCTGTCTGGGAGGGGGCGGGATACCCAGGGGGTGTCTATGGGTGTGGGATGTTGTCCAGGGGGTGTCCAGGTGGGTGGGTGGGTGGGGGGGGGGGGTTGTCCAGTGGGGTGCGGTGGTTTCTAGGGGTGTGGGAGGGTTTTCTATTGCTGTGGGGGTGTCCAGGGAGTCCATGGGGATGGGAGGTTGTCAAGTATGGTAGGACGGATGTCCATGGGAGTGGGGGGTTTTCTAGTGGAGTGGGAGGGGGGGTGCAATCCAGGGGGAGTCCGGTGGTGGGGGAGGGGTGTCCAAGGAGGTGGGAGGGTGTCAAGGGTTTGGATGGCTATCCCGGGGGTGGGGGTTATCCAGTGGGGTGGGGGCTGTCTAAAAGGGTGGGGGAGTTCAGGGGTGTCTAGGGGTGTGGGAGGGACTCAAGTTGGTGTTCAGGTGGGTTGGGGATGTCTAGTCGTGGGGGTGTCTAGGAGGGTGGGGGATGTTCAGTGGGGTGTACAGGGGTGTGGGAGGGTGTCTAGTGGGGTGTGGTGGTTTTCAGGGGTGTGTGAGGGTTGTCTAGTGGGGTCGGGTGTCCAGGGGGTGAGAGGCTATCCAAGAAGGTAGGAGGGTTGTCTAGGGGAGTGTGGTTGTCCATGGGGTGTCTCGTGGTGTGGGAGGGTGTCCAAGGGGGTGGGAGGGTGTCTAGGGGGTGGGAGGGTGGCCAGGGGTGGATGGTTGTCTAGGGGGTGGGGGGTGTCCCGTGGGGTGGGGGCTGTCAAGGAGGGTAGGGGGGGTTGTCCAAGGGGAGTCCAGGGGTGTAAGAGGGTTTCAAGGTGGGTGGGGGCTTTCCAGGGGCGGGGGATATCTAGGGGGTGCCTAGGGGTGTGGGAGGATGTCCAGGATGGTGGGTTTCTATCCAGGGGCGGCTGTCCATTGTGGTGGGGGTTGTCTATGTGTGTGTGTGGGGGGGGGGGGGGGTTATCCAGGGGGTGGGGGATATCCAGAAAGGTGGGGCTATCCTAGAGGTGTACAGTGTGGGGGCGGGTATCCAAGTGTGTGGGAGGGTCTCCATGGGGTGCGGGACTATCCAGGTGGTGGGGTATTTCTAGTGGGGCGGGGGTGTCTAAGGGTTTTTATGTTTCGTTAGTGTAAGATATATGTTTTGAATGTTTTTTAGCTGAATGCTGACGTTTTCATTGGTTCTTATTTTTTTAGTTTAGTTTTGATGTTTTATTGTATTTATTCTGGTGTGGTTTTGGTCTTCTTTTGGTCTGTTTATTTCATGTTTTAGGTCTTCTTTGAGAGGGGTAGTACTTGTTGGAAGGTTTTATTAAAAAAAATTTGTTTTTTAGGTCAGTTATTTTATAAACGACGTAAAAAATGCAGGGGAAATAGTTTTTTACTTTGGGTATTAAATAACTGTCGTAATAAATATAATGGTAGAGTTTTTTACATTGATTATAAAATAACTGACATATTATATAGGTTTTCACCTCAGTTATTATTTATCCTATGAGAAAAAACTAATGGTAGACCGGTTTAACACATCAGTTATGAAAAGAAAGGACGTATTAAACTTGTCTTTTACTTCGGTTATTAAATCACCTACGTGGTAAACGCTTCGGAGGTGCCATTTATTACATCAGTTATATAATAACCAACCAAGTAAAGTATATACCACACTAGTTTTTAAATAACTGATGTGGTATATCACAACTCTAAAGCTTTTTCCACATCATTTTCAGAGGAACCGATGTCAAAAACGCATCGTATTTTCAATTTTCATATTAGTTTTAGAATAAATGACATAAAAACATTGTTTTTAACATCTCTTGTAACAACGTCAGCCAAAATCCTATGTACAAAACAAAAAATAATGGCCATAAAAATGTTTTCTTCACTAGTGATATGGCAATAAATTAATTAAGTAATATCTCAAAATATCAACAAGAGTTTAAATGGTTCTCTCAAGCTTACTATATGTATGAGGGTGATAAGAACTCCTGAAACATAGCTCAATATCCAATACTTGTTACATAAATTTCTAGAACCTCAAGGTATAACTAAGATCTCGATCAGATACAATATGTAGTAGTACTTCATATAGACTTACCACCTTCCTTCTTTATATCTTAGCAAGTTGGTTAAGTGATAAATATTATCTCATGTAAATTAACGGTGCTAACATTGTATGCAAATCAACTGTAACACAATGGTTTTATGAACATTAGATAACCAGATGTATCATAAGATAAAATATATGGTAATTTTTTCTTATATTTATATAGTAATGGGGAATGGTAGTATCATCATATTAGGCTATTATCATTCTAACATAACTTTCTTCCATACCAATCATTGAGATATATATTTTTGTGATCCCCTTCTTCAGGTAATCCCACTAGATATTTTTCTTTCAATATATATAGATCTTTAGGATTCCATGAGTAATATAGATAGTTATCTATGATAATCTTCCAAAATTTCCATCATTAGTTTTTGTTTTACAGGACACATATCCTTGTTCAAAAACAATATAACTGTATCATTATGAAATTTGAACTCTACAATAATAACTAACTAGTTTTATACCTCTACATCATCCTTTTTATCTTATTTGATCACCAAAAAATGAATGGTTGAGTAGTTATTTTGAAAATGTAGAATTGATCACTTACCATTATGAAAGAAAGATTTATCCTTTTCAAATCCGATAGTGTTGGGAATTTTAAACACGTTATGTTGGATACGGTAGCATGAAACATTCTTATTATATAATTATCCACCCTATTTCCCTTCCTTGGGTGATAATGTTTTTGGAAGATAATATTTTGTTAATTACCACTATCTACATTTGTTTATATTTACATCCTTCTATATGAATTTATATTTCAACCTATTATGGTTAGTATATATATCACTCTTTTCAACATAGAGACAATTCCACTAAATATTTAATGCACGAACTACTTTTGTTATCTCCGAATCAAAAGTTCAGTAATTTCTCCATGAGTTGTTAATTTCATTTACCAATAAGAAATCACCTTTCCATTCTACATGAGTATGAAACCTGAGACATTTAAATAATCATCACATTATAAAATATGTTCTTTAACACTATAGGGTAATGAATGTATATGTTTGGTTACCAACTTCCATATTAGTTCCATGAATTATTTTTTCGCATTCCTTTATCCCAAAGAACTTCACCCCCTTGTATGTTAACAATGTTTTTGGATTTGATATCCATGAGAATTTTCTCACAAAAAAGCATCAGTACCTCGATAACTTGTCACTATTGTAGATCTTTATTATTGTAGTAACTCTAGGTCTTTTTAGGATAACATCTCTCAATAAAGGATCAAAATATATTCGTTAAAATGTGATTAAATGTCTCACGAATGATAAATTATATATAAAAAAACTGACACTTTCTGAACATGTTATATATTTACTACATTTTAATGTTCATAAAAAAAATTTAAAAATGATCTTCATTCCCTTTCATGCTATTTGAAATATAAGAATATCATCTATAATAAAAACACAAAAAACTATGTTATTCTTCACATAAAATATTAATTATACTAATAAATATAAATAGAGAAATCATAAGTCCATGTGGAATCCTTTTAAATTCTTAGTTTCTATACCACATATATAATGATTTCTTGAAAATATCCATCATTTTAATCGTTAATTTATGATATCATGATAAAAAGACAATCTCTGAAAAGTATGGACTCATTTGAGATGATCGAATATATCATTGATATGTGGTAATGGAAACTCATTAGTTATTGTTATTTTTATTATGTTCATGGAAATAAATTATACATCACAATTATCTATAATTATTTTGGGCATAGGGGATTGGTGAATCTCATGGAAAATTACTTGGGAATATAAAAACCTTATCTATATTCTCTTATAGTTATTTCATTAATTCCTCCAACTTAATGGGGGACATCCTATAAAGAATATTTGAGATGGGAATTGACAGACGTATGATTTAAATCAAATACTCAACCTCATTTTATATTGTATGACAAAAATTGCATCAATAAATACATCATTATATTGTCACATGATATTCATATCAGAATTGTTGACTTATTCCCTGATCCTATGAGTTGTAAGTCCCATATTTATAGGTATTATGAAAAATCATACAGAATGTTAATCCAAAGGGAGTTCATTATCATCATTATATATATATATTTTAGAATAAGAATATTTGGGATATGAAATAATATTTGATTATCCTAATAAGTGATATGTTATTTATATGGGTAAATCTAATATATATACAATATTATGTGAAATTCAACCAAGGAGAGAAGAAAAAGATATTTAGGAAGTATCCTCACAATAAATTATCTTTGAGATGAGCTATATATCATAGATGAAATCATTTTTCCACATGATGTTTTCACTTATAGTTTATTAAAAAAATAATTTAGGTGGTGAATCAATAATCATAACAAGTTTAATGATATAAATAAATGAGAAGAACCAAAAAAAAATTTGGAATTCACTTCTCCATAGTACATAATGACTGTACCTAGTACCACTTCAATACAAAGATCCACCGAAATTATAGTGATAGAATACACTCTTCCTAGAACACTTGATTTAAGAGGATTATAGGTACTATTTTAATCATATTTTCTATGCTTAGGGAATTGGTGTGAATCTTGACAAAAATCAATTCATTTGTATCATTGAACTGTATTCATCAATTTTATAGGAACATTATTTTCTGATACCATATTAACTGGACTTTCATCCACTTGAGACTATCATTATCATTAGAACCAATATTCCCAAACATAAGAAAAAACCATGTATCATAGAGGTAGATACCCTGGTATATTCTCCAAGATTATTTTTCATGTATGCAGCTAAACATTTTACCCCAAGTAACTTGTCATTAATTATTTTGGGATACTATGCTTTCAATTTTCTCTGTCTTAAATAATGAGAGTCACTAGTTTCCATCTCCACTTTTTGAACACATTGAATATTATATTCTTAGCTTCAAAAATATCTTATGTATAATTCATTTTAAATAATTAAATAAAATACACTAAAGAAAAGATTGATTTTTCTCTAGTGATCTGTGATAAATTCAGAGGAAAACCATGATAGCCTCATGAATTTTATTTTTCATGTTTCAATGGAATCATCCACCATGTGTTTTGACTCTAATAACTCTATCACCATAATTGTGCGGATTTTACAAGGAAGATACATGGTTAAGACCACATTCTTAAACTCATATCATTCCATATAGTCAACATCATCCTTTTACACTGTATTTTTAAAGATATTATACAATTGGCCAACCTCATCATCCAAAATTTATAAATCAATTAATTTCTTCTCATGATATATAAATTGTATAGTGGAAAATATTTTTTCCATCACATTATTCCATTAATCAGTAATCAATGGATTAGAAGAGCCAATAATTGATGGTTGATGTTATTTTATAAAATACTCAATTGGATGTTACGTCTTTTAGGATGTATTCATTATCTTAATATGATTTGTCTTTTTTTCATAGCTTGGATGTTTTGAGTGGGAATCACTAAAATATTTTGTACTCCTTCTCTAATAAAATTTTGTTTCTCATGGATAATGTCATTGCATCTCCCATCCCACCCATAATTAACAAAGTTTTCCTTACACCATCCATTCCCTAAATAGAAATATTTTTATATGAGAATACTTATTCTACAAAGGAAATTTTTTACATAAATGCAGTAAATAATAAATTAAATACATTTATAGGTTTATATATACGTTATTTATTTTCTATCTCCTATTAGATCCTCTAACAACACCATAATGGTATGACCTAATCCTTCATAATGATTCATGAAGTGAATGTGAATTTGTATCATCTTGATTTAGATTCCACATAACCAGTGCACCAGACAGGTTTTCCATAATAACATTAGCTCCCCCCATATGATAGAGGCTTTAGAATAGTAGTTGGCGTCTAAGGTGGAAATGTGAGGAGATTATACCCCTGTATCAATGTACAAAATGGTAGGTAAATAACCAAACATAATACACATTATATCATGTGGAAGGAATAAATAAACTAAAACATAAGCATTTTTTAATAAAATGGAATATATTACCGGCCTAAAAAGTGAATCCATATATTAATAATTGATCACCTACATGGTCAATCACTTATATGTAATAAAAAATGAAATATAAATACATTAATCTTTACTGATAAATCTGATCCAAGTCAAAAACCTAGTCTCTAGTTTCTAGTTAAGCTATTGAAACACCCAATATTTAGACTCAATAAGAGAAACCATTCAATAATGTAATCTTGGGCCTTATCTATATCAATTGCACATTCCGTATCATCCTAAAAGTAGAAATAATGTTTTCACAAAAACCAGGGTGTACATATAGGTGATGAAGAATAAGTATCACTAGGACACCCCAATGGTGAACCTATAATATTCTATTATATGTGCATGGTTATTCAACATCTGTTGCCTATCCTTATCATAAAAAAAATTAAATTCCAATAACCACCATCAATCATTAGATCAAGGAAATTAATCAACCATGCCTTATTTGGTCGATATCAAGGTGTCTCTTACCATGTATTGAAGACTGTGAATCTTAGGAAACATATGGGAACCACATCCATGGATTCCATACTAGACCCTCTTAGAATTTGGGACTCATACCATATAAAACATATAAATTGGGATCCTAATATATGGTAATCACTGTATTTTTTCTATGGCTCTGGGGATGAATCTTATGATGTATCGTCCTTAAATCCACTCAATGCTTTCGTAATATAGTTGGACACATTGACTCAAGTGATCCTCCTATAATAAAAGATGTGGCTAACTAGAAATGAGGTTCTAAGGTGTGTTTTGGGGTTAATATGGACACATTATTAGCGTGTATAAAATCAATGGTGATATCCGGAAATAATGAAAGAATATTTAAATATATGGATGAGTACAAATACACAGTAAGTCAACTATACTAGTAACCCACCATAGTGGAAGTACATATAAACAACCTAGAAATAATAATAAACTGATTACTAGAATCTAAATCATATACAACAGATGATAATGTATGCCATGTATCAATAATAATGGAATGAAATTATACATGTTTTGAAATAGTGAATAAATTTCATGATATACAAAAATAAAAAAGGGACAACATATAACCATTCATATTGAGCTCCAACCTAGCCACATACTATTAAAATTGCATCCCAATACATTCAAGAAGTCACGCATCCATAGGAGGATTCTTCCCCTAATCAACACCTACAAGCATGTAGTCCACTCCCATGCCATCAATGGCCAAAATAGGTGTGAGATAAACTCAGTCGGGAACCAAAAAAGGCATATATAAATTACCAATATGTGTATAAAACATTTAATGGTGTAGTTACAATACTGATGAATAGAAAATAATTATAAATTCTTCAGCTCTCATTCTAGAATGAAATCTAGATTGACATTGACTACTTCGACCTATGCGAGAATATCATTGAACAAGTATCATGGGACGCAATTCTATGTATCAACGTTATAGGACACTATATTCATAATATTGATGAATAGGGATGCCATTCCCAATGTTATAATATAGGGAATACATGCCTAATATCACTATATTGGAACACCATGCCCAATATCACAGTATGGGGGTGTCATTCCTTGTATCACAGTACATGGACGACATGTAAAATTATCGGTGAATAAAGAATATAGAATTTTTAAATTTACTAGTATTTTTAAATAAAATATTAATTTTAATTTAAATGTGAGTCCATGTTTGTTGGCATATGTGATATTCAACAATCAGTTTCTTTGATATCTTACTTTAGAAAATGTTATCTTATACCAAAAAATAGTGAAATAATATTATTATTTTAAATAGTAGTTAATGCATTGTCGTTATATTGGAGGAAATAAACATTACTAACTAAAATACGATTATAAATGTTTTTTAAATGTTATTACATTTATCCAATAATTTTTAGATGCTTAAAATGTGAATTAATATAATTTTAAGCATAAACACTCTAATGTTCTTTAAAAGGTTGATTTACCACCTTTTGATGGAGATCCCTTTTTAAATCAAGTTTTTATCACTTTAACAATTTCAATTTGACAAAATAATATTCTTCATTTGAATCAGGACATAAAAATTTACATTGGATGAAATTTTGGTATATTTCTGACAATGCTCATTTTTTAAGGAATGGTGAAAAATATTTCACTTTAATTCAAAACAGACTTTAATCTAATTTATTTATAACGTTAGAATATTATTTAAATTGGTTTTTAAGGATATTTGGATTATATTTTTACCCTTTAATCCAATTGTTTTCATTGGATGTAATTTCACTCTTATAATTAATTATAATGAAGTTTCAATATTTAGATAGATATTATTTCTTAAAAACATGCTTTTTGTTTTGACAACGAGAATTAATTTTAAATTAATTTCTGCTCTTCTATATTTTGAATTTAGAAAAATGGATTCCATATTTGGAATTTGAAGGTCTAAATTTTTTGAATAGGAAAATTATATTTTTAGACATTATGAATATTTTCTTATGTAAATATTTTATTTACCATGGTTAAAAGGTAAATCTGGTAAATAGGGGTAAAATTAATATTATAATAATATTAAATTACCCTAACACATTTCCTAATATTATATTCTGATACATGTCCATACATGGGAGTCATTGGGTATATTTTGGGAACACATGGAACCACATAGGAGTGATAATAACAATTTATATTAATTAATTTAAAGTAATGACAAAAATTACATAAACATATATATTTTAGTAAATTGATTTTTACATTGGGATATATATTCTATCTCTATGAATATAAATATTCATATGAAATATAATAAGATTTTATACATCATGGTATTTTATTTATAATTTTTATTCATCAAATAAATAAAATTATTTGTGACAAAATGATGATGCAGTGATTACATTATAAATAAATCATTTAAATAAATGAGATTATAAAATATAAAAAACTATCCAAAACATTTCCAATTATTATTAAATGATTTTATTTAGAACCAGTTTCATCTTATATTATAATTTGATGAGTTTTTTAACTTTTTAAACTAGAAATCAGTTTATAATAAAATATTATTCTCAAACAATCTTAAAGAGCCCCTCCTCCCCTTATAAAAAGTCATCACCTCTAACTCATTAATCACACCTCTCAACCCTCTGGTATAGTCCAAAATCTGACCCATTAAGATCCTTGAATCCCTCTATTCCTCCCTGAATCCATAACATATGTATAAGGCACATAAAGGAATCCTTTTGGTTCATACCAAAGAAAGTTAACCAATTTAAATTAATGTCTTCTCTTAAGCTATTTTCTATTATTTTAATTATTGGACCCGCTAAACTCTCTTTATTCCATTCTTTTATAAAAAAAGTATTTTCTATATACATGTTTGTTCTTATGAGATGTATTTAAACTAAAATTCCACACATATCTATATAATGGATAAGAACATACCGTTTCTGTGGATGGAGAACTACTGCCTCATGAAATGATGATTGTTTAAATATCTCCAAATTTCTCTCATGGTGGCCATTATGATGGCACTATATTAATATATGATTCATATTATGATTATGTTTTTTCTATTCTTCTTTATTTTTCATTTATATAATTCCTTTATGGTTTCACTAATGTGTAAATACATAAATTTCATTTGATCATGTGTAGACTACCGCCCCCTCAAAGTGATATGACTCATTCATAGCCTACATGGAACATCAAAAAGATGATGTTAATGAACTAATGTAATGTATATAAAATAAAATATTATACTATAATAATAATATAACTATGTATCATTTATTTTTCTTTCCTTTTAAAATGAATATAATGAAATGGAAGTAGCATTCATGCATACGTACGGCTTACCAGCTCCATGAACAGTGAATTTCATTTTCATATATCCAAATGATATGGAATATTCTAAATACATATATACTAGATATATATGATATATATGATATATAAATCACCAATATCCTTATAGAGATAATATAATTTTAAACCCATGGACAATTTATTATTATAACAAGTTCATTTTTAACTCTTGTTTTGAACATCGACATAATGTCTGATATTAACTCAACTAATTTACTAATTGTTATATCAAGGTAATTTGTGATGTAAAAGAAATAAAAAATATGATAATGTTTCGTAAGAAACTATAAATTATCATATGTTTATTATTCATTAATAACAAGTAACGTACTAGGTATGTCAGACTTGAGGTAAGGGGTTTTCATCTCACATGTTATTCCCATGAGATTTATGATATATTTTCCACAATTTACTCTTGTGTGGGGTTTTTATTGTCCATGATTGAATCCATTTTTTAATATAATTTAATTTATTGGTATTTATATCATCATTGTATGATCTTTCTATCATGTGGTTTATGTTTCCTATGTTACCAAATCGGTAAGAGAACCTTTCACCGTACTCTTTCAGTTAATGACTTATTTTATGTACTTTAAATTTATATTTCATTATGTTGGGACATGTTCTTATATATATTTATTACTATAATTATTATTTCCATGTTATGAGGTATCATTTCCTCTCTCATCAACTCATTTTCTGAATTTTTATGTGACGCTGTTTGGTTGTCAAATTTCTATAAGATAACTTCTTAACCCTATTTCAATTATTTAGGTTAAACTTATACTTCTATAATATGTCATGCTATGAATATGTGTGAATAACCTAATATTTTGTTTCACATAATATCCTCTTATATTAGGTTTATTCTTATATTTCACACAAATTTATGTCATTTATTTTTCCTTAATCTAAGGATGTGATCATTTTTCAGTACTTCATCTCAATCACCATTCATTGAGGCATACTCTGTTTCATACACGACATTATTTTATATGGTTTATAAAAACCTTTACCTTCTTATTTTAGTAAAAGGGAATATTTTTCTACAGAAAATATTACTAAATTTTAAAAGGGAATTTGTTTTTTAATGTATGTGGTGACAAAAACCTTTCCACCGCCATGAGAATTATTTGAACTTTTACTTCCTTTACAAGCTGTAATGTTTTTAAAATGATAATAAATACCATATACTCTTTTTATGTATTTACTGTATTGAAAATTCTTTAGATAATTTATTTATTATGTCAATATATTTAAATGATATATTGTTATTGTAATTTGTAAATGTTCTCTTTCCTTTATGTTTGCTCTATGTGATCGGAATATGTTATTGTTCTTAGGCATTGATTACGTATATGGGTGGTTCCATGATAAACCTATGGCGGGTGAGCCTAAGATAGCTGTCCAAGGTATTGGGTAATGTGAAGGAGGTAAATGTTAATGTTTCTACTAATAGATTTGTAAAATATATTGTAATGGTTATTTCAATGGTAACTCCCTACGTAGCTGTGAAAGATACAATGTAAGTATGTTATGTATCCCATAAGTAACCTATATGATTTTTTTGTTATTCATAAATCTTATGATTTCATAAGGTATGTTATGATGGAAATGAATGGTTTCATTGATTTGTATTTATTGATGTGTTAATGTTTTCATTCATTATTTTATAAGCATTACTTAGTTTTTTATGCCCATCCCATGTTTTGAAATGATTTTCTCATGAATTAAAGATGAATAGGGTAACAGATGGGATCAATGAAAAGTCATGTTGACTAAAATATGGGACTAGACATGTTTTTTTGAAGATTTTATTTTATGAAAAAATTGAAACTGAATATTTGTTTAAATATTATAATTTCTGAGATGTAATGTAATTGTTATGGCCTGTTTCCCTAAATATATAAACCTGAAAAGATCCTCAATGTAAATTTTTGATTTAACTCAATATTAATTAATGTTTATGGATGGGGCCTTATAGTTGGTTTCATAGGTCGGTTTAGACAACCTTAGGGATTATGAGTTTCTATTAAACACATAGTTATTCTCTTTTTTTATTCTTTAAATTAAATCCTTGTTTTGTAACCTTTTCAGATAAAATAAATTTTTTACAAATGGAAGGAGGAGTATATCAAACGAAATTACTATCTATTGCTGATGACTTCCTTGAAATATTTATTATGAATTCATGTCTCGATGAATCTGAAACATTTTTTAACATACAACTCACTTGCAAGAAATTGTTTGAGATATCAAACACCTTCGTAATACCTCAATACAATCATGGATCTTTGGTTTTATTTAATCAGATATTATTTTCCAAATATTCTGAAATTTTCAAGAAAGGTAAATATTATCAATGAATTTTCAAATATTTTACCTTATCATAAGATTTTGAGGCGTATTATGATTTTGAAAAAGGTTCTGAATAAAGAGACCCTTCTGTAACTTATTTATATTTTCATTTAAATTATAGTGTTTTATCACATACTGAGGTTATTTTAAGAGGACCATTTATTGAATATTTCAACTCAGACTCGGTTCTACTATTTTATAAAATGAATGTTTTGTCAGATGTTTTGAAATTTTATGTAATACATGAATTGTTTTCAAAACTTTTTTTCTTTGATCACCCATATGACCCAAGTTGTACGAGGTGTATTTGGTTAAAGGAAGCAGATGATTTTTAAGGTTACATAAATTATTTTTGCAATTCATGGACCATATATCTACGTGAACACGATGACGATGAAACCAGCTGGAAAAAATTATCAAGGAATGAAGTTACTTATTTGGGAATAGTGTTATTTTTTAGAAGAAAAAAAATTCAATATATATAAAACTTCAAGAATTAAGATATAGTGGTTATTATGAGTGGTGATGAAAATGAGCACCCTAAGATAACCCTTCAGGTTAAGCCATGTTATGGTTAATTTTGAGGAGTTTAACACTTATTTGGAATGTTAGAAAATTGTATAATTTTTGAAAAAGGATAACCCATAGAAAATGTGACAACACATAATATCAGACAAAGCTACGAGAATCTAACCCACAACCAATGTTTGATTGGGATTTATCATCTACCACTATACTAAATGAAGTCCCTGGTTAGTATGACTTTTTCTTTTTAGTGAAATGATTATATTTATAAAGAATAAGTTGATTTGGTTTCTTATATTTTATCAAATGAATATCCTTATTTTAGGAATATGATTTGGTGATTAGGTGATAAGGGTAATTTTGTAATACATTTTCTCTTTTTGGGAAATTATATACCTATAGAAAATAAATACTTCGGGATTTTAATTGGAGAGTAATGATGTAATTTTATTTTTTAAGAATCTATGTTTTTATTATGGACATATGGAGATTTGGGTTATTTAAGTAAATGATTAACCAATAATAGAGAATTTTTGATTTTGTTAATTACACTTCGGTTTGAGACTTTGAGAGACGTTCATGTTATTTAAAGTTAAATGATAATATTTACTAAGGAATAAAATGCCATTAAATCCTTCTAATTTTTGGTTTACAATCTTAGTTTGGGTAATTTTTTTGAATTTTAACGAAATTTGTTTATTGAATGGTATTTTATAATCTTTGTGTATTTTTTGTCGAATTTTTGGGATTATGAGTAGTATTTATTTTTATAAAGTATTATCCTTATTGAGGATTACCTTATCTTGTATTAACAGTTTTGTTTTGGGTTAATGTCTAAAAAAAGGGAAATATATAGTTCATATTTTGTGGATTATTTGATTCTATAGAGGTTGATTCTCACGTATTATGTGTGACCAATTCATGTTGAATACTCATCGTTTGGTGAAAAGATGAGTTTTTGGTAAAAACATATTAATAGAAGAAACTCTACTTAAAAATTAAGTTTATTTTTTTATGTACTAATTCAATATCATAAATAAATTATCTAAATTTATTAAATGAAAATTTAAATAAAAATGTTATAATTTTTCATTTCCTACTGGGAAACCAAAGTCCATTTAACCTATCAGAGGTTTGTGGTTTTCTGGAGGTTAACATTCTCCTAATCATGTTTTCTATCACTCTCCATCAGAACATGACGCGTAGTTTATCCTCCATATCCATGTTTTCATTGAATCAAAGTATAGGTTATCTCAGGTGACCTTTGTACTTATCTTTATTTCATTTAATGTGATAGTTTTATTGACTCTTTTTCTGATGTGGGATTTTTAATGATGATTCCATGTCCAATTTTAAAATTGTGTGGATGCAATTCCGAAATGGGGGGTAGGATGTAACATCCCAGGTGATTAAAAAATATGTTATTTACATGTTTATTAATATTTGTTAAATAAATTATAATTTTTACTTTAAATGGGATTCCATGTTCGATGGCGCACTTGATACACAGTAATGGGTTTCTTTGAAATCTTATGTTATACACAACAATAATTATACCGAAAAATAATATATTATTATTATTATTTTAAATGGTTGTTAACACATTGTTGTTCTATTTTCGTGAATGAACATGACGTACAACATTATGATTATACATGTTTGTTAAATGTTTCTAAATTTATCCAATAAATGTTCGAAGCTTAAAATGTGAATAAATCCAATTTTAAGCATAAACGATCTAATTTTCATTAAAATGTTGATTTACCACCTTTTGACGACAAACAGTTTTTAAATATATTTTTTATAACTTTAATATGTTATATTTGATAGAATAATATTCTTATATATAATTAAGACATCAAAATTTAATTTGGATTAAATTTTGGTATTTTTCTAATAATGTTTAATTTTTAATGAATAGTGAAAATACTGCAATTTAATTCAACAAGGCTTATTAATCTAATTTATATATATAGATAAAATATTACTATAATATTTTTAAATTGTTATTGGATTTTATTTTTTCCATTTTATCCAATGTAGTTCATTGGAATAAATTTCACTCTTAAATTGAAAAAAAAACAAGTGTCAATATTTTGATAGATATTATTTCTTAAAAAACACTTTTTATTCTGACAATGGGAATTAATTTTAAATTAATTTCTGTCACTTATGTAATTTAGACGTCCAAATTGTGTGACTTGGTAAATTTTATTTTTAGACATTATGAATATTTACTTCAGTAAATATTGTATTTATCATGGTTAAAAGATAAATATGGTAAATAATGGTAAAAAATAATATTATAGTAATATTAAATTATCCTAACACGTGTGTTATTCCTATTTTATAACACATTTCTGAGCATGATAATCCTTGGGTCTATTTTGGGACCCCATGGATCCACTTAAGAGTGATAATGAGACTTTATATTAATTAATCTAATGTAAAGACAAAAATTACACAAAGATATATCCTTTAGTAAATTAATATTTACATTGGGTTATATAAGCAATATCATCAACTATAAATAGTCCTTTTAGATCTAAACAATATTTTCTATATCATGGTATTTTATTTATAGTTTTTATACATGAAACAAATAAAATTATGTATGACACAATAATGATGCAATGAGTACATTATTAATAAATTATTTAAATAAATGCGATTATAAAATTAAAAAAAATATCCAAACCCAGTACAATTATTATTAGATGATTTTATTTCGAACAATAGTCAATTTCTCTTCTAATTTAATGAGTTTTGGACCATCTAAAATAAAAATTATGCTTATAATAAAATAATGTTTTCAAACATTCCTAAATAGCCCCCTCCCCCGTTATAAAAAGCCATCACCTCATAACTCGTTACTAACAGCTCTCAACCCCCTAGGATCGTCCATCATCTTCTAAATTAAGCTCTCTACATCTATTTATTCCTCCTAGAATCAATAACTTAGACATAAGGCGTTTCAAGGATTCCTTTTAGTTCAATCTAAAGGTAGTTACCCAATTTAAAGGTAACATCTTCTCTTAAATTCATTTATTTTATTTTTCTTCTCCAACCCCCTAAAATCTATTTATTACATTATTTTATAACAAAAAAAGTATCATAAATATACTATGTTTTTTTATTATATGTATTATAACTAAGATTCCACACACCTCCATCTAAAGGATATGAACATATTTTTTACGTGGAAGGCGAACTACTGCCTCACGAAACGATGATTGTTCAAATATCTCCAACCGCCTCTCATAAAGCCCATTATGATTTCACTATAATAATAGTTGATATATATTATGTTTATGTTTTTTATATGCTTCATTGTATTTCATTTATAGCATACCTTGAGGGTTTCCATAATGGGAAAATACGATAATTTAATTTGAGAAGTGCAGAATACCGCCCACTCAATATGATATGACACATTCATACCATAGATATAATGTCTAAAAGATGGTGTTAATGAACTTATATAATGTATATAAAAGAAGATATTATACAGTAATAATAATATACCTATATATCATTTGGTTTTAATTCCTTTTAAATTGAATAAAAATGAAATGGAAGTAGCGTTCATGCATACGTATGGCTTACCGTCTCCATGAAAGGTGCATCTCAATTTACATATATCTAAATGATACAGACTATTCTAAATACATATATAGTAGATATATATGATATATACGATATATATGATATATAAATCATGAATATCATTCTAGAGATAATGAAATTTCAACCTCATGGACGATTAATAATTATAACAAGTTCATTATTAAGTCATGTTTCGAACATCGACAAAATGTCCGATATGAACTCAAATAATTAACTATTTTATATATCTAGGTAATAAGTAATATAGAAGGAATAATAATCTTTAAAAATATTCATATGTAATTATAAATTAATTTATGTTTATTATTCCGTAAGAACAAGATACATACAAGACAAGTCAGACTTGAGGTATGGGGTTTTCAACTCACTTTTAATTCCTGTGAGATTCATGAAATATTTTACACTATTTAATTTTGTGTGGTTATTTTACTACCCATTATTTTATTCATTGTTTAATATAATTTAATTTATTGGTATTTACATCATTATTATATGATCTTTCTTTCACATGGTTTATGTTTCCTAAGTTACCAAAAGGGTAAGGGAACCTTCTACTGTACTCTTTTAGTTAAATATTTCTTTTATGTATTTTAAAGTTCCATTTTTTATATTGGGTTATGTTCTAATATAGCATTAATTATGAAAATTGTATTTCTATGTGATGAGAGACCCAAAACTCACTCATCATCTCATTTTCTGAATTTTAATGTGATGCTGTTAGGATGTCAAATTTATTTAAGAGAACTTCATAACCCAATTTCAATTATTTGGGTTAAAATTATACTTCTTGATTATGTCATTCTATAAATATGTCTGAATGAACTATGTTTTTTTCACATAATATCCACTTATTCTGGGTGTATTCTTATTTTTGACACATAATTATGTCATTTGATTGACCTTAATCTAAGGACATTATCTTTTTAAGGGACTTCGTCTCAAGCTCCTTTCATTTAGGAATGTTTTGTTTTATAAAAGACATTCATTTATATGGTGTATAAACAAATCTTATTTTCCAATTAAATCAAAGGGAAACGTTTTCTATGTAGCATTTCACTAAATGACAAAAGGTAATGTTTATTTTTAACATACATGACGATAATGACCTTATCTCCGCAACAAGTATTTTTTGATCTTTGGCTTCCAAACAAAGCTGTAATGTTTTTTAAAAGGAAATAAATACCATATACACTTTTTAAATATTTTGGTATTGAAAATGGTTTTAATAGTGGATTGATTATGTCAATATATGTAAATGAGATATAGTTACTGCAATGTGGAAATTTATCTTTCCCCTATGTTTGTTTTATGTGTTGTGAATATGATATGGTTTTTGGGAATTATTTACATATACAGGTGGTTCCGTGATAAAATTAGTGTGGGTGAGCCCATGATTTCTCTCTAATGCATTGGGTAGCATGATATAGGTAAATATTAATGTTTCTCCTATGATATTTAGTGAATATAATGTAATTGGTATTCCAAATAGAACTCCCTACGTAGTTGTGAAAGATAAAATGTAATTATATAATGTATTCCATAAGTTCCCTTTATGAATTATTATTTCTGTGTGTCATTCATAAATCTTAGGATTTTATAAGGAATGTTATTATTGAAAAGTATGGTTTCTTTTATTTGTATTTATTGATTGGATAATGTTTTCATTCCATATTGTTTAACCCTTGTTGAGATTTTTATGTGCATCCCATGTTTTGAAAATGTTTTTTACAAGACATAAAGATTAATAGGGTGAAGGATGGGATCATGGAAATGTCTTGCTATCTAAAACAAGTAAGTACACATGTTTTTTAAAAGTTTTTATTTTATGAGAAAATAGAAACATAGTATAAGTGACTACTTTATATTTTTTTAGATGTAATTTAAATATCATGACTTATTTCTCTAAAGATCTAATCCTAAAAATATTCTCAATGTGAATTCTTGATTTGACTCAAGATTAAGTAATGTTTAAGTTTAGGGCCATGTATACTATGCCTAGTATAGTAGTTTAGAAACGTTGTTCCTAGTAACAATGTATAGGGACTCCATTCAAAGTATCGCAGTATTGGGATTCCAAGACCATATCATATATACATAGGGATGCCAAGACCATACATATGTATATAACAAAAAGGGTTTCCCATTTACCAAAATTTATGAGGGTATTCATACACATATTTCATTAATTATCAATAGTCATCATATCCATAATTAATTGATTAATTAATAGTCCAATAGGTTTTACAAATATTTACCTTATTTCAAATAGTGGCATAACCTTTTCCATTTAATCATGAGATATTATTAAACCAATCACATTAAATTCAATTCATTCTAAATGAAAAGGGAGTTATATGTGCTATTACACTACATCAAATCCATTATCAATAAGATACCACCATTTAGGAGTAGAAACAAAAACACCAAATGTTCTTTGGGTATAAGAGATTGATGGATAATTATCTATACGGTGGGAACACCTAAAGGGATGGATCACTCTAAGGATGAAAATATAAATACATATTTGGGTTCTAAAAAGTCAGCTGGTTTAATGAATCATAACTAATTCATGGAAGATACAAATTAGATGATACTCATGGTGAAACTGTCATACCACACATATCACATATTAAAAAACATCAACACTTAAATGGATAATAATTAAACCATAGAACAACTGTGTTTAGTACTCTACCTTTCCTATATTTGACTTTTGTTTGTCCTATATCTGAATAAATTTGAATAATTGATAAATTCCATAAAAATATGGAATACGATCATGCACAGCAATAACTTTTTTGAGGATAAGTGAGATGGTGGACGTCTAAAGATGAATGAAGATCTTACCCAGAGTAATCCAAAGTTACCAATGGAAGCTATATCAAACATCACACTGAGAAGTTATCAAGAGTCCTATGTTTGCCCAAGGTGGGACCTCCTTTGTGATGTATAACCCCACTACCACTAGAAATAGGAGAAAATAAATGAGGGGAAAACATATAATCCTTTAAAGGAAAATGGTAATATTTCCTAGAATTTTTAGTTCGTGCATTTTGGACACATGGATATAAAAAATGAGTGGCAATCATATGAAGGAATATTTATTAAGAGAGAACCCTACTTGGTTATAACTAAACTATTTTAGATACTATTCTCTAACAATGTTATTGGATCTGTACATTTTCTTGTTCTATCTACCTGGGAGTAAAGCCCTAGGTGTAGGATTAGGGATAATGGTGCGCCTTAATTCACCCCTCAGTCAAATACACTCACAGTTAAGGAAAACAATTTGATTAGATAACATAGTTTTTTCTAATCATATATACCTGAAATTTCTCCCAAAGTTCTGGGTTCTGAGTTTCGAAAAATACATGGTAACCCCTCTAACCTCTATAAATTCATTAAGATTCCATATTAAGTGAAAATAATATAGTTAGACAAAAATTATCTGGATCCATACATATGATAAAAACCTATTTCTTACAGTCATCCCACCATAAAGGAAATCATCCCCATGTTCACCTTCCAATTGAAATTAAAATTCATATTATAATAACTATGACCACTTAGTAAGTACATCCACCTTCCGCTCCCATGTATCATCCTATACCCGACTTTACTACCATAACACCCATACTAAAGGGAAAAATTAGACAAAGAGATACATTGTTCTCTAATTATTAGTGCATATAATATAATCCTTAAATAAATCATCAACATTTAACTCTACATACTCTAGATCAAAAGTATGAGACATATAATTATAATAATAGAAAATATGTGAAATGTAGAATATTTCATGATTTGAATGGTACCGATTAGGAAATAGAAATGGATATGCTATCAACCCAAATCACTATAGAATATCAAAAGGACCAATAATTTATGGTGAAATATTCCATTGCATTTTCATCCAACTATTCCCAAACCTCATTGATACACATAAGAAAACATTATACCCAGTCTAAAACATCAATGGTCACTGATAATGATTGTTATAAGACATATGTCTAGACTGGGAATTATATATTTTGATCTTGATCACCATAACCTACTCCAATGCATCCTCTATGTGATGAGGACCTAGTAGCACTACCTCGATTACCACTAACCTGCAAATCTATAAATTGAATGACTTACAGTGTATGTTCACATAGAAATCCATCTGAAACGTCACTTGAAATCTATTATTACATGATAAATCAATGTGATGTATAAATTTCTAACAATAACCCCCATTACCATGTTTTCATGGTAAAACAATTTCTCCTAAAACTAGTATCGTTCGTTCCAACTATCCATCGGTGTGAGGGTGACCGGCTATGTTCAGAAGAACCAGGGTACCCATATATTTATGAAACCCATGGAAGAAACTCAATGTAAAACAAAATTAAATATCTAAAATTGTATTATGAGGGACCACTTGTAGTTTTATAATCTTAAAGACATTAAATATTCCTCGATTATCAACTGTGAAAGTGTCCCATATAGAAAGGTAGTGGGAAAATATCTTCAGTCGATACATGACTATGAAAATTCTGTCACTTACGTGAGGAGAAGTCAGAATGTCAACTATTAAATTCATCACAACATCCTCCCATTCCCATTGTGGGACTTGTATTGGGCATTATAACCCTCATGTCAATGGTCCTCCTCCTTCACCTACTGACAAGTGGAATGGCTAGTGATAAAACAAACTATCTAGCACTTCATCCTTCAAAACCATAATTTATGGTTAATATCATGATATATATTGGAGATACTCTGGTAAAGTACCCATTGAGAATCATGTGAATCATGTGTTCGTTTGTCTCTCATATATTTGTGAACCAAGATATACCCATGTGTACCTAATATGTATTTATCATCAATATTCCAAATGCAGAGGCAGGTCCTCACCAAGGATACTCTCTTATAGGACCAAGACGTCGGCATATAAAACATTTCTCATCATCACCTTATCTGGAATTGAAGAGTTCAATAAAAATGATGAAATTAAAACTTTTCCATGAGGTTCCTTCACCTCTATGTGCATCTCATAACACAATTACATAAGATTACATCCACCATAGGCCTTATGAAATTCCTATATCTGAGTCTTACAACTCATAGAATTTGTAACAGAATTCCCCTTCTCAGGCATATAGGCTAGAATAATTTTAAAGGACGGTTGATATTCGGAACATATTCGTTTATGGAGATTCATATCTCAATTTGTAAAAATATACCTGAGGATATTTTAGTCCATAAATACCATAAAAATCTTCCCTAGCAGGTAATTCCTCCAACAATGCAACGAATTTTCAATAACTATCAACTTGAGATCATACATCATGTAATTCTACTCATGTTTCCTTAGCTTCCATATTCTATATGCAATGACTCAATCTGACAACATCAAAAATCTTACCATCTTGATACCTGATGTGTCACAAAAGACTATATTTCTTCTATCCATATCTGAAAAAACAAGAATCAATGATTATGTCAATCTCCCTATCAACTCATTAAAAGTTATCGCATTGGATTGATACCATATAAACATCATTCCCTTCTTAGTGAATCTTGTAAGAGGTTCTAATATGAATTATAATTCTAGTATTAACCCCATTTAGTCACCATCAATCCTTAAAAACATCCAAATATTATATACATTCTTCGGAATCTCCCAGGTAACCACAACTCTAAAAAATCTCGGTCAAATGAAAAACCATCCTTTGAGATAATTTGACCCATTAAATGTACCTTCTAAATCCATAAATGGAATTTACTGATCATAGATTATAGCTAGCTATCTCTCAAGGTATTCAAAAATATATCACGATGATTTTCATGGTTGCTTCAAGTGTTATAATTCCATAAAATTTCATCTAAAAATAAAATTAAAGAGGAATACCAATAGGGATGAAATACTCTATTCATCTAATCCACTATGAGAGAAGGAATGTTCATAATACTAAAAGACATAATGATATACTCATGAAAACATTACTAACACTAAAAAACAATTCATGGGACTTCTGAAGGTCTGACCTGAACATGATGACAACCCAATTTCAGGTCAATCTTCAAGAATAACCTCACTCTTATAAGTAGGCCCAAAATATCATATAAACGAGGTAATGGATATGGGTTTTTCACAGTAATATGATTAAACATCAGATAATCCATGAAATTTATAAGGATTTTGTCAAGATTCATGTTAAAAAGGTCTAGTGAACGACTTTAATATGTAATGTTCCATATAAAAATTATGGCCTATAAACATTCTACAAACCCATGGGCTCCTAGAAGTCACTAGAAACCATCCCATTAGAAGAAATTGATATCGGTTATTATCCAACAACTAGATCAATATTAAATTATACCTTTACCTTTTGAGGTTTTCCAGATATTTTATTGGGGGACACATACATGAATAAATCCACCATTAGAGGAAACACATCCTGATGTAGTCCCCGGTCATTCATTAATGGATTGAAATCTAGGTTGTCACTCCACCTACTCCAGGATTCACTTTTCCATCTCAACCTTCCTAGACATCCCACTACTTCCTTCTAATAATAATACTACCTTATAGGGATCTTAAAGAATCCCTATGATGACAAAAATACATGTATGCTTGATATGGAACTAACCAGTCCATTATGAGAATGAAATAAAATCCATTCATCCTAAGGATGAATAGGTCCCATTAAAATCATTGGATGCCTACCACAGGAGGATAGTCATTACACTATATTATACTCTCATAACATATTCCCAATGGTGTATCTAGCTTAATAATTCCACTAGATTACTCAACATGAAGCCTAATTATATCCAAAATTGTATATATATGATAGAATATGATTCAACTATTTACAAGAAGGATGAAATGATAATAGAGGCCACTAGAATAATACCAGGAATATTTGATGGCCTAGTATCTTACACCTCTGGTATAAGTATCACTGAATGAATTTGTCCTAATCCCTGGCCAAGTGCTACAACCTGACTACCCCAAGTGGGTCCACTCTACTGGGACTATATGTATGAAACCGAGCTACCATGACCATGAACTCCTACTCTACATGTACATCTTGTAGTACTATAGTTTCATTCATAGAAAGGTGCTACTAAAAATGCCCATGTAGGTGGACCTAGAAAAAAATAATATCTCACTCGAAACAGATGGGAAGGTCCTTTAAAATCACCAAAGATTCCAAAATATTTTTCCGCCTTGGAATTATATGGGGTCTTTCGGACAATAGGTCTTATTAAGCCTTCACTTCCCATGCTAGTTGAAAACCACACAATTTTTTATGGGTGTCACCTGGCTGATGATGCTCACACATGCATTCTAAAAGAATATCTTTCGACTTCTAGTCGAACCACTGACATTTATGGGTTCTAAAACACCTTGACTCACACCATATACATCATTTAGGTTCCTCTTAGTGATAAGGGACATTATTACTATATTAGATTAGGTAGAACACCATAAATAATTACATAGGAATTAATAGGATTGGGCATTCTGTCCTCAAATCATCTCTATTTTTCTAGCTCATCATACATGTAGATAGGAAATACGTGACGAAGCATTGTTAAGCAATATGAATTGAATATAACAATCAAATACATTTTTTTAGGATCATTAATTTCATTTAAAATTAGTTATCTGTGTCTCATGAAATAAATTATCAAATGATCATATTGAAAATTCAACTACAACAGTTCTCAATACTGACCGGTATGATTTAGATTATCCCACCAATTCTAGGATGATTATCAATGAATATAAGTTATGAGTTTTCCTATCCTATTAAAGAGGTGTTTTTAAATAATATTATATATTCATAATAACCTTGATCTATATATTTTCATCTTGTGGTCTTCCATCCCAAAAAACATGAAAGGATGCTACTGCTGGAACTCCTATGTAAGGTCACCCATAGAAGGGGTAGAGTGCAGTACCCCCTAAATTATCTACATAGAAAACAGAATGTATCCTATAAATGGAGAAGAATTAACCATGTTAGGAATAGGAAAGGGATCAGTAAATTTATCTACTTAGGTAAATCTAGAAGCTTAGGAATCACCAACTCTATAGAATGGTCATCACTACCCTCCATGAATAAAACTGTGGGAGGTTGTGGTGAAATGTTTCTAAAAAACAAAACAAAAAACATAGATAAGGTTTGATAGGGGAATAATACACCAATAAAAGAATATAACATGTACAAATCCATTATATTCTTTACTCACACTATTCTTCTATATCAAAGATTCATGCTCCAGTGAGAGGAACATTTATATTGAACATAAGAGATGCAACAAACTACCCACCACTATGGTCAGGATTGGGTAAAGCACTGTGTTTTCAAATTTCAACTTCATTTTAAATTCCTTATCAAATTTTAATATGATTTAAATGGTTGAACCAAATGGGTCATCTATTTTGATCCATATTGTTCCACAAACCTTATTAATAGAAATGTGACATCCACCTAATCCATACCATAACACATTCTCCTCCATTCAACCAACAGTCTATGAATCAATGTGTTATAGTTAACTACATATGATATATTCTACAACCTAATAATAAAAACATTGTTTATCTTACGAAATTATCACTATGTACAATTATTTTTATCAATCCCATGCAATAATCACTATCAAATAAAAAATCTATTTAAAGCAATGAAACCACTCACAACAATCAAGGAAAAAGTACAGTAACCTAGGCTTTACAAAAAAGTATATTACATTTTATTATATTAATATGTATAAAATTAAAAAATTATATACTTGAGGACCATAATAGTGTAGTGTCTTTGAAATCTTGAAAAAAATATTTTAACGTGTTGAAATATCTTAATTTTCTCCCACAATGATCTTACTCATTTACACATCTACTAAAAACCATTATTCCCAAACTGGGGAAAGTAATCACAAGAAAGGGATGGGCTCAAATTCTCATAATGGGTTAATAAATGAAACACATGAAAATAACATGAACATAATGCTATGAGAACATAATCAAAACAATGGGGGATCATACCCTTGAAATCAACGATATGAGACATGAGACATCGACTAACTATGGGCATTTCATAAATCATTAATCATAATATAATAATGAAAATGATCCATGTGGGAATATCATAGGAATAATAAATATAATTTTTAGGTAACATAAAAAAGGTCATATATTTCCCTATATGTCCATGCTCATTGCTAAAAAAATAATTAAGAAACATCATGGGTACCACACCTACCAGGCGAGACACACAACCATCACTAGTCATAGTCCAATCCATGTAAGGTAATGGATTTCCCCTTCTTCCCATAATGGACCAGGATTCCCCATCATTCCATTGTGGAATGGGATTATCCATATTCTAGTACTATAATGGGTTTCCCCATATTCCATTGTTTATCATAGTCATCCACTTGATTCTGTTAATTATTTCATGAGATATAAATCATTACCCAATAAATTTGAGGGTGATATTTATCTCACCCATGTAACAATGAAATCATACATAAATTTGAGACAAAATAATAAAAAATCATATAATAACTGATAAAAATAAATGGGTATCATAAAAATTTTATCATATCATATCCTCCAGAAAAGAGATAGGTTTCATAATCATTTCATTAATGAATACCCCATGAATGAAATGGGTTTCATAAACATATAACATGTAAAAGTGAACCTGTTTTCATAAACATAATTCTATAAAAACCTAAACCATTCATGGAAATAATATGAATGGATCCACTTTATAACTTCTCAAAAAATGATCTAGTAACACAAACAGATGTTATTTTAGGTAGAATATAACTTTTAAATATCTTATAAAAACATTACTTGACGAAAATATCCATTACATTTTTAAAATCCACTGGAATAAAATTTTACATGAGAATAATCTTGAAAACATATAATGAATCTTGAGAACCTTTTGAAAACCATTTTTCATAGAAATTTATAAAATAATCTTGAATCATATTTGAAAACCATTTTCCCATTTAACTTATAAAAGAATATTGAAATCATTTTGAAATATCGTTCCATAAAAACATAATAAAGGATATTGAAATAATTTTGAAAACATTTTTCATCGAAAATAATTTTAATACTTATAAAAGATTATTTTATATTACTAAAATCCCTTTTACAAAGAAATACTATTGAAAGCATATAAAAGGAGGTTTGAAAATCATTTTAAACACATTTTAAAAATAAAGCAATTTTTTATAACATGTTTTCATTGAAACCCATTTTAAAATAATAAATTGACATAATATATAGATAAAAAATTCATTTCTAATAAATTAATTGGAAACCAAACAAAGGAAGAATCTGTTAAATTACAATCTTGTTGATGGGTATGTCTGTACATGCGGAACATTCCTTTTACACATTAGTAGTTTATAAAAGTGCCCTAAATGAGAAATGACAAGGATATTATTTTAAAACAATTTTTTAGATACTAAATGGTAAAAATTACTTTTAAACATCATTAAATAATTATCTATAATTTATTAATATTTATAGGAAAAAAATGATATGAAATAATACAAAGTTCTTTCCTAAAGTATAAATAGTTTCATAATTTAAAAAAATCTATAATATCTGGGAAAAAATTACTTTTAAGAAATAACCTTGTAAGCTAATAATGTATGAATCAATGAAATTACAATAATGTTGGTGGGTAACTCCGAAAATGAAAAAAAAATCCATTAACACCATAAAATTTTAGAAAAGTGTCATGATCAGAAAACAACAAGGATATTTATTTAAAATAACATTTTAGTTATTTAGTGGGAAAAAATAACATTAAATATCATTGTATAGTCGTCAAATGTTTTTTCAATTTTATTAAGAAATAATATATTCAATTAATATATAAATCTGATTGAATGGAGAAATAATGTAATATTATCTAAAAATTTTATCTTTATTATCATAAGTAAAAATGAGTAAAATTAAACATTAAATGAATATAAAATTAATAAAAAATGATAATAAAATTCATGATATCCCTTGAGTTATTGATCATAATATTTCATTAATAAAAACATAATCATAAATAGTCTTAATAAACGATCAACTTGTAGAAATAAACTATTACAACTACGATAAAATTGAATCATAATACAATTGAAAGAATAAAATGAAATTTATCATAAAAAATAATTAAAATAAAGAGATTTTTTATATATCATTTTAAATTTAATATATACACCTCATAGAAAAATATTGGTTCATAACAAGGAATTTGTCCCAAATATGGTAAATTGGGAAACAATTATATTAACAAATTGATAACTTTTGATACATAAACCCTGTGAAACTTTTATCATCAAATGGATGTGAAAAATTCCATATATTTTATATAATAATCATATAATACATCCATGGGATATATACACCCCACCTTAAATAAATAGGAGGTGAACATGGGTTGTGTCTCCCATAATATAAAAGCAAGATGTGAAAACCTTTAACGTAAGTGTTGACATTATCCACACATGTGAAACCCTATTGTATAATAAATATACGTTTTTTATAAATATAACATTTAAACATATTATTTTATATATTAATATATATAATTTTATTATGACTTTATATTACCTGTTTGTTAATAATTCAATATCAACGTTACGTGAGAGGTAATATCTATGTTGTTCGGTGTATATGTTTTGACTTATTATTCATGATCCTTTTAATTAGATCAGTATTTAATTATTTATACAATTAGAAACATGATATATATATAGATATATAATATATATTAATTATATTAATAGTTATTATAATCTATAAATGATTGGTATATAAAATTGAATAAACCATTCATGGATACGGTAGGTCGTATGTAAGTATGATTGTTGTTTCTATTTTCATGTTGTATTGAATGAAAGAGAGTAATTAAAATATATATAGAAATATAATTAAAATTGAATTATTTTATCATATATATAATATTCATTCACTATACATGTACTTAATGAATTCAATGAATAGTGTGAATGAATCACATTTCCTCAAGGATGTAGTAGTCCAAACATCCAGAAACGAAGTAATCAAATTTACAAAAAATGTAAATCCTGAAGGTATGTTTTATATAAAAATTATATAAGTAATAATATAAAATAACTATAGTATATATCATATAAGAATATATTTTTATCACAATTCTCTACAATGAGAGGTGGTAATGAATTAAACAAACAACATCGTATCGTAAGGCAACATTTTTCCACACACCATAATGGTAAATTCAATAACCATTAAATGGATGTGTGTGTCAGTGTAGGTATAAGACATTGTATAAAAAAATCTCAGTATATTTATGATATTGATTTTTTATATTATCATTTAATAAGAAGAGTTTAGGGGTGGAGAATGATAATAAATCAATGGATCTTGAGGAAGGATGTTACTTCTTCTTTGGGTAACTCCACATACTTTGCACTAAAGGGGTTCATTTGATAGATTTATGTAAAAATGAATGATTCTAGGATTAAGGAGTAGATTTTTTTCTCTTATTATATAATATTTTCTATGATCCAAATTACATTATAGTTGTGAAAAAATGGGATGGTTGACTTCTTTTTTATAGAGGAGTGGGAGTGACATTCTTATAATTTTTTTAAAAGGGAATTCCATCCATATATTTTGTTTGAAAATTGTATCCAATAATGAGATAAATTATATAATAGTAATTATATAGTCTAAATATGTAAATAAAATATCTTTATTTAAATTTTTCTATGTCATTTTGGTCCATGATTGTAAGGTTTTGTCCTTTGTTATGTAATTTCTTCCATAATCTTAGTAATTAATTTTAATTACGTTCCATTAATTTATTTTTTAAAAACTAATGTGTTATTATTTTTAATTATATATAATTATTATTCAAAATACTTAAAAAAAATTCAAATTGAAAACATATAATTGGTAGAAGTTTATTCAAATTTAATCCCGCAAACGAGATGAGAAACCGAGTTTTTAAAGTAAAAATATTCAAAACTTGGATAATTTGTTATATCCAAAATCATCTTGAAAAGTATTAAAATCACATAGATTTTATTAATTTATTTATAATTTATCTAAATAGACTTTAAAAAAATTAATAAGAAAATTTATGTACAGAAATAAATTAGATTAAAATTTAGTTTTGAAATCAATTTTTTTATTTTTTCACTATTCATCAAAAAATGAATCCCCTTAGAAAAATAAAATAAAATTCACCCAAAGTAAATTTTTGTATTATAAATCCATAAATTAAGTTTATTTTGTCAAATAAATATTATTAAAGCATCCAAAATAATATTTAAAACGGGCTTTCCATTAAAATGATGTAAAATTACCTTTTATGAAAATATATCTTTTTATTCATAAATTTTGATATATTTTTATCTTATAGAAATAACATCAATTGTCTAATTTAATAAAATGATTGAATATATAATATATATATTTTATTTTAAAAACTAATCAAAATTTGTTTTTTTGAATTTATTGATCTAAAATTGTGTTTTTACATAAAAAAATAGTTTTCTTAAAAATAGTTTTCTTTTTTTTTTCAAATAGTTCATACATTAACAAATAAAAATTGATAACCAATGGATTAATTTTTTATAAAATTGTAAAACATATTTTCAAAATATTGTTATTCTTATTTGGGACATCCATTCCATTTTATTGGTTATAGATACACTAGTATTTTAATAATAATATTAGTAGGTTTTTTTCATTCTATAAAACTCGACATTCTGTGTAACATAAGATATCAAAGGGACTCTTAATTGGGTGAAATATATTCCAAATGTAGTGTTTCATGTAATAAAAGATAATCAAAGTGTTTTGTTTATCACAAGATTAACATGGTGATTCATATAATGCAAGACACACATAGTTTTTTTGTATCGAAAATCTAAATTCAGTTTTTAAATTTACGTAATATATAAAAATATTAAATTAATTTAAAAAAATTCACAAAATATTAGTGTGTTACATTATACCCCCTTAAATAAATTAACCCATTAAAATTATTATGGGTTATCAAAGCTTTAATTGATTTCAATTCCTTTATTAGAAACCAACATCATAAAAATCAATAATAATACTTCTTTTAATAAAAATGTTCGAAATATAACGGGTACAGAAATAAACACATAACTACCTTCCCACATAAGATACAATATGTGTTAAGTGATAACATGAACATGGAATATAAATATAACTATTATGTTCTGATACAGAGTGATAGAGAACATGGTTAGGAGGATGTTAACAATCCCAAATCTATAAATATGACATGATCTAAGGGGCCATTTGATTCATTGTAAAAAAAGGTACAAGGATAATATTTTTGGTTTTGGGATCCTTTTATCCCAATGTTAAATAATTTTCATGAATTGATATAATTACATGATTATAAGAAAACGAAAAACTTTTTTTTCCTTGATCATATTTTACATTATATTTTAATCCAGGAAATAAAGGTGAATTTTTCATTCCAAAATCATTATCATATGATGAGATCCATAAAAATAATGATAGGTCATTCCATCTATATTTATCAACACACAAAAGTTATTAGAAGTTATAAAAAAATCATAAATCCTTATATGGTGAGATACTACTTTAACATAAACCATTCCATAAATTGTTATCCTTATAACCCTTAAAAACATTTATATCCCTAAACCTCTGAAATATGGTCAATAAAATTCCAAAAATAACTTAGCATTGATCCCCGATATATTATAAATTATCTCTTAGTTTTTCCATACCAATCATGTGAATACATTTAACTTGTATTCCAATAAAACATGGTAATAACATGAATTACCACTAATTCTTATTGAAATCATTCGGTTTTCATCACTTAAACATTCATTGGATATATTTATTAAATACAAAATTTTTTTAAAAATTATTAATGATATAATAAACAACTTTTCAACAATTCTATAATTAGTTCCCAGGTGATCAATGTTGTCAAATTTTATTATTCATATCCAACATATCTTTTTCCACACAAAATTATCTTAACATATGAAACATATTATGGGTTGTCATCCCATTAATTGTGTGTTTTCCAAGGATATCACGTCGACATTAAATCACATTTTCAGTCCATCAAATCCATATAATGTATTCTGGTAAATCTTTAGAAAATTTTTTTTATATATTCTACAATTTATATTAAATAATTATTGAATCCAAATACATAAAAACATCAATTATTATACTTCATACATAATCTAGAAGAAGGATACCTAATCATATAACTTAATATCATTTTCCTTTAATATTTATTCTTTATTCTCATCATAATCAGCAGTATAACCATTACTGATACAACCTTTTTGATTCCCTTTATGAACATTCCACTTAGGACATCTATTTTCATTTGTTCCATTCATTCCACACATAATGGATTTATCCTTTGAAGATTTATTAGAGAGGAAAATCTTCCCATCAATTATTTTAGCCAAAACCTTGATTTTTCCTTTTAGGTTACTTGCATTGTGACCATATTTTCAACAGTTAAAAAATATTCTGGTTTACTAAGTCGTTCAGTCAGGTCATTCCTTCATATTCCCAACACAACAAAAACTGAATATTACTTCCTCCATGGTCTCTGTTACTCTAAATATCAGATAAAACCATCCTTCTCATCCATGGTGACTTTAGGAGTTGTTTAAGTTAAACATTGTTAATCATTTTCCATGAAAACTGATTAGGAATGATCAAAACATCCTTTACTCTAGTGATCATCCCAATTGACAACTAATTAGTAAAATTTCCATTGCATTCAATCTCAATCCAGTTCTTTCTTGTTCCATCCATTGTCTAAACCTAGAAATCATAGCACGAGAATCACTTATCATAGAAAAAAAACCACATAATCATGAAATAAATTACTTATTTCATGTCTAACTAAACACACATACTTTTTTATTCTATAAAACTATTGGTTTATACTAGGTTATTCAAATTTATACACTATTTAAATATTTCCTGATGGTCTGTAATGTTTTTTTTAATTCCTAAATCATATTAATCGATAGTTGAATCCAGATGTGTAGTAAGGCTTGTTGTCATGAACCATCTCCAAACCGTGTCATGCTCAATACGGTGTTTTTGGGTTACCCCTGTATAAATCTGTGCTATAACCACATCTTATTTTAATATCCAGATATGTGTGTAATTCTATGGAACTTTTCACTCTATTCTTGGCTAATATTAGAGAATATTTTATTAAACATTAAATCTTATTTATATTTATCCTCAGAGACATCCCAAGGGATATCCTTATAAATATATATTGGGATCAGAAAAAAAGTTTTCTCATCAGAGTTTCAAAATCATTGAATAGACATTTTCTTTTATAAAAACAATAAAAACCTGAGAATATTATAGTTGGATATTATAATATTTTTTTATAAATATTAATCACATTACAAAAGTAAATGCATAAGGAATCAAATAGTTTAGTGTCCTTGGAAAAATGGAATCAAATATCATGACTTGGTGAAGGATCGTCAAGGATTCGGACTAAGATCTATCCCTCTAGTACTTCTATATTAATCTATTTTCATAATCATGGTAATGAAAACATATGGTAGAGGTGAAATTTAATTCTAATGTAATGACCATTGTTTTTTAGGTAATGTAAAATATTAGGGGAATTTATATTTTGTGCATTTAGTATATATTTTTTCATTGAAATGAGTATTAGAATATAATTCTGATAGTTAAACACTTAAATATTTTTTTCATACTCGGTTATTTTAAAAAGAGGTCCCTCAGATCTATCATTGTATGTTGAGTGCGTCGAGAACCAAAATCCAAATTTTGCGTGCTCTGAAAAAGGTACATGGTTTGTCAATAATCATGGAGCACCAACAACAAACCATGTGGCCTATTTCAAAGTAGTAGATGTGATGTGCACTAGCTGCACATGATTTACACAAATCAAGTGCCTATACCAAATAGTATGTTCCACATAGGAAGTACATAGGAATAATTCATTACATGGTTGGCACATGGTTATGAAAAATATTAAGCACAAACATGAAATATGGGCTCTTTAGGATATTTGATATCCATGGTTGGAACAAGGTTTGAAAAAACCATGCATCCAAACTATGTGACCTAGTTTTGATCATCAATTTACCATTTTCACTTAATTATTTTTAAAAATAACTTACTCCTTTTTTTCTTCTCCTAGTAGATATGTGTAACATCTCACATAGGCCTTGCGCTTCTCCTCCTCTCCAATAATGTCATGGAAATATCTCCTCCTTCCGATGTCCAAATCAAACGTAATCATACTCTATGAATCTCTATCGATAATCTATCTATTCCATTTGAATATTTCCTTGTTTAATCTTCCCTCAATCCTGTTATCTTGTTGAAAACTCATTTTCCTTTTTTCAAGGTGAATAACCCCTTCGTTAATTTCATCCCAACCAGACCATATCATACCTTGATGTTGGATGAGTAGAGAATCCTAAGTATGTGGAAGGTGATCTATAGATTTTTTCTAATGGTTTTTCATTTTATAAATTGAATCTTGGTGTCAGACACTAGCTTTCATCACACATTTCCTTAAAAATGGTTTTCTAATATTAAATTGATCTAAACATACTATATTACTCCTATTGATCTTTGTTTAGTGATTTGGGGTTATCTATCATGATCGTTGACACCATGTGGATGTGCCAGCTTATATTTACCCTTTTCTAATTAAATGATTAATTGGATATAATACCTTATAATACATTTTCATGGAATTTAAATGGAATATCCTTTGTAGTAAATTTTCCAGTTGATGGTAGAATCTCTAAAATGCTACATCAAACCTTTATGAATATAATTGAAATGTTGGATTGTTTCTAAATAATTTTGATGTGAATTGATTTTATATTACTTTATGTGATCTATATTGATTAAATATATTGTTTTATAAAAAATTTCATGTTTTATAATAAAACCACTCAAGTTAGTTATGTTGTCTTTGAAATTACTAAGTGATTAAAAAGTTTGATAACATGATTTTTCTTAATGATTTGGTATTTATTCTTTTCTTTGAAGTCACTATTTGGTATATTGCATGTTTGAAACATCTAATTTATTTTTGTAATAAAATTAATTTCCATATTTATATATATATTATTTTTCAAAGAACCAACCATATCTTATGGTCTTGACATTCCTTGTAAATGGGAATTTCCCAGGTATGAAAATTCCCAATTTTCCATGATACCATCTATGTTTCTTTTTGAGCATTATTAAATTAATTTACATGTAAAATTTAATTAAATGGAATGTATTATATGGAAGGACATGTTCATGAGGGATTATTTTCCAAGGATGAATTAAATTGTTCAAAATGAACTAGAATTGAATTCGGTGGTACAAACACACATATTTCAATATATAAATGAGCATATCTTATGTTAACTGAATTAAACAAATAAAATAGAATTAAATTATAAAGTTTTCAAGGAAATCCCATTTATTACATGCCTATGTGCATGATTAGTTGGTATTTTAATAAATAGAACATCCTTTTTTATAATGTATTGATGAATGTATATCATGATAGGTAATGCCTCATTGGTATTTATTATAAATATGATTATACCTTGATAATGGATCTGAAATGAGGGAAATAGTCTTTTTAGTATGGATATATCATGGTCCCATAAATAGGTGGTTGAGTCATGACGTCTCACACCATTAACATTATTGTGATAGTTAGGATGTCCCACCATTCCCCCTATTGAGTGTTGGAATGATGTCACACTCATTGTTATATTGAGTGTTTACTTGATGAAACACTCAATATATCGATTGATGGGAATGATTTCTCCCAATAATTATGATATTTAGGGAATGTACCCTATGGTTTGAGCTTATAGTATCATTCAGACTAGTTATGGATGACTGATTTATTCCATGATCCAGTAAACTCTTAGTATTCCTGGTATATGACCACTTATGTCTATATGAACATTGTTAACATAAGTGTATCCAATTTATAACTATAAAATGTTTATATTATTACTATATAAATATGTTTACTATCTGTACACATATTCCATCCTAGTGGAAATGTAGGTGGAGCATCTTGGTGTCCCTTAGGATACTAAGCAGTCTGTTTGTTACATTTTTATTTTAGAAATGTTTATTAATTCATTTATACGTGAACATTATATTACATTTATACATGGACTGGGTTTAGTTGTTGACCCCATTAGTGGCCTCCTATTGATATTTATTATCTCTAACCATCCTTGGTCTTCCATTAAACTAGGGTACCTGATTAGACCTTATATTTGAAGGACCATGAATTTTTCTTTAAATGGTGAGTTAGGACCAGAGGATGGAGATGGATCTCGAGAAGCTTGTGGGGACCACCCTTAGGTATTTTTATTCTTTATTTATATTTTTTACAAAACTATATTTGGTTTCCTACTATTTTTCTACTATGTTAGATTATGAATTATCATATGGAAATTTTTTCATTTTTTTATATTGGTGTTGGAAATCTTTTATATTTAGTCTTTATTATTCTTCCACTACTATATATTTAAATTTATTATTAACTTCATTGTGGGTTCATATTTAATATACTGTTGTGGTACTCTGATATGACTGTATTGTATTCCCATTATCACCACCTTATACCCTTGCCTCTATTCCGTAGACTCTGGCGTGTGAGGAGGCGTGCTGAAGGCCATGTGACCCACTGGTCTAGCTACCATTGTAGTGGTGATCTGGGGCAGAATGTAACAAAGTGGAATCAAAGGTTTTTATTTTATTAGTATTATTATATATTTGAATTTTTAGATTGAAGATTTATAATGTATTAATTGATTATAAATTTTAAGGTATAAGATTTATCAACCCACCCATGAGAAAAAGTCCATGTTTATATGGATATGATTGTTGTTTGTGCTATTTTTAGGTACATTTGATTATAATTTCACCTTTAGTGAATATCATCCCTTCCTAATTTATTTAGTTAGGTAATTTAAGTTATTTTACACCTATAATTAGTTTGGAATGGTTGAATCATTACAGGCATCAATATATGCCCATTGAACTTCACAAAACAAACATATTTCATTCCATGTAGATTAATTTGTATCTGGCCTATTTATTCGGATTATGTGCCTTCAGTGTTATTCAATAATTTTATTATATTTATAATTACTTATTTTATAACTTGGTCGCATTTTTAAATTATATAATTCATATTATTTATCATTTCATTCCTATATAGCATTCATCTATGCTTATTTTAATGCTTTCTGTCCTTACTACTTATGATAACGTGGTATGTTATAATTTTGATATGTAATCAAAATGATGGTATGAAAATGTTGTTTGTAATAAAATAGGATCCAATTTATAGTTGTTATGTGTATGGGATCATTATTATTGTTAAAATGTAACCCATGTACTCAATCCATCTTTTGAAACTTATAGTTATCAAGAGGTTGTTTTTAAAATGAAAACACTTCAAATGATTAAATATTGAAATAGAATTCTATCAATTAATCGGTTCCAAATGAGAAAAAATTAATTATATAATATCATTATGTGTTGTTATATGGAAACCCATATAATTGAACTATTTTATTTTACCATAATATAATACGAAATGTTTATAAATTTAAATTATGTTCAATTTGAGTTGAAATGAATTGGTTTCCTCTATAATGTCCTGTGACTATATTACACAGACATGTAAATAATATGATTGACCTCTTAAATGCACAACTGGACCCATATAGGCTAGTTGGGACACATTTTATATATGATAACCCCTGCAGGTGTTTTAAAATTTTGTTAATTAAAACAAAAATTATTGGGATTCATTCTAATGAACCCATATTGGTTTAACGGGACCCTTGAAGGTTGACTTTTCATTTATAAAGAAAAAGGAATTTATATGATAAATTGACTAATATTTTTAAGTGATTTTAATAAATGGTTAATTATTAAAGAAGTGTGTTTGATAAGACTTTTCTATTATGGCTTCGTGTTTTGTTTGAATTCCATCAAATGTTTAATGATTAAATTTGAATCAATTTATTTTGATTAAAATGGAACATGAAGTGGTGTCCTTTATTTAAACAATCATATAGGGGTTGTTAAATATCTATTTTAGTTTCCATGAAATGGAAACATGACTATTTTATGTAGGAATTTTTCATTTTTAGAAAGGATTTAAATAATTGGTCTTATGACTAGTGACTTTATTTTTGGTGTGACGTAGTGATAGGATTGATGCTTATGCATTTTAAAGGGGAATCTCAAGGATGGAAGAAACCATAGATCTTATATTATATTCTTATGCTATGAGATTTCTAATGTTTGGTGTCGTTCAGGTATGGTTTTCTCTTATAGGACTTATTTATTGCAATTTAAAATGATATTTTAATGGTTATTCATTATATCCATGATACTTTATTATGGGTGTGAGCATGATGAAATGATCATTTTTAGTATGCTAGACATTCCATGGACATGATCAGTTGTATAGTAGGCCTCATGGCCTTTTTTTTCTTGATTAGTACTGAACGACATGGTGTGTCATCATCTAGGTTAAATGGTCATATGAGGCAGTACAAGTCTTGGTGAAATCTCATTTATGGGCCTCATGATACTCAAATTCATAGAGTGGGAATCCTATGCATAATATTAAAGTCTGCCATCTTTTTTATACAATATCAAGGTAGTATGATATCCTATATTCAGTACCTGTCGAGATTCCAGTAGTTTAATGAACTCATTGAGTTAAGTGTGATCATTAAGACATGTGTTGTTGAGTAAATCCTCGATACATATTCTTAATATAGTGACATGCATTATTAAATGAATCAAATTCATCCTAATGCAAGGGATGACTTCTAAGAACATCGGGTGTTCTGACACTCCTAGACTATGGGAAAGAGATTTCAAGTCAAATGATTTAATGTATGATAGTGTGTCTCGGATGAGAGACAGATGCACATTTAAGTTGGTTTTGACCAATCATGGTTATTATAAGCTATTATACCATAATTTCAATGAGTATGACACTCCATTGGTCAGGAGCATCATGTCAGTTCGAGTAAATTTGTTTCCTTCAAAGATGATGGAACACAACTGAAGTGGACCACTTGGAAATTGTTGGTATTATTTAATACCTTTGGGGCATGCATGTTTTAAATAATTCCATTTCTTTCTTGGAAACATGACATTGATGTGTTGGGATGGGTATGCATCCTTTGGAAACATCATTGATCTTATATGGTCATATGAGGTAATTCATGACCAATCATGATATTCCTTGGGTGGTAAAGGCTTGTAAATAATTATTGGAGAGGTGTTGGAATGGTGAAGATGATATTATTTCATAAATCCAACCAGTATTGGAATGACTCTTCTTATTTTGGATTTATTTACAGGATGTAAATTACTAAAATCCTCTTATTATACTCTTGAAAAGGTTAATAGAATTCCACCTATTTTGATGTCATCCTTGATGCACTATGACAGCATTGGTCTTGAATTGCTCAAAATCTTTAATGCTGTTTGTATTATAATGTAATATCATTCAGACTTGTGCACTAGATATATGCCACTCTGGTCTTGTTTGATGATCTAATATGGATGTCTTGTCTTCGTAAAAATAATTCACTTTTATGAATGGGGTATGGAATACCTTGGATTTGTTCATTGGACTCCATTTATAATGAATATGACAATATCTCAGACATATTTTTGGTCTCAGAGATGATGCTTAAAAGGGTGGATAGATCTTATGTGATGCATGTTATTTACAACTTTTTTTCAAACCACGACATGATAGTTTAAATGGAAAGGTAATGTGTTGATCATCGAGAATCACCGGTTGTCATGTATAGGTTTCGGTGAGCATGCTGGTTGTGAATGAATGATAACTTGGAAGAACATGTTGCAGTTCAGTTATAATAAGATTATAGTCTATGCCATGAATTTTTTAGGTAATTAATCCAGGGATTCCTGACATGTTTTCATTTGTTCTTTGGATATGGTGGGATTAAACCATGTTAAATCATACATTAGGATTATTGTGGTTCTGCTGCAATGGTTAGAAGTGTCTTCTGGGAATGCTTGCCTAACCAGTTTTAGTTTGGTTGATCGTGATTTTGTCATTTCCTTGCAGTGAAGTTTCAATCATGGATTTATAGTTAATTAGATTCCCTTAGACAGTGAAATAAAATCACAAAAATTTCTATAATATTATAAGAATTAATTGAGGGAAATTATCACAATTTAGGTGTTGTGGATTGGAATTGGCCCCTTCGGATGTCAGGATATACAGTGGGGAGTACCATTTGAAATATTAATATGGAGATGATGATGAGATCATGTACCAATATAACTATCTTAGGAAATCTATTTTTAGTGTTTTTTTGGAATATGAGCTTTGGATTGAGTCCTATTGGTTTAAGTGTTGTATTCTTAAAATGATTCATAGAGGCACATTACGTGATTGGAAATGAAATGTAACAATTTAAATAAAGAATCATGACCCACATAGGTTATGTGATGTTTTCATTCATTCATAAGTATTTTTAGTGATGAGAATTTATAAGGTGGAGAGGTTGTAACAACCCATGTTTTTATGCAAGGTAAAATTCCAAGGGAATTTGAATTTTTTTGTATAATGGGATGGTTGTTACTTGATCTGAGCTTTAGAATGAAATTTAGAGTGTTCGAAAAAATAAATTTGTTTCTTTAGAACTAAATAATGTCCAGAGGGATCCCATGGTTGTCTAATTATGTTTTATTTGGAATGAGATCTGAAATATAATTATTGGGTGCTCTGAATAGGCTACATAGTTTGTATAAAACCGGTCAGACCTGAGACCCAAACTATGTGGCCTACTTCAAAGGATAAGATGTGAAGTGCATGGTTTGTACATTGTTTACCCAAACAATTTACATATCCCACATGATTCATGCTATTATGGTAGTACATAATCATTATTCATTGAATGGTTGGAACACTGTTAGGCAATTTGTCTGGCATAACCATGGGAGGTGGATTCCTTAGGTAGTGAGATCTACTTGGTTGGCCCATGGTTTATCCAATCCATGAACCCAAATCTTGAGATGTTGTTTTGAGGTGGAATTTACCAATTTTTTCTTAAAGGTTTTTATAATTCAATTCATTCTTTATTTTCACCCTAGAATCCGCATGATCCCTCTCCCATACACATTGGATTTCTACTCCTCTCCAATATAGGAATGCCTATATCTCATCCATCCGATGTTTGAATCAAACAATGTCAGTATATATGCATATGTAATGGGGAGCTCTCTATTCCTTTTGAACCATTATTCATTTAATCTTCTCTTGATCAATTTATCATGGTGCATGATTAATTACCCTATTTTCTTAGGTAATTTCCTTTTCATCTATTTCTTACAAACTGGAGTGAATTAAACATTTATAAAGAAGAGTGGAATGTCATATGTATGGGGGATGTATTCCATGATTTTTTTCAAATGTTTTCATCATTTAATAAATATAATTGTTAAGCCTCACAATGGACTTTTTCATGAAATTACTTGAAATTTGTTCCATAATATTAAATTGAATACACACCGGGTATTAGTCCTGTTGAGACATGTTTATTAATATGTGGTTGTCAATCATGATCACAGACACCTAATGGGTGTTCCATCTTATGATTCCCCTTTTTTAATTAAATTATAAAATTCATAAACCTCCTTTGAAACATTCTATATGGACAGTAAATTGAATTTATATTTTAGAAAATCAATTAATTAATGATATAATCTCCTAAATTCCATGTTAAACATATATGACTCAAATTTTTATATTGGTGTGTTTATGTAAAATGATTCATTGATGTGAAATGAGTTAATATTCTATAATGTGTATCTTAATTAACTAATTGAAATTTTTTATAACCAATTTCATGTTTTTATAATAAAATTTGTAGATGATGTGGAATTTCTTAGAAATTATATTGTGATTACAATGGATTATAACGTTTTTATCGTAATGCTTTGTTCATTATTATATCATTCGGTGTCATTTTTTGGTATATGGAATGTTCATGACATGTCATTTATTGGAATTATAAAATGATTTTCCCTCCTTATATATATAAGTGTGTAATGAAGCACGATCATCTTAAAGGATTTCATTTCTTTGTAAATTGGAATTTACCATGTAATAAAATGCCCAATTGTCCATGGTAATTTCTGAGGACCTTGTTGATCCTTAAAAATAAATTTACATGTATTATTTAATTGAATGGATTTTATTAAACAAAATGAAATGATCATGATGGATTACATTCCTTAAGTAAATGAAATGGTATAAAATGAAATGAAATTGGATTGGGTGGTATGCTCACACATCATTCAAAATTTAAATGAGAATGGCTTGTGTGGAATAAATGGAATGATATGAATGGTATGGAATGTAATGGGTGGCATGGAAACTCTGTTTAGAGCAGGCTTATGTACATTTATAACATAAATTTTAATACATAGAACTCCATTGTTTATAATCGCTTGTCAAGTGTAAAGTATGAGTGGTACTATCTCATGTCTATTTATTATAAATTTGATTATGAATTGATATATTTTATGGAACGACGATAGGGTTTTGGTTGAGCATGGAGGTATCACACTTTTTTACATTGGTAGTCGAGTCATGATGTCTCACACCATAGACATTATTGGTATGGGGGCATGATACACCACGTACCATATTGAGTTATTGAAAGATGACACACTCCCCACTATATTGAGTGATGACGAGAAGTCACAATCACCATATCAACTAATAAGAATGAAGTATCTCACTCATTACGATATATTAGGAATCTACCCTATGGGTTATGATTTTCGCCTAGTTGATACTAATTATGGATGACTGAGTTAGGCCCCAGTCTAGCTAGTACTTAGTATTCTAGTTATATGACCACTTATGACTACATGTACATGGTTCATATAGGTGGATGTAATGTTTAAATATAATAGGTACATATTATTACAATATACGCATTGCTACTATTCTGATACATATTCTGACCATGAGAGAAAGTAGGTAGGGCTTTTATGGGTCCTTTAGAAACCTGAGAAGGATTTTTGTTACGTATTTCAGAACTATTTTTTAATTAATTTATACTTTTTATTTTATTTTTTTATATTCATGAACTGGAATTAGTTGTAGACATTATGGGTGCTAACCTAGTGGGATTTATATCTCAAAACCTGTTCAATATGACATTTCCCTAGAGTATGTGACTAGATATTATGTTCGTAGATGCATGGAATTTGTGTATGCTTTTGATTTAAGATCACAGTATTTATCTAGTTCTTGGGATTCTCATGGAGATAACCCTTGGAGAATTTCATTATTTTATTATATTTTATACCTTGTTGTATCTGGTTTACTTATACTTTTCTACTATTTTAGTTTATGTAAAATCATTAGGACATGCATGCATCTGTTGTATATTGGCATTGTCCAAAATTTAAATACAATAATTATTATTCTTCTATTTTGATATCTTTAATTTTATTACTGCTTCTAGTTTTTGTTATCATTTACTATACTAAAATTATATTACAAAATAAGGTTGTTGTCTCTCTGCTATCAAGTCTTTAGACCCTCATTTCTAGTCTGCAGCCTCTGGTTTATTGGGAGGCACCCTTGAGGCCATGTGACCCACTGGTCCAACCATCATTTTAGTGGAGAACTCAGTCGAGAAGTTATATCCTAGTAAGGGTAAATAATGTAAATATGCAAGAATAACAAGAACAAATGGGTAAAAAAACATAAGAATAAAATTCGTTGATCATACTATGCATATCATGGACCAAAAATATGAGACCTGTCATAAGGGTTGGCAGTTCCTAATTCATGAATCACAAGATAATCAAGAACATTAACCACAAGATTATATCATGGGAGTAAGGCATAGAGTTTGTTTAGAACATATTAAATCATAATATAATTCCTTATAAGTCATGTATCAATTCAAAAAACCTGTCATAACACTTTATGGGATGTACACCTACTATGTGGGACACAACATCATCCCCAATCGCATCACAATCCTTATAAGAAATATGGTTTCCCCATATTCCCATATTGGATTGGGTTTCACCATATTCCCATTGTAGACCGAGTTTCCCCCTCACCCATAGTGGATCAAGCCTATCTACTTGATTTCCATCATTATATAAAGAGATATAAATATTTACCCAATGCATTGGAGGGAGATAAATTTGCCACCCATATCATAATGAAATCATGTATACATATTCAAAAAAATCTTAAACAATCATATAATGACCCAAGAAATTAAATGGGTACAATTTAGATCTAGAAATATCATAAATTATAGAAATGAGAATGGTTTCATAATCATTTCATCAAAGAATAACCCGTCCAAGGAAGTGGGTTTCATAACTACATAACCTGTGAAATAGAAATGTGTTTTATAAACATCAACCCATGAAAACATAAACCATTCAGGGAAAGAATATAAATGGAACCTTCAGATCATTTCCATAGAGAGACATGAGTAACACCAGTAGAATTCATCTAATATTCAATATAATTTTGAAATATTTTTTAAAAATATTTCTTGAGGATAATAAACATTATACATTGATAAAAAACATTTAATATAAAACAATTTATAAACTATTTTCCTTGAATAAAACATTAAAAACATATAAATAATCTTGAAAATATTTTGATAAAATTATCCCTAGTAAACATATAAATGAATCTTGAAAGCACATTGAAATCTTCTTTTCTGTAATACATATAAATGATTTTTGGAAACATTATGAAAAGTTTTTCCTTAAAAACATATCAAATATCATGAAAACCATTTTATAACATTTTTCATTGGAAATAATTTGAAAATTTATAAAATAAACTTTGAGATTATTGATATAAATTTCTATGACAACGACCTTTTGGGATATAAAGGGAGCTGTGAAAATTATATAAAACACTTTTTAATCATAAAATAATTTTTAAAAACACTATTTTTTAAAAAAATAAATAATTCTCATGATTGTTGAAGAAAAAATTTATTTTTTGAAAAATATCCTTGTAAAAATTCAATGTAATCATCAAGGTGATGTAGGTCATGATGGTGGGTTAGTTAATACAAAATGATCATTCCTTTTACACCTTAAATGTGTAAACAAGTTCTTTGATGGCAAAATAATTTGAATATTTATTTTAATAAATTTTCTTAATATAATAAAAGGGTAAAAATGAACAGTATACATAATTGAATAATATTAAAACATTTACGAAAATATTTTTAGTATATATTGTTTTGTAATAACACGTATTTCTTACCGAAATGAGAAACAAAGAAAGATATTCATAAAAATATTTTATTAATTTTATTAGGTACTAAAGAGTGTTAAAATATTACAATTAATTTTTAATAATATGAAGAACCATTGAATAATAAAATTAATTATATTTCATGAGATATGGATTATAATATTTTTCAATGGAATCACAATTATAAACAATCTCGATAAACAATGAGATTGTAGAAATAAATAATTACCAATTTGGTAACATTGAATAACAATAAAATAGAATTAATATCATTAAACGAATCATAAAATATCATGATAATATTAAGATTCATTATATAACATTTCAATGTATGTATATAATCCTCATACAAAAATATAGGCGCATACGATGACAGGTGTCTCAAATAAGGGAAATTGAGACAAATTACTTTTCTGAGTTGGTAACATTAAAAACATAAAAACCGTGAAATAAATATCACAAGAAGGATATATAAATAAAAATTAATTTATGTATAATAATAATCTAATACATCCCTAGTCATTATACAAACCACATATAATAAAGGAGGTGAACATAGATTGTGTTTCAAGGAAATAAAAAGTAATATTTGAAAACCCTTACCTTAAGTCTTGAATTTATTCAAAAACGTTCAACCCTACATAATAATAAATATAAATCTATTATAAATATACCACATATCCATAGTTTTATATACAATATGATATATTCTTTTATTTTTTGACATTATATTACCAATTTATTAACAATTTCATGTAAACATTACATAATGGGTAATATTTCTATTTTTTCGTATATGTTTTGACTTGTTATTCTTGATCCACTTACATAGATATTGATATAATTATTATAATAATTTAAAATATGATTTATATATTAGATATATCAATTATATAAATATTTACAATAATCAAACAAAATGAAATGGAATACACTGTTCATGGATATGGTAGGTCGTACGTACACATGAATGATGTTTCAGTTTTCCTCTCGTATTGTAAGAAATAAATTAATTGAAATATATGAATATGTATATAAATAATAATAAAAATATTTTTATATTATCATATATATCATTTATGTTCACTAAAAACATCTTCAATATATTCCATGTAAAGTGTGAATGAATATCATTAGTTTGAGAAGGCGGTATTTTACACATCCACAAATGAAGTTATCGTATTTAAACAAAATAGAAAGAATGAAGGTATTTTTTATACAATAATTTAATAATAATAATGAAATAAAAAATATCATATATATGATATAAAAATAATGTGTTAATCTTATTTCACATCAATGATGGGTGGTAAAGGAGAAACATAAAACATCATTTTGTGAGGTGATAATTTTCCATAAATAAGAACGTTAAATTCATTATCAATTATAAGGAACTGAGTGTATATGTAGTTAAAAGATTTATTAAATAAAAATATAATTATATTTATGATATTATGGTTTTTATATGATCATGTAAAAATAATAGTTTATGGGGTGGAGAATGAAAATAATAAAATGGATCTAGAGAAAGGACGTTACCTCTTCTTTGGGGAACTCCTCTCGGTTTTCACCAAAGGGATAATTTAGTTATATTTATTCCCCAATGATTTATTATGTAATTAAGGGAGTTGTTTTGGGAGATTATTTTACCACATTTTTGGCAGCCAAATGTACTGGATTGGTGAAAATAAATGTGAGGGGTGAGTAACTTTTTATAGTGGAGGTGTGACATTCCTATAAATTTTTTAAAAGAGAATTTCTACCATGTTATTTATATTAAATGTTGACCAAATAATGAAATAAATTAGAAAAAAGTTATTATACAGTAAAAATGTGGCATACAATGTAATTTGGATAATTTAAAATGTCATTTTTTCCCCTCAGTGTAAGGTTTAGTATTTTTTATGATGATTTCTCTCTTAATCACTACAATTATTTTTAATTACTTTCACAAATATTTCATATAAAGAACTATGTTTAAATAATTTGAAATATATATATTATTATTATTATAAATATTTAACAGAATTTTCAATAGCTGGGTAAGTGTTTTCATCCAATTTAAAAGTTAAATCAATTAAAATTACATAAATTGGATTAATTGATTTTATAGTTGATCTAAATAAATTTTACAACAAACTAGGAACATAATTTAACTATATACATAAATTAGATGAAACAATAGTTTTGAATTAAAATTTTGTGAATTCCACTATTCAACAACTTTTTGTAAAAATATAAAAAATCAACCAAAGTAAACTTTGATATTAAATATCCAAAAATTTTGTTTTTTTAATTATATTTATAAAATTTTCTGAAATGTAGATTTAAATTGGGTTCACCATTAAAAGGCAAAAACCTTTCTTTTTAGAAAATGATATCTTTTTATTTATAAAATTAGATATATTTTTATCATATATCTATAAAATATAATGGATGAGTATCAAAAATATTTATTTAATGTATAATATATATATATTATTAAAAAAATTAATCAAATGTGTTGTTTTTAATTTATTATTCTTAAATTGTTTTTACATTGAAAAATAGTTTTCTTAGAAAATTAATTTCTTTATATTCATCTATTTGTTACATTCACTTATAATAAATTATAAGCAAAAGATTAATTTCATATACGTGTGTAAATATTATATTCAATGACTTGTATATTCTATTCATAACATCAATTTGAATGTATAGGTTGTAGCTGTAATATTATTTTAATAATAAGATTAATAGTATATTATAGTTCAGTAAAACATTACCTTCCACGTAAGAGAATATGATGAAGGGTCTTGGAATTGTTTGTAATACACGACAAACATAGTATTAAGTATACCACAATATAATATTTGGGTTTCCTATAGCACAAGATTTTCTTCGTGTTATATATAACGCAAGCCACAATTAGATCTTTCATATAAAAAATATATATTCCGTGTTCTGTGACATATAAAAAATCAAAATATTAAATTAACTGACAAAACTAACCAAATATCATGATATTACATTCTTCCCGTGTAGAGACCCGTATCTTGACGTACATTTACATTACATTACATTTGCGGAATACTTAGTACATAACAAAAACACACACATAAGGATCGTAATAGTTTAGTGTCTTTGGAAACACAGAACATAATCTTCTAATCGTGGTGAAAGATCTTCAATATCTCCTATAAAGATCTTCCCTTTTTTTTACCTAAAACCTTTCTTTATATCCTAGGGAAAAAAACATAAAAGGGTGAGCTCAAATTCTCAGTAAGGGTAAACAAAAGAAATATCAATCACATCATATACATAAGCACATAACTTTTGAAAATCTTAACCTGCAAAAGAGATCATAATTTCATAACATGGGGTAAATCATGGCAGTGAAATGTAATCACAATAATATTAACCTAAAACATGAAACTTTGTGGCATTCACACATAATCATATAGAATCATTTCTTGTTAGTCAAGACTCATTGCCAAGACTATCTTAGTGGACAAAGTCCCTTTCTGAATCGAGTAACCCTCGTTTCAGTACTGTTTCACAGAACCGGTATAACCTACCGTTCCAGCCCTGTCTATATCATGAGATATAAAATCTTTACCCAATGCATTGGAGGGAGATATAGTTCCCACCCATCTCTTAATGATACCATTCTTATGTGTGCCACAAAATCATAAACCATAAATCATTTCAAAACCCATGTAATAAAAATGGGATTCTTAAACATCATGACGTCATAAAACAATTCATATAAGATAAAGGAATTCATAAAAATATTTCCGTCACAACATAATCAAATCCATGTAATAATAGGGATAGAAACATAACCCTTTATTATCTTAGATGGAAAATAGTTTTGATAAAACACTTGAAATCCATTCTTGAGGAAAATATCCTTTCTACTTCAAAAACATTTTCCTTTCTTAACATGTATTACAATTTTAAACTAAAAGAAGTTGATTAAAAATAAACTTGAAAACTTGTAAAAGAAGCTTCTTGGAAATAATGCTTTAAAAATCCATTCATGCCGTATAAGTTAAAAAAACATTCTTCTCGTGCTTTTGTTGGAAAAGTCAAAAAGTACCTCATACGTAAATGACAAAAGATTCCTTTCATATCTTTTACAAAAAAACTCACCGAAGGGTAAAATTGGATATAAACTATTGTAGAAGGATGGAAATAATATTACATATTTAGGGAACATGGATGTGGATGATAAAATACACCCCAGTAATTACCAAAGTAAAAACAATCTCGGATAAAAGTGAGATTGTGATATTTCCCTTACCTTAGGTCCGATTTGCTTCGTATGTGTCTGAACCTCCTCTTCTTTGAAGCGCCTCTATGAGACCTCCTATTAGGGCTCTAAAATTGGTCTTTGAGGAAGACCAGAACCTCTAAGATGTTCCTAGGGAAGTGGAGAAGAGATTTTGGCAGGGGTTGGCCGAGCTTGAGTGCTCAAATTGGTGTGAGGAGGAGGGGGAGGAGGTGCCCTTTTATAAGGGAGGAGAGGGGCACCTTAGGAATATCTCAAAATATTATTTTATATTAAAGTCAAAATCAGTTTATAATGGTTCCAAAGGGTCTTATTTCGAAGCTAAAGTGGGGATGGGTAGAAATCCTACCAACCAATATGATTTAGACAAGTTTAGGGTATTATTTTAACCTTATCAATTAGATTTAACTGTAAGTTAAATAATTTAACTTTTACCGTGTCTTTTTGTTTTCTTTCACTATATGGTTAATACACTTACTATAACATGCCAAACGAACCCCAAATTGTTTATTATTAACATATATATCCTTATATAAGTAATTTGGCCGAACCTTAGATTTTTAGGAATAAAATAACAATTAGTAATATAATATTTGATTTAAAAACTATTTTGTGTCAATTTTGACACTATTTGATATATGATTTTTTGTGAAAGTCATAAAAGAGTTATATGTTCGAAAAAAGTTGATTAAAGCAACACTAATATATCATAGTAACCTAGAAAATTAGTGTAATTCATAAAAAGTCTCAAATTACATTTATTTTGGTGTTTATAACATCAATTATGTCAATATTTCATAAATAAGATAATTACTGCATCATCATTGTGTCATAAATAAATTAAATTATTGGATGTCTAAAAATTATAAATAAAATACAATTATGTAGGAATTCTTTTTAGATTTCTAATGAATATTTACAATCGAATTTATCTTATGTAAAACCCTATATTAAAAATGTTTTAGTAAATAAACTTTGATTTTAACTCTTTTAACTCTTCTATGAATTAAATAATAATAAATGTCCTAATCTAATCCAAGTGGGACTAAATGATAATATTTTACACTTAAGGTTGTTTTTGGTCGAGATACACTTGTCCAATAGAATTAGGACATGTGTTAGGGTAATATTAATATCATTCTTACCCTTAATTACCCTATTTACTTTTAAACGTGGTAAATAAAAGTAAAAAGTCACTATTCACCAAAAATTATTTTCATCTCATTGATCCACATTTTACTTACTGACATCAACCGTGTCTCTTAGATTTTTGAAATTCCATTCACCGAAGCGGTAAAATTAAGTTTTATGAAAAATTCAGATTTTTAACTACCACTTAGTAGTTTCACTATTCATCAAAAATTGATGTTTTTCAGAACAATGCCAAAATTTCATCCTAAGCTATATTTCATATTCCGAATTCAAAAATGAAGTCTATTTTTCAAAATTCATAACATATAAGTTGCATTAATTAATTTTATAATTAAATCCCACTGTTAAAACAAATAGCATGTTTTTAAGAAACAATATCTATCAAAAGATTGACACTTGATTATGTCTGGTTTAAATGTGAAACTACATCCAATGACCAACATTGTATTAAATTGTAAAAATATATTCTAAATATACTTTAAAACCACTCAAATTAATAATTTATCACTATTAATTATTTCTATCAAAAAAGTTGTTTTTAATTATAATTTAGTAATTTTCACTATTCATCAGAATATGAAAGTTATCCGAAAAGTACCAAAATTTCACCTTAGGATAAATTAGATACTCCGAATCCAAAAATGAATTCCATTTTGAAAAATAAAATTTACAAAATTTCATAAAGTGATTATTACTATTCATAACGGCTAGTTTTAATAATATTTTAATAGCATATCATTGTTTAGTGAAACTCAGTATTGCGTACTACACACGCTATCAAGGAAGGTTGCGATTGCGTGTAATGCAAGGCAAGTCAAGGATGCGTGTTGTGAAAGCTCCTTTTGGTGTAGCGTACAACACAAGACATTAATAAAATTAAAATAATAGTTTTCATAAAATCTCGGGTTGTTACATTCTACCCCCCTTAAAATGAATTTCGCCCTCGAAATTCGTCGGGGTTATAAATAGTTTACTATTCGAAAGTTACTTTAATAGAACCCACATCGTAAAAAGGAATACCAAAACTAATATTTTAAAACAAAAGTATGAAACTTAACTGTTACCCAAATAAACTAATCACTGGGTTTCCACATAGGTGAAAATATGGATATGGAAGAAAAATCTAACCATCATGTTCTGATGGAGAGTGGTAGAGAACATGGCTATGGAAAAGCCTGCAATCACAAAGCCATAAATTTGTGACATTCTAAGTTACCATCTGATTCATCAGATATAAGATCACTAGGACAACATTTTTGGTTTTCAAGATCGTTTCCCTAATGTTAAAGAATTTGAATTAGAATAAATACTTACTTTATTTTGGTACAATCTCACTGTTGTTCGCGCCTTTAACAATTTCCACTTCATCTCTTAAATAAATGAAGTTGAATTTGTTATTCGTGAAGTGTTAGCAGATCATGTGATAGAATGACGGGTCATTCCATCGGTCTCAAACAAAAGGTTAGCAAAAAAAATTATATACATAAGTCGATCTATAGTGAGATTAATCATATATGGTTCCTAAAATGGACTTATACATCATATGTCATACAAATTAATATAATAAAACTAGTTTCTACTAAACAGGGACTTCCTGTAGGCCAGTGGTAGGCGATAAAGGCCAGTCGCACTTTGGTTGTGGGTTCGATTCCTACAGCCTTGTCCGACGCGATGGGCTGTTGCCCGTCCTGCAGGTTGTCCTTTTTCTAAAACTACATTACTATAACATCCCATCAATAATATCGAATAAAAAAAACTTCTATCCTTAAACAATACTCACCTATGTCCAACATAATCCATTTCAATCTTTAGACTTATCCATAACACTGCAGTCCACTCTCATAACATAGTGAAAATGATTACCAGAGATTTAATACCATCGTTGATCCCCATATATCATAAGATATGTTTTGTTGGTCACATTCCAAACATTCAAAGTACTTAATCATGTATTCTTTTGAATACCTTAGTGAAAACATGAATGCAGTTTAAAGTTAACACTTTCCACATACCAAGATCCTCAAAATTCTATATATTCAAACCATGATATCACTTAGTCCTTATATCAATCATGAGCTCATGAATACTATTAAACATTTCATTTTCTCTTTTTCCCTTCATTATGCGCATATCATCTTATTTCCAAAAAAATATCTCAATCACTTTGAATTCCACATCAATAAATATTGCAATACTCAATGATACAACATTATTTTGGAGTCCCATTACATAAACACTTAATCATTCCACCACATCGTTTTCATATTCAACATTGCCAATAGTGATCGCATGTGACTTCCCTTTGTCATTTTCCTTCAGTGGTTGCTCTTGTTGATCATCACTAACCCTTGGATTAGGGCATTTATTAGCATAATTCCCCATTTCCTTGCACTTGAAGCATTGAAGTGTTGGTGGTGTGTTCTCTGCAGTTTTTTCTTTATTCACATCATTAGAAACCCTTTTTCCATTACTTCGACACTCAGTTGCTCGATGACCTTCTTTTCAACACTTAAAACATTTTCTAGTCCCTTTAAGACAATCTCCACCATGCTTCTTTCCACACTTTGTGCATAAGAAAACATTCATCTTCTTTTCACCATTATTCTGAGATTTCTCCTTGAACTCCATCTTTCGTTTCTTGTCAAAACCATGAGATGAATATGTAACACAAACTTCCATTTCTACCTTGATAGCACAACGCACAATTACTTCAAAGCTACTGAAGTCTCTTATAGCTAATTCCCTTCGAAGACTTGGTTTTAAGCCACTGAAAAATCGATCAACTTTACTTTCAGGTTGGATGATAATGCCAGATGCATACCTTACAAGTCTTGTAAAATTCGCTTCGTATATACCAACAGATTCATCATCCTTTTGCTTTAGTTCAAGAAACTCCTTCTCCATCTTTGTTCGAAGAATACGGGGGAAGTACTTTCTGAAAAATAAGTTCTTGAACTCGTCCCATTCCATGGACTCAATTTCATCCCTTTGCCTCATATTCTTAATAAGATTCCACCATTGATCAGCATCACCTTCCAAACGATACACTACTAAGATGACTTTATCATGTTCAGAACATTGAAGAACTGAAAATAGCTTTTCAGTGGTACTGATCCACTGTTCAGCAACAAGTGGATCAGAAGACCCACTGAAAGAAGGTGGACGTTGCCTCATTAAGGACTCAATAGAATATTGTTCCCTTCTCTGCTCATTTGGAAGTCCAGAATGATTCATAGCTTGTGTAAGTATAGCAATAAGATTTTGCACTCCATCTCCCATAACATTTGTTTGTTCAGGAGGACAATCATTGCATTGTCCATTGCATTGATCAACACAGTTCCTTCGGGTTCCAGCCATCGTCTAAAACCCAAAAAGAATAGTGTGAGAGGCAAAAACCATGCTAGGGAAAACAACATAATAAAGGGGGAGTACCTTCAATATCTAACATCTTAGGTTTAATTCTATGATCGTTAGCATAATTCTAGTACTATAACCTATACGTATACTTAACCTTAGGGACATCCCTAGACATACCTTAGAAATATCTCTAGGGATCTCACTAAAGTTCTCGCATCCTAGTTTCCAATGGTTGACTAAACCTTTCCTCTGATACAAACTGTAGAGACCCGTATCTTGACGTACATTTACATTACATTACATTTGTGGAATAATTAGTACATAACAAAAACACACACACAAGGATCTTAATAGTTTAGTGTCTTTGGAAACACAGAACGTAATCTTCTAATCGTGGTGAAAGATCTTCAATATCTCCCATAAAGATCTTCCCTTTTTTTACCTAAAACCTTTCTTTATATCCTGGGGAAAAGAAAACATAAAAGGGTGAGCTCAAATGATCAGTAAGGGTAAACAAAAGAAATATCAATCACATCATATACATAAGCACATAACTTTTGAGAATCTTAACCTGCAAAAGAGATCATAATTTCATAACATGGGGTAAATCATGGCAGTGAAATGTAATCACAATAATCATAACCTAAAACATGAAACTTTGTGGCATTCACACATAATCATAGAAAATCATTTCTTGTTAGTCAAGACTCATTTCCAAGACTATCTTAGTGGACAAAGTCCCTTTCTAAATCGAGTAACCCTCGTTTAAGTCCTGTTTCACTGAACCGGTATAACCTACCGTTCCAGCCATGTCTATCTCATGAGATATAAAATCATTACCCAATGCATTGAAGGGAGATATAGGTCCCACCCATATCTTAATGATACCATTCTTATGTGTGCCACAAAATCATAAACCATAAATCATTTCATAACCCATGTAATAAAAATTGGATTCTTAAACATCATGACATCATAAAACAATTCATATAAGATAAAGGAATTCATAAAAATATTTCCATCACAACATAATCAAATCCATGTAATAATAGGGATAGAAACAGAACCCCTTATTATCTTAGATGGAAAATAATATTGATAAAACACTTGAAATCCATTCTTGAGGAAAATATCCTTTCTACTTTAAATACATTTTCCTTTCTTAACATGTATTACAATTTAAAACTAAAAGAAGTTGATTAAAAATAAACTTGAAAACTTGTAAAGGAAGCTTCTTGGAAATAATGTTTTAAAAATCCATTCATTCCGTATAAGTTAAAAAAACATTCTTCTCGTGCTTTTGTCGGAAAAGTCAAAAAGTACCTCGTACGTAAATGACAAAAGATTCCTTTCATATCTTTTACAAAAAAACTCACCGAAGGGTAAAATTGGATATAAACTATTGTAGAAGGATGGAAATAATATTACATATTTAGGGAACATGGATGTGGATGATAAAATAAACCCCAGTAATTACCAAAGTAAAAACAATCTCAGATAAAAGTGAGATTTTGATATTTCCCTTACCTTAGGTCCGATTTGCTTCGTATGTGTCTGAACCTCCTCTTCTTTGAAGCACCTCTTTGAGACCTCCTCTTAGGGCACTAAAATTGGTCTTTGAGGAAGACCAGAACCTCTAAGATGTTGCTAGGGAAGTGGAGAAGAGATTTTGGAAGGGGATGTCCGAGCTTGAGTGCTCAAATTCGTGTGAGGAGGAGGGGGAGGAGGTGCCCTTTTATAAGGGAGGAGAGGGGCACCTTAGGAATATCTCCAAATATTATTTTATATTAAAGTCAAAATCAGTTTATAATGGTTCCAAAGGGTCTTATTTCGATGATAAAGTGGGGATGGGTCGAAATCCTATCAACCAATAAGATTTAGACAAGTTTAGGGTATTATTTTAACCTTAACAATTAGATTTAACTCTAAGTTAAATAATTTAACTTTTACCATGTCTTTTTGTTTTCTTTCACTATATAGTTAATACACTTACTATAACATGCCAAACGAACCCCAAATTGTTTATTATTAATATATATATCCTTATGTAAGTCATTTGGCCGAACCTTAGATTTTTAGGAATAAAATAACAATTAGTAATATAATATTTGATTTAAAAACTATTTTGTGACAATTTTGACACTATTTGATATATGATTTTTTGTGAAAGTCATAAAAGAATTATATGTTCGAAAAAAGTTGATTAAATCAACACTAATATATCATAGTAACCTAAAAAATTAGTGTAATTCATAAAAAGTCTCAAATTACATTTATTTTGGTGTTTATAACATCAATTATGTCAATATTTCATAAATAAGATAATTACTGCATCATCATTGTGTCATAAATAAATTAAATTATTTGATTTCTAAAAATAAAAAATAAAAAACCATTATGTAGGATATCTTTTTAGCTTTCTAATGAATATTTACAGTCAAATTTATCTTATGTAAAACCCTATATTAAAAATGTTTTAGTAAATAAACTTTGATTTTAACTCTTTTAACTCTTCTTTGAATTAAATAATAATAAATGTCCTAATCTAATACAAGTGGGACTAAATGATAATATTTTACACTTAAGGTTGTTTTTGGTCGAGATACACTTGTCCAATAGAATTAGGACATGTGTTTGGTTAATATTAATATCATTCTTACCCTTAATTACCCTATTTACTTTTAACCGTGGTAAATAAAAGTAAAAAGTTACTATTCACCAAAAATTATTTTCATCTCATTGAACCACATTTTACTTACTGACATCAACCGTGTCTCATAGATTTTTGAAATTCCATTCACAGATGCGGTAAAATTAAGTTTTATGAAAAATTCAGATTTTTAACTACCACTTAGTAGTTTCACTATTCATAAAAAATTGATGTTTTTCAGAACAATGCCAAAATTTCATCCTAAGCTGTATTTCATATTCCGAATTCAAAAATGAAGTCTATTTTACCAAATTCATAACATAGAAGTTGCATTAATTAATTTTATAATTAAATCCCGCTGTTAAAACAAATAACGTGTTTTTAAGAAACAATATCTATCAAAAGATTGACACTTGATTATGTCTGGTTTAAATGTGAAACTACATCCAATGACCAACATTGTATTAAATTGTAAAAATATATTCTAAATATACTTTAAAACCACTCAAATTAATAATTTATCACTATTAATTATTTCTATTAAAAAATTTTCTTTTAATTATAATTTAGTAATTTTCACTATTTATCAGAATATGAAAGTTATCGGAAAAGTACCAAAATTTCACCTTAGGCTAAATTAGATACTCCGAATCCAAAAATGAATTCCATTTTGAAAAATAAAATTTACAAAATTTCAAAAAGTGATTATTACTATTTATAACGGCTAGTTTTAATAATATTTTAATAGCATATCGTTGTTTAGTGAAACTCAGTATTGCGTACTACACACACTATCGAGGAAGGTTGTGATTGCGTGTAATGCAAGGCAAGTCAAGGATGCGTGTTGTGAAATCTCCTTTTGGTGTAGCATAGAACACAAGACATTAATAAAATTAAAATAATAGTTTTCATAAAATCTCGGGCTGTTACATCCCGATTAAATTACCTTCTCCCTCTAAATTCATTAGTCTTATCATAGGTTGAATATTTGATGTTCCTTTCTTAAAAACTCGCATAATTAAAATGAATACTAGAATATCCTTTAAAAATAGCGAGTTGGAAAAATAAAATTTATCTAATGTAACACATTAATAGGTTCCCACACAGGAGAACATAGGTGGGAGGAGAAAATGGGTAGATGGAAGAGAAATATAACAACCATGTTATGATGGAGGGAGATAGAGAAATTGGATGGGAGGAATTTATCAATAAAAAATCTATATTTATATGATGATCAAAGGGGACAATTGATTCATCATAAATGAATATACATGAATAAATTAATTAGTTTAAAGGTCCTTTTTTCCTAATGATAATGATTCTTCAAGAATAGATATACTTGCATGATTTTTTGTACAAATTTACTCATTGTTTTCTTTTATCAAATTCCACTTCATCTGTTACTCTATGAAATAAATGTTAAGTTTACATTCCTATAGTATTGGAAAACTGAAAAGATCATCAATAGATTAATAGGTCATTCCATATGTCTTTATCACAATAAAAATTTTATTAAAAGTTATCATATAAGGATAAATCCTTATATGGAGAGATTTTAATTTAACAAAAACCATTCCATAAATTGTTATCCTAATAACCCTTACAACACATGAAAGTCCAAATCATTAGAAATAAGGTCACTAAAATTCCCAAAAATATATTAGTGATGATCCCACATATATTAAAATTTATCTCTTGGAAATTTCATAACAATCATTTGAATAACTTCATCTTGTATTCACTAGAAACATCGTAATAACCTGAATTACCACAAATCCTTATTGAAAAGAAGAATTTTTTCTTCTTCCATTGATTATTGGATAAATTTATTAAATAAAAAAATGTGTAACTTTCATCAATGATATCATAAACCACTTGTCAACAAGTCCTTAATTAGATCAATAGTAATTAATACCATCCAATTTACATATTCATATCAAACATATCTTTATCCAAACAAGATTATCTTAATATAGGGAACAAATTTACGATTAAATTTCTCTTAATCTGGTGTTCTATTGAAATAACCTTGTTGTTAATACACTTTTCTTGACCATCATAACCATTCAATATTTTTTTATAAATCATTATAGAAAAAACATAAATAGAATAATCATTAAATATTTCACCATTCATATAACATATTTCCTAAATATTAATACATAAAAAAATAAATTATTCCACTTCATCCTTAATCCATTTGAAGGATACCTCATATTATTACACAATACCTCTGTTATTTATCATTTCAACTATAGTCTTATCATCATCAAATATATAACTATTACATGTACCCCCATTCTTATTAACTTTGGGAGTATTACACATGTGACAACAATTTAAATAATAACCATTAATTCTAATATTAAATAACATAACATTTTATGATGTCTTAGGTGGGTAAAATTAGCATCCATTTAATTAAATGAACCCTTCAATTCTTATTTTTAGTTACATGAATTTTGTATTTCTTAAATATAGTCAAAAAAAATTCTTGTTCCTCTATGAGATTCACTTAGGTGATTCTTCCAATATTATTTACACAAAGCTAACTGAATCTTATTTCCTCATGGGTATCTATTACGTGAAATCTATAATAACTCATTCCATATTATCCATAGTGATTACAATAGACTATTAATTTATATTTTATGAATCGTGATCCATTAAAAATAATAGGGCATGATCACAACATCATTCACTCTAATGATCATCCCATCTGACTGATGTTCTGAAAATTATTCATCAAATTCAATGTTAATCCAGTTCCTTCTGTTTCACATCATTGACTAAAACTTGAAATAATAGTTTCCACATTACTTATCAAAGCGCAAAACCACATAATCATGAATAAATTATATAAAGGGTGTCTAAATCAGAACAACTACATATTTAATTTCGGATACCTTATGTTTATCCCCAGCTATAAATATTCACTATTTATTAAAATTCATTATGATAGTTCATAGAGTTCTTGAATTCCCAAATCATATCCCACATGAATTTCATACCATCTGTGAACAATGTATTGTTTTCATGCACCAATTCCAGATCAAGTCTAGATCAATACAGTGTTTTTGGGTTACACCTATGTACATATATGCCATATCCATATCCACATGTAATATCCATATAGGTATTTATTTCTACAAAATCTATCATTGTATACTTTACCAAAATTCTAGTATATTTTCTTAAAAATTAACACTTCCTTAGAGACATCATTGAGAATATCCTTATAAATATACATAGGTATTTCACTAATGTTTTATAATCCAAATTTCCAAAGGATGACTAAACTATTCATTTATTAAAAACTATAATGAACTAGGATTAACATACATGGAAATTATATCATTAATATATATATATATTATTCATGGGGCTAAAATTACATTAAACACACACCACACACACAAGACAGAAGGGCATGCCATCCCCCCCCCCCCAATGTTTAGATCAACCATCAAGCACTATTTATTTGGTATATGGCTCAAATGAATAATGGGAATGAATCTCATTACAAGGCCCAAAGTCCCACAAACTGACGTCATGGATTGGTGCAGTGTAATTCCTACATCATGACTACACCATTTTCATTCCTCAATCATGCATCACTGTATGCCTACATCATGCCTACGTCACTACCTCCCTATATAAATTCACTCACACCTGAATTAGAAACTAGGTCAGATGAAATATTAAGCGGAGACTATACCACTTGGGAAATCCCCAACACCATATATATTATATCATTATTTATGAATATTCAACACATTAAATAATTACATGCCTTAGGACATTAATTTTTTAGTGTATTTTAAAACATGGAAAAAAATTATGATTTGGTGAAAGATCTATAATGATTCTTGGAATGATCTTTCCCATTAATACTTTGACTTAATACCTTTATTCCTAACCCAGGTAATGTAATCATAAGAATTTAGTGAGATCAAAATCTCCGTAAGGGTAAATAATGTAAATACATAATTATAACATAAAAATTGGCATACAATAACATGAGCATTGCATTGAAATATCATAACATGCATATCAATGATAAAAAAACAAAATACATGATATAGATATTGATAGTTCAAAAGAAATGAATCATAAGATAATCAATAATATGAACTATGTGTGTATATTATAGGCATAAGGAATATAGTTTGTTGAAAACCTATAAAGATGTTATATATTTCCCTATAAGTTAGGGATTGTATCAGAAAACTTATCATGGAATCTCGGGGGATTAAGCCTACTTGGTGGGACACACAACCATCCCCAATTGATTCCCTTTCCTTATAAGGGATCAAATTTCCACATCTTCTGATGTTGAATCAAGATTACCTATAATCCATTTATGTATCTAGTTTCCCCATCATCCATAGTGGATCAAGCCTATAAAATTGACTCCCAACATTATCTCATGAGAAATAAATCATTACCCAATGAATTGGAGGGATATATGGGTCCCACCAATCTCATAATGAAATCATACATACATTTGACAAAAAATCATTAAAAATAATATCATAACTCATAAAATTAAATTTTAATCATAAACATGAAATCATATCATTACATATGGAAATGATTTAGGTTTCATAATCATTTCATCAAATAATATCCCATGAAAAGAAGCGAGTTTATAAACATTATAAACCATAAAATATAAATAAGCTTCATAAACATTATGAAAACAAAAAATAGACCATTTATAGAATGAATATGAATGTAACTTTTATATAATGACCTTATAATGATATGAGTGACACCAACAGATGTCATCTAAGATTGAAAAATAATTTTTAAATATCATATAAATACATTTCTTAAGGAGTTTATCCTTAATTCATTGAAAAATATTTTTATAAATACAAAATTTTGATGACCATTTTACATGAAAATAAATATTAAAACTTATAATGAATATTGGAAACATTTTGAAAAAAAATTCCCTTGAAAAAAAATTAATAAATAATTGAAAACTTTTTGAAATCATTATTTCCTTGAAAACATACAAAAAAAGATTGAACACCATTAAATTAACAATATATAAAATAAAGTATAAACCATTTTCAAAACATTTTTATTTGAAAATACATTAAATTCTTTAAAATAATATTTTATATCATTTAGTTCTTTTTTTATGAAGACAACATTTTTAAAACATATTGTGGGAGCTATGAAAAATATTCAAAACAATTTTTAAATGTAAATTTTTTGTATAACCCTTTTTCCATTAAAATCATTTTAAAATGAATAAAATAAATAAAATGAAGAAAAATATATTTATTTAAAAAACATACCATGAATACATATAATGGTAGAATCAAGTAAATGATTGTCATGGAGGCACGTAAGTCCGTCCATACCGAACATTCCTTCCACACCATACATTTTTTTATAATTGCCTTGATCAGAAATCAAAAAGAAGTTCCTTTTAGACCCTTTTTTAAAGGTATTATGTGTGTAAAATAACATTTAAACATCATAGAATATAATAACATAATTTTCTAAATAATTTTTATAAGTCATGATTTGGAAAAAATACATATTTCTAACTAAAATGAGAAATAAATTCTAATTTTCATATAAAAATTAAATTAATTATCATATGTGCCAATTACTATTAATATGGTACCATTATATACATATAACATAAATAACCATAGGATAAAAAATATTACTAAATTTAATGAGATATGGATCATAATATTTTATAAATGAATGTATAATCATAAATAATCTAAATAAATGATGAGATTGTAGTGATAAATTGTTACCACTTTTATAACATTGAATCTTAAAAAATTGAAACAATTATTTTATATTAATATTAAAATGTCATTAAAATAATTAGATTAATGATATAACTTGTCTGTAACAACCCGAGACAACCATGTTTTGTTTTGACAAGTTTGTTTTCCAATATCACCCGTTAAGTAAACCAACAAACAACTAATAATAATAATAATATGAACCAAATGGATGAAAATTTCTTTTATTTAAATAAGCAACATTTTGGCTACAACATCCTCTAACCAAACAAGAAGGTAAACTAACCGAAAATTCCAACCAAGAACTCGATTACAATAATGGGAAGACTGCTTAAAACTACTAAGATCCTGAGAATGCGGTAGGGGTTTTGAGCGTCCATCATAAGGAACATGAGGACGACTGAAGCCACCGCAACTATGCTCAGCACCAAGGGGATCACACGAACCATCTTTGCTTCTCCATCAGTCACTTGGGGTAAGGGACACCCGAGACTAAACCCTTTTTTATAAGAACCTTAATATATCCTCTGAACCCCAAACAGCTATAAATTTAACCATTGGTTTTCTTATCATCTTGTGTTTTATTTCGACCGTTGGTTTCCCCAAGAATCCAACATTTTGTTTTGACCGTTTGAAATAAAAGGATTTACCCCAAAAGGATCGGAATGATAAATGTATATTTTTTCTTTAATTTTTTTTTTAAAATGACATCAACATTAATTATCTCTTATTTTCCAAAATGAGAATTTTATTTTATGTTTAAAATGGAAAAAATTAATATTATTGTCTTCTTCCACTATACATTTTGATTTGAACAATTAAACTTTTGTTCTTCTAATTATATCAAACCTGGTGGATTTCTTTTATGAGTTATATATTTATATTGAATCAAATTAGATATATTATTTCTCTTATAATTTGACCTTTATTAACTATTTCGAAACTACGTCAAATTATAGTTTCTTTTACTTATGTGTCGTGGTGAGGATACATATATCAATACACTTTTAAGTATGATTAAATTTAGTTACATTAATAATAATCTTTAATTAAGGAAAATTTAGGTAGTTAACTAATAAAGGAAATTAAATACATATTTATATATACATGTGTTATGTTTTGATTATCCTATGTTTTAATCTTTATTTGTCATAATGGAATGATAAGTAACTAGTAATTATGGTTTAATAATAATAATGATAATATAATTAGATTAATAAAAAAATTATGGATGTTTTAAGAATAAAATATATATGAATACATATATTTATATAATAATATGTTTAGATAAAATCAATTGACAAATGACTTTTATTAAAATAATGAAAGATAATTTAATAATTGAATGTAATAATGTTGTAATAAATTAATAATAATATTATTAACAAAATGATTTTTGTTTTTTTAAACCTGTAGAACCGCGTTTTTTAAACCGTGGTGAACCTAGGTCGTCCGATCCGGCCTCCCCTGATGTTGGCCATTGATTCTTTTTAATTTTGCGTCATCGTTGTGCCGCCCGATCTCCCTCAGTCTAATCCCAGCCGTCCACCTTTTGTTTGCGTTTTTCCTCCTCCGCAACTTCTTCTTCTTCCCCGCTTCCACCTCCTCTTCTTCATGTCGTCACTATACCAGTAGACTAGGGTGTCGTTTTTCTTCTCTAGACCAGTGAAGAAGACCCGGGATGCCTCCTCCTTTCCACAGGTTGACACCTACCCCTCGGCCTCAGATGCCTCGACTGAAGTCTCCCCCGAGGTCCTCTTTTTCTTCTTCATTTTTTTTAAACCCCCTGTTGCACCGAAGGCCGAAGGACCGGCCCCCTTATCTCTTCAGTTTCTAGACCTCGGTTGCTGCATCGTCTCTTCTCCTCCTCTACGTACGGTAAGGGTCAAAATCTGTTTATAAAGTTTGGTTTTAATCTTCGGTTTTCTTATAGTCATATGTATATTCGGGCTATATATATATATATTTATATGTGTATAACATCTATGTTTACACCTTCGGTACCCCTTGCCTCATCTTTTCCTCCTCTCCAAGCAAGGTGAGAATCATGTTTTAACATTGGTTGGGTTTTGAAAAGATTCGGTTTTATATAAGTATGTATATATTTTTATATATACATAATATATGTATGCTCATGGTATGATTGAACCTGGTGAGAACCTAGAATTTGATATCTCTTTCTCGGCTTGAAGAACCGAATAGTAGGTAAAGGGGAATATCCCTCCATCAGTTTCGTTTTCTCCGGTTTTGGTAAACTATATTTTATATACACCTTACATGAATATATATTTGTATAAAAATTTACATCAAGGCATTAAGAACCGGTTACCACTATTTTCATCATCCAGAATTCGATCATGTTAAAGGCAGTTTTCTTTTAGGGTTTATTTTAACTCGGTTTTAATGTTATACACATTGTGTATATATGTGTATATATATATGCATTTATATACACATAAGTATAAGATGATATATGAAAATATACAATTTTTTTTTCTTTCAATGTTTATACCCCTGATTCTTCCTCCCTTCTAAAATGGAGATTTTGTGTAAATGAAAGAATTGGTAAAACTATGCAAGTGAATGAAGTATATTGTTGTTTTATATACACACACGTATGTGTATATATATCAATATGAACTTAGTGACCATGTTTGCAATTTTTATAAAGCATGAAGATGTTTATGGGTTGGTTGTATTTCAAAATCATTCTTGAAACTGAGAATTTTCATTTATCACTGTTCTGGATAAATCAGGATCATTGTTTTGTGAAAATGGTTAGTATGGACTCCTTGAACTTTTACAAACGCATACATTATTCATAGGGATGTACTCAAGTTTATTAGAAGTGTTAATAAAAAACGTTTACACAATTATATACATGATTTCCCCAAAGTGGACTTGATTATGCACATTGTAACCTCAAATGCCTGTATTAAATGCCTATGACATCCATTTATCATCATATGTGTATGTTATGAACAACCCTTCTTTAATTGGGTATTATGATGTTATTTAATGTTATGTGTTATGTTCATTTTCTTGAAAACCCAAGTTTTTCAAATGTTAAGATAACTGGTTATGTGCACGGAGTTTTAGCATGCATGTCATCATGTTTTTCATGATAAAACTGTTTTCATGTTATGAATACGTATGTGAAAATGGGGTTTAATTAAGAATGCATGAAACCCTATGAATATTGACCATGTCAAGATATGTGAGGGATTTCTAGGACTTACATGTCACGGGTGCGCCCGGAATTATATAGCGCAGCAAGAATGATGTGACGGGTGTTCCTAGAATTATACAGCGCTCCAATGCATTGGGTAAAGCAGGAGTCTCATGAGACGAACATGTGCGACGGTCTTGGCAGTTAGCCTTGACTTGAGCAAAGGAAACAGGGTGGCCAGTGAGCCTTGACCCGTTAAGTATGTTATACGGTCTTGATGAAAAGTCTTGACAATGTCCAGTATTATACATTCCCTCTACATGTAATGATAAAGGTTAACCAGGGGTTAGTTCAACTAAAAAGACAGCCCCTAGTTGAAAGCTCCCAAGATCATGAAAATGTACATTATGTAACAAGAACTGTTTTTTTATATGGTAAACTGTTAGATGATCTGCTTTTTACACATGAACCATGATATGCATGTTTTCCCTGCTTAGCCATAGAATTCTTTTAGAATTAAAGTAACCTTGTTTTAACAATATGCATTGTTTATTTTTTTTATTGCGCACTCTGATCATGTTTACATTAAAGATCATTTCAAGTATGTGCCTCTTTGTGCAAGTGGTTTTCAATGAAATATGAATTTCATGTTTTAAGAAAAGATAATGTCTTGTTTTAGCAATGTGTTTTATTCTCTTCCAAAGAACTTCTTTGAGAAAGTATTTTCTAAAAAAAATTTAAAACCCCTTACTGGGCATTTTTCCTCACCCTACGTTTTGTTTAAAAAATTTCAGGAACGGTTGATACTAATGATGTTAATCAAGAGCATCCGGTTTCCCAGAATCCTGCGCCTCGTGATCTTCTGTAGTAATGAGACATGATATTTAATTTGTGATGATGTAATGTAATGTATATCATGTCTCATTAAGCACCCTAAGTTTGGAGTTCGCTACAGTTGGTATCTGAGGATGGGTTGAGGAAACTCTGGAAAACCAGGTGATATAAATATATTTCTAAGACTAACTAAGTAAAAATGTCATAACATTCAGATTGCTGATGTACCTACCGACCTTTTGTCACATCCCACTGAGGCTCTAGAGAACATTATATCTCCAGCTATCCATGAGAACTTTCTGAATTTTTCCGAAATTCGCATGACGTGTAAGCACTTGTACGATGTGTCAAACTCATCTAGGGTTCTTAGTCTCCACCGGGGATTGGGGATGGATTATCTCCTAATGATGATGACCCAATTTCCCTCCTATGCACATCGGGGAAGGTATCACGAAGGACTCTTCCGAGTGTTTACTACTGGCGAGGAATTTGCCACAATTCTTGATAACCCTTTTCAAGAAGCTGTTGCTGCTGGAGACCTCCGAGCGGCTTATCTGTGCCAGGTCCTGCACTATGGCTTCTGGGGCCAGTTAATGGACTTCGGAGCGTTGGAAAATGAGTACACACGTGTGTCTCTTAGGCAAGAAGTGTACACTGATGTTTCCCAACTCCACACCCCTCACGCTAAACTCAGGAGGCGTTATAAATGTTCCCATGAGTTTAGTCTTGTATGTTCATCTTGTGTGTGGTTTGAAGAGTTAGGATGTTTTTCCACTCTATGTGGCGTACGTCTTGTAAACTCAGACTTTTCCATGTAGACTTTTTTATAAATGGAAGTTCCTTGTTTTCTTTCATGTCTTCACCGTATCTATGTTGTTAAGAGTTTCCCCTCATTTTTTGTTTTTAGATGGCTGGACAAATGAACTTGTCATCCCTATCCGATGAGCTAGTAGAAGTCATCTTGATCAAGTCATGCATGGTGGATTACCCGTCCTTTCTCCACCTGCGAGGGTCCTGCCAGCGTTTGCTCAATTTAGCAAATGGTCCAGAGATTCTTCGGCTATGTCAAGAGAATGATCGCGAATTTCACCTCATCGCCTCTTCTCAACTCCCCTGATATAGACGAAGGGGAATGTACTTTGAGGGCATGTTCCAGTGTTTCACTCTGGCACAGAACATTTCTGCCAGAGCGTGTTTCCTCGTGGCCGCCCAGGATGGCGTGCTCAGTGCATCCTACATGTTCCAAGTCCTGAACCTCAGTCTCCTCAATTACATCATCCCTCTCGACTACCTCGAGCATGATGTGGCTAGAAGAGTCATCAAGGAGTTTATATACTCAGACGTTTCCAAGCTTTGCATCGCACGAGCCTCCCTTTGGATGCCCGTGTGCAGTACACACGAACAGGAGTTCAAGGAGCACTGTTTGAGGTGCATCTGGACCAGGGAAACGGAAGAGCTGTGTGCCAACTTTGGTGTCCCGTTAACCGAGCCAGATCGATTATTTCGGTAGAGTTCTACATATGGGGTTTCTGTTTTTCTCTTTTTAAGATAGAATTGCGAGGGCACAATTCTTTGAAGGGGGAAGTAATGTAACAACCCGAGACAACCATGTTTTGTTTTGACAAGTTTGTTTTCCAATATCACCCATTAAGTAAACCAACAAACAACTAATAATAATAATAATATGCACCAAATGGACGAAAATTTCTTTTATTTAAATAAGAAACATTTTGGATACAACATCCTCTGACCAAACAAGAAGGTAAACTAACTGAAAATTCCATCCAAGAACCAGATTACAATAATGGGAAGACTGCTTAAAACTACTAAGAGCCCGAGAATGCGGTAGGGGTTTCGAGTGTCCATCATAAGGAACATGAGGATGGCTGAAGCCACCGCGACCGTGCTCAGAACCAAGGGGATCACACGAACCATCTTTGCTTCTCCTTCAGTCACTTGGGGTAAGGGATACCTGAGACCAAACCCTTTTTATAAGAACCTTAATATAACCGTTGAACCCCAAACGGCTATAAATTTAACTGTTGGTTTTCTTATCATCTTGTTTTTTATTTCCACCATTGGTTTCCCCAAGCATCCAATGTTTTGTTTTGACCGTTGGAAATAAAAGGATTTACCCCAAAAGGATCGGAATGATAAATTTGTATTTTTGCTTTAATTTTCTTTTTAAATGACATCAATGTTAATTATCTCTTGTTTTCCAAAATGAGAATTTTATTTTATGTTTCAAATGGATAAAATTAATATTATTTTCTTCTTCCACTATAAATTTTTATTTGAACAATTAAACTTTTATTTATCTAATTATATCAAACCTAATGGATTTCGTTTATGAGTTATATATTTATATTGCATCAAATTAGATATATTATTTCTCTTATAATTTAACCTTTATTAGCTATTTCGAAACTATGTCAAATTATAGTTTCTTTTACTTATGTGTCATGGTGATGATACTTATATCAACACACTTTTAAGTATGATTAAATGTAGATACATTAATAATAATCTTCAATTAATGAAAATTTAGGTAGTTAACTAATAAAGGAAATTAAATACATATTTATATATATATATGTTATGTTTTGATTATCCTATGTTTTAATCTTTATTTGTCATAATGGAATGATAAGTAACTAGTAATTATGGTTTAATAATAATAATGATAATATAAGAAGATTATTAAAAAAATTATGGATGTTTTAAGAATAAAATATATATATATATACATATATTTATATAATAATATGTTTTGATTCAATCAATTGACAAATGACTTTTATTAAAAAATGAAAGTTAATATAATAATTGAATGTAATAATGTTGTAATAAATTAATAATATTATTATTAACAAAATTATTTTTGTTTTTTTTAAAAAAACCTGTAGAACCGCATTTTTTAAACCACAGCGAACCCATGCCTTCCGATCCGGCCTCCCCTTATCTTGGCTGTTGATTCTTTTTAATGCCCCGTCATCGTTGAGGCGCACGATCTCCCTCAGTTTAATCCCGGCCGTCCACCTTTTTTTTCGCTTCTTTCCTCCTCCGCAGCTTCTTCTTCTTCCCTGCTTTCGCCTCCTCTTCTTCATATCGTCGCTATACCAGTAGACAAGGGTGCCGTTTTTCTTCTCTAGGCCGGTGAAGAAGACCCGGGCTGCCTCCTCCTTTCCATAGGTTGACACCGACCCCTCGGCCTCGGATGCCTCGACCGATGACTCCCCTGAGTTCATCATCTTCTTCTTCTTCTTTTTTTAAACCCCCTGTTGCACCGAAGGCCGAAGGACCGGCTCCCCTTATCTCTTCAGTTTCTAGACCTCGGTTGCTGCATCGTCTCCGCTCCTCCTCTCCGTACGGTAAGGGTCGAACTCTATTTCTAAAGTTTGGTTTTAAACATCGGTTTTATTATAGAAATATGTATATTCGGGCTATATATATATTTATATGTGTATACCATCTATGTTTACACCTTCGGTAACCCTTGCCTCATCTTTTACTCCTCTCCATGCAACGTGATAATCATGTTTTATCATTGGTTGGGTTTTGACTATATTTGTTTTTATATAAGTATGTATATATTTTTATATATACATAATATATGTACGCTCCTGGTGTGTTTGAACCTGGTGCGAACCTAGAATTTGAGATCTCTTTCTCGGCTTGAAGAACCGAATAGTGAGTAAAGGGGAAGATCCCTCCTTCGGTTTCGTTTTCTCCGGTTTTGGTACACTATATTTTATATACGCCTAACATAAATATATATGTGTATAAAAATTTACATCAAGGCATTAAGAACTGGTTACCACTATTTTCATCATCCAGAATTCGATGAGGTTAAATGCAGTTTTCTTTTAGGGTTTATTTTAACTCGGTTTTAATGTTATACACATTGTGTATATGTGTGTCTATATATATACATTTATATACACATAAGTATAAGAATATATATGCAAATATACAATTCTTTATTTTTCTTTCAATGTTTATACCCCTGATTCTTCCTCCCTTCTAAAATGGAGATTTTGAGTAAATGAAAGAATAGGTAAAACTATGCAAGTGAATGAAGTATATTGTTGTTGGATATACACACACGTATGTGTATATAAATCAATATGAACATAGTGACCATGTTTTCAATTTTTATAAAGCATGATGATGTTTATGGGTTGGTTGGATTTCAAAATCATTCTTGAAACTGAGAATTTTCATTTATCATTGTTCTGGATAAATCAGGATCTTTGTTTTGTTAAAATGGATAGTATGGACTCCATGAACTTTTACAAATGAATAAATGTATTCATAGGGATGTACTCAAGTTAATTTAAAGAGTTAATAAAAAAAGGTTTACACAATTATATACATGATTTCCCCGAAGTGGACTTGATTATGCACATTGTAACCTCAACTACCTGTATTAAATGCATATGACATCCATTTATCATCATATGTGTAAGTTATTAACAACCCTTCTTTAATTGGGTATTATGATGTCATGTAATGTTATGTGTTATGTTCATTTTCTTGAAAATACATGTTTTTAAAATGTTAAGATAACTGGTTATGTGCACGGAGTTTTAGCATGCATGTCATCATGTTTTTCATGATAAAACTGTTTTCATGTTATGAATACGTATGTGAAAATGGGGTTTAATTAGGAATGCATGAAACCCTATGAATATTTACCATGTCAAGATATGTGAGGGATGTATAGGAATTACATGTGACGGGTGCATCCGGAATTATATAGCGCAACAAGAATGATATGATGGGTGCACCCATAATTATACAGCGCTCCAATGCATTGGGTAAAGCAGGAGTCTCATGAGACGAACATGTGCAATGGTCTTGGCAGTTAGCCTTGACTTGAGCAAAGGAAACGGGGTGGGCAGTGAGCCTTGACCCGTTAAGTATGTTATACAGTTTTGATGAAAATTCTTGACAAATTCCGGTATTATACATTCCTTCTGCATGTAATGATAAAGGTTAACCAGGGGTTAGTTCAACTAACAGGACAACCCCTAGTTGAAAGCTCCCAAGATCATGAAAATGTACTTTATGTAACAAGAACTGTTTTTTTATATGGTAAACTATTAGATGATCTGCTTTTTACTCATGAACCATGATATGCATGTTTTCCCTGCTTAGCCATAGAATTATTTTAGAATTAATGTAACCTTGTTTTAACATTATGCATTGTTTATTTTTTTTTATTGCGCACTCTGATCATGTTTACATTAAAGCTCATTTCAAGTACGTGCCTCTTTGTGCAAGTGGTTTTCAAAGAAAGATGAATTTAATGTTTTAAGAAAAGATAATGTTTTGTTTTAGCAAAGTGTTTTATTCTCTTCCAAAGAACTTATTTGAGAAAGTATTTTCTAAAAATGATTTAAAACCCCTTACTGGGCATTTTTGCTCACCCTACTTTTTGTTTAAAAATTTTCAGGAACAGTTGATACTAATGAAGTTAATCAGAAGCAGCTGGTTTCCCAGAATCCTGAGCCTCATGATCTTCTATAGTAATGAGACATGATATTTAATTTGTAATGATTTAATGTAATGTATATCATGTCTCATTAAGCACCCTGAGTTTGGGGGTCTCTATAATGTCAAATTAAGTATATAGCCCTCATAAAAAATAATGATGCATAAAATGTTATGTGTTTAAACGAATGAAAATTGAGACAAAATTACATTACTAATATGTTATCATTTGAAACATAAACCCCATAAAACGAAAGACCATAAAATGTATATTTAAATATTCATAAATATAATTATATGAATAAAATAATACATCAATTTTCATTATACACACCACATATAACAAATAGGTGGTGGACATGGCTTGTGTCCCATGGAAAATAAATGTGAGATGTGAAAACCCACACCTTAATATTTGAATTTTTTTTACACATTCAAACATACTGTATAATAAATATAAGTTTATTATAAATTCAAAAAAGAACAACTTTATTATATCTAACACCATATAAGATTTTATTATGACATTATATTACCAGTTTATTAACAATTCGATGTTAATGTTTCATTATCGGTAATATTTGTAATGTTTTTCATACAGGTTTTGACCTCTAAATATGATCCTCTTACATAGATAATGTTTTATTTATTTCAAAAGTTTATAACATTATTTATATTTTTTAAATATTCATTATATAAATATATATAATTATCAATAAAATGTCGGTTTAAGAAATAGAATACACTGTCTATGGAAACTGTAGGTCGTATGTACCCATGAATGTTGATTCCGTTTTATTATTGTATTGAAAGAAATAATGTAATTGACATTTGTATATATAAATATAAAAAAATTTATTATTTAATATATATCATATAATTTTACTAAAACCATCCCTAAAAAATTCCATGTAATGTGGGAATGAATCACATTTTTTTGAGGAGGCAGTAGTCCACACATCAACAAACGAAGATATCATATTTACAAAAAAATGGAAAGCATTAGAAAATGTTTTTAATATTAACTAAATAAGAATAAATAAATCGTATAAATCATAAATAAAATATAAAAACATAGTTACTAACATTATTTCAGTCCTTGAGTGGTGTTAAAGGAAAAATGAACAACCTCATTTCATGAGGTGACAGGATTCCATACAAAAGAATGGTAAATTTACTAAGCATTTGATGGAAATGCGTATAAGTTTTGGTTAAATATGTAGAATAATAATATATAAGTATATTTTGTTACTTATGTTTTTATATTATCATGAAATAATAATATTTTAGGGGGTGGGTAATGAAAATAAAATAGTGGATCTTGATGAAGTATGATGCCTCTTCATTGGGTAACTATTATTAGATTACAAAAAAGAGATTCCTTGGATGGATTTATTCCCAAAGGGAGGATAATAAAGAAAATAAAAGGATTATTAGAGATATTGTTTTCGGTTTTTGGTTAATCCAAAGTTATTTAGAGGTATTAATAAATTGGAGGGTTGAGTGCCTTTTTACAGTGGAGGATGAGTGGTATTCCTGTAAATATTTCCAATGGAAATTCCACCAATGTTATTACATTGAAAAGTGGATCCAACAAAATTTTATTCAAGGATGTATAAGCATGAAATATCATTATCTAATATCTTTTGTAAAAAATAGTAATTTTAGATCTTACGTGTAAGGTTTATTCCATTGTTAAACTAATGTTTCTCTTAAATTCTATAATTAATTCCAATTTATTTCAGTAATATTAATTTGTTAAAAACTAAGTTGAAATTATTTTACATTATATGTTATTCTGATTCCAAATATGGAGTCCATTTTTTCAAAATTCTAAAATTAGAAATGGAATGAATTAGTTCATATAAAATCCCATTAATTTGATGTCATGACCTTCCTTCTTCAAGATGAGGGAAGAGACAAAAATATGTCACACCCTTCCATCATCAAGATGAAACAGAGATAATGATCCTTAGAGTACCTCCCTCAATAGTCCCCAGAGTGGCGACTTGAACCATGGGTATATAATCTCACAAAAAATTAAACAAATTACTCTACTTAATGAAAATAGGATCAGGATATAGGACAATAAAAATCCCAAAAACAACACAAAAATTTAATATAAAGGAAACCAAATTCCAACCCTTGCATGATTAAAATGTAAAATGAGAAAAAACTACAACCAAAGTTTCAATGAATGTATCAAAACAAAGAGACTATGCATCACGATAGTAACTATCCCAATTCTTGAGCTAATAAAGTCTAGTACGGTCCTCAATGTCTTCTTGGAAACATGAAAATAGTTTTACAAATGTTGGGTGGGTATACAAGTATACCCAGTAAGAAAACTAATTCCATTCATGCACAAGTGGGGGAACATAATAATTCCCATGTGAGATAACAATACAACCTCATATCACCTAAATTGGAGTACTAACTATCCCTACCTCACCAAGGCACACTCAACAAATAATACATGTCATGTAATGTAGTAGTATTAAGCTTGTCAACATTTGGGTACACATCCCCACTTTCACACTTGTTAGCTTCTCATTCTTAAAGTCTTCTGTATTGATGATACCACTATTCCAAAATGAATTCACACTACTAGAACCTTACTGCACATACCTGGGCCTCAAAGCATAGAAAAATCATGCCCCTAAATAGCTAGGCCACAACCACATCACACATCCCGCCCACAGACACCTGGGCCACAACAACCACTCATCCGCCCCGTAGACACCTAGGCCCCTCATAAAAAAAATCAACCCAAGAGATCTTGTTATATGGTCCAATTCAAGACATTATAGCCTACCCAGATATTCTCTAGCATTATGAACCTGAAATAGGGTGTGACGAAGAATGTCGGTAACAATCCATCCATCCTAACACCAGGATGTTGGGAAAGACACCCCCATGAAATGGGGGTGTATGCAACATTGTTCCCAACAACAGAGTTGTGATTATTGAAATAACAAAGAAAAAAATATTATACTTGTAGGTAAAATACAATCAACCCGACATAGTATTTTCAAAACATATAACCAGCACAAGCCAAACCATACTGTCGCTACCCCTATATGCACAACCACACAAACATCCACAATAAAAGCATATACCCAACCAATTTTTCATGTAACCATCTTCCATTTATTAATTAATGGGTTCACTTTAATTTATTTTAGAACTACCTGTGGAAACTACAAATAAAAAAATCAACAATCTTTTTCAAAAGGCTAAATGACACTAAACACTGCCAAGAAAATCATGGAAGAAGGGACCTACGAAATGAAAACCATTTGAACACCCATTCATAAAATAAATAAAGAACAAAAAACATACAATCATAGTGCACACCCCCTTCTTCCTAGAAAATTGTTCAAACACTTCCAATTAATATTTTTCAAAGTTATCCCACTCATTCATGCCCTCATAACCAAACCTGGATGCCCCACTTCACTAAAACACCACACCCGACACACCTATAAACATGACGACTTGATACAACCCAGTCTTTTATCCCCTTTACAAAATCACTTCCCAGATGTGGTCCCATTTACCAACATGTTCTATAAAAAACATAAAACAAAGGCAATACCACTACCTACAAATTCATTCATTCCGAAATTAATCAATCTCCTAGCCTGAGATTCTGTCACACCTCCTATATCGCCACATACGCAAATTACAAAGCAAAACACCACCAAACAGTCGCCTCGATTCTCAAAAATACCCTTCCCCATTCGTTGTACCAAGCCCTATATCCACCCTTGTACCCGTAACAAGTTTACCAACAACAACTTCACACAACCCCCATAATGTACAAAACCCAACGAAACAAGGAACACATCCACACAATTATGTGAATCATATTTAGATTTATCAAGAGGGTTTCTTTAATTCCTATGTAAATAATATGGGTAATCATAGAAAATGTTTGATCTTGGTGAATCCATTCATTTATCCATGTATACATGATTAAAAAGATTTCATGATACAACTATTTTACAATGAATCACATAAAAAATAGAAAATCACTAGTGCACAATAAAATACTACCAACATCCATGATATTAAGAAGGCATATTTCCCCAAAAAACTATAAAAAGAAACAAATATAGCAGATAAGACAAAATGATCAACATTGACCATATTCAATTCCCCACACGTTATATGTTGACCATCACTTCAATACTGTTATTTATTACCCTTTTAAGAAAAAATTCACCTATTATTCACAAAGAATAATTAGTAAAACCACCCACATCATACAAAATAAAGATAGTTAGAAGAATCCCTACCTAAAATAAATTTTGACCAAAACTCCTCTTCGTGCCAAAATAAGGGATTTCACAAGTACTAGGAAACTCTAAGAAAACTAAACAGGTGGTGGATCTAGATTATGTTATTAACTCCTCTAGAGAGAAAATATTTAGGCACAGCAAGAGGGAACAGAAGCCACACTGAGAACGGAAGATACAGGATTTGAGAAGCCAGATCAAATATTAAAGGAAGAATGTATTCAAAATTCATTAACATGGAATCATGGTCAAGGTCATGCAGTTTGATTATCTTAAATTCCCTGAAGTTGAAGGATATTAAAGATACACTTAATATCTCTTGAAACACCCCTCAACATTCTGAAACAAGGATTTAACTCTATTTTCATCAAATAAAACGTAAGAGGGATAAAACTATAAATACTGGGAACAACTAGGAAAATTGTAAATTTGGAAAAGGGTGAGACACTAATTTCTATTCCACCATTACAATGCCAATATATTAGTGTTCCACCACATCAGTGGACCACCGTTATAGTGCCACATTTACAGTTCCGCCATTTTGGTGTGCACCCATTATGGTGCCAATATTTTGGTGTGCCACAAACATAGTTTAATTGTATCAGTGTGCCTCCATTTTGGTGTTGCACCATCACATTGCCACCATTTCAGCGAAAGAATTTTGTGAAACTTGATTTTTGGAAAACTCTTGAACAAAACCACTATGACCCCCAAGAACACCATAATCCATAGATTTTCACAATGGAATGGATCAGGGAATCCTAGTTCATTACATCATATACCACTCGAACTATTATCATCCCCTAGAATTTAAAAATAAGCTCTCGAAAAGAGGGGTATGAACATCCACTCCATAAGTTACCACTCAGGTGAAAACTATCTTGTGGTGTTCAAAAACTGGAGTGAAAACCTTGACATCCAAGAAAACCTCCTTGAAATTTATCTCCTGAACAACTATAAAATAAACTAAGGCCCCACTGCCCGGACTTCTGGATTAGAGAATCGCTTCCACTATATTAAGATACCATCTAATTATGGAGGCACTAACTCAACCTCTTGGGTTCAATCACATCTGAATTTATTCACCTTGATTAGATATCAGTTCGTACCCTCCCCACTGTCAGAACATTTCACACACATTACAATATCAATGAAAAAAACCATCTAACAACAAATGAGGTTATGAATTACATCATTATAAATGTACAAATCAAAACACAAGAGAAAAACTAAGATCAACAATGGGTAATAGGAACACATGTGTGCTTCTCACTCCCATGTACTATTCTCGAGGCCACCATGCCTCCATAACACACGGACCAAAGGAATGGTCCATCCACGAAGCACCATCTCCTCACGATCCTCAATTATTACATGTCACTCCACAAATGTTGTTTATTTCTCAATATCCAACTCTCCCTAATCAATGTTGTGGATTTAATTGTGTAGGTTCTAACAATGACGGGAGACAAGAAAGACATTATGGACCATATCTAACTATAGTGTGAAATCTAGCTGATATACCACCTCTCCAAATAATCCCAACACATCGAAAGGTATGATGAACATGGGAGAAATATTTCTCCCTATGTCAAACCTCTACAACCCACATCGAGGGGAAACATTAAAGAATACACGGTCCGCAACCGCAAACTCTAATGGCCTACTCCTACGATAGGAATACGACTTCATTTGGTCATGTGCATCCTTCATCCACTCATGTACAAGCTAAACCTTCGCTATCATAGTCTTCACCACATCCGACCATGTATAGCTGCCTCACCAACTTCCATCCAACACATTGTAGAATGACATGACATACCATATAGATCTTTGAATTTAGCCATACTAAGGGAATGGTGATAGCTATTATTGTTAGAAAACTCTAGAAATAGAAAATGTCACACCCAATACCAAATAAAGTCTATAACACATGCCCAAAAATTATACTCCAATATCTTGATGATCCTCTATATTTGTCCATTCGTCCAAGCATGGACAGACGTGTTGAGGAATAACTAAGTGGAAAAGGCATGTTACACTCCCTTCTAGACTTGTGATGTAAAATGTGTATCCTGATCAGAGACAATGGATCTAGGAACTCCATAAAGCCTCTCAACTGCATCAACATACCTCTTTTCAAAGGCATCCACTAATCTCAAATCCTTGACCACTAGGAAGTGACACGATTTCATCAACAGATCCCTAAATACCCAAAGATTATCACATCATCTCAGATTCCTAGGTAATCATGTGATTAAATCTGTCATGATGTCGTCCCACTTCCACTCATGAACATCTATGTGCTGCAAAAGTATTATGGTAACATGATCCTTAGCCTTCACCTACTAACACACTTGGCACTATTCCACTAACTCTTCCACTACCTGTTTCACCACTGGCCACCAAAACTACTCCTTTATGCCTCGGTAAATTTTCAAAACTCTTGTATGCACCACCAGTGGTGATCTATATGACTCATGGAGAACTCCCTATCACATTTCCATTGGAAAAAACAACTTCCCAAAGAATAACATTCGATTTTGAGGATCCTCCAACCATCCCTTCCGGGCTTCACCCTAGAAAGTGTGATCACACATCACTTCAGTCTCTAGGTATCCCCATTGATGCCCCTTGAACTGCAACCCCATGTAAGACTTCACTATCTTCTGAATTAGAAAGCCTATGACACCATCCACTCTTTCTTCCAGATTCAAAGTGTCTAACTCTCATAGATCCATTAATTAATTAGTGGATTCCAAAACTAACTTCTTCGAAATCATTCTACACAAGGAATCAGCCACCACATTCCCCCTTCCTGAGGTTTATGAGATCATGAATTTTTTATCCTAGATAAAATCCATCCACCTTCGTTTCCAAAAGATCTAGTACATATAGGAGAAGTTATACCTCATTCTCTTGTGATTCATGAAGATCACAAATCCTTCCCTAAAGAGGTAATTGCGCCACAACTTTAGTGTGAATACGACCACTGAAATATTCTTGATCACACTACAATAGTAATATCTATTTGCGGCGTGTTTTTAGAGGCATTTTAATAAACCACAGCTAAATTTTTTTCATCCATGAAACAACACCCACACCCCCACCCCACCCCTAGTGTCCCCCAAAACCCTCGCCGCCTCGCCACCTCGCCGCCTCACCCATTTCAGAGGTAGTTGATCAATTTGGTTATGAAAAATACGATATTTGAGCATTAGATTCAGTATAATGTAATTATTTCTTAATAATGACTATGACATTGATATGTTAAGATTGTTTTTATATTTTCATACCAAGCTTTTTTATTAGTATAAAAAATAATTCTACCAAGACCATTGATATTGTTTTGATAAATAATGATAATGTTAGAAGGGGTATTTTTCTATTGTATAACTTGTGTGTTGGTATCTATTATATGGAGATTGAGGAATGGGATGGTATCACATTGAATTGAATTTTGTATACCCCTTCCACCAATCCCTAAATTCTTATGATGATAGTTCCTTGATTCTTGTATACACCTTCCTCTTTCAATAATACGGGGATATTCCCATGACTCATCCATGAGAAGTATTTCTATAATCATAGTTTGATAGGACTAGAATCATGGATTCCTAAACCATTATAGGGATTTATTGTTTATAATTGATTCCACTTTATGATGTTTTCTATTATCGGATGCTTCCTTGTTTTTATTGATAACCATTTTTAATGTAATTATTATATAAATATATAAAAATTATTATATTGATATAAGGAACATATGTATGTATATTCCATATAATTTAGAAACTATGTTGTTTATTACTTGGTATTATATGCTCACTCCCAGTATATACACTTAGGGGGACATAGAATACCATGGTCTATTTGTTGGGTATCAATAGGTACATGTACATGTTCAGATGAAATGTTTTTTCTAACCATGGTTGATTTTTGTGTGCCTCGTGTTCCATTTAGTTTTGTGAATGGAGATGAGAGATTGATTTTTTCATTTAGACTTAGTTTTTACGGATCATTTTAAACAATTGAACTCTATATGATTTGTAAATATTTATCATATGGAATTATTTATATTTTAATCTTGTTAGTTTTCATGTATTTTATTATATTAATGATGTTTGGTAAATCAAATCCCACTTGTCTTATTAGAACCCCAACGATATTCTCTTTCATTTGGTGACCAAGAGGTGAAAATTAGGTCATGTAGTGCTCTATCCTAGAACTATTTAGGTATCTCAGTCATCATCACTACACAACATGTACTTTTTTTATTACATAAGATCTTGAATCATAGATGGTTTTTTATTTCTACTTATACCTTTATCTCTTATATACCTTGTTTTCTAATATTTACATATATTACTATATCCGCCATTTATAGTAATTAATTAATGATTTTTTAATTTAAATTGTTGATATAAATGATTTAAATATATATAGTCCTATTTATGGTTTTTCCCACCTAGAATAGTTTATCAAATAGATCCATCGAAATACGTTTGTAAGTAAGATAATGTTGAATACAGTAAGTTTCTAGATTAATTTTTTGAGACAATATAATAGATTGGATGTTAGTTTTGAGTTTCGTATTTTCTTGTATCTTTTACAGTGAAAATGTTTTTATTATTCTCCCACAGATGTATGGAATTATCCAATCCACATAAATATTTATATTCTGTTTGGTTTTATTTTGTGAGATGTGTGTTTATAGATATTTTTGTAGTAATTTGGTGATATCGCTTCCTTTTTCTAGGGCATAGACTCGGTGGAGGAAATTATCAGACAAACCTCTATTCAATAAGATTATGGAGGTTTCCACTATACAGGATGAAGTTCATCATACAAATTTATATCCATTGTATATAACAAATTTTATGGAGCTTTACACTCATTTATTATGATGTGTTGTTTGGATCATTCAATTTTATTAGTTGTTATATTCCTCTATCCTAATATTTCTACATGATAACCACCATTGGATATTTGGAAAAAGTGTCTTTGAAGATTTTTTTGATCTAATCCAAGACATTTTAAAAATCATTAACATATTTATATATTTTCTCAACTAGTATATATGAATATATTTCCCTATTTATTAATAGTTATGTGTTTTAATTTTTATTAATATTGTGTAGGCACATGTTGAAATACATGGATATAAGCTAGATCATATTACAGAGGAACACACCTTAGTATGTTCAGGGTTTGGAGGATTTTTTATATTTTAGAATTTCCAATCATTCAATTGAATGGAAAATAAGATGTCCATGAACTAAACGTATATTTAGAATGTGGTTGAAGAGAGATGAATTTTATGAACTTTTAATATTGAATCAATTCCCTAGTCAATATTAGTGTTAGATTTGGCACGAATAATCTAATGTTACAGAATGGTTAACCGCTGATGTAAATTCACAGAATTAGATCCCAACATCATCAACAAAGGGAAATGAAATGAAAAACCATATAAATGATGCATTAGGCACTGTAACAAACCACCATCTACATCAAAACATATCAACAAAACAATATTATGGTGCTCCAAAAAACAACGTGACATGTGATGTTTTTTAGACATTAGGACAACTAAATGAAGATTGAAACATATCAATGGATCCCCCTCTTGATTACATGGAGACTAATGTGAAGGAAAAATTCACTGAGGAAAATATGTTTAATGATATAGTTGATGATGGAAGTAAAGAGTTGTATAGTGGAATTTTGAAATATTTAAAACATTCGTTTTTGCTGAAGTTTTACCATATCAAATGTCTATGTGGAATTATAAACAAGGAAATAATCATGATATTGTATGTGTTTCCTTATGAATTTCTTGAAATAAACATCCCTGATACTTTTTATGATATGAAAAATCTTGTTAACCGGATTGGATTTAATTATACAAACATTCATGTGTGTCACAATGATTGTATTATTTATTGGTTAGAGGATTCAGGTAGACAGGATTGAAAAAAAAGATCTTCTTATAAATGGCAGTAAACAGGTGATGTTGGAAGTCTGAATCAGTATTCTACTATGATGGTAAAGAAACGGGACACACCAGCAAAGTATTTTCAATACATTCTTTTAATGCCTCTATTGTAATGATTATTCATGTCATCAAAAACCACTAAACCCATGAAGTGGGATTCTGTTGATAATATCAATGATGGGTTAATGTGACATCCTTGAGATTCACAATCTTGGAAGACATTTGATGCATTACATCCAGATTTCTCTACTGATCCTAGGAATGACTGATTGGGATTGTCTAAAGATAGATTCAACCCATTTGGGACTTTGAGTACTGGTTATATCATTTTTTCCGTTGTTTTGATCCCTTATAATCTACCTCTATGGATGCATATGTAACTAATTTCTTTTATCATTTCGATGATTAATCCTAGAAAAAAATTTCATAGAAATGATATTGATGTATACTTGCAGCCTTTAATTGAAGTATTACAGGATTTATGGAACAAAAATGTTGATACATTTGATGCTTCTTCAAAACCAATGTTCAAAATGAATAATGTTTTAATGTGGAGCATTAGTGACTTCCTTGGGCTTGGAAATTTATCTTGTTGGTAGAATTACAATGGTTTGGCTTTTACTATTTGTAACATTAAATTTGTTCCCAAATAGCTACCTCATAGAAAAACTAGTGCTTCTTGTGCCATCAATGATTTCTCATGCATCTCATAGATTTCATATGAACAAATCGAAATTTAACAGTTTCATTGATTGTAGACCACCTCCAAAGTTATTAAGTAGTTCAAAATTATTGATACAACATGAAAAAGATGAAATAGAATTTGGGAAGGTTTATCATATTAATTATAACAGGAAATGGGTCTGAAGAGCATAATCAAGTGAAATCAAAATTCAACAAAGGAAGAAAAATTTATATTCTTCACACATCCATATTAGTAATTTAATTTTCTGTGGCATAATAATGATGTGTTGAGTATTGACAAGAAGTTCTAGGAAAATTTTATTTTCACATTTCTTAATGAGTATGGAATGTTGAAGGATCATCTTAATGCTAGGAAAGACTTACAAATAATGAACATAAAACATGATCTTTGGCCATATGAGAATGAAATGTATTATATGGAAAAAATTTCAGTGAAAAATATGTATAAAGATACATTCATTCAGATATTAAATCAGGTGAAAGTATCTTATGGGTATTCAAGTAACATCTTGAGGTGTGTTGAATTAATGAATCGTATGGTACATGGATTGAAATGTCACAATTCACATATTTTGTTACTATATTAACTACCTTTGGCATTACGTACATTATTACATGAAAATGTTACTGATGTTGTACTTCAATTTTGAAAATTTTTTAAAAAAAATGTGACAAATCTCAACATCTATTTGTGCTTGAAAACCTTCTAGAGTTGTTTTAATTGACAATTTGTGCAATGGAGAACATCTATAATCTATCATTTTTTACTGGCATGATGCATTTAACTATGAATTTGGTTAAGGAAGCTAAATTAGGAGGCCCCATTCATAATCAATGTATGTATCCAATTGAGTGATACATTATTTATATTTTTTCGTTATGTAAACAATTTTTTACACCTAATTAAATAAATAATTATATTTGTTTTTTTATTTCACAGATATCGTGGGAAGTTAAAATCATATGTGAGAAAAAAAAAGCTAAACCAGAAGGCTTTATTACTCAAGGCTGTTTAGAATAAGAGTGACTTAACTTTTGTTTTATATACTTGGATGATATTGAGACAATATTTAATCATGTTGGAAGTGCTCATGAAACATCTAATCAATCTCAAATACATGGGAAAAAACATATTTCATGATATTGGCCAATCAGTTCAGAGGACCTCAAATGTTACACTTATAGAAATGGAATTATTACAGGCACATAGTTATGTGATTATTAATAGTGAAATTGTATATCCATTTATTGAAGAGGTGAGGATACAAACATAGAGTCCAATTAGAGGCCGAACATGAAATGAGAATGATATTATGAAAGATGTTAATAAAGAGCTTGTAGAATGGTTTTTATGATGTGTAAGTTCCTAAATATTGCAAAAAATATGAATATTAGGTTGACACATATAATTTTTAATTTTAATAAACTAGACTTCATTTTTCAGATCATGAATACTGATACTCGAGCAGATTTGTCAAAATATTTTAATTTTCTTGCTCAATGCCCTCTACAAAACGTTAGAAATTTTGGTTCTTACAACGTGAATGGCTTTAGATTTCATACAGTTTATTGAGAAAAAGGATTAAAAACACATAATAGTGGTATATTTACATTTTCTATATTTTTCTAATATGGAAATATGACCTATATTATTGAATTAAACTACCACTGGCATTTTTTAGTTTTTTTTTCAAATGAAATTTGGTAGATATTATCATAGGTTTTAAAATAGGTTCCTTGAAATTTACTTATGTGAACTTCTCTTGCATGATGGATGTTGTTGATCATGAACTGCATGATCAATATATCTTATCATCACAAGAAAAATGGTATATTATCTGAATTATGATTGTGGATGAAGGGTAGAGTGTAGTTTCTCACGTAAAAAAAAATAATTTGTATGATGTGGGTGATAAAGTGTAAGATTTTACCTCTAAAATTGAATCTCATCGACAACAATAATTAGAATTATTTTTCCACCATGATATTTAAAATATTAGTCTAGCAAGGATGAACAATGTGGACAAACTAATGGAGCCGTAAACAGACATTATTGAAGGAGAAAATGATTGTATGTACAATTATGCAATCATTTAGCAACCACTTATTTAAATTATTGAATCATTCATTATCATTGTTATGTATATTTTGTTTGTTATTACAGTGCATCTGTTATATTTTTAACTTCTTTTGGCATAATTTTTTTTTGAAATATTTGTTCTGAAATTAATTTTATTTGATTAAATGACAGGAATGCCAAGGAGGAAGTGATATACCATTTCATCGACCACTACGGTAGATGATGATTCATATGTCTCCATCCCTACAACATCTCTGCCACCATCCTCCTTCCCCCATCACCATATCCATGTGCACCATCTCTCGCACCCTCTGTGAGTGTCCCTTCAATAGCTCAGTCATTGCCTCCAGCTTTAGGATTCTTTGTTGTTGGGGATTCGGGCGCCACTTCTAGTTCTTCACCGGGATACTATAGGGTGACTGTTATAGTTAAATATATTAATATGAATAAATTTATTTCACTTCTCTATACAACCTATTGGTTCATTAAATATTTAAACAATGAAACTGTGGAGAAGAATATAAAAATTACATATGTATGGAATCTGATAGAGATAAGATATTTGTCCCATTTGATTCATATGGGGTCCCTACAGATGACGCTGCAGGATTACTTGGCCAGATTTTAGGGAAGCTAGCTGTGGAGCCCATTTCCATTCCTATTTCATATGATTATTGGAGACAACTTCCTTCAATATGCAAAACAATGAGGTTTTTGATTCCCAAATAATGATAAATTTTATACATTATGGTGTAATTGAATGTCAGGTTATTAATATTTTCCAAATTAAATTTTGTTTACATATGTTTTTCCACATTATGTTTGCTGATGTGATAGCACGAAAGTGGACATTAAAAAATCATGGAAAAATGGAATGACTTTAAATGGATATTTTGGGGCGATGTCAAAAAATCATTGTTTACTGCCCAATAGATGTATGGCAAGCTACCCGATGGGGTACCCAAAGAGCACGGGAAGGTTTTGTTGACAGAAATCATGATGAGAAGAAGATTGTATTTAAATATATATTACTATAAAATTTTCATTTTACATTTAGACATGTATACAAATAAGATATTACATTGAATACATTACTATTAAATTTCATTTCCTTTATTTCAGGATCATTCAAGAAAGAATGCATCAAGCTAGGATATGCAGGTCATCCTTCACACTACGGGGTCAAGGAGATTTTCTAGAAGCCGATCTACACTGGTAATATGTTCATTAGTTTAAATATTTATAATACAACATAATTTGTTTAATATATTAAATTTTTTATTCTTATAATGTAGTCACAATGTTTAGGGAACGAAGCATCCCGAACAGAAGTGTGGTTGAATTTTCACCAAAAATATGATGGATGTTTAATTAATGATCATGCCAAAGACGTTGGTGTACAAACTCATTTTTAATTATAATAACATATTGTTAGTTGATATTAGGTTAATATATACCACTTGTAAGATGACTGATAATTGATTTATAGTTGAAAATTAAAGAACCGTGGATTTCCAATCCTATGTAGTCCTACTCTATCTTCCAAGATGACCATGTTGTTAATGTCCTTATGAAGGAGCATCTTGATAGAGTATGTGAGATGGTTTTGGGACCCATACAATCTGAGGACATTGGTTGGATACTATAGATTTCAGCTACCTCTACTCTTAGTTGTAGTCATTCCATACCCCAAGATACTCAGAGAGAGATTGTTTCTCTACGAAACACATTTCAAGACCTGGGGGCTCAGATATATACTTTGCATAAAAAGTTGATTGATTTATATATGAAAATGACTAAATCTAACACCATTGGTAATACATTGACTGGAGGGGAGGTTTTAAGTGACAATAATTCAAAATAATTTAGTTTCCAAACTTTTTTGGTTTATGTTTAAATATAAATATACAATAGTATTTAATTTTCAATATAATGTTCTTTCAGGTGGCAGTAGGATGTAGTGATGGAGGTGGAGAGGGAAACGATTTTTGTTCATTATGAGAGTTTGATTATAAGTTTTTTTACATGATGGACAAATATGGTAACAGTCGGTTTGTATATGTATCATGTGTGGCACATGGTTTCCACAAAACATAGTTATTACCTAACATTTTCTTGATTTCTCATGTTTCCTTTTATGTATTTTATTGATTTCTAATGTTTCCTATTATGTCACGTTTTCTTGAGTGTGGTATGCACTATATATTTCTGTTATTTTTTTTATGAATCATGTTTTATGATTCATTTTTCCTAAATATATTAGGTTTATTACCCAATTGTGAATGGTCAAAAACATATTCTATAGTAACAGGAATCAGTATCTTCATTGTTCTTGTAAAAGGTCTCTATAAAAATTTATCTCATGTATAGGAGGAGAAGGATGAGATGTATGGGAACCATTTTGTGAGAAAAAAATAATCAGTTTGATGTGTATGAGGAAGGGTCTCACTTTTAGGGTATAACTAGTGTGTTTTTTATTTTCACCAAGGCCTATTATAGGATATCCCAACATCATGACATATATTGAAACACCCTGAATGAAACCACATATAGTTTTAATATAATACCCATATTCATATTAGTATCTTTCCTAGGGTAAAAGTAATTTTTTCATAACATAGGTTTATAGATAAATAATCAACAGTTAAAGATCCTTATCTTGATTTGTATAATATGTAGAGGAAGACGGGTCTTACTATGTAGACTTATCTAAGATGTTTCAAGTCATACAAGATGGACCATGTATCACATAGTTTAACATCATGGGAAAATGACTAAAATAATCTATAGTTTTAGATCATATAAAAAATAACTTATTATGTGTGGTTTAATGATGTTTAGAATGATGTTTAAAATTAAATGAACATGTATTGATGCCAATCCTAGTGATGGAAAACAAATGTGGATAAAGAAATCCAGTCACTAAGATAATGTGGGGGATTTAATGTCGGTTTTATGTTTGGGTTTGAGATAGGAGATCTCAGAATTACTATGTTTCCCATGAAAATAGGAATCAATACACACATAGTTAATATAATTTTGTGGAAAATATGATCACATTATCTTATAATTGAGAAATATTAGGGAAACCAAAAAAAATTGAATGAGTGTAATGGTACATACCTTTTATGAACATACCTTGGTTCATTATCAAGTATTGGGGATGTTTAGGGAATGTTTTTTGGTGATTTGGATGTTTGAGGTGGTGTTTTATCCTTTTAAATGCCACCACGACTACTACAATGACATGTCTAGATATGAAGGAGGTAGTATTATATTTGGCATGCTCTTGTGAAAAATGGGATAGATAACCATTACATGGGGATGACATGGTGTTATGCATGTTTTCCAAGTGGTTTTCCTATGTACCATGAGAATCTTGAAAATCCCTTGTGTGGGCATGGAATATCAAAAGACCACCTGTCCAAAATAAGAAACTGAAGCTCACCACATTGTATCCATGGGGATGGTGATGGTAAAATGGTTGGTAAATGGGAACTAGGTCATGGATTCTAAACATGGAAGAATATAGAATAACCACTATGGCTTAGAGCACTCCATATTGTATGATATGTGGGAGGAAAAATTCCATTTGAAATTGGGAAAATAGATAAAATGATAATGAGGGTTCTAGATCGCACTTTTACCAAACCCACCACATTGTTTGGGATATCAAGCATTTTTTGGTAGAGTCCATTGTGATTCACTTAAAAATAAGAGTTTTCTTACCTTATTGTATTTAATTTTAGACTTTCCCTCAATTTTTGGTTGACCTTTAATCTTCCTCCCTATCTCTAGTCACCACCCATGGTGTTCCTAACCACTTGGATTATATTAGATCCTTTATATTGAAGTAATTTGATTCAAGGTAGACCTCTCTTTCACCATTTATCCTTTATTATATTTCTATTATATTCAATAGTTCATTATGGGGGCAATTCTCTTCTATTTTGGATGGTTTTTCATAGAGTTTTATTATTCATTGGATTCAATAATGATGCACTTGTTATCAGTGGTGGTTTATCCTTGGTTCTTGTTCATTCCTCCTTAAAGATTCAGTCATGGTTGGGAATATTTTATATCTCTTTCATTATATTTACATTTTGGTGGTTTTTACTTATTCTTGTTATTTATTCTTTTATAGCCACACTAACAAGGTTTTCAATTTATGACTTGTTTTGAGATAATGTGTTGTTTTTGTTTTTATTAAAATTTCTATTTATGTCTGTATAACCTCACCACATATGAAAATAACTGAGAATATATTTCAAACTATTAAATTGGTTTCCCATGCAATATTGTATTTCTGTGTGAATACCCTTCATAATAATTTAGTAATTATGATAAAAATCCCTATTAAGAATAAATTATGTTTGGTGGTTGTGATATGAAGATGTTATGATGTGCAGTGATAGTGATGTGGGGTAGTTGTGATGATGGGTGGTTGTGATGTGTTGTGTTTATGATGTGTTATATGTTATATCTATTGGAATGGTTTTTTGGGGCATTGGTAATGGGCCTGCTATACCAACTATATTTTTTTTAAATCTACCCTTAGCTTAATATTTAACCACCAAAAAATAAATATAATTTAATTAGTGGTGGTTTTAACCACTGCTATATTTATGGTAGTTTTCTATCATCAGAAGTTAAAACCTCTTCAACGGATAATAACATAGTTGTTGTTTTAACCACTACTCAATAGTTTTCATATTCATTTATTATTTCCTGGTGGTTTGAATTGTTTTTGCAGCGGGTTTCCCTGGTAATACTGATAATTTTAGCAGTGGTTTTAACCACTTCTAAATAGTTTTCTTATTTCGTTATTATATCACATTGTTTTTCCCTTGGTGAAAATTCTTTTTTTCGTGTTGATTATAACCATCGTGAAAAAGAACACTTTTTCCAGAGGAAACCACCGCTAAAACTATTAAAATTTCCACGAAATGAACCCACTACGATGATTATTATAAACCGATTCAAAATAAATAAAACCGCCGTATATGCTATGCCGACACACAATTTAATGGTGGTTTCAAAAATCCACCACAAAAGCATATGCTGACAGTTTAAACCACCACCATTTCCAAAAAACCACGGGGAAATGGTTTTTTTCATGTAGTGTCATGGGTGGTATAGTTATGTTCATGATTATATAACATCCTAGACCCATTGTATATGACTCCCCATTGCTTTATCATCACACATACCAATCCTAGACCAGAAGTGTCACATAAAACCTCAAACGTCACCCCCTTCATATAGAAACCTATGCACTGGAGCACCAAAAATATTCCCCACCAGGTAGCTAAAAGGTTCAAGACACTTATCACTCCACTTGAAGGCTATTTATTTTATGGTCAAGTTTTCAATGGAGCAGCAACATCAAAGAAGTCAGGTATGGACCTCTGGTAATTTTTTATAGACATCAGAAGCTGCAAACCTCTTCCACATTATTGGGTGATTCCTCAAAAACAACTGCCTCTACCTTTTATGGGTCCAATTATATCCCTTTTTGAGACACCAATAGTCATAGAAAGTTCACCTCTCATGTCCATAAAATTCACTTTGACATATTCCCATAGAGTTGTTGGTGTCAGAGGACCACCAAAACTGTCTTGATGTGCTAAGCATGCTCCTCCTCTGACTTTGCGTAAATCAGAATATCTTCAATGAACACAATGATGAACTTGTCTAGGAACTATTGGGAGAAAATGTTCATGGTCCCCCTAAACATGGTTGGTGAATTCGTAACACTGAAGGGAATGTCCACAAACTCATAGTTCTCATAGCTTCACCTGAATGAAGTCTTCAAGATGTCACCATCTTCCACCCGCAACTGGTGATATCCAGATAGTAGATTGTTCTTGGATAATCATCATGCTCCCTTTAACTGGTCTAGAAAATCATATATTATTTGAGGAGACTAATGGTTCTTGACCATTACCTGATTCAGTGTCTTGAAGTCAATGTACATCCTCATTCCACCATCTTCCATCTTTAGGAATAATACTGGATCTCTCCACAATTACACACTCGTCCATATAAAACACTTTATCATTACGTCATCAACCTAAATCTAAATCTCTTACAACTCTAATTAACCATTAGATAGTTATCCACCAAAATCGTATGGGTACTGGGTTGCAAAACTATTCCAAACATAATGTCACATCAAGGCAGTATAGTCACGACCTTTTCTGGGAAAACATCCAAGAACTCCCAGAAAAATCATAGAACTTCCTCCATCTCAGCTCCTGTCGAACCCTCTAACAGATTCGCTAACACATAATGAAGATTCTCCACACACCAGATTCCCTCCCGATGATTTTTCTCGCAAAAATATAGTTACACTCTGGCCATACATATCCCAAAAAATGACTCCTCTCTGGAGGAATTCAATAATGGAATGCATAGGGAACAACCGTCAATGAAACAGAAAACATCATGTGGATGAATCGGTAACATAAGAAGATATCCACTAGGCTGATGCAGCCCCAACATCAGTCTACATCCCTAGAAAACATAAAACAGACTTGTCTGACCTATAACTAGAGTTATAAATAGCTGGTCATGTAACATATCTCTACATCTAGTCCAAAATAATGGGATATAATGGGTGTATAAAAGGAGTTTGAAGCTCATGAATTAAAAAATATCACGGAAGATTAATAAATAAAATGATCGTACCTCAAAGAACCTTCTCCCCAGCAATAATTACTTCCTCAGTGGCATGATACTACCCACACCCAAATCCTCTACCCCATTACAATCGACCGCCTCCCCGACCACACCCCAGTCAAGGTCCCTGAGGTGGGTGTTTAAATTAGCCTCTTCCAGCACCGTCTATACTCAGGGGAGCGGGAGCCTGATGCCCCTACTGCTGGATGTGTGTGACCGAAAACTACTGCTATTGAAGTGGGCATTGAAATTTCCCACCCCCACCACATAGAGATAAAACTGGGCATTGGATCCAAATATGTCTCTGGCCTCCATAAATAAATCACCATAGTCCTAGGCCCACAGGGAAAGGGTGAGGACAAGGAGATCGGAACAGGAACTACTAAGGCCTATATCCCATAGGTTGAATCCAAGAAGGCCCTGACGTCGGGGACCTACTACTAACTACCATCCCCTTTTATGAACTCAACATTCTCCCCTCTCCCAATACACATCAAATTCATTTACATCCTCTATACAACTGCAGTCATCTTCGGAACATCTATGTATGTCAGTAGTGTAATGGGAGTGATGGCATACTGAAGAGAAGGTTTGAGTGTTTCCTTCAATCGTCTTTCCCATGACTCCTCATCCGAAAATAGATCTGGAGAAATGAGTAGGATACCATTGCACTTGATCGCCACCTCCTTCACTGAAATACACCAATGATATAGGGAGAGGAATTCTTGCCTCTTCTCAGAATTCATTATCCGGAAAGATATGATACTGGAAACTCTTTCTCAGAGTAAGCCCATGATACATCAGTCTCCTTCTTCACCATGAGGGAAAGCAGCCACCACTGACATGCCAGACCATGAATTTGGCTGACTACCATAGGAACCCAGTACTCTTGTGGATCATGGATAAATGTAATTGTTATTGATAGATCCTCTAGTCATCCCTCCATCTCTATGTCTAAAATGTTGTCCTCGTACATCCCCAGGGTCTTCCACTAGAAAACACGAAGGTACATTATCCATAAGTAATCTTCCTCCTCTCGATCAACCATCCCCTAATCAAACATATTAGCTTGTTTGGACTCAACTTCTTGTAACACACATGTGCGATTTCTAGGTTCCATAGCATAAAAGGGTAAACAAGGAAGTCATATACCCAAGTTGTACGAATTTTGTTTTTACACATTATTTAAATTAAATTCCCAAAATACCCAAGACACACAAGAAAACAAGTCATTATGATGCATGTAACATTCCTAGGGTATCTAACATTGTTTCCGACGCTTTCTCCAGGGCGCGCGCGCATCCGTCCGCGGAGGAGGGGACGCGCGGCTTTGTTGCCCCGCATTCCCGCTTTCCAAAGGCGGGCGGCATTCGTTCCTTATTCAGGGACGTCTGCTCCTTGATCGAAACGGGATGATGGGATGTCGGTTCTTCCTCTTGTGGATTCCTCCTCACAACTCGTCACCTAGTCCGGGTCTCCCTTATAGATTTAATACGTAGTTCGTGAAACTCTTCCCAGTGTCATGTTTCCATGGACGCCGGTTAATTACACTGCTTCTGTCGGGACATTCCAAAGGGTCCAGTCAGGGCAGCAACCTTCGATCAGGGGAGTAATCACGTTTGAGGCATCAGTAGCATGTCTGGATGCTGGGGTACCTGACATGTCTGTCTGTTATCCTCGATCACAAGGCTTCTCGAGGGCGTGGAAGCTCGAGGCATCCCACATCGAGCGTAGGGAATTACATGTCATAGACACGTATCTGAGGTTTTCCTCAGCTTCCCATGTTCAACACAGGGTATGTTGCAAGATTAACGTCTAGCAGAGACGGTTACACCAAAGGCGTTCCATCTGAGGTTTTCCTCAGGCATCTCATGTTTATCACGAGGTAGGCCGCGAGTTTAACGTCTTGCGGAGACGATTGAGAATGAAACGGGACCATCGCAGGGGGGCGACAGCGATGTTGGGCTTGAGCCTCTGGGAGGATTCCTACGTACCATGCCTTGACATGGATCAAAGCCCTTGTAGTTCAAATGATACAGTTTAACGTCATGCGGGACGATAATGAACCCTGACATGAATAAACGACGGGTGGTGGGTGTCGGTGAGCCGACGTAAGCGAGGGACCTTGATCCACTATTGATGGGCTTGAACCTCGTGGAGGCTTCCTACGTATCATGCCTTGACATGGATCAAAGACCTCATAGTTCAGGTGGGGCTGGGTCACAATGGCTTACCACTGGACCAGGATGTAGTTTAACGTCATACTGGACGTAGGTAGAACACGACGTGAATTGGGTGATGGGTGGGCTTGAACCTCGTGGAGGCTTCCTACTTACCATGCCTTGACATGGATCAAAGACCTCGTAGTTCAGGTGAAAGTAGACCTTGGTCCACTGATGGTGGGCTTGAACCTCGTAGAGGCTTCCTACGTACCATGCCTTGACATGGATCAAAGACCTCGTAGTTCAGGTGAAAGTAGACCTTGGTCCACTGATGGTGGGCTTGAACCTCGTGGAGGCTTCCTACGTACCATGCCTTGACATGGATCAAAGACCTCGTAGTTCAGGTGAAAGTAGACCTTGGTCCACTGATGGTGGGCTTGAACCTCGTGGAGGCTTCCTACGTACCATGCCTTGACATGGATCAAAGACCTCGTAGTTCAGGTGAGAGTAGACCTTGGTCCACTGATGGTGGGCTTGAACCTCGTGGAGGCTTCCTACGTACCATGCCTTGACATGGATCAAAGACCTCGTAGTTCAGGTGGGTTTGTCAGGGTTAGTGCTCACTCTAAGCCCACGTGAGTCATGCTCGGTGTGAGAAACAAGAGGTCGCAAGGACCTGACGATCACGTCGCGAAGGGTGCGTCCGTGAGAAGCGAAGAGGGGCTTACGCGTTGAGCGGCCCATGGTGTTGGGACTTAATCCAGGATGGAGGCCCGTGGCGCGACAAAGCGCGGGAAAGATGGACCTTGGTCCGACAATGGGAGGTGCCTCGTTCCCTATCATGTCCTCCACTGACCTTGGTAGTGGGGAAGTACCGAGATGCATGGGTGCAATCATCCGTGCCAAAGGTTAGGGATTTACGCTCTGAGGCGACCCTTCCCCTGCAAACGTACACCACTCCGACAAGGAGGATCTCATTCCATGTGCGGAAGAGTTACCATTCCCGTGGAGACGAGCGGTGTAATGAGTGCTCGAGCTGGGGGGACCCTTCGTGAGGGAGATGAGGTTGGGTCACAGTTTAACGTCATGTGTTGAGGACGTGGTGCTTGGCAGTTTAACGTCCTACAGCTCGGACGAGGTGGGTTCACTCCACACCCCTAGGGCTTACATAACCGGTACCCTCTGGTCCTTGGGGAAGGGAAGGTACCAGTAAGGCCACGGTAAAGGGGGGTCGCGGGAGGAACCATCGAGGGGTCCACGTTAGCGTGGCTATGCGAAGAAGCAATAGCCGTTAGCGTGCCTATGCGAAGAAGCATTGGGCGAAGCAACGCTACGGGAGGTGTTGTCCATGGGACTTTGAAATCACATCGTGCAAACCTGGAGGGTCGCACGGAAAGAGGAATCGCTAAGCAGAGGAGTGTGCTTTGCGAAGTGGGGTGCCTTGGCCTTAGCATGGGGCATAGGTGGGAGTGGGAGGTGCTTCGCGAAGTGGAACAGTGTTCGCGGAGCACTGCCTCGTGAAGAAGGAGTGGTTCGCGAAGCAGGGTCCTGCCAAGCAATGAGCTTCGCGATGCATAGTTATCCTGCCTTGGCATAGGGATTACTAGCATGGGTTGGGTGTTTCGCGAAGCACAAGTGCTCCGCGGCTGCCCGGGTTCCCTTGGGAATCCCCTTCCTTTGCGAACGCCCTTGAGCTTCGCGAAGGGCATCCCTCTCGGAAGAGGGGCTCAAAACAAAGAAAATCAGAGTCGTCTCGCGAAGTAGAAATACCTCGCGGAGCTCATGATTCCCGGGGCAAAGCTTGCTTCGCGATTCGGGAGAGGAGAAGCCGAAGGGTCGGATTGTCCGTCTCCGGGACTCAGGGGGAGTCCAGTATTTATAGGGAAGGCGCGCCGCGATGCAGGGCTTGCGTGCCGCCTTCGGAGCTTCGCGGCGGCTCGCGAACGTCAAACAGGTTCGCGGAGGATTACCGCCTCCGGAGCTTCGCGGCGGCTCGCGAACGTCAAACGGATTCGCGGAGGATTACCGCCTCCGGAGCTTCGCGGCGGCTCGCGAACGTCAAACCGGTTCGCGGAGTATTACCGCCTCCGGAGCTTCGCGGTGGCTCGCGAACGTCAAACCGGTTCGTGGAGGATTACCGCCTCCTGCGCTTCGCGGGGCTGCCATGGTTGGGACGCTTTGCGGAGGGGCTCCGCGGCCGGGCTTCGCGGCTGAGCTTCGCGAGGCAGGGCGCCGGCTGTCTTTTTCGTTCCTTCCTTTCGGGCCATATTTTTGGCGCCAACAAATGCCCCCCCTCAGACTTGGAGCCGCGGAGGGCGAAGGGTCGAAGTCTGAGGGACAATCGCCAAAAACTGTCGGTGGTTCGCGATGCAGCATCGCGAAGGAGGCCCGCGATGCTCGCCGGGGCCGCAGCTCCGGACGCGCCGCGATGCTTCGCGCGGATAGGGCGCGCCGCGATGCTCCGGGGTCGTCGCCTATAAATAGGGGGTCCGCCCTCTTTTGTCTTTACGTGCCTTGTCCTTTTTTGCGCTCTCGATTTCGCGAAGCTCCGCGTACTCCGTGACAGCCCTCCGCGAATCGAGCTTCGCGGCGAACCGCGGGTCTCTGACTCTGCGTCCGCGCCAAGCGAACCTTTGCGTGCCTGCCTTTGCCGGACTTCGCGTTTTTGATCTTGCGACCGACCTTCGCGATCCGGCTTCGCGATCGAGCTTCGCGATCGAGCTTCGCGATCCATCCGGAAGAATCCTTTTCTGAGGGCCAGAGTTAAAATGGCCCATCAAGAAGCTGTGCGGGAAGTGCTTGCAGATGCTGCTCGCCGGGATGAGATGGCCAACTGTCCGGGCTTGGGGGAAATGGTTCGGAGCCACTCGGACCACACTTCCTTGACAGACCTGCTGTCGGAAGGTCAGAGGGATAATCCGTAGTGCAAGAAACTGCCGTTGTACGGCTTCGGACTGAGGGATGACGTCTTCATCCCTGAAGCGAGAAGGGATGAACCAGTTTGCTGGTTCAGGAGCACGCCATGCCAGCACCAATGGTTCAGGGCGGCCGATGGTCATGCACGGGAGGATTTTGCACCCGTTACCGCTGATTGCCTCTACAATCATGTAAATTACATTGACGGGAGGCCACTGCAACCGGAGACGTCCCCTCCTCTCTACCGTACTATGCTGAAGGCGGCTCTGCAGGATCCGAAGAAGGGATGGTCCGATGAGTGGGACCTACGCCAGGGTGGCAATTTCACCGACGACTGGGCCTGGGCCTACTGGGTAGGCGCCTCGTGCGAGGAGTTCGAGGCCGAGCTGAGGAGAGTGGGATTGTATGAGGCAGCATGTGCCTCCCAGTTCCACATTTACCAACACAAGCAGCTGATGCCGGAACTGTTGAGTAGATGGTCATCCCGAACCAACACCTTCCACCTGCATCATGGGGAGGTGGGCATCAGCCTGTGGGATGTCCACCAGATTTCCGGGGTCCCGATCTTGGGGGCCATGTATGACGAATTCCTCCCCGTTGTCATCGTGTGGGGAGATGCTGAGCAAATGCCACGGCTGGCGTCAGCGCTGATGGCGCTTGTCCCTGGAGAGGACAAGGAGGCCGTGAGGGACGTCAACTTCAAGAGGTGGTTCAAGTGTTTCCTGAACTTTCCAGAGAATTGAGAGTTCCCTCGAAGGCCTCGAACTTGCCCGAGGGCAGCCCAGCGGGGTAAGGGGCACTCGTATTGGCGGGTTTTGGAGGAAAGCCAATGGAAGACTTGGGGTTTCAGCGTCAGCACTGAACAACAGCCAATAGTTAGGCTGGCGGCGTTCATCACGGCTCTCATATGTGGGTGGATCCTACCAGTGAGAGATACAAGCATGGGGGTACGGCCCAGCTCGTTCATCATGGCATCGGTGTTGGCCATGGGGCAGCGGATCAACCTGGGGATCCCGATGCTCGCCAAGCTATACAGAATGATGCGGCGTATTAGCGAGGGCAAGAAGCCGCCAAGAATATGTGGGCCCTTCCACCTCCTGTATGGGTGGATCGCGGCGCATATCAGGGGGATTTATGAGTATCCAAACCCCATTTCGTCGCCGGGATCAGACTTTCGCCCTTCCATTCTGAACGCAGTTGGGAGCTTCCCATTCAAACTGGCTGTTCCGATGGTGCTGAATAGGGTGTGGAGGGCGGACGAGTTCAACTTTCATCCCTTTCCACTGCCGACGGGGAGGCTTACTGATGATGGACGGGGAACGGAAGAGCATCGGGCTTACCTCCTGGCCTTCTGAGGTGGAGTTTTGGTGGCTCGGATAGATCGTGAGCCGATCTGTGAACCATACACCCCACACCGTTTCGCGAGGCAGTTTTGGTGCCTCCAGCGGCTGACCCCGCAGATATACTGGGAGGTGCGTCACGAGGAGCACCCGTGTGTGATGAGGCAGCTGTGGCTCATGTTCACACGTGAGGACAGAAAGATGAAGATCACATTGCCTCCATCCACCGCCGCCTTCGGCTTAGTGAAGGAGTACGCCATCAGCTGGGAGGCCGCTTATCCCGGGGAGATGCTGAAGCAGCCAATGATCCGGGTTGGTGACGGTGGGCCTCCTTTATCTCGAGGTCGGGGTCGGAGGGCAGCTAGGGCCGCCCGCGGCAGCGGGGCTTCCATGGCAGAGAGACCCGCACCGGCCGAGGGTATGGCAGCAGCGGCGGATCCGGTGGTTCCGGGAGAGCAGGGTCATCCGGAGGGGCGGCCACCGAGGGGATTCCGTTGGATATCCGCTCAGGCTCCGGGGAAGCGGCTGCGTCACATTGACATGGCAGAAGATGCTGTCTTTCCGGAAGCTTGGGACGTCTGGGACGCCAACCGGAAATTCCTCAGCCCATCTGAGATGTGGGCCCACCTGAATCGCCTCGAGATGAGACTGCCGGGCATATGCCCAGTCCGGGATGGATTCATGGTGTCTCCGGCGGAGGCGGAGCAATACTTGAACGATCTGGAGGAATACATCCACTCCAGTGGTGTCCCTCGCCCAATGACAGACCGGGTGAGGGTACTGTTGAATCAGACCGTCCCTCCACAGCTATCGGCTGCCGATCTGAGGGAGCTCTTCCCCTTGCCGGAGGAATCAGGGGATTCTTCTCGGGAGGATGAGGCTGGAGGGGGGGACCCGCTGGAGGAGGGCGAGGACGGAGACCGAAGCTCAGAATCTGACGACTTCACGGAGGCTCTCGAGGCAACATTCCGAACTTCTCTTCTTACGATCTGTTCTTGAATCCCTACGGACTTCTCACCAATGTTTGGGTCATGCAGGAGGAACTTGTTCGTAGGCCTCGTTCTCGCTCCTTGGCGGGTGACGATGCGGGACCTTCAGAACCCGCGCCTATGGCTGCGTCCAGTTCTGCGTCTAGTGGGACCAGGGGGTCTGAGGTGGCTCCTCTGAAATCTCCAGATCTTCCAACAGTATACGGGGGGCCCCGTCTCAGAGTCCCGTCAGTACCGGCCCAGGAGCAGCGCTCAGAAGTCGATCTTCGTAAGTCTCCTCCACCGGTCTCTTCGTTGCCACACGTGGGCCATGTCGACTAGCGTTTATGTCTCTTTCTGTCATACAGTTCTCCGACTGGCGTGGGCTGCTGCAGCGAGGCTGGTTGGGATGTTTGGCGGCGTCCCTCCCAGGGGCATGCCGGTGATGTTGACGATAGTCCCTTCACCTCCTCCAGCTGCGGTGCACACCATCACTGGCGGGACCACCAGCAGGGTCATACCTGAAGTCATCGAGGTGGACTCTGAGGAAGAGGATCAACCGGTCAGTCCCAGTCCTGTCGTGCCTGTGCCGGCGTCAGGTGTCGTACCAGACTCAACACTAGATGTGGATCCCGCTGAGGAATTCCTGCAGGCATATCCTGTGTACGAGCCTGCCGACCGCGTGGATTGGGATGAGACAGCCTCTGATGAGGAAGACAACAGCATAGTCCGCCGCCGGTCGTGGAAGCTGATCACGCGCTTCATCAGGGACACTCCCCAAGCGCAATGGTTGGCCGAAATGGATAGGCTCCGCTCGTGGTTGCGCAAACTGTGTGCCGGGGGAGTGGATGCCCAACGCCCTCACGCGCTCATCTGAGACCTCATGGCTGAGAAGATCCGGGAGCATGATCGTGGGCTGAGCGTGGGATGGCAGCGGAGGAAGGCGACCAGCATCAGGAAGCTCCAGGAGGCTGAAGGCGAGGTCCAACAGATGCAGATCCGGGCCAACGAGCTTTCGGCCAATCTCGATGCACAGTCTGAGCTGGTCTTACGATTGAAGGCCCAGTTGGCAGAGGCTGAGGAGCATATGGAGCAGACCTCTGGAAGGATGGATGTCGTCCAGGCCGAGGTGGAAAGGGCCCGGGCCAGGGTTGACGGATTACGCCCCGCCGCTGCTGGAGAGGAGCGGGAGTTAAATCAGCGGCAACAGGCTCTGGACGCCGCAAGTCAACGGGTGGCGGAGCTGCAACGCTCTTTTGACGGAGTCAACCCGTCCATGGGGGAAGTGAACCCCTGAGTATTGTAGCAAACTCGAAAGAAGCTTTTATTAACACTTTTGTGCTCCAACTCTTTCTTTCTCCTTTGTTTTAAGTTCCGTAGTACACACGATTTCCACTGTTGAATTGCCTTGTTGCATCCCTGCAATGTTTGCGGGACGTTTGACGACAATTCCCTCAAACCAGTCCAAATTCCTGAAAGATGGGGAAGGCTTGATCGGAGGAGGAACTTCCAGGATAACCGAATTACCGTTTTCTCCAGCGTGCTCTTATGCACGATCGGGGCAACACCAGGGGCGCTGAAACCGGTTCAAACAGATGAAAATGGGAAGTGTGAATCACGATGCCCAAATTCGGAACACTGTGGGGATGGCGTGACAATAAATGACAACCGCTAACCGTGGAGGACAAACAGTATCCTTACTGCGTTAGCCTGAAATGGGGACAACAAATGAGGGTCGACCGTTGACCATGTTCGAAACACGGGACCGTGTCACAAATGTTGTCGATCAATCTTTCAGGGCGTTGGCCCAGGACAGTTGGTGGACCATAGGTCAGACATCCATACTGTTAGGGGGTCCTTCCAGACATGAAAGAGGACGAGAGTCCGAATAATGGACACGCAAAGCGTGGAACATGGAGTGGTGGTTTGTTCAAACAGAATCCAACACCTCGGTAGTTGCACCACCGCGGAGGGAGTACGCCAGATGGGCGCATCGACCTGATCACGGATCATTCCTTTTTGGGACAGGGCCTCTCTGGCGAGGGGATCTATCGCTTCCCAATGGGATCTTGGGGCATCCTGAACTTGTTCAGGGTAAAATTGTAGCTACATAGTTCTCCCCGGGGGGTTAGGCCAGAGGGCTGGAAATGGGGAGGAACAGGATTTTGTAATTCCTGGGGCTGAACCCTAGGCGAAATGCCTAGGCGTCTCTACGTATCCCACGTGATGATGGGAATCAAGCCGCACGTAGTTCTGGAAGTGCAGTTTAACGTCGTACTGGACGAGGAGCAGCCTAACCGTGTTGGTACACATCCAGCCAAAACTACTAAGCCCACGTGAGTCGTGCTCGGTGTGGGAAACAAGTAGTAGTGGTGGGAATTTCCCGATGCAGAGAGGGGCAGGTTGGGGCAAAGGGATGCTCGGTGACTACCGGCCCAATGACACTAACACGATCATTCAGCGCACCTAGATGCACGAAGAGAAAGAGCCGAGTATGGTGGAGTTCCACTTGAACATGAGGGAGTGGAAATGTGTGAATCATGACGCTCGAGATTCGGATCACGATGGTGGCGGCGTGGCGATGGAGGACTACTGCTGACCATATTCGCAACACAGCATCCTATCGCGTTAGCCTTAAATGGGGACAAACAAATGAGGGTCGACCGTTGACCATGTTCGAAACACGGGACCGTGTCACAAATGTTGTCAAATATCCGCAGGGACGTTGGCCCAAAACGATTGTAGGGCCCTTAGGTCAAGCATTCATGGAGAGCCCTTAAGCTTAGTATCCACGTCGTCCGAGGGTCCTTTTGGATGTGGAATAGGATGAGGATCCAAATAGTGAGCTCACGAAGCTTGGTCATGGGATGAGGGGAATGTCCCTGTGAAAATCCCATGCTTCGGGCTTTTTGTCAAAACACATCTGAATACGTCAACGAAACGTATTGGGGAGAGGGAGCAGATTCCTTTCCCTTGGGGAGATCTTAGTTTATGGTCATAGAATTCGGACCATGGATTGGAAAAATGGATCAGGGGACGCATGACATAACAGCCTGACGTGAATGAGCTCGAGTCGAGGGACTGAACACCCGGGTTAGGCTGGGCCCGCGGGGAAGTACCCGGGCGCTCCTACGTATCTCATGAGGATGAGAATCAAGCCATACGTAGTTCTAGAAGCTGGCAGGGTAAAGTACCAGTGCCAGGGGAAAGGGGAAGTGCGGACGTGGCCCTTGCACTAAAAGAAGCGGAATTTGATGTATCTTGTTTGTTCTTTGAGGTGAATGGTTTTTTTTTGTGAAGCGACAGGCCTAGAACTGTAGGTCGTGATGTCTCCACAAGAATCAAGCCTTGATGGGCGTTGACAAATGGCATGGCGCGTGGCCAGTACCCAACGTGATGTCCTCTACAGCGAGGTCACCACAATGCGGTGCCGTTTTTCATCGTGCGGCCAGGACGATAATGTCACAGTTTAGGGTCGTATGATAGGACCAAGCATGCATTTTATTGTCATGCAGCGCAGACGTAGCAGAGACGATGCTATGCGGGAAATGTGCGCAGTGTTATAAAACACAATTGACGGAGACATGATCCCACATCAGATTGTACGCCATTTGGAGGGGGAAACCTTAGGCCGAGGGGCCTATACAGAGGTGAAACAGGGAGAGAGACTGGCTTCCTGAATGGGTTGTACCCGGAGACAGGGCGTCTGGGCGGTCCTACGTGTCCCATGAGGATGGGAATCAAGTTAAACGTAGTCCCGAATGGATCTTAGTTTATGGTCTTAGAGCTCGGACCATGGGAGCCCCAAAGGGTGCCAGATTGCAGCTTTGTCCCCCTAGCATGCAAAGGTGCACTGAGGGATAGCACCAAAAGTGTCGAGATTCCACGCGGACATGATGGGGTGGAAAATGATGTGAACCATGCAACCAACATTCAAGGACTGAAGGGGATGGCGTGACGACATGGGATTACTGCTGACCATGTTCGCAACACAGCATCCTGTCGCGTTAGCCTCAAATGAGGACTAACAAAACGAGCATCGACCGCCGACCATATTCGCAACGCGGGATTTTATCGATTTGTCGTCCGTAACCGTGGAGGGCATTGGCCCGTATCGGTAGGAGAGCCCTTGGGAGTAGTATCCAGGCCATTCTTGTGGGTCCCTCTGGGTGTGAAAGATGATGGAAGTCCGAATAGAGGGGAACACGAAGCTTGACAAGTGGAAGAAACTTGACCAAGTTGAATCTGACACTCTTGGTGCTAGACTAGAGTGCTCTTAAAGCATGGGTGAACCACTACAGGGTGCCAAGGGACTCAACTTTGAGGGTGATCGAGAGATGGAAGATCCCCAGGGGAAGGGGGGGCATGGTGCCCAAAACCTTGTATTATACCTGCACACCCCCCGCTGGAGAGGGATGAACCAAGTGGCCTAGGTGACCGGGAAATCAGGAGATCTCCCAGAGGTGGGGCTGGACCCGAATCTTAGACATTCAGGTGGTCCTACGTATCCCATTAGGATGGGAATCAAGCCATACGTAGTTCTGAAAGGTGCCTTTTACCGTCAAGCAGGATAGGACAGGAGGACTGAACCTCAGAATGGGGGCGTGCGTGGTGCAGTTGTTGCAAACCCGACGTGAATGAGGGCATAGCCCTACACTGCGCCATGCAGTCCTGTGATAAGGGTCCTGAAGAGAGGATTAGAGAGGTAAATTTGCTGAACTCAAGCTGGGTCCAAAGACAAGGGGTCTTGAACGTAGTTTCAGATGAGATTCTTAGTTTATGGTCTTAGAGCTCGGACCGTGGATGGTGACAACTCCCAAGTAAGCACAGATGTCAGCCCAATCCCTAAGCCCACGTGAGATAAACTCGGTGTGGGAAACAAGGGGGGCATCCTCATTGGAATACTTGGGGCATCCATTAAAGGGGAGTCAGCAGAAAGTTCCGAAGGACACCTTTGATGTAGCTTGTTCCTCAAATGCGCAGACGTGCACGGAGGAAAAGTACCAAGAATCCCGAGACTCTACTTGGACACGATGAAGTGATGAAGGGTGTGAATTGTGTACCCGGCATTTGGGCTTAACGGGTTGGCGTGACGACAGAGGAAAACTGTTATCCGTGACAGAAACACAGCGTCTGTATCGCGTTATCCTAAGGTGGGAACAAGAAACGAGCATCGACCGCTGACCATATTCGCAACGCGGGATTTTATCGATTTGTTGTCCGAAACCCTGGGGGGCGTTGGCCCGTATCGGTAGGAGAGCCCTTGGGCATTGTATCCAGGCCGTTCTTGGGGGTCCCTCCGGGTGTGAAAGATGGTGAAAGCCCTGATGCGGGGATGCGCAAAGCCTGGAAAGCGGGTGCGGATGTGTCCGAGTAAAGCTTGGCATTCCAGGTAATGAACCAGAGTACTCTTAAGCACATTGGAGAACCGCCGAAAAAGAGGGATCGACGAAACAACTCAGCAGGGGGTGGGAGCATGGCGTGGTCATCACGAGACCATCGTGAATGAGGACATAATCCCACACCGCACCATATGATCCCCTCATGGAGGAAGGATAGGCCAGGGGGCCAAGATGGGATGAGGATTCCCGAGAGATGGGGCTGGACCCGGATCTTGGACATCCAGGTGGTCCTACGTATCCCATCTGGATGGGAATCAAGCCACACGTAGTTCTTGAAATGTAGTTTAACGTCATACCGGACGAGGAGGGGAATAACATACCCCTAAGAAAGGTGTACAGTATGGAGAAAAACCGACGTTAATGAGGACATAGCCCTACGCCATGCCGTACAATCCAATAAGATAGGTCCTGGGCCACGGCCTGGAAAGGCCGAGGGGCCTGGGGCTGAGCCTCGGTCAGGAAGAACTGACTGGTTTGTAGTTTAGCGTCTTACATGAGGACGGGGGGCCAGGGGCCCAAGGAGGCCAAGGGGCCTGAGGCTGAGCCTCGGAAGGGGAGTCGTACGACATGGTACATGATCCCGACGTGAATGAGGACGTAGTCCTACACCACACCGTACGCTCCGGGTGAGGAATCCTGGGCTGTGGGCCCGATCACTAGCACCACCTGGGGGAAGTTTGTCACCTCAGGATGGGGCAGAATGAATCACTGTTGACCATATTCGAAACACAGCGTTCCCATGGTGACCCACATGGGGGCAACAAATGAGCGTCGACCGCTGACCAAATTCGCAATGCGGGACTTGTATCGATTTGTTGCTTGAGAAAACCCTCGGGGGCGTTGGCCCGGATTGGTAGGAGAGCCCTTGGGCTTTGTATCCAGGCCGTTCTTGGGGGCCCCTCCGGGTGTGAATCCATCCACGAAAGGGGCAAACACCTCCAGGGGGGAATGTGCAGCCGGGTCGAGGCTTGCTTGACGTGGGTCGGGGCAAAAGTGTGCACCCTGCCGTGTCTTGACCCGAGGGGAAGATTTTGGCTTTTGGGCTGGGCCGACGGATGAAATGTCCGGGCGTTCCTACGTATCTCATAAGAATGAGAATCAAGCCATATGTAGTTCTTGAAATGTAGTTTAACGTCATACCGGACGAGGGGCATCTCATTCGGGGATGTGCGCGGCATGGTACATGATCCCAACGTGAGAACGTAGTCCTACACTGTACCGTACGATCCTGTAAGAGGGTAAGTCGGAGAGAAACGAGGGGGCCTGGGGCCAGACCTCGGTGGAGACGGGGCCAGGGGCCCAAAGAGGCCGAGGGGCCTGAGGCTGAGCCTCGGTCAGGAAGAACTGACTGACTTGCAGTTTAACGTCTTGCAGTGAGGACGGAGATACAATTTAAGGTCATGCGGGACCAGGTCGCAGTTTAGGGTCATGCAGGACCAATGCAGTTTAATGTCGTGCAGGACCCTCTCGCAGTTTAGGGTCATGTAGGACCCTCTCGCAGTTTAGGGTCATGAAGGACCAATGCAGTTTAATGTCGTGCGGGACCCTCTCGCAGTTTAGGGTCATGCAGGACCACTTTTGCCCTAGGCAAAGTATCGCTTGAGGAATCTGGCATTGGTGGGAGGGGTTACACGCTCTCCATCTGTGGTCACCAAGGAGTATGCTCCATTGGGGTAAACCTTATTGATGATATAAGGCCCTTCCCATTTGGGTTCTAACTTGGGCGGTTTCCTTCCGGGAATCATTGGCGCTCGTAGGGCCATCACCAGGTCACCCTGTAGAAAAGAGCGTAGACGAACCTTCTTGTCAAAAGCTCTTGCTATCTTGTCCTGATGCCTTTCCAGATTGTGCAGGGCACGAAGCCGGTTCTCGTCCAGTGCCTCTAACTCAGCTAGACGGATCTCGGCTACCTCATCTGATGTCTGGTGATCATAAACTGCCGTGCGTAGCGACGACAGCTGGATCTCAATGGGTAGGACGGCCTCAGCTCCATACACCAGGGAATATGGGGTCACCTGGGTAGAGTTGCGAGTCATCGTCCGGTAAGCCCAAAGGGCGTTGGGGAGCTTGTCCGGCCAACTCTTCTTGTTCTGACCAACCATCTTCTGCAGAATGTTAGAGAGGGTCTTGTTGAACGCCTCGATCTGCCCATTCGCCTGCGCGTGGTAGCGGGAGGTATGGTTCGACCGGATGTCGTACTTAGCGTACAATTTCTTCAATTCCGCTGCTCGGAAGTTGGTTCCGTTGTTAGTGAGGACGGCGTGAGGGACTCCAAACTGGTGGATAATGTTGGAGGTCACAAAGTCAACGATGGAACGGGCCTTGACCTCTTTGAGCGGAACTGCTTCTTCCCACTTGGAGAAGAAATCTGTAGCAGTCAGGATGAACCTACACTGGCGGGATGTTGCCGGCGGATACGGTCCCACTACATCGAGTCCCCATACCGCAAATGGCCAAGAGTACTTGGTGGGGTGGAGGGGTTCTGGCGGCCGATGCAAGAAGTTGGCGTGCACTTGGCACGCGTGGCATCTCTTGGCGTATCCAATACAATCATGGATCATGGAGGGCCAGAAGTACCCTATCCTCCGGATTTGATGGGACAGCTTCGGCCCAGCTTGATGGGTGCCACAGGAACCGGCATGAACCTCTTGCATAACTTGAGGTATCTCTACTCCTTGGATGAAACAGAGGAGGACACCATCAAAACTCCGTTTATAGAGGGTCTGCTCAAGACTGGGGCCGCTCTGGAGGGTAAATTGAAGTGCGCGACGTCGGATTCGCTCGCGCTCGGCCCGGTTGTCCGGGAGCTGACCATTTTGGAGATACTCGAAAAAAGGTGCTCTCCAATCGGGGGTCGTTTCAACCACTGCGTCTGACAAACCCGGGACCCCCGATACGGAGGGTCCGGCGGTGAGATGACTTACCCGCAGGCTATCACGGTCCTCTTGGGTGACGGGAGAAATGACTCTCCGGTGGGCCACATGTATGACCAAATCATCTTGCTCGGGTTCTGCGAGCGATGCGGCTAAGCCAGCTAGGGCGTCCGCTTGGCCGTTCTGCGACCGCGGGACATGGGTAACCTCTGGCCGAGAAGAGAACTGGGCCATTAGGAGGAGGGTGTACTCCAGCAACGGTGCAAGCTCTGGCTTCCTGACGACGTAGTCGCCATTAACCTGTTTGATTACCAGCTCGGAATCTCCCATCACATGTAGATGGGGTACATGGATCTCAAGGGCCAACTCGAGGCCGGTGATGAGAGCTTGGTACTCTGCCTCGTTGTTCGTACAACCTTCTGACAACAGGAAGGAGTACGGCAGGATGGCTTGTGCCGGGGTAATGAAAACAATACCCAGACCCACTCTGTTGAGCTTGGGGTCGTTGAGCCTTCTACCAGTGGGGCTCCGGGTGGCGCCGTCGAAATGCATTTGCCAACATGGGGCAGCATGATCGACTGAGAGGATCGTCTCGTCGGGAAAATCCAGGTCCAGGGATTGATCCGCGGAGGTTGGGTGGGCAGCAAAAAAGTCTGCCAACGCTTGTCCCTTAACGTCCTTCTGAGGTACGAACCTGATGTCAAATTGCTGAAGAATCACCGCCCACCGTGCTAGTCGGCCAGTCAGCATGGGGCGGTTTAGGATGTACTTCAGCGGATCTACCCGAGAGATCAATTGTACCTCGGGGTGTTGCAGGTAGTGCCACAACTTCTGCACAGCGAAGACGAGCGCAAGGCAGCTCTTTTCGATGGGGGAGTATCTTACCTCCGTATCGAGAAGCATGCGGCTGAGATAGTAGAGACTATTCTCAGTGCCCTCGTTATTCTTCTGGGCGAGCAGCGCACCGAGGGATCTCTCCAGGGCGGTCACATAAAGGACCAGCGGCTTTCCGGAGACGGGTGGCATCAAGACCGGAGGTTGGAGCAGATACTGCTTGATTTCCTCGAAGGCGGCCCGACACTCCTCATCCCATTCGTAAGCAGCGTCTTTCTTCATGAGCCGGGAAAAGGGCTTACACTTGCCGGCCAGATTCGCAATGAATCGGCGTATATAGGCTAAGTGGCCTTGCAGGCCTCGTAGCTCTCGAATGTTGCTCGGGGGAGGCATTTGGTTGATGGCCTTGATCTTCTCCGGGTCGATCTCGATACCTCGGTATCTGACAACAAAACCCAGAAACTTCCCGGAGGTGACCCCGAAGGCACACTTCAGCGGGTTCATCATCAGGTGACGGGAACAGAGGAAACCAAACACTCTCTCAAGGTCTTTGAGATGGTCCTGGCGCTGCCACGATTTGACTACAAGGTCATCCACGTAGCATTCCACCAATGTCCCGAGGATCGGTTTGAATATGCGATGCATGGCCCTCTGATAAGTGGCACCTGCATTTTTCAAACCGAATGGCATTACCCGGTAGCAAAAGGTACCCTGGGGAGCCCTGAAGGCAGTGGACTCCTCATCTCCGGGGGCTATCCGGATCTGGTTATACCCGGAATACCCATCCATGAAAGAGAGGGCTTGGAACCCGGCCGTGGCGTCAATCAACAGCTCCGTCACTGGGAGTGGGAAGTCATCCTTTGGGCAGTGGCGATTGAGATCGCAGAAGTCGATGCGGACTCTAATCTGCCCATTCGTCTTCCTGACTGGCACAATGTTGGCGAGCCATTTGGGGTACTGGACCTCTTTGACGAAGTTGGCCTTGATTAGCTTATCAACTTCGGCCTCAACCATAGCGCCATGGGTAGGGTGCATTTTCCTGGGAGGCTGCTTGAACCCACGATGTTTTACTGGGAGGCCCAGACGGTGGACGGCCACTTGGGGATCCAGCCCTGGCATCTCATCGTAACTCCAGGCAAACACATCGCAGTGCTGTTTGAGGAAGTCTACATACTGCTGCCGCTCCTCGAGGGAAATGGCCGCACTGATCAATGTGGGTCTTGGATCTGCCTCGCTACCAAGGTTCACCTGTACCAGCTCATCGACCGTGGTAGAGACGCCTTCTTCAAAGGCTGGGGGAGCATCCTCCAAGTCTTCCTCCCCAGCCGTGGGGGGACTTCCCGCGACGGAAGATACTTCTGGGCTTTCAAAACACGAGGGGCGGCTGGTGCCGGCTTGGGCAGCAGCGGTCATCACATCAGGAGACTCACCTGTCGTTGAGACCATAGCAATGAATGCATTTGATCCTATCCCATCCGGCCTTCGGCCTAAGGGGCCACGCTTGATGATATCAAAGCAGTGGTGACGTGTCGGCCTGAGTCGGTTGATTCTAGCCCGGCGAAATAGACACGTATGGCGCACCGCCGTTGTCATGAGCTTGACGTCCCGGTACCGTACAGGGGTAGGAGATTCCGGGATGACCCGAGCCTGGTTGATGTAGGAGTACGAGGTGATTTTCCGCCGTCGCTTGGACGCGGGAACATGCCTTCCTTGCGTACCCGAAACAACGAAACATTGTCCCATGTCGGGGGTCGTGGCCTCCAACCGGTGGATCAGGAGGATGTAGGCATCGTCCATGATTGCCCAAGGATCACTTGTGATCGGGGCGGGCTCATCCTCGCTTACAAGGATTTGGTTGTCCTTACTTTTGTAATAACCCGCATCCAGATAGCGGGCCTCACAAGAAGCGAAAGGGGACGCGTCTCCTTGGAGCACGCCTACTCGACCGTTGAGCGAGTACTTAAGGCACTGGTGATACGACGAGGGAACCACTGCATGCAGATGGAGCCATGGCCTGCCCATAAATGCGTTGTAGGCGGTGTCCTGAGAAACAACCATGAACTCGGTGCTGGAAATTAAGCCACCGAACTGGGTCTTCAGATGGATCTTGCCGACCGGGGTTTTCTCGGTCCTGTCGTACCCCTGAATCCTGAGGTCAGAGGGAGTCAAATCACCTTCGGACAAACCCAGCTTTCGCAGCGTCCGGGTCGGAATTAGATTGATTCCAGAACCCGTGTCAACGAGGCAGCGATGGACTTCCACACCGTTAAAGTGGCCAGTGATATACAGTGGGCGAATGTACCCCTGTATAGGAGGGTCTTCATCTTCACCAGAGAACGAGATAACCGCCTGACATTCGGCGTTTTCAATCGTCTCGGTATGGAAGGCCTCCGCGGCTACCACTTCCGTCTCGAACTGGAGAGGGCTCCTTAGGGCCTCGGCAAGTGCCTCGCGCATCTCGGATGACAAGCGCAGGGCCTCAAGGATGGAAAGCCTTGCCGGAATGCCGGCTAGGTGCTTTAGGACATCATACTTGCATGCCAAATGCGAACCTCTGCTTACAGGGGGTTTTTCGGCATTTGGGGGCATAGCGGGTCCTGCTGGATGAACTGGCAGTCGGCTAGCACTGGGTACATCCGACTGCCTGCTAGTAGAAGCCTGGAGAGTAGTCGCCGGGCTAAGATCGAACAGCGGGGGCTGGCCCGTCGCCGGGCGAGACTGGCTGTGATACGAACGAGGTGGCTCTCCCTGATCTAGCAACACGAACGGCGGTGGAGGTAGAGCCAAGGGTGCTGGATGGGTCTGCGCGTGATGAGATCTGCGCTGAGCCTGCGGCCTGGTCTCGGTAGCGTGCACGGCTTGGTCACAAGTGCCTGCTGACATACCTCGGTGACCGGCGCGATTGCGATTCCGCTGACGTTGACGTCGGCTGGAAACGTTGGGGCGGTCTGCCTGGGGTTCCCCCTCGTCGGGGGTCATATAGGGATTTACCAGCTCCACGGTGTTAACCGAAGCGTACCCTTGACTATCACTCGAAGAGTCATCCACCGCTGGGCGGATTCTGGGGGGAATGCCCATTTCGGGAGGCATAAAGTCGCCGAGAGTGCGGGATGACGACGGCACTGGCGGTGCACGTTGCTTCTTCTTGCGTCGCCACTGCTTGCCTTTTTGGGCAGAGGTCGACTGTGAAGACGATGTTGTGGCGCCAACTACTTATTCTGAAGGTTCCGACTGCTTCAGGCATGCCCGGATGATACCCTGGGCATGGACGACAGTTTTTCGAGCCATCCAGTTGTCGTATTTCTGGGACCCGCGGCTAGGGACCTGCTGCCACTCACCCTCGCTGTCACTGCCGATTTCTGATCCCGCAAAGACGCCTGCCACCTGCGCTGGCGCTGGGCCCAACATGACTATGTTGTTGTTGACCTGGTCCTGAAGCCAGTCTTTAAACACATAGCATCGCTTGAGGGTGTTCCCCAGGATCCGATGATAAGGGCAGTAGTTGGGGTGATCAGTGAGATGCGCCTCTGCCGGCCTCCTGCACTCAGGCAGACGCACGATCCCTTGCTCTAGAGCACTTCGGAAGTAACCAGGGACCTGATTTTCGTTAAACGAATAGGTATGGTACTTTCTTTCCAGGTAAGGAGCCCTGGGGGCCTGGTCCTGTCGAGGGACCGGAGGGGCCTGCCGGGGGGGGCGGCGCCTGGTTGTCTCGCCTAGGTGGCGGTGGCGCGTTGCGCGGGGGAACCTGTCGGTTCTGAGGCGGTCGCTGCTGGGCAGGAGCCTATGCTTGAGGTGGAGGACCTCTACGGGGTTGCGGGGGTGGTGCCGCCGGTAACAATTCCAGCTGCCTCGGGGCTTCTCTTTGAGCCACTGCGGCGGGTTCAGCCCTGGAGGCCCTCCTGGCTGGGATCATAGGGGGCAGCAAACGTGCCTGACTAGCCTATTGCAGGGCCTCCTCGAGGCGCTGGGCCTTATCCGAGAAATCTCTGAACCCTCCAGGGTAGTTCTGGGTAATCAAGGAGGGTACCAGCTCTGTCTTGACATTCCCCACACACATCGTCAGTAATTTCTCCTGAGTCAGTGGCATATCGAGGGAATACGTAAGTCCTTTCCACCAGGCGATGAGGTCTGCAACCCGCTCATCAGGCCTCTGTTTGCACTTGAAGAGGTCCGCGATGCTGGTCTTCCGCGTGGTGGAGCTGAACTGGTACAAGAACTGCCAGCGAAGATCCTCCCAACCGGTCACTGATCCGTTGGGGAGCTGGATGTACCAGACGAATGCCGGACCTTCCAACGTCTGTACAAAACATCGGAGCTTAGCGGCTTCTTGCTGAGCCGGGGTCCCCAGGATGGGGCCACACCTGGAAGAGAAATGAGCCAAGTGCTGGGGTGGGTCCCCTGTCCCGTTAAAAGGCAAGAAAGTGGGGTTCCCAAAACCCGGAGGCGCGGGCATATCATCCACCCACGCGGGATAAGGCTTGCCATCCGGTGGGACCGCCACCTGCCGTGTCTCCAACGCCTCGAGGCGGGCTGTGAGTGCCGCAATAAGGTCCTCCGGGTGGGCTTCCCTGTCTTGACGGGGGTCCCTAACCACAAGCGCTTTGCCAGGTTCTTCAAAACGGTAGACGGCTTCTGCTGCTCGCGGGTTGACGGGTTGGACGACCTGTTGGGCGACTGGGGGAACCCGGGTTGGGTTCTTCAGATTGCCCCGTCGCTCAGGGGGGTTTGGCGAGACGTATCGCGCCCTCTTTCCGTACGTTCCGGCTTCCGCCCTGTCCGCGACAGTAGCATGATCAGGGTTGCCCGGAGGCATCTCACCGGGGGGAAATTGTTCCTGCCCCTGCTGCCCCGGCCTGGGATTACCATAGTCGGGTCGTCGCTCTGCGGCGCACTCAGCCAAGAGTTCGTCGACCAGCCTCTTCTGTTCAGCAAGCTGCTGGCGCAACGTGGCCTTCTCAGGGTCTTCTTCCGTTTTCTGCACAGAGGCGGACGGGTCGGAGTGCTTGACTATTCCGACATGCTCCTTACCCTTGCCAGTGCTTCGACCGAGTGCCAGTGACTCGGTGGGTACGGGGAGACCTAGCAGGTTCCTTTGCTGATGGGTGACTCTCCCTGATGGGTCGAGTAGTGGCGGTACGCCCTCGGATGGCAAGTCCCCATCAAGGAACTCAAGCTCATCTTCCTTATCCACAACGTCGGCCATGTGGACTGTGACCCCTCTTGAGGGCATATCCTCGATGTCGCATAGCGAATCAGGTTGTTGTCGGATAGGGTCAAAGAGGAGAGCGGCATAGCGTCCCCAACCACGGACTTGCAAATGGGGGGTGGCTTCCCTGACGATCTTGCATAGTGCCTTGAAACTCTGAACGCATTTTCGTTGGAGGGCACTCTGATGACCGGGCGACTCGGGGTGCTGGGCCGCAAGGAGCGCCGCTGCATCAATCAGGCGGCCCTGTCTGCCAATCTCCTCGAAGTGCTCTCGACTCCTGGGGTACACTACCCGTTCCCAATGGAGGCGGAAGTGCATCGCCCACAGGGTCCGACAAAAGCATCCCACTTCTTCAGGGGTAAGCGACTCGGGTACGCGAAAATTCAGCGCCGCCGTGGGCCAGAACTTCTCTGGGAAGTAGTCTGCTGCAAGAATACTCCAGAAGCTCCTGGGTTCATCCTCGGGGTTCGGCCCCACATTTCCCCACTCATCGACCGGGGGTGGCTGAGGGACCGGTAGCGGTACCGAGGCGGACCTCTGGGATAGCAAACTCGGCGGTGGAGAATACGGCGAGCGAGCAGACTGGCCACCGTACTCTGGGCCTTCCTCTGAAGAGCGAGCTGACCTGACCACAATGTCACGATAGGACGGGCTAACAGCCACTGCTTCGGGTACGGGAATTGCCGTTACTGGTGTCCGGTCATGTCGTGGCTCTACCACCGTTGACCCCCAAAACAGCTCCTCGTGATCCCGAGTAGAGGTAGAGGGTGCTTCGGGTGACGGTGGCGGTGACTGCACGGTCGAAACCTGTGGAATTCCCAAGATTTCTTCCTCCTGGATGTACCTGCGGAGAGAGACGGGAATCCGGTGGACCTCAAATTCCGGGAGAACGAGGCTGACGCATCTGGTTCCTGCCCCAGTCCTTGATACGGAGGAGCCGGGAGAAGGTTCCATCGCTGAATCGCATTCCGCTTCTGAATCGGAGAAGAGGGCAGGTTTGATCTCCCCCTGGGCCTTCCCAGGATTCCTCTTTTGGTGGCGACGACCCGCTCTTCTGCCCCTGGGTGGCTCTTCGGGACAGGGTTGACCCCCATCAGGCGGCCTTGGGGCGGCGCTAGCGCCGTGGCGGAGAGGGCCCCCACTTGAGACAGCCGGGGTGCGAGGGGCACCAGGGCAAATGTCGAAGGGTACATGGGGAGGACCTCCATGGTCGATGCGAGTGGAGCGAGGCTGACCTTCACTCCTTGAGTTGCTGGGACGAGGAGGACCTTCGCCAGTCGTAGAGAGGACGTAGGGGGGGCCACCATGTCGAAGGACCGGATGGACGGTGCCTTCAGAAGGATGTACTTCATACCCTGTACAGCGGGCGCGGGAAATGTTTCCGCGCTGAGTATCATTGCCCCGGGGCAGGTCTTCCTGCAAGATGGGGGCAGCACGAGGCATTCCTCCATGTCGAACCTCAGAGCGGGGAAGGCCCACGCTCTGTGGAGTAGTGGTACGGGGAGGACCTCCGTACAGGGTGGCATCACCGCGGGTTAGCTCGCGACGATCATCACTGGGGCCTACAACCCAGAGAGTCAACCCGGCCTGCCCATGGGGCGGCTGGGGTCTCAATCTTGGTTGGGCGAAGGGGTGCCCCTGCTCAATGTACGCGGGGGCTTCGTAATGTACGCCGGCGGTAGCTCGGGCCACTGTAACTGTCGACGTGGACGCGCCTAGGCGAACGTCCTCAGCCCGGGCCCGGCGCTGACGTCGGGTCAGGCGGGCCGGTGCAGGTGGTGCAGGGACGTATTCTGCCTGCTCTTCCTGTGGGGCCGGACGGCGGCGTTGACGTGGCCGGACGGGAGCTCTCGCCTGGGGGCCTTGGGTCGGGGCCCTGAGCGGGCTGAGCCGGACCGCGCCTGCCTCTTCGGCGTAAGGCGAAGAGTCGTCAAGGCGTTCTGGGGATAGGCTCCCGAAACGGTTGAATGTCGAGGTGGGGAGCAGGGGCTCCCTGCGCGGCCTGTTAGGGCGGCGTTGACGGCGGGGCCTGGAGGCCTCCAGGTCCAAGCGGGCCATATCCCTGGTCGGGATGACCCCTTCCTCCTCGTACCTGCGCACGAGGCTGTTGATCACCCTTCATTGGATGACCTCTGATGGGGAAAGGGGACGTGGACGTCCCGTATTCTGTGATGTGGCAGCCGTCGTGGCGGTAGTGCCACCCTGTGGAGTGGCCGTCGTGGTGTTGCCCCTGCCCCTGCGCGGGCGAGGAGTGGATGGTGACCGCATCTCTGAAATAGCAACCTAGTTCCTGGCAAACGAAGGGGTCAACTCATCAGTGCTGAGAGGAAAAGGATTGACAACCAGTGCCCCAGCGTTCTTCCATCCCCCATGTCTGTGAGAAGGATCCACGCCAACACACTGCAGAGCGGAGTGCCCCACGTTCTACTACCCCGACTGCCGGTGAGTTTCACGACAGGCCCGCCATTTGCTTGGCGGGACCAGGCAACAGATATCTGGATCCGGTGACATGTCAATCTACTGGTGTCTCGAATGCTACTAATCTCCATGCTGAGGAGAAGAATTTCACGTCGTGTTCTACCTACGTCCAGTATGACGTTAAACTACATCCTGGTCCAAACGGGCCATATCCCTGGTTGGGATGACCCCTTGTTCCTCATACCTGCGCACGAGGATGTTGATCACCCTTCGTTGGATGACCTCTGATGGGGAAAGGGGACGTGGACGTCCCGCATCCCGTGACGTGGCAGCCGTCGTGGCGGTAGTGGCGCCATGTGGAGTGACCGTAGTGGTGTTGCCCCTGCCCCTACGCGGGCGAGGAGCGGATGGTGACCGCATCTCTGAAATAGCAACCTGGTTCCTGGCAAACGAAGGGATCAACTCATCAGTACTGAGAGGAAAAGGATTGACAGCCAGTTCCCCAGCGTTCTTCCATCCTCCATGTCTGTGAGAAGGATCCACTCCAACACGCTGCAGAGCGGAGCGCCCCACGTTCTACTACACCGACTTCTGGTGAGTTCCACGACAGGCCCGCCATTTACTTGGCGGGACCAGGCAACAGATATCTGAATCCGGTGACACGTCAATCTACTGGTGTCTCGAACGCTACTAATCTCCATGCTGAGGAGAAGAATTTCACGTCGGGTTCACCATTTCTGTTTTTGACGCTTTCGCCGGGGCGCACGCGTATCCGTCCGCGGAGGAGGGGACGCACGGCTTTGTTGCCCCGCATTCCTGCTTTCCAAAGGCGGGCGGCATTCGTTCCTTATTCAGGGACGTCTGCTCCTTGATCGAAACAGGATGATGGGATGTCGGTTCTTCCTCCTGTGGATTCCTCCTCAGAACTCGTCACCTAGTCCGGGTCTCCCTTATAGATTTAATACGTAGTTCGTGAAACTCTTCCCAGTGTCATGTTTCCATGGACGCCGGTTAATTACACTGCTTCTGTCGGGACATTCCAAAGGGTCCAGTCAGGGCAGCAACCTTCGGTTAGGGGAGTAATCACGTTTGAGGCATCAGTAGCGTGTCTGGATGCTGGGGTACCTGACATGTCTGTCTGTTATCCTCGATCACAAGGCTTCTCGAGGGCGTGGAAGCCCGAGGCATCCCACATCGAGCGCAGGGAATTACATGTCATAGACACGTATCTGAGGTTTTCCTCAACTTCCCATGTTCAACACAGGGTATGTTGCAAGATTAACGTCTAGCAGATACGGTTACACCAAAGGCGTTCCATCTGAGGTTTTCCTCAGGCATCTCATGTTTATCACGAGGTAGGCCGCGAGTTTAACATCTTGCGGAGACGGTTGAGAATTAAACGGGACCATCGCAGGGGGGCGACATCGAAGTTGGGCTTGAGCCTCTGGGAGGATTCCTACGTACCATTCCTTGACATGGATCAAAGTCCTCTTAGTTCAAATGATACAGTTTAACGTCATGCGGGACGATAATGAACCCTGACGTGAATAAACGACGGGTGGTGGGTGTCGGTGAGCCGACGTAAGTGAGGGACCTTGATCCACTATTGATGGTCTTGAACCTCATGGAGGCTTCCTACGTACCATGCCTTGACATGGATCAAAGACCTCGTAGTTCAGGTGGGGCTGGGTCACAATGGCTTACCACTGGACCAGGATGTAGTTTAACGTCATACTGGACGTAGGTAGAACACGACGTGAATTGGGTGATGGGTGGGCTTGAACCTCGTGGAGGCTTCCTACGTACCATGCCTTGACATGGATCAAAGACCTCGTAGTTCAGGTGAAAGTAGACCTTGGTCCACTGATGGTGGGCTTGAACCTCGTGGAGGCTTCCTACGTACCATGCCTTGACATGGATCAAAGACCTCGTAGTTCAGGTGAAAGTAGACCTTGGTCCACTGATGGTGGGCTTGAACCTCGTGGAGTCTTCCTACGTACCATGCCTTGACATGGATCAAAGACCTCGTAGTTCAGGTGAAAGTAGACCTTGGTCCACTGATGGTGGGCTTGAACCTCGTGGAGGCTTCCTACGTACCATGCCTTGACAGGGATCAAAGACCTCGTAGTTCAGGTGAGAGTAAACCTTGGTCCACTGATGGTGGTCTTGAACCTCGTGGAGGCTTCCTACGTACCATGCCTTGACATGGATCAAAGACCTCGTAGTTCAGGTGGGTTTGTCAGGGTCAGTGCTCACTCTAAGCCCACGTGAGTCATGCTCGGTGTGAGAAACAAGAGGTCGCAAGGACCTGACGATCACGTCGCGAAGGGTGCGTCCGTGAGAAGCGAAGAGGGGCTTACGCGTTGAGCGGCCCATGGTGTTGGGACTTACTCCAGGATGGAGGCCCATGGCGCGACAAAGCGCGGGAAAGATGGACCTTGGTCCGACAATGGGAGGTGCCTCGTTCCCTATCACGTCCTCCACTGACCTTGGTAGTGGGGAAGTACCGAGATGCACAGGTGCAATCATCCGTTCCAAAGGTTAGGGATTTACGCTCTGAGGCGACCCTTCCCCTGCGAACGTACACCACTCCGACAAGGAGGATCTCATTCCATGTGCGGAAGAGTTACCATTCCCGTGGAGACGAGCGGTGTAATGAGTGCTCGAGCTGGGGGGACCCTTCGTGAGGGAGACGAGGTTGGGTCACAGTTTAACGTCATGTGTTGAGGACGTGGTGCTTGGCAGTTTAACGTCCTGCAGCTCGGATGAGGTGGGTTCACTCCACACCCCTAGGGCTTACATAACCGGTACCCTCTGGTCCTTGGGGAAGGGAAGGTACCAGTAAGGCCACGGTAAAGGGGGGTCGCGGGAGGAACCATCGAGGGGTCCACGTTAGCGTGGCTATGCGAAGAAGCAATAGCCGTTAGCGTGCCTATGCGAAGAAGCATTGGGTGAAGCAACGCTACGGGAGGTGTTGTCCATGGGACTTTGAAATCACATCGTGCAAACCTGGAGGGTCGCACGGAAAGAGGAATCGCTAAGCAGAGGAGTGTGCTTTGCGAAGTGGGGTGCCTTGGCCTTAGCATGGGGTATAGGTGGGAGTGGGAGGTGCTTCGCGAAGTGGAACAGTGTTCGCGGAGCACTGCCTCGCGAAGAAGGAGTGGTTCACGAAGCAGGGTCCTGCCAAGCAATGTGCTTCGCGATGCATAGTTATCCGGCCTTGGCATAGGGATTACTAGCATGGGTTGGGTGTTTCGCGAAGCACAAGTGCTCCGCGGCTGCCCGGGTTCCCTTGGGAATCCCCTTCCCTTGCGAACGCCCTTGAGCTTCGCGAAGGGCATCCCTCTCGGAAGAGGGGCTCAAAACGAAGCAAATCAGAGTCGTCTCGCGAAGTAGAAATACCTCGCGGAGCTCATGATTCCCGGGGCAAAGCTTGCTTCGCGATTCGGGAGAGGAGAAGCCGAAGGGTCGGATTGTCCGTCTCCGGGACTCAGGGGGAGTCGAGTATTTATAGGGAAGGCGCGCCGCGATGCAGGGCTTGCGCGCCGCCTTCGGAGCTTCGCGGCGGCTCGCGAACGTCAAACGGGTTCGCGGAGGATTACCGCCTCTGGAGCTTCGCGGCGGCTCGCGAACGTCAAAAGGATTCGCGGAGGATTACCGCCTCCGGAGCTTCGCGGCGGCTCGCGAACGTCAAACCGGTTCGCGGAGGATTACCGCCTCCGGAGCTTCGCGGCGGCTCGCGAACGTCAAACCGGTTCGCGGAGGATTACCGCCTCCGGTGCTTCGCGGGGCTGCCAGGGTTGGGACGCTTCGCGGCGGGGCTCCGCGGCCGGGCTTCGCGGCTGAGCTTCGCGAGGCAGGGCGCCGGCTGTCTTTTTCGTTCCTTCCTTTCGGGCCATATTTTTGGCGCCAACAAACATATAATCATTGTATTCACACTTGGTCATTTAGTATGTCCAATGTTCTTACAGCAGATCATGGGAGGCCCTAAAATCCTGTGTCCTAGATGGTCATCCCTATTCTACTTCACATACCAATATTTCATAACATATATTCCATACAATCCCATTAAATACACATTGTTCCTAACTCTGAACGCTATCCAATCCATCAAAAATAACCTATAATACCATTCTTCTATGACCCATTTTCTTCAATACGAAAAAGGGACCACAAAGTTCCACTACCTTACTTCTTCAAGGTGATGGAGAGATAATGAAACCTGAGTCCCACACACAAAAGGCCCCGAAGTGGTGACTAGAACCAAGGGTATGGAATATCACACAAAATGGAAGGCATTAACCATTTTTAATGAAAATATAATTCGGATATAAGATGGTAAAAATACCAAAACGACACCAATATTTTTTATAAAGGAAACCGAATTGAAACCCATGCATGATTTAAACATAAACTCCGTCAAAATTACAACCATAGAACCAAATAAATTACCAAAATAAAGAGACTATGTATCACCATAGAATCAATCCCAACGCATGATATAGTAAAGTTTTGCACGGTCCTCGGCGTCCTCTTGGAAAACTAAAAATAGTTTTACAAACACAAGTTGAGTATACATGTATACCTAGTAGGAACACAAAATCCACACATGCACAAGTGGAAGAGCATACTAACTCCCATGTGAGAGAGAATTAGAACCTCAAACCACCTACCAAGGAGTACTAAATAGCCCCGTCATAAAAGGGAAAACTCTCCAAATAACTCAATTCAAATAATTAGTAGTATAACCATGTCGACATTTTTTTACCCCACACCACTTATTCATTGGTTGGTTGCTCTTCCCTAATAACTAATGTCTTGACGCTAAAAATGTTCAAAATTCAGTCCCACTACAACAACCTTCCCCCACTCACCTGGGCCTCCAACCACACACAAATCCCACCCACATACATCTGCACCATAACCACACCACACATCCTGACCACAAACACCTGGGCCTCAACAACGACACATCCCTCACACAAACACTTGGGCCCCACGTCCACAACAAAACATTCCTGAAGGATCTTGGACTATTGTAAACCTCGAGCTTTTATATCTTTCCCAAATATGCTCGAACGGTAAGAACTAGGAAAAATGTGTGAGGATGAATGTCATTAACTAGTCATGTAACCTCCCACTGGGAAGTTGGGAAATACACTCTCCCCCATGAAATGGGGGTGTTTGGAACATGGTTCCTAATATGGTTGGGGTGCGTAAAAAACAACAAGGATCTGAAATTTTATCATACATGTAAGAAAACACTCATCCCAACATACGATATTTAAAATGAACAAAAATCCCACACAAAACCACACTACGACTGCCCCTATATTCCCAAACACACAAACAGCCACAACAGATTATAAACCCAACCCCTTTTTCAATTAACCACAATCCATTCACTAATTTAGGGGTTCAAGTAAATTTATTCTTTCACTAACTAGGGTAACATTCAAGAACAACAAGTGAAACCATTTTAATAAGGCTAAAGACCACTATACATTGCCAAAGAAAACAAGGATGTACGTACCAAGGTAAGAAAATTCCTTTTAACACCCATTCATAAAAAAACAGATAATCAACAACCTATAGTCCCATTGCACACCTACTTTTTCCTAGACACTTGTTCAACAACTACCAACTATCATTCGTCAATGTTATCGCACACAATAATTCCATAGAATCCAAACCTGTAAAACCCACTACACAACAATGCCACACCTAAAACACCTATAAACAAAAATACATGACACAACACAGTTCTATATCCTCGTTTCCAAACCATTTCCCAGAAGTAGTCCCACTAAAAATAAGATTGACTTCCAATACATACAAAAATGGTAGTCCCACTGCCAATATATTTATCCATTCCATAATCAATCAATCTCTCAACTTGAGATTCCTTTTCACCTTTTGTACCACCCCATACACAAATCCCATAGAAATAACCACCAAACAGCTGCCCCACTACACAAACATACCCTTACAATTCACAGGAGAAACCCCTCTATCCACCCTCATACCCATAACAAGGTTACTAACAAAAACTTCACACAACCCCATGAACTATAAAACCCAACCAAAAACATCACACATTAACCCCATTATGACAATAATATTAATATTTATCATGAGGGGTTTATTAATTCCACTTTCAATAACATCTGACATCACTGAATAGGTTAGATGTTGGGTCATCTATTTATTTAACAATGAAAACATTATTAAGTAGATTTCATGTCAAAATCATTTAAAAAAGCATCATAACAAAAAATAGCATCACTGGTGCACCACCAAAGACCACCAATAAACATGATTAATAGATGAAATACAGCCACAAAAAACATAAAAACTAACCAAGATACAAGATATAGTAAAATGATCAACATTGACCATCTTCAATTATCTACCCATTATAATTTAATTATAATATTCCTAAAGTTATCTATTACTAATTGTATAAAATAATTCTCCTTTTCTTCACAAATAATCATTAGTATATGCACCCAATGATACAAAAAATGAATAGAGGTAGAATAATCCCTACTTATAAACAATAGATGGCCAAAACTTCTCGTTGCACCCAAAAAGGGGATCACGTGAGTAGTAGAAAAATGAAAAAAACCCAATCAGGAGGGGGATCTATCATAGGTGCACGACTGGTCTAGATAGAAAGGCCATAGGCACACAAAGAGGGAACAAAAGACACATTGAAAAGAATATATTCTGGTTTGGAAGAGCCATATCCTCTATTAAGGGAAGAACGGTTTCAGAAGTCATTAATGTGTTATCGACATCAATATCACATGGTTTGAATATTTCAAATTGTTTGATGAATTAAGATATTAAATATATAATTATTATCTTTTGAAATGGCCTTCAAAATTCCCAAACAAGGATTTATACATAGTATTTTTCAATTAAAAGGTACGAGAGGAGAGACTAGAAAACATGGGAGAAACATGGAAAGAGTCAAAATTTGGAAATGTGTGAGTTGTTGTTTGGTGTGCCTCTATTATGGTGTCCCACAATCATGGTGTTATTGTTATACTGCCTCTATTTCATTGTGCCATTATTACGGTGCCACCATCTTGGTGTACCATGGTTATGGTGCCATTGTTTCGGTGAAATCAGTTTATTTGAAAAATATTGAAACAAACAACTCTGATGCCCAAGAACACTACTAGAACAAGATTTTAATAAAACAATGGCCTAGGGAAATCCATTTCATTACATGGAAGAAAAACATGGTTTTTAATGTAAAAATATTTAAATGTTGGGTAAGTTTTAATGTTCAATTTCAAAGTGAAATTGATTCCATCGATCTAAATTGGATTAGTTTATGTATACTTGATATAATTGAACATTAAAAATAACTAAAAACAAAATTCATCTATATACATAAATTATATGAAAAATTAGTTTTGAATTAAAAATCGATAGTTTTTTCACTATTAATCAAAAAAGGAAACTTCTCAAAAATATACTAAAAATTCACCCAAAGTGTATTTTGGAATTTTTATGGAAAAAATGAATCTTATTTTGTTAAATATAAATTACCAATGTGTCCAAAAACAGATTTAAAATTATTTCTCCATTAACAGGTGGTAAAATTACCTTTTTGAAAAAAAATAGATATTATTTACAAAAATTGGATTTATTATTATTGTATACCTATAAAATCCATTGTGTGTGTATCAAAAATTTTGATTAAATATATTATGTGTAAATTTTATATAAAAATATAACTCAAAAGTATTTTGTTTAATTTGTTGATATGAAACTGTGTTTTTATATAGAATATTTTTTTCTCAGAAAAAGGATTTATTTATTTTCAATTAGTTCATACATTCACAAAAATTAATTTATAACTAACGTTTTATTTTTATATAAATTGTGTACATCACAATTTCACAATATAATTAGTCAAATTTATAACTTTTATTACAATTTATAGGTGGTTTAAAAAGTAATATTTTTATAATAATATTAGTTGTATCTTATTGTTTATTAAAACTTGAACTGGCATGTAATAGAAGCATTATAAGGGGCTCATAGTTGTTTGTAATACAAACAAAAAATATTTTATAATGTACAAAATGTTAATCTATGATTTGGGTTTAACACATTCCTGGATTCATGTAACATATAACTCAAGCCACACTTAATTATGCATATAACAAAATATATATTATGTTTTGTGGAAAATGTAATATAACAAAATATTAAATTTATTAGAAACTTTTTTCCAAAAATTCATGTTGTTAAACATTTTAACTAATTCAATGCTCTTATATGGCATGTCATATGCATGGCATGCGAATTTCCTATATTGTTCCTAAAATGGCGTGGGATCAATACTTCTTTTCCATCTTCTCATCAGGATAAGGATAGAAGATAAATCTTAGTTATCTCAATGGTAATATAAAATTTCAAGTTCCTCATCCTTTATTGAAATCAAATCTTCTTTAATAAGAAAAATATAGAATATTTAAATTTCCATTCAAAGCATTTTGGATTTTCTATGTACACTGGATAGATACTCCCATCCTCATCTCATTAAAAAATCCAATAGTGTTCTGAATATCCAATATATTGTCCCAAAATAGTAATACAAGAATATAAGCCTCTAACAAAGTTGTTGATATCTTGACACAAATGCCACTAAGAGATGCCCCAAACTGGTGTGATGCATGGCAACATGCAAGCCTCAATTAATGTCAGGGGCTTCTGAATTGTAATGATATCCTAGGGTGTGTCTTTGGGGAGACTATTCCCTCAATTCCAGAGTGTAGAACATTGGATATATTAAAATATAAATAGCTAATGTGAATATAAATATATGGAATAGAGAAAATATATACTAAAACAACTATACCAATAACCACCCTGGAAAAATAAGATATAAACAACCATGAAATAATAACCAACTGATAATAATAAATTTAATCGTATTCAAAAGAGCATGATGTATTTCATGTCTATATAAAGTGGAAATAAAGTACACATGGAAACATACTTTGAATAGAATACATGATATAAAAATAGTATGAAAGAACAAAAAGCAGTCCATGAAACCCAAGTTCTAAGCAAGTCATCATCTATAAAACTCACATCATAAGTCATCAATGTAGTCACACATCTGTAAGTGGAATTTTTCCCTTATCCACACCTTCATGCTTATAGTCTTCACGAGTTCCATCAATAACCTATAATGGGTGTGATATAAACTCATTAGGTCACCACTAATGTCTCCTATATATATAAACTTAGTGTAAATGAAATTGAAGTGTGATGATACAATAATGAAAATTAGAAAATAACTATAAATGGGTAGGCTCTGGTTCCTGACAGAAATCTAGGACGACACTACCATCTTTGTCCTGTGCTGGAATATTTCTGAACATGTATAAAGTGATGTAAATCTCAATATCACATTATTAGGGGGAACCATGCCCAATATCATATTATAGGGATTCCATGCCTAGTATTATAGTATATTGACTTTATACCTAGTATAACTATATTGGGATGCTATGGAAAATATCATAGTATTGTGGTTCCATACCCCATATGATAGTATAGGGTTTCCATGATCAGTGTCGTAGTATATGTACAACATTCCATGTATCACAGTATTGGGACTCCAGGCCCAATATCATAGTATATAGACTACATGTCTGTATCACATATATTAAGGGATGTAATGACCATACATAAGTATATAACATTAAGGTTCAACATGACCATATTCTATTCAATAAATAGTTTTTTCATTCCCATTTATATACATATCATACATGTGGGTTATCAAGACCATTTACAATAATAAATTAGGGAAATCAAGCCAATATGTTATTAATTATCAAGGGTATCCATGAAAATAAAAAATTAATTAATTAAATGTCAAAATAGAAACTAAAACTATTGACCATCATTCCAATGAGGGTGTAACTGTTTTCCATTTAATCAAGTGATATGGTCATACCAATCACAATAAATTCAATTCATTACAAATGTAAAGGGTGTTATCCATGATATTCCACCACATGAAATACATTATCAACATGATACAATAATTTATGAGTGTAACTAAACACAAGAAATGTGTTTTGGTTATTATAACATAACAGAAAATTAAGCATATAGAGGGCACACAAAATGTGATGGTTCTCTTAAAGGATTACAATCTCAACAGGTATTTGGGTTCAAAATATTCATTTGGTTCCATGTATGAAACTGAATTAAAGATTGATAAAAATTAGGGTAAATATGTCATGAAACTAGATTTTGGAACATATCACATGTTATAACACATAAATACGGGAAGAGATAATTAATAGACCATCTATTGTTTACTCTTAGTACTCTCCTCAGATAGTATCAACATTTAGTTTGGATGGGATTTGAAGAAATTTTAAGAATAGATAAACACCCAGAAATGATGTCATATAATCATGAACCACAATAACATTGTATTGGAGAAGGAAAATGATGATCATATAATGATTAATGAATAGAATATATGGAGGAATACATAGATACCAATGGAAGATAGATCATTTTGTTGATGGAGATGTTATCACGAAGCCTACATTCAGTCATTGTGGGTGCTCCTATGTGAAGAAAAATATCTCGTCCACTGGAAATAGGATAATATAAAAGAGGGGTAAAATATATATGAATTTAAGTTAAAAATGTTAAATTTCCTTAGAATTTTAGGATGCACAGTTTGTCCACATGGTTGGAAAAACATTTTTCCAACCATGATAAAGTGACTTTAATTAGAGGGAAACCCAAAAGTTTTTCTCCAATTAGATGGAGAAATAGTACAAAAAATGTGTCATAGACATTAACATTTTTTGTGATATTAAAATGGTAAAATGTACCTGTGAGAATGGTTATTGAAAACCATGTGCCCTTTTTCATCCCTCTATCTAGCACCCCGCACAATTAGCATACCATATGGAGTAGCCTCTAGGGTTTCTATTAACAATGCGGTGAGTGAATTTCTCCCACTCAACAAGGTTCTGATCTCATATCAATCCCAAGAACCCCCCCCCACACCACACACACACAACCTTTATAAACTCATTAGGGATCCATATTAGTTCTAATGGAAATAGGTATACTGAAATTTAAATGAACTATAATTGAGATAAAAACCATGTTCATACACAACTTGAAATAGTCATATAATCTGATACCATATAGAATACATGATACATGTAAATATAGAATGTAACCTAAACAATTAATATAGATAACTTGTATAATATCCCAACATTTATATAATTCATGGTTCTTAATGTATTAACCACTACTACAAAAGAGATCTCTAACACTGCTAGAATAGTCCCTTATCAAACTAAAGAAGTACTGACTACCACAACGTGATTAGAAGTCCTAGGATATTATTAGCAATTGAAAATTTCTGGTAAATGGATCATTTATCATAGATTTATGAATAATTCATAAAGGGTCACTTTATCATTTCTTGTATAAGGACTGCTAAAGGATAACATTTATCAGTGCTTGTATTTAGTGCTAACAAAAGGGCATAATACATTGTGATGCTACAATAATTTTCATAACTAGATACATGTAATATTGTAGTGTTAAGTAATAGAACTCCATATAACCCCAAATAAAACCATAAATTCTAAAAAATCATACACATATTCCAAAATTAAATAATATCAATACAAATAGTAGAAAAAACACTATGATAGGGGAAAATAACACATCTATATAAAAGAACAATGCTCGAATGATCATGAAAAATAACCTACCTATAAAAAAAGAAATTATTATTTTAATAATAATATAGTGGAATAAATTCATTAAAATTGGTTAGTTTTAAAATAAACATTAACTCATATACTATGAACATTGTGCATCAGATTGAGTTGTGGCTGATTCTTTAACTTCACACTGTTTATTTTTTACCTTAAATCATTACCTCTATAAAAATTAAATAAAAATTTATAAGATAAAAATGATATGTCTGTTATTTTATATAATATCAATTGTAATGATAAAAAAATAATATGGGATCGTTATCTAAATTTTGTAAAATGTGATGTGTGTCGTAAATTAAAATGATACATGTATATTGAAATGACATAATTGAAGTCATATAGGTCACAACATGCATTGTATTAATGTTTTTTTGTTTTTTACACATCCCAAATGACATATATATCATTGTCCTAAATTATCGAATCAATATTAATATGTTTCCTTAGTTTATAGTATTTCACTTTTGTTTTTTTCTGATTTGTAATTTTAAACAAGAAACATGATCTTTGAGTCATCCCGATCATATAGTGTGTGTGTCTAATGTTAGACTCATTCCTACACATCAAAAATGAATTAATAATTTTTTTTCCTAAATTATCAAGAAATTATGATCATGTTATATTTTTTTTTCTGAGAGGGACACTTTTTGATATAAAATCTCAATTTCAAATTGATAATAGAGACTTCAAGTCATACCAAGAAAATAGTGTATCAGATTCACGCGACAATGATTCATACAAATCAAAAATAATTTATGGATCATTTTCTAAATGTATCAAAATAATATATATGCATTTGTTTAGTTTTCAGAATGTTTTTCAATTTAAAATAAAAATACACATTAGAGTTATAACTGTCACACAATGCAACAGATTTAGATGATCTTGATTTCTACATCTCCAAAATGACTTATGGATCATTATCATAATGTATAGAAACAATCATAATGAATTTTACAATTTTTTCGAATGTTATTTTTCTTTTTTTCCAAAATTTATGTCAATTTTATATAAAAGAGACTCACCTTCTCTCATATAGGTCATACAGTGTGTCAGATTGAGGTGAAACTAATTCCTACACATCCCAAAAAGACATATGGATCAATTTTTAAATGTATCAAACCAATCTGAGTTCATTTTAATGGTTTTGAGTATGCCAATTTTACTTCTTACTAATATGTCATTTTAATCTGGAAACAAATACTTTCAGTCATACCAGTCACATAATATTTGGGTTGCAAATGTCACTAAAAAATAATTTTCACAAATTAATTATGAATCATTTTCTTACATTATCAAGAAAATATGAGTGTGTTATCTTGGTTTTGAGTCAGTGACACTTTTTGAACTAAAATATCATCCTTAAACTGATAATGGAGACTTTGAGTCATACTAAGAACATAGTGTATTAGATTGAGGTGATTATAATTCCTACACTTAAAAGATGACATATAGATTGTTTTCATAAAGAATCAAAACAATATGAATGAATTTGATTGGTTTGGAGTTTGTTAGTTGTATTTTTTTTTCTAATATTGATGTTTATTTTCAATTTAAAGAAACACTATGACTCATACCGGTCACACCGTGTGTCAGATTGGGGTTATGATAATTATTACACACCCTAAATTAATTATGCATTTCTTCTATAAGGTATAAATGTAATATGACAGTTTTTTCTCAATTTTGAGTAATCTACTAGTGTGTCTCACTAAAATTACATTTCAAACATAAAATGATAACTTTGAGTCATAACGGTCACATCATATGTTGTTTTGACATAAGACATATTAATAAACATAAAAAATGAATTATGAATCGTTTTCCTAATTTTTAACACAATTTTATAGAATATTAGTGGTCTTCCATGAGTGAAACTTTTTGATCTAAAATGTTACTTTTTAAAGGATAACAGAGAATTTGAGTCATATAGGGCACACTGTGCATCAAATTGAGGTGAGACTAATTCTTACACATTGAAAATGATGTATGGATATTTTTTATATGAAATAAAAATAATATAAATGATTTTATCATTTTTTTAGTTTTTAGTTATATTTTTTACTAAATTTGATGTCAAGTTTAAATAAAATGATGGACTTAGAGTCATAGTTGTCACACAGTGCATTAGTTTGAGGAGTAGATAATTCCTAAAAATTCCAAACAACTTATAGAAATTTCTTACAAGGTATTAAAGCAATAAAAATATGTTTTAGTCACTTTTGAGAATGCAATAATTGGTTTTTTCTAAAAAAAAATTAAACAAGAAACACAAAATTTCACTCATATTGGTCACATTGTGTGTGGGCTTTACATGGGACTGATTTCAAAAAGTCAAAAATGAATTACGAATCTTTTTTGTTAATTTCAATACAATATGATTTTATTTTCTAGGTTTTTAGGAGTGAATCTTTTTGAACTAAATTTAAATTTTAAATTGATAATAGAGACATTGAGCCATAATAGCCACATCATGTATCAGATTATGGTATAGCAGATTCATATACATTTGAAATGATTTATAGATCATTTTCCAAGATTATCAAAGTAGTCCAAATGAATTTTCTTGTTTTTCAAAGTGTCAATTGTCTTTTTTTCTAAAATGGATGTTAATTTTAAATAATAAGATGCATGTGGAGTCATAATGTTCGCACCATGTGTCATATTGAAGAGAGGTGTATTCTAACACATCCCCAATGACTTTTGGGTTTTAGATAATGGTTGGAACCTGAAAGAACCATGTTAATGATCAATGCACTAGGAAATGCAATGATGGTCCTCCAGAACAACCAAATGTTATAGGAAATTGATTGAAAAATCATATTGCTATACTTATACAAGCTATGAATCATGCTGGACATTTAAATGAGCAGAGAAAGGAACAATATTGTATTGAGTCCTTCATAAGGCAACATCCACCTTCTTTCAGTGGGTATTCTAATCCACTTGTTGCTGAACAGTGGATCAGTAACATTGGAAGGATATTTTACATACTTCGATGTTTAGAACATCAAAAATTCATTTTGGTTGTTTACCATTTCGAAGGTGAATCAGACCAGTGGTGAATTATAATTAAGAATAAAAGGCCCCAAGATGAAATTGAATCCATGGAATGGGACGTGTTCAAGAACTTTTTATCAATATGTACATCCCTCACATTCATCGAACAATGATGGAAAAGGAGTTTCTTGAGCATAACAAAAAGGATGATGTATCTATTGTTATGTATGAGGTGAATTTTACAAGGCCTACCGGGTATGGATTAGGCTTTTTCATCCTGCCTGAATGTAAAGTTGATCGATTCTTCAGTGGATTAAAACCAAGTCTTCGAAGGGAATTAGCAATAGGAGACTTCAGTAGCTATGAAGAAATTGTGTTTTGTTCTGTCAAGATAGAACGTGAAGTTGGTGTTACATATCCATCTCTTGGTTTTAACAGGAAACAAATTATGGATTTTAAGGAAAAATTTCAAAATAATGGTGAAAAGAAGGAGAATGTTTCTTTATGCTCATTGTGTGGAAAGAAGCATGGTGGAGATTGTCTTAAAGGGACTAGAAATTTTTTTAAGTGTGTAAAACAAGGTCATTGAGCAGATGAGTTCTAATGTAATGGGAAAAAGGTATATAATGAAGTGAATGGAGAAAAGGCTTCAGAGAATGCACCACCAACACTTCAATGCTACAAGTGCAGGGAAATGGGGCATTATGTTAAACGATGCCCTAATCCAAGGGTAAATGATGACCGATATCAACAACCTCTGTAGGCAATGGATGAAGGGAAAACACATGCGATCACTATAGGTGATGTTGAATATGACAATGAATTGGTGGAATGATTAAGTGCTTATGTATTGGGATTCCAAAATAGTATTATAGAATCTCATTTATAGTATCATGGAATATTGGAATATTATGTATTGGTTTGTTGTGGTATTAAATAATTATATGGTATGAGTAACCATGTACAATGATTGAAATATTTTTGGAAAGCACATAATATGCGCATAATGAAGTGATAAGGAGATATGGAAATGTTTGAAAGTATTAATGAGCTCATGACTGATGTAAGGAAAAAGTTATATCCTCGTCTGAGTGTATAGAATTTTTTTGATTTTGGTATGTTGAAAGGGATAACTTTTCACAGCATTCATGTTTTCACTATGATTCTATGGTAACTCATGTTTCAAAAGAATACATGATTAAGGAATTCACATGTTTGGAATTTGACCAACAAGATATATCTTATGATATATGGGGGATAAATGATGGTATTCCCATGCCTGGTAGATGGCCTTTTTAGAAATTATTTTCTTTATAATATGAGATTGGACAAAATTATTTTCGATTAGCCTATATGTTGGAATTGATTACGTTGGACATCAGATAGTATTGTTTTAGGCAAAAACATTTTTCCTAAAATGTTATAATAGTATAGTGTTAGAAAAAGTACAACATGCAAGACGAGTGGCAACCAGTCATGTCGGGCAAGGATGCGGGAATCAAACCCACAACCGAAGTGCGACATGCCTTTATCGCCTACCACAGGCCTACAAGAAGTCCATGGTTTGTAGAAATTAGTTTTATTTTATTATGTGGTATGATAGATGAAGTATAAGTCCATTTTAGGAACTATATACAATTAATCAGACCATAGATGGACTTATGTATATTTAATAACTTTTTCTAACCATATGTTTGAGACAGATGGAATGACCTGTCATTCTATTGCATGATCTTCTCACACTTCACAAATGAAAAATTCAACACCATTTCATTAAGATATGAAGTGGAAATTCTTCAAGGGATGACCAATAGTGAGATTGTAACAAAATCAAGTAAATATTTCTTCTAATTCAAAATTTTCAAATTTATGGAAAGGATCTTGAAATCCAAAAATTTTCCCCTAGTACCCTCATATCCGATGAATCAAATGGTACATTAAATCATTAGAAATTTATGGCTTTGTGATTATTGGATCTTTCATAGCCGTGTTCTCTTCCACTCTCCATAAGAACTTGATGGTTAGATTTCTCTTAAATATCCATGTTTTCACCTATGTTCTCCTATATGGAAACCCAGTGTTGAGTTAATTTGGGTAACTATTACATTTCATACTTTACATTTTAAAATTAATTTCTAGTATTCCTTTTTATGATGTGGGGTTTTATCAATGAAACTTTCTGACGAATTTCGAGGGCAAAATTCATTTTTAGGTGGGGTAGAATGTAACGCCTCGAGATTTTATGAGAACTATTCTTTTAAATTTCATGGATTTCTTTTGTTTTACGCTTCACCAAGATTATCCTACACTATATGCAACACCATATTAACTTCTATTATACACAACACTATTCATGACTTGTGTTGCACACAATTTCAAGTTCTTTCAAATAAAATTAATTTTAAACAACCCCAAGTATATATTTTGATCAATGTATAACTAATCATTATTTAGATTATGTTATACGCCACACCAAAGGATGCTTTCCCTACACGCAACCCTGACATGGATTTCATTACATGGAAGAGCAACCTTCCTCGATAGCGTGTGTTGTACACAATTCCAAGTTTTACTAAGTGAGATATTGTTATAATATTATCATTAACTATCCATTATGAATAGTATTAAATAAATTTTGAATTTTGTAACATTATCATTCATCTTACACATTTTCTAGATCATGGTATGAGAAAAAAATAATTTTTTTGGGTAAAATAAGTATTTTTTAAAAAAGTGCAGGTTTTCCGCCATTTGATGTCGCACCCATTGTAAATCTAATTTCGAAAATGTTTATAAGATATATTTTAAAAAATTAACATTTCCTTGTGAATCAGTATATAAAAATTTATGTTGGATAACATTTTGATATTTTTTTGATAAAGTTCATATTTTTTTGATATTTTTCTGATAACGTTCATATTTTGATGAATAGTAAAAATACGCAAAATTTTAATTAAAAAAACTTTTTTCATCAAGATAATTTAGATGGTTAAATTATCATATTGAATTGTTTTAACGTATAAATATAATATATTTTTACCTTTTAATATAATTTTTGTCATTATCAATAATTTTACATTGAATTTATAGGTAAATATATTTCAATCTTTTGCAATGTTTTAAATAAAAACCCATTTTTTCGACATAGGGATTAATTTTAAATTTATTCTTGCATATTCTCTATATTTAATTTAGAAAAATGGAATAAATATTTGGAATTAGTAGCACTAAATTATGTTAATTGGATACTTTTAATTTCTACTGTAAATTTTATTTATCACAGTTAAAGGTAAATATGGAAATAAAGGGTAACAATAATATTATAAAATTATCCTAACACCTGCCAAAATACTATTGGATGAATAAAAGTTGACCCATATCACCTAAGGGTCAGAATAGATTTATTTCTTTGACTTTTGGCCAGGAAAATGATGTAATTATTTTTAAAACCAAAGAAAGTGACAACATGTCACTCTTTTATATCTTATTTGTGCTATAATTTTAATTTGGTGATAAAAATAATAAAACATAGAAAATAAATAGTCTCCATAATTATAATACAATTATATACATCATGAGAATTTATTTATCATTTTTAGGGACTATATAATTATCATTAATGATGACACAATGGTGATGTAGAAATTATTTTATTGATTGAAATATCAAATATATGTTTTTGAAAATATTAAAATAAATATTATATGAACTATTTCATGTTCTCCACGAATTTCATAAGAATATATGACATATAATGAATCTATTAAATATTTTGGTTCCAATATATCTTCTCTGTGGATTTTATTTTAATTCAAATAAATGAATAGTGTCAAAATTGACAGTATTGTTATTTTACAAAAAAAAACATATCATTAAATTGTTTAAAAATAAAAAAATTGTTTAAAGATTATAAATTGAAATTTATATGGTCGAAAATGTCATAATGTATCCAAAAATGGGAAATTAAAAACACAGAAGTAATTATTTGTAACAGTTTAAAATTTAGAATATTACTACCACAAATAAAATTAAATGGATTAAATAAAGATAAATCAAGTTTATAAATTTTAAAATAAATTCCAAAAATCTCTAAATTTTATTATATAATGATATTACAACCATATAACATCTCATATTTGATGTTGAGTCATTTTGGATTTTGTTATGTGTTTTTGGGTTTATTATAAATTAATATTTTAGAGGTTTCCAAAAGTGCCCCTCTCCTCTCTTATAAATGGGCACCTCCTCCCTCTCCTCCTCACCACATATTGAGGTTTCATGATCAGGCAAACCCTATCCATTTCTCATATCCACTTTACTAAAAACATACTAGAGGTCTGGGTTTTCTTCAAAGACCAACTTTAGTTCCCTAAGAGGAGGTTTAGAAGAAACACGTCGAAGATGAGGTAATATCCTTTACAAATTCATTCAATTTTTTTTTACTTCTACTTCACCTTATTAGGATTTTTCATTTTAAATTAATAGAATCAGTATAAAAAATATAATTATATATTATTATAAATATGAAACAACTCTATTTCACCTTCTATCCATCCTACAGAAATGATATCACCGCGTGTGCGTACGTAAGGAATACCGTCTCCATGTCGTAGTGTAATCTATAGTTCCACCACCACATTACATGGATGGGTATAATGGTGGAAGAAATAACTATATATGATTATTATAACATGATAAAAATTCTTAGATATTATATAATCCACTCTAATACCATTCAACAATTATGGGAACAATATCGTCGCCCGTGCGTATATATGGATTACCGTCTCCACGACGCGATGAGATCCATTCTCCTTGTTAACCATCCAAAAATTATTATAAAGTATATATAATAGATAATATTGAAATTTATGACATAATAATGATACTAGATTTATGTTCATATATTTTTCATTTACATAACTCCGTTAAATTCAATAAGGAAATAAAAACAACATTCATGCGTACATACGGCCTACTGTCTCCATGAACGGCGTTTTTAATTCCATTTAATGATCAATAATATATATTTATATGATGAATATATATTATATATAAATCATGTATTACATTCTGGAATTATTTAAATTAGTATATAATTAATAATATCTTGAACAACATGTTCAAACACGTACGATATATGAAACGATTTTACCCAAAGCGCTGCTTTAACATGGAATTGAGAAAATAACGGGTAATATAAAGTCATAAGTGAATCATATATGATTTCATAAATATAATTATTGTTCTGTTACAATTAAATAATATTTTTAAACCCACTATAAAAGATTTTCAGACATGTACGGATGAAATTGGACCTATGGTAAGAGATAATTTTTCAATCTCATTTTTATCCGAGATTTATTATATGTAAGTATTTAATAGGGTTTTATTTATCATCCATGTTCGTGTTTTATAAAAATGTTATCATTAAATGTTTACTACTCTTCCATGTATTTTTAAAGTAATTTTTACCCATTTCTGAAATTTCCTATGTGGTATGGAAGAAATATTTCTTTTGCTTACCATACGATATATGTTTTCACTTTTCCGGAAAAATTATGAGAAGATTCTTTTTTATCTCAAACAGCCTGAACAGATTTCTACGGTTTCATAATGCCTTATTTTAATGAAGATTACTCTATATTATTTAATGATTATTTTCAAAGAAAATCATTTTCTTTTAAAATTTCATGGCATTTTTTTAAAAGAAAATGATTTTGAAAAAGAAATTATATTTTCCTCAAGAATTCATATCAGGTGTTTTATCAAAACTATTTTCCTTATATGAAGAAATTATATAGTATGTTTATTTTTCCAGTATAATGTATCTATTATTTACATGTTTTGATTTTTCTTATGATCAAATTATATCCAATTTTTTTATATTGATTATGTTATGATGGGATGATGTTTATGAAACCCATTTTATGCATTGGGTTATGATGGATGATTTATGTTTATTTTGTGGAACACAAAAGAATTATTTCTTTATGAGATGGGTGGGACCTATATCTCCCTCCAATTCATTGGGTAAATATTTATATCTTCTGAGATAGATATTTCTAGAACGGAAAGTGAATATGGTTTAGTAATATAGGGATGGAACAACAAGTAATCCTGGTTCAATAATGGACTTTGTTCACTATGATGGTCCTGGCAGAAATTCCGTGGCTACTATGGAAATCATAATATCTGATTAATAGTTTTCCACAATTACATGTTTTATTCCCATTTATTTTATCATGATTTATGTTCCTTTATCATCTATGCCTTATGTACTGCCAAGATTTATTTCACAACTCAAGATTTTGATGATTAACCTTCATGTTCATGTTTTTTAATTTAAAATGTATAAGTTTTGTTTTATCTTATCCATGCTTACCCTTACTGAGCATTTGATCTCACCCTTTAAATGTTTTCTTTTCCCATGGAAATAAAGCATGTTTTTATGTAAGAAAACAAAAGGGGAGTACCTTTATGGATGATGATGATGATCTTTCACCATGATCAGAAGATTATGTTCCAAGATTCCAAAGAGACTAAACTATTATGGTCCTTGGGTGTATGTTTTTATTATGTATTATGTATTCCAAAAAATTAATGTAATGTCCATGTACATCAAGGTTGGGTCTCTACACTCCGCCCCTTCATGTGTCCAGAATGGGTTGTCCTTCGTCCCTCTAGTACCTTCCACGGGCCGCCAAAGTTGTTATGGTGGTATATTTTCTGAACCGTTTTCACCAATGGGCCTCTCAGGTCACCGCCATCCATTATGAGGCCCTAGAATAATATTTCCTCTAATTTAAAAATTCATCTACCATGAACCCATGATAGGAGGTTATCGAGACTTTTTCGTGTCATCTCGGGCCCTCCACAATAGAGGTTTAAATCAAAGGGTAGCTTTCAGGATTGTAGTTCATCTATTTCTGGGAAGGAATGAATCCCATATATTAAATCGCCATGAAAATTCAACCTCCCTCTTAACACGGGAATCGCAGATCAACTTGTTCATGGGTTGATCGGTGTTCATTTTATAAAAGAATAGGGGAAAACATCAAAATAATACAACCCCTACATCTTTGATGTTGGATGTCAAATCATTCATCTTCGAGGGCTCAAGGAGTTGATGTCATCTCTTCCGAATCACTTCTTCAAGGATCATTAATGTTGGTGAATTCTAACCAAAATTATTCATCATTCTTCTATGCATAGGAATTACCATTGTAGATTCTTCAGAGAGACAGCAAGGTTTAATTCAATCATCTACAAAATTCCTAATAATTAAAGGGAATATGTCACAGAATTTTACATTCATTGTGATGTCTCCTCACCATGCTATTTCATTTATTAAAAAATGATTTTTTGGATACCATTATGGTATTGTTACATTGCGAGATAATATCCATTAATGAGCCTCATTAATAGGCATCTTCTCCAATTTTTTGTCACTTTATCACCCCACAGCTGTGTCACTATTCGTCGCTCTACGGATGAGAATGTAATATAATAATTCAGTTAAATTATGTTATTTTCTTTCCCGAAAAGTCTAAAAATAACATTTCCACTCGCTCCATTCCAGCCAATGTTAATTCATTTATAGGTGAATCTCAGCATACTGAGTTCAACGGTGCCCCCTAAATTTCGAACCAAGAAACGGTTCAAGAGATAGAAAAACATTCTCGCACATTTACGGAATGTACCTATAAAAAGATCAAAATTAAATTATTGGATCTTTGGGCCACAGAATCACATTTTGTCCCATTTCACAGTATCGAAATAATATTATATATTTAATAAAATTACACAAAAATTCTGAGTCATTACATTCTCCCAACCTTATTGTTATACATCCCCGATATCCAAAACAACAACTAAACAAAAAGATGGGGGGGGGGGTACAAAGTACTATTAAGAGCCTCCTACTCCCATTTTATCTCCTAGAGATTCCCTTGCTTCCCCTGAACGTGCTCTAGAGGAGTCAATTGTCCATGTAAAACTCACTCTTGTCGAACCTTTGTCTCAACTGGGACCTCTGCAAACATAGCCCCATTTTCAATGTCCATCTTGCACTAATTGCTGACGTGGGATGGATCATTCACATACATCATCAGCTGCGACATTTGGAAAACAACATGCACTCATTGCATCTATGGGGGGAGAGATAGGTGGTGCACCACCTCGCTAACTCGACTTAGGATTTGAAAAGGTCTGATAAACATCATAGATAGCTTTCCACCCCGTCCAAATCTCTGTAATCCTCATCGGGGTGAGACCCCAAAGAAAAAATGATCACCCTCCTGAAACTCCAAGGGTCTTCATCTCCTATAGGCATAATACTTTTTCATGCTATATAAAGTCCTCATCTTCTCCTAGATGATCTGCACTGCCTTAGTGGCAGCCCTTAAAAATTATGGTAAAAGGTGTGTAGAATATCCCGGGTCTGTCCAGCATATAGGTGATCTGATTGGCCGCCTGTACAAGGCCTAAAATAGTGCCATGTCGATGGTGGAGTGATAGTTGTTCTTGTATGAAAACTTCACCAGTGGTAGGAGGTCCTCCCAATAATGTGAAAAATCTAGGACACAAGCACGAAGCATATCCTCCATTGTATGTATGGTTCACTCAGTCTAACCATCCCTATGGGGGTGAACAGTTGTGCTCAGGCATAGTTGAGTCCCGAATGCCTCCTATAATCCCCTCCATAGTAGAGATATAAAGCGAACATCATGATCTGAGATGATTTTTGAAAGAACCCAATGAATATTCACAATCTCCTAGAGGTAGAGGCATCCAAAGACCTCTTCTGGTCCCTCCTCTTATATGGATAGGAAGTGAGATGACATGTTGAGTAAGTCAAAAATCACCCAGATAGAGTCATGGCCTCTGGATGTATGTGGTAACCCTGTCCCAATGTCCATCGAGATACCATCCCACTTCCACTCTGGTACCTCATGTTGTTAGGCCATTCCATCAGGAACCTAATTCTTGGCCATCACATGCTGATAAGTGAGGCATCGTGAAACAAACTCGGCCACTGCTTTCTTCATCCCTGCACACCAGTACTAACGTTAGAGGTCCTAATACATCGTCTCCACTCCATGATGTACTATCAATGTTAATTTATGAAACTCCCTCAACACCTCCTCCTGCAATGCAACAAGTACTACGGTGTTCCCTCTGAAAAGTATGAGGTTCTCCCCACCTATCAAAAATCCATTAGGATCCCATCCTGAGGATAACAAAGAACGTCGAGCCTCATAGTCCACATCCACAAATTTTGCTCCCCGACTTGCTATAAGTGTGGGGGTGTTAGTAATATATTAATGTTAAGCAATATAACCAACATCCACAAAGGTTTTCTGCATCGTGCCTAACTGATGTTTTTCTCACTCAGCAGTTGAAACATGGTCCTCTTGTTGAGTGCATCTTCTACCACATTCCTCTTTCTAGGAGTATAGACAATCTCAAAGTTATATTCTTGGAAGAACTGTAGCTATAGTTTATTCCAAATGATCAGATATTTCTGGGAGAAGATATATCTGAGACTCTTGGAGTTAGAATAAACTTTAAACCATTCACCCATCAAGTAGTTCCGCCACATCTTCAAGGAAAATACCATTACTGCAAACTCTAGTTCATGGGTCACATAGTTCTGCTCATGTTGTCTAATCTGTCATGAGATATAGATGATCAATACACACTTCTTCGTCAAGAAAAACCCAATTTTAGTCACTGATACGTTGCAATAAACTGCATACCCAACACCCTCCTCAGGTGGTCTCAATATTGGGGAACTAGTCAATCTACGCCTAATCTACTGGAAACTCTGCTGGCATTTCTATGTTCACACGAAGGAATGTCTCTTTCGTGTCAATGATGATAAGGGTGATGCCACCCTAGAAAATTCAGGTACGATCCTTCGATAATAACCATCCAACACCATGATTCTCCGAATCTTAGTCATGATCCTCGGTGTCTCCCAAGAAAGCACTGCCTCTATCATCTCATGATTTACCACAAGTCTTACATCTGATATGCGGTGTACCACAATATGGACTTCTCATATCCAAAACTAACAGTTCAAGTGCTTACCATAAAGTTGGTTATCCTGGAGTGTATCCAAGACCATTAATAGGTGTATAGTGTGATCCTCTTCTAATGCTGAGTACACCAAGATGTCATCAATAAAGACCACAATGAACAAGCCAAGGTAAAGCTAGAAAGTCGTATTCATGATGCCGACGAACACTAATATATCATTGGTCATGCTAAAATAAATCCATATGAACTCATAGTGGTCATAATATCAGATGAAGGCTATCTTCATTACATCCTAATCCCATACCCAAAGCTGGTGATTCCTTAATCTGATGTCTATATTTGATAACCACATAACTCCCTTCAGCTAGTCTAAGAGGTCATCAATTTTTCACAGTGGATACTTATTCTTCATGGTCACCTGGTTCAGGATCCAGAATTCCACGCACAACCTCAAACTCCTATCTACCATCTCGGAAAAAAGCATTGGGGCTACACATGGTGAAACAATGGTCCATAAAAACCCCATTACTTTCAAGTCCTCTAACTATAACCTCAGCTTGTGAAGCTCCACGGGAGGCATCCGATATGTCGGTGTGGATATCAGTGTCATCCCAGGGTATATGTTAATTATAAATTTTACCTCTATATGAGGAGTTAGTCCTAAATCATTATCAAGGAATACATCCTCAGACTCATCCACCACTACTAAAAGGTTAGTCTCCTCTCATCAATTACACTGAGGGTGAGACTAGCCAACCTGTGACTGATCAGCTACATCCTCCTCCAAGAACATCTTTCTTGCACTGAAAGTGTTTCCTTCTCATCAATGAAGGAAAAAATAGTCCCATCTCCATGGAAACCTCTAAATATATGCCTAAAATAGAGAACTGAGCATGAATTATATATAACTAGTCTATACCCAGGATAATGTCATAAGGCCTCGAAATTACTACAAGGAAATCCCAGCCAAAGCTCTCACCACCTAGTGAAATCTCACACTATAGGCACTAGTTTGGGATCGTCAAATCCCCCCTCCCCATGTAGGAGTCTCTAGCTACAATGATCGAGCAGACAGCTCCACCAGAATCATCGAGCTCCGAAATACACTCGTGGAAATGAAGGATTGAGAAGAACTTATATATATTAGAATTGAAGATAGGGTGGGGAAGACATAGATTATACCACAGATCATCTCTTGAGTGCCATGTTCATAAGCCTCCACTCCCTGAAGCTGTACTCCACCCTGTCAGCCTACTACTTGAGGTCAGGGTGGAAAACCTTGGGGTGGTGGTGGTAACACCTCAAATCACCACCCACCATCGGCTGCTCGACATGATCCCCTTCCATATACGCCTCCCAACAGACCTCCTTGATTTAACAGCTTCCTTTGTCTCAACGGCCCCTCGACCATCTTATGTGCAACTGTGCGGTAGGTCTGGATGTCCCAAGCCATGTTTCCTTTCCAGGTGCATGAGTAGAAAATATGGGTTCCTAGATGACTACCTCTAGTATGGGAGCCTCACACTTCTGACCCAGTGTCTGGGGGTCTCCCTCTAAAAGACCTAGAATGTGTGGGCCCTCACTTTTTATGACTATATGTTGCTGAATAATTTGTCACATAGGGACTACTGGTGGCTCTAACTATCGGTGCCTGCTCCTCCAAGAATATCTCTACCTGATGGGATCGCTCCAGTACCCCGTCCTAGGTATAGATGAAAAGAGACATCACTGATGCCCTGATCTCCCACCTGAGTCCCTACTCAAAGGCTCAATTCCTAAAGAAAGGGTCTCACACCATATCTGTGGATTAGAAAGAGATGTCGGTGATCCTCGCTAAGTACTCAACTACCATCATGCTACCTTGCAGATGGTGAAGAAGCTACTGAATGCACATAGAGCACAATATCATGGGAAAAAACTCTTAAAATAAAATTTGCCTGAAGTATTCCCAGGTAAGGGTTGCTTCATCATTTGTATGCATTTTCTAGCTCCACTACCTCCCTAATGATCCCTACAGATGGCTCACTACCGTGATCACCATATGATAAAGCGGTGTCATCACTGAGAGAAATTCCCTCTTCACTGACTTGAGACAGTCCCCAACAACCTAAGGATTTGTCTCTATTCTGAACCTAGGAGGTCTCTATCTCTCAAACTCATATAGGGAACTGATCCTACAAACTTCGACTCTAGATGCTGACCATAAGATGGTGGTATCCTTAGTCCCCACTAGATGGGGCCATCTCTAGTAATGGCCCCTGAACAATTGCCTCTTCGGTATGCAGTATTTCATTACGACCTCATTTTAGAATCCTTCCTGGCCATCCACATGGAGGCATCTTGAGAAAGTTCAAGATGTACCACAGTAAGCAGGTTATAACTGGTGAGCTGACTTTTATTCAAAACAACATATGGGGACACATATGTAACAATTATTATTGCCTATAGAGCTGAAAATAATAATTCAAGGTCATGCTTCTTGGATACACCTGCCACCTCACTAACACTGGACTCCTCGAATCTGAATGTAGGACTTGTAACACTTAACACTATTTCCACAAAACAAAACGCAAGCTTCCATTCTTTGTGGTAGGACCTATGACCATTTGATACCACTTTTTCATGACATTTCCCCTAAGGCCTATACTGTGACTACCCCAATCCCACCCCCTGAAGTCCAGGTGTAACGCCCCGACCCTAGTTACCCAGAGTCGATGCATTATTACATAATATTAGCATGATCACAAAAGATCAAGTCTCCAAAAACCTATTATTTTTGTAGCCTTCAAAACATTTACATTGAAAATATTCTTATAAGCTTTTAAGAGAAGCATCGAAAATTTTATAACGACGTAAAATAATCTTACCCACCGTATAAGTTAAAAACGACATTCATACCTTAATTCTGTCGAAAAGGATAAAAGGACCTTGTTTGGAAAATGACGAAAATATTCCTTTATAAATATCATATAAAAGTCAAACATGGGTATAAATGACATTAAAACATATTCTATTAAATAGTAAGAATGTTTTGAAATACATTTTTAAGAAACATGGGTGTTGATCATAAAGGGGTCCCAGTAGATATAAACAATCTCGGATAATGTAGAGATTTTGAAATAAACCCTTAACTTGTACATTCCCTTGGTCGAGGGTTGGTTAACCTCTAGTATGATAGCTAAATCATTGTTATTAAATTATACAAGAATAATATACATAAATAAGATATCATATTTTATCTTTTAATATTTCTTTGTCAATAATATTTTAGTATTATCATCGTTTTGGGTGTTCACTTACTCGTTTTTTTTATATTTTTTTTGTTAAATAAGCCGTATTTGTTACCCATAGGTTGTATCATATTCATATCCCGAATGATATCAAGTCCTTAAACATTATTTTTAATCATCAAATGAAAATTAGTCTTGAATGGATATGATGGGGAATGAATCTCATCTCGTCTGTGGAGACGGTAGTTCATACGTACGCACAAGCGACAATATCATTATTTTGATATTAAAATAATATATAATTGGATGGTACCATATATACAGAATAAGTATCATGATATAATTATTATTTACATGAATTACACAACATTATTATACCCATCCAAATAATAATGTATTCAATAACAATTACACCACGATGTGGTGACGGTAAGTCGTACGTACGCACGTATGGTGAAATGTCATCCAACGGATTGATAGATTACTAAATATGGTTGTACCATTTTTATACTAACATCATTTTATATAAAAGATACTGGATTTATTATTTTATAATGTAAATAAAAAAGAAAGATGAAGTGGAAGAAGAAAGGAACTTGAAATTGGATGGTGAAAACATTACCTCTTCTGCGGGTTCTTCCCTTTTATTTAATCAAAAGGGTTCCTTAGGTTGGATTTATGATCAAACTATGGAATCTATGTTGAAGTGAGGGAAGATTAATGTATATTTGGGTTGGTTTAGGCCGATCCAAAATTATTTAAAGGGGTGAATTAGAAAGAAGGGTGATTTCCCTTTTATAAGAGGGTTGAGGGGCACCTTAGGAAAAGCTAGAAGTATTATTTTATAATAAAATAATTTCGGTTTATAATATCTCCAAAGTGGATTATTTAAATTCTAAGGTGGGGTTGGGTTGATAACCACTCAACAAATAGGTTTTAGACTGGTTTGTGTCTCTATATTAGCTTTATCTATTAGATTTAACTCTTAGATAAATAGTTTTACATTTACCATGTCTCTTTGTATTTTTATATTATATGGTTAATAAAAAAACAATATAATTTCATGTGAACCCCAAGTGGTTCATTAATGACACACCTATAATTATATAAGTCCTTTTCCCAAATATTATATTTTTTGGAATAGAATATCAATTAATAATATAATATTTGTTTTAAAAACTATTTTAGGTCAATTTTGACACTATTTGGTATTTTGTTTTTTCTAAATTTATAAAAGCATTATTACTTCAAAACTAATTCATTTAATCAACCCTAACATGTCGTATTAAATAATAAAATTCTTTTAATTCATTAAAAGTCTCAAAATATATTTATTTGGGTATTTATAATATCAATTATTTTAATATTTCACTAATAAGGTAATTACTGCATCATCATTGTGTCATAAATAAATTAAATTATTTAATATATAAAAATTATAAATAAAATACCATTATGTTAGAAATATTTTTATATTTCTAATGAATATTTATAATTGTATTTATATTTTGTATAACACTATATTAAAAATGTTATAGTTATTAAACTCTGATTTTAACTCTTTTAACTCTTCATTGAATTAAATAATAATAAATGTCCTAATCTAATCCAAGTGGACAAAAGATGATCATATTTTTTTAATTAGGTTGTTTTTGGTCGAACTATACTTATCCAATAGAATTAGGACATGTGTTAGGGTATTAATAATATCATATTTAACCTTAATTACCCTATTTACTATTAACCGTGGTAAATGAAAGTAAAATAGTTACTTTTCACCAAAAATTATTTTTCACTTATTGAACCACATTTTACACCTTTATATTAACTGTGTCTCTCGTATTTTTGAAATTCCACCCACATAAGCGGTAAAATTATGTTTTATGTGAATTTTAAAATTCTCCTAGGAGGTGGGTAAAAGACGGTGAAAAGCTCAATAAAATTTATATGTATATATAATTATTATATACTAACTCCAATGAATTAAAATGAACATATATAAGTATTATGTATCTATTTTTACCTAAATGTAATATAAATATAAATTTGATTTTAAACTATAACTTAGTGTTTTCCACTATTCATCGAAAATTGAATGTTTTGAGAAAAATACCAAAAATTCACCCTAATATAATTTTGATATTTTGAATCCAAAAATAAAGTCCATTTTGAAAGATAAAATTCATAAAATTTAAAAAAGTGTGTATTACTGTTCATAACAGCTAGTTTGATTGGTTGTGGTGTGTGTTAGAACCCGAAGTTGCGTACAACACATGCTACTGTATTATTCATATAGAAGCGTACCATGGAAATGTGGGATGTTACATTCTCCCATCCTTCAAAGAATTTTGTCCACAAAAGTTCTATAATATTACCACATAAAAATACTTGGGTGGTTCTTCATCATAAGTTCCTCAGGTTCCCACTTTGACTCTTCAATCTTATGGTTTTTCCATAGAACTTTTACCAAATGAGTCATCCGGTTTCTCAGTACTTGTACTATAGTATCATGAATCCTGATCGGCTCTCTACAATAAGACAGATCGTGTTCTAGTTCTACTTCATCATAAGTGAGTACATGTGTTGGGTCTGGCATGTATTTTCTCAAAAGTGATACGTTGAACACATTGTGAACTTTAGAGATATTTGGTGGCATTTCCAACCAGTAAGAAACAACCCCAATTCGTTCTAGAATTTCAAAAGGTCCGATGTACCTAGGACTCAATTTTCCCTTCTTACCGAAATGTATAACACCCTTACATGGAGATACATTCAAGAAAATATGATCTATTACCTAAAATTACAGATCCTTCCTTCCGTTATCGGCATAGATCTGCTGCCTACTTTGAGCTGCTTTGTTGTGGTTTTGGATTACCTTCACCTTTTCCATCGTTTCCTCCACTTGTTCTAAGCCTACCTGTTTTCTTTCACCGTCATCATCCCAACTTGTAGGTGTGAAACATCTATTCTCGTATAATGCTTCATATGCTTCCATTTTAATACTTGAATGGAAGCTATTATTATAGGAAAAATATACCATAGGTAAATATTGATTTCACATACCCTGAAAGTCACGAGATAAATATCTCAACATGTATTCTAAGGTTTGAATAGTGCTTTCTGATTGTCCATCAGTTTGGGGGTGGTAGGTAGTGCTCAAACGAATCTCAGTTTCTAAGGATTTTTGAAGAATTTTCTAAAATCTTGATGTATAATGTGGATCATGATTACAAACAATCGATAGGGGTACTCCCTGAAGTCTCACCACATCATTGATACATAGTCTTACTAGACGTTCAAGTGGTATATCCTCCCATATAGAAAGAAAATGTGTTGACATGGTAAGATGATCAACGATGACCCATATTGAATTGTTCCATCTCGGAGTCTTTGGTAGTCCCATGACAAAGTCCATCGTAATATTATCCCATTTTCACTCTGGTAAAGGAAGAGGTTTCATGAAAACTCCAGGTTGTTGCATTCCAGCTTTCACTTGTTGACAAAACATACATCTTGATAGAAAATCAGAAATCTCCCTCTTCATGTTTTCCCACCAAAAATGTTCTTTCACATCTCTGTACATCTTGGTGCTCCCAGGGTGTATAGGGAAATTGGAACTATGAGAATCGTCCAACAATTCCCTTTTTAGATCAGGTATATCGAGAACACAAAGTCTCTTCTCAAATTTCAAAATTCCATCTTCATGCACAATGTCCCTCAATCTCCCATCATTCACTTCTTTAATCTTCTTTTGAAACTCTTCATCATCGGTCTAAGAAGTCTTTATTCTTTCTAGTAAAGATGGTTTAGAATCCATTTGAAAAATTATTAATGTTTCCCCTTCCATGGCTATTCCCATATCCATCATTACTAGATCCATGAAAATATGATCCCTTTCAAATATCATCTTGTTCAAAACTCAATGATCTTTTCAGCTCAAAGCATCTTCCAACTTATTTGCCTTCCCTGAGTGGTGTTTTATTGTGCAATCATAATCATTGAGTAGTTCAAGCCATCACCTTTGCCTCATGTTGAGTTCTTTCTATTAGAAAATATACTTAAAACTCTTTTTATCGGTATATATCTTACATTTTTCACCATAGAGATAATTTATTCATATCTTAAAAAGCATTGATTATAGAAGCTAACTCAAGATCATGAGTAGGATAATTTTTCTCAAGAATTTTCAGCAGCCGTGATGCAATGGAAATAACCCTATCATTCTCCATAAGAACACAACCAAGTCCTTTCTTAGATTCATCACTATAGATAACAAACTCATCATTCCCCGAAGGTAGTGTCAATATAGGATAATTGACTAAAATTTTCTTCAGTTCTTCGAAAAATTCTTCACACTCTTTTGTCCGAACAAATTTACCCTCTTTACGTGTGATCAATTTTAATGGGTTAGCCAACCATACCAAATTTTGGACGAAACATCGATAATAACCTGATAATCCAATAAAACTATGTACCTTAGTTATACTTTTTGGTGTTGGCCATTATTGTATTTCTCTTGTATTAGAAGGATCAACATAGATTCCATCCTTAGAGACAATATGAACTAGAAAATAAATCTCCTGAATCTAGAATTCACACTTTCTAAATATACCATATAATTCATGTATTCTCAGAGTCTTCAGTATAATGCGCAAGTGATTTTCATGATCTTCATTGATTTTGGAGTATACCAGGATATCATCAATAAATACCACTAGAAGTCATCAATATATTCCTTGAAAACTCTATTAATTAGATCCATGAAAACAAAGGGTGCATTAGTCAGCCCAAAAGGCATTACTGTAAACTCATAATGCCCATACCTGGTTCGAAATGCTGTCTTTGAAATGTATACCTTCTTCACACACAACTAATGATATCCAGATCAAAGTCCGATCTTTGAAAAGTATTGACCTCCTTGTAGTTGGTAAAATAAATCTTCAATGCAAGGTTGGAGATACTTGTTCTTTATTGTCATAGCATTGATCTCCTTGTATTCGATACATAACCTTATATAACCATCTTTCTTCTTAACAAAAAGAACTGGGGATCCCCTTGAAGAAACACTAGGGAGAATTAATCCCTTATTACTCAATTCCTCTAATTGTTTCTTTTGTACCACTAATTCCATAGTGTCCATTCTATATGGCGTCTTCGATATGGACCTTGATCCAGGAATTAAATTAATGGAAAAATAAATTTCTCGTTCTGGAGGATGTCCAGGTAAATATTCTAGAAAAACATCAACATATTCTCTCACAATAGGTACATCCTCTATTTGAACATTCCTTTTCTCACCCACAGTCATTTTATTATCTTCCTACCCAATAATTGAATTTAGTTGAGTGACCGAGGGTGGATCGAGATAAGAATTAGGTAGTGACGATTCTGGTCTAACGATAAGGTGTTCCTTATCATCATCATAAAAAATCGTAACCTCCTTCTTCTTACAATAAATATTCTCATCATGGTCCGAAAGCCAATTTTTACTGAGGATTATATCAAACTCAGTCATATGTATGATGATGAGATCAGTAGATAAAGAACATTTATATGCCCTAATGAGAACTGATTCATAAAACATTGTTGCGATGATACTTCCCATAGTAGTTTTAACTGATAGTTCCCATGTTAAATAAAATTTGAAATATCTAATTTTCTTTGAAAACTAGCAAGATATGAAAAAATACGATGATCCAGAATCAAATAAAGCATTGGCTAAACATGAGGAAACCATTAAATTACCTGCCACCACGTATTTCAGAGCTTCTACCTCAGCAGTAGTGATACCATAATCATGGCCTTGATCCCTTGGCCTTTTCTGAGGTATGTTTCTCTAACGCATAGGACGTTCATTTTCATAATGTCCCATCTCCATACAATTGTGGTATTGAACATTAGTAGCTTCTTTCTTCCCCTTGCAATCACGAGCTTGGTGACCTTTTTCACCTCGCTTGTAACAGACTCCCATTCCCTTCAAGCATGTATCGGGGTGTTTCTCCGCACATTTACTGCAAGATGTACATTCAAATTTTCCATTATTCTCCTTATTTCCATTTCCAGAGTGATTAGCAGATCTCTTCTTCTATTTCTTTGTTTTAAAGTTATAAGACTTAGAGAATTCCTTTTCTGTCTTGATATCACATGAGACAATATCTTCATACGATGAGAAGGATTGTGATACTAATGCTCGGCGGAAAAATGTTTTTAACCCATCAAAGAAATGATCAATCTTACTTCTTGGTTTACATATATAATCTACAGCATGCCTTGTTATCCATGTAAAGTTAGACTCATACTTTACAACATTCTTGTCCTCCTTTTGCCTCAGACTTAGACATTGTCATTCCATATCTGCTCGATGATCAAGAGAAAAGTATTTTTCTATGAAAATATCTTTAAACTCCCTCCATTACATATTTGATACTTCATCGTCTTCGTTTTTATTTTGAATCAATGACCACCATTGATCAGCATCTCTAGTGAGGCGATAAACTGCCATGACAACTTTTTCCCTTTCTCAACTCCCCAAGGTGTGGAATGTTTTCTCTAAAGAACTTATCCAGTGCTCAACTACCAATGGATTTGTACTCCCATTTAATTTTGGTGGTTTTTTCCTCATGAAGAGATCTTATATTGATCCTCCACGTTGTGGATCTGGGTGCTCCATACAGGTAAGGTTATTATTCATAACCGGAGTGAGTTGTCCCAGTATGGTGATAAGCTGATCAGTAGTAGTTGTATCACCAGCTCAACTATAATTGTCTTGAGAAGGAGTTAAATCCCTAAATGGAGTGTGTGCATTGATATGGATTCCATTTCATCCACTAGGATCCATTTCTAAACAATTCCATACACTAGATTAGTTTATGAATCGTAATACATAAATCCAAACTTGTAAAACACTTAACATAAATTTAATAGTTTATGGATATAATCAATAATCATAAAAATGTTTTCATTGAGGAAGTATATACTCATAAACCCTTAATAATGGTTTGTAATGAAAATGAGAATTATCCTAAGAATATCCGCTGAGAGTGTCATATCCAATAGTACAGCAAGGCCCGTTGTCGAGCAACACTTCTCATTCGAGTCTAGCTCAAAGCAGTGTTTTTGGGTTTTACCCCTAGGTACATTTATGCCAGAGCCGACTCTACCAGCTCGTATCCAGACAGGGATGTATTGCTCGGAAAACTCACAAAATCTCTACAATACCAAAATTCTAGTAAGTTATTCTATACTAATCCTCAAAGTCTATCTTAGGGCTATTTGCTCTAATCAGATTTTATCTAAATATAACTTCCAAGGTTTTTACTAAACTTCCTTTGATACCAACTGTAACACCCTGACCCCAGTCACCCAGAGTTTGTGCATTATTACATAATATTGGCATGATAACAAAAGATCAGGTCTTGAAAACCTAATTAGTTTAGTAGCATTGAAAACGCTAGATATATTCATAAGTGTTACATTACATCATAAATTAAAAAAACTATAACAACATCTTGCCTTAATATCCCCTCATTCTATCCCTAAAGGTCATTCATAAAATATATCTTCACATCCTGGAAAAAATAGAACAACGAAATGGGTGAGCTCAAATGCTCAGTAAGGATAAAAATATAGCGGAAACTTTAATAAATAAACATAAACATTTAAGGAAATGTATACCAAAAACAAAAGCCTTTTAAACATGAACATCAGCATAATATGGTAAAGATAAAATTAAATAATTCCATTTACTTATTCACATGGATATTCTACTAGTTGAATAATCACATGCAATATCAATAACCACTTTCGTAATAATGGAATGCATAATGCCAGACAATCATAACCACATATTCAAGGCCTTGAGCCAAGACTACAAATAAGTTGTTGTCAAGGCCTTGTTCCAAGACACTAGTTTTTCTCATGAGACCTACCGATGCATCAATGATCTATCGTGGGCTCCACTCGTCACTTACTGTGTCCAATTCATTCATCATATGAAATGGTTTAAACATAACATAACATTCATATTGAAACTAGCATACGAAATTTCAACAATTTATCCATAAACCATGAATGGTATAAAAATAAGACATCCATAGTCAAACATATCACAAAACCTTCAATACAATATGGATGTTTTGTATCATAATAAATTAACATCAAATAAAATTAAAATCCATCAAAGGATGTTGACATAGAAGAAATCAAAACTATTTGAGAGAAATATCTCTTTTTTTGAAATCATTTAAAAGTCGGATAATTACAAAAGGAAACATCTAATTTGAAAATATCCTTATCAGATTGTAAGGTAATCTTATACAATTTTATAATTTCGTAAAATAGTCGTACTCGCTGTATAAGTTAATGAAGACGTTCTTACCTTAATTCTGTCGAAAAGGTTAAAAGGACCTTGTTTGAAAACGACGGAGAGATTCCATTATAAATATCATATAAAAGTCAAAAAAGGGTATAAATGACTTTAACCCATAGTCTATAAAATAGTAATAATGTTTTGAAGTACATTTTTAAGAAACATGGATGTGGATGTTTAAGGGGTCCCAGTAGATAATTACATATAAACAACGTCAGATAATGTAGAGATTGTGAAATAAACCGTGAGATGGTATTTTCCCATTGTCAAGGTTAGGTTAAAATCTTGTATAATATTTAAATCATTTTTATTAATTTATACAAGAATAATATACATAAATATGATATCATATATTATTTTTTAATATTTCTTTGTTAATAATATTTTAGTATTATTGTCGTTTCGGGAGTTCACTTACTCATTTTCTTTTATATGTTTTGTTAAATAAGTCGTTTTTGTAATCCATATGTTGTATCTTATTCATATCTAGAATGATATCAAGTCCTAAAAATAGTATTTTTAATCCTCAAATGAAAATTAGTCTTGAATGGATACGATGGGGAATGAATCTCATCGCGTTCGTGGAGACGGTAGTCCGTACGTACGCACGAGCGACAATATCATTCTTTTGATATTAAAATAATATATAATTGGATGGTGTATACTATATAAATAATAATTATGATGTTATATATATTATATACATTAATTAAACATCATTATTATACCCATCCAAATAATAATGTTTTGAATAACAATTACACCACGATGTTGAGATGGTAAGTTGTACATACGCACGTATGGTGACATGTCAGCCTAGGGATGGATAGAATACAAAATATGGTTGTACCATATTTATAATAACATAAAAGTATATATAAGATTCTGGATTTATTATTTTAGAATGGATATAACAAATAAAGAAGAAGTGGAAGAAGAAAGGAACTTGAAAGATGGTGGTGAAAACATTACCTCTTCTTTAGGTTCTTCCTTTTGATTTGATCAAAACGGCTCTTTAGATTGGCATTATAATAAAAATAATTCCTATAGGATGAATTGAGGTAATATGAGAGGATATTTGGGTTTGTTTTGTCTGAGAAAAATGGCATTGAAGGTGTGAATTATATAGAAGGGGGAGTGCCTTTTATAAGAGGGGTGTCGGGCACCTTAGGAAAATCTAGAAGTATTATTTTATAATAAAAACATTTTACATTTCTAATGGATAAAAAGTGGATTATTTAAAGTCTAAGGTAGGGATGGGTCGAAAACAACTCAAAACATAGGTTTTATACGGGTTTGGTTCACTATATTAGCTTTAACTTATAGATTTAACTCTTAGTTAAATAGTTTGACATTTACCATGTCTCTATGTATTTTTATATTATATGGTTAATAAACATACAATATACTTAAAGAGAACCACATGTGATTATTTAATGATAAAAATATAATTATATAAGTCTTTTGGATTAACCTTAGATTATTAGTAATAGAATATCAATTAATAATATAATATTTGTTTTAAAAACTCTTTTACGTCAATTTTGACACTATTTGGTATTATGTTTTTTCTAAATTCAAAGAAGCATTATTAATTCAAACCTAATTCATTTAATCAACCCTAACATTTAATATTAACCTATAAAAATCTTTTAATTCATTAAAAGCCTCAAATTATATTCATTTGGGTATTTATAATATCAATTATTTTAATATTTCACTAATTAAGTAATTACAACATCATCATTGTCTCATAAATAAATTAAAAAAATTAATGTCTAAAAATTATAAATAAAATAACATTATATTGGAAATCTTTTTATCTTTCTAATGAATATTTGTAATTGAATTTATCTTGTTTATAACTCTATATTAAACAATGTTTTAGTTATTAAACATTGATTTTAACTCTTTTAACTATTCTTTGAATTAAATAATAATAAATGTTCTAATCTAATCCAAGTGGACCAATGTGGTTCATATTTATTTATAAGATTTTTTTGGTCGAAATATACTTATTAAATAGAATTAGGACATGTGTTAGGGTAATAATAATATCATTTTTACACTTAATTACCCTATTTATTTTTAACCGTGGTAAATAAAAGTAAAAAGTTACTTTTCAAAAAAAATTATTTTTACCATATTGGACCAAATTTTACTCCTTGATATTAACTGTGTCTCTCATATTTTAGAAATTCCACTCACAGAAGCGGTAAAATTATGTTTTATGTTAATTTTCAAATTTTCCTAGAATGTGGGTAAAAGACGGTGAAAAGCTCAATAAAAGTTATATATATATAATTATTATAAACTGAATCCAATGAATTACATTGACCATATATAAGTATTATGTATCTATTTTTACCTAAATTAAATTTAAATAAAATTAATAATTATTTAAATAAAAATTCGTTTTTAAACTATAACTCAGTGTTTTTCACTATTTATCAAACATTTAATGTTTTTAGAAAAATACAAAAAATTCACCCTAAGCTAATTTCGATATTCCGAATCCAAAAATGAAGTCAATTTTGAAAGATAAAATTATTAAAATTTCAAAATTTTGGTATTACTATTCATAACTGATAGTTTGATTGGTTGTGGTGTTTGTTAGAACTCGAAGTTGTGTACAACACACACTACTGTATTATTCAAAGAGAAGCATAACATGGAAGCTTGGGGAGTTACACTAGGAGTTTGGGACTAGCACTGAAGTTATCAACCTACTTGTGGGAGGCATTTTCCACAGTATCTGAACTCACAAACACACCCAAACATATCCCACCACACTAAAAGTGGGAAACAAGTACCACAAAAAAGGATGAGTGAATGTATTATGTAAAGTAAGTGGCCAGAATACAAACCCAACAATGAAATAAAAATAGCAAGTATATAATGAAAACTCTAATAGAAATCTATAGAAAACCCCACATGATTGTGAGAGTAGTGAAGTAACTAGAAGCCCAAGTAGTATGTTCTATCTTCCCGGTCCTACTATGCCTCACTTGGTCCTACTCCACCAAGTCCACCATGGTAGTGTTAATCAGTCTTATCTCCCTGAGCACCCCTATAAAAACATCGGTCATTGGTACTAGACACAACACATGTAGGTGAAAACCATGTAGGGATGAATAACACACTTCTATGTAGGGACACCAATACAATAAAGAAAAGACCTTAGAGAAATTCATCATGGTAAGGCACGAATCATAAGACAACCCACACCAATTATAAGTTTAGGGCAGTATTAGTGGAAACATTGGTCACATCATCGAATAACTCAACTATTGGAAAAATCCTCCTCTAAAAAGTATAGTGGTCCTGCTAAGTCACAAAAAAGTGCTTCCCACTAACCATGGACTACTTATTTACAACTCCCCATCACATACTGTGGGCCTTCTAGGCCACAAAGAATTACTTCCCCCTAGTTGTGGCCAACTAAAGAACGTATCCTCATCGTTTACCATGGTATTGAAAAGTCACAATGAAGTATTTCCCACCATGTGATGCAAATTTCATAGATAAGTTCTTCCCACTTGGCCATAGTCAAGGCATACAGAGTCAATAACCAGCAGTCCTCAGGTCTTAGCCAACCATTGGGTTCCATATGTAGCACACCTGGGAGAACCTCTCCTCGTTCCCTTCATCTCTTATCTACATCTTTCAAAGTATCTATAGAGAATTCCAAATGATCTGCCTCATTGAGAGGGCCCCAACACCAAAAACAGATCGTCGATCAGATGCATGGTTTTCTAGATACAGACATTTTATTAACTAGAGGGTGGTTATGACCTGGCCCGGTCCGACCCCTTCAGACCAACCCGACCAACCTAACTCGAGGGAAAAAGAAGCCAATATTTAATACCGACCAACTTGAATTGACCTGGTTTGGGTCTGGGTCGATCTGGTCTAGTCTGGATAATGGGCCAGGCCTAATGGTCCTCACTGGACCCGGCCCGGTTTGGCAGAGGGTCCAGCCTGCTGGGTCACTCGGCGACCCTGTCTATTCCATCTCAACCCGAAGCACACAATTCCATCCCATTGGAAAGTTTATATCCCATTGAGTGTAGGTATGGCCTGCTGGGTCTGGGTAACATCCCGTTGGGTTACTCCGACCTGCTAGTTGGGCCGCGGATCACCAGCCCGAGTCCTGGCCACCTAAGGCAGGCAGGGTGCACTGTCGGATCAGGACGTGGTAGCCACGCCATGTCCCTCCCACTATATTGGACCCATGGATGTGGGGCCCCTCCAACCTCGTTCGACGGATTGTGTCTTTCTAGCACCCAGTTGTCCAGGACGCATGCAACTGTCCTACATGTAGTGCTGCAATTTTCGGTACCGCGGCGTGACGTTGTCCCCCAGCTTGGTCGGTGAAGGCCGACCTCTTGTGATGCTACTACAGGGCCTACTAGTGCTACCCCATTCATGAGGACTACATCAACTAGCCACCGCCACACCAGTGACACCTTCTGTGGGCCACCAGAGTTTCTATGGCTCTCCATTTTCTGAACTATCCATTCCTACGAGCCTCTCACATCGCCGCGATCCTTGTCCAGGCCCAGAATCAATTTTCCTCCATATTGAAAATGAGGCCACCAAGAACACATGAGAATATATGCTCAGGCATTGTTTTTGTTCGTCCAAGCCCTCCGCATTAGAGGGTAAAATAAAATGGATTGTTTTTGGATTGTAGTTCAACCATTTCATTCAATTTTTGTACCCCGAATAATAAATCTACAATAAAAGTCACCCACCTGTATAATGCACGAATCACAGAACCTTGTTCATGGGTTGATCTGCATTCATAGTTTTTAGGAAATAAAGGAGAAAATATCATAATAAAACAACTCCAACCTTTTGATGTTCAATGCCGAAGCGTTTGTCCTTGAGGGCTCAAGGAATCGATGTAGTCACTTCCATCTCTGTTCTTCAAGGTTCATCAAAGTTGGTGATATATCACCAGCATTCTTTTTTGTTCTTCACTGAAGAGGAAATCCCATTGGATATTTTTCAAAGAGTTGTGAATGTTTAATTCTATTATCTCCAATGTGACAAATAATTAAAGATAACTTGTCACAACATTTTACTTCCACTGTGACGTCGAGTCGCCATTCTGTTTCAATTATGAAACTACTTAGTTGTTACACTCCCTTTATGGAATCATTAAGCTGCGATATATGGGATATTAATTAGTCTCATTAATATGTATATTCACTAATTCATCACCATACCACAGCGTCGCCGTCTGCCTCTCAACGGATGAGAAGGAAATAAAATAATTCATTTTAATTATTTTATTATTTTTGTGGAAAATTCTGAAAAATAACTTTCCCCTCGACCCTTTCTGGATGAAGTTAATTCATTTATAAGTGAATCCCAGTTTTCTGATTTCAATGGTTCACCCTTATTTTCCATCTGAGAACCAGTTTAAATGATAGAAAAATCCACTTACATGTTAACTGAATGTACCTAAAAATGTTCAAAATTCCATTCTAGGATCTTCGGGTCTTAGAATCACGTGCCGTCGAATTTTATGGTCGTTAAATTAATCCATATAATTAAAAATATATACTGATGTTCTAGGACATTATATAATGTCATCCAATAATAGTAAAGTCAAATAATAATGAGATAAATGGTTTCCAATGGTTCAAGGGAAATCAAATTATTTTACCGACAGAGAATAAAATATTCAATTATATTAAAAATGCTGACAACCTCACCACAAAATAAAGATGATTTCACCATGACATAATTACATTTAATCCAGCAAGATATAAAGATAAGAGAATTTAAAAATGACTATATAAACATTTATTTTATCCATTTCACCCTATTAAAAATTGTGTTTAACATAATTAAAAATTGTTTTTTTGTCCATGGTCATTTTAGCATCCTACCCACACTCAAATCCTTGAATCACAATAACATAGATTATCCAATCCATCCATTTCCTCCCTATAACTATGACACTTCAATGATTTAAATTTTCCATGAAAAAATTTTATTTCCCCAAAACATTTGAAATGTGAATTTTTATCCCTCATGCTGGACATGGTCTTATCTTATTGGTCATTACCACTAAAACAACCACATGAATCCCAAAAACAACCAAAAAAACAATAGGTCTTCTCAAAATGACTACAAACAATATAGGGTCTCAAAAAGAAATCAATAACAATTATGATTGTAGTGATTCAACTGCATCCTCTATGGTGTAGTGGATACTAACATGACTTTTTTGAACTATAAGTAGAAGAATTATCCTTTATCATACAAAATCCCTCCAAACTCTCTCCCAACACCTTTAACACATAAAAAATAGAGGGATACCTACAAGGGAAATATATGCATCTAAAATTTCAGTTTAAATGAATTAATAATATTTTAATATTGTTTTAAGGAGTTATAGAATTATATTATTTACTATTTATAATGACATTTCAGTGTATTCAAAAACTAAATAATTCTTTATTTAAAAATACTTTCAATGAATAATAATGTTCACATTTGTAATAAGTGACCTAATTCTATAATTCATTAAAAATTACAATGAAAATTTTAATATAGAAAATAAAAAAAATTAAAATAATGCCCTTAGAATCATTTAATTTTTTTTCACATTATGTGTAATTGAGTCATAGTAGATTTAATTTTTTTTACTATATTAATCAAAATAATGACTTCCATAAAATTTTATAACTACTTCATCAAATTCATTTAATAAAATTTTCTACAATGAAATATTATTTAATATTTTCAATACTATTATTATATTTAATAAAAATAAGTACTTAATGGATGACTTATTTTTTAAAGTTATTTCTATCCAAATATATTTGTCAATATCATATTTTGAATGAACATATACACTAAAGTATAATATATAGAAAAAAATATTTTAAGTTTATGATTTTTTATATCATGATAATTGAATTCTAGTTATTATAGGGGAAACTTGTAAATGATATTGTAATTAATGTTATATATGAGAGTTTTCATAAATGTGAAAAATGTTTTTCCAGAATTTTGAAAGTGGGTAATAATTTGTTTAATGAACAGAACCAAATATATATATTTTTTGAGCTAACATGATGGTTAAAAATATTTTAATCTGATATTTCTAAACCAAATTGATATTTTTTACGTTAAATAATTTTTTTTGATAAATAATACACACCATTAACCTAAAAAATATTAATAAGATAACTAAATTTATTATTATTTAATAAAAATGTTAAATAGTTTATTAATATCATTCTGAATAGTCATTTGAATCAATTATTCCCCAAAATTTTAATTAGTTATAATAATATTCTGCATAACTATTTTAAAATATAATAATAAGTATATAGCTTATATGACCAGTCAAAACCAACTACAATATTAGAATAGTAAAATATAAAATAAGAGCAGTAAAACATAGTGGATCAAATAATTATATAATGAATTTTTCTATTAAAATTTATTAGGAGAGAAATGTCAAATAATATATATCAACATAGCATATTTATTATGGGAGAAATATTATTGTTGTACCACAAAATATAAGCTCCCTACTATTCACGATTTTTTATAAATTAATTAAATAATCCATGAAACCACTTGTAACTAGTTTTAAATTTTTAAATTTTTTCTAATATTACATTAATTGTATCCTAGAACAAAAAAATAAAAATAATTTGATATTATTTTATATACTAAAATTTTTTATTGTAAAATGAGATAATAAATTAAAAATATTATGGAAAATATTAGCTTAATTATTAAATTTACCTCTAAAAAATAGTAAACTCAATGTAAATTCATTCCAAAATAATAAAAAAATAAGTTGTGGAGTAGCTGTGTTGTTTTTAAAAATAAATAAAAGAAAAAAATTGTTTAAATTGAGTTAAATAATTTAAATATAGAATTTATATCTCTCGAAAAAGAAGATGTCGAATAAAAAACAATGATATGATAATGTAACATAATGAAAATAAATAAATAAATATATTGAAAATCATATATTCACAAATAAATATTAATATCCATTTTTTTAACCCATCATACATGATATTATAATAGTATAGTAATAATAGTTCAACAATGACTGTCCAAAATGAATTATTGCAGTGAATTCTTACAATAAATTCTTATTGTGAATGATTATGATCATTATCATCTATACCTTAGGAATATATATTGCGAAAAAAATAATTGAAAAAATAATGCTTTTAATGAGAAATTATGTTATGATATATTTTCAAAAATTTGTTATGGCATAATAAATAAATATTTAATATATTTAATCATGTATAAGGATATGAAATTTAAAAGTCCTTAAATAAATGTCAACAATTTATAAATGAGTCAATTGATAGAAAATTAGTATTGACCATAATATTTTTATAATTGAGGATTTTGGTGTAAATAATTAAACTTATGATAATATAAAGGAATCTAATTTAAAAAATATCAAATTGTTTTATGTATTAATAAATAAATTAAGTAAATTAAACTAAATTTCCAAATTGATATTTTACATATAAAATTTTAGTAACCCTTTCTTATAAACTCATAAATTAGTCTCATAAAAAATTAATCATTTGATTATAAAACTAATCCTACAATGTGTATTTAATTTTAATAACCTTATTAATTTTAGATGAGAAGAAAATATAAATCCTTTAAGATGACTGGAGTATTTAAAAATAGCTGACTCAAATGTATGTAATATATAATCTTCTGTCTTGAAGCATGATTTTCATTGTTTTTCTTCTGACTCCATAAGGTTTCATACCTTTATATTAATGGATATATCAAATTACTTATATAGAAAATTTTAACAAAGATTATTTGGGGAAATATTTATGATATCAGTACAAATAACATAAAATTTTTTTTATCATGTATTCCCATAGAATGTTTTTGTTTTCAGTATTGAGAATAAAGAAAACAAAGTTGGATCAAAAGAGTTGAAAATTAAATTTATAAGGGTTTATATTTATAGCCCTATTGAAATTTATTTCAAATTCAAGACACCTAATTTAGAACTTTTCATCATTGGAAGTAGTATCAAAATTTGTAATGATATGGCAATGTCCTTCTTGCATTATTCATATGTATTTATGTATGATTTGTTTCTATGTAACTATAAAATTAATTTTTTTACTTATAAAATATAAATTGATATAAAATATACCATAAATTTTAGGATAAATGTAAATTGTAATGGAAAAATAAATATTGTTTAATAAAAACATCTTATCATAAAATTTTAAAATTTATTGATAGAATTCACAATTTTAATTATGAATCCCCTAATTTTTTATTCTGAAAGATGCATGCTTAATTTCATTAGTTTTAAAAAATTTCAAAATATCTTTGTAGTAACCAATATAACTATTTTATGATCATTTATTTATTTATTTATGTTTAAACAACAATGTTAATTGTTTTGGAAGTTATTTTTTGTGCTTAAAAAGTTCTTGAAGTGAATTAAAAATCTTTTTTCATTTATTGTTAAAGAATATAATTATGTGAAAATATATATTTAATGATGTATTTTCTTTCTATAATTAATAATAGTTTAGTGCATGATTTTTTTAATCTATATATGAGAACACTTCTTCATCATATGGGTCTTTGTAATTATGAGCATGTGTCTTTGGAAAGTACATACATGTAATACAATCTATTAATGACTATTTATAGTGTACTGTATGAGCCAAAGGAATCTTGGAATGATTAATTATGACTTTCTTATAAGTTATTATAAAATTATGAAAGATTCATTTTTTCCTATACGTAATTTCAATCCATTTTGTTCATTTTATTCAATATGTTTTGAAAAATATGAAAATATGTAAGATGAAGAATTTCAAAAAAAAATAAATTTAGTCAATTCTAAGTTGAATCCACTGTATCTAAAAAAAATTCATTAAATTAAAATTTAGTATTAATGATAGACACACATCATTATTAATTTGATCTATCAACAGCTCAACTAAATAAGAAGCAACTAAATATTAGTTTATTCATGTTTTCAATAATCATATTAAAGTTTATTAATATGAGTATTTATTATTATTTGGAACCCAAAACCCATAATTATTAAGTAGTTATGTTAGTAAAAAACTTATTTTTATGTTATTATAAAAAATTAATGGTCAATTTTGAAGATGAGTTGGCCAAATGTGGGACAGAAGTTGTACTATTGAATATTCATGAATAGAAGAAAAAAGTGATTTATGTTGAATTTCCATAGAATGTGTTACCACTATTTAAAAAATATTGTTGGAGAAGATGATAAGGGTCATTTTGAAACAATGTATGATAACATGGGTGGATTATTATCCTATCATTTTTGTGAGATTTGAATGTGGGTAATTATTGAGAAAATGGATTTACATTCATGATTATTTACTTTACTAGGATTGAGTCATCTTATATGATATTATTTTAGGTGTATGAAAAGTAATTTTGGAATAAATAAGAATAATTTAATTGGTAAATAATTTATCAATGAATGGGAAAATTTTATACCTAATAATATTGAGGATATAGAAAAATGAAATTAGATGAGTTGTGCTGGAATATGGAGATAGTTTTTGAGACTGAGTTAAATTGTAATGAAGAATTAGCTTCATTTGAATTCAATGAAGGGTGGAAACTAAAAAAATACTATTGATTTTTCAGAATACAGAATAAAAATATTATGTTTATAGAATAGTGGTTTGAAGTATTTGAAGAAAAATGTATTTTTGAGTTTAATTGAAGGTCTCTTTGATAATAAGAAGATGTTCATCCCTAAAGAGTTCTACAAAAAGTGAGTAGTGAGGTTTGATTTATTCTTTTATAGTAATCATATAGATTGTGAATGTATGAATTTTTTAGAAATTGATATTTCATTCCTAATATCACATTTTTGTATTTAAATAGCGAAGTTATCTTTTATTATTGAAGAAACCTATACACAATGTATACTCAATCTCTCATCTAGTGGTGTTCAATATTGTATTATACTCTAGAGTGATTTTTGGTCTATGGGTGATAGTCTATTATCATGATAAGAGTGGGTTCATGATATTAATTGTCCCCAACCACATGTATTAATAAAAAGCTATTAGTTTAAATATGTATAAAAGGATAAAAACATCTTGTAGCAAGGATTGTGCTTAGACAATGTGGCCAAACATTGTAAAATTTTATTTTTATTTACTCTAATTTACATTCACTTCATTCAAATGAGGCTGAGTTTAATCTAATCGATAGTTTTATGTTTTACCAAATAATGTAGGTTTGATTCAATGAATTAAATTTTGAACATAGTGCTACACTGATTCACACACTCTATGTTTAACTATTAGACACATCAGGACATTAAATTTGTACAAGTTTATAGGGTTTTCAATGGAAGGCTCTCTCATTTAAATGGATATACACTGTCAACTCTATCTAATAGTTAGGTGTTCGAAATATATTTGAAATAATTTCCTTGGATAAACATTTTATACAATTTAATTTTTAGTTTTGTTATGGTATTGATGTTCATAGTGAGGAATCATTGGTATTTCATAAATTCAAAGTGTTGATCAAATGACATTTACTGATAATAGGAATCTTGAGGTTGATGGAATGGATAATAATTTCATCTTTATATATCTGTCTGAGATGGATGTTTAATCGATGAAGAAATATTAATTCAATAAAATTGAATAAAATTAATAATCTCTAATAAGATATGCTCTACATGTAGAAAAGCTCATGAACTTATGGATAATGGTTATTTACTTAGTAAATATCAAGAAGAATCATGAAGAAAAAAATGTATAAAGAGAACAAAATGATCATGATGGAATCAAGAATTATTAAAATTGAAATAGAAATAAAAAATTAAAAAAAAATTCTACTTATTTCAAATATTAATAATCTATAATAACTAATAAGTATAGTGAATCCTTGGAAGATAAATATGTAGCTGGATCTACAAAAATAATTGTATATACTTTTCCAACCAGTGAAGGTACTATATTAAAATTTGTATATGTCTAGGGAAAATTATGATGGTAAACTCTTTTTTATATCCAATAATGAAAGAGGATTATAATAAAAATCAAGGCACCTAAAAGAAAAGAAAAATTAGTCTCTTTCTAGATTGAAAATTCAATAATATGAAATGTAATTTTATAGAAAACATTATGGATTTAATATTTGATTCAGATTTTATTTTTATTTTTGTGGTTCTGGTATTTTAATCTATAAGTATTACAAAAGTTTTTATAACAAATCATTAACTAGTAGAAGACATGAACCAAGGGGTAGCATCTCTGATGGTAAGAAGAATTTGTCTCCATAGAATAAGGTCATAAAAAAATCTCTATATGTCTATCTACATAAAATGAAAAATCATTAAGATAACCCATTTATAGTGATTGTGGAATTAAATGAATGCAAGAGAGAAATATCATAGATCCTTGAATGTGGCTGTTCTTAAAACATTAATCGAGACAATTAACTATTGTAAAATTTTTAATAACTCAAAGGAGTCGTATTTGTATTTGGGAATGATGGCTCTATGGGAATAAAATGTGTTGGAATTATTGATATTGAGTTATAAGGACTTCAATATAAAAATAAATTATTTTTAGATAGAATAAAATTAAAATTTTATAGTGTTATAAAATTGTGTGATAAAGGTTGTTTTCCCAATGATATCTCATACTGTAAAGAGTTTTTAAGATGGATGATTCATAATAAGAGGGGAAAGAATATGTGGGATCTATTTTCAAATTGGTGAAAATCCAATTCATGCAACATCTATTCCAAAGATGTGATTGATTTATGGAAAATAAGACTTATCCATCTCACCTAGAAGAACATGAGAATGATTTCAAAGCATGAGATGATTATATACCTTCCCATGACAAAAATAAGGAAATATAAAGAGTTCTTGACACATACTTAAAATGGATGATGGTGAAAGGGAGACATAAGAAAGTAAATATTCAATACATTACACCATTTGAACATATATAGTAATATTTTCATGGTCCATTAAAAAATAACTAAACCAAGGGTTATATATATTTCATGGAAATCATTGATGATATTTACAAGATGAGTAATTTTTATTTTATGAAGAATATATTATATGTGCAATAAAAGATTAAAATTTTCTAAAGGAAAATTGAGAGGGAATAAAGTGTACATGTACAGAAGGTGAGATCCAATAATGGAAAGCGGTAGACATCTAATTATTTTTATATCTATCAAGAAAATAATTGAATAATACATCAATATAACACACCATACAATCCATAGAATTTTTTTGCCTAAGATATAAAAAATCATTTTTTATATAGAGAGAACTATGTTATCTGAAAAAAACATTCATATTTTCCTTAGAAAGGGGTTGTGGTCACTACTATAAAAATATTGAATAATTTTTTTTGATCTATGACACATAAGACTCTTTATAAAATATGGTGTTATAAAAATCATACTATCAAATTGTAATGTCATGAACATCGATGCCACTCAATAGTTTTGTGAGATCAGTGAGATACATGGCCTCAAACACATCTTTCCAAATTCCAGAGGATTTTGAATAGCATTAAGGGCCTATGCGAGTAATTTGGGAGACTATTCCCTCATTACAAGAATATAGCATAGTAGAAGTGAATCAAAATCAACGGTGAAGTAGATACAATAAGTACACACTGTATTATGTAGACAAGCAAGACAATAATATAAAAACAAGCTAGAAGTATTACATATACAATGATGCAGATGGTACGTGTATCTAGACATGTTAAAAAATAGGTACATGGAAATATAGTACAATACAATTATACAAAATGAAAAACTTCAAAAAAGATCATGTAGCATTAGAATCCTCAGCTAGTTCCCATGCTCGCCTACACAAAAGAAATGATGCTTTATCCTACAATTATATACAACGATATAATCTATTTGGGACCCCAAGGAGTCCCAAACAAGGTGTGAGATACCCATCCTAAAAGGGTTCCACCTAAATATATATATAGTTTTAGGTACATCAATGTAATATGTTAAACATGTGTAAAAAAGAAGTAAAGTGAGTGTAAATTCCCATGACATATGTATACTAAAACAAGAAATACCAAACATTCTATCAAGCCTCACTGTAGTAAGTGTTATCTCCTAACAAGGAAGCTATAAAAAATATAAACAAATAACATTGCCTCAATGTATATCCATCCATATCATATCTACATGACCTTGTCTTATAAATAAATCATATAAAAACCCATGACATTTCGTAAATCCAATGTAATATATCCCATGAAAATTACATATATTGAATTGTATAATAATTTACACAGTCTTTCCATATAAAAAATGATTGACCATGAAGGGTTGGATCCAATGTGTCTAAGACCAAGGCATCCTTTTTGAGTCCTAGGAGCATGTCGGTGGAAACTCGGTATATGCATGGGTTGGTGTCCTAGGAGCACTTTTACCAACATGTACTATGTGATTCAAAGAAATCTAGATCTAAGGGGTATTATGTCCCAAGGTATCCCATTGAATCATGACCCGAGGTTCATACTCCACCTAGGCATCCCCTACCGTATCCCAGATCCTTTAAGAGTTATCAATGGAATCATTACAATCATCAAATGTTCAAATCCTATGAGTCTACCCACTCATGTAAACAAATATAAAAAATTTCCAAACAAAGATTATACCCACTCATTTATAAAATTATAAACCATGAGTATATCCACACATGTATTCTACATCCATTTAAAATATCCACATGGCATTTCCCACCTGTTTAAAAAAGTCATTTTGGTATACACACCCAGGTTTCACAATTATCCATTTATCATATCACACCGGTATACCAACCACATCATCACAAAAATATATTTAATAAATATAAAAACAACCAATTTGTATACCCACTCAATTAATAAAAACTGTTTAAGAACATTAAAATTTTATGATTGGATTATTTTTTATAGTACACGGTAATGAGGTGGAACATATCTTAAGAATGTACACCATCCTCATTAAATTACAAATGATATTCCATAGTCTAGAAAAACTAAAAAACACACCCCTTGGGTGCATTTTCAATGGTAAAAACCATGAATAAGGCATGTACCACCCCATGGGGTGGCCTCGAATTTGGGAAACAACCACCAATGCATCTCGAGGAACCTAAGGGAATCCCTAACATGTCCTAATGCATTTATTTTAGTTTAGTAGTTCAAAACCATGAACATACCAAAAACACCAGTGGGGGAAATGTTTAATATCTCTATAAAGCATCAAAATATGAAATAGAATTATAGACCACCTGCATTTTCTCCCTAGTGGTGTGATCATCAATTATCATGTCATGATTTGCATTGATTTAGGATAAATCTGAAGAACAGTCGATTAACAAAAAAAATAGGGCATTTGAAATGAAATCCAAATAGCACAATTGTTCTTCCGAAGAGTTGAGAATGTCTAAAAAGGAATAAAGTAAATACCAATGTGGTTCCAATGTTACTGAAAGTGGAAAAATCAGAGTTAATATGGGGACTATATTTAAAAAACTAGAATAGTAGGGTTTTACGCATCAAAGGAAGAGAAAAGGATCTTATTTTCTGAAAACTGGTGGCTACTTCGTCAATTTTATTACAAAAACTATTGATAAAATTCATGATGTGTAATTTTTTTTCACAACATGTAATGACCAATTTTCCATTCAAAGGAAAAATCCCATTCACATCATGAACGGTCCTGGGCAGACCATCACACATCGTGAATTGGGATTACACATCATGTATCCACCTTTCACATCATGTAATCATCTTATAGCCCACATATATCCTCACATCCTCTTCGTTACCAAAAAAAACCCAACTGGCCCTTGGTCTGACATAGGGTCTAAGACAAAAAATAATTTAAACGACTTTTAATCTAGAAAAAAGGTTCTTTACCTCCTGAAAAACATGGGATCTTACAATAATCCCCTCTTATAGAAATTCATCAATGAATTACTATATTTATAGTGCTCAGGATTCATCCATAAATAACTCTATACACTAAGAACACACTTTGACATTCCTCTTTCCTATCTCATCATGTAAAAGATCATGCACCCATATCACTCGTACTAATGGAACTAACCATCCTCAAAGAACCTTAATTATCCTATCAACAATATGAATCAAATGCTCTATAAATTATTCATCAACATGTAACATAAAATCATGGTTTTCAAAATCATGATATTTTTCAAAAAGATAGCGGTACAGCTGAGATACGTGGAAGATGTAGTGCATGGATCAGTTCCTCTGAGGTAACTGTAACTAATAGGATACTGAAATGACTCTCTCTATAATCTTGAATGGTCCATCATATCAGAATAAATTTTTACCATGTATCATGATATATATCTTCCCAAGCCTCAGAGAAACATGTAATAAAACATGATCCCCAAACTCATTCTCTGTAGGTCGTATGCAGTGATCAACATAAGTTTTTTGAAGAAATTACGTAGTAGACAACTACTTCTGATTCAGCTATACCTACTCAGAAGTCTATTTTATAATTCATAATCCCATTAATTTTGCCTCACCAACCTCTACCATAGACAGGGGTGATTGGCATGACTACCATATAAAGATTCCAAAGATTCCATTTTTAGCATCCCATGATAACTGTTATTAAAGGAAAAAAACCAACGGAATATCCCTCTCTCTAGAGCCCCCAAAATATAGGACACATCCTCACAAGATTTCCTCTACCACATGTATCATATGCTCAGACTAGATGTATGTCTAAGGGTGGTATGTTGTTCTTAGAAGAACACGTGTACCCATCACCCTCTATAAAATAATCAATAAATGACACGTAAAGAGGGTTTCATTATCCTAAATGATAATGCATGGGACCCTGTGAAGCCATACTATCTCATGAATCTACAACCTTCTATGTTCATTAACACTGGAGTTCTTCTTGATAGAAATGATATGAGAAACCTTGATGAGACTGTAAAAAAATACCCACATAGCATCTATACCAGGAGGTGACCTCGGTAAACCAACCACAAAATCTATCACGAATTCATACCATTTCAACTCTAGAATAACTAAATTCTATATAAGACTAGCTACCCAATGATGTACCCCCTTCACCTGTTGGAAGTTGGAACACCTTGTAACAAAAAAAAGAAACCAATCACTTCATATCAAGACACCAATATTGACGTCGCAAGTCACAGTTCATATTGCTGACTCTAGAGTGCACTTCCCAGTATGAATCATGAAACTTCCAAATTTTCTCCTCGCATATATCCAATGTAACCAAAAAAACGACCATGTAAATGAAGCACCTCATCGTCTCCTACTATATATCTTGGAGGAGGGTCCTTACCTGCCACACATTCCCCTAAAACTAGGAATTTTAAATCTAATAGATACCTCATAAAAACTCTATCTAATAGGGTAATGGTCAAAGATAATAATAATAGATATTTATGTCCCTTGTTTTTATAAACCTATAGATTCATCTCATAGAAAAATTACATAAGATTCCTCTCACAAATGGCATGCTACACTTCCTATATCTGAGTCCTGCAAATCAGTGCATCATCCACTACATTTCATTTACCAAGCATTTAGGTAATCATAATCTCAAATGACTATAAGTACTTCACCTAGATCTAATTCCTCATATTCATATCACCTCATGTAAATATATACTTAAGGATTTTTTGGACTATGTACACCACAAAACACTACCCCAGTACGTAATGTCTCCAACACTGAATATAATGAACATCTAATGCTTTCATGAGATTGTGTGTTGGGTAATTCCTCTTTTGTGTCCCCAGCTGCTGAGACCCATATAAAAAAACTCTATCTCCATACATTATTATTACTTCCATCCCAATATTTGATGTGTCACAATAAACAATGTAACTTTTTTACTTTCTCTATTTTTATCATGACTAGTGCTGATGTCAGCCTTACTTTCATCTCATAAAATTAAATAACACAAGAATATGACAATAAATTCTTCCTTCCTTTCATAGTCTATCTCATCAATGAGTATATAAAGTGTGGGCATTTATGAATGAATTACCTGTAGAAACAAGCTATCCTAAATATTCCCCATTTTTCAAAAACATTCTTGGGATATTATAATGAAACTATAGCTCTCACCTTCTATGGGTCAACTGATACTCTTTTATCTAAAATGATGTTACCCATTAAGGGAATCTAATGCATCAAAAAGTTACACTTTTTTTGATTATCATATAACTGATCCCTTATCATTCTATTAAAAATGATCTCAAGATGATTGGAATCGTCATGTGTATTTTGAGAATACACCAAAATATCATCCACAAAAAACACCTCAAAAGAATCTAGGTAGGATGGAACACTTGGTTTTTCAATTCCAGGAAAATTAATGGTGTGTCCATGAGATTAAAGAAAAGGACCATATACTAATATAGTCTATAATACATACTATTGGTTGTATGGTTTATCTTTGCTGGCCGAACACAAACATGATGATATCCAGACCACAAAAATATTTTTGAGAACACATGGGATCCTTGAGGTTGATCAAACAGATCCACTATCAATTGAATGGGTTATAATTTTTTAACCATCATCTGGTTTAGTTTCCAATAATATATTCCTAATCTAAGGGTTCCATCCACCTTTTTCACACAATCAACCTATGAACCCCCTTGAAAATTAATGGTTTGAATAAAATCATTCGCCTCAAAATCCTCTAGCTACCTCTTAAGATCCTATAACTCTATCATAGGCATCCTATATTGAGTAATGGATACCAATGTAGCTCCTAGAACTAGTTTGATAGAGAACTCCACCACTCACTCAGGAGGTCACATAGAAATGTTATCAGGAATGATATCCCAGATATGGTCAACCACTGGAAGAATGTCTACCTGATTCACTCCCTAGTCATTTAAAAAACAAACTAGCAATATGTTTTTTCCTTCCTCCCATCGCACGATGCCCTCTTAAGGCTCTTCTTTATTGGACATCCCATCCACCCTTGTGATTAAATATTTAACCCTCTAGTAATGTGAATGTCACCCTACTATAATAACAGTCATCATAAGATTGATCACATACTAACAAGACCATCCTATGAATGAAATCAAACCCTTTCCTCTTAAGGAAATAAAGATCCTAGATTATGTGATACCAACCATCCTCAAGGGGTCACTCCCTACACTGGGGCACAATATCTTTCTTGATTCAAAAATGTGTGTCTAGTGTCAAAACTCCCTCATAAGACCACACAACAAGCCCATTGATTTTCACCAAGTGCATATATGAAACTGTGAGATACACCTATATCAGTTAGAGTATATGAAATGGTATATGATAATAGAATCATACCTCCTACTATTGATGGTTCAGAACCCAACTCCTTGGGGATAGGTTGTATAAAAAATATTTATCTCGGCCAACGACCCTATGATACAACCTCTCTGCATGGAGTCAGTCTGATCTGATTTCATGGTGTAACTATTATAGGGATACCTCTTCCGTGACCACCACTACCTCAAACATATTGGATAGAAATACTCTATCTCACTTATTTACATGTATATGATGAACCTTATCTTGATCCTAGTTTTAGAGTGAACCCCCTACCACTCATTGTAGAAGGAGAGCACCTGCAAAACTGCCACTCATTACCCATCCTGTCGTAATCTCATAACCAAACTGGTCACAATTGATCTGATTCGTCATGGTGAGTCACATTATACTCTTGTGTCAAAACACTGATCTTCCAACACTCAGAGCCTAACTGAAACTCATCTCAAGGTAACTTTATAAATATATCTTCATTCTTGAGGATGTAAAACCACTAGGCTGAGAAGTAGCATGCCCTGCTTTATGCCCCAAGAATTACATAGGATCCTCTTTATAATTAGTTCCAGATTCACAATTTCAATGATAATGTTCAACCTGAACACATTGACTGAGTACCTGATATCAAGTCATAGATCTTTCTCGACGTGTCTCGATCCTAACATCTCATCAGTAAAGAATATCAGCACAAAATTTTGAAACTCTATAAAGCTTCTCGAGCCATACATATCCAATATCACAGCATACTCTAGATTCATGGACTCCCTAGCCCGATATTCCTAGAGAGTCTTGGGGTAAATGTAATCGTATAAGAGAGTTTGAAAATCAGTCCAAAACATCTCTCACATCCCATGTACCCAGTTCAAAACATCCAGCAATTTATTTTCTTCTCCTCATTATTGATAAGTGGAAAAGTTGAACCTTCTCTTAAGAGGCATCTATAGATGCTGGAAGATAACTAACATGTTATCAATACACAAATAAAAAAACATGTGGACCACCGTCCCCCAAAAACGTGAGAGGGTTCTATTGATGGAACATTGGTGATAGCTTTTTGATAGACATGGAAGCATGAAATGTCGCTTCAAATGTCTTCATATAGAATAGAAATCCTTCACTGAATTTTACCTCATCACCTTTGTACAGAACAGTTCCTGGTGCCTTTGATATCACTAAAAGTTGATAATCCTATAGCCCATGTCCTACTACCTCTAGAGTGTGGTCATTGCCACCCACATGGTTTACCCATAGTGGTCGTATTGCTGTCATGTTTCTACAATACCAAATATAAAACTCAGAAAATAATTATTTCAAATTGTTGCAACATAATAACATAAAAACTGTCATAACCCTCCAAATACAATGTCATAGCCCACATCCTTCTCCAACATCAAGGATTTTATAATGATCAATCCTAAAACCAATAAAACCTATGCCACTTTCCCACTCAAAATTTATGTCTACGTGAAGACTTTATTTTCCATCTCATTAAATTGCACTCATCATTCACTTATTCAAATGATTAAACTTGTGATCTATCAAGTTTTGATCCATGAGATCCCATAATACATTGTGAACCAAGATTTTATTCTCTTATAATCCTTGAAATTAAATTCACTTAACAATTGAATTTTTAAAAGGTGAGTCATTTCCCGGTCTATAAGGGTCCATACACCTTATGATTGGAAAGAAAAAATCACTTTTATATCAACAGAACAAGATCTAACACAATAGCAGACACAACTATCACAACACCTATCACAACATCATGTGCAAGATTATGAATTCTAATGGAATGTCATAATTCATGACATGTGATTTCTAAAAAGTTCCTAAATGATTCCTCTGATGGTATACCCTCCTCTACTCGGGTTGAAATTGAAATAGAACACAATCATATAAATACTTATATCTAAATACAAGAGCTTTTCCTAGTGGTAGAATCAAATCAACTATAATGGTAAAAATTCAAAAAATCAAAATTTAATTCATGTCAATTTGGTTTGTCCCTATACATGTGTTAGCTACACCCGAGCAAAACCCTTTACCAAATTAAAAATACTTAATGTCCCTATATATTTTATCAAAATAGTAATTCAAACTAGAAAACATATAACTCCTATAATACCATTTTTAAAGTCAAGAACCCAGCTTCCGCTCAGCAGTGTCCCGAGGCCGGTTGGCTACATGTCCTCAAGTTCATCTCCCAACTATCAGAGGTGTCAAAATAGTAGCAAGGGACTTGGGGAGTCATTTGGCATACTATTACTTCATTACAGTATTATATCACATTGGAAGTAAATCACATTCAAAGTAGAAGAAAATAAAATAATCATTAAACAAATAAAGTAGACAAGTAAGACATGAATATAAAAACTGTACATAAGTATCTCATATATAATATTGTAGATTTCATATGTATCTAGAAAACTTCCATAAATAATTTCATGCTGCTACAATACAATAAAAGTATCAAAATTGAATAAAAGATAAAATGTGATCATTGCATCACATGCCTCAGCTTGTTCCCATGCTCCCCTGCTCCAAAACAATGATCAACACCATGTACTAGGTAACTTTTCTTACCATCATCTTCCACCATATAATATTTTTGGGTCCTAAGGAGTCCCAAGTAGGGTGTGAGGTAAACATCCCAATAGGGTTCCACCCAAATATCTATACATTTTTAGGATCCCAAATGAAATAATATAAAAAATTTTATGGAAATAGTAATGAAAGTGTAGATTACAATGGAATATGTCTATTGTAACTAGAAATACCGAACACCCTCTTTAGGATCCCAACAATAAGTGACAGGCTCTTAATAAGGCATATAAAAAAATATAAACAAATAACATGGAGTCACCATGTAACCATTCACATCATTTCCACACAGTTGTTCCATATAAAGTAGCCATATAAAAAACCCACAACCGTGTTGTAAAACCAAAGTCATTTTTCCCACAGATGTGTTTTATAATGAATTGTATCACAATATTCATGGCCTTATTATATAAAGAAGTGTAGACCATGATTCTCTAGATCCACTGTGTCGAAGACCAATGCCCCCTCATCGATTCCCAGAATCATCTCGATGGAAAATATGTATAGGCACTGGTTGGAATCCAAGGATCATGTGTACCAACATGTCCTATGTGAGTCCAATCAAGCCAGATCCAAGTGGTAGAATGTCATGAGGAATCCCAAATAATTAATACCCAAGGTTTATACTCAACAAATGTGTCTAGCACTACGTTCCAAATCCATGGATAGTTGTTTGTGACATCATTACATTCATGAAATGGTCAAACAATATGTTTCTACCCACTCATGTAATCAACTAAAAACCATTTCTATACAATGATTATACCAAATCATTTAAACAATCCTAAACTTGTAGTATACCCATGCATATATTGTACATAAATTTAAACATGTATCATGGGTTTGACCACCCATTTAATCAAGTAACTTGGGTAGACCCTCCCATTTATCATAATTAAAATTTTTTCATATCACATGGGTACAACCACTATTTAATAACCAAAATCCATTTCAAAAATCTGAAATTAACCAATGACTATACCCACTTGTTTAACAAAAACCGTTTAAGAACATTAACATGTTAGGAAGGGCATATTTTCGATAATACATTCAGAGGAGGTAAAACATCTTTTAATCATGAAAACTATATACATTAAATTATAATTGAGCTTCCTTATTCAAGGTAAACTGAAAAACACACCCTTGGGTGGTTTATCTATTTTCGAAACCAAGACCAAGGCATAGTGCCCCCCAGGGGCGGCCTTTAATAAGGGAAAAACCACCAACACATCTCAAGGAACATAAGGTAACTGTTAATAGGCCATACTACATCTATTTTAGTTTAATAATTATAAATTGGGAACAATCTGAATAATATAGTGGGTGAAAAAAGTATGATAGCTATATTAATCATAAATAGGTGAAAGAAATGTATATAAAAGAAAACATAGCTCTAATATATAGTTATCATCCAATATAAAGTATTGATTCACGTCTTTTTAGGAGAAATATCAATAATGGATGAGAAAGAGAAAATATGGAAAATGAGAATAAATCCAAATAGCGTAGCCATTATACCAAAAAATCTAGAATGACTAAAAAGGAATTTATTACATACTGATGCAGTAGCAACATGATTGACGGAAGACGAATCAATGTTCAGACTAGAAGGAGATCTGAAAAACTAGACTACAAGGGTTTTTTGGCTTTAAAGGAGGAGAATAAAATCTTGTGTATGAAATGTAGAGGCTACACCCACTATTTGAAAATATTATTGGGTAATTACAGGACATGTAATTTCATTACATGTCATGTAATTACCTATTTTATATTTGGAGGAAAATTCCATAAAGATCATGAAAGGTCTTGGATTGACCACTACAAGTCATGAAATTTTATTGAACGACCTTTATCCCCTTATCATGTCATCTTATCAGCCTAAAAAATCATATAGTCTCCCAAATTATTCATTCCCATGTACTACACAGCCGGCCCCGGGCCCGACATAGGTTCTAATACAAAAATGAAAGTAAAGAAAATCTAAACTAGAAAATAAATGGTCAATACATCATCAAAAAACATAGATCATAGAGATATATTTAAAATTATTTTGAATACCTTGTTTCATTTATATAATGAATAAAATTATAAGTAAATTTAGTTAAAGAGACGAATAAGGAGCCTTTTTTACATTTACAATAAAATTAGGTACTTGTTATAGAGAAAAAATCAAAAAATCTTAGTGAAATGATCATATGTAAAAATCAAAAAAATCAAATCAAATAATGTGAGTTTACAAGGGATAATATAGAGACTAATATTTCAGGAAATTTGATATTTTCAAAACAAATATTATTTATCAACATAAAATTTGCATGATGTTATTTATTTTGACAAAGATGTGACTATTGATGAAGAACCAAGTAAGGATCCTTGTCTAAGTAACTAAAGGTTGGAGGAACATGTTGGTTAAGATTATATGAATATCTATAAAGATTTAATTATAAATTGTAGATAAATATTGAGGATATAAAACTAAATTTCTCTTATCACAGAAGATGAACCAAAAATTGTTTTATAGGAAATTAAACATGATGAATGGAATTCTACCCAGTATTTCAAACATTTACAATTAGAAAATAACTCAACATTGGAACTAGTATCAATGGATGAAATGAAAAATATCATTTTTATAATGTTGGATTTAAGAAAAAAAATTAATAAAAAAAGGTTAAGAAATAAGAAATAAACCAAGCTAGATTGCAATGGGTATTACAAGATAAAATGAGTTGATTTTGAAAAAATATTTTCAGCTATATAATGACTTTATACTATTTGGATGTTCTTATAATGACAAAAAATAATAATATTTTACAAAGGGATGTAAAATATTCTTTCCCAAGTGGAGATATAGAGGATTAATTTTTAATTGAACAACATGAGGGATTTATCATTGAAATAGATTTATTAATGATGTGAGAATTTAAGATAATATTGTATAAGATAAAAAACTCACTAATAGACATGCATTTCAATTTAGAAGAATGTATGATGAAAATTTATTTTTCTATGTGTAATGTTAACAGTAATCTCTGTATGAATATTATATCCATGGGAACTCTTATTATCATATTCAATGTTGATGAAATAATTTTTACTTGTGAAAATTTTAATCATTGTAAACATTTTCCTAACGAAATTATGACGTATTCTGAGATAACCATGCATTGTGTGATTTCATATTTTCTATGGTTAAAAATTATAAATGGTTCTGGTTATATTCTTCTATCTCATGATGGGTACTCAAGGGTGTTTTTTAAGAAGTTTTTAATGGAGTAATGAAAATAATTATCAACTACAACTATTTTTGGATCTAAGAAAAAAATAGTTTATTGTGAAAATAATATAAATATCATAAATTTTAGAAAACTTATTATCATCCATTTATATCTGACATCATCTAGACCATAAGTTGTGTTTTCAATGATGTGTTTTTTTTAATTTTTTCAAGAGATCCCAAGGAATACCATATGTTGGAAACTAAAAGGATTCTCAGAAACATCAATAACACATTTTGATTCAACCTTATCTACAAAATTATATCTGATTTTATATTACATGGTTTAACTAATGTTGTATAAGATAACGATTTCACTGATAGATTGTACACATAGGGTGAAGAATTATGACATGGTGATAGATGTGTTGAATGGAATAATTAGAAACAAAATTATATTTCATTGATCATATTTAAATACGAGTGCCTAATATCCACAAATTCAAGTACATGGATAATATGGATTAAAAATCAATTAAATGATTTGAATTTTTTGGTTGAAAATCCATTATGAATTTTTTTATAACAAATAAATTTCTATTTATCTTATAAATAATCCATTTTAAAAAAACCATATAAAACAAAATTGATATAATGTATTATTTTATTACAGAGAAGGTGGTAAAGGATTACATGAAATATAAGATTGTTGGAACTAAGTAAAATATTGTAAATATTTTCACATAAGAGTTTCCAAAGGATAGGTTCTGTGAGTTAGGGAAGAATCCTCATGTCTAGCCATCCCCTCTCACCAAAATCTATGTGGTACCACCACATAAATAGAATTAGATGATGTATTCAAAGTGAGACAGAAATAGTGTTAGATCTATTTAGTTTTTACTTTTCACAGGATGAATAGATTTTAGAAATATAGTGTTCACTTTTTGTTATTCTTTGCAACGGCTGTTGAAAAAATGGATATTTTTCATGATAATGTGTATGAAATTATATGGTCTAACTATTTAAATCTCATATAAAAAATTATCCTATCACATAGAGATATAACTATCTAAAACACACTATATTACCCTATGTAATGAAGTCATGAAACATCTTATTTATAGTAGGTTTTTATTTAATTATTATTAATTAATGTTGTAGGAATTTTTGATTGGTTTGAATGGTTTGAGTAGTTTGGGAAAGAGTTAAAATTTTGTTGAAAAAAATAAAATTCAGGTCATTGATGTGAACATTGGAACTATTGATTATTTATTGTATATTTTCATTGATGTAAACCAAGTTAGTAAATTTTATTATGTGATTTTTAGTGTACAAGATGTTTTTAAATTGATTTGAAATGGTTTTTTGATTAGTTGTTAAAGTATAAAATATTATAAAAATCATGTTTTGACAATATTTTTTCTTCATATGATTCATAAAATGTTTTCATATCTTTCATTTTGGGATATGTATTTGTATACTAATTATATGTATATTTCATCATCATTTTGGCTTATGTGTATTTGGAATGTATGTAAAAGTAATCCCATATTTGTATGATAAATTTTTATGTGGTGTTTTAGTCAAAGGTATCTATATAAGAGTCACTTTTACTTGAGGATGAGTCATTTTTATACATCATACCTGTTATTTTTACTTTATGTATTTGTCATCTAGTGACTGCATATTAATCAATACATTGAGAAAGAACTAAAAACTGCTGGATAAATCAATTTCATAAAATGAATTCATCCGATTATAAATCACATACTCAATGTCTACATAATCACATATAACTTTTTATTAAATGAAATGGAATATTTCCTGATACCCATATCATCAATAAAACTTTTTTTCAAAATATCAAAAAATTTATTAATAAAAAAATAATTCGTTATTATTTTATGGAATACTGATGATATTTATTGGAGGAAATAATTTATCGTTCTTATGTTCTCAAATCAAATAATAACCAAGATTTTATTCTAGATTATTTTTATATTAGTCTGTTTTGAGCTATTTTGATGTCAATTTTTTAATAGGAGTAAGTAAACTATTCCATAAAATCTTTAATACTAAATATTTATGAATGTATAAAAAAATTATTTTCTGATTTTTTGAATGAGTTTGCATAGTTAGAATTCAATTTTCGGAGAATATGATATGGGGTTTTTTAATATTTTATAAGATTTTTAAAGGTTTTTTCTCCTATTAGGATGGTGATATTTCACTGATAATCATGGTTGAGAAAAATCAAATTACTTTTATGGTACTTTATTTTGGAAGGCTTGATAAATATTATAAAATTTCATTTATAGTATGTGAAAAATGCCTCAGAAATTGATGAACCATCAATATCGACATATTTCATTGTAGAGTAAATTGAAAATTTTCTACATGGGAATACTGAATCTATAGAAAAATGAAACTAAATGTGTCTTAATATCATATATAGAGGGTTCTCAAGACTAAGTGTAATAGAGAAGAAGAATTTGTAGCATATGAAACTAAGGTTCAGTGAGAAGGAAGAAATTTATGTTGTCAAGTATTCATAATTGAGAAAAGAACATATTGAGGTTGGATAAAATTGGATATAAATCTATGTATTTCTATTAATTCGTGAGTTATAGTGGTCATATGTTTTAGAAAAATGATACATGAATACATAAATAATTATTAATTCAATGTTTATAGTAGTTCGAGTTGTTTAGTTTTCATTCCCCAAGAAGATTTTTAATTAATTGTTTGTTGACGAAAGTGAGTGATTATTACTAATAACATATTAATAACATTAAAGAGTAGAGTACTAATTTTTTGAAGAAGCAACATGAAATCAAAATAATATCATCCACTAATATGGTATTTTTCATAATAATACTATGCTTTTGGGGGATAGTGGACCTGTTTGAGGTAGTGTATTGTGTCGGGAACTGGGGGATCCAGATAATAATATTCCAAAATTGAGATTACCTAGTTAAGGATAAAGTATCATGGATAGGGAGATGAGGTTAATAAATGATATATTTTTCTTCTATATCTCCTTATAAATGAAACAACCTTTTCATCCAATTAAATATTCCATTCCCTACTGATAACAATTCAAACACACATCCAAAGGAACATAAGAGTTTACAAGGTTCACTACTCAACCGTGTGTATATATATATCCTTAATATAGATTATAAAAAATCTAATACAACATTATCCAATAGAAAATCCCCTCTTTGTGTGGAATAAAATGAGTAGGATATTCCCATACTCTCATGTAGCATTATGTTCAATAAAATAGTGCATGTGCATTATATAGCACAAAAAATGATGTAATACATTTTATGTGCTTTGTGGTCAACATTCAAATATTTGATATTTCAAAAACCAATATTAACTCCATTACCCATATACTGGTGATAGATTCATGGACTTCCTAATGATACTCATTCAAATACCCAAATCTAATTTTCATGTCTGATTGCTCAGAATGAAATCCCCACTCCTTTGCATACAGTTAGTTTGCAGAAATTTCATTCATAAACTATTACAGTCTATTCAATAACATCATTGTAACCCTTGAGAAATATCATGTATCATCTTCAGAACACCTTATAATGGATTGATTGAGTTCTTTTCAGAAAGCATCCTTATTCTAAGTACCTCCCTTGCTTTGCGAATGTATGATTCTTCCATGGACTGCCCCTACTTTACATGTAGCTGATTTTTCTGTGCATAGTCCCTAATTTGTGGAAGACTAATTATTACACATATAACCTATTATACATGTTTAATTTACCATTTTAGGATAGAACTCCCAACAAACTCCTTCCTTAGGAAACTTATTTATTCAGTGAATCTGTTGTTTATAAACTACTTCCCTTCGTTGAATTCTCCCATTTGAACTCTTTTGGAATTAGTAGAATTCTTACAGCAAAGATGATATTATCTAATAAAATTCTATATTAATATTGATATTATTAGGGCTCTTTATATAGGAATATAAGATCCATAAAACCTGCAAATATAAATTACTAAAACTTCTATGTGGTATAACCATTATCGTGAATCGTGTTATACGGTCCGCAGAGTGCCTTGACTTTTTTGTGGCGGTAGATGTCTTTGGAAAATGGATTCCCTAGGTGACATCAATAATAACTTTCAAATTTCAAAAACAAAATGCCTCACATCAACTGTTGGCCTCCCATTAAGTGAAAGCCTCCTGTGACCTGTTTTTTCAAACACGGCCCTCATAGCATTTTTTGTCATCTCCATAGAACTGCTATGGAGAAATTGTCCTTTGCCTTTTCTTTCACTATTATGTATCACCTTTTTCATCGCTAGATATTCTAGGGAATGTATTGTAACATGTCTATATTCTTGCATCACATTTCAGTGAAATCAAAACTGAATATGATTGGAAATGCATTTTCTTCCACTTTCCTTAATTGGCTTGAATAAGATGTTCTCCAAAAAACTTATGGTATTTGTGGAAACAAATATTCCATTTATCATCATATTTTCCAATACATTTAGGAAATTAATTTATTTGTCCTTTTTGATAGAAAAAACTCTTCAAAAGTAATTTTTTACTTCTAAAAACTTCCTATAACTAACTTCTTTCCAACAAAAATCACTTGTATTGATAATAAGATATTATAGTAAAATCAGTATCTAGGGCTATCAACCTACATAAATAAAATTTAGGATCACATATTGTGCTCAATCCATGTAAAAACAATTGTGTTCTTTTCACTTCACTACATTCACATCATTCAACTGAGGATGAGTTTAATTTATATAAGAGCATCAAGTTCTAACTAAAATCATACGATTATCTTAAAAATTAAATTGTAAAATGTGTGGCCCTAGATTCACCTCTCTCAGTGTATCCACTAAACTTTACTAGACATTAACTTTTATTTATATTAAAATATTCCAAAAAAATGTTATTATAATTTTTGTTTTAAATATTTAATGGGTTTTAAGATAAATGATATATTTTTTTGAAAAAAATGATTGAAATATAGTTTAAAACAATGTCTAAAAAAATTCATTGGGCAAGATATATTTAAAAAATGATTTAGAGATATAGTTAATTTTTTTAGAAAATTAATATTATTATTGAAATAGTTAATTTAATCCTTTAATCATATTTAATATATTTCTAAAATAGTTTAAAATATATCATAAACTACAATGAAAACATATTTTCATAAGTTATTTTTGATAAATATTAAAAAATATTGAAAAAATTAAATAATTATAAATACATTTTGAAATATTATAATGTAGTTTTAAAATTTATTTTTATTTAGAAGTTTAATAATTTTTAATACATATTATGCTATTTTGTTGTTTTTAAATTATTTTGAAAATAAAATTGTATTATTGTTTAATATTTCCTTAAAATAAATTTAAAGTAAAATATAATACATTTTATAATAGTTTTAATCTATTTATAATAGTTTTGATACCATTTCATTTTCACTATTTATTTAAATTGTATTAAAATAATACTTTTTATTTAATATTGAGAAAAATAGCTTTTAAAATTTTATACTGTTTTTCACGTTACCCTTTTTATGAAAACTATATTGTTTAAAATTTTATATAGTTTAATATTATTCAACATAAACATGTTTTCTCTATAATGACCCATACTTTACATACATTATTATTACTTCAGAATTGAATAACACATATTACAACATATAAAAAACCATGAAAGGACCGTATAGGTATAGTGTCTTTAGAAACTAGGAAACATAAACAACTGGTTCATAAATCATCTACATTGTCTCCCTTTTATTTTATCATATCTAGAGTCCCTTTTGGCATATCTTACTTAATATCCTTCTTCCTGACCTGGGGAAAAGAAAACATACAAAAGGATGAGCTCAAATTCTCAGTAAGGGTAAACAAAATAAATATCAATCACATCATATTCATAAGAACATATCATTTTGGAAATCTTAACCTGTAAAAGAGATCACAATTTCATAACATGGGATAAATAAAATTAGGGAAATTTAATCCCAATAATCATAACATAAAACATGAAACTGTGTGGCATACACAAATAATCATAGAGAATCATTTGTTAGTAGTCAAGACTCATTTCCAAGACTATCTGAGCAGGCAAAGTCCATTTCGGAACCTAGTTCACTCCTCGTTTTAGTCCTGTTTCACTTAACCGGTTTAACCTATCGTTCCAGCCATGTATATCTCATGGTATATAAATATTTACCCAATGTATTGGAGGGAGATATAGGTCCCACCCATCTCATAATGAAACCATTCTTATGTGTGCCAGAAAATCATAAATCATACATCATAGCATAACCCATGTAATAAAAATGGGATTCTTAAACATCGTGCCATCATAACATAAGACATATAAGATAAAAGGACTTCTTAAAAATAATTCCACCATAACATAATCAAATCAATGTAAAAATGGGGATATAATCAGGACACTATATTATCTTATATGGAAAATAATTTTGATAAAACGCTTGAACTCCATTCTTGAGGAAAATATCCTTTCTACTTCAAAAACATTTTCCTTACTTAAAATGTCAAATAATTTTAAAGTAAAATAAGTTTATTAAAAATAAACTTGAAAACGTGTAAAGGAATCTTCGTGGAAATAATGTTCTAAAAATCCATTCATGCCGTATAAGTTAAACAAAACATTCTTCTCATACTTTGGCCGGAAAAGTCAACAAGTACCTCGTACTAAAAATGACAAAAGATTCATTTCAAATCTGTTACTAATAACTCAAAGATAGGTAAAATTTGATTTCAACAATTGTAGGAGGATAGAAATAATATTACATATTGAGGAAATATGGATGTGGATGATAAATATTCCCCAGTAAATTCTGAAGTATAAACAGTCTCGGATAAAAATGAGATTGCTAGATTTTCCCTTACCTTAGGTCCGATTTGCTTCGTACGTGTCTGAACCTCCTTTATAATGATTTAAATAATATTATTGACTTATCCCAGAATTTTACTCATTGTTATGATATCATATATGGTCATATTCATAGCTTCTTATTAGTAATATTTCATTGTAACTTGTTATTCGGGTGTTTATTGCTTTTTGTTCTTATGCGTGTTTTGTCGAATAAATTCTTGTTATTATTTTAGGTTATAGATACCTCATTTCCAGAATTGTATTAGTATTATATATATCATATTTATTAATTCAATCAATTTATATAATCATTATGTAATGATGATCATGTAGAACGAGTCGTATCACATCGTGGAGATGGTAGGCCGTACGTACGCACGAGCGATGATATCGTTCCCATGATCATGGAATTTTATTGAAGTGTATGTATACTATTTCAGAATAAATATCACTTTAATATAAACATATATAGTTATTCTCTACACCATTATACCCATCCATGTATGGTGGTGGTGTAAAACAGATTACACCACAGCGTGGAGACGATATTCCATACGTACGCACGTGCGGTGATTTCATTTTCTGTAGGATGGATAGAAGGTGAAATAGGGTTGTTTCATATTTACAACAACATGTAAGTATGTTAGTGATACTAATATAATTACTTCATAATGAAACAACTAAAGAACAAGATGTGGAAGAAGAAATAATGTTGAAAGAATCGGTAACGGACATTACCTCTTCTTTGAAGTGCCTCTTCTTAACCTTATATTAGAGCACTAAAATTGGTCTTTGAAGAAGACCAGGACCTCTAGGATATTACTAGGGACGTGGAGAGGATAAATTTTCATGGTTTGGCCGAGCATGAAGGCTCAAAGTGGTGTGAATAAGATAGGGAGGAGGTGCCCTTTTATAAGGGAGGAGAGGGGCACATAGGAAAAACATAAAATATTAGTTTATTATAAAGTAATATTCAGTTTTTAACAGATCCAAATTGATGTATTTAAAAAATAAGGTGGGGATGGGTCAAAATCCTCTCATCAAATATATTTTAGACAAGTTTAGGTGACTATTTTAACCTTATCATTTAGATTTAACTCTAAGTTAAATAATTTAACTTTTACTGTGTCTTCTTTTTTTTCTTACACTATATGGTTAATAAAAATACAATAACAAGCCAAACAAACCCCAAGTTGTTTATTATTAATATATATAACCATATATAAGTCATTTTTACGAACATTATATTTTTAGGAATAATATAAAAATTAATAATATATTATTTGTTTTAAAAACTATTTTATATCAATTTTGACACTATTTGGTAATTGATTTTTGTGAAAATCATAACAGCATTATTAGTTCTAAAAAAGTTAATTAAATCAATACTAACATGTCATATTAACCTATAAAATTATTGGAATTTATAAAAAGTCTCAAATTACATTTATTTGGGCATTTATAACATAAATTATGTTAATATTTAATTAATAAGATAATTACTGCATCATCATTGTGCCCTAAATAAAATAATTTATTTAATGACTAAAAATTATAAATAAAATACAATTATGTAGAAAAGATTTTTATCTTTCTAATTAATATTTATAGTCGAATTTATCTTATGTATAACCCTAAATTAAAAATTATTTAGTTATTAAACTTTGATTTTAACTATTTTAACCCATCTTTAAATAAATTATTAATAAATGTCCTAATATTATCCAAGTGTACCTAAATGGTAATATTTTATTTCTAAGGTTGTTTTTGGTCTAATTAAACTTATCCAATAGAATTAGGACATGTGTTAGGGTAATAATAATATCATTTTTACCCTTAATTACCCTATTTATTTTTAACCGTGGTAAATAAAAGTAAAAAGTTACTATTCACCAAAAACTATTTTCATCTCATTGAACCACATTTTAGTCCTTCATATTAACCATGTCCCTCATATTTTTGAAATTCCACTCACAGAAGCGGTAAAATTAAGTTTTATATAAATTTTCAAACTCTCATAGGAGGTGGGTAAAAGACGGTGAAAAGTTTAATAAAATTTTTATATATTTAAAATTATTATAAAATGACTCCAATGAATTAAATTGAACTTATATTGGTATTATGTAACACTTTTGACCTAAAATAAATTAAAATAAAATAAATAATTATTTAAATTAAAATTTGGTTTTTAAATAGTAACCTAGTGTTTTCATTATTCATCAAAAATTGAAAGTTTTTAGAAAAATACCAAAATTTCACACTAGGCTAATTTCGATATTCTGAATCCAAAAATGAAGTCCATTTTGAAAAATAAAATTTCAAAAATTGGGTATTACTATTCATAACAGTTAGTTTTAATAATTTTTTAATAGCATACCGTTTTTTAGTGAAACTCAGAATTGCATACAATGGAAGCTATCATGGAAGGTCGCGACTGCGTGTAAATCAAGCCATCTAGTGTTGTGTGTAGTGAAATATTCCTTTGATGATGTATATTACATAAAAAATTATTTCGAATAAAAATCTAGGGTGTTACATTCTACCCCCCTTAAAATGAATTTCGCCCTCGAAATTCGTCACTTTGTAACAAACAGATGAGGATACCTCTCCTTCATCATATCCTCAAGCTCCCATGTAACTTCTTCTAATTGGTGGTTCCTCCATAAAACATTTACCAATAGAGTGGTATTGTTCCGTATGACTTTTTTGCTACGATCCAGAATCTCTATCGGTTGTTCTTCATAAGAGAGATCTTGCTCCAGTGGTACAACTTCTGAGCTGAGTACATGTGAAGGATCGGGTATGTACTTCCTTAGGAGCGATACATGGAACACATCATGAACTTGAGAGAGATTCGGTGGAAGCGCCAATCAGTTATCTACCTTCCCAACACGGTCCAGTATTTTGAAAGGACCAATATACCTAGGGCTCAACTTTCCCTTCTTTCCAAATCTCATTACTCTCTTCCAAGGAGATATTCGTAAGAACACTTTATCACCCACTTTAAACTCTAGGTCTTTTCATCGGTTATCGGCATAGCTGTTTTTTCGACTCTGAGCTGCTCTTAAGTGTTTTTGAATATATATGACGTTTTCTGCCATATCAACAACAAGATCAGGTCCTAATAGATTTTTCCCCCAACTTCATCCCAACAGGTTGGAGTTCTGCATTTCTTTCTATAGAGAGCTTCATAAAGAGCCATCTGAATACTGGAGTGAATGCTATAATTATAATAAAATTCCACTAAAAGTAGGTGTTGATCCCAAACACCTTTGAAATCCATAGATCAAGATCTTAACATATCTTCTAGAGTTTGAATTGTTCTATCAGACTGAACGTCTGTTTGAGGATGATAAGCAGTGATGAAACTCAACTCTGTATCCAGAGTATGCTGAAGACTTCTCCAAAATATTGAGGTAACCCTCATATCCTGATCAAATATAATGGAAAGTGGTACTCCAAGCAATCTTACCACATCCCTCAAATATATTCTGGCAACTTATCCAGAGAGAAATCCCCTCTAATAGCAATGAAGTGTGCCTACTTTGTAAGAAGATCAACTAAGATCCAGATAGCATTATTGCCTATGGATGTTTTAGGAAGTCCGGTGACAAAGTCCATAGTGATGTTTTCCAATTTCCATTTGGGTATGTGTAATGGTTGTAACATCCCCTTAGACTTCTGTCTCTCAACTTTAACATGCTTACCAACCATGCATCGATAGACATATTCAGCAACATCACTTTTCATGCCGTCCCACCAGAAGTACTCTTTCAGGTCCATATACATCTTCGTGCTTCCAGGATGAATAGAGAATGAAGAACTATGAGCCTCATCCAATAGTTCTTTCATTAATTCAGGGAATGGAGGAACCCAAACCCAATTCCTAAACACAATTATCCCTTCACAATCGAGGTTGAATTCAGGAACATTTCTCACATTCTTTTTTATCTCTACATCTTCTTCTTGTTCCCCTTTAATATTCTCATGTATAGATGGTTGAACATTCATTTGATAAAGATTTGATATTTCCCCTTCTATTATAATTCCAATATCCATCCTTTGTAAATCCATAAATATTGGATCTTTTGTGGTCCTCATCTTGGATAAAATAGCATGGTCTTGTCCACTTAATGCGTCTTCCACCTTGTTTTCTTTCCCAGGGTGATAATGAATTGAGCAGTCGTAATCCTTAATCATCTCCAGCCATCTTCTTTGCCGCATATTCAGCTCCTTTTGTTTGAAAATATACTTTAAACTTTTATGATCAGTATAAATATCACACCATTCACCATGAAGATAATGCCTCCAAATCCTTAATGCAAAGATTACCACAACTAACTCCAAATTATGAGTTGGGGGCAATTTTGCTCATAGATTATCAACTGTCGTGAGGCATAAGCTATCACCATATCATTTTTCATGATAACACACCCTAGCCCCTTCTTGGATGCATCACTATAGATCACAACCCTTTCTCCACTAAAAGGCAGTCTGAGTAGAGGTGCACTGGATAACCTTCTTTTTAACTCCTTGAAATTCTCTTCACATTCCTCCATCCACATGAACTTAACTTCTTTTTTGAGTCATCTTGGTGAGTGGATTAGATAATCGTGAAAAATCTTTAAAAAAATTTCGATATTATCCAGCCAAAACAAGAAAAATTCAGATCTTAGTTACTTTTGTTGGTCTCGCCCATCTTTCGATAACCTCGGTTTTTGCTGGATCCACAGATATCCCCTTTTTTGAGATTATGTGACCCAAAAATGGAACTTTTTGAAGCCAAAATTCACACTTGGTAAATTTGGCATAAATCTTATCCTTTCCCAGGGTCTTCAGAAAAGTTATCAAGTGATCTTCATGTTCTTACTTGCTCATTGAATAGACAACAATATCGTCTATAAAGACTACCACAAACTGATCAAGATAGTCCCTAAAGACTCTATTCATTAGATCCATGAAGATAGCAGGGGAATTAGTAAGAACAAATGGAATCACTATAAATTCATTGTTTCCATACCTTGTACGGAAATCCGTCTTTGGTATATCCTCCCTTTTGACCATTAATTGATGATAACCAGAACAAAGATCAATCTTGGAAAAGTATTTAGCTCCGCGTAGTTCATCAAATAAGTCATCAATGTATGGGAGAGGATATTTGTTCATGATAGTGATCTTGTTATGTTATTTATAATCAATGAAGAGTCTCATTGATCCATCTTTCTTCTTAACAAACAGAACAGGTGCTCCCCAAGGTGACGCACTAGGGAATATGAATCCCTTATCAAGATTCTATTGGAGTTGCTTAATCAATTCCTGCAACTCAATTGGGGCCATTCTATAAGGTGTCTTTGAAATAGGAAAAGCACCTATTACGAGTTCTATTGAAAACTCAACTTCACGATTTAGTGGAAGACCCAGAAATTCCTCCGGAAAGAAATCCCCAAACTCTTGTACATTGTTCAACCACTAATGGATCAGTAGACCCACTGAATGAGGGTAGATGCTGCCTCATGAATGATTCAACAGAATGTTGCTCCTTCCTTTGCTCGTTTGGAAGTCCTGCATGATTCATATCTTGAGAAAGTTGTGTGAGCATGGCTACAATATTTTTCATTCCAGCTCCCATAACGTTTGGTTGCCTAGGGGGACAATCATTGCATTGCTTGTCGTATTCCGCGTTAACACGGTTCCTTCGGGTTCTAGCCATTGACTAAAACCAAGAAGAATAGTGTGAGCAATCATAATTATAATAGGAAAACCACATAATAAAGAATAAAATTTCACACTTAAGGTCTTATAATAGGTTGTTCATGGCCATTTTTAAAACACTATGATTGTGTTCTATGATTAGACTTATCCTTAGGGTTCTTACTAAGGCTTTCACATCCCAGTTTCCAAAGGTTGACTATACCTTTCCTCTGATACCAACTATTATGAACCATAATTTACATACATTATTATTACTTTAGAATTTAAGCACACTTATTACAACATATAACAAAACCATGAAAGGACCGTATAGGTATAGTGTCTTAAGAAACTGGGAAACTTAAACAACTGGTTCATAAATCATCTACACAGTCTCCCTTTTATTTTATCATATCTAGAGTACCTTTTGGAATATCTTACTTAATATCCTTCTTCCTGACCTGGGGAAAATAAAAAAAAAAGGGTGATCTCAAATGCTCAGTAAGGGTAAACAAAATAAATATCAATCACATCATATTCATAAGAACATATCATTTTGGAAATATTAACCTGCAAAAGAGATCACAACTTCATAACATGGGATAAATCAGGTTACCGAAATGTAATCCCAATAATCATAACATAAAACATGAAACGTGTTGGAATACACACATAATCATATAGAATCATTTATTAGTTGTCATGACTCATTTCCAAGAATATCTTAGCGGACAAAGTCCATTTCTGAACCTAATTCACTCCTCATTTCAGTCCTATTTCACTTAACCGGTTTAACCTACCGTTCCAGCCATTTCAATCTCATGAGATATAAATTTTTACCCAATGCATTGGAGGGAGATATATGTGCCACCCATCTCATAATTAAACCATTCTTATGTGTGCCACAAAATTAAAAATCATACATCATAGCATAACCTATGAAATAAAAATGGGATTCTTAAATATCGTGCCATCATAACATAATCGATATAATATTAAAGGACGTCATAAAAATAATTCCATCATAACATAATCTAAAAAATGTAAAAATAGGGATATAATCAGAACCCTATATTATCTTAGATGGAAAATAATTTTGATTAAACGCTTGAACTCCATTCTTGAGGAAAATATCCTTTCTACTTCAAAAACATTTTCCTTTCTTAAAATGTCATATAATTTTATACTAAAATAAGTTGATTAAATATAAACATGAAAAATTTTAGAGGAAGATTCATGGAAATAATGTTCTAAAAATCCATTCATGACATATAAGTTAAATAAAACATTATTCTCGTACTTTGGCCGGAAAAGTCAAAAAGTACCTCGTACTAAAAACATAAAAATATTCCTTTCATATCTTTTACTAAAAACTAACCGATGGGTAAAATTGTATTTAAAAAATTGTAGGAGGATATAAATAATATTAAATATTGAGGAATTATGGATGTGGATGATAAATATTCCCTAGTAAATTATGATGTATAAACAATATCAGATAAAAATGAGATTGTGAGATTTTCCCTTACCTTAGGTCTGATTTACTTCGTATGTGTCCTAACCACCTATATAATGATTTAAATAATGTTATTGACTTATTCCATAATCGTACGCATTGTTATGATATCATATATGGTCATATTCGTAGCTTTTTATTAGTAATATTTCATTGTTACTTGTTATTCGGGTGTTTATTGCTTTTTGTTCTTATGCGTGTTTTGTCGAATAAATTCTTATTGTTCTTTTAGGTTATAGATACCTCATTTATAGAATTTTATTAGTGTAATATATATCATATTTATTCATTCAATTCATTTATATAATCATTATGTAATAAAGATCATGTAGAACGAGTTGCATCACATCGTGGAGACGGTATGCCGTATGTAAGCACGAGCGATGATATCGTTCCCATGATCATGGAATTTTATTGAAGTGTATGTATAATATTTAATAATAGATATCACAATAAAATAACCATTTATAGTTATTATTTACACCATTATACCCATCCAAGTATGGTGGTGGTGCAAAACAGATTACACCACGGTGTGGAGATGGTATTCGGTACGTACGCACGGGCGGTGATTTCGTTTTCCATAGGATTGATAGAATGTGAAATAGGTCTGTTTCATATTTATAATAACATATCAGTATATAAGTGATACTGATATTATTACATCATAATGAAACAACTAATGAAGAAGAAGTATAATAAGAAATAAAATTGAAAGAATCGGAAACATACATTACCTCTTCTTTGAAGCGCCTCTTCTTAACCTCATATTAGGGCACTAAAATTAGACTTTCAAGAAGACGAGGACCTATTGGTTATTACTAGGGAAGTTGAGAGGATAAATTGGAAGGGTTTGGCATATCATGAAGGCTCAAAGTGGTGTGAAGAAGAGAGGGAGGAGGTTCCATTTTATAAGGGAGGAGAGGGGCACCATAGGCAAAACTTAAAATATTATTTTATTATAAAGTCATATTCGGTTTTTAATAGATCCAAATTGATTTATTTATAAGCTATGGTGGGTATGGGTAGAAACCCTCTCATATAATAGATTTTATCCAAGTTTAGGTTACTATTTTAACCTTATCATTTAGATTTTACTCTAAGTCAAATAATTTAACATTTACCGTTTCTTCTAGTTTTCTTACACTATATGGTTAAAAAACTTATAATAACAAGACAAACGAACCCCAAGTTGTTTATTATTATTATATATAACCTTATCTATGTCATTTGGCAGAACATTATATTTTTATGAATAAAATAACAATTAATAATATAATATTTTTTTTAAAAACTATTTTATTTCAATTTTGACACTATTGGGTAATTGATTTTTGTGAAAATCATAAGAGCACAATTAGTTCGAAAAATGTTAATTAAATCAATAATAACATGTCATATTAACATATTAAATTATTTTAATTCATAAAAAGTCTAAAATTACATTTAGTTGGGTATTTATAACATCAATTATGTTAATATTTCATTAATAAGATAACTACTGCATCATCATTGTGTCATAAATAAATTAAATTTTTTAATATCTAAAAACTATAAATAAAATAACATTATGTAGGAAATAGTTTTAAATTTCTAATGAATATTTATAGTCTAATCTATCTTGTGTATAACCCTATATTAAAAATGATTTAGTTATTAAGCCTTAATTTTATCTATTTTAACCCTTCTTTAAATAAATTAATAATAAATGTCCTAATATAATCCAAGTGTACCTAAATGGTCATATTTTATTCCTAAGGTTGTTTTTTGTTGAATTACACTTATCCAATAGAATTAGGACATGTGTTAGGGTAATAATAATATCATTTTTACCCTTAATTACCCTATTTACTTTTAACCGTGGTAAATAAAAGTAAAAAGTTACTATGTGCCAAAAATTATTTTCATCTCATTGAACCAAATTTTAGTCCTTGATACTAACCGTGTCTCTTGTATTTTCGTAATTTCTCTCACAGAATCGTTAAAATTATGTTTTATGTAAATTTTCAATCAATCCTAGGAGGTGGCTAAAAGACGGTGAAAAGTTTAATAAAATTTTTATATATCTAAAATTATTAGAAAATGACTCTAATGAATTACATTGAACTTATATTGGTATTATTTATCAATTTTGACCTAAAATAAATTAAATTAAAATAATTAATTATTTCAATAAAAAGTCGGTTTTTAATTAGTAACCCAGTGTTTTCACTATTCATCAAAAATTGAATGTTTTCAGAAAAATACCAAAATTTCGCCCGAGGTGAATTTCGATATACTGAATCCAAAAATGATGTCCATTTTGAAAAATAAAATTTCAAGAAGTGGGTATTACTATTCATAACGGCTAGTTTTAATAATATTTTAATAGAATATCGTTGTTTAGTGAAACTCGGTATTGTGTACAACGCAAGCTATCAAGGAAGGTCATCACTGCGTGTAACGAAAGCCAAGATAGTGTTGGGTGTCATTAATGATTCCTTTGATTATTTATATAACATAAAATCAAAATATTTCTCATAAAAATCTGGGGTGTTACATTCTCTGTGTTTTAAAATTGATATTGTTTAAAACCAGTATAATTTAAAATATTGTTATAAAATATAGTTTTAAAAAAATTAATACAGATATAGTATAAAATAATATAGAATAATCATTTTAAACTAGTTATTTTTAAACTAATATATTTATAAAACATTTTATAATTAATATAGTTCTAGATGGATATTTTTTAAAATTGAATTAAAAAAACATTATATCTTAAAAATTTTCAAAACTATTTAAATATTATCATAAACTATATATTGTCAATAAATTATTTAATTAATAAATAAATATATATTTCCTAGGGAAATTTTTATTTTAATGTTATTAATTTAATTTTAATTTTTTTTCAAACATTATCATTTATAATTTTTTAAATAGACTAAAATGTTAACATAAAACATCTAAATATATATTCATCATTAATATAGTCTAATAGTTTTTTTAAAATATTTTTTAATAGATCTTAAAATATTTTTATATATTTTATGACTACATAATGTAATTTAATTAAATTTTAAAAAATTTAAAATAGTTGAACATGTTTCATGTCGTCATATTTTTAAGATAGTTTTAAAAATTATATTGGTAATTAGGTTAATTTACTTTAAAATACATTATATATTTATTTTATTTGTTAAATTTTGTTTTATAAATAATAAAATAATTTCAATCATTTAAAATATCAAGGAAATATATAGTTAAAAAATTTTAAAATCATTGAAAACTTTTATTTAAAGAACATATACAATTTAGAAATATTATAATTTATATAGATTAAAATTATTTTAAAATATAATGTTTAGCACATTAAAACTTATATAGTTTTAAAAAATATAGTTTAAACATTTTACATTAGTGTATTTTAATTTGATGCTCTTATAAGACATTTTAAAACTTCAACAGTTTAAAATAGATATAGTTTAAAACTATATTTTAAAAAGCTAGATACACTTTAAAAAAATATAAAATTGTTTATATGTTGTTTTAAACATTATGATTTAAATAATGTTTTTAAAATAACATATGAATAATCATTTCATTGTTAAATTATTAATTCTATACAAATAATTCTAGATTAAAATAAATTAAAATATTTTAATTTACTCATTTTAATTAATATATTTTAAAATATATATTTTCATATTTTCAAAATATTATATTATTACATTATTTAAAAAAATGATAAATATTATTTTAAAAAATTAAAATCAAGTTAAATTAGTATAAAATATATTTTAACAAACATTAAAACATCATCAAAATATTCGAAGCCTTCTAAAATAAATTAAAAAATTTTAAAACAGTTTCATTATTTTATTTTTTTAAAAAAATATATAATTATACATGTAATTGGAATAAAATCGTTTAGAACACCCAACACATTATTTTAATAGTTTTATGAAGAAATATAGAAATTTTTTAGAAAAAAACATAATTCAGACCTTATCGATCAATCATCCTACATGACATTGACTAAATGAAAAGTAACACTAAATACACAAAGAAGATAACATTAAGTATAAATTATTTTCTAAAATTATAGTATAATTAAAAATGGTCATTCCTTATTGGCAGTATAAACCAATCAAAGACACCACAAAATTATTTTAAGGTGAAACATTTCAGGGCAACAATTTATATTGCAATAACTTAACCTAATAATATATAAAACATTCATTGAGGTTATTGATCATGGCATAAGAAGTCTCAAAATAGACTTAAAAATGTTACATACTTGAGGAATGAACATATAGATAACGAAAAACCCCATAACCAACTTAATGATATAATATTTCAACATTAGTCGTGTATTTTTTAATAGATAAAAGACGCTAGATCATCCATGAGATGAATATTAAGGAGTCATGAAATAGTATAGACCTTTATCATCATCAAAGACTACATCTTTCACATAATATGATTGCCATATAATACGTGTTACACCTATGAGATTTATAATATAGTTCATCCCATTTAAATTTTTTTTTTGATTTTTTGGTATACAGATAAAATTTTCATTGGCATCATGTTTTGTTTCTGGGGAGATATACCATTTATATACATTTAAATGAGATTTATCTTTTTTAAAAACCCCTCACATGAATGATTCATGGAGTTTTAATATTTCAAATATAATATCATAAATCTTATCTATATTTGAAGCAAAGCCTATAAAACCTTTAAAAGGATGAGATAATATACATCAGAAATTAATTATATTCATAAATAGGTTCTTGGTGAGGGTCATTGGGATTTATTCAAGATATATTCTACTGAGAGGTTACATGGATTTTTCCCAATTACAGTAGTAGTATGGAAATGTTGACAAGCATCTGAAAGAAGATAAATGTTCATTAATATCAATGTCATATACCAAAAGTTTTTCTAATGATGTAACATGGTGGTTTCCTTCTGTTATAAGGAACAATTTTATACTTGATGACATCATAATAATATGTAGATGAAGAGTAATGTTCGAATGAGTACCCCTATGGTAATGGAGTTTATTCATAGAAGGGAAAAGTTCATCCTTGATAAATCTCTAAATGTAATGTCTTTTCCTTGGAGGGTGGAATTTTCCATTAGGGGTTTCTAAGAGATATGTTGTAGAGACATATTGGGGTATAGTTTTCACAATGGTTCTTGTACACTATCATTAAAATCTCCCCAGTAAGTTTTGTTTGAGAATATTGTTCAGGATTCTAATTTTATATGGGTTTTATTTATGTTTTCAAGAGGATCAATGGAGTATACATGTGGATAAATATTGATTGGAACCAAATAATTTTGAGACAGTGGTTATGGGGGCTTATAGTTAATTATTTTTCATCAATGAGTTACAAAACATAATAAAGAATTAAAATTTAAGTATCATGGTGATGCAGTAGTTGGTCGGGGGATATAGAGCTGCGGAGAGATTTGTTTAATCAGGTGCTCTATATCTTTGAAAATCACCATGTTGGGGGTGCCAGTTTTTTTGTTACAATTTTTTTTAGGAAAATGTAGATGCAATTACCATTATTAATTCTACATTTTTATTTCTTTTATAGGTTGAATTTTAAGGTTATTTTTAGATTTAAAAATTTCATGTATTATATTTTATTTTGAGGAAGGAAGATAGTGATATACAAACTTGTTTGATTTCGATCATTGTTTTTTGGATGATATCTTTATTATTGTTGGGCTGAAGGGGGATATTTACAGGGGTTTTCTCCTTTCAATTTTAATTGTGAATATTTTTTGGAATGATTATAAGTAATTATTTGGCTGTATTAATGGATTATATAGGGATATATTTTATCTAACTATTTGAATGAGATAAGAGTTTTCTATAAAGTCCATCCCATGATAGATACATAAGGTTTTGATGTTTATGATAGAATATGTTAAATATAATTTTTAAATGAAAGGGATCCTATGTAGCCGTACAAATGGGGATAAAACATATATGGTATATGACTTATAATTCCGTAGAGGTTCTTGAAGAAAAATTATGGTATTTCATCAGGATACAATCCATCGAGAGGAGGAAGGGAACTTTTGAATTTGCAGTAGCATGTGATAAACAACCAAAAGGATATATGGGAGGTTAAATATTCATTGATGTGGGTATCATTTGTTAGAATCCTTTTTTATGTGACAATAAGGTGTCGTGTTCTAGTTATAAGGATTAGTAGTGTACATGATGTAATCATGATAGTAGGTCAGTGATGATGCATGTTTTGATAATGATCCCTAAGGTAGTGGTGTTTATTAATATAATGGTGAAGTTTTTCACAAGTAAAACCATTTTCATGTTTTCTTTCGTGGAAGAGGGATATTTTTCAATGGTATGTTTCAATAAGATATGTAGTAGAGACCTAATAGGGTTTTGTTTTCACAAGGGTTCTTCTATTCTATCATTGTATTCTCCCTAAAAATTTTTATTTAACTGAATTTATATCCAAAAAACCATGGGATAGAGCCAATATTCATTATATATCATTTCCCCAATATCAAAATTGGCTTTCATGATGTGACGCCATAAACCAAAATTGATAAAGGTGTTCATTATATTTCTGAATAGATTCTAAACAAAGTGATCCAAAACATCTCCCATGATAATTTGATCAATGTTTTTACACATGTATTTCTATTGAAAATATAATTGGAAGTGATGGATTTTCTCTTATATTAAATCACATTTTTATTATGTAACTCCCTATAACATGATCGACATATACAAAAATTGATAATCCAAAGTGCCTTCTCTTAAATGATTAATCCACAAATTGCCTTACAAAGAAAGTGTTGACATCCTTGTATCTTGAGAGGAATATAGACTCCCTAATATCTCTTATCCCAATGGTTTGATCACATTAAAACACTGATAATCCCATTATATTCATTATTATTAAACATGTGAGAAGTCACAAGTGAGAAAATATTGGGATTTTGTTTAACAAGTAGTATATATTTTGTATTATTAGTCCCCTTGATTATCACCAAGGAATGAGTTGATGACAGAAAACATTTTATAGAAACAGAATTTTTTTTAATGGTATCCTAAAATAAAACACAAAACATATTAAAATTTGAAATATTAAATGGAAATATATATGATACTTCATAAAATATTTGTTATAACATAATTTAAAATACATAATATATAGATTGATGGATCAAATTGAGAGATAAATAGAGTATGAATTAATATGGAACATGAAATGTTTAAAGAAGCTAATAATTGATTCATTTACTCATTATATTATAATACAACATTGAAATTATAGCATCACTAGTTTTATAATAGTTAGAAATAAATGATGATTTTTTAAATTACAATACGAAAAACACAGAATTTTTTTATATATAATAAAATATATATATATATAATAATATAATCTAAATTTGATTGAATATAAATTATTCATCACATACTTATAGATTATATAATTCAAAAATTAATATTTACAACAATTAGAAAAATACACTTTGACATTAAATTTGGAAACAAAATCCAATTAGAATAATTAAATATATGTTTCATTATTAATTTATAGAAAAAATAGTTTAAGATACAATATATGACATATATTGAAAATATTAAATGAAATAAAATTAAATATTTTGATTAATTAATAAAACTATAGTATAAAGTTAGATGTAAATTAGAATACTAACATTTTCACCAAGAATAAGAAAGTCAACAAACAAAATGTAATTTGAGAAATTTAAATAATGTGAGTAGAAAATAGGCATAATATAAAGATGAATCTCTATGGCCTAATCAAAATAAATCTCAATATCATAATTATTACTAAATGAGAGAACCATGTTTCTATAAATAAAAAATATTGTTAAAAAATCCATTAAGTTTAATTAATAGATTTTATATGTTAAAAATAATATTAATTGATTTATAAAATTGTAAAATTAATTAGAAACATATATTATGTTTTAAAATGTTTATTTATAAATAATATTCATTATAAACTTTATATATGTATTATCATTATTTGTTATAAATGTTTTTAATCCCTATTTTTTCATAACTCTTGAAATTAGAACACATATATTCAATAGTAAAAACATATTTGGAATCTAAGTGTATAATATTGTTCATCGGTTTGAATGCTTATTTTCCAAAATGAGTTCCACTAAATAAATGATATCTAATAACATGTTCTCCCCAATTTTCAAAATTAAAAATACCAAAAATTGACCATCAATATCCCAATAGATCATGAAAGTATCCTTTGTCAGAAAAAATGTCATTATATATGTTGGATGATATAGGAATAATCTAATGAATACTTGAGTTACTAACATTATAAAATGAAAAGAATAAGTATATGAAAATGTAGGTGGATTTTGTTGAAATTTAAATATTTTTAAAGTAAATCAACATTTAAATATTATTATTTAATATTATTATTGTAAATATCTAATGAAAAGTGCTAACTAAAGGAGAAAAGTGTTGTCAACAATAATTTTATGGGGTTGGAAATGTTTATATTGAAGCTGGAGTATTAATAAGGTGGTGATATATAGAAATTATAAAAACTGATTATTTATATACTATGAGGCTTTGGATTTAATGATTACTGTTTTTAAAAAAAAGTATATTATAATGCCATTTACAGATTTTATATGTTTTAATGAATTAATTGAAGAGGTTCAAAGGTGATTTAGAATTATTCTAGAACTCAAATGATAGTACAATTTGGATACGTTTCAATGTATTATATGAATAAGAGTCATTTATAAGTTTTTAAAGGAAAAATTATAATAATAAAATATTTTGATATGTCTTAAAAAAAATAATATTATGGTGAGTTATATCCATGTATTAGTTGTTTAAATGTCATTTCAATGGTGTGAAGTTGAAATCATCCAAAATATTGAAGACACCCTGAGAGTGTATTATTTATTATATTGATTTAAAAAGATTCATCCCATTAAATGATATTGGTAATTTTTAAAACTAAATTGTCATATATAATTTCATAAGTTTCATATGGATGTTTTTTATAGTCATGATAATGAACATAAGAGTCATCACAGTGAATAATAAGGGTAACCAAGGAGAAAAATCCAATATTTTACCGAGAATCCAGATGCTACATTGTATTATAATGTTTTTAAGATTTATGAAGAAAATGTAATATCTTTCTGATGCCTTCCTAAGAGTGGATTTTGGGAACATATAAAAACACAAGTGTCATTTCCTCAAATGAAATTTAATGGTGATCAGAAAATTTTTCGATGATCAACCTGAGAAGAACAATAATTGTTTCCAATATGGATAAATTAAATAAGATAATTATAGAATCTAAATTTTTTTTGTTGATACTGAAGGTGATTTTAGGTTTCAAATATCATGATGTTTTTTTGTAAACATTTTCAAGATGGGTTTGTGGAAGATTAGATAAGATGATAACTTCTATGTTAATCTGGAATTTTCAATTTTGGATATTTTATAAATCACCCTTTATGATCAAATATTGAGGAATTTAGATTAAATTAGATAAATATAAAATGATTAAATTTCAGTTTAAATGATTATAAAAATGAAATAAATTCATTCTTGGACTAATATTAATTGAAAAAAACATATCAAAAAAAAGAATGACTTTAAGGAAAAGTGATGAGAAAGTGATTATTTAAAATATGAAGAATTTGATTAGGAAATTAGTTATTGTATAAATTAAATCAAAACTGATGATCATTCTGGATTTACTGATTAATTTATGTAGTAAAAAAACATCCATGAGCATAAAAAAAATTTCATTATATGTATATGATATCGATTTTAATTTTATTTTATTTTTTATTTGTGGAAATATTATAAGTTGAGTATTATTGTATTTTTTAACTAAATTAAATAATTATTTATTTAAATGGAATTAAATGGGGAAAATGGAAAATTTTGTATCCATGGAATAACAGTGTCGGAAAGAAATTAAAAACACTGTAGTATTATGAGATCATGTAAGTACTTCCATGTGGTTTAGTTAGAGAATTTTTAAGAAGAATCATCATGTAAAAACGATATTAATTTATATATTAAAAATATAGAAAATGTATTCAAGTGACTTAATATAAAACATAGATAAAAGAAGATAAGGATGAAACAATGTATAATGAAATGATTATAAACTACTGAAAAATTCCATAAGAATATCTCTCTGTATTAAATAAAGAAGTATAACTGGGGACCCTTCGGTGATAGAAGATTCATTGTGTTGAAGATTATGTAGAATAAAATTAAAAAGAGTAGAATGAGAAACATGTTCAATGATTTTTCCTATTATATATAATGTTATAGAAGATAAAGATAGATAATAATACAAAGAAGAAATATAGGAAAGAAAAATGTACTATTTAAAGGATATTTATACACTATTATTAGTTTTCACTTTCTAGGAGTTGATAATATTGATTAAGAAAAAGGTTAATGAAGAATAAAACCTGAGGTATCATGATACTTCATTTTGATGTATATTCTATGATGGAGTTATGTGTACAAGGGGTACGAGAGTGAAATTATAACAGAAGATATATTGTCTTTCAAAGAACTATTCTAAGGGATAATATTTTATCATTTGATATAGATAAATCAAATATAAAATCAGTGATCTTGTCAAATAGAGTGATGGGGATTATTTTTTTATCATGTGAAAGTTGATAAAAAAATCACAATTTTTTCAATTAAAATACCCATCAGGTGATGGAAGAGAAATCGAGATATTTAAATTGGTTTTGAGGATGATACCTCCTCTAATCAATATTAATATTTATTGATATTAATAGAGAATCTGAAACTTGGATTGAAACTGATCCCAAAAAGGAGTATGTACCCAAATTAAGACCAAAACTTTCAAAAATACTTTGTAAATATCATTACTTTTTTTATTGAATTTTCATGTGTAACTTTTTAGGGGAATCACAATTAGATACATTTATATAATAACCAACAACCTAGAACCTAATATTAAGATGTTTAACAATTTGAAATTGAAAAATGAAATTCTGTAAAAGTTATCACCTTCAGTCACCTCCCCCCCCCAGTATTAGGTGACTAGATGAATTATTGTGATCTTTAGGTTAATATTCTACATAAAAATTATTATAAGCCAAATTATAAGATAATTATATGACAAAAAAACCTTGATATGATAATAAAATTTTGTAATTAAAGAACATATATATATATATATATATTTGTATCTATATTGAAACATTACCAAAATAAAAAATTTAAACTAAAGTATAATTTTTCCACTTCAGGAATCAAGGAAATCATATAAAAATTAAAGTTTTGAACAGAATTTGGTGGTTATGCTAAGATAGTATATGATTTTAATTAATCTGATTTGTTTATGTTACAAAAAAATATATTTATTAACAATTTATTCATGTGGGTTATCACATCAAAAAATGTATTTATCTTGCGAAATATCTATATCACCTTCTCTTTCAATTGAGTCATCATGTTTTCTATCCCTATAGTTCAATATCCAACCTAAAAAACACTTAATATAGTAAATTAGTAGTAAAAGTATTTCTATTAATTGTCATGATTTTTTAATATAAGAAAATCCTAATATGAAGAAAGATTAGAGGGTTTTGTACTTAAAATCATTTTTTCTTTTATCCCCACCTTGAATTATATGTATGATTTATCCTAACTCCATACTAAAGAACATTTTCTATCTCCAAAAGGTAGATCAAATGAAATTTTTAACGTTTTTTTTCATTATATCAGTCAATTTAGGATCAGTTTATTTAAAATAATTATTATGTGCTACAGGTTATTCATCTCAATTAATTTTTTTCACCATGAATCAATTTTTATAGATCACATAGTTATTAAATGTTATATTTATATCTTTTATTAATGTTAATTAGAATAAATTATCTAGTGTGTGTTTTATTTACACCAAGGAGTAGTAAATATAATATAATACTAATGTAATAAAAATTACTATATTATCTTTAAATCATAAATTATAATTCCAATACCTCTATACTAATTATTTTTCATTCCCACTATATCCATCAAGAAAAAGTAATCCCTTTAGTACAGTTTTTACAAGTCACTATAGTCATATATACTTCTGATTATTTAGTTTCCGTCCTATTTTTTAAATGGTTAAACTAATATTGAATATAAAAATTTTCATAAAAATGATCTTCCATAATGAATTTAATATCCTAGTTTATTTATGAAGAAATTTATGTTAGTTAATCATAGATGAAACTGAATATATAATATCCATATATGCATGTACTTGGATGATATGGATGATAATTAAATTATATGATTTGAAAGTTGTGTTTTCAATGACATTATGCATTTAATATAACAATAAAAGTTATATAAATATTGAAATTATTATATTTCAACAATATATATCATATATTATTGATATATGCTTTCATTTTATCATATATAATGTAAATAATTATGATATAAAGCTTGATATTATTTTAACAAAGTAAATAATGTAGATATTTTCATTAAATAATTTCCGAAGGATAGGTTCTCTCTGTTGTTTTTTTATCTTCATGTTCATCCTTACAAACAGACCAAAATATATATGGAACCACACACCACATATAATTATATTATTTTAACAAATTGGGTGAGGACAACTATCATAAGTATATAGCTATTACTTATCATAGGGGTAGATTATCAGAATAGGGAGTACAATTTTGGATATCCCTTTCTATAGGTATTTAAAAAATTGTATTTTTTTGTGATGAGTTGAATGGAATTAGAAGGACACTCTTTTTGAATAACTTGTCTAAAATTATCTTTTCTCCTTTGGATATAATTTTCTTAAACATGCTATATTATCATATGGTTTGATATCAAGAAACATATTATTTATAATAGTTTTTGATTTATCAAATTTTACGTAGTGATATTGAAAATATTGATGAGTTTTAAATGATTTATTAGTTTTAGAAAGTGTTAAAACTTTGTCGAAACAAAATCCAAATAGGTGTATTAATGTTCCCACTAGAATAGTTTAAATATTTCTAATTGTTTTCTTTTTTTCAACCATGTTAGTGATGTGTTGTTGAGGTTTTTTAAGGGTTTGATAAGTTATTGAAGTGATTTTAAAAGGATATGTGATTACATATCAATGTTTATAATTATGTTAAAATATGATTTTGGGAAAAAAATCTATATTTGAGTAATAAAATCATTCTGTGTGAGTCATTTTGGGCTATGTATGTGTATATGTCTTCTATATACATGTCATTAAAATACATTTTTATGTGTATTTTAAATGTGTGTATGAGTCATACCATATACATGTGAGTGTTTTTAGTGTGTGGTACGAGTCACATACATCTATGTGTGAGTTACATTGACTTGAGTGTGAGTCATTTTTCAACTAAATACGAGTAATTTAGAATTTTTGTATGTGTCATATAGTGAGTGTGTATCTGTAAATAATGTGTGAAAAACCTGAAAAACTATTGGATTGGTCATTTTTAGAAAATGGATTCATTCATTGAAAAATATTTTACTCGGTTTTTAAATCATCAAAAATCATTTTTATTAAGTCAAAATTAGTATTTTGTGACACCCACATCGTGAATCACATGGTCATTTAGAATATCAATCAAATAATAATAAACTAAACATTCATTTATTATGGTTTTTGTGAATAATTTTCATTTTGGTTGGGGAAAATTTTATCATTATTATATTCCCAAATAAGATACTATCTGAGATGTTATTTTAGAAAAGATTTTATTTAGTAAGAAATGAGCTATTTTGAAGAAATGTTTGGTAGAGGAGTTGACATGATATTCCACAAAAGAAGTAATACTAAATATTTATTCATGTAGAAAAAAATAATAATTTCTGTTGAGATTATTTTGATTGAATTATATGAGTTCAAAGTTGATAGTTAGAGAAGATGAGAGACGTACTTATAGATTTTTCATTAGAACATCGGTGGTCGATTATCTTACCAGGTTTGAGACATTAGCATGAGAATCATGGTCTACAAAAATTCCATTACATTCATGATACTTGATTTTTGGGACTCTCAACAAATATTATCATATACCATTTATAGTATGTAAAAAATACATGACAAATCAATTAGTTGAATGTATAGGGCAATATCTTTATCAATGAAAGAGAAAATTTAATATGTGGGAATTTTGAGACTGTAGATAATTAAAATTAGATGTGTACAACTAGAATATTAAGATAGATATCAAGACTGCGTATAACAGAGAATATGAATTAGTAGCATCTAAATCCAAGGCAGGGTGAGAATTGAATGAATCTATACTATTAATAATTCATAATTGTAAAGAGAACATATTTAGGATAGATTAAATAGGTTGTGAATATTTTTGGATATTTTTATTCTATAGTTATAATATGTTGACCCTCACTTTTTATACATTAATATTACATAACATTTGTAGATTACATATAAAATTATACAAATAGAAACCCAAACACAATACTTGTCTAGGGCCATTCGAAACATTGAAACATAAAAACTAGTGCATAAATTAGATACATCATCTCCCACTAGGTTATTCTTTGATAGAACACTTCATAGATACATCAATAATAATACATATACTCATAATTTAGTGGAAGAAAACATAAAATGGGGCGAGGTATGAAGCACAATATGGGTAAAAAAGGAAGACACAAAAGCATAATCATGAGAATAAGGGTTTGAGAAAATAATCCTGAAAATAAAAGACCATACCCTCTATATCAAAGATCATAAACATGAACCATGGAATAATATTGGATGTTAATAACACATGAACCATAAGAAAATAAATAACATAAGCCACTCTAACATAATATAGCAATAAAACATGTAATTGTGGCTGACACATATGCTTATATAATTATTTTCATAGTAGTCTAGGCATTGATGCCAAGGCCTTCATAGTAGGGAATGTAATTTACTAAACATGGTTTACACCCCATTCCAGCCGTATATTAAAGAACTGAGTTCACTCCTCATTTTATACCTTTACTACTGAATGATGTTCATTTCTAATTCCATACATGTAATATTGAACCATGATCATTTCTTATTTCAGTAATATCTATCTCATAAAGATATAAATTATTACCCAATGCATTGGAAGGTGATATAGGTCCCACCCATCTCAAATGAAATCATACATACAAACAACAGGATATGATAAATAATCATATCAAACCCATTGAAATGAAATGGCTTGAAAATTATGGAATCATATCATAAATTGATCAAAGAAGATGGGATTCATAATAAATACATCATAATCATAACCCTTTAAAATAATTGGTTTCCTAGAAAATACAACCCATGGAAAATAAATGGGTTTTAAAAAAATCATCCCATAAACACATAACCCATTCAGATAAATAATATGAATGGAGACATTGAATAATTTCCCTAGAATGTAATGAGTAAAACCCACAAATGTTATCTTAGATTGGAATTATTATTGAAATATATTTTAAAATCATTTCTTAAGGAAAATATCTTTTCTACATTGAAAAATACATTTAAAAACATAAAACATTTTTGAAAAACATTTTCACTAAAAATATATTTGAATTCGTATAAATAATTCATTGAATCCATATTTCATTTGTAAAATTCTTTTTCCCTCGAAAAATATCTTCAAAGATAATTTGAAAACATTTTTGAAAAATTGGTTTTTGAATAAAACTGATTTCTGAGCAAAGAGAGAAATACAGTCTGATTTTAAAAAAACATGTTCTCGAATATCTTAAGTACCAAAAGTGGGAAAATGGTACTAAAACATAGAGATATCATGAATAACCAGATGAGAAGAAAATTCATGATTGTTCTTAATATATGGTACATAATATATTAATAGAAGATAATAATAATAAAAAATATTGATATATGATGAGATTGTTTCAATAAACTCTCAACACATTGTAAAATGGGATTATACTATCCATTTCAGAAAATGAAATTTCATTAGGACTAAAATATAATGAAATGAATTAGATTCATGATACAACATTTAAAATGGATGTATATAACCATACCAAATGAATGTATATGTATAATAAAACATTTTTCTCAAAGAAGTAAATTTTCAACTAAACAATATTACTGATTTTTTAGTTTTGGAATCATTAACCTCATGAAATAAATATCATATAATGGATTTGTAAATACCCATAAATTTATGTATAAGAATAATTTAATACATTCATGTGTAGTATAGAAACCAAAAAAAAGGAGTGGGTGGTGAATAAATGAGCTAAAATATAGAAATTAAAAATGATATAAAGGTCACCTACCTAGTGAATTGACTCTCGTCATACTCATTCAAACTACCTAATAATCAGGAACTCCCACTGGTTTGGGAAAAAATGATTACATGGGTTGATTTCAATCCAAGGGTATGCTAATAGGATGAAGGAAGGGATATTGTGAAGTGTATTGGCCAAATCATGGCTAAACCTATGTTTTTTATAGGTGTAATGAATAAGGAGTGGAAGTTGCCTTTTATAGGAACGTAAACGAACACACATTTCATTTCTGAAAAAATGCTTGGTGTAGCCATGTTTTTAAATAAAAATGTCATACCAGACCAACCATACTCATGAATGAGTAGTTCATGGCCAATGCATTAAAAGAAAAGTGTGTTGGATAAGTGTCTAGGACATTTTGGGTCTTAAATTTTAGGTTTATTAGCTTGTTAACCAAATTTTTTTCTTAATCATTATAATTTATTTTAATCACATTGACTAATATTTTTTAAAAATCAATTTTGACCATATTAAACATTATAAATTATGATGATTAAAAATATTGAATCCATTTTTAAAAAATTTAATAACATATGTTCTATAAATTAATTTAAATTTATTCTTGTTGATGGGATGAAACTGTGAGGTTTTATATTAAAAATATCCAAAAGTATTTTATGTTTTTATACAAAATTTCGTTGTGAAATTGATTTTAATGACCTAAATTGAATTAATTATTTTAAATATGATATAATTAAAATTGTAAAAAAAATTAGATGATAATTTATCCCTATAAATAAATTAGATGAAAATGTATTCTTGAATTGAAATCCAGTATTTTTCACTATTCATAAAAAAGATGTTTCTTACGAAAATCCCAAAAAAAATTCCATAAGAAAAATTTGACATTATTATTTAAAAAAATTGTTTATTTATAAAATTATATTTAAAATTGTGTCAAAAATTAATTTTATTATTTTTCATAGAAGGGCATTAAAAGCAGTTCGTTTAAGAAAATAATATTTCTAAACATATATGGACTATAGAAAAAAAAATTCATTCATTATCAACACTTTTTTTTATATTAAAAATTTATAGAAAATATTTGAAATGTATTTATTACTATTCATCTAAATAATTTTAACGTTTTGGTTATAATTATCACATTTTAATAATTACAACAATAAAATGATGTTTAGTAGAAACATCTGTCTTGTGTGTAACAAATGCCAAGTTAGTGTTTCGTGTAACAAACATGAAGTCGATGTTCTATGTAGTGTACTCTAATATATCTCTATGTGAAATGAATTTTTAAATTAGTTTATTTCAAGACAAAAATGAAAATTTAATATATTTCAGGGATCAAAGTCTATCAAAACTGAGGGTGTAACATTCTACCCCCTTTAAAATGAATTTCACCCCAAAAATTAGTCACTTGGGCAAAAATTGAGGATACTTATACTTCAAAAAGTTATCAAGTTCTCACATATCTTCCTCTAACTGGTGATTTCCCCAAAAATATTTTTCCAGGTGAGTGGTCTTGTTTCATAGAACATTGTTTGATTGGACTAAAATTTAAAAAAAAAATTAGTCTTCATAAGAACGATCATACTTCAGCAGTATAATGAGTGATTTTATTACATGTGATAGGTTGGATATATAATTCCTCTGGTTAGATAAATGGAAAACATCATGGACTTGAGATTTATTTGGGGGATGTTGTAAGAGATAGGCTAACATCCTAATATAATCAAGAATCTCAAAGGGAGAAATATACCTATGGCATTATTTTCCTTTTTTTCCAATCATCATAACTTTATTCCAGTTTAATATTATTTGAAAATCCTTTTCACTAAGATCAAATTCTAGACCACTCCATGATTATCAATATAAATTTTCTACAAACATTGATCTTTCTTGATTTGCTTCTAAATGGTTCTAACCTTATCGAACATATCTTCAACTATCTCATGTACCAATATATTTCTTTTTCCAACCTCGTCCCATCACATTGGATATCTAAATTTATTCCCATTGAGGGATTTATAGGATTCCATATAAATTATTGAGTGAGAACTATTATTATAGGAAAACATAACTATAGGAAGGGGATGATCCCAACCACCATTGAAATACAGAGAACATGATAACAACATATATTCTAGGGTTTGAATTGTTCTTTTAGACTAACCATATGTCTAATGTTGATAAGAGTGTTGAAACACAAATCTATTTGAAGTTCTTTTCGAAGACATATCCAAAACCATCAGGTGAAACTCGGATCCTGATCTGATACAATAGAATTTGGTAATTCATGAAAACATACCACTTCCTAAATGTATATCTAGGGAATATGATCTAGAGAGAAGACTTTTTTTATTTCAATGAAGTGTTCTAAATTATTAAGGTGATTGACTACCACCCATATATAATTAAAAACATTGGTAGTTTTGGGTAATCCAACAAAAAATCAATCGTGATTTTCTCCCAATTCCATTCTGGTGTGGGTAAGGGATGAAACATCCCCTTTCACATTTACCTTTCAACATTAACATATTTTAATACTAAATACTATGATAAAAACATCGCAATATCTCTCTTCATGATATCCCATAGGAAGTATTATATCTAGTCCATGTACATATTCATACTTGTAGGATGAATAGATAATTAATAACTAGGTGGTTCATCTAATATCTCCATCTTAAAATATGGTATAGAAGGAACACATAAACTATTATTGAAACTTATTAATCTATATAGATCAATGTTAATTGTATGAACATTTATGGTCTTTTTTGGTATCTATACATCTTTCATATGTGCTTCCTTACTCTTCATGTGGATAGATGGTTGAACATTCATTTGAGAAAGATAATATTTTTCAACTTCCTACAGGATTTCATGGACAATCCTTTGAAAATCCTGAAATAATGTACCGTTTTTATACTCATTATAGATAATATAACAAGATCCTTCTAACTCAAAGCATCGTCCACCTTGTTTTCATTCCTAGTGTCATTAAGTATTTAATTGTTGTAATCCATTATAAACTCTTACTCTCTTATTTGACGCATGTTCGATAACTTCAATGTGTATATTTATTTTGGAATTTTATGATCATTATATATATCACACTTCCCCAATTAAGATAATACATCCATATCATTAATGAAAATATTACCACTGCTAAATCCGAATAATGAGTTGGGTAATTATTCTCATGAATAATCAACTATCATAAGTCATAGGTAATAACAATTTTATTCATAATAAGAACACTTCAAAAAAATTTCTTATATTCATCTCTATATATTACAAAACATTCTTTACTATAGGATTATATAAGCATAGGTGCACTGACTATCTTTCTCTTTAGTTACTTGAAAGTATTGTCACATTCATCCGTCTAGAGGAACAAGACACCCATCCAAGTTATCATGCTTATACTATTAGATATTCATGATAAATTCTACACAAAAAAATCATAATATATATCTAAACAAAGAAATGTACGGATCATAGTCACCATGATTGGTCTAGGCCAATATTCAATTGCCTCTATCTTTGATGCATCTACTAATATACCATATCATGAGATAAATGTGACCCAAAAATGAATCCTTTTGCTACCAAAAAATCACACTTTGTAAATTTTTCATATACTTTATCCTTCCTTTGGGTCTTTAGTACAATTATAAATTAATCATCATTATATTCCACTACCTTTTAATTGATAAGAATATCATCTATAAAGAGTACCACAATCATATCAACATAATCTCTAAAGACTATATTCCCAAAATACATAATGATATCAGGAGAATTAGTAAGAACATAAGAATCACTATATAATCATTGTCTTCATACCATGTACAGAATGTCATTTGGATAAAAAATCATTCTTGAACCTCAGTTGATGACATCCTATTCGAAGGTCAATATTGGAAAATTATTATTCTCAATGAAGTTGATCAAAATAGTAATAAATATATGGAAGAGGATAATTGTTATTTATTTTTATATTGTTCAACTCTTGATAATAGTTGTAGAGTCAAATTGATCCATCTTTCTTTTTCAAAAAAAGAATGGGTGTACCCCAAGGTGGCACACATGGATGAATGAATCCCTTGTTAAGGGTTTCTTGGAGTTTCTTTTTCAATTATATAAACTCATTATGGGCCATTCTATAAGGATTCGTTGAAATTCATGTGGAGCCATGTATGAGTTCTATTGAGAACTCAAATTCACGTTTAGGTGGGTGGCTACGAAACTACTCTAGGAAGACATCAAAAAATTTCTGAAAAATAGACATATCATAAATATTGATTTTACCTATATCAGTTTCAGATAAACAACATGTTTTAATGGGAATTAAAACCCATACACTAGATTTAATCTCCATAATAAAAGGTCATAATTATCATCAAATTGATGGATGATCATAGAAAGGGTTTTAAATATAAAACATAACATTCATTAATTGATTATTGATGTGGTATTTAGGCAAAGAAAGCTAATCCATTCCCTAAAAGACATCAAATTCATCCCAAGGAAGATTTAAAATATTTGTAGGAATCACATTTCTACAAACATCAATTAGAGAGGGATCATAGACTTGGGATGACCTCATCAAACCATTAGTGTTTTTCACTACTAATTCCACATCAATTTTTTTGGAATGATAAAAAACATTGAAAATTCTTTAGATATTAAATTGTTCATAGTTATATAATAACATATTACATTAGAAATTCTATATTTGATGGTAAGTGTACCTTTCATCATGTCGTTATCGCACCGCTCATCAGAAATAGTGATTATATGAAATTTACCCTTTTCTATTTGTTTCATAGGTTTCTGACATCGATCATCATCACTAACTCCTTGTTTTCTGAAGTGGATTGTATAAATCCCATTCTTCATACACTTGTTGGAGTAAATTATGGGAGGTTCATTTTTTACAGCTTTCTCTCCATTTTCATTTTGATCAAACATATTCCAATGATTTCTAAAATCAATTGATTGGGGGCCTTCTTTTCCAAAACATAAATAATTTTCTAGGCCCCATAATAAAAATTCTACCTTGTTTCTTCCAACATTTAGAGAATAATAAAATGAATATTCTTTTCTCTATAGATTTTTGAGTTTTAGTTGATCTATATCTTACTTTTCTCTTAAAATGCGTTGGAATGATATGTGACTCCAACCACGATTTCAACCATCATTTCAAACTGCACAATCTATTCATATATATGATATTATATTATGTCCAAAACCCTTCCAATACTTCTCATTATGACACTAAAGAACCTATAAACTTTACTTTTGGGTTGGATGATAATTCTTGAAGCATACATTGCATGTCTGGTAAAATTAGCCTCATAAGTAAACATAGATAAAATAGCCATTTTAATCAAATCAACGGACTCATTCCCGATATTTTTATCAAGAAAATGAGGAAACTAGTTACTGAAATTATGTTCTTGAACATGTCTAAATCCATGGTTTCAATCACACCTAGTTGCTTCGTATTCTTTATTAGAGTCTGCCAATGGTCCACTTCACCTTCATTATGATAGAAAACCGAAATAACTTTCTCTTACTCCGAACATTAGAGAAAGGATAATGTATTTTTAGTAGTACTGGCCCATTGTTAAAAAAAGTTGATTAGAAGAACCTCTTAAATAAGGTGTATGTATCCTCATGACTGAATCATTTGAATGTTGTTCCCTCCTTTTCTCATTTGTAAGTACAACATAATTCATAGATTGAGAAATTTGTTTGAGCATATCAATAGGGGTTTTCAACCAAAATCTCTTAGAATTCAGTTACACAGGATGAAAAATATTTAATCTTCCATTATAGTCACCATTATCATGGTTCTTTTGGGTTACATCCATTGAATAAAACCGAAAATCATAGATTAAAAACCTTTATCAAATTGAGGAACCACATAATCATGAATAGTCACTTATAGGATGTAAAAATTATGAAATATTTTTAATCTATAACACCATAGGTTAATACAAGGTTATTCATAGAAAAATTATATTTAGATCCTTCATTATGGCTAGAGAATAGTTTGTTTATTCCCAAATAATATCCCTCGAGGGTGTCCAACCAGGTGTCCAACAAGTCATGCTGTCATGTACCAGATTACCAAATGTTATTCCTGGAATATATTGTTGGAGTTCTTACCCCTAGGTACATCTATACCGGTGCCACATATAATTTTAGTATCCGGATATGGATGTATATTTAGAAAAAACTCACTCTATCCATTACCAAAATTCAATAACATTTTTTTTGTACGTTTACATATCAAAATACTTATCCCAAAACATTTCATTAGGGTTCTCAAAAAGGTATTCTCAACCAAGATTCCAAATGATATCTAAAACATTGGTCATATACCAACGTTAATAACCCTATCTTTTTCGTACATAAACATTGCATAACTTTTGTGGAATACTTTATACATTATAAAAATAGACACCCAAATATCGTACTAGTCAATGCCTTTGGAAACATGGAAACCTAAACACTGGTACATAAATGACCTACATAATCTCTCACTAGGTTATTCTTGTATATCACCCTTCTATGATACATCCGAAATAATACATATACTCATAAATTAGGGTAAGGAAACATAAAAAGGTGTAAGATCGTATTCTCAATAATGGTAAACAAGGGAGATACATAAGAATAATCATTAGGAAAAGTGTATTAGAACATGATAATTAAAATATAAGATCACACCCTACATAAAAAAGATATTAAAAATGAATCAAGGAATAAAGAATGGTTTTTCTTAAGACATGAATCCAATTAATATAAATAACATAAGACATCAAATAAAAACATATAAATAAATCATGTAATTGTGGAAGACACATAAAAATATAAAATTATTTCCAGTAGTCATGTAGTTTCATCCGACTCCATCTTACTGGAAAATACCATTATTGTACTGGGTTCATACCCAATTCCTAACATGTAATACTAAACCATATTCATTTCTCATTATATCAATGTTTATCTCACATGATATAAACCATTACCCAATGCTTTGGAGGGAGATATAATTCCCACCCGTCTGATAATGATATCATATATATATGTTCTATAAGATCATATATAATCATATCATAACACATGAAATGAAATGGGAGATATTAACATGTAATTGTATCATATACTTGGTAAAGAGACATGTTTTATTATAATTTCATTATAAATACAACTTGAAAAATAATTGGGCATCAATATATTATATCCCATGAAGGAGAAACGATTTTCATAAATATCATATCATAAAAACATAACCCCTTTAGAGAAATAAAATAAACAGAGATATTGAATTATTACCCAATGAAAGATTATATAACACTAACATATGTCATATTATATTGGAAATAATTTTGGAGAGTATTTTGAAAACATTTCTCGATTAAACATGTTTTCTTCATCGGTAGACTTTTATTAAAAAATAAAACATTTTACAAAACCTAATTCTTTGAAAATAAATTTTCAAACATATAAAGAATGATTTGAAAAAAAAAACATTTTTAAAATCATTTTTCCTTTGAAATGATATTCAGTGATCAATTGAAAACATTTTTAAAACATGGTATTGGTATAAAACGAATTCCCAATCGGAGTGAGAAATTCAGTATGATTTTCATCAAAAACATTTTCTTAAATATTTTAAATACTAAATAGTGAAAAAAATGGTTCAAAAACATGAATACATCATTAATAACCAGATTAGAAGAAACATCATGATTTTTATTGAGATATGGATCATAATATTTAATTAAATTAAAAATTATCATAAATAATCTAGATATATGATGAGAATGATTCAATAAACTCTTACAACACGGTAACATGGGACCATACTCTTCACGTAAGAAAAGGAAATTACATGAAGATTAAAAAATCATGGAATGAAGTATATTCAAGATATAACATTTCAAATAGATTTATATACACCACTAAAAAAATTTGGGATAATAAACCATGTTTCTCAAACAAGGATAAATTAGACAAAACTGTCTTACCGATTTGGAATATTTTGAAACATTAACCCACTAAAAAATATCATAGAATGGATAGGTAAATAAAAATAAATATAAATATAGGAATAATTTAATACATACTTGTGTAGTAGAAACACCACAAAATTGCAATTTTTGGTGAATAAATCATGTTTTTAGGGAAATAAAATGTGATATTAAAACCCCTTACATTGTGTCCTAACTCTCATCACACTCGTTAAAACCTCCCCTTAATCGAGTAACTCCTTGTGGTTTGTGCTAAAAGGATTCCATGGATTTATTTCTTTAAAAAGGGGGTATTATAATATGAATTTAGGGATTTTGGGAATTTTATTAGTTAGAGATTTTCTAAACCTAATTGTTTTGAGAGGATTCGTGATGTGGAAGAGGTGGTGGCCATTTATTAGGATGGGAATGGAAAAACTTTGCATTTTGTGAAAAAAAGTTAGGTGACCCACATTTTTACCTAACACAGGCCATAAAAATATAAAATACTCTTTAATGGATTGGGTATGTCCGAATCATGTGCATCCAATAGGTGTTGGATAAGTTTCTTGGTTGTTTTGTGTCATAAATTTATGGTTTAGTACTTTGATAACCACATTTTTCTCTTAATAGTTGAATTTGATTTTTATAAATTTCACTAATATTTTTGTCCAAAAACTAATTTTACATTATTATACATTGTAAATTATGACTATTAAAAAAATTTAATCCATTCTTCAAAATTCTAATGAGATAAGTGGTAGGAATTAATTTAAAACAATTCTACTGTTGGGAAAACAATATGGGGTTTTAACTTAAAAAATGACCAAGAGTATACTAATTTATATACAAAATACCAAATTTAAATTCATTCCAATGAACATAATTTGATTCATTGATGAAAAATTAACTAATTAAAATTTTAAACATAATTAAAATTTAATTTTAATTTAGAAATAAATTTAATGAAAAGGATGTTTGGAATTGAAATCCAGTATTTTTTTTATTCATTCAAACATGATGTTTCTTGGATAAATCACAAAAAACCTCCCTATGAAAATTTTAAAATTACAAAATTTAAAAATTAATTTTATTTTATCAATTTAAAAATATAAATATTTCTAAAATAAAACTTATTATTTTTATATAAGCAAATTAAAAGCATTCCCTTTTAGAAAATATTATTTTTTAACATTTAAGGAATTTACATAAAAATATATCTTTCATTAACAATATGTTTTATTTATATAAAAAATAATAAAAATATATTTGAAAATTATTTATTAATATTCATATAACTATGTTTAACAACATTGGTAAAATTACCTCATTTAAATAATTAGAACAATAAAATAATATTTCGTTTAAACATCGATGATTCTTGTCTCTCATGCTAAGTCGATGTTCAATGTAAAGTACGCCGATTAGGTTCCATGTGAATGAAATATATGTACTAAAGAATTGTAATACATAAAATAAAAATTTAATTTATTTGAGAAAAAATGCCATAAAAACTTAATGTTTTATATATAGTGGTGTGATTTATGAGAAAAATGAGAAACAAACCCATAAATATGTCTAAATGCATTGAGTAGTGAAATATGAGTTTATTAGGGTTTATTCAGCATCTATATTCTAAATATACTATTTATTGAAGTAGGCGAGTGGTTCTAACTTATAACATCCTGATGGATTGATGGAGAGGTGTTATCATTTGTTGTTTAAGAAACCTAAACTCAAAAGAAGATCTACCTGTTGTTTGGCGGTGGTATATATTGAAATGTACTGTTTTTATGATAATTGAACAATTGGAGGAATTGTATTGTGGTGGGAGGCATGGGTTAAAGATATTTTAATACCCAAAACACTTTTATAAATTATAATTTATTAGTATAAAATGTTTATTTATAGATAATAGCCTACTACAGTAAGAATTAAGTTCATATATTGTGGTTAGAACTTGAAAAAACTATTTTTTTCTTTTCACATCATTACATACACATCATTTTTTATTATATTTATTTTAATCTACTCAAGATGGTAAATTTCTAAATAATATCATAAGAATATTTGAAAAAAACTTGTTAAAAAATTACTCAATTGGTTTACCGCCACTCATTGTATCCATTCAACTATAATGATCATTAAATTTTATTCATTTTAAAATATAAAGTAAAATGATATTGTATTTTTAATTTTAAGAAATGGATGGTTTTTAAAATAAATTATTATTTTCATGAAAATAACATTTAACATATATTTGAATACTATTTGTAAAAAAAATTATATGCATGATGCATTTCAATCAATTGGGTTAAAAATATAGTTCCAAATCGTATTTAAATAAATTAAATAATAGTATTGAAACATGTTCAATTAATCAATTTCTCATTGTTTTTAATGAACAATATAATAGTTCAAAATTAAACATAAAATACTATGTAAAATAAAATAATTGAAATATTTATTTTGGTAGAGTTTAAAATGTTATTTGAAACACAATTTAATATATTTTTTAATACATTTTAAAAAATTTCATATAGATTTACAATTTAATATTCATTATCATTTTAATTCTTTTTAAAACATAGCATAATATTCTCTTTTTTAAAACTATTATTTTATTAAAAATATTTTATAGTTTAATATTTATTTTAACTATTTTTATGATATAGGATAATACTCTTTACCATTTATTAAATTGTTTATAATAGTTTTGAAACAATTTTGATTTACTCATTCTTTTGAAATTGTTTTAAAATAATTATTACTTTTTTATATTTCGTAAAACAATATAAAAAATCTTAATTCTATTTTAACATTTAGTTATTTTTTTTCTAAAAATATATTAATTTCCTCAAAAATTTCGTTTCATATCTCATTTCTAGTTGATGCATACCTTCTTTATTAAGGTTGGAAGTCACATTGATTTCTCCAATGAGGCCTTAAAATGAACTTGTGCATAGAGCATGGAAGGTAGGTCTAATCACACCCTTTTATGGGGAACTATTTTCTAATCTATGACACTATTTTATATTTAAGAAATATTCTTGAATATATAATGAAATTCCAAACATCAAATGAATCTTCCTTTTCTCCGAATTAAATTATTTGGAATGTGTTCATTTAGGAATCATATATATATATATACATTTATGTTTATCCATCGACAGAGAGATCGGTACATATTTATGGTTCTCCATTTATTAAAACTTTTTTTAAATAGATTATTGATTCTTATATAATTTATTTATGAGAAGTTGGTTTTAAGAAACATAGATGTGAACTTTGAAATTTAACTCCATCAAGCATGATATGAGTTTTTTTGATGATGGGATCTGTCTCAAGAAATAGGATTCATATGTATCCATGTGACAAGAATATGAAACCACATATTTTTTACACCTAATGGCACACATAATACATTTTAAGGTCATGTGAAGTGGACCAAACCATGTAGTTTAAACTCATGGGTCAAGGATTTCTAGGTGAAAGATGCCTAGACAATTGATTGTGAGTGATTTATGACAAATCTTTATGAAATAACTTAGAAGGGATACAGTCTCCCAGGTGCGAGTTTGATCTTAAAAGGTATATAGTGCAACAAGGATAGATATGAGATACACCATAAGAGAATAAGGCCATCCTTGTATTAAATTACACTACTATGGATGTTTCAATAATAATATTAGGATGAATTTGGAGTATTTTATTCAGCCATTAGAGAGGATTCATACATATCCATTTTGACCAGGAATCAAATATCACATATTTCGGATAGTTTGTTCTTACACCATTGGAGGCACCCTATTTGTTTATTCATTAAGAATTTGGTCATTTTAATTTTGACGCATGGTTCTGAGGATTACACTATATAAGAGGATTATCATAGGTTTGATTGGGGCTTACACCGTATAGTAGGATGGCCATTTGTAGGGATCATTGAGGAGTATCCTGATTCATGGTTATTTGGAGGTTTGGTTTGGGATTACAATTAGAAGGATTCCCATTTTACTCATTGGGAATATGGCCATTTAGGATTTATACATGTCTTCAATGACCCATACCTATGGAGTCCCTCTGAAATAAGGTGAGAGGAAGATCTAGAAAAAGATTCTATTCTATGACATTTATCTAATCATGCATTTGTCATGATTGTAACTAGCCTATAAGACCACATGAGTCATGATCAGTTAGAGACACAGTAGGAGTTGGAAAATTTAGAAAACCACACAACCACCTTCAACTGCAAGTGTATGAGGCCAGGGCTATGGGAGATAGGGAGATATGGCATTAATGTGCATGTATTCTATCTAATTTTCATAATGAGGATAACAATATATGGCTACCCATCTGTCTATGGAACTATAATAAGGCTAGGGGATTACACGAAGAGGGATTCCCTAATGCAAATTTCTCCATCCTACCATTTTGTCCAAGGGAAGAAGGGATGAAGGAGGGTAAATGACCAGTGGATATCACAGAAAAGTCCGAAGAGCCTACTGTCATCATTCCTAATGTCCGGACTCTAGTTTTCATTCAAATGTTTGATCAAGAAAAATATGAGGATCCACATTATTATGAAGGATAACAATAAGACCTCATTTACACTGTAAATTTTTTATCATGATAGATTCATGGGGTGTTGTTTAATCTGACCAAACATATATACAGGATTTGGAAGCGGACTTGGATTTGTGATTCGTTAAGGGGGCCATTTGGGTCATAGTGCTTCATAAGAACGTTTGACAGAGAGTATTGTTTGGATAGTTTTTGGAGGGTCAAATATATGGAAAAAATATATGAAGAATGACACAGATGCTAAAGGACCCAACCCTGCATACTATTTTCTATACAGGATGGTGGCTTGAAAATATTTTAACCACATGTGGTTCCTGGAATGTTATTTCTCAAAGGGGGTCTCTATGCAAATGGCTGATCCTCAATGGGTTATTTATTATGTGAAATGATTATTTTCTATGTGTACTGATTCATATACACTATTTTTTATTATGATATGTGGTAAATGTATACTGGCTAAAATTTCATTCTTGGACTATCTTCCTATGTCATACACCATATCTCAACAACAATAGTTCCTCTCTAATTAAAATTAACCACCCCCATCAGTCCATGTGTGGGGGTTTTTATAGGGTTATGGATGTAACTACTCAACCACCAACCATCATGTATTTTGGTTTGCAGGTTTCCTCCTCATACGATAAATTAAAATTTATTTTTACCGAAAAAAATGAAGAATCATTATCCCGAAAAGTGATATTAGTTTGAGCAATGCCTAAAAACACCTTTCCATATAAAAAAATTTCTTGTTGGGGGGGGGGGGGGCTATAAATGATACCTCACCCTACAAATTGATTTTCTTGTGGCCACAATATACATATTTTATTAAAGGCTTCTATGTAGAGATGTGACTCATAGAGGGTGCACACTATGTGGATGGTAGGGTTCCTTTGAGACTCATTTATGCCTCATTGTAAATTTACATATTCATATTATTGATATATGTAACACACCAAAAATTTACAAATAGATTTATTATAGAATGCATGAAACACTGAATCTATACAAAACACCACTTTGTTATAACCTAGTCATTTAAATATAATTTCTGTAACACCCCAGGTTTAAATTTATGTTTTATGTTTTGGAAATGATTCCAAGATGTAATAAAATAAATTACCGAATGCAAATATATAATTAGCGATCACTTTATTCATACAAATACCAGAATACACCCTTGATACACAAGAACTAACCCATTAAACCCACTGCTATTGAAAATAAAACAATTGGAAGACTACCGAGAAACACAACGACGCCGATCGAGTAGTTATCATCTCCTGGATCTGATAGAAGAACAAATGTTATGGTAAGGATGATAGCAATTAAACTAAAAATAAGTGGAACATATAAAACCATCTCTGAAAGCAGTGGTGGGGGCGTCGTGATATTTTTCTTCTGAGTGTTTGAACGACCTATAAAACATTGGTATTTATAGAGTTTTATCCGACCGTTACAAAAAAACTATCTGTTATTACTTTTAAAAATATATATATATATATATATATATATAAATAAAAATTATAGTTGATGTATAAATAAAAATAACTAAATAAAAAAATTACTAATTTAAATATTATTACCGAAATAATATGTAATAAACAAAATTTATATATATATATATCCAACTTAATAAATAAGGTTTTAAGCGTTAAAAATTAATATATTTAGAAAACTATATTATGAAATTTCAAATATTAATATAAGAGAGATATATATATATATATGTATAAATATAATAACAATAATTAAAATAAAAAAAATGAAAAAAATGAATGAAATAAAAGTATCGTGAAATCGGGATTTGGGGTTTTGAGCCTGGTTCTTCGGGGGAGTCCGACGCGGAGGGTTTCATAGAGCTTTGAGCAGTTGCGTGGCGAGGTCAAAAATGTTGGGTTCATCTTCGGAGTCGACTTCGAGAATGGATATTCTGCATTCGTGGAGGCCGATCGAGTTTATCGCGGAGAAGAGATGAAAACCGGGTATAACAACACTATTTATTTGTCTTTTTAGGGTTATGTTTGAATCCGATCCGTATCTGATCCGAGTTCGAAGTCCATAAATCACTCGATCTGCTTCACGTTGATGTTTCTGAACCAGATTTAGGATAAAAATGACCCGCGATTTTGATGTTTCATCTGGTTTCTGCAGCAGGGTACCGGTTATATAAATATATTTTGTTATCCAAATTTTATGAAAACATATAAATAGTACTTTATCTTGTCCTTATCAGCGATTTTCTCCGATCCTATTGACTTTTCTTATTTGTTGAGCTTGATGTCAATACGAATTAATTTTATGAACGGCTGGAGTTGAATGCTTCATGAAGAACCTTGTTGTTCCTGTTTTGACTATCTTTGATTGATTCCATAAAGTACCTGTCATCAGAATAAAAAAATATACCTGTAAACATCTGACTTAAATTGCATTTGTCCATTTCCATAAAATTATTATCCTATAATTTATTCATATATATACTCGCAACAACTCAATCAATGATTTTAATTCGGATATGGATGTTTATATATTATATGTACACCCAATCAATGAACTGTTCTCACAAATAAAATAAAATAATATAATCAATTATATTATCATGGTGGGTGTATAAATATAGGGGTGCTGGGTGGTTGTAGAAAAAAAATGGAATACGTGGTTTTTCCTGGCTTGGAATCTTTGAGTGGCAAGTAGCTTGGAAAGGAGATGTAAGAATAAATCTGCATAACAATTTAGTAAGGGATCTTTCTATTTATTCTGTCAATTTGTTTTCTTCAAAACTATAATTATGCAAGTAAAATTTATTTCTTTTATGGGTTTTCAAATGAAAATCAGCATAGTTTTCACTTTTGAATTTGTGGTAGATTATAGTAGAGGACTTTATTTTCAAATATGTAATCTGCTAATTCATTATATCTGTCATGCCAAATTATTTTCCACCCAAATTATATTTGCGCAATGAATATTTATTTTATATCTGATTTCTTCACGTCTCAATGATGATCGCAATAGAGTTTTTCTCCATTTTTCATCTAAGGTTTTCAAAAAATTAATTGGATTTATGTATAAGGATTTATATATAATTTCAGTACAATAAGATATATTATTTTAGTAAGGTAGTTCTATCTTTGTGTAAGGGAGTTTTCTCCTTTAAAAATCATAATCCCCATTTTTGTGGTTTTAATAGTTTAAATATTTTATGTTCATGAAATCCAAATCTATACTTTGAACTCACAAATTAATACGTTTGTTCTTTCTTCATGCATGATATGTTTATATGAATATTTATAAATTATCATGTTTATTAATAGTTTATGAAAATTCTTGATACATATATTTATATTGAATTATTATTTTTCACACTTTAATTTAAACAATCCAAGTATCTAATTATTGGAGGGAGATACATATGTACATGCTAATCAAACATATACATAATAAATAAATAACAATTTAATTAACTTTTAAGATCGTTGGTTCTAATTCATGTTCTATGGTTGTGTATATTTTTATAAACTTCTCAAATTCACTTTTCATAAAACTTAAGTGCATACAAAAGTATGACTTTATTATACTGCTTTGATAATTTTGTGTGTGATATATAATTATTCATTGATATTGATTGATTTTTAAGAAGATAGAATTATATGATTGTTATTGCTATCAGTTTACCTTCCTGCATAAAATGAATTTTAATAAATATGCCTTTAAAATTTCAAGTGTGTGGATGTTGATTTATCATAAATGGGATTATGCAACGATTAGATCATACCATGTCGAAGATGTAGTTTTCAGTAAAGACTGGTATTTACTTGTTCCAATAATGATTTTAAATATATTTTCAAGATTTAAAACTCCAGTGAAAATTTTAAATAAGTAAGGCAAGCTAAAAAAAAGTTTTATAAATAAAATGGTTCTAGAACTTTGTAAATATGATAGGGAGTTGGATAACTAATCCATCCCTTAAGTGGGTAGGCCCATGATAGCCTTCAAAGTTTCAAGTGGCCTCAGTTATTTTGTTTTAAGAGCTTGCTTAATATTTTCAACTGAATCACTGGATTTATTTTAAGTGTTTTCAAAGTATAATTATTTTTCAAAAGGATTATATTATTTTATAATGGTTGTTTTACGAATGAATTTACAATTTGATTTTTTTTAAAAAATGTATCAATGAAATGATGTTTTTTTTAGTGCCATTTATCAATGGTTTTCAAAACCCCTTACTGAGCATCTTTTGTGCTCACCCCTAGATTTGAAATGTTTTCACAGGTATCTTAGGAGTTTATCGTAGATGTCTTCGCTTATGGAGTTAGCGCGCGCGGAAGCATAATGGAAACATTTATTATTTCTGTTCGACTCTGATAATGTATGTTTATGTCTAATCTTCCAGAACCTAGACCGGTAAAAGATCCTCGTTTTTTTAAAGTGTTGTGTAATTTTTAAGTTAAGTTTAAAAAAAATTAATTAAAATAAAAAAAAATTATTACTCAACATTTTGATGCAACGAGTCCGGAAGAGCGGGCTCGGGGCGTCACACTTGGTATCAGAGGAACGGTCTAGATAACTCTGAAAATTTAGAACCCTTTGATAAATTGACTGTCCTTTTCAGTCAACATACTTCTTTGTAATTTTCAGATGGAAGAAAGGAGAACTCAAACAAGTCTCTTAGGCCTTCCGGATGAATTACTTGCTATGATCATGGAAAAATCATGCAAAGAAGAATCTGAGCCCTATGAAGTCATGCGACTTTCTTGTAAACGTCTCTATAATATATCAGGCACGCCAGATATACTTCGTTTTCATCGTGGTTCTGGTTTCGTCTTCGAAGATATCAGGCAGATCCAACGTCATTTCTATCAACGCCAAGGAGCATATTACGTAGGACTTTTTAGGTGCTTTACAATGTTTGAGCAACCAGAATAAATCTCCAATTTTTATAGAGCAGCTGAAGAAGGTAATCTTCCCGCAGCATTTATGTGTCAACTTTTAAGCTTTTGCTTCACAGGAAGAATTTATGATGAATTTGAAACATTCGAAGACGAAGCAATGAGACTTTCTTATAGGAATCAAATTCAAGACGAACTTCTCGGATATTATATTGATTATCATTCCTTGAGGACTGTCTTCCGGTGGCTACATCCATACCACCCCTCTTGCACTAGTTGCATATGGGCGAAGGAAGTGGAAGATTTCGAAGCCACATTGAACTTTAATTTCTTAGGGAGACATGGAAACCGTGGAAGACAACTATACAGACCTTGGGGACATCATGTGAGACTCAGAATAGATGAGAATTGAGAGCGATAAGTGTAAATGAATTTCGGGGACGAAATTCATTTTAAGGGGGGTAGAATGTAACACCCCAGGTTTAAATTTATGTTTTATGTTTTGGCAATGTTTCCAAGATGTAATAAAATAAATTATCGAATGCAAATATATAATTAGCGATCACTTTATTCATACAAATACCAGAATACACCCTTGATACACAAGAACTAACCCATTAAACCCACTGCTATTGATAATAAAACAATTGGAAGACTACCGAGAAACACAACGACACCGATCGAGTAGTTATCATCTCCTGGATCTGATAGAAGAAAAAATGTTATGGTAAGGATGATAGCAATGAAACTAAAAATAAGTGGAACATATAAAACCATCTCTGAAAGCAGTGGTGGGGGCATCGTGATATTTTTCTTCTGAGTGTTTGAACGACCTATAAAACATTGGTATTTATAGAGTTTTATCCGACTGTTACAAAAAAACTATCCGTTATTACTTTTAAAAAAAATAAATATATATATATATAAATAAAAATTATAGTTGATGTATAAATAAAAATAACTAAATAAAAAAATTACTAATTTAAATATTATTACCGAAATAATATGTAATAAACAAAATTTATATATATATATATATATCCAATTTAATAAATAAGGTTTTAAGCGTTAAAAATTAATATATTTAGAAAACTATATTATGAAATTTCAAATATTAAGATAAGAGATATATATATATGTATATGTATAAATATAATAACAATAATTAAAATAAAACAAATGAAAAAAATGAATGAAATAAAAGTATCATGAAATCGGGATTTGGGGTTTTGAGCCTGGTTCTTCGGGGGAGTCCGACGCGGAGGGTTTCACAGAGCTTCGAGCAGTTGCGCGGCGAGGTCAAAAATGTTGGGTTCGTCTTCGGAGTCGACTTCGAGAATGGATATTCTGTATTCGTTGAGGCCGATCGAGTTTATCGCGGAGAAGAGATGCAAACCGGGTATAACAACACTGTTTATTTGTCTTTTTAGGGTTATGTTTGAATCCGATCCGTATCTGATCCGAGTTCGAAGTCCATAAATCACTCGATCTGCTTCACGTTGATGTTTCTGAACTAGATTTAGGATAAAAATGACCCGCGATTTTGATGTTTCGTCTGGTTTCTGCAGTAGGGTAACGGTTATATAAATATATTTTGTTATCCAAATTTTATGAAAACATATAAATAGTACTTTATCTTGTCCTTATCAGCGATTTTCTCCGATCCTATTGACTTTTCTTATTTGTTGAGCTTGATGTCAATACGAATTAATTTTATGAACGGCTGGAGTTGAATGCTTCATGAAGAACCTTGTTGTTCCTGTTTTGACTATCTTTGATTGATTCCATAAAGTACCTGTCATCAGAATAAAAAAATATACCTGTAAACATCTGACTTAAATTTCATTTGTCCTTTTCCATAAAATTATTATCCTATAATTGATTCATATCTATACTCGCAACAACTCAATCCATGATTTTAATTCGGATATGGATGTTTATATATTATATGTACACCCAATCAATGAACTGTTCTCACAAATTAAATAAAATAATATAATCAATTATATTATCATGGTGGGTGTATAAATATAGGGGTGCTGGGTGGTTGTAGAAAAAAAATGGAATACGTGGTTTTTCCTGGCTTGGAATATTTGAGTGTCAAGTAGCTTGGAAAGGAGATGTAAGAATAAATCTGCATAACAATTTAGTAAGGGATCTTTCTATTTATTATGTCAATTTGTTTTCTTCAAAACTATAATTATGCAAGTAAAATTTATTTCTTTTATGGGTTTTCAAATGAAAATCAGCATAGTTTTCACTTTTGAATTTGTGGTAGATTATAGTAGAGGACTTTATTTTCAAATATGTAATCTGCTACTTCATTATATCTGTCATGCCAAATTATTTTCCACCCAAATTATATTTGCGCAATGAATATTTATTTTATATCTGATTTCTTCACGTCTCAATGATGATCGCAATAGAGTTTTTCTCCATTTTTCATCTATGGTTTTCAAAAAATTAATTGGATTTATGTATAAGGATTTATATATAATTTCAGTACAATAAGATATATTATTTTATTAAGGTAGTTCTATCTTTGTGTAAGGGAGTTTTCTCCTTTAAAAATCATAATCCCCATTTTTGTGGTTTTAATAGTTTAAATATTTTATGTTCATGAAATCCAAATCTATACTTTGAACTCACAAATTAATACGTTTGTTCTTTCTTCATGCATGATATGTTTATATGAATATTTATAAATTATCATGTTTATTAATAGTTTATGAAAATTCTTGATACATATATTTATATTGAATTATTATTTTTCACACTTTAATTTAAACAATCCAAGTATCTAATTATTGGAGGGAGATACATATGTACATGCTAATCAAACATATACATATAAAAAAAATAACAATTTAATTAACTTTTAAGATCGTTGGTTCTAATTCATGTTCTATGGTTGTGTATATTTTTATAAACTTCTCAAATTCACTTTTCATAAAACTGAAGTGCATACAAAAGTATGACTTTATTATACTGCTTTGATAATTTTGTGTGTGACGTATAATTATTCATTGATATTGATTGATTTTTAAGAAGATAGAATTATATGATTGTTATTGCTATCAGTTTACCTTCCTGCATAAAATGAATTTTAATAAATATGCCTTTAAAATTTAAAGTGTGTGGATGTTGATTTATCATAAATGGGATTATGCAACGATTAGATCATACCATGTCGAAGATGTAGTTTTCAGTAAAGACTGGTATTTACTTGTTCCAAGAATGATTTTAAATATATTTTCAAGATTTAATACTCCAGTGAAAATTATAAATAAGTAAGGCAAGCTAAAAAAAGTTTTATAAATAAAATGGTTCTAGAACTTTGTAAATATGATAGGGAGTTGGATAACGAATCCATCCCTTAAGTGGGTAGGCCCAAGATAGCCTTCAAAGTTTCAAGTGGCCTCAGTTATTTTGTTTTAAGAGCTTGCTTAATATTTTCAACTGAATCACTGGATTTATTTTAAGTGTTTTCAAAGTATAATTATTTTTCAAAAGGATTATATTATTTTATAATGGTTGTTTTACGAATGAATTTACAATTTGATTTTTTAAAAAAAATGTATCAATGAAATGATGTTTTTTTTAGAGCCATTTATCAAAGGTTTTCAAAACCCCTTACTGAGCATCTTTTGTGCTCACCCCTAGATTTGAAATGTTTTCACAGGTATCTTAGGAGTTTATCGTAGATGTCTTCGCTTATGGAGTTAGCGCGCGCGGAAGCATAATGGAAACATTTATTATTTCTGTTCAACTCTGATAATGTATGTTTATGTCTAATCTTCCAGAACCTAGACCGGTAAAAGATCCTCGTTTTGTTTAAAGTGTTGTGTAATTTTTAAGTTAAGTTTAAAAAAAAATAATTAAAAAAATAATAATTATTACTCAACATTTTGAAGCAACGAGTCCGGAAGAGAGGGCTCGGGGCGTCACAATTTCTCCACATCTGTGATTTGAATTTTGAAAAAATAACAGACACGGTTGCGTTCTGTAAGATATTTAGAGTTTGATAAGAGAAACCTAATTTTTGGGAATAGAAAAATACCCTTATGAATAGTGGCATACCATATGAATAGTAATGAATAGTAATGGCTAGTAAATCTTAAAATAAAATAGTTGCTTCACTAATGAATGTATAAATACAATTTATACATCTTAAAAGATAAAAAATGTTGATAATATATGTAATGATATTTTTGTATGACATAAATAATAAAATCAAAATTTTATGTATAATATAATAATTTAAAATGAAAATTTATTTTCATAAAATTTAATAAAAAATTGTTACTTTATATTCATATGATTATAAAATAATTTTAAAGGACATTGATTAATTTCCCAAGGTCTTATTAAACGAGTTATAGATTTAAAGAGGTTTTTTTGAAACAAATGATAATTTAATTTAAAAATTAAATTAAAAAAAGAAAATTAATTGCAAAAAAGAATTTAATTTATTAATTCTACACGTAAAAAATTGGTTAGGAAGTTATTTTGGGATTTAACTAAAATACTTAAATTTTTCGTGAACAGTAATAATATAGTTTTGAGTTTTTCATAGTTTAATGACATCGTATTGACATAATAATTAAATTAAATGGCTAGAATAATTTTTTCAAGTAACATATGACATTAGCTGTCATAGGTGGATGAAGAAATGGGAAAATAGAATGGGAAAGAACATTTTGTTTCTAAAACCTTAAATGAAGTATCCCATTGAAATTATTAAAAAACTCTCTATATTTTTATATAAATAACCAATCATGGATTTGTTTTATTTCATTCCAAATCGCTCATTTCTGATGATATGGTGGTTTTACCACCCTTGGAGTCCTCCCAAGGTGTCATTAATCCCCCATGGTCCCAACATTCATGTTCTAGGAGTTACTCTACAAGGTAAGGCAATATGTAACCCTCCTCTTTTAGTCAACACTTCTTTTATGGTATCCCTTTGAATTTCTATTCTAATATGTTTGGATTTAATATTATTTATTACTATTAATTTCCTTTTTATTTCAATATTATGAGATACCAATTTTCTCTCATCAATTCATTTTATGAAATTTTAAGCGACTTCATAAGAATGCCGAATTTTCCTAAGGGATTTCCCAACCTTTCTTTTATTTTTCAGTTCACATATTTTTTTATCCTCACCTCCTCTATCAAAATGACTATTTTATCTTAAGTATAATCTATATAATGTATGTATATAATGTTAATGTAAGAACCATACTCAATATATTTACTCCTTCTCTTTGATTTTTATAAAGAGATCGACGTTCATGAGGTTTCAATTTATAACATTCATGGACGATGAAGTTTCGTTCCGCAATTTGTCCTTCATAACTAGTCATGAAACCATTCAGATCATAGAAACAGACTATATTATATGTATTATAACCTATTTAAATTTCATGAACCAGTATATATACATATTATTAACTCATATGACTAAACTAATTAATAATAATCATAATACGGCTAAAATAATCTATGTGAATGCTTTTAACATTTCATCAAATGATTTATCCACTTTCCATGTAACAAAATTATAGAAATGATCTTTAACATTTATGAATGTTCATAAACTCAATTCTATATATTTCCATATATTCCACATGAATTCCCTTACTTAAAAAAAGTGAATTGATTATGAAAATCAACAAATGAACACTTACGAATGACAAAATCCAATATAATAAATTATTAATAATGAAATAAATATACTAAATAGAATTATGTTAAAATTAATACATGTCTAATAAATTATGAAATAATTTATTGTTATGTATAATTTTATATTCTTGGACCTTAAGTTCATGAGTAGAATACATTCAGAGTTAAGGTAATGGTTTCTTCATCTCACTTCCATTTTTTGAGATCTTCTATATTCACTACTAGTACTTGTGTATAGTGTATGTATATTTACTGTATATATAACATGTCATGAATATCTTTATTTTCATGGTGCTCAATGTATCATTTTAAAATTATTAATTTTGGGGCATTTGAATCAATTGATTACAAAGTGTTTAGGGGTTTTCCACCCGAACCTCCATTTTTATTCTGGTTACTTTTAATATGTAATTACCTCAATGAAAATATTCTGTATTATTATGTAATACTAATTAATTATGTGTTAATTATATATAAATGTTCAGCTATATATAACTGGAAATGCAATGTGATTTTTTAAAAATATATGGGAATTTTACGAGTCCGCAAAAATTATGGCGCGTGATTCTGAGGTCCAATGTTCCCTGAATTAAATTATAAACATTTTTTCGGGTACGTTCAGTAAACATGCGAGCAGGTTTTTGTAACTTTTTAACCGGTGCATGGAACTGTAATCTATGGACATCGTTGAACTCGCAGTGCCATTATTCACGTAAGGAGACTTTCACCTCAGCCGCTGTTTGCTGAGGTTGAAAGTTAGATTTTGTGTTTTTTGTGGGAATAAAAAATAAAATAAAGAATAAACTTCTAATTTTATCTTTGAAATCTCTCTACATGGGTTATGGTGTTGGGGACCACAAAATCATTAATCCTTCCAATTAAAATTCAATTTTAGGGACCACCAAACCCCTCATTGATGTGGGGGAAGTCCTTTGAAATCCTCCCAATTAAATTGTGCCAACACAATGCAATTAAATTGTGCAAAAACAATGCTATTAAATTTTTCCATATAACTGCGCCAACGCAAATTAATTAGCTTGACCCTTCAAATGATAATTAAAAATATTTTTGGAATTTAGGACGGTTCCTATTAAATGAACATTTATAAATTCCACGATCGTTACTTACCCTCCCCCTCTCTTATTTATATGAAGCTTGGGGGGAAGAATTGGCACTGCTACAGCCAGCGATGATGATCCGGTAATGTGCCATGATGCATGACACTTGGAGGATGGAGCTGCTTCCGGAGGGTGGTTAAGAGGGACCCCAAACCATGAATCGAAGAACGAGGAACCAAGCCCGATCCCGGATAGGAAGCGCCTTGTGGAGACCCCAAATGACGACGTTCTTCAACGACTTCATCTTCTTCCTCATGCCTCCTCATTTGGAACCCTCTCTGTAGGGGTGATATTTTGATTAATCTTCATTGTTTTTTCTTTTACGTTGAATCTCTCTCCATGAGCTTATTTCTACCGCATTAACGCAGAGGTTGCGAGCCAATCGATCATGGCCCTACCTCTCCTCAATCCTAATGATTTTTGGTGCGTTCTACGCGATGGAGGAGGACGATGACCAGTGCTAGTGACTGACACTGGTGGGGCTTTGGAATAGCTTTAGGCACTCTAGACAGCTGAAACGAAGGCGGCAACGTAACCTTTCCCCCGAAGAAGAACCGCACACGTCGGTCGCGGCGGAGCAAGGGCGATGGCCGGTGGCGGCCGACCGCGTGAAGGGGCGGCAGGGCAAGCCCGCACCGCCCGACTGATAAGGGTCGTGGCCTTGTGCCCCAGTAGTGATGGAAGGGAGGTTGGCTGGCTTTCGGCTACCGGTGAAGGTGTAGCGCATGACAGTACTACGTGGAGGGTGGCTGGATAATCGACCAATCGGGGCACCACGAGCCCCCATGGGTCGCTGCACTGCGGGTCGCAGCTCCGTTGGACACCGCACTGCGGGCCACCTAGCGGGCCGAGCTATGATAGCGGTCCGGGTCATGCCAGGGGGTTGTGCCAGGCCCAGCATGTCGGGGAAAAACCCAGGCTGGACCCTGGGTCAGGCCGGGTCGACCTGAAACAAATCACAAGTTCCCCGATCGGGTGGGGTTGGGTCGGACCGAACCCAGACCAACTTCGACCATTTTCCCTCTTTAGACCATATCATGAGCTATGAACACCCATTTGAAGAACCATCTACAATTCCATAAACATTGGGTCAATACGGTCCTTCTTAAATACTCCACATGATTTTTGGATAAATTTGGAGTGATGACGGGTTGGATTAAACGCCAAATCCAACTGGGACTTCGGAGCGGAAACACTAATAACATGTAGACCAGGTGTCTGATTGACACACCGTTAGTTGCATTGGGTCCCTTTTGAAATGAATGACCATTGAAATACTTCTTCATGGGACGTTGTGGTAGTTGGAGTATCAAATTGTGGCTTGTGGAGTGGACCCTCCTGGAATCAAGAGAGCTTAGTGCGAGAACCCAGTGGGTGGATGTATGGGAAGAAAGAACATCAATCTTGTATGGTCAACATATATCAGAACATGTCTGGGTCATCACTCAATGATCTTGTGTGGGTAAACGCATACCGATCCTATGTTGGTCAGATCCTGTGTGGATCAACGCTCAGCCATCCTATGTGGGTCAGCGCATATCGATCTTCTTTTTGGTCAGATCATGTGGGGGTCAGCGGGGGTTAGTTACCTATCGATCATGTGTGGGTCAAAAGTTGTTCAACATAATAGAATAAGATGATATAGCCTTTGACTAATCATTTTTAATTATGTACATAAGTTATACCATGCATGAGTTTAGTCCTTACCTTCGTGGTGATACCTATGTGGTATTATTTTGTGTGGCATTACCTTTGTTGTACTTACCTTCGTGGTGATACCATGGTGGTATTTTTCTATGCGGTGTAACTGTGTGGTACTTACCTTCATGGTGACACCATTGTGGTATTCTTCAGTGTGGTGTTACCTTATTGGTTCTTACCTTTGTGGTGTAACTTCATGGAATTCCTTCCTTTGTGGAACAGTTGAGCTTTCGGCTTTTGAGATGGTCATTTTGTTTCCTCTTGAATGAGATGGATATACATTATAACTTGTCTATATGAATGGTAATATTCCTAAGTAGGGTTTAAAGTTGTTTTAATTCTTTATGGTTTATCCATTGTGGATTTTGCGAGTTCATTGAGAGTCTTGGGGTCCCTTCTAAGTATCATTATACTCACCCCTGCATGGGCTATGCCCGCACCTTGTTGTGTTTGGTGCAGTCGACAGACAGCACTGACAAAGGACGAGGGTACCAGGACTGGAGGTATTTAGGAGGATTACAATAGGTGAGGTGTACTGGGGAGACGATCGTACGAGAGCTTTAATTACCCTTCAGTAGGATCCTAGGCGGGTGTTCATAGGAGGTGTTCAGTTTACTTATACTTTCGAGGTTCCTAATACATTCAAATTGTGCTTGTATTATGGCCCATTTTACTTACTTTACACACACTTTTTATTATTGAGTTTACTCATGTTCGATTCATTATGTGTGCATGGATTCGTGAGTTTGTAAGTTATAAATTCCATTCGTTCTTAGTTTTAAGGAATACGCCTTCGGTGCTAGTCGCCATCCCCTGGCCGATGGAAGGTGGGTTTGGGGTAGTCACGACCCGGGCCCCAGGAGACGGGTTGTGACAAATTGGAATCATAAGAGTCAGTTATTACGTATAAAATTAGACTCTAATCTTTTTAAACGAAATAGTGTTAAGTGTAGGGAGTGTGGTTATCTGTTTAGGGAATCCAATGTTGGTGCGGCAACCAGCGTATCCATACAACTGGACCATGACTTCTGATTTCTAAATTAGTGCACAAAAAAACTGATTGCATGAGAGTTTTGAAAAGTATTATTTGTGAACTCTTTGAGTCATCTCACTATGTATAACTTATTGACTGTGGCGCACCATCTTCTTTTCAAGATTCCTACACACAGACATCCCTCTAGGGTCATGAGTTTAGTATGCGATGATAGCCCACCTAGTGACAAGGCCTCGGTGTAGGGCCCTCCCAGTAGAGGCACCATCGGTACTATTACCTATTGGGACACCGATGCCTCCAGCCCCAGCAGCAGAGGGTGCATGCTAGTTGAGAGAGTTGCAAGAGTTCCAGCACCAGTGGCCACTGAGGTTTCGGGGCTAGATAGACCCACAGGAGACAGCAGATTGGTTGGAGGTTGTGGGGAGAGTCTTCTGAGTGGTAGGGACACCAGCTGATCTATTGGTGATCCTGGTCGTGATTCATCTATAGGAAGTAATAGGAAGATGGTGGAGCATTGTGCTCCATGATCTCGACGAGGTGACACATCTTTGGGCAGACTTTGAGAGCCTGTTTCAGGCAATGTTTGTCCCATTAACGCTTCACATAGTGCGCATATAAGAGCTTCTTCATCTACATCAGGGCAGCATGACTATCACACAGTACACAATGAGTTTCACCGACCTCTCGCGCTACACCACTGATATGGTGCGGGACCAATTCTTTAGTGCCCAAACCTTCAATCTGGGACTCGGGCGGGAGATCAGGGATTTGATGATCTCACTCAGTATCCCGACGCAGGCAGGGGTGTTGGAGAGAGCCCTATTAGTGGAAAGTTTCCTTGCTGACCAGTCTCCAGCAGTGGGACCCTTCATCGGGCATCACATAGCTGAGTCTTATATAGCTGGTAGTAGACAGATGTCAGAGAGGTCCAAAAGGACCAGACATATAGGTGGATGACTACAGGATTATGGGTCTGTCATACGGGGCACCAGAGACAGAGTCAGTAATGCGAGGAAAGAGCAGGGTTATGCATGTGGCGGGCAAGGTCACGTGGCTCCTGACTGCCCAAACCGCTATATAAATGAACAGTAGACACTCGCAGGACGGTCCATACAGAGACCGAGGTTCAACCATGGGAGTCTGTAGGGAGCAGGCAGACGTGGAAGAGGAGATGGTCACATAGTTGGTGGTGGGAGACGATTCAAGATGTTACAACCACCACCACCAGTTGGTCCAACCTGACCATAGGGAGCATGTGGATAGGGGCATGCTCAGCTCAAGGAAGTTGAGCCCTATGACTATGGCGCTCTGGAGATGGTACAAGGTACAATCTATATCAACTCTACCTTAGTTGTAGTACATATAGTCATAGGTGCCAGCCATTCTTTTATTTCCACTTCCCTTGTTCAGAGCATGGAGATTCTGATAGATCCATTGGCTTGATATTTACAGCTAGAGGATCCTACAAGATAGGATTTGATGATTACACAATGGTGCCTGAAGTGCGAGATTACTCTAAGACGCGATAGCATCTGCTGGAATCTCCTAGAAGCGGCATCAAGGTCATACAACGTCATCTTGGGTATACACTAGTTATCTATAGTCCATGCTCAGATTAACTATTTTAGGTGTAAAATGTGGTGTGTCCGCTTGGATGGTACTAGTTTTACCTTCATCGGTGAGAATGGATCCTTTTTAGAATAGAACGGACTTACCCAGAGTAGAGTAAAACCGATCACTCATCAGTTGGAAAGAATTACCCTCGGAGTAGTTGATGTGGAGAGTCTGATCTATCCTGTAGTGGTGGACCAGTACACAGAGGTCTTCCCTGATGATGTTCCAGGTCTACCTCCTTGCAGAGAGGTGAAATTTGACATTGAACTGTACCCCAGGACGACACTGATATCTACACCAGCGTATCAAATAGCTCCTACAGAGCTTCTTGGTCTACGGGTATATCTGGAGGACTTACAAGGAAAGGGGTTCATTAGGCCCAGTGCTTCTCCTTGGTCAGCCCCGATTTTGTTCGCCAAGATGGCGGATGGGATCTTGGGACTTTTTGTTGACTATTGGTGCCTGAATTAGGTGATTGTGAAGCACCAGTACCCATTATTGAGGATTTACAACCTCTTTGATCAGCTAAAGAAAGCACAGTGGTTCTCAATGATAGACTTCAGGTCAGGATATCACCAGCTTAGAGTACGAGACAAGGATGTTCAGAAGAAAGATTTCAGATATCGGTACAACCATTATGAGTTTTTTACATGTCATTGAGCATGTACAATGCTCCAGAAGTGTCCAGGGGACTCATGAATAGGATATTCGAACCATATTTTTATCACTTTATGGTGGTCTTCATTGATGACATCATGATATACTCAGCTTCTTGAGGAGGAGCATGCCTATCATTTATAGATTGTTCTACACACACTCTGATAGCACCAGCTATTCGGTGAGATCTCAATGTTCTGGTTATGAATCCAAGAGTTTCAGTTTCTTGGACATGTCATCTCGAAGGCTATAGTGGTGGTGGATCCTGCGAAGATCGAGGCATTACTTGCTTGGGAGCCCCCAGGAGTGTAATAGAGGTACAGAGTTTCCTAGGTTTGGTCGGATACTACGGGAGGTTTGTGCTAGATTTCTCAAGACTTTCAGCACCTTTATAAGCATTGAAAAATAAGGGGAAACCCTTCATGTGGTCTAATATATTCCATTGATGATTTCAAGAGCTGAGACATAAGCTGACTAGTGCCCCACATCTTAAGGAATCCGGAGGAGGGCGTTGGGTACATATTATACAACGACGCATCAGGGACCAGGCCCAGATGTGTCCGGATGCAGCAGCGAGCAGTGATTGCAAATGGTTCTTGACATTTGATACAACATGAGAAGAACTATTCTACCCATGAACTAAAGTTAGTCGTAGTGGTATTCACCGTGAAGATTTTGCGACATTACTTGATGGGTGATCATTTTAAAGTCTACTCTGATCACAAGAGTCTCAAGTATATCTTCTCTCAGAAGGTCATTACCCGGAGACAACGATTTTGGTATGAGTTCCTCGATGAATATGACTTCGAGATAGTCCATACTATGGGAAAAGAGAATGTTGTGGAAGATGCACTCAGTAGGAGAGCTGGTATATAGCTTCCAGGTGAGGTGACAGAGCAGCAGGCCTCTTTATAGATATATTTTGTGGATTGAGATGGAGCAGCTTTCCTTCAGTCTCTTACAGTCACTCCCCCACTTCTTCAGCCAGTCAGGGAGGTGCAGTGTGGGGACACTGAGTGTGTGGCTCGACATGCTCAGATATCCACAGGATATGCACCTAATAGATTCTTTGAAGGTGGGGTGCACATCATCATATTCAGAGGACATATCATGGTACCATTTTCGTTCGTGAGTAAGTGTTGAGGTAGTTCCACACATCCCCTCTAGTGGTACATCCAGGAGTGGAGAAGATGAACCGGGACCTCTGAAGATATCACTGGTGGTCACAAGTGAAGAAAGTTATAGTATAGTTTTTCGCTCGGTGCCTCATTTGTCATCACGTGATGGCAGAGCATCAGGTACCAACATGCTTGGATCAGTCATTAGAGGTCCCAGAGTGGAAGTGGTATGGTTTATCCATGGACATCATGACAAGACATCTATGAACATGCAGGGGTCAAGATTCTATCTGGGTGATCGTCGACCAACTCACCAAGTCATCCCACTTCCTACTGATCAGAGAGCAGGGTTCAGTAAGGAGCTTGGGATGCCTCTATTTGAATGAGATTGTGTAGCTACATAGAGTACCCTCAATGATTATGTCTGATCGTGATGCATGTTTCACTTCCCAGCTATAGAAGTGGTTTCATGAGTCTTTCGGGACACAACTTCATTTGGGAATCGCCTTCCATCCTCAGACGGATGGCCAAATTGAGTGAACCATTCACACCCTTGAGGACATGTTGCATGCTTGCATCATCGACTTCGGTCGCAGCTGGGAGGATCAATTTCCTTTGATGGAATTTTCATACAAAAATATCTATCATTCCACCATTTGGATGACACCTTTAAAGGCATTATACGACTGACCTTCCAGATCGCCTTTCTGCGAGACTGACCTGGGGGAGTCAGCACTCATGGGACCAGGGATAGTAAGGGCTACCACAGAGAAGAGGCATATCATGCAGGAGAAGATGAAGACTGCACAGAGCAGGCAGAAGTTTTATACTGAAACGATATGGAGACCTCAAGAGGTCAAGGATGGTAACACCATATTTATACGGGTCTCACCTCGATGAGGATAGTGAAGATTTGGTCGGGGAGGCAAGTTATCTTTGAGGTTCATCAGACCCATTTAGGTTATCAACATAGTTGGTGAGGGAGAATATTTCTTAGAACACCCACCTGAGTTGCACAGGGTGCATGATATTTTCCATGTATCCCAGCTGAGGATATGTGTGCACCACCCATCACACGTCATCGAAAATGGTAATATGCACATCGACGATTGGGAGACATTTTCAGAGGTATCAGTAGAGATTGAGGATCAATAGGAGAGATTCATTAATGGGTGGTCGATACCTTTGGTGCATGTGCATTGGCAGTATGGGATCCTCCAAGAGAGTACATGGGAGTAGGAGGCTGAGATTCGTGCTCAGTACCCCCACCTATTTTGCAATATTTTTTTTGTGATATGTTTTTATTAGTTGCAAAGCCCTGAGGTGAAGAGAATGTAATGTCCCAGAAATTCCATGTAACTTTTATAAAATATATGGGAATTTTAGAAGTCTTAAAATATTGATGGCGTGTGATTCTGAGGCTCGGTGTGCCTAGAATGAATTTCTGAACCTTTTTTAGGTGTGTTCAGTAAACATTTGAGCGGGTTTTTTTCTATCATTTGAATAGGTTCTTGGAATTAAAATCCGAGGACACCGAAGAACTCACAACACCAGTATTCTTTTGAGAAGTATTTTACCTTGACCACAGTTGGCTGATGGTGGAAGTTATTTTTCATGTTTTTCGTGGGAGTAAAAAATAAAATAATGAATAACTTTTTATTTTATTTTTGAAACCTCTCTACATGGGTTAGTGAGGTGGGGACCACAAAATCTTTAATCCTCACAATTAAAATTCAATGGTGGGGACCACTGAACCATTCATTGATGTGGGGGAACTCCCATGGAATCCTCCCATTTAAATTATGCCAACGCAATGCATTTAAATTGTGCCAATGCAATGCAATTAAATTGTGCCATTTAATTACGCCAATGTAAATTAATTAGCATGAAATCCCAAATGCTAAGTAAAACGTTGTTAGAATTTAGGATGGTTCCTATTAAATGAATCTTCATAAATTTCATGATCATTACTTACCCTCCCCATCTCTTATTTATATAGAGATTAGGGGGCGGAATTGGTATGACTTCACCAAGAGACGATGCTCTGGTAAAGTGTCGCGTTTCCCAAAACATGGAAAATGGAGCCAGTACTGGTGGGAGGTGACGAGAAACCCTGATCCATGAATCGAAGAATGAGGAACCAACCCTGATTCTGGATCAGAAGCACCTTGTGGAGATGCCGAATGCCAACATTCTTCAACGACTTTGTCTCTTTCATCACACCTTCTCCTTCGGAACCTTCAAGGTAGGGGTGTGATTTTGATTAATTTTCGTTGATATTTCTTTTACATTGAATATCTCCTCATCAGTCACCTTCTACCGCTCTATTCCAGAGGGTGTGGTCCAAACGAACATTTCCTAACTGCTCCACAATCTTTGTGATTTTTGGTGCGTTCCATGCATTGGGGGAGGAAGATGACCAGTGTCGGCGACCAACACTGGAAGGGATTGGGAACATCGACAGACACTTCGGCCGGCCACGATAATGGCAGCAGTGAAACTATGCCGCCGAAGAAGATCTGCGACCCAGCATCTATGGAAGAGCAAGATCAGCGACCGGTCTTGTGATGGGGTGGAAGTGCGCGTCCGCACCGCCCCATAGAGAAGGGTCGCGGCCGTGGTCCATGATGACGAGGAAAGGGCAGCCAGCTCACTGCCGGACGCCGGCGAAGGTGTGACGCCCGAACGCACCGCGTGGATGGAGGTTGGTCGACCGACCAGTAGTGGAATGGCTCTGCATGGAGGGAGGTTGTCTGACCAGCCAGCTACGACACCTGCACCATGCAAAGAGAGTTTGGCCGACTAGCCAGTCACTACACTGTGAGCCACCACGGTCCACAGCATCGCAGCCCGCCCCTCCGCTAGCCACCTCCCTACGGGCCGCCGCACAGTGGGCCGCGCCGGACCCAGCGCACCGAGCTGGATCCTGGTCCGGACCCCGGGTGGGTCCGGGTCGACCCAAACCGGATCAGGTCGGCCCAGGCTATGTCGGGCCGGGTCGGTCCAACCAGGTTAGACCAGACTCGGACCGACTTTGACCCTTTTCACTCTTTCGTCTATATCATGAGTTGTGAGCATCTGTTTTATGAACCGTTTGTGGGGCCGAAAACCTGGATCGCGACGGTCCATCCGGTATACTCCACATGAGTTTTAGATAAAGTTAAAGTATGGTCGGGTTGGATTTAACCCCAAATACAATCGGTCCCTTGAAGCTGAAACACTAATAACTAACAGACCAGGTGTCCGATTGACACACCCTTAGTTGCCTTGGGTCCCTTTTGGCATGGAAGACCATTGGAATACCTTTTCATGGGACTTTATGGTAGTTGAAGTATTGACCCGTTTCATGAGGAGCGGACCCTCCTGGAACGAAGCGAACTTAGTGTGGGAACCCAGTGGTGGGGTGTACATCAAGAAAGAACATTGATCATGTGTGGGTGAACATCTATTAGATCCTATGTGGTTTAGCGCTGAGAAATACTTTGTGGGTTAGTGCATATCGATCCTGTGTGGGTCAAATACTGTGTGGGTCAGTGCTTAGTGATCTTGTGTGGGTCAACGCATATCGATCCAGAGTGGGTTAGTGGGGGTTAGTTACCTATAAAACCTGTGTGGGTCAGAAGCAGTGCTACTTATCAAATAAGATGATCTAGCCTTGGACTAATCATATGTACTTATGTACTTATGTTATAACTGGTGTGAGATCAGTCCTTACCTTCGTGGTGATACCTTTGTGTTATTCTTCTGTGTGGCATTACCATTTTGGTACTTACATTCATGGTGATACCTTGGTGGTATTTTTCTATGTGGCATACCTGTGTGGTACATACCTTCATGGTGATACCATTGTTGTATTCTTCTATGTGGCATTATCTTTGTGGTACTTACCCTTGTGGTGTTACTTCATGGTATTTCTTCCTTTGTGGAACAGTCGAACTTTTGGATTTTGAGTTGGACCTTGTGTTTCCTCTTGAATGAGATGGGTATACATGATAACTTCGGTATATGTATGGGAATATACCTAAGAAGGGTTGACAGTTGTTTTCATGCTTTATGGTTTATCCATTGTGGATTTTTTGATACCTTTGAGGGTCTCGGGGGCCCTACTAATTATCGTTATACTCACCCCTGCACGAGATACGCCCGCACCTTGTTGTGTTTGGTGCATACGATTGACAGAGCTGACTGAGTACAAGGTTACCAAGACTAGAAGTAGCTTAGAGGTGGACATTACATGAGGCGTACTGTGGAGACGATCGTACGAGAGCTGTACCTACCCTTCAGGTAGGATCCATGGTGGGTGTTCAAAGGATTTGTACAATTTACTTGTACTTCCCAGTTTCCATGTACTTTATAGTTAGTCTTGAATTATGACCCCCATTACTTACTACACACACACTTTTTTACTATTCAGTTTACTCATATTCGTATCTTGTTGTGTACATGGTTGCGTGTGTTTGAGGGTTATAAATGAAATGCCTTCCTAGTCTTACGGAATATGCCTTTGGTGATAGTCTCCAGCCTATGGCCTATGGAAGGTAGGCATGGGGTCGTCATGGAATGGGCCCTGAGGGATGGGCCATGACATCACCCACATGAATCCTTCATTTTCTGGATAGTTACAAGTTTCAATAGGAACATTCAAAATTATTTTCGAAATACACACCTGATTCAAAGGATATTTTAAAATTCATTCCCATTTTCAAGTGTACACCAAGATCTTCTTAAGCCACTGTTATATTTATAAAAAGAAATTTTATCATGAAAAATTATATAGGACCATTTTTTGATTTTTGAGAACAAATGTGCTTTTCCACTTTAATATTCTCTTTAATACTTTCATTAAAATGTTCTAAAAATTTTTATTTATAAAGAATCTTAAGAACACTTTTTACATGATTTCACTTCTGTAGGAAATCATTTATGCCTAAAATATAATTTCAATGTCTTATCCATTTATTATATGGTATATTTATTTTTAAAATATGATTTCATAGAAAATATAAATGATTTTCCAAAATGACTCTTCTATGAAAAGTAAAATTGAGTTTTCTCATCTCTCATCCACTTTTATGTTATATATGCCTTGTTCACAACTTATTTCTTTCTTGGGGTGTTGGTACTACTCTTTGGTATATCATATCAAGAGTTTCCTTATTCTCATTATATTCTATGGGGTTATTGTTTTAATGTTTCAAGGTGTTATGGGACACATTGAAAAAATTAAGGATTATTTCCTCAATAATTTTTCAAAGGTCTCATTTTTAATAGATTCATTTATGTCAACATCATTTGTTGAATCTTCTACATCATTGAGGTTTATCTATAACTATATCATCTATAATATGCGTTTAAGGGTTTCTGGTTATTCTGACTAGTGATGCACTATTTTCATACCATTCACAATATTATTTTGAATAATTAGTGTTTATGTTAAATTATTATAGAATGTCATATACATTTCATATGTAAGTTTCAATATGAATGTATATGTTGATTATGTTCATCCCTTTCATATCAATAATGAATTGGACTTTGTATGTGATTGTTGGGGCCCAATATAGACCCTAGATGCATTATTAGGTCTCATGAGACAAATAGATGTTGGCCTGGCCAAGGCCTTTCCCAATTTAGTTTATGGTTTTGGCTATGGCCTTAATCATTTTTAGACATCCTGGTCAAGGACTTGATGATATGTTTCAGAATTTCTGGCATATCCACATCACTTTATATGAATCTAGTAATTGAATGTTCATGTGGTTATTCGACTAGTTGAGTACCAATGATTATGTTATATTATGGAAATATTTACTCAACTCATTTTCATTCCATAATGTCTTCATGACTATTATTTTTAAATGAATTTGCTTTCTTTTATTCACCATGTATAATTTTTTTGTTATCTTTTTTTGTATTGTTTACTCTGATTGAGTGTTTGTTCTCACCCCTTTTTTATGTTTCATTTTCCCCAGATATGAAGAAGTATATTTTGAGTGACTAGTAGGATTAATCTATGAGGCATGGATGTTTTTAATGTAATAATTAGTGTTTTATTTTACTTTCATAATGTAATGATGAACATGAATATGTATCTTGATTCAAAAAAAAAACTAAACTACATGGTAATTCGGGATGCATATTCCTTGTTTTTATGCCAATGTTATAAAATAAGTCACCGGATCTGAGAAACTAGGGTCAGGTCAATACAATTAGTATCAAATAAAGTTTAGTAAAAAGTCCTGGATATTATATTTAAAAAAAGTAGATTAGGAAAAAAAATACCTACGATAGTCTTTGAGGATACTCATACAATAACATCCTATAATCATGGAAAGGAATAGATTATGTGGATCTTTCTAGATAATAAATCCCTATCTAGTCAAAAACAGGTAGTGGTGGCTCTAGAACAGATGTACGTAGGATTTAAAAGTTCGACAAGGTGTTTCGGGCTTTACTCGGGGTATCCTGGTAAACAAATGGGCATTACTACACTCTTGGTATTGAAACTCTAGTGGGATATTCTTAGGATAATTAAAATTTTATTTATGGACCATTATAAAGGATTTATTCCCCCAATGTAACCAAAGTATATGTTTTTAGTATTTACGATGCATAAATTTATGCTCTGTTCTATACCGTGTTTTGGGTCATAGAGAGTTCATAGTGTTTCCATCTAATATATAATATCAAATTGATTATAAATGACACATAGCATAAGAAATGATAACTTCACCAATGCATGAGATGAAAAGAGTAAGTTGTTTCACATCTCTGATGGTATTAATCCATAATTTAAAGGAATATTGTCCCCCAAATATCCTCATCATATGAGAAAATATTTTTATGTGTTGACAAGGTATGTGAAGACTTCATTGAGGCCTATGGATTTAAGGGGATGCAAAAGAATAATGGGGTGGCCTGGGAAAAAGGGAAGAAGAGAAATATGTATTTTTTCACATGTGATAATTATGGATGGAAACACTTTGGTTTATGCTGTAGAGGAAAAGGAGTTTTCTTCATGTGTGGAGAAAAAGGAAACCATGCTCATAATTTTAATACAACAAAATTATTTCCCAATATTAAATGCTTCAACTTCAAAGAGATGTGACATTATGCGAATCAATGTCGCAATTGTCAAAGGAATATACCCCAAATGATGATTTTGGGTGATGATCAATTTATGAAGGAACTTAAAATGAAGTAGACTGATTAATATTCCTAGTAAAAAATCATGCCATTTGAATATTTTGTCCACATTTTACTAGTTGTATAAATTATTAGATTTATAAGGATTGTACTGTAGTACAATTTCATTAAGGATTTGAGGTCGTATGGTAAATGGTACAAATGAATAGTGATTCCATACAAAGTTAAACATTTTAAAAAACACATGATTCTGGTAAATAGCATTATATATATATATATATCTCATGTTGAGATAATGATGAATAAATAATTGATTCGGATATTTACTAACAACCAAGGAACTAATTTTTGGCTTTTCGAGATGGGGCCTATGCTATCATTGATGGAGTTTACAAAACTTTTGGATTTAAATAATATATCTAATAATATGTATATTATATAAGGAATATAGAGGAATGAATGTTGTCTACATTGTTCTAATGCTAATTCAACATAGTAACATATTTCAAGAGGATACATGATGATGTTATTCACGTGTTTGGAATGTGAATATTATAGATTCTTCATGATGATTAAGGGTTAATGATAAGATCATCATGGAAATTTAGAGGCCATCATTATAATTTGTTGAATAATTATATTTTTGAATTTTAAACCCTTTATGAAATGGTCTAAGCTGATCAATATATGTTTTTTAGAATTTAATGTCGCTACATGATGGTTTGGTTATTCTTCCATGATCATGTTTTCTAATTAGAATGAATTTTTATATAGGAACTAATGTCTTTTCCATTCCTCTTATTAATAGAATATTATAACTATATTCTTTATTTGGTTTCCACACAAGTGAATTTTCAAGTATCAACCATTAACTTTTGATGTTCAATTTATAATTTCGAGGATGAAATTTTTGTAAGGAGGGAATAATGTAACACCCTATGAATTTAAAAATAAATTTATTATAGAATTCATGGAACACTAAGTCTCTACAAAACACAAATTTGTAATAACCTAGTCACGTGAATATAATTTTTCCCACTTTGTGATTTGAATTCATAAAAATTAACATACACGATTGCATTCTATATGATATTGGAGTCTAATAAGACAAACTCAATTTTTGGTGAATTATAACATACCCTTATTAATAGTGACATACCCTTAAAAATATTAATGAATAGTAAATCATATAAAAAATTGAAACTTCACCCAAGAATATATAAATACAATTTAGAGATCTTTAAAGTGAAGAATTGATCATAGTATAAGTATTGGTATTTTTCGTAAGATAGAAATATTTAAATTACAATTTTCTGATTAATTTAATAATTTAAAACGGAAATCTATTTTCATAAAATGTAATCAATTTTTTTACTTTATTTTCTTATAATTATAAGATAATTTTTCAAGACCTTGATTATTTTCTCAAAATTTAATTTAAAAAATAATTTAAAAATATTTAGATATTTATTATAAAAAAGTGTTAATTTTTTAACTCTACACCTCCAAAAAAGTTTAGGGTGATTTTTTTGGGATTTTTCTAAAATAATTGAGTTTTTCATTAATAATAAAAATAAAGTTATAAGGATTTAGTAGTGTAATGACATCATAATGGAATAATAATTAAAATAAAAGGCTGGTCAACATGTTTACAATAAAATATGACATGATGTGTCCCAAATGGCTAAAATCAAGGGAAAATACCACAGGAAATCCCATGGTTTTGAAAAAACCACTAACTGGTGTCCCTTTGAAATTATTATAAATCTCTAGCTATTTTTCTATAAATACCCACTCATCCTTTCATTTTATTTCGTTTCAAATCCCTCATCCTTGATGATCTGGTGGTTTTACCTCCCTTGGAGTCCTCCCAAGGGGTCGTAATTCCCCCAAGTTCGGAACATTCAGGTTCTAGCTGTTACTCTACAAGGTAAAGGGACCTTGTACCCTCTTATTTTAGTCAAAACTTCTTCTAAGTTATCACATTGTATTTTCATTATCATATGTTGATGTTTGATTTTGTGTATTTCCCTTACTATCCTTTTTATTTCCATATTATAAGATACCCTTTTTCCCTCATCAATTCATTTTATGAAATTTTAAGTGACATCGTTAGGCTGGAGAACATTCATAAGGGATATCTCACCTTTACTTTTATTTTCAATTTCATCTATTTTCTTTTAATCTCTTCACCTATTCCAATCAAATGACCATGATAACTCCAATGTAATATATATAATGTAATTATATCATGTTAATGGAAGAACAATCATCAATATTCTTACTCGGTCCCTTTAAATTTTATAAACCAAATCAACATCCATGAGGATCCAATTTATAACCTTCATGGACGACAATGTTTTTTTATTCACTTTATCCTTCAAAAGTATTTATGAAACAATATAAATGGTTGAACCATACTATAGTATATGTTTTATATCCAAATTAATTTTCAAAAACTAGTCTACATACATATTATTAAATCATATGACCGAACAGGTTCCTAATAATCTAAATACCACTTAAATAAAATATTTGAATTCCATTTATATTTCATCTAATGAATCAACATTTTTCCATTTAACCAAATTTTATAAATTATCTTTAAAATTTCTTGATTTTTTTAAATTAAATAATGCATATTTACATCCATTCCACTAGAATATCATTACTTAAAAACATGTGTACTGATTATAAAAATCAAGAAAATGAACACTTCATAACGATATAAATCAATATACTTATCAAAAAGGACATAAATAAACTAAAAATAATTATGATAAACTCAATAAATGTCTAATAGTATCCCAAATAAATTTTTAATAAGTCTAAGTTAATATTTCATGACCTTAAATTGAAGAGCAGAACACATTCATACATAATGTTAGGGTTTCTTCATCTCACTTCCATTTCTATGAGATTTTCCATATTCACTACTAATACTTGTGTATGATGTATGTATATTGAACATTGATATAACATGTCATTGATATCCATATTTTAATTTTATTAAATTTATCATTTGAATATTATTAATTTTGGGCCATTTGAATCGATTGATTTCAATGTGGTAAGTGTTTTTCCACCCGAACATCCATTTTAATTCAGGTTACATTAATTGTCTAATTAACAAAATGAAAATCATGTGTATTGTTATGTAATCCTCATAATTTCTATGTGAGTGTCCTATATATTTTCACCAACTATAATTCTTCCTTATTTTTTGGATAGAGAACTATTTTAGAAGGAACATTCAAAAGTATTTCTGAAATACAAACCCGATTCAAGGGATATTTTAATAGTCATACCCATTTTCAAGGGTTCACCAGAATCTGTTTTAAGCCATCATTAGTTTTAAAAAAGCAGATAATTTATCATGCAAATATTTCTTGGATAATTTCTTGATTTAAGATAACTAATGTCCTTTTCCACTTTAAAATTCTCTTTAATACATTTCTTAAAGTTCTCAAAATTCTTTTATTTTTAAATAATCTTAACAACTCTTTTTACATGATTTCAATTCTGTGGGAAATAATTTATTCCTAAAACATAGTTTCAAAATCCTAGCCTTTTGTTTTATTTTATATTCATTTTTAAAATACGATTCCTAGAAATATAAATGATTTTCCAAAAGGACTCTTCTTTTAAAAGTAAAATTTATTTTTCTCATCTATCATTATCTTTAATGAGTTATATGCCTTGTTCCTCAATTATTTCATTATTGTAGTTTATTTACTTCCCTTTGGTATATCATATCAAGTTTCTTCTGATTCTAATGATATTCTAAGGAATTGTGATTTGAACTTTTCGAGGTTGTATGCGACACATTGAAATGTTTAACAATTATTTCCTCAAGAATTTATCACTGGTCTCATTTTAAAAATATATTCATCTATATAAATGACCATTGTTAAATCTTGTACATAATTGAGATTTATCTATTACGATATCATCTACAATATGTTATTGAAGGGTTTCATGTTTTTCTGACTATGGATGTGATATTTTTATACCATTGACCATATTATTCTAAATTGTTAGTGTTTATGTTGAATGATTGGGGAACGTTATTTACATTTCATATGTTTGTTTCTATATTAATGTCTATGTTGATTATATTCTCCCCATTCATATGAGGAATTCATTGGACTTTGTATGTGATGGGTGGGGAACGCTATATTCTCTCGATGCATCGGTAGATCTCATGTGACAAATAGACGTGGACTTGGTGGAGGCCCTTTCCAATTTAATTTATGGTTTTGTGTTAGGGATTAATAATTTTTAAACATCTTGGCCATGGCCTTGAAAATATGTTTCAGAATGTCTAGAATATTCACATCCCTCCTTACTAGTCTAGTAATTGAATGTTTATGTGGTTATTCTACTAGTAGACTACCCACAATTATGTTATAGTATGGGAATATTTACTCATCTCATATTAGTTCCATAATGTGATCATGTTTATTATTTGTAAAGGCATGAGTTTTAATTTATTTAACATGTCTAAAGATTATTTTATCTTTAACAACATTTCATACTATTACTAAGCATTTGAGATCACCCCTTTATTATGTTTCATTTTCCCAAGATATTAAGAAGTAAGTTATGAGTGACATTCAGGCTTAATCTAAGAGGGAGGGATGTTTCTAATGGAATAATTAGTATTGTATTTTCCTTTAGTAAAGTAATATTGAACTGGTATATTAATATTTTATCCACAATCTTCTAAACTACATGGTCTTTTGGGATGAATATTCCTTGTTTATATGCCAATGTAATAAAATAATGCACCAACTCTATGAAATTGGGGTCCAGTCCTTATAAAATAACTCAATTTATTTTAATCTATCCATACCAAAATGCATAATATCCTTCTAATTTTCCATGAAAACTTTTCCAGGCCCCATAAAATGACATCAATCCAAATGGGGTCCGATCAACATGAAGAAAAGTCTTTTACAAGGAAGATGTCGATCTGGTTGAATTCCTTATGAATTATTTCTTGGGTACCTAAAATCCCGAAGAACGTCCCATTCCTATAGAAGGTGTTAGCTACACTCATTTTTCACTTTCTAAAATACAATTCTTTTTAGTCAGTCATATCACTCCCACATACCATATTTATTATCATTTTATTTACTTTGAGAATCATATCTTCCACATTGAAAAAAATACCTTCCGCATATAGAAAATCACATCCTCATAGTGAAAATATCATCAAAAACAATTATTTTCCATAAATTAATTTTTTTTTGTGGTCTAGTAATTTTCACATAGATTAAATGTGTTCTGCAAAGCAGATCATGAAATTCATGATATTTATAGAATCGTATGCTCACCATTTTCTATATAGTGTCATGAGAATCACCAGACATTACTAATTTTTGTTTTTTAGAACTTTTTTGTATCCAACATTTGCATTTATGGTTCTATAGAAGATGGATCATTCATAGGATCATACTTCTGCTACAAATGAGAAAAGGAAATAAATGATTGAAATTATTGAAAATAACCCAAAACAATACATTGTCCCCCATCATCATGATTCAGTAGTAATTATGGGATACAAACTCTATGGGTATCATGTTTTGGATAAAATTCATCTTATAGGATTGGGCTTCCTATCGATGTCCATATTCCAGAACTACATCGAACAAATCTATCAATGTCTTGGGTACCCAATTCTAGTAAAACACCCCATGAAAATATATCATTTAGTGGGATTTTCTGAGGGATAACTACTATAAGGGGTTTATTTTGAATCGAACCCCATTATCATGGGAGAAATGTTTCTGGGAAAAAGAGTCATACATTTACACAATCATTCTATCAAATGGACATTCATAGATGAAGAGTAATTAGGATGGTCTTCCAAATGGTATCTCTCCTTGGGGAATCCTTTGGTCTATAATGGTGATGGACTTTAGGGGTTTTCAAGAACTATGTTGAAATCATGGATAAACCGATTACAGTTGGAATGTATGGGGAATCCGGGGTATCACAGAATTTTTATCACTAGAATATATTCATCATCCCCAACTGCTAAGTTTGTAGATACTTGACCCCACACATTACACTTGGTGCATGGGGAAGTTTTATCGACCTCTAAGACATATTAATGATTTCATGGGCCCTAACTATGGGTGATATCAATGATTAGTTTATGCCTCTCTATTCGGTGTGGGATGAACCAAAGATAGAACCTCCTGTTGTGAGGGAATAACTCATAATATTACAGAATCTTCGGGATGATGTTGAGCCCCATCATGTGTTACATGTCCCTTTTTCTGAAGGGATTAATGTCTGCACCCCACCGAATTATCATGAACCTCATGTATGGTGGACAAGGACATGTGAAACTCTTAATACCTATATATGCATCAAAACTAATTGTACATTGGTTGAAGAGGGTAGCATAAATTAGTAGGGTTGGCATGTCACCCCTAATGTCAACTTCTTGGTTCAACATGATACTTTTTTGGTATGTTTCTCAATGGATAGATACTATAGGTGTGTGAATGAAATACTAGAGTAAGAGTTACAAACTTTTAATGGTGGGTAAAATAGACATAGGGAGGTGCATTAATCTTGCAGTCATAGTAGTAAATATGATTTATTTCTAGATGGGGTTCATCAACATTGAAAAGATAGGCTACCATCCTTTTGTCCCACTCCATGATCTATGGTCATCGATGTTATCCCATATATGAGGCTATTAGTTCATCAATGACCAATAGATTCTGAATTCTTTATTTAGGATGTAAATTCAATGTATATGTTGGGTGAACCCAATAACCATGGGAGAAAAAAATGTAATGAATCAGATCAATCCTGAAAGAAACTATTCATAAACAAACTTATTTTTCTCCCACCGATAGCTAAATAAATTATGTTTTCGGTGATAACACCCGACATGTGTTCCTTATTTACATGAGGGAGAGTGTTCTGGTTTTCAGAAACAATGGAAAACTGATTTTCGAAGGGTATTCATCCTACTAGTTTGCATGTTAGCACTACTACATCCATAAAAGGTTCCATCCATTGATTAAAATCACATGAAGGAAAAATTATTAGATTGATACTCATCGTTTTTGGTTAATGTCCATGAGGTAAGACACATTATCCAATATAGAACGTTCACTAATTGATATTCATCCTGAACATGTCCGATATTATGTTGAATCCTGGATTTGATCACAACTATGTGATCAGAAGGTGAAACTAATCTCTACCATTTTAGTTAAACCCTTGTCTGAGGGAGAGGATGATACATAGTATATAGCTGATATAATTAGGCCATGAATGGGAATTTCCCCAAGGAAACCTTTTATATCAAAAAAGAAAAGGAAAAGTCTGATGAGTTGGGTCCATCCCCTAGAAATATTATTTACACCTCTATGACACAAGATACCAAGTCAAATCATCAATTGTTTATCCCTGATGAAGGTATATATCCCCTAGAACAGAAGTAAAAGGATTCATGGAAGAATTATTTGACAATTTATGGGATCTGGTGTTTTAATTATGAGAATGAGATCATCCTTTATGGATATTGTAGCATAACTTCATGTGAAAGAATTTCATGCATAGAGCATCCTAAACTAGTGGAGGCCTACATCTAGGACCTCTAATCTTCTATTAATTTTTTCCATGTTCAATATATATATATTTATTTGTTAATTGTCATTTTAAGGCCATATGAAAATGATATTGAGTTAAATTAAAGTGGATCACATGGTGCTAATGAAGTATAATTTCTAATCCCTCTTGAACTCAATGATGTGGATTATTCCTAATGATTGGGCCTCATAATTACCCTGATAGAAGAGGAATAACATCATAAATGCCAAGTAAATTGTTGTAATAAATTGATAGTATTTATTGATGTGAAAAAATAATGGTTTTCATGAGGAATGAGTGTTTTTACTAATGATATTTGGGGGTGTTTCATTCAATGGATACTGATATTCCTATATATAGGATAATCATCACACTCGAATAAAATTATTTTAAATAGAATATTAAATTAAATAGTTCATATATTGTAGATATGGATGCCTTTATCCATTCATTCAATGTTTGGATTCATTGGTCTAGCCAGGTGTGGGATATGGGGTTAACAATGATAATAGGGATAGATTTAGATGAAGATGTAATATGAGATCTTATGCGGACCCTATTTTTATTCTACTGTAATATTCTTCACATATTTTAATTTCCCCTTCCTTATTTTATGTATATGATGGGTGATTCATCACCCATTCCTTCTCTACAATACATAGTTGGAGGAATGTCTGTCGGAGTGGTTGCACCTAAGGGTGGATGGTTCATCGAATATGGATCTTTAGGGAAAGATTAAAATAGGTAGGCTATGATATCAAACCTTGAAGAATTATTTTTTCTTATCCTCTTAAAACCACATTACTAGTGGTATTAACTCCATGGGATATCATGAGGTGTAGGAAATTGAGTAGGATTTCGATTTGCATTTGATCTGGTAACCTAGGAATGTTTTATATGCTACATTATTATTTTACATTACATATATCTATTTTTGTTAATGAAATAACTGGTATAGGGATATCCATAGGTTTTAGAAGTCAATAGGTTCTATGATATGTGAACAACAGTTCATGGGTAATCTGAGATAAATAATGATTTTTTTTCAACAATTGTTGTTGTTTCAATTGATGTTGAAGTAGTTGATGATCTATCTTTAAGGCCAACTAACCATACCCTGAACAATAAAATGATGGGAAAATAATCTTCATGTGGATGATAATATTCAAGTTCAAATAATTATACTAGTTCCTCCTCCGACTTCTCGGTAAGATTAGTATCAATGAGTGGACTTTTGGAGATGCACCCATTTCCCATACCCCCCAAGAGAGATATATTACAAGGATCACAAAAAAAACCATATCATATAATGCCTATCGGTGTGGTGATGATGGCCATGAAATTTGATTCCTAGAAAATTGGAAGTGAATCCCTAAACTTCATGACCATCAAATATTTCTTCTTAGAGGGTATTCATTATTGGATACTTGTTTTAGGAAAATTGGTATATGTGTTTGAATACCACGAGCCATAAGATATCCAATCTGATGAGGTAACCCATGTTTCATTACAAATGATCCCTCTATCTGGTATAATGTTTATCATACACATTATCTTTCCACTTTGGTCCAATGATAAGATATCCATCTAATAATGATTCTAAAGTAGAAAAATAGACTCTTGAAAATTTTTCATTTCCCGGTAGGAAGTTTGGATGAATATAAAGAAAAAAATTCACATCCATAATACAGACATTCTATAAAAAATACCCACAATACGTTGGATGATTTAAGTTATTAGCTATGAGAGACTCAAAAATTGGGTTATACATCCAATGGTGAAATAGAATACTTTTTAGAGGGAGGACTATCATATTGCAGCCTCAACTCATCACCACAGAGTAAACTGCCCAATTTTATAGCATTAGAAATATCATACATAGTGAGGATTCTGAGTAGGACACGGTAATATACCATCACCAAATATGAATTGAATAAAACATGATCTAGTAGGAATATATATATCAACTACTAGATCTTGTTGATGAAATGGTTGATGAGGTGCAATAGATAGTGCTTGAGGTAGAGAAATTCAGGCATGATCCAGTTGTAAGGGAATATTTATTACAATTTAATAAAGAAGCAAATGCTGTGACATTATTAATGATGTGTCGAGTAAGAGAGGACTTTGACCATGTAGTGATTCATCTCATTGAATCTGTTGATTGAACGTAGTAAGAAAAATGATTCAACTGTATAATGAGACTCCAAGTTGTGGATGTTCCTCCATCTCCATGACATATTAAAGTATCTACATTCTATATTTCCCTTGTTTTTTAAATAGTAAAATTAGAGTTGAAAAATTTTCCTATTATAATTTCCATTTATCAGTGTATCTAACTTTAATAATCAAAAAATAAAAATTATTTGAAATCTGGAAGAGCAGGGTCATGCATGACGAGACAATATTGATGTTTTAGGTTGAACATTTTGATATATAGTCATGAGAGTAATAATCCAAAATTACAATTTTTTTCACGAATATGAGACTCCTTATATATATCTAGCTCAAATGATTGGAGATTGAAATTTTTTATTCATATCATGTCGCCAAAAATCATAGAAATTGTTTTAAAATATTCTATGTATATTTAAAACATACACAAGAAATGGTGTAGTATTATTTTGAGATGATTTTTTTTGTTTTCCACATATATCTACATATGTCCACCTCTCATGTAGGAAAAAAATATGTCATTATAAATGAGATATGGGTAAAACTTTCTTGCTAATTAACATGAATTATAGAATCCTCAAAGATCACATGATTTATTTGTGGCATGATAAATAAGAGTTGATTTGTGAAATAATATTTATTGACATAAAATTGAATGAAAAGTAACAAGTGGGATCATTTTGACCACAATCAAATTTCATTGAGGTACATGATTGATGCAGATGAAATATCATAGTTTTTCAAAATAACCATGACCAATGAATCATTGAGAATGTTTAAACCCCATATATAGACCAAATTCTAATATTGGGTAGGGTATTTTTTTTCACCCTAATATGGAATTGGAATAATGTGAGTTTCCAAATCTAGTACTCAATAGCATTATATGGATCAAACTTTCATGAAGTTAATGTGTCATATAGAATCGATTTTGTGGCATGTAGATTAATTTTATTCAATAGAATATTTTATGTTCTATAGTTTAGAGTAATATTATGAGGAACATTCTTTATAGATTAAAATTATATAGCATAAATGAGTCTCATACTATTTAACTTCATTATAAAAAACATTGTTGTACATTTATACCTCATGTTGTGGGAAATTATGATTTTTTCTTTTAGGGATGTATATATTGGACTGAAAGATTAAAAATTTTCCTTTCCTTGATGGTCTAACCAAGAGTGTTCCATCATCCATCATAAGTGAATATAGAATGTTGTAATAAATAATATGGGTGATTCCAAATTTGAAAAGTGATAAAGGACATGTATACAAGAAATTACCATGGAAAATGATCAAAAATTTGGGTTCATGTATAAATTTTTCATTATTTAAGGAGATTCAATGTTTATCTCATAAGGAAGAATATTACTCAAGTTGTAAGGCCATTACAAGTTCACTTATAACAGGCCAAACTGGGAAATGTTATGCATAGTAAAAAACAATGTGTCCTCAAGAAACAGACATTTCATGAGTGATGGATTGGGGAAAATTATGTAGATTTGGATATTCCTAAACATAGAGTTTGATTTGTGTAGGAACTGTTGCAGTGTATGGAAGGATCATTTCATTTCTAAATCACCCAAAAAAGAAAAAATTCTCCTACGAATGTTTGACCTATGCACAAGGAGAGGTATTTTTTTATCATGGTTTGTCACAAAAATAGAAGGTCTAGGCGTCACTAAATATCCCATGTTAATAGTAATTAGGCTAAATTTTCTAGAAATCGATCATATAATGATAATGTACTATGTTCCAAAGGGGGTTTCTTGCATAAAAACTACCCATACTTGATCGAATTTTAGGGTGAGTAATGGAATACATTTTTTTCAATACAGACTCACAAAAGGGGTAAAAATATATACCATATCCAATATTGAACATCTTGACCATTCTTAGAATAATGGGGGAACATTATATTGTTACTGTACTGGATATAGGTTCTCGATGTCACTATATATCTTCTTGAGGACAGAATCATGCCATAATTAGTTCTTATATGAATGTTCCATGTTTAGTTCTATCTTATTAAATGGTATGGGGACATTTTATTTTGTGGATATACCCAAAAATATATATTTTAACATCACTACATATCTTTTGATGATAGAAATCAAGACACACATATTTCTTAAAACCCATTTAGTTTAACATCATAAATAAAGTATGAAATATATTCCTTTTGAATCGATGAAAAAAGAATCATGTTTACCCTAAAGTGAACTAATATTCCTTGATCATGTGGGAAAGACATTACCGAAACTCATAATCCCACAGGAGATATTCTTGGTGTGAGAAATAATGAATATAAAAGGTTTTTTCATGATATGAAGGCAGTCAAAATCAATGAAATGTTCTTTTTGGTATTATGTAATAGTTTTCCCAGGTTGAATGATCTTGGTGTATCTATGTATATCATAGTGACGAGAATCAAGCCTTACATATTTCTTAAAACTAAAATATTAACAACATATGATAAGGAAAAATGTTACCCATTGTTATAGAATCAATGAGTGATGTATGAAATACTAGTCCAAGGATGCTTCAAAATGCTTTTTACATGGGGAGTAAAATTTTAAAAAAATACCAAGATATTTCTACAATCATGATAGATGATGTGGACCTAGTGACTATGTAGTGACCATGTACCAAGTTTGCAAAGCAATTTTCAACATTATGTTTTCATGTCAAATGGAGATATATTTGGTCTCTCTATAGGATGAATATGAATCTTATTGAAATGAAATTTTAGAGAGATTTATGTAGAGCCACACTATTGTATGTTATGAATAGTAAAAATAGAGGTGTCCCTAAAGAATTTAAATTCTATTTCTGGAGGATAATGAATGCTTATGGAGATTAGTGTTTTCACTGGACATTGAGTATAATGTACGGGATTAATGAATTTATATGAAAATAATGTTTCTAAACTCACACTAACCATAGTTTTTGGAGTTTCCTACATATATTTGACTCATATGTAAGGAAGGTGGTATTTTTATTTCCATGCTAGGATCTTAAGTGAGGGAACCCAATTAATATCATCTATATAGTTCTTTGTTTGTATGCATTAGTGGGTTTTTTTATTTATTTCATTTTGGGCCTCTGATATAGGGTCCATAAATCACTACATATCTTATTTTGGTGATAATCAAGAGAAACATAGTTCTAGAAAATAAATGAGGTAGGATTCCCACACCCATGGTTGTGATCCGCTCATGTACCGACAAAAATGTTAGGTTGTCTTATGTCATGAATTGAGGAAGGTAAACATGTAGATATAAATAATGTGAAAAATAAGTTTTTCTTAGATAAACGTCATATGAATACGGAATTTGGTTTTGTAGTTTAGATTCTTACAACTTGGACCATGGTGTCTTCTACCATTTTTAAGTCACTCTACTAGGACCATTAATTTAAAATCATATTATATGCGTAATGATTTGGACAATATGATGGTGAAAATACATCCTCTATAGCCAATAAGTGATAAAATTGACTTTAATAGAGACCACAATGGACAATGTTTTGAGAAAATGGTCTTATAAATTGGTGGACTTTTTGTTGGGCCTAATAAAGGAGATATATGAGTGAATAGGTATCCTATAATGATTAGAATCAAACCATACAAACTCATGATGGTATAATGGATGGTGATATGGTATGTGAAGAGCACCATGATTGGTGAACTCTTAGGTGAAGATCAAAGTGTAACACATTATGACATCATTCAATGGGGATGTGGAATATGTAGTTTTAAATCATGCACTGAGGATAATGGAAATTATTTTTAATGTAGTATATTAATGATAAGGATTTTTGGAGCCCCACATTTATCATATAATGAATTGTGATTTTATATGGGCAAAAGATACAATTTAACATCTTGTTCTGATGGAATTGATGGAGGTTTACACATATGGAGGATGACTGTGAAGGTCATTTAAGAGGGATAGTACCATTTGAAACTGAGGTATTTTTGCTGAATCTATGATAAGGCCTTGAGATAGAAGGTATAGGTGTCACTATGTTTCCATATAGGATTCAATTCTAGACACACACAGTTCTAGATTGGAGTTTTATGAGACTAACACCAATGGTTATGATCTGATTGATTACAAAATGAAATGTTATGTTCTTTCATGTAATGAAATTGGGACATGTACCATGTTTTTTAATGTCATGTGGCCAAGATGAAGGTTTTGGGCATACACCATCAAATAAGGCCCATTGGGAAATGAAATTTAACGTAATAAAACTCAAAATATAGGGTCTTGTAGGTTTAGGATGTACAACTGAGACCATATGTTATGCCTTTTTAAGGTCATAAATATAGTTCTAGAGGTTTTCCAGTTTAACAACATATGATGAGGATTTTTACCATGCGGTTTTACATCATGTGGAAAAGGAATTTTCATATAGTTTAATATTGTGTTACTATGATGTTGAATAGGTCTTACATCTAAATAGGTAGCTGATTGGTTTTATTACATAAATTATTTGATGATAAATATTTTAATGATAGGAGTTTTGTTTATTCCCCATCCATTTTTACTAATGATTAATCACTCTTGGATATGACTGTGGGTTTGGCATAAGATTCTTCAAACTGGGGGGTAAAGATTCGAAGGGTTCATCCTTGGTATCATTCATTTTATGAGGACCATTACATGCTCTCATTGAACGAATGAGTGGAGATGAACTTTTTTATTGATGGCTCATGCAATGTGGTGCTATTATATTTCTAAATTATGCAGGGTACACAACCTTTTCTCATAGATTCTCTCTAATTTATCCAATGTATTCTATGATTATTCATCATTTTAGATTTTTCATAGATATCTATCTGATGTGAGGGAAATTTTACAATAATGGGTAACACTTATTTAGTTACACAAACCAATGGAGATGGGGTTTCCTGAGTAGAATAATTAGTTGTAGTTTGGTAGGTAGACATGGCCTACATAAGATTGTCGGACCGGGATTTATTTTCTTTATCAACCACTATCTAGATAATTTTTTACATAGTTTTATTAAAATCCTCCTCTATTTATTTTCCTCTACATGGTATGAGGAATAGTGGACATATTTGATATTGTACACCTAGTACAATTTCATCAATTTTTAGGAGCTAATGTTGGTGTTGTTTAATATCAGTTTTTAATGAGGGACACCAAATATGGTAATGATTTTGGACTTCATGAAATTGATGAAACATTTTGTCTTAACATCATTATGATGTATTACTTCGGCCCATTTAGAGAAGAAGTCAATAAAAGTAAGGATATACATAAACTGATTGTTCATAGTAAGATGGTATAACTTTACAATATTTATTCCCCATATAGTGAATGGCTATGAGTACTTAATTATATGTATCAACTATAGGGGATGATAGATGATGTTGGAATCCAAAATGTTGAATTAATATTCTAGAAAAATTATATACACTGATGTGTCATTAAAGGATATAAATGTCCAAGCCTCATAATTTGGTGAAAAATCCGGGTTCCTGAATAATGGGATTTGAAAGTTTCAACATGAAAATATTCCATAGTGGAAATTTTATCCTTCTCATCAATGCATATGAGGATAATTCCATCGATTATTTTGTTGTAATGAACTTTTTTCTCACCTAAGATATCATATAGTGTTAAATTGACTAATGTTCATAAAATATATTATTTTACAACTCTATCGTGAAAAAGGGACCCATTTAGGATACATTCCAATATAGGCATCATCCACCCATATGCATAATAATCACGTTCAGGGTTAGAATTGATCTTGTTGATCTCTTCAATGTCACTTTGAAAAAAAGGCTATACTCTTATATGATGGGAAATTTCGCGGAATATTTCATCCCAATATATATCTTCTAAGGCTACCATAACAATTTCTAATGTATATTCTGGGTCAATTTTTTGAATTTATGGCATTAGTTATTAACGGAAAATAGTTTAATTCTACAATAAATCAAAAAAAATAATTAAAAAGGGGGATCATGTCTTCTTTTTGATGTAGTAATCAATATTGATATTCCTATGTATTAACTAATAGTCACATTTGATTCTCAAATAAGTCTCTCATATTTGATAATCTAGTTTATGACCTATAATGTGGGCATTGTATTTATCCGAATTGTTGGATCGACATTCTAATTAAAGAGGGGAATAAGGTAAAACTACCTTTGTCGGTGAAATAAAATGATTCCAAGTGTGAAATTATTGATATTCAGTTACAATAATCTCTTTATAGTTTGTATTTAGATTCACCATGAAGGTAAATTTTCCACATTATGGTAAAATCATGAATGGAACATATTTCATTATCTAAAACATTGGTACTCATTGGTACTTATTTCAAAAAGGGATGATCTTCCCGGATATTCGTTAATGATTGTACTTTTATCTCTTTCTAAAGTATGAACGGGTTTTTGAACTATTTTATATTGACTTCCCATCATAAAAAACATCAATTTAGTTTGAGACAATTTAGGATATATTTGAGTGGTTCAATTTGAAAGATCAAACGGACCTCATGGTGATGCAGGTAATGCCTTAATTTCTAAATGGAAAAAATTAATGTCTAATAGATCTTCATGATATATGAATACTGAGTCTTAGTTTCGAGCATGATGAAGTCAGGAATATAAAGGCCTTTTTCACTACAAGTGTCATTATTATGTGTATGGAAGGGACCTAGAAATCATGACAGAGTCATCATAGAAAATATGAGTGTATTTCCATTGCTGGTAGAATCAACACTGGTGGTATAAAGTGATATTTTTTGATACTATAATACAATTATTAGTAGTCATTAGTCCACTAAAACTTATCCCCATTCATCGTTATCTTGTTGAAGGGAAATCATTTTATAGTTATGTATTTTATGAAACATCGAATAAATGAATGGTGTCCCTACTGTCCTCTAAACTCTTTATGATTTTGAAGACATAAAATTTGAATAATTTTATTTTTACTATTAGGATCAAAATTGATGATACGATGGAGTATGACGAAGTATAAAAAATTCATTGATGTAACACTAAAGTAACATTATAGTGTATTTATCCTTAGACTATATCATTGAAGTTTGTTGAAGATAATTTCCAATTCAGCAATGTGACCATGAAATAAATGATATTTTTACACCCAATAGTCAATTTAACACTTGAATAATTTTACCATGATGGTTTTAAATATAGAACACACGTAATATTGATATATGGAACCATTATTCGTTAAGAAAAGAGAATCAACAAATATAAGAATTCTCAATGGGGTCCCTCAAGTTGATGGATTCTTTATCTTCTGGGGACATTTAGAATTTGGTGTAACCTGAAAATCAAATCATGAAGGAAAGGTCATGATATAAATTTTTTAATCAATAAAAAGTTTAGTAATTGGAACAAAATATACTTATCTTAGATAGTGTCGATTTTGGACTCTAAAATCCAGGAAAACCATTATTTTCAAATTATTTTTCCTAATATAGATAATGTTATACATCCATTTTGAGTATTAGAAATCCCAAATAAATATGGATTTTATGATCATATAAACTTCAGATTCAGCCATGGTAGCATGTGTCATATGTGTCCTTCTGGATGTCTGGTTGCAACAATGATGGTCTTCTGGTAGTCCTAGTTGATGGGTAGCCACATCAAGATATATGTCAAAAATCTCATTGTAATTTCAAGAAAATGAATATCTATGATGCTTTATGGAGGTATAAAGTTTCTATTCATTGAGAGGGATAGCTATACAGATCAGTGTTGGTTGCAGATCCTCCTATATACCCAGATCGATCTGTCGTAATTTATCATTACTGTTAGTGACCCATTCCATGATTTACATTGTATAATATATGAAGTCATGTTCATACTATTTTTTCATTTATTATTCCTCTTCCTATGTGTCCATGTTGGGATGGATGGATGTTGAAGGGGAATCATTAAAATGAAGTGAAATGTCAGTGTCAGAGGAGCTACCTTCCAATGGTGATACCATGACTTCTTCCATTTTAATAGATGAAGTTGTGGCCTACTGGTGTTCTGAGGAGATGTTTGGAGAATTTCAATATTAGATATCACTTGTAATGAAGGAATTATTTCATAAACATCATTAGAGTCAAATAATGTGGCTGACATCTTGAAGACTAGTGGTATTGTATCTGAATCTGAGATAATATCATTGGCCTGACTAATGGGAAGCACATATTCATCATCGAGAACACTGAATGGATTAGTTAAAGTCATTTCCAAGCAATTTATTTTGGTAAACTGAGATACATAATTTTATATTTGTTCATTACATTATCATTTATATAATCTCTCATCAATATATTGATATTCACAATATTTTAATGTATATTTTTCACAATGTGATGTACTAATCAATCAATTGGTACCATATTTTATGAAATGTTGGTATGATGAAGGTATCATTGACTATTTATGAAACCAGGGCCTTTATAGAAAAATATTTAACGATTCATCATGCCAGATGAATAAGAACTCCTAATTTGACACAATATCTCCCAACCGAATTATGATCATAATGTGGATGAGAGGTTCTATTAACATTAATTATACACTTAGGGAATTAGAGTAAATGGAGATAAAACATATTCAGTGTATTACAGTTGGTGATGCTTTATTAAAATAATGAGGTCAAATCTGAAGCCATTTTTAATGAAATCTTGATGGAAGACAATGTCATCTAATCTACTAGATACGTAATGGGGAATGATTCTTCCCTATATAACATAATTTCTTTCGTCTTCAATGAAAGAGATAACTAATTTCATTTCTTAATGATCAACCCATGAACGATATACCTTGGTGGTAGAAATTTCATCTTCAAAGTCTTAAGGGAATAAACGATCCTCTAAAATACCTTCTCATAAATCCTTTTATATAATAAGTTAATCTAGAATTGAATGTTTTTTTAGACCAGTATCCAATTTTTTTAGTATTTCATGCATTTGGGTCAAAAATATATATATTTCTGTAGAGAATTATTCTCCATGAATAAATTTTAGATCTAACATTCTTGGGTAATATCTATCATCTCATTGGAATGATTTGGAGGACACATAATTAGCTATTGAATTCAGCTTCAATGTCCATCCCTCATTATTTGGCTACTCGGGATATCAACTAATAATAAATCAGTATTAAAAAATGTTTGGTTCCAAATTATTTTTCACCATTGTGGAGGAATTTTCTTTCTCCCCCTATAATTTTTTAATATATTTCCCAATAGTTTCAAAAGCATGGATACCTCTTGTAGGGGTATTGAATGTTTATCGAATTCATCCAAAAATTTTAACCCTCTATTTCCCCACCTATGATGACCTTGATTCATGTCTCCTCAATTTGGTGTTTGAAGATAAGGATGAAAAAAATATAACATTTGGTAAGGGAAGCATCAAATGAATGTAATTAATGGAGCTAAATATCAACACTTCATTTAATAAGGAATATTTTTGATGGATCTATTCCTGATGTACAATTTTTTATAGTATCACTCAATCTATTAGGACTACATGCTTGAATTCGAAGTGATTAATGTCCATATTTTTCATTGGTGAAGGATTATACTCATTAATTTTTCCTACATTTATTTCAATGCCATTTATTATTAGATTTTCCCTTGGTGAACAATGATGCTTATGGAGTTGTCAGTTGCATAGTAGAAGTTGTTGGGGGAACAATTGGTTATTTCAAATGTGACCTATGAATTTCATAAGGTATGTTGATCATATTTAGAGTCATCCAATAATAGAACTTATATGCTCCTTTACATGTGACTTCTATCCATTCACCATCATATTTTGGAACAACGGAAAGAAAAAATGCAAAATTTTTCGGTAGTTTTTGCATATTCACCTTCCAAGAATCAACCATCATTTATAGGATATCACTAAAGACAAAAAAAATACGAGATGGTTTTCTATAACATTCAGTGAAAGGGGAATTCAATCTAATGATTTTAAGACTGAATTAATAATGTTTCCTTGTTTTCGGTAAATTTATCATTTTTTTCAAGGATTCTATGAAATGTCCACGAACATTTTCATATCTAAAGGAATAAACCATGATTTTATGGTCATCAAACTATGAGAAATTAGGATGTCACAATTGATCCAAAAGTGGTTTTTATGCTGTTATTTCCACCATATATGTGATTCTTCATGATTATTTTTAGGATTCATACGAGGAATTTGTACTAGGGATGGTTTTAGAGTGATGGTTGAAATTTTTTATTTTCTTATCCTCTTTCCCTAGGAAACAAGTAATGGTCTAGACATAGAAATATTTAAGAAGAATAATACTTTCACCCATTTCTAAATAACAACAAAGTCTCAAAACCTAACCATTTATTTAAATAAAATTCGATGGGTTCTCAACTCATCAAAATTAAATCAATGAAGTGACCCTAAAAAATCTCCATATAAAAAATGATGTATTCTGACGTAAGATAAACAACTCTACCTAGAAATGAAGTCTTAGACTCCCATTTTCTCATTGTTTTTATTTTCAGAGGACTAGGATGATTTTCTTTCAATGTGTTGGGATGAAATGGTAAATAAACTACAATCAGAGTTATTCCCAAACTTTGATATTCCATTAATGTAAAAAATTGTACCATACGAAGACTAGTACCTATACGGTTTTTATAAAACAACATAGTTTGGTAGAATCTTACGACAATAAAGTTCCCATCATCGGGTCACATTAACATATGTAACAAGTTAGGTGTTGGTCCTGATATACTGAACTATCGAACCTTGAAATTTCAGACTTCCAAAATTAAGTGGGGGAAGAATCACATCTGCCCCCTCAATTTAATTTTTTCCTTCCATCTATACTGGCATGTGTTTCCCCTCCGCAACTTCAATATGGGCTATCAAGGAGTCAATATTTTAAAAAATTATTATAGGACTGTCCACCTAGGAAGGGACTTGAGTAGGGGACACAATTGGATGATCTAGTTGTGTTGGTTCTCTATGCACATGTGCTTGAGCTGGCTGATTGCAACTTAACAAACATTGTTTATGTTTGTTGGAGAACATAGTGAAATATTTCTACCCATCTATCGTTGGTTCCATATAGATTAGTTTTCATTCTCATGTATTGAGTGGATGTTTCGAATATATTTTCACTAGAATAATGAGATCAACTTACCGAGGGACATCAAAAGGAGGAGATAAATGACATTCAATTAGAATAACATACCCAATGAGAATATGAACTCTGATTAGTTAATAAATATTTCTCTTTAATATTATCAATTCTATCAAATAATGAGCTAGCCTCTCCTCGAGTGTGAGGTGCTCGACACCCCTAGGTAAAAATTGGGGTTGGATTGTATCCTTATACATTTCGTTGGAGAATGATCGTCAAGTAAGAGGATATAGACCATTAAGAGGAATTAGTATTTTTCCAATCCTATTATTTTATTTATACAAACATTCTTTGGATGTTTCATTGTATAATTTATTTTAATGGATATTTAACCCAATTTTCTCCCAAATTTTCATGATGTTTCAAGGTATTGTTCATAGCCTAGATGACTTTTACTAATGTGGACTACATTGCGATCATTTTATCAGACATAGAATGATGGGAGTTATTGTTTCTTCGAGATCATATACCATATTTTTGTGATTCGCTTGGGGTGTTCATGTTCTTAATGGGTCGTTTCTTCTTAGAACCTTCAAGAGAGACCAGTCTTTCATATAGTGAGCCCTTTAATGTCATCCATTCGAGGGTATCCTAATGGTAAACCTCCAAATAATATTGTTGTCCAAGTCCTTGACATATAAATATCATCACAAGATGGGATAATGTATGAATATTCATTTTCTTGAAATTTCCCCAACCAAGAGAAGATAAAATTTCATGGATGTACAGGTAAAAATTTCCAATTCATGTGGTTTAGGGGTTGTCCTGTTCCACTTTTACAACATTTATTGACTGATTTAATGGCCTTCATGTTTGATTTAAAAATTCCCGATGCTCTAAAGGATAGTGTATCTTATGTTCTAACACAACTAAAATCATTGATGATTATATTTTGATTTTAGGGAGCTTGGTATGGACATGGTTTGGTGTATTACATGACTTTCATATGAACCACCATTATTTAATGAAATTTGTGACATTTAAAATATAAGAATATTAACTTCCTATAAATGGGAATATTTCTCAATATTCTCAATATCTTGACGCAAGAGACTTTCGATAACATTGTCTCTTATGGTCAAACCTCAATGAGAGATTTTGTGAGAAAACATTTACTGATCAGACAAGATGTGATGATCTAAGTCTATTTTATTAATCCTTATTTGGGAAATGATATTACATAATGCCACCATTGGTAAATTTTAATGATAAGGGATTTAGGTAAAGTGAATTTCCCCGTATTTGACCCATCCACTACTATGAACAATAGATTGGGTGTTAGAAATTTGATGATGCAGTCTTTCTGAAACCTCAAGACATGCACATTAAAGGTGTCATTGTTTCTCTCCTAATTACAGGTGGCATCTATCTAGGAAGACTGCAATGTCAATTTTGTAGAGAAAATATTATAATACATTGATTTGATTTTTGTATTCATCATAATCAAATATGTTTTTGACTTTTTTGGAATATTATACCATATGTTTTTGAAAATTTCCTGCATACAATCATCCAACAATGTCATTTAAATGAAGAATAGTGGAGTTTCTAAAGGCCATAAAATTACTTGTATATTTTATTTTCCCAATTATATCCTCTTGATAAATATTTTCCCTTCATATGTAATGTGTGTTTAGTCAGTTAGATATGGCCAATGATGGTGAATCCATTGATTTATTATAACCATAAGGGTTGGAAGAAAATTTTTATATTGTATAAGAAGTAATGAAATCCAATGAGGGCTTATTTAATGACCATTTCCATCGGTTTTCTTCTATTTGATAAAGAATATCTCTTGTCAAAGATAAAGCATCAGACATGACTGACCTAAATTTACCAAGAACCTTATGGTATGAGGACTTTAATAAACTTTATATATCATGTGTAGGACCTTCTTAATGAAATGAAATATTTCTATAGGGATGAAATTCACAGTGGCTTCCATCATGGAGAGTAGTACCATCACAAATTGATGTTTGGCTACACGGAAATAATATACAACATATACCATTGGTAGGACCTTTAGGGTGGATGGTATCAAGTGGATGGACTTTTTTAGTTTAATGTCCTTCCTACATGTATGGATAGTGTGTCACTCTTCAAAATATATGATCTTGAGATCAATTAGATTCTAAACATGAAGTGACCTCTCATATTCAGGTTTCCAGAACGGACATCTGGATCTTCCTGCAACCAAATTACACGGAGGATCCTCAACACAACATATAATATCTATGTAATTTTCTATTATATTTTTAGGATATTGATATTATATATATAGACATCTATGTGGTTCAATAGTTATATTATTCAGTATATAATGGCCATAGACCGGCTCATCATTTCCCAATCATCTTTTCTGATACTTAATTTTTTATGTCTTTCAATGGGTGATTGGAGCCACCTGTTGTGGGCGAAAAACTTCTTATAATGAAATATATTTGATTATATCTTATATTTTTTAGGAATTTCCTAATAGATTTATAAAATTTTGATAGGGATATATACCTACCTTGAATTGGCTACCGAAGTAAATCAATGTCCTCCAGTTGGAAATGGAATATGGGATAGATCTGGTTATCAATTTATCATAGTATGAAAAAGAACCTTCTATATAGGGGAATGGATATGAATAAGCTCCATAGTGACTTTCAAACTATTCTATTGTGTCACGTCAAATGTGGAGGTGGTGTTGTGTGCCTAAATCATAGCCATTGTCAATGCAATCGTTATATGCAGAAGAACATGTATAATATGTACATGAAAAGATTTTTTTCCTTCTATCGTCACCAAGATATAAGGTGTGACTTCACCATCTAGAATAGGAAAATATTCCCATTTTGTAGCTAGATAAATGATATAATCACACCCTCTTACTCTATTTACTATCATTATATTATGAAAATAATATAGTGAAGAAATAGAGATACATGTATGCCTTCAATTTTTAGTCTTGATATACCGACATGGGTCTCCAGTTTTCCTAAACCTATATTGATGGGCTTGATGTATGTTGGAATTTTTGTGTTCTTACTTGTGATATGTCACCTAATTTTTCTAGCGGTCTTATTTGGATTATGTCGAACTATGATAAAATGATTGGCTAGTGCGGTCATGTGTGTATATTAGTTCGTGATTTGAGGACAATGTTTTCTACTTGACATCACTAGAGGGAACATAGGTTTGTCCTTACTCCTAGAAAATTTTCATGGGTTATTGAGCTAGAGTGAACTAGGATGAACTACTGAGAGCAACACCCTCATCGTGATAAGGTTTTATTGCAGCATGGTAATGGAAATAGAAGATGATGGAATGATCCATTCATAGAGACCCTTTCCTTGTATTGATGAGGCCACATGTGACCTCTATATCACCCCCTGAGATAAGGGAGTAATTTTTTACAGTGTTTTTGGGATAAGATCAAAAAATATTTTTACATGACAACTGGTTCTATTTTATTATGGACCACAATCCATCATTTAAAGGATGTCTATCGGGTCTTCATTAGTATATGGTCATTTTAATATACCTCTAGGGTTGGTATGATACCATTTTGGAGGTACCCCAAATGGTCATGTTTGAAACATGGTGTTGCATATTTTGGGATGGTGACGGTGTCCTATGATTGGATGAGAACTCAGAAACTTATGGAAATAGTTTTATTGGGTTAAAGGACTTCATTGGAAGGCATTTAATAGAGTTCTTCTCAAAATTGAATGCAATTAATGTTACTAACACATTCAACAATACCTATCAAAGTTACATCCCAATAAAAAAATTTCAGAATTAATTATTTTGGAAAAAATTTTGGTACCTTTTTCAATTTTTGTGTAAAGTGGCCTAAGATGTTGGTGAAACAATCTACTTTTGATTAAATATTCATGTTGGGTTGACCATTTTTTGTTCCTTCCGATATTTCATGCATACAATCATTTAGAGTTCATACTAACTATCATTCCAAAATAATGTACCAATTTGTATTTATCCAATGAGTGTTTAGAAGGAATGTGGGTGGAGAGGATGGGTGGTCAGTCCTATCACACCCTTTTAGGTGGAATAATTTCCTACTTTGGGACTCACATATATATTTATGATGTATTTATGAATCCCTAATTAAATAAATAATCCCAAATAGGTCTCCCTTGTCACAACAATAAATTATTTGGCATGTGTTGATTTCAAAATAATTTGTATGTATATGAGGTTCTATAGTCACAGAGGAATCAATATGTATATGAGTTAATATAGTAACAGTACCCTTTTTTATATGGATTATATAGTTTTACAATGTTTATCATCATAATTATAGTTTTAAGACGCACATTTGGGCGCTCAAATATTTTACATCAGTTGGGAAGATAGAAGTTGTATTGATGGTGGGATCGATCCAATGAGATGAGATTCCTATGTATTCTTTCAATAGGAATAAAAATCCATGTATTTAGGCACCACATAATGGGAAACCTCATAACATTTAAGGTCTTGTGTTGAGGATAAAACCATTAATTTTTACATCAAGTGGCCTAGATGTCTATGTGAAATATTCCATGCCAATGACTAGTGAGGGACATATTCTGAAGTTGTCCAAAAGAACATGTATGGGATATAATCTCCATGTTGGTTGTATGATCTAAGTGGGATTCTAGTCCAATAATATTAGTGGTGAAATAGATGAAAAATGAATATATCTTTTAGGGTTGTATATGAAAGTACTGGTTACGTATACTAGAGAACATTAGGATGAATTTGGGGTATTAGTTTTGGATCTTATAGAGGCTTTATACATATCCCATTTTGTCCGAAATAAAATCCCTCATAATTTGGATTGTTGGGGATTACACCATCTATGGAGGCTCATTGGTTTCATCATTATGAATATAGACCTTTGAGATTTGGGGAATTGTTCTTAGGCTAACACCTTATAGGATGATTCTTGTAGGTATCATTAGGGATTACAGAATTTGGAGGGATGACCATTTTATTAGAGCCATAAAGATTATATTGACTTAGATTGATTTAGAAGTTACATTGGGGATTCAACATAGGAATATTCCCATTATTCTCATAGGAAATATGGAAATTTGAGATGAATACATGGATTTGAGGACTCACGCCTATCGAGTCCCTCTAAAATAATTAAAGAGGAAGATATGGAAATGAATTATTTATTGAGACATGTAACTGATCATACAAATGCCATGATCATAACAATCCTCATTGACCATGTGAGTCATGCTATATGTGAGAAACAAGAGGAAGAAAAAAATGTAGCAAGCCACACAATCTCCTTCTGCTTTTGGTGGATGAGTCAGGGACACAATAGGGAGGGATAGGGAATTGAGTGGGGAATCACCACGCTTCTTTTTGTTACTAGGATAGTCACATCGGGATAAGCATCTGTCTATGGTCCTATAAGAATGGATAGGGGCTTAATCCATGTGGGATACCCTAATCTTAATTTTCCCCTCGTCGTCTTTTTACCAATAGAATATGGGACATGGGAGGGGTGAAGAAAAATGGATATCTCTACCAAAACCCATGAACAATCAATCCCCATACCTATGTTTGGGAGCATCATTGACATGGGAATTTTTGATCAGGAACATTCCGAGGATCTGCAATATTAATTAGGTTTTCAATAAGTCCTCATTTACCACATGAATTTATGATCGATGAGACACACTAGTGTGTCCAGTACTCTAAAAAAACATATCTTGAATTTATGTAGGGGAACTTGTCTTTCTGATTCACGAAGGGGTGATTTTGGACCTATTACAACATGGGAGAGGTTCAAATAGAGGGCTCTTTTGGATGTTCATGGAGGGGTTGAGATAAGGCCAAATTCTATAAAGAAGGGAACTAAGGCTGAAGTACCCCATCCCAAATAATATTTTCAACACATGATGGTGGTCTTCAATGATTTCATCCGTACACGGTTTAAATAATGGTGGTCTTTAAAGGGGTTCTATATTAATATGGTTGATCCGAAAATGGTTCTTTATTATGTAGAATGATTCTTATTCTATGAAGACCAATTCATATAACATATTTTTCTTTTATAAATGGTGTAAATGTTTACCTGCAGAAATTTATTTCTTGGTCTATCTTTGTCTAACATACATCATATCTCTTGCACCTGAATTCCACACTACAAAAAATGAACCACCCCCATTAGCCATTGTGTAGGGTATTATATGGGTATATATGTAGCTACTCAACTATCACCCAAAATGGATATTTGTCGACTATCAGCCCCATCCTCACATAATGGAAAAATCATTTGCTTGGGGGGGAGGAAGACAACACTTCCCACAAAGATATATTTTTATTGCAGGAGGCCTAAAAATGATTCCTTTCCCAAAAATTGATTTTTCATTTGTATGGGGGATTCATATGACACCTCTCCCCATAGTGAATTTTTTTTATTTCATGGGGTTCTCTACAGAAATGATATGTGGAGTATTTATTCATATAGAGAGCACATTAAAAAGACAACAAGTTTCTTTTTCTACTCCTTTGTGGATCAGGGTACTTTATCATTTTAATCTGCATAAAATAAAAATACTAATTTTAATCAAGCCATTCCAAAATTCATATTATCATTCTAATATTCAGTGCATAATTTTTTACACAAAATTAATTTAAACTATTTTATAGTATAATATTATTCTATATCAACTTATCATCTCTATGTTTTAATAATGATATAGTTTAAAATGATATAATTTAAAATATTTTTTCAATTATATTTTAAAAAAATTACTGATATTATTTAACCTGATATAGATTTATCATTTTTAAATAATAAATTTTAAACTAATACAATTAAAAAAATTTAAATTACTATTTTTATAAAATGATATAGTTTTAAATTGTATTTTTAAAAAACTGATATAGATTATAAATTTCAAAACTATTTTAATACTATCATAAACTATATATTGAAAAGAAATATTTTATATAAAACGTTAAATATAATTCATAGTAAATTTTTTATATGTAAATAAATAATGTTAAAATATATTTACGACATTTCTATTCTTTTTATTTTTAAACAACTTAAAATATTATTTTTAATCCTTTTAAAATAGTTTCACATTGAATATAATTTAATAATATTTAAAAATACTTAAAAATATTTCTCAAAACGGTTTAGTAATGTTTATAATTGTTTAAAATAGTTTAAATCAATTTAAAAAACTTTACACTAGTTAATTTATTTTAATTTCATCATGTGTTTCTAAATAGTTTAAAATTATACCTCTAGTTTGTTTGATACATTTTAAAATACATTTTTAATTTATACTATTTTAATAATTTAGTTACAAAAAATATTAAAATATTTTCAAACATGTAAATAAATCATATTAATATATAGTTTCAATCATTTTAATGTACTTTAAAACATTAAAATTAATTACTAAAAAGAGTTAAAGATATATCATAAATAATATTGTTTAGAAGATAGTTTTCATATATGGTGTCAAAAAATACCAATGGATATACATTTAACTAATAATTGTTAAACATTTTACATTGAGGTTGCTAAATATGATATTGTTTATAAATATTCAAAAACTGATACAATTTAAGAGAGACATTGTTTGAAACTATATTTTAAAAACTAATATAGTTTATGTCATTTAAGAAATTATTTAATACTTTTTAAGACTAAATTTTATAAATAGGTATCATAAATATTAGATAAATATAAATTTCATAGTTAAATTAGCATTCGATGTAAAATATTCTAGAGTAAAATAAATTTAAATCGTATAAATTAATTATTTATCTAAACTGGTTTAAAATATATTTCATTTTTTCACACAACATATAATGTTATAGTTGAAAATAATGTAAAATAATAATTAAAATTTATTTATATAAATCATAATTTTTTTAAAATATAGAATAATACCCTTTATAACTATTTAGTAAATTTTAAAACATGTTAAAATAACTTAAAATAGTTTTAAAGAGAATCATTTTTTTATTTTTATTAAAAAATTAAAAATATACTCATATTTTCTTAAAAAAAGTTTAAAAAATAATATATTTTTAATAGTTTCATAATGATTAAAAAAATTTAAAAATCATAATTTATAATATATCAATCAATGATCGTCAATGAAATTGGATAAATTAAAACTTACACTAAATACATTAATCAGATAGAATTAAAGAGATAATTTTCTAAATTCATAATACTTGAAAACTATCATGTTACCTAGGCAATATGAATCAGTCTGAGATACCATTTAATTTGTGTGTACGATAAAAATTTAAAAGGAATAATTCATATTGATATAACATGACCTATGAATTAACATAACATACATTATGGTTGTTGAACACTGCATAACATGTCACATAACATACATAATAACAAAAAAATAAAGGAAATAATATATCAGTAAAAAAACAACTCATAACAAATATAAAAATATATTATTTAATCATCAGTCCTATTTTTCACTATAAAAATATTTTAGATCCACCACTTAAGGAATATTATAGAGTCCTAAAATAGTGTAGACTAAGATTGCAATCATATCCCACATTATTCTCATCATAGAGTATTTTAGTAATGCCAGTTTTTGTTATGATATTCTAAATAGGGTCCAGCCAATTTGAATTTTAATTAGATATTTTTTTTGGAATATATATAATGTTTTCTTTAACTGCATGTGTGATTTCTTGGGAGACATATCTTTATATCTATTTCAATGAGATTTGTATTTTTAAAACTCCATTTTCTGAATGAAACATGTTATTTTGATGTTTAATATATAATAACATAAATATTATCTCTATATTAAAGATATCTCATAAATCGATTGAATATGAGAGAGTTGATATAAGGGTGATGAATTCTATTCATACATAGGTTCACAGTGATGAAAGTGAAATTTCTAAAAGATTTAATCCCCCTGAGATGTGGTTGGGATCAGTTTTTTTGTGTAATCCTGGGTGGCATGTTGATAAAAAGAAAAAGTAGTTCAAATGGTCATTGATATGGATGTAATATACCAAAATCATTTCCAATGCGGTAACCATGTGTGCATTCACGTTATGAGGATCAGTAGTATATAAGACAAAATCACAACAACAACTCGATGATGAGGCATTTTATGATGAATATCACCATGGTAGTTGTGTTTAGTCATTGAAGGATCGAGTTTTTTATAGATTTATCTTCAAATGTGATGTTTTTTAATGGAAGGGTGGGATTTTACAATAGGATATATCATATAGAGTTTTAGTGGAGGCTTATTTATTTGTGGTTTTTATATTTTTTCATCTACACTATCATAAGAATCACTCTGATAAGTGGTATTAGAGATGACAATTCATGATTCGATTTTTTTTATGGTAATTATTGAAGTTTTATATAGGGTTTATAGAGTATGTGTGAGGGAGAATAAGGTATGAGATCCAATTCAGGTTGAGATCAGTGATTCAGGTCTTATAGTTAATTCCTTTTCACTAGAGAGTACCAAAAATGAATAAAGAATTAATAATTAATAATTGGGGTGATACAATAGTTTTTATGGGGATCTTGAGTTGGGGAAAATTTTATTTCATTGCATTCTCCAGATTTTATGGTGATCACTATTATAGAGGATATAGTTTTATAGTTCTATATTTTTTTATAGGACAATCTAGATAAAATTATGTTGAAAAATTAGACATTTGGATTGATTTTTTATGGGGATTAACTTGGTTTTTGTAAGAGTATCAAATGGGAATAATTATATTTTATGTAAAGGATGTTTGTAAGTGTAAACTCATCGGTCTGATTTCAAACTATGTTTTTTGGTTGATATATTCTTCATTGGTGGGATGAAGGCGGGGATTAATAGGGTTTATCTCATTTGAATTAAAAATTTATCTATTTTTGGTATTGGGATAAGTTTTTCTTTGGTTGCATTAATTGGTTCTAGAGATATATATATTTTCAAAATATTTTAATTAGAATTTTTTTTATAAAACCCCTCACATGATATATACATAGGTTTATGATGATTAAGATATAATATATTAAATAAAATTTTTATTTGAAATAGATACTATTAAGCCTTTAAAAAGGGATGAGGGGAGTAGATATGATGGATTGAATTCTTAGTGTGTATATGTTCTTAATGAAAAACAATGGGATTTCTCCAAGATTTAGACCACTGAGATGAGGAAGGGAGTTGTCACATTTTCCATAGAATGGGAGAAAAATAAAAAATGAGTAATATAAATTAAAATGGTCGTTAAATTGGGTATCATGGATTGAAAGTATTTTTTATGGGGTAATCAGTTGGCATTTTCTAGTTATAAGGATCTGTGGTACACATGACGTAGTCATAATAGCATGTCGATGATAATGGATGTTCGAATGATAATCCATAAGGTAGTGGTATTTATACATAGAAGGGTGTTTTTTATCACAAATGGACCATTGTTCATGTTTTTTTCATGGAAGGGTGGTGTTTTTCAATATGATGTTTCTTCAAGAGATACAACAGAGGCCTCTCGAGAAGTGGTTTTCCCATGGATTATTCTACAATATCAATATATTTTTTAAAAAAATTCATATTTAACCCAGAATACAATCACAAAAACCATGGTATGGTTCCAGTATTCAATAGCTAATTGTTCACCATTATCAAACATAAAAATCAAGAAGATATCATACAAATAAAACTTTAGAGATATATCCATTCTATTTTCAAATAGATAATAAAAAATGCGATCCCTATCACCTCTCATGAACAAGTATATTTGGAAGTGATTGATATTACCATCCACTCAATAACATTTTTAGTTTGTAACACTCTATAAAAACATCCCCAATTGGAAAATAGATAATCTAATGTGCTTTATCCCAAGGTATTGATCCTCCAAGTGACTTCTCTTTTAAGGCTTGGCAACCATCTTTCATGGGTGGAATTTGGTCTCCATAATCTACCTTATCCAAAAGGTCTAATCCCCTTCAAACATCATTAATCCCATAATATTCATTAGTTTTAAACATACTAGAAGTCACAAGTGAGAAAATATAGTAAATATCTTAATTAAAATGAAAAATGTTTAAATATAAATAACTTTGATTATCATCAAGGAATGAGTTCATTACACAATGAATTTAATGAAAGGTAATTTTTTTAAATACACACTAAAAGTAAAAAACAAAACATTTTCAAATTGGAAGAATTTAATTGAAAATATATATCGTATTTTAGGACATATTTAATATAACATAATTCAAACAATATAATATATGGGACGGTAGAATATTTTGAGAGAGATAAAATAATATGAATTAATATGGCTCAAATAATGTTTAATGAAATGTAAAAAAGTTTTATTTTTTAATAATATTTTAAAACATCTTTGAAATTATACCTTCACTAGTTTCAGAATAGTTTGAAATACACGATGATTTTTTTAATATTTATATGAAAAATTTATAAATTTGAGAAATATAATTGTTTATATATTTATAATAATATAAAGTTATTTATTTCAAATATACAATATTCATCATATATATATAGACTAAATAAATTACAAAATATATTCACACAAATTATAAAATAAATATTTGTGTTTATTTTAGGAACAATTTTTACTATAATAATTGGATATATGTTTAATAATTAATTTATAGTGAAAAATAATGCAATATAACATATATAACACATATATAAATAATTACAAGAAAATCTGATTCTAAGAAAAAGATTAATTAAGAAAAAAATTTATAATGTTAGATTTAAATTATATGACTAAAATTTTCACCTCAAAGGAGAAACAAAAAATATTATTTGAGAATGTTAAAGAGTGGGTGTACTGCATATATATTTTTTTAAGATGAAACTTCAATTCCTTGTCACATTGAATTTAAATATCACAAATATTATAATATGAATAACCCAAAATATTACAACTATAATATAATTTAATAAAATAAAAAAAATTAATTATGATTGATTAATATATAGTAAATGTTAAAAAATAATAATACTTTATTTATAAAACCATCAAATTAAATACATACCATGATTTATTTCTCAAATACTTATTTATAAATATTATTTGTTATTGACTTTAGAGTTGTGTTATCATTATTTTTATCATGATTTTTAAAACCTTTTTATTCATAAGTGTTGAAATAAAAAAATAATATTTTCAATGTTAAAAAAATATTTCAACGATATAAAACGTCATAGTAAAGAAATTGCCACTGAATTTTTTTAATATTCATATAATATGATATTGTTAAAGGATTATACTTTCTATAAATCTTAAAGTTCCATTTTGATTATTAGTGAGTCAATTTTTCCATTAGTATTAATTATCTATATCAAAAAGGAGTTCCACTAAATATTTGAGATCCAATCATATTCCCTCCCATAGTTGTAACAATAAATGTGGGGCCAAAAAAAATAAAAAAGATTGATAATGAAGATATCAATAGATTATGGATGAATTTTTTGTCAATACACGTGTCAATATACATGTTACATCATGGAGGAAGATCCTAATGAATACTTGAGTTTCTTCCATTATAAATGGAATAAAATATGTACACGAAGATATAGTTTTATTTTATTCTAATGTAAATTTATTCAATGGAAATAAAAATTCAAATCTCATTATTGTAGTGTTATATTTTAATTAACAAAAAATAAAGAACTTACAGAAGGAGTAGAATGTTGTCAACAAATATTTTATCAGTTTGGAGAAGCTGAGTTAGAGGTAAGAGTATTCAATTTGTGGTGATAAATTGAAATAATGAATATTGGCTATTTATATAATTTTAGACATTATATTTATGAATGAATAAGTTTGAAATTATTTGGATATTTTCCAGATACATTTAAATAGTTTATTTATATTAATGAGATGATAGAAAATGTTCTAATATGAATTACAAGATTTATAGAATTTGGTTGTTAGTATATTTTGGAGATTTTATCTAATTATTCTCTACATAAAATTCATTTTTATATTTTTTTGATTATAACATTAGAGTAGAATAGATGATTCTGAAAAGTCCCGAATAAGTCATACAATTCTCTGTAAGAGTCATCAATCATCTATGTAAAAGTAATTTCAACCATGTGAAGCTGAAATATTCCCAACTGTTCAAGACACCTTGAGATAAAATATGTTATATTACTTATTTCATAAGATTTATACTATGATATATTAATGATTATTTTTTAAAATGTAAGAGTCATATATAATTTTCTAAGTGTCATATGATGGTTTTTTAGGAGTCGTGCTAAAAACATTTTTTGTTTTCACTGTGATTCATACAGGTAACTGGGGAGAAGAAGTAAAGATTTTATAGTGTATTTAGAAACATCAGAGTCTATTGTAGTGTATAAGATTCATCTTGAAAATTTTATGAGTCATATAGAGATCTCATAATATTCATTTTGTGATTAATAGAAAATGCATGATTTATTTACTCATATGAAAATAAATTTTAGTAATAAAGTCTGTAAGGGTAACCGTGAGTCCAAAAATTAATTATTTTTTTATGGAAGAAATATATAAGGATATTTAAAATGTGATTTTTTGTAATTTATGATGCTGTAATTTTTTAGGTTTTAAATATAATGATGCATTGTTATAGCCTCATTCAATTTGTGATTTTTGAATATTAAAAGTAGTGATCATTGTTTAGTTAATATAGAATTTTTAAAATTTTACATTAGAGAAATCAACAATGGTAATCAAATGTGGAAGGATTTATATTATATTAAATAAATATAAACTGAATTAAATATTGAATAAATGATTTTATAAATGATTTCAATCATTCCTTGGGATAATATTAATTTAATTAATTATATAAAAAGATATTATTTTTCAAGAGAAGTGATGATAAATATTTTTATAAAACATTAAATAATAGAATTAGGAAATAAAGTATTATATGAATTAGAATACAATTTTTTGTTCATTTTGGAATTATATTATAATATATGTAGTAAACATAACTAACATAACTACAAAAAAAATATTTCACTACATGTTTTTTAAATAATTTTTATAATTATTTTTTTATTCTTTTGGCTAATTATTTTTGGAAGAGGATTCATGTGTTTGTCAACTGAAATAAATGAAGAATAATTTATATTGAATAAAATCAGAATAAAAAATAAAATAAGTATCCTTAGAATACCTTAAGAGATAATAAATTTAGATGAATTAAATATTATGAGATCATGGGAGTACATCCATGTGGTTAATTATACAATTATTATGGAGAATGATCATGCATGAATAATAATAATTTCTATCAAAAAAATATAGAAAATATATTCTATTGATTTAGAGTAATAAAATTTATAGAAATAAGTGTTATGGGAATCAAATCATAAAGAGAAGAAGATAAATTGATAAAATATTGTAGAATAATATCTCCATATATCGTAGGATGAATTATAACATAATCCTATTTAGTGATAGAATTTTAATTTTACTGATGAAGATGAAAAACAAAATGAGTTAGAAAAGGTGAAAATTTATTAAAGGCATATCCCCTGATAACCGAAATTTTAGAAGTCAAACACAGAGAATAAGAAGAAAAAAATAGGCATAAAAATATAATATTTAAGAGAGAGACAAACACTTTTTAATTATTCATTTTATAGGAATCATGACTCTTGCTGAAGAAAGTGATACAATAAGAAGACAACATGAGGTATCGTGATACTTATTTGTGTTGTTCATTATATGATTTAGTTACATATATAAGAGACATGTTTATGGGATTTTAGCAGTATATATATTGGAATTCCATGTTATTTTTGAAGGAATAATGTTTGATAATTTGGGATAGATAGTTCACATGGTAGATTAGTGATATTATTTTGGAGAGTGTCAGACTTTATTTTATAAACTAGTGGAGTGTCATATAAAAATTGAAATTGGGTGATTGTGATACCCATCGAGATATGGAAGGGAATTCTAGATATTTATTTTTAATAAAGGAAAATACCTCTCATCACAACTTTTAATATGGATTGATATTAATGGATAATCACTTGATTTGATTAATACTAATCATGAAAATGAGTATATGACCAAAATGGAAAAAATCATTAAGAATTCCCATTGATCTTCATTACATTATTTATTCTATATTAATATGATATTTTGTGTTGAGAAATCATTTACAGATCCATTTATATAATAATTAATAACAGGGGTCCAAATATTAATGGGAAAAATATTTTATAATGGAAAAATAAATTCTATAAAATGTGTCACCGTGATTCACCACCCTCTCAAGTGATTACACACATTCATGGTCACTTTAGATCAACAATCCACATCAAAATTGTTGGAATCCCCATTATAATGTAATTTTATGGTATAAAAAACTAGATAATTTAATACCATTTAATATATAATGCATGTATATATTCCCTGTTTTATCAATATTGAAACATTATCTACAAAAAAAAATGTATTAAAGTATGCTTTTTCACCTCCAACAGTCAAAAAATTCATAGAGACATTTAATTATTAAATAATTTCATGTGATGACTCCAAGATAGTATGAAATTTTAATTAATCTGATTTTTTGTTGTTTTGAATATATATATATATATATCTATATTATGTTAACAATGGGTTAATGTGCGTTACTATATGAATTATTGATTATATCATGTAAACATTCTATATCTGTTTAACCATTAGTTTAATAATTAAGCTTTCAATCCCCAAGGATTAAAAATAAACACAATCTCTAAATCTAGAAAATAAATATTACACCTCCTTATTTTTTATTTTTTTAGGTTAGTGTAATAAACTATTAATATTGGTATAGTTAATAGTATTTATTACTTCCAAACTTGGTCATTATTTTATCCCCACCGTGAACTATAGGTTAGATTTTCCATAAATCCCCACTAAAAATATTGGTTTATCTGCAAAAGGTAGATCAAATATTATTCTAAATATTGGTTGTCATTATATATTTCAATTTATGAGCATTATTTTTGAAATAATTATTATAGGCTATAGTTACTTCATCCCACATAATTTTTTTACTCATCGAATCAATTTTGAGTGGTCACTTCATTGTTAAAGGTTACATGTAGATTTAATTTTGGAAGAATTTAAATAAAAAATCTAGATCATGTTTCATTTACACCCAAGAGTAATAATGCTTATATAATACTAAAGTAATAAAAATTAATATATTTCCTTTAAATTATAAATTAAAGGTTCAATATGACCATATAAATTATTTACCTTTCCCTCTATAACAGTTAAGAAAAAAATTCCTCTAGTATAATTTTTAAATGTTTCAAAAGTCAATTCTATTTTAGATTGTTTTGTTGTCATATTGTTTTGAAAATGTGTAAATAAAGATTAAATAAAATACATTCCATAGTTATGTTCTTAAAAAAAATTATTACCCTAGTATATAAATGTCAAATCAAGGCAATTCATATAATGATAAAAATACAATTATATTCCAATATATATCAACTAAAAATAAATAAATTTTCTTCTCATTGTCATCAAGAACTAAATCTATTAAAATGATACATACATTATTATTATAATTATTTTATTAAAATTTTATAAACAGAAAATTTATTACAGAAATATAGTAATTGAAGATACATACAATGGGATGTACAATATTACTAATTTCTATATACATTATTTTAAGTATATTTGATGAAACAATTATAGAGTATAATTTTATAAAACATATAATTGTTAATTAGGAAATATGGTACATATATCATTCCATACTAATAATAAATTCTAGAATCAATAATTTATAGCTCAATATGTATGATATTAATAATTATAAATATTGTAAAATGATGAAATTATTGTGTTTTTTATAAAACAACATTATTCTAAATGTTATCTATTTTGATAAGTGAACATTAATTTATGTTATGGAATACAACTAAAATGTTTTAGAATATACAATTTCAAAGTTTTTTGTGTTTTATTAAATAAAATTTAACCATAATGAAGGTATCGGGGTGAGAAAGAGAAGACAGAGGGGTAGAGATTTTAAAATTTTAATCACCCGAGTGAAGAATGATATAAACTCCCGAAAACTGATCCCTTGTACGGTCTGTAGATCTCATGTGAATTAAAAAAATCTTGGAAATTAAAACTGTGAAAATACCTTCTTTGAATAGAAGTGTACTCTAATATAACTTGTCATTTATGATCACTGTTTTAATAATTCAATGTCTAACCCCGCTAGATAATCCAAAAAGGATCCAACAATCTGTAAACTCGCTATTTGTCCAAATCAAGGATCTAGTATGGGGCTCCAATAAATCCATCATCATTTCGTCGATCATCTTGACCTCATCCCTTCGATTTGTCGAAGGCTCCCTAGACCAATCACTTGGAGAGGAACATTCTTTCTCTATAATGTGGAAGGAGATATAAGCTATCATTATAGAATAATGAATAGTCATTTGAAGGATCCGCTCTCTAGCATTATATAGTGGGTATAGAAAGTTCCCGGATATGCTTCCCCGGCCCCCTAGAAATATAACATCGAATAAATAAAAAATAAATAAATAAATATCATGGACAAAATTGCATCATAAAAACTATTTATATATAATCACAATCATTTATTATATATTAAATATAATACATGATAAAACAATATAATATAATAAAACTTGTAATTCAGGCGAAAACTAAATAGAACATGGGTTATAAAAATAATATTCATTCCCATAATATTTTCATTATATTTACTAAATACCTCATGAATATATATAATAAATAAGATCAAGCTAGTTATTATGTAATAAAATTTTAATGAATTTATATATTCATTTGTTATCAATAAAATGTGCAAATCTCCGACCCTGTAGTGTGTCTCACCATGTATTATATACGTATTCAAAAAATAGGTATGATTCATTAATACACTATTCTGTGTAACCCACTAGTCCATTATCTCAGTAGTAGAGAATATTATTCACATACCATGAATGCAGTGTCGCGATTCAGTAATGCCTGTAATGAAAAAATGCATATTCAAAGAAACAACAATCAACATATGAACTTGCACTATGGTTCATAATCTATTTGTATTTTGATATCATGTGATGCACGAGGCACACTTGCATCATCATCATTTATTATTTATTGTTTCTTAATCTTACAAATAAAACATACTTGTGACTACCATGGATAAGTATTTATGAAGGTAATTCCATTTTAATCATTGAGGAATGGGATATTAGTCCTCAAATTCAAAGTGAAATGTTATATAATGACCATTATTCTAATTCCATACCAACAATGACTCATCTAACACGCCCAACATTACCATGATTGGATTATCATGGTATTTTACTAGAATAGTAGAATTCAATCAAATGTAATACATTGAAAATGATATCAAGAAAACAGTAAAACACCCAAGTCGATAGATAAGAACAAATATTGACAACCAAAACAAGTGGTGTTCCTATTGGCGGGTATGTTCTCACGATCTCAACTACTAGAGACAAACACGTGAAAACATCCTGAGAAGAAGCCTCGATGAATTTCATCCCCCATAACCTAATAGCTATAAATATGTTGTGTCCATTCAGTTTGATGTATCTAGACTATATAACATTTATTTTAGATTAATTTCATATTATCTCAAGGTTCTCATCATATCCTTGGATTATCAATATCATTTTAATATGATAACTAATATATGATCGTTTATGTTTAAATAGTTTGAGCATAAATGAATGCTCTATAATTTTGAGTGAACATCACACATGTCTCATTGTATCCATGAGTTGGCAATCTGAAAGTACTACTATGTAAATAACTATCATCATGATAAAACATTAATTGCATAGTGCAATTCCAATAATTGGAACATATCATTGTGTGTATTATACAACTTCTTAACTGCCTTCGAAGCTTCAACATACTCTATATTTGGAGACATGACTATTAAGGGATTGAATGAGATTTTATTCCTCATTATCAAAACATAAAAATGACTTAGATCATATTTACCTTATATGTAGACTAGTTTTTGTACCCTTATATCTATTATCCCTTCCTCTCCACAAACAAGGTACATATCCATTATAATTCATCAAGTATAATTAGATATTTCTGACTACTTCCCTTGTTGTTCTCTGGGATATAATTAATATTTTCCTATTATAAAAAATTTATATTAAATATCATATCTTGTTAATATCATGGAATAAATGATTGATCCATCGCAAGGGTATACAGAATTCAACTGACTACATTAATCTCCTCATATTCCCATGCCTGTATTCTTGAAGAGATTTATAACTTGTGAAATTTCAAACAATTCTATCTGATATTGTTCCAACATAAATTTTTAATACCTTGTTAGTATATGAATTATTGAATAGGTATAAGAAATAGTTAGATCTTCCTTAGTAGATCATGTTTCATAGAAATTATTTTGGTACATTAAGTTAATGAGTATAGAGATAGTTTCATTTTGGGATTAACTATCTATAATACAAACATTTTCTCTCCATAAGTTAACAGACATATTTCACTTGGAAGAACATGTCGCAACCAGTAAACACTAGTAAAAAATTGAAAAATATTCATTTCAAATGAATATTATTTTATATAGGTTCTTAAATTCATCCCGAACAATATTTGAGTTACTTGAACCATTTATTGGAATTCTATGGATTCACCATCCCCTTTCGGTAGCAGGGTATTGACACCTTCCATAACTGGTGGACTTTTAATATAATACTCAATAAAATGAACATATAAATTAGTTAGGACAATTAAAATTCCAATGGATTCATTCATAACAAATTTATGTTACCAAATAATCCTTTTTGATACCACACATGTACCATCATGTATAGTCTCACTTGAAACCCACCAAAATATTCAGAATAATACGGCCCATGTACATTGATACATGGTATCATTTACTAAATTTTAATTTATCTTTTTAATTTTTTTTAATTTATATATACTCCTTACTTATAGTGATTATTGTTAATAATGAATAATGTATCACAAATTGTGGTGTATATAAAACCACCACAATTGTTTATCAATCCTATGAAATATATATCCCTAGAGCATTCCCTTTTCATATGGACAAGTGGAACTTGTTCCAACAAAAACTTCTTGGGCCTCTTTGGCATTGACTAAACCTTGTCAATCTGTCTCCCACTATCTCAAATCGAGATGTAATCAATTTTTTGATAATAAAATCTAAAACATTAATATACATATATATATATATATATTAAATCATATGGATTTAAATAGTATCATTAGAAAATTCTAATGTGATTACTGTATATGGGCCTTTTGTGTTTCTTGATGTATGTTTGTTTATATCCTCAAAAAACACTTTGATTCAAAACACATGTTCTTTTTGACATAATGGATTTCAGTCATAATTTAACTCAAATGATATCCATTTTTCATGATAGTTTGAATTTAGTTATTGGATATAACTATTATTTTACAATCATGTAATAGAAAATTGATAAATATACAGTGCATGAGTTTTATCAATGATTCTGTTTTTTATTAATATCAAGTATATAATGTTTATAAGGAAATTTGTGTTTATGAATAAGTCTAAACTGTATTTTTTAATCAATTTTAACATGTAAGTCTCATAACTGAGCATCCTTATTAAAACTATAAACCCGATGCAGGTAAGGTAATTTTCATTTAGTAGTTACTCGACACTACGTTATATTGATAAATAAATGCTTGTTAATGATATTCGTTGGAACATTATCCCAAAGAAACTCATATATTCTAGTCTTGTATTTACCATACTTCACTTTCACATTCGTAAAACACTTAATGCAATATTATAAAGTATAATTACCATTAAAACAAACTTGTAGTAGATTATTCTCACTTACCTAAATTATTTCGGAATTCTTTTTGGCATACCTTTATTTATAATGGTTTATTTTTAAAAAATAAGTACAAAAGTGTGTCGATAATACCTTATGTCTTTAACTCTGAAGAGTGTTCAAACATATTGGGTATATCCATAACACCTAATTAGATTTACTTGAGAAAGAATTATTTTTTCACACCTAGTTAAATTAGTTTTACATTTTTATATGAATCTCATATTTCCTTGGAATCGTACATTATTGAACTATATATATAGAATTTAAAAATACAAATAGCATTCATTCATGAACTGTTATATTGAATCATTATCTAAAATGGACACATGTTATTAATGTTTTTCTAATACTTAATTAATGATCAAGATTAACCATTTCATTGGAAATATTGAATTTGTATACTTCTCGCCATTGAATTAGGTACCACCCTTTCTCAGCTTCTTGGAGAATAAACCTTACTTATAGTAACATCTTTATATATATATGGTTACTATATTCAAATACACATATATGGTAGGCATACTATATTTAGTACCCAAAATGTATCATATAAACATTATATAAATAGGATTAATATACCTAAATAATGAGTGATGGCTTTCTTCCTTGATTTAGATCATTATATTTAATCTTAGAAAGATTTATATCATGATATTGAATAAAAATAGAAACTAATTTAATACCACTTTATTTTATGTATCTTTTGAAAATGCATATTTCATCACACTTTATATTCGCCTTTTCACCAATTCATTCAAATTTTTCACCAAAATAATTAAATAGTATACTTTATTTATGTTCTTATTTACTTGGGGATCCTTACCTAAAAGGAAAAAATGAATTTTATATATATTTATTTCTGTAATATAAATCAAAATTTGGGTAAGTGGGTGGAAATTATATGAGAAAGGGCTCTATTTAAATATTGTTATCCTTCTATCAAAATATGTAATCAATGTAATTATAACAAATTCATATATCGTATCACTTTCTCCATACTATATTATCGAATATGAGGTATCATAAAAAACCATCCATGTTTTGATTTTATATCCACAAATCACATAAAACATTTATGAAATCATTATGGCATAACCATCATAAGCATAATAAATTAGTCACCAATAAATTTTCTTAACGCCCTTATATCTTGTGGTGTCTTAACAGGTATTGGGTCACCATCACCAAGAATTTATGGTGTCATAGTAATTTGTGCAAGATCTTGTTATTCTATTTGGAAACATGTTCCATTTTTTCAATTTTCAATTTCCAATAATTATTATTGTGTACTTGGGATATTTCATTCAATTTTCTATAAAAATAAAATGTCACAGATTCAAAATTTTATCATGATTACATATCTATTCATTATTAGTTAATTAATTTAATCATTGAATGTCTCTCACTATTATATCAAACTCTTAAAACCCTATATAATAGAATTGGAATACATTATCTCTTTAATATTCTAGGGGAAATGATCCTGGAACCACCCTTAAAAGTTTAAAATCTATAGTTATTCCAATAATCAAATAGCTTAGTGTAGCCACTCCACTAGTCAACCAAATTAATGTGTGGAAACATGATGTGTTGAGTGAAGTCCAAACTATTAAAATCATAAATATAATTTACTCAACACATTCCTATAAATTTTCAGCAAGCTACATTTGGCTACTTATATTTTGAGAAATTCAATTAAGTAAACCCATCATTATCATAATAACTCCTTAGTAGTATGAGGTCCCCTAAACATTGTTTGACTGAGATCCCCATACACTCGGTATTGTTCAAATTAAAATGATGGAAGGTGTTTTTATATTTAATATTTCCTTGAGGGTTTTTATATTTTTTCACAAAGAATGTAATTCATTTCTACTTATCTATTCATACATGTTTCTCGCACTAATAACTAAACAGTAATAGAAAACATCAATGAATTATTTTTGTATTTATTCTTGTTTATTATTATTTTTGTTCGTGATATCATTAAAATGTATAAATTAATAAAAAAATGCCTAAAAATAAATAATCAACTAGTCTTGAACATCTAATATTGGTTGATCCATTTAATCTTAATGGATCAACCAAGACCTAGGGTAATCTCACTTGAGTTTTAGATTGACCCACGATGCTTCTCCCCCCATATAGTGTGAACACATATTGTCTGGATTTTTCCTCAACATGGTGTGGTCTTCATCTTACAGTATCCTCTTCATAGTAAAAAATATACTTGTACGCAAGCGTGGGGGTATCGAGAGTGAAAAATATAGATAAATGACATTTATGTTGGTGTGAAAATCCATATACCTATCTAAATGAAAAAATTATGTCTAAGAAGTTGAAAAATCTAATTAATTAGTTTCAATTTTTGAATGTAATAAAATAACTAATTAAATAAATAAAATAAATATATATGCTTGATACTCAAGATTAGTCAGTAGGTAAAAGTATAAGAGAAATTAAAATTAAATTGCAATAATCTATGTATCATCGAATTAATTAAATTAAATGAATTATATAAATTCAAATAAATTAATACCATTTGGTCATGATAGTAATTTTAATTTAATTTAGATAAATAAATAAATAAATAAATTTAATTTTATAGTAAAATGAAATTAATCTTTATGACTATTAAGACTATTAAATTCTAACCAAAAAATATTTATAACAAATTAAATATAATACTAAAATAAAAATAATTAAATTAATTAATTCCTTGTTATATTAATTTAACATGGTCCATGAAAACCCTGACCAGACCCATTTGGATTTGGGTCAAACCCTCACAAGCCCATACTGTGTCATGCATACCCCAGGCGTGGGTGTTCTCTTCTTGGAAGTTTTTTCAAGACCCATTTGTGGGGGCTTTGTGGAGGGTTACCTCTCTGACCACTATAGGAGAGCTCACCATGAGACACCAACAGAGAACCACAGCAGTGCAATAATTTACATTTTTACTGTATCATCTAAGAATTTTGAGGAATCATTGTTATAGATTTTTGGACTTCTTTCCACCTTCTATTGTAGTATCTTGAAATTTATTGTCTGAAATATAGTAGTATGGTGGACTTCGAGTCACTATTCACTATAACATAGTGGACTTATTGTACGGTAGGAAACACAATTATTAATCTTATTTATTACCTCATTCAATCATGGATTTAATTTCTGTTTGAATCTATGATGTCCATGTAATTATGCTTTTGAATTCTTGTGAATTGGAATTCCCCTTCATAGATGGAGGGATTTTTATCGAATTGCATAAAGTGTTCTGCCTATGTTCATCATCATCATCTTACTTTGTTTCTCTATTTTATTCATCTTTAATCCTCTGTTGTTGTGACTCTAGATGTTTCTGAAACCATTTATTTATCTTTAATTGAGAACCTTAGTTTCTTATAACAATATCAAATAACAATATAAGTATAATCGACACCATAATGTTTTATTACCAATTCTAATTTACATAAAAAATGTGAAATATAAACCCCTTTTCATTACATATTTTATATAATCATGTTGTATACGATGGTCCATTGATGATTTCATTTAATATTTATGATAAAATATTCTAACATAATTATATTATTATGTCGACCTATATAAATCACATGTATATGATCATACTTCCTCAAAAAAAATTAAAATACCAAAAAACTAAAATTTTTAGACAATTACTTAGATAATTATTGAACCACTCAGGGAATTATTCATAGTGAAATTCATATATAATATGTACATTCACATGAATGATCTCTCTTTGAATGTAGAAAATGTGACTTATAATTATTAAAAAGAATATTTCCTTGAATGAATATTATTTAATTTTTTTTGGTATAATACATTAAATTCATGAGTAAATAACAACATAACTGCTCAATGACCAAATCATATAGGTGTTAAATAACATATATCGGTTCATTTGAATCGATTCAAAATTTTCCAAATCAAATGGTGTTCCTTCTCCAATGGGGACACTATAAATAAGTTTGTTTTATTGATTTTTTCTTCAACATAATCACGATATACTATAAAAAATCATACATTTTCCCATCAAATATTTATTTTCAATTGATGTTTCTGAGTATTTATTATCAGGGAAAAATGTATTCAATGTATTCATGCATCACTCAATTAGGTAAATCAATCTAAAATTTACTACTCCGCTTTTTTTAGTTCAATGAATCACTGTAAAGTCAAGTGAACCATTAAACTAATAAAAGGATTTCGTAAATGTTTTTATAGATGACATATTATAAGAAAAATTTCATCTTGTATAACAAAAAAAATATGTAGATCCAACATTTTTAAAACATAGTTTCCGGAAAAAAGTTCTAAGAGTATTAAATTTTTTCACACAATTATCTAAAAAAACTATGAATTGATATGGGAAATTTTTTTACGTAAAAGAATATTTTCGAGGATATTTATTCATTTTAGTTTTTTTTCATCACAATTAACCCACCTTAAATGATTATTAAATTAACCATTAAGAACCATAACTGTTTTCAAAATAGATAGAAATTCTATTTTCATCCTTTCTCATCATTATTTTCGTAGTTATGACTTTTCACTTATTTATTTTAATGACTACTAAATGTAAATCATATCTGAAACCCATTTTCATCAAATCATGATGTGAATCGATAGTATCCTTAGATTTTCGCTTAGCAACTAGAATTGATCATAAGACATTATCATATATATATATATATATATCCAATATGAATTCATCAATATTGTACGTCATTATGTTATCTTTCTAGTATGGTAAATCGAATAAAATAATATTCTTATTCCAATGATCAGTGTGTTTTCATTGTGAAATTAGAATTATAGGAAATCAAAGGGGAATAAAATCATGGAAGTCATAATGGGTGATAATTTTTTACTCAGACAGTTATGTTAATAATTGACCACCTATTAAGTCTTCGGTGGTTGACTATATTCTCTTCTCCCATAAAATGAATATTTATATTTTTTTACTTATAAAACATAAAAATAAAACATCTATGAACTATGTATACCAATTTCATGAAATATTTAATCCATATAGAAGTAATAATTTCATTTTACAGAGGGAGTGAAAATTATCCATCTTCCCTCCACCTTGACAATTTCTCAAGGACCGAAATGTTGTTAATTGTCAAGAACAACATTTCTTAATGTTTAAAAAATTCATGATCTTCCAAAAAATGGTACTATAGTTCCCTAGGATATTTATTTAAATTTTCTATAAAAAAATAGAATATTTAAGATTTATAATTTAATCTTGATTACAGATCTAGTCATTATAAATTATTTAATTAAATAATTGAATGTCTATCACTGTTTTATCAAACTCTAGAAACCCACTATTCTAGAATTGTAATACACTATATCATGATTATTCTACTAGAAAGGATCCTTGAATCTCCCTTCATAGTTTATAATCTATGGTTATTACACTAATAGAATAGTTCAATGTAGGTTCTCAACTGGCCAACCGCATTAACTCGGGGCTCCTGGATCCATTTAAAAAAGTAACATACTTTAAAAACATAAATAGAATTCACTCAAAACATTTCTTTAAATATGAAGAGATATATATTTGGCTACTTATATTTTGAAAATTTTATTTAATTTAACCCATCACAATCTTATGAACTCATTATTATTAGGTGGTCCTCTTAACATTATTTGACTAGGAAGCCCATACACTCAGTTTTGTTCAAATTCAAATGATTGAAGGTGTTTTTCGATTTAATATTTCCTTGAGTGTTATTATTTTTTTCAAAAATAATGAAATTAATTTCTTCTAATCTATTCCTTCTTTTTTACCTCACTCACAATTGAACATTAATATATAAACATCCTTATCATATTCATGTATTTTTTTCTTTTTTATTATTATATTTTGTTTCCACTATCCTAAAAATGTATAAAATAATAAACAAATTCATGAAGGAAATAAATACACAATTGGTATTGAGTATCTAATATTTGTGGATCCATTTAAATTCAACGGATCAACCATTACCTAAGGAAATCTAACTTGAGTCGTATATTGATACATGATGAATCACCCCCCCCCATTCAGTTTGTGCACATCTTGTCTGGATTTCTCCTCAGCATGGTGTGGTCTATATAGAGACCCAATCTTGTTGTACATGGACATTATATTTATTTTTTAAAATACTTAATACATGACAAAAAATGATTCCCAAATATTTTATTATTTTAGTGTCTTTGGAAGCTCAAAACATTAACTTCTAATCATGGTGAGGGATCTTCAACATCTCACATAATGATCTCCCCATTTTGTTTTCATACCTGAAACCTTACATTATATACCAAGGAAAAGAAAACATAAAAAGGGTTAGCTCAAATTATCAATAAGGGCAAACATGGAGAACCTAAAACAAACCACTATCATTTGAATGTAAAACCCAGAATATAAAGATTAAACATTTAAATCTTGAGTCATGAAATAAATCATGCCAGTATGTATGGCATGGATAATAAATAAACATTAAACATGATATAATAACATTGAAATAAAAAATGTAATAGTGAAAAACTAATATGAACGTTTTATGATTTCCATAGCACCCAAGGAATTGCTTCCAAGACCATAATAGTGGACATAGTTCATTACTGAACTGGGTTCACTTGATATTTCAGCCATGTATTACTAAACTAGATTTACATCTCATTCCAGCCCGGGATTACTGAACCGTATTTACATACCATTATATTCATTTATATCTCCTGAGATTTAAATCATTACCCAATTCATATTAAGGAGATATAGGTCCAACCCATGTCATAATGAAATCATTCTTACATGTTACCCAAAACATAAAGCATCCATCATAGAATAACCCAAGAAATAAAATGGGTTTCTAAAATTCCATCTTAACACAATCTATATGAAATATAATACCCCAATTAATGTAATCAAATAATATTAATAATATGGATATAAACAGAACCCTATTTAAGATAATCATCATAGATGAAAAATACTTTTGATAAAACACTTGAACATAATTCCTGAGGAAAATATCATTTCTTCTTGAAAAACATTTTCTTTTCTCTAAATGTAATGAAATTTTTAAATAAACTAATTAAATTTAAAATAAACATGAAATATCTTAAATTAATCCTCATGTAAATGATTCATTAGGAAATTTTAAAAAAAAATTATGCCATATATGTTAAAAAAATTCTAATCGTACTTTTTCTGGAAAAGCCAACAAGTAACTGGTATAATAAACAATATGAAGATTCCTTTCATAACATGTAGTAAAAGGAAAAAATGCGTAAAAATGAATTAAAACATAAATTTAATAATAATAAACATTTTATGGTAACATTTTTTGAAAACATGGACATGGATGATAAATATATCCCTAGTAAATACTTCAGTATAAAAAACTCAGATAAAAACGAGATTGGAAATTTATCCATTACATTAGTTTTGATTTCTTTCGTATGTGTCTGAAACTCTTTTATAGTGGGGTTAAAAATAGTATTAACTTGTAAAAGAACCATAATAGTATTTATAATATGATATATGATTCACTTATGACTTTATATTACCTGTTTAATTTTCAATTACATGTTAAAGAAACATTGTGTGTAATAATAATTTTATTTATTGTATGTGTTTTGAATTGTTATTCTTGATATTATAACTTATATCATGATTTAATTTCTTCTATATTTCAAAATATTATTTATATATCCTATATATTCATTATATAAATATATAATTAATAGATACAAAAATGAAATGGAATAAACCATTCATGGAGATGGTATGTCATTCATACACATGAACGTTGTTTTCGTTTCATTATTAAATTGAACGAAAGTAATTAAATGACACACACATATATATATATACACATAAATCTAGTTGAATTATTATGTAATATATTTCCTTATTATTTATTATATATATATTATAATAATTCTCTAATGGTTAACGTCGAGAATGAATTTCATGGCTTCGTAGAGATGGTAAGTCGTACGTATGCTCGAGCAACGATATTGTCCCATAATAGTTGAATGGTACTGAAGTGCATGGGGAATAATATCTCAGAATTAGTATCATCTTATAATATTAATTTAGAGTAATTATTTCCACCATTACACCAAGCCATGTAAGTTGGTGGTGAAAAATATATTACACCACGGTGTGGAGATGGTAAGTTGTACGTACGCACGCAAAATGATTTGGTTTTTCGTAAGAAGAATAGAAGGTGATAATGGGTTGTTTAATATTCATAATACCATATAAATTTATCACTGATATTTATGTTATTACATTATAATGAAACAAAACTAATTTATAGGAATTAGAATAAGAAAGAACGTTTAAAAATTCAGTAGAAGAGATTTCCTCTTCCTCAACATGCCTCCTTAAATTTCATATTAGGGCACAAGAGTTGGTATTTCGAGAATACTGAAATCTCAATAATGTTTCTACGAATGTTGAAAATATAAATAGTTAGGGGTTGGTAGATATTGGAGACTCAAAATGGAGTGAAGAAGATAGGGAATAGGTTCCCCTTTATAAGAGAAGAGAGGGGAACTTTTGGAAATTCATAAAATAATAATTTATTATAAATTCAATTTTGATTTAATGTAGAAAAAAAAAATTAATTATAGCATTAGAAGATTTTTTTCGTATACCAATCAACGAATAATTTTTATAAAAGTTATGAATTTTTTTCTTGTCTTTTTGGTTTAACCATTATTTTACACTTTTTAATCTTACTATGATGTCATGTTATTTACACATTGTGGGTTAATGTAATTACCATATCATGTAAATTTACCCAAAAATGAAATTTATGACATATTTGAACTTATATTAACTTTTATGGTGAATATTATATTTTTACGAATTTAATATTATTTAATAAACTACTTTTTCTTTTAAGTTATGAATTATGTCAATTTTGGATACTATTCGTATTTGAATTTTAAAAAATTCCATAACAACCTTATTTGTAAAAACCAAAAGATTTAAATCATCCCTAATATGTTAGTGTCATCTATAAAATTCATGTATGGCATCAAAATAAATAAATTTATTTTATTTTAATATTTATAAATTTATTTATTTGATTCACTCATTGAGGATGTAATCACTACATAATAATTATGTCATAAATAAATAAATATATATATACAATGTCTAAAAATTATTAATAAAATATGATTATGTAGAAAATATTTTTATATTTATAATTAATATCTATAGACACATATATTTGTTATAAAACCCTATATTTAAATCGATATAGTAAAAGATATATGTTAAATTTATATTTATCTTTAGTTTTAATTTAATATTTTAAAATGTCATTTTTCACATCCATGTGAATCCATGGGGTCCCAAAATTGACCCATGGATGCCAATGGTCATAATTATCTCATCCAATATAATTATGACATGTGTTAGGGTAGTTTAATATTTTTATAATATTGTTTTTTTACCCTAATTTACCAGATTTACCCTTTTAACCCTGGTAAATAAAATAATTACTGATGTTTCTATTCATAATTCATTAAAATAAAAGTTACCTATTTAAAAAATATGAACCCTCTAATTCAATACATTGAATCAATTTTTCCAAATAAAAAACACAGTAGTTGCAGTAATTAATTTAAAATTAATTCTCGTTTTCCAAACAAAAAAGCTGGTTTTTAAGAAGTAATAACTATCAAAAGATTGAGATGTGTTTATGTACAATTCAAAATTAAAATTAATTTGAATTGAAATAATTGGATTACATGATAAAAATATAATCCAATTACTCTTTAAAACCAATTAAAAATACAATCTAACTATATAAATAAATTATATTAAAAGGCAGTTTCGAGTTAAAATGAAGTTCTTTTCACTATTGATTAACATTTTATTTTTATTAGAAAATACATTTTTTTTAAAAAGTAAACTTTTATGTCCCACATCAATTCAAAAAGATTATTTTTTTATAATTTAACTAAGAACATTGTCAAAAACTAGATTTTAAATGGGTGAGCCATCAAAAGGCGGTAAACTTTTTTTTAAAAAAATAGTTGTTTTATCCGAAAAATTGATTTCTTATTATATCGTGTTCTAGAAAATGATAATGATAAATTATAATCTTATATAAAATTAAAAATGTCTTTAATAGTGTTTAAAGTCCTTGTTATATAATAGTTTAATAATATATCGTTGTTTAGTGATTCTCGGTATTGCGAAAAATGCAAGCTATTGAGGAAGGCCACACTTGTGTGTAATGAAATACAAGTTTGTGTTATGTGTAGTGAAAGAATCCTTTGGTGTTTCTTATAACACAATACCAGCATAGTTAATTTATACTTTGACCAAAATATATAGTCAGTGTTGTGTGAAATGAGTTTTACCAAAAGAACTTGGAATTCTGTGTAACACAAACCATGAATAGTGTTGCGTATACTAAAAGCTAATAAGGTGCTATGTATAGAGCCATATAATCATTGGTGTAACATACAGCCCAAGAAATCAGTGAAATGAAAAAATAATCAATCTCCTAAAATATCAGGGTGTTACAGTCTTCATCTTACCACATCCTCTTCATAGTAAAAATAATACATTCACGTAGGTATGGGAGTCTTGAGAGTAAAAATATTGATAAATGAATATTATATGGATGTGAAGATACTTATAAAAATTTAAACGAAAAAATGATGTATAGGACATCGAAAAACTAATTAATTATTTTAAATTATTTCATTTAATTAAATAAATAATTAAATAAATAAATTATATATACATGGTTGATACTTAGGACTAGTCATCAGGTAAATGTAAAAGAACAATTAAAATTAAATAGAAAAAAACTATGTAAAATGTAATTAATTAAAATAAATAATTTATTTAATTTAAATAATTTAATATCATTCGTTCATGATATTAATTTTAATTATATTAGGAAAAATAAAATAATTATTTAATTTAATTTATAATAAAAAAATTTAATCATTAGAACTACTAACAATTAAAAATTTCTAACCAAAAATTACATAAAAATATTACAATATAATAAATAATAATAAATAATTTTTGATTATATTAATTTTTCATGGGCCACGAATACCTCGTCCAGAACTATTGGGGGTTGGTCCAAACCCTCATAGGCCCAGATCATGCCATTCAGTCCTCATGCATGGGTGATACCTGCTAAAAAGTTTTTTTGACCCGTTCTGTGGAAAATTAGGGCTATGTGGGGGGCTACCTCTTGGATGGTGTGTCTCACACATTGTACTTAATAACACATGATCTTTTGGTCAGTACAAACTGTGTCTGGGATGGTATTGGAACACGAGTGGACACGAAGGTCAAACAAATAGAGAGGTAGAGGTCACATGTCAGCGGATGGGGTTCGTTAGCCAGTTGGAAGGAAGACATGGTCTGTCTGACCCCTTGTTTGTTCCCTTAGTGATGCTCCCTCAATGTTGGATGGTGGGGGAGCATGGGGAAGTGGTTGGTGCTGGGTCAATGGTTTTTTTCTATTTGTAAGGCTAGACCTCACATGGGAGGCTAGAAGGCCCGGCCCGAAAATTTTGTTTGCCTAAGTAAAATTTTAGAAATTTTTCCTTAAACATGGATGGGTAATGGATTAGACTAGAGAGAACCAGAGCAGAGATCACACATTGAAATCCAAAAATTAAATTTCCATTTAAATCCTAATTACATGAGGACTCCAAAAAATAATTATAGTTAAAATACAAACAAATTCATATGTTGGTTAGAAATTTATTATAAAGCAGAAAAACAATTCAAAAATATATGATTAAACCTACACCTGTATTTCTTGAAAACCACTGAAATAGAATGTCAGAAAATTCATTAAATCATAGAAAAACTTTTGTCATATTTGTATGTAATCAAGGCAAAACAACCATTTTTTTTAAAAAAATGTGCAGCTTTTTTCCTTTTAAATCAAACAATCCCAATCAAAAATGGCATTAGAATTTGTAAAAACTAACCACTTCATACTTTAAAAAAATAATGAATCATCTTCATTGTCATTTTCATCCCCATCACCAAAGTATTCATCTAAAACTATAAAATTTTTATCCTAAAAAATTTAATATTATATAAAATCAGAATTCAAAAAAAGGATTTCATGCTTGATTTTTCCATTGATGTAGTGGACCTACAAAAAATGTATAAATATTTTTCACATATGCAAAAAAAGGCTTTCATTCTATATTTTCCCATTTCACATATAACAAGATAGAGGCAATGGCAACCACATGGTGTGTTAAATGCTCTAGTATTTTCATTATAAAGCCATTCGTGAAACCTGGTTTCTTACCATTCTTGAAGGATCCATTCACATATATTTGTCCCCTTATGTCATCAATATTGAGTTTCCAATCAACCAAAGCATCTACAAGTGACAGGAAAAAGCCAACGACTGGATGTGACATCAATTTTAACGAAGCTAAGAAAAAAAATATTCCAATTTAACTTTAAATTAGTCCCAGACATCTACAGATATTATAATAATTGAAATCATTATATTATGACTTAAATCAATATTGAAATCAAAGAAAATTGAAAAAAAACAATGCTCTCATGATCTTTATCAAGATTTTCTCTTTAATCGCTTTCCCCTACAAAATTATCAATTCATCCGAAATTTTATGACTATGACAATGCTTTCAAATTTCATTATTAACAACATAAATAACATGATCTTGTATGACTTGATCAAATTCAATAACAAATTCATTAACTTTACAAAAAAAAACCATTATCCTTTTTTAAATCTTCTAATTTGTTCCATGAAATGGTAGGTCATTTTGTGATATCTACTTCACAACTCCAATTATTCTAGTAAGTACCATATTACAACGAACACATTCATTCTCAATAAGACATTCAATTTTTTTCAATTGTTTTTTTATTTTCAAATAGTTTGGGTAAGTCTAATCAATTCCCAATGTCAACAATGTGTTCAAAATATATTTTTTACTCCCTATGTCTTGTTGGAAGGTTGTGCCAACCATTATATCCTCCTTCGGTCAAAGCAATTTTCATCGATTTTAACTTGAGTAATTTAAAAAAACATCAAAATACCTTGTCCTACTCCTTAGAATACACAAGACACTTCATATAATGTTATCACCATTGGGAAGTATACAAAAATTATGATTAGATGTAAACTGTCTCCCTTGAAAAACATCCTTAGGAAATGCATCATTTTCTTTTAGTATTTTAATCAATCTACGCCAAACTGAAAAAATTCTGTTAACATCATTGATACATTCTGATAATTCTGGATCATAATTCACATCGACATCTTCTTCAATGTTAATGATGATTTAATATTTAGGATAATGAATCATACGAATATCATTTTCATTATTATCCTCCTTATAATCCACATCCACACCTTAATTTACCTTATCAATACGTTGATTCATATGCTCCTCTACAGATTATTCATTCAGTTAAGAAACATTGTCACCAAGAGATTCCCCATTAAACTGGACATATGAACAACCTTTTCAGTTCATGTGTAAAATAATTTAGAAACAGAACCCACTGGTTGTTTTTCCATTTCATTCTTTATTTTCTTGAATTTTCTAATTTTAGATCTAGAATTTTGAATTCTCTTCATTTTGATACCTACATGATTTAAAATATAATTAAAATAATTATATTTTATTTGGATTTATATCATATTTAATATAAATAGTAGAATTTCAAAAATAAATACATATATAAGAAAAAATTAGTTTTTTATTTAATATTCAACAATTGTGGTCAATATTTCTCTATCAATTAAAAAAATTATAAATCAATTAATAAATTTCACAATTACAAGTAGACAAATATTAACTCAAATTGTTATCAACTGTGTCAAAATGAATAAATGTTTTTATTTAAATGTAAATATTTTTATTATTAAAACACTAAATTATAAAGTTAGATTTTATTTCGAAAAATGAAACTTGTTTTAATTTTTTAGCAATTAAAATGAAATAAAAATTCTAGATTGACATAATTTATAACATGTTTTAAAAAATTAAATAAAAATTTATTTTCCAATCCCAAATTCATATTACATTACTTTTATTTTAAAAGTATATTAATTTCATTTTCATTTCCAAAAATATTTGACTATCAAGATATCAATAAATCCAAAAATAAATATAAATTATAATAATTAAAACAAATTAATAAAAACAAATAAAACCAAATGGATGGTTAGAAAATGATTATCAAAAAATAATTACTTATGAAAAAAATAAGAAATTATAATTGAGATGGACAACTTATAGATTAGACAGGTAAGAATTTAGTGAATCCATTATTTCTAAAAAATTAAACACACAATTAATATCAATAAAAGAATTAATATTTTTAATCAAAATTGATTATAAAAAAATAAAATAATCCAAAGAAAAAAAATATTTCTACAAAAATAGATAATGTGAAATTGAGACAGGCAATGCAAAAATAAATTCTCAATTCAGATAATTTTGGAAATTAAGATAAAACAATTCACTCAAATAGAAAAATAAAATTGATAATTAAAAATTGATCACTTATAATAAATCTAACTAACTAAACAATAAATAAAAATTTGAAATTGAAATTGTGGCACAAAATATAATGGTAAAATTGCAATTGAAACACATTATACACCGCTTAATCCAAAATTTATTCAAAGAATATAAAAATTTTTAAACAAAAAATTTAATAAAAATAAAAAATTAACATGAAGAAACACAATTATCAAAAAAAACTCATACCTCACCAATCCTACGGCAATGAAAGGGGGTTGAGGAAAGATAGAAGAGGTGACTCACATGTAGAGCACAACCAGTGGTTGCAGCAATGTCATTGGTCCTGGCTGGTTGGGTTGGGATTCAACGAATTGGGGGGTGGGCGACATGGGGAGGGAGAAGATTTCAAAAGAGGGAAGTGGTAGGAAGTGTGGGTGTCAGGTCTCGGGTAGGACTGCAGTCTCTAGTAGGTGGTGCGCAGCGCCGTCATCGAGGAAGACATTAAAGGAGAGTGTGAGTGTGGCGTAGCAATGGATGCAGAGAAGAAAAAGATCTCTCAGATGGGAGGGATGAAGGTGTCCGTTATAGTTAAGGGTGCATAGGTTTTTCTGTTTCCCTAGGGTAGGCTATTTCTTATGACCAAGGGCTCTGTGGTCTCACCCTTGGGTTGTCCTTGGAGGCTATACTATGTTAATGGAGGGGGTGTAGTTGTGTTGCAAATAAATTTCGGTGGTTAGGGACAGGCTGAAGGAGGAGGTGTGGCGCCTATTCGGGAGGTCTACAGCTATTGGAGAAAATATGTGATTGCTACAATGGAGTCGATCTAGGGCGGTGGAGGGGCTTCAGCAGGCAAGATTGTGGGAGCACGCAACCTAGAAGGTTCCAGCTTCTTTCGATCACTAGGGTGAAGGACACGAACTGGTAGTGGCTGACACCTACTTAGGGCCATCCCAAGGAGGAGCCCAATGAGCTCTTGGAATTAGGCGACAAACTGCATCCCTCCTATTCCCCATTAACCCTAACCGAAGCCTTCATCCCTCTTATCCATGGAATCTATTTCTCCTCTACATCTGTTTCTACGCCACAACCACGCTCTCCATTAGGGTGTCCCATGACGACTCCACTGCGCACCACCAGCTACAGACCTGTTGGAATTGAAAATAAAAAACCTGAGTCAAAGCTGCCTACGACATCATTTATTACTTTCACATTTTTTTCCTAGGTCCACCTCCATTTATTTTCTTTGAATGAATTTAAATGCTCTGCATTTAAAGATTTGTTATATCTTTGTACTATCTTAAATGCTCACCATTTAATATTTTGGTCTTTCCTTGTACCGTCATAGATTCTCTGTATTTGATGTTTTGTACTTTATTTGTACCAACATAAATGCTAGGCATTTAATGTTGTGGGTCTATAAATTGATGTAATTGTAGCCTGAAAAATCAATTGTGAAAAATTGTGAAGTTGTGTGAAATTGTGTGAAAAAGTTTGAAAGCTCCTTTGTGTTGTGTGCCGATTTTCTACCTCTTCCATTCTTCCTCTCATATTTCTCGTCTTGTATAGCCATCAAACTAGTATCAGAGCCAAGTTACCATGATCCTCCAATTTTTTTTAAGATGGACACAATCCAGCTGCAAGTTCCGAAGCTGTCTAAGGACAACTACGATTGGTGGTGCATCCAAATGAAGTCGTTATTCGGGTCGCAAGAATTATGGGATATCGTTACTGACGGGTATGTTGTACCCACTATGGCGGAAGAAGCTGCCTTCACGAATGAAGAAATTACAACCCTCAAAAATCAAAGAAATAAAGACAACAAGGCAGTCTTCCTCCTCTATCAAGGGTTGGATGAATCAACATTCGAAAATATTGCCGAAGCAACATCAAGCAAGCAATCTTGGGATACACTTGCCACTGTCATCAAAGGTGTTGATCGAGTGAATTGGGTATGTCTTCAAACATTAAGAGCGGAATATGAAGGGGAGCACATGAAAGAAGGTGAGAGCATCTCTGATTATTTCTCAAGATTAATTGTTATTTTTAACATTTTGAAAAGGAATGGTGAAAAAGTAGAGGACATTCGAGTTATCAAAAAATCACTTTGATCTCTCACTACCAAGATTGAGCATGTGGTTGTGGCAATCGAAGAATCAAAGGATTTGGAGAAACTGTCCATTGAAGAACTGATGGGGTCATTGCAAGTGCATGAACAACGGATGAAAAATAATACCAGTTCAACAATAGAGTATGCCTTGGAGTCCAAGTTGACTCTACAAGAAAAAAAGAATGGCCTCATGCAACGAGGCAGTCATCGTGGAAGAATAAGAGGGAGTGGATATTATCCAAGCCATCAACAAAAACAACAAAATCCTACCATCTTTCATGGAAGAGGGAATGGTGGAGGACGATTCACGCGTGGTCCTGGAAACGCAGAGAACATTCAATGCAAGAACTGTAAGAAATTTGGGCATTATGCGTCTGATTGTTGGAGCAAAGTGGATCATGATGAATGATCCAACTATTCTGAAGCATCTCATCATGAAGAAGAAGGTACCACACTCCTTGCACAAGAAAAGGCATGTGAACGCCCCGATGTGTGGTATCTCGACACAGGTGCAAGAAACCACATGAGTGGTAACAAACAACTGTTTGAGGAACTCACCGAAGATGTTCGTGGCGACGTGAGTTTTGGCGACTCATCCAAGGTACCCGTGAGATGCAAAGGTAAAATAAAAATCTATCTGATTAATGGAGAGTCGAATTACATTTCTAATGTATATTACGTACCATGTATGAAAAATAATATCGTCAGTCTCGGACAAATTCTTGAGAAGGGGTATGTCATACACTTGGAAAATTCTCATTTTTCTATAAGAGATGCTCATAGAAGACTTGTCGCTCATGTCCAAATGGTGATAAATCGCATGTTTCCGCGACATATCAACACAAAGGCCGATGAGTGTCTCTTGGGACTCATGAAGAATGAATCATGGATATGGAATCTACGATTTGGACATCTGCATTTTATCAGGCTTAAACTTCTATCCTCATCGAGCATGGTGCGCAGATTGCCAGCAATTGAAGTTCCAAATCATGTGTGTGAGGCGTGTACACTCGGCAAACAACAAAGGAACTCATTTCCAAGTGGAGTGTCTAGAAGAGAAATGGAACCACTTCAGTTGGTTCACACTGATATCTGCGGACCACATGAAACACCATCACTTAGATGTAATAGATATTTTATTACCCTTATTGATGATTTCAGCAGAAAATTTTGGGTGTTTTGCAACAAAGAAAAATCTTCTGCTTTCACTGTCTTTAAAACTTTTAAAGATCATGTTGAAACTGAAAGAATCCACAGAATCAATGTACTCATATCTGAAAGAGGTGGAGAATACACCTCAAATTAATTTCAAGATTTCTATAGGGAACATGGCATCAAACAGCAATACACTATAGCCAACACGCCACAGTAGAATGGCATCGCAGAATGGAAGAACCGCACCATCCTTGACATGACGAGGACCATGTTGAAGGAGAAAGGCTTGCCAAAGAACTTTTGGGCAGAAGCAGTGTCATGTACTGCCTATCTTCTCAATCAGTTCCCAACGAAGAGCATCAGAAACATGACACCACAAGAGGCATGGAGTGGCTACAAACCGAGCATAGCACACCTAAGAATCTTCGGGTGTGTTGCCTATGCTCATGTTCCAGAAGCGAGAAGATCTAAGCTTGATGATCATGGTGAAAAGTGCATCTTCATCGGCTACAATGAAGAGTCTAAAGCCTATAAGCTCTAGAACCCACTAACCATTAAATTAGTGGTGAGTAGAGATGGGGTCTTTAGTGAGGAAGAATATTGGAAGTGGAATGATGAAGAACCAAACAAAGAGATTCAGGTCGAAACAGAAGATCCTGAAGAAAAGCGTGATCATCAGGAGAAAACGCCAACAACACTTTCCCCGGGCACATCATCAGTACACAGGAGTCCAGGAGGACATTCCATCACTCCTGAAAGGACTCCACCAAGTCAAAATTTGGCGAGCTCATCCTCACCCATGGCACCCATAAAAATGAAAAGCCTAAGCGACATTTATGAGCAAACCGAAGAGGTAAATATTTTTTTCCTGTATGCAGATCATGAGCCTCTGACGTTTCAGGAATCCGTAAGGGAAGAATGTTGGAGAATGGGTATGGGAGAAGAAATTTGTGCCATAGAGAAAAATGACACATTGAAGCTGACCACACTTCCTAATAGCCAGAAATACATTGGTTTTAAATGGGTTTACAAGATCAAGCGAAATGCTGATGGTGAAATTGATCGCTACAAGGAAAGGCTCGTAGCAAAGGGGTACAAACAGAAGTATGGGGTGGACTATGAAGAAGTCTTTGCTCTGGTTGCTCGCCTTGACACTGTGAGAATGATTATATCCCTTTCTGTTCATCACAATTGGATGATCTAACAATTGGATGTAAAGTCCTCGTTCCTGAATGGAATTCTAGAGGAAGAGGTCTATGTAGACTAGCCTGAAGGCTTTGTTATGCAAGGGGAGGAAGACAAAGTGTATCAATTGAAGAAAGCTCTTTATGGGTTGATGCATGCTCCTCGTGCTTGAAATGCACACATTGAAAGCTATCTTCAAGAGAATGGCTTCACCAAATGTCCATATGTGCATACAGTTTACATCCAGAAGAATGATCGTGGCGATATAATCATTGCATGCTTATATGTTGATGATTTTCTGTTTATAGGGAATAGTCGACAAATGTTCGATGATTTCAAGAAGGCTATGTTCAAGGAGTCTGAGATGACCGACAGAGGTCTCATGTCCTTCTTTCTGGGAATAGAAGTAAAGCAACAACATGGAGGCATCTATATTTCTCAGAAGAGGTATGATAAGGAGTTGCTTGAAAAATTCAACATGGCTAATTGCAATGCTGCAAACACACCTGTGGCAATGAGCATAAAACTGACAAAAGATGGAGATGGAAGAAGTGTTGAATCGACTCTGTTCAAGAGTCTAATTGGAATCCTGGGGTATCTCACAATCACAAGTCCTGATATTGTCTATATTGTTGGGCTTCTAAGAAGGTACATGGAAGCCCCAAAAGAGTCCCACTGGTTAGCGGGAAAACGTATCCTCAGGTACGTTAAAGGAACTGTGGATTTTGGTCTTTTTTATCCATACAATGAAGAAGCAAATCTGCATGGATACTCAGACACTGACTGGGGAGGTGACCAAGATGAAAGAAAAAGCAAGAATTACCGACATATGTACTCAAAAGACTCAGAATGATGCTCAGAATGAAGCCGGTTTTTGTTTGAAGGGGAGTGTTGGAATTGAAAATCAAAAAACATGAGTCAAAGCTTCCTGCGACATCATTTATTACTTGCACATTTTTTTCCTGGGTCCACCTCCATTTATTTTCTTTGAATTAATTTAAATGCTCTGCATTTAAAGATTTGGTATATCTTTGTACTGTCCTAAATGCTCAGCATTTAATATTTTGGTCTTTCCTTGTACTGTCATATATTCCCTATATTTGATGTTTTTTTCTTTCTTTTTACCAACATAAATGCTAGGCATTTAATGTTGTGGGTCTATAAATTGATGTAATTGTAGCCTGAAAATTCGATTGTGAAAAATTGTGATGTTGTGTGAAATTGTGTGAAAAATCTTGAAAGCTCCTTTGTGTTGTGTGCCAATTTTCTACCTCTTCCATTCATCCTCTCATATTTCTCGGCTTGTATAGACAACAAGAATGTAGTCTCTCCCAAGACCAAATCCCCTGCACTTGTTGTTGCTACACTCTCCTGAATTCCTCTCCCTCCCCCTATCGCCCCACCCCACAATTCGCTTAATCCCAAACCAACCATCCAAGAGCTTCTAGATTGCTGCTGCCAGTGGTTGTGCTCCGCATGTGGGTCGCCTCGTCCATCTTTCAGAAAACCCCTCCCTTGAAGCAATATTGTTTTATTATTTTTATTTTTTATTTTTATAATTTTTGTTGGTTAACATTCATTAAATATTTCGAATAAATTTCATATTGAACGGTGTATTCTTTGTTTCAATTAAAATTTGACTGCTATATTGTGTGTCGCAATTGGAATTTTAATTTGATATTTTTTGTTTAGTTAGACATATTTTAAATAATCGATTTTTAATCATCATTTTTTTATTTATATGAACTGTTTTGTTTCATTTTCAAAAACTATCTAAATTTTAAAATTGATGTTGTTTTTATTGTCTCAATTACACTTCAGCTATTTCAGTACCAATTTTTGTTTTATCTATGTACAATTATGGGTTTTTTAATCAATTTTAATTATAATTATTTTTTTATTTTTTTAATAGTTGGTTTAATTTTCAGAAAATATTTTAATTGCAGATTCGCTAGCTTCTTACCCCTCTAAAATGTAATTTGTCCATATGAATTGAAATTTTGGATTTCTTCATAGATAATAAGTGTTATTTTATAATCATTTTCTTTTTTCTTTTTTGTTTTATTTATTTTTATTAATTTTTTTGTATAATTTTTTTAATTTATTTAGATCTTTGGAATCATATTTTCTAATCCCATCTAATTTTTTAGGAAATGAAAACGAAAATAATATAATTTTAAAATAAAATGAAACTAATATGCATTTTTATTTAGCAAACAAAATTCATTTTTTTAAAATGTTATAAATTAAAACAATTTAGATTTTTCATTACATTTTAATTTCTACAAAAATTAAAATAGGATAAATTTTTCTAAATAAACTATAACTTTAAAATATAGTGGTTTAATAATAAATTTTTTACTTTTAAATAACCACAATTATTTTTTTTATACAGTTGATAGCAAATAGAGTTAATATTTGTCTATTTTTAGTTTTTAAAGGCATTAATTGATTAATATTTGTTTTTTTGAATTGATAGAGAAATATTCAAAACAATTGTTGAATATTAAATAAAAAATGAATTAGTTGGAATATATGTGTTTATTTTTGAATGTTGACTATTTACATTAAATATGTTATAGCTCCAAATGAATTGTAATTATTTGAATTATAAATTATATTTTTTATGTTTTATAATGAAGAGAATTCAATATTTTAGATCTCAAAAACAGAAAAATCAAGAATAGAATGTATGAAACGGAAAAATAACTAGTCAGTACGATTACTAAATAATTTTCTACAAGAAGTGAAAAAGAGTGTTCATATGTCTAGGTTAATGAAAAATGTCTACGGGAAAATGATTCTGAAGTGAATGAACAATATGTATAGGAGATTAGGACAAAATATATTAATATGAAAAATGATGTTGTGGATGTGGATAATAAGGATGATGGAAATGAAAATGCTTTTCATATGATTCATGATCTTAAATATTAAAGCGTGCTTAACCTCAAAAAAGGCGTGTATATGAATTATGATCCAGTATTATGGGGAAGTGTCAATGATGTTAAAATAATTTTGTTGGTTTTGTGTGGATGGATTAAAATACTAAAATAAAATGATGCATTTCTTAAGTAATTTAGTTATGGGAGACACTTTCTTATATTCATTATTTTTGTCAATATAATAATGGTGAATAACATGAGAGGAAGAAAATTGGGTATTTTAATGAGTCGGATAAGGTATTTGGTTTTTGTTGTAATTACTCAAGTCGAAATCTATGAAATTTCCTTTGATCGAAGGATGGTCTAATGATTGGCACAACATTTTAACAAGACTTATATAGCATGAATGAAATTTTGAACACATTGATAATGTTGTGAAGTGGGTGCAATTGCATAGAAGACTTGAAAAAAATTTGACAAAGACATTTAATGTATCATTGAGAAGGAAAGAGTTCATTGGAAGATATTACTTAATATAATCATTATATTAGTGATGCTACTTGAACAAAATAACATTACATTTCATGGAATATATGAGAATATTTTTGAAAGGGATATTGTTATTTTTTGTAAACATATTGAATTAATTACTGAATTTGATCTAGTTATGCAAGATCATGTTCACAGATTTGTTAATAATGAAGTTCAAAATCATTATCTTTATCATAATGTTCAGAATGAATGGATAATTTTTTTGGGGATGCGATTAAATAAAAAATCTTGAAGAAGATCATAAGAGAAATAAATTTTTCGATTACCCTTGATTACATTCTAGATCTTAGTCATAATGAATAGATTCCAATTATTATAATATTTTTGGATGTTGAGGAATAATTTAATGTTAAGGTGGAGGAGTTTTTTCTTGGATTCGTAAATGTTGATGACACATCCAGTCATGGGAATTTCAAGTAACAAGAATATGCTTTGGTTGATCTGAAACTCAATATTTATGATATAAAGGAAAAAGTTATGATAATGGATCAAACATGAATGTTAAACATCATAGTGTCCAAAATATTATTCTTGATATAAATCCTAGATAATTTTACACCCCATGTGGATGTCATAACTTCAATCATGATATATGTGACATTGCAAAATCAAGTGTGAATGCCAGATTTTTTAGCATATGTACAAAATATTTATGCATTATTCAAAAGTTCACCGCTTCAATGAGATATTTTAAGGGAATTATTGACGGTTTTGACGTCGAAAAAATTGTCAATAACTCATTGGGAAAGTCGCATTAAGAGTATAAGATCTATAAGAAGGAAAACACCTGAGTTTAGAAATATGTTGGTTGAAATTGGAATTATTTGTAAACATGATGATGTTGTGATGTTGGAAGATAAAGGATTATGATCCATTCCATTAGAGAATTTAGAATTCATGATTTTCTTATGAATTTAGTACAAAATTTTAGAAAATGACAATCATATTAGTAAAATTCATCAAAGGGAAGTGGTGGATATCGATGATTCATGTAAAATAATGTGTTGAATTTTTTCTATGAATAACATTGAGTAGAGGGAATCGAAGTGTAAATTAATTAAGCAAATGATCTTACAGTATAAGTTGGTATTGATCCAATTTTTGAGGAAAAATGTGTTGTTCATAGGAAGAAAAAATTTTATGAGGATGTGGAATATAATTCTATTTGAAATTTTTTTATGAAGTTAATATTTAGAACAACTTATTTCCTTAAAATTATTGATCAAAATCTTATATCATGGAGGAAACATTTTATGCAATTTGAACTCTTTGATGAAATATTTGGATTTTTTATGAAGGCATGTTTTTGAAATATTTCTTAACAACAATTGAAGAATCATTTCACACAATTTTAATGTATTTTGAAACACAATAAACATGGTGATATTTTGGGAGATGAATTATTTCAAGAGCATAGACATTTAAAGCCAAAATTTATATGTTAATAGATAACATTAGTTGATATCCATAATTTTATCAACCCTTATTGAAATTTCTGAGAGTTTAAAATTTCATGGGTGGTATATCAAATTTTTTTTACTATACCAATTACAGTTTCATTAGTTGAGAGATGTTTTTGTATGTTAATGTTGATCAAAACTTATCTTCAATTTTCCATGTCACAAGAGAGATTATGCGCATTGACAATGATTTTAATTGATAATTATTTTTTTGAATAGTTTGAATTAGATGATTAGATCGAAGAATTTGAATCAAAAAATTCATGGAGAATCTTTTCCAATTGAATTGGATTATAATGTACTATAATCGGGTTTGTGAAGTGCATCAATATTCTATGGTATGTCATGATCGATTTATTTGTAATATTTGATTATATTTTAATTGTAATGTTTAACATGTTTGACTAATAATATCTATCATAATTTCAGCATCTAGATGAAATTTTATAATTCTAAGACAAGTGTTAATCAAGTATAAGAGTCACTTTGTTTAAATAAATAAAATGGTTGATTTTTATTTGAAGTTGGCTTCATGGTTTTACTCCAACTGATAATGTTTTTAACTATTTATAAGTGTGTTTTTGAATTCAAATATTATGTTATTTAAAATTTTTTGGGTCACATTTTTATATGATTAGAAGAAGATGTAGGTGATTGGGATAAAAATAAAGATGAAGACATTTCATTGTTTTTTTAAGTCTTAATCGATTATTTTTAAAAAATGTTAATTCTTTTTTTATCAGTTTTGCTATGATTTAATATGTTAAAGAAGTGTACTATTTTTTATTTGAGAAAGAATGGTTGTTTTCCCTTATTTAAATACATATATGGCTGATGTATTTATATGATTTAATAAATTTTTGAAATTATTTTTTAGTCATTTTTCAAGAAATAATGGGTAGTTTTAAACATATATTTTTTATTATTTTTTTCTTTATAATAATGTGTTTGAAAATGTATTAGTTGGTCTGTATGAGAACCATAATTATTTTTTGGAGTCCTCGTGTAATGAGAATTTAAATGGATTTATAATTTTAGGATTGAAAAGTATGATCTCTACTCTGGTTTACTCATGTATAATCCATTAACCATCCACATTTAAAGGGAAATAGTTTTATAATTTTTCTCGAGAAACAAGATTGTCTGGGCCGATCTTGGACCTACTACTACAATGATGGGAGGGATGGCCTAGGGAAACTCCATTATGGAACATTGAAGGAGGTGTGAGGCTACATTGGTGCGGCCTGTGGGAGGGAGTGGCCAACGAGTATTATCAGCCTAAGGATATTTGAAGATTAAACATTCATAATGGCAGGAGAAGTGGAATTAGTTCGATATCAAGATAGATGAGGCAATTTCATGGTTCGATTACCTTGGAATAAATAATATGTTCATTCATCTTTTACTTTTTATTGTTTTTTTCATCATTTGAAGGAAAAACCACATAATTTAAAAAAAATTGGATTCTCAACCACCAACAAACAACAATCCCTTGTATGTGCTCACTTGTTTTTTATTTTTGTTTTCTAATTATTTTTTTAATTTCCTAATGCCTAAATTGGGTCGAGAATTTGAAAAATTAAAACACTCAGGAATTTATCCTTCTTCTAGTAGGGTTCCATCCACTGGATTCTAGAAAAACATAATGGGATAAATATTTTTTCACAGGATAAATAAAAGAAACATCATAAAAATAATTACACTGTCATATATATAATATATATATATATATATATTGAAATTTTATACCCGAAATGTGAAAATGATCACCATTAAACAATTTGGATGATGATAACTTGGCCATCTGATATTGGACTGATGTATAATCCTTTCTATTGGGATATGAATTAACCTACCTTCTAAATTTAATGAATATTAAATTTCTCATGAATAATAAAATTAATAAACTCTCTATGATACAAATTGAAGGTATCGAGGTATTTAGTGGAAGTTTATGGTCCTATGATTTGAAAATATTTATCACCAGAGAAACAAAACCTATCTTCTCTAGTGAACTGATCCCCATTATTGTCAGATGATCTCACAAGGGTTAAATGGATCACAGAAGTTACAACTGAACAAATACCATATTATAATAGAATTATTCTCAACTACATCTTGCCATTTTTGATCATTTATCAACGTATTTAAATCTGAACCCCAATATCTCATATATATATACTCTATGAATCTGTGTGCTCACCATTCAATGATTTCTGGGTGCTTATATTGAGCTCTGGTTAACCCTTTAGTGTTGCGTCGATCACCATGATGTCATCTCTCCATTATGTAAGAGTTGAATTAGATCGATCAATTATTGAGAGAAACTATCTCTCTAGAATATGTTAGGAAATAGAAAATCACATTTTAAATTAATGAATTGTCATTGGAATTAGCCTCTCTCCCACATTATATTGTGGGTATAGATAATACCTGTATTTGGCTCCCCATCCCCCAAAAATTAAACACTCCTTAAATAATAAATAAATATAATAATGATAATTAACTAAACTACATCATAAATATTATTTATATTATATCATGTACCATTAATATATATTAAATATGTTAAATTATAAAACCATGTTATTTAAATATATTATTATTTCCCACTAATATTGAACAAAACATGAATATTAAAATAATATTCATTCATCTAATATTTTTCTTCTATTCACTAAATTTTCCCTAAATAAATTTAATATATAAATCGTAACAAATTATTTTAAACAACTGTAATGATGAATTTATTTATTCATTGGTTATAGATAAATTGGAAAAATCTCAATGCCCATGTTGGGGCCCAAATTTTTTATATATACCAATTTTCCCGAATATGGTTGAATCTTGAATTGTATATTGTATGTTCGCCTCTAGGAGATTATATAGATAGAACTGAATAGTATTCATAGACCATGATCAGAGTCTAAAAATCAATCAAGACCCCAAAAGAGATATGGAATTATAACAACAATGAAACCAACATACAAACAAACAATTTGTAATATAAAATATTTGTGCTTAAATATCTCATAAACTTGGACACACACTTGTGTCATCATCCATTCTGGTTTTATTTTATTCTTATCAAACTGGATAGAATAACCACTATATTCATTGTCCATGGATTTATAATGATACTACCAACTAAATAAAACAATTCCAATAGATTACATACTGAACATGGAACTATAAAATTCAATCTTGACCATTTAACTATTGTTATACCACCAATGACAGACTTTACACATGTAACCTCAACATGATTTCACTATCATAGTTTTTTCATTTCATCATAGTATGCGATCAAATGGAACACATTGATAATGATTTAATTTTAGGATATAGATACACATATCCATATATAATAATAACCAATGAAACCCATAAAAGTTTGAGTTCTGATTGGATGGTCTATCCTCATTATCAAAAGTACTAGAGATCACCAAGTAATAACATCATGAAAAAAAGTCCCAATTCTTGTGATCCCCCAACATATCAAACTTATATGTCTTGAGCTTCCAATAATAAATATGTTTTTAAACCATAGGGAAAATATTTTAGGTTACTATCATAGTATCTCAAGGTTCCCATAGTAGCTTGTGATAAATTATATCCTTTTTATGTTATAATTGACCAGGAAAATTACCAATTAAATAATTGATGAAAAATGTTTACATTGTAATGGTCGATGAAAATCACGTATATCTCACTATATACCTAATTTGGTAAAAAAATATTATTTTTACATTGGGTCTAGGGAGCATACTATTACAACAGATAATTGGGAAACAAGTACATCAAGTCTGATCTAAGAAACACATAGGACACATGAATGCAACTAACGAGGCATATAGTACCATTGACGTGATGAATTTATATATTTTGAGAGTATCATGAGTTGTTATTCTCTTTAATAAGACCAATGTGTTGTTATAATGTTCCCTATTGAACACCGCTACCTCATAAAGAGGAATAGAGAGACCCCATTTCTCCACTTCTATAATCCTGCCTTTCTTCCTCAATTTATCAAAGCTATGCTGAGTCCTCATGTTCTGAATCTCATTGGTAGTTTCTTGATGATTCAGATTTCGACTTCATATTTGTAAAGATCCAGAAAAACTATGTTGATAGGAGATGGAGACCACTGGAGTTTGAGGATGGCGACCACATTTTCTTACGGGTCACACCTCGACGAGGTCTACGGGGATGTGGCCGAGGTGGCAAGTTATCTCTGAGGTTCAAAAGACATTTCTAGGTCCTCAGTATGGAAGGAAAAGTGGTTTACCTCCTGGCCTTTCCACCCTAGTTTCACCAGGTGCACGACGTCATCCACATATCTCAGCTGAGGAGATGTGTGCACGACCTAACCGTCATCATCGATCACTGAGAGCTGGACATCGATGACGAGACGACATTCTTGGAGGTCCCGGTGGAGATTGAGGATCTAAAAGAGAGAGACCTACGTGGAAAGTGTATTCCTCTGGTGGGCATTCATTGGTAGCACGAGAACCTCCAGGAGAACACATGGGAGATGGAGGCTAAGATGCGTGCGTAGTACCCTCAATTGTTTTCCTAGTTTATGCTGTAGATTTACGGGGACATAAAGCCCTGAGGTGGGAGTAATGTAAAGACCCAGAAATTTCAAGAAATTTTTTTTCTTAATTTATTTGGAATATTACGAGTCTCTGGCTTCTGACGGCACATGATTCCGAGGCCCGGTGTGCACAGAATCAATTTCAGATGTTTATCTCGGGTACGTTCAGTAAACGAATAAGCGGGTTTTTCCTGTCTTTTGATCCGGAACTCGGAATTGAAATATGAGGGAACCGATGATCTCGATGCACCGGTAATTGCATAGGGGGACCTTTGCTACAGTTGCGTTTTGAGCAGGTTGAGGTTTAATATTGGGGATTTAGAATAAAATAAATAAAATTTTTGTGTACAAATTTTATTTAAGGAAGGTGGGTTTTATCCTACAAATAGGGAGTTTGAGGTGGGGCCGACACCCACCTATCCTCCCATGGGAGGGTTTAGTGTGGTCGGCCCCACATGAACCCCTAACTCTTCACCTCCCCATAACCCCCCTTAACACCTTTAATCTTCCCTTGCATTTAATATTTTGACAACACCACCCATTAATTATGTGGAGTCTCTCCACCTCCCTCTCTTTAGGAAAGCCAACACAATTAATTTATTACATCATTAATTAATACATGGTGTCAAAAACTCATTTGAATTTTTGTGATTTTCTTGGAAAGGTTAATATATGGGAGAGTATTAATTTTATATTGGGGGTTGGAAAATATTTGGTGGGGGATCCATTGGAGACTTTGGAGGAGAGCTTCATCCCTCACCAACGAAGAACAACTCCGACGTTCTCTTCACGAAGATCAGTTATACTTCCACAAGATCTCCAACGAACGACACTCAATCCGGGATCGAAGGCTTGTGGAAGCGATGAGCGCCAATGATCGTCTTCACCTTTATCTCCTCCCTTGTGATGACATCAACGAGCCAACATGCACCCTCTCGCGATATCGTCATCGAACGGAGAACCTTGAGGTAGGGGTTGTTTTTTTTGGGTTTTAATACCGTTCATCATCGTTCATCATTTCCCGAGTTTCGTAAGGCCGCATGATACCGTCTTGACGAGGAAGGGCTTGGACCGCACGAACACGGTCCGAACCTTCCCCATTCATTTGTTGAATGTGGACGATAGAGGCGGACTACGAAGAACCGGCCGGGCCGGGCCCATCATGAGCATATCGTCAAAGACTAATTGTCGGGTCGCCGAAAAGGTCTGGCACTGTTGTGTCGCACATAGTAGAGCCGGAACACGGCCTTTCCGAGCCGCGGCTGAGGGGCGCGACGCCGTCGCGCCGCGCCAGAGCTACTAGGGGCCGTAGCCAGGGCGGACTGCGGCGGTGGGGCGCGGCGCCGGTGCGCTGCGCCAGTCAAACTACGCCACTGCCTAAGGCCACATCGAATCTCAAAGGGGCGGCCGACAATGTCGGCCGCCAGCACCACCTAGATGTGGGACCCAAGGGGGTCCCCCGGTTACCAAGGGCAGACCTTAATGGTCTGCCGTTTCCGAAGAACCGGGTGGTGTAACCCCCCCTGGTCGCCCAGCCACACGACCAACTGCATGGGTCACGTGGACCGGATCACGTCAGCCTGTCCGGTCTGTGCCCAATCTGGTCAGACCCAGGTCGGGTCGACCAGGTTCGGGACGACCCTGGGGGTGTTGGGTCGGGCCCAAACCCCTATTTTCGGACTATCTTTAGTTAAAAGCCCATAACATGAGTTTTGGACCTCCGATCGATGTACCTTCTGTTGTGTAATAATCCTTGGATCGAGACGGTCGTTTCAGTATATTACACTCAAGGTTTCGGCGAAGTATGGGTACGTCCGGGTCGGTTCGAACCCAAAACAAACCGGGCCTTCAGAGCGGAAACGCTTATAACTTGTGTTCCGGACGTCCGATTGACTTGTCATTGACTTTGTTGGATTCCTCTTTATGAGAAGGTTATTTTAGTATACTTAACCTAAGGTTTTGACGTAGTTGGAATATGGCCAGGGTGGATTGTACACGAAATCCAATTGGGCCCGTGGAATGTAAATACTAATAACTCTCCGACCGGACGTCCGTTTGACGAACCATCAGCAGAGTAGGTAATCACTTTGAGAAACGCTTCCTTTGAGAATACCCAATGGGTGTTCGGGGTACAATTGAGATAAGATTGGGTTGGTTGGTACACGAAACCAACCGGGCCCCCGGGACTAAAAGGCTAATAACTCACAGACCGGGCGTCCGATTGACGCGCCGTCTATTGTGTTGAGACCCCTTCGACGATATAGATCTTTTGAGATAATCTAAGTGAATTTTGGACATCTATGGATATCATTAGGGTTATAAACGATCGTATTTCTAACTGGGCCCCTGGAACGGAAAAGCCTTTTTCTCTCAGGCCGGGCATCCAGTTGACGTGTCGTCTGTTGCGTCAAGTTCCTATTGTCGAGATGGTACTTTGGGATACATCAACTCTGGACTTTTTGACAGTTGATGTATCGAACCTCTTGGCTCGTGGAGCAGACCCTCCCAGAATCGAGCATGCTGTGTGCGGAAACCCTAGAGCAGGCTACGACAGCGACGCCGATGACAACTGTACTTGGATCCTACGTGGGTTCGGCAGTGAGAACGACTGTACATAGATCCTCCGTGGGTTCGGTAACAATGACGACTGTACTAGGATCCTCCCTGGGTTGGGCAGTGATGACGACTGTACTTGGATCCTCAGTGGGTTCGGCAGTGATGACGACTATACTAAGATCCTCTGTGGGTTCGACTGTGAGGATGACTGTACTTGGATCCTACGTGGGTTCGGCAGCGATGGTTACTGTACTTGGATCCTTTGTGGGTTCGTCAGCGACAACTTCTATAATTAGATCCTACATGGGTTCAGCAGGAGAGATGAATCAGAGGCTACATCTATCATCTCCACCACTCTTCGTGAGTAGTATACCTGTGTGAGCTGAGTATTGAATTTCAGTCATTAACATCGATGTGATTAACATTCTTTCCTGTGTGGACGGGATTGTGCATTCCCCTGTGTACTGGGTTGAACATGGGATCGTGAGTTGGAGCCGAACTAGAATTGATGACTTAGGTATATGTATGAGAATATACCAATGTAGAGTTGGGTGATACTTTATGATTGTATATTTTATTCGTGGTTTATACCTTGAGTATTTTGGGAGACCTTAGGGGGTCTCAGGGTCTATACTAAGTATCGTATACTCACCCCTACACGGGTTATGACCTCACTAAGTTGTGTCGTATGCAAACTATAGACAACACTGATCGAGGTGGAGTCTTGTGGAGCGGGATGCTATCGGGAGGTTGACCACTTGGCGGAAAGTACACGAAGCGGATGACCAGACCCGAGGAGCTGATGAGATCATTTGTACCCACCCTTCAGGTGGGATATCTGGAGGACGACTCAGTGGTTGCTGGTTTACTTTACTGTAGCTGTTCTTTCTTTTCTGTTGTACTATACTTTCAGTTAGGCTTGCATTCTGTCCCATTTACATTCCAACACTTACTTTTGTACAAATTTTACTTATTGTTTACTTCAGTTTGCGTACTCTGTTGCATTTCTTTACTAATATAAAGGATATGCATTCCCTTTTATCGGGATCAATTCCTTTGGTGCTAGTCTCCATCCCCTGGCCTATGGAAGGCGGGCTTGGGGTAGTCATGACACGGGCCCTGAGGACAGGTTGTGACAAGAGTTCACAGAAATATTTGTGCTCTTGAATATCACATTGGATGTGTGATTCAAGCATCAAAGGCCTTAGGTGGATTCCGTTGTCATATTCATCTTCAACTCCTAGGACCTCCACGAAAGAGTTCTAGTGGGATTTCTAGACAATCCTCACATCATGATATGATTTTCATTATAGGAGGACCTCATTAGTTCCTAGTCAAGGCCCCCCTGTGCTGCAATAGTTTCAGGTTCATTTTTATTATATGGTCATTAGAATTTCATAGGAAGTGTGACCCACCTTCTTTCAAGATTTGTGTCAGCTTCCCCAACCTCCCGATTTTATTCAAAAACCCCTCTATTTTTAAAATTATCAACAATATTATAGATAGATATCTATGCTCATATAGCCGCACAGAATCTATTTGTCACCTGTTGAATCTGCAAGTGAGTGTTGGAATGAATGTATCTATAATTACCTTTGATTATGTATGGATAAAAATCGGTGAAGAGTGTTGGTGTAAACAACATGCAGTTTATGAGAGCTGGCCCGAATTTTGCTCATCTTGTAGGCGGTTGCGACATAACTCAAATGTATGTAGATGGGGGTATTCAAAGATGGAGGATAAGGGTATGGGTCACTAGGTTGTTCAGATGGCAACCATGATGGTGGGTAGCGACGAACAATTAGAAGCGGGTAGAGAGAATAGTGAAGAGGAACTGCAGTTGTTGTGGCTGAGGGAGAAGGAAGAATGTGACAATTCTTCAACCAATTGGAATGCGAGTGTTGAGGTAGTTCTGGGTTCCGAGGGTGGGAAAAAGTCCATGGACCATCATCTGAATATGCAGGTGTCCGTGGTTTTTATCAAAAATAGGAACGATATCGGGGGTCCTTCCAACCATAGTCTAGAGAGAGGGGAGGAAAGGTCTCCGCATGAGGATGCCCATGTGTAAATTCAGAGGAATGTGAAGGATATAGTCCTAGAACCGATTACTAGAGGTGTACAGGTTGTATCGACTGATTTAGGTTCATAGGAATTATGGAAAGATAGTGGGGTAGGAGTAAGGGGAAGTAGAGACAAGAAATGGACACACCCATTATTAACAGAGGAGAAGATACACGGGGTTAGGGTTTTATGAACCAGACTCCAGTCTATTTGAGAAATAGGTTCAAAGGCCTCCCAGAAGCGAATGTCTGTTCATATTCAGATATCCATGAGATGAGAGGTGTGGGATGAAGGAAGGAACTCAATGGGAATAAACCCGGACTCTCGGCAGATGAAGCATTAAACCCGAGGAGTAGCTGGAGTGTTAGGAGGAGGAAGGGGAAGAAGGATTAGTCCTCACTACCTCATCCTTTGGAGACTCAATCGACAAAAAGTTAAATGGAAATTATTTTTTTTGTGAAAATCAAAGTCTTAAGAGAACAGGGGGCCAAGAGGTTCAATCTTTGGATTTGATTTTATGTTCCAATGGGGAAGTGGCCGAGTAGGTATTGGTTCTGAATGCAATTGAAGAGGAGGAAACCAAGATGATGGGGAGGTCACTAAGAGTGTACCTTAATGAGGAGAAATATTCTTGTATTGTCAAGAAAGATCTCATATTGATGGGAGGATTAATTAAAGATATGATCATTATAGAGGAGTATATCCCATCTAGGGATCAGCTAGCTTCGGAGCTTTAAAAGCTGATGACCAATGTACCAAACACTCACGTCTCAACATTATCAAAGAAAAGTGTTCTGGGAAGCGGGATCTGGTGATCATAAGTTACTCTTTTATTATTCTTTTTTTGTTGGTTTTCTGAGCTTGGTTGTTTTGGTGGAATATTGTGCGTACAGTCTGGAGTTAGGTTCTTTATCTGGTTTGTTATGTTGAAAATCATGCGCTTGTAATAACCACATCATGCAGAATTTCTCCAGATGGGGATTAGAGCACAGATTCTTCACTGGAGCCTGAATTTTATATTTCTTTCATTGAGAGGGTATGGCTTCGCCATTAGTTCCGAGCCCGTGCAATTACACATGGGACTACTCACCTAAGGGTCATCCTTTGATAAAAGCTGTGATATGGTGCAACTGTCGGGGAGGAGCAGGTCACGTGTTTGTTCTTTTATGTTTTGGTTTTGATGTAGTTGGTGTTGGACTCCATGGTTTCTAAAATATCCTTAAAATTGTTTTGAAAATAAAAAAGAAATTTTTAGTCTAATATGAATACAAAAATTCAACCCCATATATTTCTATCACTACATAAATGAGCAACCTCCTCTAGTGAAGACAACTTTGGTTTAACCTTTCTGAAACCATCCCTAAAAATAGTTACAAAATATGTAACCAAGTAAACCCATGGAAATAAAGTCGGGAGAGGACCATTTGGAAGACATTTCCCACAACATATGGAAAATAATTAATATTCCATGAATTAATGAATGAGTCAATTAACATGAAATTTTAAAAAACTATGTTTTTTCATGTTATCAATTTCTAAATAAATGGAGACCAAAAATAAAACTGCTAATGTTTCCATAAAAGTCACTCTTTTGGGATCAAATAATTAGAATATTTTCAACAAAAAATGTCATCATGTATGGATTAACTATTACACATAAGTCCATAAAACCACCCATAAAATGATCGATAACAATTATACTAAATAGTTTTTGAAGAAACAATTTATAGTTAAAAAATTCTTATAGAAAATAAATATTTTACAAAAAATAATTTATAAGTTTATAGTTTTGGAAACTACCTCTACTAGAAATCGTACAATATTCAACACTACTATTTATTAGTGTTGATATAGGATCCATTCATCAAGAATCAAAAAACAGCTAATAAAAGATATATTTTATAAAAAAAAATATCACTAACAATGATTTATCAATATATAAATATATCTATATTAATATGAATATAATATATTTTATAAAATATTATTTATATAATACTAAATATGAATTTACACGTAATATATAATATATTTAGTGAAATAATGCCTTATAAAATAATTAGAAGTTAATATTAAATTAAAATTTTCTAATTATTGGATGACATAAAAATTTAATAAAATAATGCAGTATCTTACATAAATTACAAAATATCGCATGGAATTAAAAAATCCATAATTTCTGATTAGAGGGGTTTTTTGGGTTATATCATATATCAAATCAAATCTTGATACAATAACATGACCCTAAGTCCCAATTTAATTTTTTAGATAAAAATGTCTAAAAATGCCTCTATATATTTGTTTTTTAGGGTAACTTAATTATTAAATATTTGATGTTATTTTATCCCTTGTTTAAGGGGTCCCTCTATTCATTTTTTAATTAATATTAAATTTATTTTTTGTTATTACAATCATAGGGATATTTATTTGGTTTAAATTTTAAAATTTTACATATTATATTTCAATTTATAATTAACTATATACATAATTCCATATGTATACATATTATATGTCAATTTAAAAAACAATCAATAAAAAATATTTAAAAAAAAAATTAGTTTTTAAATAGATAAAACATTTGGAAATTAATATTTATATTCATTATATTTTGAATAACAAACCTTCCATCTTATTTACTATATAAAAATATATTAATATGTATACCTATACAAGTAATTTAAATATATAAATGAGTGTGTGTCAATAAAAATATACATATTTATGAGTATATACTAATATATATAAATAAATACACAAGTGATGATATTTGTGTTTTTATGTGTTAAATTTAGATTTCTATGTGTGTGTAAATATATTCAAGTATGTGTGCATAAATGTTGTGTAAATACAACATATTGAAATTTAGATACATAAATATGTCATTATTATTAAATATTTTATATAAACATATTTACAATAAATATATATAAATAATTTATAAAAAAATTATATCTATATATAAAATTCTTTGTAAATCTGTATAAATATATTTTTAAATATATAGAAATATAAACATAAATGTAAATAGGAAAAATATTTAAATATGGATTTATAATATATAGACATAATTTTAAAATGAATTTAGAAATAATTATATAAATTTAAAAAATTATATGAATAAATATATAAATAAATATTTATATCAAAAATATTATACTAATATTGATGGAATATTGGTAATGATATTTTTCCTTGAAGGATGTGGCCATGGGCTCAATTATAGGAACGTTCTAGGACGAAGTGTGTGAAATTTGCAGATAAAGGGGGTAGGCTCTAGTAAGGATTATGATGGGAATGCAAGGAGAACATATAGTTGATAAATGGGGATTGAATGATGATAAATTGATTGGGATGAAAAAAAATAATTATATATTTTTAATTTTATCAATTCTCATAAACATTGATGATAAATGTTTTCATTATCAACAATTAAAAATGTATGTATAAATACGCCCTTTATCAGTGTTAAAAAATTACTGATAATGTGACCATTATAAGAACATTTTTAGTGATGACAATGGTGACATTTATGAGTTCTTTTGTTACTATAGATAAATGGCTTGGAATTTTATGTGGACATAGAATGTGAGTTCATTATTGAACATAAAAATACCATTTAAAAGTATGATCTGTAGTAATACACATTGGTCTTCATGAAATTAATTTTGAAAACTATGAGTTCATTTAAAAATATGGATTTTAGATACAAGGTAATAATGATATTAAATTCATTACTATAATATATATAAAATGTTGAATATTATTAAATGATCATGATATTTTTAAAGTAACACATTCATTCACTCTTATTTTAAAAAATGAGTAATTTAATCTTGGACATCTAAAAAGTACGCATACAAAGTTCAAACAAGTTGAAAATAAAGTAAATGATTTACATAGTATAATTTTCATATGATTGAGAAAATGGTTTTTATCTTCTTTCACAAAATTAACATAGATGATCCAATACAGTAGTGGGCCAATCCATTCATTTGACATTACTTATTCATTCACTACTAGAAAAATGTGCATCCACAACCACAAAAAACCGTCACGAAATGGTCTTCTACGACACAGGTGAACACTATGTGAACATTTTTATTTGTTTAGGTTTATCGGGTCGAAACTACAATATTCACAATCGCTAATGGTGGTCATAGTAGGCATGGGAGGCTATTTTGGTTTTCATGGTAAATGTGGTCCAAAATACTCCTTTTTCAACGACATGTGGTTACTACCATATGTATTTTCAAAAATATTTCACAAGGGACTGAAAATAGTGTCTACTATAGTTAATTTTTACTATCAAATTATGAATATTTATATATTTATCCATTATTATTTATAGTATAGAATCAATTAATATTAATTCAAAAAAATAAAAAAACATTATAAATTAAATTTCAATTTTTATAAAACATAAATCAAATGAAAAAAATTTATTGTAATTTGAATAATTTACTCATGATTTTTTACAATTAATAAATTAAATAATAAAAAACCACCGACAACATCAATTCATGCAAATAAACAAACATATGTCATCCCTCCCATGAGATTCGAGTCACGAAACCAATTAATTGTTCTGCAGTATAAAAAATTTAAAAACCATTCAAATATGAAAAGATATTATGAAATATTATAATATAGTAAAATAAATGAATTATATGATAAGATTAAATAGGAAAATAAATAATATACCAAATTTATAAAAAACAAGTGCCACAATGAGAACATCTTAAAATCAAATAAAATCAATATGAAACTACCAAAACCTCTAACTAGATAAATGTGTAAAAATCATAAACCATATAATAATGTATGACTAAAATTTTATAATAATAAGGTCCCTTAAATAAATGAAAATTTTGGAAACATAACATCTTTACCAAAAAATCTATCTGCCTTTGGAAAATATTTTTAATATATCATACTCCCATAGAATATAGATATTAAAAATTTTAAAACATATCATGGGGTATAATTAAATTGAAAAATAAACAAGGGAACATTATAAAATAATCATTAGCATAATATGGGTACTAGAAAATAGGAAAAAATACTTATGTGTCTTTGAATGTACTAGAAAGTCATTAAAAATATCTAACAAAATATAGATTCGTAATTATTGTTAATTTTCTGGCCAGTAAAATTTTTTCAAATATAACGGAATACTATTAATTAAATTAAAATGAATGTAACACATCCAAATTGATAGAGAAGAAATTCTTGTCAGTCATGTGACTGATCGCTGGATGACTTATATTGTTGATGAAAATAACTACCCATGTTTAAATCCAACACATATAATTGTAGATAATGAAATATTATTGAACAATTTGTTAAAAATTTACATGTACTTGTAATTACAAAAAAGTGTGTCAGAGAAAACTATTGGTGGTCATACTCGGCCGCTCTACTCATTCATCCTATATTCAACCTCCACGAGTAGTCTCTAGAGATCCCTAGTAGTCATCTATATCTCATGAAAATACTCTTTAGTATATACATGTAGTCAATCACATGCATCCAAATCTAAACTAATATTTCCAAGAGGGATGTCAGTGCCTTATGTGAGCATATAACCATAACCACATGCACCTATGATGCGATGAAATATTTCATCACATTTGGCTATGATCTCTTGGTCTTCTTATAGAATATAATTCAAATCCCCATTAAATTGTTACTATTTTAAGTACCAATAGATAAATAATATTTTTGAAATTATAATCAATAATTTCATGAGTGGTATAATAATAAATAATAAAAATCATACCAGCATCCTCTAGATATTCTCCACAGTGATCTGTGACCCATAGATCCATTCTATCTATTTTATTTCCAAACTCATAAAATTAAACACGAACACATATAAATATATATTTGAAAGTTTACTTATCAAAAAATTTATATACATGTCAATATATTTTATTTCAAATAAATTTGAACATACAGAGTGTCAAAACTGATACATGTGTTGATACCCTATCCAATGAGGGGATCCCTATAATGCATGATTATTTTCATTATTATTAGACTGTTCATTCATTATAATTAAATGTAATCAAAGAGTATTGAATTTTTTTGATTTTAAAACATGGATATATAAATTGGATGAATATTATTTGGGTAAATTTGTAAAATTTTATGTTAAAGATAAGTTTTATTATGATATATTTTTCAAATAACAAATTACATGTATTCCATATAAGTATACAGTAGGATACTCCCGTTTGGTTTAATTGTTGGAGTACTCGAGGAACATTGAAAATTTTATTACATTTTAATAATAATTAAATTCCATAACATATGTGTTAAAAAATATTAATAAATTCAATTGTTGAATGTACTTGAAGAGGTAAATGATAATGATTTAGATCAACATTATATAATTGAAACATATGTGTGTATTCGACATATGGTAGGGTGAGTATGGAGCTGTAACCCTCTTATGGATAGTGAAGATGAATATACATCCCACCCAAAAGGAAATGGTTCAATCAGAGAAGAACCGACTCTCCTTCTCCATAATGACATATCTAAATTAAAAAAATGAAAGGAAGAATTATTAACAATAAAATATATTTTCAAAGCAATAAATTCATATTACCTATTGAAGGAGGCACCAAAGATGAAGTTCCAATGATCTGATAGGTGATCATTAATGGATTTGTATGTGTTCCCTGACTAAAAATCTCTTCCAACATCTATCCATGAACTCTCTACATTTTTTAATACATGACTCCATAGAAAATAAAATTATTAAAATGAATAATTAGAATTTATTAATAATAGTTATCAAAATTTTAAAGTCAAGTATCATCATAGAAAAGAATAAAAAAACATTTCACCAATGATTTGAGTCTACTATGTCTCCATCAACGTTCTCCCTCACCAAAGGGATATCCTCATTATCAAGCATCATTGTATTTTCATTATGATTTTTCGATGGACATCTATTAATGTGAAGTTAATTTAAAAAAATACAAATACCCCTCAACATATATCTTTAGGAAAAATTTAAATTAGTATAAAAATGAATAGTAAAAAATCAAACATTCTCATATTGAGAGGGAAAAATGATTTTCTCACTTTTGACATGGTAAAATATATATAGTAAACTATAAAAATTTAATAATATAAAATTAAATTTATCGTATATTTTATAATGTATTGGATCTACTTAATTACCCTTCAAGAAAAAAACATTTTGAACCATAACAATTTGTTGTATTTTTGTAGCCTGATCCGTTTGGATGATGTAGGTCCAAATGATAGTAACCCATACTAAACCTAAGTCTATGAAATTAACAGGTTGAGATCTGAGGGGAGTGAATTCAGGGTTTTAGGGGGGGAAATGACCCATTGTCTAGGGGTTAGTGGGATGAAGTCCTTTGAACCAGATTTTCTGGGACTATTGAAACTCTGAAGACTGTAGTAGAGCTAACCTGGGGACCAAATAGTGAACCATATCAGTTTGAGATTTAACATAGTTACTATATAATAATGGTCCTTTGAGACATCAATGTTATAGATTTGTGGAATTAATTCCACCATCCACTGTAGCGACTTAAAATTGAGTTCCAACAAAATTGTATCAGTTTCGACTTCTAAGCACCATTCACTTTATCATAATTGACTTATTGTGCATTAGGCAGCGAAATTATTTGTCTTATTTGAATGTTCATTCATATTGGGTTTTTGTTTGTGTATGAAACAGTGATATCCTAGTAATTATGATTCTAAATTCTAGTGAATTGGTTCCTCCTCTTCGTGGATTGAGATATTTTTACCAAACCGTATAAGTCATTGTACTTGAGTTCATCATCATCATGTTACCCTGTTTCATCGTTTTCCTCATCCCTAAACCTATGTCTCTATAACTCATGATGTTTCTAAAATCATATATATAACGTTAATGATGTCTCTCAGTTTCCTATAATAGTATCCAATATTAATACAAGGATAATTGACACAATAATTTTGTATTACCAATTCTGATCTACATCAGAAATGTGAAATCGAAAACCCATTGCATCACAACTATTATATCATCATGTATTATAAAATTATACATCAATTATTTCATTGAATTAATCTAATAATAGAAGCTCACTTGAATGTATTATGATGGATACCGACATAAATCACACAAATATGATCATATTTCTTCAACAAATATATTAAAACGCCAAAAATTAAATTAATTAGTTAAATAGATACCAAATTTTTGAACCATTCTAGGAATTTTTCATTATGAAATTGTTTAATATAAGGTATAGTCACATGAAAAATCCATATTGGAATATATAAAATGTTTTTCCTAATTAATAAATATAATATTTATATAAATAAATAATTTTTATAAAATTTTTTTTACAAGTTATTATATTCCTGAGTAAATAACAACATACCAAATCAATTCCTGAATCCTTTATGTGTTAAACAACACATAATAATTCATTTAAATACATTCCAAATTAGCTAAATAAAATTATGTTCCTTATCCCATGGGGACACTATGCATTAATATTTAATATTGAAATTATTTTCAATATCATCAAGAAGTAATTTAAAAAAATCATGCATTTTCCCATCAAATAATTGTTTTCAATTAATAATTCTAGGTATTATTTATCATAGAAAAATATATTCAAGGTATTTATATTTGTCTCAACTAGGAAAATCCATCTAAACATTATAGATCCACCAGTAATTAGTTCATCAAATAACTATAAATTCTTGTGAACCATAATACCATGAAAATTATTTGGGAATTTTTGTATTGATGACATAATATAAGAACAATAATATCCTTTATAACCCAACAATATGTAGCTCCGACATTTATAGAACCCAATTTCATGAGAAAATTACTGACCCTGATTAATGGTTTCAAAAAATTATCTAGAAATGAATTATGAATTGATATGGGATTGTTTTATGTAACATTAGATTTTCGAGGATCATCAGTCATTGTAGTCTTTTTTCATCACTGTTAACCCACATTGAAATATTATATTAAAATCAATTATGAACCTTAATTGTTTTCAAAATCGGTAGAAATTCTATTTCCATCATTTCTCATAATTAATTTGGAAGTTGTAATTTTATATTAATTATTTTTACCAAGAGTAAATATAAAGGTTCTCTCAAACACATTTACTAAAAATAATAATGATTATTGATATTATCATTAGATTTACCCTAAACAATAAAAAATTGTCTATAATACATCATCACATATATTTTTTCTAATATTCATGTTTCAATATTGTACATCATAATTTTATCTTTCCATTATGGTAGATCAAAGAAAATAATCTCATTATTCCAATTATGTGTGTGTGTTCTTTGTGAAATTTTAATGTGGGGAATCTAGTGGAAAAAAATCGTGGAATTTATAGTAGATGATACATTTTTTTCTGGGAAAATTATGATAAATATTGACCACCTATTCATTATTTGGTAGATGACTGTATTCGCTGGTACAATTAAATTAAACATAATATTTTTTTAACTTATGCATCATAATAAGAAAACATATATGACTTATGTATACCATGTTCATGAAATTTTTCATCCATATGTATTTTATACTTCTATTATAATATGGGAACAAAAATTTTCCATATATAATCCATCTTTATAGATTCTCATGGTCCAAAATGTTGTTAATTTTCAAGAATAAAGTTTCATTAATTTTAAACATTTATTGAACTAGAGTAAAAAAATGTTATCAGCCCTTTTAGTCAATAATTCATTAAAATTAATAATCAGTGGATGTATATAAACATCAATATTTTCACCATGTCATCTTTTCCAACAAATTATTATAGAAAATTTAAATGTCTTTTCATGAAAACCATGATGGATAATGGTATGGAAACAACAATACTAGAAACTTGTTATGTGTTACTTAAACCAATGATTTGAATGGATTGAACCCATTAGATGAGAAACCGATATGGAAATTGTGAATGTCTTGTGAAAACTATGGTTTCTTCATATCAAGAACCTTAAATGCATAAAAGTTTTCTGGGTGAGTTAGATTATCGATTACAATATTCTTCTTTTCATTCCATCGCATCATCTTTGATATTTTAGATGACATAAAATGATTATTTAGTCTTGGATTTAGATTATAATATCTCATTATTTTCATAAAGATCCACTTTCGATGTGTCGGTCCTGCACATGATTAATTATGATGAGTTCATTTTCATCCATTTTCCTTTTAAATAGATGAATTAAAAATAATGAAACTATCAATATTATAATTCTCCATTCAATGAAACATGGAATTATTCTAACATGCATCTAATATATCATATTTATAACCAACATATTCATTTAAATATCATTCTTGGTTGAATGATTTGGATGATTTTCACTAATGGACAAGACCTTATCAAATAATTGTCGTAACATTTCAAAATATGTATAAATTCATTTATTAAGAGTCTTCAAGTGTATTAATTCCATTATAAAAGACAACTTATAAAAATTTATACATCTCAGGTATAGTTCAATCTAATCATCCTCAGAAATATAAAAAAATTAAAGATCCCCCCATCAATTCTCGCAAAATGGATACTTTTATTTAATATATCAAGTCCTAAAATAATATATTTGTGAAAAAACTCTTCTCTTAATCATTGTAACATTAAATTCATTTGATTTTCAGCTATATTATTAACCTCTAAAATAATGGATTGTCTTTATTGACTAAATTAATCATATAATTCCCCATGTCGATCCCTTATCTTATAATTATTTTAAAAACTATAAAAATTCAAATGGTCTTAAAATTTATCATTTGAATGAATTATATATTTTAAAATTTCTATAAGGACAACCAATTTAATTATTTTGTATAAAATTCATGATAAAAATGAATTATTTGATACCCTCATGTATTCTTTATAACATATTTGAAATATCAATATATCTTTTATCCATTCCTCACACTAATAATTCCCAAAACTAGTTAAAAAATAAACTACAAGAAAATTGAAACAAGATGATATTTTGTTAGAATAAAAAGTTGTTAGCTTGAAAAATAATTCAGACATATATTTAAAAATATTACCTAACAATAAAAATTAAAGAAAATTTAATTTAAATATATAATATGGTGTTTTATAAACCATCCGCTTTTCAGAACACATTATTTAAATATTTAGATTTAAAAGAAAATACGGATTAATAATTATCACTTAAAAATTTAACAAATTCCACAAAAAATGAATGAACTTACTAAAAATAATATATCATATATTTTGAAGACTTCCCATAAAAAAAATCAATACCAATATAACATTGTCATGGAAATTAATAATCATCTCTAACATTTATCAAGATTTAAAACAGTAATTAAAATTAATTGAAACAATCAAATGATGAGATAATTAATTAAAATTCAAGGAATAGAAAAAATAGAAACATTAAAAAAATTAATAATTTATATTTAGGAAACAATATGAACAAACAATAAAAAATTAGTCCAAAAGTATGAACTAAGTATAAATTTAACAAGATTAAATTGTGACTTAATTAAAAAAATATCATATCATTTTAATTTCATTAATAAAAAATCAATATCAACTACCACATAGTAATGAATAATTATTTGAGCAATTAATCAACATTTAAACCAGAAATTCCATTTCAAAATATAAATAATAATAAAATATATTGTATTATTTAAATATAATTTATAGAAAAATTAAAATCCATACTAAATTAAATTCACAAAATGATTGAATTAAAAATAGTCAATTAGAGATATAAATTTATGATTTATAATACCTTTTGTGTAGGAATCTTCTTGTAATGTGATGATTCCTTGGAGAATATTTAATAAATGAAGGAAAATGATGCAGAATAGGTATAGATGATTTGAGAAAGGAAATATAAAATTTTATGGATGTGGAATCATGGGTACTCATCCAGGGAATGGGGAAACAAATTGGGATGTTAGAGGAAAGGTCTTTAAGTGGCCATGCTTTATTGGGTATGTTGGAGATAGATCAAGCCATATTTTAGGAGTGATAAGGAGGGTAGGGGGAAGCTTCAAAGTTCTCAAGTAGGGGTGGGAGGGGAGTAGGCCGCATATAGTTGTGTTTGGTTGGTTGGGGGATGTCGTGTTGTGATGGGGTTTAGGGGAGGGGTTGGGGCCTGAGTGTTGGTGGGTGTAGTGATTCACCAATCACAATGAGAGATGAATGTAGGGAGAAAAAAAATATTTATTTCCCAAAGAATAATTGTTACTAATTAACAATCCCACACACCATCCTTTCTTTATCACACATGGATACCTGGAGGCTCTCTTTGGATGGAAGATCAATCATGGTTCAAATGGATGGATGGTGGATGGCTCCCCATGCCTATCTTAAATAGTCATAGTGTGAGTTTTATGTGTGACAAAACTACCCCACCAATCCCTGCTTGTCCCCAAAAACCATGGACTACTCCCATGGATACCAAATTAATATAGGTGATCATTTAGAATGTGTAGTATCCATGTTGGAAGTCATGGGTTTTTGAGATTGGTGCTTGGACCACATTCAAGGTAGCTATATAAAACTCGAACAATTCTACCCCCTCCTACCAAAATCTATAGGGGATACAGAAAATGTGTACATTCTATAGGGAAACTGCCTTTATAAAAAAATAATTCAGGAACTCCTTGTGGATCATCACAAGGCACATCAACCTTTGGTCCATCTCCCTACGTATCTAATGACAGAAAATGTCAATTTTATTTGTTTGAGAATGTTACATGATGTAATTGATCAATTATGATGCACATTAACTATTGAAATAAATCATTTACTTCTTATAGATGGATCTAATATCCTGGAGAAAACACATTATCCACAACATATTCTTTTTATCTTCCAAAGTAGCAATGTAGTCTACTTATGTCATGGATAAAGTGACACATTTCTACAACCATAAATGCCATGAACAACACCTCTTGAAAATGTATAGATGTATCCATATATAGATACCCTACTATTAGTATTTTAAACCATATAATTTTTTTACATCCTCTCAATAGTGTTTTGAATCCCCCATAACAGAAACATATCCCCAAATTACATTTTTGATACCTCATGATCCATATGACAACATTCCAAGGATTCTTACTCAGATTTGTGAGAAATAAATTCCATATCACCACTAAATGGGAAATGTCTGGTCTAGTACTTATCTTAGGATACATCAATGTTCAACTACTAATGAGTATGGTATCACCCCCATCACCTCGATTTGTTCTTTTGATGATGGGAATTCAGTCTTTCTCAATGTCAAATGGCCATGAATAGTAATGGTAACTGGTTTGGATTTGTCTATGTCAAAATATTTAATAATGAATTCAACATAATTCTCCTGACATAGACATACCATCCTCCTCTTTGTATCATGAATTCTATGAATTCCCAAAATATGTGGTGATGCTCCCAAATCCTTCCATTCAAAAAATTTTAAAAACACCTTCTTAAACTGGCTAATCATCACTAAATCCTTCCTAATGATCAACATGTTATCAACATGTTATCTAAAATCTTTAGATATGAATAATGTCTACCTATTATGTCTACTTTTAGGTATGAAACACCCCAAATGAGACAAAATTTATTATACCAATTTCTAGGAGATCATTTTAGTCCATAAAATATTTTCATCAATTTGAAGATGTGGTTATCTTTCCCAAAAACCACAAAACAATTACGACACATTATATAGATCTATTCGAAGTGGTCACAATGATGAAAATATTTCTTTATATCAATCTATTTAGGTTCCAGGTTTGTTCTGAGAACCAATCCAAAACTAGCTTGGTTTGAATCCATATTCACCATGGGTGAAATGATATCATCAAAGTCAATTACTTTATTATGGTGGAATCCCTTAACTACCAAATGTGATTTTTTTACTTTCCCTCTATTTTTTCCATCCTTCATTAACATGAACACCCATTTGTTCTGTAGTGGATTCTTACCTTTGGGTAGTTCCACTAAATCATATGTTTGGTTCTTCATCAGAGAATCCATCTCATCTATTATTTCATGTATCCACTTATGTTTATTAGGATGAGACACTGCATATTAGTGTCTTACTTTCTCCCCATCATCAGTTAGCAATATGTACTCTATCGTTGAATATTTTTCCAATGGAATTAAACAATGTAAATATCTTAGAACATGTGAAATTTTAGTTTGAGGAGGAATAAAATTACCTAGATCCAACGATTTTTTTGAATCTTTAAGTGGATATGATTGAGTCTCTCCCATCTTAATATCCTCCTCCACTACCCCTTGGAGCAATGACGATAATAATTCGTTCCTAATCCACCTCTTCATTGATAGTTGGTGCTGGTACAAGGGTAAAATTAGTAATTGATTCCTTGACAGTATCCACTTAATAAATTATAGAATTTTTAATATCCTATATTGTCTGGTTATCCTGTAAAATGACATCATTTCTCATAATTACATTATTCTCATTTTGGTACTTGGTCTAGTATCTGAACTAATCATTTACATAATCCATAAAGATACATTGAGTCTATATGAAATCTATATTCTTTTAGATCTCCTTTGATACATGTTCAAATTAAAAACATACAAATACTCATAAGAGAAAGCAAGAGGGATGTTAAACAAATGATGTATTCTATGGAGTTTAAAAATATAGCGGCACTGATGGCGATCTATAGATGAGGTAGCATGAAACCTAAAAAGATTCTCCCCTGAATTGATTAGGATGTATAGACAAACTCATAATGCTTTTGAACATATCTTTTATTGTTTATTTCAACTGTTTTACAGTATTATTTTGTGGTGGGGTGAGTGGGACCATCCTCTCATATTGGATGACATGACTCCAGCAATAGGCATCAAATTCCCTAGATGTATACCCACTACCACTGTGTGAAGGAAATCACTTCATCTTACATATACATTCACACTCAGCCATAGAATGTTATATCTTGAGGTAGTATGGTAACTATTCCTCCATCGATCAGAAGAACAACCACACACTTCAAGACACATCAACAATAAATTATTGGAAATATTTTTTACCACCCAGTGAATCAACCTCTATAGGTCCTCATACATCACGGTGCACCAGATCCAACAAGATTGATCTCCTTGATGAAATATTATTTAATGGGAATCTATGGTACTTCCCACACAAGAAATATTTTCAAGGACAATATAATGAATCCATTTTAATAATTCTTTACTTATTCATGAGGGTATATATCCCTTTCTCACTCATGTGGCCAAGTCTCTTATTCCACATATTGGATTACATCTATTCTTCCACTTTTTTGAGGTCTTTTATACTTATCATCACAAGATTTTTTAATAACGTACTACATATGTGTCCTTAGGCGATGAAGATGATTCATTTCCTAATTTTCCACACTCTATTGATGAAGATGTTGTCATAGAGTCATCAATAAATGGTTATTCTTAATAAAATGTTTATTTGAAGGCTTGGAATATGGTGATAACACTTTAAGGTGATTGGGTATCCAATTTTCATCTTGATTTTGATATCAACCATGCCAAAAATCTCCAATGAACATTAATTCACCATCATAACTGTACCAAAGTCACCAACATGATACGTCAAGAAATACTCATGATTTAGAGTGACATGGTATGATGGAATAGTATTAACCACTCATTCTATGTCTTGTAATGATATGTTAACTTATTTATTTTGTCCATCCTTGGAGAAAATAAAAACTTCTTCAGTAACAGTCACATCTGAATCTCCATTCCTTGTTTTTTGGTTCCTACGTTTTCCATTTTCTTGTAGAAACACATGATAGTTCTTCTTCATGTGTTCATATATTCAGTAATTATAGCACTTTTATGTTGGCCTCCTAGTGTATTTGTATTTTACTATGATCATTATTTGACATCTACTTCATGCCCTCGACCTCCTCCTTGTTGTCTACCTCTCTTATCCAGGACAAGAGATTGTGTCTGGTTGAAACTCACATCCTTTATTTCAGCCTTCATCAAGAATAGTTAATCCTTTACCATTTCCTCGGTATTTTTTCCTATAGGAACTATGTTTATAAGGGATACCAAAATCATATCCTATCTATAAGTACATTTGTAAATCAGGTCAATTTCTGGATCATCATCAGTCAAAGTCTCAATAGAAACCACAAATTGATTCACCATTCTTTAGAACATTCATGTATGTTCAACTATATAGTTTCCATTATGTATTCAAATAATCAGCAATCGCTTCCACAATAAAATCTTTTTTTGAATGGTATTTTTTTGGAATGTAATCTCTAAAATCATCCAAAGTTCATTTACTTATATCACTTGAGGACTGTGGAAAAAGATTCCGTGACCAAACCATTAACAGATTTGGTCGATCATATTCTTATTGAACTAATTCAACTCTTCTCCCTTGGTTCTATTAAGACTCACTCCCATATTCTCAATGTTATTAAAACTTTATATAGAATTTGGGTGATCATCCATTAGAAACATAAAAATTGAATATTTTAATGAGATTAACTTGATCGTCCCTACCATGGATAGTTCCACTGTTGAATTTCAATTCTCTAAAAAATGGTGTAGAATTTGAATAAATGGACTATACCATTCCAGTTGTAATGATAAAAATTGTATAATTCACTCTTGGATTGTTCAAATCAGACAATTATTCACAAACATATGAATAAATCGGTGTAGCTGGCCTTGATCGACCAATGACATGGTTTTCATGTGGCACACTGATGTAGCTGCCAAAATCTCACCAAAAATTTCTCCAGCACAAGAATTATGCATTCTTCTACAATAAAGAGGTATTGTATCCCCCAAATATTATCCAAACTTTGGTTGGGCCTAGAGTGCTCTATTTGCCTCAATTTTTTTATGATTTTTAATTCAATAAAATCTACTAGACACAAATAGTTAGTATCATCGTTCAAAACACAATTTATGAAAAATTTAACAATTGAATCATTGGAAAATTTCTACATCTCACTACTATTTCACTACAAATGGATCAGATACAATATTCATATATTAATTGATCCAAAAGAGAGATGAATAGAGGGATAAACACAATATTTATTTCATACAGAACAAATGCTACAAAATACCCCTCCCACAAAACTCCATTTCATTCTCACACATGGATCTCTCAACTCTATTTTTGGATTAAAGAGCTCTCTCCTCAAATAGATGAATTCTTGAAGGATCTCATGTTCCTTTTAAAATACCAATGGATAGATGTGTCATGTTTAAACCACACCCCAAAAAATTCACACTAATTCCAACTTATCATGGACTTATCCGAGGGATGATAATATAATAGGGCCTCACATGTAGAATGTGCATCAAACATGTTGGAAGTCATGTGTTTGTGATGCAGGTGCACCATAGAACTTCTTGGAATCTATAAAAACTTCTATTATAGGGAATGGGGGGATTTCGGCCACAAGAAGTCCAGGGAGTGGTGCGGTGTAGGGAGTAGCAGTGGAGGTAGGGGTGAAAAAATTGATGGAGGTGAGGAGGGTTGGGCCACAAGCGGCAGAGGGAGGATCAATAGAGGGGGGGACAAGCAGTGGTGGGAGCAGTGGAATACAAACTGGATGAGGATATATTTTGATTTTTAGAGGCATGAAGGTGGATGTATGATGGTGGATATGGGGTTTATTCGTGAGTATATGAGAGAGGTGTGTTGGGACCTGAGTGAGTAACGGCGGGGTTGGTATTTGGGAATTTTTTAAAACAATGGTGTGGCCAAAAACTGTTGTCGACCATGCCTATTTTTTGTGACCTATTTAGGTGGAAATCTATTTCCACACTCACAAAAACTCATTTTTTAGTAGTGATTCAACATCTTAGGTTAAAATTATAAATTCTCTAAATTTAGACACATTGAATGTTGTTGGTAATCAGACTACACAACTATTGATATATATATTTTTAGCTTAAAAAGGAAATTTTCAGGGATAAAAGGATTTAAAATCCTAATGATTTTATTTTCATTATAATTATTAATGATAAAAGAACACTTTCCTGGCACAAAATATTCATGATAAAGGACAACCATTGTCAGAGCTTTTTTAACTCAATAATGGTTCTTTTATCAATGAAATTTATAGATATAATAAAAGGTCCTTGTATATTTTTATTTTATTAAATGATAAAATATTAATTAATTATAACTAATAATAGAACTAATAGAATTCATGTGTTATTCCAATGTACTGATACATTTACAATGCATAGAAGAAACCCATTAAAAATAAAATTACAATTCAATTAAAAATAAAAAATAAAAATAAAAATATTCAAATATACTACAATCACATTTGTTATTAAAATATTTTAAAAACATTACATTATTTAATGAAGTCAAATACACCAAGGGAGAACCTAAATTTCATTGTATTTGTGACCCCCTTCTAAAAGATCTCAATAATGTTATCAGTTTCTAAACACATAACCCCATCTCTTGAATAGAAGAATAGACCAATAATAAAAACATTTCATATTTTATCGATACTATAAAAAACATATATAATATGAAATACCTTAATAAAATGTATCTTTTAAATAGAAAACACATACTTTGACTCATATCAAGAACATAATGTGTCTAATTTATATCTGGTTGATTCCTAAATGTAAAAACATATTTTTGGATTATTACCCTAAATTATCAGGAAAATTCACGTGTGGTTTCATGGTTTTGAAAATGTGGCATGTGTTTTGATGTAAATTGTTAATTTTAAATAAAAACATGTAATTTTAGTAATATCGATCACACAACATTTTAGTTTGATCTATTATAGATTAATACCTATAAAAAATAAGTTATAAATAATTTCTGTAAATATAATGAATATAAAGTCATGTCTTTTTAGTTTTGGGTATATGAAGTGTCCTTTTTAAGAAAATTATGATTGAAAATAAAAACATATACATTCATCCATATAGGAAACACTGCATGTTATATTGATGCGAGGTTGATTCATAAACATCATAAAAAAATTCATTCTCCTAAATTTACAAGAAATTTTTTGTTAATTTTATATTTTTATTGGGTGATAATTGTATTTAACTAAAATGTTACATTTAATATAAAGAAACACTCTTTGATTCATATCACACACAACATCTAAAAAATTGATGTGCAACAGATTCCAACATGCAAAAAATGACATAAGGATCATTTACATAAAGTATAAAGATAATATGAGTATGTTTTATTAGTTTTTAGTGAGTGAAACATGTAGTGAAATAAAATATTAATTTTAAGATTAAAAACACATATTGAGTCATTATAGGAACATTGTGTGTCCGATTGATGTGTTCTAGATTCCTATACATAATTTTTAAATTGTGGATTTTGTTTCTAAAAGAATCATGATAATATGAGTATGTTTCATATATTATTAGAATATTTTGTGTACTCTATAGAAAAATGTTTTATTTTAAATAAAAACATTCTCTTTCAATCATATTAGGAACACAATGTATCATTTTAATGTATGGATGCTTCCAATATGTCACAAATGAAATATATATTATTTTACTAAATTACCAAGACAATATGATTGGGCTTTCCCTTTTTTCATTCAATGAAATTTCCTTTGAACTAAAATAATACATTCAAACTAAAATCCTACACATTTTGTCATTCCATGAATTCCATGGGCCAGTTTGATGTGAAAATGATTCCTATACATCAAAAATTACTTATGTATCATTATCATAAATTATTATTTCTTTTCAAATGTGTTTTCTAAATTTTGAATATATCAAATGTGTTATTTTATCATAATTTTGACTATAAATAAAAAAACACTTTCAATTATATAAGCCACATTAAGCGTTATATTGAATTGAAGATGATTCCTATACATCACAAATTACATATGGATCATTTTCTAAAATTTTCAGTTAAACAAAAATGTTTTTTTAGTTTTTAGTGAGTGGTGTGTGTTTTTCAATAAAATGATACTTTTGAAATGAGAAAACACACTTTTTCATATGTGGAACACCATGAATTGTACTAATCCATGTCTGATTCCATCACATAAATATGTCACACGGTTCATCTTCCTAATGTATTTAGATAATTTGGGAGTGTTTACTCAGTTTTTAGTAAGTTTCATGTGCTTTGAAGTAAAATGTTACTTTTAAAATAAAAACATACAATTTATGTTATACTATCCATAACATGTGTCACATTTATGTGTTCCAAATTTATAAATGTCTCAAATTAATTATGGATGAATTATCATGAAAATTTTGCAGTGCTTGTTTTTTTTTTCATATGAAGCAAGTTTTGTAGTAAAATGTTCATTTAAAAAACCCATACTTTTAGTCATACTAGACACACTTATTTTTATATTTATGCATTTAATATTCATATATATCAAAAATGACCTAGGGATAATTTCTATATATTATCAAGAAAAATATGACTTTCTTTATTCACTTTTAGTTTGTTACCGTTGTTTCCAAAACAAATATTACATTTAAATTTAAAAAATGATATTTGATTCATACTAGGAATAGAATGTGTTAGATATATGTGAAATTAAAACCATATAGTTTAAAATTTACATATGTATTATTGTAATAAATTATTACGAAAATATAAGAGAATTTTCGTAGTTTTGAGTATTCGTAGTTTTCTTGTAATAAAATTTTGATTTTAAATAAAACATACAATTCTAGACATACTAGAAATATTTTATGTCATACTGATGTCCAAACAATTATTATACATCAAAACCATGATTTGGATAATGTTCCAAAATTATCATGACAATATGAGTATGTTATATCATTTTTCAGTTAGTGACACATGTTTTGAACTATAACATTACTTTTAAATAGAATACTAGATCATTGATTCTTACATGGAATACCACATGTAAGATAGAAATGTGGATAATTCCTAGTAATATAAATGTATATATGAAAACATTTAATAATTTATCCAGAGATTCCAAGAGATTATTCTTAATTTTTAGTTATTCGTGCTTGTTTTGAACTAAAATATATCATTAAAACTGAAAGCATTCACTTTAAATCATATTTGGAATGCCATATATTTTATTGATATGTTTATAATTCATACACATTAAATAATTACATATATATTATTTCCCTAAATAATAATGACAATCTAATCATGTTTTCTCTGTTTTGAGTATGTGATGTGTTCTTTATATGAAGTGATAAATTGTAAATTGAAACACACACATTCAGTCATAACAGCAACATCGTGTGTTAGATTGACCTGTGACTGATTCATATATATATAAATTGACTTATGATCGTTTTCCAAAATCATAATTATAATCAAATATTTTTTTATCATTTTTTATAAACCGATATACGTTTTGAACTAAAATATCACTTTCAATATGAAATAATTTTCTTTGAGCCGTCTTCGAAAAAAAGGGTATGATTGACGTTTGGAAGACTCCTAAACAATAAAAATGACATATACAGAATATTTCTAAAGTATCAAAGAAATTTTAGTGCATTTAATATGTTTCCAAAGAGTTGCATTTTTTGTATTAAAGTGTTACTTTAAAACTAAAACCAAAAACATTGAGTCATATCATTGATATAGTTTTTGTATTAATATATTCATAATTACTATTTATTAAATATTATTATTTACTCATTTTATTAATGTATAAAAATTATACAATCATTATTTCTCATTTTCAAGTTTGCAAAGAGTTATTTGTACAGAAAATATGATTTTTAAAAAATAAGTTTAACTTTTAGTAATACTAGAACACTGTCTATCAAATTGATATGTGATTGATTCATATAGGTCACAAATGAAATAGGGATCATTTTCCTAAATTACCAAGACAATCCAATTTTTTTCTCAATTTTCATGTAGTGACCATTATTTTGAACATAAATAATACTTGTAAAAAAATTCACACCGAGTCATATCATGAACATTGTAACTTCCTATGATTGAGATGGGTTGAATTTTTATAATGGAATTTTGATCTTTTCATCTAGTGATTGGAACAATGTTGAACCCACACATTAAAACTTAATAATAAGAGTCAAAATATTTAAAATTGTTATTAAAAGATTATTTTTATGTCATAAGATGAGTCTTAGGTGTTCCAATTATTTTCTTAATTGTCAACATAAGAAAAAGTAGTTTCACGAGAAACCATCATGGGAACATGGTTGGTACGTGATTAGAGTTAACCACGAAGATCAATCCATGAAACCTATTTTTATATTTTAATGATTTCATGAAGTCATTGGACTTGGTGGAGGTGTGAATAGGGACCACACAATGTTTACGCATAACTTTTCTAACAATTTAATACAACCGTGTAAACTGGCTGGTGCTTAGGATAGTGGGACTGCATAATTTCCAAAAGGTTTCCAAACCATACAACTCTTGAAATGGGATGAAATTCCTTTCTTCCATTCATACCTTAAATTTTCATCATCCCTTATTTCCCTCATTTCAACCACTCCAGATTGCCACTCAATCTCTTCCATTGTGCTTATACTACGCTTCGATAGAACTCTTATATGCTCATACATGAATCAAATGTTTTTTTTGTATTTGATCACCCTTGGTAAGAATATTTCTCCTCGTAATTCATTATATGATTATCTTTTTGTACCAGATATTATTTCCAAGAATAATTATATGCCTTTTTTGGAATTTGTATGTTTCTTTAATTTATCTCATTTCATCTGTATTCAATGTTCTATAATGGATGAGTGAAGCATCCTAGGAATGAGGTTGCCACTCTATATCCATTTACCTTAAAGATTCATTGTTTACCAAAGGCATCATTATGTCACATTCCAAGATTTAAATTAATTTATTATATAATGTAAAATAATGTAAATAAAACCATTCGATCACAAACATTATTCTCCATCAAACCATTAAATGATTAATGTTTGGAGACCTCAATATAGACAACCTCTCAAGTTGAGTTTTATTATATGCTAATATAAATCCTCATTTACATGTGAATAAATCACCCCATGGGTGTGTTCTTTAAATTCCATAAAAATTTATAATTGATTATACGACTAAACCACCCCCTATGGTGGTATTGGATTATTAATTGAATTTAAAAATTGTATAATACCAAATTTAGTCCTTAATCATTCATAGAAGAAATTATGTATTAAATCATATGAATTGAATAATATTGTGGCATGTATACACACATATCCCTCTTGATCATTAGTAATTTAATTGGAAAATTAAATGATCTTGATGAATCATAATTTTATCCTGGACTATTCTCAGAGCCTATGTCTATTTATTAAATATGGGGATTTTTATAGGACATTATTCCCTTGTTGAGTTATTATTTACATCCTTGACTGAATTGGATTTAGTGAAAATTGAAATTAAATATTTTCATTTAATGTATTATGATAAATTATTAAATAGAATTATTAATTATTATTATTAAACCATAGATATTGGTTATTATTATATAGTTCATGGTAGTTTTGGATATGATAATTCTTGATGCCTTGATGTGAGATGTTGCACATGACATTCTATGTCATTTATCTAGATCTGGGGCATGATTTCCCTTATAATTCATTTGAGATCGATGGTATGAAATCCCTTATCATTTTGTTTACACTGTTGTTCATGGCATCCCTCATCATTCACATTGATTTTTTAGACATGGAAATACATATATTTTTTCTTTATATTGATAATTAGAACCCTTGTCATTTAATTTGATATCATTTTGAATGTGATACATTATTTAAAATATGAAAGTTATTATGTTATCATTATGTGGTTGCCTTATTCCTATGCATCAGGACTTCACATGTTCATGTATACATTTGTATATAAATATTTTTACATATGTATATATGTATACATGATGACAAATGTTCAGATACATTCTAGCTTAGGCCAAAGTAGGCATTGTTAGCTAGGTGTCCTTTAACGAATCTGGTCCCAATACAATTGCATTTATTATTTACTGACTTAATTATTATTCATGCACACTACTTATTTTATACTCACAGATTATATTGAATTAGATTACATTGGTGTTATAAGACTAAATTTATCGCACAACCTATTCAGGCCACTGATTGGTTCTCATAAAAATCTTCTAATGAAAATATAGAACTTGAATAGTATTTCTTTTTTGTTTCTTTATTATGAACTAGGAAATTACAAGGATCGTGAGGGTCAGTATTGTACTAGGGATGCCTACACGTGTTTGCATTTTTTGATTTTCTTCACTTTTCTATCCAATCTAGTTATATGTATTATCTATTTTATTTTGGTTTCCATGAAATTTTGGATTAGTATGTTCATGCATGATCACATTATTTGGAATTAGTCTATTTATCATTACTTATCAGTTATTATTTATATTCTAATTACATTAATTATTATTTCCTCCACTATATTTATTATTGATCCAGTGGGTATGTTCTTTCCACTATAACATCATAAGACCCTCACTATTTGTTGACAACCTATAAATTTCATTGAAGCGCACCTAAGGTCATGTGACTAACATGTTTGATTACTCTTGTTGAGTGAGTGGGTCTAGGACACTACAAGTGGTATCTATGAATTTTATTTTACTAGAATTAATGTTTTGGGATGGTAGAAAGGATATTATTAATGTTTCACCCCTAGTTAAATATATTATGTATAGGTCTGGTCAACCCACACAAATGGGAAGATAAACATTCCTAGGATATGACATTAATTTTTGACTATTCATTATAGTTTGAATTAAATACCCAAATGAATCTTATTAGTGTTTTTGGGTGTGATTGTGTTTGTTGAAAAATCTATATGATCCCGAATGAGTATGGTGGGGTTTTCTGAAGCATGTGTTTAAGGTGGAGCAGTTTCACAGTCATTGGAAAAATTATGGGCCACAAAATAGGGATTTTTTTTTTGAAAAGACAATTTCCCACACATGATTACATAGTTCACATAATGTGTATGAGGTAAATGGAATGGTTATAAAAAATTGTAAAATGAAGGAAACCACAATTTTGCTCTTTGTGGACCATGAAGCGTAGTATGCAGAACACACATGGAAAATGGTTTTCAGGAGGACATGTGGTTCACTGGAGGGAAAAAATTAATAAAAGGATTACAGTATGTGGGATGGAATGTCTTTCGTGAAATGGTGGATTGTATTTTTGGAGATATGAAGGGATTAATTTTTATAAGAGATCATCCACGACACTGGAAGAGGGGTAGTACATAGGCCACAAAGGGAAAAAGGTTCAGGGGAAGCTCAGTACATGTTGAAGGATGTACAACATCGATGATTTGGGAAAATAGATTAATGTATTTTATGAAATCTATTTTCTGATATAAGGAAATCTAATCTCATCATTACTCAAATATATTTTCATTTGAAAACAAAATAGATCCAAAATAATTACCCATGGCCGAAAGAGGTTCACGAGGTATGATTCCACAATGTAAAGTTGTTCATGAGGGATTATTCCATGAAGGGTGATGTGGTTCACTAGAACAATGTGTGGATGTTTTTTTATTGGAATCTACATCTCAAAAAATAATTTTATCCATGGAGGAGAAATAGACCATAGGGAATAATTTTTTTAATGGAGGTGGTTCATGGAGGTGGTACACAAAGGCCATACATGGAGGAAGTCTGAGGAAGCAGTGATCAATTAAGCATACATGCAACATATTATAGTGTAGTCCATAGAAGAATTAGGTGGTTTGAGAAGAGACATGAATAGTTCTAAAAAGTACATACTATAAACTAATAGTTCACAGAAAAGTAGAAATCATCTTAGGGTGAAAATGGTGTTCAATAGAGAGTCTACCTATAGTTGAGAATGTGTGATTTCATTAAAATAAAGTGACATACAAGTCCATAAACTATGAGTGGATTCCTTCCAAGAGTGTTGAGGAAAGGATTAGGAAGACAATTACCTTTTCCAACGGTAGTGATCCAGAGAAAGATACATTGGGAGTGATCCTTGAAAATGAAGTGAGAACACCCTAAAGCTTTTAACGACAGTGAGCCACATCATAGAAGTGATCATGCATAATACTTCTAATCTGGAAGTGAGCCTTACATGATTTGGTAAAATCAGCACATTTATATTATTTTCTCCTTCGATGGATCCCATTAAGGGTGAACCAAGTAAAACTAATTGATCCTCATGCATGATTTCATTTCAATTATTATATTTCTATTGGAAGAAAATAGAAGATTGTTTTGTTTAATAATGATGTATGATAAAAAGGGTAAATTCATTTAATCTACGTTACCCTGAATCACCCCCATGTAAGTTTATTTTACCAAATTGGTACAACAATTGGTATAAGATGGAATGGTTGAAATTCATTCATTCTCTCTTAGCATAACAAGTTGAAGTATTCAATCAATAATGAATTCATATATTTGATGAAATAAATTATAAATTATGGATGAAAAGTTCATAGAACTACTTTCAATAATTAGGAATGGAGTTTTCTAAAACATTTATGGATGGAATATCATCCAATATCAATAATGGTGATTCATCAAAAGTTGATAGAAAAGAATTGGATGTTGATTCTAATGGGATTAATGCTTTAGGGGGGATCCCAATCCAATTCAATCAATAGAAAAGTGGTGTCTTGTAAAACTTCACATGCTATGCAAGAAATGTAATTGAACAATTAGGAGGGTGACTCAAAAGATAGATAAGAAATGATTAAATTTTTATGGAACAAATATGATGTTCTCAAAATGCACCATAATGATTTTTTTGATACATAAATCGATTGGTGAATGTTTTCAGGGAATACATGTGTTATCTCGGAGTTATTATTGAAGATATAAAGATTATCATTCTTGTACTGAGAAAACATTAAAATCGGTTTAATCAATAAGTTATTTTGGAAGATAATGATCCAAATGTGATTAAATTGGATAAGTTGTAAACTAATATTTTATTCATGTGAAATGAGAAATAATGATAAAGATGTTGTGAAAAAGGGGAAGTACAATGTAGAGGCATTCAAGGACATAATGAAACTCTATATTGATGATTTTCATGTTGAAGATAATATGGATGATGTCATGGAATTTATCAATTAAAATCATTAATGAGGAAGATGAATTATTAAAGGTAAACTTCAACATTCTTGATTTCAATGTTTAAAGATTGGATATATTTTTTTATAATTTTCCTATGATGTATGAAGAAGACAATGAAGACCGTGATGAAATTCATTATAAAAAGTATTCAAAAATGTGAATGGTAGGAGAACTGAAAAGAGAAATTTCAGAAAAAAAGAAGAATATTATTTCAAAAGAAGATAAATGATCAAAATAATTTTAGTCAAAAGAGTTAGAGGACTATAAGTATCATAAAGAATATTATGTGGTGTATGTAGTTATAAATTCCCAAACAATGGTTGAAAGTGGCAGTAATAAGGGAGAAATAGAAGGGGAACATGACCATTACTTTTAATTACAATATTATCTTTATGATATAGTTGTTTTGAGAGCCTAAAAATAATTCCATCAATGTGTTTCATGACACCAAAATTTATATTCAATAATATGAGGAAGAGAATTATGAGATGAATGATGAAAATGAAAAACTAAAGTCTTCAATGCAATAAATATTGAGATTTTGGTCGAGTACAAATTCAAAATTGAATAACTGAAACAAGATATCGATATATTGAGTAATATTGGAAAATTTGAAATCAAAATTATCAAACAACCAAATAAAAAAGTTAGAAGTATGCCAAAAAAGTGAAAGATTAGGAGAAACACATGATTCCATAGAAGAAGACAAAGGAATGTGAGGAATGGAAATTGACTGATTAAAGTGATACATCCAACATGAGGCATGATCACAAAATTAAATAAGTAATGGTTTATGTTAGACCACATTTTCCCACTCTTCAGTTGAATATTTTTTTGGGTACTAATCAGAATCAAAAGACTCATAGATATTGATGGGGAACTATTAGTGTAGTGTTTCCAAAGGAGAATCCCCACACACTAGATGTTATTTGTTGTGGGAATATGGGACACTCGCAAAATGTTTATTCCATAGAAAATAGGTATCAATGATAAAAAGACCAACATAGGTGTCAATACACTACTCCATATTCCAGTACATCATTATATAGTCCCTATTTCATGTGTGGTGGATTCACTAACACGGAATGATAATTATCATCCATAATTGAATGAAATGTTCCAAAGTAGAATGAATGCATTCATAAGAATTATCTAAATATATAATCAAATTAGATGAAAATGAAAAATCATGTTTTTCCTCTATAAGATAAAGATGTTTCATAATACTTTAAGGAAGATTAGTATTGTCAATCTATATTGGGTATGAATTCCACAACTTTAAGGGATAAAAAATAAGATAGTTAAACAATTAGTGGTTGTCGAGATTGTTTTAAATGCACCAGATAGAACTAGAATATTGATAATTGATAATTTATGAACCTCTCACGTGATAGGTAATAATGATCTGGTGACCATAATTTGGTACGATAAGGAAGGTATCACAAGATTTGTTAATGATGATGTAATAGAGATTTTTAGATTAGGAATATTCATGTATGAGGGAAAAGACATGAGAAAAAATGATTTCTTAATTGTTAAAGGTATCAGTCACAAAATTATTATTATAAATAATCAATGTTACCCAGAAAATTCAATAAGCATTTCAGAGAATTTTTTTTCCATCATGTAAAATGATGGTACAGTTTTATTCAGTGAAATCATATGAAAGAAAATCAGTATCTTGTGAGTATAGAATAAGGTATGTTGTTTATATCAATGGAACGAGGAAAATGGTATTACATAAACATATTGACCAATTACACCAATATTACATGGAAGATCTGGTGAAATATGATGTTTCCCATGACCTCTATAAACTATAACGCAATAATACTCATTATTTTATTCTGCTCAACAAGGGAAGATCATTCGAAAGGCATATAAGGTGAAAGTGAAAGGGTCAACATGTTTTTGTGAGATGATACATATTGATGTTTATGGACCTTTTTCCCCAAGACTTATTAGTGGTAAGAGATGTTATTTTCTCACTTTTGATGATTTTAGAACAATGGAATGGGTATCAATCATCACTCACAAGTACAAGGAGTTAAGTAGCATTACAATATATTGACGTGCAGTTAAAAAGATTCTTTCTAAAATAATCTTGAAAACCAGAATAAATAATGGAACCATGTTCAAAATAATCCAAGTAGAGTGTTATCTCTTGATACATCGGATAAAGAACAATATTTTAAAATTAATAACTCTATAACATAATGGATTATTTGAGAGAAGAAATAAAATTATCAACAATATGGCTAGAATAATGCGCATTGAGAAATACCATCAAATGATGTCTTGGAATGAAAAAGTTATTATATTTTTCTACACATACAATAGAGAGTTGTTATGTCAAAAAGAAGAGAATACTCTATAAGAGCTATGTTATGGAATGTATCTATCACTAAAGTACTTTCGATTCTTTGTAGGTAACTATTTCATTATCAGTAAGGAGAAACACGTGATATTTTAATCCCATGGAGATGAACTGATATTTGATGGATAATCAATGAAAATAAAAGAATATAAATTCTTTAATAAGAGGATATGAAATTTAGTTGAAAGTCAAGATTTAACTATAGTGGAGAATGATGGGAATATTTTTAAAATACATGATCAGTCTAATGAGGATAGTGATGAAGAGATAATAAGATCAAGGGATTCTCCAGTTCCAGAGGTCGATTCAGAATATGTACCAGATAATGAAAAGTATGAGAACAATTCTGTAACTATACAATGATAGAATAGAGGAGCCGAAAATAATAGACAAGACCTAATTGGTGATCAGAGAGCTCTAGAAAAAACAAGGAGGATGGACACTCTACAACCAACATCATTCTTATCATAGGTAGAGCCTAAATGTTTATTTGAAGTAACTAAAGATGTGTATTGGGTCAGGCTATGAAGGAATAGATTTACCAAATTGAGAAGAATTTGACATGGGGACTTTTTATCGAGGCCAATAGATATGAATGTCATTAGGATTAAATGGGTCTTTCACAGCAAAATGAATGAAGATAGTGTGATAAAAAAATAAAGCACAACTGGTGCAAAAAGGGAACACCCAAATACATGGTATTGATATTGATTAATTTTTTTTACCTATTTCAAGGATAAAATGATCAAAAAATTATTGTATATAACAGTGATAATAATTTTCATTGTTTTCTATATGCATGTCATGTCAACATTTCTAAATGGGGTTCAAGAAGAAGAAGTCTACTTTGAGTAAGCAGATTATTTCTTCATTCATGATGAGGAGAATAGAGTTTGTACGCTGATTAAGGCTCTATATGTGTTGAATAAATCACTAAGAGCATGATATTCAAGACTATATCAATATCGGAAAAAGCACAATGTCCTACATGGTGGATTTTATTATAGTTTACATGTCAACCATGACAGAAATGAAAGCGTTATAGTGATTTTATATGAAAATGTAATAATAATTGGTAGATCAAATGAATCTCATTTCTTGAAATTCATAGAATTCATGAAAAGTGAATTTGAAATGTTAAAGATCCATGAATTGACATGATTTCTTGGTTTCCATGTGACATAAGGAAAGAATTGAACATTCTATTCATAATAAAAATATGATAAGGAGGTTATAAAATTTTTTATAATGGATAATTATAAGGATAAGAAAACTCAGGTGGCCACTCAGATGAATATTTCATGGGATGATGAATATAATGCAGTCTATATCACTAAATAGTTGAAAATCATTCGATGTCTATTGTACTTGACAGTGACATGACTTGATATTGTTTATTCCACATTCCAAGACACAAGATATGAATGAAATCTCATGTAAAATCACCATATTTTAGGGGAAAAACATTTTATTATATTAATGGAATGATGGGGTTAAATTTTATGTCAAATAACAAATCTCAGCAAGATTTATTAGGATATACAGATGTAGATTGGGAAGGATTAATAGATGATTAAAAATCAACCTCAGGGGGTGCATTCAATATTGGAATTATTTATTATTGGCTAAGAATTAAACAAGATTACATTTTATAGATCACTGCAAAAGATGAATACATAACAACAACACAATCATGCACACAATTATTGAGGGTGAACTAACATCTTGAGGATATGGGTGTTGAAGTGAAGTCTCTAATCAGAATCCATATTGATAATTCAAGTATTATGAATCTTATCAAAAAATCTAGTCCATCACTTAAAAAAAGAACATTAAAATAATGTATCAATTTAACAAGGAAAATTTGGATTAAGTGATTTTGAAGTTAGATTATTATCCTATTGAGCTTAATGTTGTGGAAAATATAAAAAATACATTAACCAATGAAAAATTTAAATGTAATCTAATGTCTATAAGAGTTTATTCACCTCCCATCACTTGAAAAAATGTTGTTATGGGACACCCACTCCCAAATATTTTGGTTGTTTTTCCTTAATATACCAATTTGTGTTCTTTACCCTATTACAAAAAAAATGTAACCTTAGGGTTCATTGAAAAAATATGAGAAATTGTGGCTATTAAATGAGATAAAATGTATTATCCAAGTCATAGAGAGAAGTTGACTAGTTAAATTGCTAGATAGACTTAGTTGAAGCTGTTAGGGGTCGCAGTAATGTTGGGGGGATTTTTAAATTTGATAATGCTTGATGTGATCGATCAAAGATATATATCATGATCAATTTGGATTGTAATAAAAGAAGAGGAGTTGTTCTAGACTAAAATGAATTGATTCATTGATTTTACCTTTCATTATACTCTTGTTTATCACACCAACCGTGGATCATTTGGGATTAGAGAACATGTTGAGTAAATCCTTAAAAATTGTTTTAATCGCGGGAATTGAATTCTATTTGATGATAGAAGAATATTTAATGAGCTATCAAATTATGAAGAGTGGTCAACATACCCATATGGAGATATTGTTTGAAAAAAAACCAGAATGGAATCTACTTTGTGTTTTTAGGTGTGATAGTATTTATTGACATATCCAGGTGACAATGATTGTGTATGGTTGGTGTTTACCGATGAAGGTGTTTATGGTGGCATTGTTTTTTTGCGTCTAGAAAAATTTTGGGCTTCAAAATTGGTAGTTTTTTTAGAAAAATATTTTATAATAAGGAGTACACAATTCTTAGACCATGCGGGTGGAATGCGAAATGGGGATGAAAATAGGAAAATGAAGGTCTTTGAATTGCATTGGTATGAAAAAGGTGATGTACAATACATAGATAGCATAGGGAAAATGGTTTGTGAGAAGGAATCTGGTTCATAGAAGGAATGAAGTTTATTAAAGGATTGTGGTACAAGAGATGACTCATCATTCATGAAAAGTAAGTGGCGATTTGTGTATAAGCAAAGGGATTCGTTTTTGGAAAAGATCAATTATCACGAAGGAAGAGAGGTGGTATGCAGACCACGTAGGGAAAATAGTTTGTGAGAAGCTCAGTACTTGGTTAAGGATGTATCATATCAATGATTTGAGATAATCATATTAACCAATTTGTCAATTCTATTTGCCTATATAAGGACTGATAATCCCGTCACTACTCAAATGGATTTTAATTAGAATCCATCATTTCTCTAGATGAATTCAAATACATTTTAATGAGGTTCCCAATGAAGGATTCCATGAAGTGAAGTGGTCTGCGACGGAGTATTTTAGGAAGGGTGAAGTAGTTCGTGGGAAAAGTCCAAAAAATTGTTTTTTCGGGACAATGTATGTTGCTAAGAAATGTTTTTTGTGGAGGAGAAATAGTCTATTGGGAAGAATCAATTCAAAAAGGTAGTTCATAGCAGTGGAAACGATGGTAGTACATAGAGGCAATACGTGGAGGAAGAATGCATAAGATGTGGTCTGTAATGAATACATGCTACGTTGTGCAGTGCAGTTTGTAGAGTAAGAAGGTGGTTTACAAAGGGTCTTGAACAGTTCAAGAAATTAATTTCTACAAACTACTATTACATAGAAAAATGGAATTCATATATAGGTGATAAAGGGACTTCAACATAGCAACTACATATAGTTGTGGATACATGCTTTCATGAAAAATAAGGGAAATACCAATCAATAATCTAAGAGTGGATCCCTTCCATGAGTAGTAAGAAAATGAAGAAGAAGATGGTGGTCTTTTCCACCAGCAATGAGACAATGAAAGAGATATAGGGTAACCCTTTGGAATGTAGTATGTACACCCTAATTCTTTTTAAGATAGTGAGTCTTAGTGTAGAAGTATTCTACATCGAACCAAGTGATTTGGCAGTGATCCTAAGAGGATTTGGTAAAATCATCACATTTCAATTGTATGATACTTGGGTGCATCCAAGTGAGGGTGTACCATGAAAAAATCATTGATTCTCGTGCATGTTTTCATTCTTTTTCATATATTTCTACGATAATAGACGATAAGAATGTTTTTTAATGATGATACAAAATCCGAAATGGTGGCTGTTTTAATCTTCCATACCCCGATTCACCCCCTCTCAGGGTATTTTACCTAATTAGGATAAACATTATTATAGTTGATTATAGGTTTACCATGAGTGAATGGAGTACATTACACTATATATTAATTTATGATATTTAACTTTTCTCCTAGTATATTAATTGGTGAGGTGTGTTTATCCGTCTGTACAGGCACGTAGGATTCATATGTCATTAGCATTCACATCATTATACCATGAATCTGTTATTATGTTTTGTTCTAATATGTACACCATAATGTTGGGATTATTCCACATGTTTGTCTATATACAATGATTGTGTGATTATTTCCATGTTTACCGATATTCTCTAGTGAAGGGATCATTTTCTATTTATGGAATGATATGTCAATGGTTGGTTAAATAATGTGTATACATCAACCTAAATGGAATCTTCCCTAATAGATTAATGGTGGAATTCTATTAAATCATACTAATGTTAAGAAAATGAAATGGTTCTGAAATGTCGAATGAATTCACTTGCATTAATCCTTAAATTTTCATGAAATTGGTTTTTTTAAATAAATACAAGTTAATTATAATGGATCATAGTTAAAGGGTGTATCAATTGAAACATATAAAGTATTGTACATCAACATATTGGAAATAGATTCCCATATAACGAAATCCCTATATGATAACTCTAACCTCTTATGCAAGTTTTAGCATCATATTATTTCGAGATAATCCTACAATGGGTGTGGAAAATCTTCAATGAATCAATGCTTATTTTGGATTCACACAAATGGGATACCAATTGTAATTTATAGTGAGTTTTCATCATAAATTTTGAAATATTATATATATAATTGAAACAATATTGGAATAATGGGACCCTCATATGACACCTTAATCTTTGTATTCCTTAGTACCTAACCCCATGTGGGTATTTCAATGATAATGAGATAGTTATTTAAAGTATTTGCAGCCACTTATATGATATTAAATATAAACGTATGGTGAAATATTAATTAGTAGATTAAATTAATATTATAAATTAACTTTTGTCTAGTATTATATTTATTATTATGAGGGGTTAATTAACTAAAATTTAAATAAATAACTAAATAGGTTTTTCTTCTATAAGATTAAATCTATAATTTCCTTAACTGAGCCATGTTGAGAAAACTCAAGGAGAATATGATTGATATAAATAAATTATAAGATAATTTCCAAATGAATCATGGATTCAGTCTATAAAATGATACGTATGATTATAAAGTTATTTCCTTTATCATCAGTAATTGATAATACCTATGTTCAATACTCTTTAAATTTTTCAATTAACATTAAATTTATGAAAACATAAGATAAAAACATTAACAACCCAAAATATTATCAATGAAAATTCGCTTCTTATAATTATTTAATTTAGTATAAATCACATAAAACCACATATGGAACACAATACAATCATAAAAAATAAATAATAAATGAAATTAGTGGATTGGTTTGAAATTAAGGAACCTATAGTGATGGAATAGTAACATGACATTTGGAATAGTAATGTGACCATTTAGAATTGTAATCTTGACAATAGAATATTAAACCCACTAATAAAATTATATATAAAACTTATCCATCATATAAAAGAAAACATGGTATAATTATATAATAGTATAACTAAATAAATTTTTAAAAAATGGAAAATTATGTATTGATATTTTTTGAAACACAACTATTTATTTAAGATTTTATAAATATTAAATTGATTAAGAAGAAAATTTATTTCAATAAAATAAATTCATGAATTTTTATTTTGTTGTATTATGATTATAAGATAATTTATTGAGACCTTAATCAATTTTTTCAATGTTTATTAATATTAGTTATGATTTTAAAATTCATATTTTTCAAAAAAATGAGAATTTATTTAACTATTAAATTCATCAAATATAGATAAAAATTTCATCCAATAGAGTTCATTTTTTAATTATATATGATACAAATTGTTTTGGATAACCTTTAGGATTTTTTTAAACTGGTTGAATTTTTGGTGAATAATGAAATATGGTAATTTATGATATAAGTAAATAAAAGATTTTTTGAGTCATGGATAACGTAACTGGAAATTGGTTTGAACATAAATGCACTATTAACTTTATTAGGACCCAATAAGAAATACCATTTATTGTCTTAGGAAAAATAATAAAATAGTTCATATAATAATAAATAAACACCCCACTTCTCCACTATAAATACCACCCTCACCACCTCTTATCCTCACACATAAAAAAACATAAATCCTCTCCAAATTATTCCCAATAATTATCCCATGTCCATCACCAATTTCCAAGAGTCATTGGTCTCAAAAAAAGAACAAACACAATTCCTATAAGGATGTTCTTATGGAGGCAATGTCAAGAGGTAAAAACCTTTTTCCTTTTCATTTGTTTTTTTCTATTTATTTTATTTTCTTATTATGTTCGTAAATCTCCTTATCCAAATTACATGATAACTTTAGTATATTTTATATATTGAAATTTTATTATTTTACTAGAACACACCACCATATTTTCTCTTCAATTATTTTTTATTCTAAAAATGAAAACATCGTTTGTGAAGTCCCGATTTACCGCCTTTGTGGATGAACTATATTTTTTTTTCAATTCCACCTTCAGGGAAGATCATAAAACCATTTTTACGGTAAAAAATATTATATAATATTTATTAAATCTTATTTAATTTTATAAAACAAGTATATATACATTCTATAAAATAATGTAACAAAACATATTTGTGATGATCAAATAAACTGTTAAATTAATCCAAACCATTATCATAGATGTTTTATGTATTGATTCATCCTAAAATATGGAACAAAAATGATATATATGACAATTTAATATTAATTACCTTAATTTAAAATAAGTAATTTTATTTCAGGAATTTTTTTAATTTTACATGATCTTCCATACACGTATATAAGTAATTGTCTATGAAAACAAAGGAAAACAATGCTCCCAAATGATAAAATTATAACTTATAACTTATAAAAAAGGCCATGAATTAAATTATGAAAATTACAATAAATAAAATAAATGTACAAATGGTTTAGATATTATTAATTAATTGATTTAATTTTATTATCCATGAGATTAATATAAAGTGAAGAAAACATCCAGATATAAGGTAATGGATTCTACCTGAACCTCCATTTTTTTCCTTTGGCAGTACTCTTTCTCTTTCATTACCCCATTGTAATGCTGCATTATTTTTTTTATTATTGATTATATTAATATTTCCCAAATTCATGTTTCCAGAACAGATCAAACTTATTTTATCAGGAAATACGTGTTTTATAAAGGCCCCCATATCAAATTCTCCCGATAAGCAAGCCCAATTAAATAGAACATCCCGATTTTCACCCATTTTACAGTGCTATTAATAATATATTTTAAGACACCATTTATTTAAAATTAACTAACATTAATATGAAATTACTAACATGGTTAATTTCTAGTTTTATACAAAATTTAATTTTTTTTATATTTTAATTAATCTTGATAATTTCTCCTTAAACTGTACAGAAATGGTTTCATTCTAATGTTTCTAAAATAATTTTTTACATGTTTTAACTTTAGTTTGAAATAACTTATGATGATTTATACCTATTTTAAATTATTAATTTCCATTTATGATATATATCAATTCAGTTATGGATATAATTATTATATTTTCGCTTAATATTTCTTTCGACATGATTATGATACCCAATTGTTTCAATGGATAACCCATATGTTTATGTTTGATTCCTTATGTTAGAATTTTTGTATAGAAAAAATATACATGAACATGTTATTAAGGTAACACCTAGATTGAACTATAATGTATTTGGTAATTCATTGTCTAATGAGGCGTCATGTGCAATGGTCTTAGTTGCTAGCCTTGACTCATTATCAGTGTGCAACTGTCTTCATGGTTAGTGCCCCCCCCCCATGTGCAAAGAGACTTGATTCAAGCTTATTTCATGTTTTATGTATTTTCTAAATGACTATAGTTCCATGATTACATGAAACCATGTTTTTTATGTTATGGTTCCATATTTTAATGTAATTTACATGCCATTTTTATGTCATCGTTTAATTCCTTCTAACCCATGGGATTTACATTGTTCTTATGTTTATTCACATAATGGGCTTCTTACATCATCCAATTTTCATTTATTCCCTTGGATATCCTATGAATATGTATAAGATCAATGGATTTTTAGTGATCATTATGGATTAATAAAATAAATATTTGTTATTCTATTATTAGGTTCTCATATTTATGTATTGAATCATCCAATGACACTAGAATTTATGATACATAGATTGTAATTTGACGGTTAATTATGATTAAAATCAGGTAATAAAATAATTAAAATAAAGTGTTTGTAATGATCCAATATTATTCAATGGAAATTCCTTTTTTTAAATATTTCATAATCACATGAAATTACCACATAATTAACTACCAAGTTAAATGCGACCCTTAAAACATAGTTTTGCCACTTCTAGGATGTGAATTTTGAAAATATGACATACAGGGTTGCAATCAGTATGTTATTTGAAGTCCAATAAAGAAAACTTAATTTTAAGTGAATAGTAACATACCCTTATGAATAGTAATAAACCGTAATGAATATTAACCCAACCTATTATGGTATATAAATAATATTCAAGTGAAATTACGATATACCTATGCTTTGGAAAAATAAAAGAATGTTTTAAAATTGTTTTTTTCAGAATAAATTATTATTTTAATTAAAAATTCAATTAATCGTATTTATAAAATTATTTTTGAATGATAGAATTCATTTTTTGATTATATATGTAGAAAAATGGATTTGCTTAATTTTTGGGATTTTTCTAAATACATGAATTTTTTATGAATAGTGAAATACTATAAAATACCGTATATCAGTTAAATACACTATTCACGAGTTCACAAGTGATTTAAGACCACTAGGTTCTAACCCAAATGATACAATTACTATTATTGTTCATGGAAGACTCACTATTTCTTGTCTAGTGGATAAATAATAAATTAATGAATTTTATATTAAGAACTCCCCTCTCTTTTCATCTATAGAAACACCCTCTCACCCCCCCTTCCCATCACTCCTCTCAAGCCTTGTTCCTTCTCCAAATTCAGTCGAAATAACCTCCCAACCTCCTCTCCCACGTCTATAATTCCTTGATCTCATAAAAAGTCTAAAACCTCTACCATAAACAGGCTCTCAAGGAGGTTTGGTTCAAGTGGTTAATTACTCTTTTCAATTAGTTTTCTTTCCATTCAAGTTCATTTGTTTTTTATATTAACTCTCCTTATACAAATATTGTGATGAATACAATAGATTATATGTACTAAAATGTTTTCATGAAAGTGGAATAATTTATCATTATCTCTCTCATTTACCTTATTTTATACTTGTTGCAAGAACATCATCTAAGATGTGTAAATTTTCCACATTCAATGACGATGGGATTCTGATTTATATTATCATTATCAATTAAGGTCATGAAATCATTCTTGTTATAGTTGAACCATATTAGTATATATGTAATATAACCTATGTAATATTCTTTAAACCTTTTGTACAAATGTTATTAAGTTATAAAGAAAAATGAGTTCGTTTTCAAAACACACAAATTAACTGAAACAATTATCATAAAAATATATATATAAAAATTAATCCTCATGCCATGTAAACAAGTTATATAAATGACCAATAACACCTATTTATGATCATAAATAATATTTGAATGCAATTATGGAGATTTACCTGAACCCCTTTACTTATGAACACGTGAACTGATTATGAAAATAAAGGAAATGAACGCTACAGAATGATGCAATTCAATATAATAACATATCAATAAGGGCATAAATGAACTAAAAAAATTATTGAAAACATAATAAATTACTAATAGGTTCTGAAATATTTAATTAATAAGTATAATTTTATCTTCCATGAGCTTAGCTTTAAGAGCATATCACGTTCAGAGTTAAGGTAAGGGTTTTTACACCTGAAGATCCATTTCTATTCTGGTTATTTTCATTGTCTAATTACCTAAATTAAATTCTAATGTATTATTATATACTCCAAATAAATTATTTTTTAGTTTTCAATATAATTAAACCAACCATAATACTTCTTTATTTTATGTATATTTTCATGTTTTAAAAAGAGCTTTCAAAATTGTTTTGGAAATACTAGCCCGATTCACGAGAATATCTCAACATATAACCTATTTTCAAGGGAAATATCTAATAAGTTTCTGGAATACATTATATTTTTAAAATCATTCATTTTATTATGAAAATAATATCTTACCAAACTTCTAATTTTATACAAAGGTCTTACCAAACGAACTCTTTTATTAAAAGTAAAAGACTATTTATTTCAAGAATTACTTGAAGATATTATAAGACTGTTTTCCTCTAATTAAAAAATCATGAAGATTGTTATATATTATTGGGATTAATACTTCCTGGATTCATCTATCTTATTCTATTTAATGTCTTATGATTATTTTGGTTGTGGATGTGCTATCATTAAACTATTCACCAATTTTCCACGAATGGTTAGTGTTTATGCCTATTGTTATGGGAAAGTTATTTTCATTTCATATATTTATTTCAATATGAATATACATGTTGTTTATGTTTATCCCCATTCATATGAGGAATGAATTGGATGTAGTATGTTTCGGGTGGGGCTCGATATATCCCCTTGGTGCATTGGGAGGTCTCACGAGGCAAACTACGGTCTTGGCACAAGGCCTTGAAAAATTTATTGTTTATGGTCTTGGAACGAGGCCTTGACAGTATAGTTATGTTGTTCTACATTATGAATTCTCTCATTATGAATGTAGTATTGATGGTTCATGAGGTTATGAATGTAGTATTGATGGTTCATGAAGTTATTCAACTAGTAGAATACCCATGATTATGTTATGTAATGGAAATATTTACTAAGCTCATATTCCTACCATATTATGTTCAAGTTTATTTTTAAAGTCATGTGACATCAATTCAAAATGTATAATGTTTATGTTATCTACTACTGTATTTATTAACCTTAGTGAGCGTTTGATCTCACCACTTTCTTATGTTTCATTACAACAGGGTATGAAGAATTTTATTATGAATGAAATTATGAAATAACCAAGGAGTTATGGATGTTTTCTAAGATGTATCTATGTTGTTTTTCATGTCATGTTGTAATGATGAACTTATGAATGTATCTGGTTACCAATAATACTAAACTACTCAGTCAGCTAGGTTGATTATCCCTTGTTTTTATGCCAATTTAATCAAACCAGGCCTCAGATCAGGGCAACTGGGGTTGGGTCCTTACAGTTGGTATGGGAAGAATTTTAGTATAAAATATGGAAACTAGATTTAGAAAATATAGATTAGGGAAGATTCCCTAAGATAATCTTTGAGGATAAACATACATGAACATCCTAGTATTTTGGTAAGGAATAGATTATGTGAATTTTTCATGAAATGAATCCATGTATGGATACGAGCAAGTAGATGCGCCTCTTTCACAGATGTACCTAGGATTGAATGCTCTGACAAGCAGTTTCAGGATTGACCTAGGGTATCTTGGTACACAACAATTGGCCTTACTGCACTCTTGGTTATGAAACTCTTGAGGGATATGCTTAGCATAATTCAAAGTTTCATTACAGACCATTATGTAGGATTTAAATGAAAACATTTCCTCAAAGAAACCATTTTTGTGATTATAGGAGTAGTCATGGGTAAGATTTCAATTTGTGAGATGTATTTTATTATGATTTTACATTATGATTCATAACCTAATCTAGTGTATTCTATTATATAAAGGTGGTACCCAGTGGAAGGAATGTAAACATCATGAATTATCATGTCCCCAGTAGGGATTTCTCATCGATGTAAGATAATGATGTTGGCTCTGGTGCTATGAATAGTGTTGGGAAACTCTTCACTATACCGGGACAACATACTTAGGTTATGAATAATAACCTTACCCATATAGAGCATTCAGATCCACCACGTGGTAGAGCTATGTTAGATCGCTTTATGTGACAACAACCTCCACCATTCAACGGGACTAAAAACCCATTTGTAGCAGAGAACTGGATATATTCCCTTGAGAAGATATTTATTACTTTAGGATGTAATGAAAGAGAGAAGTTAGTCAAGGTAGTTTACTGTCTAACAGGAGATGCGGATTAGTGGTGGTCATTAATCTAAAACACAAAGCATGAGGAAGAAATAGAAGAGATAGAATGGAGGGATTTTAAGTAAATCTTCTTTGAAAAATATTTCCCTCATGAATAGTGAGCAAATATGGAGAGGAAATTCTTGAATCCGAGGTAGAAGGAGGATGAAAATATTTCCAAGTATGAAGCCTAAATTATAGGGCTGACAAGGCATGCTGTTAACAACATACATAATCCAAGGATTAAAATCAATTGATTCGTTGGTGGTTTAAAACCATTCCTCCTAAGGGCTCTAGTCTCCCAAATATTCTCATCATATAAAGATATAGTCTCAAGTGCGATCAAGATAGAAAATCAATTCTCTAAGTCTTATGACTTTAAGGGAAAGGAAGGGAAGGAGAGGGCTGCTAAAAACTATGGGAAAGGAAATAAGGAAATGGGGAAGAATGGAAGATTCGAATTTACAGCATGCAGTAATTATGGAAAGAAACACCATGGAACCTGCCTAAAGGGAATGGGAGTCTGTTACAACTGTAGAGAAAAAGGCCACCAATCTCAGGATTATAACGGGAAGAAAGAAGCTACCAATGTTTTGTGATACAATTGCAGGGAGATGGGGAATTACGCACATCAATGTATTAAGTGTCCGAGAAATGTTCCCTAAATAAGGCCAAGGGAACAAGGATAAGCTTATACGGTCACAACTGCGGAGGTTGAAGATCCTAATGAAGTGATGGAAGGTATATTGATTGTTTCAACCAACTTATCCAGCACTTTATTTGAGTCTGGATCATCACATTCATTATATATCATCCCATCTTTCCAAGAAAATTAGATATGTCAAATTTTATTTAATAAAGGAGTTATCAATCAAAAACCCTGGTGGATGTATCATTGCAACAGAGGCGTGTCGATTAGTCCCCTCATAACACATAAACATGCTTTAGTGGCTAACCTTATGTACATACCAATGGTTGAATATGATATAATTCTTTGTATGAATTGGATGTCTAATTATGATGTTAAGATCTATTACAAGAAGAAGCAAGTTACAATAATTAAGAATAGTGTAGAATCCTTTATTTTTCGAGCTGAAACCTCACCATTTGAGTCTCATCTAGATCTACCCCTAGAAGCTCTACTGAATTCAATTATTGGGGAGGAAGGTAATGAAATAAATGGGTGGAGGATGATAATGTACAGATAGACTATGTACCTATTGTGAAAGAATATGTTGATGTCTTTATAAAGGATTTACATGTACATCCTCTAGAGCATGAAATTGAGTTTTCCATTTACTAAATTCATGGTTCAAGGCCCATATCAAAGACCCCTTATAGTATGGCCTTTTTGGAATTAGTGGAACTAAAGAAACAACTACATGAATTGAGTGATAAAGGATTTATTTGACCTAGGGTTTCCCCATAGGGAGTCCCTGTTCTTTTCATTAAGAAAAATGATGTGTCTATGCGGTTGTGCATTGACTACAAGGAGATCAATTCTATTAAAATAAAAAATAATAATCATCTGCCATGAATTGATGATTTATTTGATCAACATCATGTATCCCAATAATTTTTTAAGATTTATCTTCAATCCAAATATCATCAGTTGCTTGTGAGGAAGGAAGATATTCCCAAAAGAGCATTTCAAACTAGGTACGGGCATTATGAGTTCACAATAATGCCTTTTGTACAAACTAATGCACCATCCGTCTTCATCGATCTAATGAACGATGTTTTAAAGGATTTTATAGATGACTTTGTAGTAGTTTTTTATTTGACGATATCCTGGTATACTCTAAAATCCATGATGATCATGAAAATCACTTGTGCACTATTCTGAAGGCACATATAAGAAATAAATTATATGGGAAGTTTAGCATGTTTGATTTTTGGATCCAATCAGTTTTCTTTCTGAGCAACATTTTCTCTAAGGATGGAATATATGTAGATACTGTGAAGACAAAGGCTATGAAAGAATGGCCTACTCAAACAAACGTAAATGAGGAACATAGTTTATTGGTTTAGCAGGTTATTATCGGAGTTTAATTCAGAAATTCACCTGTTTAGTCAACCCAATGACCAAGATCAAATGAAAAGGGGCTCAGTTTTTTGGAAAATGGAATGTGGTGAATGTTTTGAATAATTGAAGAAGAGGTTAGTGAATTATCTGATCCTAACCCTACCATCAGGGAATAATGGGATAATTATATATAGAGATGCATAAAAGAAATTACTTGGTTGTATCCTTATGCATAATGATCATGTGATTGACTATGCATCTAGGAAGCTAAAAATTCATGAACAAAACTATCCAACTCATGATCTTCAGTTAGAAGCGGTAATATTTTCTTTGAATATTTGGAGACATTACCTCTAAGGAAAAAATATGAGATATATATAGATCATAATATTTTGAAATATATATTCTCATAGAAAGAACTCAACCTGAGAAAAGAATATGGATTGAGCTTCTCAAAGTCAAGTTTTGCACAATACACTACCACACAGTGAAAGAGAATAAGGTAACATATGATTTGAGTGTAAAAGACCATGGAATTTTGAACAAGATGAGAGTTGAAAGGGATCTTATGTTCATGGATCTAGTAAATATGGATATGGGAATTATTAAAGAAGTTAAAACATCCCTACGTTTTCAAATGGTTGTTGAACCATCTTTACTGGAAAGGTTAAAAAGTTATCAGGATGATGGCAAGAAGTTTCAAAAGAAAATTAAAGCTATAAATGATGGGAAATTGATTAACTTCGCATATGAAGGTGGCATATTGAAATTTGAGAAGAGGCGTTGTGTTCCTGCTATTCCTGAGGTAAATAGGGAACTATTGGATGATGATCATATCTCTAATATCTCTATAAACCTAGGTAGCACAAATATATTTCAAGATATGAATGACAAAATTTGGTGGGACAATATGAAAAGGGAGATTGATTAATATACATCAATGATCCGGGTATGTCAATAACTGAAGGCTAAGAGGAAAACGTATAAGGGGATGATGCATCCACTACCCATACCAACATGGATTTGAAAGAACATTACCATTGAAATTGTAATTGGGCGTCCAAGGACATGCAGAAGAAACAACGCTATATGGGTCATTGTGGATCGTCTGACAAAGATAGATCACTTTATCATGATTCGAGAGGACTTCTCATTGGATCAACATGCACAGATTTACATCAAAGAAGTGGTAAGGCTTCATGGAGTATCGCTCTCTATTGTATCCAAATGTGATCCTAGATTCACCTCAATGTTTTGGAAAAGCCTCCAAAATGATATAAGCAATGAACTGAACTTCAGTACAGCCTATTATCCTCAAACTGACGGCCAATCTGAGCGGACTATTCAAACATTGGAAGAAATGTTGAGAGCATGTTCTATGGAATTCAAAGGAGGATGGGGCCAACATCTTCCACCGGTTGAATTCCCCTACAAAAAAAGTTCCCACCTGAGAATCTGAATGGAACCATATAATGACCTTTATGGTAAAAGCATCAGAACGCCGGCTTGTTGGAATGAAGTCTGTGAGCGTAAGCTGATAGGACCCGAAATGGTTGAGGAAATGGTGTATAAGGTGAAATCCATTCAGCAACATATCAAAGAAGCCCAAAGTTGACAAATTATTTTTTCGGATAACTATCGATGTGACCTTATATTCAATATAGGAGACTTGATATTTCAATGCATATGTCCAGGGAAGAAGTTCATGAGAATTGGGAAGAAAGGGAATCTAATCATGGTGTATATCAGCACCTTGGAATTCCTTGATCGAGTCGGAGTTGTGGCCTATCGACTGGCACTTCCACCTACAATGTTGAAAGTACATGATGTCTTTCACGTATTCCTCTTAAGAAAGTACATACAGAAACCTTCACTTGTACTATATTTAGAGGTGGTATAGTTTGAGGATGATCTATCCTATGAGGAGCTTCCAGTGAAAATCTTGGATCGTAGTGACAATGTTATATGCAAAAATACTACTCATCTGGTCATGGTAATATAGAGAAACCATAAGTATTAAGAGGAAACATGGGAACTGGAGGAAGTAATGAAGGAAAATTTCCCCCACCTGTTTTTGGCCTAGATTGTAAAATGAAATTTTGAGGGAAAAATTTCTGAAGGGGGGGGGGAATGTAACGAACCAATATTTTTCAATGGAAATTACATTGTTTTAAATATTTCATAATCAAATGAAATTAATACATAATTAACTACTTAGTTCTATGTGACCCTAAAAACATATGTTTGTCACTTCTATGATGTGAAATTCGAAAATACGACATACACAGTTGCGATCAGTAAGTTATTTGGAGTCTAATAAGAACAAATTACTTTTGGGTTAATAGTAACCTACCCTTATGAATATTAACATACCCTTATGAATCTTAATATACCATAATAAATTTTATCTTAACCTGCAATGGTATGTAAATAATATTCATGTGAAAGTATGATATACCTACGCTTTGCGACAAGTGAAATTATGTTTTAAAATTGTTGTTTTTAGAATAAATTATGGTTTTAATTAAATATTAAATTAATCATAGTTAAAAAATAAATTTTTTAAAATGGACTTCATTTTTGGATTCTACAAGTTGAAAAATTGTTGGGGTGAATTTTCGGTATTTTTCTGAAAAACTTGATTTTTTGATAAATAATGAAGTACAATAAAATACAGAATATCAGTTAAATACCCTATTTATGACATCACAAGTGATGTAAGCCCACTTGGTTCGAACTCACATGATAAAATTACTATTCTTGGTCAAGGAAGAGTCACTATTCCTTGTCTAGTAGGGAAATAATACATTAATGAATTTTATATTATGAAATCCCCTCTCTCTTCTTCATTAAACCCCCCCTCACTCCCCCTTCTATTCACTCCCCTCAAGACTTGTGCCTCCTATAAATTCTGTCCAAATATCCTCCCAAGCTCCTCTCTCACATCTAGCAAGCCTCAAACTCTTAAAAAGTCCAAAACCTCCCCCTTAAAGAATCTATCAAGGATTTTTGGTTAAAGAGGTAAATTCTTCTTTTCAATTATCTGTCTTTCCTTTCAAGTTCATTTGTTTTATTTATCTATTACCTATCCTTTTCCAAATTTTGTGATCACACCATTACCATTTATGTACTATAATTTTGTCATGATAGTGTAATATGTCATCTTCATCTCTTCCTTTTACCTTATTATATACTTGTAGCAAGAACACCATCATAGATGTGTCATTTTTCCACATTCAAGGACGATGGGATTCCGATTTATATTATCATTATCAATTTTGGTCATGAATATATTCTTGTTACAATTGAAACAGATTATTATATATGTAATATAACCTATTTACTATTCTATAATCCCTTTGTACAAATGGTATTAAATTATAATGAAAAATGAGTTTGTTGTAATTAAATCCCATAAATTAACTAAAACAGTTATCATGAATGTTCTATATAATAATTCGTCCCCATTACATGTAACAATTTATATAAATGAAAAATAAGATCTATGTATGATCATAAATAATATTTTATTTCACATCTGGTGATTCACATGAACTCCATTACTTAAGAACAAGTGAACCGATTATGAAAATAATGGAAACGAACGCTACAGAATGACAAAATTCAATATAATAACATGTGAATAAGGGAATAATTGAACTAAATATAATTATGAAAAAATAAATAAATGTATAATAGGTTAGGAATTATTTTATTAATAAGTATAACTTCATCTTCCTAGAGCCTAAGTTCAATAGTGGAACACGCTCGTAGTTAAGGTAAGGGTTTTTTCACCTGAAAATCCATTTCTATTTGGGTTATTTTCATTGTCTAATTACCTCCATGAAATTATTATGTATTTTTTTATACTCACAATAAATTTTGTGTCAGTTTTCTATATATGTACACCAACTATTATTCTTCTTTGTTTTATATATAGACACATCTTTTAAAAGGAGCTTTCAAAATTGTTTCCGAAATACAAGCCCGATTCAATGGAATATCTGAACTTCCTACCAATTTTCAAGGGAAATATCTAATCTGTTTTTGGAAACCATTATATTTATAAAAATATTAATTTTATTATTAAAATAATATCTGAACTCACTTATAGTTTTTTAAATAGGTTTTTTCAAAAGAACTCTTCTTTTCAAAGTAAAAGGGTATTTATTTCAAGAATTACTCGATGATTTTATAGGAGCATCTTCCTTTAATTCAACTCTATTGATGATTATTATGTAATATTGGGATTAATACTTCATGGTATCATCTATAATATTCAATTTACTGACTTATGATTATTTTGGATGTGTATGCGCTATCTTTAAACCATTCACCAATTTACCCTGAATGGTTAGTGTTTATACTTAATGTTCAGTGAAGGTTAGTTGCATGTAATATATAAATTTCAATATTAATATACATGTTGTTTGTGTTTATACCCATTCAAATGAGGAATGAATTGTACATAGTAAGTTTCGGGTGGGGCCTACTATAGCCTCTCGGTGCATCAGTATGTCTCATGATACAAACTATGGTCTTGGCCTAAGGCCTTGACAAAATGAATATTTGTGGTCATGGAACAAGGCTTTGACAATATTGTTAAGTTGTACCGCATTATGTATTCCCTCATTATGAATATAGTATTGATGTTTCAACTGGTTATTCTACTATAATAACACCCATTATTATGTTATGTTATGGAAATATTTACTAAGCTCGTATTTTTGCCATATTATGCTCAAGTTTATATTTAAAGGCATGTGTCTTCAATTATTCACCATGTCTAATGTTTTTTATCTTCAACTATATATATTACCCTTAATGATTTTTTGAGCTCACCCCTTTCTTATGTTTCATTTCCACAGGGAAAGAATAATTTTATTATGAATTACATGCTAAAATAACCTACGTGTTATGGATTGTTTCTATGGAGTTTCTATGTTATTTTTCATGTCAAGATATAATGATGAACTTATGTATGAATCTTGTTTCCAATAATACAAAACTACTCGGTCCTTCAGGATGCTTATTCCTTGTTTGTATGCCAATTTAATCAAATAAGTCACCGACTCCAGGCAACTGGGGTCGGGTCCTTACAGGGTATGTAAGAGTTTGTATCAAAGAACGGTCTAGTTATGTTGTTAAATTAGGACTATAGAACATTAGTATGAACCCTTGAGATAAATATATCAACATTTTTAACCTAGATGAATAATAGGGAATCAGAAGTTAGGATATAATTTTTCATTAAAAAACATATCATCTTATGTTAAAATTTTATTTTTATAATTCTTATTTGTTAAGTATTCAAGGACATAAAATTGTACATTATTTTTTATTTGTTAGTTGATAGAAATTGAAGAACTTGTGACAATAATAAATGTGATAGGATGTGTGATGATTCGAAAATGGTATTACAAATATGATGGGAATGTGTGTTCATAAATTCATGAAAGCAATTTCTCAACTAGATAAAGCTATATATAATATCTTGAATAATTAAGAATACCCTAATTCACTAAATTAATATAAAGTCTCCATTGAATCATTCATATGAAAATGACCTCTTAATTGCAAGGGATCCTCTAATACCCTCATCATAGAACAATGGATTAACTCTATTGGAATGATATTCTATATCATATAGTGCTTATAATAAGATAGAGTGGAATTGGTAGTATATCATATTGATGGGGAAGTTGATAAGTGGTGTCAGTAATCAAGAAAAATAAGTCATAGTAGGAATCTGATTCAATGGAATGGTACAATTTGAAATAATATTTTTCAACAAATATTTTCTGCGAACCCTTCATAATAAAATTTAAATATTTATTCTTGGACTAAATAGAATGGAAGAAGAGTCTATCAGGGTGTAAAAACAACACATAACAAGGATTTCATTATATTCCTCCAACCTTTTCATGAATACCGAATGCATGTTGGATTACTTATTTAGTAGACTAAATCTGAGTATATGAAAAGCATCGGTCATTTGAGAAATTGAAAACTATGAAGACAATGTTCTTTGTGACCAAAAGGTTGAAATGAATATTTAAGACTCCCAGTGGTCTCTTAGGAATACAGATTAAAATAAAAAAAAGATATTAATATGGGATGATAAATAGATAAATTCAGTTATGGATTGAAAACACAGTATATGATGTGTCCAAGTTGTGGGAAAAATAATCCTATGAATTTACTAAAGTGAACCGGGATATTCTACAGATGTGGTAGAGACGTGTATCTAGGTAAGAACAGAAGAATTGATAATAAAAATCCCATAAATTTGGAATAAAAATGTAATATTTAATACAACCCTTAGCCTATATTGTAGCGATTCAATTTCAAGAAACATGGGAATTATTCAAACATTTTCATAAGCTAATAGTTTTTGGATCTAATCAACAAAAAAACCTCTAAGGAAGCATTGAAGGAAATATGTTATCACCAATTATGGGGTGGATCCTGGCAATGACTTGGTGATAGGTATGCTAGATATTAATTCGAAAAGTATAGAAAATACTATTTTATTACTTTTTTATACATTCTTTCTTATCATTCATGTTCAATATAACAATTCAAACCCCACATAAAAATATCGATGTCAGGTTATGTATGAGAACATAAATTGGGGAAGTTTTTTATTTCAATGGTCATATGTCCCCCAAGTTTATGGTTTTGGATTTAACATCCTGACATATCCTTTATTAATTCCTTTGTTGGATTTCAATTCTATATTGGGCATGGATTGACTATCTTAATAAAAGACAATGCCGATTGCCGAGAAAATAAGTCCACTATTCACATCATGAAGAATTCTGCAAATTTGTACAAGTGTAAGGAGGTGGATGAGTCTTCTTCAAAATCAGTGTCTTAGTTTTTTTCATTACTTATTAATTTTCAATCATATATTACTCTAATTATTAAGATAAAATAGAGGATCATTATCAATGACATGGCCACTGTGCGGTAAAACATAGATGATTTCCACTAACAGTTTATTATTCTTACTCCAAACCAAGATTTTGAGTTCATAATTGATCTTAGTTCTAGTTCTATGCCTATATCAAATACACCTTATATAATTTACACCATTGAGATTAATGAACTAACGAAGCAGTTAAAAAAGAATTTGTGCAATGGATTCCTCGGCCTGAGTGCTTCACTCTGGGGTTCTCTAGTCCTCTTCATTTAGAATATGGATCAATTCACCAATGCATTGATTATCAAAATCTAAACAAATAATGATAAAGAATAATTATCCCCTTCCATGGATAGATGAAATTTTTGATCAACTAATTGTGTCCATGTATTTCACTACGGTGGACCTTTGGTTGGGATACATCCAATGTAATGTGGGTAAAGAAGATATTCCCAAAGTTTACTTTCAAATGAGTTATAGAATTCATGAGTTCATAGTCATTACCTTAAGAATCACTAATTTTACAAAAAAATTCCTATATTTAATGAATAAAATATTTAGAAATCACCTTGATAAATATTTGGGAGTATTTACTAATGATATTTTGATATACATCAAGAGAAAGGTGGAGAACAAGGTTCATTTCAAAACTATTCAAGGTATATTGAGAAGGGAGAAACAATTTGAAAATTAAAAAAATGTCAGTTATGAATGGAGGACATATCATTCTTGGTGAATATTATCACAAAAAGTGATATATATTGACCTATAAAAGATAATGGATATCAAAAAGTGGCCTAGAAAATAATATGTAATGAATATATTTAGTTTCAATAATTTATTTGGGTATTATTGGTGATTTGTGATGATCTTATAAACATTTTAAAACTTACTAGCCAATCTTAATGAAAAGGGAGAAAATTTATTCTGGACGAGTGAATGTGAAGACTGATTTAAAGAGATAAAAAATATGCTTATCAATGCATGATTTCTCACACTACTAATAAGTGGTGAAATTTTTGTGGTGTATATTTATTCATAAAATAGGGTATTATGTTGTGTATTTATGTAAAATGATAAAGTGATATCCTATGCCGCATGGAATTTGAAAATTCAAGAGAATTACTTTCCCATACACGATCTAGAGTTTTAGGGTGTGGTCTAACCCATGAATATCTGAAATAATTATATCTAAGGGAGAAGTGTGAAATATATAATGATCATAAGTTTATAAAATATATATTAACACATAAAGATTTTAATATGTTAGAGAGAAGATGGTAATAAAACATTAAATATTATGAATGTTCAATCCACTACAATCATGGTTTAGAAAATAAATTAGAAGATACTCTAAGATGAAAGGATAATACTTCATTATCAATGATGATAGTTGAGATGAATCTAGTCTTCATAGATTTTCAAAGGATGGAAATGAGAATCATTTTAGAATCAATATTAGAAATACCTTTTCAAATTATTTCTCAACCATTCCTCATAGAAATAATAGATGATGTTCAAGGAAATGATGTAGAAATTCATTAAAATATGGAAACTATTAGAAATGGGAAATCCTCAGTGTTCAAAATGGAATGGGTAAGGAGTCATGAGATTTGGTTCATGAATATGTATATCATCCAATATATTTGTAATGAAATAAATTTTGAATGAATCATATGTCTCAGCCTTCTATACTCACTTAGGGATCACAAATATGTATCATGATCCTGAAGAAAACTATTTTTTTGGCAATATGAATAAGGAGATCAATAAATATACATCAATGTCCATGGTATGTCAGTAAATAAAGGATGAAAGGAAAATTCTAATGGTATGATTAAAAATCATCCCATACCAACATGGAAGTGGGAAAACATCACTATGTTCATTATCACTTATCTTCCAAGGACATCCTGAGGAAACAGTTCTATATGGGTCATTGTGGATCAACATACGATGATATCTAACATTATAGATATTTTAGGGGAATTCCCACTTGATCATCTAGAATGGATATACCACAAAGAAGTGGCAAGGCTGCATGGATTACCACTATCGATTGATTCTGGTCAGTATCCGAGATTCACTTCCATGTTATGGATAAGTCTCTAACTTTTACTGAACACTTGTTATAAATTCAATACAACTTATCATCCATAAACTGAGTTCTAATCAGAATAGACTATTCAAACACTATAATAACTATTGGGTAAATCAACTATGGACTAAAAAGGAGGATGGGACAAAAATCTAACTCTGGTAGAGTTCTCCTAAAATAATAGTTTAAACTCAACCATCCAAATGGATCCATATAAATCTCTTTATGATAATATATGCATAACATTGGAATAATGGGATGATGTTAGTGAACTTATGTTTCGGGGCCCTGAAATGGTAAAAGAAAATGTAGAAACTTTGAAAACCATTAAGCAGCACATCCTGATAGACCAATGTCAAAAAAAAAGAGATATGTAGTCAATCGTTCAAGGGACCTAGTGATTAATGTTGGAGATATGGTATTCCTCTACATATCTCCATGGAAGAGTATCCGAATATTTGGGAATAAAGGAATGATTATTCCTAGGTACATAGCCACTTTCAGATTCTCGATCATGTTGGAGATATGGAATGCTGGCTAGAAATTACACCAACCATGTCACATGTAATTAATGTATTCCATATATCCCTATTTAGGATATACATTACATATCCATCATATGTACTGAATTGATAGGTTCTACAGTTGGAAAATGATCTCTCTTTTGAGGACTTGACAATGAAGATCTTGGACTAAGAGACAAAGTTATATGCAACAAGAATTCTCACTTAGTTAAAGTACTATGGCATAAACATAATTAAGAAGAGGAAAAAAGGGAATCATAGAATGAAATGACGGAAAAGTACCCACATTTGTTTTCCCCAAAGTTTTAAAAATGTAATTTCATGAGAAAAATATCTTAAAGGGGGAAGAATGTAATGAGTCAAAATTTTATAAGTGAAACGCACTTTACTATAATTATGTTATATAGTATAAATCACATTAAACCCCATATGGAACACAATTCAAACATTTTATATTAAAATTGAATAAAATAAGGGCCATTTTCAAAAATTAAGGAACAAATTCTGATGAAATAGTAACATGACATTTGGAATAGAAATGTGACACATAGGAATATTAATCATAACTATAAAATAATAACCTCACAAATGACTATATATATAAAAATTATCCATCTCATAAATGAAAATATGATACAATTATATCCTATTATAATTAAATAAATGATTTAAAAACATAAAATAACTTATTGATATTTTTGTGAAACATATTTATTTATTTATAATTTTAGCATTATAATAATTATTTACAAGGAAATTTATTTTCATAAAATTGATTCATCAACTATTATTATTATTTTCTTTTGATTTTATGTTAATTTTTGGAGGCCTTTATGAATTTATAAAAGTGTTGTAAAATCAGTTCGAACATTTAAATTTGTACAATTAAAATATAAAAATATTTTTTAAAAAATATAAATTCCTCAAATTAATAAAATTATTTGTATAAAATGGAATTCATTTTTTAATTATACACATTGGAAAACTGTTAGTGGGGATTTATGGTATTTTACTTAAAAATAGGATTTATTGTGAATAGTGAAATACTGTAATTTACATTATAAGAAAATAAATGAATTTATGATTCTTGATTGAGTCTTGGATGATGTAATTGGATATTTTTTCAAACTCACATGCACAGGTTATTTTATTTAGTAAAATTAATCAACAATTTTTCTTTTATTTAGAAAAATAATAAAATAATTAATAGAATAATAAAAAAACACCCCTTTTCCCACAGTAAATACCATCCCTCACCACCTCGAATCCTAAAACATATAAATACTTTATTACTTTCCAAATTATACCAAATTATCATCCCAAGTAACTCCTTAACATCTAGCATCATTTTTTATAAACATAATTTCATACTCAATTTCCCTAAGGATTTTCACAAAGAGATTAATTCAAGAGGTAAAAACCTCATTATATTTTTCTCAATTTTCTTTCTCAATTTCATTTATTCTAAAATACTCTCATAAAAAACCCTTCCATGTTACATGATAACTCTAGTATATTTTAAATAATGTAATTTTATATTTTTAATTGAACAAACCAAAATAATTTTTCTTCCCATCATCACTTATTATTAAAATGAAAACATCTTCCATAAGGTGATGATTAACCACCTTCATGGATGACTTCTTTCATTTCTCAATTTATCCTTCAAATATAGCTATCAAACCATTTTTTATGGTAAAAACATATTATATAATATTTATTACAAACTATTTAATGTTTGGGAACCAGTATATATACATGATAATAAATTAAAAAACAAAACTAGTTTTTGGTGATAAAACGATCATCAAATTAATAAAAATGATTACCATTAATGTTTTATCTAATGATTAATCCCTAAATATTGATCTTCAATTATATATAAAACCATTTAATTTTTTTTATGGTCATTAAAAACATAAGATTTTTATTTTTTAAAACATTTCAAATTTTATGTGATTGTTCATACCTGTATACAAGTTACAAGTCATGAAAACCAATGAAACAAACACTCTGGAACATTAAAAATGTATCTTATAAATCATCAAAAAGGATATGAATGAAAATAATAAAATTATTATTAATACAATACATGAATTAAATAGTTTAAGTTAATTAATTAATGTATTTATTTTAATTTTCCATGATATTAAGATCATGTGAAGAACATTTTTGAGCACATGGTAAGGGATTCTACCCGAACATCCATTTTTTCCAACATGTTACTCTTTATACCTCTATTTACACCAATTTCATGCTTCATTATTTTTGTTTAATTATTCTTAATTATATTTATATGTTCCAACTTCATGTATCATGATTAGATCCTATGACTGGTAAATAAATGTTTTATAAATGTTCAATTCATAAATCCTCCCGATAAGCAAACCTAGTTAATGCGACTTTCCGATTTATCACCCATTTTAATTTTCACTCCATAATATGTTTTAAGCCACCATTTTTTAAATCACTAATTATAACAGTAAATAAATTTCTTGTTTAATTTTTTGTTTTATACAAACTATTATTACTTTTCTATTTTAACGATTCTCGACAATTTTACTTAAAACCACACTAATTTGTTTTATTTATACAGTTTATTAAACACTTTTTACATGATTTAAATTTAGTTTGAAATCATTTATCAAGATATATAACTATTTTCAATTATTAATGACCTTGAATGAATTATATCTATTCACTTATGGAAACAATTATGATATTCCCTCTTGATATTCATTTTGACATGATTATGATACCCAATACTTTCCATGGATAACCCTTATGTTTATGTTTGAATCCTTAAATATAATTCTTTATGTGGAAAAAATATTCATGAATATATTATTTTGGGTTCTTCCAGATAGTGCTCCAATATAATGGGTAATGTTCTGTCTCATGGGATGCGATGTGCAATGGTCCTGGTGGTTAGCCTTGACTCATGCTCAATGTGAAATGACCTTTTTGGTTATCCATGACTCATTCTCCTAAATGAGAAATGAGACTCAACCCCTTCTTATGTCATGTTTTGTGTTTCTTCCACAATACTATGGTTCAATGATTACATGATCCTTTATTTTATATGTTATATATATCAATATGATTATTCATGATCCATGTATTTTTATGTCATCATGTAATGCATTCTAACTCATGTGTTATGATTTATTATTATAGATTTTCTCATAATAGGATTTTTAGCTCATCCCTTTGACCAAGTATTCCCTATGTTTTCATATGAAGATCTATAAGATCAATTGAATTAAGTATGTATTTATGAATTATTTAAATAATATTTTTATTATAATTCCATGTTTAATGATTTATGCACCTAATAATCTAATGACACTAGACTCCAAGAGACTTAGTTTGTAAATTGATGGTTAATTAGGCATAAAATCAAGTGAAAATATGTTTAAAAGTATAGGGTCGTTTTAAAAACCCTTTGTTTTTTTGATAATAATGAAACGTCATGAAAGCAATAATTCATATGATTATTTTAAAGATTATTTGAATTTATGTGGGAGTGTTTTCTATAGGTATCATTTGGCTTTTATTTTCTATTACATTATCCCATAGAATAAGTGGTAGAGCCTAGTGTACTATTATCAGCGACACTAATATAAATTTTTTTGCACAATGTTTAAGTGAGGGGTTTGGTTTTATGATAGCTCCCTTGTAGATATAAAAACAGTTGTCATTTTAGTCCACTTTCAACACATTGTATGTTACATTCTACATCCATTTGAGTTAGTCAGTGAACTTTATAGTTATAAAACACACCCAAGTAAGTAGACGGTTATCCTGTAAGTTAAACCTATGGGGGTTACCATATTTGGATACCTAATGAGTATTAACTTATATCATTTCTACATTTTCATTGTTACTCACAAGGAGTATTCCCCTAGGAGGATTCATATAAATGATTATGTCTTGATAGTTCGATTTATTAGAGGTGATGTTGATGAGATTTTAATAATGGGGTTTGGCCATAGTATGTTGACTATTACAAACATGATGTCCGGTTTACCTATTTTTAAGCTTTAAATAGTTGTTATGTTCCATATGATAAAGGACCCTATGTGGAATATGGGTTATATATTAGATAACGTAATGCTAGGTGAATGATTCCAATAGTCATGTATTAATGTTTCATTAGTAGGGAAAGATGGGAGAACTAGACATCCCTAGTTTTGGAGAAACTCTAGAGGGTCAATGATGACTATTTGATTTCGGAAATTCAAGAGGGAGGTTGTCTTAAGATATATGGATTTTTTAAGGGTTATGATATTAGTTGTATGCTTGTTGTGACACTGATTCACTATAGGTGCTATGGTAATATGATGTTGGCATAGTGATGACTGTGATTTTTGAGGGAGTAGCAGGGGGAACAGTATTTGAATCGGGATTTGATAAGTAGGAATATTTAGGATATTTTCCAAGTTTACATTTTTTTGTCTAATGATTCAAATTTATATAAACAACACTACTATGTGGGTGTTCATGTGATAATTAATGACATAGGTGAGGTGCTTGTTTTAGAAGATGCTTTCCGAGGGGGATCTTGACATGTTTGTATTGATGTACCACATAATATAATCAAGTGAAACATGTTTATGTATAAGTCACAGTAGCATGTGTCTAGTTCTTATCTATATGGTATGGTATTTACAGACATTGTGTACCTCAATTTACTATTTTGACTAGTTTTGTGTGTAAACTGAAAGGAATTGGACATTAGATAGTGATCGAGTATGGGATGAGGGTAATCATTTTAAATAATTTATTCTTATTCTATTGGTTTCTTAGATCACTGGTTAAATTAAAGGAAGATCTCATTGATGGGGTATAACTTTGAATTAAAGTAGGTTTCATTGAATGATCAACCTATATTTGAACCTCCACACACATTATCGGGAAATATGATTTCGAAGGATGGATAATGGAAAGTACATCATAGATGGGTGTTAATGTGGATAGAGAGGAGTGATATATACATGTATATGTAAAATTATTGTAATTATATTTTAGGTACTATCATTACAAATATAATGATATCATTCTCAGTCCACTAAGTGAGCATCATCTATACACTGAGCTACATGTCTAAACATATTTTGTGATTTGATTAAATGAATCATTGGGAGTTACACTTTTGTATTAGATTTATGGTAATTTAGGTGGGTTATATTACATCATTGATTGATTGAGGATGATGAACCTTGATATGATTTAAATTCTATGAACTCCACGATAATTGATCATAGAAAGTGGTAACAGGTGATGGGTTACATTTTCATTAGTACTCTGGGATGAGTGAATTGTTACTCATGCTATTAATTTTTCCTCAAGATGGATGGAGAATGGTATGTGTTAATTATAAATATTTTCAAATAATCAATATTGGGGATTCTCTTATTGTAGGGATCGGGTTGTTGGTCATAGTTTGATAGCCACGATTAGGGAAGGGTCATGGGATTTTGGGACAAGTTTTGTGGCGTTCATTTTTTAATTTGTATTACATTGGATAAATGAATAGATTTATGTATAAATTTATCATAAATGGATAGTTATATTTTTGAATTACTATATGGTGGGGTATGATTGTGGGAAGTTGACATGGGATTTATTATGAAGATCTAATGGTCCAACCATGGGATATCACTAGAAGTTAGGTATGGTATTCGACGAGTGTGCATAGAATGATCTCTATATACATTTTGGTAATGGATTTTGGATCTCACTTTAGTGACATGTATCCTTTTTATGGTGATAGTTTTCTAAAATAGTCATTGAGAGGCATTCTAACATGAGTTTCTTTTAATAGTTATATGTTTTTAGTGAGGAACATTGAACATTCCATTGGGATGTAGAGGATGAATTTTAATGGTTAGTGGGATCTATTCAAGAAACATTTATCCTAGACAGTATGTTCTTGGTCAATAAAAGTTTGATGATTTCAATTAAAACATGGACTAATTGTACTGCCCTCATGTTTGACTGGATAAATGTGTTGTGAGATTCATTAATACACTGAGGGCTTGATTTAATAAGCAATTAAGATGGTGGGAGAACCATGACTCAGAATAAGACGTTAATGAGTTAGAGAATATTCTAGGAAGATCAATAGGTCAATTGATGTAGTACATGTTGATATGATCATGTCTTATGTTGGAAGGGATCATGTAATTATCTTCCTGATGTTTCAGATGTGGTTACATATGTTGGATTAAATTATAGCTTCATAAGCTCCTTTTTATTTGAGGGAATAATCGAGTCACATTCATTTTTTGAATACTAAATATGACCATTTGAGAAATTATACACAAACCATGTAGATTTTCTGTTTTTTTCACCAAATGACATTTTAGGGATGATAATTTTTATGGTGGGGATGTTGTAAGGTCCCATTTTTTAATGTGTTGTAATTTTCCATTAGAAATTTTAGATTTTAATACTATGAATGGGATAATGTTTAAAGAGTTATTTGGAAAATTATTACAAGAGTTATAAAACATAAAATTATTTTTTATATTGATTTTATGGTCTGAGAGGTATCTCATTTGTCCAGATGTGATTCGAATACATCGAGATCCAAAAAATCAGTTTTAGGAGAAATAGTCAGGGTTACACGATGTGTGCAAGATTATTTTTAACCATGAAATTGAAACCATGTGACATATTTTTATGGAAATTGACTGATGAAATAATGAGTATCCAAGGAGAAACCATGAGACTTAGTATAGGTGTGAAAAGGTACCACACAAGGTTGGTAAAAAGGTTTTCCTCCTCTATTATTTCCCTTATTTCTCCAATGCAAGGTAGCCGCTCGAGCTCCACCCTATTTCCTCTTTATAGTCTTCAATGCATATTAATCATTTAGACATAGAATCATACACTATCAGTCACATTTTATATCCCTTAGTTATTCAATAATTCATATTCCATCCTTTCTATATTTTTATTTCCAAATAAAATTCTTGTTCAATGGAATCTTATATACCCCATGTTTTGTGTTTTTCTCTACTGTATGATTTCTCTCATTCCATCTTGAAAAATTTCCTATAATTGATTATTGAAGCATCCTAAGCATGATTAAATATATCAAAATGCATTTAACCTAATGTTTCATAATTTATATAATTATCTATTGTGACAAACACTAGGATTTCTACATGTTTCTTCTATAATGTGAAATACCTTAAATAAAACCCTTATATCAAAACCATTATGGCCCTTTTACCCTTTACATGGTTGGAGGATGATGAAATCGTCCTAGAAACCTTAGAAGGAGAGTTCAATTACACTATAAAATCTATCATTATTTCCTATGGATTAAATCCCCCCTTGGGTGTGTTCATTAAATGCATTAAAAAATTATAAATGTCTATAAAACAAAAACACCTAGTAAGGTGGGATTATCATGTTAATTATAATGTAAAATTCTTGAATGTAATATTTGGTTTTTAATAATTCATGAATGAACATTCTGATTAAATCTGGGTATTTTGATCATAATATTGAGGGAATATTTCCATGAACAAACTTATCATTAGTATTTTTTTTGGAAAATGAAACGATCATAATTAATTGTAATTTTCATGTGGAATTTTTTCATGTTCTATATCTATATCGTAAATGTGCTTTTATGGATAAATCATTTAGGACTTGTTAAATTATGGTTTTCCACTTGAATAATTGTGATTTTTTGAAGTGTGAAACGAAATATATAGATTCCTTGACTTCATATAATTTATTAAATGAAATTATTCATAATTTTTATTAAACCATGGGTATTGGATGTTTTTCTATGTGTAATGGATTTTTTAGACATAAATCTTCATGCTCCCTAAAAGAGATATATTGTAAATAATTCTATACATAATTTATTTGGATGTTTGGAATGGATCATTCAATTGAGACTGATGAACATGGTGTCCCTTATCATTCAGTTTAGATTAAAGGGAATGAAATCCATTATAATTTAGTTGAGAATAATGGTCATGCCAAACCATATATTTTATATATATATTGGTCATGATGTTCCTTATCATTTCATTTGAGATCAATTGTCATTTCATCCCTAATTTAAAATATGAATGTTATTATATTATCCTTCTCTTTATGCAATGGTCGTATGCCTCCTCTTGTCACCAATGTATTTACATCTATGCATATATATCTGCTTAACTATATACATATATATACGTGATGGAACATATTAAAAGATATTCCATCATTGACTAAAGTATTCATTTTCATGTAGGATTCCTTTGAATAACCTAAGATTACTTGATTATTTTTTTACTACCCTATTTATTATACTAACCCAATACTTATTTTATACTCACAAATTGTATTTAATTAAACACCATTGGTGGTGGCCTGTTGGGTAAGTCTCAAAGACTCTTCAGGACACTGATTGATAGACATAAAAATATATTGACTATAGGTTAGTACATGGATTTTATTTCTTACTATTTCTTTACTATGGACTATGACTTGACATTGAGCTAGGGGTCGAGTATATAATCAGAGAACATACATGAGATGGGTCTTATTTATTTATTCATTTTTCTATCAATACATATTATATGTATTATTTATTATGTGATGGGTGTCTTGTACTCTGGGATTATCATGTTCATGTACGATTTTGTTATTTGTTTTTTGAATATTTATTATTCTTCCTCAGTAAGTATTTATGTTCGACAACCTTTCATTTATTACTTATTCAAATGAATTTATTATAGATATACACAGTATAGTCTCCCAACCATACCATAATTGGAACCTCACTACTAGTCATGGTATCTAGATTATGGGGAGGAATGATTGAGGTCATGTGGTCAATCATTTTAGATACTTTTATTGAGTGAGTCGGTCCAGGATTGTGGGTTCTGGGCATAATAGAAGCATGTGATGGATCATACCCAACTTTTATTTTCGATAATGATCAATTATCGATTTGATATTCACAGAATGATCAAAACTATGATCAATGTCATTGAATCAAAGAAAATAACAAATTGGTAAAATGTCAAAACTAGAGCACATGATCATCGCATAATAATTAAAATTAATTTAATTTTTTAAATAATTTCCATTTGATTAATATTTATTCATTGATGGATATGAAAAACCATTATTTTGAACCATTGTTTCATTTTCGTAATCAATAGTGGATTCCCTCATGTAGTGATTCATATGTGTTCCACAAATCTCTGAATATTGTTTGAGGAATCTTTGTGTGCTATCTCAGTAGATCTTATCACTTGTGTCATTTTCTATCGATCGCCTCAAGAATAACATCAAATGGATTCTCATTGATCTCTATTGACTCAAGAGAGGGAGGTGGAGGAAGATCAATCTCTTTTGATTGGATATTTATTAGAGAAAGGAGATCTCAATGACTTTACGAGGAATCATCATAGTCATTTTTTACATGAAAACAAATGAATTAGATCTTCTGAAATATAATATAATTTTGTTTATTTTAATATAGGGTTTAGAAATAAATATTTTCACACGTTCTATTTATTATTTATTTTTTCTCTATAGAACCCCATGTCTATAGTAATAACATTATTAATATTTCTCAAAATTTAGATATCATTCGAATTAAAATTTAATATTATTATTTAAAATAATACCCAATATATATTATATATTAGTAGACCAATAAAATAATACTTTGATTCTTCCAAAATATTTATCATTCCATGAATAATTTTAATTTATTAATTAAACTAACATCACAATAATATTCACCAATAAATAAAAAAATATTATATTCATTAAAAAGAAAAAAATATTTATTAAATATTATACTCACGTAATATTATCTCAAATAACTAGTGATAGGATATATATATATATATATATGTTCAATTAAACATGAAAAATTAATATACAATGTCTGGGAATAATAGTTATTCAAAATTTTGGATATTTAATAGTAATATATTATTTAATTGTGATTATGAAAACCCTTAGTATATGGAATTATAGGCCTCTTTCTAAGTGGAATTAGGCATAGCAGAACAAATTCCAAGTTTAACATCTAGAGATATGCAATGGAACCCATAAATAAAAAAATTAATGCCACAATGACATAATACCTCATATTGATTCTTATTGTGTATATAATACATTTTTTCGATAACTCTAATAAAGCGGGTTGTATGTTGCTTCCATCAACCTATGTGCTCGATGTATCATTCATTGAACTTCCAGAAATCAAACATTCCTATAGAACACCACATAAATTTATTTATTTAAGATATATTATTTCTATCAAAGGGAATGATATATAAACTTCTATTAATGAATATAATTGTAAAATCCTTTCTCTCGTTTCTCATTCATTTATTATTACTCATAATGTACCCAACGTAACATACCTCACTATAAACATATGTCCTAAAACATTTCATCAATACATCGACCTAAAAGACTTATAATAGTCATTAATATGAATATTATAGTCTTACGGAAAATTCACATGTCCACATATAGAAATATCCAATAATACATATATATGTTTTTTTCTTTACAATAGGTTATGTACTTATAACATCCTACACTATATATTACCTAGCGAATACACCATGAGAAGATTTTTCAATGTCCTATGAGTATCCAACCCTAATAGCCTATGTCAATTGGTTACCTCAAATTAACTCATCCAACTATAGAACATATATTTAATAATACACTCTAAACACTTCTAGGATCTCATCATATCCAAGAACTTATATCACCTTTCAATGCAATAGCTACTATTAGAAAATAATCACATACTATGACGCATAGATAATCAATCATGTTGTGATAAAGAGTAAATTAATTTTCCAAACAATGAAAACATGTTATCAAAAAGTAATCAAAATATTGTTTTTGGACACCAACCCCAACAAACTCCCACATACACTATATCTTACTGATAGGAACATTAAATACTCTAGCTCTCACATGATACTCATTCTTCTTATGAGATATGTCTTTTGTAAAGAAGTATAGCATGTTGTTTTCTATGGGAAATCTTCTTAATACAACAACACCCCTAGGAGAAAAATCCCTCAAGATGTGATACTTTTGGAGTATATTATTTGACTGTTGGTGTGACCATGTCTCTTTTTCAAGATCCATATGCTATAATAATATCACACTACAATGGTATAGGGTATTTATTGATAGTTACCACATAAATATCCTGGAAAAATAATCTTAGCCAAACTTCTTCTTTGGAAGCATTAGAAGCTGTTATATACTTGGACCGCACTAATGAATTTGAGACAACTAGCTACTTTTATCTCTTCTTGCTCATAGATAATCCAATGATACAAAAAGCATACCATGACTATGAATCCAGACTGTTCTATTCTATTTGAAAACAAGATTATTTTTAACACCTGATGAAAATCTCCTCATATCCTCCAAACACTAGAAGCATACCCTTAGTTCTCCTAGGATAATTGAGGATAACCTTTAACATGAGACTAATGTTGTTCTCTAGGACCTGACTGATAACTTACTATAATTTTCAATTCAGTGGAAACATCAAGCATAGAATATAACATGGAAATAATGATTAATCCTATCACTGAAACATATGGTGTATTACTCATTCTCTATATCAAATGTTGTGTCTAAGGAAACCTGTTAATAAGGTGATATATACCATGTGACACTAGAACCAATAATATTTTGTATAGTTATATACTAAATATAATTTGTATTTGGTCAATGTATACACTTTTAATTAGTACATGAATCCTCCTATACCTATCATGAGTGGTATTTATCTCTATAATATAGGTTGTTTCACATACGTCCTTCATGGGGAATTTTTTTGTCTAATAGTCATTAAAAGTATGTAGAAATGTTATGTCATTTACAATATGTAATATTTCATCAACATATTCTAATAGGATAATGAAAACATTATCCCTAAAAAACATTTAAACCCATGGACACTTTTTGTCTTAATGAAACCAAATTATTTTATATCTTCATACTGTCAAATGTATAATGACCTAGATGCTTGCTTCAATCCATAAATAGATATATACTACATGAAACTACGTTTTTCATCACATGGATTCGAAAACCCTTCATGTTATGTCATATAGAAATCTCCATAATGGTTATAATTAATGAAATTACTTTTGAAATCCATCATCCAGATTTCCAAGTCCTGGAAAGGTGCAATAAAATGTGTAATTATAATTTATTTAAACATAGAATAGGGTGAAAATGATTCTTTATAGTCAGTTCCTTTATGTTTTAAACATTTTAGAAACTATAAATTATTCATAGGTAATAAATTTAACTTCCATGTCTTGTTTTCTCTTTAATACACATATTAAAAATATAGATTAACAATAACTGGCCCATCAAATAGAACTAAAGCATGGTTTTGATAAATGGAATCAATTTCAGAATTCATGGACTCTTTCCACCTTGAATATTTTCAACTATGTACTACCAATTTTGAGGAGATGGGTTCCCCATTGTCAACCATTAAAGACTCACCATCTTATGTGGATAGAAAACCATATATCTCTGGTTCTCGTTCCTCTCCTGTGTGCCTACACAGTACTTGTGTTTTAGGAACTACTTATTTTATGGTGACCGATGAAATTTATTCATGTAATAAATATCTAGTATCATTATCATCAACATCATCAAAGTAAATTTATCTACCACTATCCTTTTCTATAATGTTATCCCTCTCAAGAAAGAAGACTTGTCTAGAGATTTTCAATTTCATATTTGAGGGGTGGTATAGGTAGTATCTCTTTACATTCTTAGGATACCCTTTAAATATAAATTTTTTTCCCAAGGTTATTATTTGATTCATGAAAAGTATATAAAAAACATACCCCAACCCCATACAGTTTTATACGAAAAAAATGATTTTTTCACTCCATAAATCAATAAGGATTCTGTTTTCTGTAGTATGTGGTACTTGGATTAATGATTATTCTGCAATTTGTAATGCATATCCCAAAAAGGGTAATGTATGATTTGCTTGAATAATCATCAATATTACCATTTATAAAAAGTTATAGTTCCTCCTTTCACCAAAAAAATTCCACTATTCTCTGTAATTTGGAGTGAGCTGAGACCAAATCCCAAAATCTTGTAGAAATTAATTTATGTCTTTGTTAATATATTCACCAACTCGATCCGATTGAAGAATATTTATCTTATTTCTAATTCTATTATCTCCTTCATTATTAAATACTTTAAATCTATAAATGTATTAGTAATTATAAATCATAAATTATACTTAATTGTATCTAGTAATGTTATCAATAAAATTTATGTTGTAAGAATACTCACCTACAACTTCTTCAAGAAATGGTCGACACACATTGGTAAGAAACAATCCTATAATCTTTGTGGACCTTTTAACATATCCACCGAATAATGGTCTATTAATTTTTCAATGTAAATAGGAATGAAATATTTGACGTGGTTTTATCTTGACAGATATTAAATAACCATATTCCACGAAATTTGTATAACTCTTATCATTTACATGAATAAGACAACGATAACATAGCTAGGTAATATATGAGTTTTGTAAACATGGTTTTATATCTATTTCCAATACATAGTATTAATTATTTATACCATAAATAATTTATATTTATATAATTCAAACCATTATATAGGTTTTCTATATAAATGAAACAACTTTTATTTATGAAGATGAAAATTAAACCAGCTTTAACTAAGAATTATAAAAAATTACTATCATGGAAACAAGTGGTATGTAATAGCAATCCCATAAAACCAATATCATTCCTGTTGGAAATGAAAAGTTGTAGTCACCAATGGATGTATAATATAACTTTGATCTATTAGAAACTCGTAGATCCACCCATCATCTAAGAATATTTCAAAACCTACGTGGTTACTTCATTCAGATACAGATGTGAGCACCACACACTATTTATAATACCTAATATGTATATATTGTAAGAGTATACTGAATAATGAATTAAATTTTATCTTACCCAAACTCCTTCATGTAGTTCCTCTTATGTTGTCCCTTCACACACATGAAAAACATACTCAAACCTTTTCCTTCCCCTGACACCAGATCTTCTTATTCTTTGATTAAAGGTTCTTGGTTGCTTCTAAAATTTTATGATTCATTGGACCATTTGCCTTGATAATCCTTATCTTCTTCAACATAAGGACCATGATTTTATCATGCCTCATTTCCATATCTACATGGAGAATCAAAGTATGAAGTTATGAAAGACCCTTATCACTATTTCTCATATAATTATTAACAATAAATATGGATATTGTCTCTGATAGTGACGAATGTTTGAGATATGTTTGAAACTCAACCGTGAATATAATTCTTAAGATGTCTATGTGTTTAATTTAGACAATAAGCCTAAATATATGAGGTATGACTACTATTGAATCTCAATGTTTAGTTGTAAAAAAATCATTAGTGATTTTTAGGGTGGATAGACTAATGGTATATGGTTTATAAGGGGATAAATAGAACAAATTAAATAATTTTAATCAAATAAATTGATTATTAAAGTTAATTATCATAGTTAAATAGAAGAAGAATAAGTAAAGAACACAAGGATTTTTTATAGTATTTCAGTCTAATAAGAGCATATTATACTACTTTACCACTCTACTTAGTGAGAGACAAGTGTTCACTTTTATGTTTTTAGGGGGGAATCATAACCCAATTATAGAATCCTATTCAAGTGTACGGATAAACACAACACAGAATTTTGAATTGGGAGTCTGAGATCATACAAACTAACTTTGTGTTTGAGCATGGTTTTTTACTCAGGTATGGATCCTTTAATGTTTATTCTAAATATTTACGTTAGACTTAATATATATTCCTAGTGAGTTTGTAAAGGTTCTGAGGGTGTCTAGGGATTTTTTGGATCTTGGAACCCATCTTTTTGGAGAAAACAGACAATGCACATAGTATAGAGAAAACCATGTAGGAATTCTACATGGTTTGTCGAACCTTGTAGATGGTGTTTTTTAGAGGATCCACCTCCCATGGTTGGTGTGCGACCATGCAACCTAACCATGAGAGAGCCTCTTTTTCCCATGTATTCATGCATGAGTTGGGCATGGATTGATAAATTGTGTGGAATGAACCATTCAGGTAGAGCTATCTCTCACGGTTTGGCAAATCGTGCAAATAAACCTTGCACAAGCTATTTTTCTGGGTAAAATTATAGATTCTCCATTAATGGTCTATTAATCATCCTACTTCCTCCAAAATTTTAAACTAGAAATATTTTCCTCAATTTTAAGACTTTAGGATGTGTTGAAGGCCAATTATTGGGATCAAGGTATCTCTTTTTTCTAGAATCTGATCGAGCTTCTATTTATCGCATTTGATGCGAAATAGTATGTACTAGAGTCCCCTTTAGCTATTAATCTTCGACTTATCTCTCGATAAAGATATCTCTATGTGATAATTTTCCAATCTTTCATAGATCTACTCCGATTCGAGGCAGAACAATGGTCGTTACCAGATGGTAAGGATCATATAAGCCTATGTTGGGAGGTCTATAACTCATCCCAAAAGTTTGTTGATTTCTTAAAATTCTTGTGGGGACCGCCGATTCCATCAGGGACATTTTCATAAATTTTCATTACAGGATTATACTTGTTATAATTGAATGGTTATGATCTTTCCAAATAAATGATTATTTTTAGTGGTTACACCCACAACTCAATCTTCGTCATGTCAATGGTTATTCCATAATTGGTTTTTTTTGTGTTTGGAACGTTTGAGAAACCGTTCTAGTGTTCCCTCTCTTGAACTTTTTAATTGTGATCATTCATATGATAAATGTTTTATTATTAATGAGAATTTTCATGATGGAATGCACCATGTATTCTCACTACTTGATCCGCCTGAGGTATGTGCTTTCATATTGATTACTAAATGATAAATGTGGAATGGAAAGTATACACTGTATAGAACTTGTTTTTATTTAAAGAGATTGAGTTAAAGTTACATGTCCATAGCACCCCATTAAATGTTGATAGAAGGTAGCATAGTGAACATAAATAATTTAATATTCCTTGTTGCTTAATTAAGATTTGATTAAATAGTTGAAACATTACATGTCCTATCCATACTAATGAAGGACAGGGCTTAGACCAAAAAATGGATTCAAATCTACACGAACTATTCACACTAATGGAAGATAAATGAAGAACCAAATGAATTGTTACATGATTACAATATCAAATAAAAATAGACTGACTCGATCTCACAATTTATTCTGAGAGGATAATACCTTGGGTTTCAGGAACCCCATTCCAATTCCAAGATGCAGTTTTCTTAGGCTGATACCCACCTAGACTCTAGTTTTGGTCTATTCCTTGGACTCCTGTTATACTCTCGTATGGTTATTTTCTTTATTACAGTATTCAATGGATACACTCCTTGGATCCAACATTGAGTAGTAGGTATAAGGACCAAGCCTTAAACATTTCATATTATTGAATTAAGTTAATAATTTACATAGAGGATCACTTTAGGTTTAGAGCTTGAGAGAATTAGTTCATAACATATATATAACAACCTGAATATTACATATAGACACATCTACCAGTTTCATTTTTTTCACAAAATAAAAATACATAAAAAAATATTCATGTCTAGTTCCATGTTTTAGATTGCATGAATTTTCCTTGATCCCATCCTTGACCCTATTCCACTTTATGTCCTGTGGAAAACATTAAAAAAACATGGGATGAGCATAAAAAGCTCAGTACGGGATGCACAAAGATGTAAAATTGTTAGTTTTTCAAAACAACAAGTATACATTTTATACTTTATCATAATTAATAATTTTCACCTTTATGAAGAAGTATATACTCTTCACTGAATAAAAGATCATTTCTTACCCTTTGGAAACCAAAAGAAAACAATTTACCCCATATAAAGAACACATAACAAATAAAGGTAACTTGGGACATAAAAATACTTAAATGGAATAACAATATGGTCAATGTACACACATATCACTAAATGGAATATCCATACGACCGAATTCCATACCCAATGCATTGGAGGTTATAACGTAACCACCCGTACATGTTTATCATGGCACAACCCGTAATTCGGTTTATCTCCTAACGACCCGTCATATGTCCAAGTACCATTATAAAATCATAACACATACAACAAATATAATGGAATGAAATAATTTCCACATTTAAATCACAATATATCGCATAAATATATGGACATAAGAAATCCATTATTAAATCCATTTTCAAAACCAAAATACATAAAAGATTATCTGGTTTTTTTTCTTTTTTAAAACAATTACGACTTGTTAAGGATGACAAAGATCAAATAATATTCGCGGTGACTGAAGGTCATTGTAACCACTTACGTTAAAAGGATTTTTTTTGTTTAGTAAAACTCTATATAGATAAAGATTCCATTTGAATGAAATGAAAAGTCAAAGTTGATTATATAGCATATAAATGAATGTTGTGTATTAAAACAAAATATGCCTCAACGAAAGGAGATTGAGATGAAGTCCCATAACAAGTGTCCGACTAGACCCGTTCATTCTTTAATCTCCTAAATAGTAATATAACGTTAATTTATACTTTCTGAAGAAAATTTTAAATTAAATTATTCCATCTATATCAATTATTACCATGTTATAAATATTGTGTAATCATATATGTTAATAATGGTCATATTGTCGATATTTGGTACTTGGGTCAAAAATGAACTTCCTATTATTACAAGTTGTTCATGGGGTAAAAAATCCATTGTCTCTATAATTATATTCATGAGGTGGAAATAATATATATAATATATATCCAGTATATGTATGTATTTATAATAGTATAGAACATTTTTAGATAAGAAATGAAATGCAACCTTCATGGAGACGGTAAGCCGTACGTACGCATGAACGCTACTTCCATTTCTATTTTGTATTGTAATGGAATTAAAACATATTGATACATAATTATATTATAATTAAATTATAATATAATATATAATTTTATTAACTCTACCCATTATACGTTCAGCATAAGGAATTAATAAGTCATATCACCTTGAGGGCGCGGTTGTCCACACTTCCTCCAATGAGATTATCGTATTTACCCACTACATAAATCATAAAGGTATTCTATAAATGAAAAATAAAGAAGACTAGAAACAATATAAATATAATATATATAATATATAAATTAAAGAGAAACTGTTACCTTTAATTCGGGTTACACCCTTGGGTTTAAACCAAAAGGACTTATTGAAGTGCATTCTTACTAAGTTAAGGATTCTATATGGAATAGAGGGATCTTAAAGGATTATTTGGTCATGGTTTAGATGAACCAAAGGGCTTTAGAGGTGTGAGTAATGGTTTAGAAGTGGTGTACTTTTATTAGGGAGAAGAAGGGCTCTTTAGGAAAGTCTGAAAATTTTATTTTATTATAAACATAACTTCGGTTTAAGAAGGTCCAAAACACATTAAAGACAATGATAAGATGACCCATGTTATAAATAAAATCCGCCAATAAGAATTGGAATTTTTTTGATATTTTTCTAATACATAAATTCTTATTTATTTAAATAATTTATAATGATGTAAATAAGACATCATTACTGTGTCCTAAATAATTTAATTTATTTGAAGTCTAAAAATAGTTAAAAAAATACTATTATGTGGGAAATCGTTTTATCTTTTCAATGAATATTTATAGTCTAATATATAACTTATATAACCCCATGTAATAATTGATTTACTAAAAGATATTGGTTTATATCATTTTGGCCTTTACAATAAGTTAATTAAAATAATGGGTCATTACCACTATTAAGTGTCTCCATGGGGTCCCCAAATTGACCCAAGGATTTAAATGGTCGGCCATTACTCATACAATAAGGTTAGTACAAATTCTAACATAATTTTGTATTATTATGATACCCTTTTTATGTTGAATTACCTTATTCAGCTTTAACCGCGGTAAATAAAAGTCAAAAGGTACTATTTAAAAAAAAATTCATCTTATTGAACCAAATATTACTCACTAATAACAACCATGTATATCGGATTTTCGAAATTAAATTTACAAAAGTGTTAAAATTTCATATAAATTAAAAATTCATCTTTTTAGCAAATACTAAGTGTTTTCACTATTCATCTAAAATTTTAGTTCTTCAGACAAATACCAAAAATAAGAAAAATATATATTTTATATTCTGAATTCAAAAAAGGTTTCTATTTTACCAAATAAAAAACATATAAGTTGGATTAATTAATTTAAAATTAATTCCCGCTGTCAAAACAAATGGTGTCTTTTTAAGAAACAATAACCATCCAAATCTTGACACTTGTATATGTCCAATTTTAATTCTATAGTAATCACAATGAACGAAATTGGATTAAATGATAAAAAATATTATAATTACACCATTAAAACAAATAAAAGATAATCTAACCATATATATAAATTAGATTAAAAAGTAGTTTTGAATAAAAATATAGTATTTTCACTATTCATTAAAAAATGAACATTATCAGAAAAATACCAAAAATTTACACAAAGTTAATTTTGATTTCTGAATCTAAAGAAGAATTTTAATTTTTCAAAGTAAACACATAAAAGTGACCAAAACTAGATTTAATGATGGTCACCATAAAAAGGTGGGAAATCGACCTTTTAGTGAATATTAGAGTATTTATGCTTAAAATCGAATTCATTACTTATTTTATGCCTTTAAATTTTTTTGGATAAAAGTATAAAAATTTAAAAAACATGTATAATAATATTTTAGTTAGTTATATTAATTCATGCCAATAATACGCTTAGGCGTTAACTACTTTTTAAAATAATATTATTATTTTATTAGTGTGCAATGTAAGATTTCAAAAAAACTCATTGTTGCGTATCAGGTAAAATATCAAACATAGAATCCCATTTAATGTAAAATTAGTATTTAATTCACAAATATTAATAAATATGATAATATCATATTTCTTTATTTACCTGGGATGTTACATCCTTCCCCCAATTTGGATGTTGCATCCTCACAATTTTTTTCACTTATCAAATAAATGGGGGTATTTATCCCTCATAGCATTTTTAGATTACCATTTTGCTTATTCAACCATATGGCTTTCCACAAAAAAAATAATTGATAAATTACCGTATTCTGCAACACTTTCTCTCTACAGTCATGAATCTGGACTGGTTGTTCCTCATAAGAGAGATTTTATTCCAACTGAACTACCTGTAGGCTCAAAACATTAGAGGGATCTGGAATATACATTCTCAACATTGAAAATGAAACACATTGTGTACCTGGGATAAAAATGGAGGTAAATTCACTTTGTATGAAACTGATCCAACTTTCTCCAGGATTTCACAAGGTCTAATGAACCTCAGATTCAACATTCCCTTCTTACAAAAATGCATCACACTTTTCCATGGAAAACTTTCATAAAGACATGATCACCTACCTCAAAAGAGAGATCCTTCCTCTGTTTATCCACATAACATTTTTTCATTCTCTACTTTAACATACTGACATGTTAAACACTTCACAGTAAAATCAGCAATATCTCTTTTCATTCCATCCCACCAATAATACTCTCGATGATCTCTTTACATCATAGTACTTCCTAGATGAAATGGAAACGGGGAACTACGAGCATCACATAACAAATCAATGCTCAACATTGAATCACAATGCACACATAAACTCTTACCAAACCTAAAAAAAATAATTATCAAAGATAAAATTAGGAAACTTGTCCTTCTGAACCAACTCTTCATTTTTCTACAACTCACTGCCTTCCTTTTGCGATTGGTTAATTCCATCTGAGAGAGGTAATATCACTGACACCTGAAACAAAACAGAAGAATTTATTGCTCCAATAACTTCTATTCCAAAGTTCATCAAATCAAAAACCAAAGGCTCTCATTCCAGACATATCATGGTTAATGAAGCATTACTTTTTGACTCAAAGCATCATCCACTTTATTTGCTTTTCCCAGATGGTAAAGGATTTTGAAATCATAATCATTGATTTATTCCAACCATCTCCTCTGTCTCATGTTCAAATATTTTTGAATGAATTTATACATTAAACTTTTTTGATTAGTATATATTTCACACTTTACTCCATACAAATGATTCCTCCATATTATTAAATCCAAAACAATAGCAACTAACTCTAAATCATGTCTTGGGTAATTTAACTCATGAGGTTTAAACTGATGTGAAGAATAATAAATTACGTGATTATTCTACATAAGGACACATCCAAGTCCTTTCAACGAAGCATCTCTATACATAACAAACACTCCATTCTTGGAATATAGTTCCAAAACTGGACCATTAACCAATCGTCTTTTCAATTCCTGAAAAAAATCATCACATTATTTTATGCAAATGAACATAACAACTTTTCGAGTTAACTTAGTCAGTGGGCTTGATAACCATGAAAAATTCTCCACAAACCTTCAGTATTAACCTTCCAAACTAAAAAAACTATGGATCTATTTTATATTGGTTGGGCTTGGCCATTATTTAACTACTTCTATTTTATCATGACCAATGGTTATGTCACTTTTTGAAACAATGTGACCAGGGGAAGAAATTTTTTGTTACCAAAACTCACACTTTCTGAATTTACAAAACATTTTCTTTTATCTTAAGGTTTTCTAAACAACCCCAAAATGACATTCATGATCTTCTTTTCTTTTAGAATAATCCAAATATCATCAGTGAACACAACAACAATCTTATCTAAAAACTCATGGAAAATTCGATTCATATGATCCATGAATACAACAGATGCATTGGTTAAACCAAAAGGCATAACTAAAAATTCACAACGGACATATCTAGTACGAAACACGGTCTTCAGAATGTCTGCATCCTTTACTTTCAACTGATGGTACCCCGACCTAAAATTAATATTCGAAAAATAATGATCTCCCTAGATCTTGTCAAACAAATAATCGATATGAGGCAAAGGATACTTTTCCTAACAGTGATGTTATTCAATGCTCTAAAATAAATGCAATGTCTCATTGAACCATCTTTCTTTTTAACAAACAACACAATATCACAACATGGTGGTGTGCTAGGTCGAATGAAACCATTATCTAATAACCCTTTTAATTGATTCCATAACTCTAAAACTTCAATATGATTCATTCGATAAGGGGATTTGAAATTGGCATATTATTAGAAACTAATTCAATAGTAAATTCATCTTCACGGTCAAGTATAATATCAGGAATATAATCTGGTAAAACATCAAGGTACTCATTTACCACTGGAACATCATTAATCTAAAAAGTTCCTTCACTGTCAACAATATGAGCAAGGCAACATTCAATTCCATCTTTTACTAGTTTCTCAGTTTCCAGATATTTTATCAAAAGAAAGGGTTCATTCTTGTACAAAAACAGAAAATATTTCTGAAAAGAAACCTCTTTGGATCTACATTCAATATTATCATGATAAGTAGACAACCAATCCATGCCCAAAATAAAATCACACTCTACTAGAGGTAAAACAATAAGGTCAGCTGGTAGATTCCTTCCACACACAAGGACTATAATGTTCTTATAATTTCTTTTCGTCTCAACATTTCATCCAGGTGTTTTTACCATATGTTCATCATTCATATGTGGATTTAGAATTATCAATTTACTAGAAAACTTCATAGAAATGAATGAATGTGTATACCCTGAATCAAACAAAACATTGGAATAATCTGAACAAACAAACAGTATACCAGATATTACTTCATTAGATGGCCCAACATCTGCTGAAGTAGTTGCATTGGATTTTACCACCCCTATCTGCATGTAGTCGTGTTCCTTTCACTCAATTGAGTTCTTTTATGGAAACTCATTTTCATACTGACCCATTTCATTTCTCTTAAAACATCTTACTAATTTCTTTTCATTGCCTCCTTTATCATCTTATTTATAGTTTTGAGCAATATGAAAAGACTTATAGCATTGGAATCATGTTCCGGACCTTGATAAAAATTTTCCCAGATGATTTTTACCACAGTTCTCACAAGATAGATATTTATTTTTCTTACCTCCATGCTTCTTTGATGAATTATTACCATTTTCCAACCAACTGGACCCCTTATTCTGTTGTTTTTCAAAGAACATCTTATCAACAACTAACTTCATTTCCACCATATCCACACATCGAACATGTTTTTCGTAACTTTTGAACCCATGAGAGGATAATTCTCTTCGATATCGCATCTTCAGTCTTGATTAAAATCAATTTATCTTACTATCAATATCTCAGATGAAATTTGGATCATACCTTGGCAGTCGAGTGAATTTTTCTTCATAAGCAGCCACTAAGTCATCCTCCTACCTCAAATACAAGAATTTTTTTCTATCCTATGATGAACCACCATAGGAAAACTATTTCTCATGAAACATACCTTTGAATTAATCCCAATAAAGAGAAACAATCTTCTCACTATACATGATATTTATTACCATCAACCACCACTAATCAGCTTCACCTTCAAAACAGTAAACAGAAAGACTAACCTTTTGATGTTCTAAACACAACATGACATCAAAATTTATTTACAGTGCTTTAATCCACCCTTCTGCTAGCAGAAATCCTGATGATCCTCTGAATGATGGGGGATGTTGCCTCCTGAAATTCTCCACTACTGACATGTTCCTCTATAGTTGATCTGGATGATCTCGTGCATGGAAACCACCACCATTTATAGCCAGAATCAATTGTCACATCACTGTAACAAACTGATCAGTTATGATTCCGACAATCTCAAGTTGCTAATTTGGACAGTTTTCTTTCTCCTGATGTCGTCCCAACATAGCTGCCATGTTTCCTCTACGGAAAACCATTCTGAATACTTAAATATCTTTGACAAAGTAACCTGGTAATCTTTACATGCTATATCACTTAAGTCTTATTATAAATCTATTTATGGATATTAATTTAATAATACCCTAACTCCTAAAGTTATCTAAATTAACCTCTGTTACCAACTATAAGGACCTAGCCTTAAACATTTCATATTCTTGAATTAAGTTAATAATTCACATATAGGGTATTTTTAGGTTTATATCAATATAAAATTAGGTCATTACATAAACATGACAACTTTAATATTACATGTAGACACATCTACCTACTGTCCATTTTTTTGACAAAATAAAAATTCTTAAAAAAATAGTCATGTCTAGTTCCATGTTTTAGTCATTATGACCTTTCCATGATCCTATCCTTGACCTTATTCCACTTTATGTCTTGTGAAAACCTTTTCAAAAATTTGGGAAGAGTTTAAAAAACTTAGTATGGGATACACAAAAAAGGGAAACTGTTAGTTTTTCAAAACAACAAGTAAACCATGAATAATTCATCATATGTAATACTTTTCACCATATTGAGATAGTAAATACTCTCCACTGAATAAAAGCTCATTGGTTACACTTTTGAAACCATAATATTACCATAAAACCCATATAATGAAAACATAACATATAAAGGTAACTTGGAACATAAGAATTCATAAATGGAATAACCATATGGTCAACTTCCACACATATCACTAAATAGAATAGCCATACGACTGACTTCCAAACTCAATGCATTGGAGGTTATAATGTAACCACCCATTCTTGTTTATAATGGCACCACACTTCTTTTGGTTTATTATGTAACCACCCATCAAATGTCCATGTACCATTATAATATCATAACACATACAACAAATATAATGAATGAAAACCTTTCCACATTTCAATCACAATATATCGCTTAAAAATATTGACATAACAAATCCATTTTCAAAACCATTATAAATACATAAATTCATAAATGATTATATGGTATTTATTTTCTTTTAAAAAAAAATACGGCTTGTTAAGGAAGCCAATGATAAAATAATACTCGCGGTGGCTGAAGGTGGTTGTCATCGCTTACGTTAAAAAACTTTCTTTTTTTTCATTTAGTAAAACGCTTCGAAGAAAAATTTTCACTTAAAATTAAATGAAATTTCAAATGTGTTTATACAGAGTATAAAATAATGTCGAGTACTAAATCAAAATATGCCTCAATGAAAGGAGATTGACATGAAGACCCTTACCTCATGTCCAACTTCACCCGTTCATTATTTAATCTCCTGAATAATAAACTAATGTTAATTTCTAATTGATTAAGAATCTTTTTCAGGTTTATTATTCCTTTTATATCAATTAATACTATGTTATAAACATAATGTAATCATTTATGTTAATTATGGTTATATTTTTGATATTTGGTACTAGAGTAAAAATTGAACTTCTTATAATTACAAGTTGTTCATGTGGTGAAATATCCATTGTCTCTAGAATTATATTAATGATATAGATATCATATATATCACATATATCAATTATATTTATGTTTTTATAATAGTACATAACATTTGGAGATAAGAAATGAAATGCACCATTCATGAAAAAGGTAATCTGTACAAACGCATGAACGCTACTTCCATTTCTATTTAGTATTATAATGGAATGAAAAATCAATAATACAAAAGTATATTTTAATTCCAATATAATATCATATATAATATTATTAAATATACCCTTTATACATTCCACATCAGTCATGAACGAGTCATATCACTTAGCGGGGGCGGTAGTCCCCACTTCCTCAAATTAGATTATCTTATTTACCTACAATGGAAAACATAGTGGTATTATATAAATTAAATAAACCAAAGTATAGAAACAATATAAATATAATATATATCATATATAAATACAGTTCCATCATAATTTCCACCATGATAGTCGGTTGGAGATAGTTGAACAATCATCGTTTCGTGTGGAAGTAGTTCGTCGTCAATAGAAATAGTATGTTCTTTACCCACTAGAAGAAGGTGTGTGTAAGTGTAGTTAAAATTATTCTCATAAAAAATATCTATTATATTAAGGATAGTGATTTTGTTATAAAATAAAGGATCTAAAAGGGTTTATGGGGTTGGAGAAGTAAAATAAAACAACATAAAACAGAATAATTTAAGAGAAACTGTTACCTTTTATTTAGGTAACTCCCATTGGTTTGAACCAAAAGGACTTCGTCAAGTGACTTTTGTCTAAGGTAAGCCTTATAAGTGGATTATAGGGATCATGATAGATTATTTGGTTAGGGGATGGATGAGCCAAGGGTGTTTAGAGGTGTGATGAATGGATTAGAAGTGGTGTCCTTTTATAAGAGAGAGGAGAGGCTCTTTAGGAATGTTTGAAAATGTTATTTTATTATACACATATCTTCAATTTAAAAAGGTCCAAAACACATTAAAGTCAAATATTGGATGAGTCATGTTCGAAATAAAATCATAGAATAATAATTGGATAGGGTTTGGATATATTTTAAATATTTATAATCATATTTAATTAAATCATTTAATAATGAGGTAAATACCACATCATTATTGTGTCATAAGTAATTTAATTTATTTGATATCTAAAAAATATAAAAAAACTATGATGTAGGAAATCATTTTATATTTCCAATGAAAATTTATAGTCTAATAGATAACTTATATAACCCCATGTAAAATTGATTTACCAAAAGATATTTTATTATGTCATTTTGGCCTTTATTTTAAGTTAATTAAAATAATGTGTCATTATTAATCTTATGTGGCTCCATGGGGTCCCAAAATTGACCAAATATTCCCATGGTAATCCATGACTCATGAAATAAAGATAGAATAAGTGTTAATGTAATTTTATATTATTATGATATTGTTTTTACCTAGAATTACCTTATTTACCTTTAACCATGGTAAATGAAAGTCAAATGTTACTATTCACCAAAAAAAATATTTTCATCTTATTTGACCTCATTTTACATACTAATAACAACCATGTATGTCAGATTTTTGAAATTCAATTCACAGAAGTGGTAAAATTTCATTTAAATGAAAAGTCATCATTTTAACTACAACTCAGTGTTTTCTCTATTCATCAAAAATTGATGTTTTTCAGAAAAATACCAAAAAATAATCCCAAGAGATATTGGATATTCTAAATTCAAAAATATTGTATATTTTAACAAGTTAAAAACATAGAAGTTGGATAAATTAATTTAAAATTAATTCATGTCGTCAAAATAAATAGTGTGTTTTTAAGAAACAATAACAATACAATGATTCACATTAGTTTATGTCCAATTTCAAAGAGATATTAATTACAATGACCAGAATTGGATTAAATGGTAAAAAAATATTCTTATTACACATTAAAACCAATTAAAAAGATAATCTATCCATATAAATAAATTAGATTAAAAATCAGTTTTGAATTAAATTACAGTATTTTTCACTATTCATTAAGAAATGAACTTTATCAGAAAAATACCAAAAATTTACCCAATGTAAATATTGATGTCCCAAATATAAATAATAATTATATTTTTTCAAATAGAATATATAAAAGTGACCAATAATATATTTAAATAGGGTTCACCATCAAAAGGTGGTAAATCAATCTTTTATGGAATATTAGTGTATTTATGCATAAAATCGAATTCTTTACTTATTTTAAGCCTCTAAATTTTATTGAATAAATGTAAAAAAAATTAACAAACCATTATAATCATATTTTAGTTAGTTCTATTCATTCCCGCCGTATAAAATGGCTAGTCGTTAACTACCATTTTAGAAAATAATATTATTTTATTAGTGTGCAATGTAAGATTTCAATGAAAATCATTGTTGCATATCAGGTATGCTATCGAAGATAGCATCCCCTTTAAAGTAAAATTAATTATTAATTCAAAAATATTAATAAATATGAAAATATTATATTTCTTTATTTACTTGGGTTGTTACAATAGGTGCCATGGGGAATCCCACAGGGCCATATCATTGCTTATCATGTTTCACCTTGGTCGACCACCATGGGCTCAGTAGGAACCTTATTGTTGAATTACTTTGATTATGCTTCTTGGATTACATTGGTACTCCTTTTTCTAGACGTAGATACTACTTAGTTAGTGTTCTGTGAAATTTAGGTTACCTTTGTTATTGTCTTGGAACTCCCTCACTGGATTTCATTTCCATATTGCCTCGTTACATCATGGGACCTTCACTACTTATACAATCATGAGGTGATTTCAATAATGGTTATGCCCCAAATGAAATATTAAAATTAAATAGAGTTATATTAATTAATGAACTTTTAATACATTTAGAAACCAATTGAGGGCTAATGAAGGTACTTGGGTATTTAGTTATATTGTACTGCTTGCTTTACATTATATATGCATGCCTTCACACTACTATATTCCATTACACTAGCCATATGTTATTGACACCATTAGTGGTGGACCACTAATATTTTTCTCACACCCTCTCTGAGAATCTTTAATTTCTGAGGTAAATTACATGGTTGAAAGTATTTATAAAGGTATGAAATCAACTTCCAATACTTGATTTCGAGCGGTTAGGATGGTTCTTGATAGCGGATGACTGATTTAGATCTAGATATTCTTGGAGTAGTCTTTGATTTTATATTACCTTGTGGAAATGTGATGCCTATTTTCATGTATCTATGTTTTTTATTTTTCTATTAACATTGCATTACACCATCATTCTTCTAGTTGAGAAAATTATTATTATTCCCATTTATCAAGTGATTCAGTTTGCTTCCTCAATAATTTTTATTTATTTATATTACTTACATTATTTACTATTCCATTATATTACTTCTAATGTGCTACACTCTGTTAATGATAGCATAGTCTTCCCATAAACACACCCTAGGCCTTCGCTGCATGCTAGCAGCCTCTGGCGTTCGGGAAGATGCTCTTGAGGCCATGTGGCCTACCAGGCTTGAGGCACCAAATAAGTGGAATCCAGGTCTGGGTCAACACAATGTGGTATCAGAGGTGGTATATTTTCTTGCATTTATATTTAGAAACAATATATTATAAAATATGAACACATGGGACTTGGTCATAAGCCATTCTTGTGCATCACCAACCCATGATCGCGGTAAAATTCAAGTTACCCAAAATGAAAATGTTTCTCTATTTTTCCTATTACAGTTGATACTATTTCACCATTGGATGATACACATGTTTGTGGTGTTGATTATTATAAATATTTTTGAGAATTAATTTAATCCTTATTCCAATAATATAATGGAAATGATCATAGCTACATGCATCATTATAGGCACCGATAATTCACATTTCTTGCATATTTCCCTACAACATTGGTGCATTTCACTATCATGCATTGATTGATATGCTTGTGATTGTCGAGTGATGTTGTGATATTTTGATTGTACTTTTATTACCTTAGCTACAATTTGGAGATATCCAGTCTCAATTCATGAGGTGTATGGGCCCTCATGGGATGGGTTGAGAAATTTACCGAGTCAATCCACTATACTCAAAGAAATCGGTGTTGTTTCTGGTGATAGGTGTATGGGCATGGATTCATTGTAAATTGATATCCATTAATATTTAAATCTCGACATCTAAAATTAATTGGTTGCACGTCCTTATACCACCTTGTCATGTTTATGAAAGGTAAAGGAGTGAGCCTAGAAATTAACAATAATATGACATGAAACTTATAAATGAGAACTTACTGTTGTCTGGCCATATAAGCGGGTAGTTTGGGTAGTATGACTTGGTAGTATGTTTTTTCTACGTTCAGTTTTAAATAGTGATTATATATTATGCTTTTATGATTTCTCTGAGGTGTTTTATTTGAATTTATATAGAAATTTCATCGCGTTGTCCCCTTTTTGTTCTCCAGGATGGTGGTGACGGCCATTCTCCGAACATGGTGGGTCCTAAGCTACATGTCTTACTTCTAGGAGTTCCACTTGAGGAACTGCCTACTGTACCAGATACAAGAACTGATTCCCATTCCTTTGATAGTTTCCTAAATCTGATATAGTCCATGAATGGTTCTCTACAAAATTCACCTATGATGACTGATATGACCCGAGAGTTCTAGCAGCAGTATCCTCATACTTTTTCGGGGGATGGTGGTTCTCAGGCTACTAAGTCTTGTCAAGAGGCCATGATGTCTATCATTGAACATCTAGAAATGCCTCCAGAGTAGAGAGTCAATCATTTTACATACATGCTTTGGTAATCAGCCAAGCATTGGTGAGATGTGGTTACCCAGGTCGGTCTTTATCAGGGCTTGTTATGGGATAATTTTCAGACTTCCTTCTATGACTAGTTCATTCATAAGACAACGAGAGGTGAAAGAGCTAGAGACTTCATGCATCTTGAGTAAGTTTCTATGTAGGTTATGGAATATTCAACACGTTTCACTGATTTACAGAACTTTTCACTGCTTCTTGATGGTGATGATATTTCATGTTATACAAGTTTTGAAGATGGGAACTAGTACACCATCCAAACTTAGGTGAATATCGCTCACCTTTCTACCTTTTCTGTAATAGTTTTTCAAGACCTTATCACTATGTGTAACTTTATGGATGATATGAGTACTATGTTTGAAGGACCATTGTCGTGTCATGCTAGTAGTTCATCCGGTGGAAGTAAATGCCCCGTTGAGGTTTTTCGTCACAATCCAGAGTGTCTAGTTTATAGATCTATGGTGTTTCATCAATATGGAATACTTGGGAATAAGAAGCCCCAATGTGATAAATACCTTATATAGTAATGACATTGCTGTCGTTTGTGTCATCTTTATTGATTTTTCATGACATTTCCGGCTTCTTCGAGCAGAAAATAATCAACATTCTATCCACCTGTAGGAGAGAGTTATTTTTAGCTACATTAGGTGGGGAGTTAGAATAGCACCATCAGGCCTAGCAAAGGACAAGGCCATGGTACTTGTAGTCTGATCCCTGATCAATTGCAGTGTCAGTATAGTAGTCATGATTGGGGTAGTCCATTTATTTCACATGGACAAGGATCATATCAGTCGTATGCTTTACAACTAATACCTGAGGATCATGTTTGGGATCTATCTACAATTTGAGGCACTATTCTATTATCCTCTACTATTGTATCTTCTTTGTTTCATACATGTGCTTAAAACACTTTTATTTATGTATCTATGGTTGAACGTCTCAGACTAGAGATACAATATCACTATGATGTGATGACTCTTGATACACTGTTTTGAATACTAAATGAGGGTATATGCAAGTTCATGGATATTACCATTGAGGTAGGCAGTTACAATTTCTTGTGGAATCTCTTTGACCTCAAGATGACTGAATTTGATTTCATTCTCAGGATGTACAAGTTGGAAAACTATCACACATTTATATAATGCTATCACTACAGTGTTTCTTTTACATCACTGGAAGGCATCAGTTATCTTTTCAATGGGGATTGGGATGCCCAGGATGGGAAAGCTTGACTAAAACATTATGTGACAGGTGGAGTGACCACCCTCATTGAAAATATTTTCATGGAGGATTACAGTTTTCTTCAAACTGATTTCCCTCCAATAGTTGATCGTTTCCGGCTAGTCTATCCTGATGAATATTCTAGATTACCTCCTAAGAGATAGGTAGTGTTTTCCGTTGACATTTTTCCAAGGGTAGTTCTTCTGTCCATTCCTTTGTACAGGATGGTGCCTAAAAAGAATTAGGATTTGAAGAGGTTGATAGAAGACTTAGAGACCAAAGGATTTATATGATCTCGTACATCCTCATGGTGTTCACTCGTGCTTTTCACTAAGAAGGCGGATAAAACCATACGTCGATTCATGGATTACAGAAGGTTGAAACAGATTACAGTCAAGAGTCGGTATATAGTTCCTCGAATAGATGATCTCTTTGACCATCACTGAGGAGAAAAGCTTTTCTCCATGGTCAACCTAATATTGGTTCATCATCACGTGCGAGTCAGACCATCAAAAATACCTTGTAAATCTTTCCGTAGTTGGTATAGTCTGTATGATTATATTGTTATGCCACTCAGTATAATGAAAAACCATATAGTTTTCATAAAATTGATTAATAGAGTTTACCACCACTATATGGACTCTTTTGTCATGGTATTTTTGGTCGACATCATGGTGTATTCTCGCAATCGTAACGACCATTCGAAAAACCATGAGATAGTTCTTTAGTACAATTATTGAGCATCAAATTTATACCAATATTACTAAATGAATCTTTTGTATCAGAAAATTCTAATTCTTGGTTCATATTATTTCAGAATCAAAAGTATTAGTTTACCCTGAAATGGTTAGTGCAATAGTTTCTTGGTAGAATACCAAGAACGTGTTTAATATCATGAGAATTTTAAGGCTCACCGGATATTACAGTCATTTCATACATGAATCCTTACATATTTATTCACCTCTTAATAGTATTACAATGAAGGGTGTTAAGTTCTTATGGTCAGGATAATGTGAGAATGATTTTTAGGAGTTGAAAGGGATTCTTGTCTTGGCACGGATTCTAATTCTTCCAGAACCTGGTAATGATTATTCCAATCTTCTATAATTCATCAAGAATTGTCTTAATAGTAGTGTTGAGGCAGGAAGAGAAATTCATTTTATACAGATCTTGACTGTTGAGGCCTCATGAGATAAAATATTCAATTCACGACCTCGAGCTAGAAGTAGTTGTCCAATCATTACGTTGTTGGTGACATTATATTTTAGGTTAGTACTTTGTAGTGTCTAAAGACCTCAAGAACCTCAATTATATATTTTCTCAGCCTGACATGAAAAACAGACAGTGGATATTGGTTGAATATCTAAAATACTTTGATTTTGATCTTTACTATATTCATGGAAGGGTAAATGTGGTCACTAATTCGCTGAGTTGGAAAATTCAAATGTAGGCCGTATAGGAATCCATTGATGAATGGATGTTAATGTCACTATTTTATAAAAATCATTTGGAATTTCATGTCAGTCATGAGATGTCTTACCTCTCAGCCTTAAGAGTTACATCTTCCCTCGTTGAGAAGTTTAAGAGTAGGCAGTTTTTAAATACTGATGTTTTGGTTCTCCATGAATGTATGTCATTAGTTAACCCACCCACAGATTAGTGTATGGACATAGATGACGTTATACATCTACATGGATGTATCTAGGTTCATAAAGATATAAGAGTGGAGTTGATGAAAGAGTCCCACTATCCTATGTTGGTAGCTCATCCAAGAATCTTGATGATGTATCGAGATATGTGACCTTAGTATTGGTAGACTAGAATGAAATACAATATTCTAGGCTTCATCATAGGGTGTTCCCCCTGTCATCAGGTGAAGGCGGAGCACCATAGACCTACGTTCATTCCACAGCTACATCCAGTGCGAGAATGGTTTTTGGGAAGATGTCACTATGGAATTCGTAGTCGCCTTACATGGGTCACTGAGGGGTAGCGATGCTACCTGGGTATTCATTGACTGACTAATGAAATCATCTAACTTCATTCATATTTCTGATAAATTCTCAATTGATGAACTAAATGATTGTATATCGGTGAGATCATACGACTACATGGGGTTCCACGTACTATTGTTTTTTGATATGGGTGCTCATTTTACTTCACTATTCTGAAAAGGATTGGAAAAATATATCAGATCACATGTTATTATAAGAACCTGTTTTCACCATCATAATGATGGAAAATCAGAATGAACGATAAATGTTCTAGAGTATATGGTGATAGCACATGTCCTTGATTTCAGCAGTTCATGGAAGAATCATATTCCTCTCATCGAGTTCTCTTATAATTATAGTTTTCTAGCTATAATTCATATGGATCCTTTTATTTTTTCATATGGTATGTCATTCCATTCACCATTTTTTTGTCTAGCGGTAGGTGATCCATCCATAGTAGGTCCTCATCTTGTTCATGAGACTTTTGAAGAGGTCCAGTTGATCAGGAAGTGTATGACTACTGCTCAGTCTTGACAAAAATATTATGCTAATCACCATTAACTACCAATTGAGTTCGAGGTTGGGGGGTCTGGTTTTTTTTATATCACCTAGGCTATGTCATAGAAGATTATGGAAGCATAAAAATATGTCCCCTTGTCTTGTCGGACCGTTTGAAATTATAGAGAGAGTCGGGTCAGTGGCCTATCAGTTTCTACTACCTTAGAGGTATTGTTCCATGCACGATGTCTTTCACGTCTCATAGCTTCACCAATATCATGTTGACCCATCTCATTCCGTTGATCCTAAGGATGTTTATCTAGATTCTGATGATACCTATGAAGAGTATCCAGTACACATCGTTGACCAGAGAATGACGGTTCTCTAAATAAAGTCAATCCCTATTGTATGGTTGTTATAGAATCATGGCTATGTATAGAATGTGTCTTGGGAATGGGAAGCTGATGTATGTCCCCCAATGTCCAGAGTTGTCCTCAAATAGTGTTCCTTTTCCCTTGGAAGGAGAACTTGGGAGTGAGTTCATTTAATGGGGAAGGATATAAGATATTGATTTTTCACTCAAGTATATATCCATTAATATTTAGTCTAAATCATTACTTTGGAACTAATATGGATGCATAATGAATTAGTAATGGTTATGAGGATGTTGGGAGCAAGTTCGGAGCCCGGAACCCATCATTTTGGAGAAAATAGACTATTTGTATTGTTTAGAGTAGACTGTACTAGATTTATGCATGGTTGGTCAAACCGCAATGATGGTGTTTTTTAGATAGATCCCACTCTCATGATTGGCACACGACCATGTGGCTTAAATGTAAATGTGCCCCTATTTTGTAGGTATTTGGTCAAGAGTTGCACACGGGTTGACAAACTATGCAGACCAAACTGTTTGTGCAGATTTTTCCCACACATTTTTTACATGGTTTAACAAACTATACAGTCAAACCATGTGTAGGCTATTGATCTTGGTAAATTTTTATTATATTCCCTTAATGATCTCTTAATCCTCCTCCTTCCTCCAAACTTTTAAACCACTTGGATTTTCCTCCATTTTCACATTTTTGGAGTTTCTTGAAGGAAAAATCTAGGGATCAAGAGATCTCCTTCATCTGGTATCTGATCGAGCTTCTGTTCATCATGTTATATGTGAAATTGTACGTACTTGAGTCATATTTAACTTTTCTTATACTCTTTTTCTCTCGACCTATATATCTCCATGTGAGAATTTTTCAATATTTGATTGATCTAATCCGATACATAGAAAATAAAGGGATGATACCAAAGGATAAGGATAGTACAACCATAAGGTGGGTGGTATATACCTCATTTCTAAAGTTTGTTGATTTTGGAATATTCATCTAGGGACCCCCAATTCCATTAGGGACAATTTCATAAATTTAAATGCGATGAATATACTTGTTAGAATTGTATGGTTATGATCTTTCCAAATATTTGATTAGCTGTTAGTGGTTACACCGACAACTCAATCTACCACTGGTCAAAGGCTACCCCATTAATTGGGTTTTTAGTGTTTTGGCTTGTTTGAACCACAATTCGAGTGTGATCTTTCTCAACCTTCTTAACAGAGATCCTTCATGTGATAAATGGGTTGTTATTAATGATAATTTAATAATGACATATACCATCTATTCCCACCACTTGACCCACCAAATGTAAGTTCATTCAAATTGATTATTAAATGTGAAATGTGGATTGGAAAGTACACTATGTATATAACTTGGCCTTATTAAAAGAGATTGAAATACAATTACCTGTCTGTAGCACCCCTTTCCATGTTATTAGAAGGTAACAAAGTAAACCTCAATAATTTAATATGCCTTATTTGTTAATTAACACATGATTAAATGGTTGGAACTCTAGTTGGCCTATCCACACCAGTGGACAACAAGGCTTGGACCAATAAATAAATGGTTTTCACACTTCTTGACCTATCCAAAATAATGGAAGGAAAATCATGAACAAAATGAATCATTACATGATTACAATATCAAATAGGAATGTAATGACTCAAGATCGCCTAGGACTCTGAGAGGAGAATTACTTGGGTGTCGGGAACCACATTCTAATTCAAGGATGTGGTTCGCTTAGGATGATACCCCTTTAGACATTGGTTCTTGTCTATTCCTTGGATTCACGTTATACTACTATAGTGTCCCTTTCTTTACGAAATGATACCTTAGATACACTCCTTTTATCTAGAATTGACTAGAAGGTTTCATGGTGAATCCCACGAGGCCATATCATAGATAATCCCCATTTTACCTTTGTCAATCACATTAGACTCGGTAGGGAACTTAATGTGGAATGTATTGGATTACACTCTTTGGATTAAAATCTTACCCCTTTAGCTAGACTCAGATACTATTGAGTTAGAATTCTATGATATTTAGGTTACCTTAGTTATTACCCTAGAACACCCTCATTGTATATCATTTTCAGGTTTCCATGTATTGTTTTGGGACCTACACTACATATATTATCACAAGGTGATGTCAGTGCTGGCTATGCCTCACGTGACCTATTAACATTAAATAGTAATTACCAAAATTAATGAAATAGTTATATGTCCAGACACCTTCTGATGGTGGAAATATGTACATGTTAATTTAGTTATATTTTACTTCTTGTTTTTTTATATATGAATTCATGTACACTACTATATTCCATTACTTGGGTCAGATGTTATAGACACCGTTGTTAGTGGCCCACTGTTTTTTATATCACACCTTCTCTGGGCACTATTTGGTCCACAGAGTAGAATACATGTTTATAGGTGTTGAAAAAGGGAATCATATTACTTACAATACTTGATCACGTTCTGTTAGGATGGAGCTTGATAGGAGATGACCGATTTGGATCTCGGGGTACATGGAGTTGTCTTTGTTTTTACTCTTACATTGTGAAACTGTTATTCCTATGGTCATGTATCCATGTTTTCCCATTTTCTTGTAACATGGCATTACATTATTATTGTTGTTCCAATTGATATAGTTATTATTATTCTCATTTATCTTGGGCTTCAGTTTGCATACTCTATACTATTTTTTATTTATATTTCTTTTTCTATTTACTATTACTTTTTATTATTTATGTTTTCCAACACTCTACTAATGAGGGAATAGTCTTCCCAACAACACACCCTAAGACCTCACTTCTAGTCGACAGCCTCTGGCATTCGGGAAGATGTGCTTGAGGCCATGTGGCCAACCGGGATTAGAGAACCAGCTATGTGGCATCCGGTTCTGGTTGTCACACATTAGACATTGGGATTCACAACACAAATAGTAAAAAATTTAAATACAGGGAGTCACAACACTCAGATCTTGAATTAAGAATCCTGGATTCAAAACTAATGCAAAGTGACGAAATAATTCTTTTATAGGTAAAATCATAAGCATAAAAAACAGTGTGTGTGCGAGATATGGGAAAAATGATACATAATCACAATAAGAGAACGAAGATGATAAATAATTAAAACATAGGTACATGTTGTTGATAATTATATTTTAACACATCTTCATGGTAGTTGAAGTTATTAAATATGTAATATAGCTCGTTAGAGAATGATTATGTGTTGAAATTGGGTAACACGAGACTTTAAAAATGTAAGGAAGGTTTAAAATTTCATAGAACTTTATCAAAGAAAAAAATACAGTATCAAATATGTTAACATGTATTACTCTTGGATGTATCCTAGAAAATGTATATAGGATCTATAAAAATAACTATCCAACCCATATTCCAACAAAGAAATTCAAAAAACTAATTGAATTATTCAGTAGATGTAAAAATTTCCCCCATAATAATAGTATCAAAATTCATGTGAATTTATAATATAAAGACCAATTGAAATCTATTTAAATAAGTTAGTATACGATAATAACAATCCAAAACAATCCCATAAAAGTCGTAAGACCAATTAAAAAATGTTTAAAAAACAATTTAATGTATTATGTCATTTAAAAATTATTATTATTATTATACCACTTTATATGCCATAAAATGTCTTTGAATACATTCAATTTGACTAAATAGGAATTTATAAAACAATTATTCAATGAAACAAAATGAAAATAGTTTATAAATACACCAAATTTGACATTTGTTTGAATAGTGAATTAATACAATCTTTTAAACAACAAATTAATATTTAAAATGTTTCCGTTGGATGAAATATAATATAAATTTATTTTATACATTAATAAAGAACATAAATGAATTAAAATATGCAAGAGTTATTCAAAAAAAAGTAAGTGATAAAAAATAGGGAATGAACAAATATTCACGTGTGGTAGTAAAGAATTCATGGTAGTGACAAAAATGATTCATAGTTAATTATAAAATGAGACTGTATTAGAATTAATTTACTATTGGAAAAGAAATATCGTTCAAAAAATGCCATCTTATTGGAAAAAATATAACTCTAGACGCTGTTAGATATAAATTACCCAAAATTAAAAATAGATAATGACTCACTGTTAGGTGTTGATAGGAATCACATTTTCTTATATTAATTAAGACACCATTAAAAATGGATAAAAGAATCCTCTGTTTGGTATATGAAATAATCTGTTGTTGGATAAGAAAAAAAAAGATACAGTTCGGCATATGAAAGAAGCCATCACTGGAAATGGATGTTGTAACCACCATTGGGAAAGGGAATAATAAGACAATGTTGGGTATGTGAAATAATATACCATTTATTAAGAATAATTATAAGTCAAAGTTACATTAAAATAATATACCGATAGAGAGTGTACTAGCGAACTATCCATTAGATTGATATAAGACAACATATCGTAGGATAAAAAACACAATTCACCATTGGAAACAACAGACACCCCACCTCTGGATATATGAAAATCCAACCCACCATTATAAATCCAAAATATATCATCCACTATTGGATGTAAATAAATACCAACCACTGGATAAATGAAAGAACCCACTATTTATGAGAGCTAGACATCCCACTATTGAAGACGAGTGATGAATGAACACACATCAATTGAACTAAAAATATGTGGGAAATAATTGTGAATCTTATAGGAGATTATAATTGGAAGTAAGAATGAAATTCATGATGAAGATGAAGCTTGATACATCATCCATGGAGGAAAGAGGAAGGTGGAGGAAAATAATTAATAGTGTTTCATTATTTTTTGTAAAAACTAAATGCCCAAACTTCGATGAATTTTTAGTCCATTTTAACAATTGAAAATTTTATTGGATTGGGTGAATAACTTGTTCATAATTTCAATATATATCCAAGAATCAAGAATCTCTAAATTTAATTAATAATTTAATGAGAGATGATCAAAATACTTAGATGATTTTTTTTGTATAGTGTAGATACCATTACTGATCTTATGACCATTTTTGAGGTATGTAAATGACATATATAGAGTTTCATGTAGTTTAATGAAATTAATTAGATATTCTGATTATTAATGAATTATATATCACATAAGAAAATATTTTTAATTCTATAAAATTCATAATTTTAGATTTGTTGAAATATCTTTAGACATACAATGCACCCAATAAAAAAAATCATACATTCATGTATTCTTTGGAAATTAATATAAATTATTTTTCTTTAAAATATTACATATTTCCAATGAATATAATTTTTATAGTGTATGTTATAATTAAAAAATAGAAGAAAACTTTAATGTTGTTTATACTGAAAATATTACTTGAGAATAAAAACATGAATCATGTTCTGGATTAAACGCGAAAAATATATGGAAATAATTAGACAATGTTTTAGTGTAATAATTGTTAGATATAATTTTTAACTTTTAAATTAAAAAATATTTACAATGATATTATAACTATGATACATGTTATAATTAAAATATATAGAGGTTTTAAAAACATTTTTCAAGATCAAATTATAATAGGGAATGAGATGTTTAAAAACCTGTTTTAAAAAAATAGAAATACATGCATGCACATGCACAAAACAAAACCCCTGTCCATTTTGATTGATTAGAATCCTAAAAATTAAGTTCCAATTCTCTAACCCTTTCTTTATATAAAAAACAATAGGAAACAAAAACTCCCGCTAAAAAATTGAAAATTTGAATAATTAAATTAAAAACATTCAACGATCAAATTTAATATATTCAAACATAGTAGAGTCTATAGGCTTAGTAAATATATGTACTATATTAGTTTAAGTTGGGATAAATTCTAAATCAATATCAAATTTATTTAAATGGTTTCTAATAAAATGATATCTATGATCTATATTCTTCATTCTATAATGATGTAATGGAATTTTTTGTAATGGAAATTGTTAATGTGTTATCACAATAAATAGTAAATTTATAAATAGTAATACGAAAATTGCATAATGTTTTCTTAATCCATAAAATTTGAGCACAAATAATTGAATCAAAGATATACTCATATTCAATATAATATTGAGAAATAGAAAATTTCTTCTTATAAGAACAATAAATTAAACATTTTCCTTAAAAGTAACACATATATGATTTACTTTTTATGTCAATTATACAACATCCAAAATCAGATTCCGAATAAGATATTAAATCAAAATAATTATATATTTGATATTCTAAACCAGAATCAATCATTCCATTGACATAGCTAATTATTATTTTTACAATTTCAATTTGACATTCATTAGGACCAGTTGGAAATATAGTATATAAACATACTCTAAAAATGATGTTAGGTCTAAATGAAATTAAATGTAAAAATTTAACAATTATTACTATATAAAAATTAATATCAATAAACTTACAATAAGCACCAAAATCTAATTTAAAACAAGTACATGTAGGATAATTCATATATTTTCAGGAATCATGAAAAAATTGTGTAACATACACTTTGGATTAGATTGATTACAAAAAATGCCATCATTTATTAGAGAAATTATAACTCCAATAATGAACATTAATTATCCCATTAAGTTCCTTCCAATGTTAATGGACATCAATGTATAAAAATAATTACAAATATGATAAATAGAAGAACCAAAAACTAAATATTCAAATTAAATTTTACAATTAAAATATCATTTAATGTTATTTTTTTATGAATTAAAGGATAAACAATGACTTTATTGACACCATTATAATAAAAAAAGAATTTCATTCATACCAATAACATGGTTCTTGTTTGGGGCCATAAAATTATTTAGACAATTTAGAAACGTGATTGGAAAAATTTTCATTTTCCAAACAAGGTGGTTGAGTAACATAAATTACTCTAATAATCAAAAAAATTAAGAAAAAACTTTCTAAATCCATTAGATATAATTTAGATCCTATAAAACAAGAATAATATAACATGATTCTAATATCCTATATCCTTTAAACATGTCTTAATGGATCATCAATGTCTATACCTATTTATTGAGAGTATCCTAAAGCAACAAGTATGGATTCTTTTGAAATTTTTTCTTTATTCATCCAGCTTCATTCAAAAAATACATTATGATAAAATTACAAGCTTATAATCTAAGAAATATACTGATGACAATTGATAAAATCTATTTTTTAGTTAATATTTAATATAATAAATATTGTTAGAATCATTTAAAGCTTCATTAATATTATTAGGGAAAAAATATAGAAATAAAAGAAGAATTGAAAACAAATGTTAAAATAGAATTTCTGGTTACGATATCCAAACCATCACTTCCTATAAAATTTTCAAAAGGAATATATTTATGAATCTCCCATGATCTAGGATTTGTTTGAGAATGAGTAATGTCATCCTTATTTGATTTGTCTTTATCTTAATGTTTTTTCATTAACAAAATTGAAATATATGAACTCATCATTAAAAATATCATAATTGACATTAAATTTAACAATACATTCATTTTACCTAAAAATAATATAATATTCAACAACCATAGATATTATATTATAAAATATATAATCTTTACTATTATTATAATGTCCAATAAATATAGAATCATCTCTTTTATCATCAAATTTATCTAAATTAACAGTAGATGTTATAATAAAAACATTACAAAAATGAACTCTAAAGAAACCATCTTTAGATATTTTTTCAAATAATTAATAAGGATTTTTTTTATAAAAGGTCTGATAATAATTATATTTGAAATATAACATGTAGAAAAAATGGCATCATCCAAAAAAATATCAAGGAAATTTATGTTCACATAATATAGTTCAACCTCTTCAATAAGATTTATATTTTTTCATTCTACAACCCCATTTTTTGTGGTGTTCTTGAAGTAGAAAATCATGAAAATAATAATTTTTTTCAAAAACAATTCAATATATAAATTATGAAATTCACATCTTTTATCACTATGAAAATAGAAAATTATAAAATGTTTTTTTTTGAATAAAATTAATATATTCAGTAAATATATATAAGTATCATTTTATGTCTAAGAAAGTCAACCTATGTAAATCTACTGTAATTATCAATAATATCTAATGGCTATTTATTTTTACCCAGACTAGAAATCTGAGTAGGATAAAATAAACCAATATGTATGAATTGTAAAATTTTATTAGTACTTATCTGACTAAAAGGTATAAAATTATTTTACATTTTTTCCATTTCCTTAAATCCTCCTAAACATAAAGTTAATCTTTATTCAATTAAGTAATTTGTAACATATTGTCAATTTTTTATAGATTGCATAACATTTTGGATATTAACATGACATAAAAATTGATGCCAAAGGATTTTGTAATTCTGTACATCATTCCAAAACATAACATGTCAAATAGTTAATTTAACAAAATAAATAGTGTAAATATTTTCTTTTCTATTAGAATAACATAATAAATAACTATCCTTAAAGAAAAAAAATTTATCATTTTTAAATTTAATATGCACTCAATCATTATATAATATTGATATAAAAGTTAAATTATGTTTTAAACCATCAACCTATATAATGTTAGAAATAAAAATAGAATTTTAAATACCACCTTTACCAAAAAGTATTATCTTTACCATTGAAATTTTATCCAAAAGTAAAAGTGCCTCTGTTGACACTGCATATGATACAAAATGTCTATGAAGATATCCTTATATATTTTAGAATACCAAGAAAAAGTTCAATGAATTAAAATGAAATACAATGTTTCAGAAAGCCTATGCATTAGACCTCCGCAGGAGGCCTCCACAATAGACCTATGCGGCAGACCAACATGCCCGAACTATGTGGATGTATACATTTTGTACCCCTGGGTTCCAGAACTAGGTGATGAGACTGTGTGGCAGACCACCACCGACGAACTCCCCTCTACCAGCCCTCTCTTTGTATATAAATAAGACCATTGGTCTCCCCATTTCGGGGACTAAAAAAGTTTATGGACTTCTTGGAGCACCCATTGTGTAGATATTTTGCCTAGATCCCTCCAATTGTCTCAGGTTTCTCTCTAAAGACACGAGAGAAGAGATAATTAGATGGGACAATCATATTTTGAATATCTTTCCAAATTTGAAGCTCACATAGGATTTGCTCCACCATGTGAAGCGCTTTTCAGTCATTATAAAGGAATACAAGACACACCTGCATGGTAAAAATACACAACATACCTATGCATGGTACCTACACGACATAAATACACAGGGTACCTATGTGGTAGAGTTGATTATAAGGCCTACATATCAACTTAGGTATCCTCTATAAGGACACTCAGGGTAGGGTATCTTCTTCCTTGGTTCCCTTTTCCGAACGGGGCTATGTTGAAGCCCCCACCAAAACATCCTAACATAACAAACCATTAGGAATGGAACATCAGCGTGTATCCTATTTGGGTTGGTATATTAACAGTAAAATGTTTCCCTTATTTGTTTCACAATGGGCTTAGGATTCATCGAGTGTATGTGGGTTTACCTATTCACAGTCACATGGAACTCCCCCCCCCAGAATATTGAGGGAGAGTTACTAGTTTTGAGGATTATGGTTTGGGTTATATCCTCCCCTTTTCATCTCAAAGACCTATAACCTCAGGACTCTATTATGGATGTTATGCATCATACTTTATTTTCCATGAAATAAAAAGAAAAATCTCTCTCCCCTACCAAGATTAATTCGAGGGCATCCATCATGTTGTAATCCCCGGAAATTTCATGTAGGATGTTTATTTCTTGATCCTCTCTAATTACTTCATCTTCACACAATCCTTACATTGGAACCTTGTCCAGTGTATTGTTAATATACGGAAGTATCTTCACCTCACCCTATTCTTGAGTCGCCTCTACCTCGTCCACTGTCACCGCTGTACGCATGCCCTCTTCCACCAGTGGAGGATGAAACGTGTGAATGCCTTTTTAGAATATTTGACATCCTCTTGTTTCTCACACTAAGCATGACTCACATGGGATTATAGATGTTTCATGATCAAAAAATTAGCACAAGAAAAATTGAACTATGATAACTCTAATTCATGTTCGAACAACGATACATATGACACATTCTTGAAGGCCTGGAATCAAATGAATACCCTTCCAAAAAGATTCACCCAAAGTTTCCATGTATAAACCTCATCATGAATGAAGTATGAGAACTCTGATTCCCACCATAATTTAGAAATGTAGGAATCATTATTAGGGCCCCATCTCATTAGGAAATCCTTTTCAGGAATCCTCCCTTAATTAATTTAATATGGGCATCCTCCTTAGGAATAAGACCAAAATTAAACCCCCCAAATTATTACGGCATCCTTTAAAGGATGTAAGCCTAAACTCATTTCTCTCAAAAGACTACACTCTCTTATGATATTTATCGTACTAAATGGGATTTTATTCCCATCCAAATGAGATACGTGTGAAACCACCTTAAGGATCAAACCAAACACTTCAAATCAACCATTTTCTATATGGGCCATATTCCTAATATGGTCTAATCTTACATGTAAAACCATATTATTTCCATGTACCTTTGGCTATGTAGGCAGATGTCCCACACCAAAAATTGAATAAGAATATTTCTCTTATATTTCCTTACTACATGAAATTAAACTATATGACTAGGTCCTTATCACATGACCTTTAAATGAATGATGTTTCCCATTATGTGGCAACGAATTATGACGGTTCTGATTACTTTCACAAGGATACTTAGGTGGCCCATTTTATGGGCATGCCTGCAATATAAAAAAACCTTCATCTTCCTGGATGAAAAAAAATCCACAGCGCCCGACTGAGTGGCTAAAAATGAGTATAATCATAATAATGACTAAAAGAATATTGAAATAGTATATGAGAGGATACCATTAATAGAGAAACTCTAATACATATGGTTATTTCCATTAACGTAAATCTCTAATACAAACAATTGATTCAAAATTTCACACATGTTAATAAGTGATTTAATATTCCAAGGAAACAATATTTTATAATTGGTGAATCAAAATAAGATTCATGAAAATATCCAAAATTTATAAAGAGAGTCTCGGATTAGAAAATAATTCCACCCCAAAAGTGTGTGATGAGTATGACCTCCCATACTCTTCACTAATACACGTTCTTAAGTATCATAAATATCAAACTTAATGAATTCCAACCTTTGGAATGCAGGTCCCTTTTGGATAAAGTATTTTTGGATGTTTCCGGTTACAAGAAAAAATCCAATGGAAACCACCTGGAAGAAATGATTCTAAAACTAGAACCCATGTTTCAAAGAACTACATATCAAAATTGGTGAATCCAATGTGAATCCTTAACCATGTTAATATTGTTACCCACCAATCAAGCCCTTATTTATCGATAACATAATTATAGAAAAAGGAATCAATACCACATGTTTCCATCTAAAGGATGTTGTTTTAATAGAGTTTATTATTATTCTCATTTTTTCTCCGAACCCCCTTCACTCAAAAATGGATTCCTTCAAGTTTTCACCCATTAATGTCCCGATCGCTGCTCAAGATGGATCGACATCCGTAGGAAGAACATCATCATCCACTTAACATCTTTAATGCTGGAAATCTAATGTGCTTGTAAGGGAGTACCATCATTATGGTACTATCCAAACCTTAGAGGCTGCCCAACATGATCTCCAGGATAACAACAACCCTTGATTGTTCGATCAATGGTGACCGATGGTCAATAAGAAGACGGTGCTAACCATCACCTTCAAAAGATTCATGACCTTATCCCCAGAATGAAATAATCTATCATTCTTGTACTATAGATAGGTGGATCGAGAGGTTACTCAGGGCCTCATTTCAATTATGCATGGGTCCTCCCCATGGAATCCTACCAATAACCACCGCCAGTAGAATCGCGGGGTAGTGAACCCCCAAAATGATGGGGGTGTTTCCTCTAGACATTTGGCGAGGGTCTCTCATATCTGATCACATAAGAAGAACCACTAGGAATAGTTTATGGTCAATATAGAGCAGGTTTATACCTTTTCCCATGCCAATGAATTTTATCAACCTAACCTGATGGAAAACAACGAGCGAGCACATACACTCATTCATCCTAATTCCGCTACCCAGCAGACTCATCTTGATTTGTCCTACCAATCCTTCTAAGAAAATATGGTGGAGTACTATGATCATGAATATACACATTATAAAAAATTATAATCTATTCATCAGGCACGTCTGACTACATTTAAGGAAGCCCTCCAATCAAATTTAGTGACAACTGGTAAACAGGAACATACATATGCTTACACTCACTAATTATGCTAGCAGTCGCATCTTCCTATATTGAAATATGTTCATAAACCATGAATGAAAGAAAATATCCATAAATCACATACAACTATTACAATTCATCAATCCTATTAATAGTATCATTTTCCAGCACCTAGAGTAGTCAGTCGGAAAGATCTGAAAACAAATCTGGGGAAGCTTCAACTCTCTTCTCCCATACACGAGTACTGTAAATATAAAATGAATGTAAAAGGAGGACAAGAGCAAGAACATAAACAAAACCTCAATACGGAATGGTCTTATATCCCCACTTCTAATACTGGAGTCACCAAACACATATTTGCAATGGTGAAAGGGCAGACAAAAATTACATCCCATATTCTAGAAGCATGATATAATATCATAACATCAATTTCCACAGTACCAGGGGAATAGAAACATAAATCTATCCCAAAACCTAGGATGACACATCGACATGACATCCCAGAGCATATATATACCTCAGCCCTAGTATAAGAGGGTTAAGGATCATATCACCCCATATCATATAGACAATAGTATCAGGAACATACTCACATTCCAATTATAGGTACTCATCCCATTCTGATAACCACTCTAAGGAAGGGACGTACACCTACCCATGATTCCCACTTTTCTCAGCAAGTGTCCCCAACTAAGTGTATGAGAGTATCCAAGGAGAATACTCATCTAAAACGGTTTGTAAATCAAGTGAAAATCAATAATATATCCTCTCTTAATGTTGGATTTCATTAATCCCTCATACATTTATATGTTGGAGCTCAAGATCCTACCCTCTCATTACCAAATTATGTGAGTAGTAGTAGTAATTGTAATGTTCCCTATCAGACATGCCATCATAAAGGCTAGAATCAGGAATATTTTTTCAATCCAGAGAGCCTATCTTCAGATGGGATCCAAAACAACCCTCCATGTGGGCAGAAGTGTCACGACCTGTCCTCGGGGCTCGTGCCGTGACTACCCCAAGCTCTCCTTCCATAAGGCAGGGGCATGCGACTAGCACGAAAGGCGTAAATCCCGATAACTGGGAAGGCATTGCCTTTATAAAACATAACACATCCAACCAGAGTACAATCAGAAGTAAAACACTAAGTTCAAAATATAGTGATGAAAAGTCAATGGGCTAGAATAAAAACACAGCTGAAAAGATACAGCTACAACTGAATGAAAGTACAACAGAAAAGACAACAGCTGGAAGATAGAAGAAGCTCCTAGGTCATCCCCCTCGGATCCTACCTGAACGGTAGGTACTGATAGCCTCCTCAATGCTCTCACCCTCCAACCTCCTTCGAGTACCATCTCGTTGTGAATTCCACCTCTGGGTACTGACTCGTCGTGAGGTCCACCACCGGGTACCATCCAATCCTCGTACACTCTATCTCAGTCAGTTCTGTCCTTCGTCTACATCCAACACAACAAGGTGCGGGCATATCCCGTGCAAGAGTGAGTATAATGATACTCAGTAGGGACCCCAAGACCTTCAATGTCTCACTAAACCAACAAGGATCACCACAAAGAATGATCTCAATAGATAAACCTTACTTATGTATAAGCACATACTTATACCTAAGTTATCAAATAACCCATCTCATTAATGAGGTATCACATAGAAATGAAGTCAACGGATTACTATTACATAGGTATATTCCCATACATACACCTATGTTATCAAGTAACCAATTTCAATCACGAGGTAAACACAAATGTCATTGACTCAGCTCAAACCAGAATTTTCATTATCGAAACCACAACTGCTGGAGAACTCATCCTCTGTCGTGTACAGTGTCCCTGTCATGACTCCGACGAACTAGTCACTAACCTTAGACTGCTGATGTACTATTTCCATCGAGTACCGCGGGCCTGCTGCCAAATACAGGGCGATCCGTCCACTATGGGTCTGCAGCCAAATACAGGGCGCTCCCTCTAATAGCTGTCAGAGGTACTCCACCTATCGAGTACCGCGGGACTGCTGCCAACTACCAGGAACTCCATCCACCGTGGGTCTTCCACCAAATACCGAGCGCTCCGTCCACTGGGCTAATCGAATCACTCCGACTCGAATCATTCAAGCAGTCATCGGGTCTATAGTTACTAGGTCTCCTCACTCTGTATGCCCGTCTCTAGGTGGGTCTGCTCCACGAGCCACTGGTCTATACTCTAATTATCAAAAATAACCATGAAGAAGTATCACAACATTTTGCCTCGTCATAGGGGTCTCAACGCAACAGACGGCGCGTCAATCGGACACCTGGTCTGTAAGTTATTAGCCTTTTCGTTCTAGGGGCCCAGTTGGTTTCGTGTACGAACAAACCCGACCATATCTCAACTGTACCCCAAAATATCATAGGGTATACTCAAAGGGATCGTTTCTCAATGAGATTACCAACGCCGCAAATGGTTCGTCAAACGGTCATCTGGTCTGAATGTTTTCGGCTTTTCCGTTCCAGGGGCCCGGTTGGATTTTGGGTACAATCCAACCCTACCATACTCAAACTGCGCCCAAACCTCAGGTGAGTACACCAAAAGTTCCTTCTCATCAAGAGGAATCCAACAAAGTTGAGGGCACGTCAATCGGACGTCTGGAACTCATGTTATAACAGTTTCCGCTCTGAGGGCCCGGTTGGTTTCGGGTTCGAACCAACCAGACCATATCCAAACATTACCGAAATCTTGAGTGTAATTTATCAAAACGATCTTCTAGATCCAAGGATCTCTATCCAACTAACGGTGCGCCGATTGGATGTCTGTATCCCAAGATATGGGCGTTTGAACGAACCTGGTTCAAAAAATTAGGGGGTTTGGGCCCGGTCCGACCAGGCCCAATATCCCCTGGGTTGGCCCTAACAGGGTCGACCAGACCCGGTTCTGGGTCCGGCCTGATTGGGCATGGACCGGCCCGACCCGCGCGGCCTGGCTCGGCACTGGCGGCCCGGCCCGGCGCCGGAGGCCCGGCCCAGCGCGGGCAGACCGACCCAACGCGGCCTACGGCCCGACACGAAAGCTGTTCGCGGCTCGGCTGTCGTCTGAGCGGGGTGCGAAGGGGGTACAGCCCCCTCTATTTCGGAAATGGTGGCCCCCGGTGGGGTCTTCCCATATTGAGGGTCGGGGGGTAATGACCCCCCAGTTTCCTAGAAAAACTGCTGGTCTTTATGGCCGACCAGTTGAACCGCCGCAGTACCCGCGGGGGTCCCGCCTCCTGGAGCTCCAGTGGCCGGCCGAGCCTGGCCGCCCCTTCTGGTGACCTCCGCGGCTTCTGTTCGACTAGCGCGGCGCGACGGCGCCCCACGCCTCCGCTAGGGCCCGCTCGTAGCCACGACCTCCTTGGTGTCTCCAGCGCGGCGTGACGACACCACACACCATCGACGCAACCCGCTCCGGTCACGGTTCCTTCAGCCTCATCGGCACGGTGCGAAGGCGCCGCGTACCACTACCGCGGCCCGTTCCGTCCGTGGTCCTCTTCGTTTTTCCACGACGCAACGACACCGCGCCGCCTTCGATGTAATCGTCATTGAAATTTGACAAAGAAGAAGGGAGGAGGATCAGCCATATTTGTGTGGTCTGATCCCCTCCCGTTATGGAGATATCATGCGGCCAAACCGAAACTCAAGATTAGATGAATGATATTAATGTTTTAACATTAAAACCCCTACCACGTGTCGTTTGTCGTTCGTCAAATTTGGTGTGAGGAAGATGTCAGAGTCAACATAGTTCATTGCGCCCGCACCACGCTACTGATCCCTGCTCGTTCATCGGTGTCTCATCGAAGAAGATGGAACCTCAGTATTCTTCAACGATGAGGCGTCGTTCTTTGCGGAAGGAAGATATTCTTTGTTGATAAGGATGATCGTTCTTCATGGATGAATAAATCTCTCCCAAAATATTTTCCAAAACAAAAAATTCATTAAGCCTCATTCTTTTAAAAGACCCCCAAGCAATTCAAGAGATGTCATGGAGATGTGACAGATATAATTAATAAATTTATTAATTATCTTAGTTGGCTTATTATGTCTGCGAGGTGGAGAGGATTCACTTCAAAAAAAGAAAAAGTGGAGTCGTCAAGAAATAAAAAAGGGGTGGGTTATGGGGAATATAAACACCCATTCTTTACATACATTGTTATTACTTCATAATTGAATCACACTTATTACAACTTATAGAAAAACCATGAAAGGACCGTATAGGTATAGTGTCATTAGAAACTAGGAAACATGAACAAATGGTTCATAAAGAATCTATATTTTCTCCCATTTATTGAATCATATCTAGAGTCCCTTTTGGAATATCCTACTTAATAACCTTTTTCCTCACCTGGGGAAAGAGTATATAAAAAAGGGTGAGCTCAAATTTTCAGTAAGGGTAAACAAAATAAAAATCAATCACATCATATTTATATGAACATAACATTTTGGAAATCTTAACCTGTAGAAGAAATCATAATTTCATAACATGGGATAAATCATAGAAGTGAAATGTAATCCCCATAATCATAACTTAAAACATGAAGCTTTGTGTCATACAAACATAATCAAAGAGAATCATTTCTAAGTAGTCAAGACTCATAACCAAGACTATCTTAGCAAACAAAGTCCATTTCTGAACCGAGTTCACTCCTCGCTTCAGTCCTGTTTCCTTGAACCAGATTAACCTTCCATTCTAGCCATGTCTATCTCATGAGATATAAATCTTTACCCAATGCATTGGAGGGAGATATAGGTCCCACCCATCTCATAATGATACCATTCTTATGTGTGCCACAAAATCATAAATCATACATCATAGCTTAACCCATGTAATAAAAATGGGATTCTTAAACATCGTGACATCATAAAACAATTCATATAAGATAAATTAATTCATAAAAATAATTCCATCACAACATAATCAAATCAATGTAACAATAGGTATAGAAACATAACCCTATATTATCTTAGTTGGAAAATAATTTTGATAAAACACTTGAACTCCATTCTTGAGGAAAATATCCTTTCTACTTCAAAAAACACTTTTCCTTTCTTACATGTCATATAGTTTTAAAATAAAAGATATTGATTAAAAATAAACTTGAAAACTTGTAAAGGAAGCTTCCTGGAAATAATGTTCTAAAAGTCCATTCAGACCGTATAATTTTAAAAAAACTATCTTCTCGTATTTTGGCCTGAAAAGTCAAAAAGTACCTCGTACTAAAAACAAAAAAAAAAGATTTATTTCATATCATTTACTAAAAACTCACCAATGGGTAAAATTGGATTTAAAAAAATTGTAGGTGGATGGAAATAATATTACATATTGAAGAAACATGGATGTGGATGATAAATATTCCCATGTAAATTCTGAAGTATAAACAATCTCAGATAAAAATGAGATTGTGAGATTTTCCCTTACCTTAGGTCTAATTTTCTTCATAAGTGTCCGAACCTCCTGTATAATGATTTAAATAATGTCATTGACTTATTAAATAATCATAATAATTGTTATGATATCATATATGGTCATATTCTTAGCTTCTTATTAGTTGTATTTCATTGCTACTTCTTATTCGGTTGTTTATTACTTTTTGTTCTTATGCATGTTTTGTCGAATAAATTATTATTCTTATTCTTAGGTTATAGATACCTCATTTCCAGAATGTTATTAGTGTAATATATATTTAATTAATTCATTCAATTCATTTATATAATCATTATGCAATGAAGATCATGTAGAACGAGTCGCATCACATCGTGGAGACGGTATTCCGTACGTACGCACGGGCGATGATATCGTTCCCATGATTGTGGAATTGTATTGGAGTGTATGTATACTATTTCAGAATCAATAAAATAATCATATATTGTTATTCTATAAACCATTATACCCATCCAAGTATGGTGGTGGTGGAAAATAGATTACACCACGGTGTGGAGTGAGGAAGAGAGGGACGAGGTACCCTTTTATAAGGGAGGAGAGGGGCACCTTAGGAAAAACTAAAAATATTATTTTATTATAAAGTCATATTCAGTTTTTAATAGCTCCAAATTGATTTATTTCGATTCTAAGGTGGGGATGGGTCGAAAGAATCTCATCCAATATAATTTAGACAAGTTTAGTTTTCTATTTTAAACTTATCATTTAGATTTAACTTTAAGTTAGATAATTTAACTTTTACCGTGTCTTCTTGTTTTCTTACACTATAAGGTTAATAACCATACTATAACAAGACAAACGAACCCCAAGTTGTTTATTATTACTATATAAAACCTTATATAATTCATTTTTCCAAACCGTAGATTTTTAGGAATAAAATAACAATTAATAATATAATATTTGTTTTTAAAACTATTTTATGTCAATTTTGACACTATTTGGTAATTGATTTTTGTGAAAATCATAAAACATTATTAGTTCGAAATGATTTAATTAAATAAATACTAAAATGTCATATTAACATATAAAATTAGTGGAATTCATAAAAAGTTTCAAATTACATTTATTTGGGTATTTATAACATCAATTATGTCAATATTTCATTAATAAGATAATTACTGCATCATCATTCGGTCACAAATAAATTAAATTATATAATGTCTAAAATTTATAAATAACATACCATTATGTAGGAAATATTTTTAGGTTTCTAATGAGTATTTATAGTCGAATTTATCTTTTGTATAACCATATATTAAAAATGTTTTAATTATTAAACTTTGATTTTAACTATTTTAACTATTCTTTAAATAAAATAATATTAAATGTCCTAATCTAATCCAAGTGGGCCTAAATGGTAATATTTTATTCCTAATCTTGTTTTTGGTCGAATTAAACTTATCCAATAGAATTAGGACATGTGTTAGGGTAATAATAATATCATTTTTATCCTTAATTACCCTATTTACTTTTAACCGTGGTAAAAAAAGTAAAAAGTTACTATACACCAAAAATTATTTTCATCTCATTGAACCACATTTTAGTCTTTGATATTAACCATGTCTCTCATATTTTGGAAATTACACTCACAGAAGCGGTAAAATTAAGTTCTATGTAAATTTGCAAATTCTCCTAGGAGGTGGGTAAAAGACGGTGAAAAGTTAAATAAAATTTTTATATATCTAAAATTATTATAAAATGACTCCAATGAATTACATTGAACTTATATAGGTGTTATGTATCAATTTTGACCTAAAATAAATTTAAATAAAATAAATAATTAATTAATTAAAAAGTCAGTTTTTAAATAGTAACCCAGTGTTTTCACTATTCATCCAAAATTGAAAGTTTTCCGAAAAATACCAAAATTTCACCCTAGGATAATTTCGATATTCTGAATCCAAAAATTTTGTCCATTTTTAAAGATGAAATTTTCAAAATTCTCAAAAGTGTTTATTACTATTCATAATGGTGAGTTTTAATAATATTTTAATAGCATATTTTTGTTTAGTGAAACTCAGTATTTCATACGACACAAGCTATCAAGGAAGGTCGCGATTATGTGTAAAGCAAGCCATGCTAGTGTTGCGTGTAGTGAAATATTACTTTGATGATTTATATAACATAAAAACAAAATATTTCTCATAAAATTATCGGGTGTTACATTTTACCCCCCTTAAAAAGAATTTCTCCCTCGAAATTCTTCCCTTTGTAACAAACAGATGAGGATACCTCTCCCTCATCATATCCTCAAGATCCCATGTAGCTTCTTCTAATTGGTTTTTCCTCCATAAAACATTCACCAAGAGAGTGGTCTTGTTTCGTAGGACTTTTTTGCTACGATCCAGAATCTCTATCGGCTGTTCTTCATAAGAAAGATCTTGCTCCAGTGGTACAACTTCTGAGCTGAGTACATTTGAACGATCGGGTATGTACTTTCTCAGGAGAGATACATGGAAGACATCATGAACTTCAGAGAGATTCGGTGGAAGCGCCAATCGGTACGCTACCTTCCCAACACGATCCAGTATTTCGAAAGAACCGATATACCTAGGGCTCAACTTTCCCTTCTTTCCAAATCTCATTACTCTCTTCTACGAAGATATTCGTAAGAACTATTTATCACCCACTTCAAACTCTAGGTCTTTTCTTCGGTTATCGGCATAACTTTTTTGTCGACTCTGAGCTGCTCTAATGTGTTGTTGAATAGATCGGACCATTTCTGCTATCTCATCAACAAGATCATGTCCTAATAGCTATTTTCCCCAACTTCATCCCATCAAGTTGGAGTCTTGCATTTCTTTCCATAGAGATCTTCATAAGGAGCCATCTGATTACTATATTGAAAGCTATTATTATAAGAAAATTCCACCAAAGGCAGGTGTTGATCCCAACCACCTATGAAATCCATAGAGCAAGCTCTTAACATATCTTCTAAAGTTTGAATTGTTCTCTCAGACTGACCGTCTGTCTAAGGATGATAAGCAGCGCTGAAACTCAACTATGTATCCAGAGTATGCTGAAGACTTCGGCAGAACATCGAGGTAAATCTCAGATCCCGATCAGATATAATGGAAAGTGGTACTCCATGAAATCGTACCACTTCCTTTACATATATCCTGGAAAGCTGATCTAGAGAGAAATCCCTTCTAATAGAAATAAAGTGTGAAGACTTTGTAAGACAATCAACTATGACCCAGATAGAATTATTTCATTTGGATGTTTTAGGAAGATCGGTGACAAAGTCCATAGTGATGTTTTCCAATTTCCATTCGGGTATGGGTAATGGTTGTAACACCCCCTTAGACTTCTGTCTCTTAGCTTTAACTTGCTGAAAAACCAAGCATAGAGAGACATATTCAGCAACATCTCGTTTCATGCCATCCCACCAGAAGTACTCGTTCAGGTCCCTATACATCTTCGTGATTCTAGGATGAATAGAGAATGAAGAACTATGAGCCTCATCCAGCAGCTCCTTTTTTAATTCTAGGATGGGAGGAACACAAACCCGATTCCTGAACATTATTATACCATCACAATCACGGTTGAATTCAGGAACATTTCTCACCTTCTTTTGTAACTCTACATCTTCTTTATGTGCCTCTTTAATCTTCACATGTATATATGGTTGAACATTTATTTGAGAAAGATACGATTTTTCCCCTTCCATTATATTTCCAAGATCCATCTATTGTAAATCCTTAAATATTGGATCTTTTCTGATCCCCATTATGGATAAGCTAGCATGTTCTTTTCGACTTAATGCGTCTGCCACCTTGTTTGCATTCCCTGGGTGGTAATGAAATGAGCAGTCGTAATCCTTAATCAGATCTAACCATCTTCTTTGGCGCATATTCATCTCCTTTTGTGTGAAAATATACTTTAAACTTTTATGATCAGTATAAATATCACACCTTTCACCAAAAATATAATGCCTCAAAATCTTTAATGCAAAGATTACCGCAGCTAACTCCAAATCATGTGTTGGGTAATTTTGCTCATGGATTTTCAACTGTCATGAGGCATAAGCTATCAAATAATCATTTTTCATAGGAACGCACCCCATCCCCTTCTTCGATGCATCAATGTAGATCACAAACCATTCTTCACTACAAGGCAGTGTGAGCATAGGTGCACTGGATAACCTTCTTTTCAACTCCTTGAAATTCTCTTCACATTCCTCCGTCCATACGAACTGAACTCCTTTTTGAGTCAACCTGTTTAGTGGATTAAATAATCATGAAAAGTATTTCATAAAATGTCGATAATATCCAGCCAAACCAAGAAATCTTCAGATCTCAGTTACTGTTGTTGGTCTCGACCATCTTTCAATAACCTCTGTTTTTGCTGGATCCATAGATATCCCTTATTTTGAGATTATGTGACCCAAAAATGAAACTTTTTGAAGCCAAAATTCACACTTTGTAAATTTTCCACAAAGCATATCCTTTCTCAGGGTCTTCAATATAATTCTCAAGTGATCTTCATGTTCTTACTTGCTCTTTGAATATATAAGAATATCATCTATGAAGACTACCACAAACTGATCAAGATAGTCTCTAAAGACTCTATTCATCAGATCCATGAAGATATCAGAGGCATTAGTATGACCAAATGGAATCACTATAAATTCATAGTGTTCATACCTCGTACGGAAAGCCGTCTTTGGTATATCCTCCCTTTTGACCCTTAATTGATGATACCCTAAATGAAGATCAATCATGGAAAATTATTGAGCTCTGCATAGTTGGTCAAATAAGCCATCAATGCATGGGAGAGGATATTTGTTCTTGATAGTGACATTGTTATGTTCTCGATAATCAATGCAGAGTCTCATTGATCCATATTTTTCTTAACAAACAGAACAGGTGCTCTCCAAGGTGGCGCACTAGGGAATATGAATCCCTTATCAAGATTCTCTTTGAGTTGCTTCTTCAATTCCTACAACTCTTGGGGCCATTCTAGAAGGTGTCTTTGAAATAGGTAAAGCACCCGGTACGAGTTCTATTGAAAACTCAACTTCAAGATTTGGTGGAAGACCCGGTAATTCCTGTAGAAAGACATCATCAAACTCCAGTATAATGGGAATATTATTAATCATTAGTTTTTCTCCAACCATTTGAGATAAATAACCTTCATTTAGTGGAATCAAGACCCATATGATGGAAGAAATTTCCACTGCAAGGTTATGTTCATCCTTCCATCGAGAGGCGATCATAGATTGATCTGGAATATGAAATGTGACTTCGCTTCTTTGGAAACTAATATGAGCTCCATATAAAGAATGCCAATCCATGCCAAGAATCACATCAAATTACACTATAGGAAGGATCACAAGATTTGCAGGAAGCACTTTCCCACAAACTTCAATCGGAGAAGAATTATAAACTTTTAATGCGACTGTTGTGCCATTAGGGGTTGTTACAGCTAACTCAAAATCTAATTTTTGAGGTAATACAACGATACCCTTAGAAAATTATTTAGAAATAAAAGAGTGGGTGGATCGAGAATCAAATAAAACATTTTCTACTTTAGAGTAGATGGTAAGTATACCTTTCACCACTTCGTTATCATACTCCACATCACTGATTGAAATTGCAGGAGACTTTCCTTTGTCTTTATCCTTAAGAGTTTGATGACATCGATCATCATCAACAACCCTTGGATTAGGGAATTGATTGGCATAAGGCCCCATTTCCTTACACTTATAACATTGAAGTGTAGGAGGTGCACTCTGTGTAGCCTTTTCTTTGTTCACATCACCAGACATCTTCTTCCCATCATTGTAGCATTAAAATGTCTGATGACCTTCCTTTCAACATTTGAAACATTTACTTGTCCCTTTAAGACAACTCCCTCCATGTTTCATTCCACACATTGAGCATAAGGGAAAGCTCATCTTATTTTCAGTGTGCTCTTTATATTTCCCTTTGAATCCCATTTTCCTCTTCTTATTAAACACATATTATTGATGGGTTACTCTAATCTCCATATCAACATTGAGAGAACATAGAACGATTTCCTCGTAGCTATTGAAGTCCCTTATGGCTAACTCCCTTCGAAGACTTGGTTTTAAGCCACTAAAGAATCGATTAATCTTACTCTCAGGTTGGATAATAATCCTAGAAGCATACCTTGCAAGTCTTGTAAAGTTTGCTTCATAGGTACCAACAGGTTCATCATCCTTTTGCTTTAGTTCAGGAAACTCCTTCTCCATCTTTGTTCGGGGAATACAAGGGAAGTACTTATAGAAAAATAATTTCTTCAACTCATCCCATTCCATGGACTCAATTTCATCCCTTTGCCTCGTATTCTTGATAAGATTCCACCATTGATTAGCTTCACCATCAAAAGGATAAACTGTTAAGATGACTTTATCATGGTCAGAACGTTGAAGAACTGAAAATATCTTTTCAGTAGTACAGATCCATTGTTTAGAAACTAATGGATCAGTAGACCCGCTAAATGAGGGTGGACGCTGCCTCACAAAGGATTCAACAGAATTTTGCTCCTTCCTTTGCTCATTTGGAATTCCTTCATGATTCATAGCTTGATAATGTTTTGTGAGCATGGCTATAATATTTTTTATTCCAGCTCCCATAACGTTTGGTTGCTCGGGGCGACAATCATTGCATTGACCATCGCATTCTATATTAACATGGTTCCTTCGGGTTCCATCCATTGACTAAAACCAAGAAGAATAGTGTGAGCAACACTAATTATAATTGGTAAACCACATAATCAAGAATATAATTTCACACTTAAGGTCTTATCATTGGTTGTTCATGGACATTTTTAAAACAATATGATTGTGTTCTATGCTTAGAATTATCCTTAGGGTTCTTACTATGGCTTTCACATCCTAGTTTCCAAATGTTGACTATACCATTACTTTGATCCCAACTATAACGACCCATACATTACATACATTATTATTAATTCAGAATTTAAGCACATGTCTTAAAACATATAGTAAAACCATGAAAGGACCGTATAGGTATCGTGTCTTTAAAAACTGGTAAACATAAACAACTGGTTCATAAAGCATCTACATTTTCTCCCATTTATTTCATCATATCAAGAGTCCCCTTTAACATATCCTACTTAATAACCTTCTTCCTCACCTGGGTAAAGAGAACATACAAAAGGGTTATCTCAAATGCTCAGTAAGGGTAATCAAAAGAAAAATCAATCACATCATATTCATAAGAACATAACATTTTGGAAATCTTAACCTGCAAAAGAAATCATAATTTCATAACATGGGAAAAATCATAGAAGTGAAATGTAATCCCAATAATCATAACTTAAAACATGAAGCTTTGTGTCAAACACACATAATCATAGAGAATCATTTCTTAGTAGTCAAGACTCATAGCCAACACTATCTTAGCGGACAAAGTCCATTTCTGAACCGAGTCCACTCCTCGTTACAATCCCATTTCACTAAACCAGATTAAACTGCCATTCCAGCCATGTCTATCTCATGAGATATAAATCTTTACCCAATGAATTGGTGGTAGATATAGGTCCCACCCATATCATAATGATATTATTCTTATGTGTTCCACAAAATCATAAATCATACATCATAGCTTAACCCATGTAATAAAAATGGGATTCTTAAACAACATGACATCATACAAAAATTAATATAAGATAAAGGAATTCATAAAAATAATTCCATCACAACATAATCAAATCAATGTAACAATAGGTATAGAAACAGAAACCTATATTATCTTTGATGGAAAATAATTTTGATAAAACACTTGAACTCCATTCTTGAGGAAAATATCCTTTCTACTTCAAAAACACTTTTCCTTTCTTACATATCATACAGTTTTAAACTAAAAGAAGTTGATTAAAAATAAACATGAAAACTTGTAAAGGAAGCTTCATGGAAATAATGTTCTAAAATTCCATTCAGGTCGTATAAGTTAAAAAAACATTCTTCTCGTACATTGCCCGGAAAGTCAAAAAGTACCTCGTACTAAAAACGACAAAATATTTCCTTCATATCTTTTATTAAAAACTCACCAATGGTTAAAATTGGTTTTAAAAAAATTAGGTGGATGTAAATAATATTACATTTTGAGGAAACGTGGATTTGGATGATAAATATTCCCTAGTAAATTCTGATGTATAAACAATCTCGGATAAAAATGATATTGTGAGATTTTCCCTTACCTTAGGTCTGATTTGCTTCGTAAGTGTCCGAACCTACTGTATAAGGATTTAAATAATGTCATTGACTTATTCTATAATCATAATCATTTTTATGATATCATATATGGTGATATTCTTAGATTCTTATTAGTAATATTTCATTGCTACGTGTTATTCGAGTGTTTATTACTTTTTGTTCTTATGCGTGTTTTGTCGAATAAATTCTTTTTCATATTTTTAGGATATAGATACCTCATTTCCAGAATTTTATTAGTGTAATATATATCATATTCATTCATTCAATTACTTTATATAATCATTATGCAATGAAGATCATGTAGAACGAGTCGCATCACATCGTGGAGACGGTATTCCGTACATACGGACGAGCGATGATATCGTTCCCATGATCGTGGAATTGTATTGAAGTGTATTTATACTATTTAAGAATCAATATAATAATAATATATATTTATTCTTTACACCATTATACCCATCCAACTATGGTGGTGGTGGAAAATAGATTACACCACGGAGTGGAGACGATATTATGTATGTACGCACGCGCGGTGATTTCATTTTCCGTAGGATGGATAGATGGTGAAATAAGGTTATTTCATACTTATAATAACATATCAGTATATGAGTGATACTGATGTTATTAATTCATAATGAAACAACTAAATAAGAAGAAGTGGAATAAGAAATAAACTTGAAAGAATCGGTAACAGACATTACCTCTTCTTTGAAGTGCCTCTTTGAGACCTCCTTTTAGGGCACTAAAATTGGTCTTTGAAGAAGAAAAGTACCTCTAGGATGTTTCTAGGGAAGTGGAGAGGATAATTTGGCAGGGGTTGGCCGAGCATGAAGGCTCAATGTGGTGTGAGGAAGAGAGGGATGAGGTTCCCTTTTATAAGTGAGGAGAGGGGAACCTTGGGAAAAACTAAAAATATTTTTTTATTATAAAGTCATATTTGGTTTTTAATAGATCCAAATTGATTTATTTCAAAGATAAGGTGGTTATGGGTCTAAATCCTTTTATCAAATAGAATTTACACATGTTTAGGTTTCTATTTTAACCTTATCATTTAGATTTACCTTTAAGTTGATAATTTAACTTTTATCATGTCTTCTTGTTTACTTACACAATAAGGTTAATAAACCTACTATAACAAGCCAAAAGAACCCCAAGATGCTTATTATTAATATATATAACCTTATATAAGTCATTTGGCGGAACCTTATATTTTTATGAATAAAATAACAATTAATAATATAATATTTTTAAAAAAACTATTTTATGTCAAATTTGACACTATTTGGTAATTGATTTTTGTGAAAATCATAACAGAATGATTATTTCGAAAAAGGATAATTACAGAAATACTAACATGCCATATTGACCTATAAAATTAGTGGAATTTATAAAAAGTCTCAAATTACATTTATTTGGGTATTTATAACATCAATTATGTCAATATTTCTTTAATAAGATAATTACTGCATCATCTTTGTGTCATAAATAAATTAAATAATATAATGTCTAAAAATTATAAATAAAATACTATTATGTAGGAAATCTTTTTATATTTCTAATTAGTATTTATAGTAGAATTTATCTTTTCTATAATCCTATATTAAAAATATTTTATTTATTAAACATTGATTTTAACTATTTTAACTCTTCTTTAAATAAAATAATATTAAATGTCCTAATCTAATCCAAGTGGGACTAAATGGTCATATTGTATTCCTAAGGTTGTTTCTGTTCGAATTAAACTTATCCAATAGAATTATTACATGTTTTAGGGTAATAATAATACATTTTTACCCTTAATTACCCTATTTACTTTTAACCGTGGTAAAAAAAGTAAAAATTACTATTCACAAAAAATTATTTTCATCTCATTGAACCACATTTTAGTCCTTGATAATAACCGTGTCTCTCGGATTTTTGAAATTCCACTCATAGAAGAGGTAAAATTATGTTTTATGTAAATTTGCAAATTCTCCTTGGAGGTAGGTAAAAGGTGGTGAAAAGTTCAATAAAATTTTTATATATCTAAAATTATTATAAAATGACTTCAATGAATTACATTGAACTTATATACATGTTATGTATCAATTTTGACCTAAAATAAATTAAAATAAAATAAATAATTAATTAAACAAAAATTCGGTTTTTAAATAGTAACCTAGTGTTTTCACTATTCATCCAAAATTGAAAGTTTTCAGAAAAATACCAAAATTTCACCCTAGGCTAATTTCGATATTCTGAATCCAAAAAATGAAGTCCATTTTGAATGATGAAATTTAAAAAATTCTATGAAATGGGTATTACTATTTGTAATGGCTAGTTTTAATAATATTTTAATAGCATATCGTTGTTTAGTGAAACTCGGTATTGCGTACGATGCAAGCTATCAAGGAAGGTCGCGATTGCGTGTAAATCAAGCCAAGCTAGTTTTGTGTGTAGTGAAAGATTTGTTTGATGATTTATATAACATAAAAACAAAATATTTCTCATTAAAGTCTTAGCTGTTATAGGGAAGGTGAGGAGTTAGGGTCTTGTGTGGGCCCCACCACACTAAACTCTCCCATGGGAGGATAGGTGGGTGTGGGCCCCACCTCTAAGTCCCCCTTTGTTGAAAATAACCACTATCCTTCAATAAAATTGTACACAAAAAATTTTATTTTATTTAATCTAATCCTTCAATATTAAACCTGAACCTGCTCGAAACGCAAATATGGTAAAGGTCCCCTTAAGCAATTACCGGCGCTGTAAGTTCATCGGTGCCCTCATATTTCAATTTCGAGCACTGGTTCAAAAGAAAGGAAATCCTGCTCGTTCGTTTACTGAACGTATCCGAGATAAACTTCAAAAATTGATTCCAGGCACACCGGGCCTCAGAATCAGGATCCGTCAGAAACTGGGCTCTCGTAAAATTTCAGAGAATTTAAGATATAATTTTCCTTGAATTTTTTAGGTCTTTACAGTACTCCCACCTCAGGTCTTTACGTCCCCGTAAAGAAACAACACAAATTAGGGAAACTAAAGGAGGTACCGAGAAAACACCTGAGCCTCCTGCTCCCATGTACTTCCCTGGAGGTTCTCGTGCTGCCAACGAAAAAAAACAAGAGGAATCGACCATCCCCGTAGGACCCGCTCATGTTGATCCTCAACCTCTATTGGAACCCCATGTAAGTTGCAATGTCATCAATATCTAGCTCTCTGTAGCCTATGATAACAGAAAAGGTCGTGCACACATCTCCTCAGCTGAGATCTGTGAACGACGTCGTGCAGTCGGTGCATTTGAGGTTGAAAGGCTAGGTGGTAAGCCATCATTCCTACTCTAATAGGGACCCGGAAAGGTCCGTTGAACCTCGTAGATTACTTTATGCCTCGACCACATCTCCGCAGACCATGTCGCGGTGAGACCCATATAAAATGTGGTCATCACCCTCGAACTCCAGTGGTATTGTCTCCTGTCAGCATAGGACTTTAGTCTACTCAGTGCAGTCTTCATCCGCTCTTGGATTATCTGCACCTTTTCCTTCTTAACCTGAACCATCTCTGGTTCTACAAAATCTTACTCCATCACTATCCACAAATGATATCTGAAACGCGGCCAGCTGCTGTCTTGCCACTCCTAACAGCTGATTGTCTGATCTCCTACTAAGAGCATCTGCTACAACGTCCCCCTCTCTAGGAGTATAAAATATCTCTAAGTCATAGACTTGGAGGAATTCAAGCTATCACCACTGTCTCTGGTTCATGTCCTTCCGAGAGAATACACACCTGATACTATTGAGTTGGAGATGAATGTAAACAGTTCGATCAATGATCAATGGGTGAGACTAACCAATTGTAAGAACTCATTCCCACCTTTCATTTTTTACGTTCTTCAAGACCTGCTAAGATTTCTCCTCTACCAAAAAGGGAAATTGGGTCTCATCCCCTGGATGAACCATGTTCTTCACCTAATACATTCAATCCTGATATGAACGATACTATTTCAATCCATGGACGAATTCATAAGGCCTTGACGCGACTACCAAGAGATCCAACTGTTACTCTCACCTTCAAGGGTCGAGTCACACTGTCGGAAGCATTGTGTGGTCACTAGGTCTCCTCCAGTAGGTATCTCGAAAATGAGGGTCATGTCAACAGTTTTAAACTGGATCCTCTTAGTATCAACCATAGAGAGTGGACAAAAAAGTAATCGTCACAAAGAAAGGTTTCTTTTATTATTGCAGCTCAAAGTACAAAGACACTCACAACTACAACGGTGACAACATGGAAACTAAAACCACCATGAACAAGGGCCTCCATGCCTAGACCCGCTCCTTTCCACCTACTTCCGGACCTCTGTAGTCATATGCTTCAGCTACCTAAAGATGAACTCTCCCATATCCACCTGTTCCCTGTGGTCGGGGTGGTCCTCTGGGTGGTGGTGGTGGAAACACCTTGAAGCATCGTCCACCTCCATCTGCATGGCCAACTCCTCTGCCTTTGAATCCTGCTCCTTGTGGTCTGCCTCAATCAAACCTTTGCCTCTGCCTAGGAGGTTATTCATCTATCTACAGATCGTCTTTACGATGGGTCAGACAGTCACGTGCCATGTGACCAAGCCTACCACAGGAGTAACAGTGCCCGCTCTGGGCACGACTAGCTCTGAATCCACTCTGGTTACCTCGCACAACTGAACCTTTGTCGTGCTGTCGGCCACCGGTGGGTCTGGTCCTCTTGGACCCCTGTGTCATCTATCTACTGCCAGCTGCAGAAGACTCCACTGCATGTCGACTAGTGGTGGGTCCCGCTACTGAAGTCTGCTCAGCAGTGAAACTATCCACCAAGAGGGCTCGCTCCAACCCCCTGCCTGAGTTGGGATGCTGAGAGGGATCGTCGGAGCTCTGATCTCGTGCCTCAGTCCCTGCTCGAAGGTCCGGGCCCTGAAGATCGGGTCCAGTACCATGTATGTAGAGTAGTGAGAGAGGTCTGTGAACCTCGCCGAGTACTGTGCTGCTGTCATGTTTCCCTGTGGTAGATGCAAAAGCTCTGGTATCCGCACCGCTCGAAGGGTGGCTGGTACAAACACCGCTCGGAACAGGCTCTCGAAGACTACCCATATGAGTGTCGCGTCGTCGAGCATCTAGAGAATCAAGCTCCACCATCTGCCTACTGCTGCCTGAAGGAGGCTAGCAACAAGAATCACCATGAAGTCCGTTGGTGTACTTACTAGCCTGAAGACTCTCACCACAGCCTCCAGCCAATCCTCATCCGTGTGTGGGTCCGTCTCTCCCTGGAACCTGGGTGGCCTCTAGCGTTGGAACTTGTGCAACGTGCTCCAACAGTGTGCATTCCCTGCTGCTAGTACTGGTGTCATCGGTGGCCCGTCGAACGGTAGTACCGCTGGTGCCTCAACCGAAAGAGGGCCCTATATTGAGGCGTCGTCGCTCGGCGGTTTGTCAGTACGTACTACTCTCGGGGCTCTAGGTGGTCATCCGTCGGTAGGCATCCTGAAAGAAACAGATGTGACACGGTCAAAGGACTAAACATGATGAGCTGACTTGGTTTGAACTGACTTAAAAGGAACTTTTGAAAACACACACGGAATCAGTGTTGTCGTGCAATGAGTCAGAAATCAGAATTCGGGGTCCTGGTGAATGGATACGTCGGTCACCTGCACCAACACTAGACTCCTTGAATTGAAAACCACAATTAGTACCCTTAACACTATTGCTTAACAGAAAGGAAATATCAGAGTTATGAGTTCTGCAGTAGAAACGACACCTCTGATACCAATTTGTCACGAACTGTCCTTGGGGCCCGTTCCGTGACTACCCCATGCCCGCATTCCATAGGCTAGGGGCTGGCGACTAGCACCAAAGGCGTAAATCCTGATAAATGGGAAGGCATTGCCTTTATAAAACATAACACATCCAACCAGAGTACAAGGGGAAGTAAAAAACTAAGTAAAAAAGATAGTGCTTAAAAGTAAATGGGCCAGAATACAAACCTAACTCAAAAGATACATCTACAACTGAACGAAAGTACAATAGGAAAGAAAACAATTGGAAGATAGAAGCAGATCCTGAGTCATCCACTTCAGATCCTACCTGAATGGTATGTACATATAGCCTCCTCAATGCTCTCACCTGCAGACCTCATCCGAGGACCGTCTCGTCGTGTAGTCCACATCCGGGTACTGACTGGTCATGAGGTACACCTTTAGGTACCATCCAGTCCTCGTACACTCGATCTCAGTCAGTGCTATCTGTCATCTACATCCAACACAACAAGGTTCGAGCATAGCCCGTGCAGGGGTGAGTATAACAATACTCAGTAGATACCTCGAGACCCTCAAGGTATCACTAAACCAACATGGATCACCCCAAAGAAGGATCTCAAGAGATAAATCTTACGTAGGGATAATCCCATACTTTTACCTAAGTTATCAAGTAACCCATCTCATTCATGAGGTATCACACATATATGAAATAAACAGATAACTATTACGTAGGTATATGACCATACATACACCTAAGTTATCAAGTAACTCATCTCAATCATGAGGTAAACACCAAGGTCATTGACTCAGATCAGACCAGGATTTTCATTATCTAAACCAAAACTACTGGTGAAATCCTCCTCTATCGTGTACAGTGGCCCTGTCATGACTCCGAGGCACTACTCAATAACCTTAGACTACTAATTTACTCCTCCCGTCGAGTACCGCGGGTCTAATACCAAATACTGGGTGCTCCGTCTGCCGTGGGTCTACCGCCAAATACCAGGCGCTCCCCCTAATAGCCGTCAGAGGTACTCCAACTTCCGAGTACTGTGGGTCTGCTGCCAACTACTAGGCACTCCATCCGCCGTGGGCTTGCCGCAAAATACAGGGCTCTCCATCCACTGGGCTAATCGAATCACTCCGACTCGAATCGTTCAAGCAGTCATCACGTCTACAAATACTAGGTCTTCGGACTCCGTATGCTCGTCTCCGGGAGGGTCTGCTCCACGAGCCACTAGTTTATACTCCAGGTATCACAAAGTCACATGACGAAGTATCACAAATGTGTGCCATGTCACAAGGGTCTCAACACAATAGATGACGTGTCAATTGGACACCCGGTCTGTAAGTTATTAGCCGTTTCGTTCCGGGGGTTGGGTTGGTTTCGTGTACGAACCAACTCGACCATATCTCATCTATACCCCGAAATATCATAGGTTATACTCAAAGGGATCGTTTATCAATTAGATTACCAATGTCGTGGACGGTTTTTCAAACGGTCGTCCGGTCAGAAAGTTATCGTCTTTTCCGTTCAAGGGGTCCAGTTGGATTTCGGGTACAATCCAACCCGACCATACACCAAATGTGCCGAAACCTCTGGTGAAGTATACCAAAAGTTCTGTCTCATCAATATGAGTCCAACAAATTCGAGGGCACGCCAATCCGACGTCTGGAACTCATGTTATAACCGTTTCCGCTCCGAGGGCCCGGTTGGTTTCGGGTTCGAACCAACCCGACCGTTCCCAAAATTTACCGAAATCTTGAGTGTAATATACCAAAATTAACTTCTCGATCCAAGGATCCCTATGCAACATACGGTGCATCGATCAGAGGTCTGTAGCCCACGATATGGGCATTTGAACGAACCTAGTCTGTAAATTAGGGGGTCTGGGCCCAGTCCGACCCAGCCCAATAACCCCTTGGTCGACCCGAATAGGGGCGACTCGACTCGGGTCCGGGTCCGGCTCGATTGGGCGCAGCCCGGCCCGGCTGGAGCGGCCCGGCCCGGTACTGGAAACCCAGCCCGGTGCTGGTGGACCGGCCCGATGCTGGCGGCCCGACCAAGCGCTGGCCGCCCGGCCCGGCGCTGGCGGACCGGCCCGGCGCTGGCGGCCCGGCCCGGCGCTGGCGGCCCGGCCCGGCGCTGGCGGCCCGGCCCGGTGCTGGCGGCCCGGCCCGGCGCTGGCGGCCCGGCCTGGCGCTGGCGGCTCGGCCCGGCGCTGGTGGCCCGGCCCGGGCCTGTGCGGCCTGCGGCCCGGCTCGAAAGCCGGTCATGGCTTGGTGGTTGGCCGAGCGGGGTGCGAAGGGGGTGCGACCACCTTTGTTTCGGAAACGGCGGCCACCCGGTGGGGTCTGCACTAATTGAGTGTCGGGGGGTTACGACCCCCCGGCATTCTGGAAAAATGGCTGGCCTTTATGGCCGACCGGTTGAACCTCCGTGGTACCCGCGAGGGTCCTGCCTCTTGGAGCTCTAGCTGCTGGCCGCCACTGCTGTTGACCGCTGCGGCCCCCTCCGGCCGCGGTCCTCTTCATTTCTGCGCGGTGCAACGGAATCGCGCTGCCTTCGACGCAAACATCATTGAAAGATAAAAAAGAATTGGGGAGGTGAATCAGCTATGTTGGTGCAGTTCGATCTCCTCCTATTATGGCGATATCATGCGGCCAAACCGAAACTCAAGATTTGATGAATGTTGTAAAAGTTTGAGCATTAAAACCCCTACCTCGTGTCATTTGTCGTTCGTCAGATTTGGCATGAGGAAGACGTCGGAGTCAACATAGTTCGTTGCGCCCGCACCACGCTACTGATCCCTGCTCGTTTGTCAGTGTCTTGTCGGAGAAGATGGAACATCGGTATGCTTTGACGATGAGGTGTCGTTCTTCGCGGAAGGAATACGTTCTTCGTTGAGAAGGATGATCATTTTTCGTGGATGAAGAAAGCTCTTGACCGCACTATCGTGACACGTCAAATTGATTATATTTTTAAGGTTGATTTATAGTCTAGGTCAGACCCTAGTTCATCTCTCAAGGAGCCTTGGAGGGTTCAGAGTGTGCGTTTTTAATAAGAAGTGCTAAAAGAGGGGTGGCATTAAAATAGTTTAATGAAAATGATTTGATTTAAAGAGTTTAATAGTTGATAAAAAGTGGTGTTTTAGAATTATGAGATAAAAGGGTTAATTGTGAGTTCACTACACACATTCAAGTTCATCATTCTTGGTAATTGATTTAATGTTGGAGTAATTCATTGGTTGAAATTAATTGGAATCTCGATTAATTCCTAATCCATTATTTCATTTCTTAAAGAACCAAACCTTGACATAACAGTAATATGGCCAAGGTCTAGAACTTATGGTTGGAATAAGAGCTTCCAAATAAGATTGAAATCTCAACAAAGTGGGTAAGACAATGATTCTTATGTTACCCAATCGGAACAACACAAGTAATGCACTCCAGACCTCACACTGGTCGGTTAGAAAATAAGAGCATCTCATCCGCACGCATCAAAACAAGCATTCAAATATGAAATTATGTAAGATACATGGAAATACATGTTTTAACCCCCAAAATTACTCCAAACCAGTTTCTAATATATGCATTGGAACTCCCTCGACATGTGTGTAGCTCCCTTACAATGAACGCCCACCGTTTAGCTCGACTTCAGGTGGAGGAGGAATCTTGGGTTGAACTCCATCTTCATTGTTGATCCCCCTATGAGGTTAGGGGCCTCCAGAACTTCTTTGATGAGGAGAGGACTCCTTTGGTACTCCAAAATTGCAAAACTTCACCTCTGGTTCGAACTTGAAAATGATGTTCCCATGGTTCCCTTTTATAGACAAATTGTTAAGTGGTTTTGAGCACCCAGTTTTGGTGATACCAATTGAGTCTCGTTTTTGGGTTGGTATATGGCATTATCTCAACTTGTAAAAAAGATAAAAGATGATTCACGAGGTCTTTACTAACACCATGTCTAATTTGGAGGCCATTGAACTTTTATAAATATATATATAGTCATAAAACCGAACCCAACTCTTGACTTCGTGCAGATTATGTCCCCTGGACAGAATGGTTCAGATGGGCCAACAGATGAACAAATTTTCCTTCGGTTATTTGAGATTAATTGTATCCAATGATGTTTTAGAGAGGCCCAAAATATATCAGCCCATTTTCATGCACGGATTTCTCGCACTGTTCAAAACAGTGGACATGTGTCATTGGGATCCATGCAATTTTGGCCCATTTTCCTTCTGGATCATCTTTAGGGCCTCCAAATCACCTCCTCCTTCAGTCAAATCCTCAAAACAAGTAATAATGCCCATTTTGATAGTGATAAACACAAAATTAATGATTCAAATATGGAATTCAATTTGGTATTATTTTTATAATATTCAATACAATACTAGTTTACCACAGTGGTGTAGGGATGAAAATGAAACAGTGAATCGCGGTGTGATCACACCCCCACACCTAAACATTTTCACTCCTGGAAAAAGTGATATTTCAAAAAATTGTGCGTGGAGATATTCCCAACTCCATGAAGATTTTACATTCAACTATAATTTGACATTTTAATGGAATATGATCAAATAAAAAATATCACCATAGAGTTATTCTCAATGATCATGCAAAAATGTGTCTCATAAATTGTATTAGTATGAAATTCAGGGAGATTAATAATACCAATTTGAGCAAATAATCCTAAAGTACACAATGTCACTAAATCTCCATGTCTGTGTGTGACAACCAATTCATGATATTCTACCCACTTTCTATCCAGTAAATATATATTATTATAATATTTTTCTACTTAAATGATTATGTCCACCAAACCTACTATATACCCTTTGTAATCAAATTTGAAGACCCACTCACTTAAGAATTCCCGGAAGTCAAAACATAAGCTCTTGACCTAGATATCCCCATATTATGTACATTTCATCACTCCCCTATTTTTTTTTGAAATGTTGTGCATGGAACAAATCTCACATCCTTCTCTCAACCCTGGTTTGATCTCCTCACGACACTAATTTTAATAGTTATAACAAGATCAAAAGTCAAGGAAGAGTGGTTTTTGACCTGCCCAAGATACAACTATATTTTTAGGGCATACAACAGTCGGATAACAGGTACACACGCGTAGGTCAATCCATTACAATAATGAAAAAGATCGTATAAGTAACGAATGTATGGAAAAATCATTTGGAAAATAGATAAATATTAACCTAACTTATATTTACCTTCTATTGAGTAAGTAAAAATAACACTTCTTGGTTGGGTGCAAAAATGTGTAGAGAAATTAAGTGCCACAATTTTCCTTTGAACTACTCAAGTAAAGGGTACTATTTTTTTAAAAGTTATCAAAGTGATACAACCATTTATATCATCGACAAACAACTAATTTCTAAGAGAAAGTCACACCACAATGTTAAATTCAATCTAAAACAAATATTACATCAGTGATTTATTGTTTTTTGAAAAAGATAAAACAACATAAAATAGGGAAATGCCTCATGCATTTTTAGTAACATTCCTGATTCAATTCAGGGGGCATCATTTTCCATGATAAAATTAGAATTCCAACACAAAAGTAAGGGGTGGAACGGGGGAAGGGGGGGCAAGTGACAATACCATTCAGAAAGCAAAAAGAAAAAGAAAGAAAGAAAATGATGAAAATTTCTAACCCAGGAATGCACCCATACCCCCACACCTAGAGTATGTAGTTTCCTCACTGTAGTAAAAGAGAATGTGGGAAGGAAGGATCAAACCTGGTGTATTTCATTCATCGTTTTCTTCTTGAACTTGGATTTCCTCCATTGGGGACTCTAGGATGGCTTCATGAAAGTGCTTCAACCGCTGCCCATTGACAATGAAGGTTTGCTTTGTTTCTTCATTTTGAACTTGAGCAACACCAAATGGTGAGACATTAGTGACAATGTATGGTCCAAACCAGTGGGAACAAAGATTACCAGGATTCAATTTCAGCCTTGCATTATGTAGGAGGACCTTCTTCCCAATTTGGAACTCTTGATGAAGGATAAGGCAGTCATGGGTAGCCTTGGTTCACTCCTTATAAATCCTGGAGTTATCATAAGAATCTCTATGCATTTCTTCTAGCTTCTGTATCTGTAACTTCCTTTGAGAACCTGCACTAGAAAGGTTAGAATTTCATTTTTTTAATGGCGCAGTAGGCCCGGTGCTCAATCTCAACAGGGAGATGACAACTCTTTCCAAAAACAAGCCTATAAGCTGACATTCCAATGAGAGTTTTAAAATCATTCTGGTAAGCCCATAATTAATCATCAGGTCTAAGACTCCAATCTTTCATGTTGTGTTGGACTGTTTTTCAAGAATTTGTTTTACATCTCTATTTGAAAAATCGACTTGACCATTAGTCTATGGGTGATACACAGTAGATACTCGATGACCGACCCCATACCGACGCAAAAGTGATTGCATTGTTCAGTTGCAGAAATGAGAACCCTGGTCATTGATGATGAACCTAGGTAATCCAAACCTACAAAAGATCTGAGTTCTCAAAAATTATAAAACTGTTTTGGAATCATCTATCCTTATGGCCCGTGCCTCTACCCATTTTGATACGTAATCAACGACAAAAAGAATGTAAATGTGGCCAAAATAATTGGGAAATGGCCCCATAAAGCCAATGCCCCAAACATAAAAAATGTCATGAAAGAGAAAGTGTTGTTGTGGAATTTCATTCCTTTTAGAGACATTCCCCATTCTTTGAAAACGAGGACAAGATTTACAAAATTCATGGGCATCTGGAAAAAGTGTCGGCCAAAAGAAACCAGAATCAAGAATGTTGTGAGTAGTCCGTTGGGGACCAAAGTGGCCCCCACAAGCAAGAGGTTGTCAAAATCTAAGAATAGACTGAAACTCGCTATCGAGAAAACAATGCCTAAGGACCTGATCGGTACATGTGCGCTAAAGGTAGGGGTCATCCCAAATGTACCAACGATACTCAAGTTTTCGGCGAATGGCTTAGTTTTTTTTTGAATTCAGTTGGAACGCAAGATGCTACCAAATAAATTAAAATTTCAACATACCAGGGAATAGAATCTTGCACTTTGTACAATTTCTCAACATAAAACATGTCATTAATGGGAATACAGGGGGATGAGAAAATGTCTGAGGATGGGAGGATCCAACTGATATGGTTAGCCACCACATTCTTTGCTCATTTTTTATCTCTAATTTAATGATTAAATTCATGAAGGAGGAGCATCCAGCAAATGAGATGTGGTTTGGCTTCCGGTTTCGTTAGGAGATATCGGACGGCTGCATGGTCTGAGAAAATGATTACTTTGGAACATAGAAGATATGAACTGAATTTATCCAAGGCAAACACAATGGAAAGAAATTAGTTTTTAGTGCTAGTGTAGTTTTCTTGGATAGGGTCCAGTGTACGTGAGGCAAAGGTAATTACATGTGGATCTCGATCGAACCATTGTGATAAGACTGCCCTAACTGCATAGTTAGAGGCCTCACATATGAGCTCAAATGGTAAATCCCACCGAGGTGGTTGGATTACCAGGGGTGATGTGAGACTCCATTTTAACTTATTAAATGCTTCTTCACATTCCTTTTCAAAAACAAATTCCTTTTCTTTTTGGAGTAAGCAGGAGAGTGCGAGTGCAATTTTACTAATGTCACGAATGAAACGTTGGTAAAATCCAGGATGACCTAGAAAAGACCACATATCACATACATTTTTAGGGAATGGTAGAGAAGAAATGACATCCAATATCGATTTATCTTCTTGGATACCAACCCCAGAAATGACATGTCCCAAAACTATACCTTTTCGCACCATGAAATGGCATTTCTCATAATTTAATACAAGATTATTTTCAATACAGCGACATAGGACAAACCCAATACTACTTAAACATTCATCAAAATAGGATCCATAAACATGAAAATCATCCATGAAAACTTCCATGCAATTCTACAGGTAATCTGAAAAAATACTTACCATACATCGCTGGAATGTACCTGGAGCATTGCACTAGCCAAATGAAATCCTTCTATAGGAAAATTTGCCAAAGGGGAAAGTGAATGTTGTCTTTTCCTGATCCATGGGGGAAATATGAATCTGAAAGCATCCATAATACCCATCAAGAAAATAGTAATGGGAATTCCCTACTAGCCTCTCTAGTATTTGGTAAATGAATGGTAAGGGGGAATGGTCCTTCCTAGTGTGTTGGTTTAGTCGGCGATAATCTATACAGGCACGCCAACTATTCTGCACACGAGTTGGAACCAATTCATTGTTTTCATATTTAATTACCGTTAGGCCAGTTTTTTTAAGAACTACTTGAACGGGACTGACCCATTGGATGTCAGAGATGGGATAAATGATTCCAGTAGCCAATAATTTTGTTACTTCCTTTTTAGATACTTCTAAGAGGTTTGGATTCAGTCGACCTTGTGCCTACCTCACTGGTTTAGCCTCATCAGTTAATAAAATATGATGTGTACAAATTGATGGGCTAATACCAGGAATGTATGCAAGTGTCCATCCTAATGCTTGTTTATACTCCCTCAAAAGTTCAATCAGTCACAATTTATGCTCAGGAGGGAGTGAACTAGCAATGATGACGGGAAACTTGTTTCCATTCTCAAGATATGAATATTTTAAATCATGAGGCTATTGATTTAGTTCCAATTCAGGTGGATTTTGGATTGATGGGAGTGTGTGTAGAGACCCGAATCTTGACGTACATGGACATTACATTACTTTTGCGGAATACTTAGTACATAACAAAAACACACACACAGAAGGATCGTAAAATTTTAGTGTCTTTGGAAACTCAGAATGTAATCTTCTAATCGTGGTGAAAGATCTTCAATATCTCCCATAAAGATCTTCCCCTTTTTTTTACCTAAAACCTTTCTCTATATCCTGGGGAAAAGAAAACATAAAAGGGTGAGCTCAAATGCTCAGTAAGGGTAAACAAAAGAAAAATCAATCACATCATATTCATAAGAACATAACTTTTGGAAATCTTAACCTGCAAAAGAGAGCCTAATTTCATAACATGGGATAAATCATAGTAGTGAAATACAATAATCATAACTTAAAACATGAAACTTTGTGGCATTCACACATAATCATAGAGAATCATTTCTTGTTAGTCAAGACTCATTTCCAAGACTATCTTAGTGGACAAAGTCCCTTTCTGAATCGAGTAACCCTCGTTTCAGTCCTGTTTCACTGAACCGGTATAACCTACCATTCCAGCCATGTCTATCTCATGAGATAGAAAATCTTTACCCAATGCATTGGAGGGAGATATAGGTCCCACCCATCTTATAATGAATCCTTTCTTATATGTGCCACATAATCATAAATCATACATCATCGCATAACCCAGGTAATAAAAATGGGATTCTTAAACAACATGACATCATAAAACCATTCATATAAGATAAAGGAATTCATAAACATAATTCCATCACAACATAGTCAAATCAATGTAAAAATATGGATATAAACAGAACCCTTTATTATCGTAGATGGAAAATAATTTTGATAAAACACTTGAAATGAATTCTTGAGGAAAATATCCTTTCTTCTTCAAAATCAATTTCTTTTCACAAAACATCATGCAATTTTAAAAGAAAGAGATTTTATTAAAAATAGTCATGAAATATTTTGGAGGAACCTTCATGAAAATAAGGCTTTATAAAACCGTAAAAATCCGTTCATGCCGTTTAAGTTAAAAGAAAACATTCTTCGTACTTTTGTCGGAAAAGTCAAAAAGTACCTCGTACGAAAAACGACAAAAGATTCCTTTCATATCTTTTAGAAAAACTTACCGAAGGGTAAAATTGGATATAAACTATTGTAGAATGATGGAAATAATATTACACATTGAGGGAAAATGGATGTGGATAATAAAATACACCCTAGTAATTACCAAAGTAAAAACAATCTCGGATAAAAGTGAGATTGTGATATTTCCCTTACCTTAGGTCCGACTTGCTTTTTACGTGTCCGAACCTCCTGTATAATGATTTAAATAATGTTATTGACTTATTACAGAATCATATTCATTGTTATGACATCATATATGGTTCTCTTATGGCTTTATATTACCCGTTCTTTTGTAAATTCATGTTAAAGTAGCATTTTGGGTAAAATCGCCTCATTTGTCGTTCGTGTTTTTAAATTGTAATTATTAATATGATTACTTGGATCATGATTAATTATATCCAGAATGTAAAACATGGTTTATATATAATATATATTCAGAATATATAATATATATAGATAATGGAATGAAATACACCGTTCATGGAGACGGTAGTCCGTACGTACGCATGAACGCTGTTTTTCTTTCTTTATTGTCTTGAATGGAAGTAAGTAGATGACATACATATTGATATGATATCATATATGGTCATATTATTAGCTTCTTGTTAGTAATATTTCATTGTTACTTGTTACTCGGGTCTTTATAACTTTTTGTTCTTATGCGTGTTTTGTTGAATAAATTCTTATTCTTATCTTTAGGTTATAGATAATTCATTTCCAGAATGGTATTAGTGTAGTATATACCATATTCATTCATTCAATTCATTTATATAATCATTATGAAATGAAGATCATGTAGAACGAGTCGCATCACATCGTGGAGACGGTATTCCGTACGTACGCACGAGTGATGATATCGTTCCTATGATCGTGGAATTGTATTGGAGTATATATATATATTATTTCAGTATCAATGTTACTTAATAATAATCATATATAGTTACTCATTACACCATTATACCCATCCTTGTAAGGTGATGGTGGAAAATAGATTACACCACGGCGTGGAGACGGTATTCCGTACGTACGCACGCGCGGTGATTTCATTTTTCCGTAGGATGGATAGAAGGTGAATTAGGGTTGTTTCATATTTATAATAACATATCAGTATGTAAGTAATACTGATGTTATTACTTTATCATGAAACAACTAATGAAGAAGAAGTTGAAGAAGAAAGAAATTGAAAAGATCGGTAATGGATATTACCTCTTCTTTGGAACGCCTCTTTGAATCCTCCACTTAAGTAACTAAGATTGGTCTTTGGAGAAGAACCGGACCTCTAGGATTATTCTAGGGAAGTGGAGAGGAGGAAATGGCAGGGTTTGGCCGAGCTTGAGTGCTCAAATTGGTGTGAGGAGGAGGGGGAGGAGGTGCCCTTTTATAAGGGAGGAGAGGGGCACCTAAGGAATATCTCAAAATATTATTTTATTATAATGTCAAGTTCGGTTTTAATTAGCTCCAAATTGATTTATTTAGAGGATAAGGTGGGTATGGGTCGAAATAATCTCATCCAATAGAATTTAGACAAGTTTAGGTTCCTATTTTAACCTTATCATTTAGATTTAACATTAAGTTAAATAATTTTACTTTTACCGTGTCTTCTTGTGTTCTTATACTATAAGGTTAATAAACTTACTATATCAAGCCAAAAGAACCCCAAATTGTTTATTATTAATACATATATCCTTATCTAAGTCATTTGGCCGAACCTTAGATTTTTAGGAATAAAATAACAATTAATAATATAATATTTTATTTAAAAACTATTTTGTGTCAATTTTGACACTATTTGATATATGATTTTTGTGAAAGTCATAACAGAATTATATGTTCGAACCAAGTTGATTAAATCAACACTAATATATCATAGTAACCTAGAAAATTAGTTCAATTCAAAAAAAATTCTCAAATTACATTTATTTTTTTGTTTATAACATCAATTATGTCAATTTTTCATAAATAAGATAATTACTGCATCATCTTTGTGTCATAAATAAATTAAATTATTTGATGTCTAAAAATTATAAATAAAATATCATTATGTAGGAAATCTTTTTAGATTTCTAATGAATATTTATAGTCGAATTTAGCTTATGTATAACCCCATATTAAAAATGATTTACTTATTAAACTTTGATTTTAACTATTTTAACCCTTCTTTAAATAAATTAATAATAAATGTCCTAATCTAATCCAAGTGGGCCTAAATGGTCATATTTTATTCATAAGGTTGTTTTTGGTCGAATTACACTTATCCAATATAATTTGGACATGTGTTAGGGTAATAGTAATATCATATTTACCCTTAGTTACCCTATTTACTATTAACCGTGGAAAAAAAGTAAAAAGTTATTATTCACCAAAAATTATTTTCATCTCATTGAACCACATTTTACTTACTGACATCAACCGTGTCTCTCGGATTTTTGAAATTCCATTCATAGAAGCGGTAAAATTAAGATTTATGAAGAAATTAATTTTTTTTAACTACCACTTAGTAGTTTCACTATTCATCAAAAATTGATGTTTTTCAGAACAATGCCAAAATTTCATCCTAAGCTATATTTCATATTCCGAATTCAAAAATGAAGTCTATTTTACCAAATTCATATCATAGAATTTGCATTAATTAATTTTATAATTAAATCCCGATGTTAAAACAAATAGCGTGTTTTTAAGAAACAATATCTATCAAAAGATTGACACTTGATTATGTCTGGTTTAAATGTGAAATTACATCCAATGACCAACATTGTATTAAATTGTAAAAATATATTCTAAATATACTTTAAAACCACTCAAATTAATAATTTATCACTATTAATTATTTCGATTAAAAAAGTTGTTTTTAATTATAATTTAGTAATTTTCACTATTCATCGGAATATGAATGTTATCCGAAAAGTACCAAAATTTCACCTAAGGCTAAATTCGATACTCCGAATCCAAAAATGAAGTTCATTTTGAAAAATAAGATTCACAGAGTTTTAAAAAGTGGTTATTACTATTCATAACGGCTTGTTTTAATAATATTTTAATAGCATATCGTTGTTTAGTGAAACTCGGTATTGTGTATTACACACGCTATCGAGGAAGGTCTTGATTGCGTGTAATGCAAGGCAAGTAAAGGATGCGTGTTGTGAAAGCTCCTTTTGGTGTAGCGTACAACACAAGACTTTAATAAAATTAAAAAGAATATTTTTTTATAAAATCTTGGGCTGTTACATTCTACCTCCCTTAAAATGAATTTCGCCCTCGAAATTCGTCGGGGTTATAAATTGTTTACTATTCGAAAGTTTCTTTAATAGAAACCCACATCGTAAAAAGGAATACCAAAACAAGGATTTAAAAACTAAAGTATGAAATGTAACGATTACCCAAATAAACTAATCACTGGGTTTCCACATAGGTGAAAATATGGATATGGAAGAAAAATATAACCATCATGTTCTGATGGAGAGTGGTAGAGAACATGGCTATGGAAAAGCCAGTAATCACAAATCCATAGATTTGTGATGATATAAGGTACCATCGTATTCATCAGGTATAAGATCACTAGGACAACATTTTTGGTTTTCAAGATCATTTCCCTAAAGTTGAAAATTTGAATTAGAATAAATACTTACTATATTTTGGTACAATCTCACTGTTGTTCGTGCCTTGAACAATTTCCACTTCATCTCTTAAATAAATGAAGTTGAATTTGTTATTCATGAAGTGTTAGCAGATCATGTGATAGAATGACGGGTCATTCCATCTGTCTCAAACAAAAGGTTAGCAAAAATTATATGCATAAGTCGATCTATAGTGAGATTAATCATATATGGTTCCTAAAATGGACTTTTACTTCATATATCATACTGCTTAATATAATAAAACTAGTTTCTACTTAACAGGGACTTCCTGTAGGCCAGTGGTAGGCGATAAAGGCCAGTCGCACTTCGGTTTTGGGTTCGATTCCCACAGCCTTGTCCGAAGCGATGGGCTGTCGCCCGTCCTGCAGGTTGTCCTTTTTCCAAAACTATATAACATCCCATCAATAATATTGAAAAAACAAACATTACTAACTTATGTCCAACATAATCCATTCCAATCTTTTAGGCTTATCCATAATACTGCAGTCGACTCTCACAATATAGTGAAAATGATTACCAAAGATTTAACACCATCATCGATCCCCATATATCATAAGATATGTTTTGTTGGTCACATTCCAAACATTCAAAGTCCTTAATCGTGTATTCTCTTGAATACCTTAGTGAAAACATGAATGCAGTTAAAAGTTAACACTTTTCACATACCAAAATCCTCAAAATTCTATATACTCAAACTAAGTCCTTATATCAATCATGAGCTCATGAATACTGTTAAACATTTCATTTTCTCGTTTTCCCTTCATTATGCGCATAATATCTCAATCACTTTGAATACCACATTAGACCAATACATAAATATTCCAATATTCCAAGATACAACATTATTTTGGAATCCCATTACATAAACACTTAATCATTCCACCACATCGTTGTCATATTCAACATTGCCAATAGTGATCGCATGAGACTTCCCTTTGTCCTTTGCCTTAAGCGGTTGCTCATGTCGATCATCACTAACCCTTGGATTAGGGCATTTATTAGCATAATGCCCCATTTCCTTCCACTTGAAGCATTGAAGTGTTGGTTGTACGTTCTGTGCAGTGTTTGCTTTATTCACTTCATTAGAATCCCATTTTCCCTTACTTCGACACTCAGCTGCTTGATGACCTTCTTTTCCACACTTAAAACATTTTCTAGTCCCTTTAAGACAATCTCCACCATGCTTCTTTCCACACTTTGTGCATAAGGAAACATTCATCTTCTTTTCACCATTATTCTGAGTTTTCTCCTTGAACTCCATATTTCGTTTCTTGTCAAACCCATGAGATTGATATGTAACACCAACTTTCATTTCTACCTTGATAGCACAACGCACAATTTCTTCATAGCTACTGAAGTCTCTTATAGCTAATGCCCTTCGAAGACTTTCTTTTAAGCCACTGAAAAATCGATCAACTTTACTTTCAGGTTGGATGATAATACCAGAAGCGTACCTTGCAAGTCTTGTAAAATTCGCTTCTTAGGTACCAACAGATTCATCATCCCTTTGCTTCAGTTCAAGAAACTCTTTCTCCATCTTTGTTTGGAGAATACGAGGGAAGTACTTATTGAAAAATAAGTTCTTGAACTCGTCTCATTCCATAGACTCAGTTTCATCCCTTTGCCTCGTATTCTTAATAAGATTCCACCATTGATCAGCATCTCCTTCCAAACGATACACTGCTAGGATGACTTTATCATGTTCAGAACATTGAAGAACTGAAAATATCTTTTCAGTATTACTAATCCATTGTTCAGCAACTAATGGATCAGTAGACCCACTGAAAGAAGGTGGACGCTGCCTCATGAAGGATTCAACAGAATGTTGCTCCTTTCTTTGCTCGTTTGGAAGTCCTGCATGATTCATAGCTTGAGAAAGTTGTGTGAGCATGGCTACAAGATTTTGCATTCCATCTCCCATATCGTTTGGTTGCTCAGGGGGACAATCATTGCATTGCCCATCGCATTCCGCATTAACACGGTTCCTTCGGGTTCCAGCCATTGACTAAAACCAAGAAGAATAGTGTGAGCAACACTAATTATAATAGGAAACCACATAATTCAAGAATAAAATTTTCATGCTTATGGTCTTATCCTAGGTTATTCATGGCCATTTCTAAGATTGTGTTCTATGCTTAGACTTATCCTTAGGGTTCTTACTAAGGCTTTCACATCCTAGTTTCCAAAGGTTGACTATACCTTTCCTCTGATACCAACTATAACGACCTATACTTTACATACATTGTTAATACTTCGAAATTGAAGCACACTTATTACAACATATGACAAAACCACAAAGGACCGTATAGGTATAGTGTCTTTAGAAACTGGGAAACATAAACAACTGGTTCATAAATCTTCTACAGTGTCTCCCATTTATTTCATCATATCTAGGGTCCCTTTTAGCATATTCTACTTAATATCCATCTTCCTGACCTGGGGAAAAGAAAACATAAAAGGGTGAGCTCAAATGCTCAGTAAGGGTAAACAAAAGAAAAATCAATCACATCATATTCATAAGAACATAACTTTTGGAAATCTTAACCTGCAAAAGAGAGTATAATTTCATAACATGGGATAAATCATAGTAGTGAAATGTAATCACAATAATCATAACATAAAACATGAAACTTTGTGGCATTCACACATAATCATAGAGAATCATTTCTTGTTATTCAAGACTCATTTCCAATACTATCTTAGTGTACAAAGTCCCTTTCTGAATCGAGTAACCCTCGTTTCAGTCCTGTTTCACTGAACCGGTATAACCTACCATTCCAGCCATGTCAATCTCATGAGATATAAAATCTTTACCCAATGCATTGGAGGGAGATATAGGTCCCACCCATCTTATAATGAATCCTTTCTTATGTGTGCCACATAATCATAAATCATACATCATCGCATAACCCATGTAATAAAAATGGGATTCTTAAACAACATGACATCATAAAACCATTCATATAAGATAAAGGAATTCATAAACATAATTCCATCACAAAATAGTCAAATCAATGTAAAAATATGGATATAAACAGAACCATTTATTATCTTAGATGGAAAATAATTTTGATAAAACACTTGAAATGAATTCTTGAGGAAAATATCCTTTCTTCTTCAAAATCAATTTCTTTTCACAAAACATCCTGAAATTTTAAAAGAAAGAGATTTTATTAAAAATAGTCATGAAATATTTTGGAGGAACCTTCATGAAAATAAGGCTTTATAAAACCGTAAAAATCCGTTCATGCTGTTTAAGTTAAAAGAAAACATTCTTCGTACTTTTGTCGGAAAAGTCAAAAAGTACCTCGTACGAAAAACGACAAAAGATTCCTTTCATATATTTTACAAAAACTTACCGAAGGGTAAAATTGGATATAAACTATTGTAGAATGATGGAAATAATATTACACATTGAGGGAAAATGGATGTGGATAATAAAATACACCCCAGTAATTACCAAAGTAAAAACAATCTCGGATAAAAGTGAGATTGTGATATTTCCCTTACCTTAGGTCCGACTTGCTTTGTACGTGTCCGAACCTCCTGTATAATGATTTAAATAATGTTATTGACTTATTACAGAATCATATTCATTGTTATGACATCATATATGGTTCTCTTATGGCTTTATATTACCCGTTCTTTTGTAAATTCATGTTAAAGTAGCATTTTGGGTAAAATCGCCTCATTTGTCGTTCGTGTTTTTAACTTGTAATTATTAATATGATTACTTGGATCATGATTACTTATATCCATAATGTAAAACATGGTTTATATATAATATATATTCAGAATATATAATATATATAGATAATGGAATGAAATACACCGTTCATGGAGACGGTAGTCTGTACGTACGCATGAACGCTGTTTTTCTTTCTTTATTGTCTTGAATGGAAGTAAGTAGATGACAAACATATTGATTTTATATCATATATGGTCATATTATTAGCTTCTTGTTAGTAATATTTCATTTTTACTTGTTACTCGGGTCATTATAACTTTTTGTTCTTATGCGTGTTTTGTTGAATAAATTCTTATTCTTATCTTTAGGTTATAGATAATTCATTTCCAGAATGGTATTAGTGTAGTATATACCATATTCATTCATTCAATTCATTTATATAATCATTATGAAATGAAGATCATGTAAAACGAGTCGCATCACATCGTGGAGACGGTATTCCGTACGTACGCACGAGTGATGATATCGTTCCTATGATCGTGGAATTGTATTGGAGTATATATATATATTATTTCAGTATCAATATTACTTAATAATAATCATATATAGTTACTCATTACACCATTATACCCATCCTTGTAAGGTGATGGTGGAAAATAGATTACACCACGGCGTGGAGACGGTATTCCGTACGTACGCACGCGCGGTGATTTCATTTTTCCATAGGATGGATAGAAGGTGAATTAGGGTTGTTTCATATTTATAATAACATATCAGTATGTAAGTAATACTTATGTTATTACTTTATCATGAAACAACTAAAGAAGAAGAAGTTGAAGAAGAAAGAAATTGAAAAGATCGGTAATGGATATTACCTCTTCTTTGGAACGCCTCTTTGAATCCTCCACTTAAGGAACTAAGATTGGTCTTTGGAGAAGACCAGGACCTCTAGGATTATTCTAGGGAATTGGATAGTAGAAAATGGCAGGGGTTGGCCGAGCTTGAGTGCTCAAATTGGTGTGAGGAGGAGGGGGAGGAGGTGCCCTTTTATAAGGGAGGAGAGGGGCACCTTAGGAATATCTCAAAATATTATTTTATTATAATGTCAATTTCGGTTTTAATTAGCTCCAAATTGATTTATTTCGAGGCTAAGGTGGGGATGGGTCGCAATCCTCTCATCCAATAGAATTTAGACAAGTTTAGGTTCCTATTTTAACCTTATCATTTAGATTTAACATTAAGTTAAATAATTTTACTTTTACCATGTCTTCTTGTGTTCTTATACTATAAGGTTAATAAACTTACTATATCAAGTAAAACGAACCCAAAATTGTTTATTATTAATACATATATCGTTATCTAAGTCATTTGGCCGATCCTTAGATTTTTAGGAATAAAATAACAATTAATAATATAATATTTGATTTAAAAACTATTTTGTGTCAATTTTGACACTATTTGATATATGATTTTTGTGAAAGTCATAACAGAATTATATGTTCGATCCAAGTTGATTAAATCAACAATAATATATCTTAGTAACCTATAAAATTAGTGGAATTCATAAAAATTCTCAAATTACATTTATTTTGGTGTTTATAACATCAATTATGTCAATTTTTCATAAATAAGATAATTACTGCATCATCTTTTTGTCATAAATAAATTAAATTATTTGATGTCTAAAAATTATAAATAAAATACCATTATGTAGGAAATATTTTTAGCTTTCTAATGAATATTTATAGTCGAATTTATCTTATGTATAACCCCATATTAAAAATGCTTTACTTATTAAACATTGATTTTAACTATTTTAACCCTTCTTTAAATAAATTATTAATAAATGTCCTAATCTAATCCAAGTGGGCCTAAATGGTCATATTTTATTCATAAGGTTGCTTTTGGTCGAATTACACTTATCCAATAGAATTAGGACATGTGTTAGGGTAATTGTAATATCATATTTACCCTTAGTTACCCTATTTACTATTAACCGTGGAAAAAAAAGTAAAAAGTTACTATTCACCAAAAATTATTTTCATCTCATTGAACAACATTTTACTTACTGACATCAACCGTGTCTCTCGGATTTTTGAAATTCCATTCACAGAAGCGGTAAAATTAAGATTTATGAAGAAATTAATTTTTTTTAACTACCACTTAGTAGTTTCACTATTCATCAAAAATTGATGTTTTTCAGAACAATGCCAAAATTTCATCCTAAGCTATATTTCATATTCCGAATTCAAAAATGAAGTCTATTTTACCAAATTCATATCATATAATTTGCATTAATTAATTTTATAATTAAATCCCGCTGTTAAAACAAATAGCGTGTTTTTAAGAAACAATATCTATCAAAAGATTGACAATTGATTATGTCTGGTTTAAATGTGAAATTACATCCAATGACCAACATTGTATTAAATTGTAAAAATATATTATAAATATACTTTAAAACCACTCAAATTAATAATTTATCACTATTAATTATTTCGATTAAAAAAGTTGTTTTTAATTATAATTTAGTAATTTTCACTATTCATCAGAATATGAAAGTTATCCGAAAAGTACCAAAATTTCACCTTAGGCTAAATTCGATACTCCGAATCCAAAAATGAAGTTCATTTTGAAAAATAAGATTTACAGAGTTTTAAAAAGTGGTTATTACTATTCATAACGGCTAGTTTTAATAATATTTTAATAGCATATCGTTGTTTAGTGAAACTCGGTATTGCGTATTACACACGCTATCGAGGAAGGTCGTGATTGCGTGTAATGCAAGGAAAGTCAAGGATGCGTGTTGTGCAAGCTCCTTTTGGTGTAGCGTACAACACAAGACTTTAATAAAATTAAAAAGAATATTTTTTTATAAAATCTTGGGCTGTTACAGTGTGTGTGAAAGTGAGAGGTCACTAATCTCATCAAACTGTTCAATGGTATCATCCTCAGATGAGGAATTAGCTTTTACAAGCGTAGCAGTATCATCGATGGTCATGTGATCCTCCGTGTTAAAGAAATTATCAATTAATAAACATGGATGACACTTTTCTAGACCACTTCAACAATAAACACATGATTCAATACCATGAATTGCAATCAAAGTGGAAAATTCATAAAGGGGGTCAGGGGAAACAAATGAAGTGATTTTAGGGGAAGGGAGTACATCAATTGAATTTACTGAGAGAGAGGAATGTTCTTATGAGGGGTGATTCATGGCATCAAGGATGATGAAATGGACTATAACACCACCAAATTCCATAGATAATGTACCATTATGGACATTAATTTTTGCTTTTGCAGTTTTCAAGAGCGTTCTCCCCAATATAATTATGGTGTGTCCAATCATCCTATCATCTTCTATTTTTATCACATAAAAATCAGCAAGAAATATTAAATTTTGAACCCTCACAAGAACATCCTCTAACACACCAGAAAGGTGTGCCATACTCCGATTTTCTAGCTGAACAACTATTCCTATGGGATTTAGTTCGCCGACCTGCAAAGAAGAGTAAATAAAGTGAGGCATAAAATTAATAGAGGCGCCCAAATCAAGCATAACATTGGAGAAAGAATACTGACCTATGGTGTAAAAAATCAAGAATGCTCCAGGATCGTTGCACTTGGTTGGAAGTGATGGTTGTATCAATGTTGAGACTTTACTCCCCATGCTCACCTTCTCATCACCTCTAAGTCACCTTCAATGTGTACACATATCCTTTATAAACTTATCAGAACGTGGAATTTTATTGACGACATCAATCAATGGAATGTTAACCTACACTTTTTTGAAAGTCTCAAAGATTTCTTTATCAAGTTCAGTTTCCTTATGTTTCCTAGGTTGGGTGGATCTTTGGGGGAATGGAAGAGGAATGCTTGGGCTTGGAAACTCATCAATAGACACGCTCTTTCCTTTGGTAGGACTTCTCTCAAGATAAGGTTCCACCTCATGTGAACCTTTTTTAGTGGTTGGGATGGTGGTTTCCTTAGGAGGGGATAAATCTAATGGATGGTTCATTTGGCTTTTAAGTTGAGTTCCACTCCTAAGGGAGATGACACTAATATTTCTCTTATCCCTAGGGTTGACAAGTGGTTGAGATGGCAGTTTACCAGACCCATGGATTTGGATTACACCCAATGAGTTAGCTAGTTAGCCTAATTGGGTTTTGAGGTCTTGTATGGCTGCTTGGGTGTTTTTTGGAAGTGGAGATTATTTGAATCCATTTGTTTCATCATATCATCTAGGCTATGATCGGGTTTTGGAGGGGGTTATTGGAAAGGCCGTTGGGGTAGTTGAATTTTTTTGGGTGGTGGTGGTTGATGACTACTTTTCCCTGGTTGGTTCCATGGTTGATAAGGTTGGTTTGAATACCCCCTTGCATATAGGCTTGGTTGTCTTTCCACCTAGGGTTGGATTGATAGTAAGGTTCCAGCATAACGGGTTGGTTATAGGGGAGTCCTGGGAATATTGCCACACAACTCTCAGAAGTATCTCTCAATTGGGGGAATTGGTCAGAATAGTGTGTATTAGAAGAGAATATACCACAATGTATGGGAGGAGGAGATTGGAATTTCCCTTGGGAAAGAGAAAGTTGTCGTAGAAGGGTACTTACCTCTTCAAACATTGTTTCCACCTTCTTCTCAAATTCAGTACTTTTCACCTCATGGACACCTCGAATGGGTACACTGGACCTTGAACTGAATTGTTGAGTGTTCTGTGCCATGGTCTCAATTAGGTTCCTTGCAGCGATTGGGGTTTTATCCACTAGTGCACCACCTACAGCAGCAATAATCATGTTACGATCTATTGGAATTAAACCTTCATAAAAATATTGTATTAAAAGTTGATCACTTATTTGGTGGTGTGGACAACTTGAACATAATATTTTAAAGCATTCCCAGTATTCATGAAGGGTTTCTCCTTGCGATTGTCTTATCTCACATATTTCATTCCTTATTGTTTCAGTTCGAGAGGCTGGGAAGTATTTTTCAAGAAAAAGTCGTTTCATGTCCGCCTAACCTCTAATAGGTGAATTAACATAATACAACCAATATTGAGCCGTGTCTTCTAATTTAAATGAAAATTCCCTAAGTTTTACTGGTTCTTCATCCATATTAGCAGGTTTTAATGTTGAACACACAACATGAAATCCTTTTAAATTCTTATGTGGATCTTCTCCAAGCAGTCCATGAAATCTTTGTAATAAATGAATTAAACCAGATTTTAGTTCAAAATTGGGTGCCTCTCCTTGTAATTGAATGTAAGTGGGTCCGATATCAACATCAGGTGAGGTTATTTATTTTAGTGTTATATTATTTTCATCCATGTTATACAAGTTATGTTCAGTTTTAACTTTGGTTTCAGAATAATAATAAGGACCAATAAAAATTTTAAGATGTGATGTCTCCTCCTTCAAAGTGTTGTCTTATGTGTCTCGGTTTTGTTGATGTAGGATCCTCTCCGGTTTGGGTTCGAATCTTTGTAGGTCTCCAGGACTAGAACGCGTCATAAACAGAACCTACACAATAAATAGATTATATCACAAAAATAAATGCAAATGTAGAAGATAAAACAAACAAATATTCACAAAAATTACAAAAAAAATTATCAAAAACACGCAGAAAAAACAAAAGCGCTCCCCGGCAACGGTGCCCAAATTTGACCCCGCTGTCATGAAAAGTCAAATTGATTATATTTTTAAGGTTGATTTATAGTCTAGCGAATACCCTTGGTTTTCACTCAAAGAGAGTTGGTGGGTTCAGAGTGTGCATTTTTAATAAGAAGTGCTAAAAGAGGGGTGGCTTTAAAACAGTATAAAGAAAATAAATTGATTTAAAGAGTTTAATAGTTGATAAAAAGTGGTGTTTTAGAATTATGAGATATAAGGGATAATTGTGAGTTCACTAAAAAATTTCAAGTTCACCATTCTTTGAGATTAAATTAAGTTTGGAGTAATTATTTGGTTGAAATTAATTGGAATCCCGATTAATTCCTAAGCCATTATTTCATTGCTTAAAGAACCAAACCTTGACATAACAATAGTATTGTAAAGGTCTAGAACCTATGCATGGAATAAGAGCATACAAATCAGATTGAGATCTCAATAATGTGGGTAAGAATAGGATACTTGTGTTACCCAATCGGAACAACACAAGTCACGCACTCAAAACCTCACACCGATCGGTTATAAATTAAGAGCATCTCATCTGAACACATCAAAACAAGAATTAAAATATGGAAGTATGTAAGATACATGGAATGAAATGTTTTAACACCCAACATACTCCAAACAATTAGCTAATATTTTCATTGTAACTCCATTGACATGTGTGTAGCTCCCTCATAATGAACACCCACCATTTAGCTCGATATTAGGTGGAGGAGGAAGCTCGGGTTGAACACCTTCTTCATTGTTGATCCCCCTATAAGGATAGGGGCCTCCAAAACTTCTTTTATGAGGAGAGGAATCTTTTGGTACTCCAAAATTCCAGAACATCACCTCTAGTTCGAACTTGCAAATGAGGTTCCCTTGGTGCCCTTTTATAGGAAAATTGCTAAGTGGTTTTGAGCACCTAGTTTTGGTGATACAAATTGAGTCTTGGGTTTGGGTTGGAATATGGAATTATATAGACATAGAAAAAAGATAAATGAGGTTCCATGTGGTCTTGAATATCACCATGTAAAATTTGGCAGCCATTGAACATCGAGAAATGGATATATAGTTATAAAACCAAACCAAACTATTGACTTTGTGTAGATTCTGTCCCCTGGAGAGAATGGTTTTGAAGGTCCACCATATGAATGAAGTGGCCTTATGTTATTTGAGATGAATTGTATCCCATGAAGTTATGGAGAGGACCGCAACATTTCAACCCATTTTCATGCACGAAATTCGTGCACTGTTCAAAACAGTGGACATGTGTCCTTAAGACCCATGCAATTTTGGCCCATTTTCCTTCTGGATCACCTTCAGGGCCTCCAAATCACCTCCTCCTACAATAAAATCCTCAAAAAAAGTAACAATGCCCATTTTAACAGTGATAAACAAAAAATTAATGATTAAAATATGGAATTAAATTTGGAATTATTTTTATATTATTCAATAAAAAACTAGTTTACCACAGTGGTGTAGGGATTAAAATGAAACAGTGAATCGCGGTGCGATCAGCTCTCCCAAATTATTTTCCAAAACAAATATTTAATTAAGCCTCATTCTTTTAAAAGATCTCCAAGAAATTCAAGAGAAGTCAAGGAGATATGGCAAATATAATTAATAAATTTATTAATTATCTTAGTTGGCTCATTAAGCCTGGGAGGTGGAGAGGATCCACTTCAATAAAAGAAAAAGTGGAGTCGTCTAGTAATAAACAAGGGGTGGGTTATGGGGAGGTCAAGGGGGTTATGGGGAAGGTGAGGAGTTAGGGTCTCGTGTGGGTCCGACCCCACTAAACTCTCCCATGGGAGGTTAGGTGGGTGTGGGCCCCACCTCTAACTCCACCTTTGTTGAAAATAACCACCTTCCTCCAATAAAATTGTACACAACAATTTTTATTTAATTTAATCTAATACCCAAATATTAAACCTCAACCCACTCAAAACACAACTATGGTAAAGGTCCCGTTAAGAAATTACCGGCGCTGCGAGTTTACCAGTTCCCTCGTATTTCAATTCCGAGCACCATTTCAAAAGATAAGAAATCCCGCTCATTCGTTAACTGAATGTACCAGAGCTAAATATCCAAAATTGATTCCGGGCACACCAGGCCTTGGAATCAGGTGCCGTCAGAAACTGAACAGTCATAAAATTAGAAATAATGTAATATTTATTTTGAATTTTTTGGGTCTTTAAACGAAGACCCTAGAGAATTTGGACTCATCCCTTATTGTAATCCATAATGGTGTTCATACCTATGATGCAAATCACTATGAATGTTCTCTCTGCATTAGTATTTCGTATTTTGAAGATAATTCTATAAATGAATATTTAGTAATGAGAAATCCAACATATCTCAAGAAACTTTCTAACACAAGTCCATTCATGTCTGATACCTTTTCATTAATGAGTGAAATAATTTCCCCACCTGAAGACATATTAAGGGAACAGTCATGCTATGAACCTCCCTTGGGGATTTCTTCTTCAAATTCAAAAACGGAAAAAGCGAATAATTCAATTTGTTTAATAAAAAAACAAGTAGAGTCCACTTTTGTCAGACCAAGTGGTGAAACCACTAGTGAATGATGATGAAGATATGTTAAATGTGAGAAAACAATTGGTTAATGGAGAAATACTACTCCTATTCTAGCCTCTGCAAAATTCATAATTCAACATTCTAAAATTGATGAAAAAATATTGTGTTCCCTAAGTTTTCCACAACTTATGGAAGACTCTTCATCATTTGAAAACCAAAGTATTAAAATTTTATGATTATCAAAATCATGTGAAGTTAATAGAAGGGTTTCAATGCCAAATTTATATGGCATATCTCTTAGTTTCCCGACAACCAAAGGCCTATAAGAAATAGAGAACCCTTCAGCGTGTAAGCCTCAATGCACTAAAGATGCTATGCTAGTTAATTTCTAAGGCCCCATCATTAGTTCAAATCAGATTATGGGATGAAAAAGGAGCAATGCATTTTACTACACTATAGAATCAGCTAATTCTGAAAATTTGGTGTCATGCATTGTTTTTTTTCCATAGATAGATATAATGAACTTATTTTCTATGTAATCAAAATTACGCTTAAGAACACGCCTCAACTTGAACTCATTAGAGTCATGCCCCATGAAAGAAAGTTTTTGAGTTATATTTGCATCAATTATATGAAAATATTCAGTTGGCCTCATGCTTAGAGGATGTAAATAGTCAAATTATGCTATTGTATGAAATAGCATAGCAATATTCTGAAATAAGTGATTTTAGTGGTTGTTGGATAACACACCCAGCTAATGTCCACAAAACAAATAGATAAACCCGAAGTGCAGTTGAACTAATCTCAGCCAAAAAAGTTCAAGATCCACCCTAGCTTGTGGGTCGGGGGTATTGTTTAGTTCTACCTTTGATTTCAAAAAAAAATGTTCTATGGTTTGAAGATGAAGAAGAACAGATACAACCCCAGCCTATAGAGATGGGGAATTTTTCACATCTATAATCTCCTCCCCAACGAAAGTCTATTTTCTCTCAGTTAGGGTGGAATGTGCAAAAAGAACGCAAAACCAAACTATCCTTGGATTTCATTTGGGTTACTTTCTGCAAAACAGTTCCCAAGAATTCTTCATATACTGTGACATAGTCTCATGGAAGATACAGAAGAAGAAGGCCTGAGAATTATACTAACAGAATGACATCAATGCATTATATGTCAGTGGATTTTATTAACACCATTGTAGAAGATCCTCCAAAAAATGTTTCTAGAATATGAAAATTAGAAAATGATGTTCTTATCCAAAATATGGTATACATTAAATCACTTGAAGAAGGTTTTCATACCCAAAATCAGAGGCTTACCAAGAATCTAGGTATGCCCTCAAATAATCAACTCCCTCCCCTCCGAAAGGTATCTAACAAGGGGGAAGGTAAAATTTAGACAATGTTACAATTTTAAACTGGAGGAGGTCATTCTATTTCTCTTGAAGAGTGATTTTTTCTGTAAGAAGAGAGGATGAAATAGTTGAAAAGGCTCAATATAGAGTTACATTGAAGCAGAATTTGTGCTAGACAAACTATCCAGGTAGATCATCAAATTGAACATTTTTTAGGAGTTCCTAAGAAAAAAGGAATCGTGTTAACTAAAAATGTGGATAATGAATTTATTCAATTGGGTACACAGCCTGGGCAGAATCAAACATGTCCTTATAAGACAATCTCTGTGGGTTATCCAACACAAATACCAGCACCACCACTAGTAGTTTTGCTGGTCGGTGCCCCAGTTAATGCTGCAGGCAATGTATGTATACTTGTTGTAGCTCATCCATATATTCCCAAAATTCGTATGAATAGACTTGATGAATTACCAACTATATTGGAAGCTATGGAAGAATGATGTTCACTGGTTCAATAGAAGAAGATAGCTTACCCTAAATGTTTGGATCCAATCCCTCCACTACAAAATGATTTGAATACTAAATTTCCAATCATTAATGGTTCGGGAGATCCATATAAACACTTATCATAGTTATTTTGTATTTTTGATCCCTTTATGGGGACTCCCCAACCACAAAAAGATGTAAAGCATATGTTCATTGTGTTTTCATTATAGGGACCAGCTTTTTCCTCGTAAAAAATTTTGTAATCTCGATCATTTACATAATGGGAATATATCTGTCAAAAAAAATTCATCAATTCAGCTCGACGATACTGAAGATGAAATTTTTTATCATATAAATTCCAAAAAAAAGGTAAAATGAAAGATTCTCATATTTTATTGCTCGTTGGAAAGTATTAACATATTCCATAAATCTAGAACACCCTAAAAAGGGTTTCTTCCAATTGGTTTGGAATATCTTCTTAATGATTTACATACACAACTGATCCCTGGGGTATACACTGTATGGTTTTATGAACTTTCTCCAATTAACCAACATGTGGAGGATTCCATTTTATAAAATAAATCTAAATCTCATGTACTTACATCATATCTGGGAAGGAGAATAGGGAATGCATAGGCTGCAATATTCACACTCAAGCAAGCACATGTACCTGCTTCCACTTCAAAACCTTTATCATATTTAAGGGCTCCGAATCAGGAGTGCCAGAAGCAATGACCACCTCGTCAAGAGGATCAAAGAGATCAAATGATAAAACCGTTTTAGGAGTTGAAGAATAATGTTTAATCATTATGGTATGAAATGGATCATGGTTACTTCATCGCATCCTTGGAAAATAACTTGGTTTAGTTTCCAAGACCGAAGAAACTGAAAAAACAAGGAGATGGAGATCTAATAAATTATTTTCCCTTTCAAAAGATTTTGTGGCATCCCATTCAATAGTGTTTTGTTTTAATTGTCCTACAAATAATGGCACACTATGGATAAGAAAAACTGAAAAGTTCATCATCCCATGTAGCATGTTTTACTGCTTCTAATATAGTGGAAGAAGGTATATGTCAGTATGTATAATGTAAATGTTCACAGAAATAAGATGATTGGATGATCTGTAAAATGATCAAACGAACTCTTTCCATTATACAACCATAATTGAAACATCCAATTTTATCTTTTTCCACTCCCTCAATTGAAAAACCACCATCATCAACAGTTAAATCCTCAAAGAGGTGGTGTGATAAGAAAGATACAGAATAGTTAGAATAATATGAGCTCATGTCAAAACAAATGATTTCCATGACTCTGGTATATTTCATTCCATCTATTTCAAAATAATGGGAACTGCCCCTCCAAACATCCCAACTAGAACTAACCATTCAAGAATAATCTTCATCAGATGAAGAATTGATCTATGGTTCTGTCTACGTTATCCACTTAACATATCCATATTCCGATGGTAATTCTAATTATAATGATCTTGAGTTCATTGAACATAATTGGGGATATAGAGGACGAATCCAAGGATGAGGATACGGGGGGGAATACATGTGTATTCTAAAAGAAACTATTTTATCTCTACCTCTGATCGAACTATATATGTTGTAGAATCTCTTGGGAGATCCCTTTAGTTGGATCAACAAGAACAAAGAGATTATTCAATGCATGATATGTTTGGTCGTAATAGGATTATTTTGGAGGACAAATTAGAGGTTAAACCTTCTTTCTCTCAGTAGGTAAATAGACCGACTATGTCTAATATACAAAATCCACAAGTATTACCAGCTTCTACTCCGACACAGTGTACATCTAAATTATGTTCATCATCTTCTAGGCACCTAAAAAAATAAATCTCCATGATGGGAAATTCAAACCTCTAGACTAAAATTAGATGTTTTGAAATAGATATCCCACGTACCAGCTAGGTTTTAGATTTTGGATTCCTAGAATCTATCAAAAGATTTTCATGAAGAACTTTTTGAGGATTTTTCAAGTCCTCGATAGTTTGAAACTGAAGTCGCTGCTGATGAGGTCTATCATATAGAGAATGTTCTTACTGAATGTAATGTAGTTATATAATTTACGGAAGAAGATGAAGATGATGTTATACATGTAAATATCAAGAACCTGTATCTATTGGGAAGGGACTATCACATAGACATCTGATAATCCTTCATTGATAATGGCTAAGAAGTCAACCACATTCATATTTTCACACATCGTCGATGGGGCCTCAATGAGTCCAATTTATATCCTTCCACTTTAATTTTGAGTGTTTATGATAAGAAGGAGCATGAATTTATGGTCTAAATTACACTCAGAACAAAGTTCAGAGATCTTGTTTGTAATTCATATTTTACAGTTTCTCGTCTGGACACAACCTTTAACATTTTTCTTTGTGGGCCCTGGCTACATCAACATGAAACCATATATTTTTCATACCACCAATGTCTCATGTATGATTCCAATGGTAAAATGATATCATTGTATAATGACAAAGATATATTCAAAATGTGTGAATCTTAAAACAATGAGGTACAATTATATCACACAAATTGAATGTGGTATGTGACAAAGGAGGTACCCATAATCAATGATCTGAATGGCATGGAAATGATCCCAGAAAATCCATTAAAACATTTGAGTATAGATTATATGTTTTCTATAAATAAAATTGAATGGATAAACCCAAATCTGAACACTCTTCTATTGCTTCCATAAAGTCAATTGTGGAAATCGAGCCTGACAGGATGGGAGAAATTGTTGATTCACAAAAAGTGATGAAATATTAAATGGAGATGTCTTCTTTTCCTCCACTGAAATTCAGAAAGTAACTTATTCATCAATAAGACTATAAGAAGATGTAAAAATACAATAGTAAGACATGGATGTTTACTCCCAACTCATTATATCCTATTCAATGCTCCAGAATGACCCTTCATCATTAGTGGGGTCATGAATGGTGGTATCTTTGTCAGGATGTCAAAATAATGAATCCTCCAATTGCTCTAAAAGTTTGAATTCATCATCTACTATAAGATTAGAAGTAGAATAGTTGACATGTAATGATAAAGAATAGGAAGATATTAGGGATTCTCAACCATCATTTTAGGGAGGCATCTCTACCACCAGGGATGAGCTCAGAGAAATAAATCTGGGTACAGAGGAAGACCACCGCCCCACTCTAATTAGTGTGACCATGATTTTTAAAGAGAAACACATGTATATATTATTTATAAAGAAACATTGAGATATATTTTCTTGGATCTATACTGAAATTATAGGTTTTAATACTGATATAGCCACCCATAATTTGTGTTTTCTAGAAGAACAATGAGGATTTAAGAGGACAACAAGAAGAACACACCTGAATCATGCCTCTAAAATTAAAGATGAAGTTGATAAGATTATAAAGGATATCATTACCCGGGAGGTTCAATATAAAAAATAGATTACCAACATTTTCATGCTGAAAATGAAGAATCAAAAAATTAGATCATGTATTGATTTCAAAGATCTTAACCTGTATTGTCCCAAATATGGCCTTATATTTTGGATCACAGAGCTTTTAATTGATGCAAATTTTTTTATAAAGCTCTTTCCTTCATGGATTCCAACTCTATGTATAATCAAATCTTCATGGTCCTAGAATATGAAGATTATATAGCCTTTAGATCCCATAACGGTGTGTTTTTCTATTAGGTAATTTCATTTGGTTTAATGAGTATAGGTGCAACGTATCAACGTTTCATGCACAATATCTTTAAATCGTTCTTAGGTAAAATTGTGGAATGTTATGTGGATGATTTGTGGGATAGATATAGAAAATCTTTTTATCACATGGATAATCTGGAGACCATATTTAATAAAATTTGACAACACAATTTGAAGATGACCCCTTGAAATGTGATTTTAGGGTAACCATAGGAATGTTCATCGGTTTCTCTGTACGCTATCATGTAATCAAAGATGATCATGTGAAAAAAATCAATAATTGGTATGTCACCTCCTAAAATGTTAAAAGATTTAAGAGGACTCTAAGGAAACATGGCACATATTCAGCACATTATAATGAATTTGTCCGGTATTTGTTTTTTCATTAAATAAATTAATGAATAAGGGAGTCACATATCAATAGACTGAAGAATTACAAGAGGCATTTGATACACTCATGAAATATTTCTTGAGGCCACATGTATTTTTGACACCTATTGATGGAAGACTAATTATTCACTATGTGACATCTTTAAATTGATCCCTGTGTGCCTTCCATTCCCAAATATAATGATGATGGGAATGAAAATTTCCTTTTCTATCTTAGTCAAACTATTCTTGACACCAAGAATAGATATTCATGTATCGATAAGTTTTACCTGGAATTAATCATTGTAGTTCAAAAAGTGAGTCACTACCTACAACATAATTTTGTCTAATAGGTGTCTCTCAATAACCCACTCAAATTTATCCTCAGTCGTTCTATGCTTACAAGAAATCTGGCATAGTGGGCAGTTATTTTGTAACAATTTGATATCCAGTTTGTTCCTCAAAATTATATAAAAGGAAAATATTTTTCGGATTTCATTGTTGAACATCCATCTGTGGAAGATACATCATTGAATACTGATCTTTATGATGAGGAGGTCTTTTATATTCAACATAATTCCCTTACATGGGAAATATACTTTTTATTTTCCACCCTAATTCCAATAGGGAAGAGAATGGAAAACCCTAAACTCAACAAATTTGGGATTTGAATTTTACTTATCTCTAATTAAAAGAATGTGTTGCCATATTTATTCTTATTTCTAGAAGGTGGTAATAAAAATGAAGCATAATATCATGCTCTCCTCATAGGCTTGGAATTGGAACATCATGTAAAAGTGAATAACCTGAAAGTAAATGGTTATTCAGAGTTGGTAATCAAACAAATCATTGGGGTGTATGCTATCAGAAATGAAGAGTTAATCCCTTTGTGTGATTAAGTCAGATAATTTATGGATGAATTTCCTAGAGAGATGACATTGTCCTATGTCTTGTGTTCACAAAATGCCCATTTTGATGCATTGTCTATTGAAGCTACAACCCTGGAAGATCCAAATAAAGATGATACAATCATCAGTATTTCCCATCATCATGTGGTTTCACCTTTTTCAATCTAGAATAGATTATATTTATTTATAAATAATCTATATTTATGATTCATATTGTCATACCATGGTATCGATGATACCCATCACAAATTTTTTTCAAAATGGAGTACTTCCACCAGGAAGAGAAGAAAACGATCATATCTGACGATGGGTTGGAAATTTTACTCTTTATTGTAATCCATACCACAAGAAGATCATATATAAACAAGGATTTGGTGGAGTCCTCTTCTGGTTTGTTGATGGAGAAGAAATTGTAGTTGTTATGAAAAATGTACATTTTACAGCTTGTGGTGCTCACTAGTTTAGGCATAGAATTTCTGATGAAATCTGAAGGCTTGGATACTTTTGGCCTTGAATGATAAAGGATTACAAAAATTTCACTAAGAAATTTCATACCTACCATGAGCATTTCAACATAATTTATCAACCAGACATGTTGAAAAATATAGATAAATACTTCTCACCATTTCCCACATGGGGAACGGATGTAGTAGGAACATATCCTCTAGAAACAGTTTAGGAGTTCAAGTATGTTCTTACTACTGCTGAATTCATCTACAAATGGTTTGAGGTAATACCTCTAGAATAAATCAGATCCAAAATCAGTGTTAGATTTTTTGAAACTAACATCATTACTAGATTTTTTGTCCCTCAAACTATATTGAAAGACGTTGACACAAATTTCAATTTTGTTGAGATAATGAAGTTATATGAGGAAGACAATATCAAATCCAACCATTCATATCACTATCATGTTGTGGGAAATGGAAATATATAGGCCTTGAATAAGACCCAATCAAATATACTATAGAATATTGTGCATAAATATATGAAATTGTGGCCTGATAAACATTTTCATTCATTATGGGATTACCAGACTACTACCCATACTGCCACTCAGGAAATCCCTTATTCATTGGTGTATGGAACCAAAGCAGTTTTTTCAATTGAAATTCAATTCGATTTACATATAGATGGAATATTTTATTAGGTTTCTACAAATGAGAAGTCTCAGAAATAGTTTGATTAGCTGAAATGATTAGAAAAACAAATAACGTTTACATTGCATCATTTATAAGTCTATCAGAACAGAATAGTGCGATCCTTTAACAAGAATATTCACATGCATGATGCACGATGATAAAATGTGTAGCATCATTTGTCTTCATTACATATCAATTAATTGTGCAGTTAATTTCTTCTCTATTGTATTTTAATATATTCCATATGAAATAATCATTGATATTATATCTACTCTTTAGTGGCACATGATTCCCATTCTCCCTATGTTTGACTTTGATATACACATGAACCTCGTCTAAAGAACTATGTGTGGCTTGATTATCATTCATATAAGATATGTGGAGATGCCTAGATCTCCAATAATGGGCTCATACATGAAAAAAAATTAATTCCCCTTTCCTCCTCCTATGTATAATCCAGATCTATATAGAGTGATCATTTAATATACATGACTTCATTTTCTTAACATCTTTTATCTTAATTTTAAACCGTTCTTGTAGAATGTGTATGAATCCCCTTATCCAACATCAAGATCGATTGGTGTGAGAAATTATTGTTCAAGGACTATGTTTGGATTGATTCAAATATATATGAGATACATAGAGACCCTAGATATCCAATATTGGGACCAACCATGATAAAAAAACCTTTATTCCCTAAGTAAGAATCAAACTGGTATAGATAAAGTTTAAAGAACTATGTATGGCTTGATTCTCCTTCATATGAGATATGTTGTGACACCTGGGATAAATTCCTTGTTCCAAAAACAATATTATCTTTTATACATCGGAATCACTTCATGTCTTCAATGCATGACTCTAAACTGCACTGCATAATATTGATTCAAAGGAAATAAAGAAAGTCTCCATTTTACATGTGAGTCTTATCCATGTAAAGTGCTTCAAAATCAGGGTTAATATTGATTCAAATATATGTCATGTCCATTGATAATGGCCCATTTAATATTTTTCACTCTTAATCTTGAATATTTTTAGATATTTGTAATATTTCTTACTGTTTTTTGTGACTGAGTCACTGATATCTAATAACTCTTTATATTGACTATATATTACATACCCTTACATGGCCTTGAATACATTTCCTACATAATGGTCCTATCAGTCAAAGGATACCACTATTTTTCAATGAAATATATTCCATAGTTGGCCCTGCTTAATAGATCCCCATAACGGGGATTTCAAAAAATAGTAATTTATTTCCATGTTAAAGTAACTTTTTCTCTTTCAAAATTTTATAACAATATACTAGAATTTGTATTGTAAATAATCCATTCATGTGTATTTGTCTCCGAACCTTTATCTCAATCTGAAATTCTTCATGTCCATGGTTTACACATTTCCCACTACATGTGTTCCATGAAATATGATTTAAACATGGAATCACTTAGGCACATATCATATACTATTTCTATTTCTGGTCCTAGTTGTATGACGTAAAACTACACATATCATACTTCTTAAATTTTGGTCAGACATTCGAAGAAATTATATTCTTTCAATTCTTTGGAAATCATGATTGGAAATACTCTTTTCATAATCAGGTAGTTGTCTTCATAAACCAAACACTATGCTTTGGAAAATCTGAATCTCTATAAACATTATTCCAATTTTAGTAATATAATGTCAAACTTTTGAGATCCATTTTCCTAACAATGCATTACGTGACCCTAGTTGGCACTATATAGAAGTTTCCTCCATAACAGTCTTGTCGGTCAAAATATTGCACTATTTGTCCATGCAGTATATTCCCTAGTTGGCCCTGCACAATACAGACCCCATAACGGTTTGTTCAAATAATTGTAACCTCATTCATGGAAAAGATATTATCTAATTCATTTAGTCATTTTCAAATATCATTCTTCTAATCCTGAAATTCCCAAATCAATGTTTTAAATTTTCCCATCCATACCTGAATATGGTAGTATGTTTCCAAACAAATTATCAAGAAATTGGGAGAATATCATACCTTTGTTCGTAGCTAATGGCCTTAAATTAATGACACAAAATGTCCATACTACCTGACTTAAAGTTTCATAGTATAATTTCCACACTGTATGACATAAAATTTCACAACAGAATGTCCTCACTACATGACATAAAAATTCACAGTACAATGTCCTCGCTACATGACATAAAACTGCACAACATAATGTCCTCACTATATGAGTTAAAAAAATATAGTAAAATTCCATCACTTCATGACTTAAAACTACACAATACAATGTCATCCCTGAATGATTTAATACTCTATAGCCTAATATCATAAATTCCCATTTCTGATGAATTTTATCCATTATTCATTAACCCAATTTGGGTAGATGTGGTTTTCTTATTCATGAAATATGTTGGCATAGATATCCCTTTATTTTTAAATTACCTTTACATGAAAAAACCACTCACTATTGTCTTGATTCACCCAAGTGTTATTTTCCCTTGTTTATCAATAGTAAAATGTTAAATCCCTTAGAGCTATTTTTATTGACCATGTAGTACGTTCCCCCAAAGGCCTTGCATAAATTTTTTGAACATAATATGTCTAATACTCCAAATATTACACTATTTGTCTATGAAGAAAATTTCCCAGTTGGCCCTGCATAATACAGCCCCCATAACGGGTGTGCCAAATATTGGTAACATCTCTCTTGGAAGATACTTCATTTATGTTTATACAAGTTTTAGATTTGTTTACAATAAAAATCGTGACTCAAGGTTCCATTGAAAATATTTTAAGATTATTAGATAAATTCTCAGCCACTAATTATTGTTTGGGATTTAATTTCAAAATTTATGGTCAAACCAATTTTTCTTTAAACACTGGCCCATTATAGTCTAACATGCATGACTATAAACTCCCAACAATAAGAGACATGTTACTCATCAGATTGGAAATCTACAATGGGAACTCTGGGAAAAAATCTAGTCCCATCTCACTAAGCGTTCATTTTTGTTTGGTTTATGTAATATTGAGAAATAGAAAGTGAAAAGTTACAATGTTTCTGGGGTTATCTTTATATCCCTAGTAAAAAAAATCAATCTATGCTTATTAGGCCCATCAACATAAAAAGAACATTATGAGCACCCCCATTATTTCCATAGTAAGGATGATTATCTGACCTGAAGGCTTGATGTTTAAAAAAATCATCATCATCATTACCATTAATATTTATATCAATAAAAAAAATTACGACTTATATGATTGAAGATAAAATTTATTTCATTCATTTATAATTAGAGGTACATCCATGAAATAATGCCTCTCTATCATGTGTTAAAATAAACTATCAATATGACTCATCGTTTTTCGAATGACCTCATGAGCCCTATCAACCGCTTGTTGAAGTTGAGATAGTTGAGCTCCTACAACCTCCTCAGCTTGTGGATGTTCTTCTATAGCAGTTGAAATGGAAGTTACCACCTAGAATTTGGTTTTTCATAGGGTATGGTTCAATTTCTCAAGTTTGTTATGAACATCATCCTTTTTATGTTGAAGATATACCAATTACTTCATGGCTTCTTTAATTTTTTGGTTGATTTCGACTGCCTTCCTATTATGACTGGACTCTGCTATAACTGGTGCTGCTTGGAAGCTCTCAATATTAATAATCTATTTAGCCTTTTCAAAATCTTGTTTGCAGCTTATGTTCCTACTATTATTGGTGAATGGTATTTTTCATCACATCATAAGAATGGTCGATAATTAAACTCACCAAATCCCAATATGATGAATAATGATGGAATTTATCCAAAATGGGATAGTATCTCATCCCAAGCCTTCTCATCAATTATGCTCTATATTTTTTTCAATGTATTATTACATGCCATGCGAAGAGCATATAGAATCTCTCTGTATGAATATGTGTCACTAACATGTAGTAAAATTTACTATGTAAACATATCACATAAATAGTTTTCATTTTATTTTACTCTTGGAATAGATGAAGCTTCACCTTCTACGGATTCTTGAGTCAACGCAGAAGCCTCACCTTCTGATCTAACTATGGGATATGATAACCCAAAATGATAAATCAAGATCATTACAGTTTCAGAAAAATGGTAGAAACAGTGTATTTTCTAGACATCCTACAACATTTAACCAATAATAAGTCATCCACTTCATTGGATTCATCCCCAGTATTCTCAGCTTCATCAATTTGATCAGATACTTCTTGAGAAGGATCATTCTCCTGAGTTTTCCTAGTTTTAATAATTGATGGAACTAGAACTTCTCTAAATCGAGGGTCCTCTGTAGTTATTTCTACAACTTTAGTAGAAAAAGGATATAGTGGAATGCCCCACTCTTGAAGAGCTATTGCAATATTTTCGGAAAACAAAGCTGCAGAAGGTGATCTTTGATGTGAGGAATCAAGTAAAAGAAGAATAATTATGTATAGAAAACGAATGAATAATAACTTATCACCATGAGATTCCTCATGAAAATCCCCGAACACCTTGATGAAACCTAGAATATCAATATGTTGATTAAGGGATTCCATAATTTCAGTGTATGTGTCATGGAATGTTATAGCATCCCCACCATTTAAGGTATCCAATTTTTTTTGGTTATGCCAAAATTGGCTCTACTAACATTAAATTTTGTTCGTTCTTCAATTGGTATAACATCATCAGATCATGTCAGGATTGGGTCAACATCAGTATTTACGTTAGATTTCCCTGAGTCTTCATTCCTTCCTCCGAAAGCTATCGGAATAATATTATTGATTATTACCAGATCCATTGGCAAAGGAAACTAATATGAGATATGTTGAAAAGAAAAATATTATAAAATAATTTCATATCGAAGAGAAATATATTTTATATTACCCTAGATATTATCTCTCTCAATGGAACCAATAGAGGGTACAACTGAATATTTTGACATTTTATCTACAATGGTAGAATATCCATCAACATGAACCTCATTTTTTTGGGGGATTCCTTCTCTACTCATGATGAATTAACTCACAATCTCATTTGAAAGTAGAGAGATGCAGATCCAGCAAGAGGATAAATGTGATTACCAGAGTGTATAAAGAAAATTATATTGCCCAGTGGATAGTATAAAAATTTACTCTTTTAGAGACAACTTCCGACTAATCTCATTGCTCTCTTGCATTTCTTTTCATAAGCTTTAGTAAAAATCAAATCACTCCTCTTGGAAAGGGAAACCTGAGGTAATGGATGAGGATAATCTATCGCCACTACCCTAGTCACGATTCCTCCCCTGTTGAATGCTGTGGAGACCTGGGAGGATCATTTAATGCATTAGAAGGGAGAACCTATAGGACCATACCATGGCGATCGAATGTCCTGTCCAGAGTTTCCTACCCAGCATTAAAGATGAAAAATGAATTTCATCAAGATTAATTATAGTTAATGGTCAAGTTTAATTGAGACAAAAGAAATGGAAAATACATTCTCAGTATTAACATAAATATCACATTCCTACTCTGGGCCAATAATTACCCATTTCTATATTACTAAGTCCACCATATGGGATAATCATTTAGAGGATGGGATTAGTACATCAATTTCATATATAAAATTGTACAACTCCATAATATACTCCAATACATCTAACATGTTATTATTTGGATTGCAATCATAAGGTTCAATAATGTCACCCACATCCTGTATTCAAATTCTATTTTGGAGGAAGGCCCATGCATCACTGAGTTCACGGGTCATGCTCTTCCAAAAGTGAATGGATGAAGGGTGCACATAACATTATCTTGGTATGGTGGGTTGTGGAGGAATTTCAACACCTTAGGACTGGTGAGACTCTTCAGGACTCCCTCATTCTTTAGAGAGTTCAACAACATGAATACGAATATCTGTTTTTATGGTGGTAGCTAAATTTCCTTGGTGCTAGAGGTATTGGTTCTCTATCCCTAGTATTCCTTGTATACCTCATAAAAAGTTGTTTTTAATCCCTTGAAACCTCTGAAACATCTACACCATCTTTGGGCATGGAATTATTACCCCAATTTCCATGCACAAATGTCGTTGTATGTCCCACTCGGTATATTCATTTTGTCAAAGCCCCATAAGGATATGAAGAAGCCCAATCTTGGGAATATCCAGCTCTTAATCTGATTCATGCATATGATGGATGTAACTCAATGGACAATTTGGATGCCTATAATCCATTAGAATCCAAAATTTTCAATTTACCCAGGGGTGTTTCTCATGTCTAACATACGTGGGTGGAAAGTACTTGATTTTTGAAGACATATGAAATGAAAATAAAACCTATAGGGCATTTAATCCCCATATATAATTTCACCATCAATCCTAGTAAATAATATTTTATCCCTAAATTCGTTAATATAATATCTCAGCTCATAATTTACTTCATTACCATCATTAATAAATGTTCTAGTAGGTGGGTTACCAAAGGGATAGAATTTGAATTCTCTTGATGCATTAAATTTCTTTAGAACTATATTAGGTCTCAGATTCTGAGGTATAATACCAAAAAATTCTATAAAAATGGGGTGAATTGACTATTGGGGACTCTAACAGTATTCAACACTGAGTGTGAAGAAAAGTATGTCGTATTCTATCTCCACAACACTTGAAATGGCCCTATAATTCTTAATGGAGCCTTTCCATTTTATAAATGATGTATCTAATAGTAAATTCTTTCCAATACCCAAGTTTCTAACCTAATATACTTCCCTTATGCCAATTTAGCTCCAATGAAAAATGTCCATGGCCTCACACCACCTCTGGAATCATGGAATGGAATCAAGTAAATGCTTATTCACATGGCAAGGATGGAGGATAAGAATTTATTTCCATCAATATCATATTTGACTCTATATGCCCAGTGCATATAGTCCACTCTCTCTTATGTAGGCCAATATGTGCTTAAAGATCCTAGGTTATCTTTAGAAGGACAAATAGTATGACGTCCACCTGTGGCACCATTCTCTGTTGTTGGTTCTAAAAAGGCTTCCATCCACACTCATTTATTAGTTTGTTTCTTGTATTTGGGTAATTTCGTTGTAATATTTAATAGTTCATGACCCAATGGTAGTTCTCTAGTAACATCACCCCATGTTGTAGCTGGTCAAATAAACTTTTCATATATTTCCCTGAGAATGGGAAGCCCATCTATTTTGGTAGATATCTCACAAACTAATGCCAACGTCACCATGCATCAAATGGAAATTATTCATTTGCAGACTCCATCGACTCAACAATTCTGTAACGAAATAACTTTTATAAAAATATTTTTTTTCATCTAGAGAAATTCATAGGAATAAAAATATGATAACTCTATATTGAATTCTTCACAATTTCGACGTACCCAAAATACCCACATCCATTCATGTTTAACACCTCCCTCTGATCAATGATCTTAGTCCTCATTCCAACTATTATACTGATCTATTTAAGAATTCCAAAATGTTGAATCGTAGAAATGTGGCCTTGGATCTACAACATGAATATTCATATCAGGAGTAAAACCACTAGGATGCACGATGTAACCAATTTGGATTGTTCCCTCATGAAATAACATACCCCTAGCCATAATATTCATGTAGTGACAAGTGGTATAATAGAGAAACCAATTATTTGTGGAGTATTTCATAATAGATGTAATGTGGTCATCTCGTAAAATCCCTTTCTCATACAAGAGTAGGTAAGGGATTTTTGGGTATCCACATTGATAAAAAATTACAGTTTACAATATTCTAGGAATTGTACATTCATCAATGTCATAATAATCTGGTCCTAAGATCATCATCATATCATTTTGATGAGCCATAGATTCTTCATTAGATGTTATCAAATGATCCATTTCCTACAAAATTACCAAACTCCACATATTAGGATGGAATTTTGACTTAATGGAAACCAAATTTCAACTTATAGGAAACTAAAAATTGGGCCACAAAAACACTTCTTGTAAGTCCTTCAATGAGGTTTGTCGCAAATTTCCTTTGATGAGGGTCATAGTGCAACTACTTCAATGAATTCCTTCCACATCACTCCATTTCTAAAATTAGATTCACGATGAGAAAATTTCTAGGATACTATACGAGTGCACAATGCATTGAGGGTGGACGAAAGAGCTACGTAACAAGAGATGAAAAATTTGGAAGCACAGGTGAAGAAAATCGCAAAGTATCAGACCAATTTATTGTTTGTCATATATCTCCATGACAAGCCAACCTGAAAAAGCTACATTGAATACCTACGTGAAGTAGCTCCATAACAAAATTGTGTGTTTTAGAAATCAATCCATAAACTTTTCCTTACTATTTTAACATAGGACTCGACCCTCATTCTAATTGGATCCAATCATGAGGTGGGTATTTTTTTGACCCTACTTATGATACAAAGTGACAATGTAGATATCCCAAAATATTTCAAAATACATATAAAATGTTCATATAATTAAACGGAAATCCAAAGTTTCATGAATCATGCATGCCAGAACTATAGAGTAGTATTCTTTTTGAACCCCTGCGCTCTGGAACTGCATGAAGGGACTGCATAGAGGACCTCCACCAACGAACTCCCATCGACCAACACCCTCTTTTTCTATAAATTGGACCACCAGGCTCCCCATTTTTGGGACTAAAATTGTTGAAGGACTTCCTGAAGCTCCCATGGCGGAGATCCTTCGCCTACATCCCGCCAATTGTCTCAGGTAGTTCTCTAAAAACATGAGAGATGAGTTAATTAGATTGGATAAGAATTTGTTGAATGTATTTCACAATTTGAAGCTCATGTGGGCTTGGTTTCCCTATGTAAATCACTTTTTAGTCATCAGAAAGGCCTACGCGGCACACCTACATGGTATAGCTACGCGACATACCTACGTGGGGTAGCTACACAGAATACCTACGTGGGTTACCTATATGGATGAGTTGTGTATACGTCCTATATATCATCATAGGTACCCTATTTAAGTCCCATCATGGAGGGTATCTCCTTCCTTGGTTCCCTTATCTGAAAGGGATAATGTTGAATCCTCCTCCAAAACCTCCCGACATACCAAAACATTGGAAAAGGCACATCAGTGTGTCTTCTATTTGGGTTTGTGTATCCAAAGTCATAGGATTACCGCATTTGATTCACAATTATTTTATGATTCATGGAGTGTCTATCGAATTTTATATCAATATTTACGTGAACCTTTCTCCTAGGAACAATGTTTTGGATTTCCCAGTTTGAAGGATTAGGGTTTGGGTTTAGTCCTCCCCTTTTCGTCTCTATGTCTAGGAAACTCAAGTATTTGGTAGAGAAGGTTCATTTCAAACTTTCTTGTCCATGAATGAAAAAGTAAAATCTCCCTCCACTAATTGTTTCAATTCAAGGGAAACCATCGTGGTGTAAGACCCTAACCATTCAAGTAAAAGGCTGTAGTCTTGCTCCTCTCTACTTCCATCACCTTTGATTCTTCCTTACATTGGACCCTTTTATAATGTAAAGTAAATAAGGGTAAGGCTTGTTGGATCAACCTCTTCCTTGGTAGCATCTCATTCTTCCATTTTTTTTTCGTAGGCGCACCCTCTTCCACCAAAGAGGGTGGAAAATTGTGAGTGCCTTTGTTAAATATTTTACATACTCTTGTTTCTCAAATTGAGCATGACTCACATGGGCATGGAGATTTTCCATGATCATGACATTTTTAAAAGACAATTTGAACTACCATAACTCTGATTCCTATTCAGACTAGGATATGTAGGATGCCTTCTTGTAGGCTCGATATCAAAAGGTTACCCTTCCAATAGGGTTCACCCAATCATGTCTCCACAAATGTGTTGTTTCCATGCATAAGACCAATCTTGAATAAACTATGAGAACCCAAATTACCACCATTATTGGGATACGTAGGGTGCCTTCTCAGGGTCCGATCTCACTAGGTTATCCTTTTCAGGAATCTAACCTTAATTCAATTAATATGGGAATCCTCCTTAAGAATAAGATGCAAATTAAATCCCAAATTATCGTCGAATCCTTTTCAGGAAGTAATCCAAAAATCATTTCTCTCAAAGGACTAAAATATCCTATTAGATTAAAAAACCACATGGGCATTGATTCTCATCCAAACGGGATACATATGAGACCTCCTTGAGGTTCAAACCAAACATATTAAATTAACCATGTTCTCTTTGGGGTATATTTCCAATAGGGTCTAATATTACATGGTTACCCATATTCATTCCATCTTAATTGAGATACTTATGTATAAGTCCCACACCAAACATTGACTAATCATCTTTCACTTATATGTCCTCACAAAATGACATTAAACATTATTGTTAAGTCCTTACAATATGACCTTAAAATATATGATGTGGTCCATTAAGCAGAACTGGACTACTAGGTTTCCCATTCCTTTCCGAAGGATTCATTGGATGCCAATTTTATGGGCACAATCCCAATATCAAAACAAACCTTAATCTTCTTAGATGAAAATAAATTACAGAGAGCTCCACCAATTGGCTAAAATACTAGTATAATCATAATAATGAAAAAAATAATTTCTAAATAGTATATGAGAGGATACAATTGATGGAGAACCTGTAATACATATGGATATCTCTATTAAGGATGAACCTCTAATAAATACAGATGATTCTAGATTCCACACATGTTAATAAGTGATGCATATTCCAAGGAAAACTTATGTTATATTTGGTGAATTAAAAAGGATTCATAAAAATAAGGGAAATTTATAGAGTGTCTTGGAGTAGACAATAATTACCCCCAAAATAGTGGGATGAGTCCGACTTCCCATTCTCATGACCAATGTTCATTCTTAAGTATCTTAAATATAAAAATTCATGAATTCCTACCTTTGGAAAGAAAGTCCCTTTTGGATAATGAACCATTGGCTATTTCTACTGCCATTAATAAATCCAATGGAAACCTATTGGAATTAGTTATTATTAAACTAGAATGCAGATTTCAAGGAACTAAAAAACATCCTCCATCAATTTTTTTGTATGTTATAAAAATTGACGGTTATTTTATCATATTCCTAGAGAACTCAATTTCCATGTACCTTGTTGTTCTTGATACAACCAATCAATCTTTCCATGAAAAATCAATTTCTTGAAAACAATGGTACTCAAGATTCATTGAGTCCAATTTTATTAGTAATGAAACTTTTAGGTACCAATGATGTATTTATACATGTATTGTATGGTTCTCATATGCTAAGGATTTATAAATATTAGTTTTTGTAAAAACTAATGATTTTATGAATCTAAAAGATCAAAAAATGTCATAGTGATATTTCCTTCCACATTTAAAACATGTAACAATAAGTGTATAATGATTTCAACTTTTATTTAAATTAGTTTTAAACATTTGTGGTAATATTCTCCCATAACAAAATCCAACATTATTTTTATCAGTATTATTTAATGAAATCATCTAATGATATTTATCATGACTTTGAATAAAATTTGATGAACATTGTTTGAGACATTCAACATAACATTTCTTATTTCCATTCAAATCAGGAAAATATTTATAATTTTTATTAACTATAGAATGAAAAGTAGAATAAGTGATTCTTATCTTTTCATGTTCTTATAAATTAACTTATATATAAAAATAAATTATTCATTTATTTCTTTATGGTTGTTATATAAATATTCATCTTTAAAAATATTTTTCTAAATATTTGAATTTTAACATTTAATTCAGAAAAAATAAGGTTTTTAAAGACATAGTCATAATAAAAACATCCATAACAGAATCTAGAACCACTAACCTTATCATGTGATTCCATGAAACACAAGTTAACAATTTCATTTTCATTTTCATATTGTTTACTTGAATCTGATTCCTTCAAACAATTCCAACTGGTGGTCAATGCCTTTTATCATTATTTTTGAATTTTTATTTATTCTTTAATTTAGTGATTTCATGCAAGATATGTATTTTTTTCCTATAGTCTAAGCAATTTAAATACAAATCATTGTAATTTATACAACCTTTCATATCTCCAGTGAAATTTTCTATTTGAGATTTTCTTCTAAGCCATTTTTTGAATCCCTTCATATTAATTATTTTATAAACTCCAATTACAATATGAGCCATATTTTCTTTTTCCCTATCCAATAAATCATAATAAGAAGCATTAGTGAAAAAATTACAAATATAAAATCGACTCCATTTGTTTGTGTTGTGTCATCATCATCCACGTTCATCAGTTCTTGTTCATACAGAAACTGTGATCTATTCAATCCATCTAGGGTGTACTCTTTGAAGTTATTTAATTCATAAATGATTACCATACTTTCATGAAAATTCATTAGTTATTCTCATATGACATTTTCCATATGTATTGTGTTTTTGAAAGCTTCTCCAAGTTATTACATTCCATACATAGATCATCTGAATCTATTGAACATTTGGTTCACTATTTCATATTCACAAATCATAAAGCCTAGGTATTCTTATCGAAGCCTTCCAATCTTGGATCAAGATAATTTTTCAGATCCAAAAATATGTAACAATTATAATTTAAAAGACTTCGTGCACTCACTTAAAAGAAAACAAATGACTAAAAACAATTATTATAATATAATAATATAAAATATTAAAATAATTTTAATTTAAAACATATATAGTATCATCATTTCTAATAAGTGTTCCTAGATCATCTTTAGAAAGTTTATATTATTTTCCTGTGATATAATAGTTCTCAATGATCAATTGTTTAAGGTATGACTTCATCCAGGATCTCCAGTAGCCATATTCATTTCAAACAAATTGTGGTGTCTTTGGTGGAATCCTAGAATCCTTTGGGTTCTATACTTCCATATTAAATATATTTTTACACAGACTATTAGTTCTAAGAATATGTTATCATAATATAGTAAAATATAAATCTATATAAGGATTGGGTAATTCCAAAAGTAACAACCCTTAAAAATAATGAATGGTGTCAAGAAAGAGAATGATAGTGATAAAATATTATTAATAAGGTTATCTACTGATACTAATTGTTATGTCAGATAGGGTAACAGAAGATAGTCTAAAGGTGGAGTGAATTGACAGTATTAAAAACTAAAATAATTTTATTAATTAAATTTATTATTAAATTTAGTTATTATATCTAATTAGAATCATAAAATGTAAAGTACATCATGATGTTATTCATAGTAGTTCAATGAAAAGAGGGCCTAATATACTATAATACATATCTACTCAGTGAGATATACCTGTGAACAAATATGATTTTTATGGGGGATTCACAACCCAATTAAAAATTACTTTTCTAGTGGATGGATAACTAAAACTTTAGAATTTTTTATGGGGAGTCACCAACCATACCAATTGACATTAATAATTTGGAGTGACAAATCAAATATTCCTAAATTTAGATAAAGTGAGTCACAAACATTAGATCCTGATTTTATAATCTCAGAGTCACAACCCAAGTAAAATGAGAATAAATTCTTTTAAATGTGGAAATATAAACAAAACAAATAGAGTACAGGTTAGAGATGAGAATTTTTTTTAGAATCAATACAAGGAAAAGGAGAAAAAAATAATTTAATTAAAGGTTTAGTTTCGTGATGATTAGATTGTATCGTCTCTCCAAGGAGGTAGAAGTTGAATAATAAGTAATTTTTCACTTGAGAGAATGTCAAGTTGATGAAACTAGGCATCACATGACTTTTCAATAGTACAAATTTTTGAAAATATCACTTTTTATCTTAAGGAAAATAGAGTTTCAAATTTGTAAACACATAGTATTCCTTGATGTTTCATGGTAACAATTAATAATATCTATAAAAAAACCAATCTCTGGGTAAAGCAATTCAAAAAATTATATAATTAAGGAGGAAAGATAAAATTAACCTTGATAATAATAGTAAAAAAATATGTTTGAATTTAAAATATGAATACAAATTAAAACCAATTTGAATAACATTGCAAATGATGATGATGATGATGATGATGATCATAATAATAATAATAATTCAATTAAAAACCATGAAAAATGAAAAACTGTTTAAAGTATATGTTAAAACCAATTAAATTTAATTATGTATGATATTTAAATGTAAGAATAAGGATTATACTACTTTTAATACCATAAAATGTGTTTGAATATATTCAATGTCATTAAATAATAAATTAGAAAAGAATCATTCAGAGAAAAAAAACCTAAATATTTCATACATATAAATATTGAGTAAGTAAATAGAATTTTTAAAACAATTTAAAAAATATTATTAAAACTTTTATTAGCTTAAATAAAATATATATTAATTTGAAAAATTAACATAACTCGTAAATTAATTTTAATATGCATACAGTTCATCAAAATATAAAATTTGATGGAAAAAAGTGAATGAAAAAATATTCAATGGAGATTGAAAACAAATACCAGGTGGTTTAAGAATGAGTCACTGTTAGATATAAAATATGACTCTATTGAAATTAACATAATATTAGAAATGATCTATCATTGAAAAAACTACTTCCTATTGAAAAAAATAAAACATTACAGAATGTTAGTTATAAATTACCCACCATTGGAAATAAAGAATGACTCAGTGTTGGGTGTAGATATAGTACTACAATAATGTCCTTTAACAACGATGGTATTTATCAGTACTAGAAAAAAGAGTAGATAAATCAAATATTTATCGGTACTAAAATAGACCTTTTAAATTTTATATTTTATCACTTCTTTTTAGCACTGAATAATGGTACCCTCTATCAGCACATTATTTTTAGCGATCATAATGGAATCCTTTATCAGTACTACTTTAGCACTAATAATGGTCCGAATAAATTAAACGAAATAACTAAATAAATAAAAACAAACAAATTATTTTATTAAAAAAATATTAAGAATTTTATTAACTAAATATTTTTTGATAAAAATGATTATATTGATTATATATTGTATATGAATTATAAATACTATTTAATAGTATGTATTGAAAATATAGATATATGAAAAGTGAATGTTTAATAAAAACTTAATAATAATTAAATTAAAAAAATTAAAAAATTTATGGATTAGATAATTATTGAAAATATTAATAAATATTATATATTAAATTGATAAATATATTTGATTGTATATAAATATGATTTATATATAACAATATATTTTTTCTCTTTTAAATTAAATATTAACATAATTATTGAATAATGGTTCATAATTAAAAATTAATATGAATTAAAAATGCTGACTAATGGCATATTGTAATTAACATATAAAAGAATGTGGTTTGACCTTTCAATTTTTCATAGATGAAATGTGTTTTATATTAATTTCACAAATATGTAATTAATGCATTTTTATTTACAATTTACACACAAAAAATGTATCCCATTTTCAATATAGTTATAATATACTAATTTTAAATTTATTCAACTTCTCACATTTTTAAAATGATTGAACATAAAATTGGATATTCATTATTAATGTCAAAAATAGATATTTATAAAATATTTATAAATAAAAATATTTATAAATATACATTTACTATATTTGCACAATTCTATATTTATATTTATAAATCAATAAGTGTTAAAAATAATTCATAAAATTATAAATAAATATTATATATATAAATTATTATTATATTTAAAATAAATTTATTTAAATAAATAATTCATTTACTATATTTATATTTAATTATATTTATTATATATATATATAATATTATAAATATATATAATAAAATAATTGTTTTTTCAAAATGTGTATATAATTATAAATAAATATTTATATATCTAAATAAATATCTCCTTATTATAAATGTATTTAAATAATTAATATATTTACTACATTTATATTTACATATTTTTTAAAATAAATATATATAAATTTATGAAATTTTTTATTTTTAATTTGAATTATAAATCCTTTATGGGTGCTTATGTAATAATAACTAATAATATGATTATTTATCAGTGATTTTTTAGTACCAATAAACCTATAACATTATGAGAGATAAGGATGCATTGATAAAGAATTCAGTTTTTAGTTCTTATTACATAATGATTGATAAAATGCATTTTTATCAGTGAATTTTTGGAAGAGCTGATCAATGTGTCCCTATCTATTTTATTTATCCCAAAGCATTTGCGAACCCATCGCGATACCAGATACTTTTTGTAGAAGACACCCACTACTGACACTCCACTTCGGTGAATTTAAGCTCGAATGAATGCTCGAATAATGTCTCCAAAAAATATAAGGATCAACTTTCAGGCTCAAACGATTTAAGGATAGAATGAATCTAAGGCTAAAATTTTAGTCTTTATCTACTTTCACTCGAATATATGTATTTTTATACTTTCTCTTAGGGAACCCAGGGCGTAAAACATTAATGGTTCTGGCTGTGGTGGAGGATTTTTTGAAACTATGAGTGTGGTGAGTTATCCCATTTGAATATTTGGCCATGGAGTCCATCCATTTTGATGCTTACAAGTGTTCAGAGTATCCAACACCTATGTTGGGAGCCTTCCCATCCTTCCTCCCAGACTATTCGAGCATCTCCTTCTTTCTCAATTGAAGATGGGAATTAATGTAGGGGATTTGTGAGAAACTATTATATTTATGTCAATGAGTGGTTAAATCATGATTTATTTTCATTTGATATATACCGAAATTAACCATTTGGTAGAAGTTGCATCACATTTTTTATCTGAATATAATTTTACACGTATCAATTTCTATGGTGGTTATTGGGTATCATATGAGACTATTTATCGACATATTAAAATGACTTGTTATTTTCTTATTTTTGTATCAGAAACTTTATATGGGGAGTGATGTTCTATATATTGATTAATTTTATGATATCATTGATTTCTATATGAAGTAAGGGTTTACCACTTTGATAATGTGACTCAAGGTAGTCATTTCGTCTCGGTAGATGATATGGTGTATGTGGTTTACTTTTTAGGTTTTGGTGTGTTTTATCCATTTTTATGATGTATCTTGTTTATGTGTATTATTTAATTATTCCAAATTCCTTAGGGAGATCCCTAAAATGTTAGGGATGGGTCATTGTGTATTAGATATCCTCCCTAGAATCATTTTGATTGGTATATTTGATGTGACAACCTCTGTAAAATCATTGGGATGGCTCTGTGTGGTGATATGATATCCTAAGATTCCTTAGATGTTTTCAAATATTTTATATACCATTAATTTTATATTTGATAATATTGTAGTTCACTATATCATTTGTTCAAGAAGTAGTATTGAAGATATAAGATATCATATTTTTGAAATTATTTTTAGGTATTCTTAATTTTAGGACCACATGTATTAGTTCCACTCCTCAGAATCTCTGATTACTGTCCCTGTAATATTTTTTTATTTATTCAAAGGTTTTATCTATACCTTTTTATATATTTATGTTGATTAAATGAGTGCCTATTTTTCATTTTTTATCATATTTTATTTTCATATTACTTCTTTATTTTCAATATAATATTTCCATTTAAAATAATAAAATATTGAGTATCCCCTATTAGAATTTTCAATAAAATTCCCATTTTATAATTAATTTCTTATCTCTATTTGTTTATTTATTGTAAATAATTAGTCTTTTATGTAACTAATATGATAGATATGAATAGAAAAAAGATGTACTCTATTCATTTGACAAAATAATTTTACGATGGAGTTAAAGAGTTTATCGAGATTGCAATAGAGATTCCATACGACCATTTTCAAATACTTTATATGTGTTTACATTGATTTTATTCAAAAAAATTAGTCTATAAGAGTTTTATTAACATTTTATTTGACTCATAATCGATCAAAGCTATATATGCTGGACTAAACATGGGAAAAGTCTGAATGTGTACACCAATTATGATGATAATGTGGTTAATTTTTCATTTGATATGAATACCAGTTTAAATAATTATGGGGATCACTTTAAAGAAAAAAAATGGAAATTGAAGATGACCTTCGTGATTGACCAATATTTTGAGGATTAAAATATATTTGAAAATAAACAATATTATATCAGTTTTACTAAATATATTACTTTATTTGTTGTATTAATGTTATTTATTTTAAATTCTAGTAGTGGATGGAGTGAAACACGATTTATAGAATTACTTGGTCTATTGAATGATATTCTACTAGAATAAAATTAACTACCATGTAAAACATATGTCACCAAACAATTGTTATGTTCAACGAGAATGATGTCAAATAAAATATTATTTTCCAAAATATTGATTTTTTTCACAATAACCATAAATCCATCATAATGATCCCTATGTGAGGCACAAATTGATATTAGAAAAAAGAATCATTCCCTTCAAATGTTTTATTGTACATTCATATCATTCCATATTTTTGAATACTATATAGATATCATAAAATATAGAGAAAATTTTACATGTCAGGTAGATACAAGAATTATATATGGGAATATACATCATCCAAAGGGTTCACCTCAGTGGATGAAAATTTATTATGAGTATCCTAACATTGGAGATGAGTTCAGAAACCTTCAAATTACATTATCTTTAGATAAAATAAACCATTTTGGTGTACACAGTAGTTGTAACTCCCTAAATATAGAAGTCCATAACTGATGCTTTATTTTAAAACAGTTTCTTGATTATAATGAATAAAATCCCAAAGGAAAAAATATTTTAACATTAATAGAAGGCCATATTACATTCGTGATACCCAAATTACATTGAGAAATGATAAAAAAACATGATACATAATAAAATGAAATAAAACTATGTCCATGAATGTATATTCAATGTTATATTCTTCATAACCTAGGTAAAAGAAATATAAGATATGTATGATCTGAGATTCCATGTAAGGTTGAGCAATAAAATATAATATATTGATAACATAAACATTAATCATGGTGAATATGTAAAAACACATATGTATAAAAAATTGAGTATAACACGATAAGAATAACAGACGAATAAATAATGCCATAATAGAAGATAACCATGAGTATTATAAAAGTTGAATAAACACATGGACTATCAATTACTAGTTTCATAACGAGGGAACACAAAATTCTAGAGATCATAACTATACCATCAAGGCCTCATGTCAATACAAATAATAACCATTTTGTCAAAGCCTATTTCCATGACTGTAGTTTGACCCATAAGACCCACTTATGCATAAAGGGGATATCATGGGTCCCACCCTTCAATTAATAATTCCAATGCATTAATCATATGAATGGTGTGATCCTAATCAACATATTAATTCATATTTAAACTAACATATGAAATGTAAATACTTTCCCCAATCCTTAAACACAAACCCAAACCATTTAGAGTATTTTGGTGAATTGTATCAAAATAGAACATCCATATCGAAACTAATCATAAACTCTTCAACAACATATTGTAGATGGAATCATAAGAGATACACCTCAATGAATTGAAATATTCAACAAGGATTTTGACATAGATAAAGTTATTTTTAATTGATACAAAGGTAAACTTTCTGAGGAAATAATCCTTAATCATACCCTAGTGTCCCATACCACCAAGAAAAAATTAAATAATAATTACATATAAAATCATTAGAATAAGTAGACTATTGATATGATATAACAATGGGCATTATGTAAACCACATTTAAGGTATAAGTGGTAAACAATGTGTATATCTCCTAAAAGTAAAAGTGAGATGAAAAAAATCCTTTTCTACTTTAGAAAGAAGATATATTTTTAATTAGTCATGAAATCAGATTCGTAAATATTTATATCCCATAAAAGAATAAGGGAGAAACATGAAATTTTATATGAGGCATAAATGTTTTTTAAATTAAGTGAAATCATGTAAAAAGTGTATTTATATAATCTTTAGGTATAAAACATTTTACTGTGAATTTACGAAAATATTAATGATATTTTAGAATGTAATGGAATGTTTTATTTCATAAAATATTTAATTATCGAAGATGGGTTTTGTAGGATAAAATTTCTGATTTTATAAAAATAAAAATGGATTAAAATATATTACATAGAGAACTTGAAAATAGGTAATAATTCGAGAAGTTCCCTTGAAACAAGGTTGTTTATCCGGATGATTTTTTAAACTATCTTTTTAAAACATATAACACTCTATAAAATAAAGAAATATTATTGTTTTTACTCATATATAGAAAATTAAAAAAGAATTTATGGGGATTACATATGAATAAATAACAATTTCATTAGGAAAAGTAGTGAATAAGAGTATCCCAATAGAAAATGGAGGTTCATGTAGAAATCCCGTAACAATTTGTAATCAATAGAATCACATTCCCCAAAAATAATAATAATAAAATGATACATTGAATATCATGATATTAAATATATAAATGATATGATACATCAACGTTCAATATAGACACTCCATACCCAAGTAAGTGTAGTGAATAAGGAATGTCTCACAAAAATGGAAGTGTGATGAGGAAACCCTTACCTTATGCCTAATGGTATTCATCAAATGATATTAGTATCCTAGATACTGAAATTAAATTCATAAATTAATATATAAAGAACATATTATTTATTTATTTTATTTATTTTATCCTTATTATGTTCTTTAATGGACTTATTGATGGGATTATGGGGGTCAATTTTGTTGTTTGGGTGTGTTTTTTCCTTGGTATCCATGACCGGTTTTCAAATATACATGTACTGATAGACATGTAAGATGATAATGGTTATCCAAAATATATGTAGTATTTTATTTTTGAAAATACAAATGATTAAACAATTATATAATTTATTTGGATATTGGGAGTTAAGAAGAATCATTATATAGATCTTTAATGATAATTGTTTTGCTTAACTAGATTTTTTTGATCACAACGAACTCATTTTGATATATAAATTAATATCATGTGAAAAATATTCCTAATCCTTGAAGAAGTTGTAATAAATATATTATAGTCTATTTCAACCATAAAAATGGTATCATTATTAGAATTGATTTTCGTAATCTAAATTGAAAACATGCCATCCTTGAATGTGAAAAATTAACACATCTCAGAGAGTGATTTTATTTCTAGTATAAAAGAAGTGGAAATGAGAGATGAGGATAAATTATTCCATTATCATTACAAAATTATAGTAAATTTGTGTTGCACGTGTTATAATAACATATGGATGAAAGGTTGTGAGGAATGAAATAGAAAAGTAGGGAACTGAAAATAAATGAAAAGATTAGAAATCCCTTTTCAAAAGTTGGCATCCTAACAACATCACATAAAAATCCACAAAAAAAATAGTCATGATAGAAATAGGGTTATTTCATTATTATCACATAATATCAAATGTATGGGAGATATGTAGTTACATATACCAAAATAATAAAATTTAAATTAAAATATAATAACATAAAATGTGTTCTTGAAAAAAAAGAAGGGTGGTAGATTACCTTATCTAGAAGTGTAACACCTAAAACATTATCGTTGGGAAATTAGGAGCTTGAGGATACCTTTTTAGGACTCATAGTGTGGTAAAATAATATATATTTGAGGATTATGAATTTGTAATGAATGAAAATTATGGAATGGGTTTGTATTTATAGTAATAGAGATGATGTCTTTTATTAATTTCAAAGGACACCTCATTAGTGATATTTTAAAAACCAAGGGCTTGACCATGGTATTTTCCAAGGGTATTGACCACCTTTGAAACCTCATATAATATGTTTTTACTCAAGAGTATAGTAGAATTATTATATCATTATTACATAATTAATGATATCATTAAACATTCTGAAAACTCCAAAATATATTTTTACTATTCACTAAAAAATAAAGTATATTATAAAAATATCATAAATTCAAAATAACATAATATCAATTTTAAGATTTTAAAAATAAAATTTATTTTATCATAATAATTTTCCAAAATGAAAATTTGATCTTTTATCTATGAAAATACTAATTTATCAAAAATAATATAGGGCATAAAACGCATAGTAAAATTTTTGTCATTAAAAAAATAAAAATATTTAATTATTTGTAATAAAATAATAATGTTTTGGTAATAAAATTTCATTATTAAAAATAGTAATAAAATCTTATTTTCATATAATAATTTAAATCTCCCTGAAATGTAATTTTTTTTACCTAAAAATCAATTTACCAAATTATTCATATTTTTAAGAAAAACTAAAAACAAAGTAGAAATAATGGTAAAAATTTTTATTATACATTCTTAGGTGAGGTTACTACTCTATTATTGATATTACTATTCATAAGGGTAAATTACTAGTCATAAGGAAAAGTTACCATTCACCAAAAAAATTATTTTGATATTATCAGAATCTAAATATCTTACTGATCACAACTGCGTATGCGATTTCATCAAAATTCAAATCATAGAGGTTGAAAAATTATGTCCACTAGCTAGGATATAAAAAAGTGTAGTTTCACAGTGACCAAGTGTTGCGTACATAAAATCTATTTAATGAATTTAAATTATTTAGGATGAACATTTCCTAATATTTTGGGGTGTCATATTAATAGTGAATATATTCGTCACACAATTTATTATTAATCACAATAATTATAATACTAAATACATATATTATAATTTATTGATGAAAATGGATTTTGTAATAATAAAATTCACACATTCATGTTTAAATATTCTATTACATAGAATAACACTGTAAAATAGTAGTTGTTTAAAAATTATTTTGAAATCTATAAATTTAAAAAATAAGTATTATTTATTATAACACTTAATTTTAAATTAATTTTTTTTAACCTAATGTATTTAAAATTATAAAACAAATCACTAGGGTGTTAAATTATTCCCCCATCAATAGACTTGCATCATCACAATTTGAAATTTCACTTCCAAAGTTAAATGCTAATACTTGAAAATTATCTTGTGGGAAATCAACATTGAAAAATAGGTTAACACAATATTCTCCTAATAAGGGGGAATGTCAAAATCATGGGATACAAAAAAATATACTCATTATAATAGTATAAAATTAACAAGAAATGAAAATTTTGACATGGAAGAATAATATAACCATCTTGTTATGATGGAACGTGAAAGATAACATGTTTAGAAAAATGTTGATTATTAAAAAACCATAAACTACAATTATGAAACATTTCATTGACATCATTAAAAATATTGATAACAGGAATACATTTTTTACCTTTTTACTAGAGATGAAGAATTATTACAATATATATGAGTATAAATATACACAAATGTATCTTTTATTTCACATTTAACTTTCTATATCTCATCATATTTCACATGTAGCGCTATGTGGTACATTGAAGCATTAACCTCTAAAACCTCATACAATGATAAACATAAAACATTCATAAATGGTTACCTAAACCATATATATTTTTTCAAAAGATTAACTTTCTACTAAGTAACTTTTACTTGGTACCATTTATCATACAACCTCGAATCCTTTATGAAATAGTACTATAGTAGAATTTGCATATATTGTAATATTCTTTTAACTAGTACGTTGGTGATAAAATATTCAAATGACATGATTCTTGACTAGTAATAATAATCGTTAAACATTATATTTGGTAGTATCATTACATTATCATTATCTTGTAACATCATTTGGGGTATATTCCTTTGATTATTGGACATTGATTCGCATAGTGAACCATTTCCCTCCTGTTAAAGCATTGTACATTCAAAACCTTTTTATTATCCTTGCAATCATGAACACAGTGCCATTTTTATCTTCACTTATAAAAAAATCCCACCCCATTATAAAAACATATTTTATATTATATCATAAGTGATACACCTCAGTGAATTACATGATTCAATAAGGATGTTGACATAGAAATATATGCATTTAAATTATATCGTGGAAACTTTATTGAGTAAATAATCCTTAATCATTCAAAATTGTCTCATACAACCTTGAAACATTCGAATCATAATACTTTATAATATCACATTAATAAGGGGAATCATGATTTAATATAACAAAGGGTAGTACATATACCCCATGCATGAAATAAGGGGTGAACAAGGTGTATATCTCATAAATGTTAAAGTGATATGTGAAAAAATCCGTTTTACCATGAAAGGACGTGTTCTTTTTTAAATGTCATGAAATTAGATTTGTAAAATTTTATATCCCAGGAAAGTCGAGGTAAGAAAATGAAATTATATTTTAGGCATAAATGTTTTCCCCTTGAAGTGAAATCATGTAAAAATATTTTTTAATGAATCGTCAGAAATAAAACATTATAGTGCAATTTTAGGAGAATATTAAAGAGATTTTAAAATAAAAGGTGTGTAGGGTTTCGTAAAATAATAAATGAACCAAGGTTTTTTTAAAGATAATTGTTTTGTTTTATAGAAATAATAATGGATTAAAATATATTACATAGTGAACTTTAAAATAAGTAAGAATTATCGAATTTCCATTGAAATATGGTTGGTTATCGGGATGAAATTTTTATAAATACTTTCAAAACAAATAACTACCCATAAAATAAATAAGGGTTATGATTGTTAAAATATATAAAACATTCAAATAAAAATTATGTGGAGTATATAGTAATAAATAATAATTTTGGTGGGGTATGTAGCGAATAAGAGTAACCCAAAAGAAAATGGAGGTTGGGATAGCAATCCATTAATACATTGTAATCAATCGAATAATATGCCCCAAAACTAATAATAATTAAATTATACATAAAATAAAATTAATGTTATTAATGATATTATAAATTAATGGGTAGTATACATACACCATACACAAGTAATGGTAGTGAATAATGAATGTCTCACAAAAATGGATGTGAGATGAGGAAATCCTTAACACTTGAATGATGGTGTTCTTCACGTGATCTTACTGTTCTGGATAAAAATAATAAAATTAATTAATTAATTTTTCTATAAACTTTTTTTATTTAGTTTATTTATTGTAGACTTATTAAGTATATTCATGACCTTATTTATGGGTTTAAGAGGTTTAATTCTGTTATTGGGAGTGTTTTCTGCTTTGTATTCATGACCGGTATTCTTATATACATGTAAAGATAAACATGAAAGATGAGAATTGTTTTCTAGAATAGATGTTTTATTTTATTTTTAAACATACATAATATTACATGGTTATATAATTCATTTGAATATTGTGAGTGAATATGAATAATTATATAAAACATTAATGAAAATTGTTGAGGTTAATTGGATGTTTTTTGTCACAATAAACTCATTTTGTTTTATAAATTAATAACATGTGTAAAAAAAGAATCTATAACCACACATAGGTTATAATACATACAGGATAGTCTGGTTCAACAAAAAAATGGTTTCATGACTATAATTGAAAATGTTAAGAGAAATTGAAAACCCATCATCCGTGAATGTGATAAATTTACACATCTCAGATAGTGTATTCATTTTTATTTTAAAAGAAGGGGAAATGAGACATGATGATGAATTATTACATTATCATAACAAAATTATAGAACATGTAAGGTAATAGTGTTATCATAAAATTTGTATTAAAGGATGTTAGGAAAGAAAAAAAAATAAAGGAACTCGAAATAAATGAAAAGATGAGAAATCCCTTATGAGTATTCAGAAGTCTATCGACATCACATAAAAATTAAAAAAATATACATTGATGAGTGTAAAATGGGTATATAATCATAATTAAATAAAATGTACAGTAATTAGGGTATGAAATCACATATCCCAACATAATCCAATTGAAATTAAAATATACTAACACAAAAATATTGGTTGAAAACGAAAACGGTGGTAGATTCCCTTACCTTGTAAGGTTACTCTTAAAACACGATGGTTAGGACCTTAGAAGTTTGTGTAAAAAATGGGAGTACTGTTAAAGGAGAAAAACTACCATATCATCGAGGATGATGAATTGGTAATGAAATAAAACAAAGGAATTAGAGGGTATTTATAGTAAAAGAGATGGAGTTTTCTATTAATTTCACAGGACACCACATTAGTGGTATTTTCAAAACCATGGGATTGCCCATTGTATTTTCCAAACCACGGGCTTGAAAATGGTATTTTCCAACGGTATTGGCAACTTAGTAAAATTAATATCATATTTTATTACTCAAGAGTCGAGCATAATTATACATCATGCTTACATTATTAATGATATCATTAAACATATCAAAAACCCAAAATTATATTTTTTACTATTCATGAAAAATTATTGTATTTTATAAAATTCTCATAAATTCAGAATAACCTAATATTAATGTAATATATTTAAAAATTATATTTATTTTATCATAATAATTCTATAAATACAAATAAATCATTTATCAATGAAAATACATATTTTTTAAAATCAATAGAAGGCATAAAATGCATAGAAGAATTTTCAACACTTAAAGTAACTAATATAATGATTTATAATTATAGAAGAGTGTTTTGATAGGACAATTTCATTATTATAAACATTAATAATACCTTATTCTAGCATAATAATTTAAATCTCTTTTTAATTTAAAATTTTTAACTAAAAAATCACTTTATCAAATTCTTCATATTTTTAAGAAAAACTAAACTCAAAATAGAAATGATGGAACATAAAATTTATTTATACTTTATTATGTGAGGTTACTAATAAATTGGTCATATTACTATTTATAAGGTTAAGTTATTAGTCCCCAAAAATGTATGTTAATCCTATCAGACTCTAAATATCATACTTATCACATCTCTGTATGTCAGTATTTCAAAATTCTTATAATTGAGGCAGAAAAATTATGTTTATTGGCTAGGTTATAAAATAGTGTTTTTACAAAGGGATATGGTATTGTGTGCACATAATCTATTTAATGAATTGAAATAATTTAACAAAAATATTCCATAAAATCATGGGGTGTAATATTAATAGTGAATATATTTGTAAAATAAGTTATTTTTTATCAGATTAATGATATTAGTCAATATATATTATAATATATTGATAAAAATGAGACATGTAAAAATCAAATACACATATTTATATTAAAATATTATTTTACAGAAAATAATAATTTAAATTAGTACTTGTCTATAATATTGATTTGAAATCTATAAATTTTAAATATAACTATTATTAATTAAAACACATAATTTTAAAATATTTTTTCATAACATAATTTATTTAAAAAAAATATTTGGTGTTATAGAATTAATCAAAGTACATGGCCCATAATGTTTGTAAATTATAACCTTACACCATAGTTATGCATGAATCACAAATAAATGAAGTTGTTTCTACATATATATGGACCAATGAAACTTGGTAATCATATTGATGTCTTTTTGTATCAATTGATCGATGGTCTAATATTGATGTGGGTCACAAGTGTTATAATTTATGATCCTCATAGGACTGATTTAATTACATTGTGAGACTTATTGTACATTATGTTAGCTCAATTCCATTCTTATTTAATTTTATCAGGATATTGCGTTAAAGTATTGTAGTAGTGTCCTAACTATGAAAAATGCACATAATCTATTTGGATGAAAACATTCCTCGAAGAATGTGTTTTTAGGAAATAAAACATTTTTATCTCATTTAAAAAATACTAGTCATAAATGACAACATTCGATGGTAATAATGAACAAGGTGCAACATTGTCTCCACTAACGGGTTATCAACTATGCAATAATGTAAAATATATTGACACATTTTTTGATAATCTATTTTCAAAAAAAAATTAAACATATGTTTGGAATAAGGGATCAATTTTCATGGAATAATTTTATTGTAATTATTTGTATGTCATACATTTTTCTGATATCATCCATGTTGAAAAAAAGTATTCAATAGTGTTATTGGAATGTTAAAAAATATATATAGAAAAATGAATTATGTCATCAAGTCTAGGTATGACTTGACTGAAATGAGGATAATGTAAGTGTTAGCATAGGTGAAGGGGAAATGGATGACATTTCCCCCTCTAGAATCATTCACTCTATCAAGAAATAATTTTTTTTCCATTCTTTAATAGTGTAAACGATCTACATGGGTATTAATCAAACATCAAGAATGTTGTTTCAATAACTAATTTGATGTTACAAGGACTAAAATAACTCAAATGTAATGTTTGGATTCATGATTTAATACATGTTTCTTTTTATTCCATTTTTTCTCAAAAATGTATGAAATATATTAACCAGACTCAAATTCTTTTTTGAATCCGTATGTATTATATTTATAGGCCTGAAGAAGATTCCCATCATGAATAATGAGGATTTTTCATATTAGTTTATTTATAGATTCTCATCCCAACATCATTCAATGATATAATGGTCTACCAGTGGATTCCTTTGGTTACAGAGGATCAAATATGTGGTCCATTACCTTACAGATGGATGTACCCCATTGAACGTTATATGATGATTTTGAAATGGTATGTCTAAAATTGATATCATCCAGAAGGTTGTATAATTGAATGATATATTTTTGAATAAGGTGTTTAATTATGTACTAATTACTTATCATATGATGATAACATTAATCACATAATGACTCTTCATAACGAAATCCTTATAGTTAAATGGATTTTCAGAAGTGATATCTCTATAATTACCTTTATAAATCAGGATAAATCACACCATTAAATTTTAAATAATAATTAATAAATTGATCCATACATTTAATCCCACAAATAAATTATCATAGATATGAATTAATCATGGGTTAAAGGATGGATATCAAATACACATATTGGTAATTATATAGGATGGTTCTGAGATAAACTTTATAAGGAGTTATCTGAAAATATGAATTCAATTTCTAAATGACATCAATGGCTAACAGGAGGGCCAAATGAAAATATTATATCATACACTAGTTTTGTAATCAATGGTTATATATTCTATATAAAATAACACAATTACTGTAATATGATGTAAAATAGTAGTGTTATGCTTGTGGGTGAAGCAATTCACATATTTGGTTCATATGATAGAAATACAATTTATGAAAATATTTTATATATTATAAATTATCAAACTTATTTTCTTGATAGATTATATAACATTTTAAGATTCAATTTTCCATTCCAAATAGTATGAAAATATTTGTGTTGGGAATGTTGATGAAATGGGCGTTTTGAAGCTAAATTTCAATGTGAAAGGGGGAAAACCAAATATGTAAAAAAAATCACATGTATTGCAAGTATTTTATGTCTTAGATCCAGAAAAAATGATTTTTTCCATTTTTCTTTAGGTGACTAAAATAAATATTAGGTCAAATTGAAATTCCATCGAGGTTGAACCTTTAATTAAGAGATCACAATTACTTTATACTGATCATAACGTAGAAAATGTATTGTATTTTAGAAGGGACCAAAAAGTAGGAATTTGGTTTCTCTATATAGGAACAAAATCCCTAAAAACATAAAAAAGAATGAGAGTTCAATGATTAGGTAAATGTTTTTTAATATAAAATGTTTTTCATCATAATATCATATGTTATGTATTTCCCTAACACAATCTATTTACTACACATGAAGATAATTTCATCTGAACATACTGGTTTGAGAAATCCCTTGGATTTCCAAATTATAAGGATGGAAACCCTTTGGAAGGATTTACATGTAATACTAGAATATACACTCTCTATTTTATTGAAAATTTATATGATTTTAATTTCATTATTCCTTGTAGAGTTTGTTTATTTTAGAATATTTTTATCCTCATGTCATCCCTCTAGGGGAAGAGAAACTATCATGTCTTTCCTAAATAATAGAGGTAAAATTGATGTTTTGCAGTAAAATAATTATTCATAGAACTAATTTAATGTTTTATATTTATTCTTTATTTATTTATTTTTAGTATTACTCAAATAAAAATTATTTTCTTATATATGATGACTATTTTGACCGAGTTGGGTGGTCTATCCATATTTCATGCCATTTTTCACCAAAACATCCACAAACTTATTCCCCCAAAAAACCTTTTCACACATGAAGTGTTTCATTTAGAACACCCCTTCATGTTCTCTCCACTACCATTTTAAGAAGTCAAATGGTGATGCATTTTTTGAATTATAGAGGTAATATTGTTTTTTTCACAGTAATCTCATTTTTCCTAGAATTAGTGCATTAGTTTGTATTTATTGTTAATTTATTTTTTTTAGTATTACTCACATGATATTTTTTCTCATATAGGTGGATTATATTGTTAGAGATGGGTTGGTATGTCCATCTTTCATGCCTTTTTATATCAAAACATTATCACACTTATTCTCCCTTAATACCTTTCACCATTGTAGTGTTGATATTTATCACATTCCTTAACATTCCCTACACCACTCAATCTCAGAGGTAATATAGATGTCTATACAAAAAAATCATTAACGAAAGAAATAATGTATTAATTAATATATATGTTTAAATTATTTATTTTTAGTATTACTCTTATAATAATTATTTTCGTATATAAGTGGATTAATTTTTTCGAGTTGAGGTTGTTTGTTCGAAGCTAGTCATGCAGTGTTGGAAGTTAGAAAAAATCATTCAATTGAAATCATTATAACATTGATAGTTAGTATTTTTTGATACATTGTGAAGTGTAAGAACTATCCACTACACAGTCTGATAAATGTTGTGACCATTATAACTCAATGTACTTATTTCTATTTAAAATCGACATTCATTTTAGTAAAAAAGAAAACTGAAATAATCCAAAATGAGAATTCATATTAATATTGTATTTATAAATTTTGAAAACATTTTATATGTCATTTTGGAGATATAGGAATCAATGTCTCCAAAATCCGATTCACTGTGTGACGAGTATGTATCTAAGTACGTATATATTTAAAATTGAAACCAATTATAGTAAAAATGAATGCTACCCTAATCAAAACTGAACAAACACTTTGATATTATATTGATACATTAGGTAAAAAAATCCTTATGTCATTTGAGTGATGTAGTAATTATGAAATCCTCGATATGATGCATGGTGTGACCATTACGACTCCATGTGCATCTTTTTATTTAATGTTCATATCAATATTATTAAATAGAAAATTTGAAATAGTAAAAACTACAAAAAAACATTCATTGTGATTATATAATTTATTAAATTTATACATAAGTCATTTTTGATGTATTGGAATCAACCTCTATTCACTACGATACATGTTGTTCCTAGTTTGAATGAATGTGTCTATTATCAGTATAAAATCGATGTTTTAATTCAAAAAGTGTCACTCAAAGGAACTAACCATATATTCTCATATTTTCATTAAATTTTTTGAAATATATTAAGAATTCATTTTTTATATTTATGAATAATTCTTGTGTCAAAATAATACAAGGTGTGATCGATATGAGTCAAAGCATATGTTTCAAATTTAAATTGACATTTTAATAAAAAAGGAAAGTGACATAATTAAAATTGGGAAATAAAATTCAGATTGTTTTGATACTGTTGGAAAGTAATCAATATTTAATTTGGGACATGTAGGAATCATTCAATGCTTAACTCGATTCACAGTGAGACTGGTAGTATTCAAACTACATGTTTTATATAATTTTCACTAATTTTAGTAAAATGGACAACTGCCCAACTCAAAACTAAGAAAAAACTTTTGGATTATCTTTATACTTTATTATATTGATCCATTAGTCAATTTTAAAATATTGGGATGATAATCACCTAAATCCAATGAAATATGTTCCTTGTATGACTCAAAGTCTCTATTATCAGTTTGAAATCAACATTTTAGTTCAAAAAGTGCCACTGACAGAAAAATGATCTAACACGCTCAAGATTTCTTGATATGTTTTGAAAATAATTCATATATCATTTTTGAGGTGTAAAAATTTTTCTCACATAAAACCGATACACTATGTGATCAAAATGAGTCAATTTGGGCGCTTTCTGTTTAAAATGACATTTTAGTAAAAATGAAAAATGATGTACTGAAATCTAAGAAATCAAATTCCAATTGTTTTGATTTTTTAGGAAAATGATCCACATGTCCTTTTAGATATATAAGAATTATACTCACCTCAATCCAACCCAAGGTGTGATAAGTATGACTCAATGTGCATATTTTTATATAAGATTGACATCAATTTTAGTAAAATGGACATCTTACATACTCAAAATAGAGAATACATGTTTATACTATTTTTAGACTTCAATAAAACTCTACATAATTCATTTATGATGTGTAAGAATCATCTAAAACTCAATATGATACAAAATGGTCCATATTATGACTCAAGGATTCGATTATCTATTTAAAATTGATATTTAAGTTCAAAAAGTATCAATCTATAAAAAAACGTTCAAACACTATAAAATTTTCATGATAATTTATGATCATGATTAATAAGACATTATTTGTGTATAGGGATTAGTTTAGCATCAAACTGATACATTGTTTGATTATAATGAGTCAAAGTGCATGTTTCTTATTGAAAATGAAATTTTAGTAAAAAATTTAACTAACGTAATTAAAATATAGAAATATCATTAATATTGTTTTGGTACAGTTATTAAATGATCCACAAGTCATTTAGGATGTGTAGGAATCTGTCACACCTCAATCTGATGCATGGTGTGACTAGTTTGACTCCATGGGCATCGTTTCATTTAATATTTCCATCAGTTTTACAAAAAATAACACATTCTATTAATATATATATTATATATATTATTACATACAAAAGAATCGCCTTCCAATAAAGGTGTGATATTTTTTTTAGAAGGGTGGTTTTTTTAGAAATATCTTGAGTCGGGGTCATTATTAAAGGACTCAAGTACAATGATTTTTTTAATATATGAAATAATTTTTTATGTAATTGTATAAACCAATGTATAAAATTCGTATAATATATTTTTTCATTTTATTTATGTCGTAAATTTATTTTCATTTAAATTATGTATTGGTAATTTTTTTTGATGATATACGGCGTGTTTCTGGGGTTGTGGTATTCTATTACAGAACATTACACTGTAGTTGTAGTGTGCTGTTACAACAAACAATATTATTTTCCTCTATCAGCATTTTTAAAAGCACTTATTAAGGACCCATTTATCATCGTAGTTAAATTAATTGATAAAGGACCCATTTATTAGTTAATTTAAATGTTTTTATAAATGTCAATTTGATAATAACTTTTAAAAGAACACATAGAAGTACCCTTCATTAGTACTTATTATAAGAGCTGATAAATGGGGACTTTAGTAGATCTAAATAAAAGTGCTGAGAAATGTGTCCCATTATCAGTTCACACAAATTTGATGATAAAATACCTATATGTCATAATTTTTTGCACTGATAAATGACTCATTTATCCATTTTTTTAGTTCCAATAAAATTCCATGACATTTAATCTCTCTCAGGTTGTCAGAAATTCTTTTTCAATAATAATGGTTATTTAAATCAATGTTAAAGGCATGTTTTCTAGTTGTGATGTGAGTAACTATTGGTATATGAAATAATCCATTGTTTGAAAATGGAAAAAATAATCCAGCATTGGTTATAGAAAAAATAAACCACCTTTGGCTATAAAAAATAAGATGTAATTGGAAGATGAAATAATAATAAAATATTGGTAAATGAAATTATATGATTCCAATTGGTATATGAAATAATACAATACTTGATAAAAGGAAATAGATGATATAGATGTGTTGAAAGAATCCACCATTAAGGATTTGAATAGTCAACCCACCAATGGAACGATATAAAAAAACACACCATTGGAGAAAAAATGTCACCATTTGAAATAATAAAAAACAATAATTTTTAATAATAGAATCCTACCCACCTTTGAAAATGGATAATAGTGAATCCGTTAATGGATATAAATAGGGAACCATAGTTGAATAATTGTGTGGAATGAACATGTCAAAATTAGACAAAAATATTTTTGGAAAAGCATTATGGAACATGGATAAGATAACAAAGGGAAAAATGGATGAAATTCATGAAGTGGAGGAATATTTAGACTTCATCCATGGAGGAAAAATAATAGAGATGAAAGAAGATGAATTGTTTTTCATAATTTTATGTAATAACCGTAATAAAAACATTAAATGAGTTCATATGAAATATAAAATACTGAATTTGAAGTCTGTATATAAGATTTATTTTTATATAATTTTAAAATTTTCCCTACTAATTATGAATATATTAATTCTGAAGAGTATTGAATGATATATTATCTAAATACTATTGAAACATGTTTTGAATATTAAAAACCCATTACACTACTTCATGGATTTTTTACGGTTTATAAAGGGAAATTTTAAAGATTGAAGTAGTTTAATTAAATGAAACAAATCCCTATTATATTTTTAATATGATAAACTATAAGTGTTTCATATTATAAATGAAGGAGATATTAAAGAAAAAAAAATATTTTCAGTTCTGGAAAATTAAAAATATTATATTGGTTCCAATATCTTCATATACATGGTGCACCCCTTAATTAAGAAAATCATAACATTGTGTATATAAATTAAACTATGATAAATGAGTTATATTTCAAACATGTAAAATCTTGTAATAATTTTATTAGTATAGTTTATTTTATAATTAATAAATAGATGAAAAATTTAAAGAAAATTATACATAAAATATTACATGAGTGATAAAACATGAATCATGTTTGGGGTTAAAGGAAATTATGATAGAGAAAGAAATACAAAACATTTTAGTTTAATAATATTGAGATAAACTTGTTATATTTCATATGAAATAATAATTGTAAAATTCTGATCACTACCACAAAAGATAAAATTAAAATACATATATAATTTATAATCAAATATTTAAATAAAATAATATAATGACTTAATATATTTAAAAAATATAATAAATCAAAACAAAAATACATACATTAACATGCACAAATATATATATCTTATATATAATTTCATGGATTCACATGATAGATATCCTAATGATTAGATATAGTGTTATATGCATCCATGTCCCCATGTTCCATTAGAAGCTCATTGGTCATGGATGATAGCATGAAGTAGTGAAAATATATGGAATCATTAAAAAAATTCATCGAGAGTTAACTATTCATCACAATCCTCATTACGAGGAACATCAATAATATGTTCTTCTAGTACATACAAGTTCCTTTCCAGGTGAACGATAATGCATTAGTGCTTTCATCACTTGTTGACATTTGTGCGGATGAGAAGGTTAACATATTCAAGATTGGATAAATGTGATATAATTAAATTCATTTTATTCTTGTTTCAATATATAATATGAACATAATTTTAGTTATTTATCTGATAAAATTTAGAAAAATAAGTAAATATTATATTTATTGATCTCCCAATATTTTATCAATACCCAATAACCCTAACAATTGGATTCAGTATATACTATTTCTTGCACATTCTAATAGAATGGATCCATATTCCCCTTCACATTACCCAAACATTTATTTTTTATGAATCATGAATGGTATTAGGGAGGCATTCCAAATACCAACAACATTAACTCAATGATCCTTGATCTATTGAGTGGACTCCCCAATCCTAAATTCCAAAAAGTTGATTTCTTTAACACTTTCGTCTATGTTACAGTAACACTGGATTTAAAATTCAACCATCATTGTGAACTAAGATCTTTCATCCCAAAACCTCATTTTAGAATTCCCTAAAAAGTGAATGCACCCAAGATTTGTCTCTACATTCACATTTAACTATGGATTTATTTTAACTGAAGTAGTGGATTACTAAACAAAAGAAATTTGTATTACTAATGGATTTAATCATTTATGGGTTGTTTTTTATTTTTATATTTAATGATTTTTTAATATCAAGTTTATTTACTTAAGTGATCAACCATTTCTTATATAACATTTACACATAATCCAAATTTTTAGTTCTATATTGAATGGATTTTAATTATTTAATTCATGTGTTGGAAACAAAACATCCCAAATGAAATAAACCTAATAATTTAAATAAATAATATAATAAATATTCTTAATCATGTTCTTTTTCTAATAGATTGTTTATCTAGAGGATGATAAAATAATCATCAACCTAGGGGGAAAACTCATTGAACCAACTAATGTTTCTGTTGCATATCTTTACCTATCCACATATGTATCTCTACTGGATTGGTTACTCCTCAAATACAAACATGAACAAACACCACTATATTAGAATTTTCATACATTATATATTCAATTAATATTATATAGGTGAGGGTAATGAGTTTACATAAATGAAATCATGGCCCCGTAGACCCTACACAATGAGATGTGAGATGAAACACATGCCCGAAATTTAATTTAATAATAAATTAAATAAAACCAATATAATAAAAATTTATTTTTATAATCTCATGATCATACAATATCATTCCATGAAATATTATTTTAATAAAACTATCATTCAATTCTCTCTGTTCTTATTTAAGATAAATCACCCAAGATTCGATTAATTATCTTCATTAATTAATAATTTTTTTAATCATATTTCTCATTTGAATTTCCATTGGATTCTCATCAACAGTTATTTTTAAAAAATTAAATAAATTTATTTAAAATTAAATAAGTATATAAATGTACCTGGAAGGATTCACAGTGAATATCCATCTAAATCTACCCAATATTAATTATACTCCTATACTATCTAGTCTTGTGACCTATGAAATACACAAATTATCACATACATTCTTAACATATATTATCACCATTATGATTTAAAGTATTAAAAAATTTATATATCACATGTTATTCTTAAATGAACATACACTAACTACTATAATACAACTCACACATGACATTCAGATCTGAAAAATACATATAAAATAATTAAGCACACACCCACATATATATATATATATATATATATATATTGAAAAACATTCACTTGACTTGTCTTATCATCTTAATGAAAAAAACAAGTATATCTTGATAATGTTTACATAGTATAGAAAAATAAATTTAATTTTTCACAATTCGATATAATTACATAGCATATACAACCTAGCTATATGACATATACGTTTCATACCATCTATCTAAAGAACATGCATAGGGACATAAGGTTTAAATTTTGGCCACAAAATATATTAGAGTACACAATGTTTAGGTGGGATACATGTCATGTGGTCTTCGAGTTACATGGTTACTAGTTAGGCATGTTGTGTAAAAAGATACACAACCTATCTCTAAAAAATGACTACACACCATGAGCCTAGGATACATAGTGTGTACTCTAAATGATTGTGCAATGGAGGGCCTCTTAAACACATAGTGTATAATTAAATTAAATATCTATAATTAATTAAGATGAAATTAATTAGTTCCAAATTAATTCATGGTCCATTTCACATTAGTACATGTAATGTACCTATAGGTTACATGACATGTACTATTTTGTTATCTAGATGATTCGTCAACATGTAATGATGAAATCATCAATTTTATTTTATTCATAAAATTAATTGATTTGATTATTTTTAAAACAAATCAAATATGATGAAAAAATATTTTAATTTAGATTACTGAATGATTAACATTGAATTGAAAAATAAATGAATAACGTTCTAAATCAATCAATAATGCTTAAATAATTATAAATAATTATGTCACCCCTCTAATACAACTTGTAGTTTATGAGCATATCAGAAGCGTGTGATGGGTCATGCCCAATTTTTTTTCATGATCATATATCATCCCATGATATACATGATGATAAATGGCATGGACAATAGAATTAAATCAATAAAAAATGGTTAAAACATCGTACCCAGAGTACAAGATCACCACATATTTTTTATATTTAATTAAATAAATTAAATAATTTACTTATGTGAATTATTTTTCCATTTATGGATTTGATAATAGATCAACATTATACTATCATTACTTTGTATGAATAACTAGATTCCAGCATAGTAGATCGTATCTCTTGCATTGTTAGCAATTGTTCACCTTGAGAATTTCTTCCAAATAATTTTCTTTGATCTCTCTTGAATCGAGAGATGGAGGTCGAGGAGTATCACCCTCCTTTCTTGGGATACTTCTTGGATAAGGGATCTCTCCATGAATTCAATGTGATTCATTTTATTCATTATTAAAAAAATGAATTAGATCTTCCCAAAAATAATATAATTTGATTTATATACTATTGGGGTTTAGAAAAATATTTTCACAAGATCCATTTCTTATTGATTTTACCGTTGTGGAACCACGTGCCTATAATAATAATGGAATTATTACTTCTTGATATGTTCTTAATGAACGTGTTAAAATTAAATATTATTTATTCAAATAATAATCAATATATATTATTTCTCCCTGAAAAATTAACACGGTCATCCATTCCTAAAACATATTTATTATTCCTTGAATAATGATTATATATTTTTTAGATATATATTAAAACATTATTTTACAATAATTAAATAAATATTATATTATCTAAATTGAAAATATACTTCTCAAATCACATTCCCTTGAATAACTTGTTATAGAATATATGTGACCAAGAATAATTTTTTTAAACAACATGTGGTAATGATATTTATAGAAATTGTTAAGTAATAAATAATAATATATTATTTAAATAATACTCTATATATAGATATTGTGTCACCCTCTAGGCCTCTTTCTCTGTGGCACTAGGAAAAAACCCAAATTCCAAGGTTATCATCTAGAAATATTCCAAAGAATTAATGAGGAAAGAAGTTAATGCTAAAATGACATAATAAATCATACAAATAACTATTTTATAATGTATTCCTTTTATCATGGTATCTCTAATCGATTAGGATTCATGCATGAGTCATCAACCTATGCGATCAATGCCTCTTTCTTCGTATTTTGTAAAATTGAACTTTGGAATAGAATAAAATTACCATGGATTTATTTCGGAAATCTAGTTTGCATAATATGTAATGAAGTATCAACATTAATTAATGAATATAAATGATAAATACTTTCTAACATTATTCATTAATGAAATTTTACTCGTGATTCACCCAACATATCCTACCTCACCGTGAACTTATTTCATATTGCTTTTCATAAATACATCAAATTACATGAATTATAAAACTCATTAATAATAATATTAAATTCTTTTTATCAATAAACACATCCACATATAAGAACATGTAATGATACATATAAATATGGATATCTTGTGGGAATGTCTTATTCTCTTAACATCATACAATGGTTATTACCAAGGGCAAACACCATGAGATGATGAGTCGAAGTCTTACGAGTCTTCACACATGATAGTTTGTGTCATTTATTCCCCTAAAATTATTTATTCTAGCTATAGAGAATATATTTAAGAATAATTTCTTGGCACTTCTAGGTTCTCAGCATAGCATGGAACTACTATGACCACTAAGTGAAAAAACTAATCTAAGTACATTATCATGTACTCTTTCACACATAAGAAAAATCAGGATGCTATATAAAATATATTAATATTCCAAACAACTAACACAAGTTATCATATACTACATAGAAGTAGGTTCATGGGAATGAACTCCAATAAGGATACAATACAAACTATATGTCTGATTGATATAAAGTTGATTTATACACATCAAAAATTATTTTTGTATCACTTCTTTAATATATCCATTTATTTTATCTAATTTTCTTGGTTTTCAGTAGGTGAAAAGTTTTCTGATCGAAAATATCGATTTAAAATCAAAACATGATCATTAAATCTGATTTGTAACACTTTTAAAATGATATAGTGTTAATTTCTACATACTCAAAAAGTGCATGTGAATATTTTAAATGATATATTAATAAAATATGAGGTAATTTGTTTTTTTCTAGTGATTTATGCTTATTAAGAATTAAAATATATTTTTTAAACATAAAAATTTCATTTTCTATCTTAGAGGTAACACTATGAGTTGTATTGATGTATAGTTGATTGTTACACATCACAAATGACTTATAGATAATTTTCATAAAGTTATCTCAATGACACATTATTGAAATATTTTGGATCCAAAATCAATGGCATTGAATCACTATTAAATAAAAAAAATAAAAAAATGAACAATCATATCTATATATATAATGTTTAATAGTACCTTATTGCAATATCATTACCATATCATTCCCTGAATAATTATTTTTTTTATAATTGTTTTATGGATACAATGGGATAAATGATTACATGCATATTTTATGATCATTCTTGAATGATAAAATCCCATTTTATCCATCAAGGAGGACCATGAACTCTATATAGAAGAAGTTTGGGCAATCTACAAGTGAAAATGCCTATAATAATTTATTTATAAGATAAATCATCATGATATTTTTGAAATTTAATTTGATAATAAGAATATAAAAAATATAAGTAAATAAACTAAATGAGTTCAATATAAAATAATATGAAAATTTTCTGAATATGAAGAAGATTAATCAACTCTTCATGATCTTTGTGAAATTAAATTCTTTACAAGTGTGATACAAATTTACATATTTATAATGTTTTCAAGAATCCAGACATCGTATTTTCATTCCAATTATGTAAAAATAAATCTATTTTCTATTTTCAGTGCTTATATTATCTATAGTCCTAGTGTTACTAGAAAAATATAAATAAAAATATTATTAAAAATTATTTTTAATTAAAATGTAACATTCATCAAAAATACCTATTTAGGGGTGATTCTTTTATGGAATATGATATCATTCATAAATTTTATAATTTACTTTCCATAATAATTTTTATTATTTTGGTTTATAAAATAAATAAAATTGTTAACAATTATGTAATTGTTTTTGTAGTTAATATATTATTATATATACCTTAACATATATCTAGTTGTATATATTCTTCTCAATTCCTACTCTCTTGGGCCATCCTCATACACTGATTTTGAAGATATTTACACAACACCATATCAAAAAAACATTCTTTAAATATTTATATTAACTATGTAAATTGAAATTTATTTATAAAATATAGAAATTATTAGGTAAATATTTGATTAAGTTTATCATGCGTAGTCTACGTTTTTTGGTAATCCATGTATTGAATCAAAAAAAATCTTTATGTTATCCAAATTGATCTCACTATGAAACCAACGATACCTAAAAATCTAAAAAACATAAGTATTCATGAAAATGAATTAATATTTTATATTAATAGATTATAGAGTTTTACCCTAGAATTCTTAGTATTAAGAAAATTTGGATGTCTTTATGTTCCATTTAAAACAATACATCCTACCGACATTCTATTACTAAATATATGTTTTCTTTAAATTGTTATTTTTATATAGAAGTAATGTCTTGAATATTAAGTCCATATTTTTTTCAAAGGTTTTTTCATTCACATAATACTGATATATATGCCAAATAATATAAATAATAATGAATTATATTTATCATAGTATATCATCTGTCAAACAAAAAGATTATCAAATGAAACCTTATGTATATATTCACAATTGATACATCTAACCAAAAATTCATCATAATTTCATTCATATTATTTTGACTAATATTGTCTGCAATGGAAAATCAAGACACCTATTCCTAAAAATCATTTAAGGCCATGTAAATATATGTGAACATTGTATCCATGTAAATTTGTAATATCAGTAAATGTGAATGTTCAATTGGAAGGTAAATTTACTTCTAGAAGTTATTTTTGATTTATTTATTGATCCTTTATTATTCAACCGTCCATTTCTCATTCCCTTTCTCTGCCAGTTACAAAATTCATTACATTAGGCGACTTTTTTGTTAAATATTTATGGTTTTTTTACAAATAATAAAATTAGAACGTACACAGATCTTTATAAACCTGTATTTTTAAAAGATCAGTCAACCTTTCTTATAATTTTGTGTTAGAAATTTTCACCATGTGAATATCCAAATTATAAAGGGAAATATATTGCTTGGTGCTCGACTTTTGATCTATGTGAATCCCTACTGATCTTTTGGATGTTTTCTACTGTGTTTAATATTATTTTGGATATTTTAAATTGTACCCCTCATGACAAGGAGATGAAAATGTGTTTATAGATATTACTAAACATATATTTTAACCTATTTAATACTTTTATTAGAGAGGAATTAATAACTTTCAGACAAAAATTTCATATAAACTGTTCTAGAAAAATCTATTACCTATGGTAAAGAAGGACTTTGAGAGGATTTGATAGCCTCAAAACTGGAAGGGATAAATCTTCATTTAGCGACTATTGTTTTGTTTTTTATTCTATTTCATTAAATCACATAAAATTCTCTAACAACTTAGTCATCTAATTATGTTTTAATTCTATAACATTTATTTATGCATACATCTCTGCAATTTTCATGCCTTCATCATGTAGTACAATTATATTTTCCAAATATGTTTGAGGAGATACACAAAAACCTACACCCCTAATACATACATATTATTATTGCCACTAAAAGGACACTATAATTAGTTATTAATTCAATATATGTAATGATGATTATTTTGCATGATATGGATAAATAATATTATAAAATAATTATTCATTATTTTATTAATATTTACTTAAAGTATATTTTTTATTCTATCATACTTTTATATGATTCCCATACTCTTTGTCTGCTTTCATATATTAGTGTTTCATATTTATTTATACAAGAATCCATCTATATCACAGGATGTGGGATGAAAGTGGCCTTGGATTTTGATTAATTAATAAGAAAATAAAAAAGGAACAAAATTATGTTGTTTCTTCATGTCATATAGAAGTATTACTATAGATTTATAATTCATACAATTTGTCAAAGATAAGAATATCCCATCATTGATTTTTGGATGGGGTGTGTTAGTTTATATTAATGATACTAATTTTAAACATAGATTTTCTTTTTTATAAATTAATCATTCTTAATCAAAGTGATTAACATATGTTTATTCATGTAATGTATTACCAATCCAAATATAAGTGAAATGATTCCTCCTCATGAAGACCAATAAACACATTCCTTGTTCTTGAATTATCATGTGTTCATATATTTATGGTGGGATAAATTTTACTTTCCCATAAAAGTCATTGGGGATATTCTTCTTAATTAGTATTTGAATAGATTTATGATTCATTCCAATGACCACTATTAAAATTTTCATTCAATATTAATCTTGTAAAATGTACTCTATGTGGGATAATTATGAGTTAATAATCATTTAATTATTTTATTTTTTAGTAAAATTGAGAATGTATAAAACAATGTCACCACAATCTCTTGCAATGTTAGCTCCTTCGTCATGGGAAATAATTGTCTAGTAATCTAAAACAATTATAACAAATAATTGAGTGGTAAACATAGTGTAGCTAAAAAAGATGGATTTGTTGGGGTCTGTCGATGGGCCTTGTGTATTCCATTTAAACATGAATTTTATTCCATTACTTATTTCTTTAATAATTATTAATAATAATATCACACTATAGTTCTATTGTTTTTTATCAGGCATAGGTTGTTCACCTTCTTCCAGTATTTCGGTTTTATTGTTGTAAATATGTTGTTTTTTTGGAATTGGTGGCATCAACATGTGGAGAAACCTATTTTTAATCAATATAGTAAGAATAAATTTATGAATAATTTTATATATATATATATATATATAGTTTAACATTTACTTTAGATTACATAATTTCAGTAGTGACCATATAATACTATGAGGTGGCACAATGAATATTAGCTTTTTTACATAATCATCGAACTCTATTTTTTTATTAAATTTTAATGGAAAGTGACACCTAAATTGAGTATGAAAATCCCATACATTTTCTCCCCACTGGACAAAATTTCCAAATATAGCATGGATCCACTGTGAAATGATTGCAACATCCCAATAAAAGGGTCATCCGTAGTTAAATTGTTATATGTACCTTTATATGATTTGATTGATAAAAAAATAATTCATCACTTTCTATTTATGTGATATAGAAAATAAAATACATATACTAACTATGATTCCCTTGAAAAGGATCCTCCTTATATCAGTCCTTACTGAAATACACATTCATGAATACTAATTCCTTGTTTTTTACCACTCCAATTATCAACCCATTTCTATTGAAAAATTGACACCGTGAATATTGTATAATATATATACCATATTTTCTTCGATCATTCCAAAAAATGAGATATTCACATAAATCATTATTTTTCTATAGTTATAGGTACCTTAATCCCCTACACCATAAGATTAAATACAACTTTTCATGGTACTACAATGTTTATATTCCATTGTTTAGAATGTATAATTATGAATTAAATTACCATTATATGATATTTCATAAACACTTTTGTTTAGAGTATATGGAAAGAGGGTGTGTGAATTTAGTTTTTAAAATTCAACATGGAAAAGATAAATTAATTAAAATTATGATAGAATAGCTTGTTAAAAGTAGTTATGTGATAATTGATAAAATTTATACATATTAATAAATAATGTTAAAATAAAAAAATGAAAAGATCGAGTTTATCAAATTATCAAAATTAATGATAAAAAATATAATGATATAATTGAATATGAGATAAATCACAGTTGGTAATGAGTTTAGTAATAAATTGATGTGATCCCCAATATATCCACCCCACACATTTAGAGTTTGATATGAAAAATCCCTATATCTTTTGAATGATCAAGAAACATGCCCCTCACTATTATTGTACGTGTAACCATGTTTTCCATTAATAGTTTCCAATGAACACATACCTTTATTTTAAAGATTGTTAATACATTCAATAAGGTTATGAGAATTGGGAGGTTTTATTTTGGAAATCCCATTAAAAATCCTCAAATAGAAATAAAGAAAGGATGGTGAAATTTTGTAATGGGATATTTGATAGAAACAGATCAAGAACAGAAGGAATATAATGATTAAGAATTGGAGAATGTCACTTGAGAGGATCCTCTAGATATTTTCCTTTAATCAAGGATAAGAGTGGTGTTTCCAGTAACATATGTATTCGCCCAATATGTCAAGTAAATCATTTTATAGGATTTAAAATGAAGAAAGAATATTCTAGAGCCTATTAAGGAGCATTGGAGTGGAGGATGACTTCCCTAATTGTAAAGTTGACCATAATAAATTCCATATCGGAGAACCTATCCCAAAGAGACATGATACCAAGTATAATCTACTATATATCGCATGGAATATATAGAGATGAGGGCTACATGTCATGCTCTACATACTAGTAGGTTCCCCTTTATCAGGTAACTAGTGGATTTTTGTTTGAATGTGTTTATTCTACCTTCACCGTGGACAAACAATTGGGAATCAACTAGTGGTCCAGTGAGACTTCTGCAAACTTTTCATTTCTAGCACGAAGAACTATCTGGATAGTTCCCTATAATGGTTAGTTTTTCCTCCATACAGATTCATATCTTGAAGAGGTGTATCCATAAATTACATATAATTCCTTTGAATAATCTTCTACGATTATTCCATAATCTTGATAAATGAAATAACTTATGTCAAAGACATAAAAACCCATCATATAGCCTTATAAATTAATTTAAAACTCCATTTTCCCCATTATTTCCTCAAATTTTGTAAAATCATGGATACTTTTTAATAAATAAATGAAATTGTTAGAAGTATTTTTCAGTACATGAGATCATGAAAACACTTTAATAGTAAGTGGTACAACACACGTACAATCCAATGTCTAGTCATAAAAGTAATTCTGAAAATGAATTTACATTTACAATTATCTCTTCAAAAATGTGTTCTAGAAACAATATTATAAACTGCAAATTATGTGTATTTGATATCCATGTTTGATCCCTTCATGGATTAATAAATTCATAATATTTTCATTGGTTTATTTCAGTACATGCTACATTTTCCAAAATATTATATAAATTGAAGTGGTTCTCCTACTCCCTCCCTCTAATGCTAATTATAACGACATCTATTCTGGAAATTACTTTACCCACTAGTCCCCTACTATGATGATATTTTGGGATATTAATACTCTCCACATCATATTGGTTATTGATATGGTAATAAATTACTTTATAAAAACTTCTTACTTTACAATACATCCTTATGACCAACATTTATTTTTTATAAAACATTTTAGAGTATTCATATACTATTCAATGATGTATATCTGTCTAAAATTTATAATACCACATAGCTATATATCATTAAAAACATCGATTAAGTGAACTATATTATAAATAATGATTGTAGAAATAACATCTCAAATTCTCTTATTATGAAATTATATTATTTTCTGTAGTTGGAAACATCAATTGGCCTATGACATTACTACATATATAATTGGAAACGAAACAAACCCTTGTTAATTTATTGACTAATTTTTTATATAAAATTAAATTTAAAGATATATGTATTAAATATTACATCAAAATGAAACATTCATATGATTGCATGTACTTTAACATTATATTTGTAATTGACATGATATTCTTGATATTTGATGAATAAAACATTGAATCCTTTATATCATTTTGGATGTTTCAAAATTGATGAATCTATTTCATAGAAATAATATAAGTTTTTGGAGGAGGAGAAGTTCATCTTTCACCCCTAATAGGTGAAATCACTTTTGGTTCCCCCATGTAAATCATGTCAAATATAGCCATAATGAAAATGTTTTTTTTTGTAAGGTGGAATTATTAATGTGAAAATGAAATAATCAAATATATTTTTTTCAACATACATGACATCAAGATATTCTATTATTTACAAAAAAATATAGTTGATGTATACAAATAAATACCTAATCCCTTTTTTCTGACTGGTTTTTTTTATTGTTTTCAATGAATGTTTACTAAAAGAGACACCCATATTATTTAGTTTCTCAAATAGTTTTCAACCTATTGGTGGATAAAATGTTGTACATTCTTATTAAATGATATTTTTGAAGATTAGTGTTTTTCTTAAAGGGGAAAAGTTTTGTTGCCTTCAAATAATATATTAAAAAAAATATTTCAACGTAGCTATGTGTGGACCTTGATTAGAAATGGGACACCCCAGAGTTCTTTAAATTGTATATCATGGAAAAAATTTCTAAGAAGGAATGTTATTTATCTCCCCATATAACATTTAATATAAAAGGAAATAATGAATTATATAATAATCATACAAGATAAACCCTAGATCACACAATAAATTTAGGTTTTGATAAATGTAACCAAATGAGAATCAATATCATTATGCAATTGTTTTGGTCCTAATATAAGTATAGGCAACATATTGTATTTTCACTTTATGAATAATCATAGTGGAATGTAATATTAGTAACAAAACTAGCCATTTACTATGAGTTCTCAATTATAATAAAAAATGATTAAATCTGTATTTAGATATCAAATAAAGATGGTTTCTTGTCAAATTTGTGAATTTGGATACGCATGAGAAACTTTCTTCTATTGAGGAGTTTTAACTATGTGAAGAAGTTCCCTATAATTATTTGTAATATCTGTATGCCACACCAATTTCTTTACGGCCTCCATTTTTTTTATGATTACGAAAGACATGGAATTATTGGATATTAATATACATTTGTTGAAGGAAATGAAAAATATTACTTGTATTGAGACACACCACTCTTACCAAAGTTTTTTAGTGACTCATAGTCATTGAGAAATAATATATAATCATTTTGACATTCATGTATTCTATCATAGATCATACCCACTGAACATGGAATTTGTTTAGTGTTATATGCTGAAAATGGAACCTTATTATATTCTGGAATAATATCATTAATAAGAGAGTATATTTCAATAATTATGGTGTAACTTTATTAGTTTTAAGTTGTTAAATTAAATAACATAAATATGGCTCGAAAAGTTTTATATTTATTTAAAAAAAGTGTACAATGGATTCATTTCCCAAATCATTATCTTCTAATATAGCTTTAGAAAACCATGATGTTCATCTTTAACTATCATTGTCATTTCCCTAGTACAATCTTCATAATCATTTTCAATTGTAATAACATCCTAGATATGATATTTATTATATTTTTAACATGTAGTAATATCAAGTGATCTATAAAATCTAGTGTTTTCTCAATCACTGGGAAAATTCAGTTCTTCCCCATGTTTAGTTCTTCCTTTATAACTTTCATTTATTCTGTGAAAGGTTAAGTATATTTTTTAGTCCTTTTAACTATTTAGTCTTAAATAACAACTATGTAAACATGGATAATGAACATGACAAAGTAAATATTCATGATCTTTTGAAAAATTGAAGAACTATTTAACCCCATTTATATAGTATTTTATAATAGGATTGGCATCCAACCATTTTCTATTCATATCCATCATATTTGATTCTACAATATTCAAAGTTAACTACAAAATAGATATTGAAAATGTTCGAACATATAACCCAAAAGGAATTTATCTATATATACACAGAAGAAGTCATCACATTTGACATAAATTTTAATTGCATCAACAACATGTTAAAACATATATGGTTGAAGACTCATATTCCATACACTAACTATCGTCCCCAAAGAGATATTTCCTAATTCAACTTTTTACTGCATCCTTAAGACATGTGAACCATTATTTCATTTAATGGTTTGATGATTTTATAATTATTAATTTTTTATATTAATTGCATTAAATATTTTAATCAATCAATTTCTAAATTAAAAAATTACTGAATTTTTTTTAGTTCCCCATTAATTTAATATTTTAGGAAACATATTCCTTCATCTAAATCATTAGCTTGAAAATAAAATGAAAATATAAAATAGGATTGATGAGGAGGCCAAAAAACCAATCCTGGTGGATCATACAATGTTGTGGTGTATAATAATGTGATTTGGGAAAATGTTCATGTCTTTAATGTGTTCTATAAGTTAATTTTGTATAGTATGATATGTGAAACAACAAATTCATCACTTCATTTTTAACGTCCTTTAAAAATTGATCCTTTTCAACATCCCATCAATTTTTGATACATTTTATTATGTTGATAAATTTAACTGTGAATTTGTGGGAATAACACATGTCTTTATATAAATTTCTACCCTATTGATAATAAACACATATTTTATATCAATTTTTTTAAATTTGGTTTACTTTTAAATGAATCACACACAAATATATAATTTTAATAAATCCTGATTAAGATAAATTATATCTATTTAGTAAAATAATATATCAAATGATGGAATAATTTGAATTATTAAAATATGATTTTATGGTATTTTTTACATCATATTAAAATTATTTTAATTAATTTATTCATATAAAACCATGGAATGGTCCAAATAATATTTTTTTCATATTCTTCATTTTTTAATATTCAAAATAACAATTTTAATATACCTTGAGATTTTAAAAATAATGAAGATTATGCGTAGAATAAGAAAAATGATTCATTTATCCAAAATAACCCAAATTTTAAATTTTAAATATAACGAATAAGATAGATATCCCAAATAATATTTTAATGATTAATGGAATTTACAAAATAAACAATTGTGTTATTATAATTAATAAAATTATTGTTTTGAAATTTTTAATTATGAAAAATAGAAATTTCAAAAATTTTTTTCTCTAAGTAGAAAATAATATAAAATTTTAAAAAAATGTTTAACGACATTAGGGGAATTATATTAATTATAATGGAAAAAAAATGTTTACAAGATTTTTTTGAATATTTTTAATTAAAAGATCAATAAAAACATATTTCTCTAGATTTACCACTGGAAATTAGTAAATTATTATAGTAAAATTGATAGTATTTTTCATTTTTTAAAATATATAGAGAAAATTCAAATAACAATGAAAAAATTAAATAATATTTCTAAAAACATTGTGAATCAAAGGGAAACTACATTAGAATCGATTGGGATATTGTTTTTGTTGAGTTCAAGAGAGAAAGAAAGTTAGAAAAAAATAATGCCATTTTGGTTTCCAATGGGAGGTTATTTTAATGGTATAATAAGAAGAACCAAAAATCATCTGAGTCAGAAAAAAAACATCGATTAGAAGAGAAGAACTAGAAATAATGACAATAAGCACCAGAACATCAAAAAGATGAGAAGAACCAACGAGAAGACCAAAAAAATATAGAAAACTAATAATGTTTAATTAAAAAATGAATAGAAAATTACATACCTTAGACATAATGGTTAGTTTGACTAATGGATTCGAGTGATATGACAACATGATTCAACACTCCTAAGATCTTGTATGGCACGATAAGGGGAGATTATGATTAGGATTCATTGAAAATAGGGGAAGGTGTTTTACCAATACTAGTATAAAACATTGATAAAAGATAAATTTATCTGTGCCAAAATTTAAAAATAGTTAAAGCTAAGGATTTTCATTGATAAAAATGCGCTATTTAATAATACGTTTATTATCACAAATTTATAAGAACTGATAAATGTTCCTTTTACCAGTACTTCATATAGCGTTGATAAATACTAGTAAAATATGAAAAGTAAAAGTAAAAATAAAAAACTAAAAATTTAAAAATAATTATTTAAAAATTAATGTTGAGAATTAATTAATAGTAAACATAATAAATATTAAAAATAATGTAATTGTAAATTTTTATAAAAAATAAATATTTTTTTATATTATATTTATTAATACAAGAAACAATATTAGGATAAATGTGTTATAATATAATAAATGTATTAATATTATGAAAAATGAATAAATAATATTAAATATGAAATTAATAAAAATATTAAAAATGAATAAAAACTATTAATAATATACTTTTCAAAATAACAAAAATATTTTTTTAAAATAAAAATGAATAATTAATAATGACTGTGCTAAAATAAAAAACATTTCAATTATATTTTAAAATGAAATTGAAGAAATAAAAATTATTCAGAATATAAATAATATATTAAAATAAAAATGTGTAAATAATAATAACATAAATTAAAATTGTATTAAAAATATTAAATATTAATAAATAAATATAAGTAAATAAATATTAGTAAATAAATATTAAAAATTAATTTATTTTGGAAATACTGAATGAATCAATATTGAAAACGAATAAAATTAAAAAATATTGAAAGGGAATAAATGTAAAAAATGAATATATAATAAGTGGTGAAAAATATAAAAAATGAATAAAATATAATTTACAAAGGAAATAGATTTCAAAATATTTTTTAAAAAATGGTTATTTATTTATATAATTTAGTATTATATTAACCATTAAATTTAAAAACAAGACATTTATAAAAGTATTGTTTATTAAAAAATAAATTTTAAATGTATAACGATTATTGAACAAATATATTAAAAAATGAATAGATATGAGTTATATGAATTTCATACATATTAAAACTATTGAATAGTGATATTTAAACATTTATAAATAACTTTAATAAAGAATATATTTCCAAATTATTAGATGAATAATTATTAAAATTGAATAAATATTCAATAGGAATAATTAAAATTATATATTAAAAATAAAGAAATATTTAAAAAATAATTTTAAATGAAAAATTATTTAAAATGAATAATATTTGACAATTAAAATAAAAAAATCAGCATGTATTTAAAAGTGAATAAATTTTATTAATTATATCAGTTTAATAAATATATAAAATGAATAAATATTTATTTAAAATTAATAAATATTAAAAGGAAAATTTAAATAAAGTAAACTTATAATAAATTACTAATTATTAATGAATAAATTCTAATTGTATAATGATTTGAATAAATAAATTATTGAAATGAAATAAATATTAATTATATACCATATAAAGTTATTAAAAAAATTAAATATTAAGAAATAAAAAGGTATAAATAAACATTACACGTATAAAACATTATATAAATATTAAATTCTTGTATATATATTTTAATATAATATCCCTAATTTCATTTTAAAACATCGATGAATTTTCTTGTCACTCTGTATAAGTAAATATACATATACTATAAAGAGATATGTCGAATTGAAAAAATATCTTTTCTTATTATATACTAAAATATTCGTATATATACAATCAGACATGCACATTACATTCAAACACGTACACACTGTAACATCCTAGTCCCAGGTGCCACTCAACGAGTGCCTTAATGCCGGTTCGCCACAAGACCTCATGCACATTTCCCAAAACACCAGAGGCCACTGACTAGCAGCGAGGGCCCAGGTCTGATAGTGGGGAAACTATGCCCTCAATTGTCAAAGTGTAGCGCAACGGAATTTAAATAAAACATATAACAAACATCGGAAGGATTAAACCATACACATCTGAAGTAAACTACAGTAGTGGATATAACCAATAGTATATAAATGATGATGATACATGTTTCATGTTCTATGAAAACAACCAGAACATGTTATTCATCAATGCAATACAACAAAAGAAGAGTACAGAAAAATAAGAAAAATAGCTGGTAGCGGCATCACAAGCCTAGGCTCGGTCCCATGCCCTCCTACTCCTCAGCAACAGTCAAGTACCTGTATAGGGACTCTTTCCCCTATCTACACCTGTAGAAACATAATCTGTTTGGGCAGAAAAGCGTGACCCAAATAGGGTGTGAGAAATATTTCTCAATAGGCACCCACCAAAGGCACGTGCCCAACTGCATGTAACCATGCAACAATAGTGTGTAGTACTCAAATGAAATAAAGTAAGCAGTACTCAAAAGTAACTAATTACCAGTTATATTTCCATTTTATTATCCATTTAATCCATTTAATATAAGAAATCACCACAGTTCATTTCTAGTAAACAACTAGTGTCCTCAGGCACGTAAACACCTACCCTCGGGTAACAAGTATCCAACAAAATAATCTGCCCTTAGTCATAACATAGTTTTCCCTTAAGCGTAGGTAGTGTCTCCCATAGGCACAGATTCAGCTGCCCACATGCACATACAAAGTTTCCCTCAGGCCGAAATAACTACAGACCTCGGGCTAAATAGTGCAGTGCCTATAGGCTAATCACAACAACGCCCTCAGGCTAAACAGTTAACTGGGCCATGCCCAACATATTAAATTACAATAAACAAGCAATTCCTCTCAAGTTAATTCTACACTTACTTTATTAAAGGCATACCCTTTCGTATCCGGCCAAATTTCATAACAGTAGAACGTACCCCCAGGGTGGTTCCAGATCCATGAAATGATCCCAAATAGCCTTTTATTATCACAATTTAATCTCCTATGAAATTATACGCATTTAAATATAGCGACGGCCTCAGCCACATGACACCCCAACATGGGTTCATGTCACGAAAACGCACAAAAACGCACGACATTTTGGAAATTTACACCAAGGCACCTACCTTATATGCCAACGAACGTTATACCCGAACACCGACTCCAAAAACGCCCAAGAACGGCGTAGATCTGAAGAAGAACAAAACCCATTAAAACGTAAATAACATCCCCTCTACAAAGAATTGGTATGAACGATACTAGGAGAGGAGAGGGAATACCAGTGTGGTTCCAACGAGATCGTCTGAATCCGAATCCGATTCCAGACAAACAACCGGCTGATATTTTAAGGTTCGGCCATCCTCCTTGGCTCCAAAATTGATCAAACGCCTCCTTTTCGAAAAGAGGAAACTACTGCCTATTTTATGACGAAAAAACAAAGTACACAGCGTGTACTTCCTTTATTTTACTGTTCCTCTGGAGGCACTTCCACACTATTCGTCCGTTGACATTAGTACACGACATGTACACCCGAGTACACGACATGTACTGTTGCCCAGCTGGCGGATGCTCCACCACCATACTATTTATTCTTTCCGACTGACTACACGGCGTGTAAGGTACCACTACACGGCATGTAGTCGGTTCCTACACACTTCATCACTGACATGGCTACAAGCCCCGTGTACCCATCCCACATGGCCAAAAGTACACGGCGTGTGGAAAATTACACGACATGTAGTTCCGAAATTTAGGATTTCCCCCTATTTTCCATGTTTTCTCAAAAGAATTAAGGAAAAGGAAAAAGAAGAAGCTCGTACCTCAAAACTAAGAAATGAGTTCTTACAAACATCCCCCCTTATATCAATTCGTCCCCAAATTACCCTTCCAAGGGTGGCGAAGATAAATCTTAGAACAGCTCTGGCTACTGAGCACCTACATCAGCCTCCCGCTCCCAGGTCTCATCCTGCACTCGGCCATGCTGCCATAGCACCTGTACGAGTGGAACAGACCGGACATGGAGAACCTATGTTCTCCTATCAATGATAAGGACCGGATGCTCCTCAACGGACGCATCATGCTGAATCACAACCCCCTCTGGCTAAAAGGTGTGAGACGGGTCGGAATGGTAGCGACGCAACTGAGACACGTGGAAGATATCGTGCTTGGATTGGTACCGCTGCGGTAACTGCAACCGATAGGTAACTAGCCCGAATCTCTCCAGAATCTCAAATGGCCTCACATACCTCGGTGAAAGCTTACCCTGTCTCCTGATCCACTTGTGTCCCAGCCTCGGTGAAACACGCAAGAAAACCTGATCCCCGACCACGAACTCCAAAGGTTTTCTGTGGTGATCAGCAAAAGACTTCTGACGAGATTGCATGGTAGCCATCCTATTTCGTATCAATTAGACCTGCTCAGATGTCTCCTGCACGAGCTGTGGTCCCAGTAAAGCTGCCTCACCTACCTCTAACCAGCACAAAGGTGACCGGCATTGCCTACCATATAAATCCTCATATGGTGTCATCTCAATAGTCTCCTGAAAACTATTGTTATAGGAAAACTTGATTAAGGGTATATGCTTCTCCCAAGAGCCCCCAAAGTCTAGGATGCATGCGCGCAACATGTCCTCTAGCACCTGTATCGTACGCTCTGACTGGCCATCAGTCTGAGGGTGGTATGATGTGCTCAGAAGAACCTGTGTACCCAGTGCCCTATCAAAACTCTGCCAGAAACGAGACGTAAAGCGGGGGTCCCTATCTGAAATGATATAACGAGGGACCCCATGAAGACGCACGATATCTCAGATATACATCCATCTGAGCTCTTCAACACCGAAGGTCTCATTGATCGGAAAGAAGTGGGATACCTTCATGACTCTGTCCACAACAACCCACACGACGTCATTGCCTCGAGGTGTCCTTGGAAATCCCATCACAAAATCCATCGCTACATCATCCCATTTCCACTCTGGAATGGGTAACATCTCTAATAGCCTAGCTAGCCTCTGGTGGTCCACCTTCGCCTACTGACAGGTGGAACACCTCGTAACAAAACCAGATAAATCTCTCTTCATACCCGACCACCAGTACTGATGCCTCAAGTCATGGTACATATTGGTAACCCCGGGATGAACTACACAAGCTGAAGCATGAAACTCTCGCATCATCTCCTCGTGTATATCCCATGGAACCCATACACATCCATGGAAACTCCAAACCTCATCATCGCCTATCGTCCAACCAGGAGGAGGGTCCTCACTTTCCACCGACTCCCGTAGAACTAGGCCTTCTAAATCCGATAGTTGTCTCATCCTCACTATATCCAGGAGGGTAGAAGTCACAGTTAATGATGAAAGGTAAGTCTACCCCTGACTGTCATGCACCTCCAGATGCATCTCAAAGAACAAAGCCCTGAGCTTCCACTCAGCACTGGCCTCCTGCACTGCATGTATCTGAGTCTTCCTGCTCAGTGCATAGGCTACTGTATTACCTTTACCAGGTGTATAGGCAAGCTCAAAATCGAAGTATTGTAGGCACTCAACCAATCTCCTCTTCCTCGGATTCAGGTCAGGCTGAGTAGAAATATACTTGAGGCTTTTGTGGTCAGTGAAAACCACAAAATTCATTCCCAATAGATAATGTCTCCAACAGCGCAACACATGAACAACAACAACCAACTCGTGATCATGCGTCAGGTAATTCCTCTCATGTGGCCTCAACAGCCAAGACCCATACACAACAACTCGGTCGCCCTGCATCAACACTGCTCCCAGACCAATCCCTGATGCATCACAGTACACTGTATAGCTCTTCCCCTACTCTGGGAGTATCAGGATCGGTGCTGATGTAAACCTTCCCTTCAGGTCCAGAAAATCTATCTCGCAAGCTTCTGAGCAAACAAAATTCACCCCTTCTTAGTCAGACCCGTCAATGGTGATGCTAAGCGGGATAAGTCGTATATAAAGTGTCTGTAGTAACCCGACAGCCCAAAGAAACTCTGTATCTCAAACACATTCTTATGCTGCTCCTAGTAAGCTACTGCACTCACCTTCTCTGGGTCTACTGCAACTCCTTCCTCTAAGATAATATGACCCAGGAAGTGAATCTGGTCCATCCAAAAGTGGCACATTGAGAGCGTAGCATATAGCCGATGCTCTCTCAGTGTACTCAATATGATCTCAAGATGGGTGGCATGGTCGTGTCGAGTGTGAGAGTACACCAAGTTGTCGTCCACGAATACTACCACAAAAGAATAAAGATACGAATGGAACACATGATTCATCAGAGCCAAGAAAACTGTCGGCGAGTTCGTGAGTTCGAACGGAATAATCAAGTACTCTTAGAGACCATATCTACTCTGAAAAGCTTTAAGTGGTATATCTGAAGGTCTCACGCATATCTGATGATATCCTAATCTCAAGTCAATATTCAAGAACACTCGAGCTCCACGAAGCTGATCAAAAATATCATCTATCCTCGGAAAGTTCTATCGGTTCTTGACCGTCAACTGGTTATGCTTCCGATAATCCACGCAAAGTCTGAGGGTACCATCCGCCTTCTTCGCAAAAAGGACTGGAGAAAACCAAGGAGAAGTACTGGTTTAGATAAATCCTTTGCCTGTAACTCCTATAACTGCCTCTTGAGCTTCTACAGCTCAGGTGTAGCCATCCTATAAGAAGGAATGGACACCGGTGCTGCTCCTTGCACAAGCTCGATAGAGAAATCCACCTCACGCACCGGATGTAGACCAGAAAAGTCATCTGAGAAGACATCCCTAAAACGATCAACAACTAGAGGGAAATCTGTCTGACAAGTCCCATGATCATCCAGATATAAGCTCGCAATCTGGGCTATGACTCCACCTCGCCCATGATGCTCTGGTCCAGCTCGACTCACCTGAACATCCCATTTTCCCTTGTATAAAAACTCTCCACCCTCTAGTGACGTGAAACGCACCCTGCAATGATAGAAGTCTACAATGGATCGAAAGGGAACTAACAAGTCCATCTCGAGAATGACGTCATAGCTCATCATCTCTAAGAAATAGTGGTCCCAAAGAATGTGACACCCTCCAAACTCAAGGGGGAACTCTTTACTCTGACGCACACCAACCGTCCTAGCCCCCAACGGAGTGTCTAGCGTCATGGTATCAGAATAAGAAGAAACACCGAGCACAAGTCTCTCCACAATGAATACAGATATGAAACTATGTGTAGCACCTGTATAAAAAATCATAGAAGATAAGACAGAAGCTACTAGAATAGTACCTCTGACGGTAGAAGGTGTGGGATCCTGCTCTTGCTGGGTCTGTTGCACTGCATTTTCCTATCCAGTGTTGCGGCCATGTGACACAGCCTGGCAACCCTGAGCTGTCCCGCCATACTGCCTCTGAGATCCTGGTGTCTGGATACCAAGACCATGACCACTATCTCTTCCTGCATGCCCTGACGTATTCCAGTTCCCTGACTGGTAAGAAGCCATTGGTCCTACTCCCGCATTCGAAGTCTTCACAAAACCCCTCTCACAAGCCACTGGTAGAAACACCCTACAAAAGCACTGCAAATGACCCATATTTCCACAAGCTCGACACTCCACTGCATCTCGTGGACACTGCGGTCTCTTGTGCCCCTCTCTACCACACTAGTAGCACATAACCTGGCTACCTGAAGCATTCTTCTGACTGGTACTTCTGCCCAAAGAGAAGTCTATCTGTCTCTTCCTCTTGCCAGCAGAAATAACACCAGTAACTGGTGATGAACCGCCCTGGACCACAACACTCGATTCACGCAGGTTCCTCTCTATAATCAACTCCTGGTTCACAATCGCGTGTATAGTAGGCAACCTGAAAACATTCACCAGTGCTCAGATGTCATACCGAAGACCATCCTTAAAACGTCGGGCTCTCAACATCTCATCCCCCACCAGCACGGGTGAAAAGCACTGATGCTCCGTAAAATGAGAAGAATAGTCCATCACCGATATTGCGCCCTATTGCAGATTCACGAACTCTCGATCTCTATCTGCTCTCAGCGTTTCGGGAAATAAGAAGTCATAGAAGTCTTCATGAAAAGCTTCCCTCGCCATGTCTATGTGATGCTCTAACTGGGAGGTAACCTCCGACCACCTCTTGGCGGAATCACGCAGCATGTAAGTCACGAGCTTGACACTCTTCCCTGGAGGCATCTCAAGATGTTCGAAAATAGTCTGCATCGATCCTAGCCAAGACTCTATAGCCTGTGGTCCGCCATCCCTTGAAAACGTAGGAGGATGATGCTTTAGAAAGATACGAGTCAGCTCAGCCATAGATGTCGCAGCCTGCGATGCCCCCTGAAAGGTCAGCATGAACCGCATAATGCCCTCACAGAACTGAGCCTCCGCGCCTATGTACGGTATAGTAGATGGCGATGCATCTGGATCTTCTGGAGGATCAACTGGTATCCCATGGCCCAGCATCTCCTGAGGATAATCATTGCTACTCTCCTGGTGAAAAATTCACGGTAGTCTAGGAGGCATGACACTACAGGGTCAAATGCACGCCTTAGATTCAATATTATTCATGCTGAAAGCGAAGGAACCACAAAGGAACAAGATGAAGAAGGCATTTCAAAATTTTCAAAACAAGACTACACGGTATTTACACTGACTACATGGCGTGTATGTGACTTTTCTTCCCCTGCCCGGGTCCTTACACACGACTAAGACACACGACTTCCTTTGAAAAAAACTACACGACGTGTATAATCTCTACGCGGCATGTACGGTGTTATTTTCCAACTCCCCGTGTCGTTTGTGACATGGCCAAATACTCAGCTTGAAACTACACGGCGTGTTACAGACATACACGGCGTGTACAACACCCTGTTTCCCAGCCACACGGCTAACACCACATGGTCTGTCCTCTGACAAGACTACAAGGCGTGTCCCATAGGTACACAACGTGTTCAGGGAGAGGTGACACCGGCCCGTGTTGTTAGTTACACGGCTGAGTCCCCAGGTCACACTACACGACGTGTTCATCATTGAAACGACATGTTTTGTACAGCAGTGCACCAACCCATGTTTTTTAGTTACACGACTGGACTCCGGGTCACACTACACGACCTTTCCATTCGGTACGTGGCGTGTTTTACCCAATCATTTCCCTACCCCGTGTCACCGCCCACATGGTTTGTGACATGGGAAGAGACTACACGACTTGTACTCAAAAAGTTAATTTTTCTTCCTGAAAAAAAGATCATACACAGCATGTATAAAAATACTACATGGCGTGTATACTGGGTTTCTAGATAGTATGCCTCCGAAACTTCCCCAGATCCTAGAAAATACCGTAAAACAACACCTATGTGTCATATTCCGACCCGTGAGGGCCCATACTCCCCACGAATCAAAGTATGACATCTTATCTATGTTATAACCAATAAACAGTCAATGATCCACCAAATTCTGGTAAATGTGGGCCCATAATCCACAAAAACCAATGTTTGGCATCAATTCCATAAACAAGCTCACACAAGAGAATACCCTGTCACAAAGCAGGTATTTATCAAGAAGCTATCACAACAGCAGGCTTTACTAGTAAATAAACCATCACAACAACATGCGAGTTTCTAAGGCACCTACATGGCATGAAAACTATGCATGGAATGTGATTTCTAGCATGTGCCTATATGATGAATGAGACAGAATACCCTCATCTCATCGGGTTTCAACTAAATAGAACCCACAGATAAAATATAAACAGCACAATACAAGTGTGTCACCCAACGGTGAAAACATTTCAACTGTAAAATTTGAAAAATCAAAAAAAATTCAAAATACTAGGTAGACTGGTTTTTCCATATGCACGGGTTAGCTACGCCCGGACACAGCTTATTACCAACTACCGTTCATCCTATCCCTGACTATGACTCCAAATATTAAGTCAATGTAAAGAACTCATCTGATACCACTTTGTAACGTCCCAGTCTCGGGTGCCACTCAACGGGTGCCCCGAAGCCGGTTTTCCACAAGACCTCAAGCGCATTTCCCTAAACGCCAGAGGCTGCCGACTAGCAGCGAGGGCCTAGGTCTGATATTGGGGAAACTATGCCCTCATTCGTCAATGTGTAGCGCATCGGAATTTAAATAAAACATACAACAAACAGCGGAAGCAGTAAACCATACACATCTGAAGTAAACTACACCAGTGGATATAACCAACAGTATATAAATGATGATGCTACATGTTTTAAGTTCTATGAAAACAACCATAAAATGTTATACATTAATGCGGTACAACAAAAGCAGAGTACAACAAAATAAGAAAAACAGCTAGCAACGACATCGCGAGCCAAGGCTCGGTCCCATGCCCTTCTACTCCTTAGCAACAGTCAAGTACCTGTATAGGGACTCTTGCCCCTATCTACACCTGCAGAAATATAATCTGTTCGGGCCAAAAAGCTTGACCCAAATAGGGTGTGAGAAATATATCTCAGTAGGCACCCACCAAAGGCTCGTGCCCAACTGCGTGTAAGTATGAAACAAAAGTGTGCAGTAGTCAAATGCAATAAAGTAAGCAGTACTCAAAAGTTACTAATTACCAGTTATATTGCCATTTTATTATCCATTTAGTCCATTTAATATAAGAAAACACCACAGTGCATTTCTAGTAAACAAGTAGTGTCCTCAGGCACGTAAACTCCTACCCTCGGGTAACGAGTATCCAACACGAGAATCTGCCCTCAGGCATAAGAGAGTGTTCCCTCAGGCGTAGGTAGTGTCGCCCACATGCACAAAGTCAGCTGCCCACAGGCACAGAAAATGTTTTCCTCATGCTGAAATAACTACAGCGCTCTGGCTAAAGAGTGCATTGCCCACAGGCTAATCACAACAACGCCCTCAGACTAAACAGGTAACCGGGCCATTCCCAACATATTAAAATGCAGTAAACAAGAAATTCCTCTCAAGGAAATTCAACACTTACTACAATAAAGGCATACCCTCGGGTATCCTTCCAAACAGCTAAACAGTGGAAAGCACCCCCGGGGTGGTTCCAGATCCAAGCAACGATCCCAACCGACATTTTATTATCACAATTTAATCACCTATGCAATTCTAGGCATTTAAATATAGCAACGGCCTCATCCACATGACACCCCAACATGGGTTCGTGGCACGAAAACGCACCACAGTTGGAAATTTACACCAAGCCACCTACCTTATACGCCAACGAATGTTATAGCCGAATGCCGACTCCAGAAATGCCCAAGAACGGCATTGATCTGATGAAGAACAAAACCCATTCAAACGTAAATAACTTCCCCTCGAGAAAGAATTGGTAAGAACGATACTCGGAGAGAAGAGGGCTTACCCATGCAGTTCCAATGAGATCGTCTGAAGCCGAATCGGATACCAGACGAACACCTGGCTGATCTTCAATGCTTCGGTTGTCCTCCTTGGCTTCATAACGGCTTAAACGACTCCTCTACCAAAAGAGGAGGCTACTGCCTGTTTTAAGCCAAAAAAACAAAGTACACTGCGTGTACTTCTGAGTACACGGCATGTACTTCTTTCATTAAACTGTTCCTCTAGCGGCACCGCCACACTGTTCATCCGTCGACATGAGTACACGACATGTACTCCCAAGACACAGCGTGTACTGCCCCCCAGCTGGCGGCTGCTCCACCGCCTTATTGTTTATGCCTGCCGACTGACTACAAGGCATTTGAGGTACCACTACATGGCGTGTAGTCGGTTCCTACAACCTTCGTCGCCGACATGGGGACACACCCCATGTACCCATCCCACACGGCCAAAAGTACACGATGTGTGGAAAAGTACACGTCATGTAGTTCCAATGTTCGGGATTTTTCCCCATTTCCCATATTTTCTCAAAAACACTTAAGGAAAAGGAAAAAGAAGAAGCCCGTACCTCAAAACTAAGAACCGAGTTCTTACACACACATACATATACATAGACACACACATACAAACACATACACACACACACACACATACACGCACACATACACACACATACACAAACATACATATCCAGACACAAACAAACATATACACATGCACATAATCATTAACAAAGAAATTCACATAGACATACACATTCAAATTCACATACACATACAGATACAGATACACAAACACAAACACATACACATACACATACACAAACACACACACATACACAAAGACAAACACATGCACATACACATACACATACACATACACATACTGATACACAAACACAAACACATACACAAACACACACACTTTCATAGACACATACACACCCACATACACATACAGATGCACAAAGACAGACACAGACACATACATATACACATACACATAAACATACACATACACAAACACAAACACATACGCAGAAACATACACATACACATACACATACGCAGAAACATACAGATACACACACACACACACACACACTAACACACACACACACATACACACACACACACACACATACACAGAAACATCCACAAACACAAAAAGACACACACACACACACACACACACCCAGACACACACACACACACATACACATACACATACACATACACATACAAATACACGTACACATACACATACACATACACGTACACATACACATACACGTACACATACACATACACATACACATACACCTACACATACACATTCACATACACATACACATACACATACACATACACATACACATACACATACACATACACATACACATACACATACACATACACATACACATACACATACACATACACATACACATACACATACACATACACATACACATACACATACACATACACATACACATACACATACACATACACGTACAAATACACATACACGTACACATACACGTACACGTACACGTACACGTACACATACACATACACATACACATACACATACACATACACATAAACAAACACATACATATACCCGTACACATGGAAAAACACATACACAGATACATACATATACACAGACAAAGACACATACAAATACACAGACACATACACATACATAGACACATACGTAGACATAGACACATACACAAGCACACACACACACACACACATACACATACACATAAACTTACACATACACACACACATACACATACAAAGATACTTACACAAACACATACACATACACATACACATACACACAAAAACACACATATACACACACATACACATACACATACACAAACACATACACATACACATACACATACACAGACACAGACACATACACATACACATACACATACACATACACATACACATACACATACACATACACATACACGTACACATACACATACACATACACATACACATACACATACACATACACATACACATACACATTCACATTCACATACACATACACATACACATACACATACACCTACACATACACGTACACAAACACAAACACATACACATACTCATACAAATACACATACACATACACATAAACATAAACATACACATACACATACACATACACATACACTTACACATACGCATACACATACACATACACATACATATAAACATACACATACACATACACATACACATATGCATACACATACACATACACATACACATACACATACACATACACATGCACATACACATACACATACAAATACACATGGATATACACATGGGCATACACATGCACAAACACATGCACATAAACATACACACATCGACATACACATGCACATACACATACACATCCACATCCACATACACATCCACATACACATACACATACACATACAAATACAAATACACATACACAAGCACACACACACACATAGACACATACCCATACACATACTCATAGGCATGAACAGACATAGACAATACACATACTCATACACATACACAAATGCATACATACAAACATACACACAAACACAGAAACAAACACACACACACATATATATATATTTATTTTTATATGCATATATAGGCATATACACATACAATCCAGTACACCCACATATTCGCATACACATGTGTAAAAAAATATCCATTCAGATACACAAACGTAAATATACTACATAAACATACAAATAGATTATAAATTCAAACACAAACTTTATAAGGACCCACCCTTAAAACGTTACATAATATGAAGTTTCCATTCAAGAATTCACATTCATAAATTTTGAGGGTCATTATGGTTTAGTGTTTTAGAGAATTAGGTTATAATTGTTACATAGAAAACTCATATATTTAAAATTGGATATATCTTCTAAATGTTGATTATTCTATCAATATAATAATTTTAAAATGAAACACATCTTTTTTTCTTTAATGTTTTCTAACTTTCAAAAGGAATTATTTTTTGTTCTTACACAACCTTAAAAGCTGTATAAAACATTTAAAAACATAGGATTATCTCAAAAATCATCGTAAGGGACATAAAAGATTGAAATATGTTAGTTAAGTGAAAATCCAAAGAAACCAATAATTTCTTTCCTTTTAAATAATTATTCAATGATTCAATAAAATTAACTATATCAACCTGAGAAACACATAAATTTTTGTCAAAAAAAATTTTAAACACCATATAAATAAAATAGAAACCCATTTTAGGAAACATATAACATTATATTCATTATGCATATTAGAAATAAATCAAAGTCTATTAAATACATAAGTGAAACCTCCCTAATTAACTCATTCATTGAATTTGATGATATGAAACAATACTCGCTGTATTAAATAGATATATCAGGCTAACCCATCGTATATTTTGTATGGGTACTATCGATCATATATTAAATTCCAGGCTCAAAAATAATTCAATCATTTCCGTGTTCATCGATCGTATTGGTTATATCAACCCCGAACATCATCATCTATAATTCTCATGTATCATATCATAATTTTTTTTAATATTTCACCTTTCATCTTAAAACAACTAAAAAAATATTCTATGATAATATGTAATTCAAATTCAGTTATCAAAATATAAATTCTTTTTAAAAAATCATTCTCAAAACTAAAATTCCCATAAAAAAGGGAAGACGAGTCTTTTAAAGAAAACATTGAAGCTTATAAAGGAATTGAAATATCAAATAATGGTTATAGGTGTGGGAAAATCCGTTTACTCAATATACATTTAAAATAAAACATTCTACTTTTCTCATGTAAATAATATCAAAACATTCTATATAAAATACATTGAAATATTCATTTACAAAACATTAATATGAAATCCAATAAGATAAAAAAATTACATTTTTAAATTAATTTACTTCTATATAAACTAATCCATCTAATAATTTTTTATAACATAGATAATGAATAATTTTTTTTATAAAATTAATAATGATGTCATTTAAAAGGAGGTTTCTAATTTAGTGTCTTATAATTGGATTTTAAATGGTCATGTGTATAGTTTATCTTCCTGAATAATGAAATTATGCTAATTATTTAATTTCTTAAAAAAATTTCATTTTATTACATGAAATATAAAAATAATTATTTTAATAAGTCCTTATACATTTATTTGATCATATTCAACTCATATGTACAAAATGAATTTGGTACATTTACTATAGTCTAATAGTTAATTTTTAAATCATCTATAGAATAAAAATAGTGAAATAATTAAAATTAATAGAAATAAATTATTATTTTAAAAACAGTAAGAAAATATTGTTATGAAAAATGATTTGTGTTTCCATCATAGAGAAGAGAGATCATTAATACGCATGATCAACATTTTATATTTTGAAATGATCATAATGAAAAGAAGGTAATTGAGGTTGTTGTCTATTATACACACAACTGACAACTTCAATTCATATTTTATGGATGTTCATATGGATATAGGTAATGAAATTAATGTAAAAATTATTTTATATGGAATATATAGTTTTATTAATTAATTATGGTTAAACAATATTTTAATGATGGATAATAATAAGTAAGAAATAATTTTGTTTCAAGATATTCTTTTTTTCAGAAAACACAATTTGTTCACATTATTCCCTAAAAGGATGGTATTATTCCCAAACTAAGACCTCTGGAGCATTATAATGGGTACTAGGAAGAAATTATGGAAGGAATTTAAACAAAATGCTTATTTTTTTTGAATAAATGAGTATAGGGTGTTCTCTTTAATTAGTGAGGTGTGGGGCACTCCAGGAATTACATCAAATATTAAATTATTACAAATTAATATAAATCAATTTTCATGGAAAATGACTCAAAATGATAAAATTTGAATTTTGGTTCATTATAATTATATATTATCTTTTATAATATAATTTTGACAGGTTATGGTTATGCTTAAACACTTATTTTTAATTTTTAACACCACATTTTTCTTTTTGACAATTACCATGATTTCAATGTTTCCTATTATTTAGGTGTAATAAAAGTCACTATAAAAGAACAATTAATACCTAAATGAAACATGGTTGACATTTGAAACTATATCCCATTATATTTTACAAATATATTATCTTAATTAATTTTGAATAATTTAATAAACTGTTGATTATAATAAAATATCAATACTATTATTTTTAAAAATACATGAAATAGTATAAAATAACATGATTCGAACTAAGGACAAATTGTTCAATAATGACATGGGATCAAATATAAGTATTCTAGGGTTTTAATATAATTAAATATCACATTTTACAAGTTTATATATTATATAAAAACTTTTATTTTTTCTTTATCCCACTATTTATCAAATTTTATCTTTATCTGTAGTGATGAATATTCAATATTAAAGAGAGATAATTTTTCTTATAATGTAAAAATATTCTTCAAAATGGAATGGTGATTATATTTTAGACCATTTATCATCATATTTTTTCTCATTCAAGTTTTTATGTTTTTTAAAATAATTTAATAATATATTATTTTACATAAAAATATCATTAATTTCATATTTGAAACTATTAATTTATTTTTACTTTACATTTATTATGATATCAATGGAATTAATATATAAAAATTTCTTAAATCTATAATTGGTGACATTTAACTATAAAATTCTTTGTAAACTATAACTCGATCAAAAAAATATTAAGAACCTGCCTGGATACCCTGGAACCATGATAATGAGGTCGGTCATGACATAGCCTGAAGGTAATTCCTGATCCCAACATGTTGGAGACAAGCACATGGAATCATACAATTTGAATGAGGGAACTAATTTTTCACAAAGACAACAAAATTAAGAAAAAACCCAATATTCGTACATGAAAAATTTAATATTGAGAATTGATCCAGAAGTCAAACAGGAAAAATAGGCCCATGATAACCCCCAAAGTACCATAAATTTGGAAAACAAGCCATGCAGTAGTGGACACTACACTCCATTCCCAAGTATCAACATCTAGAACCACCTCTAAGTGGTGCTTTACCCTTACTTGAACAAGGAAAGAGACAATCTACAAACACCTATAGGCACATGTTGGGTGTGAGCTAAAATCCTAATAGGGTCTCATCAAGGATTCAATAAAAATATGAAAATTTTAATTAATTAAATAAATATTTAAATTTTAATTAAAAATACATGAAATTTTAATTTAATATATAAATAAAATCATGCATTGAAATATTTTTAAAAATTGCTTTAATAGATATTTTATACAAATTAATGTATATACATTCATTAGGAATGTGTAAAATAGTTTACAAATAATGGAATATTTTTAAAATATAAAAAAAAAAAAACACTGTCATATTCCAAGAGGTACGATAGTTCCAGGCTATGTAATTGGCTCACACTCCAATTTTTATCATGTAAATATATGTACACGCATCCCTTAGAAGCTGGTCAAATGGAACCTATCCCCTTCCCATCGTGGATGTGACAATAAGTGCACATATTATTAGTTTTTTAAAGCATTAATAAAGTGGTTTCTAGAACAACTCAATAATAATTTAGGATTTCATGTTCTCTAAAACAATATATTACAGGAAATATATTTCAAACAATTTTAAATACAGTTCAACACATTTTCCATTTCAATATGTTGATTTTTATTTTAAAAAAACATTTTTTAGTCAAATCATCTATTTTACAATATAAAACTATTGGGTATATATGAGAACAATTTTAACTTGTTTTAGTAAAATATAAAATTCAAGTCATTTACGTGAAGTAAATTTCACAATTTAAATTTCACAATATAAATTTCATAATTTCGCATGAATTTCATAAATAAACCCCAATTAATTTTGATTTTTGGATTTCCCCATTTTCATCGAATGGAAACTCAAATACCAAATTTATATAAAATTAGGTTTTTATAATATATGAAAAGTAAATTTAAATAAATTAATAAATTTATGGTTTATTAAATTAGAAAAATATAATTCGGACAACCTATCTAATATCATAGGATCATGAAATGAAATATCAACAATGAGAATTATAAATAAAGATCATCAACAATAGATATTCAAGAATAAAACTAGGATTCAATATAAAAAATAATTATATTATATCCTCCAAAAACATGAATGTATAATAAACCGTATGGAGGATGTAAGATCGATTGAGACAAACAGAATGTGGAGGGGAATCTTATAGGGAAGAGATTGAACGTCATTTTCTTAGAATTGATTCTATTCTAGAGGGGTATCAATTGGAATTAATCACTTTTGGGAGCATCCATGGAAGAAAAAATCTTTTTGGTTATTTTAGGTATGTTGGGTACTTAAATCAAGGGTTTATAGATTTTAAAACTAATTTTTTTTGTTAATTATATATTTTATGAATGGTTAGCTGGGAAATGTCGAACGGTTAGAAAATCCATGTATTGTAGCTATACACCCCCTTTTACTAGAGGTGAACAAGTTCTAATAGGTGAGTGCATGGTTTTTGAGACCATAAAATAGACCAGGAAACCCCCATTATTTGGGATTTCAAGGTTGCCACTGAGAGGGAAATTGGTTTTGGGAAACCATGTGCCAACATGCATATCCATGAAACATTTAATGTTTCCTAAATATTACCCAAATCACCCAAAAATGAAAACCAACAAAATTATGGTCAAAATAGGAGTTTAGGAATACCTAAAAATAGTAACAAGATGTTAAAAAACCTCCAAAATATAAACATTTATCCCCATAAATCCTGTTAATATGCTTCCATGTCAAAATTTGAGGCCACTACTCTCTCATCAGTGCCTTCCCCTCCCACGTCTCATGAGACTTAGAATTTTTATTCCATAGAACTTGAACTAATGGAATCATCCCCCCATGAAGTACCATGGTTTTCGAAACAACTATCTTAACTAAATTCCCATTCATAGATAAATTATGATCGACATACAGATCTATCTTTCTCCAAACATGAGATGGATTAGAAAGATACTTTTATAGATATGATACATAGTACATGATATATATCGAAATCAACTATGATTGATGTTCTAAATAATAATTACATTTCCCCAGACACTCAAAAACCTAGATTGGGCTCCCAAAATTAGGAGAATGTTTCCATTACCTCCCAAGCTATCGACATCCCAAATGAGGTCAATCATTCAGGAACACCTAGTCACCAACATAAAATTCCTATGGTCTAATACAATGATCATTATGAGAAATATACTAGATCTATAACAACAAAATTATATAAGGAATAAATTTAATCATTGCCATAGTCTCTTGAACCATGATCTATCTATCCTTGGACATTTAACCAATCTCTGACCAACAAAACAGTGATCTACATGTCTAGAAGTAAAATGCCACAAAATGAGTCATTCTTATCGTGGTCCTGTATAATATTTTAAATATGAACTCAACCATACCTAGATGGTTATCCTATGTCCCACCAAAGTAATGATCACAAGTGCAAATAATATCTTAATGATTTTTTTTAGAACATTTTGCCTATCCATATAACTATGGACGGTATGTTGTACTAAAATGGATCTGGGATCCCAATACCACAGGAAGGCCTCTCTAGAAGTTATAAGTGAACCAACAACATATATCAGATACTATAGTAGACGGAACAATAAGAAAATAAATGATCTAATTCAAATAGATATTTCTAGACTTCTTAACTACGGTTTTACTATGATTAGTTATAAATTTAGAGGAGTGGGTTAGACTACCAATATTAACCCATATTATAACCTTATTTCTCTTGGAACATGGAAACATAACCACAAAGTCCATATATATTTCATCCCACTTCAAAGTTGGAACTACAAGTGGATGAAGAATTCATTAAGGTCTGTGGTTCTTAGAATTGACCTGATAACTTGTATAACAACGATTGAAAAAACTAATAATGACCAATCTCGTACATGGACACCAGAATCATCACTACTTAACATAGAACATATTTTTGGTTCTTTAGTAAACAACCCACATGGAGTTATAAATGAAACCCAGTATATATTTCCTTATCTCAAACATCAAAAAAATGGTCCAAATAACGTACAATTCTTTCATAAGAGAACGACCAGTCATCTACGGTCTACCCACCATAAAGAGAGTGTCTGGTGTTACAGAATTCATCATCAATATAGTATTCTAAAAGGATCAAATCAAAAAGAGATGATTTCATCTAAACAATAGCCATGGAAACCTTGTTCCATAAATCCAAAACACCAACATGAATCTATGAGAAAAGATCCATCAGGTTACACTATTCTAATGATTATTTCCTAATTGGGTTATAAGTTTACAGTTCAAATATTATTTAATGAAATTTTTTCCCTGGGGTATAGGTGAGTTCCAAATCGACAGATTTGAGGTATTCCACCTAATTCCTCTAGTGGGGGTTCAAATATTTTTTTCTACAATATATTACTCAAAAAAATATGGTAACAATGACATGGTAAAAAATTCTCCAAAAAGGTAATGATGCTAAATCTTATGAATGTTCATGATATTTGTGAGTTAATGGTCACATGTTATATAGTTATTCTTCAGTTGCCTAAGCTGAAGAGAGACATATGAAATGATATGATTAACATATATAATAACACAAACCAAACCTAAAACTAATGCATCACAGAAGACAATATCCCCATACCTGACCGCTGAAAGAGTATACCCTGAAAAAATAGTCAAAAAATGTTTCACATCATCCAAATAACATTTACATTTCGCATAAAAAGAAAAATTTACTCCCTTTCAAGTCAGATAATTAATTGGTGATTCCATATTTCAGATGTTCAAAATGAACTATTACTATTACCTTGATAAACCCAAAAAGATATGTACCTCGAAAACATTCTGCTGTTGTTCCCTTGACATAATAGAATTCACATTCTTAGAATCAACTGATACAACAAGATCTGACACCATGTGCCCCAAAAATTCACTTCCTAAATAATGAAATCACATATTTATATCTTGGAAAAAATTTGGTCATTTCTCAAGAATTCCAAAACATCTCATAGATGAAAGATATGATCCTCCTTGGATATAGAGTAAACGAGGATGTCATACAAAAAAGTGTACAACAATGTGATCATGGTACTCATGAAAAATCATGTTCATTAAATCAACAAAAACTATAGGATCATTGGGGAAATTATATTACATGACAATGTACCCATAATAGGTGTATCCGCGCAAAATGGTTGTTTTTTATTTTAATTTTATTTTACTCTCATGTTCTTTTAACCTTATTAAATATAAATCTCCATGAACAATAGCTCCCCTTTAATGGATCAAAAAAATCATCAATACATGGTTAGGGGTACTTGTTATTCATCGTAAATCGATTGACTTTTCGATAATAATCAAAAAGGATAAGTTACCCATATGATTTCATTGCCAAGATAACTAGAACCAGACAAGGTGAAACACATGTGTGTATAAATAATTTCTCTAGAAGATCATCCAACTGACACTTAAAATATTTTTTTTCATCTCATTCCATGTAGTAAGAAGGAATATATGATGGTTGAGTACTAGAGTCTAAATTGGTAGGAAACACTACCTTCCTTATCGGTGGCAAGCCAGAGACGTCAAAAGAAAAAAAATAATTAATCATAGTGAAACCTAGAGGGAGATCACGACTCAAATATTATCACTCCAGGTTAACAAAAAACACAGATATTAGATTCCCAAACTCTAGATAAGATGGTCCAGCTCTATATGACCACAACTACCATTCTCCCTAAAAGATAAAAAAACCCATTAGGTGTGTTATAGGAGACCCATAGAAAATAACAAACAATATGGGATTTACTGGAAATCACCCAATCCATTTTGAAAATTGTGTCTAATGGTTTCATGTTTAGAACAAAAAAATCACAAACCATTTCAACATCAGATATAGATATGACACAAGCGAGTCTATGGAGACCATGCTCTCTCTTTCTTCTGAGGGTGTAGTAATATCAATTATATTGGAAAAAATATCCTTAGAAATTTTTTGAAGATTAAAAAGAGTGTTGAAATAAATTAATGAGATGCACCAAGATCAAATAATGTATTAACTAATTGTGAGGATATATTGAGGATACCTCTCATAGTCACGAGACCCGTATCTACATCCTCTGAAGAAATTTCCATGTTGTGAAGGAGCATCGTTTTAGACTGTCCAATATTTTTAACAGGCACTCATGATCTCTTTCCACTACATTTAGTGAAGTAGACATTAGATATCTTCTTCAATTGACCAGAGTGTCTTCATGAACCACATACCTTGGGTGCCTTAGTGAATACCCTATTTGGGTTCCCGGTCTTGTCCCAATAGTTGAAAATTCATGGGAATTTTCTAGGAACTACATGATGTATAGAATACCCATATTATTGAGAACCACCATAATAGTCACTATGCATCCCCTTTACATTAAAGTAACTCACACTTCTATTGTTATATAATGGAACTCCCATCAACCCTAACATTCCAACCATATCCATTTCTACGATCAAAGATCTATCCAACACATCAATATATGTGGAAATATTCCGCTTGAAATATAGAGAATGAATATCAGATCAAATTACCTTCTCAAAATATCATTTATTTATCATATCATTCGACAAAATCTCAGGTGAAAACTTTACATGCTCATCAATGAATGTTTGATATTCATTCATGGTCAAGTCAGCCTATTCGAGTTTGAAAAAGTTAATATCCATGGACAATACCATTGAATCTTAGTTGAACAAGATTGTGAAAAGAGACTTGATATCTTTATACTCTAAGTCCTTATGATTATTAACTATCACTATCGTGACCAACCATATCCTTCATAGTCCTTCCAACATGAAATTGTCACACTTATCCTTGATTTCATAAGATTTTTACATGAATTTGAAAAAATGCTCCGTCCTACATAACCATTTCACAACCTCTTAAAGAACATTGAAGCTTTTGAACACATGTATTTTCTAGAAAATAATATCATATGTAATATTCTGAAAAACGTCCCAATGAGGTTTTATAAATGGAGCCTGAATAAGAACTGGTGTTGGTTCATTTCCCAATACTAGGATAGTACACACAATCACCTCATCCTAAATTAGTTCCATGAGTAGATTTTATCACTATTAATTATCAGAAGATTCTCCTTGAGTTTGATTTTCACGTCTTCTAGGAGGAATGATTATTTAAAACATCAGATGTCAATAATGAAAGAAATGAAAAGAATAAAAGTAATAATCAAGACATCATTCCCCAACAAAACCTAGTGAAATTAGGCTCATTATGGCGAGAGTTGGTGAAACAATCAATTGAAACTTGATCTTAAGTCCTGACAATATTACTGAAATAAATACTGATATTAAGGCAAGATTTTTAACCTCCCATTGATAAAAATTTATCACAAGACTTTCGAGATACCCTAGTACCATTATAACTCGGCCATACCTGACTTGACCAATTGAATTCCAAATCAACAAGGTTAGGAAACTATCATCAGGAATCATAAAATATGAATGTGGGAACAAAGTTTCCACAAACACAATTAAAGAATTGTTAACAAGTCTGTTTTCATACAAGAAAAACTCCATAGGGGAAAGTTCACCAGAAGTAAAATACCAAAAAGAACCCCAAATATAAACAAAAAATTACTTGAAAACATGTTAATAACCCATTTCCCATTTGAAAAAACTGTAAAATCATAAGAATCAACATCTGTTACCTTATATAAGTGGCGCTTTATCATTTCTTGAACATGGAAGTAGCTAATCAACAAACACCCAAACACACATGTAGGGTGTGTGCTAAAAGCCTAGTAGGGTATCACCAATGATTCCATAATAAGATTCCACATTTAATTAACCCTATAATGGTTTACATTTTAAATAATCATACATGGAATTTCAAAAATAATAGTTAAAATTAATCACGCAATACATTACAAATTATGGAGATATTTCTAACAATGGATTAACAAAACATTTTATATAAATTAGTTTATATATATTCACTAGGAATGTGTAAAAAATTTTACAAAAAATGTCATATATTTCAAATATAAAAAATATCAACATGGTCATTTACCAGAGGTAATATAGTTCTAGGTTATATAATTTCATTAAAATCCTACAGTTATCATGATAATATGTGTGCACACATCCCTCAAACGTTGCCATTAAAGGAACATATCACTATCCGGTCGAGGATGTGATCTACTGCATATTTATTATTAGTGTTTTGAAGAGTAATTTGATTTATGTCTTGAATAACTCACCAAATATATATGTTTACATGTTGTATAAATATAATAATCATAAGGAAATTTATTTTAAAACAGTTTAAATGTAAAATTATAACTATTTTCCATTTGAATATGTCAATTTCCTTTTAATAACAAACATATATTTTTAATAAAATCATTTCTCTCCCAAGATAAGATAACAGAGTTTCAATAAAAACTATTTTAATTCTTTTTTATAAAATAAAACCATCTAATAAATTTCATAAAATCAATTTTACAATTTAGATTTATCAATTTGAAATTCAAAATTTTCCAATAATTTCACAAACACAAACCAATTCATTGGAATTTCAATTTTTTATAAATTTCATTCCAAATACAATACAACTAACCAAATTAAAATAAATTATATTTTCAAAATATAATTGCAAGAAATTAAATTAAATAAAGCAGTTTAGGGTTATATAAATTAAAAAATCATAAATTAATGAACATAATAATGATCATGGGATCACGTAACACAACATATGAAAAATGATTCATCAATGAAGATCATAAAAAACGGAGATCTGAGGGTCAAAACTAGATTAATAATCTAAAAAATAGATTATATTCTCTAACCTAGCGATGATCAAATAAACCATGTGGAGGCAAGAGGAGATAGAGACACATTGAGATTGGGAAAATAAATATTACCATGAAGAGAATACAAGTCATTCCCCTAGCCTTAGTTCACTTCTGGAGGGGTATAGTGGGTCTAAAATCCCCAATTTGACTTCTCCATGGAATTATAAATCAAATTATGGTCGTAAATTCTTGTTGGGATCATAAATTGAGTAATTTGGGAAATTAAAATTAAATCTTGGATTAATTATATCTTTCAATCATGGTTATCCAATTAGGGCCGCACAATTAGAAAAAATGTGTGCCTTAATCATGCAACAATTTGTTCTAAGGTGCATTGTTTCTACTAGGTGGTAAAATGGTTTTTAAAAATGTTAACTATCCATGAAGACCCCCAATGTTTGGGTTTTCGTGGTATCCATTGATAGGGTGCACAATTTGGGAAAACTATGGTGAAACCGTGAAGAACCCAAAAACATTCAAAATTTTCAAAATTACACCTAAAAACCCCCTTAACTAAACCCAACCAAATTATGATTGAAAGACAGTTTTAAAAATATGCGAATATAGTAATTTGATGTTACAAAAAAATATTACTTTTTAAGTGTTTAAAATTATTTATTTGTCTTTTCCACTACTTTAACAAGACCTTTGTTGGCATTTTGAAAGAATTTAAGGTAATTATTTCATCATTAAGAATGAAAAATTAATTCCCATCATAAAAAATCATTTATATTAAAAAATAATGTTTTATAATAAAATTAATTTTTTTACACTTGCAACATAATATTATACATATTTAATGAAAGAGAGTGAAATTTTTGGAATTATATTTGCAGAAAATAATATACATGTCATATTATTTGAATAATGTAAAACATTCAATAAATTATAATATTATATTAGTATAGTTCAACCCCATTGACAAAAAAATATTAAAGTTAAGTATTCATGTAATTTTTAGTCCTTATCATATTGTTTTTAAACTTAATTACTCAAACACCAAAAGATATTTATGAAATAGATTTTAACATAATATGATTTCATTTATGCCATTACCTCAATTCTATACTGAGTTAGTATTTCACAACACACAAATCTTTCATAACTTTCGTAACACACAACAATGAGTTTCTACAAAACATCATTTTATTATTGGAAATATTTCAACAAGACAATTATAAACTATCTATTACAATTTAATGTATTAAAATTATTAACTTAATTATGATATTATGGTTTATAATTTTATATATAATTATTTAACAAATTAATTATAAAATTTAAAACCCATTTTAAAATAAAATGAAATGTTTTTCAAGTAAAAAACTATCAAATGTGCATAATAGTGTTTTTTACAAATAAATATACAAATAAATCATGTTGCATTATATTAAATTATTATATATATAAATATATTATATTCAATATAAATATTATCATTCATCTTCGGTGTTTTCCATACATTCTATAAGAACAAATCCAATTTTACACATCAAAGATGTATTTTTCTAAATAGAATTTTTTTTCACCTTTTGATGGAACACATGTTTTGAAAGTAAATTTTGATATATTAATAAATTATATTTTAAAAAAAATTAATAATATTGGAAATCTTGACATCTAAATTTAAATTTCTGGAATTATTGTATTTTTATGATATGTTTCATGTTTTGATGAATAGTAGATAATACTGAATTCCAATTGAAAATAGATTTTTCCATTAAAATAATTAGTGTATTAAATTATATTTATGATTATTTTTAAGGTTTAATTAGATTAATTTTATGACCTTTAATCAAATTAAGGTAATTTTAATAAATTTAACATTTAATTTTGAAATAAAAACATTCTGAACATTTGAACAATTTATATTAAAAACATGTTGTTTCTTACCATCTATTGAATTAATTTTGAATTAATTATTTAAAATTATATGAATTAGTTTGGTAAAAATTAATTCAACATTAATAATTATAATGGTTAAATTTTTTAAATAGGTCCTTTTAATTTTGTAAAATATGAATATAACTTTATTAATATTTATTACCGCGATTAAGGATAAATCATGTAATTGAAGATAAAAATAATATTATTATAATTAGTAGATTGTGCTAAAACTTTTACAAATTTTATTTGATGAATATAATTTGAAATTTTAACACATAATTTTGTAAATTTAAATATTTAATGGTGTGTTTTCCAAGAAACCTACTTGGATATTATTAAAATCATTGAGTGTGATGAAATGTAAAACTCATTTTTTAATAAATATAATATTTTTAATATGTGTTTAAATATACATTATACTAGAATATATAAATTATTATTAAATTTAAATGTTTTTTCTATATCATGTTAGTTTAATTATAATTATCATTGAATATAGAATAATCTATAATAATTATAAATGATGATGCTGTAATTATTCAATTAATGAATAACTCAATTAAGTGATATTATAAATATTAAAATAAATATAAATTTAATTCAATAAGGTTATCAATAAAATTTATATTTCACTATGAAATTCTAGGGTTGTATTATATTAATTTGTTCTAATTTATTCTTTTAATAATTCTCATTAAGTTAATGAATTGAATTGTGTCAAAATTTACGGTAATGATATTTTATGAAAATAACTTGTTATTAAATCCGTTAAAAATATTAAAAATCACGATAAAGGAAACTGGGAAAATTTTGGTCTAATATATAATAAATTGAACATTTATTTTTCAATTTAATCCTTATGTGTAAAATTATTAACCTTTTAATATTAAAAAACATGTTAACACAATTAAAATTAATATAGGGTAACTAAGGGTTAATCAAATGTAAACATTTATAATTGAAACAAAATGTGCCTAAAATAAATTTTTTCATACTATTATAACACTATCCCACATTTTATTTGAGTAACATCCCATTTGAATCATTTATTTTATATTTACTTTACTATAAATTAATATTTCGAGAAATTCCAAAAATGTGCCCCTCTCATTCACTATAAGATGACACCTCTTTTCTCATCTCATTTCGGCTAATTGAGTATTTTAGATCAACAAAAATCGTCCAAATTATATTATTTAAATACCTATCCACATTCCATAGGTAATGTTATTCCCATAAGACTAACTCTAGAGTCCATTATGGGAGATTAAAATGAGGCATTTTGAAGAAGAGATAAACACTCTAACTGATCACTCTCTTTTTATACTCTTATATAACTCATTTAAATATATGATATATATCATAAAATAATAAATTAATATTATTATATATTTTGAAATGTTATTATGATTATTATCATACCATTATATATCCTTTTTTTATTGACCATGAAGTAAAAGTATCTCTTATACAAATGTACAACATACCATCTCCACGTTGTAATACAATTAATTTTCCATAATAATATATTATAAGTGATAATTATTATGGTTTTTATTTTTATATATTATATTCAAGAAATAATTATTCCTATTTAATGATAATATTGTATATACAATTTTAACATAAAATCTTTTGAGAAATGATAATGTCGCTCATGCGTACATATAGATTACCATATACATGATGTGATGTGATTAATTATTCAACTATATTTATCATGGAGGGAAATAAGGTGGAATTTTTTGATTATATATAATATATATAACATAAAAATTATTCTCAAATGATTATATAAATTTTTTATTTTAATATGAGAAGAAAAGTAAAATAACATCAATTCAAGTGTACGGTCTATCGTCTCCATGAATGGCGTATTTTATATTGTATTTTTAATGCACACACACACACACACATATATATATATATATTCCTAAATAATATATATATATATATATGATATTTATGTCATTATAATCATTTTAGATATTATGGAATCCTGATCAATATTAGAGGACCAATAATTAGAAGTAAAAAACAAGTATGCAAAAATCTATTATTACATGAAGCCTATCATTACCTCTGAATTGATAATAAAAGAGTAATATAAATCCAGAATTAAATTATATACAATACTGTATATATGAATATGGTTTTTTTACTTGTATAATAAAAATATAATTATTGTAAAGGATTTTTGAATGTATATTATGAAAATAAAGACTTATATTAGGGGTTTTTTGTCTCACCTTTATTAATGTGGAACACATGCCTTACACAATAAAAATTTATTATACATGGCATATATACCACCCATGAATGTCTTTTATGTTACTTATTTTGAATATTATGGTATTATAAAATCCATATACTTCTATTTTATCCAAGAGAATATAATCTAATAGATGATAAAGTGGTATGATTTCATGTCACAATCTCATCAATATTCAGGATTGTATTATTTCAAGACCATATGTGAAATATTAATCTTTGTTTTGAATTTTTTATAAAAATGCTTTCAAAATGGTTTTAAAATTCTCATATGAATATTATATTTTATTTTTAACCACGTTTTTATTTTGTTTTTGATTTTTTTTGAAATTATTGTTTTTCATTTTCTATCAAGGATCTTTATGAGTATAATAAGAAAAATATACAAAAGAAATTATTTTTAACATATAATTAATTAATGTAATGTTCTAAAATCATGAATTCATAGTGGTTTTAATATTCCTTTAAATGATTACAATATTCTTTTCAATGAAAATTGTTTTCCATTCGAATTTTGTGTCTCTTTAAAAAATGATTCAATAAATTAAAGGTTATTTTCATCATGAAATATTTCAAATGAAATTTCAAAAATAAATCTCTATCCAAGATGAATTTATTTTATCTTACAAATGTTTTTTCTGGGGATACAATCCAAGGATACCATCTTTATTCTACCTCTAAATGGGATTTGTTTATGATGAAATGATATTTATGAAACATATTTTTTTTACAAGAGTTATGTTATGATAAAGTATTTATGAAACTCAATTATATATATGGGTTCTGAGAAAGGGTGTGATTTATTTTCTTAAGGTACACATATGTATAGTTTTGATTATATGGATGGTGGTACATATGTATCCCTTAAATACATTGGGTAATTAAAAATGATTTATGAACTCAATGGGTACACATGATGTTTTCCTAATCCTGTAAAAAGAGGGTACATTTGAGGTCATACTAATCCCACAATAAGAGGTAACATGAGAGGTCATAATAAGATTGAAACTAAAAGGTACATGGTAGGTCATCTAAATCATGAAGTGTGTACATGAGTGATTATCCAAATCCAAACAGACTATGATTGTATTGGTAGGTTTCATTGATTTATGATTTTCAAGGATTTTTTGTATTCCACAAATTACTTGTATTATACCGTTGTAATAATATAATAGATCATGTTCTTTAACTATATTAGGATTTATGTCTTATGACCTACCAATATATAAGACCTGACTTAGGAATACAATATTTTATATTTAGGGTATTATCTTTAAATATTATGATCAGTTTTTCATAACCTTATAGCCATGTTCTTCTTGCGCATATTCCATGTTTACCCTTATTGAGTATTTGAGCTCACCCTTTTCATATTTTTATTTTACATATTTTATAATGAATGTTTTTGTGTTAAAATACTAAAGGATAATATATTTAAGGGTGATTTCTAAAGATCTTTCACTAAAGTAGAACAATGTTTTCCATGTTTCCAAAGGCACTTAACTCATATGGTCTTTGGGAATGTGTTTTATATAATTTATGAAAAATTCCAAAAAAATTATGTAATGTCTACGTATTTTAACACTAGGTCATTATAGTTGATATCAAACAAAAGGGATATTCAACCATTGGTAACTATGGAGATTAAACTATATAAATATTCATATGGATATGTCTATACACAAGTTTAAAATATTTAATTTTGTTAACCATCATGAATAACCTATGATTAAACAAAAGATGTTATATATTGAAGGTAATTTACCCTGATTATGTGGTTTTCCATGTATGATTAGTGTTTTGCAGCCAATTCATTTCTCTAGTCAATGGTTGGAACACAAATGATCAATGTTAATGATGTATGTAATGGGAAATTCAATGATTGTCTTATTGAAAAACAAAATATTATGGGAGTTGTAATGGAAAATTTATTGCTAAAATAACATAACCTGTGAATCATTATGGACTTAAAAATGAGAAAAGGAGGAAATAAAACTCTATTAAGTCCTTCACGAGGATGTTACCACCATCATTTAGTGGGTATTATGATCCACTATTTACTGAAAAATGGATCGATAACATTAAAATGATATTTTCTATCCTTTAGTGATTTGAACAAGAAACATTAACATTGAATATTTATAATTTTGGAGTTAAATACGATCAGTATTGGATTCTTATAAGAAATCAAGGGAAAATTGTGAAATTGAATATGTGGAATTAGAATAGTTTAAGGGGATATTTTTCAGTATGTATATCCCCTATATTCCATGAAGAAATACAAATAATGAATTCCATGATGTTATGAAAAAGAATGGTGAAATAATTCATACCTATGGAGATAATTTTATAAGAATTTCAAGGTACCCATTTTGTTTAATAATCATTCCTAAAAAAAATCGATCAATTCTTTGGGGGCCTCAAACGAAGTCTCAAAAAACACATGGCTATAAAAGGGACAATAGTGTGTTATAAGTGTTTAATGGAACTCCATCAAGATGTCGAATACCTAAGCGATGAGAAAAATATAGATAATGATTTGAATATTGAAAGATCTCCACAAAATACACCTCTCACAATTATGTGATTCAATTCAAAGGATAATGTTAATTATGCTATCAATTTCCCATATACGAGGACTAATGTGGATGATAAGACACAAAAAAAATTAAAGGAAATGTAAAAAAATGAAAATCGTATAATTTAAAAAAGGATGTTGTGAACCATGATAAAAATCAAATAATTATACTTCTCTCCTTAGTTGGGAATTTCACTATTGAATTTGTACGAATGAACCCTATGAAAATCTTATTGTTCATCCATTAGTGAAATTACATGTTACTATATACTTAGATTCCGGAATAATGAAATACTATTTTCTATTAGAACAATAATGAACCCAATATTCCAAAGAAATTTATTTTATATTAAAATATCATACATAAATAATGAAGAACCATGTGGGTATTCAATATGGTTTTACAGAATACATGATTAAGATATTCACATGTATGTTATGAAAAAATAAGAGATACATTATGATATATTAGGGATCAATTCTAAGATGTTTTTTCAGAAATTAAGTGACCTTATTTCTAAGGATTTGTATTTTCATCTTTTTTACATTTATTAAGGATAATCATTTATTGAATGATTTATGTTGAACATTGGATGAGGTTTTAGAGATTAATGTTTTATCTATCTATATGAGGATTTATGAATATTAGATAACATTGGATAACATTATTGTTGTCATAATGATATATATATTGAAATATCATTATATTTATGAATCTAATGATCTATTAATTTTTCAGGAAATAAAAATTCATCTTCATTTCTTGTAATAAGGAATGAAGTTAAAATTGATCAATTAATATTGAAAGGACGAGAATGTTATTATGAAATGTAAGGAAATAAAGTATATATTTCTTCTAATGAATAATAAATAACTATAAGGGAATGACTGTGAAACCAAAAATGTTATCCTAGTGCCTTTTTTGATGAATCAAATAGTACCTTAGATTATGTAATATTTAAGAATTTATGATTGCCACCTTTCTCTTAACTATGTTCTCTATCACACCCCATCATCACATTATAATCAAATTTATATTCCAGGACATGATTTTATTACCACCTATATTCTCTTAGGTGGAGACATAATTACTAGATACATCGTGTAAACATTATGTTTCCAAACATCCATTTTCAAATGGTTTTTCATATTAATTTTTATGATGTGGTATTCTATGAAGGGAACTTTCAAGTTTTTAAACATTGAGAAACCAGAAGAATTTCAAGGGAGAAATTAAATTTAAGGATGGGGGAATTTAACACCCCAGGATTGTTTTTGAAATATATTTTTAAATTAACAATTTTTTTAAGATCATTCATTCAATGATATTGCATTTTTATCTTGTGATATATGCCACATCGACATACCTTGTGTTACACGCATCACAGAGATTCTACGAAACATAATTTTGTTCTTATAATTATTTATAAAAAATTATAACCTCGAAATTATAATGGAAGGTATGAAAATTATTATTTAAATTATGATATTAATGTTTACACTTGTATACAAAATTATCTGAAAAAATTAATTATAATATGTAAAATCCTTTTGAGAAATAAATGAAATGTTTTTCTTAAAAAAACTATTTAAATGTGAAAACATATGTTTTATAGCAATAAATAAACAATCAAATTTTTTGGATTATATTAACGATATATATATATATATATTAAATTAAATATAATGTTTAACATTCATCTCATGTTTTTTCAAGACATTTTATATGAAAAATAAATACAATTTTACATATAATAGAAGTATTTCACTAATCGGAAACTTTTTCGGCATTTTGATAGTGCACTTACTTTAAAATTAAATTTATATAATTTTATAGATAATAATAAATTATATTAATAGATTCTTTGAAATAGGGTAAAAAAATTACTTTTAATTAATTTTTTTAATTTTTATGATAAAATTAGTGTTTTGATAAATTTGAAAAAAAAAATTATTTGAAAAAAATTTATTCATCTAAATAATTTATAGTGTTAAATAATATTTATTATTTTATCTTAATTATAATTAAAACAAATTTATTTAATTTAATACAATTTTGGTTATTAGAATCAATCTTACATTGAAATGGTGTATAAATTAATTCCAATCATTTGAACATTTTTATGTTTAGAATTAATTTTTTCCTCCCGTCTATGGGTTTGGTTTTTAATTAATTTTAGAAAATAATGTCTATTCGATTTGAAAAAATTTATTCTATTTTTTGAATTAAATAGTAAAAATTTGTTAAGTGTGTAGCCTTTATTTTTGGACAATATGAATATTAACATTTTTAATATTTATTACCATGATTAATGGTAGATCGAGTAATCAAGGGTGAAAATAATACCATAAATATTGTAAAACTACCAAAATACATTCCCAAATGTTATTGGATGAAAATAATTATATAATCAAAATATAGGGATCAATATTTATTTATTTAATGTACACTTTTCCATGAAAATGACTTGGATGTTATTAAAATCAAAGAGAGTGAAAAATGGCACACTCTTACTTGCATTAAGTACAATATATTTAATATGGGGATAAAAAGAATATATTATTGACTATTTATATTATTATAAGAGATAATAAAAATTATACATATTGGAATTTTATATTTAATTTTTTGTGTGGAAATATTTGTCATAAATAATTAAACCCTGATGATGTATTAATTATTAAATTACTAAAAACAAAATTAAGTGATATTAAAAATATTAAAATAAATATAATATATAATTAATTAATAAAATAGAATAATCTTCTAGGTTAATTTGAAATATTTTGAGAATATTAATTGATTATTTTAGAATTTATCTAACTATATTTATTTTAATAGGGTCAATGTAAGGAATAGTTTTATATTTGATACTAATGACATTTTATGAAAATAATATTTTTTTAATTTTTTAAAAATCATAAAAATAGTAAATAATTAAATTTGAAAATATTACGTTGTAAAATATAACAAATTTACCATTTATATTTTAATATAATCCTTATAAGTAAAAATTTTCTACATTTAATAGGGAAAATGTTGTAACCAGAGTTAAAATTAAAATATTTTAACTAAGGGTCAATCAAACTGATAATGATTAAAAATGAACAATAAAATGTCTAAAATATATTATTTTATTATATTATCACTATATATAACATTATATTATAATCTTTTTACTTCTAGAAGTTTTTTGAATGATATTTAATTTATTATAAATTAATCTTTTGAGAAATTCCAGAAGTTCCCCTCACCTTCATTACAAAAGGACTCCTCCTGCATAATCTCATTTCACCTAATTGAGTCTTATATCTCAACCTAAATCTACCATGTAATCTTATAAACTTCTGTATCCACATTTTGGAGGATGTTTTCTACCCAAAGGACAAACTCTAGAGTTTATTTGAGGAGATCTAAAGGATTTGTTTTGAAGAAGAGGTAATCACTCATACTGACCGATCTCTTCTTATAATATACTATTACTCCTATAAATAAATGATATATTTTATAAAATTATAAATTCATAATCATAAATATGGTTAAACTTTATTATTATTATTATTAAGAAAAAACCATTATATATCCTCTTTTCCAATGAACATGATGTGAAAATATCGCTCCTTTATACGTCTTCCTTACAGTATCCGCATAATGATACAATCCACATTCTATAATAATGTTTAATATGTGGGAATTATAATGGTTTAACTATTTATTAATAATATTTATGAACTAATTATACCTACTTAATTATAATTTCATTTTTAACATTTTAAAATATAATATTTTCTTAAATGATAACATCACTCGTCCGTACGTATGACATACCATCTCCACGATGTGATGTGATTAATTTTTCATATATATTTATTATGGATGGAAAAAAGGTTGAATTTTAAGAATATATATGATATATATAATATAAAAATTATTCCAGAATGATAATATTATTTAATTTCTTTTAATAAAAATTTTAAACCAACATTCATGCGTATGTATGACCTACCGTCTCCAGGAACAATGTATTTTATATACTATCAATAAATTATACACACACACAAATACATATATATATATACTGAATACACACACACAAATATATATATATATATATATTATTTTTTATAACCATTATCATTCATGATATGATTAAATATTGGTCTGTAAAGAAGTACCAAATCAACAAGTCAAACATGTAAAAAAACAAATTGGTTATTATCCTACAATGAATTTTAAAACCAAATTGTTAATAAGAGAGTAATATAAAGACATAACTAAATAATATATATTAGTATATATGTGAATATGGTTCCATGTTACATGTATAATAAGCTTAGATTTATTATATAGGGTTTTTAATTTATATTAATAAAATCAAGACATAATTTAGTGGATTTTTTTTCAATGTTTTATTATTGTGGGACACATGTGTTATAAACTACTAATTTCTTCTATATGGTGTATATACAAACCATAATGTTTTCATGATTATTATCATAAATATTATGGTATTTTAATATCCATATAATGTTTTTCACTCACATGGAATAAGATTCAACATATTATAATGTTGTATGTTTTCATTTCACAATCTCTTCAATATTCTGGACTATTTTGTTTTATGTATCCATTGGGGAATATTTATCTTCTATGAACATGTTTTCAAAAAATGTTTTCAATTTTTTTTACTATTATTAAATTTAAATTTAAATTTTTTATTACCCATCTTTTAATTTTTTATGAAGTAGTATGAAATGAATATTTCTGGTCACTTACTAAACAAGGATCTTTGTGACGTTACAGACGAAAATATACAAAAGAGATTTTTTTATCTTATACAACATGAATATAATTTTTCATCATCATGAAATAATAATGATTTAATGCTTCCTTTACATGAAAACAATTTTCATTTCAAAGAAATGTTTTTCCGTCCAAAAATTATAGCTCTTAAAAAATTATTTCATTAAGGAAATGACATTTTTTGTTAATTATTTCAAGTGATATTTCGGAAATCATTATCTGTATAAGATGATATAACTTGACATTACATATAAATTAAAAGGTATATGACCCAAGGATTGATTTATTATTCTTTCTATGAATGTTTTAAGTTTATAAGGGAATTATATTTATGAAACCTATTTCTTTTATATGATCTATGTTATGAAGAAGTGTTTATGAAACTCATTTCTTTATATGGGGTTTAATATGGTGAATGATTTATGTTTGCATGGCACACATATGTATGGTTTTCATTATGTGATGTGTGAGAACTATATCGACCTCCAATAAATTGTGTAATGATTTATTTTTCAATGAGATCAAAGGGTACACATGAAGTCATTCTAATCATACAAATAGATGGTACATGGGAGGTCATTAAAATCCCCTAATAAAATGGTCCACATGAGTTCATCCTAAGACTGAAAATGGAAGGTACAAGTGAGGCCATCCCATGACCAAAGTAGGTAGATTTTTTATTAGAACCAGATTGAAGTACTATGAATGTCATCACTGGTGTCAGTGACATAAGATATTCTAAGCTTATTTTATGCCACAGGTTCCATGTATTATGCCATTTTTTTACCCTCGTGTCTCATTTTATTTGATTATCATATGAATTATGGATTATGAACCTTAAATAATTATGACACGAATGTATATGTACATAAAGCCTCTGTCATTATGATTACCTAATTTTCCATTATCGTGGTGACAAAATTTTCTATGTATACTATTCAGAATGACAAAAAATTAAAGGGACATATTTACAAAATTTTTTATTTCTAATCCTAAATATGGAATACATTTTAGATGAATAATTTCTTATAATTTTATTAAATCAATTTTAATATAACCATATATAATGAAATTAAAAAAAAAGTTTTTTTGAAAATGCATTTCAAAACAAAAAAAATGAACTTATACCAAAGTCCAGAATAATGATGTTTCAAATTTAAATGCTTATATAATATCAAATTTAAAAAAATATGTTATGTTGTGATGAAATAAAAATAATATTAATGATTTTGAAGGAAAATAAATTATATCTTTTAAAGATTATATATTTTTACTATTCCGAGAAAATGTTTTTTCTATGAAGCTCATAAAATTCTCGACTAGGATAATTTTTTTTACTGAATTCGAGAAATAAGATTATTTTATCCAAGAATTTTCTGAAAATCTTAAAAATTAATTATAGTATTTTCTCACATAATGAAATAGATCCCATGATTGATGAAATTTTATTCTTAATGATTAAAATGAATTTCTATAGAATTGAGTTGTTATTTAATAAGATTTTTTAATAAATATTTTGACTAGGTCATATATATATATATATCATAATACAATTAGACTTTTTAATACTTGCTAATTTAACTGCTAGGTTATAAATATAATATTTCAAGAGTAATACATCATGGTTTGTTCATGATTTATGCTGCATCTTGTATACACTACTGAACATATAATTCTTTTAAAATCATGTGATATTTCACAAATACATAAATATAAATCAACACACACACATAAATATATATATAAATTCACATGCATACATATATGTAAAGATAAAAACACAAAAACACACACGCATAATGATACACATAAACCTATGTAAACACACAGACACACACACACACATATATATAGACACACACACACACAAAACACATAAATACACAAGAACTAATTGATAAATGAACACACACACACACACACACACCCATACACACATGACTATACATAAATTAACATATATATAAACACATACATATCCACATATACACATTCATATACAAACATTAAAATATATGTATATGTATTAAATTATGTAATATGAATACAAATAAAAAAAATATATGAACTATATTCACATAAATATATATTCATTTTTATATTTATAAAATTGTTCAACTTAAATATTATTATAATATATTTATATGTTCCTTTTAAAATTATCTTATATTAATATATTATTAGAAAATTTTATTGATTACTATGGATTTATTAATTTCATATATATATATATATAATTATTAATATAAGGTTGGTAATAATTATATTAATATAATATAGTTATTTAAATTATATTTACAAATAAATAAATATGTATATAAATTAAATTAATCAGAGATCCCTTTATCAGTTCCATTCTAGAGCTGTTCAAAGGCAGGATTTTATCATTAATATAAAAACCTTCATAAAGGGTCAACCTTTATAGGTTCTAATTTTATAACTGATAAAGCTTCCATTAATCAGTGATATTTTTTAGTGATGAAAAAATGACCCCCTATTTAATCATATTTTTGTACTAATATAGAATGTCACTGAATAAAGAAGAATATGCATTAGTTTTATATTTTATATATTTATAATGAAATAGCATAAAAATTATTAATACCTACTGTATTTTTCATTTCTCTGGTCACTATATAAGAATTATAATTCATTTTAACATATTATTTGTTAGTTATTTTTTGATGGATGCAATTTTATGGGGGATATATTTTTTAATTAGACATTAATTTTTAGGTCATGGAATTTTTTCTCTAGTATGTTGTTTAGTGAGTTTTCAAGAATAGATTATATACGAGGAATATTCCAATATAATTGTAATATTTTTTTCTAGCTAAAAATGATCAATAATATTGATAATAGTATTAATATTTTTATAGATGAATTATCATCTAGAATGGTCCAACCTCTAGAAACTCAAAAGAAAAACATTGCTTCAAAAAGGATTAAAATAACTAAATTCCTCTAATCAATGTATATGGAATCTAGAAACGATGCCTCTCTAACCCAAATTGTCCCAAACTCTCTGATACTCACAACATACATAAATAATAGAACAATTAATAAACTTAATAAAAAAATTAAGGAATGTAATGAATTATTTATTTTGAATAAAGTTTTATTCCATTGGAAAAAAAATCATCACTATTAGATTTAAAAAGTGATTACAATAGAATAATTAACACTAAATGAAAAACTAAAATACGATGAATGCTGACACAAATTTGTTTTTCATCAATACAAATGACCCCACAACTAAATTATAATTTATAAATTTTAATAATTAAAGTTATCCTAACATCCAATATCTATAGAGATCATGCCCCTTGGACATGATCTTCATGGGAATCACATTTAATTATTAAATGAAATCATTTCCTCAATAGATATTTCATGTGACTTGTTCATGATTTTCAAAATATTTATGATTTACACATATATAAAATCCTAAATATCATTATATGTTTATAGAAAAAACCTTTCATAATACATTTAATTGTTTTAACATATTTCATGAAGGAATAGATATTTCTGAAGTCCACATCCTCTAGATCATCCATGCTAAAACTGAAACATTCCATTTTAATGCATCACTTAATCCTAAAAAATGTGGAAGCAGTAGTAAATCCCTTTCCTAGATATCTTGGTCTGAACCAAAGGTTCACATGACCACATGCTTTACTCCCCATATGAAATAGGATATTTACTAGTAGAAAGGGGTTAAACTATAATAACACACACAATGTCATTATTTAATATTTATTTCATTTATTCATATTTATTTTTCTCTTTTATTCCATGTAATGTTTAATTATAATTATTTTTAAATGTTGTTTGATTCTATTGTTTAGTTGGGAAAAATTAGTGAAAACTTTGCAACAAACCATGTTAAATATTAAATTTCATAACATAGGTAGTTTTACATGCTTGGATAATAGTTTTTCTAACTAATATCCAAATATAGGTTTATAAAAATGAAAATAACATTATACCCTACGTTTTGTAACCCATCTAAAAATAATATTTCACCACCATTTGACCCAATATTCACTTATATGAATTAGTTTCATTCTCCCTTATCTTTAAGTGTGATTTTCGTTGGATTTTACTTAGAAATTTTAGAATCAACTAGGTAAGTTAACATTTTCATTATTCATGGTCTCTCTCTATATTATCTTCGATTTAACTCTTCCCGTATAGCTATAATGGAATTTGGATTCATCTATATAAACATAATTGGAGGGGTTTTGTTTTTAGGGACTTATATAGACTTAATTGGATCCCTTAATTATGTCTTTTGTTGTTCTCATCAATTGAAAAAAGGTTTTATGTGATTAATTATTGTTGTTTCATTATTTTTAATTTTTTGATGAATTAAATTTCTTTTATTTAATTTCTTACAGGGTTATAATAAATTTTTATATATAAAATGATATTTTTAGGATTGATTGTGTTAGTTTTTTTGATAATAAATGTTTTACCATTTTGTGTGGAGGTGTAAATGGATTAAAAATGGAATTTTTTCTGTATTGATCAAATGGAATGAAGAATTTGAATTGAATGGAAAGTGAACAGAACATGGAAACCCCATTTTCTATGGTGATAATAATAGGACTATAACTGATATAAAATTTCTACTATAGCTAAACATGAGACTATGCTACAACACAGAATAAATATATGGAAATTGGATATTGTTCCTAATTTATGTGTCATTGCACTACTAGTAACATTATTTTTCTCCCAATAGTATTTGATCACATATGGAATGTGTCCGATAAATCTATGAGAATATGAGGATCCTAGGATAAGGACCCAAAATAGTTATTTTAACTATATCCCTTGGTTTATTTATTTTGATTACATTTTATTCCTTCAATTTATTTTAATTATATGTGCGTTCTATATTTAAATTGTTTTCAAACTAAAATGTGTATTTTAATTTAAAAACTTTTATTCATGATGAAGGTGGTGTGATCTAAATAGGATATATGTTTTCACAGCACAAATACACCTTATTGGTGTTTTTGGAAATTTTATTGTAATATATAGGTAAAGGAATGGAGTTTCATGGGGGAAGAAAGCACTCCTTTTAGTGGATCATGGTTGGTTTGTGGTGGTGACGTGGAGGGAGGTTGAACCTCATGTCACACAGTGATGGTTATATTTGTTTTTGTTCAATTTTTTGCCTCATTTAAATCACCTTAATCCTCTTTTGTATAGTATTTAAGCTTCACATAACTTTTTTGAGTATATACATTTGATTCTATTATGTTCCATCTATATAATATTGTTTTATAATGTGGATTATTATGATTTTTAGGTATTTTTTATCATGGTATATATTAGGGAAGCCATTCCCAAGGAATGCTCTTGATTATTTTGCACTACTTATATGTTGTGGGGATCTGGAAAACCCTTCAGGAATTAAAAAAACAATATCAAATTCATGGTTAAATGGTTTAATTAGTTGTTTATTTAAAAAATGTTATGAAATACATGTTTTGATTCTATGTTATTTTCGATGTTACGATTGATATGAGACAACACTATTAAGGCTTAGGAGGTATGTTGACCAGAATATTTTGGATACAAATCATTTTCAAAAGACATGTGTCCCCATGGGATGTTAAATTTTTCACAATTTTAATTTCAACATTTCTTCACCTCTTACCTTATATAGGATACATGGGATACATGGCTTTTATATAGGACCAATATAATAGAAGAGTATAATTTTTTATTCAATTTCAGGTGTTATAAATTATTTTATGATGTAAATAAAATACTTTTATGGGGGTTTTTTCCCGTTTATATACATTGTGTAGAGTCATGACACTTATAAAATCCAAAATGAATTGCTTGGTATGGGGTTTTAGCTAACTTCATGGGATCCAATCTAAAGGTTGATCAAAACCTAATTATGGAAATGGTCCACGATGTTCCTGATATAGAGAAAGGGGTAATTTCTATATACACTATAGTTATGGAAACTGGTTCAGGTCCCGAGAATGATCAATCTTAAGAATTCTCAATGAATAAGCCTCTATATTTATGGGGAAGCAATAAATCTCAAGTGGAAATGGATTGTTTAGGGAATAATGAAAGATTATTTAAATTTCAGGGAACTCTAGAATCCACCAATTTAATCTGTTCTACCATACTACTTGAAATTACTCTCCATAAGTCCTATTACATGGTTATTCAGAAAATGTAGTCTATGAATTTGGAGTGGGGGGGTTTTATAGTGATTTTTACTCAGTATTTCTACCCTAACCCCTTGGCATTGAATAAAAACCAGGAATTCATTTTTCCTCATTTGAGAAAATTTTTTCATCAAGGATTATTTGTATTATTTTTATTTTTTATACATTCTATAAAAATAATATTTAGAAAAGAGATGAAATCATGATATTAAGAGATGGAATAGGGCCCGAATATTCAGTCCTAGGACTTTTTGTTAATTCTTCTGACGAATGATGAGTTTGTAGATTGATATTTAATAAGGGATATTGAAAATTATGGTATGTTTAGGATGATAAAATTAAGATATATTTCTAGTTAATATGGGGTTATATCTTAAAAAATTTATAGGAAAATATAATCAGGGAGGGAAGTGTAATCAATTTGAGATATCCAACCCATTATTTAGTGATAAAAAAGGAAGTGGTGGCTTCTCTATATTCCACTATTCTGTTACATAAGGAAATATTTAGTATTCATTATTGGTTATATAAAAGGCACACAATTTACACTATATCATGGGTTATATATATATCATTCCAATAAAACCTCCTTCTAAATATTATTGTAGGATATTCAACCCTTAGAGAATCCATGGTTCAGTGTGATGCCTCCTGGGTAGTGGGACCACATCGTTATGGTAATTGGTATTTGATTTGTACTTTTTATGGGGAGATCAAGATTATCACTGATTATTCAGATAAAATAATGAATTATTATCATTTGGGCCTGATGCAATTTCATACAGTGGATCAAGAACATGTAGAATCTAAGGTGAATCCTCTGATAATGAGAAGTACTATTCTTATTTATTCATCTTCAAAAACTGATTTTTTGATACATGTCACATTTGGACCATTATTTATATATGAATTTTAATATTAATGAAACTCCTTATTGATCTCATTATTAGGTTACAAATATAGGTACACATCTTTGGAGAAAGAAGGAACATAGTTCCCAGTGCCTTTTTTGTATGATATTTATGTCGGAAGTAGGGAAGGAATGAGGTTATCTTGTACTATAAAACATAGATTTTCTATGTAATTTTATGGATATAAAATATGGTGTTTAGTGAAGATCATATCAATCATTACTATCATAGGATAAATTTCACCAACCCTGACAAGAGCACCTAATGGTTTAGAGAGAATTAGACTGGCAACCTAGGTAGTAAGACCTAAACTTCTATAAATATTAATTACTATAAATTAAGATTTTTTATATTATACTAGGAGATTATGAGGGGTGTTATAGGAGTTATTTACCTCATGTGGTCATTGAATTCCTTACGGAATTCCCAAATGATTTCATAAGATTTCCCCATGAGAGGTAAACTGAATGTAACATTGATTTGGTGCTAGGGATACAACCGATATCTCTAAATTTTATTCATATGTCACCAAAAAAGATTTAATAATTAAATAATAATATAGATAACATGGAATAAAATGGATTTATATATCAAAGTGTGACTCTATGGAATGACCCAATACATTTTTTCCAAGAAGGCCAATGGTACCCTCAATTTGTGTATAGACTACCAAAATATAAAATGTGTTATGATCATGACAAATAATCCCTAACTAATATTTATGTCTTCTTCTCTTAATTGAGTGGAAAATTATTTTTATTGAAATTTATTCTTAATTTGGTTTATTACCATCTCACGGTGAGAGAGATTGGTGTTCCTTAGACGGGCTTTTAACGATGGTATGGTTGTTTTGAGGTTTTTTAATACCATTTGGGTTTACCAATTCTTTTATGGTCTTAATGGATTTTACAAAATAGATATTTCATTTACTCCTCAACTAATTTGTTTTGATGTTAATATATGAAATTATGGTTTCCTTTATGAAAGAGGTAAATTTTGAAATTCATTTAAGAATCACATTGGAAAACATTCACGATGACCGGATCTTTTCTAATTATCCCTGTGATGTTTATATATCAAATATATTATGTTTATTATGAATTTTTTATTTGAATATGGTATATTTCTCAATCCTAATATGTTAGGTTCGTGATATATCGTGAGGATTCCAAAAAATGTCCTTAATATTAGTACCCACATAGAAATTATGAAATACTATATATGGATCATGATAGATTTATCATTTCTGGAATCACAATTGAAATATCTAACATGGAATGGGGTGAATATCCTATGTAGTTTATTGAAAAATGTGTGATTTTATTATCTAAATGAGTAGTTAACCTCATCTATCATCCTTAATTTACCAAATAATGGGTAGGGTTACATTGTTCACAATGATAAATCATGAATTGGATTGGACTATGTTTTATGCATAGTTATATTGTATCAGTGTGTGGATATCTGGAAATTTTACCACATGAGAAATACTACCAGACCTAAGAAATTGATCTCATAACTATCATGCCATCCCAAATGTACTGGAACCATTTTCCTTTAGGTGAGAGATTCATTTTTTACTCTGATCATAAGAGCTTAAAATATATCTTCTCATAAATAAATTTTATCATTAACTACGAGAGATGAGTGAAATAACTTCATGTTTTTCATTTATACATAAAATATATTCCAATTAAGTGGTGTGTGGTCACTTTTTCACTTAATAGAATATCTCCCTATCAGTACCTTAAATAGTCCCATAATTACTATAATTTTAAGGGTATATTTTCAAAAATTCATTTGGTTGTGATGTAATAAATAGAGATTACATTTCTTACTAATATCCAATTGACTCCTTCTATTCTATAGAAAATTATTCAATAGAAAACATGTGATAATAAATAACAGTTAATTGAGAGTATTATAAATGAAGGGAAGACAACTATTTAGTGGTCTTGGTCTCCTATGTAAATCTTATTTTCTAATTTCAATTATATGGTTCTTGTATTAATGAGGAATTTGGTGAAGTGGTATTTCTATTATCCTCATTGTGAAGTTCAATCAGGATCTATGAAAATATTTTATCATCTCGAGCTCTAATTCTAGTGTCCAAGTGTTTGTGACATTATATATTTCATGAAATTTTTTACACTTTTAAATATATAAATGTCAATCATTAGAAGCCTTTAGGAAAGTTTCAAATTCTCCTCATACCATCATGGGTGCCAGATTATGTTTCCATTGAATTGTCGACTAGGATTACTTTAATCACACATGGATGGAATTCTATATCATCATTTATTGAATAAAAAAATTTACAGACCATATTATTATTAAGGAAACCATGTAGTTTAATGATATTCAGAAGTTTTATCTATTGGAAATTATGAGGCTAAATGGGATACCATCAGCTATTATTTATGATAGAGACCCTTATTTTACATCTATGTTCTCGAAAGGACTCTAGGTGGAAAATAGAACATAAGTAAAGCAATTCATAACTTATGATACATAAATATAAAACCATACGGATTGAGTGATCTTGACTTTAGAGGATATGATCCATGCTCAAATATGAGAATTTGGAGGATCATGGGATACTCATCTGGAATTAATTAAGTTCACAAATAATAAAAGTAACTAATCATTAATAATAATTGCAACCATTGATGTTTTATAAAGTCAAACTTCTATGTCCACACATTACTATATTGTATAGGGTTATATTACAGAAGTGTAACAATGTATTCTATAGGATATGATAGTTAAGATTAAGACCATCATTATATGTATTAACATGAATCTGATTAATCATAAGTATAGTTCTGGTCATTAAAACAAAAAAAGTAATTCACGGTTTGCGACTGAGTTTTCTTTAAGGTTTTACCTCTGTTTTTTCATTATCATCTTTTATGGCATGTGATGATTTCTCAAAGGTTTTTCGATCCCTTTATGATTTTTGATAGAGTGGAGATGGTTTTATATCAATTGGAGTTTCCTTATTTGTTGACATCAATTCGCAATTTATTTAAAATTTCCATATTAAAATATTATAACCAAAATCCCTTCCATGTTTGGAATTCAGAGTAACTCAAATTAGAGAATAATGTATCAGTGACAGAAGTTGAAAATCATATTTTTAACTACCATTATAATGTCTTTATTTGGAAATCTATGATTTTAGTCTCACTGGTATGGTAACCCGAGAGTTAATCTCAAAAGACTTGTATATGGGAATCAATAATTAATGTGCAACAGAATCAGCTCTTTCTGAATCATGATTTTTTTTGATTTTATGGTTCTATATATTCATATGTTTGGGATAATAATAACACCCATAGTTTCATTTTAAGTTAATATGTCTACCACTTATTCATTTTTATTTTTTCATTCCTTAATGAGAATTTTATTTTTTAAATTTCATGAAAATAATATACAACAATTATTCAATGGTTGGATAATAGTAAGTTCAATTCATGAGGAAAACAATAAAAATCCTATAGTTTCTTAATAAAGGTATTTTAATATTCGATCCATGGGTTTTTCTAATAACGTGGCCAAAACATGTGGTTAATGAGGAATTTCTAATTCCACAAATGTGGTTTGTAAAACTATGATACCCTTCCATGTTTAGAAAATAAACAATCCATTATACCCCTATGTGATTTTACCCATCTAACCCCCATCAATCACCCCCATTTAACCACAACATCTCTCTTATGGATTGGGTTACGCCCCCTATATATTGGTGAAATGTTTTAGTGTATTTTACAATGGAACATCAATGAATCACCTTGTAATGTGATCCTCCGGATTCATCTTGGTTGCTTCTTCTCTTTTATTGTATTTATAACCTATAGTATATTCATGATTCCCAAACACTATTTTTCAACCCTTGTGGATTGACCACACCATTCATGCCTTTCCATAAATCAGATCATGATCCCTGGTTGGTTCATGACATTTATAATGGGGAGACAATTGTCTTGATATTTAATATCCCATAGAGTAAAAAATATGTAATAATAAATAATAAAAACATATTCAATATAGTGTGTCACATTTGAAGACAACAGATAATAATGTCATATTTTAAAAATTATATTATAATCACCTGTAATATAATAATAAAAGGATCTATATATGTTGTGAATCAAAATATAAAATGAAAAAAAGAATAAAATAATAAATGAAGTATAACAATAAAATATCCTAGATCATTTCCTAGTATTTTATCAATTTCCAATAAGATCTTTGCTATTAGAATCCTGAAATAGGGCCATTTCCCATAGATGGAAGCCTAAAAAAGTGTTTAGAATAATTGAAACAATTATATGTGGATTTATTAAATGGAGTAAATGAATAAATAATTATATAACTCTCATAAGGTCATCGGGCATTAACAAGCTCACCAAACCCCTAATCATATCTGATCAAAATCATATTGAAATGATTCATCACATTAATCCATAATAGTTTCCATCTCATCTCCTCTTATATAGAATTTTGAGAAATTTAGTTTCTAACCATCCTCATCTTACCAGAGTGTTTTGAATTTTGTTCCAAACCATCATCCTCTTACAAGAATGGGATCACATTAGTTTTCAAACCTCCTCTTATAGAAGTGGGAAACCCATAGTTCCACCCCACCTCCAATTATAGGATTAGCGTAATAGTAGATCCCAAACCTTCTCTATTTATATAAGGTGAAACCATTTTGTACTCAACCCTCCAATTATTATAGAAGGGTATTCACTATATCAACATACCACATATCAAAAAATATATCAATCATATTTTAACCAATAGAATCCCATTGGAAATACACCATAAAACCACTAATGATTACCATAAACCCACATCCACCGACCAATCTGAATAAAAAGTTTTGGAAATCATCAACAATACTTATTTTCCACTTTACAACATCACCTTATCCTTGTACAAGCTCGAACGACTCTCACTAGGCTCAGTATACCCTGATAGATAGTAGCACCATTCCCCATTGAAGAAGATTATATTCCTCCTTTCCCAATAAATTGACCCATAAAAACACATTTTATGGGCCCATCAAATCTATATGAAGTTACCAAGTTGCATTAATCTAAAAATAGTTATCTCACAAGGTCACACAAAAACTCACTTGCATGTCAATGTGTACAACATTATACAAATGAATATAATTGGTATGAAATTCCAACCTCATGCTTAAAAGAGTTTACTCACCAATCCATACTCATTGATTTAGGTAAAAACCAAAAGATCTATATAATGAAATATAAATCCTTATATACATGGTTTATATATGGAAGATTGTTAAAATATGAAGAAATAGAAATATAGGGATTAATTATGATTGGACATACAAGTAGTGAATCTCTATAATGAGTGACACATCAATGGATCAATAGTAAAGGATATAAGAGATACAAAATATATAATGAAGCTACCAAATTCACCTAAAAAACATTGGGGTCAACAAAGAATGAGGGTAATAGAGAAAGGGTTGTACATGGTAGGATTTATAGTCTTCCCATTTACAATAAACAACCTAGTGAAAATGTGACAGTGCCATAAGGGTAGTTTTATAGTGATACACCTCCACTTGGACTCATCATGAAATGTTCCCTCATGGTTATGGAGTGAAAATAAATATTAAGAGGGGATGATCATTGAAAGAGGACTCACAATGTGACCCCTCTAGCATTTTCTGAAATCCTACACACTAAAAGATTCATTTCTTGACACCGTAATACAATTCCATGACTACCATTATGTAATATAATTTTAGTTATAAGTGCATTGTAATTATCTAAAACAATATCCAAAACACCCAATAATGACTAAAAAAATAATAATAACTCAATATTCATTATTATAAACAAAAATTTAAGGTATAACACACTGTGAAATTAAAGGATCATTTCATACTCCCACTAATGAATATTTGATCCCCAAGAAGTATCACTAAAGGGTTCTCAACAAAAAAAATTTCCACAAAAAATAGTATGTATAACATTCCATTCCATGTCTCCTATTTTATGTGTCCATGTTTACATAATACATAGATGAGAGGCATTATATTCCCCCATAGTGTGTTCTCATGTTAGTCAATAATTTCACTAGGAACATTTTAAAGAAATCTATAACCACTATCCTAATATCTCCACTATTAATATAGATCATGTGGTATGACTCATATCCCAAATAATCCACATAAGAAACACATAATTCATTCCATGTTGTCATGGAAAGAGATTCAACTAATAAAATTATATCTAACCCACTCCAAAATCATGAATAGATATATAAATCAAAGCATTTGATTTCCCTACATCCCAAGACATCGATGCCACAAAAAAGGTAATACATTCAAGAACACTATATCTCCAAAATAAAATTCAAAGAGTCACCAAATTAGGATAGCATAAGATTTTTCTTTTAATTTCATAGTAACCAACCACGTCAAGATAAACTTCCCTTAATCGGTGGACTCTTAAACCAAACATAGACTGATGAAAACTAATTCACACAATTTTAATAGGTAAAATGTATAGAAGACTGGAAATCAATAATGATACATAAATGGTGCATTTTGGATTAATTATTGAATGGAATCTTTAATGAAAAATCTAATATCATAAATGGCCATCCCATGCACACATGCTATGATCCTATCATCCAATATCTGAATCATCCTTTCATACATTCCATTCATCTATAGGTGATATTATCTGATAAACATCAACTAAGAACCCATAGACATTTGAATTCCATGGAAAACTCATAAAATGAAGCGTAGATAATGATATTATACTATAACACCCTGAACCCGATGTCCCACAGTGGTGCCCCTAGCCACTGGGTCACATGGCCTTAACTAAATATACCCAATAAAAAGAGGCTACAAAGTAGTAGTTAGGGCCTAGGATATATTTGGGTGGAGACTATTTCTTCATTTCAATGTTTATATGAATGGTAGTAAAAATACCAGTCAATATCCAAAATTGAATATCATCTGGATAAAAACAGACATACAAGATATTAATAATAAAAAATTCACAAATTAGTCTCACATAAAAATGACAAATATACAAGTCATGTCGCTATAATGTAGTAAAAATAGGTAAACATATAGGAAGAGAAATAAATGTATCAAAATAAAAAAAAATACATAAAAGTGATATCCTAGATAGCATTTGGACCCTCAACTCAGTCTTGTGCACTCCTACTGCTATGCATAGTTAAAAGTCAAGCACCAAACTACGGTCTCCTTCTCAGATCCCTACCTACATCTATATAGTCTTTCTAGGTAATCAATGGCTTCTCAAGACATGGTGTGAGATAAAATCCAAGTAGGCTACCGTAAATAGTTTCTATATCATGTACATGTTGTGAAATACAATCTATGAACTACGTAATGTATATCACAAGTATATCAAAAATTAAACAAGTGCCCATGGAATATTTAAACATGTAATTTGTAACTATCTATCCAAACAAGAATCCCTAATAAACAATGGTTGATGCTCATATAACCAGACACCAGTATTGAATACATAAACTAACACCAATACCATATCGTATATATAATATATAATATCTACCATGTCCATGTTTTATAATAATCCATGTCAAATTTACCATGCATGAGGCAAATAATAATATGTTCTATATCACCCACGACCAAGATGCATAATGTAAATCATACAATATCACCAAGATATATAATCAAATGTTTTATACCCCACTAGGCTCTATTGCAGGTATAATAAACCAAGGAATCCTCATCAATTCTATGGATAATCTTGATGAAAACTCAATTAGACATAGAATTGGGTCAAAGGAGCATGTCAATAAACCATGTCCACTATGATCCAAAGAAATCTAGATCAAATGGGTAAAAATATTCATTCCATCCACTAAATAATGACCCAAGGTGTGATCACAAAAGAGGTATCCAGTACCTCTATCGACATCCATGGGTGAACCATCCAATGAATATAATGGAATAATGATCTATGGTAAAAAACAAGTCAAACCCTACCATTAAATTCACCACATTCATTCATCAATTCACATTCATTCACAATCCATGAGTTTACCCATATATTTACAAAATTGTTATATAATCCATATAAACAATTAAATCCCAAGAAACAACTTCAAAAGGTGGGATCAAAAATATCATATTTAATACAAGTACATTTATTCAACTTATTAGCCTTCCTCTAACTATGAATGATCACAGGTACCACATGTGTCGTATAACAATATCCATATAATAAGGGCTCACCCAAAGGGTTTCCAATGTTATCGAAATAACATCTAACAAATTCGAATGACCTAATTAGAATCCTTAATAAGTTCCAATAAATTCAATTAAAATATTTAATTAATTAATGTGGCTCCACTAGTATGTTAGGTGAAGGAAATAATAGAAACTAGTCATATAATGCATAAAATCTATAGGGAAGGGTATATAACACCTATCGTAGGTCTGTAGTACAGTTCTTGACCAACAAAAACTTCTAATTAGAACCATATAATAATAAAAATAAAGAATAAATGAAGAAACAACAAATAAGGAATATTATCGTGCACCTATATAACTTATCCAATATAAATTCAAATGATTAATGGCATGAGGTGATTTAATTACTTAATGGAAAAAAATCCATTGAGACTTACACTGTTTGATTACATGTTAAGATGTATATAAGAAATCAAAATATATCCATATGACTTCAAAGGACCTCTCTGATGAGAGGGATATCCACTAGATTATGAAATTTGAATTAGTATTAAGTTATAATTTTTTAAATGTAATTGTTTAAATTCAACAAAAAAATGTTCGGCCAGAGGTTATGGATGCAATGATGGCCAAACTATTCACCCTTTACTGTCCTAAGTGGGTTCTTTACATTGTTAGTGTGCATGGTTTTCCATCCCATGCAGCTAATGAATCCTAGGCTCTATCAAAAACTAGGGAGACCCTCTCATGGTATTTAACATCTTTTTTGTATGGGTTTCTAAAAACCCATGGGATCCTAAATCCCACTTCCATGCCTCATAGTATTTAGGTAATCGTCTGACCAGTCCTTCACTGTTTCTCGAAACCATGTGGAATGTGTTGATTCTTCAAAACAGTAGGTTTCATGTTTCAAAAAACCCCAAACACCCCTGATACACCCATAATCATGTTGGGAACTCACATTAGGCCATAGAAAAGAAGTTGTACCAAAATATGAAAGATATGTACCTCATAGAAAAACCCAAAATACTATAAATACTATCCTCACATGTAATCTGTATCACCCTAATATTTTATGAGATAGATTATTTTTAATTTCATTGATATCATGTGTTCTTTACTACACCAATATTTGGTTGCGCTATAGGAAACATCATATTACCTTGGAGAATACACAACACTATTCCTAGACTGTGTTACACACAATTTCATGTTCTTTTGAAAGAATTCAGGTCATGCAACCCTGAGCTTAGATTTTGTTCAATGTATAAAGGAAATGTGTTTTCATTATGTTATACCAAATACCAAAGGAAATTTTCACAAAACCTAACACTGACCTGGCTTGAATTATATGCAAGAGTGACCTTCCTCGATAGCTTGCATTATACGCAACACTGAGATTCGATAAACAATGATATATTATTAAAATATTATTATATTATGGGATATAAACTAGAAGTTGTGAATATTATTAAGAAATTTTTGAATTTTATATAACATTTAGAATCATCTTATGTATTTTCTAGAACATGATACAAGAAAAAATAAAATTTTTCCAATAAAATAAGTATTAAAAAAATGTAGTTTTACTACCTTTTGATGGAACAACAATTTTATATTTAGTTTTTGACAAATTTTTAAATTCAATTTTACCAAAATAAACTAATTCTATTATTTTGAAATATAAAAATTTAATTTGGTTTAATTTTTTTTTCTAATATATTTCATTTTTTTGATGAAAAGTTAAAATAATTATTTTTTAAAGCAAATAAATAGTAAAATTATGTTTTTCATTGGCTTTAAAATTAAATTTTTTTTTAATTTTTATCCAATTATTTTTTTAAAATGATTTTATAAATTAATTAATAATAAAAAATTTTCCCATTTAAAAAGGGGCATTATTTTAAAAACTATGTTTTGTGATATTATAGCAGTTTTATGTTAATTTTTATTCTAAAACATTTTTTAATTCAATTTTTAAAAATAGATGTCATTTTTTTATTCTAGAGGTCCAAATTTGATAATTAAAACTCTTTTAGTTTTGACCAATATTAATAGTAACCATGGTAAATTTTATTACCACGGTAAAGGGTAAATTAGGCAATTTAGGTTAAAAATAAAATTATAATCACAATAAAATGACAAAAAAAGGGAAAAATTATTTGGTCAGAATAATTAGACCGTTAACACATAAGTATGAATTTTTTTTTCGTTGACTGGTAAATTTTCTATTAAGATGTCTTAAATAATATTTAAATCAATGGAGGAGACAAAGTGACATTTTATTTGTCTTTAATATATACTATTTATCCACATATGAAAAAATAGGTGTTATCAATGAATAAAAATTTAAATGTTTAATATAATAATCATATTAACCTTATATGAATTTTTTTGACGTTTGGGGCCATTTAGAAGATATTATTGTATTTATAATATTTTATTCAAAGAAAATATAACGATGTCACATTCATGTTATAGATAATATATCATTTTTAAAATAAGGTTATACAAAAGATAAATTTGAATATATATACTTATTTTATACCAATTTTTTTTCTTTATTATGGTACTTTTTTTAGGAAAGAAAAAATTAACTTAATGTTTTATTTATGGATGATACATAAATTATTTGATCGATGGAATGTAAATAATTGTTTAGTTAATATGATAATAACAATTAAAGGGCCATAATAATTTACAAAATTTTATTGGTCGAGTATATGTCGACCATAACAATCTAATGGTTGAGTGATGGACCATTAGAATCCATAAGGCATAGATTAAGATGATTATATTATTTTATTTAACATAATGTTAAAATTTTCACATTTATACTTTAATAATTATACAATTTGTATTGTTAGATTTTCAAGAAGATAAATTTGACTACATATATTATTCTGAATTATAGTAAATTAAACATCATAATAGTTCTTTATTTTTTATTTTATTCATCAAATAATTATTTTAAATAATCACACAATATTGACGTAGTTATTATTTAATTAAGCGAAATATCAATGAAATGATATTAATAATATTAAAATAAATATAATTTTGGATAATTAATTTTCCCAATGAGTTTTATACATTACTTTGACCTATTAATGACAGGATAAAATATTATTTTCAAGGATAACATCTTATCTTTATATTTTTAAAAATCCATGAAATAAATATTGTCAAAATTTACACAATTGATAATCTTTCAAAATGATGATTTATTAAATTAATTAAAAATAATATAACTTTTTTCAAAATATATAATTAATATTATATGGGAAATTTTTCTCTAAATTATTTATTTATTATCTAATTAGAATCAAATATGTAAATATTTTTCCCTTTTAATATTGAAATATTCATTACCCTAGTTTAAATGAAATTGAATTACTAAGTGTTATATTGAAATGATATGGTTTTAGTGGACATAGAAAATTTCCTAAAAATTATTGGGTGATGAGATTTCAACCCTATGTATTTTAATCTTATAAATTGGGACATTTTTTGAGGATTTTGTGTGGGGTTTGATTTTACTCTAAATTAAATTTTTTTAGGTTTCCAAAATTGCCCCTCACCTCAATTGTAAAAGGGTAACTCCTCCCTCGTTTATCAAAAACAAATTAATCCTTAAGGATAGTCAATACTAAAATAATTTATCTTCTAAACTTACCTATTCACATTCTAGAGTTTCTTTTATTGTCAAAATACGAACTCTAGATCCATTAAGATGAGATCTAATTAGAGCATGTCAAAGAAAAGGTAATCCCCTCTACTGATTCATTCATATTACGTTCTATTTACACATCAACTTCATGATATAATAATAACTATAGTTTAACTTATATACTATGATTTTTTATAATTATGAAACAACCATATTCAACTTTATATCAATCCTTTAAAAGACAAAATCACCACACGTGAGTACGCACGACATACTGTCTCCATGTCATGGTGTAATATTTATTTCACCACCACCATACTGGGATGCGTAAAAAATGGATGAAATAACTATATATGATTATTATAAAATTATATTTTTTCTGAAATATATAACCCCATTCAAATCAATACCATTAATCTATTAGGGGAATTATATCGAAGCTCGTGCGTGTGTACAACCTACCGTCACCACGATGAGATGTGATCCATTCTACATGATAACCACACAAGCATGGTTCTATAAATGTTCAGAATGAATAAATATGGTATCTATTTTGTTAAAATATTTTTATAATTATATAAATATTACCAAATAAGGGGATTTAGAGCTAATTAAAAAAAACATGCATATGATAATAAATCTAGTAAAACAAGAATAACGAGTAACCATGAATTATTAAAAACAAACGAAAGAGAATATGACCATATTTGATGACCATGATAATGAAATAATTGAATAACATTATCTATATCATTATACAGGATGTTCAGACACATCAGAATCATATCAGACCAAAGGTAAAGGATAACATATCAATTTTATTTTTATCCGAGATTGTTTATTCGTAAGTATTTACAGGGGTATATTTATCATTCATGTTTATGAGATTGTTTTTGGTATGAGGTACTTTTTTATTTTTCCACAAACAGTACAAGATGAATGTTTTTTATCTAATATGACAAGAATGCGATTTTACAAATTCATGACCCATTGTCTCCAAGAATCTTCATATACAAGATATCAAGATTATTTTCCACTAAATTATTTTCTTATAAAATTGCATGGCATTTTGAGAAAAAAAAACATTAAAAAAAGAAATTTTCTTTAGGAATTAAGTTCAAGTGTTTTCACAAAATTATTTTCCATTAAAGATGGCATAGGGATTTGTTTCCATCCCTATTATTACTTTGATTTGATTTTTTTTATGATGGAATTATTTTTATGAAATCCCTTTATTTTAAATGTATTGTGATGGAATGATAGTTAAGAAACCCATTTTATTTATTAGGTTATTATATGATAAATGATTTTTTTAGAACATGTAAGAATGGTTTCATTATGAGATGGGTGGGACCTATATCACTTTCCAAAGCATTGGGAAATGATTTATATGTCATGATATAAAATTGTATAGAACAGTATGTAAATCTAGTTCAATAATACATTGATGGAACAACATGTTAACATGGTTAAGTACATGAATTTTTCCACTATGTTAGTCTTGGCATCGATGCATTGGATAATATAGAAATCATATTATGATCTTATTTGTTTTAAATAATTAAATGTTTTTTTCCAAATCTATTTTATCATGCATGAGGTTCTTTTATGATCTATGAATTTTGAACTCTCAAGATTTATTTCATGACACATTATTTTGATATTTAAATATTATTTTCAGGTTTTTACATTCTTATGTTTATGTTTTGATTTAGTTTCTCAATGTTTACCCTTACTTAAAATTTGATCTCACCCTTTCTGTGTTTTCTTTTACCAAGGATATAAGGAAATGTTTTATGTAGGAAAACAAAAAGGGTTGTTCTTTAGGGGGGATGTTTAAAATCATTCTCCATGTTTGAAAATTATGTTCCATGTATCCAAATACACTAAACTAATACGGTCTTTACGCCTTATTTTTTTTCATGTGTTAAGTATTTTACAAAAGTAATGTAATATCTATGTACGTCATTCTTTTTTCATTAGAGATGGTATCAGAGAGAAGGTTTAATCAAAATTTAGAATTTGGGATGTGAAACCTTCAGTGACATCCCTAGAGATATTTCTATGGAATGTCTACAGATGTCCCTATGGTTATGTATAACTATAGGATGCACTCATATAATTATGGTAATGATCATTAATAACCTAGGATTATTCCAGTGATGTTAGATATTGAATGTACTCTAACATGATTGTGTTGTTTCCCTAGTTTGATTTTTTCCTCTCACACTATTTTTTTTGGTTTTTAGACAATGGTGGGAACCCAATGGAACCGTGTTAATGAACAATGTGCTGGGCAATTCAGGTATTTTCTTCCTAAACAACAAAATGTTATGGGAGATGGATTGTAAAAAATTATATTACTATACATACACAAGATATGAATCATTATGGACATCAAAATGAGAAACAAAGGGAACACCATTCTATTGAGTCCTTCATGAGGTAATATACACCTTCTTTCAATGGGTATTCTTATCAATGTGTTTCTAAACAATGGAACATTACCGTTGAAAAGATATTTTATATCCTTCATTGATCATAACATGAAAAAGTGATTTTTGATATTTATTATTTAGAAGGTAATGAAGACCAGTGGTGGATAGTAATTAAGAATACAATGAATCAAAATAAAATAAATTACATGTAATGGGATGAGTTTAAGAAATTGTTTTTAAATAAGTATTTCCCTCGTATTCTGCAAAAAAGATGGAAATGGAGTTTCTTGAGAAAATGGAAAAGGATAATGAATCTGTAGGTACATACACGGCGAATTTTACAAGATTTGGAAGGTATGATTCTGGATTTATCATTCATCCTGAAAGTAAAGTTGATCCATTCTTCAATAGATTAAAACCACATTTTTGAAGTGCATTAACTATAAGATACTCTAGTAGCTACGAAGTAATTTTGTGTTGTACTATCAAAGTAGAAATGGAAGTTGTTGTTACATATCCATCGCATGGTTTTGAAAAGACGAAAAAGATATATTTTAATGGAAGATCACAAAAAAATGGTGAAAATATGATGAATGTTTCCTTATGCTCAAAGTGTTGAAAGAATATTGATAGAGATTATCTTAAAGAGACTTTAAAAAATGTTAAGTGTAGAGAAGAAGGTCATTGAGCATTTGACTGCCGATGTAATGGGAAAAGGGTTTCTAATAATGTGAATAGAGAAAACACTATAGAGAATGCACCACCAACACAAGAATCATACAAGTGAAAGGAAATAGTGCATTATTCTTACCAATGCCAAAGTACAAGGGTTAATGGTGATTTGAATTAGCAACATCTTAAGCAAAATGACAAAGGTAAGTCACATGTGATCACTACTGTTGATGTTGAGTATGAAAATGATGTGGTGGAATGATTAAGTGTTTATGTAATGAGATTCAAATACAGTGATGTGAAATCTCATTTATAATATTATGGAATATTTTAATATCTATGTGTTGGCCCATTATGTTTTTATATAATTATATGGTACCGGTAACCGTGAAAAGTGAATGAAATATTTTTGGAATGAACATGATATTTTCATAATGAAGGGATAAGGTTATAATGAAAGGTTTGATAGTATTAATGAGCTCATGAATGACATCAGGACAAATTGATATCTTGGTTTGAGTATATAGAATTTTTTTTTTGGTTTGTGGAAAGAGTTTATTTTTACATAATGATTTTTTTCACTAAGGGTTTTTAGTAATTCATGTTATTATGATGTTTTATGTGAATACATGATTAAGGTATTTACATATTTGGAATTTCACAACAAGAACATCCAAATGATATAAGGGAGAGAATTGTTAAGTAAATTTACTTCACCTCTTTATAATGTTTTATAATCTCAGTTTTAGGAGGGATTGAAATGTTATCCATATATTTATATTATATGTTATATTCCTTTTTATGTTTGATAGATTAATTTTTTATCTCACTATAGGTGGATATATGCATATTTGTTAACCTGTTCTATCATTTTTGATGAGATAGATGGAATGACATATAATCCTATCACATGATCTGCTAAAACATCATGAATGAAATATTCAACATCATTTTTTTTTAAAACAGATGAAGTTGAAATTGTTCAGGGAACAACCAACGATGACATTGTACTGAAATCGACTATGTATTTTTTCTCATGTGAAAATTCATCAACATTAGAAAAAGGATATTGAAACCAAATATGTTATCCTTGTACCCTCTTATTCAATTAATCATATGGTCCCTCAAATAATCAAAGATTTATGGATTTCTTGAAGTAAACAATCTCCAAAATTTATTCTTTATCACTGTCCAGCAAAACTTTTTGTTAAGATTTCTGTTACATATCCATGTTATCATTTCTCACCTATGTTCTCCTATGTGGAAATCTATGGACATGTAACTTTGGGTAACTATTATGTTTCTATATTTACATTTTAAAAAGATATTTTAGTATTCCTTTTTATGATGTGGGTTTCCATGATAGATACTAACAAGTATTAAACCATTTATAACCCCGAAAAATTTTGAGGGTGAAATTCATTTTAAGGGTGGTCGAATATATCACCGTGATATTTTATGTGGTATATTATTTTTATTTTCATTGATGTCTTGTGTTGTGTGTTACACCAAGACTAGTTTATGATATACACAACACTGTATTATCTTGTAGTATACAAAACACTATTCTTGGCCGGTGTGATAAACAATTTCATGTTCTTCTGATAGAATTCATTTCATGCAACACTGATTATAGATTTTATTAAATGTATATAATAAACAAGTTTGGATTATGTTATACTAAACACTAAAGAAACATTTCACTAAACATTACACTTACTTGTCTTGGATTACATGCAAGAGAAACCTTCCTCGATAGCATGTGTTATATGTAATACTATGTTTCACTAAACAATGACATATTACTAAACTTTTTTTATTTTACAGGATATAAACTAGAAATTATGGATAATATTAACCATATTTTGAATTTTATATAACATTAATATTAACCCTATGTATTTTCTAGAACATTGTAAAATATGAAATTCAATTTTTAGATAAAAGAAGTATAAAAAAATAGTTTTTCCAACATTTGATGGCACACCAATTTTTAATCTATGTTTTACACATTTATTTATTCAATTTGAAAAAATAAACTTCTTCTTTGAGTTTTGAGTTTATTAATTTACTTCGGTTGATGTTTTGTTATTTTTTTGTTAGGTTCAATTTTTTTTGCTGAATAGTGAAAATATAGATGTTTTTTAAATTTTAATGCGATTAAATAGTAAAAATTGGCTTTGGATAAGTTTTAAAATTTCAAATAGGTAATTTTTATCCAATTTTGTTCTTTAAATGACATTATACAAGAGTTCATTATAAAAAACATTTTCCATTCTAAAAGAGGAATTTTTCAAAAAACTGGATTCGTGACATTTTAACAGTTTTATTTTAAATTTAATTCACAACTTATGCGATTTGAATTTTGAAAAATGAATGTAAATTATGGATTTATGAGGACCATATATGGTATATAGGTCCCATTTTTTTGACCAATATGAATAATAACCATGGAAAGTTTTATTACCATGCTGAAGGATAAATTAGGTAATTTTGGTTAAAATTAAAATTAAAATTGATATAAAATGACATAAACATGATACAATTATATTTTTTGAATTTAATTCAACACAAAACACATAGGGATTTAAATTATTTCATTTAATGGAATAATGTCCATGAAAATTACTTACGTAATATCTAAATCAATGTAAGGCACAAAGGGCCATTTTGTTTGCCTTTAATATCTATTGTGTATCAACATATTGGATAATAGGTCCTATAAATGAATATAAATTTTAATATTTAACTAAATAATCATATTTATCTGATAAAAATTCATTTTTGACGTTTTGGGAATATATGGGAGATATTTTGTATTTATAATATTTTATTTAATAAAAATTTAATGTAGTCACATCCATGTTTTAGATAATATATCAATTTTATAATAAATTTTTACAAATTCTAAATTGGACAATAAATACTTATTAGAAATATAATTTTTTTATTTATTATTTCAATGTAATTATAAATTTTAGTAAAGAAATAATTACCGTAATGTTTTATTAATGGATGATGCAAAACTTATTCAATCAATGAAAAATCAATAAACTAACTTTTTTACAATGATAATAACAATTAATGGGAAAAAACCATTACCAAATTTTTTTGTTAGAGTATATATCGATCTTAATTATCCAATTGTAGAGTTATGGACCAATTAGATCCATATGGAATTTATTAATGAAATTATATTATTTTACTTATTGTAATGATAAAATTCTCACATTCATACATTAATAATTATAAAATTTTTAATGTTAGATTATCAAGTAGATAAATTAGACTACAAATATTATTATGAAATATATTAAATTTCAATTTATAATAGAATTTTATTTTTGATTTTTCTTCATTAAATAAGTATACTAAATAATTACACAATATCGATGAAGTAAATATTTTATGAAGTCATATATCAAATAAATGTAATCAATAATTTTAAAATAAATATAATATGGGATAATTATTTTCTCCATTTAATTTTATGTATATCCTTGACCCATTAAATATAGGATAAAATATTTATTTCAAGGATAAAATCTTATCTTGATATTTTAAAAAATCCATGAGATTGATAGTGTCAAAATTGACACTATGGAAATTATTTCCAAATAATGATTTATTAAATTATTTTAAAATCATAAAATTTTTTAAATTATAAATAATAATTACTAAATGTTAAAAATTTTCCTAAATTATTTATTGATTATCTAATTTTCATCAAATAAGTAAACATTTTACACTTTTAATATTTAATTATTTATCACCCTAATTAAAATTAAATAGAATAAATAAGTGTTAAATTGAATAGATAAGGTTTTAATGAACTTTTAAACTTTTATAAAAATTATTGGATGACTATATTATAACCCTATATAATCTAACCATTGAATGTGGGACATTTTTTAGATTTTTATGTTGGGTATGATATTACTAAAAATTAATAATTTTGTGGTTTCCAAAAGTGCTGCACACCTCAAATAGAAAAGGGAAGCTACTCCCTCATTTATCCACAACCAATTAAGCCTTATATATAATCCATACCATGACCATTTATCTTATCAATTTCTCTAGTCAAATTCTAGAGGTTGTGTTATTCTTAATGAACCAAGTCCAGTTCCATTAATGGGAGATCTAAAGTGAGCACATTAAAGAAGATGTAATCTCTTCTACTGATTCTTCCATATTTTTTCATCTTCAACATATAATTTATGAGTTTTTTTCATTATATAATAATAAATACAATATCATTTATATAATGATATATTATTATAATTATGAAACATCCATATTCAATGTTCAATCCATCATATGAATGAAGAAATCACCACCTGTGCATACGTATGACTTACTATCTCAATACCGTTGTGTAATATGTTGTTCACCACCACCATACTAGGATGAGTATAAAAATAGATGTAATAACTATATATTATTATTATAAAATTATATTGATTCTGAAATACGTTACACTGAGAAAATCAATATCATTCAATACTTATGGGAATGATATCGTCGCTTGTGCGTACGTTCGACCTACCGTCTCCATGATGTGATGCTATTTGTTGTACCTGATAAACACTCTAGAATGATTATATAAATGCTATTAATGAATAATTGGGGAATTTATTATGATAATTTCATATTATAATGATATTAATATGACCTATGAATGGGAACATGAACATATTCGACAAAACTTGCATAAAATCATAAAGCATTTAAAACCCGAATAATGAGTAACCATTAATTGTTACAATAAAAAAGAGAATATGACCATAAAGGTTGACGATGATTATGTAATAGGTTTATAACAATATCTAAATCATTATATATAAGTTTAAGACTCATAGGATGTATATTATACCTATTTTTAGGGATAACATTGCAATTTCATTTTTATATGAGATTGTTTATTCTTAAGTATTTACTAGGATATAATTATCATTCACATCTATGTTTCATAAAAGTGTATTTAAAAATATTCATTATATCTTCATATAATTTCTTAAAGTCAATTTCAACCATTTCTGAATTTTTACTAAATGCTGTGAATTGAATATTTTGGGGGTTTCGTTATGAGGTACTCTTGATCTTTTCCAAAAAATAATAGACAAAAATGTTTTTTAACTTATATTGAATTTAGAGAATTTTATAGTTTCAGGAAACCGAGTTTCTTTGAAGCTTCCTATACATGATTAAAATATTATTTTCAACTAAATTCAATTCATTGAAAATTACATCAAATTTTGAGAAAGGAAAATGTTTATAAAAAAATGAAATTTTCCTCAGGAATTAAGTTCAAGTGTTTTATCAAAATTATTTTCCATCTATGATGACATAGGGTTATGTTTCCATCCATGTTATTACATTAATTTTTATAATGTTTATTAAGGAATTATTTTTATGAAATACATTTGTTTTAAATAGATTATGTTTGAATGATGTTTTAGAACCCCATTTTATTTCATCTGTTATCCTATGATAAGTGATTTATGTTTTTGGGGAACACGTACGAATTGTTTCATTAAGTTTTGGGTGTGACCTATATCTCCCTCAAACTAATTGGTTATTGATTTATATCTCATTATATAAACATGACTAGAACAACAAGTAAATTTAGTTTAGTAATATATGGCTAGAACGACAAGTAAACCATGTTCAGTAATGAGCATTTTCCACTGTGATGGTCCTGAAAGAAATTCCATGGATACTATGGAAATTATATGTTGAGATTGTTTGATTTACAAAAATCAATGTTTTATTTCAATGCTATATTATTATGGTTTAGTTTCCTTTATGATCTATGCCTTAAAAATTTCTAATATTTATTTCACGACTCATGTTTTTTATATTGAAACGTTATGTTCATGTTTTTACATTATTATGTTTATGGATTGTTTTTTGTTCCCAATTTTTACCCTTACTAAGAAATTTATGTCACCCTTTTTATGTTTTATTTTCCAAAGGATATAAAGAAAGGTTCTTGGTAGGAAAAAAGGGGAATATATTAATGGGAGATGTTGAAGATATTTCACATTGTTAGAAGATTATGTTCCACGTCTCCAAATACACTAAACTAATACGGTCTTTGATAAGTTTTTTTTCATGTATTATGTATTCCACAAAAGTAGTATAATTTCCATCTATATCAAGCTTGGGTAGTTAGATACCCAGTGTAACTACACTATCTGACACTGAAATATCCAATCTAAATCTTCCAATAACTATGTCTCATGAAAAATAAATATCTGATAAAAGTTAATCTTCTATTCAATTAGATCCAATACCATATAATGACCACTTATGGTTCTCAGAAATCCCATGATGACAGCTATTATGACATTATTATACTTATAAATTGGGACTAGAAAGTTTTAAAGTTTACCTATAGATACTTGAAACTCCAAATCAACCATATTTCAATTAAAAGAGTGAGTGGATACCCCTACAACATTAATCATCATCCATGAATAGTAAAAACATTACCTAAAATTATGATACATATTGGTCATCCCCAGAAGCATCATACATCATGAGGCTTTGGATTCCATCATAAACTCCTCTCTCATGGATGTAGGGACCACAAATCATCCATTGAATAAAATTATATCATTATCATTTTGAGACAAACTAGGAACCATATCATGCCCCATGAGATATTACTATAGCACTAGAAAACAGAATTAGGATCCTAGTTAGCATTTAATTAATCTTAGATTAAAATCAGAAATACTAGGAGGGAATAATTTAGAACATCTCTATGCTCAGATAAATATATCTAGATGTCCAAATAAGATAATAATTTTCCACTAATATTAATAAGTTATAATTCCCTACTCCTATGTCTTCATACTAAGGGAATTTTGATGAATTATTCCTTTTCTAAAGTATTTTCCTTCCCAAAATTGATAGTGTCATGGTATTCAATCCATCAACCCAGTTGTAGATTTAGGTTTGTCGAGGTTAAAATGCATCTCATGATCATATAGTTCATTACACTGAAAAATAGCACACAATGAGATAATGATTCCAAAACATTAAGGTATAAACCAAATAATCAATCTTTTATTCATGGGTAGTGGATTTGTTTATCATGGGGCAATAGACAATGATACACAAAAGTTACCACTTGATCTCCCTACATCAAAACATCTCCCCATAAAAAAAATTGAGGATTAAAAAATATATAATTAAACCATGGGATTAGATTAAATTGAACCATATAAGACATTTATATCCTCCTTACATATTTTGAGGAGTCCTTACACTATAACTTCCATTTAATCATCTGGTACCACTTTTTAAGTATCTTTATGGATGTTTCATTGTGAGAGATGTAAATAATGATCCATTAATGAGGCATAAACAATCGAAAAAAACTATGGATCACAAAAGCATACCATGGTGGTGACCAAGAATTCATATCCTCTACTTTCTATGGCCCAACCTAAATACCTTATTCTATGATTACATACATGAGAAAATTCTCCCCCTAAATCCAAAAGTTACTCTTTGAGTAATTGGAATAATTTATTTGTGCTTAAACCATACACAATAAAATATCAAGGTGTTTGGTATATAACATTCAAATTAATGAATATATAATTATATCATAGATGAACACCATGATGAAGGACTCTAGCTAGGGATGAAAAATATGATTCCTGATTGACATGGTGTAATGGCATAGATCCATTTAGTGTGACCCATTATATATTTCTAAAACTTCTGGTTCTAAGAGGAGACCCAGAGTGGGTCCAGAGGTGTTTGGAAGAAAAATCTAAAAAAAGGAGTATTCACAAAGCGTGTGGGTTTCAAATCCTGAATGTGTGGTTCAAAAATTGGGTGAGATTTTGATCCATGGTCAGTTGATTCTTCTACATGGATCTATTGGATATGTGGTTAGATTGGATACATGGTTGAATTGGATATGTGGATGGATTTTCTCTGTGATCTAATCAACTATGTTGTTGGATTGGCTATGTGGGGGAATTCAACAACATGAGGAACTCAACCAATTTGGGATTTTTCCTATGTGGGGAATTTATATATGATAGGATTTTGGAATGTGGAGAATTTATCTACATTTGGCATTTAGAAATTTGGGTAATTTATCAACATGGAAATTTTGGAAACATACTGAATTTTTATATGTGGGGATTTTGTCTACATGGGTTATTCAGTTACATGGGGATTTTTCTTATGTGAGGAATTTGGGAACATGAAATCATCCGCCTAGATATATATTCAAGTTTCAAGTAAATATACATGTGGGTCTTATAGTGGAATGAATCAATGTACATAAAATGCCATTAATAAATGATATTTACATCCTTGATTTTAATATTTGGAAGATGATGTTAATGAATCCTTTAACATGGAATTTAATGATATCCATAATAGTTTTAATTAAATATTTTTTAATATGAAAATTCCAATCATCCCACGTATATAATCCTAGAAAAAAATTTATTTTCCTTTTTTCTTCCCTCATTTACTTCTACATAGAGACGACATTGCAAAATCATTTACTTGTAGAAATATATCCCTTCTACCAGTTGGTTGAGTTCTCTTGTAGTAATTCTCTATTGAGAACACCCCAATTTTTGATGCAATGAGTCGTAGTATGAATAATCTTATATGTAGGGGATATATTTATTCTCTAATTTGTTTATGTGAAGTTGTAAATTTTGAATAGATTATTTGTGGTTTAATCTGATGATTCAATTAATTTTTTGGTAATTCAAATTTATGTAATGGTCAGGCTTAATAAAATATGTTCTTCAGTGATATTGCAATTGTTAAATAATATGAATCGTGATAATTCTTATTGATAATTTTGAAATAAATAGTCATGTTAATTGATAATGGTTCTTCTCATATATTGGGGAGGGTGGTTTTAATTCATAGAGCATGTTCAAATCTTGATATCATTCTATATAATTATTCCTGAGGTTTCCCATAGTTAAAATATTTGAATAATAAATCCATTAATTCAAGATAGAATATTATCTCGTTATGGGGTAAAGATAATTTCTAGGTACATAGTCTCTTATCTACTAGATTTGGAAATGTTTCTTGACATTGGATCTATTAGATATTCTTTATGTGAGAAAGTTGGATTCCAAGTGTTAGGTTCCTGATTTAAATGTTTGATATCATTTTTTATCATGTTGATTTTTAGATTTACCTAAATGTGATTTTTTTCTTTGTGACATGATATGGATTGGGGAGGCCTATATGTGATATGATCCTGTGATGGATAATCATTGAATTAATGTTGAAATGGAGGTATGGAGGACACGATGACGTGGCATCAATTGATACCTCTTATGGTGAGATGCATCGATATATATATGTATATATATATATGGGTGTTGGGGATCACACTATAGATGAAGGAATTGGTTGTTGCTGGGATTCTCATTGATGTGATGCTATGTGCTAAGATACTCGGTTACGAATATATTCAATGGATGGTGGATGAGTTTCTTATTTTATCTAAATTCCATTCCCCACTACTTGAGGTTGTTATATGTTCTAGGTTGCATGTTTCTTTTGGGCGATAGCTTTGGAATATTTTACTAGAGTACCGGGATTTTATAATGAAGTTAATAATTTTTAATAAATTAATTTTACAATGGCATTGGATTTAAGGTAATAATGATTCTGAAAAGATGTTCATTTTGAAAAAAAATGGGATCAGTTGGGATGTTTCCTGGAAGACATAGAGTTTACTATGATGATGGATGATTATATATTTAAATAATGATAATGATTAATTTAATGAATAATAAATTTATTAAAAAAATGAAATGATAAAAAGAAAAAAGTAATTAATGCATTTATTTATATTAATGTGTTCATATAGGATATCAATTTCCTAATACTGGCAGCCAGGTGTCCGAGTGATGGTAGATGCAGTTGAGCTTAAGACTAGGTTATGACTATAGTTTGGTTTTGATATATATTATATATTTTATATTCTGTGACTTTATATGATGTCAGAACCTTGTTTATAGGGAGAATGAATCCTAGTCATTTCTGGGAGGATTTTTTCCCCAACAACCTAGTGGAGGATGTATGGATGACGACCCTCAATGTCCCCGCTCTCCTCGCTTATTCATTAATTGTTATGATATACACATCTCTTAGTTTTCCCATGTATGTGTGTAGGGGAAGGTGATGAATTATTTTTATTTCAAACACATGTATCTCGGGATATAGTATTAAAGGGGTTATTATATGTATGGTATGTATATTCTTTGATCGATTGAGGTACATACTCAGTGTATCTGCTATAATGGATTATGGTATAATACCTGATGTATGATTCTTGTCATATTGTCTATGGAATAACATGGGAACTACCTAGTTTCTATATGTGGTTATGTGGATTGGATGATGTGATGAAGTGATACTCAAGGTTCATGTCATTACGATTTTCTTGGGAGCCTTTGGGATGACTTATCATGGAGAGAGATGGCTTACGATGTGCGATGTTGGGGAAAAGTGGATGCCCTATTGGCAAGTAGGATTGGGGAACCATTAATGTTTCATTATTATTTTATATTATATATTGTATGAAATACATGGGGATATTTATCCATGAAAATTCTGGGAACATAGTATACCTTTTCTGGTGATGAGTTTGTTTCACATTTGTTCACCATGATTAAGCATTATTTCTTTATCTTTTTTATGAGAGTCAATTGGGAGGATCCCACTTAGTATACTATTATGGTCACCCTACATATATATATATATAATATTTTTCTGGTCATACATAGAAGGTAAAAAAATGGGCTGAATATTACTAATTCTTGGTTTTTTAGAAATTATTTGGGATTCATGGTCACTACCATATTTACATTTTATAACTTATAGTCTTCATTTTAGTATAGAAATATATGAAATTTCTGGTTTTAAAATGGTATTTAAATATATATGTGCCTATATAGGTTTTTATTTGTGGATCAATCTTATATATCTTTTTTCATTTTCAATTATATGGTAATTAATCTCAAATGCGTGTTTATTATACCATCAGTGTTATTAACCAACCCATGGCCTACTAGATGTCGGAATCGGGTAGTCAGTCTTTCTATTCTGTTATTTTTGGCCTAGTAGGGGTGCTCTTTGGTGGCAGGTGGTTGTGACATAGTGGTATCAATGGTTTATGTTGTGGTATAGGATACATTATGGAGTTAGGAACATGGGAGATGGTTTTAGCTGGTAGGGTAACTATGTCATCTATATTTAGTGAGGGATGTAAACAAGGGTGTTCAGCTAAGACACAATTATTTAGGCCACATATGATCTGATGAAAATATCTTTGTGTATACTATGCATACTAAATGATGTGATATTGGTTAAAAGCTAGATACATTGGAAGGATCCTGCATATTTTTTTATTTCGGCCTATGTTTGAAATGCATTGACCATGGGATATGTTAAAATATTAGAATGGTGATAAAATAATTAATTATTTAATGATATGTATTCCTTATTATTGGTTTGTGAGTTCCAATAGGCTTTTATTTTTATAGGAATATCTCAACGTCCAAATCCTCTCTAGATTCATAGTAATGATTTTTATCGGGATGTGCCAGAAAATTACAATAGAGTGGTGGTAAATGATGATAATTCTTGGAGAAGGAAACTCTGAGAGTTTTACGGCCTAATATTATAGAAGTTCAAGTGATCCATTTTAGATTTATTTAAAGAAATCTGGTTGGAGTAGGTTGATATATCATTTACATTGATCTATTCATAGATGGTGAACTGATATTTATTTGCAATGTTGACGTTGAATGTAGAAACAAGGGAGTCATGGTTCTTGTTTCTCAGGAATTGTGAACTGTCATATTCATCATGGGAGAAGTTCTGAGATCATTTCAAAGAAGAGTTCATTTCTTAAACTATGATGATGACTAGTATCTAGAATCTAATTACACATTGATAGTTTAGTTCCATTAAGTGATATTTTTTGATCTATTTTGAGACCTTTTTTATTATTCTAGAAAAATATTTTTACATGAGGAGGTATATTTGAGGAATTTTTAGGAGGAATTGCATCAAGGGATATATCACCCATTTTAAATTGATTAAATATCATAAGATGGTCGTGAGAGAAGAGGTTATTGAGAGTAAATTTTCTAAAAATAGGCCAACATAAGTGGGGATTCATCAGGATTCATCTTGAAGAAAATATGTGTTTTATGGTTCCCCATTACCTATACAAAAGAGTTTTCGATCAGCTGAGGATATGTCCCAAACCTCATCCTCTTATTCATCTAGGTAGGTGTCTCTAATCCTATTCCAAGGGATCATACCTCTGTTTTTATTATGGATTCTGAATCCATCAGTGCTATGATTTCTCAATCATTTTCATTTGTAAACATGCATCTGGTGTTTTACATTAGGTTCCTCCTTTGAGGATGTTTTATCAAAGGAAGATGTGGTAGGGTGTTCTAGTTTGGGATTAGTATATTGGACATGTGAAATATTGAGTACAACATTGATATAACAAAAATCGTAAAAGAAAAGATCCCATCAATGGAGGTGTCCATTAGTAGGTCCAAAGAGGCTATATAGAAGGTTGTGGACAGTTTCAGGATTTAGAATCTGTAGCACCAACAAATCCATTCATTATGAAAGGTTACATTTTTATTTATTATCTATTGGTGAGTAATTTTTTTTATACAAGAGTGACACACTCCAATATATCACGTTCCCTTATTCATGATTTAGGTCTTCAAGTAAAGAGACTTGTATTGACTATGGTGTTGACAAAACTATTTAGAGGTCGATTTTACATGTATGATTTATGTAGAGATTTTGAGCAAGTATCGAGGTAGAACATATCTTGAGAAGATTTACTATGGTTACATAAATTTCAATAAAACATCATCCACAACATGTATTGATGTTGTTCAGTGTAGGATATCATAGATTACATCAGGAGGAATGTTTTTTTCTATGATGAAGATGGATATCGAGATGTTTTTTGAGGGAGAGAGAGACCCTAGGGTTGTTGGGAGGCATGTTCCATCTATGTTATATATAACGGATGATTTGATTCAAAGTTAATTGGTAGTTAAATAGTTTGTGTTTCCCTAGAATGTTCAAGATTACCCTGATGTTTTTCTAGATGATTTTGTAGAATACCCCCTCAACATGAGATCGAGTATGGGTTTAAGCTATTTTTGGCGTGTCTCCTATATTAGTGTCTCTATATAGGATGGTTCCTTCTGAGTTGTGAGATCTTCGAGTACAAAATAATAATCTATTGTAGCGATATTTTGGTTAGTAGAGTGTGTTACCTTGGGGTGAACTAGTTTTGTTAGTGAATAAGGCCAATGATGTTTTGTGTATTTGTGTTGAATATAGGTCCTTTAACCAAGTAAAAATGAATCACTATTATCATCTTCTAGGGATTGATGATTTACTTCATTTAATCAATGGAGAAATGAGTATATAAAATACTGATTTGTAGTTTGGATATCATTAGATGTTGGTGAAGGAAGATGATATTCATAAGACCAATTTTCATCATCATCAAGGGAATTATGAGTTCTTTGTGATTCTATTGAGTGTGAGGAATTACCCAACCACGATAATCAAGTTTATGAACACATTATTCATATATTTATTATATATTTTCATTTTGTTTTTCATTAATGAAATCCATATGTATTCTACTTTTTAGGAGCATGAAATTCATATGCATTCCATTTTATGTGTTCTTCATAGTGTGTAGCGTTTTGAGAATTTAATTAAGTATGATTTTTTGGAGTCCTAAGGTCCATTTATTTTGAAATCTTATGTCCCAAAAAATAGTACATGTGGATAATTTGAAGAATGAGGATGTTGTGTCTTTGTTAGCCACTATTTAAGTGGAAAATGTGTAGAATTTTCTTTTTCTTACAAACAATTAATGGGGTTTATAGTAAATTTATCTATGTTTTTTACTAGTATGAGATCCTTGAATATAAATGGTCATTAAATGTTAGGGAATGACTAATTTTAGGAATATTTTGAGTACTTGATGAAGAAATTGGTCAGTGCTCCGACCTCTGTTTTCTAGAACAGATAGTGAAATTTTTGATTTTCTATGATGCTTCCCATATTTGATTGGGATGTTTTCTATAGTAGAAGAGAATAATTGTTTCTTATTTTTATTGGTAGGTACATATCGATGAGTTTATATATGAATCACATGATTTTATATGGGTGTCAGTCATGCATTGATTGATGCTTTTGAGAGTGTACCTCATTAGTGAGAGTTTTATGGTTTTTAATGAATATAAGATTCAAGGGAATGTGTAATCATAACATGAAAAAAACTTTTTTCAGTTTCTGTGGATGGTATTATTGAAATGTAATTAATTTGAGATTTCATATACTATGGGAAAAGGAAATTATTTATCCCATGCACTAATAAAGAAGTCACATATTGAGATTCCTGAAGATTTGTTGAAGAACTCTCAACAATGCATCTAGATTTTGGATAAGTTATTAGAATAGGGTTTCCTTCCTAGATGAAAAAAAAGTATTTTTTAGTAATTTAAGGTTGGAATCATGGATAGGGTATTCTTAGGTGGAGCCCTAGAAGGACCGAGTTGTTTTTGGTGATGGCCTTAATGGTGGGTCTAGGGATGGAAAACCCTATGTGTTATTCCAGAGAAGTCATTTCAATCCATATGTGATGCATTAGGTTATTCTCTATGAGTTCCATAGATCCCCATTGTCGGCACATCATTATATGAATAAGATGTACAAGGATTTGAGGGCTCAGTTTTTGTGGCCTAGGTAGATGAGTGCAGATGTAGAATTTGTTTATTGATGTGTGGTCTTCCAGAATGTAAAGGATGAGCATCGCATTTCGAGTGGTTTCTCCAGCCATTAGATGTTCCACAATGGAAGTGGAAGAACATTTTGAAGGACATTGTTACTGGTTTTCTTTGAGATCATGGTTCCTATGTTCTATATATGTGATAAGATATCGTTCGATGAAATCATCCAACATTAAGGAATCCAAAAGTCGAGCTTAGTTGATGTTTTGACAAGACAGTATCTCGAAGAGTTTGTATAAAATTAATGAGGCTCTAGGATAATCATATTTTATATGGATCCTCATTTTACCTATAGGGTTTGGAGGTGTATCAGGTATTCCTGTCTCTATCAGTTATGCCTTAACACTAGTTTTCCTATGCAAATGGATTGTCTGAAAATGTTGACCATCCAAGATCATTGAGACATGTTGTTCACTTATTTATTGGACTTTTCCGGATTTTGGATGAGGAAGATACCATTATTCATGTTTTTATAAAACTATAGTTTTCAATCAACCACTGGTCTAGAACTATTTCGATCATGGAATGACAAATCATTCCATTTTCTTTTATGATAGACTGTGGTCAAAGAGGGATCAATTATAGATCCAAAAATTGTATAGAATACAATAGATATAGTTTATGTGATTTTTTAGATGATGAAGGAAACACATGATTGTTATAAGTACTATATTGGACATTATAGGAGGCCTATTGTGTTTGATGTTAGAGATGACATGTTCATAAGGGTGACTCCTCATTAGGGGAAATGAAAGATTGGTCGTGGGACGAAGATTTTGCCCTAGTTTTTTGGTCCATTCAATGTGTTTTCCAATCTTGGTATCATGTCTTATTAGATATAACATCCCTCATATATTATAATAATACAAAAAAAATTTATATGCAACGTCTTCATCATTATCATCATGGTGACTTTAAAGTTTTCAATAAGAGTGAGATCGACATTGATGATGATACAACCTTTTAGGAGTGTCTTGTGGAGATACATTACCATTAAGAGAAGGGTTTTCATGGGAATGATATTCCCTTGGATTGTCTCTTAAGGAGACATAATAGCATGGATGAATAGTACCTAGGAAAATGAGTCGTAGATGCACACTCAGTACACTGAATTATTTATTATTTATTTATTCTCTTTTAACAATTGTTTTCTGTGGGTGATAAACTTTCTAGTTTATGAGATGGATCCGTCTTGTTTATTATTATAATAACATCTCTAGTTTTATTGTTATATCAATTGATATAATTTTTAGGATTTGGTTGTTGTTTTTAGTGGGTTTATGCTTGTTTCCTATGATGAGTTTGTAGAACTCCTATGATGGTGAGATCCTTGAGAGGCATCTCATGGGGTGGTGATTCGGAAAAAAATATTTTTATTTTCCACATGTTTTTAATTCCTGATTATCAGAATTTTTTGAGAGGTAACCAATACGAATTACAATATCCATCTAGTCCAACCCAATCCTTATTTTTAAATCCCATGGTTAACATAGGAGAGCTTGAGCAGGTACAGAGGTGCCTAGATGCTAAAATATAAAAGCATACTGGATTTATGAAGTGTAAGGGATTAACATAATGAATGTGTAGTTCATTGTTTCGGTGATATCTTGATTCATGATTACTCAAATGAAGTATGTGGATCCATTGAATAGATGATATTGATTAGGTTTTTGGATCACCTCCATGGATGAATTACCTACACTGATGTGTTAGCTTGGAGAGGAATCAGCGACATGGATGGATTGACTAAGTGTGGAATTTTGATACATGGGGATTTTGGATCTGTAGAAAATTCAGTATTGTGATGCATTTGGCTACATGGGGTGTAACGCCCCGACCCTAGTTACCGAGAGTCGGTGTATTATTACATAACATTAGCATGATCATAGATAAATCATGTCTCAAAAGACCGATTAGATTAGTATTATTGGAAACAATATTCATACATAAGTTCAACTTTACAGCTTGAAAAGAAATACAACATGAATTAGTTCCATTGGAAACATCCAAGACTCCTTGATAATTCCTGCAAGTCACTCCTAAAAAACATCTTCATATCCTGGGAAAATGAAACATAAGAAATGGGTGATCTCAAACGATCAGTAAGGGTAAGATATAGAGCATAAGATAACATAAATATTAAGAATGGTGAATAATTGAAACCTCATGCCTTTACCAATAATAAACATGAATACTTTTATGATAGGAATATCAGCTGAGTAAATAATTCCATAATAAAACTTAATCACGGGTATTCTACTAGTCGAATGACCACATGAATCATCAATATTATTTTCATAACGAGGGAATGTAGAATGCCAGACATTCTGAAACATTTTCTAAAGGCCTTGGCCAAGACGCCTAAAAATGATTAATGCCACGACCAAAAGCATATATCAAATTCGTAATGGGATCAGCTAATTCCACATCTAGTGGTCTAATGAGACCTACCGATGCATCGTGGAGCTATAGCGGGTTCCACCCGTTAGGTACTATGTCCAATAAATTTTTCATATAAAAAGGTTGAAATATTACATGAACATTCGTATTAAAACTAGCATATTAAATGTCAATACTTTAACCATAATCCGTGAATGGTAAAAAAATAACACATCCACAATCAAACATAAGGTAAAAACATCAATACAATATGGAAGATGTTTATCATAAGGAATCGACTTCAAACAAGTATAAAATCCATCCATGGATGTTGACATATATGAAATCAAAACTATTTGAGAGAAATATCACTTTTTTTAAGTAATTTAATGTTAAATAATTAAAAAAGAAAACATTTATTTTGAAAATATTCTTATAATCTTGAAAGGGATGATTTGATGATTTTTTAATGGCGGAGAATAACCACACAAGGCGTATAAGTTAAAACAAACATTCATACCATAATTTTGTCGAAAAGGTCGTAAAGCACCTTGTTTGGAAGACAACGGAAAGATTCCTTTCAAAAAATATATTTTCAAATAAGGGAATAATTTACAATAACTCATTTTCTAGTATATAGTAAAAATGTTTTGAAATACAGTTTTAAAAAACATGGATGTGGATGATAAAGAGGTCCCAGTAGATACTTACGTAAAAACAACCTCGGATAACAAAGAGATTGTGGAATTAACCGTTACCATGTACTTTTACTTGGTCTAGGGTAGGTTATAATCCTTTATAATGGTGAAATAATTGTTATTAAATTATACCATAATCATATACATTAATATGATATCATATATGATCTTTTAACGTTGCTTTGTTAATAACATCTTAGTACTATCGTCGTTTCAGGTGTTAACATATTCATTTTGTTTTATATTCTTTATTATGTGGGTAATATTTTTTATGGATGATATGTATATTTTTCATATACATAATGATATCAAGTCATTAAACATTGTTTTTATTCATCAAATGAATATTAGTCTTGAATGGATACGATGGGGAACAAATCTCATCGCGTTCGTGGAGACGGTAATCCGTACATACGCACGAGTGATAATATCATATTTTTTACATTAAAATAATATATAATTGGATGGTATATCATATATATAGAAAACTTATCATGTTATATTAATTATTACACATCATTATTATACCCATCAAAATAATAATGTATTAAATAACAATTACACCACGACGTGGAGATGGTAATCCTTATGTACGCACGTATAATGACATATCATTCAAAGGATGGATAGAATAATGAATATGGTTATAACATATTTATAATATCATCATAGTATATAGAATATACAAGAGTTATCATTTTATAATGGAAACAACAAAGAAAGTTGATGTGGAAGAAGAAAGGAACTTGAATGAGGGTGGTGAAATCATTACCTCTTCTTTAGGTCCGTCCTTTGATTTGATCAAAATGGCTCCATAGGATGGATTTCTGACTAAGGGAAGGACACTAGGATGAAGGGGTGACATTTGAGAGGGTATTTGGGCAGGGGATGGCCGAGCCAAAAGGCTTTGAATGTGGTATTAGAGAGTAGGGTGAGTGCCCTTTATAAGGGGAGTGAGGGAACCTTAGGAAAATCTAGAAATATTATTTTATAATAAAATATTTTTCGGTTTCTAATGGATTATTTAAAGTATAAGGTGAGGATGGGTCGAAAACCACTTAACAAATAGGTTTTAGATAGGTTTGGGTCAATATATTAACTTTATATTTTAGATTTAAATCTTAGTTAAATAGTTTGACATTTACCATGTCTTTTTGTATTTTTATATTATATGGTTAACAAACATACTATAAACATCCAAGAGAACCCCATGTAGTTCATTAATCATACACCTATAACTATATAAGTCATTTGGATGAACTTTATATTTTTAATATTATTATATCCATTAATAATAAAATATTTGTTTTAAATATTCCTTTTTGTCAATTATGACACTATTTAATAATTGATTTTTGTTGAATTCATAAAAACATTATTCAATTAAAATAAATTCATTTAATCAAACCTAACATGTCATTTTTACCTATTAAATTATTTTATGTCATCAAAACTTTCAAATTACATTTATTTTAACATTTATAATACCAATTATTTCATTATTTCATTAATAAGGAAAATACTGCATCCTCATCGTGTCATAAATAAATTTTTTTATTCAATGTATTAAAATTATAAATAAAATACCATTATGTATGAAATATTTTTATATTTATAATTAATAATTATATTCGATGATATAACACATATAGCCTTGTGTAAAAATTGTTTTACAAAAAGATATATGCTTATGTCATTTTTGTATTTACTTTAACTTAATTAATATAAAGTGTCATTATAACTTACATGTGGCTCCATGCAGTCCTAAAATTGACCCAAATATTCCCATGGTCGTACATGTATCATCAAATAGGGTTAGTACATGTGTTAGTGTAATTTAATGTTAATATTATATAATTTTTTACCCTTATTTATAGGATTTACCCTTTAACCATGGAAAATAAAATATTTTCCGAAGTAATTATTCAAAATGTCTAAAAATAAGAGTTACATATTTACACAATTAGGACCTCCTTATTATAAATATAGAATCCATTTTTCTAAATTAAAAACACAAAAGTGGAAGAAATTAATATAAAATCAATTCCCGTTGTCAAAACAAAAAGCGTGTTTTTAAAAAATAATAACTATCAAAATATTGACACATGCTTATGTCCAGTTTAAATGTGAAATTACATTCAATGAAAAAAATAGGATTAAAATGTAAAAATATAATGTAATTTTACATTAAAACCACTAAATAGTATAATTTCGTAATATAAATTTTTTTGATAAAAAAAGTTTTTTTAATTAAAATTTAGTATTTTTCAGTAATCATCAAAAACTGAATGTTTTCAGAAAAATAAAAAAAATTCACCCTAAGATAATTTTGATACCCCGAATCCAAAAATGAAGTCAATTTTGAAAGATAAAATTTATAAAATTTTAAAAAGTGGATATTACTATTCATTACAGCTAGTTTGATTGGTTGTGGTGTGTTAGAACTCGAAGTTGCATACAACACACACTATTGTATTATTCAAAGAGAAGTGTACAATGGAAGTTTGGGATATTACATGGAAAATTTGTAAAAGTGGGGCTATTAGATATTTGGGGAATTTGGTTTTGTGGGGCCTTTTTCTATGTTGTGAATTCAACTACATGGGACTTTGGGTTATGTGGGGAATTAAACTATGTGGGGATTTTAGCTATGTGGGGAATTAGGAAATGGATGGCTTTTGAAAATATGAGTAATTTAGATATATGATTTCTTCCATGTGTATATTTCCACTAGTTTCTTAGAAACGACCATGTGGGGCATCTGATATTGAAAATAGTGGGAATATATAAGTCATTCAAAAAATATAGTTATATCATTGATTTTATAAGATAAAAGGATATAAATGGGTCCTTGTGACAGAAATGTATTTATATACGCAATATTTGTAATTAGACCATTCAATATCTAAAAATAATGATCGTCATGTATCTGAAAAATTGAAAAATAATATATTTTCATTTTTTCTTACATGATTAATTTATCTCAAGACCATACATTACAAAACCATTCCATTAGAGTCATTAATCCCTTATGCCAGTGACTAGTGTTCTCTAGTAACGATTCAATCTTGTGAACACCCCCTGTTTTTTGGTGCAGTTTGTCACATGATGCTGCTTCTTTTGAGAAAAAGATTTGATTCTTCTCCTTTTATTTTATGAGAAATAATAATTTTTGAATGTTTGATCCCCATAGGTGGAAATATAAATAGAATAATAATGATTGACATGGATTAATAAATAATTTATTCTAAAAATATTACGTTGTTACTTTATAACATTATAATAGGTTGACTCATGATTTACAAGATAGTTTGATATCTATGTTATGCATATTATCATGTATAAAGATTATATATACTAGAATATTGTTTTTGATGGGAAATGGTAATGGCCATAATCCAAAATTAATTGATTAATTATCTTAATAATTAAATAATTGGACTGTATGAATCTAGCGATTATTATAATTTTATCGTACTTCAACTTAATGCAATTCACATGATCAATAAAATATGTTCTTCCATGATAATGGTATTTTCAAAGAATGAAAATCCTGATAATTTAAGTTAAGAAATTTGAAATAAAAAATGGGAATGTGGAATTATAAAGGATCCTCTCAAAGAATGAAAATACTAGATTGAATTCAAAGATCTTGTTTAAATATTGATAACATGTAATGTATTGATGCCTTATTTTACCCATAGTCAAAAAATATAATAATGAATCAAAAAATAAATATGGAATAATAATTAATATTGTAATGACCATTAAAACAAAGTTCATTGGGATATGAATGTGGATTTTTTGGATGTAATTGGAGATGATAGAATTGGATGAATCTAGAAAAATGCATTGATGTTACTATAGGAGATGGGATGCTCGATTATGAATATATTAAATGGATGATGTTTGGGTTTCCTGTTTTACTTCATTCCTTTCCTGACTACTTCATCTATATGGATTTTTTTTTTCATGTTTCCTCTTGGTGGTATCATTGGACGATTTTCCTAGTGTATCTGGATTATGGACTGATATTAATAATTTTTAGTTAATGAATCATCACAGAGGGTTGGTGTTGTTGGAATCTAATTTATAATGTGATGTTAATTTTGATATACCATGGACTTAGTTTGAATTATTTCTGGAGGGAATGTACCTTACCGTAATGATTAATGAATGTATCTTGGAATATTTTGAATGGTTAAAAAATTAAATATTTAAAGGTAATACTAAAAAAAGAAAATAAGTAATTAATGTAACTCTTTAAATGGTTGTGTGCTTATTAGATATCAAGTCCCTAAAATTGGAAAATGGTTGTCTTAGTGATTATAACTGTATATGGTCATAGGACTAGGATATTCCCATAGTTTATTTTTGAAATATATTATATCTTGTATATTATGTGATTTCAAACACTCCCCCACCCATGCTGGTTAGGGAAAGTAACACCTAGGGGAATCATATAGGGTTTTTATCCATTGTATTGGTGGTAGTATGGATGGATAACTACCCCATATTGATCAATTCTATTATCTTAGTTAGTACTTATACTGGTATATATTTTGGTTAGTTTTCACATGTATGCTTGTAAAGGGATGTGATAGCTTGTGGTTATATAACCCCCATGTATCTCTAGATATAGTATCGAAAGGATTATTATATGTATGTTGCGTATAGGATATGATGGCTTGCATTACATACTTATCATATGGGTGGTCATGTCTTGAGTTATAACACCCGATGTATTATACACATCATACAAGATTTGGTAGATCATGGAAAATAAACATTTACATTATGCAGATATGTGTATGGGATGATGTGATGATGTAATCCATGAGGTGCATATTCGAAATCCTTTCCTAGTTTTCTTCAGGATAGGTTATTTTAGAGTGATTTGTCTAAGAAGGTGTGATGTTAGGGAAGAGTGTAAAACTAGTGAGGAAATAGGAGTGGGGTGCCCTTTATGTTTTATTATTATATTATATGATATCTTATATGTGATAAGTTTTAGAGTTTTCCATGCTGAGGAGGGTAACATAGTATACCTCGTTATGTGATGAGTCAATGTCACTACATTTAATTATTATTTAGCATAATATCATTATCTTTTACAAGAGGGTATCATGGTTGGAACCTACCATGTATACTAATATGTCCATCTGACATATATATAAACTAATTTCTATTCCACTAGAGTGGGTCGGAAATTGGAATGGATATTAGTAGCTTATGGTTTTTGAAAAGCTTTTTGAGATCGTTGTTCACTATCATATTTAACTTTTGGTATTTTTGGTTTTCCATTTAGTTGTTAATGTACTCTATGACACTGCATGTTTTCATTTGGTATATTTTATAAATATGTTTGAAAAGTGTTGATATGGGTATCTATCATACCTCTCTATTAAACATGTTCTCATACTAGGTAATGCCTCCCATATTAATTTTTATTATACCCTCAGTTTTAGTCATCCACCTATAGACTACTAGAGGTTGAACCCAATCAGTCACCATCTCCATTCTATCAATCCTATCCCAGGTGGAGTACACTTTAAGGGGAGGGGGTCATGAAACATGGACACTATCAGTTCTTTATTCAGAACAAATAGCATCACAATAACATATAACCATATGTCTCTCTAACAAAATACAATTTCACTCACCTATAAGGGAGGTAAATGTCACCGACCTCTAGTAGAGATAAATGTCATCCGATAATCATATCATCATTTCAATTTTTAATATGAAATTTAAGATCATTAAATTTAAGATATTAAATCCTTCAAATTATAATAGCATTCAACAAATATGAAAGATTTTAGAAACATATGAACCTGATATTATATATTCCTAATAGGGTAATAAATCATGAATTCCCTGAGGTAATACTCCATGTACAAATGAAATCCCTATATATCATGGTATGAAATATTGTAGTGGGATTCCATGTATTAAATAAATCCATTAAGAGTGCCAAATTTATTAGAACCATAACATTGTGAGTCAAGGGTCCCTCCACACTGTCCAATGGAACCTAGTGTAATGCATTCACTAAGATTTTATTGGATCAATAAATGTAACCCAATGTTCCCTGGATCATATAGAGAATTTACCCCTAAGGTGTTTGCGGGTTCTAATACCACCAATACCATCAACTGGATCCTTGAATTTCTCTTCTATATGTAATCCATCTATGTATTTGAGTTCCCTCATAAAATAATGTGTGGTTAGTAACTATCGTTTACCTTTTCCCATTACTAAATATTAAATCCTTATGGAAACCCACTATATATTTCCTTTTTTTCACATACATGTCAGTCCATTAGAGAGAAAATACAGGAAATATAGATTCCTCTTGGATTGTATACATAAATTTTGGATGTCCCCAAAAAAAAGGGATAGAATACCCCCCATTTTCGATAGGTTAAACCTCTCTACCCTGGAGTATCTTATTAGATTTCATCATATTAAAAATGGAAGAGGAATGAAAATCCCTATTAGAGGGGCCGCCACTAGACACACATAGAATAAGACTAAGACTCACTACACCATCATCCTCTTGGCCCCTATAGATAGAAAAGGCCATAAAAACACATCCAAATGCATCATTAGGCTGAACATAAAAATATATCACCTCAAATTGGGTTATATTCATATTTCAATCCTATTTTCATTATACGAATCACTCCCATTTAACTATAGAAAAAATTAATATACTTCACAAATCAAGTCATGTAGTTCATCATAGACATCATCCAAGATTAATATAAAAAAAATGGAAAGATTATTTTTACATAAATATATAAGGGGTATATATGGAAACATTGGTCCCTAAAGTCCACCCATAATAGGGCCACATTCCTCCTAACATGATTCATCACACACCACTATATAATTGTGGGTCCCTAAAGTATATAAAATTCAATAATCAACCATCAGTCTTTAGGTGTCCAATAATTTTTAAAAACACTCTCGAAAATATGATCACACCCCTCATCTTTCTAATAAACTCATATATGTATGGATTAAATACTTATTTATTTATTAATTTTGAAAATAAAAATAAAAAAACATTATTTTTTCTACTTTATCTACCATTTTATCAGGATTATGTTTTACATATTTTTGTGTTCCACTTAATTTTTATTTTGACCCTCTTTACTTTTTTCGAAAGGGCCCATTCAATAGTATTTTTACCAGAGTAGAAGGTGTATGTAAATTATTTTTATTATCAATATATTTTTTATCTAAATTATTTTAAATGAAGATTTATTGTTCTTATTTTTTGTAGTGGTGTATTTTAAATGTAGAACATCATAAGTAGATTCATAATAAATGTAAATCCATTAGGTGGTGATAATGAATCTTTGACACATTTTAAAATAAATACACTAATGAAATAATTCAAAAATCAATGTTAGTTATGACCTATATCGATAAATTACATCATGAGTCCAAGGTGTTGTACATAATTGAAATCTAACTGAAGGTTACAAACATCTGGATGATTATAACAAATCATTTCCATGAGATCCTCTATTTGTTATTATTTCAGATAATTTTTTTCTTGATGGAATCCATGTGTAAGATTTTACTATATTTTTTCATAAATATTTTATGATTGTTTTTATTCCTATTTTTATTTGTGATATCGTGTTTTCCCATGTTTAATGAGATTGAAGTCATTCCGATATATGAGATGAAGGTATTATAAAATAATGGCATAAGTTATTCTGGTAGGAAGACCTAGTGATTATATTTATTTGACTAAAAATCATCTGATAATCTTTTAATTAGGGAGACACAAATTTTGGACAATATATTTATATTCCACTTTGGGATAAATTGAATACCTCACGGTGTTAGGTGTTCTATGTTTTTAAAATTTTTATAATGGAGAATGTTGAATATTTTAGTATAAATTCTTTTTTATACTTTATATATTTTTTATACATATTTAGTTTTACACTACGCATGAGTTTATGTAAATATAAAATTTCCAAGTTACTCTATTTTACTTAAACTAAATACATCACATTTATTTTATCTAAAGAATCTAATTATGTTTTTTTGTTTAACCTATGCTTAAATTTATTTGATAAAAACGAGTATGAATTTTTCAATAGTTTAAATGACTAAAATCAACCCTCTATTATATTATATATTTTATATATTATTTGGAAAACATTAGGTATCATATAATGTCTTTATATTATTTATTATTACACTAACTATGTGGTAGAAAAATAGATTTTGTTCAGGAAGGTTTGACTATCCGATCATTGGAAAATATAAATATTACGGGACCACTAAAATTTGATAAGGTTGTCTATGAGTATTGGGGGGAATGATTGAATAATTTTGTTAACCAACACTGGAGTGGATAAATATTTTTTATTAAGAAGAAATTATAGTATTTTTGATCATGAAGTAACAACTTTTACAAGAGTTGAAAAAGTATGTATCCATGGTATTATAGAGTTCGTGAAACTCTTTTGTGATCAATGGTGAGAAATTTAAGTAGTAAAATATCTTTTTGAGAAAAAAAAATTATTATATGGATAAATTGAAATGTAATACATTTTTTTAACTCTATATTTTTAGAAACGGAAAGGTATTCTTTTCATATTATCAATATTTTGATTTCTTACATGGGGAATCTTTTACCCAAATGCATCGAAGGTTTCAGAATATTGGTAATAGATTTAAATAACATATAGAGAGGGAATTTATAGATAAATAAATTATTGATAAAATTATTTATATCATTAATAAATAAATATAATTGAAGAGAAAAACCATAGATGGGAGGAAATATTTCACTAAGTCGATTCTTGATAATCTTATCAGAAATCTTGTTCAATATGAGGGAATGTATAAGAGAGATGAAAAAAAAAAATAAAGAATATGGTAGATTTTTAATCATGTGTTGGAATTTTTCTACATAAAAATGATAATTATGGGAATGTTTTTTGGAAATATTCAAATCCCCTAATTAAATTTAATTACAATATAGGTTGCAGTACTTGAAAAAATTGTGTTAATGACCTTGATCAGCTTAATAAATAGAAGATTTTTTGTGTGTGGAAAGAGTATTTTATGTTAGATATATATAAATAATCAATAAAATAAAATTTACAAGAAGTATATATTATAAATGTAAATGAATGAAACAAATGATAGTCAAGGAAACATGGAGTGTGAGTAGTAATGATACATCATAAAATATTTTTTCAGATGAAAACAATGACAATTAAAAAGTTATTGGTATCTATAAAAATATTAAAAAGATTATAAAATTATGTATAGATGTGATATATACTGAATCCCATAATATTGTTTCAATGAATGTGAATTATAATGATTCAACCTATGTCTATGAAAATATTACAAATATTATAAAACAATATCAGTAGAAGTGAAATAAAATAAAATAAATCATATAATTATTTTAAATAATATTATGTAGTTGGAATTGAACACAAGAACAATTAAATTCTAGTGTTGTAGATAGTCACAACCTATGTCTATAAATAACATCATAGGTCTGATGTGATGGAATATATAATGGAATATCTATTTGAATATTATATTAATATTTAATACCATAAACTATAATTTCCTTGGGTGCCTCTATTATTAGTATTTTCATATAGTGTTTTTTAATGAGAATATTCTTGTTGTGTTTTCTTATAAATTATCTTATTCCCATTCATTATTTGTGTTATTGTATCGATCTATGATAATATAGATATATCAAATGTCGATATATTTTTTTATGATCAGAAAAATATGAGGTTCTAGAGTTTGGAAGATTATCCTTCCAATTTATTTTTTATTTATGATATACAAATTCATGTCTATATACATCCATTCCAAATGGGTTTAATGAAACTCCATCACTCAATTTGGGCGTGGTATGTTTCTGTTATATTAATTAATTAAAGAACTATGTAGTATTTTTTAATTAAAATTCTATTTATATCAAATATCTTGTTTATAAATAATTATTTCTTCTGAGAATGTGTTTATTTAAATATATAGTATATTATATTCTCTATTATACATCTATCGTAATGATCATATTCTATTTATTAGACGCATCGCATTTTGATTTCATGTTTTTTCCGTGATTCATTAAATTTTATGAAAGTGGGGTGTGAAATTTTCAAAATATATTTTTTATAGAGAATGAATTTATAACCATAAGAAATTATTCTAACCATTTATTAATAATGAAAAATTATTGAAAAGATATGGATGTGATCAAACAAACAGAATTACCTTAATCCACCAAAACATGTCTATATGTCACAGTATGATATCCTATTTCCATAATCAAAGTATATCTATCATTCATTATGGGGATAAACTATAACCTATAATGCTATTGGATTTTGAATATATAAGTATCATAAAATATCAACCATTATAGGTCAACCCCGATGGGAACATCTACCCCCCATCGGTACTAATGTGAAACCATTTGACTAAAGTAGATCAACTACCCAAACATCTTGAACAAAAAATAGATCATACCAATACAGGAATCATAGTCTATACCCATTTTTTAGAAAATTTTTGATATCCTATAAAAAATTGGATACAGTCTATGTCCAGGGATTTATAAAAAATCGATCATGGAGCTATCGGTATAGATCTATGCGCATGGTTTCTATAGAAACCATGGGTATATCATATGCGAATTTATCATAACAATGGTTTTGGTTAAACCAAGTGTATATATCTATTACAACAGTATGGAGAACCGTCATTATATCTTTTCCAATAAGAAAACACATACCCAAGGTTTATTGAACCATGAATATAGCTACTTGTATCTATTTGAATGGAACAACCAATCCAGACCATCTGGAAAAAGTTAATAATATAGAAACTACATAAAACATTCAATGAAATAAATATATCATATATATATATTTCATCCAACTAATTTTACTAATTTTTATACCATTTAAAATACTATAACATAAATATAAATACTTACAACCAATCAATTCATGATATTTAAAAACATCAACTTGAATCTGTACTGCTAAATCAATAATGAAAGGGATCAATACCCCTATAATGAACATCTTCATTCACATCACTATCATAAACATCCTCATCACCAACAACAACATCTATAGCACAACAACAATCATCATCATCATCATCATCGCCACTATTGTCGTAAGTATCACCCCCATCAGATCGAGTGTGACTAGGACCCTTATTAACATCACCCAAGGTATCATACATAGGTATCATTGATTAAATACATTAATAAAAGTTATTAGAAGCCTCTCATGGAAGTGATGGTCTTATAACTGACATAGAATTCAAGAAGTGTTTGTTGATGGGTTTACATCTTTCACACTACCGTGATTCTATTTTTTTGGCCTTAACTACTTATGCCTATGCATTTTATAGCATGGTGGTTTGAGATGTTTTAGAGGATCCATTTGAGGACAAATTCCTAATAGGGATGATGTTTTCACCAGGTTAATATCTAACTCTTCTTTGGTTCTCCTCACTTATTACCAAACTTAAATTATAATTTGGCCCAAATTTGACTTCTACTTTCTCATCTTCGGCCTCCAAGATAGACTATTAAAAATATAAAAACATATTTAATTTTAAATTACTTATAAATATTTGAAATATAAATAAAATAATCATGTACTTTCTTCTATTTTCGCATTTACTGCACTTCCATCCTTTTTCTTCCAACACTAAAAAAATAATTTTACCCGAGGCACACATCCTTCGATTCACAATGAAACTTTCTAAAAATAAAATTAATTAGTATATTACAACATTAATTAATAATATGATTACGATAAAATATGAATGAATTAAAATTATATTTACTGACGATATCCATAAAATAAAGAAGCATCTGAATATACAGTTAATTTGAAATTTAATATTTGTGACATAACATAAAAAATACATGGTAATTAGAATGATAAAAGTATGTGTGATATTTATTTCTCTATTTATATTTCAATACTATGATACTTTATAACTGATATGGGGAGTTGTGAATTAGTGATATATTTTTGTTTTATGTTTTCATTGTTATGAAACAACATTCACCACATATTAAAGATTTATTTCACTATTGACAAAAATTCAAACACATATCCACTAGAAAAATATAATTTACATGGTTCACTACTCAACATGAGTATTTAATATTTGGTATGGATTAAATATAATCCAATACCACACAATCCAGTAGAAAACAATCCTCTTGTCTTTAATACCTTGTGTTTGATATTACCATACACTATTGTGGCACTGTGATTGTAACACTCCAAGATTCCGCAGTACGTTTCCCTTTGAATAATGCAATGGCGTGCAATGTATGCAATTTCATGATTCTAACACACCATAACAAATCAAACTAGCCGTTATGAATAGTAATACCTAGATTTTGAAATTTTATAAATTTTATATTTCTAAATGGACTTCATTTTTGTATTCGTAATATCGAAATTATCTTAGGGTGAAATTTTGGTACTTTTCGAATAACATTCATATTTTGATGAATAGTGAAAAGTAATAATTTTAATTGAAAAAAACTTTTTTAATAGAAATAATTAATAGTGATAAGTTATTAATAATAGTGGTTTTAAAGTATATTAAGAATATATTTTTACCATTTAATACAATTTTGGTCATTGGATGTAATTTCACATTTAAACTAGACATAAACAAGTGTCAATCTTTTGATAGTTATTATCTCTTAAAAACAGGCTATTTGTTTTGATGACGAGAATTATTTTTTAAATTAATTAATGCAACTGATATGTTTTGAATATGGTGAAATAGAATTCATTTTTGAATTCTTAATATCAAATACAGCTTAGGCCTACTTTTTTGTATTTTTCTGGAAACTTTCATTTTATGATGAATAGTGAAACCACTAAGTGGTAGTTAAAAAACTGAATTTTTCATAAAACTTAATTTTACCGCTTCTATGAGTGGAATTTCGAAAATCTGAGAGACACGGTTAATATCATGGAGTAAAATTTGGTTCAATGAGATGAAAATAATTTTTGGTGAATAGTAACCTTTTACTTTTATTTACCACGGTTAAAAGTAAATAGGGCAATTAAGGGTAAAAACGATATTAATATTACCCTAACACATGTCCTAATTCTATTGGAAATGTGTATCTCGACCAAAAACAACCTTATGAATAAAATATTATCATTTAGGTCCACTTTAATTAGATTAGGACATTTATTATTATTTAATTCAAAGAATAGTTAAAAGAGTTAAAATCAATGTTTATTTATTAAAACATTTTTAACATAGGGTTATACAAAATATAAACATGATTGTAAATATTCATTAGAAATCTAAAATTATTTCCTACATAATGGTATTTTATTTAAAATTTTTAGACATTAAATAATTTAATTTATTTATGACAAAATGATGATGCAGTAATTACCTAATTAATGAAATATTAAAATAATTGTTATTATAAATATCAAAATAAATGTAATTTTAGACTTTTTATGAATTCCAACAATTTTATAGGTTAATATAAAATATTTGGATTGATTATATAAATTTTTATCGAAGTAATAATGCTGTTATAAATGTTTCAAAAACAAAATACCCAATAATGTCAAAATTGACATGAAAGTGTTTTTGAAAAAAATATTATATTATTAATTGATATTAAATTCCTAAAAATCTAAGGTTCGGCCATGATACTTATATCATAATTGTTTTATCATTAATTGACCACTTGAGGGTCTATTAGAGGTATATAGTATGTTTATTAACTATATAATATAAAAATACAAAGTGACATGGTAAGTGTCAAACTAATTAACTAAGAGTTAAAAATAAAAGATAAGGTTAATATAATGACCCAAACCTGTCTAAATTCTATTGGTTGAGTGGTCTTCGACAAATCCCCACCTTACATATTAAATAATCCACTTTGGAGCCTTTATAAACCGAATATAAATTTATTATAAAATAATATTTTTAGCTTTTCCAAAGGTGCTTCTCACCCCTCATATAAAAGGGACCCCCCCCTTCTAACTATTTCACACATTCAAAGCCTTTTGGATCGGCCAAAACCAGCCCAAATACTCTCTAAACTTCCATCACTATGACCTAGAGGCCTTATTTTGATCAGAAATCCATCCTAACGAGCCCTTTTGATCAAATCAAAAGGAAGCACCCGAAGAAGTGGTAATGTTTTCACCACCCTCTTTCATGTTCAATTCTTATTCATCTTCTTCTTTATTTGTTTTTACCATTATAAAATAATAACTCCAGTATCTTATATATACTATGATTTTATTATATATATTGTACAACCATATTCAGTATTATATCCATCCTTTTAATGACATGTCACTATACGTGTGTACGTACGACATACCGTCTCCATGTCGTGGTGTAATTGTTATTCAATATATTTTTATTTGGATGGGTATAATAATGATGTTTAATTCATGTAAATAATAAATATAACATGATAATGACTCTTTCTATATGATATACCATCCAATTATATATTATTTTAATATCAAAAGAATGACATTGTCGCTCGTGCGTACGTACGAACTACCGTCTCCACAAACGCGATGAGATTCATTCCCCATCATATCCATTCAAGTCTAATTCTCATTTGATGATTAAAAATAATTTTTAGAGACATGATATGATTATGGATATGAATAAGATACATCCCATCCATAACAAATACGGCTCACATAACAAATAATATAAAGGAAAACGAATCTGTTAACACTCAAAGAAGATAATAATAAGATATTATTAACAAATCAATGTTAAAAGATCATATATGATATCATATTAATGTAAATTATTTTTTTATAACTAAATAAAAATTATTTCGCCATTATACAGGAGGTTAACCTACCGTCTACCAAGATAAAATTACAAAGTAAGGGGTTTCTTATCTCACTTTTAATTCTGTGATAATTCCATTATTCACCACTTATTTATTACATGTGGTGTGTGTACTGCCCATGTTTGTATTCATTGTGTAATATACTTTAATTCATGTATATTTACATCATTATTGTATGATCCTTCTTTCATGGGTGTATTTTTTGTATGTTACCAAATCAATAAGGGAATTTGAAATTTCAATTTCCAGTCATTCTGTTTTACGCATACTTCATTGATTATTTTACTCCAAGATTATGTGTAGAATCACTATTCATTTGATTATGTCATAAATTCCACTCACCATTCTGTGGATATACTTTTGATACACATAATCAATCTATTGATAAATTATCAGGTCATCGGTATGAACATGATAAGAGTAATTTTTACTCAATCTCGATTTGTTGAGTTAAACATCCAATTCATTGGTGTTGTTTTTACAGGAATATGTTTGAGTGTACTTTGATTGTTTTACACTAAATATCCAATCATAATTAGTGTATTTATATTTTTCACTCATAATTATTTCCTTGATTTATCCTTAACCTATGGATACGACCTTTATGAGAAATTTCATCTCAATTTACCTTCTATTGAGACTCATTTATTATTATACATCAAATCACTTTTATATGGTGTATATAATGTACATTGACATAATATATCATGAATCCCTTTATTATCATGATATTAAAATGTTTTTATTTCCTCAATTATTTTTATTCAAGTGTCTCTCTTTTGGTAAGGAACTCTAACTAAAATGACATTTGAAAATATTTTAAAGATTGATTATTCTAAATCTTTCTCATTAATGTCCATGTTTAAAAAATGGTTTTAAGGATTTATTTATATGGAAATTAATGTTTTCAAATAAAAATTCCTTTTAAATGTTTTAAAGTGGTATAGGACACTTTGATTCAAAAATATATTTTTAAATGGCTTCTTGACAAATAGTGTGACTTTTAAATGATTTCAAGAAAAAGGGGGATATATCTCTCAAATAGTTTTGATGACTATTTTCATCTATGTCAATATCCTTCATTATTCTCGATCGAGGTTAATATGATACAATAAAATCTCCCATATTGTATCGAATGAGTTATGTTTAACTGTGGATGTGATATTTTTATACCATTCATGGTTTGTGGATAAGTATTGACATTTCGTATCCTAGTTTTTATACGAATGTTTATGTTATGTTTCAAAATTTTCCTATGAGGAATGCATTGGACTTAGTAAGTGACGGGTGGAGTCCGTTATAGCTCCTCGATGCATCGGTAGGTTTCATGAGACAAACTTGAGTCTTGGAACGAGGCCTTGACAAAATCTTAATTGTAGTCGTGCCACGAGGCCTTCGCTACGTGGTTATGATAGTCTGGCATTATGCATTCCATATTTATGAAAGTGGTTACTGATATTGCATGTGATTATTTGACTAGTAGAATATCCATGTGAGTAAGTAAATGTCATTATTTCATTTTATCATTGCCATATTATTCGGATGTTCTAGTTTAAAAGGATTTTTTTAGTTATACATTGCCTTAAGTTTTTATTCTTATCTATGAATGCTTCTACTATATTGTTATCCTTACTGAGCATCTGAGCTAACCCCTTTCAATGTTTTATTTTTTCCAGGATGTGAAGAAGTAATTTATGAATGACTTCCAGGGATAGTATGAGGGGATATGAAGAAATGATGTTGTTGTAGTTTTTTTACCTTGTGATGTAGTGTAAGACTTATGAATATATCTAGTGTTTCCAAGGCTACTAAGCTAATCGGTCATTCGAGACTTGATCATGTTTGTGATCATTCCAATGTTATGTAATAATGCACCGACTCTGGGTAACTGGGGTCGAGGCACTACAATGATCAATATAGTTGTGCATGCAATTTTAGTAGAAGGATATTATGTAAATTTTTTTGTAACATAAATGTTATAGTGATTGTTGATCTACATTCAAAAAAATGTTCGTTCGAAACAATTATTAATATTATTACCCAATATCTAGTATCAAAACCTTGAACATCATAATGATACATATTCTAATTTTTTCATTTTGGTAGTTTGTGGAAATTACTTATGTATAATATTTTAGTCCCTTCACAAACGTTCTTTTAAATACTATAAACATTCATGTATCCTCCTAAAACTACATATGTCATCCAATAAATTATATTCAACATGTGGAACAATGGATTTTTGGACAACCTTATTCTTTAATGCCCCTGTTTCTTATATGCTTAATCATTCCATGGACCATCTTTGCTTTGCAGATGGTTGATTCTACCATATACCACTTATGCTATGTGGACCCCATTCTATTACCGAATACAGTCTGTCAAGAAAACCATTCATAGAAAAATTCTTCAATCGTAGTATATTTCCTCCCTTAACTCTTTCCCTTCATGGTATCCTCCCCCATGAACACATATCCTTGTTGAATTCTCCCTTACGAATGCTTTCCGACTTACCCTAGTTCTTCCTAGAGTGATGATCTCATATAATAAAATTCCCTCACATAATGTGATGATTAGGGGAATTTATTTAGGAAAATAAATGCAAAAAACCCACAAATCGTAATTAAAAATACTTCATATGTGTTACAAACTTCACCACATACTATGTTATGCATTTAACATAGCACCTTTCTTTCATAACACTAGTCGATAACTTCAGAAAATTAATAACCACCAATCAATTATAAATTATGGCCTTACAAGAATGATTTACTTCCCATGCACATCAAGCCTCCCAAGAACTGTTTTCCCTAGGTGGTCCATGTAGCACGTTGCAGTCCACATAGAAGCACTATGCAGAAATTATTCCTTTTTTGATTTCTCTCTGTTTCTCCACATTCTTCATCTACTATAATTGAAATGTGCTTTCCAATCCACAAACTATGAACTCATTTGTAGAAATGAGTAAATTTACCTAAGAAAACACTCAATATTTAGGCAAAAATTTTTGAATATCAATTGAAAACAACGTAAACATAAATTCTACTTCCGGAAAACCAACTATAATTATTATTAATCATTTTCTTTTATCAAAATCATTATCTCTCTTGAATTTTAACATTTGATTGATCATAATTAGCATCATAAAATTTTATATGGAATTTATTGCAACTTACCTCTATTATAGAAACATATTTCATTACAATCAAACCTGAATATGATTGGAAAAAAATCCCCCAATTTCATTAATGTGGCTTCCTTAAAATGTTCTCCAAAAGAGTGATGATATTTTTAATAAAAATAAGTATGTCATCACCAAATAGTAAAAATTCTTTTATAAATTAGATTTATTTATCTTTTATTACAATAATAGATAACACTCTTTAAAATTAGTCATTTTTTACATAAAAAACCATCTTCAGCAAACGTGGACCTAACATATTGTAAGTTAATTTTAGTCCAATTTTATTTGTGTAACATTATCTGGTTATTAAATCAAATGGTAATTTTGAACATTTGGTCATTAGTTCCCTTATTAAGTTAGGTTTTTTGGTAAATTTCCCAATTTTTCATTTGGCTATTTAGCCAATTTTTCACATTCGTTTTTTCAAATAAGGCCATCTAGTCCAATTAATCCAATTAGGCTAATTACACCAAGAAGACCAATTAGTAGATAGGGGCCAATTAGACCAATTTTTTCGTTTATGAAAATTATAAAAATTTGTAAAATTATTACACATAAGCCCATTATCCAATGTATTTTAATTATTAAATTTATTCCACTTAGTCCAAATTGGACAGTTTTTCGGTAATGATCCAAATTGTTATGACTAAAATTCCCATTTTGGTTTTATTAAATTTATTATTATCATATATAATTATAGAAAAAACATGAACTTATTTTATATTAATATTTCAAATCAAATTGAATACACAATTAATCCTAGTCACTATTGATAATATATCCACTAGATAGTTATCACGTGATTAGTATAAATGTAGTCTTTTAACAAATCCTATTAGAAAAGGAAAAGGAAGTGATTGCCTCAACCCGTAGAATCATACAATATGAATGTAATTTATTGGAGCTTCTGATAGAGATAGATTATATGTTATTTACCCTTGAAAAATACCATGCTATTATGTTTCTACTTATGTATTATTAAAACCATTTACAGCATGAGTTCACGCCCATCGAGATCACGACCCAAAGTATGTTTGTCGAACCACCACATGATTGTCTCACATTCTCACACCATACTATTAGTATGTCTATTAGTGCATTAAAGATATATATATCATGAAAATATCCATATGAATATGTACATTATTTTTTGTTGAATAATTATTACATTTAATTATATTTATATTTACTTTATAAATGATTTGGTTTTTGATTAACTAAAACAGAAACTGAATTTTTGAGTAATATTCAAAATAAATTAATCAATGTTTTCTAATGAATTAATGTTATTTTTAAATACATTTTTTTCCAAAAATAATTATATTAAATAATTATTATCAAATATAAATGATTATAAATTGTTTTTGATGAATAATATCATTTTTTAGGGTTTGAAATTTATTATAGTTAAAAAAACACAACATTTCACAATAAATATCATTTATTATTTTAAAATGGTAATTACTCATGTTGTTAAAATAATTTATCTAAAAAAATATTATTTTTTTGAATAAAATCAATAAAATTATCCAATGCTGATTTTTTCATATGTTTCTCATAGAGTGGAAATTTTGGGTAAAAATTAAATATTGTATAAATATATAGTGTGTATTATGATTTCATAATGAACAAAAAGTGATTTATTAAAAACTATAATGGCAACTCATAACCATATTTATCTTTTTCCATTAATATAATTTTATTTTATGTTTATTTAATTAATTTTATAAATAATTTAGGAATAGTCAAAACCCATTAATATATTTTATGTTTTTGAAATCATTTCAATAAGTGTATGACTCAGATACAAATAAGCATGTGCATTATTTTATACCTCTAGAACCTTTTCCATATAAAGGAAAGGAAACCACCCCTTTGGTATAAACCATGGGAAACATCCATGGGATGTTTTTTGGTTTTGGTCATTTTATTATTTAGAGACCAAAACCATTATTTGAGAAATAATAAATAAATCCCCACTCATTTCAAATATAAAACCACCCAATATTCCAATTATCTTAACTTAAAAAAAATGGATTTGAAATTTAATCTTCCCTACCCTTTTTATGGCCTTGAAATGTTCCCCCAAGGTCTTAAGAAGCTCTTATAAGGGATTTTTAGTCACACGCTAAAATAAGGGATCCTAAATTTCTCTTCATTATTCATGTTTCTTAATTATATTTGGACTTTTATTTCTAGTTACTAATGTTGGGATACTCCTTTACATGTCCTTATTACTAACAATTTCATGTAAAAAATATTAGTGACCAATTACCCTCTCATCATCCCATTTTGTAAAATTTTATTTGATATTGTTATGCTATTGAAATTTAACAATGATATTCCATGCCAAAACAAATGTGCAGCGAATACCATACCCATTTCCTATCAATGATTATTTCTTTTATACAATTATACTTATTTTAATTGGAAATCATATTTATTTATTCAAAAATCTTTTATTAGAGAATAAATAGGATGATGAATGAATAAATGTTGTATAATCATGGTGGTACACTTAAGCATGAGAATGAAATGAAAGTAATGGATACACCTGATGTTATATAACACTCTAATTGGTGGGGTAATTTTTACTCTCCTATGACATAATAGTGTGATAGTGAGTAATCCTTTTTCATTTATGGGATTTTTTTTCATCATGATTTATTGGTATTTATCCTTGAAATATGTTTATGATGATGTGTTTAATTTTTTTCCTCATTTCCAATGTTTCATATATGTTATCATGCAATATCATTCCTCATTGTTCTTGTTTATGATTTTTAACCATTTTATTTCAAAATTTTCCATATTATCCTAAAGTATTACAGTAACCATGTTCCACCATGTCAATTCCATTACTAGGCTTTATATTAAAACCATTTATTATGTATTTGCCTTGTTTATCACATGTACTTTTAAGTGCGACCATGTTTAGAAATTTATCAATAAAGATGATTTTTTTCTTTTTAATGTTTTTATGTAATGTACCTTATTCCCGAATAACCAATACTTCTCAGTCTTCTATGATATATTCAGTGTAATAATAAGTAATAAATGAAGTATTAATGTGATGTAATGGGAATGGTTTTTCTATTTTCCATTTTGGATAATTTGGGCTATTTAGGACAATTGGACCATGTAGGCCATTTGAATTTATAATTTAAGGAAATTAGACAATTTAATCAAATTTAAGAAATTTATTTGGCTAATTTTGGCCAATTATTCCACTTACAAAAATTGATGAATATTCCAGACAATACGGTCCAATCGAGGCCATATATTTTTGTTATTCCATTAAGCAGAACTAGGCCATTTTTTTGAAAATAATCAATTTTGTCCAATTAGGTTCATTTAATCCATTTAGATCATTTAGGAAAATTAGGCCATTTTTTCCATTTTTTCCAATAAGACTAATAAGTCCAACTAAGAAATTTATGGAATTTATAATATTTATTCATTTAGTCCATTAAGATGTTATACAATTTGGCCATTTGAGAAATTTTCTATTAGGTCATTATTCTATTAGGGAATTATTTCATTAGCCTGTTAGGCCATTAGGGAATTAGAAAAATTATAAAAATTGGATAATTAAAAAATTAATAATTAAGAAAAATGTCCATTAGGTAATTATACCATTAGGAAAATTGGCCATTCAGACATTTGGTCAATTATCCAATGTGGAATTAGGCCCTTCTTCCATTTTCATAATTTTCCATTAGGATATTTTGGGCAATTGGCCAATATACCATTTGGATAATTATCCAATTTTTCATTAGGCCACCGAGACAATTAGTAATTATGACAATAGTAAATTCGAACAATTGGAAAACTAATCCATTACGAAACTAGTCCATTAGGATAATTATCAAATTGGTGATTAATTTAATTAGACCAATAGGATAATTATCCAATAAGGTCATAATTATATAAGTCCATAAGGCTAATTGGCCAATTGGTAGTTAGACCATTAGGTAAATTTCTCCTAAGGACATTAAGACAATTTGACATTAGTATATTAGGCCATTATCCAATTAGTCCATTATGCCATTATGCCTATTGGCCATTAGTCCAGTTATGACAATGGTCTATTAAAACATTAGGGTAATTGGGATTCTGTACAATTATCCATTAGAAAAATTGGGAAAAAGTATTCTAGTCCATTATTCTATTAGGCTAGTAGTCCATTGCACAATTTGGAAAATTGACCATTAGTCTAATTATGCTAATTATCTATTAGGACATTAGGCCATTATCCAAATTGACCACTAGGACTATTTTTTATTAGTCAATTTGGCTATTAGGCCAATTGGCCAATTAATCAAGTAGGCCATTAGGCCTATTGGAATATTAGGCTATTAGGCCATTAGGCAAAATGTTCATTAGGATTTTAAGACATTATGCTAATTGGCTATTTTGTTTATTAGTCTTATAAGACAATAAGATAATTTTACACTATACTGTTTTAAAGATAGATCATTAGTACAATTGAGAAATTTGACCTTAGTCCTTTAGCCCAATTGTTCATTCAGATAATTTTTTATTAGGTTGTTAGATCAATTTTTCATTTGGAAATTTGGTGAGCTGTCCATTAGGCCATTAACAAATTGTCCATTAGTCTATTATGACATTATTCCAATTAGTCATTAGGCCTATAGTTCTTTAAGAAAATATTATTATTATAAAATAGTCCATTAAAGACTAAAGACAGTAATCCATTAAGACATTAAGGTAATTTTCCAACATCCCAATCTAACATTAATAAAATTTTTAAATTGGCTACATGGCCATTAGGACAATTGGCCATTATACCATTATAACCATTATCCTTTAAGACATTTCCTAATTATTTATTATTCCATTAATTCAATATCCCAATTGGTCATTTGGTCATTAGGCCATTATTCCAATTAGTCATTTGGTAATTAGGTCGTTAGGCCAAAAGGTTGTTAGTCTATTTGGAAATTAGGGAAATTAGGCCATTTGAAAATGGTATATCCAGACATATATTGAAAGGAATAATGAAAATAAAAATTAAATTTCAGCATGAAAATATAAATAAGTAACAATATAAATATGGATATTATTTATATTCATATAAATTTATTTGAAGCTTCTCATGCTCTGGAATTTTTGGGTACCTCAATGATTTCAAATATACCATTAAATCATTTTTCTATTCTTCCAATGCATGGTAATGAAAAAAATTCAATTAAATTAATTAATAATATTTTATCTGAAAAACATAAAAAAAATTAGGAACATGTTAAACTCATCAATAATTTAATATGGGGTGGTTTCTTGATATAGTGTTGTTCTGTAGTCGGTGTATATTTGGAACACCCCACAAATCACAACAGACTCTACTCTTATAACCAACATATAACTCATTCTTATGTGATATCCAAAACACAGTAAGATACAACAACATTGAAACCATAGAAACATCAGAATTGGTAAACATAAATTGATGCTATACTGAATATTCAAATTCTTATAGATACAACAATAATATTGAAATAAATTTATCACATATTCTAACCTATATGTCTTCCACTAATTTTTCTTTGATGTCATTAACAATATGAATCCATGAGACTGGTTTCATCAAAATTATATCATTGTACATGAGGGAAGATCCCATAAAACATATACACTAGTTGGAATTTTTACCTACCATTATGTTTTTTCCATTGTAATCCCCCATTATTTTGTGTTCAGTGATTCTAGGCATCATGAATACAGTTGAAGCCATGTCACCAAATAGAAGATACCACGGAATAATATAAAAAAACTAAGTAATTGTAAAAAATAAAAAAAAATATGTTATATATTTTTATAGACTTATAAAAAAACCTATTGTAGACTACTCATTAGGATCTGGTGGATTGATGATAGGTCTTGAATTAGTTGCCTATACAAATGTTCCTATTCCAATGCATTCTCTGGGTGAACTGAATGCACTAGAGTGGAATATTATGGAACACAATCCTAATATTCTATATGGATATTTGGAAATGAAGATGAATAAACATGTAAGAATATGGGTATTAGGTATGGGGATACATTAACAGATATGCACATGATAAAGTTGGTAATATACCTGCAGCCAACATAGACATGGTATGTAATGAAGATGAAAAATGAGATGAGGATAGAGGCATGGGTTGGAAAAAAACCATAGTGGTTCAAGTAGATGATAAAAATGTGGGTTTGATGGGGTGACTTTTGGTGGGTATGGGTGGTAACAGGTACGATTTGTTCTTCTTCTTGTTCTATGAGCACCACCTCTGAGATCCATTCTAGTATGATGAAAAAGAAGAAAATTTGGTTCCTCTGAATGTCCCTAAAAATTTATAATCAAATTGAAAATAAAATTATATGTAATAAAAAATAAAAATATTATAATTATTATACTCACTAAGTATATAATAGGAGTAAACCACCACACACACATCTATTTATTAGTATCAAATAATCACTTCCATCACACTTCTTTAGTTTTTTTGATAATCTGAATATGATTGAATTGTACCTTTTTGGAATTTATTTTAAAAAACATGTCTAAAATATAGAAGTAAATGAAGTGATAAATAATATTATAATATATTTTAGATAGTTTTTTATTTTTTAAAAACCTATTTTAAACATAATATTATAAAATGAAACAAATTTTATCAAATTGAATTAAACAAAACATTATTAATACGAACATATTATTCAAACATGAAACTAAATTAAATTAATTACTATAAATTCAACACTAGAAACCCATGTCAATGTAATCTAATTTAATTGTGAACATATATGGTTGGTTTTATATATTCCTCACCACTTTATCTGGTTCTCCATGAAATCTCAAAATGAAACAATTTTTATCCCAAAATGAATGCACATATGGTTGAATACCCCAATCCAACTAGTCTAAATGTGATAAGAAGAAAAATTTAGCCTTCCCCTTGATATGAATAATAATTTAATGAAAAATTTAAAATAATTTTTTTTTCATAATGTTCATTATGTCTAAATAATTATATAAAAAATTTGAAGATTAATATGGAAACTCAAAAAAGAATATTCTATTTATGTAATTGTAAGAGCCATCAATGGAAACCTTCTTCCTCTTTTTATATTACATATGACATTTCCATAATGAAAAATTGAAATCATTCAATTCATTAATAACGTCTATTCCTAAAATATGATTACATGGAAATTTAGTGTCATATGTATTATCAAACCTCTAAGGATTAATTCTGTATTGAGGATCCATTGGCTAGAATTTTTTATTCATAATGAAACTAAAGCTACACTGATATTAAATCATTCTTGATTGTGTATTATTTAAAGAAATAGAAAATTATAGTTTTCCATTCATGATCCAAAAAAAATATTTCATAATCTGGGAAATAATTTAACATCCACATATATGATGCATATATTTGAAATACATTTTTTGAAGTAGCGCTGAATATATGTAAATCCATATACCAATGTTTCCTTAGCTATCTTATTAAAGGTTACAAGTAGACATATATATTATTTCCCAGATAAGATGGTCAAAATATTAGTATACTCATGATAGTGAAAGGTTTTTTCATACACATCTACATAGGAATATTATAAACATTACAAAATACTGGCCAAGTGCTGTGAGAAACAATCATCTGAACATGTTGGTTAAAACCATCATAGGATAGACCCAAACTGATATTTATAACCTTATAAAAAAATGGGATGTTGTTCATCAAATAACCACCATTCAAATCCATCTATAGGTTTAACCAATACATTATTACAATTAATTATCATGAGATCATGCAATCACATTTTGGTTGATATTTCAATAAACATAAATAGATTGTTATGAATGAGAATTAGTGGAATGTTCCATGTGACTTTCAGTGGCACATGAGATGGTGTTCCATCTATGTTTCCTTCCATTGAGATGCACCACATTATTTATAATCAGCATGTTAATTTCTTTCATCCCAAATTAAACTTAAATATTTCAGACAATCATGAATTTTATTACTAGAAAATATTGGTAACAAAATTATGTTCCATGTCTTAAAATTCTTTGAGAGAATATCATCCCCATTAGAAATAAATTCCTTAAAAAATGTGAGAATATAATAAATGGTTGTATTAAAAATTCTAGACATGATTTTTCAATGATATTAAAACATTTAAAATTACAACATTTCCTTTTTATTAAATTCCTGATACATGTGAGTTCTAGAACCATACATTAATTTTTTCACCCTCTCATTATCATTATTCTCAGTATTTTCCACATGTGTATTAACATCATTGGCTTATTTCACTAGCATACTATCTAAATTTTGATCGTGCACAAATGGAAACCAATGAAATATAAAATTCTCCATAAAAATTATTTCATTATGTTCATTAATAGTATAAGACTATCTCATCTATCCAATGCGATATAAGCATAATATTCCTTTAATCCATATTTCATTATATTGTATATAACTTATTCCAGAATAAACTATGGACTTCCAATAGAATTATAACATGAAAACTGTATATTAAATCCTTATGAATACTTGTTTTTAAAAAAAATTAAATAAATTTATTAATTACTTTATAACTCAGTTGAAATCCCATCAGTATGATACAACCAGTTTCTATCCATATTTTTAGAGAATAAATGATATATTCTAATCAAAAATATTTCCCATAACTAAAAAAATCATTACAAAAATTTCAATATGAAACTCATCAGAGAATATATGTTTTTAAAATAACAAAAATATATACAAAATGTAAAAAGGGCGAGGGAAGCTCTTAGTTTTATGATATATTAAACACAATATTAAGTTTTTTGTAAATAATTATTCATCCATAATTAGGAAAGATTCATTTGTAATTCCAAATAAAAATATAATCATAAATACATGTCATAAAAGGAATGGATTCTATAACAATATTACATAAAAAATTGAAACATCATGTCCAATAGAAATAATTATATATTATTTTTTAAATTTCGGTACAATAAAGAGAATAAACCATATAAATACATTATATAAAGACTCATAAATAAAAATTTGAAACATTATTTAAAAATATGAAAGGCATAGAAAACTACAACACAATGAGTATGAATGTTAATTAAAAATATTATAATATTTTTTATTCCAATATACCATTTCAGAAGAAAAATTTTCTATAATATTCCAAAATTCCAAAAAAATATCCTTACTCATATATTAAAAAAGAACCATCGAAATATTTATTGCATATTAGAAATCATGTGTTATTACATTACATGCATATTATATAAAATGAAATTAATGGAAGATATTACTTACTAATACAAGATATAAATGAGCTCCTAAAACTTCGATAACAATTAATAAACCTCATATAATTAATGAATCAGTTTATATAACAAATTGATTCCAAATTATTCCGCTTTGAAAACTAACCATTACAAATACCCAAATGAAAACCATGAAAATAATATCAAATACTATCTAGAAAATAAATTTATCAAACAAAATAATTTTACCAAATTATGAAGTGAAAATTTAAACCCATATTAAATAAATTCCTAGAATAATTTAGTAGACAACATACGTCTTAATAAAAATGATGACAATATTATAAATTATCAACCTATTAGTATTTTATCCATATCATATAGAATTTTCATCACATCAAATTAATTTCACATTTCCATTAAAAAATTATATAAAAATATCAATCCCAAAAGGGGTATATATACCTCATAATACTAAAACACATATGAGGAAATTCCCATATGGGATACTTATCATATGCACACAATATATTCATAATAATCAATAAGTAATGTCATAATAATTATTCCTAAAATTATCAAAAAGTCCACCCATTGGTGTGAATATATAGGTAATCACATTATCTATATAATATTAAAAATGTAACATCACACATAAATATAAAATAAGGGAATATTAAAATCTCGTCAAAATTAAAATCATTATACCAAAATTCCAAAAATAAAACATCACCCTCAAAGGACCTTATTTCAAATAATTAGTAAGAATCATATCTTAACTATATCTTGGTTTGGATTTAATAAGTATATAAAAAAGAAAACAATAGTATGAATAACATAAAAAAATTGTAACTCACTAACAAAGAAGGTCAAAAAAAAGAAAATCATGTAATCCTAGGATAATGTTGGAGATGGCGATGTGTCAATAATTTCATAGGTGGGGGAACATAAATTTATATAATAGGCATATGTTACTCAATGAGTGAAGGGGATGGGGGGGTTTGGAGGGTGAAATGTGTGACTCTATCCCCATTTTAGAAAAATGGGAAAAAAATATTGACAATTTAAATATATATTGGGTATTAAAAGAATTTATGAAAGCTATACCAATGATTTATGTAAATTATTGGGTTTAGATCTATGGGGATTGCCCCTCTTTCAATTAGTGTACTCAGCCTCTCTCTCATAAAAATATTATCGTATAACTATAGTGTTCTGTACTTGGGGGAACACTTGTGTCTTGTCCATGGCTTGATGCAAGAGATGTCATTGATGTATAATTATCTAAATTAACAAAATAAAGTATTAGAAATATTTTTAATACTTCATTATTATTAACAGTTACTCAATTATCAAGGACACACATAGTAATGTTACCTGGAAACACATCATAAGGGTATACACAAAACTACCCATGTCATAATCCCATGTGTCCATTCCATGCATATTAGATATATTCATATAAGAAATTACTACTTGCTCAGGTCAATTTAATTATATGTCACTTGTAAAGTAATTTGGAAAACTAAAATTATTTTATTTATGAAATTTTATTAGTTTAATATTATCTTAATCACTAGAGATAGGGGAACTATATGTGGAACTATGATTCTATACATGATGGATGAACCCTCCCACTCTTGTCACCAACGAAAAGAGGGAAATACTATAAAAAGTACATCAAAAAAATATGTAAAGAACAACATAAAAGAATCCTAGTCAAACCAATATGAGCAATAACAGTACCCTAATATCTTGAAAATCCATTACATAGATATATCCAAGGAACAATCATAGAGTACTACTCGAGTTTTGACCTGTCTTCACAATTCTACCAAGATAAAAATAGTAATAAAACAAAAAGTGGATCTAATACCATTTATAAGTCCTTAACTAGAAAAACTAGTTCTAATTAGTAGATCTAAGTGACCAAGTTTTGGCCTCCTAGTTAAAAATATGTTCTAAAATAGTGGTGAGGGAATAAACCATTTAGTGGAGACACATTGGCCTCAATATTAGATGAAAGTTAGAGTAAAATTAAAAAGGGGGAATAAATAATAATAAAAAACACTATATAAATTAACCTAATGGAAGAAAATATATATGATAATCATAAGTAATATAAAAAAAGTTTATAATATATAATACAACTATTAAAAAATAATACGCACTTGTGGTGGAGCACATTTTAAAACAAATTAAATGAAACAAATATCACTAAGGTTCAGAAGTAAAATATCCCAATGTATGTCCAAGCATCACCTTAATCCTAAAAATAGACCCATGCTAAACTACATAACTTATGTACCATTCCCTTTGGTAGATCCTTAAAAAATACTCCTACAATTCAATGGGATGCCTACTCCACGAGTGAGTAACAAAAAACATTAGCACACCACCAATGTATCCTCAGCATAAGTTCATCGGTCATATAAAGAGATATATATTAAAATATTATAATAATATAAATCAATAAATAAATAACCCTTTATAGGTTATCTGGTGCCAACCAAACCAACTTGAACCCTGACCATACATACTTTTGGTCCACTACATAAGGAAGTGTCACATTGTTCCACATTAATTAACAACCCACATTCTAATATTAAGGAGATGAAAAATTTAGTTCGTTACACTCTTTTTATTGTTGTTGTTGTACATTTGTTCCTAACCATTGTCATCTTAGAAGTGTGGGCACACATTAGTTACCAATACGACATCACTTACATGAGTGAGTGAACATTATTTCCTAGCTATCCTCATATTAATATAGGGGGTACAATTTATTTACCATCCCTACCATTATTACATGATGGGGAATACTATATCAATATGTCATATATTAGGTTATAGACCAATCATAAAGAAATTGATATGTTCATTTATGATATAACAGTACCAACCTCTCAATATTTCCCACACATCCCCATCCACAGACCCAAAACATCCATAAGATTTAATATTCATCACCTACACTCAATTTCCACCATAAATGGTCACCCTATCATTATTTTAAATCGAACAAGTCTCTATAGGCATAATATTCACTTATTGAGAGACTCGTTTTTCCCTGTGGAATATGGAAGTATTCCACCCTTTTTAAGAAATTAACTCATAAATCCCCATTTGAGGAGCCATCGTAATATAAAAATATTTAATAGGTCACATTGATATCAAAATTATTGTATCATAGGGCCACATACTATTTATTATAGAAGTCATTCCATAAAACATTATATGAAAGTTATATAATGATAAGGGGTTCCTACCTTATGATTAATAGAGTGTACCCACAAAGATTATATTCTTGATTTAAGACAGAAAGAATCCTAAAATAATATCTAAGTCATTATCATTTGGTTTTATAAATGTATACAAATTAAAAATAAAAATAATAATACATCTAAGGATTATATGGTATTAGACATACCATGAGAGACTCTGAATAATGATACATGCTTAAAATGATCAACAAGAGACGATGAATGAGAAAAAATAACTAATAGAATCTATCACATTCTTCCAAAATTATGGAGGTAATTGGAGATTGTGGGAGAGAGTTACAGAGTCTAAGGGGAAATCATTACCTTCCCATTTAAATTAATAACACCATGAAAAGGTCACAATGTAGAAATGGTGGTCATGCTAATATACCCCCTCATGGTCTCCCTATGTCACAACCCATAAGGTTCATGTCATGAACATACTTAGGTAGAGGAGATGAACTTTGATAAAACATAATCATATACTGGCCCCATTATATCAAGATTTGTGCCTCCCTACTCTCAAATTCAGGTTGTGGTTCCCCAGTTCTTTGTCGTTTCTTCCTCATATAGAATAATTTCATCTACATGAATAATATAAATCTATAACACACAATATCAAACAAATAAAAAAAATATACAATTCATCAATATTAATTATAATAAATAAAAAAATATGACATAAAATATCATTAAATATAAGTGGTGTCAAAGAACCAAAGTGCATGCATTCATATATTACCACTACAGTTTGTTAAATAATTTTAGATTAGTGGATTCCTAACTCCTAATATTAATATGATTTTCTAGATATTACCCCTTTATATAATATTCAATAAATATATGTGTAATTTATTCTCTCAAAAAGGTAATAATATCCCACTGGATAACTCTTTTTAGTATTAATCACCATGTTTTCTAGGTCGTAAGTTCTATGTTTCATTAATCTATTCTAAAATTTTATACTTCCAGTACCTATAATCTTCTGAGATCTTATCAACTCTATGTTATCCACGACCTACTAAAGTGAAGAAACAATTTATAATTTTTTCAACTCTAAATATAGTGATCATATAATCAATATTACAATTCCCTTAAACATTTCACAATTCAAATACCCCATTTCCACAAGATTTTAAATGAAGTGATATTTCTATTGAATTTTATAATTCCAAGAGTCAAATTAATGATTATTGGATAAGTGAATCAATATCCAAATACCATAATAGAACATTATGATATAATAACTTTTTACAATATTCTCCAATAGACCCTTCAACCATAAAAACGCCTTAAAATGATTTATATTTACAACCAACTCAACTGACCTAGTAGATTGTGAAACTACATGTTTTAACCTAGACATCCAACTCATGGTATTTATTCCAAAACTAAACAAAAAACTAGTTATAATCTTATGTGATTCTATGTACCATACAAGGTAACCATCCAAAAACATTTCTAATGGATAACATTTTTTGAAATAGAGTAATAGATCTGCTAAACCATTATGATGTTAGATGATCAAAATGATGACCACCCAGTGTTCATTTCCAATAATTTCCTTAAATATTCTATCCAAATATATTAATTTAGTGATATTATGCATTTTAAAAACCTTTATATACATAATAATTCCCCCATATAATATATAAAAACTATCACCATGTTATTAGACTCATTTTCCATTTTTGGTATCTTCTATTCTGAAACATTAAAGAGTCCTAATTTGAGAGTAATAATAATAATAAACTCACTAATTCTGAATATCTTTATTACCACTATGATATAATTAAATTGATAAAGGGCCAAAGTTATGAATTTGATGTACTTTATGATCCTCATACCTAACATGCACTTTATAGAACCATGATTTTAGACATTCACACATTAACACTTAATAAATTTCGTTTGGAATCTAGAATAATGGTACACCCCCAAAATTGAGTAGAAAAATGAGTTATCTTTTGACCTCATACACCTTCCATTAAAAAAATGATATAATTTTTTCAATATAAACATCATTCTTATTATGAAGTTGTTAAACCATTGATCCCATTTCCATGGTTGTCACTTTATCCCATATAGACAACAGTATAGTTTTCAAACTTGGAACTTCTTTCATTCAAGTATGAATCCTTCAGACCATTCTATGTAAATTTATTTATCTGAAAATAAATGAAGGAGTGATATCATTAAATCATGTTGATAAAGAGAAAACCTCCCATGGTAACCACACATATATCATTCTAAATAGATTCATATTTCACAATGAAAGAGATAATATTACTATAATACACTCCATTAAATTAATGGAGCCCATCTTACAACCATCATTTACATTTAGAAAATTCTACCATTTTATTCCTCATTTAGATGATAAAACCATTGGTTCTGAAGATCACTATTTCCATCTAAAATTCCTGGTATAATGGATATATCAGAAACATAAAATGAATTTAATTCTACCCTTATTTATATATCACACAATAATAATTCACATAGAATTATCTCCTAAATATGGATTTTGGGTTCCCCAAAGTCTGTGAGAAGTAAAAATTGAATTTTTGAATCAAAACTATGCACTATCCTTATGAACCTAGTGGATGAACTTAACTCAAAAATCATAGATTATTTTAATCCACATCCTTCTGAAACTCAACCCAAATATTCCTCTATGATTGAGGATTTTCATACTTCATACCTAGGTACTTAGGGAACTTGATTAGATATTTATATTTCAAAACATGGTTTTACCTCCTAGACTCTATCTGATGTTCTCCATGAATATTCTGACACCACCTGACCTCATCTCATCTCAACCTCATCATGGTCATATTTTTTCTTATTCCCGTGAGAATATTCCATAGGGTTATTATCAATCTACAATATCTTATCAGTGATTAGGATGTTTTAAAATATTATAGCCATTCAATATGTTTCATTTTGGGGTTTTCAATAAAATCAATCATCACCTTATTAAATGAAGTGGAAAATTTGGGACTTATTTCTAATCATATATATATATTTACAATCAATATGGTCAATCATGAAATGTTATAAAAAATTCATTCGATTAAATCCAACCATCATTCTGACTATATTTACTCTTTAATTTCTTCTTTGAAAGGAATATATGGAATCCAATGTAATATATGAGTCACCCAATAAACATATTTATCTGAAAATTTATTGTTAAAACCACTACTTGAGCTCTTGATTCTAGATCTCTTATTCCCGATTGATTCATTCCATAATAATATTATGGTTAGGAGTTCTAGGAAAATTATTATCAATATGGATTACATACATCTTAAAGGACATCCAAAACTATCTTCCTCAATTTTGACTTACATTATTACATTAAAGTCTTCTAATCATTATTCCAATCCTCACTTCCACTATGGGAATCAATTTATAGAAATCATAGAAGACATAAAAATTGTGTTTGAGGAAAACACATAAGCCTTCCATGTAGAGACATAGTTTTTTATTATCATAATAGCTAAAATATTTCAAATATTTTTTTAGGTTTTTTATGGAATTTATATTTTTTTCATCCCTGGAACATTGTAATAGTATATTAAAAAATATACATAATTTGTTTTCGTGTTTTCGTGTGTTAATGAATTATTGGATGTTTCTCATGAATAGAGATTTAGATTGGAAAACTAATGGTTTAGTAGCATCCATAATTAAGGGATTACCTTTGGAAAGTTATTATTTTGGTTTTCACATGGGATCCCAGGATAACCATCACGTGTGAGTAATTAAATGTAAATAAATAAAATATAGTTAATTAATTTTTTGATGGACAAATAATTTCAACTATTAAATCCCTATTATATTTTCCTGATTATTATCTAAATAATTTATTGACATAACCCCATATTAATAGAGATATGTGTTATATACTAGTCCTTAAAAAATTGACATCGAATTTGGGATGTTAGATCTAATTTATAATGTCATCAAGAAGAATATTATGCATTTAAAACGAATAGAACCAATCCGTCAATGATGTATTAATATGAGGGAATTTTACATCATTCAAGGAAATGATATTAATTTATTTCTCTTTATTTATTCTTTTATAGTTTTGTTCTTAAATATAAATAATATCTTTGGGCATATAATTTATCTCATATACATAAATGTTCACCAATTATTCTCAATCTGTATTGTTTCCACTAACATAAAATTTGGTAACAATATTTCATTTAAAAGAGGATTTTGGAATCTTAATCCCAATTGCATTGATTTAACTAGAGTATAGATTCATCCAATATATTCATGAGATTCTTTAGTGCCAAATTTCATACTATCTAGGATTCACCCTCCGTTATTCTTCATATTATTTCCACAAGATTTCAGGTAATGTTTGTATTTGTCAGAGCCAAATGATTAAGGTGTTGACATGTATTATGATTGAATTATGAGGATTAGATATCAGATGAATAGGTACTAGCTAGTTAATGCTATTACACCTTCATGGGGATTTAAAACTTCTGTTTGACTGAGGAACAACTTCATAATGGTGTTATAGGGATGAGAAAGTCTCCAAGAGGTACCCTAGATGTACTCAGTTGCAATGGGATGTGTAATATGTGTGGTTAGGGATGGATATTGAGGCCACATTGTGAAATTTATATGAATGATGAAATATAGGTGATGAATAGAACTACATTATGCATTAATTAATATAAAAACGCTATTTATCTCCTTTTCCATAGTGAATGACTTCTAAGTAATTACAAATATCACATAACATGTTGAATATATTCACATGTTGGATAGTGAGAATATTTAAGAATCTATCTGAATACACATCCATATAGTGTATATTTTAAATATATTTCATTTATCGAAAAAAAATATTGGGTATAATTTAATGTTGATGGTGACATACATGGAGAACTTACTCTATGTTTATGAGACCCTATTCCGTGTGAAGAGACTACGAAAATTTGGTGGCTTTTAGTGCACATCAAGTGATCCATTTTGATCCACATTCTATGTACCTCAATATATACTCAATATAGGATAATTTCACACACCATTTAATGAGTAATAAACAATGTGGTTTTAATAGAGGTGTTATAGGCTAAGAAACCATTTAATACATTTGTGGTACAACAAAGAGTTTTTAAACTGTTCTTTCTTATGAATTTAGTTTTGATGCATGAGTAGTCTGTTATTTGAATTATTCTATTTAGATAGTGTTTATGTGACTATATATTTAATTAGAGGTTAAAAACAAATAAAAATAATTAGTTTTTCCTTGTTATATTTCTATTATTGTTGATTATGTTCTAGTGATATTATTAGAGTATTCATGGGGTATGGACTCTCATAGAATAATGTGAGTGATAGGTCATGGTTCCCCCATATTTATCCAATAATTTGGTAATCCCACTGATACAAGGGGTGAATATCATCCATATCAACATCAATTTGGTCCCCTCTAGATGCTAATGTGTTGTGGGAACCACACACTCAATTGATAGAGTTTAGTACTACCCTGTTTTTCTATGGTGAATGTCCTTTATTTATGATGTTATGTCCTCACTCATATTCTATGCATTAATTTATGAGAAACATGTTTTCTATCTAAATAAATAGAATTATCTCATCTATTGTGTGATACTAAATGAGACATGGGTCCTCCAATTAAGTTTCTGTGAGGTGACATGTTTTTTTATAGTTTGGTTTTCGGATTGTAGGGGAAATTTCTCCCTTATTTATGGAATTATAAGGTAGTTAATCCCACATCAAGGGAGAGTGTGAATTAATGACAAAATGTGACAACAATTTTTTATCCAACTCATATAATATTTTGGATGAAACTTTTATATTCTAAACAAAAGATCATGTCGAAGTGTGAAATGTAATGAAACAACATACACAATGGAAATCAAAACCTCTAAATAAAAACATAAGTCTATAAAATAATAACTCATAGTGTAAAATATGAATTTAAATAGATATATTTTAAACCAATAAATATTATAAAAATGGTCATGACAAAATATCAACAGTGTAAAAAATGTTAAGATTATTGAATAAATCTTTTAGTACCAAAAAATGATATTATTTGAAATATTATTCCAATTTAAAAACCCCAATTTATCATAAAAAAATTGGAGGATCTATAATCTGGATCCATGGTATCCTCATTCCATGATCATAAACTTCATGACTATAAAACCCAATAAATAGTATTTAGTTTCAAACCTAAATATTATTTGATTGTATAATTACTGGAAAAATACTGTTGATTTATCATCAAGATCCCCTTAAATTATATGGTTTATATTAGGTACAGACCAATAAATAATTTAAATATATATTAGAAGTTAAAGCTTTACACATGGATGATACTCAACCTCTAAGGATCGAACAATACAGATTCCATCCATGGAAGCTCATCAATCACACAGGATCGGAATAATAATGATTATAATTAGAGAAAATAAGATCTTTATAATAAAAACTCCATAGATATGGTTTAACCTCTGGAGACACCAATCATTCCTTGAAATGTTTAGGATTCTCAAAAAGGATGAAACATGTATTTGGGATTATATTACATTGATTTTAAATAAATGTAGGGAAATGTTGTGAATGAAACTCCAAATTTAAGGTAATATCCATAATAGATACCACACTAATATCTGATCGTTTTCCCACTACAAAGCTATTACATTTATGTACTGTTGGTATATGAGAAGATTGAGATACATAAATCAATAATTCTATCCCACTATCACCAAATTTAATTATATATTATCAAGAATTTTGTGGTGATATTAATAGTTATGAGGTGATGTTCCCAAGATAATTTTTTTCCCGGCATTAATAGGTGTAGATCAATGTATTGTTTATGTTACCTATTCATTATCCCTCATTCCAGAGTATTTTTGTGTACGTTATTTCATTCTATATCATATGTTAATGAGTTGTGAATTTATGTAGAACCTCTTTCTAAACCATTTCTAACTACATAATATTCACTTATAGTGACCAACTATAATGTATATCCCTTGTGTTGGTGATTTTATACTTATTATAGAAATATCATTTTTAATGGATTCCTTTTATGGAAAATATTATATCCATTTGATCTGTCCTTGGGTTACTTGTTCTAAAACATCATGGTGATTCAGATTTGAATAAATGATGTGAAAACTACCCCCCAATAGTGTTGTGGGTCCTATTAGATGTGGAAAATATATCCCACCATAAATAGGTTGTGTTTCGATACCCATTAGATGTAATTTATGGATTTATATGCTATTGGAACAAAACAAAATTCACTTCATGTGAGTGTGTAAAAATTAATAAAATCTCTAAAAGTAAAAACCATTATTATCCCATGATGTAATACAAATAAACTTTTTATATTGAATTCATGAGATGATGTTCATGTATTTTTGAGTGGAATGATGAACACCTATATAAAATGTATGGGGAATATAGAAAAAATCCATCATAGTGTTAGATTCAATAGGATTCTATTGAGTGTTTTTAGAAATGACCTGGTCTCACAATGAGGCTATCAACACTGAAGTAATATCTCATAGCGTGGGTTCCAAATTCATTGGATGGAAGTTCAATATCATATAGCTTAAACAATTACAGTTGTTGAGATCATATTGGAACAATAATGGGAAGGTGGTTGTTAATGCTTCTAGTAATGGACTCTATTTCGAAATTATGGTTCATGTTCATGAGAATATGAAATTATTGAAATTGATTCATCGATGGTTATAGAGGTTTTCCGCAACTTAAATCAATGGTTTTATCCCCATATTATTCCATTTCATGGGAGAGGCTTGCTATAGTGATGTTAATTCAGTTTCCCATTATAGTTTTATGTTCTTAATTGAATGACATGAACAGTTTTTTATGAAGGTGGTTATCAGATCAATCAATTAAATAGATGGATATTTTTTTATATTGGTGTTTATGTTTAATATTAGTATGGAAATAATTTTTAGATACATACCTAGTGATGTGTGGCCCTTAGTGTGGTATTCCTAGTAGACCTTTATGGTCATACACATCACATGAAAGGTTTTTTTTATTTTGTCAAGGATAATGATTTATACATATTGTGTGATTTTTTATTACTCTAGTTTATTAGGTGTTATACAAAAACTAGACTCAATATAGTATGTCCATCTAAATAGCTAGCACTATCTGCTTTAGAATATAATGAATTGGGATAGTAGGTAGGAAGTATTGTGGTTTTGAGTTGTTTGTTAAGGCCTACATTTTTTATGATGTAAAATTTTATAGATTTCATTAATGGGAGATGGAAAAAATGATTTATTCAACATGTGATTATGACCAATGGGATATTAAGACATTTATGGATAATTCATGGGAATTCATGGGAGGTTACTAAGAAAAAAGTCCGATATTGATTTTGTTACAGGATCTTGACACATTTGTTCATATGATTTACTGGATGGTGAAAACCAAGATGATGATATGGGGATAGATAATGATTATTTCATAAAATTAATCTAATTTTACTATGAAATATTTATTATTTTCTAAATTTTATTCATAATACCCTGACCCATGTATTCCAGATTCAGTGGTTTATTTATTACATTGGTTCTAGATACAAGAGACCACATTCCAAATGACTTAACAGTTTATTCTTCTTGGAAAAAATGATACATAAAAAATATCATTTAAATTTGGAAACATAAAATAAAAAATAATATTTTTTGTGTACACTATTACTATATTTAGAATATCCTCACATATGAAATCATAAAAAAAAATTCATGGAATCATGGGAAAAGAAAACAAATTAGGGTGACCTCAAATTCTCAATATGGGTTACATTCAATGGAAGCTATCATGAATCAATAAGGCATACTCTTAATGGAATGGAAAATAACTAAAAAATGAAATTGAATTAATAACATGATACTGAATAATAATACAACAAGAATAAATGATGATAAAATAATTCCATATGAATAATATAATTTGATTTAAACTTCTCCATGGATATCATAATAACTAAAACAATCAAATTGGAATAAATATATGAATTTATAATAATGGAATGCATAATATTCGTACTTTTGAGGAAATTCTCAAGGACATCTAAAATACCATAAATATATTTTCCAATGATATATTTATATGTATGTATGTATGTATTCCAATTGAAAAAGTCAATCTAGTTTGACTCATGATACCCAAAAATTCTCATTGGGATATTGTAACACCAAATGTTTTTATGAGATATTAATATTTTTTAATAAATAAATATTAATTGATGGATCTTAATAAATGATAAAATCATAAAATCATGATTTATTTTAAACATTATTTTTATATTTGATTTCTAAAAAACCAAGCATACCATTCATTACATGCAATAATGAATTTATATGATTGGTTAAGTACATGAAAGAAAGAGTTTTACTTAATACTAATAATATTATTATTTAATATGATAATTATCTAATATAAATTAAATTAGAGGTTATGAATATGATTTAAAAACTTAATAAAATATATTTTTTGATTCAATTGTTACCAATTAATTATAAATTATAATAAAACCCAATTGAATATAAGAGAAATGTTAAAATAAAAAAAACTATTTTTAGGAAACCAATGGTCTTTTATCCTTATAAATTAAATTATATAAATTTAGTAATTGATATTAGTTAAATATCTGAATTATATTTCATTAAAATATTTTAAAATTAATCCTATATATCTGATAGGCATAATGTAGGAATAAATCCATTTCTATGCATAAAAAGTTTCATTTTTCTAATGGAATTTTTCCGCCATTTAGTGGTGCACTTGTTTTAAAACTATATTTTGAATCTTTTAAAAATTTTATATGATAAAATAATCTTAATATTTTAAATTTTATTTTAAAAAATATCTTAGGATTATATTTTGGTATTTTTCATAAAATAATAATTTTTTAATCGTAAAAAATATTGTATTGCAATTGAACACTAAATTTCTATTTAATTTATATATATAGATAAATTATATTTTAAAAACTATTTAAATAATAATTATATAAATTTAAATTTATTAATATAATTCAGTTCATTGGAATAACTTTCACAATTAAATTTGATACACAAACATTTCAAACATTCAAACATTTCAACGTTAAAAACATGTTGTCTCATCTCATCTGTGAGATTAATTTTAAATTAATTTCTGCCATTTATGAAACTGAAATTCATAAAAATATATTCCATATTTGGATTAATATTAATTTATTGTATGTATAACATAATATTTTTCAATATTTATTAGTGAAAATAGTTAAAATTTATCATGACGATTAAGAGTAAAACGAGTTTACTATGTGACTAAACATTATTTTTTATGGGCAACATGGCCTATTAAATAATCCAAAACCAATTTTATCGAAATATTTCAACAATATAAAATATTTTTTTTTGAAAATGGTTTATTATTTCATGATCATTTTTTCAAGGGATACCTCTATATAGTGTTTTCCTTTTGATATTTACTAGAACACCACTCCTCAAATATAAATATACACCCCCTTACTTATTCACACATCTAAATCCATTTTCCTCCTCCAATACTAAACCAAATAAACTCTAAAATTCCATCCATACATCCTATAATCCATCCATCGGGTATAAAATCTACCAAGGAAGTCCTTTTGGTCCAAACCAAAAAGATATAACTAAAGAAGATGTAACATTCATCAATTTGTGATTTGTTTTATTTCATCCAAACACCTCCTCAATTATATTTATATCACACTTATATAACATCATAAATATATTAAATATAATTATATTTTTTATGTTATGGTTAAGGACAATATCTTCATATAATTCCATAAAATGGGATAATCAATCATTTTCTCTTTGTATGAGAAACTACCGCCCCACGAACCAATATCATTCGTTATTACATTACCACCAATCATGGTTATGAATATTGATGTATTTATATCATATATATATATATATATATTATTAATATTTGTTAATATTTATATAGCACATAATTGGATTCCTTCCATTATTTGGGAATATGATAACATAAATTTTGTGTACGGTAGACTACTACCTCATGAAGAGATTAGATTCCGTCTTTATTTATACGAAATGTATTATGGAATGGTTTAAAAAATTTGTTATATATATGAAATAATAGTTCTAATTTATTTAATATATATATATATATAATTTACTTTCATTCATTCAACATGACACAAAAATAGGTACAATGTTCATGTGTGTGTACACCATACTCTCTCCATGAACGATGTATTTCGTTTCCTATCAATAAATTTTATGGGAAACTATAAATAAATATATAATTAATATATATGATATTAATATCATTTTAATCCTTATGCAAATCTATAAATATTGATCTATGTAGTTGGATCGTGAATAACTAGTCAAAACATGTCTGAAAAATATAAATGGTTATTACAAGAAACACAACATTAACATGGAATTGTTAAAAAATGGTTTATTTAGATTCATAATAAAATCTTATTTCATATGATATATAATAATATGGTTATATTATATAATTAAAACAAACATATTATTATTATAAAATAGGGTTGAATGAGTACAATGAAATCCATGATTTATTTAAGGGAATCTATAGTCTCACTTTTATTTCTATGAGACATATGCCATTTTACCACTTGTTCATTTTTTCAGTATATACATAAATAAAAAACGTTAGATCATTAATTTAATTTATCTCAAAATATTAAATTTAAAAATTTATCTTATTATTTCATGGATCAAACAATTCAATTTTTACCCAATTTGTAAGGTATTTTCGTTTCACTTTTTATTTTTTGTGAGAGAAATGCCACAATGACACCCTATTTATCACATTTTGTGTATAAAAATATTATTGATTTATTTTATGATTATAACATTTATAATTTTTTTATTTAATATCCTTTTTAGTATCAATTTTTCATGGGATTTATGCTTTTAATGATACCAAATCAGTAAGGTTATTTTGTTTCAATTTTCTTTCTTTGAGACACCTGTTTTATTATAAACCTATATTCTATTTTGTGGTTTTGGACTTATACATTTGAATTTATTTTGATTCCTTGTATTATTCTCATGAAATTTTAACATTAATTTAATTTCATTATTTCATGGAGACTATGATTCAAAGTTACCAAAGTGGTCAGAGTATACAAGTGAAATTTCATCATTCCTCTAGATTGTTTATGATTATCCTTTCATTATTGAAATATTATTATTTAATTCTAAATAATTTTCATCAATTTACTTAAATTATTGTAATTCAGTATATTTTCATGTAATGGTACAATTTTTTCACACTTTGGTACTTAAAACATTTATTATTTTTCAAGGAAATATTACATTATTTCTCTCTTTGATTGTAAATAAGTTTTATTCCAAAACAATGTTTAATAAAAATGTTTTCAACAATATATTTTAATGTTATTTTCAATTTAAATGTTTTTTAAAATTTATTATGTTTTAAAAATTAGTTTAAATGTTTTTCAAATAATCCCTAATAGGTTTTAATGGTTTTTTTTCAAATAAAATATATTCATGTAGTTTTATGTTTTAAAACGTGTTTTTCAAAGTTGAAAGGATATATCCACATGAAATGTATTAAATGATGTTTAAAAATTATTTTCTTTCTGAGATGACTTCTGTAGGTGTTACTTATACCTTACTATGGACATAATTGAAGGATACCATTCACATTATTTCATTGAATTCTTCTTGTTTTGATATCTTTTGGTTTATGAATCCCATTTCTCTTCAAGATGTTATACTATGATGAAATTATTAAGAAAACCAAATTTTATATTGTTTTATAATATGATGATATTATAATATATCTAAATTCACTTACATAAGTTGTGTTATGATAAAATCTTTATGATATCAATATCAATTCATGGGTTACGACATAATGAATGTTTATAATCATATGGAAGAAATGTATGTGATTATGATTACATGATAAGTGAGAAAAATATCCTCCAAAAATGAAATTGATAAGGATAGATAACCAATAATAATAAATATTATTTGTGAACTTGATTACATGTTTAAAATGTTAATCCATAACCCGAATAGCCTGATATCCTTCTTTTATTTGATTATATTATAGATAATCCACATTTTAAGGGATGAAGGCAACCCGTACATGACCCGTAGGCCCAAGGCATAAGGTCCGACATGACTCGCAATAAATGACCTGAAGGAAGAGAGGCATACTATGCCCAATACATGACCCATATGCCCACCCCACAAGAACTACCCCTCCCCTAGCTTCTGAATAATTGATCACCTAACTCCCCACCATTCATTGATGATTGGATATCATTACCCCGTACAAAGCCTCACAGTGCCTGGTCCCGATGGTGGTGGACATACCCTCTCATTCTTCAAATCTGGTAGCTCTGCTTTTGGTGACTGCTAGTCTTGTTTCTATGATCCTCTTCTAGGGCCTACTCTGTGTGAATTGGGCTACTTCTAGGTATTTGTGGCCTGATAGCCCTGAGGCCCGAAGACCATTGATGTCTCAAAGGCTCTGGAGACCCCTTGGCCCAAAACAGTGGCTCGATGGCCCAAATCAGGTGAATAGTCCCAACTATTACAGTACTTAACAGTACCTACTACAGTACCTGATACAGTACTACTTAAGTATGTGGAAATTCTCCTCCACCCTATTTTGATGCAGGGTCTCTTAGATGCTAAGAAGGAGAACATCCATAACCTGATTGCATCTTTATAATGTTATGTGGGAACTTTATTACATGATCACAATGTTATGCATGAACATGATTAAAGGTTCAATGTGTTATTCTGAAACTTGATCAAAATTTTAAAATGTTATTTGTGATCATGATTACATGGTCACAATTTTATTCAAGGAGATTTATTTCATGCCCATAATGATATCGAATGGCCTTGTTTGAGGGCCATAAGTTAACATGTGGTCCGGGAAACATGTCATAATCTTAAGGATTGAACTTGTTTCTATTTATACATGTTCACAATGTTATAAAATTATGTGTATTCTATTGAATAATGTCTTAGGACAATTTTATGGTTTCATGGATCATGTATTTTGATTATCATATGATTAATGTCAGATTAACTTCCTTTTTTATGCCACGACCCATGATTTTAATCTTTGATATGCAGGGTATGCTATTCTCATGTTATACTGATATCCTTCTACCTTTAAGCTCATGTAATGATTCTATATCCCCATTATTTACTCATACAAATCATCCAAGATCACCCTTTCTTGTTTTATTTATTCTAAGGTTATAAAGAATGGTATTAATTATGTGTACTAAATGGGAATATACTTGTGGGAAACATTGAATATTGGTCTCCATATTAGAAAAATCACTCTAACCTTTGAATTAAACTTGCATATTTTCATCCTCGAGAATGTTTTCATGTAATGTAATGATTATTCATAAAAATGAGGTAATATCCATGTTTTAGAAGATCGAGGAACTATATTTGTTAAAAATGATAATATTAGTCAACCTTTAGAAACATGGATGAGATAACTTTATTGAGATCCCTAGTGATACTTTTAAGGATATATTTAGGTATGTTTGTAAGGATACATCTAATGATAATTCAATGTTTAGGAAACATTCCTAGAATTTTGGTAAAGGATTTAATGAGTCGTTTCCAAGAAACTAAATCCCTATATGGATAGTATAGGTGGATGTGATATAGAAAATGATAGAGGTTTTGAATTTGGAAAATAAGTACACAATTCAAGTAACTATAAAAATAAAATGGAAAGTTCAATTAATTTAATGGATGAGAATAATGGCCTACGTAATATATCATAAACTTTTCAATGCAATAAAAATATAATGTCTAGGAATTATGAAAATTGATGTCCTAAATGGAAATCTATTGAAGAAAATCATCAAGGAGGTACGATTAATGGTTGTATTAATGATGATGAAGAAGAACATGTATATGATATGTGAAAATAATGAAGTTTTAATGAATAATATGATGAAGCTTAGTTAATTTTTCGAAAATGTAGTTGAATGAATCCAGTAATTATGTATTGTAATCCAAATAAATTTTTAACAGAATTGGGAAACATATAATGATTGTTCAATTTATTTTTTTCATTAACGATTTGAATAAATGTGTTTAATTATATAGATTAACTAGAAATGTGACTTAATTTAGAGTTTATATGTTATAATTAATGGAAGATAATCGTTAAAAAGTACTTGAGGATGAGAAAATTATGATTGATATGGACAAAGAGATGACGGAAGTGGATAATGTAAACTGGATAGTATTGATAACCTCAAAATTTAAAAAATAGTTTTTAAAAAACTGGTTTATGAGATCATCGATTTTGCCTAAATTTTATTGGATATAAGGAATATGTCCAATAATATCTATTTTGAGTACTATGGAAGCAATAATGTATTCATGATGGTTTTATAGAAACTAATGTTATTTCTTTGTTTCAGAAGAATACATGATAATGGTATTCACACATATAGTATGTGATTATCGAGAGATTCATTATGATATATTGGGGATAAATGTTAAGTTAACTTAGAGAAATTTAGTGAACTTATTTCTAATTTTCTTATTTTTACATTTTGAAAGATTTAAAATGTTAAAAATTGATGAAATGATTTATGTAAATATTCAGATGAGGTTTTACAGATTAATGTAATATCTATCCATATTATTATTTTTATATTGTATAGCCAATGTAATCAATTTTATTGTGATGTTATCTAAAGATAAATGGAAAAACCTATCATTCCATTTATGAATATCTGGATATGTTAATTGTTTATGAATGAAAGATTAAACATTTTTTTATAGATTAATCGATGAATTGAAAATTGATCAAGGAATAACCAATGATTGGGATTTTTCATATGAAATGGAATGAAATATTGTAAGTATATCTCATTATAAATAATAATTTACATTAGGACAACAGTCATGAAAATATATGTCTTCCTGTTAACATCATTTTGGATTATATCAATTAAAATTTTCAGGAATATTTGTTTTATGAATTTTTTATCTTTAAATTTCTCATTAACCTATTCTTTATAACTCTCTATTATTATTTGGATTATAGTTTTCACTTTTATATCCTTGATTTCACTTTCCACCAATGTTATCATATTTCGAAACCTAGATATGAGTTATTTTGGTTATCAATTTTGATTCCTACATTAAATTTTTTACTTAAGATTTAGTATTAATGTTTACAATGTTGGTTTCTATGGATGTAACATTCATGTATTAAACATGTGATGACACAAATGAATTTTGAGGGTGAAATTCATTTTAAAGGTCGAATAATGCATCATCCTGAGTTTTTATGATTTTTTGGAATAAATTATAAATATTTAATGGATTTAATTTCACTCTAAACCATGTTAATATTGATTTATAAAAAAAGTGTATGTTTAATTACATGAAACACTGAATATAGTGTGGGTTATACCCAATTAAGGCTTTATTTAAAAGCTTGCGTACATACAAGAATGATTTTTGTCAAATATTAAAAATATTATAATATAAAAAATGAAAATTATCTGGTAGAAATTATAATGGTTATCATTAATATTCCTAACTATCTTATGAAAATATATGGCTCTATTTATTGGTTACTAATTAAGTAGAAATGAAAAAAAACCAACAGAATGCGAAGGAAAATATTTAATAAAAAAACAATATTTAGTGTCCAATTTTTTTATCATAATACATTAAATTACATACTATTATAAAATAAACAAAATGAAATTAATAAATTATATACTTAATAAAATTATTTACATTCATCAAATATATTTTATATATATAAGATAATAACAAATGCAATTTTACGCATAGAAGCATTATTTTTATATTGGATATTTCACCACTATTTAATGGAGATATTTTTTGGAACTAAATTTTGAATATTTTATAAATTTTATATGAAAAAATAATCATAATTTATAAATTTAATTAAAATTATTGTCTTAAGAATAATTTGGGTTTTTTTCAGAAATGATGAATTTTTATTTCATTGTAAAAAAATGTTTTTTAATTGAAGAATTTTTTTTGTTTAATTTATTAATATAGATAAATTATATTTAAAAATGGTTTTAAAGAATATTTAGATCAATTATACATATATTAATCAAATTTAGGTTATTTTAATAAATTTACAATTGATATTTTATATAAAACATTTCAAACTTTTTCACTTTGAAAAACAGTTGTCTCACCTCTCCTAATGGATTAAATTTAAATTATTTTATTTTACTTATGTGATTTGAATTTGGAAAAATGGATTAAGAATTTGTAATAATAATAATTTATAACGTTTAATATGTAGAAATTAATTTTTTACCTTAAAAATTAATGAAAAAATTGATATTAATCGAGGATATTAATAGTAGAAAGAGTTTATTAAGAGACTAAAACTTAAATTTAAGGGGTAATATTACCTCAATAATTTCATAAAAAACATTTTTATAGATATATTTATGCCATATTTCTTATTTTATATAATATTTTTCTTCTTTGGCGTCATATGATGTAAGGGATACCTCCAGATAGTGTTCACCTTTCGTAATTTACCAGAATGCCACTCCTCCTCCACTATAAAAGGACACTCAATGCTTGCGTATTCATACCTATCATGTAATATGGATCATACAAAACTTACAAAAAAATTAAAAACATCCATCCATTCATTCTAGAAGCATTCCACTGAGCATAAATGTAACATACCGAGTTTTAAGACAGATAAACTATGTTCGATATCGTACATGATACGCTACATCAAGATGAAATAAACAAGTAAATATTGTTAATAAAATGTTAAAACTATAAACATGATGTTGGATAATGGGAAAGTATAGTATTATCGTAATTAATAAAAAATAGTTTACACATATTTATATTTAATTATTGGGTGCTTAAATAACTATAAATAAATGTAAAACCCTTTTCAAATAAACAGAAATGTTTTTATAAAAAAAATATTTAAATAAAAATAAGTTAGATTATAAATTAATTAAATCAATATTGTTTCGTTTTATTAATGATATATATATATATATATTCTACGATTAATCTTATATTTTTTTCTATATATAACATAAGAACAAATTAGATATTTTGGATAAAAGTAATATTTTTTTGAATAAAATGATGTTTTACAACCATTCATGGAAACACTTTTGAAATATAGTTTTTGACAGATATATATCTTATATTTGAAAAAATAAACTTATGATTATGTAATTGGAATATAAAATTTTACATTGGATAAATTTTTTATTTTTTCTGATAATATTCTATTTTAATAAATAGTGATAAATACTGCATTTTAACTCAAAACATCTTTTCATATAATTTATATATAAAGATAGGTTTAACATTTATTTATTTTTAAAGTGTAATTATATTGATTTTTTTATAATTTAATCAAATTTTTTGTATTTTAATCAATTTTAATATGATAGAATATATATAAACATTTCATAAATTTGAACATTACAAATTAAAAACTCGTTTTTAGTTATGTTTCTGGAATTAATTTTAAATTTTTTTCCTAGTTATGTGGATTTAATGATATAAGATATATTTAATATTTGGAATTATCTGTTCATATTTAGGTTGTAATGTATATAAATTTTTTACATATATAACAATTACCATGGTAAAAAAATGACCGTAGTAGAAGTAAAATATTGACAATGGTTAAAGATAAAAGTTTAAATAATAACATACATAACGAGTACAAAATTATATGGTTGTTTGATGTGTGGATAAGCCCAAACTAGTTTATAAAACATTAATTTACTAAAAAATTCATTCAAATTAATGCCACATCTATATGGCTCTCTTTTAATATAAAATATTCGATTAATTAATCACTAGAACTCTCCTCTCCTAATTTATAAATACCACCTCTCCACCACACTATTTCAAACAAAAAACCCATGTGGATCCTCATATGTCTACAAAATCCTCTCCTCATAACTCTTCTCATGCTTATGTGCTTCTGAAATGACCAAAAGTATAAATATAAGGTCCCCATGTGTCTTTCAATGAGGGGGTATTCAATAGGTAATTTTCTCAATGTACCTCTCCTAATTTATTCCTTTTTCTACTTTCTCATCACCTCATTCTTACATTAATGCATGATTAATCCAAAATAATGTATAACCTATAGTTTTATGTTTCTAAAATAATATCACATATACATTTCATTTATCATCTTCTCATATTTAAATATATAAAAAGTTTCCTAAGTCATATCGGTTATTTTCCTCTCGGAATAATGTTTGTGTTTTTTTCCCTTTATCACCTTCATGGATGGTCATAAAACCATTAGAATGGTTTACATATATATATATTATTAAATATATATATTATTAAATATTTCTAATTATTTAAATGTTTTAATAATCATACATTAATTCTTTCTATATTGTGGTTATACGATAACTTCATTTAGGGATGTGTGGACTATCGCCTCTTTAAAATGATGTGATTTGTTCACACATAACATGGAATTTTTTAATGATTATTTTAGTAGGAATATATAATATAAATTAAATAATAATTATACTATAATTATATTATTTATTTATACATGTCGAAATACATTTCATTTTATGTTAGTTCTTTCAATATGATGGGATTAACAAAAAACAATGTTCATGCGTACATATAACCGACCATCTTCAGGAACCGTGTTTTTAGTTTCACTTAAAAGATTATTATAAATACTTATATAATGAATATATAAAATATTCATATCATTATTGACATTATTGAGTGGTTTTACTTATTACCTCATGGAAAATTTACATCATATACAAGTTAATTTTCAACTCAAGTACCGAATGTCTACAAAATATATGATATAAACATAAATAATTATGTAATATTTATAACATGTTAATAAGTGAAATATAGAGACTAATAAAGTTGGTAAAGGTTTCAAATAATGTATAAATTAATATAATTTTATTATTTAGTAATATAACTATTTTACGTGATGATTTAGACTCAAGGTAATGGAATTTCCGAAGTCAATATCCACCCATTTGGTTTTATGAACAAGTTGATGATTATATTATTCCAATATTAAGCATGGAATATATATTTATTTATTCCTATTTAAATATTGACATCTCATTATAGGGATACACTTTTTATACACAGAATCACCCATTGATAAATTGTTACGTCATTGACACGAACATTGTAAGGGAAGTTCTTAAATAAATATCCATTATTTTGGTTAAACCTATACTTCTTGACTTTTTGTGTTGTGCTTATGAGGGAAATATATTTTCAACATATTGTATTTTATTTATAATATATTTTTTTGTATTTATTGTTAATACACATAATCAATCTATTTAATTTAAAAAAATGTACATTGTTAGGTACTTCATCTCAATCTCCTTTCATTGAGGTATATCTTGATATTATGCACCATTTTTATCCAATAGGGTTTACATATGACCCTGTTGACATTTTATATCATATATTACTCTATTTACATGATATTTAATGTTTTATTAATGTTATTATTTAATTATTTATATTCAACTATTTCTCATGTGGTAAGCTACTCTTTAACCAGAACATTGTTTTAAGTGTTTTAAAATTTTTTTATACAAAATCATTTTCATTTTTGACCACTTTTTTCAAAATGGTTTTGAAGGATTTATTTATATGTAAATGATTGTTTTTAAATATTATTTACTTTCAAAATATTCAATGTTGAATGGGACACTTTTATTCTAAAATAACATTTAAATATTATAAATGTGTCTCAAAATTTGATTCATTATTTAAGTAAAATGAAATGTTTAATTTATCATATATGTCATGAACTAAATTTCTCACTTTTCATTAAATTTGATGTTTGTATATTTAATATAAATTTTTATAATTTTATTCCAAATAAGTGGTTTTCTATTTTATGTGTGAGTCATTGTGAAAATGAAATGTATTTTAAAATTGGAAATCCAATTTTACATTTTTTCCTATTTTATGTGTTTTTATTATGTTCTTGTTCTTGTTAATTGGTTATGTATACAAGTTGTTTCCTGATAAAATAAGGGCAGGTAAGACCATTATCTATCTCCAATGAATTGGGTAATTAGATGGAGTTAAATGATAATGTTTATCCTATAATATTTTGGTAATATATTGTGATGAGTATTCCAAATGTAACCACGTAGGTTACTCCCTATATCGCTATGAAATATACAATGTAAATATTTTACGGATTCCATAGGTTACCTTTATAATTTATGATTTATAATATGTTTTCATGAAGCTTAATATTTTTTTGGAGTCTGTTAAATAGCTTATGTTTTTATGGGTAAAAATTATTATTTTAAGAAAATGTATTCATGAGTTTAGAATATTCATGGACTAACAGTTTCATTACATATTTTATATCCCTTACTGTGATTTTTGGGCTCATCCCTTTTTTTGAAAAACTTTCATATGGTATAATAATGAGTTATATAATGGAAGAATTCATTATGTTTTCCATCAAGAAGGGTAATCATGTTTTATGTTATGATAAAATTGATTTTGAGTATAAGTGTCTACTTATAATTTTTTATTTGTTATCTAATAGTTATGGACTAACTATCAAGAACTGTAGACCTAAAAATGTCCAAAATGTTAAAACAATAAAAATCTTGACTAATTTCAGGATTATGAAATGTTTAAGGATGGAGCCATATAGTTGGTATCACAGTAATGGTTTAGGCAACAATATGGATTAAGAGTTTTGGTTAGACATATGTTAAGTTTATTTTTCTATTCCTATTTATTAAATCCTTATTATATAATATTTTTTATATTGACGAATGATTGATACAAATAAAAATATGAGGATATCTAAAAGCATTCATATCTCTTCCTAATGACATGCCTGAAATAATTACTGAAAACACAGGTTTAGATGGTTTTGAAATATTTTCTAACATTCAACACATTTTCAAACAGTTGTATTTGATATCAATAACCTCTACTATACCATTATTTCATCATGGATCATGGGTTGATTTTAATTAAATCTTATTTTATAAATAATTTCATATTTCCAAAAACATTATAATCCAGGCATTTTTATTTATTTTACATTACCACATAATTATAATGCATATTATTTTTAGAAAAAAGATACTAAAGAAAGAGACCATTCCACCACATATTTATTTTTCTTTTAAAATACATTTATTCATCACATACTTATGGTATTTTAAAAGGACCTTTAATTAATGGTTTCATGTAAAACTCAGTCCGAATAGATTATAAAAATCATTTTCTGTAAGGTGTTTTGAAATTATATGTCTTACATTATTTTTTTCCAAAACTATTGTTCTGTGAACATTCATACGAACCATTTTGTAAAATGTGTATTTTGAAAAATAAGAAAGAGATTTTGAGGAATTTCTAAATCATTGATAAAATTACTGTACCTTATATTTTCTTAAACAAATTTTTGATAAAGCTTGCTGAACACCGTGATCATTGAAAGATGTTCATTCTTTTTGGAATAGTTTTATTAAATCATATAGAAGTGAAATCAATGTACATGTCAATATATATAAGACATCAGGAATTAAGATAATGATGTCATAATTAGTGGGGATGAAAATGAGAGGAATAAGACAACCTTTGATGTTAAAACAAGTTATTATTATTTTTAGGAGTTTACTATATCACATGAATGTTTTAGGAATTATATTGTTTTTGAAAAAGGACTGCACACAAACCATGTGGGAACCCTTTATGTCGGATAAGGTTGCAGGAATAAAACCCAAAAATGATGTGTGAAAAGGATTTATCGCATACTATAGACCTAAAATAAATCTATGGTTAGTATAAATTTTTGTTTTTAGTTAAATAATTTCATATAATAATAATAAGTTGATATTGGGAACTTATGTTTCATCTAATGGATATCTATGGAATGAGAAACAGAAATATGAATTAATTGATGAATGTTATTTTAGATGTTATTCATTATTTTGGGAACCCTATATGCATAAAGAAAATAGAATACTATGGGATTTAGTTTGAGTAGTAATGGTTGAATTTTATTTTAAAAGAATCTATGCTTTTAGGGGACTTATGGAGATTCAGGTGTTTTATAGAAATGATTATCTGATATTGGAGGATCTATGATTTCGGAAATTACATTTCTGGTATTAGACACTAATATTGATTGTCGTTATTTTGAGATAAATGTTATAATTTATCATATAAGACTTTATTATAAATTCCTTATAATTTTTGGGTGTCAATCATAGTTTGTAATATTTTGAATAATTTAATGGATACTTATTTATCAAATGGTCAATAAGGAACTACGAGTTTCACTTTTGATTTTTTCATCATAAAATGTAATTTTTCATCATAAAATGGTTTATAAATTTTGGGGAATTATATTATTCTAACCTAAACATTATGGTTTTGGATAGTATTTCAATATATGATGAATAAATAGTTAATGTTTTATGGATAATGTGACTATCTAGAAGTTGAATCTAGTGCTCATGTGTGACCAATACATCTTAAATACTCATCATTTGGATAATAAAGAATATTTTGTGGTTGAATTTTATTAATGGATGATAATATAATTATTATGTAAATATATTTACTTATTTACATAGTCTAGTTTTTAATATAATTATTTAATTTCATGAAAAGTATTGTAAAAAATATAATATGATTTATTTATATAGTAGGAAATCAACGACATTTTAACCAATAAATATTTATAGTTTTATGATTGTTAAAATTCATCAGAAGATGTTTTTTATCACTTTGCATTAGAAATTTATGGCTTATTTTATATTCTATATCCATATCATCCTACATGTAACCACAGTATTTGTTATCTTAGGGGATCTTCATACTTCTATTTCATTCTTTTAAAGTTCTAGTTTTTTTCAATCCCATTTTCGATGTGGGGTTTTAATAAAGGTATTTTGAATAGTCATACCTCAGTTATAGAAAACATATTCAAATTGTACAGATAAAATTTATTAATGGTGGGGGGGGAAGATGTAACATCACAAGTTTTTGGAATGAAACAAAATGTTCAATAGCATATAATATACTCTATATCGAGCTTAAACGAACAACTAAATATTATTAATTAAATTTTACCATTATAACCTTGATGATTGAATGGAGTGAATGAATAAAATTAGATGAATATAAAAAAAGTATTACACATTTTATAATAATTTATTAAAATTCATATTTTTTTTACATATGATGTAAGAACAATTTAAGTTATTCAGATAAAAAATGTTTCATTGAAAAAATGATGTTTTGCTGACATTAATGGAGAAACCACATTAAATATAACTTTTGAAAATTTAATGTGTTATATATGAATATTTAAACATATTTTTTTGAATTGGGATATAAAATATTACTTTTGATAAATGTTTTGTGTTTTCTTGATAATATTCATTTTTAATGAATAGTGAAAAATACTCCATTTAAACTCAAAAATGATTTTCATCTTATTTATTTATATAGTTATATATTCATTTTAATTGGGTTTAAATTTTAAATAGATTTATTTTCATCATTTAATCCATTGGAATCAGTTTCAAGATGAAAATAGATATAAAAATCATTTCAAACTGTTGAACATTTCACTTTAAAAGTCGGTTTTTTAGATTTTTTCCTGAATTATTTTTAAAAAAAATTTCCCCAATTATTTGAGGTTAATTAGATAAAATGGATTCCAAATTTGGAATCATAAAATACCAATTAGGTTTTAAGGTGAATTCTATTATTAGTTATAAAAAATATAACATGGTAAAAAAGTTATTTACCATAGAAAATGTAAAATCTGGACCTGGGTAATGATTAAAAGATTAAAGATTTACATACCTAAAAAAATTTCATTTAATTTTATTTTGTATTTTTTGATGACCCTAAACACCCTAAAAAATATTAATTATAATCCAAATTCATGTATTGTAATTCCACCTCTATATTCTAGGCCTATAATATAAAATAATTGATAAATTCATGACTTAAACCGACCACTTCTAAAGTATAAATACCACCACTCCACCTATCTATTTCGACCCAAAAAGTCTTTCATCTCCTAAAATATCTACCCAAACCTATCCTACTCATTATACCCATGTCTTAGTCTATTTGTTATCACAAAAATACCAAATCCATGATCATTAAGGGTCTTTCAAGGAGGCGATATTCAAGAGGTAGTTTTCTCAATGTACCTCTAATAATTTCATTTTTTCTCTACCTTATCCTATACTAATTCCTCAATTAATGCAGTATCACTCTTTAATATTGTATATAATAAGGTGTTACCTTTCAAATGATATATCTCATATCCATATCATTTCTCACACCGTCTTATTCAAATAAGAAAAATTGTTGTCTATGTTATGTCGGTTATTCGCCTCTATGAATAATGCCTTTGTTATTTTTTCATTACCACCATAAAGGACTGCCATAAAATCATTATTAGGAAAAATTAATATTTTAAAATTTTATATCTTATCACATTTATCATTTTAAAAATTTTATATTAATCATATCTTAATTCTTTCTATATTGTGGTTATTTGGTAACTTCATTTTTCGATGTGTAGAATACCACATCCAAATAATGATGTGATTCGTTCACGAATAACATGGAATGTATTAAGGATTTATTTAGTCAACATATATAATATAAATAAAATATAAATTACACTATAATAAAATATATATGTATACATATTTACAATAATTTCATTTAAGGATCATTCTTTCAATACGACAGAAAAAAACAAAAAATAGCATCCATGCACACGTATGGCCTACCGTCTCAATGAATGGTGCTTTTAGATTCTGTTAAAGGATTATTATAAATAATTGTATTAGGAATATATAATATATTTTTATGATGTATTTTAATCTGGGGATGTTGAAATTTTGACCACATTGACAATTTACATCATAACGAATTTCATCTTACACTCAAGTACAAAATGTTGAAAAAATGTCTAATATGAACATAAATAATTATATAATTTTTATAACATGGTAATAAGTGATATAAATGGAATAATAAAATTTAAAAAGGATCTCATGCTAGTTTAAATTAACCTAATTTTATTATTCATGAATATAATTATTGTATGTGACAAGTAGGACTCAAGGTAAGGGAATTTCCAATCTCAGTTTCCAATAAATGGGTTTTACAGATATATTATTGATTATATTATGCCATTATTCTCTGTGTTGTAACTATTTATTTATTTATTTTGTAATTTACACTTCTGTTCATGTATATATGCTTTTTTATCATATAATTACCCCATTTATAAATTCTAATGTCATTGGTACGAACATAGTACAATAATTTCCTAACCCAATTTCTATTATTTTGGTTAAACTTATACATCATGATTTTATTGTTATATTATTACATGATAATTAAATTTCTCATATATTATATTTTATTTATACATTATTTATGTGTATTTATGGTGAATAAACAAAATAAATCTATTTGATTAACAAAATGACAATTTTGTGGGACTTCATCACAATATCCTTTCATTGAGGCATTTATTGATATTGTACAACTTTATTATCCAATAATGTTTATATAAAAATATATTAACATGTGATATCTTGAGTTACAATATTCTCATTATATTTAAATATTGTTTAATTGTATTATTTAATTATTTTCATTCAACTGTTTCTCATGTGGTAAGTTACTCTTTAACCAAAAACATTGTTCTAAATGGTTTAAATATTTATTCTTCTAAATAATTCTCTTTTATGTCAATGTTTCCAAAATTTGATTAAAGGTTTAATTTATATGGAAATAATTGTTTTATAATTTTTATTACTTTCAAATGATAAAAATTTATATGGGATACATTCATTAAAAAAATATTCTTTTATAATGTTTTAAAAGTGTTTCAAAATTGGATTGATTATTTCAATAACATGGAATTCTATATTTATCATATATGTCATGAACCAAATTTCTCTCTTTTATTCTACATTAAATTTTCTATGTTTAATTTACATGTTTAAAATTTTAATTTTAAATAAATAGTTTTCCTTTTTTTGTGTGTGGATTTGTAAAAATGAAATGTTATTTCAAAGTTGAAATGATATTTTTCCTTTGTCACTTATGTGATAGGATTATGTTATAGTTCATGGGAATTTCTTATGTATAAGGGTGGTTCTATTATAATGTGAGGTCAATTGAGCTAGTGATAGATCTTCAACGCACTGGGTAATGAAATGGAGATAAACTATAAGGATTATAAAAAGAGATTTAGGGAATATACTATGATTGGAATTCCAAACGTAACCATGTAGGTTACTCCATATATAGATGTGAAATCTAAAATGTAATTAAGTTATAGATACCATAAGTTACCTTTACAATTTATTATTTCTAATAATGTTTCCATGAATATTATGATTTCAGGAGTTATGTTAATGATCTTTTTTTTTTGCTCAAATTTATGATTTTATGAAAATGTTTTCATGAGTTTCAAATATTCATGGAATAACAGTATCATTCCTTATATGATATCCCTTACCGAGCATTTTGTGCTTATTCCTTGATTATTGAAATATTTTCCACATGTAATAAGGATTTATTCAAAAAATTAATTAGTAAAAAATATTTTTATATAGAAGATAAGTCATGATTTATATTATGAAAAAATGGATAGTCAGTAGAAGTGTCTACATATAATTTTTGACTTGTTATGTAATATTTATGGCATAATTCACTAAAACTCTAAAGTGGAATAGAAAAAAATGTGAATAAATTCAAATTCTTGGATAAAATCATGATTAGGTAATATTTATGGTTGTGCCGTAAAATAAAGCCCACAATGGGGTACCTTTGGTAAAAAATAAAACTAAATACCCTAAGAAGATGTAATATTCCTGAATGAATGGTTTTAGTTTATTTCTTCTTAAAACACCTAAAATTATTTTTATATTGTGATTATGTAGTAACATAAGTATATAAAATATAATTATATTTTTTTATTTTAAGGGTAATACCTAAAACATTACACACTTACATAAAATGAGATACACAATCATCATTTGTGTGTACGGTGGACTACATCATCATGAATCGATGTGATCCAGTCTTGCATTACCACATCTCAGGGATGAGAATAATGATATATTTATATATTATAAATTATGTAAATGATATTTATGATGTTATTAATCTTATTTAATTATTATATAATGCACAAATTCATTCATTCCATTTTGTGGTAATATGATAACATCATTCATGTGTGTGGTGGAAAACTACCTCACAAAACAATGTGATTCATGGATGCCTTACATGGACCATAATAAGGATGGGTTTAATAGAAATATATGATATATTTTACATAATAGTGATACTTTAATGATAATATATATACTAATATATATATATATAAATATATATTAATTCCAATTTTACAATATGACAAGTAATCAGAAACAATGATCATGTGTTTGTATGACCTACCATCAACATGAACGGTGTATTTCATTTCATGTTACTAAATATTATGGGTTAATATAAATATATATTTTTATATATTGTCATTAAAAATGACATTTATATTATTTATATCATTATTAAGTTGATTAAATCATGACTTAATTAAGAAGACCAAGAATAACATGTCAAAAGATATACAAAAAAACAATGTTGTTACTGCCCAAAAAATATTTTTTAACAAGGAATTGTTTAAAATGGGTTATATATATTCATAATTAACCAATATAATTATATTATATATAATAATAGGGTCATGTTGTAGACTTATAGAAAACATATATTTGTTCTAAATTAGGTTTTATTGAGTACAATGAATGTCAAGACGTAAGGTAAGGGGATGTTTAGTCTCACATTTATTTTTACAAGACATGTTCCATATTCACCACTTGTTCCTTTTTGGTGGTGTATATAGTGAAATTTTACATGTTATATAACGAATTTAATTTATTTAATGATATTCAAATAATAAATTAGTTTTATTATTTCCTAGATCTCACAAATCGAAACATACTCAAGTAGTAATGGATTCTTGTCTAACTTTTGTCATTCGTGAGACACAATCCATGATCACCACTAATTTATTGTATATGGTGTGTCTGATATACATGGATTTATTTTATGATAATTATAAAGTAAATTAATTTAATTTTTATTTTTATTTTGTATATCCCTTTCATGTATTTTACAATTTAAATGTTACCAAATCATTAAAGGAATTTTTTCTCAATTTTCATTCTATCAGACACATGTTATGTTATGGACCTATGTTCATTAAATGGTTTTATGTAAAAACCATTTGAAAATTTGAATTGTGAATATAATTATTATAATGATACTTTTGGTTTCATATAATTTCATTATTTCATGGGGTCTACGAATCAATGTTACAGTAGTGCTAAGAATTTATAGTCTACATATCATCATTTATCAGGATTGTTTATGATTATGCCTCCATCGATGAAATATTATGATCCATATCTCATAATTTTTTATGAATATTTATATACCAGGGTTATTATGTATATATTCATTTAATATTACCATTTTAAAATCATTGGTAATTAATATTATAAAAATTATTTTTAATAAAATCTGACTTTATACCTCTCTTAGGTAGGAAATAAGTTGTATTACAAAACCATGGATAATAAAATTGATTTCGAGAAAATTTTTATACAAAATATTAAAAATACATTGAATTAAATGGATTTTAAATATGTATTATATTTTAAAAAAAAATAATGATTTTAAATGATTTCGTTATAAAATATGAGGATTATTTTTAAAGAATGGGTTTGAAAACATTATTAATTTTTAAAAATATTTTTTCAATGTGGAGAGGATATTTATTCATTTATTGTTTTAAATGATATATCAAAATTATATTCCATATAACAAGACATATATTAGTTTTATCTATGAAATACTATGTATATTATCCAACAATACCATTCATATTCATTCTCTAAATGGTTTATGTTTTGATGTAACTTTGTTTCTAAATAAGATTTCCCTTTTATGGGTGATAAAAAGATGAAATTATTATTAAAACAACTTTCATCAAGGGTTATAATAGGATTAAATCATTATAAAACTATAATATTTCAAAAAAATTATGATTTGATTAAATTTTCATGATTCCCATTTCATTAAAGGGTTTATGATAAGATGAATGTTGATGATCTTGTGGCACACATGTGAACGATTTCTATTATGTGATGAGTGGGACTTATATATCCTTCCAATGCATTGTGAAGTACTAGATAACTCATGGGTGTATTTGTTCTATATGAAAATTATTAAATATTTTTAATTTAATTTGGGAACTATATAACTTGTTCGCAATGTAATGTGTGAAACTTATTACATGTACATAATGTTAGGCACAAACATGAATACTTGATCACAATGTTATGTGGGAACCTAATTATATATTCCATATGTTATGAGTGAACCTAATTATATGTTGAAATATTAAGCATGGACCTATTATTCATTTCCATAATGATATACATGGTCCTGATTTCATGACCATAATTTTTTTATATGGTCAAGATTTCATTTTGTAACATAATGAGTCAAATTTTTTATATTTATACATGTTCACAATGTTATAAGATGATTTTATGCCAAAAATCTATGAATTATCCCATTTTTATCCTCCCATGGATGATATTCATTTATTTTTATATGATTCTTATCTTACGAACTACCAAATCTTATGACATGATTGATGATTATGATCTCTGATATGAAAGGAATTATCTTATAATGTTTTTATAATATTATCATACCCTTATGATCATTTTACTCTTTCATATCATCATTATTTACCCTTACCGAGCATATGAGTTCACACATTATTATGATTCCTTTTCCAAATTTATGAATAATTCATTTATGTATAATTATTAAATGGTAACATCTTTTTGGGAAACATAGAAGATATTTATCCACGTTATAAAACTATGTTCCAGGATTCAAAAGACACAAAACTGTAAAAGTCAATTTGAATTTGATCATGTAATGTAATGAATTTTCATAAAAATATTGTTAATATAAATATATGAGATTTTTAGGTCACAATATATATTTTTTGACACACTCATAACTTAATATGTCTAATTCATTCTTCATACGAAAGGGGTTAAACATAATCGTCAAAAATATTCATATTGAAGAACTAGAATATTAAATGTTAATAATTACCAAAAAATCAATTAACATAATCATAAACCATCCATATTAATATGTATAATGGTATTAAAAAATAATATCCCTAATCATAATGAATATAAAAAGTAAAAATAAATGAAAATTTTAATTTCCTTATAACATATTTTAAATGATGATTAAGTAAAACAAGGTTTGTTGTCGCTGATGAATAGAATACCATAAAAATGTAATTTATTCTTTGTTGAGAAAAATACCATTATCACATTAATAACAAATTTCTGAAACTAAATTTTTAAGAAATACTTGGAAATATAATTTTAGTTAAAAGAAAATTGTAAAATTTAAATTTATTTATAAAATAAATGAATGGTCAAGATGGTGGGAAATACTATTCATAATGTAATCATTAAAATATTAATCCTTATGAAAATTTATATGAAATGTACAAAAAGTACTTTTTTTGAATCTAATAAGCTGATTCCTTTTATATTTTTTTTGTAAAAAAAATTATGGGTAAAAAATTCATAATTAAATCATTTTTAGAATGTTAAAAACTTTTTTTACAATATTTTTAAAAGAAATGGATATAGATGAAAAAACTCCACTGAAAATATAAATAAAGATGGGTTTAAAAAAATAAATTTTCAATCATTTTGAAGTTCCAAGTAGTAGATAATGATAATGATAATTGAAAATTTAATTAATACTTATATGAAAATAAAATAGATTTTATTTAATTTAGAAATATCAAAAAATTATCCCATAGGATACTTAAACTTAAATAATACTAAATAATGATGAGCTTGTGATATAAACCCTTACTACATTGTTATCTTTTGAGTCATAATCACAATGAAATAAATAACATCAATTGAAAATTTAAATAAAATGAAGATAAATAGATTTCTGGATATAAAATATTGATTTTTCAGTAAATATAGAAAACAAAAAAACTATGTGGTGATTATAGAATACGTCTACAGAAAGTAAACGTGAGAGAACATACCCTTACAATTTCCTTTATAAATGTATATACCTCTGGTATAATAAATATGTATTTATCATAAATATATTAACTAATAAAAATATGTAAAATACCATATATTTTTTACTTATATTATTATAGGAAACTTTTATTAAAAACTCATTGTTAGAATCACTGATTATGGGGATAGTTCCTTCATTTATCATGTTTTTTAGGTTTGGTAATGTTATTATTTATAATTTTACCATGGATCCAAATATAATTAATACTAAACATGATATTAATATCATATATAAATATTATATATTAATTTTTAACAATATATAATTTTTAGACATGAAGAAAATTATTTTCACCATTTATGGAGGAGATTGGTCGTATGTACGTAGGAATGCTATTTCCAATTTTCCAACAGATGAAATGTAAAAAATATAAATTATGGTTAACAATATAAAAATAATTATTATATAAAATATTCCATTTATATTCCTTAAATATATCTTTTTTACTATCCATGTTAAAATAAAATTAAAGACATTTCACATTACATCATGGAGGCGCTAGATGACACAAAAGCACGATCCATGTTATTGTTTTCCAACATGCAGGATAAGAAGAAGGTATATTTTACATTATAATACAATAAGAATATCAATTTAATATATAACATCAATATATATTAAATCAATAATAATATACATACCTGAGAGGTGGTGTTGTTAAACGAATTACATCTATTTGTGAGGTAGTAGTCTACCGTGAACATGATTGACGGATTAGTTTCCCATTTAGTGGAAGTGGAGAATGAAGTAGGATATTCCATTAATACAATAAAATATTTTTACAAATAATATACTTATTATTATTATTTTAACATATTAGTATATGATTTTAATTATTTAGATAAGGATTTAAATGAAAATTTATTATCAAGAACTTTACCTCTTCTTCTGACAACCTCTGTAGTTTTATACCAAAAGCCTTATTGGATTGGATTTTTGATTAATACATGTACTCTAGTTTGCATTGGGGATGTAATTTAGATATTTTTATAGCTCTGGATGAACCATAAGGCATTGGGAGTGTTATGAGACCAGGATAGTGGTGGCATTTAAAAGTGGGGGAGAGGACACACTTGGAATTTTTGAAAATAAATACTGATGCACAAGTTTTCCACCTACAAAAAGGCTTTAAAAGTAGTCATTCGTGAACCATTGAAGAGATACCGAAGAAATATGGTTATAAAATAGGAATTATACATGTTTCTAGTTCATATTATCCATTATGTTTTTAGTTCAACCCATTGAAAAAACGTTTTAATTGTTAATGGAGTTATTCATTTTTCTATTTTAACTATTATTTAGGACAAAAAATAAGTTTAATATATTATATAACATTAAATTTGATTATTCCAAATATACAATCCATTTTTTCAATTCAAAATAAAATATTTTTATATGTATAAAATTTTTTCAGATAAAAAATAAATATGAATTTGATTCCAAATACAAAAATTATATAGATTATAAGATAATTGAAATAATTTAAATTTGAAAAGAACATTAAATAAAAATGAATAATTAAAATTTCATAACAAAATTCATTTTTTAAAGGGTTGCCTTTTCTCCCAATCCATTTAAGAGATTGTTTTTTATGGTTCAATATAGAGGGCTTGCCTCTGAATCTTTTATAAAATAAATAATCAACAGATAACCACTAAATTTATTTTAAAATTTTTTAAACCATAAATTTTTTAAAATTTAGTTCTTCCTATTCATACATGTCAATTTAATGTCGAAGCTATTATGTTATACTATATTATAATTCTTTCGAACTCATGGAAGCAACATTCATTAAATATCTAAGGATTTAATTTAATGAATTATATTTTAATGGGTTTTTAATCGTAATAATTCATGTAACATTTTATATAGAATATAATGTTCTTATTTTACAATATTGAGGTGTTATATTACCCCCACATTCTATAAATTATGCCCCCATAATTTAATCTTTTTCCGATATATGACGGGTTTTACATTTAAAAATTCATTATTCAAAATCAACTACATAAAAAAGGGGTATTAGAACTTCCACATAAATGAGGGAATGATAAATATGAAGGTTATCTTGAATAAAACCTAAATTTTTTTCCATATAGGAGAACACTTGTGGGAAGTTAAAATAAGGGAATATGAGAAAAGAATAAATAATTATGGGGAGTTAAAGAGATCATTTATCACAAAAACGTGATTGAAAAAGTGATTTTTAACTACTAGAAATTTGTAAATCTAAGATTTTTCAAGGGTCCACTTTAATTATCAGATATAGAGGTAATATGATACCATTTTCGATCCTAGATTCATTTCTAAGAGTTTAGGGATTCATTTACTATTAAAATAGGGATCTATAAAAAATATAATTACAATATCATCAAATGGTTTTTGTTAAAAAAATCCACATCATTTCATAATCCAATAAATGAATATACAAGATTATTTTTTCCTCTCATGCAATAAAATTAACATTTAACAGTTCACAATTTCCATAAAACTGTGATGAGCTCCCCAATATTTCTCTAAATATTTACCAAAACCATAATGGTTATAATGAGTTTTCAAATATTATACATTAATCTATAAACCTCAGTAATACCACCCAATATTCAACATAATCAATTACAAAAAATAAATAAAATTAATAATCCTCTGTAATATGTCTATCAAAATTTAGTGTTAAAATATTTAGAATGGGATGAAGTAAATTTCCAAAATCAACTTAGCTTTAGATTCTCAAAACTACATAATGTATCTATTTATGTCTCATACTGAATATCAGAATACATAGATAACCATAAAACATTAATGAAAAAATTAGGTCCTCTAGAAATTATTTGTATCCCTATTACATATATTAAATCTAAGATTGTTGAATATAATTAATAATTATATTATTCAATAAACTCCAATAATGATCGAATAAACCATAAAACCACTAACCAATTTCTTTATCACTAATAATATCCCATAAAATATCATTATTAGTATTATCTCATAAAATATTAAATATTATGATTATCTTTACACAATCATTTTTTTCAAAATGATATAATTTCTATGGAATAAAATTTCTTGGTCATCAATACAATTCATCATATCTTTTAAAATCCTTATAGAAAAATGAATGGTGAAAAATACTTATATATTTTATGATTATTATAATGAGAATATCGTTGAAAAATTATTGTACATAATAGTTCATGAATCCAAATATGTGAGTACATTAATCATTACACATCACCTATATTGATATAATAAGATTGGAATTTATCCATCAGATTCTTAGTAGGTATATTACCCAGATTCTTGGTGAATTATTTACATAGTTCCAAAACACCATATTGTTTAAATAGTGAATAATAATAATATTTTTCATTCACTTGAAATAGTGATCCTGATGGAATTTCTCTCCCCTCCTAATGAAAAATAAAATTCCCTTTAATAATGTAACATAGTGTTTCTTTAAATAATTATCACATGAGTGAAAATCCTCCTATCCATTATTCACTGTGTCATTTTTTTCCATGATTTCCTATAGTTATCTTAATTTTCATCTAATCCATAAAACCTAAGGACTTATTTATCATATTAGCATAACATGATACTATTAAATCATATGATGTTAATATTAGGGTGACCAATACCCTTAAAAGGATTCTGGTTAAGACCATCAAAGGATTGGGAAATCATTCACTTTGTATTATGTGAATAGTACACATCATGCCTTGAAAACATTGTAAACGTAGATTTATAAATAGAAACGGTCACCTTATCCATTTTTCTTAGACACAATAATTGTTTTTCCATATCCACTCATTTCACATGAGGGATTTTTTCCATGACATGTACCTTAACGTCCTTCCAGTTCATATTACATATTTTTTTCTCATTCATTGTTTTTTTAATATGTGACGACCATTGATTTGTTTCCTTTGAGTAATGATAAACTACCATGAAAAAATATTCCCTATCATTAATATCTAGTGTGAGAAATATATTATATAGGGAAATTATCCATCACTCAGCGACAAATGGATTTTTAGTCTCATTGAATGATAGAGGTTGATGATGAATTAGTTGGAGTAATATTGTTACACCATGTGATGTATAAAAAGGTTTCTCTATATGGTCAAAGAAATTTCTCGTATCCTATTTCAGCTACACCAATATGGTTATAATTTTAACATTTCCATTTCTATCTTCAACTTCATTATTTTGCGCAGGATGGAAATACCTATGTGGATTATGCACATTGATGTGATTATTATTCCTTACATTGGAAACCATTTATAAATAATTGTAAAAACTAGATTGTATCATAAATTATCAAACATAATGTGTAATCTGAAAACTAGTTACACATTTAACATAAATTGGAAAACATTATGTACACATAATATCATAAGCATATATATGGTTTCATTGGGAATGTTTTCTAACCAAAAAAAAATATTTTATAATCCTTTATAATTTATTGTAAAAAATTGTAAAATATTCCAAGAATATCACTCAAGAGTGTCAAACCATGTGTACAGTAAGGACTGTTTGCATGAACCATGTGAAGATTGAGTAAAAGAAAACTTGTCCATCTATAGGGTAATTATCCCTAGATACCACTATGCCAAAACCACATCCAATCAAAGTATGTAGAAATTTATGTATTTATTGGAAAACTCATTTTTTCCATAGATTCTCCATGAAAGATAATGCACCCAATGTGCAGCCCCCATTTCAATATTTTCTAACCATTGTATCCCTTTCTGGCGGATTCTGGCTTTCCTAGCTCTCTCTGATGGTTTTTTATCCACGCTTGAATGGCATTGTCCCTACACCTGGATCATCAGCTGATCCCAACTCATTCTACGGTGCCCCCTCCTGCGGTATTTCCTTCAAAGATTCTCTATGCTCTTCAACTTTCAACTCGTCCCAGTTATGATTTCGAAGGGTGGCCCCTCCAACATCATCGGTCTTATGTGCAGGCAAGTCCCTTTCTGTGGAGGTCTTGACGACTAACTTTAAGAAAGAATAGGACTGCATCAAGTAGATGATGGTGGCTCATTTTAGTTCTGAGAATCCTCATTTCTCAGCCTACCAGATTTTCGTTGGGCCGTGGGGATTCGTCTCTCTGGCATAAATCTCGCTGATCCACTAAAATGACTTCCATATTGTTCTGACCTAATAATTCAACTCCGTCCAAGCATTGTGCAAAGCTCCCCACTCTGTCAGTTCGTGGTGCTTCAACCATACCCAATGGTAACTTGATGTCAATAAGGGGAAGGAATTTCCCTCAACTACAGTTTGGGTCTACCTTCAAGGCCTTCCTCTTCACTTTCAGAATGCAGGTTTGTTTAAGATCAACAAGGATGAATTAGGGGGCTTTCATTTATCTGATGAGAGAACTCGGAGTTCTTCTAATGCATCAGTTGCATGGATCTACGTGGAAATGGACATCTTGATCCCTCCTTTTGAATCCATCTCCCTTCATGTGACAGACTCCTTATCCTGGGAATAACCAATTTTTTTAAGTGTTTATGTGGTTTTTATCTTATTTCATTCTTCAATCACACTCCATTCATGTGTGTAGGAATCACCTTCAGGGTGTTCATCATGTTTTCAAAGTTGCGGGCCTGGTCAGTGAAATGTTTTCTTGTCATTATCTGTGAAATAGAGTCTCTCAAGATCAGTCTTCAAGTTGGATGTCGTTTTCTATTCCTTAAGCTTCTCATCCAGATTCCATACTGGCTTCATTCTTTTCGAGGATCTCCTTGAGTGCTGATTCGGCTCACTCCCACTCTTGGGCATCCTTCCCAGCGCTCATTAGTGTCCTCTTCCATTCCATGTTGAGGCGACTCCTAGAGACTCGGTTTGTTTTCAGCCTTCTTTATTTTATCAGACCCCCTACAAACCCTATGGGTTATCCCTCCCCCCTCTCTGGCCTTTTTTCCCATTCCCTCTTCTTCTTCATCCTTCCTCTTTCTCCCTCTCCTCCCCTCCTTCCTCTACCTACTCCTCCTTCCATTCTTGTTCCCCTCGCCCGAGACGCATAAATGAATAATCCTTGTTCTTCTCCCCCTCAGTGAAGCCACGATCCAAGGATGCTATGTCATATTAATCACCTTCCTCCCTCTTGTGTGACCCCCATATACATTGCATGTAGTTTAACGAGGTCTGAAGATAAGAATCTATTGAACATATCCCCCTCCAGCTCCTCGAAGGCCAAGAGTTCCAAGGCCAATATTGGGACTCTATCTTCCAAATGATTTCTTTAAAGATATGGAATGCTCAATGCCATTGGGATAATGAACAAATGGACTTCCTACAATATTCGGTTTGCATACACTAGGTTAGTATCGTAACTATTATTGGGTACAAGAAAAATGGATCTCATACTGATGATGTCTCTAAAATGCTATCAATGCATCATTACATGAATGTGGAGCTAGTACATAATCATATCTAGATCTTATATCATCAAAACAACATAGTTGATCTCATTCACTCCGATGACCACTATGTTACCAAAAGGCTCACTCATGAAAATAGAGTGTTCGTTACTTATTTCATCTAATGGAGTTGTGATTATCACCAATGTGAGGTTCTTTGGAAGGATCATTCTCTCTTCATCCCAGGAAGTTACCCTCGGTTCATTGGAGGAGACATTAATGTCATCTTGAATCTAGAGGAAAATAAGTGGTGGGTCCCATTTCATAGGAATGAAAGAACAACATTTTCTAAATTCATGGTCAACAATGGTCTTATGGATCATGGATTCAACAATGACAAATTTACGTTGTGTAATAACCAACGAGGCCTTCACTACTTGTGGAGTCGTATCAACTGGTGCTTATTCAACATGAACTCCATCTCTCTCTACCATGATAGTGAAGTCAGTGACATAGTGCATGGCCTACATGATCATTCCCAAATCCTCCTTATCATTTTCGCAGGTCATGTGAGATAGGAAAACTTTCGCTACATCCAGCACTGGCCATGTTTACTAATATTTCTTGAAGTGGTCAGAGAGATTTGGAATGTGCCTACTAAGGGGAGGTTATGGGTGGTCTTTCACAACAAAATCCTGCTACTTAAAGGAAAAATTCATGAATAATCTATCCTACTCCCTCTGTTGGACATGGATACAGCTGATTCCAAACCTGAGATCGATCATCTTGAATAAAGATTGGAGGGTTTCTGGGATGACCGGTCCTTCGAAGATGTTTCCATTTAAAAGGATTTTCTCTCTGAATTTCCTATTCATTATGTGCGGATTGTTAGGCAGAAATAAAGGATCAGATGTTTAGAGGAGGGGGAAGGTATCACTAATTTTTACCATGTATTTATTAAATAATGGGAACAATGCTTTCTCCCAAATATCTTATTGCTTGATGGGTCTTTCTATAATTACAGAGAAGTGGTGGGGAGCCTTACTCTCTCTCACTTCAACGATCTTTTATCAGGCCTGAATCCATTCATGCCTGTAGGATACCCGGGCGGTGAAGTGGGATTTCTGGATACCATTGTGTGCCAAGTCTCTCCCAAGAGCAATGAAAAAATGGAAACCTTACCGAAGGATGTGGAAGTCCACGATGCAATTATGCTTCTTAAAGCTAATAGCGCTAAGGGGAATAACAATTTTCTATGCTCCTTCTCTAGAGATTCCTGGGAGTTCATTAAAGAAGACCTCATTTTGGTTATTAGGAACTTCATTCAGGGAGGATGTCTCCCCAGAGTGGCATGATCCATGTCCATGGTCCTTCTCCCCAAAATGAATCACCCCAACTCTATTCATCACAATCAGCATGTTAGCCTTTGAAAATTCCCATATATGGTCTTGGTGAGAACAATCAATACCAGAATCATGGTTCGCTTACCTTGCTGGTTCTATTTTGAGCAACACAACATCGTTAGAGGTCACACCATTCAGGGTCTTATTACCTTGGTGCAAGAAATTATCTGCAACATCAACATCAAGGCGCATGGCTCGAACCTGGTTCTTAAGCTCGATATGAACAAATCCTTCGATCGTTTCAAATGCGGCTTCATAAAAATGTTCCTATAATGTATGAGCTTCTCCCCTAGGTTATTGATCATTCCATCCGATGTTTCAATTATGTATGGTTGTTCGTTCACTTAATGGGAAAATTCCATGGCTTTTTTCATGATACAAGGGGCTTAAGGTTGGTGGGACCATATCTATCTGACACTAGCGTTATCTAGAATGATTGGGAGTAAATCATCTATCGGTGTCTTTTTATGTCTGTCGTAAAATCCCAAGGCTCAACCCTTGACAAGTGGTGGAAACTACCAAGCTGGAGTACGGTAGGGGAAGAGGGAATTTCCGTTGGAGCGGTGAAATGCTTAGAGATGGGATTATCCTCTCCCATGAAATACTGAGCTTCCTCATTCATTAATGATTTTCCAGAAGGAACATAATGTCATATAAAAGAAAGGGAAGTTCTCCATCCATCTCTAACCTCATGTTCACTGATGATACCCTCATCTTCTTGAATGCTTCTAGAAAATCCATATGAGGGATAAACATGTCTTTGAGGAGTACTGCCATTATAGTGGGAATGTTATCAACATACACAAAATAAACCTTTTCATAATGTAGGGATGAACCTCCTCTCGTGCTTCCTCCATTGGTGATCTTCTTGGAATTCAAAATGGGTGATGTCCAATGAGTTATCTGGGTGCCCCTCTCTCTCCCCACCAAATTCGAATCCATGATTTTGACTTCATCTTATGCCGGATCTATGAGAGAATTATCAACTTGATAAATAGGTACCTATCATTTGGAGGTCGGATCTCCCTAGTTGATAATGTTCTTCTTAGCGCCTATATTAATGCTCTCTCTTTTGTCGATGCTCCCAAAGGAGTCATTTCCAAAATCGACATGGTTCTTTCTCGATTTTTCTGGGATGCTCAGGATGAGGGGAAACATACTTTAGTGTCATGGATGAAAATGGGGAAGCCCATCCAAGAAGGGTGGATTAGTGTTCAGAGCCATGCAGATATACTTCTTTGTCTTCATGCGAAAATGGCATGGGGGCTTCATGAAAGTTGGACATTATGGGGAAATACCATGGGTGGAACCATTGCAGACACTACACAGAATATTAATGCATGTAGCTCTGAATTTATTTCCATGATTCTTCCCCTTGTCTCTGCCATTATCCATCATTTCTGATGAGTTTTTGGGGAAAGAAAAGTCTCATTTTGGACCGATAACTAGTTTGGTGATCTCCTTGATTTCCCTGGAAGTCAAGTGCACACCATCACATACGAGGAGTCCAGTAGGTTTCATGCTTTCATCGAGGTACTTCTTAATAAAAACAAACTAAAAATATTTTCACCTATTTGATATCTCAAAAGATCCAGTCAAATTAATTTTCACCCCCTCGCATGCAGGAATCTTCTCCACCAAGGATTACCGTCATGCTCTTATGCCTCAACTGCTTGATAGCCAATGGAATGACCTTATTTGGAATAGGAAAATCCCTATGAAATATAACTTTATTACATGGAGGATCTGGAAAAATGTTGTCTCCAAAGATGAAAACATAAAAAAAATGTGTATACCCCTTTCCTTCTAGGTTCATGTGTTGCAAGGACCCCAGCGTGGAGAGAAATGAACACCTGTTCTTTGATGGTGACTGGGTGCGAGAGGTTTGGTCTTCCCTTGGTAGCATCACTTCTCTGAGAATTCTTCCCCTGCATGATGCACCCTTTCTTTCTCGATGGTTTCTTGGATAGGGTGATTAGGGAGTGGAGCACAGTACCATATCCATTAATCTTTAGGCTGGCATGAGGTGCATTTGGCATGATAGGAAAAAGGCTAGGTTTGAGGTTATTGGATCATCAACCAAACCCATATTCACCTATGCCGGCAACCTTATTCCAGATCTAACTAGGTGCCGGGATAATTGGTGGGATGCGCCCTCCCTTCATATTCTCTTCCCCCGTCCTCAAGCCGACCACCCAGCCGATCTTCTTAATAGCCATTGGGTAAGATAACAGCCTCTTTTCTCTGGTATGAAGCTCAATATGGATGGTTCCTATATTGTAGATGTCATGTGGGGTGGTGGTGGAGTCCAAGAATCCTGGGGCTACATGTTCATTGTATTCACGACCTTCATTGAATAATGCTCATATCGTCAATTAGAATCTCTCACACATCTCATTGGCCCCAATCATTATGAGAAATGTGCTATAATCATCGGAGAAGCAGAGATAGAATTCCTAACTCTTTTGAACTCTTTTCCTGGCAATGGAATTTCCCCTGGTCAATCTCACACACCATCAGGAAGTGTCACACCCTCTTCTCTATAAATACTCAAATAAGTCATGAATAGCGTGGGGGAAACAAAGTGGCGGACCACTTAGCCGAGATTGCAGTGCAGGTTTTGGGCACCACATGTTTTTACAAAACCTAACAGTTGAAACCCGAGTGTGCAATTATTATTAGAGGGGATTCCCATGGTCTCCATTATTTCAGCCCCCCTTTGGACTTTCTTCTTTGTTTTATTCCCAAATTTTGTCTCCCTTGTTATTCAATAAATAAATAACTATGATGATAATGATTAGAAGAACACATAACCTATTACTTCCAAAAATAATTGACGCTCACCTATAATTATCCTCAAATTCTATCATAGGTTTATGTTCCCTAATCAATGCCTTCAAAAAAATTAATTTCCTTGATTTAAACTGTAATTTCATAGATGAAAATTTTAAGGAATACCACAATAAAAACCTAGAGTCAAAAGTTAAATTATCACATTGGTCTTAGATACAGGTGATCACATCCCAAATGGTAGGATAACTTAGTGGTCTTGGAAAAAGATACGTACTCAAATATCATTTACAATGGAAAACACAAAATACATCATATAATTTTAGTTTTGAACACTGTTATTTTATTAAAATATCTCTTCATATCAACCATGAAACACTTCCTGGAATCAAGGGGAAAAGATATAAAATAATTGTGAGCTCAAATTCATTGTTGGGGTTACATACAATGGAAGGTACCATGAATCAATAAGGAATAATCAATATAGAAAGGTAAATAAATAAAAAAACATTTCATTTAAATAGTTAATTGATCCTAAATAATAATATGAATGGAATAAATGATGATACATTATTGCTATATAAATAATAAAATGATCTTGAAACTCAACCATGAATATTATAACAATTAAAATAATCACATGGAGATAAATAACTAAATTAATAATTATGGAATGAATATTTATGGACATTTGAAACAAACCATCGAGGACTTGTTCCAAATCAATGGAAATACAATAAAGGGCTTCATACAAGAAATATTAATAAATGGGGAAGGCCTCAGTCAAAACCTAAACAAGTTTCTCACTTGAGACCTACCGATGCATCGAATGGTTGTATCAGGCCACACTCATCACTTACTCATTCTATCTGACTTCCCATTTGAACAGTCTGAAACGTAATTAATATAAGCATTTTTATTGAAAAACTACTATATTAAATGTTAATAATTATACCAATCAATAAAAAATTCCCAAACCATCAAAATTAATATAATATATGGTATCAAAATAGTACATCTCCATTCAAATTGATCACAATCAATAGAGAGACATAATAATGATGGTACCATCAATATTGTTTTTCCAAAAAGTGAATAATTGCAATATGGGTTATTTTATTTGATGAAAATAAAAACTAAAAAATTTTCATAACAAATAACATAAGTAAAATTAAATTTTGACATTGAAAATAACTTTTTAAATGTAAAAAATTATAGAATATTTGGAAATAATTTTATTTAAAATGTAAATTTTCATTATATAAATGATGTTTCAAAAAATATGTGTGGTAATGATGATGGGAAAAACCATTCATTCCATATATTATAAAAAATATTCATTATAATTTTTTTAAAGAAAATTTTGAAATTAACATCTTTGGAAAATGATTATAAAATTATTTTTAAAATTTTTTGTAAAAAAGAAAATAGGGGTAAATTTTTTAATAAATTATTATGATAATATTGATAATATTTAAAAAAATATTTTAAAAAATATTTTTATTTTCTAGAAGTAGTATTTTTTACAAAAAAAACTATTTTTTGGAAAATCATTTTATCAAATATTATTATTATACCATATGATTTTAGAAAGGAATATTATACCCTAGCTATTATACCCTAGCTATTAAATTTGAGGGTATCAATAATGATAAATTAATAATGTTATATATATAACGTTATTACTCTTTATAAATTTTTGATAAATTATTATTAAACCATCGATCTATTTTTTTAAAAAAAAATATTCTTCAAAATATGTTTTTATCCGAAAACATTTTCTTGATTTTCATGAAAATATTATGTAATTAATTTTTCATAATTTTAGAAAAATTATTTGATAAAATTATGTTAAAATTTTAATTTGGTATATAAATATTTATTTAGGGTTTAATTTTTGAACTTTTCATAAACTATTGATTTTTAATTGAATAGTAAAAATACTGATTTTTTGTAAAAAAATTATTTCTTTGATCAAATTATGTAACATAAAATACACATTATGTTTGGATTATGATATAATGTATTATAATTATAATGTAGCTATATTTAATCCACTTTGTTAATTTTTAATCATCATATTATTGTATTTTGGTATAAGTTGGTTTTTGTGTTTAAAACGATATATATTTCTAAATAGTTTATTAAAGTTAATAATACATCTACAATTTATGTAACTAAAAAACACTAATGAGGACTTATATATATTAAATTTATATATTATATTTCATTATATTTCATTTTTTATTCATACAATGAATATTTTTAGTCATATAGTTTATTTAAACTCATTTCTTTTCTTGATAAACACACTTCTAGAAAACCCCCTTTTTTGTCTCATTTGCTGGTGTAATTTTAAAATAAATTATTCATTTATGTGGAATTAATTTTGAAAAATGGATTTATCATTTTTAATAATAATACATTTTAATATCTAATAATATAATATTTTTTTCATAATGAATACTGAAAATATAGAAAATATGTTACTATAGTAATGGTGAAAATGAGTATATAGGGGATGAAACTAGAAATATAAAAATCAAAATGAGATAATTGTTTTTATAAAATTTATTTTATGGAGATATTAGATAATTATCATCTCAAATTATTGATAATTGTACATTTGGATACCATATGTCATGTGAAAAATGTTGTTATTCCTTTTTTATTAAAAACTATAAATGTGCCACTTAGCACAATTATAAAAAGCCACCCCTAAAGTTTCTTAATAACATCTTAACTTCCATTTTTGATTGAAAAAAACTACCCAAATAATATCTTAAACTACCTACCAACTTCTATGAAGGCCGATTTTCATCAATACATCATACGAAGGATTTTGTTTCTATCCTATGGAGTTTTTAAGAATTAGTGGAATTATCCTAATCCAAGAATTTTTAATTTATTTATTCTTACAAATCCTTAAAATCATTATAAATAATTATTTTCTAATAACACCAGTATCTCAGAAATACTTATATGTTATTATAACAATTAAAAAACATAAATATATCTCCCTTTTCATTCTAATTGGATACAAAATCATTATTCATGTGTTTGGAAGATTACCGCCTCGTGAACACATATCTTTAATTTTCCAAAACCATATAACATTTATTTTTATAAAAATGGATTTCAATTATATATATAATATTTTGAACATATTTATACTTTCTGATTTTTCATGTGACCTCTAACATCTAATTTTTTATTCTACTATGATACACTAACATTGCGTGTTTGTATGGTAGATTACCACCTCACAAGACTATGCGCTTCATTTTTCATTAATGATTTACATGGAAGTTAACATAGATAAATTTAGAAAATATATTTTATATACATGAAATAATTATGATAATAATTTAATATTTCTTATTCTGAAAAAAGTAATATACCATTTTTTTCTTTCACTAAATAATTATAATGTCGTTCATGTGTACGTGTGGACTATCACCTCTAGGAGGTGATGTGAATTTTTTCATCATGCAAACACATAGATTTTATATAAAAATATAGATAGTAAAATAGTATTAGATTTGTGTTATTATTATCATTATTTATGGAAAAAATATATCTTTCCTTCTTTATATTGCACTCATGGAAAATATGGAAATGTTACTCATTGTACAGACGACCTACCATCTCAATGATTCTATCGTGGATAATTATTCATCACCATATTAACGATTTGTTTTAAAAGTATAATTTATTTATAATTTATGTATATGTATATTAAATATTACATTTACATTGTTATGTATTTTTTTAAATGATGAGCTCTTTGATCACAATCATCATACAAAATATGTTTCGAATCAGTGAACAAAACGTACACAAAACACTTGATGTAGACATAACTTATTAATTATTTAAATATGTAATTGAAAATATTTAAAATAAAAAATTTATGTATAATTTAATAAAATTGGAATTGGTTATTAATAAATAATATAATTTTTTTCTTATTTTATATGAGTTAAAGGATACATAATGAAGTCAGACCTAATGTAAGGGTTTCTTGTATCAGTTTTATTTCTGTGATATATATTCTATATTCACCACTTATTTAGACAAAGTTGTTTATATACATCCCCTTAAACACTTTATTTCATAAATACCTAAAAATAATTGAATATTATGTTTTAAATTTAATTATTTCGTTCAACAAAATTGGAATTTATTGATACCATGTGGTAAATAATTTCATAACTCTAATTCCTTGAATTGTGTTATATTACCTCTTAAATGTATTTTGTATTAGAAGATTATCTGTGTAAGGAATGTTTTTATATTAATATTAATATAAACAAATTTTAGTTGTATTAACATTTGATAGGCATTTTTGATTCATTGATTAATTATCACATCATCATTATCATCATTGAAAGGGGTTTATCTAATCTCACTTTTACTTTTGTGATATATAAGACATATTATCCACTTATTTTTACTATGTCATTTATATACTAACCATAAATGTATATTATGATTATTTTAATGAAAAATATTAATATTTATAAATCTATATTAGGTCCCCCATTTTCATTGATATTGTATTTTTAGATTACCAGAACTATAATGGATTGCATCTCAATTTCCCTTTATTGAGGCACATTTTAATTTTAAACACATATCAAAGCCTCTAAGTTAAATCTACTACCACATTGAGGTGTCATATCATGAAACCCCTTATGATTATGATATTTCACATTTCATATGATGTTATTATTTCTTGGGGCTTATGATTGAAAATATTACTACAGTGGAAAATTCATTATGCTACAATCTAATTTATTTTAATGACTGATTATATTTATGGTTATTTCAGAGGAAATATGATGATATTATATTATTAAACCAAATAAAAATCTTCTGCAATGGTTTTAAATTTTTTTAACATGTATTATTTCCATTTCCATTTTTATTAAGGAAACATCAGGATACTTTTTTGTAAGTGATATCGATCATTTATTTTATTTAATATTAGGCATCGTCAATGTCGATATCCATGTTTGATAAATTTATATATAAAATTTAATTTATAAAATTATTTTTTTTGATAAATCTATATTTCATTTTATTTAACCTTATTTTAAAAAAAATTAACCAAAAATTTATTAATGTTTCCAAAATGAGTCACTTTTGAATCCCTTTTATTAAATTTATTGAAAAAATGTATATTTTTAACATTTATATCATGAATGGATTTTCCCACCATCCTTACCATTATTTTATTTGAACACTCAAATATATGATTCTAATGATTTTTTCAAACAAAATTATTTTCACTATATTTTGGGAATTTTTTTAAAAGTGATTTTCAATATGAAATGGGTTTTTTCTCATAAATGTTTTTAATGATCATTTTATGATATTTCTATTCATCAACCACAAAATTATTATTGTTATTTATACATTAATGGTTATATTTTGTAATGAATCCATAATCATTATTTCCCTAGATGAATTAATATTATTCAAAGTAAATTGTTATAGAACCCTTTTATTTTATATGGGTTAATTATGTGTTAATGTGATTTTAATAGAAACCAGTTATCATTGATGGGTTAATCTGGTTTCAATGATATTATCAGGGAACCCAGTTATTTTACATAGGTTAATAATTTCTTAAAAATAATAAATATAGTTTATTTGATATTATAATGTTATTTATATTATTTTTACTTTATTTATGAATGATACATGGAAATTATTTATGATCATGGGTGGACTGTATGGCATTGGGTGAGCCTTGTATAATATATATGACGGGTGCTCCTAGATAGTGCATAATTTCCTTTGGTAATATTATTTTCCCTTAGAGTTTAGGACTACATTACCAATGGGGTTCTCTTATGTATTTAATTGGGATCCAATTATCTCTAAAATGCGTTCAAAATGGTCTATGAAGATCATGATTCCCAGATAAAAACATGTATTATTTTTTCATTATATGTTAATAAATGAATCTTATGATAATTATTGATATCATATGAATGTTGATTATTTATTATTATGATTCTATTTTATGAAATCCTTATTCCAATTCTTCATATTTAATGGTCTGGGTATATATGGGTTTGACTATTCTTATATATATACTCATGCACATTGATTATGCCATCATACATTTATGCTCAACTTTTTAAAAATAATCATATTCAATTGTTTATTTTTATTCTTTCCCATACTATGAATTACATATAACCCTTTGAATGATTATTTTTCCAAAATTTATCATGAATTAAGTTAACTATATTATTTCATTAGGGATTTCATATAGAAGATATTGAAAACCTAATGTGGAATATTAAAAGATGGGTATAGCTGGAGAGGATGTTCATCTTTGTGAATAAATTAATTATGAATCCAAACAGATATGTTTTTTTACAAATTATATAAAATGTTGAAAATAAAATATCTATTAGAATATAAGGGATAAAATATTTCAATTATAGGTTTTTTATGTTGGATTGAAAAAATTTGGTCTCTTATATCAGTATCAATCCATAAATGTAATGTTTAGGAGTTCTGCACTGGATTTCATAGTGCGAGTTTGTGGATTTTATGGATTATATTTTAGGAGGGTATTTGTAAATTTTTACATTAGTATGTTTTCATATAATGTTGTATTAATACTTATGGAAGAAATCATATGTCAATTATATTACAGTCGATCATAGGTTTAACGTCCTATACACCACTATTTAGGTTATACGTGATTAGATCATAATGTGATTAATGGGACTTTAGGAGAAATTTTATTTGGTTTAACTATAAGGAGTCATTATGTTTAATGTGATGTATTTATTTGATTTTTGGGAATATTTTTGGTGGAATTAACACCCTTTTTGTTTTATATGATCATTGATATTTATTTGATATTGAGACCATGTGATTTATTGTATGTATGATTGTGTGATTGAAAAGTGGTTTGGTGACAAAGTGATTATTCTTATTCCCTATGAAATCATTGTTTTTTGGGTTTCTAATCTAAAGTTCATGATATAAACTTTTAGTATAAAACACTATTTAATGTTGTGGTTGGTATGTTGAATTTGGATATTGATACATTTATATATTGAATTATATAGTATTAACAATGGGTATTAGTATTAAATTTTTGGGGATAATATTTAATTTTTTCATATGAAGGTTCATTCATTTTTTGTATTATTATACCATGTTAAAAACATTTTATGTTTTTGTTAATGTCCAATTATTGGTGTAACATCTTGATATTACCTTTTTTAGTCATGTGGTCCTTTAAAAGCTAATTTTATTTCTTAAAACATAAAAAATTCTTCATGAATATTCATCATTTAGATAAAAAAGAATATATTGTGGTGGAAATAGATAAAAGGATAATATTATAATCATATAGTATGAAAATTTCATTATTTTATTATTATACTATTAAGGAAATTTTTAATTATAGTTAAATGATCTTGAATAAAAATATCTTATTTTGTTCTTTTCATATGATATTAATGTTCTTTTTCACACCTCGTTGGTTAATGGTTTTGTGGTTGTTAATTTTTCTAATCATTCACTTTCTTGTGATAAATGATATCTATTTTGGAATTATGTTTTTCTTCCATGTAAAAATCCTCACATCCCACATATTCTCTCCAATTTGGAATAATTGTATGGGTTCATCTATATGAACTTCATAAAATCTTTTCTCTCTTATCAAAAAGGTGTTTTATTAACAGTTTTTATGATTTAGGTTTGCAATAAAGGGAACTTAAAATGTAAAACATATTATTATCAAGATAATGTTCAAATTTCAATAAAAATTTCTATTAATGGGGGGGGAATGATGTAACACCCTGATATTATATATAACAAACTATGTTCGGTAGCATATTTGACACACATCATGAAGCTTAAATGACCAACAAAATATGTAACCATTATAACCAACCCATTAAATTGGTGGTTATGAATAATATTAACTATTTTATGATATATAAATATGTCATACTCAATATAATTTTTTTATATATGTTATGTCTATAATAAATCAATGTTTATTAAAGGAATTAATTATTCAACAATATATTTTCATCAAAATTGAGTTTTATGTTTTTCATGAATATACTTTTACAATTAATTTTCTAAATATTTTTTTTACAAAAAAATTGTAAAATGTTTTTTTAATTGTCTATATGAAAATTTACATCGGGATAGTTTTTTATCTTTCAAGAAGTGTACATTTTTCAATAAATACAGAAAAAACACATTTTTTATAAAAAAATCATTTATTTTCAATAAAATTTGTAATTTGAAATTTCCATTTTGTTTAGAATAAAATTTAGAGTATCACATATATATTTTTTATATATTTAATCCACATATATAATTTTTATTATATTTATTTTTCATTGTAGTGTAATCTTAATTTTTTTAAAATTGATTTTTTCTAAACACTATTTCAAGTGAAGAATATTTACCCATTTTAATTATTTTAAAATAAATATAATGTGGAATAATATTTATGAAAATTATAGAATATATATCATTAAATATTAATTCTATTTCATGAAATGAATATTATTAGTTAATTTTTTATTTAAATAAATATATTATTTGAAAAATACAAATCCTAAAAACATGTTTTTTCATTGTGTTTAGAGGATTAATTTTATATCAAAGTTATCAACTTATAAAGATTTAATTTGATAAAATGGATTAAATATATTAATTTAGAACAATTTATATTATATAATATCTTTATATTTATTAGGATCATAGTGAATAATTAAAACAATAAAAATAATCTACCATGTTTTTGATGAAAATGGGTTTATTAGGTGAAACTAAAGAGATAAGGATAACAAATAACCTAAAAACATTTCTAAAATAAATATTATCGAGATATTTATAAATTATAAAGTCAAAGAATCTATATATTTCTATTTTCAACCTTGAGGAAAGTGAAAAACGTTGGTATGCCATTTTATTTTAAAAAATAACAAGTGTTCCACTCGCTTCGCTTATAAATGGACACAACCTCTTTTATCCTCTTGATGCCTTAAAATCCATTTTTCTCAATAGATACCTATCCAAATCCATTTTTAAATTCTCTAAACACATACTATAATAATCTTTTGATCATAAATACACCCAATAAATGCTTTTAGGGTTAACCTTAAGACGTTTTCTTAAAAAGTGGTATCCGATTTAACTGAGAATTTTATTATTATTTATTCTTCCAAACCCATAATATATTATTAAATTATTATTATACAATAGAACAAGTGTCTAAAATATAGTTATATGTTATTATTTTAATTTATATTCCTAGATTTACATCCCATTCCATAAAATTTGATATGAATTCATTATTCTTGTTTACAACGGACTACCACCTCCTCAACTAATATCATCCATTTTACATCATCTCCTTTAAATGATTTTTATAGTCATGAATTTAAAGAATATATATTTTTAATATTTAACATATTTATAGAACTATGTTTTTCATAACAGATATACCTTATTAAATTACATTTATTAGGGGATATGATAATGTCGCTCATGTGTACGACAGACTAATGACTCGCAATGCAATGTGATTCATTGTTCACAAACACATTACATGGATAGAAATGAGTATAAATATAACGAATATTTTTTATATAAATTAGATAATTATCAATTTTTTGACATATTTATCATTCGTTTGTGATAATTTATCATTTTCTTTCTAACACTAAAAAATGATAATATTGTTCATGTGTATGTGTGGGATACTGCCTCTACAAAGTGATTTGATTATTTTTTTCATCACAACAACACAAGGATGATATATGTAAGTATATATAAGTAAATTATATAGTATTTATAATATTATTTTCATTCTATAAAAATAAAATATTACTTACCTTATTTCAATAAAAATCATTTTAAAATGGAAATGCTACTCTAGTGTACATATAGACAACCCCTCCATGATTTTAATGTTACTCATTTTTCATAAAAAAAAATTCTGATTTGATTTAAAATTAAATTTTATGTATAAATGTTATAAAGTTATAATTATAAATATTTTTCATATGTTGAAATGGTGGCCTCTTTTACCATTTTCAACACACCAAATATTTTTTGAAATAATTAAACGAATTTCCTCAAAATACCCGATATATAATTACCTAATATAGAATTTAAACATTTAATATAAAATATACAAAAAATATTAAAAATAAAATTAAATATTTATGTATACGTTATTAAACCTATAAATTTTTTTTATGAAATAATATAATTTGATTAATCATATTATAGGGGTGTTAAAGGATATATAAGGAAGTCAGACTAGATGTAAGGGTTCCTCGATTAAGTTTTTTTCAATGATATATATTGTTATTTTCCCCACATATAAACAATTAGAGGTTTGTATATTAATTTTTTTATATATTTAAAAATAAATTGCTTAAAAATCAAGTTATTTTAAATTAAATTTTTAATTATTTAATTCTATGTGATTTGACTTTAAAGTTACCATGTTGTATGTAATTTCAAAACTCATTTTATTTTCATTGGGTGATATTAATTCATAATTGACTATGATATTATGAGATCATTTGTGTAATTAATTTTACAATTTTATGGTGTATTTATAGTTATTTTATGGGGATTTAAATTTTAATCACAAAATTGATTCGTGGATTAATTCTCCCTTCAATTTTATGACAATTTTAATTTTCTTTCTCATCCCTATTTTACATTTGTGAGACATATTCCACATTCACCACTTATTTTTATTTTGTGGTGTATATAATACCCATGAATCTATTTTATTATTATTATGCTGAAAAATATTTTGATTCATAAATCAATATGATGTTATTTCTTTTCACAGGTTTTGAACTTGTGATTTTCAAATCTGTAAGTGAATTCATCTCAATTTTCATTCATTCAAGACTGTTTTAGGGTTACATACCTATCTTATTTTATGAGGTTTGCCTAATTTTCTATTTAAATTTTATGTCATGATAATACTTATTCCAATTATAATTAATGATTTTTTTTATTTCAGTCAATCATTTATATTATGATTGAAAAGAATACTAAAGTGGTAAGGGATTTATATTACAATCTACTTTTTTGGATTTTTTATGTTTCAGGTTCTCTTAGATATAATCATAAGATTTTATTTTATTTAAAAATACTTATTTATTATCATTGGGTTGTGAATGTAGTTTAAAAAATTCTTTCATGTTCCTTCATTACTGATTAAAGAAACATCCAGGGAGTCATTTTTATGTGATAGAGATCTTGTATTTTCATTTAGATTAGACATCGTTCTCTTCCATAAACATGTTTTCAAAAATGGATTCTAAAATATTATTTATAAAATTAAATTACTTTTAAATATATTTTAAATGGTATTTTACCATATTATAAATGGTTTTGAACATATATATCTTAATGGTTTCCAAATGAATCACTTTAAACTCTATGTTAAAAAATGTTTTAAAAAAATGATGTTTATTTTTAAAATTTTTTATGTGAAAATATTTTCCCATCATTATGACCATTATTTTATCTGAACATTAATTTATAAGATTCCAATGTAATTTTCAACAAAATGGGTTTTATATTATATATTTATTTTATAGTTTGTAGTGTTATATTCTAAATGAAAATATTAGTTTTCTTATGATTTTTTAAATTATTAATTTTATGGTATTTACATTCATGAATTTAAATAAACCATTGTGATTCAAATGACCCAATGGGGATACATTGTAATTAAACTATCAACATTCAATATGATGATGGATTATGATTGTTTTAAAAATATTTTTATAGAACTCTTTTATTTTTACTGGCTTAATAATGATTCAATGATATTGTTATAGAACTATTTTCTTCTATAATGGTAAATTTTGATTCAAAGATATTTTCGTAGAACACCTTAATTTTTTTGGGTTTAACCATGTTTTTAAAATAAAAAGATTTTTATATAAGTGATGATATAAATGCTCTATATTGTTTATTAAATAATGGTACATTTACATTACTGACGACTATGGGTCTAGAAAGAGAGAATTTTGTGCACTTGATATAAATTATATGACTGGTTCTCCCAGATAGTGTTAGGTGAGCCTGATATATCATATATAATGGGTGTACCTTGATAGCACAAGGTGATTTTGATATAGCTTATATGATGGGTGCACCCATATTGCTCTCCAATGAATTTAGGAATTTTCCTTTCACTTAGAGTAAATATGGAAGAATGTACTGATGGGTTCCTCTTATGTATTTAATCATTCTCTAGATATATCTGAGACATGGATAAAAATGGGATAGGAAGATAATTTTTCTAAGACACCACCACATTTAGTTTTATATTTTATGGTTATGAAAAATTATTATAATTATTATTGATATCATAAGACTCGTGATTATTAATTCAAATGAATATTTCATTTTTTAAATTCTTTTCCATGTTTTCATGTTTTATGATGCAATTATTGTTGGTTATGAATATTCTTTTTAATACTATTATTAAGGTTCATTATGTCATCATACATTCACTCTCACTTGACTAAAACTGTTGACATTCAATTATTAAGGTCTTTGTCTACCCTTATTGAGAATTTGAGCTCACACATATTATGTTTTTCTTTTCCTTGGGTTATAAATTATGATGTTAAATGATTATTTTATAATGGGGTTTCATATTTATGAGGAAAATGATGGTCTAATGGGGAATATTATAATGTGGGTATTGTGGGATTATTAATCATCTCTATGGACCAATTGTTTATCAATCATTGATGTTAAAAGTTTTTCATAATTCTGAAAAATTAATAAATCTAATTTTTTTTGAGAATTTACATGATCTAATATTTCCATTAAATGGTGTAAGTTTTGAATGGAAAAAATTGGGCCACCTTCCTCAGTAATGATGACAGAAATGTAATGTTTATGTTTTGATCATCAGATCTAGGAGTAGGGGTATAACGATAATATAATTTCTAAGAAACAAAGTGTATAAAATGGTAATATTACATAAAAATTTAATTAATATAAATATTTTAAGGCAATATACTAATATTAATATAGATATATTAAAAACATACCCCATGGTATACTTAAATATAATCAATCTGAAATAATAATGAGATTCGTAAATAAACCCTTACCACATTAGTAAATTCTGAATCATAAGCGCAAAAAAGAAATAAAATTAATTGAAAATTTAAATCCCATGAATATAAATAAATTTTCTGATATAAATTATTTAAGGTGGAGTATAAACACTACAAAAAACTAAGTGGTAAATATGACTTACCTCTCACTAATGTAAACACGAAACAATAAACCAATATATACATCTTTTAACCTTAATATGTGTCCATGCCTCTTATAATATATATTTATATTATCCATTAAAGAACGATGATACCATATATCATATCATGCAAGATTTTCTTATAGTATTTTTTGACTAGTTCATTAAATATTTTTGTTTAAATCAAATATTCAAGTGATAGTTTATTTATTTTTCTTGTATGTTTTGGTTCGGAAATTTCAGTCCTTTTACATTGAACATGGATAAATATTCTACATAATGTCAAAAATTATATATTTGTCATATATAATTATTATATTAGCATTTTTAATAATCAAAAGAATTTAGAGATGGGGGAAATTAGTTACATCATTTATAGAGATGGTAGGTTTTATGTATGCATGAACACTATTTCTATTTTTCCAATATATGTAACATGAAAATAGTAAAAAATTTTACATATTTATTGAATAATTATTGAATCAAATATTTCATATATATTCATTAAATATAACCTTATTTTCATCCATTTTAAAATAAAATGAAAAAAATTCAGATCGCTACGTGGAGACGGCAGACCACACGTACAAACAAGCAATGTTATTATTTTCCAATTGGTTGGAATGTATTAATTTATATGCAAAACAATAATTAAAAATAATAATAAATAACATATAAATCTGTCGAATACATCATTATATCTAGTCATGGTTTGTGGTAATGGTAAACAATTTACATCGTTATGTGATGTTGTAGTCTATCGTACACATGATCGACAATTTGATTTCAGATTTTATTGAAGAGGAGAAGGGTATAGTTTATTACATTAAGATAAAAACATTTCAATATTTATATTATAATTTTAAAATTATGTTCTAATTATTATAGAATATTTGAATTACTTATAAGATGAAGTAAAATTAAAATTTATGGGATAGAATATTACCTATTATTTGACATCCTCTTTAGTTTTATAACTAAATCATTCATATATTGTATTTATTATCAATAAAAGGACTATATTATATAATTATAGTGTGTATAGAGTTTATTTTGGTAGTTCATGGATGAACTATAAGGCCTTGGAAGCATGGAGAGGACTGGATAGGTGGTATCCTTTTATAAGTGGGGGAAATGGCACACATTGAATTTTTTAAAAGAAAAATTGATACCCAAAATTTTCAGAAGAAAAAGGCACCAAAATCGGTCACTATAAAACAATAGAAGACATGTGAAAAAATATATCAATATAATGGGAATTAGAAAAGTTTATATGTCAATTTTAGTCGTATCTTTTTAGTTTAACTCCCAATAAACAAGTTTTAACCAAAACTGTAATAATTAATTTTTCCTATTTTTGGAATTCACTATGACAAAAATAATGTTGTCACTTTTATAAAATATTAACTATACTGATTCAAAAAAAATTATCCATTTTTTCAATTCTAAATTGTATGTTCTCCTATGTATGGAAGGTTTTAATAAAAAAAAATAATTCCAAAGACCTAAATTGTGTAGATTATAATATAAATCAACTAATATTATTTTTAAAACAATTTTAAATAAAAATTGATCTTTAAAATTTGCAAATAGAAAATTTTTCTTGTAATAAAAATATATATATTCACTATTCCTAAAAAATTTATTCTTTTCCAAAAATTATCAAAAATCAAATCTAAGAATATTTTTACATGCAAATATCAAAAATGAAGTTCATTTTCTAAAATAAATTATCTAAATGTTTTAAAAATTAATTGTAAAGTGTGATCAATAATCATGATGAAACCGCCATTTAGGAAAATATTATTCTTTAGAAAACATTTATTTTTCTGTCAAATGATTATTATTTTACTTATAATAAATAGATAAGTAGTAAATTTATTTTATAGATTTTCAGACCATATCTTTTTCAATGTATCATTTTTTCCTATTCTTATAATACAATTTAACATCTAGGTTATAATGGTACAATATTTTATAGTTCTTTTAAACATCGGCGTTGCACGTATCAATATATATCCAAGATATAGATTTTAAATAATTATATTTCATAGTTCAGTTATGCTTGGGTTCTCATTTCACATATGCTATTAACCACAATTTTCTTCTTTTAGAATATCGTTCCTCTGTAGGTAGTGTACAGTGTTGATGGGTTGTCCACAAGAAAATACAATTTTGAACACTCATTATTGATGGGAAGTGAAATTATCCAATCATCAATAACCATTTTAAAAAAACAGAAATGTATTTATGTGGTTCCTCAAACCAATTCATCCCATGTGGTGTGATCCTCTTCAAGCATGGTGAGAATTGTTGGGTTAGAGGCTAGGAATGACTTGCATAGTGAAGATGCATTTTTCAATTAAGGTCACACAACAAGATGATCTGGTGTTTATATCATCAGAAATAAGATTTGATGTTACACTCTTAGGTATTTTTGTTCTGTCCTAACTAGATATCAATCATTTAATCTATAAGGGAGAGTGTTCATTTATGGGTAGTTTTAAAAAAGGCTATTTTGTGAGCATCCATATTAAGGATGCCAATTTGTTTCGTTTTCGAAGATGAAAAGGTTTTATGGTTAGGAGAATATAATGATATGATATTTTTAATTTAACGTATTAATGTATTGTAAATTTTATTTCTAAGCTGGTTCACTATGATGTAATGTTGTTTTGGGTATCATAGTTCCTTGATAATAATATTTTAAAAATATTATGTTATTTTTTTGTCTGTACACATTTGATTGTGATTTATTGAAATTTCCTCCCAAAGAATATTAAAATGGGAAAACTAATGTTATTTTTGTTTTTAAAATTAGGTATTTATCATAGGATGTGTTTTATTTTCATTCACACCCAAATGTCCTAGGATTACTAACTATGATCACATGTTTAAATGAAGATAATTAATTTTTATTATTTAGTTTTTTTTGATGTCTTGACTTCCCAAATTAAATATCAGTTATATTTTTTCCTTAGGGATAGCCACTATTTTCATTGATATTGACATATATTGGGTGATATATAGGAGAGAGACTAGATCCTACCATAACCACCATTATATTGATGTGGTAGGATTAGATCCACAATGATATCAATTATAGGATCATATAGTGATGATGACGAGAACCAATTGATCAACAATGAACAATAGTGATGGTTTTTATGCCCTGAGGTAAGGAGTTTATTTTGATTTATAATTCTTTATTCTTATTTTTTGAGGTTATTGAATATAAATTATTTCATATGACATGAAATTTTTCTCACATTCATATACATTCACCAATGATTCTCTTCCTGTCTTGTTTCTTCCAAACAAATATTAAGCAGAATACTTTTCCTTGCAGTACAGATAGTAGAATCATCATCCTAATTTTATAGATTTGTTTCAATTTATTGGTTTCAATATTATATTCTGATGCTTGTTATGTAGTTCGCTTTGGACCAGCCATTATTCTCCCCCATTAATGTTTTATATAATTTCCCCATGATGTTGTGTACCATCAGCCATTATAGTATATTGAATACCGATGAGTTTATGTGGATTAAAATCAAACAATGCAAAAGAGAACGTGATATTATGGTAACAGTTAGTAGTTGGATCAAATTGGGAGTCCTATGGGTTGTTGTTCAATGTTCCTTTGATTAAGAAATGTCTTTATAATGGCTTGATAAGAACAAAAAGATCACTGGGTGGGGATCCATGTTTTCCTAGATAACAAATTATTGTTCCACATGCTTGATTATGGGTGAAGAATATGGTGGATGTTTGAAATTTTTAAGAATATATAAATATGGGTAATAAAAATGACTACACATATTGTAGTACAAAAGAACCCACGTTTTTTACCTTCTGGGAAATGATTCTAGGGTCCTCAAGGATTATAAATCACATATGACATGTTGTATGGATTCACATTCCATGTAGTGAAAACAATTGGTTGGGTTAGTATATTCCAAACCACATGGAATGTAGTTTGGGTACACACAATTTTTGGAGTACATGAAATATATTGGCCAGTATTAAACACCCACGATGGAATCCATGGACCCCACTTCATGTGTCCATGGAGGTACTTTTTGTATTAATAGACTATTCAACTTATGTTGAATGTTGTTCCAAATTCCTGACATGGCTAGGTCCATACATAGGGTACTTCAGCAAACATTCCACATAGGTTTATTTCACACTCCATGTGATGAGAAGTACATGAACAACTTCCCCTAAAGGGTTGTACACTATGTACCCCTTTAGTACAATACATATTTGTTTATTCTAAAGTGGGTTTTAATATAGAATTTGTTAGGACATGGATTTAGATGTTTCCTATTTTTATCCTATTATAGTTTTCTCATCTAATGATATTGTGATATTATCATCTGAATGACATGTGTAATTAATGTTTTTATATTTAGCCACATAATCTCTATAGGCATGTCTACTGGGTCCAATCTTGGAAACACTAGAACTCATTATGTATTAACTACACTAGAATTATATGAGTGATAGGGATCAGGACACCCATATTTATACTATAGTTTAGTATTCCCCCATATAATTGGGGTTCATGTCCTCTAGCTTAGCATGAGGTCATTACACCCCAATTAATAAGAAAGTGTGCCCCCCCCCAACTAGTTGACTTTGGTAATTCATCACATGCATAAGGTATGGTTCCTCTATCTATTATGTTGGGACCTCCCTCATTAGTTATGTGATATTTTTTACAGTGCAGGTTATCTATACATGGAATTGGTAACCCCTCATCTACATTGTTCTACTCAATGAAGCATGGGTCATCAACTATAGTTTCTATGAGATTATTTGGGTTTTTTCATAGATGGGTAGTTATTATGGTTGGTTTTAATACTCCCTAGGGAAACAAATATCAATTTTCAAGGTGTTGGTTCTACTATAGTTATATATAATGGAGAATCTGCGTTGATAGAGAAGAATGTGTAGTATTTCCTCATCTGTTTTGTCCTGCTCGATGAGGATTGAGTCATACATTACGGTTTCGAGTGGTGATGTGGATGTTGGAGAGGTTAATAAGATCATATTCATCAGGGTTTATGACTCTTCATGAACCCCCATGCTTTCTTAAGAGATGAAATATATGACTATTTATCTACTTTTGACTATGTAGAATTTTTCATTCATTGAGCATTCATATTTTCTTATGAGGTATGACCTTCTTGGATTGAATATATAATGTTTTGGACTTCTTTTCATCCTTGATAAATTTAGTCATAATGTATATCTGGATCTTTCCTTATCTTAACCACAACTACCTACTTGTTATGTATTTCTAGATTACTTTAATTTCCAATATTTATTTTTTAATGGTGTCATACTGAGTATATTTATACTCACCCTAGCATTTTTAGGCTACCACATGTTGTGTATATTCATATGATGTAAAATTTGGAGGTGTTCTTGCTAGACATGGTGTTGGTGTTTCTTATTCAATTATGATGCATGATGATTCTTGATGATGTGTGGTGGAGTAAAAGTTATAATGACTAATGTAGATGGAGATCGATCCAATAGTACATGAAATGAAGAGGATCTTCATAGTTCTTGTGTCTATTAAAGTTAGAGGATTTTTTTTACAATTTTTATTGTATTTTAATATATGGATTTGGGATTATATTTGATGTCTCATGAATTTATAGTATATAGTTGAGTTGTTTATAAATAAATTATAATTTTTTTCTGGTCAAATTATTTATTGGAGATTCATGATTGTTTTAGGTTGATAGAGGCTAAGTCCTCCCATTATTTTCCTATTTTTTGCTAATGACCAACCCTTGGCCTATTAGTGGAAGGACTGTTGTAGAAAAAATGGTTTACTTATGTAACAGGTGGAGATGTGGTGGTTCGATTCATTTTATTCTATATAGAATCAGAGATAATAGTTATATAATATAATGCACCCCATGAGATTAAATTAATGTTGGTATGTACACATTAATATAATCCAGCCTAATATTTTGATTCTTTGGATTCCTTTAAATATTAATGAATGAAACCTTTTCATTCTATCCATAGATAAGACTCTCACATATTTCACGCTCTATAATATTGAGCTTTAATAATCCTTCCACATCCATGGTTTATAAAACATTGCACCAATTGTTTCCGAGGCATTAAAGCCACAACATCATTATTCCAGATTATGTTTCTATAGATTTCATGAAGCGTTTTAAATTCTATCTTGATATAATTTTCTAGACATCCCACCATGTCCCACTACAATTTAATCTTGTGTCATTTTATACACACTGTCACTAAAGAATGTATATAATCACATATTATCAATATGTCAAATGGAAATTAAGTATTTTTTATAATATATGGATATTCTAGATGCCTTGAAAATGATGTGTAAATACATTCTTTTTTTTGAATTCTCACATATTAGTTTTGAAAAAAACAACGTGCCTGAATATGTAAAAGGGAAACTGATCCAAGGAGTCAAGAAACATACTTAATTAAGAATTCACTTTTAGATTTTGATTTAAATAATGATATGAAATCAATAATTGATGACTCTATTAAACATGTGACACTTATAACAAATATGACATTCTCCTATTCATGTGTGATATTTTTGGCTGATATAGAAGTATAATTTTTATAGACAACACATATGTTATGGTAGTATATCAATAGATTTTCTATTCATCAGTAGTTCCATCATTTAGAATCTCTATGACTATATTTCTTTCAATGAAGTATAACTATTCCATTTTCCCTTCTTTCCCTATAACTTCATTGACTGATGAATCCCATATATTCTATACAATTTTATCTATTGAAGAACTCGAAACCCCATTCATGTAAATATACTCATTCAAGATAAGATCATGGATATCCTTAATGGTAAATCCATTCCTTTCACTGCAATTTCTCACAAGAGTGACAATCACATCCCATGATTCTAGTAGGGATGAAATATAAAATAGACTCACACATATTCATCATAATTTATAATTATATAATAAAATTAACATAAAATATTATTGAACTCATTTGTATGATAATATTCCAACTTTACTTTTGACATCCTCATGAAAAAAATTCATTGGAACTTGTAAAATGTGTTCACTATGGAAGGATTCTCATTAATGTTCGCACGCATAGTACTCAATTCTGAAGTGTTCCACACATAAAAGATTGTGAAGGATGAAATCTATGAAAACATCATCCAAAAAACAAATAATTAGTTCATATAATAAATATACTATTGTATATTATGAATTACTATGGGATTTACTATAATGAATGGAATATCGTGATCCTTCTATAATATGTAGCCCAAAACTACCATTTTTCTGAATCTGATGTCTGATTCATTTAACTCATAAAACCTTATATTTCCCTCTTCTAATTATATATTCTAAAATAAAATACTATCACAGGATTAAAAATAGATAATATATAAAAAACTCATATTTTTTAGTTTTCATTTTCTAATCAATCCTTAGAAACATGGATCCATGATCTAAATCACTTGTCATGTTTGAAGTAGTATATTTCAAAATAACATCATTTCAATAATCAAAAAATACTATACATTGTATCAAAAAGGTCTAAAATAACTCAACATTATGGATTTCTATTTCCAAAATTGAAATTTCACACTCATTGACTATGAATCATCAAAACTCTCAATCAATGACATCAACCATTCCAAAAATAAGAAATAAACCGTAGTAAAAAAATAAAAATTAATGGAACACATTGATTTATATTGATCATAACATGTTTTAATCCATTAAAACCAAATAAATAATAATAAGTGTAAAAAATATATTAAAATAGAATAATTCACTACAAAGAACAATCTATCATAAGATTAGTCATAACAATCAGCCAATTTACCCACAATAATAATTTCCCCACCCCCAATGAATAACAGTTAAATTCTAGTAGCTATAGTTAAAATAATATTTTATATTAAAAAAGATCATTCAACTTTGATTTGATATTCAATGGAATCCATTTTGTTTATTAATGGAATTAATCCCCAAAACTACTCCATTCAGTTAATATTGATTTCTTCTAGTAAAAATCATGAATTTTCTCATAAATAAAATATTAATGGCTCTTACATGTTTGTAGAAAAATATTTTCATAAGATCTTTAAGTTTTTTACCAATATTTTGACCCAGGAATACTTGATTTTGAAATCCATTATCCTTTAAAAATTTCATGCCCCACTTGAATCCTCCCTTCCATATGCGTCACATTATCCTTCAAAATGTGGTATCCCTCAAGTACATATGTCCAAATATTATAATTGAATAAAGATTTATATTTGTAGATCATCCAACACCTTTATTTAGTTATCAGTATAGCCTTTTGGAAGTCACTCCTCAATATAAATATTTATTATTTAATTGAAAGATATATTCTCACACTAAGACCAACATTTTGAAAACAACATTGATATATATTTCGTATTGTGGAATTCAATAATTAGTGTTCTACATGATAAATAGAATTTAAGACATATATAAAGAATAATATGAGTGTATTAAAGAGATATAATATGTTTTCTGTAAAATGGGATTATCATGGGATAAAACACTGTTAATAATATAATATTAGTATTTTAATGAATTAATGTGATTCGAAGGTATACAATTATTTTCAAGGGGATACCTTCGGATGGGAAATATTTGCACATTCATATTTGTCAATTTTTTAGTCTTATAATGGATAGTTATTTTTATAATTTTATAAATAAATTATGTGGTTATTTTACATTATAAATGGACCATTATGTCATTAATATCATGATGAAAAATTAAGAAGAGGAAATTAGAGTGATAATACATTGAACTAAAAAATTGAAATATAATGATTTATTTTTCACTTCAAGGGTTGGTACTCAACATGATTAGATTTATTTAAGGAATATATATATATATATATATATATATGATGTTATGACATTAATAAATTGATATACAAGTTTTTCAATAGAAAAAAAATAGTTTTTATCGGGGTATACAACAATAGATAGTATCAAATGATGGATATATTTGTGATCATTATTTCTGGGCTTATTATTGATTATTTATATCAAATTATCTATCTTACTACATTTATATTTTTAAATAATGTACCAAATTTTTCATAGGAAAACCCACATGTATTTTCATTCAAGGGGGGAACTAATTCAAAAATTCTAATGTATAGTCTTAATTTTAATCGATCAATCCTTAGGAACCTAATATTTTAATTGTCTTAGTGGTCTGAGAGTGATTGGAGGAAATCTTATAAGTTTTGGTAAATGTTGGAGGTGCTAGAAATCAACAACATGTTGTTCTCTGTATAATCTAGATTCACTTCATGAGTTGGAAGTTCATGGCTTATATAGAATGATGGTGTCAATATTTCTTTGTGGAAGTGGGGGAAATACATAATGAAGATTCACATAATGAATGTGTAAATCATAATTTCTAATGAATTAAAACCAATGTCACATAAATTTAGTGGAAACCAATGATATAACAATTTAATTACCTATACCAGATTCATAGCTTGTAATCTGTAGATTCCCAAGGAGTTCACATTGTGAAAGGGGGGAGGGTTCCATGGATTTATAACTTCTTTTCAAATGACCCCTTAGTCATTCATTTTTCTTCCTTTATATTGTTTTGGATAAACACTAGGTGATTTGGATGGATCTTCCATCTCGTCTTCTTTTGTTTGATATTTGGGTTATTGTTATTGAGTTTTGTTGATGATGGTATATTCTCTTGTCTTACCAATAGTTTTTATTACATTCCTCTTCAGATAAATCCACTTCAACATATTGGTTTAAGATTTAGTGTGAGTTGGGCTATGTTATGATTATCCTTGGATGTGGTGTAGGTTGAAAAATGGTTTACCATGTGCAATTGTTGTTTAAGGGAATTTATTCTTCTTCCTATGGGGCACAACTTGTTAAGAATGCATCTTTGTGCTAGGGAATAAACCATTTCTCACTTTTTTGAATCATGTAGGTGGGAAATTATATTTTTTTATCAATGAGGGATAGTTTTCATTGGCCTAATAAAGATAAAAAAATATGTTAAATGAAATTGAAGGGGATGGGGTTAGATCCACATGTTGTTATATATTTGACATTATTGCCTTTATTTTTGAATTGATTATATTTATGTCCCTCTAGAAATCATTGATATTGGGAGAGATTTCTTGCATTATATATGTTGTGGTACGAAAATAGTATTGTGTGATGTTGTGATATCATCACAAAATGTTAATTGTCTAACCCGTTATATTTTTTGAATAAAATTTTCCCCAATATCTTTTTAGAGAGTTCCCTTAAATAAAAAATTTAATACAATGATAAACCCTTTTACTAAATTATAAAAATTATTCTATCTATGTGTGGTTTAAATGTTGTGTGGGGAAATGTTTTGTTTGTATGGGTCCATGTTGTGGGGAGGATATGTGTGGTTGTGATGGTTCATAATGTGATAGGTTATGGTCGTGCTTTTAAGAAGTGATGTGTGGTTGTGATAATTTGTAGATGATATGTTGTTGGTAATAAGAGATTTTGTGGGGTAGAAATGTGTTTTTGTGATGTAGGTGATAATGTGTAGCAATGTGGACATGTCGTGAGTGGAAATGTGTGGTTGTGATTTTGTTTGGGGTAATGCACTATCGGTATGAGGCTATGATGTGGGATACTTATGTGTCGTTCAGTTATGTAGCAGTTGAGATGAGAATGATTGTGTAGTGTTTGATGCCTAGTAGTGATGGAATAACTATCTTATAATGTTTGAAATGTATTGATCTTCTTTGGTTAAGGGGAAGTAAATAGTTAATAAATGAATTAATAATAGGTTATGTGTTTAAATGATGTTGTTGATTAATAATAGAGGGAAATGGATATTTTAAAGAAACTAGATTCACTTGTAGTTAATAGTGGGATGTGTCTTGTGGCATATATTTTTATATAGTTTTTTGAATCTAGTGGTCGCAATGATAGTGGCAATATTGTGATTTTTTAGTCATTTTTTGAGCACATATGATGGGATTCTATGATTCAATGTATTTATCTATACTTTCAATATTATTCATGATTTCTATATGCACCACACATGTGTTACATACCAATTGCCAACTCATATATATATATATAACATCCAATATTTTACAAAAAGGAATTAACCATTTTTTAAGTTCAATTAAGTTGTTCTAATAGTAATGAATAATCGATTTAAGGAGATATTGGATGCATTATGGGATCATTCGAATCCTGGTGCCTTAAAATGGGAAGAAAAGACCAGGCTGCACGGTTTGGAGAAACAGTGCAGCCAATCCGACATGGTTTCTATAAACTGTGTTGTTGTAGGCTGTGGGAACCTGGGGATAGTAGGGTTTTCCTACAACCATACAAACCTATGTACATGGCCATGTGGTTCTGTAGAGGTTTCAGGATAGTGATGTTTTCATGGATTTCACAAGGTTAGATAAATCTTACTCCTAACCATGCAGGGTTCTCCATTTGTAAAAGATATTGGTGCACTATTGGAGAACAATTTAGGTAACTATGAAACAAAACTATGGGATGTTTATTTTTAGGGATAATTTAACCTTTCACCCTCTAAGATGATTTTAATCCTATTATTATTTCTTTTCCTCTACTTATCTGAAAGCTGATCTCTCCTACCATGTAAAATCTTATCCTCCCTCTCAAACTATAGATTGAACCACATAATCTATACAAACTCAGAATTGATCACTATTAGATCTAACAAAAATATAAAGGTTGGACTTTAATCCCATGTATTTTATTTATGGTTTTTTATTCTATGAGTTTCTTTATCTCTATGCAAGCTCATTTCATCACTAGAGGTCTTTCATGGTTTCTTCATTTTTGTCCAATATATCTCAAATCAATGGGAGAATCTAGAGTAGGGATGCCCTATGAGGCCTTGGTGGGTGTCTTAGGTTCTTTCCTATCATCCCATTTCATTCTATAAAATGCATTATTATTCCATGTGTTGTACTCTTTCTATGGTTATTATAAATTTCATTTTAAATATTAATGAATCCCTTACTATGCAATCGGTAACCCATGAAAGAGTTGATTCATTACCTTGGGATGAAAATAATGATATATACCACTTACATGGGTGTTGTTCACTTCAAATAAAAACTTTCCCTTGGTTATAAATTTCCTTTTACCCCATGATGGGTTCTGTAACACCCGATACTTTTATGTTATATAAATCATCAAAGGAATCTTTTTCTACACAACACTTTCTTGGCTTGCTTTACACGAAATCGTGACCTTCCCCGATAGCTTGCGTCGTTCGCAATACCGAGTTTCACTAGACAAGATATACTATTAAATTATTATTAAAACTAGCCATTATGAATAGTAATACCCACTTTTTGAAATTTTATAAATTTTATTTTCAAAATGGACTTCATTTTTGGATTCGTAATATCGAAATTAGCCTAGGGTGAAATTTTGGTATTTTTTTTTGAAAACTTTCAATTTTTGATGAATAGTGAAACCACTAAGTGGTAGTTAAAAAACTGAATTTTTCATAAAACTAAATTTTACCACTTCTGTGAGTGGAATTTCAAAAATCCGAGAGACACGGTTGATGTCAATAAGTAAAATGTGGTTCAATGAGATGAAAATAATTTTTGGTGAATAGTAACTTTTTACTTTTATTTACCACAGTTAAAAGTAAATAGGGTAATTAAGGGTAAAAATGATATTATTATTACCCTAACACATGTCCTAATTCTATTGGGTAAGTGTAACTCGACCAAAAACAAACTTAGGAATAAAATATAATCATTTAGGCCCACTTGGATTAGATTAGGAAATTTATTATTAATTTATTTAAAGAAGGGTTAAAATAGATAAAATCAAAGTGTAATAAGTAAAGCATATTTAATATGGGATTATACATAAGATAAATTCTACTATAAATATTCATTAGAAAGCTGAAAATATTTCCTACATAATGGTAGTTTATTTGTAATTTTTAGACATTAAATAATTTAATTTATTTATGACACAAAGATGATGCAGTAATTATCTTATTAATGAAATATTGACATAATTGATGTTATAAACAACCCAAATAAATGTAATTTGACACTTTTTATGAATTCCACTAATTTTCTAGATTAATATGACATGTTATTATTGATTTAATTAACCTTTTTCGAACTAATAATTCTGTTATGATTTTCACAAAAATTGATTACTAAATAGTGTCAAAATTGGCATAAAATAGTTTTTAAATCAAATATTATATTAGTAATTGTTATTTTATTCATAAAAATATAAGGTTCGGCCAAATGACTTAGATAATGTTATATATATTAATAATAAACAACTTGGGGTACGCTTGGCTTCTTATAGTATGTTTATTAACCTTATAGTATAAGAACACAAGAAGACACGGTAAAAGTAAAATTATTTAACTTAAAGTTAAATCTACATGATAAGGTTAAAATAGGAACCTAAACTTGTCTAAATTCTATTGGATGAGAGTATTTAGACCCATCCCCACCTTATCCTAGACATAAATCAATTTTGAGCTATTTAAAACCGAACTTGACTTTATAATAAAATAATATTTTAAGTTATTCCAAAGGTGCCCCTCTCCTCCCTTATAAAAGGGAACCGCCTCCCTCTCTTCATCACACCACATTGAACCTTCAGGCTCAGCCAACCCCTGCCACTTTCTCCACTCCACTTACCTAGTGACATCCTAGAGGTTCTGGTATTCTTCAAAGTCCTATTTTAGTGCCCTAAAAGGAGGTCTCAAAGAAGCACTTCAAAGAAGATGTAATGTCCGTTACCGATTCTTTCATCTTTATTTATTCTTCCACTTCTTCTTCTTTAGTTGTTTCATTATGAAGTAATAACATCAGTAACACTCATATATAGATATGTTATTATAAATATTAAACAACCCTATTTCACCATCTATCCATCCTTCGGAAAAATAAATCATTGTGCGTGCGTACATACGGAATACCGTCTCCACGCCGTGGTGTAATCTATTTTCCACCACCACCTTACATGGATGGGTATAATGGTGTAAATAATGACTATATATGACTATTATAATGTGATAATAATTCTGAAATAGTATACATACACTCCAATACAATTCGATGATCATAGGAACGATATCATCACTCATGCGTACGTACGGAATACCGTCTCCACGATGTGATGCGACTCGTTCTACATGATATTCATTTCATAATGATTATATAAATGAAATGAATAAAATGAATGAATATTATATATATTACACGAATACCATTCTGGAAATGAGGTATCTATAACCTAAAGAGAAGAATAAGAATTTATTCGACAAAACACGCATAAGAACAAAAAGTTATAAACACCCGAATAACAAGTATCAATGAAATATTACTACTAAGAAGCTAAGAATATGACTGAATATGATATCATAAAAATAAGTATGATTATGAAATAAGTCAATAACATTATTTAAATCATTATACAGGAGGTTTGGACATGTACAAAGCATATCAGACCTAAGGTAAGGGAAATATCACAATCTCATTTTTGTCCTAGACTGTTTATACTTTGGTATTTACTAGGCTGTATTTTATCATCCACGTCCATGTTTCCTCAATATTTAATATTATTTCCATCCACCTACAATTGTTTAAATCAAATTTTACCCTTCGGTGAGTTTTTTAGTAAAGGATATGAAAGTAATTTTTTGTCGTTTTTCGTACGAGGTACTTTTTGACTTTTTCGACAAAAGTATGAAAAGAATGTTTTTTTAACTTATACGGCATGAATGGATTTTTAAAACATTATTTCCAATAAGCTTCCTTTAGAAGTTTTCAATTTTATTTTTAATCAACTTCTTTTAGATTAGAATTGAATGACATGTTATGAAAGGAAAAGTGTTTTTGAAGAAGAAAGGATATTTTCCTCAAGAATGGAGTTCAATTGTTTTATAAAAATTATTTTCCATCTAAGATAATAAAGGGTTCTGTTTCTATCCCTATTATTACATTGATTTGATTATGTTGTGATGGAATTATTTTTATGAATTCCTTTATCTTATATGAATTGTTTTATGATGTCACGATGTTTAAGATTCCCATTTTTATTACATGGGTTATGCAATGATGTATGATTTATGATTTTGTGGCACACATAAGAATGGTATCATTATGAGATGGGTGGGACCTATATCTCCATCCAATTCATTGGGTAAAGAGTTTATATCTCATGAGATAGACATGGATGGAACGGTAGGTTATACCGGTTCAGTGAAATAGGACTAAAACGAGGAGTGAACTCGGTTCAGAATGGGACTTTGTCCACTAAGATATTCTTGGAAATGAGTCTTGACTAATAAGAAATGATTCTCTTTGATTATGTGTGTATGCCACAAAGTTTAATGTTTTATGTTATGATTATTGGGATTACATTTCACTACTATGATTTATACCATGTTATGAAATTATGATCTCTTTGGGAGGTTAAGATTTCAAAAGATATGTTCTTATGAATATGATGTGATTGATATTTCTTTTGTTTACACTTACTGAGCATTTAAGCTCACCCTATTGTATGTTTTGTTTCCCCAGGTTAGGAAGAAGTTTATTAAGTAGAATATTCCAAAAAGTAACTCTAGATATGATGAAATAAATGGGAGGCAAAGTAGATGCTTTATGAACCAGTTGTTTATGTTTCCCAATTTCTAAAGAAACTATACCTATACGATCCGTTCTTGGTTTTGTTATATGTTGTAATAAGTGTGCTTCAATTCTGAAGTAAAAACAATGTATGTAAAGTATGGGTCGTTATAGTTGGTATCAGAGGAAAGGTATAGTCAACCTTTGGAAACTAGGATGTGAAAGCCTTAGTAAGAACCCTAAGGATAAGTCTAAGAATAGAACACAATCTTTGTGTTTTAGAAATGGCCATGAATAACCTAGTATAAGACCTTAAGTGTGAAATTTTATTCTTGATTATGTAGTTTTCCTATTATAATTAGTGTTGATCACACTATTTTTCTTGGTTTTAGTCAATGGCTGGAACCCGAAGGAACCGTGTAAATGCGGAATGCGACAGGCAATGCAATGATTGTCCCCCTGAGCAACCAAATGTTATGGGAGCTGGAATGAAAAATCTTGTACCCATGCTCACACAACTTTCTCATGCTATGAATCATGCAGGACTTCCAAACGAGCAAAGGGAGGAGGAATATTATGTTGAATCCTTCATAAGACAGTGTCCACCTTCATTCCGCGGGTCTACTGATCCATTTGTTGCTGAACAATGGATTAGTACTACTGAAAAGATATTTTCAGTTCTTCAATGTTCTGAGCATGATAAAGTCATCATAGCAGTGTATCGTTTGGAAGGTGATGCTGATCAATGGTGGAATCTTATTAAGAATTTGAGGAAAAGGGATGAAATTGAGTCCATGGAATGGGACGAGTTCAAAAACTTATTTTTCAATAAGTACTTCCGTCGTATTCTCCGAATAAAGATGGAGAAAGAGTTTCTTGAACTTAAGCCAAAGGATGATGAATCTGTTGGTACCTATGAAGAAAATTTTACAAGACTTGCAAGGTACGCTTCTGGTATTATTATCCAACCTGAGAGTAAGATCGATCGATTCTTTAGTGGCTTAAAACCAAGTCTTCGAAGGGTGTTAGCCATAAGGGACTTCAATAGCTACGAGGAAATCGTTCGATGTGCTCTCAAAGTCGAGATGGAGATTTAAGTAACCCATCAGTCATATGGGTTTGATAAGAAGAGGAAAATGGAATTCAAACGAAAATCTAAAGAGAACACTGAAAAGAAGATGATATTTCCCTTATGATCAATGTGTGGAAAGAAACATGGAGGGAGTTGTCTTAAAGGGACAAGTAACTGTTTCAAATGTGGAAAGGAAGGTCATCGGGAATTTGAATGCCGCAATGATGGGAAGAAGATGTCTAATGATGAAGACAAAGGAAGGGATACACAGAATGACCCTACAACTCTTCAATGTTTCATGTGAAAGTAGATGGGACATTATTCCAATAAATTCCCTAATCCAAGGGTTGATGATGATGGTCGACGTCACCAAACTCTTAAGGCTAAAGACAAAGGAATGTCACATGAAATTTCTATCAGTGATGTGGAGTACAATAATGATGTGGTGAAAGGTACACATACCATAAAATCTAAAGCAGAAAATGTTTTATTTGATTCTGGATCCACCAACTCCTTTATTTCTGAAGAATTTTCTAAGGGTATGACCGTATTACCTCAACAATTAGATGTTGAGTTAGCTGTGACAACACCTAATGGCACAACAGTCGTATCAAAAGTTTATAATTCTTCTCCGGTTGAAGTTTGTGGGAAAGTGCTTCCTGCAAATCTTGTGATCCTTCCTATAGTGGAATTTGATGTGATTCTTGGCATGGATTGGCTTTCTCTACATGGAGCTCATATCAATTTCCAAAGAAGGGAAGTCACATTTCATATTCCAGAACAATCTATGATCGTCTATCGATGCAAGGATGAATATACCCTTCCAGTGGAAATTTCATCCATTTTATGGGTATTGATTCCACTAAATGAAGGTTATTTATCTCAAATGGTTGGTGAGAAACTCACGATTAAGAATATGCCCATTGTACGGTAGTTTTATGATGTCTTTCCGGAGGAATTACAGGGTCTTCCACCGAATCGTGAAGTTGAGTTTTAATAGAACTCGTACCGGGTGCTTTTCATATTTCAAAGACAACTTATAGAATGGCCCCAATTGAGTTTCAGGAATTGAAGAAGCAACTCCAAGAGAATCTTGATACGGGGTTCACACGCCCTAGTGTGTTACCTTGGGGAGTACCTGTTCTGTTTGTTTAGAAGAAAGATGGATCAATGAGACTCTGCATTGATTATCGAGAACTTAACAAGTTAACTATCAAGAACAAATATCCTCTCCCGTGCATTGATGAACTATTTGACCAACTACGTGGAGCTCAATAGTTTTCCAAGGTTGATCTTCATTCAGGGTATCATCAATTAAGGGTCAAAAGGGAGGATATAAAAAAGACGGCTATCCGTACAAGGTATTGACACTATGAATTTAAAGTGATTCCATTTGGTCTTACTAATGCCCCTGCTATCTTCATGGATCTGATGAATAGAGTCTTTATAGACTATCTTGATCAGTTTGTGGTAGTCTTTATAGATGATATTCTTATCTATTCAAATAAAAAGGAATAACATGAAGATCACTTGAGAATTATATTGAAGACCCTGAGAAAGGAGAAGTTTTATTCCAAATTTACCAAGTGTGAATTTTGGCTTTAAAAAACTTCATTTTTTTGGTCACATAATCTCAAAAGAGGGGATATCTGTGGATCCAGCAAAAACAGAGGTTATCGAAATATGGTTGATACCAACAACAGTAACCGAGATCCGATGTTTTCTTGGTTTAGATAGATATTATTGACGTTTTGTGAATGATTTTTCACGATTATCTAATCCAATCACCAAGTTGACTCGAAAAGGAGTTATGTTTGTTTGGACGGAGAAATGTGAAGAGAATTTCAAGGAGTTGAAAAGATGGTTATCCAGTGCACCTGTGCTCACACTGCCTTGTAGTGGAGAAAGGTTTGTGATATACAGTGATGCATCCAAGAAGGGATTGGGGTGTGTTCTTATGCAAAATGATATGGTGATAGCTTATGCCTCACGACAGTTGAAAATACATGAGAAAAATTACCCAACTAATGATTTGGAGTTAGCTACGGTAATCTTTTCATTACTGATTTGGAGGCATTACCTTTATGGAGAAAGATGTTATATTTGTACTGATCATAAAAGTTAAAAGTATATTTTCACACAAAAGGAGCTGAATATGTGCCAAAGAAGATAGTTGGAGCTGATTAAGGATTACCACTACTCAATCCATTACCACCCTGGGAAAGCAAACAAGGTGGCAGATGCATTAAGTCGACAATACCACACTAGTTTATCCATGATGAGGATCACAAAAGATCCAATATTTATGTATTTACAAAGGATGGATCCTGGAATTATAATAAATGGTGAAAATCGTATCTTTCTCAAATGAATGTTCAACCATCTATACATGTGAAGATGAAAGAGGCACAAAAAGAAGATGTCGAGTTACAAAAGAAGGTGATAAATGTTCCTGAATTCAACCTTGATTGTGATGTGATAATAAAGTTCGGGAATAGGGTTTGTGTTCCTCCCATCCCAGAATTAAAGAAGGAGATGTTGTATGAGGCTCAATGTTCTTCATTCTCTATTCATCCTGGATGTATGAAGATGTATAGGGACCTGAAGGAGTACTTCTGGTGGGATGGCATGAAAAGAGATGTTGCTGAATATGTCTCTCGATGCTTGGTTTGTCAACAAGTTAAAGCTGAGAGACAGAAGTCTAAGGGGATGTTACAACCATTACCCATACCCAAATGGAAATGGAAAAACATCACTATGGTCTTTGTCACAGGACTTCCTAAAACATCCAAAGGCAATATTGCTATCTGTGTCATAGTTGATCGTCCTACAATGTATGGACACTTCATTGCTATTAGAGAGGATTTCTCTCTAGATCAGCTTGCTAGGATATATGTAAAGGAAGTGGTAAGATTCCATGGAGTACCACTTTCTATTATATCTGATCGGGATCTGAGATTTACCTCGAAGTTCTGGCGAAGTCTTCAGCATACTCTGGATACAGAGTTGAGATTTAGCACTGCTTATCATCCTCAGACAGGCGGTCAGTCTGAGAGAACAATTCAAACTCTAGAAGATATGTTGAGAGCTTTCTCTATGGATTTCAAAGGTGGTTGGGATCAACACCTACCTTTGGTTATATTTTCTTATAATAATATCTTTCACTCTAGTATTCAGATGGCTCCTTATGAAGCTCTATATGGAAAGAAATGCAGGACTCCAACTTGTTGAGATGAAGTTGGGGAAGGAAATCTATTAGGACCCGATCTTGTTGATAAAATGGCAGAAAAGGACAGATCTATTCAAAAACATATAATAGCAGCTCAGAGTCGACAGAAAAGCTATGCAGACAACCGAAGAAAAGTCCTATAGTTTGGAGTGGGTGATAATGTGTTCTTACGACTATCTCCCTGGAAGAGGGTCATGAGATTTGGAAAGAAGGGGAAGTTGAGCCCTAGATATATCGGTCCTTTCGAAATACTGGATCATGTTGTGAAGGTAGCTTACCGAATGGCACTTCCACCGAATCTCTCTCAAGTTCACGATGTGTTCCATGTATCTCTCCTGAGAAAGTACATACCTGATCCTTCACATGTACTCAGCTCAGAAGTTGTACCGCTGGAGCTAGATCTTTCTTATGAAGAACAACCGATAGATATTCTGGATCATAGTGAAAAAGTCCTACGAAACAAGACCACTCTATTGGTGAAAGTTTTATGGAGGAACCACCAATTAGAAGAAGCTACATGGGAGCTTAAGGATGTGATGAGGGAGAGGTATCCTCATCTGTTTGTTACAAAGTGACGAATTTCGAGGGCAAAATTCATTTTTAGGGGGGTAGAATGTAACACCCGAGAATTTTATGTTATATAAATCATCAAAGGAATCTTTTTCTACACAACACTTTCTTGGCTTGCTTTACACGAAATCACGACCTTCCCCGATAGCTTGCGTCGTACGCAATACCGAGTTTCACTAAACAACGATATACTATTAAAATATTATTAAAACTAGCCGTTATGAATAGTAATAACCACTTTTTGAAATTATATAATTTTTTTTTTCAAAATGGACTTCATTTTTGGATTATTTATATCGAAATTAGCCTACGGTGAAATTTTGGTATTTTTCTGAAAACATTCAATTTTTGATGAATAGTGAAACCAATAAGTGGTAGTTAAAAAACTGAATTTTTCATAAAACATAATTTTACCGCTTCTGTGAGTGGAATTTAAAAAATCCGAGAGACACAGTTCATGTCAGTAAGTAAAATGTGGTTAAATGAGATGAAAATAATTTTTGGTGAATAGTAATTTTTTACTTTTATTTACCACGGTTAAAAGTAAATAGGGTAATAAAGGGTAAAAATGTTATTATTATTACCCTAACACATGCCCTAATTCTATTGGATATGTGTAATTAGACCAAAAAAACATAGGAATAAAATATGACCATTACGCCCACTTGGATTAGATTAGGACATTTATTATTAATTTATTTAAAGAAGGGGTAAAATAGTTAAAATCGAAGTGTAATAATTAAATCATTTTTAATACGGGGTTATACATAAGATAAATTCGACTATAAATATTAATTAGAATGATAAAAATATTTCCTAAATAATTGTATTTTATTTTAAATTTTTATACATTAAATAATTTATTTTATTTATGACACAAAGATGATGCAGTAATTATCTTATTAATGAAATATTGACATAATTGATGTTATAAACAACCAAAATAAATGTAATTTGAAACTTTTTATGAATTCCACCAATTTTATAGATTAATATGACATTTTAGTATTATTTAATTAACTTTTTTAGAACTAATAATTCTGTTATGATTTTCACAAAAATTAATTACTAAATAGTGTCAAAATTGACATAAAATAGTTTTTAAAACAAATATTATATTAGTAATTCTTATTTTATTCCTAATAATCTACGGTTCGGCCGAATGACATAGATAAGGTTATATATATTAATAATAAACAACTTGGGGTTTTTTGGCTGCTTATATTATGTTTATTAACCATATAGTATAAGAACACAAGAAGACACGGTAAAAGTAATATTATTTAACTTAATGTTAAATCAACATGATAAGGTTAAAATAGGAACCTAAAATTGTCCAAATTCTATTGGATGAGAGGATTTCGACCCATACCCACCATAGCCTCTAAATAAATCAATTTGGAGCTATTTAAAACCGAACTTGACTTTATAATAAAATAATATTTTTAGTTATTCCAAAGGTGCCCCTCTCCTCCCTTATAAAAGGGCACCTCATCCCTCTCTTCCTCACACCACTTTGAGCCTTCATGCTCGGCCAAACCCAGCCACTTTATCCTCTCCACTTACCTAGAGACTTACTAGAGGTTCTGGTCTTCTTCAAAGACCTATTTTAGTGCCCTAAAAGGAGGTCTCAAAGAAGCACATCAAAGAAGAGGTAATGTCTGTTACTGATTCTTTCATCTTCATTTCTTCTTCCACTTCTTCTTATTTAGTTGTTTCATTATGAAGTAATATCATCAGTATCACTCATATACTGATATGTTATTATAAGTATGAAACAACCCTATTTTACCATCTATCCATCCTACAGAAAAAGAAATCACCGTGCGTGCGTACGTACAGAATACCGTCTCCACGCCGTGGAGTAATCTATTTTCCACCACCACCTTACTTGGATGGATATAATGGTGTAAATAATGACTATATATGACTATTATAAAGTGATACTGATTCTTAAATAGTATACATACACTCCAATACAATTCCACGATCATAGGAACGATATCATCACTCGTGCGTACGTACGGAATACCGTCTCCACGATGTGATGCGACTTGTTCTACATGATTTTCATTTCATAATGATTATATAAATGAAATGAATTTAATTAATCAATATGATATATATTACACTAATACCATTCTGGAAATGAGGTATCTATAACCTAATGATAAGAATAAGAATTTATTCTACAAAACACGCATAAGAACAAAAAGTTATAAACACCCGAATAACAAGTAGCAATGAAATAATAGTACTAAGAAGCTAAGAATATGACCAAATATGATATCATAAAAATAAGTATGTTTCTGGAATAAGTCAATAACATTATTTAAATCATTATACAGGAGGTTCGGACATGTACAAAGCATATCAGACCTAAGGTAAGGGAAATATCACAATCTCATTTTTATCTGAGATTGTTTATACTTTGGTATTTACTGGGATGTATTTTATCATCCACATCCATGTTTCCTCAATATGTAATATTATTTCCATCCAACTACAATTGTTTAAATCCAATTATACCCTTCGGTGAGTTTTTTAGTAAAGTAAATGAAAGGAATCATTTGTCGTTTTTCGTACGAGTACTTTTTGACTTTTCCGACAAAAGTACGAAAAGAATGTTTTATTAACTTATACGGCATGAATGGATTTTTAAAAAATTATTTCCAAGAAGCTTCCTTTACAAGTTTTCATGTTTATTTTTAATCAAATTCTTTTAGTTTATAATTGTATGACATGTTATGAAAGGAAAAGTGTTTTTGAAGAAGAAAGGATATTTTCCTCAAGAATGGAGTTCAAGTGTTTTATCAATATTATTTTCCATCTAAGATAATAAAGGGTTCGGTTTCTATCCCTATTATTACATTGATTTGATTATGTTGTGATGGAATTATTTTTATGAATTCCTTTATCTTATATGAATTGTTTTATGATGTCACGATGTTTCAGATTCCCATTTTTATTACATGGGTTATGCAATGATGTATGATTTCTTATTTTGTGGCGCACATAAGAATGGTATCATTATGAGATGGGTGGGACCTATATCTCCCTCCAATGCATTGGGTAAAGAGTTTATATCTCATGAGATAGACATGGATGGAACGGTAGGTTATACCGGTTCAGTTAAATATGACTGAAACGAGGAGTGAGCTCGGTTCAGAAAGGGACTTTGTCCACTAAGATAGTCTTGGAAATGAGTCTTGACTAATAAGAAATGATTCTCTATGATTATGTGTGCATGCCACAAAGTTTCATGTTTTAAGTTATGATTATTGGGATTACATTTCACTACTATGATTTATCCCATGTTATGAAATGGGGATCTCTTTTGCAAATTATGATTTCCAAAAGTTATGTTCTTATGAATATGATGTGATTGATATTTCTTTTTATTACCCTTACTGAGCATTTGAGCTCACCCTTTAATTTTTTCTTTTCCCCAGGATATAATTAAAGGATTTAGGTTTTAAAAAAAATATCATTGTGGGAGATGTTGAAGATCGTTCACCACGATTAGAAGATTATATTCCGAGTCTCCAAATACACTAAACTATTACAGTCCTTGTGTGTATGTTTTTGTTATGTATTAAGTATTCTGAAAAAGTAATGTAATGTTAATGTACATCAGGCTTCGAGTATCTATAGGTTATCCTAATAATAAAATAATAACATAATTAATTGAATTGACCGGGGTGTTAAAATGTGATTTAAGACCTTTTACCACATTACCTAAATGGATTAGTTGAGGAAGAAAAACTATTCAAGTCATTATTTTTTTCTTTCATCCTTAAATCGACAGTTTAAATAGATGCCTTAGTCAACATGCAATAAATGCTCTAATTTCATGTTAATGGTTTCACATATGTGTTAGGGGTGAAATGAGGGGTTCTGGATTATATACCCCTTAGAATAACTCTCTGGCCTTATTTTTTTTATTTCCAAATACATGTAAACACATCGAGGGTGAATGAAGATATTCCTAGTATGGGCTCTCCAACCATTATCAATTTTACCTCTATTTGAGTGATATAGGTTCCCGAGGGGATACCCATTAGGCTAATTCAATGGAATGATGGTTGTATCCTTCCATGAGGAATACTAAGGCCACTAATTGTGATACCATATATGAAATCATAGTTTTTTTCTTGACATGTATCAATCATTTCCTAGATTGAAACATTGGAATTCTTTTTTGTGTCAACTTAGATGGAATCTATGGGATTGGACTTTTACTGAGACCCTAGAGTGATACATGGAATACCTTTTGGAAAACCATGGATGGACTCATGGTGACTCTATATATATTATAAATATGTTTTAAATTGAATTTTAAAAGTAAAACGAATATTTTTAAATAATAAATGATCCATTGGATTTAGAAATGTAGGTAAATGTTCTCTATTCCAAAAAAATCTTGGGAACATTTCAACCTCTTTCATTATACCAATCACATTACCTTTGTAGATTCCCTGGGATTTATCTCACTAGTATAGGATGAAGCAAATCAATTAGGGAAGTGTACATGTGGTTCACACTGCAATTTATTTTTTTATTCATCTTATATTTTCATTTACAATATTATGGAACGATATTCATTTTATTTTCCATGATTTTGTGGGAATAGACATTGTTAGTTGAAGAATGTTATGGTACTATATCACACCGTTGTAGGGACTCCATTAAACCCAAGTAGACTTTATGTTTTCATGAATTGATAAAGGGAATCATCAATCTTCCAATGCTTGATTGATTGATAATCCTACGGTGGAATTGGGGGGGGGGCAGATGATTGAGCCTACGCTTAACATGCTAGTTGTATCAATATTTGGACTTTTTGATTATTATTTTTAGCACGTGATGTATTAATGTGTTCCCTTACCCTTGAAAATTCATATTTATATTGACCCCTAATATAACATAGTCATATTGAGTCATATTTTTATTTAGCGTATGTTTAGTATTCATTTATTTTTCATGATTAAGTATTTGTATTTTGTTTTCAATATAATATATCTGTTGATATTGAATCTATTATCTTGGATTATTAGTTTTTTCATTTAGTTTCTACTTTATATATTTCTCACATGATGTAAATAAGTACTTTGATTTGATCTAATCTGATCAGTGGGGGAATAGTCTATAAAAAATCACTCCCAAGGTCCTCACTACTATTTGGAAGCCTCTAGAATTCAGGGAGATGTGCTTGAGGTCTTGTGGCCCACCATCTAAAGGGACTATTAAGTGGAATCTCGGTAAGGATTCTACAATGATGTATCAAAGGTTTATTTTTCTTTTTTTCTTAATATTTGGGATTTATACAAGAGATTATGACATTATAATTTTTTAATGATTTTATTCCTTGGAGTATCTTACCCATGTACAAGGGAGAGCTAAATTACCTATGATCGGTAAAGGTTATTATTGATTATGTTGTTACAGTTTATTGGATATCACCAATTGGGGACTCATATGATTTATGATGTTACTGATTTGTATATTGTTAAATATGAATTTTTATCCTTATCCAAATGATATTATGGCATATTAAAAATCATTCATCACACTAGGAGCCTTAGGATTAAAATTCCATGTATCATTCAAAGGAATATCTACTTTCTTATGTGCATTGACTAAGATTCATGCGATTAAATTTTGTTCCTTTTTTATACCTTCCTCTATTTTTTTATTATATATTGTAATGTAATGATATTCCCTTGTAGGAATAAGAAAATAATTTGGATCTCAAAGAATCATCCATACCTAACAATGTTTTCCAACCTAGGTTAAAAAATATTACTTAAGAAGCTAATTGTTGTAAGTTATGTCATGGACCTTCAATCACAATGGTGGGAACGTGTTGTGGTCCGAATTGAATGGAAAACACTGTCCAATTTATATGGTGTATATGAAATTATATATTGGAGATGGAAATTCATCTATACCAACTACATAATGAATGTATAATTACATAAATTGTTTAAAATCAATCTGAGCCTTAAATTTAAATTGGACCCCCTTATGTTTATCACATGAGACCGTAACCTATTCTGGCATAGTCATGGGTAGAAGGATGTGTCTCCAATGTTCTTTCTATGAATCCTTCTGATTACCTAGAATGGATCTAGGAATAAGATAAGGGTTGCACCATGCTTATAAGCAGGAATTCTTCCTTTCCTTATTTATCTCTTTATCTATTTACATTGAATATTGTTTTTGTAATGAATATTGAATTATAGAGCTATGAGTACTGAAAACATGTGATGTAGTCTAGTAAAGTGGTCACGAGCATGCCCTAGAGGTGGTGGGACCTAATCCACCCATGACCCTTCTACATTGAATACTAAGGAACCTCCTTCGGAATCTCCACTGGATGTTGATGCGTAGTTCGGTGAAACTTAATCCACTTCAATGAAATCAGTTAAGTGTGTTCTCCAACCTTCCCCTATGGTGGTAGATCTATCTAGGGTGTTCTAGAAGTAGTGTCATCCCACCATCATGGGGGATGGTGGACCATAGAGTTTGGAGTCATGGATAGAGGCCATGAAGTCCATCTTCATGAATATCGATATGCCTTCCAAGAGGAGGTTCAATATAGCGATCTATATGTTGTGTTTCTCTACCAAGTGATGGTGGGACATTCTAAAATAGTCTATTTGAAAATGAGGTACTATATTTGTGGACTTCTATATTTCATTACTTGACTAGTACTTCCCTCTTACTCTAATAAAATACCATGGTTGGGAATTAATGCATCTTTAGTAAGGTGATAAGCTGGTGATGGAATAATCATATGGATTCATTAAATTTCAATACATCACAACCACCATAAGAGGTAATGATCTTTCTATTGTGAGGATGTTTTTTGGACAAGATTTATTATGTCATTATCTTAAAGGTGAACATATTTCAGATGGCCATAATTTAAGAGATATTATACAAGGATCTAATCACTGATAGAAACATGAGTGAATTAGGAATTGTGAATTAGAGAAGTTTAAATTCCAAGATGAGTAGTGGTTCAAAATGTGACAGGAATTGATTCTACAAAGGTACATGTGATTGAAGTACTCTCCTGGTGGAGTTCACTGGTATCAATGGGGTGTGTCACCAAATGAATGGCCAGTCCACTAAAGCCCTATCCTACAACGAACCTGATCAAGTGGTGGCCTTGCAGAATTTTGGGCCAGCTCAAATTCTTCATCAGATCCTTTCCTTTGGTGATTAGAGATTGTGTGTTTATGCTTGCACTACCTAAGAGTCAATGATAATATACACATTATCAAGAAGTATGTTTGTCTTCTATAGGTTTTTTGGTATGAGTGGGGAATTGTGTCCAAGGTAGTCATGAATTAGACATTCAACATTAGAAAATCATACCTACTCTGAATACATAAGGTGCATTTTAGGGTTATGGTTTATGGAATATCAATTATGTTCACATGACACCAGATGAGTAGCATCCAAGGCGATAAAAAAATAGAGCTATTATTATAGAAAGCATAACTCTTGTTTAATCCATTTTAGATATAGGTGAATCTCACTATTTTTTATATGTTGTAACTATGGGATGTATAGGATTAGTAATAGATTACCCCAATGTTTTAATGAACCATTAAACAGCATTGGGAGTTTTGTAATATGGTATACACTAGTTAAATGGATGCCCTTGAAATAGGTGAGTGTCGTATTTTGTAGAGATTCATCAATTTCAAGATGACCGGATTCAACACAATTCACAGAATGGATTTGCTTGTTCCTTATCAAGAATTGGTGGATTTATTCCTAATAAAAGTGTACATATCATATTCATAGTGAAATAATTATAAACATAATAGAAAATTGGACCTCTATGTTAATCGATCTGGAATTAAGCGTTTGGGGCATGGGGAGAAACAACCCTGACGACTAGTCTCTTTACGAATGATTAAGGAATGTAATATATGTAATTCCCTAAATGGTGGACCAATTTAGTGATTTATTCCCAATATATTTCCCAAGATTACCTCATGGTAGAGTTATTGAGTTCACTACCAAGCATATTCTAAGAGGGGAACAAGTGTCCATTATTCTTAATAAGGTGGAACCTTTAAAACTAAAAAAGTCAAAAAGTGGTTTTAAGATATAGAGGATATGGGTTTTATTCAAACAAACACATACCCATGGGGTTCATGTATCCTATTATTTATGAAGGGGGATGGTACACTTAGGTATTATGTAGATTACTACAGATTAGACCAACATACAGTGAGGAACCAGTGTACACATACTCGAATAAATGACCTCTTTGACCAAATAAAAGGTGAAATAGTATTATCAATGATATATTTGAGGTTGGGATACCATTCAATTCACGTGAGGCCATTATACATGACACAAACTAAATTTTGAAGAATGTACAAATTGTATGAGTACCTGGTAATGTCATTCAGCCTGATCAATCTGCCAACTATTATCATGGATTTGATGAATCAAGGATTCCTCCTATATCTTGATTTCATTGTGATGGTATATATACAAGAAATATTTTTGTAACCACCCACCAAAAATGATCATGAAAACCATATTGAGACCACATAGAGTACACAAATATAAGAATAGCTCTATGTGAATCCTAGAAAATGAATCTTTAGCATTCGAAAGGTTCACTTCATGGGTCAAATAATATATAAATAAATATATCAGTTGACTATCAGTTGGTGAGAATCATGTTTTCCTAGGAGAACTATATGACATGGCCTTAAAACAGTACATAATCATGAATTAAAAGAATAATTTCACATTGAGGATCTCTTTAGGTTTAGAGTTTTATAGATTTAGGACATAACTATTATATCACAAAGATTACAAAGTAGTCACTTCTACTCAGTTTCCATTTTTTTATAAAAATAAAAAATCATAAAAAGAAACATGTCTAGTTCCATGTTTTATATTGAATGTCTTTCTATAATCCAATCCTTGACCCTATTTATCATTAAGTCCTTTGGAAAACATTTCAAAAACTTGGGATGAGCATAAAAAGCTCTGTAAGAGATACACAAAGAAGGGAAACTATTTGTTTTTTAAAACAATAAGTAAATCAAAAATACTTTATCATAAGTTATACTTTTCTCCTTTATGAATTAGTAAATACTCTTCACTAAATAAAAGATCATTGCTTACCCTTTTGTAACCAAAATATCACTGTAAGACCCATATAAAGAACATATAATATATAAAGGTAACTTGGGACATAAACATACTTAAATGGAATAACCATACGGTCGACATCCACACAAGTCACTAAATGGAATAGTCATACGGCTGACTTCCATACCCAATGCATTGGAGGTTATAACGTAACCACCCATCCTAGTATTCACGACACCACCCATCATTTGGATTATCACATAACCACTTGTCAAATGTCCATGTACAATTATAAAATCATAAGACAGAAAACAAATATAAAAGAAATAATACATTTCCACATTTCAATCACAATATATCACATAAATATATTGACATAAAAAATCCATTATCACAACCATTTTCAATACCAAAATACATAATACAGTATATGGTATTTATCTTCATTTAAAAACATTACAGCTTGTTGAGGAAGCCAAACATCAAATAATACTCGCGGCGGCGGAAAGGTCATTGTCACCGCGTACATTAAAAGAAACATTCCATTTTTTCATTTAGTAAAATGTTTCGTAGAAATAGAATACCCTAAAATGAAAATAAAAAGGTTTTTATACATCTTATGAATGAATTTCTTGTATTAAAACAAAATATGCCTCAATAAAAGGAGATTGAGACGAAATCCCTTACAAAGACGGTATCCTTAGATTAAGGATAAATCAATTACGTAATTATGTGTGTAAAATATAAATACACCAAATATAAGTGGATAATAAGTGTAAAACAATAAGAGGTCATCCATACATATCCATATAATTACATAATCAATAAGTATAGGCTTAACCCAAATAATTGAAATTGGATTAGGAAGTTCCCTTGCAAAAATTCGATATCCTAACAGCATCACATTAAACATCAAAAAATGAGATGATGAGGGGTAAAAAGGGTATCTCATCACATGGACATAACATTTAAAACAATAAGGATATATAGAAACATATCCCAAAATAAGAAGATGTAAATTAAAAGACCTAACAAAAATAATTCTTTTAAAAAGAGGAGGGTGAAAGGTTCCCTTACCGATTTGGGTAACTTTTGAAACGTACACCCCAAGAAAGAAGGTTCATACAATGAAGATGTTAATACCCATAAATTAATGTATTTTATACAAATACTACAATCGATGGCAGTAAATACACCACACATAAGGAAATTGTGGCAAATGTAGCCTGAATATCACAAGAATAAAAAGTGAAATAAAAACCCCTTACCTCGTTGTAATCTATCGAGTCCTATGACCAAAAGATAATAAACACCAAATGAATCACATAATACCATGAATATAAATAGAATCATGATAATATATATTAAATGGAAGTAAAAATACCCCACATGAAATAAATAAGTGGCGAACTATGGAAATCTCACAGAATTAAAAGTGAGATACGAAATCCCTCACAAAAATTCGGCAGCCTAACAACACCACTTAAAATTTCCAAAAATATATTGATGAGATAAAATAGGGTCTCTAATCATATGAAAATAAAAAGTTAAGTAATAAAAAAATAAAATAACATCCCCCATAATAAGATAGTGGAGCTTAAAAGGAATTGCATAAAATAGATTACTTAAAATGAACGAGAGAGATTGGATCCCTTACCTTCAGTCTGACATGTCTTGTTTGTTTCTTTATATTCTTGAATAATAATATTTGGTCAATTTATAATTTCTTAATCAAATCCTTTAAAGTTTACTATTCAATTCATATCACATATTTTAATGTTATAATAATTTATTAATTATGTGAGTTCATTTCAGACGTTTTTATCGATGTTCGATACATGAGTCAAGAAATGGACTTCTTATAATAACATGATCTTCATGTTGTCCAATGTTCATTAATTCTAGAGTGATATTAGTCATTTATATGTAATATATATCATATATATCCATTATATATATGTACTTATAATATTACATAACATTTGGAGATAAGAAATGAAATGCACCGTTCATGGAGATGGTAAGCCGTACGTACGGATGATGCAACATTCATTTCTATTTCATAATTTGATGGAATGAAAACATAATGATACATGAGTATATAATAATTAGAGTAATATATATATTTTATATATTCTACATAATTTGATAAATTATATCCTTTATACGTTCCATGCATGGCATGAACGAGTCATATCACTTTGAGGGGGCGGTAGTCCGCACTTCCTAAAATGAAATTATTGCGTTTACCTATCATGGAAACCATAAAGGTATTCCATAAAAGAAAACTAAATAGGAATAAGGAAAAAATAAAGATAATATATATCATATATAAATACAGTGACAACTTAATGGCCACCATGAGAGCTGGTAGGAGATAATTGAACAATCATCGTTTCGTGAGGTAGTAGTTCGTCGTCCACGGAAATAGAATGTTCTTCACCCATTCGATGGAGGTGTGTGTAAGTGTATCTTGAATACGTCACATAACAACATCATAGTATTTTTAAGATATTTTTTTTGTAACAAAATAATGGAATAAAAAGTGTTTATGGGTTTGGAGAAGAAAAGTAAAATAAAAGAACATAAGAGAAGACATTACCTTTAAAGTGGGTAACTCATTTTTATTTGAGACATAGGATTCCTTGGAAAGACTTCTGCCCAAAGTGGGGATTCTAGGAGTCATAGATGGATGTGGAGAGATAATATGAAAAGATGTTGGACGATCCAAAGGCTTGAGAGGTGTGGGTAAGGGGGTAGAGGTGGGGGCCTTTTATAAGAGGGAGGATGGTCACTTTTGGAAGGTCTTGAAATGTTACTTTATTATAAAATGATTTTAGGAATTTAAAGGTCCCACAATGATATATTTCGAGGATAAGGTGATAAGGTATCGAAATAAACCTATCCAATAGGTTTTTGACAAGTTTAATTCTTAGATTATATCTTATCTCTTCATTTTATTTAAATAATTTATTACTGAGGTAATCACCGCATCATCATGTTGTCATAAATAAATGTATTTTTTTAATGTCTCAAAATTATAATAAAATTACCATGATGTAGGATATATTTTTATATTTCCAATTACAATTTATAGTAAAAGATATCATTTATATAAAAAAAACTGAAATGGTTTTACTTAGGTGATACAAACTTTGGTTATATTTTCCTTTATTTAAAAAATAACTAGTACTCTGCCCGTGCAAATGCACGGGACTATTCAATTTTCTTTCAAATATTGTGGTTCTGTGTCATTCAAAAAAATTTGTAATGTCGTTTTCATGAATATACTGTTCAGAATAAAATTATGAAAATGAAGTGAATGGGGTGGCCATGAAATTAGGAAATAAAGTGAAGACTAATTGTGATGGAGATAGAACATGATGGAATGAAAGAGTTAGAGATAAGATACATAGATAAAACAGAAGGTGAAGGTGAAGGTGAAGTTGAAGGAAAGAGACAAGGCTGTGATAAATTGTTGAAGGTATCCTAGAGAGAATTGAAATGTTAATGGAATTTGAAGGGAGCTGATGGGCTTGAAAATATGTTAGGGTGAGGATTAGGATGAAGCATGATTTCGTTTGGTGTGGTTTCATTGAAATCTAATATAGTTGGGAGTTCATATTTTTAAACTATCATCATCATAAATTAATTTCAATTTATGATTAAAATATTATAACACACCATTGTTTTAATTTATTAAGAAATTTTAACATTATTTTAATATATATATATATGTGTGTGTATGTGTTTGTTAATGTCTACGTCCAGATTCCATAAAAAATGATTAAAATTATGCACTATCGAACTAATATAGTGGAAAACTAATTATTCCATCTCATAATTAACCTATAATGAAACATGTTTATATGATGAAGTATGAAAATTAATCAATTTCCATAATTGTAAAAGACAATATAATTCAATATGAATAATCATAGGACTTGAGTAACTATTCCCAGAACATTAGATTTTCAAGAGATGTTCACTTTTTTAATACACAATGAAATTTATTGCATTCACCCACATCCAGGGACACATGAATTAAACTATAAATACCCCATCAATTCCACATTAAGAAGTTACTGTAAAACATAGACGTTTTTTGATAAGAGGAAATAGTCAAAATGTGCAGAAACTTTACATTGATGCTAGATCATCCTTGTAGAATCAAACGAGAACCAAAGAATTCCAAATAATCTACATCAACTGTATAACGTCCCTAAATAAGGAAAATAGTAGAACATGAGAAAGGGTCCATTTGTGCCATATATGTTTTTTAAAAATTCAGTCTAGACTTTAATACGTGTGTGTGACATATGGATGTAAGAATCCTGAAGATCAAAGTAAAAACAGTTCAAGAAAATCTAGCAGTAGTATTACCTGGAATTTATTTTCAGAATAATAGGTAAGAATACAGCATATCATCACCTAAAAAATCATCCAACATGTATATCTGCTGAAAATGAAATTTTTAAAAATTAACACTACATACTAATAAAGTTATGCAGTACAATGATCAGAGTACATATAATATATATTCAAAACAAAAATAATATGTATACTGTGCATGCAATCATTGACAAATATAAGGACAAAAATAAAATCAATATTAAATATATAGTAATAGAACTCGTAATCAAAAGTACGAATGGAATATGATTCACTTACCCAACAATAAAGAAGGCTTTGATAGGAAGGAGAATATATATTTGTTATTATGTGTTTAATATTGGACATTTAACTAATTTATGATTGATAAAGAGCATCGTAATCCTCAAATATATGACCTATATGATTAATTTATGGGAGCCAAGTGGGGTTACATGTTGCTGTGCATGTCAAATTTGAATAAAGATGTTACCATTTCCATGATGATTATGTACCTTGCAACAGATTTCATCATCTGTTTCTCTACCAAATTGACTCCACCATATATTTAATACCTGGTGGAATCACAGGTATAGCAGTCCACAACTATCTTGTTATTTTCATGGTTTGAAATAAAATGCATAAGTTGCAATAAACAGGATGGGAAAAAGAAGAAACATAACCTTTAATTTCATTAAAGAAATCACATTGTTACTTCGTTTTCTTCCTCGGTCACATATAGAATGAAATTACCTGCAATAACATGTCTCCAATGATGGATCCTCCGCTTGTTGCCATAATCCCAAGGCCATATCAGCTCCAACGCAGCAACACTACAACATATACTTAATTGAATAAACAGAATCTATTAGTATCAGAGTTAGCAGCTTGATTTAGTTCTAGAGCCAATGGTAATGTATGTGTTCATTTGATATATGATCATGAGGTTTCATGTAAGAATAAAAAATTGAAAATTTATAAAAGAATAAAACACTTGATGGTTGTGTACCTTTGAATAGGTTATCCTCCTTTGTTATTCTTTCTTCACTTGCACAGACACACTTTCTGAAGAACATATCCAAGCCTCTGCCTCATGTGATCTCTATATTCATCAAAAAATAACCATGAAAAGCCTCAGGCATCTTAAAAAAATGTAGATTCGTGGTTGCATTTGCGCGCTGTGCTTCAAGCATGAAAACTCCATGATTCTTCTTTTCAACTGATGAACCCCTGCAAATAAAAAAAATTATTGTATAGTCATCTTCACTTCATAAAACATAGAGGTTCATGTGTCTTCTTATTCGTGAGTACTAGGAGCAGTGGTTTTTCTACCTCACATACAGCATAAGAATCATTTTCCTTCCTGTAGATGGTGTAGATTCTACCTTTATTCAAGGACTCGTCAAGTGTGGTTTTCATTTTTTAATGCCTCCAGTTCATCTTTATCGTGTAGGAGGGGTGTGTAGAAACACTTCTAAATTGTGCTGTATTTTTTGTGAAATGACATCACCCTTTTCAAATGTTGTAAATGTTCATAAAAATAAATACATTAAAATCTATCATGAAATCCATTTTTCTAAAATTTTAATTTATGGATACATGATTAAAGTGATAGGAATCTACTGTGAGGATTACCATTTGAAGTTGAGTACTCCTATTTCTATAACAATTTGAACTTCTATCACCTGGTTTTTCCCTACAACCATGTCATGATGACCTAAAATCATATTGAAACTATGAATCATATAAATCTATATAATAATGGTTACATTAATTCCGTAATGATAAATTTTCATAACATGGACAAGATCGTTCAATTTAAAAAACATCTCAACTCAAACTATTGTTTCCAAAGATAATGCACCTTAGAATGTGTGAATAAAGTAGTGACCAACTCATAATGAAAAAGCCTCATGGTGTGAGTTTATCCTATCCACCCCCTAAAGAAGTTGGTTCATGATCAGTGAAACATAAATTTAACCATAATGTCAAGAAATAAAATACATGCTCCAATATTTGTTTTTGCTACAGTTACGTTAAAGGTAATTTTGGATTGACTACGTTTTGATGCAGGTTAGAAAAATTCGATAAAAACAAAACTACATAGAAAAGAGAACACCATAAATAAAAAAGTCTACCACCATAAAACAGATAACCAAAAACCAGTAAAAAACAGATTGAAAAATAACTGTAATACAAATCAGAATATATCCTATAACAGGCATGTTTTAGAAAATAATCTGTCAAATATGGAACCCTTATAAGAACCATATGGAAACATACATGTCTAAGTTTTATTCAGACAACCCAAATAACATAAATTTTCAAACAGTCTAAACAAAATTTGTAAATCAATATGTGCAGAAATTGTCAACCAACCATCACCTCTTACACCTCTTATAGTGAGGTTTCAAACAATATGAACAGAAATTTTTTTGTTTGTATCATTCCCTTAACTAATTTAGTTGTATACTCATCCTCGTAAGGTAATGAAAATTAATTATATATTAATGGAGAATTGAAAATATTGACCACAAACTAAATACAATATGTACCCAAATGGGTTTGACTTAGGATGTAGTTAGGAAAACCCAATTGAAAATTATTGAAGATAGGATCCCTGAATACCGAAGGATTTTGAAATATGATTGTAGAAAATTTTACAGATTCAAAAAATGAAAGAACATTCACTAATATTGACATAGTAAAATAAGATAAGATACATACCTTTTGCTGGTTCAAGGGGTTATAATATGGTAAATAAAAAGGAATTAGTGCATTCATGAATACACATTCCTCAAAAATTTACGTCAGCTTTCCTAAGATTTATTTTTTGCACTGTCTATACCTATTTTCATTGTCTATACCTTTCTATACTTGTTTTCACTGTCAATAACATCCATATCTTTTTTCACTGTCTATTATTGTAGTACCTGAAATGTAGATGCAATGTTTATACCTGTCTATACCTATTTGTGTGGTCTATACCTTTCAATACTTGTTAGCACTATCAATAATATTTTCAAACATAACACGAAAAAGTTGAAAAAAATATTTCAACCTTAAGTATTATTGTAGTGAAATGGCATGAGTAATGCAGAAGCCCAGATTTAGGTTCATGAATTAGTAATAAATCTCATACCTGACATGTAAAGATGTTGTGGGAGGGAATAACAAACTGGGATAAAAATCTTAAAACCAAGGAGTGAAATGATTGAAAAAACCATACAATAAAATTTGAGTAGGTATTTATTCTCATAGCTATAAAATCAGAAAAGAAAAATTGTTCCTGAATAGCTAAGTAAAAAATATAGAAGTGAAATGACATTAGTAATGCACACGAAAGGATTCCGGTTCGTGAATAGGTAATTAAAATCATTCATGAAGTGTGGAGATGATGAGGGAGAGAATAACCTACTGGAAAACGAAATTCCAAACCCAATAAATGAAATGGTAGAAAAAATAAGACAATAAAATTTGAATAGTTAATTAATATCATACCTGTAAAATCAGAGATCAAATTTTGTTAATTTTTTCAATCATAACATCAAAAAGTATAAAAAAATTGAACCCTCAGTATTATAGAAGTTAAATGACAATAGTAATGCAGAATCAAGGATTAAGTTTCATGAATAAGAATGAAATCACATACCTTATTTGTGTTGATGATGCGGGAGGGAATATCCTACTGGAAAATGAAATTCCAAACCCAATAATCCCTAGAATAGTCGTATGAAACCATAGTTGCAAGTAGAGAGAAACCCTAGTCGCGTGTACAAAGAAACCATTGTTGTGAGTATAGAGAAACCCTACTCATGAGTTATGAACCTAACATGAGGATTTGTTATACGGAATACAGAGAAACCGTAGTCACGAGTTTGTTGATGGTTCAGTCCTCGAGGGCTTGGTTGTCGGCGAGGGTAAGCCCGAGGGTGTCAGAGTCATGAGAGAGAGGCACGGTGAAGTAGTCGGGGTTTATAGGAGATAATGGGAGACGGATGTTGGAGAGAAGATGAGGGAAGGAGGTTGCAGATGATTGGAGATCTGAAATCGTACTCCTCGACGGTATCAGAGCCGCGTGAGAGAGGCAAGGTTTGTGGGAGATAATGGGAGAGGTATCGCCGGATTTTGGAGGGAATAGGAGAAATGAGGTTGTAGAAAATGGGAGATCTGAAACACTAGGTATTGAGGGATTCGATGGTGATGGAGAGATGAAGGTTGATATGGTCAGGGTTGGGAGAGAAATAGAAGGATGTAATCCGGTATTTTGGAGGCATGGATAGCTACTGGAGTGACACGTAGTTGTAAAAACCCTTACTTTAGTAGGTATATAGATATTATAAAAGATCATTGTCACACTAAAGTGACTCCATGGGGTCCCAAAGTTGGAAAAAGGAATCCCATGGTCGGGCATGACTCAAAAAATATCATTAAGACACATGGATGGGTAAATTTATAACATTATGATATTATTTTATTACCATTAACTACCCGATTACTAATTAATCACGATAATTAAAGATAATTTTCATCATTACTATTCATAATGTCCATAAAACAAAAGAGTCTTAATTAAATAATTTAGAACTTATTATTCCAAATATGGAAATTATTTTAGAAAATTCCAAACATAGAAATTTCACTAATTAATTTAAAAATAATTCTCGTTATCAAAACCAATGACACGTTTTTAAGATGTAAAATTTATCAAAAGATTGACTTGATTTTACCTCAAATTGAAAAGTTAAATTACTTCCAACGACAAACATTGTATTAAGTGATAAAAACATATTTCAATTACACTTTAAAACCAATTAAAAGTACAATCTAACTATATAAATAAATTATATGAAAAATATGTTTTGAAGTAAAATGCAATATTTTTCACTATTCATTAAAAATGAACATTAGTCAGAAAAATACCAAAAAATTATTCAAAGTAAATTTGATATTAAAAATTAAAAAATGATGTCCATTATACCAAATTCAAAACATAGAAGTTGCAATAATTAATTTTATAATTAATTCCTGTTGTCAGAACAAATAGTGTTTTTTAGGAAATAATATCTTTCAAAAGACTATCACTTGTTTATGTCCAATTTCATAGTGAAATTAATTACAATTTCCACCATTGGATTAAATGGTAAAAATATATTTTAACTAAAATTTAAACCTAATTAAAAAATAATAACCTAAAAATATAAATAAATTAGATTAAAAGGATGTTTTGAATTAAAATTCAGCAATTTTGAGTATTCATTAAAAATAAACATTATCGGAAAAATAACAAAAATTTACACAATGAAAATTTTGACTTCCCAAATCTAAAGAAGAGTTTATTTTTTCAAATATAACTTATAATATTGAAAAAAATTAGTTTTAAAAAGGGTTTTCCATCAAAATCTGGTTAATCAACCGTTTAAAGAACATTAGAATATTTATGCTGAAAATAAAATTTTGTTCTTATTTTAAGCCTATAAATATTGTCGGATAAATGTAAAAATATTTAAAAAACATATATAATAATTTTTGTATGATGTTCTGTTCATTCCAGCCATTACAACTATTAGGGGTTAACTACCATTGAAAATAATATTGTTATATTATGAGTGTGCAATGTAAGATTTCAAAGAAAGTCGTTGTTGCCTATTGGGTACCCCATTGAACATATAATTCACTTTAAAGTAATATTAATATTTTATTCACAAATATTAATAAATATGAAAAAGTCATATTCTTTATTTACCTAGTATGTTACACCCTTCCCCAATTTTGGTAATTGTGTCCTCCCAATTTTAAAATTGGACTCAGAAACATCATTGAAATCCCCACATTGGAAAAGGAGTAAATTAAACTATCACATTAAAAGAATGAATGAAAAGTACAATGGTCAACCGAGTTAACCCATACTAGGATTCCATGTAGGATATAATGGATATGGAAGAGAATACAATGGGTAAAATTCTGATGGAGGGTGATAGAAAACTTGATTAGAAGAAAAGTTAACCACCAGAAAATAACAAACTTGTGATGAGTTAAACGTTATTTGATTCCCCAGTTGGAAAAGTTAACAGAAAACGTTTTTTTAAGATACATTTCATTGAGTAATTTATTTATGAGCACAACTAAATCATAACGAAACATACATGTCATGTTGACTATCATCTCATACTAGATTTCTTACAAAAACTAATATTTTCTCCAAAAGATGAGTATTTAGGATGACTTGTTCATATTAAGAGCGCTATAATCAACTTCTTGAGAATCATCTAATCCAAAAAATATAAACAATATATTTACCATGTCTTTAGACCTAAACCAAAACCAAAATTGTTAGTAAAAGATCAGATAATACCCAAAAGGATTATCCCTTATAAAAAGAATTACTACACTTAATCTCCAAAATTCAATAAAAAGAACCCAAGGATCAAGAAAGACCATTAAATAAACAGCTATCCATAAAATTCATAAAAGTAATCAAAACTAATATTGAAACATGATTCTATGAAGGATTTAATCACATAGTCTTCCAAGGTAAATCTTAACATTTATCCCCAAATAACATCAGTTTCTCTTAAAGTCTCATACTACAATGTAATTAACCTAATCACATATCCTCCATGATAGGTTAATCATTTCCATAGATAACCCAAAATCAACTTATTCCTGATTCCTAAAATCATCTAACTAAAAAGAATTAGTCATACTAACCAGAGACTTCACGTAGTCCAGTGGTAGGCGATAAATCCCAGTCGCACATTGGTTGGGGGGTTCGATTCTTGCAGCTTCGTCTGACGCGACGTGTTGTCACACGGTCTGTGTTTTTTCCTTTATCCCAATTAATATAATTCTTAAAACATTCCCCAAAAAGAGATAAAATATTCAATAATAACTATAATGTAATTTAACCTCAGGTTTATCTCATGACTTTCATTTTTCATCATAATATATTCTAACCCATAATTACCTCAAAATAATGATTATATATACCATAATGGTCACCTTTATAATTATTACCTGAACATCCACATCGAGTTGGTTCTCTCGTTAATGAAGCATTGGAGAACTCACCAAGGTTCAAGTGGTTAATCATGACTCCTTGTAGCTAGTCGAGAATAACAAATATATTTCTCATTGCAGCTCCCATATCATTCAGATGTTCATTCAGAAAACTGTCACAGTTTTCTTCACAACCACTATTACTTTAGTTCCTGATAGATCCAGACATTTACTAAAACCAAAAATGTCAGTGTGAGTATATCAGTAAAATCATCATGTACTAATGAGTAAGATAAAAATTAAGATATACTTATCCAAGTTATCTTAAACTCATTCCAACTCTCAAAAATAACAATGACTCCTTCTAATATACTAACCATTGTGGTTATACACAACTAGTCACTTATGCTTAAACAACACTCTAACCTATAAGGTTATCTAAACCTACCTTTGATACAAACAATAAGGACTCGGCCTTAAAACATTACAAAATCATGAATTAAAAGAATAATTTAACATTGAGGATCTTTTTTGGTTTATTGTTTTAGAGAATGAAGACATAACTATTACAACTCAAAGATTACAAAGTAGACACTTCTACTTAGTTTCCATATTTTCATCAAATAAAAACTCTTGAAAAGAAACATGTCTTGTTCCAGGTTTTATATAGTATTCCTTTCAATGATCCCATCCTTGACCATATTCATCTTTATGTCCTGTGGAAAAAATTTCAACAAACATGGGATGAGCATTAAAAGCTCAGTTAGAGATACACAAGGAAGGGAAACTGTTAGTTTTTCAAAACAATAAGTAAATCATGAATACTTTATCGTAAGTAATACTTTTCACCTTTATGAAGTAGTAAATACTCTTCACTGAATAAAAGATCATTTCTTACCCTTTTGTAACCAAAATATCGCCATACAACCCATATAAAGAACACATAACATATAAAGGTAACTTGGGAGGTAAACATACTTAAATGGAATAACCATACAGTAATCTTCCACACATGTCATTAAATGGAATAGCCATACGGCCGACTTCCATACCCAATGAATTTGAGGTTATAATGTAACCACCCGTCCTGGTCATCATGGCACTACCCATCATTTTTTATCACGTAACAACCCATCAAATATACAAGTAAAATTATAAAATCATAAGACAGAAAACAAATATAAAGGAAAGAAAACATTTCCAAATTTCAATCTAATATATCACTAATATATATTGACATAACAAATCCATTATCAAAACCATTTTCAATACCAAAATACATAATAGAGTATATGGTATTTATTTTCTTTTAAAAACATTATGTCTTGTTTAGGAAACCAAAGATCAAATAATACTCGCGGTGGTGGAAAAGTCGTTGTCACCACGTATTTTAAAAGAAGCATTCCTTTTTTTCATTTAGTAAAATGATTCAAAGAAAAATATTCCATTGAAATTAAAACTAAAAGGTGTTTATAAAATGTATAAAACAAAGTCTTGTATAAAAAAAATATGCCTCAATGAAACGAGATTGAGACGAAGTCCCTTACAAAGATGGTATCCTTATATTAAGGATAAATCAATTACGTAATTATGTGTGACAAATATAAATACCCCCAATATAAGTGGATATTAAGTGTAAAACAATCAGAGGTCATCCACACATATTCATAGCATGACATAATCAAGAAGTAGATGTTTAACCCAAAGAATTGAAATTAGATTAAGAAGTTCCCTTGCAAAAATTTAATAGCCTAATGGCGTCACATTAAACATCAACAAATGAGATGATGAGAGATACAAAGGGTACCTCATCAGATGGACATAAAATTTACTGCAATAAGGATATATAATAACATATCCCAACATAAGAATATTGTAATTAAAAGACCAAACAAAAATAAGTCTTTTAAAAAGAGGAGGGTGAATGGTTCCCTTACCGATTTGGGTAACTTTCGAAACGTACACCCCATGAAAGAAGGGTCATATAATGAAGATTAAATACCCATAAATTAAATTATATTACACAAGGACTAAAATCATGGTCAGTACATACACCACACAGAAGTAAATAGTGGTAAATGTATCATGAATCTCACGGGAATAAAAAGTGAGATAAAAACCCCTTACCTCGTTGTATTCAATCGAGTCATATGACCAAAAGATAATAAACCAAAAATTAATCATATAATAACATGAATATAAAAAGAATCATGATAATATATATGAAATTTCAGTACACAATACACCAAATAAAGTAAATAAGTGGCGAACAATGGACATCTCTTGGAATTAAAAGTGAGATAACAAATCCATTACAAAACTTTGGCAGTCTAACGGCGCCACATAAAACATACAAAAATTGATTGATGAGATCAGATATGGTCAATAATAATATGAACATAATAATTACAGTATTATAAATATAAGAGAACATCCCCCAACATAATAAAGAGGATGATAAAAGGAATAACATAAAAGAGAGTACATAAAAAGAAATGGAGAGGTAGGATCCCTTACCCCAACTCCGACATGTCTTGTTCGTTTCATTATATTCCCAAATAATAAACATTGGTAAATTTATAATTGATTAATTACTTCCTTTAATTTTTATTATTAAATTAATATCACATATTATAATGTTATAATAATTTGATACTTATGTGAGTTCATATCAGACGTTTCGGTCGATGTTCGGTACATGAGTCAAAAAATGGACTTCTTATAATTACATGACATTCATGTGGTAAAATTTTCACTAAATCCAGAATTATATTCATAATTTATATGTAATATCTATAATATATTTCCATAATATATATTTAATTATAATAGTACATAACATTTGGAGATGAGAAATGAAATGCACCGTTTATGGAGACGGTAAGTCGTACGTACGCATGAACACTACTTTCATTTATATTTCATAATTTAATGGAATCAAAACATAATGAGACATAGGTATATTATAATTAAAGTATAATATATATGTTATATATTTAATATAAGTTCATAAATTCTATCCTTTATACGTTCCACGTATGGCGGGATCGAGTCATATAACCTTGAGGGGCGGTAGTCCACACTTCCTAAAATGAAATTATCGCGTTTACCTATCATGGAAACAATAAAGGTATTAAATAAAAAATAAAGAGTCATAAGGAAATCCTAAACCTAATATATATCATATATAAATACAGTGACATCTTAATGTCCACCATGAGAGGTGGTAGGAGATAATTGAACAATCATCGTTTCGTGAGGCAGTAGTTCGCCGTCCACAGAAACAGTATGTTCTTCACCCATTAGATGGATTTGTGTGTAGGTGTATCAAGAATACTTCTCATATTAACATCATAGTATATATTCTATACTATTTTTGTTACAAAATAAAGGAATAAAATGATTTTAGGGGGTTTTAGAAGCAAAATAAAACAAAAGGACATAAGAGATAACATTACTTTTAAATCAGATAACTCTTTCTTATTTGAGACAAAGGCTTCTTTGGAAAGAGTTATTCCCAAATTGAGGCTTCTAAGTGTAAGAGAAAGATTTTTTGGAGATAATATGTGTAAAGGTTGGATGAGCCAATGGCTTGAGAGGTGTGGGTAAGGGGGAAGAGGTGGGGGCCTTTTATAAGAGGGGGAGGGTCACTTTTGGATGGTCTTGAAATGTTACTTTATTATAAAATGATTTTAGGAATTTAAAGGACCCAAAATGATATATTTACAGTATAAGGTGATAAGGGTTCGAAATCCACCAATACAATAGGTTTTTTACTAGTGTAGGTTTTATATTTTACCATATCTTTTCATTTCATTTAAATCGTTCATTAATGAGGTAATCACTGCATCATCATGGTGTCATAAATAAATTTATTTATTTAATTTATAACTATTATTAAAAAATTCCATGATGTAGGATATATTTTTATCTTTCCAATGAATAATTATAGTCTAAGAGATAATTTATATAAACCAAACTAAAATTGTATTACTTAGGTGATACGTACTTTGGTTATATTTTCCTTTCTTTAAAAATGATATGGAAAAAAGGTCATTCTCACAATAAAGTGATTCCATGGGGTCCCAAAGTTGTCATAATGAATCCCATGGTTGGCCATGAATCAATAAATATAATTAAGACACATGTATGGGTAATTTTATATTATTATGATACTATTTTATTACCCTTAACTACCCAATTACTAATTAATCACGATAATTAATGATAATTGTCGTCATTACTATTCATAATGTCATAAAAATATTATTAATTACATAATTTGGACCATATGATTCCAAATATGGAATACATTTTACCAAATTCCAATCACAGAAATTTTAGTAATTAATTTAAAAATAATTCATGTTATCAATACCAAATTCGGGTTTTGAAGAAGTAAAATTTATCAAAATATTGACTTGTTTTTACATCCAATTGAAAAGTGAAATTACTTCCAATGAACAAAATTGTATTAAGTGATAAAAAAAATAATTCAATTACACTTTGAACCCCATTAAAGGTACAATCTATCTATATAATTAAATTAGATGAAAAAACAGTTTTGAAGTAAAATGCAATATTATTCACTATTCATTAAAAATGAACATTTGTCAGAAAAATACAAAAAAATTATCCAAATTAAATTTTATATTACATATTAAAAAATGATGTCCATTTATCAATTTCAAAAAATAGAAGTTGCACTAATTAATTTTACAATTATTTCCTGCTGTCAAAATAAATAACGTGTTTTTAAGATACAATATCTATCAAAAGATTGACACTTTTTTTGCCCAATTTCAAAGTGAAATTTATTCCAATTACCACCATTGGATTAAATGGTAAAAATATATATTTAACTACAATTTAATCCCAATTAAAAAGATAATATGACCATATAAATAAATTATATTAAGATAAGGGTTTGAATTAAAATACAACATTTTTCACTATTCATTAAAAATGAACTTTATCAGAAAAATAACAAAACATTACAAAAAGTACATATTAACATCCCGATTCTAAAGAAGGATTTTATTTTGTCAAATATAACATTTAAAATTGACCAAAAAATTAGTTTAAAAAAGGGTTTTCCATCAAAAGGCGGTTTATCGACCTTTTAAAGAACATTAAAATATTTATGCTTAAAATAGAATTCTTTTCTTATTTTAAGCCTTTATCTTTTATTGGATTGATGTAAAAATAATTAACAAAAATATATAATCATTTTGTAAGTAGTTCTGTTCGTTCCCGCCATTACAACGGCTAGGCATTAACTACAGTTTAAAATAATATTATTATATTATTAGTGTGAAATGTATGATTTCAAAGAAACTCATTGTTGTGTATTGGGTATGCCATCAGACATAGAATTCCCTTTAAAGAAATATTAAAATTTTATTCACAAATATTAATAAATATGAAAATTTCATATTCTTTATTTACCTGGGTTGTTACAAGCACCACTAGAATTTGTCTGATATAAATAGCCTATTTGGAATGGATGACCATAATAAGTGATTAATAGATGATTTATCATACATGGAGGTATTATCTATTAGACTGAAAAATAATGTTGTGACATTTTTTTGGACTAAATCATTTTAAATATCTCTCATGTAGATAAAGGGAAGACTGACTTCAGCTCTGATCCCAATTCTTCATGAGACGGGCAGAAGCTATACTATTTACTAGAGATGCTTCAGCTATTGGGATTGGTAAAATAAAAACAAAGGGTTATGATGTTGTTGTATATGGTTCCCTCCATCTGAGGCCTCACAAGTGGGATTACCTTATAGAGAACTTTGATATAGATGTCATTGGTCATTCCCTATGCGATTTGGGTCACTACTTATTGGGTCAGCTTTTTTTATACACAATCGTTAAATTATTAAATACATCACCAATCAGTAAGAATATAATATAAGGATTCAATGGTAAGTTGAATACCTTCAATCAATTGAATATGAGCTTTCTTACACACCAAGAAAGGGTAATATTGTATCTGAAACCATGAGTTAGAAGACCCAGATGAATGATCTCAATGAGGCTTGCTGTGAGAGGTATAAGATGGATTTATTTTCTAGGATACACCCCAAAGATTAGGAATAGAATGTGAAACAATTATTTGCAGATCTAGTAGTGATATCCTACCTTCTAGAGTGGGTATGTATGTAGAAAATATCTGATTCTAAGGGCCTCATTTTGAGGGAGAGAGACACTACAGTGAACCCACCTATAGATTGGGTTTCTTATGGACGTAAAACAATCATGTTATATAGCCATGTATGGGTGTCTTCATATATATTTGAAGTGATGATGAGGGAATAACATTCCTTTTTATGGGAAATTAATCCGGATTTTATTATGATGTAGAGTGATATCTACCGTTAGTATTTGTTGTCAAGTATGAAGAGGCTTATATAATGTTTCATCACTAGATGTTCCACATGTCTGTTGGTGAAGTATAAGAATCATCAATATGTAGGCCTTCTACAAACTCAATCCATTCCAGAGTTGAAATTTAATTACAACACCATGGAATATTCTATAATAATTTTTAGATCCTCTCGATGCTACGATATGGTATGGGAGGTATTGATATATGGAACATGTTCGTGAAGTTCATGCTAATATAGGTGAATGTATTTGTTTATGAGATGGGAATGATGTATATTTGAGTGATAACTAGACATCATGGTGATACTAGTTATTTAATTTTGGATAGACACGCTCAGTTTAAATTGTGGTTCTTGAAGGGTTTCCAAAAGGCATTGGGTTTACAGGTTCTATTGTGTACAATATATCACCATTATACTGAAGGTTTGTTTGAGCAGAAGATGTAGGTTTAAGAGGATATGATACAATGATTCATCCTTGATTTCGAAGGTTCATGGTAAAATCATATCCCTATGGCTATGTTTTAGTTAAATAGAAGATTTCACGAAACAATTCTGAAGGATCCATATGAGGACCCTTTGGTAGGCTATGATGTTCACCTCTATGATTGCAAGAGGTCAGCGATGAAGCACTATTGCGACCATGTCTCGTTTAGGAGACATCCGAGAAAGTCAATTTGATCCATAAGTGTACATATACAACAAAATTTTTGAAGAAGTATTATACTAATCGATGTCATTTACCTATGGAGTTTGAGGTAGGACATTGGGTCTTTTTGTGTGTATCACCTATAATGGGTCATAGAAGAATCTTGGGATAGGGAATTTTATCACCTTGTTATGTCGGGCCTTTTGAGAGGGTGGAGAGTGCTAGTACAGTATCCTATCATTTGTTGTAGCCACATAGGTATTGTAACATTCCAAATTTCTTTCACGTATCTCATCTTCAAATGTACCATCCTAAACATTTTCATTCATTTTACCTCATTGATATCAAGCTTTAAGAGGCTGTGTCCTTTGAGGACTATCTGATATTTATCATTTATCGAAGAATTAAGGCTCTAGAAGGTGGTCCAGTTCCTCGAGTCCGATTTTTATGGTAGCACTGATGCATACACCATGATACATAGGATTGGGAGGCCGATGTATGAGCACAATGGCCAGAACTCTTCTTAGACAATGTTCTACCACCCTCAAAAGTGAATCTCAGGGATGAGTAATATTAATGATGGGAGGTTGTGATTTCCAAGATTTTCTCTAAAATTAAAGACTATATTCTTGGTGTAATTTCCATTATACATCCCTAATACTAATTTATAATAGATTCAAGGAGGTCTTCGATCCATTTGGGGCTCATTCAGACCCCATTTCCCGGAAATTGGAAGAAAAGACTATACCGAATGGTTAGTAGAAGGTGTGCAACGCAACACACATTGTTTCTCTAAACTGTGTGGTCGCAAGAATTGGGAACCTAGGATCCATATAGATCTTAAAAAATTTTGATACCCTAGGATAATGACCATGAGGTTCTATAGAGAGTTTTGGATATCGAGGTTTTCATGGATTGTATGTGTTTAGATAAATTGGGCCTTTATGACCATTTATAGTAGATATTGGTGCATTGTTGGAACATTGTTTTCCAACCATGTGATCAAAACATGTGACCTTGTCTTTATGTGTGAATTTAATATTTTCACCCTCATAAATGATTTTAATACTATTCATATTTTTTTCATCCTTTTATCCATAGTATTTTTCTCTCCTCCATTGTATGAGATCCTCCAACCTCTCAAACTATGGATTGAGAACTTCCTCTATACAAACACCAAATCAGTCTCCTCCAGATCAAACAAAAAGAGAGAGGTGATATTGTAGAGACCCGAATCTTGACGTACATGGAAAATAAATTATTTTTGCGGAATAATTAATACAAAACAATAACATACACACAAGGACTATAATAGATTAGTGTCTATGGAAACTAAGAACGTAATCTTATAATCGTGGTGAAAGATCTTCAACATCTCCCATAAAGAACTTTAACTTTTTGTTTCCTTACCTAAAACCTTTCATTTAATCCTGGGGGAAAATAAAACATAAAAAGGGTGAGCTCAAATGCTCAGTAAGGGTAAGCATTGATAAAATAAAACATACCATATAAATTTGAACTTAAAAACATGAACATAATGTTTAAACATCAAAATCTTAAGCAACGACATAAAACATGGAAGTACATAAGGCATAGATTATAATGGAACATAAATCGTGATAAAATAGCATGGGAATAAAACATGTAATTGTGGAATACATTAAGTACATGTAATAATTTCCATAGTAGCCAAGGCATTGCTGCCAAGACCATCTTAGTGGACAAATTCGCTTTCGGAATTGAGTTCACTCCTCGTTCCAGTCCTGTAATACTGAACAGTATTAACTTAACATTCCATCCATGTTTATCTCATGATATATAAATATTTACCCAATGCATTGGAGGGACATATAGGTCCCACCCATCTCATATTGAAATCATTCTTTCGTGTGGCACAATATAAACATAAAACATTCATCATAACCCACGAATAAAATGGGTTTCATAAACATCATTCCATCATAACGTAATCCATACAAAAAAATTGGATATCATTTCATCATTAGAAAAGTGAAACCATGTAAATCATAGAGACATGATACTTGAAACATAAACATGTGAAATAATGTTAACTTAGATGAAAATGGTTTTGATAAAACACTCAAAATGAATTCTTGAGGAAAATATCCTTTTTTCTTCAAAATCATTTTCTTTTCACATAATGTCATGCAATTTTAAAAAAAAAATTATTATTTTTTAAATAGTCATGAAATATTTTGGAGGAAGCTTCATGAAAATAAGTCTTTATAAAACTGAAAAAATCCTTGCATTCCGTATATGTTAAAAAACATTCTTCTCGTACTTTTGTCGGAAAAGTCAAAAAAGTACCTCGTAACATAAACAAAAGAAATATTCCTTACATACCAGGTAGTAAAAGAAAAAAAATGGGTAAAAAGGACTTTAAACATACATTAAAACACTTTTATAAAACATGGACATGGATGATATAAATAACCCCAATAAATACTTACGAATAAGAAATCTCGGATAAAAATGAGATTTGCAAAATTATCCCTTTCCTTAGGACCGATATGCTTCGTACGTATCTGAAACTGCTGTATAATGATTTAAATAATGTCATTGACTTATTACAGAATCATATTCATTGTTATGATATCATATATGTTTCACTTATGACTTTATATTACCCGTTCTTTTGTAAATTCAATGATAAAGCAGTATTTTGGGTAAAATAAATTCATTTATCGTATGTGTTTCGACTTGTCGTTATTGATATAATTACTTATATACTGATTTAAATAATTATATAATGTAAAACATGATTTATATATAATATATATTCATCATATACATATATATATTATATATCAATAAATGGAATGAAATACACCGTTCATGGAGACGGTAGGCCGTACGTATGCATGAACACTGTTTTCGTTTCCTTATTGAATTGAATAAAACTATATAGAAGAAATATATATATATATATACATAAATCCAGTAGAATTATTATTTCATATATTTCATTATTATTCATTATATAAACTTTATGATCATTCATTTTTTGTCAACATGGAGAATGAATCTCATCACGTCGTGGAGACGGTAGTCCGTACGTGCGCACAAGCGATGATATCATTCCCATAATTATTGAATAGAATTGGAGTGGATGGTATAATATATCAGAATCAGTATGATGTTATAATAACCATATATAGTTATTCTTTACACCATTATACCCATACATGTATGTTGTTGGGGGGGAAATAGATTTCACCACGGCGTGGAGACAATATTCCGTACATACGCACACGAGAAGATTTCGTTTTCCGTAGGATGGATAGATGGAGAAATAGGGTTGTTTCATATTTATTATAACATATCAGTATATTAGTGATACTGATTTTATTACTTCATAATGAAACAAATAATTAAGAGGGAGAAGAAGAAGAATGGAATTTGAAGAAAACGGTATAAGGTATTACCTCTTTCTCGAAGTGCCTCCTTTAAACGTTCTATTTTGGCAATAGAGTTGGTCTTTTGATAATACCAGTACCTATATAAGGTTTCTAAGAAAGTGGGGAAGTTAAATTTGAAGAGGTTTTCCGAGCTTGAAGGCTCAAATTGGTGTGCAGATGAGAGGGAGTAGGTGCCCTTTTATAAGGGAGGAGAGGGGAACCTTTGGAAATATAAGAAAATATTAATTTATATTAAATCCCAACCCCACATAAAACTTCAAAAATGACTCAAATACAAATATTATATGATATAGGGTTGTAATATCATCATCCAATAAAATTTAGACATTTTAGGAATTTATTTTAAACATTATCAACTTGATTTATCCTTATTTAATCAATTTAATTTTATTTGTGGTAATAACATTATAAATTTAAAATTATTGTAAATAATTACTTATTTGTTGTTAATTATCAATAATTGGATAATTTATAACATTTTAGACCATATAAATTTATATTTATAATTTTTAAATATTTTTGTAATTTTTAAACAATTTTATAATATGTTATTTTTATAAAATAACAATAGTGTCAATTTTGACACTATTCATTTATTTGAATTTAAATAAAACATATACAGAAGATATGTTCGAAATAAAAGCTTTAATAGATTCATAACATGTCATATTTATCTATAAAATTCTTGGATCACATTAAATAGTTCATATAATATTTATTTTAATATTTTTAAAACCATTTATTTGATATTTCTCTTAATAAATAATTACTAAAACATTTTTGTATAATTATTTAATATACTTATTTTTTGCATAAAAATTAAAAATAAAATCCTATAATGAATCTAAATCTGTTAAATTTCACAATAATAATTTTACTCAAATTTATCATCTTAAAATCACAATATTTAAATTGTAATGTTTATTAAATTATGAAGGTGACAACTTTTGGATCATTTAAAATAAAATAATATAAGTGTCATAATCGCATTTATAAGGCTCCAAATTGTCATATATTAGACCATTGGATGATTATGTTTTACATTCACATGACCAATAAGTTTTGGTCAGGGTTTTGTGCCTTTTATGGTCACTATTAGTTTAATAAAAACTATATTCTCGATTTTTCACTAGATAAACAATTTCTGCATCACTATTGTGTCACAATTAACGATAATTATTTAATCCCTAAAAATTATAAATAAATTTATATGATTTCTATAATTTTATTATATTTCTGTAGACTATTCATGTTCGATATTTCATGAATTTTATCACTAAATTAAAATTATTATACTTATAAGATTTAAGAGAGTGACATGTTGTCACATTCTTTGGTTTTAAAAATAATTGAATTATTTTCATCGTCAAATGTCCATAAAATGAAACTAATACGACCCTTAGGTGATATGGGTTGACTTTTATCTATCATGGAGAATTTTGGCTTGTGTTAGGGCAATTTTATAATATTATATTTACCCTTAATTACCTGATTTACCTTTAACTAAGGTAAATAAAATTTACCGTAGTTACTATTCATAATTCCCAAAAATAAAAAGTATCCTATTAACATAATTTTAACCCACTGATTCCCAATATGGAATCAATTTTTCGAAATTCAATACAAAAAAGTTGTAGAAATTAAATTACAATTAATCCCGTTGTCGAAAGAAATCGGTTTTTTTTAAACCTTGCAAAAGATTGAATTGATTTAACCTATGAATTCAAGGTAAAATCAATGATAATGACATACAATATCTTAAATGGTAAAAATCTATTCTATTTATAATTTAAATACATTCAATATTATAATTTAACCATATAAATTATTAAGATGGAAAAAGTTGTTTTTAATTAAAATATAGCGTGTTTTTAGTATTCATTAAAATATGAAAGTTATCAGAATAATGTGAAAAATTTATCCAAGGTAAAATTTTATATCCTGATTCCAAATAATAATTTTATTTTGTAAAATTGAACTTATAAACATATCAAAAACTAGATTTAAAGTGGGTGTTCCATCAAAAGGTGGAAAAACTGCATTTTTTGAAAAATACTTATTTTACCCGAAAAATTTATTTTGTTCTTATACCATGCTCTAGAAAATCTATAAGATGAATAATGATGTAATAAAATTCAAAATTTACTTAATACTATTCATAACGGCTAGTTCTTAATAATATTATAATAATATATCATTGTTTAGTAAAACCTGATATTGCGTACAACACACGCTATCGAGGAAGGTCGCGATTGTGTGTAATGCAAGCCAAGTCAGGGTTGCGTGTAGTGCATGACTAGTTTGTTGTTTAATACAAAAAAATCCAACCATATTTCATTAATAAATTGAATATATATATATATAAATATACTCAATGTTGCGTAGAATAACTACTATCAAACAAACTTGAAAGGCTGTGTAACACGACCCAAGATTAGTGTTGCATATACTACAAGCTAATACGGTGTTGTGTATAACGCAAGATAATATTAGGGTATCATATAACACAATACATCAAATAAATTAAAAAGAATACTTCTGATAAAATCTCGGGGTGTTACATTCTACCCCTCTTAAAATGAATTTCGCCCTCGAAATTCGTCTGGGTTATAAATCGGTTACTATTTATAGAAACCCACATCGTAAAAAGGAATACTAAAACATAATTTTAAAAACTAAAGTATGAAGTGTATAGATTACCAAAAGTAACTCATCACTGGGTTTCCATATAGGATAACATAGGTGAAAATATGGATATGGAAGAAAAATCTAACCATCAAGTTCTAATGGAGAGTGGTAGAGAACATGGTTATGAAAAAGCCATCAATCACAAAGCCATAGATTTTTGATGATCTATGGTACCATCTGATTCATCAGATATAAGGGCACCAGGACAACATATTTTGTTTTCAAGATCATTTCGCTAAAGTTAATGAAATTGGAATTAGAAGAAATAATTTCATGATTTTGGTACATTCTCACCGTTGGTCATTCTTTAGAAAATTTCCACTTCATCTCTAATGAAGATTAATTTTTCATTCATGAAGTGTTAAAAGAACATGTGATAGAATGATGGGTCATTCCATCTGACTCAAACAAAAGGTTAGAAAATACATAAGTCCATCTATTGTGGGATTAATCATATGTGGTTCCTAAAATGGACTCATACTTCATATATCATACTGCTTAATATAATAAAACTAGTTTATACTAAATAGGTACTTCCTGTGGGCCAGTGGTAGGCAGTAAAGGCCTGTTACACTTTAGTTGTGGGTTCTATTCCCACAACCTTGTCTGACGCGATGCGTTGTCGCCCATCCAGTAGGTTGTCCTTTTTCTAAAACTACATTACTATAACATCCCATCAATAATATAAAAAGAGTTCTATCCTTAAACAATACTAACTTATGTCCAACATAATCAATTCCAATATTTAGGCTTATCTAAAATACTTCAGTCTAAGCTCATAGTATAAAGAAAATGATTACATGAAATGTCATATAACAATCACGTGAATGCCATCATTTATCCCTAATATATCATAAGATATATCTTGTTGGTCAAATTACAAACATGTGAGTACCTTAATCATGTATTCTCTTGGAAAATTAATACCCATTGAACCTTAGTGAAAACATGAATGTTGTTAAATTTTCACACATTCCACATACCAAAATCCCAAAAATTCTATATACTCAAACCATAATATCACATAGTTTTTATAGCAGTCATGAGCTGATGAATACAATCAAACCTCTCATTATCTTCTTATCCTTTCATTATGTGCATATCATCTACTTTACAAAAATATCTGAATTAACCTTTCATGGTTACCGGTACCATTCAATATATACTTTCAAATAATTTAGGAAAAAAAGTGTAACAATTCATAGATGATTCTTTATTCCAAAGAACCATACATTATTCTTTATAAACATACAATCATTCCACTAACTTATTAAACCAAAAAATGAGCTTCATCATTTCTTTCATCTCATATTTCATTTGAAGTCTCTTCATCATCATCCACATAAATACTACTCATATGACTATGCTGATTCTCTTCATCAGATTTTCCATTAAGGCATTGGTTTGCATAATGCCCATACATTCCACAATTAAAACATCTAATAATTGATGATGTCATAGCAATACCATTATCCCTTTCCATGGTGTTAACTGAACCTTTTCCTTTGCACTTATTGGCTTTGTGTCCTTCTTTTCCACACCCAAAGCATCTTCTAGCTCCTTTGAATCATTCTCACTGATGCCTCTTACCACATGATTTACATGAGAGAAATTGAATTTTTTTTCCTCTATGATCATCATGAAACATCATATTTATCTTATTAGCCGAGTCAGGAAACTTACCAAATTGGAGTTTATTGATCATATTACGAGATTGCTGATTCGACATAATAATGATGGTTGGACTTCCAAATCTCATTTAATTTGGTTTCCCATGAAGAATATCATTCCATTTTCCATCATATCCTCCATTATCATGAATCATCTTGTTTCCAACGATTTTCTAAAACCCAAAAAGAATAGTGTTAGAGGAAAAAATCGTGCTAGGGAAAACAACATAGTAAAGGGGGAGTACCCTCAATATCTAACATCATTAGTTAAATTCTATGATTTTTACCGTTGTTCTAGGACTATACCCTTATATGTATACTTATCCTTACGGACATCCCTAGACATACCTTAGAAATATCTCTAGGGATCTCACTAATGTTTTCACATCCTAGTTTCCAAAGGTTGACTAAACCTTTCCTCTGATACCAACTGTAGAGACACGAAGCATGATGTAAATGTACAATACATTACTTTAGAGGAATACTTAATAAATAACAAAAACAGACACACAAGGACTGTAATAGTTCAGTGACTTTGGAAACTTGGAATGTAATCTTCTAATCGTGGTGAAAAATCATCAACATCTCGCATAAAGATCTTCCATTTTTTGTTTCCTTACCTAAAACCTTTCTTTTAATCCTAGGGGAAAATAAAACATAAAAAGGGAGAGCTCAAATGATCATTAAGGGTAAGAATGGATAAAATAAAACATACCATATACATTTGAACTTAAAAACATGAACATAATGTTTAAACATAAAAATGTTAAGCAACGACATAAAACATGGAAGTACATAAGGAATAGATTATAATGGATCATAAATCATGATAAAATAGCATGGGAATAAAACTTGTAATTGTGGAATCCATTAAGCACATGTAATTATTTCCATAGTATCCAAGGCATTGCTGCCAAGACCATCTTAGTGGACAAAGTCCCTTTCGGAATCGAGTTCACTCCTCATTCCAGTCCTGTAATACTGAACCGGATTAACTTACCGTTCCAGCCATGTTTATCTCATGAGATATAAATCGTTACCCAATGTATTGGAGGGAGATATAGGTCCCACCCATATCTTATTGAAATCATTCTTTCGTGTGCCATAATATAAACATAAATCATTCATCATAACCCACGAATAAAATGGGTTTCATAAACATCATTCCATCATAACGTAATCCATACAAAAAAATTGGATATCATTTCATCATTAGAAAAGTGAAACCATGTAAATCATAGAGACATGATACTTGAAACATAAACATGTGAAATAATGTTAACTTAGACGAAAATGGTTTTGATAAAACACTCAAAATGAATTCTTGAGGAAAATATCCTTTTTTCTTCAAAATCATTTTCTTTTCACAAAATGTCATGAAATTTTAAAAGAAAAGGTTTTTTTTTGAAAATAGTCCTGAAATATTTTGGAGTATGCTTCATTAAAATAAGTCTTTATAAAACCGTACAAATCTTTTCATGCCATATAATTTAAAGAAACATTCTTCTCGTACTTTTGTCAGAAAAGTCAAAAAGTACCTCGTAACGTAAATAAACGAAATATTCCTTACGTACCATGTAGTAAAAGTAAAAAATGGGTAAAAAGGACTTTAAAAATACATGAAAACACTTTTATAAAACATGGACATAGATGATAGAAATAACCCTCGTAAATAATTAGGAATAAGAAATCTCGGATAAAAATGAGATTTGCAAAATTATCCCTTACCTTAGGACCGATATGCTTCGTATGTATCTGAACCTCCTGTATAATGATTTAAATAATGTCATTGACTTATTATAAAATCATATTAATTGTTATGATATCATATATGTTTCACTTATGACATTATATTATCCGTTCTTTTGTAAATTCCATGTTAAAGTAGCGTTTTGGGTAAAATCATTTCATTTATCGTATGAGTTTCGACTTTTCGTTCTTGATATTATTACTTATATCATGATTTACATAATTATAGAATGTAAAACATGATTTATATATAATATATATTCATAATATACATATATATATATATATATATATATTATATCGATAAAAGGAATGAAATACACCGTTCATGGAGACGGTAGGCCGTACGTACGCATGAACGCTGTTTTCGTTTCCTTATTGAATTGAATGAAACTATATAGATGACATAAATATATATATATACATAAATACAGTAGAATTATTATTTCATATATTTCATTATTATTCATTATATAAACTTTATGATCATTCATTTATGGTTAACATGGAGAATGAATCTCATCGCGTCGTGGAGACGGTAGTCCGTACGTACGCACGAGCAATGATATCATTCCCATAATTATTGAATAGAATTGGAGTGGATGGTATAATATAAAAGAATCAGTATTATGTTATAATAACCATATATTGTTATTCTTTACACCATTATACCCATCCATGTAAGGTGTTGGTGGAAAAATAGATTTCACCACGGCGTGGAGACGATATTCGGTACGTACGCACGCGTGGTGATTTCGTTTTCCGTAGGATGGATAGATGGTGAAATAGGGTTGTTTCATATTTATAATAACATATAAGTATATTATTGATACTTATTTTATTACTTCATAATTAAACAACTAAATAAGAGGGAGTAGAAGATGAATGGAATTTGAAGAAAACGGTATAATGTATTACCTCTTTCTCGAAGTGCCTCCTTTAAAATTTCTGTTTTGGCACTAGAGCTGGTCTTTTGAGAAGACCAGTACCTATAGTAGGATTCTAAGGAAGTGGGTAAGTGAAATGGGCAGAGGATGGCCGAGATTGAAGGCTCAAATTGGTATGAGGATGAGAGGGAGGAGGTTCCCTTTTATAAGGGAGGAGAGGGGCACCTTTGGAAATATTAGAAAATATTAATTTATATTAAATCCAAAACCCACATAAAAACGTCCCAAATGACTCAAATCAGAATATTTTATTATATAGAGTTGTAATCTCCTAAAAAAATAAAATTTAGACATTTTAGGAAATTAATTTAAACATTATCAACTTGATATATCCTTATTTAATCAATTTAATTTTATTTCTGGTAATAAAATTATAAATTATAAATTATTATAAATAATTACTTATTTGTTTTTAATTGTAAATAATTGGATAATTTATAACATTTTCGACCATATACATTTAAATTTATAATTTTTTAATATTTTTGAGATTTTTAAACAATTATATAATATGTTATTTTTATAAAATAACAATAGTGTAAATTTTGACACTATTCATTTATTTGAATTTAAATAAAACATATACAAAAGATATGTTTGAACTAAAAGATTTAATAGATTCATAACATTTCATTTTTATCTATAAAATTAGTGGATCGCATTAAATAGTTCATTTAATATTTATTTTAATATTTTTAAAACCATTTATTTGATATTTCTCTAAATAAAATAATTACTAATTTTTTTTTATAATTATTTAATATACTTATTTTTGCATAAAAATTACAAATAAAATCCTATGATGAAGTTAAATCTATTAAAATTCACAATAATACTTTTACTCAAATATATCATCTTAAAATCACAATATTTAAATTGTAATAATTATTAAATTATGAAGGTGACAACTTTGGCATCATTTAAAATAAAATAATAGAAGTGTCATAATTGCTTATATAAGGCTCCAAATGGAAAAATATTCGATGATTGGATGATTATGGTTTACATTTACATGACCAATAATTTTTTGTCTGGTTTTTGTGATTTTTGTGGTCACTATTAGTTTAATAAAAACTATATTCTTGATTTTCCACTAGATAAACAATTTTTGCATCACTATTGTGTAACAATTAATGATAATTATTTAATCCTTAAAAATTATAAATAAATTCATATGATGTAGATAATTGTATTATATTTCTGGAGACTATTCATCTTCGATGTTTCATAAAGTTTATCACTAAATTAAAATTATTATACTTATAATATTTAAGAGAGTGACATGTTGTCACTTTCTTTGTTTTTAATAATAATTAAATTATTTTCAATGTAAAAATTCCCTAAAATGAATCTAATCCGACCCTTAGGTGATATGGGTCGACTTTTATCTATCCAATAGAATTTAGGTATCTGTTAGGGCAATTTTATAATATTATATTTACCCTTAATTACCCGATTTACCTTTAACTATGGTAAAAAAAATGTACCATAGTTACTATTCATAATTCCCAAAAATAAAAGGTATTCTATTAACATAATTATAACCCACTGATTCCAAATATGGAATCCATTTTTTGAAATTCAATACACAAAAGTTGCAGAAATTAAATTAAAATTAATCCCGTTGTCGAAAGAAAACGAGTTTTTGTTTAAAACCTTGCAAAAGATTGAATTGATTTAACCTATGAATTCAAGGTAAAATAAATGCTAAGGAAATATATTATATTAAATGGTAAAAAAATATTCTATTTATACATTAAAATCATTCAATATTATAATTTATACATATAAATTATTACGATGAAAAAAGTTGTTTTAAATTAAAATATAGCGTGTTTTTACTATTCATTAAAATATGAAAGTTATCAGAATAATATGAAAAAATTATCCAAGGTAAATTTTTATATCCTGATTCCAAATAGAAATATTATTTTATAAAATTGAACTTATAAACATGTAAAAAACTAGATTTAATGTGGGTGTTCCATCAAAAGGCGGCAAAACTGCATTTTTTTAAAAATACTTATTTTACCTGAGAATTTTATTTTGTTCTTACACCATGTTCTAAAAAATGTGTAAGATGAATAATAATGTTATAAAATTCAAATTTTATTTAATACTATTCATAACGGGGAGTTCATAATAATATTATAATAATATATCATTGTTTAGTAAAACCTGGTATTGCATACTACACACGATATCGAGGAAGGTCGTGATTGCGTGTAATGCAAGCCAAGTTAGGGTTGCATGTAGTGCATGACTCCTTTGTTGTTTAATATAAAAAAATACAACCATATTTCATTAATACATTGACTATATATATATACTAAATGTTGCGTAGAATAACTTCTATCAAACAAACTTGAAATTGTGTGTAACACGATCCATGATTAATGTTGCATATACTGCAAGCTAATACGGTGTTGCGTATAATCCAAGATAATCTTGGGGTATCATACAACACAATACATCAAATAAATTAAAAAGAATACTTCTCATAAAATCTCGGAGTGTTACAGATATTTTTAATATTCTACCCTCTATTTTCAGTTCTTAACCCCATATATTGTGTCATCTCGTTGCATTATACTTTTCTAAATTTTTAGTGAATTTGAATGTTTCGTCGATTTCAACCAATATATCTTTAATCACGGGTTATCCATGGATGAGGGATGCTTTATGAGGAATTTTTAGGTTCTCTTGGTTCATTCCATTCATTATATTTCAATATATTAAATGATCTATTATTCCTTGTGCTAGACCCTTCCAGTGATGCCCCATAATTTCTTTTTTAAATTTTAATTAATGACATACCATTACATTGGAAACCTTGTCTAGTAGCTAGTTATTCCCTTCAAATGATCTCCTTGATTTATTCCATTTTAATCAGTGTGCTCGAAATCAATGTCCAAATTACCATTGGTAATAAAATTTCTATTACCCATTAAGGGTGTTGCCTCATAATAAAAACCTGGCATTATTAGATAAATTTATTTTGATGTTGAACCATGAGTTAACCCTTTTCACCACATTCCATAAATTAATGAGTTGTACCAGCTAAATTAGTCAAGTCTTATTTTTTCCTTCAGGCCTTAAATGGGATATTTAAATGGATTCATAAGCCTGAAATCCTTATATGGCATAATTTTATGTTTAATTCTGTCAACTTAGTGTCAGTGGTAAAATGTGGGGTTCCAAATTATGGACCCTTTGGGCATGATCTCATTCCATATTGTTATATTTTTGAATTATTTTAATAACAATAGGGTTACATCATCCATGAAAGGGATAGGCTCGCAAAGAATTTTGGATTTTACCTACAAACATGTGACATCGGTTCCCGAGTGGGGACCCCTTAGAAGGGCTTGTTGGGAAGATGGTTCTACCATTCCACAAGTGAGACTCTAGCCCCTATGTGTGTTACTAGTTACAAACATGAAGGTTAGTTAATTACATGGATCACGCCATTGTTGGGGTGACACCAATGAATTCTTTCTAAGGTCACATTTGATAGACTACAAGACATTATACCTTAACTGAGCCCCTAGTGAGATACATGGGATCCCATTAGGTTATCCATGGATGAGATTAGGGTTACACTCTATATATTATGAATTGGTATTGAATTGAATTTAAAAAGATAAATTAATTCTTTTAAATAATAAATGATCTTTTGTTTTTGGGAATGAATGGAAATGTTATACAGGACCAAGAACAAGATTAGTATTAGTCAACACTCTTACAATATACCCTCACTATACCTTTACAGGTTCCCTTGGTGTAGACTCCCTGGATTAGGATTAAATAGGTAAATTGGATGACTATCCACCTAGAACCTATGCAAATTTATTTATTTTTTCATTTCTTATTTTCATTTATATTACTTTGAGACACTATTAAATTTATTTTTCACAATTGGGTGGGCCTATACATTGCGGATGGTGGCCAAATGAGATTATATCTCACACCCTTGTTGGGCTTACTTCGCACCAATGATGACTTTATGGTTGTATGAATTGATAAAGGAAAGAAGACATCTTCCGATGATTGATTGATTTATAGTTATAAGATTGGGCTGGTGGTTTAGGGCCGAGCCTATGCTCTATAAGCTAGATGTAATTAAAATTATGTATAGTTTTAGGTGAAGAAATGTTATGTTGTGTATTGAGGAAAAATAATATATGAACATCATGGAACAAATTTTTTTAAAATTAAATAGTACTAAAAGTTACAATAAAATATAAATTATAAAAAAATTACAAAAAAATATATTAAATAAAAATGAAATTTTTTGTTTAAAAATATTGGTAAAATTTTAAAGAAGTAGATGAAATATAAATTTAATTTTATTTAAGAAAATTTGTAACAAAATTTATAAAAAAGTATTTTTATCATTCGTGTTTCGATACTATCTATGGTATTAAAATATTCTAATTTTTTTTATTTTAAATTAATGTTTTTTTATTTCCCATACTAATTTTTTTTTATTTTATGAAGCTTATAGAATGAAATTATATTATTATAAGATATATCTTGTAGAATATAATTTAAAATATTCAGTTGTAGATTTTTAAAGAGAATACCATACACTTCCCTCATTATAAAAAATATATTACATAACATAATTTAATAAATTATGCTAGTATATAAATGACTTTGAAAATTTTGGATGTACAATATATCATTTTGTAATCAATTTAACAATTTATACAATATATTAGATTAAAAAGTAATGTAAAACTTGTATCATAATGTTACATAACATAATGCTAGGAATTTATAGAATATATTGATAAGGTGAATACTAGTCTATTAAATATAATTATAACATTTCTAAAAAATGATGCTAGAAAATTTATTTCCATTAAATTAAATTCAATATCATTGATAGCTTGTAACATACACAACATCATGTTTTAATGAAATATGATTCTCTATTAATATATTAATTAAACATGACCATTATAAACTATAAATAATGTTGGTGGGTTCTAATAATACTAGATTATTTATGAAAATTATATTTTTTATAGATGTATAGAATAAATTAAATGGATATATATTGATTATAAATAAAAAAGAATAATTTGAATAAAAGGAAAAGTTTTCTGAATAACTGTACATTTCAAAATGTTGATTTATATTCAAATTGTAAACATAATAAAATTAAACAAAATTATAATATTTATTTGATATAATAAAAATAATTTTTAAACCATTTTATCAAAAATATCTTAGGTTTAATTCATTTCATTTTTCTAAAATGTTTTGGGGTTTTTAAAAGTGAAAATACCGATGTTTTATTGAAACTGTCATTCCATTTAAATTATTACAAAGTTAAATTATATAATAAATTTATTATAAAGTAACATTAGTTTAGTTATATTATATTAAATAAATGTTATTTCAGTGGAATCCATTTCCTTTTGAATTTCTAAAATAAAACCAAATATAATTATGAGAATTTTCTCTTATGAACCCGACCTTTCATTGTGTGTGCAGATATAATTTAAATTGAATTATTCCACATCAATTAGTTTAATTTGGAAAAATTAATCAAAACTTCGGAATAATTATAATGTATATTATATGAAGAGGTAAAATTAAATTTTTACCATTATGAATAGTGACATTAGTACAAACTAATTACCAAGGATAAGGTAAAAACAAATTTATCATGGGTTAAAATAGAAATGATATAGGTTAAAATAATAGAAAAAAACATCAAAACACCATTTCATAGAACTATTTAACCTTATAATCTCTTAGGGTAGATAATGACTCATTTTGGACGTGTTTATAATGATTAAAACATGGGTGTAATTGTTTATTTTGAAAAATTCCATGTGTTACATCGTCCCTACATATAAAAGTCTACACCCTCACCTCTCCTCTGCACACATCCAAAGCCATTTAGTTTTGAAAATAACTAATAAAATAAATTTTCATAATCCAATCCAAAAACACTATATACAATGTATTTACTATAATTCCATACTATGAAGACTTTTGGTGAAAACATAATGAGGTCGTTCTAGGAATAGGCCAAATTATTAAATAATTGTTTTTATTTTATTTCATCTCACACCTTCGTTAAATAATACTCAATAATTATTTAATAATAAAAAAAGTGTATTGAATATAAATTTTTGTTATTATGTTAATGCAATAACCTATATTCAACTACACTTATATTAAATTAGAAAAAAAATCATTGATCATGTGTATGATGAACAACTGCCTCATGAACAGACGAAACTCATTTTCCATCAACACATATCATAGCCAAATATAATGTTGGGATTTATATATATATTTAATATTTTTGATATAATTATAATTATATAATTATAATATCACATATATATATATATATATATATTTTCATTCTATTCCATTTAGAATATGATAACCTTGCTCATGTGTATATCGTGCAACCTCCTCGCGAATTAATGTGGTCTGTTTTTCACATACACATTACACGGAAGGAAATAATGATATATTGAGTGAATATATGTGAAATATGTCAAATAATATATATTATATAAAATAAATGTATCATAATGTTCTTTTTTTCCACCTATTAACGAATGATATCGAATCTCATGTGTACGTACGACCTAAAATCTCCAAGAAGCCATGTGATTTATTTTCCATTCCCACATATTAATAATTGTTACAATAATATATATAATGAGTAAAAATGATATTTATAGAATAATTATAATTATTTATATGATGTATTTATATACTATTTACATTAATCCGAACATTCAAAAAAATAATGGATGAAAAAATAAGGAAAATAACATCAATAATAATGAAAATAATGAAATATTATTAACAAATAGGTGGTAAAGTGTTATAATAGGACCATATAGATAATATAAGTTTTATTATGTTTAAATTATAAATAAATAATACCATTAAAACAATTTTACATGAGTTTAAATCACATTTAACTAAAAGAAATCATGTGGTAATGGATGTATTCTTGAATTTCATTTCATTGAGACATAGTTGTTAATATGAACCTATTCAATTTTATGTGGTGTAAATTCTTCCCCATTTATCTATATAACAATAATACATGTTTTTTAGTGATTATTAATGTTTTATTTCCCGTTTATTTTTCAATTTGGTATAATTTAAAATATAACGAAGAAGAAATGTGTTTGTTGTAAAATCTCACATTATATTGTAATTTTTTACATTATGTTGAAAAAATAAATTTCAAATGATAGTTTTTCATACGATGTTAACATTGAAGGTAATTTAATTCGATTATAAAATATTGATTAATATTTATCATTTGGTAAATATGGATATTTAATGATAATTAATATTGATTAATGGAAAATATTTATTATTTTAAATATGATAATGATTTAGAAAAGATATTATGGTTGGGTACCATTTATATATAACCCCTCGATGCATCTAAATATTTAATGAGAAAAATATGTTGGCCAAATCAGCTGGGATTTATCCCATAGTTCTAAATGGTTTTGTGAAAGGATTTGAAAGTTGATGTATTATTTATTGATGATATCTTCTACTTTATGTAACCCTTATGGAGAATTTTAACTCACCCTTATTTTGTTTCCATTCCCCTAGAAATGATGAATAAAATTTTGAATTTGTTTCAAAAATGTAGATCATTAAATATTGTTATGTGTTGTGTATTATTTTTATATTATTAATGTCAATTGGTATAATTTTTATATCTGGTTATAAAAAAATGCTGAACATATCGGTGTTTTTCTATTAAATCTTTGGTATATATGTAAATGAAATAGAGTTGGAGCAAAACCCGAGTTACTCATGTTAGTGTCATTACAGTTGGATTCGAATGATGTTTTGTAGAATGATTGGGATCAATTTTAATGAATACATAAATTATGGAACATAACTCTATAATAGAATTTGAAGATATGTATAGATTAATATCCAAATGATTTGGAAATAAATATATTATGTGGATTTTTAACGAAATAAATAACTCTCTAGATACTATAAGTGGATATTATTTTGTCACTATTTTACATAAGATAATAACTCCAATGTTGGAAACTTTAGATTGACCCAAACATCACTAGGTATATGAAAATGGGCCTTACTATACACCAAGACCCACAATCCTATGTGAAATGATTATAATATTTCACATTTTATTTAAAACCATTTTGAATGATTTGAAAATGATGATATCCCCAAAGAAACCATATTTTGGACTCTAAGTTTAAAAATTCCTAATTATTTTTTAAATTATATTAACTATTTTAAAATATATAATGATAAATTTTGATTTTAAATTCATAATTTTATGAGATAATAATGTATATTCCATTTTTTGAAATAACAGCTCGATAAAAAATTACTAATAATAATCAAGACCCATATAGAGATTTCCCTTCTGAGAAATCCAATGTAGTAACGAATTGAATTGCATAAATCATGTCTATATAAAGAATTTTTAATTAGTTAATAAAAAATAACCTTTCCCAGTTGGATAAAACTATTCCAGATTGTGATTTTTTTATGTTGGATCTCTTCATGTGATAGAATCCCCCATAATTTGGTGGGACTAATAATCAATTGGAATATGGTCAATGGTTTTGTATCTTGAGAATATATTTATGGACATCAATTGAATAGGAAAGGAAAATTCTACACTTATATTGTATTATCACAATGGAAATTCTGATCAATGCTGGTAATTGATCCAGGATACTGAAGAGGAATAAGAAATTGAACACATAGAACGGTAGGATTTTAAGGGAACATAAATTGAAAAATATTTCCCTCCTAATAAAAAATAAAATTAAATAAAATTAATATCATCTTAAAAAAATGAAGAATAAAGTTTTGTCTCATGAGTATGCCTTTACAATGTTATCTAGGTATGCTATAGAGTATATATGAAACATAGAGTGAGTCATTGACCATTTATTTTAATGTATTAATCCATGTATTCAAGGGGAATTGGTCTATCAAACAATTTCTTCATATGATGAAATATTATTATGTTCATCCTAATGGTGAATAAATTATCTGGATCCAACATGATAAAGTGGAATTAAAAAAATAAGAGATCAAATGGACACCATGAAAAATGGAATTTTCTAAATTAGAATAATATAATGAAGAAATTTTAATCTTGTGAGTACCATGGAATGAATCGTCATGGGAAATGAATTAATGGATTGAGAGTTTATTATAAGTGAATATATAAGGGTCATCATGATAACTAATGAAAACATTATAATGAAAATATTTGTTAAGGTTTTAATTCTATGATATGGGGAACTATAAAAAATAATTCCCAATGATTAAATGAATCTGCGAGAAAATAGGCTAGAGGGAGAAGTCCAAGATTATGTGATCCCTAAACTTGCGGTGTAAGAACCCAAATATATAGTGAAATGAACTTTAATAATATCCTCTAATTTAATGATTTTTCAATTTAATTTTGGATCCTAAAAATCTTTTATATATTTCATATTTTCCCAGAAATTTAGATATTCCCTTATTACATTATGAATGGAATCTGGATTCAAAACTCCTACAAGAAATCTCAAGAAATGTTTATATAAGTCACCATTATTATACATAAGCATGATTTATTTTCTAACCTTTTTTTATACATATGGATGAAATAAATATAATTTTGGGTATGGAATGTGTTTCAAAAAAATATGAAAAGAATTTATGGAAAGAAGAAGTAAATTACTATTGGGGATAAAGATATAGAATTATGTATCATTATAGAAGATACATCATCATCTATGACCAATAAATATCCACTCTTGGTATCTCTACTAAGTGATATTCTTGGGGTAAATGAGTGGACATAATCTAGGGATTGAGAAGGTAATTTTCAAATTGAGTATATATCCAGTTTATTGGAATACAATGATATATTTCCTGTCGAATTAAATGATTATCCCCCAAAGTGTTATATTGAACATTATATTTATTTAATCTGTGATTTATGACCAATATCAATGAATCTATAAATAATTGTCACAATGGAATTAGTGTAGTTAATGAAAAAACTTGAGAATTTGTGTGATAAGGGGTTTATTATCCCAAGTGTTTCACCATGGGTAGCCATTATTCTGTTAATTAAGAAGATAGATGGATCCTTGAGTATTTGAATTGAGTATAGGGTAAGATTAAGAGAATGTACCCTCTTCATTGCATTAATTACTTATTTGGTCATCCTTATAGAGGATAATATTTTTCAAATATCAAATCTCATTCTGTGTAAAATCTATTGTGAGTAAAGAATGAATAAAATCTAAAGACACCTTTTTGAATGAGGTATGGGAATATTGTTTTTACAATACATCAATTTAGACTGACTAATGAACCTTATATTTTATGGATCTAAGAAAATGTGTATTCAGAAAAAATATTGATGATTTTGTTTTGGTATTCATTGAAGATATATGAGTGTATTCTAAAATGTATGGGTACCCTGCTAATTACATGAGGATTACTACTGAGATAATTATATAGAATGAATTATATGGTAAATTTTGTTTGTGTGATTTATGGATTTAGGAAATTTATTTTCTAGTCCATATTATCTCTAAGGATGGAATCAGAGTTAATCATATAATGAAAAATGATATCCATTAGTGTCCTATACTAATGAAAATAATTTAGCTACATAGATTCATTTGATTGAAACGATACTATCGATGATTCATTCAGAATTTCTTCGGATTTGATAACCTATTAACCAATCTTACATGTGAAGGGGATTAGTTTCATTGAGAAAAGGAATGCATATAATGTTCTAATTGATAGTAGAAGAGGTTGGTCAATGATCTCATTATGAATCTACCATCTAAAAATGATGGGTTTGTGATATATAATGACGAATCAAAGAAGGAACACGGTTTTTTTACTAATGAAAAAAAAAGATAATGTAGTTGAATATGATTTTTGTTAATTAAATACTCATGAAAAGAAAATTCCATGGCATGATATTGAGTTGAAGGATATAATATTTTATTTTAATAAATAATTATATAATCTAAATGGGTATATATTTGTGATACACATAGATCAAAAAGGCCTAAAACACATATATTGAATAAAATATATGAATATTAGATAAAGGATATGGATCAAGCTACTCATGGGTTATGATTCCTTTTTGTGTGAGTCCATTTCCTGAAAGGTATCCCTTACCCTTTCTATTTTGGATTCATCCCCACGTGATCTTGTTTCCCATGTTCCCTCCCAACATTGCGATTCAACCAACCTGTATTAGCCTGTTTTGTCCTCCCTGTCCCATTCCATATCTGATGGAATAAACTTGGTTAAATCCTTGTTTTTAGTATTTTAGGAAACATTTGTAGGGGTGTTCTAATGTTTGGGTTCCATTCCTTATATCCTAGAGCAGCATGGGTCCAGTTCCCTTTCATGTGCATTGATCATATGCATCATTGGTCATGGCTTGGGGGGGTATGTGAGAGTGTTTATATGTTTTATATATTATGATATGGGTGGTTTATTTTGGGTTTCTTTCATGTTTTTGCTGGCTGTTCGGTGGCTGATTATTGTGGTTCCTCTCGTGGTGGTATCATTTCGACCCTCTAATGGTGGAGATGGTCTTCAGATGTTTGGATATTTTCTTGTTGATAGTTTATTTCTCCTTCACTTTGATGTTGGTGAGTCACTTTTGTGAGGAGGTTGAAGAAAATGGTTGTGATGTTAAGGCTTCTAGGTCATGGAAATGATTGCAGCTCACAGCTGATGCTTTTACTCTTCTCTAAAACAAGGATCCCAACACATTTTTCCCATTCTGAGTTGAGAGGTTGTTTTCAAGGTGTATTGAGATTTTTATTTCATGATAGTGATGATGTTCTAGGATGTTTCACATGTGGTGGCTTCATCTCATAATTTTGGTCTCTGTTAGGAATGATCACTGTGGTATTATTAAAGCATATTTGATAGGTTGGTTGTCTTGGTGTTATGTTGTGGTGTAGTTTAGACTATGATGATGGATTAAAGATGGTGGATCTCATCTATTATCCAGGGAAATGGATACATTTTCTATCAGAGTGCATGACGATAAGGAGGTTCAGGGCTCAAGGTTTGGATGGTGGATCTGTTGTATTTTGATTTCTGAATGTTGAAATTTGATATTTTTTTATGGGGAGCTTGAGTGATCATTTTTTTAAGGTTCACACTAATCCAAAAGAGGATATTAAACATATAAACAAAGATTTATTGAATTATGGGAAATTATGGACTTTATTTATAATCATGGTTTTATGAAATTTGAAAAGGGATAATATATTCCTTCTATACCTGATCTATAAATGGAGTTATTGGATGAAAATTAAAGCTCTAATTTCACTATACACCAGGGTAGCAACAAGATGTATAGGTACTTGAGGGAACATTTTTTGGGGGATAACATGAAGTATGAAATTGAGGAATATGTATGAAGGTGAATGGGTTTTCAATAGGCCAAGGATGATAAAAAAATCTGGGAGGAGTCATGCAACCTCATCCAATTCATATGTAGAAATGTGATGACATTATTGTGGACTTTGTCCCATTACTACCAAATAATCATAGTATGAATGATGATATATGGGTTATTTTAGATGACCTAACCAAATATACACATTTTGTTAATATAAGAGATGATTTACCACATGATTGACTAAAAAGATATATATTAATAATGTGATAATAATTCATGGTGAACCTCTTTCAATCCCATTTGATCATGATCCCAATTTTACATACAAATTATAGAAGTTTCATCAGATAGATTTTGATACTGACATCCATTTGAGAGCTATATGCAATCCATAAAATGAAGGATAGTCCAAATTTAATATTCAAATATTGAATGATGTTTTGAGTTTCTGCTCAATAAAATTTTAAGGTATGTGGGATTTGTATATAACTTGGGTAGATATTTCCTTTAATAATAGTTTCTATATTATGTATTCAAATTGAATTTTATGATGAATTATATGGTAACATATGTAATACTAAATATTGTTGGGAAGGAGTTGGTGAAAGGAATCTTTTAGGCCTTAAAATCATATAAGAGAAAATAATAACGGTAAAGTCTTTTTATATTTACATAAAATTATCTCTATATAGGAATATTGTAATGATGACATGTAGAGGATGGATTTGGAATTCCATGTATGAGAACATGTTTTATTGAAATTATATCCATGGAAGGTTGTGATGAGGTTATTTAATAAGGTAATGTTGAGCCATCGGTACATCATAACCTTGGAAAATTTGAAAGTATTGAAGCTATGGATTACAGATTGGAGATTCCTCTGTGAGTCTCTAATGTACAATATGTGTTCCACATATTATTGTTAATGAAATTCATTCCAAACTCAACAATGGTTCTTAGCTATGATAATATATAATTATAACATGATCTACATTAATACATATTCAACGTATCTCCTAATAATAATTACCTATGTTGAGGTAAACACCTCCTATATGAATTATTAATTCAATTAGTTATTGGGTCCCCTCAATAATTATTACAGGATGGATTTTGGGTTTACTCCATTTTTTTCCCTGAAAATAAGGGGTACAAATGAAGGTGCATTGTGGTAATGTGGTATTGGAGTTGATGGATAACAGATAGGATATATATCAATGTTTGGAATATGTGACGATCACATTGGATTGGTAATGTGATGGTTATCATGATCGTAACATGTGATGTAGAAAAAGTAAACTTACTACGAATCAAATAATAAGGTACCCATGTCATATAACTCAAGAATATTAACAACCTAAGTAAATATTTAGGTGAATTTATAGTCAATGTTTGGTATAAATAATAAAAAGGTACATACAATAGGATTATTTGAACTCATGATTGATTGGGGGAGATTTATGGAATAAAATAATCCTACGTGAAATTATTTTATGTAATTTTTTGCTTCCATGTTATGGATTTTCCATATCATTGTACGTTATATTATTGCTTTATGAGTTTTATTTAGGAAACCTCACCCATAATAGATCATTATTTTCATGAGGTGTTTGAATTTTAGAAAAGTGAATCATTTCCAACAAATTTGAACAATATCATGTTGAGGTTGATGGTGTGTGACGATTTTTATCTTGGAAAAAGTATGTTTATGTTGAGGTATGTTTTTATATTCTTGGTTGATTTTAGTGTGGTGTTGACTTAAAACAATGACAACTGATTCCCTAGAATTAATTTCCAAATTTTACAATTAAATATTTTATAGTGTTCACTTGGTTTTTTTATTGGTAATTTCATATTATTTGAAAAATCCATATGATATTTAAACATGATAATGAAAATTGTTTCATACTCATGTTTTATAAATCATGTAACACATTACCTTAAAAATTTTAGTATCAATATTTACAAAGTAAATATGAATTTATATATCATGGGATTTATTTGTTTGTTAAAAAATCAATATGATAGAAAAACATTACTCTTTTAATATGGAAAATGGTCAAATTGTAATATGTACACACAAATGTAATGTAATAAAGATTAATTTACTATGTAGTTTAGTACTCTTAAATTATATGGAAATTATTCTTGGATTTTGTGTTTATTAGAGCATGTGGATTTTGAAAGATATATCTGGTGGTTGAGAGGACATTGTAGGTACTCGTCAATACGGAAGAGTTGGTTTAACACATTAAAAGATTCATGGATGAGAAAATTCTTTGGTTTGATGGTTGTGTTTTGATTATAGTGATATTTCTGGGTGTTAAGTCATGGGGTGGTAATTTATACCATCACCTTTTACCTTTATCTATTGGTTTTGTTTTGATTCTATAGGAGGAGAACAATTAGATTGGTATATTAATCATGGGAATAACAATATAAACCCCTCACATTGTAGTTTCACAAGGCATGGAGGTCTCTGGGGTAAGTATTGAGGTGTTATTAGAGTTTATAGATATGTTACTATCATTATAAGGTCATCACTTTATATCTATGGGTGTGGTAATGGTATTTCTTATATAAATTGAAATAATGGTTTATAATGGTTTATTTTTTGTTAATGTGTTAATACCATTAGATTTTTTTAGGCATATTTTTTTGTGATAGGGTACACAAAAAATGTGTACAATTGATATTAACGAAAATATTGGAATGTGTTTTAATTTTTTTTAAAGTACATAATTTCTAATGTTAAGGTGTTTGATCTTGATATATGGATCTTAGTTTACCATGGGATGTAAAATGACCAGAGTGTCTATTTTGAGAGGGGTTCATGGTGTATTTCACCTTAGATAAGTGTACTAGATGACTTATTAAACCAAATTTAGAGTTAATATGTATAATTTTATGTATAAATTACATTATTATAGGTAAAAGTAAAATTTTCTAGAATCAGGTTACTCCATGGGATATAAAATTTATTTACATTATATATTTAAATCCTTTTTCCTGCAGAGTTTACATTTACAAAATAAGGGACACTAAAATGCATTTTTTAGATATTTTATGGGTTTTAAAATGATTTTGGGAATAAATCAATTGGATTTATGGATTAACATGATGGATGGGGAAACAATATGATAGATCTCACCATATTATAGGCCTTAGTGTGGTGGTTTAAAATGGAAGAATATTTATTTATACATTGTTGTGATATTCGATGCTGCCTTAAATGAATTTTAAAAGGGTGAATGTCAGGTGAAAAAAACCAATTCAATATTTGAAGAATAAGATATCATTTTGACAATACAATACAATATATGGAATGTGATTCAATACACCATAATAGAGGAATTTTTCCATTCTAATAAAAACTGAGGGTCGCATACTACTTCGATCAATTTTACATATCCTTCTATCAAATCCTAGATAACTCATAGTCCTTTCACTACTCTCTATAGACACTTTTGAGAGTTTATAATTATTTGTTTTTTCCAATATAACTCTCATGATTTATGTTTTTTGATTATGCGTCATTCAATGGTTTTTGGTTTATTTTTTTCAATTTACTCATAGATAACATTAAAATTATAATTTAGGTATTCAATTTACACAATTCTCTTATATTTTCATGAATATTATGCATATATGGACTAACATTATTACTTTTTATGAATATAATCATTTAATATATTTATGATGATTAATGTTTCTTAATGGGTGGTCTGTCTTTTTATAAGTTGGAATATTATATAGGAAGTAAAAATTGAAGGATAATATATAAAATAAGGTAATAATAATATCAAAAGATAACATTGAAATGAAAAATGGGGGGTGTATTTTTTTATTATTTCCTTATGTTGGAAATGTTTTTTTGCATTATATTTCACTGGTTCTTGTATTTAAAATTATTTTTTAAAGAGAACTTATCACCTAATTATATAAATAATGTTATAAATATGGAAATATCATAATTATTTTTTGTACCATTCTAATAACTATGTGTTGGACCTTGTTATTTATAATTGATGGCATGTTCATCATGCTAGAATAAATATTAGTGGAACACTAAAACTTTTGTAATTTGATAAATATTTTATGATGGTTATAAGAATGTGAAATTTTTTACTTTTTTATCATATATTTATTTCTAGAAATTAAGGAATATTGATGTTATAAATTCTATTGGTTTTCTTTTCAATAGAATAGTTGTGTAGTGATGTAGACTATTATTATGTATTTCATTATTATTTTCATAATTTTTTTTAATAATTTAAATTTCAATTGGGAATGTGGAATAAAAATGTGATGTGGGGGTAATGATCAATATGATATTCTTAATTTTTTTTGAAATTTATAGGGGAATTGGTGTGGACTAATTGTATTAAAATAATATTTATCTAGTTTTTTGATATAATGTTAACCTGATACATTATTAAATAATTTGGAATATTTCATTGGGAGTGTTTATTTAACAAAAACAGGTATGATAGAAAAAATATGAATATTATTTATACCTTAATTTTTAGTGTATTTTTAGATCAATATGAAGTTAATATTTGAGATGTATAACGGTATATTAATATGTTTTTGAAGGATAGAAATAAAATAAATCATGGATTATAATTATTTTTTGAACAATATTGAAATGAATGGATGAATAATAAATCCTTTGAGAATTGTATATTTTAATTTAATGTAATAGAATATATGTGAACATGAAAAAATAATGGTTCTATTTTTTCATTCCTAAAACATTCAATTTAATTTAAATATTGTTACCTTGTTTTTAAATGAGATCATTGATATATGATTTTTAAATTTAGGATGGTATTATGAAAGTGTTTATGGGGAGATGTGGATGTTTCGTGATGATTATACTTCATAGTTCTATGATAGAATAATTTTTAATGTCAATATGATTAGTATACCATAAAACAATAGAAACATGATAGGGATGATTTTACATTTGGTTGTGATTCATGATTATGATGTACAATTTTAGGAGATATCTAGAAAGTAATGGTGAATAGGTGTGGGATATTTGGAGATGGTGAATGTAATGTTGGTGATGTACTTTTTGTTTAAATTACCCTACCAACATATTTTTAGAATATTGATATAAAATAATGTAGATTTACATGATGTGATTTATTTATTTAGATACATTTATGTGTTTAAATACATTGACTATTGTTTTCACATATAGTTTGAATTAAACATTTATTTTCAAGGGAAGTGATAAGACCCCCCCCCCCCCCCCAAAAAAAATCAGATATGGTTGGATTCTATATATGTTATTTGGTAATATTATAATTTCCCACTTTTTATTAGAAACTGAAGAACCATTTTGGTGTTATGTTTTGACAATGTTTTTTTATTTTTTGACAACAAATATTTTGTTTGAATATTTTTTTAGTTACAGAATATTGAAGTTGCTGGTTGGTGATGTCTTTTTTAAAGAGGTTGTTGTTGAAGAATAAGGAGTCAGAAGTTAATAAAGTGTCTCAAACATTCTTAACAAAATTAGACAATGCATTTCTAATCTTAATGTTTTCAAAAATCATGAAAAGTTTAATGATAAAAGCTGTTGATGAAATGGTGAAGTGGTTTCCCATTTTTCACTATGAAAAATTATGAGAATAATTTGGAACCTGATTTTTAAGAAACCTTATTAGGAAATACATATTCTACTTCTAAATATGTTATAAGGATCCTAATTCTGATCATGTTACTCAGATCCTTCATCTGATCATGTTTCTTGGAAACTCGAATCTTGCATTCTGAGGATATTGTTGAGCTTAAAGAAATGTTTCTTAAAGAAGACTTCCTTATGCAAGAAAATGTTTCTTACATAAAACTTCTTTAAATAAGGAAATTTTCATTATTTAAAGAATGTCTTCTTATAAAAAAATAGTGTCATGAAGATTGTGGAGTTGAAAAAGACAAATAAAGATCAACAAAAGTTTAGAACCTGAATTCAGAACTGGAATGACGCTTCTGAAAAGCATGTAGAGAAAACTAGAACCCGAATTATACTGAAATTAGAACCAGGAAGTTCACGAAATTGTAACCTGGATGTTTAAGAAATCCGAACAAGGATGTTCTAGATATAGGAACCAGGATGTTTAAGAAACCGAAACCTTGAAATTGAAAAATCAGAACCCATAAGATGAAGAAATTGGAACCAGGAAGTTCAAGAAATTTGAACCAATAAGATCAAGAAATTGGAACCTAGAAGATGAATAAATCAGAACAAGGAATCAAAACCAGAAAGCTCAACAAATTTTAACCTTGAAGATGATGAAATTGGAACTAGGAAGTCCATGAAATTAGGACCACGATGTTGAAGAAATCAAAACCTAGAAGTTGAAGAAATCAGAACCTATAATTGGAACCTGAAAGTTCAAGAAATCAGAACATGGATGTTGAAGAAACCAGAACATTGGATGTTAACGATATCAAAACCAGGAAGTTCAAGAAATTAACACCATGAATTTAAATAAAACAGAACCTAGAATTTGAAGAAATCAGAACCTGATTTCAAAACCTTATGACATTCAAGAGCAACATGTTGAGAATCACAGAATGAAAATTCTGAGAAACATGTTGAGAAAACCGAAACCAATATTTGGTACCTTATGACAATCTTGAGCAACATGTTGAGGAACCTAGGATGACAATTCTGAGCAAAATTTTGAAAAAAAACATTATGACAATTTTGGGAAACATGTTCTGGAAACCGGAACCCGAACTCTTAAGAAACATATCTTTCTTATGGAAATGATATTCCTCAAGAAATATAAAAAAGATTTCAAGAAGTCAATCCCAAATTTCAACTACACGTAAATATGAGAGAAATTTATGGAGATTTGAAGAATTCAATGATTGAAGATTGAATAAGATATATTTATAGAGTCTTTGAGATTTGAGGATGAAAGAAACCATTTCAAGATTCCCACCATTGTTTTCTGAGTTTCCTATAAAAATTTTCCAAGATCATTCACTCATTGGAATCATTACACAATCATAAAAGGCAGAGCGCTGGGAAATTCAAAGTGAAAATTTCCCATGATCTTCAAGAAGTTTTTTTGATTATTTTAGAAGAAGAGAATCATAATCATCTTACATTTCTAAAATGATCAGAACAATGATGAAGAAAATATCTTGATTTTTTAGTTGAATGAAATTGAAACAATTATTACCTTGCTGAGAAGACCGGTTTCATAATATCAGATTCAAGAAAACTAGACCCAAGATCCGAAGTGATAATCTGAGGTGAAACTTCCAAAAAGTTCTTATTCTTGTGTATTGTTCATTTCATCTTTATGAATACACTATAAACTGATAGAAGTCGGTATAATCTTATCTATCGGGAGATAGAAGGTGTCTAACAGAATTTTTCATAATTTGTATTCACTTCTTTATTATAGTAGATTTCCATAGACCCACGGGGGAGGCTATGACCAGAATATAGGTTCTTTATTGAGGTTGAACCTTGTATATCTTGTGTGGATTTCTTACTTTACAGTTCATTCATGCTTCAGTTTTGTGCTAATGGTTGATATAGAAATAAATATTAACATGTTCAAGGTTTATGTTTCTTAATGTTTTTAAACATATAAAAAGTTAAACAACTAATTCAACCCCTCCCCCAATTCTCTGTTGTTATTCGATCCATGGAACTTCAAGTGGTATCAATGGGGGGTTCCCTTGTTGAATCCTCCTCATGGATAATATCAATTCTATCAACAGTATAAGAGTTCCTATAATCGATGGGAAGAACTATTATGGATGTGAAATATAAATATTCTTTATCTCTTATCTCTTGGCCTGGAAGTTGTTGATGATGCCACAATTTGTTTTCCCCCTATTGAGAATTATTCTCCTTTGATTGTTACTAATAAAAAGTACATATAAGTTTATGGAAAGGTAAGAAATGCAATCCTTATGCCCTTATCTAAAAATGTTTATCCAAAGGTGGTGGGTCTTAAATCTTCCAAATGTATGTGGGACAAGCTTGGGAATGTTTTTATTAAGGGAATACTAACATTAAGGAATAAATTCTACAAATATGGCATAGTAAGTATGAAGATGTCTAAATTAGAGATGAAGAAACAATTGATGAATACTTCACCACAGTGAATGAAATTTTTTGCAACATCATGGGGTTTAGAGATGTTTTAGAAAACTCAAAAATTGTGAAGAATATTATGAGAAACTTTACATAAAGGTTTGATTCTAAAATTTCAGCTTTATAAGATACAAATGATTTATCTCTTGATAACTGCATAACATTGTTGTTGCTTATGAAATGAGGAAAGCTCTAATCTTTAATAAGAAGACATGATTTGAAATGTATTATGAAGATATGATAATGATGAAAATCCAAGATGATGATAAAGATGATCCTTGTGAGTCCATTGATAAGAAAGATAATGAGTTGAATGAAAAAAATCATGTATCTCAAATCCAATAACTATCGATGGGGTAGAGAAAATTAATGAGGTAAACTTCCTTTCATGTGTTTTGAGTGTGGTGGAATCTGAAACTTTTCTAGAAATTTCCCGAAGAAGAAAATTGGAGAATATCAAGATATTTCTAATGAGAATATTTGATGGAAGATGTATAACATGAATGAAAAATAAGAGAATACTTTGAAAAAATTCAACTAGATGTATAATGGAAAGAAAATAAGTATTATCAGCAAGAAGGTTGAATCGGAATCATTTGAAAATGATTCCTCAGTAGATGAAAGTAAATAAAGCTTCGGAACCTTCATTTCAAAAGTTGTGAAAACAAATATTTCCCAAGAGAGTGACGAAGGAGGTGTATAATCTTAAAGATAATATTATATAAGATCTGAACTTCTTGAATTTCTTAAGAAAAAAAAATATCTCTTAGAAGAAATTTGTGAGATGAAGAAGAATCATGAAGAAGATCATGATGGAAGTAAAGATGTCACCATGAAAGAAGATAAATACATTCAATAAATTTTATGTTACACACATAGAATTTATGTACATGGAAATATGATTAAGATATTAGAAAGAATATGATAATTAAAGTAATAGAGGTCAACAAGTTGCAATCAAAAGTTAATGAGTCTGAAAATACTCTAAGGAAGATGAATGAAATCTTCAACAAAGCCACTGAAGCAATATCTGACTCTTCCAAGATTGCTCAGAAGACTTACAATGATAATCGGGTGAACTATTCTCCTATCAAAAATAATGTTTTATCTGATTATTCTTGCATATTATTTTAAAAAAAATATATTAGTAAAGCTTGTGTGGAGAATGTATGTGTGAAACCTATCAATCCTATTGAATTATAAAACTCACAAAAAATAAGAGACGACCTACATCTTGAGTTTTCCAGAGCTGTAAGAAGTTATCAGCCAAAAAATTCTATAAAGAAAGATCATTATTTAATATAAAATCAAGATTTGAGGGCTACTACTGGTGATTTGGAATATGTGGGAATATGGATTATAATTGTTGGCACAATTTATCTCGACACATATGAAGGTTTGAGAAAATTGGAATAAATTATGAAAGAAGAATGAGTAACATTATGTACTCACAAAATGTTGAAAAGGTGAATTCTCTAGATGTTAGAAACATTCCACCAAAGAATGAATTTTAATTTTTTGAATATGTTTGTGTAAGAGGTGATCGGTCTGGTCGTCATGATGAAATATGTATGACACTCCTTCCAGAACAAGTTTCTTATGATAAGACAGAAAATAAAGCAAAAAATAAGAAGTTTGATGAGGGTGATTTTTTATTGATACAACATTAAAATCAAGAAAGATAAATAAACCATGGATTCTTGATAGTGGTTGATTTACACATATAATAGGTGATATAAAAATCTTGGAACATGTTGAATGTCATGATGGAGAAGTAGTTATTTTTGGTAATGATAGTTCCTCAAAAATTAAAGGAATCAGAACGACAATGATTGAAGTAGAGAAACTGAAATCTAAGGAAATCTTTCTTGTTGATGGGATAAAAAATAAGTAATAATGTTTAAGTCAACATAGTGATGATAGAAAAGAATTTATCTTCAGAAAGGATTCTTGTATCATCTAAATTCTAAAAATGTTAAAGTGATTACAAATGGAGAAAAAACCGGTGGAAATCTCGTTCAAATTTTAGAATTCAAAATATCTTATTATTTGAGTGCTAAAGATGAAAAAATTTGTGACACCGAAGACATGGCCACCTTGGGCAGAAGAAAATGAGTAAGATTTATAATGTTTATGCAGTTCAGAATTTTCCTGAACTGAAAAGAAGAGAATAAGTTGTTTGTATTACTTGTAAAAAGTATAGATTAATATCAAAAGTCATAAAAGAGTTGAGATTAAATATAACAAACCACTTGAGCTTATTCATTCTGATTTGTGTGGGAAGATGAGATATCCATCGACAAATGGAGATTATATTTTATCATATTTATTGATGAATTCACCGAGATGAAAAACATCATGTTCATAAAGCATAAATAAGAGGCTATTGAAATGTTTAAATTATTCAGAAAGGATGTTGAGATATAATTTTGGGGTTTCAAAAAATAAGCTAAGAACATACAGTGGTAACGAATTCACAATAAATTCTATAGAAATATATATAAGAAATAATGGTATAAAAATCTATATAGCGGGCCTTATACTCCACAAATAAAATGGAATAGCAGAAAATAAGAATAGAATACTGGTAGAAATTGGATAATGTATGTTATCAGAATACAAAATTTCAAAATTCTTTTGAATAAAATCTATTAGTAATGCTTTAGATGTTGAAAATATATTCTTGTTGTGACTAGAAACCCACATGACTCCGTATGATATGTGGTATCGAAAAACCATCATTGAAATTCACAATGTTTTTGGAAGTCCATGATTTCTCAAAATAAAAAATTCAGACTTAGGAAAGCTTTTTGATAAAGCTAAAGAAGGAATATTTAGGGGATTTTCACCCAATCTAAGAAGATAAAAATGTTGGAACCATCATTTACATAAGTTGGTGGACTCATATGATGTGAAGTTAATTGAAAATCCATGTTCCTTCACAAAATCTGTTAAGAATACTTTATGATAAATCAAAGAATCCTCCCAAAATAAAAAGTGACTTAGATGAGCCACAAGGGGAAGACAGTGATGTTGGGAAAGGAAATGTATGTTTTCCAATATTATGAAAAAATGTTGAATCTGAAAATATTATTGGGAATCGGATGGATCCAGTTCATACAAGAAGAATATTGTGATTAGAAAATCAGAATTCACTTATATCACTAGTTGAACCAGAATCAGTTTCAGAAGATATTTAACATAAATAATGAGTAGATTCTGTGAATTAATAACAAGATCAAATTGTGAATAATGAAACATCGAAACATTTTCCAAGACCATAAAATAATAATCTTATCAGAACCAAGTGGTTTTATAGAAAATAATTGAATGATTATGTAGATGTTACCATAGGCAATTCAAGTCTTGTGTTTAAAGGATATTCAAATGTGGAAAGTGTGAATTTTCATGAAACTTTTTCCCCTATTGCAAGGTTGTAAACTATTTTAATGTTTCTTAAAGTGGATTCTCATCATAATTACATGGTATCGAAGATTGATGTTAAATTAGTTTTATTAAATGGTGATATTGAGTTAGATGGTTAATTTGAACAACCTTGTGGTTCTTTACATGATGATGATGAAAAAAATGTTTCCAATTTGAATAAAGCCATGTATGGGCTGAAACAAGCTCCACGAGCATGGTATTTGAATCTGGAAAAATCTTTGATAAAGATAAACGTTTCTAAAGGAAATGTTGATAGAAATGTATATGATAAATATGATGAATCATGAACATTAATTATAATTGTTAATGTGGATGATATAATTTTTGTTGTAGATAAAGAAAAGGATGGTGACGATTTTTCTAAAGAGATGAAGAATTTTTTTGAATCGTCAATGTTGGGAGAATTAACATTATTCCTTATATTATAAGTTCAACAACATAAAAACTACATTTTGATTTCCCATGAAATTAATGCCAAGGAATTGTTAAAGAATTTTGGGATGAAAGAATAAATGTATGTTTCAGCTTCTATCCCAGTGAGCACAACATAGAGAAATGATGAAAGAGGGAAATGTGTGACTCAGAACGACATTCGAAAGATGATAGGAATTCTTCTTTATATTATAACTTCAAGTACATGTATTTCTTATGATGTGACTCTATGTTCTCAGTATCAATGTAATCCAAAAGAATCACACATGCTAGCAGCTAAAAGGATTCTGAGATATGTTAAAGGAATAACTTCATATGGGTTGTCTGACAAGTGGAAAAATGAGATTAAGTTTCAAGGTTATACTAATTTTGTTTGGGCTGGTGTTTGTAATGATAGAAAATCAACATCAAGTGGAACATTTTTCTTAGGGGAATACTTTGTGAGTTGGAAATGTAAGAAATAATGATTAGTAACTATAACTACAGTTGAATCTAAATCTGTTGTAGCTACTCAGGCTTGTACACAATTGATGTGGATGAAGGTTCAGCTGGAAGATATGAAAGTGAATGTTTCTAAACCTTTAAAGATACTCTATGATAATCAAAGTGCCATTTAACATTCTATGAATCATGTTCATCATTCAATATAAAAAAATTGATATAAATTGTCACTTTTTAAAAGAGGAAGATGCTTCTAGAGAAGTATTGTTGGAATATATTTTAACAAATTAACTGATTGCAAATATTTTTACAAAGCCATGTGAATGTAAAGGTTAGTTGAACTTAGGCTACAACTAAATGTTCAACCTCCTCCTGTAACATCCTAAAACTCATAAGGAAGTTATCCCACCATGATTTGGATTATTTTGTCAAATGGGTATAGAAATTAACAATGTTTACATGGATTTATTTTATGAATCTGAAGCTATGGTTATTATATAATGTGTGAGAGAGAAAGAAAAATGAGAGAGGAAAAGAAAAGTGAGAAAGAGAAAGATAAAATATGAGGGAGAGTTTGAGTAAGGTGATTTTTATCCTCACATGGCCGCACAATTTTCATTTCACTGAGGGATGGATATCCTTAAAAAAATTACTTTATCTAGTAGTGTGGTGTCAGGACACTCTCTTTCTAAGAAGGGATATGTTTTGGTAATGTTCAAGAACATGAGAAGTGATGTTTTTTAGAGGTGTAAATTTGTTAACAATGGTTTCCAACAAATCTAAAGGGAAATATTGAAGAAACTTTGCGGAGTTTTGATTTGATAGAGGTTTTTATTTGTTGAAAACTAATATTTTGTTGAAGTTTATTTATTGAGTTATAGAATGTTGAAGTTTGTGTTTGCTGATGTTTTTCTTAAAGAGGATTTTGTTGAAGAATAAGATTTCAGAAGTTAAGAAAGAGTCTCAACAATTCTTAACTAAATCAGATGATGCTTTTCTGATCTTCAATTTCTCACAAATCATGAATTGTTTTTTGATAAAAGCTGTTTACGAAATGGTGTAGTGGTTTGAAGTTTTTCACAAAGAAAAATTCTGAGAAAAATTCAGAACATTATTTTTGAGAGACATTATGAAGAAATCTAGATCCTACTAAAAACATCTTACCGGGATCCTAATTTTGATCATGTTACCAGGATCCTTCTTCTGATCATGTATCCTAGAAACTCTGATCCAACATTTTGAGGATGTTGTTGAGATTAAAGAAATATCTATTAAAGAAGTCTTCTTTATACAGGTAAATGTTTCTTACAACAAAATTACTCAAATAATGAAAATTTCCATAGAGAATGAAAATTTTCTTACAAAAAAGGATAGTCATGAAGATTGAAAAGTTTATGAAGTCAATATAAGATCAAGAGAATTTAGGAACCTGAATTTGGAACCAGAATGACAATTCTGAGAATTATGTTTACAAAACTAGATCCTGAATTCTACTGAAATTAGAAGCAGAAAGTTCAAGGATTTGAAACCTGGAAGTTGAAGAAATCAGAACTAGGTAGATCAAGAAATCAGAACCAAGAAGTTTAAGAAATCGAAACATATAAATTGAAAAATCATAACCTGGAAGTTGAAGAAAATAGAACCAAGATGTTTAAGAAATCAGAACCAAGAATTTCACGAAATCAGAAACTAGGAGTTGAAGAAATCGGAACCAGAAAGATCAAGAAATTGGAACTTGGAAGTTGAAGAAATTGGTACGAGGACGTTCTAGAAATAGAAACCAGGATGTTCAAGAAATAAAAACCTAGAATTTGAAGGAATCAGAACATGAAATCAGATCGTAAAAGTTCACGAAATATGAACATGGGAGTTGAAGAAATCAGAACCTGTAAGTTCAAGAAATTGGAACCATGAAGTACACGAAATCAGAAGTAGGATGATCAAGAAATTAGAATCTAGAAGTTGAAGAAATCAGAACCTGATTTCGGATCCTTAAGACAATCTAGAGCAACATATAGAGAAACTTGAAATGACAATTCTATGAAACATGTTGAGAAAACCAGATCCTGAATTTGGAACTTTATGATAATCCTAAGAAACAAGTTGAGAAACCCGGAATGACAATTTTGAGCAAGATGTTGAGAAAAACAGAATGACAATTCTGAGGAACATGTTGAGGAAACCAGAACCTAAATTCTTAAGAAACAAATTTACTTAAGGAAAATATATTACTCTATAATGATATAAAAATTTCAAGAAGTCAAGCCTGAATTTTAAAATCTTGTAAATCTCAAAGAAATTAAAGGAGACTTGGAGAGTTCAAATATTAAAGATTAAATGCGATAGATTTTTGGATTCCTTGAGATTTGAGGAAGCAGGAAGCATTTTCTAGATTACAGCTTTTGTTTTCTTAGTTTCCTATAAATATGTGCTCAGATCATTCTCTCATTGGATACTTTACACACATGGAAAAAGAGGAGCTCTGTAGAATTCAATGGGAAAAGATCCCACCATCTTGAAGAATATTTTTTAGTGATTAAGAAGAAGAGAATCAGAAAAATCATATCTTGTTAAGAATATCAGAACTATCTTGAAAAACTTTTTATATGATTTTAGCATAAGGAAATCAGATCCATTATTACCTTGCTAAGAAGACTGGTTTCATGAAATCTGGACTAATGATCTAGAGTGAGCATTTGTGGAGTAGCTTTAATAAAGTTCAAATTCTTCTGTTTGGATCATTAGTTCTTTACGAAAATATTGTAAACTGGAGAGAGTCAATATAATCTATCCTATCGGGAGATAGAAGGTGTCTAATGGGATTTTACACAACTTGTATTCACTTATTTATTATTGTGGATTTCCATAGACCCACGGGAGTGGCTTTGTCAAGGACGTAGGTTCTCTTATTGAGTACAACCTTTTATATCTCGTGTGCCTTTCTTGCATTCCTGAGATTCTTGATAAAGGTTTCTAAGGAAATAAATCATTACAGGTAGAATGGGTAAATTTTCATAAATTTTTGAATCTTATAAAATGTTAAACAACTAATTCAACCCCACCCCCACCCACTTCTCTTTTGTGATTCGATCCTTGGAACTTCAGATACAGAGAGTCCACCCTAATCGGTAGCTATAACGTATAGGGTAAATGGATCTTCTGTTATATAGGAGAAATGGTATAAATTTCCTGGCTCAGGTTCAAATGTTTTTTAGGGATTACAGCATAATCTTTATATGGTTTGGATCATAAATATTATATAATTTGAGAATATAATTAATGTTGATAGTAAATGGTGGATTCCAATTTTATTCATACTTTTTTTAAATTATATTATTTTAATTATGTTTTGATTTATTTTCATTAATAGATTCACTTAAACTAACCCTTTTAAATTAATTACATAAGTATTTTTGTTGTTTTCTTAATGGATGGTCCTATTCAATACTCCCATGTGGTCACCCACGATATATTTTTATCTGTTTTTTGGATAGTCCATTAGAGATTAGAGTTGTTTTTTATATAGATTGGATTGAGTATGTAGATGATAAGGAGTTTAGGTTTCCACATGGGTATATCTTCATGATGTGATGTATTTCACATATATTTATAAGTCATGCCATGTTATTATATATTGGAATGTAAAAACGTGTTTTTATTTGTGGATCTATTCTTAAATACTTATAATGATTGAATTGCCTCGTATATTCATGTTTAATACAATCAGAATTGGTCTCCACTCCCTGGACTATTGGGATGGTCATAAATAGTCACTCATCTTTGATGACATATCAGGGGTTCCAGTAGTGGGGGGGGGGGTGATGAGTTAATGATATCAATGATTATTGTGGAGATATAGGTTAAAGATTTGATTAAGTCATAACTGAGGCTTTCATGGTATTTATAGGTATTTGGGGAAACTCAATCATAATATGTGATAAAGAATAATGCGACAGGCTAGTAAAAATACCTATGGGGCCCATATGATCATATGAAAGGGAATTTTCATTGTACATAAAGGATTTTGTGAAATTGAAGTCATTTTACAGTATAAATAACAAGTAGGTGTATCCATCCAGATCATTTATACATTTGATTGAATATGGTTATTTTAGGAATTTTATTTTCCTAACTAAATGAATTTGAATGATTTTTATGTTTTAAGATGGAGGGATTTTTCATTTTTTAGTAACATGTTTTTTGATAAAAAGTTTTTTTATAAGGGAACTCCTCATCCATCAAGAAAAATATTTTCATGTTGCATTTGAAATTTATTTGGGAATATTAGGCTTACTAATGTGGAAAATATCATTGTGTTATGTATAGATTACAAATACTATTAATATAGTGGAAGGTATTTTTATATTGATATAAGTTTTCATGTTTTATTAGAAATATATTTATTTTGACATAAGATAGTAAAGGGTAATTATAAAAATGTAATTAGTATATAGGAATATCAAATCATTTATAGTATTGACTTGAGGGTTTTATTAACACTTTCATATTTTTTATCTATATCTGAGGATCTGTATAATTGATAAAATAAATTGATTCAATGATTAAAAGAGGATTATATGGTTGATGTGTTTGAAAAAAAGAATATAGTGAATGGATTACATGCATTTGATGTAGAAATGGATTAATTTATAATACCCTGACAATAATGATATGTTTAACATGTAAATTTATTATGTTGTTGAGTTTTGATAAATTAATATAAAAATGATTTTTTATTCTTTTTTGAATTTAGCAGGTTTATTTTATGAACATTATATTGGATGATTGGTAATATTAATTTCTGTGTTTAATAATGTTGAAGTGAATTTTTTAAATAATTAGGTGCATAAATAAATTAAATAATTTGTAATAACATTGTTTGTAAAAAAAATTAAGAGTGAAATTTTGAATTGTTTAGAGTATTTTACAATATGTTTTTTAGTCACAAGATATAATTAAAATTCCTTATTTTTTATAAAAATTGTTTTTAGGTATAATATAAAATTTCAAATCTATATGATTCAGATTAAATTGAAAATTATTATATGGATATATTTTAAGTAGTAGTTTTCATACATAAAAAAATAATTTTCATTTTTATGTGAATTAAAAGATTATCTAATATATCAAAATTATTCAAGTTGTATAGTTGAATATAGTATATGATTTGAATTTTTTTTTAATATTTAGTTTTTCTTTTGTAACATAAAATGATGTGGCCTACATAATTAAATGAACTCATTTGAGAATGATATTTACAATTGAAAAAATGTTATCTTATAAGTGAGGGAATGATGGAAATCTTTTTTTCATAAAATCCCATGATAGTACGAAAATTAAATCTTTTTTTTGAAAACCCAATATGTTTAGGTTAGGAATTTATCATGTTGTTTATGTATATAAAATTATTATTCTGATTTTTTAATTACTATATGTTTTTAAATTTTTTGGTTGACTTTACTACCAGATTTATCATACAATGATTTGATTATGGATAAATAATGAAAATAAATACATGCACTGTTTCTTTTTTAGGATCTGTAAGCATGTATCTTGTGTTTTAGAATGTTTATAGGAATATTTTATTGAGTTTTTAAAACAAAATATATAGGGGCTCATCATGTGTCGATTATCAATATTTTCTTAATGTCTGATGTTTTGTAGAAATATGACACTATGATATATAGTTCTATTTTAGTAATAATATTAATGGATGATTCCTTGGAAACTTTGTTATACATAGCAGAAAAATTATTTCCTAAATTCTAAATTGGAATAATAAATAATTATTGACATGGATTGCTTCCTAAATATACATATTTTTGTGAGATAATATATTTTTGACAAACCAATGAGTTAATCTTTTTGGTATGTGGTCCTTGTTTTGGTATTTGTGTTCAATTTATGTGATTGAATTAATAGAATAACTACCCATAAAATGATTTAACATTTAAAGATGGAATCTGATAATAATTTATTAATCAACATGTGATTCCTGTGAAAAAAATGAAATTTTGTTGTTTTCTTCAGTTCAGTTGGTTTTGTTTTTTATTCCTTAGAGTCATATATATGGGAGTAATTGATTATTTGAAAAGTAAGTTTTGCTGGGTCAATACATAAAAACTAGGTTTATCCAGTGATAGGGTTTTAACAACACTATCTAAAGTGATGTTAAAACCCATTTTGTAGTGCTAGTATAAGAGAAGTTAAAAGAGGTCTTTAAGGGCACATTTTTCGCATTGTTGAATGAGATCTTTAAAAGTGACAAACAAGAGATGTTAAAGGTGGATCATTATTAGTTCTTCTAAAAAACCTCTAATAACCCCCTAGTAGTTCTACAAAAAATTGCTGAAAAAAGGGTTCTTTATCAGTGGTTCTAAAAAATTGCTGATAATTGGGGGCATTTATCAATGCTTTTCTAGAGACAATTAAAAAGTCCCCCCTTTGACATTACTTTTTACAATCATTGATAAGGATTATATTTCAGAAAAAAATATTTAATTTAATATAATTTTTTAATATATATATATATATATTCATATAAATATAACATATATAATGTAAAATTGTTTTAGATAAGGATAAATATGCATTTAGATATAATACATACGATATTTAGTGAAAATAGAATATAAAATTTTAAATATATTTTTAATTTATAATATTTATTTAGTATTGTGTAATATTTATTTAATTAATATTTGAAGATAAAAACCCAAAAATCCAGAAAAGATCTAAAATAAGTAGAAAGCTTAACCTAAATGTCAAAAAACAATAAATTTTGAAATGGGTGTTTCTTTGGGATTTACCACATATCAAATCGAATCTAGAGATGGGATTTATTATTTTGTTAACTAGGGTTACCCAATCACCGTTTTATGGCCAAAAAGTCCTTAAAGGAAGGAAAAATTGATTTTTTGTAATTGTTCCCCAAATTTTTAACATTCGATGGATTTTCATAATCTTTAATGGGGTTTTTTCACATTTCCAGTAGCCTCTAAATTTATTCCCAAGAAAATATTCATTTTGATATTATGGAATTGAAATTTTATCATATTTCACAATGCTTTATGAGTTATAGTCCAATATATAAGAATATATTCATATGTTTTATATATTCAAACATGAAAAACTAAATTTAATAAATAAATAATTAAACATATTTAGATATAAAATATATTTCTCAGTATTCGAATATTATCTAAATAAAAACCAATATTTATTTAAATTAAAATAAAAATTTATGAATATTTATATACCAATGAAATTAGTATATATATATATATAATATGTATATATATATGTGTGTGTGTGTGTTTGTTGAAAAACAAATATATATTTATCTACATATTGTAATTGATGTATACTAATACCAATATATAATATATGTAAAAATATATCAACAAGTATAATTACATTTTTTGAAGCACACATATATATATATATATGATATATGTATACTTTTACATATTAATAAACAGACACATTCTCATATAGACAAACAATATTTTATATATGAATTTAATTATATATATATATAAATATGTACACAAAAATATATAAGTATATATACAATTATATGGATAGAAAATGTAAAGAAATATTTATAAATACATAGATATATAATAAAATATGGATCAAAACAATATAGAGGAGTGGAATTGATGTTGGTGTATAAGTTATAGGTCTGAAGTTTTATTCTCACTAGTGGAAGGGGAAATCATGAGAGGGTGGGAGTATTTAGAATGCCGAAAAGGTGGTGGGGGAAGCACTAATAGGGGGATGTGTTGAAAAAAGGGGGGGTTGAATAGAAATATATTTCCCCTTTATTAGTGGGGATTTTATTATGGATTTTTTATTGATGTAAATGGGAACATTAATAGTGCTACAAATCCCAGTAAAGGTGACCATTAATAATGCTAAAAAATGCTCTTATAAAGGCCCCCATTATCAATTATTTTTATCACCGTTAAATGGGTCTTTGTCAATTCATCTTATGAGAATAGTTAAATATAAAAAAAACATCAGTTACTTTATCAATACTTCTATAACACTGATAATTCCCTTTTCACTATAATTGTTAATGTCCCTATTTTCATTCCTATGTTGAATGAGTTGGGAAGATGGGATATAAATGGGTTCTTTTATTAAAAGTGAATGTTGATCACATAGGTTTATAAGATTTTGTAATGGTTTTAGGGTTTTTTATGGGAGTATTAAATGGGTTTATGTGTTTCTCTTTTGAAAATTGAGTTTTTCTCTATGATTTTGATGTTATTTATATTGGTTATACAGACATTTTAATTTTCTATTAAAAAAATATCTCATAGAAACATAACTATGATATTGTGAATGGGATAAAAAATGATGAAATACTTGGTGATTATAGATTGATTTTTTAGAGGAATGAAGTATTTATGTTCATTAGTAGAGCCTTTAGAACTAATTTAAACATTTTAATGGAATATTTTTGGGTTATAACTAGGTTGGTGAATATTTTCATCTGTTTTGAGTTATTTTGAAAGTTGTATTGTTTCATAAATCATCTCAAATATGGTGGCAGAGAAATAATCATTACTTGAAAGAGAGTTCATGAGAGTAATTTCCCAGATTATTCAAGACAGATTACCTCTCCCAGGGGTAGATGAATTATATTATGAAAGAGATTCAGGATTTTTGGTTGTGGTGATAATGTGAATAAATTTGAGGGATTCTTTATAAATTTGATATTTTTTCTATTTTTATTTAATGATTTAGAAAGGTTGTAACTTTATAATCTATTGAAGTAGAATGTGATTCAATGAAAAATTATTCTATTTTAGTTATTATCTTTATATTTATTGAGTGATGAGGTGGGGATAATAGATAAAAGAATTCTATTTTTAATGGTTCTAGTGATGGATGATACTAGGTTTTAGGGAGGTTTATTTGAATTCATTGTGTTTGGGGACATGGATTTTACCTAATAATAAATATAGGAAATATCCTAGAGATATAGTTTTCTTTTGTGTTGTAGTGTTGAGTGCCCTGAGGTTACCTATATTTGGTGAAAAAAACTCTTTAAAATGTAATTTAATAAGAATAATTAATTCGATTTCCATATAATTTAGCAGGTTTCATATTTTTTTGGTGGATACTTAGTCATTCGAATATTCAGACTAAATCATCCCATTTCAGTAAATTTTATTTTTACATTTTGAACCTATTTTTTGGACAAGTGATAAATAATATTAAAATTGAGAAATTATATTTCCATATTAAAATATTAAATCATTTCTTTCCAAATATTTTGATTGAGAAAAAGTGTTATTAAAAAACTGTAGTTGAAGGCATTGGAAAATTTGGAATTGTATGTTATTGAGTGAAGATTGTAACAATTGGGATTTGGTAGGTGTGGGTTCATTGTGTGACAGTTATATTATATGATTTTAATATATTTCTATGTGTTACTCAATTAAGATGATTTAATTATTCATAATTGATGAAGGTAATCGTAGATCCCGATTAATGGATGTAATGGATATGTTTTGATTGAAGTGATATTATTTAGTGGTATGTCATGTGTTGATTTCTTTCAGCTACCACCTTTTAAATTTTTCTGTTTATTGATTCTATAGGATGATAGTAGATTAATAGTAATTTGATAAAGGGATAGAATTTATGAATGTTGAGTCAAAATTATTATGTCAATACTTTCTATTCTTGTTTTTGAAAATAACAACAATTTTTTAAAATGTTTATACTATATGAACTTTTATATATCTCATGTTCTTAGAATATTTTTTATGAATGAAATCATTTTAGTAGAGATAAAAATAAATACCAATTTTATAGAGTTTTCATATCACTCATACATTCACTATGTACATAAATCATATAATTTAAATGATTATTAGAAACATATTTGTAAAATACAGTAGAAAAATTATATTAAAGTCACTAGGTTGATGTTTAACCATATCTACCAGAAAAAACATCTTCAAATAGAGGAAGAGATGCTCACCATATAAAATATTATTTGACCTTCAAAACATATGAAGAATAAGAATTTAACCAAATAAAAATTTATTATTTTACATGATGAAACCATTCAATAATTATAAGGGTGCATTCTCAAAATGACCATCAGTTGAATAATTTGTGCAAAACGTTTCATGATAAGAAGGATTTTACCTTACACCATTGAAAATAGCTCTGAAATATTTATAATATGACCATTGGATAAATTTCATTAAATAAAATATTTATACAAGATGTTTAAATATTTTAATCATTAACAATATAATGTTACATTCAAACATTTTTTACATATATTTTAACTCATGTTAGATCCACTGTAACTTTTGGAGTTTCATTTTCATAAGGAAAATGTTCAATGAATCCTTGTAAATGACATAAGATGTTTTGATTTTGTTTTTTTTGGTCTGATCTAAGGTGAACATAGAATTCAATGGTCATGTAATATATAGGTTATTAAATTCATGAATGAGGGATTCCATGGTTATGAAACAAAAGTATATTTAATATTTATATGTAGAGATTCCAATGATAAATAAGATAGACCATTATAGTTTGGTTAAAACATTGGATATATAATGTGTAATTACCTCAAATATAGTAAACAATATATGGTCCCAAAAATATTACATTGTATTAGATAGAAATGATAAAATCACAATGTATAAATTATTTTCAGTGTTTGGGATAATCCGATATATATATGAAATCCATTTTACATTTTTACATGAAAATAAAACATTACGAAATCAAATTATCTGTATCCTTATAATTCAATTATTGGATTTATCTTCATAATATGAGGATGAGAATACATAAGGGTGAGTTATAACACTTCATAAGTGTTACATACCGTGGATGATATCTTGAGAACTCAAATCATATTCAATATGAAAAATATAGAAACTAAAAATTCATTCAATTTTATCTGTAAAATGTAAATAAAATAAGGCATAATCAATATAGAATGGTTTAAAACATAAAACACATTCCATTTAATCACTAAAATAAAAATGAAACACATATAGAGATAATATCAATGATAATATCTCATGGGTTATATTATTAACCAAACACACTATGAATTTAATTCTTATTTATTGGATTCCATGATCCCAAGCATCATGATTCCTCCCCCATCAAGACATTTCACACGTATGTTTATAACTATATTTAAAACCCATCTAATATGGAATCGAAATTGTCTTGGGAGACCTATTTATGAATAATGGGTGTATCTATAACTAGTCCCCACCCATAAACGCATATCAAAGTAATTCCCCTTAGGTAGAATAATCAATTTAATTAATGATTCAATATTATTTTTCCTAAAAAATCAATATCGAGTAAGGATATGGATTTATCAATATTTCCCTAATTAATAAAATTAAATTAAATTTAAAATATGATGTAAAATATTTATATGGGTTATGAAATAATCATATTGATAATACAATAATATGATTATTTATGTGAAAAATAATTCCCAATGAAAAATTTTCACTTGAAAAAAAATATTCAACAGAAAGTAAAGAATCTAAAATGAAAGTGAGTTCTTAAAATATATTTTTGCCAATTTGGTAACTATTAAATTATATCCATTTGAATAATAAAATTGAAACTAATCATTCATCATCATGAATATTTAATTATTCTTTATCAATACACCAGATGCATTGTATATACACTAAAAAATGGAATAGTTTCATATTATGAAATACATTTCAATGAAATTTATGTTAAAACAAAATCACATACCTCATGAAATCTCTTAGATTAATGTTACTTAACCTCATGAATAATGCTTTTAATCTTGTAATTAATTTATTATATATCAATAATAATATCTATAATATCATATATGATCCAATTATAACATTTTACAAACTGTTTGTTAATAATATTGCAATATTTTCACTATTTGAAGTGTTGATTGCCTTGTTTTCTTATGCAAGTTCTATAGTAAATGATATTATTATTGTAAATAGTATATAAATATTCCATCAATTTTTTAATAATTTCATAAATTTCATATTTTAAAATTAGAAACATTACTAGATATGTTATTAATATTAGGGAATGGAAAATTAATTTCCTTGCTTCATGGAGATGATAGGTCATACATACGCACGAGCAACGATATAATTACCTTAAAGTGTGGTAGGTTAGGGAAGTGTATGATACATTATTTTTTAATAAATGATAAATTCTAATATATATGAAATATATTATTTAAATATGAACTTATTACCTTCCATTTAAATCATTACTGAACATGAAACTGCATCGCTACATGTGGTGGTAGTTTGTAGTACATACATGAAACATTATCATTTATTATTGGATAATAAATTTAGAATTTATATGTGATATTATATAGTAATAAATATAATTATTTCATAATTATTATATATATGATTTAATTCCACCATTATATACAGTCTCGAGATGTGTTGATGGAAAACGATTTATATCGGCTTATGAGGCAATAGTCTTCCATACGCATGATCGATAGTTTCATTAACAATTTGATGGAAGGGGGAATGTATATAGTTTGTTTCATTTATATAGATACATCCCAATATATGGATGGCAATGTTTTTATTATAATATCATGATTTATTTATTTTTTATGTCTTTTATAGATGAAATAAATTAAAAATGACTATTTAAGAATGTTTCCACTACTTTGGGTGACAATTTTGGTTTTAACCTATATCCCTACAAGGATGGATTTATGATCACAAAAGAGATATATTATATTTTTAGGAGAGTGAATAACTTATTTTGGCATGGATTATCCTATAAAAAATATCTTTTTAACTGTGAATTTGGGAGAAGACGTGGCGGTCTGTAATTAATGGGGGAGAGGACACACATAAAATTTTTGAAAAAAACATTTACACCATCATTTCTATCATGATGAAAAGAATCAAAAATAGTAATTTATATAACATTATAGATTTTAAGGTCAATATATGTCCATAAAATGTTTTTTAAATGTTTTAACTTTACATTATCCTTTCCATTTTTGTTTAACCCATGATATATCCTTTTTTACCATAATTGTGGTAAATATTTTCATTTCATTTAAAATTCATAATGGTCAAAAAATTAGTAGACCTTATTAGATAATATAAATTACTATAATTCAGAATATTATATCCATTTATATAAATTCAATAGTCAATATTGTTATAGTCCAATTTAAAATTATATATAGAGACTTGATGAAGAAGCTAGTTTCCAAAGAGACAATTTTCATAAATATATATATTTCGGTTTTTATCAAAATTCTTCGTTAAATTTATTCCCATAACCTAAATTTTATTTATTATAATATAATAACTAATTTTACTTTGATAAAAATTTATCTTATATTATTTTCCTTAAAATAAATAAAACAAGAAATCAGTTTTTAATAAATGTTTTGTATCATTCACTATACATCGAAAAATAAACTAATTTTTTGAAAATATAATAAAATTACACTAATAAAATTTAGATATGATGATTTAAAATATTAAGTTTATTTTAGAAAATATACTTTTTCACAAATGAAATTTTAATTTTAAATTATGTGTGCAAAGGGTGAAAAAATAGCTTTTTAGAGAAATAAAATTTTTAAAGAACATTTCATTGACTTCTAAATGAATTTTATTTTCTTTACGATCAATAAATCTGAATTTAAAATTTTATATAGTAGTATTAACCATATAGTAATCAAAATCTATCAATTATTTTTCATTAACCTCAACATAATACCTATTTTATAATCGATACGTTTAAAAAATATTTTAATTGTGTATTTTCATATTATCCCAGTGTTGTATGCATCAAAAGCTATCAATGATATTGATCTTAATTAAAATTGAATAAATCATAAATTAATGGGGGTTTTATATTCTTCTTTAAAAAAACTGACCTTGAAATTTCATGAATATTAAATTCTAAATAGATGGGGTAGTTCTTCTTCATAACATCATATGGCTCGCACATTTTTTCCACCATTTTTTTGATTTCTAGAATTTTTATTTAAAATAAAATAAATATGATTCTACAATATGTTCTTTATAGAATCAAAATTACATTTGGGTTATTAATTCTAAGATGTATCATGTTCTAATTATATTTCCTCATAGGTGAGAACATGTGTTGTGTTTAAAATGTACTTCTTTAGTAATGGTACATGGAATGAATCATTTACTTTTGAGTGACTAGGTATAATTCCCATAGGGTAATCAACAACACCAATTAATTAAATGATTTTAATGTTTCATATATACTTATCGATCAGATACCATTTTTTACCAAACCTTATGACACCCTTCCATTGGGATGCTACAAAGAAAACATGAAATCCCACATGGAATTTTCAATCCCACCTTAAATTGAAGACATAAACATTCTTCTTACATTGGGATGCTTTAATATGAGAATTTGTACCTTTTACCATTGTTGTTGTCTCTTCAACATTATCTCGCCCAACATTTGCATTCACCAGATTTATTATAACATGAATAAGTACAAAATATATTTATATATAATGATTTATATGATTCCATTTTAATATTTTAATCAAATATATTATTATAGGAAAACACTAGTAAATTTAAATACTGGTAACACAAACACAGAATGTCATGTGAAAAAGACTTCCACATGATTTCCATTTCTTTAATTTTTCTTTTGGATTATCCATCTATATGATAATGGTATTTAGTTCTCAAATAAATATCATGATCGATATCATTCTATTGACTATTCATGAATACTTATATAAAAGATGCATAACGATCATAAAAAACTGAGATAGGTGCACTATGAATTCTTACAACATCATTAATTTAGAGACGTAGAAGGTGATCAACAGTTAAATAATCTTTAATTGATATGAAATGTGTATATTTGGTTATGAGATCAATAATAACCTATATTGAATCATTCATCATAGATAGATTTTCAGCCATATGTAAAAATATATAGTAATTTCATCCCATTTCCACATAGGAATAGTATGATGATAGGTGAATCCTTTAGGATTTCATCTCTCATACTTGACCTATTGACAAATGAAACATCCTGATTTATAGTCTGTAATATCCCATTCTAGGTTATACCACAAAAATTATCCCTCAAAACCCCAATGATCCATGTACTAATAGGGTATATAAGAAAATTCAAACTACGAGAATTGTATATAAATTGCCTTTTTATCTCGGGTATTGATGGAACTCATAATATATTTTCAAATATCATAACACCGTCTTCACAAATTATGTTGACATATTTTCCATTATTTGTAGCTTTAATTTTCCTCGAAAGAATGACTTATGTCTCTTCTTTCTTAATATTAACAATATCCATCTTTATAATATCCATGAATATATGATCCCACTAAATCATTATTTTTTAGAACCCTACTATATTTACAAAACAATGCATTTTCTACCATATTGCTTTACACAAATAATTTTATATTTATTAATCATAATAATTTTGTATATTGATCTATCTTCTTTGAATCATATGGTTATATTTTTTTCAAAAGGTATATTTTAGCCTTTTATAATCCATTTATATTTCATATCATTCAACATAGAGAAAATGTATTCATAACTTGCAAGAAACTATTATAATTACTATCCCAAGATAATGGTTTCGATTTCTATGTTCATTATTCTTAAATTTCCATGATACATATGAAATAAATTTATAATTATTCATCAGGACGAAAACAATTTCCTATCTCAATGCATCACTATATAACAAAAACTCATTATTTCATGTTTATGGATTCAAAATTGGATCATTTACCTATTTGTTATCTAGTTCACCAAATCATTCATCAGATTATTTTTTCGAAATTAATTTAACTACATTATATATATTCATGGATAATGGGTAATTCAATCTATAATAATTCTGAAATAATCATAGATGGTATCCAACCTAACAAATTAATATACACACCTAAATTATGTTTTTTTTGCTTAGGATATTCTATGTCATCTTTTTTCATTGTATTAGAAAATGAGATTCCATTATGGGAGACAATATATCCAAGGAAGGAAATATCTTAATGCCAGAAATCACACATACTTTTATTGAATAAGACTAATTTTTTTCAAGAGTCTTAGGATTGATTTTCATATAAATATCATTGTCATAATTATTTTTAATAAACAACATGATATCATACATTAATATCCAAAATAATTATCAACATATTAATTGAAAACATCATTTATTATATCTATAAGAAAAGAGGGTGCATTAATCAATCCAAATAGAATTTATATAATCATGTGGGGTCCATACCATATACAAACACATTTCATTTGAATATATAATTTAATTATTAATAATTAATGATTCAAATAAAAATTTAAATCAATGAAAAATATTAGTCTACATGAATTTCATAAAATATATCCTCAATGTGAGCCCATGGATGCTTTTTATTTAACACAATATCATTGATTTCCGAATAGTCAGTGGATGACCTCATGGATCTGTATTTATATGTAATGAAGAGAGCAAGGACTCCCCATGTTGAACCACTTGGTTTAGTAAATCCCTTATCACACAACAACTATAGTTCTATCATTAACTTAACTAGTTTAATAGTGGCTATTCTATTGGGAGTCTTTGATATTGGTCTTCCATCAGGACATTAATCAACAGAAAACTGAACTTCATGCTCTTTGGGATGTCTAATAAATTTATCAAAAAATGAATCAATTTATTCCAATGAAATAGTTCCATCATCCATTTGGAGTTGAAAATCCATTAAAATCAATCATTTAAATAAATTTTCGTTAAATAAAATTTTTAAAAATTAAAAAAATGTATAATTTAATATAAATATAAATATTTTATTCATTCACATTTTATATTTTGTTAATAAATTAAGATATATTATTTCCTTTTATTATTAATGAATATGATATTAAATTAGCATATTCATATTTTATAAATAAATGTATATATCTCAAAACAATCATAAATATATGATTCCATACATAAATGTATCCTTTTCAAAACCTAATGTTTTAATATCATATTGTTTTTAATATATTATTACATTTAATGAAAAAATTATTTTTAGATAAATTATATGTAAATATATGTTGAAAATTTTAAAAAATTCTTTTTCAATATCAAATATATTTTATAATTCATGATATATATTTATTACTATATTATATTATATAATAATTATAATATTATGGTAATTATTTTATTATATTGGAATCCCACATTTCTTTAGTTTACCGTATTAATATATTTAATATGATTAAATAATGTTACTACTAATGAGATTATTATATCCAAACTTATGATAATTGTAACGTTAATTTTTTTTTCACACATACAAAATGTAATTTTATTATATTAGTGTCGAAAAGTGATAATTATTTTTTTTAAACCCCTAAAATCAAATGGTATAAAACAATGATTTATGTAATTAATACATTGGGATTATTATTATAAAATTTAATTGAGAATTAATTTTAATATGATAACATTACTGAACTGTGTTTGAGTATAGTGAAAAAAACAAATTACGAAAAAAATTGAATATATAAGAACACAATTAATTTTTTTCATATGTATAATATTTTATGGATTTTTAAATAAATAATATCATGTCTAACAAATAATGTTAACCTGTGGGACCCCTCGACACATGTGGGACCCAATTGGGTTCAACCACATGGATAGATCAACCAAATCCAACTTGTAGTAGTGATGGGAAGGTTGACTGACTCACTTTGAAGATAGAAGGAAATGGCCATGGTATGAGAACTACAGGGTCATGTATATGGCCATTAGATCATGAATGGGACTCAAACTACATATATGTATGGTTGTTCAGTTATTTCATTAGGATAGTGGAAGACATCATTTTGTTTATCTTCCAGAAGGAAATATGGAGAATTCTCAATGTGGGATTGATAAGAGCAGTTATTGTTCACTCATTCACCATAAAAGATGAATATATATCATATGTTTGATCAATATAACAACAATAATATTATATCACTCTAAACATAGTCTTCCTCATGAACTACTCCACACTTTTCATTGCCTTCTTCTACACGCCAACTCAAACTAGAGCTTCATCATCTTCCTTGTTGATGTAAACCATCATTTCCTCTTTAATAAACATAAGAACCATCTATTTCTACCATAAGGGAACAATATTATGAATCAACTATACACAATACCCTACCCCTTCTATTAATTTCATTGGAAATTAATTCATTTAATTTCAGACTAATCAATTTATACCGAGCATTAACCTTCGTGGGTGATCTGAGCCATATCATAGAATCTTGATGAGGGAAAGATCAGAAAACATGAATTCTTTATTATAAAAATGAATTTTAAATTTGTGATTTTCCAACCCCTACAACCATTTATATGTATCCACATATTGATAAAAGAAACCCCATGAAATGATTTAGAACATTGGGATCATTGCTTGAGGGTCTACAATCATCATCTTCCAAAAGATCAAGCTTATATTTGAATCTAAAGACATGATATGAGAACTTGTATATATATATTCACATATTCATAGATGGAATACCCCCATCACTGGTGTAACTCCCAAACCCAAGAATCCTGGAGTCAGTGCATTATTACGTATCATTGCCATGATCACAAAATATCAAGTCTCGAAAGAACGATTAGTTTACTAGCCTTGAAATACTACATACATTAATAAGGTTTACATTACTTCATAAAATGGGAAACTACAACAACATTGATTACCTGGAAAACACTGAGATCACATAGACTATCCATGCTGGTCGGTTATAATATACTTCTTCACATCCTGGGAAAAATAAAACATTGAAAGGGGTCATCTCAGATGCTCAGTAAGGATTAAAATATATCGAAAGATTTCATAAATAAGAATAAACATTGAAGTCAATGTATAAAACTAAAAAAAGCCTTTTCAACCTAAACATCACCCTAATATGGAAAATACAAATCAAAATAATTCCATTTACTTACTCACATAGATATTCTACTACTGGAATAATCACTTTCAATATCAATAGCCACTTTCATAATGATGGAATGAAAATGACAGACCAAATAACCACATAGTCAAGGCCTTGTGCCAAGACTAAAAATAATATTTTATCAAGGCCTTGTGAAAAGATACTAGTTTGTCGCATGAGACCTACAGATGCATCGAGGAGCTTAACATGCTCCACCTATCACATACTATGTCCAATGCATTCCTCATATGAAATGGTTTAAATATAACATAATCATTTGTGTTAAAACTAGCATAAAAATGTCAATACATTATTCATAAACCATTAATGGTGTAAAAATAACACATCCACATTCAAACATATCACAAAACCATCAATACCATATGGAAGTTTTGTATCATAATAAATCAATTTCAAATAAGCTTAAAATCCATCAAAGGATGTCGACATAGATGAAATCAAAACCTTTTTTAGTGAAATATCTATTTCTATTTTGAAATCATTTAAGAGTCGCATAATAATAAAAGAAATTATTTTTAAAATATTCTTATAAGATTGTAAGGGAATCTTCGACGATGTAATAATGGAAGAAAATATCTACACCCGCCGTATAAGAAAAAAAAGACAATCTTACCTTAATTTAGTCAAAATCATTATAAAGGACATTGTTTGAAAAACGATGGAAATATTAGTTTATTAACTTCTTATAAAAATACAAACAAGGGTATAAATTACATTAACCAATGGCTTCTAAAATAGTAAGAATGTTTTCAAATTCAGTCTTAAGAAACATGGATGTGGATGATAAAGGGGTCCCAGTAGATACTTAAATAAAAACAACCTCGGATAATTAAGAGATTGTGAAATTAACCCTTACCATGTACTTTTCCTTGATTGAGGGTAGGTTATCCTCCTTTATAATGGTATAATAATTGTTATTAAATTATAAAATAAACATATACATTAATATGATATCATATATGATCTTCTAATATTGCTTTGTTAATAATATTTTAGTATTATCGTCAGTTTGGGTGTTAACTGATTTGTTTTCCTTTATATGATTTGTTATGTAAGTAATGTTTGTTATGAATAAGATTTATATTTTTCATATTCATAATTATATTAAGTCTTTAAAAATTATTTTTAATCATCTATTGAAAATTATTTTGAATGGATACAATGGAGAATTAATCACATCGCGTTCGTGGAGACGGTAATCCTTACGTACACACGAGCGAAAATATCAATCTTTTGATATTAAAATAATAAATAATTGGATTTTATTTCATATATAGAGATTAATGATCATGTTATATTTATTATTTACATCAATTAAACATCATTATTTTACCAATCCAAATAATAATGTATTGATTAACAATTACACCACGGCGTGGAGACGGTAATTCGTAAGTAAGCACGTATGGTGACATGTCATTCAAAGGATGGATAGAATAATGAATATGATTGCACCATATTTATAAGAACATCATAGTATATAAGTGATTATAGAGTTATTATTTTATAATGGAAAAAATAGAGAAAGAGGAAGTGGAAGAAGAAAGGAACTTGAAAGAGGTGATGCAATATTTTCCTCTTCTTCGGGTTCTTCGATTGGATTTGATCAAACGACTCCATAGGTTGTATTTCGGACTAATTTAAGCCCTCTAAGATGAAGGGAGAATAGTTGAGAGGGTATTTGGCTAGGGGTTGGAATAGCCAAATGACATTTAAGGTATGAATTTGAGAGAAGTGGGGAAGTGTCCTTTTATAAGAGGGGTGATGGGCACCTTAGGAAAAGAAAGAAATATTATTTTATAATAAAATCATTTTCGGTCTTTAAGGGATAAAAATGTATTAAATAAAGGATATGGTGGTTTTGGTCTGAAAACCACTCATCAAATATGTTTTATACTGGTTTGGGTCACTTTAATAACTTTATCTTTTAGATTTAACTCTTAGTTAGATAGTTTGACATTTACCATGTCTCTTTGTATTTTTATATTATTTGGTTAATAAACATACAATATACTTCCAAGAAAACCCCAAGTGGTTAATTAATGATACACCTATAATTATATAAGCCTTATGGCAGAAACTTATATTTTTAGGAATATAATATACATTAATAATATAATATTTGTTTTAAGAACTCTTTTATGTCAATTTTGACACTATTTTGTATTTTGTTTTTCTGAATTCATAACATCATTATTAATTCGAAATTAAATCATATAACCAACCCTAACATGTCATATTAACTTTGAAAATTAGTTTAATTGATCAAAAGTATCAAATTACATTTATTTGGATATATATAATATCAATTATATTAATATTTCTCTCATTATGTAATTACTGCATCATCATTGTGTCATAAAAAAATTAAATTATTTAATGTCTCAAAAATATAAATAAAATACCATTATTTAGGAAATATTTTTATATTTCTAATTTATATTTATCGTCGAATTTATCTTATGTGTAACCCTATATTAAAAATTGTATAGTTATTAAACATTGAATTTACCACATTTAAGTATTCTTCGAATTAAATAATAATAAATGTCATAATCTAATCCAAGTGGGCCTAAAGGATCATATTTTATTTATATGGATATTTTTGGTCGAATTATTTTTATCCAATAGAATTAATACATGTGTTAGGGTAATAATATTATTATTTTTACCATTAATTACCCTATTTACTTTTAACCATGGTAAATAAAATTAAAAAGTGACAATTCACAAAAAAAAATATTTTCTTCCTATTGAACCATATTTTAGTTACTAATATCAACCGTGTTGTTCAGATTTTTGAAATTCAACTCACAGAAGCAGTAATATTATGTAATATGTAAATTTACAAATGCTTGTAGGAGGTGGGTAAAAGACAATACAAAGTTCAATTAAATTATAATATATATTACATTATTATAAACTATCTCCAATGAATTACAACGAACTTATATAGATATTATGTATCTATTTTGACCTAAAATAAATTTAAATAAAATAAATAATTATTTAAAAAAAATTATATTTAAAACTATAACTCAATGTTTTTCCCTATTCATCAAAATTGAATGTTTTCATAAAATTACCAAAAATTCACCCAAAGCTAATTTTGATATTATGAATCAAAAATTGAAGTCCATTTTGATAGCTAGAATTTATAAATTTACAAAAAGAGTGTATTACTATTCATAACTTCTATTTTGATTGGTTGTGGTGTGTTATAACTCGAAGTTGCATACAGCACACGCTATTGTATTATTCAAAGAGAAGTGTATCGTGGAAGCTTGGGGTGTTACATTTTTTCCTACTTCAAATAATTTTTTCCTCAAAATTTCTATACTATTACTGCATATAATGTCTCATGTGGTTCTTCATCATAAGTTCTTCGGGTTCCCACGTTGCCTCTTCCATCTTATGGTTTCTCTATTGATCTTTTACCTGACGAGTCGTCCGGTTTCTCTGCACTTGTTCTCTTGTATCAAGAATCATGACAGGCTCTTCGCAATAAGATAGATCTGGTTCCCGTTCTAATTCCTAATAGGTAAGTACATGCATTGGGTCAGGGATGTATTTTTTCAACGGTGATACGCAAAATACATCGTGAACATTGGAGAGACATGGAGACATTGTTAAATGGTAAGCTACAACCCAAATTCATTCTAGAATTTCGAAAGGTCTGATGTACTTGTGTCATATTTCTCCCTTCTTACAGAAATGTATTACACACTTCTATAAAAATACATTCAAGAAAACATGATATCCTACCAGAAATTCCAAATCCATCCCTTGGTTATTAGCATAGCCTTTCTTCCAATATTGAGCTTCTTTGATATGGATTTGGATTACCATCTCCTTTTCGATCATTTCCTTCACAAGTTCTGGGCCTACGAGTTTTCATTCCCCCACATCATCCCATCATGTTGGTGTGCGACCTCTATTTCTATATAACGCTTCATATAGTGGCATATTAATACATGAATTGAAGATATTATAATAGGAAAATTATATCAGAGGTAAATATTGATCTCACATACCTAGAACGTCACGTGAGCAAGATCTCAGCAAGTATTCTAATGATTGAATAGTCCATTCTGATTTTCCATCAGTTAGAGGGTGGTAGGCAGTTCTCAAATGAAGTTTAGTGTCTAGGTATTTATAAAGACTTTTCTATAATCCTAATGTAAAACTGGGATCATGATCTGAAACAATCGATAGGGGTACTCCATGAAGTCTTACAACACAATTAATATATTTTCTTTCTAATCAATCAAGAGGTAAATCTTCTCTTATAGAATGAAAATGTGCTGACTTGGTAAGATGATCAACAATGAAACATATTGCATTGTTCCTTATAGAAGTCTTTGGTAGTCCAATGACAATGCCCATTATAATATTATCCCATTTCCTCTCATATATGGGAAGAGGTTGCAAGACTCCACCAGGTTGTTGCCTTCCTACTTTAACTTGTTGACAAACCATACATCCTGACACAAAATCAGCAATCTCCCTCATCATGTTGTCCCACCAAAATGTTCCTTCAATTCTCTATACATTTTGGTGCTACCAGGGTGTATAGGGAAATTGGAGCTATGAGCATTGTCTAACAATTCTATTTTCATATCAGGTATATTAGGAACACAAAGTCTCTTACCAAATTTCCAAATTCCACCATCATATACGAAGTCCCTCATTCTCCCATCATTCACTATAATAATCTTCTTTTAAAACTCATCAGCATCTACCTTTGAACTTTTAATCCTTTCTAGTAAAGATGGTTCTCAATCCATTTGAAAAAGCATTGATGTTTCACATTCCATGGTAATTCCTATATCCATCATTACTAGATCCATGAAAATACGATGCCTTTCAACTTTCATCTAGTTCCCAACTCCATGATATTTTCTTCAGAGATAATCTTCCACCTTATTTTCCTTCCCCGAGTAGTAGTGAATGGTGAAATCAAAATCCTTGAGTAGTTAAAACCATCTCCTTTTCCTCATGTTGAGTTATTTCTATGAGAAAATATACTTCAAACTCTTGTGATCGGTATATATCTCACATTTTTCACCATAGAGATAGGATCTCCAAATCTTCAAATCAATGATTACAGCTGCTAACTCAAGATCCCAAGTAGGATAGTTTTGCTCATTAATTTATAGTTGTCATTATGCGTAGGAAATAACCTTGTCATTATTTATGAAGACACAACCAAGTCCATTCATTGATGCATTACTGTAAATAAAAAACTCATCATTCCCCGATGGTAGAGTCAATATAGGATCATTGAATAATATTCTCTGCAGTTATTCAAAACATTCTTCACACACTTTTGTCCAAACAAATTTAACCCCTTTACGTGTGAGCTTAGTTAAAGGGTTATCCAATGGGGAGAATTCTGGTTGAAATGCCAATAATATCCAGTTAAACCAATAAAACTACATAACTCAGTTATACTCATCAGTACTGGCCATTCATGGACTGCTCTTGTCATAGAATGATCAATGGAGATTCTATACTTAGAGACATTATGTACTAGAAATGAAATCTCCTGAAGCCATAATTCACAATTTCTAATATTCCCATATAATTCATGTCTTTTAAGAGTCCTCAGGATAATGTGCAAGTGATTTTCATGATCTCCTTAGCTTTTTTAGAATACCAATATATCATCAATTAAAACCACTACAAAGTCATCAAGATATTCCTTGAAATATATATTCATTATATTTTTTAAGACAGATGGTGCGTTAGTCAATCAAAAAGGAATTACTGTAAACTCATAATGCCCATAACTGGTACGAAATGTAGTTTTCGGAAAGTCTTCCTTCTTCACACACAACAGATGATATCCTGATCCATGGTCAATCTTTGAAAAGTGTTGAGATCCATGAAGTTTGTTGAATAAATTATCATTGTGAGGTAAGGGATAGTTGTTCTTTATTGTTATAGCATGGATCTCCTTGTTGTCAATGCACAACCTCATAGATCCATCATTCTACTTAAAAAAAGGAAAGGGGCTCCCCATGGAGAAACGCTAGGGTGAATAAATCTCATATTAATCAATTGCTCGAGTTTTTTATTTAGTTCCACGAATTCCACCGTGGCTATTCTCTAAGGGGTCTTTGATATGGGCCTTGATCCAAGATTAAATCAATGGAAAATTCAATTTCTCATTCTAGAGGGTGTCCATGAAAATCATCTGGAGACACATAAATATATTCTTTCATAGTAGGTACATCCTATATTTGAACATTATTTTCCTCACCAACAATTATTTCGTTCTTTCCTCCACAATAATGAAATTTTGTTGAGCTATTTGGGTGGATCTTTATATGAATTAGGTGGTTTCGTTTCTACTCTAAAGATATGGTAGTACTTATCATCATCAAAATTTGGAACCTCTTTCTTCTTATAATAAATTTACGCATCATGGTCTGGAATCCAATCTATACCAAGGATTATATAAAATTAATTTATGGGTACAATGATGAGATCCGTAGATAAATAAAGATTATATTCCTTAATTGGAAGTAATTCATAAAACATTATTGTAATTACACTTCCCTTAATGGTTTTGACTGAAAACTCCCCTGTTAAATTAAATAGTAAATATCAAATTTTTTGAGCTAACTGGGAAGATATGAAACAATGCGATGATCCAGAAACAAATAAAGCATTGGCTAAAATTGAGGAAACTGTTAAATTACTTTCCACTACATCTTTTGGAGAATCAACCTCAGAAGTAGTGAAAGCATAAGCTTGTCCTTGATCCCGTGGCCTTTTTTGAGGTATGATCCTCTCACTCTTAGGAAATTCATGCACAAAATTCCCCCTTTCTCTAAAAATGTAGCATTCATCATCAAATGTCTCTTTCTTCCCCTTGCAATCATGATCTTACTGGCCTTTTTCAACACACTTGTAACAGACTCACATTCCCTTCAGGAAAGTACCAGGGTGTTTCTTCCCACATTTACTACATGATGGATATTCAACTTTTCCCTTCTTCCCCTTATATCAATTTCTATAGTGTTTAGTAGAAATCTTCTTCTGTTTCATTCCTTTTTTGTAGTGTGACATCGAGAATTCTTTCTCTTTCTTGATAGGACATGAGACAATATCATCGTACGACATGAAGGATTATGAGACTAATGCTCAATGGAGAGATGGATTTAGCCCATCTAAGAAATGATCAATCTTGCTTCTTAGGTTACATATATAATCTATAGAATGCCTCGCTAACCTTGTAATGTTATCTTTATACTTTGTAAAATCCTCATCCTCCTTTTTCCTTAGACTCAGAAATTGTCTTTCCATATATTCTCGATAGTCATGTAGAAATTATTTTTCTATGAAGATTTCTTTAATCTCTCTCAATTCCATATTTTATACATCCTCATATTCCATTGTATTTTGAATCAATGACCAACATAGATCAACATCTCTAGTGAGGCGGTAAACAGCAATGACCACGTTTTCCCTTTCGCTACTCCCCAAGGTGTGGAATATTTTTTCTAAGGAATTTATCCATTTCTCATCCACTAATGGATTTTTACTCCCATTGAATGTTGGAGGTTGTTTCCTCGTGAGGATATCTAACATTGATCCTCAACGATGTGGATCAGGGTGCTCCATACAGGTATGTTTATTATTCATAACAAGAGTGAGTTGTCCTAGTATAGTGATTAGCTTTTTAGAACCAGTTGCATCACCAGCTCAACTATAATTATCTTTAGTAGGAGGGAAATCCCTACATGGAGTGTGTGCATTTATATAGTTCCATTCCTTCTACTAGACGTCATTTCTATACAATGTCATAAAATAAATCAGTTTATGAATCGAAATACATAATTCAAACATGTAAAAAACTTAACATAAATTGAATATTTTATGGATATAATCCATAATCATAAAAAATGTTTTCTTTGAGGAAGTATATACTCTTAAACCCTTCATAATTATTTGTAATTAAAATGAGAATTATGCTAAGCATATCCCTCGGGAGTGTTTTAACCAAGAGTGTAGTAAGGCCAGTTGTCGTGTACTAGTTCCTGTTCGAGCCTAGATAAATGTAGTGTTTTCAGGTTTTACCCATAGGTACATCTGTTCCAGAGCCGCCTCTACCAGATCCTATCCAGACATAGATGTATTTCTTGGGAAAATCACAAAATCACTAAAATACCAAAATTCTATGAAGTTATTCTATACTAATCCTCAAAGTCTATCTTTGGTCTATGTTCTCTATTCATAGTTTTTCTAAATCTAGATTCCATGGTTTGTACTAAACTTCCTCTGATAGCAACTATAATGCCCCAACCCTAGAAGCCCAGAGATGGTGCATTATTACGTATAATTGGCATGATCACAAATGATCTAGTCTCAAAAGACTAATTATATGGTAAGAGATGTCATACTCTAAATTGTTGGGATGGAGTTGGTGAAAGGAGTATTGTAGGCCTAAAAATAATCTAAGAGAAAAAAATAATTGTAATGAGTTTTTCACATTTACATTAAATGATCTCAATGTAGGAATAATGTTATGATGACATGCCGAGGATGGATTTGGAATTCCACATATGAGAACATGTTTTATTGAAATTTTATCCATGAAAGGGTGTTATGAGGTTAATTAATATGGTAATGTTTAGACATAGGAACACCATAACCTTTGAAAGTTTGAAAGTATTGAAGCTACGGATTATAGATTGGAGATTCCTATATGAGTCTCTAAAGTATAACATGTGTTCCAGATATCATTGTTAAATAAATTCATTCTAGACTCAACAATGGTTCTTCACTATGATAATATATAACTATAACATGATCTATATTAATATGTATTCAACATATATATTAATCATAATTACCTTTAATGAGGTAAACACCTCCAATATGAATTCTTAATTCAATTAGTTATGGGTTCCCCATAACAATTATTAGAGGATGGATTTTGGGTTGACTCCATCATTTTATTTCAAGAAAATTTGGGGTACAAATGGAGGTAGGTTGTAGTAATTTGGTATTGGATTTGATGGTTAATAGATAGGATATATATCAATGTTATGAATATGTGAAGTTCGCATTAGATTGGTAATGTCATGGTTAGCATGATCTTAACAAGTGATGTAGAAAAAAGTAAACTTACTATGAATCAAATAATTAGGAACCCACGTGATATAACTCAAGGATATTGACATGCAATGTTATTATTTAGGTGAATGTATAGTCATTGATGGGTATAAATAAAAAAGATACATGCATTAGGATTATTCGAACATATGATTGAATGGGGGAGATTTATTGAATTAAATAATCCAAACAGAAATTATTTTATGTAAATTTTTGCTTCCATGTTATGGATTTTCCATATCATTGTATGTTATATTATTTATTTATGAGTATTATTTGAGGAAATCTCCCCCTTAATAAAACATTATATTCATGAGGTCTTTGAAAGATAGGAAAATGAATCATTTCCAACAAATTTGAACAACGTCTTGTTGAGGTTGATGGACAATGACAATTTTAATCTTGGTTGAAACTATGTTTATGTTGAGGTATGTTTTTTTATTTTTTTCATATTTTAGTTAGGTTTTGACATAACACAATGACATGTAATTCAAAATATTTAATTTCCAAATTTGACCATTAAATATTTTATAGTGTTCAGTCAGTTTTTTATTGGTAATTTCATATTATTTGAAAAATCAATATGATATTTAAACATGATAATGACAACTGCTTCATACTCATGTTTTTTAAATCATGTTCCACATTAATAGAAAATTTTTAGTTTTAATATTTACAATGTTAATATGGATTTATAGATCATGGGATTTATTTTTTAGTTAAAAAATCAATATGATGGAAAAACATTTCTCTTTTAATATATTAAATGGTATAATTGTAATATGTACACACAAATTATGTGTTATATATTTTAATTTATTATGTTGTTTAGTGCTCTTCAATTATAAGTAAATTAATCATGGATTTTGTATTGATTAGAGCATCTGGATTTTGAATGATTTATCTGGTGGTTTGAAGGACATTGAGGGTACTCGTCTATATGGAAGGGTTGTTTTAACAGATTCAAAGGGTCATGGACGAGAAAAATCATTGGTTTCAATGGTTGTGTTTTGATTATAGTGGTATTTTTGGGTGGTATTTCATGGGGTGGTTATTTAGACCATCACCTTTTACAATTATCTATTATTGTTCTATTGATTCTAAATGATGAGAATAGTTAGATTGGTATATTATTTATGGGAATAATAATATAAACCCCTCACATTGTAGTTTCACGAGGCATGGAGTTATCTCGGGGAAGTATTGAGGTGTTCTTAGAGTTTATAGATATATTATTACCATTATAAGGCCACCACCCCATATCTATTCGTGTGGTGATTTTATTTATTATAAAAATTAGAATAGTGGTTCATAATGGTTGATTTTTTTATTATTTTGTTAATCACATTGGAATTTTTAGGTATAGTTGTTTTGTTCTAGTTTACACCAAAATGTGTACAATGCATATTAAAGAAAATATTTGAATGCGTATTAATTTTTTTAAGTACATAATTTCTAATGTAACGGTGTTTGATCTTAATGTATGGTTATTAGATTACCATGGGATGTAAAATGGCTGGAGTGTCTATTTTGAGAGGGGTTTTGGTGTATTTAACCATAGATAAGTGTACCATATGACTTATTAAACCAATTTTAGAGTTAACAGGTATAATTTTACGTAGAAATTACATCATTCTAGGTTAAAGTAAAATTTTCTAGAATCAGGTTACACCATGGGTTGTAATATAGATTTACATTATATATTTGAATCCTTTTTTCTGTAGATCTCACATTTACAAAATAAGTGAAAATAAATTGATTTTTTTTTCTATTTTGTGGTTTTTTAAATGATTTTGGGAATAAATAAATTGGACTTCTAGATTCAAATTATGGATAGGGAAACAATATGCTAGATCTCACCATATATTAGGCCTTAGTGTGGTGGTTGAAAATGGAAGAATATTTATTTATACTATGTTATTATATTCTATGGTGTCTTAAATGAATTTTAAAATGGTGAATGTCAGTAGAAAAAAACCAATTCAAAATGTTAAGAATAAGATATCATTTTGACAATGCAATACAATATATGTAATGTGATTCAATAAACCATAATAAAGGCATTTTGGCATTCTAATAAAAAATAAGGGTCACATACTCCTTGGATAAATATTAAATATCCTTATATCAATTCCTACATAACATCTAATCCTCTCACTACTCTCCATATACACTTTTGAGAGTATATAAATTTTTGTTTCTTCTATTTAAACCCTCGTGATTTAAGGTTTTTGTTTATGAATCATTCAATGGTTTTTGGTTTATGTTTTTCAATTTAGTCTATGATAACATTAAAATTCTAATTTAGGTATGAGATTTACACAATTAGCTAATATTTTCATGAATATTATGCATAGATGGACTAACATTTTTACTTTCTATTAATATATCATTTTCTCTATTTATAATGATTAATGTTTCTTAATGGGCGGTTTATCTTCTTATAAGATAGAATATTATATGGGAAGAAAAAATTGAAGGATAATGTAAAAAATAAGGTAATAATAAACTCAAAAGATAAAATTCAAATGAAAAAGGAGGTGCGTATTTTTTTATGATTTCCATATATTGGAAATGTTTTTTTTTGAATTTTATTCCATTGGTTTTTATATTTAAAATTATTTTTTATGTGACCTTATCACCTTATTATGTAAATAATGTTATAAATATGTAAATATCATAGTGATTTGTTTTACCATTCTAATAAATATTTGTTGGACATTATTATTTATAATGATGAAATTGGCATCATGGTAGAATAAATACTAGAGGAACACTGAAACAATAGTAATTTGATAAATATATAATGATGTTAATAAGAATGTGAAATTGTGAACTTTTTAATCATAAATTTATTTCTAGAAATTAATGAATATTGATGTTATAAATGCTATTGGTTTTCATTGGGAAAGAAGGGTTGTGTATTGATGTAGACTATTATTATGTATTTCATATTTATTTTCTTAATTTTTTTAAAAATTTCAATGTAAATTGGGAATGTTGAATAAAAATGTGATGTGGGGGAAATGATCAATATGATAATCTAAAATTTTATTGAAATTTATAGGGGAATAGGTGTTGATTAATTGTATCAAATTAATATTTACCTAGTTTTTTGATAAAATTTTATCCTGTTAAATTTGTAAATCATTTGGAATATTTCATTAAGTGTTTTTTTTGTAACAAAAATAGGTATGTTAGAAAAAATATGAATATTATTTCTACCATAACTCTTAGTTTATTTTGAGATCAATATGAAATTAATATTTGAGATGTATAATACTATATTAATATTTTTATGAAGGATACAAATAATATCAATCAGGGCTTATGAATATTTGTTGAACAATATTGGAATGAATGAATGAATAATAAATCCTTTGAAGATTGTATATTTTAATTGGAATTAATAGAAGTTATGTGAAACTAAAAAATTTTCTGTTCTATTTTTTTCATTCCTAAAACATTCAATTTCAGTTAAATATTGGTACCTAGTTTTGAAATGAGATCATAGATATATTATTTTTAAATTTGGAATGGTATTATAAAAGTGTATATGGGGATATGATGATGTTTTGTGAAGATTATATTTCATAGTTCGATGATGGAATGAAGTTTAATGTCGATTTGATTAGGATAACCTAAAACAATAGAAACATTATATGGATGATTTCACATTTAGTTGTGATGCATGATTATGATGAACAATTGTTGGAGATATCTACCAGTAATGGTGAATAGGTGTAGGAAATTTAGAGATGGTGAAGGTAATGTTGGTGATGTCCTTTATGTTTACATTTCCCTACCAACATATTGCTAGAATGTTGATGTAAAATAAGTTATATGTAGATTATGTGATTTATTTATTTAGATACATTTATGTGATTAAATACATTGACTATTGTTTACACATTTAGTTTTAACTAAAAATTTATTATCATAGGAAGCGATAAGACCCCCCCAAAATCAGATATGGTTGGATTCTATATATATTATTTTTTCATATTATAATTTCCCACATTTTATCAGAAACTGAAGAACCATTGTGGTGTTTTGTTTTGACAACTAATCTTTTTGTCGATGATTTTTTATGAGTTACAGAATATTGAAGTTACAGGTTGATGGTGTTTTTTATAAAGAGAACATTGTTGAAGAAAATGAATTCAGAAGTTAAGATAGTGTCCCAAAATTTCATAACCAAATAAGAAAATTGTTTTCTGATCATAATTTTCTCACAAATCATGAAATGTTTAATGATAAAATTTGTTGAAGAAATGATGAAGGGGTTTGTACTTTTTCACTAAGAAAAATTCAATGAAAAAATTGGAACCTGATTTTTGAGAAACCTTATTTGGAAATCCATATCCTACTTCTGAACATGTTACCCAGATCCTAACTCTGAGCATGTTACCCGGATCCTTCTTCTGATCATGTTTCTTGGAAACTCGGATCATACATTCTGAGGATGTTGTTGAGCTTAAGTAAATGATTCATAAAGAATACTTCCTTATGCAAGGAAATGTTTCTTACATCAAACTTCCATAAACAAGAAAATCTTTCTTAGAGAAAGAATATTTTCTTACAAAAAAGGATTGTCAAAAGGATTGAAGAGTTTAAGAAGATAAAGAATGATCAAGAAAAGTTTGGAACCTAAATTCTGAACCTGAATGAAAATTCTAAAAAACATTTTTAGAAAACTATAACATCAATTATAATGAAATTAGAACCAGGATGTTCATGAAATTGGAACTTTGATGTATAAGAAATCAGTACCAGGAAGTTCAAGAAATCGGAACCAGGATTTTTAAGAAACTAGAACATAGAAATTAAAAAAATCAGAACCTAGAAGATGAAGAAATTGGAACCACGATGTTCATGAAATATGAACTAGGATGTTCAAGAAATTGAAACCTATAAGTTGATGATATCAGAACCCAAAATTGAAACCAGAAAGTTCAATAAATTGGATCCTTGAAGTTGAAGAAACCGGAACCAGGAAGTTCAAGAAATCAGAACCTATAAGTTGAATATGTCGGAACCTAAAATAAGAACCTGAAATTCCAAGAAATCAGAACCTGGAAGTTGAAGAAATTAGAAACTGGAAGTTAAAGAAGTAAGAACCAAGAAGTTTAAGAAATCCAAACCATGAAGTTCAACTAAAATAGAACGTAGAAGTTGATGAAATCAAAACCTGATTTCGGAACCATATGACATTCCTGGGAAACTTGTTGAGAATCCCAAAATGACAATTCAGATAAACATGTTAAGAAAACCAGAACCTAAATTTGGATCCTTATGACAATCCTGAGCTATATCTTGAGGAACCCATAATGAAAATTCTGAGGAAAATGATGAGAAAAATAAAATGACAATTCTTATAAACATGTTTAGGAAACCAGAACAAGAATTCTTAAGAAACAGATCTTTCTCAAGAAAAAGATATTTGTCGAGAAAGATATGATTATTTCAAGAAGTCAATCCTGAATTTCAACTTCGCATAAATCACGAAGAAATTTAAGGAGATTGTAAGAAGTCAAAAATATAAGATTAAATGTGAGATATTTGTAGAGCTTTTGAGGTTTGAGGAAGCCGGAAACATTTTCAAGATTCCCACCTTTGTTTTCTGAGTTTCCTATAAATATTTTCACAGATTATTTTCTCATTTGAATCTTTACACAGATAGAAAAGGTGGAGCACTGGATAATTCTAAGTTAAATACTCTCACCATCTTGAGGATGTTTTTTTTAGTTTTTTAGAAGAATAGAATCATAATCAAATTACATTATTAAGAATATCAGAACTATGTTGAGGAAAATTTCATGAGTTTTTAACAGAAATAAATCAGAATAATTATTACCTTACTGTGATGATCGGTTTCATAAAATCAGATTCAAGAAAACTAGACACAAGATCTGAAGTGATTATTTATGGAGCCGCTTCAAAAAAGTTCTTATTCTTGTTTTTGGTTCATTTTTTCTTTATGAAAACACTGTAAATTGATAGAAGTAAGTATAATATTTTCTATCAGGAGATAGAAGGTGTCTAAAAAAAGTGTGCACAAGTTGTTTTGACTTCATTATTATAGTACATTTCCATTGACCAATGGGAGAGGCTATGACAAGGATATATGTTCTTTATTGAGGATGAACCTTATATATCTCATGTTCTTTTCTAGCTTTAATTTTATTTCATGCTTGAGTTTCATGATAAAGGTTGATATGGAAATAAATATTAACAGGTTTCAAGGGTTATGTTTCTTAATGTTTCAAAACTTATAAAAATTTAAACAACAGATTCAACCCCCCCCCCCCACTTATCTGTTGTTATTCGATCCATGGAATATCAAGTGGTATCAGAGGTAGGCTCCCTTCTGGAATCCTCATCATGGAAAATATCAATTCTATCAATAGTAGAAGAGTTCCTATAATCAATGGGAAGAACTATTATAGATGAAAAATAAGAAGATTCCTTGTCTTCTATCTCTTGGCTTGGAAGTTGTTGATTATGACACTATTATTTTTCTTCTATTGAGATTGATTCCCATTTGATAGATACTGATAAAAATAACATATAATTTTAAGGAAATACAAGAAATTCAATCCTTATGTCCTTATCATAATTTTTTTTTCAATAGGTGATGGGTCTTAAATCAGAAAAATGTATGTGGGACGGGCTTGGGAAAGTTTTTTACGGGAATACTAACATTAAGGAATCAATTCTACTAATATGGAATACTAAGTATGAAGATATATGAATGAGATATGATGAAAAAATTATTGAATACTTCACTAGACTGAATGAAATTGTTTGCAACATCAAGGGATTTGGAGATGTTTTGGAAGACTCAAAAATTGTGAAGAAACTTATGAGAAACTTTCAAGAAAGGTTTGATTCTAAAATATCAACAATATAAGATACATATGATTTATCTCTTTATGAACTTCATAACATTCTTCTTGCTTATGAAATGAGGAAATCTCTAATATTTATTAAGAAGGTGAAATATGAAATGGATTTTGAAGATATGAGAAAGATGAAAATTATAGATGTTGATGAAGCTGATCCTTGTGAGTCTAATGATAAGTAATATAAAAAGTAGAATGAAAAAATGGTGTCTCTCATATCTAGAAAATATCAAAGGGGTAGATAAATGTATGTAGTGAAACTTCCTCTCAATTTTTTTGAGTGTGGTGGAATCTGACACTTTGATATGAATTTCCCTATGAAGAAAATTGATGAATATCAAGATGTTTCTAATGAGAATATTCGATGGAAGAAGTATAAAAAAAAGAAAAATAAGATAAGACTTCTAAAAATTCATTCAGATGTGTTCTGAAAAGAAAATAAGTATATTGAGACAGAAGGTTCAATCGGAATCATCTGACAATGATTCCTCAGATGATGAAAGTAAATAATGATTCAGATCCTTCATTTCAAAAGTTGAGAAAAATTGTTTCTTCAAAGAGTGAAGAAGGTGGTGAAGAATATTACAGAGAATATTAGCTAAGATCATAACTTCTTGAATGTCTTGAGAAAAAAAATCTCTCTAAGAAGAAATTCGTGTGATGATGAAGATTCATGAATAAGTTCATGATGTAAGTAAAGATATAACCAAGAAGGATGGTAAATACATTCACAATGTTTTATGTTACAAACATTGAATTGATGTATAGGGAAAGAAGATTAAAGATCTTAGCAAGAATATGATAATTAATGAAGAAGAGGTAAACATGATTCAATCAAAAGTTACTGAGTCCAAAAACACTCTAAGGAAGATGAACGAAAACTTCAACAAAGCCACCGATGCAAAAGCTGAGACTTCCATGATTGCTCAGAAGACATACGTTGAGAATTGGGGGAAATATTGTCCTATCAAAAATAATGTTTTATCTGATTATTCTAACATTTTATGTTATGTAAAAGGTATTAGTAAATCTTGGGTGGAGAAAGGATGTGTGAAACTTATCAATCCTATTGAAGTAGCAAACTCCCTCAAAATAAGAGATAACCTACATCTTGAGTTTTCCAGAGATGAGAGAAGTTATCAACCTAAAAAAAGTTTCTATAAAGAAAGATCATTATTTAATAGAAATCAAGATTTGAGGGCTACTGATGGTGGTTTGGAATATATGGGGATAGATCTTATAATTGTTGTCACAATTTATCTGGACTCGGAAGAAGGTTTGAGAAAATTGGAATAAATAGTGAAAGAAGAATGAGTAACTTTCAGTAGTCACATAATGTTGAAATGGTGAATTCTCATGATGTCAGAAACATTCCAACAATGAATCAACTTTAATATTTGGAAGAAGATTGTGGAAGATGTGATCTGTCTAGTCGTCATGCTGAAATATGTATAATACTCCTTCCATAACAAGTTTCTTATGATAAGAAAGAAAAGAAAACAAAAAATAAGAAGGTTGATGAGAGAGATTTTGTTGTTGAGACAGCTTCAAAATAATGTAAGAGAAATAAACCATGAATACATGATAGTGTTTGACCTTTACACATGATATGTGATATAAAAATCTTGTAACATGTTGAAATTCAAAATGGATAATTAGTTACCTTTTGTAATGATAGTTACCTAAAAATTAAAGGAATCAGAACGACAAAGATTAAAGTAGATAAACTAAAATATAAGGAACCATTTCTTGTTGATGGGATAAAAATAACTAACAAAGTGAAGTCAACTTTTTGATGATGGAAAATAATTTAACTTTATATTTAATTCTTTTATTAACAAAATTCCGAGAATATAAAAGTGATTACAAATGTAGAAAAAACAAGTGGGAATTTCTGTCAAATTGAAGAATCCAAAAACTATTATTATTAGAGTACTAAAGATGAAAAAAAATTGTGGCATTGAATACATGGCCACCTTGTCCAGAAGAAGATGATTGAGCATTCTAATATTTATAGAGTTCGGAATTTTCAAGAACTGAAAAGAAGAGATGAAGTTGTTTGTATTACTTTCCAGAAAGGAAAGATGACTAACAAAAGACATAAACGAGTTGAGATTCAATCTAACAAAACACTTGAGATTATTGAGTCTAATTTGTGTGGGACGATGAGATATCAATAAACAAAAGGATATTATATATTTCAACATTTATTGATGATTTGACTCGGATGACAAACATCATGTTCATGAAGCATAAGTAAGAGGCTGTTGAAATGTTTAAATTTGTCAGAAAGGATATTGAGAAATGATTTGGGGTCTCCAAAAAGAAGCTAAGAAAACACAATGGAACCGAATTCACAAATAAAATCATAAAAAAAATTTCTAAGGAAGCATGGTATAAAACATTAGTATATTGTACCTTATACTCGACAAAAAAATGGAGTAGTAGAAAAGAAGAATAGAATCCTGGTAGAAATTTGATGAAATATGTTATCAGAATACAAAATTTCATAATTATTTTAGAGAGAAGCTATTAGTACTACTGTACATGTTTCAAATAGATGCTTATTGAGACATGAAACCAACATGACTCCATATGAGATGTGGTATAAGAAAAAACCATCATTGAAATACTTCAATGTTTTCGGAAGTCCATGCTTGTTAAAAATAAAAAATTTGGACTTAAGAAAATTTGATGATAAAGCTAGAGAAGGAATATTTAGGGGTTATTCACCCAATGTAAGAAGTTAAAAATGCTGGAACCAACATTTACATAAGTTTGTGGAATCATATGGTGCGATGTTAATTGAAAATCCATGTTCGTTCACAAAATATGTTAAGAATACATAGGAATATAAATTAGATAATCCTTACAAAAGTAAAAGTGACTTCGATGAGCCACATGGGGAAGAAAGTGATTTTGGGAAAGGCAATGTAAGTTTTCCTACATTAGTTTAAAATTTTTGAATCTGAAATATTATTGGGAATCAGAAGGCACCAGTTCAAACAAGAAGAACATTGAGATTAGAAAATCAGAATTCACATATCTGAATAGTTGAACCAGAATTAGTCACAGAAGCTATTAAACATAAAGAATGGGTGTATGCTATGAATTAACAACTATATCCAATTGAGAAAAATGAAACATCAGAACTTGTTCCACGGCCATTATATAAAAATATTCTCAGAACCAAGTGGTTTTACAAAAATTAATTGAATGAGCATGGAGCTGTTATAAGAAACAAAGAAAGGCTTGTGTTTAAAGGATATTCATAGGTGGAAGGTGTGAGTTTTCATGAATCGTTTTCTCCTATTGCAATGATGAAATCTATTTTAATGATTCTTATAATGGCTGCTCATAAGAATTATATGTTTTATCAGATGGATGTAAAATAAATTATTGTAAATGGTGAAATTGAATAAGAAGTATATATTAAACAACCATGTGGTTTTTTACTTGATGATGATGAAAAAAAGTTTTCAAATTGAAGAAAGACATGTATGGGATGAAACAAACTCCATGAGAATGGAATTTGGTGATTGAAAATTCTTTGCGAAAGATGATCTTTTTTAAAGTAAAGGATAATAACAATGTATATGTTAATTATGTTGACTAAAAAACATTAATTCTAATAGTTTATGTGGATAATATAATTTTTTTTGGAGATGAAGAAAATGATTGTGAATTGTTTTCAGAAGAGATGGAGAGATTTTTTGAAATGTCAATGATAGGATAATTAACTTTCATTCTTAGATTAAATGTTCTACAACATGAAAACTACATTTTATTTTCCCATGTAATGTATTCCAAGGAATTATTATAGAATTTTGGGATTAATGAATCAAAGTATGTTTCAGCTCCTATATTAGTGAGCATAAAGTTTAGAAAAGATGAAATAGGGAAATGTGTGACTTAGAATGACATTCGAAAGATGATAGGAATACTTATTTATCTTAAAACATCAAGGCCAGTTATTTCTTATGATGTGACTATATGTTCTCAGTATCAATGTAATCCAAAAGAGTCACACATGAGGGAAGATGAAAGGTTTATGAGATATCTTAATGGAAGAACATCATATGGGTTCTCAAACAAGAGAAAAAATGAGATGAAGTTTCATGGTTATACTAATGTTGATTGAGATGTTGTTTGTAATGATAGAAAATATACATTAGGTGGAACATTTTTTTAGGGGAATACTATGTGAGTTGGCACATTAGGAAACAATGTTCAGTAATATTAAGTACTGCTGAATCTAAATATGTTGTAGCTACTCCGTCTTGTACTCAATTGATGTTGATGAAGGGGTAGATGGAATATTTTAAAGTGCATGTTTCTAAACCTTTGAAGATACTCTATGATAGTCAAAGTTCAATTGAACCCTCTAAGAATCATGTTCAACATTCAAGATCAAAACAAATTATTATAAATTATCTCTTTTTAAAAGAGAAAGAAGATGCTAGAGAAGTCTTATTGGAATATATTTTAAAAAATTATCTGATTACTGATATTTTTTCAAAATCAATGTAAATGAAAATGATAGTTGAACTCATGATATTACTAAATGTTCAGCCTCCTCTTGTAACTTCCTAAAAATCATAAGGAAGTTCCCCCACCATGCATTGGATTATGTGGTCAAAGCGGTGTAGTATGTAACAATTTTTACATGGAATTAGTTTATGAATATGATGTTATGGTTGTCATATAATGTGTGAGAGATAAAGAAAAATGAAAGAGGAAAAGAAAAGTGAGAAGGAAAAAGATAAAAGATGAGGGGGAGTTGGAGTAAGGTGGTTTTATCCTTACATGGATGTATAATTTTCTTGTCACTGAGGGATGAATATCCTTAAAAACATTACATTATCCATTATTGTGGTGTCATCACACTCTCTTTTTAAGAAAGGTTATGTTTTGGTAATGTTCAAGAACATGAGATGTGAAGAATTTTAGAGCTGAAAATTTGTAAACAAGGGTTTCCAAAAAATCCAAAGGGTGAGATTGAAGAACTGTTGTGGTGTTATGTTTTGAAATAGGTTTTTATTTGTTGATAACTAATATTTTTGTATATGTTTTTTTTGAGTTACAGAATCTGGAAGTTAGAGGATGATGAAGTTTTTCTTAAAGAGGATTTTGTTGAAGAATAAGATGTCAGAAGTTAAGAAAGTTTCTCAAACCTTTTTAACTAAATCATATGATTATTTTCTAATAATAAAGCTCTCACAAATCATGAAATTATTCATGATAAAAGTTGTTGATGAAATGGTGATGTGGTTTGATGTTTTTCACTAAGATAAATTACGAGAAAAATTCAGAACATGATTTTTTAGAATCCATGTGAGAAAATACAGATCCTACTTCAGAACATGTTACCAGGATCAAAATTAGAAGCATGTTACCCGGATCCATCTTCTGGTCATTTTTCTTGGAAACTCGAATCCTACATTTTGAGTATGTTGTTGAGATTAAGGAATTGTTTAAAAAATAATACTTCATAATACATGGAAATGTTACTTACAAAAAACATCATTAAGTAAGGAAAAGTTCCTTAGAGAAATAAAATTTTCTTAAAAAAGGGTTTGTCAAGAAGATTTGAAGAGTTGATGGAGTCAATGGAAGATCAAGAAAATTTTTGAACCAAAATTCGGAACCGGAATTACAATTTTGAGAAACATGTTTAGAAAACTAGAACCTGAATTCTACTGAAATCGAAAGTAGGAAGTTCAATGAAATGAAACACGGATGTTGAGGAAATTAGAACCATTAATTTCACGTAATCATAACCAGGATGTTTAAGAAATTGGAACATATACATTGAAAAATCAAAACATTGAAGTTGATTAAATCATAACCAAGAAGTTTAAGAAATTAGAACTAGTATGTTCAAGAAATCAGAACCTAGAAGTCGAAGAAATAGGAACCTGAAATAAGAATAAGAAAGTTTTGGAAATTGGAACCTAGAAGTTGACTAAATCGGAACCAGGAAGTTCAAGAAATCAGAACCAGGAAGTTCAAAAAATTGAAACCTAGAAATTGATGAAATCAGAACCTGAAATCAGAACCTGAAAGTTCAAGAAATCTGAACTTGGATGTTGAAGAAATGTGAACCCAGAAGTTGATGAAATTGGAACCAGGAAGTTCAAGAAATCAGAAGCAGGGCGTTCGAGAAATCAGAACCAAGGAGTTGAAGAAATCAGAACTGGATTTCGGAACCTTATGAAAATCTTGAGCAACATGTTGAGAAACCGGAAATCACAATTCTGAGAATAATGTTGAGAAAACCTGAACATGAATTTGGAACCTTATAAAAATCTTGAGATGCAAGTTGAGAAACCCAGAATGACAATTCTGAGCAAGATGCTGAGAAAAATAGAACGAAAATTCTGAGAAACATGATGAGGAATCCAAAACCTAAATTCTTAAAAAAAAATTCTTAGGGAAAATATATTCCTCTATAATGATATGAAACTTTCATGAAGTGAATCCCAAATTTCAATATCGTGTAAATATCATAGAAATTAAAGGAGATTTTGAGAAGTCAAATATTAAAGATTAAATGTGAGATATTTGTGGAGTTTTTTAGAATTGAGGAAGCAGGAAACATTTTCAAGATTACGACCACTGTTTTTTTATTTTACAATAAATATGTGCTCATATCATTCTCTCATTAGAAACATTACACATATGGAAAATGCAGAGCTCTAGATAATTCAATGTGAAATGTTCCCACCATCTTGAAGATATTTTTTTAGTGATTGATAAAAAGAGAATCGGAAAATTATTACCTTTCTAAGAATACTAGAACTATCTTGAATAATTTTTTATATGTTTTTAGCAGAATGAAATCAGAACCATTATTACCTTGCTGAGAAGACCAGTTTCAGAAAATCAGAATCAATAAATCCATACTGAGGATCTAGAGTGAGCATTTGTAGAGTAGCTTCAAAAAAGTTCTTATTATTGTTTTTGGATCATTTTTTATTTACAAAAACATTGTAAACTGAAGGGAGTCAATATAATCTATCCTATATAGAGATAGAAGGTGTCTAATGGGTGTCGGAATAGGTTGTATTCACTTCTTTATTATAGAGGATTTCCATAGACCCACAGGAGTGGCAATGGGAAGGATGTAGGTTCTCTTAATGAGGCCGAACCTTGTATATCTCGTGTGCCTTTATTGATTTACCATTCTTGAAGGCCTGAGTTTCTTGCTAAAGGTTGATAAGGAAATAAATCATAACATTTTGCAAGGGTAAAGTTTTTTAATGTTTTGAATCTTAAGAAAAGATAAACAACTGATTCCACCCCCACCCCCACCCCCATTACTATTGTGATTCGGTCCTTGGTTCTTCAGATATAGAGATTCCACCCTAATCGGTAGCTACAACATATATGGTAAATGGATCTTCTGTTATATTGGAGAATTGGTGTAAATTTTCGAGCCCTGGTTCAAATGTTTTATAGGTATTATGGCAGAATTTTTATATTCTTTGGTTCATAAATATTATATAATTTGATAATATAATTAATGTTGATAGTAAATGGTGGATTCCAATTTTATTCCTACTCTTTTTAAATTTTATTATTTTGATTATGTTTTGATTTATTATCTTTAATAGATTAATTTAAACTAAACCTTTTATATTAATTACACATTGTTTTTGGTTGTTTTATTAATCGATGGTCCTACTGAATACTCCAATGTGGTCAACCCCATTATATTTTTATGTGTTTTTGGGATTATTCATTAGATATTAGAGATATTGTTTATATTGATTGGATAGAGTATGTAAATGATAAGGAGTTTAGGTTTCCTCATGGGTACAACTTCATGATGTGATATATTTCACGTATATTTATAATTCCTGCCATGTTAATATATTTTTGAATGTTAAAACGTGTTTTTATTTGTGGTTATCCTCTTAAATTCTTATAATGAGTGAAATGCCTCATATATGCATGTTTAATACAATTGGAATTGGTCTACAATCCCTAGAATATTGGGATGTTCGTCAATAGTCACATGTCTTTGTTGACATATCAGGGGTTCCAGTAGTGGGGGGTCATGAATTAATGACATCAATGATTATTGTTTAGAGATAGGTTAAATAATTGATTAAGGCATAAGTGAGGTTTTCATGGGATTTATTGGTATTTATGGAAACTCAATAATAATATGTGATAAAGACAAATGATATAGGCTAGTAAAAATACATATGCGACCCATATGATCTTATGAGATGGAATTTTCAATGTACTTAAATGTTTTTGTGAAATTTTAGACATTTTATGGTATAAATAACATGTAGGTGCATCCATCCTGATCGTTTATAAATTTTATTGAATATGGTGATTTTAAGAATTTGATTTTCCTAAATAAATGCATTAGAATTATTTTTATGTTTTAAGACTAAGGGATTTTTCATTTATTATTAACATGTTTTATGAAGAAAACAATTTTTATAAGGGAGAAGCTCCTCCATCAAGAAAAATATTTTCATGTTGCATTTGAAATTTATATGGGAATTTAGAGGCTTACTAATGTGGAAAATATCATTGTGTTATGTATGGATTACCATGATTATTAATCTAGTGGAAGGTATTTTTATATTGATTTATGTTGTCATGTTTTACTAGGAATATATATTTTTTTAACATAAAATAGTAAAGGGTAATTCTATAAATGTAATTTGTAAATAGGAATATCTAATCATTTATAGTATTGACTTGAGGGTTTTATTTACACTTTCATATTTTTTTCTATATCCAAGGATCTGTATAATTGATAATATAAATTGATTCAATTATTAATAGATGATTATATGTTTGATGTGTTTGAATAAAGGAATATAGTGAATGGATTATATAATGTTAATGTAGAAATGGATGAATTTCGAATACCCTGACAATAATGATAAGTTTAACATGTATATTTATTATGTTGTTTAGTTTGGATAAATTATTATCAAAATTATTTTGTATTTTTTTTTGAATTTATCATGTTGATTTTATGAACATTATATAGGATGTTTGGTAGTATTAATTTGGATGTTGAATAATGTTGTTGCTACTTTTTTAGATAATTACATGCATAAATAAATTGAATAATTTTTAATAACATGGTTTGTAAAAAAATTAAGATTCATATTTTGATTGGTTTAGAGTCTTTTACCATTAGATTTTTTAGCCACGTGATATAATTAAAATTCATTATTTTTTATTAAAATTGTTTTGAGTTATAATTTAATATTTCAAATCTATAGGATTACGAATGAAATGAAAAGTTTTAGATGGATATATTTAATGTAATATTTTTCATACCTAAAATTATTTTCATTTTTATGTACATTAAAATATTATAAAACCTATCAAAATTATACAATATCTATAGTTGAATATAATATTTGATTTGAAAACAATGTTTTGACTGTTTAGTTTTTCTTTATTTACATAATATGATGTGGCCTACATAATTAGAATGAACTCATTTGAGAATTATATTTACAATTGAAAAAATGTTATCATATAAGTGAGGGAATGAAGAAAATATTTGTTTAATAAAATACTATGATAGTACAAAAATTTAAATATTTTGATTGAAAACCCAATATGTTTAGGTTAGTAATTTAACACGTTGTTTAGTTATATAAAATTATTATTTTGATTTTTAATTACTATATGTTTTTAATTTTGTGGGTTAAGTTTACTACAGGATTTATAATACAATTTTTTGATTAAGAATAAATAATGACAATAAATACATACACTGTTTAATTATTATGATCTGGAAGCATGTCTCTTGTGTTGTTGAATGCTTATAAGATTATTTTATTGAGTATTTAAACCAAAATATATAGTGACTCATCATGTTTCGATTATAAATATTTGATTAATGTATGATGATTTGTATAAATATAACACTATGATACATAATTCCATTTTAATAATAATCCTGATGGATGATTCCTTGGAAATTTTGTTATACATAGCTGACAAATTATTTCCTAAATTCTAAATTGGTAAAATAAATAATTATTAACATGGATTTCTTCCCAAATATACATTTGTTTATGAGATATTATATTTTTTTGACAAACCAATGAGATGATCTTCTTGGTATAGAGTTCCTTGTAGTGGAATTTGTGTTCAATTTATGGGATTGAATTAATAGAATAACCATCCATAAAATGAATTGACATTTAAAGATGGAATTTGATAATAATTTTTTAATCAACATGTTATTCTTATGAAAATAAATGAAATTTTGTTGTTTATTCTGGTACAATTGGTTATGTTTTCTTTTTTTGGTTTCATAGAGTGATATATATGGGAGTTATTAAATATTTGAAAAGTAATTTTTGATGGGTCAATACTTCAAAACTAGGTTTATTGAGTGATAGTGTTTTAACAGCACTATCTTAAGTGATGTTAAATACCCATTTTTCACTGATAGTATATGAGAAGTTACAATTGGTCTTTAAGGGAACTTTTTTATCATTATAAAAGGGGGTATTTAAAAGTTCTAAACAAGAGATGTTAAAGGGGGATCATTATTAGATCTTGTAAAAAAACCCACTAATAACCTCTAAGTGGTTCTATAAAAAATGCTGACCAAAAGGGTCCTTTATCAGTGCTTCTAAAAAATTTCGGATAAATAGGGTGTTTGTCAATTCTTTTCTAGAGACACTCAACAAGCCCCCAGTTTCCAGTAATATTTTTATCATCGATAAGGTGTATATTTCACAAAAAAAATATTTAATTTAAAAAAAAAATTTAACAAATATATATATATATATATATATATTGATAGAAATATAACATATATAATGTAAAAATGTTTTAGGTAAGCATAAATATGCATTTAGATATAATAAAAAAGATATTTAGTGAAAATAGAAAATAGAATATTAAATCTATTTAATTAATAATTTTTAATTAGTATTGTGTAATATTTATTTAATTAATAATTGAAGATAAAAACACAAAAATCCTGAAAAGAACTAAAATAATTAGTAAGCATAACTTAAACATCAAACAACAACAACTTTTTAAATTGGTGTTCGTTTGGGATTTACCACATATCAAATAGAATCCAGTGATGAAATTTATTATTTTGTTAGCTAGGGTTACCCAATCAATTTATTATGGCTAAAAAGTCCCAAAAGGCATGTAAAATTGTTTTTTTAGTATGTGTTCACCAGATTCTTAACATTTTATGGATTTTCAGTGTCTTTTATGGGTGTATTTTCCCCTTTTCTTGTAGAGACTAAATTTATTCCTAATAAAACATTCATTTTGATAGTATGGAATTGATATTTTATCATTTTTCACAATGTTTTATGATTTATAGTCCAATATATAAGAATATATAAGAATATATATATATATTTATATATTCACGCATAAGAAAGTAAATTTAATAAATAATGAATTAAACATATTTAGATATATAATATATTTCTCAATATATGAAGTTTATCTAAATAATCACTAATATTGAATTAATTTAGCAGAAAAATGTATGAATATTTATATATCTATGAAATTAGTATATATATAATGTATATATATATGTGGGTCTGTGTGTATTGAGAAACAAATATATATTTATCTATATATTTTAATAGATGTATACAAATAGCAATATATAATATATGTAAATATATATCAACAAGTATAATTATTTTTTTTGAAGAATATATATATATAAATTATATATGTATACTTATACGTATTAATAAACACACACATTCTCATATAGAAAAAACATATTTTATATATGAATTTAAATAAATATATATATGTATGTATTTAAAAATATATAAATATAATTATAATTATATGGATAGAAAATTTAAACAAATAGATATAAATACTTAGATATATCATAAAATGTGGAACAAAACAATATAGAGGAATGGAAATTTTGTTGGGGTATAAATTGGAGGTCTCGGGTTTGAATCTCACTGGTGGCAGGGGAAAGCTCGGGAGGGTGGGATTAAATAGAGTGATGAAAAGGTGGTGGGGAAGAAATGATAAGGGGAAGTGGTGACAATTGGGGGGGGGGGGTTGAATAGAAAAATATTTCTCCTTTATTAGTGGTGCCTTTATTAGGTATTTTTTATTTCGGTAAAAGAGAACATTAATTGTGCTAAAAATCCCAATAAAGGTGACCATTAACAATGCTAAACATTCTCTTTTAAAGGCCCCCATTATCAGTTTTTTATCACCGTTAAAGGGGTCTTTATCAGTTCTTCTTATGGAAACTATTAAATATAAAAATTTAACATCACTTACATTATCAATACTTCTATAACACTGATAATTCCCTTTCACTATAATTGTTAATGACCATATTTTCATTACTATGTTTAATGAGTTGGAAAGAAGGGATAAGAATGGTTTCTTTTATTGTAATTGATTGTTGATCACATGGGTTTATAAGATTTTGTTATGGTTTTATAGTTGGTTTGGGGCAGTACTAGATGGGTTTATTTTTTTCTCTTTTGAAATTTTGAGTTTTTATCTATGATGTTGATGTTCTTTATATCAGTTATACAGATATTTTAATTTTATATTAAAAAAATATTTCATAGATATTTAACTATGATATAGTGATTGGGATAAAAATGATGAATTATTTGGTGATTATTGATTTTTTTTAGTGGAACAAGGTATATATGTTTTTAGTAGATCATTTAGAACAAATGTAATCAATTTAATGGAAGATTTATTGATTCTATCTAGGTTGGTGAATATTTTCATCTATTTTGAGTCATTTTGGCAGTTGGATTGTTTCCTAAATCATCTCAAATATGGTGGTAGAGAAATAATCATTACTTGCAAGAGAGTTCATGAATGTAATTTCCCATATTATTCATAACGGATTACCTCTCCCAAGGGTAGATTAATGATATTATAAGAGAGATTCAGGTGTTTTGGTTTTGGTGATAATGTGAATATCTTTGAGGGCATCATTATATATTATATATTTTTTATATTTTTACCTAATGATTTTGAGAGGGTGTAACATTATAATCTATTGAAGTATAATGAGATTCAATGACAATTTATTCCCTTTTATTTGTTATATTTATATTTATTGATTTATGAGGTGGAGATAATAGATAAAATGTCTATTTTTAATGGATATAGTGATGGCCAATACAATGTTTTTAGGGAGGTTTATTTGAATTCATTTTGTTTGGGGACATGGAGGTTACCTAATAATAATGATATGAAATTTCATAGATATATTATTTAATTTTGTGTTGTAGTGTTGAGTATCCTGAGTTTCTCTATATCTAGTTGACAAACCTCTTTACAATGTAATTTAAAAAGAATCATTAATTTGATTTCCATATAATTTATCATGTTTCTTATTTTTTGTGGATAGTTAGTCATTCGAACATTCAGACTAAATCATCCCATTTCTCTAAATTTTATATTTACATTTTGAACCTATTTTTAGGACAAGTGATAAATAATATTGAAATTGAGAAATTATATTTCCATATCAAAATATTAAATCATTTCTTTCCCAATATTTTGATTGAGAAAAAGAGTTATTAAAAAACAACAGTTGAAGGGAGTAGAAAATTTGGAATTGTATGTGAGTGATAGTAGATAGTAACAAATTGGGATTTGGTAGGTGTGGGTTAATTATGTGATAATTTTATTATATGTTTGTAATAGATTTATATGTCTTACTCAATTAAGATGATTTCATTCTTAATAATTGTTGAAGGTATTGGTAGAACCCGATTTATGGATGAATGGATATGTTTTGATTGAGGTGATATTATAGGGTGGTATGACATGTGTTGATTTTTTCAACTACCACATTTTCAATTTTTCCCTTTTTTTGATTCTATAAGATGATAGTAGATTTAAAGAAATTTGATAATTGAACAGAATTTATGAATTATGAGTCAAAATTATTTTTTCAAAACTTTCTATTCTTTTTTTTAAATAACAAAAAAATTATATGTTTTTACTACTTGAACTTTTATATATCTCATGTTCTTGGAATATTTTTGTATGAAGGAAATCATTTTAGTATATATAGAAATAAATTCCCATTTTATGGATTTTTCATATCACTCATACATTTACTATGTATATCAATCAAATAATATAAATGATTATTAGAAACATATTTATAATATAAAGTGGAAAAATTATAATTAAGTGACTAGGTTGATGTTTTACCATATCTACCAGAAAAACATCTTCATATGGAGGAATACATGCTCACCATATAAAATATTATTAAACCTTCAAAACATATGAAGAATAAAAATTAAACGAAATAAAAGTTTATTATGTTACATGATGAAACCATTCAATAATTATAATGGTGCATTATCAATTTGACCATCATATGAAGAATTTGTGCATAACTATTCCTGATAAGAAGGATTTCAATTTATTCCATTGAAAATAGCACTGATATATTTGTAATATGATAATTGGATAAATTCCATTAAATAAAATATTTATACAAGTAAGGTAAATATTTTCATCATTAACAATATAATGTTGCATTCAAACATTTTTTACATATTTTTTTTACTCATGTTTGATCCACAGTAACTTTTGGAGTTTCATTTTCATAAGGATAAGATTCAATGAATCCTCATAAATGAAATAAGAATTTTTGATTTTTTTTTGTCTGATCTAAGGTGAACATAGTATTCAATGGTCTTGGAATATATAGGTTAGTAAATTGATGAATGAGGGATTCCATGGCTATGAAACAAAAGTACATTTAAAATTTATATTTAGATATTCCAATGATAAATAAGATGGACCTTTATAGTTTGGTTAAAACATTGGATATATAATGTGTAATTGCCTCGACTATAGTAAACTGTAGTTGGTCCCATCATTATTACATTGGAATAGATAGAAATGATTAAATCACAATATATCAATTATTTTCATTGTTTGAGATAATCAGATACAAATATGATATCCATTTTACATTTTGACATGAAAATAAAACATTACAAAATCAAATTATCTATATCCTTACAATTAAATTAGTGGATTCATCTTCATAATATGGGGATGAGAAATCATAAGGGTGAGTTAAAACACTTTATATGCCTTTCATTATGTGGATGATATCTTGAGAACTCAAATGATATTCAATATAAAAAAAGTTAAAAACTAAAAATTCATTCCATTTTATCTGTAAACTGAAATTGAAATAAGGCATAATCAATAAAACATGGTTAAAAACTGAACACACATTCCATTTAATCACTAAACTAAAAATGAAACGCATATAGAGATAATATCATTGATTATAACTCATGGGTTTTATTAGTAAATAAACTCTCAATGAATGAAATTATTATTTATTTGATTCCATGATCCCAAGAATCATGATACCTCCTCCATAAAGACATTTCGCAAGTATGTTTAAAACTACATGTAAAAACCATATAATATCGAAACTAATTTGTCTCCAGAGACCTATTGATAAAACATGGGAATATCTATAACCAGTCCCCACCCATATATTCATATCAATGTAATTCTCCATATGTAGAATAATCAATTTAATTAATGAATTAATATTATTTGTACTAAAAAAATCAATATCGAGTAAGGATGTGGATTTATTAATATTTCCAAATTTAATAATATAAAATTCAAAGTAAAATATGATGTAAAATATTTATATGGTTAATTAAATAATCATATCGATAATACAGTAATGTGTTTATTAATGTGAAAAATAATTCCAAATGAAAAATTATCAATAAAAATTTTATTTCAATAGAAAGTAATGATTCAGAAATGAAAGTGAGTTCTTAAAATAATTTATTACCATTTGTTAACTATTAAATTATAAAAAACTGATGAATAAACATGAAACTAATCATTCATCATTAGGAATATATAGTTATTCTTTTTTAATGCACAAAATGGATTGTATATACACTAAAAAAATGTAACAGTTTCATATTATGAAATACATTTCACAAAAATTGATGTTTAGACAAAATCACATACCTTATGAAATCCCTTATATGATAGTTATATAACAATCATGTATGATGGTTTTAATCTTTTAATTAATTTATTATATATATATAATAATATATATAATATCATATATGATCCATTTATATCATTTTACTTACATTTTGTTAAAAATATTGCAATATTTTCACAGTTTGAAGTGTTAATTTCCTTGTTATCTTATCCAAGTTCTATAATGAATGAGATTATTATTGAAAATAGTATTTAAATATATCATCAAATAAATATTAATAATTTCATAAATGTCATTTTTTAAAATTGGAAACATTACTAGATAAGTTATTAATTCTTGGGCATGGAAAATTAATCTCTTTGCTTCATGGAGATGATTGGTCATACATATACACGAGCAATGATATAATTTCCTTAAAGGGTGGCAGTGTAGGGAAGTGTATGATACATTATTTTTTCAGAAATGATAAACTATAATATATAACACATATATTCTTTAAATATAATATTATTACCTAGCATTTAAATCATTAGTGAACAATAAATCACATAGCTACGTGTGGTGGTAGTTTGTTATACATACATAAACCATTATCATTTATTAAATGGAACATAAATTTAGAATGTATATGTGATATAATATAAAAATAAATATAAATATATCATAATTATTATATATATGTTTTAATTCCACCATTATATACAGCCTCAAGATGTGTTGATGGAAAACGATTTCTATCGGCTTGTGAGGCAATAGTCTTCCATACACATGATCGATTGTTTCATTTACAGTTTGATGGAAGGGGGAATGGATATAGGTTATTTAATTTACATAGTTACATCCCAATATATGGATGATAATGGTTTTATTATAATATTATGATTAAATAAAATTTTATGTCTTTTGTAGTAGAAATAAAATAAAAATGACTATTTAACAACATTACCACTACTTTGGATGACTATTTAGGTTTGCACCTATATCCCTACTAGGATGGATTTATGATGACAACAACGGATATATTATATTTTTAGGAGAGTGAGTAACTTATTTTGGCAAGGATTATGCTATAAAAAAATTGTTTGTAAGTGTAAAGATGGGAGGAGAGGTGGTGGTGTATAACAAGTGGGGGAGAGGACACACAGAAATTTTTTGAAAAAAATCATTTACATAATCATTTTTATCATGATAAAAAGAATAAAAAATATTAAATTATATACCATCATGGTTTTTAGGGTCAATATTTGTCCATAAAATGTTTTTTAAATGTTTTAACTTCACTTTACCCTTATAATTTTTGTTTAACCCATGGTAAATCCGTTTTTACCTTATCTATGGTTAATATTTTCATTTATTTTAAAATTAATAATGGGGAAAAATTTAGTTAACCTTATTAGATTATATAAATTACAATTAATAAAAATATGATATGTATTTCTACAAATTCAATAATCAAAATTGTTATAGTCCAATTTAAAATTGTAAACAGAGATATGATGAAAAAAGTAGGTTTCCAAAGTGACAATTATAATAAATATATATATTTCGATTTTTTATCAAAATTCAACATTAAATTTCTCCCAATAACCAAAATTTTATTTATTATAATATAATAACTAATTTTAATTTTATAATTTTTTTTTATTTTTTACCTTATAAATAAATTAAACATGAAATCAGTTTTCACTAAAAGTTTTGTATCGTTCACTATTTATCGAAAAATATACTAATTTTGGAAAATAAAATAAAAATAACCTATGAAAATTTAGATATAATGATATCAAATATTAAGTTCAATTTATAAAATATACATTGTCACAATTGATAGTTTAATTTTAAATTATGAGTGCAATGGGTGACTAAATAGCCTTTTAAGAAAATACAATTTTCAAAGAACATTTCATTATCTTCTAATGAATGTTGTTTTATTTACGGCCAATAAATCTGAATATAAATTATTTTATACGAGTATTAACCATATAATAATCAAAATCTATCTATTAATATTCATAAACCTCAATATAATTCTTATATTATAATGGATATGTTTAAAAAATATTTTAATAGTCTATTTTCATATTATCCTGGTGTTGTATGCATCACAAACAACCATTGTGATTGAACATATTTATAAGTGAATAAATCATATATTAGTGGGGGTTTTATATTATTCCTTAAAAAATGACCATGAAATTTCATATATATTACCTTCTAAATAGACATGGTTGTTATTCTTCATAACATCATATGGTTCACATATTTCTTCCTCCATTTTTCGAATTTCTATAATATTTATTTAAAAAACAATACATATAATTCCTCAATACGTTCTTTATAGAATCAAAAATACGGATGGGTTATTAATTTTAAGATATATCATGTTCCAATAATATTTCCTCATAGGTGAGAACATGTGTTGTGTTTAAAATGTTCTTCTTCAATAAGGGTACATGGAATGAATCATTTACTTTTAAGTGACTTGGTAGAATTTACAATGGGTAATCAATAACACAAATTCATCAAATGATTTTTATGTTTCTTATGTACATGTCGTTTAGTTGCCATTTTTTACCAAACCTTATGACACCCTTCCATTGGGATGCTACAAAGAAAACAAGAAATCCCACATGGAATTCTATATCCTACCTCCAAATCAAGATATAAGCATTATTCCTACTTTGGGATGCTTTAATATGAGCATTCATACCCTTTACCATTGTAGTTTTCTCTTCAACATTATCTAGGACAAAATTATCATTCACCAACTCTATCCTAACAAGAATAAGTACAACATATATTTCTATATAATTATTTATATGATTCGTTTTTAATAATTGAATCGAATATATTATTATAGGAAAATAGTACCCAATATAAGTACGGGTAATACATACACATAATGTCATGTGAAAATGACTTCACTTAATTTCCATTTATTTTATTTAATTTTTGGATTAACCATCTATTTGGTAATGGTAGTTAGTGCTCAAATAAATATCATGATCAAGATCATTTTATTGACTATTCAAGAATATTTATCTAAAAGAAGCATGATGATAATACACAGTTGAGATAGGTGCACTATGAATTCGTAAAAAATCATTAATATAGAGACGTAGAAGGTTATCAATAGTTAAATATTCTTTAATGGATATGAAATGTGTAGATTTGTATAGGAGATCAATAATAACCTATATAGAATCATTCTTCATATATTTGTTTTTTTCATATGTAAAATCATATAATAATTTTATCCCATTTCCATATAGTAATAGTAAGAGTAATGTTGAATCCTTTAGTATTTCATCTCTCAGCCTTGACATATTGAAAAATGAAACATCCTGATGTATCGTTTGTAATATCCCAATCCATTTTATACCACAAAAAGTATCCCTCAAATCCTAGTTGATCCATGTACTAATCGGGTATATAGGAAAATTCAAACTATGGGAATTGTCTATAAATTACCTTTTTATCTCGGGTATTGATGGGACTCATAAAATCTTTTCAAATATCATAAAAACAACTTCACAAATTATGTTTACATATTTTCCATCATTTATAGCTTTAATTTTCTTCTTAATGAAGGTGTTATGTCTCTTCCTCCTTAATATTACCAATATCCATCTTCACAATATCCATGAACATATGATCCCTCTAAATCATTAATTTTTTAGAACCCTATTATATGTACAACACAATGCATCTGCTGCCAAATTTTTTTACTCAAATAAAATTATATTGATAAATCATAAAACTTGTGTATCTTGATTTATCTTCTTTGTATCATATGGAGATATTTTTTTCAAATGGTATATTTTAGCCTTTTATAATCCATTTACATTTTATATATTTCAACATAGAGAAAATGTATTCATACCTTACTGGATACTACTATAATAACTAAAATAATATAATGGTTATGATGGCTCTGTTCATGATTCTTAAGTTTCCATGATACATATGAAATAAATTTATAATTATTCACTAGAACAAAACCAATTCCCTCTCATAATGCATAAATATATAAAAAAACTTATTATTTCATGTTTATAGGTTCAATATTGGAGCATTTACCTATTTTTTATCTAGTTCACCAAATTATTCCTCAAATTCCTTTTTCCAAATTTATTTAACATCTTAATATGTATTCATGGATAGTGGTTAATTTAATCTGGAATAATTCTAAAATAATCACATATTGTAACTGACCCAAAAATTAATATATATACATGAATTATGTTTTTTTTGTGTAGGATATTCTATGTCTTCCATTTTCATTGTTGTTGAAAATGAGATTCCATTATTGGAGACAATATGTCCAAGGAAAGAAACATCTTAATGACAGAAATCACACCTTTTTTTTAATAGGACTCATTCTTTTCACGAATCTTAAGAAAGATCCTCATATGAATCTCATTGTCATTATTATTTTTAATATGCACCATGATATCATAAATTAATATCCAAAAAAATTATCAACATATTAATTTAATAATTAATTTATTATAATTATAAAAATAGAGGGTGGATTAATCAATCCAAATAGAATTACTATAAACATTTAATGTCCATACCTTATACAAACACATTTCATTTCAATATATACCTTCATTATTCACAATCAATAATTAAAATAAAAAATTAAATCAATGAAAAATATTAGTCTACATGAATTTGATAAAATATATCCTCAATGTCAGGTCATGGATTCTTTTTAGTTATCACAATATAATCAATTTCCCAATAGTCAGTGGATGTCCTCATGGATACATATTTATTTGTACTGAATAGAACAAATACTCCCCAGGCCAAACCAGTTGGTTTAGTAAATCCCTTATCAACTAACTACTATAGTTCTATCATTAACTCCACTAGTTTAATAGTGGCTATTCTATTAGGAGTCTTTGATATTGGTCTTCCATCAGGAAATAAATCAATGGAAAACTGAACATAATGCTCTATGGGATGTCTAGTAAATTTCTCAAAAAAATGCATCAATTTATTCCAATATAATAGATACATCATCCATTTGAAGTTGAATATCCATGGAAATCAATCATTTAAATAAATTTTCGTTAAATAAAAAATTTTATAATTAAATAAATGTATAATTTAAGATAAACACATATTTTTTTCAAGATCATTTTATATTTTTGTTATAAAATGTGAATAAATATTACCATTTATTATTAATGAATATGAAAATAAATTAGCATATTTATATTTTATAAATAATTGTATATATCTAAAAAAATCATAAATATATGATTCCTTACATAAAAGTAACCTTTTCAAAACCGCATGTTTTAATATCACATTTTTTAAAAATATTATTACCTTTAATGAAAAAATTAGTTTGAGATAAATTATATATAAATATATTTTGACAATTTTAAAAAACCCTTTTTGAATATCATATATAATTTATAAATCATTATGGAAATTTATTACTATATTTTAATATATAATAATTATAATATTATGTTCATAATATCATTACATTGGAATCCAATATTTTTTTAGTTTAAAATATTTATATATTTAATAAGATTAAATACTATTAATACTGAAGATATTATTATATTCAAACTTATGACAATTGTAACGTTAAATTGTTTTTCACAAATAAAAATTTTAATTTTATTATATGAGTGACGACAGGTGATATTTATTGGTTTTGGAACCCCTAAATTCAAATGTAATAAATCAATGAAAAATGTAATTAATATTTTGGTATTATGATTATAAAATTTAATTGATAATTAATATAAATATGATAACATTACTGAACTGTGTTTGAGTATTGTTATAATAACAAATTATGAAAAAAATTGAAAATATATGAGCATAAATAATTTTTCTCATATGTATAATATTTTCTTGATTTTTAATTAAATAATAACATTTATATCTAATAATTTTATCATGTGGGACCCCTCAACACATGTGGGGCCCAATTGGGTTCAACCACATGGTTATATCAACCAAATCTAACATGTAGAAGTGATGGGATGGTTGGCTGACTCACTTAAGATGGATGGAAATGGCCATGGGATTAGAATTATAGGGTCACGTATATAGCCATTAGATCAAGAATGGGACTCAAACTTCATATATTTTTGGGTGTTCGTTTATTTCATTTTGTTAGTGGAAGTCATCATTTTGTTTATCTTCAATAAGCTAACATGGAGAATTCTCGATGTGGGATCGGTAGGAGCAGTTATTGTTCACTCATTCACCAAAAAAGTGGAATATATATCATATATTTTATCAATATAACCCCAATAATCTGATCTCACTCTATAATTAGTCTTCCTCATGAACTACTTCTCGTTGTTCATTTCCTTCTTTTGCACGGAATCTCAAACTTTAGCTTCAGCATCTTCCTTTTTGATGTAAACCATCATCTTCCTCTTTAATAAACATCAGCAAAATCCCTTTCCACTGTAAGGGAAAAATATCATGAATAAATTATACAAAATACATTGCCCCTTCTATTAATTTCATTGTAAATGAATCAATTTAATTTCAGACGAATCTTTTTATACCGAGAATTAACCTTTATGGGTGATCTGAGCCTTATCATAGAATCTTGATGAGGCCAAGATCTATAAAACATGATTTTTTTATTATAAAAATGAATTTTAAATTTTTTATTTTCAAACCACTACAACCATTTATATGTATCCACATATTGATAAACTAAACCACATAAAATGATTTTGAACATTGGGAACATTGTTTTTAGGTTCTACAATCATCATCTTCTAAAAGATCAAGCTTATATTTGAATATAAAGACATGCTATGAGAACTTGTATATATATACACACCTATTCATAGATGGAATACCCCTCATCACTGGTGTAATACCCCGACCTCAGAAGCCTAGATTCGGTGCATTATTATGTATCATTGTCATGATCACAAAAGATCAATTCTCGAATGACCATTTATTAATGTAGCCATGGAAATACTAGAAATATTCATAAGGTTTACATTACATCATAAAATGGAAAACTACAACAACTTTGTTTCCATAGACTACACTGAGATCCCAAAGACTATCCTTGTAGGTCATCCATAATATACATCTTTGTATCCTGGGAAAAATAAAACATAGAAAGGGGTCAGCTCAGATGCTCAGTAAGGATAACAATATAGTGGATGATTTCATAAAATAGTAAACACATTTAAGGTAATGTATAAAACTAAAAAAATCCTTTTAAACATAAACTTTAACATAATATGGAAAATATAAATATAAATAATTCCATTTACTTACTCACATGGGTATTCAACTGGTCGAATAATCAATTGCAATATCAATAGCCACTTTCATAATGATGGAATGAAAAATTCCAGACCTAATAACCACATAGTCAAGGCCTTGTTCCATGACTACAAATATGATTTTCTCAAGATCATATTCCAAGACACTAGAATATCTCATGATACCTACCGATGAATTAAGGAGCTATAGCAGGCTCCACCCGTCACATACTAAGTCCAATGCATTCCTCATATGAAATGGTTTAAACATAAAATAAACATTCATATTAAAACTAGTATATGAAATGTCAATACTTTATCCATAAACCATGAATGGTGTAAAAATAAAACATCCACAGTCAAACATGTCAAAAATCCTTCAATACAATATGATAGTTTTGTATCATAATAAATCAAATTCAAATAAGGTTAAAATCCAGCAATGGATGATGACATAGATGAAATGAAAACCTTTTATAGTGAAATATCTATTTATATGTTAAAATCATTTAAGAGTAAAATAATTATAAAGAAAACATTTTTTAAAAAAATATTTTAATAATATTTTAAGGAAATCTTCGATGATGTAATTACAGCAGAAAATATCTGCACCCACTGTATAATTAAAAAAAGACAATTTTACCTTAATTTTTTTCAAAAATGTTATAAAGGTCCTTGTTTGAAAAACGACGGAAAGATTCCATTATAAAAATCTTATAAAAAGTAAACGAAAAATGGGTATAAATTACTTTAAACCATAGTCTCTAAAATAGTACGAATGTTTTGAAATACATTTTTAAGAAACATGGGTGTGGATGATAAAGGGGTCCCAGTAGATACTTACTAAAAAACAATTTCAGATAATAAAGGGATTTTGAAAGTAACCTTTACCTTGTACTTTTCCTTGGTCGAGGGTAGGATATCCTCCAGTATAATGGTGAAATAATTGTAATTAAATTATACAAGAATCATATACATTAATATAATATCAAATATGTTCTTTTAATATTTCATTGTTAATAATATTTTAGTATTATCGTTCTTTCAGATGATAACTGATTTGTTTTCCTTTATATGATTTTTTACATAAGTAATGTTTGTTATGGATAGGATGTATCATATTCATATTCAGAATAATATTAAGTCATAAAACATTATTTTTAATCATTTATTGAAAATTAGTTTTGAATGGATACGATGATGAATGAATCACATCGTGTTCATGGAGACAGTAATCTGTATGTACACAAAAGTGACAATTACATTATTTTGATATTAAAATAATATATAATTGGTTGTTATATCATATATAAATAATAATTATCATGATATATTTATTATTTACATCAATTACTCATCATTATTATATCCATCCAAATAATAATGTATTGGATAACAATTACACCACGACGTGGAGACGGTAAGGCGTACCTACGCACGTATGGTGAAATTTCATTCAAATTATGGATAGAATTATTAATATGGTTATACCATATTTATAATATCATCAAGTTATATAGAATATTCTGGAGTTATTATTTTATAATCGAAACAATAGAGAAAGTGGTAGTGGAAGAAAAAAGTAACTTGAAAGAAGTGATTAAATATTTACCTCTTCTTCGGGTTCTTCCATTTGATTTGATCAAAAGGCTCATTAGGATGTCTTTATGACTAATGTAAGGACTCTAGGATGAAGGGAGGATATTTTATAGGGTATTAGGGAAGGGTTTGTCCAATCCAAATAGATTTTAAGGTGACAATTAGAGAGAAGGTGGGAAGTGTCTTTTTATAAGAGGGGTGAGGGGCACCTTAGGAAAAGCTAGAAATATTATTATATAATAAAATCATTTTTTGGTTTCTAATGGATAAAAAATTATTTATTTAAATACAATGGTGTTTTCTGTCTGTAAACCACTCAACTAATAAGATTTAGACAGTTTTGGGTCACTATATTAACTTTATCTTTTATATTTAACTCTTAGTTAAATAGTTTGACATCTACCATGTCTCTTTGTATTTTTATATTATATGGTTAATAAACATAATATATACCTCCAAGAGAACCCCAAGTGGTTAATTAATGATAAAACTATCATTATATAAACCTTTTGGCTGAACCTCATTTTTTAGTAATATAATATCAATTAATAATATAATATTTGTTTTAAAAACTATTTTATGTCAATTTTGACACTATTTGGTATTTTGTATCTTCTATATTTATAACAGCATTATTACAAAAAATATTTCACATATCCAACACTAAGATATCATATTAACGATGAAAATTAGTGTATTTTATAAAAAGGCTCAAATTACATTTATTTGGATATTTATAATATCAATTATTTTAATATTTCTCTAATTAGATAATTACTTTATCATCATTGTGTCATAAATAAATTAACATATTTAATTTCTAAAAAATTTAAATAAAATACCATTATGTAGGAAATATTTTTATCAATCTAATTTGAATTTATTGTCGAATTTATCTTATGTGTAACCCTATATTTTAAATGATTTAGTCATTAAACATTGAATTTAACACTTTAACTCTTCTTTGAATTAAATAATAATAAATTTCCTAATCTAATCTAAGTGGATCTAAAGGTTCATATTTTATTACTATGGTTTTCTTGGTCTAATTATTCTTATCCAATAGAATTAGGACTTCTGTTAGGGTTATAATAATATCATTTGTACCCTTAATTACACTATTTACTTTTAACCGTGGTAAATAAAAGAAAAAGTTAATATTCAAAAAAATTATTTCCATCTTATTGAACCACATTATACTTACTTATATCAACGGTGTCCCTTAGATTTCTGAAATTCAACTCACATAAGTGGTAAAATTAGGTTTTATGTAAATTTGAAAATGCACTAAGGAGGTGGGTAAAAGACGGTAAAAAGTTCAATAAATTTTTTATATATCTAAAATTTTTATAAACTAACTCCATTGATTTAAATCAAATTTATCTAGATATTATGTATCTATTTTGAAAAAAAATAAATTTAAATAAAATAAATAATGACTTAAATAAAAATAATTTTTTAAACTATAACTCAGTGTTTTCCCCTATTAATCAAAAAATGAATTTTTTCAGAAAAATATCAACAATTCACTCAAATATAATTTTGATATTCCGAATCCAAAAATGAAGTCCATTTTACATGATAAAATTTATATAATTCCAAAAATTCGGCATTACTATTCATAACAGTACGTTTGATTGGTTGTGGTGTGTTAGAACTCGAAGTTGCGTACAACACATGCTATTGTGTTATCCAAAGAGAAGCTTATCGTGGAATCTTGAAGTGTTCCATTTTCACCACCTTCAAGTAAACTCTTCCTCAAAATTTCTAGAATATTGATTCATGAAAAGAATCGAGAGGTTCTTCATCATAAGTTCATCAGGTTCCCACATTCCCTCTTCCATCTTATGGTTTCTCTATATATCATTTTCCAGCCGAGTCATCCAGTTTCTGAGCACTTGTTCTCTTGTATCAAGAATATTGACAGGATATTTGCAATAAGATAGATCAGGTTCGAGTTATAATTCCCCGTAGGTGAGTACATTCGTTGTGTCAAGGATGTATTTTCTCAACATAGTTATGTAGAATACATCGTGTACTTTGGAGAGACTTGGAGGCACTGTCAAACGATAAGCTACAACCCCAATTCATTCTAGACGTTCGAAAGGTCTAATGTACTTGGGACATAATTTTTCATTCTTACCGAAAGGTATAACACCCTTCCATGGTGATACATGTATGAAAACAAGATCTCCTACCTAAAATTCCAAATCCTTAATTCGGTTATCACCAAATCTCTTCTTCCTACATTATACAGCTTTGATGTGGTTTTGTATTACCTTAACCTTTTCCATCATTTCCACCACATGTTCTGGCCTTATGAGTCTTCTTTCCCCAACATCATCCCAACAAGTTGGTGTGCGACATATCTTTCCACATAACACTTCATATGGTTCCATTGTAATACTTGAATGAATGCTATTGTTATAGGAAAATTATATTAGGGGTAAATATTGATCCCACAGAAGTTGAAAGTTAAGGGAGAAATATCTCAACATGTCTTATAAGGTTTGAGTAGTCCATTCTGGTTGTCCATCCGTTTGAGGGTGGTAGGCAGTTCTCAAATGAAGTTCAGTGTCCATGGCTCCCTGAAAACATTTCCAGAATCATGATTTAAAAGGGGATCATGATCAGAAAAAATTGATATTGGTACTCCATGAAGTCTTACAACTTCATTAATATATAGTCTTGTTAATCATTCAAGTTGTAATTCTTCGATTATAGAATAAAAATGTGCTGACTTGGTAAGATGATCAATAATGACTCATATTGCATCATTCCATCTAGGATTATTTTGTAGTCCGATGACAATGTCCATTGTAATATTATCCCATTTCCACTCAGGTATGGTATGAGGTTTCAAGAAATCTCCATGTTTTTTTCTTACAGCATTCACTTTTGGACAAACCATACATCATGACAAAAAATCAGAAATCTCCCTCTTTATGTTGTCCCACCAAAAACATTCCTTCAAATATCTATACATTTTGGTGGTACCAGGGTGTATAGAGAAATTTGTGCTAAGAGCATCATATATCAATTCCCTTTTCATATCAGGTATATTAGGAACACAATGTCTCTTCCCAAATTTCAAAATTCTATCTTCATATATGAAGTCACTCAATCTCCCCTCATTCACATCTTTAATCATATTTTGAAACTCCTCATCATCAACCGAAGAAACTTTTATCCTTTCTAGTAAATATGGTTTTCCATCCATTGGAAAAATCATTGATGTTTCACATTCCATGGTAATTCCCATATACATCATTAATAGATCCAGGAAAATAAGATCTCTTTCAACTCTCATCTGTTTCAAAACTCCATAATCTTTTCTGCTCAAAGCATCTTCCACCTTATTTGGCCTCCCTGGGTGGTAGTGAATGGTGAAATCATAATCCTTGAGTAGCTCATGACATCTCCTTTTCCTCATGTTGAGTTCTTTATGTGATAAAATATACATAAACCTATTGTTATCGGTATATATCTCACATTTTTTACCATAGAGAGAGGGTCTCCAAATCTTCAAATAAATCATTACATCTGGTAACTCATCATCATGAGTAAGATCATTTTGCTCATGAATTTTAAGATATCTTGATGCATATGCAATAACCATATCATTCTACACAAGGACACAACCAAGTCCTTTAATTGATGCATCACTATAAATAACAGACCCATCATTCCGTGATGTTAGAGTCAATATAAAAGAAATTACTAATCTTCACTTCAGTTCTTCTAGACATTCATCACACTATTTTTTACAAACAAATTTAACCCCTTTACGTGTGAGCTTCATTAAGGGGTTATCCAATTGGGCAAAATTCTGGATGAAACGCTGATAATAACATGCTAAACCAATAAAACGGTGTACCTCGGTTATACTTCTCGGTGCTGGACAATCATGGATTTCTCTTGACTTAGAATGATAAATGGAGATTACTTCCTTAAAAACAATATGTATAAGAAAATAAATCTCTTAAATCAAGAATTCACACTTTCTAATCTCCTCATATAATTCATGTCTTTTAAGAGTCTTCGGGATAATGTCAAAGTGATTTTCATGATCTCCTTAGCTTTTGTAGTATACAAAGATATCATCAATAAATACCACTACAAAGTCATCAAGATATTCCTTGAAAAAAAATTCATTATATTTTTGAAGACTAAGGGTGCATTAGTCAATCCAAAAGGCCTTACTGTAAACTTGTAATGCCCATACCTGGTTCAAAATGTTGTTTTCGGAATGTCTTCCTTCATCACACACAACTGATGATATCCTGATCCATGGTCAATCATTGAAAAGTATTGAGCTCCATGATGTTGGTCGAATAAATTATCAATGTGAGGTCGGGGATACTTGTTCTTTATTGTTATAGTATTTATCTCTATGTAGTCAATGCAGAACCTCATAGATCCATCATTATTCTTAACAAAAAGGAAAGGGGCTCCCCATGGAAATCACTAGGGTGAATAAATCCCATATTACTCAATTACTCTAGTGGTTTATTTAGTTCCAATAATTCCACAGCGGCTATTCTATAAGGGGTCTTTGATATGGGCCTTGATCTAGGAATTAAGTCAATGGAATATTTAATTTCTCATTCTGGAGGATGTCCTGGAAAATCATCTGGAAACACATCAATATATTATTACACAATAGGTACATCCTCTATTTGAATATTCTTTTCCTCACCCAAAATTATTTCATTCTCTTCCTCCACAATAATTAAATTATGTTGAGCTATTGGGGTGGATATTTATATGAATTAGGTGGTGGCGTTTCTACTCTAATGATAAGGTACTACGTATCATCATAAAAATTTGTAATCTATTTATTCTTATAATTAATTTACGCATCATGGTCCGAAAGAAAATGCATACAAAGGATTATATCAAATTAAATTATGGGTATGATTATGAGATCAGCAGATAAATAACGTTTATATGCCTTAATGGGAACTGATTCACAAAACATTGTTGCAATGATACTTCCCTTAAGAGTTTCGACTGACAACAACCCTGTTAAATAAAATTGCCAATATCTAATTTTCTTAGCAAACTGGGAATATCTGAAACAATGCGATGATCCAGAACCAAATAAAGCATTGGCTAAACTTGAGGAAACCATTAATTTACTTGCCACTCTGTCTTTCGGAGCTTTAACCTCAGCAGTACTGATAGAATAAGCTTGGACATTATCCCGTGTCCTTTTTTGAGGTATGTTCCCCTGACTCTTATGAAATTCATGGATATAATTCCCTCTTTCACTAAAAATGTAGCATTCAACATCGACAATATCATTCTTCCCCTTGCAATCAAGAGCATGATGGCCTTTTTCACCACACTTGTAACAGACTCACATTCCCTTCAGGAATGTTCCCGGGTGTTTCTTCTCACATTTACTGTATGATGGATATTCAACTTTTCCCTTCTTCCCCTTATTTCCATTTAAATAGTGTTTAGTAGAACTATCCTTATTTTTCTTTAATTTAATGATGTATGACTTAGATAATTATTTCTCTGTCTTGATAGCACATGAGACAATATCATCATACGACAAGAAGTATTGTGAGACTAAAGCTCAATGGGGAAATTGATTCAGACCATTTAAGAAATGATAAATCCTACTTCTTGGGTTATATATATAATCTAAAGAATGCCTTTCTAACCATGTAATGTTATCTTCATAATTTGAGACATTCTTACCCTCCTTTTTCCTCAAACTCAGAAATTGTCTTTCCATATCTTCTTGATGGTCATGTGGTAAGTAATTTTCTATGAAAATTTCTTTAATCTCCCTCAATTCCATATTTGATACTTCCTCATATACCTTTGTATTTTTAATCAATGACCACCATAGATCAGAATCTCCAGTGAGGCGGTAAACTTCCATGACAACTTTTTCCCTTTCGCTACTCCCCATAGTGTGGAATATTTTCTATAAGGAATTTATCCATTGCTCATCCAAAAATGGATTTTTACTCCCATTGAATTTTTGTGGTTGTTTCCTCACGAAGTGATCTAACATTGATCCTCCACGATGTGGATCGGGGTGCTCCATATAGGTAAGTTTATTATTCATAACCTGAGTGAGTTGTCCCAGTATAGTGATTAGCTTTTCAGAACCAGTTGCATCACCATCTCCACTATATTTTTCTTGAGTAGGAGGGAAATCCCTACATGGAGTGTGTGCATTGATACGGTTTCCATTCCTTCTACTATGCACCATTTCTATACAATGGCATAAACTATATCATATTATGAATAAAAATACATAATTAAAACTTGTAAAACCCATATCATAAATTGTAATGTTTATAGATATAATCCATACTCATAAAAATGTTTTCTTTGAGAAAGTATATACTCATAAACCCTTCATAATTATTTGTTAAAAATGAGAATTATCCTAAGCATATCCCCCAGGAGTGTCCTAACCAAGAGTGCAGAAAGGCCCGTTGTGTTGCACTAGTTCCCGTTCGAGTCTAGATGCAAGTGGTGTTTTTAGGTTTTACCCATAGGTACATATATTCCAGAGTCGTCTCTACCTGCTCTTATCCAAATAGTGATGTATTTCTTAGAAAGATCACAAAATCACAAAAATACCAAAATTCTATGAAGTTCTTCTATAATAATCCTCAAAGTCTCTCTTTGGTCTATGTTCACTAATTATAGTTTTTCTAAATCTTGATTCCATGGTATGTACTAAACTTCCTCTGATACCAACTGTAATGCCCCGACTCCAGAATCCTAGAGATAGCGCATTATTACATATCATTGGCATGCTAAAAAATGATAGGGTCTTGAAAGACCGATTATATGGTAACAGATGTCATACACCATCTTTTTGGGATGGATTTGGTGAAAGGATTATTGTAGGCCTAAAAATCATCTAAGAGAAAAAAATAATGGTAATGAATTTTTACATTTAAATTAAATGATCTCAATGTAGGAATAGTGTTATGATGACTTGCTGAGGATGGATTGAGAATTCCATGTAGGAGAACATGTTTTATTGAAAGTATGTCCTTGGAAGGGTGTTGTGAGGTTAATTAATATGGTAATGTTGAGACATAGGTACCTCATAACCTTTGAAATTTTGAATGTATTGAAGCTAAGGATTACAGATTGGAGATTCCTCTATGAGTCTCTACAGTACGATATGTGTTCCAGATATCATTGTTAAAGAAATTAATTCCAAACTCTACAAAGGTTCTTCCCTATGATAATATATTACCATAACATGATATATATTAATATGTATTCAACGTATCTACTAATCTTAATTACCTTAAATGAGTTAAACACCTCCTATAAGAATTCTTAATTATATTAGTTATGGGTTCCCCATAATAGTTATTAGAGGATGGATTTTGGGTTGACTCCATCATTTTATTTCATGAAAGTGTGGGGTAAAAATAGAGGTAGGTCGTGGTAATGTGTTATTGGAGTTGATGGTTAATAGATAGGATATATATCAATGTTAGGAATATGTGAGGATCACATTGGATTGGTAATGTCATGTTTATCATGATATTAACAAGTTATGTAGAAAAGGTAAAATTACTATGAATCAAATAATTAAGTACCCATGTGATATAACTCAAGGATACTGATAGCCTATGTAATTATTTAGGTGAATGTATAGTCATTGATGGGTATAAATAAGATAAATACATGCATTAGGATTATTTGAACATATGATTGAATGGGGGATATTTGTTGAATTAAATAATCCCAACTGAAATTATTTTATGTAATTTCATGCTTCCATGTTATGTATTTTCCATATCATTATATGTTATATTATTGTGTTAGGAGTATTATTTGAGGAAACCTCCCCCATAATAAAACATTATTTTCGTGAGGTGTTTGAAAGATAAGAAAATTAATCATTTCCAAAAAAATGAACAATATCTTGGTGAGTTTGATGGTCTATAACAATTTTATTCTTGGTTGAAACTATGTTTATTTAGAGGAATTTTTTTTATTTTTTTCTGACTTTAGTGAGGTGTTGACTTAAAACAATGACATGTAATTCGTAGGATTTACTTTCCAATTTGGACAATTTAATATTTTATAGTGTTTAGTTGGTTTTTTGTTGGTAATTTCATATTATTTGAAAAATCCGTAGGATATTAAAACATGATAATGAAAATTGTTTCATACTCATGTTTTATAAATCATGTACCACATTAATAGATAATTTCTAGTTTCAGTATTTACAATGTCAATATGGATTCATAAATCATGGGATTTATTTTTTAGTTAAAAAATTAATATGATGGAAAAACGTTACACTTTTAATATAGTAAAAGGTGTACATGTAATATATACACGCAAATGATATGTTATATAGTTTAAATTACTATTTAGTTTAGTGCTCTTCAATAATAAGGAAATTCATCTTGGATTTTTTATTGATTAGAGATTGTGGAATTTGAATGATAAATCTGGTGGTTCGAAGGAAATTGTGGGTACTTGTTAATATAGAAGAGTTGTTTTAACACATTAAAATGGTCATGGATGGGACACTTCTTTGGTTTTTATGGTTGTGTTTTGATTATAGTGATATTTTTGGGTGGTATGTCATGGGGTGGTTATTTAGACAATCACCTTTTACCATTATCTATTGGTTTTCTCAATATTATAAAGGATTAGAATAGTTAGATAGGTATATTATATATGGGAATAATAATATAAAACCCTCACATTGTAGTTTTATGAGGCATGGAGGTCTCTGGGGGAAGTATTGAGGTGTTCCTATAGTTTATAGATATGTTATTACCATTATAAGGCCATCACCCCATATCTATGGGTGTGGTGATTGTATTTTTTATAAAAATTAGAATAGTGGTTTATAAGGGATGATTTTTTTATTATTGTGTAAATCCCATTGGAATTTTTAGGTATAGTTGTTTTGTTCTAGGGTACACCAAAATGTGTACAATGGATATTCAAGAAAATATTGTAATGTGTATTAATTTTTTGAAGTACATAATTTCTAATGTAATAGTGTTTGATCTTGATATGTGGTTATAAGTTTACCATGGGTTGTAAAATGGCCAGAGTGTCTATTTTGAGAGGTGTTTTGGTGTATTTAACCTTAGATAAGTGTACCACATGACTCATTAAACCAATTTTAGAGTTAACAAGTTTAATTTTATGTATAAATTAAATCATTCTAGGTAAAACTAAAATTTTCTAGAATCAGGTTACACCATGGGTTGTAATATAGATTTAAATTATATATTTGAATCCATTTTCTATAGAGTTAACATTTACAAAATATGGGACACTAAATTGCAATTTTTTAGCTATTTTATGGGTTTTTAAATTATTTTGGGAATAAATAAATTGGACTTCTAGATTAAAATTATGGATGGGGATACAATATTCTAGATCTCACCAAATTTTAGGCCTTAGTGTGGTGGTTGAAAATGGAAGTATATTTATTTATACAATGTTATCATATTCGATGGTGTCTTAAATGAATTTTAAAGGGTGAATGTCATGTGAAAAAAACCAATTCAAAATTTTAAGAATAAGATATAAATTTGACAATGCAATACAATATATGGAATATGATTCAATACAACATAATATAGGAATTTTGGCATTCCAATAAAAACTAAGGGTAACATACTCCTTGGATCAATTATACATATCCTTCTATCAATTCCTACATAACTCATAATCCTCTCACTACTCTCCATATACGCTTTTGAGAGTATATAAATTTATGTTTTTTCTAATTAAACCCTCACGATTTAAGGTTTTTGATTGTGCATCATTCAATAGTTTTTGGTTTATTATTTCCAATTTAGTCTAATATAACATTAAAATTCTAATTTAGGTATGAGATTTACACAATTATCTAATATTTTCATGAATATTATGCATTGATGGACTAACATTTTTTACTTTCTATGAATATAATAATTTTCTATAATTATGATGATTAATGTTTCTTAATGGGTTGTATGTCTTCTTATAAGTTAGAATATTATGTGGGAATAAAAAATTGAAGGACAATGTAAAAAATAAGTTAATAATAAACTCAAAAGATAACATCGAAATGAAAAATGAGGTGTGTATTTTTTTATGATTTCAATATATTGGCCATGTTTGTTTTTGCGTCCTATTTCAATGGTTTTTTATTTAAAATTCTTTTTTAATGTGACCTTATCACATTATTATATAAATAATGTTATAAATATGGAAATATCATAGTGATTTTTTTCACCATTCTAATAAATATGTGTTGGACAATGTTATTTATAATTGATGGAAAGGGTATTATGGTAGAATAAATCTTAGAGGAACACTGAAACTTTTATAATTTGATAAATATATAATGATGGTTGTATGAATTTGAAATTGTGTACTTTTTAATCATATATTTATTTCTTGAAATTAATTAATATTGATGTTATAAATTCTATTTTTTCATTTTGAATGAAGGTTTGTGTACTGATGTAGATTATTATTATTTATTTCATTATTATTTTTTTAATGTTTTTTAAAAAATTACAATGTTAATTGGGAATGTGGAATAAAAATGTGATGTGGGGGTAATGATCAATATGATAATCTATAATTTCATTGAAATTTAGAGTGGAATAGGTGTTTATTAATTGTATTAAATGAATATTTACATAGTTTTTTGATAAAATTTTATCCTATTAAATTTTTAAATAACTTGGAATATTTCATTGGGAGTGTTTATATAACAAAAACAGGTATGTTAGAAAAAATATGAATATTATTTCTACCATAATTCATAGTGTATTTTTAGATCAATATGAAATTAATATTTGATATGTATAATGGTATATTAATATGTTTCTAAAAAGATAGAAATAAAATCAATCATGGTTTATAATTATTTATTGAACAATATTGGAATGAATGAATGAATAATAATTCCATTGCAGATTGTATATTTTAATTGAATGTAATAGAAGTTATGAGAAACTGAAAAAAATTTGGTTCTATTTTTTTCATTCCTAAAACATTCAATTTCATTTAAATATTGTTACCTTGTTTTGAAATGAGATCAATGATATATGATTTTAAAATTTGGGATGGTATTATGAAAGTGTTTATGGGGAGATGATGATGTTTCGTAATGATCATATTTCACTGTTCTATGATGGAATGATATTTAATGTCAATATGATTAGGATAACATAAAACAATAGAAACATTATATGGATGATTTCACATTTAGTTGTGATGCATGATTATGATGTACAATTGTTGGAGATATCTACCAGTAATGGTGAATAGGTGTAGGAAATATAGATATAGTGAACGTAATGTTGGTGAGGTCCTTTATGTTTACATTACCCTACGAACATATTGTTAGAATGTTGATATAAAATAACGTATATGTACATTATGTGATTTATTTATTTAGATACATTTATGTGATTAAATATATTGACAATTGTTTACACATGTAGTTTGAATTAAAAATTTATTATCATAAGAAGCTATACGACCCCCCTCAAATCAGATATGGTTGGATTCTATATATATTATTTAGTCATATTATAAATTCCCACATTTTATCAGAAACTAAAGAACCATTTTGGTGTTTTTTTTTGAAAAAGTTTTGTATTTTTTGACAACTAATCTTTTTTTTGATGTTTTTTTATGTGTTAAAGAATTTTGAAGTTGCTGGTTGATGATGTTTTTTAAAGAGGACGTTGTTGAAGTAAAATAATTCATAAGTTAAGAAAGTGTCTCAAATTTTCTTAACCAAATTATAAAATTCTTTTCTGATCATAATGTTCTCACAAATCATGAAATTTTTAGTGATAAAATATATTGAACAAATGGTGAAGGGATTTGTCATTTTTCACTAAGAAAAAATCTGTAAAAATTTTGGAACCAGATTTTTGAGAAACCATATTAGGAAATCCATATCCGACTTCTGAACATGTTACCCGAATCATAACTCTGAGCATGTTACCCAGATCCTTCTTCTGATCATGTTTCTTGGAAACTCAGATCCTACATTCTGAGGATGTTGTTGAGCTTAAGGAAATGTTTCTTAAAGAAGACTTCATTACGCAAGGAAATGTTTCTTACATCAAACTTCCTTAAATAACAAAATTTTCCTTAGAGAAAGAATATTTTCATATAAAATAGGATTTTCATGAAGATTGAAGAGTTTAAAAAGTCAACGTAAGATCAAGAAAAGTTTGGAACCTAAATTCATAACCTAAATAACAATTCTGAAAAACATGTTTAGAAAACAAGAACCTGGATTCAAATGAAATCAAAACCATGATGTTCATGAAATTGGAACCTGGATGTTTAAGAAATAAGAACCAGGAAGTTCAATAAATCGGAACTAGGATGTTTAAGAAAATAGAACCTAGAAATTAAAAAATTGAACACTATAAGATGAAGAAATTAGAACCAGGAAGTTCAAGAAATTTGAACTAGGAAGTTCAAGAAATTGAATCCTATAAGTTGAAGAAATCGGAAACTGAAATTGAAACCATAAAGTTCAAGAAATTGGATCCTTGAAGTTGAATAAATCAGAACCAAGAATTTCATGAAATCAGAAACTATATGTTGAAGATGTCGGAACCAAAAATCAGAACCTAAAAGTCCAAGAAATCAGAACCTGGAAGTTGATGAAATTAGAACCTGGAGGTTGAAGAAATCATAACCAAGAAGTTTAAGAAATTATAACCACGAAGTTCACTAAAACAAAACATAGAAGTTAAAGAAATCAGAACCTGATTTTGGAACCTTATGACATTCCTGAGAAACATGTTGAGAATCCCAGAATGATAATTCAGAGAAACCTGTTGAGAGAACCAGAACCTAAATTTGGTGTTCTTATTATAACCCTGAGAAACATGTTGAGGTACCCAAAATGAGAATTCTGTGCAAAATGTTGAGAAAAAACAGAATGAAAATTCTGAGAAACATGTTCAGGAAACTGGAACCAGAATTATTATGAAATTGATATTTCTTAATGAAATGATATTTTTCAAGAAAGATGTGAATATTTCAAGAAGTCAAGCTGGAATTTCAACTTCGCGTAAATCAAGGATAAATTCAAGGAGATTTGAATAAGTCAAAAATTGATGATTTAATGCGATATATTTGTGGAGTTTTTGATATTTGAGGAAGCGAGAAACATTTTCAAGATTCCCACCATTTTTTTCTGAGTTTCCAGTAAATATTTTCTCAGATCATTCACTCAATAGAAAAATTACACACATAAAAAAGGTGGAGCACTAGAGAATTAAATGTTAAAAGCTCTCACCATGTTGAGGAAGTTTTTTTGAGTGGTTAAGTAGAATATAATCATAAATCATCTTACATTGATAAGAAAATCAGAACTATGTTGATGAATATTTCATGAGTTTTTAGCAGAAAGAAACCAGAACAATTATTACCTTGCGGAGATGACCGGTTACATAATTTCAGATTCAAGAAAACTATACTCAATATCCGGAGTGGGCATTTGTTGAGAAGCTTCAAGGAGTTCTTATTATAGTTTTTGGTTCATTTTTTCCTTAAGAAAATAGTGTAAACTGACAGAAGTACGAATAACATTTTTTATCAGGAGATAGAAGGTGTCTATCAAATGTGTTCAAAAGTTGTATCGACTTCATTATTATAGTATATTTCCATTGACAAATGGGAGAGGCTATGACAAGGATATAGGTTCATTTTTTAGGATGAACCTTATAAATATCACGTTCATTTATTTCTTATACATTAATGCTTGAGTTTCGTGCTAAAATTTGATATGGAAATAAATACCACTACAAAGTCATCATGACATTCCTTGAAAACACTATTCATTAGATCCTTGAAGACGATGGGTGCATTAGCTAATCCAAAAGGAATTACTGGAAACTCGTAATGCCCATACTTGGTTCGAAATGTTGTTTTCATAATTTCATCCATCTTCACACACAACTGATGATATCCAGATCGAAGGTCAATCTTTGAAAAAAATTTAGCTCCATGAATTTGGTCATGTAAATAATCATTGCAAGGTAGGGGATACTTTTTCTTTATTCTTATAATGATAATCTCCCTATATTCAATGCACAAACTCATAGATCCATCTTTATTCAAAAAAAAAGGACATGGGCTCCCCCTGGAGAAACACTAGGGTGAATAAATCCCTTATTAATCAATTCCTCTAGTTTTTTATTTAGTTCCTCTAATTCCACTGTGGTTATTCTATAAGGGGTCTGTGATATTGGGCTTGATCCAAGAATTAAATCAATGGAAAACTCAATTTCTCATTCTGGAGGATTTCCAGGTATATCTTCTGGAAGCACATCAATATATTCTTTCAAAAATAGGTACATACACTATTTGAACAATTTTTTCCCCACCCACAGTTATTTCATTCTCTTCCTCCCCAATAATTGAATTTTGTTGAGATACAAGTGGTGGATCATGATAAGAATTTGGTGGTAACGTTTCTGCTCTAAAGATAATGTACTACATATCATCATCAAAAGTTATAACCTCGTTCTTATTAAAATAAATTTATGCCTCATGGTTTGAATGAATATACATACTAAGTATTATATAAAATTTAATCATGGATATGATTATGAGATCAGCAGATAAATAACGAGTATATGCCTTAATGGGAACTGATTAACATAAAATTGTTGCAATGATACTTCCATTAAGAGTTTTGAATGAAAACTCCCTTGATAAATAAAATTCTAAATATATATTTTTTTAGAAAACATGGATTATATGAAACAATGTGATGATCTAGAGTCAAATTAATCATATTCTAAACATGAGGAAACCATTAAATTACTTTCCAACATGAATTTTGGAGCTTCAACCTCGGCGGTAGTGACAAAATAAGCTTGGCCTTGTACCCATGGCCTTTTCTGAGTTAAGTTCCCCTGAATAGTAGGAAATTCATTCACATAATTCCCCCTTTCTCTACAAATGTAGCATTCAACATCGACAACCTCTTTCTTCCACTTGCAATCACGAGCATGATGTCCTTTTTCACCACATTTGTAACAGACTCCCATTCCCTTCAGGGATGTACCCGGGTGTTTCTTCCCAAATTTACTAAAGGATGTATATTCATCTTTTCCTTTCTTCCCATTATTTCCATTTCCACAGTGTTCTATAGATCTCTTCTTCTCTTTCTTTTCTTCAAAGTAGTAAGACATAAAGAATTCTTTTTATGTCTTGATAGCACGTGAGACAATATCTTTGTACGATGAGAAGGATTGTGAGACTAATGCTCGATGGATAAATGGATTTAACCCATTAATGAAACAATAAATCTTACTTCTTGGGTTACATATATAATCTACATTATGCCTTTCTATCCTTGTAAAGTTAGCTTCATACATTGCGGCATTCTCATCCTCATTTTTCTCAGACTAAGAAATTGTCTTTAAATATCTGGTCAATGGTCATGAGGAGAGTATTTTTCTACGATAATATCTTTAATCTACCTCAATTACATATTTGATACTTCCTCATATTCCTTTGTGTTTTGAATAAATAACCTCCATTTATATGCATCTCAAGTGTGGTGGTAAACTGCCATAACAACATCTCCCTTTCGCCACTCCCCAAGGTGTAGAATCATTTCACTAAAGAATTTATCCATTGCTCAGCCACTAATGGATTTATACTCCCATTGAATTTTGGTGGTTGTTTCCTCATGAAATGATCTATCATTGATCCTCCATGATATGGAACAGTGTGCTCCATACGTGTAAGGTTATTATTCATAAATTTAGTGAGTTGTCCCAGTATAGTGATTAGCTGATCCGCACCAGTTGCATCACCAAATCCACTATAATTATCTTAAGTAAGATGGAAATCCCTACATGGAGTGTGTGCATTGATAAGGTTTCCATTCCTTCCACTATGCACCATTTCTAAACAATGTCAAAAACTAGATCAGTTTATGAATCGTAATACATAATTCCAAACTTGTAAAAAACCTAACATAAATTGAAGAGTTTATGGATATAATCAATAATCATAAAAATGTTTTATTTGAGTAGTATATACTCATAAACCCTTCATAATGGTTTGTAAAGACTGTAAGAATAATCATAAAAATATCCCCCAGGAGTGTCGTAACCAAGAGTGCCGCAAGGCCCGTTTTCATTCCCCTGTTCCCGTTCGAGTCTAGATCAAAGTGGTGATTTCGAGTTTTACCCCTAGGTAAATCTATGCCAGATCTACCTCAACATGCTCGTATCCAGACAAGGATTTATTGTTTGGAAAAATTCCAAAATCACTAAAATACCACAATTATAATATGATATTCTATATTAATCCTCAAAGTCTATCTTAGGGATTTGTTCTCTAATCAGAGTTTTTCTAAATCTAGATTCCATGGTTTGTACTAAACTTCCTTTGATACCAACTGTAACACCCCAACCCCAGAAGCCTAGAGTCAGTGCATTATTATGTGTCATTGGTATGATCACAAATGATCAAGTCTCGAAAGACCGATAAGTTTAGTAGGATTGTAAATACTATATACATTTATAAGGATTACATTGCATCATAAAACGGAAAAATACAAAAACATTGTCTCCATAGACAACACTCAGATCCCATAGTATATCCCTGATAGTCAGTCATAATATACTTCTTCGCATCCTAGGAAAAATAAATCATAGAAAGGGCAGAGCACAGATGCTCAGTACAGATAACAATATAGCAGAAGCATTCATAAATAAGCATAAACATTTAAGGCAAGGTATAAAACTAAATCAAAATACTTTTCAACATAAACATCATCATAATATGGAAAAAATAAATCAAAATAATTCAATTTACTTACTAACCTGGATATTCTACTAATCGAATAATCACATGGAATATCAATAGCTACTTTCATAATGATGGAATGCATAATGCCAGACTTCATAACAATAAAGTCAAGGCCTTGTGCCACGACAACAAATAAAATTTTTTCAAGGCATTTTTGAAAGACACTAGTTTGTATCATTAGTCATACTGATGCATCGAGGAGATATAGCGGTCTCCACCCGTTACATACTAAGTCCAATGTATTTCTCATATGAAAAGGTTTAAACATAACATAAACATTCGTATTAAAACTTGAAAACGAAATGTCAATATATTATCCATAAACCATGAATAGTGTAAAAATAACACATCCACTGTCAAACATATCACAAAACCTTCCATACAATATGGAATTTTTGTAACATAATTTAAATTAAGCTTAAAATCCATCAAAGGATGTTGACATCGATTTAATCAAAACCTTTTTTAGAGAAATATCTCTTTCTATTTTGAAATCACATAAGAGTCACATAAATATAAAGAAAACATTTATTTTGAAAATATTTTTATAATCTTGTAAGGGAATTTTTTATGATGTTATAATGGAGGAAAATATCTGCACCCTCCATATAAGTTAAAAATAGACATTATTACCATAGTTTAGTCTAAAAGGTTATAAAGGACCTTCTTTGGAAAATGACTGAAAGATTAATTTCTAAAAATCTTATAAAAAGTTAAAGAACGGTATAAATGACAATAAACCATAGTCTATAAAATAGTAAGAATGTTTTGAAATACATTTTTAAGAAACATGGATGTGGATGATAAAGAGGTCTCAATAGATACTTACATATAAATATCCTTGGATAATATAGTGATTGTGAAATTAACCCTTAACTTGTACATTTCCTTGGTCGAGGGTAGGTTAAACTCCTGTATAATGGTTAAATAATTGTTATTATATTATTCAGGAATCATATACATAAATATGATATCATATATGATCTTTTAATATTTCTTTGTAAATAATATTTTAGTATTATCATCGTTTTGGGTGTTAACTGATTCGTTTTCTTTTATATTCTTTGTTACGTAAGTAATGTTTTTTATGGATAGGATGTATCTTATTCATATTCAGAATGATAATATGTATTTTAAAATTATTTTAAATCATATAATGATAATTAGTCTTGAATGGATACGATGGGGATTGAATCATATCACATTCATGGAGACGGTAATCTATACGTATGCATGAGCGACAATATCATTCTTTTTATATTAAAATAATATATAATTGTATGGTATATCATATATACAGAATCATTATCATTTTTTATTTATTATTTACATCAATTACACATCATTATTATACCAATCCAAATAATAATGTATTGAATAACATTTACACCACGACGTGGAGATGGTGAGCTGTATGTATGCACGTATGGTGACAGGTCATTCAATGGATGGATGGAATAATGAATATGGTTGTAACATATTTATAATAACATCACATTAAATAGAATATATTATAGTTATTATTTTATAATTGAAACAAAAAAGAAAGGGGAAGTGGAAGAATAATGGAACTTGAAAGAAGTGATGAAATATTTACCTCATCTTCGGGTTATTTCTTTTTTGATTAGATCAAAAAAGCTTCATAGGTTGTTATTCTGACTAAAGTATGGAATCTCGGATGATGGGAGGACAGTTAAGAGGGTATTTGGTCAGGGTTTGGCCGAGCTAAATGGCTTTGATGGATTGAATTAGATAGAAGGGGAGAAGTTCCCTTTTATAAGAGGGGTGAGGGGCACCTTAGGAAAAGTGAGAAATATTATTTTATAATTAAATAATTATCGGTTTCTAATGGCTTAAAAAGGAACTATTTAAATTTTAAGGTTTGTATTGTTCTAAAACCACTATAAAAATAGGATTTGGACAGGTTAGAATCACTATACTGACATTATCTTTTAGATTTAACTCTTAGTAAAATAGGTTGACATTTACCTTGTCTCTTTGTATTTTTATATTATATGGGTAATAAATTTACTATATACATCGAATAGAATCCCAAGTGGTTCATTATGATACAAATATCATTATATATGTCTTTTTTCTAAACCATAGATTTTTAGGAATAGAATATCAATTAATAATATAATTGTTTTTTAAAATACTCTTTTATGTCAATTTTGACACAATTTGGTATTTTGTTTTTTCTAAATTCATAACAGCATTATTACATTGAAAAACACTCCTCCACCCAACCATTAGATGTCATATTAACCTTAAAAATTAGTGGACTTCATAAAAAGTCTCAAAATACATTTATTTGGATTTTTATCATATCTATTATTTTAATATTTCACAAATTAGGTAATTACTTGATCATCAATTGTCATAAATAAATTATATTATTTAATGCTAAAAAATGTGAAAAAAATACCATTATATAGGAAATATTTTTATCTTTAAAATTAATATTTATAGTAGAATTTATCATATGTGTATCTATGTATTAAAAATGGTTTAGTTATTAAACATTGAATTTAAAACTTTTAATTCTTCTCTGAATTAAATAATAATAAATCTCCAAATCTAATCCAATTGGACAGAAAGGATCATATTTTATTCTTAAGGTAGTTTCTTGTCAAATTATACTTATCTAATATATTTAGTACATGTGTTAGGGTAATAATAATATCATTTATACCGTTAATTATCCAATTTACTTTTAACAGTCGTAAATATAAGTAAAAAGTTACTATTCCAAAAATATTATTTTCATCTTATTGAATCACATTTTACTAACTGATATCAACCGTTTCTCTTGGATTTTTAAAATTCAGCTCACAGAAGTGGTAAAATTAAGTTTTATATAAATTTTCAAATGCTCCAAGGAGGTCGGTAAAAGACGGTAAAAAGTTCAATAAAAAATTTGTACTTCTAAAATTATTATAAACTGAGTCCGATGAATTAAATTGAACTTATATAGGTATTATTTATCTATTTTGACCTAAATAAACTTAAATAAAATAAATATTTTATCAAATAAAATGTCGGTTTTAAACAATAACTTACTATTTTTAACTATTTATCAAAAATTGAATGTTTTCAGAAAATACCAAAAATTTACCTTATGCTAATTTCGATATTCTGAATACAAAAATGATGTCTATTTTGAATGATAAATTTTATAAAATTCAGAAAATCAGGTATTACTATTCATAACGTCTAGTTTGATTTGTTGTGGTGTGTTAGAAATCGGAATTGTGTACAACACATGTGATTGAATTATTCAAAGAGAAGTGTACCGTGGAATCTTGTGGTGTTACAACTAAAATAAAAAGAATCATCAATTCCCAATTTCCCTCTCCATATACTTTTCCTCTCGCCTTACACCTTCTTTGGGCATTGAAGCAGGTAGACGATATACCCATGTTTTTTATTTTTAGAATTTTTTGAGGGTGTATATATATGTATATACTATATTAAAATTTAATGATAATATAATTTTAGACCATTTATTATGTAAGAATTATTCATTAAAATTTTATATCTTTATAGGGAAAGAATTTTTATTTAATTTTTTTCCAATATCTATCACTTTTAAAAAGTATAATTTTCCTATCACACACAGTTATATATATATATATATATTCAAAAAATGTGTTATAATGTGAAGGAATTAAATTGTAGTATCTCATGTGTGAAAATTTATCCAAGCTTTAAATAATGATTTCTGTTGATTTCAAATCATGCAAGGGGATTTCTAGGTTTTCATAATATTTAACGTAAGAGTTATTTTAACTACAAAAATAGAAGCCATTTTTGATTATCTTTAAAACATAATTTTTAATATAGTAAAATTGTTTTATTTAAATTTTTTTATTTCCATACCCCCTTATAATGGAATTATAATTTTTCTTTAAAATTATATAATTTATTTTTTTATTAAAAGAGTTATTCTACTAATTTTTATGAATTAATTTATGTAATTACTCTATGTGGAGGATTTATTCCTTCATATCAACATTTTATTTGTATAAATTATATTTTTATACATGGAATTTTAAATTTATTGTGAGCATTCACATTGAAAGGGACGTTTCTCTATTCATGTTGGAATTAAAGACGAAACAATTTATAATTTTTTGTTCTTTTAATGTGAAAGTTGGTCTCGAATATATCATTTTATACATGATTTTTTTTAGACATATGAACGTCTATTAATTGACATATGTATGGAGTTTCGCAAATTATATTCTTGAATGTTTAACAAATATATACATGTATATATATATACTCATTTCATTGTTTTCTAATAAAAAACGTCCAGTGATATAAATATATATATATAAATAAATCATGAAATATTTTCTTTCAATAATTCAGAACATGGAATTTTTAATAACGAAATAGATCTTTGGAAAAAACCCAAACCTCCAAGATGGGTAGGTCATATATCGAGTTCAAATAATCCATGTGGCCCCATGATTTTTTTGAGCTCACATAATATTTTCTAAAACCCAATCAGAATCATTAATTAAGAAAAATGTTTTCCAAAATTTTATCAATGATATTATCATTTTAATAACATTATAAATAATTATTTCAATCCATTGGTATTTTCAAGATAATTTTTTTCAAAAAATAACGATTTTCCAAGTGATTATATTTTGATTTTGTTTAAAAAAATTGATGATTTCAATGAATAGTTATTTTCAAATGCATAATATTTTGAAAAGGTGTTTTCAAATGAGTTTTTAAAAACTAATTTTCAAATATTCTTCACTAGATCTTGAAAACCCATTACAAGGAAATTATAATCAACAAATGAATTTTAAAAAATTAACGTATTTTAGAAGTTTCAAGCAGTTTAGATTCATTATGGTACTAGTGAAAGCAATGAAGAAATTGTTATTTATTTTTATTTTCTAAAATTTTAATATTTTTTAATAATATTCATTTACCTATAAATCCATTAATATAAAAGATCATCAGATGTATAATTAACTATATAGTTTTATTTTATTTTTAAATAAATTTTTTTATTTTGTACTAGATCCCGAAGAATGAGTGTTTGGTCACTATAATTGGTATCAGAAGAATGGTTTTGAAATTTTTTGATATTTTTTGTTTTTCATTGATTTAATATTTATGATATAGAAATTTTATTTTGAGGGTTTTATATAATTAAATATTAGTTTCATTTTAATAATGTATTACTTTTAAAAAATCTAATTTTTCTAATTCAATAAATAAACATTCATAATTTCTTAAAGCACGGAGAACAAATTTTTATAGTGAAATTGACTTTAAGGGGGTATAATTTAACATTATTTAAATTTATGTATTTTAAAAAATATTTAATTAATAATTTTTTAAAAATTAAAACAACATAAAGTATAATTGGACATAATAATAGATATTATTTCCATGATCAATTTATATTTTTCTTTATATTGTCATAAAATATTACCATTTATTATCAAATAATATTAAAGTATTTTAGAATATTTATATTCATAAAAAATATTATTTTCTCAAAGAAGTATTATATATATGATTCTTTACATAAAATTCCCCTATTAGAAATATCATTTTATATTGTATCTTTTCAATATATTATTAAATTTAATGATGAAAATAATTTTATATTAAATTCTTTCTCAATATATATTTAAAATTGTATAGAATCCCTTTTTATCTTCATATTCAATTTTTAGGTAAATAAAGATATCAATTACTTTATTTGGATATATAATAATTAAAATATTGTGTTTATAATATCATTACTTTTTAGTCAAATATTGTTTTATGTTTAAAATGTTTAGTTTCTTTGATAAGATTCAATATTATTACCAATGATAAGATTATTATTCTCAAAATAAATATAATTTTAATATTAGATAAATTATTAATGTTTAAAAAAAAATTAATATCATTACATGAGTTTAATATATAATAATAATTTTATTTGAAACCCTTAAGCTAAAATCTTATAAAACAATGATTTATTTCATTAATAATTTATGTTACATTTCTTTGAGGCTGATTATCATAACCAGGAGAAGGCACCCATAAGATAGTTTATACGCCTGTTAGTGTATGGATAGGACATGGCAGACATATATGTATTGGTATCTACTTATCCATTTTGGAATGTGGAATTCAGATTTTAGTTTATATTTAATTGGGGAACACACAAACTTTTTGATATGAGGTTGGTAGGATATGTTACTCTTCATGTATCCTTAAAATAGATTGATATATCACATCCGTATGATAAATAAAACAACATACATAAGACCTCCCTCCATCCTTCATCTTCCCCAAGACCCCCTCCACACTGTTCATCATGTTCTTCCACATGATAACCTGATCTTGAGATTTGTAGTCCTCCCCACTGAAGTAAACCTTCATCTTCTTATTTGATCTATGTCACCATCATATCCTTCCACTAAAATGTAATAGTATAATGAATGGCATACACATATTATCCTTCCCTCTACAATCAATTTATTTTACAACGAAACTGTAGTATTTCAGCCTAATCTACCTACATCAAGAATCGACCACCAATGGTGACCTGATGGTTCTCATGGGAGCAGGATGAGACCATGATCTAGAACCAAATTCATTTTTCACTCAAAAAAATGAATGTGAAATTGGGTATTATGAAATCACAAAGTCCATTTATATTTATACATATATCAGTTAAACAAACCCCACATGATGATTTTGATCTATGGAATCATTGTCTAGGGGACTTCAATAATCATATAATAAGAGATCTACATTCTATTGGAATCTTATTATATGCCATATGATATTTTGTTTATATATATATATATAATTAAACACAAATTAAATGTTCCTTTTCTCAAGATGATGAAGTGGCTAACTCTCTAAATAACCCTCTCCCTATGTTTTTCCACTCTCAATCCACCTTATTCGAGCATCGAATTTGGAAAACAAACTTCCTTTTTTTATTTATAGAAATTTTTAATGGTATATATATGTATGTATATACTATTTTAAAATTTAAATTTTCATTATTTTATGTCTTCTAACAATGTATGGATATTTTTCCAAAACATATATCAATATATGTGATTTATTTTTATATATATTTTTTCAATAATATAACTTTTGATGATAACAATTTTGTAATATATATATGTAATCTTCTATATTTTTATAATTTGATGGAACCTAATAGTATTTTTTCATTTTTAAAAATTGTTCCTACCATTAAATAATTATTTTTGTTGATTTCAAATCTGGCAACATGATTTCAAATTTTTATAGAATATTATATGTAATAGTTATTTTTTGATACAAAAATTATGAAACAAATTTGATTTTATTTAAAATTTATTTTTAAATATTAAAAAAAATTAAATTTATTTTTCTACCATAACACCTTATTGGTAAATTTTAATTATATGTGTTCGATAAATTTTTTTCTGAATTTTACGATTTATTTTATATTAAAATTGATATTGAATATTCTTAAATTTTATATTTTTTTAATTATTCTATGTGGAATATTAATGACTTCATACCAATATTTTAAAAGTAAAAATGATATTTCTGATAATTAAATATAAAATTATGTTACTGCATAAAAAATGAGTTTAATATTTCATCATTCACATTAGAATTTAAAATGTTTTAATTAATCTTTTATGTTCATTTTAGATTAAAATAGATCTAAATGAATCATTTAAGACAAGAGAAATTTATTTTTAAATATCGATGTCATACATGATCATAATTACAGTCATGAACAAAAGATATTCCATACAATTTAATGTCAGAATATATATGTATATATATATATTCATTTCCATGTTTGCAAAAAAGATAAACTCTACTGAGAAATTGATAAATATATATATATAAGGAATGCTCAAAATTTTATGTCTAAAAATATATGAAATTGGACACTGTAAATATGATAGGTGTATGGGTTGTGAGCCCAACCCTGCAAAATGTATAAGCCCTCAACAACCTTCAAATGAACCAAGTGGCCCATGTTTTTGGTTTCTATGATTTCATAATATTTTCTAAAAAGCCACTATATTGTATTATTTTCAAAAATGTTTTCAAAAGTGTTTTTATTGATATGATGCTTTAAATTATTAATTTCAAACTAATAAATTCAATGAAAAGGTATTTTCCAAGATAATATATTTTTAAAAAGTGATTTAAAAATAAAATTTTCAAAGTATATATATTCTCAAATATTATATATTTTTAAATAGTGATTTGAAAATATTTTTTTCAATTAATATTAATATACAAAGTTATTTTAAATTTAAATATATTTTAAATAAATGTTTTCATAAAATATTCATATTCAAATATATTGTATTTTTAAAAATGTTTTTAATTTTTTTTTTCAATGCCTAAGTATTTTCAATGGGGTTATATTCTGATAATCTATTTCTGAATTAGTTTCCAAAACAATTATTTATGAATAATATTTTGACTTATTTTAAAACAAACTTGCTTAGGGAATTAACTCACAATATATTTTATTAAAATGTTTTTAGGATAATTTAAACGTTTCAAGAAGTTTATATTCATTATGGATCTTGTTCAAGGGAAGTAAAATTTTCTCTTTTCCTTTTAATTGTTTAAACACTAATATTTTTTTATATTCAGAGGTTTTTCTCCAAATTCAAGATCTGAAAAGATAATTAGATTTATAATGGACTCAATATTTTCTATTTCTTTTATAAAAGAATACATATCAATATTTTTTACCAAATCTCTATGAATCGGCCTCAGGTCCATACCTGAAAATTAATATATATAACCCTATATTGTGTCTACAATTTGTCACAATGAATATTATTATTAGATCTACAAGGGGTCTATATTGGAACATATTGGATGATTATGTATCTTATATAAAGAAAATCAATTCTATATCATCATCACAAATAGAAATTTCTTTTTCCTAACAATAAGTTTCTTTCTTAATATCTTGAATGTCAGTCCATATCAATGATCATATCTAACTCACCCATAGATAAGATAATATGATATATAAATAAAGAACATTTATTTGAGATAATTGGGCCTTCTATAAATATCTTTTTAAAATTGAAACATCCAATATGAGTTTTAACTAATAACATACTTCTTAATGTGGAATCGGAATATCTAATTTTCCATGAAAACATGGATCATATAAAAGAGTGTTGGGATTGATAATCAGAAAAAGTATTTTATGAATCTGATTCCCTATTAATCTACATACCACTACATTAATGGGTACTTCCACCACATCTATTTTAATCGTGTAAGCTATGAATTCACACCGTGGTTTCTTTTATGGTATATTCCCTTGATGCTTAAAGAATTAATTTTCATAGCATCCCATATCTCTATATTTGAATCACTGAATAATATTTTTTTCATTCTTTTAGAATCATTATCATTGATGACCATTATCTACACACTTATAATAATATCCCATTCCCATAAATAATTTCGCAGGATAATTCCTTCCATGGTTCCCAAAAGATGGAAATTATATTGTTTACTTATTTTTCTATTAAGAATGCCATTATTATTATATCTCATTTAACCACTTATTTTATTTGTTTTTCATTATGTAATTTTTGCTATAAAATTCTTTCTCTATCTTAATATCATAGTAAACTATTTCATCACATGGTGAAAATGTTTAGGAGAGCAGTTCATTTCAGATAAATGGATTAATCCCTTCAGTGAAAAGAAAATCTTTCCCTATATGATGCATAGGTAATCCATTTCATACCTTTATAATCATTTAATGGTACCCTCATAATCAAAAAATATATTAAAATTACTTTTTAATTTATGCTGAGGAACTTTTTCTTTATTTCAGTTTTTTTCTCGTGAGGGAAGTATTAGTAGTGAAATGAGTCCATCAAATCATTTAATTATTTGAGTCATAATTCTCATTCCTGTATAGTATTCTAGATAAATGATCACCAATGATTAATATCACCTTTTTGAAGATACTTTTCAATTTATAATTTATAATTTTCATCGCATTCCTATGATACAAATATATTCATAAGAGATGTAATTAAATGATAAGATAACATTGGACTTATAGTCCCACCAAATTATGGAATCATCTATCACATGAATGGATCCATCGTTAGAGAATTACCTTATGGATAAATATGATGTTCATTTTTGGAAATTTTATTTTTCATAACATCTTTAATATATCTTAATATGTCTATGATCTATTGAGTTCCAATATCTACTAGATTGGCATGATCAACAGGGAAATATCTACTTTTTCTGTGAGTGGAGATACCATTTTTCCAACTGGGAGCCATTTTTAAATAGTATAATGTACTAGATTAGCTAATTATTAATTTTAAAAGATAATTTATTATTCTTAATATAGTATAATAGTGTACATAAATTAAAAAAAATATCATTGTTAATATTAGAAAAAAATCATTTATTCTATATGGATATCAATATATTCAAATCATTTATAATGTTTTACCAATAAAATGTGAATTATCGTAATTATATACCCTGGCTATATCAAACAAGTAGTATTGTTACGACCATTTTCATTAACAATGTGATTCTTTGTTCTAGCCCAAAATTCCATTTTCTATTTTATTATCCCTAGTTACAACTATTCCAAAACCACATCCAATAGTATTATCTAGAAACGAATGCTTTGTAAGAAACAACCACATAATATCATCCTTAAAAATCATTTTAATATTATTATATAATTTTTATAAAATTATATTATAGAATTATCATCCATAACCTCTATTTTACATAATGTAGTTCCCAATGATTTTATTAAACATCATCTTATACCAGTTGTTATAACCCATCATCCAGTAGCACAACGCTTGTTCGTACATTATTATAGTAGTATAGACACAAAGGGTAAAATTAGAAATTCCTAATTAATTTATTAGTTATATAGAACCATATAAATTCATGAAATCAATTTTCAATTTGGAAATGAAAATGAAACATAAGAAAACAAAATTACTAGCTTCCTTGAAACTCATTAATTGGATTCACCTTCATAACATGGTTGAAAACAAAATAAAGGTGAGAAAACATTATTAATAAAGGTTATAAATATTGAAATCATTAATGAGTAAAAATTCTATAAAATATTTCAAGGTAAATAACTAAAACACCTGTCATTTATTACATATCTTGAGAATTAAATCATACAAAATCAATATCTTAGTGTAACTAACTGACTCACATTCCACTTAATAAATAAACATATAATGAAATTAATCTATAGATAATTTCAATATGAAATTATCATGGATAATTATAATTATTAAATACTAATTAAATGAAATGATTAAGTATTTGACATTGTGATCATAGGAATTAGGATACCTCTACTATCAATAAATTTCACATTATACTTTAATACGATCAGTAAAACCCATATGATTTGACCAATTATTTGTCTCACAAGACCATTCGATGAATCAAGGGAAGATCTATAATTGGGACCCACATATTACAACTTTAACAAATCAATCCATATAAATATAATAATCTATTTATTTCATGATTCAATATTACATAACATCAAATATCTTAATTGACTATAGATACTGATTTATCTATACCTCCCCATTAAATATAATATCATTATATGTAAACAACATAGGTAAAAATGTAATATATTTTTGGAAATTATTTTAACGATAACTAATGAAAATATATTTTAAAAATAAATTTAATTTTCAATGAAAATTGATCAGAATAATGTGATTTTTTCTTTAGAATGTAAACAATCAGAAAAGAATCTTAGATCATAAAAAAAATCATTACATCAATGGTAACTATTAAATTGCAACAAATATAATAATTTACATTAAATAAAAAATTAATCATCTTAAATAAATATATAATCATGTCAAATGCATAAAATTAGCAATATATATAACATATAATTTTGAATATGTTCATATTAACAGATGCATCGTAATGAAAGGGAAGTTGAGACAAAATATCTTACCTCAAGCATTTCTTTAGTAGAACATGATTTAAAATACAATATGATTTCTTTAGTAATCTCATTAATATATTCCACAATAATATTAACAATTATAATAACATAAATTGTCATATTATAACATTTTACTACTCATTTCGTAATAATTATAATTTTTTGTTCTTCTTTCAGGTGTTAATTTCCTTCTTTTCTCACCCATGATTTGTCATGAACATTTCGATAATTTTACACGGGATATAAATAAACCATCTACATAATTCAAACAATGTTATAAATATCATATTTAATATATATATATATACATTTATTTAACAATTGTTAAATGGTGGTCAAGGAAAATGTATCACATCTCATTGTGTAGACAATGGATCGTACGTACGCACTAGTGACGATATCATTCCCTAAATGGATAATGTATAATGAAGTGTATGATAAATTTATTTTTCATAATTTATTTAATTTCATATATATGAAATATAATCAATATATTTATCTTTATTACCTTCCATTTAAACAGTAAATAAAAACGAACAACATCACTTCCAGAGGAGGAAATCTACCATACACACAAGTTACATTGTCTTATTTTAAATGGGATGGAAAGTTAAAAATGTATATGGTATATTATAATTCCTTAAATATATTTATATCATATTTCTTTAAATTATATAAATTAAATCCATCATTTTATAAAATCATGATAGTTTTTGATGGAAAACAAGTTACATTGGTTCATGAGGAGATAGTATGTCGTACACATGATCAGATGTTTTATTACTGATTTGATGGAAGGGGGGATGAATATATGTTATTACATAGAAATAATAAACCATTAGAATTTTTTATATAATTGTATTATTATATTATCATTATACAATGAAATATTTTGGATACTGAAGAATAAATAAAATAAAAATGATCATTTAAGAACATTCCCTCTTATTCTGATGACCTCTTTATGATTTCACCAAAATCCATCCATGGTAGTATTTTTGTTCAGTCTAAAGACTAATTAATATTTGGAGGGAGAAATGAATTTTTTTTATTGGATTAACCATATTGAATTGGGTGAGTGAAGATGGGAGGACAGGGGCTGGCCTTTTATATGGGGGGAAGAGGTCACAAAAGAATTGTTTTTAAAAGAATCAATTACACCCTTGTTTTTTTCATGAATAAGCCTATAATTTTTTCAATCCCCAATCCTAGAGATCATTAGGTCAATATATGGATAGAACATAGGTTTTAGACATGTTTGTAGGTCTTTTAAACCCTTATCATTTTCTTTTTATCATTGGTAAATCAATATTTTCCATAACCACATTAAATAATTTTTACATCTTTTACTATTATTGGAACCAAATTTTAGTTGAGCCCATCCATTGGAATATATGATAAAACTAAAGGCATATTTTGATTTAGTGGACAATATCAATGACCCAAAGGATATCTTCATATGATTAAAACCTTGTGCACAAGAAATAAATCCGCGGACAAGGAACTTTCATGCCCAATGTGACGTCACATGGATTCTTGTTCACTAAGGTCTAAAAAAATAGCCTAGTCAGCTACAATAATGAAACCAGGATAGCACAAAAAAAAAAGAAGCACACATGATATGTAAACTCTTAATGGGATTTCAAATATCCACTCCCATGTAGTCCTACTGGAGTTCCACCAAGGATATTTTCATCTATAAATATATTGGTGTCTCCCACATTTAAAAAAACACATAGAAAGATGGAACACCACTCCCCTGTACACAAGATGACCATTTTGTGACTATGCGAAAGCCATGGATTCATGGTATTTGATCATGCAGAACAGGTATCCCATGGGCCCTCTGTTTGTTGGGACCAATTGATCATGACCTTCAACCATTTCCATTAATGTTAATAAAATTGTGTTCAAAATATCCTTCTTGCGCACTAGATTACATTTGTGCAGTACCACATTCACCCATACCCATCATCTTATGTGAAAGTCATCAATCTTGTGTACACATTTTCCATGGTGATCCATGTGTATCCCTCATCATATGGAACGATGTCTGAGGTCCTCTTATGCAAAAATCATTAGATTTCATGCATATCCAATATTAGGACCTCTAGGTTTTTGAATCATCATTTCCTAGTCCCTAGAATGATGATTCATTTTGTGCTTCCCTACATAATGCTTCTTCTCATACGTACACTAATAGCTATTTCATCTTCACATAGCTACACTAATGTTTACCCCTCAATTTTCTAATACTCCACCCAATTAACACCTAGATTTTTATGGTTCCTTCCCTTCTTCAAGTATAGGACGGTGTAATTATATATTTCCTTATGATAAAGTGTGAGTCCTCATTGTCTGATTTGAAGGACATTAAACTACCAGACACCCATGTCCTAAAGACATGAAATTAAATTATTATCACTGTATTTGAGGCACATTTGATAAAATCAGAGAGGTGATAGGCACCAGCACCCTCCCGCTGTCTCTTTCTCTCTGGGTATTATCACAATGTGTGCGTTTGCAGTCTTTATGTATGCCCTGACGCACCCTGATATGATGTTCCCATTATCATGTCCATATCTTCCATGATCATCGAGATAACCTCGCCTAGAATCCCACACAAGGTAAGTCCCAATATTTATCATCTTAGGTGGCTAAACATGTGTAATTCCATCATCATTTCTCATGGATACAACTTTTGAGACTATGACCTCTAGTCTACTCCGACCTCTTTTTTCTCACACCAAGCAAGACTCATGTGGGATTAGTGTAAAATCCCATGTAAATGAAGAATAATAGATTTATATATTTATTAATATTTATGAATTAAATATTAATTTTACTTTAAAAGGTTTTCTATGTTTGATAGTGTACCCAATATGAAATAACAGGTTTCTTTGAAATCTTACGTTGGGCACTAATAATATAATATTATTATATTAAATGGATGTTATCTCCTTGAAATTGTATTGGAGGGAATGAAAAAAACTAATTAAAATTTTATTATACATGTTTGTTAAATGTATTTACTTTTATCTAGTCACTACACATCCTTGGGGCACATGTCGTGACTACCCCAAACCCACCCTTTATAGTCCAGGGGCTGGAGACTAGCACCAAAGGCATAAATACCGATAAAAAAAGTGAGGGCATTGCCATTATATAAGTAAACAACACAATAGATTAGACAGGTGAAGTAAGAAGTAAGTAAAACTGAGTATAAAGTAAGTGCTAGAAAGTAAATGGGCCAGTATACAAACCCAACTGAATGATACAGTTAAACTAAAAAGAAAATACAACAGCAGTAAAGTGAGCAGCAACAACTATGTCGCCATCCAGATATCCCACCTGAAGGGTGGGTACAGATGGTCTCCTCAGCTTCCTAGGTCTGGTCGTCCGCTCTGAGAGTGCCCTGCCAACTCGTCCACCTCCTGGTACCGTCCATCTCCACAAGCCTCCACCTCTGTCAGTGACGTCTGTCGTCTGCATCAAACTCAACGTAGTGCGGGCATAGCCCGTGCTGGGGTGAGTATACGATACTCATTTGGGACACTGAGACCCCCGAAGGTCTCCAAGAATCCAAAAAAGGATAAAACACAAAGGAATGATACATTAACGAAGTATCAACCAACTCTACTTAGGTATATGCCCATACATATACCGAAGTTATCGATCCCAATATGGCTCCATCTCCCGAGCACAAGTACCACCTAGTCCACACAGGAAAGAAGTCAATCACATCGATGATAATGATTGAAAGTCAAGACTCATCTCACATAGGTATACATCTTTTATATAGAGATAGAGATGATCAGATATAGTCACTGATTCATCTAAGCTGTCAGACCCACATAGGATACAAGACCCGCTAAACTATCATACCCACATAGGATACATGACCAGCTACTCTGCCAGACCCACTCAGGATACAAGTACAGAGGTCAATACTGCCGGAACCATGTAGCATACAAGAACAGTAGTCATCGTTGTCGAACCCACAGAGGATCCCAATACATTCTTCATCACTGCTGAACCCCCGCAGGATCCAAGTACAGTCGTCATCACTACCGAACCCACGAAGGATCCAAGTACAGTAATCATCACTGCCGAACACACGGAGGATCTAAGTATAGTCGTCACAGACGCAGCCAGCTCCAGGGTTCCCGCACACAGCAAGCTCGATTCCGGGAGGGTCCTCTCCTCGAGCCAAGGGGTTGATACATCAACTATCATGAAGTCAAGATCTAATGTATCCGGAAGTTCCATCTCGTGAAAAGAAACCTGACGCGACAGAAGGTGCGTCAATCGGACTCCCAATCTAAGAGTTATTGGCTTTTCCATTTCAGGGGCCCGGTTGGTTTTTAAGCTAAATCAAACCTGAACATACTCCAGTGGCATCCAAACCTCATTTGTAGTATGAAAAAAGGACCATATCATTAAGAGGATTACAACTTATTTGGAGGCATGTCTGTCGCACGTCCGGTCCTTTAGTTATAAGCGTTTCTGCTTCAAGGGCCCAGTTTGTTTCAGGTCCGAACGAACCCGGTTGTACCCAAAATTTTCGTAAACCTTGAGTGTAATATACCAAAACAACAGTTTATATCCATGGTTTGTTACACAACCAAAATTGTGTCAATCGGAGGTCTGTATGTCATGATACGGGTGAATGACCCAAAACGGTATGAAGTGGCGGGGGGGGTTCGGGTCAGACCCGACCCCGCCCAACCCCCTCTAGGTTGACCCGACCTGAGTTAGTGTCTAGCCCGGCTGGGCAAGGCCCTTTCACGACCCATCCTTGGGGCCCGTGTTGTGACTACCCCAATCCCGCCATTCATAGGCCAAGGGCTGGCGACTAGCACGAAGGCATAGTTCCCAGAACAAAGGGAAGGCATTGCCTTTGTAATGAAAACAAACACCGCAGAGCAAGCAAGAAGAAATAAACACAAAGTAAAAACTGGGTACAATAGTAAGTGAGGAAAAGTAAGTGGGCCAGAATACAAACCCAAACTGGAAGTAATGTACGACTGAAAAAGGGAGTACAACAACTGAAAAGTAAAGACGTAGCCTTGAGCCATCCACTGGAAGTCCCATTTGATGGGGGTGTACAGATATCCTCCATAGCTTCTCAGGTCCATCCATCCGCTCTGAGTACATCCCGCCCAGTGGTCCACCTTCAGGTACCGACCTACTCCGCAAGCCTCAACCCCGATCAGTGTTGTCCATTGTCTACAACCAACACAACGTAGTGCAGGCATAACCCCTGTAGGGGTGAGTATAATCTACTCAGTAGGGACGCTGAGACCCTTGAAGGTCTCCTAGAATCCACAAAGGATAATCCACAAATGAAAGATACAATCATGAAGTAACATCTGACACTACTTAGGTATATGCCAATACATATACCTAAGTCATCAATTCTCATTCGGCTCCAACATCCGAGCCCAAGTTCGATCACGTCCACACAGGATAGCACAACACAATCCACACAGGAAATCAAGACAATCATATCAAAGATAATGATTGAAGGTCAAGATTCAGATCACACAGGTATACTTCTTCGTAAGATTATAGAGATGATCATATGTAGACACTGATTCATCTAAGTCGTCGGACCCACACATGATCGATAGGTACTAACCCCCGCAATGACCCACAAAGGATCGATAGGTAACTAACCCCCATAATGACCCACACAGGATCGATAAGTAACTAACCCCCGCAATGACCCACACAGGATCGATAGGTAACTAACCCCCGCAATGACCCACACAAGATCGAACCCACACATGATCTACAGGCGCTGGCCCAGACAGGACCACTGAGTGCTGACCCACACAGGATCAGACCCACACTGGATCGGTAGCACTGATCGACGTAGGATCACTGAGTGCTGTAGTCGTTGCCGTCGAATCCACAGAGGATTTCTGTACAGTCGTCATCATCGTCGCAGTCGTAGCCAGCTCTAGGGTTCCCTCACAGCAAGCTCATTCGTGAGGGTCCGCTCCACGAGCCGAGGGGCTGATACATCAACTGACACATAGTCCGGAGTTGATGTATCCAAATGATCTGTATCATCAACCGGAACTCAACGTCACAAAGGGCGCGTGAATCAGACGCCCGTTCTGAGAGTTATTGGATTTTTCGTTCCAGGGGCCCGGTTGGTTTTTAAGTCAAAACAAACCCGACCGTACTCCAAAAGCATCCAAACCTCGAGCGGAGTAAGCCAAAAGGTCTGTATCACTAAGAGAAATCCATCAAAGTCGACGGCACGTCAATCGGACGTCCAGAGCTCAAGTTATAAGTGTTTCCGTTCTGAGGGCCCGGATGGTTTCGTGCACGAACCAACCTGGTAGATCCCAAAGTACTCCGAAACCTTGAGTGTAATATACAGAAATGCCCATCTTGATCCAAGGATCGCATCGCAGCAGACAGTGAGTCGATCAGAGATCCGCAGCCCATGTTATGCAACAAAGACCGTGAGGGGTCCGGTAATAGGGGGTTCGGGCCCGGTCCGACCTGGCCCGATACCCTCTGGGTCGGCCGGAACTGGGTCGACCCGACCCGGGTCCGGGTCCGGCCCACTTGGGCGTGGACCGGCCCGGCTGGCGCGGCACGGACCGGCCAGTGCAGCCTGGCCCAGCCTGCGTGCGGCCTGGCCTGGAGGCTCGGCCTGGCTCGGGTGGCCGGGCGGCCAAGCCGCTTAGCCGTTATGGCCGAATGAAGAGGGGGGGGGGGGTGCGCTACCCCCAATGTAGTGAAGTCGCGACCCATGTGTGGGGGGTCTCACCTGCTGGCCAACCGGGGTTACGAACCCCCGGTTTTCGCCCTGACCGGCCAGCCCACTCCGACTGGCCGGCTGCTGCCGCCACAGGACCGGGGCAGTCCCATACCCCTGATCTGACACCGGTGGCCCGAAACCGGCTGCCGGTCCTGCTCTGTCGCAGCTTCAGCCGCAGCCTTGGTCAATCCGGCATGGCGCGACGGCGTCTCGCCCCTCCGCCGTGGCCCCGCTCCGGCCGCTGTGTCTTCGAGGTTCATTCGAGGTTCTCTGGCGCGGCGCGACGGCACCGCGGATTAGTTCGCTTTCAACGGTGTGGCGCAATGGTGCTGCGCTTCTCCACCCTTCCTTTAATATTTCCCACGTGGTGCTTCGGCACTGCGTCTCCTTAAAGGTGCCGCAACAAAATCAAACCAACAAGGGGGAGGAGGGTTGGCCGTGTTCGTGCGGTCCGACCTCCTCCCGTTTTTGCAATATCAGGAGGCTCAAATTGAAAAGGAGAAAGCTAAGGAAGTAATCACAGAAAAACAGATAAAATAAACCCTTACTTGGAGCGTAGTCGTCGAACGAGGTTGTCGCGGAAAGGGACGTCGTGGAATTGATCGTCGCAGAAGAAGGCAGAGCATCGCGTCATGGAGGAATGGTGTATCCCTTCCTTTGACGTGGAAAGAACGAACGAGGTGATGTGTGTCAAGTCGTCGATCTCCGAGGAAGGAATCTCTCACCATCGTCCGTCTTCAGAGGTGGGCGTTCTTCACGTTCTTTGTCGAGGAGGAAGAACATCAAGAACTTGAGAAAATTCTCCCAAAACTCTCACAACCCAACAATTCTAATAAAATAAGAGTTTGTCTTATATTATTTCTCAAGCCATGTGTTTTGAAATTTAAAAACGAAACAATCAATTAAGTGAATTAATGTCAACGTTTAAACCACCAAATTAGTTGAGGCATTTCATAAACAGAAAAATGCAAGGGTTCACTTCCACTTAATAGGGGTACGGGTGCTTTACCTTAATTAAAAAGGGGGTTGAGGAAGTTGATAGAAATGGTGGGGCTCGTGTGGTGCCACCTCACAAATATCCTACATAGTGGGTAGGATATTGTGGGTCCCACTCCAAACACATAGCTTAGGTTAAACTACATTAATTATAATAAAAATTGGTCGCACCGATTTTATTTTATTCCTTTACTTAACCCAAAAATTTAAAAACCACACATGATCAAACGCAGCTCCGGAAGAGCTGTTTCTAAGCAATTACAGGTGTTGTGATTCCATCGGTTCCCTCGAAATTCGATTCCGAGCACTGGTACAAAAGTTATAAAAACCCCCTCATTCATTCACTGAACGTACCCAAGCTAAACATCCGAAAATGATTTCGGGCACACCGGGCCTCTGAATCAGGTGTCGTCAGAAACAGCATTCTTGTAAAATCCCAAAGAAAAATAAGAAAAAAAAATTCCCTTAAATTTTACGGGTCTTTACATCACTCCAACCTCAGGGATTTATGACCCCGTAAAGATACATCAATAACAAGGGAAACAAATGTGGGTATTGAGCATGCATCTGAGCCTCCCACTCCCAAGTGCTTTCCTGGAAGTTCTCGTGATACCATCTGATGCACACTAGAGGAATCGATCATCCATGCAGGACCCGCTCCTGTCAATCCGCAATCTCCACTGGGATCTCCGTAAAAGTCTCCCCATCATAAATGTCCATCTACCAGTGGTCAATGATATGCGTCGGGTCGTGCACGTATCTCCTCAGGTGGGATACATGGAAGACTTCGTGCTCCCGGTGCAACTGAGGTGGTTGAGCTAGGTGATAAGCCACCTCGCCAATCCTGCTGTGGACATGGAATGGACTGATGAAGAGTGGATACAACTTGCCGCCTCGGCCAAATCTCCGTAATCCACGTCGAGGTGAGACCCGGAAGAAGACGTGGTCACCATCCTCGAACTCCAGTGGCCTCCGCCTCCTATCAGGATAAGACTTATGTGGGATCTGAGCTGTCCTCATCCACTTCTAGATGACCTGTACCTTCTCTGTCGTGGGCTGGACCATTTCTGGTCCCACAATTTCTGACTCCCCAGGGTCTATCCATCATAGAGGTGATTTGATAGGTCGGCCGTACAACGCCTCGTATGGTGTCATCCCGATAGTGGAGTGGTAGTTGTTATTGTATGTGAACTCCACCAAAGGTAGGTGGTCCTCCCAGCTACGACTAAAGTCGAGGACACATGTGTGGAGAAGGTCGTCAAGAGTCTGAATGGTCCTCTCCGTCTGACCATCTGTCTAAGGGTGAAAGGCGGTTCTCAAATGTAGCTGCGTCCCGAACACCTCCTGTAACCCATTCCAAAGAGTGGAAGTAAAGAGAGCATCTCGATCGGAGATGATAGATGATGGCACACCATGAAGTCATACTATCTCCTGAACGTAGAGATGTCCCAAGCTCTCCACTGATCCCTTCTCTTTGATGGGTATGAAGTGAGTCGACTTGGTGAGTCGGTCGACAATCACCCAAATGGAGTCGTAGCCTCTGGATGTGCATGGAAGTACAGTTATGAAGTCCATAGATATTCCATCCCACTTCCACTCCGGGACCTCAAAAGGATGTACTAAGCATGCTGGTACCTAGTGCTCTGCCTTAACCTGCTGGCAGGTGAGGTAGCGAGAAACGAACTCAGCAAAATCCTTCATCATGCCCGGCCACCAGTGCTGTCGTCTAAGATCCTGGTACATCTTCGCCACTCCAGGATGTGCCACCAAAGGGGAAGTGAGAAACTATCTCACCACCTCCTCTTATAATGCAACTGGTACTAAGGTACATCTTTTAAAAAGGACGTCGTGCTCTCCTCCTAAAGAGAAAACATCAGGTGCCTATCCTAAGGATATCTACACACGCCGCATCTCACAGTCGTCGTCCCCACATTGTGCCTCTCTAACCCACTGTAGTTGTGGAGGAGTGACTGTGAGTGACTGAAGAAAGGCTGCTCCATCGCTATCCATGAAGGATATCTACAAAGCGGCTAGTTTCTCTGTCGCCTCCCCAAGTAGTTGAATGCCTGACCTCCTTCTAAGTGAATCATCTATTAAGTTTCCCTTTCCATGAGTATAGACTATTTAAAATTCATAGTCCTAGAGGAACTCGAGCCTTCTCCGTTGTCTCAGGTTCAGGTCCTTCTGCGAGAAGATGTACCTGAGACTCTGATGGTCATAATAGACTGTAAAGCACTCTCCCATCAGATAGTGTCTCCACATCTTCGGAGCGAAGACAACTGCTGCCAAATCTAGGTCATGGGTAGCATAGTTCTGCTCATGTGGCCTTAACTGGAGTGATCCATATGCGATCACTATCCGCTCCTACATCAGGACACATCTGCGTCCAGTCCCTGATGCATCGCAAAAGACTACGTACCCTACTCCCTCCTCTGGTAGCCTCAAGATAGGTTCACTGGTCAATCAATGTCTCATCTCCAGGAAGCTCTGTTGACATCTGTCTGACCACACAAAATGTTTCCCCTTCTTCGTCAATACTGAGAGTGGTGCCGCAACTCTGGAGAAGTCTGGCACAAATCTCCGATAGTATCCAGCTAGTCCCAAGAAACTCCGCACCTCCTTCATGCTCCTGGGTGGCTCCCAAGCTAGCACTACCTCGATCTTCACATAATCCACGGCAACTCCAGCCTCAGAGATGACGTGTCCAAAGAAGTGGACCTCACGTATCCAGATTTGACACTTCGATATCTTGCCATAAAGCTGGTTCTCTTGGAGTGTGTCTAGTACAACCCACAAGTGGTAGGCGTGATCCTCCTCAGTGGTCGAGTATATCAAAATGTCATCAATGAAGACCATGAAAAATCGATCGAGGTATGGATGAATGATCCTGTTCATGATGCCCATGAACACTGCTGGAGCATTTTTCACACTGAAAGGAATAACCAAGAACTCAGAGTGGCCATACCGACATCGGAAGGTCGTCTTCTACAAGTCCTCGTCCCGAACTATGAGCTGATGATAGCCTGATCTAAGGTCTATCTTCGAGAACCACCATTCTCCCATTAGCTGATCGAAGAGGTCATCAATCCTCGGTAGCGGATACTTGTTCCTCACTGTCACCTGGTTCAAGCAACGATAGTCAACACAAATTCACAAGCTCCTGTATTCCTTCTTTACGAACAATATCGGGTAATCCCATGGTGAAACACTGGGTCGGATGAATCCCTTGCCCTGCAAGTCCTCCAACTGTACTCGTCTCTCTCGAAGCTCAACGGGGGCCATCTGATATGCTTGAGTGGATATCAGGGTTGTCCCGGGGTATAGGTCAATATAAAAGTCAACCTCTCTGCGAGGAGGTAGTCCTGGAACGTCATCGGGGAAAACGTCTGCATACTGATCCACCACTTTAGGAAAACCTGGACTTCGCACGTCAACTGCTCCTAGGATGAGGCTAGCCATCTGATGAGTGATGGTCTGTCCTCTTCTCTACGAGAGTCCATCCTATGCTGTGAAGGCTCCCTTCTCGCCGGTGAAGGTGAACCTGCTCCCATCGGTGCGTACACACCGCACCTTGCACCTAATAGAGTCAATCTGAGCATGGATTGTAGATAACCAATCTATTCCCAAGATGACATCGTAAGGCCTCGACACTGCTACAAGAAGATCCTAGCCGAAGCTCTCGCCTCCTAGAGTAAGATCACACTGCCAGAACCAGTGCGTAATCATCAAGTCTGCTCCTGTAGGAGTCTCTAGCTGTAAGGATCGAGCCAACAAATCTGTCAGAATCTCTGAGCTCCGAACAAGGGCAGAGGCTATGAAATAATTACTCACTCATATGTATATATGAACTGAAGTAAGGGAGGAATAGGCACATATATTACCTCAAGTCATCTCGGGCGCGTCGTGGTCATATGCCTCTACTGCTTGAAGTTGTTCTTGTCTCTGCCCGCCAGCTCCCTATGGTCGGGGTGGGTCTCCTGGTGGTGGTGGTGGTAGAGCATCAAAGTGTCGCCCACTATCTGCTGCTCGGCTAGCTCCTCTGTCTCGTCCTCCTGCTCCCTGCGTACCGCCACGGTCGACACTCTGCCTCTACCTGTGTGGTCCCTTAACCATTTTCTGCCCCTCAGTACGGCAGGTCGAGCAGTCATGAGCCTTGTGGCCATGCCCGCCGTATGCGTAGCACTGTCTGGATCTCGAAAGACTGGCTCTGTGCTGAGTGCCCCGCACCTCTGAGATAGTGTCCTGAGATCATCTACCTGAGGGTCTGGTCTGCCTGGACCCATGAGTCATCCGTCGACTGCCTGCTGCAGAAAATTCTGCTACGTGCCGCCCTACGGTAGGCCTCGCTGCTGATGTAGGCTCAGAAAGGAAGCTCTCGATGAGAAGGGCTCACTCTAGTACCCCTGCCTATGTTGGAATGCTGTGAGAGATCAGGGATTCCCTGATCTCCTGCCTCAATCCCTGCTCGAAGGTCCAGGCCCGGAAGAATGGGTCTTGTACCGTGTCCGTCGAATAGCACGAGAGATCGGTAAATCTCGCCAAGTACTGGGCGACCATCAAACTGCCTTGTCACAGCTGTAGAAGCTCCTGGATGCGCACCACATAGAGGGTGGATGGGACGATCTCCGAGCAGAAGAGTCTCTCAAAGTCCGTCCAGAGGAGAGATGCCTCGTCGTGCACCTAGAGCATCAAGCTCCACCATCTTCCTGCTACCACGTGTAGGAGACTCGCTGCGAGGATCTCCATGAGGTCTGATGCTGTCCTCACTAACCTTAAAACTCGTACAAATTCCTCCAGCCAATCCTCGGCGGCCTGAGGGTCCGTCTCCCCACAGAACCTGGGTGGTCGCTGATGCTAAAACTCGTGCATTGCACTAAGCCAACATGCATCGTCAGCGGTTGGGGCTGGTAGCATCGGTGGATCGGCGGGTAGAGGTACCGTTGGTGCCTCTGCTGTCAAAGGGCCCTATACAGAGGCCTCGTCGCTTGGTGGGTTGTCGTCCCGCACAATGCTCGGAACCCTAGCTGGCAGCCGTCGTGGGGCCATCCTGAAAAAAGACTGGTGCGCCACGGTCAAAACAGTATACCCGGTGATCTGACACAAAGTAATCACAAAGAAAACTTAAAACACATATGCAATCAATGTTTTCGTGCATTAAGTCGGAAATCAGAAGTCAGGGTCCTGGTGTACGGATACGTCGGCCTCCGCACCAACACTGGACTTCTTGGACTGATAACCACACTCAGTAATCATAACACTATTGCTTCACATAGAAAAAGATCAATGTTTTGAGTTCTACGGTAGAACCGAACTCCTCTGATACCAATTTGTCACGACCCGTCCTCGGGGCCCGTGCTGTGACTACCCCAAGACTGCCTTCCATAGGTCAGGGGCTGGCGACTAGCACCAAGGCATATTTCCCAGTAAAAAGGGAAGGCATTTCCTTTTTAATGTAAACAAACACCATAGAGCAAGTATGCAGAAGTAAACACTAATTAAAAACTGGGTACAATAGTAAGTGCAGAAAAGTATGTGGGACAGAATACAAACCCAAAGTAGATGTAAAGTACAACTGAAAAAGGGATTACAACAACTGAAAAGTAAAGTCGCAGCCTCGAGCCATCCACTGAATGTCCCACCTAAATTGTGGGTACAGATAGCCTCCACATCTCCTCAGGTCCATCTGTCTGCTCCTAGTATGTCCCGCCCAGTGGTCCACCTCTAGGTACCGACCTGCTCCACAAGGCTCAACCTCAATCAGTGCTATCTGTCGTTTACAACCAACACAACGTAGTGCGGGCATATCCTGTGAAGGGGTGAGTATAAGCTACTCAGTAGGGATCCCGAGACCCCCAAAGGTCTCCCAGAATCCACAAAGGCTAATCCACAAAGGGAACATACAATGACGAAGTAACATCTAACACTACTAAGGTATATGCCCATACATATACCTAAGTCATCATTTCTCGTTCGGCTCCAACATCTGATCCCAAGTTCGATCACGTCCACAAAGGATAGCACAAAACAATCCACACAGGAAAGCAAGTCAATCATATCGAAGATAATGATTGATGGTCAAGATTCATCTCACATAGGTATACGTCTTCGTAAGACGATAAAGATGATCAGATGTAGCCACTGATTCATCTAAGCCGTCAGACCCACACAGGATCGATAGATACTAACCCCCGCAATGACCCACAACGGATCGATAGGTAACTAACCCCCGCAATGACCCACACAGGATCGATAGGTAACTAACCCCCCCAGGATCGGACCCACACAGGATCTGTAGGTGTTGGCCCACACAGGACTGCTAAGCGCTAACACACACATTATCTGACCCAGACAGGATCGGTAGCACTGATCCACATAGGATCACTGAGTGTTGATGTCGTCGTCATCGAATCCATGGAGGATTTCGGTACAATCATCATCATCGTCGCAGTCGCAGCCAGCTCTAGGGTTCCCGCACACAACAAGCTCGTTCGGTAGGGTTCTCTCCACGAGTCGAGGGGATGATACATCAACTGACACATTTTCCAAAGTTGATGTATCCAAAAGTTCTGTATCGACAACAGGAACTCAACAACACAGACGGCGCGTCAATCGGACGCCCGGTCTGAGAGTTATTGGCTTTTTCGTTCAAGGGGCCCGGTTGGTTTTTAAGTCAAAACCAACCCGACCGTACTCCAACTATGTCTAAACCTCGAGTGGAGTAAGCCAAAAGGTCTGTCTCACTAATAGAAATCCATCAAAGTCGACGGCACATCAATCGAACGTCCGGTGCTCAAGTTATAAGTGTTTCCGCTCTAAGGGCCCTGTTGATTTCGTGTACGAACCAACCTGGACAAACCCAAAGTCGTCCAAAACCTTGAGTGTAATATACCCAAACGACCGTCTCAATCTAAGGATAGCATCACAGATGACTATGCGTCGATCGGAGGTCTGAAGCCCATGTTATGGGAAAAAGACAGTGAGGGGTCCGGTAATAGGGGGTTCGGGCCCGGTCCGACCCGGCCCGATACCCTCAAGGTCAGCCCGATCCGGGTCGTCCCAACCCGGGTCCGTGTCTGGCCCGCTTGGGCGCGGCCCGGACGGGTGGCTCGGACGGGCTGGGGTGGCCAGGTGGCCAGGCGGCGTGGCCGTTACAGCCGAGCAAAGAGGGGGGGGGCACTGCCCCCCCGTGTAGTGAAGCCACTGCCCCCATGTGGGGGGCCGCACCTGCTAGTCAACCAGGGGTTACAAACCCCCGGTTTTCCCCCTAACCATCCGGCGCGCTCCGGCGGGCTGGCTACTGCCGCCACAGGACCGGGGCGGTCATGTCCCCCTGCTCCGACGCTGGTGGCCCGGAACCGGCCGCCATTCCTTCTCCGCCGTGACCTTAGCCGTGGCCTTGGTCCATACAGCGCGGCACGACGGTGCCCCGCCCCTCCGCCGCGGCCCCGCACCGGCTGCGGTGTCTTCGAGGTTCCTTCGAGGTTCTCTGGCTCGGCGCAACGGCTCCCTGGATTAGTTCATTTTCAACGGCGTGGCGCGACGGCGCCACGTTTCTCTGCCCTTCCTTTAATATTTCATTTGCGGTGCTTCGACACCGCGCCGCCTTACATGTGCCGCAACAAAATCAAACCAACAAGGGGGAGGACGGTCGGCCGTGTTCGTGCAGTCTGACCTTCTCCCGTTATTGTGATATCAGGCGGCTCAAATTGAAAAAAGAAAGCAATAGAAGTAATCACAAACAAACAGATAAAATAAACTCATACCTCTAGTGTAGTCGATGAACGAGGTTGTCGCGGAAAGGGACGTCGCGGAATTGATCGCCGTGGAAGAAGGCGGATCGTCACTTCTCGAAGGAATGGTGTCTCCCTTCCTCTGACATGGAATGAAAGAACGAGGTGATGCACGTCAGGTCTTTGATCTCCGAGGAAGGTGTCTCTCACCGTCGTCCATCGTCGGAGGTCGGCATTCTTCACATTCTTCGTCGAAGAGGAAGAACTTCATGAACTTGAGAAAATTCTCCCAAACCACTCACAACCCAACAATTCTAATAAAATAAGAGTTTTTCTTATTTTATTTCTCAAGCCATGTGTTTTGAAATTCAAAAACGAAACAATCAATTATGTGAATTAATTGCAACGTTTAAACCGCCAAATTAATTGATGCATTTCATAAATAGAGAAATGCAAGGGTTTACTTCCACTTAATAGGGGTGGGGGTGCATTACCTTAATTAAAAAGGGGGTTGAAGAAGTTGAAAGAAATGGTGGGGCTCGTGTGGGTCCCACCTCATAAATATCCTACCCAGTGGGTAGGATATTGTGGGTCCCAATCGAAGCACTTAGCTTATGTTAAACTACATTAAGTAAAATAAAAATTGGTCGCACCATTTTTATTTTATTCCTATACTTAACCCAAAAATTTAAAAACCAAAAATGAGCAAACACAACTCCGGAAAAAGTGTTTCTAAGTAATTACCAGTGTTGCGATTCCATCGGTGCCCTAGGAATTTGATTCCGAGCACCAGTTCAAAAGTTAGAAAAACCCGCTCGTTCGTTCACTGAACTTACCCGAGCAAATCTTTGGAAAATGATTCTGGGCACACCGGGCCTCAGAATCAGGTGCCATCGAAAACCGCGTTCTTGTAAAATCCAAAAGAAAATTAAGAAAAAAAATTCCCTTGAATTTTACGAGTCATTACAGGCCTTGTCCGCGTGACCCTCCCCGACCCAGCTATGGGGTGCGCTAGCTCGGCCAGCAAGCCGAGCGGGGGGGGGGGGGGGGGGGTCTCGCGAACACGGTGCCATGGTGGAGCCGCTTGTCACATGGATCCCACGCGGCCGTGATATCCTCCTCTCGCAGATGCGGCCGGAGCCGCGGATGGCATCAGCCGGCGACCGGACACCGGCACCCCCAGGATCTTCCGTGGGCCCCCGGAGTCATTCCTGTGGTCCGTTTTTTGCTTCCGACTGTGCTTGTACTCGTCTCGGGATCCATACTTCACTGCGAAGGCCCCAAATCGCCATTGTAGTCCCGTTTCATTTTCGCCAAACACCCCGCACATCAAGAACAAAATATTAGTGGGTCCGGACCTCTTGTTTAGTCCGTATCAACCGTGTTAGAGGTTCAAATCATCACCCATCAATTAAACGCCATGTTCGAGGGTAGAAATCAAATATATAAAATATAAAAAAAAAATCCCCCTACCGAGAAGTTATTGTCATACGTCATTGATCCGCAAGAGACGATCATCGTGGGTGGATAGGCATCATAGATGATTGGGCGTCGCGGAATAATGGTTTCATTCCATCAATGATGGAGGAAGGGTTGCAGTCGTAGGTGACACATGATCTGTGATGGCGAGGTGCGTCAGAGGGAGATGCGTCGTTGGAAGAAGTTCTTCACGTTCTATGTCGGGGATGTTCTTCGTTGAAGAATGGTGTTCTTCATCATAGAAGGATCTCCTCTGCTTAATTCTCCAGATCCATTTCCCAATTGTGATTTGCCCACACAAGGAAAATGGGGCTCCCCAATTAATAGAATTGTCATGCAATTCTTATTAATTCCAACGCGGTGCCAATTAAATTAACACATCCATTAATTATCAGATTTGGCACAATTAATGGGAAGATGGAGGTGGGAAGGCTCCACCATGATAAATGCACGGAGTTGTAAAAGTAAACAGCAGAGAATTAATGGGGATTTGAAAGGGTGGGGCTCGTGTGGGCCCCACCTTACAAAATATAATTTGTGCACCACCAAATTTTATTTAATTTTATTAACAAACCCCAAAAATTAACATTTAACACGCAAAAAATGCAACTAGGGTAAAGGTCCCCTTAAAAAAAATATCGGCGCAGCGAGTTCATTGGTGCCCTCAGATTCCAATTCCGAGCACCACTTCAAAAGATAGAAAACCATCTCATTGGATCACTGAACGTACCCGAGCTAAACATCAGAAAATTATTCCGAGAACACCGGGCCTCAGAATCAAGTGCTGTCAAAAACTGCAAACTCGAAAAATTCCAAATAATTTATTAAAAAAAATTCCTTGAAATTTACAAGTCATTACATTACTCCCACCTCAGGGCTTTACGTCCCCATAAAGCTACAACATATACTAGGGAAATAAAAAGGGGTACTAAGAACACATCTGCGCCTCCCACTCGCATGTACTCTCCCGAAGGTTCCCATGCTGCCAGCGAACGTACACTAGAGGAATCGACCATCAAATAAGGTCCCACTCTTCTCGCTCCTCTATCTCCACCACAAACTCCAAGAATGTCACCCCATCATCGATGTCCTGCTCCCCGTGATCAATGATGTGGGTCGGGTCATGCACGTATCACCTCAGCTGAGATACATGGAAGACATCATGCACCTGGTGCAACAGAGGTGGAAGGGACAGGCGGTAAGCCACCTCACCTACTCTACTGAGGACCTAGAAAGGCCCGATGAAGTGCAGAGATATCCTGCCGCCCCAGAAAAGTCTCTATAATCCACGCCATGGTGAGACACGTATGAAAATGCAGTCGCCATCCTCAAACTCCAGTGGTCTCCGTCTCCAATCAGCATAAGACTTCTGTCTGCTCTGTGTAGTCCTCATCTGCTCTTGGAGATCTGCACCTTCTCTGTCATAGCCTGGACCATCGCTGGTCCTACAAGTGTGGACACCCTAGGGACAGTCCAGCACATATGTGATTTTCATGGTCAGTCATACAATGCCTCGAATGGTGGCATCATGATGGTGGAGTGGTAGCTGTTGTTGTACGCAAACTCCACCAAGGGTTGGTGATCCTACCAGCTGTGACCAAAATCGAGGACACATGATCAGATCATGTCCTTAAGAGTCTGAATGGTCCTCTCTGTCAAGCCATCTGTGTGAGGTTGAAAGGTAGAGCTCGGACGTAGCTGCATCTCAAATTTTTTCCTGCAACCCCTTCCAAAGTCGGTAAGTAAAGCATGCATCCCGATTGAAAATAATCTTCGATGGCACACCATGAAGTCATATGATCTCTAGGACGTAGAGGCGTCCCATGCTCTCTACCAAGCCCTTCACTCTTTTCAGTAGGAAGTGGGATGACTTGGTGAGTCGATCTACGATCACCTAGATGGAGTCGTGTCCTCTAGAAGTACTTGGAAGCCCCATCACGAAATCCAAGGATATCTCATCCCACTTCCACTCTGGGACCTCTAAGGGCTATACCATGCCTTCTAGTTCCTGGTGCCCTGCCTTCACTTACTGGCATGTGAGGAATCATGAAATGAACTCTGCTACTGCCTTCTTCATCCCCGGCCACCATTGCTATCGTCTAATCTCCTGTTACATCTTCTCCACTCCAGGATATACCGCTAGAGGGGATGTGAGGAACTCCCTCAGCACTTCGTCCTGCAGTGCAACTGGTACCATGGTATATCCCCTAAAGAGAATGAAGTGCTCTCCTCCCTCAGAAAATCCATCAGTCACCTGCCCTGTGGAAATCTAAGCACGTCGCATCTCACAGTCAACGCCCCCACACTGTGCCTCTCTGACCCACTGAAGTAGTGAAGGAGGGACTATGAGAGACTGCAGAAAGGCTGCTCCAACTTTATCCGTGATGGATATCTACAAAGTGGCTAACTACTCTTTCAACTCTCCAAGTAGCTGAACGCCCATTCTCCTGCTGAGAGCATCAGCCACAACGTTCCCTTTTCCATGGGTATTGAATATCTCAATGTCATAGTCCTGGAAGAACTCCTCTATCATATGTTTAGGTCTTTCTATGAGAAGATGTACCTGAAACTCTGGTTGTCAGAGTAGACTGTAAAGTACTCATCCATCAGATAGTGCCACCACATCTTCAGGACAAAGACCACTGCTGCTAACTCCAAGTCATGGGTAGCGTAGTTCTACTCGTGCTGCCTCAGTTGCCAAGAACCGTAAGAGATCGCTACTCACTCCTGCATCATGACACACCCTAGTTCGGTCCCTGATGCGTTTTAGTAAACTGCATACCCTACGCCCTCCTTCGGTATCCTCAATATGGGCACACTAGTCAATCTTCATATTAGCTCTTGAAAGCTCTTCTAGCACCGATCTGACCACACGATGTGTTTCCCCATCTTCATCAAAGATGAAATCGGTGATGATACTCTGGATAAGTTTGGCACAAACCTCTAGTTAGTACCCATCCAGACCTAGGAAACTCCACACCTCCATCACGATCCTGGGGGGATCCCAAGAAAATACTACCTCAATATTTTCAGGATCCACAGTAACTCCCGCCTATGAGATGACGTGCCCCAATAAGTGACCCTATCAAATTCAGAACTGGAACTTTGAGAGCTTAACATAATTATCATGCTCTTGGAGGGTATCCAATACAGCCCGCAAGTGGTAGGCGTGCTGCTCCTCAGTGGTCGTGTAAATTAGTATGTCATCAATGAAGAATATGACAAACCATTCAAGGTATGGCTGGAAGATCCTGTTCATGAGACTCATGAACACTGCTGTAGCGTTGGTCACGCCGAAGGGAATAACAAAGAACTTTTAGTGGCCATACCGACACCTGAAGGTTGTCTTCTACACATCCTCATCTCGAACTCTAACCTGGTGATAGCCTGAGATGAGGTCTATCTTAGAGAACCATTATGCTCCCTTGAGCTAATCCAAGAGATCATTAATCCTAATAAGTGGGTACTTGTTCATTACGGTCACCTGATTCTGGCGACGGTAGTCGACACACAACCGCAAGCTTCCATCCGCCTTCTTGGTGAACAAAATCAGAGAAGCCCAGGGGGAAGCACTGGGTCAATTGAATCCTTTTCCTTGCATGTCCTCTAGCTATACCCGTATCTCACGAAGCTCGGCAAGAGCCATCCGTATGATGGATTAGATATCAGTGCTGTCCCATGGTAAATTTCAATGCAGAAGTCTACCTCTCATTGAGGAGGTAGTCCTGGAATGTTGTCAGGGAAAATGTCTACATACTGATCCACCACAATAGGAAAACTAGGACTCCGCACGTCAACTACTCTGAGGATGAGACAAGCCAACTGATGTGAAATTGGATACCCTTTCATTTGTGTAAGTCCATCCTATGCTGAAAAGGCTCCCTTCTCCCTGGTGAAGGTGAACCTGGTCTCATCCATGCAGACACACAGTAATTTGCGCCTAATACAGTCGATCTGGGCATAGACTATAGATAACCAGTCCATATCCAAGATGACATCGTAAGGCCTCGACACCACTACAAGATGATCCCGACCGAAGTACTCATATCTTAGAGTAGGCTCACACTGCCAGCACCAGTGTGTAATCATCAAGTCTGCTCCTGCAGGAGTGTCTAGCCATAAGGATCGATCCAACAGCTCCGTCGTTATCTCCGAGATCCAAACAAGGGAAGCAGCAATAAAAAATGACACACACATGTGTCTTTGAGAACTGTAGAAAGGGTTGATTAGACACAAACAGTACCTCGAATAATCTTAGGTGCACCGTGGTCGTAGCCCTCTTGGCCCCTTGTGACATATGTCTACTTCCGGCTGCAGAAGACTCTACTACGTGTCGTCTTGAGGTGTATATCGCCGATGGTGGCTGCTCCGCGAGAAATCTCTCCACTAAAAGGGCTCGCTCCAGCACCCCTGCCTATGTCGGGATGCTGAGGGGAATCGTCGAAGCTCTGATCTCGGGCCTAAGTCCCAGCTCGAAGGTCCTGGCCCTAAAGAATGGGTCTTGTACCATGTCCATGGAGTAGCATGATAGGTCTATAAACCTCACTGCGTACTGAGCTACTGTCTTGCTACCATGCCACAAAAGAAACAACTCTTGGTTCCGCCCTGCACAAAGGGTGGCGGGAACAAACACCGAGGGGAAGAGACTCTCAAAGTCTTCCCAAAGTAGATATGCCTCATAATGCACCTAGAAAATCAAGCTACACTATCTACCTACTACTGCATGTAGGAGACTCATGAAAAGGATCACCATAAGGTCAGCTGGTGTCCCTACCAATCTGAAGACTCTAACAATAGCCTCCAGCCAATCCTCAGCTGCCTGAGGGTCTGTCTCTCTATGGAACCTGGTTGGCCTCTATTGCAGAAAATCATGCAACATTCTTAGCCGGCGTGCACTCTCCAACGTTGGGGCTGGTAGCATCGGTGGTTCAGTGGGTAGTGGTACCGCTGCGGCCTATGCTGTGATGGGCCCTATACCAAGGCCTCATCGCTCAGTGGGCTACTATCTCGCACATAACTAAGACCCCGAGTTTTCTGCCTTTGTGGGGCCATCCTGAAAAGAGACAGGTGTGCCATGATCAAACAGTACACCTTGTGAGCTGACACAAAGTAATCACAAAGAAAAATTTTGAAACACACACACACAATATGTGTTTTGGTGTACTGAGTCAGAAATCAGAGGTCAGGGTTCTGGTGTATGGATACATCGGCTGCCGCACCAACACTGGACTCCCTAGATTGAAAACCACACTCAATAATCTTATAATTCTTGCTTCACAGAAGGGAAAGATCAGAGTTTTGAGTTCTACATTATAAATGATTCCTCTGATAAAAATTTTTCATGCCCCTTCCTCGAGCATGTGCCATGACTACCCCAAGCCCACCCTCCATAGGTCAGGCGCTGGCGACTAACACCAAAGGCGTAAATACTAATAAAAAAGGGAGGGCATTGCCTTTATATAAGTAAACAACACAACAGAGTATGAATGTGAAGTAAGCACTATGTAAAACTAAGTACAAAGTAAGTGATGGAAAGTAAATGGGCCAGTATACAATCCAAACCGAATGATACTGTACAACTAAAAAGAAAATACAGTAGCAGTAATGTGAGAAGCAACCACCGAGTCATCCTCCGGATATCCCACTTGAAGAGTGGGTACTGATGGTCTCCTCGGGTTCCCAGGTCTGGCCATCCACTCCGTGAGTGCCCCACCAAGTGGTCCACCTCCTGGTATCTTCCACCTCCACAAGCCTCTACCTCAGTCATTGTTGTTTGTCATCTGCAACCAACACAATGTAGTGTGGGCATATCCCGTGTAGGGGTGAGTATACGATACTCAGTAGGGACCCCGAGACCCCTGAAGTTCTCCCAGAATCCGCAAAAGGATAAACCAAAATGGAAAGATACAATCACAAAGTATCAACCAATTGTACTTTGGTATATTCCCATATATATACATAAGTCATCAATCACCGTTCGAATCCTTCCCTCGAGCCCAAGTACATCCCAGTCCACACAGGAAAGAATTCAATCACATCGATGATAATGATTGAAAGTCAAGACTCAGCTCACACAGGTAAACATCTTTTATATTGTGATAGAGATGATCAAATGTAGTCACTGATTCATCTAAGTTGTCAAAACCACATAGCATACAAGACCAGCTAAGCTATCAGAACCACATAGGATACCTGACCAGCTACTCTGCCAGACCCACTCAGGATACAAGTACAGAGGTCAATACTGTCAGACCCACATAGGATACAAGACCAGTAGTCATCTCTGTCAAACCCATGGAGGATCCAAGTACAGCTGTCATCACTAACGAACCCATGGAGAATCCAAGTACAGTCGTCGTCGATGCCGAACCCATGGAGGATCCATGGGAATTCTCCATTTCTGCCGAACCCACGAAGGATCCAATTACATTCTTCAAAGTCGTAGTCAGCCCTAGTTCCCCCACATAGCACACTCGATTCTGGGAGGGTCCGCTCCTCGAGCCAAGGGGTCGATACATAAACCATCACGAAGTCCAGTGTTGATGTATCCCGAAGTTCCTTCTCATCAAAATAAACCTGATGCGATAGACGGTGCGTCAATCAGACGCCCGGTCCGAGAGTTATTGGCTTTTCCGTTCCAGGGGCCCTGTTGGTTTTTAAGCTAAAACCACCCCGACCATACTCTAGCTGCATGCAAACCTCAAGTGGAGTATTCCAAAATGTTCGTCTCATCAAGAAGATTCCAACGTAGTTTGCGGCACATCAATCCGAAGTCCGATCCTTTTGTTATCAATGTTTTCGCTTCAAGGGCCCGATTGGTTTCGGGTCCGAACAAACCAGGCCATACCCAAACATTGCTTAAAACTAGAGTTTAATATACAAAAATGAATGTATCGATCCAAGGGTTCCTACGCAACTGACAGAGTGTCAATTGGAGGTCTATAGCTCATTTTACGAGCGAATAACCAAAAACTGTCCGAAGTGGGGGGCGGGGGGTCTGGGCCCGGCCTGACCCGGCCCAACAACCCATTGGGACGGTATGAACCGGGGCGACCCGAACTGGGTCCGAGTGCAGTGAGGCCTAGCTGGGTGCTGCCCGGAATAGTTGGGCGCGGCATGGCCCGGCTTGCGTGGCCCGCCCCAGCCCGGCCGGGGGGCGCGCTGGCTCATGCATGGAGTCGAGCGGGGGGGGGGGGGTCTTGCCAACACGGCACCAGGGTGGCGCCGCATGTCACCCAAATCCAGTGCGGCCATGGGATCGTCCTCCCACCACTGAGGCGGGATTCTGCCTATAGCACGCTGGGGCATCTCCACGCGGTGACCAGCACCGCCGGGGTCTTCCGTGGTCCACCAGAGTCATTTCGATGGTCCATTTTTGCTTCCGACTACGCCTGCAGTTGTCTCGGGATCCATACATCACTGCGAAGGCCCCCAATCACCGTTGTGGTCCCGTTTCGTCATCACCAAACACCCCATGCATCAAGAACAAAATAACGGTGGGTCCGAAGTTGTTCATTAGTCCGTACCCCCCGCGTTAGAGGTTCAAATCATCACCCAACACTTAAATGCCATGTTTGAGGGTAGAAAACACATATATTAAATATACAAAAAAATCCCCCTACCTCGAAGTTGTTGTCATACGTTGTTGATCCGCAGAAGACGAGTGTCCCGGTAGACCAACATCACGGAAGAACGGGCGTTGTAGAAGAATGATGCCGTTCCTTCAACGATGGTCGAAGGGTCGCTGTCGTAGGTGACGTAGGCTCCTTGACGTCGAGGTGCGTCCGAGTGAGATGTGTCGTTAGAAAATGTTATTCGCGTTCTTCACCGGGGATTTTCTTTGTTGAAGAACAAAGTTCATCATCGATGAAGGATCTCCTCTACTTAATTCTCCAGAGCCCTTTCCAGAATGTGATTTTTCCCACACAAGGAAAAAGGGGCTCTCTAATTAATAGAATTGTCATGCAATTCCTATTAATTCCAACACAGTTTCAAATAAATTAACACTGACATTAATTATCAGATTTGGAACAATTAATGGAAAGGGGGAGGTGGGAAGGCTCCACCATAATAAATTCACGTATTAGTCAAAGTAAACAGTAGGGAATTAATGGGGAGTTAAAAAGTTGGGGCTTGTGTTGGCCCCACCTCACTAAATAAAATTTGTGCACCACCAAAATTTATTTAATTTTATGAATAAACCACAAAAATTAACATTCAATGCAACTGAATTAATGGTCCCATTAAGCAAATACAGGCACTGCGAGTACATTGGTGCCCTCAGATTTCAATTCTGAGCACCGCTTCAAAAGATAGAAAAACATGCTCATTCGTTCATTGAACGTACCCGAGCTCAGCTTCAGAATATTATTACGGGCACACCGGGCCTTGGAATCAGGTGCATTCAGAAACTGTGCACTCTTAGAATTCCAAAGAATTTTAGAAAAAAAAAATTTCCATGAAATTTATGGGTTTTTAGAAATCCATTTAAACATAGAGGCTTAAAATGTGAATGAATCTAATTTTAAGCATAATTTACATTAAAATGGCAATTTACCAAATTTTAATGAAGAACCCAAATTAATTCAAGTTTTGGTCACTTTAATAAATTATATTTGACCAAATAAAATCCTTCTTTACAATGGTGATATCAAAATTTACTTTGTGTAAATTTTTGGAATTATTCCGATAAATATCATTTTAATGAATAGTGAAAATATTATATTATAATTCAAAACTACGTTTTGATATAAGTTATTTATATGGTTATATTGTATTTTAAATTGGGTTTAATGTGTAAATAGAATATATATTTACCATTTAATCCAATTTTGGTCATTGGAATTAATTTCACTTTAAATTTGGACATAAACAAATGGAAATCTTTTGAAAGTTATTGTTTCTTAAAAATACATTATTTGTTTTAACAATGGAAATTAATTTTAAATTAATTCATGCACCTTCTATGTTTATAATTTTGTAAAATAGAAATCATTTTTTAATTTTTAATATAAAATAGAGAATAGGCTGTATTTTTGGTATTTTTCTGAAAAACATCAATTTTTGATGAATAGTGAATCCACTAAGTAGTAGTTAAAAAACTGACCTTTTCATTTAAATGAAATTTTACCACATCATTGAATTGAATTTAAAAAATCTGAAAAACATGGTTGTTAATAGAATGTAAAATGTGCTTCAATAAGATGAAAATTATTTTTGGTGAATAGTAACTTTTTGAGTTTTATTTACCGTGATTAATGGTAAATTGGGTAATTCAAAGAAAAAATAATATTATAATAATGCAAAATAACCTTAACACATGTCCTAACTATATTTTATGAGTAATGGCCAACCATGGGCATTCTTGGGTCGATTTTGGGACCCCATGGAGCCACTTATGAATGATAAAGACACTTTAGATTAATTAATTTAAAGTCAAGGAAAAAATGACATAAACAAATCACTTTTAGTAAATTAATTATTATATATTATTATATAAGTAATAATAATGACTATAAATATTCGATTGAAATATAAAAATATTTACAACATCATGGTATTTTTTCATAAATTTTAGACATCGAATAAATTAAATTATTTGTGACATAATAATGATGCAGTGTTAACCTCATTAATAAATCATTTAAATAAATAAGATTATAAATACTAAAATTACTTCCAAAACCTATACAATTATTATTGGATGAATTTATTTCGTCCATGAGTCATCTTATATTCTACTCTAATTGTTTTAGGACCTTTAGAAACACAATAAAATTATATAATTAAATAATATTTTCACACTTTCCTAAAGTTCCCCTCCTCCCCCTTACAAATGGAGATCATATCTATCCAATTCCACACACCTCTCAAGCCTTTTGGATCGTCCATACTCTTCCAAATTAATCTATCTACGTCCTCCTCTTCCACCTATATGCCTTAACTTAGGAATAAGGCACTTCAACAAACCATTTTGGTTCAAACCTAAGGGAGTTACCCAAATTGAATATTTTATCTTAACTTATTTTCTTGTATATTATTTCTCCAATTCCTAAAATATTTTTATTCCTTTAATTTATAACAAAACCAGTATCCAAAATATACTAGGATGTTGATATGAGATGTATTCAAACTACACTTACACACACATCCATCTAATGGGTGAAGAACGTACTATTTCTGTGGATGGAAAACTAACGCCTCACGAAACGATGATTGTTCGATTATCTCCAACCGACTCTCATGGTGGACATTAATGTTACACTATATTTATATATGATATATATTATGTTTATGTTTTCTTTATTATTATGTATTTTTTCATTTATAGCATACCTTTATGGTTTCCATAATTGGTAAATGCGATTATTTCATTTGAGGAAATGTGGACTACCGCCCCTCAAAGTGATATGACTCATTAATGCCATATGTGGGACATATAATGGATGGATTTAATGATATTATATATGATATTATACTGGAATTATAATATACATATTTATCATTATGTTTTGATTCCATTAAAATAAGAAATAGAAATGAAAGTAGCGTTCATGCGTAGGTAAGGCTTACCGTCTCCAGGAACGGTGCATTTCATTTCATACCTCCAAATGATATGTATTGTTATAAATAATTATATATATATATATATATATATATTGTGGATATATATGATATATATGATATCTAAATAATTAATTTGATTCTGGGTATAATGGACTATTGACCACATGGACTACTTGAAAATATAAGGGTTTCATTTTTGACTCATGTACCAAATATCGAAAAAACGAACGTTATTAACATAAATGATTAAAAAATGTTTATAACATAGTAATAAGTTATATAAAAGGAATAATAATCATGAAAAAGGTTTTTAAGCAAGTAATAATTAACATTAGTTTATTATTCAGGATATGAAAGAACGATGGAGTCATGTCGAACACGATGTTAGGGACTTCATCCCCATCTCCGTTCATTGAGGCATATTTTATTTTAAAATAAGACATTACTTATACATTGTATAAACACCCTTGAATTTTCAAAGAGAATAATTTTCTACGAAGAGTTTTATAAATGACAAAAAGGAATTTTTCTTTTAACGGAAGCGGTGAAAACGACCTTTCCGCCGCTAAGAGTATTATTTGTTCTTTAGCTTCCTTAACAATCCATAATGTTTTATCAAGGAAAATAAATACCATATACTCTTTTATGTATTTTGGTATTGAAAACGGTTTTGATAATGGATTTGTTATGTCAATATATTTATGTGATATATAGTTATTGAAATGTAGAAATGTTTTCTTTCCGTTATATTAGTTTTATGTGTTATGATTTTATAATGGTACTTGGACATTTGACGGGTGGGTATGTGATAAAACAATTTATGGGTGGTGCCGTGATAAACTCGGATGGGTGGTTATGTTATAACCTCCAATGCATTGGGTATGATAGTCGGCTGTATGGCTATTCCATTTAGTGGTATGTGTGGAATTCAAATGTATGTTTATTCCATTTAAGTATGTTAGTGACCCAAGTTACCTTTATATGTTATGTGTTCTTTATATGGGTTTTATTGTAATCATTTAGTTACAAAAGGGTATTTAGTGATCTTTTATTTAAGCAAAGAGTATTTATAGGTGAAAAGTATTACATATGTTAAAGTATTCACGGTATACTTGTTGTTTTAAAAAAATAACAGTTTTCCATATTTGTGTATCCCTTATTGTGCTTTCTATGCTCATCCCAAGTTTTTGAAATGTTTTACACAGGAGATAATGTGGAACAGGGTGAAGGACGGGACCACGGAAAATTCATTCTGTCTTAAACATTGTACTAGACATGACTCTTTTTTTTCAATAATTCTTGTTTTATAAAAAAATTGAAACTGTGTAAAAGTGTCTACTTTGTATTTTTTTTAAATGAAGTGTAATAGTTATGGCCTAATTCTCAAAAACTCTAAACCTAAAAAGAACCTTAATGTGAATTATTCATTTAATTCATGATTATGTAATCTTTTATGGATGGGACCTTATAGTTGGTATCTAAGGTATGTTTAGACAACATTAGGAGTTAGGGTATTGTTAAATAAATTTCCATAAATTAATTTTTGGTAATATGGAAAGGATATAGCATTTTAATAATACCATGATGCATCGCCTAATATATTTCTATGTTTAGAAAGGTTTTCCGCAGATGAAACATGTAACCTATGTTGGGACGATATCAGGAGGAAGAAAACCTTCCAAATCAAAAATTGGAGATGGTTGGAATCAGAACTAAACAATTTTTTGCAGTGATGGAACAGTTTAATCGAGCTATAACTGGTGGTGGTATCCATGCACAAGATCATCCCGATCAGCCATAGAGAAAAATGTCAGTAATGGAGCATTTCACGAGGCAACATCCTCCATCATTCATAAGATCATCTGCCCATGTGTTAGTTGAAGGGTGGATTAAAGTACATGAGATGATTTTTGATGTCATGGTGTTTTTAGAACATCAAATGGTTTGTCTCGCTGTTTATTGTTTTGAAGGTGAAGCTGATCAGTGGTGGTCGATGGTGAAATATATCAGGGATAGTGAGGAGATTCATGCTCTTGATTGGGATGAATTCAAAGGATTGATTCTAGAGAAAGTTTTTCCTAAGGTGGTAACTCATGGGATGGAAAAAAAATTCCTAGAATTAAGGAAGGTGGATGACTCAGTGGCTTCTATGAAGAAAAATTCTCTAGACAGGAAAGGTAGGCTCTAAATTTCATACGAGATCTTGATTGTAAAATCAACCATTTTTACTTAGAATTAAATCCAACGTATCGAAGGGATTTAGCTTTTGTGACTTCAAAATTTATGGAAAACTTGTTTGATGTGCGGAGAAGGTGGAAATAGAGTTTTCCGACGATCAGGTGTACGTTAAAAAACTACAGAATTAGAGGTCAATTTGGAAGGAAAGGGGAAAAATCATGAAGGAAGCCTGGTGGAGAGAAAATTAAATATCCAACTTCAGATAAGTGTGTTAAAAAGAATCATGGAGAATGTTTTTCAATGTCTGGAAGGTACTTTTGGTGTGGTATGTCAGGTCATATTGCTCGTAACTGTAGAAAGATGATCATGCAGGCAATGAAAAGCCATCTGTAATATGTTTTAAGTGTAATGAAATATATTATAATGAAAATTAGTGTCCAGCGAATAACTCAACTAAGGGAAAGCATCTAGACTACAAGAAGAATGGGGGGGTGAAATCCTATGCAACTACGTCAGTAGATGTTGGCCCATCAAACGATGTAGTATCATGTACATTGTTTGTTTGTTCAGATTATTTCAATATGTAGTTTGATTCTGTGAGAACCTGATTACTGCTATAAAATACATTGGAATATTCTTGATGTTATTCCAGAGCAGCTTCTTCAGACGGTGTGCGATTCCAAGCCCTGGTGTGGCCGGAATTAAATTTTCAGTTCGTTCACACTGAGAATGGAAAATAAATGGGAATACTCCTAAATGGTAATCCGTATCCGAAATCTGTGTGTACGGATGGGTCTGAAATGGGGTGTTTACCCTAGGAACGACATAAAACATGCCGGTGCAGGACATTGGGACCCCTCGCCCATTAACAGAAAGTTAAATGGATAAATAAAATAATTAATTTATACGTTTAATGGTTAAACTCAAGTATCTCTTAAACAGAAGATTGGATTGGAAAACTGAGGGCACCATTGAGTCTGGAGCGTGCCGTTTACCCTAGGAGGGGTGTAAGTTTCACGGGCACAGGTCTTATGTGAAAACTTCCTACAGGGATGTTTTCGTAATTTGGTGGCCTCAGGAATTGAGTTTAATAGATTTTGAAAGGGGACTCAGATTGAAATTCTGAGACCGCCTTTGTGCTTAGGTGGTGGTGTTTACCCTAGTTGTGGCTTAACATTAACCGCGCCTGGGGTTTTGGATGTGGATGTTTTCAGGGGTCGAGTTTTTAATTAAAAAGAGTTTAATTATTTAAATTCTCCTCTCCTCTCCCATCCTCATTCCTCCCCCTAAAGAAACCTCCCTCACCCTAAACTCCTCTCATCATCCTCTTCCTCCTTCTCCCTCCCAATCAAGGTGGAAGAGACAACGGCAGGTTGTGGATCGACGATGAAGCTCCGGGCAATGCCCAACAAGGTAGGATCGTGCGTTTCATTTTAATTTTCCCTCACCTACTTTGAGATCGATTAATTACGTCGAATTTGTTTTTGATTTTTGAAAAAATCCCATATATGCATAGTAATTTTTCCAAGCATTCAATTGCCTATTTTGGTTTGAAAATCTGAGTTCTGATTAGCGCACAAACGTCCGCTAAAGGTTGCATGTTTTGGAGGTCGTTTGGTGTATATCCGGCGAGGGTCTGGGGGGTCTAAGGCGGTGGCGGCGCGGGCTACGGCAGGGCGGCATAGGCGTTTGAAAGAAGGGCGAGGTGGTGCTAGCCGGGTGAGACAGCGGCTCCAGGCAGTGAGGCCGAGCCTCCAGGGTGCGACAGCGAGTGGGCGCCAGTGGGGGCGCTCCACGGCGCGGAGAAAGGTCTCGCCGCGCGACCCCGCGGCCAGACCGAGACCCACCTTTGGCGGGTCTCCACATGGAAGAAGCGATAAGCCTCGAGGCCATTTGGTGAAACCGTGGACCGTGGGTCCACAACTGGACTGTGCGGCCGAACCGCGGGCCGGGCCAGCCTGGGTGGACCGGCCATCTTTGGCCGGTCCAGCCCAAGGGGCATTGTGCACTCAACTCGGATGCCTGTAATTTCAGCTACGTGTGTCCGTTTTGCGAGCCGTCTACGAAGATGTGTTACATAAGTCGAGGAGAATGTTTAGAGATGGTTTATGGGATTTTTAACTCCAAAAACAAGGGGCCTTGGATGCGTTACACACCATTAAATGAATTGACAATTTTCTGTGGGTTCGTGTTTTGAGCGGTGCGGACGCATCTGACTTCCAATTTGAGCGCCTTCAGCAGTGTTGGGACCCTGGTGCCGAGGCGGAGATCACCAAAGTTGATTCAGGAGTTGAAGAAGAAGTTTAGGCATGGGAACGACCACCCGAATTTTGAGCTGTGAGCCACGTTTCATGACTTTTTCATCGGACATCCGTTTGGGGTGTGAGATTAGTCAATTTCGGGTGTTTTTCCGAGGGCATTGCAATGGTGAAATCCGCCCTCTTTAATTCAGCACGATGGTGAGGGCCCCATGAGAGCAGTTTTGGGAGTTGGCGGTGATTTCCTACTTTATCACCGGATGTCCCCTTTGGACAAGTGAATAGTACATCTTGTGTACTTTTTCGGTAGGATCACAACGGTGTGATCCGTTCATTGTGCTTCGGGACTGGGGTGTGGGTCCCATGTAGAACCGCTCGTGCGCATTTTGACGAAACACAACTTTTTCTCCGGATATCTGTTCCACTCAAGTGACCAGTCCTTCTGACGTGCTTTCCCTAGGGGATCCCAATGGTGCGATGCGCCCGACTGTTTTCAAGATCGAGGCCCAGGATCATGGGACACCTTTGGAGGGTAAAGCGGTGTTGGAGACTTTTCCGTCGGATATCTGTTTGAGGTGAGTAAATAGTATATCTCGCATGTTTTCCTAGGAGGATTACGACGGTGTAATCTATTCAGGTAAGCACAGCCTCTTACCTGATCTTATTAAATGTGGAAATATAAATGGTGTACCTGTGGTGGTTGTTACTACTATGTAGCGGACCCTTGGCATGTGATCACGTGCACTCCCTTGTGAGTGATGTAATGCTTGAAGAGATGTGGTCGGTCGTGCCTGAGCTGTTGAGGAAGAAAGTTGGAGTTGTTACGTTTATTCCTTCGCGTTGATGTTGGGGGGTCATGTTCACGATAGCCTTTTAGGATGAAAAATTGGTATACCCTAGGAATAAACGAGAATGCTTGGAGGTACATGCGGTTGTTTCTTCCTAATAAAGTTAGTGCGCTTGGTTGGAGTTGACTTGGTGCCACCCATCATGTGGGTCCCATGTGCATGCCGTGTTCTGCTTTGCGTACCCTTGACCTCTCACGATGTAGTGTTCTATGTTATCATTTGTTTACCAGTTGGGTTTACTTTTTCCCTAGTTCTTTTCTCATTTGGTGACCAGCATGATTGAGTTTTCCCCTGGTTCTTTTCTCGTCTACTGACCTGTACAGTTGATTTTTTCCCTGGTTCTGTTCTCATTTGTTGACCACCAGGGTTCAGATTTCCCCTGGTTCTGTTCTCGTTTGTCGACCAGAAGGGTTGAGTTTCCCCTAGTTTTGTTATCATTTGTTGACCAGCAAGGTTGATTTTTCCCCTGTTCCTGTTTATGATTGTTTCGACCAGCAGAGTAGAGTGGTTTCCCCATGGTTCTGTTCTCAATGGTTTGGCCGGCAGAGTTTCTTGATGTTACCTGGTGGAGTCCTTGTGGATTCGTGTGACCAACACATTACTAGGGCAACAATACTTTACAGAATAGGTTGTTTTTAGCAGGGCTATCCAGGATGTTGTTTCTAGAAGGGCTGGCAAGGAATTTGATTTCAGCAGGGTTGGCTAGGAGGTTGTTTCCAGCAGGGCTGGCCGGTGCGGTACCATCCAGCAGGGATGGCCAGTACAACGGTGTTCACCGAGAAGTACCATCCAGTAGGGATGGCCAGAGCGGTTCCGGGATTACCTCCAGTGGGGCTGGGAAGTGGTCCCCGATGCTAGGTTTACCTTCAGCTGGGCTGTGAAGTGATCCCTGATGACGGTTCTGAGCCTCTCTCCAGTGGAGTATACTTTTACAGGGCTAGGAATTTAAACTCTTCGTCAACTTTATCCGGATATCCCTCTAGTGGATTAACCTTTTACGGGACTAGTTAGTGTGGAACCTATAGACTTTTACCGGGTCTCCCTCCTGTGGAAACCTGTCGACATCCATGGATTACCCACCAATGAGGTTGTCCAGGGGGTCGCCGGTCGACTTTGAGGAGACCTCTCAATTCCGGGGCAGTGATGAGGTGTGGTTTGATGGTCCCCAGAAATCTCATGTAAGAGGGCCGCTTTCCCCACCGAGACGCATCCTTACGACGTGACCTCAAACCATGCGGGCGAGTTAGTGCCGCCCAAAGCAGACAGTGTCAAGGTGTAGTGATTTGATCCCCTTGACTTGAAGTTTGTGGAAGACGTGCGGGATGCTGGGCATCAATGGTGTTTACATCTAGGACTTTAGGTAACTCACTTTCTTGGGTTAAGCTATGGGACAGAGATCCCCTTAAGATCTTGTTCAGGTTTCATGATAGAGCATATAAATATATATATCCCTTGTTTAAGTACCCACTTCGTGGGCTTGGTTAGTCTCCATCCAGGAGAGGTGAAGACGCGCGGTGTTTTCCACATGCTTTCTGTGTCTAGCTTAACATGGTTGGAAGAGTATAATGTACTTATATAGGTAGCGAAGACTAGATGATAAGTTCATCTTCTCACCCTTTCCATCTCCTTATGTCTGGAAAATTTTACCTCCTTTCCCTTGTTGGGTTGAGCAACACTCCTTATTGTATGCTTTAATGCACTACTTATTGTACTCTTTACTGCACACTCGGTTGTAATCCTTTACTTTTCCCTGTTCAATCTACTGCTCACCGTTTGGTACCTCCTTTTTTTCTCCCTTGAGACTTCGTGGTCTCCTACTGATTATTTTTATACTCAACCCTACTTGGATTTTTCCCACACTTGGTCTGCACCTGTAGAAGACAGACAGGTTGGTCAATACTTTAGTGAAGCTTAGGAGTTAGGGAGCTTGGACTGTGTACGATTGTCGTAGTTGGGTTCGAGGTGTGGGACTCTCCCAGCTGTTTTACTTTGGTTTACCTATTGCTGGGTTGTGGCACTTTTCTGGTTGGGTGGGTGTTCTGCCCATTTTCATTTCAGTTTACCTTCAGCACTTGCTTTGTACTGTTTAGAGGTCGATGCACTTTTTGGTTTATTTATAGCAGTTGGTACTTTAATCTATCCCTTTTACTCTGCACTTTTTCATTGGGTGTGCAGTGTGTGTGTGTACTGGTACCCAGGAAAAGGCCTCCCCAAGTAGATTATCCTCAGCACTTGTTGCCAGCCCCTGGCCTATGGAGGCGGGCTTGGGGTAGTTGCGGCAAGAGCCAGAGTAGGGTCGGGTCGTGAAAAAGTGGTAATAGAGGTGATTAGTTACTTGGGACATTGTTCGAACGTCCATAAAAAGGAATTTTTTGGGATTTAGGGATACAATGTTAACATGTCCCGAGAGAGTCTCTCAGTCAAGGGAGTCCAGTGATGGTGCGGCGGCCGCCGTATCCATTCAGCAGGACCCTGATAACCCGCTTGTCAACTCGGCTTGCTGATATACTCGTTACAGGAAAAATTGGTTTGTGCATCACATAGGATTGAGTCATTGACTTTCCTTCTTGATTCAGCTCCCCATTATTGTTAATTTTATATACACATATGCTCATCTGACCACGACACTCCATGATAACATTCAGGATGTCTCCGTGAAGACAGCCATCTAGGATACCCTCTTTGGTTCATGTCGATGACCATGTGAGCTAAGAGGCCTCAGTCCAGGACCCATCAGGTGAGCCCCTTTCTTCGGGTGGGCCGGTAGTAGAAACCCCACGTGGTGAGAAACAGACAGCTTTAGTATAGCAGACTGAGCTTGAGCGCTGGTTGAGAGCACTTCGTGAGTTATAGCGGCAGAGACCACTGAGGTTCAGTGGTGTGCCAGACCATCAGTTAGCAGAGGTTTGCCTCGAGGAAGTGGTTCACCCCTTCAGGCATGTACAGACACCATCAGATATTATAGTGGCTTTGGCTGCCAACCTTTTTCACGGAGCAGCTTGGAGTTGTTGGAGTTTAGTGACTAAGTTTCTTGACGAGTCCTCGCTTTCATGGGTTGAATCTCAGTTGCTGTTTCATGAGGATTTTTTACCCTCTTGCTTATGCTCTATTAAAATTCAGGGGCTCCTCCAATTTCCGAAGGGAGTGATGACAATGGCCAAGTACGCGGCTAGGTTCGCTAACCGTTCATGCTTTTACCCAGACTTGGCCCCTGACGGCAACTTCCGAGCGCGGAAGTTTGAGTAGGGTCTCCGCCAGGAGATTCGTGTTGTCATAGTACCCTTGGACATTTCCACATATTCTGGGGCACTAGAGCAGGAACTGGTGACAAAAATATTCCTGTCACGTTCTATAGTTGGTGGTGGAAGCAGACACGTTGGATCCGAGATGTTTGCTGCAGCTAGCGGGCATCGGCAAGCAGAACCTCAATGCAGGTGGCTTTCTGACAACCGTACTCTGGAGCTTGGTCGAACACCAAATTGGCATTGGATGGCACCAGGGAATCCTGGAGAGTGCCAGTTCTATACTTCCATTGTGTGAGGTGACTTGGCATGGGACTGCCCGACCAGGCACGCTGAGAATATCGGGCAGGCAGTAGGTGCACCACCACGGTAGAGGTAACACCGTCATCGGAGTAGCGCCCAGAGAGGTGGTTCTAGCAGAGGAGAGGGAGGATCTAGAAGTGGAGGACAACCTTATGAGTTCTTCCCATCACCACTAAGTGGTCCACGTTAGGCTCTGGGAGATGCCAGTTGGGACTGCAGACAACCGCGATCTTTGGATGTCTACAATCCTGCAGAGCATGAGGTGATAAGAGGTACGCTCTATATCTCTTCAACTTTTTGTAGTAGAATTTTTAGACTCTCTGTGTGAAATGCTTTTCTCCCTGATCCTTTCTTGAGGTGTTACCAGGGCGACGTGGGGCGTCAGTGTAAACCTGTGTCGGAAAGGTAGAAGGCATGAGACCTTTTTCATTAGTCTATGGTGTCGACTCCTTCTCTCTCCGAGCGTGTAAGAGAGTTTGGGTTGTGGGACATCGAATATGACATCTTTCAGGACCAAATATCTTTGGGTGTTACACCATATGGATATTATGAAGGAGGGAATCACTTGGCTTTGTCCTAGGTCCAAACGGTGATTCCAATCGCAGCATGCGACGTAGGGGTTCGGTCAGGGAGGTGAGCTACCCCCGAGAGCCATCGGGTTGTTTGAGACCATTCAAATGGATGACGAGGTTCCCTACCTCCTTTACCTAACCCCAAAGGCTGGTTTGGGTGTATGACATCTCCCATGTGGCTTACCTGAGGAGATGTGTGTGTGCTCCTATGCACGTCATCGGCAAGGGCAGACCTCACGTGAACAGATCAAACCCTTTGGTATGTGTGCGGTGAAACGGGACTGTCCAAAAGTTCTTCTGGGTATGGGAGAGCCAGGTGTGGGCTTAGTATCCTAATATGTTCCCATGTTTTTCTTTTTGGGGATGAAAATCATGAAGTAGGGAATGATTTAAGAACCCGTTTTTTTCTATAAAAAATTTTTGAGTATTCTTGATATTATTCAAGAGCAGCGCCTTCAGACGGCGTGCGATTCCGATCCCCGGTGTGGCCAGAATTAAATTTTCCGTTCGTTCACACTGAGAATGCAAAATAAATGGGATAAATCCTAAACGGTAATCCGTATTAGAAATCTGTGGGTATGGATGGGTATGAAATGGGGTTGTTTACCCTAGGAATGATATAAAACATATCGGTGCGGGATGTTAGGACCTCTCGCTCGTTAACGGAATGTTAAACAGATAAATAAAATAATTAATTTATTCATTTAATGGTTAAACTCAAGTATCTCTTAAACAGTATCTCGGATTGGAAAACCGAGGGAATCGTTGAGTCCAGAGCGTTCCGTTTCTCATAGTAGGGGTGTATGTTTTGTGGGTGTGGGTCTTCTGTGAAAAATGATGCCAGGGGTGTTTTCGGAATTCGGTGGCCTCGGGCGTTGAGTTTAATAACTTTTCAATGTGGCCTCGGATTGAAATTAGGAGACCACTATTTTGCTCAAGAGGTGGTGTTTACCCTAGGTGCGGACTAACATTAACAGCGTCGGGGGTTTTGGACGTGACTGTTTTCTGGGGTCGAGTTTTTAATTAAAAAGAGTTTAATTATTTAAACTCTCCTCTCCTCCCCCATCCTCATTCCTCCCCCTAGCGAAACCCCCACCACCCTAACCTCCTCTCATCATCATCCTCCTCCTCTTCCTCTCTCCCATCATGGTGGAAGCGGCAACGTCGGGGTGCAGATCGACGATGAAGCTCCGGGCAATGCCCAGCAATGTAGGATCGTGCGTTTAATTCTATTTTTCCCGCAACTACATTGATCTCGATAAATCATTTAAAAATTCTGTTTGATTTTTGAATAAATACCATGTATGTGTAGTAATTTTTCCGAGCTTTCCATCTCTTGTTTCCATTTTTAAATTTTAGTTCCGAGGAGCTCGCAAACGTCCACCAAAGATTGTGGGTTTTGGAGATCGTTTGGTGATTTTCCGGTGAGGCTCTGGCAGTCTAAGGCGGTGGAGGTGAGGGAAAAAGCAGGGCGGCACGGGCGTTCGGTAGCTGAGTGAGGCGGTGTTGGTCAGGCAAAGCAGTGGCTCCAGGCAGTGAGGTCGAGCCGCCGCGGCGTGACGGTGAGCGGGTGCCAGCGGGGGTGCTCCGCGGCGTGCAATGGAGACCAGGGTCACGTCGCGCGACCCAATCTCCAGACCGAGACCCACCTTTGGCGCATCTCCGCTTGGAAGAAGCGACCGGCCTAGAGGCCAGTCGGCGGAACCATGGACTGCGGGTCCACAGCCGGCCCGCGCGATCGAACCGTAGGCCAGCCGCCCCAGGCCGGTCCGGCCCAAGGGGCTTTGCCCCCTCGAATCGGACGCCCGTAATTTCCGCTATGGGTGTCTGTTTTGCATGCCGTCTATAGATACACATTCCTTAAGTCGAGATGAATTTTTTGAGATGGTCTCAGGGATTTTTAACTCCAGAAAAAAGGGGCCTCGGAGGCGCGACATGCCTTTAAGTGAATTGATGTTTTTCTGGGGGGGGGTCATGTTTTGGGCGGAGTGGACACATCCGACGTCCTATTTGAGAGCCATCAGTGGTGTTGGGACCCTGGTGTCGAGGAAGAGAGTTCTATGGTGGTTTCAGGCATTGAAGCTAGAGTTGAGGAGTTGGCCCCACGACCCGTCTTTTGAGCTGCGAGCTGCGTTTCACGAATTTCTCATCGGATGTCCATTCGGGGCGTGCGAGTAGTTGATTTTGGGAGTTTTTCTGAGGGCATTGCAATGGTGAAATCCGACCGCATTAATTTGGCACGATGGTGCCGGCCCCACGAGGTCCATTCTGGGAGATGGGTTGGATTTCATGCTTTATCACTGGATGTTTTCTTTGGACAGGTGAATAGTCCATGTTGCGTACTTTTTCGAGAGGATCGCAATGGTGCGATCCATTCACCGTGCTTTAGGACTGGGGGGCGGGTCCCACGTAGAACCGCTCGTCTGTGGTTTGAAAAAATGCATCTTTTTCTCTGGATATCCGTTCCACTCAAGTGAGCAGTCCTTTTGACATATTTTCCTGAGAGGATCACAATGGTGCGATGCACCCGACTGTTTTTGAGAACGAGGATCGGGATCACGGGACGTTGTTCGGGTGTAAAGAGGTGTTGGAGACTTTTACATCAGATATCCTTTTGATGGGAGTAAATAGTCTATCTCACATGTATTCCCATGAGGATTACGAAGATGTAATCCGTTCAGGAAAGCAGAGCCTCTTATGTGATCTTATTAAATATGGAAATATGAATGGTGTACTGGTGGTGGTTCATCCTACTGTGTAGCGAACCCTTGGAATGTGATCGCATGAACTCCCATGTGAGAGATGTAATGCTTGAAGAGAAGTGGTTGGCCATGCCTAAGCCGTTGAGGTGGAAAGTTAGAGTAGTTATGTTTACTCATTTGCGTTGACGTTGGAGGTCGTGTGCATGATAGCCTTTGGGATTAAAATGTGGTATACTCTAGGAGTATAAGGGAACGCTTGGAGGTACATGTGGTTGTTTGTACCTGGGAACATTTGTGCGCTGGGTTGGAGTTGACTTGGGGACACACGTCGTGTGGGCCCCATGTGCAGGCCGTGTTCTACATTGCGTACCCTTGACCTCTCACGACATAGAGTGTTTTGTTCTCGTTTGCTGACCAGTAGGGTTTAGTTTTCCCCTGGTTTTGTTCTTTTTTGTTGACTAGTAGGGTTGAGTTTTCCCTTGGTTCTGTTCTCGTTTGCTGACTAGCAGGGTTGAGTTTTCCCTTATTTCATTCTCGTTTTTTGTCCAGTAGGGTTGAGCTTTCCCCTGGTTCTGTTCTATTTTCTTGACAAGCATGGTTGAGTTTCCCCTAGTTTTGTTCTCATTTGTTGACCAGCAGGGTTGAGTTTTCCACTGGTCCTATTCATGACGGTTCGATCAGTAGTGTTGAGTGGTTTCCACCTGGTTTTTTTCTCGACGGTTTGGTCGGCAGAGTTGCTTCATGTTCCATGGTAGAGTTCTTGTGGATTTTGTGTGACCAAAAAATTATGTGGGCACTAATCCTCTACCCAGGTGGTTGTTTCTAGTAGGGCTAGCCATGAGTATATTTTTAGGAGGGATGGCCAGAAGGTTGTTTCCAGCAGGGCTGGCCAAGAAGGTTTTTTCCCGTAGGGCTAGCCGGTCCGGAACCATTCAGAAGGGATGCCATGTGGGTTACCATCTAGTAGGGATGGCCAGTGCGCTACCATCCAGCAGGGATGGCCAAAGCTATTCTGGGTTTACCTCTAGTGGGGCTGCGAAGTGGTCCCTTATGCCAGGTTTACCTCCAGGTGGGCTGTGAAGTGGTCCCCGATGAATGTTCCGAGCCTCCCTCCAGTGGAGTACCCTTTTACGAGACTGGGCATTGGGACTCATCGAAGAATTTAGCCAGGTCTCCCCTAGTAGATTACCCTTTTATGGGACTGGGAAGTGTGGCACCCGTCAACTTTTTCCGGGTCTCCCTCCAGTGGGAACCCGTCGACTTCCAGGGATTACTCTCTAGTAGGGCTGGGCAGGGGGAAGCCTACCGACTTTGAGGAGACCTCTCAACTGTGGGGAAGTGATGAGGTGTGGTTTGACATTCCCCAGAACTCTCAAGTACGAGGGGAGCTTTCCCCACCGAGATGTGTTCTTGAGACGTGACATGAAATTGTGCGGGCGTGTCAGTGCCGCACAAAGGAGATAGTGTTAAGGTGTGGTGATTTGAGCCCCTAGACTTGCAGTTTGGGGAAGACATGCAGGATGCTGGGCATCGATGGTGTTAACTTCTTAGACTGTTGGCTACTCACGTTCTTGGGCTGACCTCTGGGACAGAGATCCCCTTACAATCTTGTTCGGGATTCATGGCAGAGAATATATATATATATATATATATATATACCATGTCCCAGTACCCACTTCTTGGGCTTGGTTACTCTCCCTCTAGGAGAGGTGGAGATGCGCGGGGTATGCCACGTACTTTCCATGTCTAGATTCACATGGTTGGATGAGTCTAATCTCACGATATAGGTAGAAATGACTTGACAAGAAGTTAATCTTCTCACCATTTCCATCTCCTTGTGTCTGTACGAGTCTACCTTCATTCTCTTGTTGGGTTGAGCTAGACTCTATACTGTTACTCTAATGCACTCCTTGTTGTACTCTTTACTGTACTCTCAGTTGTACTCATTTAATTTTCCCTGTTCGATCTATTAATCACCCTTCAGTACCTTCTTTTTTTCTCCCTCGAGACTTCGGGGTATCCTACTGAGTATTTTTATACTCACCCCTTTTAGGGTTTTGAACGCACATGGTGTGCGCCTGCAGAAGACAGACAGGTTGGTCATGACTTCAGTGGAGCTTTGGAGTTCGGTAGCTTGGACCGCGTATGATGGTCATAGTCAGGTTCTAGGTGTGGGACTCTCCCAGCTATTTTACTTTTGTTTACCTGTTTCCAGGTTGTGGAACTTTTCTAATTGGGCGCATGTTTTTCCCCTTTTCTTTTCAGTTTACCTTTAGAACTTTCTTTGTACAATTTAGAGGTTGATGCAGTTTGTGGTTTATGTATAGCAGTTGGTACTTTACTCTCTACCTTTTAATCAACACTTTTTCTGAGAAGGCCTCCCTGAGTTGATTAGCCTTCAGGACTTGTCGCCAGCCCCTGGCCTATGGAGGCGGGCTTGGGGTAGTTGCGGCTCGAGCCCATGTAGGGTCGTTTCATGAAAAAGTGGTAACATAGGTGGTTCGTTCCTTGGGAAATTGTTCGGACATCCCTAAAAAGGAAATTTTTGGGATTTAGGGCAACAATTTTAACATGTCTCGAGAGCATCTCTCAGGGCAGGGAGTCTAGTGATGGTGCGGCGGCCAACATATCCATTCACCTGGACCCTGAAAACCTTCTTGTCTACTCAGCATGCTGCGACACTCGTTGCAGGGAAAATTGGTTTGTGCATCACATAGGATTGATTCATTGACTGTCCTTCTTGATTCATCTCCCCATTGTTTTTAATTTTATATACACATATGCTCATCGTACCACGACATTCCTTGATAACATTCAGGATGTCTCCGTGAAGACATCCAGCCTGGATACCATCTTCGGTTCAGGACGATGACACTGTGAGCTAAGAGGCCATAGTCCAGGACCCATCATGTGAGCCCCTTTCTTCGGGTGGGCCGGTAGTAGCACCCCCACCTAGTGAGCAGCAGGAAACATCAGTAGAGAAGATTGAGCTTGAGCGCAGGTTTAGAGCACTTCGTAAGTTCCAACGGCAGAGACCACTGAGGTTCAGTGGTGAGCCAGACACTCAGGCAGCAGATGATTGGCACGAGGTAGTTGTTCACCTCTTCAGGCTTGTACAAACGCTAGCAGAACTTATGGTGGCCTTTGCCGCCAACATTTTCCGCGGAACAGCAAGGCGTTGGTGGAGTTTGGTGATTCAGTTTTTTTTATGAGTCTTTGCATTCATGGGGTGACTTACAGTTGATGTTTCATGTGGAGTTTTGACCCTCCTTCTTGTTCTCTGTTCAGATTCAAGATCACTTGCATTTTCAGCAGGGAGGGATGATGGTGGCCGAGTACGCGGCATGTTTCACAGACCGTGCATGCTTTTACCCAGACTTGGTCCATGACAGAAACATCCGAGCGTGGAAGTTTGAGTAGGGTCTCCTCTAGGAGATTCGTGTTGTCATAGTACCCTTGGACATTTCCACATATTCCAGGGTGCTAGAGAAAGATCTTGTGACAGAAATATTCCTATCATGTTCTATATTTGGTGGTGGCAGTAGGCACGTTGGAGCCGATAGGTTTGCTACAGTAAGCGGAAATCGGCAAGAAGAACCTCAATGTAGGTGGCTTTCAGACTACCGTACTCAGGGGCTTGGTCGTACACCACAGTGGTGTCGGAGGGCACCAAGGAAGCCTGAAGAGCGTCAGTACTATGCTTACGTTGGGTGAGGTCACTTGGCATGGGACTGCCCGACCAGGCACACTGAAAATATCGGTCAGACAGCAGGTGCACCACCAAGATAGAGGCAGTGCCATGATTGGAGTAGCGCCCAGAGAGGTGGTGCTAGAAGAGATGCAGGAGGAGTTGGAAGTGGAGTACAACCTTATGAGGTCTTCCCATCACCACTAGGAAGTCAACGTCAGGCTCCAGGAGCTGGCAATTGGGACCGCGGACAACCGCAATCTTTGGATGTCAACGATCCTGCAGAGCATTAGGTGATTAGAGGTACACTCTATAGCTCTTAGAATTTTTGCAGTTGAATTGTTAGACTCTGTGTGTGAAATTATTTTCTCCCTGCTCCTTTCTTGAGGTGTTACCAGGGTGGCATGGGGCATCGGTGTAACCCTGTGTCGGAATGGTAGAAGGTTGGAATTAATAAAGAATGATCATGAAATTTCTTATGCGTCACGTCTGTTGAAACCACACGAGTTAAATTACCCTACACATGATTTGGAATTAGCTACTTTAGTTTTTGATTTAAAAATTTAGAGGCATTATTTTTATGGAGTAAAATGTGTTATATATACTAACCAAAAAATATTAATGTATATATTCACCCAGAAAGAATGAAACACGAGATAGAGGAGATGGTTGGAAGAAATCATGGATTATGACTGCACAATTCTTTACCATCCAAAAACGGAAAATAAGGTGGCTAATTCTTTGAGTCAAAAAAGTAATGATTCATTAACCATTCTAAATTTTTAAAGATATCCTTTGTTTTTTTGATTTGATGAATTTTGGCATAGAAGTTGTTGGTGTAGGAAATTATTCTATTTTGTTTCAAGTGTCAGTGAAATCATCTCTATCGTACAGAGTAATGAAAGTGCAGAATAAAGATAGTGTGTTGCAGAAAAAGGTATAGTTGGTTCAGAAGGGTAAGTTTCATGATTTTAACAATAATAATGACTGTGTTTTGATGTTTAGGAAGAGATTATGTGTGCCTTTTGATTCACAGTTGAAGAATGAGTTGTTATGTGAAGCTCATAGTTCTCCGTTTTTAGTTCATCCTAATAGTACTAAGATGTATAGAGATCTTCGAATGTATTTCCGATGGGATGAAATGAAAAGAGATATTGCTGATTTTACTTCAAAGTGTTTGAATTGTCAGTAGGTTAAAGAAGAGAGGCAGTTACCGAAAGGGATTCTTTAGCCTTTACTAGTGCCATAGTGGAAATGGGAGAATATATCCATGGAAATTTTTGTGGGATTGTCAATGACATCTCGAGGTAATAATTCAATATGGGTTATAGTTGATCGATTGACTAAATCATCTCGTTTCCTTCCTATTTGTGATACTTTGTCTCTGGATTAACCTTCTTGGTTGTATGTTAAAGAGATAGTCAGGTTGCATGGAGTTCCCTTCTTTATTGTATCTAATTGTAATGCTATGTTTACTTATAACTTTTGGAAAGGCCTTCAGAAGTCATTGGGTACTAAATTAAATTTTAGTATAGCTTTTTATCCTCAATCAGATGGGCAGTCAGAACAAAAAATTCAGACCTTGGAGTATATTCTACGTGCTTGTTCACTGGATTACCAGGGAAGTCGGGACCAACATCTTTCTTTGGATGAATTTCTTTATAATAATAGTTTTCACTCCAGTATACAGATGATTCCATGTAAGGAATTATATAGAAAGATTTCTCAAAATGTAGCTTTTTGGGATGAAGTAGGTGAATGGAAGTTGATGGGACTAGAATTGGTAGAAGATATGGTAAAGAAAGTTTTGGTGATTCAGAAGCACATGAGAATAGCTCAGAGAAGACAGAAAAGTTATACGGATAACCGGTGGAAGGATATTTATTTCGAAGTTGGTGATCATGTCTTTCTCAAAGTTTCTCCATGGAAAAGTGTGATGTGTTTTGGTAAGAAGGGAAAGTTGAGTCTGAGGGTCAATGGACCTTATGAAATTTTGGAGAATGTGGGATCAGTTGCATACATAGTGGCTTTACCTCCATGTTTATCCAAGGTACACAATGTATTTCTGGTTTCGATGTTGAGAAATTATATGCTAGATCCCTCTCATTGTTTGAGCCTAGAGGTAGTTCAGTTGGAAGAGAATAACTCTTATGAGGAACAACCAGTCCAGATTCTTGACCTAAGAGAGCCAGTGTTGCAGAACAAGGTAACTCACCAGGTAAAGGTTTTGTGGAAAACCAATATAATTGAAGAGGAAACGTGGGAATCTGAAAATGAAATGAAGGACAAATACCCCCACTTATTTTGATAAGAGAATAAAAATTGCGAGGACATAATTTCCAAAAGGGGTGAAATATGTAACATCCCAGGTAAATGAAGAAATAGAGATTTTCAATTTTTTTAATACAGTGAATTAAATATTAACATTACTTTAAAAGGGTTTCTATTTTCAATAGTGTACCTGATACGCAACAATGAGTTTCTTTAAAATCTTACATCACACAATAATAATATAATATTATTATTTTAAATGGAAGTTAACTCTTAGTCGTTGTATTGGAAATAATGAACAAAAATAACTAAAATATGATTATACAAGTTTATTAAATGTATTTTCATTTATCCAATATAAGTTAGAGGCTTAAATAGTGAATGAATCTAATTTTAAGCATACTTTACATTTAAAGTTCTATTTACCACCTTTTAATGGCGAACCATCTTAAAATATTGTTTTGGTCACTTTAATACATTCTATTTGACCGAATAAAATTCTTCTTTAGAATGGGGAAATCAAAATTTACATTGTGTAAAATTTTGAATTTTTTTTATAATGTTCATTTTTTAATTAATAGTGAAAATATTGTATATTAATTCAAAACTGCATTATAATATAATTTAATTATATGGTTAGATTATCTTTTTAATTTGTTTTAAAGTGTAATTAGAATATATTTTTACCATTTAATCCAATTTTGGTCATTGGAATTAATTTCACTTTGAATTTGGGCATAAACAAGTTTCAGTCTTTTGATAGTTATTATTTTGTAAAAACAAGATATTATTTTTAACAATGGGAATTATTTTTAAATTAATTAAGAAAAATTCTATTTTTAGAATATGGTAAAATAGAAATCATTTTTGAATTTGGAATATCAAATATAGCTTAGGCTGTATTTTTTGTATTTTTCTGAAAACATCAATTTTTAATGAATAGTGAAACCACTTAGCAGTAGTTTAAAAAACTGAATTTTTCATTGAAATGATGTTTTACCACTTCTATGAATTGAATTTCAAAAATCCGACATACATGGTTGTTTTTAATTATTAAATTTTGGTTCAATAAGATGAAAATAATTTTTGGTGAATGGTAACTTTTGACTTTTAATTATCGCGGTTAAAGGTAAATAAGGTAATTCAAGGTAAAAAGAATATATGAATAATGAAAAATTACCTTAACACATGTCCTAAACTTAATGGATGAGTAATGGCCGACCATGTGTACCCTTGGGTCGATTTTGGAACCCCATGGAGCCACATATGAATGATAATGACACTTCAGATTAATTAATATAAAGTAAAGGAAAAAATGACATAAACAAAAATATTTCAGTGAATTAATTTTTATATGGTTTTATATAAGTAATAATTTTGAATATAAATATTCATTGTAAATATAAAAATATTTCCAAAATCAGGCTATTTTTTTAATTTTTAGACATCGAATAAATTAAATTATTTATGACATAGCAATGATTTAGTGTTTACCTCCTTAATAAATCATTTTAGAAAATAAGATTATAAATATTCAAATAACATTCCAAAACCATAAAATTCTTATAGGATGAATTTTTTTCAACCATGAGTCATATTATCTTCTACTATAATGATATTTGTACCTTTATAAACTGAATCTCATTATATAATAAAACAATAATTTCACACTTTCTTAAAGAGCCCCTCCTCCCCCTTTTAAAAGGAGACTGTTTCTAACCAATTCCACACACCTCTAAAGCCTTTTGTCTCCTCAAAACTCTACCCAATTAAGCTCTCTACATCCCTATATTCCACCTATAAGCATTACCATAGGCAGAAGGCACTTCAACAAACCTTTTTGGTTCAAACCTAAGGGAGTTACCCAAAATAAAGGTAATGATTTATCTGAACATCATTTCGTTTATTTTACTTATCCCACCACTAAACTATTTTTATTTCATTATTTTATAAAAACACCTGTATTATAAATATACTAGGTTGTTTTTATGAGAATTATTTGAACAAAACATACACACACTTCCATCTAATGGGTGAAGAACATACTATTTCTGTGGATGACAAACTAACGCCTGACGAAATGATGATTGTTCGATTATATCATACCTCCTATCATGGTGGCCATTAAGATGACACAATATTTATATATGATATATATTATGTTTATTTTTTCTTTATGCTTATGTATTTTTTCTTTTATAGCATACATTTTTTGTTTCCATAATGGGTAAACAGGATAATTTCATTTGAGAAAATGCGGACTACCGGCCCCTCAATGTGATATGACACGTTAATGCCATATGTGGGGTGTATAATAGATGGATTTAATGATATTATTTATGAAATTATACTGTAATTATAATATTCATATTTATTACTATTTTTTGATTCCATTAAAATAAGAAATAGAAATTAAAGTAGCATTCATGCATACGTACAGCTTACCGTCTCTATGAAGAGTGCATTTCATTTAATACCTCCAAATTATATGTACTATTATAAAAATATATTTATAATGGATATATATGATATATATGAAATCTAAATAATGAATTTCATTCTGTATATAATGGACTATTGACCACATGTACAACTTGTAAATATAAGGTGTTCATTTTTTACTCAAGTACCAAATATCGACAAAACGAACGTTATAAACTTAAATGATTACATAATGTTTATAACATAGTAATAAGTGATATAAAAGGAGTAATAAACTTTAAAAAGGATCTTAAGAATGTGTAAATTTACTTTAGTTTATAATTCAGGATATTAAAGAATGATCGAGTCATGTCGGATATGATGTTAGGGACTTCATCCCAATATCCTTTCATTGAGGCATATTTTATTTTAATACAAGACATTATTTTATACGCTATATAATCACCCTTGACATCTCAAATAGATTATTTTTCTATGAAGAGTTTTACTAAATGATAAAAAATAATGTTTCTTTTAACGTAAGCCGTGACACCGACCTTTCTTCCACCATGAGTATTATTTGTTATTTGGCTTCCTTAACAAGATGTAATGTTTTATAAAGGAAAATAAATAACATATAGTCTTTTATGTATTTTGGAATTGATTATGGATTTGTTATGTCAATATATTTAAGTGATATATTTTGATTGAAATGTGGAAAAGTTTTTTTCCTTTATATTATTTTTATGTGTTATGATTTTATAATGGTACTTGGACATTTGACGGGTGGTTATGTGATAAAACAATTGACATGTGGTGCCGTCATAAACCAGTATGGGTGGTTACATTATAACATCCAATGCATTGGCTATGAAAGTCATCCATATGGCTATTCCATTTAGTGATATGTGTGGAAGTCGACAGTATTTTTATTCCATTTAAGTATGCTTATGTCCCAAGTTACCTTTATTTGTTATGTGTTCTTTATGTGGGTTTTATGGAAATATTTTGGTTACAAAAGGGTATGTACTGATCTTTTATGTCAGCAAATAGTATTTAAAGGTGAAAATTATTACTTTTGTTAAAGTATCAATGGTTTACTTGTTGTTTTGAAAAACTAACAGTTTTCCATATTTGTGTATCCCTTACTGAGCTTTTTATGCTCATCCCAAGTTTGTGAAATGTTTTTCACAAAACATAATGATGAATAGGGTCAAAGATGGGATGATGGAAAATTCATGTTTTCTTAAAAATGGAACTAGACATGACTCTTTTTTTTCAAGAGTTCTTGTTATGTGAATAAAATGGAAATGGATTAGAAGTGTCTACATTGTATTTTTTTTGAAATAAAATGTAATTGTTATGGACTAATTCTCAAAAACACTAATCATAAAAAGATCCTTAATGTGAATTATTCATTAAATTCATGATTATGTAATGTTTTAAGGACGGGTCCTCTACATAGAGAATGCTTCGACCATTAAATCATCCATGGGTCACTAAAAACTTGTAATCCATGAATCACCCCTCATACTACATGGGTTTTGATTGCATTTAGGACAATAGGAATCATCCTCGAGGTTCAATCCCAGCTAAGGGGAATCTTTAGTGTCCCCTTTTCTAGACCCCAACATTCCTATGATCCACCCATTGTGGTTTTCAGGTTAGTATTCGGGGAGTGAAAACATCCCATTTAGGTAAACACAATCTCGGGTCCACCTCACTAGGCATTCTCATCCATCAATTCGGTAAACCTTCTAAGAGATTCGTCATAAGGATGTGCTAATCTTAACCACTCTCACAAGTGTTATGATCAGTTCAATACATATCTTAAAGATGTTAAAATCATGGAATACAAAATGAAAAACATGGGAAGGAGAAGAAAAATTTAAATACATTCCTCCGTGGTATGGTTCCCTGCATTCAATAGGGGAGGCCTACAGATTCAACACCCACCAGATGCCCTATTATTAGAGAAAATTTACGTGCTCTAGTGTTTCAATGTCAAGACATATCTGCGATGCCCAATGTGACTACTCTCCTAGTTGAATATTTCATCCATGACATGACCCTTTATAATGTCTCGACAGAAGTAGAGTAATTAACCAGAATCCCTAGAAATATGGCACCAAGACTAGTTTTACAAAAAATATCTTCCTCTTAAAAAAAACATGGGCTAGGTGAATAATTCAGTAGAGGGATCCAAAAAAGGATAAAATGGCATCCCATCATCCCCATTCGATCAAGTATAAAACATCGATGAAGAAGTGATGAATATTATCTACCGTTGGAAAGTGGGAATGCGGGAAAAAATGTAGTCCACCATCGACCGTCAAATCATGTTCAAGTGGGCACGACCCAACAAGAAAAAGTGTCGATAATAGAAATTGTGAACCTGATGTGAACTTAGTCTCAGAAACATGGAGATTATTAGACTTCTTGAAATCATCATTTATGCATGCCACCAGTTCTAACCATCCGACGTCAGTCCCACCAATAAAATAATGGGCTTGGCGTGAAACCTACCAGGAGTATGGGTAGTTAATCATTTGAAATCCTAGTCATCTTCATTATTCGCATGGATATTACAATCTATCTATAGATGATTTAACAATTATAATGGACTGGAACTTATTTTCCAATTATATATACTGATGGCTGGATATTATTGTATTACAGGAGCCAAGCTATAGGAAACTAGTCGCCTCCCACTCGTAAACACATGGGCGTGGGTAATGCCAATATTGTGATCCCACATGGCAATATCTCAACAAGAAAACAACAATGACTATATATATTGACTACCCACACCCCATTACACCATATGAAATAGTTCAAAGGAGGGTCATAGGCATTTTTGTTCGACCATATGAACAAGGGAGGGTAATCCCAATGAGGGATATGACCAACCAAAATTTTGAGGCTTCAAGGGCCCATAGTCACCACCTCCCCCAAGGGTTGTGAATGGAGAGACTACTCCCCACTACAACATTTAACCATTTCGAGAGCCTATCCCATGAATTATTCTATGATTCAATCCCTTATGCTGATGAGGTAAGGAATGTTAGATTAATATTTTCTTCTTATGTTTCCAGGGAGCTGACAATGAAGGCTTCTTCTAGGAAGTATCAATTCAACCATTCGGTCTCACTAGCGTAGAAATAGGTGGAATCTTCCTCTAAATAGATGAACCTGGTTTGGCTAACACAATGCCAATGTTGGGCACAAGCATTGGAGGACTTCTATAAGGGGGTTTCATCCATTATAGTTATGGTGTCCCACCCTTCCACTGATACATACAATAAACTATATTTTATTACATTCCTTGGGATTTTTTATGCCAGTCAGGATTGAGGCTCTAGACACCCCACAGACATGCAGGGATGACTCTCCCAGTCAACGGTACCTGCAGTAAATGTCTTGGGATGACCCGTGGCGATGAAATTAATTATTTTGGTCCTCCCCTACCACCATCAGACAATGTGTAGGTCTTCCCCACTCATGAATCTGGCATGGAGGTCCTCACTATGTCACAATTATCAATCCAATATGATTTCCCCTCCATTTTGTTGAATACCATCATGGAGGATCTCCCTATTCCTATGACCACGGGTATGGAGTTTTCCCCCATATTTCAGGCTTTCATTATGAAGGTCATCCTCCCATTATCACCAGCCAAAACGGGGGCCCTCCCTATGGAATAATCATCCAGAGAGAGGGTTCTCCTCACCCTATTAACCATCAATATGGGTTTCATACTCTTGTTCTTATCACCTCAAGTAGTGGTCTTCCACGCTCCAATAATCATCAAACTGGTGGTCATCCCTACTTCATCAATGGTCGACACAGGGGTCTTCTCTGCCTCTAATTTCATCTATAGGAAAGACCACATCATATCATCCCTATCAAAGTTAATTAGTGTGGAGGTCCACCCCTTTCCATATGCAGACTCCAAGGAGGCCCTCCCCATGTGCTTACCATCTTTAGTGGATACACTCCCCAATACATAATTCCAAAACATGTAGGTCCTCCCCATGTTTCATTGAACATATGTCTAGGTGATTCTCACACCCCTTCTCATCAAGGGTAAGGGCCTCCCCACTATAAAAACAATCCAAGCTGAGGTACTCCCCATGTCAAAGGTCTACCCCACCCTGAATAACCACCCAGGGATAGGAGGATTAATTAGTCACTACTAATGTAAGAGTCATGAGAAGCACTAAATCATACTCAATCCCATCGTCTTATCTAATTCTAATGTGGAGGGAGAGTTGATGATGGAAATATCACCCCAATCCTCTATATTGAGTTCTAGGGTAGGAACATGAAATTTGATCCTCATCGACTCAGAATGTGAGGTGCACTGAATCCACAAATACATTCGCATTAACATATAGAGGCAAGAATATGTGGGTCTTTTGAGGTTCTCGTTGTGAAATCCTCACTATTTTCACTAGAATTGTTCTCTAATCCTACAAGAGATCATGAAGAGTTGTTATGGGTACCATTATATTATGAGATCCAAAAATATTCATCGCCAGCAGCTTCCGCTTTAGTACTTGAGGTGGCAGTCAACTCCCAATCCTACAAGGATATGTAGTCAGTACAGTCCTTGGGAGGTAGGCATGTATGCATTGAATGTCAGCTCACACACCTTACCCTCCACTGACCAGCCTGTCACCACAACAGTCTATATCAGTTCCAATTTCAATCCCCCATCCACCCTTGGTTTAGGAATGGGTAAATAAGGTGATATATCCTACTTCTAAGTGGAGATGGTTGTGGGACATCCATGTTGTAGACTACCTTCCCTAAATATTCTGGCCAATAACAAATTCAGGCTTCAACATTACAAAGTCCCTCACCAAGGATGAGTTCATATGCTTCCTCCAAGATCTCTAGGTAACACATATTTTCCTTTGTGTTAGACAACCATATTTTCTTGGTGATATTGAGGATATTACTCTGGGAACCTTTGCAGTTAACTTGGCTAACCTCATAGATACAGAATCCATGATTTGACTCATCGAAGTGAACATACACCTTCATACAACACTACATCTATTTGATTGTTCACAAATGGTTACTCACAATCAATGAAAATTTCTATCCATTATTGAACCTTCAGAGTAATTTTCTCTTATTCTGGACCCCAACAAAGGAAAAGAGAACAATGGGACTATCAATCCCTCCAACCTGTCCAGCTCAGTGGAAAAGATGGGAGATGATTCTTGAAATGCGGGGTTGCATGAATAAATCTCAAAAAAGAAAATTATTTATGATGTTCTACTCACTGAATGTATTTAGGAATAGAGGAATATTATATTAATCCTTGTTAGGGGATGCAGGGGCAGTTAATGTTCCCCCTAGCGAATTTCTCATTGGAGATATCGACAACCCTGCCCATCTAAACAGGGTAGAGGATGATGCTTATAGAAATAGATCCTGATATGCATCACCATATCCACCCAAGATGCATGAGAATCTTACTTGGGGCCTAGTTTATGTTCCCCTTGTCACTCCATTGGTCACTTCCCTCGCTGCTCTGTTGGTCAACCCTTTGGAAGCCCTACATTTTATTCCACCAACTTCTCCATGTGCTGCTAATCCAGATTACCATGTTGAAGAGTCTTCTAATTCACTGGTTGTGAATAATTCTCTCCAACATTGAAATCCACACCAGGATGATCCAATGGATTCTCTCATTTCTCATCATGAGGCCCTTCAGACATGATAGGTGGATGTCCAATCAAATGTATAGCCATATCTATCCTGGAAGGAAGATAATACATCACCCTTGGGATTCAATAACCCTACCTTCTCCTCTATCAATGGGATTGGTGACCCACTTCATCATACGACCCACTTAATTTTAAAATTTGGACCCATGATGGGAACTACAATGCATCATGTGGCCACTAGAAATTGGTGATCAATGCAGAAATTGGAAGGGCCTGTGTTTTTCTGGAATAGTCTGTTACACATCATGTCCATAACTGGTTGGGTAGATTTTTGCAAGTATTTTCAATACTATTTTAGCTCCACCACATTCAAGATAAATACTATCAACCTCTTCAAGATAAATAAAAGTATGTATGAGCATGTTGCATACTTTTTCACATGGTTTAAAGGCCTCATATATTCAAATGATATGCCGCTTACTCATGAGCATTTTCAATTGACATGTATGGGAAATGTGAAGATTTAATTGGTCCCTTATCTCATCAATCAGAAAATACCAATGAAATTTTTATATTTATTTTATATGGATAAACACCTATATGAATCCCTATTTCTATCCATGTAGGCACTTCCATTGCCTCCTGTAACTCCTTTAAGAAGGGATTCCAGGGTGAAAACTTTTGGTGTTGCACAAATAAAGGCCCTAAACAGCTGGAATATTTATTGGAAGAGACACCTCCAAAACCTCTCCAAGGTCCCCCACATCAGGGATAGACTCTCCCACCTTAGAATTGGAATGTGACGTCTTGTGATGAACCACCACCACCTAGGTATGTGTACCATTTCCACCTCTTCTCCATGCTTCGACCACTCATCCGGGATAGGGTCGCTAGGTCCCTTTCCTAGATCATATAAATTTTACCTACTAATTTAATTAATATTAGGTCCCTGAATATTTATAGAGTTCCTCGGTCTAGTGAATATTGGGGTTTGGATATTATAGGAGGCCCAAAGAGGATAACCACATGGATTGCCCCAACTATTTCCAATATCACCATTACCTTGGACAGACCGTCACGAATTGATATATGTTCAAAGACTATATATAAAAAAATGATGATAAAAACAATGTAAGATTTATTTTATCCTCAACACATATAAAATGTGTGTCTACAATGTCTGATAGTGACAGTGATGGTGAATGGGATTAGGTCTCTAGCCATGGGTCTCATAAGTATGATGATTGAGTGGATTTTATGGTAGTCGCGCATTCCCATGGTATGATTTGTGCCCATTTGAAGTAGCTCAAGCCTTTCAAAGACAACATACTACCTCTATATAATACTTATGCTTTGAAATCTCAACATTCCACTTCCCGGAATGGTAGGCACTGACAATACAAGGGAAACAAAATCCCTCTGCTGGCACCAAAGTTGTTCCCTAATCTCAGAAACATCATGCCACCAGAGATATGGATTTCTCCCAAAATCAATCCAACAATGGAGTATACCTCAACTAATGATTATGAGTATTCCATAGTGAACATTGTCAAAATGGTGGACCCTTACTTTGTTCCCGGTGAAAACAAACACGAAGCTTATCCTCCTAATGACCCCGTCGATGCCAGGGACGACATAACCACAGATATGTTAATCACCAGAATGCTTCTTATATTGCATCTAATGATGTTTTACAAGCCACATATACTAGAGAGTAGGCTAAACAAAAATATAATCATGTTCAGTCTTCTCACCCGATTCCGTCATATTTTTCTCCGCCACAGTTTGTTCTACTCAACTACGAAGAGCCACCACAATAACTCAATGATCATCATCTTCTATCTATGGTCAGACGCAAATCCTATAACAGTTAGAAGGTAGTTATTTTTTATATTTATCAGTGATTAATGGGATATTCCCAACAGTGCTAGAATCCACCAGTTCAAGCTACAATTCCTATCATGCGTCCTACCATATACCAACCTCTTTCCAATAGAAGTGTGCACCTCACATGGATGTATGATGTTCTTAATCACCTCGCCAGTATTCTGGAAAATATCTCGAATGATGAGGCTCTGCACCTATCAAAATATATGAGTAAATCCCTTGAATAGGATTTGAGACTCCCCCTTTTGTTTGAAATAGATATAGTAGCTTCATATGACTGCCATGATGAGGAAGTAGAGCATGAAAAAAGTCAGTCCATCATCTCATTGTCAGGATAAGACAAAGGGTCCCCTGTGTTAGGGCACATTTGGCAGTTGTATTTCATTATCCAGTTCAATGTCATGGATGTCCATCATTGTCTGGAGGACAAGGGTTCTATGGTCAATATCATCCTGATCTAGACACCATATAAGATGGGGCTATCTAAAAAAGATATGAATCACTCTAATATAATGATTCAAGGATATGAGAGGATTGAGAAGACGATGGTTCAAACAATCTGCCTAAAATTTTAGTTCGGTGGTCGGGTTTCCTACATGGAGTTCATGGTCATCTCATAGGAAACTACCTACAATGCACTAATGGGTAGACCCTATCTCCATCTTTATTCAACAGTCCCCTCCTCATATAACCAATGCCTGAAGTACTCCCTTAATGGTCAAGTGGGCATGCTCCAAGGTGATTTATCTCCATTTTACTCTTATGAAGCCCACTATATGGATGTTGTATACTACATAATCAAGGAAACCCTTTTTCCAAACAATGAGGTGGAGCACACTACTAACATCGCTGACCCTTATATAGACTTTGATGATGCCTTTATCCTCCCAATTCACTAGTTGGAGGCCACAACCCCTGATATGGGAAAATTATTTTTCATATCTAGTAGGAGTGGAAAATTCATCTCAAGAAATAAGGAACTATAATTGACTACATTGTACATCTACACAAATTAGAAACAAGTAATAAAAGATCCACTTACCAATTTATGGTATCAGGATTTTCTCCCCATGACAACGGTAGTGTTCTATACCTATTTATTTCTCTAGGCTATGCTGAACTAACTCAAGACAACACAACAGTACTACTTTTATATTATCATGCCCGAACCCTTGGGTTGAAGTCCTGATTGTATTATATTGATTTCTTTTATTGTCATGGATTCGATAGTGTGGGAGTTCCCCAATGTAGATTACACTACCACTCGGGCCGACACATGCATTCTATTAGGATTATCCAATTCAGAAAGGTTTCCTCCTACTGATGATGCTCTCATCGTTGATGACGAATTGAATTATGAAGACGATCGTACCATATTGAAGGAATCTATCTCCACTACCATTGATGAATTGGTAAAGGTGAATCTCAGTATCAAAGAAAATCTGAGACTAACACTGATTAGTAAATCCATTCCTCCGGAATAACTGCTGCAGTCAGTGGATTTTTTGACGTATAATCAGGATGTGTTTGCCTGGAGCTTTGGAGAGTTTCCAAGACAAAATACTCTAACCATCATCAACCATCTTGGTCATCTAGTAAGTCATCACAGTTTCAAACAACTTCATAGAAAGATGAACCCCTCACAGAGTTCCATGGTTGAGGCCAAAGTTATTAATCTCATGAAATCTAACTTCATCATGGATGTCCCATACCCCTAATGGTTAGACAACATCATTTTGAAAAGTAATAAGAATAGTGAAATAATTTTCTACATCAACTTATGGTACCTCAACAATCACCGTCCAAAGGATGATTTCCCCTTCCCATGACAGAGATGTTAATTGATGCCCCCGTAGATTCCAATATCTCTTCATCATGGATGGTTATTCCAGATATAATTAAATCCTAATTTCCCTCGAGGATGAATAATCAACCACATTCTTAGAGACAAAATGTACTATATATTACCATGTGCTCCCTTTCATTCTTAAGAATACAAGTGTCACCTATCATCATTTCAACCACTACACATTTTACCCGATCCTCACGATGTTAGTGGAATGCTTCCTGGATGATTTTGTAGTCATATATGGCCAGCGTTAGAACGATCTCAATGATCTTGGGAAATTTTTCATCTTCCTATACTCCCACCATTTTATGATGAACCTCTTGTTATGTTCATTTTGTGTTAACTTTTTGAAATTACCTCATCTTCCTCATCAGATATAGAGGCATCCAGAACGACCTTGATAAGATTATGGATATCATCTGAATTCCTCCTCCAAAAAATATCTATGATCTCAGAGGTTTTATAGGCCACTAAAATGATATAGTTCAATTAATCTCAAATCAGGAATGAATGTTTATATACTTTTATGATATCATGAAGAAAGGTGTTGTCTATTAGTGGGATAAAGAGTGTCAGACCACCATCGTGGAGATCAAATGATATTTTCTACAGCCTCCAGTTCTGATGCCACCCATCCCTGATAAACCACTACTCCTTTATTTGACTGCATTATAATGATCCCTCTGGGCCCTTATTTCCAATAAGAATCGTGATGGGTTAGAGAACAGTTTATACATTATCAGTGGAATGCCCCTCGATAAAAATACTACATATTCCTCTATCGAGAGGAGTTTCCTCGCACTTGTCTTTACAGTGCAGAATTTGTGACATTATCTGCATCATCATGAGATATAACTACTTTCCCGTGTGGATTTGAAAATAAATGTTATGAACTACCCCATGTTAATAGGCCATCTATAATAGTGGGGAGCAGCCCTTCAGTAGTTCGACATCAGGTTTTTCCCGTAAAAATCGATCAAAGGTGAAGCACTAAAAGATTTCCTCACACCCCAGCCAAACACCATATAAAAGTATCTCGATCATGAAATAACAGTTGTGGCTATCCTCTTATGGGATTAATCTATTCCATGTTGTCATATTCAAATTTATGGTTCCTTAAGAAGCTCTACTGATGAAATAATCAATGATCCCAGAACCTACAGAGTCGTCCACGGTGTTGTCTGCATCATGCCTACACGTGATGTCTTTCTTTATTCATTCATATTGTCATAAGGCTACACCAAAAACATTGGTTGAGTATTAGTCTCTCTTAATTGTCTTGAGATCTCTGTATTTATTGATTTTACTCATTATCATGTTAAAGGGGACTCCAAGTTAGTCATCAAAAAGATCAATAGTGACCACATCGTCAGAATTTTGGGGCTCATTCCCTTGTTTGATCACACAGTCTAGATAAGGGCCACATTCCATTCCCAACCTGAAGTCATTTGTGTACTTTGATTGCTGAATAGTCAACTCGATGCCTTGGTTATCTTTACCACTTCTATCGTGGATCTTAACATGGAAAATTTGATGATCCATGTGGTGCATCAATGAGTAATCCTTCTTAGAACATCATATGATAATGATATCCCACATGTAATCAATTTTACCAAAATTGTATCAAAATCAGCACCTCTAGGTCCCCCTACAACAGAAGAAGATACCTCTAATTAGAAAACTACTATTGTCGAGTTCCTCCAACGTGGTAATCTACGAACATAAAGAGAATAATGTGAGTGATTATTCTAGTGAAAGTGTAGATTACCCTCCAAGGTGGTCCTATCCTTGAGAATAACCTCTAAAAATGTTGGTTCAATTGTGTTCTCCTCCATTTCTTTGAAGGATTTGAGATTTACCTTGTTTTATAGAAAGTTCGTGTTAGATCCTGCATAGTTCATCAGGATGGGTTGAAGGTCTCCCATTAGATCCAATGGATGGGATACTTCTGGGCCACCATGGTTCATGTCAACATTGAGTTATCTAAGATGTTCCACATGTTTCATATCCTTTCCAATTTTGTGAGTGATCCCCAAAACCCATCTATATTACCAATTACTATTTCCCCTATTCATTCTAGGGACTCAATGTCATGGGACCATATCCTCCACCAAAAGATTGCTAGTATAGGTTACTCCTAACCACCACAAAAATATCTTACTAGTTTTTAGAGACAATCCATATAAAGGAATTTAAGGCCATTCTATAATCAATTTCATGATCTACAACATCATCCACCAATTCAGCATCCCTCGCGCTATCCTCACTGAGAATGGAACCACCATTCGAGTATATGAGATGATGATATTTCACTCTATTTACCACATCTGGTCCCAACATACTTCTCATAACCATGCATAATAAATTTTCTTGATAGATGTGTTTAACAAATCCTTATCTAGAATTTTAAAAAATATGCTTATTAAGAATTAGAAGAGTTGGTCGGACATTCTTTCCAATGCTCTCTGGGATTTCTGGACCAGAACATGTAATTACAATCAAGTGAATTCATATTCCCTAGTGTATGGAATATATGTATCCTTACACATCAATATTCATTTTTTGTCACTTCATACAACATTCTATGATCAGCATTCATCAAAAAAATAGCAGAAGTCTATCTAACTGAACTGGAATCCCTTAACCAGAACCTGCTTCCTACCTTGAACAACCTAGAGAGGAACAAGAACAAGATGTCATGACATTTAAATATGAAATTTTGTCTCTGTTCTTTCATTAAAGGTTACACGATATTGGCTATGAGTATAATGATGATACCCGATAGGAATCCACCCAAGCTAGAACCCAAATGAGAAAGAGCATACATTATTTATAAGGATTCCCCTAACAATACATACACTTTGGTTACTATGGGAGATGATCATATTACTCCTTCCACCAATAAAACATTCTTCAAGAATAAGATTTCATGAGATCAAACATTCATTCCACACAACATTAAACTACCTAAACCATCTGGGCTATAAGACAAAAATACTGCACAACATTATCATCCTGATGATGTTAAACTTCACTACATCAGGCATCTTACATGACGTTAATGACTAGACATTTTTTATTTGGGCTACAAGACACAACCACATATGGATTCACTCTCATCCTTATTGGATACATAGGAATCCCATACATATTTTCTTTAGGTCTAGTCCTAAGATTCCCCATTTTTAGTCTGATCACTAGATGTTCCTTTTAGAATCACATTCTGTGGCGAGGATTATTTCTCCTTATTCACAATGTGTTTTCAACATATGCACCATGCGACTACCTTATGAATACATCATTTCCCTTTATTCTTAGTTCCAGATGTTAATATTCATTAAATTTCAAGAACAACATATGGTTTGATTCACATCCTTATTTGATATCTAGGAACTCCCTTGCATTTCACCTCGGGTCAAGCCCTAGGTTCCTGATCCATTTCATCCCATTGGTCTTATTCAATGGTATGAGTTATACCACCTTAAACTATAATTTCTCAGGTCCTATATAAAATTAAAATATTCAATCCAGATTTAAATTCAATATAATTCTAATCATTCATGGTCCTTTCTACATGACATTAAAATGTAAGTACCTCATCATCCCGTATGAAGTTAAATTTTATGGAACGTTTCCAAAATCCCCAACTTATGGCCCCTTGGACTTATTATCATATTGTAAGTGTGTGGGTTTGTGTGGGATCTTTTGGTCTACATTCACATAGGGTTTTCTTCACCACACCATGCACATCCCCTTTGAGACACTATTCCGTTGTTGTGTTAGCCCCATGACAATAAACTACATTGGAACCCTGCGTGCTTACTGCATGATGTTAAATTACATAAAATTTCAAAAACAATGAATGGATTTATTCAAATCCTTATTTGATACATAGGAATGCATTGAAATTTCTCGTCATGTCCATCGATAGGTTCTTCCATTCCTTTTCCCAGCCCCTTATCCCAGTTTTTCTCTTGGGATTATGTGTTGTGGTGTGGGGATTCATTTTCCTCATTCATATATGGTTATTTTTTTCACTCCAAAAAAATTCCCCCTTTGATACATTCATTCTATATTCCTCTTCACCATATGAAGTTAAACTGAATATATTTCCAAGAACTACATAAAAGCTGATTCACATCCTTATGGGAAACGAATGAACACCCAAGCATTCCTCATCTTGTCTAGCGCCATGTTCATAAACCCATTTTAACAATTTCTCTTTCTCATATTCTTTTTTCATCTTCCCCTATTTTATCTCATCTTCCTTTATCCTACATCATCGAATATCTTATATGTATTGTGCTCTAGAACCTACACTATTGGGTTCTGCATGGATATGCCTTTGTTCCATCTCTATGCTTCATGTTTCACATTTTTTTACTTTATGTCACTACATCACATATATTCACCCCTTGAATCTTCTCCTTTCATTCTTAAAAATAGGATAATAAACTATGATCTCCTATGTTTGTATTATATTACTACACCTCCTAAATACGAGCTATATGATGATACAATACCCAACCATATGATGTATTCATTCAAGAAAACATTTCTCCTTTAGAGATGTCTATCGACCAATTCGTCTTCACGAACAACACGTAGCTCTATTCTCACCCTTTTCTTCTATGTAGTGCCCCTAGACATATTTTCCTGAAGTCAATTTGAATCATCATGAGCAATTTCACCCCGTTATTAAACTAGAATGATCTAAGAATTATATGGAGTGGCATGTATAATATTTTTCTCATTCATTTAAGGTTTTAAATTTTTTTACCATGTACCTCCCTTAAAGTATATCATTATAATTATCATTACCACATGGCGATAAACTACACTGGAAGGTCCCACACACATGACATTAAGTTGGGAACCATACGATCTAAACTCTATGCCCTTAAACTAATATTCTTAGTGACTATGATTGAATTACATTAAACTATGTTATAACTATGATGTTTCTATCGTGATAGGATATCACCGCTTTTGGTATTTTCTATATACCATGTCACATTCCAAAAATATGGGACTCGATTAAAATCCTTTTGAGATATCGAGTGATGCATGGAAATTCCTTCTACTGTCTAGTGAAATCCTATTTCATATTTCAGGTCCATTTTTGACTGGGTTCTCCCAGAAATATGTGGTGCTAGTGGGAAATTTCCCAGTCCCCGTTCACACTGGGTTATGATATTTTTTTCATGTACTTTATTTGAGATTACCCATCCTTGAACTCATCCATGCCACATCATCATTCAAATCTAAGGGGACCCCAAATGGTATGTATTTTTAGCCACATTGAAAAACTAACACTTTTTTCAAATGTCATGGAGGACATTGAATGGAATTTTGAGATAGGATCCATATTGATAATATAGTCTGCAATTGACATTTGTTAATTTGTTCAAAATTTTGGCTAATGCAATATGGATGTTATATTTTTAACATGTACCACTGTTATTTTCCATAATCACACCACTCTCATTGCATCCCAAAAATCGGATGTTGTGATTCACATTATCTATACACCATTCCATTATATATACCTTCGAAAATGATGGTGTCGTTACCCTATGTATTTAGGTGCGTTGAGTAGTAATTTTAGTGTTTCTAGGATTATCCCCACCCGTAATTTTCTTCCCACCATTTCACACTCTCTTGTGATGGAGAAGGACTAACATCACTCCTTTTCTCCTAAATTGATAATGTCTCATGTGGGGTTATGATTTTTGGTAGGGTAATACACAAATACTGGACTGCACAGCTTCACAGTCCATGGTCTATGAACATAAACTATGATCTCATTCATCAGTACTACATGATGTAAAAATACATGGGTTGATCCTGTCATTTGACCTTAAACTAAAACATCATCATCCTTTTTTCATGATGAAAAATGGCACAACAATGTTGTGTTATCATGTGAGAGGGAAACACCTTTGGCACTAGTTATCCACCGTGTAATTTTTCATGTTCTATATATGGATTAATTATAGAAATGGTCCCTAAATGTTTCACTCTTGAATATTCACTCTTAAAAAAAGTAGAAAAAATATAACAAACAACACCAATAAAATTCCTCAATTCTATGTGCATGGGTTAGAATTACATATTAGTAACATCCAAGAATGATGCATGGCTTGGTTCCCACTTCTGAGATACATGGTGACATATACATTATCAATTTTGTTCTTGGATGCAACATTATGGCCCCATAACATGAGGAGCCGTCTTCATTCATATTGTATGACACTAAACTGAAGGGCATTTCAAAATTATGTATGGATTGATTCCAGATTTAGCAGTATACATATTGAAATATATTCATCCCATCCCTTATATCTATCCACATATTGTAAACTCACCATTTCAACCTTCCTGGACCCATCTCTCTTTTTTAATATGAACATGGTGGTTTCAACAATATATTATCCCCATCAACATAGGGTTGTACACCATTGTGAATTTCCCCATTGGGATGCATATGTCTTCAGTGCATGACATTAAACTGTTACCCAAATCTTGGAAATTTGATGATTCCCCAGGACAATTCTGGGATTCTTTTTTTCCCTTTTCATGGAGGATTTCCTACACCTGTGTTGGTCTCTCACAACACTATGTTTCTGAAACATTATATGTATTGATTCCCATTCATATGAGATATGTAATAACACCCATAAATTTCATCCATGGGCCTAACCCTAGGATTATAAAACCCTTCTGGATCTAATGATTGTCCAAACCCTATGTACATAAACATTGACCCCCCAGTCCATATAACATGGATTTAATCTATTGGATGGGGTCTAAGTAGTATGACCATAAACTATGTGTATCATTATGACTAAATGAAGATAAAATATTTCATGCATCATCGTTGCCATATGATGCTAAATTATGCGTCTATCATTTTTATTTGGTCACTTTAAAACATCATTCTATATTAGTTCCTCACCAGAGTGGAATCTTTTAGATATAGGTTTGATCTTTATTCATATTGATACTCCCACCTAATGTACATTCATCACGGTGGTGTAGATTCAATAGTGTTAGAATAAATTTGAACATGCCATCACTCCATTTATGCGCACTGTGTGCCCCCTATTTCATTTCGTCATACTCTTTCATGTTTAAAGGAAACCCCCTAATGGCTAGGATGTTTGACCTTGACGATCACCTACCATATTGAGTCAATGTTCGAAAAGACATAGAATGAAACATCGAGATTGGGCCCATGTTTTTAAATAGTTCAGTGGTTGGCCATCATTTGTTTATTTTCATTACCATATAAGGAAATATAGATGTTTTGTTTCGAATTCAGTCAGTAGTTAACTTACATCGTCATACCACCCTAAATGCATTCTGAATTTTGGGTATAATTATTCAGACCTTCTATTCCCTTTGTTCAAATTGATTTCTATTCCCATGGTGTTATCCCAATAATGATCTAGAGAAAATTTGAATGGAAATTTGAATGTTCTAGGAACCCTATACATTGGTCACAGTCTCTCCATCCACCTAAATACATAGGACGATCAGTCAAAAATAATAGAACACTATTATTCAATTGTCAGCTGACACTATCAAACAGGAAGTGGATAGTTATGTAGTCATCTCATATCTCTCACAACGAGTATGAACCACATGAAAATTGAGATCCTTTATTAGTTATTTTAATGTTATGATATTGGTATAATAAAAAACAACAATGAAACAAATCCATGAATACAATTCAGGATAAAAAACAAGGAGAAAAATATTTTTCATGAGTTCTTCCAAAACATGGCCACTATGGATATCCCCCTATAATAGAACACTTGAGTGCCGCCACATTAAGGAATGTAGCCTCTCTGATTTTTCCCTCTATCTAAGCTCCATTTTTCATGGGTTAGGAAAAAAATCTCATGCATCTTCTCAGCCATATAATCATAAATTATCCTGTGGAGATGATGAGCATCAACCCCTACAATGCAATGAGAGTGTAGCCACACATGGAGTGACCCCATAGGACATAACCATTATTCATTTCGATGGCCGAGGAAGTTTTTAATGTCTTTAAATGTAGACGATACATCACGTGACACCTTTTAAGTGCTTTAGGGTTGGAATCATCCATCTCCTTAGGATCAATAGTCTTGTACTCAGGGAAAACAACCGTTAGTTCTGTAGAGTGGTCCTACGACATTCTTTCTTCTTTGGGGACCTCCCCTCTACCATCTTCAATCTCATCCTTGGAAGATACATCACTAGTGATCCCAACTTCTTGCTCATAGGGTGCTTGGAAGGGACTAGTTTGAATAGTCGGTTCCTCATAGACATGAACAATCACTGGTGGATCTTAATCAAATGTCATAGACTCATCATTTTGTTGAGCCTAAAATCCTAATATCACTGCAAAGGGAATCAATAACATGGTCAGCTGAGTTCTCCAATAACATATGTTGGTCTATAATAGTAGACACATACAAGAGCTAAGCACATATAGGTATAGTGTCTGAGTTACTACAGAAGATACCACCAATGGAGAACCCTTAGCACATATTTGTTCAATGATAGGAACTTGGTACTTCTGGATAGTGGGAGGATCCTAAGGTTCTTTTGACGCATCATTAGCCTCACATGTGGGATCTTCGTTGACCACTTTATTCATGGTAACACATCCGCCTTTCATAGTTCCAATTGAATTTTTAGGGTGATTCCCTTCAACATCCTTTGGTACTTATTCACCCCCCCCATAATGGGGAAATTTCTAATTTTAACCACCAATGTGTTCCTAAATAGAGAAGAGTCTTGTTAGTGGATCTAAATTGTGAATAGAAAAAGTTATGAAAGAGATAAGAGTTGAGACCTACCTTGTGTTGTTTGGCCAATTCCACATCAGGGCATATGATTTTGTTTCTCTTACGTGGCCTGCCCGGGTGGGCCACTATCCATAGAGTCCCCTCACCTTTAGGCTCCTTATCTTAATCATCGTATTCTTCCACCTCTTCTTCTCCATCTTCCTCTTCTTCTTCTTATTATTCTTCGACATCCTTATCTTCGTCTTCATTATCATAATTATCATCGAATTGAATTTTCTCAGGGTCATTCTATTTTCCAAAAATTACATTGACCAGTGGAGGTGGTTATTTATACCTCCCCTAATGGAATGAATAGACAACCATGGAATTCAGGTATGTGAATCGGCGATGAAATCCTACACTTTCCACCCACTTAATCCACCCGACATCTGGCATGTCAAGTCCCGTGCGCAATAGTTTGTCCCATAGGGATTCTGAACAAAGCATTTGACGCAGTGTCCTCCACGATGACCACAAGGATGGGAAAAAACATCAATGGTTGGTTGTATTAGGTATCTTAGTTTAATCCAATAGAGTTCCCTAGAAAGTCCCTGGGGTTTCCTATTGGACCACCCCTCTTTAGAAGGAGGAGTCGCAACAGCACCTTGCGATGATCCTACCACTGATGTTCCAGCTTATATCATCCCATCCAACTAGATTTTTCCTATTCTCGCTTCCCCATCATGACCTCACATTCTACATATTCATGTATACTTTATGATCACTAAATTGATTTTCTGATTGTGTTTCCAAAAAAATGCCTCTGAATATGCCGCCACCTAATGGTTAGAATAATCTGTTGATAGTTTGGCATTGAAATTAGAGTGGAGGAGGTATTTAACTAACCAATTTAAGAATTCATGAATATGATACTCAATTGATGAAGGATTCAAGGATTCCAAATTTCCCAAACCTCCATATAACGCTTCTTTATCCTCTGTAGCATGAACCTGAACTACCTAGAAGACTTTAATGACACGTAGGGTTCACAAAAGATGTTACCATTAATTTTAACTACCAGAACACCACCCCTGATACTATACAAATATTACCTCTAATCAAGTGGTCCTCAACCATCATCCACCATATATCCATCCAGGATTTGAAATTGGTAGAGTTTGATGTTTTGATGTTTACTTATATTGATTTTTATCCCCTCCTTATTATGCATCAATGGACGATTTCCAGCAATATTCATTATGGACGATCACAGTGTATCACCTAGTGGGAGGATGGTGTTTGGGATGTTATACCTGGCACAGTGATATTCATCATAAACATGAAGTATTTGGAAAGGGTGGAAGATTCTCTTCTGCCTACTCTCTTTTGAGATGCACCCATAATGTTGTATAACCTATCCAATACAGGTACCACCAAATTGACCTAGTGGTAGGCTTCCTTCATCCCTGCCATCTGCATTGTTCTTATGTGCACCCCATCATTGTATCACATGCTATAAATATCCTCCCACTCAAGAAAACAATGAAAAACAAAAAATATCAAACATTTGGGTATCAACTTTTGTTCTGATTGAAGCCATGTGATTAGTATTAACTTTTTTCCATGACCATAAATTATGATCCTCTCTTTACCCTATGCGATGTGTTCAAACACTACATCTCAATCCCATGAATCCTCACATTCTGGTCCTTCTTAAGAAATAGACCAAACCATCAATTATAAGTTATATAATTCATGATGTTCTTGAACATCAACCTCTCCATTGCCAAGTCCAACAAAATCTATGTCCTCATAAGGGTTTGGGTCCTATATCCCTAGATGTTCTTAATAAGTAATAACTCATCAAATTGGTACCCATCTTGGGGAATGTATACAATATAGTGAATGACCTAGAGGCTGATGCTGATTACACCATGGTGGAGGGGGGATGTGTTTGCGTCATGGGAGCACCAATTGAAATTCTCTTTCACCAAGTCTTACTAAAGGTTGAAATGGAATTTAGATATCCACAAAACCAAAAATAGCTTCATGTGTAGAAACTCCATCCTGAACACTTCACATGTCTGGCATACCCAGTTTTACCAAACCCAAAAACTTGTAATGTTTCCTCTAGACATCACGAAAAAGACTTACTATTAGGCCTTAGTCTTATTGGGGAAACTGCTCCTAGAAGTTTCGGAATAATGGACGAGAGATACGTTAGAAACTAGTTCACCCCCATAACTATCATGGTTTTTTTATTAAGAATTTAAAAAAGCATATCCTGAGTTTTCATCAGGGGTGACCATTGTTTTGGATGTTAAACATTGGAAGGTCATCCTCACGAGTCACCCATGACCGTGACATATTAGTCTTGAATCCTAACATTAACACCTCTTCTAGAATTATTATGTTCCATGGATGGAGGCTATCACTCAGAAGATAATCTTTTTGATCCAGTTTTAACATACCCAAAAATATTTTATTATCAGATACAACCCTCCACACTTGGAGAATCTGAGGCTTTGTGATCATATTGACCCTCTATGAAGAATAGATTGTGTCCCTCTCAGTATAGTTTGTTCAACAGAATCTCTGTCAGTTCTCAGAATTCAAAATGGGACACGAGAAAAATAATGGAGGTTTGGCACACAAGACTGGTGGTTTCACACAATATGAACCTTATCTGTGCAAAAAACCCCATCTAATGATGAAGCACACAAGTTTTAACTATGGTACGAAATATTTTGAAGTCGCACGTATGGAACTGAATGATTTCAAGTTTATTATCATAGAAAAATATTGTTTCACACACAAGATAAAAATTCATATCACATGTGAAATTCATGGTCTGGAGCCTTGCCCCACCCCCATGTATTTATAATCATGGACCAACACACTCACGTGAACACGAGTCATCAGTGAGATGAACTGAGTATTTTTTGTGCACCACCGAATATTTAACCTTCCCTTTGTAGTTTCCCTTAGAAACCAACCTTATAGTCCCCATTCAGCACTGAATCCAAGGTGGGGAATTTCATGGTTCCATAATTTTGTTGAGCACTTCAATTGGTATGCTTGTGTAAACTAAAGGCATATTTTGTCTCATTGAAATATCCTGAGGACCACAATGAGCCATGCACAATATTAGACGCTTGTTAGCATGATATAAATCCACGCACAAGGCACTTGTGAACCCAATGTGATGTAAAATGGATTCCTTTAAACCAATGTCCCAAAAATAGACAATTCAGCTCTGCTAAAGAAGTTATGATGAGACATAACAGAAGAAGAAGTGAGGAGGATACTTGATCACCTAATGAATTGTCAAATCCCCACTTCCGAGCTTGACTCCTTGTGTACAACCACCATAATTTGAATATATATATATAGAATGAATTCCCCCTTCATTTCAGAAAAATTATCATGGAGGTGAAACACTATCTTCTTCATGCACGATCAACCATCCATGACAATATGAAATCCACAACATCATGGTACTAGATTCAGTGTGACAGGTCTCCCATGGTTCCTCCTTTGGAGGGATCCACTTGGGATTGACCCTCTCCAATTTCCTTTTATGCAAGTTAAATTTCATGCATAAGATCCTTCTTGCATGAATGAATACCTTTGTGTAGTACCACTTTTTCCAATACCCATCATCTAGCACGCATGTGTTCAATATTGTATGCAACCTTTCGTAGGTGCTCCATGGGTTGTCCCCATCCAATGGCACCATGTTCGTGCATCTATTTCATGAAGGATCCATATTTTGCGTGCAGCTCCTCGATACATCCCTCCAGGATTTTGGGTAGTGATTTCTTAGTCCCTCAAATGGTACTTGATGTTTTGTTTCCCTATGTAATTCTTCTTCACATATTCACTCTCTCAGATATTTATTCTTTGTATAGATAGGATGTCATGGACCCCTATATTAGAAAATCATAGACCTATTAACACCATGAATTTCCTTTTCTTTCCCTCACCCATGTTTTTTTCGGTGCAAGACATGTATATCCAAGGGATGAGGAGTGATTCCCCATCATAAAAGTTATATGATGTTAAACTTTCAAGAACTCACATCATCAACACATGTTGTTAAAATGTGATCTCCAAGACTTTGGAATGTTTGAATGGATCAGAGAGGGGATAAGCACCAGGGCTCTCCCACTCTCTCATTGCCACTAAAACTTTTCACCATATGAAACTCATAAAGTCTTTATGAAAGCCCTGAAACATCCTGATAGGGTGCTCCCGGTATAATGGCCATATCTTACTCATAAATCTTGTAACCCTCATTTGGTTTCCCTCATGGAGTAAGTCCTAATATCCACCCCCTGGGCTACTAACCATGCGTATTTCCCACAGCATCTATTGTGGATTCACTTTTGGGGCCTGATTTTTTAGGTTGCTTCTACCTTTTGTTTCTCACACCAAGCATGAATCATGTGTGCTTTGAGAAAGAAACAACATTGACAACCTACCCAACCTGCGAACCATGTGTAATCTCCGAATAACTCCTCAAACTATGTGGGTATTTATCCCTTTCAGGTATTTGGTATGCTTCCCTGAGGTTCAATACTATCCAATGGTAAACCTTGGGGTCCCCTTCTCTAGGACACATCGTCCTATAATCCTCCCTTTGTGCTATTCAGATTAGTATTCATTGCATGTAACCTTTCCTTTTGGGACATGCCATCTTGGGTCCCCTTCATCAGGAATTCTGATCCATCTATTCGGTAAACCTTCAAGGTGATCCTTCTTCGGGATGTTACTATCAGATTCACTCCCTCAAGTGTTCTGATCAATTTGATCTTTCTCCAGTAGACATTGAATTCTTAGAATACCCCATGTCAATCATTGTAAGCCAAGGAAATAATTTGATACATTACTCCACCATATATTTTCCCACATTCGACATCGGATGGCTTGGGATTCTTCACCCTTAATAAGTCCAATCATAAGAGAAAATTTAGGTGTACCAAGGTTTCAGTTTCCAACCATTCTAGTGATTCCTAACATGACTACCCTTCTGAATGAGTGTTACTACCATTACATGACATAATGGAATATCTCGATAGAAGCTGTTTAATTAACAAGAAACCAAAAAGAGATGGCCATGAGAAGAGTTTCATGAACAATGTACTAATATTTAAGGGAGCGTCAGAATATGTGAATAATTCTGAGGATGGATCCAGAGAAGGAGAAAATGACATACCATAATCCTATTTCGTTCGAGGAGAAACCATCTCTGAAGAAGTAAGGAATTTTCCCACCTTTGGAAAATGGACATGCATAACAATAACATAGTACAGCGGTGAACATTAATACACACTCAAGAAGGCAAACCCCGACCAGAAAATGTATAAAAAAACTAATTATAATGGTAAATAGTTAGTTGTAACTTTTAGATAATATAAAGTATGATGACTCCAAATATGGAATCGTTATTTAAAAAGATATACAAAAAACTTGGAGACTAAAAATTAAAATTAAAAATGTAGATGTGATGGAAAATTGGGTTTACAACTAGTAAATTCTATTATGTATATTATGTTTCAATATCATAATTCATTTTAAATATAACCCCAAAATTAAAATTTTAATAATTATAATATATTTTAACTTTATTATTTTAAAATAAATTTAAAATATATTTTATCTTTTTATATAATTTAACCAAATATGATGTCTTCAATAAAAAAATCATTATCAATGTTTATTTATAAAAAAATAAAACATTTTAGAAAAATTCCAAAAAATTACCCCAAAATAAATTTGATGTTGTGATTTAAAAAAATCTATAAAATTTTATCAAAAAATGTCTCCGAATGATGAAAAAAATAATTTAAAATTACATTTCAAGTTTGTGACTAAACTTCATTTCAAAAAATATTTATTTTTACAAAAATCATTTACTTTACATTTAAATGTTTCATATTTTATATCTAATTTATATATATTTACTATTAATTTATTATTCAAATTTATAAACCATATTATATTCATAACATAGTTAGTACTATTGATTCATGGAAACATAAAAGGTAATTTATAATGGTGATGTTTAAATTATAATTTAGTATATTATTTTCCTTAAAATATAGTGTTTCTTACATGGAAATTTATTAAAGAGATTGAATTTATTTAAAAGTAAATAAATCACAATTTCTCAACAGGTTACATAAATTCACTTTTATTGAAATCATTTGTAGCGAGGGTAATATTTTGGATATTAATTTTGCAATTTTTCACTATGTTTTATTAAGAATATTATAATGTTTTGTTTTAGTTGTTTATACAAGAACCTAGTTTACAATGATCATGTGTTATATAATGTTTATATTGTTTGTAATAATCCTTTTTTAATTACTATTATAAATTTTATTGGTTGGATTATTTCCCTATTATATTTCATAAAAAATTTCTAAAAATTTATATTATATAAAGGAATTATCCTTTCATATTCTAAAAATAGTATTTATTATATTGATATTAATAAAAGAACAAGTACAGTTGAGTAAAAAATTCAGTTAAAATTTTATGAAATTGATCAATTTTTTAAACAACTTGAAAAAACACATTCAAATGATTTTTCTGATAATATTTTTCCACCTAGTGTCATAAAATTATTATCCTGATATAAAAACTAACGAATTATTTTAAAATGTTACATGTGTAAAATAATTTCTTCATTTTGATGTAGAATAATGGTTCATTAACTCTATATATTATATAATCTTAAGTAATCATCTATTTTATATTATCATTGGTGAAGTAGATCAACCAATCAAAACTAGAAAATCCATAAGAGGAGAATTTGTGCATTGTTATTTTTTCACAATTTTAACCTAAGAGTCGTTATGAGTCCTTATATGTTGAATACTATATAAAATAAATGTAGGGTGAGGATAATGAATTCCAAAGCTGATATTTTTGGACCTTGGTTTAAAGCTAAAACTATTTAATTATAATTTGTCTAAAATGAGTTTTCTATAATAATGTTAATAAATTATTGGTAATAATTGATGTTAGACTAAGGAAATGGGATCAAACAAACAATAAGAAATTGAATATGAATAAAATTATTCTCTAGAAGAAATAAATTATATTATTCATAAAATTCATTTCTATTCCACAATCATAAATTTTACCCCTTTTTAAATGTATATGATGTTATATTTTTTAATTAATATTTAAAGGATGAAGTTTTTATATAATAACCACTTTTTTTGAAAACAATTCTACTGATCACGTTTTTAGTATTAATAATGCTCTCAATAGACCCAAAAATTCCACAAGATCCACATGTGATAGATTAATGTGATTTTTTACAAAAGAAATTTTGTAACGGTTATATAGATCAAACTCTTTTTACAAAATTGGTTATAAAAAAAACACTTATTTCTCTAAAATAAAAAATAAAATTATATATAACCCATCTAAAATATAAATTACTAACTATATTTTTTATCTTATTAAATATGATTCTTAAATAATAATTATGGGTGAAATATCATTTTCCATTGGTTTTAGAATTTCTAAAAAAAACATGATTGATATATAGAATATTAATAATTTTTAAAATTTATTTATTTATAATGTTTGGGTATAAAAACGTTTTGAATATTTTTACTCTAATAAAAAACCCAAAATATATATATTATGATGAATCTGAGAAAACAGAAGATAAAAAACTTTTTAGTGTAATGGTTGGTTGTTTAACATTTATTAATGCTAGTCAACAGAACCTAATTTTTTCATTATATTTATATGAGATATATCAAACTAATCCAATATAATCCCAACATGAATATGTAAAAATTAACTTTTTTACCTTATGTTGTCTATGGATCATGGACTACCATATCCATCTTTAAATAATTTATAATTAAAATGTTTTTTATTTGGTAACTTTGGTGGGTGTAAATTGGATTAAAAAAATTACATATGTAACCTATAATTTCATAAATGAGCCTTATATTTATTGGTATTGTAATAAAAAACACTTAGTATATCTCTACACTACTGAATATAAATATGTATTATCTAAAATATTAGGTAAACAAGTGTTGATGATGAAACCCTCAGCCACTTATATCAGCATAACATTTAGTAAAACTCTTATTTTATTTTATAACAAAATGTCCACATCTCTTAGTGAAAACCCATAACATTACCAACCAGATGAGAAAATAAATAAAAGACACCATTTTATATAGGATCAAACACATAAAAGATATATCATTTTATAATTTTTTGAAATTAAATAATAACTTGATTATATTTCTACAAAACCACTAAATTATGACTGATTTTAATTTATTTAAAAAATCATGGAATGTTAAATAATAAATTATCATTATGTTGTTTTATTTACCTTTCTCATTAGAGTAAAAATCACTACCCAAAATTCGGATAATATGATTAATTTATTTTTTATTTTTCATAAATATATTCATTCTTCATTCCAATTAAAATTTTCATATAGAAATTCTCCCAAATTTTTTGTGACAATCTAGATCTTTTCCTTAAAATATTTTTCATAAATTAATTTTCTATGAATTGTTTCCTATATTATATTTTCATAAATGTTTTATTAAAATCTATGATGGTGTTAATAATGAAAATGATTTCATAATAATTTTTATAAAAAAAACATATTTTTGAGGAAAATAATACAATATGATGTTCTTAATCCTTTTATCCATCTCAATTTTTTAAACTATTTATATATTGATGAAAATAAACCAAAAAGATTGAAATAATAAATATTTAATGTATTTATATATCTCTAGAGATGTTCTATCAATCGTCGATATTTGTGATATTTTCAATCTGGCACATTAAAATAAAAGAAGATGGCATGTGAAATGTTTCTAAATATGATTCATTATTATAGTATATTATTGTTTTTCAAGATTGGGAATCAATTTCTGTTTCCAAATATGACTTTTATCTATACTATAAGGATATTTTTAGTTAATTTTATACCATTTTGGATTTTATTGGTGTTTATGGATTATTGTTTACTACCATCTCTATGTTTTAAAATTCATAAAAACATATTCTTAAAAAATTTGTTTTTTAAAATTAATTTTTCAGGTGAGCAAATTCATGTAATAAAAAAGAATCTAGAGATGTTATAGAGTTTTAAAATTTATTGGGAAGAAAATTTTTAATTTTCATCATAAGAATATGCAATTAAGGTTCACTATCAATTAGATGATTCAATAATTGTTTTCTTATAGGTTAAAAATTATCATATTCTTTGGAAAGGGGATATATATACTATCATATTTTATGATATTTATGGGTTGTACATTTCATGATTATTAATCAATATAAACATAGTGACAATTATTATTTGGCCTCATCAAGGCAGTCAATATACGGTCTCTGGTTTTGAAGAATCTTATATACCCTTGATTCATAATGAATATTATGGTAAAATTTATGAATGTTTTGATGATTCAAAAATATGAAAATACAGAATGGAGAAATGTTTCATATATTGGTGAGGAGATAGTTAATAAAATAAATATTATCTATATTTCTTTTTAGAACAATGTGTTTAAAAAATAGAAAAATGCTACCATATAAAAATCTAATAAACCTGAAGAAAAATTTATAATATAATAGAAAATAAGTTATTTTTTAGTTTCTATTCCATTGAATATGTCTAATAATATTTGGGTGATTCAATTTAAGTATTTTTTAAAATTAATGTTTGGAAAACTAAGGATTGTTTTTATTTCAGCTTAAAAAGATGATCATTTGGATCTAAAGAAGAAAACATAAGAAATCATCATTAAGAGGAAAGTTAGAAATTGTAAGAATAAAAACATAAAAAGGATAATATTTCACAATATTTTTTATTTTTTAATAATAAATGCATTCAAAAGAAGAGATTGTACTAGAAGGAATACTATCATTATTAATTTTTTCGGAACAAAGAATGTCCAATCATCAGAAAGAACAAACTCACCAGGTTTCTACCAAATATATGAATTTTAAATTAATTAAATGAAAATAAGTAACAATTTATAAATTTCAGTTGGGAAATGTTGATTCTAAAGTAGAATATGTCCCTCAAAATCAAGAATGGTAAAAAAATGTGGCTGAGTATTGTAAAGAAATAAATATTTACTTACATAATAAAGAATTTTTTTATATGTCTTATATGTACTTATCATCATATTGTTAGAAAGATGTTGACCTTGGTAAACTCGAAAAACAAAAATATCTAGTGGAAGCATATAAACATTCATAAAAAATGAATAAAAAAGGCACAACTGATCTTAATGATGAGGTTATGAGAATATCATAAAATCAATTTGATGTAAGAATAGAATATCCAAAAAAATTAATAAAATATATATTATTTTTTCCATATGATTTATTATAATCCAACATCAGTGCTCCACGTACACGATTTAAGAGAATAGGGATGATAAAAAATACATTAAACATGTTTTCTAATAACATAATAAAATATTGAGAATCTTCATGAACACACAAGTAAGGTGAAAATATATCCCATGGAAAGTTGATTTGTTATAAAACTAAATATTATTTATAAAACATGTTAATGGTGTTATTTATAATTATTCGAATATCAATTATTTTAAAATAAATTAAAAAGTGAAATCATGAATGTTGAACATATTTATTATATAGATAAACCACACCTAAATGGTAACAAGTTTTATTATTAAAAAACCAATTTATTAAATTTGGAAATTTAATTAATTTAAATGTTCTAAAGAAGTGTAAGTTCCAATTATTTTTTATGTTCTAGGGGAATTTATATTCTCAAATATCTTATTTACATGAAATATTACAATATAAAAACATAATAATAAGATTCAATATTTATAAGAATAATTTTCAAAACATAATTATGTGAAAAAAGGAAGATGTTCTTATAAAAGAAGTATACAAAATGAGGTAGCATTTACTACTTCTTAAAAGTATCTGGAGTATGTGCTTAAAATGAAGGCTATTATGAAAATAAATTTAATGAATCCTTTTTCTAATCTCTTGAATAATTTTATAATAATCCATACATAAACAATATATATATTTATATATCAGGATGATTTTATTCCACCTTTATTTTGGATGGATGTTTTACAATTATCGTCGATAATTTTCCTTCTATATTTCTATGATTAAATACATTACTAAAATATTGGATAATAGTTTTCATAAAACAATATTCATGCAGAATAGTTTTCACTAACATTTCTTGTGTACTTTATACCTCCACCAATTTCATTTTTAGAATGAAATGGGGAATAAATTATTTAATATTTTGATAAAATTTTCAGAGAATTTATTGAATGTTTTTAAGAAAGAGGATAATGTTTTGGGACAATTCGATCCTTTAGACAAAAGGAGAGATCTGAATTGGGTTCTTAAATGTTCAAGAAATTGGTAAAATATTTGATTTTTATAAGACTTTGGGTGTAATTATTTTAAATGTTTTTAAATTTAGTATATTCATTTAAATGATTTGGTTTTTTATTTTCAAAAAGGGAGATATTTTTGGGTTGTAATTTCACATTCAATCTTTTCTAAACTTTTTTTGATAATAAGAAACATCATACTCAAACGGTTATAATCTTTTGAATTTTATGCATCTAATGTTTCTATAATTTGATATAGGAAATAATGAATTTTACGTGACTATTAAAACCATTTCATCATACAGAGATTTCATATCAAATTTAAATTTACTTTTAAATCAGAATGGTGAATTAAATTTTCATCGAATGAATGTTTATAATGCCCAAAATAAAAATGTATTACAAATTCTTTAAATGTTGTTTTATCAATTCAATCAGATAATACAAACTACATAAAGTCATCAAACCCAACCATATGAACTTTTCCAAAAGCTACCAAATTGGTGAACATTAAACATTACACTATATGAACACATATCATTTCACCAGATGGACCCTTGCAAGTATTATAATGGAAATTCATCAAAAATACCATCTGATGAACAAGATATGTGAAACCTTTAAAAAATTATCTAATTTCATTTCAAACAGATGTGAAATATGTGAAATACGAACACTGGATAAAGGCCTATAAATAGTGGCCACAATTTAGGTGGTGGAATCATTTCATCACCAAAAATATACTGTTGATGTGATGTTTTTTAATGACTTGTTACTTCAATGATATCCATTATAACATTTAGAGATTCTTTTTCATAAGGAAATCATGTGATTATTATTTTTTCATGATTTAGTTTTTTTTATTTTTTATTATTATTTCATCTGATCTATTTTGAGCCCGTAATATTGAGGGTTATGAAGAAAAAGGTTACCAATCATGGTGATTAACTGTTCATAGGGCTAGGGAAACAGATGTATGTCCAATATATGTATCTAGGTAATCCTTCCTCAATGAAGACACACATTTATATTTTGTAAATAAAATGGATATATAATTTTATTTATATTAGATTCCTTTATGATGAAGGTATAATTTTGGATATTCATTTTAAAATGTTTCTTTTATGTTCTATTAATATTTTCATAAATTGTTTACTTGTTCTTAACAGTTCTATATTTACATTATGCATATACTATTGAAAGATTATATTTTTTATTATAAAATATTTTAATTATGATTATAATTTATATTTCTAATTTTATTTGTTGAATTACATTAATATATGATGTTATTACATTTTTTGTTTAATTTCACACACACAAAATCAACCATATCATTTTGTAAAACTATACTATTTCAATCCAATGGTAATTTTATCCTGTTATATTTTATGAAGTCTTTTAGGTGTATATGGGATGCTTTAATGTGTACCTAGTTTTTTGTGACTTGTTCTTTCTAGTTTAAAAGTTAGAAATCCATTTCCATGGGTATGGATGATCCAATTTTTGATCATTGGGATCTATGGTTGAGAATTCATTTTTTATTTTTGAATATTAAGCCCTTGTGAATTTTGAGGTTCACATTTTTTTGTGTTAGTGTGGAAAAAATAAATAACAAAGTACATGGTGGATGTTTTCGGAGAGTATTTTGAGAGTATTAAAACATTATAATATCTCATGTAATAGTGATTAAATAGTTTTTTATGTGCATGGTGTTCCATTGTAAATATATAGGTATTACAATTTGAAAGGATATGTTTATTGAGCTTGATTAATGGTACCCTGGGTATTTTGGAACTTATATACGGGTAAATATAGGTTTAATTGTATATGTATTGATTCATATATGTAATGGTTTAGTCATAAGGTCATGCAATGCACCTACTACTAGGGAAAATGCATATAGACATGGAACTATATCCACGGTCTAAATAAATATATAGGAAAATGTATAATATAAAGTAATAATTTCAATAAATTTCGGATATATGATTTTTGGTGTATGATACCGACATGGTGTTGGATAATTATGGCTATAGGTCCCTAGAAATAATCATTTTAATTAAACCTATGGCCAAATTTTCCTTAGAAACAATGGGACAAATTTTTTCTTGTTGGAAATGCATGGGATGATATTTACTAATTGTATTCTACCAATTATGAGTTCCTTGTGTCGATTGTGGAGGATAAGAGTTCAAATACATCTTCTATCATATTATTTAGAGCATATAGCCATGGTTTGGAATCCAACCAAGGCTATAGCACAATTTCAGTGGTTTAAAACCATTACTATATAACTAATTACATGGTTTTAATAATTTTTAACAAATATATTTCCACATTTTGTAATCGTGGCTACAGACCTATTTCCAAAGGATTGCACTTATTTAATAACCCTATTTTCACAATTTTTATCTATTTCTATATCCTTATATGGACAATTTAAATGTGTGGATATTGGGATATTGCCTTAGATTCATTCTATGGAGATGGAGTCAAACTAATAGGCATGAAAATTGGTTCCACGGTTGGCTGAACCCTTGTTATAGAAAATAACCATTTTTTACATCTATAGCCATATGTTTTTACAATGGCTATATAAATATTTTCTAGTTGTGAAGATGAGAATTAAAGTACCTTGAAAACCCATTTTTGAATAAATTTTTCATTTATAATTTTAATGTGTGAAATAGTAACCATGTAATATCTTTGGACTATTAATTTAAATGGGTATGGTGGTGAATCAATGGGATATTCGATGAGTGATTTTTTTCTTATGAGGGAGGGGAAATTGGGTGCTTTAGTTATACATGGCATCGACCACAATTTAATGGAAAAAATAGAGGGATATTAGTATATAACATGATAAATTCCATGATTATAGTCTAACATTATTTTAAATACGTTGAATATTATTATTAATTATGTAGATTAACCAATTCATTAACTAAAAATATGATAATTATTTGACAAAAAAACTCATGCATGGTTCTATTAACTACTCCATGGATGATAATATTGAATAATTCTATTTAAATAGAGGGTCATTAACCCCTTGGTTAAATTTTAAATCTTCTCTTATGGAACTCATGTTCTCTGGGATCATAGATTTGGTTTGGGAATGATTTACCCGAGTATGGATACATAAAACATAAAAAACAATCGATAAACCGAATCTGAAAATTTATGGCAAAAAAGCTCTAAAAAAATACAGAACAGAATTCACTGGTTTAAACACAAATCAAGAGGTCCAAAGACATATAAATGTATAAAAAATAATCCTAAAGGAATCCACATTATAAGGAATCATCACCCCCAAGCCGTCTCCACAACACTACACCGTGGAAGAGAACTAACAACATGAACCAACATCACCAAATGACTTTCCTTTACCTGTGCCAAACATGATCAAGTATATATAAAACCAATGTGTGTAAGTAGGTTGTGAGCCTATTCCCAATAGAATGACACCACAAGATTTCATAGAGTATGAAATAGAATATAAAAATCATGCTAATTTTGATAAGTATGAAGTGGTGTTAATAAGTTCTAAAGAATGAAACGTTTTAATGTAAATAGTTTTCAAAGGGAATTTTCCATGAGTGATAACATTTCAATAAAAAATGTATCTTACTATATTTTACATCCAAAACCAATATGTGCCAATGATAAATATAAAATATTCAATGATCACTAATCTCAGGAACACACCTAGGAACTAGTTAGTCTTGTGCCCCATGTACATCATACATCCGTGTAATGTAACAATAGAAAAACATGTTCCATTGCATGATACACTAGTAGGGAACATATCCCTAACTTATTGGTCCCCAAAATTCACTGGTATAATTTTTTTAGTGTTTCTGTTATCCATTTTTCTCTGTGAAACATGGATAAAACCGCTCCGGATAACAAGCACAGTGGTACATATCCGCACCCCTAGACTCCCAGGTTTACCCCTTTGGGATCAAACCATTTTCAAATTTTAAAAAATCCATTAGAATATAAAAAATATTTTTTTTCAGAATCTACTAAAAATAGTAGCTACATAAGATTTTTACCACTTACATCTTTCAATAAGACCTTTAGAATTTCAATAGAATAACTTTACAAAATCTAACAATGTATTGCACATAAAATCTATAAAAAAACACTTTGAACAGTACGTACATACCCACATTTAACAAAACATAATTTTCAGCACTAAAATATTTTTCTAAATACAACAAAAGAGTTATAAAACTACCCCAATTGGCATAACATAAAATAGACATGTAAAACACCCATTTTAACTAAATATTTATACCTACAAATAAAGTTCTTTTCAAAGGTCACCTAAATTTTTTTAAAGCAAGGATAATGGAAGAGAAGTGTGATAAAAATGTAAATTAAGAAAATATAACTCATCTAGATGTTCATACACATGTAATCACAAACCATAAGTGTCAAAACACTTGAATCATTGTGCGAAAGTTAAACTGCACCACTTCCACACCTCATGGAACTTAGATCAAGCCAAAAAACTACAAGATTTGACCAAGATTCCCAAGTTCAAATCATAGGTTTGAATCACCACTTTCTTTTCAATAGGAACATCAATAATAAATTAAATATTTACTAATAAAATTAAGAATACCTAAGAAAACTGGATGTAGAAGGAATGAAACCCCCTTACATAAGGGATCTTGAAGAAATATCCATAAATACACCAGTCTCAGAATTTCCAAATAGCCAAAAATTCAATTGAGGTTCGAATAAGGATGATAAGGTCAGGTGAGAAGTTAATTGTCAGAAAAAGAGTAAAAAATTAATGAGTTATGAATGAATGAAATTACCCCTTCAAATATAGACAATTTGAGAAAACCTAAGAATGTTGTTCCTATTTTGGGATGAATATGAGCTCCAAATAGTGGGAAACGAAAATGGGGGAATTTCTACGGTCAATAGGCTCAGGTGAGGGTTGGAATTGCCAAACAATCATAAAAATTGAAAATGATATTAAATAAACAATATTTTTAAACTATAAATGGGATTACGGGAAGGCCATATTCATAAAATAAAAATCCAAATACACCATGATTACGGATCAATAAATGGTGTAAATTGATATGGTGCTATTAATAAGTCAGGGGAGACCATTTTTTAAGTTGAATGGGTGAAAAATGTTGAAAAAATAAATATTTGTAAAAGAAACAAAATTGATTTTTAATCTGGAAATGGGATTATGGTTTGGCCCAAATCATAAAAACTCACCCTTTATTTCAAAACTGCTTTCGAAAACCCAAAAATCAAATAAAGAATGGAAATTAACTAAAACATACCTCTAAAATAAGTCATTCATGTGATAATTATCCCCACATGAAATACTTTCAGCCCGAGAAAGTTATCCTAAATATTGATCAAAAATAAGATTGGGTACTCCTTCTCAACAGAAAACATTCGCTCCCAAGTCTCAGGTATATCATTCCCATGCTTCATATGAACCCAGAAAAGTGGAATAGAATTTCTTTTAAGAACCACTTCCTGGAATTCAACTATTCTCCTTGGCCACTCACAAATAGATAAATCAGTCTCTATATCCAACACCTCCAAATTCAGTACATTGGATGGATCTGGGTTGTATTTATTCAACTGGGATACATGGAAGACGTCATGGATGGATATCAACTAAGAAGGTATGTCCATCCATTATGAAACCATTACAATACGCTAGGTGATCTCAAAATGTTTGACATACCACAACATTATCTTCCCTTGATTTCTCAATCGACGATGGCCCATATGAGTGGCCACTTTCAAGGATACCCGGTCACCCACCAAAACTCTAGTTTTCAACGTCTTTGGTAAAAAAATGATTTATGGATACCTTGAGCTATCAATAAATGATTCCAGAACAACTTGACCTTCTTAGACATATCCTACACTAGACTCGGCCCCTGTTGTGAGGTCTCACCTACCTCGGCCCAACATAGGGGGACAAAAAATGACGGCCATAAATCTATTCAAAAGGAGCCATTCAAATCAAGGATTGGTAACTGTTATTATATGAAATCAAAACTAATCCCAAATGGCTATCCTAGGAACCTCCAAAGTCCCTAACACATACATGGGGGATGTCCTCCAATATATAATTCACCCACTCTGTTTGACCATCCATTTGAGGATGGTATGTCATGATTATCTTAATATGAGACCCCAAGGCCTTCCAAAGGCCTTCCAAAAACTATGAAGTGAATCACAGGTCTCTATATAAGACAACTACTGATGGAACACCATGGAGACTTACCGCCTCCATATGATAGAAGCAGCCCAACTCATTCACTTTAGATGTATCTCTGATCATAACGAAGTTGGATAATTTGGTCAGACGATCAATCACCGCCCAAATAGAATTCTTACCCTAAGGTGTAAGAGAAATGAAAATATTGTGTATTATGGTGACCTCATCCCACTTCTATGTAAGAATGGGTAATTGGTGGAGAAAACTGGGCTGCCATTGATACACAACATTCACCTGCTAGAATGTGTAGCATCTCGACACAAAGTATGCGATGTCTCGTCTCATACCAGGCCAATCGAACTATTGACAGGTATCATTATACATCTTGGTGGACTTGTATGGACAACCCACATAGATTGGGGGCTATCATGAATCACTACCTTCCTTGGAGATAACAACACTCTTGAATGGACCTTAAAGTACATGATTCCCTCAGGAGAAGACGACCAATCAGAAGATGTCTACCCACCATGAAGAAACTACTTCGACCGTAGACAAAGCTCATGAAAAGGTTGTTCTCGATGAATTAGATCCACTAGAGAAGGAGTCAACTAAAAGTTATAAACGAACTCACACCCATTATTCTACATGGTCTCCATAAGAATAATAGCTAAGAGTTCCATCAGAGTCCACTCATCACTAGACTTCTTCAATACTTGCACCGGGACTCTTCTAATTAAGGCTTCGACTTCCACATTACAAATTTCTTGGGTATAGACTATGTCAAAGCCGAACCCCTACCTGTACTTGATCCAACGACACTGCCTCAAGTTGTGGTCCTTCTACGAGAAGATATAGACCACGATTTTGTGATAAGAGTTGACCAAAAATTTCTTCCCAAAGAGATAGTGGTGCTAAGTCTTCAAAGCAAGCATCACATCAGAAACATACCATTCATGTGTTGGGAAATTCTTTTCATGTCATTGTAGTTAGTGAGATCCATATTCCACCATGTGACCATCCTGCATAATCACACACACAAGACCTATAGCAAAAGCATCACAATAAACAACATACCCCATCCTAGCCTCTGAAAAAATCATAATGGGGGTGGTAATCAACCACCTCTTTATCTCCTCGAAGGATTCACAAAATTCTGGGGGCCCATAGATACTTCAGCCCGTTGCGATTGAGTGGGGTCATCAGTGAAGAAGTATGAATGAAATCCTATAAAATTGCCTTAAATAACTAGCCAGGCCGAGGAATCTCCTATTCTCAACCACATTCTTCAACTAATCCAATTACATAACTGCACTGATCTTCTATGGGTCCATCAAAACCCCCTAGTCTGAGATCACATCCCCCATAAATTTCACCTCCCTGGTCCAAACATTGCACTTAGACAACATTTGATAAAGGAAATTCGCTTGAAAAATGCCTAGAATGATCAACAAGTGATTCTTATGTTCCTCCTGTGATCCCAAATAAAATAGGATTCCATCCAAAAAGACCGTTACAAATGAACAGAGATACTGATGATACACCTTTTTCATGAGTGGAATAAATACCTCTAAATCATTGTTCAATTCAAAGGGCATGACCATGTAATTGATGTGGTTGTACCTGCTTTAGAATGATATCTTTGAGATATCTTCCTCTTCCACCCGGATTTGATGATATCCTGAATGCATTTCTATTTTAGAAAATCACATATAACTCTTCAAATAATCGAACAATTTTTATATTTAGGGCAAATTTTATTTGTTCTTGATTGTAACCTTATATGGATTTCAATATTAAAAGAACAACCTAAGGGATTTGTCATCCTTATTCATGAACAACATAGGAGTGGCCCCAGGAGAGACACTCAAGAGAATGAATACTTTGTATTCTAACTTTTCTAGCTGTATATTGATTTCCCTCATCTTGGTGGGGAACATACGATATGACGGAAGAGATATCGATTGTGTTCCCGATGCTAGATCAATCTAGATGTTGTAACGCCCTGACCCCAATTACCTTTAGTCGGTTCATTATTATATAACATTGGTATGATCACAAGAAGGACGAAATCTCGGAAGACTGATTGGCTTAGTAGCCTTGGAAACACTAGATATATTAATAAGTCTTACATTACATCATAAAAATGAAAACTACTACAACATAGTCTCCATAGTCCACACTCATATCCCCAAATAATTTCCATGTAGGTCATTAATAAATAACTTCTTCAAATCCTGGGAAAAATAAAACATAGAAAAGGGGTGAGCTCAAATGCCTAGTAAGGATAACAATATAGTAAAAACATTCATAAATAAGAATAAACATTTAATGCAATGTATAACTAAAAAAACCCTTTTAAACTTGAACATCAACATAGTATGGAAAAAATAAAATGAAATATTTCGATTTACTTATTCACATGGATATTCTAATAATCAAATAATCACATGGAATATCAATAACCACTTTTATAATGATGGAATGCATAATGCCAGACTATCATAACCACATATCCAAGGCCTCGTTCGAAGACTACAAATAATATTTTGTCAAGACCTTATGCCAAGACACTAGTTTGTCTCATGAGACCTACCAATGCATCGAGGAGCTATAGCGGGCTCCACCCATCACATATTAAGTCCAATGCATTCCCATATGAAAAGGTTTAAACATAACATAAAAATTCGTATTAAAACTAGTATATGAAATGTAAATACTTCATCCATAAACCGTAAATGGTATAAAAATAACACATCCATAGTAAAACATATCACAAAACCTTCAATACAATATAGAAGTTGTGTATCTTAATAAATCAACTTCAAATAAGCGTAAAATCCATCAAAGGATGTTGACATAGATGAAATCAATACTCTTTTTAAAGAAATATCTCTTTCTATTTTGAAATTATTTAAGAGTCATATATTTATAAAATAAAACAGTTTCATTGAAAATATTCTTATAATCTTGTAAGGGAAGCTTCAAAGATTTTATAATGGCGGAAAATAGAAGCACCCCCCGTATAAGTTAACAAAACATTCTTACCTTAATTCTATCAAAAAGGCTAAAAAGGACCTTGTTTGGAAAATGACAGAAAGATTCCTTTATAAACATATTATAAAAAGTAAATAGGGGTATAAATGAATTTATACCATATTCTTTAAAATAGTAAGAATGAGTTGAAATACATTATTAAGAAACATGGATGTGGATGATAAATAGGTCCTAGTAGATAATCAAATATAAACAACCTCGGATAATGTAGAGATTGTGAAATAACCCTTACCTTGTACTTTTCCTTGGTTGGGGTAGCTGAACCTCTTGTATAATGGTGAAATAAATTTTATTAAATTATACGAGAATCATATAAATTAATATTATATCATATATGATCTTTTAACATTGATTTGTTAATAATATTTTAGAATTATCGTCATTTCAGGTGTTAACTTACTCATTTTCTTTTATATGTTTTTTTATGTAAGCCATGTTTGTTATGGATAGGTTGTATCTTATTCATACCCAGAATGATATTATGTCCTTAAAAATTATTATTAATCTCCAAATGATAATTATACTTGAATGGATACGATGGAGAATGAATCTCATCGCGTTCGTGGAGACGGTAGTCCGTACGTACGCACGTGTGAAAATATCAATCATTTGATATTAAAATAATATTTAATTGGATGGTATATCATATATAAAGAATAATTATCATGTTATATTTATTTTTTACATGAATTACATATCATTATTATAACCATCCAAATAATAATGTTTTGAATAACATTTACACCATGACGTGGAGACGGTAAGCCGTACGTACGCACGTATGGTGGCATGTCATTCAAAGGATGGCTAGAATACTGAAATAGGGTTTTAACATGTTTATAATAAAATCAAAGTATATATAATATACTAGAGTTATTATTTTAGAATGGTAATAACAACGATAGAAGAAGTGGAAGAAGAAAGGAACTTGAAAAGGGGTGGTGAAATCATTACCTCTTCTTCGGGTTCTTCCTTTTGATTTGATCAAAGGGGCTCCTTAGGATGGATTTCTGACTAAAGGAAGGCCTATATGATAAATTGAGGGATGTTGAGTGAGTATTTGGGCAGGGTTTGGCCGAACCTAAAGGCTTAGAAGTTGTGAATTAATGAGAAGGGGGAGTTCCCTTTTATAAGAGGGGTGAGTGGCACCTTTGAAAAAGCGAGAAATATTAATTTATAATAAATTAATATTCGGTTTCTAATGGCTCCAAAGTGGATTATTTAAATTTTAAGGTGGGGATGGGTCGGAAACCACTCAACCAATATTATTTAGACTGGTTTGTGTCATTATATTAAACTTATCTTTTAGTTTTAACTCTTAGTTAATTAGTTTGACACTTACCATGTCACTTTGTATTTTTATATTATATAGTTAATAAAATTACTATATACCTCCAAGAGACCCCCCAAGTGTCCCATTAATGATACACCTATCATGATACAAGTCTCTTGGTCAAACCATAGATTTTTAGGAATTTAATATCAATTAATAATATAATATTTGTTTTAAAAACTCTTTTATGTCAATTATGACACTATTTGGAAAATTGATTTTTGTAAAAATCATAACAGAATGATTACTTAGAAAAAGGTTAATTAAATAATTTCTAAAATGTCATATTAAGCTATAAAATTAGTGTAATTAATAAAAAGTCTCCAATTATATTTATTTGGGTATTCATAAGATCAATTATTTTAATTTGTCACGATTATGGTAATTACTATATCATCATTGTGTCATAAATAAATTATCTTATTTAATGTCTAAAAATTATAAATAAAATATAATAATGTAGGAAATAATTTGATAGTTCTAATGAATATTTATAATCTAATTTATCTTATGTGTAACGCTATATCAAAAATGTTTTAGTAAATAAACATTGATTTTAACTCTTTTAACTCTTCTTTGAATTAAATAATAATAAATGTCCTAATATAATCCAAGTGGAACTAAATGATAATATTTTATTCCTAAGGTTGTTTTTTTTTCGAGATAAACTTTTCCAATAGAATTAGGACATGTGTTATGGTAATATTAATATCATTTTTACCCTTAATTACCCTTTTACTTTTAACCGTGGTAAATAAAATTAAAAAGTTACTATTCACCAAAAAATATTTTCATCTCATTGAACCACATTTTACTCCTTGATATTAATCGTGTCTCTAGGATTTTCTAAATTACCCTCACAGAAAAGGTAAAACTACGTTTTATGAAAAATACTGTTTTAACTACCACTTTGTGGTTTCACTATTCATCAAAAAATGATGTTTTTTAGAAAAATACCAAAAATTCACCCTAGGATAATTTTGATATTCCAAATCCAAAAATGAAGTCCATTTTGAAAAATAAAATTTATAAATTTCAAAATGTGGGTATTACTATTCATAACGGCTAATTTGATTGGTTGTGGTGTGTTAGAACTCGATGTTGCGTACAACAAAGGCTATTGCATTATTCAAAGAGAAGCGCACCGTAGAAGATTGGGGTGTTACATTCTCCCCTCCTTCAAATAATTTCATCCTCGAAGTTTCTAGAATACTACCACATAAAAAGACTTGGGTGGTTCTTCATCATAAGTTCATCGGGTTACCACGTTGCCTCTTCTATCTTATGGTTTCTCCACAAGAATTTTACCAGACGAGTCATCCAGTTTCTTAGTACGTGTTTTCTCGTATCAAGAATCTTGATGGGCTCTTCACAATAAGACAGATCGGGTTCCAGTTATAATTCCTCATAGGTGAGTACATGCGTTGGTTCAGGCATGTATTTCCTCAACAGAGATATGTGGAACACATCAGGAACTCTGGAGAGACTTGGCGGCATTGCCAATCGGTAAGCTACAGCCCCAATTCGTTCTAGAATTTTGAAAGGTCCGATGTACCTGGGACTCAATTTTCCTTTTTTACAAAAATGTATGACTCCATTCAATGGAGAGACCTTTAGGAAAACATGATCACTGAATTTAAATTCCAAATCCTTCTTCGATTATCGGCATAGCTCTTGTGCCTAATTTGAGATTCTCCGATGTGATTTTGGATTACCTTAACCTTTTCCATCGTTTCCTCCACCAGTTCTGGACCTAAAAGTTTTCTTTCACCAACGTCATCCCAACAGGTTGGTGTGCGACATCTCTTTCCATATAACGCTTCATATGGTGCCATCTGAATACTCGAATGGAAGCTATTGTTATAGGAAAATTATACCTGAGGTAAATATTGATCCAACATACCCTGAATGTGAAGTGAGCAGGATCTCAACATGTCTTCTAAGGTTTTAATAGATCGTTCTGATTTTCCATCTCTTTGAGGGTGGTAGGCAGTGCTGAAATAATGTTCAGTATCCATGGCTTTCTGAAGAATTTTCCAGAATCTTGATGTAAAACGGGGATCACGATCAGAAACAATCAATAGCGGTACTCTATGAAGTCTCACAACTTCATCAATATATAGTATTGCTAGACGTTCCAGTGGTAGATCTTATCTTATAGCAAGAAAATGTGCTGACTTGGTAAGACGATCAACAATAACCCATATTGTATCATTCCATCTAGGAGTCTTTGGTAGTCCCATGACAAAGTCCATCGTGATATTATCCCATTTACACTCAGGTATGGGAAGAGGTTGCAATACTCCACCAGGCTGTTGCCTTCCAGCTTTCACTTTTTGAAAAACCATACATCTTGACACAATATCGGCAATCTCCCTCTTCATGTTGTCCCACAAAAAAATGTTCCTTAAAATCTCTATACATTTTGGTGCTCCTAGGGTGTATTGAGAAATTGGAACTATAAGCATCGTCCAGAAATTCCCTTTTTAGATCAGGTATATCGGGAACACAAAGCCTCTTCCCAAATTTCAAAATTCATTCTTCGTACAAAAAGTCTCTCTATCTCCCATCATTCACAGCTTTAATCTTCTTTTAAAATTCTTAATCGTCATTCTAAGAACTCTTAATCATTTCTAGTAATGATGGTCTGGCAACCATTTTAAAAATCATTGATGTCTAACCTTCCCTGGTTTTTCCCATGTCCATCTTCACTAGATCCATGAAAATTGGATCCCTTTTAATTATCATATTGTTCAAAACTCCATGGTCTTTTCTGCTCAAAGCATATGCAACCTTGTTTGCTTTCCCTAGGTGGTAGTGTATCATAAAATCATAATCTTTGAGTAATTCAAGCCATCTCCTTTGCCTCATGTTGAGTTCTTTTTGTGAGAAAATGTACCTCAAACTCCTGTGATCAGTATAAATCTCACATTTTTCACCATGTAGTTAGTGCCTACATATCTTCAAAGAAAATATCACAGCTGCTAACACGAGATCATGAGTATGATAGTTTTGTTCATGAATTTTCAAATGTCGTGATGCATAGGTAATAACCCGATCATTCTGCATAAAGACACAACCAAGTCCTTTCTTCGATGCATCACTATAAATAATGAACCCATCATTCCCCGATGGTAGATTAAATATAGGAGCATTGACTAATCTTCTCTTCAGTTATTCGAAAAATTATTCACACTCTTTTGTCCAAACAAATTTAACCCCTTTACGTGTGAGCTTCATTAATGGGATAGCCAACTAGGCATGATTCTGGACGAAACGTCGATAATAACCAGCTAAACCAATAAAACAACGTACCTTAGTTATACTCATCGGTGCAGGAAATTCTTGGATTTCCTTGGTCTTAGAAGGATCAACAGAGATTACATCTTTTTAGACAATATGGCCAAGAAAAGAAATCTCTTGAAGCCAGAATTCACACTTGCTAATCTTCCCATATAACTCATGTCTTCTCAGAGTCATCAGGATAATGCGCAAGTGATTTTCATAATCTTCATAGCTTTTGGAGTATTACAAGATACCATCAATAAATACCACAAAAAATTCATCGAGATATTCCTTGAAAATTCTATTCATCAGATCCATGAATACAGAGGGTTCATTAGTCAATCCAAAAGGCATTACTGTAAACTCTTAATGCCCGTACCTGGTTCGAAATGCTGTCTTCGGAATGTCTTCCTTCTTCACACACAACTGATGGTATCCAGATCGAAGGTCAATCATTGAAAAGTATTGAGCCCCATGCAGTTGGTCATATAAATCATCAATGCGAGGTAAGGGATACTTGTTCTTTTTTGTTATAGCATTGATCTCACTGTAGTCGATACATAACCTCATAGATCCATCTTTCTTATTAACAAAAATAACAGGGGCTGCCCATGGAGAAACACTAGGGAGAATTAATCCCTTATTACTCAATTTCTCTAGTTGTTTCTTTAGTTCAACTAATTCTACAGTGGGCATTCTATAAGGGGTCTTTGATATAGGCCTTGATCCAGGAATTAAATCAATGGAAAACTCAACATCTCGTTCTGGACGATTTCCATGTAAATCTTCTGGAAACACATAAACATATTCTTTCACAATAGGTACATCCTATATTTGAACATTCCCTTCCTCACCAAATTTAATTTCATCCTCTTCCTCCCCAATAATTGTTTTTAGTTGATCTACTGGTGGTGGATCTGGATAAGAATTAGGTGGTGATGATTCATCTCTAAATATAAGGTGTTCCTTATCATCATCATAAAAAATCACAACCTCCATCTTCTTACAATAAATATTCACATCATGGTATGAATGCCAATCCATACTGAGGATTATATCAAACTCAATCATAGGTATGACGATGAGATTAGTAGATAAAGAACAATTATGTTCTCTAATGGGGACTGATTCACAAAAAATTGTTGCAATGATACTTCCCTTGAGAGTTTTAACTGATAACTCTCTTGTTAAATCAAATTGGAAATATCTAATTTTCTTAGAAAACTGGGAAGATATTAAACAATGCAATGATCCAGAATCAAATAATGCATTTTCTAAACTTGAGGAAACCATTAAATTACCTGCCACCACATCTTTCGGAGCTTCTACCTTAGTAGTAGTGATAGCATAAGCTTGGCCTTGATACCTTGGCCTTTTCTGAGGTAAGTTCCCCTGACTCTTAGTACATTCATTTTCATAATGTCCCTTCCCCCTAAAATTGTAGCATTGGACATCGGTAGCTTCCTTCTTCCCCTTGCAATCACGAGCTTGGTGGCCTTTTTCGTCACACTTGTAACAGACTACTGTTCCTTTTAAGCAAGTACCAGGGTGTTTCCTCCCATATTTACTGTAGGCTGGATATTCAACTTTTACCTTCTTCCCCTTAGTTCCATTTCTAGATTGATCAACAGATCTCTTCTTCTCTTTCTTTTCTTTAAAGTCATATGACTTATAGAATTCCTTTTCAGTCTTGATAGAACATGATACAATATCTTCGTACGATGAGAAGGATTGTTACACTAATGCTCGATGAATAAATGGTTTTAACCCATCAAAGAAACGATAAATCTTACTTCTTGGGTTATGTATATAATCTCTAGCATACATTGCTAGCCTTGTAAAGTTATCCACATACTTTGCGACATTATCATCCTCCTTTTGTCTCAGACTCAGAAATTTTCTCTCCTTATCTGCTAGATGGTAACGAGGAAAGTATTTTTTTTTAAAATAGATATTTGAACTCCCTCCATTCCATATTTGATACTTCATCATCTTCCTTCATGTTTTGAATCAATAACCACCATTGATCAGCATCTCCAGTGAGGCGGTAAACTGGCATGATAACTTTTTCCCTTTTACTACTCCCCAAAGCCTGAAATATTTTCTCTAGGGAATTTATCCATTTATCAGCTACTAAGTGATTTGTAATCCCATTGAACGTTGGTGGTTGTTTCTTCATGAAGCGATCTAACATTGATCCTCCACGCTATAGATCAGGGTGATCCATACGGGTATGGTTATTATTCATAACCTGAGTGAGTTGTCCTAGTATGGTGATTAGCTGATTGGAACCAGTTGCATCCCAAGTTCCACTATAATTATCTTGAGCAGAAGGGAAATCCCTACATGGAGTGTGTGCATTGATACAGTTTTGATTTCTTTTACTAGGCACCATTTCTAAACAATGGCATAAACTAGACCAATTTATGAATCAAAATACATAATTTCATACTTATAAAACACTTAACATAAATATAAATATTTATGGATATAATCCATAATCATAAAAAAAAATTCTTTGAGAAAGTATATACTCATAAACCCTTCATAATGATTTGTAAAGAAAATGAGAGTTATCCTAAGCATATCCCCTAGGAGTGTCGTAACCAAGAGTGCAGCAAGTCCCGTTGTCATGCACCAGTTCCTGTTCGAGTCCAGCTCAAAGAAGTGTTTTTGGGTTTTACCCATAGGTATATATGTTTAAGATCCCCCTCTACCTTCTCGTATCCAGATAGGGATGTATTGCTCAGAAAACTCACAAAATCTCTACAATACCAAAATTCGAGGAAGTTCTTCTATACTAATCCTCAAAGTCAATCTTAGTTCTATGTGCTCTAATCATAGTTTACCAAAATCTAGCTTCCAAGGTTTTTACTAAATCGGCCTCTGAAACCAAATGTAACGCCCCGACCCCAGTTACCCAGATTCGGTGTGTTATTACATAACATTGGCATGATCACAAGAAAGATCAAGTCTCGAAAGACCGATTGGTTTAGTGGCCTTGGAAACACTAGATATATTCATAATTATTACATTACATCATCAAAATAAAAACTAAAACAACATAGTATCCATAGTCCACACTCATATCCACACATACCTTCCCAACATGTCATTCAAAAATTACTTCTTCACATCCTAGGAAAAATAAAACATAGAAAAGGGGTGAGCTCAAATTCCCAGTACGGATAACAATATAGCGAAAACATTCATAAATAAGAATAAACATTTAAGGCAATGTATAACTAAAACAAAAGCCTTTTAATCTTGAACATCAACATAGTATGGAAAAAATAAAATGAAATAGTTACATTTACTTATTCTAATGAATATTCTACTAATCGAATAATCACATGAAATATCAAGAACCACTTTCATAATGATGGAATGCATAATGCCAGACTATCATAACCACACAGCCAAGGCCTCGTGCCATGACTACATATAAGATTTTTTCAAGGCCTTGTGCCAAGACACTAGTTTGTCTAATGAGACCTACCGATGCATCGAGAAGCTATAGCGGGCTCCACCCATCACAGATTATGTCCAATGCATTCAATATGAATAGGTTTAAACATTACATAATCATTCGTATTAAAACTAGCATACGAAATGTAAATACTTCATCCATAAACCATGAATGGTATAAAAATAGCACATCTACAGTCAAACATATCACAAAACCTTCAATACAATATAGATTTTTTGTATCGTAATAAATCAACTTCAAATAAGCATAATATCCATCAAAGGATGTTGACATAGACGAAATCAAAACTCTTTTTAGAGAAATATCTCTTTCTATTTTGAAATCATTTAAGAGTCATATATTTATAAAATAAAACAGTTTCTTTGAAAATATTCTTATAAGCTTGTAAGGGAAGCTTCCCAATTTTATAACGGCAGAAAATAGCCGTAATTGCCGTATAAGTTAAAAAAACATTCTTACCTTAATTCTGTCAAAAAGGTTAAAAAGGACCTTGTTTGGAAAACGATAGAAAGATTCCTTTAGAAACTTATTATAAAAATTCAAAAAGGGTATAAATGAATATATAACATAGTCTTGAAAATTGTATGAATGATTTGAAATACATTTTTAAGAAACATGGATGTGGATGATAAAGTGGTCCTAGTAAATAATCACGTATAAACAACCTCGGATAATGAAGAGTTTGTGAAATAACTCTTAATATGTACTTTTCCATGGTTGGGGTGGGATAACCTCCTATATAATGGATAAATAATTGTTATTAAATTATACAAGAATCATATATATTAATATGATATCATATATGATCTTTTAACATTACTTTGATAATAATATTTTAGAATTATCGTCGTTTCGGGTGTTAACTTACGCATTTTCTTTTATATGTTTTGTTATGTAAGCCATGTTTGTTATGGATAGGTTGTATCTTATTTATATACAGAATGATATGAAGTCCTTAAAAATTATTATTTATCTTAAAATGATAATTAGACTTGAATGGATACGATGGAGAATTAATCTTATCGCGTTCGTGGAGACGGTAGTCCGTACGTACGCACGAGCGACAATATCATTTTTTTGATATTAAAATAATATTTATTTGGATGGTATATCATATATACATAATCATTATCATGTTTTATTTATTATTTACATGAATTTAACATCATTATTTAACCATCCAAATAATAATGTTTTGAATAACAATTACACCACCACGTGGAGACGGTAAACCGTACGTACGCACATATGGTGACATGTCATTCAAAGGATGGATAGAATACTGAAATATGGTTATACCATCTTTATAATAACATAAAAGTATATATAATATACTGGATTTATTATTTTAGAATGGTAATAACAAAGATAAAAGAAGTGGAAGAAGAAAGGAACTTGAAAAGGGGTGGTGAAATCATTACCTCTTCTTCGGGTTCTTCCTTTTGATTTGATCAAAATGGATCCTTAGGTTGGATTTATGACTAAATTAATGCCTATAGTTTGAATTGGGGGAAGTTGAGAGAGTATTTGGGCAGGGTTTTTCCGAACCAAAAGGCTTTGAATGTGTGAATTAATGAGAATTGGAGTGCCCTTTTATAAAAGGGGTGAGGGGAACCTTTGGAAAAGGTAGACATATTATTTTATAATAAATTCATATTCGGTTTCTAATTTCTCCAAAGAGTATTATTTAAATGTTAAGGTGGGGATGGGTCGAAAACCAATCAACCAATAGAATTTAGACCGGTTTGGGTCATTATATTAACCTTATCATTTAGTTTTAACTCTTAGTTAATTAGTTTGACACTTACCATGTCACTTTGTATTTTTATATTATATAGTTAATAAAATTACCATATACCTCCAATAGACCCCCCAAGTGGTCCCCTAATGATACAACTATCATGATATAAGTCTCTTAGCCGAACCTTAGATTTTTAGGAATTGAATATCAATTAATAATATAATATTTGTTTTAAAAACTTTTTTATGTCAATTTTGACACTATTTGGAAAATTGATTTTTGCGAAAATCATAACAGAATTATTACTTCGAATAAAGTTAATTAAATAATTCCTAACATGTCATAGTAACCTAGAAAATTAGTGTAATTCATAAAAAGCCTCAAAGTATATTGATTTGTGTATTTATAATATCAATTATTTTAATTTTTCACTATTATGGTAATTACTGCATTATAATTTTGTCATAAATAAATTATATTATTTAAACTCTAAAAATTATAAATAAAATATCATTATGTAGTAAATATATTTATCCTTCTAATGAATATTTATAATCGTATTTATATTATGTGTAACTCTATATTAAAAATGTTTTAGTAAATTAACATTGATTTTAACTGTTTTAACGCTTCTTTGAATTAAATATTAATAAATGTCCTAATCTAAGCCAAATGGACCTAAATGATAATATATTATTCCTAAGGTTGTTTTTGGTCGAGATACACTTTTACAATAGAATTAGGATATGTGTTAGGGTAATATTAATATCATTTTTACGCATAATTATCCTATTTACTTTTAACCGTGGTAAATAAAAGTAAAAAGTCACTATTCAACAAAAATTATTTTCATCTCATTGAACTAAATTTTACTCCTTGATATTAACCATGTCTCTTGGATTTTCTAAATTCTAGTCACAGAAGTGGTAAAATTAGGTTTTATGAAAAATTCTGTTTTTTTAACTACCACTTAGTGTTTTCACTATTCATTAAAAAATGAAGTTTTTCAGAGAAATACCAAAAATTCACCCTAGGTTAATTTCGATATTTCGAATCCAAAAATGAAGTCCATTATGAAAAATAAAAATTTTAAGTTTAAAAAAGTGGGTATTACTATTCCTAACGGCTCGTTTGATTGGTTGTGGTATGTTAGAACTCGATGTTGCGTACGACCCACACTATTGCATTATTCAAAGAGAAGCGTACCGTAGAAACATGGGGTGTTACAGAACTCCACATCTCCGTCAAGGAGAAAACCTCAAAAATCATCTGGAAATACATCTGGAAACATGTCCACTACATGAGGTAGTCCACCACTAGTAGCATGATAATTTTCCTCTCTTGCGAGTGCTGATAACTAAAAATCAAGATATCTCGACTCTAGGATTGGAGATCACACATGACTCGACCAAGGATCCCATTCCATATGAAAAACATGAAAACTTCCATCACATTCTATGATACTGACCTGCAACCTATTGTAATTTATGTGCGCCTAAAAATCTACGAGAAAAACTATGTCATGTATCATGTCAAATAGATCAATATCTATGACTAGGATGTCCTACTCCATCTCAACACCTGTCCTAGAAAGTGAACATGATGGGAACATGAGACCATGCCCTTTCTTTTTTCCTAGTAGTGTCACCAACTCCATTTTAAGGTAAAATATCTCAGTTGGAAAATTATTCGTTTTCAAAAAATGTGAAAAAATGAATGAAAATAAGGAATTAGTATAAGGCCCCAGCCTTAAACTTTACTTACTCTTGAGTTACTTCATGAATACATGTTGAGGATCTTTTCAGGTTTAGAGTTTTAGTGAATTAGATCATAAAACATGCATTACATTCCACATTTAAACAAAGTGGTTACTTAAAAGATAGTACTCATTTTTCCCATCAACAAAAACATATTTAAAATAAAACATGGATTCTTTCTTGACAATTCCTTAACACTATCATAACATCATGTACCTTTCCCTTGACCTGTGAAAAACATTTCAAAAACATGGGATGAGCATAAAAAGCCCAGTAAGGGATATAAAAGTACGAAATGAATACATTAGTCCATGTATGAAATCATACTTTACTCATAAAACATAATCACATACCTCAACAAATCATGAATAAATCATAGAAATCATAAGACCTAAAGGAAACTTGAGGCATTCATAACATTCTTACGTAGGGAGTAACCCTCATGGTTACATTTGGAATACCCATCATAGTATATTCCCTAAATATCTTCGGAGAAACCTTAATTTTTAACTCCTTTACGTTACCCGATGCAATGGAGAGCTATATCGGGCTCACCCGCCATTATATTATCACAGAACCAACCGTCTTCATAAAAAATTCCCAAGAACCATAACATAATCGTATCACATAAAACATGCATAAAGGAAACATAACATTTCCACATTTCAATCTCAATATATCAATAACACATTGATATAATAAAAACATTTTCAAAAACATTTTCAATAACAAAATAAAAGAAAAGTAAAACATGGTATTTATTTTTCTTTAAAAGAAGTTATGGCTTGTAGAGGAAGTCAAAACTCAAATAATGGTCACGGCGGCGGAGAAGTCATTGTCGCCACATAAGTACGAAAAAAAACATTCCCGTTTGTCATTTAGTAAACTCTTCATATAAGAAGATTCATTTTTAATAAACGTAAAAGTCAAAGAGGTCTATACACTGTATAAAAGAAAGTTGTGTATAAAACAAAATATGCCTCAATGAAAAGAGATTGAGACGAAGTCCCATACCTCGTGTCCGACTTGACTCGATATTTCTTTACCCTCCTGAATAATAATATTCAGTTAATTTATTCTTGGATGAGAACCTTTTTCAAGTTCATTATTCCTTTTATATCACTTATTACCATGTCAAGAACACTATGTAAATATTTAAGTTAATAATGGTTGTTTTGTTGATCATTGGTACTTGAGTCAAAAATAAACTCCTTATGATTACAAGTTGTTATTGTGGTAAAATATCCATTATATCCAGAATTATATTCATGGTGTAGATATCATATATATCATATATATCCAGTATATTCATGCATTTATGATATTACATAACATTTAGAGGTATGAAATGAAATGCACCGTTCATGGAGACGGTAAGCCGTACGTACGCATGAACGCTACTTTCATTTCTATTTAGTATTTAATGGAGTAAAATCCTAATGATATAATGGTATATTATAATTCTAGTATAAAATCAAATATAATAACATTAACTCCATCCTTTATATGTCCCACATATGGCATTAACGAATCAAATCACTTTGAGGGGGAGGTAGTCCACACTTCCTAAAATGAAATTATCGTGTTTACCCACAATGGAAACCATAAAGGTATGCCACAAATGAAAAATACAAAAGAATAAGGAAAAAATAAACATAATATATATCATATATAAATATAGTGTCATCTTAATGGCCACCTTTGAAGGTGTTAGAAGAATATTGAACAATCATCATTTCATGAGGCAGAAATTCACCATCCACGAAAACAGTATGCTCATTAACCATTAGATGAAGGTGTGTGTAAGTTTAGATATAATAATTATCATAACAACATCCTAGTATATTTAAGATACTAGTTTCGTTACAAAATAAAGTAATAAATTGAGTTTAGGGGGTTAGAGAAGCAAAATAATACATAAGAACACAAGAGAAGACACTACCTTTAAAACGCATAACTCTTTTTGAATTGATCTCAAAGGATTCCTTGGAAAGACATCCTCCCAATGTGAGTATTCTATGATTAATATAGGGATGTGGTGAGACAAAATGGATAGGGGTTGGCCGAGCCAAAGGCTTGAGAGGTGTGGTTAAGGTGGTAGAGGTGGGGGCCTTTTATAAGAGGAGAGGAGGGGCACTCTTGGAATGTTATAAAAGGTTAACTTATTATAAATTGATTTTATAATTTTAGAGGTCAAAAAATTATATATTTAGTGGATATGGTGATATGAGTTCTAAATCCACCCATACAATAGGTTTTTGACAAGTTTAGATCATAGATTTTGCATTATCTTTTCATTTTATTTAAATCGTTAAATAATGAGGTAATCATTGCATCATCATGGTGTCATAAATAATTTAATTTATTTAATGTCTAAAAATTATGAAAAAATATCATGATGTAGGAAATCATTTTATCATTCTAATGAATATTTATACTAAAAACTATGACTTGTATAACCCCATGTAAAAATTGTTTTACTAAAACAACACATGTTTGTGACATTTTTATTTTAAAATAAAATAAAAAGTTATTAATGACATTTTCCCACCAATGTGGCTCCATGGGGTCCCCAATTTGACCCATGGATTGTCTTGGTCGGCCATGACACATCCAATAATGGTAGGACATGTGTCAAGGTCATTTCATATTATTAAAACATTATTTTTACCCTAAATTACACTAATTACCTCTAATCGCGAATAAAAACATAAAAGTTACTATTCATATAAAAATTATTTTAATCCCATTGAACCAAATTTTACATCTTAATGAAACCCATGTATGTCAGATTTTTGAAATTCAAAACACAGAGGTGGTAAAATTTCATTAAAACGAGAAATCAGTTTTTTAAGTACCACTTAGTGGTTTCACAATTCATCAAAAAATGATCTTTTTCAGAAAAACACCAAAACTACACCATAAGCTATATTTGATTTTCCAAATTCAAAACATATAAGTTACATTAATTAATTTAATAATTAATTCCCATTGTCATGAAAAATAGTGTGTTTTTATGAAACAATATATATCAAAAGATTGACACTAGTTTAAGTCAATTTTCAAAGTGAAATTAATTTCAACGACCAATATTAGATTAAATGGTAATAATATATTCTAATTTCACTTTAAAACCAATTAAAAAGATATTATAATCTTGTAAATAAATTATATTAAAAAGAGGTTTTGAATTAAAATTCAACATTTTTCACCATTCATTAAAAAAAATGAACTATATCGGAAAAATACAAAAAATTTACACACGGTAAATTTTGATGTCCCGATTCGAAAGAAGAATTTTTTTGTTCTAGTAGAATGTATAAGAGTGACCAAAACTATATTTAATGAAGGTTCTCCATCAAAAGGCGATAAGTGGACCTTTAGTGAATATTAGAGTATATATGCCTAATATTGAATTATTTTCGCATTTTAAGCCTTTATCATTCATTGGATAAATGTAAAAAAATTTAACAAACATATATAATCATATTTTAGTTATTTCTATTCATTCCCACCAATAAAATGGCTACGTGTTTACTACCATTTAAAATAATATTATTTTATTACTAGTGTGCAATGTAAGATTTCAAAGAATCTCTTTGTTGCGTATCGGGTACGGTATCGAACATAGAAACCCATTTAAAGTAAAATTAATATTTAATTCAAAAATATTAATAAATATGAAAATGTTTTATTCTTTATTTACCTGGGATGTTACATCCTTCCCCCCTTTTGGGAATTGCGTCCTCACAATTTTATTCAATTATCAAAATAAGTGTGGGTATTTATCCCTCATAGAATTTTCAGATTTCCACGTTTCCTCTTCAACAATATGGTTTTTCCACAAAACCGTTACCTGGTGAATTACATTATTTCGCAACACTTACTCTCTTTGGTTGAGATTCTGGACCGATTGTTCTTTATAAGAGAGATTATCTTCCAAATGAACTACCTCTAGGCTCAGAACATGAGATGGATCTGGCATATACTTCCTCAACATCGAAACACGAAAAACATTTTGTACCTGAGATAAACTTGGAGGTAAAGCCACTCAGTAAGCAATGGATCCAACATTCTCCAAAATTTCATATGGTCCATAGAACCTTGGACTCAGCTTTCCTTTCTTACCAAACCGCATCACACTTTTCCACAGTGAAACTTTGAGAAAAACATGACCACCTACCTCGAAAGATATATCCTTCCTCCTGTTGTCTGCATAACTTTTCTGTATGCTCTGATCTGTTCTCATGTGTTTCTGAATCAACTAAACATTTTCTGCCATATCATCTACCAATTATGGTCCCATCAGCTTCCTTTCACCCACTTCATCCCAAAAAGCTGGAGTTCAACACCGTTTACCATATACTTCCTCAAATGGATCCATCTGTATACTGGAATGAAAACTCTTATTATAAGAAAACTCAACCAAAGATAGATGTTGGTCCCAACTTCCCTGATAATCCATCGAACAAGAATGTAGCATATCCTACAAAGTCTGAATTGTTTGTTCTGACTGCCCATCTGATTGAGGATGAAGAGCTGTACTAAAATTTAATTCAGTACCCAACAACTTCTGATGGCCTTTCCAAAAGTTATAAGTGAACTTGGGATCACGGTCAGATACAATGGAGAGAGGAACTCAATGTAACCTGACTATCTCTTTAGGATATAAACGAAAAAGTTCATTTAGGTAAAAAGTATCTTGTATGTCAAGGAAATGAGAATATCTAGTCATGCGATCAATAATAACCCAGATTGCATTATTACCTCGAGGTGTCTTCGGCAATCCCACAACAATGTCCATGGATATATTCTCCCATTTCCACTCTGGTACTGGTAGAGGCTGAAACATCCCTTTCAATAACTTCCGCTCTTCTGTAACCTGTTGAAATTTCAAACACTTCACAGTAAAATCAACAATATCTCTTTTCATTCCATCCCACCAGTAATACTCCCAATTATATCTATACATCTTATTAAAGCCTAGATGAACTGATAACGGAGAACTATGAACTTCACATAACAACTCTCTCTTCAACTGTGAATCACAAGGCACACACAATATCTTCCGAAATCTCAAAACACAATCATTATCAATGTTGAATTCAGGAAACTTACCCTTCTGAACAAGCTCTACCTTTTTTTGAAACTCGTTGTCTTGATTTTTTTGCTTGCTTAATTCTATCTGATATAGAAGATTTCACTGATACCTGAAAAAAACAGGAGGACATCCTGAACCATCAAATTCTATGCCAAATTTCATCAAATACTTAACCAAAGGATCATGTTCCAAATGCAACATTGTTAATGAAGCATTACCTTTTTGACTCAAAGCATCTGCCACTTTATTTGCTTTTCCCAGATGGTAATGAATTGTACAATCACAATCCTTGATTAATTATAGCCATATCCTCTGTCTCATGTTCAATTATTTCTAAGTTTATATATAATTTAAACTTTTGTTATCAGTATATATTTCACACTTTAATCCATAAAAGTGATGCCTCCAAATTTTTAAAGTGAAAACAACAGCAGCTAATTTCAATTCATGTGTAGGGTAATTTACCCCTAGTGTTTTCAACTGACGTGAAGCATAAGCAATTACCTGATCATTCTGCATTTGGACGCAACCAAGTCCTTTCAATGAAGCATAATTATAGAGAACAAACTCCCCATTCCTAGAAGGTAGTGACAAAACTGGACCATTCACCAATCTTCTTTTCAGTTCCTGAAAACAATCATCACATTCTTTTGTCCAGATAAACTAAACGCCCTTCAAAGTTAGCTTAGTCATTGGACTAGATAACCATGAAAAAATTTCAATAAACCTTTGGTAGTAACCATCCAAAAAATGAAAACTACGGATCTCGGTTACATTTGTGGGTCTTGGCCATTCTTTAACAACTTTGGTTTTCACAAGATCAAAATTTATTCCATTTTTTGAAATAATGTAACCAAGGAAAGAAATTTTTTGTAACCAGAACTCACACTTTCTGATTTTTAGATACAGTTTCTTTTCATTTAAGGTTTGCAAGATAACCCTTAAATGAATTTCATGCTTTTCATTTCATTTAGAAAACACAAAAATATCACAAATAAACACAAACACCATTTATCTCCTGATTCAACTGAGCCATAAGTGCAGTAAACTACTCAATTCTGATTTCTACCATCTCTGGTTTCTGATTCGAAAGGTCATTATACTCTGTATGCCTTCCTAGAAAAGATCCTCTATTTCCTCTATGGAAAACCATTCTTATCACAGAAATATCATAGGAGAAACAACATGGTAATCTTTAAATTCTATATCATCTCAATCAGACCATAAATTAATTTATAATTTAAAAATTTTCTAACTCCTAAAGTTGTCTAAACCGACCTCTGATACCAACTATAATGCCCCAGCCTTAAACATTACATAATCTTGAGTTACATCAAGAATACACGTTGAGGATCTTTTCAGGTTTAGATTTATAGATAATTAGATCATAAAACATGCATTACATTCCACATTTAAACAAAGTGGTTACATAAAAGATAGTAATCATTTTCCCCATCAACGGAAACATATTTAAAATAAAACATGTATTCTTTATTGACACTTCCTTGACAGTATCATCACATCATTTATATTTCCCTTGACCTATGAGGGATATAAAAGTACGAAATGAAAACATTAGTCCATGTATGAAATCATACTTTACTCATAAAACATAATCACATAACTCAAAAAATCATGAATAAATCATAGAAATCATAAGACTTAAAGGTAACTTGACGCATTCATAACATTCTTACGTAGGGAGTAACCATCATGGTTATGTTTAGAATACTCATCGAAGTATATTACCTAAATCTCTTCGGAGAAACCTTAATGTTTAACTCCATCACATTACCCAATTCATTGGAGAGCTATATCGGGCTCACCCGCCCTTAGGTTATCACGGAACCACCCGTCTTCATAAAAAATGCCCAATAACCATAACATAATCGTATCACAAAAAACATGCATAAAGGAAACATAACATTTCCACATTTCAATCACAAGATATCAATAACACATTGATATAATAAAAACATTATCAAAACCATTTTCAATACCAAAAAGAAAAGAAAAGTAAAACATGGTATTTATTTTTCATTAAAAAAACGTTATGGCTTGTAGAGGAAGCCGAAACTCAAATAATGGTCACAGTGGCGGAGAAGTCTTTGTCGGCGCATACGTATGACAAAAAAACATTCCCTTTTGTCGTTTAGTAAATGCTTCATAAAAGAAGATTCCTTTTGAATAAACGTAAAAGTCAAAGGGGTTTATACACCGTATAAAATAATGTTGTGTATAAAACAAAATATGCCTCAATGAAAGGAGATTGAGACGAAGTCCCATACCTCGTGTCCGACTTGACTCGATCATTATTTAACCTCCTGAATAATAAACATGAGTTAATTTATACTTTCTTGAGAACCTTTTTCAAGTTAGTTATTCCTTTTATATCACTTATTTCCAAGTCATGAACATTATGTAATTATTTATGTTAATAATGGTTATTTTGTTGATCATTGGTACTTGAGTCAAAAATAAACTCTTTAAAATTAAAAGTTGTTCAGGTGGTAAAATATCTATTATATCCAGAATTATATTCAAGATGTAGATATCATATATATCATATATATCCAGTATATTCATGCATTTATAATATTACATAACATTTATAGGTAAGAAATGAAATGCACCATTCATGGAGACGGTAAGCCGTACGTGTGCATGAACGCTACTGTCATTTCTATTTCATATTTAATGGAGTGAAATCCTAAATATATAAGGGTTTATTATAATTAAAGTATAACCTCATATATAATAACATTAACTCTATCCTTTATACATCCCGCATATGGCATTTACGAATCAAATCACTTTGAGGGGGCGGTAGTCCGCACTTCCTAAAATGAAATTATCGTGTTTACCCACAATGGAAACCATAAAGGTATGCCACACATGAAAAATACAAAAGCATAAGGAAAAAAACCTAATATATATCATATATAAATATAGTTTCATCTTAATGGCCACCTTTGAAGGTGTTAGAAGAATATTGAACAATCATCGTTTCGTGAGGAAGAAATTCTCCATCCACAGAAACAGTATGCTCACTAAAAATTAGATGAAGGTGTGTGTAAGTGTAGCTCTAATACATCTTATTAAAACATCCTAGTATATTTAAGATACCGTTGTTGTTACAAAATAAAGGAACAAAAAGAGTTTAGGGGGTTGGAGAAGCAAAAGAAATCATAAGAACACAATAAAAGACACTACCTTTAAAACAGGTAACTCTTTTTGATTTGAGCTCAAAGGCTTCCTTGGAAAGACTTATGCCCAATGTGAGGATTCTAGGAGTAAGAGAGGGATTTGGAGAGACAAAATGGGCAGGGGTTTTCTTAGTAAATGCTTGAGAGGTGCGGTTAATGTGTTAGAGGTGGGGGCTTTTTATAAGAGGAGAGGAAGGGCACTCTTGGAATGTTATAAAAGGTTACTTTATTATAAAATTATTTTCGGATTTTAAAGGTCCAAAAATTATATATTTCGAGGATAAGGTGATAAGAGTTCTAAATCCACAAATCCAATAGGTTTTTGACAAGTTTAGGTCTTTGATTTTACATTATCTTTTCATTTTATTTAAATCGTTAAATAATGAGGTAATCGCTGCATCATCATGGTGTCATAAATAATTTAATTTATTTAATGTCTAAAAATTATAAAAAAAATATCATGATGTAGGAAATATTTTTATATTTCTAATGAATATTTATAGTAAAAAATATTACTTGTATAACCCCATGTAAAAATTGTTTTAGTAAAACAACACATGTTTGTGACATTTTTATTTTAACATTAAATAAAAAGTTATTAATGTCATTTTCCAACCAATGTGGCTCCATGGGGTCCCCAAGTTGACTCATGGATTTTCGTGGTCATCCATGACACATCCAATAATAGTAGGACATGTGTGAAGGTCATTTCATATTATTAAATCATTATTTTTACCTTAAATTAAAAAAATTACCTCTAATCGCGATTAAAAACATAAAAGTTACAATTCACCAAAAAATTATTTTAATCCCATTGAACCGAATTTTACTTATTAATGACAACCATGTATGTCAGATTTTTCAAATTCAAAACACAGGGGTGGTAAAATTTCATTTAAACGACATATCAGTTCTTTAAGTACCAGTTAGCGGTTTCACTATTCATAAAAAATTAATGTTGTTCAGAAAAATACCAAAACATCACCATAAGCAATATTTGAAATTCTGAATTTCAAAATGATGTCGATTTTAGAAAATTCAAAACATATAAGTTACATTAATTAATTTAATAATTAATTCTCGTTGTCATGTCAAATAGTGTGTTTTTATGAAAGAATATATATCAAAAGATTGACACTAGTTTAAGTCAATTTTCAAAGTAAAATTAATTCCAACAACCACTATTAGATTAAATGGTAAAAATATATTCTAATTTCACTTTAAAACCAATTTAAAAGATATTCTAATCATGTAAATAAATTAGATTAAAAATATGTATTGAATTAAAATACAAAATTTTTCACCATTCATTAAAAAAATGACCTTTATCGGAAAAATACCAAAAATTTACGCAAGGTAAATTTTGATATCCCGATTATAAAGAAGAATTTTATTTGGTCCAATAGAATGTATAAGAGTGACCAAAACAATATTTAATGACGGTTCACCATCAAAAGGCAATAAGTGGACCTTTAGTGAATATTAGAGTATATATGCCTAAAATTGAATTCTTTTCGCATTTTAACCCTTTATCCTTCATTGGATAAATGTAAGAACATTTAAAAAACATATATAATCACATTTGAGTTATTTCTATTTCATTTCCGCAAATAAAACGGCTACGTGTTAACTACCATTTAAAATAATATTATTTTATTACTAGTGTGCAACGTAAGATTTCAAAAAAATTCTTTGTTGCGTATCGGGTACGCTATCGAACACAGAAACCCCTTTAAACTAAAATTAATATTTAATTATCAAATATTAATAAATATGAAAAAAAATTATTCTTTATTTACCTGGGATGTTACAATCAGTATCAAAAAGAGAAACATGTATCTACCATGCAATCAAAACTATAGCTTGAATTGTCAGTGGTCCCACCTTTGATCCTAATGGTGTCTGATCCACCCCATGGAGATCTATGGTCTCTGCCAGAGGATTTTTTCTAGTCTATGGTTGTGCCCTAAAATAGATCTTTCATAAAGATGACCCATCCCTACCACCATGACCACCAAATCCAGATCCCTCCTTCCTTGATGGCTCTGACTGAGCTGGCACTCCTCTTGAATCCATTGATCTTACCCCACTCTGAAGTGGATGTGTCACCCTGCAAAAGCGCTGCAGGTTACCCATAACTAAACATTGATTACATGGATTGAAAGAAAATGATAATTTTTGTTGGATGTAACCCATCCTCCAACACTACTGGAACATGACAGATCTCACATCAGAAGCCACAAATGAAAAAGTTTAGTATGAGTTTCCTGAACATCAAACTTTCTAATTCCCCTTCTCCTCTCGCATCATTTTTTCTCTGAAGAGGTTCCACTTCCCACTAATTATATTGTCCCAAAGAAACTAGACATCCCTTTTCGGTCAATCTTTACCATACATGCATGGTTAACCTCCTGAACATAGGACCTGGGCATAAAGAAGAAAATCTAAAAATATAACTCTGGCCGTAAGACTTTCTCAAAACTTTGTGCTTTCTCCTTCCCATGAGAGACCATTTTAGGAGGATACTGAACAAGCTCAGTGAAAAGGTTGGCTTACCCCATCACATAAAGATATCCCTGAACATTACCCATGAACACTCAGGATCTGGATTATGCCAAGACTTCATGGTAGTAATTTTCATTGAAGATGACCTTGAAATATCCCTAAAACATCTTCTTGATTATCCAAGATTGGAGTACTGATTTCCACCACTTTCGATTGGGACCCTTAAATAGAAAAAATGCACAATTCACCCTGACCTCCTCATGTGTGTCCAAGAACTCAGACATGCACTGGATCTTTTTGATCCATTCCTCTGCTTCCCGGGGGGTTCTATTCTACCATGTAATGTTGGAGGATTTTTTTAGGAACTCCTAGGCCTTTTCCTTAGTAAGACCAATCTCATCTTCTACAATAAGACATGGAATAGGAGTAGGTCATTTTCGTTTATCCTGGACAGCCCGAACTACAACCTATACTAGCCTCTAATAAGGTGGTGAGAGAGAACTCTCTCCAGCTTCCTCACGTGGGTGCATGTGTGCATTCTGGGGAGGCATGTTTCTACAAAAGATGATAGTCACAAGAAAATAATTAGTACAAAAATTCTGAAAATTTCATCAATGTCATCAAATATAAATAATAAATACACATTACAAAGAAAAAATAAATAATTACCCCACCCCAACCCGATGTCCAAATGTAGTCTGCATCCCACATGTCTCACATGAAAGTGATGTCAAACAGAAAATTTGAATTTCCAATGGTGACATAATGTCTAAAAAAATAGGTACAGGGCAAGCACCGTAATCATGACCAAAAATCGTAGTCCCGAATGTCCTAGATATTGTTTATCCTGATTCATCCAAAAATAATAATAAAACCCTAAAACATTTACCTCCTGTGATACCATTTTGTCACGAACAAAATCTGGACAACATCAAAACAAGCAACAAACCTATCCCATAACATGGACCGAAGGGAATTTCCATTCAACATGGGTAGCAATAAGTTCTCAGGTGTCATAGATTTTTTTGGGAATGATTTACCCGAGTGTGGAAACATAAAACTTCAGAAAAAATCGATAAACTGAACATGAAAATTCATGAAAACATTCTTTAAAAAAATCCAAAATTGAATAGATAGGTTTTAACATAAAAAAAGGTCCCTAGATTCATAAATGATTCATAAATGCATCCCCAAGGACTCCAGATGACAAGGGGTTATCACCCACAATAAGTGTCCACAACACCGCACCATTGAAGGGAAATAACAACCCAAACCCCCATCAACCAAGGCAGCACAATTACCTATTTCATTCATGATATAGTCTACTAAAACTCCAAGGGTTTAAGTAAGGTGTGAGAATAATACCAATTGGATTCCACCAAGAGATTACATAGTGTAAGAAATACAAGTTAAAAATTGACACTGTTTTGAGAAGCAAGAGGTGGTGTAAATAATTTCTACAGAATGAAACTTTTAAATTTAAAATTTTTCCAAAGGGAGTATTCAATGCATGAAAAAATTTCAAAAAGATATATATGATACTATATTTTACATCCAAGACCACTATATTCCAATGATAAATACAAAAGAGATAGTGAGCACTAATCTCAGGAACTCCCCTAGGCACTAGTTAGTCTCATACCCCATGTAAATAATATTAATATGTAATGTAACTATAGAAAAACCTATCATCGTTGCATCATCCCATAGTAGGAAAAATAACCTTAATCTATTAGACCCTAACCATCATCAATATTTTTTTTATTATATTCATGATCCATTTTTCTCAGTGAAATAGGGATAAAACTGCTTCGGATCACTAGTGTTCTAGTACAAATCTTCCCTCATAGATACCCAAGTTTCCCCAATTATGCTAAAACCACTTTCACATGTTACACAAATCCATTAAAACATAAAGAAGTAATTTATGGCCATAATAAACTCAACATAGTATCTACACATGATTTTCAACAGATACATCACCCAATAAATCATTTAGAATTTCAATAGAATAACTTCACAAAATTTTACAATGCTTTGCACACAATATCCACTAAAACAACCACTTTTAACACCGTGCACACCCATAATCAAAAAATAATAATTTTCAGCCCTTTTTTTATAAATCCATTAAAAGATTTATATAATAACCCCCATTGGAATAACATATAATAGACATGTAAAACACCCAATTCAATAGAAAATTTTTACCTAAAAATCATTTTATAAAAAAAGTCACTAAAAAATTCAGAAGAATGGATAATGAAGTATAAGTGTAAAAAAATGGAAATTAATCATATCTAACACATCTAGCATTGCTTACACATGGAATCATCTATATAAGTGTCAAAACCCTTGATTCTTTGTGCGAAAGAGCAACCACACCACTGCCACACCAAATGTGACATAGATCAAGCCTAAAACCACAATATTTTACCAAGAAACCGTAGATGAATCCCTATGATAGAATCCCCACTTTCTTGACAATTGGAACATCGAGAATAAATGGAGGAATCCATAAGAAAATGGAAGAAACCCTAAGAAATTTGGACAAAGAAGGAATGAGACCCACTTAAATGAGGGATATTGTAGAAATCGTCTCAAATACAAATGATTTTAAATTAAAAAACAACCTAAAATGAAATTAAGGTTCCAATAGGGTTGAGAATGTCAACTGAGAACTGAAATGGGTGAAATAGAGGAAACAATTGAAGGAGTTATGAAGGAAACAATTTATCTCTTCAAATCATGATGATTTGTGAAATCCAAAGATGTTATGCCATAATTCATGATACATATGAGCCCCAATGAGGCTGAAAAGAAAATGGAGAGGTACTATAAAACATGGAATTGTATCAGAGATGGAATTACCAAAAAATCATAAATATTTAATAACATATTAAATGATCATTTTTTTAACTAGAAATCGGCTTACGGGCTGGCCAAATTCCTTAATGGAAAACCCAAATCAATCATGATTATGGATTCTTAAAGTGTCCAAATAGATATGGTGGTGTTAATATGTCCGGAAACGAAATTTTGGAAGTTGGATGGGTGAAAAATGTTAAAAAAATTAGAGTTATAAAAGAATTGTTTTTATTAAATATGATAATTGACACACAGTTTTGCCCAAATCATGATAACTCACTCATTCCTCCAAAATTTCATGGAAAATCATCATAAAAAATAATGGAAATTAGATCAAATTTACCTTGAAAATAAAATAGGGATGTGACATAGGGTCTCATTATGTATTCCATAATAATATACCACATTAATCAAACCAATAAATATTTAGATTTTAAATAAATAGGCATGAAATTGACAATGAATATTTTAAAAAAAATCCATTCTTTACATTTAAATTGATGGTAATATTTGAAAAAATGGATTAAAAATAATTTATATAAAAAATTTATAGAAATTCATAAGGCATATGTAAAACAATTTACATAAATGAACAAATAATGTGTAAAAAAGTTTACGAATAATGGTATATATCAAAATATTCATAAATTATCAACATGGTCTTCTTCAAATAGGTTAGATATCTTTAGGTTATTGTATCCCAACACACTCAAATAGGTGATCTAAAAAATATATGTCAATACATCCCTTAAACACTAGATAAATAGGACACATCACCAACCCCTTGGAGATGTGATATTTTGCACTATGATTTTTTATTGCTATAATGTGTCAAAAGTGTTTTTTTATAAATAAATCCCTATCTACCTAGGATTTCATGTGATCAAAAAACGGTGAAATTTATATCAAAACTATTAAAAATAAAATAAACCAATTACCTTTTTCAACATTGAAATTTCCATTTAAATAAAAAATGGGGTTTTAATCATATATTGCTCTTTCCATGGATAACACCAACCAATATTCTAATAAAAAATTTAATCTATTTATATCAAATATAAATTTATAATATAATTGAAAATTAAATTTCACAATTTTATTCAATGATTTAATTTCACAATTTTCATTAAATTCCACAATCACGCATGAACTCCTTATATTTGTGTGATTCCCATAACATTCAGGGAAATTAAAATCACAATTCAATGCCAAATTGGTTTTTCATAATCCAATGGAAATAATTTTAATTTAAATCCTGAAATTTATGATTAAATCAATTATACAATATTAAATGGAACCACCTACTGAAACAACATGATCATATCTCACAACTCCCACAAGGTAAACTCTATTAATGAATGTATAAAAAATAGATTGACGAATCATTATACTATTCCCAATATAAAAAATGGAGATTGGATCCTCCAACAACATTGATATCTATCAATACCTATTGAGGATAGAGAAAGAGAGTGTGAGATGTATAGTGTGAGATGAGCTCTTTCTGAGGAAATATCAAATCATGTAATACATGATTCGATCATCCTTGAAGAGGGTTTGGAGGATAAAAAATCTGTCCTTCTGAGCTCTAAGGACTTTTAAGGATATCCAGTCTAAAGTAAAGTTATATAGGGGAAGAATTAGAGGTTTGAAAATTTTTGATTTAATTTTTGGAATAAAATAAATCTATGTGAATGGTTTTTTAGAGGGGCCCTAATATTTTTTCAAATAGATAACCCTAACTATGTGCCCCAATAAAGGGGTTAATAGTTACTACTAGGTGGGAACATGGTTTGTTAAACCATCCACTATATTTGAAAACCATCACATATTATGTTTTCAAAGTTTTCACTAGTAGTGTGCATGGTTTGGGTAAACCATCCACCAACTATTCATAACCCAAGATTCTTCCAAAAATTTCAAAATTTCACTCGAAGAACCCCTAAATGAGACCCATCCAAAGAATGATGAAAATATGGTCAATGAGTTCCTAAAAATAGTAATAGGATTTTATAACCTCCCAACCATAGAAAATTTATGTCCCCATGAATCATTTTGAGAATATTCCAGGTCAAAATTATAATGACACTTCTCTCACATTAGTCACTATCTCTCCCTTTTTTAATGAAGGTTATGCCTTGGTCAATGACCAAATAAAAAATATATATATTATCAAAACAAGGAATTAAATGAGTATAAAAGACATGATTCTTTTACAGTCTCTATCATAATGGGGTAGTAAATAAATATGGAGGTCATCCAACCATGTCGTGACATGGTTGAGTTCAATATTATCCAAGCCATCCACCACCATGTTTTCATAACAAAAGGAATGAATAATAATTTATTTTATTTCCATGGGAAAATGAATATTTTCCATCCGGTGTGTTGTAATAGGCCACGATAGGCGCATCTCACCATTCCAAATAGCATGAACGATGGTAGTCGAGTCACTTTCAATTTAGATGTGGTTCCAACCATGTTTCTTAGTGAAGAAGATATCATAGATCATGCACTTAATTTCATCCTCTAGAGCCGAGGAGATTCCACAAGTTCCATAAAAACATCTAAGAATATTCCAAGAGTGATTTCTTAAAATAGCACTGTAACTCGAAGGGTTTGGGTTGCCTTTTGAAGCACCATCGACATTCACTTTAATCTAACATGGGAGAAGAGCATTATAGAAAACTTCAAAACTGAATATATGATGAGGATAAATTCCATTAACCACATACCAATGTAGAATCCCAAAGTCATTCACTATGTTGCTACAATATCCCTTTTCAATCGAAGCAGCTTCCCAAATAGCTATGAGGATTTGCATCCGACCAGCATCTAAACTATGTGAGTAGTTGTTATGAATAATATAATTCTTATAATACCCAAGTACATGAATAAGATAAAAAACATAAGTAAAAATTGTCTATTGATTGGCTATAAGGATTCGAGATCCAAACAATAATGATGTTGAGAGTTGATTGAGTCGTAAAGTAACCATATGCGCTCAAAAAGATCGAGAACATAATTCTACAGAGTAGTAAAAGTAACAGAAAAATGAAAAATGTGGTTAATTTTTTCACAATATTGGTTACAAAGATGACATTTAGATAAATTATTTATACCAAAAGACTAGATACAAGTGTCAGTGGGAATCCTATTGTGAGAAATATGCCAAATCAGTGTGATTCTCGATGGTTCGAACCATAATTTATTAAAAATTTTATTCCAAATAATTTTATTTATAAAATTAGTAAATCCATAGCTATAAAGTGATTTTTAGTCTGGAATTATATTATGAGCATGTTCCCAAATCAAAATAGCATCAGTGCTTGAAAAATGGTAACAGTCAGTGACATAATTGATTTTTTTAAGTAAATTAAGGCTCTGAAGGCAAACGACCAACATGATAGTATAATTATTATGATTATGATGTTGATTCGGTGAAATAATATATATGAGAGTAGCACCGGACCATTTTCAACCCAGAAATTCATGGGAGAGTCTCTTCTCACCATCCATCTAGAGTTAGACATGATTTTGGAAAAATATTTCTTAATGGAAGTCCATATATAAGAGCTCATATAATTAAAATTTCCCTTATTCGGTTTGTTAAGGAATATATTTTTATGGAAGGAAATGGATCATATTTGTTATAAAATCTATTCCATGTGAGTATGGATTGTAAGGAATCATTAAGGAGTTTGATATTTTTTATATAGAGACTACCCTTCTCCTGAGGTTTGTCAATAAGTATACCAAGGAAAAATCACCAATTTCCTTTCACGCATGCTTCTACTACAAACATTGTTTTTGATGGTTACATTAATTCTTTTAAGAATACTAGCATACCATTTATAATTCATCAAAGAGTATACCATTTTACAAAAAATCGTATATTTTAAAAAGACAAATCCTTCAGCCATAATGTGGGACTTTCCTTTCCAAGATGAAAGTTGGTGGAGGATTTGGTAAATAGATTCAGAAAAATAACAAGATTTTGGTCTGCACAGGAAAATGGGAACACCAAGATAGGTGAAGAGAAGGGATCCTTTGTTAACACCTAAATCAGCAATTATATAGGATATTTTATTATAAGGGAAACTTTTCCCAAAATTGTAATGGATTTTTTCCAATTAACTATTTTAATATAAATCTATTAATTGTGTGAGAGGGAACATTTGCTATTTTTTTAATTATTTTATCCCCATGTAAAAAAGGATTAATATCATACTCTTATAAAAGGTTCGTGGGAATATTCAAATTTCTAGAATCCTTAATCTGATTATGCTTGTTTTTATCAACCATACAAGTGATCAATCCACTTGGGTAATCATCCATAATTGTAACACCCCGAGATTTTATGAGAATTATTCCTTTTAATTTATTTTATGTATTGTGTTTTATGATACCCCACGATTATCTTGCGTTATACGCATCACTGTATTAACTTGCAGTATATGAAACACTAAACATGGATTGTGTTATACACAATTTCATGTTTGTTTGATAGTAGTTATTCTACGCAAAATTGAGTGTATATATATATATTCAATGTATTAATGAAATATGGTTGGATTTTTTTATATTAAACAACAAAGTAGTCATGCACTACACGCAACCCTGACTTGGCTTGCAATACACGCAATCACGACCTTCCTCGATAGCATGTGTTGTACGCAATACCAGGTTTTACTAAACAAAGATATATTATTATAATATTATTACGAACTAGCCGTTATGAATAGTATTAACAAATATTTGAATTTTATAACATTATTATTCATCTTACACATTTTCTTGAACATGGTATAAGAACAAAATAATTTATTCAGGTAAAATAAGTATTTTTGAAAAAATGTAGTTTTTCCACCTTTTGATGGTGCATCCACTTTAAATAAAGTTTTTGATATGTTTATAAGTTAAATTTTCCAAAATAAAATTTTCATTTGGAATCAGGATATAAAATTATACCTTGGATAAAATTTTCATATTATTCTGATAACTTTCATATTTTAATTAATGGTAAAAACACGGTATATTTTAATTTAAAAAAACTTTTTTCATCATAATAATTTATATGGTTAAATTATAATATTTAATTTTTTTAAAGTATAAATAGAATATTTTTTACCATTTAATATAATTTATGTCATTATCATTGATTTTACCTTGAATTCGTAGGTTAAATCAATTCAATCTTTTGCAAGGTTTTTAACAAAAACCCGTTTTCGTTCGACAATGGGATTAATTTTAATTTAATTTCAGAAACTTTTGTGTATTGAATTTCGAAAAATGGATTCCATATTTGAAATCAGTGGGTTAAAATTATGTTAATAGGCTGCTTTTCAATTTTGGGAATTATGAATAGTAACTATGGTAAATTTTATTTACCATAGCTAATGGTAAATAGGGTAATTAAGGGTAAATATAATATTATAAAACTGCCCTAACACATGTCAAAATTATATTGGATGGATAAAAGCCGACCCATATCACCTAAGGGTCTGATTAGATTCCTTTTATGGACTTATAAACATGAAAATAATATTAATTATTATTAAAACCAAAGAGAGTGACAACATGTCACTCTCTTAAATCTTATAAGTATAATAATTTTAATTTAGTGATAAACATCATGAAACTTAGAACTTGAATAGTCTCCAGAAAGATAATAAAATAAACTACATCATAGGAATTTATTTATAATTTTTAGGGACTAAATAATTATCATTAATTGTGACACAATAGTGATGCAGAAATTGTTTATCTATTGAACAATCAAGAATATAGTTTTTATTAAAATAATAGTGACCATAAAAGGCACCAAACCCTGACCAAAACATATTTTCCATGTAAATTTAAATCATAATCATCCAATGGTCTAATATTTGATCATTTTGAGCCGTATAAAAGTGATTATGTCACTTATATTATTTTATTTTAAATGATGCCAAAGTTGTCACCTTCATAATTTAATAAATATTAAAATTTAAATATTGTGATTTTAAGATGATATATTCGAGTAAAAGTATTATTGTGAAAGGTAATAGATTTATCTTCATCATAGGATTTTATTTGTAATTTTTATGCAACAAATATGTATATTAAATAATTATACAAAAATGTTTTAGTAATTATTTTATTAAGAGAAATATCAAATAAATGGATTTAAAAATATTATTATATAAACTATTTAATGTGCTCCACTAATTTTATAGAAACATATGACATGTTATGAATATATTAAATATTTTAGTTAGAAAATATATTTTTTATATGTTTTATTTAAATTCAAATAAATGAATAAAATCACAATTGACACTTGTTATTTTATAAAAATAACATATTATAAAATTGTTTCATAATCACAAAAATATTTAAAAATTATAAATTGAAATTTATATGGTTTATAATTGTTATAAGATATCCAATTATTGACAGTTCACAACAAATAAGTAATTATCTATAATAATTAAAAATTTATAATGTTATTACCACAAATAAAATTTAATTGATTAAATAAGGATAAATCAAGTTGATAATGTTTAAAATAAATTCTTAAAATGTCTAAATTTTATTGGTTGAGGAGATTAAAACCCTATCTCATTTAATATTTGGATTTTAGTCATTTTGGATGTTTTTATGTGGGTTTGGGATTTAATATAAATTATTATTTTCTTATATTTCCAAAGGTGCCCCTCTCCTCCCTTATAAAAGGGCACCTCCTCCCTCTCATCCTCACACCAATTTGAGCCTTCAAGCTTGGCCAAACTCTGCCCATTTCACTTCCCCACTTCCTTAGAAACATATTATATGTACTGGTCTTCTCAAAAGACCAACTCTAGTGCCAAAATAGAATGTTTAAAGGAGGAACTTCGAGAAAGAGGAGGTTCGGATACGTAAGAAGCATATCGGACCTAAGGTTAAGGATAATTTTGCAAATCTCATTTTTATCCAAGATTGCTTATTCATAAGTATTTACTGGGGTTATTTCTATCATCCAAGTCCATGTTTTATAAAATTGAATTCATTTATGTTTAATGTCCTTTTACTCATTTTGACTTTTACCCCATGGTATGGAAGGAATCATTCTTTTATTTACCCTACAAGGTACTTTTTGACTTTTCCAACAAAAGTACAAGAAGAATGTTTTTTATCGTATACGGAATGGGAGGATGTTTACGGTTTTATAAAGCCTTATTTTCATGAAGTTTCTTCCAAAATATTTCCTAAATATTTTAAAAAAATCCTTTTCTTTTAAAATGGAATGTCATTTTGTGAAAAGAAAATGATTTTGAAGAAAAAAGGATATTTTCGTCAAGAATTCATTTCAAGTGTTTTATCAAACCCATTTTCATCTAAGATGACATTATTTCACTTGGGTATGTTTCAAGTATCATGTCTCTATGATTTATATGGTTTCAATTTTCTAATAACGAAATGATATCCAATTTTTTTCTATGGATTACGTTATGATGGAATGATATTTATGAAACCCATTTTATTCTTGGGTTATGATGAATGATTTATGTTTATATTGTGGCACATGAAAGAATGATTTCAATATGAGATCGGTGGGACCTATATCTCCCTCCAATGAAATGGGTAATGATTTATATCTCATGAGATAGGCATGGCTGGAACGGTAAGTTAATCCGGTTCAGTATTACAGGTCTGGAACGAGGTGTGAACTCGATTCCGAAAGGGACTTTGTCCAATAAGATGGTCTTGGAAGAAATTCCTTGGATACTATGTATATCATTACATGTTCTGAATGGATCCCAAAATTACATGTTTTATTCCCATGCTATTTTATCAAGATTTATGGTCCATTATAATCTATGCATTATGTACTTCCATGTTGTATGTTGTCGATTAAGATTTGGATGTTTAAACATCATGTTCATGTTTTTATGTTCAAATGTATATGGTATGTTTTATCTTATCCATGCTTACCCTTAATATGAATTTGAGATCACCATTTTTATGTTTTATTTTCCCACATGATTAAAAGAAATGTTTTAGGTAAGGAAACAAAAAGTAGAAGATCTTTATGGGAGATGTTGAAGATCTTTCACCATGATTAGAAGATTACATTCCACGTTTCCAAGGACACTAAAATATTACGGTCCTTGTGTGTCTGTTTTTGTTATGTATTAAGTATTCCGAAAAAGTAATGTATTGTCCATGTACGTCAAGCTTCGGGTCTCTATAGTTTGTATCAGAGGAAATGTTTAGCCAACCTTTGGAAACTAGGATTCGAAAACATTAGTGAGATCCCTAGATATATTTCTATGGTATGTCTAGGGATGTCCCTATGGATAAGTATATGTATAGGATATAGTCCTAGAACTATGGTAACGATCTCAGAATTTAACCAACGATGTTAGATATTGAGGGTACTCCCCCTTTACTATGTTGTTTTCCCTAGAACGATTTTTACCTCTCACACTATTCTTTTTGGGTTTTAGAAAACCGTTGGAAAAAATATGATTCACGATAATAGTGGATATGATGGACAATGGAATGATATTATTCATGAGGAACCAAATGAAATGGGATTTTAAAGTACAAACATCATTATTATGCCGAATCAGCAATCTCATAATATGATCAATAAACTCCAATTTTCTAAGTTTCCTGACTTGGATAATAAAAGAATGATGAAGTTTCATGATTAATATAGAGGAAAGAATGTTCAATTTCCCTCATGTAAATCATGTGGGAAGAGGGATCAGGGAGAATGTTTCAAAGGAACTGGAAGATGCTTTGGGTGTGGAAAAGAAGAACACAAAGCCAGTAAGTGCAAAGGAAAAGGTTCAGTTAACACCATGGACAAGTATAATGGTATTGCTACGACATCAAAAATGACTACATGTTTTAAATGTGGAATGTATGGGTATTATGCAAACCAATTCCCTAAGGGAAAATCTCATGAAGAGAATCAGCATGGTCATATGAGTAGTATTTATGTGGATGATGATGAAGACACTACAAATGGAATATGAGATGAAAGAAATGATGAAGCTCAGTTAGTGGTTTAATATGTTAGTGGAATGATTGTATGTTTATAAAGAATAATGTATTGTTCTATGGAATAAATAATCATATAAGGATTGTTACACTATTATTTTTCCTAAAGTATTTGAAAGTATATGTTTAATGGTACCGATAACCATGAAAGGTTAATTCAGATATATTTAGAAATTTGATGATATGCACATAATGAAAGGATAAGAAGATAATGAGATGTTTGATTTTATTCATGAGCTCATGACTGCTATAAGGACTAATTGATATTATGTTTTGAGTATATAGAATTTTTGGGATTTTGGTATCTGGAATGTGTTAAAATTTAACAACATTCATGTTTTCACTAAGGTTTAATGGGTATTCATTCTTCAAGAGAATACATGATTAAGGTATTCACATGATTATAATTTGACCAACAAGATATATCTTATGATATATTGGGGATAAATGATGGCATTCACGTGATTGTTATGTGACATTTCAAGTAATAATTTTTTTATACTATGATCTTGGACTGAATTATTTTAGATAAGCCTAATGATTGGAATGGATTATGTTGGACATAAGTTAGTATTGTTTAAGGATAGAACATTTTTTGATATTATTGATGGGATGTTATAGTAATGTAGTTTTAGAAAAATGATAACCTGCAGGACGGGAGACATCCCATCGGGTCGGACAAGGCTGTGGGAATCGAACACACAACTAAAGTGCGACAGGCCTTTACCGCCTACCACTGGCCTACAGGAAGTCCTTATTTAGTATAAACTAGTTTTATTATATTAAGCAGTATGATATATGAAGTATGAGACCATTTTAGGAACCATATATGATTAATCCCACTATAGATGGAATTATGTATTTTCTATCCTTTTGTTTGAGACGGATGGAATGACCCATCATTCTTTCACATCATCTGCTAACACTTCATGAATGAAAAATTCAACTTCATTTCTTTAAGAGATGAAGTGGAAATTGTCTAAAGAATGACAAACGATGAGACTGTACCAAAATCATGAAAGTATTTCTTCTAATTCCAATTTCATCAACATTAGGGAAATGATATTGAAAACCAAAAATGTTATCAAAGATCACTTATATCCAATGAATCAGATGGTACCATAGATCATCAAAAATCTATGGCTTTGTGGTTAATGGATTTTTCATAGCCGTGTTCTCTACCACTCTCCCTCAGAACTTGATGGTTAGATTTTTCTTCCATATCCATATTTTCACCTATGTTATCCTATATGGAAACCCAGTGATGAGTGTCTTTGGGTAATCTTTACACTTCATAAATTATTTTTTAAAATTACGTTTTAGTATTCCTTTTTACGATGTGGGTTTCTATAAATAGTAAACGATTTATAACCCCGATGAATTTTGAGGGAGAAATTAATTTTAATGGGGGTAGAATATAACACCCCAAGATTTTATGAGAAGTATTATTTTTAATTTATTTGATTTATTGGGTTTTATGAAACCCCAAGATTATCTTGCATTATACGCAACACTGTATTATCTTGCAGTATATGCAACACTAATCTTGGATCATGTTACACACAATTTCAAGTATGTTTGATAGTAGTTATTCTACACAACATTGAGTGTATATATATATATTCAATGTATTAATGATCTATGGTTGGATTCTGTTATATTAAACAAAAAAGGAGTCTTTCACTACACACAACCCTGACTTGTCTTGCATTACACGCAATCGCGACCTTCTTCGATAGCGTGTGTTGTACGCAATACCGGGTTTTACTAAACAACAATATATTATTATAATATTATTACGAACTCGCCTTTATGAATAGTATTAACTAAATTTTGAATTTTATAAAATTATTATTCATCTTACACATTTTCTATAACTAAGTATAAGAACAAAATAAATTTTTTGGGTAAAATAATTATTTTTCAAAAAATGTAGTTTTGCCGCCTTTTGATGGTGCACCGACACTAAATATAGTTTTTTACATGTTTATAAGATCAATTTTACAAAATAAAATTATTATTTGGAATCAGGATATAAAATTTTACCTTGGATAAAATTTTCATATTATTCTGATAACTTTCATATTTTAATGAATAGTAAAAACACGCTATATTTTAATTAAAAAATACTTTTTTCATCGTAATAATTTATATGGTTAAATTATAATATTTAATGGTTTTAAAGTATAAATAGAATATTTTTTTACCATTAAATATAATTTATTTCATTATCATTTATTTTACCCTGATTTCGTAGGTTAAATCAATTCAATATTTTGCAAGGTTTTAAACAAAAATCCGTTTTCTTTCGACAACGAGATTGTTTTTAATTTAATTTAGGCAACTTTTGTGTATTGAATTTCGAAAAATGGATTCCATATTTGGAATAAGTGGGTTAAAATTATGTTAATAGGATACATCTTTATTTTGGGAATTGTGAATAGTAACTACGGTAAATTTTATTTACCATAGTTAAAGATAAATCGGGTAATTAAGGGTAAATATAATATTATAAAATTTCCCTAACACATGCCAAAATTATATTGGATGGCTAAAATTCGACCCATATCACCTAAGGGTCGGATTAGATTCATTTTATGGACTTTTGACAATGAAAATAATTTTATTATTATTAAAACCAAAGAAAGTGACAACATGTCACTCTCTTAAATCTTATAAGTATAATAATTTTACTATAGTGGTAAAAATCATGAATAATTAAACATTAATAATATCCAGAAATATAATAAAATTATCTACATCATATGAATTTATTTATAATTTTTAGGGATTAAATAATTATCATTAATTGTGACACAATAGTGATGCAGAAATTGTTTATCTAGTGAAAAATCAAGAATATAGTTTTTATTAAACTAATAGTGACCATAAAAGGCACAAAACCATGAACAAAAATTATTTTTCATGTAACTATAAACCAAAATCATCCAATGGTCGATTATTTGACCATTTGGAGCCTTATAAAAGCGATTATGACACTTATATTATTTTATTTTAAATGATGCCAAAGTTGTCACCTTCATAATTTAATAAATATTACAATTTAAATATTGTGATTTTAAGATGATAAATTAGAGTAAAAGTATTATTGTGAAAGGTAATAGATTTATCTTCATCACCGGATTTTATTTGTAATTTTTATGCAACAAAATAAGTATAATAAATAATTATACAAAAATATTTTAGTAATTATTTTATTAAGACAAATATCAAATAAATGGTTTTAAAAATATTAAAATAAATATTATATGAACTATTTAATGTGCTCCACTAGTTTTATAGATAAATATGACATGTGATGAATCTATTAAATCTTTTATTTCAAACATATCTTCATTATATGTTTTATTTAAATTCAAATAAATGAATAGTGTCAAAATTGACACTATTGTTATTTTATAAAAATAACATATTATAAAATTGTTTAAAAATCACAAAAATATTTAAAAATTATAAATTGAAATTTATATGTTCTACAATGTTATAAATTATCCAATTATTGACAATTCACAACAAATAAGTAATTATTTATAATAATTTAAAATTTATAATGTTATTATCAAAAATTAAATTAAATTTTTTAAATAATGATAAATCAAGTTGATAATGTTTTAAATAAATTCCTAAAATGTCTAAATAATATTGGTTGATGAGATTACAACCCTATCTAATCTAATATTCATATTTGAGTCATTTTGGAATTTTTTATGTGGGGTTGGTATATAATATAAATTAATATTTTCTTATATTCCCAAAGGTTCCCCTCTCCTCCCTTATAAAATGGCACCTCCTCCCTCTCATCCTCACACCAATTTGAACCTTCAATCTCGGCCACCCACTACCCATTTCACTTCCCCACATCCTTAAAAACCTACTATAGGTACTGGTCTTCTCAAAATTCAAAATCTACTTCCAAAAGAGAAAGTTTAAAGGAGGCACTTCGAGAAAGAGGAGGTTCAGATACGTACGAAGCATATCAGACCTAAGGTAAGGGATAATTTTTCAAATCTCATTTTTATCTGATATTGCTTATTTGTAAGTATTTACTGGGGTTATTGCTATCATCCATGTCCATTTTTTATAAAAGTGTATTCATGTATGTTTATAGTCCTTTTTACCCATTTTTACTTTTACCCAATGGTATGGAAGGAATCTTTCTTTTATTTACCCTACAAGGTACTTTTTGACATTTCCTACAAAAGTACGAGAACAATATTTTTTTAACGTATATGGAATGAAAGTATTTTTATGGTTTTATAATGCCTTATTTTCATGAAGCTTCCACCAAAAGCTTTCATGACCAATTTCAAAAAAAAATCATTTTCTTTTAAATTTGCATGAATTTTTTTGAAAAGAAAATGATTTTGAAGAAAAAAGGATATTTTCCTCAAAAATTCATTTCAAGTGTTTTATCAAAACCATTTTCATCTATGAGGACATTATTTCACATGTGTATGTTTCAGGTATCATGTCTCTATGATTTACATGGTTTCACTTTTCTAATGATGAAATGATATCCAATTTTTTGAATGGATTACGTTATGATGGAATGATGTTTATGAAACCCATTTTATTCTTGGGTTGTGATGAATGATTTATGTTTATATTGCGGAACACGAATTAATGATTTCAATATGAGATGGTTGGGACCTATATCTCCCTCCAATTCATTGGGTAAATATTTATATCTTATGAGATAGACATGGCTGGAATTGTAAGTTAATCTGGTTCAGTATTACAGGACATGAACGAGGAGTGAAATCGATTCCAAAAGGGACTTTGTCCACTAAGATGGTCTTGGTAGCAATTCCTTGTCTAATATGGAAATTATTACATGTACTTAATGGATGCCACAATTACATGTTTTATTCCCATGCTATTTTATCATGATTTATGTTCCATTATGATCTATGACTTATGTAATTCCATGTTTTATGTCTCTGCTTAAGATTTTGCTATTTAAACATTATGTTCATGTTTTTATGTTCAAATGTATATGGTATGTTTTATTTTATCCATTCTTACCCTTACTGAGCATTTGAGCTCACCCTTTTTATGTTTTATTTTCCCCCAGGATTAAAAGAATGGTTTTAGGTAAGGAATCAAAAAGTGGAAGATCATTATGGGAGATGTTGAAGATATTTCACCACGATTAGAAGATTACGTTCCAAGTTTCCAAAGACACTAAACTATTACGGTCCTTGTGTGTCTGTTTTTGTTATGTATTAAGTATTCTGAAAATTAATGTATTGTCCATGTACATCAAGCTTCGGGTCTCTACAATAATTTTGAAATGAATGGCTGAGAGAGGGTCACCTTGTCTGACAACTTTGGTGCCTTTTAAACAACCATTTGGATATTTATTAACAAGGATGGATATGATGAATTATTTAAAAAGAGTTTTAATTCTACTGATAATGGTATACATAAACCTTATGTTATAATGGAAAATGAATATAAATCTCCAATCCATGGCATCGAAGGCCCCCAAGATATCAATTTTAATTGAAATATTTCTATACTTATTAGTCCTATTTAATTATTTTGTACATTAACTAGAAAGAAAAATACATCTGGATTGGACCCGCCTTTAACAAAGCCAAATTGGATACATGAAACTATTTTATTGATAATAGAATAATATCTATTAGAAATATGTATGGTGATAATTTTATAATGAGCAATGTTTAAAGAAATTTGTCTGAATTGGTGAATTTATACATAATTATCCACTCTTTGGATCAAGGAGAGAAACAATTCATTCAACCCATGATGAAGCATACCACTAGAAAAGAAATTCCTAACTAGCCTAAAAATGACATTTTGAATAACATCAAAAATTTATAATAGAATAAATTATTGAAACCATCATGGCCCTGAGCACTATCATGATTTAAGCTGAAGACTATGTCTCTGATCTCATGATAAGAAGGATTCATGTAAGAAAATATTTATCCTCAACATTGACCACAACTGGGATTTCATCAGGTTGAAGGTCGATGTTGGTGGTAGCTCCATTGATGATATTTTCAAAATAAGAGACTAAATGATTGTAAACTCTATTCTCACTATCAAATAGGTTTTCCCCATCTCTCGGGAATGAAATAGGGCTTTTCAGATTCATTTATGGGAGTTATAAAATATAGTGCTTCTGGAACCATCTGTGAACCATTTGGTTTGTAATTTGTTTTCTCATGTTATATTTAATGGTTAGAAAGGAATAAAGTTTTGTTGTAATATTTATATCATGTTGTGAATCAGTGAAAAAATAGGTTCATGTAGTGGTGTTTTGAAGTTTCATATGTTCTTATTCCAGTTGAGGAATATCATTACAAATATCATTGGATTTGGTACTACACCAATCTTTAAGGATCTATTTGAGTTTTTTTATTTAGTGGTACATGAAAAATAATCATTAAAGTGTTTCATGAATGTCCAAGATTGATTAATAATTTTAACACAATCAGGGACAGAATACAAGTGTTGTTAAATGTGAATGGAAGATCAAACTTCTAGTGACTGATAGAGAGAATGACTAGGATTGGATGGCATTCATAATTATGTTTACGATTTTTTATGGTAGAAATGGTTTTCCACTTATCTAGATCTATATAATTTGAAAAATCTCTGTCCAATTTTCTAACCACCATTATGTTTTAGTGTCTATGTTACCACGTATACGAGGCACTAGTTAGATTAATTTCAAAAAGGTTTTTATCCACAATAGAATATTTAAACTCCCTAGAATATATAGTGGAGTGAGTTGGTCCCATTTTCTCACTTGGGGAAATAATAGTATTAATGTCACCAACCAAAAACCAAGGGTCTTGTGAACAAATGCCTAAGAATGAATGGACATTCAAAATTTGTCTCATGTCTTGTTATCGTTTCACAGCATAGATAAAAGAACAACAAATATGAGAGTGGTCAACAATAAAATCAAAAGTGATCAAAAGCTCTGATGTATGGAAAGAATTAACATTCCAGAGAGTATAGTGAGTAAATACCCAAAGGGATTCAATGGAAGAACAGTTTTTACAAGCACCTAAGTAGTTATAAATAGACTAAAAATGATATGAAAAATTAGAGGATAAACATATCATAGGTTCATCAATCGGAAACACTTTTTGATGATGAGTAGTAATAAATCATTAAAAAACAATAAATATGTCAGAGTTCGCAATGCCCTAAAAATTCAGAAACAAAATATTCATTAGAACCTATTTTTGGGTTTGGAAGCCCCTTTCTCTTATTCCTTGAACCCTTCCACCTGGAAGATCCTATAAAATATTTGGCCAAGCTTGATGGCAAATATTTCCTGACTTACTCGTAGTAGTAACAAGATAAATGTTAGTAGAATATGTATTTGCCTTAGCATTTATTGATTTTAGCAATATATGATCTATAGGATAATTCAATTGCCTATTATCTAAAATATTCATAGAGCACTCAACCTGAAATGTAGGAAAGTCTTTGAAAGGTAGATAAGTGTCTGAGTTTGAAGTGCACTGGGTGAATTCATTATAATCAATGGTATCTATTTCACTACCTACACCTAAAAATGAAATAATGGGGTTTTACTTGACCTCAGTAGTTGCAGGAATACAATCATGTTCAGTAAGAACAGTGGGTTGATGCTCCAAAACAGAAAAATTTATAATGATATCATTCTATAATTGCAAGGCAAAATGAGTGATCTGTACTTGAGAATGATGGGTGCCCCCTATCCCATTAGCTATGTGATGTGAGATACCAACATATTGGTCACCCCTATCACTATTTGGGAGAACAGATAGGTTTGTTTTGGCGTTGTGTTTAGAAGGTGCGTTGGAGGAGTCAGGGGACTTATTGGTTGTTGTAGCCATTATGTGTGACTCCTTCAACAATGGTTCTGTCCCATGTTGAGTCAGTTTATGGATCCCCATAATAATATATTCAAATTACTCAATAAAATAGTATTCTTTAGCTTCTTGATCTTCTTCTTCGAGTAATTATGCCCAAGATATCCCCACATTATCTCCATTTGGATTCAAATTCTTTGACTTCATCAACAATTTTTCAGTTTTATTCATGGAGGGATCTAGTTTATCAATGATATGAAATGTTTCCTTCTTTTGTTTTCTAATTTCAGTCCATTAAAATTCAATTGGTTGGGTGAATTGTTTCTTTAACACTCTACATTTTAAAATAATAATTCCCTATGATCTTACAAATATCACAAAATGGTGGCTTACGATCATATTCAATTCTATATTCTATTAAATAATAATTTGTATTGAAGGGGATTTTCTGAAGTAGATTAGATTCTAATATCACTTCTATTATAACTCTAGTAAATATACCTAGCTCACCATCCAATTTTCGTTGATCGATATTAAGGGGAGTGCCTATGCAAGAGGATATGTCATTTAAAATCATCGGGTGCCAAACGTACCAATTTAGACCATGAAATCTAACCCAAATCAGGCAAGTAGTGTTCTTATGAGGATAAAAATTTAAAGCATAATCCCAATCAGAATTACCATATAGACTATGTTTGAGATGAGTATTTCATATCTTCCAGAATCTATCTAATTCATCCTACGATGTAATAAGTATATGAAAATATCCATTCCATATACGTATGAGCTTCCAATTTTAAAAACCCCATCAATAAGCAATTTTATGCTTAAGATCCAAATAAGACCATGGATTATCACATTTTATCTAAGAGATGCATCCTATAACTGAGGGCTTAAACATTTGGGCTCTTTGTGGAAGTGCTTCTGGGTTATCCCCAACTGAAAATCCTCCAACATTTAGAATTTTTAATGAAGGAGGTTTCACAGATGAAATCTAGATAATATTCTCACCTTTGAGAACCTCAGGGAAAGAAATTATGTTGGATGAATCGATTGTACCATGAGTAGGATCAGCTTCTTCATGAGGGGGTGGGGGGTTCTTCCTTCATTTCCAAAGACATAAGATCAAAAGAAAACCCCCATTAAGGTTCAAATGATTCCATGAATCACCCAATCTAGCGAGGAGAATGATGACCATCACTAAGAACGTTAGATTTAGGGTTTTCATGCCATGATTCCATCTATCCTCATAAAGAGACTCTTCATATTTTCTCCCCATTCATTTGTATCCAAAATTAGCATTTAATTTTTTTTCTAAATACACACAAGTTTTTAGTGTCTATCTCTCTTTCATGCACAAATCATGATTATTTGAATCATTCTTTCATATCACTCAAAACAACAATACATTCCTCCCATGATGTACTTTTGTTTTAGAATAAAATATCTTAACTAGATGCTCAGTAACTGATAAATCAGACTCAATGGTAAGATCACTCTTGAATAGAACATGAGATTGACTGTAAAGATACTTTCATTTCTGATATACAAGGAAAATATTATGTATCAACATCAAATATGGATGGAGTGCTGAATGATAAACCAATTTTTCCACCAACTCAACATCCTCAAAAGGTCCTACAAAATGAGGAGCATGTGTCCCTAACGTCCAAATCCATCAAATACAAAAACAAGGATAATATTTCAAGAACACATGATGTAATTTATCTATACTAGATTCCAATAAACTGATGCCCTAAGCTACTTCAACACATGAACTCCGTCAGACCACCCAATATGCTAGAGGCTACCAACTAGTAGTGAGGGTATAATACTTCATGTTGGGAGACTATACCCACTTTGTTAGAGTGAACCAATATTGATAAAGTATAATGTAAAGGAAACATAGAGAATTAATAAACATTAAACATGCATTGCCAACCATTTCACAAAACAAGTTACAATCCCAGAATCAAACAGTACATATGTAATGCCTTTTCATACAATTCCATGTGTAAGGAATACAATAAAATAGATAAATAGAAGAATGTATTAAATGAATCATGACTTTATCTCTGGATCCATCATACATTAACATCCCATTCCCAAATCAACCCTCTAGGATATGGCCATTTCAATTTTATTATCTTGCAACCACAAAATATGTTCATGTACCCAATTACGGCCCATGTAGGGAATGAAAACAACATTGTAGGCCACCACCATGGGTGAAAACAAAATATCCAGTCTAAACAGATAGTGTATTCATATTTTAAAATGAACAGAAAGATAAAAAATATGTAAAACATATTCTATTTGTTAAAAAGTCACTTAAACTAATTTCATCATTTATTCATTGGGTTAAGCATTTTCATCAATTTAACATAGGATTATGCCCTCAGAATAAAAAATTTATAAGGGAATGAATTGGGGTTCCTATATAACTTGGGAAAATTCATTACACAATCACTTCATAAAACTGACAATGGATCAATTTTCTAGGTAGTCACAACACATAAAATTTGTTAGGGGAATTTGGCCTCATTCCTCTCATCAACACAAGCATAAAAAATGGTGGGGTTTAGAGACCCATTATAACCCATAAAATGGGCATAGATCCTGAATTCCAATACACCACACATACTATCAAGCAAAGTGCATATTATTATTTAATCATTTACAAAATATTCCAATTCACAAACCACATTCATTAAATACAAATAACAAACAAAATTCATAGATATTCAACATACAAATCATCTTCATTCCTTAAACCATTATCCCATTTACAATTTATAATTCATGGCACAATAAAACATTAATGTTATATCAAACATTGAATATTCCATGTTATCAATTATACACAACTCTATATATTTCATTTCTCAATTTTTACCAGTAAACTAAATACAATCTCATGGATTTTCCTTCCATAGACCCATGTGAATGAGCTATATATAAATTTCAATGGTTTTATATTAGTTATATTTTCAATTAAAATTAAAATTCCAAAACCCATCTTCGTGAATATTGTACCCCCAATGGGTGACCTCTTTCCAGGTCCAGTAATCCTCAATGAATCCCATAGGGATTATGAGTTGTTAAATACATCATCTAAAAAATCAACTTAACATATCACACCTATGAAAGAAAAAATTACAATAAAAAGGAACCAACATCAAAGCTAGTTACACAAGAACCCAAATTAAGACCATGGGTTATAACTTTTAGACCACCTACCATGATTTTAGAGACAATTGAATGTTCAAACTGAGACATTGATTCGTATTAGAGAACCCCTCAAATCCCCAACCTATGATCCTCTAGAGAAAAATGGATATAGGGATTTGGAAGATAAATATTTTCAACCTATTCCCTATTATCAAAAATAGAATAAAGAGATGTGTTAGACTCCCTCTGAGCTTGGATTCTCAACCAACACTGCTCCAAATGACATAGAAATGTGGGAGATCTGTCCTTGTGAGATCATTTGAGATTTGGATAATATCTAGGGATACTAGTAAAATAATGGAGGAAAATCATGAGTTAGAATACATAAGTCATGAAAGGGAAAATATTAAATTCTAACTATTAAATGGGTGAAACGTTTGGCCACACGTTGGGACAACCCGTGCGCCAACCATGCTTGACTCTCTATCCAAGAGGGGTCCATACCACATGGTTACCTGGGTATCCAATACGGTTTGAACAATATCATGGTGACCATGTGGTATGGATCTATCCAAGTCCACATGGATTTTTCCTTCCCATTATAATTGTATCTTAACTCATGCACCCCCTCTTCCAGGCATGTATGATTAGTATGCACATATACTACTATCTATGCGAGAACCAAGAAACATAAACTAAAAAGAATCATTTCCCGTTTTTCATGAGAGGAACCCATTTGACACCACCAATACTCCTTAAACAACTTGGAAACATTTAATTAACCACATTTAAGTTATTTAATCCATGACATTAAACAATAATGTACCTCAATGAAATACAGGATCATACAACATCTCTATATTATAACATCATGTCCTCAATCCACATTCTAAAGAATCACTGAGCTTCCTTGGTTAATAGAATAGGCAACTGGGGCCACATATTTGTCTTTATATCCCAAGTCTCTTCTAGAACATTTCAATGATTCCAAGAAACTCGAACCAAAGGAATGATCGTTATCTATAAGTCATTTTCACTACAATGCACAATATGAACTAGAATATCTTCAAATGAAACATTTTCTTCAAGCTCAAATTCTTATACATAAATCACATGAGATGAATTTGGCTGATACTTCTGATTCTTTGACACATGAAAAACATCATGTATTGCACAAAACCACAATAGAATATCCAATTGGTACAATACCGGTCAGATTCTCTTCACAATCTAAAACTAACCCACATACATAGCCACCAATTTAGCATATTCTAAAATCTAACAATTTCGCAACCTGGGATATATATGAAGGAGTTGAAAAATAACTACCATAAACTCTAGGGATCAGCAATTCCGCTCTACATATGACTTCTTCATAATCTGAGTTGTATCTATATGCTTCTGAATCAACAAATCTTATTCTCATGTATATTACATTAGACTCAATCCCAAAAATTATGGTCCCCTCCCTAAATATGAAATATTAGTGATCAACAGATCCTCCTATAGATCCCCTCATATGGTTCCATATGAATCATTTCCTAGTAACTATTGTTATATGAAAACTCAATGAGTTCCATGTGACTCTCCGAAGAATCACCAAATTTTAGAACACATTCCCTCATCATGCCATCGAGAATATGAATATTACGTTTTGAATTCCTCTCTATCTATGGGTGGAACGAGATATTAAAAAACACATGGGTACCAAGTGCCTTCAATAACCCATTATAAAAGTGATATGTACAACAGAGATCACAATCCAAAAATATAGTTCCGGTAACCCCATTCAACGTCACTATCTATCGAATATAAAAATCACCCCACTAGTCAATGTTAAAAATATATTCAATTGGTAGAAAATGCACCCCTTATTCAACCAATACACAACTACAAGTATTGAATCATTATTTTGAGGAATAAAATAAAGACCCAAAAAAAGATCAATCATCATTTCATCCAATTTTTATTCTAAAATGGGAAAATGCTTAAAAAAACACCCATGAACTAATGCTCAGCCTTTACCTGTATAAAGTTATAACACCACACCATGACAACTGCAACCAAATTATTCTTCATTCAATGGAAATATTGTTGATGAATGTTATGATACATTTTGGTTAAAGCATATCGAAATTCCAACATTGAGGCATGAAACACTTGTGTAAACTCTTCCCATTAATATGTATGGATGACAACATTTTGAAAAAAATTACAAATATCTTCATTAAAAATAGTCCAACCGGAAGGTAACTCCCCAAATTCAATACATTCCCTCAGGTCCAAACAAACCAGATCCTCATATTTATTCTTTTCGATCAAGCCTAGAATTATGGGCACCATTTCCAAAGATGAATGTGAAATCTATCTGTACCCATTCAAAACCTATCAGTGCATATGAGGAAAAAATTCCATCATATTCCATTAGTAAGTAGATTCAAAAATATCCTAATTTTGGGTCTTCTGACTCAAAGAATACACAACAATATTCCTTTTCTGAGTGTATAAACTAGATCAAAATTGAAGGACTATATGTACTCAACGCATATTCATTATTAATGATTCCAATCATTTTGGGAGAAGATATAATTATGAATTTTTTGATATCTTTATAGTGAAATAGATTATCCCAATAAGTAATGATTCCAAAAATTAATTCATAAACCACTATAGCCAAATTTAGGCCATGCATAGGGTAGTCCCATTCATGAGGCCTCATCTACTAAGACCCATACATCACAACATAGCCATTCTGCATCCACACATCCCCAATCCTCACAACTAATGCATCACAAGAAAATTTATACTTCTTAATGGGCTTGAATATGATCAAAATTAGGGCATTCACTGACCTACTGCTTACATATTATAAGGAATTTATACATGCCCTACTCTATTCATACTTGATTCCCCTATTGGTCAGGAATGAGATTATTTCTCCAAAACATGAAATGCCTTTGATAATCCTTTTTTAATATCTATAAAAACCAATAAAACCTATAAAATAAAAACAATTCTAGGGATACTCTTATGATACAATAGATTTCACTTTCTAAGGGTCCAGAGACACACCTCCCTTGAAGATGATGTGACCCAAGTAATGTACCTTTTCAATAAAAACAATGTTTGGATAGATTTTTTATAGATTCTACTATCTTAGTTTACCCAAAATGGTGTAAATGTGTGTTGGAATGGTCATAATGTCTCTTATATTATAAAAAGATATCATCCACAAATACAACTACAAAGTAGTCTAGGTATGGGTGGAAAATTTTGTACATCAGGGCCATAAACACTACTGGTGAATTAGTCTAGATGAATGAAATCACATAAAAATCATACAGCTCATTCATACTCTAAGATACATTATGTGGTATAGTAGAAAGTATCACCCTTAGGTGATGATACCCTGATCTCATGTCAATTCTATATAAATCTAAAGCACCTAAATGTTTGTCAAAAAGATCATCAATTAATGGAAGAGGATATATTATTAGCCACAATCTGATTAAACCTATGATAATATGTTCAGAACCATGAAAATCCATCAGCATTCATTGAAAACATAACAACACATCCCCCAAGGTGACATATTCAGATGAATGAATCCTTTGATTTCTAATTCATTAAAATGATTTATTTGTTCCTATAGATCTAATAGTTGTATCCTTTATGGTATAATTGAAATGGGCCCTTCTCCTAGAATTTATTCTATCATGAATTCAACATCTCTCTCAAATGGAATCCCTTGAAATTCATCTAGAAACACCAAATGAAATTGATCAACCACTGTAGGCAGGTAAATATTCTATACTCCCACGCAATCTAAGATAAGGCTTACCACATGTGTTTTGAGTTCACCATATGACTTACTGAATGGCACTGCCCGACCTACATTGATATCCCATTCACTATGGGGAACATATATACTCCACTCCATGAATGTGAACACTCCCCTATGATGGTAACATTACATAAGGCCCTAGTAAATCACTAGAAAACTTATTTCCAATATGAAATAATATTTTATATTTAAAGCATAATCAAGTCCTACAGAAAATGGTACCCACCATATTTAAGGGAAAACTACTTACAATGCCAGATATTTTCTACCCCCACCCCTACTAGTATAATAATAAATATAACCACACACATATTTTCCATTACTAGGCCCAAAAACTCATTAATTGATAAGATATAAATGTTTGAGAGGCACCTATATGAAATAAATCACTAGAAAGAATTGAAGCTACAAGAATCGTATGAAGAACTAACGACAGTCCAACCTCACCACCTCCAAGTGTTGGCTGAACCACATGAAGATGACATGACCCTATACCCTAGGCTCCCCTCTTTGTTTCTAGTGCTTCACTACCTTTCAAATTTGGATGATCTCGCCCTGTACTAACATTTCCACCAACTTGAAAAAATTACTAGCAGAACTCTAACAGCCGTCCTGGTTTGTGTAACTGACCCACTAATATCACTATAAATCATCTGTGATCCCCAATTATTGCTAAGATATTGAATTTTATTTTATAAACACTTAAATTTCTCCGTCCTATTTATTTATGTTGACATATCTAGACCACATATGGAGTGGATTTGGATCGCTCTTGGGGTAGAGTTCTGATTTAAATGGGATTTTTTTGAATGTTGGACTATTTTTTGTTCTGTCTGTAATCACTTGGGATAATCTACCCACTCTTATAATCAGGGTCTCAGGGAATTAAATAGACTAATTGATTCTTGAAAATCTCTTTTTTCTGAAGCCCTAGGGGCCATATCAATGTATCATGTGAATTGAAGGGTTTGATGTAACTATCATACTCATAAGGTGTAAATAAATTTTAATTCTAACCCAATGGTGGTGGATATAATCAACAGGTCGAGGAATGATTTGTAAGATCGACATACAACTATGTAGGTTTTGTGGGGTTCATGTGATACTACAATTTATCACCTGAAACATGATAGAATTAGTTCTAATACACAATATTACATAGATGTTTCCCATATTAGCTGTGGAACCTATCTAGGGGTAGTGGATATCAACGTCCACAATTTGATAATGCATGATTTATCCAAAGAGAAGGGGAACTGGGTGAATGTTAGGAGAATAATGGAATAGAGGAAGATCTTTTCCTCTACTAACATTAGTAACTGTTTTGAAGGTTTGGGAACTGATACTCTTTTCTAGGATCCCGATGCGGTATTCCAAAGGGTAGAGTCCGAGGGAGAGTTATGGGAATTTTTCGAAAGAATGTTCAAAGGGAGGATATTATAGATGACTTTATTACCCATATGAATTTGGGATAAAAGGAAAATTTGTATTCATGTAGTTTCACTATGAGAAATGTCTCAAAATCCAACAGATAGAGGTATAGATCCTATATTCATAGAACAACAGAGAAAGGTTTGTCTAAAAATGATAGGACCAAGGAAATGGATGGTAATCCTTATATGATTGATCATGTGTAAAATATAAACATTAATCTAGGTATTGGAAGTGAAATTGTCTAAGGTGGTGATTTGTTGGGTCATGTTTTTTGGTATATGGATGATTTTTTTGAAGAACATTATCATATTTAGGTAGTCTTTATTGTTTTATGAAAAATATTTCTCTATTACTCATGGAATATTAGGATAGGAGGATGATATTATTGAATTTTCATTGTATAAAATAGTTGTATTTTAGTGGGAAGTAGTAGTATAGGCCATCGATCAACCGTAGGATCTTCTTATGTAATTAGATGATGAGATGCTGGAAAAGGTCTTGAATATTTATGCATCTAATGATGGTGCAGAATGGATGAATGGGAGAAAAATTTATGTGGGAAAAAAATGAATAGAGTGATTGGATCGTCATGGAAAATATAATTCTTACCAGAGGCCTTAATGATAAAAATATACCACTTGAGGTGTTCATGTAGGAAGGGGGAAATTGACATATTAATTCGAAGATATTATCAATGATGAACTGAATAAAAGGGTAGATGATCTTTTCTGGAAATTATATAAGGAGAAGGTGTCTACTAGGATTAATTTGGATTTCAATAATTATTTTATCTACTATAGTGTTTGATGTAATTTTGTTGACATGATATGATTCACAGATTTATCCTTAAAATGGTTTTTAAAATAAAAAATATTGCTTTGTATTAGGAGACAAAGTCCCATGGGTCATCCTCATAAACTCCATAACCATTTCCTGTCACAAGGTCCTTAGATAAATAAGTTCCTGAAAATGATCAATTACGTATTTCCAAAACATACCATCATCTTGTTGTGTTGGGAAAAGAATTTCTCACCAGCACACTTCTAGTTCTCACAACATATAAGCTTCCAACTTGACTCTATTCTCAGAAAAATTATCCAAGTGATCCAGAATCATCTGGATAAACTCTATCTAGAACACATAAACCTTAGTTGTACCCTCTAGGGAAACAATCAATTAATTCTAAAAATGAAACACTCTAGTCATATCAGACATACTCGTCATGACCGCCCTGGGTCCCATTCTATCATCCATATAAAATGAGTGACGTTTTCTTGGAACTATTTCTATCCTATGTTACCGTGGATCACCAGGGTTTCTCAATCCACCAATATAAGATCATTCTTAGTGGTATCATCTTTTCTCCCAACCCAATACTCATAATCATGGGGGAATTTATCTACAATTTCATACACATAACTCAAAACACATAACACAAAAGATCCACTATTTTCACACTAGAAGGATCTCCACAATCCATACACAACTCATTTTGCATATATTATCCCCAAAAACCATATTTGAATCTCTACCAATACCCATAAGCTTCCTTAAAAAGGTTCATGGTCAACATTGAAAAATGAAATTATGCAACCACATTCCTTTTAATTAAACGACCTTTCTAAATATTTTCACATCTACATTATAAATCATTCTCTTCCAAAAATCATCTCATCTTTACAACATATCACATGAAATATTTATATCCCATTTTAACCATTCATTAGTCACTTTTTTTTAACGATTTTTTCAAATTTCCTCCATATACCCATTTATATTATTTGTACTTTGATATTAATTTGATTATTTTGGAAAATATTGTTAAATTCATATTTTTCACTCAATATGGATAGTTGATAGGGAATAATTTTTAAGAATTAAATAAATTATTTGATAAATAAAGACTAATTTGGATTTGTATGACATGTTTTGGAGACCATTTTACATGAGCCCCTCAATGAATTAATATTTTAATGAGGAAAAATAGTTTCCCAAATTAGATGGGGTTTTAAATAGTATATATTATACTGTCTTATGAATGTTATTCATAGTAAAGGATTTTTGTACCTGAGAAACATGGAATCCTATTATTAATCATTTAATTTATTTAGATATAGTTACTATTATCCAGGATATTTTCACTTTGAAAAATATATATAGATGCATTTTATTTTAATTTTATTGGTAAAATGAGTTGGATTTCTATTATTTACTATTACATATTGATTATTCGTTATCTAATTATTAAAATGAAATGTATTAATAGTTATTTATATTTCTATATTTATTATTAATTGTCAATTTATTTGAGTGGAATGTGTGATCCATTATTTACCATGTCATATTGATTAATATTATGGGTAAATTGATGCTTCTGTTTTACTTAACCCATACATATCAATGTAGGGAACCATTATTTTTCTTCCTTTCCAATGGATTAGATTAGTTATACTTAGACTGATATGAAATTTTTTGATATATGGAATAAATATATTCTCAAAAATGATAATAAATTTTTTTATGTTTTAATTTTGGTATTCATTTTCTATACAAGAAACATGTATATAACTAGTTTAATAAAACTACGAAATTATTTGTGTGAGGTCTTTGGTGTTACTTGGAGGTATATAACCCTTTCCATTTGATTTGAATTCTGATTTTCAGCATAATGTGAAAACCTTTTGATGTTATTGGGGTATTAGGGATGTTTGGTTTTTTTTCGAATCCTGAAAAAAACTATATATGAAAATTAAGAAGGCCTCCTAGTTAATAAAAACTATTTTTGATAGTCCCCATGGTATGACTAACTTGAGAGACCTCAACAGAGGGCATGAGGAGCCTATAGAGTTTTTCAAAACTATGCGAGATGAGGTTTAGTCCCCTATGATGGCCAATATAGTTTTTTTTGTAGTGGCATGTGACATGTTTTATGAATGGTTAAAATAAATGTTCACTCTAACAATTCTAGGTTCCCACCCATAATGTGAAGGGTGCATATTTTGAATATGGTTTTTCCAACCTTGCTGCTGAACCCTGCGACATAGTATTTTGAGGAAAAATAACATTTTCCCTTAATAATTTTTAATTTTAAACCCTTTATACATTTTGTTTTATATTGAAATATTTTCCATTCATTTTCATTAATTTGAGTATTCTTAAAGACAAATCTAATGCATTACTACCGATTCTCCATCTAAACTCAGAATCGGGCGTTGTCAATCTCATTGGATTTGTGTAGGTGAGTAATCGATTCCATTTTTTTCAATACATCGCATGACTTTGGATCATCATAGTTATTTGGGTTCTATATAATTCTCCCTATTTCTATGTTCATTATCCATTTTTCATTTTATATGGATTTGAGTCAAACCTAGAGCTGATACTGGACGATCCCAGTACTACAGACCTATGGTATGTGGTATATACTTTTCCCGATTGTTTTGATGATTTATTAAGATAGTTTAGATAGTTTGTCAGGTTATTAATTCTGACATGTTTCATTAAATAAATTTAATGCTTGAATTAAATATATTAGATACTTTTCGGGATGCCCACTAGTTCATTGAAACTGGATGGTGGTTTTTCCACAACTAATTTCAACCATGGGATGTGGCTTTGATATTTTCCCGTGTTTTACCACCCATTTGGTGTTTTTTAAGAATTCTTACTTAGTGTAGTCACATTTATAAATTAATTTAATTAAATTGAATGATTAATAGTTGTTCTTCCTCCATTTCAATGTCATACAAGATGTTGAATTATTGAATTGTTGAATTGCGAAATTTTAATTGAGTGGGTAAACACAAAGAATGTAATTGATTGGGAATTATTATCTATGGGGTAAAAATCATAGAATTATTTATTTTTGAATTGATAAATGGAACTATTGATGAATGAATTTGATGAATTGAGATATTAGAGGATGTCTTAGTGGGTAATCCATGGTTTATGACACCACCAGAAGCCATATATGACACTTCCTTGGATCTTGATCACAGTAGTAGTATCATTGGATGAGATTACTCCTGTTATTTATTCAATGGGATTCCTTGGGACTTTCTACCCTTGGATATAGCTAGTTTGGGATCATAGTGGACATTGTCTATTCACATTTTTTATGCTCTATAAAAGCGACATTATATTAGTTGTGGTAATTTTGATGGGGTTATAAAACTCGGCCTCTGATTCATTTTTATAGGAGGTTATGCATAGCCCCTCTAAAATTTTTAGAATTATTTTTTTGAATATTTTGTTTGATTTTAAGGCGGTTATATGATAACTGATGCTAATATAATATTTAGTTGACCTATATGATTGATTTTATTTTATAGGAAATATATATATATATATACATATATTAATTTGGATATAAGAGGGTATATATATATAATGTAATTTTTTCATTTAATGAAAAATATTAGGTGTGAATGACCCACTATAGTTGAAGATATTAAAGGGGGTTCATGAGCCCCCACTAATCCATTGGATTAGAGGGGGTTTAGAGCCTAAACTAATTTATGAAATTTGAGGTTCTTGTGAACCTCCTAAAATTAAAAAAATTAGTTTTGGTTTTAACTCCATCTAATATATGACTTTAGAGGGGGTTTTTAACCGCTTATAACTGTTTACATTATAGGTGGTTTTGAAACCCTTCTAATGTAATTTATTAGAGGGATTTTTTGACCACTTTAATTTACGACATTAAATAGGGTTTTCCAAACCCTTTAATTTAATAAATTAGAGGGGGTTCATAAACCACTGCTAAACTCTTTGAATAGAGTGTATTTAGACCCCTCTAATTTTTTTGTCTTTTATACTAAATCCCATATAAATTCAAATTACTAAAAATATATGTGTTTGGAAAGATGTATGTATATATATACCAAAAAAAATTATATAAATATATTTTAATGCATTATAAACACATATAAATATATATATAATGGCATTATATAAATACATTAAATAAATACTTGTACAAGTAAATGAAAATGTATATATATATATATATATAAATATTGGTATACATAATATATATGTAATTATAAATATATTTATTCAAATATATAAGATTTATATTTGGTTTTATAAATACTATACATTTATATTATTATTTATAGTATACAAATATTACATTAAATAAAATTTCATTGAATATTTATCTATTACTAAATTCAAATTATATTATGTATACTAAAATATATGACATAGTCAAAATTAAATATAAAAATATATTATATATATATATATATATTATTATAAAATATTTAATTATATGAAAATTTATATATACATTAAAGAAGTATTTCATATATATTATAGTATACCATATTAATTAAAAATTAATTTATTAAATATATATATATATTATTTAATTATATGATATATTTCCAACTCTATGATCGTATTTAATTTTGTGTGTATATATATGTGTGTCTAAATGATATAATATAGTTATATATAATTACATACATAAATATATAATTTAAATGAATTTAATATAATATTATTTATAATATAAATAATAAAATATATTAATTTATAGTATTAATAAAACAAAAATATAATTTTTATTGTTTAAAAAATCAGTGTAATAATAGTATTTATTATTATTAATTATTGATATTATTATTATTTCACACACAATAATATATATATATATCCATATAAAAATAATTCAATAGATTATCTAAATATATTATATATATACGTAAATTCACACACACAAAAATATAAATGCATATATATATATCTGTGTGTGTGTGTGTAAAAATGATTATTTTATTATATTATACACAATTATATAATATATATTAAAATTATACATAAATATATTATATATCATTAAAAATAGAGCTTATTTTTATAAATATATTATATTATATTATTTATATATATATATAATATAACATTAATCTATCTAATTGAATACAAATTATTGTATATATTAAATGAAAAACTACTTGCTTTAGTTGTTACGGTGCATGCACACATCCCACTGGTCCCCTGTTCAAATCCCACCAGTGAATTTTTATTCCATTGAGTTTGAGGGGACTTCTCTCCCCATCAATTCTGGGTGTCTCGGGTTGGGCCTTTGTGATTTCACCATCTGTGATTTGTAGTAGGGCCTTGGGTATTTTCTAGTGGTCATGGATGTAGGTTGTCTTGTTTTAGGGGTGTTTCCTCTTAGTTTCTCAAGGCGACTCAGGTGGGGTGTCCTCGGGTGTCCCTGGGGATTTCAGGGGGGCGCGTTGGGGACTGTAGGGGGTCTTGGGCGGGGTATGTGCCAAGATCCAAGGGTCTCTTGGAGTGATTGTAGGGTTGTCATGCAGCACTAAGGTGGGGGTCTGTGGGTTTTCAGGAGGCCTGTGGGGTGGTCCATGGGGTAGTCATGGGGGACTGGGTGGGAAAATTAAAAAACTGAGGTAGTTTAGGGGTTGCAATTGCATAATAGCCCCAAAATTTGTAATAGACACTCAATTTTTGGTGGTTAAAATCAAACCAAATTGAATAATCAATTTATGGGTCATTATAAATTCCCAAAATCAACTATTTACATTGAATATAATTAGAATTATGAGGGGGGTAAAACCAATTACAGTATAACTACATCTAAATATAGACCCATTTTACCAGAGCTAAACCAAAAATTCCCAAACACAGAGTAGATGAGCACATTAGCAGCTATTAATTGTATCCACTGTTAAAGTGTTTAGTGGGGGTTATAACACCCTATAGTGTCAAAAACCCCAATAATAACACGATTTTTGTCTAATGATGGACCCAAATTAATGTATAATTGAGTATCCATTGAGAAGCTCCTCAGACTCAGTGAGGATGTCTTGGTTCACTATACCTTGGATATGGAATTTCTAGGCCTGACACTTATGATTATATGGCCTAACCAAGTATAATATAAAAATCTTGATCATACAAATTTATTATAGTTGATAAGAAAATTAGCTTATACGGATTTTCGAAAGATGATGTCAGAAGTTGTGTATTGGGAATGGATATAGTGTTTTCTTCTACTATTTTACCACTTCTATTTCATAGGATCATTAAACTTATTTGGTAGGGATCCATGTAGGGTTGTACATTATAAATTTTAGGTAACTTTTTACTTATCCACATAACATATTGTTCTTTATTTAATGTTATATTTTTCACTATGTATCAGTTTATATTTCATATCTTGGATTTGTTAATGAAACAATGGGTGGTGACCTACTAGGATTATCTCACACCATATTTTGGCCATTTTTGGATACCTATAAGGACTATATGGACATAGTTAGAGACCATATAATGTTCCTTTAATAAAATGCTTTAATTTTTACCATTATTAGGAGAAGGGGAGCATCAGACTATGTCGGGGATCATGATGCTATTAGGAGATAATACATTTTTCCTTTTTAGGATTTTGATACATGTATTGTACCATTTCCTGTATACATATTTGGTCTATTTTGTGTAGACATGTCATTATCATCATTGTATATGATAATACATCTTTCACTATTCATATATTCTTTTTGAGTTATTATTATGCTTCTAATATGGATGGTCAATGGTCTAGTGGTCTTAGTGTCTATTCCATATACTTATCCATTGTGATATTTATTCTACTATTTTTTTGTATGATTCATACTATTGTGTTACATTTTTTCTAATTCAGTCATAGAATCCCCATGGATGTACACTTGTCCCCCGATTCTAGTCAGAAGCCTCTGGCCTTTAGGGAGATTTTCTTGAGGCCATGTGGCAAACTAGACTCAAGGAACTGTTCAATGGAAGCTGAGTATGGGACATTAAAATGTGGTATCAAATATTAAATTTTATGATTTTTACCATTTTTATAATAAAAATGTATATGAAGGAATTGGATTTTTTTAATAAGTTAAGTATTAGAGTAGCCAACTGACATATGAGAGAAATCCAAATTGCCTCAAATAGAAATTGTTGTTTTCTGGATTATTTCAATTGTAGATGATTTGATTCCACAATTGGGAGACAAACATGATTTTTTCTATCAACATTGTTATGATTTTAGGGTTTTATTTTGATTTAACCCGATGAGAATAGGTTATTCCATGTCATTCATCAATTTAGACACTTTATAGGTTTTACATTCCATGAATTATTCTATTCCATACAAGGTTCAATTGTGGTTTACAGGACCTTGTGATATGTGCCTCTTGGGATATATCTACTGTTATGATAGATGATTTGTATAGGGGATTGAGAATCATGGTTGGTAATTTTTTTGTGTTCCATAACCTTGATAGTGTTTTCCTAGTTAGGCTACAGCCAACACCCTATGATGCCAATTTTGGCACATTAACTCCTTCACCTTGAGTCTCCTACACTGGAATGTGTTATGGTATGGATTGTATAGATTCTCTATTTTGTTTCATTATATATATGGGCCTTTATGGATCAGAAGTTGTGAACCCTTAAGTTCAATCAATTAATGAAAAATGTGAATTGAATATAAATTAACAAGGAAAGTTACTTTGGTGAAATAGAGAACTCGACCTTGATTCACCATTTGAGTGGGTAATAGGTAATGTCTCAAGTAAATTTTATGGATGTTTCTTTTTACAAGTACTATGATTTAGATTCAGAAGTTTGGAAGGACTTCTTTAGAGGGTGTTTTATAATTTTTTTACATTTTAAGCATCATCCTTTTATACCAAACATTTCTAAGGATTTTTTTTGAATTGTAGAGAGATGATTCCATGATGAACGCTATTTTTATACTAGGAGGTTAGAAATGAAAATTATCAAAATTCTGTGGTACATGTTATACCATTATATCCTCCTATATTTCCAGTTGTGGAACCATATATTTTACCATATGTTGGTGTGAATTCACAATTCGTTGAGGGGTTTTAACATTGTATGCATATATTTCATAGAGCATTGGAAACTACCTCATTAATGGATAATCTAAAATGTAAATTCTTGCAGTAGAATCCTGATGTTCTTTTAGGGGATGGTGGAATATAGGTGGATGATTTATGGAAAGTGTTTATTCAAATGATATTTGAGCATGTTTTGACACTTTCAGGGAAGTGTGTGACTCTCAAAAATTATATGCTTCAATGTGAACTGAAGAAAAAGTTGGATGCTCTGAACTAGGTTGATAGCCTATGAGACATTTGTTGGAGTTAATTCCAAAACCAATTCCGTGATTAATTTTTCTCCTAGACTCTGAGATCAAATCGAGCTACTGAGTTTATGAATATATAGTATTGTGTGATGATAATTGTGGAATATTCATAAGTCTTTATAGAGATATAACAGTTTGCGATGATATAATTTGTTGATGATGCATCTCATGATAGAGTCTTAGGGTAAGGTCTTATGTACATCATTAAATTTTAGGTACATATGTTTATATTTAACTATATTAATATAGTAGTAAATCTTGCACAGATTACAGAGTTATTACTAAGGGAAGATGGGGCCCAAAGTAGAGTAGTGTTGTCTCTTGGACCAATGGTACAACATCTAGTGGTCGAAAACAGTGTTTTCAAAATTCATATTAGATAAGAACCATCCAAGTAGCTATTGCTGATAATTCTATTTTTTCATTAGTGAAGCACTTATGGTGACATGACGAATTAGTGAAAACATGACCTAATTGAGTGTTGACATTGTAGTAGGAATGTTCACATGTTTTTTGTAGAAAATTTCCCCATGTAGTCATTAGAAGGGGTTCAAAAACAAAATAATGCTTAGGAGTAGTTTTCACATATCCACATTAGGCAGTGAGCTGGAGCAATTCCAGAAGTTCAGGATGAGGTGGTGGTTTCCATGGCCTCAGAAGTCATGCACTTGTTGTACCGAGACACGATAGTGGTATTGCTCTTCATAGTGAGGTCATTTCACATGGTCGTGTTTTAGGGAATATATATTCTATATATTCAACTCATTAGGAGAATAACATCAGGCCATTTATGATTAGAGGTATGGCATAATAGCCTCAAATCTCGTTTAATCTCTTTTTGACATAGATTCATTTCTTAGTTTCATATAATTACATAATGTGGAGGGAATTTGACATATTGTTCAGTTTTTAAATTGTATCAGGAAACTCAATACTCTGTTAGTAATTGGATCATTGAGTGTTCCATAGTATATGTAGTTACCCCTTGTTATTGGAAGGATTATATTTATTTGGGTTGTATTTTCCTTAAGATGAAAGGGTTCGATGTTATACTTTGCATGGAATTTATAGTTTTTTATTGAGACAAAATTTAATATTATTTCTATATGGTGACGTTCACATGACCAGATGTTTGATTTTTTTCACAAGGGTGAATGGGATGTTCATGTGAGTCAATATGGACCAAAATATCATGGGCTGGGTAGGATGATTCCCCATATTTCAAGTATGTATTTGAATGGTCTGGGATTGCATTATGAATATTTGTCTCTTGAGGTTTATTGTTTCAAGTAATTTTTCTCAGAAAAAATTTATTGTTCACCATCTGAGGAAGATAATGTTTTCTCCATCGAGATAGTGCCAGTGATTACACCGGTATCCATTTCTCCGTACATGATTGAAACTATGGAGTTATATGAGATCAAGAGGCAAATAGGGGACGCGAAGGAAAAAGGGTTTATAAAACCAGGTAATTATTCATGCATTTCACTACTTATTTTTGGGTATAAGGTGGATGATACAATCAATAAATATGTCAAATACCAAAAATTTATCCTGGTGACAATTAAAAACCTTTATCCTATTCCAAGGATAGAAGAAATGTTTAATCATCTCTGAGGATCTTGGATAATATATTATATTTATTTGAGATCTGGATATCATCACATGAATGTTCCACCTATAGAAATACCTCCTACAACTATTCACAGAAGGTATAGTCTATACAAGTATCTAGTTATGTCATTCAGTCTCATGAATATAACGACCGCTTTAATATAATTGTTGAACCGAGTTTTCCATTCTTATCTGGATTCATTTGAGGTGATTCTCATGGATGATATCTTGTTGTATTATCATAATTTTCCTAACCAATTGAAACCTAAGGATACTGTTTTGGATACACTAATAGATCATCAATTATATGATAAGTTCACAAAGAAACCCTTCTGGATGGATAAGATACACATCATGTATTATAATATATGAGAGAATGGAGTATCAGTTTACCTAGAGAAAGTGAGGGTGGTTGTCTCTTATGAGTATCCCTGTAATTCCATTAATAATAATTGTTACCTGGGAATTCCATTATATTATATGAATTTCATAAAAAAATAACATTTCAAATCACTATAAAAGATCTTGACTATGATGGGTGTGAATATTTTACAGACATTAACCTGAGAGGAAATGTTTTAGGAGATAAAAGGGAGATGGGATTCAATAGTGGTTCTGATTCTACAAGAGTAGAGAAGAATATATATAGTTATTGGGATGAATTAGGTTACATTCTAGGATCAGTTTTGATGTATGGGGATAGAGTCATGGCCTATGAATCTCATCAATTAAGGACACAATATAATAATTACAAAAAATGATAACTCAAGTTAGCTGTACATTTTCATTCAAGGAGCTGTTAGAGTCATTTTTTTTGTGAGATAATTTTTTGGAGTACATAGAACATTAAATACTAATGTATATATTTACACATCATGATCATGATATGAGGGAGAAATTGTGGGTTGAGTACCATTAGTCTTTTCAACATTGATCTTTCTTATAGTCTTGTTAAATGAAATGAAATAGCTAATAAACTAAGAAGGAGGACTCACATATAAGATGTTTAGGAAGAAAGTATCAAGTAGATTTTTTTCGATATTTTTTTGAGATGTAGGTAGTGATGTATGATGGTCAAGGGAATACAATTCTTTCTTCATTATTTTTACATATACCCTACTGGATAGAGAGAGGAATACACAACGATTAGATTCTAAGGGCATTGTCTTATTATAGATTGTGAAAGTCGGGGACCTGCCTCATGGGGGAGGTTGAAGACTATGATAATATCCTACATATCCATTTTCACATTTTCGTTCTAGGTAAAATACATGAGGGGATGATTTGAGAGTTAGTGCCTCAGTTTTTGTAGTTAATCCTAGCATTTCTAAGATTATCATGATTTATGTCGCAAATATTGGTGGTGTGGGAGGGAACATGAGGTAGATGATTTTTATGAGGTGTTCTATATATCTGTGGGGGTAATGTGAATCTTAAAAATCTTGTAGGAATTTTATTGATGTTAACACATTCTTGAGTTGAAGTTATATGATGTCATGATGGATTTCATGATTGGTTTTCAGAGGTTTCCTCTGGGAAGTGATATTGTCTGGATTTTTTTGATAGTCTCATGAAGGTTTCTCATATCCTTATCATCAAATAGACCTTCGATGTTGATGATCCTGGGATTCTTTATATCCTTGAGATAGTGAATCTTTATGGGTTCCCTTGTACTATTATTTCATAGAGCTATGCCCAGTTTATGTATTGTTTCTTTTAAATATTAGGTATGGATTTGGGTACATAGGTTCATTTGTGAAAAACAAACCACCCTCAGACTTATAGCCTATCAAAGAATACAATTTAGGTACATTATGACATGCCATGAGAATGTTTACATTATTTTCAGTGTTATTGGGAGAGTCACATACCCCTAGTGGAGTTCACTTAAAAATATCCATTAGGAGACTGTACAGATGGATCCTTAGGAGGATTTTTATGGTATCATTTTAAAAAATCACATGTTCTAGTTAGAGGAATGTGAGACATCTTTACGGGGACCACGTCTCCAGTAAGAGACTTATGAGTATGTATAATTGATCTAGAAGTGGATGGATACTACATAGTCTCAATATAAATCTTACCCTATTCCTCATCAATTGAACCTAGAGTTTGAAGTTAGGGATTAGGTATTTTTTCATGTATCACGAAGGCTTCGATACAGATTGATATAGAGAGGGTAAGCATTCAATTTGATATGTTGGGTCATTCATGATTCTGGAGAGATTCAGGAAGGTAGACTATAGGTTTCAGTTATCTATGAGGTATCATTGAATAAATTGTTTATTATAGGTATCTTAGATATCCCATTATCTATTAGACCTATCTCTCACTCTATATCCAGATGATGTGGATTTACAGGTTCATGCATCCTTTGAGGATCATCTGATTTATATAGTTGATAGGAGCATTAGGATTCTCCAAGTCCGGTTAGTTCCTCAATTATGTGGGCTATGGTTGTTTGGATATTTACATGAAAATACTTTAGTTTAGGAGGCCTACATACATTCCTAGTGGCCTGAGTTATTCATAGATGAATCTTGACCACCTTTTATAGGAAAATTAGGGGTTGAATTACTTTAAGGGGGTCATTGTAATATCCATTGATTTTATATGAGGTTATAATCTCTTTATGTTCAATTGACATTCTTTTTTACAGCTGAATAATAATACCCTTGGTGGTCCTGTGGTGTCGGGGGTGTTTGGAACCTATTTGGTGCCTAAAACCATGTTTTTTTGGGAAAAGCATGTAGGTCACATGGGTTTTTGAAACTATGTGGGATAAGCCTCATTTTGTAACTAACCATGTGAGACCAGGGAAAAAGGTAAGAAGAGTGAAAATAGTTTCTCAAAATATTTCAAAGGAGTAGAAATATCATTCTATGGACTATGTAGTATTTCATAGTGGAATGAGACATTGTTTTATCAAGGTTATAAAACCACTGCACACTAACTATGTGAGGTTCCCATCCATACATTGAAGGGTGCTCTATTGTAACACGATTATCCCAACTATGTTTTCAAACCATGTAACCAAGTCTGTTGAGGAAAAATAAAGTGGTACCCCAATATTATATATAATTGTAAACCCTATCTCACTCTTGTTTTCTACCGTGAAATATCCATATCCTTTTATTCTATTAGAGAGTCCTTAAAATCTAAATCATAGTATTTTCTATTAATTCTCCAAACGAACTCGAAATCGAGAAATGTTGGTCACATTTGATTTGTTCTAGTGAGTAATCCATTTGTTTTATGTCATTATTCATTTAAATTAAAATTTATGGTGCTTTTTTGGGAAGGATAATCTTTCATGATTATTGGTTTTTCATTTGATATTCATTTTCTCCCAATTAAAAAAATATAAAGAGCAGGTACTGGATGAATACTCTACTACAGACCTACGATAGGTGGTTCATACATTCCTCATGAGTTTTTTTGTTTTATAGAGCTATTTTCCATAGTGTAGCATGCTGAAATTTCCAATGGTTCACCAAAAATGAATTTAATTCTTGGAATAAAAGTATTATAACTTATTATAAATTCCAACTCGTTTTTTGAGACTTGTTGGATGTTGTTTCCCCAACCAACATCATCCTTGGGGTGTGCCTGCGATATATCTTTATATTTTAGCACCCATGGGGTGTGTGTTAGATTTTATAGTTAGGGAAATAAAATTTATTAATGAATTTAATTGAATTAATTGGGTAAAAAAATTTCTCCCTACTATTTTATGTGATACATGATGTAGAATTTTTAATTTATGAAATGTTTAATGTTATATGAGTATGTGAAATCATTGAATGTAATTGTTTGGGAATTTTTACAAGAGTGTGTAAACATATTGATTTTAATGATTGTGAATTAATTAATAGAAATATAGATCAATGAATGTTATGAAGTGAGATTTTATAGGTTTACTTGATGGGTATACATTGGATTTTGACTCCATCAGATGACATTAATGATACTTCCATGGATCTTGATAGTTATAGTGTATGACCTTGAGGATATTTTTATATGGGTCTTGATTATGTGGGATTCGTTGGGCCATTCTACCCCTTGGATATGGTTTTTTGGGATAACTATGGATATTGTCCTTTGAAATTATCCTTGGACTCCAATTCAGGTTTAATAGAGTTTCCTTCGATATTCGCATAGGAAACAATGAAGATACCATTGTTAACTATGTCTTGAATTCTGTCATGTGGGATCTAACACATATGATTATACATCTTTTACATGTTTTATATTAATCACTTGATTATATGGATATGTAATGGTTATCATGAGTTCTAGGTTTTACACTATGGACATGGAAGATATGTGATATTGTGTATATGGAATGGGTTTGGTATTTTTTTTATTTTTACATATTCCTTTTTATAGGTTCTTGAAACTTCTTTTGCTGGGTCCTTGTATGGATGTAAAATATAATTTGGTGGGTTACATTTATCTTGGTAAAAATATTTTTATTACTTTCATACCTGTTATATTTTTCACCCTTATTTCAATTATAATGAAGAACCACGTTTTTATAGACATTATGGGTGGTAACCTTCTAGGATTATATAACACACTATGTTTGGGGAACTCTTGTGTAACCAAAAAAAATATGGATGAAGGTAGGGTACCTGGAAAATGCCTATATATATAGATTATTGACTTTATTCCATACATAAGAGTATGGGTACATGATTCTGAGATGATGCTCATGATTTTATACAGATATAGTTATTTTTGGGTCTTTTACTGAATTTTGATAAAAGTATTGAACCATTTCTGGTAAACCAGTTTTGAATGCTTAGTAGAAACATGAAATTATCAAAATTTTATATGAAATTACATCTAGTAGTATTCATATATTCTTAATTTTTTTATTATTATGCTTCTGCTATGGTTGGATACTAGTCCAGTTACCTTAGAGTTTATTCCTACTTCTCATCATTTGTTATATTTGTTCTGTAATAAATATGTATGATCGATACGACTATGTTCCACTCTCATAAATGTGGAATAGTTTTCCCATAGACACACCCTAGGCCCTCGCTTCTAGTCACATGCCTCTAGAGTTTGGAGAGATGTGCTTCTGGCCATTTGACCTAGTGGATCGGGGCACCGAATAGTGGCACCCGGGTCCGGATGTTATAGTTCGATCCATTGGGACATGATTTCCGTGTATCGTTTTAAAATGTATGGGTAGTAGGCACTGAATCTAGGAAACTATGTTTGATTCACAACATTAATATTTCAATTTTCATATAGGGTTGTTTTTATTATAATTCTATGAATCACATTGGTTAGATTTCAATTGTTACCTTTACCCTTACATTAGTCATATTACCAAATAGAAAAACCATTCATTAAAAAAATCTAAAACCAATTATTTACTTATCATATTTATTATAACATCTATATTTCATTTTATATTTTTCTTCTCAAAATATTTATGTATCTTATATATTTTTTATAGTTTTTAGATTATGGTCATATAGATATCATGATTTCCTGTGTTACCCAATATGGTCATGTGTTTTACAATAGTAGTTATAACCATTATAGTGAATGAAAATTTCTAGATTTTGGTAACATTGTTATGATGATACTATAAAATGTGTATTGTGTAGTAGTTATTATAATAATGTTTTGATTAAATATAATAGAATCTCATGTCTTCAATTTCTACCCCATAAATAATTTCCTCCTAGAAATTTGTGACATACGTCAGTATGTTAAAAAATGTAGATATTTTATATTATACATTCATGTGGATTCCCTAATAATTCATAATTATTATGATTCCTTTAAATTACATTCATGGTATATTTTTACAAATTCCAGAAAAAATAAATTATATGATCACTAATCTTGTATGGAATTTCATTATTCAAAAAGTCTGGATTCACCTCTATCTTTCCAGCAGTGAGTATGTTTATTATTGAATATAATAAAACAATAGATATACCTGAATAAAATAACATACAAAATAGTTAATAGAAGGAAAAGTTAAATGATAGTTCAAATAATTATTTCTCTCCAAAATTACATAACACCCAATGGAATTTTTTATTTTATTCTATTTTTACAAGACTATATCACTCCCTTACATATAGAAATATTTAAGAAGTCATTAGGCCTTACATAAAATTATGTGTTCATCCATAGATTATAAAAATTTAATCCTATTTTTTATTCCATTTATATATGATTCTATATAGTTGAAATAGTTTCTGTTATCTCCTCAACAATTTTTTCCACTACTCGCATTCATTACTGAAAATCGACCCAAACAAGTTGATGTACAACATCACTTCTCATTAAGGGGATAATATTCTTTAATATATATTATATACTAATATATAATATTGAATATGAATTTAAAAATAGATAGTTACTTTTTCCATAGTTCATCGATGTTTATAGAGAATGGCCATAATATATCCACTATTTTTTTTGTTTTTAATCCTTTCAATGAGCTTTATAATAATAGCTTTCTCAAAAACAGGGTGAAAAATTTCTTTTTTATCTAAAAGAAATTGTCTTATATGCATAATTAGACTAAAATACACATGATATAATATCATTAAGGGAATTTGTTTTTATCACAATCATATAAACTTAAAGGGAACTAAATGAGACATAAATATAGAAGTTACAAATCAGTGAATAAATAAAAATACAACAAGATTGAAATATTCTTCATAAAAAACTACCGTGATGATCCTAGGTTTGATAATAATTATTAAATAAATATTATATATTATAAATAACATTAAAACATTTAGAATATATATAAAAGGAAGGGATAAATAATTTTCATGAATTATGTAAGGTTATTTATAATAATGTAATATGACTATGATAAACATGGTCATTTGTCTAATATAGTCACTGGGATTATATAAATGTTGGGGTTCATATATACATTGATAGAATAATTATAAAAAATTGTATTTAATTTAATAATTAGTAAATTAGTTTTTTTGTGTATTAAATTATGGTGTGACTGTTATAATATATTCATTTAATTACAAGATTCAAATTGAGTTAATCAAATTATAAAGTCTCTATAAAAAATATAAAAAATGGTAGAAAGTAGTAAATGTTCTTATTGTGAGGAAAATTTCACTCTTTTTTGAAACAAATGTAGCTTTATTATGGTTTTTTTGATGTCTATACATATGCCTAATATTACCAAGTATGGTTTTAGTGAAATTTTCTCTTGGAGAAGTTCAATCATGTAGAAACCACTACAATATTTATGCAAGATGAATCATCTCATGAAACTTATATAAATAATATTCTAACCCAAGTTATTCTGAAGATGTATTAAGGTATTTTTATACACATTATATGTTGATATGTACCAGAAATTAATTATGTGAAAAATAATATTTTAGATATATAAATATAAATTCATCGTTAGGTAAATATATATAAAATTACATGTTTTATTAAATTTACATATAATGAATGAATTCAATTACACAAATAAGTTTTTTTTATTTAAAATTATTTTATTAAATATTATTATTTCTTATTAAATAAACAATTATTTTTGATTATTTGATAAAAAGATAATTTAATCTTAATAGATATTTTTTTCAATGAATTGTCTTTAATTTGTGAAATATTTCATAACTCACATAATTTAATCACTATTATTGTTAAATATTAATGAAACTTAATGATATAAATAAGTGAAATTTTTTTAACAATCATCTAAATATTATCAAATTTCATGGAATAATAATAAAATATTTTTTATGATTAATAAAAAATTATTATAAAATATTATTATAAAAAATTATTTTTATGTGTTATTTCTTCCTATATTAATATAATTTTATATAAATTTATAAATATTAATTCAATATAATTTCTTTCATATATTGATTTAGAATTTATAGATTATTTAATACGGTTGATTTCATTTTTATGCATAAAAATATGATTCTGAGAAAAAAATCATGTTATCAAGGTAAATGTAAAATGAGGTAAAAGGGTTAAACTAAGGTCTAATGTACTAATATATGAAAATAAATTATTTTTAAATGTGATTCTGTGGGAATTATTAATCTCCCATTTCTAAATGTATATGAATTTTACCATTTTTTTAACATTCAATTATAAATTACATTCATTATTCATTACCAAATGGGTATTTTGGAAAATATGAGTTGAGGTCATCTATTAAAGGGTTCCTCCACTACCCAAATAGAAACATAACTTTTTTCAGTGCCCACTTCAATCCATGCCTACATTATATCCATAATAATACCCTTTCACATGTAATAACCTATTTTAATAATAAATAGTTATAATCCGTTAATTTCTAATATACTCTCTAGTATTTTATTTAGGTATTCAATGAATCAATTATGCTCTAAAAAATGAATTTTCATTTCTTTTTTCATATACCAATTAAAAAATAAAATTTATCACATTAATAATATGGTTTTTTATTAATTTTAATATTTTTTATTTCACATTATATCTACAGAATATCATGTTCTTATTCCTTCATTCGTTAAACCCCATTCTTGTTTAAGTCGGTTCTACAGTTTCATGAATGATATTATAATGGTCTTATCATGAATGATTAAAAAAATTAAAGTAGTAATATGATTTCATTAAAGTTATATTAATATGTTATCTTAATTCATGAATTCTAATAAATATATATATGTAACTACTTTTATTAATAAAATGAAATATTTCAATTTACTCAAAATTCACAAACATGAAGATGTTAACTACTATTTATGTACCATCACCATAAAATTCATATAATTACGATTGAACATTAGTAAACTTTCAAAAACACTTATGTAATACCTATAATAACTATGGTGCCATTGAAAATTTACAAATAATCATTGATATAATCTTCCTTAAAGAGGCGATAATGAAACCATTTAAATAATTTACATTGCAATATTAATTTTAAAAAAGAATAATTAATAACTATAAAATAAGAAATCAGAAGGAAATTTAACAGATATCTATTTATATATTTGTGTGTGTGTGTTTTTGGTTTTCATATAAAATAATAATATAACTTGATTGGATATAAAATATGTTAGAGTGTGTCTATCCCAGAAAGAATCAATAGGGAATGCTTTATTGACTTATTTTCCATTTCATTAGGTCATAATCTACCTTCATTAACTATTTTACATGTTATGAATATTTTTTTATTTCCCAACTTTATAATTTATATTCTCTATTTCACATGGTTAATTTCATTTTAATTAATGAGACATTAATCATTGAGGGATTTAATACTTAATTAAATATGACATTGTTATGGATAATTAACAACCTATTTATTAAATAGTTATCCTTTATGTCAATATTATTTCATAAATAAACAATTTTTACTCATATTTTGAAATAAATATATGTTTTATATTATATTGTCTGTATATATTTTTCCGCACACAATAGTATCTTTAACGACACATTAATCAATATTTTTCTCTCTAAAACTACATAAAATTCAAAAAAAGGAATTGATTTTCAATTTTACATATTTTTTATCAAAAAAACATAATATGGCAGAGAAATTATATCTTTAAAATTAACATTTAATTTTTATTTTTTAATCAATATCATCTTTTAATATTCGTAGAATTAAATTTTCGAATGAGACTTTTTACTATGTATTGTTACAAAAATACAAAAAATTGACATTCCATATTATCTTCCATCAATTTTCATAATCATATAAATTATATTTATATTATATATGGTTATGTGTCATGATTTTTCATCTAAACGATATTATTATATACTTGTTTTGGGTGATAGAATTTTCTTAATAAATCGATCTAATTCATGATATGACTATTTGTGATATCATTTGAAAATGATACATATCCATTATTATATCAACTTAATTATTTATATGATATGATATATGATTTTTTATAGGTTATTCATATATTCGGCTTGTCATTATGATATGGATTATTCTAAAATGTCCCACTAATTCATAGTGTGAAGCTTTATATCAATTGAAATTATTATGGGATGCGAGTAGTGATGCCTAATAATCCATCAGATATAGGTAGTGATGAATAATCAAGGATGTTATTGGATAAATGCAATGGTGACTCATACACTATGTTATAATTTTATTATTAGATAACATTCACATAAGACATGACTTATATTCTTATATTTGTATCACATCCCACTTTTATACACTATTGATTTGGATTATTTTAATATTTTTCCATATGGTTCTGTTGAGATATATGTTTTGATTTAATAATGATCCTTTTAAGGTTATATATCTTTATATTATTCCTAATAGAAAACTCTTCTTTTTTCCTTGTTCTTTTTATTATTGTTTTTATCCATTATTCATGTTTTCTCACATGTTTATAATAAATTTCTCTATTAATAATTGATATATATTTCCATTCTAGGCGTTTAATCTGTTTTTTTTCAATTATTTTCTATTTATCTGGGAATTTATGTGTATTTATATTTGAAAAATATGTTATGTTTATAGATTCCTATTGAAAATATGGAACCAAATTTTCACAATAATATTATTTTTAAAATATATAAATGTAGTAAAATATTTGGTTTTGCATTATGTGCCTATTTTTAAGATTCAATTATTGAAGTAAGAAAATTATTTATCTTATATAAACTTATGATAATGTTTCCTATGATTTTATCAAGGTGGGGTTTAGTTATTTTATAAATTTGGTTATGAAGTATAGGTCAACTATTCAAAAATCATTTTAGCTTAAACCAATTGTATCATTTGTCAAATTTGTTTTTCAATTAACTAATTTACTCTAGGTTTTATTTTTTAAATTCATTTGATATATCATAATTTTTTTCTTATGATATTATGTTCTGGTAACCCTATTGTTTTTATAAATAGATGGTGTTACATCCCAAACGTGTTTCACTTATACATAACTAAACCTGGATAGCCACATGTCCTCAAGACCACCTTCATATATTCCAGATAATTTATGATAGTAGTGAAGGCATACAATGTGTCTAATGGGAGACTATTACCTTTGGTATAATTGAGGAATAATGGTGAAAAGATGAATGAATAATGGAATCATAATAAAAAGGAAAATTAAAGTGGAAACATGTTTAATAATTAGGTAAATAAATATAAATTAATAGATCAAATTTATATATTATACAAAATATGATGGCATGCCTAAAAAAATTAAAATGGGAATATGTGGAAGTAGTTAAATAGTAAAATACATGATAAAAAAATAATCAAAAAGGAAAAAAACCATCCAATAATCATTAGAACTAGATCAGTCATCTTCAACCAAACTCCCATCATAATACAAGTTGTTATGTATCCATAACATGATTCCTCCCATAATCCACTACAACCATCATATAATCATTCCATGTAACAATGATAGAACACATATTGTGTGAGATAATCATTCTAGGCCATAACTAGTATAATCTATAATAATGCATTACGTTAATATAAACTGTAATTTTGTACCAGTATATAAAAATAATGTAGTGAGGAAATAAATAAACAATAGGATTTTCAGCCGCATTTGGTCACTGAACATGTATTCCTTTAATTTTTATTTGGGGCATTATTTATTTGTACTTGTAATAATAGTTTAATTATAATTATAGTAGTAAATAGGGTTCCTAGGTAAAACCAAGTAATCCCTGACCTCATAAATCATTCCAATTCACAATGGAAACTCATTCAGTCTACATATAATGATATGAGTGTAATCCAAGGGGTAAATCCAAGCAATTCTACTATATGAGATTTTAACCATGTCTATGGAGATCATCCACTATAATCTTATACTAATCATGAGTGGACTAATTATTTTTGAATATAATATCCAGAATTCCCAATGAAATCATGTGGAATCTAGGAATGTATCTAACAAAAAAATTAATGTAATAAGATAGGGTCTAGATTATGTGGTGGGTATCTCTCATGGAAAATAGATCAATGAATTAAAATGTATTTCTCTAATTAATCACATAATTACCTCAATAATCCAAACCTAGAAGAAGTTGGGCCATTCTTATAGAGATAAATAGGTTCCATATTTAAAAATAACCATATTAATATGTAATTTACAGCCATGTAATACTCAAACTAATTATATTTTTTTTTGCAAACCATTACCTTACATCGTCCATGACAAGGTGAAATAAATACATATATTTCATATTAAATTAAATAATTATTTATCAAGGAAATGCGATGTCAATATAAATATAAATATATATAGTCCATTTAATGTGTATATGTTTTATTTATTAATTTTGAACACTTTTATTTTTAAATATCATGTCAGGAACACATGAATAATGTATGAGGATGTCACAATATTGAACACTAAAAACATAATGAAGAATGAAAAATACATGGAGAGGTTAATATTTTGGTATAAATATCCAATTATTTCAAGGGGTATCATTAGGGACATAGAATATACCTTAGACAGTATAAATGAAAGGGAGTTGAATTTTAGAAGTAATTCTCGGTGATTCTAATGTGAAGAAAACTATAACACTTTATAAATTGAGATACCTTGAGGAAAAAAGTCATAAGACACCTAACTAATGTTTTTATTATACTTCATATATATTATATACCCTTATATTTTCTTGTATTTGAAGAGGATGAATGAATAGATGAAAAAATGGGAGTATGATCTTGTACCAAAATAAAATCATTAATAAAAAGATGAACAAAGAGGAGATCCAAAGGATTGAGGAGATGACTAGTAGCTATCCAACATGACCAAAAGAAACTATTTTTTATCAAATGTTTGAGATTCTTGAAATCCTAGGAGATGAGTCTTCATAGAATACAATGAGAGAGCAAGAGGGGATGTTATCCACTTGAGACAGTACAGAAAAAATTAGGATGAGATATAATGTGATGGGGAATAAATTGAAAATTCACCCAAAATTAATGATGTGCATGGATTTCATGGATGGTTGGCTTAACCATGTTCCAAATATATGCCAACTACACTGCATGTATAGTGGCCTACACAATTATGGGTTCATGATTTTTCCAACCCTGTTCCGCCTGTTCATCAACATCATCCGGGGAAACATACGGGAAACAAGATGAATTGAATAGTTAAAAACCTAATGTATATCTTGTGCACTACCCTATATGGATCCCTCCATCACAACAAACCATTTAATTTATCTTTACGGATTAGGTGGCTTTGTTTTTACAAATAGTGCGGGTAACTCATTCTTCCAAAAGATAAATCTCTAGGATTGTAATAATCCTAGGATGCTCCCAAACCCTTCCTTGAACAACATAGAATATAAAATGAGATAAAATAATACATTGAAACTAAAAATTAAGGGTATCTACCGTGATGTTAAACTATATTCATACAAACTTCCTCCACAAAGGAAGTCATCCCTGAGCTTCCATTCCAAGGGTTTTGAAACATTTTCTGAGAATAAAAACTTCTAATAAGCACATATGTCAGTCTCCTACTCTTATATCTAATCATGTATATGGTCGCGATTCCATATCAACCACAATAATGAGGTTTCACTCTCTCAGAGAAAAAATTCACTCTGATCAATGATACTAATTTGATAGTCCTCAAAAGAAGTACCAACATCAAATTGAAAATCGTTATGATGTAATGTATGTGACATATAAGAATGATATCAGTGAAGATGTGAAAGGTGGACGATTTTCTCCATTACATAATACCTCTACGGTATCATGAGCTGATATTCCATTGGAATAAATCCATCCATGATCACAAAAAACCATACAAAATGAGATGATAGCTTCCATTTCCACTATATATGTATATTCTCAATAATAGGCAATACTTCCATGAAAACAAGTTCTCCAGCCATGAACACCATGGATCGTCCATAGTGATCAATGTATGAATTACTTATTAATTGTTTATTAGTTAAATTATTTTAGATCAACTGAAAAAACTCCAAATTCTCCAACATCATATTAGGACTTAGTAGAACTACCTATACTTCCATTATCCAGCAAAGAGGTGAATGAATTGGCTTACCATATATGGCCTTATACCAAGCTAACTATATTTTTTATGTAATCTATTATTATAGGAATACTCAAGGAAAATTATATATTTAAGAAAATAAGCCCTAAAATCAAGAACACATGATCTTATCAAGTCCTCTAGCACTTTAATAGTTCATTCTAAATGGTCACTGATTCGAGCATGAAATGTTGTGTTCATATGAACATGTATACCCAAATAATTCTATAACCATTTCTAGAACATCAATGTGAAATGAGATCCCCTACTTGAAATGATAGTCCAAGGGACCCTGTATTAGAATATAATGCCACAAAAATATAATTGGGAAAGTATTACAACTAATAAGGAATCCCAAATCAGAATGTTGTGGGAAATATTTGTCACCCTATTAGTTACTACCCAAACCATGTCACTACCTTGAGGTTACGTCTATAATAGAATCATAAAATCCATTGTGAGTCCATCCCAATTACATTCTGAGATGATTAATGTTTTAAACAACACATTATGATAATTTTTTAGCATTCACTTACTGAATAGTGAAACATTTAGTGATTAAACATGTAATATAATTTTTTATTCAAGCACACTACTATTGACAACACTTGTCATGGTATATCATAGAGATACCTAGGTGAACTCCCCACTATAAAAAATCGTTTTCTCAGATCATCTATTTTCCTGTTTCATTAGGAATGATGATGTATCCATGTATAAGTAGTATTCTCCTCCCACAATTGACCAATATAGAGGTGGGACCTCACCTAAAAAACATTCCCATAAAACAAAAACATTAGGGTTAGAGAACTGCCTTTTTTTAATCCTATACATGATTAATTAGGTATCTATTAAATATCCATGAAAAAGACTTCTCATTAATGCATTTAAGATACAAATCATTATCAAAAAATTGGGCCTTTAGTTTCTATTGAACATCATATTCTTGATCAACTAGTGTGTGAGTTTTATGACACATTTCATCATCTAATGCAATTTCCATTCCAGACATATTAGAATGTTAACAGTAAAAAATCATAATGTATTAATCCCATATTCACCATCTGATATTAATGTCACATTTGGTAAAGATATATATTATCCTATTATGATTCTTTATACAAAAAAATTATATCACATAAAATACTGTATCCTGCTACATAAGGCATGAATGACCCCTGCATGTTGAAGGTTGTCTGTCTGGTAATTATGCAGACATAGTCTTAACTGGCGAGACCTATATGAAATGATCCATTCCTATTACAATAATATGACACCCACATTTATTCCTAATGCATCATAGATCACATTATATCCTCTTCCAGGATCTAGAAATGTTAGGATTAATGTGGTATTAAGTCTTCCATTTATCTCATGAAATAAATTATCACTCACCTCAAACCAAAACAATTATCACCCTTATTAGTCATATAATCAATAGTGTCCTAAAGGTATGATATGTCATTTCTAAATAAATGATACTAAACATCCATCATCAAGTGACTTCTGATATCAAACATGTGATTAGGATTCTACCAGGATGAAATATAACTAAACTTCTCTAGATCAATTTACACTCATAATTATGGGGCAATATGTCCCGAGAAGAAAATCATGTTGATCTAGAAGTTAATATCAGTGGGAATAACATATAATTGATTCTATATTAGTGTAATAAATTTGATCTAATGAATTTTGGTATGGTAGCTCCATGTATGAGAATACATCAATATGCTATGCATAAAAACCCGAAAGAAGGAAACCAAGTATGGATGGAAAACCCTATTCAACAATGTCCTAAAAATAGATCATGTGTTTCTAAGAATGAATAGAATAACCAGATACACATATGAAAAATAATGAATTTGAAATTTTATACATAGTTTTTTATGAAAAAACCCCTTCCTGAGGTTAGCATGATCTCTGTTCGATCTTAATGTACACTATTTCTCGTCAGAGCAGGTCGAAGTGGTCCTCTGTCTAATTTAAAGGATACTAGTTTTAAATTATAATATTGTTCACTGATTTTTTATCATTGAAATAACTAGGTTTCTATCCATATTATTAGTAAAATGTACCAGAAGACCATAAGAAGAAGAACTATGTCATATAAAACCATTAGATTCAAAATCCTTTAACTATATGTTGATATCTAGAAGATCAAAAGGTTCTATTTTGTATAGAGGAGTTGATACTAGAGCTAACAATAGAAATATATCTATTGTACACTATAAATCTCTCTTATTAGGTAGTCAACGAAATATTTTATAGAAAAATAACTAAACCAATCAAATACATGTGGGAAATTACTTAGACACATTGTTCAATCGTCCTGAAAAAGGATGGAAATTTGGGTTGTCAATTATCCCATCCCATAATGGTCTGGTTTTTTATCAACTGTCATGGAAATCCCCTTTTCCCTTAAGTATATATCATACTACAACAGGTAATGAAAAAGTCAAATGTGGTTGATAATAGTAATTTTAGGAATTATAAGGGATGGTCCAATCTATTACTAGTGTTACAGAAAACCCTATCATCGCAAGTATTATGATATTGAACACGAAAAAAACTAGTAATATCGATAATAAAATACTTACATTGTGTTATATCCTCATAGTGTACATCCACTTGAATATTTGAGTTCATTACCCCACAAATATATGCAATTTCAAGAGTAATAATTTACATGATTGATGTAGAGTGAAAGAAATGAAAATCACCTAAATTGAACAATGTTGATATAATTATAGAGACTACTAGAATCGTACATCATATGATATACATTCATAAACACTTCTCTTTATTATCAACTATAAGACGTGAAATTGGCCCGAACAATAGCGTAGAGAAATAGAGGACTACACTGAATAGTTCTACACTGTTTGTGAAAAAAAAAGTATATCTACCTTGGCCATGGCCTCCTCATATGATTATTCATCCAGGTAATGTCTTACTTGATACCATATATAGAGTCACTAACCCTACACATGAGGGTGTGGCTGGTTTCAATCCAATTCCTTTACTAACATGAATAAAGGATAGGAAAAACCATTGACAAAGACATATTAAACAGGAGGCATGCAACTTTATCATGTCACTATTAAATTGTAGCCTTGCATTCCACTATCATCGACACAGATTTCAAATAACACAGATACCATTATAGTTACATTATCCACTACTATCGCACTGTGGCATCTCATTCCATTTGCATCAAAATAAATTACATATAACATAGCCACCAATATTGATACATTGGAAACTACTGTTCTGACAAGAGACCTCAAAGTGATGATTCCTATTGTATGATGAAATACTAAAATATCACGATACTGACCCTTTATTCCATGTACTATAAACATCCCTCAAGTTGTTCTTTATGATAATATCATGTTTCATGATATAAAAAATTGTTTATAGACCTAATATTTTCACTTGAGAGTAGATGGAATACCTATTCACATCCTTGAAGTTTCACACTAGAGATATATCATTGTCAGAAAGAAGAGGTTAAAAGTATTGAAGCATGGTGAAACATTATAAATAGTACATGATTGTAATTGAACCCTCCTCCAAGTTCATGAGCTCTCTTGATCAGTCCTATTTCAGTATCTTATGTTAAAAGGTTATCAAAGAAGGCATCATTGATGTCCATCCAAGCCATGACCTGATAATGAAAATAGCAAGTAATTACATCCCACCAATTCTTGGTAGATTTATGCATCATGTCTATTTTGAGCATCACCCTCATCTCTAGAGGCATCTCTAGACTCTCAATGATATATAAAATGTATTTTATCCATAACTCATATGCCTAGGGACTTTTATCCCCTAAAAATGGTAGGATTCTATAGATGGAAAAACCATGTATGATTAGAAATTTTTGGTGTATACCATGAAGCATCCTATATAAACTACATCAAAAATAGGAAATTATCTCAATGATGAGCAACAATTAACAGTTTGGGAATAGTAGTTTATGCAACATGTGGCACCAATGGAGGTAAAACAAAGGGTCCATGGTAGAACATCTCGAGGTAATGATTGATGGCATGATTTAGAAATATGAATTGAGGAATTCCCTGTGTAAGTTCTCAAAAAATGAAAATATCATGCCTCCGAACAAGATTAAATCCATACATTACTAGTAATAGGATTGGTAAAAAATAAAGGCTCTCACTGCCTAATATAGTTCCCCAACTACCCACATTAATGTTCATGGAATTGGTATGTTTTAGTGTTTTATTTATAGGTTTTCCAGTATATGGAGGGCCAAATTCTATTATTGATGGAAAATAGTCTTTAATTTTTAATTGGCCTTATCATTTACTAGATTTTTTTATAAGCCATAATTTTTATTTTATGTCTTAATGTACATAAATACATAAAACAAGTTTTAATTAAATGGATTTTACTTCCAAATTTATAAAGGATAATACACATTATAAATTTATATTGATTCCCTTTTAATTATAACTAGTTTCGTTACATTCGATATCATGTTTTAACAGGTAAAATACGATCACTACACTTAATTAATTTTCAATTCCAATTTATAATAGGTCGTGCTTATTATAAATTACTATTTGTACTCATATAAAAAATACTAATGATTAACAACCTAGGTAATGATATTATATGTTTAAAAAATTATTATCTTTTTGAAATTCATCCAATAGATTTTATAGGTATAATAAAATAGTTAAACTAATATTATGCTTAAAAACCATATTTTTCTAAAAAGGTTGTTTTGTGGACTTTTGAGAGGGAAATTGTTTTAAATATTGTTTCTGATATTTTATGAAATTTTATTTAAAAAAATAATCCTAGAATTTGAGATAGTAATATCCAAATTTACAATAGTTAACTTTTTGGTAATTTTCTTATAAGATTCATGTTTTGAAGTATAGTGAAAAATATTTTCATTTTAATTAAAAACAATTTTTTTGTCTAATTTTTTTTATAGTAATATTATATTATTTATTAGCTTAAATGTATAATTAGATAAAATATATATCATTTAATCCAATTTATTTCATTGTGATAAATTTCACATCTAATTTTCATATAAAAACATTTCAATCTTATAAATGTTTTCACTTTAAAAAATTGTTTTCTCATTTTGTAAATGAGAGTAATTATAAATTAATATTACCTAATTATGTGTTTTGAATTTTGCAAAATGGATTCAATATTTTTAATTAGATTTTAAAATTTTATTTAATATTTCCCTTTTTTTCATGAACCATCCTGAATTGACCCTGAACTAGTCACAAAGACCAGCCCACGACAAGTCCCGAGACGCATTCCCGATCCTCCTGGGATGGTGAGAAACACCAAGGGAATCAGTAGAGTACACAAGGAAACGATTTTTCACATATAAAAACGATAAAATAAACAACAAAAGGAAATGGAAAGCCCAAAATTCATTTATATAAAAATTGAACTAAACATTATTTGTACATGAAACTGAATGTACAATTAAACCAACAAATCAACTGACCAAACCTGATAACCAACTAACTCCATGTGACATATTTTTCACTCTCCAACATAATTATCAAACATCTCCCAAGGCGATTGAACTCATGATGAACCCTGCAGAAGGGATAAATCAAAAAAAAAGACTATACACAAGAGTATTAAAACACAAAAGGTTAGCCCAATTTCATATTCCCAATGCACATCCTTTAAAATAAAAGAAACATAAATTTCATGTTTTCAATAAAATTGTAAAGTTATTATTTACAAAGAGGTACCATACTATAAAAAAATCACCAGACAAAAACATGCATGTTTTATAAACAAGAATTCTAGTAACAATTTTAAATGAGTTGCAGCGTTAAAATAAAACAATTTTTCAAGAGGATTTATTTAAAGAATGTACATTATTAAGTAAATCACCCACATTTCAGAAATTACCATCCAAACACACCATTTTCTAAAGATGATTACAAAATATACAATGAGCACAAGCCATGGGAACATGCCTTAGAACTAGTTAGTTGTGAGCCCCAGGTACCTCGTATCTCGGTGAAAGTAACCATAAAAAATATTAATTCATGTGCACAGTAGCCACTAGTAGGTTGAATAAACATAACCTAGTAGTCCCAAAACATCATCATCATCATAGATTAGTTAGGTTTATCATCATCAAACAAGCTATGTATAAAATGATTCAAACCACATGACAATACTAGCATATTAGCACACGTCTGCCCACCTTGATTTTTGAGATTCCCTTTAGAGCTCAAACAAGTTACAAATATTATCAATTAAAATTTTCACATAAAAATTACATTACCAAATTATAGACACACAAACATACCTCAAACATGCTTCACATTTCCTTCATGAATAAATAAACCACTAAAACGTTTCGTAGAACAATTTCAATGAGTATAACGAGGCCTTGAACATAAAATTTATTAAAAAAATGCAATTTTAAGGACATAAACCCATCAGTAACATAAAAAAACATTATTAACCCCAAAAACCAATTAATAAATCTCTTTCAGGGACCATAAATGTAACACCCGAGATTTTTATGAGTAATATTTTGTTTATAAATCATCAAAGGAATCGTTTTCTACACAACACTTGCTTGGCTTGCTTTACACGCAATCGCGACCTTCCTCGATAGCTTGCGTCGTACGCAATACCGAGTTTCACTAAACAACGATATGCTATTAAAACTAGCCGTTATGAATAGTAATAACCACTTTTTGAAATTTTATAAATTTTATTTTTCAAAATGGACTTCATTTTTGGACTCAGAATATCGAAATTAGCCTAGGGTGAAATTTTGGTATTTTTCTGAAAACTTTCAATTTTTGATGAATTGTGAAACCACTAAGTGGTAGGTTAAAAACTGAATTTTGCATAAAACTTAATTTTACCGCTTCTGTGAATGGAATTTCAAAAATCTGAGAGACACGGTTAATATCAAGAACTAAAATGTGGTTCAATGAGATGAAAATAATTTTTTGGTGAATAGTAACTTTTTACTATTTTTACCGCGGTTAATAGTAATTAGGGTAACTAAGGGTAAATATGATATCAATATTACCCTAAAACATGTCCTAATTCTATTGGACAAGTGTAAATCTACCAAAAACAAACTTAGGAATAAAATATGACCATTTAGGCCCACTTGGATTAGATTAGGACATTTATTATTAATTTATTTAAAGAAGGGTTAAAATAGTTAAAATCAAAGTTTAATAAGTAAATAATTTTTAATATGGGGTTATACATAAGATAAATTCGACTATAAATATTCATTAGAAAGATAAAAAGATTTCCTACATAAGGGTATTTTATTTGTAATTTTTAGACATTAAATAATTTAATTTATTTATGACAAAATGATGATGAAGTAATTATCTTATTAATGAAATATTGACATAATTGATGTTATAAACACCAAAATAAATGTAATTTGAGACTTTTTATGAATTCCACTAATTTTCTAGGTTAATATGATATATTAATGTTGATTTAATCAACTTTGTTTGAACATATAATTCTGTTATGACTTTCACAAAAATCATATATCAAATAGTGTCAAAATTGACACAAAATAGTTTTTAAATAAAATATTATATTATTAATTGTTATTTTATTCCTAAAAATCTAAGGTTCGGCCACATGACTTAGATAAGGATATATATATTAATAATAAACAATTTGGGGTTCTTTTGGCATGTTATAGTAAGTGTATTAACCATATAGTGTAAGAAAACAAAAAGACACGGTAAAAGTTAAATTATTTAACTTAGAGTTAAATCTAATTGATAAGGTTAAAATAATAACCTAAACTTGTCTAAATACTATTGGTTGATAGTATTTCGACCCATCCTCACTTTAGCTTCTAAATAAGACCCTTTGGAACCATTATAAACCGATTTTGACTTTAATATAAAATAATATTTTGAGATATTCCTAAGGTGCCCCTCTCCTCCCTTATAAAAGGGCACCTCCTCCCCCTCCTCCTCACACCAAATTGAGCACTCAAGCTCGGCCATCCCCTGCCATTTTCTCCTATCCACTTCCCTAGAATAATCCTAGAGGTCCTGGTCTTCTCCAAAGACCAATCTTAGTTCCTTAAGTGGAGGATTCAAAGAGGCGTTCCAAAGAAGAGGTAATATCCATTACCGATCTTTTCAATTTCATTCTTCTTCAACTTCTTCTCCGTTAGTTGTTTCATGATAAAGTAATAAAATCAGTATTACTTACATACTGATATGTTATTATAAATATGAAACAACCCTAATTCACCTTCTATCCATCCTACGGAAAAATTGAAATCACCGCGCGTGCGTACGTACGGAATACCGTCTCCACGCCGTGGTGTAATCTATTTTCCACCATCACCTTACAAGGATGGGTATAATGGTGTAATGAGTAACTATATATGATTATTATGAAGTAATATTGATACTGAAATAATATATATATATATATATACTCCAATACAATTCCACGATCATAGGAACGATATCATCACTCGTGCGTACGTACGGAATACCGTCTCCACGATGTGATGCGACTCGTTCTACATGATCTTCATTTCATAATGATTATATAAATGAGTTGAATGAATAAATATGGTATATACTACACTAATACCATTCTGGAAATGAATTATCTATAACCTAAAGATAAGAATAAGAATTTATTCGACAAAACACGCATAAGAACAAAAAGTTATAAAGACCCGAGTTACAAGTAACAATGAAATATTAATAACAAGAAGCTAATAATATGACCATATATGATATCATATCAATATGTATGATTCTGGAATAAGTCAATAACATTATTTAAACCATTATACAGGAGCTTCGGACACGAACAAAGCAAATCGGACCTAAGGTAAGGGAAATATCACAATCTCATTTTTATCCGAGATTGTTTATTCGTATGTATTTAATGGGGTGTATTTTATCATCCACATCCATGTTCCCTCAATATGTAATATTGTTTCCATCCACTTTCAATAGTTTAAATCCAATTTTACCCTTAGGTGAGTTTTTAGTAATGAATATTAAAGGAATCTTTTGTCGTTTTTTCGTACGAGGTACTTTTTTACTTTTCCGACAAAAGTACGAAGAATGTTTTTTTTTAACTTATACGGCATGAATGGATTTTTAAAACATTACTTCAAAGAAGCTTCCTTTACACGTTTTCAAGTTTATTTTTAATCAACTTCTTTTGTTTTAATGTTGTATGATATGTTATGAAAGGAAAAATGTTTTTTAAGAAGAAAGGATATTTTCCTCAAGAATGGAGTTCAAGTGTTTTATCAAAATTATTTTCCATCTAAGATAATAAAGGGTTATATTTTTATCCCTATTATTACATTGATTTGATCATGTTGTGATGGAATTACTTTTATGAATTCCTTTATCTTATATGAATTGATTTGTGATGTCATGAGGTTTCAAGAATCCCATTTTTGTTACTTGTGTTATGCGATGATGTATGTTTTATGACTATGTGGCACACATAAGAAAGAATTCATTATAAGATGGGCGGGATCTATATCTCCCTCCAATGCATTGGGTAATGACTTTATATCTCATGAGATAGACATGGCTGGAACGGAAGGTTATTTCGGTTCAGTGATACAGGACTGAAACGAGGAGTGAACTCGGTTCAGAAAGGGACTTTGTCCACTAAGATAGTCTTGGCAATGAGTCATGACTAACAAGAAATGATTTTCCATGATTATGTGTGCATGCCACAATGTTTCATGTTTTATGTTATGATTATGGGGATCTCATTTTCACTTCTATGATTTGTTCCATGTTATGATATTATGATCTCTTTTGCAGGTTATGATTTTCAAAAAGATATGATATGATTTTTATTTCCTTTATTGGCCCTTTCTGAGCATTTGAGCTCACCCTTTTATGTTTTCTTTTCCCCAGGTCAGGAATATGGATATTAAGTAGAATATGCTAAAAGGGACCCTAGATATGATGAAATAAATAGGAGACACTGTAGAAGATTTATGAACCAGTTGTTTATGTTTCCCAGTTTCTAAAGACACTATACCTACACGGTCCTTTGTAGTTTTGTCATATGTTGTAATAAGTGTGCTTCAATTTTGATGTATTAACAATGTATGTAAAGTATGGGTCGTTATAGTTGGTATCAGAGGAAAGTTATATTCAACCTTTGGAAACTAGGATGTGAAAGCCTTAGTAAGAACCCTAAGGATAAGTCTAAGCATAGAACACAATCTTAGTGTTTTAGAAATGGCCTTGAATAACCTAGGATAAGACCTTAAGAATGAAAATTTTATTCTTGAATTATGTGGTTTCCTATTATAATTAGTGTTGCTCACACTATTCTTCTTGGTTTTAGTCAATGGCTGGAACCCGAAGGAACCGTGTTAATGCGGAATGCGATGGGAAATGCAATGATTGTCCCCCTGAGCAAACAAACGATATGGGAGCTGGAATGCAAAATCTTGTAGCCATGCTCACACAACTTTCTCAAGCTATGAATCATGCAGGATTTCCAAACGAGCAAAGGAGGGAGCAACATTCTATTGAATCCTTCATGAGGCAGCGTCCACCTTCTTTCAGCGGGTCTACTGATCCATTAGTTGCTGAACAATGGATTAGTACTACTGAAAAGATATTTTCAGTTCTTCAATGTTCTGAGCATGATAAAGTCATCCTAGCAGTGTATCGTTTGGAAGGAGATGCTTATCAATGGTGGAATATTGTTAAGAATACGAGGCAAAGGGATGAAATTGAGTCTATGGAATGGGACGAGTTCAAGAACTTATTTTTCAATAAGTACTTCCCTCGTATTCTCCGAACAAAGATGGAGAAAGAGTTTCTTGAACTGAAGCAAAGGGATGATGAATCTGTTGGTACCTATGAAGCAAATTTTAGAAGACTTTCAAGGTACGCTTCTGGTATTATTATCCAACATGAGAGTAAGATCGATCGATTCTTTAGTGGCTTAAAACCAAGTCTTCGAAGGGCGTTAGCCATAAGGGACTTCAATAGCTATGAGGAAATCGTTCGATGTGCTCTCAAAGTCGAGATGGAGATTGGAGTAACCCATCAGTCACATGGGTTTGATAAGAAGAGGAAGATGGAATTCAAAGAAAAATCTAAAGAGCACACGGAAAAGAAGATGAGCTTTTCCTTATGCTCAATGTGTGGAAAGAAACATGGGGGGAGTTGTCTTAAAGGGACAAGTAAATGTTTTAAATGTGGAAAGGAAGGTCATCGGGCATTTGAATGCCGTGATAATGGGAAGAAGATGTCTAATGATGCAAACAAAGGAAGGGATACACAGAATGAACCTACTACACTTCAATGTTTCAAGTGCAAGGAGATGGGGCATTATGCCAATCAATGCCCAAATCCAAAGGTTGATGATGATGGTCGACGTCAACAAACTCTTAAGGCTAAAGACAAAGGAAAGTCACATGCAATTTCTATCAGCGATGTGGAGTACGATAACGATGTGGTGAAAGGTACACTTACCATCCACTCTAAAGTAGAAAATGTTTTATTTGATTCTGGATCCACCCACTCTTTCATTTTTGAAGAATTTTCTAAGGGTATCACCGTATTACCTCAACAATTAGATGTTGAGTTAGCTGTGACAACACCTAATGGCGCATCAATCGCATCAAAAGTTTATAATTCTTCTCCGATCGAAGTTTGTGGGAAAGTGCTTCCTGCAAATCTTGTGATCCTTCCTATAGTGGAATTTGATGTGATTCTTGGCATGGATTGGCTTTCTTTATACAGAGCTCATATCAATTGCCAAAGAAGGGAAGTCACATTTCATATTCCAGATCAATCTATGATCGTCTATCAATGCAAAGATGAACATAACCTTCCAGTGGAAATTTCTTCCATTTTATGGGTATTGATCCCACTAAATGAAGGTTATTTATCTCAAATGGTTGGTGAGAAACTCGCGATTAAGAATATGCCCATTGTACGGGAGTTTGATGATGTCTTTCCCGAGGAATTGCCGGGTCTTCCACCAAATCGTGAAGTTGAGTTTTCAATAGAACTCGTACCGGGTGCTTTGCCTATTTCAAAGACACCTTATAGAATGGCCCCAATTGAGTTGCAGGAATTGAAGAAGCAACTCCAAGAGAATCTTGATAAGGGGTTCATATGCCCTAGTGCGTCAGCTTGGGGAGCACATGTTCTATTTGTTAAGAAGAAAGATGGATCAATGAGACTTTGCATTGATTATAGAGAACTTAACAAGATCACTATCAAGAACAAATATCCTCTCCCACGCATTGATGACTTATTTGACCAACTACGCGGAGCTCAATACTTTTCCAAGATTGATCTTCGTTCAGGATATCATCAATTAAGGGTCAAAAGGGAGGATATACAAAAGACGGCTTTCCGTACAAGGTATGGACACTATGAATTTATAGAGATGCCATTCGGTCTTACTAATGCCCCTGCTATCTTCATGGATCTAATGAATAGAGTCTTTAGAGACTATATTGATCAATTTGTGGTAGTCTTTATAGACGATATTCTTGTCTATTTAAAGAACAAAGAAGAGAATGAAGATCACTTGAGAATTATATTGAAGACCCTGAGAAAAGAGAAGCTTTATGCCAAATTTACCAAGTGTGAATTTTGGCTTCAAAAAGTTGCATTTTTGGGTCATATAATCTCAAAAGAGGGGATATCTGTGGATCCAGCAAAAACAGAGGTTATTGAAAGATGGTCAAGACCAACAACAGTAACTGAGATCCGAAGTTTTCTTGGTTTGGCTGGATATTATTGATGTTTTGTAAAAGATTTTTCACGATTATCTAATCCACTCGCCAAGTTGACTCGGAAAGGAGTTAAGTTTGTTTGGACAGAGGAATGTGAAGAGAATTTCAAGGAGTTGAAAAGAAGGTTATCCAGTGCACCTGTGCTCACACTGCCTTGTAGTGGAGAAAGGTTTGTGATCTACAATGATGCATCCAAGAAGGGATTGGGGTGTGTTCTTATGCAAAATGATATGGTGATAGCTTATGCCTCACGACAGTTGAAAATCCATGAGCAAAATTACCCGACACATGATTTGGAGTTGGCTGCGGTAATCTTTGCATTAAAGATTTGGAGGCATTACCTTTATGGTGAAAGGTTTGATATTTATACAGATCATAAAAGTTTAAAGTATATTTTCACACAAAAGGAGTTGAATATGCGTCAAAGAAGATGGTTGGAGATGATTAAGGATTATGACTGCTCAATCCATTACCACCCTGGGAAAGCAAACAAGGTGGCAGATGCATTAAGTCGACAAGACCATGCTAGTTTATCCATGATGAGGATCACAAAAGATCCAATATTTATGGATTTACAAAGGATGGATCTTGGAATTATAATGGAAGGGGAAAAATCTTATCTTTATCAAATGAATGTTTAACCATCAATACATGTGAAGATTAAAGATGCACAGAAAGAAGATGTTGAGTTACAAAAGAAGCTGAGAAATGTTCCTGAATTCAACCTTGATTGTGATGGGATAATAAAGTTCAGGAATCAGGTTTGCGTTCCTCCCATCCCCGAATTAAAGAGGGAGCTGCTGGATGAGGCTCATAGTTCATCATTCTCTATTCATCCTGGAAGCACGAAGATGTATAGGGACCTGAAAGAGTACTTCTGGTGGGATGGCATGAAAAGAGATGTTGCTGAATATGTCTCTCGATGCTTGGTTTTTCAACAAGTTAAAGCTGAGAGACAGAAGTCTAAGGGGATGTTACAACCATTACCCATACCCGAATGGAAATGGGAAAACATCACTATGGACTTGGTCACAGGACTTCCTAAGACATCCAAAGGCGATAATGCTATCTGGGTCATAGTTGATCGTCTTAAAAAGTCTGCACACTTCATTCCTATTAGAGAGGATTTCTCTCTAGATCAGCTTGCCAGGATATATGTAAAGGAAGTGGTAAGATTGCATGGAGTACCACTTTCTATTATATCTGATCGAGATCCGAGATTTACCTTGAAGTTCTGGCGAAGTCTTCAGCATACTCTGGATACAGAGTTGAGTTTCAGCACTGCTTATCATCCCCAGACAGACGGTCAGTCTGAGAGAACAATTCAAACCCTAGAAGATATGTTGAGAGCTTGATCTATGGATTTCAAAGGAGGTTGGGATCAACACCTACCTTTGGTGGAATTTTCTTATAATAATAGCTTTCACTCCAGTATTCAGATGGCTCCTTATGAAGCTCTCTATGGAATGAAATGCAGGACTCCAACTTGCTGGGATGAAGTTGGGGAAAGAAAGCTGTTAGGACCTGATCTCGTTGATGAAATGGCAGAAAAGGTCAGATCTATTCAACAACACATAAGAGCAGCTCAGAGTCGACAGAAAAGTTATGCCGACAACCGAAGAAAAGACCTAGAGTTTGAAGTGGGTGATAAAGTGTTCTTACGAATATCTCCCTGGAAGAGGGTTATGAGATTTGGAAAGAAGGGGAAGTTGAGCCCTCGATATATCGGTCCTTTCGAAATACTGGATCGTGTTGGGAAGGTAGCTTACCGATTGGCGCTTCCACCGAATCTCTCTCAAGTTCATGATGTGTTCCATGTATCTCTCCTGAGAAAGTACATACCAGATCCTTCACATGTACTCAGCTCAGAAGTTGTACCGCTGGAGCAAGATCTTTCTTATGAAGAACAGCCGATAGAGATTCTGGATCGTAGCGAAAAAGTCCTACGAAACAAGACCACTCGATTGGTGAATGTTTTATGGAGGAACCACTAACTTGAAGAAGCTACATGGGAGCTTGAGGATATGATGAGAGAGAAGTATCCTCATCTGTTTGTTACAAAGTGACGAATTTCGAGGGCGAAATTCTTTTTAAGGGGGGTAGAATGTAACACCCGAGATTTTTATGAGTAATATTTTGTTTATAAATCATCAAAGGAATCTTTTTCTACACAACACTTTCTTGGCTTGCTTTACACGCAATCGCGACCTTCCTCGATAGCTTGCGTCGTACGCAATACCGAGTTTCAGTAAACAACAATATGCTATTAAAACTAGCCGTTATGAATAGTAATAACCACTTTATGAAATTTTATAAATTTTATTTTTCAAAATGGACTTCATTTTTGGACTCAGAATATCGAAATTAGCCTAGGGTGAAATTTTGGTATTTTTCTGAAAACTTTCAATTTTTTGATGAATAGTGAAACCACTAAGTGGTAGGTTAAAAACTGAATTTTTGCATAAAACTTAATTTTACCGCTTCTGTGAATGGAATTTAAAAAATTCGAGAGACACGGTTAATAGCAAGGACTAAAATGTGGTTCAATGAGATGAAAATAATTTTTTGGTGAATAGTAACTTTTTACTATTTTTATCGCGGTTAATAGTAAATAGGGTAACTAAGGGTAAATATGATAGCAATATTACCCTAAAACATGTCCTAATTCTATTGGACAAGTTTTATTCGACCAAAAACAAACTTAGGAATAAAATATGACCATTTAGGCCCACTTGGATTAGATTAGGACATTTATTATTAATTTATTTAAAGAAGGGTTAAAATAGTTAAAATCAAAGTTTAATAAGTAAATCATTTTTTATATGGGGTTATACATAAGATAAATTCGACTATAAATATTCATTAGAAAGCTAAAAAGATTTCCTATATAAGGGTATTTTATTTGTAATTTTTAGACATTAAATAATTTAATTTATTTATGACACAATGATGATGCAGTAATTATCTTATTAATAAAATATTGACATAATTGATGTTATAAACACCCAAATAAATGTAATTTGAGATTTTTTATGAATTACAATAATTTTCTAGGTTACTATGATATATTAATGTTGATTTAATCAACTTGGTTCGAACATATAATTCTGTTATGACTTTCACAAAAATCATATATCAAATAGTGTCAAAATTGACACAAAATAGTTTTTAAATAAAATAAAATATTATTAATTGTTATTTTATTCCTAAAAATCTAAGGTTCGGCCAAATGACTTAGATAAGGATATATATATTAATAATAAGCAATTTGGGGTTCGTTTGGCATGTTATAGTAAGTGTATTAACCATATAGTGTAAGAAAACAAAAAGACACGGTAAAAGTTAAATTATTTAACTTAGAGTTAAATCTAATTGATAAGGTTAAAATAATAACCTAAACTTGTCTAAATCCTATTGGTTGATAGGATTTAGACCCATACCCACTTTATCTTCTAAATAAGACCCTTTGGAACCATTATAAACCGATTTTGACTTTAATATAAAATAATATTTTGAGATATTCCTAAGGTGCCCCTCTCCTCCCTTATAAAAGGGCACCTCCTCCCCCTCCTCCTCACACCAAATTGAGCACTCAATCTCGGCCATCCCCTGCCATTTTCTCCTCTCCACTTCCCTAGAATAATCCTAGAGGTCCTGGTCTTCTCCAAAGACCAATCTTAGTTCCTTAAGTGGAGGATTCAAAGAGGCGTTCCAAAGAAGAGGTAATATCCATTACCGATCTTTTCAATTTATTTCTTCTTCAACTTCTTCTCCTTTAGTTGTTTCATGATAAAGTAATAACATCAGTATTACTTACATACTGATATGTTATTATAAATATGAAACAACCCTAATTCACCTTATATCCATCCTATGGAAAAAATGAAATCACCGCGCGTGCGTACGTACGGAATACCGTCTCCACGCCGTGGTGTAATCTATTTTCCACCATCACCTTACAAGGATGGGTATAATGGTGTAATGAGTAACTATATATGATTATTATGAAGTAATATTGATACTGAAATAATATATATATATATACTCCAATACAATTCCACGATCATAGGAACGATATCATCACTCGTGCGTACGTACGGAATACCGTCTCCACGATGTGATGCGACTCGTTCTACATGATCTTCATTTCATAATGATTATATAAATGAATTGAATGAATAAATATGGTATATACTACACTAATAACATTCTGGAAATGAATTATCTATAACCTAAAGATAAGAATAAGAATTTATTCGACAAAACACGCATCAGAACAAAAAGTTATAAAGACCCGAGTAACAAGTAACAATGAAATATTAATAACAAGAAGCTAATAATATGACCATATATGATATCATATCAATATGTATGATTCTGTAATAAGTCAATAACATTATTTAAACCATTATACAGGAGCTTCGGACACGAACAAAGCAAATCATACCTAAGGTAAGGGAAATATCACAATCTCATTTTTATCCGAGATTGTTTATTCGTAAGTATTTAATGGGGTGTATTTTATCATCCACATCCATGTTCCCTCAATATGTAATATTGTTTCCATCCACTTGCAATAGTTTAAATCCAATTTTACCCTTAGGTGAGTTTTTAGTAAAGAATATGAAAGGAATATTTTGTCGTTTTTCCATACGAGGTACTTTTTGACTTTTCCGACAAAAGTACGAAGAATGTTTTTTTTAACTTATACGGCATGAATGGATTTTTAAAACATTACTTCAAAGAAGCTTCCTTTACAAGGTTTCAAGTTTATTTTTAATCAACTTATTTTGTTTTATAGTTGTATGATATGTTATGAAAGGAAAAATGTTTTTTAAGAAGAAAGGATATTTTCCTCAAGAATGGAGTTCAAGTGTTTTATCAAAATTATTTTCCATCTAAGATAATAAAGGGTTATATTTTTATCCCTATTATTACATTGATTTGATCATGTTGTGATGGAATTACTTTTATGAATTCCTTTATCTTATATGAATTGATTTGTGATGTCATGATGTTTCAAGAATCCCATTTTTGTTACTTGTGTTATGCGATGATGTATGTTTTATGACTATGTGTCACACATAAGAAAGGATTCATTATAAGATGGGTGGGACCTATATCTCCCTCCAATGCATTGGGTAAAGACTTTATATCTCATGAGATAGACATGGCTGGAACGGAAGGTTATTTCGGTTCAGTGATACAGGACTGAAACGAGGAGTGAACTCGGTTCAGAAAGGGACTTTGTCCACTAAGATAGTCTTGGCAATGAGTCATGACTAACAAGAAATGATTTTCCATGATTATGTGTGCATGCCAAAAAGTTTCAAGTTTTATGTTATGATTATGGGGATCTCATTTTCACTTCTATGATTTGTTCCATGTTAAGATATTATGATCTCTTTTGCAGGTTATGATTTTCAAAAAGATATGATATGATTTTTATTTCCTTTATTTGCCCTTGCTGAGCATTTGAGCTCACCCTTTTATGTTTTCTTTTCCCCAGGTCAGGAAGATGGATATTAAGTAGAATATGCTAAAAGGGACCCTAGATATGATGAAATAAATAGGAGACACTGTAGAAGATTTATGAACCAGTTGTTTATGTTTCCCAGTTTCTAAAGACACTATACCTACACGGTCCTTTGTGGTTTTGTCATATGTTGTAATAAGTGTGATTCAATTTTGAAGTATTAACAATATATGTAAAGTATGGGTCGTTATAATAAAATGGACCCAAAATATAGAACAAGAAATTCAAATGGAAACCGTTTTTACAAAAAAATGACAAACGAGCCTTTAAGGCTTTCTCAAATCTAAAATTTTACAAAGGTTTTCATTTGAATTTTATTAAAGTTCTGTATAAACACCATTTACATTAGAAAAACACCATCATAAAACCCATAAATCAGTCAGGTTACGTATTTAAAACACAACCATTTTGACCAAGATGTGAAATGGGCCATTTTCCAACAACTCGAGGCAAAAAATTTTGTAAATCAAAACCCATTTGATTGTAAAAACAAATACAAATTGGAAATCCATATAAGGACACAAAATTTAAATTTATCATTATTCAAATTCATTTATAAATTCCAAATAATTATTCTAAAATCACGAATCACAAAAAAATGCCAACTGGGTAATTTACCGAAGACATGACATGCCCTTTTTAAACAATAAAATATATTTTAAAACATGAAAGTAATAAAGCACCAATTTCATTCCATATTTTCTTAGATCTACTATAATATTTTCAAAATACAATTATCCTTTTTTTAAACCTCACAAAATAGTTTTGAAAGATAGAAGAACATTTAAAAAAACAATTGGTGTGCACTTTTATGACAAAACATCTCTACCTTTCATATAACAAGGCTTAATCAAAAAAATTTCAAATCAATTAAATTATCCAAAGGATGAAAAACAATAATAAAAATATATTTCAAATGTTATTAATAATAAAATGATGAAACTAAAATTATAAATTCATGTGCAAGGGATATCCTACCACAAATCCTTGGCGTAATGGAAACACACACCCAATATCAATATATGTGGGTTTATAAACCATATACCTATGAAGACCAGACCCAGAAAAAAGACACTAAATCAAAAGTCATGGGATAACATAACCCTATTTCTAAAATGACTAGGGGAGAATATAAAACCAAGAAATAGTGAATGGATGAGGAAGAGGGTGGAGAAAGGAGAAGGAATCCCACCTTTCCACCTAAAAAACTCTTTGTATTCCATTAGATATGAACACATAGAGAAAATATAATGTCTTGTAACATCTTGGAGAGTCTCCTATGTTCAGTAAGAAGCAATTAAGGAAGATATTTGGGAAAACTAGTATGAATTGAATGTGTTGTGGATTAAACCATTTACCTTCTCAATTATGGACGTTTTGAGGAAACATCAGAACTCTCACCATAATAGGCAATGAAAAGGAGCTTCAAATTTGTAAACGTGATAATGGGGGTTATTATATGTATGTTGAATTCTAATGGGAGTTGGTAGCACATAAAAATATTAAAAAATTAAAATTATATAAAAAATTTTAATTTTTTAAAACTGGAAATGGTCCCACTGTCTTGCCCAATGCCGAAAAAAGTAACCCAAATTAACAATGATTATGAATTATTAATGGGTCCAAATCGTTATATTGTTTTGAATATGTCATTGGAGCCCATTTATTATGTGTAGTGAATGGAAAATGTTGAATAATAAAGATTTTATAAAAGAAACAATTTTTTTTAAATTTGGAAATTGGCTCATGGTTGGCCCAATCATGAAATAACCACCTTTTCTCCAAAAACTCCTAAACAATCAATGTGGTACCCAAATTATGGTGATTCAAAAAATATGAAACTAAAAAACTAGACATTAATATTACCCAAAACCCAATAAAAATTATCGTGATTTCCAATAAACGAGATCAAAAAACATGAAAACCCAGGTGTGACAATTCTCCCCTCTAATAAATCGTTCCGCCCCTGGAAAGACATTGCCCTTTCCAGCATAAATATAAAAAACTAAGTATTATTTTTCAATATGGTAAATAATTATAATACAATGACTCACCGTAAACAATTAATGAAACATAACACTCTAACCTCAACCAAAACCCCAACTCTCAACTACTTCCTGAGAATCAACCGAAAGATTGAGTCACTACCTCCATAAGAAAACCAAGATCTATGTTATTGGGTCTTCTACCAATGAACCCTGCAATCAACCAAAACAAGGAGAACTCAAGAAAACCATAGATTCTAGATGAATACGGGATTGAATCTCCATCATTAAGAAACAACTAGTACAAGATATGTTCTTAGGAGGAGAAATCAATGAGACCCGTGGCAGGTCTCCCTGCCATTAGAACCCAACTTACAATGAACAAACAAGAATTCAACATTAACTATAATTGGGAATCACTTGAGAAAGTACATAAAGAATATCCAATAACAACCTACCAACCCATGTTAATAGGGTTAAAACATGAACGTCTAAACCAAACACTCCTGAACAGAGGTGAAAATAACTGGCCAACACTTTCGGCATGGATTCGGACCCCCACCACGCAGGGATGGGAGGGAAGGGCACAATATAATTAAGCCAATGAATCCACAAATGATAAAAAGGAACTACCCAACACTCCCCAATAATGAATATGTAACACCAAGACCACACCCTATTTTCACAGGTGGTACACACAAGGACATTGATCCAAATCCCACATCCATGACAACATAACCATAAACCCTACGTGAGGGGTCAGTCTACCATTCCTGTTGCGACAAAGGGAAATTCAAATTAATGAGGAACCAAATAAGATAAATATAAACTACCATACCATAATGGTGGGGGAAGGAGCCTAATCATTCCCCCACACCTCTAGAGATATCCCAACTGCATGAAAATATTCACTCTAAGGCCTATGGCTAGAGCCCTGATTCCTGAAGCATTTGTTGCACCGTAGTCATGTGAAAAGGATCACACAACTCAAAAAACACACATACTAAAAAAACACCATTATCTAAATAGTAACGCATAGATACATATCAAAATTTCATATCACTCTGAATGAGGTGAAGAATGGAAAAGTAATATGAAGATATACATCAACATCACCGAACACAACTATTGTGTCCAAAAAAATTATCACGACCTAAAAGCAATTTTAATCGATCTTAAACATATCTGTATTAAAAAAACAGGCCGAGGCATCTTCTGAAGTGGTTTATTTAACATTTTAAATGAATCATTAGATTGGTAATAAGGAAATATTTCGAACAAACAACTATCCATGGACACACCACAACATCCAACACATCCTTAGAAACCCACTGAACATTACTCCAAAACCGAGGCACCAACAAGATCTCATCTCAAGATAAGACAAGAGTATGGATTATATATCACAATGATGATTAATGAATAAACAACAGTTCTATGACATAGAAAAAATTGGCCATATAACCATTTTTTTACAAACAAAGGTCCCAATTTTTCAGCTCAAAACACTTTTAAAAAACAAACTAACTCGGTGGGTTTCCACATTAACCAATGGTTTTTCAACATATATCACACACATGCACATATCCATACCATCCTAAGAACCCAAACACCATTACATATAGTCCATACTTTTAGATATCAATAAAAACATGCATGTGAGCACCCATGAAAACACCAAGGGATAAAAAAAACATCATTCCAAAAATCATGTACCTTGAAAAGGAACACCAACCATCATGTTAAAAACTATTTTCATATTTCACATAACAAAACACACTTCATCAAGAACCATTTTCTCAAAGACCTACCCCTTTTCATTTTTATCAACTTTTAGAACAACCCAGACACTCAAAAAAACCCCTTCCCATTTTCTAAAAATAAGGGAGGTATCTTTTCTTAATCGTATGTTCATTTAGACCAAGACCATTTCTAGGAAAACACCAACCACTCAAAAACCATTTCCAAAACTAGTTTATCAGATTCAAAAACTTTTCAACACCCCAAAACACCCAGTTTAAAACAAATATTCATAATAGACTTAATATTATTCAAACATTCAAAACATTTTATTCCAACCAACCACATGTTTAGATTATGGATATTCAAATCCCATTAAATCATTTCCACTTCTTCCTAATTTTTTTTCACAAAAACAGATCCTTCCAAAACCATTCATATATTTAATTTTTTAAAACCCCTTTTTCCACATATCAAAATTCCATCATTCATTAAAACCCATTTCCACATTTATCACACAAGGATTTTCAAAACAAAAATTCAGAATTCTAGAAAAGTCCAAGAGATCCTAAAAAAGAACTAGTGTTGGTGGGTGACTTTACCATATGGTTGGTGGCCATATGTCAAAACAAACCCCAACACGAAAAGACTTATTATAACCATTCTCCGACTCGACAAGGCTTGATAGGCCCTGCGAGCTCATGGAGGCCATCAGCGATACTCCCCTTGCCATATCCCAACACCAAACAATAAACAAGAATAAATGACACTAATAAACCATACATCTCGTGGAAACTCGAGGATTAGAGTGAGAAAGTGTTCATGACGCTATTCCCACACTTACCCCTCAAGTCCCAAAAATCATACCCCATCTACCATGAAATCTCCTAAATAACAAGGGTGCCCTAAAAAGAATGGTCAGCTAAGAGTTGACCTCCTCTGATACCATTTTTTCACGAACCAGCCTGAGTCGACCCTGAACCGGTCACAAGGGCCAGCCCGCGACAAGTCCAAAGAGGCATTCCTGATCCTCCCTGGATTGTGACAAGCACCAACAGAATCAATAGAGTACACAAAGTAATGATTTCACCCCTATATAAACAATCAAAGAAACAGTGGAAAGAAATGGACAACCAAAAATACATTTTTATAAAAACATATCTGAACATAATTTGTACATGAAATTGAATGTGCAACTAAACCAACAACTGAACTGACCAAAAACAATAACCAATTAACTCCATTTGACATGTTGGTCACTCTGCAACATAATTTTCACATTTCTCCCAAGGCTATCGAACCCAATCTAAAAACTGTACAAGGACTAAAAACAGAATAATACTATATGTGGGAGTATTAAAAAGCAGTAGGTTTTCTGGATATTTTTTATTTTCAATGCACATACTTTAAAATAAAAGAATAATCAATTTCTAGATTTAAATACAAATATATTGGTATGTTAACCAAATGAGGTCTCATGTTATAATAATTTTACCAGACAAAATCATACATGTTTTATAAACAAGAATTCAAGTAAGAATTCTCAAAGAGGTAAAACATAAAAATGATACTAGTTCTCAAGAGGGATTATTTAAAGAATGTAAACATCAAAATAAATCTCCCAGACTTCTGAATTTACCAAACAAACACACCGTATGCTGATGATGGGTACAAAATATCCAATGATCACAAGTCACGGGAACACCCATATGCACTAGTTAATTGTGAGCCCCAAGTACCTCGTATCTCGGTGAAAGTAACTACAATAAATATATATTATAATGCAGAAGATCCACTAGTATGGAGAATACCCATAACCTAGTGGTCCCCCCAACAACATCATCATCATATTTTAGTTAGTGTTGTCATCGCCAAACTAACTACGTGAAATAGGGTCCAAATCCCATGACATCCCTAACTTACTAGTATGTGAGATGGTATGTGAGTATAATATACTCTATAATACCAAATGTAGGATTGAATATATAAGTATGAGATTCTAAATTACAAGAGGGGGGTGAATTTTATACTTTAAAAATCACTAAGGAAATTTTTTATAACCAAAATTCACAACACCTCTATGTTCTAATAGATTGCTTGATTCCAGAAAAATGATACTGCAAATGTAACTTAGAAAAAGTTTATAACAACTGAGATTCTTCCTTAAAGCGTATAGAATCATATATAATCAAATTACAAGTTTGAGGAAGTATAATAATGTTATACATTATTTATCAGTAGAAAATGAATAGCGGAAAACAAAGTAGTAACACTACAAGTTACAAACAATAACTCTTTTAACCCATAGTGAAGGGTATCCAACAATCCTGGATAAGAGGTCCCTTGATTTATACTTTCATGAAAGTATGTCTTAACCCCCCAGGGTAAGCCATCGATACGAAGATCAGAGTCTATCTTGCTATGCCCGAAATCCCTCAACTATCATGTAGTCATCACCTCTATCTTTCTATCCCTGGACGCCCTCAATTGTACACAACAACAATAAAAGTCACACGAAGCCAATATGCACAATGTAATGATTGAAAAAGCTGTTCAAACATTCTACATGAATCATGAGAGTTTATAAGAGCCTCTATCTCTATAAATCAATTCAAAAACATGTAAGAAAAGATGTCAAATATGTTGTTAAGTGTGTTCAAATGAGATCCTATTTTTAGGAACAACTCCAACAGTCAGCTCCCTCCTCCATTGGTCATAATCTTCCTTGAATTTCGGAGGGACCAATACACTTGTCACTCAAACTAAGGTTAGTTGATAACTGAAGGCACAAAATTGTTTTATAAAAGAAAAAGTGTAGGAATAAATATGTTTATATAACCAAACTCAAATATTCAGAATATAAGAAAATAAAAGATCGTAGTATAACCAAAAATTAATTTGGAATCTATAATACAGGGTTATTCAGATTCTATTTATCTGAAGAATTCGGAGTCAAAATTCATAGATGTTTGTATCCATAATTCATAATCAGAATTCACAATATGAATTCATAATGAGAATTCAAAATTATAATTCTTCATAAGAATTAATAATTAGAATTCTTATTTAGAATTCATCAGCAGAATTATTAATTCAAATTTGTAATCATAATTTATTGTCATAATTCGTAATGAGTAATCGTATTCAGAATTCAACATCAGAATTCGTAATGAGAATTTGTATTAAGAATTCATCTTCAGAATTCGTATTCATAATTCATCATCAGAATTCGTAATTGGAATTCGTAATCATAATTCATCATTAGAATTCGTTGTTAGAACATTATACAACATCATAATCAGAATTCAGTGTTGAACTTCATAAAAGTTCATAACTGGGAATTCGCAGTGGAACTTCATAAAAGTTCGTAACAGGAATTCAGATCCAAAAACAGAATGATTTATAACTATGTATTATATGATTCTGATATTTTAGATATGAATCTGACTTTTATACTTACGACAAAAATTGAAATGAACAATGAAATCTAGGTAAGGGTACATTTCCTTGGGTAAGGAAATTTTCATTATAGAAGTAAAATATAGGATAAAATTAAATTTTCTTTAAGATAAGGTGTTTGTGATTTTCAAAAAAATAATGAATGAAAAATTCATAAGGAAAACCTAATTGAATCAATAATCTACCTATTTTTGGAAGCACAAACATCCTTCCAAAAAAGAATATAAGAACTTAGAAAATGATTTTCTAGAAAATGAAATAAATCTTATCTCCCATTGTTCATGGACAATGGTGAATATGAAAAACTCCGCCTTAGCCTTTAGAACACTATGGATCGTATTCTATATTTCAAAAATGGGATTTTCATTAAGAATATGGTATTCTTCATAATGAACATTCCACCATAGATAAAATCCCCCTAACATAGGGATATATATTTTTCTTTCTCTTCTTTAGAATTATTTTTCCTTCTCCCCTCTGTGATTTTCAAAAAGAGTTTGATGGAATAGATAATAATATGGTACCTGAAATATTAGTACAAAACAACACAAAAGACAAGCGACCAAAGTTTTCATTAATATTGTAAGATTTTTTATAAGGAATGTCATTACAACAAATGATCAGATTAGGTCCATTTGTCTTCTTTTTCATTGGGTATAAACTTCTTCAGAAATGTTTTTAGAATCTTTAACTCATTGTGATCCTCTTCAGATCAATTTTCTAATGATTTAATCCTATCATCTAAATCCTTCAGAGCCTCAGACTGATCCTTAATAACTTCTTCCTACATTACAAGCATCTCTTCGATCTTAATCTGGAGATCTCATTCCCCCTTCCATCTTTGAGAAATATAGTTAATCTTCCAATTCAGATCCTTAACTTGTTGATTCTGAATATTTTTCTCTAGGATTAGATTTTTTTCAAATCATGTTGTACTATATTTGATCCATCCATCTTATATATCAAAAATATTCCTTTACGCAATCTTGAAATTCATCAATATCACTCATTTCTTGAATTGATCTCTTTGACCATCTAGATATCTTCGTGCATGAATCCCTGTGTGCTTCGTGGCCTATAAGAAAAGTTATGAAATCTGATTCTATCTTAACACACTTGTCCATCACCATAGACACTAAATCTGATTTCTTATTAAGAGTGTGATGAAGCATCTGGAATCTAGAATCTATGCTTGTAAACTTTGGAATAGAACTGACTAGCTTCTTTAATGATTTCTCCACAAAATCATGACCAAGTGAAGATGACTTCGAATCCGAGACATTTCTTGGTGAGAGTGGTTTTTCAAGCTCAACAAGCTTCCTTTTTGATGTTCTTACAACTTTTTACCTCTTCGCTATATCTTTTATTTGAGAATCAACAAACAATTTCTTACCATTATCAATCTTCAGTATGACTTTCTCATATAGATATTTATGCTCGATATCAGATAATTGAAAAACTATATCTTCATCAATTTTTTCCTTTTGTGATTTTTCCTCAATAAAGTTCTTTCTATAAATTTCATCCCCAGATAATTCATTTACTTCTTATTCTTCCTTCTCTTCATCAGTCTTTCCATCTTCCTCTTCTTCCTTTCCCGGTGTGACAATCTTTGAGGACACAACCTCAGATGTTCGGAGTAATAATTTCTCTGATGGGTTTTCCTTGTTATGATATTATTCAACATGCTTAATCAAATCATCTGTATCACCACATTCTTCTTCTTATACTAATACTACATATTCAACTACTTCCACCTCTCCTATATAATCAATAACTTCTTTCTCATTAGATTTTTCCAAAGTGAAGAAATTCTTCCTCGGAGTCTTAGGTAATGACCCGACTACGTACTTTTCCGTCATTGGAATGTTCTCGGAAGTTAATTTTGTGGATTTCAAAATATATTGTAAATCTTTAGCCCCATACATATTATTATTCATCTTCTTCTCTTTTTCTTTCTTCTGAGGGTATTCAGCAGTATTCTCCCTTAAAAACATATCTTTAGTAGGGTCCAAGATGAACTGTGGCTCCCATTATTTCTCTTTTCCTTATCTTCCCTCCATTTTGAAACCACCTCATCCAAATAACATTTTTGATTCTTGGGTTTAGGAGGTGTGGATTGGGCATCCATAGCTTTGGGAGCTTCTCCTTCAACTTCCACTTCGTTTTGTTTTATTTTCTTCCCAACTTTATTGATTGGTTTAGCCTCTTCTATATCATTCAGAATGTCTTCTGCCTCTTCCTCTGGTAGATCATAAAACTCTCCTTACTTCTTAGAGCATCCCGTATTCATTCTTTTCATTGTTTAGTCACTAACAAGAATAACATTGCAATTCTGAGGCTTGGAATAGCATGCAATCATGAATGATTCAGACACCAAACTATTATCTTTGAAAGTAGGGCAGGATACATGATAATTTGGGCTCATAAATTTCCATTCTGGATGTTCTGAATTGTAATCATAACATGCCTCATCAGATTGATTTTATGTAGATTTACCAAGAAATCTAATAAATATATGACAATCTTCTTTAGGGTATCCTTGTATTATTTTCTCAGTACAATAAAACCTCATACCCATAGTTGAAGGATCCAGTTGTTATAAGATTGATGGGAAATCTTTCATGTCTTGACTTCAGAAAGTCCTAGACATTCCAAATCCTTAACCATTAAAAAAAATCCTTTTTCAACCGGTAATTTGTGGGAACAGAACTCTGCTTCCCCTTCATAGGATAATCCCACCAAACTAGCTGCCTTGGTATAACAAAGATTGTAGTTTTTTCCATAAGACTTGAAAGAAAATTTTTCTATTCCATCTTTCATACAGTAGCACACTGACTCACAAAACTCTATAAGTAAATCCAGATACACCAAGTCTTGATCACTTGACATAGATAAGCAGGCATATTCCCGTCTATTTAACTTGATATTATTAGAAATGATATAATTGTACTCGAAAAAGTTCAGATGCACCAACCATTCCTAGTATACTTGAAATTTTGAAATTTGCTTCGCGGTAGACATTTATTAGGATGAAGCTTCTACAGACATTCAGACTGGAAGAACATTGAGAGATTCAGAACCGAATTAAGAACTAAGGCAGAGTATCGAGATGCGAGATCTTGGAAACCGATGTGGGACAACCATCAGGGGTCCCCTTTATATAGGTGATGGAGGTGAACATTCAACTTCCAATTCCAATATTATGATTGAAAAACTCTATTATTTGATCTATATGGTGAAAACATGCCCGTAAGAAAATACTAAATTTGATATCTTGAGGATTTAAGAAAAAAATTCGTATTTAAGGAGAAATGAATTTGAAAAATTTAAATACAAAACAAAATACCAGCTAGTAATAATGATTTCAAAAAGATAAGTAAATAAATCATACATTTCGGATTTCCTAGGAAAATTATTCGTAATAGGTGATATTCTTCTTGAATAAAATTTGACTATGAAAAACCCACTACGAAAAACTCAATATGAAAAACTAAATATGAAAAACTTACTAAGGAAAAATCACTATGAAAAATTTACGATAAAAAAATTTCAAAAACTTTGAGTACCAAAACTCGATTTCAAAAACTATGAGTACGAAAATTTCCATTACGAAAATTCCCATTATGAAAATTTCCAGAATGAAAATTTCCAGTATGGAAATTTATAGTAAAAAAAATTCCATTTCAAATATTTTAAAAACTAACTACAAAAACAAGAAAAAAGTTCAATATATGTTGTAATCCCCCTATAAATAATAAGTTTATTACTGTATGGAGATTGGTTCAATATAAAGTTAATGGAATAAAATTACCCCATGGTTATCATTCCTAAATTTTGTTTCGATGTATTCAAATCTATTTGAGGGTAATGATTTTATGAAAATGTTATAAAGCTGATCTTGCGTTCCGAAAAATTGAAGAATGATATCACTTTTTTGTTTATGATCCCTAAGAAAGTGATGCCTAATATATATGTGTTTCTAATGAGAGTGATGTGAATGGTTTTTACTAAGGGCAATGGAACTTGTGTTATCACACAAAATTTGAGTCTTAGTAAATCTCAAGCCATAGTCTTTGAGTGTCTGTTTCATCCACAACACTTGAGAAGAACAACATCCTGCTACTACATATTCAGCATCAACATTGGAGAGTGAGACATAATATTTTTTCTTACAAGACCAAGAAACAAATGAATCTCCTATGAAATGAGAAGTTCTACATGTACTCTTTATATAAATTCTACATCCACCGAAGTCCGCATCGAATTTTTTTTAAGAAAAAATCATTTCCAGATGTATAAAATATTCCTAAATCCATTTTTCCCTTTAAATAGAAAAAAATTATTTTCAATTCCTTTAAATGTGATTCCTTAGGATTGGATTGATATCTTGCACATAAGCATACTGGAAAAACACTAAGTCTAGACGACAAGTTGTCATGTAATGTTGACATCCTATCATACCTCTAAAATTTGTTTGATCTACTGGTTTCCCACCTTCTTCAAGATCAAGTGTGTTTTAGGTACCAATGGAAGTACTTATACTCGTAGTGTTGTCATATCCAACAATTTTAAGAAGATCTTTAATATAGTAATGTTGGGATATATAGATTCCTTCTGGTTTTTAAGAAATTTTAAAACCTAGGACAAATTTTAACTCACCAATAATACTCATTTAAAAAACAAATTTCATTAGATCCGCAAAATAATTAGTTAGGGATTGCTGAGGTGAACCAAATATAATTTCATCAACATAAATTTGAAAAATAAAATCATTTTTCTTGTCTTTCATTATAAAGAGGGTTGGATCTGCATTTTCCTTATCATAGTTATTTTCAATCAAAAATCCTATAAGTTAATCATACCTATATTGAGGGGCTTGTTTAAGTCCATACAACGATTTTGTATGTCTAAAAACAAGATCAGGAAGTTTTGTATCTGCAAATCCAGGAGGATGTTCAAAAAAAAACATCATCATGAACATAACCATTAAGAAAAGCACATTTCACATCCATTTGAAAAAGAATGAGATTAAAGAATTTTTCAAATTCAATTAAATTACAAATTGATTCAAGTCTAGCTATTGGAGAATAGGTTTCTTCATATTCTATTCATTCTTGTTGATTATAGCCTATAACAACTAATCTATCCTTATTTTTTACAATTATTCCATTTTCATCACACATATTTCTAAAGTCCCATTTTACTCCAATAACAGAAGATTACTTAGGCATTTCAACCAAGGTCTAGATATTATTCCTTTCGAATTCATTAATTCATTTTGTATGGCTTTGATCCAATCATCATCACCAAAAGCTTCATCAATGCTTTTTAGTTCTAATTTGGAAAGAAATTACAGATGTTCTACTTCATTTCTCAAGGAACATCTAGTTCTTATAGGTTGATTGACATCACCAATGATACTATCATTGGGATAATTCTTCAGAAATAGTTTATTTGGGTTTTGTAAAACCTATTCATCAACATAGTATAGGAAATATTTTGGGGTAAATGTTTCAGAAATATTAACTTGAAAATTTTCTTTATTAAAAGGATTTTCTATCAAAGGTTATCAGTTTTTGACAATACATCTGAGGATGTAGGTTGGGGTTGTTTAACAACAAAAGGACCAGTTTCGTCAAATTTTACCTGTATAGTCTCTTCAATAGTAGAAGTGTTTTTATTAAAAACTCTATATTCCTTAGAAGTTGTGGAGTAGCCTAAGAAAATTCCTTCATCAGATTTTGGTGAAATTTTTTGTAAATTATCTTTAGTATTTATAATGAATACCTTGCAGGAAAAAACCTTAATGTATGAATGACTAGGTTTCCTACCATCCCATATCTCATAAAGAGTTTTATTAAGAAAAGGACTATTCAAAACACGATTTATAGTATAACAAGCAGTACTTACAGCATCAGCCCAAAAATGTTTGGCTATAGAATACTCACTCAACATGGTTCTAGTTATCTCTTTAGAATTATATTTATTTTTTCAACAACACCATTATTTTGAGGTGTTCTGGGTGATGAGAAGTTGTGAGTAATACCTTTTCTACTACAAAAAGATTCAAAATAAGAATTTAGAAATTCTCTTCCATGATCACTATGGATAGTTTTCAATGGAAGGATTTTCTAATATTTCACTTGGGCGTTAAAACTTTTGAAATACGATAAGGATTCATAATTCTTGCTAGAAAATAGATCCACATAAATAAAGTGTAACCATTAACCAAAACAAATACATTGTAATTTCCCCCAATGCTTTCAGTTTGTGTTGAACTAAAAAGATCCATATGAACTAGCTGTAATGTATCAGTAGTTGAGACTTCACTAACTGATTTAAAACATGATTTATGTTTCTTTCCATATTTACAAGGTTCAAAAACATTTCAAGAATCAAATATATGCTCTGGTAGTTCCTTAACTTGTCCATTCTTAGAATGTTTGAATAGGTTCCTAAGGTTACAAGTGAGCTAACCTTATATTCTATAACCACGAATGATCTTCCATTGCACTAAGGCAAGGTAAGTCTTGTATAATAAGGTCTACTACATTTAGTGTGTAAATATTCTCTTTCTTATTGGAAGAAAGAATAAATTCCTCCTTGGAATGGTGTACCATGCACTTATCATTCCTAAAACTCACAAGTTAGCCTTCATCACATAATTGGATTATACTAATGAGGTTATGCTTAATACCCTTAACAAATAAACCATTTGAAATCAACGTTTTTCCAAGAAGAATGATGTTACCTATACCAATAATTTCCCCCTGAGAATTGTCTCCGAATGTTACTTTTCCTCCTTTCATTTTGATAATATTTTCAAAAAAGTTTCTATAATCAGTCATATGCCGGGAACATCCACTATCCATGTACCACATATTGTTGTCGGTACTTTCCCTATTCTCAAGAAAATAAGAGAAAAATTAGACTTTTGGAATCCAAACATTCATGGATCCAGAATTTTTAGACAATTTTTTTGGGTATCCACATTTTTTTAGAAAAATGAACTATATGAAACCCAAGAGATTGAAATTTATTCAAAGTAAAATTTTTATTCCAATTCCCACCACTTTGACATTTAGTAAAAAAATGGGCTCTAGAAGGAACCAAATAGTTGTTTTTGAAAATCAGTTTTTGGTGAGTATAACCAACTCTAGTAGTGTTTCCTTGAGGTTTAATTTGAGAATACATTTTGTAAAAATTTTCCTTCCCAGAGGTAAAATTTCCACGAACCTTCTTAAGAGAAAATATTTCAGATTTTAATCTGATGACTGAATTCATATCCTCATGAATCATGTCCTTAGATTTAGTTTTTTCCTCAAAAACTTATTTCTCTAACATATCATTCTTAAGATCATTAGAATGTTCTTCTTTATCCGAATTTTCTTTCTCAGTGTCTTTAGAATGTTTTTCTATATTCTCTTATTTATTTCTAGGATCCCTAGAAATATCTGAAATCTCATTCGTAATAATTTCTTCCCTAGTATTTGCCTTGTCTAATTTCTTATAAATTTTAAAATTTCTTGCTTCAAGTGACTTTTCAAATCTCAAAACTTCTTCATATAAAGGTAATTCATCATTTTCTGAGGATGAAGTATCTTCGTTAGAAGTACCATTTTCCAGATAGTAATTCTTATCAAGATATAAGTTCGTAAAAGCCTAGGCAGAGAGTACCTTGGCCATAAGACATGTATTGGGGAAATAAGTAGTCGAAATGTAACCCATATTCTTCTGTGCTGATGAATCATATTTAGAAGATTCACGTTCTGAATAATCTCCACAGCTAGCACTCCAAGTATCATTCGCTTTAAGACTTTCTTGTGCTTTGATTGTAAGCCCTTGACCCCAATTACCCAGAGTCAGTGCATTATTACATAACATTGGCATGATCACAAACAAGATCAAGTCTCGAAAATCGATTCGTTTAGTAGACTTGGAAACAGTTGATATATTTATAAGTCTTACATTACATCACAAGGTAAAAAAAACAATAACAACATCTTGTCTTCATATCCCCTCATACTATCCCTGTAGGTCATTCATAAATTATCTATTCACATCTTGGGAAAAATAAAAAATTGAAAGGGGTGAGCTCAGATGCTCAGTAAGTATTACAATATAGTAGAAGCATTCATAGATAATCATAAACACTTAAGGCAATGTATAACTAAAACAAGAGCCTTTTAAACTAGAACTTTAGAATAATATGGAAATGATAAAATTAAATAATGTTGTTTACATACTCACATGGGTATTCTATTAGTCGAATAATAACATGAAATATCAATAACCACTTTCATAAAGATGGAATGCATAATGCCAGACTATCATAACCACGTAGCCAAGGCCTCATGCCAAGAATACAATTAAGATTTTGTCAAGGCCTCATGCCAAGACACTATTTGGCCTAATGAGACCTACCGATGCATCGAGGAGCTATATCCGGCTCCACCAATCACTTACTATGTCCAATTCATTCATCATATGAAAAGTTTGAAACATAACATAAGCATTAGTATTAAAACTAGCATACGAAATGTCAATACATATCCACAAACCATGAATGGTATATAAATAGTACATCCCCAGTCAAACATAACACATTCGATACAATGTGAGAGATTTTATTGTATCATATTAACCTCAATAGAGAATAATTAAGGATATTGACATAGATGAAAATAATCATCAAAACTCTTTGAGAGAAATATCCCCCTTTTTCTTGAAATCATTTAAAATTCACACTATTTGTCAAGAAGCCATTTAAAAAAAGATTTTTGAAAAAAAGTGTCCCATACCACTTTAAAACATTTAAAATGAATTTTGATTTGAAAACTTTAATGTCCATATAAATTAAACCTTAAAACCATTTTTAAAACATGGACATTAATGAGAATGATTTAGAATAATCAATCTTTAAAACATTTTAAAATGTCATTTTAGTTAGAGTTCCTAACCAAAAGAGAGACACTTGAATAAAAATAATTGAGGAAAAAAACTTTGTAATAACATGAGAATAAATGGATTCATGATATATTATGTCAATGTACATTATATACACCATATAAAAGTGATTTGGTGTATAATAGTAAATGAGTCTCAATGGAATGTAAATTGAGATGAAATATCTCATAATGGCTGTATCCTTAGGTTAAAAATAAATCAAAAACATAATTATGAGTGAAAATATAAATACACTCAATATGATTGGATATTCAATGTAAAACAATCAAAGTACATTCACACATATTCCTGTAAAAACAACACCAATGAATTTGATGTTTAACTCTACAAATTGAGATAGAGTAAAAATTACACTTATCAAGTTCATACCGATGACCTGATAATATATAAATGTAGTGATTATGTGTATCAAAAGTATATCCATAGAAAGGGGAGTGGAATTTATGACATAATAAAATGAATAGTGATTCAACACATAATCATGGAGTAAAATAATCAATGAAGTATGCATAAAGCCGAATGAGTGGAAATTGAACTTTCAAATCACATTATTGATTTGGTAACATACAAAACATACACCCATAAAAGAAGGATCATACAATGGTGATGTAAATATACATGAATTAAAGTATATTACACAATGAATACAAACATGGGCAGTACACACACCACATGTAATAAATAAGTGGTGAACAATGGAATTCTCACAGAATTAAAAGTGAGATAAGAAACCCCTTACTTTGTACAATTTTCTTCATAGAAGGTAGGTTAACCTCCTGTATAATGGTGAAATAATTTTTATTTAGTTATAAAAATATCATTTACATTAATATGATATCATATATGATCTTTTATCATTGATTTGTTAATAATATCTTAGTATTATCGTCTTTTCGAGTGTAAACTAATTTGTTTTCCTTTATATTATTTGTTATGTGATCCATATTTGTTATCGATGGGATGTATTTATTCATATCCATAATAATATCATGTCTCTAAATTTTTTTTAATCATCAAATGAGAATTAGACTTGAATGGATACGATGGGGAATGAATCTCATCGCGTTCGTGGAGACGGTAGTCCGTACGTACGCACGAGCGACGATATCATTTGTTTGATATTGAAATAATATATAATTGGATGGTATATCATATAGAAAGAATCATTATCATGTTATATTTATTATCTAAATTAATTAAACATCATCATTATTCCCATCCAAATAATAATATATTGAATAACAATTACACCGCGACGTGGAGACGGTAAGCCGTACGTACGCATGTATTGTGACATGTCATTCAAAGGATGGATATAATACTGAATATGGTTGTACCATATTTATAATAACATCACAATATATATAAGATACTGGAGTTATTATTTTATAATGGGAATAACAAAGAAAGAAGAAGTTCAAGTAGAAAGGAACTTGAAAGAGGGTGGTGAAAACATTACCTCTTCTTCGGGTTCTTCCTTTTGATTTGATCAAAAGGGCTCCATAGGTTGGCTTTCTGATCAAACTAAGGCCTCTAGGTTGTAGTGAGGGAAGTTGAAAGCGTATTTGGGCAGGGTTTGGCCGATCCAAAAGGCTTTTAATGAGTGAATTAGTGAGAAGGGGTAGTGCCCTTTTATAAGAGGGGTGAGGGACACCTTTGGAAAAGCTAAAAATATTATTTTATAATAAATTCATATTCGTTTTATAATGTCTCCAAAGTGGATTATTTAAATCTTAAGGTAGGTATGGGTCGAAAACAACTCAACCAATATAATCTAGACAGGTATGGGTCATTATATTGACCTTATCTTTTAGTTATAACTCTTAGTTAATTACTTTGACACTTACCATGTCACTTTGTATTTTTGTATTATATAGTTAATAAACATACTATATACCTCCAATAGACCCCCAAGAGGTAAATTAATGATACAAAAATCATGATATAACTCTCTTGGCCGAACCATAGATTTTTAGGAAATTTAATATCAATTAATAATATAATATTTGTTTTATAAACTCTTTTATGTCAATTTTGACATTATTGGGTATTTTGTTTTTGATAAATTTCTAATAGCATTATTACTTCGAAAAAAATTTATATAATAAATCCTAATATGTCATGTTAATCTATAAATTTAGTTTATTTCAAAAAAAGTCTCAAATTACATTTATTATGATATTTATAATATCCATTATTTTAATATTTCATTAATTAGGTAATTACTCCATCACCATTGTGTCATAAATAAATTAAATTATTTAATGTCTAAAAATTATAAATAAAACACCATTATGTAGGAAATAATTTTAGATTTCTAATGAATATTTTCAATCTAATTTATATATTTTATAACCCTATATTAAAAATGTTTTTTTAAATAAACATTGATTTTAACTCTTTTAACTCTTCTTTGAATTGAATAATAATAAATGTCCTAATATAATCCAAGTGGACCTAAATGATAATATTTTATTCCTAAGATTGTTTTTGGTTGAGATACACTTGTCCAATAGAATTAGGACATGTTTTAGTGTAATATTAATATCATTTTTACCCGTAAGTAACCTATTTAATTTTAACCGTGGTAAATAAAAGTAAAAAGTTACTATTCACCAAAAATTATTTTCATTTCATTGAAGCACATTTTACTCCTTGATATTAATCGTGTCTCTAATATTTTAGAAATTCCACTCATAGAAGTGGTAAAATTATGTTTTATGAAAAAATCATCTTTTTAAATACCACTTAGTGGTTTCACTATTCATCAAAAAATGAATGTTTCTAGAAAAATACCAAAAATTTGGCCTAAGATGTATTTGATATTATGAATTCAAAAATGATGTCTATTTTACCAAATTTAAACCATATCAGTTGCATTAATTAATATAAAAATTAATTCCCGTCGTGAAAACAAATAGCGCGTTTTTAAGAGATAATAACTATCAAAAGATTGACACTTATTTATGCCTGGTTTAAATGTGAAATTACATCCAATGACCAACATTTTATTAAATGGTAAAAATATATTCTAAATATACTTTAAAACCACTCAAATTAATAATTTATCGCTATTAATTACTTCGATTAAAAATGTTGTTTTTAATTAAAATTTAACAATTTTCACTATTCATCAAAATATGAAAGTTATCCAAAAACTACCAAAATTTATCCCTAAGCTAATTTTGATATTACGAATCCAAAAATGAAGTCCATTTCAAAAGATAAAATTTATAAAATTTCAAAAAGTAGTTATTACTATTCATAATGGCTAGTTTGATTGGTTGTGGTGTGTTAGAATCTCGAAGTTGCGTACAATGCACGCCATTGCATTATTCAATGGGAAATGTACCGTGGAAGATTGGGGTGTTACATTCTCCCCTCCTTCAATAATTTGTGTCCATGCAATTTTTAAAATTGCGCTTGGGAATATAATGGAAAGTCCAACATCGGAAAAAGAGTCAATAAAACTATCACTTTAAAAGAAAGAAAGAGAAGTACAAAGGTCACCCGAGATAACCTACACTAGGATTTCATGTAGAAAAACATGGATATGGATGATAAACTAAGTTTTATGTTATGATGGAGAGGGATAGAGAACTTTATCAAGAGAATGTTAACAATAAGAAAACCACAAACTTTTGATGGGACAAACGGTCATTAGGTTCCCAGTAGGAAAAGTAAACGGACAACATTTTTTTTGTTTTAAGTTACATTACATAAAGATGAGGAATTAATTTATGATATTGACTAAGAACATAAATAGATATACTTACTTTTTAAGTAGAGTTTCATTCATTAATTAATTTCTACCACTAACTCATTTTTTTTGATCAATGAGTATTCAAGAAGACTTGGTCACACTGGAAGAGCTAGAATAAAATTCTATAGAATAACATGATACACATTGGATAAACTATATATTTACCTTATCTTTAGAGATTAATCCAAACCAAAACTGTCAGTATAAGATCTGATGATCCCCAAAATGGATATTCCATTACAGAAAAAAACTAATCTTAATTTGTAAAATTAAACCAAAAATACCCCAAAGTTAAATAAATCCCATTCAATAATCAATTGTCCTTAAAATCCTTCGATATAATTCAAAATAATATTGAAACCCAAAAATTATATGAATTTTGTTAAGTAGTCTTCCATGTTAAATTGTATCTCTAAATGACATCAACTACTCTTAAAGTAACATACATAAAAGTAATTAACTAAATCACATATTCTTTATTATAGGTTACTAATTTCCATAAATAACCCAAATCACTATAAATCCACAATAAAAACATAAATAAAAATCCACCATTAATACTCAAATGAAATCTCATAGAATTATATTTTCCTTGGGCATATAGTGTTCCCAACAAATTGAACATCTTTCAAAATCACATTCATCACTTAATCACCAAATAATTTTCTTATTCTAAGGGTATTCATTTGATAAGAAATAACATCCCAAATAAACTTATCATTGATCAATATAATCATTAAACTAAAAATAATAATCACACTAACCAGGGAATTCACGTAGTCCAGTGGTAGGCGATAAATCCCAATCACACTTTGGTTGTGGGTTCGATTCCCACAGCTTTGTCCGACGCGAAGGGCTGTCACAAGGTCTGCGTGTTGTCCTTTTTCAAAATCTATATTTTATAACATTACCAATATTATATAAATTCCTCAAAATAACCATATCATAATTTAACAACAAATGTTATCTCATACATTTCATTTTCATCCCAAATTATAATAACATTTAATTTCCTCAAACCCAATGATCATATAAAACCAAATGGTTATTTATAACTTTATCCACAAGATAAAAGGTAATTCTTCCGAAAATATCATTCTCAAATGGAAAACTGCAGGGTTACAAATACAAGAGAAAATTATTCCTAAGTAAACTCACCAACAAAGAGCACTAATACTTTTTAAACATTTCTCCATCCATTTATTTTCGCATAGCTTCTTCTTTGAACAAGAAAATATCCTATAGAATAAGGAATTCACTCAGGTAATGGCTTGGTCCCCTACATTTACAGCAAATGACTGTAAATGGATTCTTGGGACCATTTTTATCTTCTTCAATTGTACTCTTCATTTTTATTCGGCAATTCTTCACATTATGTACTTCCTTCCCACACGTAAAGAATTTCTTTGTCCCATTGAGACACTTTCCGGGGTGTCTCCTTCCACATTTCCTGCATGATGGAAATTGAGGATTCCTTTCTCCATGGTCTCCACTGTTGGAGCTCTTATCATTCATCACCTTTCTCTTCATTATTGAGTCCAGGAATCGGTTAATATATATATTGTTGATAATATTTCTGGAAAATTGATTTGGCATGAAGATGATATCTTTTACACCTATCAACATTCCATTTTTTTGCTCATTGCCACCACCATTCCCACCTTGTACGTCATTCTCAAAGTCACTATAACTTCCTTGGAATCTATCCATTGACTAAAACCAGAATTTATTGTGTAAGTAATAGTAGTCATAAAATCATTTACAGAATATCATGTCACCATATTCTTAATTTGAAACACATTATGATTAACCAAGGTCATTTACTCACACCATATATATATAATACATCAAATCGGTTTGTATTGAAAATGTAAATTATCCTAAGCATATCCCTCGTGAGTGTCGTATCCAAGAGTGCAACAAGGCTCGTTGTCATGCACTAGTTCCCGTTCATGTCTAGCTCAAAGCAGTGCTTTCAGGTTTTACCCCTATGTACTTCTGTGCCAGAGCGACCTCTACTTGATCGTATCTAGATAGGTATGTATTTCTCGAAAAACTCACAAAATCTCTACAATACAAAAATTCTAGGAAGTTATTCTGTACTAATCCTCAAAGTCTATCATATGGATATGTCCTCTAATCAGAGTTTATCTAAATTTAGCTCCAAAGGTTTGTACAAAACTTCCTCTGATACCAACTATAACGCCCCGACCCCAGTTACCCATAGAAGGTGCATTATTACAAAACATTGGCATGATCACAAACAAGATCAAGTCTCGAAAGACCGATTAGTTTAGTAGCCTTGGAAACACTAGATATATTCATAAGTCTTACATTACATCACAAGGTAAAAAAAACTACAACAACATCTAGTCTTCATATCCCCTCATACTATCCCTGTAGGTCATTCATAAATTACTTCTTCGCATCCTTGGAAAAGTAAAACATTTAAAGGGGTGAGCTTAGAAGATCGGTAAGGATAACAATATAGCAGAAGCTTTCATAGATAAGCATAAACACATAAGGCAATGTATAACTAAAACGAAAGACTTTTAAACTAGAACTTCATAATAATATGGCAACGATAAAAATTAAATAATGCCATTTACATACTCACATTGGTATTCTATTAGTCTAATAATCACATTAAATATCAATAACCACTTTCATAAAGATGGAATGCATAATGCCAGACTATCATAACCACGTAACCAAGGCCTCGTGCCAAGACTACAATTAAGATTTTGTCATGGCCTCGTGGCAAGACTCTAGTTTGTCTAATGAGACCTACCGATGCATCGAAGAGCTATATCGGGCTCCACCCGTCACTTACTAAGTCCAATTCATTCCTTATATGTAATTTTTTAAACATAACATACCATTCATATTAAAACTAGCATACGAAATGTTAATACTTATCCACAAACCATGAATGGTATACAAATACCACATCCACAGTCAAACATAACTCATTCAATACATTATGGGAGATTTTATAGTATCATATTAACCTCAATCGAGAATAATGAAGGATATTGACATAGATGAAAATAATCATCAAAACTATTTGAGAGAAATATCCCCCTTTTTCTTGAAATCATTTTAAAGTCACACTATTTGTCAAGAAGCCATTTAAAAATAGATTTTTGAATCAAAGTGACCCATAACAATTTAAATCATTTAAAAGGAATTATTATTTGAAAACTTTAATGTCCATATAAATAAATCCTTAAAACCATTTTTAAAACATGGACATTAATAAGAATGATTTAGAATAATCAATCATTAAAACATTTTAAAATGTCATTTTAGTTAGAGTTCCTAACCAAAAGAGAGAAACTTGAATAAAAATAATTGAGGAAATGAAAACTTTGTAATATAATGAGAATAAAGGGATTCATGATATATTATGTCAAAGTACATTATTTAAACCATATAAAAGTGATTTGGTGTATAATAATAAAGGAGTCTCAATGGAATGTAAATTGAGATGAAATCTCTCATAAAGGTCTTATCCTTAGGTTAGGATAAATAAACAACATAATTATGAGTGATAAATACAAATACACTCAATATGATTGTATATTCTGTGTAAAACAATCAAAGGACATTCACACATATTCTTGGAAGAACAACACCAATGAATTGGATGTTTTACTCAACAAATCGATATTGAGTATAAATTACTCTTATCAAGTTCATACCGATGAACTGATAATTTATCAATGGAGTGATTATGTGTATCAAAAGTATATCCACAGAAAGGGGAGTGTAATTTATGTCATAGTCAAATGAATAGTGTTTCTACACTTAATCATGGATTAAAATAATCAATGAAGTATGCGTAAAGCCGAATGAGTGGAAATTAAAATATCAAATTCCCTTATTAATTTGGTAACATAAAAAACATACACCCATGAATGAAGGATCATACAATGATGATTTAAATATAAATGAATTAAATTATATTACACAATGAATACAAACATGGTCCATATACACACCACATGTAATAAATAAGTGGTGAACAATGGGATTCTCACAGAATTAAAAGTGAGATAAGAAACCCCTTACTTTGTACTTTTTTCTTTGTAGACGATAGGTTAAACTCTTGTATAATGGTGAAATAATTTTTATTGAGTTATAAAAAATCATTTACATTAATATGATATCATATATGATCTTTTAACATTGATTTGTTAATAAAATCTTAGTATAATCGTCTTTTCGAGTGTTAACAGATTCGTTTTCCTTTATATTATTTGTTTTGAGAGCAGTATTTGTTATGGATGGGATTTATCTTATTCATTTCCATAATCATATCATGTCTCTAAAAATTATTTCTAATCATAAAATGTGAATTATTCTTGAATGGATACGATGTGGAATGAATCTCATCATGTTTGTGGAGACGGTAGTCCGTACATACGCACAGGCGACAATATCATTTTTTTGATATGAAAATAATATATAATTGGATGGTATATCATATATACAGAATCATTATCACGTTATATTTATTATTTACATGAATTAAAAATCATTATTATACCCATCCAAATAATAATATATTGAATAAGAATTACACCACGACGTGGAGACGGTAAGCCGTACGTGCGCATGTATGGTGACAAGTCATTCAATAGATGGATATAATACTGAATATGGTTGTACAATATTTATAATAATATCACATTATATATAAGATACTGGAGTTATTATTTTAGAATGGGAATCACAAAGAAAGAAGAAGTTGATGAAGAAAGGAACTTGAAAGAGGGAGGTGAAAACATTACCTATTCTTCAGGTTCTTCCTTTTAATTTGATCAAAAGGGCTCCATAGGTTGGCTTTATGATCAATCTAAGGCCTCTAGGTTATATTGAGGGAAGTTGAGAGAGTATTTGGGCAGGGTTTGGATGATCCAAAAGGCTTTGAATGTGTGAATTAGTGAGAAGGGGGAGTGCCCGTTTATAAGAGGGGTGAGAGGCACCTTTGGAAAAGCTAAAAATAATATCATACAATAAACTCATATTCGGTTTATAATTGCTCCAAAGTGGATTATTTAAAGGTTATGTGGGGATAGGTCGAAAATCACTCAACTAATAGAATTTAGACAGGTTTGGGTCATTATATTAACCTTATCGTTTAGTTTTAACTCTTAGTTAATTAGTTTGACACTTACCATGTCACTTTGTAATTTTATATTATATAGTTAATAAACTTACTATATACCTCAAATAGACCCCCAAGTGGTCCATTAATGATACACCCATAATGATGTAAGTCTTTTGTCCGAACCATAGATTTTTAATATTTTAATATCAATTAATAATATAATATTTGTTTTAAAAACTCTTTTGTGTCATTTTTGACATTATTGGGTATTTTGTTTTTGATAAATTCATAATAGCATTATTACTTCGAAAAATATTTATATAATAAATCCTAATATGTCATGTTAACCAATAAAATTCGTGTAATTTATAAAAAGTCTCAAATTAAATTTATTTTGACATTTATAATATCAATTATTTTAATATTTCATTAATTAGGTAATTACTGCATCACCATTGTGTCATAAATAAATTTAATTATTTAATGTCTAAAAATTATAAATAAAATACCATTATATAGGAAATCTTTTGAGATTTCTAATGAGTATTTACAATCGATTTTATATTTTGTATAACCCTATATTAAAAATGTTTTAGTAAATAAACATTGATTTTAACTCTTTTAACTCTTCTTTGAATTAAATAATAAAAATTGTCCTAATCTAATCCAAGTGGACCTAAATGATAATATTTTATTCATAAGGTTGTTTTTGGTCGATATACACTGGTCCAATAGAATTAAGACATGTGTTTGAGTAATATTATTATCATTTTTACCCCTAATTACCCTATTTACTTTTAACCGTGGTAAATAAAAGAAAAAAGTTACTATTCACCAAATATTATTTAATATCATTGAACCACATTTTACTCCTTGATATTAACTATGTCTCTCGGATTTTCGAAATTCCACTCACAAATGTGGTAAAATTAAGTTTTATGAAAAATTAAGTTTTTAACTACCACTTAGTGGTTTCACTATTCATCAAAAAATGAAAGTTTCCAGAAAAACCACTTAACTTAATAAATTATCACTAATAATTATTTCGATTAAAAAAGTTGTTTTTAATTAAAATTTAGAAATTTTCACTATTCATCAAAATATGAATGTTATCTGAAAAGTACCAAAATATTACCCTAAGAAAATTTCGATATGAAGAATCAAAAAATGAAGTCCATTTCAAAATATAAAATTTATACAATTTCAAAAAGTAGTTATTACTATACATAACAGCTAGTTTGATTGGTTGTGGTGTATTAGAATCTCGATGTTTCATACAATGCACACCATTTCATTATTCAAAGGGAAACGTACTATAAGGCCTCAGCCTTGAACCATACTTAATATTGAATTAAAAGAATAATTCACGTCGAGGATCTTTTCAGGTTTAGAGTTTTAGAGAATTAGAACATAACTATTACATCTCAAAAGATTGCAAAGCAGTCACTTCTACTAAGTTTCCATACAAAAAAAACTCTTAAAAAGAAACGTGTCTAGTTCCATGTTTTATATAGGATGACCTTCCCTTGATCCCATCCTTGACCTTATTCCACATTAAGTCTTGTGAAAACATTTCAAAAAAAACATGGGGTGAGCATAAAAAGCTCAGTAAGGGATACACAAAGAATGAAAACTGTTAGTTTTTCAAAATCAAGTAAAACATGTATACTCTATCAAAGTAATACCTTCACCTTCATGAAGTAGTAAAAACTCTTCACTGAATAAAGTATCATTACTTACCTTTTTGTAACCAAAGTATTACCATAAGACCCATATAAAGAACATATAACATATATAAAGGTACCTTGGGACATAAACATACTTATGTGGAATAAACATACGGTCGACTTCCACACATATCACTTAATGGAATAGCCATACGGCCAATTTCCATAGATACTTAATGGAATAGCCATACGGCCGACTTCCATACCCAATGCATTGGAGGTTATAATGTAACCACCCGTCCTAGTATTCACGGCACCACCCGTCATATGGTTTATAACGTAACCTCCCATTAAAATGTCCAAGTACCAGTATAAAATCATAAAACATAAAACCAATATAAAGCAATGATAACATTTCCACATTACAATCACAATATATCATAAATATTTTGACATAATAGAATCCTTTTTCAAAACCATTTTCAATACGAAAATACATAAAAGAGTATATGTTATTTATTTTATTATAAAAACATTACGGCTTGTTGAGAAAGCCAAAGACCAAATAAAACTCGCGGCGGCGGAAAAGGTCTTTGTCGCCGCGTACGTTAAAAGAAACATTCCTTTTTGTCGTTTTGTAAAACGCTTCGTCGAAAAAGATTCCTTTTGTATAAAAGTAAAAGTCAAAGGGGTTTATAAACCGTATTAATGAAAGTTGTGTACAAAATAAAATGTGCCTCAATGAAAGGAGATTGAGACGAAGTCCCTTACCTCGGGTCTGACATGACTCGATCGTTTTTTAACGTCCTGAATAATAAACTTGAGTTAATTTATACTTGATTAAGAACCTTTTTAAAGTTCATTATTCCTTTTATATGACATATTGCCATGTTATAAACATTATGTAACCATTTAAGTTAATAATGTTTGTTTTTTCAATATTTGGTTCTTAAGTCGAAAGTTGACTTCTTACAATTACATGTTGTTTGTGTGGTCAAAAGTTCTTTATATCCAGAATTAAATCCATGATTTGGATATCATATATATCATATATATCCAGCATATACATGTATTTATAATATTACATAATCATTTAGAGGTAAGAAATGAAATGCACCGTTCATGGAGACGGTAAGCCGTACGTACGCATGAACGCTACTTTCATTTCTTTGTCATATTAATCGAATTCAAACTAAATGAGATGTATGTATATTTTAATTCCAGAATTATATTCATCATTTAGATATATCATTAATTATATATATCCATTATATACATGTACTTTTAATAGTACATTACATTTGGGGATAAGAAATGAAATGCACCGTTCATGGAGACGGTAAGCCGTACGTACGTATGAACGCTACATTCATTTCTATCTCATACTTTAATGGAAAGAAATAATAATGATATAGAGGTATATTATAATTCCAGTATAACATCATATATAATAACTTTAAATCCATCCTTTACACGTCCCACATATGGCATTAACGAATCACATCACTTTGAGGGGGCGGTAGTCCGCACTTCCTAAAATGAAGATATCGCGTATACCAATAATGGAAGCCATAAAGGTAAGACACAAATGAAAAATACAGAAGCATAAGTAAAACATAAACATATTATATATCATATATAAAAATAGTGACATCATAATGGCCATCTATGAAGGTGTTAAATGAGTATTGAACAATCATCGTTTCGGGAGGCACAATTTCGCCATCCACGGAAACTGTATGTTCTTTAACCATTTGATGTAGTTTTGTGGGAGTGTATCTCGAATAAATCTTATAACAACATCCTAGTATATTGAAGATACTGTTTTTGTTAAAAATAAGTAAATAAAAAGAGTTTAGAGGGTTGGAGAAGCAAAATAAAACAAATGAACAAGAGAGAATGAATTACCTTTAAAAGTGTAACTACTTTTGATTTGAACCTAAAGGATTACTTTGAAAGGATTCTTCCCAAAGGGAATACTCTAGGATGAGGAGAGGGATGTGGAGAGAGTAAATGGTCAGGGGTTGGCCGAGCCAAAGGCTTGAGGAGTGTGTGAAATGTGGTAGAGGTGGAGGCCTTTTATAAGAGGAGAGGAGGGGCACTTTTGGAAAGTAAAGAAATATTACTTTATTTGAAAATGTGTTTCGGTTTTAAAAGGTCCCAAATTGATATAATTCGGGGATAAGGTGATAAGGGTTCGAAATCCACTCAACCAATTTGTTTTGGACATGTGTAGTTCATAGATTTTACATTATCATTCCATTTTATTTTAATCATCAAATAATGATGTCATCGCTACATCATTATTATGTCATAAATAATTTAATTTATTTAATGTCTAAAAATTATAACAAAAAATACTATGATGTAGGAGATCTTTTGAGCTTTCCAATGACTATTTATAATCAAAACTATGACTTGTATAACCCCATTTAAGAATTGTTTTAGTAAAACATATCATGTTTGTGTCATTTTAACTTTTACATTAAATAAAAAGTTATTTATGTCATTTCCCAACCAAAGTGTCTCCATGGGCCCCCAAGTTGACCCATGGATTGTCTTGGTCGGCCACGACACAACCAATAAGGTTGGGACATGTGTCTAGGTCATTTCCTATTATTAAAGCATTATTTATCCCTTAAACTACACTAATTGCCACTAAACGCGATTAAGAACATAATAAGTTACTATTCACCAAAAAATTATTATAATCTCATTGAACCAAATTTTACTTCATAATGACAACCATGTATGTCGGATTTTTGAAATTCAAAACACAATGATGGAAAAATTTCATTTAAACGGAAAATCAGTCTTTATAAGTACCACTTAGTGGTTTCACTATTCATCAAAAATTGAAGTTTTTCAGAAAATTACCAAAAACTCACCCTAAGCTATATTTGATATTAAGAATTCAAAAATGAAGTCTATTTTACAAAATTCAATACATATAAGTCAGATTAATTAATTTAATAATTAATTCCCGCTGTCAAAGCAAATAGCGTGTTTTTATGAAATAATAAGTATCAAAATATTGACACTAGTTTAAGTCTGATTTCAAAGTGAAATTAATTCAAAAGACCACTATTGGATTTAATGGTAAAAATATATTCTAATTTAACTTTAAAACCAATTCAAAAGAGAATCTAATCATATAAATAAATTAGATTAAAAAGAGGTTTTGAATTAAAATACAACATTTTACACTATTCATTAAAAAAATGAACTTTATCAGAAAGGTACCAAAAATTTACACAAAGTAAATTTTGATATCCCAATTCTAAAGAAGAGTTATATTTGGTCCAAAAGAATTTATAAGATTGATCAAATCTATATTTAATGACGGTTCTCTGTCAAAAGGTGATAAGTGAACCTTTAGTGAAAATTAGGGTATAAATACCTAAAATTGAACTCTTTTCGTATTTTAAGCCTTTATCTTTTATTGGGTAAATGTAAAAACATTTAAAAACATATATAATCATATTTTAGTTATTTCTATCCACTCCCGCGAGTACAACAGCTACTCGTTAACTAACATTTAAAATAATATTATTTTATTACTTGTGTGCAACGTAAGTTTTCAAAGAAACTCATCGTTGCGTACCGAGTACGCTATCGAACGTAGAAACCCCTTTTAATTAAAATTAATATTTAATTCATAAATATTAATAAATATGAAAATTCTTTATTCTTAATTTACCTGGGATGTTACATCCTTCCCCCCTTTTGGGAATTGCGTCCTCGCAATTTTATTCACTTACCAAAATAAGTGGGGGTATTTATCCCTCATAGAATTTTCAGATTCCCACGTTGCCTCTTCAATCACATGGTTTTTTCACAAATCCTTTACCTGATAAATCACCTTATTACGTAACACCTGCTCCCTGTGGTCAAGAATCTGGACTGGTTGTTCTTCATAAGATAGGTTCTCTTCCAGTTGAACTACCTCTGGAATCAAAACATGAGATGGATCTGGAATATGCTTTCTCAACATTGAAACATGAAAAACATTGTGTACCTGAGATAAACTCGTAGGTAAAGCCACCCGGTATGCAACTGATCCAACTCTCTCCAGAATTTCATATGGTCCAATAAACCTTGGACTCAGATTTCCTTTCTAACCAAATTTCATCACACTTTTCCATGGTGAGACTTTGAGAAAAACATGATCACCTACCTCGAAAGATAGATCCTTCCTCCGGTTATCCGCATAACTCTTCTGCCTGCTCTGAGCTGTTCTCATGTGCTTCTGAATCAACTGAACTTTTTCTGCCATCTCTTCTACCAATTCTGGTCCCATCAGCTTCCTTTCACCCACTTCATCCCAAAATGCTGGAGTTCGACACAGCTTCCCATATAATGCCTGAAATGGTGCCATCTGTATACTGGAATGAAAACTGTTTTTATAAGAAAACTCAACCAAAGAATGATGTTGGTCCCAACTTCCCTGATAATCCATAGAACAAGCTCGTAGCATATCCTCCAGTGTCAGGATTGTTCGTTCTGACTGCCCATCTGATTGAGGATGAAAAGCTGTACTAAAATTTAATTCAGTACCCAACGACTTCTGAAGGCCTTTCCAAAAGTTAGATGTGAACCTGGGATCATGATCAGATACAATGGAGAGGGGAAATCCATGTAACCTGACTATCAATTTAAGATACAAATGGGAAAGTTGATCTAGAGAGAAAGTATCTCGTATAGAAAGGAAATGAGCAGATTTGGTCAAGCGATCAACAATAACCAAGATTGTATTATTACCTTGAGATGTCCTCGGTAATCCCACAACAAAGTCCATAGATATGTTTTCCCATTTCCACTCTGGCACTAGTAAAGGCTGAAGCATCCCTTTCGGTTACTGTCGCTCTGCTTTAACCTATTGACATGTCAAACACTTCACAGTAAAATCAGCAATATCTCTTTTCATTCCATCCCACCAGTAATACTCCCGCAGATCTCTATACATCTTAGTACTGCCTGGATGAATTGAAAACGGGGAACTATGAGCCTCACATAACAACTCATTCTTCAATTGTGAATCACAAGGAACACATAACCACTTCCCAAACCTCAAAACACAAACACAAACTTATCCAAGAACTCATGGAAAATTTTATTCCTAAGGTCTATGAATACAACAGGTGCATTGTTTAACCCAAAAGGCATAACTACAAATTCATAATGGCCATATCTAGTACGGAACGCAGTCTTCGGAACATATGCTTCTTTTACTTTCAACTGATGGTACCCCGACCTCAATTCAATCTTCGAAAAATACTGATCTCCCTGGAGCTGATACCACATCATTCGATGGCCCGACATCTGCTGAAGTTGTTGCAAAGGATTTCACCACCCCTTTCTTCTAGTAGTATGGCTGCATTCCCCCAGTTGAGTTCTTTGTTGGACACTTGTTTGCATAATGACCCATTTCATTACACTTAAAACATCTTACCGTTGGATTTTCATTGCCTGCTTGATCATCTTCCTTACAGTTACGAGCAATATGACCAGACTTACCACACCGAAAGCACTTACCAGACTTGGATAAAGATTCTCCAGGATGCATTTTACCACACTTCTCACAGGATGGATATTTGGTTTTCTTACCTCCTTGCTTCTTTGATGAATTCTTCCCCTTTGCCTGCCAACTAAACCTCTTATTCTGTTGTTTGTCATAGAACACCTGATCATCGGCAAACTCCATTTCCACCTTCTTCGCACATCGAACAAGTTTTTCATATCTTTTGAACTCACAAGAAGCGAAAGCCCATCGATACTTTGGCTTTATCCCTGAGTAAAAACGGTTTATTTTACTATCAATATCTCGTATGAAGTTTGGAGCATACCTTGCCAATCGAGTGAACTTTTCTTCATAAGCAGCCACTGAATCATCCTCCTGCCTCAATTCTAGGAACTGTTTTTGCATCCTAAGACGAACCACCTTAGGAAAATATTTCTCAAGAAACATACCTTTGAATTCTTCCCAGTGAAGATCCTCAATCCAATCACTATCCCTTATATTTTTCACCATCGACCACCACTGATCAACTTCACCTTCAAAACGGTAAACAGCAAGACTAACCTTTTGATGATCTGAACACCCCATGACATCAAAAATCTTCTCCAGTGCTTTAATCCACCCTTCAGCTTGCACAGGGTCAGATGATCCTCTAAATTATGGGTGATGTTGCCTCATGAAATGTTCCACCACTGACATGTTACTCTGTAGTTGATCTGGCTGATCTTGTGCATGGATACCACCACCATTTATAGCCTGAGTCAATTGTGCCATCACTACAACAAACTGTTCAGTTCCGATTCCGACCATCTCAGGTTGCTGATTTGGAAGGTTATCTTCCTCCTGATGTCATCCCAACATAGCTGCTTTGTTTCCTCTACGGAAAACCATTCTAAACACAGAAATATCTTAGGCGAAGCAACATGGTAATCCGTAAATGCTCTATCATTTCAATCATATTATAATTTAACACTTTTCTAACTCCTAATGTTGTCTAAACCGACCTTTGATACCAACTATAAGGCTCCGGCCTTAAACCTTACTTAATATTGAATTAAATGAATAATTCACGTCGAGGATCTTTTCAGGTTTAGAGTTTTAGAGAATTAGAACATAACTATTACATCTCAAAAGATTACAAAGCAGTCACTTCTACTAAGTTTCCATAAAAAAAACTCTTAAAAAGAAACGTGTCTAGTTCCATGTTTTATATAGGATGACATTCCCTTGATCCCATCCTTGACCTTATTCCACATTAAGTCCTGTGAAAACATTTCAAAAAAAACTTGGGGTGAGCATAAAAAGCTCAGTAAGGGATACACAAAGAATGAAAACTGTTAGTTTTTCAAAATCAAGTAAACCATGTATACTCTATCAAAGTAATACCTTCACCTTCATGAAGTAGTAAAAACTCTTCACTGAATAAAGTATCATTACTTACCTTTTTGTAACCAAAGTATTACCATAAAACCCATATAAAGAACACATAACATATATAAAGGTAACTTGGGACATAAACATACTTAAGTGTAATAACCATACGGTCGACTTCCACACATATCACTTAATGGAATAGCCATACAGCCAATTTCCATACATACATAATGGAATAGCCATACGGCCGACTTCCATACCCATTGCATTAGAGGTTATAACGTAACCACCCGTCCTGGTATTCACGGCACCACCCGTCATATGGTTTATAACGTAACCACCCGTTAAAATGTCCAAGTACCAGTATAAAATCATAAAACATAAAACCAATATAAAGGAATGATAAAATTTCCACATTACAATCACAATATATCATAAATATATTGACATAATAGAATCCTTTTTCAAACCCATTTTCAATACCAAAATACACAAAAGAGTATATGGTATTTATTTTTTTCTAAAAACATTACGGCTTGTTGAGAAAGCCAAAGACAAAATAATACTCGCGGCGGCGGAAAAGGTCTTTGTCGCCGCGTACGTTAAAAGAAACATTCCTTTTTGTCGTTTTGTAAAACGCTTCGTAGAAAAAGATTCCTTTTGTATAAAAGTAAAAGTCAAAGGGGTTTATAAACCGTATAAAAGAAAGTTGTGTACAAAATGAAATATGCCTCAATGAAAGGAGATTGAGACGAAGTCCCTTACCTCGGGTCCGACTTCACTCGATCGTTCTTTAACATCATGAATAATAAACTTGAATTAATTTATACTTGATTAAGAACCTTTTTAAAGTTCATTATTCATTTTATATCACTTATTTCCATGTTATAAACATTATGTAACCATTTAAGTTAATAATGTTTGTTTTGTCAATATTTGGTTCTTAAGTCGAAAGTTGACTTCTTACAATTACATGTTGTTCGTGTGGTCAAAAGGTCTTTATATCCAGAATGAAATCCCTGAATTGGATATCATATATATCATATATATCCAGCATATACATGTATTTATAATATTACATAATACTTTAGAGGTAAGAAATGAAATGCACCGTTCATGGAGACGGTAAGCCGTACGTACGCATGAACGCTACATTCATTTCTTTGTCATATTAATGGAATTAAAACTAAATGAGAGGTATGTATATTTTAATTCCATAATTATATTCATCATTTAGATATATCATTAATTATATATATCCATTATATACATGTACTTTTAATAGTACATTACATTTGTGGATAAGAAATGAAATGCACCGTTCATGGAGACGGTAAGCCGTACGTACGCATGAATGCTACATTCATTTCTATCTCATACTTTAATGGAACGAAATAATAATGATATAGAGGTATATTATAATTCCAGTATAACATCATATATAATAACTTTAAATCCATCCTTTACACGTCCCACATATGGCATTAACGAATCACATCACTTTGAGGGGGCGGTAGTCTGCACTTCCTAAAATGAAGATATCGCGTATACCCATAATGGAAGCCATAAAGGTAAGACACAAATGAAAAATACAAGTGAATAAGTAAAACATAAACATATTATATATCATATATAAAAATAGTGACATCATAATGGCCACCTTTGAAGGTGTTAAATGAGTATTGAACAATCATCGTTTCGGGAGGCACAATTTCGCCATCCATGGAAACCGTATGTTCTTTAACCATTTGATGTAGTTGTGTGAGAGTGTAGCTCGAATAAATCTTATAACAACATCCTAGTATATTTAAGATACTATTGTTGTTACAAAAGAAGTAAATAAAAAGAGTTTAGAGGGTTGGAGAAGCAAAATAAAACCAATGAACAAAAGAGAATGAATTACCTTTAAAAGTGTAACTACTTTTGATTTGAGCCTAAAGTCTTCCTTTGAAAGGATTCTGCCCAAAGTGAATCCTCTAGGATGAGGAGAGGGATGTGGAGAGAGTAAATGGACAGGGGTTGGCCTAGCCAAAGGCTTGAGGAGTGTGTGAAATGAGGCAGAGGTGGGGGCCTTTTATAAGAGGAGAGGAGGGGCACTTTTGGAAAGTAAAGAAATATTACATTATTTGAAAATGTGTTTCGGTTTTAAAAGGTCACACATTGATATAATTCGTGGATAAGGTGATAAGGGTTCTAAATCCACTCATCCAATTGGTTTTGGACATGTGTAGTTCATAGATTTTACATTATCTTTCCATTTTATTTAAATCATCAAATAATGATGTCATCGCTACATCATTATTATGTCATAAATAATTTAATTTATTTAATGTCTAAAAATTATAAAAAAAATACTATGATGTAGGAACTCTTTTTATCTTTCCAATTACTATTTATAATCAAAACTCTGACTTGTATAACCCCATTTAAAAATTGTTTTAGTAAAACATATCATGTTTCTGTCATTTTTACTTTTACATTAAATAAAAAGTTATTTATGTCATTTCCCAACCAAAGTGTCTCCATGGGGTCCCCAAGTTGAACCATGGATTTTATTGGTCGGCCATGACACAACCAATAAGGTTGGGACATGTGTATAGGTCATTTCATATTATTAAAGCATTATTTATACCTTAAACTACACTAATTACCACTATTCGTGATTAAGAACATAATAAGTTACTATTAACCAAAAATTTATTATAATATCATTGAACCACATTTTACTTCTTAATGACAAACATGTATGTCGGATTTTGGAAATTAAAAACACAAGGATGGAAAATTTTCATTTAAACGGAAAATCAGTCTTTATAAGTACCACTTTGTGGTTTCACTATTCATCAAAAATTGAAGTTTTTCAGAAAATTACCAAACATTCACCCTAAGCTATATTTGATATTAAGAATTCAAAAATGAAGTCTATTTTACAAAATTCAATACATATATGTCAGATTAATTAATTTAATAATTAATTCCCGCTGTCAAAGCAAATAGCGTGTTTTTTTGAAACAATAAGTATCAAAAGATTGACACTAGTTTAAGTCTGATTTCAATGTGAAATTAATTCCAAAGACCACTATTGGATTTAATGGAAAAAATATATTCTAATTTAACTTTAAATCCAATTCAAAAGATAATCTAATCATATAAATAAATTAGATTAAAAAGAGGTTTTGAATTAAAATACAACATTTTACACTATTCATTAAAAAATGAACTTTATCAGAAAGGTACCAAAAATATACACAAAGTAAATTTTGATATCCCAATTCTAAAGAAGAGTTATATTTGGTCCAAAAGAATTTATAAGATCGATCAAAACTATATTTAATGACGGTTTTCCGTCAAAAGGTGATAAGTGAACCTTTAGTGCAAATTAGGGTATAAATACTTAAATTTGAACTCTTTTCATATTTTAAGCCTTTATATTTTATTGGGTAAATGTAAAAACATTTAAAAACATATATAATCATATTTTAGTTATTTCTATCCATTCCCGCCAGTACAACGTCTACTCGTTAACTAACATTTAAAATAATATTATTTTATTACTTGTGTGCAACGTAAGTTTTTAAAGAAACTCATCGTTGCGTACCGAGTACGCTATCGAACGTAGAAACCCCTTTTAATTAAAATTAATATTTAATTCGTAAATATTAATAAATATGAAAATTATTTATTCTTTATTTACCTGGGATGTTACACGTACCGTGGAAGCTTGGGGTGTTACATTGATAGATAGAATTTATTCCTGTCCCTTTTTGAATTCCATTCCTTCTTTTCCTTCTTTTTTATCAAGGGAGAATCAGGTCTGATATGACCTATTCTTTTACAATCATAAAACATAACATCTGCATCTTTATTATCTCGGTAGTGTTTCTTCTTGTATTTATTCCGATGGTTCCTTTCAGCTACAATATTATTCATTCTTCGAGCAAGATTATCTAATTCATTCTCTGGCTTTTCTATGTCACTAGATTCTGACTGAATAATGAATTTCGTTGTCTTTGATCGGGTTACTATTTTTGGGTTCTTGGCTTTCATATGTTTAGAAGTGGTTGTAAAAGCAACTCCTCTATTTCCATTCTTCTTCATAACATTTTCATCATCTCTCCTCATTCTGGTTTCATGCTGAAGAAGAGTTCCAAACAACTCATCTAAGGAAATGTGAGTGACATTCCTGTTCTCATCAATGGATGTACTCTTAGACTCCCATTCATTTGGCATAATATCTATGATCTTTTCCACAAAATCCTCATTATCCAAACATTTTTCTCCCATAGATTTTAAGCTATTCACGATATTCATAATCCTTTGATGAACTTTTCTTATAGGTTCTCCATAAGGAATGTTAAAACTATGATATTCATCTCTCAGCATTTCTCTTCTTGTCTCTATGACTTTAGATGTACCAAAATTTGTAACTTCTGGTTTCTTACAGATAATGTTTTCAGCTTCACATGGTGATATTTCACTATAGATATTTCTAGTCATGGAACATAACAATGTTTTTTGACTCTGAAATTTGATTGATATTCTGATTTCTCTTGATTCGTAAAGGTTCTCAATTCCTTATCCGGAATCTTATAATCTCCAGTCACCATTATATAGTTATCAACTCCAGTATTGATATCGAAATTCATCATCATATCTCTCTAGTAATCATAATCATTTCCATCAAAAACAGGAGTTCTGGTAAGATTTTGATTATCAATAGAGCCAACATTTAATCCTTCCATCCTTAAGAATTTTTTTTTCACACAAACTTGTTAGTAGTATGAGTTTTTAAACATGCAAAAAATAACCTATGAAATTAATAGTTAGAGTAAGAGTATCTCTAAGAAAAAATGAATCCGAAAAATATGATTTGAATATATGAATCCAAAAAATATGATTCCAGAAAATATATTTCCTAAAAGTCCCTTCAAAATCTAATCGTGAGATTAATTCAGATTGAACCAACCCTTTGATACCAATTTTGAGATGGTAAGTGAGTATGATATACACTATAATACCAAATATATGATCGAATATATAAGTATGAGATTCTCAAATACAAGAGGGGGGTGGCGGTGAATTGTATACATTAAAAATAACTAAGGAGATTTTGTATAACCAAAATTCACAACACCACTAAGTTCTAATAGCTTGCTAGATTCCAGAAAAATGATTTCGGAAATGAGACTTAACAAAAAATTAAAAAATTATGATTATAACATAAATATTATAGAATCCTATAAAATCAAAGCTCAAGTATGAGGATGTATAAGAAAGTTACACTTTCCTTATTAGTATAAAATGCACAACGGAAAAAAAAGTAGTAACACTACAAGCAACAAACAATAACCCTTTTAACCTAAAGAGATTGTTATCCAACAACCCTTGATAAGAGGTCCCTTGATTTATACATTAAAGAATGTATATATTACCCACACCAGGGTAAGACCTCAATACGAAGATCAAAGTCTTTCTTGCTATCTCTATAATCCCTCAACTATCAGGAAGTCGGCACCTTTGTCTTCATATCCCTGGAAGCCCTTGATTATACACAACAACAATCAGAGTCGCATGAAGACAATATGAACGAAGAAAATTATTGACAAGCTATTAAAACATTCTGTACGAAACATTAGAGTTTATAAAATCCTCTCTCTCTAGAAATAAATTCAACATCATGTAATCACAGATTTCAGAGATGTTTTCAAGTGTTTTCAAATGAGCTCCTCTTTATAGTCACAACTCCAACGATTGGATCCCTCCTCCAATAGTCATAATATTCCTTGAATTTTGGAGGGACCTGTACACGTTTCACTCAAACAACCGTTAGTTGATAACTGAAGGTACAACATCGTTTTATAAAAGAACAAGTGTAGGCAAAAATATGGTTACATATCCAAACTCAAATATTCGGAATATAAGAAAATAAAAGTTCGGAGTCTAACCAAAAATAAATTTGGAGTATATAATACAACGATATTTGGATTCTGTTTAGTAGAAGAATTGGGAGTTGAACTTCATATAAGTTCCAATCCATAATTCATAATCAGAATTCATAATTAGAATTTGTAATCAGAATTTGTAAATAGAATTATTCATCAGAATTCGTAATGATAATTCGTATTCAGAATTCAACATCATAATTCGTAATGAGAATTCATAATCATATATCATAATCAGAATTTGTAATGTGAATTCGTAATCAGAATTCATCATCAGAATTTGTATTCAGAATTCATCATCAAAATTTGTAATGGTAATTCATATTCAGAATTCATCATCAGAATTCATAATCAGAATTCATCATCAAATTTAGTAGTTATAACTTTATACAAGTTCCTAATCAGATTTCAGAGTTGAAGTTCATAAAAGTTCGAAATAGGGAATTCAGAGTGGAACATCATAAAGGAACATAACAGGAATTCAGATCCAAAAATAAAGTGATTCATATCTATGAATTATATGATTCCTAGATTTTAGATATGAATCATAATTTTATACTTAATAAAAATATTCGAATGAACAATGAAATCTATTTAAGGGTAGATTTCCTTGGGTAATGAAATTTTCCTTATAGAAGTAAAATATAGGGTAAATGAAAATTTTATTTACGATAAGGTGTTTGTGATTTTCAAAACATGAAGGAATGGAAAAGACATAAGGAAAACCTTATTGACTCAACATAGTACACATATTCCCACCTAGATACCTAAGATTCCATTTAGTGTTTAATCAAGTTAAAATTATTATCAAATACAGATTTAACAACATAATTAGATTACAAAATCATAAACACACAAATATCCCACAAACATGCTTCACATAACTTTCACAAATCAATACACCACTAAAATGTTTCGGAAAATAATTTCATGGAGTATAATGAGGCCTTGTACATAAAATACCTTAAAAAATGCTCTTTTAAGGACTAAAACCATTAAAAACTTAAAAAAACAGATTTTAAAGCCCCAAAACCAATTAATAAATCACTTTCATGGACCATAAAATGGCCCCAAAATATAGAATACGAAATGCATATGGAAACCATTTTTTTAAAAAAAGTAAACGACCCATTAACCCTTTCTCAAAACTAACATTTGACTAAAGTATGCATTGAAATTTTATTATGGATGTGTATACACACCATTTTAAATGTCAAACCACATTCATAAATCTCTTAAATCACTCAGGTTACATATTCATATAACAATAATTTTCATATGGACGTGAATTGGGCCATTTTAAAATTACTCGGGCCAAAACATGTTGTAAAAGAAAACCCAGTTGTTTTTAAAAACAAATCCAAATTGGAAATACTTATAAGGACAAAAAAATAAATTGTATCATTCTTCCAATTATTTCATAAATCCATAACCAATATTTTTAAATCAAAAATCACCCATAAAAGCCAACAGGTCAATTTAACGACACATGACATGACCTTTTTAAACAACACAATTTATTTTAAGACATGACAAGGAATAAAACACCAATTTCATGACATATTTTTTTAGAGATTCTATAGCATGTTCAAAATAACATAAACCTGGTTTTTTACGTCCCAAAAACGTTGCAAATGATAGTGGAACATTTACACACATTCTTGGTGTGCACTTTTATGACAAAAAAACTCAACCTTTCACAAAACATCCTTAAACAACCATTTTTCACACCTATAAAATTATAAAAAGAATGAAAAACAATAATAAACATATATATAAAAAGTGAAAAATAATAAAATTTTGAAACTTAAATGATAATTCCATGAACAATGGATATCCTACCTCAAATCCTTGGCGTAATGGAAACAAAAACCCAATATCACCATAAAAAGGTTTATAAACCCAAAACCTATGATGACCATACCCAAAATTAAAAAAAAACCAATAAAAAATCATGGGATACCATAACCCTAGTTATAACATTACAAGGGGAGAATAGAAAACCAAGAAATAATGAAAGGAGGAGGAAGAGGGAGGAGAAAGGAGAAGGAATCTCACATTTCCACCTACAAAACACCTATTATTACAATTGATATGAACCCTTAGAGAAAAGGGAATGTCCTGGAACATCTTTTAGAGGCTCATATGGTCAGCTAGAACTAGGGGAAGAAGCTTTGTGGGAAAAATAGTCTGAATTGAATGATCTGTAGATCAAACAATTTTCCTTCTCAATTCTCGATGTTTTAAGGAAACCTAAGAACATTCACCCTAATATGCGATGAAAAGGAGAACCAAATAGGTAAACACGATAATGGGAATGAGGCTAAGTATTTGGGGTTCAAATGTGAGGTGGAATCACTGCCAAATATTAAAAAATTAATCATCTATAAAAGAAGGAGTTTTTTTAAAACTAGAAATGGGCCCACGGCCTGACCCAATGCCTAAATAAGTAACCCTAATTCACCATGATTATGAATTCATAATGGGTCTAAAAGGATATTTTGGTTTCAATATGTCAGTGGAGCCCATTTATGAATAGTCATGAATGAAAATTGTTGAAAAGTTTAGATTTTAATAAAAGAAAAAATTTTGTTTTTAAATTTGGAAATGGGCTCATAGTTGGACCAAATCATGAAATAACTACCCATTCTTCAAAAACTCTTTAATAATCAATGGGGAACACAGATTCGGGTGATTCGACATATATGAAACTTTAAAACTCAACATTAATCTCACATGTGACCCAATTAAATGGATCTATATTTCCAATAAATCAGATCAAATCAAAGACATGAAAAACCGAAGGTGACACTTTTACTTTTGGAAAATATGAATAGTAACATTGGTAATTTTTATTACCATAGTTAAGTGGAAATCCGGTAATTTAGGATAACTATAATGTTATGAATAATAAAATTTTACCTTATCAAATTCCCAAATTTTATTTCATGAGTTATTGTAAAAAAAATTATATTTGTTATTAATTTTGGAGCTCTTGGATCTATTAGGATGACTTTCAACCATTTATAGTATTTTCTTCAATAAAAAATAAATTTTATCAGACTATTTATTCTAATAAGAGAAATATTTTTATTATGAGTTAAATATAGGATTTTCCGAAATATACATACTGTTATGAATACTAATTTTTTTTATCTACAATGGTAATTTATTTTTAATTTTTTCAAAAATTAGTTATATTATAGGATTTCACAATAATGATATAGTAACTGTTTAATTAATGTAAAAAAATTAATGATATTAAAAATATTAAAATTAATATAATTTGTGATAATTAATGTCATAAATGAGTTTTTTGGATGAATTTGACATGTTAGAGATTTTTTAAATGATTTATATTAAATATATCATGTTCATGTGATATTTTTATAATGTCAAGTAAGGAAAAAATTCAAAATTGAAATTAATGATATTTTAAAATATAATTTTTTTCACTAAATGATATTAAATATATATAAATAAAAAAATAAACCCAATGAATTGGACTAAATATTAAATTTTTTTCGTGATAACTTTATTAGTAGATTTTATTTTGATAGTAACCATATTAACCCTCAAAGTCTAAATTATATTATATAATGACAGTAGTTAAAAGTGTTTAGTATGGGTTAAAACAAAACAAATAGGAATAAAAACAATAAATAAAAAACCTTTCTAAATTTAATGGGATTAATTTATTTTGATACATAAACATCTTGTCTTATAAATAAGTCATTTTTTATCCATTTTTAATATAAAATTAATGTATATTAATTTAATATTTTGAATAATTCCAAGAGTGTCTATCACTTATCTTATAAAAGGAAACATATTCTTCTCATTTATTCACACATAAAATCATATTTGGTTCATAAAATATCTACCCTAACACATTCATATAATCCCTCCCAAAATTCTAGAGCACTTAGTTTAGGTATAACACTCACCATAGAGCTGTCAAGGTGTTAATTATAAGAGACTCTCTGAATGAAAGGTATCATTTGAAAATTAAGTGCTTTTGTTTTGTTTCTTAATTTAATTCCTCCAACTAATATTACATAATAACAAAATAAAAGCTCCATTATTCTCAATATACTGAGATGTTATTATATTAATATCATCACCAAAATCCATTTCCACATCCATAAAATATGAAAATAATTAATCGTTCATGTGTATGATGGAAAACCACCTCACGAACCGATATAATTCGTTTTCTATCACCATCTATAATGACTAATAATGAATATGGAATTAATATCTATATATGATATTCTTGAAATTTATATTATTATTTAATAATTATATATGATTTACATTATTATCATTACATGAATAGGAAAATGATAATGTCGTTCGTGTGTATGTGTGGACTATCACTTCAACGAATCGATGTGATTCGTTATTCATCACCAAAGACATGGATGATATATATAGTATATTTAAATTATAAATATGAAATTTATGATACTTATAATAATTAGGTAAGTATAAAATAATATTTAACTTATTTCCATAATTATTTTTGAAAAATGGAAATGTTACCCATGCGTGCGTACAACATACTTTCTACGTGATTATAACTGAGTTCAATTTTCATAACCATATTTAATGATTTAATTTAAAAGTATAAATTATTTATAAAAATGATAATAATTTAATTAATATTATTCTAAAAATGATGGAGTAATGACCACAATGAATATTGACATCTTACAAATTTTATTTTGGACTCAAGTACCAAATATCATCAAAAAGATTTAATTGAATTTAAATAATTAAGTAATTGTTATAGCATTGTACAATTTTATAAAAAAAGTTAGTAATGAGCATGATTTATTTTATTAACCATATAAATAAATATCATAATTTTATTTTTTATGAATAATGGACATATGAGACCTCATCTTAATCCCCTCTTATTGAGACATATTTTTATTTCATACTCCCACCTAATTTTAAGAGCCATATTAAAAGACAATTTGAATTATAATTTCATTGAAATTAATTCAAAAAAGAAACTTTTTTACATTTAATGTTTGTCTTTACTTATAAAATACACAAGTAATGTTCCTTTTTAACGTATACAGTGACAACTACTTATCCACTGGCGTGAAAATTATTTTATATTTTTATTCTTCTAAAAGAAATACAATTTTAAATAAAATGAAACCAAATTCACCCATTTTGGGGTTTTTTTCAAAAAAAAATTAGGTAAAAGAGTTATAATTTCAATTACATGAAATGTTTCCATATAAGGGAAAATGAAATATTAGAAGTGATAAGTTAAATATTTTATGTTTTTGTATGTTGTGATTATATAATGGTACTTGCACATTTGATTGTTGGTAACCTGATAAAACAATAATTGTTAGTTCCATGATTAAATAATATTGTGTGGTCCAATAATATACCTCCAACGAATTGGGAATTGATGCTAACCATTCAATTATTCCATTTATAAGACTTAATTATATGGAATTTGACCCCATGGTTATTCAATTTATATGAATGACAACTATAATTCTGTCCCAAGGTACCTTTATGTGTTATCAATGAATGATATAGGTTTTAGGTAATTTTATGATTAAAAAATTCCAATTAATGGGATTATTTTCAATGGAAATTATTTACAATATTTATGGGTGAAAAGTATGACATTACAATGATGTTTAATGGGATTAATGTTTTCACAATACTAATAGTTTTCCATCCATCTATGTCCCTTACTAATATTTTGTACTAATACGATGTTTTAAAAAAAATTCATAGTATTTGAGGGATAATATAGAAAATGATGATTTAAATGTAAAAATTGAGAACGTTGATCATGAAAAGAAACCATATTTTATATTAATAGATCCTTATTATAAAATTAAATATTTAGTGGAATTGTCAAAATTTTAATATTTGATTTGTAATGTAATAGTTATGGACTAATTATCTAAAACTATACATATTAAAAAAATACTCACTGAAGGAAATTATTTTTATTGAATAATAATAATGATTAAAAAATTTTAATTCCAGGGAAATATAGTTAGAATAAATGTACATTTTAGATAACTTAGGAGGTTAGGGAAATATGAAAAACAATATATTGAATTATTTTACCTTATTTCCAAGTAAAAATGTTATATAAATTTAATATTAACATGTTACTTCATCTAAAAAATATCTATTTTGAATGACTTTAATCGATGAAATATGAATTTTGTAGTGCAAAGGAACCAAGTGGAGAATATTCTTTTGAATGAATATCCTGATATAGTGGAAAATGGACCATGGATTTTTTTTGTAGGGATTTACATGTTGAAAATGAATATAAATGGGGTTTGTGTCCATATAAGATAGAAACCATATCTACCATTCAGTATCATGATGAATGTAGGTCATTTTATGAGAAAACAACCCCCATAATTCATAGGATCTTCTGACATAGTCCCAGCTGATTGATGGATCAAAGACAGAGAAAAGATATTTTATGGAATGGGTTATTTGGATCATGAAAATGTAAGCCATTAAATTTATCATTTTTAAATAGAATTCAATCAATGGTTAAAAATATAATATTATGTAAAGAGTCTGATTCTTTGGAATGATATGTATTTAAGAATATCATCCATTAGAATTATCTTCATAAAGAAATTGTACATATAATGAAAAAAATTATTATAATTTAGAACAATGCCGGAATATTTGGGGGATACCTATGAATAATATTGCACCTTTTTGGAATAGTACATCCACAATGATATCTAAGATATTTAAAGTATGATAAATCAGTTGCACTAAGGAGTGAATCCAAGATATTGATTGGAAAAAGATTATCATGAGTTTATGATCTATGAAAAATTTAGTCAATGTTTTGAGAAGGTTGAAATGGAGTTATCCATTTTTCATGTGTTCCATTATAGCAACAAAAAGAGGAGTTATAATTGGAAGGACATGTAAAAGAATTAATCCAAGAAGATTAATGGTTGGAAAACTAAATAACATTCTTGTGAAAAGTGAGTCAAAAATCATCCCGGGGAATGACTTTAAAATACAGGGAAGTTATTCAGATGTGGTAATATTGGTCATATCACTCCTGACTACAATGGATTATTTAAATGTGAAATAAAAATATATCGGAAATATTTTTTAGGTGCATGAGTTAGGGAATTATGCCAATGTGTGTCCATTGTTGATTACCTATGGTGGGAACTAGAAACATCAAAATCAAAAGGGTGTGGAGAAATCATTTAATACAACAATGGTTGATGATGGGCCATCAAATGAAGTTATGAGAGTCATTTTATAGGATTTTTTCAAATTTTTTCAATACTATTTTTGACTATGGATCTTCAAATTCATTCATTTCAAAGAGCATCACATATAAATTAGAAAAATTTAATCAAGAAAGTGAATATATAAATTTTCTTAAAAACATGTATATAATTAATAAAGAAACCAAGATTCAAATGAATCATTCATTTATCATTTGTGGGATGGTATTAACTTCAAATCACATTAAAAATACTATAGTGGAGTGTTATATCATTTTGTGTGTGGATTATATTTTAGTGCATAATGGTAACATGTTTTGGAAATCCAATAAATGTTTATACAATTTTTCTATATATTTGATAACATACCAAAAATAAGAGAGAATGATTAAATATATCATGAAAAAGTATCTAAATCATGTTACAGAAAATAAATAAACTATTATGCATTGTTACATCCTAGTAGTGAATGAATTTATAGATGTTTTCGTGAATAAATTTAGAGGGTTGTTATTGATCAGGAAGTTTAATTTACTATTGATTTAGTTCCTAAAGATAAACCTTTTTAAAAACCCCCCACATATTGTCTCATGTAGAACTAGTGGAATTGAAAAACCAGTTCCATGAATGGCTTGATAATGATTTCATTCGAGCTATATCATCACTATGGTATTATCCTATTTTATTTGTGAGAAATGAAGTTGGGTCCTTGAGAAATTGAATTGTTTATATATCCTTGAAAACATCACTATAAAGAACATGTATCCATTTTCTCAAATATATGATTTTTTTCATAGATTTACGGAGGTCAATATATTTGGATGATGGCTTTAAGGTCTGAATACCATTGTTTTTGGGTGAAGGATGACGACATTCTAAAAAAAGTGCATCAACCGAGATATCGACATTATGAGTTTGTATTTTTTCCCTTTGGGATATCTAGTTCACCTTATATATCTACGAATTTTATTAATGGAGCCTTCCATCAGGTTTTTCATCTGTTTGTGGTTGTGTTTATTGATGATATTTTAGTTAATTGTAAAATCAAAGAGGAAAATGAAAGCAACATAAGGATTTTTTTATCAAACCTTAAATGAAAATAAAATATTTGAAATTTTTAGAATGTATTAATTATAGTTGTCACACATTAAATTCCTAACACATATTATTTCTAAAAAATTTATAACTACTTACCCTTATAACACAAATGTTGTTGAAAAGTAGCCAAGACACAATAATATCACAAAGATTCATAGTTTTCTTTCATTATGTAGTTATCAATGAATGATTTTTTAATACATCACTCGGTTATTTAACTCATTAAAAATGTTAAAAAAGATGGTAGTTATGTTCATCTTGATTAAATAAAGAGATGGTTGTTTCTAGGAAATGAAATGAATTTTGGTAAATTCTTCATTTTTACCCTTGCCTTCTAGAAATGTTGAATTTGTTATCTAAAATGGTTATTAATTTAAAAGACCTATCTTTTCCTAATGAATAATTGTAATTTATTTTTTTATTCTTCACATTGGTTGAAACATAAATATTAATATTACAATACACATGATTTGAAATGTTCTTTTTCATTTTTTTGGGTAAAAATATGGATTCCTAATTTTCATGGAGTAAAGTGTAAAATATATTCTAATCACAAATGTTTGAAATATATATTCACTCAAAAATGAAATGAACATGAGATAGAGAAGATTTATATCACAAATAAATCAATATGATTGAATGATTCATTACTATCCATGAAAATAAAATAATGTTGGTGATACTTTGAGTTGAAGAAGTTATCATACATTAACAATTATATATTTTTTATGACCACCCTATATTAATTATTTGATGAATTTAGGAATGAAAGTTGTTGGTGTAGAAAATTACACTATTTTGTTTTATTTTTCAGTGCAATCACCTCTATCAAATAAAATTATCCAAGAATCTAAGAAAGATCTTCAGTTGTATAAAAAAGGTATAATTGGATAAAAAGAAATTTTGAATAAATTTATCATTGATAAATATTGTGTTTTGAGAGTTGGGAATAAAATATGTGTGAATAGTGATTCAAATTTGATGAAAGATTTGTTATGTAAATATAAAAGTCATCCATTTTCTATTCATCTAAGCGTCACAAAGATTAAAAGAGACGTTTATTAGTATTACATGTGGTATGAAATAAAAAGTGATATTTCTAAATTTTCCATGAATTGTTTTACTTAATAATTGGTCAGAAAAGAATGGTATTTTTTTAATGGGTATTATTTTTCCTTTTCTAGATCCAAAGAAGAAATAGGAAATAATATCCCTGAATTTGATAGTGGGGTAACAAAATTCTGATTGAGGTAGCATTTGAATATGGGTTATCAATGATTAATGGATTAATAATCTTATTTTATTTGTATTCGAGATAATATATCTCTTTATTATCATTATTAGTTGTATCATAAAAATATATTTAGGTTTCATGTATTACTACTCTCCATGGAATTTAATCGTGATTCCATGTTCACATCTTACATTTTGAAATTCCTTTAGAATTCATTGGGCACTAAATTAAATTTTAGTAAATTTTTTTCATCCAAAATATTTTGGGTAGTAAGAATGAAGAATAAAAACCTTTGAGGATATGTGATGTGATTTTTCAACGCATTTCCCAGGAATTTGGGGCCATCTTCTTTCTCTGTTTTATTTTTCATAAAATAACAGTTTTCATTCCAGTATAGAAATCTCTCCATTTGACTAATTATGTAGAAATATGTATTAAACACCATATTTTTTTATGATTCTAGGGAAAGGAAGTTGTTGGGACCAAAGTTGGTATAGGTTATGGGAGAGAATGTGTAGTGGATTCAGTGCCAAATGATGATAGCCCATAGTTGGAGAAAAATTTATAGGAATTACCGAAGGAAGGATCATTATTTTGAGGTAGGTGATCATGTATTCTTCAATGTTTATCCATGGAGAATTATGATGTGTTTTGGAAAGAAATGGAAGTGTACTCAAACATATATTGGACACTATAAAATACTAGATAATGGTGAATCAATTTCCTAACAAGTAGCTTTGACTTATATTTTATCCCGTGAACATGAATTTTTTTCATGTTTCAATGTTAAAGAAATATGCGGCATATTTATGTCATGAATTAATCCCTGATGTAATTTAGTTGGAATAGAATATTTATTTTTATGAATAGTCATTTTAGGTTTTTTCATGTAGAGAAAGTTTTGTGTAATAAGTTGCTTCATCGTGTTGTGGTTTTAATATAAGAATGAAGATGCATCATGGGAATTGGAAAACATTATAAAGGAATGTTATCTTCACATATTTAATAATTGAATCGAATTATGAGGATCAAACAAACAAAAGGGGGAAGAATGCAACAACCCAATTAATTATATAATAACTTTTCCTTTATTAATAATTTTTTTTGAAATTAATCCAATAGATTTTATAGGAACAATATAAAATAAATCACATTTTATACATAAAAACCTTATTTAAAAAAATATTATTCCACCTTTTGATGGAGAAATTTTTAAATCTATTTCTGACACTATTAAATTATCTTTCAGAAAATATTTTTTTCATTCATATTATAAAATATATATTTAGTTTAATGTATGGTATTATAATAATTTTTTTTTGTGTTTTCATGGATAGTGAAAGATAATACATTTTAGTTGAAGGTAACTTGTTTATATTACTAATTTTTTTGTAATATATTAAATTATTGATTTATTTAAAAGTATAATTAGATAAATTTAATATAAATAAATCCAAATTTATTAATGGGAATGAATTTCACATTGAATTTCGATAATAGAAATTTTTAATCTTCTAAACCTTTTATCTTTAAAACCATATTTGAATATTCATTCAACATGATTAATTTTAAATTAATATTATCGAACTATCTATTTTAAATTATGAAAATGGGATTCCATATTTTTAACCATATGGTTTAAATTTAATAAATAGATCCTTTTTACTATAGAAAAGTACAAATGGCATTCTTGATAATTTTTATTACTAAAGTACATGGTGAATCAGGTAATTAAAGGTAAACATAATATTATAAATAATGTAACATTATCCAAACAGAATTCCTAATTTTATTGGATGAGATATTTTCAAAAAAATCCAAAGTAATATTTTTTGATCTCTTGGAGCCACTTACATGACTTTAATCCATTTATAGTGTTTTATTAAATGAAAAATAAATATTTTCATAATTTTTTTTAACAACTGAAATATTATTTATATAGGTTACATAGGGGATCTGTTTGACTATAAATATTTTTTGGGAAAATAAATTTTTTATCCAAAACATTCTAATTTATTCATATTTTTTAGGGAATAAATAAATAAATTAATGGATTTCACAATGTTGATGTTGTAGTTATTTAATTAATGAAAATATCAAGTAAATAATAATGAATATATTAAAATAAATGTATCATTAGAAAATTAATATCATCCAAAATTTTTTGGATGACAAATACATTTAATTGACATGTTCAAATAGTTAATTTGAATAAATCACGTTGTTTGTAATTTTTAAAATGTAATGTGTTGAATAATGTCAAAATTGACATTAATGATATTTAAAAATATAAAATAATTTATTTAATGATATAAAATTTATAAAATAATTAAATTCATATAAATAATTGTTATAATGCTTAAATTTATATAATGTCTCATTATTTGGTTGTTTTTAATTTAAAAGTAAGTATATTAACACACAATGTATAAAATGTGTGATGTCATGATAACAGTTAAAAGGGTTTATTGGGCATTAAAAAAAGATAGCGGTTACAAAAAAAATCAAAACATATCTAAATTTTATTGGATATATTTATTTAGACCCATAATAAACCTATATTCTAAATAAGTCACTTTACAGACATTTTGAATATAAAAATTAATTTAAATTAATTTAATATTTTGAAATATTTCAAGAGTTCAGCTCTCTTTAATAATAAAAGGGAACCTCTTTTACACAATTCCTCACAATTAAAAAACTAATATTTTGGATAATATATTACAAAATAACATTCAATGATCCAGACAAACTTTTTAGAGATATTTTTAAGAAAAATACACAACATAGAGTTGTTAAAGAGTTAATAAAAGGCAACTGTCCAATGGATGGGTATTAATTTAAATTAATTTTTATTGTTTAATTTCTACTTCCACATCCTTAAAATATTCTTCCATAACTCTAAAATAACAACTCAAGTATAATAAATATAATTTTATTTTATTATCTTAATATCTATACCTAAATACATATCCTCTTCCATCAAATGGGAATAAAATTAATCATTCGTGTGTACGGAGGAATACCACATTACGTACCGATATAATTCGTTTTCTATCACCATCTCCAAAGACTTTTTATAATATCATAATTAGGGTTTATATTATGTATTAATGAAATATTTATCATTATTTAAGATTAATATATAATTTACACTATTACCTTTGAAAGAACATGAAAATTATTTCACCGTTCATGCATACCTGGGAACTATCACCTCCACAAAGTGATGTGATTCTTTTATAATCACAAAATCACATTGATGATAAATTTATAACTATATTTAAATGACTAGTATAATTTTAATTATATTATGACAATTAGATAAAGTTAAAATAATTTTTACCTGCTTTTCATAGAGATCATTAAGAAATGTATACTTTACTCATGCGTATGTATGACTTACCATCTCCATCAATATAACATAGTTCATTTTTTTAACCATACCATATAGTTTGTATTATATTATAATTAATGTATAAAAATTATAATCATTTCATTAATATTATTTCTAAAAATATATACTAATGAAAATTCTGAATATTTACAACGTACCAGTTTCATAATAGGCTCATCTACTAAATATTATCGATGTTTCTAATATAAATATTAATAATTAAGTTATTGTTATAACATGGTATTAAGTGATATGAAAATGTGTAATAAAAATTTAAAATGTTACAAATAAAATAAATTATAAACATATGGTTATTGATCATAAATATAATGTAAATACATGGCAAATCAGACTTATGGTTAGAGGCTTCATCTCAAACCCACTTCATTGCGAAAAATTTTGATTTTATACACAAATCTAATTTTATGAGGTGTATAAACAACCCATTTGATTTTTAATTTCATTGAAATGTTTTTTAAATGTAATATTTTTATTTGGAACCTTTTTCATTATTTATAAATGAAAAATTGAACGATCCTTTTTCATATATGTGGTGAAAATAACTTCTCTTCAACCATCTAAATTATTTGAAATTTATATTACACTATAATACGTAATGTTTTAATGAAAATTAAATCCCTTTTATGATTTCTTGATGTATTTATTTTTAAAATAGTTTTGAAAAATGATTTATTATTTCAAAAACATGAATTTTTTTCATATTAGTGGAAATGTAATTTTATTATGACATATTGAAAATTGAAATATTTTATGTGTTATGATTATATATTGGTATGTGGAAATCTAAATGGTGGTTAAATGATACTAAAAAGATACATAGTTCAATGAAAATCAAATTTTAGGTGGGTCCTTGATATCCCACTAATGAATTGGGTATGAAAGTTGACTATATGGTTATTCGATTTATAAGGATGAAATGTATGAATGTCAATGACATGGTTATTCCATTTATATGAATGAAATGTATAAGTATGTACAACAATTCTTTTAGGTGTTATCTCTGCATGATATAGCTTTTATGTTAATTTTACGATAACAAAATTGCATTTAAATGAGTTTATTTTCAATGGAATGTATTTACTATTTATTAGGGTGGAATGTTTTAATTGATGACAATTTTTTCAAGGGGTTCATGCTTCTAAAATTCTAATAGTGTCATTTCCTTGTGTATACCCTACAATGATCTTGTGATCATCTCAGGTTTTAAAATTTTAATTATGAAATTTAATGAATAAATGATACAAGGATGATATCAAGGAAAAATTGTGATGATTCACAATGAAAAAAATCCTTATTTTATTTTAAACGTTTCTGTTTAAAAAAATGATATTGAGTATAAGTGTCTTTCTGTAATATATGAGTTGTCATATAATATTTATGGCCTAATTATAAAAAAAATATGAAAAGATCATAAAGTGGAAGATATTAATTTTCAATATTAATGCTGATGATTATGTAATATATAAGTATGAGAACTTATACAAATATCAACATATACAACCAAGGCCACATTTATTACACAGATCAAAATTTCATATCTAATATCCCACCATCATGCTATATTAAAAAACAACATTTTGGTTGATGTCAAAAATTTAATCAACCGATTTCCCTGTACTGTGGATGATGTTAGTAGCACGGGTATATAAAACCACTATGGAACACTCAACATTCACACACAACAAATGAAATGCAAGAAATTAAATTCATCTTTATGGAATGTCATCTAGAAAACACATGAATCCAAAGGTTCCAATAATGATGCATATAAATATACTTATTTTCACACCTGACCAAGTTATAATATCTTTAAATCATAAAAACACCACAATTCATGTGAATAATCCAATGGTGAAAATATTCCACTTGATATTTTTATAACATAAAAACAGTTTGACATTCCATTGAATCATGGTGTTCACCCAAAAAACGGGTTAGATACTCTTAATCATGGCTTATTAACATGTTCCAATATGTTTCTAATCGTTTCTCTTAATTTCCCATAAAATAAATAATGGATAGAAAAATCCTCTAATATCACATTTTTGACATCTCAGGACATGTAAACTCATGATTAAATGAACCCGTTTAGACACATGGCCTCACACAGGTCTCCCCGTAAGCTAGAGGATACTGACTACTACTGAAGACCAAGGGTGTTTTTGTAGGGAGAATACTTCCTCTAGTTATAGTGGATCATAGAATTGAAAAATTAATGATAAAAAGCGTAATAACAGTGAATTAAATAGTGAAAAAATCAATATGCAACAATTTATTAATTAATATTCCATAACTTTAAACAATATCACATAAAAAATATTATGGAATGTCTATACAAAAAGGAATAACAAGCATACATGGAAGTATGAAGATAATAGAATTCATAATATAAAATAGAATCAATAATGGAAGAACAATCCACCCATCTAAATCACTGTCAAATCATCTTCTACCAAGATCCCATTCTAATACAAAGATTCATGGATCCATATTGAGATGCATACCATTCTACTCATCGTCACTAATCTAATCTACCCATGTACACATGGTGGCCCAAATATGGTTTTATATAAACATAGTAGGCCACCACTAATGTCATCTATAAAAAACAATTTTGTGAACAGAAATAGAAATAGTGTGTAAATATAAAAGTAATGGAGTGAGAAAATAAATAACACTTACCAAATTCAACCACAACTGGTAACTAAACATGTTTTCATTTAATTCTTAGTCGTAGTATTTGAATTATATTATAATCACTATAATGGAGTAATAATAATGATAACAATAAAAGAGGATCCAAGGTCAATCCAATTAATCCTCAACATGTATGCTCATTCCATCTCACCGTGTAACTCATGAGGTCTAGAAATAGGGGTCTAAGTGTAATAAAAGGGACACATTGAAGGTATTAAACTAATATAGAGTCTACCTATGTCAATGTCACTTTCGCGTAGTAATCTTAATCTAAGCATGAATTGGACCAGTGAGATGAATCCATGGAAGCACATGTCCAAAGATATCAAGTTTAAACTGATGAGTTTATCCATGTATTCTAATATTCGTAAAATTGTCTTGTGAAATTTGAATACATTACTCAGGAAATCATGTAATACGACCATTCCTAAATTACACGGTGGTAATCTTGAATGAAAAAAGGATGAATGAATTAGAATGGAGTCATTTGATTACATAGATAATTTCTCCATGAATCCATGGTTGGATCAATTCTAAAACATTATATTCAATTTAAAAAGTTCTTTATGAAATTGTCCCATCAAAATATTACATTTTTATTTAGCTCATTCTTTTACCATTCGACATATGTGATGAGGTTAAATAAGGTATAGAAACCAATTTCCAATTCAATAATAATTTATCAAGTCTAGTTATATCTCTATAAATATATATATTCATTCAATATAATGTTTAAATGATTCATTATGATATTGGAACTCCTACTTTTTAAATTTCTTTCCAAGTGCACCCAAACACTATCTCAGGTAGTAACAATATAGACCACTAAAAACATAATGAACATAACACCAAACATGTGGTGGATAACATTGATGTGTCAACCTCCAATGATGTCAATAGGTGTCATCATAGGATTAGAATATATTTTAACGAATTTATTTTAATGGTGGATTAATTTTAGAAACAATTCCAAAACTGTTAGAAGTACTAAAAATAGAAACAATTTATAAATAGAGATACACTAATAAATATTTCTAGATCATATATGTTATGAATATAATAGATTAATCATATAGTACCACCCCTTATAATGGGCATTATTGGATGAAAATAGAATAATTTATGAACGCTCTGAAAATAAGGAATATGAGCTAGCACTAATATAGTGTCGTCTATGGGAAGAATCACAATGAAAGGAGATAAAGGAATAGAGGTATTACCAGTGGATATGCAACTTTATAGACTAATATTGATTCAGAGATCAGAATTATGTTTATTTTTCAAAGACTATGTGTGGAGTCATTTGAGATTCCACTTTAAGGGAGATATATTTCTCTCTATCGGATAATGAAAGGGAAAATGAATACGAGTTTATAAAAATATGGGAGAAATTATAAATTCTACCAAATTTTAATAGGCACACAGTTTCACTAATTGGTTTGAAAAACCATGTTCTAATCATTCCCAATCATCAACCCATGGATAATGTCCCACATAGTTTAGGGATCACTTTTTTCCCAATTATACTCCACACATGCACCACCTTTCCCTTTGGAAGCCATACAACATTGGATTAATTTTATGGTTATACAATCCATTCACAGAAAATGCACTACCCTATTCATATTAGGATTCATGGTTTCTTCTTACCTTAATAAAAAAATTCTTTCTCCAAAATATGGAGATACGAGATCCAAACAAGGATTAGACAGTCTCTAAACATTCCTTAATGAACAGGAAAAGTTTATGATGATAAAATAAATTCACCAATTTTTTGACAATTTTATACATTGAAAAAAATTGGGTTTTTATAGATAGAACCAGGATGAACTGATTTAATAATGTGTGATGGATAATTCTATGATTCACACAATAAGAAACAAAATTTGATGTATGTGGTGAAAAAAGCTTCCTGGAATTTTTTTCTCAGGTTATAAATAATAACATGAAAATTTTTGAAAATTAAAATTATGAAAAGTAAGAGAATCAAACTATTTATTCCTTCAATGGATCAGTTGCTACCATTCGTAACTAGATACCTTCATCCAATAATTGATGAGGAATTGATTAGTATAATTGAACTGATATTTTCTATTATTTAGTTTTCAAAATTTGAAATGATAATATCTGTTATTAATTTGTTTGATGATGAAGGAGACCAATAGTGTCCTTTGATGGTGGAAATTATAAAAAAATTAGGAATTTAACTCTTTTGAATGGGTGGAGTTCAAGGTATTATTTTTGGAAAAAATTATAACCATAAAACTATTAACATTAATTTAGATTAAGAATTATTTGATTTATTGAAAACAGAGTAGGAATCTGTTGGTATATATGAATTGACATCCCAACACTTATAAGTTGTTCATTGGGTTTTATTATTAACCCTAAAAATACGATCTCTTATTTGATTGTTGTATTATGACCATGTATTTGAAGTAAATTTTCCAATAAAATATTTTTATTTATAAAAACATTGTTCTATGAGAACTTAATCAGGACATTAAAATAAGATTCTTCAATTTTTATAAGGTATTTTGAGAGAATAAAATAAAAATAGAGTTTTTTTTAAAACACAATTGATAAATAACAAAGAGAAAAGGAAATTTGGCCACAAATAAGGCATAATTGATGGAGGAAACACCATAAAAATTGAATCATTGTATCAAAAATATGCTACACATGTGGTATATTATTCCATTTATAAACAAATTCCAAATATATATTAATAGTCCAATTTATAAAATTTTGGAAATTAAAGTATCAACTAATGGACCTCCCACACATAAATGAATCAAATTAAATCAAAACCTTGTCAATGTTGATATATATCAATATTCACTAGAGACCAGAGAACAAGGAAGATCCATTGTAATCATAACCTCTGATATGGAAAGGATAATGAAATAGAAAAAGGTACAATTATTATCAAATGGGGAAAGGGTCACTAAAATCCATCACAAATATTTATTTATTAAATTTATTATTATAAAAATACATTTCTAGAATATAATTATTTTTTTCATAAAAACAATATTTTACTTGAAAAATAATTTTTTATTTCATTTCTAATTAGTTTTTTCCAATGAATTTATTTATTACATTTTAAAATAAAATAATTTTTATAAAATAATTTTTAATATTCGTTGTTTCAAATTTTATGGTTATAATATAATGGAAATATTTAAATAATATATTTCTCTAGTTCTTTATGTTCGGTGTTGCATGTTGTATACATAATGAAAAAAACAATTTTCTTTTAAAACACAATGGGGTTACTGTATACTATATTGCGTGTTCATTGGGACAAAGTAAGAACTATGTTTTTTTTGATTGATGATTATCAGTCCCATTTATCTATAAAATCTATATAATCCATGGCCTCTAACCCTCATAGGGTATTCTCAATACCATATTCAATGATTCCCACCATGTATATCTACTCAACAAGTGATCAACTGATGTTAAAAATGAGATTATTGGTGCTTTGATACCTATTATGGTTAGATATTTTTTACTTTTGTAAAATCATATTTTCTATTTCAATTTAAAATTTTAAGTAATTTCCTTGGCTCATTCAAGAGATGATATAAGATTCTTTGGTTCATGATTATTGGAAACCCATGAGAATATTGTCTATGAACATGAGGATGGAAGTTCTGCCAATGTGATAATTGGTGAATCCCATGAGAGGTTTTGATTAAGTCTCAATGTGAATGTGTTAGTCAAAGATTCTTCTGACTATATGATAATATATAACCTCATGAGTATCAAATACTTATTAAACTGTCTTTAATTGGTGGTTGTTGGGTAAATGTATCCGTATAATATAATATTTTGTTTAGAAAACTATATATTTTTTATCATCCATACTAATCAAGAAGAAATTTTATATGTAGTCCATATTATGGAAACATAGTTCATGTTTGGATAACAGATACTGCATCGACCTCTAAATCCACTAGAGGGTGTTGTGAGATCAAAGGAAAACTGAAAATCCCAAAATACTGGTAAATGACCATTATAAAAAACCAATAATCATTGTTGGTAGGAAATATTTGGTATAAAATAAGAAACCATATAATAATTATTGAGAAAAAATATATAAATAAATAATAAAACCAATTTTACATCCCAATGGAAAACTAGTGACTGAAAATTTAACTCATTATATCATATCATGACATTTCATGACAATAACAAGTCTCACTCACACCTTAAAACACCCAAATAATAATTTCCCCTTTATAAAGAATATAAATTCCATTAAATTTAACTTCATCAATTAAAAATTTCATTAAAATCATTTAGTGTTCTATCAGGTATATTAAAAACATAGTGGAATGTCTTATAGGTTTTGATTTTACAACTAATCGTTCAGATATTGAACTACACCATTCATCATTCCACATGAAACTTTGAGTCCTTCAAAAAAATTAAAATCTATCTAAAAAACTAATTAAAAATTAATGAATATAATAGAATACCAGTTTCCAAATAATTTTCTCAAAAACATTCAAACACATCTGAGATTAAAAATCAAAACATTATCTATAATTTAACAATTCATCGTCATAAACTATTAAATTTTATTTATCAAGATCTATCCATGAATTCTTTCTTCCAAAACAATCATATTACTTTAAAACAGTTTTCATATCATATCATATACAATCACGTACTTTCAAATTTTATTAAAATCATAAGAAAACATAATTATATGATATAGCAAATATATATATATGAAACATAAATTATAATACATAGAAACACAATGTTAAAGAAAAATAAATAAGACATTTAATTTTATAGATTTTTTATTTTGAATCCCCCAATGAAAACATTATATTTCCTAAAATTTAATAGAATCGATAACCAAGAAAAAAGGGATCCAACAGAAGAAAGATGATGCCATTAACAAAGTATCCATGGAACTAAAATTTATTATCCTTAATTTGTAATAATACTAAGGTACAAACATACAATAATTTTTATCATATAATGATCAAGGAATACATAAGAATAGATATGTTGTGAATTAAACCACCTATTACAATAGGTAGATAAAAAAAGTTTCATTTATGGTTATTGTTCAATCAAAAACAATATCCCCTATAACTTATTTAGATCTTATATGATATGAAAGGCATATCAATGTAGGTATGTCAAGGATTTTTAAACTATAGAAATGAGTCAACAAATAATTTAAAATAACATAATAAGGACCCTCATTATTTTTAAAAATAAGCATAAAAAACTTTTAATATATAATAGAAATTTCTTTATATTTGATAATTAAAATGAAACAATACTACATTGTAACATAGGTTCACCAAACTTGTGTATTCATTTATCACACCTAATCGTAGACCTGATATCCACTCACTTTCATTATCCCTAGGAGTTGAAATTTTAGCCCACCATAACCTCCATATTTGTTATAGTGAAAACTAGATGGTCATAGAGGATAAGGAAACCACAAGTGAGGTAATTTTTGGATCACTACATTCCATAGACTTTGTGGTTCTACTTATGGAACATATGAAAAATTCCTGATCAAAATTCCTAATACCATGGGATTGGATTAGCTAGTGGTGTACCCAAAATGACCGAACACTACTAAAAATATAATAAATCTCTTAATAAAGTTTCTTGGATACAAAATAAAGTAATAATGAATAAAAATACTAGGTCAGGAAGTTACAATCCCCCAAGAATAGAAAATTCTATCCCAAAAAATTTCAATTAAAATGGTCGATCAATTTGAAAGAGCAAACAATTGCACGGGAAGAAAATGAAACCAAAGATACACTCTCGAATATGAAAATCAAACTAAATAATTTTTTTGGACCCTATTATATGGAAATTTATTATAGTTGTATGATATAAAATCAAATAAATTAGTATTATTAGAAAAATGATAATGTTGTGGCCAATAAAACTAGATTTCCTTTTAAAATTAAATTTCATGATCGAGTAATGATAATAAACTCTTTAATGGAAATTCATTAAGAGAAATATTTTCATAAACGGTATTATTTATCCTCAACTTATCAATCATCAATGTTCATAAATATTAGTAAACTAAAGATACCTAAAATGTACCATCCATGATAAGCTTTAGACATCACAATGATACAAGGTGTTTCACAATATTACCACATAATGAAATTAATGAATATACATCATGAAAGAGGAAAAATGAAAATAATATGAAACAATCATTGGGAATTCATGAAAAAGTATAATTATATTACAATAAATAAATATTCTATATTTATCTAATTGGATAGTATAATAATTCCATGATTTTAGAAAACATGAATCTGGTGATTCAAATAAAAAAATCCCAACACATCTCACATGTCTCCCAATCATATCAACCCCAGTCCAAATATTCATATGCATTACCACTAAAAAAATAGGACCAATTGAAGGGACACTAAACACCAAGTGAGGAGAGAAACATAATCAAAATTAAATTATAATTCCTAATAATACCATAGTAACACAAGGGATATGTCAATGGGATCATGAGAAAGAAAAATACAGATGATCAGATTAACAGTTTCATCACATGATAAGCCATACCTTTGAATTTCCCTTAAAACTAAAAATAATAACCACATAGATTCAAGAAGAGACACAATTTCTACATGGATGTAACATAAAATGTGGCTCACCACTATAAAAGGATATCCATTAGATTCAAAATATTATAACTCTACTAATATGAGTAATTAAATTCAATTTGAGATAAAGATCATGAAAAAATATTTATAAATTGAATTTTTTCATCAGAAGTATAGAATTAAACAGAAACACTAGAATAATAATAGAATTTCAAAATAAAAGAATTAATGAGTAAGTCAAAACTCTTAAAATCACATGGACAATAAAAATGAAGCAACTACATCAAATAAAACATAAGTTTCCTTTTCTATTTCCTCTAGATTAGTGGATTCAATTTATTTCTTTTTTATAAAGCTAGATTCTGAGGGAAAGGATTTTGTAGGGGTATAATTTACACTACATTTATTACAAATATATCCACGTGATAAATTTTTCATATGACATGGATAACAATCAGAACAACCTGAAAAATGAGTATTAAGAAAAATAACATATCTTATGTCCCTCCCTTACATAGTAATATTAAACCATATGATTGTTTCAATATAAAGATGATAAGAGAAACTGTGACACAACTTATAGGGTCTAACAGGGAATTATTCCATTTTCTTTTATCAAAGTATCCTCTATCTCACCCAGGAATAAGAAAACACTATAGTTACTTTGGATCTCCAATCCTGCATGAATAAATATTGATAGCATGATTCAGCACTTCCACATATGAATAATGTAAAAGAGAATTCAAAGGCTATGACCGATCTGATTAAAGACATTATCAAAAATAAATATCCATTATGTAATCATATAAGTAATAATAATTAGGATATGAAACCAAATCGATAAAATGGAATACATATGCCAAAATAGATTTATCTAATTTTGTAAGACAACAAATCCCTTAATATTCAAAATATGTTTCAAATAAAAAATGACATGGATGAACTTCACATTGAAAGCCTCCCAAGAATTTTACTTCAGTGAGTTAGTCCATATAACAAACATCCACCACTTATATCCCAGGTCATCTTATATAAAATTTGAACATGTAACATTGAGATATTTAGTATGATCAAGACAGATATGAATCTTCTCAATCTTTTTATAAACACATTAGTACTTCCAATGATTAAGATTTCTAAATGAAATGAAAATGATCCACTTTATTATACTCTTTAATGAAATAATCATTCTAGAAAGGAAGAGAAATAAAATGATACTATGAAACTGAAGTCGATGGAATTATCATCCAATTAAATACTTTATCAACCAAATATTATATTTAAATATGAATTGATTCTCTAACAAAAAAATAAGGAATATGATTATGATCAAGATAAAATCCTAATGTCACACACCATAAGAAAGATTATAATTTAATAGAAAATATTAATTGTAACACCCTAAGCTTCTACGGTACTCTTCTCTTTGAATAATGCAATTGCATGTGTTGTACGCATCATCGAGTTCTAACACACCACAACCAATCAAACTACCCGTTATGAATAGTAATACCCACTTTTTGAAATTTATAATTTTTATTTTTCAAAATGGACTTCATTTTTGGATTCAGAATACCGAAATTATCCTAGGTTGAATTTTTGGTATTTTATTGAAAAAGTTCATTTTTTGATGAATAGTGAAACCACTAAGTGGTAGTTAAAAAACCGATTTTTTCATATAACTTAATTTTACCACTTCTATGAGAGGAATTTCGAAAATCCTAGACACACTGTTAATATCAAGGAGAAAAATGTGGTTCAATGAGATAAAAATAATTTTCGGTGAATAATAACTTTTTACTTTTATTTACCACGGTTAAAAGTAAATAGGGTAATTAAGTGTAAAAATGATATTAATTTTACCCTAAAACATGTCCTAATTCTATTGGACAATTGAATCTCGACCAAAAACAACCTTAGGAATAAAATATTATCATTTAGGTCCACATGGATGAGATTATGACATTTATTATTATTTAATTCAAAGAAGAGTTAAAAGAGTTAAAATCAAAGTTTATTTACTAAAACATTTTTAATATAGGGTTACACATAAGATAAATTCTATTATAAATATTCATTAGAAACCTAAGAAGATTTACTACATAATGATATTTTATTTATAATTTATAGACATTAAAAAATTTAATTTATTTATGACACAATGATGATGCAGTAATTACCATAATAGTGAACAATGAAAATAATTGATATTATAAATAATCCAAATAAATATAATTTGAGACTTTTATGAATTAAAATAATTTTATAAGTTAATATTACATTTTATTAATGATTTAATTAACTTTTTTCTAAGTAATCATTCTGTTATGATTTTCACAAAAATCAATTTTCTAAATAGTGTCAAAATTGACATGAAAGAGTTTTTAAAACAAATATTATATTATTAATTGATTTTCAATTACTAAAAAACTAAGGTTCGTCCAAGAGACTTATATCAAGATAGGTGTATCATTAATGGACCACATCGGGGTCTCTTGGAGGTATATAGTATGTTTATTAACTATATAATATAAAAATAAAAAGTGACATGGTAAGTGTCAAACTAATTAACTAAGAGATAAAACTATAAGATAAGGTTAATATAATGACCCAAACCGGTCTAAATTCTATTGGTTGAGTGGTTTTCGACACATCAACACCTTAACCTTTAAATAATCAACTTTGGATCCATTAGAAACCGAATATGAATTTATTATAAAATAATATTTCTAGCTTTTCCAAAGGTGCCCCTCGCCCCTCTTATAAAAGGGCACTCCCCCTTCTCATTAATTCACACCATAAATGCCTTTTGGTTCATCCAAACCCTGCCCAAATATTCTCTCAAATTCCCTCACTTCAAACTAGTGGCCTTAGTTTGATCAGAAAGCCAACATAAGAATCCCTTTTGATCAAATCAAAAGGAAGAACCCGAAAAAGAGGTAATGTTTTCACCACCCTTTTTCAAATTCATTTCTTCTTCAACTTCTTCTTTCTTTGTTATTACCATTATAAAATAATGAATCCAGTATCTTCTATATACTTTATTATTATTATAAATATGGTATGACCATATTCAGTATTCTATCCATCCTTTTAAAGACATGTCACCATACGTGCGTACGTACGGCTTACCGTCTCCACGTCGTGGTGTAATTGTTATTCAATATATTATTATTTGGATGGGTATAATAATGATTTTTAATTAATATAAATAATTAATATATCATGATAATGATTCTGTATATATTATATACCATCCAATTATATATTATTTTAATATCAAAAGAATGATATTGTCGCTCGTGTATACGTACGGACTACCGTCTCCACGAACGTGATGAGATTCATTATCCATCGTATCCATTCAAGTATAATTATCATTTGATGTTTTGAAAATACTGTTTAAGGACTTGATATCATTCTGGATATGAATAAGATACAACCAATCCATAACAAACATTTATTATGTAACACAACATATAAAAGAAAACGACTTAGTTAACACCTAAAACGACGATAATTCTAAGATATTATTAACAAAGAAATGTTAAAAGATAATATATGATATCATATTAATGTATATGATTCTTGTATAATTTAATAACATTTATTTAACTATTATACAGGAGGTTAACCTAACTTAAATGAAGGAAAAGTACAAGGTAAGGGTTTATTTCACAATCTCTTCATTATCCGAGGTTGTTTATATGTAATAATCTACTGGGACTTCTTTATCATCCACATCCATGTTTCTTAAAAATGTATTTCAAAAACATTTTTAATATTTACTAGAATATGGGTTAATTTCATTTATACCCTTGTTGACTTTTATAAGTGGTTTATAAAGGAATCTTTCCGTCATTTTCCAGATAAGGTCCTTTAATCCTTTTCTACAGAATTAAGGCTAGAATGTTTTTCTAACTTATACGGCGGGTGCGGCTATTTTCCGCCATTATAAAATTTTTGAAGCTTCCCTTACAAGATTATAAGAATATTTTCAAATAAAATGTTTTATTTTATGAATATATGACTCTTAAATGATTTCAAAATAGAGAGGGATATTTCTATAAAAAGAGTTTTCATTTCATCTATGTCAACATCCTTTAATAGATTTTATGCTTATTTGAAGTTGATTTATTATGATACAAAAAATATATATTTTATTGATGGTTTTGTGATATGTTTGACTGTGGATGTGTTATTTTTATACCATTCATGATTTATGGAGAAATTATTGACATTTCGTATGCTAGTTTTAATAGGAATGTTTATGTTATGTTTAAACCTATTCATACGAGGAATGCATTGGACTTAATATGTGATGGATGGAGCCCTCTATAGCTCCTTGATGAATCAATAGGTCTCATGAGACAAACTAGTGTCTTGAAACAATGCCTTGGAAAAATCTTATTTATAGTCTTAGCATGAGGCCTTTGGATATGTGGTTATGATAGTCTGGCATTATGCATTACATCATTATGAAAGTGGTTATTGATATTGCATGTGACGATTTGATTAGAAGAATATCCATGTGAATAAGTAAATTAAATTATTTCATTTTATTTTTGCCAAACTATGTTGAAGTTCAAGTTTAAAAGGCTTTTTTAGTTATACATTGCCTTAAATGTTTATTATTATTTATGAAAGTTTCTGATATATTTTTATCCTTACTGGGCATCTGAGCTCACCCCTTTTCAAAGTTTTATTCTTCCCAAGATGTGAAGAAGTAAATTATGAATGACCTGCAGGGATAGTATGAGGAGATAAGAGTGTGGACTATGGAGACTATTTTGTTTTAGGTTTCACTTTTATGATGTAATGTAAAACTTTATGAATATATCTAGTGTTTCCAAGGATACTAAACTAATTAGTCTTTCGAGACTTGATATTTTTTTGTGATCATGCCAATGTTATGTAATAACGCACTGACTATGGGTAATTGGGGTCGGGGAGTTACAGTTGGTATCATAGGAAGTTTATTACAAGCCTTTGAAGCTAGATTTAGATAAAATCGGATTAGATAACATAGACCTAAGATGGACTTTGAGGATTAGTATATAGGAACTTCCTAGAATTTTGGTATTGTAGAGATTTTGTGAGTTTTCCGAGCAATACATCCATGCCTGGATACGAGCAGGTAGAGGCGGCTCTGGAACATATGTACCTAGGGGTAAAACCCAAAAACACCGCTTTGAGCTAGACTCGAACAGGAAATGGTGCACTACAACAGTCCTTGCTGCACTCTTGTTTATGAAACTCCCGGGGGATATGCTTAGGATAACTCTCATTTTCTTTACAAATAATTATGAAGGGTTTATGAGTATATAAATACTCAAAGAAAAAAAATTTATGATTATGGATTATATCCATAGATAGTTCAATTTATGTAAAGTGTTTTATAAGTGTAAAATTATGTATTTTGATTCATAAACTGATCTAGCTTATGCCATTTTTTAGAAATGGAACCTAGTGGAAGAAATGGAAACCATATCAATGCACACACTCTATGTAGGGATTTCCCTCCGGCTCAAGATAATTATATTGGAGCTGGCGATGTAGCTGGTGCTGATCAACTAATCACCATACTGGGACAACTCAATCAGGTTATGAATAATATCCTCACCCGTATAGAGCACCCTGGTCCACAACGTGGAGGATCAATGTAATATCGCTTCATGAGGAAAAAACCACCATCATTAAATGGGAGTAAAAATCCATTAGTAGCTGAGCAATGGATAAGTACCCTAGAGAAAATATTTGAGGCTTTGGGAAGTAGTGAAATTGAAAAAGTTATCAGGGCAGTTTACCGCCTCACTGGAGATGCTGATCAATGATGGTCATTGATTCAAAACACGAATGAAGATGATGATGTTTCAAATATGGAATGGAGGGAGTTCAAAGATTTGTTTTTAGAAAAATACTTTATCGTGACCATCGAGCAGATATAGAATGACAATTTCTATGTCTGAGATAAAAGGAGGACGAGAATGTCGCAATGTATGAGTCTAACTTTACAAGGTTAGAAAGGTATGCTAGGGATTATATACGTAAACCAAGAAGTGAGATTGATCATTTCTTTGATGGGTTAAAACCATTTCTCTGTCGAGCATTAGTCTCACAATCCTTATCATCATATGAAGACATTGCCTCATGTGCTATCAAGACAGAAAACGAATTCCATAAGTCTTAGGACTTTAAATAAAAACAAGAGAAGAAGAGATCTGCTGATCAATCTAGGAATAAAAATAAGGTGAAGAAGGGAAAGATTGAATATCTATCCTGTGGTAAATGTGGGAAGAAACACCCCAGTACTTGCTTGAAGGAAATGGGTGTCTATTACAAGTGTGGTGAAAAAGGCCACCAAGCTCGTGATTTCAAAGGGTAGAAGGAAGCTACCGATGTTTAGTGTTACAATTTTAGGGAGATATGACATTATGAAAATTAATTTCCTAAGCATCAGGGGAACTTACCTCAGAAAACGCCAAGGGATCAAGGCCAAGCTTATGCTATAACTACTGCTGATGTAGAAGCTCTGAAAGAAGTGGTGGCAGGTAATTTAATGGTTTCCTCAAGTTTATAAAATGCATTATTTGATTCTGGATCATCGCATTGTTCCATATCTTCCCAGCTTTCTAAGAAAATTAGATATTTCCAATTTGATTTAACAAGGGAGTTGTCAGTTAAAACTCCTAAGGGAAGTATCACTGCAACAATGTTTTGTGAATCAGTCCCCATTAGAGAACAGAAATGTTCTTTATCTGCAGATCTCATCATCATACCTATGATTGAGTTTGTTATAGCCCTCAGTATGTATTGTCTTTCAGACCATGATGTGAAGATTTATTGTAAGAAGATGGAAGTTACGATTTTTGATGATGATGATAAGGAACACCTTATCATTAGAGCAGAATCATCACCACATAATTCTTATCTAGATCCACACCTAGTAGCTCAACTAAATTAAATTATTGTGGAGGAAGAGGATGAAATTACAGTGGGTGAGGAAAGGAATGTTCAAATAGAGGATGTACCTATTGTGAAAGAATATGTAGATGTGTTTCCAAAAGATTTACATGGACATCCTCCAGAACGAGAAGTTGAGTTTTCCATTGATTTAATTCCTGGATCAAGGCTTATATTGAAGACCCCTTATATAATGGACACTGTAGAATTATTTGAACTAATGAAACGACTACTGGAATTGAGTTATAAGGGATTTATTCGACCTAGTTTTTCTCCATGGGGAGCCCCTATTGTTTTTGTTAAAAAGAAAGATGGATTTATGAGGTTATGTATCGACTACAGGGAGATCAATGCTATAAAAATAATGAACAAGTATCCCCTACCACGCATTGATGATTTATTTGACCAACTGCATAGAGCTCAATACTTTTCAAAGATTGACCTTCGATCTGGATACCATTAGTTTTGTATGAAGAAGGAAGACATTCCGAAGACAGTATTTCAAACCAGGTACGGGAATTACATGTTTACAGTAAAGCCTTTTGGATTGACCAATGCACCCTCGGTATTAATGGATCTGATGAATGGAGTTTTCAAGGAATATCTCGATGAATTTGTGGTGGTATTTATTGATGATATCTTGGTTTAATCCAAAAGCAACGAAGATCATGAAAATCAATTGCGCATTATCCTGAAGACTATGAGAAGACATGAATTATATGGGAAGTTTAGAATGTGTGAATTCTGGCTTTAAGAGATTTATTTTCTTGGCCATATTGTCTCTAAAGATGGAATCTCAGTTGATCCTTCTAATACCAAGGAAATCCTAGAATGGCCAGCACCTATGAGTATAACTGAGGTACAAAGTTTTATTGGTTTGGCAGGTTATTATCGACGTTTTGTCCAGAATGTTTCCCGGTTGGATAACCTATTAACAAAGATCACACGTAAAGGGGTTAAATTTGTTTGGACAAATGAGTCTGAAGACTGTTTCCATGAACTGAAGAGAAGATTAGTCAATGCTCTTATATTGACTCTACCATAGGGGAATGATTGGTTCGTTATTTATAGTGATTCATCGAAGAAAGGACTAGGTTGTGTCCTTATGCAGAATGATAGGGTTATTGCCTATGCATCACGACAGTTGAAAATTCAGGAAAAAAACAATCCTACTCATGATCTCGAGTTAGCAGTTCTGATCTTTGCTTTGATGATATGGAGGCACTACCTCTATGGTGAAAATTTTGAGATTTATACTGATCACAAGAGTTTGAAGTATATTTTATCACAAAAAGAACTCAACATGAGGAAAATAAGATGGCTTGAATTACTCAAGGATTATGATTGCACGATACACTACCACCCGGGGAAGGAAAACAAGGTGGTAGATGCTTTGATCAGAAAAGATCATGGATTTTTGAACAATATGAGAATTGAAAGGGATCCAATTTTCATGGATCTAGTGAAGATGGACATGGGAATAACCAGGGAAGGTGAAACATCAATGACTTTTCAAATGGTTTCCAAACCCTCTTTACTATAAATGATTAAGAGTTCTCAGACCGATGATGAAGAATTTTATAAGAAGATTAAAGCAATGCATGATGGGAGATTGAGATTCTTTGTGTATGAAGATGGAATTTTGAAATTCGGGAAAAGTCTTTGTGTTCCCGATATACCTGAACTAAAAACGGAATTTCTGGATGATGGTTATACTTCCAATTTCTCTATACACCCTGGGAGAACCAAAATGTATAGAGACTTGAAGGAACATTTTTGGTGGGACAACATGAAGAGGGAGATTGCTGATTTTGTGTAAAGATGTATAGTTTTTCAACAAGTGAAAGCTGGAAGGCAATAACCTGGAGGAGTAATGCATCCTCTTCTCATACCAGAGTGGAAATGGGACAATATTACGATGGAATTTTTCATGGGGCTACCAATGACTCCTAGAAGGAATGATGAAATATGGGTTATTGTTGATTGTCTTACCAAGTCAACACATTTTCTTCCTATAAGGGAAGATTTACCACTTGAAAAACTAGAAAGACTATATATTAATAAAGTTTTGAGACGCCATGGAGTACCCCTATCAATTGTTTCTGCTCGTGATCCCCATTTGACTTCAAGATTTTGGAAAAGTATTCATAAAGCTTTGGATACTAAACACATTTGAGCACTGCCTACCACCCTCAGACAGATGGACAACCAGAACGATCTATTCAAACCTTAAGAAAATATGTTGGGATCCTACTCACATTACTTTCAGGGTATGTGGGATCAATATTTACCTGTGGTAGAATTTTCTTATAACAATATCTTCCATTCGAGTATTCATATGGCACCATATGAAGAGTTATACGGAAGGAGATGTCGCACTCCAACCTGTTGGGATGACTTTGGAGAATGAAAACTTGTAGCCCCAGAACTGGTGGAGGAAACGATGGAAAAGATGAAGGTAATCCAAAACCAGATCAAAGAAGCTCAAAGTAGGCAGAAGAGCTATGCCGATAATCGAAGGAAGGATTTGGAATTTCAAGTCGATGATCATGTTTTCCTGAAGGTATCTCCATGGAAGGGAGTCATACTTTTTGGTAAGAATGGTAAATTGAGTCCCAGGTATATTGGACCTTTCGAAATTCTAGAACGAATTGGGGATGTAGCTTACCGTTTGGAAATGCCACCAAATCTCTCCAAATTTCACGATGTGTTCCACGTATCACTATTGAGGAAATACATGCCTGACCCAATGCATGTACTCACCTATGTGAAATTATAACTAGAACTTGATCTGTCTTATTGCGAAGAGCCCTTCAAGATTCTTGATACAAGAGAACATGTACTGAGAAACCGGACGACTTGTCTGGTAAAAGTTTTCTAGAGAAACCATAAGATGGAAGAGGAAACGTGGGAACCCGAGGAACTCATGATGAAGAACCACCCGATTATATTCATGCGTTAGTATTCTAGAAATCTCGAGGAAGAAATTATTTGAAGGAGAGGATAATGTAACACCCCAATCATCTATGGTACGCTTCTCTTTGAATAATGCAATAGCGTGTGTTGTATGCAACATCGAGTTCTAACACACCACAACCAATAAAACTAGCCGTTATTAATAGTAATACCCACTTTTTGAAATTTATAAATTTTATTTTTCAAAATGGACGTCATTTTTGGTTTTGGAATAACGAAATTAGCTTAGGGTGAATTTTTGGTATATTTCTGAAAAACATCATTTTTGGATGAATAGTAAAACCACTAAGTGGTAGTTAAAAAACTGAATTTTTCATAAAACTTAATTTTACCGCTTCTGTGAGTGGAATTTCGAAAATCCGAGAGACACGGTTAATATCAAAGAGTAAAATGTTGTTCAATGAGATGAAAATAATTTTTGGTGAATAGTAACTTTTTACTTTTATTTACCACGGTTAAAAGTAAATAGGGTAATTAAGGGTAGAAATGATATTAATATTACCCTTACACATGTCCTAATTCTATTGGACAAGTGTATATCGAGAAAAAACAACCTTAAGAATAAAATATTATCATTTAGGTCCACTTGGATTAGATTAGGACATTTATTATTATTTAATTCAAAATAGAGTTAAAAGAGTTAAAATCAATGTTTATTTACTAAAACATTTTTAATATAGGGTTACACATAAGATAAATTCGATTATAAATATTCTTTATAAATATATAAATATTTCCTACATAATGATATTTTATTTATAATTTTTATACATTAAATAATTTAATTTATTTATGACACAATGATGATGCAGTAATTACCATAATAGTGAAAAATTAAAATAATTGATAATATAAATACCCAAATAAATACAATTTGAGGCTTTTTATAAATCACACTAATTTTATAGGTTAATTTGAAATGTTATAAAGTATTTAATTAACTTATTTCGAAGTAATAATTATTTTATGATTTTCACAAAAATCAATTTTCCAAATAGTGTCAAAATTGACATAAAAGAGTTTTTAAAACAAATATTATATTATTAATTTATATTCAATTCCAAAAAATCTACGGTTCGGCCAAGAGACTTATATAATGATAGGTGTATCATTAATGGACCACTTGGGGGTCTCTTGGAGGTATATAGTATGTTTATTAACAATATAATATAAAAATACAAAGTGACATCGTAAGTGTCAAACTAATTAACTAAGAGTTAAAACTAAAATATAAGGTCAATATAATGACCAAAACCTGTCTAAATTATATTGGTTGAGTGGTTTTTGACCCATACACACTATAAAATTTAAATAATCTACTTTGGATCCATTTGAAACTGAATATAAATTTATTATAAAATAATATTTCTAGCTTTTCCAAAGGTGCCCCTCACCCCTCTTATAAAAGGGCACTCCCCCTTATCCTTAATTCACACCTTCAAAGCCTTTTGGTACGGCCAACCCCTGCCCAAATACTCTCTCAAATTCCCTCACTTCAACCTAGAGGCCTTCGTTTGATCAGAAAGCCATCCAAATGAGACCTTTTGATCAAATAAAAAGGAAGAACCCGAAGAAGAGGTAATATTTCCAACACCCATTATCAAAATCATTTCTTCTTCAACTTATTATTTCATTGTTATTCCCATTATAAAATAATTAATCCAGTATATACTATATAATTTAATATTAGTATAAATTTGGTACAACGATATTCAGTATTCTATTCATCTTTTGAATGAAATGTCACCATACATGCGTACGTACGACTTAAGGTCTCCACGTCGTGGTGTAATTGTTATTCAATATATTATTATTTGGATGGGTATAATAATGATTTTTAATTCATGTAAATAATATTTATAACATGATAATGATTCGGTATATACGATATACCACCAAATTATATTTTATTTTAATATCAAAAGAATGATATTGTCGCTCGTGCGTACATACGGACTACCGTCTCCACGAACATGATGAGATTCATTTTCCATCGTATCCATTCAAGTATAATTTTCATTTTATGACTAAAAAATAATTTTTAAGGACATTATATCATTCTGGATATGAATAAGATAAAATCTATCCATAACAAACATGGCTTATGTAACAAAACACATAAAATAAAATGAGTAAGTTAACACCCGAAACGATGATAATTCTAAGATATTATTTACAATGAAATGTTAAAATATCATATATGATATCATGTTAATGTATACGATTCTTGTATAATTTAAGAAAAATTATTTCTCCACTATACAAGATGTTAAACTACCCTCAACCAAGGAAAAGTACACAGTAAGGGTTTATTTCACAATCTCTTCATTATCCGAGGTTGTTTATACGTAATAATATACTGGGACTTCTTTATCATCCACATCCATGTTTCTTAAAAATTTATTTCAAAACATTTTTACTATTAACTAGAATATGGGTTAAAGTCATGTTTACCCTTGGTGACTTTTATAAGTGGTTTATAAAGGAATCTTTCCATCTTTTTCCAAACAAGGTCCTTTTTAACCTTTTCGACAGAATTAATGTAAGAATGTTTTTTTAAGTTATACGACAGGTGTGGCTATTTTCCCCCATTATGAAATCTTCAAAGCATCCCTTACAAGATTAGAAGAATATTTTAAAAAAAAATGTTTTATTTTATACATATATGACTCTTAATTGATTTCAAAATGGAAAGAGATACTTCCCTAAAAAGAGTTTTGATTTCATATATGTCAACATCCTTTGATGGATTTTATGCTTATTTGATGTTGATTTATTATGATACAAAACATCTATATTGTATTGAAGGTTTTGTGATATTTTTGAATGTGGATGTGTTATTATTATACCATTAATGGTTTATGGAGAAAGTATTGATATTTCGTATCCTAGTTTTAATACGAATGTTTATGTTATGTTTAAACCTGTTCATATGAGGAATGAATTGGACTTAATATGTGACGGGTGGAGCCCGCTATAGCTCCTCAATGCATCAGTAGTTCACTTGAGACAAACTACTGTCTTGGCACAAGGCCTTGGAAAAATCTTATTTGTAGTCTTGGCACGAGGGATTGGCAATGTGTTTATGATATTCTGGCATTATGCATTCCATAATTATGAAAGTGGTTATTGATATAGCATGTGATTATTCGATTAGTAGAATATCTATGTGAATAAGTAAATGGAAATATTTCATTTTATTTTTTCCATACTATGTTGAAGATCAATATTAAAAGGCTTTTGTTTTAGTTAAACATTGCCTTAAATGTTTATTCTTATTTATGAATGTTTTCGCTATATTGTTATCCTTACTGGGCATTTGAGCTCACCCCTTTTCTATGTTTTATTATTCCTCGGATGTGAAGATGTAAATTATGAATGACCTATAGGGATAGTATGAGGGGAGAAGAGTGTGGATTATGGAGACTATGTTGTTGTAGTTTTAACTTTTATAATGTAATGTAAAACATTATGAATATATCTAGTGTTTCCAAGGCTACTAAACCAATTGGTCTTTCGAGACATGATCTTTTTTTTTTATCATTCCAATGTTATGTAATAATGCACCGACTTTGGGTAACTAGTGTCAGGGAAATATATTAATAATCTAATTAAATTTCCTACTTAAAAAATCCCCAAAAAATTAAAATTATCATTGAATAAAAATAATAGTTTTACCTCTTCCCCCAAATAAATATTATTTCAAAATAAGTTCCAAACTTAATTTTATTTCATTGAACCTTATTTTAAACTAGTTAAGATACTTTTAATGAAAATGTACATTGAGGGTGAAACACTATAAAATTGTTTATTTAAAAACAATTTTTACATTAAATCATTAATATAATCCCATTAAACACCTCCAACATTACTAGAACATTTTGAATGTAATTATAACTATAAAATTCTCCCTATAATATCAATGATATTTCTAAAAACTCTAGATTGTTTTAAATTTATTAAAATAAAATATATAAACATCATTTTTATTTAAAATATTATTTTCATTTTATAATACTCTATAATTTTTAATTAATTTAAAAACCATGATTTATTGTTCTATAATGATAAAAAATAAATGCAATGTAGTGTCTCGTAATTTCCATATAATTATATTTATTATATAGATATATTTCGAGACCACAAAATCTGACGACCCGTGATTGGAGGCCCGGAGTGCCCAGAATGGTTCATCTAAAATTTTTGATCATTAAATAACGTTTGTGAGGATTTTTCCTAAAAAAGGTTAATAACCATTAAATGGGTGACCATATGAAAAATATATGGACACCATTACTTTTAGGATAGTGGTTTTACCCTAGGTGAGGATTCAGTTTAGTTGGCACAAGCCTCCAGTGAGGAAACCCAAAATGGAATTACCATAAATAAAATAATCAAATAAAATTATTTTATTTTGAAAATGATTATAACACACGAACAATGACTCAATTTAAAAATTCGAGACCACCTATGAACTCGGGAGGGTATGATTTCCATAGAAAAATACTATCATTGGCCGATGCAGGCCACCGGTGGAAGTTAGTTTTTAGACATAAATAAAATAATTAAATAACAATTATTTGATTATGAAATCCAGAACATATAAATGGTAACTCAGATTAAAAATCTGAGAGTATTTTTGAGATCGTGAGGGTGTGTTACCCTTCGGAGGAGCCCTACCTTGACCGGTGCGGGTCGAGGGTACAGGTCCACTAAGTTGGTAGTAGGTACGCCCCTGTCAACCTAGGTTTTAGGTCCTCCTTTTGCAGTGCTACAATGGACACACTAACAGATTTGTACCCCCTACCGGGTAGGGTGTGGGTCCACACATATAGACTTGGTACTACCATTCCGTGAAAAGGTGTGGGTCCCAAGGATGGGATCGGTACTCCCCAAATGTTATAGGGCGCTAGTCGCCCACAAAAAGAAACTACCATAGTTGTACTCCCATACCATGTAATGTGTGGGTCCTCACATATAGAGTCATTACCCCCCTATCGTGCTAGGGTGTGGGTCCTCTAGCTTGGGGTTGGTACTCCCTTGATGTACTACGGTGCGGGTCCCCCACAACAAACAAACTACCCGATTTGTACTCCCCTACCAGGTAGGGTGTGTGTCCTCATATATGGAGTAGTACTCCCCATATCTGAGTAGTGATAGAAAGCGGGACCTTTAGTGGAGTTGAATATACCTCGACTATAGGACACATTGTCGAGTAGTGGGCCTCTTCAATTGGCTTCCCTTGGCCATGCCTCTGGCACAAGACTGTGGTTGCAAGACCTCTAGTGTCATATACTATAGGTATTTCTAGAAGAATGTTCCCTAATGGAGAATGTCCTTTCAGACGTTCCATTAAGAATGGCTATGTTGTACCTAATGGATTACATCTCTCAAACGAGTGCCATAATGGATGGCCAGCTCATGGAGTGTGTTCTCTAGATCCCTGAGTTACGCATTGTGACTTCTTTGGAAATCCTGGAAATGGCTTGAGTATAGGGCCATATGTTTCATTGTAGATGAGACGAGTATATCAGGTTTGAGATATGTTTTTTTATTTATTCTTTTTGATTGAGATCATTCTTTGTGGTTTTTCTTTATAGAAATCTGGGGGGCCTTAATGGGTCTCGGGGTCCCTACTATGTATTGTTATACTCACCCTTGCACGGGCTTCACCTGCACCTCATTGTGTCTTATGAAGACAACAAACAGCTTGGTTAAAATTTGAGGGAGCCAGGACCAGGCAGTACACAGAGGAGACTGGATGACATGGAGAGGTGTGGAGACTAGTTTTACCTACCCTTCAGGTAGGACACTTGGTGGATGATCATAGGAGCTATTTCTATTTTTCAGTTTCAATTGTACCTTTTAGTTGGGCTGTTATTTTGGCCACTTACTTTCAGTACACACTTTTACAATAGTTTTTTTTACTATGTTGTTTACTTTTGTTGGGTACCTATTCCGTGGGTTTGTACAGGTTTTAAGGCAACACATTATTGTTTTAGGGATATGAATTTCTAGTGATAGTCACTAGCCCCTTACCGATAGAGGGCATGCTAGGGGTATGCATAGAACGGTCCTAGGGGGCGGGTCGTGACAATGTGGTATCAGAGGGTGGTCAGTTCTACAGGAAGAACTATGAGTCAATATTTTCAATGGGGGAAATAATGTTATGTGTCTTGATTTTGGGTTTTACTCTTGGGAGTTTTCTGTTGTTGTAGTGGATGACATATATATAAACTAGGACCCTGAGTCCTGTTTTCCATCTCAATAACTGTAAACACTAGTTTCATGTGTTTTGAATTTTTTTTCTATTGATCTATTTTGAGTCTACTCACCGGGTATAACCTTTTGATCATGTTTTATCTTGATTCTATTTTAAGATTCCTCTACATAGATAGCTATCCATAATTCCTATGCATGACCATAAGGATGGTCCACAGATTGATGAGCCTTCTGTACAAGGGTTGTTGCTGGAGATGGGGACCTTCGAACGATTTCCCATTGATACCACATCCTGTTGGTCAGTAGTTACTACTGGTGCTACCGGTAGGGAGACTTATAGGCTCAGTGATTTACATGAGTTTTAGTGACAGATTCCCCTCAGGTTATGAAGCGATCCTGACTCACAGGCAGCTAAATACTGGCCTTTTGTGGAAACTGAGTTGCGATCTAGCCAGGTCACCATTAGATGAAATACTGGTCTTGGTAGTGATTATTCTATGTGGCTCAACAAGGTGATGAGAGGGGTTTGATTACACTAGAATTACAATAATGTTTCTTTTATGTGGAAATATATTTAGAGCATTCTAATGTGAAGGGGTAACTAGACATAAAACATTAGGGTTTATTATTCCTAAGAGATTCAACATTTTCAGTAGGATGACATACTAGTAGCTATGTATTCTCCATGGCGTACAGACCATTCTATGTTCTAGATTAATATGATACGGCCAGTTATTCAGCGCTCCAACCTCTGAGTGAGATGTGTTTAGGGACATCTAAGCAACCAATTTTCTTCTATGCATTCCTACTTACATTAGGGTTTTAAGGATAACTTTGTGGAAGAAATTTTTTTATCTGAGCAGATATATCCATTGAATGTCAGTAGTTGGAATGGATGAAACTGATGTCTTTCATGGAGACATGGTTGTGTAAAATGTTTTGGGAAGAGTAAGTTATGGGGAAAGATGAATCTGTAGGGTAACAAACATGGAAGATGAGATAGGAAAGAAGTATGAGGTTGTATAAATTTTGACATGTTACAACCACCACCCCAACGTGGTCCCCACCAGGCTTAGGAAGCTATAGGAAAGGGGAAGGGAGTAGTTTCATGCAGTCTAGAAGTGTGGCCCCAGGGCTCTAGGAATGATTCCAGTAATAGTCTGTTTAAAATAATAGTTTTCATATTAATAGACATTGGTTCAAATAATTCATTCATGTCACAAATCTTGTTGAATATCTACAGTTTCCATGTAAACCTTTGAGTTGACCCTTAAAAGTAGAGATACCTATGATAGTAGACTCGTTATTCACACTTATGTGGACAGGGCGATATGACTATTGAGGTAAGAGATTCAGTTGGATCCTCTTGGTGGCAGCATCAAGGCCTTACGATATTAGTTATGGTATAGACTGTTCAACCACATTTCATGATCAGATTGAGATTTTTTGGAAAAAGTTTGTGGTGTATCTTAAGAATTGGAATGGGGTTTTCATTGGTCAGGGAAAAAGGAAAACCAGGTAGCATGGGTTAAACGCATGCATAAGAAGGTGTATCATATCACTCTTGATTCGGCCAGCCTTACCCTCATGGTAGTAGGAGTTTCAAGTTTTTAATTCCTAAAAATTTTGGAAGAGTGTGGGAACATATTTTCAAATGATATTTTCCATAATTACTTCCCTACAAGGAGTGGTACATCTGTGTTAGCTTCTACCTAGGGATGGCAGCAATATCTACAACTGCATATTGTGTGGCTTTCATAGAGTCCTTGGAGATGAGAGTTTAGAAGGGTGATGTGGTGGCAGATGCACTCTGCAGGAAGTCTTGTTTACAGCTGCTGAGTGAGGCAACAAAGTAGCTAGCTTGGTTATTTGAAACCCTTCATCGATAGTCATGGAGTATATTACCTCTAGTCTATCACAATCACTCCCCACACCATCAGTGATTTCGTGAGGCACGACTAGGGGACATAGACTACAAGGCCCGACGTGCTCAGATATCTTCAAGACAGGCTCCTGAAAAATATTATGAAGCTGGGGAGCACATATTATTTATCAAATGATGTGCCATTTTACTAATGATACTACAAGAGGAGGTTTTGAGTGAGTTTTACGCATTCCCTTTGGCGGTACATCATGGTGTGGCAAAGTTGTACCAAGACCTCCAGTGTCAGAAATGGTGGCCAGGGATAAAGACTGCAGAGAGATGGAAGAAGTCTTAGGCTAATAGGTGATGGAGACCCATAGTGTTCAAGGAGGGACACCATGTCTTCCTATGAGTCTCACCTTGATGTGGATTGTAATGATTTGGAAGAGGAAGCAAGATACCAATGAGGTTCATCAAACCATTCCATATTTTCAGCCGAGTTAGCGAGGTAGAGTACCGCCTAGCTTTCCCCCTATAGATGCACCGGGTGAATAATGTTTTCCATGTGTCACAGTTCAGGAGATGTATGCATGATCCATCACATGTTATAAAAAACTAGTGAGTGATGGTCTTTGATGATGGGGAAACATTTACAGAGTTCCTGGTGGAGATAGAGGATTGATAGGAGCGAGTCCTCTGTGGATGTTTGATCCCTCTAATGCAAGTTCGGTGGCATCATTAGATCCTAAAGGATAGCTCATCGGAGTGGCAGAATCTGATTTGTACCCAGTACACTAATTTGTTTCATTTTCCTAGATTTATGATTTCGCAGACCTAAAGCCCAAATGTGGGTAGAATTTAATGTCCTAGAATTTCCATATATATTTTTTATTATATGAAAATGTTTCGAGATAGAATAATCTGACATCTCGAGATTTCGAGGCCCATATATCCAAGAATGGTCAGTCAAAAATTGTTGAGCTTTAAATAATACCCATGAGTAGTTTTCCAGAAAAAATGTAATAACTCTTAAATGGGTGAGAAGAATAGAAATATGATAATTGTGTTATGTTCAGGATGGCATGCTTATCCTAGGCATGGAATAAGTTGGGTCGGCGGAGACCTCGAGTGAGAAAACCCAAAAATGGCATAACCATAAATAAAATAATTAAATAAAATTGTTTTATTTGACAAATGATTATAACTCGTGAATGGTGACATTGATTAAAAACTTGATACCACTAATGAACTCATGAGGGTATTATTTCTTTATCCAGATACCATCAATGACTGGCGTGGGCCACCAGTAGAAATAGTTTTTGGCCATAAATAAAATAATAAAGTGAAAATAATTATATTGTAAAATTCGTAACATCTAAATAGTAACTCGGATTTAATATTTGAGAGTATTATTGATCTTGTGAAGGCATTTTCCCATTAGGTGGAGCCCAACATCAATAGTTGTAGGTCGAAGGTGATTGTTAAGAGATTTTTTGAACATTTTTTTATGGTATGTTAAATAAAACTATGGGAAAATTTTTCTAAATTTTGAACTGATGCTCAGAATATAAATATGAGGGCACTGTTGAATTCGGAATGCTGGGATTCAATTAAAAGAAGCTTCACTTCGACCACACTTGGTCTGGTGGAAATTTAGTTTTTGCAACTTTTTAATGAAATAATAAAATAACATAGAAATTATTATTTTATTTCTTTTTTTCCTACAACCTATTGTGTAGTGGTGGCAGGGAAAATGGAGGTGGATATAATATTAAATATTGGATATTAAATTCTAGTTACAATTTCAATTCCTAACCACTCCTCATCTAATTAATGAGCCACACTAATTACATCAATTAATTGACCTCATTAATTCCTTGGAACATTACTCACCATTTGGCCTTCTATTTAAATGGGTTTTGGGTAGAGTTTTGACATGGATTCATCAAGTAAGGATCCACTAGAGAAGTGACACAACACCTTCCACAGACAGAGACAGAATCTCGGGCGGCAATAAACTGGGATCGATGATCGCTAGCGGCTTAATCAAAATGAAAAAAATTTATTCAACCACTGCGATGTCTCCAAATAATATCATGGATGGGGTTGTCTTTTAATTCAAGAAATTCCTAGATTTCTTTTCCTCATTCTTACATTTGTTGGAGGTCGTTGTAGTGGATTTGAACAAGGTTTAATATAATTTTAATGTGATTTATAAATTACTCTAATTTGTTATAATTCTAAAGTGGAGGGAGCATGCCAAACGAACCAGGCCCAGAACCTTTTTTGCTTATTATTCACTGTTTTCTTCAGAGGGGGTTTGTTCCAAGAAGAAAAAACATTGAAACCGAGAGGTGAACAATGACAACATCATCCTGAAGGAACGTAGGACATCTGAAAGGAAGAACTGACCACTGGTGCTCACCCGGTTTCCCATGGAAGAAGCGCCATTGTAGTGGCGCCGGTGACCGGCACCGGGGGACGAAAGTGGCAACGGGAAACCACCGACCTCATTGGAAGAGTGGTGCCACTCAATGCCATAATGGCTGTACAGGCGGCTACCAGCGAACAGTAGGAATGTGGAGGTGGCACACCATCGCACGTCGTGCTAATGGGATCTGAAACCCGAATCCACGATGATGCAGGGGACTCGACCCCTACATGTCCCATGGGAGATGAGGCAGTGCCACCTGGATCCACCAATAAAGGAACCGAATGACTCCATTGACCTTTTCGGGGGAAATGGATTACACGACCACGTGTGAGTTGTGCAAGCCGGCAGGCCGAGCCCACTATGGCCTAGCCCAACCAGAGTTGGTCGGGCTGGTCTGTGGCCTAGAGGGTTGAGCCCGCTATGGCCCATCCCAACCGGGCTTGGACGGGTCGGACCCAGACTGGGTCCGATCACCCTAGGATGGGTTAGGTCAGGTCAAACCAGGATGGGTCATTCCTGGTCAGTCCGACCGGGTGGGACTAGACCCGGTCCCCTTTCCGGCCCAAATATGCATAAAAGGCCATATCATGCAAACCAGGCGTCTATTTAATGGACTCTCTATAGCTATGGGATCCTTTGAGTGAGATGGTGTTTTTTTAGATACCCCATGTGACTTTCAGAGAATGGTGGAGTTTTTTTTGGGTAGGATCATATTTGATTCCAACCAGGACCTCAGCACTAAAATGCATATATCTTACAGACCATGTGATTGATTTAAGCGTCATCTATTTCAATTGAACCCTTATGACATAACAAATCATCATGTTACATCTCTTTGTAACTTCCTGGTGGTTTAGGTATGGATGATAATCGGAGGAGAAAAACCAGGGTGTTACTTGTAGTGAGAGTCAGGATGGCTACTCCCTTGATGACTCCAGGTGTAGGTATTCCTTACTCCCTAGCTCCGGTAGAGAAGAAACTCCCCACGTCATGAGTGTTGATTTGTTTCTATTTGATTGGATTTTCTATATTTGGAGTTGTTAGTACCCTATTGGACTATGGTGTAGGTCCTTAATACAAAACTCACACAGGGTCAGGTACTCCCCAACCGGGTAGGGTGCGAGTCATATATGTTAGGATTAGGTACACCTCTATCAACCCACGGTGTGGGTCCTCCTTAAGCAGTGCTACAACTAACAATATACCAGATTTTTACTCCCCTATTGGGTAGGGTGCGGGACATCACATATAGAGTCAGTACTCCCCTGCCGTGCCACAGTGCACTTCCTCTAACCATGGGTCGGTACTGTAACAGCCCAAGATTTTATGAAAAATATTCTTTTTAATTTTATTAATGTCTTGTGTTGTACGCTACACCAAAAGGAGCTTGCACAACACACATCCTTGACTTGCCTTGCATTACACGACCTTCCTCGATTGCGTGTGTAGTACGCAATACCGAGTTTCACTAAACAACGATATGCTATTAAAATATTATTATAACTAGCCGTTATGAATAGTAATAACAACCTTTTAAAATTTTAGAAAATTTAGCCCTCAAAATGGACATCATTTTTGGATTCGGAGTATAGAATTTAGCCTAAGGTGAAATTTTGGTACTTTTCGGATAACTTTCATATTCTGATGAATAGTGAAAATTACTAAATTATAATTAAAAACAAATTTTTTAATCAAAATAATTAATAGTGATAAATTATTAATTTGAGTGGTTTAAAAGTATATTTAGAATATATTTTTACAATTTAATACAATGTTGGTCATTGGATGTAATTTTACATTTAAACCAGACATAAACAAGTGTCAATCTGTTGATAGATATTGTTTCTTAAAAACACGCTATTTGTTTTAACAGCGGGATTTAATTATAAAATTAATTAATGAAACTTCTATGTTATGAATTTGGTAAAATAGACTTCATTTTTGAATTCGGAATATGAAATATAGCTTAGGATGAAATTTTGGCGTTGTTCTGAAAAACATCAATTTTTGATGAATAGTGAAACTACTAAGTGGTAGTTAAAAAACTGAATTTTTCATAAAACATAATTTTACCGCTTCTGTGAATGGAATTTAAAAAATCCGAGAGACACGGTTGATGTCAGTAAGTAAAATGAGGTTCAATGAGATGAAAATAATTTTTGGTGAATAGTAACTTTTTACTTTTATTTACCACGGTTAAAAGTAAATAGGGTAATTAAGGGTAAGAATGATATTAATATTACCCTAACACATGTCCTAATTCTATTGGACAAGTGTATCTCGACCAAAAACAACCTTAAGTGTAAAATATTATCATTTAGGCCCACATGGATTAGATTAGGACATTAATTATTATTTAATTCAAAGAAGAGTTAAAAGTGTTAAAATCAATGTATATTTACTAAAACATTTTTAATATAGGGTTCTACATAAGATAAATTCGATTGTAAATATTCATTAGAAAGATAAAAATATTTCCTACATGATGGTATTTTATTTGTAATTTGTAGACATCATATAATTTAATTTATTTATGACACAAAGATGATTCAGTAATTATCTTATTAATGAAATATTGACATAATTGATATTATAAATACCAAAATAAATGTAATTTAAGACTTTTTATGAATTCAAATAATTTTCTAGGTTAATATGATATATTAGTGTTGATTTAATCAGATTGGTTCGAACAAATAATTCTGTTATGACTTTCAAAAAAATCATATATCAAATAGTGTCAAAATTGACACAAAATAGTTTTTAAATCACATTTTATATTATTAATTGTTATTTTATTCTTAAAAATCTAAGGTTCGGCCAAATGACTTAGATATAGATATATATATTAATAATAAACAATTTGGGGTTCGTTTGGCATGTTATAGTAAGTGTATTAACCATATAGTGAAAGAAAACAAAAAGACACGGTAAAAGTTAAATTATTTAACATAGAGTTAAAATCTATTTGATAAGGTTAACATAATACCCTAAACTTGTCTAAATTCTATTGGTTGATAGGCTTTCGACCCATCCCCACTTTATCTTCGAAATAAGACCCTTTGGAACCATTATAAACCGATTTTGACTTTAATATAAAATAATATTTTGAGATATTCCTAAGGTGCCCCTCTCCTCCCTTATAAAAGGGCACCTCCTCCCTCTCTTCCTCACACAACTTTGAGCCTTCAAGCTCGGCCAAACCCTGCCAAAATTTCTTCTCCACTTCCCTAGAAACATCCTAGAGGTTCTGGTCTTCCTCAAAGACCAATTTTAGTTCCCTAAGAGGAGGTCTCAAAGAGGCGCTTCAAAGAAGAGGTAATTACCGTTACCAATTCTTTCATCTTTATTTCTTCTTCCACTTCTTCTTCTTAGGTTGTTTTATAATGTAGTAATAACATCAGTATCACTCATATACTGATATGTTATTATAAATATGAAACAACCCTATTTCACCATATATCCATCCTACGGAAAAAGAAATCACCGCGCGTGCGTACGTACGGAATACCGTCTCCACGCCATGGTGTAATCTATTTTCCACCACCACCTTACATGGATGGGTATAGTGGTGTAAAGAATAACTATAAATAGTTATTAAAAAATCATATTTATTCTGATATATTTTATAATCCACTACAATTCAATTCAATATTTATGGAAATGATATCATCGATCGTGCGTACGTACGGACTACCGTCTCCACGACGCGATGAGATTCATTCTAAATGATTAACCATTCATGAATGATTATAAAGTATATATAATAAGTACTAATCAAATATATGACCTAATAATGATACTGGAATTATTTATATGTATGTCATTTACTTAATTCCATTCAATTCAATAAGGAAATGAAAACAGCGTTCATGCGTACGTACGGACTACCGTCTCCATGAACGGTGTATTTCTTTCCATTTACTGATTTATTATATATCTGTATTATGAATATATATATATATATAAATCATGTTTTATATTCTGTAATTAAGTAATCATGATCTAAATAATCATATGAATAATTACAAGTTAAAAACACGAATGACAAATGAGACGATTTTACCCAAAACGCTACTTCAACATGAATTTACAAAAGAACGGGTAATATAAAGTCATAAGTGGACCATATATGATATAATAAAAATGAATATGATTCTGGAATAAGTCAATAACATGATATAAATCATTATACATGAGTTTCAGACACTTACAAAGCAAGTCGGACCTAAGGTAAGGGAAAATATCACAATCTCATTTTTATCTGAGATTGTTTATACTTTGGTATTTACTGGGGTGTATTTTATCATCCACATCCATGTTTCATAAATAATATTATTTCCATCCACCTACAATTGTTTAAATCCAATTTTACCCTTCAGTGAGTTTTTATTAAAAGATATGAAAGGAATCTTTTGCCGTTTTTTCGTACGAGGTACTCTTTGAATTTTCCGACAAAAGTACGAGAAGAATATTTTTTTTAACTTAAACGGCACGAACGGATTTCTACGGTTTTATAAAGAATAATTTTCATGAAGCTTCCTCCAAAATATTTCATGACTATTTTCAATAAAATCTCTATCTTTTAAAATTGCATGATGTTTTGTGAAAAGTAATTGATTTTTGAAGAAGAAAGGATATTTTCCTCAAGAATTCAATTCATGTGTTTTATCAAAATTATTTTCCATATAAGATAATAATGGGTTCTGTTTCTATCCATATTTTTACATTTATTTGACTATGTTGTTATGGAATTATGTTTATGAATTACTTTATCATATATGAATGGTTTTATGATGTCATGTTGTTTAAGAATCTCATTTTTATTACATGGGTTATGAAATGATGTATGATTTATGATTTTGTGGCACACATAATAATGGTATCATTATGAAATGGGTGGGACCGATATCTCCCTCCAATGCATTAGGTAAAGATTTTATATCTCATGAGATAGACAGGGCTGGAACGGTAGGTTATACCGGTTCAGTGAAACAAGACTGAAATGAGGGTTACTCGATTCAGAAAGGGACTTTGTCTAGTAAGATAGTCTTGGCAATGAGTCTTGACTAACAAGAAATGATTCTCTATGATTATGTGTGAATACCAAAACGTTTCATGTTTTACGTTATGATTATTGTGATTACATTTCACTGCCATGATTTACCCCATGTTATGAAATTATGATCTCTTTTGCAGGTTAAGATTTCCAAAAGTTATGTGCTTATGTATATGATGTGATTGATATTTCTTTTTTTTTTACCCTTACTGAGCATTTGAGCTCACCCTTTTATGTTTTCTTTTCCCCAGGATATAAAGAAAGGTATTAGGTAAAAAAAGGGAAGATCTTTATGGGAGATATTGGAGATCTTTCACCACGATTAGAAAATTACGTTCCGAGTTTCCAAAGACACTAAACTATTACGATCCTTGTGTGTGTGTTTTTGTTATGTACTAAGTATTCCACAAAAGTAATGTAATGTTCATGTACGTCAAGCTTCGGGTCTCTACAGTTGGTATCAGAGGCAAAGGAGGTAGGAATGTATCCGATCCTTGGGAACTCTCACATGTGAGCATTGGACGAAGCATGGCTCTCCGCCCAAGGGCTTCATGAGGAAATGGCTGCCACTGGGGATGGTGGTGTGTCCCGCCCAGGGGGTGTAGCCACCCATGGAGGGCCCTGATAGGTATCAATTATAGTCCACTAGAAGTAATTCCAGACCGTTACAGTTGGTATCAGAGGAAATGTTTAGTCAACCTTTGGAAACTAGGATGCGAGAACTTTAGTGAGATCCCTAGAGATATTTATAAGGTATGTCTAGGGATGTCCCTAAGGATAAGTATACGTATAGGATACAGTCCTAGAACTACGGTAACGATCATAGAATTTAACCTAAGATGTTAGATATTGAGGATATTCCACCTTTATTATGTTGTTTTCCCTAGCATGATTTTTGCCTCTCACACTGTTATTTTTGGGTTTTAGAAAATGGCTGGAAACAAGATGATTGACGATAATGGAGGATATGATGGACAATGGAATGATATTCTTCATAATGAAATGGGATTTGGAAGTCCAAACATCATTATTATGCCGAATCAGCAATCTCATAATATGATCAATAAAGTAATATTTGGTAAGTTTCCTGACTCAGCTAATAAGAGAAAGATGGAGTTTCATGATGATCATAGAGGAAAGAAAGTTCAATTTCCCCTATGTAAATCATGTGGGAAGAGGCATCAAGTATAATGTTTCAAAGGAATCGGAAGATGCTTTGGGTGTGGAAAAGAAGGACACAAAGAAAGTAAGTGCAAAGGAAAAGGTTCAGTTAACACCATGGATGAGGATAATGGTATTGCTACGACATCAACAATGGTTAAATGTTTTAAATGTGGAATGTACGGGCATTATGCAAACCAATGCCCTAAGGGAAAGTCTCATGAAGATAATCAGTATGGTCGTATGGGAAGTATTTATGTTGATGATGATGAAGAGACTACAAATGATATGTGAGATGAAAGAATTGTTGAAGCTCGGTCAATGGTTTACGAATGTAGTGGAATGATTACATGTTTATCATGTGTAATGTTGTATAAGAAATTTCATGGTACTATGGAATAAAGAGACATCTAAGGATTGTTACACTGTTTTCTTTCCTTGAGTTATGAAAATGTATGATTAATGGTACCACTATCCATGGATGGTTATTCAGATATTTTTGGAATTTAGATGATATGCGCATAATGAAGGAATAATAAGATAATGAGGTGTTTGACTGTATTCATGAGCTCATGACTGATATAAGGAGAAGGTTATATCATGGTTTGAGTATAGAGAATTTTTGGATTTTGGTATGTGGAAAGAGTTAACTTTTAACTGAATTCATGTTTTCACTATGGTTCAATGGGTATTCAAGAGAATACATGATTAAGGCCATTGAATGTTTGGAATGTGACCAACAAGACATATCTTATGATATATGGGGATTAACGATAGTATTAAATCTCTGGTAAACGTTTTCACTATATTATGAGAGTGGACTGTAGTATTATGGATAAGCCTAAAGATTAGAATGGATTATGTTGGACATAAGTTAGTTTAAGGATAGAAGATTTTCGATATTATTGATGGGATGTTATAGTAATGTAGTTTTAGAAAAACGAAAACCTGCAGGACGGGTGACAACCCATCGCTTCAGACAAGGCTGTGGGAATCAAACCCACAACCGAAGTGCGACTGGCCTTTATCACCTACCACTGGCCTACAGGAAGTCCCTGTTTATTAGAAACTAGTTTTATTATATTAATCAGTATGATATATGAAGTATGAAGTCCATTTTAGGAACCATATATGATTAATCTCACTATAGATCGACTTATGTATATAATTTTTGAGACAGATGGAATGACCCGTCATTCTATCACATGATCTGATAACACTTCACGAATAACAAATTCAACTTCATTTATTTAAGAGATGAAGTGGAAATTGTTAAAGGCACGAACAACAGTTAGATTGTACCAAAATAAAGTAAGTATTTATTCTAATTCAAATTCTTTAACTTTAGGGAAACGATCTTGAAAACCAAAAATGTTTTCCTGGTGATCTTATATCTGATTAATCGGATGGTACCTTAGATCGTCACAAATTTATGGATTTGTGATTGTTTTCTTTTCCATAGCCATGTTCTCTACCACTCTCCATCAGAACATGATGGTTAGATTTTTCTTCCATATCCATATTTTTACCTATGTGGAAACCCATTGATTAGTTTATTTGGGTAACCATTAAGTTTCATACTTTTGTTTTTAAATATTGGTTTTGGTATTCCTTTTTACGATGTGGGTTTCTATTAAAGAAACTTTCGAATAGTAAACCATTTATAACCCCGACGAATTTCAAGGACGAAATTAATTTTAAGGGGGTAGAATATAACAGCCCAAGATTTTATGAAAAATATTCTTTTTAATTTTATTAATGTCTTGTGTTGTACGCTACACCAAAAGGAGCTTGCACAACACACATCCTTGACTTTCCTTGCATTACACGACCTTCCTCGATAGCGTGTGTAGTACGCAATACCGAGTTTCACTAAACAACGATATGCTATTAAAATATTATTATAACTAGCCGTTATGAATAGTAATAACCACTTTTAAAATTTTAGAAAATTTAGCCCTCAAAATGGACTTCATTTTTGGATTAGGAGTATCGAATTTAGCCTAAGGTGAAATTTTGGTACTTTTCGGATAACTTTCATATTCTGATGAATAGTGAAAATTACTAAATTATAATTAAAAACAACTTTTTTAATCAAAATAATTAATAGTGATAAATTATTAATTTGATTGGTTTTAAAGTATATTTATAATATATTTTTACAATTTAATACAATTTTGGTCATTGGATGTAATTTCACATTTAAACCAGACATAAACAAGTGTCAATCTTTTGAAAGATATTGTTTCTTAAAAACACGCTATTTGTTTTAACATCGGGATTTAATTATAAAATTAATTAATGAAACTTCTATGTTATGAATTTGGTAAAATAGACTTCATTTTTGAATTCGGAATATGAAATATAGCTTAGTATGAAATTTTGGCATTGTTATGAAAAAAATCAATTTTTGATGAATAGTGAAACTACTAAGTGGTAGTTAAAAAACTAAATTTTTCATAAAACTTAATTGTACCGCTTCTGTGAATGGAATTTCAAAAATCCGAGAGACACGGTTGATGTCAGTAAGTAAAATGTGGTTCAATGAGATGAAAATAATTTTTGGTTAATAGTAACTTTTTACTTTTATTTACCACGGTTAAAAGTAAATAGGGTAATTAAGGGTAAGAATGATATTAATATTACCCTAACACATGTCCTAATTCTATTGGACAAGTGTATCTCGACCAAAAACAACCTTAAGTGTAAAATATTATCATTTAGGCCCACTTGGATTAGATTAGGACATTAAATATTATTTAATTCAAAGAAGAGTTAAAAGAGTTAAAATCAAAGTATATTTACTAAAACATTTTTAATATAGGGTTATACATAAGATAAATTCGATTGTAAATATAAATTAGAAAGCTAAATAGATTTCCTACATGATGGTATTTTATTTGTAATTTTTAGACATCAAATAATATAATTTATTTATGACACAAAGATGATTCAGTAATTATCTTATTAATGAAATATTGACATAATTGATATTATAAATACCAAAATAAATGTAATTTAAGACTTTTTATGAATTACAATAATTTTCTAGCTTACTATGATATATTAGTGTTGATTTAATCAACTTGGTTTGAACATATAATTCTGTTATGACTTTCAAAAAAATCATATATCAAATATTGTCAAAATTGACAGAAAATAGTTTTTAAATAATATTTTATATTATTAATTGTTATTTTATTCCTAAAAATCTAAGGTTCGGCCAAATGACTTATATAAGGATATATATATTAATAATAAACAATTTGGTGAATTTTTGGAATGTTATAGTAAGTGTATTAACCATATAGTGAAAGAAAACAAAAAGACACGGTAAAAGTTAAATTATTTAACTTAGAGTTAAAATCTAATTGATAAGGTTAAAATAATACCCTAAACTTGTCTAAATCCTATTGGTTGATAGGATTTCCACCCATACCCACTTTAGCTTCGAAATAAGACCCTTTGGAACCATTATAAACCGATTTTGACTTTAATATAAAAAAATATTTTGAGATATTCCTAAGGTGCCCCTCTCCTCCCTTATAAAAGGGAACCTCCTCCATCTCTTCCTCACACAACTTTGAGCCTTCAAGCTCGGCCAACCCCTGACAAAATTTCTTCTCCACTTCCCTAGAAACATCCTAGAGGTTCTGGTATTCCTCAAAGATCAATTTTAGTGCCCTAAGAGGAGGTCTCAAAGAGGCGCTTCAAAGAAGAGGTAATTACCGTTACCAATTCTTTCATCTTTATTTCGTCTTCCACTTCTTCTTCTTAGGTTGTTTCATTATGAAGTAATAACATCAGTATCACTCATATACTGATATGTTATTATAATTATGAAACAACCCTATTTCACCATCTATCCATCCTACGGAAAAAGAAATCACCGAGCGTGCGTACATATGGAATACCGTCTCCATGCCGTGGTGTAATCTATTTTCCACCACCACCGTACATGGATGGGTATAGTGGTGTAAAGAATAACTATACATAGTTATTACAAAATCATATTGATTCTGATATATTTTATAATCCACTCCAATTAAATTCAATATTTATGGAAATGATATCATCGCTCGTGCGTACGTACGGACTACCGTCTCCACGACGCGATGAGATTCATTCTCAGTGATTAACCATTCATGAATGATTATAAAGTATATATAATAAGTAATAATCAAATATATGACCTAATAATGATACTGGAATTATTTATATGTATGTCATATACTTAATTCCATTCAATTCAATAAGGAAACGAAAACGGCGTTCATGCGTACGTACGGACTACCGTCTCCATGAACGGTGTATTTCTTTCCATTTACTGATTTATTATATATGTGTATTATGAATATATATATATATAAATCATGTTTTATATTCTGGAATTAAGTAATCATGATCTAAGTAATCATATGAATAATTACAAGTTAAAAACACGAACGACAAATGAGACGATTTTACCCAAAACGCTACTTTATCATGAATTTACAAAAGAACGGGTAATATAAAGTCATAAGTGGACCATATATGATATAATAACAATGAATATGATTCTGGAATAAGTCAATAACATGATTTAAATCATTATACAGGAGTTTCGGACACTTACAAAGCAAGTCGGACCTATGGTAAGGGAAAATATCACAATCTCATTTTTATCCGAGATTGTTTATACTTTGGTATTTACTGGGGTGTATTTTATCATCCACATCCATTTTTCATAAGTAATATTATTTCCATCCACCTACAATTGTTTAAATCCAATTTTAACTTTCGGTGAGTTTTTAGTAAAAGATATGAAAGGAATCTTTTGCCGTTTTTCGTACGAGGTACTTTTTGAATTTTCCGACAAAAGTACGAGAAGAATGTTTTTTTTAACTTAAACGGCACGAACGGATTTTTACGGTTTTATAAAGAATTATTTTCATGAAGCTTCCTCCAAAAGATTTCATGACTATTTTCAATAAAATCTCTTTCTTTTAAAATTGCATGATGTTTTGTGAAAAGAAATTGATTTTTGAAGAAGGAAGGATATTTTCCTCAAGAAATCAATTCAAGTGTTTTATCAAAATTATTTTCCATCTAAGATAATAATGGGTTCTGTTTCTATCCATATTTTTACATTGATTTGACTATGTTGTTATGGAATTCTGTTTATGAATTCCTTTATCTTATATGAATGGTTTTATGATGTCATGTTGTTTAAGAATCTCATTTTTATTACATGGGTTATGAAATGATGTATGATTTATGATTTTGTGGCACACATAACAATGGTATCATTATGAGATGGGTGGGACCTATATCTCCCTCCAATGCATTGGGTAAAGATTTTATATCTCATGAGATGGACAGGGCTGGAACGGTAGGTTATACCGGTTCAGTGAAACAGGACTGAAACGAGGGTTACTCGATTCAGAAAGTGACTGTGTCCACTAAGATAGTCTTGGCAATGAGTCTTGACTAACAAGAAATGATTCTCTATTATTATGTGTGAATGCCACAAAGATTCATGTTTTATGTTATGATTATTGTGATTACATTTCACTGCCATGATTTACCCCATGTTATGAAATTATGATCTCTTTTGCAGGTTAAGATTTCCAAAAGTTATGTGCTTATGTATATGATGTGATTGATATTTTTTTTTACCCTTACCGAGCATTTGAGCTCACCCTTTTATGTTTTATTTTCCCCAGGATATAAAGAAAGGTTTTAGGTAAAAAAAAGTGAAGATCTTTATGGGAGATATTGGAGATCTTTCACCACGATTAGAAGATTACGTTCCGAGTTTCCAAAGACACTAAACTATTACGATCCTTAGGTGTGTGTTTTTGTTATGTACTAAGTATTCCGCAAAAGTAATGTAATGTTCATGTACGTCAAGCTTCGGGTCTCTACAGGTACTCCCCTGATGTACTAGTGCACGGGTCCCCAACAATGAACAAACTACCAGAGTTGTACTCCCCTACCGAGTAGAATGCATGTCCTCACAAATAGAGTCAGTATGCACAGGTCATTCCAGGGTGCGTGTCCCCCACAATGAACAAACATCCAAGGTTTTACTCCAAAACTAGGTAGGGTGCATGTCCTCACATATGGAGTAGTACTACCCCTTCTCCTAGTTGGAAAAGGTAGCAGATCCTTCAGGGGAGTCATAGATCCCTCGACTGTAGTACATATTATCGAGGAGTGGGCTCCTACACATGGTTTCTCTTGGTCTTTCCTCGGGCACAAGAGTGTGACTACAAGACCTCATGTGTCGGGAGCTAGAGGCAGTTCTAGTAGAATGTTCCCAAATAGAGGACATCATTTCAGATGTTCCATTAGGCATGGTTGAGTTGTACCTGATTGAGAAAATCTATAATATGGGTGCCATCAGGGATGGCCAGTTCATGTACCATGTACTCTGATCCTTGAGTTACATTTTGGTACTTCTTTGGAAATCCAAGAAATGGATTTAAGTAGGGTGTTTATGTTTCATTGTGGAAGAGACATGTATATTTGGTTTCAGTTATGCCTTTTTCATTGTTATTTGTGATTGAGATCATGATTTTTGTTTTTTGTTTTTTGAACTCTGAGAGACCTTAGGGGGTCTCGGGGTTCCTACTGGGTAATGTTATACTCACCCATGAATGGGATTCTCCCACACCTCGTTGTGTCTTGTGCTGGTGATGAGTTGATGGGCTATGAATTGTGGGAGACAGGACCAGGTGGTACATGAAGGAGACTTGCTGATGTGGAGAGATGTGGAGAAAAGTTGTACCTCCCCTTCATGTAGGAACCTTGTTGGATGATCGCAGGTGCTGTTTTTGTTTTTTAGTTGTAGTTGTATCTTTTAGTTGGGATTTAATTTTGTCCCCTTACATTCAGTACTCACTTTTATATCAGTTGTTTTACTACGTGGTTTAAATTTTTTTGTACCTAGTCTATGTGTTTTTGTATGTTTAAAGGAAACACCTTCTTATTTTTGGGATACTCCTTTATGGTTTATGTTGCCAACCCTGGCCTGTGGAAGGTGGGCTTGGGGTAGTCATGGAACGGGTACCGGGGGACGGGTCATGACATGTACATGGTTTGGAAACATGATTTTTTGACCGTAAACTAATCATGAGGAGATAACTATAAATCATATAGGGTCATCTATATAGACTATACATGGTATGTCAAGTCGTGTATAGTAATCATGCACCCTCTATTTTCCTACCAATATCTACTCCAAATCAAGGAGCTACTCAAAATAGATCATCATAATTGAAAACAAAGATATATACTAAAATGAAAACAATGGTCTCAAAACCAACTTGAATTAGAGAAATAATCAAAGAAAACAATGCTTACTCACGAGTTATATCGAATTGGTGATTAACAATCTACCTACATGGATGATTAAATGAAATTTGATAATCCTGCATCAAACTACTAAACATATAAGAATAATAAGAGGTAAAAATTCACATTAATACTAATTCTTATAATAATGAACATGTTTTATCGCTATATAATACACACATTACGTCTTGAGTAAAGGATGAAGGTAATTCCTTGTCCCTATGATCTAGTCAAAAGAACCCGAGCATTAACAAGAAACAAATAGGACTAATTTCTCTGATAAAAAATAAAAAACATATAAAATAGTATTGAGAATCCAAATATGGAATAAAATGACAATTCCTATAGAATAATTATTTTTTTAGTAAAATATAATATAATAAAATTCCAAAATCCAATATAACTAATGATATGAAATGGGATAAAGTAGACAAAAACATATCTCTGTTAAAATACGGTAGTGTCACACACACATCCACCAAAAATTGAAGACTGACGAATAAAAATATTCACAATAATAATAAAACTGCTAAACCATTATAATATATATGTGTGAGTTAAAATCATATAATTTCTCTACCTCCTGAACAAAATAATATCACGTTAAATGAAAATCTATTTTATGAATATTTGAAAATAAGGATATGAAAATACATTTATCTTGAATACGTTCATGAAACGAGTATCAAATAGTTTTCCATGAGAAAACCCATTTCACAAATATAATCTATTAACCACAGTAACCAATAATTTATAATAAAAAATACAAACATTAAAAAATGATAGAATAGGTAAAAAACAGAATTAAAACATTATATCATTTCTCATATTTCTAAGAATGTACACTTTTTAAAATATACATATATTTTTCTCATCAAATATTATGGTATTAAATGGAAATGTTCGACAACATATACAAATGTTTTCTTAAGTGAGTAAGTGTTTATGAATAACAAACTACATATCAATCGACCTTAGCCCAAAATGTAGCAACTGTAACCCTAGTTTGCTGAAGCTAGTGTATACATTATATCATTGGTAAAGATATTAGGAATAAAATCCTATAAGGATTAATATTTTATTAGTCCTATTAAATTAGATATATTTGTTAAATTACATTAACAATAGAAAACATAAGGAAAAAATTATTTTCATTGACATCAATATTATTCTGAAGTGTATCCATATATATCAATCCCAAAAGAAATTCAATGTATCCTTTGGAAAATAAACAACTACAAATGGGTGCCATCAGATACTCAATAAGGGTAAGTGTAAAGTGTAATATTGAAAAAATAATGAAAAAATCAATATGGGAATGTAAATAACTCAAAAAAACTCCATTTAATCAATAACATGGTTATAATTTGTAATGATTTTTTTGATCAAATCATTTAAATGATTAATTTAACAAGCATGAAAATATATGCATTGATATTATATCTAATATAATAATGACATGGAATATTAATATATTACATTATAATGATGGAATACATAATTTTGGAAATCTGAAACATACCCTCGAGGACATATCCCATGAAATATCTATAATTAGGTAACACATTGGCCAAAACACAATCTGGTTTGCCTCATGAGAAGTGTTGATGTATCGATGGGATATTGTTGGGACAGACCCTCACAAACTAAGTCAAATTTATTCCTCATATGAATGAGTTGAGGCATAATAAACATAGGAATTCATACTAAAAAACTAAAATACAAAATGATAATACATACCCCAATCAATAAACATATTCACGAACTACCCAAAGTAAAATGATAATAGTAATAAATTTATCTGTCCCCTATCAAACATTTCATTAACCATCTAGAAAAACAATAAGGGTCATATCAATAAAAAAATCACAAAATTTTATAGAATGTTAAATACAGGTTTCATGGTGTTTTTGAATATAAATACTATACAAAGATCATTTAATTATTTTTTTATAATAATAACCTTTTCATATTAAAAATATTCTTTTAAACAAAAATGTTCTAAAACATTTCGAACATAAAATTCATTTGATTTAATATTTTAAATCAAGTAATTTAATCATCAAAAAATTTATTGTTCATGAATATGTAAAATTTGTTCCTTCTATTCTTGTTATAATAGGGATTCATTTCACATTTTCACAAAATTGCCAAGTATCATTATTTTTAAAACAACATGAAGATTAATTTAAAAAAATTAGTAAAAAATGGGTAATAATTTATTTAATAAATAATCACTAAATGGTTAAATATATTATTAAAAATATTTTTAAAAAACACATGTTATGATGAAAATGTATTTTCGACTAAAGAGATAATTAATGTCGTATTTTTTAAAAAATATTATCTCAATTTTTTCAAGTTACAGAGAGTGTAATAATTTCAATATTTCTTGACAGATATAATAAATTAAAAAGTTATAATAATTTATATTTATTTATTCAAATAAATATAATAATGTTCCCTGAATGGAGATGTAAATATAAACAATACAGAATAATGAATATATTGCCATGTAAACTCTTAATACATTGGTAACTTATAAATCAAAAGTCCCATAATAGAAATTTCCTAAAATGAAACTCTATATATCATGATGATAAATATAATCAATATAAAACATATTAATGGGGAATTATATACACCATATAATGGAAATAAGTTGTTAATATGACATATATATCATAGAAGTAAAAGTTGAAGAGAAACCCTAACCTCAAGTATGATTTCCTTTATATTTGATTGTAATTCCAATATAATGGTTTTAACAGTATTAATTATTTATACTAGAACCAAAAACATAATAATTTATATAATATTATATATGATCATTTTATAACATTTTATAACCAATTTGTTAATAATATTTCATTATTTACATTTTTTGTGGGTAACATGCCTGGATTTCTAATACTTATTTTCTCCTAAATATAATGATTCATGATTATAATATATATATATATCATATTAATTATAATTTTATAAATATAATTTTTACTCATTAGATTCATTTTTATAATCATTTATGAAGTTTTAATAAGGAAAATGAATTGCATTTTTTCGTGGAGACAACAGGTGGTGTGTACGCATTAGTAATAATATTATTCCTTTTACAAGAGAAAACTTATAAAAATGGGTGATATATTAATGTTATTCAATCAATATAATATCATATATTTCAAATATATTGGTTATTATTATCCTCATTATATTCCAGTTAAGTCATTGGTAATAAAAAAATCACATCTCTTCGCAAAGCGGTAGTCCACCATACATAGGTGCAACATTATCATATATGAAACAAAAAGAGCTGTAAAAGGTAAAATAGATATGAAAATTATATAAGTATAAAAATATCATACATATCGTATGTATTTTTTAAATATATTATTACATCCATCCTTGTTTTTTGATGACGGTAAACTAACTACATCAGTTTTCAAGGCAGTAGTCCATCGTACACATGATCAATGATTTAATTTTTTTCTATTTGATGGAAGTGATGGTGGATAAATATTATTCCATAAAAATAAAAACATATAATTATATGGTAGATACTGATTTTATTATATTTTATGATTTATTACACAATTAAATGTGAAAAAATAATAAGGAAAATGAAATGGCTTTACTAAGATAATTTCCTTCTCTCAGAAAAATCTCTTTTTGTTCTCCTATTATAGACCTTACAGATTTTCATTTTGGGGGGACCAGAAGAACTAGAATATTTATAAGGATATCAGGGAGATATTTTTTAGGATTTGGTTAAGCCAAGGTTTATTAATGTTTTTTATAAGTGAAGGTATTGAGTTTATATTTATATGTGGGGATATAAAACCATCATTGAAATTACATGGAAATATCTCAAATGACCCCAAAATGATATATTCATTCCCAATGAATATGATTAAAAATGAACTTATATTTTAATTTTTTAGAGAAAAGGTCATAAAATTTCATTTTAATAAGATTTATTCCAGATGGATGGTCATTTTAACAATTCCCTTCCTGGTTTAACCCATAGAGAACCCATTATTACCATAACCATAGAATTTAATTTTTATTATTTTCACTTTTAATTTGGTTAAGAAAATATTTTGAACATATTAGATAATTTATATATTCTTATAAACAATATTTAGTCAATTTTTACAAATTAAATCCATCTATGTGGTATAATTTAATTAAACTTATATCCATAGACGTGATAGAAAACCATGTTTTCATAGCGACAATTATCTTAATAAAAGATGTTTTTAATATCATATTCAGTAATAAATTGATTAAAATGACCTAAATTAGTTATATGGTAAAATAATTAAACTAATTTTAACTTAAACCAATTTATACAGTCATTTACCTTTTAGAATTATTTAAATGAAAATGTAATATTCAATAAAAATCAATATTTTTACTATTCCTCGAAAAATAAAAATTTTAGAAAAGTTACAAAAATTAACCCTAATATAATTTTTATATTATGGTTAAAAAAATAAAATAATATTTTAAAAATACTTATCATCATTTTTAAAAGATAAATTTAAATTATGTGCTCAAGTTAAGACTAAAAATCATTTTTAAAGATGCAGTTTTTATAAAACATTTATTTTCAATTGTTACTATTTGATTTCTAATCCCAAGATATAAATTTTATTTATTTTATAGATGTGTAATCATTATAATCTTAATAATTATATTTTATTATTCATACTTTTTAATAATATTTTATAATTTATAATGGTCATGTTTGAATAATAATATTTTAATAGTGTATAATGTATCATTTAAACCAGAAATTGTGTGAATCACAAGCTATCAAATAAAATTAATTTGTTTAAAAATAAATAAATTATAACTTCTTATGGTATTATATTCTCTTATAATCTGGTTGTTTTGTTTCAAATACTCTATCAAACATGATGTTCTTAATTTAAATTTTTTTCTTTTTTACACTCATCCATCTTTAAATAAATTTCACCAATCCAATTTAATCATGATCTCAAATATACAGGGTTTGACATTTTAAAATACCTTTATTTAAATCCCACATCCATAAAATGGCCAATAAAACAACCTCTTAAAAATAGATAAAGGGAACTAAAATATCTCATATGTAATAACACATAACTGGGTTTCTATGTAGGATAACATTAGTGAAACATAAAAACATGTACATAAAAGATAATAAAATCCCTGAATAATTTGTAGAGAGATATTTATATCATTGATTATAAGATTTGAGTAATCTATTGTAGTTAAAATACGAAAAAAAGAAACAAATCTGAGGTGTTGAGGGACCATTTGATTCATAAAAATGAAGGTTCTAAGAAAGAATTTTTTTTCTAGATCCTTTCCCTAGAGTTAAGTAACACATTTTACATTTATAATGGGATAATGTGAAAATATATTGAACTAATATCTTTTAATAGTCACAGATTCATCCTTTGGATGCAATTTAATAAATTTGTACTCCTTCTCACACTCGATAAAATGGGAATCAAATATTTGTTCTTATGCCTGAAGAAATAAAATTAACAATTAATATATAATTACCTCCATAAAAAATTACAATTAATTCCTGCTATATCATTATATTTTCCCTATTTATTATTGTTATACCATGTTATATAATAACACACAAACATCAACTTATTCCATTCCATAATTTGTTAACTAGAAGACTCATCCAATTTGATTTCCAAATTCAATGTCCAAATTTTTTTAACGATGGTAACTAAATATACATGTTATTCCCAACAAAACATATATATTCTCTTAATTTCATTCTAAAAAATGTGAATACATTAATTATAATAAAACCACTATGAATGAAATCTTGCATCAAAATTTAAAATCTGATTTTATCATATTTAATCAATATATCCAAATAAAAATTAAACTCCCCAAAATATAATATAACCATTAAATGAATATAAAATATAATGTTTAACAAGACCATTTGTTGATTATATATGTACTATCTCGACATTGAAAAAAATTATTGGTTATCCTTGCTCAGTCATGTGTTTTCCAAGAGGTTCAAATTGTCACTGAATCACTTCTACTGGTCATCCGTACCATTCAACATATTCTCTCCAATAATTTAAGAAATTATACAGTAATACAATAACTTTTCATTTAATGACTCTTTTAACCGGAATATTTTTAATAAATGCACCACCATGAATCGTAATCTACATAAAATAGTGATCATGGCTAGTTTTATACAACGACTTAAGAATAAATCCCCATACACCAAAAGTTGTAGACTAATATTGGGGGTATGATGAGTTGATTGTGGGGATACTATAACCTTTTTAGGAGGTGATAATAGTTGAATATATGTATAAATATAGTTGAAGATGACTGTGACATAGTTGAAACATAATCAAGAAGTATAACAAAAAAATACTAAATAAGACCATGTATAGTCAATATATGTCATAGATAGTGAATAAAACTATTCATTATAGGGTTTCCCATGGTTAACCATATCAGTACATAAATATATAAAACATGTAATATTAAAAGTAAACTCCAAATGATGTAGTGGAACCACCATCATCTACTTCAATCCATCCCATGCAAGAGGTCGAAATCAATTACTAATGTCCAACTCCATAACTAGAACCATTACATGATCTCAGAGACGTAAATTCTATGCTTTTCCTAGAGGGCTTGTGTTGGGTATGTGAATGAACCCTGTAGGAAACCACCAACATGTTCCCATATTAAATTCAGAATTATAAAAATGTATGCAAAATTAAATTAAATTGATACACCCAAAAAATTATTAATTGACACTCTTTACATGCACTCAAAAGCTACAAGGAAACATATACATGCTTTTTCCATCATAGGTATATGTTTGAGTATGATCCCCAAAATATATATGGAATATATAAAATTTATAAATATGTATATTTTTAGTTTTTATGATCCATTTATTTGTTCCAAGATATTCCCCAATGAATATAAAATCTTGTTAACCCTCTGGTTCCTCATGTAAATGTATAACCCCACACCTCGTACTGATAGTCATGCATGAGGTTCCAACGAAATACCCAATATTGTGCCTGGTAAATCATAAATCAACTATGAAATTAATCATCATCTTAAATATAGATGTCATATAGTCCAAAGATATATTTCTTCTAATAAGTAATCATCATCATCTCAACAACCAAAATCACTTTGCACGAAAATGTTCTTCCTTCCAATATCATGTTCTAATGGACTCATGTATGAAAATGAGTCTCAACCCCAACCGACAGTCTCAAAACCATCAACTTATAGTAAATCACCATCCATGTGGATTTATAGGGTGGGTACCCCAAAATATATGATAGTAAAACCATCCCCAAATCTTCATAATCTATAGGGGAATCCATCCACGATTAGTGGTCAACACCACGTTCACAGAGTCCTATATATGAGAACACAACTCAAACGAGGTATCAAACAGAAAACAGTGACAAGAAATCTCCACATCATATGGAACCTCATTCCCCTACAATCGTGTCACTAAATCCTGAGGGTTAATACCATCTCAGGGTTCCAAGATCAATGATCTCATCCAGAATACCTCATCACTTTAATCTGATGACCATGTCACCTCAACATTGTGATCAAAATCACAATTTTTATCATGGTAAAAGAAAAACATGAAAATATATCTCACCTCATTCTATGTGATCAACATCACTCCAATCATTGGTTATTTCCTATAACATTCCCATGTGACCAATCATATCATTATAAAAAATTTATCTAATTAAAAAAACATTTGGCCTTACCATCCAAGGTTAGTTCAAGACCCTTTCCCAGCTTAACAATTTGAAGAGTTGTAGGATCATTCCCATTGGTATCTAATATAATAAAATTGACAATATAATAAAAATGAGATATTTATTATGGGTCTCTCTATCGACATGGATAATATGTAAAGAACCCCCAATACACCCTCAAAATCAATGGTAACTCAAGGAACCATATATCTTAGTTTAGTAGGAACTCACCCATCTGATATCATCTGCAAACACTATATAATAGGGGAGAAATTATTGATTGAGATAAACAAACTTAAAATAGGGTAACATGGGTTACATAGATTTAGCATTCATTATGGTGACAGAATATTAAAATATATGGTAACTATTTCATGTCCTTCGTGATACGAATATGTATCCACAAACATATCTTGAATTGATGAATGGATGTTAGAGTTAGCATGAAGACTAGGTTAGAGAGAATTTAATGAGGACCCCATATGAATGTGGGGGGTGAAGGAGTTAGAAATAAGAAAACCAAATAATGAGGGAGAAGTAGTTTAGTAATCTAACCCAAATAAATGACCTGCATGGTTTGGCAGTATGGCATCGCAAACAATGCTCCAACGGTGCAGTGCCCTCTTCCTGAACACCAAATGAGTATGGGATAGGGTGATGTTGTGTCGAACCATTCATAGCATGTGTGTCTCACCTCTAATAAAAACTATAAAGGCTCTACAAAGACATGTTACCCCATAAATATGGTTTTCTAAACATTTTCTAGTGCAAACAGTGGGACAAAATGTTTCTCCTGGGAAGCATCAATGTTAAATGTAAATGTGTTCCACTATCTGCGCTTTTTCAAAATTGAGTTTCATGGTTTTGAAACACCCAAAACTCATAAGAAACCATGAGACACATTTCAGGACATAAAAACCATCTAAAAAGTCCATTGGATCAATTTAACCCCGAGAATTGTGTTCCAAAGAAGAAAAAGAATGTAGGTCTGATTGTTAAACTTAAAATTTTAAATAGGTTGAGGATTTTTGATCAGCTCAGAAACCAATGGCATTATAGTCACCCCAAAATATCATATCTAATTGTCAAGAAATAAATACTTATCAAGAGATGGTTCGAAACCTAACCATATCTTGTTTTTCAACCTGTCAACCACAGTAATTATGTCACGTGTCAAATGACCTGAAGGAACTTCCCACATTAAGAGTTACCTAATCAGTCACTTATGACCAAAAAATAATTTCTAGATGGTCCACCAATAATCCCAAGACGTAAAACCCCTCCCACGATGAATCACAGTTTTGACACCTCATTATCTACTCAATTAAATCATGTGTCATTCCAAACACCCAAAATGTCTCACATGTCATCTAATTCCCATTATGTTTAATTGTCAACAGTTTCTCAAAATAATCCTGCATAATAGATTTATACATATTTAATTTTTTTTATAATATTTCTTCCTACTAACTTCATATAATACTTACAACACATAATTTCCCAAATTCCTATACACCTACTATAAAACATTCATCATATCAAGGCACATAATAAGTATCAGTTCCAATGCACCTCATAATATATAAATATATAACAGTTAGTAATTAATTCCAACCTAATAAAAAATCACTATTAGTCCAAAAACAATACCCTTGCACCATGTGAACAAAATATTGTGAAATCAAAAACAAAATAAACATAGTCACACCCACATAGTACCTATAAATATCATCAACCCTTTAGCCTAGTTTGACCTTGGATTATAAGAATCATAAAATGGGAATAGGTATGACTACTTATTGTCTGGACTCACTATGGAGCTATACAAGCTACCACACACTTACCACACTAATGGGTCTCTTTGTACCTCCCATGAAATCCATGTGTAGTTGAATCCTATATAATAGCTTGTGGTACCACTCTCACATCATCCTTATATCCATGAGTTCATCATTGTCCCAAGCTCCCAAATTTATGAGAATAATTCAAACAGAACCTCTACAGATGGCCCAACCAGCCTCACTCCCAACATTCTTTCAGATTTTGACCACACTTTTTCTAAACATGGACTAGATACCAGAATAAGAAGCACATTGATGAAGAGCCACTTCTAGGTGTTCTATATAAATCTATGTCCTGAAATCTCTCCTAATATTCCACTTTGACATTCTTTCTTTCTCAGGAAGAATTAGTAATAAGAATACATGTCACTATAACTTAGCTTGAATATGGCCACGTAGTCACGTTTCCCTAGACTATTAGCACTTTATTAACTACATTTATAATGGACCATTTCCTGATGATATTTAACTACATTGTTATGGTGTTCTATAGCCATTATCGAATAGTCGCACCCTTTCAATGTCTTCACCCACCATATTTGGTGAAAATCACTACAGGTATTTGAAAATGGATACATAGTACATGACATATGTATCATCCTACTTGAGATTCATGAATTTAATACCTAAATCCTCCCTCAAAATCCCTGGAAATATGTTCTTGATGAACAAAATTGGTACACAGTTCTATGTTATTATCTCGTGTTTTCTTTAATAAACCATTACATCCCATAAACTATTTTTCGACCCTTTGAGTATATTGGATGATAAATTCAGCCTCCATCATGGGGTGCCTTGAAATGATCAGTGATATTCTGCATTGAAAATCTGGTTTTCTTCTATATGAAGTCTACATTCACTCTATAATAATGGTGGGTTCTTTGAATAAAACTCATGAATATAAAATTCCATAGATGGATCAACATATGAATCTCCCAAACCAATACCCCATATATGTATAAACAAAATCTTTCTAAGCTAGTCATCAATCGATGGCCCAATGTCTAGCATATACTAAAACTTCTCCAATCTATATCAGATCCTTTATCAATGGATCATGATCATCCTAACCCTCCATGAATTATGTAGACCCTCCGGGGTCTCATCTCATGCACACTCCTATGGAACTGTATCAACACCCACCAGATGCTTCATCAAAATACCTCTAGGTGGAATCATACTCAATACTAATACTGTAGTCAAACATTAATAAAAATACTATATATATATATATCATATATACGGAATGCTATAATAGGCTGAATATCTCACCACCCTTAAACTCGCCTACCTTACCATTTCATAAGACATAAGACCTCAGGGCCCCTCACCCAACCATATAAAGGTTACATATCAAATATGGTATGGCCTTATGGCCCCATTCCTACCCACATTGGATCAAGTTATAACATATAATATTTCTTTATGGTGTAGCATTGTATAATTCCAGCAGAGTAAATATTGGCAAACTCTACTGATATTATTTTTTGAAATAATAAAAAATACCCCCCAAATTATAATCCCTTCATACTTTTAAAAGAATCAAACCAATATCATATATGAATATATATAATCACACACAGATCTCATTGGAACAACATTCATAGACTGGCTGAGTAAACTCTACTCAAAGATGATACGCTGGAAAAAACTATTTTTATTCTTTTATAGAAATTTATGAATCCAAAACTCTCATAAAACATTCCATATTACAAAAATATGATAAATAAATCATATGTCCCTAAGTTACTATCATGATTAATAATAAAACCTCCCATACCATGAATATATAAGGGTCAATATCTATATATCTGGTTACCACCACACAAAATAGTTCCACTTGATATGTAAATCCAATCAAATGCAATAGAGAAAAGTAGAATATCAATTCCCCGCACCTAGATACTTGGTATATCCCATTGGAACAGAGATACAGGAATCCAAGAATGAGCTCTTCATCCAATTTGAACTACATCTTATTCTTTATTACCCCAATGCAAGTATAGTAAGACGGTATTATGAAATGAAAGAATTTGATACCATTTTTATCATGTGAAACACAATATCAATTTAAACGGCCAATTTTTTTTTTTGTTTTGATAAAAAATTGAAATATAACCCCCTTTGATACCAATTATAGTTACCCGACATAAAATCCACATACAACGGTGCTCTAGTCCAGTTGGACACTGTGTCATAGTTTAGCCTCCCCATACTCAAAGGGATTCCGACTAGTGGTGATAGTCCTATGAGGTTATAATTTTTTGAATATAACCTTGAGTGGTGATGAAAATAGTTAACAATAATTATAAACATAGTTGAAGAAAACTATAAATGTGTTGAAGAATAATCATGCATTAGAGTAATAAACAAGCCTAATGCATATAATTTATACACAACATGTGTAATTGGGGGTTATACAAATCAATAAATAAGTTGGTTTCTAGTGGAATACCATATCAGTACATATATATATACAATATGCATGCCCAAATGTAAACTCTAGTTTATTATATGGTACCATCATGGTGAACCTCCATCCATCCCACTCAAGTAGACAAAATGATCACTAAGGTCGACATACCTATCCTAATACCATACATAATCTTAGAGACATAGAGTATTCGCCCATCTCTATTGGATCATATATGAAGGGAGAATGAACTCGGCATTCCACCACCAATGTGTTCCAATATTACATCCATAACTATATAGGTCTACACTAAATAAAAATAAATGGAACCCCATAACAAATTATTAATTAATTTTCACTTTTCTCAATTTCCACATGGTTTTATTTACATACATTATCCATCGTCGATATAAGTCAGAATATTTTCCCCCAAATATATATGGAAAACATTGTATATATATATATATATATTCATTTTTAAAACTCATGGATTATCACATAATAAATCCCATACAATTTGATTATTATGTGAAGCCTCCAGACCAATAATTTTATAACTCATCAGCTTGTTCTGTCACTCCTATGACTATAATACAACAGACTTCTCAAAAAAAGTATCTAGTCTACTAGACCCCATTTTTGAAAATTTCCATTGGCTCACAACCATAATTTCAAGGAATGATGATATCCATCCTCCAATAAATAATCATCATGTCCCAGCAAAAAATTCCATCGGGAATGTCGTTGTTCAGCCTCAAAATGTTCTTTCTAATGGACACGTGTAAGATAGTTACTCTCACCTCCTAAATGATTGTATCAAAACAATCAAATTGTGGTCTATCACTATCCACATGGCTTTCTAAAATGACCCCCATAGTATTTTATAGTCAAAACCTTCTCCTATGTTGCAATACTTATGAGGGACTAAACTAAAAAAATTGGTCAAAACAACCTTGACTGATTCCTTTCCACGAGAACACAAAACCAAAGGTGGATCATCCAACAAATGGTGAGAAGAACCCACAAAAAAATAAATCAAATCATCTGGTACGTCATTACCCAATGATGATGTTTGAAATCACGATGTTAAATTTAAACATAATGTCCTGAGATCCAATAAATCATCTTAAAGACCTCATCAACTCAATCTAATGACCATGTAGCCACAACCTAGAGATCAAAATCCCCCCTTGTATCCCATTCCTCTTCCAACCTAACAATCTATGTCGCCTCTGTCATTCTGATCATCTTCACCTCAATCCTCATGCCTTTTCCATCAAACTCTCGTGGAACCAACCAAATCAATATTAAAAATATAATTTAATTTCAAATAAACATCCATCCTAACCTACCCTAGTTGGTTCGAGCCCCATATGTAGCTTAACCATTTTCAGTCTAGCGGGATCATGCCCACTAACTTCTCATAGAATTAATTTTATAATTTAATGGTAATAATTTTTTTATTATAAGACTTTCTCAGACTAATCACATTTAATATATTTAAATCACTATAAAATTTCCATAAATTCAATAATATATTAAGGAACCACCTATCATAGTTTAGTAGGTTCCTACTCGTTTGATATCGACTTCTAACATGATCAAAGATGATAGAAATTAATGATTAAGACAAGAACCATGAAAATAGGGTATAAGGGGTCACATTTATTTATCATTGCATGTGGGAATTCAAAAGATAAATAGAAGTTATTTGACCAAAGGCCTTCTTGAGATGAATCCGAACTCACTAGCATAGCTTGAATGAGGCTTATGTGATGAAGTTGAATCAAAGACAAGGTGGTTGAAAATTTGAGGAGGACCCTCTGTGTATGTGTTGGGATAATGAATAAAGATATTAGAATAAAATAACATAGATGGAGTGATAGTTTCATAATTTCTTCTAAATAAATGACCTGTAATGTTTGGCTAATGATACACCAACCATGAGGTTCCCTTTGACTGAACCCCACTTGTGTACGGGTTAAGAAAATATTTTTCAAAACCATTTGCTGACCATGTGCATCACCTATATTAAAAAAAGGTCCCACATGTTTATATTCCACAAATTACACATTTGTTTAATCCATATCAATTACCCATGGTGAGACACACTGTTTCTGCTGGATGGAATTACTTTTAAATATAATGGTGTGATCTTATTTACGCTATCCTATAATTGAGTTTTTATGGTCCAATAAACTCACAACACATTTGAATACTTGAGACACATTCTAAAAATTTACACCCATCTAAAAATGGACATAGGTTGATCAGAATCCCTTGATATGTTTGCAAATATCATGGGCCATGGTGGTCTTCCCACCAAACTCAAAAATTCTAAAAGGTTGTTTATTTTTGACCCACTAAAAAACCAAATAAATTAAAAAAATATACCTCTATAACATAATTCATGATTCCTAAAATATAACATTAGTCAATAAACATCATATGTGGTCATATAATTAAACAGAACATGATTCGTTAGTTACTTTTGTGTTATATTCCCTTAACACATGGTCTGTTGATTTTCATAGTGACCCATATCCTTATTGTGGAATCATTGCACATTTGAAGGTTCATTCATTCCCTTGAAATAATTATCATCATTTACGTTTTATCCACACATAATGAAAACTCATTTTTCTTTCAATCATGTACCAATTTTTTCCATCCCCAGGTATCCTTGTTAAAATATCCTTTTTACCTTATTCCCGTAATCTCTATTTTTATCTACCTTCATTTTATTATCTTTCTTATATAAAAGTTATAAGACTTTTATAATTATCTATATATATTGATATCTCATGATAAAATATCCTGAAAGGATAATAATTTTTCTAACAATAATACCCTTTGGAGGATTGGTTTAATCCAATAAAACAAATGATAAATATTTCAATTTTGATTGAATAAATATTCTACAACATGCCATTCTAACCTTGTAATGTTGTCTTCATTCATAGAAACATTTAATTCTTCTTATTTCATAAATTCATGAATTGTGTTTCCATATCTACACAAATCTCTTAAGGAAACTATTTTTCTATGAAATTTACCTTGAAATACACCCACTTCATTATTTTTAATTTTTTCCACAACTATAGTGTTATGAATTAAAGACTACCATTGTTCAACATCTCTTTAGAGATGATAAAGTGTCCTGATAACTTTCTCTCTTTTACTATTTCCCATATCAAGAAACAACCTTTCAATATAACATATGCTTTTCTCATCTAAAAAATGGATTTTTAGTCCCGTTGAATAATAATGGTTGTTGACACATGTAGCTATCTGAATTCATTACACCATTTTGTTGGTCAAAATGATACTCTATAAGGGGATGTTTATTACTCTTAACCTATGTCAGTTGAACCATTATGGTTATAATTTGATCAGTTCTCGGTCTGACATAAATTTCATAAAATAGGGTAATTCCCTTCAATAAGTATGATCATTAATATTATTCCCCTTCCATTAATTAGGAAAAATTTATAATAAATCTAATACAATATATAAAATTATGACATTATCCAACATAATGAATAATCCAAAAATTATTGACAATGATAACATAACAGTAAAGTTTTATACATATATAATTACATAACCATAATCATTATTTATTTGGGGATATCATTTTTTTCAAATATTATATAATTTTTTATATGAAAAATTTGATTTATCTAATGAATATTCCCTATGAGTGCCACTCCGGGTGTCCAGGGGTGGTCATTTCTATGTAGTATGTAATGATCAGGTCTAGCCCAACACACCCTTTTCTGAGATGTTTCCCCAAGGAACATATGTTCAAGAACCATATACACTTGTAAAATCCCAATATGAATTTATTTTATATGAAAAACTATATAATATCTTCATTACCAGAACATTATGATGTTGTAATATACATATCCCCAATTTTTATGATTGGGTTACATTCCATAATCGATGTCTTCATAAATCTTGTTCCCAAGGATTCTAGTAATGTTATTCTAATACCAACTATAGAATCCCTGACATAGGTAACTTAGAGTGAGTGTCAAATTTATTAAATATTGATAAGATACAAGGAATTTCATATCAAAGAACTGAAATATTAAGGATACTTTCTCAACTATATATATACGTTAAAATTATATTACAATTGAAAATATAAAATACCCAAATTATGTTCATTGAAGAACTCCATTATTCCTCATACTGTATCCCTATATGTCAATAAAAAAATAATTCCCAGTATAACGGCGAATAAAAAAACATAATAAATGGGTGAGATAAGATTCTCATTATGTGTAAGAGTACAATATAATATATGAAAAAATAATACATAATCAAGGTCAAAAGGTAAATAACTAAAATGAATTCCACTTGATCAATAACTTGAGAAGAATGTGAAAGGAATAAATAGTGATAAAATAATTCCATACAGATAATCACATGATGGTAAAAACATATCTATGCATAGAAAAGAAAAGAAAATAATAATTACTAAATTCATAGTGATGGAATTCATAGATCTATACATCTAAACCATACTATTATGTAATTGTTCAATTAAATATAAATAATTTTTTAATTCGTCAACCATAACCCAATCTAATTTTTCTCATGGTACAAATTTACTACTTTTGGAGAAAAAGTAGCCCTTATCACTTAATAAGTTAAATTCATACTCATATGAAAGGTGTTAAGTATAATCAACTTAAAACCTCATATTAATAAACTATCATATTAAATTTTAATAGTTAACACAACCAAAAAAAAATTTATACCATCATGCGTATAATAGTGAATGGTAATAACATTATAAATTAATAATTAACCATATAGAGATATAATAAAGATGGCCTCAATTAAAAATATCCTCCTCAGATTATTATTGTAATTGGTTTTTTGTGTCTGTGATTAATATAATGACAATAAAAGGATAAATAAAAACATTTTTGACAAAAAATAACATTATCAGTTTAAAATTAATCTTTAAAATTTTGAAGAAACATTATGAAAATAACATTCAATGAAAATAAACCATTAATAATTATAATATAATAATTTTTTAAATTATTTTTCAGGATGTAAAAAAATTCCTTCCTTCTGTACATGTTAATCCAAATATTCCTTTAACATTTCTTGTAAAATATATATGGTAATTTTTTTAAAAAATATTTGAAAATTTATTTCATAATATATTTTTTAAGTTAATAATTTGAAAAAGATACTTTATTAAATGATTTTTAATGTTAAAAAAATATGAATACATTTTTATAAAATATGGAATTAATTGAAATATGATTTCCGGCCAAAGATTTTAATTGTCATTTTTTATAGAAAACATTTTCTCAACAAAATTATTTAAAAAAGGTGAATGAAATTGTACTGTTACTTGAATAATTTAATTAATGGCCATATTTAGATAAAATAGAATATTTTTATGATATAAATATCAAATAATTCCCCCAAGGAGACATGATAAAAAAAATAATAATGATGAGATTTTGAAATTAAATGGCACCAAAATGGAATCATCTTTACCATAATCCACTTAAATTAAAATACATATAATAAAAAATTAAATACCACACACACATAGACACACACACACACACACACACACATATATATATTCATGATAAAACATATAAATGGGGAATTATATATACTAAAAAATGGTTATAAGTGTTAAATATTACATATGTCTCATAGAAGTAAATGTGTTATGAGAAACCCTTTTTTCAAGTATGATTTCCCTCATACATGTCCATGCCTAATTAATAATGGGATTAAGAATTTAAGTATTTTATAAATGATCCTTGATCATATTTATAATATCATAAATGATACAATTACAAAATTTTAGGACAAATTAATAATATTTCATTATTTTATTTATTTTTGCTGTTAATTGCCTTGCTTTCTCTTGCACATTTTGTCATGAAGGTAATAGTTATTATTATATAATATATATATATATATATATATATCATATAAAGATTTATTATGATTTTATAAATATAATTTTTAATCATTTGATACATTTTTATCAACAATAATTATTTTTTTCATGGAAAAATTAACCACATCTCTTCATATAGATAATAATCCAAATAAAAGAATGAGCGCCGATATCATTACCATAACGATTGTAGGTGTAAAAAGGTGACTGATATAATAATTTTATTAATTCAATGTCATCTTATATATATCATGTATATTTATTAATTTTATCTGTTTGGCATTCCATGTAAATATTGTGTGAATAACGAATCACATCTCTTCGGGAGTAAATAGTTTGTTGTATACACATGAGACATTATCATATATGAGTCAGAATATAATGTAAAAAGAAATAAGTGATATTAAAATTTAATAATTATAAAAATATATCAATATCATATAAATTTAATAAATCCATCATTTTATATTATCGTTATTGTGGAGATAAGAAATGAAGTACACCGGATCATTATGTAGTAGTCCTATGTACACATGATCGACGATTTCATTACCCATTTGACGGAAGTTGAGATGGGTACATATTATTCAATAGAAATTTACCATTTTAGTATATGGTAGATACTAATAATCTCATATTTTATGTTTTGTGTCATAATTGGAGGTTGAAAATATGAAATAAAATGAATGATCTTTGTTAAGATAACTACCTTTTCTAGGAGAAACCTCATTAGGATCTCCTATTTATGGCCCTAGGTATAAGGTTTTGGGTGGAACGAATGATTTAAAATGTGTGTATATTCTTTTCAGAGAGATCATTGAAGTGGATTCTTGATCCAAAATAACTTGATATTTTTGAATAAGTGATGGGAGTCAGTGTGTTGTTTATTTGCTGGGAATGGGAACCCTCTTGGAAATTACAATGAATGTTTCTAAAGGAATCCAAAATGATATATTTATTACTCTAAAAAATGATTAATAATGAAATTAGATACAAAGTTTGGAAGGATAAGGAAAAAATATGTCCATAATATCATATATTTACAATTTGGTTCGTCATTTTAACCTAATCATTTTAGTTTATCCCCACTAGTAAACTCACTTAAACATTAAATATGGTAATTAAATTTTTAATCATTAATAATTCATTTGGATCAAAAATTAACATAAATAATAAGGTAAAATATAATATTATGAATCCAAATATGAAATCCATTTTTTCAAATTCAATTCAATGAATTATAATAATTGAGTTTTAAATTATAACTATAGATGTGACCATAAAATGGGGTTCCCAAGTGAAAATTATCATAAGTATAGAGGATTTTAATATCAATAATCGTTTTGATACAGAAAAAATGTCCAAATTTAGATAAAAGCTACTATAATTGAACTAATTTTACAATAATTTTTTAATAATTTATTATCCTTGTAAATTATTAAAATAAAAATAATTTTTAAGTAAATATTATTATTTTAACATTTCATTGAAAAATGATTTATTTTAGAAAAATACCAAACATTCAAATTTTGTTAATTTTTATTGAGTTGTTTCAAAATTAATTTTCTCTTTATAAAATTAATTTTTAAGATGTTTTAAAAGTTAGTTTTAAATTTTTTGGGAAAACCACGACTAATATACCTTTTAGAAGAACACATTTTTTTAAAAAACATTTTTTTTTCATTCAACGGTTCTTATTTTATTTACAATCTCTAGATAGCCATTTAATTTTTTATATGTTTAAACCATATAATTTTCACAATTATTTATCATCATTCATACTGACTAAATTAATTGCTAGTTTTTAATGGTCTTGTTTAAATAGTAATATTTTTTCATAGTATCACGTTTCTTTTTAACCCGACGTTGCGTGAATGGAAAGATACCAATGAGATTTCTTTTATTTAAAAATAAATATATTTTAATTTATTTTTAAGTTATATACTATTTTAAAATCTGATATATTTGTTACATATACTATTAAACATCATGTCACTATTTTATATTCTTAGTGATTTACAAGATCATAAACTATAAACTATCCTTGTCTAACTATGGGGAAATCCTTATGGGTTGAATAAAGTCCCACCTAGTGCCACTATCTAGTGCATGATTATAAACTGAAGAACATGTGATCCTATTCATTACATCTAGTAACATAGGTTTTGTCAGGACATTCAATTAAAGTTGAGAATTTCAAAGTAGTATCATACTATATATCATACCTATCATCGCATTTTCAAATAACCATAAGTCTTGCACACACCTTAAAACAACTACAGTGAAATATTCCATTTATCATTAATATAAACTCAATTCAATTCAACCTCTATAAAATGCAAGTAAAAATAATTAAATTCATGCATCCATCATTTCCATTAAATATATTGGTGCATTTCACATGGGCTTTAATTTTAAAAATAATCATTTAAAGATCCTACAGGGCAATTCCACATTCCAGTTAGATGACTATGACATTAAAACCAATTAAAGCCCCTTTAAAACAACATATATGATATTTAATATAATTGAATACCATTTTTCAAATAATTTCCATGGAATGTCTCAAACACACCTAATTTTGGAAGGCATCAATTTTACTTTTATTTTGTTAATCAATATTATAACCACTTCAAGGAAATTTGTCAATATTCTAATAGACATTTCAATTTGGAAAACATGTTATATTCATTTAAAATATTTGTTTCAAATAAAAAAATTCTTTAAAAATAATTTTTCCACTTTTATCATAAGGTAACAAAATATAATTAATTGATTTATCTATTTGATATAAGTGGTATAATTTTAAGAAATGAATACCCGTGATGAAATTGCATGAAATCATATACTTAATTTTAATGAGAGATTATTGGGGCATAAATAATAATAACATTTAATTTCTAATATGTGGTCAAAACCCACAGCCAATAGGAATGAGGGATCAAATAGTAGTAAGAGGAGGTCCTAAAAAAATGATCCGTGAAATCTGAAATCAATAACATAAATATCAATGAAGATAAAGGAAAAAACATCCATAATACTTCTCACTCAATGATCAAATAAGGATAATCACTACTTACCTTACTCCAATTTCCAAGTAAGGATGAATCTGAACTCAGAAAAGACATAACAAGCCTCCTATTTCATAATGTAGAACACATAAGGATCATCCATGTTTACTATTGACAAAAATGGATATAATTCCCAAACCCACTAAAGAAATGATTGGGTATAAATTTTATATCAATATAGGGATGGTTTGAAATTTTAATGTTTAAAATTGAAAATATGATGAAATAATAAAACCCATAATAAATAACCTACATGTTTATATAATCTATAAAAACTCCCCCTTTAGTATCAAACAATTGATTTGGACATTGTAAATTCTAATCTAAAAGAAAACCTAAAAAGGAATAATCCCACCAAAACTATGATATCCATGATAATACCTCAACCTAGTGCTCAAAACAACTACAAAAAGACACTTTTTCCAAAAAACATTGACCATTTGGGCTCGTCACGTCCTCCACCATGGTCATGGTGAGACCTTATTGGATGTGGTAGATGGAAGAATCAACTTTTGCGCCACACCCATGACTACTCCCAACTCTAGGAATGGTGGTTTTACTTATGGTTCATTGGAGCATCCTATGGGAAACAATTCAACAAAAATTGGTATCTTATATACCTTGGTGCTCCCATAATACATAAAAATCCTTAAAAATTAGATATTTGCCTCCTGATGCTTCCCTAATGAAAAATAAAATTAAAAAAGAAAATGTATGGACCTGATGCTATAGTTTTCCCCTAAAAAATTAAACTTGTTTAAAAGAAAATATTTCTTGTTTTTCATACCATAAAATATATATTTATAATACATTAATGAAAAAATATTTATGAACATTGCATTGATATTTCTTATAATTGACATAATATTATGAATATTCCACAATATCATCAATAAATATCACACATTAATTAAAATTGACAATAACCTCATTCCATAATATCTTTTAATATGTTATCATTAATACCTAATAATGACTAGGGTATTATTTTTTTCTATTATAACATTAATATACTTATATTATCCACCATTTAAATATTCACCCTTATTTATTTTCAACCCATCGGTGTTTCTTGATATATTATTTACTCGACTTCTTTTTTGTGATCCTTTTTACAATAAATAGGAAAACCCAAAATTTGGTCATAATATCGAAAATAAGAATAATAAAAAATTAATAGAATGTTATCTTCTCCTATTATACAATAATATTTAATATATGATACATTATTTTTAATCGAGGACTCTCTATTATAAATAAGTTGTTATCCATTGAAATTTTTCAATAAGGAACTATATAATAATTTTTTAGAATCATGCTAAAATCCTTTATAAATTTTTATCAATGATAATGGGAATTAAAAATAGAATATATCCCAGGAGTGTCAAATAATTTGTGTTGTTAAGCTTCTTTAGCAGGAACCAATTTATGATTGAGCTAATACTGAACAAGCTATTTTAAAAGATATTTCCTCCTTTTAATTATATTTAAAATCCTTCATCCAATTTTAGTATCCAAATATGAATGTTACTATAATGAAAATATCACACTAAATACATCATAAAAATTCAGTTTTGTACATAAATATATATTTAACCCTTATACTTTATAATGTCTTGTTATATAAATCTAAAAAATATTTAATATTGCTTCAACTAAACTAAAGGATTATCTACTCAATTGGAATTAGGATATATCATAATCTATCCAAATTTGATGATATTTTTAACTCATGGCTTATTATCAACTAGTAATATTCTAATATATAATGTTATCTAAACCAAAGTATAATAAAAAATTTAGTATCCAACATATAACACCATAAAATTACATGACCTAAAGAAAATATTTCACTGAAATATACTTCTATGGCCATATAAGTTTATAGTTTTATATATTTAGGGGGGGAAATAACAAAAAAAATCCTTTTTTTGTATAATATATATTTTTCACACTATATAAGAAACTACTTTACCTGTAACTAGTATTTAATGTCACTAAAAATTAACCACAAAAGAAACCCTATTTGATATTTTATTCTCTCAGTATCTTCATATCCTAGGGAATGGAAACATAAGAAATGTGTAATATTGAACTCTCAGTAAGGAAAACATTTTAATAAAACATAAGGGTAAATTAGAAGCATATGAGATAATAGGGAGAAGGATAAAAATATCTGATAAAAATATCATAAGAGTATAATTCGTTAATACCATCCTAAAATTCATGCACACTCCTTTCATTCAATTCGTTATTATCTCATCTGTATCAATACAATCATGGAAATATGCAAATAATATAGAATATCATTTAAAAATAAAAGAAATATACTCATGTTAATAAAAAAAATCACATTTTGTAGTTGGGATGTCAACCAAATTCCCATATCATAGTTGTCTTGGGATAACATCTCATACACCATCTTTTTTATAGTGTTATAACTCTTGTACAATTTTAGGATAGTTAAAAAACGTCTACACATCTTTAGTCTTGTGATAAAACTTATGTACCTCCATAGTCTTGGCCTATAACCCACATACCATCTTATGTCATGAAATTTTAATGATTAACCAATTCATTAGTGGAAGATATATGACCTCACCAATTATCATCATTAAATATTTTATCCATAAGATATAATTGACTGATCATATAAAAATGATTCATGAAAATAGACTCATTGGGGAATGTTCAATGGTTTTGTCGATATCAAATGACATTTTCATATATAATGACTTATAGATTTGGTTTGGTTCACACCAAAAACACAATCACCAAATAGAATTATTTCATAATGGAATATTGAATGCGATTCAACAAAAATAACCCCACTAATGAATGATCATTCTATTTTATATAATTAAGTTGAAGAAAAACATAAAAATATTTTTTTATAAAATGTTTTAATAAAATTTTATAAGTAGATAATGGTATAGACCATTTTTACAATACAATAGTAAAAGGAGGAAATAATTTTTTTTGAATCATTCACTTTGAAATGACTCTCTAAAAATATAGCATTGAAAAATTATAAAGATATCCAAAAGATATGTTTTTATTGTAAAAAAGATAACGACGTGTGGTAAATTTATTTTGATATATTGGATTTACCATTATTGGAAACCAACTTCATAAAAAGAGTAATAAATTTTTTTAAATGTTGAATGGGAATATTATTTTCAGATGAGTGAAAAAATAACAGGGTTTCACAATAGGTCATGGGAATATTTTTAATGTTGTCAAAAATGAATATGGAAGAGAAATAACTACACATGTTGGATGAGGATAATTAAAAACATATTGTTATTTTATGAAAGTGGAATTTATTAATGGAATATGATTTGTGCCAAAACACATTTTCCGTAGTTAGGTTCAAAATATAGTGTCATATGAAATTTCAATTTGAATAACAAAGATAAAATAGTAAAATAATGTTCTGGATGAAAACATATAACTTATCAAATGAATTTTCAATTTTTAGTGACCTGGAACTCTATAAATGAAATTTCCATTCTTGTTTTTATTTCATATAGTATTGATCAAATAAAATCACATTTATAACTCAATAAAAATATCATAAATGAATAATTAATGAAATAAGATGTATTTGTAATTGTTATGGAAACTAAAATGATGATATAGTAACATGACATTGGGAATAGTAATGTGGACCCTATGAATAGTAACCCTACTAATAGTATATTAACCTCAGCAATGAATGGAAGAATTAAATTTTTTTTCTTATTATAAGGGATGTTATAATATAATTATATCATAGATTAATTATTTGAATATTTTAAAAACTAATATTTAAATTTTGGTATTTTTGTAAGTCATAAAATTTTAAATAGAGTATTAGAATATGTAAATATATATAAATTAAAAATCATTTTATTAAAAATATTTAAAAAAAATTAATTTTGTGTATTATGATTTTAGGTTATTTTTATGGGGCCATAGTTTTTTTGAAAGTGTTAAAAGTAAGTTATAAATTTTAAAAATTATTTTATGTGTAAATAATGATAATATATAAAAATTAAATTTATTATATTTTGGAAATTATTTTTATAAAATAGAGTTAATTTATGTAATAAAAATTTCAAAAAATAGTCTGGATAATGTTTTGTTAGTTTTATGAAATACATCAATTTTTAGTGTAAAATAAGACATAATAATTCACATTATAAATACATTATATAACAAATACACTATTACTTGAGTCAAAGACGATGTAAGAATATTAGGTTCGAATCAACATGATGTTTTTCATTTATTTAGTAATAAGAAACATGATTATTTATTTTCTTGGGAAATGTAATTAAATAATGAATAAAATAATGAGAAATCACCCCTCTCATCCACTATAAAAAACACCACTCACCCCCTCTTCTCCTAACACCTCTATGCCTTGTAGCATGAATAAATTATAACCAAATAGTTTTCCCGATTATCTAACCATATATATAATATCATGGTCCTTCCAAAAGACCGACACTAATCTCCATAAAGAGGTTCTCATGGAAGAGTATTAATGATGCAAAATCCTCTTCCTTTTCATATTAATTTCTTTTCATGTTCATTTCTTTTATTAGTCACTCCTCACATTCAATGTCCAAATGATCATGATATCTCTAATATCATCTATTTACTGAAACTATATCATGTTAAATTAATATCAATTATCCATATTCTTAATTTCTCTCCATCTCTCTCTCTCTGTGTTTAAAAATTTAATCATCGTTTGAGAGGTGCCGATTTACAACATTTATAGGCGATGAACTTTTGTTCACTGTGTTTTCCCTCATGTCTAGTCAGGAATCCATTTTAATGGTTTAAAAATATATTAAATATTTATTATCTTATTGAAGGATCAGGAACCAATTTATTTATATAATATTTATTAATAAAACATATTTAGTGCATTATGATCGAAAACCACTAAAATTAAGATAAACGATTATCATTAACTTGTTATATAATGATTCATCCTCATATATGGAAAAAACGTTATAAATAATTTCAGTTAAACATTTTTTTGCATTAATAACTATTAATTTATATTTTTGAAGAATGATTCCCAATTTACACGAACTTCATTACTCGTACACAAGTATACCAATCGTGAAAAATAAATAAATGAATGCCTCCAAGAAATAAAATTGTATTTTATAACTCTTAAAAAAGAACATAAATTAAATTAATAAAATAAAAATAAAATAAAATAAGAATGTAATATGTTATTAATTAATTATTTAATGCATTTTAATTGTATTATCCAAGACTTTAATGACATTTGAAGAACACATTCTTCAATAAAGTAACTATTTTCTACCCAGACCTCCAATATCATTCGGGTTACACTTTTTCTCTCATTACCCCATTGAAATTAGTAATTATTCATATGTAATACTCATACATTATCTTTGAATGTTAAATATATGTACCAATCATAAAAATGGATAATTTTATATTGATTTACCTGTTTTAAAATGGCCTTTTTCAAATTAGCCCTGAAAAACATGCTCAGTTCAAGAGAAATTCTTGAATTCTATCCTATTTTCAAGTTCACTATATAATATATTTTAAGCCAAAATTTCTCTAAATAAAATAAGACATTTTATTATGAAAAAAAATATATTATTTCACTTCTACATTTATATAATTTTTTTTTCAGAAGAAATCGTCTTTTAAAAGTTAAAGAGTAATTCTATCAAGTATAACTTAATTATTTTAAACGAGTATTTCCATATATTTCAACACTCTTATTGATTCTTATGTCAAATTGGAATTTATAGTTTTTGATATTATATATTTATTTTATTTAATGGTTATTATGAATATAGATGGTCTATCTAGATACCATTCACCATATTACTCCAAATCGTATGTGTTTATGTTTACTAATTGGGGAATGTTTTTTATGTATCGTATGCCAGTTTTAAAATAAATGTATATGTCTACTATATTTCATCCAATTCAAATGAAGAATGAGTTGGATACATTATGTTAAGTTTGTGACCCTCTATAGACCCTTCATGCATCAGTAGGTATCATGAGAAATACTTGCCTGGGTGTTTACCCATTATGCATAGTGTCTTGGATGAAGCATGGACGATATGATTATTATGTCCGAAATTATGCCTTCAATCATTATAAAACTAGTCATTATTTTTCCATATGAATTTTCTTCTAGTAAAATATCCATAGTTCTATTCTATTATGTCATAATCAGTTTTTCATTCCATCCATTTTATGCCTAAGATTTTGTTTTCATGTAATGATTACTTTTAGTTATTCACCGTGATTTGTATTTTTGCTTCCACTATATTAAATTATTTTACTAAGTATATAAGTGCCCCAATTTATTATCTTTATTTTCCCTAGGATGGAAATATGAATTTTATGGAATACATTAAATGATATTCTTGATGAATAAGAGTTTTTTCAATGGAGTTTGTGTGTTAAATTTCATTTCAGGTTGTAATGTTGAACTTATGTATGTATCAGGTTTCTATAAGGCTACTAAACTATTCAATTATTTGGGATAAATATTCTCTTTTTTTAAATTATAACATAATAAAATAAATCACCATCTCTTGGGAACTAGTGTTGTCATAATTATAGTTGATATTAGAGGACGTTTAGTAGAAACATTGGAAGACTAGATTTAGACATCATATATCAGAGAAAATAACCCTAAGATAGTCTTTGAGGATAATAATAGACTAACATACTAAAATTTTGGTAAATTAGATATTATGTGGATATTCCTTGAATCATATACCTTTCTAGATATTGTATGTGGACATAGTTCGGGCATAGATGTATCCAGGGGAAGCATCTTTAACAAGGTGTCCTAGTCAAAACCTGGGGTAACTTGGTACATGAGAATGGAATTACTGTGCACCTAGTATGACACTATTGAGATATATTCATAAGAGAAGTCACATTTTACATTAAAACCATTATGAAGGATTTATAGTTAAATATGTCCACATGGAAACCATGTTTATGATTATGATATTAGATATGCATAGAAGCTCAATTTCTGTTATTTATTTTCAATTTTGAGATTATACATTCTGATTCATTACCTAATCTTATGTATGTAATTATTTAAAAATATTTCAAAGTTCAAGGAATAAAAAAATATATTAACACATGTATTCCATTTAAGGATTTGGCTCTTATTCATGAAAATGATGTCGGTATTGGATATGTGACTGTTGTTGAGCAACTTCAAACTATGCTGGGACAACTAACTCAGGTTATGAACAATAACCTTACCTATATGGAGCATATAAAACCAAAACTAAGTGGAAATATGTTATACTTATTTCTCTGTTAACAACCTCCATCATTAAATGGGATAAGAAACCCATTTGTAACTAAGGAGAGGATAAGTTCCTTTAAGCATATATATCTCACATTGGGAAGTAACGAAAGGGATATGGTTATCATAGAATTTTAACATCTTTCAGGAGATACGGAATAATAGTGGTAACAAATACAATACACAATAGAGGATAGTGAAATTAAAATAATGGAACGAAGATATTCTATTGAAATTATTCTAGAAATATATTTTCATCATGATCCACAAGTTGATACAGAAAGGAAATTCTCAAATATGAGGAAAAAGGTGGATGGGAATTTTTCCAAGTATCAATCCGACTATACAAAGATAAAAAAGGAATATTTTGGATAACATACGTAATCTATGGAGAAAGATTTATCAATTCATTGATTGTTTAAATTTATTCCATTGAAGGTCACCAGTCTCCCAAAATTTCTTATCGTATGCTGATATAATATCATTTACTATCAAGACAAAAAAAATAATTTCTAATTCATATGAATTCAAAGTAAATGAAGGTAAAAAGAGGTATTTTAATCACTATAAAAAAGGAAATAAGGGGAAAGGGAATAAATTAAGATTTTATTTTCTATCGAATGATAATTGTAGTGAGAAAGGCCCTGGTATTATCTTGAATATTATGGTTGCTTATTAAAATTGTGGAGAAAAAGGCCACTAAGACCATGATTATAAGGAAACAAAATAATCTACCAATGTTCAATGATAAAATTTTAATTTTATGGGGAATTGTGGTAATGAATTTATTCGGTGTTAAGGAAAACTTCCCTAAATAATGCTAATGGATAAAGGACTTGTTTATGTGGTCACAACTGATGAGTTTAATGTTATTAATGATGTGTTGGGATGTACTTTAACAGTTTCATTGAACATAAATAGTGCTTTATTGGATTCTGGATCATCACATTATTTTATATGTTCCTAGTTTTCCAATAAAATTATACACATTAAATTTTATTTAATAAAAGTTTTTACAATAAAAACATATAAGGTAAGTATCATTATAACAAAGATATGTCAATCAGTCCCCTTAATGACATATAAACTATCTGTAGTCACTGAACATATCATCATACTTATGATTGACATTGAAATAATTCTTGGTAAGTATTTTCATTAGAATTATTATGCGAAACTCTATTGTAAAAATATCAATGTTATGATTTTTGAAAATGAAGTAGTGTCCCTTATCATAAGAATAGAAACCCCACCATCTTATTCTTATCTAGATCCACCCCTAATTGATCTTTGGAATTCAATTCATAGAGAGGAATTGAAAAAAATATCAATGTGAGAGGAAAGAAATATTCAAATTGGGGATGTATATATAGTGTTAGAATATGTTGATTTATTATTACAGGATTTATCTTGATATATTTCAAAGCTGTAAATTGAGTTTTCTATTTATTTAATTCCTGGTGCAATTATTATGTCAAAGAATCCCTATATAATTTCCATATTTTAAATAATTGGTCCTAAAGAAAAAACTAGAGGAATTGAATTATAATGTATTTATCCTCCCTAGTGGTTCTCCATGGAGAGACCATACTCTCATAGTCAATAAAAAAGATAGATCCATGAGGTTGTTCATTTACTACAACTAAATCAACATTATTACAAGAATGAATAAGAATCCCTTACCATGTTTTGATGATTTATGTGATCAACTTCAAGGATTTTAGAATCATTTGAATATTGACCTTTGATCTGCATATCATCAGCTGCGTGTGAGATAAGAATATATTAAAATGAATGAATTTTGAATTAGGTATGGGCATTATGAGATAAAAGTAATGACTTTTGGACTGATAAATTGACACTATGTTTTCATGGATGTAATGAATATATTTTTATTGGAATATCATGATGAATTTTTTGATGTATATATTAATGGTATTTTTGTATACTCCAAAACCTGCAAATATCATGATAACCACTTGATCGTTTTTTAATGACTCTTTAATGAAACGAGTTATATGGTATGTATATCAAGTGTGAATTCTAGATTCAAAAAGTTACTTTTTTATCTATATTTTTTCTAAATATGTAATCTTAGTCGATACTATGATTAAAACTATATTTTAGGAATTTACTACACCAACAAACATAAATTAGGTAAGTAGTTTTATGGGTTTAGTAGGTTATTATCATCGTTTTTTCTAGAACATTAACCAATTAGGTCACTTGTTAACCACACATACTCATAAAGGGGGTATATTCATATAATAAATGTAATGTGAAGAATGATTTGTAGAACTGAAGAAAAGGATAGATAATTCTCCAATATGGACTCTTCTATCGTGAAATGTAGGATTTTTTATTTATAATGACACCTCAATGACATGAAATGGATGGGTCAATATGTAGAATGATTTTTTTATTTCCTTTCAATCAATGAAGTTAGAAACTCATGGATAGAACTATTCAAATCATGATTTGAAGTTAGAAAATGTTATATTTACCATGAAGATATAGAGACACTATCTCTATAGTGAATGATATAAGATATGTATAGATCAAAAGATCTTGAAATAAATATTCCCATACAAATAACTCAACATGAGAAAAAGAAAATGGATATAGATACATAAGAATTTTGATTTTTAATACACTATAACATAGGGAAGGCAATCAAGGTTTTTAATGCATTGATCCAAAAGGATCATAGAGTTTTTATCAAAATGAGAATTGAGAAAAATCTTATGTATATGGATCTTGCAAGTATAGATATGGGAATAATTAAACATGGTGAAACATAAGGAAATATTAAATTGGGTTACCAAATATCATTATTATAATGGATTAAAATTTCTTATCATGATGATGAGAATATTCCAAAGAATATTAATGTTATGAATGATGGGATATTGGTAGACATCCTATATGAAGATGGAATTATGAAATTTGGGAGGAGGCTATGTGTTCCCTCAATACCCATGTTTAAAAGGGGGTAATTATATAATTCCCATATCTTGAATTTCAATATACACCCTAGTAGCACTATGATGTATAGAGATATGAAGGAACATTTTTGGTGGGATGATATGAAACAGGAAATTGATGACTATATATCAAGATGATTAGTCTATCGATAGGTGAATTATGAATGAAAACATCCTATATGTATCATAAAACCCCTGACTATTAATACATGGAAATGGGATGATATCACATTGGATTTTATCATTTTATTACCAAAAAAACCTAAGAAAGAATGATACAATACAGGTGATTATTGATCGACTTACCAAATCTGCACATTTCCATGCCATAAGTTTTGATTTTCCACTAGATCACCTTGAATTAATATATATGAATTTAGTTTTATGACTTCATAGACCACCTATATCGATTGTTTCTAATATTTATCAATGATTTATAATGAAATTCTAGAAAAGTATCTAGAAAGTATTGGATATTGAGCTTCATCTAAGTACTGCTTATCCCCCTCAAACTGAGGAGTAGTAAAAAAGGTCGATCCAAGCATTATAAATCATGTTTAGATCATGATAACAAGCCTTTAAAGGCATGTTTGATTATTATTTACCATTAATGGTGTTTCACTACAATGATATTTTCTATTAATCTATTCAAATATAACCATATGATGCATTTTATCCAAATAGATGTCATTCACTGACGTGTTAGGATAATGTTTATGAATGAAATATTATAGGTCAGAATACTGAGAATGAAACAATAGTGAAGGTAAAGTCCATTAAAACCCATATCAAGATAGATCAAATCATACAAAAGTTTTATGTTTATAGTCAAAGGAAGAGTTTTTAGTTTTAAGTGGGAGGTCATGTATTTTTAAATGTATCTCAATGGAAGGGTGTTATAAGAATTTGGATGAAAGGGAAACTGATCCCCATGTACATTGGTCATTTTGAAATTATAGAGAGAGTTAGGCTTGTGGAATATAATTTAGAGATTTGGCCTATCCATTCTAAGTTATGCAATGTTTTCCTTATCTCTTTATTAAAGAGGTACATTCCAAACTCGACACATATACACACTTATGATGAAATGGAATTAGAAATTTACTTATCATACATTGTATAGTCTATGAGGATTCTGAACACTAAAGAACATGATTTGGGGAATCACATGACTCAGTTGGTAATTGTATATTTGATAAATCTTAAAATTGAAGGGGTGACATGGTAACCAGTGGAGATTATGATAAAAAACTACCCAAATATTTTTCGGGGGTTACAATCAAGAAATTTTGATGGTATAAATTTTGTTGGATGTGAGAATGTAATGAACTAGAGATGTCTTAATGAAATTTAAAATCTTATTTTTATTTTACATAATATTGACCATATAAATATATATATATAATAGAATACAAACATCATAATTTAATAATTAATGATAGAAGATGTATTTTTAGAAGTTAAGGATCCTATACTGATGAAATATTAACATGCCCTTATGAATAGTAATGTGACCCTTATGAATAGTAAAATGCCTAATGTAATAGTAACATCACCAATGAATGTATAAACTAAATTTATCCATTGTGTAAAATAAATTATTATATAATTATATCATAGTGTAAGTCGATGAATATATTAAAAATTAATATTTAGGTGTTGGGTTTTTATAATACATATATATTTAATAACAATAGTACAATTAATAAAAAAAATTAAAAGAAATTTTATATTCATAAAATGTATTCATAAATCAATACATTTTTGTCTTATTATTTTAAGATAATTTTATGAGATAATAATTACTTTTATAATGTGTTAAAAATCATTTATAAATTAGAATTAGTATTTTTTGAGTAAATAATGATTTTAATTACAAATTAGAAATCACATATTTATACTATTATTTTCATAAAATGGAGTTCATTTTTAAATTATACATATCAAAAATGTTTAGGGTGAAATTTTGGTATTTTTCTAAAAGACGAGAATTTTTTTGTGAATTGTAAAATAGAATAATTTACAATATAAATACATTATAAGCTAAATACACTATTACATGACTCATGGTTGATGTGATAAACTTTTTTTTGATAAAAAATAAAATTATTACTCTATTTAGTCAGAATAATTAATACTATTTCTTGTCTTGAGAAAATTAATAGCATAATGAATAAAATAACGAGAAATCATCCCTCTCCTCCACTATAAAAACATCCATAACCCCTCATATCCTCAGGCCAATATTCCTTGATGTATTCCTAAAATATGACCAAATACTCCTCCCAAGTCTCTCCCCACTTCTAGGAGCCCTTGGATTTCTAATAGACCAAAATATCCCCTTAAAGAGGTTTTCCATGAAGAGTAGTCAAGAAGTAATATCCTCTTCATTTTCCATTTAATTTCTTTTTGCTGTTCTTTATTTTAATTATTCTTTCCTCACCTCCTCCATCCATGTTATACGGATAAATACAATATGATTTATATTATATAGCAATATCATGTTAATTGAATATAACTTATCAATCTCTTTAATCTATCTCTATATTTTTAAAATGAAATAATCATCTAGGATGTGCTGATTTACAACCTTCATGGACGAAAAACATTCATTCATTAATTTATCCATCAAGGATGGTCAAGAAACCATTTTTAATTTTAAATAAGATTATAAAATATTTATTATATCATATTTATGGTTCTATTAACAATTTATATACTTAATATTAAATAATAGAACAAATCATGTTCTTTGTTATAAAAAATCTGCTAAAATTCAGCTAAATGATTGTCATTAACATATTATCTAATGATTAGTTCTCATATTTGGAAATAATATAATAAATAATTATAAGTAAACTTATGTTTTGTTCATTAAAAACATTTAATTCTAATTATTTATAATTTTACCCCTTTTACATGAACTTAATTAATCATATACTAGTATACTAATCGTGAAAACCAAGGAAACAAATGCTCCCGAGCAATAAAATTATGTCTTATAACTCATCAACAAAGTCCTAAATGATCATAATAACGTGATAAAAATTTATATTTTATTATAATTAATAATGGAGTTAATTTTACTATCCATGACATTAAGATCATGTGAATTACACATTCAAACATTTGGGAAGGGTTTTCTACAAAAAACTCCAATTTCATTCTTGTTTCTCTATTTCTATATTTACCCAAATAAATTTCAATATTATTATTATGTACTCCTAATAAATTATTTTATATGTTATATATATATGTACCTACCATAATACTATATTATATTATGTGCAGTAACATGATTTAAAAGGGTCTTTCTAAAATGATTCCTTATGAACACACCTCATTCAAGGTAACTTCTTGAATTCATACCTATTTTAAATTGTAAACTATAATCTATTTTAAGACATTAGTATTATTATAAAATCACTCATTTTATTATCATGAAACATATTTTAGATAACTTTTATTTTAATCAAAAAAAAATTTCCAAAAGAACTATTCGTTGTAATGTAAATGATTATTTCACTCATGTATTAATCAAAAATTTTATAAGTATATTTCCATATATTTCTATAGACATGATGATTATTATGAAAAATTGGGATTAATTTTTTATTTTATCATATACCATATTATATTCAATATTTATTGTTACTTTAGATGTGTGATCTTGATACCATTTACCATATTATTCAATGTTGTTAGTGTTTATGTTTACTAATTGGGGAACTTTGTCTTCATTTCATATTCTAGAATCAATATGATTATATATATATATACATATTGATTAAATTTATCCCCATTAATATTAAGAATACATAGTAATTAGAATGAGATTGGTGGGTCCCTCTATATCCCCTTCATGAATCAGTAGGTCTCATGAGACAAACAAGCTTGGGTCTGTACCCATGATGTATGGTGTCTTAGTCGAGGCATTGATGATAATATTATGATGTTATATATTATGTATTACAACATTTTGATGATATTATTTGATTGTACATGTTATTTTTAGACTATTATGATATCGATTGCTAAGTTTTATTATGGCATTATAAGTTTTTAATTATTTCCATTTTATTCCCATGACTATGTTTTAATGGAATGTGTACTTTTAGTTATTCACCATGCATTATATTTTTTCTTCCACTATATTACATAGCATTAATGAGCATCTGGGCCCACCCCTATATTATTTTCATTTTCCCCATGAATTTATGATGAAATTTATGAATAACATGCCCCGATAATCTAGAATAATAATAGTGTTTCTAAAGGAGTTTCTATAATGTATTTTATTTCATGTTGTAAAGTTGAAATTATCTATGTATCTTCTTTTCCAAGTCTAATAAACTATTTCGTCAATTTGGATGTGTTCTCTTTATTTTTATTCCGATAAAATAAAATAAGGCATCAACTTTGGGATATTATAGTCAAATACATTATTGAGTTTTTAGAAATCCATTACTGGTGGCGTAGTTCGTGAAGTAAGAAAATTTTGAATAGGGGTTGATGTTGAAAAAATTTCATAGAAGTCAAGAGAATGTTCGGCATAATTAATTTATTTTTTATAATTTATAAATAATATATGAAATATATTGAATTAGAATAATCACAACTCAATTATTGAAAATTTATTTTACATTAATTCTCTGTAATTCATGGGAAATTAAAACAAATTCTCATTAAGGAGAGAGAATCCAATTGAACTTCAATTTCTATAAATATATTGTAATTCATGATACAATATATTAAATATTAATTATTAATACTATAAAATTATCTTAGAAAAATAATAATAAAAATTATCAAAGAGTGCAATTTAAGAGGAAATTTCATACCTCATCTTTGATTCATTCTTCACTTGCACCAAATATCCATACATCTAGAATTATAACCATTTTAGAGGTGATTAATACTTTAAGGTATTTTCGTCTGGGAATACCGTTACACGTTTTATATGTATATGAATGATTGGGAGAGGGTTTGGATGATTTTGGGATGAACTCATTGAGTTGTGTTGTATACAATAGTGCGAATATGTGTTCCCCTTTAATTAGTGAAAAGGCATTTGATTTTCACAAATACCCAATAAATTTAATAATTGGAAGTCAATATCATTTAATGTGTATCAAAAATTGAGAAATAATGGAATTTATAATTTATAATTTCATGAAATACAACAAAAACAAATTTCAAAACATGTTTTAATCAAGATTTGATTTTACTTACCCTTCTGTTTTTACATTTAACAATTTTTTTAAAATGGTAACTAGTTTTTACAAATAGTAAATTAGTTTTTTCCTAAAAATATAATAAATAAACAAAAAATACTTTCTAATTAATTTTTTATACACATTATTTTTTATTCCATTTATTAAAGTGATTAAAAATATTTTTTAAATACCAATGTTATAATATAATAAAATTTATTTTATAGAAAAAGAAACTAAAGTAATACTATATATTTATTTATTAAAAATATTCATTCATCATTAATCTTGTTTCTAAAAATCACATAGTTCGTGTGACATTTTTCACATTTCTTCTTATAAAAAGATACCAAGTGGTATAAATTTAAATATAATCCTTCTATACCATAAATTTATTTATACATATTTTTTTATCAATATGTTCACTAACATATTATGGATAATTGTATACAATAGAGTTATTTAGTTTTCAAGACCTAAAATTCATCATGTTTGAAACAGTTTATTTTGATATGGAATTATATTTTTCATCTTCACATGATTATTTATCCCCCAAGGCTTGAAAATAACATTTTCAACATCACCCATTTCATCACAATTATGAACTAAATCATCCTTGAAATTACTTGGTTCAAATTATCCATTCTCTCCATTTATTATTCAAGATTGTTTTTTTCTAATCTCTATTTATAAAATATTCTTCATATTCATTATAAAATAGGGGTATATTTGTAATAATTTTAGCATCTAAAAAACATCCAATGTTTGTTTCCTTTTTATCTAATAATTTTATCATATTCCATTACATAAATAGAACATGAATAATCCTTCCAAAACATTCTCATAATATTTTATTAGATGTGAAATTTTTATCATTAAAAATAATACACTTTATGAAATATTTCATTAATATACATTTGGAATATAAATTTACCACAATTTATTAATTTTTTTTGTTATATTTAAGCATGAATAGAATCTTATTTTCAATTTCCACTAATTCACATATATCTTCTCTAATGAAAACACAGATATATTGAATTATGTTATTATGGTCCTTCTCATGTCAACTTGTATTTTATCTTTCCATTATATAACTCCATTTTACACTGGTTTATATAGTAAACTACATTTATTTTCTTTCATATTCATATAATGATAATATTCAAATTAAATAAAATTAAATTAACATCTTTTATCAGTTACCATCTTCAAGTTATAAACCCTAATCCTTTTCTCAATATTACCCATAAAACATTAGAAAAAATCTATATCCTAATTTTTTTCATTATAAATATTAAATTATTCATTCTAGTGAAATAGTCAATTATTTTAATTAAATAATAATCACCTCTTGTTTATTAATATATAAATGGTATATATCAATATGAGTGTGTCAGTACAAGTAACCTAGTGTACATAATTTACATATTTTTTTGACTTGAATATATATTTTTTAACTTTTTAACATGTTTCAAATACGTCTCCCTTTCTCATTTAAATTTAGAAATATATATAATGATATATCCTCACAATTTTTCAAATTTATTTGACAAATATATCAATATATTATATTCATTTTCTTATTCTCTTCTTTCAATTGCATGTATCAATTATCTAGAAAAATTATTTTTATTTTTGGAAAAAAATTCACTCCACATTTGAACCTTAGTGATAAATCTTTGATGATTTAGTTAATATATTATGTGTTAATTGCATAAGAAACATTATTATTATCATAAGATATCCTAATGGAACTCAATAAATTATGTTGGGCCCATCTAAAAAAATTATATCTTTGGATTTCAATTTTTCGAGCCACCCTCCCACTTATACAACAACTTTGATCTTTAAGGAGACATAATTCCAAAAAGTATCTTAACAACCATGATATTATTAAAATTTAATCATGATTTTATTACGTCTTATCATAAGATATGAACAACCACTTTAAACTATATTAGAATAACTTGTCCAATAAGCCTTATAATCCACCTCAACCTGAAGAATCTTTTCATCTTTCACTGTTATCTAAAACTTCTAATCTACAACATCCCAAATATTTTTTCATGTAATTATGGTAATTATTTATTTTTATTAATTTAATTATTTTTAATAACTTCCATTATTTTTATATAGAAAATTAAATCAATTCAGGGTAGGAAATCTTGATATATGTCTATCTAGAAGATGCATTATCTCAAAATTATTTCTCTTTAATTCAATGATTTTTCCTTACAATTCATGTCACTATTGAATCTAATGAAATATCATGCTATACTATAAAAAATATTTTGCACCATATTCTCTAGATTACTAGAAACAACCTCTATAATATGATCATCCATGAATGTAATGAATATATCTATGAAAATCTACTTGATGTCCAAGTATATTCTAATATATTTTTTCCTTTTCCATCATAAAATACCCATTTTTGGGGTTTAGGTAACATCCCCTGATATAATAGTGGTATTCTCAAAAAAATTATATTCCAGAAATTCCCATATTTTCCTTTATACCCTATACAATTAGAAAAAATTTATTTAATAATCATATGGTTTATAGTTGAATATTTTACTAGAAATTTTTAATACGAATTCATGATAAAATTTGAGTGCCTATAATTTAAAAATATAGATTTTTGTTAACTTTTCCTATTATTATTTAGGAATAATAAATCTATTAGACAACTGTATTGTGTATAATTAAAATCCTCTTCCTTTTTATCATATTACTATAAAAAATAATTTTTTCCATATTTAATAACTATTACTACTAGATGTTCTATTTCTTCAATAGAGTCATTATCTATAATTTTAATATTATATTCACATCATTTATCATCCCATCGTTCTTCATTAAAATATTTTTTCTTTCTTGAGTTTTTTACGTCAAGACATTTTGAAAGCTCAAATTTCAACATTTTTTTATAGGCCTCTTTAACCATTTCCCCACTTATTAGTGTCTCTTTACGTTTTCCAACTAAATCCTTGTTGTTTATAATCATTTTTGATTTGTTTTATACAAATTTCCTCCTTTTATGGGACTATTAAACCCCTCCCTAGAATAAAGTTCTTATTTTATTTTAAATTTTATATATATTATTTCCCTCAGTGTACGCCTTAACTTATTCAGATTTCATATCCCAATTCTTCTTCTCAATTTTTTGTTCATTACCTAATTCTATAATTAATGATTTTATGGAGGACTACGATGAATCATTGTGGTATTTAAATCCTGATTGACAATATATGTACAGTAATATGGATGGGAAATTAGAGTGGTCATACATATAGATAGATATAATAGAGATGGTCTCATGGTTCTATTGCAACCATTATTTAATTGAAAAATACCATTATATTTATTGATTACACCACCCTACACCCATTACTATATATAAGTTGGATGAGGTATCAATATACTTAATTACTAAAATACCTCATACCCATAAAAGATGATGTTATATCTAGTTCATGATTGAACTATTGAAAAAATACAACCAGTTCATAGTGATTATGAATGTTATGAAATTAATGTACAGTAGTAGATTGTATGTATATGATGTTGTGATAATCTATGGTGTGACATACTCTATCATATCTATTCAGTTCCCCCCCCATTTCATATCCAAATTATAGAAGGTCCTTTAATAAGAAATGGGAAAACATGTGATGATAAATACATTGTACCACCCATAAATAAATATAAAATGGGAAAATAACTATATTCTACATCATTTTCCTCAATCATGTGTCCTCGCTTTCGTTGTGTGTGTGATGCTAGTATAAAATTGGTCAAGTTTTCTTATACTAATGTTTCTAGTATTCTATATTAATGGTCTTATTCATGTATCTCAGTAGACAATGGTTTTGTTCTTCCCTGTACTAGACGGATGTTGGTGAAACCAACCTTGTTGGACCAATCGTTGTCTAGGAGAGGGTAAAAAAGATTCAGCTGATTAAAAAGATTTTATATATGGCCCATAGTTACCCTATGTGACATATAGACCATAATCAATATTCTCTCAAATTTGATATATGTGAGAGGGTGATTCTAGTTTTCCACCTATTTGGGACATCATATATTGGGTATGTAATTGATCCTTTCCCAAAGGTATTTTAGAACTATAGAATTGATCAATATGATTGGTAAATATGAATAAAAATTCGATTTTATAGCTAAGATAATGAAAATCCATATTTTATGTCAACATTTTAAATTTAAGAAACATTTTTATGACCCATCCCATGTATTTTACAAGGACGAACTTGAATTGGAACTAGATTCCTCGATTACTAAGTGACCAATTTGAGATATTGACATATAAGATAAGGTGATATAGTAGAAAAATATTTTGTTGGGTTATGTGTTATAGAAAAAAGGTTCTTATTCTCATGAAACATGGGAGAGGGATGCCCACATGAGAAAGATATATATTATTTTGTTCATAGAATATGCATCGGGTTGAATTGTTGAAGTAAAAGGGGTATTTTTTGGAGGATTTACCCAATCATAACCTCATAATAGTGAATATTATACATTATTTTATATCATTTTATCTTAGGATTATATTATGGGATAGTTTCCATAAAAATATTAAAATTTGGGTAAACATAAGATGGAACATGGTTTAAATATGGTTATAGAAAATCATATCCAAATGACGAAACACCAGAGTGGTTTTTATTAGTGTAATTCCAATGGATGACACATGGTTTACCAAATTATGGGGTACCACCATTGATGTGATCGTGTGAAAAAAATATATCCTACAATGACGGAATATAGTATGGAAAATTGTGTAGCCAAACTATGTGGCCTATATTGAAATTAAAAATATTGAAATGTCCTCATTTCCACTAAAATGATTATAATCTCTAAATACTCTATTCTCACCCCATATGTCCTCTCACCCTTTTAACATGTGTTCCACTCCTTCTGTCTCCTCCATAATTATGTCCATGTGCTTTCTATTAAGAATCTACATTATAAAAATACGAAAATATCATCCTCTTCCTTCCTATTGATTGTTTCATTCCACTTTGGGGTTTTTCACTTCTCCCTATAGAAATAGTGGTTGGGGATTATTATTTATTGATCATTAAACTATGGGTTTTTATATTGATCAGTTTTTATGACTCTTGACAGTCCAATTTATTATTTGGAGGGTATTTACATCATAGGTACATGGTTTTTCTTTGATAAAATATGTTGATTCTATGTCTGGTACATAATTGTAATTAATATGATTTTTTTACTTTATAAAATTAGTTTCTAAAGGCTTGAATTTTTATTATATATATTTTTAAAATGTAATTTACTAATAAATTTTAAAAAATGATCATCCTTTATGTTAAGAGATGAATTTTTTAACCTATAGTTTAAATACCCCTTCTTTATTACAGAATTATTTTCCACTTTTCAATAGTTTTTAAAGGTAACCATTACATGGCCCGAAGACCAAGAGAGTTAGAGGTCCATTAAATGTTTTTAATGGGACAAATTCCCTATGACCAGAAGTCATAGTGCCTCAGAGTACCATTAAATTGTTTTTTATAAAAATTGGATCATTTAAGGAAATTATTAATTTAAGGACAATGATTGTGGATGACGTGGAATTGAAAACAAAACTAACAGTATCCTAGGGAAATAGGGTTGGTGAACATATAATTTAATGGAACCCCGCTACTGGAGGTGATAACAATGTAAATGTAATAACATCAATTGATGGTTAATTGAATTAAAACACTATTAAATAATTGACAATTTACCCCTAGTTATTGATTTTATTTATTTAGGTTCTCTACCATTGGTTTCTATATGATTTCATCCCATCTGATTATTTAGAAACCACTCTTTATTTATATTTTATTACTTTTCTTAAATCCTTATTAAAATATATTTAAATAGTTTTGATTAAAATAAAATAATCAATGTTAAATTTATTAGTTATATTGAAACATTAATTTTTAGTCATGATAACATATGTTCCTTATGTAACTCTTGGTAGAATCCATCAAGGTTTGTTGTGAACAAACATTGTATAAACCTGGATGTATGAAAACATTGTTTTTACTAATTGTGGCCACAGAAAGCCTTACCTTTGAGGTGTTTATTACACATTTGAGTCTTGTTCATATATATAGTGGTTATATGATTGTGCAATGATTCCACATATCACAGGGAGATATGTTTTGGGTAGTTTTTTTATTTTATTTATAGTTCAAAAACTATTATATTTTAACATGTATCTCTATATAGTCTTCCCATCCCTTCCCACTTTCATTTTGAAATATTCTTTTACATATATCCAACTGGTTAGTTAATTACCCCATTACATTTTAAGTATGTTATTTTCTCCTTTTTTATATAATGTTGTGGCACAGTTTTCAACAAATTGAAATAATGCTCTATCAATGTAAGGAGAGATCATTCAAGGTTCTTTGTCCAAAACCATAATTTAATTGATCATTTTGGAAACCCATTAAAATGGTGTGTTTCTAATATTCCATTGAACGTTTACCATCCCATGGGATTAAATAATTCCCATCAATCCTTGTTGGTTATTTATTTGACTGATCAATTCAAGGGATGCTTGGGTTAGCTTATGAGGAAAATATTATAGAATAATATCCCATTATAATAGGTGTTCCTCATAAAACATCATATATAGTCTGAGATATTTCTCCAAAAATGGAAATTCAGATGGGTTATTTTTTTATTATAGTATTAGGTCTCAAATACTAATGGTTTCCCATTGGGGTGAAAGTGATTATTCCACTAAATAGTTTCATTTGTCTATGTGAGGAGGGAACCAAATGATCAATATAGGGTTTCCCCTAGAGGATGATGGTATTTACCTCAATGGTTGGTGTCAACACAGGAGGATACATTAGGTATTCCTTAAGACCCTAAAATTGTTTCCTATGATAATCAAACCATATTTAGGTGGCCTCATTGTTCGAAATTTCTGTAATGGAAAAAACAGACAAAAAATGTTGTCTATGAATGTCCTATTATTGGAATGATACCCCTAGATTTCTATTAATTAGTTGGGGTTTCAAGGAGGGTAATAACAAATATCAACTTATTATCATCAAGATAAACCACAATACAATATTTAAATACCACAAGGCTATTGTATTTTCTTAATGTAACCCCAAAAGTAAATTAAAATGGGATCACTTTCAAGCTATGTTAACAGAACATTCTGAATAATTTATAAAGGCCAGTGTGGTGATCATACTTATAGTGGGTCTATCCATAACATTATCCAAATTTAAATCTAATATTATAACACAAAAAATATTGAAAATGTGTTGTTTGGAAGATTATGAGGTTGTTATAAAAATTTTCATGATGAAGGGAATTACTTGGTAGAATTATACATTCGGGGAATTATCTAATGGCAGTTACTTATTCATTATTGGGAGACATTAATATTTAGTTGTACAAAATTTAACCTAATTGATATAGAGGGCCTAAAAATAATTGTTTCATTAATTATTAGCTTTATGTCTAGCCTTAGAAAATTATACTTTTATAAATGGTTATTCTGATCACTGATGTCAATGTAGTTCCTAGGTTTTTTTTAATTATCTATATGCAGGAAATTTTTTATATGCAATTTTGGAAACAAAAATCTTAAATAAATTTGGATTTAATCTTGTTTTCAACTACATGTTTCACCATTTTGGCATGGTTTTGATGCAACATTCATAACACATGTTTATATGTACTGTTTATCTTTCTTAAACGTTGGATATGAGTAAAAACATGTGGATCCAATCTAGTAAATTTAACATAGTTATATGTCAACACATCTCAATGAATAATAGTGGAAATTAATTTATCAATGGTTGAAGGGATGTCCTTTATATTTTCCTCTCATTATTCTATATATTCATTAGGACCTGTAGATGGAATTTCATATTGAAATTCATGTGGTGATATTTAATTTCTTCCATGTACAACAAGACTACATTCATTTGAGGAATGAAATTGTTCACTGGGTGCAGATGACAACTTGTGGATGGTGGAAAATGTTCACAATTCCCGTATTATTTATAAATGATAATTTATTACCAATAACATATCTCTGGATATTTTGATGAAGTATAATTCAAGCTGAAATTCTAGTGGCCGAGATTCTTGGAATGATTGATATGTATAAAAATATTAGGGTCTATTCATTCATTACTATATGTTTTATAATGGACAATACATATTACAAATCATATGATTGAACATCCATTATGTATAATATATAATTAAAAACAATGAATTGATGGCTTTATAAATCAATATCATTTCCTTGGGGAGATTAATAGGGAGTTCAGAATATACATTGAGTTCACATTGGGTTTTACATAGTAGCTTCCAATAAATTATGGAGAAATATTTATGTGAAATTATTTATTAATGAAAAATTCTATTCTTATTTGTATAATTATAATTCAATGTACTTTTATTCATTAAATAAAAAATGGGGTACATCATCATATAGCACCCTAACCTTCCCATCAACATAGTGTTTTAAATATGTGAAATTATATCATGTTATAAATTTTAAATATGGTTATTTTATAAATAAAAAACATTCATAAAACCATTCTAGTAGATTTCAAATCATGTTAATCTTAAATTAAGCATGCAGCCTGAGACTTCATCAAAAGTTTATTATTATTGAGGAGTATTGTAATGAAAAAAACTAATTAGTTTAATATGGATCACACACATCCCTTTTTATCATTTAATATCATAAATAATTCATAAATCATGATATTTTAATTTTCAATTTGAATTAATTTCTCCAATGAGTATTTTCATAACATTTATTAAGTGGTGCATAATTTAATAACATAATAATATTCATTGGATTGTAATAGTTTTTAATATTCATTTATATTATAATATTATTTGTAAATTGATTTCTATATTTATTAGTTAATATTTTCACTTATTTCATGTGGATTGAAATTTAAAAAAAAGTGTACTCATTAATTAATTCTCATTTTCATATTCTAAACAATGTAAGGGTTTATATCAAAATCTAATTTTATTTGAGATTGGTTATACATGAATTTATATTAATGAAATTTTTCATAATTATATAATAAATGATTTTCTTTTTCTTCATTTTTTGTTATTTATATATTTTTCACGTAATAGTACCATTTTTATAATCATAGGTACCTAAAATGAATAATAATTGTTTTTAAATAAAATCCATATTTATTTATCTATTGGGTAAAAAAATCCATTTTCATGCCAAAACAATGTTTTATAATGAGAAATAAACAAATAAAATCATTGTAAAAATGTTTAAATAAAGGCATTTTTACCCAGGTTTTACTTTTTTTTCACAATGACATAAATGTAATAATCATGTCATTTTCCAAAGAAAATTATTTAGGATATTACTATAAAAGAAAGAGGAATAATTATTTTAATATGTGAAACATGTATATAATTTCATATATTCATGGTCATAGAATGATCTAGAGCTTCCATACAAATTATGAGTGGTCATTTTCAAACAAAAAAAAATTAAAATGTTTTATGAAATTTTAGAATTAAAAGGTAATTTTCATAAATGAAAACCTTATTTTCCTAAAGAACATGTTTAAAAATATTTTCATTGTATTTTTAAAAATCATTGAAAACACACAATTATTTTATATATGCTCTACTTGGTAAATTATTTATTTATACCATCCTTATTCTTCTTATGGATGTATTATGATTATTTCCTCCTAGGATAGTTTTGACACTCACTTGTTTGATTCATTTTTTTCATCATTAACCTTATCTTAAATTACTCACCTTCATATAATCAGAGGACTTTAAATTTCTTTCTATTATATATACATTTTATTATTTATACAATTATTTATTATACCATATCCGATTTCTATAAAATGTGTTTCAATATGATACTAATTTGATTTATTATGGACGATTTGATAATCCATTTATGTTTTTCAACATAGATATTTTATTGTATAACATAATATTCATGAAAAAAATATATTAATAAATATATGAGGAATAATGTAGAAATAAAATTATAGATGGGTATTTGTTATAGGTGTCCCCTCAATACATTGGATGTATAATGAGTTGAATGGGTTTTCTTGAACTAATTAAATTTGAATTTAGTGTATACCTACCCATCAGTTTTAAACTATCATGAGGATGTTCTTGATGGTCTATTTTATCCCTATTTTTAGATCATAATTTCTAATAATTAATATTTTACTCTATAGAGAATTTATTTTTTATAATGAATGATAATTTCATAATGATATTATCTCTAAATGCTTTTCATTCTCAGTTCATTGATTAAGTGAAATATTTTTTAGTTACTTACCTATCAATATTGATAATTGATTAGAAAGTTAATAAAGTGAGGATATTGATTAAAATCATTTTATTTTTCAGTTATTTACCTTTTCATATATATTATGTTACTTTTCTATCTTAAATTTAATTTGCTTTTACTTATTTAAAATTCCATTGTGATCAGTTTAATTGATTAATGATTGATTTTCTTGTACATAACTCCTTCTATAAATTTGACTTCACCATTACTTTTTTAATTTACTAGGAATCTAGGATGGGTACTATTAATGATATAAAATGAAATTCTAGAAGGAATAACATTATTATGGAATGAAATTATGTTGTATTTTTTATTTTAAAATGTATAATTGTAATCATGTATGTTTCTATTTTACTAATTATACTAAACTACTTGATCATTTTTTTTGAAATGTTTAACACCTAAAAATTCTAAAATAATAATTTTTAATACTATGAAATACAAAACACCAATGTTAATCTAGTCATGAAATACATTTCTTTAAATTTAATGTCTTTAGTAGCTTTCAAAACATATAACCCTACTTCCAAATGTACACGAATGTAGTATACTATTATAACATAACAATTATATTAGAGTTTATGAATAGTACTAAATAATTAATGGAAATTATCGTTATCTACTGAAAATAAGTAAAAAATAATAATTGAAAATAAATTAAAGGTCATATAAAAAATAGTACTTATTTAAAATATGGTTTTTCAGAACATTGATTACATAATTTATTGATAAATATTTTTTAGATATCAAAATTTTATTTGATAAAATAAAATTCATTTTTCATATTAAAATATAAAAAATTTCATAATGTGATTTTTTTGGAATTTGTTTGAGAAGTTTAACATTTTTTATGAATAATGAAAATTATTAAATATTAATTGTAAAATATTTTTTTGTTTATTTTATTATAAATTAATATTATTCTTAAATTAGTGTTAATGTTAAATTAGTTCTGTAATATATCAATAAATATTATATATATAATTTTAAATAATTTTTATATTTAATTTTTATATAAAAAATTTTAATCATTTGATTATTTTCTCTTTGAAAACTTGATTTCTCATCGCATCCGTGGGATTATTTTTAAATTATATTTGTACACTACATAGAATGAAATTTTGAAAAATAGATTACATATTTAGAACCTATATAATTTATATTATCCAATATGGCCTACCTAGTTTTTTACTAAAGTAAATATTAAAAAATTTATTTACTATGGTTAAGGTAAAAATGGGTTTATTATGCGTTAAACTAAAAATGATAAGGTTTAAAATGACCAATGAAATATTCAAAAATATATTTTTCAGAAATATTTCAATATTATTATTTCTATGACTCAATAATAATCTATTTGGGGCCATTGTGGTATGGAAAAATATTGGTATTCCTTTTTTCTTTTCTATAATTAGAATAGTGAGACACACCTCACTTATAAAATGCCACCCCTCTCATCTCTTATTAACAAGTTCAAACCCTTTTAATACAACCATTCCCTATTGAAAAATTTTCCTATCATACTTCATCGAACAATCATTATTTTTTCATTAAAGTCATTTTCGGAAGTATTTTGGTGAAATCCCCATGAGGTTAATAGAAGAATAGGTAATGTTTTTATCCGAAAATTTTTATTTTTCAACCTCCTTCAAATCATTAATTTATTATTAAACCATGCCTACATAATAACCTTTGTCTAATAAATATAAATAAATATTTTTATGTTAAGGAAATTTTTGTAATCCATCATCACATCCATCAAATGGGTTATGAAATCATCACTTGTTTTTGCGGTGGACTACCACCTCGTGAATCAATGTCATTCATTTTGTCATTACTACCTATCCTGGTTGGGTATGATAATGGATATATAATATATATATGAAATTAATAATATTAATATTTAACTTGATTCCTTACATAATATATTCCATGTTAACCTTCCATTTCATTGCTGACATGATAACGATGGTCTTGTATATGCCAGACTACTACCTCACGAAGTGATGTGAGTCGTTTTTCACTAACACTTTATATGGAATGTAATACATATAAGCATAATGAATATATCTGATATTCAGGAAATAATTATTATATTAATGACTTATTTTTTGATCTAAAAATATATTATATCATTTAATTTTTTACCATTTCACTCATTGAAATATGATAACGTCCTTCGTCTACGTGTGGACTATCACCTTTACGAAGTGATGCGATTCTATTTTTGTCACCACATGTCATTAATGATATATATAAGTATATTTAAATATATAATATATTATTTATGACATTTTTATCATTATTTAAAAATAAAATATATCTTATATCCTTTCTATAATGATCGTTGAAAATTAGAAATGGCACACTTGCATTCGCACGATCTACTATCTCCATCATCGTAACATACTTCATTTATCAGAACCAACTTCTATCATTTTTATAAAAAAATTAAATTATGTATAAATATTATAATAATATAATGAGTACTATTATTTAGTTAATGGAAATATATAATATTCAGAAGAACCATAACATTCATATTATTAAATGACTGAAAAAAGGTTAATTGACACAAGAAACAGTGAAAATAATGAAATCTAACTAATTAATGGATGAATAAATGCTATAAAAGTCATTTTATGATATTTTAATTATTCATTTTCATTTAATATAATTTCATTACTTGTTTAATACCATTATAAAATAAGTTAACTCATGATCAACCAAAAGTTAGCGTGAGGTTAGGCATTTCATAACTAAATATACATTTATCTGGTTGAAAATCAATATTATTTTTTATTACATGCTAAGATAATTTATGTTGTAAAGTATTATTATTTTATTTTTCATTTACATTTGATTTATTTGTATTTTAATTTTATTCACACAATAACTTCATTGATTAATCCCTACATCAATAATATGATCTTTGTAAACAATTTCACATCAATTTCCCTTTATTGAGGCATATTATATTTTGATGCACCTAATGTTATTTATATAGTTTATGTACTATATTTTTTATATATAATATCATGAATACTTCAAACATCATATTTTTTATGTGTTTGAATATTAATTATTTCATATAATTTTATTTTATATGAAAATTACTAAGTGGAAAATAATTTCATAACTCAATTATTTTTCATTGGGATGTATTACATATTAATTTTATATGATATTATATGATTATGTGTGTGTTAGATTTTTAATAAATCACTCTATATATTACATTTTTTATGTTGAAGTAAATTTCATAAAAAAAACAACCCACTTGTTAATTGACACATCAATGTTGTGAGCTCTCAATTGGTTTATTTTAAAATCTCATTTTAATCGAGATTGTTTCCACAAGAACTCCTATTGAAGGAAATTATTTCATCCCTATTTAGTGTACCATTTAATGTTTTTATCCATTTTTTAAATAAATTTTTTATGTAACCATTTTTTTATTATAATATTTTGTATTTAAAATGATTGAATTTTTTTATTAAAATCTAAATTCATTTCTTCCTTCAGTCAAAAATATGTTTTCTTCCAAAAAAATGTTTTCAAATAATTTTCTCTGTAAATTGTTTAATAATTTCCAAATTATTTATAAAATAAAATTTTACCAATTTATACATTAAAAAATTAAAAGGAATCTATATGATGTTCTGAATACATGTCTTGTATGAATTATACAAATAAGGTTAAAAGAATATTTGTTTTGACGTACAAGATATTTATTAAATTTATTTTCAAAATGAACACTCAATGTTATAAATATTCCATTATTGGGTTAATCTATTATTTTCAAGTAAAATTAATTTTAATTTTTTTTGAACATATAGAGTTTAAAATTGATTTTTTAACAATAATTTATATATTCCTAAAGAATAGATTTAAATATATATTTATGGCATTCCAATTCAACAATGAAAAAACCCCTATATTATTACTCTAGTGGGTATATGTTTTATTTAAACTCTCTTTATTATTTATATGAATAGTTTACATTTATTTTACAAAATTAAATTATTGAAATTCACTTTCCAGATTCATTTTTATATTAATTATCATTCCCTTGAAATATTGACTTATTTGTGATCATTGGACATAAAATTTACCACAAATATCCCCATTATTTATCATAGACATGTTTATTTTTTGAAATTTATATCATTTATACATATTGTGTTCTACATTAAATATTATTTGTTTATCTTGGTATATATTAATAAATACATATTCTTTAATCCATATGAATATTTGATGCCAAGACGCATTATTATTGAATTATATTGATAGTTTCATATTTGAGTAATGGGTTAGAACTAATGTTATAGGTGGGGCATAGTTATAGATAACATCATGATTCATTGGTAGTCACATGAGGTGAATGAGTTGCATATACTTAATTAAATGGTTTTTTGGTGTATATCTACCCAACAGTTTTATAATGTCTTGAGGGTATATATTGAATGAATAGGTATCATGATGGACAATAGTTAATAATATTCAATGTGGATATTTCAATTCTTTAATTGTACATGACAATTTTTCTATGATATTATCACAATATTCATTTCATTCTTAGTAATTATTAAATATCAGGTGTTTTCAGATATTTTCGTTTCTATATTGATTATACATAATCCAGTTTTGAAAGTTATATAGATAATTAAATGAAATTATTTTTTAACATCAACCTTTCCATAGTGAGTATAACTTATCCTATTATGATATTTATGTTGTTTAAATTGAAGGTGTACTCATTTATTTACTTTCTCATATAAATTATACTTATTGATTTATGATAATATCTGAGTATTTGAACTCACACTTATTTTAGTTATTTTCTAAAGAACTTAATAACTATAATTTGAATTATATTCAAATATATTATACAAGGAATAACTATATTCATGAAAAAAAATTAATATTATTTTTCAATTATAATATAAGACTCAAGTATATATCTTGTTTACTAAGACTGATAAACTAGTCAGTTCATCTAGTTAAGATTATATGTGCCTTATTCATATGTAATAAATTACACACCACCTCTCTTACGACCCAATCTTGACGTTCATAGAAATTACATTACTTTTTTGGAATACGAAATACATGAATAATACAGATGCCCAAAGGCCATATTAGTTTAGTGTCTTTAGAGTCCTGGAACATAATACTCTAAAATGGTGAAATATTTTCAACGTGTCCCATAATGTTATTCACCTTTCATTTTACTACCTCAAACCTTTATTTATATCCTGGGAAAAATAAAACATAAAAACGGTGAGCTCAAATTCTCAGTGAGATTAAACATTGAGAACATAAAATAAACCATAACATATCAATGTAAATATATGAACATTATGTATAAATATTAAAATCATGGGTCGTGATATAAATCTTGGTATTTCTTAAAGAATAGATCACAATAGAACTTTAACCATGATGAATGAATATTGTCAAAAAAATTGATTTTTTAAAAACAAATATGCTTATAATATGATTTCTACAGTATCCAAGGCATTCTTATCCAGACCATTAGAATGGAAATATACCTTTATGAAACAAGGCTTCCATATCATTTCATCCATGTATTAATGAACCATATTTACATGTCATTCCCATAATGTTTATCTCATGAGTTATCAATCACTACCCAATGTATTAGAGGGATATATAGGTTCTACCCATCTCATAATGAATCCATTATTATGTGTTCCACAAAATAAAAAATCATTTATCATAGCATAACCCTTGAAATAAATTGGGTTTCTTAAACAACATTCCATCATAATAAATTGAAAATTAATGTATTTCATAAAAATAATTCTATAATAAACACAATCAAATCAAATTAATTATATGAATGTAAAAACAACCCTATGTCTTTTTAGATGGAAAATACTTCTGATAAAATATTTGAATTTAATTACTGAGGAAAATATCCATTATTTTCAAAAATATTGTCTTTTTTCAAAATGCCACATAATTTTAAAAGAAAATAATTTGGTTTTAAATAATGTTGAAATATTGTATAGGATGCTTATTGAAAATAATTATTCATGAAACCTTAAAATTTCATTCATGTCGTATAATTTATGAAACATTCTTCTCGTACTTTTTCCTAAAAATTCAAAAAGTACCTCATACCAAAAACCACAAATGATTCCATTAATAATATTTAGTAAAAATTCAAAAATGGGTATAATTGAAATTAAAAAACTATAGAAGGATATAAATAATATTTTTTAATACATATTTTGGAATCATGGATGTGAATGATAAATATACCCCAGTAAATACTTATCAATAAACAATATCGGTTAAAAATGAAATTAATAACATATCCTTTACCATAGGTCTAATATGATTCCTATGTTTCTAAACCTCTACTATAAATATTTATAAAATATTATTAACATACTACAAAATCATGGTCATCATATATTTTCATATTCTCTTTCTTTTGTTTGTAATAATTTATTATTACTTGTTATTCGAGTTTTAACTGATGTATAATGGTGTGCATGTCTAGTCCAATAAGATTTGGTTCTCTATCTTAGGTAATATTTATATATTTATTATATGAAATTAACATAAAAATACCACATATTAATTATTAACATTTATATAATAATTCTGGAGTGGTTATCAGATTGAACGAATAACATCGCGTCGTGGAGATGGTATGCCATACGTACACAAAAGCGACGATATCATTCTGATAATTGTTGAATGATATTGATTTACAGAGTGTAATATATTTGAAAATAAATTTAATTTTATAAATATAATATAGAGTTATTACATTAATTTTTATACCCATCCATGTAATTTTTTGTTGAAAAACAGAAACACAACGACATAGAGACGATAAGCCTTATATAAGCACGCGTGGTGATTTCTTTTTTCTTATATTGGATGAAAAGTTGAATATGTGTGTTTCATAATTATAATAACATCTAAATATAAATAATATACTATATTTATTATTCTATAGTGAAACAAATCATTAATTAAAAGTAGAAGTAGATGTAAAAATGAAAGAATCAATAGAGGAAATTCCCTCTTCTTTGGCATGCTCTCTTCAGAACACATCTTAATGGAACTAGAGATGGTCATTAGAGAATAATAGAACCTATATAATGTTACTATGGATTTTTATATAATTGATTGAATGGGGATGGAATACATTTAAAGATTAATTAGTTGTCGATAAATGAGGGAAGAGGTGTCATTTTAAGATTATGGGGAGTGGAACCTTTTGAAACCTCAAAAATATTCATTTATATTAAAATCAAACCCAATAATAAACCCCCAATATGACCCAATTTCAAATACAAGATTATATAGGCTTTTAATATAATCTTCCAATAAATTTTATACAAGTTTTAATTCCCATTAAATCCTTATCTTTTCAATTTAATAATTAATTATTCGATTTAATTTTAACAAGGGGATCAAATATTTCAATATTAAAATGGTATAATATTTACTTCTCAGATGTCACATAGATCATAAATAAATGAATTAGAACATTTTTGACCATAATAATTATTATTATATATTGTTAAAAAAATTAATATTTTTAAATAATTTAAAAAATATTTATTTTGAATGAATTTCAATTGTTTCAATTTTGAGACTAATAATTTCATTTATTTTTAAAAATGTCATGATAATATGTTATCCTTGAAAAAAAATATTTTATACTCTCTCTAAGGGGTCAAAGGATAATTTAAAATTTATTGGAATAATAAATTATCCCAAATTATATTTATTTTAATACTCTTAGGAACATTTATTGGATATTTCCCTTAATAAAATAATGACTACATCAAAATTTTGTAATTATTTAATATACATATTTGATGAAGAAAAATTAACAATAAAATACTATTATGTAGATAAAATATCTATATTTCAGAATAAAATATGTAGTCGAATTTATCAACCTGAAAACACAACATTTAAAGTTGAATACTTATTAATGTATGTATGTGATGATTTTCACATTACACTAAAAAAAATAATATAATAGTCATAATCTATTCCATATGGATCCAAAAAGAAGATAAATAGAACTGTCGATTATTATGGTCAATATATACTCAGCTAATAAAATTTGGTAAACATTTTTTCCATTTAATGGTTGTTATCATTTTAATAAAAAATTGTTCATTGATTTTTCATCCATTAAATAATTTCTGCATCATCCATATATAAAATAATATTGTAATTATTTCTCACCAAAAAATTAAAAAAAATTAAAAAAATAAATATAAACATTTTATTTTTCAAATATAAATTTATAGTCGCATATATCTTCTATATATTCTAACTGTAAATATTATATATTATCCAAAACAAGAATGTGACATCTTTAAATTATCATTAAATAAAATATTATAAATACAATAATATCACTCAAATGACCTGGAAATGACAAAAATAAATCAATATCTTGGAAATATGTTTATTAAGTTAAAATTTAATATTTATATTCAATAATACCACCCATGTTTTGATATGTGGATTCATAATCGATATTAAAGATGATGAAAATGACACTTTATGTCTTTCTTTGATATAAATATTATTTCAGTCATTTTAATAGGAAAGTGTCAATTACGTGACATAATTTAGATCCTTATTTGTTTAGGTTCGAGTTACATTCCATTAAAAATTTCATTGTTTTTGTCATTTTATAGTCATTATAATTTTATTTTGTAACTAAATTACCTAATTTACACTTTATAGTGGTAATAAAATTTACCATGGTTACTATTCCTATTAGTATGAACTAAAAGAAACCTAAATTAAAAATTTAGACCTCATACATCCAAATTTGAAATCCATTTTTCAATATTTAATAAAAATTGTTTCAAAATTAAATTAAAAATAAAACTGTTAAAATGTCATGAAAAATGGTTTTTTTTGGGAAAAATTCCCCTTTTTGAATGGAAAATGTTTTTATAATGAATTTATGTATAACATAATTTTCAAAAACCATAATTGGATAAAAAATAACTATTCAATGTTTTAAAAGTAATAAAAATCCTTGTTTTACTATAAAATACCTTTAAACTAATCAGTATTTTCACTATTAATCAAAAAATGAAACTTACCAGAAAGATACCAAAAACTCAAATGAAGTAAATTATTTTATTTTGAACAAAAATAATAATTTTATTTTATAATATTGAATTTTAGAAATTTACAAAAACAAGATTTAAAAGGGGTTGCATCATCAAATGGCGGAAAAAATGCATTTTTTAATAACTCTTTTATCCAAAAAATTGTTTTTTTTCTAATATCATGTTCTAACAAATAAATAAGATGAATATTAATGTTATATAAAATTAATAATTTCGTCAACAATATTCATAAATTCTAGTTTGTATCAAATTAAATATTTTTTTAAAAAAATTATATGGGTTTTTAGTGAAACTCGATATTGTTTACAATGAAAGCTATCAGGGATTGTCCCTCCTGTGTGTAATAGAAGACAATTTAGTGTTAAGTTTCTTGAAATATTCCTTTAGTGTTTTTGATAATATAATCCAACCATATTTATCTCACACATTGAAAAATATCATATACTTAGAATTATTTGAAATTAATTCTGTCAATAAAACGGGAAATTGTGTGTAACACAATACAAGAATAGTATTGTGTATACTACAAGTGGATACAGTGTTGCGTATAGCACCACAAAATTTTGGAGTATCATACAACATAAGCTATGAATTAAATTAAAGAGAATCTATATCATAAAATCTCATCAAGTTACATTTTACCCCCGTAAAATGAATTTCTCCCTCAAAATTCTATAGGGTTATAAATCGTTTTCTATATGAAATATTCATTCATGGAAACCCACATCATAAAAGGGATACTAAAACATCATTTTAGAAATAAAATTTAGAAACATAGAGGTTACCCATTGTAACTCATCACTGGGTTTCAACATAGGAGAACATTGCTGGGATGGGAAACATGGATATGGAAGAGAAATATAGCTATCATGTTCTCATGGATAATGATAGGGAATATGGTTTGGAGAAAGTTAAGTACCAAAACCCATAAATCTATGATGATTTAAGTGACTGTTATATTCATCGAATATGAATGTACTAGGATAATTTTTTTAGTTTCATGATCTTTTTCCCAAAGTTGCTAAATTTTTTCATGATGAGAAATACATACTTTATTTCACTACAATATCATTGTTGGTCATTAACTAAACAATTTATAGTGCATATCTTATTTAATGAAATGAAGTTGAATTTTTCATTCTTGATATGTTAGCAAATCACATGATAGAACGTTAAGTCATTCCATCTGTCGGAACAAAAAGGCTAGAACATGTTACTAAATATGCATAGATCCACATACAAAGATATAATACATTAATCTAACAAACCTCAAATGGAATAAAAATTATACTTTCTATAAATGGATAACATTACAATCCTTGAAAAAACTGAAAATATAACACTTTATAAAGAGATAAACAAAACTGACTTAACATTTGTCTCCCATATCTAATTTGGAAGTTCATGGTTGTCACATTCTTAAGAATTGAATTCATTAATCATGTATTCTCTAGAAACATGATAATAACATTAATTACCTTATAATATTATTGAAAACATGCATTCTGTCAAAATTTTCTCTTTCCAGACACCAAAATACCCAGAATTCTATGTACTAAAACCATAATATCACTTAGTCCTCATATCAGTCATGAGATCATTTATACTATAAAACATATATTTATCTCCTTATCCCTTCATTATGTGAATATCATGTGCATTCCAAAAATATTTCAATCACGTTTCATAGTTACCAATTCCATATAATTATGGAAAACCACAATGGACTAATATATATATATATATATTCCAATATTCTTTAATATTTTAAATGATATTCAACAAAACTATTTTGGAATCACATTACATAAACACATAATCATTCCACCACATAGTTGTCACACTCAAAATCGACAATAGTGATCACATGTAACATATCGTTGCCTTTTTCCTTAAGAGGTTCCTGACATCAATCACCATTAACCTTTGGATTATGATTTTTTTAGAATAATGTCCAATTTACATACACTTGTATCATTGAAGTGTTTATGGTGAGTTCTATGTAGTCTTTTCTCTATTCACAACATTATTTTCATTACATCAGCACACAACTACTCAATGATCTTCTTTTCCAAACATTAAAATTTTGTTATTCTTTTTATGACAACATCCACCATGGTTCTATCCAAACATTAATCATAAGTACATGTTCTTCTTATTTTCACCATTGTTTTGAATTTTTCCCTTAAAATCCATATTTTTTTCTTTTCAAAAACATGATATAGATATGTAACACCAACATTCTGTTCTACCATGATAGTGAAAAGAAAAATCTATTAATATATATTACAGTCTCTTATAGATAATTTCCATTGAAGACTAGGTATTAAGACCCAAAATAATTGATCAACATTACTTTTTGGATGGATGATAATGCTAGAAGAATACCTCACAAGCCTTGAAAAACTCACCTCATATATACTAACAGATTCACCATCCTTTTTCCTAATATCAAGGAAATACTTTTACATATTTTTCAATGAATATGAGGGAAGTAGTTATTGAAAAACATGTTCTTGAACATGTCCCATACCTTGGAATCAATTTCATCTTGTTGCTTTGTATTCTTTACTAGAGTTGACCACTCGTGTTCTTCACCTTCTGAATGATAAACAACCAAAATTAAATGTTCTTGTTTCAAATAATGAAGGATGGGAAATATCTTTTCAATTTTATTGATTCATTGTTCAACAAAAAGAGGACCAGATGTTCCACTGAATGAATGTGGACGTTTCCTCATGAAGGACTCAATAGATTGTTTTTCCTTTCTCGGGTTATTTGGATGTCCAGAATGATTCATATATTGTGTAATTATAGAAATTAAATTTTCCATTCTATCTCCCATAACATTTTTTAGTTCAGGAGGAAAATAATTTCATTTCCCAGTGCATTGATCATTAACATAATTCCATTGGGTTCCAACCATTGTTTAAATCCCAAAAAGAATAGTATGAGAGGCATGGATCAAGCCAATGAGAAATCATAATCAGGGGGAGTACTTTCAATCTATAACATCTGTAGTTTAATCCTCTGGTTTTCAGGATCGTTACCATAATTCTACGATTGTAACATATAGTTATTCTTTTCCTTACGTACATCCCTAGACATACCTTAAAAATATTTCTAGGGATCACACTAATGTATTCACATTCTAGTTTCCAAATGATGGATAAACCATTGATCTAATCTCCACAGTAATGACCCATGATTAATGAGAATTTACATTATATTAATTTTATAGAATACATAATACATTATGAAAACAAATTCCCAAAGACAATATTTGTTTAGTGTCTTTAGAAACATGGAATATAATCTTCAAACATGGTGAATGATCATTAACATATTTCATAAAGATCAACACCTTATTTTTCTGACATAAAACCATTATTTATATCTAGGGGAAAATAAAAAACGGGTGAGCACAAATGCTGAGTAAGGGTAATCATTGAGAATATAAAACAAACCATAAATATAAAAATATAAAATCATGACCATAAAGATTAGATATCAAAATCAGGATTCATGAAATAAATATTGGTAGTTCATAATGTATAAATCACAAATGAACCATAACCATTATAAAATTACATTGGCTTAAAACATGAAATTTTGGCCAAAATAATAATATAAAATTATTATTTCCATTATATCCAAGTAATTTCATCCAAGATCATCATAGTGGATAAATTCTTTAATAAATCGGGTTTACATGTCATGTAATCCATATATTACTGAACTGGATTTACTTATTGTTCTAGTAATGTTTATATAAAGAGATATTAATCCTTATTCAATGTATTAGAGGGTGATATAGGTCCCACCCATTTAATAATGAATCCATTATTACATGTGCCACAAAAACATATATCATTTATTGTAGCATAACCCATTAAATAAAATGGGTTCCTTAAACAAAATCCAATCATAAAACATTTAAAATAAATGAATTTAATAAAAAAATTACCTCATAAACACAATAAAATAAAATTAATTATATTGATGGAAACATGTGCCTTTTTCATCTTAGATGGTAATTAATTATGATAAAACACTTGAACATAATTTCAGAGGAAAAAATTCATTCTTTTCAAAAACCTTTTCTTTTCTCAAAATTCCATGTAATTTTTTAAAAAAAATAATTTAGTTCAAAATAATCATTATGTTGTGTAGATTAAGATACATGAAAATAAGTTTTCATGAAACCATAAAATTCCATTCCTACCATATAATTTAAAAAACATTCTACTCATACTTTTGCTGGAAAAGTCAAAAAGTACCTCAAACCAAAAACACAAAATGATTCCATTCATACAATTTAGTAATAATTCACCAGTGGGTAAAATTTATGCTAAAAATTATAGAAATATATAAAGAATATTGTGAGACACATATTTAGGAATCATAGATGTGAATGATAGAAATACCACAGTAAATACTTATATCTAAACAATCTCAAATATAAAATGAAATTGCAATATGATCCTTTACCTTAAGTATTATATTTTTAATATGTGTCATAAACTCTTGTATAATGATTTATATAAAGTTAATAACTTATTCTGAAATCATGGTCTTCATATAAGGTCATATTCTCTATTGTTTGTTTGTAATAATTTATTGTTACTTGTAATTCGGGTTTCAACTCCTTTGTGATCATATGCATGTTTTGTAGAATAAATTATTTTTATACTTCTTTTCTAATATTTATATAATTATGAAATAATATTAAAATATTAAATAGAACATTTATTCATTTTTTATATTTATATAATCATGCTTGAGTGGTTATCATGTCAAATGAATCACATCATGTCGTGGAGACGGTAAGTCGTACATATGCACGAGTGACAATATCATTCCTATAATTATTGAATGATATTGATTTTCATGGTCTAATATATATCATAATTAATATAATTTTAAATAATAATATATAGTCATTACATCTATTTTTATAACCATCCTTGTAAGGTGGCAGGGAAATAAATATTACACCACGTCGTGGAGACGGTAAGCAGTACGTACGCACACATGGTAATTTTTGAATTTCGTGAGATGTATTGAAAGTTGAATATTGTGTTTCATAATTATAATAACATATAATTGTATATGTGATTCTGATTTATTATTCTATAGTGAAACAAATCATTAGTTATAAGTATAAGTAGAAAGAAATATGAATTAATTGGTAGAGGAGAATACCTCTTCATTGACGTGCTCTTATAAGATCTCCTCTTAATGGAACTAGAGATGGTATTTTGAGAAAACCATAACCTCTATAATGTGACTATGGTAGTTTTCAAGAGAAATGGACAAGGTATATAATATGGTTAAGGCTTTATTAGTTGTGGAGAAATGAGGGAGGATGTGCCCTTTTATAATATAGGCGAGGGGCACTTTTGGAAACATCAAAAACAATTATTATAAAACTAACCCGACATAAAAAACCCCCCAAATGTCCCTATTTCTAATATTAGATGATATATGGTTGTAGTATAATTTATAAATTAATTTTATATGTGTTTATTTGTCCATTTAAACCTTACCTATTCAATTTAACGATGAGTTATTCTATTTCATTTTAACTATTGTAACAAAACTTTTCAATATTAAAAGGGTAGAATATTTATTTATTTGAAATAAATTGGATCATAAATATACAATTTAGAATATTTTTGAATATATAATAATTATTATATATTTTTAAAAATGTTTAATGATTTTTGAATAATTTAATAAATCCTTATTTTGAAACAATATCAATTTTGTCAATTATGAAATTATTCATTTCATATATTTTTAAAAATATAAATATAAGATGTGATAATTGAAAAAATTATATTATCATATCTCTAAGTAGTAAAGGTAATATATAAATTTCATTGAAAAAAATAATTATCCCAAATTATATTTATTTTAGTATTATAAATACTATTAATTTGATATTTCTCTTAATAAAATAATTACTACATCAATATTGTCTACATATTTAATATACATATTTGATGAAGAAAAATTAATAATATAATATGATTATGAATATAAGTTAACGACCTTTTAGAATAATTTATGTAGTAGAATTTATCTTCTTTAAAATCCATCATAAAAAAATTTCAACTTATTAAATAATTAATGTGACAATTTTGACATTACCATAAATAAAATAATATAACTATCTTAATCATATCCATAAGTCTCGAAATAGTATTAAAAGTGACCTTTGTCTTATTAGGGTCTATATATAATCTACTTATAACTTTTATTATTATTTTTTTGGACATTTAATGGTTATTAACATTTAAATAATTATTTGTTTACTGATTTTTCATCCACTAAATAATTTATGCATCATCCATATATAAATCATTAAGGTAATAATTTATTTCAAGAAAATTCAAAAAAATTTACCATAATAATGAAATAACATAATTTTTAATAAGTATTTACACTATAACATTTCATACGTAAAACCTTATTTTAAAAATGATATTTTATCTAAAAAATGAAAATGATATCATTAAATTCTAATTAAATAAAATAGTATAAATACAATAGTATCTCCAAAATGGCCTAAAATCATAAAAAATAAATACATATTAGGTAAATATGTTTATTATGTAAATAAGTAAAAAACTTATTCATTGATACCACCCATTTTTTCGTATGTGGATACATAATTGATATTAAAGACAAATAAAATGACACTTTGTGTCTTTCATTAATTTATATATTTTTTAATTCATTTTCAAGGCCAATTGTCCATTAAATGACATAATTTAGATCCTTATGTATAAAGTGACAAATTTCATTTATCAAATAATATTTTTTCATTTCTTGGTCCTTTTGTTGTCATTATAATTTTATTTTTATCCTAAATTAATAAAATTACACTTTATGGTGGTAATAAAATTTATCATGTTTACTATTCATATTGTTCAACACTAAAAGAGCCCCATTTACCAAATTTGGACCTCTTGAATCCAAATTTTATATCCTCTTTTCAAAATTTTATAAATAGAAGTCAAAATAAAAAATTAAAATAAAACTTTTAAATTGACACGAAAACTATTTTTGGAAAAGATCCCCCTTTTTAAATGGAAGTGGTTTTTATAATGAATAATTGTATAAAAAAAATTTTAAAGACCAAATTTAAATAAAAATTAACTTATTAAAATTTGAAAACTAATCAAAAACATAATTTTACAATTTAATGGATTTAAATAAGGTCAATATTTTCACTATTCATCACACCATGAAACTTATCAAAAAAATACAAAAAATTCAACCAAAGTAAAATTTAATACTCATAACTTAAATAAGATGCTTATATTGTCAAAATTATTACTAAAAAGATTAAAAACTATATTTAATATGGGTACTCCATCAAATGGTGGAAAATTGCATTTTTTAAAAAAATATTTATTTTATCCGAAAAAACTGAAATTTTTCTTATGTCATATTCTAGAAAATAATTAAGATGAATCTTAATGTAATATTAAATTAAAAATTCATTTAATACTATTGATAATGGATATTTTATAACCCATTAAATAATAATATTTTAACAATATATTATTGTTTTGTGAAAGTCGGTATTGTGTACACCAGTAGATATCGAGGAAGGTTGATCTTGTATGTAATGCAAGCCAAGCCAATGTAACATTTAGTGAAATATTCCTTTTTTGTTTAATATATGATAATAAAAAATTATTTCATTATACATTGAAAAAAAAATCTATTATTAGTGTGGAGTGAAATGAATTTTATCCAAATAATGTGAAATTGTGTGTAACACAAGACTAGAGTAGTGTGGCGTATATTGCATGCTAATATGACATTTCATTTATTGAAACCTAATCTTGGTGTAGTGGACAACAAATTATATCAAGGAAATTAAAAATAATCTATCTCATAAAATCAAAGGGTGTTACATACTCTGATCCACTAGGCATGACATCACTATAGTTGTTATGAGTTGAAGTTTACTAGAATAAATGGAATCTAAAATTAGGAAAATATAGATTAGGGATCATAACTCTTTGATAGACATTGAGGAAAAGTATTAAAGAACATAAAAATGTTTTGGTAAAGAAGATATTATGTGGTTTTTTCACATAATAAATAACAGTATGAATATTAAAAGTGGATATGGTTATAGTATAGTTCTATACAGGTGCAATAAATTTGAAAAAAGTGCATTGGGATTGACCTGTCATCACATGGTGCAAGACAACATGCCTTACCACACAATTTTTTTTGAACTCTTGAAGGATATTCTTAGGATAATTACTATTTTCAGTTGAAAGAAAAAATATAGGATTTGAATAGATGATATAAATGAATAGCCTTAGTTATCTATAAGGAATCTTATATTGAAAATATGGTGTCTCAAAGTAGGTATAAAAATGTTTATGTGAGTAAAAAAAGGGAATAAAGTGTTTTATTTCCTAGGAAACATAAATAATTTGATAGAAAAAAGGCATGTTCTAGGTATCCATTTATATTTTTTTTTAGTTTTCGTGAACCAGAGAATTATAGAATTCAATGCCCTATTCTAAGGGCTATCCCCTAGATATATGTAGTATCTTTTTTGAAATTAATAATTTGAAATATTTATATATTTTGATTCCAGAATTATATTGTAGAAAAATATATTGAAATGGTATAATGGAAATAAAAATCATGAATCATATAATAATTGTGTATAATTTCCAAAGAATATATGTATTCCCTAATATAATTGTTATGGACACCATCATGGGTATATGAGATTAAAATTCATCATAGGTTTTATGAAGAAAACCATACTTGTTATATTTTATTTTATGATAGTCTTAAATATTATATATATTATGGGAGGCATTTACAATAATACATCCCATTTGTTTACTTTATTTTTAGTGAAAATTTTATTTAAGTAATAATTTGCATAAATTTTGTGGGAATAACTCTTTATGTATTGGTATTTTTTAGGGTGTATCCTATCATTTATGATTGGGTAATGACAGCCTATTAAAAAAATGGAATGTTATAGGAATTATATATTTTTTTTAAATGGATAACTCATTGCTTCTAGAAATCCAATATTTCTTGAACTAATAACTGAAGGGGGATAACAGTTTAACGCCTAAAACTAGCCTATGTGATGTTCTTGTTAATATTTCAGTTTTTTACAGAACTTATTTGATGAATAAATATTAATGACGAACTTGTGATTCTACTATTGAGGTTGACAGATTAGATTATTATATTGAATAAATTCAACTAAACCTATAGTTTTTGGATAATAGGTAGAGACGGATTTAATAGTATTTAAATTTTATGGATGTTATGATCTATTTAATTTCAATATTAGTGATTTAAGTATAAAAAATTCAGATTATTATACTCATTTCTTAGATTAAGTTATTAATTGGGTATTTAATGAAGCAAAAACAAAAGATAAATGTTTTATTATGTAATATACATATATCAAGTACATATAATTCTTCATATTATTATATAGTAAAATAATATATCCAAAATATTTAAAGTATATTAAAACATCAAATTGTCGAATTATCTTTATATATGATTAATCAAATGGACATTCAAATAATCATTTATTTATGTTTTTATGGTCTTTAACATTCCACTAGTGATTCAATTTTGTCTGATTAGTGACCTATACAACTCTATATAATTATTTCCACTTTTCTTCCATGTCTATATATTCAATATCAACTCATTATCTCATACATTGAAATGTAGTTCTATTTTATTCCATATGAAAATATTCAATTCTTTCTCACTATTATAAGGAGGATATTTTATTAACTAGTTTTATGATATCATATTTCAAAAATAGAATTATCAAATTGCAAACCTTTGATTGCTGAAATAATGATTAAATTTTAATGATGTAAATTATTTAACATGGTGATAATGTAACACAATGATATTATAAAATAATTACATTTCTTTTATAGTGTCTGTGGCACGTATCACTGAGAATAAACATCCTACCAAATATATTTCTTTAAATTTAATATCTTTTATAGGATGCAGAATTTGAAATACTGAGACTGATTAAACATTAATGTAATATATCACTAGAACCTATATATTAACAAAGAAGGTATGAATAGTAATAACTAAACTTTTAAAATTATGGTTAACTGTTAAATAGATATAAAATAATAAAATTTTAAAAAAAGGAAATGTATTTTGATAAATAGTATTCTTTTTATAAAAGATTATTTTTTCATGCTTTAGAAACGTGATTTCAAAATAATTTCAAAAAAAATTATAAATCTAATTTTATAAAATAAAATAAATTTTTCAAATTCTAAAATAGTAATTTGATAAGGTTGAAATATGGGTTTTCTTTAAAGATGTTCATAATAGTGAAAAATATTGAATTTTAATAAAAAAACCTATTTTCCATTTAAATTATATATCAAGATAAATTATATTTTAAATTAGAAATATGTAACATTAATTCAAATTTATATCAATTGATACCATTTAGTTAATTAGAATAATTTTAATATTTATTTATTATAGAAAATATTTTTAAACTTTTGATCATTTTCACCTTGAAAACCTAGCATCATATTATGTATTTGGAATTAATTTTAATTAATATTTTTTCGTTTCTAATAATGGGATTCATAAAAACAGATTAAATATTTATAATAAAAAAATATATATTATATAATAATTCAGAATTAATAAATTTTTAACATTTAATATTATAAATAGTAAAAATTATTTGTCATGGTTATGCTAAAAATGGGTTTACACGAGGTTAAACAAACATACTAAGGGTTAAAATGACAATAAGAATCTATAAAATAACTTTAATTGATATATTCAATTTCTATAATACATTATTCTCAATAATTATCCATTTTAATACTTTTTTATGTATAAATCGTTGTTAAATTTTTTTTTGGATAAAAAGTATCCAAAGTTCCACTCACTTCATTTATTAAAGGACACCCCTCTCCTCTCATCATCACACATTCAATCCTTTTAAATTTTTCCATTACCTAAACCAATAATATCTAAAATAACCTCATATAATCGTATAAGACATATTGAGGGTATAAATGCAGTATTTTCATCCTTTTGGTGTAAACCTAAGGAGTGTACTCGAGGAAAAGGTAAAATTTTTCATCAAGTGTTTTTATTTTATTTCAAACATCACATCCTTCATTATATAAAAAATAATTATGATATTAAAATTCAATATATTAAATATTATTATATTTTATATGTTAGTTAAATTACCTATAACCATCCCCACTCTTATCAAATAGGTTATAAAATTACCATTTGTGTGTACTATATACTACTCCCTCGCAAATTGATGGCATTCATTTTTTCCGTTACCAACTCTCATAGTTTGATATGATGATGGATATAAAGCACCTAAATTGTATTTATAAAAACATTTACCATTTTATTCATTATATAATATATTCCCTATTTTAATTTCTATTTCATAGGGGATACGATAATGTCACACACGTGTACAATGGACTGCACTATTGCAAAATGAGGCGATTCATTTCTTAGAAATGCTTTTCAAGGAATGTACTAAGGATAATGATAATGAATATATTGTATAAATATAATATATATAATTTTTAAATTATAATATATCATTTTCTTCCAAACATTTAAACTAATTGAATGATGATAACATTGTATGTTTATGTGTTGATTATTTCCTTCTTGAAGCTGTGTGGCTCTCTATTCATTACCAAAGCACATGGATGATATATAGAAGTATATTAAAAGAATAAATATGGTATTTATAATATTATTATCAATATAAGAAGATAAATTATTACATAACTCTATTCCATAATGAATGTTTAATGAACGGAAACAATAGACATAAGTACGTACGACCTTCGGTCTTTATGATCGTAATGTACATCATTTCCGAGAACCATATTTCATTAATTTTCTTAACATTATAATTTATTTTTAAATACAATAAATTTTTCATGATTTTTATTTTTTATGTAATGGAACAATATAACATTCACATGAACTGGAACATTCATAACAAACCTTGAATGAAAAAATAAATCATTTAATAATTGAAACAATGAAAATAGTGAAATATTAATAATTATTGGTTTATAAGATTTTATAAAATTATAATATAATATATTATAATTATTAATATTGTTTTAATATATGTTATTAACATGTTTAAAACCACTCCAAAATTGGTGAAATTTTTTTCAACCAAATGGAATCATATTTTTAGGGATTTCATAACTCAATTTGTATTCCTTGAGATACAATAATAATTAATTGGCTATATTAGGCTAAAATTATGTTTTAAATGATTTTTTTATATTTTATAGAAATGTTTTAATGTGTATTTAAATTTGATACAAATAGTCAATTTATTGATTAATCCCCAATTTAATTATTTGATCATCATAAGAGAATGTAAATCAATGTTCCTTCATTGAGTCAGATTTTAATGTGATAAACCGAATTATTTTTCTAAGGATTATATAAATCCCATTTCAAATGTAATTTCATAAATAATTAATCAGTGTTGTTATTTTGAGATTTGATTTTAATTATTTCATCTAATGGGATTTGAATTGAAAATTACCAAGTTGTAAATAATTTAATAAATCAAATAAATTTCAACATGTTTTATTTTTTTCATCATTGTGTTTGATATTCTATGATTATTTTTTATTTAATTTTAAATATATTTTTTATCTATTTTTTTTTCTTTATTTACATTTGATTCACATAATCAATTAATTAAATAATTCTCACTTCAATGTTATGATATTTTCAATGGTTTATATTAAAATAAAATATCATTTGAAATAGTTTATACCTGTATTACTATTGAAGGAAATTATATTATAATTGTTCAATAAACCATTTAATTTTATTCGCATATGGTTATTCATGAAATCATTCACGTAATAGTATCATGTTTACACGCTTTATTACTTATACATTTTGAGAAAATAATTCTATTAAAAATTAAATTCTTTTTTATCATTGGTTGGAAATATATTTTTATCTCAAACCATATTTTATAAATATGTTTTCAAATACGTTTGTATCCACTTCTAAATTATTTTTAATTAAAATTTTAACCATTTTTTTTACAAAAAAAATTGAAAAGACAATTCTTGACATTTTCCAAACATTTCTCTTAAATATTTTACTAAAAATGTGAAATGAAATATAATTTTAATAGACTCAACATGTAGAATGTATTCTTTCATATTGGCCACTCGTTTTTAATTACATCCCTTATAAGTAAAAAGTGTTACATTTATGGAAATTTTTTTGGATTTTTTTTAACTTTTAGTTATAAATGTTATATTAAAAATGAAAATGATATTTTCCCCAAGAATGTATTAAGGATATTTATATGATAATTCAATAAATAAAAAATTACGACGTCAATTTTTAATCCAATAAGTATATTTTGGGAAGATACTATTCTTATTCTTATGGATGTTTAATAATCATTTAGGCTAAGGAAATTACAGGTAATCAATTTTATGATTCATTTTTCTAGTTGTTTAATTTCTCTTAAAATATTCAATTACTAATGATCAATAGATGTAAATATTCCCTAAATTCTCATATAATGTATCATGGATATGTTTTTCTATTATACTATAAATCTTTTATACATATGGTTTTCTATTATTGATTTTATTTTTTTATACAGATAAATATTAATAAATATGCATTCATTACTCAACAAATATATTTGATGATCAGGAAATTTGTTCATGAATTAAATTGTTTTTTATAAAATATAACGAATTCTTCAGAAATGTGGATAAGGGTAGGGCTTGATAATTTATTGTCACTAAATCCATCAATAGTCTCAGGAGACGAATCATTTATCTGTCCATACTTAAATGGGTTATATGTGTAAATATACAAATCAATTTTAAATTTTCTTATGTAATGATCATGATATTATAGGAATCATGATTCCTATGATCATGAAATCGAATATTTAGGAATTTCATTCATAAGAAATTCATTTATTATTAATATTTGTGATATTTTTCTAAATATTATCTCCAGATGCATTTCATTCCCAGTATTGATTAAATTAAATGTTTTTTCATTTTTTTCTCACATATATTTTTTATTCCATATATTGTTAGGAATTTTATGATATTTATTAAATTCCACATTTTTTCAATTAATTACGTTGACATATAGATTATTACTTGTCATATAATTATTTTAATATTCATTGAAAATAATCTGTTTTTGGTTATTTACCTTTTCAAGTTGATTATATTTATTTATTCATGATAGCTTCCATTATAATTAACCGTTACATTGCATTTGTTCTCATGATTATTTTTTTAATTTCCCAAGAATCTGGATAGTTTAGTATAAATTATGTTTAATAATATTCTTGAAAGAATAATGATATTCTCTAAAATAAATTATAATGAAATTTATGGTTTCAAATGTAATAAAATACACAAGTATGTGTCTAGTTTAGTAAAAATATGAAACCATTTAGTCCTTCCAGATGTGATTAATTGCTTCTTTTGCCAATGTGATAAATTAGAAACCATATCCTATTTATAACGGTTAGGTTCACTACACAAATCCTCATATATTATCCATATGTGACAAATGAAGACACTGGATCTCTGTTACTAGAGTTAGGGTACCTATATTAATTCTTTTGGTATCTACTAGATGGATTTAATTGTCTATATGAAATTTTGATGTTAATAATCATACTAAATTACTTCTATTATTGGTTTTAGTATGACTTAGTTTGAGAATGACAAAAAATGTATAGGACCATATTGATACTACAATTTTTAGAGTGATTATCTTTGAATCATAATTGTAGGTATGATATATGAAGGTATGCTGCTAAAATTTTGGGAACCATTCTGATGTAATCATCAATATCCTCTAAAAATACATTCACAGAAACTAGTGGGACACTCATGGTCATAATATTAATATAAATTTAAAATTCATTTTTAGTTACAAAAGTTAGAAAACTACATTGTGACTTCTTTTTAGAATAAAAATCAATTTAGTGTGGTGGGGTGAAAATAATGACAGGGGAAGGAAATAGACAAAGTTATTGACTTGGCTGGATTCCTCTGAGGAATGTATCCAAATTATTTTCTACATCAATATTTATTATTTCAATATTTAGAAGACTTTTGTAATTGGTATTTATCCTCATACACTATATATAGAATTGGTTATTTTACTAGATGATTAAATTATTTGTTGATAATATAATGAACTCATTTGTTGACTTATTGGTTATGTAATCTAGGAATTTTTATCCCCCTTTTCTCATGAATTCATCACATTAACCTTCATATTATAATAATGATTCATATATATAATTCATAGGAGTTAAGGGTTTTCAAAACATCACCTGACAAGTGTTTTTATCTTCTATAGTAAATACATAAGCATAAAAAATTCATAGATATTATTTCTAAACATTTGATGATAATAGAAAAAATCAGGGTGTTCTATGAAACTAAATTTATCATGTATTTTTAAATCTATTATTGTAAATAGGTTTTCATCTTATATATTTATCAAAAACCCCATGGAATAAACCTTTTAGAAAGAATAAACCATGTTTTCTTATTTTCAAAATGATTATGATCCCACTTTTTAAGTTATATTTTATTATTGAGGAATTGAAATTACTGTTATTGTTTTGGTGGGCTCAGATGCCAGGATATTCTCCCCCGCATCATCCCCTCCCGATGACCTAAATCTATGCCGAAAGTATCTTCTCCCACTCCCTTCTGGAGGGGGGAGTTTCACGTTTTTTTCCATGGGAAGGAAGAACCACCGTTTCATGATACTTATTCTCCCTTTCCGAAAATTTCCATCACCCCAAAGGTTTCATCTCTCTTCTGGGAGTTGCCCCAATTATCTCTACTCTCGATAGAACTAAACTGCGATGCGGATCTGTGCAAGTATACCCTGGTGGATCATTTTCATCCACATCGACCATCGGTGGAAGCGTTTGCCCAGGTCATCTCTAAATCATAGGGACTTCATGAGCGTCTGATCGTTGGGTTACTCAATCGATGACATATTATGGTTCTATTTGGATTTGAGGAAGATTTGATAATATCTTGGTCTATGGCTTCTAGAAGGTGCGGCGATTGTCACTTCCGTTGGGGTTTTGAATATCATATGCAGCGTGATCCTTCATCGATTGCTACTTGGGTAAGTCTTCCCGATCTTCCCCTTTCTTTTCAAAATCATGTGATTCTTTGTGCAATTGGAAATATGATCGGATGATTTCTTTGCTCTGATCAATGGAATGAGTCTGTGTCTCACCTTGTTTTCCCACGCATATGTGTTGAGGTTGATGTTGCACGACCTCCTGTGTGTTGTTCCTTGATTACTGATGAGAAAGAGTTTAGATGGATGCAAGAGGTTGTTTTTAACTCATCGATGATGTTTTACATGAGGTGTAGACGGTTAGGACATTTGGAGGATGTTTGCCGCAGGGGATAGTTGGATGCTTATTCTCAAGGGATGGATGGACATATTGGGGATGGTTGCAGGGTGCATGCTGCTGTGAGGTCAGATCAGTTGGGTATGATGGATGGCCCTGTGGAAGTGGGTGTGTCTTCCAAACCTGGAGTTTCAGCTGGATAAGGGGATCGACTGGACCATGATTTCTCTAAAGGTAAGTTGGGAAAAGCACAACCTGCTTGACATGTAGAGAGGGTGATGAGGCAGGTTCATTTGGATGATGTGTTGGGCATTGCAAGTGGTTTGAAGATAGTGTAGGCGTCTCTGAACCCATCAGTATTGTAAATGTTTGACAAACTGAAAGGTGATATTAGATTTCAGTCACAGTCTTTGGTTGAGGATAGTTTTTTCCATCTTGCTCTCTATGATGATATTTTGGCCTCTTTAGAGGGGGCACAGGTGAATATGAGAAGGGTTCCTACTAATGCTGGCTAAAAAATAGAGGATGTTGTCATGCAGGATGCTGTCACCAGCAGTGCATGTGCTATGGAGGAGGTGATAGAGAAAGATCCATCTGTTGATCATGGGTCTGCACAGCAGGTTGCTGATGGGAGTGGAGTGTAGGTGGAGAAAAAAGGGACGGATTTGGTACTTAGAAATCACTTTGTTGGTTTGGTGATGGATGACTTGGTGCTGGACCATGATGTAGGTGTGTCTGTGGGTGAAAAAGGGTCGGACGGGCAAGGGGCAGTCGATTCAGATGGTTATCTTGGACCACTACAAATGAACGAGGATGGTGTTAATGTTCCGAATCTTGACTCCACTAGAATTTTCCTGCAAGAGTTGGAGAATGGGAAGGTCTCTAACATGAAGGGTGATGTTTTAGTCAATGCAGATGGAAACACTTCACAGGAGGCTATTGTTGGTGACATTATTATGAAGCAGGGGACAAATGTTGGCTGCGAGCTTCTGTGTAATTCAATGTTTCTTGACATGCTTGATTGTAAAATTCAATCTCAGCAGGAACATGGTGTGGTTGAGGGACACAGTGTACTGAACATTTCTGGAAATTGGGGGGATTGTATTTATAGTGATAAATAAAATAAAGGTGGAATGATCCAGGCTTCCTACAGTGATGTTGTCTGGGGTGAGAAAAGCATGGTGTATGGGAATGAGGGAGTGATGACTGCCCCACCATAGAGAAGGCCAAGGAGGGATTATTCTTATCTGCCCAATCCAATGGACACCAGGTCCTCCAATGGGGGGGAAGGCTGGGCTGCACGTTCTTCTAATGAATTTCTCTCTCTGGAGAAGTTAAACATTAGAAGGAAGTACGCCATGATTTTTACACATTATGACAGATCAGAATGGGAATCAGCTACTGCAGAGGAGGAAATATATCATGGGGATGGTGATGGGTTGTACTAATATGATTTTTAATTGTTATTTCACTTTGGAGTACTGGATTGTTTGTTTTTTTTATATTTAATTAATGGTCAGAGGCTATCCTCTAACCGAGTTTTCTAGTATTATTGTTTTGGTGGAACAACCATATGATAGCTAATAGTCATAAGGAAATGATCTAAGATCAGTGATTCCTTGAGTATGCTGTTCATTTTTATTTTTTCTCTCTACTTATCCCCCTATATTGATGGTTTTTACATTGAATCGGATTTCGATCATCCAATGGAATCTTCCAACTATTGTGGTACTATTTTAAATTATAAAAACCTACCCAGATAAATCTATGGGACATGATGTATTCAAGTGTTTTATGATAGATTTAAAATGAATATTTTCTATACCTATTATTATGTATGTAGAATATTTAGGGATTGTTTCAATCCTTTTAAAAATGAAATTTAATATATTACCCTCTCATTGTCACAATATTTATAGTATTATAGGTCACAAAAAAGTGGTCTTCATTTGCATCAATTTTATTTTTTCAGAAATTTTCATTAAATCTTTCCCTACTTGTAAATCGAACCAATTTGTAACTTTTTTTACTAGTAAAATGTTGTTCAATTTAATGTATTTTCAAAGAAACTAATATTATATGAATTATATTTTAATTCCCATATAAGGATCACATTAAAAAAGTGACTTAGATGATTTTATGGATCACCCATTCCATTTAATTTTCGATACATGGGATTTAAAAAGGATGGTGGAGGAGGGGTTAGATCTACCCAATAAAGATATTGATTTACCCATAAATTAGTTGTACACATTTTACATTCAAATCATTCATTGAGGATGAAAGTAATTCAATTTAATCATAAATCTCTATATACACTATCACCCAAGATGATTCATAAGTTAACGAAATTCAGAAATACAAGAAATATTAGAATATCTACATTTTTAGTAATAACTTTATTGAATCAACCTCGGGTAACTTGATTTACATGGTGCTGATTACTATACCGTGGGAGGTGATTTTTAGTAATTCACGAGAGATGTATTCAATTTGACTAGTTTTAATAACCCCAGGTTGATTGGAAGTCTTGAAATTAATGTTACTAGAAGTATTGTCTGTTCTTGTTGAATAATATTTACTAGAGGTGGATAGTTTCTTTAGTCGTAGAGTTTAAAAAAATTATATAACCTCTATGTGATTTTACATTAAGTCATCTCAACATCTCTAACATGGAACAATACTTTGAAATCATCTCCATAATGGAAATATTATCAAATTATTTTGTTGGTGGGTTTGTAATTTGTGTATATAAATTATATTATTTTTCATTAGAAAAAGATCGTCTATAGGGAGGAATATGAATTTTTGTATGATCTATAATGTTATGAGTGTTCCATTAATTTTAGGTGTGAACACCCTTAATATTCACTTTTTTCAAACCTTATTTTTATAATTATTATAATAACCTTTTTCTTCAAAAGCAGGTTCATTATCAATATCATCATTATAAATGAGATCAACAATAGTCACTTATGTTAACCGTAAATAATGAGCCTACTACTAATCATTATTAAGGTTTTAGCTATACTCATTAATAGTTTTGTATCCTTTAAGGGATAATTAATAATATTCTTATGAGTTCTAAATTCTATAATATTTTTTGGGATTTAAACCGCATAAATTTTTAGATAACATTCATGCAACTCAGATTGTGAGTGGAGATACTTCATTTATGGACAATGGAATTATGATAATATCCAAAAATTATCATTCAACATGATACAATTGAATATTATTAATCAAAGAAAATAGTGGGGTGAACCATGAAGGACCATCTTCAATATATGTTATCGGTTTGGAAAAGAAAAAATTTCATGGAGTAAGGGTTAAAAATTCCACCATCATAATTTTTTTTGTGGATCCTACCAATTCATGGTCATGATCATACCCCCATTTTGATTTTTTATAGATATAGGGTTAATGGAGGAGGTAAAAATACCCCCTCCCTTTGGGATGTGGCTTCTCAAAAGATGTTAGTGGAGTTTTTTACATCTCTCTTCACCTATGGCTTGAGGTGGGTGTAGTATGAATTATAACTACCCGATATAGGTTGTCTCATTCTTTAATAATGGATTGAATATAGAGGAGAAATATTCACACAATTTGAATGCATGTTTCTTGTTTTTATGGAATACTACTAGAGATTATCCATATGATGGTACTATTGTATCTGTCTATCCTGATATTTTGGGATGGTGAGACATTATTATAATGAACAAGTAGAATATAGAGACTAGGTTTCAAACAAATTTAATATGAATTTGATGATTCAATTAATCTTCTAAAGAATCAATATATCAAATAAGTGGAGTTAATTGAAGAGACCCATATTCACCCCATCCCTTAATGTGTATATTTTTTGCAGAATCACTTATCGTTCAGTGGAACTCACTTAAACAACTAAGGTAGAAAATTTTAAAATATTTACAATTTTCCCCTAGCATTGGATTTTTTCCTCTAGAAGGGTTTCTATGTCAATACACTATGACGTTATATTAATTTCCTTGAGATTATAAGTGTAATTATATCTCCCTATACTTGCACTCCCATGTCCCATGATAAAAAACATTCAACACACAATGACATTGGTATAATGTAAGATTCCCCATTATAAAAATGTCATCATTTTACATCAATTTCATTAGTCAAACCTTAGTTCCCATTATAATTAATAAACCCCAAGACAAAAAGGATTATTTACTTTTTGTATACTACCTGAGAAACATAATTTTTTATGATTTGAGAGACGCTTCATAACACTCATAATGAAAGAAGTAAAAACATGAAATTCTATTATTTGAGGATTAGTGAGAACATGAAACTTGAAAATGGTAATATTATTGAACCGTAGACCCATCATTGTCTCTGAAGTATTGTTTTCTAATGTAATAATTTGAAATGTAATGGGATCTTTCAGTGGTGTTTGTGATGTTGATGAATGAAAATGAATCTATGGACTTGATTCATGTTCCCTCTTCATGGGAAAGGGGTATCATTTTCAAATTTAGTGTGTGGTGCTCCCCCCAATGTCAAACAACATATTGCATCTATAATCTCCCAAAATATATCAGATAATGGCATCAAATCAGTGTTGGTAGTTCCAAAATCCTTCTTGAAAATATAATATCTTTAAAAATTCCCAACAGTGGGTAAATCTCCCTTTCTATAGTTGGAGAACCATATAGCAACTGTGATCATTAGACCATAATCTATTAGTTTTGGGATTTAGAGGACTGGAATCTTATCTAGATTGGTAGAGGGTACATTCACATTATATTAAAAAGTAGGAGGGTGTCTATAAATCTTGATATACTGAAAACATTCATCTAAAACTAGGTTTAGTTATTATTTCATAATGGGATATGAATTTTGATATTTTTATTTAGTTAGAAAACATCTTCCCATGATTTGTTCATACTCCACAACCATAACTGGGGTTTTTATCATATCAACATTATCAGTGATTTAGCCAATTTCAATAGAGGACCACTGAAGATATATTAACATACTCTTGATGGTGATCTTGGATTTAATTCTCAAAATATTGTGGATGTTAATATGTAATCCATGTTACATGATTTAAAAAAATTGGTTTTAAATAATCAAAATCGTGAGTTCAATGTTGTGTGTGAATAAAGACGCACATTTTTTTAGATTTGAATGATTTTACGGAACACTATAGAAAACTGTAAGTTCATAAAAAGGAATGTTAAATAAAATAATGTTGAAATTATAGAGACTAAATTTATTTTTTTAAATTTAAGATGGAAAAATAAATTTTTACTAAAAAGGAAGAACACTCGATGAAGGATATCACAGAAGATGAATTGATTGAGAACACTAATACACCTGATACATGTGATTTAATGGTAATGGTTTTTTATAATGATGAATTGGATCCAATTTTATTGGGTGAACCATTGAGAATAGAAAATTTGATGACTTTCTGAATGTAGAGAATAATATTCCTCTAATGGAGAGTCCTTAGATACATATAGTGGAATCATTATCGAAGATAGTGGGTTGTGTTGAAAAATTATATTCTAACCTCATACCCTTACTGGTTCAGAATGAACACATAGAAAATATGGATGTTATTTATCGATATTATTTGATAGATACGTACATGGATGACCTAATGACTTTTGGAAACATTTCATTAGATTCTCAACCACTCTTTATGATAAGGGGGTAAATCATGTTCTCCCTGATAAAGTTACATCACCTTCCTATGTAAAGGATTTTTTTTTCTATCCAAAGGAAATATAGGTTTATAATTTCTTAATATTAAGAGGAAACAGAGTACCTTATTATATTCTACATGTGTTTCCATAGTTCCCTGGCTAATTATATTAGTAGTATGCGTAACACATTTTAGCTAAATGATAACGTCCTATGTACCCTATCTACTGATGGTGAGAAGGATTCATCTGGTTATATAAATAAAATTCAGAATAGTATCCTATATATGGATGTCTAGTGGTAGAAATAAGACCTCCAGAAAAAACAATTCAATAAAAAGAAAATGGGAGGAAATTGTTTTACACAAAATTGAGTTAATAACTAATAATCATTTTTATAATTATGATCTATTCAAAAAATCTAGAACAACCAACTCCTATCATAGAAATATTCTTGTTCATAAACCCCAATATATGTGAATTTCTAATCTTAATTTCACATTCACATTTGGTTTTATATCCATAATATAATTTTTTATCAGTTTATGGGTGGTGATGGTTGATTAACTCCATTGGATAGTCACCAGGTGTTTTCAAACTCTTCAATTTAAACGTTCCACACATACAACATGTAATATTAGATGATAACATGAAAGAATCAATAATATAATATGCAAATTTACTTTACATTTTTATTCTATAAATAGGTACAATGATTAAAGTAACTAATGTAAAATTACGGGAAATGTCAATGGTTTTATATGTGATCCTTTCATTCTCCATGGATATCTTAACCCTATTCCTTATAATAGTGAGAAAATTATATCTTTCCACTCTCTAATTTCATAAATAGTGTTCAAGGATGGTATGGATGTGAATAATCTAATGGAGATAAAAATTTTATGGTAAAATAAAGGTCCTATAGGAATTATCTTAGAATAATGATGTCCAAAAAACATAGAAAATATTATATTAATGAGGAGGCACTAGATAAATGGGACTAAATATCAAGCATCATCATTCTAAACTGAAATTCCAATCAAAATCCTACACTATTTTATTGCATTCATAGGGAGTTGAAAACTCCATTACAGTTTTGATTTCATAATTCATGGACATACATCCCTGAATGTGATAGTATCTTCTGGGAGTTTTGGGGATCAATTTAATATGGTAATGATATTATAACATTTATATTAAAGTTAGAACTCATTAAATATAAAATAAAGAAATAGTTAAATTTCACATTTAGTGTAATTGACAATAAAAATCATTCTCTTGAGGCCTCCCTAAAATAGGTTCATGAGGACTCAATCAATTTAGACTCTATTTTAGATTACTCACTAGAGGTTTTAGTTTCCATCAAGATGAACTATATTTTCAGTATTTAATGAAAAATGAAAAAGAATTTGTAAGAACCCAGATCTTATTTTCATGTATTTCTTTCTTTTCTGGTAGTCTTTGAAAAAAGGGGTGTTTCTAGAAATTTCACGAGTACACACTGTGTACTTATATATACACACTTTGTACTAGATTACCGCGGGTTGCTGTGTATTGGCTGTGAAATGGCTGGGCACAAGGCCGTGTGTGGTGACCTAAAGACCGCCTAAAGTAGAGGTGGAATAAGGAAAAAACATGCCAGGTACTTATAAAGTACACATCCTGTACTTTCTTTTTATTTCATTAAACGGACCGAGGTCATGTGTAATCGAAAGAACCATATTCTTCTTCTTCAACCATCTCATATAGGAATGACCATAGGATGTGAATCTTTGTCGATCCCCCGACTCACTGTCTGTTCTCTGATTCGACCTCTGTCAGTTTCGTTGGAATTGCATCAGTGGGTTCTCCTTTCTTCTTGAACATCATCTCTTTATTTCTCATCTTTCATGAGATATCCTATGTTTAACGTTCTTAATTTGTTTTTTTAGTTCTATGGAATTCCATGGATATTCTAGGAATGAAGTTCACATATATTGATTGTACAATGCTGAGGTTGGTGGTTTCTACCTTGACATTATTTGTAATTGAGTTATATGTGAAAAAGTTCACAATACCATTTTTTAGGGTATTGCATGTTTTCTGTTTCTATCATTATTATTTCTTGTTATTCCTTGTTTGTTTTGATAGAGGTTAATTTTTGTGAATTGGGTCATCTTTTTTCCATGATATTGATGTTTTTACCATTTTTTCAGGTTTTGATCATTTGTTCTAGCTTGCATGTTACGCTGTTTTTCCTTCCAAGCATAGTATTGTTAAGGTGGAGTGATTATAATATAAAATATATTGACATGTGGTAGACTGTCATCCATGTAGTTATAAAGGATTACATTTTCATCCATATATCGTTATAAAAGATTGAATTAAACATGGCTGTGGGAACCTAGTGTAGTAGACCATAAGGAGAGTGGACGGTGTGGGATTCTCCAGAGTGTCTATTTACTTTTACATTGTGTGACCAGAGGGGGGGTTGATGTATTTTCTCACTCAGAGTGTGTATAGTTCCATGATGCAAGACCAAAGGGGAAATTGGACATTGAGTGCATCCGTAGAGTGTCTATAGATACCGATATAAGACTACATGTCGAATTGATGTTATGTGCTTCTTCATAGAGTATTTTTTAAAGCTGAACCAGAGGGGTTAGACTATTTTTACATCCCATTGGGTTTATTGTGATTTCTTGTTAAAATAGATGGGTTGGGTTGTGATTACTCACCATGGGGTTACCTGTTTTTGTTTAACATCTTATTTGATATGTTAAAATGAATGAAATTTGAACTATATGATTGTTTACTTTTATGTACTTCCTTGTTTACTACTATGTTTTTTTATTTCCTTCCATATATATTCAGTAACTGTTAGGAAAAAATATTTGGGTGGTTTACAATAGGGATTCAACTCACACAATATATGGGTCATGATATTGGACCCAAATAGATTATATTGTTCCAGGTCTAGATAATGGAACGATTCCTTCAAATTTAGGTACTTGATTACTGTGGGAATGGAGAGAATGTGGCCAAGAAAAGGCTTGAAATGCTACTGGAGGTATTTGTCTTCTTTGTACATTGGGTTTAGCACTGTATTCCAACATTGTGACTTGTTTGGTATCATTCATAGACATGCTTATCAAGAATTATTTATATATCTTCTTCAGTTTTTTATTTCTTCAGTATCCTATTGTTTACTGTTGTATGGTATTATTATTACTTCTGCTATTATAACTATTTTAATTCCTCTGTGTTACATTTTCAATGAGGGCATAGTTTCCACACTACCACACCCAAGGCTCTCACTTCTAGTACACAACCTCTATTATTCGGGGAAATGCGCTTGAGGCCATGTGACTTACCTTGTATGGGGTACCTCTAGGCGGCACCTAGAACTGGGATGTTACAATGTTGTATCAAATGGTAAATTATTTTTATCCAGACTTACTATTATTTTACTATAGCAAGGGATAAGAAGGAATTGGTTCTTGATAATAAGTTGTGCTGGGGAGTAGATACCCCATGTATAGGGAAAAGACAATTTACCACATCTATTATGATTTTTCTAGTTTTTCTATTATTACAGTTCGTTTTATTACACCATTGGGTGATTCACATGTTTTGTGTTGTTTTTGATGATATTTTTGAGGTTCTATTTCTTTTCAAACTCTATGATATGAGAGTATTTCATCCCATGAATCATATAAGCAGATTCTAGAGATCACATGTGATGTATTCATACCATTCCATTTAGAGAAAATTATTGATTTCATGTTGTTGTGACAGATGTTGTGTATGATATTCATTCTATTTGGATTGATGCCTTGATAGAATACATTCTTTTAGATAGAGTATTAAATTGTGTATGGTTTCATTTGATTGACTTCCAAACTTTGGTTCATTAGGTGTTATGGGTCCTCATGGACCAGAATTTGGTGGATCATTTCTTTTTTATGCTTGTATATGACTTGTATAAGATGCCAAGCTTTGATTTGCGGGGAGTATGGACCCTCACTAATTAGAATCTGGCACATTAATGTTTTTTTTAATGTTTTTATGTGTTCTAGAGTAGTCTATGAGGCTTACTATCTGCAAAAAACCCAGAATACATGGCGTGTAGTTTTAAATACTCATCATGTATCCTTATATTCCAAAAGAAACTATTTTTCAAAATTAAATGTCATGCAGTCTATAACAGTGGCACTGGATGTGGGGGAAGAGACATGGGATTGAGAAATATTTGGTGGGACACGCCATGTACCAAATGTACATGTCATGATCTGTATTCCTTGTGTTCAAATTTTTGTCTCATGACATGGATGGATAAAACATAGTTTGTATATGTCGTGTCAGGCTTGAAAACACCATGTAGTGTGACCCTCGAATTCAAATATGTAACGAACAACACGATTCGGTGAATTATTTTATATAACCAGATGTGTGACTAACAATATGGGCCAGTGAAGATTTTATAGTACACACTATATTTGGCACTATCACACCATGTAGTATTCTTATAGGAGATCAGTGTGGCGTAGCCATATAAGGGAACTCGGACATGGGAAGAGGACTAAAGCACATGTCGTGTGTTAGGATAACATGCCATGTGTATGGGGTGTTACACAACCTATGTTAGAAAAAGTACAACCCATGTGCAGGATTAAAGAAACATTCCCAATAGTGGTTATACATGCCATGTATCCATGTTTTAAAAAACATGAATGCATTCTTTATCATGTTCCCTTCTTTCACTTCTAGTTTTCAGTCCATGATAATCATGATATAAGGTGTGCACTTGAAATTACAAAGTCATTCCACCACAATGTCTTCTGGTTGTACTCCATATTTAGGGCATTGAACAAACATTGGATATAGCAGATTAGTGACTACTAGTAGATCCTTCAGTTGTTCAAGTCTTGGAACTAGTTGTTATTATAGACAAAGGTGATGACACAGAGTTCTGAGAGGGATTTATGAGGTTCATATTGAACATTTGAGGAGTACTACATCCTTCCCCAACTATGGCAGTGTAGACATGGGTTTTCCAACAGTAGCATCCTCCCACATTCTTAAGGGATGGAGGACCTCAGGTTGCAGAGTTGTGGTTAGAAGCCATTATTTCTATCATTGAGCATCAAGAGATGCATCCATAGAAGATGGTGAAGATTTCTATATACATGCAATGAGATTATTCCAACCGATTGTGGGTTGTGATATCACAGGTGGGACACCAATAGGTTATGTCTTGGGATGAGTTTCATCATTCCTTCTATGAAAAATTTTACCCGGAGACATTGAGGTCCAATCGAGCCTGAGAGTACATGAGTTTGGAGCTGGGTACTCTTTCAATAATAGATTATTCTTCTTGCTTCACAATGCTATAGTGATTCACGACTATCCCAAGAGGTGAGGAGTTATTCCTGGAAAAGAAGTTTCAGGATAGTATTATGAACGAAATTTGATCTCAAGTGAACATTATTAGTTTGACTTACATCACTTCTATAGGTAACCAGGTGCTAATCACGGAGAAAAATATGATAGATTTTGGAGTTGTGATCCAAGGAGGCTTAACATCCAGTGTTGGTATCTGTCTTACTGATAGCAGGAAGTGACTCAAGGTGTCTACGCATGAAGATCCATGAAGTCAAGATACATATTCTGGTATACAGGTGGTGTTCTAACGTTGTGGGATGAGTGGGTATATGAGACCACATTGCCTGAGAGAACTAGTAGAATGACGATCTTGTGGATTGATGGGGAACCTTCAGCATTTCTTCCAATTTTTCCCACCAGCAGTTGGTGATAGGGGAGCATCAATGACTCCTCATTCAGGAGCAGCACCACCTTTTTTTCATCAGTCTAGGAGCTGCAGTTCTTATCTATTTATGCCATGGTGGAAGTTGTGGTCGTGGTATCTTGTCACCAGGCTTGCAGCGACATCATGGTGGATCGGCTCATGTTGGTCAGGTAGGGTAACAGGGCGCAGTACATGACATAATTTTATGGTGGAGTAGACCCAACATCAGTAGGATCTAGAACCCACTAATGTTCGAGGTAAAATCCTTGTTGCCTCAGTCTTAGATTTTTCTCTTTTCGATATCAGGGATTCCCATAGATTTATAGCTGTTGTTTCTATGGGGAGCCTTGGGCTCTGTATAATTTCTTCTACAAATATATTGATTTTAGACACTCCGTTGAGGACTAGAACGGCTAGTGTACGACATCGCTTGGAGTAACCTATTGAGGGTGGTAGGTGTCAACTCATATTGGACCTCTACGTCTTAGGGATGACATGAAACAATTTTATTCATAGAATGGATTGGTTAGTTCCCTTTTAAGATTTCATCGACTATAATCATCGCAGGGTTAGTTTCACATCACCATAGGGTGGATCATTTCTTCATAAGGAAGAGTGGGATGTCCTGGTGAGCGCAGTGGGAACCGAACATCATGGGTTGAGAGGAGTAATAACCCAGAATGCTAGTCTATATCTGGATGACCAGGGGACTTCACAGATAGACATTCCTCCATTGGTGGATAATTTCATGGATTTATTTTATAAGACATTTTAGGTTTTACCCTAGAGAGAGAGGTGCGATTTTATTTTTAACTTGTTCCAGGAGATGCATCGGTGTCCATTCCTCCTTATTGGATGGATACACCATAGTTACATGATATCCATAAGTAGTTAGAGGAGTTACACGCTAAGGGGTTTATCCGACCAAGTACTTATACATGGGGTTTTTCATGTACTATTTGTGAATAAGGCTGACGATACACTTTGAATTTGTGTGGATTATCAGATGTTGAAACAGTTAATGGTTAAGAATTTATATCACTTTCCGGGGATTGATGATTGCTTTGATCATATTTTTGGAGATCTGGTGTTCCTAAAGATTTACTTGAGATCTGGTTACTATCCGTTGCTCGTTAAACAACTGGATTTACCAATTGCAGCCTTCCAGAGCATGTATGGTCTATACGAGTACGTGGTTATTCCGTTCATTATCACAAACGTGCCTAAAATATTCATGGAACAGTTGAACCGAGTGTTCCATCCATACATGGATTCATTCTTGGTAGTCTTCATGGATGTTATCTTAGTGTACCCTCACACTCGACACGACCACGCCACACATCTTGAGACTTTTTTCAGTACACTGTGAGAGCATCATTAATATGCTAGGATATCAAAATGATACTTCTGGATGGACTAGATTCACTTCTTGGGTAATGTTATCTCCTAGACAAGAGTATCATTAGACCCAATGAAAGTGAGGGGAATAGTTTCCTAGGAGCAGTCAAAGAACTTCTTTGAGGTACGATGTTTTCCAAAGTTGTATGGATACTACAAATGTTTCATACAGGGCTTTTAACGCTTAGTAGAGGCACTGACAGTCCTGAATAAGAAGTCTGAAAAGTACATGGGGTAAGATTCATGTGATTCAACCTTTTAGGAGCAGAATGGGAGGTTAAATTCAACACGGATATTATTTTTCTAGATCCAAGAAATAGTTGTACTATTTACTATGACGCATTAGGTATTGGGTTTGGAGCAGTGCTTAGGCAGGGATATGGATTTGTTGCATACGTATCTCAATAGTGGAGCCACATTAGAGGAAATACCCAACACATGATATTGAGTTAGCTGTAGTTGTTCATTATTTACGTTATTGGATACACTACCTATTGGGAATGCATTTTGTGGTTTTCAGCGACTACAAGAATTTCAATTATATCTCCACTCAGTGTGATATGAATTTGAGACAGCGATGGTGGGTTGAGTACCATCTGTCCTTTGACATTGATCTTTCTTACATGCCTTGCAAAGGAACCACTTTGGCTATTGTGTTGAGAAGAAGGACTCAGATACATGAAGTTGAGGAGGCCAGTAGTGAGTGGATGATTATGGCATTATTCTCTGAGATTCATTTAGATGTGCATGGCATACTAGGGCAGACGTTTCTTTCTTCTACTGTTGTTACCCATACTCTACCAGATCGAGTGCAAAAAATGAAGCTACCATATTCTGATGGATTACTCCTATAGGATAGTGAATCAATAGAGGACCCTATTCTGGGATAGACCATAGGAGATGATGAGAGATTACCTTTTTAGTAGGGTGTATGGGTGTTAGCAAAGATAAGTGAGGAGATGATGTGGGACTTTTATTCCTTAGTTTGGGATGTTTGTCCTGGTATCTCCACGATGTATCAATATCTACACTTTCAGTATTGGTAGCCAGGTTTGAAGAAAGGTTTTTCTGGTTTTGTCATGTGGTGTTCCACCTATCAGCAAGTGAAGGTGGAGAATCAGCAACCATCAGGGCTTTTGCAATAGTTACCCATTCCTGAGTGGAAGTGGAATGATGCAGCGATGGTCTTTGTGACAGTATTTCTAAAGTCGTCTCGAAGGAATGATGTAGTATGGGTTGTCATTGACATACTAATGTGGGTTTCTCACTTCTTATCAATCAAATAGAGTTTTAGTATAGGTGATATGGGATGGTTGTACATCCGATAGAATGTATATCTAAATTGGGTTCCACACTCCATTGTTTTTTATAAGGATAGTAGTTTTACTCCTTATGTATGGAAGGGTCTATAGAAGGCCTTGTGTACATAGGTACTTCTGAGTACATCTTACCACCCCCAGACAGATGGCTAGTCTGAGCGTACAATTCAGGTGCTTGAGGACATTAATTAATAATGCAACTTGGATTTTGGAAGTTCATGGGAGAAGCACATACCTCTTTTGGATGATTCCTAAAATTATAATTTTTTACCAACTCCTCAGATGGAACCTTATGAGGCCTTGTAGAGTAGGCCATTCTAATCACCCTTATACTGGCTGGAGGTAGGAGAGGCAGATATGCTGAGACCTCAAATTTTTTAGGAGACCACGAAGTTGATATAGTCAATTCAGAACAGGATGGCTACTACACAGTCAAGACATAAGTCTTATGCTGATCGACAAACACTACATCTGGAGTTCGAGGTCGATGATCTGGTTTTCCTACATGTCACACAGAGGTTGGGACACATTAGTATTATGATATATGGTTCACTTTCACGAAGGTATGTCAGGCTGTTTGAGGTGTTGGAGAGAGTAGGAATGGTTGCCTATCAGTTCCAATTACCTTAGTGGTATCAGGTTATGCATGATGTCTTCCATGTTTCTCAGATTCAAAATTACTTCTCAAACTCATCTCAAGTTTTCCAACCAGATGAGGTTGAGTTAGTGGTGGACACTTTGTTCGAGGAGAATCTTATATTGATTGTTGATCATAGTGTGATGGTTCTATGTGGCTAGTATGTTCCTCTAGTATAAGTGCTATTGTAGAACAAGAATGTACATGATGGTACTTGGGAGAGGGAGGCTGATGTACAATCACTATGGCTAGATCTATTTGATGTTTTTCTTCTACACCGCCTTGGTAGGAAAATTTGGGGGAAAATTTCATTAAGGGCAGAAGTTTATAAGAACCTAGATATTATTTTTTAGGTTTTATTTTAGAAAACGGGAAAATTTATGAAAATTTCAGGAGTACACATTGTGTACTAATATTTACATGTCATGTACTTGGTTATTTCGGGTAGCTGTGTGCTGGCCATATAACGGCCGACCACAGGGCAGTGTGTGGTGACCTGGAGACCGCCTAAAGTGGAGGCTGTATAAGGCAAGTACATGTTGTGAACTCCTAAACTACATGTCGTGTAAATTATTTTTATTTCATTAACATACTGGGGTAGTGTCTAATTGACAGAAACATCTTCTTCTTCCCACGTCTCATCCAGGAGCGACTGTACAACGTGAGTCTTCGCCGAGCCCCCGACTCGCAGTCCGTTCCCCGATTCGACCTCCGTTAGTTGAGTTTGAATCACATTAGAGAGTTGTCATTTCTCATTGATCTTCATCTCTTGATTTCTCCTCTTTCTTGAGATATCATCGGTTGAATGTTTTTATCGTTTTTGTAGTTCAACAATGTTCAAGGGAGATTCCAGGTCTGAGGTTCATGTATATCAACCGGACAATGCCGTGGTAGGTGGTCTGTGCCTTTCCGTAGTCATTGTTTGAGTTATATGTGAAAAAGTTCCCAATACCATTGTTTAGGGTTTTTCATGTTTATGGTTTAACCATATTATTACCTGTAATTCCTAGTTTTTTTTGGATAGAGTTTAATTATTGTGAATAGGGTTAACTTTTCCTTGTTATGGATTTTTTCCCCAAGTTTTCTTATTTTGACTGTTTGGTCAAGATTGCCAATTAGGATACATTTCCTTCCATGACTAGAATTGTTATGGTGGAGTAATTATTATCTGACATACGGTGATATGTTTTAGACTGTTAGCCAAGTCGTTCTTGAAGTTTACTTTGGATACTATATATCATTGTGCATGACAGACTTTCACAGGGTTGTGGTAACCCGGTGTAGTATACCATAGGGAGATTGGACATTGAAGGCTTCTCCAGAGTGTCTGTTTACTTTTACGTTGCAAGACCACATGGGGGTGGATGTAAGTGATCCCACATAGTGTTTTTAGTTCCTCATTGTGAGACCAAATGGGAAATTTGACATTGATTACTTCCTTAGAGTGTTTATAGTTACCGATAAGAGACAATATGGGAAATTGATGGCGAGTGCTTCCTCAGAGAGTCTTTTCTAAAGCTAAACGAGAGGGGTAAGACGGTGTGAACATTCAAAAGGGTTTCTTATATTTTTTTGTAGAACCAGAGGTGTTAGTCCTGGAGTGCATCCAAGAGGGTTACCTATTTTTGTTTAACATTTTACACAATATGATAAAATGAACAAAATTGAAACTGTAGAACTATTTACTTTTGAGTACATCCATGTTTACTACTACTTATTATATTGGCTGCCATATATATTCACGGACTGTTAAGCCCAGATCATTTGGAGGTTTCCTACTTGGATTTTTATCACACCCTATTTCAGTCAAGATTTTGGGCCCAAATAAATTATATTGTTGCTAGTCTAGATAAGGGAAATAGCCCTTCTACTCCAGGTACTTGATTGCTGTGGAGAAGGAGAACGTGGGACCAAATTAAGGATTTCAATGCTACTGGAGTTATTAGTCTACTCCGTACATTGGTATTAGAACTATATTCTAGCACTGTGACTTCTTTGGTTGCATTCCTAGATATACATATCATTCATCATTTATATATGTGTTTAAATTGTTTACTTCTTCGGTCTCATACTATTAACTAATGTATGCTATTATTATTTCTTATACTCTTTTTATCTATTTTACTTCCATTTTTTTACTCTACCAATGATGGAATAGTTTCCCCAATATCACACCCATGGACCATGATTCTTGTCAAATGCGTATGGCTTTTGGGGAAATGCGCTTGAGGCCTTGTGAACAACCAAGTATGGGGCACCTCTAGGCAGCACCCAGAACCACGATGTTAGATAATATTTCTAATATTAATGGATCGATGAGGGGGATATAAACAAATAATTTCATAACACCCTTTAGAATGTTAGGAATCGGAGAAGGACCCATTTGTTCATTAACGTGGAGGACGAAATCATTCATAATAATGAGATATGATAAAGGGAATATTGTTTCCTTCTACACATACAAATTAAATGTCCCTAGATTGAAGGGGAATTTATGGATGGTATTATTCCCAAACTCTTATGAATTGAGTATAATAATATCAACAGTATAAATCCTTCCAAAAGATAAATAAATGGAAAAAATTTTCACCATAGCGCAAGTAGTAATCATTTCCTAGATAGTTTCTCATATTTTTTTCTGAATATTTGGCATTTTATACATGTCGATGTTTGTATGTTGGTATCATGATTTTTTATAAGTTCTATAATTACTCAAGGACTTAATTAACATTTTTTCTCAATGATTAAATAATATGAAAATCATGAAATATTTTTCTTTTTTGGAATCTTTTCCAAATTAACTCTCTTTTCACGGTGATCTGAAAATTCCTTGAAAAAATGATTTTAAAAGATTCTAATAAAATTATTTCCTACAATAAATTTGGTTTTTTATGGGAGATTCAATCAATAAATCACAGGTACCACATTATAGTATATATAAATGTTCTCAAAAAACTAAAAAAGGGATGAAGAATTTCTATTAGACATGATATTAAATAGGCCTTTGACACCATGGATTAGAATTTCTTATAAAATATTTTTCACTTATTTGGAGAACCTTCATTAGTTGGTTTATGTCACTGTTTAGCTCATCTCATACCTTAGTTCTAAATATTATTTCCCCCAAGGTGTATTTCATGTTTTCTAGAGTATTATGTCTAGGTTATCTCATATCAGCTATTATATTAAATATTTTTTAATGATATTCATAGAAGTATTGTCTCTAGTGTGGTCTTAAAATGATTGTTTGAAGAGTTGACATCATCAAGGTAACAAGTGGTTCCAACTCATTTTTATATGTTTATGAGGTTATTTTTTTGAACTACAAAAAATGAAATTATATTTCCATAAACACATTTCAAACCATTTTTAATGTTTTTCTTGGGAAAACTAAAAGCCAGGATATGTCCTTCATTCCATTATAGCATAGATTTACACAATCTAAAAAAGGAATATAAATTTAAAAATATGAATTATAGATGGATCCACACTATTCACTTATCATGGAGTGATATTTTTCTAGGGGAGATCTATGGCTTTTTATTTCATAGGTATTGTTGATTATATAAAATATAAACTATCAACTAGTAAAAGTATGACTATTTCAATTTATGGAACATTATGTTTTGTTAAATTCATAATTTTTTCTATAATAGTTTATTAATTTATGATATATATAAGTCCCATGTGAATAGTGAATAATCTTAAGGTGTGTATTAAAATTATCATTTCAATTTGAAACATTAGGGGAATTAAAGTGGACATTTCTCCTTATAAATAAAGTTTTCAAACTCATACCAATGGTTGTTTGGGTATCAAGAACATACACTATTTTAAAGAATGCATTTTTTTCATGCTTCACAAGGAATCACAAAAATAGTAATTAAACTACTCTAGAATTTATTATAGCCATATTTATTGAAATAACGAAGAGAAGACATGTTTCTTACATGGATTCCTTCATATGGATAGATGACAAAGCCTCCTTCCACTTCATTATGGATTATGGATGATAGATTGAATATATGATATCCCCCTCAAATTCTAGATAAAAAATTTATCAAGACACCATATTTGTGATTGTTAGGTCTACTAGGTTAGATACACAGAGAGGGCGGTGAATCAGGGTATGACAGATTAATGAAACAACCCTTATTGATCTTGTTTTTCTGTTAATAATAACTCACTAATCTCTATTGCATGTATCAATGTATAGATAGAAATAAAATCATTCATATGATACAAATATTTTTACGTGGTACACCCTCATTGGGCTACGTCTAAGAAGAATACAACGACAATGTGATGATGTACCAACTTCACTAAAAGATCATTGATGATTATAATGTTTGAAGCGAACTCACTATCCCCTATGGATTACAACCAATCAGAATATAAAAGTTAACTACTCTCTCAACTGATGTGTTCTAACTACATATTTAAAATATCCCTTAATAGTTTATAAACATCTAGATATCTTCATTATCTCTAATGAAATCTCCATACTTAACTATTGATATAATCTCTGTGGATGTCCGAATTTCACCCGCATATGAATCTCTTTTGGCACCGGGTGTACCGGGCAACCTCAAATCTTTAACGCAACCCTATCTATGCATTTCACGCAACTTTTTTTCCTTGTATGCAAGATTCATCTTTTGGTATGAAACACCCCTAGTGATAAACTTCAATCATCCGGAAAACTCATATCTTTCTCACAAAATTCTTATCTTGTGTACAATTCATAATCTTTCATGCATCTCCCTTTTCGAAAAATTTATACGCGATCTGCTGCTCGGATTATCTCTAATTGTTTTTCTTTTTCTAATGATGGGGGTCACCTCGTATTTATAGGCATTACTGACCCCTGTGTGGAAGATTCAACTTTTGACATGAAAGTTCCACTTTGAGCGCACAAAACCCCGTTTGATGTCTCATTGAGAAAACAAGATTCTTTCGTGCAACCTCATATTTCGCGGTCATTTCCAAATCCTTCGCGCACATCATGACTTTGCTATTTTTCTGTTGTTCTACTAATGAAACATTAATTGCGTGCATGATGCCTTCATGAAACTCCATCTTTCACACATACCATCATGTATTTCATGCGCATCATTACTTTTCCATTTTTAGATGTTCTGAGCTAAAAAAAAGTCTAGCGCACATGTTTCCAAAACACCATAGACCCTATGAGTAACGCCCCAACCCCAGTTACATAGATTTGGGGAATTATTTTAATAAATTAGCATGATTACATGAAATCATATCCAGAAGGACCGATTGGTTTATAAGTCTTGGAAAATAGATTACATACATTAACATTACATTACAATTTCAAACATAAAACATAGTGCAAATAGTTCTTTGAGAATGCCATTATTCACATTAGCTTAACCCTACATATAAATCATAATAAATTTCTTGGAATCCTAGGAAAAATAAAACATATAAAGGGGTGAGCTCAAGTGCTCAGTAAGGTTAAGCAATACAGTGGAAGATAACAAAAATATTAACCATGGTGAATAATTGAAACCACATGCCTTTACCAAAAATAAACATGAATACTTTTATGGAAAAAATATGATATGAGTAAATAAATACATAATAAAACATAATCATTTTTATTCTACTAGTCGAATGACCACATGAACCATCAATATTATTTCTATAATGAGGGAATGTATAATGCCAGACATTCTAAAACATTTTTTCAAGGCCTCGACCAAGACCTCCTAAAATGATTAAGGCCTCGGCCAAAACCATATATCAAATTGGGAAAGGGACTTAGCCAATTCCACATCTAGTTGTCTCATGAGACCTACTGATGCATCGAGAAACTATAGCGGGCTCCACCCGTCACTTACTATGTCCAATACATTACTTATATGAAAAGGTTGAAATAAAAGATAAACATTCGTATTAAAACTAGCATACAAAATGTCAATACATAAACGATTAACCATGAATGGTATAAAAATAACACATCCATAGTCAAACATATCACAATAACATTAATAAAATATAGAATATTTGTGTCATAATAAATCAACTTCAAACAGGTTTAAAATCCATCAAAGGATGTTAACATAGATGAAAATGATTTGTAAAACTCTTTGAATGAAAAATAACATTTTCATGAAAACATTTTAATGTTGCACAATTTATAAAGGAATACATTTAAAGACATTTTTAAATCAAATTATCCTATACCACATTGAAACTTTTGAAAGGAAATAACATTTTTAAAACATTCATGTCTATATAAATAAATCCTTAAAATCCATTTTGAAAACATGGACATTAATGAGAATTATTTAGAAGAATACATATTTAAAACATTTAAAATGATGTTTTAGTTAAAAGTAACTTAAATGTAATCCCCTTGAAAAATCTCTAATGAAACATGTACATGGATAGTAAATATGTCCCAGTAAATAGTTACACAAAACAACCTAGGATAATAATGAGATTGTGAAATTAACCCTTACCAATTTGGTAACTTTCAAAACATACACCCCATCAAAGAATTATCATACAATGAATATGTAAATATAAATAAATTAAATTTTATTACAAAAATAATACAATTATGGGCTGTACATACACCACAAAAAGGTAATAGTGGCAATATGGCATGAATCTCACATGAATAAAGAGTGAGATGAAAACCCCTTACCTTGCACTTTCCTTTAGACGAGGGTACGTTTAACATCCTGTACGAAGACTGTAGTATGTTATTAAATTATACTAGAACCATATTAATATTTATTATATCATACATTACTCATTTATGACTTTATAATACCCATTTAAAAATAATTTCCATGTTATATTAATATTTCGGGTAACAATCGCTCTCTTTATCGTACGTGTTTTAACTTGTTACTCTTGATTGTATCACATAGATCATGATTTAAATACCTCCATAATATAAAACATGATTTATATATCATATATATTTCGAATATAAATATGTATAATAGACATATATATGAAATGGAAAACACCGTTTATGGAGACGGTATTATGTACGTACGCATAAACGCAGTTTCTCTTTTCATATAGCATTGAACGGAAGTAAGTGAATAAGATATATGTAAGTACATAAATACATATATATATAAATATATATATCTCCAGTAGAATTATTATGTCATATATTTCATACTTATTAGTAATATATATTTTAATAATCATCAATGAATGGTGAACTTGGAAATGAGTCTCGTCGCATCATGGAGACGGTAATCTGTACGTATACATGAACGAAAATATCAATATTTTTATATTAAAATAAAATATAATTGGATGTTATGTCATATATACAGAATCCTTATCATTTTAAATTTATTATTTAAATCAAATACACGTCATTATTATACCCATCTAAATAATAATGTATTGAATAACAATTACACCACGATGTGGAGACGGTAAGCCGTACGTACGCACGTATGGTGACATGTCATTCAAAGGGTGGATATAATAATGAATTTGGTTATACGATATTTATAATAACATAAAATTATATAGAAGATATTGGAGTTATTATTTTATAATGTAAACAACAAAGAAAAAGGATGTGGAAGAATTATGGAACTTGAAAGATGGTGGTGAAATCATTACCTCTTCTTCGGGTTCTTCCTTTTGATTTGATCAAAAGGGCTCATTAGGATGGCTTTATGATCAAAATAAGGCCTATACGTTGAAGGTAGGATATTTTATATGGTATTTTTTTAGTGGTTGGCCGATCCAAATGGCTTTGATGTGTGATTTTTAGAGAAGGGGAAGTGCCCATTTATAAGAGGGGTGATGGTCACTTGAGGAAAAGATTAAAGTATTAATTTATTATACAATCATATTTAGTTTATAATGGTCCAAATGAATTTATTTAGATCCTTAGGTGGTTATGGATAGATATCATCTCAACCAATAGGTTTTAGACAAGTTTAGGTAACCATTTTAACCTTATCATTTAGATTTAACTCTTAGATAAATAATTTAACTTTTACCGTGACTTATTGTATTCTTACTATATATGGTTATTAAACATACTCTAAACTTCCAATAGAACCTCATGTGGATCATTAATGACATATATAATAATATTTAATACCTTTATAAGAAAAATAAATTTTTAGTAATAATATTTCAACCAATAATATTGTATTTGTTTTAAATATTAATTTATGTCAATTTTGACACTATTTGGTATTTTGTTTTTGTGAAAGTCATCACAACTTGATTACTTAGATCAAGATACATTGAATCATCCCTAACATGTCATAGTCACCTATAAAATTCGTGGATGTCATAAAAACTTTGAAATTATACTTATTTGAATATTTATAATTCCATTTATTTGATTCTTTCATTAATAAGGTAATTACTGCATCATCATTCTGTCATAAATAAAATTAATTACATAATATCAATAAATTATAAATAAAATACCATGTTGTGGGAAATATAATTATCTTTCTAATGAATATTTATAGTCGAATTTATATTCTTTAAAACCCTATATTAAAAAAGTTTTAGTTAATAAACATTGAATTTAACACTTTTAACTCTTCTTTAAATTAAATAATAATAAATGTCCTAATCTAATCCATGTGGACCTAAAGGGTCGTATATTAATCGTAAGGTGGTTTTTGGTCGAATTACATTTATAAAATAGTAATAGGACATGTGTTAGGGTAAAAATAATATCATTTTATCCTTAATTACCATATTTACTTTTAACCATGGTAAATAAAAGTAAAAAGTTACTATTCACCTAATATTATTTTTTTCTTATTGAACCAGATTTTACTACTTCATATTAACAGTGTGTCTTGGATTTTCTAAATTCAACCCACAGATGTGAAAAAATTATGTTTTATGTGAATTTATAAATTTTCCTAGGAGGTGGGTAATAGACGGTGAAAAGATCAATAAAATTTTTATATATCTAAAATTTTTATAAACTGACTCTAGTGAATTAAATTGAACATATATAGGTATTATGTATCAATTTTGACATAATATAAATTGAAAAAAATTAAATAATTATATAAATAAAAATTCGGTTTTAAACTATAACTGAGTGTTTTTTACTATTCATCAAAAATTAAAAGTTTTCAGAAAAATAACAAAAATTTACTGTAAGATAATTTTGATATTAAGAATTCAATAATGAAAATTTTTTTACCAAATTAAAAACATAGAAGTTTCATTTATTAATTTAAAATTAATTACGACTGTCAAAACCAAAAGGCGTATTTTTAAGAAATAATAACTATCAAAAGTTTGACAATTTTTTTATATGATATTTCAAAGTGAAATTACATAAAATTTTCATTATTGGATTAAATGGTAAAAATATAACCTATTTATTCTTCCAAACAATTAATATTTTTAAATTAAAACTATAAATTATTTTGATTAAAAAAGTTTTTTTCAGTTAAAATATAGTATTTTTCACTATTCACCCAAATATGAAAGTTATCAGAAAAATACAAAAACATTATCAAATATAAATTCTTATGTCTCAATTCTAATGAAGAAGTTTATTTTGTAACATTTAATATATAAAAGTTTCAAATATTGGATTTAAAAAGGGTTTGCGATTAAAATGCGTTAAAATTACAATTTTTTAAAAATACCTCTTTTATCTGAAAAAATATATTTATTCTAAAATTATGTCTAAGAAACTAATAATATGGATTCTAAAATTATGAGGATTATATAAAGTTCAATATTCATACAATACTATTCATAACCTCTATTGAATGACTAGTTTGGTAAATCATGGTGCGCTAATACTCGGTGATGCGTGTAGTGAATGTTATTGATTTTTTTGAAGAAATAACATACTATGAAATATTGGGGTGTTACATTCTTCCCTCCCTCAATAAATTGAATCCCTGCAATTTGAAATAGTTTTTCGAAAATAAAAGGTTGAAAATACAAAATACCTTTGGGAAAACCCACATCGAACATTATGTTAATATAATTTAGTCTTAATAAGAGGAAAAGGGAATGAAAAAGTCACCACAAAATTATGATCTCAACTTCGATAACATTGGTGGCAATTAGAGACACATAATTAGAGGAAAATGTAAATATTTAAAGGGATTAATTGAGGCCATTAGTCACTAACAATTGTAGAATTGTGGGACTCAATGCCATCAATCTATGATGTTTTAAAATACCATCGGTTCAATAAAACATAAGGTATTATGATAAAACATTTTTGGTTTTAAGACGCCTTACCTAATGTTTAAGAATTTATTTCATCATAGAATAAGAGATGAAGACAAATATATACTTTATAAGTAGAGTCCCATCATTTAACTAATTTTTACCACAAACTCATCTTTCACTCTAAAAGATAATAGAACTTAAAAAATATTCTATTTATCCTATTCGTAGAGTGTTCCAAAAAAATGAATTTATAATTCATCTACCAGACCCTTTAAAAAACTACATTATTCAATCCTGGACATCACGTGGGTTAGTGATAGGTGATACACAATTGTCTCCTTTTGGTTGTGGGTTCATGTCTCACAGCCTTGCCGAACATGACGGGTTCTGCCCGACCTCCGGGTTTTCCTTTTTATGGAAATCAAAAAATAACCTTAACAATAGTATCTAATTTCAAACAAAATCCATTCCAGCCTTTAGAATTATCTGAAGTACTTATATCCAAACTGTCAGTCCCAAATTTATAAGGAAGTTAAATGTAATTAGGATCCTTTTTTCCAGGTAATTACATGTGAATGCCTTCATCATGTATTTTTTTACAACACCTCAACATCCTAAATTACCAAAATCAACCATCTATTATTCCAAAAAACACTAACTCATTATCAGGACCATATTAAGGATTACCTTCCCTTCAACCCTATATTTTCAAAAAAAATGTGTAGCTTAATATTAATTCACTTTTCATAGAACCATATAATCTGAAATCCTCAATAAAATAGTACTGTAGTAAAATCATTATTTATCTCCATAAATCATGTAACCAGTATACTGTTGATACAACACTAAAATGAAATAATTCTATAATAACAACATAAGAACACTAGTCATTCCTCTTCATCTGAGGTAGTATCATAACTTGATTATTATCCAATAACATCATTTGTAGTTTACTCTTATGATTGGGACATTGATTTGTGTAGTTTCCCAATGCCTTGCAGACGATGCATTGTACATATAAATTTTTTTACCGTTGCAATCACGTAATTTGTGTCCTTTTTTCTCTATACATATAAGAAACTCTCATTTCCTTCAAGAATTTACCATGGTGATTCTTTCCACAATTTTCACGTATGGGAAAATCCTTCATTTCCCTCTTCCATTTATCCATATTTCTCTCTTCCATCCTTTTCTTCTCTTTCTTCCCTTCAAATCCATAGGACACGGAGAATTATTTACTTATCTTATTAACACATGATACTATTTTTTCATATGTTGAGAATACATGTGAGACTATTTCCCTTCAAAATGTTGGCTTAATACCGAGAAAGATATTATCCTTCTTACTCTTTGGATCATACGTATTGTTGGAGTTCACATTCCTTCTATTGGGTGTAATTTCTATACAATGGCATATACTAGGTCAGTTTATGAATCGCAATTCATAATTCCAAACATGTAAAATACCTAATGTAAATTGAATAGTTTATGGATATTATCCATAATCACAAAAATATTTTTTTGAGGAGGTATATACTCATAAACCCGTCATAATGGATTATAAATAAAAAGTGAATTATACAATGCATAACCTCCGGGAGTGTCGTAACCAAGAGTTCAGAAAAGCCAGTTATTGTGCACAAGTTCTCATTCTAGTCTATCTCAAAGTGGTGTTTTCGGGTATTACACCTAGGTAAATTTGTGCCAGAGCTGCTTCTACCTGCTCATATCCATACATGGATGTATTTCTTGGAAAACACACAAAATCTCTATAATACCAAAATTCTAGGATGTTCTTCTTTACTATTCCTCAAATTCTATCATAGGGCTATGTGCTGTAATCCGAGATTATCTAAATCTAGTTTTTCCAAGGTTATTACTAAACTTCCTCTAATACCAATTATAACACCCCGACCATAGATACCCAGATTTGATGCATTATTTTAATACATTGGCATGATTACAAGGAATCAAGTCCCAAAGGACCGATCGGTTTAGTAGTCTTAGAAATTAGATTACATACATTAACATTACATTACAATTTCAAACATAAATCACAGTGTAAATAGTTCTTTGAGAACTTCATTATTCCATTTATCTTAACCCTTCATATCAATCATAATACACTTCTTGGAATCCTGGGAAAAATAAAACATAGAAAGGGGTGAGCTCAAACGCTTAGTAAGGGTATGCAAAACAGCGGAAGATAACATAAATATTAAGCAAAGTGAATAATTGAAACCACATGCCTTTATCAATAATAAACAGGAATAATTTTATGGAAAGAATATGAGATGAGTAAATAAATCCATAATAAAACATAAACACTGGTATTCTCATAGTTGAATTACCACATGAACCATCAATATTATTTCCTTAATGAGGGAATGTATAATGCCAGACATTCAAAAACATTTTTGTTGACGCTCCTTTCGTCACATAATCTAAAAATCGGAAAACGGGAATATCTGAGTCCAATGTGATTCATCCTTTGAAGAAACATCAAAAATCGACAAAGGGATGAACAAGGAGAACATTGCCCATAGGCCGCGCAAGTTCCCTAATGGTCGCGCAAGTACACTTGTGCGCCGTCTAGTGGTCGTGCAAGTACTTGCGTGCAACCTAGTGGTCGTGAAAGTCTACTTGCGCGACGCCTTATGGTCGTGCAAGTGACTTGCGCGACCTAAGTGGTAACCGCCCAGTAACCGCCCAGGGTCTTCTCCTGCCTATAAATAGACCCTGTGGGCCCCCCATTCGAGAGGATATTTTTCCAGAAACTCGGATTGAAGCTCCCGACGCCCAAGTCTCTTCTCAAAGCTTCCGGAACACTTCTAAGGTAATTTTTTTACCTAGAACGGAAGATCTAAAGAGAAGAAGGAAGGCCTAAGTGTTGAAACTTATCAAACACTTGCGCGCCGACTTATTTCCTTCAATATAACTTGCGTGTCCCTTTTCTGGAAGAACCTCGAGAGGATTCTAAAGTGATTAAAAAGAAGTCACTCAAGTATTTCAATTCCAATTTAGAATCGCGCAAGTACCCCTCATGTCGCGCAAGTATACTTGCGCGACCAATACTTGCGCGCCGCCGAAATACTTGCATGCCTTTCAAGACTTGCACGCCCTTACCTTTTTGGGTGCCCATCCTGCCCATGTCACCCCTCTTAAGCCATCACACCTTTCCTTTTCAAGATTCAGTCTTCAAGACACTCTTCAAAGCCATTTTATGGCATAATTTCTTGATTTGACTTTCTTATCTGAAAGGAATTCTGTGGATTATCTCTCAAAACCTAGTGATTTAAATATCCTTATGTCACTAAATTTGGAGAGTTCATTCATTCAACCTCATACATTAAGATGAGAGAATCCTTAAACTGGGTCTCCTTTTTAGGAATAATCCCCAGTTATAAGTCCTTTTATCTGGGCATCTTCCTCAGGAGTAGGCCCCAAATTCTTAAGGTTCCCAAACTTGGGCATCCTCCTCAGGAGTAAGCCCCAAACCTTAATTCCTTAACTTGGGCACCCTCCTTAGGAGTAAGCCCCAATCCCAATCTCACAACATGGGCATCCTGTAACGCCCCGACCCCAGTTACCCAGAGTCGGTGCATTATTACATAACATTGGCATGATCACAAGAAAGATCAAATCTCGAAAGACCGATTGGTTTAGTAGCCTTGGAAACACTAGATATATTCATAAGTTTTACATTACATAATAAAATGAAAAACTACTACAACAACATAATTTTTCCACAATCCACACTATTAACCCCTCATAAAATCCCTGCAGGTCATTCATAACTTACTTCTTCACATCCTGGGAAAAATAAAACATAGAAAAGGGGTGAGCTCAAATGCCCAGTAAGGATAACAATATAGCGGAAACTTTCATAAATAAGAATAAACATTTAAGGCAATGTATAACTAAAACAAAAGCCTTTTAAATATGAACTTTCAACATGGTATGGCATAAATAAAATGAAATAATGCCATTTACTTATTCACATGGATATTCTACTAATCGAATAATCACATGCAAAAATCAATAACCACTTTCATAATGTTGGAATGCATAATACCAGACTATCATAACCACATAGCCAAGGCCTCGTGCCAACACTACAAATAAGATTTTGTCAAGGCCTTGTTCCAAGACACTAGTTTGTCTCATGAGACCTACCGATGCATCGAGGAGCTATAGCGGGCTCCACCCGTCACATATTAAGTCCAATGCATTCCCATATAAAAAGGTTTAAACATAACATAAACATTCATATTAAAACTAGCATATGAAATGTCAATACTTTCACCATAAACTATGAATGGTATAAAAATAGCACATCCACAGTCAAACATATTAGAAAACCTTCAATACAATATACAAGTTTTGTATCATAATAAATCAACTTCAAATAATCTTAAAATCCATCAAAGGATGTTGACATAGATGAAATCAAAATTCTTCATAAAGAAATATCTCCTTTTAATTTGAAATAATTTAAGATCCATATAAAATAAAACATTTTCTTTGAAAATATTCTTATAAGTTTGTAAGGGAAGCTTTGAAGATTTTATAACGGCGGAAAATAGCCGCACCCGCCGTATAAGTTAAAAAACATTCTTACCTTAATACTGTCGAAAAGGTTAAAAAGGAACTTGTTTGAAAACGACCGAATGATTCCTTTATAAACCACTTATAAAAGTAAAAAATGGTATAAATGACTTTAACTCATATTCTAGTAAATAGTAAAAATGTTTTGAAATGCATTTTTAAGAAACATGGATGTGGATGATAAAGAGATCCCAGTAGATTATTACGTATAAACAACCTTGGATAATGAAGAGGTTGTAAAGTAAACCCTTACCTTGTACTTTTCCTTGGTTGGGGTAGGTTAACCTCCTGTATAATGGTGAAATAGTTGTTATTAAATTATACAAGAATCATATATAATAATATGATATCATATATGATCTTTTAACATTGATTTGTTAATAATATCTTAGAATGATCGTCGTTTCGGGAGTTAACTTACTCATTTTCTTTTATATGTTTTGTTACATAAGCCATGGTTGTTGTATATTATTCATATCCAGAATGATATCCAGTCCTTAAACATCATTTTTAAATCATCAAATGATAATTATATTTGAATGGATATGATGGAGAATGAATCTCATCGCGTTCGTGGAGACGGTAGTCCGTACGTACGCACGAGCGAAAATATCATTCTTTTGATATTAAAATAATATATAAATGGATGGTATATCATATATACAGAATCATTAACATGTTATATTTATTATTTACATGAGTTACACATCATTATTATACCCATCCAAATAATATTATATTGAATAACAATTACACCACGACGAGGAGACGGTAGTCCGTACGTACGCACGTATGGTGACATGTCATTCAAAGGGTGGATAGAATACTGAATATGGTTGTACCATATTTATAATAACATCACAGTATATGTGAGATACTGAGGTTATTATTTTAGAATGGTAAGAACAAAGGAAGAAGAAGTGGAAGAAGAAATGAACTTGGAGAAGGGTGGTGAAATCATTACCTCTTCTTCGGGTTCTTCCTTTTGATTTGATCAAAAGGGCTCCTTAGGTTGGCTTTCTGATCAAACTAAGGCCTCTCGGTTGTATTGGGGGATGTTGGGAGAGTATTTGGGCAGATTTTGGCCGAGCCAAAAGGCTTTGAAGGTGTGAATAAATGAGAAGGAGGAGTTCCCTTTTATAAGAGGGGTGAGGGGAACCTTTGGAAAAGCTAGAAATATTAATTTATAATAAATTTATATTCGGTTTCTAATGGCTCCAAAGCTTATTATTCAAAGGTTAAGGTGGTTATAGGTCGAAAACCACTCAACCAATAGAATTTAGACAGGTTTGGGTACTTATATTAACCTTATCTGTAAGTATTAACTCTAAGTTAATTAGTTTCACTTTTACAATGTCTCTTTGTATTTTTATATAATATGGTTAATAAACTTACTATATACATCCAAGCGACCCCCAAGTGGTACATTAATGATGGACCTATCATTATATAAGTCTCTTGGCCGAAACTTAGATTTTTAGGAATTTAATATCAATTAAGAATATAATATTTGTTTTAAGAACTCTTTTATGTCAATTTTGACACTATTCAATAGTTGATTTTTGTGAAACTCATAACAGATTGATTACTTCGAACAAAGTCAACTAAATACATCCTAATATATCATATTATCCTAGAAAATTAGTTTAATTCATTAAAAGTTTCATATTATATTTATTTGGGTATTTATAATATCAATTATTTTAATTGTTCACTATTATAGTAATTACTGCATCATCATTGTGTCATAAATAAAATAAATTATTTAATGTCTAAAAATTATAAATAAAATATCATTATGTAGGAAATCTTTTTATCTTTCTAATTAATATTTATAATCTAATATCCAACATATATAACCCTATGTAACAATTGTTTTTCTAAAAGATATATGCTTGTGTCATTTTTGTATTCATTTTAACTTAATTAAAATAAAGTGTCATTATCACTTACAAGTGGATCCATGAGGTCCCAAAATAGTCCCAAAGATTCCCATGGTCGACCATGTATCAACCAATAGGGTTAAAACACGTTTTAGGGTAATTTAGTATTATTATAATATTATTTTTTTAACCCTTATTTACCGGATTTACCCTTAACCATGGTAAATAAAATATTTACCGCAGTAATTATTCAAAATGTCTAAAAATAAAAGTTACCTATTTAAACAATTTGAACATCCTGATTCCAAATATGGAATCCATTTTCCTAAATTCTAAACACATAAGTGGAAGAAATTAATTTAAAATTAATTCCCGCTGTCAAAACAAAAAACGTGTTTTTAAGAGATAATAACTATCAAAAGATTGACACTCGTTTATGTTCGGTTTAATTGTAAAATTATGTCCAATGACCAACATTATATTAAATGGTAAAAATATATTCTAAATATACTTTAAAACCACTCAAATTCATAATTTATCACTATTAATTATTTTGATTAAAAAAGTTGTTTTTAATTAAAACTTAGTAATTTTCACTATTCATCAAAATATGAAAGTTATCTGAAATGTACCAAAATTTCACCTTAGGCTAAATTCGATATTCCGAATCCAAAAATGAAGTCCATTTTCAAATATAAAATATATATAATTTCAAAAATTAGGTATTACTATTCATAACGGCTAGTTTGATTAGTTATGGTGTGTTAGAACTCGGTGTTGCGTACAACACACGCTATCACATTATTCAAAGAGAAGCGTACCGTAGAAGCTTGGGGTGTAAAATTCTCCTCTCCTTCAAATAATTGCATCCTCGCAATTTCTAGGGTATTATTGCATAAAAAGACTCGGGTGGTTCTTCATCATAAGTTCCTCGGGTTCCCACGTTGCCTCTTCCATCTTATGGTTTCTCCACAAAACTTTTACCAGACGCGTCGTCCGGTTTCTCCGCACTTGTTCTATCGTATCAAGAATCTTGACGGGCTCTTCGCAATAAGACAGATCGGGTTCCAGTTCTAATTCCTCATAGGTGAGTACATGCGTCGGATCAGGCATGTATTTCCTCAATAGAGAAACGTGGAACACATCGTGAACTTTGGAGAGACTTGGCGGCATTGCCAATCAGTAAGCTACAACCCCAATTCGTTCTAGAATTTAGAAAGGTCCGATGTACCTGGGACTCAATTTACCTTTCTTACCAAAACGTATGACTCCCTTCCACGGAGATACCTTCAGAAAAACATGATCACCGACTTGAAATTCCAAATCCTTCCTTCGATTATCGGCATAGCTCTTCTGCCTACTTTGAGCTGCTTTGATGTGATTTTGGATTACTTTCACCTTTTCCACCGTTTCCTCCACCAGTTCTGGGCCTACAAGTTTTCCTTCACCAATGTCATCCCAACAGGTTGGTGTACGACATCTCTTTCCGTATAACGCTTCATATGGTGCCATCTTGAACGTCAAGTGAGCAAGATCTCAACATGTCTTCTATGGTTTGAATAGTCCGTTCTGATTGTCCGTCTGTCTGAGGGTGGTAAGCAGTGCTCAAATGAAGTTCAGTATCCAGGGATTTCTGAAGACTTTTCCAGAATCTTGAAGTAAAACGGGGATCACGATCAGAAACAATCGATAGGGGTACTCCATGAAGTCTCACAACTTCATTAATATATAGTCTTGCTAGACGTTCCAGGGATAGATCTTCTCTTATAGAAAGAAAATGTGTTGTCTTGGTAAGACGATCAACAATAACCCATATTGCATCATTCCTTCTAGGAGTCTTTGGTAGCCCCATGACAAAGTCCATCGTAACATTGTCTCATTTCCACTCTGGTATGGGAAGAGGTTGCATGACTCCTCCAGGCTGTTGCCTTCCAGCTTTCACTTGTTGACAAACCATACATCTTGACACAAAATCAGCAATCTCCCTCTTCATGTTGTCCCACCAAAAATGTTCCTTCAAATTTCTATACATTTTGGTGCTCCCAGGGTGTATAGAGAAATTGGAACTATGAGCATCATCCAGCAATTCCCTTTTTAGATCAGGTATATTGGGAACACAAAGTCTCTTCCCGAATTTCAAAATTCCATCTTCATACACAAAGTCTCTCAATCTCCTATCATTCACAGCTTTAATCTTCTTTTGGAATTCTTCATCATCGGTCTGAGAACTCTTAATAGTTTATAGTAAAGATGGTTTGGCAACCATTTGAAAAAGCATTGATGTTTCACCTTCCCTGGTTATTCCCATGTCCATCTTCACTAGATCCATGAAAATTGGATCCCTTTCAATTCTCATATTGTTCAAAACTCCATGGTCTTTTCTACTCAAAGCATCTGCCACCTTGTTTGCCTTCGCTGGGTGGTAGTGTATCGTACAATCATAATCCTTGAGTAATTCAAGCCATCTCCTTTGCCTCATGTTGAGTTCTTTTTGTGAGAAAATATACTTCAAACTCTTGTGATCAGTATAAATCTCACATTTTCACCATAGAGGCAGTGCCTCCATATCTTCAAAGCAAAGATCACTGCTGCTAACTCGAGATCATGAGTAGGATAGTTTTGTTCATTAATTTTCAACTGTCGTGATGCATAGGCAATAACTCTATCATTCTGCATAAGGACACAGCCAAGTCCTTTCTTCGATGCATCACTATAAATAACGAACCCATCATTCCCCGATGGTAGAGTCAATATAGGAGCATTGACTAATCTTCTCTTCAGTTCTTCGAAACATTCTTCACACTCTTTTGTCCAAACAAATTTAACCCCTTTACGTGTGAGCTTCGTTAATGGGTTAGCCAATCGGGCAAAATTCTGGACGAAACGTCGATAATAACCTGCCAAACCAATAAAACTACGTACCTCAGTTATACTCATAGGTGCTGGTCATTCTTGGATTTCCTTGGTCTTAGAAGGATCAACAGAGATTCCATCTTTAGAGACAATATGGCCAAGAAAAGAAATCTCCTGAAGCCAGAATTCACACTTGCTAAACATCCCATATAATTCATTCCTCCTCAGAGTCTTCAAGATAATGCGCCAGTGATTTTCATGATCTTCGTAGGTTTTGGAGTATACCAAGATATCATCAATAAATACCACCACAAATTCATCGAGATACTCCTTGAAAACTCTATTCATTAGATCCATGAATACAGAGGGTGCATTAGTCAATCTAAATGGCATTACAGTAAACTCGTAATGCCCGTACCTGGTTCGAAATGCTGTTTTCGGAATGTCTTCCTTCATCACACACAACTGATGGTATCCAGATCGAAGGTCAATCTTTGAAAAGTATTGAGCTCCATGCAGTTGGTCAAATAAATCATCAATACGAGGTAGGGGATACTTGTTCTTTATCGTTATAGCATTGATCTCCCTGTAGTCGATACATAACCTCATAGATCCATCTTTCTTTTTAACAAAAAGAACAGGGGCTCCACATGGAGAAACACTAGGGCGAATAAATCCCTTATTACTCAATTCCTCTAGTTGTTTCTTTAGTTCGACTAACTCTACAGTGGCCATTCTATAAGGGGTCTTCGATATAGGCCTTGATCCAGGAATCAAATCAATAGAAAACTCAACTTCTTCTTCTGGAGGATGTCCAGGTAAATCTTCCGGAAATACATCTACAAATTCTTTCACAACAGGTACATCCTCTATTTGAACATTCCTTTCCTCACCGACAGTTATTTCATTTTCTTCCTCCCCAATAATTGAATTAAGTTGAGCTACTGGGGTGGATCTAAATAAGAATTAGGTGGTGACGATTCTGCTCTAAAAATAAGGTGCTCCTTATCATTATCATCAAGAATCGTAACCTCTTTCTTCTTACAATAATTCTTCGCATCATAGTCCGAAAGCCAGTCCATACCGAGGATTATATCAAACTCAATCATAGGTATGACGATGAAATCAGCAGATAAAGAAAATTTATGTGCTCTAATGGGGACTGATTCACAAAACTTTGTTGCAATGATACTTCCCTTAGGAGTTTTAACTGACAACTCCCTTATTAAATCAAATTGGAAATATCTAATTTTCTTAGCAAACTGGGAAGATATGAAACAATGCGATGATCCAGAATCAAATAATGCATTTTCTAAACTTGAGGAAACCATTAAATTACCTGCCACCACGTCTTTCGGAGATTCTACCTCAGCAGTAGTGATAGCATAAGCCTGGCCTTGATCCCTTGGCCTTTTCTGAGGTAAGTTCTCCTAACGCTTAGGACATGCATTTGCATAATGCCCCATATCCCTGCAATTGTAGCACTGAACGTTGGTAGCTTCCTTCTTCCCCTTGCAATCATGAGCTTGGTGGCCTTTTTCACCACACTTGTAACAGTCTCCCATTCCCTTCAAGCAAGTAACAGGATGTTTCTTCCCGCATTTACCACAAGATGGATATTCAACCTTTCCCTTCTTCCCCTTATTTCCATTCCCAGATTGATCAGCAGGTCTCTTCTTCTCTTGCTTTGCTTTAAATTCATAAGACTTAGAGAATTCCTTTTCGGTCTTGATAGCACATGAGACAATGTCTTCGTACGATGAAAAGGATTGTGAGACTAACGCTCGACGGAGAAATGGTTTTAACCCATCAAAGAAACGATCAATCTTACTTCTTGGGTTACGAATATAATCACCAGCGTACCTCACTAACCTTGTAAAGATAGCCTCATACTTTGTGACATTCTCATCCTCCTTTTGTCTCAGACTCAGAAATTGCCTTTCTATATCTGCTCGATGGTCGCGAGGGAAGTATTTTTCTAAAAACAGATCTTTGAACTCCCTCCATTCCATATTTGATACTTCATCATCTTCCTTCGTATTTTGAATCAATGACCACCATTGATCAGCATCTCCAGTGAGGCGGTAAACTGCCATGATAACTTTTTCCCTTTCACTGCTCCCCAATGCCTGAAATATTTTCTCTAGGGAAAATATCCATTGCTCAGCTACTAAGGGATTTGTATTCCCATTGAACGTTGGTGGTTGTTGCCTCATGAATCTATCTAACATTGATCCTCCACGTTGCGGATCATGGTGCTCCATACGGGTAAGGTTATTATTCATAACCTGAGTAAGTTGTCCCAGTATGGTGATTAGCTGATCAGCACCAGTTGCATCACCAGCCCCACTATAATTATCTTGAGCAGGAGGTCAATCCCTACATGGAGTGCGTGCATTGATACGGTTTCCATTTCTTCCACTAGGCGCCATTTCTAAACAATGGCATAAACTAGATCAGTTTATGAATCAAAATACATAATCCCATACTTATAAAACACTTAACATAAATTGAACTATTTATGGATATAATCCATAATCATAAGAATGTTTTCTTTGAGGATGTATATACTCATAATCCCTTCAAAATGATTTGTAAAGAAAATGAGAGTTGTCCTAAGCATATCCCCCGGGAGTGTCGTAACCAAGAGTGCAGCAAGGCCCGTTGTCGTGCACCAGTTCCCGTTCGAGTCTAGCTCAAAGCGGAGTTTTCGGGTTTTACCCCTAGGTACATCTGTGCCAGAGCCGCCTCTACCTGCTCGTATCCAGACAGGGATGTATTCCTTAGAAAACTCACAAAATCTCTACAATACCAAAATTCTAGGAAGTTCTTCTATACTAATCCTCAATGTTCATCTTAGGTCTACGTGATCTAATCAGAGTTTATCTAAATCTAGCTTCCAAGGTTTGTACTAAACTTCCTCTGATACCAACTGTAACGCCCCGACCCCAGTTACCCAGAGTCGGTGCATTATTACATAACATTGGCATGATCAGAATAAAGATCAAATCTCGAAAGACCGATTGGTTTAGTAGCCTTGGAAACACTAGATATATTCATAAGTTTTACATTACATCATAAAATGAAAAACTACTACAACAACATAATGTTTCCACAATCCACACTATTAACCCCTCATAAAATCCCTGCAGGTCATTCATAACTTACTTCTTCACATCCTGGGAAAAATAAAACATAGAAAAGGGGTGAGCTCAAATGCCTAGTAAGGATAACAATATAGCGGAAACTTTCATAAATAAGAATAAACATTTAAGGCAATGTATAACTAAAAAAAAAGCCGTTTAAATATGAACTTTCAACATGGTATGGCATAAATAAAATGAAATAATGCCATTTACTTATTCACATGGATATTCTTCTAATCGAATAATCACATGAAAAAATCAATAACCACTTTCATAATGTTGGAATGCATAATGCCAGACTATCATAACCACATAGCCAATGCCTCGTGCCAAGACTACAAATAAGATTTTGTCAAGGCCTTGTGCCAAGAGACTAGTTTGTCTCATGAGACCTACCGATGCATCGAGGAGCTATAGCGGGCTCCACCCGTCACATATTAAGTCCAATGCATTCCCATATGAAAAGGATTAAACATAACATAAACATTCATATTAAAACTAGCATATGAAATGTCAATACTTTCACCATAAACTATGAATGGTATAAAAATAGCACATCCACAGTCAAACATATCACAAAACCTTCAATACAATATAGAAGTTTTGTATCATAATAAATCAACTTCAAATAATCTTAAAATCCATCAAAGGATGTTGACATAGATGAAATCAAAATTCTTTTTAAAGAAATATCTCCTTTTATTTTGAAATAATTTAAGATCCATATAAACTAAAACATTTTCTTTGAAAATATTCTTATAAGTTTGTAAGGGAAGCTTTGAAGATTTTATAACGGCGGAAATTAGCCGCACCCGCCGTATAAGTTAAAAAAACATTCTTACCTTAATACTGTCGAAAAGGTTAAAAAGGACCTTGTTTGAAAACGACCGAAAGATTCCTTTATAAACCACATATAAAAGTCAAAAAGGGTATAAATGACTTTAACTCATATTCTAGTAAATAGTAAAAATGTTTTGAAATGCATTTTTAAGAAACATGGATGTGGATGATAAAAAGATCCCAGTAGATTATTACGTATAAACAACCTTGGATAATGAAGAGGTTGTAAAGTAAACCCTTACCTTGTACTTTTCCTTGGTTGGGGTAGGTTAACCTCCTGTATAATGGTGAAATAGTTGTTATTAAATTATACAAGAATCATATATAATAATATGATATCATATATGATCTTTTAACATTGATTTGTTAATAATATCTTAGAATTATCGTCGTTTCGGGAGTTAACTCACTCATTTTCTTTTATATGTTTTGTTACATAAGCCATGGTTGTTGTATCTTATTCATATCCAGAATGATATCCAGTCCTTAAACATCATTTTTAAATCATCAAATGATAATTATACTTGAATGGATACGATGGAGAATGAATCTCATCGCGTTCGTGGAGACGGTAGTCCGTACGTATGCACGAGCGACAATATCATTCTTTTGATATTAAAATATTATATAAATGGATGGTATATCATATATACAGAATCATTAACATGTTATATTTATTATTTACATGAGTTACACGTCATTATTATACCCATCCAAATAATATTATATTGAATAACAATTACACCACGACGTGGAGACGGTAGTCCGTACGTACGCACGTATGGTGACATGTTATTCAAAGGGTGGATAGAATACTGAATATGGTTGTACCATATTTATAATAACATCACAGTATATGTGAGATACTGGAGTTATTATTTTAGAATGGTAAGAACAAAGGAAGAAGAAGTGGAAGAAGAAATGAATTTGGAGAAGGGTGGTGAAATCATTACCTCTTCTTCGGGCTCTTCCTTTTGATTTGATCAAAAGGGCTCCTTAGGTTGGCTTTCTGATCAAACTAAGGCCTCTCGGTTGTATTGGGGGATGTTGGGAGAGTATTTGGGCAGATTTTGGCCGAACCAAAAGGCTTTGAAGGTGTGAATAAATGAGAAGGAGGAGTTCCCTTTTATAAGAGGGGTGAGGGGAACCTTTGGAAAAGCTAGAAATATTAATTTATAATAAATTTATATTCGGTTTCTAATGGCTCCAAAGCTTATTATTCAAAGGTTAAGGTGGTTATAGGTCGAAAACCACTCAACCAATAGAATTTAGACAGGTTTGGGTACTTATATTAACCTTATCTGTAAGTATTAACTCTAAGTTAATTAGTTTCACTTTTACAATGTCTCTTTGTATTTTTATATAATATGGATAATAAACTTACTATATACATCCAAGCGACCCCCAAGTGGTACATTAATGATGGACCTATCATTATATAAGTCTCTTGGCCGAAACATAGATTTTTAGGAATTTAATATCAATTAAGAATATAATATTTGTTTTAAGAACTCTTTTATGTCAATTTTGACACTATTCAATAGTTGATTTTTGTGAAACTCATAACAGATTGATTACTTCGAACAAAGTCAACTAAATACATCCTAATATATCATATTATCCTAGAAAATTAGTTTAATTCATTAAAAGTTTGATATTATATTTATTTGGGTATTTATAATATCAATTATTTTAATTGTTCACTATTATAGTAATTACTGCATCATCATTGTGTCATAAATAAAATAAATTATTTAATGTCTAAAAATTATAAATAAAATATCCTTATGTAGGAAATCTTTTTATCTTTCTAATTAATATTTATAATCTAATATCCAACATATATAACCCTATGTAACAATTGTTTTTCTAAAAGATATATGCTTGTGTCATTTTTGTATTCATTTTAACTTAATTAAAATAAAGTGTCATTATCACTTACAAGTGGATCCATGGGGTCCCAAAATAGTCCCAAAGATTCCCATGGTCGACCATGTATCAACCAATAGGGTTAAAACACGTTTTAGGGTAATTTAGTATTATTATAATATTATTTTTTTAACCCTTATTTACCGGATTTACCCTTAACCATGGTAAATAAAATATTTACCGCAGTAATTATTCAAAATGTCTAAAAATAAAAGTTACCTATTTAAACAATTTGAACATCCTGATTCCAAATATGGAATCCATTTTCCTAAATTCTAAACACATAAGTGGCAGAAATTAATTTAAAATTAATTCCCGCTGTCAAAACAAAAAACGTGTTTTTAAGAGATAATAACTATCAAAAGATTGACACTCGTTTATGTTCGGTTTAATTGTAAAATTATGTCCAATGACCAACATTATATTAAATGGTAAAAATATATTCTAAATATACTTTAAAACCACTCAAATTCATAATTTATCACTATTAATTATTTTGATTAAAAAAGTTGTTTTTAATTAAAACTTAGTAATTTTCACTATTCATCAAAATATGAAAGTTATCCGAAATGTACCAAAATTTCACCTTAGGCTAAATTCGATATTCCGAATCCAAAAATGAAGTCCATTTTCAAATATAAAATATATATAATTTCAAAAATTAGGTATTACTATTCATAACGGCTAGTTTGATTAGTTATGGTGTGTTAGAACTCGGTGTTGCGTACAACACACGCTATCACATTATTCAAAGAGAAGTGTACCGTAGAAGCTTGGGGTGTAAAATTCTCCTCTCCTTCAAATTATTGCATCCTCGCAATTTCTAGGGTATTACTGCATAAAAAGACTCGGGTGGTTCTTCATCATAAGTTCCTCGGGTTCCCACGTTGCCTCTTCCATCTTATGGTTTCTCCACAAAACTTTTACCAGACGCGTCGTCCGGTTTCTCCGCACTTGTTCTCTCGTATCAAGAATCTTGACGGGCTCTTCGCAATAAGACAGATCGGGTTCCAGTTCTAATTCCTCATAGGTGAGTACATGCGTCGGATCAGGCATGTATTTCCTCAATAGAGAAACGTGGAACACATCGTGAACTTTGGAGAGACTTGGCGGCATTGCCAATCAGTAAGCTACAACCCCAATTCGTTCTAGAATTTAGAAAGGTCCGATGTACCTGGGACTCAATTTACCTTTCTTACCAAAACGTATGACTCCCTTCCACGGAGATACCTTCAGAAAAACATGATCACCGACTTGAAATTCCAAATCCTTCCTTCGATTATCGGCATAGCTCTTCTGCCTACTTTGAGCTGCTTTGATGTGATTTTGGATTACTTTCACCTTTTCCACCGTTTCCTCCACCAGTTCTGGGCCTACAAGTTTTCCTTCACCAATGTCATCCCAACAGGTTGGTGTACGACATCTCTTTCCGTATAACGCTTCATATGGTGCCATCTTGAACGTCAAGTGAGCAAGATCTCAACATGTCTTCTATGGTTTGAATAGTCCGTTCTGATTGTCCGTCTGTCTGAGGGTGGTAAGCAGTGCTCAAATGAAGTTCAGTATCCAGGGATTTCTGAAGACTTTTCCAGAATCTTGAAGTAAAACGGGGATCACGATCAGAAACAATCGATAGGGGTACTCCATGAAGTCTCACAACTTCATTAATATATAGTCTTGCTAGACGTTCCAGGGATAGATCTTCTCTTATAGAAAGAAAATGTGTTGTCTTGGTAAGACGATCAACAATAACCCATATTGCATCATTCCTTCTAGGAGTCTTTGGTAGCCCCATGACAAAGTCCATCGTAACATTGTCTCATTTCCACTCTGGTATGGGAAGAGGTTGCATGACTCCTCCAGGCTGTTGCCTTCCAGCTTTCACTTGTTGACAAACCATACATCTTGACACAAAATCAGCAATCTCCCTCTTCATGTTGTCCCACCAAAAATGTTCCTTCAAATTTCTATACATTTTGGTGCTCCCAGGGTGTATAGAGAAATTGGAACTATGAGCATCATCCAGCAATTCCCTTTTTAGATCAGGTATATTGGGAACACAAAGTCTCTTCCCGAATTTCAAAATTCCATCTTCATACACAAAGTCTCTCAATCTCCTATCATTCACAGCTTTAATCTTCTTTTGGAATTCTTCATCATCGGTCTGAGAACTCTTAATACTTTATAGTAAAGATGGTTTGGCAACCATTTGAAAAAGCATTGATGTTTCACCTTCCCTGGTTATTCCCATGTCCATCTTCACTAGATCCATGAAAATTGGATCCCTTTCAATTCTCATATTGTTCAAAACTCCATGGTCTTTTCTACTCAAAGCATCTGCCACCTTGTTTGCCTTCGCTGGGTGGTAGTGTATCGTACAATCATAATCCTTGAGTAATTCAAGCCATCTCCTTTGCCTCATGTTGAGTTCTTTTTGTGAGAAAATATACTTCAAACTCTTGTGATCAGTATAAATCTCACATTTTCACCATAGAGGCAGTGCCTCCATATCTTCAAAGCAAAGATCACTGCTGCTAACTCGAGATAATGAGTAGGATAGTTTTGTTCATTAATTTTCAACTGTCGTGATGCATAGGCAATAACTCTATCATTCTGCATAAGGACACAGCCAAGTCCTTTCTTCGATGCATCACTATAAATAACGAACCCATCATTCCCCGATGGTAGAGTCAATATAGGAGCATTGACTAATCTTCTCTTCAGTTCTTCGAAACATTCTTCACACTCTTTTGTCCAAACAAATTTAACCCCTTTACGTGTGAGCTTCGTTAATGGGTTAGCCAATCGGGCAAAATTCTGGACGAAACGTCGATAATAACCTGCCAAACCAATAAAACTACGTACCTCAGTTATACTCATAGGTGCTGGTCATTCTTGGATTTCCTTGGTCTTAGAAGGATCAACAGAGATTCCATCTTTAGAGACAATATGGCCAAGAAAAGAAATCTCCTGAAGCCAGAATTCACACTTGCTAAACATCCCATATAATTCATTCCTCCTCAGAGTCTTCAAGATAATGCGCCAGTGATTTTCATGATCTTCGTAGGTTTTGGAGTATACCAAGATATCATCAATAAATACCACCACAAATTCATCGAGATACTCCTTGAAAACTCTATTCATTAGATCCATGAATACAGAGGGTGCATTAGTCAATCTAAATGGCATTACAGTAAACTCGTAATGCCCGTACCTGGTTCGAAATGCTGTTTTCGGAATGTCTTCCTTCATCACACACAACTGATGGTATCCAGATCGAAGGTCAATCTTTGAAAAGTATTGAGCTCCATGCAGTTGGTCAAATAAATCATCAATACGAGGTAGGGGATACTTATTCTTTATCGTTATAGCATTGATCTCCCTGTAGTCGATATATAACCTCATAGATCCATCTTTCTTTTTAACAAAAAGAACAGGGGCTCCACATGGAGAAACACTAGGGCGAATAAATCCCTTATTACTCAATTCCTCTAGTTGTTTCTTTAGTTCGACTAACTCTACAGTGGCCATTCTATAAGGGGTCTTCGATATAGGCCTTGATCCAGGAATCAAATCAATAGAAAACTCAACTTCTTCTTCTGGAGGATGTCCAGGTAAATCTTCCGGAAATACATCTACAAATTCTTTCACAACAGGTACATCCTCTATTTGAACATTCCTTTCCTCACCGACAGTTATTTCATTTTCTTCCTCCCCAATAATTGAATTAAGTTGAGCTACTGGGGTGGATCTAAATAAGAATTAGGTGGTGACGATTCTGCTCTAAAAATAAGGTGCTCCTTATCATTATCATCAAGAATCGTAACCTCTTTCTTCTTACAATAATTCTTCGCATCATAGTCCGAAAGCCAGTCCATACCGAGGATTATATCAAACTCAATCATAGGTATGACGATGAAATCAGCAGATAAAGAAAATTTATGTGCTCTAATGGGGACTGATTCACAAAACTTTGTTGCAATGATACTTCCCTTAGGAGTTTTAACTGACAACTCCCTTATTAAATCAAATTGGAAATATCTAATTTTCTTAGCAAACTGGGAAGATATGAAACAATGCGATGATCCAGAATCAAATAATGCATTTTCTAAACTTGAGGAAACCATTAAATTACCTGCCACCACGTCTTTCGGAGATTCTACCACAGCAGTAGTGATAGCATAAGCCTGGCCTTGATCCCTTGGCCTTTTCTGAGGTAAGTTCTCCTAACGCTTAGGACATGCATTTGCATAATGCCCCATATCCCTGCAATTGTAGCACTGAACGTTGGTAGCTTCCTTCTTCCCCTTGCAATCATGAGCTTGGTGGCCTTTTTCACCACACTTGTAACAGACTCCCATTCCCTTCAAGCAAGTACCAGGATGTTTCTTCCCGCATTTACCACAAGATGGATATTCAACCTTTCCCTTCTTCCCTTTATTTCCATTCCCAGATTGATCAGCAGGTCTCTTCTTCTCTTGCATTGCTTTAAATTCATAAGACTTAGAGAATTCCTTTTCGGTCTTGATAGCACATGAGACAATGTCTTCGTACGATGAAAAGGATTGTGAGACTAACGCTCGACGGAGAAATGGTTTTAACCCATCAAAGAAACGATCAATCTTACTTCTTGGGTTACGAATATAATCACCAGCGTACCTCGCTAACCTTGTAAAGTTAGCCTCATACTTTGTGACATTCTCATCCTCCTTTTGTCTCAGACTCAGAAATTGCCTTTCTATATCTGCTCGATGGTCGCGAGGGAAGTATTTTTCTAAAAACAGATCTTTGAACTCCCTCCATTCCATATTTGATACTTCATCATCTTCCTTCGTATTTTGAATCAATGACCACCATTGATCAGCATCTCCAGTGAGGCGGTAAACTGCCATGATAACTTTTTCCCTTTCACTTCTCCCCAATGCCTGAAATATTTTCTCTAGGGAAAATATCCATTGCTCAGCTACTAAGGGATTTGTATTCCCATTGAACGTTGGTGGTTGTTGCCTCATGAATCTATCTAACATTGATCCTCCACGTTGCGGATCATGGTGCTCCATACGGGTAAGGTTATTATTCATAACCTGAGTAAGTTGTCCCAGTATGGTGATTAGCTGATCAGCACCAGTTGCATCACCAGCCCCACTATAATTATCTTGACCAGGAGGTCAATCCCTACATGGAGTGCGTGCATTGATACGGTTTCCATTTCTTCCACTAGGCGCCATTTCTAAACAATGGCATAAACTAGATCAGTTTATGAATAAAAATACATAATCCCATACTTATAAAACACTTAAAATAAATTGAACTATTTATGGATATAATCCATAATCATAAGAATGTTTTCTTTGAGGAAGTATATACTCATAATCCCTTCAAAATGATTTGTAAAGAAAATGAGAGTTGTCCTAAGCATATCCCCCGGGAGTGTCGTAACCAAGAGTGCAGCAAGGCCCGTTGTCGTGCACCAGTTCCCGTTCGAGTCTAGCTCAAAGCGGTGTTTTCGGGTTTTACCCCTAGGTACATCTGTGCCAGAGCCGCCTCTACCTGCTCGTATCCAGACAGGGATGTATTCCTTAGAAAACTCACAAAATCTCTACAATACCAAAATTCTAGGAAGTTCTTCTATACTAATCCTCAAAGTTCATCTTAGGTCTACGTGATCTAATCAGAGTTTATCTAAATCTAGCTTCCAAGGTTTGTACTAAACTTCCTCTGATACCAACTGTAACGCCCCGACCCCAGTTACCCAGAGTCGGTGCATTATTACATAACATTGGCATGATCACAAGAAAGATCAAATCTCGAAAGACCGATTGGTTTAGTAGCCTTGGAAACACTAGATATATTCATAAGTTTTACATTACATCATAAAATGAAAAACTACTACAACAACATAATGTTTCCACAATCCACACTATTAACCCCTCATAAAATCCCTGCAGGTCATTCATAACTTACTTCTTCACATCCTGGGAAAAATAAAACATAGAAAAGGGGTGAGCTCAAATGCCTAGTAAGGATAACAATATAGCGGAAACTTTCATAAATAAGAATAAACATTTAAGGCAATGTATAACTAAAACAAAAGCCTTTTAAATATGAACTTTCAACATGGTATGGCATAAATAAAATGAAATAATGCCATTTACTTATTCACATGGATATTCTTCTAATCGAATAATCACATGAAAAAATCAATATCCACTTTCATAATGTTGGAATGCATAATGCCAGACTATCATAACAACATAGCCAATGCCTCGTGCCAAGACTACAAATAAGATTTTGTCAAGGCCTTGTGCCAAGACACTAGTTTGTCTCATGAGACCTACCGATGCATCGAGGAGCTATAGCGGGCTCCACCCGTCACATATTAAGTCCAATGCATTCCCATATGAAAAGGATTAAACATAACATAAACATTCATATTAAAACTAGCATATGAAATGTCAATACTTTCACCATAAACTATGAATGGTATAAAAATAGCACATCCACAGTCAAACATATCACAAAACCTTCAATACAATATAGAAGTTTTGTATCATAATAAATCAACTTCAAATAATCTTAAAATCCATCAAAGGATGTTGACATAGATGAAATCAAAATTCTTTTTAAAGAAATATCTCCTTTTATTTTGAAATAATTTAAGATCCATATAAACTAAAACATTTTCTTTGAAAATATTCTTATAAGTTTGTAAGGGAAGCTTTGAAGATTTTATAACGGCAGAAATTAGCCGCACCCGCCGTATAAGTTAAAAAAACATTCTTACCTTAATACTGTCGAAAAGGTTAAAAAGGACCTTGTTTGAAAACGACCGAAAGATTCCTTTATAAACCACTTATAAAAGTCAAAAAGGGTATAAATGACTTTAACTCATATTCTAGTAAATAGTAAAAATGTTTTGAAATGCATTTTTAAGAAACATGGATGTGGATGACAAAAAGATCCCAGTAGATTATTACGTATAAACAACCTTGGATAATGAAGAGGTTGTAAAGTAAACCCTTACCTTGTACTTTTCCTTGGTTGGGGTAGGTTAACCTCCTGTATAATGGTGAAATAGTTGTTATTAAATTATACAAGAATCATATATAATAATATGATATCATATATGATCTTTTAACATTGATTTGTTAATAATATCTTAGAATTATCGTCGTTTCGGGAGTTAACTCACTCATTTTATTTTATATGTTTTGTTACATAAGCCATGGTTGTTGTATCTTATTCATATCCAGAATGATATCCAGTCCTTAAACATCATTTTTAAATCATCAAATGATAATTATACTTGAATGGATACGATGGAGAATGAATCTCATCGCGTTCGTGGAGACGGTAGTCCGTACGTATGCACGAGCGACAATATCATTCTTTTGATATTAAAATATTATATAAATGGATGGTATATCATATATACAGAATCATTAACATGTTATATTTATTATTTACATGAGTTACACATCATTATTATACCCATCCAAATAATATTATATTGAATAACAATTACACCACGACGTGGAGACGGTAGTCCGTACGTACGCACGTATGGTGACATGTTATTCAAAGGGTGGATAGAATACTGAATATGGTTGTACCATATTTATAATAACATCACAGTATATGTGAGATACTGGAGTTATTATTTTAGAATGGTAAGAACAAAGGAAGAAGAAGTGGAAGAAGAAATGAATTTGGAGAAGGGTGGTGAAATCATTACCTCTTCTTCGGGCTCTTCCTTTTGATTTGATCAAAAGGGCTCCTTAGGTTGGCTTTCTGATCAAACTAAGGACTCTAGGTTGTAGTGAGGGATGTTGGGAGAGTATTTGGGCAGAGTTTGACCGAACCAAAAGGCTTTGAAGGTGTGAAAAAATGAGAAGGAGGAGTGCCCTTTTATAAGAGGGGTGAGGGGCACCTTTGGAAAAGCTAGAAATATTAATTTATAATAAATTCATATTCGGTTTCTAATGGCTCCAAAGCTTATTATTCAAAGGTTGAGGTGGGGATAGGTCGAAAACCACTCAACCAATAGAATTTATACAGGTTTGGGTACTTATATTAACCTTATCTTTAAGTATTAACTCTAAGTTAATTAGTTTCACTTTTACAATGTCTCTTTGTATTTTAATATAATATGGTTAATAAACTTACTATATAAATCCAAGAGACCCCCCAAGTGGTACATTAATGATGGACCTATCATGGTATAAGTCTCTTGGCCGAAACTTAGATTTTTAGGAATTTAATATCAATTAAGAATATAATATTTGTTTTAAGAACTCTTTTATGTCAATTTTGACTCTATTCAATAGTTGATTTTTGTGAAACTCATAACAGATTTATTACTTCGAAAAAAGTAAATTAAATCAATCCTAATATATCATATTATCCTAGAAAATTAGTTTAATTCATTATAAGTTTCATATTATATTTATTTGGGTATTTATAATATCAATTATTTTAATTTTTCACTATTATAGTAATTACTGCATCATCATTGTGTCATAACTAAAATAAATTATTTAATGTCTAAAAATTATAAATAAAATATCATTATGTAGGAAATCTTTTTATCTTTCTAATTAATATTTATAATCTAAAATCCAACATATATAACTCTATGTAACAATTGTTTTTCTAAAAGATATATGCTTGTGTCATTTTTGTATTCATTTTAACTTAATTAAAATAAAGTGTCATTATCACTTACAAGTGGATCCATGGGGTCCCAAAATAGACCCAAAGATTCCCATGGTCGACCATGTATCAAAAAATAGGGTTAAGACACGTTTTAGGGTAATTTAGTATTATTATAATATTATTTTTTTAACCCTTATTTACCTGATTTACCCTTAACCATGGTAAATAAAATATTTACCGCAGTAATTATTCAAAATGTCTAAAAATAAAAGTTACCTATTTACACAATTTGAACATCCTGATTCCAAATATGGAATCCATTTTCCGAAATTCTAAACACAGAAGTGGCCGAAATTAATTTAAAATTAATTCCCGCTGTCAAAACAAAAAGCGTGTTTTTAAGAGATAATAACTATCAAAAGATTGACACTCGTTTATGTTCGGTTTAATTGTAAAATTATGTCCAATGACCAAAATTATATTAAATGGTAAAAATATATTCTAAATATACTTTAAAACCACTCAAATTCATAGTTTATCACTATTAATTATTTTGATTAAAAAAGTTGTTTTTAATTAAAACTTAGTAATTTTCACTATTCATCAAAATATGAAAGTTATCCGAAATGTACCAAAATTTCACCATAGGCTAAATTCGATATTCCGAATCCAAAAATGAAGTCCATTTTCAAATATAAAATATATATAATTTCAAAAAGTAGGTATTACTATTCATAACGGCTAGTTTGATTAGTTATGGTGTGTTAGAACTCGGTGTTGCGTACAACACACGCTATCACATTATTCAAAGAGAAGCGTACCGTAGAAGCTTGGGGTGTTACACATCCTCTTCAGGAGTAAGCCCCAAACCAATTCCCCTAACCTGGGTTTCCTTCTCAGGAACAAGTCCCAGTCATAAATCATGGGCATCCTCCTTAGGAGTAATCCCCAAGCCTTAATCCTTAACCTGGGCTTCTTTTCAGGAATAAGTCCCAGTCATAATCCTTGGGCATCCTCCTTAGGAGTAAGCCCCAGGTTTCTTAAATTTCTCTAAACCAGTCCTAATTTACCCTTGATTTGGGTTTCCATTTCAGGAGTAAAACCCAATCATAATTCCCCTCCTAACTTGGGCATCCTCTTTAGGAGTAAGCCCCAAGATTAGAGTATTCAAATCTCCATAAAGCACATATACCTTTATGGACCCTGTCATGGATTTTTCTCCCTAAAATTGAATCCTAAACCTCCATCAATCTGGGCAGTCATACATACCTAAGCCCCAAAAAATTTCTTATGATTTCATCTTTCATGGAACAATTGTCTAATTTTTACCAATACCTCTTGTTTCTCACACCGAGTATGACTCATGTGAGCTTATAGTGTAAAAGTAATTATGAAATTCTTCTTTGAGCCGTCAATCATAAATCATCGTACTCCACCACTCGAACTACGTGGGTTCTGATTCCTTTTCCAAAACAAATGATACGTAGGTAGCCCATTTATGGGTTCGATCCCAACTTTGAAATAATCCCTGTACTTCTAAATGACGATAAACTTCAAGTGCCCCACTGAGTGGCTTTAAAACCAGCCCGGTCATCATAATGACCAAGAGACTTTTATATAAATGTTTTGAAGGATACCATTGACCAAGAATCTCTAAACTGATATAGATGATTCTCTATTGATGAAGAACCTCAAATACATATAAAAGATTCTCTAAATTTCTTGCATATTTAATCATTGATTGTTAAAACTAAAGGAAAGCTCATTTTATACTTGGTAATGTAATAAGGATTCACGAACATAACTTAAATCTATAAAGAGAGTCCCGGAGTAGATAATAATTCCCCTCAAAAGGTGTGATGAGTCCGACCTCCCATCCTCTCGACCAATGAAAATTCCTAAGCCTCATTAGTCCACAAACTAATGAGCGCCTACCTTTGGAAAGTAGGTCCAAACGGATGTGGAATCATTGGATGTTTCCGGTTCTACGAACAAACCCGTTAGAAACCGATCGGAACGTTTGAATCTCCCGTCCAGGATTTCATCCCCGGATTCTGTGCGAAACAAAAATGGTGAACCCGACGTGAATTCTTAACCAAGTTAAAATGATGTTTTTCTTATTTGTTAGGCGCCTTGGGCCAACAAATCAATCATTGACATGTGCTCATCCAAAAGATGTAGTGGATGGATTCATCTTGATTATGTCTGTTATATGGAATAGGAACTCTTTTCTCAAGATCTTCTGCAAAATGGCTTTCCTTAAATTCACCCCTGTGAATACTGCTGCTGTGAACACCTCTACTGTGAGGTCTGCTACTGTGAAAACCAATGCTGCTACTCCTGCTGGAACATCGTCCGCTCTGAGGATGACATCACAAACTCAGTGTCTTCAACACTGGGTTTCTAATGCACCGGTTAAGGAGTACCGTCACAACGGTACTATCCCAACTCTGGAGTCCGCTCGTCAAGCCCTCCAAGTTAATAACTCTACCAGGTCGTCCGGACAACGGCGGCCAGCGATCAAGAAGCAGGCGGTGCTGACTACCGTCTCCAACCGTTTCGGGTCATTATCCCCGGAACGCAATTTCCATTCACTCCCTTACTCTGAGGAAGTGAATGAACAGGTCCCTCAGGGCCTTAATTCAAAAATACAGGAGTCCTTCCCGAGGGCTCCCATCAACAATCGCCGCCAGACTCGTGCGGTAGTGCACCCTCAGCATGATGAGGGTACCGACTCCTGGCATTCATCTCAGGTTCCTCGAACCCGAGTAGGCAAGATGAACCGCCAGAGAAGGAATCCGGTAAAAAATGGGCAGGTTGTCATCCCTGCCATCTCTGGAGTAGTCCACCAACCTAACTTGGTGGCAAACAACGAGCAGGCACACACACCTGCCCGTTTTAATTCCACTATCCAGCAGACTCGTCTGGCAGCATCAAGCCGATCCCACCAGGAAATTCCGGCGGAGTACCATAGGCAGGAACATACACCTACTTATACATCACCAGTTAGTCAGCAGGCTCGTCTGACTACATATGATGGATCTCGTCAACCGCGTTTGGCGAAGTGTAATCAGCAGGCACATACACCTGCTAATACTAATCAAGCCTACCAACAGTCTCCTTTGGTAGCGCACAGAGAAGTCAGTTGGAAAGTCCCGACGATAAACAGGAGGCAGACTCAACTCTCTACCGCCACACTTGAGTACTGTCAGGATTCACTGGCAGGAAAAGGAGGACTGGAGCAGGCACATACCCCTACTCCAAGCCCGGAATGGACGTATATCCCCGTTCCGGCGGCTGAAGTCACCAAACATATTTTGTCAATGGTGAAAGAGAAGAAGCAAATTCCTTCTCATATTCTGGATGCTTGCCAGGATATCATAACAGCTTCAGCATCATCACAGGGAAAGACACATAAATCTATCCCTAGCAGTGGAGTGACACATCAACGATTCACTCCGGAACAGACACACACATCTGTTCCAGTCCAAGAGGGTTATGGGGCATACTCCCCCATATCATACGGACAACCAAGTCAGGCACATACACCTAATTTGAGTGGATATCGTCAGCCTAACCTGACCATCTTTCCTGATCAGGCACATACACCTGCTCAGAGCAATCACTTTCGTCATCAAGTGGTTTCTAAAGCGAGTAAGAAGGCATCTAAGAAAAAGATCCGCCCAGCACAGTCCGGAGATCAAAGGCCAATCTGTAACCAGGCCTTGCTCGATGCTGGAGTTCTTGAAGCCCTCAGACATTTATCTGTCATAATTCAAGATTCTACTCCCTCAGTTCCCAATAACGGGAACATTAATTCTGAAGGTCTTCAACAGACACTTCCTCATGAAGACGTGCTTCATGAAAGTTCGGTCAATCTCGGAGTTTCTTCTTCAGATGAGAGCCACAGGAACCCTCTGTGTGGTCAGAATACCAAGGAGCAAGAGATTTCATCTTTTGCTGTAACCCATCATGACGGTCCTCCTCATGGTGATGAACTTCGCTGCGAAAGTCCTATCCGCAGTAGTGATTCACGTTGTCTCGAAAATTCTTCAGAAGGCAATGTAGTGACGAGAAAGCCCTCCTATCTCGAGGCACTTGCAAACGTAAAACCAGTCATGTCTGATGCTTTACTATCCGCAGGTGAAACTCTTTCTCCATCAGAAGATAGCCTGGGGTTCAGGTTATTCTCTGAACCATCCCTGGGTCATTCATCTTCCAGCATGAATAGTTATATCTCTACCAATCTTGTTGAATCCGATGAAGCAACAAGCAAACACCAACTCTGGTCCAAACAGGTAGAAGAATCATCATTTAATGATAAAGAGGAAATGCTTAACATGAGGAAAAAACTGGCAAAAGGTGAAGTACCAGTCATGTTTTGGCCTTTGGCTGACTCCCAGTACGACATTCCAAAGATGTTGATGGATGATGGAATCCATGATATTCGTCTCAACATATGGAAAACTCTTTGTCAATTAAAGAAGAAGGTATTATATTACGATGAATATGAAAATCATCTTAAGATAATAGAAGGGTTACAACGTCAGATTGATTTGGCATCTCTATCAGTCTCTCAGTATCCGAAGGCTGAAAAGCAACAGAGAACCCTTCAACGTTCATGCCTTGGCGCACTAAGAAAATTGCGTCAGTTAATTGCCAATGCTCCATCTGATTTCCATATCAGAGGATGGGGTGTTCACGGAGCACTACATTTCACAGTGCTTTCCGGTCAGAAAAGCCCGCCGAAAATGGTCTTATGCAATGTTATTGCCCATGGCCGGCCACAGTCAATGGTCTTTGTTCATAATCAAAATCTTGCTCAAGAACAAGCTTCAACTAGTTCCTCTCAAAATCAAGTATATAGATAACAATTTGTTGAATTGCTCCTACATCAAGCAGGCGAGAATATTGCAGAAGCCTCTCGTCTGGAGCAAACACGTCATCAAATGACAGAAGTTTCAGAAATCATCCAATGATCTGTTGAACCAGGTGATAAAAGTGGATACAGGTTAATGCATCCAGCTAATTTCCGAACTAAGATTCGCAAGATCAAGAGAGATTTTAAGAAGATCTCAGACATAGCATGTCAAGAGACACCCCAGCTTGCCAGACTAGGGACTTCTCTAACCCAACCCTCCGAGTCAACAAATGGGATTCGAGGAGTTGAGCGGAAGCAGCAGGAACACCCCCAGTCCACCGGACTGGGGCCTTTTTCAAATCCTCAATCCCTCCCTCAGAGAAAGTCAGTATTCTCTCGATTAGGGAATAAGCCGCAAGAGGAACGAAGAGCCAAGCTATCAGGAGATTCTCTCCAAGTGAGGGTTTTCCAAGAAGTTCCTGAGGGATCAAGTCAACGGAATTACATGTCTCATCATGGGCATGGAAGAAGACAATATCACAAGAATGCTGATAGAAAGGATTCCATGAAATATGCATCCATTAATGTCATCAATGCCGTTGCTGCTGATTCACCAGATGAGGCTCAATCAGAGGGATCAGACGAAGAGGTTCCTGCTCAAGAAGTTGCGCACACAGACCTAAATGAAGAAGGTGTGCGCACACGTAATCAAAGGCTTACCCAAAATCTGGGTATTCCTTCAAGTAACCCACTTCCCCCTCTCCGAAAAGGATCCAATAAGGGGAAAGGAAAGAATTAGGTTACTTCTCACCCTTCCTCTGAAGGAGGTCAATCTCTCTCATTAGAGAAATGGTTTACACAATAGGATGAAGAAATGAAAGAATTAAGAAGGTTGAATGCAGAACTACTTTAGAGTAGTCTTCTTCTTAAGAATGCTGAAGTCCAACAGCCAAAGGAATTTGTTGTAACTACTGAGATGGATCAGGAATATCCTCCTTTATCAGTACACCCTAAGAGGTCTAATCCTATGGGTCAAACACAACAACGGTTGGCAGCACCAACCACCACGTCTGTCCAAGCTCCATTCATCGCACCTACCCAAAACCAAGTTCAACCTGATGTTTCTCAAAAGTTAATAACTACTATTGAGTCATTAACAGCTCGGTTAGAAACTATGGAAGGGAAACGGGCGCAAGTTCAACCTGAAAAGAATGTTTACCCTGAATGGGTAGATTCAATTTCTCCTCCATCCAGTTTTGGAAACCCTGTTTTCCCTACATTCAATGGATCAGGCGACCCTGAACAACATTTGACGCATTACGTGTCTTGTTGTGATCCTATGATGGGAACTCCAGAGCAGCAAGAAGCAGTGAAACTCAGATGCTTCGTGCGAACCTTGCAAGGACCAGCTTTTGTCTGGTATACAAGCTTGCAATCCCGACCAGTCATCGGATGGGAGGATCTTCGTCAAAAATTCCTTCTTCAATTTAGCTCAACTTTTCCAAATATGACAGTTTTCGATCTTACAAACTGAATGCAAAGGGAGAATGAAAGAGTCTCTGATTTCATTGCTCGTTGGAAGGGATTAACGTATTCCTTGAGTTTAGCACTCCCTCATGAAGAATTGTTGCCAATCTGTGTGGCAAGTTTGCGTGACGAATTACGCACGCCATTGATCCCTGTGAAATGCACAGGAGGGTTTCGAGACCTTACTTCAATCGCTCAACAAATTGAAGATTCCCTTATATAGGCGAAGGTTAAATCTCGTGTAATTCCATCAGCTCCAGGAAGAATAATGAGTAAAGCAGAAACCGCTACAGTTATTCTTAAACAAGCACCTGTACCTATATCTACTTCAAAACCTTCATCTTCTCGAAGAAATCCACCTCCTGAACGTCAACAACAAAGGCCGTTTCGTCCAAATGATCAAAGAGATCAACGACGAAAAGAATTTGAGGATATGAAGAGTAAAACATACTCTTTCCGAAGTGAGCAAGTTCCTGGTTACTTCATTTCAGCTCTGGAAAATAATTTGATCAATTACCAGTGCCCAAGAGGCCAAACAAGGAAGGAAATGAAGACCATCCCAATTATTGTCCCTTTCATCAAATGTTGGGGCATCCCATCCAGGAGTGTTTTGTCTTTAAAGACCTCCTGCAAAAGATGGTCGACTTAGGACAAGTCAAATTGAAGGGTTCTTCAGCTCATGTAGCGTGTATTTCCGCTACAGATCCAGAGAAAGGAGGCGAGTAGCAGGAAGTCAAGAGAAAACTGCGAAAAAATATGATGATTGGATGGTAAAAAAGAAAATCAATCGGACCCATTCCATTTTGCGAACACAATTGAAGAAACCAATTGTGTCTCCTACAAAAGCTGCAGTAAAGCCTCCATCAAAAGAGAAATCCTCAAAAGGACAGTGCAATTCAAAGAAGAAAGAGGAATCAGAAGAAGATGAGTATGTATCAAAGCCTAAATTGTCTTTGACTCTAGCAGATTCCATGTCATCTACTTCAAAGCAATGGGCACCGCCCCATCAAACGACACAACCTAAACAGGCTAACCAGGCAGAGTCTTTATCAGACGAAGAGTTAATCTTTGGTTCTGTTAATATGATTCAATTAACAGATCCATATTCTAGTCTTGATGAGCCTCAATTCCCTGTATCAAATAAGGGAATACGAAGAGGTTCTAGAGGCTCAGGATATAGGGGAAGACGTGGATCTTTCCGAAGCCACTACTCTAATTCTACCCATGCTAGCACTGTATATGCAGCAGAAACTCGTGGTAGAGCCCTTCAGCGAGCTCAAAAAGAACAAGCAAGTTCTTCTGCCAATGACCAACTCAGTTTTGGCACAATTATTTTGGAAGACCTATTAAAGGTTCCATCTTATTTATCTCAGAAATTAAATGGATCTAATCAGTCTAATCTTCCAAAACCAAGGATGTTGCCAACATCAATACAAGATGCATAAGCTTCCAAATCATCTGCTTCCAAGGTACCTGCTAAACCGCATATTCCTATTGGGAAACGCAGACCTCTAGATCAAAAGTATGATATATTGAAAAACTTGGCCCAAGTACCAGCCAAGTTATCAATTTTGGATGCTTTGAATCTGTCAAAAGATATCTGAGAAGCACTTATCGAAGCTCTGTCACGTCCTCAGGAGTTTGAAACTAAAATTGCTGCAGCTGAAACCTATCACATAGAGAATAATCCTGCCGAATGCCATGTAGTGATATATTTTACTGATAAAGATGAAGATGATGTTGTGCATGGGCACATAAAACCTTTTTACTTATATGGAAAAGTCAATGGTGTAGATGTTCTAAGAGCTTTCATTGACAATGGTTCAGGAGTCAACCTCATGCCCATTCGTAAACTTCGTCGATTGGGCCTCACGGAATCTGATTTATCTCCTTCTACCATGATGTTGCAAGGATATGATAAAAATGAACAAGAACCACTGGGAGAGGTTACACTCAGAACTCAGTTTGGAGATCTGGTTTCCAATTCAGATTTCATGATTGTTGATCAAGACTCAGCTTTCAATATCTTTCTTGGAAGACCCTGGCTACATCAGCATGCAGCTATTCCGTCATCATACCATCAATGTCTCAAATACTGTTTCGATGGTCAAGTTGGAACATTGTATGGTGATAAGGCCCCATTCAAGACATGTGAGTCTCAATACATTGAGGCAGAATTTTATCACATGAAGGGAAGAGAAAAATCTACAATGAAGGAAATTACCAAAGTTAATGCTCCATATGGTTTGGAAAAAATTCCAATAAATCCATTTTCACATGTGAGTACAGATTATGTGTTACCTATCAGTCAAATTGACAAAATAGGCCCAAATCAAAATACTCTTATGTAAAGATCCATAATGTCAATTACGGCAATCGAGCCAGATAACATGGGAGAAATTGGTAACATACCAAGCAACGATGAAAGCATAAGTGGTGACGTTTTCATTTCGTCTGCTGAAATCCAAAAAGTCTATACTTCGCTAATCAGGCCAGAAGAAGTTATAGCAACACCAGAGGTGAATAATGATGTCGATTCTCGATCCATCATCTCCTCTTTGATTCCCAAAGAAGACCCTTTATCATCAATAGGGTCAGAAATGGATGCTTCTTCTTCAAAATGTGAAAATTTTGACATTTCTTATGATAATGAGAATTTCGTTTTTTTCATCTACTTCGCAAGTAGAAATGGAAGAAATAACACATGACGAAGAGGAAGAGGAAGATCTTAGAGATGCTCCTCCAGCATTTGAAGATGGTATCTCTACCACTGTGGATGAACTCAGAGAAGTAAATCTGGGTACAGAAGAAGATCCACGCCCCACTTTAATTAGTGCGGCCATGACCCTTGAAGAGAAAGATATGTATATTTATTTTCTAAAGGAAAATAAAGATATTTTTACATGGAATTATACAGAAATGCCTGGGCTTGATCCTGATGTTGCTACTCATCATTTGGGTTTACCAAAAGAACATCGAGGATTCAAGCAAGCCGCGAGAAGAACACACCCAACCTATGCTTCCAAAATTGAAGCTGAAGTGGATAAGCTGATCAAAGCCAACTTCGTCAGAGAAGTTCAATATCCCAAGTGCTTGGCTAATATTGTCCCTGTAAAGAAGAAGAACGGACAAATTAGGGTTTGCATTGATTTCAAAGATCTTAATCGGTATTGTCCTAAAGATGATTTCCCAGTTCCGATTACAGAACATTTAATTGATGCGACGGCTGGCTATGAAGTACTTTCTTTCATGGATGGATATTCTGGATATAATCAGATCCGAATGGCCCCAGAAGATGAGGAATATACAGCCTTTATAGCTCCTCAAGGTGTGTTTTGTTACCGGGTGATGCCCTTTGGTTTAAAGAATGCAGGTGCAACATATCAACGTGCCATGCATAGTATCTTCAAATATCTTTTAGGGAAGATTTTTGAATGCTATGTAGATGATTTGGTTGTTAAATCCAAACAACGTTCTAATTACTTGGCTGATTTGGAAGTCATATTCCACAAGCTTCGACAACATAATTTGAAGATGAACCCCTTAAAATGTGCTTTTGGGGTAACCTCAGGAAAATTCCTTGGCTTTGTTGTACGCCATCGTGGTATTGAAGTCGATCCTGAGAAGACCAAATCAATCCTTGGTATGTCACCTCCTCAGAATTTGAAAGAATTAAGAGGAATTTAAGGACACTTAGCCAATATTCGGCGTTTCATCGCCAATTTGGCAGGGAAAAGTTTACCCTTTACCAAATTATTGAAGAAAGGAGTCACTTACCAGTGGAATGAAGAATGTCATGAAGCATTTGATGTCCTCAAGAAATACCTCTTGAGTCCACCAGTACTCATGCCACCTGTTGAAATTAGACCTCTTATCCTCTATGTGACAGCTTTGGAGCGATCATTGGGTGCCTTTCTCGCTCAAAATAATGATTCTGGGAATGAAAATAGTCTCTACTATCTCAGTAGAACTGTGCTTGAAGCAGAAACCCGGTATTCAAGTATTGAAAAATGCTGCCTAGCATTAATCTTTGAAGTTCAGAAACTGAGACACTATCTGCAACATCATGAGGTCCAATTGGTATCTCGTAATAATACGCTCAAATTCATCCTTAGTCGTCCAATGCTTACAGGACGTCTGGCAAGGTGGGCGGTTATTCTACAGCAGTTCGACATTGAGTATGTGTCTCAAAAGGCAATTAAGGGCCAAGCTTTGGCTGATTTCCTGGCTGAACATCCTTCAGTAGAAGACACGTATTCAGATATCGAACTCCCTAATGAGGAAGTTTTCTCTATTCAAGAGAGTCCTCAAACATGGGAAATGTATTTTGATGGTGCTTCTAGAAGTCCAACAGGAAAGAAAATGGAAAATCCTAAATTCAACAAAGTTGGTTTAGGAATTGTGCTCATTTCTCCAGATAAGGCAGTGTTACCTTATTCCTTTTTGTTGTGGGAAGGTGGTACCAATAATGAAGCTGAATACCAAGATCTCATTACATACTTGGAGTTAGAGCTTCAAGCACAAGTGAATCACTTAAAGGTGAAAGGTGATTCAGACCTGGTAATCAAACAAGTCAATGGTGAATATGCCATCAGAAAAGAAGAATTAACCCCTTTGTATTATTACGTCAGAGAGTTAATGTCGGAATTCCCTTCAGAACCGACATTTTCTTATGTCCCAAGATCACAAAATGCTCAAGCTGATGCACTGGCTAATATAGCTACAGCTTTAGCAGATCCAAATCGGGACGAGACAACCATCAATATTGCCCACCGTCGTGCAATTTCACCTTATGTTCAAGTCAGAATAGAGGAAATTAATGAAATTAGTCCCATTCCTGAATCGTATGGTCATACTACTGGATGGATGTCACCTATCAGGGAATACCTTTAAAATGGAACCCTTCCACCTGATAGAGCCGAGAAAGAACAAATTCAGCTACGTGTGGTCAATTTTACTCTTTATGATAGCCCAAATCACCTAGAGAAAATTCTCTACAAACGTGGTTTTTATGGAGTTCTCTTTATATGTATTTATGGTGAAGAGACAATGGATGTCATAAATGATGTGCATGCAGGATTCTGTGGTGCCCACCAGTCTGGACATAGACTGTCTGATCAAATTCGAAGGCTTGGATACTTTTGGCCTTCCATGATACAAGATTGTGTTAATTTCACAAAGAAGTGTCATTCATGCCAAGTATATTCCAACTTCATTCATCAACCTCCAGAGTTTCTTCATACAGCTAAATACTCATGGCCATTCTCCACATGGGGAATGGATGTGGTGGGACCTTACCCTTCAGCTACGGCCAAGCAGTTTAAGTACATTCTTACTGCTACTGATTTCTTTTCCAAATGGGCAGAGGCAGTACCTCTCAAAGAAGTCAGTTCTAAATGCATTGTTAGCTTCATCAATTCTATCATCATTACTAGATTTAGTGTCCCTCATACCATATTGACGGACAACGGCACCAACTTCTGTTCTTCTGAGGTAATGAAATTGTATCAAGAATACAACATTAAGTCCAACCATTCATCTCTATATCATGCGGCGGCAAATGGCCAGATAGAATCCTTCAACAAGACTCTTTTAAATATACTGCAAAAGATGGTGGATAAAGATAAGAGGTCATGGCTTGATAAACTCTTTCATGCTTTATGGGCTTATCGGACTACCACTCGCAATGCGACGCGGTCAACTCCATATTCATTGGTATATGGAATAGAAGCAGTCTTACCAATTGTAGTTCAATTGCCCTCACTCAGAGTAGCCATTTGTGATCAGTTATCTATAGATGAGAAATCCCAAAAGCGGTTGAATGAATTGGAACAGTTAGATGAGAAAAGATTGTGCACTTTGCACCACTTGGAAATCTATCAGAATCGAATAGCACGAGGTTTTAACAAAAAAGTTAGTCTTCGTTCATTCATTCAGGGAGAATTGGTATTGGTTCTTAGAGCACCAATGATACCAGGAATGAAACCTCCCAAGCTTGAACCAAAATGGGAAGGACCTTATTTAATACATAAGGTCTACTCCAATGGAGCGTATTCTCTAATCTAAATGGATGGAGAACACATCACGACTCCAACAAATGCCAGATTTCTGGAGAAATATTTTGTATAAACACAAAATATGATCCCCAGAACCAAGACTTACAATTGGTTCATACTGCAATGGTCTGGTATGACCTTAAACTGCAACTATGTCCCACACGACATTAAACTGTATTATGTCCTATCTACATGACATTAAACTGTATAGAAGTTCCTTATATTGTCTGAGATGACATTAAACTATATTTTTGTCCTAGCAACATGACATTAAACTGTGTGTCACTTTCATCGTCCAGCATGACGTTAAACTGTGTCAGTTCCCTTATCGTCCAAGATGACGTTAAACTGTCACATTGATTAATATTATGTCCGAGATGACATTAAACTATATTGTGTCCTATCTACATGACATTAAACTATGTGTCACTTTCATCGTCCAGCATGACGTTAAACTGTGTCAGTTCCCTTATCATCCAACATGACGTTAAACTATCACATTGATTAATATTATGTCCGAGATGACATTAAACTATATTGTGTCATATCTACATGACATTAAACTGTGTGGCACTTTCATCGTCCATCATAACGATGAAATGTAAAAAAAAGTCCCCAGAACTGATATCCTCATATTGGTTCACTTTAGTCCTAGATACATGACTTTAAACTGTACAGTACCAGTTTGTCCTTGCTATATGACGTTAAACTATACAGAAACGGTCCGGTATGACCTTAAACTGCAACTATTTTCCACACGACATTAAACTGTATTATGTCCTATCTACATGACATTAAACTGTATAGAAGTTCCTTATATTGTCCGAGATGACATTAAACTGTATTTTTGTCCAAGCAACATGACATTAATCTGTGTGGCACTTTCATCGTCCAGCATGACGATAAACTGTAAAAAAAAGTCCCCAGAACTGATATCCTCATATTGGTTCACTTTAGTCCTAGCTACATGACTTTAAACTGTACAGTACCAGTTCGTCCTTGCTATATGACGTTAAACTATATAGAAATGGTCCAGTATGACTTTAAAACTGCAACTTTGTCCCACACAACATTAAACTGTGAAAAAGTTCCCTAAACCGTCCAGCATGACCTTAAACGGCATTATCCCTGGTCCATGTATATGACCATAAACTATTTTCAAATCCTTTATGTCTAGCAAGACGTTAAACTGTGACGTCCTAACTACATGACGCTAAAATGTATAAAAGTCCCTCACGTCCGGAAAGATGTTAAATTATATAATCCCAAAAGTCCAGTATGACATTAAACTGCACCATTCACGGTCCATGCATACGACCTTAAACTTTTCGCACTTTTGTCCGACATGACGTTAAAATGGTACACTCTTTTTTCCTTACTGCATGACATTAAACTGCACAGTCCCCCTTTTGTCCAAAATGATGTTAAACTATTTTTTCCCCATCGTCCTAACTACATGACGCTAAACTGTAAAGAAAATCCTTGATATGCCCCTGCTACATGACACTAAACTGTGCAGCACCAATAGTCCTAACTGCAAGACTTTAAACTGCATAGTCCCTTTTTTATGTCCTACATGACATTAAACTATGCATCGTTATGGTTGTTATTACCTCTTGTTTCTCACACCGAGTATGACTCACGTGAGCTTAGAGCGAACATCAACCATAACACTCCCTTTGGGCCACTAACCATATGTAAGTCCCAACAATATTTTTTATTAGATCATTGTCCACAAGAACAACTTGATCATTAATTCATTCTTTAATTGAACTACACGGACATTGATCCTTGCCCTCCAGGCTGGGTATGTAGGCAACCTCCCAGGGTTCAATCCCAAAAACAATCTCTTCACATCAGTTCACCACCATCTCATATGATGATGATTTGTGAAATCTCCCCTGGAATCAATATCTTTACATTGATTCACTTTCGTCCTTGTTATATGACGTTAAACTATACAACACTTTTGTCTGGTACGACAATAAACTACAATATTCTTTGATTTCCTCATTTGAGAGAGAACTATTATTGACATTGATTTTTCAATCATGGTTTTCATTTTCAAAAGACTACGTGCATACATGGTAATGCCTGAACTTTTTTAAACAATCATTGCACTAAAGTCCCCTTTCACCTTTCACATGTACGAACCAAATCTGTACAAAGGTTAGTTCTAGAACTACGTGGACTTGATTCCCATCCTTATGGGATACGTAGGAACATTCGAGTGTCCCCCGAATCCAGTCCCAAATCTTTTGGGCCTAACCCCAAATTTCACTTTCAGTCCCTTGGCTGAAAAGTCCTCATGAAAACACACACTGTGTATTCATTATTATGGTCCGAATTCTATGACCCTAAACTAAGATCACTCATACTTTCGTCATGCACGACGTTAAACTGCATTTCAAGAACTACGTATGGATTGATTCTCATTCTTATGAGATACGTAGTGAATTCCAAATTTCAATTCAGGACCCAGCCACAACATGATTATGGTTTTCATTGACCTATGTATCTCTATATACATTGGACAATACCCATATTTATGTGTTATAATCCTAACCTTAAATATTTTCAGATCTTCATAACCCTTTTCATGACTTCTAGTCACAAAAATGTCAAACATATGAGAATTCCTTTGCCTGACTATGCAGCACGTGCCCATAGGTGGCCTTGCATAAACAGTCCACATAACAGACTTGTCAGCCAAAAGATGCTATTCATTTGACCATGCAGCCAATGCCCATAGGTGGCCCTGCATATTTCAACCCCCTAACGGGTTTTGTTAAATAATAGTAACTTCATTCTTGGGAAGAATGCCTCTTTTGTCCTTATTTGTCTTAAACGACAGTATGTAGGGATCCGCAATAAATAGCCATCCTTAACATATTTGTCCCATATCCTTTTTCATGATCTGAAAGTATTCAAGTCTATGGTTTATTCTTCTTCCCTATGTTTGGGTCAGACCTTCGTAGGAGTGATATTCATCCAGTTCTTCGATATTCTTGTTCGGAAATATCTTCTCCATATTCAAGTACCCCTTTCCATACAACAAACTCTATACTTTAGAAAATTTGAATCTCCGTAAACTTTCACTGGCTTTTAGAACTAGGAAAGTAAATTTCTAAGAGTTCTTTTGCCTGACTATGCAGCACGTGCCCATAGGTGGCCTTGCATAAACAGTCCACATAACAGACTTGTTAGCCGAAAGATACTATTTATTTGACCATGCAGCCAATGACCATAGGTGGCCCTGCATATTTCAACCCCCTAACGGGTTTTGTTAAATAATAGTAACTTCATTCTTGGAAACTACTTCTTCTAATGCCTTTTAGCTCTTTTTCATATCATTCCTCAGATTCAAATATTCTTAAGCCATAGTTTAAATTATTTTCTCTCATACTTGAGTATGGTAATATGTTTTCAGATAAATTGTCAAGGAATTGAATCCATTTTAATCCATTTTGGTCAAACCTATTTCGACCTTAAACATTAGCCCCTTTATATCCCGCATGCATGACTTTAAACATCCAACAAAAGACAAAGGAACTCTGAATAAAAGTCAAGTTCCAGCACACTTGCGCACTACCCTTTGTGCCCTAAAGTCTTGCGCGCCCCCTTTTCCTTTGGATGGATTCAATTTCCTCAGAGTCAAATCCTCATTTCTCTCCGGATCCAACTCTGAGGGGGGACTTTTGTTGACACTCCTTTCGTCACATAATCTAAAAATCGGAAAAGGGGAATATCTGAGTCCAATGTGATTCATCCTTTGAAGAAACATCAAAAATAGACAAAGGGATGAACAAGGAGAACATTGCCCATAGGCCGCGCAAGTTCCCTAATGGTCGCGCAAGTACACTTGCGCACCGTCTAGTGGTCATGCAAGTCCTTGCGCTCTACCTAGTGGTCGTGAAAGTCTACTTGCGCGACGCCTTATGGTCGTGCAAGTGACTTGCGCGACCTAAGTGGTAACCGCCCGGTAACCGCCCGGGGTCTTCTCCTGCCTATAAATAGACCCTGTGGGCCCCCCATTCAAGAGGATCTTTCTCCAGAAACTCGGATTGAAGCTCCCGACGCCCAAGTCTCTTCTCAAAGCTTCTGGAACACTTCTAAGGTAATTTTTTACCTAGAACGGAAGATCTAAAGAGAAGAAGGAAGGACTAAGTGTTGAAACTTATCAAAAACTTGTGCGCCGACTTATTTCCTTCAATATACCTTGCGCGTCCCTTTTCTGGAAGAACCTCGAGAGGATTCTAAAGTGATTAAAAAGAAGTCGCTCAAGTATTTCAATTCTGATTGAGAATCGCGCAAGTACCCCTCATGACGCGCAAGTATACTTGCGCGACCAATACTTGCGCGCCGCCGCAATACTTGCGCGCCTTTCAAGACTTGCGCGCCCTTACCTTTTTGGGTGCCCATGTTGCCCATGTCACCCCTCTTAAGCCATCACACCTTTCCTTTTCATGATTCAGTCTTCAAGACACTCTTCAAAGCCATTTTATGGCATGATTTCTTGATTTGACTTTCTTATCTGAAATGAATTCTGTGGATTATCTCTCAAAACCTAGTGATTTAAATATCCTTATGTCACTAAATATGGAGAGTTAATTCATTCAACCTCATCCTTTAAGATGAGAGAATCCTTAAACTGGGTCTCCTTTTTAGGAATAATCCCCATTTATAAGTCCTTTAATTTGGGCATCTTCCTCAGGAGTAAGCCCCAAATTCTTAAGGTTCCCAAACATGGGAATCCTCCTCAGGAGTAAGCCCCAAACCTTAATTCCTTAAATTGGGCACCCTCCTTAGGAGTAAGCCCCAATCCCAATATCACAACATGGGCATCCTCTTCAGGAGTAAGCCCCAAACCAAGTCCCCTATCCTAGGTTTCCTTCTCAGGAACAAGTCCTAGTAAGAAATCTTGGGCATCCTCCTTAGGAGTAAGCCCCAAGCCTTAATCCTTAACCTGGGCTTCCTTTTCAGGAATAAGTCCCAGTCATAAACCTTGGGAATCCTCCTTAGGAGTAAGCCCCAGGTTTCTTAAATTTCTCTCAACCAGTCCTAATTTACCCTTGATTTGGGTTCCCTTTTCAGGAGTAAAACCCAATCATAAGTCCCCTCCTAACCTGGGCATCCTCCTTAGGAGTAAGCACCAAGATTAGAGTATTCAAATCTCCATAAAGCACATATACCATTATGGACCCTGTTCCTGGATTTTTCTCCCTAAAAGTGAATCCTAAACCTTCATCTATCTGGGTAGTCATACATACCTAAGCCCCAAACAATTTCTTATGATTGCATCTTTCATGGCACTATTGTCTAATTTTTACCAATACCTCTGGTTTCTCACACCGAGTATGAATCACGTGAGCTTAGAGTGTAAAAGTAATTATGACATTCTTCTTTGAGCCATAAATCATAAAACATCGTACTCCACCACTCGAACTACGTGGGTTCTGATTCCTTTTCCAAAACAAAGGATACGTAGGTAGCCCATTTATGGGTTCGATCCCAACTTTGAAATAATCCATGTCCTTCTGAATGACGATAAACTTCAAGTGCCCCACTGAGTGGCTTTAAAACCAGCCTGGTCATCATAATGACCAAGAGACTTTTATATAAATGTTTTGAAGGATACCATTGACCAAGAATCTCTAAACTGATATAGATGATTCTCTATTGATGAAGAACCTAGAATACATATAAAAGATTCTCTAAATTTCTTTCATATTTAATCATTGATTGTTAAAACTAAAGGAAAACTCATTTTATACTTGGTAATGTAATAAGGATTCACGAACATAAATTAAATCGATAAAGAGAGTCCCGGACTAGACAATAATTCCCCTCAAAAAGGTGTGATGAGTCCGACCTCCCATCCTCTCGACCAATGCAAATTCCTAAGCCTCATTAGTCCACAAACTAATGAGCGCCTACCTTTGGAAAGTAGGTCCAAACAGATGTGGAATCATTGGATGTTTCTGGTTCTACGAACAAAACCGTTAGAAACCGATCGGAACGTTTGAATCTCCCATCCAGGAGGTCATCCCCGGATTCCGTGCGAAACAATTTTGTCAAGGCCTCGGCCAAGATGTCTAAAAATGATTAAGGCCTTAGCCAAAACCATATATCAAATTGGGAAAGGGCCTCATCCAATTCCACGTCTAATTGTCTCATGAGATCTATTGATGCATCGAGGATCTATAGTAGGCTCCACCTGTCATTTACTATGTCCAATACATTCCTCATACAAAAATGATGAAACAAAACATTAACATTAGTATTAAAACTTGCATAAAAATGTACATACATTAACCATAAACCATGAATGGTATAAAAATAACACATCCATAGACCAACATATCACACAAACATCACTAAAATATAGAAGATTTGTATCATAATAAATCAACTTCAAATAGGTTAAAAATCCATCAATGGATATTGAAACAGATGTAAATGATTTGTAAAACTCTATGAGAGAAATATCCCTTTTTCATGAAAAACATTAAAAGTTACACAATTTAGAAACGAATAAATTTAAAGACATGTTTAAATAAAAGTGTCTCATACCCCTTTGAATCTTTTGAAAGGAAATAACATTTTTAAAACATTCATGTCCATATAAATTAGTCCTTAAAATACATTTTGAAAACATGGACATTAATGAGAATTATTTTGAAGAATAAATATTTAATACATATAAAATGATGTTTCTGTAAAATTCCCCATAAAAATAATCCATTTGAAAACTCTTTTATGAAACATGGTCATGGGTAGTAAATATTTCACAGTATATACTTACACAAAACAACCATGGATTATAATGAGATTGTGAAATTAACCCATACCAATTTGGTAACATACGAAACGTACAACCCATCAAAGAAGTATCATACAATGAATATGTAAATACATATAAATTAAAGTGTATTACACAAATAATAAAATTATGGGTAGTATATACACCACACAAAAGGTAATAGTGGTAATATGGCATGAATCTCACATGAATAAGGAGTGAGATGAAAACCCCTTACCTTGCACTTTCCTTTAGTCTAGGATACGTTTAACATCCTGTAAAAAGACCGTATTATTTTATTAAATTATACCAGAACTATATTAATATTTATGATATCATAAATTATTTATTGATGACTTTATAACACCAATTTAATAATAATTTCCATTTTATATTAATATTTCGGGTAATAATCGCTTTCTTTATCGTGTGTGTTTTAACTTGTTACTCTTGATTGTAACACATAGATAATGATTTAAATAATTCCAGAATATAAAACATCATTTATATATAATATATATTTTGAATATAAATAGGTATAATAGAAATATATATTAAATGGAAAACACCATTTATGGAGACGGTAGTCCGTACGTACGCATAAACGTTGTTTCTGTTTTCATATAGTATTGAACAGAAGTATGTGAATAAGATATATGTAATTACATAAATACTTATATATATATATATATATATATATATCTAGTATCATTATTATGTCATATATTACATACTTATTAGTAATATATATTTTTATAATCGTCGATGAATGATGAACTTGGAAATGAATCTCATCATATAGTGGAGACGGTAATCCATACGTAAGCACAAGCGGAAATATCATTCTTTTGATATTAAATGAAAATATAATTGGATATTATATCATATATACAGAATCCATATCATGTTATATTTATTATTTGCATAAAATACACATCAATATTATAATAATTCAAATAATAATGTATTGAATAACAATTGCACCACGACTTGGATACGGTAAGCCGTACATACGCACGTATGGTGACATGTAATTCAAAGGGTGGATAGAATAATGAATTTGGTTATACAATAATTATAATAACATAACAATATATAGAAGATACTGGAGTTTTTATTTTATAATGGAAACAACAATGAAAATGGAAGTCGAAGAATAAAGGTACTTCAAAGCGGGTGGTGAAATCATTACCTCTTCTTCGGGTTCTTCCTTTTGATTTGATCAAAATGGCTCTTTATGTTTGCTTTCAGATCAATCTAATTCCTATAGTTTGATGGGAGGATATTTTAAATTGTATTTGGGAAGGGTATGGCCGAGTCAAATGGCTTTGGAGGTGTGATTTTGAGGGAAGGGGAAGTGCCATTTACAAGATGGGTGAGGGTCACTTTAGGACATGATTAAAGTATTAATTTATTATACAATCATATTCAGTTTATAATGGTTCCAAATGAATTTATTTAGATCCTTATGTGGTTATGGGTCTAGATCCTCTCAACCAATAGGTTTTAGACAAGTTTAGGTTACCATTTTAACCTTATCATTCAGATTTAACTCTTAGATAAATAGTTTATCTTTTACCGTGTCTTGTTGTATTCTTATTATATATGGTTTATAAACTTACTATAAACTTCGAAGAGAACATCAAGTGGCTCATTAATGACATATAAAATATTATTTAAGCACTTTTGAAGAACCTTGCCTTTTTAGGAATATTATATCAACCAATAATAAAGTATTTGTTTTAAATATTATTTTAAGTCAATTTGACACTATTTGGTATTTTGTTTATGTCAAAGTCATCACAACCTGATTACTTTGATAAAGAAACATTGAATCGTCCCTAACATGTCATATTCACCTAGAAAATTCGTGGATATCATAAAAACTTTGAAATTATAATATTTCAATATTTATAATACCATTTATTTGATTCTTTCATTAATAAGGTAATTACTGCATCATAATTGTGTCATAAATAAATTATTTATCGAATGTATATAAATTATAAATAAAATACCATGATTTTGGAAATATTTTTATCTTTCTAATTTATATTTATAGTCGAATTTATCTTACGTATAACCCTATATTAAAAATAGTTTAGTTATTAAACTTTGAACTTAACACTTTTAACCCTTATTTAAATTAAATAATTATAAATTTCCTAATCTAATCCAAGTGGATCTAAGGGGTCATATTTTATTCCTAATTTTTTTTTGGTCTAGTTACACTTATAAAATATTATTAGGACATGTGTTAGTGTAACACCCCAGGTAAATAAAGAATATGACATTTTTATATTTATCCATATTTGTGAATAAACTATTAATATTACTTTAAAGGGGATTCTATGCTCGATGGCATACCCAATACGCAACAATGAGTTTCTTGTGAATCTTAGGTTGCACTCTAATAATAAAATAATATTATTTTAAATGGTAGTTAACGCCTAGTCATTGTAATGGCGGGAATGAACAGAACTAACTAAAAAATGATTATATATGTTTTTCAAATATTTTTACTCCTTACAATAAATGTTAGAGGAATAAAAATGCGAATGAACCCAATTTTTAAGCATAAACATTCTAATATTCTTTAAACGGTCAATTAACCGCCTTTCGATGGAGAACCTATTTTAAATCCACTTTTTTACAATTTTATGTGTTTTATTTGAGAAAATAAAATTCTTCTTTAGAATCGGGACATCAAAATTTACTTTGTCTAAATTTTTGGTATTTTTTCGATAAGTTCATTTTTTTATGAATAGTGAAAAATGTTGTATTTTAATTCAAAACCACTTTTTAATCTAATTTATTTATATGATTAGATTATTTTTTGAATTGGTTTTAAAGTTCAATTAGAATATATTTTTACCATTTAATCCAATTTTGGTCATTGTAATTAATTTCACTTTGAAACCGGACTTAAACTTATGTCAATCTTTTGATACTTATTGTTTCATAAAAACACGCTATTTTCTCTGAAAGTGGTAATTAATTATAAAACTAATTAATGAAACTTATATGTTTTGAATTTTGAAAAATAGACTTCATTTTTGAATTTGGAATAACAAATATAGATTAGGGTGAAGTTTTGGTATTTTTCTGAAGAACTTCAATTTTTGATTAATAGTGAAACCACTAAGTGGTACTTAGAAAAACTGATTTTCCATTTAAAAGAAATTTTACCACCTCTGTGTTTTGAATTTCAAAAATCCGACATACATGTTTTTCATTAAGAAGTAAAATGTGGTTCAATGGAATTAAAACAATTTTTTGGTGAATAGTAACTTTTAAGTTTTTAATCGCGATTAGAGGTAATTAGTGTACTTTAAGGTAAAAATAATGTTTTAATAATATGAGATGAGCTTGAAACATGTCCTACCCTTATTGGATGTGTCACGGCCGACCAAGAAAATATATGGGTCAACTTGGGGACCCCATGGAGCCACTTTGGTTGGGAAATGACATAAATAAATTTTTATTTAATGAAAAAGTAAAAATGACACAAACATGAGTTGTTTTACTAAAACATTTTTTACATGGGGTTATACAACTAATATTTTTTACTATAAATATTAATTGGAACGATAAAAAGATTTCCTTCATCATGATATTTGTTTTATAATTTTTAGACATTATATAAATAAAATAATTTATGACATCATAATGATGCAGCAATTACCTCATTAATAAAGGATTTAAATAAAATTAAAAGATAATGTAAAATCTATGTACTACACATGTCTAAAACCTATTGGATTGGTGGATTTAGAAACCATATCACCGTATCCTTGAATTATATCAATGTGGGACCTTTTAAATCCGAAACTCATTTTCAAATAAAGTAACATTTCTTTACCTTCCAAGAGTGCCTCTCCTCTCCTCTTATAAAAGGCCTCCACCTCTACCTCCATACCCACACGTCCAAAGATTTTTTCTTGGCCAACCCCTGCTCATTTTTCCTCTCCACATCCCTCTCTTACTCATATAAGCCTCACTTAGGGCAGAAGTCTTCCCAAGGAAGCCTTTTAGCTCAAATCAAAAATAGTTATCTGATTTTACGGTAATGTCTTCACTTGTGTTCTTTTGTTTTATTTTTATTCTCCAACCCCCTAAACTGTATTTATTAATTTCTTTTGTAACAAATCCAGTATCTAAAATATAATAGGATGTTGTTATAAGAAGAATTAGAGCTACAATTACACACACCTACATCAAATGGTTAAATAACATACTGTTTCTGTGGATGGCGAATTTCTGCCTCACGAAATGATGATTGTTCAACACTCATAAAACACATTAAAAGGTGGCTATTAAGATGTCATTGTACTTATATATGATATATAATATGATTATGTTTTACTTAAGCTTCTGTATTTTTATTTTGTGACATACCTTTGTTGTTTCCATTGTGGGTAAACACGATAATTTCATTTTAGGAAGTGCGGAATACCGCCCCCAATGTGATTTGATTCGTTAATGTCATATGTGGGATGTATAAAGGATGGATTTAAAGTTATTATATATGATGTATGTTACATATAAATGATGAATATAATTCTGGAATTAAAATATACATACCTCTCATTTAGTTTTAATTCCATTAATATGACATAGAAATGAAAGTAACGTTCATGCGTACGTACGGCTTACTGACTCCATGAATGGTGCATTTCATTTCTTACCTCTAGATGATTATTTAATGTTATAAATACATATATATTCTGGATATATATGATATATATTATATGCAAATCATGAATATCATTGTGGATATAATGAACCTTTAACCACACGAACAACATGTAATTGTAAGAAGTCCACTTTCGACTTAAGAACCAAATATCGACAAAGCAAACATTATTAACTTAAATGATTACATAATGTTTATAACATAGAAATAAGTGATATAAACTAATAAAGAACTTGAAAAAGGTTCTTAATCATGTAGAAATTAACTGAAGTTTATTATTCAGGACGTTAAAGAACGATCGAGTCATGTCGGACCCGAGGTAAGGGATCCTACTCCTCTCTTTCTTTTTAAGTACACTCTTTTATGTCATTCCTTTTAAGATCATCTTTCTTATGATTGGGATGTTATTTTATATTTCTGTTACTGTAATTTTTATGTTCATATGATGAGAGACCCTATTCTCTCTCATCAAACCATTTTGGATGTTTTGAGTGGCACCGTTAGGCTGCCGAATTTTTGTAAGAGATCTAACCCCTCTCTTTTTTTTAAGTACTCTCCATTATGTGACTTCTTTTAAACTCTTCTTTGTTATGATGGGGGATGTTATTTTATATTAATATTGCTTTAAATTTTATTTTAATATGATGAGATACCCTATTTGATCTCATGAATCCATTTTTGGAAGTTTTAAGTGGCACTGTTAGGCTTCCAAGTTTTCGTAAGGGATTTTTCATGTCACATTTATTCCCGGGAGATTTATGTTACATTTGAAAAAATTTCCTTTGAGTTGTGTATGTACTGCCCATTATTTTACTCATTGTGTAATATAATTTCATTTATAAGTATTTACATCAATTTTGTACTGTCCTTCTTTCACGGGGTGTATGTTTCGAAAGATACCCATGTCGGTAACGGAACCTTTCACCCTCCTCTTTTTAAAAGACTTATTTTGTTTTGTCTTTTAATTAAAATAACATTATGTTGGGATATGTTCTTCTATATCCTTAGTGTTTTAAATTTTATGTCCAAGTGATGAGATTCCATTTTTATCTCTCATAAACTCATTTTCGGAATTTCATAGTGATGCCGTTAGGCTGTCAAATTTTTGCAAGGGAACTTCTTAACCAAATTTTGATTCATTGGGATAAGATTGTACTCCTTGAATATGTCGTTCTATGAATATGTGTGAATAACCCCTGATTTTTTTACACTTAATATACACTTATATTTTGTGTATTAGTTTGTCACACATAATTATGTAATTGATTTATCCTTAATCCAAGGATACCGTCTTTGTATGGAACATCGTCTCAATCTCCTTTCATTAAGGCATATTTTGTTTATACACAACCTTCTTTTATATGGTGTATAAACCCCTTTGAATTTTACATTTATATGAAAGGAATATTTTTTATGCGAAGCATTTTACTAAATGATAAAAGGGAATGTTTTTGTCTTACATATGCGGCGACAACGACTTCTCTGCCGCCGTGACCATTATTTGAGTTTCGGTTTCCTCTACAAGCCATACATTTTTTAAAAGAAAAATAAATACCATGTTTTACTTTTATTTTATTTTTTTATTGAAAATGGTTTTCATAATGTTTTTATATCAATTGGTTTTATTGATATCTTGTGATTGAAAAGTGGAAATGTTATGTTTCCTTTATAGATGTTTTAAGTGATACGAATATGTTATGGTTCCTGGGAATTGTTATGAAGATGGGTGGTTTCGTGATAAACTAAGGGTAGGTTAGCCCGATATAGCTCTCCAATGCATTGGGTAATGCGAAGGGGTTAAACATTAAGGTTTCTCCGAAGATATTTAGGGAATATACTGTGATGGGTATTCCAAACGTAACGAAGAGGGCTACTCCCTATATAAGAATGTTATGAATGCCTGAAGTTACCTTTATGTCTTACGATTTCTATGATTTATTCATGATTTTATGAGGTATGTTAAAGTGCTTATGTTTTATGGGTAAAGTATGATTTCATTCTTATGTATACGTGTACTCATGTTTCCTTTCCATATTTTTATATCCCTACTGAGCTTTTTATGCTCATCATATGTTTTTGAAAAAAAATTCACAGGTCAAGGGAAGGGTACATGATATGATGATAGTGTCATGAAAGTGTCAAGAAAGAATCCATGTTTTATTTTAAATATGTTTCCGTTGATGGGAAAAATGAATACTATCTTTTATGTAACCACTTTGTCTAAATGTGGAATGTAATGCAAGTTTTATGATCTAATTCTCTAAAACTGTAAGCCTGAAAAGTTAATCAATGTGTAATCTTTCAATATCTCAATATTAAGTAAGGATTAAGGCTGGGGCCTTATAGTTATGGTAATACTAATATCATTTTTACCCTTAATTACCCTATTCTCTTTTAACCGTGGTAAATAAAAGTAAAAAGTTACTATTCACCAAAAATTATTTTTATCTTATTGAACGAAATTTTACTCCTGGATATTAACCGCATCATACGGATTTTAGAAATTAATCCCACAAAAGAGTTAAATTTAAGATTTATGTAAATTTACAAATTTTCCTAGGAGGTGGGTAAAAGACGGTGACAAGTTCAAAAAAAATTTATATATCTAAAATAATTATAAACTGACTATAATTAATTACATTGAACTTATATAGGTATTATGTATCTATTTTTACCTAATGTAAATTTAAATAATATAAATAAATATATAATTAAAAATTTGGTTATAAACTATAACTCAGTGTTTTTTAATATTCATCAAAAATTAAAAGTTTTCCAAAAAATACCCAAAATTTTCCCTAAGCTAATATTGATATTAAGAATTAAATAATGAAGTATATTTTACCAAATTAAAAACATATAAGTTTCATTTATTAATTTAAAATTAATTCCCACAATCAAAACCAAAATGCGTGTTTTTAAGAAATAATAACTATCAAAAGATTGACACTTGTTTATGTCCAATTTCAATGTGAAATTATATACAATTCCCATCATTGGATTAAATGGTAAAATATAATCTATTAATACTTCCAAACCATTAAAATTTATAAATTACAACTATAAAATATTTTGATTAAAAAAGTTGTTTTTAGTTTAAATATTGTATTTTTCATTATTCACCCAAATATGAAAGTTATTAGAAAAACACCAAAATATTATTGAAACTAAATTCTTATGTCCCGATTCTAAAGAAGAAGTTTATTTTGTCAAATTGAATATATAAAGGTTTCAAATATTGGATTTAAAATGGATTTTCCATTAAAAGGTGGTAAATTTTCATTTTTTTAAAAATACTTTTTTTATCTGAATAAATGGATTTGTTCTTAAATTACGACTAAGAAACTCATAATATGGATTCTAAAACTATAAGGATTATATAATGTTCAAAATTCAGTTAACACTATTCATAACCTCTTTTGAAAATCTAGTTTGGTAAATCATTATGCGCTAAAACTCAGTGTTGCGTGTAATGCATGATATTGAATTACTTCGAAGAAATAACGTACTATGAAATCTAGGGGTGTTACATTGTGCGCTACTTCCTTTTCCAAATACATGTTTCCCCATTTTCCAATTTTGATGCCCAAAAATTTGGCATACACTGGAAAATGGTTCCACCTTATATCTGTTCTTTTGGTACCACCTCTAGATCATCCAATCATTTTTCATCATTCATTATTAACATAATTTGTCAACAATATCTATGGAGCTCGACCAATCACCATGTAAACAGACTTTTTCAACAAAATTAACATCATCGTATGCCGTGTGAACAAACAATACATGGATGTACACTTTTTTAACAAACATAATCACCTCAATAATGATTCAATGATACCATGAGGGATTTTTCCCAATAGTGATGATTATCAGCCTTTGGATTATTATTCTAAATCTTATATATCTACAAAGTATGTTTTTTTCAAACCTCTCAATCACATAATTTGAATGATATAAAGAACATAATTAGTGATTAAAATGTTACAATATTCTAATTTTTTTTAATATTTCAAGGAATGATACCCTAAATACTCAGGAATTCTACTAGAACATAATATGTGTATCAAATTTTGAAATTGATTTGATCACATGATATAATTAAACCTTTAGTAGGCCTGCTTATCTCAATATCATAAAGAGATTGGAACATAATATATTACAATTGATAAATGATTACAATCATTTTGTGTCTCTCTTTATTCTAGTTTATATTTATGAAATCAATAAAGGGAATATATAGAGAACATTTTCATAGTTGTGATACTAGTTCTGTATTGTTGATGTATATTGTTTATCACATTTAGATCAATACTTTTATTGTGGACTCCCTTTAAGCATTAGTTTTGTTCTGCATTGGATTCACCCTATCTTATAATCATGAAAATTTCTTTCTAGTGGCACTGTTTATACTACTACATGTAGTTTGGTTTAGATATATTGATATCTTTTCCAAATGAATCATCTTCTATGTTCATTCTAAAATGGTGAGAAATTTGACGAAAATTAAGGAGTCAGATGACCTATAATAAGGTTATTTTGGAAAAAATATATGTGAATTCATGGTTCTTTGGTTTTTGGGTGTTTCTAGAAAATACATGCCTATTGCGGGGACATTTGATGTTTCTTGGTAAGGTAATTTTCACATTTTTATAAAAATTATTTCATATGGAGCTTCAGAATGTATCTTAGGTATCGTGGGGTATATTGTTGTATTCTTTGATAACAATTGAGGGATTATTTGATGTTTATAGGTCCCTTGAGGATTATAAACAGCTCATAAAGTAGATATTCAATGGGTTATTAATGAATGAAACATCATAAGATAATTACATTGGAAAAATTTAATGATAGAATATAACTTCATTAATTTTTCCAAATCCGTTTGGAATGGTATATTATAACATTCATGTACATTCACTGTATAATGGATGGAATATACAGATTTTATTTTGAGATTTAATTTCATTTTTACACATGATTATCAAGAGGAAAATATTATGAAATATATTCTTGAAAAAAAGGCGTAATTAAAGATCTCACTAGGACTAATGATCTCTAAGTATAGTTGGATTATCATTATGAAATATATTTTAATAAGATCATGTTCTAAAAAAAATTTATCGTATATTTTTCATGAGTAGATTACACTGCCATTTTGGGTGAGTAACTTTACAAACTAACATAAGAAACATATTTTATAACATTGTTGAAAATTTATCAATAATTTAACCACCCTAAACCCCCTTAATTATTTTTTATAGGTTATAATATTCTTCATAACATGGGGAATGGAAATAAATGAAAAGGCATGAAATGGAGGGCATGATAAGGGAAATATTATTAATGAATCATAAGGGTTTGATCATAAACATGTGACAACATTTGAATAAGTGAAAAATATAATACTCATAATATCATGTAACCATAAGTGATAATCATAAAACATATTTAATCATTATGTATCTTGATATAGAAACCTAAGACACAATAAAAGATGTAAAGGATGTATACTAATTACAACAAGACTTGGAGGCATATAAAAATAATCATGAATCATAAGAGCATAACATAAGTAAGAAGAATATGAAAGATATATTAAAAAAACACAATCATAGGTAAACATAATATTTGGGAGTAACTCACTCATGACTATATTTTAATATGTAATTAATCATGTCCATGAATACTTACCTCATGAGCTATCACTTTCTTTAGCAACACACATACACCTGCACTATTGCCCAATCTTAATTTTAATCACATAAACATATTAAATGAGATATAAAAACACATCAAATTCAAATGATAGATATAGAGGACCACACTCATAAATATTAAATACATATTTTTCCAAATTTATATCAATATTCATTGTATCATAATGAAACCATGGAAGAAATGGGTTATTCAACATTTCTGAAATGCTATCACATATAATTTTTTTAAATAATTAGACAATTTGATACCATAAACTTCAATCACCCAAAAGAATTATTATATGTATGAAATCAGAGGGATATTAATAAAAAATAAATTTATTGGACATATATCATTTTGACATAGTGGAAAATATGAATGAAACATAAAGGAGGAATTTGAAAACATTTATTTGTGTCCTTGAAAATAGAAGATATTATGAGTCTCTTTCTAAAATTTTATTTTGAGAAATTAAGATGAATACTTTATCAAAAATTATTGGGAACTATATATCAATATTTATCTATAAAAAATTTAAAAATTTTATCAAATGAATATTTGGAGTGGAATATAAAATTTATATTTTGTAAACAACCTTCTCAATATTTTAATAATAATTTATTTGAAACCCACATTATAAATAGTTTAAAAAGTATTATATTTTACAACGGATAAAGAGATATTTTAATATAAAAATAAATAATATATATATATATATTGATATAAAAATAATCATAAAGAAAATTAGTTCCACAGCGAATACAGACATGGAACAAAACAAGCTTAATAGAGGATGGTGAGAATTGTTCATAATGGAAATAAATTTAACGATGAAATAAATCTGTTAGAGAACATGACTTCATTATAAATATATTATTCCATGACATAGAATACGTAATGGAAATATTACATAATTATAATATACAATAAACAATCACTCAAAACCAAGGACAAATAGGAATAATTAAGATGTAATAAATGATCTTTACTCTATAAAACACATTTCTTTTACTCTCATCTTATGAGAAAGTGATTTAATTTCCTAATTTATAAATTTAACCATAATAAAAAACTTTTTCGAAAACATATTAAATTCTATTCACAATTCAAATCATTAATTAAAATTATTCATTATATGTTCATTATCTAGATAATGTCTATTTTCAATATTGGATGTTTCAATCATTTCAAATATGTTGTTATTAGAAATTTCAAATATGATTATTGATGAAAATTTAATGTTTCTCATATTATAGATGATATTTAAAAAAATAAATAATTTATGAATCCCCATGTTCAAGTGATAGATAATAATTCCATGTTTTTTTAGAACAGAATCCAAGACATGCTTGTTTTTTGTATTTTACAAATTTCAATAGATTACATTATAATTATCATATATTTTTATATACATTTATAAATATATATTTTAAATATATAACACCATAATATCATATGTACTCATCAAACATATATTATAACCCTCCACATGGGTCACGATGAAACACCAAATACATCACTATATTGGGTCAATAGTCTTTATGTCAAGTAAAAGATGTTTTTTATAAAATAGAAAGAAAAAGTTACTAATTTATCAGTTATTTATACTAATAAAGTCATAAATATAATATCAATGCCTTAAGATCCACCCATATAAAATACATGTAATGTGGAAATAACAAATATAACATTTCTCTCTATGGATGTGGTAGTCCACATGTATACATAGAAGAAAGATTCATTTTTTTATGGAGTTGGGAGGAATGAATAAGTTAATTTCTCAATAAAAATTATAAAATTTATATAAAATAATAATGATAAAGATTTTATTATTTTAGTATGTTATATTATAATTTCATGTAGAAGAATAGAACTTTAAGAAATAAAAAATAAAATAAGAATTTTTTGAGTTTTTACATTACATATAGTAATCAGTCCTTTAAAATTTTGAATAATGCTTTAAGGGGTTATACATTTAGGAGAAATGATCCTCTATGATGTGTCTATAATTTCTGGGGATATATTTTTTAATATTTTTAATGAATTAAATGTATTATATTGTGAATATAAGTGGTATGGTGAATGCCTATTTCAAAATTGAGAGATGTGTAATTTTGGTAATAAAATATAAGAACTGGAATGTTTTCCATTTTAATAGACCCAAAAGTGTCCAATATTGGAGGAGGATTGGGTTATGTTTCATTATATCCCATCTATAAATGTGGAGAAATGTATTTTAACATGTATTTGGTATTCAACTCTATGATTTTACAATTCTATAATTTTTATACTATGGTAAATAATAATACCTAATTAATATAATTTTTTTATTAATTTTAATAAAATATAAATAATTACATATTTGTACCTAATATTTAAATATATGAAATCCACCTTTTCAAATAAAATTTCTAGGTATGATAAAAATAATTTTAATATTAGAATATTTAATGCATTAATACCCTTCTTTAGAAAAAATGTATTTTTAATCATTAATGTTATGTTTTCGATTAATGAATTTTTTTTTGATTATCTTGAAATTTATATATTTATTATATGAAAATGTTTGGGCTATTTGGATTTCAATTTAATCCTAATTAGTTTAAATAAATTATAACATAATTAAATGAAACATAATGTTTCTTGATTGAATAAATGATTACATAATATTATATTGTTTTCGACATATAACATATTGGTTTTAATATAATTATTTTACATAACATATAATTTTTTTATAACCAATTTTATGATAAAGGTGACCATATTTAGGTATTCTCATCTGTTGTCAATAATGTTTTATAAAAGCATGGAAGTTTGTGATGAAAATAAAAATCTTATCACTTTGTATTGGAATATGACTAACCATAATATTTAGTGAATCATACACAAATTTTTTTAAAATAACTATTATATTAAAGAAATATTGTAGGGAAGAAAAGTATATCATATTAAGTATGCATGTTTCCAAATGTAAATAGTCACCAAATTCACTCTGAATCTGGTGTGATGGGTTTGTTCATTATGGTAGAATCTGAGTCTGCATGACTAAGATAAAAGAAACATTCCAATACATTAGAGATATCGGAGTTCTCATAAATCATGAGTTTGTGGTAATACTTTTAATAAAACCATTATGAATGAATGGGTGAGTAATATCGGCGTCAATCAGTCATATTATAATTGATTTTATCTGGAAGGAAAAGTGAATGGGGTGACAGAGATCGAATTCACTGGATTATATTCTAGAAAACCATATTTAGGCTGAATTGGAAAAGAAATATGGTGGGAATAAGGTATGGGAAGTTGGAATAATTTCCATTGTTAGTCCGAATATTTTAAAGGTGTTCTTTAATGTATTCTAAATCAAGAAGTCATAATACAAGCTAATGTTTGAGAAAGAAAGTATGATGTTGATTGGACTCAGGATGAAATCGTAATTAGTGGAATAATTTATTGAAATCAATGATTTCAATGAAGAGAAAATAATGTGATCATAAACATAGTCAACCATTTAAAAGGGGTTGAATTAATTTTTTATCGATCAAGTGGATCAAGAATAATATCTTAAGAAAAGTGATAGATGTGTTGTCAAGGTGGACATTGAAATTCAATGAATTTTTCAATTCAATTGATGTAGAGTAAGGTATTGATGAAATCATATCGATAATGGGGATGAATAGTTGTAATGGAGATTTTGAATCATACTAGAATTTCTTAAAGAATGTTTGGAGAAGAGACAGGGAATGAATAAGATTCTAAAAGAGTCGAGATTATTAAATGAAGTCATAGATTCTCCCAATATTCATGGAATCATATAAATTTTGGTGAATCGGGATTTGTGGGAATGTTTTGGGGATTCCCATCAAAACCATCCTTGGGTCACCTATAAAAGGGAGAAGTACATAGTACATTTTGTGTTATCAGTGACAGAGGTACTATTGACTGGATGAGAGAGAAACACTTATTTTCTAGGGAGATAAATAAGTAATAGTATTGAGCTTTGCTGATGAATCCCCAATGGATTAGAGTTAATGGATAAGAGACAAGATTTCAGTTTTATTGATCTGATCATTGTTTTCAGTGATCATAGTATTCAACTGACCACTAAATTCTGGTATCATTGTATTAGGATGATCATCATATCATCTAGGATAATCAACTTGGGATTGTTTAATGGTATTTCCTATCTGAGGAAGAATGATTTATACATTATATTGATATTTTTCAGGAAGATTCATATCTATTTTAATGGGAAATCAAGTTTTATGAATTGTATTGGAATAATCATATTTGAAGAATCAGACTGGAAAATAAAAATCTCTATCAAATTTCTAATGTTATTATAATTTCTTCGGTAATAAATTAGAGATTTTTAAAAAAAATAATACATTAGAGAAGTTGAATAGAAGAACTTGTAGCATGATTTGTTACTAAACTATTCTTTAACCCTATTTGTTCTAAGTGGGTGAACATATAGTTTTGGATAATCTTTAAAGTGCTACATGAATGAAGTGGTTTATCCTAAACATTATATTTCACAAAAATGATTTATTTATAGTGGATTTTATGTTATAGGGAAATTTAAAAACCATACCAAGTACGTAGTTATTCTTATTTAATAATGAACCGTGTAAATGTTTGTGTTCTTGTGGATGTGTGTTAGAATTTTTCAACAGGGAATAAAATATCTAATATGAAGAGAAGGTAGTTTCATTTTCATGAAAAAATAAAACAAGTTTTATCACTAATTCACCCTCCCACTTTTTAAATTATAATTATCCGGACTAGGAACTTTCAACGGGTATTAGGTAATGGTTCTCTAGGCTTATTCATTGCTGATGATTTAAAAAGAACATCATGATGAATTGTAATTGTGTTAAAATTATAGGTGTTTTGATTTTTTATGGAATGAATCATCAAATCTATACAGATAGAATGTTTCCCTATCTTATGTATAAGTGAAATGTTTTTCATGAAGCTGCTAGAGATGGGTAAACTCTTATTTATTATTAATTGTTTCTCACATATATTCATAAGATGAGTATTGATAATGGTGGAAGGGATAATTTTTTTATTATCATAAAATTCTAAAAGTGAATTCCTAAGGATGAAGGAGTTGTCACGCCCAATGGTATATGGTATATATTGAAAAAAATATACATAGAAATAAAAAATTGAAGAAGTCGTATTAAAAAATTTGGGGATTAATGTTATATTATTTTAATATGGGTGAATACGAAGCTATTGGGAACTTCTTTACCAGGGAGAATAACATCGATAATAATATCAGTTGACTTGGTGAAATGTTAGAAGATTATACAAGTATTGAAATGATTTTGATAATCGTTACTAAATATTTTGATCCAAGTTTCATTCACGTGATGAAACTTATCCTAAAATATTGTCTCTAAATTAATGGCATAACACTCTCATTTCATATGAAATGATAATGGGTAAATCTATCAGAGGAAAAAAAGTTTACATAGATATTTCATTCAAGGCTAAGAAAGAAAAGAGAAATAAGATCCTTATTGAATTTGTAACTGGTGAATCCTTTTCTTAAAATGAGTTATATAAATATTTTTATGAAATTTTATCCTAGGTTAATAAACATGTTAAAAGAGGTATAGATAAATTAAAAGGGAAGCATCCCTTTAAATGTTTTGAATTTGGAGTCATTGGGATTTTTTTGGCTGATATTCTTCAATGGATGAATGAAGTGGATAGTGATGAAGAATAATGAAGGCTAAGAAGATTTTTTACGAGACAAGGTGATAATGTAAAGTTATAATCCATTGGTAAGGATAGAAAATTATTCAAATAAAAAGAATAAGTTTCTTATCTAATGATAATGAACAAGAATGAAGTGATACTGAATATGATAAATATTTTGAGTATGGTATTGAGAATACATTTATTATAACAATGAATGATATCAAATTAAGAATAAGTAGTTCTGAAGAAGAAGAATGTCAAATATAATTTCATTTATATGAAGAGTAGAAAGAATGTGTAAAAAATATGAGAATACATGAAATGAAATTTTTTTTGGAAGATTGATGTACCTCAATAAGAAATAATGAATTTTTTTCTGATGAGAAGGTCAATCTGGTTAAATAAATTTAGAAATTGAAGATATATCTTGAGGAATAAAATAATACTATTGGGCATCTGCATATGAATCTGAATGAAAATGAATAAGATTTGGAACATTTCCCAAAAACATTGTAAAGAAGAATATATAGGTAAAAACATCAGAAAAATGTATTCCAGAAGTTGGATAAATTTATTATATTGATAAACCTAAGATGGATCAACAAAACTTTTAATCAATATTTGAGAATAAATATGGAATTTTTTCTGAAAATAATAAATATGAGAATGTTATGTATGTGGAAAAGACAAAAAATTTAGTGATTTAGTTGTTTAAGAATGCCCTGAGTCCAAAAATGATTTACCTATATCCGAAAAAGGATAAAATTCATCTGATTATATTATGTCTAAAATGAAAAATAATACTTTGATTGGTAACAAAAACATTAATGGGTCAGAAAATAAGGACATGATGGTTGATGAGAAACATATTCACAATTTTGGTCAGAATAGAAGTTTGGAGGGGAAATACTATTTCTAGGGATACTACTGGTATTGTGGGGAATTAGGACACAAAACAAATATTTGTTTTTAAAAAAAACAACATTACTATTAATCCATAGGTTATTAAATTCAAATGTTTAAGGGGGTTCATTTCCATTAATAGAATAAATATGAGAAGGATGTTTAAAAGAAAGATGATAAGGTTGGTGTAACTTTTTAAAATAGGTTACAAAAATTGGAAACTATTTTTGAAAGATGTGAACAACTTAGATACCTTTAAAAATGATTAATTTTAATGTTACATAGATAATAAAATATTATTAACAAATCTTAGAAGCTGAAAGTGAGGTAAGAAAATAATGAAGAAAAATCTCTTATTGTAGAAACTCTAATGGAAGATTGAATAAGAAAATTGAGTTGTTTTATTGATAGTGGGTGTTCATATCATATGATGGGAGATTTGAAATTTTATATAATAAAAAATACTATAAATAAGAAACAATGAAATTTGGAAAGGATGAATCCTTGAAAATAAAAGGTGTTGGGATAGAAATCATTTGGAATGAAAAATGAAATAAAAAAGATTGCATATTTATGGGATGAAACACAATTTCCAATGTTATTCGAAAATTTTTGAGGACTGTTACAATGTTATCCTATGAAAAGATGTATTTTTTCATAAAAAGTGAATAATTTAGAAAAATTGTTACCTAAGGCCAAGGTACAAAATGGAATTTTTTTCAGGCTTGTGAAAAAAACCACTCTTTACTTATGTGTGGTGGAAGAGAATCAATTATGGGATAAAAGGATGGGAAACATTTGTTAAAAAATCATGAGAAAATTTTAGACAATATATAGTGTCTGATACATTCCTTATTTTCAATAAGAAGATACTGGCATTGCACAATATTCTAGAAATAAAAGATTAAAAATATCATGCATAACGGAGTTGACATCTGTTCAAAACAACCCATTGAGCTGATTTATTTAGATATTTATGGTTCGATGAAAAAATAATAAAAATTGAGATAATTAATTCATCACATTAATTTATTATTTTACTCACATCACTTGTGTTATTTATATGAAACATAATTCGGATGCTTTTAAAATGAATAAAAGTTTCAGAGGAAGAAGGTGAGAAAGAAAGTGAGTATTCCATGATAAAATTTACAATAGATAGTGGTGGTGAATCCATGAGTGAATAATTTTAATGTTATATTGAGATGAATTTAATTAGGCATGAGTAAATTTTAGTATAAAATCATCGACAAATTTTGATTGATGAACGAAATAATACATGTTTGGTGAAAATGGAAAGAACATTGTTACTTGAACATGGTTTTTCTCATTACTTTTGGAGGGATTCCATGAGTACTTTTTTAATGTTAAATATTGATATTTTTATAAGTGAAGATGAATTATGACTCTAAATGAATTATTTATGACAAAACATTATGTTTGAAACCCATTAGAGTTTTCATAAGTCCATGTTCGATGATAACACAGGTGGAAACTATAGAAAGTTTGAGCAAAAAGGTGGGGATAGATTTTTTTGGGATTTTACCTAGAAAGAAAAGGATATAGATATTTCATAAAATAAAAAATTATATTTTATTATTTAGTATAAGTGAATATAATTGATGTATTTGTGGAAGATTCATGTATTTGTGAATACATGTAAGTTGAGATGAATATGTAATGTTTTGAAAACTAATATGATATGGATATAAAAAATTGTAATCCTCCCCAGGAAGAAGAATAAAAACCATATATTTACAATTATAAATAAGATACTGGAAAATATCATACATTGATGTGGAGTAATGTGGGAAATCATAATTTCATTGGGGATAAACATCATAAATTTCAAAAAATAATAACAACAACTGATATTACACTTACTACCTTGTATTAAATAGTGGATTCGAATAATGTGAATGATCCTTTTGAGCGTTAGGAATGGGTGTTGTCCGTGAATGAATAATTGAATTAGATTTATGTTAATGATACTTGGGAACTCATACCCAATCTAAAAAAACAAAAAAAATTATTGGCACAAAGTTGGTCTTCTGGAATAAGTTCAATGAATATGGTTAATTTCTAATAAATAAATAAATAATTGTGTAAAAATGGTATTAAAAAATTGGTGTTATTGATTTTTATGAATCTTTCACTTCAATGAAAAAATTATAAACAGTCGTAATATTTATTTCTATTACTACATAATGAGGTTATATGATCATTCAAATGGATGTTTAATCCTCATTCATTAATGATGATCTTGATTAGGATGTTTACATTGAACAACCGTGCTTCATTGTTATTTGTAAAGACGAATTTTATGTATACATATTAAAGAAGGAATTGTATGGTCTAAAACATGCTATGAGAGCATTTTATTATAAATTGGATATGTGATTAAGGAATGTGAGTTTCAATAAGGGTATATTTGATAGAAATATTTATCTAATATAATGTCGATAATAATCCTTAATCATAATTTTTTTTGTGAATGATTTTTTTTTTCTAAAAATAATGAAAAAATCAATGATTGATTTTATAAATAGATTAAAGATGATTTTTAAATATCCATGTGAGGGGATATTAAATACTTTATTAGGTTTCAAATTACCTAAATGAAGAAACACATTTATATTTTTCAAAAAAAAAGGATTATAAGGAAACTCTAAATAGATTCAACATGAATACAAGAAACATTTTTCCACACTAATATTAGTGGGAACAAATTTGAAAAAACAAGGAGAAGGAAATCAAGTTCATGAGAGATAAGTTTGGAATATAATTGGATATTAATTGTATTTTAATTCCTCGAGATCTGAAATTTTTTATGTTGATACATTATGTTCATTATTTCAGAGTACTCCAAGTGAATCTCATTTACATGTAGGAAATATTATTCTCAAACACATGAAAGGAACTATAGTATTTAGAATCTGTTATAACAACTAAGAATGTATTATTATATTAGGATATTTATATGGAAATTGGACATATAATGTTGATAATAGAAGATACACATTATGTAGATTATTCTTTCTAGGAAATAATTGTGTGAGATGGCATTCAATTAAATAGAATTGTGTAACTCTCTGTACAGCTTATGTTGATTATGTTGCTCCTACTAAAGACATGACTCAATTTATGTGGATAGAAAAACATTTAGAATACTTACTAAATAAATATAATTCCTTCATACTCTTCAGTTGTGATAATGAATGTAAAATCAATATCACCTGGAATCTAGTTCAACAGTCCTATTTAAAATATATTGATATAAAATATCATTTTTTTATAGAGAATGTGGAGAAAAATGAATTAAAGGTGGAGTATGTTCCTACATTGGAACGACATTTTCAAATTTTTAAATAACCTTTACTGAAAGAATCATTTTCTAAATTAATGTTGAACATGGGTGTCCAACCACTTTCTATTCATGGTTGAGTAATTTATTTTCTTACCCTCCCTGATATTACCTTTGGATAGTGTTGTAAAGTTTTGAAATTAAATTATTTCATAGATCAATACTTAAACAGAATGAAAAAATGGGGTGTTGTTTGTAGGATATGATTCCAACATTGTATTGTGTGTGAACTATTCTAAGTACTTTTTGGGGGTGGTTGTAGAAAACCAATCATTATATTCTAGGAATATTGAATAATTAATGACAAGATGAAGAAGAAAAGTTAAATTTTTTTCATAATCATAACTATTGTACACCATGGATTTTTTTCACTAATTCATGTTTCATATGAGGAGTTAGATCGTATATTCTTAGAATTTTTAATAAATTATGCATTTCATGAGAATATAATGTTTAGTAATTCATGAAAAATGGTTGACAACATTATCCAAAGGGGGATATTCTTAGGATGAAGCTAATGATAATGGATGTCATATTCATATATTTTCTTTTCTTTTAAAGAATGAATTATAAAATAATGGAAGTTTTAGAAGAAAGGAAAATCACATCACACTATAATTAGTTTGAAAAGCCATATTATTTGAAGAATCAGGCTAACAATGAATTAAATGTTGGATACTATTCAATTAATGATGGCTGGAAGAAAAGATGATCATATTTAGAATGTATCTTGCTAGAAGTAAATGGTCATTAGATTAAATCTGAATATTCTATGATATGTTTCATTATTTAGGGAGAATTGTATTCTATTGGACTATGATAAAGAAAATGGGATGATCCTTTTTTGGTCTTGGATTTCTCATAAATCATGTGTTTGTGGTAAAAATTATTATGTATGCTTCATGAAAGAAAGTTGGAGTAAAATAGATAATGGTCAAACATATTTAAAATTATCAGGTCATTATGGAAAAGACAAAGGGGTGATAGGGATCATATTTATATGGATTTATTATTGAAAACTAAATTCTGGATTAATTAGAAAATAAATATAGTTGTGGAAAAGGATGAAAAGTTGTAATATATTCCATTAGAAACTAGATGATGATAAACATCTTCTTCGATGTTTTCAAAATCATGAGTTCATGATACAATATGGAATTTTGGATTGAAAGAAAACTACTCTTCATGATTAGGATTCCATCATAATCCGAAGAAGAATTTCATAATACAGTTGATTTCAAATAAGAAAAATAAAGTGATCAATAATATTGTCAACTATATAAAATTGGTTGAATTAAATTTTCTATCGATCAGGTTGATCATAAAAAGATCTAATGAAAATAGATGGATGTTATGTTGAGGGAGACATTGAAATTTGAAGATATATTTTTTTCAATTGATGAAGATAAATGTATTGAAGAAATCATATTGAACATTAGGAAGAACAATTTTAATGGAGAATTGGAATTGACCTAAAATTTTATATAAAATAATGGAAAATTGATGGATTTTGAAGAAGATTTGAGAAGTGTTTAGAATTGTTGATGAAGTCAGAGATACACCAGAAATTCAAGGAATCGTGAACATTTTGGTAAATTTGTTTGAATGGGAATGTTTTGTGGATTTCCACTAAAACCATACTCGGATATCTTATAAAATGGAAATTTACTTTCTAATTCCTATGTGGTCATACATAGAGGTATTATTCACTCGAAGAGAGATAATCTATAACATTATACTGAGATAATTAAGTTTCCATATTCAGATAAACTGAAGAAGTCTCGATAGATTAAAGTGAACGGAGAAGTGACCAGGTCACAATGTTATTTAGCTGATCACCATATTCAATGAAAATCATATTCATATGACTATCATATTCTGGTTATTAACATATTTGGATGATCATCATATTGGGAATGATAATAGGATTTAGATTTCCATATTAAGATTTACGAATATAGGAATAATGATTCCTAGATTGTCATGATCATCTTCTTGGAGAGTCATAACTATGGTGTTAGACAAGTGGATTTGAAGAATCATATAAAAGGAATCATATTAGAAGAATTAGACTGTGAAATTGATTTTTATATCAATATTCTGGTGTTCTTACCATCTTATGGGTAACAAATTGAATTATTCTTTTACAAAGAGTATATTATTTTATGTTTAAAAGAAACACAGGTAACACGAGTTATTACAAAAACATTGTTTTATCGTATTTTTTGATAAGAGTGTACATAGACACTTTTGGATTAACATAAATGTGTAACACGAGTTATAGGGTATATCCTGCTCATATATTCCACCAAAAGTATTGATTTCTTATGGATTGTGTGGTATTGGATCATTTCTCAATTGTACGAAGGATGTAGTTATTCTCATTTAACAGTGAACCTTGTAAATGCTTGTGTTCATGTCGATGTCTATTTGAATTGTTTTCCACAGGGAATGAAAAGGTTAAGATATGTTGAAATTGTTTTCATTTTCAATGAAATACAAAAGAAAAGTTATCACTGATTCACCCCTCCCCCTCTCAATTATACATTTATCATGACTAGGCACATTCATTTTTTTCATTAAAAATTTTTCATTGATTTTAATTTCATATTAAAATCATTATTATTTCATAAATTTTACAACACTTATAATAATAGTGTTTGAAACAATTTACCCAAAAAAATATTTTTCTAAAAAAATTATGATATGAAAGTAAAATTATATTCAATAAAAAATGATCATATTTTGTAAAAATAAAACTTTGATATTTGGGAAATTTTTTATTTAAAATATAAGATAAAATGAAAAAGTTTATCATAAAATTATCTTTTAAATATTAAAAATTAACATTTTTTTATGAATTACATACTATAGAATTTATAATCCACTATTCCTATAATCAATATATTTTATCATTATTAAAACAAAATGAATTTATATTTTTAAAATAATAATATTTACCACTTATTTTTTCTTAGGAAAATATAATTTTAAGCATAAAATGGTTATATTAGTTATATAGAAATACTAACTGAATTTTATCGGTTCATTAGTTTTACTAATTGATTTTATATATTTTTTTATATAGAATTTATATTATAGTTAGTATTATTTGAACCTTCCTGCTTAATGTCTATATTATAATTATTATAGTTACCATATATAGTTTTGTTTTAGTAAAATTAATCAAATTTAATTTTAATTCGGTGTTATATTCTAAATAAGATATTCAAAATACAATTTGGTTAGCGGGGAATATATACTTAATATTTTATTTTCATAGTACACACCATAGAGAATGTAAGTAGATTTTAGATTTCAGAGAGTGAACCATATATTTTTATATGTACAAGTTATAAAATCCTATTAAAATTTTAGGTAATTTCAAATTGATAAATAGAAAAAGATATGAATGAGTTCTATGCTCTGTTATCATTTAGTTATCCCCATATAAAAGGGTAATATTATTCGTCGTTCATGGTTGTTTCTTCAAACTAATCTATACACCATGTTTTTTTCACTTGTATTTTCAATAGGAGAGATACCTTTTTGAATATTCTCATCTAGAAATAGTGTATAAAATCTAGGGGAGGAACTAATGTTGATTTTTCATCATATTGGTTATCAACTGGAATAGATCACCATTGAATGGTGATGATGATCCTAGAGCTTTCATCTCCAAATTTATATGTGTCTATGGATATGAGGTAAATGTTATAAACATTGATAAATGTGGTGAACCTCCATGCTAAATATATGTGTCACTTAAGGAAGTTATTCAATATGAATACCATAGGGAGGACCTCCTTAGTTACCTAATTTGGAGAACTAGAAGGTGATGTCTATAAAAATATCCCCAATATCCTTTTGAGGAGTTGAGACTGACAAGAAATTATGGTAGCAATAGTTGGGGGGTCACTCCTTGGAGACTCCATGGTAGTCATTATGATGTAGTGATTGTCCTTCTCTTCCTCTTTAGGATAAGGGATATTATTTTTTATTTTATCCATTTAGAAACTTCTAATGTGGTTTTATGTTTCCACCGAGGAAAGTTTTATTCAAAAACCCTTTCATTTATGGAATAACATATAATTCATTATATCTTGAAGGGTTTTATTATATTTATCAAAGGGTTTGAATTGGGTTTTTAGGTTATACTCATAAATGAGATCATTCGCATCGTGATGTAGAAAACACTATATTAGTTACAGTTTGCATCATATTTTTACAATATAATTGTTATTAACATTTATTGGTATATCTAGAGTTCAATATTTTAGTCTTTCATAGGAATATGGTTTGATACACAATTTATATTTACTATAATGAGGAATTTTATGGTCCAAGATACATTAAATGTTTCTTCGATTTTGGTTGTGGGGTTATATCCTAAGGAAGAATACTAAAAAATAATCCTATCAGTGTAGCATGGAAAAAAATCCAATCAATCATTTTCACAAGTAAAGTAAATAATGTTGACATCATCATTTTTATTGTCCCTTTCGAGATATTGTTTTTTATCATTGTACATGATTTCCATAGGCTACTGTTCATCAGTCTCGTTTGAAAATGATATTCATTTCCCATAAAGTAACATATGTTTGAAGGTTAGATCATCACGTAAATGGTTGTTTCTAAAAAAATGGAGGCTTCACATAACAATTGATTATGGGTGATTGTTTTTTTTTCACAGTAATTTCCATCTAGTTTACCATTTTTCATATAATGGAAACTCCAAAATACTCTCGTACAATTAATGAATCATTAAACACCTTTCAATATGTAAGAATGTGTTTGGGTTTCTAAACCCATCAGTTCATAGGTGTAGACCTTGGTCAATATGATGGGTTTTTAGGATCATAACACCCTTTTTGGTGGATTATAGCTCATTCTGGGACCCTCTTATAGATTTATGGTATGATTTCTAATCCTTACCACTCATTGATAGGGCTTTGGTAACCCCTATTCTAATGAATTGATAAAAACCACGTGTTTATGGAAAATACTATGTGTATCACATGTTCTCAAAATAACTCAAATATATTATTAATGCTCTAGTTTATATCCATGTTCAGGATCTAAGTAGTTTATCATCATCTAGGGATGCGACTGGTGTCATAAATATGTGATTGAACCTCCATGAGGCATCCTACATATCCTATGAGACCACGCTTAAATTTCCACATAGTTTATTTAATGTAGTTTATGGTGATATGATCGCAATACACTATGTAGTTTAATATACATAGTTCAGAAAAAATTTGAGGGAATTTGAATACTGCGTATTGGGATCGAGCCTTGGTGATGAGTCCAATGTGTCCTGTAATGATATGAATAATAGTCCATGGTATTTATTTTATTGGCGTTTACATCCTAAAAGATGTGACAATATTTGACATGAGTAGGAATTATGAATTTATGTCTTCCCAAAATAGGATCATTGAGAGTATGTCCCTTTGAGTGATGTTCCGATGTAATCATGTATATTTCCCAAAGACGGGAACACATTGAGTAAATATGCATCATGTTATTGGTAAAATAATTAGTGGTCTCAAATACCATCTCATTCATTCTCTATGTGAGAAAGAAGAGATAGATGATGATTAGACACATCACATGAGAGAAAATTTGTATGGGGAACAAAAATTAATGACTCCATAGTGATGTAGGATTACAAGTCTCATTTAGAATATGGTATGGATATCAAGGAATATAAATGAATCCTATGTATCCCATTTAGAAATGAAATTATAGTCTTCATTGTTCAATCAATCCCAAACCCAATTATTAGTTTAAGTAGTTTGATCGAATGGCCATGAATTTCACTGAATAGGATTCTCATGTATGAACCCATTTGTCATTTTCTAATATATAAGGATGGTCTACTCAAATGATAATTTTAGCCTTATTATATAGAGTATTTGGAAGATGTTGGTACATATAACAAGGTGTATTTCCATGTAACGTATTCATTATTCATCCTATGAGGGACGAAGAGACATATATTAATTATTTATCCATGGACACCTGAAGAGAGCAGATAACCATGAATGGTCTGTTGAATATGTTTGGTAAAACATGAAGTCTTGTATAAGTAAATTGCTTGAATTATATTTCATGAATTCATATCCTTGTCATATTATGGGAACTCCCCTAACAAATGGGTGTTCTCCTCCAATGTTTTGTGGTCAGGAGTCATATGGTACATGGCCATGTTTGTCTATTAGATTATGTTTACATTTCCCTGGGTGTCTACCTAATATGGATGAAATGTCCGAGGACCACCGCCTAACAAGGCTCACATGTATGAGTGTCCCTGTATGTAATTTATTACATGCCATATGTTATCATCCTGAAATGGTCGAAATAGCATAAAGCGGTAACATGTGATCAATTACGACATATATTAGGTCTGTCACAGTAAAATACTTACACGTCTAGGGGTCTTCACATAAACAATGCAAACACATCCATGGTCTGTCACATAATCATAGTTGAACCATCCAAGGGATTTCTCAAAAAGGGATCATGATGCCTGTTTGGATTCATCAGATCATGTAATCATAAGGGAGTCATGCGACATGGTCCCATGATCATTTCTATAATCTCATATTTGAAAAGAAAGTTTATGTATAGGGTTTGGAATATTATTTTCAAGGATAACATGCCAAGGCCTCGGGGAATAATGTTATTTATGAAAAAAGGAGTTCATTTCCAAGGTTTCCTTCAAGGGTCGTATACCATAGTGTTTACATGGTAAGAAGAAGGAATGTCTATTATTTCACATACATTTCTTGGACATGTGTCAATGGGGTATTCATGTAATAAGGGATCATGTCCACATGTGTTATAATGAGTGTTTTGTGCGATTGATGGTTTTCATTGAATGATAAATTATATGAATAATGAAACTGAGGGTTTTTAGAACATTTCAAAGTTGTGGGGATGTGAGACAAATTATTTTTCATGACAGTATTGTATGATAAGGAAGTGTATGTTCAGTCTCTACGAAATTGTATCATACCAGAGGGCTCTCATTGTGTTCATAGTATCATCTGATCACATGATCTTGTTGGGATCACATGAAGAATTCTTGTGAATGAATATTAAGATCGGTTCTCATAACAGGGTCTCAAAATTACCATGAGAAATTCTCCAAAGGAAACATCCCACTCCTCATCCTCTTCCACAATTTTTCCTTATATATTTTAGCATCCTTTTAACCTCTCTTGTATATCTCTTATAAAAGAGAATATTAAAGGTTTATATAGGAACAATGAACCCATTTATATCACTAAATTTCCTAGTGACGGTGTCACATGCACATGCTTGATGTGGTGGAGTTATTTTCAAGATTGACTTAACAGGATGTGTATGTGATCACATAATTTCTTCATGTTCTCAATCCATGGAATGTTTATCAGAAAATTATTTACAATATTATGAGGATTCTTATGATCGCATCGAGTGATTATTGTGATTTATTAGAATGTACATCTAATATTTTTAGACTAGTAACCATGTAGTCATGAAAAGGAAGATGTAAATAATGGAATGTTCCCATGAAGGGATATACACTATTTTTCATGTGAACCAATGTTCACATCAACATAGTTTCGAATGCTCATCACTACATGATCATGTGATAAATTAACATTATAAATATGGATTCACATGGTTTTTTTGATCAATATTTACTTCTTGTGAGGCTTGGAAACTATTTTTTTTAAATTACCACATATATTCAAGATAATGGTTTCATGCATGAGGATTAATGTGATAGAGCATGATCTGCTTTAATTGAAATCATTAAAGGCTTCATGTGACCACTCTATGTGATCATATAATATATTGGGGGGGATGAGTAGTTCTGGATGTAGAGGCTATAAATGATGTTTTTTTCATATGATGGGTGATGCGTTTTTTTTCATGTGAAGGAAATTCAATATTAGAATGGCTTCGGATGATCATCACCATTTTTTCACATGATCCTTAGAACATCTCATGGTGTATTACATGGTTTTTAGGAATAGATTCAAGTGCCATCATAGTTTTTAAAACCACCACATGCATGATAAATGAAGTCTCATTCATGCATTATGGCCATTGATCATGTCTTGGTTGTCTTAGTCTGATCATCACAGATGGATGAAATGGTGATTATCACATATTTGAGTATCATTTGGATGTTGGGGTGGATCATGGAATTGAACCATAATGTTTGAGGAGTGTGGTGGTTGAGAAAATGTTGTATATTATTTTATTCTCAATTGGATGGTTTACATACACAAAATTATTTGGCTAATGTTTTGTCCATAATTTTTTAATCTAGTGAGTTGTACCACACACAATGGAATCCCACTTCAAAATTCATGATGGATGTGTTGGTTATAATAAACCTTAGTATATCATATTTACATCAATCCATGAGACTAGGGTCACCCCTTAGAAACACCTACCCCCCATGCCATCCCTAAAAATTCGACAACATTGCATGACATGGTTAGGATCCTTTTCCATGATCCTTTCATTCCATGTGGGTAAAATGTTTTCCAAAATAATTCCATTTAGATGGATGGATACACTTGATCCTGGGAATGGTTGAAATTACTTCTACATATTCCCTGGTATGAGTTCTCTAGATAACTAGATATTTCATAATTTTTCTTCCTATGGTCAATATTAAAACACATAGATTTAGAAACGTTTTCTATGAAAAATGGAAATAAAGAAGGGTCAAATATGTTCCCCTGTAAAATGAATCTTAAGTCCAAGGAATAATTATTTAATATTTCCACTTACACACCTTTTCGGATGTTCTTTATAAAAAATATGAATTTTATTTACAATATATCCAATATAGTAAAATATTCAATAGTAATGTTCTAAGTACACAATTATGGGTTTCAACAAACTACACCCCCTACAATTGTATTATTTAATAAAAACTGAAATTCATTCTAAGGTAAATGTAGATCACTTTTATAAATACTTTACAATCTATTGGGATTTGATTTTGAATCACCATTAGAGGATATTTCCATAGTTTTTTGAGTGAGGCCTTTTGGGAACCACCAATAGAAGAATATGGACTCACATATTCTAGGTTGTTTGAATGGATGTACTACAGATTTTCAAGATGGATAATTTTTTCAATGCATTGGGTTTCCGAGAAGAATATACATAGCTTCATTAATAGATATATATATTTGGGAATCGGTTCAAATTCAATTATGGTAGACAGATTGTGATGGAATTGAATTTATGGTTGGTTCCAGGATAATGAACATTAATGTATCTACATATCCCAAGGGAATGGGAAGGAATAAATAAATAGTTTAGATATGGAAGACAATTTTATAGATAAATATCATCCACAGTTACATAGGTTCATGGATAAATAACATTATGATGAAAGAACCTATGAATATCTAAAACATAGATATGAAAGGGGATGTCATTTCATTATTATATAACAATGGGTAAGGACCCATGATTTAGTATATATGTTCCATTGAACTATCTGTAATGATATATTTCAAGACATATAGAGTTGGACATTTTAATAAGATTAAGGTCATATTTATTATATCAAGTCTCATGTATTTCTTATACAATATCATACTTAGAACCCTCATACATGTCATGATAAATATTAATGTGCCTTATTTTTTTCATAATTCAGTGGACATAATAATAATATCATAATTATTTATATGTAAATATAATTGTACCTTTATGATTATGTATCACTTATTTTTATAAATAACTTATTTTTAAAACATATAGGGGAGTCTTAGTGGGAATGGACAGATACTTTTCTCAGGATACCCATTATGGGGTTTAGACAAATAGGTTTTGTGCCATCTCAATTTTCATGTTCACAATTTTTTCTATATTATAAACAATATGTGTCCAATGATAAGAGACTCTAATTTGTCTACAGGTACCCATTATTGGTTATCAACATAGATAATATTTCATCTTATTCAACTGGATGTTCATGGTCTTGGAATTCATTCCAATAAAGTGTAGTAGTTTTGTGGTCTATCATCTCATTCCATTTATTGTTGTGGTTTAGGGACATCTATTATTTTCTTATTGTTTACTCTGTATTTCTATGACGTAGAGTGATATATGGTTATATATATATTTATAGGGTGTATACATCCAAAATTATTACTTAGATTTTGATGGGTGGGTAATCATAAAGGGATTGGACAACCCACATCCATAAATAGATTATGATATTTTGGTATATATGAAGGGTTTTGAAAGCCCACTTGTTTCCTTAGATTGTGATTGATAGGTATCCATGTAGGTTTTGAAAACCATACATAATTTCATATATGATGATGGATTAGTATTCATGAAGGGATGGAACAACCTATATCCTTTCATAGATGATTAAGAATATGTATTCATGAAGGGTTTAGACACTATAAATCCTTACTTTGATAATGAATGATGGGTACTCACAAATGATTCCAACAACCTACATCACTAAATTAATGATGTTGTATGAGTATTCATGAAGTGTTCTAACACAATATATCCTTCCTTAGATGATGAATGATCTGTATTGATGATGGTTCAGACACCTTGCATACAAAATAAGAATTGATTTTCTGTATTGTGAAGTAACATTAGGGATTACCAATACGTATAGATAGTTAGAATTTGGGTTATTTAAATCACATCTCAAGGTGTTCGAATCGAGGATAATGAAATTGGGAAGAAACATTGGGAATTATTTTTAAACACCCTATGTTATTAAGTTCCACTAAAATTATATTGGGGTCACACAAATTGTATTTCATTTCCTACTAGGAGGAAATGAATCTAGTTTATGGTTTAAGTCCCCTTATCAATTTACAAAATGAAATTTCCATCATAGTCAAGAAAATAGGCATCCTCTCTTTTCCATGGTATGTGAAATATTTTTGAAGAATTAAACACATTGATAGTAATATAGGGTATAGAGAAAATGACATCCAATAAGGGTTTTCATGCATATGGGTAGATCAATTTGGAAATATCGGGACCTATATCATGTTTTTTAATGTATATCGATGAGAGATAGTAAAATTTTCAAGAATGAAGTGACACAATAATTATTGGACGAAGGGTAAAAAAATGGAAACAAATGGTGGATGATTTTGAATCCACATTAATATTTTGGTTATGGGAATTATAAATAATAATACAAGAATACTCAAGCCAACTAAGAATAGAGGCTAATGGGTATAGGTCATACACTAGTAGTGAAGGAAACCATTACCCCACATAGTTAGGTCACCATAACATGGATATAATGGGGCCTTTCCTGCAAGACCAAATCATCCACTATGAACAAGCTTTCAGTTGTTGAGTTATTCACTATCAAATCATAGTGGGGTATCATTTGATCAACCTGTCCCCATTAAAAATTCCATATAAGGGAGAAATGAGATAAATGACTCGATGTTATGTGGATCCAATATAAGTGTATTAAATCATGTAATTGTTGGGTTTCAAGATCAACATCAAATACATGATGGTGGTTTATGAATGACATAATAATAAAAAATTGTTCAGTAACACTAAATATTGTTTCACTATCAACTGAACATGTTATCCCGATGAGGGTATGGGAAAAAACATTTCTATTACTTTTTCTATGATAAAGGGGTCACGTGAGTGTGACATAGATTTACTATGTCCATAAGATGGTCCCGATTATTTTTTCCATTTTTAACTTTAAACTCGAACATTTCTTTAAATTATAGATATACAAATCCTAGTTATAAGTGGCTTGATTTTTTCAAAGTCCACCATTGAAATTTTTATATATGGCACCATTTTAGGTCTCATATAGTAGAATTTTAGGGTCAATCAATTTAGGCAGTAAGAGTCTAATGTTTAATGTTGCATACCATTGACTAAAGTGAATATAGTTTAAGGTAATTATTCATGTGGACTTTGTATTAGGGGAGTGTTAATAAATATCCTAACTAACATTCCCAAGGTAAATTGAACTCCAAAACCATTATTTGAAGATGATGTGAATGTTTTAATTCATAGATAATGGTAATCGGTTCATAATTAATTACATAGTTCAATCGTGGGGAGGATTATTTTTGTAATCACCCATCCCAGAGGGGACTGTGTTGTGACTACCCCAAGCCTACTACTGAGAGACCATGGGATGGTGACAATCACCAAGAAATAAATTACCAAAAATTGGTTTCATTAGACTAAATTACCTATATAAATGCACACATATTCAAGGAACACAATATAGAAATGTAAAAAACTGAATGAATGTATGCAGAAAATAATGATTCAACAACCTAGAGTACAACAGGAAATAAATGAAAAGTAAATAGGGGAAAATACAATCCCATCACAAATAGACTATAACATAGGTCTAATTGAAACTATATAAGTACAACTGTCTCCAATATAGAGGATACTGTAAAAGATACACTACCAGAAAATACCATAGTTTGAACAACACCAGCTAAGATCCACACACTCATAGTCCTTTTAGGACACAATCAAAAGATCCTATGTCTACACAAGATATGACATGTGCGATAAAAGCCCATGTATGGTTGAGTATAAAAATACTCCGCAAGACACACCAAAAACACTAAACACAAATAATGAAGTATATTCAGTTCAATACAAGAGGATACACTTTATAATAGATACATAAAGTGAAAAAACACCACAAATACATAGGAGAGACCCCACACCATCAGACGAACATAAAAAATTATAATCCACATTATTCTTTTCGAAGAAACACTCATTTTGGATGATACCACACCATGAGTCATACTATTATCATAAATACTCTATGATGAAATATAGCTCATTTATCCCCCTCCCACAGATAGTGTGCTGGTCTAAGAAGACTATGATATAGATAGTCAGGGTCATGCCGAGAACCATTGGGGGACACCATGAACCTAGTCTTCATTTTATTTCTACGTTGGGGATCTCATGCTAAGGATTCCACAAACCCTGCTAAAGTGGTCCACTGGATTGATGATCAAGACCCTACATAGTGAATTTACTATGATTCCACAAACACTACTTGGGATAACTGAGGATGAAACTATTATTTCATGGAAGAATACCACAACTCTATATAATAATCTCCTCTAGAGAGGATTTCAATCCAATGATGTGGATGTAATTTCACACCATACCCTCACGAAAAGGACCAATAGAACACAATCATCCTATGGTGGCCCAAATTAGGAAGAATAAGAGAATCACATACTCTCATGGAAGTAGATAGTGTGTCTCATTATGTTTGGCACGAACTAAATCCAGGTCTTACAAAAACCGGAAGAACATGCATAGATCATCATAAACCTAAAGGTATAAAATTTAATTCCACTGATAGGCCTCTTGAAAGGGGACATTGATTTCCAAAATGATCACACTGTTGTGATATTTGTGGGAAAATTCTCGAAACAGACATTTCACATACCCTAAACTGACAACTGATGAAATGTACCATTTCACCATATAATGCATGAATAATGATTCCTAGGGCCCATGTATTGAGCCTGAAATAAATTACACAGATCACATAGTGTGATCCACATGTAAAAATGCATAGTGTCAACTAATAATTTGTCCAAATTGGAACCCCAGTGGGAATGTAACATTTCACAATAGGACGCCCAAACTAGGATTCAAGGGGAGGGGGAATACCTAAATTATTATTTAAATACCTAAAATTGGTATTGAAAATTCTACCTTAATATTAGGGTCATGACGCTACTGATGGTGAATTAATAAGACTTTGAATGCATGATTTATAGTGGGTAAAAACATTAATAATATAATTAAATATATTACTTCATGGGTGTTTCTGGGGCCCATGCTATGGGTTGGGGAAAATTAGTCCAACCTTTATTAAGGTGAACAAATAAAAAATAGTATTAGGCCACCATAGGCAACACATGAATCAGACTCCCCAATTGGGAGATATAGTAGATTAAATATGTTGTTATTATTATTATTATTATTATTATTATTTGTATTATTTCACTTTTAAACCCCATTTTCCCAACCCCCTTCTATCCATGTGACTAGCCAGCCCCATGTAAAACATTACCCCACCACCTATGGTTGCCAATGTCAGTCATTATCTTAGACCACTCACCCTTCAACGATGTCTACCTCATACCGCTGCATGATGTCGTCGAATGCCGCACACCCTTGTTTACCTCTTCTTTCTCAATCGCCCACAACTTGGGCTGTTGAAACCACACACCTCACTAGAGTATCATGACTCCTTCTATACAGCTGACTACGACTCATAACATTACAACCTCACCTCACCATAACATTTTCGATCTGAGGTTGTCTAATCTATTTTCTCAAAAAACAACACAATTCATAATCGGATCTGCTTTCAAATGAGATCAAAGTATTTTTCATTGAATCAAAATAAAGAATTTATAATAAGATGATATCTAGAATCATTTTTTGTTTGGTTTTATTTCACAACCATTTTCGTACCTTTGATGCATTGTGTCATTCCCAGTTTTGTGATATTCGATCATTGTGCCAAAAAATCAGGTGTATAATGAACGATTGATCAGGATGTGTTGATCTATAGAATAATATATAACGCCCATGGTGAAGCATCGAATTGGGGGAGAAAAGAACAATAAATAATGAGGAGCAACCATTAGCGATGTTTGTGTCAATAATGGTTTATTATCCTTAGAGCGGTAATAAAATCCTTCACAAAACTTAAACCAAATAATTTATACTATAGATCCTCATAATATGATTCCCATTCCGTAATACACATAATCTGTGAATCAATAAATTCAATGAACAATTCGTGTTCATGTTTTAAATGAAGGTCATTGAAGAATCCCCATAATATTGACACCCTTCCATGATTTGGATTGATTGATGATGAATAAAAAATCATTGTTTCCTTTGTTGGTTAGATCCTTGAAAATCAATGTGTGTCATTCATCGATCATTGATCCATAATCGTTTTTCATAAAGGGTTCCTAGAGTTCGTTATCCAGGCTCCTCCAAAAGTTCTAGAGTTATGCGAGTTACCGTATAATTATATCATAAGTATACATTTAAAGGAAATAAGGCATTCTCTCTCTTCATCAATAAAATAATGAAATTATTTTATTCATTTTAGGTTTGCAACAATTTTTCCACTAATGACCCCTAGAAACAAACCATAGGTCATGTCTACAGAAAACACCATACTAAAAACTCAAAGATAGTATAATATTTCCAATTTGAGTCTCCATTCATGAGTAATTTGGATTTTCAATATAATTAAATAATTTTTATTTAATTATTTTCATCATTAAGTTTATGTCCTCAGTGACTTATTCACCAGATGTGCCACATTGACAAAAGTTATGTCACACATATAGTAAATATCACATTCCAAACCCAACGGGTCCCTTGTATTCTCATCCAAACAAATATTTAGGACATATTCCAATATTTTTGAAAACCCATTTGTGCACAATAAATATATATTTCATATTTTGGTAAAATTAATTTTGGGCATATCGATCCCCAGAATCGTGAAATGTCTCGTTTAGTTGAACAAAAAATATTCCCATAAATATTCCAATGTATGACAGGAAAACTACATGGTCTCTACATTATTCCCTTATTCCAAACAACTAATCCTTGATAAGAACAACCAAAGAGAAAGGGTAGATATTCGAAGCCCACCACTAGATCTCCCACTCCCATGTTCCCACATTGATGTACAATGAAATGAAGAGTGTGAAAATCCCATATCACATCATCTAAAAACGTGACCATGACCACCATTCATCCCTAGAAAAGATGACATTATTCACATATTTAAAAAAACCATCTGGTGAATCTCCTCAGAACATCTTTTCATTCAAGATCTCAAAGTGGATATCACCGAGTTGTCCCTCTATAACTCGCTGAGGAATGAGGTGGTTTAGAACCATTGATTGGAGGTATAGTGTACCATTCTCACCCATATGGGTCAACTTCAAATAGGTATATTACTCTTAGATGTTACGTGACAATAAAGGACCAAAAACCTCACTATTATAATCTTCTAGCACTACCACTCCCCGGGTGTCCCTCAAACTCACGTCGCTTCATCCATTATAGATTCCCCTGTCACTCCCATAGTTGAGAAAACATATCCCAGAAGATGGACCTCTAAAGTATAGAACTGGCACATTGAGAGACTTTCATAAATCTATTTCTATCAGAGTGTTCCAAGAACTATCCATAGGTGTCTCACGTGATCCTCCATAAACATTGGATACAGTAGGATGTCATCTATGGATACCACCACAAAATGGTATATGGTAGGATTAAATATTTGTTTCATGAGTCCAATAATCATTGATGGGGAGATCATCATTCCCAGAAACATCACCATGTAAACTTTATTCCTTCAATCGGAATATAATGGTCATCAATGTTATATCCTCATCCCATACTCATAGCTGGTGATTTCCAGATATGAGGCCAATCGATGGGAACCATTTTACCCCTTTAAAATGATCAACGAGGACATGGATCCTCAATAGTGGATATGTGTTCTTCACAGTCACCTGGTCTAAGCACTAGTAATAATGAAATAACATCAATATCATGTCATCCTTCATGGAAAACCAAATTGTGATACCGAGTGTAAAACAATGGGTCTAATGAAGCCCTTTCTCTTTAGGTCCTCCAACTAAATCCTCAAATCAGAATGATCTATGGGTGACATATGATATGTATGTATAGATAACAATGCTTTCGAATGGTGTAGATTAAAGCATATGTCCTTCTCCCAATGGGGAGGTAAACATAGAACTGCTTTAGGAATGAAATCATCATATTCCGACACCACTATAGGAAATAGAGGACTCATAACATCAAATACACCAATGATTAGGCTATCCAAATGATCAGTAATCGGCAGCACCTGCCTATGTGTGAGTCCATCAGAAGCTTCCTAGATATCCCTTTCACCAAAAAAGGATAATACGGTTCTATCATTGTAGAGACACCTCACCTAACTCCTAAAACAGTCAATATAAACGTGAAATATGAATAAACTCTCCATACCATGAATTAAGTCATATGGACTAGATGAAACTACAAAGATATTTCTACCAAAACTCTCACATCCAAATGTCAAGTCACACTATCATCATGAGTGCCAGATTGTTGGGTCTCATGTAGAAGGATTTTCCAAGTGTTAGGGTAGACTCAATGGTTCAACCAAAATCATTGAGTCTAAAAAAATATTTTTGGAAAGAGAAGAAATAATAAAACATGTGTCTATAATTATGGTAGCTAAATTAGAAATAATGAATATCACAGCCCATATCATTCTGGAATCCCTTGAGTCATATTCCTTGACTTCATGGATATGTATTCTTGCATTTCCCCTAGATCCCTAAGCCTGGTGTGGATCACCTGGGGGTGATGGTGGTAACATGTTGAAATGTCTACCACCTCCTACTTCTCACTTATATCAACTTCCACATCCACTACCCTATAAATATGTCTTCTCTTTTTCATTTCTCTACCTTGGTGGTCCTTGCACAATCTTCTAATAAATAGTACGATGGGTTGGAAAATATTTGGTAATATGTCCCCAACTATAACATGAATAACATCTCTTATCTCTAGGATGATTAGACCCATCATATTATCCATGAACAATAGATCCTATTTCCTAAGAAATCATCTTGAATCATGCATCATTTCGAAGTCCCTAATATTGGCATCACCTTCCATTTTTGAGGTTTCTAGTCATACATTCCCACTACTAACAGTCACTCGTTGTCTCTGCTTAGCTATGAATATTTATAAAAACAATTCTTTATAAATAACCCCAACATTAGTAGGAATTCTATGAGGGTTAAAAAGGGATCTTATCCCCCTACATAGACATCACCCAAATGTCTGAGTCCTGATGTACTGATGATGTATTATATTCATCGAGTACCTGGAGAGGTTGGTATGACTCGATGAATAATTAGAAACCAACACATCATCATGTATGATATTTAGAACCTCCTTTATAGAAATATACCATATCATATAAGTTGATAACTACTCTCTGAAAAGTTTTTCAAACATTTACCATGGAAGAGTGGCCTCGGAATAAGATTAGTTAACAAATATCCACCATCACTATGCTGAGCTATGTAGAAGGCTTGTTTCTAGGACCACCATCAGATCTAATGGAGTCCTGAGTAGAATGAAAACCTAGGACAACTCCTCAATATATTCCTCAGCCACCTTTGGTCTAGGCTCGCCTCAGAACTTGAGGGATTTCTACCATGGGAACTCATGACGCATGCTCAATCTTCACACCACATCATTTGGTAGAACGAGAACAACGTATTATACTATAGGTGGTTATATGGCTGGTGCACAACCGTTAGGCTAAATATATGGTACAAAACACTATACTAATGTCTCTTCACCTAGAAGATCATTGTCATGATCACAAAGTGGATTCATAGATGTTTGTATATGTGTGGACAACTTAAAATAAATAAATATGTACCACAATTGATAGAGAATATCTAGGGATTTCACTCATGAAGAACATTGAAAATTAACTATTCATATATGATGCATGTTCCATTTTTTCCTTATAACCTGTGCATTCATGTACAATGTGATAGTGTAGGTTCTTAGAACCATAGTTTAGGGATACGTCAGCCACCACAAAAACACCTGAGTGCCGGGTATGAAATCCAAACATGAAACACATAACACTATTTCTACAAACCAATATTTTAGACTATCAGTCCTAAGGTAGAATATTCCCTCTTTGATACCACTCTATCATGACCCATCAATGAGGGAATCATGTTGTGACTACCCCATTTCCACCTCAGATAGGCCAGGGGTTGCCGACTTGCACCGAGTAGGCATTTCCCACAAATAGTAGCCATTAGCCAAAATTAAATTCCCCCCCACACACACAAATATCCAAGACGCACAATACTGAAATGTAAAAAAAGCTCAAATATTGGATGAATAAAACTAATACCCCACAACCAGTGTAAAATATGAAGTAAAGAAAAGGTATTCATGTCCAAATACATTCCCACCACAAAGAGTTTATAACACAAGTATAACTGAAACTATAAAACACCAACATACTATTAGTGTGAGGACTATGTCAATGGTAAGCTCCCATTAAACACTCCAGTATTCCCAACTCTAGATATGATCCAATTTCTCCTAGTCATATGAGGAAACTGTTAAAAATTTATTAGTCTTAATAATAGAGGACATATGTGTAAAAAACCTATTCAATGGTGAGTATAACAACTCTCGATAGGACACCCTAAGAAAACAAAAAAAAAACAAAGCCACAAGTATAGCCAGATAAATTAAAGAGTTAACAATATATAAAATAAACAATATTCAATTAAAAATCGGGATATACTTAGGAGAGACACAACTCTATTAGGTGGTTATGACAAACAATCAGTGATAGGATTTTGTTTGATGAAATGCTCATTCTCGGAGATCCTACTCCATAGGTCGAGATACCATCAGAGACACTCTATGGAGAATTATAACTCACAATGGCCCCAACCATGAGGAACACCCTATTCTGAGAAGACTATGATACACTAACAGGGGGTCACACCTAGAATCAATGGGGGACATCTGAGACCCAATCCAGATCAACCATGAAACACAGATAGGGGGTCATGCCCAAAACTTTTTGGGGACTCCACAAACCCAATACTGATCAACCCTCTACATAGGGGATCTCATTTAAAAAATTCCAAAAACCCTACAAACGTGGTCTGCTAGATATAGGATCAATACCATGCTTAGGGAAGTTACGATGATTCGGAAAAATCTACAAAATATGATAGATTATCACACTCAAGTCTCACAAAGGGACCCCAAAAAATTATATAATACTCAATCTATAGTGGGGATCAAAATTGAATGATATGGATGTAATATCTCATTGTAAAATCAATGAAATATTCAAGAGAGCACAATCAACATATACTAGTACAAACTAGTAAAAATAAGAGCATCAAGAACTTTGATGGGAGTACATGGTGTGTCTCATTAAGTCTGGCACTGCCCATGTCTCGGTATAGAAAAACCCTGAAAACACCTAGGGATAATTTTTCCGTAAAGGGATAAAATGTTATTCAAAAAATATTACTCGTCAAAAAAGACATAAATTTTTATATTGATTATCCAAGGTGATCCTTGTTTTAATCACTCAAAATAGACTTTTCATGTGCCCCAAACTAACACCCGATGATCAGTGGTATTTCACCATATAATGCAGAAATTTTTCCTTTTGGGTTCCATGTATTGAGCCTAAAATAAAATATCATGATTGAACATTTGTGATTCTCATGAAAAAATGGATGATATCTACTATTTATTTATCCAAATCAGAAACCTATTGATAAAATCACATTTCACCACGACACATCCAAATCCGACTTCATTGTTCTGATGCCTTGAAATCAATCTAAATACTCAACATTGTCCTTAAAATACCCATTGTAGTTTCAGGTTTTTGAATCCACTGATGGTGCATCAATTGGATGTTGTATGTAGAAGTTATGTTGGGTCAAATAATTTATAATATTATTAAATCTACTACTACATTGGAGTTTCATTTTTTCAAGTCATAGGTTAGGGAAGATTATCTAAATAATTCTTAAAATGAATGTTTTGTAAATGAGTTTTCTCCTCCATCGACAATGCATGAATCTAAGCCCCCATGTAGGAGTTATAGAGGTTTATATATTTTCATAAAAATAATATAAATATAAATATTATTTTTATTTTTCATTTAAACTCTTACTTTCACTACCCCCATCATTCTATTTCACTTACTTTCCCCCATGGAAACCCAATCCACCACATCAGCTAGCCACCTACCGCACAGTATCTGGAAGCCATCCTGGACACCCTTCCCTTCTGCGATGTATATCTTAAACTAATATATCATGTCACCTTTCAGGGCATGCCCTGACCGAACTCCAATGTCTTGGTCACCACTACCTAGGGCCACCGAGGCCGCTCACCTCACCAGAGCCATCTTTCACCATCTAAACCACTGATCACTATGATCCAGTTTCTGGCCTCACCTCACAAAAAAATGGGAGATATAAGGTCTTCCATGATGTGTATTCTCCAAAAAAAATTCATCACCGGATCCCCTCGTAAATCAGTTTAATATTATGGTCGTTGTCATGCACTGAAGGGGTCTGAACAACTCGATTATATGAATTGTTCATTGTTCAGTTCACTTCTCCAACCACCATCAAACCTCTTTCACTTCATGTCAGTCCCAGATCTGTATATCTGATAATTATACAAACAATAAACTGTGAAATGATAAACTGATTAGGTTTTTTCAAACCCTGATCCAACCAAGAATTCCTATAGTGAAATGAGGAATTTTGGGATAAAATCACAATCAATCATCTTTGATGAACCCTGATTAATGGCCATGTCAATCCTAGTTTATTTCTATTTGATAAGTAAATAAATCCTTCAACAAAGTTAAAGAAAAGAATTTCTCCCCTAAATCCCCACAATATATGTCCCATCCCACAATACATATGAAATGTGAATCAATCCGGTCGTCAATACTTTCTGATCATGGTAGAAATGATGGTTGGGGTGAAATCCGTATAAAAAAATCTCAACATAAACTAGTATTAATCACTGATGTAGAATGCAGTTTCCTGTTGCATTCATTGGTGAGATCCTTCCAAATCGATGTGTGTTTTTCATCTATACTTGATATGTCATTGTTCATCGGAAAGGCTTCCCAGAGCCCTATCTCCACATTCTTCCAGAAGGTACAGGGTTATGAGGATAACTATGTAATTTAAAAATATTTTTAAATTTTAAGGACACAAGTCATTGTATTTTTGTGTTAGTAAAATATTTGAATTGTTTTATTAACTTTACACATGCCATGACTTTTCAACAAACCACCCACACATACCAAATTTTGGTCATGCTTAGGGAAAACACCACATAATGAACTAAACATTGGTCTCATATTTCCAATCAATGTCCCCATTCATGACATACATGGATTAGAGATAAAATACAAATTATATTTATTTATTTAATTTATTCTTACATCCATAGTTACATTTTTTATAGATGAACTCTGCTAATTAAAATTAAGTCATGCCTAAGGTAAAATTCATTATATGGACTCAACTATTTCCAGGGATTTCTAATCCAAGTATCTATTATGGAGATATTCTATTATTCATCAAAAACATCATGTAGGAAATAATTATATATTTTAAATTTTATAAAATTAATTCTGAGAAAATTGGGAAACCTAACCATGCTCTATCTGAGCGCCGGTCTTCAAAATAATTACTAGAAATATTCCTAGTTCATAAAGTGAAAAACTAGGGTCTCTATAATCTTGAATCACTCAATGGTGACTAGTTCCACTAATAAGATGTTAGGATGAATAAAGAAGATAGATCCCCTTATGAATGGATAAAAATTCACATATTATATGGGTTTAAGTACCATACACATATCTATATTTTTCATGTTCAAATAGAGGGATATTTTCTTCTTTCCATGGGACATGGAAGGTCTGTAGAAAACCTATATTATCAAGACATGAATTATGATTTATTGATTGGGGTGGTTATATGATGGTAGAACCACCCTAATATTTTGCTAACTATGGTCATGCTCTTACAATCCTATGATAAGGAGTGATGATGGAAGGTTGTATGCATGGTTTAATGTCATATTGTGTGGATTTTCATGGAATAAATATTAATATATTTCAATGAGTTATTACTTTTCTTACATTTTTAAATTATGTCTTTAAGATGACTTCCTTTTTTTTGAAATTTGATATAGACATGGGAAATAACATTAAATTATCATAGATATCCTTAAGGACACCTTATAGTAGTTTCCAAAATTTATAGGTTGGAGGAATCTGATATCCCATAAAAATATTATTGGTGGTTATCCATATGCTAGAGCCAATAATATTTATATCTAACTCATGAATAATAATGTTTTATGAAGATCGGATTCATATGAAGGTTAATCGAGCTTTCAGGACTCATCCATCCGGATGAATATTAATGTCTTACAAGGTGGACTAAATCTTAGGGAACGATTAAATTTATGTTTATAGGCTTCCCTAGATATCCCTATGAATTATCTATGGGAAGGAAACATTCAACATTAAAAAACAAATGAGATCCCCCATCCATTATCTAACATTTATGTTAAAGTGGAATGATGATATTTAGTGAATTTTTGGCTTGGACATGTGTAGAAGGATCTTGGGAATCAATATATATTCCATGACAAGAGGAATCATGCAACACATAGTTTTTATTTTGGATCCCCGCATAGATCGAACTCAAATGAGAGAGGGGAAATTTTTCATTAGACATACACAATATTTTGAGGGCTTTCTATTCAGGAATATATTCCTTATATAGGAACATATTATTAATATCTTCCTTAGTTTAGATCTATTAGTGAAGTGAAGATTCATAACAATGGTTTTAACAATAAGGTTGGATGAAACACCCAGTTTTAAATTCATGTCTTAGCAAGGTAAAATCTAGTCTGAGACTTGGTATATATCTTATAGGTTTAAAAATCCCAGCATAATAAGTTATAGAGAATTTAATGGTCCACTTACATATATATTATTCATATGTAGGGGAGAGTAGAATATTTATTTTAAAAGGGAATTCACCTAAATTCATAAGGGTTCATTATCTCATACTATAAATGTTATCATCTATTAGATGAGATCTCTTATTGTGATTGGATTTCAAAGGTGGTGTATCCTTATAGTCTAATGACTAACCAAGATTGACATATTTCTATTCAGATCAAGTACGTATGGAGATTTTTATTGTAGAAAAATTCATTGATTTTTCAAGGAAAAAATATTGAAGCGTCATTATGGATCTTGATAGGTGACGATTAAAGATAAACATAGTTATTATAAGATAATTTCAATCCATATATAAGTATCTTGTGCATTTATGATAACATTATTTTGATATTTTCATTCATTTTAACTACTATTGGGTAAAGTATAGGTATGAACATCCTTTATCATAGTGAATGTATGACCAACATTTTCAATTTTGGTGTAATGTGTGATTCACATCAGTATAATTTTTTATTGAAATTCATGGATGGTCCTACAGAAAAAGACTAGAGAATCACTACATATATTAATGTTATTAGAAACAATCCATAGATATTTCTTATATGAGCATACTCCCCACATAAATCAATCTCAAAAGAACGGAGGAGAATTTTTTTTACTTCCCTTGGTGATACCTAACATCGTAACTGGTTTAGAAGACCTATATATGTATTTTCCTCATATATAGTGCAACTTAATTTTTTGTATATCATTCCAGTATGGATATGCAATGTTCATATCTATCATTAATTTATGGATTTTTCTAGTCGAACTCTGAAATTTATGGTCTTGTAGGATGGACTCTAGGACATTTATTTTAACGTCATTTTTCTAGGAGGTATAACTATGATAAATGACTATCTCGGGGAATTTGGGTCTTGATAGAGGATGCATAAACTAGTGTAGAGGGATACAATAATATGATATTATAATATTGTTTTGAAAATGGGTACTATTCATAGATGTGTAACATCAATGCTATCCGAATATTATTGTGTTTTTTTGTTTTTTGAAGTGTAAATCTTAAAATAAAATTGTATGAATCAATGATAAGTAAATACTAGTGGGTAAAGGTAAACCATTAAAAGAGATGAAAGCTGATAACCCACATAGTTGGGATAATATCTAATAAATTTAAATGGGCCCTATCATATGAGGCAAAAAAATACCCTCAGAATAAGTACTTATGCAATTATAGTTCCTCAATGAAACCAACCACGGTGCCATATAATTGCCCAGTCCCTGGTAGCAATTTTATGTAGTTAATAACCATGATAAGTAATGATCAAGGTCCATGGTGTAAAAATAATGGATATAAACTAGAATTTTTTGGGTATTAATTGAGATGTAATTGATTTTAATATTATTTTTAGAGTATGTATGGTTCCAGAAGGGCTTGACAACCCTAAAGGATACACCATTTTTTATTGAACACATTTCTAGGACACTGAAAAAAACATGTGATTCACAATTACACAATAAGTGTAGGGGTTGATTAATTCAACATAATGACCACTTATCATTTTGTTTAACACCACACATGATGGATATTGTTCCCTATCATTGGTAAGAAAACACCATGATTTGACTGGTTATATTTACTTTCTTGGTTCCCTAAAATCAAAGGATTCATTATAATAATGAAAAAAATGATACAACTAGATAGTATATTGATCAATGTGAGACTTTATAATATAGAAGATGATGGGGAAATAACATTTCAATAAAGTGGAAATCCCCAAAAAAAGTTGTTTTCCTTTAGATACACTGTTGAATGTGATGATAATTAATTATTATGCATGAAATAGATGATCCATGCATCACTAAGTATCTCATAGTATGGTAATCAAAGAACACATAGTTCTTATTTTAGAATCACATATTCATTTATAACTGATTAGCACATGAATGTGTTTTTTATATTCATTATGTTTCCGTCTATGATTGGTGGCCTAGGTGTTACTACGTATCATGTGAATTCATTAATGAACCAATCATAGTTCCTGAAAGTAACGGTCCTTATATAAACTAGGATTGTGTGATTTAGAGGGGGAACTGTTACTCTCATGAATAGTCCATTAATGTTCCAAATTTTTGTATGTGGTCTATTCCTCTTTTAGGGAATAATTTTTGTCTTATCCTAAATGTGATATATTGGAGCCACTACCTATCTTAAGGGAATGAAAATAAATACAAACACATTATATATATATAGTATCTATTTAGATTAGATTCTTATATAGGAATGTGGGTTTTTTATATTATATATTTATTTACATATTATTGGAAATAGGAATAGGATTAGAGGTTCCAAATATTGTAACAGAACCTATAACAACAAAAATCACACCACCACATTGTTCTTTTATCAAAAAATATGTACACAATTCTGACCCACATATGGTGAGATGATATTTTTCTAACATTTCACCATGACCTTGAATTCATGCCAGTCATGTTCCACATGCGGTATACATTATTCTATGAAATTTAATGTAATGAAATATGGACTATAGATCTATTCAAATTTGTGTCTTTCCAAAAGGACCTGATATATAATGGCGGAAAAAATGATATTTCATAGATACCTCTTTATCTTGGGGAAAACTGATAAAATATATAATTCCTTTAAATGATTATATCAAATATATCCATTTAAATATCAGTGGGATTAATATCACAACATTTGAGAAATATATCACGAGAATAAGGAGGGCCATTACTCTAGGATAAAATTTCACCTAGTCACAAGAAATTAGATATTGTTTTATTCACAAAAAAATCCCAGCGGGGTCTATCCAATAATGAAAACATCCCCTAGTCACAACATTATTGTAGTTTTTTTATTCCCTAACAAATAACATATGGATTCATTTGAGATTAATCAGTACCTCTTTCCAATATGTTGCAATGGAGAACATCGAGTATGTGGGATCAAGGTCCCTAAAATTATAATAGAATATAATCTCAATATATCCTGGGATATATACATGATATGTTTTAATAAAGTAGATTTTTGGAAATAGATACTTCCCTAGGCATTTATTATGATCAAGGATGTTTGGTATTAATAGAGGACACATAACATAAAATGAATTTTTATAAAAATGTTATAGGACAATATTGATTTGTTAATGGGTATGATGAACAGATGAGTAACATCAAGGGTATCAAAATATACTAAAATAGTTGGGATATGGGATTTTTAAGTCATGAAATTATAATATATGATTAAATTAGAGGTATAGAAGGATGTGTATTGATCATACATCAATAATTTAGGAATCATATATTACATTATGTAAGGAAAATAACTCATTGATTTTAGTAGGGTCTCACCCTTGGGGCTATAAAATCCAGAAGGTAAATGACTTATGGAATTTTATTATTCATAGGGAATCCCATTGGGATATTTTTGTATTATTCAGTCAATGTTTCTAGTTTTATATTTGGAAAACCTAGATCACATGAGCTTATGATACATGGGGTTCCAAAAGAAGGATATAAACAACAATAATTGTATGCTATCAACTCAGATATCAAATATAAATGATTTTGGTTCATGAATAACATAATATTCTGGGATTGTTCATATACATTAATGGATATGATAACTTGTAATGAAAAAAAATTTCTATGAAGGGATGAAAAATAAAATTCATGAATACACATTCATTGATGGGTTATCTATTTGTTGTGAAGAACCCTTTCCATGAAGATTAACATAATGATACTACGGTGTTTTCTTATAGTGTAACATCATTAGACTAGGATGTGGTTATATTTCATTGTATAAAACAACCCTTGATCACTCCATTCAGAGTGGGATTCTAGGTTCCCTTATATCACCTGATTCATGATCGATGGGTGAAATAAGGGAAAATTGGGCAGTTGATTGAGCAATGCAAGAGTTCTGGATATGTAAAATGTGGGGGTGATCACATTTTAATGTGAACCGGCTCCTATAAATAAATAAAATTTTCTGGGTGGGACATTATTGAGGATGCTGATAATTCATGGATATTTTTTAAAATTAAGGACTTGACCATCAATGCATATCATGTGATAAAAGAATCAATCTACACAAATTTATGGCGAATGATACTTGAATAGCTCTTAAACTTATGAATGAAGGGATAATTTATGTTTCCCTTTTAATATATATTGAATATATTACTAGCCATTTAGATTCTTGTGTTTTTATTTGTCATGTGATAATATGATTCATATCACACTAAGTTACCATATAGAAAATTATCTTATGTGGGTCATATTCTTAAATAGGGGTCGGGGAATTTCATTTTCGTACAAAGATCAAGCTCATGTAATTTGAATTTATAATATATTATTGTACTATATTTAAATTGAAGGAAAACATACATATAATATATTTTATTATTAGGATCAAGGTCAGACTACCTTGACCTCATATGTTGTTAATGGAATAATCTCTTCGTGATATAGTAAACCACTACACTATAATCCATATATATAGATCTAGCTTACTCGTAAGAGGTGAGGGAGGACCCATAGGGTAAAATAAATGTCATGCATATTAAGGTATTGTGGCATGGACCTTTTCATTTAGTTTGATGTGGTATGACCCTTATGTGGTTTAGCATACTCCTCCCTCTAGTAAGACCCCATAAGTCACTTTTCCTCTTAATTTGATAACTATGGGATGTTTTTTATGTTCTTTATGTATAGTTATATAGGGTTAACCCCAATGTATCAATAACCTGTCTATATTAAAGTGTCTTGTAAAGTGGGCTATTTATTTTTTTGGGTGAGGTATCACTATGTAGAGGTTTTCCACATTGTATATCTAGAACAAGGATCCTATAACGCATCTATATAAGAATCTGAAGTGAACTATTAGGGTACGTATCACCTTATACTAATATTAATGATTTTTTAGACCCTTTATGTGTTGATGATATCTATTTTAAATCCTCTAGGACACTATAATCGAGAAGAGTAGGCATGTGTGCCTCATATTGTGTTATGGTCTGATTTTAGTGTCCAACCTTATTGGGTTGTCTATTAATGTGACCCTACTATGTGGAATTTTATATATAATTTTTATGACCATTTTTTCTTCTAGGAATGTGATATCTCTTTCGAGATGATACAATATTATGTTTTGAAGCTTCTATATTGTTTCAAGAAATTTGATCCTACCTTTTGGTGGTTTGTAAAATATTTTTGTCTACCATAGTTGAAGCACGGATATAAATCTGGTTCATGTTTTCATTCCCCTTCTGAAAATTCCAATCGAACATCAAAATCGGAGAATGGAAATGTCCCTCCACCTATATGTCCTTTAAAAAACATCAGAAACATATATAATGATTGAAAAATAGGATTTTAGAATAGTCCAATAAATTTTGAGTCTGTCGCTACCTTTCTTCAACATGAATGCTCACCTTTCCAGAGGTGATTATCAAACTATGATGACATGTCATGATTACAATATGGGATTAATCTAAGTCCTATATTTTCGTCAGAGTAAAATTATCACATTATTTTAAATAAATTTCTGCATATCCCATGGATATTACATAACTATGATAATGGACCATGATTAAAATAAGAGTATGAGAATGGTCGTATTTCATCTTTGTTGTACGCTCCTATAATTCTTTGATAATAATGTTCACCAATCAAAAATTGATTTACAATATAATTTGAGACACCCTACATAGAATAAGAGTATAATCCTGGTCTTGTGCCTCATCCATTATCATATTATTCATATAATAATTTTGGATGGGAGAGAGAATGTATACATGGTAAGGAGTATCAACCTATTCATGTTGAGATTCTAATATACTACTTTTGATGTTGGGATATGAATATGTTCGTATCCATTTATCATCACATGAATATATTGGTGGATCTTTTCTAAGGATTCCAAAATTTATTTGAACTTAATAAGGCTATGTATAATTATATAGGCCTATAAGCTCTCTGTTTCCATAATATGATGGGTGATGTCCTAGATTTTATAGGTTATTTATTCCCACCCATATCCTCCCCAATTCATCAAAATTTGATGATGGAATTATGAATATGGGAATGTATATGCATCTTCTCCATGATTTCTTCCCATATATGATACCAGACATTGTTTTTGGAAATAAGGATAACATCCCTCTCAGTTGTTGCTACTCAAATATACTTTTAGGAATTATTAGTGGATGTGTGGATATAATCTTCCACCCAACAGTTCATAGCTTTGTACACCTCCCATTGGGCATGCTACCTCATATAATTTTTCTTGTTTAGTTCCCATTTAACCTAAAAAAATTTCCTTGTGGAAAATATAATAAAATGGTTGGTCTTATCTTGGAACACCTATTGATAAATAATTGGTGACCATATCTGATTTTTTGAGGATGCAACCTATCTAGTAACACCATTTGTTGGAGACTGAGTGGAATTATATGTTCCTTGAAATTACTAGATTCAATATTGTATTGTGATGGTTTTATTTACATACTGTTAAATTTTCCACATTATATTAATAATATCTCCCTATGATTGAGATGTCTAATAGGTTACCATCATGTGAATGGGATGTGTTCCATGTAGTTTGACATCATGCAGCTATAAGGCTGTCATTTATTTTTAACATAATTTACCTACATCATTTTTATGATGTTTAAAGGTATGATACTAGGAAATTTTCATGTTGACTAATGTCATCTGATGAGAATTTTATCAGGATCATTAACTTTTGGTGACTAGTACATTATTGTGATGTTTTTGGTCATGCGACTAATATGTTTTTGTGAACTTTAACGTCATGGAACATTTTATATGATGGTGTGGTATAGTTATAAAATCCCTAATATCATGGAACAGGGACAAAAGTCATCCAAGATCCTTCATAAATGTCTCCCTCCAGACTGGATGGTGTACAACCACTTCCTAGTCACATGATGTTAAAATGAAATGATTCATTTAATATTATTCCATAATATATTGATAATAAGTAAAATAGTTTAAATGTTTATTAATTTTTTACTCTAGGGGTAAATTGGGATTTTATAGTCTACGAAGTCCATGTTCTACTAAACATGAAAATTGTGTATCTATATTATTAGACATATAAGAATATGATTTTATGCAAATGAAACATAGAGATGATTTTCTATCACTTGGACATATGTGTCCCATATTCTGCTTCACAATTTGTGTTTTCTATTAAAAATTCCTACATGAATGGAGTGGTGTTGTTGGTGTTAGTGGATCATGTATCCCATCATATATTTAATTATTAATCCATTCCATAAAGTTAAAATAAAACTATCTTTTGTATACCTGAGATGTTGGGGGTAGGGTTAGTAATTATCATCACCCTCAACGTTAACTCATTAAAATTCCTTATTATTTGGTGTAATATAAAATAATTCTTCATTTAATTATCTATATACCGTTATAAATTATTTTTTATTAATATACCCTTCTCTTCTTATCATTTAGATATGGACGACCACATCAATTTCCCCTTATGTCACTTATGCATCTCTCTGTATGGGTTCATATTTGAATTTGAAACAAGGAATATGGTGCCCCAATATTTTTTGATTTAAGGGAGTGTGGTGAATCATCGAGGGACCCATATAGTAAATATTTCTCCCACTAATTGGAGTAACTATACTCTCTTGGAGGCATTATACAAAATGTTGAGGTATGATGGTGTATGGAGTTCACCTGATGATGTAGTCAAAAATATGTAAATTTCCCTAGCCATATTGGAGTAGTTTCTTGAAAATATGATTATTCTACAAGACTTTTGTTTATTGTTAATTAAAACAATGTGTGTATTTCACCCGATGATTGGTGAAGAATTTTGAAATCCACCAAGACTTAAGGTTTGCAGAACAACACAATAAGGATGGAATTTTTAATAAGATGATGGTAATTCATTCTAAGATTTATATCAAAAAATCAATCCTACAATTACTGTATGTATATTAAAATTTTCAAACTATGTTTTATTGATTTGTTCTTAGGGTGGGTTTATGATGCTAAGAGTCTCGATGATGAACTCGATTCATGATTTATTACTTCCATTGGGAATCTGATCCATTGATACCACACCTGGAGGATTTTACATGTCTGAATTTTCTTTTATTACATGTTAAAAATATTCCACTGAGACCTTCTACAACAATATTGGGGGGTATTGGACAGACCAACTTGTTTTTCCATGAATGACTACAGAAGGGTAAAATTTTAATCATCAAGTGTGTTCTCATCTTTACCAAAGTAAATTAAAAAAAATTAATTAATATATTATTGATATATATATATATATATATGGCCTAGTCCTCCTATTCAATAGAGTATCTTCTCTAATGGGATAGTACACGATGATCCGTTTGGTGGGTCATTTCCCATTATACATTTGTGGTCATTTAAAACTCATTGTACTATTTGGTTGGTATAAATCCGTATTATAGATGAACCTAGTATTGAAAATGAAAAAACATCCCCCATACCAATGGGATAGGGTTCTACCTTGTATTCCATTGTAACCAAGGCTCGCTATGACGCAGTATAAGGAACATAGGTAGTGATGATCACAGATTCATTTAGGGTCACTATCAGGATATTTTAGTGGCCCTCAAATGAATTGGAATCGGTAAAAATATATTCCAAAATTCTAGTTTAACTATTCAGATTCCTAATAATGACTCTCCTATTAGATTCCCCTATTTTGATGGTTGGGGTAGGCACAAATTCTTCTATACCAAATTTTGTAACAATGGAAGATGTTATGACATTGACTGGAATTGATACAATCTATAATGGGTAGTTCCAAATTAGTTGAAATGATGTACTGTTTTCCCTAAAACACATTCATAGGATAATGAATGTTCATATTGTTATTTTCTAGTGATAAGATCTAAAATTGCTTGAATGTGTAATCATGTGACACCTCCTCTTCTAAAACATATGATGGGAAAGACAACCAATAGTTATTTTTCATCTACTAGATTTTATTTTCTTACAATAAAGTTTGGATAGACCGATTGAGGTGGAACTATAGAAAAATACATTAACCAAATGGAACTGGTGGATCTATGATGCTGATAGTATATGCCAGGGTCTCAGTGCCAAGGATTACTTAGTGGATAATGCATATAATCTTTTTGTTTTGCTGGTTTTCAACAATATCTTTTCTTTCTCTACAAAAATTTCATTATTTTTCAACAATCTCAAAATTTGTTATCACATTTGATGATTCCATTTGTATTTTTGGGACACTAAAACTATTTGGAGAGGAAACAAGACATCTTATCATTGTACCGTCATATATAAGAGTGTTTGGTTGATAATTTACATTAATATATAATGGATAAAAATATGTGTTCATTTTTTCATTATAATAGTTCTAACACCATAATAGTATATCAAGGATGGTCTACCAATTTATTTCATGATTAATGTGAAATAAAATTATATTCTTACGACCTAGGATCCCCTAAAATGGTTCCTTGATTCAGTCAGTAACACGACCACAAGCATTTCTCCCCATATTCCACATGTTGTAGGTAAGAAATGAGGCTATAAAGGTTGTATATTGTGGAGAAATAACCCTCTATATTATTAATAAATACAAATATGAATTATAATTAAATATAAAGGGGATAAAATTTAAAATATATCATTTCAATATAACTATAATTAACAGTCAATTTAAAATGAATAAATAATTATGCATGAACATTAAAATATGTAGAAGAGGTATATATACAGTAGGAAAAATAATAACCTATGCTATATAGATAAATAATGAAAACAAATAAATTAGGACGCCTACTCCAAAAGGCATCATGGGTACATGCTTGGCCTGTACCCCCAACATTCCAGGTCCTGCCTTCTTCCATAAATGAATACAGTGAAGGGAATAGTCCAAAGTCCTAGCCTAAAAATAAGAGGTCTATCTAGCAAACAAATAGTGGCCCAAATAGTGTGTAGAATAAAATAATTAGGCCACCAAAAATAGTGTCTAAATAAGTATAGTCTATGATTATCAAATAATTTTTTGAGTTGGTATAAAAATGGAAAATTAGAAAAATATATAACAAACCCATGTTGTTTTCTATTTTCTCAATGGTTACTTGGCCATGTTTACCTACATCTTCTTAAGCTAGATTTCATTGACCATATGTCATCATGTACATTTTTAAATACATGTAAAAATTAAAAATTAAATAAATATATAGTCACCATTGAGGATATAATGACCCATACTTTACATACATTGTTCATACTTCAAAATTGAATCACACTTATTACAACATATAACGAAACCATGAAAGGACCGTATAGGTATAATGTCTTTAGAAACTGGGAAACATTAACAACTTGTTCATAAATCATCTACATTGTCTCCCTTTTATTTTATCATATCTAGAGTCCCTTTTGGCATATCCTACTTAATAACCTTCTTCCTAACCTGGGGAAAGAAAACATACAACAGGGTGATCTCAAATGCTGAGTAAGTGTAAATAAAGAAAATAACATATTCATAAGAACATAGCATTTCGAAAATCATAACCTGCAAAAGAGATCATAATATCATATCATGGGATAAATCATAGTAGTGAAATATAATCATAACACAAAACATGAAACTTTGTGGAATACAAACATAATCATAGAGAATCATTTATTATTAGTCAAGACTCATTTCCAAGACTATCTTAGCGGAAAAATTCCATTTCTAAACCGAGTTCACTCCTCGTTTCAGTCATGTTTCACTGAATCGGATGAACCTGCCATTCCAGCCATGTTTATCTCATGAGATATATATCATTACACAATTAATTGGAGGGAGATATAGGTCCCACCCATCTCATAATTAAACCATTCTTATGTGTTCCACAAAATCATAAATCATACATCATAGCATAACGAATTTAATAAAAATGGGATTCTTAAACATCGTGCCATCATAACATAATCCATATAATATAAAAGGACTTCATAAAAATAATTCCATAATAACATAATCAAAACAATGTAAAAATAGGAATAGAAATATAACCCTATATTATCTTATATGGAAAATAATTTTGATAAAACACTTCAACTCCATTCTTGAGATAAATATCATTTCTACTACAAAAACATTTTTCCTTTATTAACATGTAATATAATATTAAACTAAAATAAGTTGATTAAAAATAAACATGAAGACTTATAAATGAATCTTCACGAAAATAATGTTTTAAAAATCCATTCATTCCATATAAGTTAATAAAAACATTCTTCTCGTACTTTGGCCGGAAAAGTCAAAAAGTACCTCGTTCTCAAAATGACAAAAGATTCCTTTCATATATTTTACTAAAAACTCACCAAAGGGTAAAATTAGATTTAAAAAATTCTTGGAGGATATAAATAATATTACATATTGTGGAAACATGGATTTGGATGATAAATATGAACCAATAAATTCCGTAGTATAAACAATCTCAAATAAAAATTGAGATTGTAAGATTTTCCCTTACCTTAGGTCCAATTTTCTTCGTACGTGTTCGAACATCATGTATAATGATTTAGATAATGTTATTGACTTATTCCAGAATCGTACTCATTGTTATGATATCATATATGGTCATATTTTTAGCTTCTTATTAGTAATATTTCATTGTTACTTGGTATTTGGGTGTTTCTTGCTTTTAGTTCTTATGCGTGTTTTGCCGAATAAATTCTTATGCTTCTTTTTAGGTTATAGATACCTCATTTACAGAATGGTATTACTGTAATATATATCATATTTATTCATTAAATTCATTTATATAATCATTATTCAATGAAGATCATGTAGAACGAGTCGCATCACAACGTGGTGACGGTAGGCCGTACGTACGCACGAGCGATGATATCTTTCCCATGATTGTGGAATTGTATTGAAGTGTATGTATACTATTTCAGATTCAATATCACTTTACAATAATCATATATAGTTATTCTTTACACCATTATACACAACTAAGTATGGTGGTGGTGGAAAACAGATTACACTACAGCATGGAGACAATATTCCGTATGTATGCACGGACAGTGATTTCGTTTTCCATAGGATGAATAGAAGGTGAAATAGGGTTGTTTCATATTTATAATAATAGATCCGTATATTATTTATACTTATGTTATTACTTTATAATGAAACAAATAAATAAGAATAAGTAAAAGAATAAATAAAGTTGAAAGAATCGGTAACGGACATTACCTCTTCATTGAAGAGCCTCTTCTTAACCACCTCTTAGGGCACTAAATATGGTCTTTGAAAACTACCAGGAACTCTAGGATGTTTCTAAGGAAGTGGAGAAGGGAAATTGGCAGGGGTTTTCCAATATTGAAGGCTCAAAGTGGTGTGAGGAGGAGAGGGAGGAGGTGCCCTTTTACAAGGGAGGAGAGGGGCACCTTTGGAAAACGTAAAATATTAATTTATAATAAAGTCATATTCGATTTTTAATAGATAAAAATTGATTAAATTTGAAGCTAAGGTGGTGATGGGTCTAAATACTCTAAACCAATATGTTTTAGACAAGTTTAGGCTACTATTTTTTCATTATCATTAAGATTTAACTCTATGTTAAATAATTTAACTTTTACCGTGTCTTTTTGTTTTCTTACACTATATGGTAAATAAACATAATATAAAAATCAAACGAACCCCAAGTGGTTAATTATTAATATATATATCCTTCCCTAAGTCATTTGGCCGAACCTTATATTTTTAGGAATAAAATAAAAATTAATAATATAGTATGTTGTTGCAAAAACTATTTTACATCAATTTTAACACTATTTGGTACTTGATTTTTCTTAAAATCATTACAGCATGATTAGTTCGAAATAAGTTAATTAAATAATTACTAACATTTAATATTAACCTATAATATTATTGGAATTCATAAAAAGTATAAAATTACATTTATTTGGGTATTTATAACATCTATTATGTTAATATTTCCTTAATAAGGTAATTACTGCATCATCGTTGTGTCATAGATAAATTAAATTATTTAAAGTCTAAAAATTATAAATAAAATACCATTATGTAGGAAATATTTTTTTCTTTCTAATTAATATTTATAGTCTAATTTTTCTTATTTATAACCCTGTATTAAAAATATTTTATTTAATGAACTTTGATTTTAACTATTTTAACTCTTCTTCAAATAAAATAATATTAAATGTCCTAATCTAATCCAAGAGGACATAAAGGGTAATATTTTATTTCGAATATTGTTTTTGTTCCAATTAAACTTATCCAGTAGAATTAGGACATGTGTTAAGGTAATAATAATATCATTTTCACACTTAATTACCCTATATACTTTTAACCGTGGTAAAAAAAAAGAAAAAAAGTTACTATTCACCAAAAAATATATTTATCTTATTCAACCACATTTTACTCCTTGATATTAACTGTGTCTCTCGGATTTTTGAAATTCCACTCATAGAAGTGGTAAAATTATTTTTTATGTAAATTTGAAAATTCTCCTAGGATGTGGGTAAAAGACGGTGAAAAGTTCAATAAAATTATTATATATCTAAAATTATTATAAATTGACTCCAATGAATTAAATTGAACTTATATCGGTATTATGTATAAATTTTGACCTAAAATAAATTTAAATAAATAATTATTTAAATTAATAGACGGTTTTTAAATATTAACCCAGTGTTTTCACTATTCTTCAAAAATTGAAAGTTTTCAGAAAAATACCAAAATTTCACCCTTATCTAATTTCGATATTTCGAATCCAAAAAATGAAGTACATTTTGAAAGATAAAATTTATAAAATTTCAAAAAGTGTTTATTACTATTCATAACGGCTAGTTTTAATAATATTTTAATAGCACATTGTTGTTTAGTGAAACTCGGTATTGCGTACAACGCAAGCTATTGAGGAAGGTCGTGATTGTGTATAAAGTAAGGAAAAATAGTGTTGTATGTAGTGAAAGATTTCATTGATGATGTACATAAAATAAAAACAAAATATTTCTCATAAAAATCTCATGTGTTACATTCTTCCCCCCTTAAAATGAATTTCTCCCTCGAAATTCTTCATTTTGTAACAAATAGATGAGGACACCTCTCTCTCATCATATCCTCAAGCTCCCATTTAGCTTATTCTAATTGTTTGTTCCTCCATAAAACTTTCACCAAGCGAGTGGTCTTGTTCCGTAAAACTTTTTCCTATTGATCCAGAATCTCTATCGGCTATTCTTCATAAGAAAGATCTTGCTCCAACGGTACAACTTCTGATCTTAGTACATGTGAAGGATCGGGTATGTACTTTCTCCGGAGAGATACATGGAACACATCGTGAACTTGATAGAGATTCGGTGGAAGCTCCAATTGATAAGAAACCTTCCCAACACGATCCAGTATTTCGAAAGGACCGATATACCTAGGGATCAACATTCCCTTCTTTCCAAATCTCATTACACTCTTCCACGGAGATATTCGTAAGAACACATTATCACCCATTTCAAACTCTAGGTCTTTTCTTCGGTTGTTGGCATAATATTTTTGTCGACACTAAGCTACTTTTATCTGTTGTTCAATAGATCTAAACTTTTCTTCCATCTCATCAACAAGATCTGGTCCTAATAGCTTTCTTTCCCCAACTTCATCCCAACAAGTTGGAGTCCTACATTTCCTTCCATAGAGAACTTCATAAGGAGCCATCTGAATACTGGAGTGAAATCTATTATTAAATGAAAATTATACCAAAGGTAGGTGTTGATCCCAACAACATTTAAAATACATAGAGAAATATCTTAACATATCTTCTAGAAATTTAATTGTTCTCTCAGATAGACCGTCTTTCTGTGGATGATAAGCAGTGATGAAACTCAAATCTGTATCTAGAGTATTCTAAATACTTCACTAAAACATTGAGGAAAACCTTGGATCCTGATCAGATATAATGGAAAGTGGTACTCCATGCAATATTACCACTTCTTTTAAATATATCCTGGAAAGCTGATCTAGAGATAAATCTTCTCTAACAGTAGAGAAGTGTGATGACTTCGTAAGACGATCAATTGTGACCCATATAACATTATTGCCTTTGGATGTTTTAGGAAGCCAGGTGAAAAATTCTATAGTGATGTTTTCCCATTTCAATTCATGTATGGGTAATGGTTGTAACATTCCCTTAGAATTGTGTCTCTCAGCTCTAACTTTCTGACAAACCAAGCATCCAGAGACATATTCAGCAACATCTCTTTTCATTACATCCCACCATAAATACTCTTTCAGTTCCCCATACATCTTTGTGCTTCCAGGATGAATAGAGAATGAAGAACTATGAGCCTCATCCAGCAGCTCCATTAATTCTGGGATGGGAGGAACAAAAACCCAATTCGTGAACCTTATTATCCCATCACAATCAAGGTTGAATTCAGGAACATTTATCACCTTCTTTTGTATCTCTATATATTCTTTATATGAATCTTAAATCTTCACATGTATAGATGGTTGAACATTCATTTGAGAAAGATAAGATTTTTCCCCTTCCATTATAATTCCATGATCCATCCTTTGTAAATCCATAAATATTGGATCTTTTGTGATCCACATCATGGATAAGCTAGCATGGTCTTGTCGAGTTAATGCATCTTCGACCTTGTTTGCTTTCCCAGGGTGATAATGAATTGATCAGTTGTAATCCTTAATCAGCTCCAACCATCTTCTTTGGTGCTTATTCAGCTTCTTTTGTGTGAAAATATACTTTAAACTTTTATGATCAGTATAAATATCACACCTTTCACTATAAATATAATGCCTCCATATTTTTAATGCAAAGATTACCACATATAACTCCAAATCATGAGGTAGGTAATTTTGCTCATGGATTTTCAACTGTCATGAGGCATAAGCTATCACCATATTGTTTTTCATGAAAACACACCCCAATACTTTCTTTGATGCATCACTATAGATCACAAACCTTTCTACACTACAAGGAAGTTTGGTCACAGGTGCACTAGATAAATTTATTTTTAACTCCTTGAAATTCTCTACACAATCCTTTGTCCAAGAGAACGTAACTCTTTTTCGAGTCAACCTGGTGATTGGATTAGATAATCGTGAAAAATTATTCACAAAACGTCGATAATATCCAGCCAAACCAAGAAAAATTCGGATCTCAGTTACTATTGTTGGACTCGACCATCTTTCTATAACCTCTTTTTTTGTTGGATCTATAGATATCCCCTCTTTTGAGATTATGTGACCCAAAAATGAAACTTTTTTAAGCCAAAATTCACATGTGGTAAATTTTGCATAAATCTTCTCCTTTCTCAGGGTATTCAATACAATTCTCAAGTGATCTTCATGTTCTTCCTTGCTATTTGAATAAACAATAATATCATCTATAAAGACTACCAAAAACTGATCAAGATAGTCTCTAAAGTCTTTATTCATTAGATCCATGAAGATAGCAGGGACATTAGTAAGACCAAATGGCATCACTATAAATTCATAGTCTCTATAACTTGTACGGAAAGCTTTCTTTGGTATATCCTCCCTTTTGACCCTTAATTGAAGATACCCTGAACGAAGATCAATCTTGGAAAAGTATTGAGCTCCATGTAGTTGGTCAAATAAGTCATCAATGCGTGGAAGAGGATATTTGTTCTTGATCGTGATCTTGTTATGTTCTTGATAATTAATGCAGAGTCTCATTGATCCATCTTTCTTCTTAACAAAAAGAACTGGTTCTCCCCAAGGTGACGCACTAGGGAGTATGAATCCCTTATCATGATTCTCTTGGAGTTGCTTCTTCAATTCCTGCAACTCAAATGGGGACATTCTATAAGGTGTCTTTGAAATAGGAAAAGAACCAGGTACGAGTTCTATTGATAACTCAACTTCACGATTTGGTGGAAGACCCGGAAATTCCTCCAGAAAGACATCATCCAACTCTTGTACAATGGGAATATTATTAATCGTGGGGTTCTTTCCAACCATTTGAGATAAATAACCTTCATTTAGTGGAATCAAGACCCATAGGATGGATGAAATTTCCACTGGAAGGTTATGTTCATCTTTGCTTCGATAGACGATCATAGATTGATCTGGAATATGAAATGTGACTTCCCTTCTTTGGAAATTGATATGAGCTCCATATAAGGAAAGCCAATCCATTCCAAGAATCACATAAAATCCCACTATAGGAAGGATCACAATATTTGCAGGAATCACATTCCTGCAAACTTCAATCAGAGATGAATTGTAAACTTTTGATGCGAATGTTGTGCCATTAGGGGTTGTCACAGCTCACTCAACATCTAATTTGTTGAGGTAATACGACGATAACCTTAGAAAATTTTTCAAAAATAAAATATTGGTTGGATCTATAATCAAATAAAACATATGCAACATTAGAGTGGATGGTAAGTGTACCTTTCACCACTTAATTATCGTACTCCACATCGCTGATAGAAATTGCATGTGACTTTCCATTGCCTTTAGCCTTAAGATTTTGTTGACGTCGATCATCAACAACAACCCTTGGATTAGGGCATTGATTAGCATAATGCCCCATTTCCTTGCACTTGTAACATTGAAGTGTAGGAGGTGCACTCTGTGTAGCCTTTTCTTTTTTTCGCACCACTAGACATCTTCTTCCCATCATTGTGGAATTAAAATGCCTGATGACCTTTTTTTCTACATTTGAAACATTTCCATGTCCCTTTAAGACAACTACCTCCATGTTTCTTTACAAACTTTGATCATAAGGGAAAAATCATCTTATTTTCATTGTGCTATTTGGATTGTCCTTTAAATTCCATTTTCCTCTTCTTATCAAATGCATATGACTGATGGGTAACTCCAATATCCATCTCAACCTTGAGAGCACATATAACGATTTCCTCGTAGCTATTGAAGTCCCTTATGGATAATGCCCTTTGAAGACATGGTTTTAAGACACTAAAGAATCGATCGATCTTACTCTCATGTTGGATAATAATACCAGAATTGTACCTTGGAAGTCTTCTAAAAGTTTCTTCATAGGTACCAATAGATTCATCATCCTTTTGGGTTGGTTAAAGAAACTCCTTATCCATCTTTGTTTGAAGAATACAAGTGGAGTACTTATTGAAAAATAATTTCTTGAACTCGTCCCATTCCATGGACTCAATTTCATCTCTTGGCCTCGTATTCTTGATAAGATTCCACCATTGATCAGCTTCACCTTCCAAAGGATAAACTGCTAAGAAGACTTTACCATGTTCAGAAAATTGAAGAACTAAAAATATATTTTTAGTGGTACTGATCCATTGTACAACCACTAATGGATCTGTAGACCCGCTGAATGAGGGTGGACGCTACCTCATGAATGATTCAACAGAATGTTGCTCCATCTGTTGCTCGTTTGGAAGTCATGCATGATTCATATCTTGAGAATGTTGTGTGATCATGGATACAATATTTTGCATTCCAGATCCCATAACTTTTGGTTGGTTAGGGGTACAATCGTTGCATTTCCCGTCGCAATCCACATTAACACGTTTCCTTCGGGTTCCAGCCATTGACTAAAACCAAGAAGAATAGTTTGAGAAACACTAATTATAATAGGAAAACCACATAATCAAGAATAAAATTTCCCACTTAAGGTATTATCATAGGTTGTTCAAGGCCATTTCTAAAACACTAATATTGTGTTCATTTCTTAGACTTATCCTCGGGGATCTTACTAAGGCTTTCACATCCTAGTTTCCAATGGTTTACTATAACTTTCCTCTGATACCAACTATAACGACCCATACATTACATACATTGTTCATACTTCAAAATTGAACTACACTTATTACAACATATAACCAAACCATGAAAGGACCGTATAGGTATATTGTTTTTAGAAACTGGGAAACATAAAAAAGTGGATCATAAAGCATATACATTTTCTCCCATTTATTTCCCCATATCTAGAGTCCCTTTTGGAATATCCTAGTTAATAACCTTCTTCCGGTCCTAGGGAAAGAAAACATACAAAAGGTTGAGCTCAAATGCTCAATAGGGGTAAATAAAGGAAATATCATATTCATAAGAACATAGCATTTCAAAAATCATAACCTACAAAAGAGATCATAATATCATATCATGGGATAAATTATAGTAGTGAAATGTAATCATAACAAAAAACATGAGACTTTGTGGCATACACACATAATCGTAGAGAATCATTTCTTAGTATTCAAGACTCATTGCCAAGACAATCCTAGTGGAAAAAGTCCATTTCTGAACCGAGTTCACTCCTCGTTCCAGTCCTGTTTCACTGAACCAGATTAACCTGTCGTTCCAGCCATGTCTATCTCATGAGATATATATCATTACCCAATTCATTGGAGGGATATATAGGTCCCACCCATCTCATAAAAAAACCATTCTTATGTGTGCAACAAAATCACAAATCATACATCATAGCATAACCCATGTAATAAAAATGGGATTCATAAACATCGTGCCATCATAACATAATCCATATAAGATAAAAGGACATCATAAAAATAATTACATCATAACATAATCAAATCAATGTCAAAATAGAGATAGAAACATAACCCTATATTATCTTATATGGAATATAATTTTGATAAAACACTTCAACTCCATTCATGAGGAAAATATCCTTTCTACTACAAAAACATTTTTCCTTTCGTAACATTTAATATAATATTAAACTAAAAGAAGTTGATTTAAAATAAACTTGAAAACGTATAAAGGAATATTCATGAAAATAATGTTTTAAAAATCCATTCATGCCGTATATGTTAAAAAAACATTCTTCTCCTACTTTTTCCAGAAAAGTCAAAAAGTACCTCGTTCTAAAAATGGTAAAAGATTCCTTTCATATGTTTTACTAAAAACTCACCAAAGGGTAAAATTGGATTTAAACTATTGTTGGAGGATAGAAATAATATTACATATTGAGGAAAAATGGATGTGGATGATAAATGTTCCCCAATAAATTCCGATATATAAAAAATCTCACATAAAAATTGAGATTGTGAGACTTTCCATTACCTTAGGTCCAATTTTCTTCGTACGTGTCCAAACCTCCTGTATAATGATTTAAATAATGTTATTGAATTATTCCAGAATCGTAATCATTGTTATGATATCATATATGGTCATATTCTTAGCTTCTTATAAGTAGTATTTCATTGTTACTTTATATTTGGGTGTTTATTGATTTTTGTTCTTATGCATGTTTTTCCGAATAAATTCTTTTTCTTATTTTTAGGTTGTAGACAACTCATTTAGAGAATGGTATTAGTGTAAAATATATCATATTTATTCATTAAATTCATTTATATAATCATTATTCAATGAATATCATGTAGAACGAGCCGCATCACATCGTGGAGATGGTAGGCCGTACGTACGTACGAGCGATGATATCAATCCCATGATCATGGAATTATATTGAAGTGTATGTATACTATTTAAGAATAAACATCACTTTACAATAATCATATATATTTATTCATTACACCATTATAACCAACCAATTAAGGTGGTGGTGGAAAACAGATTACACCGCGGTGTGGAGACGGTATTCCGTACATACGCATGCGAGGTGATTTCATTTTCCATAGGATGGATAGAAGGTGAAATAGGGTTTTTTCATATTTATAATAACATATCTTTATATTAGTGATACTGATTTTATTACTTCATAAAAAACAACTAAATAAGAAGAAGTAGAAGAAAAAAATAATGTTGAAAGAATCGGAAACAGACATTACCTCTTCTTTAAAGCGCCTCTTCTTAGCCTCATATTAGGGCACTAAAGATCATATTTGAAGAAGACCAGGACCTCTAGGATGTCTCTAGAGAAGTTGAGAAGAGAAATTGGTTGGGATTCTCCGAGATTGAAGGCTAAAAGTGGTGTGAGGAGTAGAGGGAGGAGGTGCCCTTTTATAAGGGAGGAGAGGGGCACCTTAGGAAAACATAAAATATTATTTTATAATAAAGCCATATTCGGGTTTTAATAGCCCAAAATTGATTTATTTTAAAGATAAGGTGGTTATTGGTCTAAATCCACTCAACCAATAGGTTTTAGACAAGTTCATGTTACTATTGTATCCTTATCATTTAGATTTAACTTTATGTTAAATAATTTAACTTTTACCATGTCTCTTTGTTTTCTTAAAAAATATGGTTAATAAACATACTATAACTAGCTAAAAGAACCCCAAGTGGTTAAATATTAATATATATATCATTATCTAAGTCATTTTTCCTAATCTTATATTTTTAGGAATAAAATAACAATTAATTATATAATAATTGTTTTAAAACCCATTTTATGTCAATTTTGACACTATTTGGTACTTTATTTTTTGTGAAAATCATAACAACATGATTAGTTCAAAAAATGTTAATTAAATCAATACTAAAATTCCATATTAACCTAGAAAATTAGTTTAATTCATAAAAAGTCTAAAATTACAATTATATGGGTATTTATAACATCAATTATGTTAATATTTCCTTAATAAGGCAATTACTGCATCATCGTTGTGACAAAAATAAATTAAATTATTTAAAGTCTAAAAATTATAAATAAAATAAAATTATGTAGGAAATATTTTTATCTTTCTAATTAATATTTATAGTCGAATTTATATAACCATATATTAAAAATGTCTAACTTATTAAACATTGATTTTAACTATTTTAACTCTTCTTTAAATAAAATAATATTAAATGTCCTAATCTAATCCATGTGAATCTAAAGGGTAATATTTTATTCATTAGGTTTTTTTAGTCGACATAAACTTATCCAATAGTATTAGGGCATGTGTTAGGGTAATAATAATATCAATTTTACCTTTAATTACCCTATTTACTTTTAACCGTGGTAAAAAAAGTAAAAAGTTACTATTCACCCAAAAAACATTATCTTATTGAACCACAATTTATTCATGATATTAACCGTGTCTCTAGGATTTTCGAAATTCCACTCACAGAAGTGGTAAAATTAAGATTTATGTAAATTTTCAAATTCTCCTAGGAGGTGGGTAAAAGATGGTGAAAAGTTCAATAATATTTTTATATATCTAAAATTCTTATAAAATGACTCCAATGAATTAAATTGAACTTATATAGGTATTATGTAAAAATTTTGACCTATAATAAATTTAAATAAATAATTATTTAAATAAAAAGTCGGTTTTTAAATAGTAACCCAGTGATTTCACTATTCATAAAAAAATGTATGTTTCTATAAAAATACCTAAATTTCACCCTAGGCTAATTTCGATATTCCAAATCCAAAAAATGAACTAAATTTTGAATTATAAAATTTATTAAATTTCAAAAAGTGGGTATTACTTTTCATAACTGTTAGTTATAATAATATTTTAATAGCATATCATTTTTTAGTGAAACTCGGTATTGCGTACAGCACAAGCTATCGAGGAAGGTCGCGATTACGTGTAAATCAAGCCAATATAGTGTTGTGTGTAGTGAAAGACTCCTTTGATGATCTACATAACAAAAAATTGTTTGAATGGATAGCAGCATAGTTTGAAAAACTGTTTGCTTCCAATATATTTGTTTTAATTTCTCACATAAATATCACATAACTGAATGAGGTTCCTTGTATATTTTTACTAATTAGTGTGCTCCATTACTAAGTCTAATAGTTAGGGGTTCACAAGTAACACAAATCATGTGCTAACATTTTTCCCCTCTTCACCATAACAAAGGCCAAGATTTCGATTATAAATTATCCTAAGGATCTATTAAACTCTTATGAAATTAATTATGCATTAACCCTATCAAAAAACCCAACTCTTAAGTTTACCAAATCATGTATTTTTTTCCTTGATTCTTACTTTAATATTGGGACTATTCACCCAATGGAAATATTAAAATTTCCTAAAAATATTCAACTAGTTCAAAAACACGGGATGATACAACCTCCCCACAATAGAACTTCTCATCCACAATAATTATTTTGGAATTATTTAACATAACCCTACATAATTGGTTCATGAATTGATTATAAAATAAACACATTTAATTTATAAACACCTAACACACCTTTGATAATCGATTTAGAAACTTGGTACTTAAGCCACTAAAACTCGAGCCAATGCCCTTACCCAAAGCTAAAACATTGAGAGATTTCTTACATATTCTTGTATAAATCAAGGAAAACTATTTTCATTATCCCTTTCATCATTAATATTATAGTACTCACAAAAATAGGTTCAAACATAAATGGTAATTATTGATTCATTGTAATCCCACCAAAAGAATTTCCATCATATGCATGTCCTTAGTTCAAAATAAACAACGCATAATTTTTTTATCAAATTAGACATGAGGGAACTACTAATAATACATAATTTTATGATGATGGTTGAACTATATTATAACTCTATTGAATCATTCTTGTCATATTTTCAATGAGAATCTTCAACCGACTTGTACACAACACTCATATCCCCCCCACGACATGCTCAATGAGGTTCTTAACCAAACTACATACGTCAAAATAATTTTATGTATGTCATGGCATTTCTAGAAAAATATATTTGAATATAAAGAAATAAAGTGACAAAACATTACCAATATAAGATTCCATCGCCTTTAACCATGAAATATAAGGATCATTTCGATCATTCTCACCAAAGTTCAAATAAGAACTTATACATGTAATTAAAATTGGAATCCGGGCATACACTATTCCATTTATTAATGAGATGTGAATTCCGAATGATTGTCCAATAAAAATCCCACACTAAGGTCAACCCCAATAGCTTATGTTGGAATTAGCTCCCTATTATGTTTTTTATATGTCTCTACAAGAAAAACCCTTGGGGAGACTCTCCCTTGAAGCATAGAATTTGTATATGTATCTTGGATTATTTCCAATTCTTTATCAGTTTACTCAATAAAATTACCACATATTGGGAATGAACGTATCTAGAAAGGAGGAAAATAATATTACTTTCATAGGAATGTATTTCTCACTATGAATTATCACTATAAAATAGTCCACACATTCCTTGAACCAACACCTGACACCACATCTCTATAAATTAATTAACTAAATACAAATACGGGTCAACTGCCACACATAACCCAATAAATATTATCCAAAATATACATATAAAATTTTAAGGTTCATTACCATAATATTAACTTATTATGTAACATGTTTCACACTTTACATTTTATCTATCCAATAAGATTAAATTATCAAGCCATTAGTCTAACCACTCTAGACTGACATATTTAAGCAGTTTCAACCTTAATAGAAGTTGAATTATTTGAAAACTCAATCGCATCATATTAAATAAAACGTTTCCTATCATAATTCTATGTAACCACTGATTTATTACCCTGACTATAATCATATTTCATTGGTAGGTTAACCAAACTTCTCTCTATCATGCTACCCTGAAAGAACAGATGTTCTACCAACCCGGTCAAATTTTAGGATCACTTATTCATCTTCAGCTAGAATTTTGTGTCTAGGTATGGTTTGAAATATCACCAAACTATATATATATATATATTACATTGTCACAATGACTAGATCAATCAAAATTACCAACCCCACAGCATCCAAAAGAGACCCTAACCATTCTGAAATGTCCTCTTCGTTTATGTTTCCAATACTAGGAAGGACATGATGCTTACACCTGACGTGACACCAACCAAATTAAAATTTTCCTATTTTTCATAATTTTAGAAATATATAATATTGTATAGAACATGATTTGTCCTCTTATACTGGATCTTATATGCTTCAAAATTTCATAGACAAATAAACAATGAATAGAAAAAGACCTTCTAATTATCATCATGATAGAACAAATTTCCTATTAAATGCATGTGCCTCACTCACATAATGTCAAATTATTTCTTATCATTATTGTCCTAAATAAATACAAAAATAAAATATGAATTGTAGTTTATCTCACCAGATCTCTCTTACAATGTTTTTCCAAACACTCGAATAACTAACAATTCTCTTGAAATATGAAGGCTACATCACCCTCAATAAGATTCAACATTCAGTTCACTCTATTCAATATATGACTAATAAACATATCCTTATTTAATTCATGTCCCTCTTAATATGTGGTTATTAAAAATATTTATGGGGTTATGAAACATTGATTCTCAAGCAACAAGTGGTTTGACACAACACTTTTTTAAATTAACTAGCACCTCATGTAACAAATCATTCTATAGTGATATAGAAACAATGGAAGTGAACTTCACATTCATTAAATGAAATTGTATACACATAGATAAACTACAATTTATTTAATCTATGAAACTATTAATAGGATGAAGACTATTTCATCATACACTATTATAAAAATGAATGGTCACAATACTATTAAAGTAGCTAACAGTTCCAAAGTCATTTTAAGCCTACTAAACTAGTTCCTTACATGATGATAAAAATACTAAAACAATCAGACAATACATTATCACCCACCTCAATCAATGGTTTCTCTTTTAATCTCGAGGTTCTACATGAATCCAACGACACACAAACGACACCTATCATTTAAAAAATTATTGAAATAAATTACCAATGTAAATTTAAATCCCAGGGATTTAACTCAACCTGGTTTGACCCTAATTTTTGCATAATGATTCAATTAAATAACAAGGTCATTCTAAAAAAATATCATTAGGATCTACCTCTAATCCTTTAGAATCATGACACCACTGGAGGAATGCAACATAGGCCTACACAAAATGATATTCTTCCCATTCAAAGTATCTCTCAATGTAAACTATGTATAACCCATATATGAGGGTTCATCTATATAACACCTCTAAAATAGAATCATTCGAAGGTATTGAAGTAGTGTTTATTTATTGTTTCATTTTTAATCATCTCCCATATAAAGTGTACCATGTACCATTTATAGGAACAAGTATTTTAAGAACATTATTTTCTGGATACCATGCATCCTAATAAAAATATTGTCATAAAATATTATTTTTATTAATTTTAATACTTATTTATTTAACTAATAAATCCTAAAAATAGGTTCTGTTAAATTAATTTTAAATACAATACAATATATGGGTACATACTTTAGGAAGTAATATAAATATTTATAAACAAAACACTCATAATTTTAATTATCAAAAGAAGTCTGCATTTAATTTTCATGAAATGGGATTGAATTAATTATATTGCACTATAATTTAATAAATAACCCATATAAGTGGATTATTTTACTTTAACTAACAATTTGATACAGCATGGGAATACCCCAAAGGGGTGAAGCATAATGGAACAAATGGTGAAGGTTACCTACGAGGGTACCCTTAATCTAACTGAATTTTTATTTAATGAATCAAATAAATATAAAATTATAAAATATTAATTTAACTGATTGTCATTTTATCCCAAAAGAAACATTCCCCAACTGAAATACTTGTGTCTTGTAGTAAATTTAGGTATTTAGTCATATGGATTATCATGCCCAACTTATATAGGGACAATCATTATAAGCAAAAAATTAATTCTTTTAATTAAGAGGAGTCATTTTAAATAATAATTAGAATTAATAATTTTTCACAGATTGGTTAGATTAATTACCATTCCGATGATATAAATTAACATGACTTAATAAGTTACAATTTTTATTCCTACTACTGTGACTAGGTTTTTTATATTCAATTTCATAGTATAAAAAGTGAATTTACGATTGTTCAATAATATGTATCACTATTTCTAATTTCATTACTACCCATACACATTTTAAATTACCAAATTGGAATCATTTTAATTTCATGCATTAATGATTCACCCCATGTAACTAATATCACCAGTCTCCAATGAGTGATTATTGATTCGTTATGGTTTCCCCATCATTAAATACATGAAAATATAGTTTGGATTAATGTAAAAAATTTAATAACCAGTAATTTATCAAAATTAAATAATGATTAGAGATATAATAAAAAATAGAAAATGTTATTAAACATGGAATAAATCAGTTAAGAATAATACATGGATAATAATTCTAAATAATCACTCATGTATGTTATAAAAATAATCATACATTAGGAAATATAGAATTCAATATATATACAAGACATATGAATATATGTGAATCTCTTTGTGCCTACAATGAGTTGTGTAAAAAAATTCCTTTTCTTACTAGTAAAATGTTAAAAATACATCAATATGTATAATGAATAAATAAATCAATAACTCTAGGTGAAATATCTATAAACTATAATAGCAGCTGTATAAATAATCTCATATCTAGAAAGTTGATATTTCCACCATGCGAGGATTTCCCAGTCCAAGATATATTCTATTTACAATGTGTAAAAACATTCTTATAATCCTTTATTCCAACCCAAAATAGTATGAAATTTGAAAATAAGTATCATATGTCACTTTTTGATTCCCCAAACTCGGAACCACTAAAACAGTACCCCGAGTCGGGAGGTCACATGGCCTCAAGTGTGCCTCCCCATATTCCTTAGGATTCCAAATAAATGTGAGCGTCTAAAGGTGGAATAGTGGGGATAATATATCCTTTGGATCAGTAATAAACACAACTAATAATCATAAATAATGAAATTGAGATGATAATGAACCATAGGGTGGTGATAGGAAATCATAACTAACAATCGATAAATAATGATTAAATGAATATGCATGAACATGTTACTGGGTATAGTAAGTAGACATACAATAGAAAAATAATTTGTACGGATAAAATAAAAAAAAAGACATAAAATAAAAAGGAAAAAAAGTCTGGAGGGTATCCCCACAACATTTCAGTCATTACTCGCAAGATCCGATATTGATTTCATGTCTAAAATTGAAATGTAAGTGGAAAACAGTCCATAATCCTTACTTGAAACAAAGAAGTCTATCTAAGTACCAAACGATGTCATAATCATGGAGTGAGATATGCTCAATAATCCAGTAACAATGGAATCAAATGAAATATGGTCTATGATAAAAAAAATAATCCAGTGTTTAGTTATTGAAAATATAATAGAGTGAAATAAATAGTTAAACAATGTTACACTCAAATCCCTCAAAAGTTACCTAGCCAAATACATCTTCTAGTGATAAATACAATATGTATATTATCATGTTATATCATTTATATATTTTTATACATGAATAAATATAAAAAGGAAAAGATATACATGATCTAGTGTGGACCGAAGGCTTTCATCCTAGGCATTGATAAATTAAATAGATTTGTTTGGTATCACATATATCAAATAAGAAAAATCATGAAAATAATCATAATAAAGTTGGATGCAAGTTGTAACCAACACATCCCTCACTGTAGTGGGTCAATCCAAATCATAGTAATGACTCATATAGTCTGCCTATAGGGGTCTGAGTGTAATCCAAAGGACCAATCATTTGTATTATGATGTAAATGTTTCTAACTGATACTAGGGATTCATGTACAAATTAATATAGAGAAAAACTCGATTTGGGGAAAAAGGAATCAATCCATAACAACCCATTTTTGAGGACTTCACAATGAATCACAGGAGATAATCAAATACATTTTAATTTTTCCAAATTTGTAGGTGAATCCCTAGTAAAAAATAAATGCATTCCCATATATATAAGACATTGATAGATCCCTTTTGTGGTATCACACTCAGTAGTTTAACCAATGATTCAGGTGGATTCCTCATAGTATTCAATTAATTCCCTTAGGAAAACATGTTTAGATCAATTCTAACTCCTCCTTTAACATCAAAATGGTAAAAATTCATAAGTCACCTTGAATTTAGTAAATAATAATAGGTTTTAAGAAACATACATTCCAATTTTCCATTGTATCTCATTTATTGCATTTAGAAAATTAATTCATAAACGAAAATTGGGTTTCATTGTAGTATTAAACAATTATAGGATTCGATTAATTCAATTCATCTGTCACTAAATAAGGGCATAAAAGTATCCATAAATTTATAAAATAAATAAATTACTTTATTCATCTCACCCAGAAGTGATAAAAGGCCACATTAGTATAAATTCATAATAATAATAATAATAAGTTTCCCAACATTTACTCAATATAATATTCATGTTTATTGAAAATAATGGATAATAAAGAAATACAATAGGTTACACCAAAAGTGGTAGAAAAATTTTGGGTTACAATGCCCAACCATCTAATAAGAGTTTAGAGAACATAGCGTTCATGGTCTATGAATTTAAATTAACATATTTCATAAATTTTTATTGAAACCCATAATGTCTAGAATGTAAAAAATTTTAATATTTTACAAAATAACCAACTTTTAGGAAAAATAATATAGAACACCGATCTCATTCATAGGATTCTCCACTCATCCATTAATAAGCTTTCATTCAACCTAGAATGAGATAAAATGGAATAATAGAGAACCACCATGAAAATAGTGCACATGATCTCACACTAAAATAAAAATTGTTAAATGAGATCAATGGAGTAAAAAATATAGAGTATTATATGTCGTACCAATACACTTCCTACAAACTCAACCGTGATCGATTTCAAGCATGGATAAATGAAATATATCTAGACTATTAATGAGGAAATTATGATCCCACCATAGCCCAAGGGGACTACAGTGCATGAAATGATATTGTTAATGGTGGTGGAAAATTATCTAGAACCATGGGAAGAAAGGAAATTTCCATCTCTTTAAGGAGCCACATTGATCGGTTTCATGGGATGGAAAATTGAGTGCTATTATGGCCCCGAGGGACCCCCTCCCCCCATAGACAAACACATGGCTATGAATATTTTTTGACAATTATTAGAACCCCATGTTACACCAATATATTTTATTGAAGGTATATCACATGACAAAGAATCCTTCCTTTCAGCGCAGACCTAACCATGTTGCAACACAATATGGACTCACATTTTGGGGTGAATTTTTAGTACAAACTATGAACTATGTGGGAACCACTATTTAATTTATTGAAGTTCTATAATATGATTTATATTTCATCATAGTCTCAACCATGTTCTTGGGACATCCTTTAGACCTAAACACCACCTAAAAACACATATGTTTTCAAATACTAAGAATTATTTTACGAAGAATAGTTTATGATTTTCCTCATCCAAAAAATGAAAAGCACAAAATTTTATAGAGTTTATCTATACATTAACAAACATGGGAATTATAAATCTTTTCATTACTGGAACTAGAAGACATATCCTTTTATTCAATTTAATGGGATGACACATTTAATGAATTCACATTGATTTCACCTATTTGTTTATTGAAAAATGTGAAGTCTTCACCCGATGCTTGGTTATGGGAAACTAAATATGGTTTCACAAAAATATTCATCTTTTTTACCATATTATCTCAAATGAATCTAGAAATATCTTCCACACCCATACCGAATCATATACCTAATTTCTAAAGGGAGAAGGTCATTTTGGATTTCAAACCCAAATATGCTTGGGGGTCACATCAGTCAAGAGGATGGGTGGTCGAGTTCATCCCACATTTTTGGAAATTATTTCCCTCATCAAGATGATATTATTGATTTTTCAAATGTTCATCAATCCTTCCCATTCCCCAAAATAAGACCAGATTTTCCTCTTCCAATGACTAGATCAGAAGCAGTTGTTGAAGAGCATAACTATGTGTATCACATGTTCTCAATTATTCTCGTATCAATCTTGGAGGCTATAGTTTTTTACATGATCATTATATCTAGAGTTTTTCACTATAAAATGAGGTAGATGGGGTATTGGGGATGGGATTGAAACCAAAAAAATCCAGTTTCATATCCTATTAAAATAAGATACAAAACCAATATACTTAATTTTACATATCTTAAGGGCATATGACAAGACTACACTATGTTGATTAACATAACAGGGTGAGGATATATGTGGTAGATTTTAAATTTTTGGGTTGATATTGAAACTTGGATAGGAGACAAACATAATATATGAAATAATGAATAAGAATCTATCTTTTTTTACCGGTTTCGGCATCATAAAATGTTTGATGGTAGAGGCCTTGAGAAAAAATTATAAATCTAAGGATTCAATAAACTACCTCATTGGGAGATTGGACCATTGAGTTAAGATGATATGTAAGAGTTCATACTTCCTAAATAAGTGTCCACTTGTAGACAATACACATATTATTATTGGTAATGTAACAATCGATATGTAATCCCACATGATCCATGCTTGGTTTGAGAAATTATAGATAGCGAATGATTGAAACATCACATTTGTGAAAAGTTGTATGAGGAAAACATAATATGGTTCCCCTTAGGGAGGTATGATTTCTAGTCTCATAGAAAATGTATTATGGAGCTTGGTCTTTAGGAATGTGTTCAATATATCCTATTTATAATAGGAACCAAATTTTTGATAGTTCAGTTCTTCCCAAAAACACTATTGGGTTTAATGTTATTGAGGGAATGGCTTGGTCATACACATAATGGGATGACCATGTGAAAACAAATTTTTTATTCACTAATAGATATAATGTGATGATGTATTCATAATATAATTTGGTTCTAATGAGCTGTAGTTTTGTTAATATATATGTACTTACACCATGGTAGATTCCCTTATCACATATTCATTTTTAAACCTATAATGGATGAAGTGGCACATATTAATTCTTTATCCAAAAAGGATGGTGAAGGATGATGTACATGAATGGTAAATAGAATAATATCAGTATGATATTGAATAACTGTTATGGTCATATAAATAATTGTATTTTAGGAATACATAACCATATACCATTATGGAAACTACCCTTATAAAAGGGGATGATCATTCATAGGATTGTGGTAGAGGGTTCACATTTAACATACCTAAGGAAATTTTTAAGGGGAGGTTGACTTTTCACAAGGTGTTTCCCAAACATGGATGAAATATCTAGGTGATGTAACTAGAAAAGGAAGAAATGTGTTAGTTTATCATTGTTCCGTGTATGGAATTTCCTAGGGTGTCCTCCAGCATGGTTGAAATGTTTGAGGTATTCTACATGACAATCCTGACATGTTTAAGGGTCTCAACATGAAAAAAAATATGATATGATAGATAGAAGCCAACATACAATGATGACACAATCATGTGCCTCTTGATATCATGTATGAGACATCCAACGGCCATTACATGATCAAATCCAACACATATAGGGGCCTTCATGTGATGTAATCATGATAAAAGTGATGATTCATGTTATCGCATGATATGAATGGAGTCATGTGATGGGGTCTCTCAAACATGTCTAGGATCACATGTTTGAAAAAATAGATCATGTCTAGGGGTTTATCATTCATGTAAAATGGTGCCATGTTAAGGCCTCAATAATGATGGGTTTTCATTATATGAGGAGTTCATAGCCAATGGTTCATTCCATGGTTTCACAACCAAGCATTTACATAGCGAGGAGAGTTCATGTACAAGTGTAATCCTATATATATATGATTCATGTCAAATGGTGTTTTCATGAAAAGGTCACACGCATGCGTATGTTCTCATATGTGTTTTGGATGATAGTAGGTTTTCTCTAAATGGAAAATCAGAGGTCTCATGAGACTAAGGGTTTTAATTTCTAGGATAATTAGTTTTGATAAGATAATTATGATTTTTCATGTTTGTATCACATGATACGCTATCATCCATCCAAGATTAGTGCATGCATATCAAAGCAGAGGGATCAACTTGTGTTTATTCAATCGTCGGATGACATGATATTATGGGGCTCACATGATGGAGCCATGGGATGGAATATCACAATGGGTTCTCAGGATAGGGTATTAGGAGTACATGGATAAATTCTCTAAAGGAAGTATACCAATTCCCCTCCCCTTCCATTTTGTTCTCTTCACATTCCTACCACCCACTCTCCTATCACGCATCTCTTCTTTCAAGAAGACAAAAACTGGTTTATAAAGGAAATGTTGTCATGATATATCACCACTTATTGAAGTGATGGAGTTTAATATATCATCTTAAGGAATTGGAGAGATTTCCATGATCAATTATACATTATGTATATGAAATTCCATAATAGATTTTCATGAACTGTCTGTAGTATGTCTATGTAAAATAGCTTGACAACCCTCCAAACCATTACATGATTACATAGAGGGTATCATGGGATTTGTTGAAATTTACTTGTAAAACATATTCAAACCCAACAGTTGGATCATGTGAAGGAATACTTAAATGACTGATGGTTCTTATGAAGGGATATATAATGTTTTTATTACAAAGAAGTTATTACGTAATCACAACCTCACATAATCATCAACAAATGATAAATTGATACAATTTAATTTTCATGATGGATTCACACAAACCATGTTATCAGGATACACTTCCAGAGAGGATTCGGTGTACGGTTTTCTTCAATGTACTACATACATGCAAGCCAGTTATCATTGGAATGTTGTTTGAGTTGAAGGATCATGGTCAACATAAAATGACGATTTCATTGGATTCAAATGATCACTTCCTATGATTATATGACATAAATGTGGAAAAAATGATGTGGTAACATGATGAAGGTTGTAAATTAAAGTATTATCCATAGAATGTGGGATACTATTTTTTTGTAAAAATTTTAGGTGATGTCATCATGGCTTCACGAGATCATCACCACATGATCAAATTATCCCTATAAGCTCTCATAGTAGATTAATGAGATTATCATGTTTAGTTTCATGTAGTTTCTTTATTATTTAAACCACTACATTCATGAAAAATTAATATTCATACACGCCTTAAATACATCAAGCATACATTGGTTATCTATGTTGGGTTGTCGAAGTGGGATGGAATAGAATTCACGGGGTGATGGAGTACTAATTCAATGTTGGGGGTGATTTATGGATCTAACCTAGCACTATCAAGGTGTGGGGAATATGGGTGGGGGATAAAGAATATTTTGATCTAGATGAGATTTTTGTGGTTCACCCGATCGAACAACTGATTTTATTTCCATCCTTTTTTTAATCATGTAAATACATCCACACAAGAACGCATCACTCACTGACCTTATTGAATGTTTTACAACACTTAATAACCCATAATGTTAAATATGTATATCAGTCCATGGAAATATGGTTGGAACTCAGTCACACCTTCACTCACACCATCATTAACCATTAAAAACCATTTAATGAACCCTATAAGAAATGTATACATGTGATATGTTCTCCTATTTAGAATTATTCTTTATCACAAATTTTATATAATATGTATGGGTATTCTAGATCTCATAAATTGTTGAGGTGACTCCCACTTGTTCCCCTGGTTGACAATGACATCATGCTAGCTTTGTTATCCAATTTTTTAGTTAAGGGAATATAAAAATGATTTTACATAGAAGATGTATCTATGTAAAATGGGTTAAATAAGGGAAAAATGTTCACTTATAAAATGAGACCATATAAAAAGGATTTATTTTTCATGAATTCAACTTATACACATCCTTATATCCTCTTCAATAGTAATACGAAATGTATTGGCATAGAATATAGACATCTCTAGTTACTGACAGAAAAGTGCTTGGTTTAAAATTACGGGTATTAATGATGGTTTTATTTCTGAGTTCAGGACTCTCTTATAGATTTAATATTTCTTCATGATATCCTTCCATGTTTTAATAGTAAGAAATCTTATTTTGAAATATAATTTTCAAAACCATTCATCGACATAGAAGTTTATATATATCAATGCTTATCCATATTTTTCGATGTAATGTTCCCTATATTCCCTTCGGTTGGTTGATTAAACCATTTTTTAAAGCTACGTAGTTAGGATATATTAAATTTATTTCTATATAGGTTGGATATTGATGTTGTGGAGTTAACATTAATCCCATGAGAATGGGGTCATATATCTTTATATGGTAAATTAGAACCTATGAATTCAGTTTCCGCTTAAATGGGAATATTGTACCTTTTAGGGTCATCTGACAGTGAACATTATAAGGATATTTAAGGAGATGAATCTATGAAAAATGGTGTTTTATATAATATCATTTTTTAGGAACAATGATGTTCTTTTTAGGGTCGTGCAACTAGACTAAATATATTATTATTTAATGTGGTCGGTATAAAAATAGTGATATTTCTTATAAGGTTACAAAACCAAGACTGTGAAATACTTTTTTTAATCATCATAAACTGAAGATAATTTTGTAGATATTTAATGTTATATTGAATGCACTAAAAGGTTAAATGTTCCATGAAAATAATGGTTTGGGGTTTTTCTCATGAGTAACCTATTCTAGTTCATCTTGTCTATTAGTAATTGAATATTAGAGAGTACAAATGGTAATTATATCTATTTGAAATACCATGGAATGTATAAATCCTTGATTGGGAACAATGATAAGATTATAAATGTGTAAATTTTGTTTTCTTATACATATTATGTTACCCATCCAAACTACCTCCTACCTATAGTAAACAATACATGTAAAGATGGATTAACTCATGGGTGGTGTGGTATTTTGGGTAAGGGTTCATTCTTATAAAAAATTATAATACCATTTATATATTTGGATCATTGATTATACATAAGGGAGGATTATTTAAGGTTTATTCGGTAACTTTTTTACATTTATCCAGTATAAATTGTTTATTGGAGAGGATTTAGGAATTTTGAAATTAAAGAGGAAATCTAGTGGATCACTATTTACATTGATGGAATAATACAAGATGCTAGAAATTTATAGAGTCTATAATAAATCAGTTTGGATGAGTATTAATGGACTTTTTTTGTTTCACTAATTATATAAGGATATGATTACTCATTATTAAGGAAATATATTATTATTAGTATTGCAAAAAAACATCTGTTAAGAAGAGAAAATAGTATGTAATATTCTATAAATGTCATATTTATTATCATTATTATAATAAATTGTTGATATGTGACATAAATATATTCATAATAAAATAATCATGTAAATCTAGTGGATTTTGAGGAGGCCTTCATTGAATAGGATTTTATGGTTGTTGACCTTGGTGAAAGTGTAAGATTGATAACCCATAAAAATTGACATTGAACTTTATAGTAAAAATATATTTATATTATTTAATATTAATAAATATTTTATGCAATTGGTAGGGTTATAACGGATCAAATATAAGTCGTATTATCTTAAGATTTATTATCACATTGATGTGTTGTAGAAACACTTTTCTATAATGAGAACCTTAAAATGATACATTAATATTTTTTTAATATATGTTTTATGGACATATGAAATTAAACTAACCTGACACAATCCATACTAACTTTCAATCATTTGAGGGTTATAATACAATGATACATATTCAAATTAATCTATCAATTGGAAATATTTTAGTGGGGAGGTTATGATAATAGACCTTCCTATTGTAATTTCACATGTGATATGTGTCACCAGACATTCGTATTTATGGATGTGTGTATTGGAACATATATATAATAATGTTACTAATTTGTATCTTGAGTAGCATAAATAAATATATTAACAAAATATATGAAGTTATATTCTCAAGGTGTCATACGGTGTGTCAGGTGTGTCAAATGTGATATGAGATTAAGGACTAATTCAATATTGTATGTTTCCATTCTAAGTCAATGTATGTAAATAACATTATCATATTTATCGGGATAAAAATCTCTAACAAATACATGTACATGGTATAATTTAATTGTGTTATTTATAAGAATTCATTGTAGGATAAATCAATAATATGTGTTTATGACATGAAGTATGATACATACATGATGTGATGTTATGAAAATGGGATTACATTACATAGTGAACATTTGTAAGAGATTTTTTTTATTATAAAATTGTATTATTTATAGATGGGTTCATTGATGTGTCCCAAAGAAATAACCTTGGATTTATGGTATTTTGGAAAATTACACTAATATAGAATCATAGGGGGTCATATGCAATATTTATATCAATAATTTCTATTAAATTCAATTTTAATTTCATGGGTTTATAAATTATAAATATCATATTCTTGTTTATTTAGTTTTTTGTTTATGTTAATCACATTAACTAAATCACTAATAATTTGATAAAAAAATTTATGACTAAATAAATTTTTATTCATAAGAGAATAAATAATTACTTGATTATTAATTAGTTATTAATTTAAAATTATTTAGAATTATAACAAATAATTAATTATTTTGTTAGAATGATAATGAATTTATATCCATAATAATTTTAGTGGATAAAATATATTTTTATTTATTTAATGAATAATACATTAACATTCATTTACATAATTAAATAGTTATAATTGTAGGTTTAGTAAATGTTTAGGATAATTGATGAACCAAGTTAATGGTCTGTTATAAATGATATGTAGAACTACGAGTTTTATATATGACAAGAAATTAATATTATAATATTTATTAATTATGGGGTCTCATATAGGATTAAAATATTTTTTAAGGGAGTTTGGGTAATTAAAAATTTTATAAAATACTTTGATAAATATGATTATATAAATTTGTAGAAACATAATTAATCATTGGATAAAAAAATTCATCTTTAGAGAGTTCTCTCAAAAAATGAGATACATGTTCTCATGATCACCCTGAAGAACAAAGATCAACAATCTTCCTCCTCCCTATCGAGATATTAAAATTACAACATGGAGTTATTCATGTGATGAAATTCATTTTTTTTCAAAAAATGATATATAAGTTCTGTATCCTTCGTGATAACACACAATGTTTAAATTATAATATTTTTAGATTTTTAATCATTTGTGTATACCATTGGAGATATTATGTCATGGATCCTTATTCACATGAATAAAAAAATGTTTTCCACTAATTAAATATTTAAAATACATGTTCATGAAAAGTTAATTCTATTAATATAAATTAAATATACATTATATGAGGAAATTTCACTATTAGATTCTTATTTCTTTTTTATCATAAAGTTCATATTTTTAATCTAAATAATCCAATGAAAACATATTGTTGGTCAGGATCCAAATATATAACAACCCAATTGATTATAATGTTTTCTAATTTTTTTCATTCAATATAATATTTTACACATAAAACAATATTTTTATATATGTTATTTTTTAATTGTAATTTTTTATTAGATACAATGTAATTTATTAGGAACATATGATTATTACATAAATAGAATTCATTATAATACATTAATAAAATAATTTGATTATTTTTTCCTATAAAATATTAATTATTTTAATATTAAACAGTTTCATCAAGATAAGATGCATTCAAGAGATTTTTTTTTTGAATTATTATAATTTTTACCATGATATATCAACATATTTTTCAATGTATTGTTGAATTTATGGAAGGATCATTATAAAAATTAATTCTATTTATAATGGTTTTCCATATTCATATTTTAGCCATTATAATTTTTAGTATCTCTTAATGGAATCATTTTTGAAATTTGGCCTTTAATATAATTTCTCTTTCATAACGTTACATAAAAAAAATATATCACCCACTCACATGATGCATTATATAATTTACCATTAGATCATTGACGAAAACATTTCCATCCAAGAAGATTCAATGAATTTGAATGCATTGATTCCATGTGTACTTTTATCTATTATAAATTCAACCCAGTAGTTACTTATGTTCTATTATTTGATCCAGAAAAACATTTATCAACTGTATAAATTTAATTCCAATCCATGAAAAGTGAAAAATATTATTACTGAATTGCAGTGGTTGGACCCATCCTGTCGGATCTACATCATCATTCACTTTATGGGTTATTATCACACCAATCAATGTGGATCCATATTTTATTATGTTAATAAAATGTTAAAATATATTATTTTTGAATCGAAATCACAATTTCAAGATGGTTTCAATAGAATTTATAAGAAAAATTATAATGTGAAATTGAAAGGGAAAATTGGAATTCCCATGAAATTTCAATGTTATTAAAAATTATTCATGATAAATTTTTATTTATTAAATAAAATAAAATTTAATGGGTTATTGGATCATTTTATGACATTAACCGTAATTTATGATGTTAGCTACCAACAAAAAAATTTCATTTATTTCCAAAAAATTCTTTTGGCCTTAAGGAAAAAATAATTATTATTTATACACTTAAAACCAAAATTCATAAAGATTAAATATAACCCATATTCATATTCTCATACCCAATTTGATGTTATGTTGTTATTTACCTCCCAATGTGTCTCTTAAATTTATAGGTATTTAATAGTAATCTATTGTGTTGGTTTGAAAGTTCTTCCCTAAACTAAGAAGCCTGGGAGAGGTATGTGTTTTCCAACCCCCTCCCCAATATAAATTCGAATTGAAATTAATTAATTTATTATATTTTATTTTAATATTTGATTTAATGTTAAATTAACTTTATGTCCATGTTATTAGTATCAATTTTAATTATTTCAAATTAGAGATCACATAATCCTCTCATTATAAACTTTGTTTAATATGTTATGATACTTGAACTATCCCATAACAATAGAGGCATCGTAATTTTTTTGATGTATCATTTTTGTGGTTAATAAGTAAAAAACCATGTTTGGATACTATTTAGGTGTTTTTATCTCGTAGATTTGTACCAAAGGTTAATAACCCCAAAATAGATTAAATATGATTTGACATGAACATCACATGGCTTATGACATTGGGTCTTATTGGGTACCTAATTTGAAACTCCCATCGATATTCATGGATGATCATCATACAACATATAAATAATTATAAAAGGTTTCAATATCATCACATTAATATACTTCCATTTAAAATTCCTTTATCAAATTTTATTCATGTATTGGGGGTAAATAATTTCATAGCATATAAATTTTCATTTTTTAAGGGAATATATTGAATGACATGACTCATTTAAAAATTGCAATATGTATCTATAATTTTCACTCCATGAAATATAAGTCATGTAAAAATTTTAATATGTGGAAGAATAATTTGGGATACTATTTGATTGGTGGTGCCTAGAATTATATAACACCTCATTGGACTGGTTGGTCTCATAGGACAATTACTATAGGGAAATTGGTGTGTCCTTACCCTTTATACGTGATGTCTTGGAACAAGTTGTTTAAGACATGTTTAAGATGATCAACATTATTCATTCACAGTAATAATAATAATAATTATTATCCAGGAATTAAAATATTGTCAAGTTTTCCATGTATTTATGTATGTATTTTTTTCTTTTTAATAGAAATGATAAATTAATTTATTCATAACAAAATGTCTTATTTATAATTTCTTCCTTTGTGTGATCCACATTCTTGACCATTTTATTTCACCCCTTTAAATTGTTTTACTTTTCATTAAGAAACCATGAAATGTGCTATGTATGATGAAATGCCCCAATGATAATAATAATGTTTTAAATTTTTTAATGATGAAATACTATTTTTAAATGTAATGTAAAAATATATTTTAGGTACAGTTTTCTTGAGGTTATTAAACTATTGGATCCTATATATTTATACCACAAAAAATATCCACCATCTCTGGGGTACTGAAGTTTTGGTAGTTTCATTTTTGATTAAATGATATTTTAATAAAATCCTTTTGAACTCCATTTCGAAATATATAAATAGAAATACAGATCCATAGTATAAAACTTTATGATATTCTATAAATATGTATGTAAATGAAAATCCTGGTGTTATTTATGAACTCATCTATTATATAAAAATTTCTATAAGTGGTTTCTAATGGAAGGAATGTTTTTTTCAAAAATCCAAATCAATGTAGAGATTTCCCTCTATATATATTTAGTCATATTATTATTGGACATGAGTATATTATCTGAATATTATGTTATTTATATTAGTTATTGACTAGTATCCATTCTTATATGGAATAATCCATCATTTGGTAATGTTGATCATCAATGTTGGTCTACTTCCAGAATAAATAACATCAATCATTCCAGGGAAAGTCCATTAGTATCTGAAAAATGGGTCAAGAACCAATGTAATGTATTCATTTTCTTGGTATGTGATGACATGGTGATGATTTTAATGTTTTCATATTTCATAATTGGAGATATTGATTAGTTGTTTTCATTGTTTTGAAACATCTCAATGGAAAAATAAATAATCAGTATTAATTAGAATAAATATGTACATATTTTATTTAAAAAGTACTAACCTCGAGAGAAATAAATAGACATGGAATGTATTTTCGTAAACATAGGTAACTAGGCTAAGGAGGTTGCGGCTGAGTATGAATCTTACTTCACAAGGTTTGTGTGAAATGATGCAGATTATGTGTGTGACCTGGAGAGAGTGACTGACAGTTTCTTTGATGGGATAAAAAATATTCATCAAACACTAGTCTCCCAACCAGTATCCTCATATTAGGAGAATGTGAATAGTTATATAAAGATCATAAATTAATTTATCATGGTTTATATATTCTAAAAGAAATTGTATAAGAAGATGGTGGATGAATACTATGCAGGTAAAATTCAGATAAAGACATGGAAGGAAGGACGGAATTTACAACATGTAATAACTATGGGATTTAGAAACCTGAAAGATGGTTTATTAGTATGGTAGTCTACAACATGTTTGAATATAAAGGCCACAAAGTCCATGAATATATAGTATCAGAAGAAGTATTTACTATTTTGTTATTTAATTACACAAATATGGTACATTATTCAAATCAATTCTATAGGAATCATGGGAATCTATTAAAAATGATTCCTAATGATAATGGTCATTCTAACATGATTACTACTAAAAAATTGGATATTCCTAATGATGTTTGGGTAAATACAATGACCATTAGATAAAGGTAAACTATTTCACTATTTTATTTAAGGTCATCTCACTCTTTTGTATCTTCCTTATTTGGAATGAATATTATATATTTTATTGCATTATAATAAGCAAGTTATCAATCATATAATATTGTTGAAATCTTATTCCAAAGAAGTTATGTGATGTAATGCCAATTTTTAATCATGTACGTACAATATTTTTGGATTTTATTATAAAAATGTTATATAATTTGACATAATAATTGTGATTTAATGCATTTAAAATAATAATGAATTAATTTATTATTGAGAAAATAATATTTTATTCTTTGAGGATGTTATAGAATGCATTAAATTCATGGAGATATTTCATTTTCAGAGTTTTATCTAGAACATCCTCCCATGGGATATAATAATGAAATTCATATTGTTTATTAATTAAATTAAATTTATTTCTTAATAATAGATGATGAATATATTATCAGGAAATATATTGATATATTTCTTGAGAATATAACATTATACACTCTGAATCTTGAAGTTAAATTCAATATTGACCTTATCTGTAATAAAAACCCCATATATAAGATAACCTATAGGATGGATATTATGGAGTCAGTGGAGCATAAAAACAACATGAATAATTATCTAAAAATAAGTTTTTACACCACCAGTGATTCAACATAGAGACCACCTGCATTGTGTTGGAAAAATAAGGATGTGTCCATCAAATTTAGAATTTACTATAGTTGAATGAATTCCATCAATATTGAGAATAAGTATCAATTTCATCACATTGATATACTAATTAATATTCATTAAGGGTCCCAATATTATCAATGATTGATCACTATTCTGGTTATCATCAATTGAGAGTAAAAAAAGATGGTAGGAAAAGGATTTATTTTCCCACATGTTATGGATCTTATATTTTCATAGTAATTCCCATTAGATTAACTAATTAATCATCAATGTGTATGGATCTAATGCATAAAATATTGAATTATCCTACTGATAAATTTATTATAGTAGTCATCTATAAGACCATTATATATTAAATGTCCAATGACAAGCATGAGGATAATTTTTGAATCACCAGGTAGACCCAAAGAGAAATGCAACATTATGTAAAATATTGGAAGGATGAATTACGATTTCAATAAATCTATATTTTTTTCATAGTTTGTTCGAATATGAAATATTGGTTTAACCCACTATGATAAACATTGTCATTGAATTACCACCACAACCTACTATAACTGATACATTGTGTATCCATGGAATAGAATGTTATTATTTTTAGTTTGATTGAAAATTTTCATAATTAGAAATTTTGTTAACAAAACTGAAACATAAACGGGGTAAACTAACATAGTCCCAAGAATGTGATGAATGATCTGGGGAACTAATAACAATCTTAATCAATGCACCAATATCAAATTTATCATCAATAAAAAAAGTATTCCTTCTATATAGTGATATGTGAAAGAATAAATAACTACGGTGTGCCAATATAGAGGGATATATTGTTCTTAATTTTGGATCTGAAAATTTAGAAACTCATAAAATAACTATCCAACTCAGGATCATGATCTTACTACTTTGATATTTTATTTAATGATATAGAGACAATACCTCAATGGTGAAAATGTGACATATTTTTTAATCTCATATGTTTGATGTACATATACACATAGAATGATTATAATATGAGGTATATCTGATGTCAGGTTTTATTTAAAAACTATGATTGTGAAATTAAATACACCCTTGGAAGGTAAACAAGGTTGAAAACTATTTGGGTAGAATTGATCATGAAGTTCTATATATTGAATGGACTGATAATGATCCTACATTCAAGGAGTTGGTAAATATGGATATTGTAATTATTAGGGAAGGATAAATATAATTTGTTATAAATTTAATTTTCCAAGCCTACATATTAGAAAATATGAATAATTCTTACAAATATACCAAGGGGAATTAGATGAAAGTCAAATCCATAGAATAAAAAAATCGGTGTTGTTAATAAATGATGATGTTGTGTTAAAATATGGAAAAAAATTGGGTGCTCCATCAATACCTAAAACAAATAAATAAGTACTAGATAAATATCATAGCTCAAAATTTCTTATGAACCTCTATTGTACAATGAAGCATAAGGATTTAAAATATCACTTCTAGAGAGACAACATGAAGTGGGGAATCTGTGATTATGTTTTAAGATTCTTGGCATGCCAACCTGTTAATGTTTTGAAGAAAAATCCAAAGTGTTTCATAAAACCACTCTCAATAATAATTGGATGTGGTAAAATTTAGTAATATAAAATATCATTATACTGCCTAAACATCAATGAAATATTATTCTATATTGTTCATTATTAACCTTCTTACCAAATAAATGAATTTAATTAAAATACGGTATGACCTACCCCTATAACATAATTATCATCTTTATATAAATGATGTTATAGGAATTCATGTAGACCATTATTTATTTTGATATGATTCGCACTTTATATTATATATTTTTTTAAATTATACAAAAGGAATTGAACACTAATATACTTTTGAGAACTACACATCATCCTCAAACAGTTGGGTAGTATAAATGGACTATGGATATAATGGAGGATATACTAAGGTCATGATCAAAAGACATCCAATTATTTTCAGACCAATACATACCTTTGGGGTAATGTTCATATAATTATTACTTCCATTAAAACATAAAGATATCTCTATATGAGGCCTTTTTTAAGAAATATATCATACAATAACATATTGAGATGAGGTTGTAGAGATGAAGATAGTTTGTCTAAAATAGTTTATATAGAGAACAAAAAAGGTGATTGTAATTTAGTATCATTTCAAAACATCTCAGATTAGATAGGAAGTCATCATTGATAAATAAAAAAACTAAAAATTCTATGTATATGATCATTTCATCTTTAATTTATCACCATTGAAATGGGATATGTGGTTGGGGAAGAAGTGAATTATATCTCCCATGTATATTTGACCTTTTTAGATCATAGAGAAAATTATAACTTTCACTTACCATTTATCCTTTACACCAAACATATCTAGTTTCTAGGGAGTATTACATATCTCTAGGCTAAGGAAATACATACCATCCCAAACGAGGTACAAAACTAATTTTTAATGATTAAATTTTAAAGGATAGGGGAGATTGTAACAACTTAAGTATTTAAAATATATATTTAGGATTTTTTTTTCAAGAAATATTTTTACAATAATAATTATATTATTTTTATTATATGTTTATTTTTTTGTATTTTATTTATTTTATTATATACTATGTAATATATTAGAAACATATTCTAATTACATTAATAAAATTAATTCCAATCCATTAATAAAAAAATATTTTCAATTTATCCTTTGAATGTATATGTTTTTTTCAAATTAAATGTATTTATCAAGATAAGTTGCATTAAGGAATGTTTTTTATTCATATATTCTATTTTATACCACAATTGATTATCTTATTTTCCCATATATAGAGATATTATGGTCTAATCATTAACGAAAAAAATTCTTTTCATAAATTCTGTCACAATTCAATGAATCCAATGATTACACATTTTTTTATTACTTAATGTATAGATTATGTAATGTGTTATTCTGTGGACATGAAAAATTATTTCATTGTAGTCCACCATTAAAATTTCATTCATCTTCAAAAGCTATTATAGGGATTATGATCAAATAATTGATGAAAATATGTCTACCCTAACATATTCATTAAATATATATGAATTGAATTAATATATGATTTAACCATGATAAAATTTGAATGAGTTGTTCCTCAAATTGGATGAAATTTTCCAAATAAATTAATTTTTCATATGTAAAAAGTTATATCAATTATAATAAGGGTAAAATAATATGAATAAAATATTTTAGTAAGTCCCATCTAGTTGGATCCACATCAACATTGTCATTGTAAAAACATATCACCTCTAAAAACATGGAATCTTCCATTATTTTATTCATGAAAAATTTAAATAAATTACTTTAGAATCTGCAAAAAAAATTAATGGAATCAAATATTTAAAAAATAGTAATGTGAAATTAAAATGGAATAATGTTTAATTCCGATGTAACTTTAAAATCATTTAATCATTATTCTTGATCAAAATGTATTCAAGAACATATTTAAAATTAAATTTTTGATGTCCCTATTATATGACTATACCAAACATTGAAAACATTATTTATCAACAAAATTGTTTTTATAATTGTGACTCAAATATTTTTTGACTTAAGGGAAAATAATCATTATTTAAACATTTAAATCCACGCCTACTCATTTATAAATACCCCCACCTCTTCTAATTCTTCCACACCCAATTAATTGTTCTATCATTACATAAAACCCAAGTAGTATATTAAGATTCTATCACTTCACTGATAAATATTTTTATAATATGAAAGTTCATATCTATGTAAATAAGATCAATATATTTAATTGTTTCTTAATCCACTGCTTCAATTTTAAATTATTGTTCACTTGTTATATTCTATTTTAATAACCCATTTAATATAACGAAATAACTATAATTAATAAGTTTTTTCATCAATTGAAAATATAAAAAATGAGATATTACATAGTCCCTCTCATTATATCTATTTTTTAAGCTGATATAATACACGAAATATACAATTTCCATAAATCAATTCCATGGTTTTGGTGATGTAATGTGTGTGTGGTTTTCAATAAAATGAATTAAAATAATGATACTTAAATTGGTTGAGGTTTATTTATAGTTGTACAAAGGGGTAATAACTCCAAAAAGGAACATTGTGATTTGAATCTTTCATCACTTGGTGCTCAACAATAGGCATTGTTATATAACCTATTTGAAACTCCATGGGGATATTCTTGGATGATCTACATGATACCTACTAATAATTAAAAGGTATTTATCAATGATTTAATTGGTCTCTTACCTTATAATATTCATATAGAATTATATAATTTTGGAATTTGGGAAAATAATATTTTGCCATATAATTCATGAACCTGTATTGGAAAATCATGTATGAAATGCCTCCTTAAGACATTTTTTTAATTATATATATATTTATTTCATTGATAATTAATCCACGTAATATCATTATAGGTGCCAAAATGCATTGTACTATTCTATGAAAAGTGGATATGGATATATATATATCCTTAGAGTACTATTAGGACTCATGAGACCATTATGTCATTGTAATGGGAGTGCTGTTAACATTTATATAAGATGTATTGGCATAAGGCCATCATTGTATGTTTATGATATATAGAATTATGAATTCCCATTTTTATTTTATTAGTAATTATTATCCCTGAAATTAGTTATTATTATGTTTTCCATGGATTAATTTATTCATTAGTTTTATTTTATGATGGGATTATTTAGTTTATTTGTTCATTCCATAATTCCTTGCATATAATTTATTCTATTGTACGCAACTCATTTCTGAGATTTCAAGCCCCCCCCATTATATTGTATCAATTTTCATAGGAAACAGTGAATAATAATATATAAAATAAAACTTTTGAGAAGGAGAATAACATTTTTCAAGAAATCAGATGATGTATTTTAATATTTAAATATAATTTAAACCAATGTTATATATCATGTTTTATTGAGGATATTAAGCTATTTTCCCCTCTATATTTTGTCCAATGTAATAAAATAGAAACCATATTGAGTGCACAAGAGTTGGGGATATTATGAAAAATTCCCTATTTTCCCCAAAATTGTGAATTGGTATTAAATATGTCATATATTAATTACTATTTATATATTAATCATTGATCTATTCATGATTTTTTTGTTTTTCATTTTAGTTTATCCATTTCTAATCCTAATGTCTATATATTATGATTTTTTACTTTCATTACAAAAATAAAATTCTAATAATTGTTTAATATCATTTAAATACCCCATATATTTGTTCCCATGGATTTTTCTAGATAACACAAATAAATAATGTATAACTAGAAAATATTCATCCTCTACCCATGTTCACGGTGTTCTGGTGGGTTATGTGAATTTTGAAAAATCATCTTGGAGAATAAGACACAATATCTTTACTCAACATGTATGGACCATGATAAATGGATTACATATTTATGAAATATATAGTGTGTAGTAGTGTGTGTTTAATGAATTGTTATACACACAATATAACACAACAATGTTTTCCCGATAAGAATCACAAAAATTAAGTGGTTATAATATGATTTTTTAAACTAATACAATCATTTTGATGGATTCTAGCCATGAAAAATTGTGTAGTTGTGAATAAATCATGAATAACTAGCATAAAAATCACGTGCAATGTAAATTTAAAAGAGGAAAACATGCTGAATTTGTAGATATGTCTTGCAGATTTCATGGTGGGGGATTACATGGATGGTAGTAGTTTGTGAATTATATGTAACTTATACCGTTTCACATGGAGTGAAATATAAACTATAATGTTATGTGTGAGTCAAATATTAATAAATCTATTTAATTATTGAATTAGACCAAACTACATAGATTGTGTCTATTGTACAAATTGTATAACAAGGTCTTGAAAATAAAATGATTAAATTATTTATTTTCTATTTTATTATAGATCAAAATTATTTGTCTGGTCATCTGAAATATTAGAAACTTTATGGGAATTCCCATCAGTAAACATTATGTTTATTAATTGTTTTTAATGTATTCATAAATTTCAAGTTATTTTCAAGGATTATCCCATGGAATCTATAAACATAGTAAAAAAAGACATGATGTGTATAGAACAAAAAAAGACACATAAATAGCATAGAAACATACCATCTGAGTGAAGATCCATTTACTATAAATAGAAAGTGTAAATGATGTATTTCTTCAAATATGTGTCATGTAAAATTCTCGATGGAATTTTATGATAACCAAATGTGTACAATCCTTGTTTCTTTGTCAGTGCATGATGCAAAAATTAATTTGTAATATATTTATTTTTTCCAATTAAATAGTATGGGAATCTTTAGGAGTTCCTTGCTATAAAATTATGATATATTAAATAATTTACTAATTAGTTTTACTGACTTACTTTAATATATAAAAAAATAATTTTTCTTTCAAGATTTATTAAATTATTATTAATTTTATTTGTATATAATTATGATCATCACTAAAAAATATATGTATTCATAATCTATTTAAGTTAATATTTATTATAAGGTTTTATTATGTATTAAACCATTTATAATTCAATATGATGATCTGTGAATCATCCCTCCCATTTATATTGTGTATGGACAAGAATGTCCACGATTTTATTTATGCATCCCCATACCCTTTTTTTCCATCTTCATATTATGATTAAATATATTTAATATATGTAACTCTCTTGAATTTTAGTGGTTATGAACCCATGTTGGTGAAATAAATCTAGGTATAAACGTTGGCTCTATGAGGAATGATGCAACTCGAACAAAGGTCATTTCAAGGAGTTATTCCCCAAGGATCAAGGGATAGATTATCATCCACTCAATATACTGACAAACTGTAATGGATCTTGATAATTCTTAATATTTATTTCATTTATATTCAATACATGATTAATTATTTTTTATGATATTTATTATTATTCATGATCACATATAGTAATTTAATTAACACTCATACAAATGGAAAAAAGTGAATGGAATATGTATAATTTATTTTATCCAATATGGTTAATTAAATTACATATAATACACATATAATTAATTTTAATGAGAAATGATAAGATAAATAAAACATTATGAATATGATAAATAACACTCAATTGAAATATTATGTTTCTATTTCATTTCATTACTCGAGCTAAAATGAAACCATAGTTCATAGTACTTGTATGGACACTAATGGATATGAATATTTTGACTAGATAAAATACTTTACGAATAATAAAATAAAATTTATTATGAAACACATTTTATTATCATTATAAATTTAAAGAATTTAATGTCATACTTATTATAGAAATTGGATTGAAAAATTATGGAAAATCTATAATCGTCTTTTGATAAATAACAGGTACTCGCATATAAGAAAAATTATAAAGTGGTATTATCATTTATGGACAACAGAACTATATGAAAAATTAAACTATATGATATAGTCCCTTTTACATGTTTATCCACCTCACAACGCAAGATGAAATTAAAAGGAAACTTACTAGATATTCAGGTAAGATGGTTATTATTACTATTTAAATATTGTATTAGCTATTTCTAAATATATGATGATACAACATAAATAATTTTATTTTTACAAAACGAAAATTAAAAGATTTGAATGTGAAAAGAAAAAAAAATCTTATGTAAATTGATATTTTCACTACACTTTACCAATGTAAACTGATAGAAATAAAATAGTTATTGATCATTAAAATAAATTCAATATTACGTTTATTGTTTAATAAATTTAGGATTCCATGTGGATAATAAATTATCTGTTAATCTCATATTATAATCCCTGTCTCTATGGTTCTCCATATAAATCAAGAATTATTATATGAACATTAAGAATCATCTACTCATGAATCATTTGATTATACATTATATAGTAGATAAGGATTAGTGGTAACATGTTTCCAAACCCTATATGGGGAGAAAATGGAAGAGTTTGTTTTTAAATAATTGATTTTTTCAATCAAACAGATTCAATTTAAACACAATTCAAAATAAAATATATTTATAGGAAATTATAATAATAATAAGTTATTTACATCTTGAGTAGTTGGGAAGGACATTAGATGAAGAACTATAATAAATTCAACAAGAATCTAGTAGTGACATCCACTTCAGATATATTTTTTAATGTAATTTTCATCACATTAACATATAGTGTATTAAATAAAATATGAATATCACATAAATGTATTCAAATACAGGTACTATAGAAGTTCATAATCCTTAAAGTAGTAATGTTAACTCGTAAAATGCTATAAAATTTATATTTCTAGGTTATCTAAGAGAGAAAAGAATAATATTTTGATTGTTGAATTCTTTTATTAAACTATTGTTTTTTTTGAGTTATACAATTTTTTTAGATTGGTGTGAATTTGAAAAAATAAGACAATATTAACTTACTTTAATGATTTTTATATTGTGGTTCAAAAATAAAATTTTAGTAATACTTGATTCATCAATAATGAATAATGAATATAAAATATAAAAAATATACCAAGATGTAGAAAGATAAATCATGGTAATATAAAACAAAAGGTTATCATCAAAACCTAGTTTGATATATTGGAAAGTCACTAGAAAAAAGGTATTCAACAAAGATTTTAGAATTATTTTCCCTTGACCACATTAAATATTCTATGAATCATATTGAGGTAAAATTTATATACTTCCTTAAATTATATTGATAAATTTTATAATTTTTCGGGGGAAATAAATACTCATGGTATAATATATAGGATTATTTGACCATCCATGTCATAGTTTATCCTAACAATGTATTATAAGAGTATTTGAAGATAGAGTGAATGTTTTACCAAGCTGGAAAATCATTATTCAGATTAAAATTTTATGGTATTACATGTTATATTGATTAGGATTCGTATATATTACAACTATCCAATTATTCCATAACAACCATGTTTTGAAAATAGTAGCATTATAGTTAACCATATATCAACAAGATTTCCTAATTTAAATCATAATTGTTATGAGATAATCGGATTTAATTAAAAATAATCTCATGTGATTTATCAGATCATCTTTTTTAGGGTTAACAATGTATTTAAATGTACATTTATGTAAACAAAGAGTTACTACATGTAAAATATCCTATTGTAACTCATCATATTTACATTATCCAGTTAAAAAAGTTTTATTAAAAAATTAATATATCTTAATAAATAAATTACTTATCTCTGGATATCATTAGAGAAATATATTATTTAATAAATTTTATGCTTTAGATATATATTATTTAGAATAGGAACATGAAAGTATTTAAATTTTGGAGGAATAAAACTTTATATAGATACATATATTTTAGGAACTATAAACCAATATAGGTTGTTTCATATTCACCTAAACAAATATTATATTATTTTAGATGAAAAATGAATCGAACATGTAAGTAATAAATTGGAAATATTATTTATTATAATTATCAAAAAATTTAATGATCGATTCGATGAAATAAAATTTAGTTTTTTATTTTGAAGATATTTTAAATTAATTTAAATCCATTAACAAGTATCCAAGAGAAACATAAAATGGGTTTAGAAAGTCGGTATTGAAAAATAATGAGTGATTATTAAAGGATAAAAACATTTTCTGACATCATTTATGATAAAACCTATCACTAATAATAATGTTAAAAAATATAATAAATCTACTTATCTTAAAAAATATCAGTATAAATTATTTTGGGAAATTTTTTGGTGTCTATACTGAATAGGTATGTGTGAGACCTATATATTTAAAAGATAGATATGTAGAAAAATTATGAAAACAATTATTATTTGTATTATAATCTAATGAAATATGTAACAATCCATGTTATGGGGAAATGAAATATAGACATAGATATATAGGTTTTGTTCGATCAATTCATAATAATTATATTGAGTATTTCACATTTCCTATATAAAATTGAATGAAATATATCCATTATTGTAAATGATTATATATAAGAAGATTATTGTGGTAAGAAGACTATATATTCCTTATAGTACATTGTAAATCTATATCACATTCCCTAATATGTACCGTTGTTTGATATTTCTTATGTTTAAATATGTTTTGTATGATTTAAAACAAAACTACGATAACTGCATAGTCCATCATTTATAACTACCCTAGAATACTAGTGATATTAAACCTAGATGAGTCCCAAGTATATATATTAATGAGATTACTAATTATCAAGGTAATACAAAAAAAATTCTCCTTTTAGACCATTTTGATAAAGGATCTTAGTAAGTCTAAGGTATCATGAAATAGAAAAATTATTATAGCCTGTGGTATCCATATCTACATAGGAAAAGTAAATCACCACTTATGATGTTGAATAAAAAGTGATTTTGGAAATGTTTTTTTATCATATTTTAGAGTCTTTTCAAGATTATAATCTTTTTATAATATTATCATAAACATTAAACATTGGAATTATCCATGATATCAAAAAATATAGCGGGGAAAAAGTTATATATTCAATGATATCAACCCTCGATGCATTTTACCACTGGGATACAGTCACGGTAAGTTGAATAAAAATTAAAAATTTTCTTTAAAATATTTATATCCATACCTTTTTAAAATAATATTTATAATGTGAGGCTAACCAGTTTAGATATAATTTAGTTTTAGTGAATGTTGGTGTCTATCAAAGTTTCTCCCCTATGACTATTGATTTATTAGTTTTAATTAAATTTTTATTCATAGACATGAATATTTAAAAATATATTAAAATATGATGTGTGTTATTATATGTAACATTAATGTGATAAATTATTATGGTTATTTACCACCTCAAAATGTTATAGCATAACAATTCTATAATGTGAGCATTTATGTGTTATGTATATATTAAAAAATATATATATTATAGCTAAATAAAATATATATAACACAAAATACATATTGAATGATATGAAGTTTCAGAGGGTAGTAATTCATTAAAAATCTTCTAAATAAGATCAATGTAGATAGTATCTAGTTTGGGATATTATGATAATGGAATCGACAGTATTAATTTCACATGTTTTATGTGTCATTGGATATTCCAATCTATAGATGTGTGTATTGATCCATAGAAAAAAGATTATTATTTATGTATATCATGAGTAAATTACATTTATGTATTTCAAAAAACATTGATGTAATATCCTCATGGAAATGTATGATACATTTGTTGTCTTATAAGTGATATGACATTGATGAACAGTATAGAACTGTAACACCCCAAGGTTTTCCAAAAATAGATTCTAATGTATAAATTTTTTTCAATTAGATATTTATAACTATCCATTGAAAATAATTTTTCCACTTCTATGTTTGGAATATTGAAAAATGATCATCTAAAATTGGGTACCATATGTTATTTGGAGTCTAATGGAACCAAATTGTTTTTTATAATAAAATATGATAAAATACGATAAATATTAAATACATGATTTATTGCATCATAGATGATGCAAGGATGATGTAATCCCCCTTGTTTTGAACTCACATTCCATTATTACTCTTTAGGGTCACATGAATTATGATTATTCACAGTCTTTAGAAAAAATATTATAATAATCATTAAAATAATGAGAAATACCCCTTTTCTTCAACAATAAATACCACCCTCATTCCCCTCTTCCTCCCACACCTCTCAAGCCTTGATAATTACCTAGGTTATTCCCAATACTCCCCCCAAGTATCTTTCCCATGTCCTAGAGCTGCTGGTTTCATCATAATTCCAAAACAAAAGGCCTTAAGAAGGATCTCATGGTGAAGAGATCAAGAGGTAAACATCCTCTTTTATTTTCGATATTTTCATTCATTTTTTGTTATTCTTTTTAATTACCTTTCTCTTCTGTTGGGATAATTCAGACCATCTCCACCTAACATCCCATATAATGTAATAAGTATTAGATTACCCTTTCCTTCCATTAAATTATTTTATGATCTTTTAAACGACGTCTTTAGGATGTCGATGTTTTGTGAGAGACTTTTCAATTTTTATTTTATTTTGAGTTTCATTATTCTTCTTTACTCACCTAAACTTATAAAACAGGAATAAAATAGCTATAAAATTTTATATTTTTTATGTTTCATGTTCAAGTAAAATTACTCATCAATCTTCTACTCCTTTGACACTTATTCAAGGAATTAAAAACATTGTTCGTGATGTGTCAAATTACCGACATTGTGGATGATTTGATTTAAATTTGATTTATTTACTTCAAGGACGGTCATGAAACCATTTTTATTGGTGAAACAGGTTATAATATATGTATTATATCTCATTTATGGTTCTATAAATTTTTTTACACAATTATTAAATTTATAAAACAAAATAAGGTCGTTATTATCAAAGAACTGAAAAAATGATCTAAACGAACATCATTAATGTTTTATATTATGAATCATCCTCATGTAATGATTAAAAATGATAAATCGTATAATTTATTATTATGTAAATATGTAAATACTTCTGCATTAAAAATCTTTATTTTCACTTCTAATAGACAAGAACAATCCATCATTAACCGATCATGAAAATCATGTAAAGAACTCACCCAAAACAGTTCAAGGATAAAGAAACCAACAATTAATTAGAGAAATTATGTAACGAAATGATAATATAATGTATTATAAAGATGTATATGATTATTTAATATATTAATAACTATCTTTTAACTATTATACATATGGTTTAAATTAGTTTTAAGTAATACAAATATGAGGTAAGTGAATTCTTAACCTGATTTCCATCATTTGGATTAACCCTATACATCAATATTTATGTTTTATTTAACTTTATTGAATGATTATTTATGATTATATTATGTTTTATTATGTGTATTTACATATTATATACATACTAGATCCACACTATTAAGTCTCACTTCAATTATATGATTTATGTAAGGGGATTTTCATTTAAAATCCTCTTTAAAAATTTTGTATTACAAAATTTCATAGGAAGTGTTTTTTTTCAATTATTCATGTAGTATAGTTGTGTTATGGTCCTTGAAAATTTTTCAGGATAAAATTTGTGACCTATATTTCCCTCAAATACATTAGTTATGTGTATGTTGGAGGTCGGTTGTATGGTTACTCCATGTGTAACTACGATGGTTACCAAAATTGTAAGGTAGTCGTGAGGGTTACAACTTATAACGTAGTCGAGAGGGATATAATATTATGTAAGTAATTCCCCAATATACCTTTATGGTTCCATTTATGTTCTTAGGTTTGGTGTGGGTATTGTTTATGTATCATCTTTCACAATGTAACTACATATTGGGGACTAGTATATCTTTGGAAAATGATTTCATACTTTATAAGTGTTCATTGACTAATGTGTTCTTTCCTTATTTGTATATCCCTTACTAAAAATTTGTAATCATCCCATATTTTTAAATGATTTTTAGAGGTTATAATGATTGTTAAAATAATGAATAATTCCATGTTAAATGTTTTAATATTAGTCAATTAAATCATGTTTTAAGAATTAATGTTTTATGTTTTGAAAAAAATTGTAATCTGTTTTTATGGTATCCACTCTGTTACAATATGTAATGTTATGAATTTATTTTTCCCAATTATAGAAATATATAAACATGAAAATATCATCAATGTTAAATGAAGTGATTTCTGGACTAAAATATAGATAATGTAATGTAATAAGGCTTGGTCTTTATAATTGGTATCAAATGATGGTTTAGATATCTATAGAGATTAAGATGATGTTAAAAGAATTCCATAAATTATTTTTACACTATAATTATTTTGAAATGTTATGGAATTTAAATATTAACATTTTTCTTCATCTAATATTTGTTTGTTAAGAATGGTTGTCCAAATAAGAAACAAGGAAGATGAACAGAAGATGCACCGACTGAACGAAATCCGACCAAATATGCTGCCTAGAAAGGTAGGGATTGGAACCGAGTAATTTGTGACAGTAATGGCTCATCTAAAATAGGAAATAAATGGTGGTGGAATCCATGAAAAAGAACAAATAGGGGTACCAAAATAGAATAGGAAGATTGTGGAACATTTTATGAGACAACACCCTCCTACTTTCAATGGATCTGCTGACCCAGCAGCAGTTGAAGGATGTATTAAAGTCGTTGAAAATATATTCGGTGTTATGTGGTGTTCAAAAAATCAAAAATTAAGACTTACCATTTATCATTTTGATGGTGAAGATGATCATTGTTTGTAAATCGTAAATAATATCAGGGATAGAGAGGATATTGATGTCTTTGAGTGGGATGAATCTAATAGTCATTTCCTTGAAAAATATTTTCCTAAGGTGGTGCGACTTAGGATGGAGAGGAAATTCCTTGAACAGAAGAAAAAGGACGAAGATTAATTGGATCTTAATGAAGCATTCTTCACTCAGCTAGCAAGGTATGCTCCAAATCATATTCTTGTTCTTGATAGAAAATATACTACTTTTACTCCAGACTGAAACCATGGTATTGACGGGAATTAGCCTCTCATGAATTCAAAAGTTAAAATAAACTTGGCTGATGTGCTGAGAGGTAAGAAATGGAGTTTCCTGATGATCAAGTGAAATTGGGAAATCAGGATAAGAATGATTCTTGATGGCATGTAATGGGTAAGAATCAACCAATGAAATATGATGCTATTAAAATCTAGTTTTCAGCTTGTGATAAGTGTGGTAAAAAGAACCTTAGGTAATGTCTTAAAAAAATTGCATGTGTATTAAATGTGGTAAGTTTGGAAATATAGCCTGAGATTTTAATTAAAATTATCCTAAGACAAATCATGATAATAAAACTATTATTTGTTTTAAATTTGGTGAGACGAGTCATTATGAAAATTACTACCTAAAGAATGATCCAAATGATTCAATGAAACTAGGATATAAGAAAAAAGGGGTAGTGAGATCCTTTGTGACTACGTCAGAAGATGTCGATCCATCCGACAATGTGGTATTCTGTACTTTATTCATTTACTCAGATTTTTCTAATGTTTTGTTAGACACGGGGTCTACTCATTCCTTCATCTCTGAGAAAGTTTTTGGAAAATTGGATATATCAGCTCAATAAATGATACGAGAACATGTTGTCAAAGAACCAGGGGGAAATATTATATCAAAGTAGAATTATAAGAATATTTCTATTGTGGTCAGTAGAAATACATTACCTAAAATCCATGTTGTTTTATCCCTAGTCGACTTTGTTATTATTCTGGGAATGGATTGGCATTCAGTTTATCAAGCTATTGTTGATTGTAGATCTAAAGAAGTTGTTTTTCAGAAAGTGTTTTAGTTTGTATACAAGAACAAACTCAAAAAATTGATAACAAAACAAGAAGCTAGAAACTGTTGAATGATGGAAATGAAAGTTATCTTTCTCATATTTTTTAAAACCCGGGGAATTTATAGATTAATTATGTTCCAGTTGTAAATGAATACCTTGTTGTTTTTCCTAATGAGTTATCCGGTGTCCTACCTAATCGGGAAGTCAAACTCACAATTGAATTAGATACTAATGTTATGCCTGTTTCAAAACCCCTATAATGTATGGCTAACAAATTAATTCTTGAATTGAAAAATTAGTTGCCCAATTTACTATATTATGGATTCATTCAACATATAACTTCACCATATGGTGCTCCAGTTTTGTTACTTAAATATAATGATGGTTCCATGACATTTTTCATTTATTTTATATCTTTGAATAACATCACTATTAAATACATGTATCCTTTGACTCACATCGATGACTTGTATGATCAGCTCAAGGGATCTCAGTACTTTTTCAAGGTTGACATGAGATCCAGATACCATTAGCTGATGGTGAAGGGGAATGACATCCCAAAAATAGTATTCAGTACTATATATGGGAATTATGAATTTTTTAATTCCATTTAGGTTAAATAGTTCTCTTAATGTATTCATGAATCTTTCAAATAGAGTATTTCAGGAGTTGTTTTATATGTTTGTGGTTTTCTTTATTGATGAAATTATGGTATTTTTTAAAAATAAAGAAAAACATGAAAAAATATAATGGTTGTTTTACAAACCTTAATAGAAAAGTAACTATATAGAAAATTACTAATGTATTGTTTTTGGTTGCAATAGATTTTGTTTCTTGGGGACATTTTAAATATGTATGGAATAACAGTTGATACGGAAAAACCAAAAGTGGTTGACTAATCTACAAGACCCACATATGTCACTGATATTCATAGTTTTCTTTGATTAGAATGTTATTACCGAAGGTTTGTTAAGAAATTTGCACACTTATCAAGCCCAATATCTTATTTAACATGAAAAGAGGTTCAATTTATTTGGACAGAAGAATGTGATGTTTGTTGTCATGAACTGAAGAATGGGTTGGTGAATGCTCTATTTATGGCCTTACCTTCACGAAATGGAGAGTTTGTCATCAATAGTGATTCTACATTGATTGGAATTGGTTGTGTTTTAATGATGAATGGTCAAGTAATTGCTTATGCTCCAGGAAAACATAAACCTCATGAGTTTAATTATACCACACATGATTTGGAATTGGCAGCTCTATTTTATTTTTTGAAAATTTGGACGAACAATTTATACAAAGCCATATGTCAAATATATAATGACCATAAAAGTCTAGAGTTTATATTCACTATGAAGGAATTAATCATGAGGTAGAGAAGAGGTATTTAACTGAAAAAATATTATGATTTCACGATTAATTATCATCCATGAAAATAAAACAATGTGGAATATGCCTTGAGTCAAAAATATCATGCATCATTACCCATGTTACATATGAAATATGATCTCTTGATGAATGATTTGATGAATATTGGCTCAGAAGTTGTTGGTGTAGGGAATACATCTATTTTTTTAGGATTCAGTGCAGTCACCGTTTTCAGACGGAATTAAGAAACCACAGAAGGAATACCATGAGCTATAGAAAAATTTCGAATTGATTAAAATGGGTATGTTGCCCGAATTTAATCTTTTTAAAATTGTGTTATAAGATTTGGAAAATGGTGGTGTGTGCCTTGTGATTCCCAATTGAAAAAATACAAGCTGTGTGAAGTTCATAGTTCTCTATTTTCAGTTCATCCAGGTAGTACTAAGATTTATAGAGATCTTTGGGAGTATTATTTGTCAGATAGAATGAAAAGAGATATTGCTGATTTTACCATGAAATGTTTGACATGTCAACAGGTTAAAGAAAATCTGCAGTTACTAAAGCGGATGCTTCTGCCTTTGACAATGCCAGAGTGGAAGTGAGAGAATTTATACTTGGAATATTTGGTGGGACTACCTAAGACATATCAGGTTAACAAAGAAATTTGATTTATTGTTATCAGTAGAAAAAATCTGCACATTTTCATTCTAATCAGGATACAATGTATTTGGATCAGATTTCTAGGCAATACCTTAAAAAGATTGTCAGTTTACATTGAGTTCATCTTTCCATTGTTTCTTACCAGGATCCTAGGTTCACTTCTAACTTTTGGAAGGGTCTTCAGTAGTCAGTGGGAAAATAATCAAATTTTAGTATATATTTTCATCCTCAACATGATGGGTAGTCAGAAAAAATGATTTAGACTATGAATGATATGATTTAAGCTTTTTCAGTGGACTATTAGGGATGTTGGTATCATTATCATTATTTAGTTGAGTTTTCTTATAATAACAGTTTTCATTAAGGTATATAGAAGGAACATTATGAGTCACTATATGGGAATCGGTGTCAGACACCAGTGTTTTGAGATGAAGTTGGTGAAGTCAAGTTGAAGGGGGTAGAATTATTATAGAAAGTGGTTGAGAAAGTGAAAGTGATCCAGTGGCATGTGGGGATAACTCTATGTAGGAATAATTTTTATGCAGATAACAGAAGGAAAGACTTATCTTTTGGGGTAGGTGACCATGCTTTTTTATAATATCTCCTTGGAAATGTGTGATGCGTTTCTGTATGAAAATAAATCTAATTCCATGGTTCATTGGTCCATTCAAAATCCTAGAGATATATGGAATAGTATCATATCGAGTTTCTTTGCCTCTAAGTATGTCTCAGGTACATAATTATTTTCATGTTTTAATGTCGAGGAAGTATATTCCAGATTCATCACATGTCTTCATCCAAGAAGCAATTCTGCTGGATGAGAACCTTTCTTATGAAGAGAATCCAGTTCAGATTCATGATTGAAGGGAACAAGTATTGTAGAATAAGGTATTTCCCCAGGTAAAGGTTTTTTGGAGAAACCACATGATTGAAGAAATAACATGGGAGTTTGAAAAAGATAAGATGGGAAAATACCCTCACTTTATTAATAAGTAAATAAAATTTCGAGGACGCAATTTCCAGAATGTGGGGATAATGTATACCCCATGTTTTTCAAAAAATAAATTTAAATGCATGATGTTTTTTTATGTAAATATTTATAACTAGAAATTAAAAATAATTTTCCCACTTGTATGTTTTGAATTTTGAAAAATGATAATCATCAATTGCGTTCAGTATGTTATTTGAGTCTAATAGAAAAAAAATTATTTTTAATGAAAAGTAAAATATGATAAAATATGCTAAATACTAAATACAATATTTACAGAATCATAAGTGATTCTAGATGTTCTCATGTTTTGAAAATATTCTTAATTAATCTTCTACTCCTCCCCCACTTATTAATAGAAATAAAAACATTGTTTGCGGTGTGTTGAATTAATAACATCATGGACGACATGATTTCAATTTTCTTTAATTCCATCAAGTATGGTCATGAAAATATTTGTATGGTTGAACCAGGTTATAATATATATATTATGCCACATTCATGGTTTTTAAATTCTTTTGAACACATGGTTTTAATTTGTAAAACAAAATGAGGTGATTATTATCAATGAACTGCAAAAATGATCTAAAGAAACATTATTTATGTTTTAACTTATGATTCATCCTCATGTAAGAATTAAAAATGTTAAATGGTCTAATTCATGGTTCTATAAATTTTTAAAAACTAATCCATTCCAATTATAAATTGTCACTTCCAACTGACAAAAAAAAATCCATCATGAGCCGATCATGGAAATCATGTGATGGACTCACCCAAAACAGTGAAAGGAACAAAATACTAACAGTTAAAGGGTGAAATGATATAATGAAATGACAATATAAGGTATTATAGGGATGGATATTATTATTTAATATATTAATAACACAATTTTAATTATTATATAGGATGTTTAAATGATTTTATGTTATTAAAATATGAGGTAAGGGAATTATTAACCCGACTTCCATCATTTGGGTTAACCTTATACATCAATATTTATGTTGACATTAAATTTTGTGTGTGAAGAATTATTATTACATTATGTAGTATTATGTGTATTTACATAGTATATAACGATTATATTTACTCTATTAAGTCTCACTTCAATTATATGATTCATGTAAGGGGATTTCCTTTTAAAATCCTCTTTATAAATTACGTTTTAAAAATTTTCAAAGTCAATGTATTTATGAAATTATTCATGTTGTATGATTGTGTTATGGTTAATGAGATTTATTTATTATTAATGGTGGGAAATATATTTTCATCCAATGCATTGGTTTTGTGCACGTTAGAGATCATCTGTATGGTTACTACAAGTGTAACTACAATGGTTACACAAATTGTAAGGTAGTCGTGAGGTTAACGAAATTGTTAGGTAGCAGAGAGGGATACAATATTATGTAAGTAATACCCAAAAATACCTTTATGGTTACATTTTTTTCTTATTTTTGTGTGTATCTAGTGTAAATATCATGTTTCCTATAGTAAGTATATATGGGTGACATATAAATCTTTTGAAAATAATTTCATATGTTACTAGTTTTCATTAACTAATGTGTTCTTTCCTTATTTTTATATCTCTTACTGAGATTTTGTTCTCATCCCAAGTTATTAAGTGATTTTCATAGGATATAAGGATGTGTATGTAAAAGAACGATTCTAGTTTATATGGTTGTATATTAGTCAAATAAATCATTTTTTATGCATTAATGATTAATATTTTGAAAAAAATTGGAAACTGTTTTTATGGTATCCAATCTTTAACAATGTGCAATTTTATGAATATATTATGTCATATTTCTCTAAATACCTAAAAATGAAAAGATAATAAATTTAAAAGGAAGAGTTTTATTGACTAAAATCAATATTATGTAATTTAATAAAGTTGGGTCCTTATAATAAATTTTTGTCTCCCTTATGAGTTAATTGTTGTAGATTTATATGGATCTTTTATTGGAGTGGAAATATTTGATTACTCTGTCGATGTTGTAGAATACCCACATTTTCATTTCATGAATTCAAAGAATGACCTATCGGGCATTAATGTTGATGAAATGAAGTATGAAACTTTATTGATAAGATATCTAGACAATAGGATTATATTAAATATTGATTGTTTGTAGAAGGTTTTTACCACTATAGAATCAACTAAATATTTTATAGTTATGTTGATGTGTTTCATGACACTGATCATCAAATTTTTGTTTGTTATCCTAATGTAAGTTATAATTATTCCTAGATATCCACATACAAGGTGTATCCATATTATCAGTTAAATTATATTTTAATTTATCATTTAAATAAATATTATTCCTAAAAGATGGATTAATAATTATTATGTATGTCTTGATCACATTAATATTCACTAATAATGAATACTTTTATTCTCATATAACCAACTTCTATGGATTTAGGGGGTATATTCAAAAAAATGACACACAGAATCATCAAAAAGAAAAATCAAAAAAAAATTATTAGTAGAACAAACCGTCAAACATTAAAAAATAAAAAATAATTCCTTGATTAATATACCCATGATTCCAATGGTCTATATTTTCATGAAAATACCCTTTTATCATATTCAATATAGAATCATGAATAATCTTATAAAACAAAAATTAATTTTTTATAGATTTTTATAAAATGATAAACTAAAAATATTTCACACCAATGTGTTGGAGAATAACATTGATATATAAGAAAACCCACGGGGGATATTTTTTTACGTCTTCATGGGATGTTTATCATGTATATTTTAATTTCCTGATCCAAAGTAAATGTATATGAGTATTATGAGCATAATAACATTTATTCATATAGGAATTACAAAAAATATTATAGGAAATTTTTATATCTTCTATGAAATGACTGGGGATTGAAACATATATATTTTCGAAATCTTCTTCGACCCATAAATCCTCATCTTCGTCGAACTATAGAATGGAATCATATATAAAAACTAAACTAACAATATGGATTGGATATTTCAAAGTCTCATATAATTTAGGAAGTCTATAAATGACATAATGATTCGGTACATGATCTTCCAAGGTTTTATCCTAAATCGTTGCAACATCAAACCAGTCTCAGTATTCATGATTATACCAATGAACGAACACCTTAACTATTTTTCTTGATGACTTGGCCAATATAGGTTTAAAAATATTTGAGTAGTCTAATCACCATCTTCTTTTTCATATGTAGTGGGAGGTCCCTTTGGTTGATAACATTAATTCCATCGAATATTATTTGGTATAATATATTTTTGATTTGATTATTAAATTAACATTTATTTGAATTGTAATAATTATTATGTTTAATATTTATGATTTATTTTTATCCTTTATATTCACATGTTAAAAAAATAGTTTTTTATGTAGAAATTAAATAAATATATATCCACTAGTTTGTAAAAATAAAATTTATTTATTCAATAAATAATATAGCGATAATTATTTGTCTAACTAAAATTTTATTATTTATATTTTGATAAATTAGATGGTGTATTGACAGGATGACTTAAGAGTGTATGAGAAATTATATTTATAACCATTATTTTTGTTCCTTTTAAGGAGATATTATTATTATTATTTGTCATGGGATTTCATTAAGGTTCAATTAATTGGTAATATGGGTTTTCAAAACAACTTATTTTTTAAGAAATAAATATAAACAAAATTATATCAAAATTTTTAATGAGGCGAATCATTGAGAAAATCATATTTAATCTCTATATTTTTCTTTTCAAAAACCTAAATTGATGTTCAAAATAAATTTCTCAAGAATACATGGCAATGATCCTCCTCCTCTATCATAATAAATTTAGATAAATTGGTAGATTTTTAAAATTTAATAATAATTCTCGTTCCAATCGATGGTGAATTACCAAATTGTTTTAGATATACCTCTCTAGCACACAATATTCTAATGATGGCATTCCAGCATTCTTGGATGCCATCTGGTACCACATTCCGGATTAAATATTTTCATTATAATCATAATGAAGTTATGAAAATTATGATCACCTAATGTGATAATTAAAAATTAATTTCATGATTAGTCAATTTTATTAATATTGTTGATTTTTATATTATATTTGAATGTCCACCACATTAATTCTTTTAGGATTTATGTGATCCAATTTTATGGAATAATATTAACAACAAAACAAAATAATGTGATAGCTCATGGGTAAAATATCTATTGTTACACCTCAAAAACGTTAGGATGGATGATATTAAGTTCATTTTGGGAGTGAATAACGATTATATAAGTTAGTTGGGAAAGGGAAACTCCTTTTAGGGTGAGTAAATTCCACTGAAATTGATCTTTCATGATGTTACTAATAATAAGACAAATATTTTTAGGTGTTGGACTATCAAAAAGTGGTCAAGATATACCAATGAAATAATGTATATCATAAAATATAACATAACTATGTGATTGGGTGTATCTCAATTAATATATATATATTTATACCCTTTTCCACAACAGAAAAAATAAGTGGTGGAAAGATCATTGTGAAAAAATAATGTGGGGGTCCATCATAACAAATCATATGTGCTAGTGCCACACTGGTTTTATGTAGAGGAGAAGTCTTTACAAAGAACTTACATTGTTTTCTTACTCCATATCATATGATTGATTTAAAATCAACCAGATGAAATTTACATAGTGGTACTCAAAATATGATTTTGAAAATGTTATAAATTTTCTTATACATTTTGTTACGAAAAGTAAATCATTTTTGAAATTTGTTTCAGGGTAGTTCTTGTGGGAAAATTTCAGAATTTCTCATCTCTTCATCTATCTAATTTTAACCTCATAGAAAGTTAATGGATAAAAATTTGGCCTACCGTGACATCACAAACTATTACTTATAAAATAAAAGTCGCTTGACATAATGGACACCCATCAAGATTCCTCCTGTAGCACCTTACTATAAATAAATCAAGAAACGAAAATTAAATCCCCTCCTGATTCCATAAATCTATATTATTTAAAATTAATTCATGTAATAATTAGGTTGTTCCATAAGGATATCAAAAATTTTGCCTAATTTTTTTACGAGTCATGTGTTTTTTCCCATTACAATATTAATTTAAAATGGAGGTGTCGTTTTTTATACAGTAATGAGTTATCTACTCTCAATGGTTCTCTTTGATTATTTTCCATCAATTATCACTTTCAATGTTTTAATGGTGTTTTTAAAAAAATATATTTTTAAAGATCATATGTTGTATTTTCATATCCCATACCAATGTTTACAAATATCAACAATTTCTCAACCATGTTATTATTAATTGTTTCCAAAAATTAAGGGATCCATGTTCATCTTAGGAACCTATTTAATTTTCCATAAATGTTATCAAAAAACATCAATAAAAATTGTTAACAATAAAATTCATGTCAGGTATTTCACATATGAATTATAAATCATAAACAACACAAAATTAATAATTCCCATATTCCTATTACCTATTATTAATTTTCACAACCATAAACAACTTATCAAAAAAATTGTTTAGTATGTATTTACAATATTCATTATCAATTAATAAATTTCAAATATACTTGTATTTCCCACTTTTTTAAAGACATTCACAAATATAAATACTAAAAAAAATTCCCAACCATTCTCTCCTATTAATATATAATTAAAATTATCTTGGTCAGATAATATATTCACAGTAATTCATATATTATCATCTCATTGAATAATTTTTATCATTTATAATATACAAATTTTTAAATCATTTCAAATATTCAAATAGAATATTTATATCACTCATTGAAAATTTAAATTCATCCTTTTAATTTTTTTCAATTTTTAACCCTACATGATCAAATTTAATGTAAATTTTATTATTTCAAGTTTTAGTAATCATTAACACCTAAAATATAATATAACATATTATAATTTCACAATAATATTCCATAAAACAATTTATATCAATTTATATTATTCATTATGTATAATACTATTCAATAAACATCATAACTCATCTCATTTGAATGATTTATTAAAAGTAGTAATTTATTAAATTCTATGTGTATTATTTAATTACAACACTAATCTAACCATTACATAATTCTCATAGATTATTATTATATATCTACACATAACAAATAAACAAAATCATGGTAAATTCAAAATAATTTTTGACATGATGAATGATTGAGTGAACTACCAACAATAAATAATGAATTTTATTACTAAATCCTTCTTTTATCACCACAAACTACCTTTCTAAATATCAATCCTTTTTCATCTGTTTTATTTCCAATAATCCTTGACCCCAAAATTCTTTGATTTCGGTCTCTCTATCTTGACGTAACTGATGAAAACAGATTTTCCCACCAAAAACTAATTGTGTAAAATACATTACAACTTTTTGGTTCTATTCTATTCCCCCGTATATAATTATCATTTATAATAATGACTATAAATTAATCATCACATTTTATTTCTATTAAAATGACAAATTAAATTAACCATTTTTATTCATACAAATTTCAATTTCATCATTTGAAAAACAATATGACCCAACTATCTATAAATTTTCCTCAATAAAGATATTAAATGAAATATCCTTAATATTTTATAACATATTTTAAAAATATAATCCAAAAAAATTATTCATTTCTTCTTCAAAAAAATAATTTCAAAATTCTAATATTTCAACAAATGTTATGTGAAAAAACAACCACCATTGAAAATGGATAAACCACCAGCCAAGGGTAAATATAATGTCTTTGATTCAATATTATATTAAAAATGTAATTTTAATAATGAAAAATTAACAGTTTACCATTAATAAGAAAAAATCCTTAAAATTTAATATATATTTAAAATTTATAATTTTTAGCCTCACAAAATGATGGAAACTTTTAATTTGCACCATATAAAAATTTAAGACGAGATCCATGATTTAAATAATATTTGATTATATTTAAATTTTTTATCAATAAATAATTATTTATGATTAAAATCATTACATTTATATCATATATTAATCATAGATAGTTTAGTGGAAAAATTTTTACCTAAATTTTTCATATGGATTGTCCCATATTTTCCCTTTAGAACCCTATATTAAACGTTCAATAACTAAGTGTATCCTAAACATCAAATAATTTTATTATCACCTAAAAAAACTTGGGTAACCAATAATTTTTTAATTTAAGTTAAGATAATTCATAGATTATGAATCTTATTAGTGTCACCTATTATGAACCGTCATGGTCATAAAAAGTGTTTTCATAGGAAAAAATATAACACTTTGTATTTTAAGGGGGTTTTTAATGTATCTCTTCATTGTGTCTTCTATTCCCACCAAGAATGATTTATTCTGAAAATATATTTAGTATATAATAAAATTTATTAATTATTATATTATAATAAAATTTATGTATACCACTTTATTATACTAATAATTTGATTTACATATCCAAAAATAAAAGTTAAATATATCAACACATATCTAAATTATTCTCTTATATATTTCATGTGAATCCCATTGTAGTAATATTTTAAAATTATAAAAAACTAAAATACCCATGAGATTAATTATTATGTGGCTAATTGCCCAAGCCTCTTTTATAGAATATAGCCTTATCTATCAGTCCAATAACAGGTTTGAACCTTATTCTCACTATATATGCATATATAATTATGAGATACCTTAAATATGAGAAAAAACTAATGGCTAATATTTATAAATCATAACCTAATTTTATAATTGTGTTCATAACATAAGAAAAATTATTGTCTTTCCTGAATATTACTAAATGTTACGTCGTACAAATTATCATTCTATTTATATAAATGGTTTCAAATTCAGAAGATATAGTTTAAATAATTTTAATTAAATATTATATATATTAAGAATAAAAACACATAATGTTGAAGAATATTTTTTCTAGATATTATAAAAAATAAAAAAACAATTCCAATATTCAGACATAATATATTCAATTAAAAATATTTCTAAAACAATGAAATTATAAAATTTTATAATGTATACATGATTATATTAACATTAAAAAACATATAAATTTAATAAAATAATACTTAGATCTAAAATATAATCACACCATATTTTAAAATTTAATGGAATCAGAAAAACTCATTAAATTTAAAATAAATTTTTCTGTATGAAATATTATCTTTTCATATTAAAAACTTTTTGAACACAACAAATTAATATTTTTTGAATTTTATAATATTTTAATATCAATTATTTTATATTTTTTAAATCATTGATTAAATCCCCTAAAATGTGTGTTCTTTGTTTATATAAATATCCAAACAATTTCATTTCAAACAAATAACATATATTAATAATGAATTAAAACGTTATAAAATTATATAAAATAGGCAATATTTATCCTTATTTTGAAATTTATAACTTTTTAAATTAATAAACCATTTAGATTAAATTTAAACATTGATAAAATCCACTAAAACAATTTTCTCAATAGATCACTATAAAAAATCATGTGTCTTTTTTTACCACAATGTGGTTCTCCACATATGTAGACCATTTCTAAATGAATTGTGTTATTTTTTATTTATATAAGTTATTTTAAAAAAATACTTAAAATAAATTATTTTTAACCATGACATGATTTTATTATGTTATGTTGTGGTTTTTTATATATAAAAGTAATTACTATAAAAACTATACGCATTAATGTTAGAAGAACTATTTGGGAAAAAAATCGGTTCACTATATTTTGAAAAATGTTATTTTATAATATTCATTAACCATTTTAATTATATTTGGAAACACATCATCGGTTCCAGAATCAAAATAATCTATAACTACTATAAATATATTATTTCATGGATCTACAAAAAAAATTTCTAGATAGTAAATATTTTTAATATTTAATCAAAATGAAAATAAAGAAACTAAATTTTTAATATAAGATTCTTGTGGGGATAAAACATGTCTCTGTTCCATGAAAATACCAATTAAAACATATTATATATTATTTACCCATAGTTATATAAAATTTAATGTAATAAATTAAATATTAACACACTAGTTCATATTGTTTGATCTCAAACATGCTAATCACTTCTATAAATATATAAATTGACAACCATAAGAATTAACCAATATAAAAACTCCTCTAAAGTTATAAATGGGTTATATAAATAATTTAAATTATTAAGTAGGATTTCCCACTCACTATTAACATTCTAGAAATGATGAGTTAAATAAATGAGTGAAATATAAGTTCTAGAGAAAATAGTTTTCCAATATGTAAAAATCATAAAATTTATGTATAGTTTTAAAAGGATTGAATATATTTATATAGACCTGCAAATATTATTCCTAGATTATCAAATTAATTTGTAATATTTTAACAGAATTCATATGTTTCATAGATGGTCTTAACAGAATTATAATATTAAATGACCAATTAATCCTTAAAATATAAAAATAAACACTTTAAAATTTTCAAAATCTATTATAAAAATAAATTATACATATTATGTATATATCATAACAAAATAAAATGATTTCCAAAATAAAAGTTGATTGAATTTTTATGTTATCTCAAAACCAAATGATTCAAGAATTAAAAATAGAATACAACTATGAACTTGTAAATTTCAGTATGCCAAGGTTGTATTTGACATAAACTATGATGTATTTAATACTAATAATATAGGATTTATCTATAATAAATACCTCAAAAATTTTCAATGAAATTACTATAATATTCAAGAACATAATATAAAAAAAATAAATCATTTCCTAATACCAACTATAAGAACTCATTACTGATACACATATTTTATAACATGTTTACATAAAATCCAATAAATATTTATTGAAAAAAAATTTCCAAAAGCTTAAAGATTATTTTTATTAAATATTAGGAATATTATAAAATCATTTATCATAATTATATATAATTTAAAATGTGTAATCATAATTGTGTCAGTATAAACCATTATATTTTTACAACATCTGAATCTCTTTGATATATCATCAAAATAATGGTTGGGATAAAAGAAAAAAATTGGGATTGTTGTAAGGAAATATATGGAGCATAATAAATATATATATATTTTTTATTATTGTGTAAATAATAATAGATAAAAAATATAAAGAATATTAAAACATTACATTGTAATGTGGAATAAATATAAAATATTTCATCTCAATTAAAAGTAAAGTCTCACTTCTAAGATATCATAATATAGTGTGTCAAGATCACATCTCATTCACTATATATAATAACCCATTGGTTATAAATATTACCCAATTGAATTTGGAGTTTTATAATTCGACGTTACCCAATCACATCAAAAAATTTAATTTTATACTATTTTATATAATGTTAAAATAATATAAAGAAGTCATATCAAAAATTGAATGTCATAACAAGATAACCCTTGGAAAAATATACTTTATATAGAGTCATTATGTATCATAAAAAAATATTCACTTAAAGAAAAATATGTATCTAAACCGAATAATAATGGATGAATAGTGAGAGGAATTTGAGATTTATAATAATCATGTCATATACGAAATAAATTGAGATCTAAGGGAAATAATTAAATAATACAAGGAACCTTGAATGAGTTTAAAAGGAAGTCCATTACTAACAACATATGGTATTGACTCACCATCAACAAAGCAAATCATGAAAAAGATGCACATTCTATCCAAAAAATAAAAGCAATGTATTATTTCTTAAATTTAATAATGATAAAAAACTACAAAATTAGAAGATATAAAATCAATAAATGTATCATGAAATTATGGAATGTGGAGAGTAGTTCCCCTTACCTCAAGTATCAACTTTATTAAAATTAACCTCTATATATCTATATAATAATATTTTATTTCTTATTTTCTTACATAATAATCTTATACATTTTTTTACATATTATTATTTGTTGTTATTAAATTTTAATTCATTTTTCATCCCTATTAATTAAAAATCCCATTTGATAATGTATGTTCATTTGGTTTGAAAGTTTCATAAGTATGATGGTATCATTATTTTTTCTCCAACCAAGAATTCATCAACTCATGATTTGTCGAGGTAAAAATATTATAGTATTATATATGATCAATATTATCATAGTTTTTTCATAACTGTTTTGTTTACTTTTTAGTTAATTTGTTATATAATATTTTCATTTAGATGGATTTACAGGTCAGGATTAACCTTTTTATTATAATCATTTCAATAATAATTTTACCATTACAAAATTATAATAATAATTTAATTTAAAACTAATTTACTATATATATATTACATGTTTATATATATTCTTAAAAATACCCAATAGATATGAAATGACATCTCTATTTATGTTGTATAAACTGGTCATAAAATTAATTATATTTGAAAATAATTTAAAAATGAATACCTAATTTTATATTTATTAAATTCAGAAAGTTTTCTAACACCAATTTTCTATATTTACAATGATTAATTAGATTAAAAATTATTTATTAAATGAAATAAAACACAGGTGGTTGGATATGATCATATTGCGACCTATTTGAATCCAACCCTCTTTTATTTGATTTATGACATAAGTGTGTGATCAAGGTTTTGAAAAATATATCACCAACATTGATAATTTGATTATTATAATTATTTGAATAACAATAATTAAAATTAATATGTTTTCAAATTTAAGAATTATGTGTGGTGGGTGGGTTATTTATAAGTATATTGGGAGAGTATTTCTGAATAAACAATTATATTTTACTCAAGACAATCAGATGTGATTTATTATTCATTAATAATGATAAAAATATTTAATAGTGGTTTATATAATATATTTTTTATATAAATTCACTAAAAAATAATATAATCTGCACACTAATATTCTAAATAAAATATTTATATTGTGTTTCTCTTTTACCTTCATAATTTTACTATTTAATTTGAAAGATATATTTCAATGCTTAACTAATTTTGATAGTTAGATTCAAAAATTTAATATTATATTATTAGAATAAATTTATAAATGAGATAAATCCTTTATTAAAATTGAAAAAAATCATAATGGATTCATGGATAATTATGAAACACATATACAAATAATTGTATCATTACACATTATTTAGTCAAATTTAATTAAAACATTATATTTATTAAAAAAATTAATAATATACAAGATTTTTATAATATAATCATTTTATTATATATATATATGGTATTCATTTAAAGATATGATTAGTATAAAATGTACTTATAATAGTCACTATAGAATTTCATTGATCAAGATTATATTATAATGATAATTTATTAAATGGCTACCACACACATAAAAATTTTCATATATCTTATTAATTTTATATATATACACATTAAATATACCTTTTTTAGTTTTATTATTTATCTATAAAGTATCTATAATTCTTTTATAATATGTTTATCTTGTTTTGGATATTTTTTCCTCAATAAATTATTCATCCCAGTTATGATATTTTTAGGTGACCACAAGGTTGATAATTTACAACATCTCATCGTGATACTTTTTATATTCTTATTTTTTTAACATCTACCAATAATATGAAATGCCTTTGTATTGTAACATTCTATTATCAATAAATAATATAAGGATTATTTTCATATAACATATATTTTGTTTTTTTATGATTCAAATTTATAATCAGCTTGGGATACTTATAAATAATAACATATATGGGTTATGATATAAAATTTCATATGAAAAAATTTGTTCATTATTGATCCACAATAATTTAAGGATCATGATAATGGTGATAATAAAAGATTTATTTCAATTAGATGGATCACAATCACATTAAATCAATTCCACTCATTTTTATGTGGGGTAAATTATAGGGATTATAATATGGTAATTAGGATATTATAGTTTTTCTATATTATATAGTGTTATTAAAATATGCCTTATATTATATTACATCATTTGAGAGATGTTAATGTGATTGAAATATTAATAGAAGGTTGGAAATTACACAATATAGGATTTAAATTAATGATTTATTTGGTGTTTTGGAAGTAAATTGCATTGTATAGTACATAAATATCATGTGAGTGGGAACATGTTTTTATTATTTTATCTATATCTCCAAAGATTTTAATCCCTTTTCATTATAAAATAGCATAGCAATACTTTTTATGATGTTTTCAGGAAAGTGAATTTTCAAAAAAATTTGTGTACCAAAAGATATTATTAGTGAAACTGAATTACAATTATATATTTCTAAATATATTTCATTGAATTATTATGTGAATATGTATGGAAATAGAATCACATACCACCTAAAAAATTATTTACTTTTAATATTCACCAATTTTAATGTAATCAATTTAAGAACAAACAATGATATTTTTTATAAAGGGTTGGTCAACTGAGTTACAAACAACATTTAGGGATAACATCGCATAATTAAAAACACACATTTAAATTTCATCATAAAAATTAATTCAATGAAAGAAATATCATTTATAAATGGAATTATAGAACATTTATATTTTTGGTTTGTGATAACATTGAATTATACTTGAGAGAGGAGGTTATTACGATTAAATGATTTAGAGAAGATAAGAAGTGACACACATAAGAAATCATTGATATTAATGGAATTTAATAAGGAATTGTAATATATATATTTTCTATATAGAATTTCTAATGAATGAAAACAAGTGTTATTATTCAATTTCATATGGAAACAATTTCTGTGAAAATCAAAATCATTTTGGTTTCAGTAATTCTCTGTGTTAAAGTTATATCATTAAAACATTTTGGAAACCATTGGTGATAAGAAAATTAAATTTATTTTTAACAAGTATATGACAAAAAACAAGTTAAAAAGAATATACAATAATCAAATATTCATATCACATTTTGAGGAGAAACTTATTGATGATATAATGTTTAAGGAAAAAATCATTGTCCCTTATTACGAAGTAACCCAATATTGAGATTATTTTCATTACTGATTTTCTCAACATTTTAAATTTGTAAAATTCATTTATCCTTATCTCAATATGTTTTTTAATATAATAAATCATAATATTAATATCTGATATGGGAATCCACCTACCAACACTATAAGGGAGAACATATAACACACAGGGGGAATTCTAATACTCATTCCTTTCATTTACTATATAAACACAAAATTTTTACAATAATTTCTGAACATCCCTATATTGAAATAATATAAATGATAAATTATTTATTCTATGTGTGCCTCATTTGATGTATGGTTATAAAATCAATAGTTTTAAAATCAATCCCCGATAATAAGACATGCTTATTTAGGATTCATCTAATTCCATATTTTGGTCAAAAAATTTATTTAATTATGAAAATTATAGATACATAATCTCATTTAAATTAATGTAATGGGTTGATAAAATATTAATATTGATAATATATTGGATTTTTAAGATTCAATTTCCAAAACTAATCCTAAAAATTAATTCTTGATATTAATATTTAGTTGACGTTCTATGTACAATTGGATGAAAATTTAAAAATATAGTGTGTACTTTGGTATATGTATATGTAAAAAAATTTAATAAAATGGAAAAAATTTAATGGGAGTTGATATGCCTTTGTTCATTTTTTATTTATAGTTCACTGTATAATGGGATGATTTTGGTTTGATTATCTTGTATTATTATATTTTATCCCTTATTAATTTTACTGTTGATATTTTATTATACCAATACACATTTTGAATTAACTAAAATACAATTTCTCGAGTGGAAAGATATTATTTAAAACATGGTGCGTCATAGGTTTTATACTGGAACATATAAAAAGAATATGAAATAGAAAACTCATATAAAAGTGTGTTTTGAATGTTCCAAAATCCAATATATGGTGGGTATAAAGGGAACAAATTTCACAAATAAATTATAATATACCATTAATATAACTTTTTAACGTATCGTGCATCTATACACCTTAACATTGAATTTTAAGGTTGATAGAGATGTCTGGGGATGTCTGGGGTAAGGAATGAGGTGTTATAGATGATATTATTGGTGGGGTATCGAATTTATTAAGGACTATGTGTGTTGTGTAATTGTAAATTGGTTAAAAAATGGGGGTATTATAGTATAGGATGATGTATCATTATAAAAGAGTTGGTGATCTGAGGAATCTAATTTGGTGATAGACTCATTCTGTGATTATTTTTTGATGTATTGTATAATTGTGATAATATTGTTGTAGTTTGTGGTGTTTTAATGGGTCATAAATTATTTAAGGTAATTTTTAGATGAGGCACATCACATAATGGACCATTATATTTGATTGTGTGGGTGTAATGTTGTGAATTATTGGTTCCTCCATTTTTTTGATCATTACAATGCAATGACATGTGTCCTAATTACAATGATTAATGTGTTCATATGTTTTTAAATGATAAATATTAATTGTTAAAATTAAATTATAATTTTAGTTTAAATATTGATTTACATTTAGAGTTAGTTGTTAGATGATGAAATCTTATGATTTTTAGGGTATGATAAATGATTCGGGTGTGATTTCAAGAGTTTTGGGGTGTCAAAATGATTGGACCATTATTATTTTTGAATAGAATGACATAATGGGAACTTTCTGGGAGGACACTAGGTATTATATGGACTTGTAAGGGGACCTGGTATCCTAGGGGTTCCAACAGGTAGCTGGTGGTACATGATTGGGTACTTTTTATCTTCAAGGTATGTCTTTTTAGTGATGTATTTTTTTCTCCATCAACCATCAAAGTTTCTTTTCTCCCATATAATTTAAATTTCATTTACTGCATTTTCATTGGATCCCCTTAGTGTATCTTCTTTGATTCCACTTCACCCTCCTTTATCCAATTTGATTCAAGGTGAAACCAGGGGTTTTTTCATGTTAATTTCAAAGTAAATCCAAACCTTTGTCTCTTATAACCCATCTACATTATTTTTATATTATCCCACATTGGATAATTTGAATTTTGGAGATAAATTCAATTGATTCACAGTTTAATTCATTCAAAATGGTCATCATTAATTGATTTTTAAATTAATGATCTTTAATTTAGTTTATCTCAACATTTTCATCGCTATTTTGTGGAAGGGTATTGAGGTAATTATTGTCAATATTTTTTTTCGATTTAAGGGGGAATTTTTTTAATCATTTCTTGTATTAATATTGGGATTTTTTATTTTTTATTTTTGGATGTATTTTAGAAAATAGAATCATTTTTTCTCTTGTATTTTTTTAATAATTTATTATGGGGATTTTATTGTAAAATTTGTTTTGACATTGAAAATAATTTTAGTGGTTCTTATATTATTCTTATTAAACATGTGTATTTACAAAGTACATATATTCTTTTTTAGGGGGTCTCTAGCCTCTATGTGATTCTCATGAAATACAAATAACATGTCAATTTTTATTTCTCAAAAAATAATAATAAATAATTCCTTATATTTTTTAAAGTAAACTAATGGATTTTGAATTACATATTTTTAATAAATATTAAAATATTTTCAGTGACTTCTAATGGGTCTAATTTGGATAATTATCTTATTCTTATTTCTTTAATAGAATTCATTATGACGACATGTATTTGGTTATTCTCTTGTAATCCTTTCCCTTTATAGTTAATGTTTCTGTAAAATAAGTTATTTGACCTATGATTTGGTTATGACAGAAAACCATATTTTAAAAGAATAGTCATACACATTATTTGATATTAACATTCAGTTGGAATGAAATCATTTGGTGTGCCTATACTTTCAACCCTTCGTTGAACAACTTATTAGTTTTGTATTTATTTAGAGGATAATATCTATAGGTTATTTTAAATATTGATAAAGTATGCATTCTAACTTTTCTTATATAAATGGTATTCATCCCATTCCCTATGAATAATAAAAAATATATGTCAAAAAACTATAGATATCCCTTGATTTAAAAAGGGTTTTAGTGATTCTTTAATGGTTGGGTCAATTATTTGAGAGGAAGTCCTTTATAATGTAAATCCTAATGGTTTATGTTATTACCCAAATGATTTGGAATGTGATGATCAAAATGGGTTCTCTGTGAATTAAGACAAGTTAAATTTTATATAAAAACCACGTTTTTTTATTTTTTAAATATTATTTTAAATAATCAACTTTCTCCTTTTAATGGATTTAAAGCGAATTGTTTATAACAACACTCCCAATTTCACATATTTCAATTTTAAATTCAAAACCATTGTTTCATAAATTTGTGTTGTGAGAGCATTCTCAAATATTTTCAACTTGTATGTTGGTTTCCATACTTTATTTTGGTTAGGTATTTTTATGACTTAATTAAGTCAAGAATGTGTATTTAATAATTAGGGTGGCTTCCTTGATGGAAAAAATATCACATTAAACCAAGAAGCTATTTTAAATGTTTTAATAATATTTGATATTTAAATGTGGACTTTTAAATACTAGTTATCATAGATTGTCATTTAGGATCATATACCTAAGATTATTTTTTATTCTGTGTCAACTATATCATGGAAGCTAATATTGTTCGGATCTAGATACTACCTTATTTGAACTATCCACATTATGTCAAGAAATATAATTTCTAACTTGGAACATTACTCGTATAGAATCTTCCATTGGTTGTCTTAAGAGTTGAATATATCATACCTTAAAAAATGGATTTTCATTTGCTTTCATAAAAACTAAAATGTTTTTTATGTTTGATAATATTTCTAGTTTTTTATTTGTATAAAATATGGATGTTTCTATTAATATATATTAGAATTATGATGGGTTGTTTATAATAAGAATTACAATTTATTAAAATCTTTTTTACTTCTACTGGGAATGGATCTTGACAATTGTTATTTTGTAGAGAAGGATTATTTTTTATTGAACATGTCCATTATTAGGAATTACATATAGAATTTCCTTTGGATATACTATATAATGTTTATTCCTTTATGATATAGATTGAATAATTCTATGATGTGGAAAATTTTTGTTATAGATTTTTGGAAATGTTATTTTTTTTATTATATATATATTAATCTAATGGGATGGGATATGAATCCCATACTGGGTATAAAAGTTGATTTTAGGGGTTTTTAACATACTTGTTATGTTGAACTATATTTTTATTGATTGAGATTTTTTACTTTCGGTTCAGAGTATGTCAATGCCAATGGGTGTGGTTTTAAAAAGGAATCAGATTGTGTGATGTCTACAATACCATTTCAATATAGGAATGGTACATTCATGAAATAAAATATGACTAAGAATAATCCCTAAATCTAGTTTTATGGTTTCAATGGAATCCATGATGTGTATATTATTCTTGTCTTGTAGTAGTTTCTATGTTTTATTAATTGAGGTTACCTGATTTTCAATCTACATTTAATTAGAGGGATTAATATCCTGAAATGATGCCTCAAGAAATGAATTATTATTCAAAGTGTGTATTATTATTTTCTATGATCCTATTTTTATAGCTTTTGTCTATTTCCTTGTTTTATGTACTTATTTTGTTTAGTGTGATAATTCTATTTTCATTTTCATCACTTCTATGTGAATTTTAAGTGGTCTTGTTATGTTTTTAAAAGATATATTTGAATGTGATGATTCTTTTTATGTTCGACCTTCTTGATCACTTGGATGATTATCTAATAGAAACCATATTGTTAATTGGTTGTGTTTAGGAGTGAGAGTTTAATGGTTTATGTGTTAATATAACTTCACTTCAGACCACTTTTTTATGGAATTGAATTATAAGATATGAGAATTGTAATTATGTCCCCTTTTTCCTTCTCCTGTTCTCCATTTCACCCCTTAATATTTGAATTTCTTCACGCCTTGAGTGGGACAGTGTTTTTTGGTAGCTGGTACCACTTATATCCAATAGAAGTCAAACCACTATTTCTCATGGTTTTATATCTTGTATTATAAATTTATTTTTATTCTTTTTGATTATAACTATTTTTGTTACTAAAAGAAATTTTGAGAAAATATGTTTTCAACAAATTTTTGTAAAACAATGTTTTGTTTATGTCATTAGGAAATGGGATTTAACATTATATTTTTGAATGATAAAGGGTTGTTTGGAATAGTATATGAAATTTGAAAATACCATCAAAATTTATTTTATATAAGAAATGTATCAAGGACTTTTATACCAAGGTGGATGATTTAGTATTTAACCATGTCAGTTGAGTTTTTGGGGAGGTTCACATTTATAAAAGATTACATATCCAATATCATAGAAACATTTTATCTATAACCTGATTGTATTATAATGGGTTTACATTTTTTTGGTTACTCATTTATTCCATAGACATTAATGCATGAGTTCTTGGGGTGTTAGTGTACCCTTACCATCAAATTTTATTACGGTACATGTGATCTATATATCTCAACCTTAGTGATCATAGTCATGTTTTACCTTTATTCATTTTCTTTTTTACTATTTTGGTTCTTATATACATGCCTTGATAAATGAAACTAGTTTTTTTAAATTTTTGAAATATTCAATTTTTATATAGACTTTTTTAAAAAATGTGGGAAAATGGGAACTGTTTACCCTGATTTTGATATAAAAATTAATTAACATCTTATCATGCGTTTTTTCCATAAAATTTATCTTATTGGGAAATATGAAAAAAATAAAAAATATGCCAAACAATGTTGGGATCCTACTAATACTATTTAGCTCTTACCCAACACATTCCCTTTTAGATTTGTATACCATGTATTTCCAAATGATATATGATTGGGAAATGAGTTATATTGTGATGATGAGTATTATGTCAGTTAGGTATATATAGCCAGTGGTAAGATGGTGTTGCTTTTTTAAACATCAAATTGAGTAGCTATTTCTGGTTTTTTCCCCAGTTTTAGTAAATTAGAATCATTTCATGGAGTCTTATCTTGATTATTTCATGTTATATAACTACCAAAATATTTCAATGATTATTGGTATTATTTTTCTTGTTTCCATAATATATAAATATATATTCCATTTATCATGATTAAAATTTGAAAAATAATTCCATTTTTTATGATATGGTATTGTTTTCAAGACCTTGGGGATATAGAAATACCTTCATGTCAGTGTTATATTGGTTCATGTATTAGATTTTAAGTGTATCTTGGGTTGGTTTGTTAAAAATTGTTACTATGGGTATTTTTTCTAGTATTTTCCTTGTTTTGGAACATTTTTAAATATGACATATGATTTTTAAGATTTGATAGGTCGATTTTATTGACTGAATGGTCATAACATGTCTTTAGGATCATCAAGTTATCTTGGTATATTGGGATCATAGCCTTCTGTGTTGGTGTTTTGGTGTTCATATCAGATGTTAATTTTGGTTTTTTGGTTAAAATATTGTTATCATATGGTATAATAAATTTGCAATTTTTTGTTTTGTTCCGAATTGCCTATATGACATCTTATAGGGGATTCATAGGTGTTTTCAGTTAGATATTACTCTCATGGGAATCCTCCATTAGATTATAATATTTTTAATCTTTTAAACAATAAGGTCATATCATGGATAAGAATGTATTGGGTGTTCAAAAAAATATTAATTCATAGCTAGGAGATGGAGGAGACAAGGACGGGTCCCGAGAGTTCCTAAAAAAGAATACATCATCCTTTCATGGTATGAATGAACCCTAAGAGGTATAATAATATTTTTTTAAGACTGAAAAGTTATTCGATATCCTAAATAAGACGGAAGATATCAGGGAGAAATCTGCAATGTTTAATCTCAACGGATCCTATAAAACGTAGTGAAATAAAATTGTATACTAAAATAAGAATGTGTTATTGGACTGCAATAGTATCAAGGACCAATTATTTTAGTATTTATACCTACAATATCTGATGATATAAGATTTTCTAGAGTTCCTCTCATTGCATTTGGGGAAGAATTCAGTGTCATAGGGTACCAACCATTTTGTAGAGAGTGTTTATTTTTTTATAGAGGTGGTGGTGAATGATTATATGATAGCTTGGAAATACATATAGGGTTTGTCACTAGATATCTATTATCATGTATATAAACATATGTGTACCACATATACTATTATGGTTCATTGGGTTGTTATATAAAAAATTTATATTAGGATAAATATCATCTTATTTAGTGTTTCCATTCAAAAGAGGATTAAGTGGAGTACTGGTAAATAAGAACGCTTTTTTGGATAATCATAAGGGTGGTTGACATGGTTCTCAATGGTGGTCTAGCTTTGTTCCATCATTAGAATCCAACGGCGGTCCCATGACTTTATAGTAGTGTTCTATGGTATGGATCACTCAATTTCCATGTCTCATACCCATTAATATTTTTAATGCATTTTTCCACTATGGCCATTTGTAGAGGTTTTTATAGTCTATTTCTATACCTCATTATGGTTTTTCTAAAGGCCCATATGTCTTAGTTATATTGGTAAAATTATAAAAGGATTTAGCCATAGGCCTTAAGGATTAATATCCTTCCCGTTTTAGATAAGTTTCTAGTGGAGGATGACACGTTCCTGAAAACTAACAAAGGTGCCTTTTTATTGCATCATCTATAGTAACTATTTTTACACTATTTAATCAAACATGTATATTTGCGATCAATTTTTTGATGTTTAATAACATAAAATAATGATTAATTAATTCTTTATATAGGTGGATATTCCTCGGGGAATGGGTAAGTAGAAGGGGATTCATTTTACCTCATGTTGTATATCTATAAAATATGATTCGTTAGTAAAGGGTTTCATGGTTTTCATTATTTATTTATTTATCATTATAATTATGATGGTTTGGTTTGATTATCATTATGATTAGATTTATTTTTATCATCAACATGTTTTTTTCTTTTTTGAAGATATGAGACCTCAAGATTTTTTAGGAGAGTGGTGTCAATTGTATGGTTTGGAAGGACATTACTAACAAAATTGTAGTGATTTTTTGTCTTAATTTTTGAATAATCCCAATGATGGTCCCTATATTGGATGTATTCTTATCGTTCTCAGAGACTTCAGCATTGATTTCCCATACAACTCCTATATCCATCCTCTAAAAAGGGATAAATACTATGATTTATGTAGTACTGAGTACACAACTAATTTACATACGATCTTATCATATGGAAGCATTAGATCTAAATTATCTCAAGATCCAGTTGGAAAATTAAATGGTGAAATGTTCTATTATGCATAATGATTTATCATCAACATCCCTCGTGATATTTTCCAAGAAGGATGTTGGGTCACTACTTTTTTGTATGGACTATGTGATGTTGAATTTTGTACTGTTAGGAATAAGTATCTCTTTCCCATTATATATCCTTTTAAATTATTTAAAGGGGTTGGTGTGGTTTTTATAGACGAATATCTATTTTAAATGTCGTTAGCTCATAGTTTAGTAGTTTAATATCATATAGAAAACTTTTCATATTATCTATAAACATTATGAATATATTATATTTCATTTTAATGTGAAAAACTTTCCTAAATTTTAAATGGATAAGTAAAATAATATGTCCCATCAGTATCTGGACAACTTAATCAGGCTTTTTTTGGATCATATCATGGTTGGTTCGATATGTGAGCTTGATCATGTGAACTATCTAAATCTAGATTTGGAAATCATGAGTACTCATTCAGTTTATTGTTACATATCAAAATATAATTTCAATATCCTAGAACTAATTTTCATAGGGAATTTTTTTATCTTGGAATTTCTATTGATCTTGAGAATTTGAATGTTATCTTTACATGGAATAAGTGATAGAGTGTATTTTTTATACAGAGCTTCCTAGGTCTAGTTAGATATTATTGGTTGTCCATAATGGATTTATTTAAGTTATAATCACCATTTAATTATCATACCAATATGGGGTTGAAGTTAACTTGGGATGAAAAATGTTATAATTATATTGATGAGTTAAAATGTTGTTTGACATTAGCTCATATTTTGATTTTTCGGGAGCCTGGTAAGGGGTATGTGGTGTATCGTATCTCTTTCAATACTGGTCTGGGATATTAGATAGTATTAGATGATCACATTATAGCCTACATCTATCAAAAATTTTATACACATGATAATCATTACCCCAATAAATAATTGGTTCTTTTTTTCATTATTCATGTTCTAATGTATTGGTGTAATAATATTTTTAGGGAGAGGATCATGGTCTATTCTTAACATAAGTTTCATAGTTTTAACTTTTCATAGAAGGTCGTGAACCCTGAGAATATTAGGTTGTGGATATATATCCATATGTTCTACATCAAATATTCATACTCCATATGGAACTGGAAGGTCACCGTTTATGCTATTGAAAGGAACTCCCCACCCTATGATTTCTTGAAATCGAATGAATATTGGAACCATATAAGGATCATCGCTCTATTTCATCTAGATGGATTGGAGATTTATTTAGTTATATTTATGACTAGTATTTAGTTATCATCAAATATCCTTGAATATATTATTGAGGTCTATTATCAAGATGATGAGTTCAGAGGAATCATGGAAACATTTTAGGGAGGTGGAGACCATTCCTAGTTGTCCTCTTTAATTTTATGGTATTCTCTACTTTGGTGATCCGTTTTTCATCCCATCATTCAATAAGAATTCAGTATTATTTATTTTAATAATTTTTTAGCCATTCACCCATTCATAATGAGAATTTATTAAGAAATGATACAATATTTCTCATTTCGGGGTCTAAAGCGAGACATTGGTGATTATGTGTCCCTATGTCAGAACTACATGTACTTAAATTCAATGCTCTTGAATCTTTTAGTTTTTTTCCAACCTATTTGGGTACTATTTTTGGAAGTGTTTTGTGGTTTAAATAATCCTAAATATAGGATTACCAAGGAATCCAATAAGGAATAATGTATCTAGGTGGTGATTGATCAGTTAATCAGATGACAACACTTTATTCTAACTAGAGACACCACCATGGTTGAATATCTAGGTATGTGGTACATGCATGTTATCATGATGTTTCTTGGGGTTTCATAATCCATTATCCCAACCACGGATCCCATGTTTACTTCAAAAGTTAGGGGGTTTATTCATGATTTGATGGGTAATCTGGTTGTATTGAGTACAACATTCCATCAATGTATGGATAATTAGATAGAGAACATTATTCGAATTTTGTAGGTAATACTATATGTTTCTTCTTGATTTTTTAGGACATGGGACACACATATGGAACTAGTTTAGTTTTCTTATAATTATATCTACAAGTCATCAATCATATTGGCACCCTTTGAGGCGTTGTTTATTTTCCCACACAAGTCATATATTTTATGGGAAAAGGTAGATAATTACCCTCTTGTGAGACCAAAAATCATTCTAGTAATTCCATTGTTGATTTATGAAACATGTCAATATTTTGCTATAATTTATTTTTTTAGACATAAAATATGTACCATATGTGCTATTTATTTCATTTTTCTATTGGTAAAATGTTTTCCTAAATGTTTCTACTCCGTTGGTTCACCATCAACATGGACATAAGGAATGTTGAATTTGAGATATCATTGAATTTTTGAGATCATTGATGGGTTTGGTCAACATAATTATTGATTACTATAACTAGAACAATTGATAAGTATACATGATTTTATTCATCAATCATAGCTTCAATAGTACCCCCACTTTTTTGAAATGTCCAAATTTTAGAGGATATTATGTTTGATCAATATGTATTCACTCGGGATAAACAAGTGGAGTAAATTTAATCTTTGAAAAAAGATTTAATATGAATTTTATTTCATTCATCATTGTGTTTGGGATGTATATGTTAGATTACCTTGAGACATGGGAGAAATAATTGTCGGCATTGGAGAATTGACCTCACTTATTTCCATAGAATCCAACATCCAAATGATTTAATGGTGATGTAACGTTTTAGGTGTGTAAAATTATAACATTATGGTTAAGGTCAACACACTTTTTAATGATAATTATTTTTTAATTTGGGATCATATGGAGTATGATACAATCTATGTGGTTCTAAAAATGTAATAGGGTGAGTTATATCCACTTTAGCTTTATAAACCGTTGAATTGTACATTAACACTTTGAATAATTACTAATAAGTGCACATGAATACAATTTCATGTAATAAATTGAATATATTTAATGAAAAAAATAATTTCACGAAAGATTCATTAAAGGGTTATTAACTGAGGTAATACATTATTAACCTAGATGAAAATAAAAGACATTAAATCATGAATTGATGCATCGTAATGTAAATTGTTTCTATTAAGTGGGGTTCATTCGTTACACATGTATCTTTTCTTTCATTCGGCTTCATCGTCTATGAAATAATCAATTGGGATACTTTAGATGAAGGAAGGTGGATTATGGTTTTCTAGGATACTCTTTTTGGTGATTTGATCTCCATCCTAGTTGGAATCCCAACATTAGTTAAGTGATATCCTTCCATTTTCATTGTGTTCACTTCTATTGGTTTTTTAAGTTGTTTTGAGATTAATTTATAGGATTTAAGATCATGTGATTATAAAATTTCTATAGTCCCTTCTTGATATGTTGTTTTAACATCTTATGGAGGCTAAATAATATGTTTTTTGTGGTTGAGTGTGTTATTTTATTGAGGTGTGTGTGAATGTTACATCCATTCAGTCCCTTTTTATTGAAACCTATTATACAATGTGAGACTCTTTTTCAGGGCCTCTTTTCCTTGATCTTGTATTCCCATTACAATATGGGTGTATTGATCATGTCCTGGTTAGTGCACTACCTATGTTTGAGATTTGTGGTATTGTCTCTATCCTATGTTTTTTGAACCACAATTATTCTTGGATATAGAAATTGTTTTATAAATTAATTTTATTTACTCTAGTATTTATTGATTTTTATATTTAAAGAACATTTATTAAAATGATGGGGTTTTCACTCATTTTGGTAATAGAATGGTTTTTATAAGAGAATTATAAAATGGGTTATGAAATAATTTTTTTAAGGTTAAAAGGTTTTTTGGAATGGTTTATAAAATTTTATAGTCCATTAGAAATTTATTTGATATATGTATCACATGGGAGTCTTGGGAACCTAGGTGGATAGTTATGTATTTGGCCTTCTCTATTGAATTTGTGTGGAAGTTCACGTTTATAGGTTTTTTCATGTCCTAGATCAATGATTTATGGATTCTAATGCATAAATAACATTATTGGTGGTTCACTTTCTATGGTTTTCCTTTTTTCTATATAAATTTGTGTATGTGTTATAGGGAATTTAGAGCACATTAGTAAGTAATTTTTGTTATGGTACAAGTGGTCTAGAAATAATGTCTTTGTATATCAGATAAATTTATATCCATTGTGGTTTAGCATTGCAATTTCTTGTCATTGATAATACCATATTGATAAATTTATTTTGTTTTTGTGGAAATTATGATTTTCCAATATATATAGCTCAATATTTATAGTACCATGGTTAAAGGAGAAATGTTAAACAAGATTGTGAAATAAAAACATTATAACAACTTATACTTACTTGTTTTCATATAATTTATCATATTGGGATTATAATATAGTTAATTGATATGGAACACCTATGTGGGAACATACAAATCCTATTTATAGGAAACCGTACACATTCCCACATGATTGAGTAGACCATGTATTGTATTGTGATGGAGTAATGGGAAAAGAACCATAATGAGGTGGTGATGTTAATTTTAGCTTGGTATGGATAACCTATGAGGAGATGGAATTATATTTCAAACACATCAAATGGAGAGATTTTTTCTCATTTTAGTTGTACCTTTTTAGTAGTTGGACATGATTCTTAGAGTGTATCTTGTTTCTTAATCATTGTATAGTCAGCATCATCCTTCCTTGATAATGGAAAAAATTCTATTTGTTCCAAATATATATTTTTATATTGGGTTACATAATTCCCATTATTTTTTTTATGGATGCTCATGTTATAGTTTCAAACCTATTTGGATCGGGAATGCCCTTTGGGTTAATAAAGAATCGATTCAGTTACCAATTTTGGAATAATATCTCAGGTTGGTTCATTACAGTGTGGGCTAGCAATTCAATAAATTGATATTCCCATTTAAATATTCTAGAAGTGAGTGGATGCAATATTACACATACATGTTATATATGATTTCATCTCTATCGACTATAGAAGTCACTATGTAACTGGATTTTTTACAAAAATAAACAAATAAAATTATTTATATATTCAAGTGCATGATTCTAATATTGTTATATTAACTTATTCCCCATTGGGGATACATTGGTACATTTTCTCAAATATATGTTAGTCCTGAAGTAGGTGGCGTAACTATAGAGCCTCCCAATATAGGTAGTTTTTGACATTAATGGATTTTAGTACATGTTATTCTCTATGATAATATATTCCTATACACTCATTATTAACTAAAAACATTATGATATAATATAAATCTCTAAATTTCTAGGCAACTTTAGGTATAAACGAGTCACTCATTGTTTTGTACATACACTATTTTTGGTTCCCTAATGGGTATTATTTCTCATGACCTACATAAACAACTCAGCAGACATGAAAATTCAATTTCTACATATGATTTTTATAAATGTAAACTAGTAAGTGGTTTATTTTATTGTCTTATTACTAATTTTTATCCTTAGGTCCGGATGAGTTCCTACTCAGCATTTGATTAGGTAGTTTGTGGGTGTCACAACACTTCCCCATGGGGCCCATGTCGTGACTACCCCATGCCCGCCTCCAATAGGCCATGACATGTGGATTAGCACTTAGTAGGTATATCTCACAAATATGAGTCGTTTCCTATAAACCAATACACACACACACAAATATGAATGCCCACAATTTATGTAACTTAAACAATGAGTAATCCTTGAATACCACAAAGGCCACCACTGAGAGTAACAGTAAAAAACTGAATCAAAGGGGGATAGTATGCAAGCCCAAAAAAATTATTTAAAAAAGAATGTAAAAATTCACTGGAAACCCATTATGTAGATGTCCATGCATGAATAGTTTTCGAAGGATAGCTATCTGAAGCCTTAAGTGTACACCTCATCTATCTGATCTCACTGGGAAACACCTGGTTCTGAACAACCATGGTCTCTGTTAAATTGCTGGTAATCTACACAAGACATGACACATGTGGGGAAAGCCCATGAATGGGTGAGTAAAATAATACTCACTAGGACACCACAAAACGACAATGGAAAAAATCCCAAAGCAATGAACACGAAGGAATAAACACAAAGTAAATACCAAAATGGAAATCTACAAAGGAATGGCCAAAAAGGAATTTATAGATGAAGTATTTTCCGCTCAAACAATTATAATTCTAAAGTATTAAAAACAAGACAATCAGATGTAATCATAAAACACTCTTTACTATTGAGCCACTTAGACCTGTTGAGTCACATACACCTGCTGAGGAACATAGACCCAATGATTTAATTTTACCCACTTAGTCGCTTATACCTGTTGAGTCACTTAGGCCCACTAAGTCACATAGAAACCCTGAGTCACATAGACCTGTTGAGACAGATAGAACCAATGAGTCTCTTATAATTGATAATTTTCTCAGATTCATTGAGTGAATTAGACTCAATGAGTCACTTGTACTCATTGAGTCACTTAGACTCGTAGACAAAATCATCTTATCAGAGCCAGACATTGGATTCCCGCTCATAGCATACTTGTTTTGGGAAAACAAAAACATCAAGACAATGTAATTATTAAAACACCCATTATAACCTATATAGAGTATAATAATGTACCTCCTCATCATGATGTTTCCAACAATGAAAATGGCTCATCAATCAGATGTACGATTTGAGAGTTATGGGAAATTAACTAATAAAGGGCCCGCTTGGTCTGGGTCCAGTTCGGCCTAGTCAGACCGACCCAACCACACCTAGCCCGGGGCTCGCTGGCTTATCCCATCATGTCTGACTGACCCACTAGTTTGACTCGGCCTTCTATGCTAGCCCACAGAAGAGGGCCGGTTACTACACCCGGGATGCAGCAGGCGCCTCCTCCCCAACTGACGAACATGATTGGCCACCGTGTGCAACACAACATGCCGGTGTGGTTCGTCTGACATGGTCCAACTGGACCATCAGTCCTCCTCTGTGGTCCTGCTATAATGTGGTTCCCCATCCGTGTGATTCAGCCTGCCTTCCATGGCCATCGCAGCCTTCCAGTAGCCACATCTCCCTGCCTACGGTGGTTACCGCGGGCCATTCTTCAATCTGTCTTTGAGCCGATGGCCTCTACCACTACCATGGCCCACCTATTTGCAACCATCTACATTCATTCTGACTATCATGTCCGTAGTCCTCCACTGATTAATTGACCCGCCTATCTGTGGCTTTCCCCACCAAGAACCGCCATCTCCCAGAGTCCCTCCTACACAACATATTATTGTCGTCACAGACCGTCAAGCTAGATGCATATATCATTACCCCATGAAGAATGAGAATAGCTCAAGAACACCCAAAAGGGACTGATCATGTCCTTTTTCTTGTCAACCCTGGTCTATTGGTGTTTTAATTGACATAATGGGGGTGAATATTACAACTCTAACCATGGATCACATTAATACATGTATAACCCTGATTTAAAATCCCGAAATCAAAACTCTCCTGTAGACATTATTGATCAATGGGTCAACCTTTTAGTGGTTTGATCCTCATCTTTCACTCAAATCAATGAACATGGAATGAAATAAATCACTTATAATTAAACCACTACCATGTATTGGATCGATCTTTGGTGACGAATAATGTCTCACTTCCTTCATTAGTCAATTATGGATCTGTGATCCGACATTGTTGGAGAAATCATTTGAATTTGAGTGTCCATTCATTGTTGTTGGTGACCCTTCATTCACTTTCACTCATCGCTCACCAATAAAATTCCATTAAAGCATCATATAAAACTACAAGATAATATCATGATCTTATATCCCTATTAATCTATTTAAAGGAGGAAACACATTTCAGTGCTTGTCTTACGCTTAGTCGTAGATTCATTACACTGTCTCATTTATGAAATGAGGTAGCTGATGTGTTGGTGCGGTATAATGAGAAATTTGGAATCAAATATACTTTTTAATGTTTATTTTTTCCCCATTAAAATTCCAAATAATTAACTTTTCCCCTCGACCCGCATCGGTTGAGTTTAGGTCCTTCCTAAGAAATATGAGTCATTCTGGTTGCTACAGTGCCCTCATATATTTAATTTGGGAACTAGTTTAGAAGATACCAAAATTTTGGATATGAGATATTTAAATAAATCAAAAAAATCTTCCAGGAACCCCATCCCTTGGATTCACATGTCATCTTAGTGCTTTGTTTCAAAATAATCAATATAAATTAAAAAAATACATTGAAATTTCTATGAAATTCCATTCCCCCCCCCCCCCCCGCTCTCATGTTCCCTCCTGAAGATTCCCGTGCTGCCATTGAACATACACCAGAGGAAAAAACCATCCATAAAGGACCTGCTACTATCTATCCTCTATCTCCACAGTGATCTCAAAAAATGTCTCCCCATCATCAATGTCCTGCTCACGCCAGTCGATGACATGTGATGGATCATGGACGTACCTCTTTAACTGCTATATGTGAATGCTACTGTAATGAACCAAAAAAGTTTTACTTAAAATTTTGAACTATCTAATTAGATGTCCTGTAATCTAAAATGGTTATGTAAAACATATGAACATCCTTATTTTTATGTTTTTGGATTTAAAAATAACATTATGAATTGTTATCCATGCTAATTTTGTCGTTGAATAGTTATCACGTGATTAGTATAAATATAAGGCTTTATCAAATACAATTTACTCAGAAAAAGGATGTGATGCTCTCATCAAGCAGAATGGATCAATAAGAAGCCTATTTTTCAGATCATAGAAAGGAGGTAGAATAACTGGTCCTTACTCTTGACCAAACCCAAGATGATCATCATCACATTAAGCTTGAACGGAATCGCCTATGGGCGAACTAGAAGTTAATAGAGATTAACACATGAGCAATGTTTTCAGAGACTCCTCAAGAGTCTATCACCATCATAAACAATACCATTAGGTCTTATGCCTATGTTATATGATATTATATAACAATACCCTATCACTAGGATTATATGGATTATTTTTTTGATATACATTCACTTAATTATTGTTACTTTGTAACTTATTTTTTAATGAAAAGAATAGTAATTTAATTTAATATTTAAATTCAATTACGAAATCAATTTTTATGAATTAATATATTTTTAAATTAGATAATATTTAAGTAAAATATTATTACTAAATTTATTTTTTATTTAATACAAATTATCATATAATTTTTTCGAATACAACTGTAATTCTTATTAAGGTTTGAATGCTATTTTTTGTCAAACCCCATGAATTTTCGATATATGTTAGTTTTTATTTTGAAAGATAAAATTCAAATATATAGAAAATTATATAGATAAAATTAATATTATTTTTGGATTCAGGATTTTAAAATTATCTAACAATTATTTTTTCTTTATTTTCTAAGGCATCAAAAGTTTGGTTTAAAATAAAATACTTTTTAAATATATAATGTGTTTTATAACATCATAATTACCTAATAGTGATTAATAAGATACCTTAAAGGGGTTAATAGTCTTATATATGTTTAAACATTAAAATAATGTGATGTTATATTTTTTGATCAATTTTATGGTGCCTTAGTGAACCCTCCATGACTTATTGATTTTTTTGACTTTTTAAAATGATATCCTTGAGAGTGTGACTCCCCTCCACATAAGAAAGTCTAATATATAAATAAGTTCATCCATTGGGCTTATAAAATAGTTTTTTTCCACACTACTTTGGAAAAAACAATTTCCAAAAACAATGGGTTTCCTTGTGGTTTTGAATATTTAATTATATAGATTACAAAACCAGTGTCTGTGAAATTTTAAATAATTCCCCTCTATTTTCCAAAATATACCCACCCATAATCCCACTTGTCTTCACTAAAAACCCTTGTATCATGCCCCTAATATATGTTCCTCTCTCTAGAATCTTCTCAAGGTTCCCTAATCTCCAAATAATACTCTCTCAAGCATCTCCCAAACCTTTGGGTTTACACATTCAGTTAAGGGATCCTCACTTTCCAATCCTTTCAAATTCAAGCATCTTATTTGAAAGTTGTTATTATAATTTAGAATGGTTGTAATGTTATTATTTTTTAATCATTCTATTATTATCCATTTTATGTTATTTTAATGAGGTATTATTTATTGTCTCTCATTTTTACCCTTATCTAAGACGTTACTACGCCAAAATTTCTTAAGGGATTTCTTCCTTTCTCAATTTTGTCTAAATTTCATTCTGTTGTATTATCATTTTTATTATCAATTAAAAATCATATGTATTATTTATAAACTCACCCATTATTCCCTATATATATTTTAATGGTGATAAACCTCTTCCTCCCTCATCAATTCCCTCAATCTACACTTGTTTCCATGCAAAAAATCCGTAAGGAATTTCTCACATATCATTTACATTCAAGAAATTATTTTATATTATGATATTAAATTCCATTAAATATGTTGAGATATTATTTTCTGTGACCCCCATACTATCCATTTCATATATAAATTATGAGAGACTCATTTTTCTCTCATCAACCCATTTTACAATTTCTATTTGACATCGTTATGCTTCTGAATTTACACAAAAATTTCCCATTCCAAAATAATCATGTATGTGAATAACCTATCCATTTCTCTATCTTGTGTATTCACCTTTATGAACATGTAATTTTTTATTAAGAAATTATATTTATTTATTACACATATCTTATTCATGGAATAAATTATGTTTTTTAATGAATCCATGATGTAAGTTCTATGAGGCACACTTATGAATGAAATTAAATGATTAGGAAGGGTACTCCCAAATAGTGCTCCAATGCATTGGGTAAAGACAAGTATCATGATAAGCCATGTGAAATGAGGTTTTACTCATTATAATATAAGTTAAATTAGTTTTTACTATGATCCATGTGCAATGATCCTTGGATCATGCTAATATCATGTTAAGTGTTGTTTACACATTTCCATGTTATGATAATCATGTTATATCATTCCCTTATGTTCATGTTTCTCTTATACTCCATTGATATGCATAATTCCTTAAATTTACTATATTATTCATTTTATTCTTTGTTTATGATCATACAGGTCTTTATACTTCCCCATAAACTTATTAATGTCCTCAAGTCATCCCATTATTCTATGTATGAAGAAATGTTATGTCATGTAAAAGATGTTTTCAAAAAAGATGTTGTGTATTATGCTCTATGTTGTAATGTAATGTTCCTAATTTTCCCTAACACTAGACCTCTAAATACTATGATTTGACTTATGTTCAATTTTATGTAATAAATTATGTTTATGAGTGTAACCAAGACAAAGGTTGTTAAAATTGGTATCAATGGATAGGATTAGTTATTTTAGTGATTAGGATTAGAAAAAACAACTGAATGCCTTAGGGATAATATTGAGTATAATAAAAAAGCCAAAAGTTGTGTATGTATAGATTATGTGGTTTATCGTGAAAATAAATCCATTTCTGGATACGAATAAGTGGAGATGGCTCTATAACAGATGTATCAAGGGGTAATACCTGAAAACATGGCTTTGATCTAGACTCAAACAGGAACTGGTGCACGACAATGGGCCTTTCTTACCTCTTGTTTATGACACTCCAATGGGATATTTTGGGTAAATTCATAAGCTAAATATGAACCATTGTTATGTGAATAAAAAAATTCCCCTAAGAATATATGTTGAATGTAGATCATTGATAACATATATTAAAGCCTATAAATTCATATATTAAGGAAATAAATGTAATTTACAAGTCATCCCTTTATTTCATTGGATTAAAATATATTTGTTTCCACTATGTATCCTTTTATTTAGGAAAATTGAAAATAATAGGAGGACATGGGATAACAACTGATGCATAGATCAATGTGATGACTATTTTAATGAGATTCCCTATCAGATGGGATTGGGAATAAAATTATTCTCATAACACTCAATATGTTAACTCATGTATTGAATAGAAACATGGGTCATGAGGAACGTCCAACCACCCCTAATAAAGAACATGACTTAATCAAGATCTTCATGAGATAAAGGCATCCATCTTTTAATGGATAATCTTATCCCTCAATTACCAAACAATGAATCAACTCCAATGAAAAAATCTTCTCCATCCTTCAATTTTTGAAACAATAGAAGGATCTTCTTGATTTTTACCGTATTAAGGGTGAAGCTGATCAATGGTAGACAATGATAAAAAAATATGAAGCATGAGGAAGAGATTGAGGTGTTGGAAAATAATTATTTCTATCAAATGTTTTTCAATAAATATTTTGTGCACAAACTCTGACTGAAGATAGAAGGGGACGTCCTTTACCTGAAGAAAAAACATGATGAAATAATCCGAGCGTATTATGAAAAAATAACAAGGCATGCATGATATGCCTCTGGCATTATCGTTACCCCCAAATGAAAGAATTAATGCTTCTTGTTTGGGATAAAACTTAGACTATGAAAAGCCCATGAAATCACTGATTTCTATAGCAATGAGAAAATTGTCTGTTGTGCCATCATAGTCGAAATGAAGATTAGAGAATCTCAGGGGAATCATGGGGATACGAAGAGGAAAGTGTAATTTAATTCTAGTGGTCCAAAGGATAAATCCAATGGTGCAATGAAATTACAGGACCCTACATTCTGAAGGTGAAGAAAGTAGGACCTCCAAAATTACCAGATAGGCATGAGGGAATGCTTTAGGTGTAGAAGGGAAGGGAACCTAGACATTGACTACCAACAAGAAAAACCCACAGCTGCAACAGAGGAGAGGAATGCTCCGTTCAACCCTCAATGAATTTTTCATTGCATAAAATTAAATAATCTAGGGAACATTGAAAACTAGTGTCCTAGAACAAGGGTTTTTAGGCCACCAAAGTCATACAAGAAGTCAAGGGAGAGCGTTTTCCATCACTACTTTCGAAGTGAACCCCGAAAGCTATGTGGTGACAATTATTCTAGTTATTAATTCAACAATAGAGAACAAAATTTTTGATTCAGGTTCTAAAAATTATTTTATATCCCCAAATAATAGTATAAATATCCCAACACCACCCCAAATCGGGGATGTAAATATGACAGTGAGAATAGAAAATGGGGAAATCATTGCATCACATGAATATAACTCCTCCCATGTCACAATCTATTTATTGAACTTCCTGGGGAACCACTTCATACTCCCTATGGTTAAATTTGATGAAATTCGTGAAATGGATTGGATTTCCCTTTATAGATCCAACATAAATTTCCGTGAGAGGTAAATCATTGTTTATATGCGGACATGAACCCCGATTCTATATAATTACAAGGAGGAGGATTAATATTATTTAGCATCACTATCTCAAGCATGGGTAATACTTCCCGATGAGCATGCGTATCTTGCTTAGATGATTGAATCTATGTAAGAAACCATCCTTGAGGTCATGCATATTGTGTGAGAATGTGATGAAATGCCTCCTAAGTAATTGTGTGGTCTTCCTCCTATAAGAGATATTGAATTATTGACTGATTTTATACCAAGTGATTTTCCAATATCCAATACTCCATATAGAATGGATTTTGTGGATCTTGAGGAGTTAAAGATAAAACTACAGGAGAATCTGGATAATTGTTTTATAAACCCAAGTACATCACCATGGGGTGCACTGGTCTTCTTCATCAATGAAAAGGTTTGGTCAATACACCATTGCATTGATTATCATGATCTCAAAAAAATCATAACAAAGAACAAGTATCTTCTTCCCCAATTGATGATTTGTTTGATCATCTACATGGAGCACAATACTTCTCCAAAGTGGATCTACTGTCAAGATATTACTATGTAAGGGTGAAAAAGGAGGATATCCCCAATACTATTATTCGTACAAGGTACTAGAACTAGGAATTAATATTAATTCCTTTCGGACTCACTAATGATCCAGCAATCATCATGGACATGATGAATAGAGTTTTTTGATATTACCTTGATAAATTTGTGGTAGTATTTATACACGATATTTTGTATACAATCCAAAACCATGGAGGATCATTAGGAGCATCTAATCACTATACTAGAGACCTTGGGAAAAGGAGAATCTCTATGAAAAGTATAGTAACTATGTGTTCTGGTTGAATGTAGTCAGGTTCTTGGGTCATATCATCTCAAGAAATGGGATATTTTTTTATCCCTCCAAGATAACAACAATTAAGGGATAGTTGAGGCCAACATAGGTGAAAATATATGTAGATTAATTGGGTTAGAGGGATATTATCAACGATTTGTGAGAATTTTTTAACCGTTTTCAAACCCCCTAACTATGAAAACTTGGAAGGGAGTCAAGTTTTCTTGACATGATGAATGAGAAGAAAGATTCAAGGATATGAGAAGGTGGTTTATCATTTCACCCGTGATCACACTACCCATATGTGGAGAAATATTTTTGGTATTTAGTGATGCAAATAAGAACAACATGGGATGTGTGTTAATGAAAAATAAAATTGTCATTGCCTATGCTTCAAGGGAATTGAAATTTCATTGGAAAAACTATCCAACACATGACCTGGAGCTGGCTGCTGAAATCGTCACTTTGAAAATTTGGCAGCATTACCTTTTTGGAGTGAAGTTTGAAATATATATTTATCACAGGGCCTCAAATGTATATTTGCCCAGAAAGAGTTCAACATGTTCTAAAAAAGATGGTTAGAGCTGATCAAAGATAATGACTGCTTTATCCATTACCTCCATGGGAAAGCAAATAAGGTTTCAGATTATCTAAGTAGAAAGTACCCTGCGATTCTATCATATATGAGAATTCAATTGGATCCAATATTCATATATTTGATGAATATGGTCATGGGAATCATAAATAAGGGAACATTATCAATCCTTTTAGAAATGATTTCCCGACCATCTCTATTTGAAAGGTTAAAGGATGCTCAAAAGGATGATGTGGGAATTCAGAGAAAAGTGGAAGCTATCAAAAAGGGAAATACTCATAGTTTGAAGTTAATAAAGAAGGAATTGTGATATTTGGGACACGACTATTTATTCAAAAAAATCATAGTTAATGAATAAACTTTTGGATGATGGACATAGGTTGAATTTATCCATTCACCCAGGAAAAAAAAAGTTGTATCAAGATATCTACGAAAATTATTGGTGGGATAACATGATGGAGGAGATCGCTGACTATAAATCAATGTGTCTCTTATTTGTATAAGTGAAGGATGATTGGAAGATGTCTAAGGTGATGATGCAACCATTACCCATACAAACATGGAAATTGGATACCATCACCATGGACTTTGTCACCAGACATCCGAAGACATCCAAAGGAAACAATGCTATATGGGATGTCATGGATCATCTTATAATGATTTCACGCATAATTTCAATTAATGAGGATTTTTAATTGGATCATCTAGCATAGATACACATCAGAGAAGTAGTAAGTCTTAATTTAGTACCGCACTCGATTATATCCAATCGAGATCCATGATTCACCTCAATGTTCTGTTAGAGTCTTTGACATGCTCTGAATACTGAGTTAAACTTCAGTACACCTTATCATTCTCATGTTGATGGAAAATATGAGCGTACTATCCAAATAATTGAGTACATGTTGAGAGCATTCTCAATGGACTTCAAAGGAAGATGGGATCTACATATTCACCTAGTTGAGTCCTATTACAATAGCAATTTCCACTCAACCATCTAGATGGATCCTTGAGAATCCCATTATGGGATGAGTTGCAGAACACCAGCATGTTAAGATGATATTGGGGAGGGAAAACTCCTAGGTCAAGAAATGGTCAAATAAATGGTGGAGAAGGATTAGACTGTGCAGCAACACATTAAAATTGCTCAGTGTTGACAAAATTGAAAAGCTGATAATCATGGAAAAGACCTAGAGTTTGATTTTTAGAGATATGTTACTCCTTCTCATATCACCGTTGATGAGATTTAAGTGATTTTGGGAGAAGGGGAAGATTATTCCATGGTACATAATCCCTTTTGAGATCCTTGATCGCATTGGACCAATGTATTACGGACTAGAACTCTCACCAAACTTATCTCATGTATATGATGTATTCAATGTATCATTCTTCAAGAAGTATATACCTAATCAATCACATTTACTCAATCTAGAGGTGGTACCATATAGTGATGACCTCTCCTATGATGAAAAGTCGGTAAAGATAGTAAACCACAGAGAAAATGTTCAATGAAATAATACAATTCCCCTCATCAAGGAGTTGTGATGAAACCACTAGTTTGAAAAAGCAACGTGGGAATCATAGGATGTCATGAAGAAGAGTTTCCCTCTAATGTTTTAGTGTTGTAAAATGAAATTTCGAGGGAGAAATTTCATAAGGGGGTATGATTGTAACAACCTAGAACTTTATTAATGAAAATTCTAATTGATCTAATTAAATTTCTTATTATATGAAAGGGTTATTTAAAACATATGAACTCTCATGGTTTTATGTTTTTGGATTTTAAAATACCATTATGAAGTATTACTATTGTAAATAAAGTAGTCGAACAATGATCACATGATTAGTATAAATAAAAGTCTTTAACAAATACAATTTACTAAGACAAAGGAATTTATTGCCTCCTCATGTATAATTTATCCATACAAACCCCATTTTTCAGTGCCCAGAAATTAGATACCATCACTAGGCTTCTCTCTTGACCAAGACCAAGCTATGATTCAACACATTACGCTTGAACGGAATCTCCTATATGATAAGTGGATGTTAATAGAGATTACCACCTGGGCAATGTTATCTGAGACTCCCCAAGATCCTTTCACCATCCCACACCTTACCCTTAGGTGTTATGTGGGTATTATAAGGGGTTTTTAACAAGACCATGGAATTTCGATTTAGTGACTAAGTTTTTTAATATATATTCACTTTATTATTGTTATTTTTTAAATGATTTTTATAGAAAAATAGTATTTTTAGTTAATATGTAAATTTAATTAAGAAATCTATATTGATGAATTAAACTATTTTTTAATTAAATATTATTTTAATAAAATATTATTACCAAATTACTTTCTTTTAATATAAATTATAATTTAATCTTTATGAATACAATTATAATTTTTATTAATGTTTGAAAGCTGCTTTGGCCCAAACCCATGAATTTTTTATAAATGTTAGTTTTTTTAAAAAAAATGAAAATTCAATTATATATAAAAATATTTAGATAAAATGAATATAATTTTGAGAATTAGGTTTTCAAAATTATCTAATGGTGATTTTTTCATTATTTTTTGAGATAGTCGTATTTTTTGGGTAAAAATTAAATACCTTGTAAATATATAATGTGTTGTATGACATAATAATGACCCAATAGTGATGTAATAAAATAATATAAAAGGGATATTAGACCAATATGTGTTTAACATTTAAAATGATATTATCATAGGGTTTTTTTGATTAATTTTATGGTGCCTTAGTTGACCCTCCAAGACATATAAAATATTATATATTTTTGTAATCATTTCCTTCAATGTGTGACCCACCTCCACATACGAAAGACTATTATATTAATAAGTATGGAAATTGTCCTTATATAATAATTTTTTCCACTCCCATTTGAAAAAAAACAAGGGAAAACCCATAGTTTGATATGTGTTTTTGAATATTTAATTATATTGATTTCAAAACCTATGTTTGTGAAATATTAAAGAATTCCCTACTCTTTTCCTATATAAACCCACCAAATATCCCAATTCTCTTCACTAAAAACCATTATAGCGCATTCCCACTCTACCCTATGCTCTCTATAATCCTTCCATGGTGCCCCATTCTCCCAAGAATCCACTCTCAATTCTCTCCCAATCCTTTGGGTTCACTCTTCCAAGTAAGGGATCCTCACTTCCTTATAATTTTCAAGCATCATATTTAAATGTTTTTATTATAATTTGGAATGGTTATAATGTATTTATTTAATAATAATTCTATTGCTATCCATGTTATTATATTTTAATTAGGGGTTATTTATCCTCTCTCCTTTGACACTTATTAATGTCATTAATATTCCAAACTTTCATAACGGATTTCGTCCATTCTAATTTTTGTCATAATTTCTTTGTGTTGTTGTACCTTTTTAATTTTCTATAAAAAATGTTTGGTTATGATTTATCACCTCACTCATACTTCCATCCTAATGTTTTAATGGTTATATAGCTCTTTATCCATCAATAAAGCCTCTCATGTACACCTGTTACCATGCCGAAATTCCGTAAGTAATTTCTCACTTCTTATTTACATTGATGAAATTCATTTATATTAGGCATATAAATTAAATTAAATATGTTGGGATATTATGTTCCATGACCCCTTACTATACATTTCATATATAAATAATTATTGATTAATTTGTATTTCATCATCCCATTTTATGATTTCTATATGACATCATTTTGTTGCTGAAGTAACAAAAAAAATTCCATGCCAAAATCATCGCGTAAGTGAATACCATACACATTTATCTATCAAGGGTATTCACCTTTATGCACATTTTCATGGTGATTGAGGACTTGGATTTCTGTATTCCACATATCTTATTCATGTAATAAATTATATTTTTTATTTAATTCATGTTGTAAGATCTATATGGAACGCTTAGGCAAGAAATGAAATGATTAAGAAGGGTGCGCCCTGGTAGCACTCCAATGTATTGGGTAAATACTAGTATCATGACACATCATGTGATTTGAGATTTAAAACATACTAATTCATGTGAAATTATGGTTTTGTCATGATTCGTGTTCAAGGAGACTTGGCGCATGCTAATATCATGCTAATAGTTGTTGTCACATTTTTGGGTTAGGATAATCATTCTACTTCCTGACTTTATGTTCATGTTTCTCATGTGCTTAATTTGATAGAAATATTTCCTAAAACATACATATTACTCATGTTATACCTTTTTTACTGCATTATTGTTCTTTATAGCTCACCCTTTTATTATTCCAGTCCTCATGTTATCCCATGAAATTCTAAGTACGATGTAGTTTTGTGGTCATGTAAAATAATTTTTCAATAAAGATGTTTTGATTTATGTTCTAAGTTGTAATGTAATGTTCCTAATTTCCCTAGAAACAATACCCCTCAATACATAGAGTTACCTTAGGAGAAATATTATATAATAAATCGTGTTTATCTATGTAATAAAGAGAAGGTTTGTGATAAATATCATGCAACCGATGCATATGTGGGGGACGATATAGGTTGAATGCCACCTCTCCAACTCTGCTAAAAATCTAAAAAGGTATAATGAAACATGAATATAAATTTCTACCATAAACAAATCTCTATAATCACCAATGATGAGAGACACTAAGGAACATGTGTTCTCCCTCCTCTTATTATAATGGCTTCCATCTCTTTTCAGCATAAGATTTATGCCTTCTCTATGTAGTCCTTATCCACTCCTGGATGATCTTCACCTTCACGGTGGTAGCCTGTACAAGCTCTGGGCCCATGAGTGATAGATCCCCTAGGTCGGTCTAGCATACCGTTGAACTACATGGTCTCCCTTACTGTTCATTTAAAGGTGCTATCCTAATGGTTTTGCGGTAGTTGTTGTTGTATGTAAATTCCACAAGTGGCCCCAATTACGTCCAAGGCCGATGATTAAATCAAAATACATGTCTTCTAAATCCTAGATAGTCTTATTTGTATGTCCATCCATGTGGGGATGAAACTTTGTGATCAAGTAAAACTGAGTCCCAATCACTTCACACAATCCACTCCATAGTGAGGATGTGAAGCAAGCATCATAGTATGGAATGATGGTCGAAGGCACCCTGTGAATCCGAACTATCTCTTGAACGTAGAGGTGTTCCATGCTCTGTACCAAACACTACTCCCATATGGGTAGGATGTTGGATGACTTGGGGATCCGTTCAAAAATCACCCACATTGTAATATTTCCCATGGAAGATCAAGGAAAACTCAACATAATGTTCATCAATATATAACCCCACTTCTAGTCTGTCTCCTCAAAAGGTTGAGCCATTCCTTCTGCAACCAGATGGTCTACCTTCACTTTCTCATAAGTGAGGCACTGATAAATGAACCCTAATAATTCCTTCTTCATACCAGGGTACCAGAACTATCATCAAAGATCATGGTACATAATTTCCACTTCTGAATGTACCACCATAGGGGAGGATTGAAACTCTCTCAGAACCTCCTCTCGTAATGTCACTTGTAAAACTGTGCATCCTACGAAGGGATGACATGCACCCTACCTATTGAATATCCATCATGGGGTTTCATTGAGGATTACTAAGAATTTCAGGTCTCACATTCGGCATCCCCTCTATGTCCCTCCCGAACTCGATTTAAGTGTGGGGGAGTGACAACCATCGAATTATGTTAATCTTCTCCACCACCATCCATGAAGGATATTTGTAACATGGCTAAATAAAATAATTACACACTCCCCATCTGCAGCCTGGACATTCTATTGAGGTCACCCACCACCACATTCTCCTTCATAAAAGTATACAATATATCGAAGTCATAATATTTGAGAAAATCTCATCACCATCGCTGCCTCACGATCAAGACCCTCTTGGGGAATCTATACATGATACATTTATTATCGGGGAAGATGATAAACATTTCACCTATAATTTTGTGCCACCACATCTTCAAAGAGAACACAATTGCATCTATATCATGGTCATAGTTCATGTAGTTCTACTCATGATGCATTAACTGCCACGTAAAATTGGAAAAAACCTCATTACCCTACATCATGACACAACCCAGTATGGTCCCCATGCATTTTAGAACAATACATACCCCACTCCCTCCTCTGGAAGTCTCAATATGGGAGCACTCACCATCCTCCACCTTAGCTTCTAGAAACACTACTGACATTTCTATGTCCACCTGAAGAGTTTTCCTTTACATGTCGAAGCCGAAAATGGTGCTACGACCCTGGAAAAGTCATGACCAAACATCCTGTAGTATCCAGCCAAACCCAAGAAACTCCACACCATGGTCACAATCTTGGATTGTTCCTAATAAATCACCACCTCTATCATCATTGGATCCATTGCACCTGCAGCCTCTGAAATGGTGTTCCCTGGAAAATGGACAAAGACAATCCTCATGTGTGTCGTGTGCTCCTCTTTGGAAGCCGAGTATAGAAGTATGAAATCAAACAATACCACGATGAACCGGTCAAGGTAAGATAAGAAGATCATCTTCATGAGTTATATGAACATTGTTGGGGCATTGGACATGCAGAACAACATCACCAACAACTCATAGTGTTCATATCAACATTTGATGGTTTTCTTCAGTACATGATCATCTTGTACATGAAGATAATGATTTTCAGACCAGAGGCTCATTTTCAAGAACTACCACTCTTCATTAAGTAAGTGAACAAACAGATCAATTCTAGGAAATGGATATTTGTTCTTCACTATCACATGGTTTATGCACTGATAGTCCACACACTACCTCAAACTCTTGCCTTCCTTATTGTAAAACAAAATTGGGTCTGCTAATGGTGAATCATTGGGCCTCACGAATCCCTTCCTCTATAGGTCCTCTAGTTCTACCCCAGTCTCACGATGTTTTGTTGGAGCCATCTGATATACTAGTGTGGATATCAGTTCCATCCTGGGCTATACAAAAATTTAAAATTCATCCTCTTTGTAAAGAGGCGATCCTAAAACATTGTTAGGAAATATATCCCCGTACTCATACACCATTGAAGGAAATTGAGGAATCCTCTCACCCACCACAATGAGGGTATGACTAGCCAACTAGTGAGTGATCGACTACACCCTCCTCTGAGAACGTCATTCATGCACATTAAGCATTCCCTTTTCACTAGTCCCATATCTATGGACACACGTCACTCTACGCCTAAAATAACCAATCTAATCATGGACTCAGGATTACCAGTCCATACCTAGAGTGATGTCGTATGGCCTCCATACCAATACTTGGAGATCACAGCCGATGATCTCTTTACATGAGTAAGCTCACATTGTCTACCCCAGTGCGTAATTGTTGAATATTCTCCCATTGGGGTATCTAAACTTAAGGATCGAGCCAATGACTCCACCAAAAGCTTCGAGATTCAATATAGGTCTATGGAAAGGAACATGTGTCTAACAACTATGTCTATAAGAACTTAATATAAGGTGGATAAGACATAGATCAAACCTATAATCATCTCTATAACATTAGGATCAGAGGTCTCTATCGGTGGATGTCAGGATCTCCCTTGTTCATCTTCTCTCGGATCTGATGGCACACCACCTAGGGGTGGTGGTGGTAGTACCTCAATAATCCGACCAACACCATTCACGATGTCTATATCCCTACCACATCATCCACACTACATACCTCACTGATTGACCCTCTACCTCTACCTTGGTGGTCCCTAGGTTGTCTATTGATCATTCGTGTGGAGAGTCGAGAATCATGATCCATGTTCCCATGTCCGTCATAGGAGTAGCACACCCTTCTCTTCTTTTGACTCACTATACCCTAGGAGACTCATACCACAAAACTTGTGTCCTAGGGTTGTCTCCAAGAAGGCTTCACCCGCATGGGACCCTATGTCTGCTGCCTGCTACCCACTGCTAAAGACTTCCCCTTGTGGTGTCCATTGGTAGCTCCTACTACTCATGTCTGCACTTCCATGAATCACATCATAAGTAGAGCTCATTCTAGTACCCCATCCTTAGTGGTATGTTAAGAGACACCATGGAAACCATGATATCTTGGTGTATTCCCTACTCAAAATCCTTATCTCTGATGAATGGGTCTCGCAACATGTCGATAGAATAGAGAGAATGATTGGTGAATCTCATTGAGTACTCTGATACTATCTTGCTACCCTCCTATAGGTTCAATATCACATGTATACGCATAGAGGTTAACTTCGTTAGAAATAACTCCTCTCTGAATAGGTTCTCAATTTTTGTCCAAGTGATTGTCTCCTCGTCATTCTTATGGATCATAAAGTTCCACCATCTCCCAACTGAGCCCTAAAGAAGGCTCACAGCAATGACCTTCATCTGGTTGAGAGGCATCCTCACTAGACAGAAGACTCGTGTAATGACCTTGAGACAATCCTCATCCACATGGGGGTCAATATCACCCCTAAATCTGGGTTCTCTCTACATATGGAACTTTTTTAATTCACTTATCTTATATGCATCCTATATTGGTAATGTTGGTAACAACTACTGATCGATGGGTATTGCTAACACTGGTTCACCATCCATTAGGGATACTTCCGGCACTGGTCCCTGTACCAACGCATCATCGAATGGCATACCATTCTCATGTTCACGAAAAGGGATCCTAGATAGCTGTATACATGGAGAAATCAAGAATCAAAACAATATGAAGAAGGATCAATAGAATATACATGGTCAGCTGACTTCTGAATGATAATAGGACACATTAGAAATCCTCTATGATAGATGTAGCATTTATTTCCCAAAAACCAATGTTTTCATATACAAAATAAAAATGTAGCTGTCCGGAGACATGTTGTATGGATACGTGTGCTACCATACCAATAATGGAGACCCAATCCTGAAAGTAGAAATCAACTCACTTAACATTGTTTCCCCAAATAAACCTCATAGACTCATGGTCCCAATTATGAACCGAACAACCTCACCTTGATACCTCATTGTCATGACATGTCCCACTAGGGATGAAACCATGACTACCCCATGCATTCCTCCAATTGGATAGGGGTTGGTGACTATTACTGAGTAGGACTATCTCACCAATGGGAGGCATTTCCATTAAAAATTTATGAACACCTAGTTTCATACCCACAAATATTGAAACATAATTAATGAGTAAATAATGAATTCAACTAACAGAACCCCTGAAAGTTCTAGTACAATACTAATAATAAAGGGTCCATTATACAATCAAAAAAATAGAAACTGTAAAATATAAAGTACAAAAGTCACTAGAAACCCATATATAGAAAACCCTACCTAAAGGATTTATGAAGTGTAACTTCCTGAAAACATAAGAGTACAACTAGATTGTCCTGACTCACTAGGAACCACATGTTTCTAGACCACCTGGGTATTTTTCAATGTGTTGGTCATCTGAAAAAGACATTACATGTGCATTAAAAGCCAATGCAGGGGTGAGTAAACCAATACTCAGTAGGACACCATGAAACCAAAAAGGAAAGACTGGAATATAATAACAACAAAGGAAATACCTCAAAGGAATGACCTCAAAGGAAATACCACAAAGGTAATAACCCAATGGAATAACCAAAAAGGATGTCACACATGAATTATTATCATCTCACATAAGTATAATTATAATGTATGAAATGAAAAACTATCAAACGAAATCACAGAACACCCAATATTATTGATTCACTTAGACATGTTGAGTCACTTAGACCCCCTGAGTCACATAGACCCACTGAGTCACATATACACACATATTCACATAGACCTATTGAGTCACTTATACTCACTGAGTAAAATAGACCTACTGAATAACCTAGACTCTCTGATTAACTTAGACTCATTGAGTCACAAAGACCCTTAGTCATCTTCTTCTAGTCATATCGAGCCCCATGATTCCAGATCATAATGTTATTTTTATGGTAAAACTTACTCCTCAATCCAATGGTTGTATTTAGAATTCCATGAAAACCCACTATGAGTATCTCAAAAATACATCCCCGTAGCGAGTGTTCCAATGCTAAAAATAGATCATCAATTAGACGTGAGGTTTGAGAGTTATTATCAATTATAAGATATGGTGTCCATGGGGTTTGGTTCTAGGATGACCCGGATGAACCAACCCAATGAGCCCCGAGGACCACTAGGCCCCTACTAGTGCCATCCTTTCTACCTAGATCATCCCACTGATGTGGTCTGGCTACTCCACCAGGAACACAATGGGGGTCACATGCCCGCCTCATGAACATAGTCAGTTTCCATGGTCTTGTGGGTCCCCCATCATGGCCCCGCTGGACCTAGGTTCCATAATCGTGTGAAATAGAAATCCTTCCTCATCATCCACTACCCTTATAGTTGTGTTCTTCCATCAACTCTGCATCCCTCATGGTCTTGGCCTTCCCCGCTTGGCACTTCCATCTCTCACGGCCTCCTACTGCGAGCTTCCATGCCGCTACGGTCCTTCCTGGACTATGAATTGAAGTCACTTCCAGCTATTGAACAAACAACCTAAATCATTATGTCATGAAGAATGTGAAGAACAAAATAAATCATAAAATTATTGGATCTGAGAATTTTTCCTTTCATTCCTAATCCATCTATATTAGAAATTAAATCTAGGGGGAGTAGATTACAACTATAATCCTAGATCACATCAAAATATGGATGACCTCGATTCAAAACCCCATGATCAAAACCCTCCCGCATACATGATCGATATGCAGTTCAACTTGTTTGTGGGTTGATTTGTGTCTATCACTCAAATCAAAGAACAAAGAAAGAAAGAAATCACATATAAATAAACCACTACCTGGGATTTGATCAATAATTCGTGAAGATTGAAGCTGAATTGTCATCATTTATTGATCCTAGATCTTATACCCTTTGTTTATGGTGAAATCCTTCAAATGGGAGGTAGCCTTTATTGTTTTTAGAGATCCTTTATTCATCGATGCTCATTGTTCTCTGAAGAAATTCCATCAAGGCTTCAATGAAAACTCCATAATCATCTCATGATCTTGTATACATGTTAATCCATTGAAAGGATGAAATGTGTTTCATCATTTCTATTACAATGACTTGTAGTTTCATTACAATGATTCATTTATGAAATGAAACAGCTGGAGAATCATTGTACTGCCAAGAGAAAATTTGGAAAAATAAATATTCATATGTTTATTTTATTTTTTCCTTTAAAATACCAAAAATTGGCATTTACCCTAAACCTTCACTGCTCTAGGTTAGGACCTTCCTAAAGAAAAATTCATTATTCCAGACATAATGATTCCCTCACTTTATTAATCCAGAAATATGTATAAAAGTTACCAACAACACACACATGTTCTATTTAATAAAACAATAAAATATTCTTGGCACACCAGACCTCAGAATCACATGTCGTCTTAGTGCCTGGTTTTGAAATAATCTATATTATATAAAAAAATTACATGGATATTTATGGAAAAATATAGTGGGTTTGGGAGAATAGTGTTGTGATTTCCATTCGGGATCAATTTTGTGTCTCCTTCCTCCTTTTGAGAAGGCAGTGGCTCTCGTCCTAGTCCCTCCTCCTCCGCCGAGGGAGGGACCTTCGACTTCCATCCCATGAATGGCATGATCCTTCTCTCCCTTCTCGAACCCCAAATTTATTCCCTCATTCCCTCAAATTTATCTTTTCCCTAAAGTTCCAGGTTTGATAAATGTCCTTTAGAACCTTTTGATCTCAACATCGGAGGTCAACGGGGCTTCAGGTCTGCTGAATCTTTCCCTGATTGCGCGCATCAAGAAGTGGCATCCCTTGGAGGATTCTTTTGATAGGTATATTTTCGGGTTGTGGGATTTACAGGATAGAGAAAAAGTGGGTCTTCTTGATTCCAGACATATTTGGATTCGATTCACAACTGAGGAGGATCTGGTTAAAGAATGGTCCAGTGCCTCACGAAGCTGCAATGGTCTCTGTTTTTACCTCATCTGTTGGTCGTATGACTCCCACATGCATTGTGACTCACGTACCGCAATGGTTTGGGTTTATTTTCTTCAAATCCCTTTACCATTTCAAAATACTGCAATTTTGAGAATTTTAGGTAACCTTGAGGGTAGATTTCTTGGCAATGATTCATGAACCAGGGAACTCTTCCACCCGGTCTGTCCCTGTATATTTGTTGAACTAGATGTATAAAAATTTCCAAGTGAGTTTGTTTGCATTACATAGGAGGGAGATCTTGGAATAAACAACCAGTTGTATATGAAACGTGGTTAGACTTCTGTAATTCCCGTAAGAAGCTGGGTCATCCTAGGGTATTTTGCAGATGTGGGAGGATAGCTCCTAGGAAGGTCGCGGATTATAGAGATGGCAGAAAGGGATTGTGTATGTGTGAAGGTAGAGGAAAATCCTTGGATGTTAGACCAGTGTGCACCAATAATGGCTCTGAATATGGAAACCAAATGGATATGGATTATCTAGGACTCATCTCTTGTCTTACAGCATAGGACTGTATGAGGAAAGTAACGACCCCCTCTGGAAACCCGAAAGGTGCTATGGTTTATGACAGATTGAAGAGAGACCTAGGGGTGTAAAGCCTAGAGGAAATGGTGTGAAAAGGAATATAATCCAACGTGGGTTCTAAGTTGGTACCCAAGGATAATGATGATTCAGGATGTATTAATGAGGTCGGTAAAGACTTGCGCTTGCTTTTGTAAGGCTGCTCAATTGGAGGTAATAATAAAGGAGTAAATTAGGCCCACCTAGAGGTAACAACAATCAAGTTGGTTCTAACAAATGCAGCGAATGTTACAGAGGTGATTGAGGGCCTTTGTGAGGACCATGACTCCAGTGGTCATTCCCAATGTATGACACTAAAGGACACCTCAATGCATTTTAAATATATGGGTCGAGGCTACCAATAGGGAGGATAATATGAGGTCCTAAGGCAGGCCTTGCAGGCCCCCCATTCTTATGCGGAGAAGGTTATAGCAAGGAGAGCAGACATGGACCATCAAAACAGGTATGCATTGTTGGGTGATGATTATTGTCATGCTAGTGGGGATCAAAATAAGAAAGAGGCTACACATGGAGAGGACCACATGGTAGATGTGGGTGAGTCACAAGAGGAGATGGATGAGGCTCTGGATGCCTCTACTGAGCCCATGGATGTGACCATTATGGAGGAATACCTTAGATCATCCTAAAAAAAGGTCAAGTTCACTACTAATGATTCTGATGGCTTTATCAAGAACAACCAGAAGAGGTGATAGAGGAAGGAGTATTCTAACCTACCTAGTCCTCCTATCACGAGGTCTGAAAGTAAGGGGATGAAACCCCCAAAGGATCCTATTAATTTGAGAAATTAACATGCAGTGGTGAACACATATAGTGAGCTGGTGTTTTCAGGTGGTGTGGTTGGAGTCCTTGCCACTCCCTTGATGAATACGAGGGATACTAGACAGAAATTTGAGACAAGCCACACTGGAGACCCTCAGTGACATATACCATCGATGCTGGAACATATGGATCTGCTTTGTCACTCAGATGATGAAATGGGAGAGGAAGATATGGATATGAAAGCATTGAAGATGATATGAATAATGATTCATGTGATCACTACAATGGAAAAAGGTGAGTGGATTGATAAGCAGGCCGCATTCTACTCAGAGGCTTCAATTTGGGGAAGATTAACATGGAGAAATTCATGAAAGCTGGGGGACAACAAGGCACATCAGTATGAAGAGATCATGAAGGGTGACCCCGACTCCCTGGTAAATTATATTCCATGTATATATTTTTGGGAAATTGATTCTAATCGGATCAAACTGTTTTTCAACAAATCTGTTGTTTCTTTTGGTGTTTATTGCTGTGAGGGTTCTCAAATCCCCTTAAAATTGTTTGGAAAATAAAAAAGTAACGTTAAAGTTATAGTGGGTTTTGGGATTTTATTATTATATCACTTGAATTACATTATTTTCTTTTCCTTGTGTTTCATTTTGATTTTAGAATTTATTATGGCTTGATCGTACACAATGGAATACATGTAGTTTAGTTATATATTAATTTTCTTTTATATGTGTTTTATGATTAAATTCATGTTCACTCTCATATGATATATTTGGCATTAGACAATTTTTGTGGAATATAATACTTTTGGGTGGAACATTCCAATTTTCATATAAAACCATTTCATGAATGTTGATTATAACCCAAGTGGGTAAATTACTCACTAAAATCACATTAATACTCATGACACTACTCGCCAACCATTTGGTATCATGGTATAATCATGCGGATGGTGGAACTTGAACTCAGGTACTATTTCTATATCTAGGTTATGGTCCATAAAACTTGTATCTGTCTTATTTTCGAGATTTAATTGGATTTTCATTTTTATAAAATAAGACATCAAATTTTATTACATGATATGTTTCCCATAAAAGGATTCCCAAACAACCTTATTGTGGATTTTCACTTTACCATGAGATAATAGGGAACATAATCTATAATATAATATTGAGTGTGGTGTTTTATTATTAATAATGATTATAATATAGTATAAATATATATATTTGTGGGTATGGATCATCTTGGAGACAACCTATACATTAGTTCATGCATCATGAGTAGATATTATTGGTAGGAACCATTGGAAAAAATGACATATTGTTCATTTTCTATTATTTTTTATATTATATTTGGAATCGATTAGCGGTTTTTAACAAAAACTAAAACTATATATAAATATTGATTTTTGATTTATATTTTTGTGATGATTACGTTAATATGATTTTATAATTATATCTATTGATTGAAATAGATTTTAGTTCTCCCACTAAGGGTTAGTCATTCATCTTTAATGTTTCATTATTGTTATTTATATTTTACTATTGTTTAGTGTTATCTACTGAGAATGATACTATTTTTATATTCTTGACATCGACTGAACATACAATGTCCTATATGATTACATTATATTATTGATCATGTACATTTTTTCTCAATTTAATCTTCTTATATATTGTATTATTTAAATCCACTATTTATTTACATGTGAGATTAATACTTTTTAAAATATGAAATGTCACATCCAAAAGATTAATATGTAATTTTCAAACAAATAAATACTTGGACAAATGTATTTATTCACACATAAAACTGAACTAAAATGAATCATTGATTGTAACGCCCCGACCCCAGTTACCCAGAGATGGTGCATTATTACATAACATTGGCATGATCACAAGAAAGATCAAGTCTTGAAAGTCTGATTAGTTTAGTAGCCTTGGAAAAACTGGATACATTAATAAAGTTTACATTACATCATTAAATGAAAACTAGAAAAATATATTCTCCATATTCCACACTCTTATTATAGCATCCCGTCTTTTTGTAACATAACTTTCATTTCATTACACGGAACTGAGGATCTTTAGGGTTTAGTGTCTTGGAAACAACGAGCATAATACATGAAAAGAAAAAAAAACAATCTTCTTAAACACTTGAAAGGCTTCTCCTTAAGTTCATCCTAGGTTCAATACGGCATCTCATAACCTGGGGACATACATCAAAAGAAAGGGTGAGCAGAAGGCCCAGTAAGGGAAATAAGAGAAACATTTTACATGTGAACTAGAGATACTTCAATAAGGTCGTGAAACGAACTTTAAGGCATGAAAATGAAACCATGAAGAATATAATAATAAAAATAACATTTTTTATAAATTGAAGATGTGGCTAAAACATTTAATATTGACAATCATTTCGTTTCACCAAGGTCCATCCCCAAGGTGTCGTTAAAAATTACCAGGTTATTCACCAAGGCGTCATTAAAAATGGTCATCTCTAGAGATTAAGTCTTTACCCAATGAATTGGAGAACTATCTGGGAGTACCCTTGACAGGTATTTATTATCATGTGATCCACATATATCGTCATCAATAATTTCATAAACAACCCATATTGCAAAAAATAAATGGGTTTTATTTCATAATTATAACGTTTCAAAAACTGCTTTAATGGCATGATCATTATGTCACTTTAAACCCACGGAAAGGGAAAGCGGGTTTCATGTATGTAAATCCCAGAATTTAAAATAGAAAATTTTAATATATATGTGAATACCCCTGTATAAATAAGAGCTTTGAGTATTCACTTAATAACATAAAATAATTTTGAGATAAAGAGTGAGGCATTTTGAGACGAAAACTATGCAGGATAACATCTATGATACATGGTTTTAGAAAAAGTTGGATAGAGAGGGGACATGGGTCACCCACTCAAAAATGATACATAAAACAGTAGGGGAACAAAATATAAAGTATTTAAGAACATTTTAATGAAATTGTAATGATATACCATTTGAAACGAAGAACATGAAAGGAAGAAAAAAATAAGATTTCTCTTATGAGAATTCGGCAGCCTAACTGCGTTACATAAACATCAACCAAAAATGAATTGATGAGATAAAATAGGGTCTCTCATCATATGAAAATAAAATATCAGTATGATAGATATCGATATCATACCCCAACATAATAAAAAGGAAATTGCAAGACTTGACAAGGAATTAGAACTTTGATAAGGGAGAAAGGTGCAAGGACCACTTAAAAATTCAGCAGCATAACGACGCCACTTAAACTTCAAAATACTGAATTAAAGAGATCAAATGGGGTTTCTCATCATATGGTCAAAAAGATCAGTACGATAGATATAGAGATCATACCGCAACATAACAAAAAGTAACTTGAATGAATTGACATGAAAGTAGAACTTTAAAACGAGAAGGGTGAAGAACCACTTAAAAATTCAGCAGCCTAACGACGCCACTTAAAACATCAAAATACGGAATTGAAGAGATCAAATGGGGTATCTCATCATATGATCATAAATTATCAGTATGATAAATTTAGATATAATACCCCAACATAATAAAAAGGAACATGAATTACTTTACATGAAAATAGATCTTGAAAAATGAGAAGGGAGAAAGAATCCGTTACAAAAATTTTGGCAGCAAAACGACGCCACTTTATACTTCAAAAAACAAAATAATGAGAGTAAGATGGGATCTCTCATTATGTGAACATGAAAAGGGAAGTAATAGGAGTATAAATTAACACCCTTTAACATAAGAACATGGAGCATAAAAGAAATTACATAAAAGAGATTTCTTGAAAAGAAAAGAGAGATCGGATCCCTTACCTTAAAACGCAACTCTTAATACTCAAAGGTTTGGACCTTGAGGGCTTGGGGGAACCTTGGGAGGACTACTTGGGAGGTAAGGAGACCCGAAATTCGTTGGGGGGGGAGTTGGGAGTGAAAACTAAATAAGGATAGGGTGGGTATTTATAGGGAATGTGAGGGGACAATGCATTAATGACCAAGGGACACCTCACAAGTGCTTTTCTCAAAACCATGTGCTCTCCCTTGGCATTTACCATGCAGTTAGGCCACATGGGGCCCCCAAAACAGTAATTCATCACCCATGGCTAGCCAACCCTTAAAATATCTCATGACATCATCATGACACAGTTATGATGTCATTAAACATACCGAAACCCTAAAACTGTATTTTTACTATTCACTGAAAATTCAACTTTCTCATAAAAATCCCAAAATTTCAAATTAACAAAATATCAAAGATCTGATTTCAAAAATAAACTCCTTTTTATAAAAATAATTTTCTAAATATTTTTAATTTTATTTTTAAATAAATACACTATTCACGGAAAATTCATTTTTTCAGAAAAGTCCCCATTAATTACCATAACATAATATCGATGCTCTGAGTTCAAAAATAAAGTCCATTTTATAAAAATTCTTTTCTAATTATTTTTAACTAAATTTTTAATTAAAAAACACTATTGACCCCAAAAAAACTAATACTTGACTAATAATTTATGAAACCGTTATTTACCCATTTTATTGAATCTCATTACTTAATCAAGGTGTCTAAGTTATATTAAAACTTTCTTTGAGTTAAATTACTAATCCATTTGGTCACATTACTAATATTAAGCGTAAAATCACAATTTATAATTTACTATTCATCAAAAATCAAGTTGATCTAATTAGACTCTAAATTTTGTACTAAACATAATTGTAGAAGACCATTTTTTTCAAATCATTACACATTTTTAATTATTTAAGGTTTAAAAAAAATATTAAAATATAATTTTTCTAAAATTCCTCAAAAATATGCATACTATATTTATCCGGTCATTTGAAAATTCATAAACTTCATCATAAGAAGAAATCCCAATTTTTATTTAAAACAAAGGATTACACAAGGCAGTTATGGTCTCCTTACATAGCCCCTTATCACACCAGCATAGGACCTAAGTGTAAGGTGTGCTAAGGTGAGAGAATCCGAGAGAGGCTCGGCCAACATCGCATGAGTAGTAATTTCTATCAGTTTGAACTTCTTGCGAAGGCAATCCCGTTCTAGCTTCACACGATGAAGTTCAGCTTGGGTTTGGTCCAGAGCAAAGCCCAGTGGTGCTACCTCCTTCCCAAGTTCTGTTAGATGGGCTTCGATCGGTCCAAGAATACTGGGTGAGGCCATCGAATCTTCTTTCTATAATAATTTAACAAAGATTACTTGTATTTAGAGACAATAATCAAAAAAATTTGTTCACAGTGGTCATATTGACCAATGGTCATATAACAGTCAAAACCCAACAGTCTCATTTTAATGATACTCATGTTATCAAATGAAACATTTTTGTTGAGTATAAAAATAAAATAAGACACAAAATTAGGAAACAATAATTATTCAAAATTTTGGGTTGTTATAATCTTCCCCCCTTAAGAAATTGCGTCCTTGGAATTTTTTAAAATTAGGTTTTGAAATTTCCTTGAAAGTCCCACATCAGAAAAGGAGTCAGTAAAACTATTACATTAAATGAAAGAAAGGGAAGTACGAAGGTCACCCGAGTTAGCCCACACTAGGATTCCATGTAGGAAAACATGGACATGGAAGAAATACAAAAGGTCAAGTTCTGAGGGAGAGTGATAGAGAACATGATTAGGAGAAAGTTAACCATAAGAAAATCCCAAACATATGATGTGTGTATATGGTCATTGATTACCTAGTTGGAAACGTAAACCAACAACGTTTTTGTTTTACGTTCCTTTTCATAATTTTGAGGAATTAATTTACTACATAGAACAAAAACATAAGAAAATATACCTACCTTCATGTAGAGTTTCATCCTTTAATAAGTTTCTACCAAAACTAATCTTTTCTCTAAATGATGAGCATTCAAAACTACTTGGTATCATCAAAACACAAGAATCATCTTCTAGAGAATCACATAATCCACAAAAGATTAACTATATATTTCTCCTACCATTAAACATTATCCCAAAAACAGAAAGGGTAATATAAAACAACTCTTCAAAAAGAAATAATTCCATAAGAAGGGAAACTATTTTTAAATCTTCAAAGTTCTATGGTACTACCCAAAGTTCATCATAGACCATCCCATAAATAACGGTCCTTAAAATTCTTCAAAATAAACCAAACTATGATTGAAACCCAAATACAAGAAGGATTTGATAACATAGTCTTCCAAAATTAACATCATTGTTCATCTCCAAACAACATCAACCACTCCTAACATCTTATAACAAAAGTATCTAACCTAAACATATTTTATCCAAGATAGGATAATCATTCCCATAAGTTACCTAAATTACTACAAGTCCACTTTAAATTCATCGATTCTTCAAAATATAAGTCAACCTTACTCCTCTATGAAAATACCGTAGTAATCAATTTTCCTCGATCATTTAGGGTCCCCAAAATAGTGAACGTCTTCCAAAATAATAAGCATCCTTTAATAACCTAATCATCTCTGTCATATTAATACGGAAATCGTTGCATTTCCTATCACATTGGTTGTTGGGACATGTTCTTCCATTTCCCGCCATAAACTAAGAAAAGAAACTATAATTAGGGGCTTAAATACTTAGCTAATAATCATGAAAATGAACTTAAAGGATATAAGGATAACTTCTGGAAGAAATGTATACCCTACCTTGTGATCCCCTAGGTTCCCATCTAGGTTATCCATGATCATATATTCTTATGTGAATCTTTATTTTTTTTATCCTCATTCCTTTAATAATGGTTCATACTAAGCTTATGAATTTACCAAAGCATATCCCCTGGGAGTGTCGTAACCAAGAGTTAAGCAAGGCCCATTGTCGTGTACCAGTTCACGTTCGAGTCTAGCTCAAAGCGGTGTTTTCAGGTTTTACCCCTATGTACATCTGTGCCAGAGCCACCTCTACCTGCTCATATCCAGACAGGGATGTATTTTCTTGGAAACCCCTTACTCAATACTCACCAAAATATCAGGAAGATTTCTTATATTTAAACTTTTCTATAGGGTACTTCCTAGAGTATTCATATCCTAATTTACACAAATAACTAAACCATCATTTGATACCAACTATATCATCCCGTGTTTTTTTAACATAACTTTCATTTCATTACAAGGAACTGAGGATCTTTAAGGTTTAGTGTCTTGGAAACAAGGAGCATAATACATGAAAAGAACAAAAAACATTCTTCTTAAACACTTGAAAGTCTTCTCCTTAAGTTCATCCTAGGTTCATTACTGCATCTCATAACCTGGGGACATACATCAAAAGAAAGGGTGAGCAGATGGCCCAGTAAGGGAAACAAGAGAAATATTTTACATGTGAACTAGAGATACTTCAATAAGGTCGTGAAACGAACTTTAAGGCATGAAAATGAAACCATGAAGCATATCATAATAAAAATAACATTTTTCATAAATTCAAGATGTGGATACAACATTTTATATTGACAATCGTTTCATTTCCCCATGGTCAATACCCAATGTGCCGTTAAAAATTACCAAGGTTATTCGCCAAGGCGTCGTTAAAAATGGTCATCTCTAGAGATTAAGTATTTACCCAATGCATTAGAGCGCTATCTGGGCGTACCCTTGACATGTCTTTATTATCATGTGAGCCACATATATCATCATCAATCATTTCATAAACAACCCATATAGAATAAAATAAATGGGTTTCTTTTCATAATTATAAAGTTTCAAAAACTGCTTTAATGGCATGATCATTATGTCACTTTAAACCCACGGAAAGGGAAAGCGGGTTTCATGTATGTAAGTACCAGAATTTAAAATAGAACATTTTAATATATATGTGAATACCCCTATAGAAATAATATCTTTGTGTATTCACTTAATAACATCAAATAATTTTGAGATAAAGAGGGAGGCATTTTGAGACGAAAACTATGCAGCATAACGTCTATGATACATGGTTTTAGAAAAAGTTGGAAAGAGATGGGACATGGGTCACCAACTCAAAAATGATACATAAAACAGTAGGGGAACAAAATATAAAGTATTTAAGAACATGGTAATGAAATTTTAATGATATACCATTTGAAACGAAGAACATGAAAGGAAGACAAAAATAAGATTTCTCTTATGAGAATTCGGCAGCCTAATGGTGTTACATAAACTTCAACCAAAAATGAATTGATGAGATCAAATAGGGTCTCTCATCATATTAACATAAAAGATCAGTATGATAGATATACAGATCATAAACAAACATAATAAAAAGGAACATGCAAGCCTTGACAAGGAATTAGAACTTTGATAAGGGAGAAAGGTGCAAGGACCACTTAAAAATTCAGCAGCCTAACGATGCCACTTAAACTTCAAAATACTGAATTGAAGTGATCAAATGGGGTCTCTCATCATATGGTCATAAAATTTCAGTATTATAGATATAGAGATCATACCCCAAAATAACAAAAATGAACTTGAAAGAATTGACATGAAAGTAGAACTTCATAATGAGAAGGGTGGAGAACCACTTAAAAATTCAGCAGCCTAACGGTGCCACTTAAAACATCAAAATACTGAATTGAAGAGATAAAGTGGGGTCTCTAATCATATGATCATAAAATATCAGTATGAAAAATTTAGAGATCATACCCCAACATAATAAGAAGGAACTTGAAATACTTTACATGAAAATAGATCTTGAAAAATGAGAAGGGAGAAAGAATCCGTTACAAAAATTTCGGGAGCCTAACGACGCCACTTAAAACTTCATAAAACGAATTAATGAGAGTAAGAGGGGATCTCTCATTATGTGTACATGAAAAGGGAAGTAAGATGAGTATAAAAGAACTCCCTTTAACATAAGAACATGGAGCTTAAAATAAATTACATAAAAGAGATTTTTTGAAAAGAAAGAGAGAGATCAGATCCCTTACCTTAAAACATAACTCTTAAAACTCAATGGTTTGGACCTTGAGGGCTTGGGGGCACCTTGGGATGACTCCTTGGGAGGTAAGGAGACCCGAACATCGTTGGGGGAGAGTTGGGAGTGAAAACTAAATGAAGAAAGGGTGGGTATTTATAGGGAATGTGAGGGGACAATGCATTAATGACCAAGGGACACCTCACAAGTTCTTTTCTCAAAACCATGTGCTCTCCCTTGGCATTTACCATGGAGTTAGGCCACATGGGGCCCCTAAAACAGTAATTCATCACCCTTGGCCGGCCAAACCTTAAAATATCTCATGAAATCCTCATGACACAGTTATGATGTCATTAATCATACCGAAACCCTAAAACTGTATTTTTACTATTCACTGAAAATTCAACTTTCTCAGAAAAATCCCAAAATTTCAAATTAAAAAAATATCAAGGCTCTGATTTCAAAAATGAACTCCTTTTTAATAAAAATAATTTTCTAAATTTTTTTAATTTTATTCTTAAAAAAATACACTATTCACCGAAAATTCATTTTTCTCAGAAAAGTCCCCATTAATTACCATAACATAATATCGATGCTCTGAGTTCAAAAATATTGTCCATTTTATAAAAATAATTTTCTAATTATTTTTAATTAAATTTTTAATTAAAAACCACTATTCACCCGAAAAAACTAATACTTGACTAATAATTTATGAAACCGTTATTTACCCATTTTATTGAATCTCGTTACTTAATCAAGGTGTCTAAATTATATTAAAACTTTCTTTGAGTTAAATTACAAATCCATTAGGTCACATTACTAATCTTAAGCGTAAAATCACTATTCATAATTTACTATTCATCAAAAAATCAAGTTGATCTTATTAGACTATAAATTTCGTACTGAACATAATTGTAGAAGACCATTTTTTTCAAATAATTACACATTTTTAATTATTTAAGGTTTACGAAAACATTTTTAAAATATACTTTTTCTAAAATTCATCAAAAATATGCATACTATATTTATCCAGTCATTTGAAAATTCATAAACATCATCATAAGAAGAAATCCCAATTTTTATTTAAAATAAAGGATTACACAAGGCAGTTACGGTCTCCTTACATAGCCCCTTATCACACCTGCATAGGACCTAAGTGTAAGGTGTGCTAAGGTGAGAGAATCTGAGGGAGGCTCGGCCAACATCACACGAGTAGTAATTTCTATCAGTTTGAACTTCTCGCGAAGGCGATCCCGTTCTAGCTTCACACGATGAAGTTCAGCTTGGGTTTGGCACAGAGAAAAGCCTAGTGGTGCTACCTCCTTCCCAAGTTCTGTTATATGGGCTTTGATCGGTCCAAGGCTACTGGTTGAGGCCATCGAATCTTCTTTCTATAATAATTTAACAAAGATTACTTGTATATAGAGACAATAATCAAAATATTTTGTTCACCGGGGTCATATTGACCAATGGTCATATAACAGTCAAACCCAAACAGTATCATTTAAATGATACTCATGTTATCAAATGAAACATTTTTGTTGAGTATAAAAATAAAATAAGACAAAAAATTAGGAAACATGATTTATTCAAAATTTTGGGTCGTTACACTTATCCCCTCATAATATCCCTACAGGTCTTTCATAAATTACTTCTTCACATCCTCGGAAAAATAAAACATAGAAAAGGGGTGAGGTCAAATGCCCAGTAAGGATAGCAATATAACATAAACTTTCATCAATAATAATAAACAAATAAGGCAATGTATAGATAAAACAAAAGCCTTTTAAACTTTTACTTCAACGTAGTATGGTAAAAATAAAATTAAATAATTCCATTTACTAATTCACATGGATATTCTACTAATATAATAATCACATGCAATATCAATAAAAACATTCATAATGATGGAATGCATAATTCAAGACTATCATAACCACATACCCAAGGCCTCGTGCCAAGACTACAAATAAGATTTTGTCAAGGCCTTGTTCCAAGACACTAGTTTTACTCATGAGACCTAAGATGCATCTAAGAGCTATAGTGGGCTCCACCTGTCACTTATTAAGTCCAATGAATTTCTCATATGAATATTTTTAAACATAACATAAACATTCGTATTAAAAATAGCATACGAAACGTCAATACATTCTCCAGAAACCATGAATGGTAGAAAAATAACACATCCACAGTCAAACATATCACAAAACCATCAATACAATATGGATGTTTTTTATCATAATAAATAAACTTCAAATAAGCTTAAAATTCATCAAAGGATGCTGATATAGATGAAATCAAAACTATTTGAGAGAAATATCTCTTTTTATTGGAAATCATTTAAAAGTCACATAATTATAAAATAAAACATTTACTCTGAAAATACTCTTATAAGCTTGTAAAGAAAACTTTGATGATATTATAACGGTGGAAAATAGCCACACCCTCAGTATAAGTTAAAAAAACATTATTACCTTAATTTTGTCGAAAAGGGTAAAAAGCACCTTATTTGGAAAACAACAGAAATATTCCTTTATAAACATCTTATAAAAAGTAAAAAAAGGGTAAAAATGACATTATACCATATTCTATAAAATAGTAAGAATGTTTTGAAATACATTTTTAAGAAACATGGATGTGGATGATAAAGAGAACCCTGTAGATTATTATGTATAAAAAACCTCAAATAATGATGAGATTGTGAAATAAACCCTTACCATGTGCTTTACCATGGTTGTGGGTAGTTTAAGCTCTTTTTTAATGGTGAAATAATTACTATTAAATTATACAATAATCATATACATTATTATGTTATCATATATGATCTTTTAACATTGCTTTGTTAATAATATCTTAGTATTATCGTTGTTTCGGGTGTTAAATTACTCGTTTTAATTAATATGTTTTGTTACATAAGCCATGTTTTTCAATGATAGGATGTATCTTATTCATATAAATAATGATATCATTTCCTTAAACATTATTTTTAAATCATCAAATGATAATTATACTTGAATGGATACGATGGATAATGAATCTCATCGCATTCGTGGAGACGGTAGTCCGTACGTACGCACGAGTGACAATATAATTTTTTTTGATATTAAAATAATATTTAATTGGATGATATATCTTAAATAAAAAATCATTATCATGTTATATTTATTATTTACATGAATTACAAATCATTATTATACCCATCCAAATAATAATATATTGAATAACAATTACACCACGACGTGGAGACGGTAAGCCGTACTTAGGCACATATGGTGACATGTCATTCAAAGGATGGATAGAATACTGAATATGGTTTCACCATATTTATAATAATATTATGGTATATAGGATATATTGGATTCATTATTTTATAATGGTAATAACAAATAATGAAGAAGTTGAAGAAGAAATGAATTTGGAAAAGGGTGGTGAAAGCATTACCTCTTCTTCGAGTTCTTCCTTTTGATTTGATCAAAAGGGTTCCATAGATTGGAATTCTGATCAAACTAAGGTCTCTAGGTTGTATTCAGGGAAGTTTATAGAGTATTAGGTCAAGGGTTTTCAGAACCAAAAGGCTTTGAAGGTGTGAATTAATGAGAAGGGGGAGTTCCCTTTTATAAGAGGGGTGAGGGGCACCTTTGAAAATGCTAGAAGTATTATTTAATAATAAATTTATATTCGGTTTCTAATGACTCCAAAGTGGATTATTTAAAGTTTAATGTGGTTATGGGTCTAAAACCACTCAACCAATAGAATTTATATTGGTTTGGGTCATTATATTAAACTTATCTTTTACTTTTAACTCTTAGTTAATTAGTTTGACACTTACCATGTCACTTTGTATTTTTATATTATATAGTAAATAAACATAATATATAAATCCAAGAGACCCCCAAGTGGTCCATTAATGATACACCTATCATGATATAAGTATCTTGGCCGATCCTTAGATTTCTAGAAATTTAATATCAATTAATAATATAATATTTGTTTTAAAAACTCTTTTATGTCAATTTTGACACTATTTGGTAACTTTATTTTTGTGAAAATAATAACAGAATTATTAATTCGAAAAAAGTTAATTAAATCAATAATAACATTCCATATTAACCTATAAAATTATTTTAATTCATTAAAAGTCTCTAATTATATTTATTTGGGTATTTATCATATCAATTATTTTAATTTTTAACTATTATGACAATTAATGCATCATCATTGTGTCAGACATAAATTAAATTATTTAATGTCTAAAAATTATAAATAAAATATCATTATGTAGGAAATCCTTTCATCATTCTATTGAATATTTAAAATCTAATTTATCGTATGTATAACCCTATATTAAAAATGATTTATTACGTAAACATTGATTTTATCTCTTTTAACTCTTCTATGAATTAAATAATAATAAATGTCCTAATCTAATACAAGTGGACCTAAATGATAATATTTTACTCGTAAGGTTGTTTTTGGTCGAGATACCCTTGTCTAATAGAGTTAGGATATGTGTTAGGGTAATATTAATATCATTTTTACCCTTAATTACCCTATTTACTTTTAACCGTGGTAAATAAAAGAAAAAAGTTACGATTCACGAAAAATTATTTTCATCTCATTGAACCACATTATACTAGTTGATATTAACCATGTCTCCCGAAATTTTGAAATTCCACTCACAAAAGCAGTAAATTTATGTTTTATGAAAAATTCAGTTTTTATCTACCACTTAGTGGTTTCACTATTCATTAAAAAATGAATGTTTCCAGAAAAATACCCAAAATTAGGCCTAAGATATATTTGATATTATGAATTCAAAATTTTTTTCTATTTTACCAAATTAAAAACATATCAGTTGCATTAATTAATTTAAAAATTAATTCTCATCGTCAAAACAAATACCGTGTTTTTAAGAGATAATAACTTTCAAAAAATTGACACTTGTTTATATCTGGTTTAATTGTGAAAATATGTACAATGACCAAAATTTTATTAAATGGTAATGATATATTCTAAAGATACTTTAAAACCAATCAAATTCATAATTTATCAATATAAATTATTTTGATTAAAAAAGTTGTTTTTAATTAAAATTTAGTAATTTTTACTATTCATGAAAATATAAATGTTATCTGAAAAGTTCCAAAATTTCACCTTAGGCTAAATTAGATACACAGAATAAAAAAATGAATTCCATTTTAAGAGATAAAATTTATAAAATTTCAAAAAGTATGTATTACTATTCATAATGGCAAGTTTGATTGGTTGTGGTGTGTGTTAGAACTCAAAGTTGCGTACAACACACACTACTGTATTATTAAAGGAAAGCGTACCGTGGAAGCTTGGGATGTTTCATTGTAAATTTTTTATGTCCCCATTCTAAAAAGTAAATTTATTTAGTCAAATAGAATATGTAAAAGTTTAAAATATTGGATTTAAAATGGTTTCACTATTAAAAGTTGATAAAAGTGCAATACTGAAAATGAATTTGTTCTTAAATTATGTCTAAGAAACACATAATATGGATTATAAAATTATAAGGATTATATAATGTTTAAAATTTAGTTAATACTATTCATAACCTCTTTTGAACGGCTTTTTTAGTAAGTCATGGTGCAGTTGAACTTGGTGTTGCATGTAGTGCAAGTTATTGAATTATTTTAACACACTATGAAATCATGGGGTGATACATTCTCCCATACTTTAATAAATTGCATCCTCATAATTTGAAATTGTTCATCAAAAATAAATGGTTGAATATAGAAAATATCGTTGTGGGAAAACCCACATCGGAAATTGGGTTCATAAAATTTAATCTTAATAAGAGGAAAAGAGAAATTAAATGGTCACCACCAAATTATGATCTCTATTTGGATAACATTGGTGGAAATTAGAGACATATAATTGGAGGGAAAGCGTAAATATTTAAAAGTAGTGATTGAGGTCATCAATCAAAAACAACTATCAAATTGAGGTCCTTAAATTCATCAATCTATGATGATTTAAAATACCATTGGTTCAGCAAAACATATGGTATTAGGATAACACATTTTTTTTGTTTTAAGATCCCTTCACTAAAGTATGAGAATTAATTTTTTCATTGATTTAGAGAAGAAGAAAAATATATAATTGAAAATTAGAATCTCATCCTTTAACTAATTTCTACCATAAACTCATCTTTCACTCTAAAAGATAATAGAACTTAAAAATAATTTTCTATTTATCCTATTCATATTGGTTTAAAAAAATTAAATTTATAATTAATCTAGTAGAACCATTAAAAAACATTATTCAATCCAGGACATCACGTGGGTCAGTGGTAGGTGATACACCCTTGTCGCCCTTTGGTTGTGGGTTCAAGTCTCGCGGCCTTGACGGACGTGACGGGTAGCCGCCTGACCTCCGGGTTGTCCTTTTATGGAAATCAAAAATAATCCAAATAGAACTATCCTAAATACTTCTGTCCAAAATTTATAAGGAAGGTAAACACAATGAAGATCCATTTTGGTGTGTAATAACATGTAATCACCTTCATCATGTATTCTTTTAAAACACTAAAACATCCTAAATTACCATAAAACCTTATTGATTACATTCACGATCCCTTATTCCTTAAAGAATAATAGATATACTCCTTTAATTCAAAAATGTTGTAAACCCCAACAATGATGGAATATACAAATCCTTAATTAGTTTCAAGGTAGTCAATAATATCCAATATAATTTATCCAAATCAATCATGTATTATTCTAAAATCACTACCTCGGTATCAGAACCATATTATGGTTTATCTTTCTCTCAACCATATATTTTCCAAAAAATTAACCTGTTATTGAGTCACTTTTATTTGTTCCACACAATCTTAAGTCCTTAATGAAATAGTACTACAGTACAATCCTTATATACTCCATAATTATTATAACAATTACATTGTTGATACAACACTCAAATGACATAATCAATATCAGAACTCTAATCATTCCTCTACATCTATGGTAGTATCATAACTTGATTATTATCCAATAGCATCATTTGCGGCATAGGTTCGCGTAGTTTCCAAACTCCTACAAATGAAGCGTTGTACATTTGAAAACATTTTCATACCCTTGCAGTCACGTACTTTGTTCCCTTTTCCTCCACACTTATAACAAACTCCCATTCCTTTCAGGCAAGTTCCAGGGTGTTTCATCCCACAGTTATCACATATGGGAAAATTCTTCTTTTCCCTCTTCCCTTTATCCATCTTTCTCTATTCCATCCTTTTCTTCTCTTTCTTCCCTTAAAAGCCATAGGACTCAGTAAACACTTTAATTATCTTATCAACACATGATATTATTTCTTCATATTATGATAATATATGGGAGATATTTGTCTTATAAATTCTGGCTTAAGACCATGAATGATAAGATCCTTTTTTCTCTTTGGATCATGTGCATTGTTGGAGTTCTCATTCCTTCTACTGGGCGCCATTTCCAAACAATGGAATACACTAGAATAGTTTATGAATAACAATACCTAATCCCAAACTTATAAAACACATAACATAAATTAAATAGTTTATGGATATAATCCATAATCATAAAAATGTCTCCTTTGAGGATTTATATACTCATAAGCCCTTCATAATGGTTTGTAAAGAAAATGAGAATTATCCTAAGCATATCCCCTGGGAGTGTCGTAACCAAGTGTACAGCAAGGCCCGTTGTCATGCACCAGTTCCCATTCGAGTCTATATCAAAGCAGTGTTTTCATGTTTTACCCCTAGGTACATCTGTGCTAGATCCGCCTCTACCCGCTCGTATCCAGACAGGGATGTATTGTTCAGAAAACTCACAAAATTTGTTCAATACCAAAATTCTAGGAAGTTCTTCTATATTAATCCTCAATTTCGGTCTTAGATATATGTTCTCTAATCAATGTTTATCTAAATCTAGCATCCAAGGTTTGTACTAAACTTCCTATGATACAAACTATAACGCCCCGACCCTAGTTACCCAGAGTCGGTGCATTATTACATAACATTGGCGTGATCACAAGAAATATCAAGTCTCTAAAGACCGATTAGTTAAGTAGCCTTTGAAAAACTAGATACATTAATAAAGTTTACATTACATCATAAAATTAAAACTAGAACAATATAGTCTCCATATTCCACACTCTTATCCCCTCATACTATCCCTGCAGGTAATTCATAAATTACTTCTTCGCATCCTGGGAAAAATAAAACATAGAAAACGGGTGAGCTCAAATGCCCTGTAAGGATAACAATATAGCGGAAACATTCATAAATAAGAATAAACATTTAAGGCGATGTATAGCTAAAACAAAATCCTTTTAAACTTGATCTTCAACAGAGTATGGAAAAAATAAAATGAAATAATTCCATGTACATATTCACATTGATATTCTACTAATCGAATAATCACATGAAATATCAATAAAAACTTTCATAATGATGGAATGCATAATGCCAGACTATCATAACCACATAGCCAAGGCCTCATGCCAAGACTACAAATATGATTTTGGAAAGGCCTTGTACCAAGACACTAGTTTGTCTCATGAGACCTACCGATGAATCGAGGAGCTATATCGGGATCCACCCGTCACGTATTATGTCCAATGCATTCCTCATATGAACAGGTTTAAACATAACATAAACATTCGTATTAAAACTAGCATACGAAATGTCAATACTTTCTCAATAAACCATGAAGGGTATAAAAATAACACATCCATAGTCAAACATATCACAAAACCTTCAATACAATATGGAAGTTTTATATCATAATATATAAACATCAAATAAGCTTAAAATCCATCAAAGAATGTTGACATAGATGAAATCAAAACTATTTGATAGAAATATGTCTTCTTTTTAAATCATTTAAAAGTCACATAATTAAAAAATAAAACATTTACGTTGAAAATATTCTTTTAATCTTGTAAAGGAATATTTTAAGATTTTATAACGGCTGAAAATAGCCGCACTCGCCGTATAAGATAGAAAAACAATCTTACCTTAATTTTGTTGAAAAGTTTAAAAAGTACCCTGTTTGGATAACGACATAATGTTTCCTTTATAAACATCTTATAAAAAGTAAAATAAGGGTATAAATGACTTTAACCCATATTCTGTAAAATAGTAAGAATGTTTTGGAATAAATATTTAAGAATCATGGATGTGGATGATAACGAGATCCCATTATATTATTATGTATAAACAACCTCAAATAATGAAGAGATTGGGAAATAAACCCTTACCTTGTACTTTCCCTTGGTTGGGGGTAGGTTAACCTCCGGTATAATGGTGAAATCATTTTTATTAAATTATACAAGAATCATATACATTATTAAGTTATCATATATTATATTTTAACATTGCATTGTGAATAATATCTTAGTATTATCGTCGTTTCGGGTGTTAACTTACTCATTTTATTTTGTATGATTCGTTACGTATGCCATGTTTTTCATGGATAGTTTGTATCTTATTCATATCCAGAATGATATCATGTACTTAATCATTATTTATAAATAATAAAATTATAATTATACATGAATGGATACGATGGAAAATGAATCTCATCGCGTTCGTGGAGACGGTAGTCTGTATGTACGCACGACCGACAATATCATTTTTTGATATTAATATAATATTAAATTGGATGGTATATCTTATATACAGAATCATTATCATGTTATATTTATTTTTTACATGAATTACACATCATTATTATACCCATAGAAATAATAATATATTGAATAACAATTACACCACGACGTGGAGACAGAAAGCTTTACGTACGCACGTATGGTGACATGTCATTCAAACGATGGATAGAATACTGAATATGGTTGTACCATATTTATAATAATATTAAAGTATATAAGAGATTCTGGATTCATTATTTTATAATGGTAATAACAATGAAAGAATAAGTTGAAGAAGAAATGAATTTGAAAAAGGGTGGTGAAAACATTACCTCTTCTTCGGGTTCTTCCTTTTGATTTGATCAAAAGGGCTCCATAGGTTGGCATTCGGATCAAACTAAGGCCTCTAGGTTTAGTGAGGGATGTTGAGAGAGTATTTGGTATGGGTTTGGCTGAACCAAAAGGCTTTGAAGGTTTGAATTAATGATAATGGGGAGTTCCCTTTTATAAGAGGGGTGAGGGGCACCTTTGGAAAAGTGAGAAGTATTATTTTATAATAAATTCATATTCGGTTTATAATGGCTCCAAAGTGAATTATTTAAAGGTTTAGGTGGATATGGGTCGAAAACCACTCAACCAATATAATTTAGATAGGTTTGGGTCATTATATTAACCTTATCGTTTAGTTTTAACTATTAGTTAATTAGTTTGACACTTACCATGTCACATTGTATTTTTATATTATATAGTTAATAAACATACTATATACATCCAAGAGACCCCCAAGTGGTCCATTAATGATACACCTATCACGATATAAGTCTATTGGCCTATCCGGAGATTTTTATGAATTTAATATAAATTAATAATATAATATTTATTTTAAAAAATCCTTTATGTCAATTTTGACACTATTTGGAAAATTGATTTTTGTGAAAATCATAACAGAATGACTACTTTGAAAAAAGTTAATTAAATCAATCCTAACATGTCATATTAACCTATAAAATTATTTTAATTCCTAAAAAGTCTCTAATTAAATTTATTTGGGTATTTATAATATCAATTATTTTAATATTTCACTATTATGGTAATTATTGCATCATCATTGTGTCATAAATAAATTAAATTATTTAGTGTCTAAAAATTATAAATAAAATAGAATTATGTAGGAAACAATTTTAACTTTCTATTGAATATTTAAAATCTAATTTATCTTATGTATAACCCTATATTAAAAATGATTTATTAAATAAACATTGATTTTAACTCTTTTAACTCTTCTTTGAATTAAATAATATTAAATGATATAATCTAATAAAAGTGGACCTAGATGATAATATTTTACTTATAAGTTTGTTTTTTGTCAATATACACTTGTCCAATAGAATTAGGATATGTCTTAGGATAATATTAATATCATTTTAACCCTTAATTACCCTATTTACTTTTAACCGTGGTAAATAAAAGTAAAAAGTTACTATTCACCAAAAATTATTTTCATCTCACTGAACCACATTTTACTCCGTGATATTAACCGTGTCTCTCGGATTTTCGAAATTCCACTCACAGAAGCGTTATAATTATGTTTTAAGAAAAATTCAGTTTTTTAACTACCACTTAGTGGTTTCACTATTTATAAAAAAATGTACATTTCTGGAAAAATACCAATAATTAGTCCTAAGATATAATTGATATTATTAATTCAAAAATTATGTCTATTTTAAAAATGTAAAAACATATCATTTTCATAAATTAATTTAAAAATTAATTCTTGTCATCAAAACAAATAGCGTGTTTTTTAGAGATAATAACTATCAAAAGATTGACACTTGTTTATGTCTGGTTTAATTGTGAAATTATGTAAAATGAAAAACATTGTATTAAATGGTAAAAATATATTCTAAATATACTTTAAAACCACTTAAATTCATAATTTATCAATAGAAATTATTTTTTTTAAAAGTTGATTTTAATTAAAATTTAGTAATTTTCACTATTCATGAAAATATAAATGTTATCCGAAAAGTTCCAAAATTTCACCTTAGGCTAAATTAGATACTCCGAATACAAAAATGAAGTCCATTTTGAGAGACAAAAATTTATAAAATTTCAAAAATTAGGTATTACTATTCATAACGACTAGTTTGATTGGTTGTGGTGTGTGTTAGAACTCGAAGTTGCGTACATCACATGCTACTATATTATTCAAAGGAAAGCGTAACTTGGAAGATTGGGATGTTTCATTATAAATTTTTGATGTCCCCATTCAAAAAAGTAAATTTATTTAGTCAAATTGAATATATTAATGTTTAAAATATTGGATTTAAAAAGTTTTCACTATTAAAAGTTGGTAAAAGTGAAATACTGAAAATGAATTTGTTCTTACATTATGTCTAAGAAACTCATAATGTGGAATATAAAATTATAATTATTATATAAAGTTTAAAATTTAGTTAATACTATTCATAACCTATTTTGAACGGCTTGTTTGGTAAGTCATGGTGCGCTTGAACTTGGTGTTGCGTGTAGTGAAAGTTATTGAATTATTTTAACACACTATTAAATCTTGGGGTGTTAAATTGATACCCTTTATTAAGATGAAATTATTAGTATTTAATGAGATTACATTAATGTAGCAACTAAATTGGTGGGTATTAATATATGTATCAACATATTTAAATATATACCGAAAAAATAATGGTATGTTTAATAATTATTTATGGATAAATCCCAGTAGAATAGCTAAAGTACTATCATTTAAATTTAAAAGAAATATTATGCTAATTTTTTTTGTTAGAGATTACTAATTTTATAATAAGAAAATAAATTTATTACGGATTAATTAATATATTATTGGTATAAATGAATTATTTAAAATGAATAATTAGTAATTGATATGAAATATAAATATGAATAGTTAAAATATAAAGTTGAATTTTACAATTTAAAATAGTTATTTAATAAATTTTATATTAAAATTTAAATGTTAAACACCAAAATCATTGAATATGAATATGAAAAACGAACATTAATATTCATTTCTTCCTGTCAAATATATATTAGGGTGAATTTTTTTTATGATTCAAAAAAAAGTATTTTAGGGGAATTGTGGAAAATTAATTTCTCAATAAAACTATCATGTGTATTACTATATCAAGAAGTAATTATAATTTAAAAAATTATAAAACATTTTTTATGATAAATAATGTATTTATGGAGTTTAATGAGATATTTTAATGACTCGTTTGAATGTGTAAAACATATTTTTAACATTTATAAAATTTTGGTATTATAATTAATAAAAAATAATTTTTAATTATTTTTAATAATGTATCCACACATTGAAATATGATTTTGAATTTTTATTAAGTTGAAATAAAAGCCTTTTGTTAAAAATAATCCAATTAATATAAGTAAATTCAACAACATTGATTTTTTCCCTAAACATAACATTTATGCTTAATATAAACTTTATCTAAAATCATATTTTTATGCATATTCTGCGCTAATATTAAATTTAATAATTATAAGATCAATAAATTTTATTTTAATTTTTTGTATATTTATAATAATTATATATTAAATATTTAATAAGGCCACTATATTTGTAGTCATTAAAATTAAATTACATGGGTTAAAATTGGTTACAATAATAAAAAAATTGTAATGCTAAAAAATATATGAGTAAATAGAATAATAAAATATCAAAAACCAATTTAAAAATGATATGATGAAAATTCATCAAACTTATATCTTCCTCCACTCCATTATTTTACATTATAAGATCCATTTGACCCTTGGATAGTGACATTTTCTTTTATATTATATCAAAAATATTACTCCCTCAGCCTTTATAAGGATCCTTCACCACCAAACATATCTTCACTAAAAAATCACTTTGTTTGAAAAAACTAGTAAACAAAATCCCTAAATATCATATTTTATACTTACTACTGGTTCTGGTCTTCTCAAAAGACCACCCATTAAAGGCTAAATCCATTTTATAATGGTGTTTTCCAAGGAACAATGTAAAAGTTCATAATTATTCATTTTCCCATTTTAAATTTTTTTCTTTATTCATCCACCTAATTAAGAACTAATTCGTTAGTTATGTTATAATTATTTTTAACTATTAATATACAGAAATAAATTTATGATTATAATGTAATTTTAGATACACTTTCTCTTTTTCTTAAAAAAACTTCTTCCTGCGTACATGTATAACACCGCCTATATGAAATAAATGTATGAATTTTGATAACCATATTTCGTTGATGGATAGTTCAGAAGGGATATAAAATAAATTAATATTTTTTATACTATTAATTTCAATGAATATAAACCATTACCTAACTTGTTCACTTTCAACATAAAATGATAGAGTCACTTATGCATACATGTGGACTACCATCTCCTGTAATGTAATTTTTGTCTCATCTATTCATTTATAAATATTCATGATCTGTTATAGTTTTTTTCATCACTATAATATCATGTAAATAATATCATTATGATTTTTTAGTAATTATATAATTTCAAAAGAATCACTTTCTTAACAATACTCTCATTTTGTTTATAACTTTTCCTTATTTACATAGGTTTAACCACTTATATGAAAACTGATATAAATTTATAGCATAGATCTATAAAGGAATAAATAATGGTTTAATTAAATATTAAATTGAATCTAATGTTTGAGTTATGGTTCATTAAATTTTATATTAATTTTTAACATATTATCATTTTGCAACACTATTTTTTGTAAAAAATATTTGAAACAAGATTATCACCAAATTATTATTCATTAATAATAATAAAATTATTATTTTATGAAAATATAAAATTAAAAACTATTGTTTATATTATATAATAGTACCTATAATTTTCTTTTTTATGTACTTTGAATCCTAAAATAATAAATGACATCAATATTATGAAACTAGTACTAAATAATAATCCTCTCTTATAACATGATATAATGAAATAATATAAAGAAATAATATATTTTTAATAAATTATTATTAAAGAATCATATAAAATGATTAATTGTGTATATGTTTATCGAAAATGAGTTTTTTAGTTATTTATTTATATCACATGTAAGGTAACATTTGACTACAATAGATTAAGGTAAGGGTTTTTGCATCTCAATTTGTCTTCATTGAGATATGATGTGTATTAACCACTTGTTTCTTTTTTATGAAACATATATTGTACATTTATTTCATTTATCATTATGTTTTATTCTATCTATATGGTTTAAAAATATGTTCCACATTATACATTTCTAGGGGCTTCAAATCAATCGTTAATGATGTTATAATAGTTTGTTAACTCAATTTTCATTCACTGAAGTTTGATTGTTCTTCTTGGACATTATTATTATATGTTTGGATTTTTCAACTTAACACTATTATAATTATTATCTTACTATTTATTTTTTTTCTTTTAAAAGTTTATTTAATGAATCCAAAATTTAAATTTTTTAGATTCAACTCCTAGCAAATTTGTAAGTGTTTTTATAACCTAATTTTCATTCAGTAAATTTTATTGATTTCTCTTGAACCAAATTTTTATAATTTGATTTATTTAATACAGTGAATTTTGAGAAATATTTATACTAATTAATATATTTTAAAAAATTCAGATGTAATAATTTGTGAAAGATTATTTAACATGGATTATGATATACATAATGGATTTTGTTAATTCAAACTGTATTTCATTATAATCAAATTTTAATTCATGAAACTTATAATTTTAATTCATATATATTATTCCATTTTGTATTTCATATGATATTCCCCATATTAGATCCTAATAATTTGAAATTTTCAATTCAAAACAAATTCCCTGATACATTTCATTCTCAAAATAGAATAAAATTATTTAGAATAATTTTCATTCATTATAAAGGTGACTTATCATCCATTCCAATTTTTTTCTTCTTCCTTATGATATAGTTATATTTAGAAATATAATTTTATTTTATCCCATGTGACATTAATTTTCAACATTTTCCTCATTACAAAACGAATTTTAATTATCCATTTAATTATTTGGGTTTCTCAAATGAATTATAAAAATATAAAAAGGGATTTCCCATTAAAATTTATATATTTTCCTTCCACTGAACATTTTCTTATCATAAACATTATATATTTTAAATTGAGACATTATTTAAGATTATTATTAGAACTAATATTTTTATAAAACATTACTTCTCCTATTTGAAAATAAATTTTGAATGTGACACATAATGTCATATTTTATAAAAATGGTAAAAAAGTATAAAAAAAATTATGATTTTTATTCCATTAACTTCTTTATCTATGGAATTTCTTTCTCATTTGCTGTAAGATTTCCAGAATCACACTCTAAATTTTTATGTGAAATATTCCATTGTGTGATTGAATTATGGGTGTCAATTGATCAAATTAATGATACAATTTTATGTTATACTATTATATGTGTACTTATACAAGATTTCACATCTATATCAATAATCTTAAAATATTTCATGTTTCAATTATGATCTGAATGACAACATCTAGTTTCTTTCTCTATATAACTTTTGATTTAATAATTCTATTTGTTGGTTTGGTAAAATATTTTCATATTAATATACCTATTACTATATGATTTGTCTTATTGATGGATGATTATATAGAGAGATATTTTATTAATTAAATGGATAAATAATGAATATCAATAAATTTTTCATTTCAATATTGGTTTTTATTGATTAATAAAGAATTTTGGTGATATTTTTTTTGTTTTTCCATTCTATAATATAATGAACTCATTACATTAAATAGGTGATGGGTGTGGTCTATAATATCCCATCAATGTATTGATAGCTCTTATGAGAAAAACTATCTCCAGTATTTAGTGTTTTCAATAACAATTTATATATCATATCATTGCATGAGTCATTTATACAGTGATTAAGATATATTTCATTAAGAATTATATCATTAAGAATGTTGTTATGGATATCCCTGTGATTATTTTTTTTCACTCTTGGATTTATTTTGAGATCATGAGATCAATTATTTAAAATTATTTGATTTTCATTTATATCCATTAATATAACTCATTAACTCTTCATTCAATGATATATTTGGGGTAAAATTCATCATAAAAATGATTTAAGGTAACCCATTATGGATTTCTATTTCCCTAGGTTATGATGGAATGTATTACACATGATATTTCTAGAAAAAATAGTATGTCTGATTAATTTAGGATAGATAATTGAGGTTTATTGTTTATTAAGTACTTACTAATGTAGTGGGAACAATATCCATGTTAAGAAAAATGAATGGTCTATAATAGTAATTTATTTTAACTAATTTTATAAAACATTAAACTTAAAAGGATATAATAATTTATGTAATGAAATTTTTCTATTAATCAGAAAAATATAAGACATATACATGTTGGTTTTCAGAGATAGTTTCTGAACAATCTTTATGAAATATTTTAAATTGGAATCGTAATGGTTCATGGCAATTTAAGAGTAATAAATAACCCCAATCGTTGATATGTTAGTGTTTATTCTAATTTCACAGGAATAAATGAACCTTTAATTTAGTTTGAGATATATTTAATTTTTTTTTATGTTTGGGAATATGGATAAAAGAAAATTATTGAAAACCCCCTGAAATAATTATATTTATAGGAAAACATTCTTAAAATCTTGTAAAGATAATATTATATTGTATTACTAGAAATTAAATCCCCATATAGATACTGGAAAGTGTATGGGGAAGTATTATAGATTTACCTTTGGGTAATAAAAATAAAAAAGTCTAGCTGATTATCATTTTTTTCACCAAAAATTCATGATGAGTGGGCATAAGACTGTACACATGGATTAAAACTACTGGGGATATTCTTCAGAAATAGACCTGATCATTACAAAAAATTATATGGTTTTAAAATATATTTACATTACGTAACCTAATATGTTTTTTCCATGAATTACCAAGATTGAAATTAAGTGATTCATAAGATCATTTATGGATGAATTTAATAAATTACTTCTTCTCTAGCTATAGTTTCATTTTATGTAGTTTCTAATTTTATCATAAATCAATGTTACTTTATTTTTGAAAAGGAAGTAGGATAAAAATACCATGTTATCATTGGATAATATGTGAAATGAATCTATTTTTACTGTGTGAAATTAATAGATATATGAGATTATGTGATTAATAATACGATTATTCTATACCATACCTCATACATTATGAATAACAACATGAATTTATTTGAATTACAATACACACTAATGAATAAAATTATATAATATCAATGTATTTTAGGTTATAAATATATTCAAGGAATCGATTTTAAATTCTCTAGATATCCAGAATGTGGGAAAAAGAACCCTATTAAATGTTTGTAATGAAATGGAAGATGATTTATTTGGGGGAAAGGAAGACATAGATAAACTAATTTCCTAGATAAAATGAGGGTTTATTTAATATGATGATAAAGAGTTCATTATTATCTAATTAAATGTCCAAACAAAAGGTGTATCAATGATAATATACATCATGGACCTCCATGACCATAGGAATATGGTAGAGCCAGTGAAATGACTACCACTGAAAAAGAACATTATAACTATGATACACTTAACCTCCAATATATGAATCTAACTATGTAATTTATGTTTTATTCTTTTCATTATACTATATATTTGAAATTTTATATAATATTAAATCACAACCCCAATGATTTGGTACTGGTTTTTTAGAGAAAACGTTTAGGTGTATGATTTTTGTATCTAAAATTGAGGTTTGTGTGAATATTCCAGGTGAAATTCATATTATTCTTCTATTAGATTAATATAATGTGTTTTCTAAAGTGATTAGTTCCCCCTACACAGTTAAAAAAATTGAATAATTAAATCATATTTCATATTATTATATGACATGTTATCTATGCAGGGATGATTATGAATAGTCATGGAAATAAAATTATATAATATTAGTTTTGATACCCCATAATAAAGGGCACATGACCCAAATAGTTGAAGAAAATATTAAGTATATTACTATGATTAATTATTATATAAGTTTCATAGTATTACCTATTTTGGTAAATATAAAATCTCAATAGTATTTATATCATCTATCTTTTCTATCGGTTGGATATCATTCAATATTTTAATTAGTAAATAATAAGAGAAACAAAGTGATTGTAATTTATTTAATGAGAGAATGAAAAAACCTAATAACAAAATATAAAATTATACTTAAAATAGAATAAAAATTAAACAAATTTTGTCACACGCAACACCAACCTAAAATGAAAAATATATACCTTTTATAAAGGTAAAATTATATGTGTTCAATGAGAATGTCATAATGTAGCTACTAAGTCATTCTGTATACATAGAAGTGAAAAAATATTAAAATATATATATAATGATAAATAAAACATTATTTCAACTATTAATTCAATTGTAAATTCTATTATTATATTTTAATTATTAAGATTATCATTTTATGATTACAATTTCATTTTCAAAAAATAATTAATTTTAGCATGTGTAATTTATTTTAAAGAATAAATATATTATGGTATAATTAATTATATTACTGACATGGAAAATATAATAACACTAATATAGGTATTAATTTATAGTAAATAAGAATAAGAGTAGTTAATATCTTAAAATTCATTTTCCAAATAAAAAATACTCTTCCATTATATTTTATAAAATAATTTTAATGTTAAGATAAAAAATATTATATTTTGGATTTGAATATTTTGACGTTATTTTATATTAAATGATTCATAAATATACATTCCATTATTTTCTTTTTCTTTCTAAAATAACTGATTTTTAGTTGAATAAAAGAATATATAGTTTTTACTCAAATGGAATCGTTTGTAGCGATATGAAAATGTAAGTATACCATAAAAACTACTAAATCATTTTTCAAAATTAAATATATTAATATGGGGTGAAATTATGAATTAATATCTTCTATGTTGAATTTGGAAGTCCCTTGTTTTTCATTTTGATATTTAAGATATTTTTTTAATGATATCTATTATTTAGACTTTTTCAACTAAATAAATATTCACTTGGTGAAATAATGTTTTGGATAAATTTAAATGCCTCATAATATATATTATATATAATAAACCAATTAATTTTATTAAAATTAACAAGAATAAAAATAGTATCATAAACATAAAATGTATACTTAAAAATTTACTTTTTAAAAAATGGATTTTTATTCATTATGAGTACTAATAATAAAATTGATATTTACCACACAGAGAATTATTATTTAAAAATTTTGATTTCATATATGGAATCAATAAATATAATATTTTTTAATAAATCCCATTATGTATTTAGTCATAATATGAAAATTAAATTAAAAAGGATTTGTTACCATGATAAAAACAAAAATATAGTAGAGGTTAAAAATATAATATTAAAATAAATAAAAAATTAATTAAAATATATTTATAAGGATTTATAATTCACAAACATCCCCCAATCCATTTATTTTCCAGTATTTGATATATTTAACCCTTGAATTGTGTTCGGTCCTTTTTGGTTATAAAAATATCACTTCCTCCACTTATAAAAGTATCATTCACCACCCCAATTATCCTCACACCCAAATCCTATTATTTTAATAAAAATATATTACATAATACCTAAAGATTATTCCTAGAAATATCTTAGTGGTAATTTTCTCAAAATACAACCCTTTAAACTCTTAATTCATTCTTCAAATGTGTTTTTCAAAGAGTAAGGTAAAAATTCATAATAACTCCTCTTGCTTTTCAATTCATTTCATTCTACAATCACATACATAAGATATATTTTATATATTATATTATAAATAACTAATTATTAATTATATACTTTATTGTTGTTATGAATATGGAATTTTCATTAACAAACCATTCCATTAAAATTTTAAAAAAAATATCATCATGCATATATGTCCACTGCCAACTGCAAAAATGAATTTATTGATTTTAATAACTTCCATCTATTGATGGTTCATAAGGTGTATATAATCGATTAATATGATATTCATAACAATATTAATATTATGAAATTATAATTAGTCTATATCATTTAGTGACCATAGCCATGTAGGCCTTGAGAAATTGTCGTACTACCTTTATATAGGCATAATATACTTTTATATCATGTCCCAAATTATGAAATAGATTATTAGTCCTAAAAAACATAAAACATACATGACTCAAGAATTTAATATTAATACACAAATTACAACATAATTTTTTTCGAAACAATAACAACTATATTCCATCATTATTACCCTTAAATATTTTTCATTGTACACGTCATGGAATCCATGGGAAAAAAAATTAAATACGGGTGATATTGAATGATAATTAAGGTTAAAGTACTGAGGAATAAATAATTATCAATTAGAATAACAAATATTTCAGGGAAAATAATTGGAAAAATATTCCATTTAACCAATAATCTGGGAAATAAATGTGTAAATTGTATGGTATGGTAAATTAAATAGAATGAATTGGAAGTATTAATTAACTGAGAAGGAAGTGGGTAATCAATATTGAAATATAAATAACTAAAATTAAATTCCATTTAATCAATAAAATGACAAAAAATGTGTACATTTATTTTTTCGTAGTAAATATATAATGGATTATTATAACTGAAATAGATTAAATGCTTAATTATCAGACGTGATGTATCTGGAACAAGAACCACTATACAGGAAAGACCTCTTCTCAAGAGAGTTTATGTATCTAAGTAGAAACTCATCTAATTATTTTTCCTAACAAACATGAAGTTTTACTTGCCAAATGATTTCATTGCATGAGACGACAAATTCATTGTTGTTCCAACTTTTATTGGTCCCAAATTTGTAGCATAAATGTACAAATCATTCAACATATATTGAATAATAGATTTAATTAATGGGAAATTTTCCTTATCAAATATCCATACTGAGTAAATGATATGAATTTATCAATATTTCCTCGGTCAAAAAAATAAATTTAAATGTAATAACCCAATGTAAAAATGGTATACGATTTAAAATTTATATATATCCTTGTAAAATGATAGGTATATTTTGGGGAAATTTAATGTCTAGTGATCATAGTAAAATTGAATAATTCAAGGGGACTACAAAAATGGATCAAGGAATTGAATTTGAATTAATTACTTAGAATAATGAATCATAAACCATCTAGATGATGTATAAGGATGGTATAAATTAAAAATATCACAAGTGGAGTAAAAAATTGGGTTGTTGTCTTTGAGGACTATAAATACATTAAATAATACATTAACACCATTTTTTCGAAAATATTATTTTCATTTAGAATATTAATTATAAATATCATTTTCACTAAAAATAACTTTTTTTAATTAAACTATTCAACATGAAACAAAAACATAAAATAATTGATGGTGGGTAAATCTATACATGTTGTAAAAAGTAAAAAAGACATTAAATTTTCACTGTTAATAAGTTAAAAAGGTTACTTGTTCAGAAAGTGATAATATTATTCCTTTGAAAACAATTAAAACTAATGCATAAATAATTACTTTTTAAGAGTTTATAATCATTTTTATAAATAGTTTTAGATTAGAAGGTTTTAAAAGGAAGAAAATGTTTTATCGAAGACATAAATGAAGTGTGGATTTCTTAAAAAATAAAAAAAAAATTCGGAACCATGTAATAAAAAAAATTAATATTATTTGATGAAGATCATGAATTAAAATATGATAATAAAATTAAATATTTTAATTTAACTATGATAAAATAATTTCATATAATGGAGATTGATGATTAAAAAATCAGTATTACAATGAGATTTTCGAATAATCACATTAAATGATCATAAAATTAATATCATACTTAATCAATGAATATGTCATGTTTTTCAATAGATTAATTAAAATAAAACAAATGGAAATACATCAATATATAATTAAAGTCATTATATGCATAATCAGGGATTATTAACAACAACAAGAATGTAATATAACCCAATGGATATGAATTGAGTTATCCCATTCATTAACTCTTGGTAACATTTAATTCAAATCACCTTAAAAACATAATTTATATTGAAATATAAAATACCATGAAGAGTTGATTATTTATGATATTCCATTTCATGTGGTAGTATATACACTATATAAATTTTATTAGGTGCATAAAAATATAATATGCCTCAATTAAATGAAATTGAGTTGAAATACCCTATCTAGCACTAATTTTTTTTTATTTTCATTTAACCCCTTTTTATTTTTATAAAATATTAGTATATTATTAAAAAATTAATATTTATGATATCCTATATGATCTCCTTATAAAAACATATTACCCATTTGTTAGTAATCATTCATTACTGTCACTATTACAGATGTTAATAGCCTAGTTCTTCAAGTAGGTTTTGCCTTATTATTTGTTGTTCCAATTACACAGATTTCGATTTAATCACCTCTATAATGTAAAACATGAAGCAGTTATCATATATAATCATTATATATTTCGTTATAGTTATACATTAAATTTGGAGATATTAAATGTAATATGTTTTCAGGGTGATGGTGTGACATACGTACGCATGAACACTATTATCATTTTCTTGTTGTGTTAAAATAATAAAAGTAAATATTATTATTGGACCTCTTGTTTTTATAATCAAAAAAACATCTTTATTATGATATTAGTGTGTTTTTTGTGGTATCATTCAATACTATAAAAAATATTGGTGAGTTTTTTCAATGTATCACTTTCCATTGAGGTTGAGTCACTGCCAGAAATGACTCACCACTGTGGAATACTCACTATTAGGGTGAAAATATGGTTTTTTATGGGAAAGAATCACAAATAAGTATGACTCACCACTGTTTATGTCTCAATCCCAGAAAGAGAATTTAAAAATGTACTGGGAATATCTACAATTATCATTATCTCACTAAAAGAATAGATTTTTTGGAGAAGAATATGAATTACTCACCATTGGACTAGAAATTCAGAAAAAGTATGTAAAAAACAAGTACTAGAAAAGAGTCACTGTTGATGTTTAGCTGCAAATATAATGTAAATGTGGAAAACAGTTGATATTATCTAATGTATATATGGGTATCCAATTAAATGAATCACCGCTAACATAATTCAACAATTCAATGAATTAAACACCATTGTTTCAATATTTTTTTTAATTTGAATAAAATATTTCTAATAACTACATTAAAAAATTTAATTATGTGACTTATTTTAATTATTTTTCTGAAAATTTTTATATAGATTCATCAAATCGTGTGTCAGTATTCCATTATAATGTGCTTAAGATCAGGAGGAATCATCCAGTATACTTCTATCAAAATAAGTTTCATACTCCCTCATGATGATACACACATATACAGATATACCAAAATACACTGATATATAATTTTACATGCGAATTGAGTTGAAAATCTATTGAATAATATAAAGTATGGAACTTTTGTGATTAAACACAATACATCATGATATAGAAACTTTTTTATTTTTGAATTAAAATGTTCATCTAGAACCTCTCATACATTTATAATCATAATGATTTCTCGATACACTATTTTTATGATATTTTTAGTACCACAACTATAGATTTAGTGAAAACTACATTGAAGGGATCACAAGATATAGAGATCATAAGATAGAGTAAAAAAATACATCTATATACATTAACTTTCCCTTCCCTTTTATTTTATTTACATTATGAGAAGTGTGTGTTTACTTGGTATTTAATAGACATAACATCTTATATGATATAACTATAATATACTATATATCTTCTCAAACAATCCTTATACATGTTTTCCTACGTGTTGTGGAAGAAGTCTTTGTGTGTCTTGTCGTTGTTTTATTCCCATTTGTTTTGAAAAAGATGTCCAAACATGGTCTAGATAACAATTTTTTACATCCAATCATGTTTCTTGATCATAGATTATTTTATATAATATTCTTGGAAGTGGATCATCTCTAATTATAGAGGATAAGGTCACAGCTTGAGACTGAATATCTTATATTTTATTCTTCTGTTTGTGTTTTGTTTTTATTTTCTTTAATATTTAAAAAAAATTGTTTTATACAATAAAATACTAATATGATATTTATTCTTAGTTTTTTTTGTATATAATGTTTTTATCATTTCAATAAATTTCAAAATATAAATTAGTTTTTTATAATTGATTTTTCTGAGACATAATGAATTTTTAGTTATTCCTTTAAAAGATATTATCTTATATTGATTCGTTATTGTGATTAACTAGAGAACATTACTTAAACTATATTATTTTATTTAATCTTTTTTTTACATAAATTTTTTATTATGTACACAATCCCCTCCTATTTTGATACCCACTCTAACCATCATTTGGTATCATGGGTTTTAAAAATTTCTACAATTTTTATTTTAGTTTTTTTAAAACAATATTTTAATTTCCGTTATTATCAAACATTAGATCATTTACTGAATAATATAAAATATTGTTCTTGTTTCTAAAAGATCTTCCATTTTTAATGGAAACAACAACTGTCAAGGTAAAATATAGACGAAAATGTATATCGAAAGCATGTGTTTTTAAATCTGGTCGTCTATAGGGGATAAGTATGAGTTGCCTAAGATTATTAGGAATACATAGAATGAAAAAACAATGATATATTATAATAATAATGGGCATCTATAAATTTTTATGATACATATCCACATGAGCCTAAGACACTAATATATAATCTTGAGGTCAATTTATATATAGTGAACATAAATTCAAAACCTTCCTATTTAGCTATAAAGCAAGCATAAAAATCCTCCAGTTATAAGAATCTTATAGTGCATGAATGTGAAACAATAGAAAATAATAAGCTGACCATACCTTATTATCATAGGCAATTTTAACTCTTAAATACTATCCTTTATATTTTATTCATGGATACATATATAAAGTTAGAAAATCCAGTTCTTCACTAATAAATCAGGTTGAACATCAAGCATTTTTAGCACACCTTAAACCAAAGAACATCCATGATGCAATTATGAAAGAAAAAATAAACCAATTTGAATAAAATAGTGTCTGTTAAGTCATTAATAGACCCAAATAAAACATTTATATAGGCACTAAATGGGTGTTTAGAAAGACAAATTATATAAATATGATTTTATATTAAATAATATGGATTTAATAGTTGCACAAGGATATATTCATGAAGAGGGTATAATATATAAAGAGACCATTCCACCTGTAGAGAAACCTGAATCTATTAGAATAATTCTTTCCTAAAAAGAACATATTTATTAAAAACTATACCAAATGGATTTCAAAAATGCATTATTAAATGCGTGTATTGTTGAATATATTTTTGTTGAGAAACCCCCATGTTTTCAAAATCCTCATGTTCCAAATCATGTTTTCAAATTTAAAAAATGTATTTATTGTTTAAAACATGATTTTTAGGATGGAATGATTGGATACTATATATTCTTATTTCACATGGATTTTTGAATGGTTTATCTGATCCTACTATCTTTGTTAAAATATTTTCAAAATAAGATTCAATTTTTCAAATATATATATAGATGATATTATTTTTTATCTTCTAAAAAATCATTATTTTTTGAATTTTTTAAAATGATTCAAAATGATTTTGAAATGATTTTAATGTTTGAACATAAATTATTTCCTAGTTTTTAGACAAGAGAAAATAAATAAATAATTATTTTAAATGAAAGTAAATATACTAATGACATTTCAGTTTTTTTTAATTTTGATAAAACTAAGAGTACAAATACTCCTATGAGTACTACTAGTATGTTGTATATTGATGATGTGAGGAAATTGTAGATTAATCGAGTTATAGATGTACAATTGGATGTCTTCTCTTCATAACTACTATTCAACTAGAAAGTATGTCTATTGTGTCAAATTTTTTGGTTTTTCATGAAAACCCAAAATAATCACACATAGTTTCTAAAAAAGGAGTTTTTAATACCATAAATATAAAACAAATTTAAGACTATTTTATCCCAAATGAATTGTTCTTAACCATGGTAGTTATTTATATACTAATTTTAGTGGTCTTGAATTAGATATCAAAAACTCCTTTAGAGAATGTCAATTTTTTGAAATGTCTCTGGTTTCATATTGTAGTAAGAAATAAAATTTTGTTTCAATTTTTGTTGTTGATGCTGAATTCATATCTTTATGTAGCTGTTGTGAAAAAATTTTGTGAATGTGACACATTTTACTATACTATAGATATCAATTATGATATGTCTTTATAAATTGTGTTAAAAAGTGATATAAACCTATATAATAACACTTTTTCTCACTCAATAACAATACACATTGATCTAAATCATCACATTTTAAAAGATCAAGTCAGAAAAGATTATACAACTTTGGAAAAAATTCCTAATAAAAATCAGCTTGTTGATATTTTCATAAGGCCCTTGAATTATGTGATAATGAACTACATCAATCACAAATTATGCAATGTTAATTTTTTTGAGTTTTACCCACCTTTGAGTTATATCCACCATCGAGTTTTACCCACTATTATATATTTACTTCCATTGATTTTACTCACCATTGGAAGTTTACTCACTATTGGTTATTATCACAATTGGATTCTCTCATCATTGAGTTTTACTAACAATTTTGATTTTATTGTCCATTAATATTTACCTAATAGTGGGAATTTTTTTTCTTTTTCAATGTCATGGAGTTAATTTTTAGGATGCTACATTGAATCATTATTTTTAGAATTATTAAATATATTAATTATTTCTTTTATTAATTTTAAATTTTATTTAGACATTATGATTTATGAATCTATAAAATAAAAAAATTATATAAATTAGATGATTTAATAATTTTAAATATAACATCCCCTATTAATTTTCATCATGAAAAATATTGAAACCCTTTCCCTACTACATTAAACCTTCCTTATCCATCTTCAATGACAACTTATTTTATAAGAATCAATAAATTGCCGAGTCCTGAAGTGTCTACTTCAGATGAATCATCTCCTTCAATGAAGCAAAAAGGTCAGACCAGTCATCATGTTGTAGTTAAACCTATGAATGCCATTTTATAGAAGAAATCACTAGTATCTAAAAAGGAATTACATGAAAAATGATTTATATTGACCATGTAGTTAGTGTGTAATGTTCTTCACAACTGTAGATGGGTGGAAGGGTTCTCTAATAATAAAAGATGCTTTTAACCTTGGTTGGTGTAGGATTATTATTATTATTTTGAATTCCATTCGGAATATAATGGTTAATAGATAGAGATTAGAATCAATTTCAATAAATTAGTCTTTTCATGAAGCTATTTGGCATACTATTAGAGTGTTTCTCAGGAAAGAGTTGAAAAATTCTTTCAAGGAGCCATTCTGGATGAATCAGACAATTATTTCAAAGATGATTCCCTTGATGAGTTAACTGGTGATGAAATAGTTATAACAAAATTTTTATATGAACATGATAGTGAATGTATGTTTTTTATAATTTTTAGTAAGCATATTATGTTCCCATGAAATGGTGACTTTTCCATAATGAGCTATCAGAACATTTATCTTCATTGTCTTAGGAGAATAGGAGAGAAGATAACCTTGTGTTGTGACATTCAAAGTATTTATAAAATCATACATTTTAAAATATATTAATATTTTTGAATTTAATATTAATTTTAGTTTAAAGGAGACACTATGTATGATATTGTACCTGACACAAAAAAAATGGGTTCATCAGAAGTCATAGGTTGCACACAACAATGAGTTGTACCAAAAAATAAAACAACAATAATATTGTTACTTTAAATGGTAGGTGACACCTCTCTATTGTATTGGTGGGAATTAATATAAGTAACTATATTATGATTATACATATTTTTTAAGTGTTTTAATATTTATCCAATTAATTTTAGAGGCTTGAAATCAGAATGATTCCCATTTTAAGCATAAAATACACTAATATTTTTAAAAGGTCATTTTACCACCTTTTGATGGAGAACAATTTTACAAAATTCTTTTTATCTGTTGTATCAATTATATTTGATAAAATAAACATATTATTTATAACAGTGACATCGATATTTATTTAAGTTCAATTTTTTGTATTTTTCTGATAAAATATATATTACTAAGAATGTTGGAAAATACTACACATTAATTCAAAACTCATTTTCATCTATAATTTTTATATAGATAGATTATCCTTTTTAATTGGGTTAAAAGTTAAATTGTAATATGTTTTTATCATTTATTTTAGTTATGGTCAATGTATGAAATTTCACAATTAAATTAGAAAAAAACACCTATAATTGATTTGATAGTTTTTACTTTTTAAAGACTATTTTTTGGTTTTAACAATGGGGAATAATTTTAAATTAATTTCTGCCAATTATGTTCTTTGAATTTCAAAATATTTATTCCATATTTTGAATCATATGTTCTAAATTAAGTAAATTGGTACCTTCTATTTTTGTACATCATGAATAGTAAATCCAGAAATTATATTTTTTACCATGGTTAAAGGGTAAATCATGTAAATAACGGTAAATATAATGTTATAATTATATAAAACTACACTCACATGTTCCTTAATTTTATTAGATGAGATATTATTGAAAACGAGCATCCTTGGGTTGAATCTAGATCTCCATGCAGAAACTTGTTGGTGATAATGAAATTTTATAATATTTAATTTTACCAAAAGGAAAATATAACATAAGCATGTATACCTTAACTTGAACAATCATAATTAGGATTATATATATGATCTATTTGACTATAAATATTATATAGAAATATGGAAATATTAAATACATCGTGGTATTTTATTTATAATGTTTTGACATTAAATATATTAATATATTTATGACACAATGATGATGTAGTGATTACCTTATTAATGAAATATTGAAATGAATGATACAATAAATATTAAGATAAATGTAATTTGACAATTCTATTACCATACATGAATTTTTTGTTTGACATTGACACGTTAAGGATGAGTTAATGCCTTTGTTTTGAAGAAATAAAGTTGTTATGATATAAAAAATCAATATCCTAATTGTGTCAAAATTAACATAAATGAGTTTTAAAAAAACTAATATATTAATCGATATAATAATCCTAAAAATATAACATTAAGAAAAATAACTTATATAATGTCCAAAATTTCATTAATTATTCACTTTTGGTTCTCTTGGTATTTTATTTTAACTATATTAACCAATTATTATGAAAATAATAGAATACATGGTAAGAGTTTATGTTTTTAACTTAGACTCAATGCTAAAAGATACGGTTACTTATGTGACATAAACATTCCAAAAACCTATTAGTTTAGAGGATTTATACACATAAACATCCTATAATATAAATTGTTCACTATGGGACAATTAAAATTCCAAAATTAATTTATAATAAAAATAATAATTCAAGACATTATTAATGTGCCACTCCTCCCTCTTATAAAAGGCCACCACCTTTACCCACTTTCTTAGACCTCTCAATTCCCTTTGCGTTTCCACATTCTACGAAAATATTCTCACAACATCTCTCCTTTCCAATAAGAAGTATTACATTGGGATGAAGGAAATTCAAGAATGAAATTTGGCTAAATTAAAAGGAGTTACCCAATTTAGAGGTAACCTCTTCGCTCAAGCTCTTTTCATTTATTTTCCTCATCCACCCACGAAAATATATTTATTCCATTATATTAAAACAACGCCATTATCCACAATATACTATAATGTTTTTTTGGTAAGATTTTTACCTACACTTACCCACACCTCCATCTAATGGATAGAGAACATGTTGTTTCTGTGTACAACGAACTAATACCTCATGAAATGACAATTCGTCAATTTTCTACCACCACCTATCATGGTGTCCATTTTGACAGAACTATATCTATATGTGATATATATTATATTTATATTTCCTATATTCATATGTAATTTATATTTACAATATACCTTTAATATTTCCATAGTAATAAAATATGATAATTTCTTTTGAGGAAGTGTTGATTAACGCCCCCTCCTTGTTAAATGACTAGTTCATGGTGTACATGGAATATATAAAGGATGAATTTAATGAACTTATATAACCTTTATAACATATAAATTATAATTTAATTATAATATATCTATTTATTTTTTATTTTCTTATTCCTTTAATATAATAACGAAATGAAATTATTCTTCATGCGTAGGTAAGACCTACTGTCTCCATGAAAAGTTCATTTCATTTCATTCGTTCAAATGATATGGAATTTTATAAATTTATATATACAGGATATATATGATAATTAAATAATGGATAATATTCTAAATATAATTTACATATGACCATATTGATAATTTCCATCAAAACAAGATCATTTTTGACTCAAATATCAAACATCAAAAAAAATGTCTGATATAAACTCAAATAATGGAATAATTTCACTAAAATGGTAATAAATGATATAAAATTAATAATAAACAATAAAATTGTTATAAATGAATTAAAAATTATCCTATTTTTTTTATTCAAGAGATTAATGAACTAACAAGACAAGTCACACTGTATGTAATGGATGTCGTAACTTATTCATCATTCATTGAGTTAAATATCCATGTCATTGGTTTTGTTTTTTCAAGAATATATGTGAATGAACACTGATTGCTTTAAACTATATATAAACTTATATTATGTGTATTTATATTTTTAATATATATTTATTTCATTCATTTATCCTAAATCTATTGATGTGATCTTTGTAAGGGACTCCATCTCAATCTTCTATCATGGAGTCATTTCTTGATATTATGCACCTTTGTTATATTATAGGGTGTATATAAAACCACAATAACATTTCATAACCATATTTTATCTATAAATATGTTATTTATTAAATGATGGAAATTAATATTTAAATGTTCAATATTGTACGGGACACCTTTAACATTTAATGACTTAATTTTCAGATCTTTTTCATCCTTATATTAAATTAAAAATTTATCTATACTGGTATAAATGAAATATATATTAAACATTATTTAAATCATGAATTTCATAAAATGTTTTCGAAAGGAATATTTTTATACAAATCTGTTTACTTTCCTTATAAAAAGACAAAAATAATGTTTTTAACATATACGGTAAGAACGACCTATCTGTCACCGTAAACATTATTTGATATTTGGCTTCCCCAAAAATCATTAATTCCTTTCAAAATGAAAATAAATCCTTCATTACTTTATTGGGGTATCAATTTTTGAAAATGGCGTCTTAAATAGAAATTTAGTATTTATATGGAAATGTTTTTTATATTGGATTAGATGAAGATTTTAAAAAAGTTTTTGTGATGACTATGTTTTATTCATGAAATGATAAATGAGAATTATATGAAATAGATGAGTTCGATATAGATTATACAATGGGTTGAGCCTCATTATAGATCCCTAGTGAGCCAGATATACCTTATATGAATGGTTTATCCCTATTATAGCTCACGAGTGAGCTTGAAACAACTTATACGAAGTGTTGAGCCCCATTATAGGTTACAGGTGATCCTGATATAGATTATACGAATGGTGATCCCCATTATGAATTACCAATTTGGAAGTAAACCATATTATTATTCCAATAGGAATATGATTGAAATGTTTTCATGTATATCATTATATAGCCCACCTATAGGAGTTTTAATTTCTTTCTATTGGTTTTAGTGTTTTTAATTAAAAACAATGTATGAGTGTTATTCATGTGAAGATGATTTATTTAATATAATCAATGAACATTTACTAGTTTATTAGGGTTTAACTAGGATAATGAGTTTCATTTATTTTATTTTCCCTTAGTAATCTTTTTTGTTCTCATTCTGGATTTTTAATTTTTTTTCAACAGATTTAATAGAGAATTGAGTCAAGGATGGAAATAAGGAAATGATTTGATGATTAAACATGAGAAGAAACAATGTTTTTTTTAAATATTTTATGTAATGGAATAAATGGATATTGTTGTAAGTGTCCCCTTTTTTTATGTGTTTATTATGTAATAGTTATGTCCTAATTCTTTAAATCTATAAACCAGAAAAGATCCCTAATGTGAATTATTTTATTAACTAATGATTATATAACGTTTATGGTTTGATCCTTATATTCTGTAATAATTGTCCATTTAGATAACATTAGATGTTATAATGGTATCCATTTAATTCCACTAGTGGATTTTACATAATGGTTATGTTGAAATTATTTTTAATTTTCTGTTTACCTTGTTGTTTCATCTAAACTATGTCTCTTCATAATGGTTTTCCACAGATGAAATAGGAATGATGTAGTGGGATGGTATCATGAGGAATAGAACATCTAAAATCAACAATATGAGGTGGTGAATATTTGAATGGAATAGTTTGTTACAGTGATGGAGTAGTTGACTCGAGATATAAATGGTTGTGGTATCCTTTTATGAGATCATCCCAATAAACAATTGAAGAATATGTTAGTAGCAGAACATTTTATGAGGCAATATCCCCAATCATTCAATCAATCATCTAACCCCGTGGAAGATGAAGGATATATCAATAACGTGGAGAATATATTTATAGTTATGGGATGTTCAAAACCAAAAAAGTAACTCTTTCTATATATTTTTTTGAAGGTGAAGCTGATAGATAATGGTCTGTTAAGAAAACTATAGTGAAAAATTATCTGGATTCCATGGAATGGGATTAATTAAAGGATATTTTCCTTGATAATTATTTATGTATGGTTTTCTAGCTTATTGAGGAGAAAAAATTCATGGAATTAATGAAAAAAGGATGATGATTCAGTTTCCTCATATGAAGTGAACGTCACATGATTTCCAAAAAATGTTCTGGATTTTATTCAAGACATTGATAGCTTAATTATGAGATTTAACTCAGTATTGAAAAATGGCCTCATAAGAACATTCGGATCTTAAGAATTTAAACTTTTTGAAAAAGTGGTTCATTGTGATGAGAATGTTGAAATAGATATTTTCGACACCTATGTTCCATGAAATGAAAAAAGTAAGAAATAGTCAATGTTCTAGGAAAAGGATAATCAACCAAATTAGAATTTTGGAGGTAATCCCAAATCTCGATCCAAGTATTATAAAATACATTTTGGGGAATGTATGTTAGAATCTAGAAAGTGGTACTGGTGTGGAAATTTTGGTGACAAGGTTTATGAATGCAATGATAAGGGTCTTGAATAGTCTAGTAATGAGATAATAGATATCCAGTCAATAGTAAGATGATTTTGCATCAATGTGTTTGGATATTATGAAAATAAGTGTCCAATGTTTATTACATAAAAAGGAAAATAGAATTATAGGTCAAAAATGATTGGGAAAATCATTTTACGTTCCTACAGTTGATTTTACATCATATGGTAAAGTTATAAATGCTCCAGAGAGCCCGATATTTTTCAAAGGATAAACATATGTTCAAGGTTTTAGAAACACCATATGAGGTTTTATGTGATGTGATAATAAGATACTAAGGAACTTTCTTAAAGATGTTTTTTGGGGTTGTGTTTATCTATTTATTTATTATGTGGATGTGTGCCTTTACTTTTGAACCTCAGTTTTATGATATTGATATCCTTTAGGATCTTTTTATCCTTTATAATTTACTTTGTTCTTAGTGATGTCCATCATATTTTGGGAATATTATGAGGATGAAATTGTTCCTATAAAATACAAATAGATCAAGTAATTATGCTTCCTTTGGTTATTATTATAAGATGAAAATTAATTTCTCAACTATATCAAAAGTATCTTAAAATAGAATCATTATTCATTTAAAATTTTCAATGGTACTCTAACTTGTCACTTAATTATGGGTTTGTGATGGATATCATTACAATTACTATGTTCTCCATCAATATCTATTAGACTTTGAGAGTTAGTTTTATCATTAATGGCCATGTTTTACTATAGTAAACCCAAGAATATGATATCTCAGGTGACCTTTTTACTTCTCTTTTTTTGAAGTGACAGTTTTAATGACTCTTTTTTTCAGATGTGGGGTTTTCAATGAAGTTTTTGAGCCCAATTTTAAAATTGTGAGAATGCAATTTCCAAAAGAGGGGAATGATATAACATCCTAGGTATTTATAGAATAATTCATTTTCATTTCTATTAATTTTTTTGAGTTGAATTATATTTATAGTTTAAATTGGAAAATATGTATGATAGCGACCCTAACATGAAACAACAGGTTTCTCCAAAATCTTATATTTCACACAACATTGAGTTATACAGAAGAATAATACAAATAAATAATATTATAATAAATGGTAGTTAGCGAATAGATTATATAATGGTGATAATTATAATAATTAACTATATAATAATTTTACATATTTTTATACGTTTTTATATTTATCCATTGAATTTTAGAGTCTTAAAATGTGAATGAATCCAATTTTAAGCATAAAATACTATAATATTTCTAAAATGTAGTTTGACCACATGTTGATGGAGAACCCTTTCTAAAAATAGTATTTGTCACTTTTTTGTGTTTTATTTAATAAAATATTATTCTTATTTAGAATCGAGGCATCAAAATTTACTTTGATAGAAATTTAGGTAATTTTTAGTTAAAATGAATATTTTTATGAATAGTATAGAATACACCATTTTAATTCAAAACAGCATTTTAATTTAATTTATTAATATAGTTAGATTTTCCATTTTATTGGTATTAATTTTTAATTGTATTATGTTTTTATCATTTCATCCAATAATGGTCATTGGATATAATTTCACATTTAAACTGGACATAATCACATGATAATCATTTGACTATTTTCACATCTTAAAAACCTATTTTCTAGTTTTGACAAATGGAATTAGTATCAATTTAATATATACCAATTTTTTGTTTTTAATTTGGAAAATTATATTCCGCATTTATAATCATAAGGTCTAAAATTCGTAAATAGGTACCTTTTATTTTTGAACATTATGAATAGTAACTTCGGTAATTATTTTTATTTTTCATGGTAAATGGGTATGTCAAGAAAATAAGGGTAAAAAAAATTATAATAATATAAAACTACCTTAACATCTTTTTTTAATCCTATTGGACGATATATGTTCGACTATGGTGATCTTTGCATCACATTTATGACCCCATGGAGCCACATGGGTGTGATAATGATGTTTTATAATATTTAGTTTAACGAAAATTGAAATACACGATAAACATGTATCTCCTAACTAAAATAATATTAATTTTGTTTATATAAATGATGTATTTTAATATAAATATTATATAAAAAGGTAAAAAGGTTTCCTACATAATGTTATTTTATTTATACTCATTATAAATTAAATAATTATATATATTTATGACGCAAAGATGATGGAGCAATTACCTTATTAATGAAATGTTCAAATAAAGGATATTATAAATATTAAAATTAAATTAAATTATCCATTATGATTCAATCCTAGAATTTTTTGGATGGTATTGACATGTGATACATAAGTTAATTTTATTGGTTTAAAAGAATCATGTTGTTATGACTTTAAAAAAATCAATTACTAAATAGTGTCAAAATTGACGTAAATGAGTTTTTAAAACAAAAACTATTTTTATTAAATGATATGATAGTCCAAGAAAGATAATATTTGTCCAAATGTATTTAATAATATTAAAAATATCATTATAAATCCCCATTTTGTTCTATTTTCATTATATTATAACTATATTAACAATATATTATGAAAATACAGGAAGACATGGTATGAGTTGATGATTTTTTATATGGGTTACAAAAAAAGGAAAGGTCAATTTTGGGACATAAACTTTTCTAAACCCGACTAGTTGAGAAGATATTGATCTGTACACATCATTTCATATATATATATATATATATCACTTTGTATCTATTATAATTCCAAAAACAATTTATAAAAATATAATATTTCCAGACATTCCAATGGTGCCATCCTCCCTCTTATAAAATTCAACCACCTCTACCCAAGTACTCACAGCTCTAAAGCCCCTTGGATTGTCCAAAATATACACAAATATTCTCCCAACATCCCTCACTTCATCTTATAATCCTTTCCTTGAGAAATATACAATTCAATAAGGAATTTTGGTTAAAATCAAAAGGAGTTACTTTATTTGGAGGTAACATCTTATCTCAAGCTCCTTTAATTAAATTTCCTCATCCAACCCCAAAACAATCTTTATACCATAATTATATAACAAAAAATTATCCAAAATATACATGTTTTTAAGGGTTCTCCCAACACTTACAGAAACCTCCATACAAGGGATATTGAACATTTTCTTTCTCTATACAGTGAACTACTGCTTCACGAAATGATGTTAGGTCAATTTTAATCTACCATGTCTCATGGTGTCCATTATGATGGAATTTAATTTTTATTTGATACATATTACAATTATATTTTATCTATGGTTCTTTCATTTTTTAACAACATACTTTTATGCTTTTCATAGTATATAAATATGATTATTTTATTTGAGGATGTGTGCACTACCACCCCCTCAAAGTGATATGACTCATTCATGACAGACATGGAACATATAAAGGATAGGTTTATTGAGATTTTGTAAAATATATTATATATATATATTATAGTTTAATTATAATATACCTATGAATCATATATGTTTTATTCATTTAATATATCAATTAAATAAATGTAACGTTCATCCGTACGTACTGTCTCTTGTCTCCAAGAACAGTGAATTTCATTTCATATCTCCAAAGGTAATTGAATAATATATATATATATATATAATGGATATATATGACATTTAAATCATGAATTATATTCTTGAGATAATGGACTTATGACCACATGAATAATTTTTATCAAAACATGTTCATTGTTTACTTAAATACCAAACATCGACAAAATGTCTGATATGAACCCAAATAATTATATAATTGCTATAAAATGAAAATAATTGATATAAAATGAATAATAAAATTTAAAAAGAATCAAATGAAATTATATATTTACATATTTTAATTATTTAATAAATTAATGAACGAATGGGAAAAGTCAGACTCAAGGTAAGGGATATCTTAACTCAATCTCGAATCATTTATTTAAATATCCATGTATTTGGTTTTGTTTTTTTCTATAATATGTGTGAATGATATCAGATTGTTTTACATTTAATATACACATATATTGGGTGTATCTATCATGTACACATTTATTTATTTCATTGATTTATCCATAATCTAATGACTCGATCTTTGTAGAGGACTTCTTCTCAATCTAATTTCATTGAGGAATTTCATGATAATATGCACCTTTATTCTTTTATAAGTTGTATATACAGCAACTATGAAATTTCATAAACATGTTTTACCGATAATATTATTATTTATTAAATCAAGAATATTAATATTTAAATGTTCAATGTGGTATGGGAAACCAGAACATTTAAGGATTTAATTATCAGATATTTTTCTTCCTCATATTAAAATACATATTTATTTATATGGGTATAAAAGTTATATAAATTAAATTTTATAGAAATAATTAATTTAATTTGATGTCTTCAAAAGTAATATTTTTATACTAATCATTTTACATTCATTACTAAATGAAAAAAGGAATGTTTTTAACGTATACGACGATAATGACTTCTCTATCACTATAACTGTTATCTGAAATTTGGCTTCTTCTAAAAGCCATAATTTATTTTAAAATTTGAATAAATCACTAATTATTTTCATTTAGTATCATTTCATTGAAAATGTGTACTTAAATGAATTTTTTTTTATTATGAAATTTTATTCATATGGTATTAGATAAAGCTTTCAAAAAAAAGGTTTTATAATAAATGAGTTTTTTTCATGAAACGATACATGAGCATTATATGAAACGGCTGGGATTTATATAAATTACACAATGGGTTAATCCCCATTATAGATAATTATTGAGCCAAATATATCATATATGATGGGTTGATTACCATTATATCTCTTAGGTGAGTCTGACACAGCTTATACGAAGGGTCGATTCCCATTATAGCTCATAGGTGTGCCCAATATATCTTATTCGAAGGGTGATCCCCATTATAGATATCCAATTTGGAAGTCAAGCCTATGGTTATTCCAATTGGAATATTTTTTAAATGGTTTTATGTATATGATTATATAAGACACCTAATGGTGTTTTAAAAGATTTATATTTGTTATAGTGTTTTTAATTGAACAAAACGTTTTAGTTTTATTCATGTAAAAATGTTTTGTGTCATCAGTCAAATAATATTGAATGGGTAATCATGTATTAACTATACTAATGGGGTTTCATTATTTATATGTCATTTAATGATATTTGTTTCACTCCTACCATGTTTTAAAATGATTTCACATGATTTAATGGAGAATAGATTCAACGATAGAATCAAGGAAATTTTTTGATGATTAATCATGAAATGAAACCATGTTTCCATTCAAATGATTTTATTTTATAGAAGAATCAAAGACTATTTTCAGAGTCCAATTTGTATTTATATGTTTTTATATGTAATATTCATGGCCTAATTAACTAATGATCTTGACCTGAAAGCATCCTCAATGTGAATTATTGAATTACCTCATGATTATGGAATGTTTTAGGATAGGGCCTTATAGTTGGTATCATAGGTTCTTTTAGATAAATTTAGAGGTTAGGATAGCATTAATTTCATTAAATTAGAAGAATTTACTTTATTGTTAAGTTGAAATGATGTATCATTTTAGGATTACCATGTTGCTGCATCTAAATTTATTCTGTTCAGAATGGTTTTCCACTGAGGAAATAGGAAAGCTATAATGTGAAGTCATCGAGAGTAATAAAACCTTTCAAATCCACAATATGAGGTGGTGAGGATTAAAACAAAATTATTTGTTGTAGTGATATAGCAGTAGAATCTGGATATATATAGTTGTGGTACCAAGGTACGAGATCATCTTTATCAACCATATAAGAATATGTCAGTAGTGAAACATTTTATATGGGAACATCACCCATCATTCAATGGATCATATGTCCTAATTATAGATGAGGGATGGATAAAAACCCTATATAATATATTTGAATCCATGTGATATGTTGAACATCAATAGGTAACTCTTTCCATCTACCATTTTGAAAATGAATTTGCTCGAATCTAGTCATTAGATAATAATACTAGAGAGAAAAATGATCTTGATGCCTTGGAATGGGATGAATTTGAGTACATTTTCCTTGATAAAGATTTCCATATGGTTGTTCGGCTTTGGATGGAGAACAAATTCATGGAATTAATGAATAATAATAACGATTCAGTTTCTACATATGAAGAGAAAATCACAACATTGTCTAGGTATGTTTCAGATTCTATTCGATAAATTGACATTAAAATTAATAGATTTAACTTCGGATTTAATGTATGGATACGAAGAGCTTTGGCCATCCAAGAATTTAAAAGTTAAGAAAAAGTGGATTTTTGTTAGGAGAATTTTGAATTTGATTTTTCTTAAAATTATTTTCCATAATATTATAAGAGTAAAAATCAGTCAAGGTGTCTAGAAAAGGAGAGCCAACCAACTAAGATTTCTAGAGGAAATACAAAAACATGTTTCATGTGTGGTAAAATAAATTTTTGGGGAATGTATGTCAAGATCTGGAATGTGATACTGGTGTGGAATGTTTTTACACAAGGTTAGTGACTGCCAAGAAAAAATCCTGAATATTCCAATAATTAGACAACAGTTAGCTAGTCCATAGTAATATTATATAACTGTAAAGAGTTGGTTCATTATGAATATAAGTGTTTGAATTTTATTAAATGGGGAGAAAATCAGTATGATCAAAAACAAAAAGGTTTGGGAATGTCTTTTTCTACTACTACAGTTAATTTTGAGAGATCTGCTTAAGTGATGGAAGCTCATGGGAGATCGGTATTTTTCAAAGTATAGCCATATGTTCAATGTTTTATTCTCACCTTCTGATTAGTTATGTGATATGATCGTATGTTATTAAGGACCTTTCTATAAATGATTTGTGGTGTTATGTTTATGTGTTTATTTTCTATGTGAATGTATGCCTTTTCATTTAGACCTCAGTTTTATGATATAGATATCCCTTGTGGATTGTGTGATATTTTATTCCTATAGTTATTATTAGGTATATATATCATATTCAAGAAATATATGAGTATGAAATGGTGACTATAAAATAAATATACATAAAATAATTAGGTTTCCATGTGTACTTATTTTAGAAAGTTAATTATTTACTCAAATGTATCAAAAGAATCTTAAAACAAAACCATTATTAATTTACATTTTTCAATGGTCTTTTGACCCATCACATAATTATTGTTTTCTGATGGATATCTATGGGATGTTTATGATCTCTATCACTCAATATTAGTCTTCGAGAGTTATTTTTATCAACCATGTCCGTGTTTTCCTAAAGGGAACCCTAAAATATGATATAATAGGTAACCAATTTAATTATCGATTTCTTTTTTTAATTGGTAGTTTTATTAAGTCCGTTTTTTGATGTGGTATTATCAATGAATTTTGTATGGCCAATATTAAAACTGTGAGGACGCAATTTTCAAAAGTGTATAATGATGTAACATCCATGATATTTAGAGAATAATATATTTTCATATCTATTAATATTTTTTAATTTAATATTAAAATTATTTTATATGATACATTATGTATGATAGAAGTCCCAACACACAATAATGGGTTTCTACGAAATATTACATTGCACACAACACATAGTTATACCGAAAAATACTACAACAATAATATTATTGATTTAAATGGTAGTTAGGGCCAAGCTGTTTAATTATTAAGAATAAACAGAATTAACTATATTATGATTTTGTATATTTTTAAAGTGTTTTTATATTTATCAAATGAATTTTAGAGGATTAATATTTTATTGAATCTGATTTTATGCATAAAATGATCTAATATTTTTAAAATGTCATTTTACCATTTTTTTATGGAGAAATCATTTTAAATTTTTTTTGTAACCTTTATATGTTATATTTTATAAAATAAACTTCTTGTTTATAAGTGGTGCATCCAAATTAACATTTTTTGTAATTTTGGTGTTTTTCTGATAAACCCCAAATTTTTATGAATAGTGAAAAAAACTACATTTTAATTCAAAAAAACATTTTCATCTAATTATTTATATAGTTATATTATTTATTTTAATTGGTTTTATGGTGTAATTGGATTAGGTTTTAGTCATTTGATCTAATGATCGGTATTGGATATAATTTGACATTTAAATTGGGCATCAAAACTTGTCAATCTTTTGATAGTTTTTACTTATTAGAACCCTGTTTTCTGGTTTTGACTACCGAAATTAATTTTAAATTAATTTCTACCAATTCTATATTTTGAATTTCTAAAATCGGATTCCATATTAGGAATTATAATGTAATAATTATGAAAATAATTTCCCTCTATTTTTTTACATTTTGAATGGTAACTTCGGTAATTATTTTTATATATTATGGTTAATGGGTAAATAAGGGAAATAAAGGTAAAAATATATTATTATAATAATATAAAACTACTCTAACACATATCCTAATCCCATTGGTTTGGATATTTCCAACATTGATCATCCCTTGGTCTAATTTAAGAACTCATGGAGTCACTTTGATGTGATGATGACCTTTTATTGTATTTAATTTAAAGAAATGTGAAATATAACAAAAACATGTATCCCTTAAATAAAACAACATTAATTTTTTTTATATAATGATATCATAGATTATATTTTATAAATTTAATGTTAAAAATATTTACTACATCATGGTATTTTATTTATAATTTGTAGACATTAAATAAACATATATATTTATGACACTTTGATGATGTATTGATTACCTTATTATTAAAATATTAAAATAATTGTTATTATAAATATTAAAATAAATTTAATTTGTAAACTTTTATGACATACACCAATTTGAAGGAATCATGTTGTTATTACATCATCCAAAATAAATTTCTAAATATGTCAAAATTGACATAAATATGTTTTTAAAACTAATACTATTTTATTAAATGATGTAATAGTCCTAAAAATATAAAAATATTCCAAATGAGTTATAAAATGTTATAAGTATCATTAAATATCCACATTTCATTCAGTTGAGATTTTATATTTACAATATTAACCATAAATAATGAAAATACAAGAAGACATGGTAAGAGTTAATGATTTTATATAAGGGATAACTCAAAAAGAGAAGGTTAGTTTTGTGACCTAAAATTGTGTAAAACTATTGGTTGTATTATTTACACCCATATTCTTCCAATCCACAATATTTATTACTTTTTAATTATTATAATTCGAATATAAATTTATAATAAAATAATATTTCAAAACATTCCTAAAGTGACCCTCCTCCCTCTAATAAAAGGCCACTACCTCTACCCACTTACAGACACCTCTAAAGACCCTTGGATCATCCAAATTATTCTCAAATAAGCTCCCAAATCTATCTATTACTCCAATATAAATTTAATTTGGAATAATGAAATTTAATAATGCATTTTCTCTAAAATCCAAAGGAGTTACGAAATATAGGGGTAACATCTTCTCTCAATCTCCTTTAATTAAATTTCCACATCCAACCCACAAAACTACATTTATTACATTATTTTATTACAAATCCATTATCTTAAATATATTTTATTTTTTAGGATATTTTTACTACCAAAACATACAGACACCTCCATCCAATGGATATAGAACATTCTCTTTCTCGGTACAACGAACTACTACCTCACGAAACGATGATTGTTCAATTTTCCCCGACCACCTCTCATAGAGACCAATATGATAGAACTAATTTGTATATAATATATATTTTATTTATATTGCCCCTATGAATCTTTATTTTTTATTTACAAAATACCTTTATGATTTCCATAGTGTGTAAATACGATAATTTCAATTGAAGAAGTGTGCGTTATCACCCCTGCAAAGTTATATGACTCATTTGGGAAATACATGTAACGTTTAAAGGTTGGACTTAATGATCATATGTATCATATATTACATAGATATTATAATTTAATTATAATACACATCTTTATCTTTTAGTTTTTATTCCATTAATATAACAATGAAATGAATGTGGTGCTCATGCATACGTACGACCTACCGTCTCCATGAACAGTAAACATCATTTCTTATATCCAAATTTAATGCACAATTATAAATACATGTATACTAGATATATATTCTATTTAAATAATGAATAATATTTTTGTGATAATTCACTTATGACCACATGAATAATTCTAATCAAAACAATTTCATATTTGACTCATTTATCGAACATCGACAAAAAATCCTATATAAACTCAAATAATTAACAACATTATATAACATTTTAATTAATTGTGTAAAAAAATTTAAAATTTTCAAAATTTTCAAAATAAATTATAAATTAAATATATTTTTTTATTTAAAAAATTAAAGTATGAATGAGTCAATTTAGACTCAAGGGAAGGGAAATCTTAACTCAATCTCCATTCATCGATTTAAATATTCATTTCAGTGTTTTTGTTTTTATAGGAATATGTGTGAATGAACCCTAATTGTTTTACACTAAATATATACTTATATTTGGTGTATTTAAATTTTTCACACATATTTATTTAATTGAATTATCCTTTATTATGATTCCACTTTTGTAAGGGAATTCATCTCAATCTATTTTCATTAAGGAACTTATTTATAATATGGACATTGTATCATTTATATGGTGTATATACGACCTCTATGAAATTTCATAACCATATTATATCTATACTAATGTTATTTATTATATCATGGAGATTAATATTTAATTTTTTTATGTGGTTTAGGACACCATAAAAATTTAATGATTTAATTATGAAATCCTTTTCATCCTGATTTTAAATTACATATTTATTTATATGGTTATTGATGGAATATACATGAAATTTTATTTCAATTCTTATTTAAATTCAATTTTTTCAGAAGTTATATTTTTATATGAAAAATTTCACATTATTTATAAATGAAAAAGGAATGTTTTTCTAACGTATATAATGACTATAACATCTTTTTCACTGTAACAATTATTTGATATTTGGCTTCCTATAAAATATTTAATTTATTATAATACCAAAATAAATCACGTAATCAATTATTTGGTTATATTTTTATTGAAAGTGGGTTCTTAAATGAAAATGGTATTTTTATTCAGAAATTGTGTTCATATGGGATTAGAAGAAGCTGTCAAAAGAAGGGGTTTTCTGATGAACATGTTTTATTCAAGAAATGGTACATGGGAATTATATGAAAATACGAAGCTCGAAATAGCTTATAAAATAGGGTGATCCCCATTATAAATAACTGGTTGGAATAATATATCTTATATGAATGGTCAAGCCCCATTATAGCTCACAGGTGAGCCCGATATAGCTTATATAAAGAGTTGGTCCCCATTATAGCTCACAAGTGAGCCCAATATAGCTTATAAAAAGGCTAATACCCATTTTAGATATCCAATTTGGAAGTCAACCATATAGTTATTCAAATTAGAGGATGATTGAAAGGGTTTTATGTATATGATTCTCTATGTCACCTAAATGAGTTTTAATTAAATACAATTGGTTCTTCTATTTTTCATTGATAGAATAGTATGAGTGTTATTCATGTGAATTTTTTTTTTCATCTTCACAAAAAAGAATGAATGGGTTACTAGGTTTTACCAAAATTACTCATTTTCATTATTTTTATGTCCCTTACTGTGCTATTTTGCACTCATCCCTTGTTTTGATATTTTTTTGACTATATTTAAGGGATAATAGAGTCAATGATGAAATCATTGATAAGTTATGATGATTAAACATGAAAGGAAACATGATTATATTAATAAAATTTGATTTTATGGAACAAAGATATACTACTGGAAGAGTCCACTTTTGATTTCTATATATCTGTTATATAATAATAATGGCTAAATTCTCTAAATATCAAAACCTAAATGATCCTGAATTTGAATTCATGACTTAATTCAAGATTATGTTTTGTATAACGATAGATCCTTATAAATGTATATACATAATTCTTCACAAGATATATATATTTAATCCAACCTTTAGATCAAATTCAATAACCTCCCCAAATATTATTTTGGATGTTCTAGGATCCAATGGTTTAGTTGATGAAGGTGAAGAATAAATTGTAGAATGTGGATATTTCTATATCATAAGTGGAAGAAAAATAGTTTGAATCTTTGTATAAAATACTGGTTTTGTTATAATGAGAGGTTATGTGATGATTTAGATCCATTTAACCATCCATCTAGAGAAATGATCTTCTTCACCCTCACATGGAGCCAGATGAAGTAATTGAATATTCATATGTAGTGAAAGAAGAGGTTTATACCTCTAGGGACAATGAAAAAATAATTTTATATGGATGAAGCTAGTGAAAATAATTTACCATAGATCTACCATAATATATATTTTGGTTCTTGTAGTAATCCATGGTATCATCATATCAGATTAAATTTTTAAAAAGAATTTATTGAGGAAGAAACAAAACATTTTAGTGAAGAAAAACTAAATATATAATCAAAATCCATTGAAGAAAATGTAAATTATGAAATTGGTGATGTAGATAAGGAATGTGAAAATATGATTAAGAAGATAATGTAAATGGAGATGGAAATGGCAGTTTTAGTGATGGATGTTCTAATGTTCCTAGTGGATGAATTATAGATGAATATGTGGAAATACCACATGCCCTTTTCCTTCCTATATGAGTATTTATTTCTAGACCAGAAGAGATACCCAACTCATTATTGTTGTTGAATGAACAGCTAGAGAAGAGAAGGAATCATCAATTGAGGGGGATAAATCACTATGTTTGGATAGTCACCCCACTGTTGGGGGAGACCTCAGTGTGCATGTCATTGATGTTCATAAAGTTGGTGTGTACTGTACTGTTGAAAAATAAATATTATAGCATATGGAAGTTGATAATTCTTTTTTAGAGAATTTAGTAGTTGTGATAAAATAATGTTGGTGTTTGAGTGTTGTACCTATTGTGGTTTTATCTACAGTTTCTAGTTAACAAGTTGCAATATATCATAATATAACATTCTTTGGTTGGATAGACCCAATTTTTCAAAAATATAGTTTGTTCTCTAGTATGGATGGATGTCCACCAAGGCATGTTTGACCTTATATTAGTGAAGGAAGTGATATAGAGGGATATTTATTATATCTGATTGATTTTGTAAGTAAATTAGAGAGGTTCTCTTCTGATGAGCCATCTATTTATGAGCTTGATCCACCATTACATGTTCCTGCCATTCCATAATTGATGGTTGATTGTTTCTTTAAAAGAGGCTTGGATTCATTCAGATAAATAATTCTCTCAGATGTTAGTTTGATGGGGAAAAATAATCCTTCCAGGGTTACCAAATATAGTGAGTAGGGTGCATGGAATTTTTTTGGACTTTGGATTAATCATATCTAACCTAATATGATACTTCATATTTGAGAAGTATAAGTGTAAAAAAACGTTTTCCAAATGAAATGGAAGATACGAGAGCCTCATTAGATGAAATGAAAACCTATTTAATAGACTTTATATCTACATCATTGGAAACGATATAAAATCTTACCTCCATCAGTTCTTCTTCAAGTGAACCCCATCCCCCTATCAATTTGTAATGGATCAAATCAGTTTTAAGGAAAGAGTTCCATGCTACTCCTACTTCACCTGATGTTATTTACCATCCTCAAGATACATTGAAAAACAACGGACATAATAGTGACCATATACATATGTTTATTGTGGAGTATATGAAATACATAAAGGATGATAGGGATACTATCACAAAATCCATAAATTATTATATTTCAAGGATATATACCGAGCATGATCTGAATGTTCATTTTGATTTTCTGGTATAGAATCTAAGGATAACTTATGTTACCCATGCATTTAAAGAAAAACTAAATCATTTAAATGTCATGAATCCGGTGATTAATATATTAGTGGAAGAGAATAAATATTTATTCATTGATATGGAAAAAGGTGGAAACATCATTATGGATTTAATAAATATGATGAAACTATTTTCATCTTGTTTCTAGAACTGTTGTTGTGGCTCGGGATACCCAACCATTTATAGACAATTGAAAACCTCTTTTGAAGCTCTATTGTACTTCAGTATTATAGTAGCAAATGATCGAAATGATCCACTACCATCACATTTCAAACCTTTATATCTCTCTCATAGAGAATAAGTTTAGATGCTCAAGAAAATTATAATCAATGATACTCCATCTATAGCTTATGTTGATACTAATATCCCCAGTGATTGTTAAACTTCAATATCTGATCCATCATCTCCATGAAAAAGAAAATAAAAATAATTCTTTATTCTGTTAACTAATCCATAAAAGAATTTATGATTATACTACTTTTCTTTTACGTGGATTGTGGTATTTTTTGTTGATAATTTTTTATTATACATTCATTGACTTTTTTAATGGAAATAATCTTGTAATTTATCTTCTATTCTATTTAATATCTTATATTATTCTAACATTTTATAATCCTAAAAGGGGTATAAGACTATATGAAATTTATTTTAATTTTTTAGTTAAGTTTCTGTAATGAATTTCTTATTGAATATATTAATATTAGTTTCTTATATAATTTACATTAATACACTACACGTGATACCATTTATAGCTTATTTACCTTCGATACTCTGATTTATAAAACGACATGATTTTTAAACATCATAATGGTGAATAATTATGGATCACTTTTTAAATGATAAAAAAAGATCTATTATGACATTAATGAGTTTTTTTTTGTTTTATGGAATCATTTAATATTATAAGGTATATTGGAGAATTTGGGCTCTGTATGACTCACTCTTGAAAAGGAGTCACCATAAAAATGACTCAAATTTGGGGAAGACTCACCATCGGGGTGAAATACGGTTAATTATGGGAATGATTCACCCCCAAGGATGACTAACCATGAGCTATATCTCTTATTCTAAAGGAAAATTTTATAACGTTCTGTAAACATCTACTATCTGATATATGTCACAAAAAGAATGAATTTTTAGAAAATTATCAAAATGACCAACCATTAGACTACAATGTTTGTATATAATGGAAAATTTCTACCTCCAGACATTATTCATAGATGATGTTAACCTACAATAAGAATGGAAATTTTTCTGAGTGTCATGAAGACCTTTTGAAGTTATGAGTCACTATCAGAAAGACTAACCACCCTCTCAAGTCAGCATTGGTATTTCTCACCGCTAATGTTGTTTCTTCATTCATACGACACACCACCACTATTTCTATTTCTATTTATTTTGAATTAAAAATTTAAAAAGTCTATTATCAAGTGTAATATAATGAAATATTTTAATGATTATTCTTATATTTTTTGTATAGGTGAAATAAAGTGTGTGTTAGTAATCCACTACAATGTGTATAGTATCTAAATGATAATTTTTCCATGATTCTATTAAAAAAGAGAATACTACCATATGTAGAAACATGCATGGTAAATGATGGAATCAAATTCATTATATATCCATAGATATGCATATTTGAGCATGTTTAAGCCATAATTTCACCCATTGGATAATCCCCGAACCCCTAGGTAGTCACCTAAAAGGTTGGATGACTATGTACAAGATCGAAATCCACAGGTAAGGCTTTTATAAACCCAATGAGACATCAAATATCCTCTTCTGTGAAGAATTATTTTGTGCTCCCACATAGAATATTTCCTATAAATATAAGGGAACATCTCTATTTTCACAGTAAATCTTCAAAAGTCCAACTATCTCTCCTATGTATGTAAGAATACTTCTTCTGGGATCACTTAAAATTCATAACATCAAGGTAAGGGATCTTTCCAAATAGGTCTTCGTTTTTCCTCCTTCATTTCAGCCCATAAGGGATAAACCATCTAACATTTCCTTTTTCCCAAGGCGTGTCCTTGAAAATGTTCCATCTTGCATGTAATAAATGACCTTGTGATGTACCCCTTCTTCTTTTCCCCCTTTATTTTTTGTACAAGCCTCCAATCATGCATGAAACCCTTCCAATAGGCTATATAAGTTGTCTTTATCACAATGAACATTTTTTTAACATCTCTTGTGCAAAAAATCTATATTTTCTATAAACTACTCTGTGTGGCCCTCTAGGCGGGGATGTAGTGATTTTCTGGTCCCTTGTGTAGTGTCTCATGTTTTGTTTCTCTACATAATACTTCTTTATATAGGTATTCTAAAAATTATTTCTTCTTCATATAACTATGGTAACATGGAACCCTCGACTGACCACTCCTCTATAAATTTGTACCCTAACATTTTTGAAGCATTCCCTTCCCTATGTGTGGGTGGGTATCAGTAATGTATGTCCAAGGGGTGAGGAATGAGTCTTCATCGCCCGAGTTTCAGGATGTTAAACTGCCATGCACTATCTCCCTCTGCACATGATTTCAAACTATTGATTCACCCCATATAATTCACATCGAGATACCCGCCTCGAGAATTTTATATGCACGTTATTCTCCATGGGGGTGAGATATTTCTCCCCTAGAATGAGATCCTAATTTAACATAGCATCATCTACCTGTGGGGAAGGGAAACAAACCTGATGTAATCCCGTTTCTGTTTTGGCATGTGGTGTCACCCTTGTTCCTCCTTGCCTCCTCCGAACATAAAGACCACAGGGAAAATGGGAAAAGAAGACTCTCAATACCATGTACATCACCCTTTGGTATTTGTTTGAATGGGATGCTAACATTGCGTAATCCCCAATATCCATCTTTCTAGGCTGTTACCCATGGGTAAGCCCCTCTCCAATTCTCGCTGACACATCTTTTATGATGTGACTTCCTCTTTTGCTAATTCCTTTTGTTTCTCTTATATATCATGAATGAAATGGACATAGAGGTTAGTAGTGACCATGAAATCCATCATCTATATATATATCAGAGATTAATAACTACTTTCCACCTTCATGGGATGTTATCCATCCATAATACTTGAACCACTTAAATATGTCAATTTTGATCACTTTATTCTAAATAGAGTACATAAGAAACCTCTCTAATGTTCAATACCAACCCTAGGTAAACCATGGTTCCCTCATCCTTGGGTTTCACCTCTTGGATCTTAGTATCCACTAGCATCCATTCACATCATGATATTTTCCTCAATCCACTGTATCATTGGAGGATCACGCCCAACCATGAGTTCACATCTCCATTGTGTCCATCTTGGTAGCTAATCATGTGAAAGGACCAGCACTCCTATCATAAATATGTGTAATTTGATTCCTAATCAACTGGGATATGTATGAAATATCCTAGAGTTTTATACCCAATACCATCATCTTCACATCAGTTCCGTTCATCCCTCTCTATATTGTATCATACATAATGGCATTATAAATCTTGATTATTACCCAGGATGGAACATCCCAGTGAGATCAGGTCATTCATTTTGAAATCCTTTTTATGTGATCCCCAACCATCTTCTCCATCACCTCATCCTTATCACGGTGGGGTCACATCACCCAAATCGGTTGTCTTGGTGTGTAAGCCACATTCATCTTATTGCTCCTCTTTAAGGAAGTTGGGAAATTGATCATATATAAGTCCTAGAAATTCCATATTATCCAACCAAGAGTGTTCCTCATATGGTGTATCACTAGACGTGTGTAATACCCACACCGTGCTGCTTCGAACTACATTGAATTTGATCATTTTTTTCTACCATGGGTATATAGGAAGATTCCATGTGGTTCAATTGCATCTAACTCTAATACATAGTTCCCCTCATTAGGATCAACCCCACTGATCTAATCATAGTGGTGATCAGCCATTATAGAAAGGAATATTATATTCTTGGGACACACCATAACATGTATGTCCTCATTGGGAATTATCACCCATCTATATGGTAAACCATCTAGGTGCTACCTTATAGGGATACACTTATCCCAACCAGCCTTATGTGTGTTATGATTAGTTTGATCCATCTTCACTAGACTGTAAACTCAAGGAATAACCCATGATAGATACGGGAGGGTGGGGAAAACCTCTGATACATGTAGTTGAAATAATATACCCATCAATCAAAATGAGAACCTGATGGTCTCTACACCATTCTGAATCCCTCTGATGAGGAAGATTATAGGTGATCTAGTGTTTCAACATCTAGTAATGGCATCAATTCCTAATATGAATTCTCCACTGACTAGAGGTTTCTAAATTTACTTGAACATCTAGAGTTTCTAGAAATAAGCATCATAATTAACCGATGTCCAAAAAGTGATGGGGTTGGGAATGAGTTTGATGAAAAATGTCTAAACCTATAAGGGAGATCGGGACTAGGTGGTGAATTTTGAGAAGGAATCCATTGAAGGAGGAAATGATATCTCATCACATTATATTGAACATCTATCAAACATCTCTAATGAATTTATGAATGTCTCGCTCTATTGGAATGAATGAATCTAAGGTTCAATGCATCGTCAGTGCACATCAACCATGATGCTCCCATGAGGTGCACACTGGTGGAAATATTCATAAAACGAAAATGGTGAAAATAACATGAACTGATTCTCCTTCAATTTTGGTGATTATAAGAACTAGATACATTAACATATGAGTGTGTCACCAAATACAGTTATCTAGCACCATGTCATGTCACACAAATAGCAATCCTGGCATGATCCTAATTGGAATTCGGGACAGTCAATCATTAGGAATTCTAGTCTATTTCATTCTCTGCATGGTTCTCTCTCTCGAAAAATGGAAGGCATAATGTTGTTGGGAAATTTGGATTTATTATCCTAATATCAATATTGATGGATGGATCATATTTTTTGTAGAACCCATGATATTGGAAACAAATCTCTCGCTCCCGCAGACATTGGTGAATGAGGAACGATAATGTTGTTGTCATGCATGGTCATTTCATCACCCTAACATCATCATTGACAAAAAAACATTAGGTTACTGATCCCTATCTCACTATATGAAATTTTTCAAAATGTGAGTGGAATATGATTTTTATTAATGATATGAGTACGTAGGGGTAATTACCACATGGTTTATAGTCATCCTAGACATGGAGGTAATGAAATTTCTATCGATACATAGCCTCTACATAGATACACAAGATAGCTAGCTAACTAGTAATTCAAAGGTGGAGAGATGACATCACTATATATTCTAGGGAGGGGTAGTTTCATGTTGTCTGTTTTGGGTGATTTCAGATAAGACATTTGGGTCATTTAATATTCACTAAGCCTCCAGGTCATTTAAGGCTTCCCCCTCAACCCATAAAATATATATTATAAAAAATAAATAAAAAATGAGTCCCTTTAGGCCATAAAATCATAACGGGATAACCTTACCTCTATATTATAAACAAGACCTCACCAATCATTTTTAGATAAGTTTATATGACCTGAAAACCTAATAGATTTTGTTCCATGCATTGTGAACCTAAACTGTGTTCACATTCAAATTGTGAGTTTTATATTATTATGAATATCTACATTCAGATTGGGATTACTTAATACATGGAATTTTATATACTACAATATCATATTGTTAAGAATTTCCTATCATAAACACCAGTTTCAGTGGTCTAACTTGAAAAATGTTATACTTCCAATGGAAAGAGGGATAATAATTTGTAGTTTAAAAGATCACAAAGGGAGTCTCAAAAACAATTCGAGAGCCTACTCAGTTTTCCTTTACACTATATATACTAATAGAAATATTATAGTTTTTAATAAGTAAAATGTATAAAAAAGAAAGGTGTGGAAAACGACGGCCTAAAATAAAGTTGAGTTCTTTATCATCTGTCCCTCTCCAATCCAAAACATAAAATTTGGTTATGAAAAAGACAAATAAAGACATAAATTTTATAGGAACCACCAATTAGACCTATAAAAATGAATATGATTATTTCTAATTACATTGATATATGAAAATATTTATAGAACAAATAAAACCCATAAAACATAGATATAGGGTTTATCGTGTTTTCAACTCATTATTTTTATATGGTGTATCTTGTTCCAATTTTATTAGAAACCTAGTTATATTGACATAGTGAACCTAAACTACCTAGAAACCACATTTGTAGATATAAAAAATGAGGAACAATTATTTAAATTGGTTCAAAAATAAAGGTATAATACATGAAGCATTCACACAATATTATTATAGTGACCCTAAATCCACGATGCTTTAATTGATTGATTGATAGAATTTTGTCATAGTCAGTCAATGCTATGATGGATACCCTTAAAATATAGTTCATTGAAAAGTAAACAACCTCTATTAATCTAATTCTATTAAGATATCCTTTCTGTTCTTCATTGGATGAATGTCTTCCTAGTTTACCAATATATGTGTCGTAAACACATAATCATTATTTTCTAATATTTTTTACATCATGAGTAATGAAATATGATGTGATTATAATATTCTGATCTCAATTTAACCCAATACCAAAATATTTATTTTTCTATATGCAGTAAAATATTTTTTGTGTAACTAATTCCATTTGTTCCAATATTTATATATGAAAAAGCATTCACCAAGAAACACTGATTCACATAACATCCATTACGCATGAAACATACTACCGTGTAAAATATATTTCACAAAGAATATGTTCATGTATACCATGTGAAAAAAATACATAATCCTTCTATAAATCTTAAAAAATATTATTCCCCTAAATGATTATTAGAGTGATATTTTTAGAAAAAATATCATCCCATTATGTAACCATTTACAGGAATGAAAAATAATACATCTACGTTTATGTAAACAATAAAAAAATCCAATAAAATATAATGTTCTTGAAACTCCACTTCTATGAGAGTCTCTCTAGCATGTTTTAGAATCCATAATATTCTTCAAAATGATTTTAAATATTTACCTTTATGATTTTCATAATGATATGAACATGAATCCTAACATTTCATCAAAATTCTATATAATATTCCATTTTTTATGTTCTTGTCTTAAATTGCACTAGAATCAATCCATTTCACCAACTCAATAGAGAAAAATCAACAATAAGTCCAATAATTTCTCAATGACTAGCTTTTTTTGAAATGACATGAACTTAATGGACATTGATCTCTTTAAATATAATTACCCCTTCCATTTTTTACATAATATTAAACCACTATAGCATTCTTCACATAATATGATTTTATAAAACAATCATTTTATATCATCATAGAACCTAACCCAACTAGAAAACATAATCATTAAAAATGGTAATAAACACGATATTCTCTTCTAGATTATATTACATTGGTTCCAAAAGTCTACCACTTTTTTTGCAAACCAAAAGATGAGTCCAATTCCAGAACCACATAATATATTTACATCAAGAAACCATAATATATCATATATAAATATTATTCTACATGTGCATGACTTAGTGTTGATAATACGAGTTCAATAGAGTATCACATGTTTTATTTCATTTATATTTCAATGTAACCCCCAGTGTTATTGCTAATTTAATTTCTATTACTCTTGTATTATATCTCCCCTTTAAATTTATATATTGTAATCTCCCATGATGAATGATTATTAGGACACACATCACATGTCTGGATAAGTATTTTGTCTATATAATTCTCCATTAAATGTCACTGATATTATAATCATCATCAACCATTGATAATAAACCAAAACAAAAAGAATCCATTAAAAAAAGGGATATAGTTAAATTTTAAGGTTCAACCAATTTATCACATATACATGTGTTTCCAACAGCTTAGACAATATTTTCTCCATATTCTCTTTACATCCAACATGATTCATTTTGATACCTCATTACTCTAAATTTTATTTCATAATGTGATACTTAATTTTAATTTTTTTTGAGTGATTTAGTTTTATGATATTTTTCATGAGATCAATCACACATATATTTTCCAAAAAGTTCACCATTAGTTAATTCACATCATCACCAATATTTTCTAATTATTTCTCCTTCCACAAAAGATAACTGAATTCATTTATTACTAAAATTTATAATGATTATTATATTCCCAATGATATAATTTTTTTCTTTTTTACTTATCGATACAACATATTTAATTACAATGAAAAATAAACCACCTCTTTTGGACCTTAAATTTAAGACATCACCCACCCTGTCTACATATGAAAATGAAGATAACTCATGATACTATTATATATCAATGATGAAGAAAAAAATTAGTATTCATTTGTTAAACTTGGTTATTTTTTTAACTAATATGTGATTCTATCCCTTTGAGACATTTTGGTTTTGAGCTTCCAATGTTCATAAAAAATTAGTATATAATTGAACTATATTCAAATACAGAAAGATTATGATTGCCCTGTTGTATAAATTAAAATCCTAATATTCCCATCTCAACACTTCATAATATTGATTCTAAACATAATTGGAGTCAACATTGGTTTGGATTCATGAATATTAATCTTCTTCAGTAGATCTCCCTCAAAAATATCTTATAGGGAAAAGTGTATATATATATTTCAACCAAATATAGACCAAGAAATTATACAAGTTCAATTATCATGGATATCAAAAAATGCATACTCTTTAGATTTTAAAAATCCACATAATATTTATTCCTACCTCCACCACAAAATATGACATTAACATAAAACGAAATAGTGATTTTTCATAAATAGTTGTTTCTACATACATATTACGATAAATATCATCCATTTGGTATTCTATCATTATTATGAATGAGTGTAGAATAGAATAACATGCATGTGGTGCCTAATTTAGACCACACAAGGTCTTGTTTAATATAAAAACACGGTGTTAATCATTTATAATCATTACACCAACAAGGTTACTGAAATAATCATCCCCTTGGTGTGAAAAATTAATGACATATGTATTTAGACACATTTGGTAAAATTTAAAATCTCATAAAATTATCATCACCAATAAGATCTGAATATACTCAAGTTAAGATACATGTGAATAAATTTCATCAATACTGACTCAATAAATTTATGAATATACATTACACACCATGAATTCCTTATTTTATATCACATTTCCTTGTTCACTAAATTTATTCTTAAAGACCCACAATGTTTGATCAAATTTTGTTAAATAGGCTTCTGCACATGTTCACATGTTTGTTTTATATTAATTATATCTAGTTTATCATAAATTCATCTAACACAAGACCCATTTTTTGGTCTCTTAAATGTTGTTGGTTCTAATATTTAAAATAGAGAATCATGCTTTCCATTCCACATATTTTGGGTTTGATTTTGTTTAGATTTCACTATATATATTGGAGGCATAATAATCTAGTATCTAGTTTCACCTCTTTTGGGGATGGTGATATTAATCTAAAATGGGTTCCTCAAATATTTTATCCTCATAATTATTATTATTTAGTGAATTATGTAAAAATATTAATATAAACTATCTTCTCCATATTCATCCCATAGTTCATTAAAATGTAATGTTTATGAATTATTTTCATCCAAATATTCAATTAATTTGAAATAATATCTCTCTATAATGTGGATTGTCATTTTGTTAAAATATTTTTAAGCATTATATTTTTCAAGTTTCCAAAAATACAATTTTCATTGCTACATCACAATAATTTATTTTATTAACCTATTTATTCGGAATATATAATCTTCTTACAATGATTCAAATATATTATAGTGAGGGTTTTATTTCATGTCACATTTATTTGGGTGTCCTACCATCCATAAATGCATGAAATTTAAAATTTTGAGTGTATAATAGAACATTTGCTACCCATTTCTATTAGTGGGGGGATATTTTAAATTTTATGATAAATTTTTTATACATATTTTTTACCTTCCACATTAACTATTTGACAGCTCCATTATATTTTGGAGTTAATATTAGAAATACTTTATTCTAAATTTCATGTTTCATGAAGATGTTTATTATTTTAATAAATATATATTCCATTAAATTACCATGTAGAAATATATTTATACCATGCATGATTTAAATTTAAACTCTCCTTAAATATATATATTAATAAACTCTATGAATTAACTTTTACTATACAAGAATATAAAATTCGCTACTCTACAATAATAATTTACAATGAGAATGATGAAAATCACTTAGTGTTTTCCCAATTGACTCATTGGATCATATAAATCAGTGTGAACCAAAATAGTTATAATGGATTCCCAAATTATTATTTTATCAATGAAGAATTCAATATATATTTCCATTTATAAATCCATCTCTTGTATTTTCATAATATATCATGAAATTAAGAATATTACCTGCCTCTTATAGAGTGTATAGATTCTCCATGATTTATTGGATAATGTGGTCATGCCATTTATGCCACATGTTGTTATATTCTTCTACTATTTGTGGAAAAGTTTTATCTTCGAAATCTACATTATATAAATTCCCATTTCCATTCAAACATTAATGAGTGATTTTCCATCCTAAAACTTGATTAAACAACCCTATTTATTAAATGAAACCTAATTTGAATATTAATATAGTTTTCTAAAAATGAAAAATGGTTTTACATATTCCAACAACATAGAGTAATTTTTTTTTCTTCATATCATCACATGTTAATCAGGTATTGACACTTATTTTGTTAATAAATGAATTTTTGTCAAGGCAATATGTTTTATAATTAACTCTTCTATTAACATTTTTTATAATGTTCAAATTTATAGTCATGTGTGATGAAAAAGTAGTAAAAATAATATATATACTACTAGTCTTTGTATACATGGAAAACATTATAAATTATGAACATCTCTCTCTTTTTCTATTCCACCCCTGAGATGTCCATTTATTTTGGGACATAATATGGTCACTCATATTTAAATTCAAAATATATAAAATAATCAAACACATATTCTTAATTTAGTGGATAATATCAATTTTTCAATGCAATCTTGATAGGTTGTTTTGCATTTATTTTTTTTTACTACATTAGTGGTAACCACCATTTATTATTAATCTCCCTTATAAAGCATTCTATCCAAAATTAACACATAACGATAAATATATATTGAAATAATTTTTTTATTTTGGTGAAGGTTATGATTCTAGTCTTATTTTCTAACTTTTTTGTTGTGTTGTTTCAAATATATCCTTTATTATTCATGATAATAATCGTTGTTTTCAATACAGCCTCACAATTGACACATCATAAGAGGAAATGTCTTATAACATCCATTAAACCCCATATACCTGGCCTATAATAAAAATACAAGGATATTGAATTTCCATATAAGGTTAAGGATAGTTTATAATGTTGTTATTTACTTTGTTCAAAGGTATAATTTTAAATGAATTCAATTCATTAGTAGATCTATCAAAATCATTCACCTTCTACTTCCCATTTTTCAAGTATTGAAGTGTTCCGATGTTTATTGTTTACACATCAAGGAAACCCCACTTTTACTCTAAACCTAGTCCATTGTTTAATAAATATTTTATCAAAATCTTATGAGGCCAATTTACCAATTTACTAAATTTATCAGTCTGTGAAATTTTTTAATTTAAGATTCTTAATTTAAATTATGGGATTCATTGCATATTCAAATTATTTTATCAAGGTTACCACCAATTATTCAATGTATTCAACTTTCTTTGTAAACATTTTTATAAAATTTATATTGGATTATATTATTTGTTATTAATTATATTGATGTTAATTATATAATTCATGTTCATATAGTATATTGATTTATCAATCCTGCTCTAGCTAGTCAAAATCATATTTGATATACGCTACATACATTGAAAGTTATTAAAAGAAATAATCAGTATATAGATTTTTTATTTCATTATAAATTTGGTTCATCAAGTTCCTCATCAGGTTCCACCTTGATACTAACCAAAAATTGGGGTTAACTGACTTCCTCATGTTCAAAATTATCATTGTTAGCAATATTCATTATAACATATTTCATTTTTAATTTAAAACATAGTTCTATTAACTATATTTATTATTTTAATCTTATTTTCTCACCAAATTGTTCATTTGAATCTTATTTCTATAAGAATTTACTTTTTTGAATCCTATTTTAAGAGGGAACATAATTCATGGTTTCATATTGATTTATTATTCTTATCCTTAATCAAAATATTTCCATGGAAACCAAGGGAAAATGTTTTAAATTATATTACCTCAAAAATATTCCTTGGTAAAATTTCCCTAATATATACCCAATCAACTTTTTAATTCCATTTCTTTTATATAAATGAATTAATAACTTATATCTTTTTCATTATCTCAACCATTAGAAAAACCCTTTCTATTTCAATAAATTAAATATTCTTATTTTAGTGGAATGAAGTTCATTATAAGTTAACATTTATATAATATATATCCAAAAATATTTATAAATATGAAGATAATTCCACATTTCTTTAATTATGAGTTGATAACACAATATTTTAATGATGTTCCAGTCTATGAATGATAATATTTATAATGTATATATCATCGGTTCATTCACTTAGTACTTGGATAATTTCATCACCCTTTTTTATTTGATTAACGAATAAATCAATTTCTATATCTAGGAAAATTTTCAAACTATTAATATTATTATGAATAACATAAATCTTATATTCTTTTTCCTTTATATCATGTTTATATATATTATCACGTTTAACCCAAATATTGTTATCAATAGCTCAGCTCAAAACCATTATATATTTATATATGATTTTATAGAGCTTAATAAAAATAATTATTAGAATTAGCATCAGTATAAATCTTATTCCGATTAACTTTTTTCATTGATAGTTTAGAAACATCACTAACACTTATCCCTTGTTTGTTATAAAATTAAATATAAATCCTAATAGATCATAATGTCATATCATTCTAATCTTATAAATATAATAATACTTTCCATAAAATAGAGTAACTAATATTTCTTTGAAAAAATTCCCTATATTAACGGAAATCATATGAATGATTCAACGCAAGTAACATTTTCATTAATACCACTTCATGTATCCTGATACAACCTGAGAGCAGGGTGAATAAGGGAAGCAAATTTTACATTCATAACAATGGATCATATTCATGCCTTGGTAAAAACCAATTAAAACTATTTTAATTTATCACACATCGAAACATTTAAAAATTATATAAATTTGAAAAATGAATTGTAATTTTTATCAACAAATTTAAGGGTTTATCTAGGGAATATACACATGAAGTTGTTATGCTGTACCAGAATCCATAGCTCTTCACATGTTTTGTGGATGCAATTTTTTATCGTGGTCAGAATTTTACAGTCCCACTACCACTGGAACTACATTACGGTAAAAGTACACTACTATGATTGAAAAACTTATTTTAACTCCTCATTCACACACCACATTGGAAATAAGATTTCATGGGTTATTGATATGAATGATTCTAACAAATCATTATCAGTGTTTTTCAATTTCATTCAACATGAATTCCAATATTGTATTCATTAATTTAAAAGTGATATAAGTCTAACCCTTTACCCAAATATACCTTTCATTTTTCTAATAAAACTATTATTCACAAAACTCATTATTTTTGTTGCAATATTTTTTAATAAAAAATCATGATTCAAATAATGTCATATCTATATAATAAGTATAATTACATAAAATTTCTCATGAATGAAATACATTAATGTAAATCTTAGCTGAAAATATTACAGACATATATAAAATAGATAGTTATCCATTGTTCTCAAATTAATGATGATTAATGCCTTATTTTTAGGAAATAATTGACCCACTATGAAACTCAGTCAATGCCCTCAAAACATACCATATCTATAAAAACAATCCATGCATAACTCAAATATCGCAACATCTATATGAAATTGAAATTCCATGAAATAATTCGTAACAATCATATGAATCTTTACTTTAAATCAAAATGCATCACATTATTTACAAATATGAATGTCTTACGAAATTGTGTGACAATACTCAAATTTACTCAAAACATTATGCAATATTTACATCAAAAAATTTTATTCAGAATTCTCATAAAAATAAATCCATTTCACAAAATAATTAATGAGACAACTAAAAACTCAAAACATTAACTATAGTACTATAATTTCTCCAAGACAACTATAAATCTCCAAAAAATTGTTTTTTTATTTTCTTCTAAATAATAGTAAGGTTCATAAAATTCAACCATTATAACATTAAACAAAAATGGTACTTCTATAAAAGCCTCACACTCATTTAAAATTAAATACTCAATAATGATTTTAAAAAGATAAAAAAACACATAATTTAAATATTAAAATCGAATCACTTTTTTCAAATAAAAACCATATTAGCCATCACAAATATTAGATCAGATGTTTTGTATGAAATTATTGAGGGAAATATCTCGGGGTACATTAATTATATTTATCATTTAAATCCCTATTCAAACCTCATTCAAATGATTAACTATGGTGATCCACTCAAAAATCTCATATCTGAATAGGTCAACCTTAGATCTATGTGATTTTCAATGTGTTGCAACATTTGAACCACTTATATCCACGTATAAGTATAAATTCATGAAAAATTCAGTTCTTTTAGTCTTTTATTTTGTAGTATTTCCATAGCAAAATATGATTGTATATATACTACCAAGTTTGACCTGTATATATCCATCCTATAGAACATTCATAAAAGATAAATCATTTATTCATACATAGCATCCCTGAATGTAGGATTTGGACGAAATTATTTACAAGATCAATTCTCATGATATATTAGACTATATTAAATTGTTTGGATTTTAGTGTTTCAATGTTCTTTATATTATCATGAATTTATTGTTGAGGTGACATGGGGGTTGGAAAATTTACAACAATTCAGAATAGGATTCCTGTTCATTAATTGATAAAAAATTTGAGAGCTGCATCCAATATTTGGATTCTCCCTCCCTCATTATTTAAAAATGGAAGAATGAACAGGAATATTGTGACAAGAAACTATTTATAGGTTTTAAATGTTGTTTAAATGCTTTATTTATGTCCTTAATTATGTCATATAGATAAATGAATATTTAATCCACTTTAGAAGTATAAAATTAGAGTATCTCATTACATGGATCTATATTTATCCCTACATTTTCAACTAACTCAACTAAATTATTTTGATCTGAAACCATTTTACAAATAGTCCCTAACTCTTAGAGATGTCCTTCTACAAGATATATTTCTTCCAGTTTATTATATTTCTTAATTTTTATCACCACATAATATTTTAAAGATTTATTTAGATTCATGGTTCTATTAACTGTAAAGAAGAATATATATTTTTTAGTTGATATCTACAAAGAGAGTTTCCTCACTCTTTCCTGAGTACAAATCAACTCTTTCTTGAAGTAAAGATTATGTGGTAATCATACCTTGCATCGCTAAATCAACTGAAAATTTACATAACATGATGCACTTTATGATGTCCCTAGATTCTAAAACATTGATATTTTATCATTTTTATAATATTTAATACAATACACAAACACACACCCATATTCCATATTTGTTTAGAATCTCTGCTAACATGGAAGCAAAACCATTGGCACATAAGTGAGAAACATTATCTCCAAATAGTTTCTCTATGAAAACATCCCAAAAAAGACACATCATACATAATTAATATAGTAATCACCAAAGGAAAGTAAGTATAAGATTCGGTGATCTCAGATGATCAGTAATGGTAAAAAGGAGATATGTAAGCAAAATACTGACCATAATGGTATCAAAACGTGATCATTACATTTGAAGATAAAATCATGCATATAAGTGATCATAATAAAGAGTCATTCCATAAATATTGATTTTTTATAATACTTGAATCATATTTTAATTAAGATAATATCTCCTGAAAGTATAACATTCAAATAAAACATGAAATAATGGATGACCTATAATCATATAAAATGATTTGTATAGTAGTCAAGGATTACATTCATGGCTATATAATTATAATGGGTTCAGCCACCAAACCATTTTAGTAATAAAGGATCACTCCAATGTTTATATTTGTATACAATATCTTTTACCAAACCAGTTTTACTCCCCATCAATCCATGCATATCTCTAGAGATAAAAATATTTACCTAATTCATTGGATGGAGATATAGATACCTCCCATCACATAATAAAATCATTCAAATATGGTTTGTATGATCATAAAAATAATCATATATTAACCCCTATAATAATAGGGGTTTCATAAACATGTCATAATTTCATAACCTTTAGAAAATATACAGATTTCATAATCATTTCATCAAATAATAACCCATGAAAGGAGGAAACTTTTATCAGCGTTTCATTATAATATAACCCATGGAAGAGAAACAAGTTTCATTAAAATCATCAAATAAAAACATAAACCATTAATTAACAAAAATCAATGGTATCCATTGATCATTTAATAGATGATATCAACTAATTCCATATTATATGGAAAATAATTTTAAAATATCTTCTAAAAACATTTTTTTAGGAAACTATCCTTTACACTTTGAAAATAAATTTAAAACATTAAGAACTACTGAAATGATTTTATATTGAAAAAATATTAAAAATAATTAATTTTAAAAAAAATATGACGGAAAATTATTTCTTTAAAAATAATATTTGAAGCATCAAAATATATATTTATAGAAATAACGGTCATGATGGTGGATAATTCTAAAAATGTCCAACATTCCTTTTGCACAGTAAAAATTTTAGAACTGTTACTTAATCGTTAAATGAGATGGAAATTCATTTTAATACCAATAATAGAAAGAAAAAAATGCCTCAAAATTTATTTTTAAAATAATAGGAGAATAGTGTAATACTTTTGAAAAAAAATATTAAAAAATTGGTTTGAAGGAAACTATATTTTTGCCAAAATTGAGAAATCATGTCATATTTTTATAAAAAAATATAAAATATCTCAAGTAAAATAGAGTGACGAAATGGTAAAATAATATGATGATTTAATGAAAAAAATAGGATAGATAAATTATTTTCAGTTATTGAAATATAGATAATAATATTTCATCAAAGTAATAATAATCATAAATAATCTTGATAAATGCTGAAATTGAATTAATAAAATCATACCAAATTGGTATCTTAAAATAAAAATAACCATAAAAAACATTAAATAAACCATAAAATTTCATTAAAATAATAATATCAATGAAATAATAGGTAAAAAATAAATTATATATACCTCATAAATGAATATAGGTGAATAACACAACATGTGTTTGAAAGAAGACAAATTGAGAAAAAAATTCCCTTAGCACTTAAGTAACATTGAAATTATAACCCCATGAAATAAATTTAATAAAATTTATTATTAAATAAAAATAATACTCAATCTAATACTCATAAAATAAATTCCTAGGTAGTATCGAAAGCTCATATAATAAATACATTGTGAACATGGATTGTGTCTCATGGAAAATTAAAGTGAGAATGAAATTCCTTTCCTAAAGTATTGACTCTCCACTTACTAATTAAAAAAATACTATATAATAAATATATGTTTATTATAAAACTATTATTCAACCATATTAATATATATATATATCAACATATATCATTTATTTATGAAGTTATTTTACTCATTTATTAACAAATTCGTTTTAAAGATATATTTTTGGGTAATAATCACATTAATTTTCAAAAAGTTTTTGTCTTATTATTCTTGGACATCTTAAATATACCATGAAATAATAATCTCAAAAATTATAACCAGGACATAAATATAACATATATATTCATTATATATTTATGTAAAATAATATATAAATGATATAAAATGGATTTGAAATACACTATTAATGGAGGCGTCAGGTTATACGTACACATGAATATTCTTTAAATTTTTATTATCAGAATGAAATTAATGAATGAATATAACATATTAAATTTATATATTATTTTTAACTTTATATATATAATATATTGTTATTAAACCATTATGAAATCCCATGTAAATTGTGAATGAATCACATCTCTTCGTGAAGGGGTAGTCTACTATACATATGAACAACATTATCTTATTCCCACATAATGAAAATCATGTATATATGTAGGGATATAAAAATTAAATGAGAATAATAACATATAAAATAATAATAATAATAATATATAAACTATAAATCCATCATTATTCTCCATTTTAAAATGTAGAAATAAAAAATGAATAACATTGGTTCATGATACGATAGTTCGTCGTGTATATAAATGATGATTGTGAATCTCATTTTATGGAAGTGTATGAATATTTAGGTAATAAAAATAACATAATATCATAAAATTATATAAAATATATATATTATAGTATGTAATCATTAAATAAAATTATATTAATATGATTGAGACAAAAATAAAATAATAATATTTGTTAATGGATGTTATCTCTTCTTTGGGTATCTATTTTTGGTTTTCACCAAAGGACATCATTGGTTGGTTTTATGACCTAAGTGATAAATCATGGATAAAAAATAATATTTTGAATGATATATGGATAGATTTTTTTAATTTCATATGGATTAAGAGGTGTCTATACAGGGGCATAGGTGGTGGCCATTTACAATGGTTGTGAGGGGAAAACTCATAAATATAAAAAATGTAAACACTATTGGTTATTATACATTACTTCATGTTTATATTATAATAATCCATGATTGATAAAAGATTTTTTATGGTATATATATTTCCATAAAATGGGATTTTTACACATGTTGGGCCATTTTTACACCTTATGTTTTATGTTTAACCATAATTTAATCTTGTTTTTACCATAATCACGATAATTTATTTTAATTCCTATATTTAATTAGAGTATTATAAAATTAATATAACCTTAATAGATATTAAAAATTATTATTACTCCAAATATGGAATCCATTTAATAAAACTCAAATCATAGAAGTGAATGAAAATAATTTAAAATTAATCCCATAGATGGGATGAGACAATAGGATTTAAAGTAAAACATTTAAAGGTGTCATTTGTTTTTATATCCACATTTATTATGAATTTGATTCCATAGAGATTATTATGATGAAATTATTTTTAATTTATCTAATCATTCTATAAAAAATATTAATTTATAATTTTACAATATAAATAAATTAGACAAAAAGTGTATTTTTCAATAAATATTCATTATGTTTCACTATTCATCCAAAAATTAAATATTTTAGAAAAATCTAAAAAATTCACAATAAGATAATTTTGATAATATGAATTTATGAAAATTATTTTATCATAATAAATTTTTATGTTTAAAATTTTAATCTTGTTATTTTTTTATGGGAGGACATAAAAATCAATTTTATTAGAAAATTGTATATTAAAAACATATAATTAAATTATTGATAATTATATATTTAATTATCAATATTTTTTTAATATGAAACCATTATAAATAATAATTTAAAAATATTTTTTACTATTCAAATTATATTTCTTAATGGCTCGGTTATTACTATCTTGGTTAAATAATTATAATGATAAAATGTTGTTTCATAAGAACTCACTGTTGCCTGTAACACAATATGAGTTAGAGTAGCATCTTGTGAAATATTAATTAGTGACACATATAATTAAAGATTAGATTTTTGTAGTGTTAAATGAGGGATATTAAATAAATTTAATTTATTTGAAAAAATTCTTCATAGAAACTAATGGTGCCTCATTCTACACCCCATAAAATGATTGTTTCCATCAAAATACTTCACTTCGATGAAAATAAATTTGGATAATTCTACCTCATCATAATATCTTATTCCAATGTATCTTCATCTATCTAGTTGTTTATCCATGAAACATTGACAAGGTGAGTGGTCATATTTCATATAACATTCTCTGTATGATCCATAATATCACATAGTTATTCCACATAAGAATGATCTCACCCAGCAATATGACCTTTAATATAAACACCTGTGGAGCTCTAGGTATATAATTCATCAAGATAGATGCATGGAACACATTGTGGACTAGAGAGATGTTTGGTGGAATCTTTGATCGATATGATTCTTTCCCAATATGATAAATTCTTCCAAATGTACTGATATTCTTAAGGCATAGATTCCCATTCTTCCCAAATCTCATTACCTTCTTTTAGGGAGAGAATTGTAGAAATAACTTCTTATAAAATTTAAATTCTACTCCACCTCGACAGTTTCCAGTATAAATATTTTTTATTAAATTGATTTTTCTTGATATCCTACTGAATGGTTCTAATGTTCAAGACCATTTCTTCATCTATCTTAGGCCCCAGTAGATTTATTTCTCAAAAATTATTCTAGAACGTTTGAGCTATAAATTTCATCCATAGAGGGATTTATATGGAGTAATTTTAATATTTTATTGAAATAAGTTTTCTAATAATAGTTAACTAAATAAATTTATTGATCACAATATTCATTTAAATATATAGAAAAACATCTCAGCATATCTTATAGGGATTTAGTGTTTCATTTAGGCCTACCATCTATCATAGGAGGACATGTATTTATAAAAATAAATTTTATATCAAGGGATTTCTAGTGAACTTCCCTGAACATTGAGGTAAACTTATGGTATCGATTAGTTATAATGGAATGTAGTAATCCATAAAACATTAACAATTACCAAATATAGATAATGGGAATATGATCTAGAGATAAGAATTTTATAATAGTGATGGTGTGTACTAATAAAGTTAGGAGATAGACTACCACCAATATAACATTATTCTCTTTAGAGGTTTTAGGGTGTATAGCGAAAAAAATCCATTGTTTTTTCTCTGATTTCCATTGTAGTATGGATAATTGAGGTAACATTCCATTATAATTTGGTGTTTAAGAATTATAATATCAACATAACAAGTACTAAGATACGAACTACATAATATCTTTCTTCATGACATTACACCAGAATTATTCTTTCAAAATTTTATATGTCATCATACTTCCAGGATGAATATAAAATTATTAACTCTGAGCTTCCTCTAATAACTCCTTCTTCAAATATAGTATTTGAGGAACACATACACAATTATATAATCTTATAACATCATCTTGATCAAGGTTAAAATCAAGAATATTTATAAACTTCTTTTCATCTCTACATCATCCTTATACGAATATTTAATAATCACATAGATACAGGGTAAATAATTCAATTGAGAATGATATTATTTATCCATTTCATTAGGATATTCATGTCCATCATTTATAAATATAAAAATATTGGATGTTTTTTTATCCTCGTAATGGATAGGATTGCATGATCCATTCTAAATAATGCATTATGCACCTTTTTTCCTTTTCAAGTGTTGTCATTTATAAACTAATCATAGTAATTTATCCTCCCTAACTATATTATTTAGCGCATGTTCAAATACTTTTTTGTGAATATATACTTTGATCTATTATTTTTAGTAAATATATCACACTTTTGTAAATAAATATAATATCTCAATATCTTAAATGCAAATATATAATGTAGCTAACACCAAATCATGAGTTGTATAATTTTTATCATGATTTATCAGTTATCGAGAGGAATAATCTATAATACTGGTATTCTACATAATAACACATCAAAATCCATTCTTGGATATATCACTATAGATTAAAAACTCTTCTCCACTATATATTAATTTAAGAAAGGCGAGATGACTAATCTTTCCCCCAATTCCCGGATATTTTTTCCACATTCATAATCCTATTGAAACATACCACCCTTCTAATATAAATTGGTGAATGGCTTAGATAGGTGTAATAAATTCTCTGCAATGAATTTTTTAATATATAGGTATACCATGAGAACTGCATATCCTTATCCCTATAGTTGGTTTTTCACAACATTCAACAGACTCTATCTATTATTTATCTAAAAATATACACTTTATTTGGATTATATAACCCATAAATGAAACTTTTTTTAGTAAAAATTAACACATTGAAATTTTTTCATATAATTTAACATTAATTAGGGTCTTCAATACATTTCTCATGTAGTCATAAGCCTCTTATATTCACTATGAGTATAATAGAATTTCATCTATAAATAGTACCGCTAACAGATCAAGGTAATCTCTAATGACTCCTTTACTCAAAGCAATAATGATAGAATGGTAATTAGTAAGAATTTTATTAATGACTATATATTCATAGTGTCTATAAATTATGTGTAATTATATCTAGGATATAGCTTCCCACTTAACCCTCAATTGATGATATCCATAATAACGGAATATCTTGGAAAATTAATGAGCTTTGCATTGTTTATCAATCAAATAATCAATATGGGAAAGAGGATATTCATTCTTGATTTTGATCTTGTTCACCTCTTGATTATATGTTTAATTTCACATTAACCCATAATTATTTTTCTCAAAAGGAAAATGTATAACCCAAGGTGGCTGAATTCGCCATAATTATTCCATTATCATGATTCTCTTGGTGTTCCTTCTTGAAATCCTACAACTCGATCAAGTTTATTCTATAATGATTCTTTTAAATCAGTGTGGTACCAGGTATGAGATCTGTAGAGAACTAAACTTCAAGTTTTAGTGGAAGAATAATATGTTATTCTGTAAATACCTAAACATGTTCTTGAAAAATAGTCATATCATCGATGTCATGTCTCTACCCAACTAGTTGTGATAAAAACACCTTATGAATTGGAATTAAGACCCATACATTAGATATAATTTCTATTGGAGGTTCATACATATCATCACACTGATAAATGATCATTTTTTGTTTTGTAATGTCAAAAGTGACATCAAATATTTAATAATTATTGTTGTATTTATACATAGAAATACAATACATGCCTAATATAACAAAAATTATACTAATGAATGAATGTTATGATTTTTAGGAATCACACAACAATTAATTTGAATCGAAGAGTAATAATATACCATAGATATGATCATCATAAAATTAAATGCTTCACTAGTAATTATAAATCTTGTCATTATGGTTATATATTAATTCCCTTATAAAATTATTTAGATAAGAAAGAGTGTGTAGATCTAGAATCAAATAAGGAATTCAGAGTCCTATATTGTATGGTAAGTTAACCTTTGACCAAGTAATTATCTAACCCCTTGATCGAAATTATTATCACATGATAGTTCCCCTATTCCCATGGCATGATAAGTTTTTTTACATAGTTATTCATAATTAATTGTTATGTTTGGGGACTTGTGGGAATAATTACAATACACATTAAACATGAATAAGTGAAGTGGTGGGGGTTATTTCTTGTTTAGATTTCTCTCTATTCACATCATTAGATAACTTATTCTCATCACATCAGCAACCAATATTCTGATTCCCTTCCCCTCCAACCATAAAACATTAATTATACCCCTTAATAAAATTTCCTCCATTCTTCATCCCAAACATTGAGAAGAAATGAATTATCCTCCACATCTATCCCAGGTTTTTAGGTTTTAATTTGAAATCTATATTTCATTCTTATCAAAATCATGAGATTGATAAATAATTGACACTTCATTTCCTACATTATAGCAAAATTCATAACCTATTCATAGCTAATGTTGTATCTAATGGATAATTCCCCTAGACATCTTGGTAATAATACAATATAGAATAAATTATATTTACCTTATAGTTGGATTATAATATCATAAGAATACCTCCCAAGTCTAGTAAAATAATACTCAAAGGTACCAATAAATTCATCATCCCTTTTCATTAACTCAAGTATCTAATTATCCACCATCTTATGAATAACATGTGTAATGTAATTATTGAAGAATAATTTCTTGAACTCATATAAATCCATTGATTTAATTTAATCTTACTACATCATATTATGGATTAGATTGAACCACTGGTATACTATTCATTCTAAAATATAAACAAAAAAATGAAATTTTTAATTTTTTAAAAAATAAATAAAGGAGAATATCCTTTTAGTGTTACTAAATCATTTTTTATTTTTCAAGTGTATTAGTAGAACCACTAAAAGAATGTGGACATTTCCCCATGATGGTTTGACCAAAACATTGTTCCCTCCTTTTCTCATTTTTAATTTCAACAGGATTTAGAGCTTGAGAAATAAGATGGAGAATAGTAATGTGGTTTTTCATTACATACCCCATAACATTTGGAATCTCATTATGAAAAACATTTCATTGACCACACTCAGCATTGACGTATTTCCTTCATGTTCTCAACATTGACTAAAAAATAGTTTATAAAATGGTAATTTTAGAGGAAAAATTAAAAATCATTAAAAATCACAAATAATATGTCAAAATTAAGAAACCATATATGAATCCGTAGGTTTATATTAGATCATTCATAGTCGTTTTACATTGAAATACTTCATGTTTTTATGTAAAGGGTTTCTAGAATCCCATGGCATACCCTCTGGGAGTGTCAAACTAGTTATACAGTAAGGCTTTTTGTTGTGAACTTTGTCATGATTGATTTTAGCTTAATAAGTTTTTTTTCAAGGTTCTTACCCTAGAAACATCTATGCAAAATCTATATCCACATGTTTTATCTTAAAATAGATTTATTTCTTGGAAACTACTTGCCCTATCTTTTACCAAAAACCCAAGACATTTTCTAATAATTTGAATCATCATTATACATACCCTTAGACATGTACTAACGGATCCCACTATGGTTTTCTAATTATATTTTATAATTTATAACAAAACATTCATTATGATACAAAATTTTGAGACCAAGTATTCACATATACTTGATTTGCATCATATTTTCATAATATTTAATACATTACACAATCATTAGGCCAAAGACTATATTTGTTGAGTTAACATGGAATCATGGAAACCAAAACACTAGTATTTGTGTGAGCTACATTATCTCCCACTATTTTCCCTGTAATGACCTGCCAATTCTCATTTGCATGAGAGTTAAACGAGTCGTTACTAGGCCTTAAGAGAAATCCCCAAGACACCAAAGACTAGAAAGAAATGCTGAAGGGTTTCACATATAAGTTGGCGGATGATTTACCCTTTCAGAAATAAACCCAAAAATCAACCATAACCGATCACTATATGATGCATGAACAAAAGAAGGAACCGACTCACGCATTTCCAAAATAGAACTACACTGTTCAACAGACCACTAAATAACCAACACAAAATCACAGTACCAAGAGGAAGACTAAAAAAAGACCCAAAAAAAGATAAGGCACACTTCACGGCTCCACACTAAACTCCATGCGCCAAGCACCACCAAATATCCCAAGCATCACCACGAGCACTAGCAATAAGATGCATTACCTCTACCTATGTCCCAGAAAATGACATCTGCAAAAGCACCAACGTGCCAAAGAAGGGGTGAGTATAAAATAGAGTAGGTTTTCCCCCAATGACTTCCCTACTTATGCCAGTAGGATAGAAGAGTTAGACACATTTATATAAAAGATAGTTTATATAAAACATTTTCTCAAAAGCAGTTTATAACGAAAGATAAACAGGTTTCCAAAACAATTCATAACTAAAGGCTTTCCAAGAGAAATTTAAACCAATTTTACAAAAAGATATTATTCCATTAAAATAACCAAACAAGATTTCAAATAATTTCACAAACATTCCTTTTTAGTATACACAATCATTTCCCAACCCATTCTCCCAACCATGTGTGATTTGTTAAGATAGTTCCACACTCATGAGCGGTCTCTCGTCGATCTACCAAGTCATCACAAGGTAATTGTTCCCCATGTTCCATTATACTTTTTCCACCAAGAACAAGGTTATATTTCAAATAAGCCTCATACATGCAACATGAACACACGCCACATATTCCAAACGGTCATGCCAAAACACCCTTTCAATAAAAACACCTTTTTATTGAAAATAATTTCCATCAAAAACATTTCAATTATTCTCCAGTTCATTAAAACTCCCATTTTATTGAAAACCCATTTTTTTAATCAAACCATTTACAATTTCAGAAATCATAATTTAAAATCAACATTTGAAATTCAAGAAGCCAAATCACATTGCACAACAAATCACCAAGATTTCATAATTACACCAAAACCATAAAATCATGGCTAATGAAGATTTATTCCATACTTTTCACCATAAAAACAATTAAAATAAGTTAATTTGAAACTAATCCAATAAATTATAACAAGAGGAGTCAAGAGTAAAGACACCTACCTCAATGGTTTTGACAAAAACCCTAACAAATGGAGAACACACAAGAAAACTCGTCTGATTCACCAAGGATCCTCCACAGATCTCTTCTCCTAACATAACCAAGACCAAATATCATCATATATGGCATCCACACACTTATATATACTCATAACAGGGGTAGATTTAAAAAACCAAGTGAAAAGAATAAGTAGATCTATGTAGTTCTATGAAACTGATTAATAACGATGAAGAATAATCACATACCCCAAGAATTTGGCTTCGAATTGCCAAGAGAAGCCTTCGGATTGCCTCTAGAATGATGGGAGAACCCTCCATGACCTTTGAAGAACCCAAATCCCGGGTTAGAGCTTCTTAGGAGATTAAATGAGGCATTTAGAGGCAAAAAATATTGAGATCCACAATTTAAGGATATCATATAACTGGTCACACTATTAGATCACATGTTTTGACAAACCATGCACTAAATGTGCGTTAGCTACTATCTCGGCCACACCTCTCACATGGTTTGGCCACACGGTTAACCAAATCGTGCACTACTCATACGGAAGCTACTGCCTCTAAGACCAACTACACATGGTTTGGCCACAGATTTAGAAAAACCATGTGTAGCCCGTGCAACATCCCCTTTTGCCTCCAAACATCATTCCTTGTTCTCCCGACTCTCCCGTACATCACCCATAACTTTATAACCATTAAAATCATCAATAAAAAGTTACATACCAGAAACCAGGGGTACTAAATTCTTCCCACCATTGTTCTTTCCATCCTCAGAATGTAGAAAACCTTCAACAAGTTGAAGGATTTTCGGCCACTGCTCATTCATTTCTTTTTCATGTTCCCAAGTATATTCCTGAATATTACCATGCTGCTATAAAATACACACTAGACCAATGATTTTTCCATGCAAGACATTCTCTTGCCTATCCACAATCTGTACTAGGATATGATTCAATGAAGCATCTGGCTCTAGGTCAACGTGATCCCATCTTATCACATGTTTAGGATCAGGCTAATACATTTTCAACAGAGATAAATGGAACACATTATGCGCCAAACTGAACCATGGTGGTAATTCCAACCGATATTCCACCTCTCCAACCCGTTCTGATATCTCAAAAGGTCCGACGTATCTAGGAGATAACTTTCCCTGCTTCCTGAAAAAATGATGTCCAGGCCTCGGAGAGATCCTCAAGAATACAGGATCACCCACAACGAAAGACAACAGTCTTTGATAGTGATCTGCATAAGATTTATGACAACTCTGAGCCGTCTCTATTCTCTTTCTAATCAACTGAATCTTCTATGTTGTTTCTTGGACAAGGCTCGAACAAACTAGTGATGTTTTACTAGTTTCCACCCATCATAGCGGAGAACGACAAGGACACCCATAAAATTATTCTAATGGAGCCATGCATATCGAGGCTTGATAGCTGTTATTGTATGAGAACTCCAATAAGGGAACATGCTCTTCCCTTGATCCATCAAAATCCATTACACAAGCCTGAAACATGTCTTCCAACATCTGTATCATCCTTCTGGATCTTCCATCCTTCTTAGGATGATATGTCGTACTCATATTCAACTGAGTTCCAAGGTCATTCTTTAAGCATCACCAGAAACGAGATGTGAACTTGAGATCTCTATCTGAGATGATAGAAACTGGTACACCATGCCTCCTTAGCACTTCTCAGATATAGGTGTTTGAAACATCTTCCACTGTATGTGTTTCATGAGTAGGGATGAAATTGTCTGACTTAGTGAGACGATCCACTATCACCCAAATGGCATCATGTTTTTGGACCATTCATAGAAGAGTTGTAACAAAATCCATTTCTATATGATCTCATTTTTACACTATGATAGGTAATGATTGTAACAAACCAGTTGGTATTTGATTCTCTTCATTAACCTGTTGAAAAGTTAAGCAATACGAGATGAATTCGACCACTTCTATTTTCAGGACGCTCCACCAAAACTGTGCCTTCCACCAATTATACATCTTTTGTGTACGTAGGTGTACAACCCATCTTGAATGGTGGTAAGCATGGAGGAGTAGTTCTTGAAAAACAAAAGTTACAAGTATCTGATCTCTGGAACACAAAACAAAACCCCCATTAAGTCTCCAAATATCAATGGACTCCCTAACATTGAGTTTTGAACTCACAACTAGACATTCCGAATCAGATGTTTGGGTTTCTTTGATCATCTTTACTAAATCCGGAACAAGTGTAGTTGAAAAGGAAACAACAACATTACATCAGTCTTCACATTCAACATGCATGTCGGCTAAAACTGACATCAACTTCCATTCGTCTAAATCTTCTTTCTCCAACTGAGCAAATGACTTTTACTAAATGCATCCACCACCGAATTTCCTTTTTCGGGTGTGTACATCAAGTCAATGTCACAAATTTGGATATACTTCATCCATCTACTTTTCTTGATATTCAAATCTCGTTTTGATAAAATGTGTTTCAAGATTTTATGATCCATAAACACAGTGAATTTCTCACAAAAGAGAAAATGTCTCCATGTTTCCAAAGCATGGACGACTCCATCTAACCCCATATCATGTGTTGGGTAATTTTTTTCTCATGAAACCTCAACTACCTTGATCGATAAGCAACCAAATGGTCTCCTTGCATGAGAACACAACCCAACCATGTTCCTAAAGTTTCACAATACACCACGTACCCCTATCCCAATTCCTGCAAAATCATGAAGGGTGCTATTGTAAGGCAGACTTTCAACTCTTGAAAAGATTTCTAACATTCCACCGTCCATTGAAATGGATCATTATTCTTTGTCAGAGCTGTCATTGGTGATGCTAGTCATGATAAATCACGCAAAAAAGTCAATAATAATTTGCTAGACCAAGAAAAATACATATCTCGAACATATTCTTTGGTGGTTTCCAAGAGATAACAACTTCTATCTTCTCAGGATCAACTGAAACACCTTTCTCAGAAAATACATAGCCACTAAAACATATTTCATGTATCCAAAAAAATCACACTTTGATAATTTGGCATACAAACGATGATCTCACTATATTTGTAACACTATTTCTAGGTGAAACTCATGATCATCCATTGTCTTTAAATACACCATGATACCATTCACAAACACCAAAACAAATGAATCCAGATGTCACTGAAATGTCCGATTTATCAAAGCCATGAAAACCGTTGGTGCATTCGTTAGACAAAAAAGCATGGCTACATATTCGTACTGTCTATATATACTTTTGAAAGCTATCATTGGAATATGCTCCTTCCGAACACACAAATGGTGATATCCAGATAGCATGACAATCATGGAGAACCATGGAACTCCTTTTAATTGATCTAATAGGTCATCAATGCGTGGAAGTGGTAATCTATTATTTATCGTAACTTGGTTAAGCTTACAATAATCAACACATAGCCGAAAAGTTCCATAGGCCTTCTTCACAAACAACACTTGTGCGACCCATAGAGAAGTACTTGGTCGATTGAAACCCTTGCTTTCCAAATCTGCTAACTGAAATTTTAATTCCTGTAAAACTATTGTTTCCATCCTATAAGACTGAAGGGAAATAGGACTGCTCCCCGAAAAGAGATCAGTCGTAATCTCTACTTTTCTTAGAGGTGGTAACCCTGAGAAGTTATTGGGAAAGGAATAAAAAAATTGATCCACAACAGCTGGAAAACTATTTTACTCATTCTATTCCATTGATTCCAATGACAATGCTGCCAATTGGTAAGACAGTGTTCCCATCATTGGTGACAAAAAACTCTTTGCATCTTTCTTTACCGTCCTCTCTCCTCTAAAGAGGTGGTGGATTTTTTCCTCAGTCGTGAAACTAACTATTCTCCCATAACAATCGATGTGGGCCTTAAACATTGAAAACCAATCCATACCCAGGATTACATCATAGAAATCCATGTCCAACATGGATAAATCCCATTTAAACTCAGATCCATCAATAATTATAGCACATGCTCTACACACAAAGGCTTGATGTTCTATTTCACCAAGAGGATTTTTTATTTTTAAAATAGAAGTCATCATTTTCAGTTCTAAACAGAGAAGATAAAAAGCACAAGAAGAAATGATAGAATGTGATGCACTGGTATCAAACAACACTTGCACAAGGGTATAATTCAAAAGAATCATACCTCTCACTGTAGATGGTCCATCCTGATCATCGACTATCATCTTCTTAGCTCCAAGTAGATGTGTTCTTTCCATATTCTACCCTTTATTTTCATACCGACACCTCCCTTTCTGAGGAGTGTCATGAACACCCGACCTCATAGCATTATGGAAAAAGTGATGAAGATGTGCCATCTTGTTACAATTATGACATTTTAGAGGTTTTTCTTTACAATCCTGCTTGATGTGGCTAGTAGAGCCACACTAAAAACATCCGAGCTTACAATTGGGTCTCTGAGGAAGTTTTAACAACATTATTGTCCGATTCTGATGTGTTCTTCCTCCTTGAGAAAAGGATTTTGATTCCCTCTTCCTCTTAGTGTTAGAGTTCTCTTCTCCTCTAAAAATGATAGTTGTACTTCCTCCACATGGATTTTCAACAGTAACGGATATCGTAAACAATATATCCGGTTGCAGTCCCAATTCAACGGTTTTAAAGCCTGAGAGATGTTTTGGACCAACTATTGGTTCACCTATGGTTCAGGTGCAACCACATTCTCACTGGCCTCTTCTGACTGGTTTCTATGACGCCTACCGAGTGCCATTTTTTAAACCAACAACAAACTCTGTCAATCTCACTCTCTAGCAACTGATGGCTTAGCATTCAAATTTTATCACATCTTTCACAGCATTGTTTTTCCAAAAACAACCTTTTCCATATTCGACCATTTTTTAAAACATTCAAAATATTTTTTTGAAAATCAACCCATTTTCAAAATACAACCAATTCCCTATTTTCAAAGTTCACATGAAAACAGTTTATGCATTTATTAAAAATTGGAACCATGCACAAAATCTTTACTCATTATTCACAATGATATATGCAATCCTAGTGGGAAGTTATTCTTCTACAATGCATGGCATGCTCCTCTCATTGGCTAAACCCATGACAATGAGATTTCCAACATTCTAGAAGTGTATCCAAAACACTTATCTACCCATCACCCTGTTTACTTGAAGTTCATCATAATTTGGTTAGCTAAGTTCTTTTATGCACTATATTTCATGTTCTGAAAATCCTACTCCTATCTATGATTTCAACCCAATGAATAAAAAACAATTAATTTGAACTCCAAGTCTAATAACATATATGACTACTTGTTTGGAAAGGACCAAAATTGTTGATACCATTTGAAATGACCCGCCAATTCTCATTGGATTGAGAGTACAACAAGTCATTACTAAGACTTCAGTGAAATCCCCATGAAGCCAAGGGCTGGTAATAAATTCGGAAGGGTTTAAAATATAATTTTAGGGATGATTTACCCTTTAATAAATAAATCCAAAAACCAACCATGACCAATCACTATATGATGCATGAAAAAAAGAAACAACCAACTCATGCGTTACCAAAAGAGTACTACACTATTCTACAAACCACTACACAAATAAAACAATATCATAGTACAAAGTGGAAGACTAAAAAAAGACCCAAAACAAGCCAAGACACGCTCCACGACTCCACACCAAGATCCTTGCGCCAAGCACCACCACATATCCAAAGCATCACCACGAGCACTAGCAATAAGATTCATTATTTCTACCTATGTCCCAGAAAATGACATATGCAAAAGCACCAACGTGCCAAAGCAGGGGTGAGTATAAAACTCAGTAGGGTTTCCCCAATGACATCCCTACTTACGCCACTATGATAGATGAGTTAGCCATATTTATATAAAAACAGTTTTTATAAGACATTTTCTCAAAATCAGTTTATAACGAAAGATAAACATGTTTCCAAAACCATTCATAACCAAAGGAATTCTAAGAGCTATTTAAACCAATTTTCCAGCAAGTTATTTTTCCAGAAAAATAACCAAAAAATCTTTTGAACCATTTCACAAACATTCCATTTTGGCATACCCAACCATTTCACAACCCATGATACCAACCATGCATGCTTCGTTATGACAGTTCCATACTCATGAGTGGTCTCTCATCGATCTACCAAGTCGTCACAAGGTAATTGTTCCCCATATGCCATTACACTTTTGGCATAGAGAACTAGCTCATATTTCATCCAAGTCCCGTACATGCAACATGAACCCACACCAAGTATTCCCAACGGTAATTCCAAAACACCCTTTCAACAAAAACACCTTTCTATTGAAAACCATTTCCATCAAAACCATTTCAATTCCAAACCATTTCAATAAAACTACCTTTTTATTAAAAACCCATTTTTTCATCAAAACATTTACAATTTCAGGAATCATAATTTAAAATCTACATTTTAAATTAAAGAAGCCAAATCACTTTTCACAACAATTCACAACAATTTCTCAATTACATCAAAACAATAAATCATCCCTAAAAAAGATTTATTCCATGCTTTTCACAATAAAAACCGTTCAAATAAGAAAATTTGAAACTAAGCCATTCCATTATAACATGAGGAGTCAATAGTGAAGCCACCTACATCAATGGTTTTGACGAAAACCCTAACAAATGGAGAACGCACAAAAAAACATGACTGATTCGCCAAGGATCCTCCATTGATCACTTCTGTTAAAAAAAACAAGACCAAATCTCATCATATTTGGAATCCACACACTTATATATACCTATAACGGGGCATAGATCAAAGAAACTGAGATAAGAGGTAAAGTATATCTAAGTAGATCTAAGATACTGGTCAAGAACGATGATAAATGATCACATACCTCAAGAATCCGGCTTCGATTCAGCAAGAGAAGCCTTCGGATTGCCCCTGGAACAATGAGATAACCCTCTTTGACCTTAGGAGAACCAAAATTCCTTATTAGGGCCTCTTAAAAGCATAAAAGAGGAATTTAAAGGCAAAAACATGTGAGATACACAATTTAAGGATCTCATTTAAGTGGTCGCACGGTTAGATCGCACGATTTGACAAACTGTGCGCTAACCATGCATTAGATACTGCCTCGGCCACCCCTCTCTCACAGTTTCAAAACCCGGTAAGACAAATCTTGTGCCACTTGTGCGGATGCTACTGCCTCTATGATCAACTACACACGGTTTGGCTGCACGGTTTAGACAAACCGTGCACAGTCTGTGCGACTTCCCCTATTGGCTCCAAACATCTTTCCAAGTTCTCCTGACTCTCTCATACGTCACCCTTAACATTATAACCATTAAAATAATCTATAAAGGGTTACATACTTGAAACTGGGGGTACTACATTCTCTATGACTAGAAAACTTCTTATAAAATTCATACATAAAATATATATTCCTAACATCAGGAAATAAAACATAAGAAAGAGTTATCTCAAATTCTCAATATGGATAAACAATGGGTATATGTAATCATATCCAAGGAGAAAGGGGTTTAATGATAAGATAATAACATTACAAGATCATAAAATTTATATCATAAATCCAAATCAAGATTCATGGAGTGAATATTTGAAGTTAATATGATATGAATAATAAGGGAAATGAGATAATAATCTATGAAATAATAACATAGGAATAAGACAAGTAATTGTGGTAGACACATAATCAGTTAATATTATTTCTATATTATTCAAGGATCACTACCAAGGAAATCTTAGTATAGTGGGTTCACTCCACAAATCATCTTATTAGTCAAGGATCACTCTGAAGACCACTTTATTTGAAAAATCCTTTACTTAAATGGGATTACTATTAATTCAATCTATTATTATCTCAAAAGAAATAAATCTCTACCCAATTCATTCAAGAGAGATATAGTCACCCCCATCACATAATAAATTCGTACATACCGTTGACACTAGATCTTAAAAATTAAATATATCATAACCCATGGAATGAAATAGGAATCATAATCATTTCATCATAACAATATGTTTAGATAAGCGACATATTTCATATTCATTTTATGAAAGCTGAATCGATGATACAAAGTTGGTTTTATAAGCTTTTTATCATCGAATAATGCATTAAAGAAAATTTAGAGTTATAAATATTATGTATAAAAATAATAAATTATTAATGAAATAATATATATGGTATTAATCGATCATATCCCTAGTTTTGAATTGGTAACACATACATATTTCATCTTAGATGAAAAATAATTTTGAAAATTCATTTAAAAATATTTCATGATGGAAAAAATCTTTCCTCGTAAATTTTTTTTAAAACATTAATATTTCCTTAAAATAAATTTCTTTTATATCGAAATTAAAATTGATGAATTTTACAAATATTGGTGAAAAAATATTTATTAATATTTTTGTAAACTAGAATTTGAATCCTTAATGAAATGATGGTTATAATGGCGGATATATCCATATATACCTAACACTGCCTTTAAACTCTAAAAAGTTAAGAAAAGTTCCTTTGTGTGAAAATTATAAGGTGATTCCTCATAAAAAATAAAAACGTTATATATTTGGTGAAAATGTAATTTCAAAATAATAGGATAATATTTGAAACGTTTTGAACATATTTTAAACGTTTTGAAAATATTTTAATAAAGCATGGGTTTTAGAGAAAATATATGTTTGGTTGAAGAGAGAAATAATGTAATATTTTCATAAAAATATTCTTATTTATATTTAATAATAAATAGTGTAAAAATGGAACCGTTAAATAAATATATGATGAAAACCTATATGACAATCAAATTCATTAGTTTTTGAGATATGGATCGTAATATTTTTTCAGTGGAAGAATAATCATAATCAATCCCGACAAAAGATGAGATTGTACAATTAAATTTTACAACTTTGGTAATGTTGAATCATAATAAACTTTATAGAATAGAAACACCTAAATGTTAAAATTTAATTAAAATAAGTATAAAACATAAAATGGGATGTATATACACATCTTAAAATAATATTGGATCATTACAAAACATGTGTCCAAAAGAATAAAAATTAAGACCAAAATTCAATTACTACTATGGTAACAATGAAACAACAACCCCTTGAAATATATATCCTAAAATAGACATTTCATTTCAAAAAAATCTCATTAAAATAATTATAAAATAAATCCATGGGAATTATACACCGCACATGTTGGAAATTGGTGGTGAACATGGATCATGTCTCTCAGAAAATAGATGTGAGACAGAAATCCCTTATCATAAGTGTTGAATCTCATTATAATCATAAATACCTCCTATATAATTAATATAAGATTATTAAGAGTTTATAATATAAACATATTCAAATATTTAATACTATATATGTTTTACATTTTCACTAATATTTCACATTTATAATAAAAATCTTGTTAATGTTAAATTTTAAGTAATAACTGAATTACTTTTCGTACATGTTTTGACATGTTATTCATGATCCCCATAATTAGATCATGATTTATTAATTTTCTTAATTATTTACATGATATAAATGTGAAACATATATTCATTTTATATTTTTTTATAATAATATATCAAAGATATAAAATGGAAATGAAATACACTGTTCATGGAGATGGAAGGTCATACACATGCATGAATTATGTATATATTTTTATTTTCAAAATTAAAAAAATAATATATTTTGATATAATATAATTAAAGAATAATATTAATTTTAGATATATCACATATTTTTATTAAAACATTCCTTTATACATTCCACGCAAGTTATGAATGAATCACATCGCTTTGTGAGGAGGTAGTTAGCCATACACCTGATCAATGTTACCATATTCCCACAAAATGGAAAGCATGAAGGAATGTGTGATAAAAAATGGGTGATGACCCATAGAGGAGGTAGTTCGGTCTAGATCATACATTGTCCTCTATGGGGTGTCACCCATTGTTGTATTTTTATGGTCCGTTATTGGAATATATAATCTATATACACATTTAAAAGCTATCATTAATTACTAAATTAACCTCATACTTATATCAAATTAGTCAAACTGATTAATATGCAATCAAAAATTCAATATGATAGAAAAATATGTAGATAAAGGATTTACCTCTTGACACCAGGTGATGTAGGAGGTCAAATTTTCTTATCTACTATGACCTATAGATTTACATGGAATATGGAATTATTAGATGAAATACTAGAAGTGTAACATGATATACTACTATAGGATTAGATTCCTCAAGTTAGTGTTTCACCATTTGTGTAGTGGAATATTATTCTTTTGACTCTATTTCCCACATAATTTATAGGGCAAACTAATTATCTTCCCCTAGAAAATTTTAGAAATATCATGGGAGGATGATACCATATATATTCATAAAATATTTAAAAAATTATAATTAATGACATAAAAGGAAACCTGATATGTGATACTTGGGGATCATTTTTCTCTTCCTTGGAAGAGCCCGAACTGTGTTCTTATTTTTTTAGTAGTGTTTATTTCCTCTATAATACCGCATGTCATCACCTATTTATTCATCATCATCTTAAAAAAATATTTTCATAATTTTTATCACTTCATGTTAAAATATAATGTAATAATACCAATAATTTTATCAATATTCTATGGATTTTTGATTCTTGATGTATGGCTCAACTTCATTATATTTAATCTCATAAGATATGTCGAAGGGTGTGGTAATCTGCTCAAATTCTATCAAAATAGCTATACTAACATAAATTGAATCTTCTATCCATTTTTAAATATATTTGGACATCTTTGAATCCTAATCATTATGACAGTCTTAGAAAGTATCATTAATAGAGAGTGGTTATTACTGTGATACCCCACCTATAACATCCCAGATAAATAAGGAATACGACAATTTTCATAATTCTTAATATTTGTGATTTATATATTAATTTTACTTTAAAGGGGTTGCTATGTTCGATATCATATCTGATACGCAACAACTAGTTTCTTTGAAATCTTACGTTGCACAATAATAATATAATATTATAATTTTAAATTGTAATTAACTCCTAGATGTTGTATTGGAAGAAATGAAAAAAACTAAATACAATATGATCATACATGTTTTTTAAATGTATTTATATTTTTTCAATAAAAGTTAGAGGCTTAAAAAATGAATGAATCGAATTTTAAGCATAATTTACATTAAAAGGACAATTTTCCGCCTTTTAATGGAGAACCCACTTTATATCCAGTTCTGTTCATTTTTATAAGTTCTATTTGACCAAATAAAATTTTTCTTTATATTTGGGACATCAAATTTTACTTTGGGTAATATTTTTGGTATTTTTCAGATAGAGTTCATTTTTTAATGAATAGTGGAAAATATTTTATTTTAATTCAAAAGTTCCTTTTAATATAATTTATTTAAATGGATAGGTTATATTTTTAATTGGTTTTAAAGTGTAATTAGAATATTATTTTTCTATTTAATCCAATTTTGGTCATTGGAATTAATTTTACATCGAAATTGGAGATAAACAAGTGTCAATCATTTGATAGCTATAGTTTCTTAAAAACACAGTTATTATTTTAACAACAGGAATTAATTTTATATTAATTAATTCCACTTCTATGTTACTAATTTGAAAAAATAGACAATTATTTTAATTTTTAATATCCAATAATCATTAGGCAGAATTTTTGGTATTTTTCTAAAAAACATCAATTTTTGATTAATAGTGAAACCACATAGTAGTTGTTAAAAAACTATCTTTTTCATTGAAATGAAATTTTAATGCTTCTGTGAATTGATTTTCTAAAATCCTTCATTAATGGTTTTTATAAATAGTTAAATTTTGTTTCATAAGATAAAAATAATTTTTGGTGAATTGTACCTTTTGACTTTTATTTACAGCGGTTAAAGGTAAATATGGTAATTCAAGGTTAAAAGAAAATTATAATAATTCAAAATTAACTTAACACTTGTCCTAAACTTATTGTATGAGTAATGGTTGACCATGGGGAACATTTGGTCTATTTTGGGACCCCAGGGAGCCATTTTTGAAAAAAATGACACATTATATTAATTAATTTAATTTGATGGAAAAAAACGACAAAAAAAATATCTTTTTAGTAAACTAATTTTTATATGTTGTTAAATAAAATTTATTTTGGACTATAAATATTCATTGGAAAGCTAAAATTATTTACTACATCATGGTATTTGTTTTTTAATTTTTATAAATCCCATAAATAAAATTATTTTTGACACATTAATGATGTAGTATTTACCTCATTAATAAATGATTTAAATGAATAAGATTATTATGATTAAAATATTATCCAAAACATTTACAATTATGATTGGATGATTTTATTTAGAATAATAGTCATATTATCTATGACTTTAATTATTTTTGGACCTTTAGAAACCTAATATCAATATATGATAAAATAATATTATCACACTTCCCTAAAGAGCACATCCCCCCCTATAAAATGAGGCCACTCCTAGCCAATTCCTCACATCTCTCAAGTCTTTTGGCTCATAAAAAATCTTCCCAATTAAGCTCCCTACATCCCTATATTCCACATATAATCCTTAACATAGATTGAAGGAAATTTGAGATGTCCTTTGGTTAAAACCAAAGGTAGTTAACCAAATTAAAGGTAACAGTCTCTCTTAAATTGTTTTCTATTATTTTACTTGTCCAGCACCTAAAATATTCTTATTCCATTATTTGTTAAAAACACCAGTATCCTCAATATAATATTATGTTTTTATGAGAATTATTTGAACTATACACACACACACCTCCATCTAATTGATAAATAACATAATGTTTTTGTGAATGGCAAACTGACGCCTCACGAAAAGACGATTGTTTAAATATCTCCAACCGCCTCTCATGGTGGCCATTATGATGGCACTATATTTATATATGATATATATTATTTTTAAGTTTTCTTTATGCTTTGGTAATTTCCATTTATAGCAAACATTTATGGTCTCCATTATGGGTAAAGACGCTAATTTTATTTGAGGAAGTGCGGACTACAGCCCCCTCAATGTGATATGACTCATTCATACCATATGTGGTATGTATAAAGGATATATTTAATGATATTATATATGATAAAATACTAGAAATATGATACTACTATGTATCATTATTTTTTAATTCCATTAAATATGAAATAGAAAATGAAGTAGCGTTAATGCTTATATACGACTTCCCGTCTCCATGAATGATGCATGTCATTTCTTACCTCTAAATGTTATGTACTATTATAAATATATGAATATGATGGATATATATGGTATATATGATATACAAATCATGATTATCATTCTGGATATAATGAACCTTTGACAACATGAACAACATGTATTTATAAGAATTCCATTTTTGACTCAAGTACCAAATAAGGACAAAACAAAAAATATTATCTTAAATGATTACATAATATTTATAACATGGTAATAAGGGATATAAAAGGAATAATAAATTTTAAAAATCTTCTTAAGAAAGTTGAAATTAACATTATTTTATTATTCAGTAGATTAATTAACGATCGATTCAAGTCAGAGACAAGGTAAGGGACTTCGTCTCAATCTCCTTTCGTTGAGGAATATTTTGTTCAAATACATGACATTATTTTATATGGTGTATAAGCCCATTTGAATTTTACTTTTATTCAAAATAAATCTTTTATCTAGGAAATTCTTGACTAAACAACAAAAAATATGTATCTTTTTAATGTATGCGGTGACAACAACCTTTCCGCCGCCACAAGTATTATTTTATCTTTGGAATCCTCAATAAGCCGTAATGTTTTTAAAAGAAATTAAATACCATATACTCTTTTATGTATTTTGTTATTGAAAATGGTTCTGATAATGGATTTGTTATGTCAATATTTTTAAGCGATATATTGTGATTGAAATGTGGAAATGTTTTCTTTCCTTTATATTAGTTTTATGTCTTATGATTTTATAATGGTACTAGGACATTTGACGGGTGGTTACGTGATAAACAAACTGATGGGTGGTGCCATGAATACTAGGACAAGTGGTTAAGTTATAACTTCCAATGAATTGTGTATGGAAGTCAGCCATATTGCTATTCCATTTAGTGATATGTGTAGAAGTCGGCCGTATGGTTATTCCATTTAAGTATGTTTATGTCCCAAGATACTATTATATGTTATGTCTTCATTATATTGGTTTTATGGTAATATTTTGGTTGCAAAAGGGTAAGTAAGGATCTTTTATTCATTGAAGAGTACTAAAAAATTCATAAAGGTGAAACGTATTACATATGATAATGTATTCATGGTTTACCTATTGTTTTGAAAAGTTAACAGTTTTCTTTCTTTGTGTATCCCTTACTGAGATTTTGATACGCATCCCATGTTTTTGAAATGTTTTTCATAGGACATTATATGGAAAGGTGTCAAGGATGAGATCATGGAAAAGTCTTGCTGTCTATAAACCTGGAACATGGCATGACTATTTTTTTCCAGAGTTCATGTTTTTTAAAAAATGGAAACTGTGTAGAAGTGTCTACTTTGTAATCTTTTGACATGTACTAGTTATATCCTAATTCTATAAAAATATAATCGTGAAATGAACCTAAATGTGAATTATTCATTTAATTCAATATTATGTAAGGTTTAAGGCCAGGTCCTTATAGTTAGTATTAGATGGAGGTTTAGACAACTTTAAGAGTTAGGATATTGTTAAATTAATGTAAAAAAAATTAATTTATGGTAAGATTTATGTGATATATCATTTACATATTACCACGTTACTTGGCCAATTATATTTCTGTGTTAAGAATGGTTTTTGTAGAGGAAACATAGCAGCTTTTCAGGGATGGCATACATAGGGAAATGACCTTTCGAATCAGTATCCTGAGATGGTCAGAATCCAAAATGAACATTTTGTTGCAGTGATTGCTCATTTGACTCAGGTGAAAAAATTTGGTTGTTTTTATTGTTAAAATTTTGGATTAATCAATGTTTAAAGAGGATCATGAAATTCATTTAAGGTTGTCGTGAAAACCTTAAATGAATAGAAACTATTTGGGAAATTCATCAAGTCTATGTTCTGTTTACAAGAAATTTCTTTCCTAGGTCACATTGTTTCATAAAATGGAATAACTTTTGATCCTACAAAAACAAAAGTTGTTGAAGAATGGCCACAATCCACAAATATAACTGAGATTTGTAGTTTTCTTGGTTTGGAAGGTTATTATTGGAGGTTTGTTGAAATTTTTTCACGGTTATCTAGTCCAATGACTATGTTAACTCAAAAAGGTGTTACGTTTATCTGGACAAAAGAATGTGATGATTGTTTTCAGAAATTGAAAAGAATACTGGTGAATCCTCCAGTTATAGCATGGACTTCTAGAAATGGTGAGTTTGTTATCTACAGTGATTATTCATTAGAAGGACTTGGTTTTATCCTTATACATAATGATCAGATAATAGATTATTCTTCATGTCATTTGAAACCCCATGAGTTAAATTACCCTACACATGATTTGGAATTAGCTTCTGTTGTTTTTTCTTTAAAAATTTGGAGGCATCATTTTTATGGAGTGATGTGTGAAATATATACTGATCACAAAAGTTTAATGTATATATTCACTCAGAAATAATTGAACATGAGACAAAGGAGATGGCTGGAATTAGTCAAGGATTATGATTGCACAATCCATTACCATCTGGGAAAAGGAAATAAATTAGCTAATGATTTGAGTCGAAAAAGTAATGATTCATTAAATATGTTGTGTTTGGAACAAGATCAATTGGTTTTTCATTTTATGAACTAAGGAATATATGTTGTTGGTGCAGGGAATTATTCTGTTTTGTATTAGGTTTCAATGTGATCATCTCTATCAGATAGAATAAAGCAAGCGCAGAAAGAATATAGTAAGTTATAGAAAAAGGTAGAGTTGGTTCAGAAGGGTATTTTGCTTAAATTTATCATTGACAATGATTGTGTTTTGAGGTTTTGAATGACATTATTTGTTCCTTGTGATTCACATTTGAAGAATGAGTTGTTATGTGAATCTCATAGTTCTCTGTTTTCAGTTCATCCTCGTACTACTAAGATGGACATAGATCATAGGGAGTATTATTAGTGGGAAGGAATAAAAAGTGATATTGTGTATTTTACTGTGTAGTGTTTCACTTGTAAGTAGGTTAATGAAGAGAAGAAGTTACCAAATGGAATTCATCAGCCTTTACCGGTTCCAGAGTAGAAATGGGAGAATATATCAATGGAATTTGTTGTGGGATTACCAATGACATCTCGAGGTGATAATGCAATATGGGTTATTATTGATCGATTGACTAAATATGCTCATTTCATTCTTATTCGAGATATTTTGTCTCTCGACCAACTTGCTTAGTTGTATGTTAAAGAGATAGTTAGGTTTCATGGTGTTCCCTTCTCCATTGTATCTGATCATGATCACAGGTTTACTTCTAACTTTTGAAAAAGGCCTTCAAAAGTCATTGGGTACTAAATTAAATTTTAGTATATATTTTCATCCTCAATCATATGGGAAATCAGAATGAAAAATTCAGACCTTGGAGAATATGCTACGTGCTTATTCACTGGATTACCAGGGAAGTTGGGACCAACATCTTTCTTTTGTAGAATTTTCATATAATAATAATTTTCATTCTAGTATACCGATGGCTCCATTTGAGGAATTATATGGAATGAGTTTTCAAACACCATATTTTTGGGATGAAGTCGGTGAAAGGAAGCTGATGGGACTAGAATTGGTATAAGAGATGGCAGAGAAAGTTCAGTTGATTCAGAAGCACGTGAGAACAGCTCAGAGCAGACCGAAAAGTTATGCAGATAAATGGAGGAAGGATATTACTTTTGAGGTAGGTGATCATGTCTTTCTAAAAGATTCTCCATGGAAAAGTGTGATGTGTTTTGGTATGAAGGGAAATTTGAGTCCGAGGTTCATTGGACCTTATGAAATTCTGGAGTATGTTGGATCAGTGGCATAAAGAGCAGCTTTACCTCCATGTTTATCCTAGGTAAACAATGATTTTCATGTTTCGATGTTGAGAAATTATATTCCAGATCCATATAATGTTTTGAGCCCAGAGGTAGTTCAGTTGGAAGATAATCTCTCTTATGAAGAACAACAGATTCATATTCTTGACCATAGAGAGAATGTATTGTGGAATAAGGTAATTCACCGGGTAAAGGTTTTGTGGAAAACCATATGGTTGAAGAGGCAATGTGGGATTCTGAAAATACTATGAGGTATAAGTACCCTCCTTCTTTGATACGTGAATAAAATTGTGAGGACATAATTTCCAAAAGGGGGGAAGGATGTAACATCCCAGAAAAATAATGAACAAGAAACTTTTCATAATTGTTAATATTTTTGTATTAAATATTAATTTTACATTAATGGGGTTACTATGTTCGATAGAATACACGATACTGAACAATGGGTTTCATTGAAATATTAGGTTGATCACTAGTAATATAATATTATAATTTTAAATTGTAGTTATCTCCAAGCCTTTGTATTCGTGGGAATTAACAGAACTAACAAAAATATTATTATACATTTTTGTTAAATGTATTTATATTTATCCAATAAAAGATAGAGGCTTAAAATTTGAATGAATCTAATTTTATGCATAATTTACATTTAAAGGTCGATGTACCGCATTTTAATGGAGAACTCTCATTAAATATAGTTTAGTTCATTTTTATATTTTGAATTTGAAAAATAAAATTCTTATTTAGATTTGGGACATCATGTTTTACTTTGGCTAATTTTTTGGTATCTTTCGGATAATGTTTATTTTTTAATGAATAGTGGAAAATATTGTAATTTAATTCAAAAGTGCCTTTTAATATAATTTATTTATATTGTTATATTATCTTTTTCATTGTTTGTAATGGGTAATTGGAATATATTTTTACCATTTAATCAAAATTTTGTCATTGGAATTAATTTTACTTTGGAATTGGACATAAAAAATTGTCCATCTTTTGATAGTTATAGATTCCTAAAAACACGCCAATTGTTTTAACAACAGGAATAAATTTTAAATTAATTAATTCCAATTTTATGTTTTTAATTTGGAAAAATAGACATCATTTTTGGATTTGGAATATCAAATAATGCTAAGGCTTTATTTTTTGTATTTTTCTGAAATACTTCAATATTTGATGAATAGTGAAACCACTTAGTAGTAGTTAAAAAACTAACTTTTTCATTGAAATGAAATTTTACCGCTTCTGTGAATTGAATTTTGAAAATATAACATACATGGTTGTTATCAAGATTTAAAATTTGGTTCAATAAGATAAATATAATTTTTTGTGAATAGTAACTTTTGACTTTTATTTACCACGATTAAAGTTAAATAGGTTAATTCAAGGAAAAAATAATATTATAACAATTAAAAATTAACGTAACACTTGTTCTAACTATATTGGATGAGTAATGTCCTACCATGGTCATCTTTGGGTCTATTATGGGACACCATGGAGCCACTTATGAATGAAAATGACACATTGGATTAATTAATTTAATGTAAAGGCAAAAATGACAAAAACAAATAGTTTTTTAGTAACATAATTTTTATAAGGTGTTATATAAATTATATTTTAAACTATAAATATTAATTGGAAAGCTAAAAATATTTCCTACGACATTGTATTTTTTCAATAATTTTTAGACATCACATAAATTAAATTATTTGTGACACAATAATGATGTAGTATTTACCACATTAATAAATGATTTAAATAAATAATATTATATTGATTAAAATATTATCCAAAACATGTGAAATTATTATTGGATGATTTTATTTAGAATATGAGTCAACTTATCTTCGACTATAATGATTTTCGACATTTTGAAACTGAATATCCTTATATAATAAAATAATATTATCACACATTCCTAAAGATCCCCTCCTCCCCCTTATAAAAGGATACCACTTCTAACCAATTCGTCAGACCTCTCAAGCCTTTTGTCTCATCCAAAATCTTCCCAATTAAGCTCCATCCACCCCTATCTTCCACCTAGAAGCCTTAACTTTGGCATAAGGAACGTCAAGAAGTTCTCTGGTTCAAACCAAAGAGAGTTACCCAAATTAAATGTAATGATTTCTCATAAATTATTTTCTTTTATTTTACTTCTCCAACCCCTAAACTATTTTTACTCCTTTCATTTGTAACAACACCAGTATCCACAATATAATAGGATATTGTTATGATAAGTATTTTAACTACACTTACACACACCTCTATCTAATGGATGAAGAACATAATGTTTTTGTGGATAGATAACTAACGCCTCACAAAACAATGATTGTTCAAATATCTTCAACCGCCTGTCATGGTTTCCATTATTATGGAATAGTTTTTATATATGATATATATTATTTTTATGTTTTATTTATGCTTCTATAATTTCCATTTATAGAATACCATTGTGGTTTCCATTATGGGTAAGCACGATAATTTAATTTGAGTATGTGCGGACCACAGCCCCTCAAAGTGATATGAATCATTTATACCATCTATGGTACATATAAAAGAAAGATTTAATGATATTATATATGATAAAATACTGGAATTACAATACTATTATGTATTATTATGTTTTAATTCCATTAAGTACGAAATAGAAATGAAAGTAGCGTTCATGGGTACGTATAACTTACCGTCTCTATGAACGATGCATTTCATTTCTTACCTCTAAATGTTATGTTATATTATAAATAAATGAATATGCTCGATATATATGATATATATGATATCTAAATCATGAATATCATTCTAGATATAATGATCCTTTGACCAAAAAAACAACAAGTATTTATAAGAAGTCCATTTTTGACACAAGTACCAAATATCGACAAAATGAACATTATTAACTTAAATGATTACATAATGTCTATAACATGGTAATAATTGATATAAAAATAATAATAATCACGAATAAGGTTCTTAAGAAAGTATAAATTATCTTTAGTTTATTATTCATGAGATTAATGAATGATCGAGTCAAGTCAGACATGAGTTAAGGGACTTCGTCTCAGTCTCCATTCGTTGAGGCATATTTTGTTTTAATACATGAATTTGTTTTATACTATGTATAAACCCCTTTGACTTTTGCTTTTATTAAAAATGAATATTTTCGCTATGAAGAGTTTTACTAAACGACAAAAAATATGTTTCTTTTTAACGTACACGGTGACAACGACCTTTTCACCACCATAAGTATTATTTAATCTTTGGATTCCTCAACAGCTGTAATGTTTTTAAAAGAAAACAAATACCATATACTCTTTTATGTATTTTTTTATTGAAAATGGTTTTGATAATGTATTTTTTATGTCAATATATTTAAGCGATATATTGTGATTGAAATGTGGAAATTTTTCTTTCCTTTATATTTGTTTTATGTCTTATGATTTTATAATGGTATTTGGACATTTGATGGGTGGTTATGTGATAAACCAAATGATGGGTGGTACTGTGAATACCAGGATGAGTTGTTACGTTATATCCTCCAATGCATTGGGTATGGAAGTCAGCCATATGGATATTCCATTTAGTGATATGCTTGGAAGTCGGTCGTATGGTTAATCCATTTATGTATATTTCTTTCCCATGTTACCTTTATATGTTATGTGTTCTTTATATGGGTTTTATGGAAATATTTTGGTTACAAAAGGATAAGTAATGATCTTTTATTAAGTGAAGAGTATTTACTACTTTATAATGGTGAAAAGTATTACTTATGATAATGTATTTCTGGTTTACTTGTTTTTGTGAAAAACTATCTGTTTTTGTTCTTTGTGTATCCCTTACTGTTCTTTTTATACTCATCCAAAGTACATTAAATGTTTTTCAGTGAACATAATGTGGAATAGGGTCAAGGATGGGATCATGGAAATGTCATGCTGTCTAAAAACCTGGAACTTGACACGAGTCTTTTTTTAATCGTATTTATGTTTATGAAAAAAATAGAAACTGTGTAGAAGAGTCTACTCTGTAATACTTTGAGATGTAATAGTTATGTCATAATTCTATAAAACTCTAAACCTGAAATGATCCTAAATTTTAGTTATTCATTTAATTCAATATTATGTAATTTTTAAGGCCGGATCATTATACCACCCAACAAGGGAGGGTTTCCAGATGCATCAACTATTTCCCACGTATATATGATACTATAGGCTTTCATGGTGAAATAATATTATGATGCTTTCTTATCACTATTATTGAATCGTGAACTCCCGTGAATTTGGTTTCTATTAGTCTCAATACTTGAGCCACTCTGTCAGCCATGTACCCATTAGGGTATGACCCAAGCATTAGCAAATTTAGATGAAAACATTGTGGTTAAGTTTTCTGATAGTTTGGTTTGTTGAATACCCATCAACTATCAAGTGGGAATCAACTATATCATTCATGTTAACATGGGGTTTCATTCAACACCTACACATTATTATATTGTAGGAAAATTCTTCTATATAAATAATAATTTCCTAAACAATCATCATGGTGTATACCCTTCAACAGCGATCACCACATTAATCCTGTAATATATTATTAACTCTATCAAATTTATCTAATATGTACACTATTTAGGGATTCCAGTCACATTTTCATTGACTACATATGTTGGGGATATGTTATAATAAGGATGAAAAATTTTGTTGAGATTTCCCAAACACACACTCCTATGTATTGTGAAAAAACACGTTAAATATTTATTTGATACTATGTCAGATGATATAGGCTAAAGATTAATGTGTTTTACAATAATTTTATAACTAAAACATTACATCTCACAAATAATTGTACATCCCTAATAATTGATATGTTTAATTTCTAGGGAGATTATCTACATAAAAATAATATTGTAATCATATCTTCTTAATAACACCATATTATATACCCATATAGAAATATACTGTGATATTATATTTTTTAAACATTATAATTGAGTCATGATAAAGGGTTTAGCTCAGATTCATCGTAAGGGTAAATATAAGAGATAATAATTAGTGATCATAAGTAAGCATAAAATAAGAAAGAGGGTATGAGAGCGTAGTCCATGTCCAAATATATAACATTACAAAATCATACCCAAATAAACATAGATCATCAATCGCAAATTAAGGGAAAACTTTCTATATGAAAATTAATAAATTAGTCTCTATATCATTATAACATTGAAAACATATAATTTAGTTACCATAATTTATAATTTAAAATCATTTTCTCCATCAAGGATCACTTCCCAGATGATAATATGGATTCAAATAAATCTCAAATCACGGTCATAAAATAAAGCATAAACATTTTATAATACATTGGTGATATGAATATTAAACATCAAACAAACATGATTCATGAGAAAAAATATTTTTCACAATAATATGAAATAATATTTTGGTTTAAATAACATCATAGAAACAATATGCTGATGACACACACCAAGACATCTATCATGATGGGGGGTTCAGATAATAACAAGTGTAACATTGATTTTTTCTTGGTATAACCATATATTTAACTTGTGGGGATAGGTATTACCACTTATACAAACATGGTATTATTTTCACCACCCTTGTACCGTCATGGGATTGAGATAATATCCCATATACCCTCTCTGGATTAGGAAAACTACTAATGTACCCTTTTATCTCCTAATATATATATATAATTACACAATTAATTGGATAGCTATATAATTAAAAACCACCCATTTCTAAATAAAGTCCATACATAATTTTTCCATAGTATCATAAAACTATTCATAATTTCATTATATATTTATTATCATATGGGACTGAAATGGATTTCCTGATTCCTTCTTTAAAACATCACCATTATAAAAAATTACAAGATATAAAGTGAATGGTATAATAAGTAAATATCCCAATTATAATATATATAATTTCATATAATGTTCACATAGATGAAGAAACCCCTATTAATATTATTGAATAAATCTCATTGAAACATGGGAATCAATATCACACATTCTAAAATATTTTAGTCTCATAAAAATTGTTTTCATTGAAACAAAATACATTGATATTGATAAATTTAATAAATATTACACATTTTCAAAAGGGTTTAAAGAAAAAAATATTATATATGAAATAATATTTCAAAAACATTATTATATTATATAGAAAGAATAGAATACTTTCTTAAAAAACACATTCCGTTAAAATCTCTTTTATCATCAAAAATTCATTTATATAATCAAAATTTTAATTTTAATTATTAAATAATTATTTTATTTACATTTAAATATATGTATGAATAAAAATTATTTTTTAAAACAAATTTTAAAATATAAAAACAAAACATAATAAAGATTAATGGTCATAATAGAATGTGTTCATAGGGGAAATAGAAAAATGAATTATTTTCACTGTTTTGATAAAATAACCATTAGGTTAAACGATACAAAATTATAACAAATAATATTATATAAAAAATTTAAATTAAACATAATAAATTATTGATGCATAGATAATTACATTTATAAAATATTTCATTAAATTTGGACATAGAGGACACAAAATTCCTACCAAAAGAAGTGGTGGGGTTATATTCTCTCAAAATTGGAACATTGGGTAAATAGTTTACCAAAAAATGAAATTGATAAAGGATATTTAAAAATACAATATTAACCATAATATATGAAAATGGTTGTGATTTTAGAAATTATTTTTTCTAATGTTTTCCTTAGATGTATATTTTTTCACAAAAATATCTATTTGTAAAGGTGATTGGAAAGAAACCCTTGTATCATCACCACCTTTCCAATAAAAACAAAAAAAATATAGAATACAACATGTATTATTAAATCATACTAATTTAATTAAAATTATATTAAAAATTAATTTGTGGGTGTTATATATACCATAAAATATAATAAGTGGTGAATATAGAGCATATCTCAATGAATGGAAAGTGAGACGAGGAAACTCGTACATTAGTGGTATACATTAGACCGAAAAATGATGATAGATAAAATATGAAATTGTTTTTGAAAATACATTGAATTGAATTGAAGTTACATAAAAACATTAAATTTAATTTATATATAGACTCGAAAATATAAAACAAATGTGTAATATGGAATATGTCTCAATGTATGAAAAATTTGATAAGAAATGATTTTCATATTTCTCAACAACCACAAAAGATATTTAAACTTATGTTTAATAAACAGAAAAACCAATATAACTCATTTAATAAATTTATTCAAATCTATAACCCATTTTAATATTTTTCTTTAATCATATATTATACTTTTATTAGTTTGTTATCGACTATTTTTATTATATAATGTTGTAATTTCGAATTCTTCGCACATGTTTTGTAATGGAAACATAAAACCTTATTCTTTAATACTAGGTTAATAATTTATAGATTATAATATATAATAAAATAATTATTTTCAATTATTTATTTATGTATAAGTTCATTTAAGGTTATCTATGGTCAGGATTTGAGTGGAAGACCACCAAATTGAGCTTTTTGCAGATAAGATACTAAAAATAACATATATAAAAATAATTGTCATAAATTATAATTTTATAACTTAATAATCATATTTTTGATATAAATTAATCTTTTATATCAAATATATAAATAATATGTGCTTCATAAATATCCATGTAAGGTATTTATGAAGATAAAAATACATCATTCCTTCGAGCTGGTAGTTCACACGTTTGCATAAATAATGTCATAATTTTTTTTTAAAATTGGGGAGAAATAAAATTGGTTATCCTTTCACAATCATAAACATATTAAACTATCATACTATATTCTTAAATACACTTTTCAAACTACCAATGTAATTTGGTGATGAAAAATAAAACACATCGTTCATAGAAAATGTGAGTATACCAAAGAATATCCTTCGATAGTGTGAAATTAGCACACGGTAAGGGAGAAATCATTGTACAATGAAATAATGTCTAAGATATAATTAGACAAATATTTTTTTATTACCAATATATGAATCTATGAAAAAACCACATCCACTTATTTTTTCTTGGTAGTGTTTCATTACTAAGAATACATCATAATCTCTATCTTTCCATACATTTAGGTTGTTATACATTATTTTCTCTAATTCATGGTGTTATTGACTATTTTATCTAACTATAATACCCATATATTGAATAAAACCTTCTATAATACCAAATATTTAATCATAAAACATTCCTATATAAATACTACATCCTATTAGATGAATATCTAATACATAATAATACGATCTATGCCAAATTCATATATTATTAGTTGATATGGATACATGTATACATAAATTACTTATTCATATTATATCTATATAATATATCACTATTTCCATCATTATTATAATCTTTCATATAAATTTAATACTAAAATAATATCTACATAAGTTGGAAAAATGTAACATTATAAATTTGGAGCTCTGATGCTCGGTAAAGGAAAATAAGGGAGATATCAGTGATCACTTTAGTATAATAAGAGAAAAATTGAATGAGAAAATGTGCTTACAATTTGGAAACCATTGCCAATATATTAATTATTATATTCTAAAATCATGGAACATATACTGATATTTCATAAGTAAAAAATCATAATGGAATCAAAGAACATGAGTTGTGAGAGCATAACATTAGCATAATTCATAAGTTTTTGGAATACACAAAATCAAAGCAAATAATTTCCATAGTGAAGGATCAGTTCCAAAACTATAATAGTGTATTCGGTTCACTCTCCATTACATTATTTCCTTAGTTATGGTTGAAGCTGAAGACTATTATAGTGGAAAGAGACCCTTATAGAAATAAATTCACTCCCACGACTATCATTTTGGATAGATTCCCATACCAAATTGGGGTTAATTTTAATTCACTGACTTATAATCTCATGAGAAATTTATATTTACCCAATTAATTAGAGATAAATATAATTTATATCCCTCGCATAATAAAATTAAAATCATTCATAGGTGTTCCACAATACCATTAATCATTCATCATATAACATAACCCCTAGAAAGGAGTAATGTTTCATAAACCTTTCAACATTTAATTATACCAAAAATCATGGAATATAAATATTTTTCATATATATTAAATTGAAATAATAGTAAAACATCATGTGAAATAAAAATTATGGTGTCATTGAATCATATCTCAAGAAAATCACAAGTAATATAAAATCATGTTAATATAGAAAGATATTTTCATTAAAATATCACATAGAATATATCATGAGAAAAATAAACTTTTCATAAATAATTCACTTATTTAAACTACAAAAATTTAAAAATAATATAAAATACAATTTTAATTAATATAAACATTGAAATTTTTAATTAAATCTAAAAAACATTGGGAGGTCATGTCATATACATCAAAAGAATGGTTCCTTTAAATATTTTAGTAAAAATATAAAATTACTACATTTAGGAAAATATTAGAAGGATATATTTTATCCATTTCCTAGAATATCAATAATTTCTATAAAAAAATTTAAAAAATATTATTATAAATTTAATAAATTATTGATCATATTTTTATACAATCATTGATATGAATGAAAGACAATTTTGGATCGAAGAGGGAAATTAATTTGAGTTTTCTGTAATAATATTTTTCCAGTCAATTAAGTAAATATAGAGAGATAATTACAGGAAAAATTTTATATAAAGAAATTAAAAAAAGGATAATTAAATAAATGGGTTTCTAAGGGGGTGTTTCTAAAATTTTATTTTTAGAAACATATCAATAAACAATCGTAGTAAACAATGACATTGTAACATAAAACCCTTATCGTTATAGTAAACATTGAATCAATACATAATGAAAGAGACAACCTAACAAGGATTATTAAATCATCAATATTTTCCTAAGAGAAATATTATAAGATATTGATTTTTTAATATACACCAATGAAAGTAATAAAGTGTTGATAATGGTAAAAGTTACTAAGAAATAAATGTGATACGAGAAACCATTACCTCAAGTAAGATGTTGTTCAATATTATATGGGCATCTGTAAAATAAATTAATATTTATTATTATTCTATACTATAGTAATTTACAATATTATTATGTAATATATGACAAAATATTAACATTTAATCTCACATTTATTAATAATTCCTTATTAAAACACTCATCTTTGGGTCTTAATGGTTTCATTTTAATGAGTGTTTTGGTTCAGGGTTCCAGACCTTTTACATTTATCAAGGTTTCATCATATAAATAATTTTAATAATTACGTAAATAAAATATATATTCCATTCATATATATATATAGTCTCCAAAAAATTATAGATTTAGAAACATTAATTACGGTGTTCATGGAAATTATATTGAATTCATACAAATGAACATAGTTTTAATTTTCTGATGGATGGGGAGAAAGACATGGAAATAATAAATCACATTTAGTATTTCATTTTTATAAAATATATATCTTAAATATTAATTATACCTATATTTATTACCATCCATGTAAAATGTATATTGTAAAAGAAGAATATAACTTCATGGGTATAGTAGTCTACACATACTCACAAGTGATGTTATAATTTTCCAATTGATTGAATATGGGTGGATTTTGGTTGGTAAAACATCATAATATGTAATTATGACTATGATATCTAATTATTTATTTAATAATTTATACCAAGGATTTATAGTAGGTATTATAATAAATAAATTTAAAGAGGTTGAGTAAGACGGTAACATTTTTTCGGTAGGCCTCCATTTGATTCTTTATTATGGAACCTTGGGATAGTATTTTAATATGCAAGAAACCTATAAAAATGGAATATAGATTATTAAAAGTGATTATTTATGGTTTTATATAGATAAAAGTCATGATGATTTTAAAAAATAAATGAGACGGTGTTCCCTTTTATAAGTGAGAGAGGGGAACTCATGGAATTACATAATGTATTAAATTAATATAATTTAATTTTTAAGAAAAATAAGAATAAAATATATATATTTATAATATAATATAATTATGAGTCTAAATAAACTTGTCCAATAAAATTTCTGACAAGTTATGGTTACATTTTAACTATTATATCTTAGATTTAACCCTATATTAACCCTTTCGACAATTATAATTATATCAATGTTTTTTACTCTTTAATTTTATTAAAAGTTAACATAAAATGGAAAATGTCACATAAATGTAATTTTTTTCATATTTTAAAATATATTCTATTAACTTTAACAAATATAACAATTTCAGGAAATTAAAATTATTTAATAAAAAATTATTTAGTATAAAATATCATTACTGTCTTTTATGGAAATACATGATATAGTATAATATAATATGTGTCTAAATGTAGTAAAAAATTTACAAAATGAAATGGATTATTTTAAAAATAATTTTTATTTTTAGTATAATAAATTAACCAAGTTATTTTAGGTTCAAATATATTATTAAACCATATCATTTGGTTTAACGGTTTAGTAATCCAATTTTAATCTTAACCATGGAAATGATTTTCGAATATTGATGTCTTATAATTTTATATATAAGGTATAAAATATATCATAAATGGATAAGATAACATATTTTATAACATTTTAATCCTAATTGTAATAATGAAAGAATTTTTATATTTTTTAGTCAAATTAATAAACAATATTTTACCTAATATACTATAAATGTATATTTAAGAACTATTCTCATAATTGGGATTTGAAAATAGTATGGAATTAATAAAATATTAATATAAAAGCATTACAGATATATAATATGTTATATTTTTCTTAAAAGTTATTATGACTATTTAATTCTCACAAAAAATAATAATTTTAGAATTATTTATATTCATTACATGATTTTTTACTCATTGCATAACCAATGTGTCAGCATTTCATAAGGATTTAAGGTAATTATTGGACCTATAAAAATTAGAAATATATTAACATATAAAAATAATTAATATTTCAAACAACCATTTATATCAAACTATATATTTTTATCTATGTATGAAAATATTACAAATATCAAATGAAAAAAGGGGACATTTTTTATTTTTTGTTTTACATTAATAATATAAAGTTGAAGATCAATGAGAAATGAAAAAATGTCATATTTTAAAATTTTGGATTATTTTGGAATAAATATAATTACCCAATAAATAAATTTATGTGATTGAATGAATTTTAAGCTCGTCTAGTCAATTTTAAACCTATTTAACTCATTTTATATTTTTCATGATAAAAAAAATCTATTATGGCTACAATTAATACTGACAAAAAATAAAATTGTCCAACATAAAAAATATAACATCCTCACTCCAAATATTTAATATATTTTTCACGATTAAATTTTTAAATGTGGTATAATTTAATAAATGATAGAGAAAAAATTCCACAATAAACAATATTTCTTTTGAAAAATTCCTTTCATCTATACAAATAAATTTATACCAAATTAGGACATAAAATTTCTTACAAAAAATATAATTGGATTATTAATATTATAATAGAACTATTTTTAATTTAGAACCATTTTTATATAAAATTAAACTTGTTTAATTATTGTAACTCCAATATCATTTTCATTTAAAATCATTATTATTCTCAATTAACTATAAAATATGCCTTTTTAGAAAAATAATAAACATTCACATTACAATAATATTATATTATGATTTCCCAAATGAATTTTTATTCAATTAGAATTTTTTAATATTTCTAAAATAAAGTGTAATATTCACTCAAAGAGGAAATAAGAACCAGTTATGAATAAAATGTATTCTAATGAAGAAAATGACTTTACTGAATATTTAATTATTGTTCACTAAGAATTTATAAATATAAAATTATTTTCCATAAACATTATATATATTTCATGATTTTTTTATATTTATTCAAACCAACCAATTGAATGACTATGTTTTAGGGTTATAAGATATTAATATTTTAGAGTTTGTTAAGCATCAATGTAGTTTGTTGAATATGTTATCTAAGATAGTGTTCTTTTAATATATTGTCTGGTTATAATTCATCCAAAATATTGTATTTTATATTAGTTATTATACCCCATTATATGTCTAGTCTCTTAGTGAATACCATACATCTCATGGATTTGAGGTTTTTAAATAGTAGATGTATGATATTTTTTCAAACTATTTAAAATATAATAGTGTTAATATATTATTATTAAATACACTATTATTATATATATAAAATCATTAAAAAATTTAGTCCATTCTATTCACTGCTACTATATATATCCAATTCATATAATCAACTAGGAAAACAATAGTTGTAAAATAATTTCCACTTAATATTAGTACATCAATATTATTATACCATGTAATACATCATTTGATATCAAATCATTAGATTTGTGAGATATATTTTATTTTATAACATATTGTTAGACATAAAAAAATAATTTCATGATATCTATATAATGGTGGATTAAAATTTAAATTATTGTTGGAATCTTGAGAAACCTCCTTTTATTTATATTTTTATAACTATGGGTAAGCAATATTGAAATCCTACATTAAACAAAATTATCATTGAAAATTTAACCAAAATATATTAACCTTATAAATTAATTTATTCAAACCTCGATTCTATTAATATTAACAATAAAACTGAATATGTTCTTAATTTTAATATCGTGAATATTCATAATTTTGTTATCAGTTAAATTTTTCCGGTCTTATATTTTTTTAAAAAAATTTACAAAATATTTGGATATTTTTTTTAATTTTACTAACTATTTTAAAGATAAAAAATAACTATTAAAGGTATGTTTCAAGATTTTTACCGTGACTTGAATATGTGATAATGTGAAAATCTTCAAACAACTGTTCTACATATTGAACAGAATTCTAATTGAGAAGAGTGCTCTTATAGAATCATTAGACAAAACTACTATGGTGGAATGATTTATTATATCATTTTATAAAAACTGGAATTCCAATAAAAATAACTTTTATGAAATAAATATTTTGAATGAATAAAATCTTGAAAAACTCATTGATTTACTCATGTGATATGAACCATATTTGAAATTTTTTTGATGAAGATATTATTAAAAATAATTATGTAGCATTCAATTAAATAATATTTTTATCAAACACTTCTACTTTTGTGTCATTGGGATGAAAATTACAATAATCATAACATCTTGTCACTAGATTATACAAATTAAGGAAAATATATAATGGTACGAAAAATAGATTAGGAGGAATCTCTATAAGAGATTATCATAGAAGAAATAATAATTATAAATCTGTTTTCAATTACAATACATTAGATGTTAAATGTTTTCAGTGTTGAATTAAATGACATATCAAACCAAACTATCAAGGATTTAATAATTAAAATAATGACAGAATTGATCAAAAATAAAAAGAAAAAGGCTAAAAATTATTTTTTGTTTTACAAAAAAATCATATTATAGTGATGAATCTAGAAATCAGAGAAGTAGTCATTAACATGTGATCCATGGAATTTAGGTGTAAGGTTTATAATTATTATTTTATTAATAATAATTTGACACTAAAATTAATTTTTTATAAACCAATTTTTTGATGAATCAAATAATGAAATAAAAATACTAAGAAGAGATATATTCAGAATTATTGTATTATATACTAAAATTTTATTAATTAATAAGAAGAATTTTGAGGAATACAATGATCTATTATAATAATATTATAACAATAGAACATATTCTTCTAGTTTGAATTACTTTTATTGAAGATTAAAATTATAATTGTAAATTATAAGAAAAATGATGAATGAAATTGTGATTTTTATATAAAATTATCTATATATATTGTAGGGAGAAATTTTCGTGATAAAATTATGTCTTTAAATAAGGTTGTGACAAATAAATATATTAATGGATAAGTAATAAAATTACATCAGATGTAATAAATCTTTTTTTTTAAAAGATAAAAATGTGGTATCTATATTTCTATTCATTTTAGGTTTATGGTAAAGGGGAATCATTACAGTTAATGTTTTAGTAAATTTATATAAACTTTGGGACATGTTAAAATGCATATTTATATATCTTTATATATTATTATACTTACAATTACTTATTAAAAAAATAATGGGTGATTAAAAATAGTATTACCACCACTATTAAACGCGAATTTTCATGGGTACCAAAATTATATATTATTTACCTTTTTAAGAAATATGAAATAGAAAAATCATGAATGAAGTACAGAACATAGATATTGGATTATCTAGGAATATTAATTCATTCTAATGAAATTTATTTTCTTATAGTAGATGTGATAGAGGATTTTTCTATTTTAGAGAAAATTACAAAGGAAAGGTAAATGGTTTCGGTGTAGTTGGTTTATATAACTCTAAAGTTGTTAATAAAGTCTTATATAATTATGGGATATAACAAAACGTTATATATTTTATTTAATTAAGTGATGATTTCATGAATGATAAATTTAAAAATGATAAATTAGCTATTTTTTGTGATGTATCTATATTATTTAATGCAAACTACAACGAAAATATCAATTTTTTAGACATTATTAATGAAGTATGTTAATGATTATAGATTTTAATGTTGTGATGATATATTATATCATTTGGCATATAATCCTTTTTCATGTAGGTTTCTAGTTGTTAAATATACATTTATATCATGAAATAATAATACAAATATTTTTTTTCAAGAAATAAATGTTTCATGTGATGGATTCTTAAATGAAAGGGAATCCTCAAAAATAGTCAAATAGGATAATCAAGAAAATTAATACTGATATACCACTATATTTGGTTCACATTTATTTGTTTATATCTAATAAAACTATAATTTTTAGTGATAAGAAATATGCTGCTGTTATTTTAAATTAATTATGTGGATTTATATATGTTTATTTTTATTTTATATAAAGGTGATTGCACATGAGCCTAATCATTGTTGGTGAGGACTCCTAATGTGAATCCAGGAGAACAAGGATCAAATCTAGGTGGAGGCATATTTCTATTATTATAGCAGTACTGTTGCAGAACAGCAACATGTACTGTAGTATGTATTGTTGGGAACTTTAACAGCTGTGACTATTACTGGTATGGGCCATCAGGACACCGATTTGGTGCCCAGGTCCTTTAGGTTCGTCGGCCCACCTATTCCTTCGGGTAAGTAAGGCCATATGGCCACCTCAAGGCCATCAAGCCACCTTATGTGCAGATGAAAACCAGAAAACCTACCAGGAACAAACTGTATAAGGAGGATGAGTAAGGAGCATCCACCATAGTTTAAGCTAAAAGTATTTCAAGATTGAGAGTGTATGGCACATACTATTGGGAAAAAATTGTGCATGCACAGGAATGACTAGATGAACAACCATGTGATTGTGGAGATCAGATTTCATGATGAAGATGCTGGGGAGGAAAAATTCCATGTAGTTCGTCAATGTTGTATGAAATTTTTGAATCCTACGAGAAATTAATTCCTCTATAACCTATGGTCCATGTAATACATAGTCCGACGAGCCTTGTAAGGGTTCCACCTCACCCCTTGAAAGGTGGATTATCAAAATCCATAAAAATGAAGTCATTCGGGCGATTAGAGGTATAAAGTTGATTGTTAATAAAAAAAATTCACATAGTGTAAATTAGATAAAAATAAATATAGTTAATTAATTAATCTATTTCTAGTGATGGTGGAGGAGGATTTTTTAATACATATATATTTCAAAAAATGAACATAATGGATATTATAATAAAATTTGATCCACTAGAACTCCAAGATAAAATTGGTTTTAGAAATGAAGAATTGAACATTATAAGGAATGTATAAAACCATGTTAATTGGGAATACCATAACAAAATAAAAATGGGTTAAATCAAAGAAATATATATTTTTATGTATTTAATATATTAATTATTAAATGTTTTTTTAAGAAACCAACTTATTAATTATATAAAATATGAACCCTAGAGTTTTAAATTTTAGTGTTTTTTGTTGTAATTTCCAAATCATTAACACTAAACAGAATCAAGAAAATTTTAATGATAAAACTAATGAAATAATATTTTTAATGTATTGTAATGTAAGTAAGTATTAGAGAGTTTAAAGTAAAATAATTATGACTATTATTGAATATATTCTCTTTCAGTTTGATGAAAAATAATTAAAAGTTAAATCATCTTATGAAAATCAGTTAGAACATGATTTTATATTTTTTTTAGATATGGAGAAAATTCATAATTAAATGATCATTAATAGGGTTAGAAATACCCTCATCATAGTACATTTCATATTTTTGAATATAAAACTTTTGATAGAGTTTATGTATATGAGGGATTTACAGTATAATGTAGAAACTCTTTCTGAAATTTATATTCAAATATAGATTTTGTTTTGTTTCAAATGATCTTTTTGAAGCCTTAAAATATTAAAAATAAATTTTAACAATTAAACATGAACTTGATAAATTTACCAAAATTAATTTTTAGGAATTACCATTTCCACCTAATGAATGAAAAAAATACCATAATGGTTATTTATAAGTAAATTAGATGATTATGGAATTATTATTATAAATAAAATTAATGGTATTTTGAAGGTAATTTTCAAGAATAAGGGATTCATTATAACGAAACTTCAATAAGAGTTTCTATATTGGAATGCTTTCAATTTTTATTATCTTAATCAACTAATCATGGATTTCAAATTTATTAAAATGATAATAAAAGTGTAATTCATAATGGTTTACTCTATGAAGATGTTTAGGTTAAACACCCCCATTGTTTTGAACTGGAAAAGTACTCTGATCATTTTTAATTATTTTAAAATATCTCTATAGACATAAATAAGCTTCTTAACTACAGTATAAAATATAATCAATATTTCTAATGAAAATAAGGTTTATGAAAGAAAATGTTGACTCTACACTTTTTAATAATAAAATATCTTCCAGATGTTTTGATTATTTAGATTTATATTGGTGATATTATTTTTAGATCTTCTGGTGGCCTTCTTTGTAATAAATTTTTATATTTTATTAATTTTAAATTTTAAATTAGATTAATAATAAAATTAAAAATTTCTCTATGACATAAAATATTTTAATGTAATGATATACTTATTCATAATAAATCAAACTATGTAAAGTAATTCAGTAAATACATTAGAAATGAATCTATTGAAATGATGAATAACCCTCTGTTTGTTTTCTGTAAATATTATATTGATGTTTATAAACAATAAATTGTTAATAATATTTTTGGGTGAATTACTATTAGTCTATAATATTTAACTACATATAATAAATATTTAATATTTTTTATCTTCATGTGTTTTAGATTTCAATATTGTATTAATGAGTGTCATTTAAATCCAATTAAAATTAATATTAAATATTTCAATGGTTTTATAAATCATGGTATTTTATCATAGATGAATTTATTTTAACTTAAAGAGTAATTTTGATTTCATTTATTTTGGATGTAAAATATAAAAATAAAGTATTTTTGGAATTTAAATTTTCTTACCTTAATATTAAATTAATTACAGTTTAAATAAATATTACTATGTTTAATTATCAGTAGATGAAGAAAAATAAATTATTTATTCTAGTTGTTTTGATCAATGATTATAGATTAAATAGGAAATAACTAATTTAAATATTTATTTTAAGAATATGTCTATTATGTCTGCCAGTTCATCTTATTTTAAAATAAAATACTTTAAAATATTCTGTAACAAATAATTTTTTTTGATATACGAATTTATTATAGATCACGTGCTTACGTGAGAATTTTTTATAAAGTATGTTACTATCCATGACCAATTGGTTAGTAATAATAATTACTAATTGTTCTAGCGATGATTGAAAAGAATAAGTTCCAAAATGGTATGAAAAAATACGATTTAACATTATTATATGCATGGGTAGAATATTATATTCATCAACACATCTAATTTTTTTCAATGATTTTTTGTTGGTCTGTTAATAATTTATTGGAATAGTATTTACACTCATTATTTTATAATTTTTTTGAAAATTAAAGAAAAATATTTTGGGTGGTTATCATTATTTTAATATCTATTTATTTACTTAATTATTTCATAATATATTTATATATTCAGTTGGGTGGGGGAGTTATGTGGAAATAATAGTTTATAAAATCATTATTAAATATTTTGTAAATTTTGTTTTACCAATATTTCCAAAACACCTAAATCATTTTCATATTTTAGTTATTTAATATATCCAAAATTTTAATTATTAGATGTAGAATATTATTTTAATAGATATATATATTTGTTTATATTACACTATTATGAGTATAATTTATTAACAAACTAAAAGATTTGATGCCTTATTGCGGCCTCTGAGCGGCATCTCCTCCCTCCCTCTCTCGCACACTTAGGTTTCCTCCTTCGATTCCTTCTCCTTCCCCATCTGATGCGTCAAGGTGGCTTGGCATCGACACTCTAGAATCCCGCTCGACATCAGCATGGTCCACAGAAGCTTCATGATTGTGATTTGTCATTAGAGTGGTTTGGATATCGGCTCGGCAGGCTCTGGTGGTATAGATCTCCGCATCGGAATTCGATAGAACGATCTCGTCTTGGAGTCAGCATGATGAAGAATTGGCTTTGGGATCTCATCCTCGATTTGGCGTGTGTCGATGTGGCTTGGAGACAGCTTTTGGGCATGGGATATAGTCTCGGTTGGATCTTAGCATCACGTGTGTTCTAGTGTGGTTTGGTGTCTGCTACGATGCGATTTGGAGTGGGGAGGTTTTCCTTCTTTTTGTCTTTCTGTTTGTGGTGCGTGGTTGGTGTTCTTTCAGTGATGTCATCGCCATAGGGGCCCTATTATTATTTTTGGTTCCATCTTCCTCCTGCAGCTCCTCTGTTTTTGGATTCTGTGGATGTGTTCGAAGGGAGGCTCATTGTCATGGTAGGGTTCTTCTGGCTTCAGTTCCAGTGGTGATTTCATTGGGAGAGTTTGTCTTGCTCTACCCATTTGGTTGTTCTAATTTGGCTATGACAATTGTTTTTTTTATTTTTTATTTTGTCTCGAAAGACCTCAGCTCAAGGGATTGTTCAATGTTTAACTCACAATAGGATACTTCCGATGAGGTTCAAGGCAAAGTGGATCCAATGTTTCATGGTATTTTGGAATCGGGAGATTGAGATGGAATGGCTTTGGCCATCAGTACCATGCCCGTTCTTTGGCATAGGTTAGCTAGTCATGTTGCGATGAGACATTTTATTCTATAATTTATGGTATTTAGTTGTATGGAGGAGGGTCCCTTTTGTAGTTAGCTTTGTTTTTGAACTTGAGGTTTTGTCTGTTGGAGAATGTTTTATTGTGCTTATGTCATGATATCATGGGTTCTCACATTCCCTTAAATATTTTTGGAAAATAAAAAATTAATTATCTGTAAATATTAGAAAACTATTTTTCTCAAAAAATAGGGACCTCTTCTAGGTATTTTCAAAAGGGGGATCTATTTTGAAAAATAGTTTTTTAACCCTTTTTTATTATGCAAATAAATGAGACTTATTTTTATATATGTAAGATATTTTATTATAATATTGAAAATGGTGTATATTGTTGAGTGACTAATTCCCACTTTTTGTGTTTTAATAAATACAAAATACTCATTTAATTTACTTCTTATAACAAGAGATTTGAAAATATAAAATATTTAATTATATGGAGCTTGAAAATATTTTATAATATAGTAATTTTGGTAATTTTAATTATTTATTCCATGATTAAAAATTTAATAATTTTTTTCTATAATTATATATATTATATCTTAATAATGTTAATATTTTCACATTTTGTGTTTCTGAGTTTAATAATATAGTTTTTAATGTTATAAATCATTAACGAAGGATAAAACATATGATATTTCTGATATTCTACAAAATAAGACTCAGGTATTTTATAATTTAAAAGATTTTAAAAACATTTTTATTACTACAAAAATTACACACTTATAATGGCCAACAATATATTCAATGTAATTTCATACAAGTTACATTTTTAGGGGAAGGAAAGTCTTATGAAATTTCAAAAGTTTTTTGAAATTTTATAATATATTATGAACTCTATTAACCTACTATGATGCTATGAATTTATAGATGTAAACTATTTTATGTGATTTATAAGATACTTACATATGTGATCGAAAGTCATACACTATTTCAAAACACATACACATTTCTAAATAAAAAATGGGATTTCGACTTTTTTACATATTTTCAAATTTCTTATAAACTAAAATTACTTAGGAAATAATTAATTACTTATGAAATAAAAGTTAAACATGATTAAGATGTAATATGGTACATTTTACACTTAGAATTATTGAAATTATGATTTTTAGAATGATTTTTTATTTATATTATTATATACAAGATCTATTCTACATGTTCTGAGAGATTTTATAAAAAAAATTCCAAATAAAATAGAATCATGATATATGATAGATTAATAAATATAGTTTTCATAGTTATTTAACATTTATAATTTCTGATATTATTTAAATGGTTCAATAAATATTGAAACTGTTTATTATTTCAAGGATTATATTTTTTTTCTTATTTTACTGAGTATTCTCAATTTATTATTATCAACTACAACATTAGTGAGATTATAATAAATTATATTATTATAATTTTTAAATTATTATTTATGTAATTGTTCATTTAACTATTTAAGTCTCTTTTAGAAAAGAATCTAAATCTATAGAATATATACTACTGATATATTGATACACAATAAAACTAAGTGTACATAAAAACATGATTAGTGTTAATGAGTTTAATTTGATAGAAAAATATATATCACAATAACTATTTAATTTTTGTTTCAAAACATGATGGATTCCACAAACTAAATTCATGTTTATTAAATATTTTTTTTATTTTTTCTTGACCGGTGTCTAGGTTTTATGATGGATCGTTATATATATTCTATTATTCTATAATGTTTTTGGATTTTGATATTTCTTCACATACAAATGTTTTGTTTGGTTATATTTCTATAAAAATAAAATTTTAAAATAGGGTTGTGACATTATTTTAAATTATTTGATGTGTACATGTTTTGAATCTATTAGGAATATATTATATAGTAGGGTGTTAACACACCAATAAATGTCTGGTATAATAGTCAATACCATACATCTCATGGAATATAGGGGTAATAGAAGTATATATATGATCATTTTTATATCATGTAATTGAAAAATCATAGTGTTCATATTTTATTTTATACACTTATTTATTATGCTAACATTATTTACATTATGATATTTGATATAGTGTATTCAATTCCATAATGTTCATTCATACATCTTACAATATGGCCCTCATGATTTGAAAAATATATTGGAAAGATCATGGAAATATAAGATATCATTATATTGGAGAAGGAATAAATTCATTATCAAAATAAGAAAATATTTCAGGAGATTGAGATAAGTTGTTGCTCATCTCATGGGGTTCCCAAAGTGATAATATTGATTTTGAAACAGATTCGTAGGATGATAAGAATGATGTCACTTTAATTACATTATTTATGTGGAATAATAGAGATGAAATCGAAAAGGATAATATCATCAACGATCATATAGAAATAGTGTAGATAATAATAATTATGAATCTATATTAATCATCTCTATTACCATTTAAAGATATAATGTGTTTTGAATAATTTGAAAAATATAGGAATTGGGTTCAGGAAATGAGTATAGATATTTAAAATATTAGAAATTCTATAATGTTTGAGATTTCTTTGAGGCTAGAAGATAAGAATGGCATCGAGGCCAAATGGGGTTTCCCAAAAAAGGGAATAAAGATGGTATGGTGATTCAATGTAAGTTATGACTTATTTGAAATTGAAAATTCTATGTTAAATTCACAGATGTAGATGATACATTTACGCTCATTAAAAGGCTAGATACAATTAAATTATGTTCAGCCATAATAGTGGAAAATAAATTCATTATATTTCAGATGTATATAAAATAAGTATTTATAAATGGTTTTCTTAATGAAGAAGTGTACAACAAAAATTAAATTTTTTTTCTCCATGAATATAAGAATAATGTTTTTCATCTAAAGAAGAAATAGTATAGGTTAAACCAGACACTAAGAGAGTTTTACTCAAGAATCAATGAAGAAATAAAGATGCTTAGTTTCTAGCATGGTAGAGTTGATCATAATATCTAAATCAAGTAATCTGAAAACAAATAAATATGGTTATAGTATATTTTGAGACAAGATATATGTTTAATTGTATGGAGCATGATTCAAGTAGTATATATAATTAATGAGGTGTGAGTTTGTACTGTAAATGATTATATAGTTGATGTTTATCCAAGGTTTATATGAGATAAAATTAAGGCATGGTGCATTTATAACTCAATCGTTATAGGATAATGAGTTTATGAGAATATTTAGAATTTATTATTCCAAAATTATGATTAATTGAGTTACAATATAAATGAAATTTTACTAGGATAGAGATGGAAAAAAATTCAATGTCATGAAATATAGGCATCTCATTTGAATCATATTATACATAACAATGGAACAACATCATATCTTGTATCATATTTTATGTTTTTTTATATTATATTATTTAAAAATGAAATCATTTGGTATTGGTGAAGAGAATAATATTTTTTATCAAAGGATAAAAAAATTTCTGTTTTCTTTAAAATGACACATTATAACAAGAATTATTAGACTATATAGATGTGTGTTGGTCCAGATTTGAAGGTGATAGAAACTCAACATATTGAATTATATTATACTTTTTGGATTATTTATTTAATTTCATAGAATGATACAATTCTACATTTAATTTATCACTATAAATTTCTTATATTGCGGAAACATAATATGAAACACTGTTAATATGAAAGAAGGTGTATAATGAGGATAAAGTAGTGTAATTGATGCATCTGGTCAGGATCAATTTTTATATTTTATTATTTATCAATATAAGAAAAATTGAAATATATCAATCCAGGATTAATTACACTAAATTTTTTTATCACTAAAATAGAATAAATGTTACCATGGGAAGGTGAAATTAGCATATGTGCATATTGAACATTATTTCATAGATATTATGAAGAAATACCAACCCATAATGGTATTTAAGAGGAATTAGTTTTTTTGTATAGTCTATTAGACCGCTAAATTTAGGTATGTGTAGATATTGGACCGCCACACCTCACTATAATTTATGAATTACCCCATGTGTGGATAACTGTAACATCCCAGTTCCGGAAGCCACACAATGGGTGACCCAAACCCGGTTGGTCACATGACCTCAAGCACATTTCAGCAAATGCCAAAAGCTGTTGACTAGCAGCGAGGGTAAAGGATTATAGTGGGAATACTATGCCACCATTCATTAAAGTGTAGTGCAACGGAATAAAATATATAAACATACCAAATTGGAAGTAGTAGACAATATAAAACAGAAATGAAAAACAAAAGGAAAAGATAATTACCAGTTATATAGATATCATGATGCAACATGTCACTAATTCTATGAAGGTATCCAAAGCAGGACACTACAATCTAATAAAATATAGCACAAGGTACAATGTACAGAAAAACAAAACTAAATCAGTGCATCAGGAACACAGTAGCATCGCAATCCTATGCTTGGTCCCATGCTCTCATACTCCTCTGAAAAAATCATGTACATGTGTACGGACCCCTGCCCTTATCGACACCTATAGTAATATAATCTATTTAGGCCCCAGAAATGACCCAAATAGGGAGTGAAATAAATCCCAGTAGACAACCACCAATGGCTCGTGCCCAACTATCAGTGAAATTGTGCAACAGTAGTGTGCAAAAAAAAATGCAGTAAACTAGGCAGTACTCAAAATTAACTATCTATACCAGTTACATTGCCATTTTAATAATTATTTTTCCATTCCAAGTCTGTTCTTTTTCTTGGAAGGTACAACATAATTTATCACCATGGTGAGTTTTCAATGTATACTTAGTCCTCAGACATGCAAATCCTTAATCTCAGGCAAGCAAAATCGAAACCTGCAGGTGACTTCCCACATGTATAACAAATATTTCCCACACGTATACAATATATTGCACACAGGAACAGATGTTTCTGCCCTCAGAAATATGAAATGTTTACCTCTAGCTAAACAAACACTAACCTCAGGCATTCCATAGGAAAAACTAGTAACCGGGTTGAGCCCAATGCAGAAACAAGTAATTCATATTTTCTTCATCTCAAGAAAATTCAAAACATGCTATAATCACGGCATGCCCATGGGTATCCTGGCCAAACATCTATACAAGGGAGACACACCCATGGGGTGGCCCTTGATCAAAGAAACGATCCCAAACAGTAGTTTATATTCATTCATAATATTACATATTCAATTCTAAGTATCAAAATAGTCAATTTCCCAACCACACCACACCCCGAACATGGGCTCTTGGTACAACGGTACACAAAATCAACTCGACGGTTGGAATCAAACACAAGACCACCTACCTCGATCTCCTCTGATCGATATACTTTAAAGGGACATCCCAAAACGACCAAGAATGACATAGACCAACAACAAAATAGTACCTGTTCAAACATAAATAAAATCCCTTAGGGATTGAATTAGAAGTAAAATTTCAAGAAGAGGAAAAATCTTATCCATGTAGTTCAAACGAGATTGATGGCGGAAGAATCCGAGTCGTTAGTGCGATCTAGAGCTGCTTCGGGCTTCGACCTCATCACCATGTGCTCCAAATGAAGCCACTACCTCCTCTGTTGAATGTAGAGGCAACTACTCATTTATAATGAAAAAAATTTCTACACATCATGTACTCTCAAGTAAACAGTGTGTATTATTTTTTTTATTGTTCCTCTGGCGGCTACTTTTCACCACCACCATGTTCGTCTGCTGACTTATTACAAGACGCGTATTATAAAGTACATGGGATTTTGTTAGTTTTTACATCTTGAACCACCGACAAGTTTATTCGCCATGTGTTCTCATCCCACAAGGCCAAAGTACATGTCGTGTAACTAAAAGTACATGGCATGTAGTTAATTTTTGATGAAAACCTATGTGTCGTTTATTCTCATCCCACATAGACGAATTAGATGGCATGTGTATAGAAATTACACAGCATGTACCCATAAATATCTGATTTTCCCACATTTCCCTTATTTTCTAAAAAATGCTTATGGAAAAAGGAAAAGTTTAAACTCGTATCTCAAGAATATGAACCGGGTACATACAAACATCCACCCTTAATGAAATTCATCCCTGAATTTCCCTTCGAAGGGTGGTGAAGATAAATTTGTAAACAATTATATCCACTAATCATGTACATCGGTCTCTAACTCCCAGGATGCATCCTATACTTGGCCATGTTACCACAGCACCTGTACGAGAGGAATGACCGGCCTCAGAAAACCACCATGCTCCTATCAATAATACAAATAAGATTCTCCTCAAAGGATGCATCTACCTGAAGATCAACCTCCTCAGGCGAAAAATGTGAGATGGGTCTGAGTGATAACAGAAAATCATATATACGTGGAAGATGTCGTGCATGGCCCGGTACCTCTGTGGTAACTGCAACCGATAGGCAACCGACTCGACTCTTTCCAGAATCTCAAACTGCCCTGCATACCATGGTGAAATTTTACCCTGTCTCCTGATACGCCTATGTCCCAACCTCGGCGAAACACGTAGGAACACCTGATCCCCAACCACGAACTCTAAAGGTAGTCTGAGACGATCAATATAAGATTTATGAAGAGACTGAGAAGCATCCATTCGCTTCTAAATCAACTGTAACTGCTCTAAAGACCCCTGTAATAGATGTGGTCCTAGTAAATCTACCTCACCTACCTCCAACTAGTATAATGGTGATCGGTATGGCCAACCATATAATGCCCTGTAAAGTGTCATCTCATTAGATTCCTAAAAAGTATTATTGTAGGAAACTCTACCAGGGTTATGTGCTTCTCCCAAGATCCCCTAAAGTCCATGACACATGCACAAAGCATGTCCTCCAATACCTTTATTGTATGCTCTGACTGGGCATTGGACTGTGGGTGGTAATCATTTCTCAGAATCACCTACGTACCCAGTGCCCCATGAAAACACTACAAGAAATGAGATGTAAAAAGGGTGACCCTATCTGAAATGATAGAACAAGGGACCCCATGAAGACACACTACCTCTCGGATATAAAACATATTATTCTCATCATCACTGAAGGCCTCATTGATCTGAAAATAGTGATATACCTTTGTAATTCTCTCCACAACAACCCATATGGCATAATTACCTTGAGGTTACCTCGACAAACCGGTAATGAAGTCCATCGTTACATTATCCCATTTCCAATATGGAATGGGTAATTTTTGTAATAGTCATGTTGGCCTCTAATTCTCCACATTAACCTGCTGAGTGGTGGAACATCTCGTAACAAAACTGGCTACCTCACATTTCATACCTAGCCACCAATACTGACATATCATATCACAATACATTTTGTTAACCCCAGGATTCATTGTCCAAGATGAAGCACGAAATTCCCACATCAACTCCTTGCGTATATCTCCTGGAACCCTCACTCGTCCATGGATATATAGTACCTCGTCATCTCTTATCGTCCAACTAGGAGGAGGGTCCTCACTTGCCACTGATTCCCATAGAACTAGTCCTTCTGAATCTGACAGTTATGTCATCCTCACTTAATTCAGGATGGTAGAAGTTATAGATAAGGATGAAAGATAGGATTGCCCCTGATTATCATGCACCTCCAAATGCATCTAAGAGAAAAAATCCATAAGCGGTCACTCACCACTGGTCTCCTACACTACCAGTGTCTGAGTTCCCTTACTATGTGCATCAGCTACTGCATCACCCTTATCAGGTGTATATGCAAGGCCAAATTCGAAATACTGAAGGTATTCAACCAACCATTTTTGTCTCAAATTCAGGTCACGCTAAGTAAAGATGTATTTAAGACTTTTCTGGTCTATAAACACAACCAAATGTTCTCCCAAGAGATAATGTCTCCAACAATGTAATGCATGCTCTACTAAAGTCAACTCAAGATCATGCGTTGGGTAATTCCTCTCATGTTGCTTCAACTACCGAGACATGTATGGAAATACTCGATCGCCCTGCATCAAATCTTAACCCATCCGAATACCTAATACATCATAGTAATCTCTATATCTCTCCCCTTTCTCAAGAAGTATCATGACAATTGTAGATTTTGACTTTCCCGTCATCTCTTGAAAGGCTGTCTCGCAAGCTTCTGTTCAAACAAACATCATAACCTTCTTAGTCCAACCCATCAACGACGCATCTAAGCGGGAGAAGTCATGTATACAACACTGGTAGAAACCAGCCAGCAACAAGAAACTCTATATATCAAACACATTCATAGGCTGGTCCTAATAACGACTTCTCTCATTTACATTGGGTCTAATGCAACTACTGCCTCTGAGATAATATGACCCAGGAAGTGAATCTTGTCCATCCAAAAGTGGAACTTGGAGATTTTATCATATAACTAATGCTCTCTCAATGTACTCAATACGATCTCAATATTGGTGGCATGGTTGTGTCGAGTTTCAGAGAACACCATGATATCATCCATGAAATCTTCCACAAAAGAATACAAATATGGGTGGAACACAAAATTTATTAGATACATGGAAACTACTGACGTGTTTGTGAGTCTGAACGTCATGAAAAAGTACTCTTATAGACTATATTTCCTCCAAAAGGATTTAAGTGGCATGTTTGATGGTATAATGGGTTACTGAAGATATCTGGATCTCAATTCAATCATCAAGAACACTCGTGCTCCTCGAAGTTGATAAAAAATATCATCAATTTTTATTAAGGGATATCGGTTCATAACCGTCAACTAGTTCAGCTTCCGATAATCCACACAAGGTTTGAGGGTACCATCTGCCTTCATCACAAACAAGATATGTGAACCCCAAGAAGAAGTACTGCGTCAGACAAAACCCTTTGCCTAAATGTCCTCCAACTGCCTCTTGAGCTCTGGAAATTCTAGTGTAGCCATCATATTAGTAGGAATGGATACTTGTGCCACTCTTGGCATAAGATCAATAGAGAAATCCACCTATCACTCTACAGTTAGACTAGAATAGTCATTCGAGTAGACATCACTGAAATGTTTAACCAATGGAGTGAAATCCTTCTGACAAGTTCCCTAGACATCCAGATATAGACTCAAAATCTGGGCTGTCACCCCACCTATTACATGATCTTCGGGTCCATCTCGGCTTTCCTGGACATCCCATTCTCCCTTGTATAGAATCATTCTTCCCTCTGTTGACGTGAAACTTACCTTGGGATGATAGAAATCCACAAATTTTCAGAAGGGTACCAACTAGTCCATCCTGATAATGACATCATAGGTTGTCCTCTCTATGACATAGAGGTCCCATAGAAAGTGAAACCCACCAACCTCAAGGGGGAACTCCTTGCACTGATTCACACCTGCTGTTCTAATTCCCAACGGATTGTCTAGCGTCAGGATATTAGAAGATGAAGAAACATAGAGTCCAAGGCTCTCCACACCTAGAACAAATATAAATCTATGTGAAGCACCAATATGTAAAAGTACAAAAGTTAAATCAAAGGCAACAAGAATAGTAACTTTGATAGTGGAAGGTCAGAGATCCTGCTCATGATGGGTCTATTGCACTTCATATTCATGCCCAGTGCCACGACCCTGTGACACAGTCTGGCTACCATGAGCTGACCTGCCCTATTGTCTCTATGATCATGGTGTCTGTCTACCACGGCCACGACCACTACCTTTTCCTGAACATCCAGACGTATTCCAATTCACTAGCTTTTATAAAGCTGCTAGCCCAGCTCCCACATGCAGAGTCTACAGAGAACCCCTCTCACAAATCGTTGGTGGAAACCCCCTGCAAAAATGTTGAAGATGACACGTCCTACTGCAAGCTCGACACTCCACTCGGTCATGTGGACAGTGAGGACTCTTGTGCCCCTCTTTAACACAATGGTAGCACATGACCTAGACCCCTAATGAATTATTCTAGCTAGTACTTCCATCATGAAATAAATCCATCTACCTCTTCCTGTTTCCAGTATAAATAGTACCAGAAACCAGTGTCGAAATGCCCTGGTTCGCACCACTAGCTTCCCGCAGGTTCCGCTCTGCATTCAACTCCTAGTTCACAATATCATGCATTGTAGGTAACCTGAGAACATTCACTGGTGCTCAGATGTCCTATTGAAGACCATCCTCAAATTTTCAAGACCTCAACGTATCTTCACCCTACAGAATAAGATAAAAATGTTGTATCTCAGTGAAGCGGGTAGAATAGACCATCACTGATATGGCTCCATGCTGCATATTAATGAACTCTTGAGCTCGGTCTTCCCTTACTGTATCCGGAAAGAAAAATTTAAAGATGAATGCATAAAAATCATCCCACGTCATGTCTCGGTGATGCTTAGATTGTTTGGTGACATCCCACCGTCTCTTGGAGGATTCATGCAGCATGTAAGTAGTGAGATTGAACCTCCTCCCATGAGGTGTCTCTAGATGCTCAAGTATCATCTGCAGAGAATCCAGCCATGACTCTGCAGCCTGTGGTCTTCCATCCTCTAAAAACGTAGGAGGATGATGCTGCTGGAATATAGGCATCAGCTCTACCATAGATTTGGAAACCTGCAGTGCTCCCTGGAAGGTCTCCATGAAATGCATGAAGCTTTTACGGAACCGCGCATCCACGCCTGTGTCCTGTATAATGGTCGGCGCCAAATCAGGCACTGATGGAGGATCTACCGATAGCCCTTGGCCTACCATCTATAGAGTATAATCATCGCCACTCTCCTGATGAAAAACTCATGGTCATCTCGCTGACATGAATCTACAATGTCAAATAAACACATCAGTTTAATTTACTATCGAGTCTTCTTTTGTCCGGTTTAGTGTACCCATGCAAAAAGGGGATAGAAAAACACAAGAGCTGGAAAAAAGAAACTACCCATCGTATATATAGTTCAAACGGCATGTACCCCAATTCCATTTGTGTTGGTGTGTACTTAAGCTGAAAATGGTCATGTAACACCCCACCCACATAGTGCCTTGTCTTAACACACGATGTGTACTTGAATCTAATTCCTTACCCGAGTCCTTCTACACGGTTAAGCCACATGACCCTCCATATACAAGGCTACATGTCATGTTCAAGGTTGACACGACATGTACTTGACAAGCATAACTGGCCCATGTTGTTAGTGACACGACCTATGTACCCAGGGCACTCTACACGGCGTGTTCCAGATGGACCCGACATGTACTAAGAAGCCCCAACCAACCCATGTTGTTCGCTACATGGTCGACCACACTAATTATAGTACAATTTGTGTTCCAGATGGGAACAACATTTACGATAAAGGATAACACTGACTCGTGCTGTTAGTGACACGGTCGGGTACCTGGGCCAAACAACACGGTGTGTTCAAGGTAGAAACGGCATGTTCCTACAAGAAATTCCCTATCTTGTGTCTCTTCCCATATGTCTTATGACATTTCTTGAGACTAGACGACATATATAAGTTCTAAATAGCATGTATATAATACTTTTTTCCATTTATTCCCAAATAGAATAATATATGGCGTGTAGTCAAAACTACATGCCATGTATCCTGGGTTTTTTGGACAATAAGCCTTAGAAACTACTCTGGTGCCCATAAAAACACTGAAACCAACACACAAGTGCCATGTTTCAATCATTGGTGGAACATACTCCCAGAGAATTTAATATTAACATCATGTACATGTTATAAACAAAGTAAACCCATCAATGATCCACTGAATTGTAGTCAATGAGGGCCCATACTCTTCAAGAACCAAATATTGGCGTTCATTCTAAAAAACCTCAGACAACAATAACTTATCAAATTGTAGGTATTTTAATCATGTAATCTACCACAACCATATGCCTTTTTATCACATCATCTATCAATACAACATGAAATTTCTAATGAACCTACATGGCATAGAAACTATGGATAACATGTGATTCTGACATGTGCCTAAATGATGGATGGGATGGCTTACCCTCATCTCCTTGGGTTACAACTAAATAGAACCCAAGAATAAAATATTAACAGAACACCACATGTTTTTCACCCAACGGTGAAATCAAATCAACAAAAATAATCATAAATAGAATGTCACTATTTAATTCGAGGTAATTCGGCCTTTACCTGTACACGGGGTAGCTACTCCCAGGCAATGTTTATTGCTGAATCCCATAAAAATATATCTCTTTCTGTCGTTTCCAAATAATAAAATAACTCAAGAAAAGAAATCATTTGATACCACATTGTCGAGTCCGAGTTCCAGAAGCCACACAACAGGTTCCCCAAACCCGGTTGGTCACATGACCTCATGCACATTTTCCCGAATGCTAGAGGCTGCTGACTAGAAGTGAGGGCCAAGGAATTATAGTGGGGAAACTATTACCACATTATGCAATGTGTAGTGATGTTGAATAAAATATATAATCATAACAAAGTGGAAGTAGTAGACAATATAAAAAAGAATTAGAAAACATAAGGAAAATATAACTATCAGTCATATAGATATCATGATGCAACATGTCACTAATTATAAGAATGCATCCAAAGCTAGAAATTGCAATATAATACAATACAACACATGGTAAAAAGTATAGAAAAACAAAACTAAAGCAGTGAAACCAAAATGTAGCAACATCACAAGCCTAATCTTGGTCCCATGCTCTCCTAGTCCTCTTTAACAATCTTGTACCTGTGTAGGGAACCTTGTCCTTATCGACACCTTCAACAATATAATCTATTTGGGCCCAAGACACGACCCAAATAGGGTGTGAGAAATAAATCCCAGTATGTAACCACCAATGGACCATGCCAACTATCAGTGAAAATGTGCAACAGCATCGTGCAATAATAAAATACAATAAACTATAAAGTACTCAAAATTAATTATCTCTACCATTTACATTGGAATTTTAATAATTTTTAATCTATTCCAAGATTATTCTTTATCACGGAAGGTATAACATAATAAATCCCCATTGTGAATATTCAATGTAAACGTTGTCCTCAGATATGAAAATCCTTACCCTCAGGCAGTCAAGTCAAAACCCGCAGGTGAATGCCACATGCATAATGAATATTGTCCATAGTCATATGTGATATTTCTCGCAGGCATGGAAGTTACTGCCCTCAGATATAAGAATCATTTCCCTTAGGATAAACAAACATTGCCCTCAGGCATTCCATGGAAAAAACAAGTCACTCGGCTAAGAATAACGCACAAAAAAGCAATTCATATACCTTTCCTATCACGAAAAAATAATACATTCTATAATCACGACATGCCCATGGTTATCCTGGTCAAATGGCTAAACAAGTGAGACCCACCCATGGGGTGGCCCTGGATAAAAGAAATGTTCCCAAACAACAGTTTATATTTATTAATGAGATTACCTATGTAATTCTAGGTATCAAAATAGTCAAGACCTCACCCGCACAAGACACTGAACATGGGTGTGTGGCACAACGATACGCAAAATCAACTCGATGGTTGGAATCAAATGCAATACCATCTACCTCGATCGCCACTAATCGATATATGTGAATGCAACCTCCTGAAACGACCAAGAACGACATAGATCTGAGATAAAAGATTAACCGTTCAAATGTAAATAACATCCCTTTGGGAATGAATTTGAAGGAAATGTTCAAGAAGAGGCAAAACCTTACCCGCACGGTTCAAACGAGATTAATAGTGGAAGAATCTCGAGTTCAGGTGTGCAATAGAGAGCTCCTCCTGGCTTCGTCCTCCTCTCTCGGTGATCAAAATGAACCCACAATCTCCTCTACTGAATGTGGAGGCTACTACCCATTTATAATGAAAAAACATAACTACATGGTGTGTACTATCAAATACACAGTGTGTACTATTTTTTAATTGTTCCTCTGGTGGATACTTTTCACAGCCACCGTGTTCATCTTCCAACTGATTACATGTCGTGTATTACTATGCACACGATGTGTAGTTAGTTATTATATCTTGAACCACCGACAAGTCTCAACACCCTATGTCCTCATCCCACATGGCCAAAGTACACGGCGTGTAGTCTGTTTTTAATGACACTACTACGTACCCTGTATTCTCATCATACATAGCTGATGTACATGACATGTGTACAAAAAGTACACGGCGTGTACCCATAAATATGGTATTTTTCCCACATTTCCATTGTTTTCTAAAAAACACTTAAGGAAAAAGAAAAAATATGATTCTTGTACCTCATAAATAAGAGCCGTGTTTTTACAATAATTGTTAAATCTATTTTATATTAGAATGGATTTACCATTGAGTTAATTCAATAAGCGGGAGATATATATTTTCCTGAAAGGGGGAGAGATTTATCAGAATCTCTAAAGGGATGAATAAATCTGAGAAAGGTTTGGGGTGCACATTTATATTAAATCATTTGGATGACACATTACAAGGACGTAGTTAAACATGATTATGGTGAATGTGTTCAATAATACAAAAAAATATCATGATGTGAAATCATGATTCATGTTAGATGAGGTTGAGGATTAGGTGGACCTCGAGAGAGGAGAAAAGTTATTTGTTAATAATATCTTCGTGTTTCTCATCTTTCTCACACTAAGATTAAATCTTGTGGTATTATATTATAATTTTAGTGAGTACTTGATAATATCTATAGTTCTAGAGTGAAAGTAGTGTCTGATATAGACTGTACGCAATATTTGATAATATATTGTTTATGAGATTTGAAGTGTTTTAATCAACCCAAATGGGGGTTAATGTAGTAAAAAATCTCTCAATGAGAAATTTTAGAGTTTTTTGCTTTTTTTTGTTTATTAGGAAATTTGAGAATTGTGGAAAATGAAAATTAAAAAAGTAATCACATGTCTCGTGACAACGAAAAACTAATGAAGTGGTTTTGGATGTACTCTATGGAATTTAAGAAATTATGAAGAAATCAGTAAAGTAAGGATATTTACAAAGTTTAATTTTTTTAGAAAGGATAAAATTTATGTATAGAGCTTATATTACCTTGTAGATGTTTTTGAAAATCCATTTTTTATTGATGTGGTCCAACCTTGAATGATGTAGGTGCAATATTTATTTCAAGATGACATTGGATTACAGTTTTCTAAACTGCGAAGGATGGAATTACACATAGTCATGATTAATTTTGGTGAGAATTTTTTTTTAATTTAATCATACCACATATAAAATATGTTATAATAAAAATAAAGTCTATGAAATAGAATAGTTTTCAAAAATGGGAGAATATTGAAAAAGAAATATATGGTAGTTTTATTTTTTGAGAAATTCAGTGGTTTCTTTTATTCATGATGGAAACATAGGGAATGAGAATTATTAAAAGGCAATAGGTTCAAACACTGAATTAGAATTTTTTTCGAATATTTTACTACAAAAAAATTCCGTAATAAAATCATTATGAGAGATTATGAATATTATAGTTTAATACTAATATTAACATCAACTCAGTCAATGGTAATTTTGAAATTAAATTTTATTGAATGAAGTTTATGAAGGAAATTTGTTCATGAAGGAAAAATTTTCACAATATAATATAGTTTACAATGGATGTGAGATTGGAATTTAAATAAATTTAGGAATAAAAAATGTTCATGTAGAATGGTAGTTGGTGAATAATTTATTATATGTATATCCAAAAAGATCATATTTATAATTAGTCAATGAGAAGCTTAAATGCTCCGTAATTAATAAAGGAAACATTGATTGAATAATATAGTTCAATAATTATAGTTTAGGAATCAGATAGTTCATGAATAAATTACTTAGGAGATAAATTTATTGTATCAATGAGGATTTTATACCATTGATGAAAAAAGTGCTTCATTTAACACCATTGTCACTATGAAGCAACAAATAGTTGATAAAAATCCTTTAAGGTTTCCTAAATAAGTTCAACGAGATCCTTCTAATCAAGAGATAAATTATTTCCCAGATGTGTGACAGGTTGTAAACTATGTTGAATAATGATTGAAAAATGAATAGTTTAATCAGAAGTGCACTTGAGCAATTCTTGTATATTTACACATTTCCATTGTATACTCCTAGGATTATCATGGTTTGGGTGAACCAAGTAAAATTATTGTTTCTATTACAAGATTTCTTATATATCCTTTTCTTTTTTGAGATAAAGAGAGTATAGTGGTGTCTTATAATTAAACATGATCAGTTTTGGTATTATTTAAATTTTCACTCAAAAACTTAATAACCCCTTCAATGTATTTCATATATTTTTGAAAGTAAAAAATTAATATAATTCTCAGTGAAATCAATAATTTTCATACCCAAAGAGAAAATATATGAAAATATCTTACTCTTTATAAATTAAATGAAAATCAAAAAAAACTTGGGAACATCTTTTTGTTGATTGAATTAATATGCTCCGTGAAGATTCAATAATTAAAATTGCATATTAAATAAAGAAAAACATAGTTCATGAGGAGTAATTAAGAACAATTTATTTGGAACTAAAATAATGAAATATTTATGATGAATGAAAATAACCTGATACTAATTGATGTTCCCCAGGAATGAAAAGTGAGAGGCACTGATATGGGAGGGGAATCAGTACAACAACAAACATTCCGATAAATATTATTTTTATTTTTATTATATAGGACCTCAATGTAAAAAGGTATGTAATATAGATGGTTGGAAGAAATATTGACAGAGAGTAGTTACAACATATAGATAAAGATATTTACAATTTCCACCAACACTTTTTGTTGATCGGTTACATAATTGGGGATTACATATTATAATACAACTTCAAGTGTCTTTATTTTATTATTAATAAATAGTATCGTATTAGAAGTAAAAATATTGCCTTTAACTATATTAAATGTGATAAAAAATTAAATATGGAATAATGATCAATATAAAGGAAAAATAATGACCTAACTTCTTCAATACTCTACTTGTTCATTGATGTACACATCAACTATGCACCTTCATTTATTTACTAAAACATGGACCTCATGTATTTTGAATACTCCAGGTAATGTGTGTGTATCTTCATACTACATTAAGTGAATGTAAATGGTCATATAATGTAGTGATCCCAACCCTAATAGCCTAGTGTCGGTGTCTACCTTATCACAATGGCAAAAAATAAAAGGTAATCACATATTGAAGGACTTAATACTTTATTTTTCTTAGTAAAGATGACAATAATTGGAAATTATTAATAAAATTGTTCATATAAAATAAAAAATGCATTTAATCAAAGAACACCATTATTCCACATATTGTATCCCTACATATCAATCACTAAAAAATCCTTGTATCCTAGGGAAAACTTAAAAAGTGTTTATATTATATTCTTAAAAAAGTTAAAAATATTATATAAGTAATTAATAAATACGTAATAATATATATTAAATGTTAATTAGCTGAAACACATCCCATTTAATTAATATCACCTGCATAATAAGGAAAGAATAAATTATGATCAAATAATTCCATATAAATAATAAAATGATATTGAAAACATAGAAATGGATATTCTAAAATGAAAAATAATCAAATGGAATATTAGTTATTGAATTCATAATTATGTAATCAATAATTATTGAATCATAATACAACCCATTGATTCCTTCTTCTAATTCATATAAATAAATGGGTAAGGCCTCAATCAAAACCTAGTCTAATTTGTCTCATGAAACCGACCAATGCATCGATAGGGGGCCCAACCATCACTTACAAAGTCCAATTAATTCCTCATTTTAAAGGGTTCAAACATAATCAACATAAAAAAAATTATTCAATAAAAAACATATGATATTTTAATACATACCCTAGTTAATAAAACTATCTACAGTAAAATACTGAATGGTAATAAAATTGTACATCCCTTGTGAAACACATCACAACAAATTAATATAATTAAGAAGCATTGTATTAATAAGTTATATCATACCATATTTTAAATAGGTATTTTATTTTATTAATATTTATAAATTCCCTGAAAATATCCTCAAACACATTATTGAGAATAAAATACGTATGGATTTTGAAAATAAAAATTTAAAAATAGTATGAAAAATAATATTGAAAATAAATTTCACAAATAATAAACTTTTAAAACATTCAATATAATCATTGAAACATTAATATTTCATGATGGTAGAAAAATCTATTCATGCCATACATATTAAATCAAATATTCCTTTCATATTTTCTATAAAAGCTAAATGTAAAGTGTTTTTAAAAGGACCTGTAGATTCCATCCAAAAAAATAAAAAGAAAAAATGGAAAAAACATTATTTCATAAATCATTTTTAAATGGTTACGAAAATTTGAAACATTTGCCAATAAATGGGTTCTGATGAAAATGGATTTCTGGCTAAAGACATAAATAGAGAAGTATTTTCTTATAACCATTTTCTAAATTATTTTAAGAACCAAGGTGTAAAAAATGGTACTATTGCATGGAATATTTTATGAAAAAGTGTAACATAATAAAATATATTGATTTTAATATATAAATATTAAATAATTTCTCTATGGAAGATATAGAAAAAAACTATATTGAATAATGATGAGATTGTCAAATATACCCTTACCACTTTAGAAACTTATGAATCATATGCCATATAAATGAAATGGAATAAAAGGACACTTTTAATACAATGAAGATAATTTTATTCATTATATTAAATATCAAAAGGTAATTATATGAACAAAGAAAATTACTTGTGATATAGAATATGTCTCAAAGATGTAAATGTGAGACGAGAAACCCTTACCTTAGATCCGATTTTCTTCATATGTATTTATAACTATTATATAATGGTTTTAATAATGTAAAAAATTTATCAAAAAACCATAATCATATTATTAATATCATATATGATCCCATTATAATATTGTATCACCATTTTTTAATCATATTTAATTATTATCATTATTCTTGGTACGAATTAATGTATTTTCTCATGCGCATTTTTTCATCATTCTTCTGGTCATTATGAATAGGATATATATATATATATATCAAAAAATGAACAATAATAATATTATAAACATATTATTTACATGTTATAAATTGTTTTGAAATATTTTTTAAATATGGAAATGGAAAATGAATTACATCACATCGTGGAGATGATAGATTGCAAGTACGCACAATCGATGTGATCATTCCCTTAAAAAGTGAAATATTAAAGAATAATGTGACATATTAATTTTATAGAATCAATATAATGTCATCAAAATAAAATATATTCAAATATTTTATCCTTATTAAATTTTGTGTAATATGTTAGTGGAAAACGAATCATATCACATCATGAGGTAGATTTTCATCATACCCACTAGCGAATTTCACATAATTAATACAGAATGTAACAGAAATAGGTCAATGTGATTTAAAAAATTATAAATTATAATAATATCATTAATATCATATATCTTTTTTAGAACTATCATTATATTAATCCACGAATATTTGTTAGGGGAAACTGACTATGTTGGTCTCTATGGAGAGAGTCAGCAGTAATCCTGGTTGATGATCTCATTTCCCATTATATGAATTTATATAAGGATAAATATTATACCATAAACATAATAACATCAATTTATATGTATTATATTAATTTTATTATATTAAATGTTTTATTAACCAATTTAATGTGTAATAAATAGTAAATAAAATTAAAATATATATGTTAAGTTATGTACCTTCTCAAAGAGAATCCACTATTTGATCCCCTCTTAAAAACCATAAGGAGGGTCTTTTGGTTATCTATCAACTGTATAATTATTATATATATTTTTTGGAGAGTTGATTTATTTTTTATTTCAAATAGTATTTATCAAAATGAATAATATATTGGATGGAATTCTCTTTCATAAGTGGGGAAGGGAAACCCTCTTGGAAATTACTTTGATATTTTCATAAAAATCCCAATATTTATTGTCATTCAGATGAAAAATGATTCCAAGTTACTGTAGGATCTAATTTTTGATTATATAATGTGGAAATTTGGCCATAAAATACTATTTTGAAAATTTGGTTGGTTATTTTTACCCATAATGTCTTAGTTTAACCCCAGAGTAAACCTATTTTTAGCATAACAGCAACGATTACTTATTACTATTTTTAGAATTTATTTTGGTGAAAAAAATTAAATTTATTAGATAATATAAATTATTTTAATTCCAAATATTTAATACATTTTCCATATTCATTTCACAAATGTGGTAGTTTTCAATTTAAAATTATATCTATAGACGTGATGAAAATGGTAGGTATAAAATAAAATAATGTCATAAGAATAAAATGTTTTAATATCAAAATTCAGTAAAAAAATTCCAATAACATAAATTAGTATAATTAAAATATATTTTAACAATTATTTAAATTAAAATATTTAAAAATATAATTTATCTTTTTAAATAATTTCAATGAAAATTAATTTCTTTGTATATATCATTATATTCACTATTCAAAAAAATGAAACATTTTAGTGAAAACAATAAAAAATCACCGTAGATAATTTTTAAATACTTATTTGAGAATTAATCATGTTTTTTAAAAAATATTTCCTAAAATTGGAAATTTTTACTTAATAATTATGTCAAAAAATTGTGAGTAAAATGTTTTTTAAAAAAATATAGTTTTTCAGAAGAAATATCTTTTACATTCAAATTATTTATTTTTTTATAATAAATAGAAAAACATTAATTTTATTGTATAGATGTGTAAACCATAAAATCTACATAATTATATTAATACTATTCAAACCCACTAACATATAAGATTTTTTTAATGTTCATGTTTAAATAATAATATTTTACTAGAGTATCATGTTTCATTTAAACAACGTGTCACATGCATCACAACATATCAATGAAATTTAAAGTATTTAAACATAAATTTATTGTAAAATCATGTGATGTAATATTATCTTCTTATATTGGTGTTTTGTGACCTACATACTATCAAAAATGATGTTCCTATTTTAAAAATCTCATGTTGTTACATAAAATTTCCTTCAAACCATGGAATTACACTCTAAACTATTCCATGATACTATATGGTCACTAAAAAATCCAAAACAATTACCATAATCCTCATCTCTCTATACTTTCTATTATAATTTTCATTTTTAAAATGAGTATCATTGACTATAACTATTTCATGGTTTGATCCTACCATGAGATGGTCCTCTTCCAATACAAGTCCATCCTCGTATGATCACTGAACCATAATTGTTCATTCATTTGACCAAGCTATAGTCAGCTCATAAATGATGTAGTTCAACTAAGTGTACAATTTAAGGAATAGTTTAAATTTCCCCACACACCTTGGTGAAAAATTCCCATTTCTCATGAATGATGATCTGATGCTAATATATGATATTATTTTATCTCCTCATGTTATTAATTAAATATTCCACCCTTTAATCTCCTCAAACAGTGACATTATGAATCATACACATGTTTTTTATTTCATGCGATATAATTAGAAAAACCATAATGTGATTTTGAATCCCCATTGAAACATGGAATCCCTAAAAAATCCTTATAAATTTAGGATAATGAAATTGTGATTTTTCCTTAATCCCTTCACCATAATATTTTTCACACAAACCATAAAATGATTTTCAGAACACCAATAAATGGTGTGTGCTTCCTTTTAATTTCTTAATTCCATAATAAAATCATCATCTCAAAATAATCTCAAATAAAATGATGAAAAAATTAATAATATATAAATAATATGAAATAATAACCACAACTCATTCGTTGTTATATGAAGAAACGAATTCATACAAATCTATCAATATGAGAGTCATCTAAAAAATTATTATATAATCGAGTACTATTTTGAGTTTACTCAAGTCCCATGTTTAAATAATATTACTATATTGACCAACTCTCATGTAGAACACCTTATCTCCCACTTTTCTAACTCACTCCACAAGGTATCATTTCAAGGTACATTAAACATAATGTTCTAATTATTTATAAATTCTCATGTTAAATATAATGATGTTACAGGTACAGTTCTGATAGAATAAATCCCTAACTCTCTTATACTGAGTAATTTTATTAAACATAAGGAGTTACATATTATGGAATATTTATTTTTGTATTAACCTTACCGAATAATAAAAATAACATTAATTGATATAAAATATGATATATATCCATTATTTATGATTATTTTACACTCTATGATTATAATAAGAAAAAAAAGTAGAGTTGTTCTAGTAAATTGTTGAACGGACCAAAGCACGCATGTGTTACAAAGAAAAAAACATTATGAATCAATCCATATATCATTAATATGTCATTATTAAAAAATAAAAAAAAATTATTATTTTATTAAATTAGATAATTAGATTCATAATGGGGTAGAAACTAAGATAAAATAAATTGATTGAGAATAAAAGGATACTTAATTTAAAGAATCATAGCTTACCTAAAAGACCATAATTTTAATTAATGAATTGTTTCTAATTCTTATAGAATTAGTCTAGCATGAATGAAGATTAATTTTATGTTAAGAAATATGGGTATAAATTTAATAATAAAACTAAATGTGGCATATGGTTTGGGATGGAATGTTTCACCATGACCCAAACCAACGGGTCTGATCTAGACTACCACATGACCTCATATAAACCTCTATATAGAAAATATTTGGTCAAATAGATGTGAAGGGAAAAATCATATCCTGGGGACACTATTCCCTTGGTACCAGGTAAACACTAGAGTACAATAATATAAGTAATACAGATAAAACCCAAAAAAACCTCAATGTAGAAGTATATATAATACATGACAACCCATATAGTAATATTATGAAATTTAATAACATATGAACCAAAACTTAAAAAATGTATCCCCACATGGGGTAGATCAATATAATGGGTAAATAAACTAAACAAATGAAGGATTAGATATACATCTTGATGTTCATCCTAGAGAACCTGAATCCTCCTACTAGCCCTTCTCATCCATCTACCACATGGACCTTTCCCTTCAACAAGTCCTTTTTCATGACATTTAAACTACATAAAAATTAATTATTCCATTATGAGTAAATTAACCATTAGGATACCACCAAAATATATTAACAAAATTTAATAATATATATCATTACATTCCAAAAAATAGAGTGCGTATTCATAAAAAAAATATCCTTGAAGAATAAAATATATGTTATGTCCTTTAAGGGTAAAACATTTTGACTGTGTTTAATGAAAAAATGAATATTTACCTTCCATTTATAATAAAATATCCATAAATATAATATCCGAAATTTTTTTGACACATCCTTATAGATTGGATATCGCATGTATCTGTCATCCTCTTGTATGACACACCTGTCTCGGGGGGGGGGGGGGGAGGACATACCATATGGCATGATAATCAAGACATGATTCTGGAGATATATGGAAAAACATGAAATATATTTGAATAGAACATGTAATATGAAACATCATCTCACAATAAGTAAAATTTAGAATCATAACCCACTATATATGAGTAAACAACGAACCTTGGATCAATATGCTATACATGCACTCATCATGTAATCCACCATAAAACATCGGTCTTCTAATGCTACACCACAAAACAAGAAACCATTCAAAGAACCCAAATTAACACGATCCAATGATAATGTCCAACTATATTAGTTAAAATGGGGATTTGATAATAGAGGGTGATGTCTGAACCCAATTACACCATTGATTCCAAAAAAGAGATGATTCCAGAAATGATCATGTTCTAAGGGATGTCAATGTGAAAAATCCTTGAATCGATGTTTATATTCTATAAATGATCAAAGATTAATTTATTAGACTATGTAAATACATTTATATATGATGAATAAATCTAGGATATAACTTGTTTTGGTCAAGAAGAAGGAGAAATAATTGACCAATATTGAAATATAAGTCATCAAATTTGAAGTCTATGATCAATAAATTTTCCAATCATCAGATAAAGGATGTGGAAGGGATGTAGGGGAATCCAAAATTCTAAGAGACGATTGTATGATGACGAGTCTTGAGAGATTATGAAAAACAACATAAATTTAGTGATTATGGTTTTTTAAAAAATAGATTAAAACGTTTTGACCCCACTATGCTATGAATAATGATGTCACGAACCAACATGGGTCGACCCTGACCCAGTTACACGAGCCGGTCATCGATATGTCCCGAAGGGCGTTCCCGATCCCCATGGGCTGGCAACTAGTTCTGGGCATCAAAACTAAACAAGAGGGATTTACTTTTCCCATAAATGAAAGACATGAAAATCAGAAGAAAAAGTAGAATAACACAAGGAAATTAAACGACATGGAAAATGGGGAGAAAACAACCACAAAAAACTGACCTGACCATGACCAGAACTCCTCGCAACTCCGAGAGTCGCTCACCGGTCCACAACCAAATCTCTCCCACGACGAGCAACCTCAAGTCAAACTTGAAACAAAACTAAAAACAGGAAAACACAATACACGTGAGTATTAAAACGTAGTAGGTTATCCATATATCTATTCCCAATTAACTACCTTTAAAATAAAAGAAACATTATTTCATGTTTGAACTACAATTTATAAAATTAAGGTTTTCTACATGTTACTCATAAACAAAGTATGAGTCATTAACCCTATTCGTATCTCAAAAACCCAAGTCATTATTATAGTGAGACATTAGCATTTTTCAAAGGGGAAGTGGTGTTTACATTTTCAATTTGGACAAAAATTATAAAAAACATTTCTTTGAAAATAGTTTTCATAAACCAATTTAAAACCACACATCACTTTCTAGTAAAAATACTACACATGAAAATTCTATAGTTGTTACACAGTAAGGGAAATGAAAAGAAAATATATACATGTACGGTATTCATCACAGCAAGTAACTGAAAATCCAACAGACATGGGTGAACCTAGGAGATCAAGAATAAACCAGAAGACACCAATACATGAGAAATCATCCACGTTGACATGTCAAACACGATGAAATCAAAACGCCCAATATGCTCGACCATACTTTCTCAGGAAGGCCAAGGGAAAATCCGATAGTAATAAACCCAATATATCCACCCATTATGGGCCACTAGTTAGTACCATAACCTTCTAGTGTAGCAATCATTCTTATGATATTCTCTCAATATGTCAGAGTCCCTTGTCTCAAGTGTTTGGAAAGGGGGTGATCCAACCGATTCCAACCGATCATCCAATCATATATATATATATATATATATATATTAAGCACAACATGCATCACATCGAGCTACTCCATGGGACAACCTCTTTCCTTTAAAATACTCAAGTACCAGTAGCCTTTAAGTGCTGACTCCAAAACAATAAATTGCAACCAAGCTTGGAGAGTTATCCAAGGAGGGTTTTTATCAAAACCATTTTATCGTTCTCCATAAAGTGCCAAACGGGCATTAAATACATTTCACAATCACAACATTAAAAAGAATCCAAACGCTTGTTCAAGATTTAGAAGAAACAATTTATCATTAAAACCAGAACTATAATTGAAATTCTGTGAATTATGATTAACTGCCAAACTGTCATTATTTCACTACTGGGTGTCTGTTCATGAAGATATTATTTCAAGTGTATTGTATAAAATAAACGACTCTTTTTACACCAAATAATCATTTAAAAATTAATTGTATAATATTAACTCACATTCATTAAAATTAATAAAATATTTAATCTAAAGATATATTGTCCACAAATAGTGGGAAATAATGTGACATAAAATTTAAAAAAGCAGTGCAATAGGAACCTACCTCGACTCACAGCTCGAACGCGACAACGAGACAACGCGACACGCCTCGCAGAGGCACACAATCACGCACAAACTGATGATCGCGGTAACACGGGGATACCCCACCAACGCAATGAAACCTCAAAGATAAATTAAATATGTAAAGACAAACATAAAACAATGAAATTGAACAAATAGCAAAAAATAACCAACTCGACCTACTTTCATAACATAACTCATACCTCTTGTCCTATTTAATAAACCACTTTAAAATTTATTAAATGATCTCCAAAGAGTATCCCACAACCCACACACCCAAAAACATATACAAAGGACACATTTTTTATCAAAAGAACACCCAAAACTAACCATGATGAAAAATTCACGACCTAAATAGTTGGAAAAACTAAATATACAAATTCATGATAATATATTAATCATCACAAAACTAGTTAATTTAATAAATAAAATTCTCACAAAACTGACCAATCACAAAACAAGCCAAATCAATAAAATAGTCGAAAAAATTAACAAAATAAATTTTATATACAATATCACATATTTTAATAAATCATCAAAGCAATTTATGATGTTCTTCTTAGTAGCACAACAAGGATTTCCACTAAAAACACATGTAAAAACCTCTTGAAATTAAAAGAAAATGAAATCCCTTCCAAAAATGAAAATAATAATAATATTAAGTTTGGCATAACATGTACAATTTAGTAAAACACTTGCACATATTACATATATTGAACCATTTTAAAAAAACCACCATTTTCCACAAAACAACCCATTTCCATTTTACACGCACAAAAAAACCACTTGAAAACACCTTGCACACCACTTATGCATGTCAAACAACCATAAGATAAATTTATAATAAATTATAAAAATATATAAACACAATCGTAGACTCATTAAACATATTATAATTCTGAAAAACAAGTAAAAATGATAATTGAAGCAACACATAAACCAATTAATTGCTCCGGAATGTAATGGGTCAAAAACGCATACCTCAAATCGCGTGTGGACGCAACCAAATTTCCGATGGAAGGTAAAAACTCCTTCACAGACCAACCTCAAACCTAAAACAATGAGATCAACACGCAAATTAAACCCGATGTGTTAGGGTTTTTTTAAATCTAAGGAAAACCCTTAGAAAATAAAAGGCAACCCAATGTGGAGGAGGAGTATGCCCATCGGAGAGGGAGATATCCGGAGATGGTGTTGGTTGCGCCGCTAGACGAGAAAAGAGGCCGACGTGCGGCCTAGTTGGAGGTTCTGAAGGCCGGTGGCAGGAGGTGTGGAAGGCCGGAGGACCTAGAGGGCGGACGAGAGCCAGCCGGAGCCCAAGAGGTCGAAGTGGGGAAACCGAGAGGGTAGGAGGCCATTCTTTCGGAGTGAGAGAGGGTGAAGTTAGAGGACAAAATCCAGAGGGCCATAATCCATGGTCTGGTGCATTGAACGGAGAGACGAAGGGGGAAGGGCGTACATCGCGCATTTCATAGCGCAATTTAGGGTGGGGTAGCGTTTTGGTATCTTAGGTTGTTTATCAATTTTTTATAATAATAATAAGAATATTATAAATAATAATAATATAAAACAAATAATAATAATAATAATAAACATTTTCTCAAAAATAGGGCCAGTTGCACGGCTACTGCCAAATGATGGGTGACCGCGCATGGGTCCGCAACCAAGAAGGAAAAAACATTAAACATCGTTAATTTTGATCTGGGACACAGTTTGGACCATCGTGAGAGAACCTAGGCCAAAAATTACTAAAATAAATATTAATTTAAGCAAGTGGGTGTGACAATTTTCCCCACCACAAACACATTCTTCTCCCCAAAAGTCAGCCGACCGAACAATAGACAAAACAAGATTCCAAGCCTGGATAAAACAGAAAGGAAACACACCACAAAATAATGGGAGAACACAAGGGGGTTCTCCCCCACCACAAGAATTCAACTAATAAAAAAATTTAACACTCTAATATACTCTTCTGGGAGGGGGGTGACACGGGAACTCACAACTCATTCCAAACTATCTTCTATTGAACGATCGAACACTCCCACTGCGCCTTAAAACTCTTAACCTGGACAAAAAGTCTGAATACTAGAAAAAAACCCCATAGCAGAACATAACTCATACAATAATCCCAATCATAACCGCAAGCCTGGACTCCTCCGCATGCAATTACATCTCCAAAAAAACACTGCTAAACCAAGATTGACCCATAAAAGGGTTAATCACACTCTTAAGAAAAACACACAATGCAGAAAACCCTGACCCGAAAAACAAAACAGTTTCGACTACAATAGATCATGTTCTTCATAACTCCACGAAAAAACAATGAACATTCAACAATTTCAATACTTTAATAGTAGAAAAAAAAGAACTAAACGACTTTAAATGTTCTACCACCAACACGGAACATGAAACCCGAACTGAGGCTTCACACCCCTAATAACACCTGACTGGAAGTGAGCTTCACCCCAAGACATGTGGTTGGGGCTCTGATGCCTGAAGCATCTTCTTCTTCACAATCAGGAACTATAATCCATCGTTCACAGCATCTTCTTCAGGTGAAACTTCCAACTAACCTTCTCTGATGTCCCAGACATCTTCATCGGTGGCACTTCTTCGGAGGGATGGGACATGAAGGAATCGCGTGCCTGAACTAGCCACACTGGTGGCACACCACTAAACTGTCCCATGAACTAGAAGCCAGAACCACAACAGAGGAATCTTTAGCAACTAGTTCCTCTGGAACACCCTACTCACCAAATGGGAACATTTGCAAGTGACCGGATACGCCAGATTTCTGAAAAATCCGAACTTCGAATACCCACTCAGCTATGAACGCCTCATCCACCAGTTTCTTGAAACAATGGCCCTTTAAAGGGAGGACCCACACCTTGGTCTCTGGATGAAGACCTATGATTAAGAGGGAAGTCTTCATCAAATCCTTTGACGCTACCTCCATAGAAAAGGACATAAGTTCCTTGAAATGGTCAGCATACGCCTTCACCATCAGTTGGCCTTGTTGAAAGCACATAAGTTCTATCCTAGTCATCATCTTCACCCCTTCAGGAATAAACCATCGGATGAAGACAGATTTGATGTCATCCAACATCATCCCAACATCCATTGATGGTGGGGCGAGAAACTCACATACGTCCAAATATGGACCTTCAAACAGTCCCAAAACAACACACACTCTGATAGCTACCGGGGTTCCCAACATCCTAAAAGCACACTTGACATCTTCAAACCACATAACTACATTTAACGGACCCTGATCACCGTTAAGTACAAAAAATGTCAAAGAAGACCAAAAAATTTTCCATTACTTTTCTAAAACTATGGTGCCCTTTCTAGGAAGCATTTTCTGACCAACATATAAAACACTAAACCGAATCCTATATCAAATCAAATAAATATCATTGAATTCACCATCATCCGAAAACAACCAACTCAGATAAGAACAATCAATTGCAAACACAACCTAAAATTCCTTTTTCAAAACCCACTTTTTATTTTAGATTTCAAAACTACCTTCTTTGAAGGACATTCTCCAAGTACCAAACCCACATTCCAAACCAATTTCAATTTCCAAAAATCATTTTCCCTTTATTAAAATTACTTTCGAAAAAACGAGTCAAGACTTTTATTCCAAGTGCACGCCCCAGTAATCCCATGAATCGTTGCACATGTCTTCATTCTCTTTAAACCATACGAACAAACAAGAAATTCCCATTCATTCCCTCACATGTGAAAACATTCATAAAGTATACCTGAGGTTTCACCAAAACCATATCTCAACCAGTTCTAAGCGACCACCAGATTTTAAGGCCAAGAGATTTCAGTTTTAAAACACTCTTTAACAAATTTAAATCCGTTTAAAAGAAAATGTTCTAATTTCAAAAACCCTTTTTCATTTCTAATGTGTACATACACCCACAAAAACCAAGGAAATACAAAAATTTCATCAAATCACCAAATAGAGGGACTAGTAGTCATGATTATCCTAGAGACATGGTAGTGTGACATGCCCCAATTAAGCATCAATGAGTAGGAATAACATAAACCGAGTACATAGACTCAACATGGGTCACTAATCCATGTAAAATCACAATGTGTCATCGGTTTTCCTCCATAGTCATCCCTCAACCAAAACAAATTAGAAAGAGACATGAACTCAATTCCCAGACAACCCCTGGTGACTCAAGGTTCGGAACGGGTGAGGGTTCGTGTCATCCTTCCCGTACCTACCTCACGAGTCCCGACAGTCCTAATCTCCATCTACTGGACACCCAAAATAACAAGATCCTCCTCTGATACTATTTTATCAAGAACCAACCTGAGTGTACCCTGACTTAGTCACCCAAGACAGTCTGCAACATGGCCCGAAGGACGTTGTCGATCCCCACGGGCTGGAAACTAGTGTCGGCCATCAAAATTAAACAAGAGGGAACGATTTGGTCCATAAATGTAACACAAGAAAAGAAGCATAAAAATAGAATAATTTAAGGAAATTAACTGATATGAAAAAGGGAGAGCAACCAAAAACATCAAACTAACCTAACCATGACCAGAACTCCTTGCGACTCCGAGAGTCGCTCACCAGTCAACAAACAAATCTCACCCACGGAGAGCAAGCTCCTGTCAATCCTGCAACAAAACTAAAAATTGGAAAACACTATAGGTGTGAGTATTAAAACACTGTAGGATATCCAGATATCTATTCCCAATGCACTACCTTTAAAATAAAAGAAACATAATTTGATGTTTTAACTACAATTTATAAAAATATGTTTCTCTACATATTACTCAAAAACAATGTACGAGTCATTTCTCTTATTCATTTCTCAAAACCAAAGACATTCTTATAGTGAGACAGTAGAATTTTTCAAAGGGGAAGTGATGTTTACATTTTCAATTTGCACAAAAAGTATAAAACACCTTTCATTGAAAACAGTTTTCATAAACCAATTTAAAATCACACATCACTTTCTAGAAAAAACACTACACATTAAAATTCTACAGTAGTTACATAGTAAGGGAAATGAAAAAAAATACATATACAAGTAACATATTCATCACTTCAAGTAACTGAAAGACAACAGACATGGGTGAACATAGGTGATCAATAATAAACCAGAAGACACCAATACATGATAAATCATCCTCATCGACATGTCACACAAGATGAAATCAAAACGCCCAATAAGCTCAACCATCCTTTAACGGGTCTGCCGACGGAAACTCCCACAGTAATAAACACAATATATCCACCTACAATGGGCCACTGGTCAGTACCATAAACTACGAGTGTATAAATCATTCATATAATATTCTCTCAATATGTCAGATTCCCACAACTCATGTATTTGGAAAGGGGGTGAGACAACCGATGCCAACCGAGCGACCAATCTTATATATATTTACCTCAAAAGGCATCACCCCGAGACGCTCCATGGGACAACCTCTTGCCTTTAAACTACTCAAGTACTCGGGATCCTCTAAGCGATGTCTCCCAAACAATCAGTTGCAACCATGGAAGGACAGTTGTCCTGGGAGGGTTTTTATCAAAACATTTTCATCATTCTCCATAAAGTGGCAAACGATCATTAATTACATTTCAAAATTACCACTTTCAAAAGAACCAAAACGCTTGTTCAAGAATCATAAGTAACCATTTATCATTAAAACTAGAACAATAATTGAAATTCCACGATTTATGTTTAAAAACCAAACTGGCATTCTTTCACTACTAGGTGTCTGTTCATCAAGAAAATATTTCAAGTGTCCTGTATAAAATAAACTGCTCTTTTTACACCAAATAATAATTTAAAAACTAATTGTCTTATATTAACTAACATTCATTAAAATTAATGAAATATTTATTCTGAAAAAATAGTGTGGGAAAACAACAGGAAATAATGTAACATAAATTTTAAAAAAGCAGTTCAATGGGAACCTACCACAACTAGCAGCTCGAACGCGATAATGAGACAACACGACACACCTCGCAAAGGCGCACTAGCATGCACAATCCGATGATCATGGTAACGCGGGGATACCCCGCCAAGGCGCTGCAACTACAAATATAAATCAAAAATGTAAACACGGACATAAAACAATCCAAATAAACATATAGAACAATATAACCACCATGACCTACTTTCAAAACATATCTCATAACACTTGACATATTTAATAAACCACTTTAAAATTTATAAAACGATCTTTATAGTTTAACCCCCAACCCACACACCCGAAAACTCATCCAAAGGACACATTTTTTATCAAAGGCACACCCATAACACACCATGATGAAAAATGCATGACTTGCATAGTTGGAAAAAACTAAATACACAAATTCATGAAAATATATTAAACATCACAAAACTATTTCATTTAAAAAATAAACTTCACACACAACTGATCAATCAAAAAGAATTCCAAATCAATAATTTAGGGAAAAAAATTAACCAAATAAATATTACCTACAATATCACATAATTTAAAATATCATCTAAGCAATTTATAAAGTACTTCATAGTAGACAACAAATATTTCCAATAAAAACACACGAAAAACTTTTTGACATCTAAAGAACATGAAGTCCCATCGAAAAATAAAAATAATAATAATAATATGTTTCGCATCACATGCACAATTTAGTAAACTAATTGCACAAATTACCCATATCGAACCATTTTAGGAAAACCACCATTTTCCACAAAACAACCCATTTCCATTTTACACGCACATCCAAACCACTTGAAAACACATTTCGCAGCACTTATATATGTCAAATAACCACAAGATCAATTTCTAATAAATTCTAAAAATTCATAAACACCATCGTAGACTAATTAGAAATATTATAATTCTAGGAAATAAGTAAAAATGATAATTGATGCAACAAAGAATCCAATTAATTACTACTAAATGGAATGGGTCAAAAAGGCCTTTCTCAAATCGAGTGTGGAAGCCACCAAAACTACAAAATTGGGTAAATAATCCCTCACGGACCAACCGCAAACCAAAAACAATGATATTAACACCCAAATTAAACCCGATGTGTTTGGAATTTTCTAAATAGAATGAAAACCCCTAAAATTGAGAGGGAAACCCATGTAGAGGAGGAGTATGTCCATCAGAGAGGGAGACAGCTGGATATGGTGTCGGATGCACTGCTAGCAGAGCAAGGATGTCGGAGCGCAGCCTAGCCGGAGGTGCTGAAGGCCGGAAGCTCGAGGTGTAGAAGGCCGGAGGACCTAGAGGGTGGTTGAGAGCCATCTGGATTTCAGGAGATAAATAGGGGAAACCGGGAGGGTTGGGTGGTGGTTTTTCGGAGTGAGAGAGGGCGAAGGTGGAGGCCAGAAGCCAGAGTACTAGAAGTTGCGGTCTGGTGCACCGAATTTAGAGATGAAGGGGGATGGGTAGGTATAGAGTGCATCGCGCAATGAAAATGGGGGGGGGGGGCAGTATTTGGGTAGCTTAGGTTTTAATTAATTTTTATAATAATAATAATAATAATAATAATATAAATAATAATAATATAAACCAAAAATAATAATAATAGTAATAATAATAATATTAATAATAATAATAAAAATAATCAATTGCACAACACTAGGGCTGGTTGCACGGCTACTGCCAAACGTGGGGTGACAGCACACTGGTGCGAAACCAAGATGAGAAAAAAACATTAAACATCGTCAATTTTGATTCGGGACCTAGTTCGGACTTTGGCGATAGAACTCATGCCAAAAATTAATAAAATAATGATTATTTTAAGCAGGTGGGTGTGACAAAAGACACCAGCTATCTGGTGTCTGCTAGGTAGAAACTGATCATCCCAGCAGCCCTAATAACTTGGAAGGTTGTAATATAAATATTATAGATACCATCGACTAGACCATGGAGCTCACTGGTGAGCATGTATATCAATCTATTTAGTTGGTGGTGATCTTGTTGCATCTTCATGCTAAAAAATGCTCACATACCAATCCTCTTTCATTTTCCAACATCCCAAACACCACTAACCATCCTCCTAATAGTTTTTCCATATAATAAAATTATGTAAAATCTATGATGAATCATTAATTAAATATATAATATCATATTTATAACCCTATTATAACTATTCATCTTTTATAAACATCCTTGATGGTTTTATGGATTAACTTTGTCTCTGAATCCTATATGTATATTTTCTTCTCACATTTATATTCCTGAAAATGATTTTGATCCAATATCACTTTATTATATGGAAAATTCCACTCTTACAGTAACATATCTCTTAGTTCTATATCTTTAATAGGTCATTCCACAAATGAGGAATCTCGTTCTAGCTAAAAATACACACTGTAGAGAAAAATCACATGATTGAACTCTTACCTATGATTTCAAGACCATTGAACACATTTTTCATACCATGATTCCAAGGAGTAAGGTTCAACTAGTAGGCCACATTTTTGATGTGTCCAATTTTTTCAAATCTTCCAATATAATATGGTTCCAACTTACCTTATTTAATTAAATTATTATCCCTCTAACTGAGGGGACATCCAATAGAAAATTATGTCACAAAAAATGAACTCCAAGGGTCATCTACATTGGTTAGAATATGATCACTTCTTATTTAGAGCCTTGAAAAGGATTTTAAAAATAAATTGTTCCCACAATAATGTATCATGTACCACACTTATCCAAACTACTAAAGATTCACCTACCATATTCCTATATAGTATTGAACGACATGACTTCCCATACATAACCTCAAACAAATCCATCTGAGTCAAATAATGAAATATGTTTTTATAGGTGAACTATACTTGGCCAAATTTCTTATTCCAGGCTCCTCCAAAATACAAAATACATTATAGACATATATAATCTAGTGTTTAGATCATTATATATTTCTTCCCGTCTTCCTAATGAATGATATTTGTAAAAAGTGTCACCTATTTCCCCACTACCTTCTATAAGACTTAATAAAATAAAGATGTGAAATTGGTGTGTATATAAAATATGACACTTCATGGTACACTATATATTCATAAAATATCCTTAATATAGATTATTCATAGATAAACAAAAATTTTAGACTCATAAATTAGTTTGAAGTGAGCCATATAATTCAAAAAAATCACAACCTCCTCCCCACAGAGTGTCATGACTTCTCAAGGTCCTCGATAACCCTATCGAGAAGTATGTTGTTACCTAATGCCACCTCAACACAAAAAATTGAATGTGTGTGGATTCACTCCATTGGTCTATGATACACTATCCTAATATTTCAACAAGTTAGAAAATGATTTAAAAATAATGTAATGTCCCTATTAATTTCATGCTACCATAATTTTTTTGGATGTCATGATACATTTAGGTTTAACCAGGGTTCATATCTCTGTACAAAGCATGATTGGTTCTAATTATATAATCTCGTCTAGATAAAGGATCTATCATTTTCCCAAAAACTATAAATAAACCATTTCTATTTAAATCCCATCATGGAATAAAACTGTTCACTACCAACCTATAACATATAATGACACACTCTAGATTATGATCCTTACTGGCTTTCACTTATTCCACCAAATAGAACATGATCACCATGGATACAAAATCCACTACCCCCATATCCTCAATTATACCCACCTTATAGTCCAGATAAAATGAATTGAGATTACATATTACATTTGACATTCATAATTTAACATTATATGTCTTCCTACTAATCAAAACTACATGTACACATCCTTTCCCATGAGTATACTTTATCTTAATGATGAAAACCTACATGTTTTACACCCATCTCCTCTGAATGAAATAACAATTCATTCTAAAATTAAAAACAATAAAGACTAATATGATCCATATGTATTAAATATATCTCTCAATTGATATTGTGTCACCATCATTTCAATGTGTGACCCACATCTACCAACTCTAAACCATGAGTATTGTAGTTATTATCCATGGATCATAGCTGATGTGACTCATAAGAAACTTACTTACGACCCAACACCTGAAATTATCCCCAGAAAACACTGGATGGGTCTCAAAATAACTTTTATCTGACTCCATGATTACTAATAATGTTGATAATATTCAACATCTAAAACATCATTTTCTTTGAGAAGTATTGTTCACTTTTTTCATTCCATTCAAACCATACTCTATTTTTTGTAATCCCATACATGGGAGCTTTAAAGATCGAAATGTCTAAAATCAACCACCTATTGTTCACATTCATTATAAATAAACTCTGATTATTGAACATGATACTTTTTCACACAAAAAACATAATTAAATCTACCTTCTCTAGATCACTTGATTTTACTTTATGAGAAACCATGAACAAAATAAATAACTAATCCTTTATCTAGAAGTGTTAATTAATTTACTTTTCAAAAAAATTCATGTTCTTAGAGTGCACTCAGTATGATATCTAGGTGTGTAATATGTGAATGTCACATCATGGAAAATAGATGTATTTCCTCGGGTAATATAATGATGAATGGTTCTATGTATGGTTTAATGATCATGTTTATAAGATCCCTGAATAGTAATGATGCATTCATCAATACAACATGTATAAAGAGACACTCATTGAACCAATACCTATAACAAAACGATTTCAGGGGTATGTTTTCCTCTCTAAAACAAATGAAGTAGTATCTGTAACGTTGATAAGACTTTCCAAACCACCAGGCTTTTCTCAATTGTAATAATAATTCATTAATGATTGGAAATAAGTAAATTTATCATAGTGATCTGACTTATCATTCAGTATCATAAATAAATCCACATAGTAATGTCCTCCTTCATAGAGAACAACACCGAATAATCCCCAAAGGATATTATAATTTAAATATAGCCTTTAGCTTCATGATCTTCCTATTATAACAATAGTACATTAAACATGAATGGTGACATGAGATATTGTGGAATCTAAATAAATTATGCATTGAGAACAATATCAATATCATACAAAACTCCACTATGTGGTCAGAACCATAAAAATCAGTTAGAAATTCTTCTTGGAATATGTTTACCATGTGAGTAAAAGTTGATTATGTAATTCTCTGAACCATTTCAAGGATCATGTCAGCCATATGTGATGATATTACATCCCTATATCGAGAATATAGAACTAATCTAACTACCTCGACCACAACTCTCTGGAAGGAATAAAATTATCCCTTCTATGGAATTTAAATGTCATTATTTTATGATAATAATCAATGTTCTCATCATAGAAAGTGATCTAGTCGATTCAGTGGATACCATCAAAACTTTCCATCTTTGTAATTTTGAATCTCCAAACATACATGATGCCAAAATGAATAATGAAAACAATCACTCTTGGATATTCTTGATATATGTGAATGTGATCAAATTTCGTTCTAGGGGTATATCATCATATTACAGTTGTGATGATAACTTAATTAGAAAAATTATAACATAATAACCACAAGATTATATATGAAGGAATCGTATGAACCTATATTAACCAATATAACTAATAATGTAGAACAATTCATGACCACACCTCAAACTATTTAAGGTCCCAAACAACTATCATCCTAATTCTAATAAATCAAATAATCCTAAATAACAACCTTTGTATTATATTGAAGAGGCTCACGAGTAACCGAATTTACTGAACCATGTTGGGATTGCACCTGTAGTTGAAGTCCTATACACAAACCCAATCTAGATTTTTTTATCAATAAATCCCAATCTTATAACTATATCATATTCTTGGTATTTTCACACCACAAGAAACTCAAGAGATAAAATGGACATTCCATAACACATCTTCATTTTCACCCATATTTATAGTTATTTACAACGTCATCTACCATATAGGGAGTCAAAGAACCTCAACTATGCTCCAAATATTAACCATTACCCTATTTTCCATCCCCTAACTTCGTTATTTAAAATACATAAAAAAAATTGGGACTGTGTTTGAGAAAGCACCAGTCGGTCCAGTTGAATATGGAATTATAACTTCAAGTCTATATTCCATGATTCCCTTCTCAATCTCCATCATCTTATGAAGCAGTATACCATTAGTCATTATATAAATGTTCATGGACTAGCTTTTGATATCTTTATGATGTTTGATTTTGTTCTTTCATTTATTATAATCAGAATTTCTTATTAAAAGTGAACAATATAGAATCAATTCAAAGAAGTATTCTTAGTAGGAAGTCACTATCATCATATGACACTATAGCTCAATTAAATTTTAATCACAGTCCAGATTCAGTGCATCAGGGAAGAACTCCACAATGAAAATGTCATTGAAGGTCTTCTATGTGATAATTTTACATTTTACATGCTTTAATCCGAATTTCAAACAATCTGTTAGTTGTTACTTAAAGCATAATGGTTATAATTTAAACATGCCTATATTTTAGGGTATCCATCAGTATGAATATTCTGTTAATCACTCATATCCATTCCTCCACATCTTGGGGGTTTTTGATTCCATATAAGGATGGGGGTGTTGGATCTATAATTCATTATCATAATCAACCATCGTTTAGCCCCACTTTTGGGATCCTCTAACCAGAATATGTGATACTAAATATATTCCTGAAGAAATAGGTTTGGTATCATAACCATATAGAGTAACCAAGGGATCATTATTAGATTTATCTTCCTACATAATAGTTCAGGAAACTGGTTATTCAAGATGTTTATGAGGTGAAATTTCAATAATCAACATATCCAAACTTATTGAAGGAATAAATTAATGAAAAAAGATAAATAACCAATCACAAACACACAAAAAAGGGGTTTACAATAAATTTTAACTAAAGAGGTAATCCACAAGAATAACGAATAATGAAATAGACACTACATATAACCAATATAAATCTCTAAAACCTATACATCTGTCATAGATGCAAATATATACAATATAGAAAATAATACTAATGTTCATATTAAAAATGAAATAAATAATACACCAATATCATATATCATAATTTCAATATGAATTTAATTATGTAGATTTTATTTAATGCAATAAACATGGATCTAATAATTGATCATATGTGATAAGACATTAGGCATTACCAAAAAAAGAATCCTATAAATTAGTATACCAACATCACTCACATAACCCAAGGAGAGTTCAATAAATTGAAGCATAAAACTAAGAAAATATAACTTCCTAAATTATAGAAACATAGAGGTAAACTATACAGTGTTGTCCAGGAATATATACAGTAGCACTACCCAGGTCTCAAACATCCTAACTCATTTCCACTCAATCCCAAACAAAGTAAATTATAATAAAAAATTAGAAAACATGATTCATTAATAGTATTTAGTAGAACATTAACTAAAACCACTAGAGTCGAAATGAAAACCCACATGACCTCATGCGTACCTCCCTATAAGAAAGAGGTTGTAAATTAAAAGTGATTGATAAATCAGCATGTTGAAGATACTATTAACTTGGTACAATTTAAGCATCAGAATACAATAATGAATGAATTTCAAACAAAAAAAGTAATAAATAAATAAATAAATCATCATAGTTGTTGTATACACAGTCATTACCCATCAATTATGTAACCAAAGAGAATTTCAAAATCATTATCTAAATTTAAAAAAATGGATCCCCATTAGCAGTGGATAAATTTACAAGTTAAAAAACTAAATAATATAAGTTGTTGAATTCAATACCAACATAAATCAGGGAGCACCTGCACTCTCCTTATAAACCTACTGTTCTATCCACTACAACTCCATTTCCCATCATCGAATCCTCAATCACAAAATCTATAAGAAGATCAAAATTCACAAGTATGGTGTGAGTATAAGACATAGTATGATATCCACAATGGTATATAACACAAAATAATAAGATATACTTGTGAATTCCCTAAAAATCAACAGAGTGTAGATATGAAACAATTATATAATACAATTATAACATAAATTCTAGACACTCTAAGACATGTTCTACATGCTTCATCTCTATGTTAGAAGAAACATTTACCAACAATGTCTGATCTATATACTTTTAAAGAGAGATCCTAAAACACATATTATAGATTCAAATTGATGGTATATACCATTTACATGTCGAACCCATGTTTAACACATCCCTCATAGGGGGATGGTTCATATGGATTGACCTACACCTAAAACTATAATATATTTTGGAATAACACATCAAATATAAAAATAAAAGAGATAACATGTCAAAAAACATGCCATGTCAAGTATGATTCACAATGATACACACTATATTTTTTTGGAGATTGAACATAGGTTCTGCAAGATACACACACATAACTCTGGTGATTACGTATCAAACATATGTTTCATAGTTCTAAATAAGGCCAAAAAATCATTCTACAAACCTATATGGACATTCAATGTTGATTATGAACACCAAAAAGATGTATAATGATTATTCAGTGACATGTATCGATGTCAAAATTATATTTTACAACTAAATCCTAAGAATATATGTTTCCATCAATGATTTAGAACCAAATGATGTGCAGAGTCTAATTATATTAATATGGGTTTCGATTCGATCAATAATAAATGGTTCCCTTTTTAGTCAAATTCAAAACACATAGATTCAATAAATACAAATGGGATTTAATTCATTTTTCTTAATATGAATATGAGATAATTTACCATGATCAAAAAAGAACACACCTACTGGGAAATACATGATAAAACCATTTTCTAGTAATAAAATCGAGGATCCAAATAGAAAGGAGTGGAATCCTTAATACTGGAAGAGGGTTCCATCGGTGATGGGGGTAAAATAATGATTGAGAGAATGAGTTAAATTTAGTGGGTTTGGGTTTTGAACAAATACTTACAAACTACATGACCATTTTGAGTTTTGAATAATTGCACCATTGAGCTGGTGGCCCTCTCTTGTTGGCGAGTGATGTCTAAAGTTATGATTTATATCCCATAGACTCCACTACATGGATAATTAAACTAATATAGCTTATTTAAGCTATATCACACCCTAAAAATAATTTTTTTTACTTTTAAGACCCCTTGAACACCTCTAATGTCATAAAAAATCTTATTTTACAAAAAAAAATTACATGATAATATTGGAATATTTATTTCATATAATAAAAATATAATCAACAAAAATGAATTTATAGTGCCTTCCAAAACATAGAAACATAATAGGAGTTTTTCATTGAATCCAACTGACTTCCTTCTAACTAACACCCTTCTTTAACATATTACGTGTAATAACTATCTTCAAAACATTAAAAAAAGAAAAATATGATAGGGTGAGCTCAGATTCTCAGTAATGGTAATAAATAGAGATATCAATATAACTTGAGAATAAAGGAATGAACACATGATAATAACATTTGAAAATCGTCCCCATATATCATATCTCATAAACAAGATTCAGGACATAAATCATGGTATTTTATAAGAAAAAAAATCAAAAAAGAATAAAAGAAGATAATCTATGAGGGAATACACATGCATAAGACATTAATTATTAGTATACACATAAGAATTGAGAATATTATGTCAAGTTTATCTTCCATGATTTTAATAACATGTTAGTCTTGGACTTACCACTCATTTTTCTGCTTTGGGCTAGAGATAACATCGTATATACCCTCTTTTAGTCTCAGGATGACCTCTTGTGTACCCTATTTTGAGTTTAAAATAACATCATATGTACCCTTTGAGGTCATAGAATTTTGATCATTACCCAATGCATTGGAGGGAACTATAGGTCTCACCTGTCACATTATACATATATTTTTGTTCCATAAGATCTAAAAGAATCATAATATCATAACCCATGACAATACATTTTATTTATAACACATTTATCACATCAATACCCATGAATTTATATGGGATTCATAATAATCATCCTCCAGATCCTTAATTTTTTTAAAAAATTTGAAAATATACACATTGTGAATAAGTGGAAAACCTTAAAAACTGCATTCAAACAACAAAAAACCCCCAAAATATAACATTCAAAATTTAAATTGAAAAACTTAAAATTTAGAAACCCTCCTAGAGCCTAGTTCTTTTAGTGAATCAATTTTGAATGATGTTCTAGTCATCCTCATCACCATTTATCATCGAGTAACTGTAGAAACCATTGTATCTAGAAATATCACACCATGCCAAAAACACAAGATCATTTGTGGAGTAAAGATCTACCATGATCGCCCATCACAAGAACCCCATCATGAGCACTGCAGATTCCATGAGCTGAAAAACATGATTCTCCATCAATGTAATGTCATTTTCAATATCCGTGGGAGAATCCTATCAACATAAATGTACATGAATGAATGAAAATTACCTCAATCCTAACCATTATTGTGAACAATCAGAACAAATTGCCTTGACACCAAGAACCATATCATTGGGATGGGACAGAGCCAGTGAAGGCGAGCCACCTTAAACACTATCTCCAGCATGAGGATCACATCGAAAAACATCCTTCAAACCATCATACCATACCAACTAGTAGAGGATCACTGGAATCAGATTCCAGGGTATATCTAGAAGTGGGAAGGAACATGGAGACAAGACTTTCCAAAAAAAACCCAAAGGACCATTACATAATAATGAAAGAGAGTGATTCTATCATGCCATCAAAAGGGGTTTAACAAATGAGAACCATTATAGCACAAAAAAATACTTGACTCTCCTATTTGAGCATTATGAGAAAATGAAAAAAACCTTCAAAAGATCCCTTGAATCCACCGTATTAGACCAAACATCTGGTCATTGAAGGAATCATGATTCCAGAGAAGTGTGTGAATCATACATGGCTACAACAGAGATTCATCTTCTCCAGTACCGCGAACCTATATTGACAAAGTCATAGCTAGTCGAAAATCACACTAGGGAGAAGAGATGATGAGGGATACATAGGGACACCAGCAGAAACAGACAGGGAAATGGAGTGGTGTAAAATATGAACAAAATATATAATGAGGAGGGGATATGATTTTGTAGGATCACCTGGTACATTTCTTGAGGAAAATATCATTTCGGTTTTGAAAAAAAAAACTTTTTCAAATTAAAAATATATTAATAATTTTAATAATAATTTAAAATGAATATAACCTTGGTAATATATAATTTAATCTCTGAGACATTGATTTCTACTGATTGAGTTAAATTATTCTCTTTCCATACACATTAAACCAACGATTCTTTAACATTTTTAGTAAAATCCAAAGGACTGCTATCTAGAAAAAACATGAATATTCTATTAAAATGAATTCTTTAAAATTCAAAAATGTGTAATAATGAATATAAACAATCATAGATGGAAATTAAAAAATTCTTTACTTTTTTAGAAAACATGTATTATCAAATAAATTGGGATTTCAAATGAATATATAAAAATTGTGTATTCTATTTAAAAACATCTTCTTGAATATTTAGTACATAGAAGATGAAAAGGGCATGAAATTTTTTTTTTCTCAATAAATAACTATAAAATAATAAAATTTATATTTTTCATGAGAAATATATCTCAGTAACACTTCTTCGGAATCATAATCTTAAACAACCACCACTAACAATGATATTGTAAAACTAAACACATAACAAAATGGAATCTTTATAATTTTGAGACCGATTTATGAATAACATGAAATGTAACATATAATATAATTTTAATAATTAAAATCATGATATAACTTGTAAAAATGTATGTATATACATCTCATAAATGAATATAGGTGCATAACATAACAAATGTCCCAAAGAATAAAATTTTAGTTGAAATTCCCTTTCAATTCTTGAATTTCTTCATACATTTTCAAAACAAATGCATAAAAAATATAGGATTAGTATATGTCTATTAAATAACCAGACATATATATATTATAATATATATAAATTAATTATGGACTTTTTTTACCCAGTTATTATCAATTCCCTAGTAAAATTTCACTTTTAGTAATAATGGCTTCTGTTGTCGGGTATGTTTTGGCTGGGTATTTTCTATCATTTTGTTTTGATCATGGTTAAATCATATCAACTAATTTAAACATTATAGTAATATAATATATATTCATTATATAATTATTTATATTAATCCATTTATGTTATATATAGAAAATTAATTAAACCATTCATGGTGATTGTAGGTCGTATGAATCATGAACACTATTTTCCATTTTTTTCAACGAATGAAATAAAATAATTTTAAATACTATAATACTATAATAAAATATATTTTATTTAATAAATAACAATGATATGAAATAAATTTTACCCTTAAAAGCTTCAATGTAATGCATAAGTTACAAACGAATCACATAGCTTCAGGAGGTGGTAGCCTTTTGTACATATGATAGATGTTATTGCATTCCCACTAAATGGAGAGTACAAATTATTATGTGATATTATAAATATATAAGAATAAAAATATTATAAATAACATAAATAAACATTAAATATATTGTTATATTCATCTATGAGAGGCAGATATAGAAAAATATTAACAATAGTTTATAAGGTGGATGTTTTTCGTACACATGAACGACAATTTCATTTACAATTTCCTTGAAGAAGACAAATATGTATGTAATTAAATTAATATAATAAAATATAAATATATATTATATTTTTTTTTATTATGTTACAATATTTTATAAATATTTAAATGCATTGATAGAAAAATAAGTAAAAACATATGTTTAATAATTTTATCTCTTCTTCGGATATCATCTATACTATTGTAACTAAAGCCTTATTAGAGGGGTTTAATAATAAAAATAATGCCTCTTTGTTTTAGGGATTTAAATATGGGATACATATTTATAGTTATTTGAAAAAAAAGGATTATGGAATTTTTAATAGGTTAGGAGAGGGGAGACATTTTATAGTTTGAGGAAAGGAGACGCCTAAATTTTTTGAAAATAATAAAGTGTAATAATGGTTTTCACATCCCAAAGGAATATTTAATGGTAGATTCTAAATCCATAGTGTTTAAAAGGTATATATGTCCAAATAATGGGGATTTTAATATTTTATTGGTTATTTACCCCTTATTTCATAGTTTAACCTATAGTAAACTCATTTAAACCCTAATTGTGGTAATTATTTTTTTAGTATTTTTACAATTCATTTTGAACGAAAATTTATTTGAACACATTATATAATATTAATTATTATACTTCATAATATATAATAAATTTTACCAAATTACATGAAATTAATCATAACATTTTATGTTAAAATTATTTTTACAACTTGTACTTGAAACCCATTTTTATAGAGAATATTTAAAAAATATTTAATACTGTTTATTTAACAATTAAACATTAAATTGATTAAAATATCCTATACATGAGCAATTATAATATAATCTATCAATTTTAACATTGGAAACAATTTTTAAATAAATTTAATGTTATAATTTCATTAATATTTTAAGATGTTTTCAATAAAACCTAGTCTTTTTACTATTCATCATGAAATTAATCTGTTTAGAAACATCCCAAAAATTCCCTGTATGATAAATATTAAATATAGATTCCTAAAATAAAGATATTTTTATCAAAAAAAATGAATAGTGGGAAACAGTATTTTTATTATTTGTTCATAAAAATTAAAAATAAATATTTTTTTAGAAAAATGAATTTTTAAAACACATAATAACTTTAGTAAAAATTTTGTACATTTATGTAAATATATTTTTTTAATAAAAATATTATAATTAATATTTAATATTTTTATTCTAATATATACCTACAGGATTAATGGATAGGTTATGATAGTTATGTTTACATTAAAATAATATATGTAGTATATTGAGGATTGTTAAAACTCGGTGTTGTGTGTCAAACAAGTTTTCAAAAAATAAAAAATTTTCAAACAATTATTTCAAAAATAAATTGAGTGATAAATTATTCACCCATTAAAATTACATTCTCCCTCAATTTTCATAACCCTAATACAAATTTTTTTTGATAATACTACCACATCATATCCTCATATTCCTAAGTAGATTCTTTAAATTTGTGGTTTCACCATAAATCATTGACCAGGTGAGTGGTCTTGATTCTTTGGAATTTCTAGCTATGTTGCAGAATATCTAATGGTTATTACGAATTGTAAATATCATTCTATAGTGGTATAACCGATTATTTAAATAAATATGAATTATTTGGTACATACATGCTTAAGAGATATACATGGAACACATCTTGGACTTAGGAAAGGTTCAGTGGAAGTTCCAGTCCATAAGCTAAAATCCAGATAAGGTCAAGAATCTAAAAGGGGATAATATACCCAGGGATTAATTTCCCTTTATTTTTATATCTCATAACCATCTTCTAAGGATAAATTCATAGAATCACTGTATCACCAACTGTACACTTCAGATCACATTGGCGATTGTCGGTATAACCTTTCTACCAAATTTGTGTTATCCTTATGTATTTCTGAATTGTTTTGTCCTTCCCTTCTATTTTTTCATCTATCTTAGTACCCAATAGGTTTCATTATATAACATTATTCTAGTAATATTTATTTCTATATATATTTCAATTGAGGTATTCTTAAGAATAAATCTAAATTTTCAATTTAGTGATAATTTTTCAATGAAAACTCAACTATAGGAAGGTATTATCATGAACCAAATTTGAAATATATATAAAAAATAACCCAAAATTTCTTCAAGGGTTATAATTATTCTCTCAGACTGAATATTCTCGTGAGGATGATACATAATTTTCAAACATATTTCATATTTGGAGCTTGAAGAATGATTTTCCATAACTTTTTTGGTAAGCCTAATATCCTGATCAGATACAAATGAACAAGGTACCCCATGAAACCATACTACTCCTATAACTCGTTTTATGGAATCATTTTCTACAAAACAATATTATCTAATTGGGATGAATGTTTTCAAAACTTTATGGGGATCCAGTTTAACGCATTTTTCATTTTTTTCTATATTATTTTTGGGTATTTTGGGGAAAACTCCATGGTTATGTTTTCCCATTTATATTCTTGTATATGTAATTTTTTTTGACATCCCCTTATAATTTTTTCTCTTATTCATAACATATAAGCATTCCATGAATAACATTTTATATTTCAAAATATTTATCATTGTATTTTCCAAATGAAATTTACCTTTCATGTAGTCCAGTTGTAGAATATATACCCTTTCCTCCCTTTGGTTGGGGGTTTATGCCTCTTGGGATTTCTAGATATGATAGGTTGTCTCTCAGAATTTGTGTTATCTTTTTTCAAAACAATATTCATAAATTTCATATTATATCCCCAAAATGGAATAACCCATATTTACCTCTATATCAAAGATAATAAAATCCATAAAGGGTACCAAAACCTATAACTTATTCCCACAAAATGTAAAGGAATCCCTCCTCAATTTTTTTTTTAACTAAAACATAAAAAACTAAAGGGTTTTATTTTGATAAAAGTATCCAAAATTGCCCTTAATATCAACACATCACCTCACAAAAAATCTGAAATGGGGATTGAAGGATTTTAACATATGATCAACCCTAGACTCGTAAAAACAAGATGGTACCCATATCTATTAATTTAATATTATGTGGAAACATATACAGTTTAAAAATATAATTCATCCTTTATTAGATAAATAATATATTAATATAGAAAAAAAATTGAATAAATTATTTGGTTCATCCTTAGGATGATATAATATGAAAATTGATTTTATTATTCAAGAATCCATGTGGTGGTAGATAATAATTTCTTATAATCTCATCAAATTTCACAAAAGTATGTGTAATAAGATTTTTATATTTCACATTCACACAAAATGAAACATGAAATTCCAAATTAAGGTGTGTGGGATAAGTGATCAATTATTATAATGATTCTTTTCAACTATTTATAGTTCATAATATTTCCCTTTATTCATTTTCTATATATTTTGTTGTGACCTTCTATATTCATCATCCATTGGATTATGGAATTAATTCACATAATAACCAAACTCCAAGCCCATGATGCACTAAAATATTGGTGGTGCATTATATGTGTATCTCCCTCTATTTTCATCAATATGTAACATCATCTCATCACTTCATAAATCAATTTCCCATTGACATTCAATTATATACATAAAAAATTTTCCAGTCCCCTTTAGAAAATTTCCATCGTGTTTCCTTTCTCCCATTTACCATCAATAATATATCATCTTCTCCACACTATAGTTTTTATAATTTATTTATATTTAAATATTTAATTTGTTATTAAATTTATATTATTGATGAGAAACCTCAATATTCATTTCCATCTTGATCATACATTAAAAAATTTCTCCATATATACTGATCTCCCTTGAGGATAACTCCTTTCAAAGACTGGGTATTATTCCCCTAAAGAATTGATCATCGATAATTTGGGGTTGGATTACCATACTAATCTTGTACATCCAAAATCAAGTAAAATTTTCCACATAGGTACCAAAAGAATCATTATCCTTTAATTATATATTAAGTAATTATTTATAAATTTTTCTGAAAATAATGCAAGGAAATTACATATTTAAATACAAGCTCATAATCTCATCCCATTATATGGAGTCAAATTCATCTTGATAAATAATATTAATTAAAATTTTCCACCATTGATAAACATATCCTTTCAAATGATAGTCATCCATAATGATGTTTTCATGCTTCTAACAATGGAGAGTAGATATTATTTTGTGGTACTGATCCATTGTTTAGAAACAATTTTATTTGTAGAACCACTAATATAAGGTGGAAATTTAATCATAATGGACTCAAAAAATAATGTTTTCCTCTATTGATTATGTTGAAGTTAGGATTGATTCCTATATTAAGAATGATGTCTAAGAATAACTACGAAATTTTTCATTCCACCACCCACAACATTTTGTTTCTATATAGGATAATCATATTATTCCACATCAAATTAATCCTTAAGATGGGTCCTTTGGTCTCCATAAATTTACTCAATCTAAAATGAAAAGTGGAGTAAATAAATTCATCTTTGGGAACCACATACTCTAGAAAAAATAACTTATAGGATGTACAAATTGTGACACCTTCTTTTCAATATATGAAAACACAGGCTTAACCAGGCTAATCCATATACATAATTTATATCCATCATGATTTCTGGTAATGTTTTTTGGAATTTCCATATAATATCCCCCAATAATGTCAAACTATGTGTTTAGTAAGGCTGATTTTCATGCACCTTGTAATCATCAAGTCCAGATTAAAGCATCATTTTTTGAGTTTTTACCCCTAAGAAGAAATTATCCATAGACACATCCACATTAAGTATTCATATAGGGATGTAATTTCTAAAAAACCCATCACTCTATAATTCCCAAAAATTACAATATATTTTCATATACATAGAAATTTATTTATGGCTTTCACGAAACTTTTCTCAACCATGTTTTTAAATCATTAACTACACCTCATTATATTTCCAATTGTGAAGACCCAAACATCATGTAAAAAATATTACAACTTTACTAAATAATATTCATTACATAGATTAATGATCCACATCAGAATCCTTTAGGTCTACTTCTTTTAAAATCATGGAAACATAAACAACTAGTTAATATATTTCAACATCATATTTGACTTAGTCCCATATAACTAGAACCCTTCCTTAACATATCAAATGTAATATATATCATAAAAAACTGTGAAAATGTAAATAATAATGTGTGACCTTAGATGATAAATATGTTTATACATGGGATATATGAGTATAACATGAGTATACCGGTATGATAATTGTAACACCCCAAGCATCCCTGGTATTTTTTCCCTTTGAATAATGAAATAGCTTGCATTGTATGCAATTTAGGGATTCTAACACACCGCAACCAATCAAACAAGCCGTTATGAATAGTATTACCCACTTTTTTAAATTTTATAAATTTTATCTTTAAAATTCGACATTATTTTTGGATTCGGAATATCATAAATATCTTAGGGTGATTTTTTGGTATTTTTCTGAATACATTAAATTTTTTATGAATATTGAAAAACAATGAGTTATTGTTTAAAAAAAATTTTTAATTTAAATAATTATTATTTTTATTTAAATTAATTTTTTTTCAAAATATACACATAATACCTCTAAAAGTTCAATTTAATTCATTGAAGTCAATTTATAATAATTTTAGATATATATAAATGTTATATAAATTTTCACCGTCTTTTACCCACCTCCTAGGAGAAATTGCAAATTCACATACAACATAATTTAAACACTTTTGTGAGTGGAATTTTGAAAATATGAGAGACATGATTAATATCAAGGAGTAAAATGTTGTTCAATACGATAAAAATAATTTTTGGTGAGTAGTAACTTTTTACTTTTACTTACCACGGTTAAAATTAAAAAGGGTAATTAAGGATAAAAATGATATTATTATTTCCCTAACACATGTCCTAATTCTATTGGACAAGTATAATTCTACCAAAAAAACCTTAGATATAAAATATGAACCTCTTTGGTACGTTTGGATTAGATAAGGACACTTATTATTATTTTATTTAAACAATAGTTAAAAGAGATAAAATCAAAGTTTAATAACTAAAACATTTTTAATATAGGGGTTTCCATAAGATAAATTCGACTATAAATATTCATTATAAATATAAGTCTATTTCATACATAATGGTTTTTTAAATATATTTTTTACACATTAAATAATTTAAATTAGTTATGACACAATGATGATGTAGTAATTACCTAATTAAAGAAATATTAAAATAATTGATATTATTAATATATAAATAGATGTAATTTGAGAGTTTTCATAAATTCCAGTAATTTTCTAGGTTAATATTCCATGTTAGGGTTGTTTAGACAATTTTTTTTCTAAGTAATAATTCTATTATGAATTTAGAAAGTACAAAATACACAATAGTGTCAAAAATGACATAAAAGAGTTTTTTAAAAAAATATTATATTTTTCATTGATATTATTTTCCTAAAAATATAAGGCTTGGCCAAAGGACTTATATAGTGTTATTTGTGTCATTAATGAACCTCTTGGGGTTCTCTCGATTGTATATAGTAAGATTAATTAACATATAATATAAGAATACAAAGAGATATGTTAAATGTCAAACTATTTAACAAAGAGTTAAATCTAAAAGATAAGGTTAATATAGTGTCCCAAACCTGTCTAAAACCTATTGTTTGAGTGCTTTGTGACCCATCCCCAACATATCCTTTAAAAAATACATTTTTGAGCCATTATAAACCTAAAATGATTTTATTATAAAATAATATTTGTAGCATTTCTTAAGGTGACGATCACCCCTCTTATAAAAGGGCACTCCCCCTTTTCTATAATTCACACCTTAAAAGACATATGGCTCGGCCAAAATCTGCCCAAATAACCTCCCAAAAGTCCTCCCATAATCCTAGAGTCCTTCCATTATTCATAAAGCCAACCTATGGAGTATTTTTAATCAAATCAAAAGGAAAAACCTGAATAAGAGGTAAATATTTTATCACCTCTTTCAAGTTCCTTTCTTCTTCCAATATCAGTATTTTGGTTGTTTCCATTATAAAATAATAAATCATGTATCTCTAATATAATATTATGTTATTATGAATATGGAACAACCAAATTAATTATTCTATCCATCCTTTTAAGGAAATGTCACTATACCTGCGTACGTACGGCTTACAATCTCCATGTCATGGTGTAATTGTTATTCAATGTATTATTATTTGGATGGATATAATAATAATGTTTCATCGATGTAAATAATAACTATAACATGATAATGATTCTGTATACATGATATAACAACAAATTATATATTATTTTAATAATAAAAGAATGATATTTTCGCTCGTGCGTACATACATATTACTTTCTCCACAAACATGAATAGATTCATTCCCCATTGTATCCTTTTAAAATTAATATTCACTAGATGATTAAAATTAATTTTTAAAGACATGATATAATTATTAATATAAATAATATACATCCCATCCATAACAAATATAACTCACATAATAATGAATATAAAGGAAAACAAATCTGTTAACAACCGAAACATCGATAATACTAAGATATTATTAACACATCAATGTTGAAAGATCATATATGATATCACATTATTGTATATGATTCTTGTATAATTTAATAAAAATTATTTCACCATTATATTGTATGTTAACCTACCCTCTTCCAATTAAAATTACAAGGTAAGGGTTAATTTCACAATCTCTTCATTATTCGAGGTTGTTTATATGTAATTATCTAGTGGGACCTCTTTATCATCCACAACCATGTTTCCTAAAAATGTATTTAAAAACATTCTTACTATTTTATAGAGTATGGGATAAAGTTATTTGTAACCTTTTTTGATATTTTATAATATTTTTATTAAGAATTATTTTTGTCGCCTTTCAAACAAGGTTCTTTTAAACCTTTTCGACCAAATTAAGGTAAGAATGACTCTCTTTACTTATACGACAGGTGCAGCTATTTTCTGTCGTTATAAAATCATCGAGGCTTCCCTTACAAGCTTATAATAATATTTTCAAAGTAAATGTTTTCATTTATCATTATGTTACTTTTAAATGATTTTAAAAAATTGATATTTCTCCCAAATAGTTTTGATTTCGTCCATGTAAGCATCCTTTGATTGTTTATAAACTTATTTGAAGTTGATTTAATATGATACAAAACTTCCATATTATATTGAAGGTTTAGTGATATGTTTGACTATGGATGTTTTATTTTTATACCATTCCTGATTTACGGATAAAGTATTGACATTTCTTATTCTAATTTTAATACGAATGTTTATGTTATGTTTAAACCTATTCATATGAGAAATTCATTGGACTTAGAAAGTGATGGGTGGAGCCCACTTGAGCTCCTCGATGAATCGATAGGTCTCATGAGTCAAACTAGTGTCTTGGCACAAGGCATTGACAAATCATTATTTTTATTATTGGCACAAGGGCTTGAGTTTGTGGTTATGGCATTCTAGCATTATGCATTCCATCATTATGAAAGTGGTTATTGATATTGCATGTGATTATTCGACTAGTAGAATATAAATGTGAATAAGTAAATGGAATTATTTCATTTTATTTTTGCCATGTTATGCGGAAGTTCATGTTTAAAAGGATTTTTTAGTTATACATTGCCTTAAATTTATATGCTTATTTATGATAGTTTATGCTATATTGTAATCCTTACTGAGCATCTGAGATCACCCCTTTTTATGTATTATTTTTCTCAAGATGTGAATAAGGATCTTATGACTGATCTTTAGGGATATTATGATGGGATATGAGTGTGGACTATAGATACTATGTTGTAGGAGTAGTTTTTCATTTTATCATGTAATGTAGGACAAATGAATGTATCTAGTGTTTCCAAGGCTACTAAACTAATCGGCCTTTTGAGGCTTGATCTTTTGTGATCATTCCAATGTTATGTAATAATGCACTGAATCTGGGTAACTAGGGTCGGGGCATTACCATTTGTATCAGAGTAAGTTTAGTACAATCCTTGGAAGCTAGATTTATGTAAACTCTGATTAGATCACATAGCCCTATGATAGACTTTGAAGATAAGTATAGAAGAACTTCATAGAATTTTGGTATTATAGAGATTTTGTGAGTTTTCCAATGAATATATCCCTATCTGGATATGAGCAATAAGAGATGGCTCTGGCACAAATGTACCGAGGGGTAAAACCCAAAAACCCTACTTTAAGCTAGACTCGAACGGGAACTGGTGCACGACAACGGGCCTTGCTGCACTCTTGGTTATGACACACCTAGGGGATATGCTTAGGATAATTATCATTTTATTTAAAAACCATTTTTAAGGGTTTATGAGTATATACATCCTCAGGGAAAACATTTTTATGATTATATATTATATCCATAAACTATTTAATTTAGGTTATGTTTTTTACAGTTTTGGAATCACATATTTCGATTCATAAACTCATCTAGTTTATGCCATTATTTAGAAATGGCACCTAGTGGATGGAATGGAAACTGTATCAATGCACTCACTACATTTAGGGATTTCAATCATACTCAAGATAATTATAGTGGTGTGGGAGATACAACTCGTTTTGATCATCTTATAACTATACTGGGATAACTCACTCAGGTTATGAATAATAACCTTAACCGTATGGAGCACCCAGATCAACAACGTAGAGGATCAATGTTAGATCACTTCATGAGGCAACAACCACCGACATTCAATGGGATTACAAAGCTATTAGTAGCTGATAAATGTATAAATTTCTTAGAGAAAATATTACATGCCTTTGGGAGTAGTGAAAAAGAAAAGGTTATCATGGCTATTTACCACCTCACTAGAGATTCTGATCAATTGTGGTCATTGATTGAAAACACAATGGAAGATGATAAAGTTTCAAATATGGAATGGAGGGACTTTAAAGATATTTTGTAAGAAAAATAATTTCCTCATGACCATCGACATGATATGGAATGGAAATTTGTGAGTCTGAGGCAAAATGGGGATGAGAATGTCGCAATGTATGAGGCTAACATTACAAGGTTAGAAAGGAATGTTGTGGATTATATAAGTTCCCCAAGATGTGAGATTGATCCATTATTTGATGGGTTAAAACTATTTATCCGTCGAGTATTAGTCTCACAATCCTTCTCGTCGTACATAGATATTTTCTCATGTGCTATCAAGATAGAAAAAAAGTCACTAAGTCTTACGACTTTAAAGCAATGTAAGAGAAGAAGAGATCTGATGATCACTCTGGAAATGGAAATAAGGGGATGAAGGGAAAATTTGAATATCCATCCTCTAATAAATGTGGGAAGAAACACCTTGGTACTTTCTTGAAGGGAATGTGTGTCTGTTACAAGTGTGGTGAAAAAGGCCACAAAGCTCATGATAGTAAGGGGAAGAAAGAAGCTACCGATGTTCAATGCTACAATTGTAGGTAGATGAGACATTATGCAAATGAATATCCTATACATCAGGGGATATTACCTCATAGAAGGCCAAGGGATCATGACCAAGTTTATGCTATCACTACTACTGAGGTAGAAGCTCCCAATGAAGTGGTGGCACGTAATTTAATGGTTTCCTCAAGTTTATCAATTGCTTTATTTGATTCTGGATCATCGCATTGTTTTATATCTTCCTAGTTTGTGAAAAAATTAGATATTTATAATCTAATTTAACAAGGATGTGGTCAGTTAAAACTCTTCAGGGATGTATCATCGCAACAATGTTTTGTGAATTTGTTCCCAATAGAGCATATAAATTTTCATTATCTGCTGATCTCATCAGCATAACTATGATTGAATTTGATATAATCGTCAATATGGAATGGCATTCGGACCATGATGCGAATATTTAATGTAAGAATAAGGAGGTTACGATTTTTGAGTATGATGATAAAGAAAACCTTATTTTTAGAGTATAATCATCACCAACTGATTCTTATCTAGATCCACCTCTAGTCGCTCTATTACATTAAATTATTGGGGAGGAAGAGAATGAAATAATAATGTGTGAGGAAAGGAATGTTCAAATAGAGGATATACCTATTTTGAAAGAATATGTTTATGTGTTCCCAGAAGATTTACCTAGAAATCTTCCAGAATGAGAAATTGAGTTTTCCATTGATTTAATTCCTGGATCAAGGCCCATATCTAATAACCCTAATAGAATGGAAACTATGGAATTAGTGGAATGAAAGAAAAAAACTAAAGTTATTGATTAATAAGGGATTTAGTCTCCCTAGTGTTTCTACATGGGGAGCCTTTGTTCTTTTTGTCAAGAAGAATGATGGATCTATGAGGTTGTTCATTGACTATAGGGAGATCAATGCTATTACAATAAAGAAAAAGTATCCCCTACCTCACATTGATGATTTATTTGACCAACTGCATGGGGCTCAATAATTTTCAAAGATTGAACTTTGATCTAGATACCCTCAGTTCTGTGTGAAGAAGGATGAAATTCTGAAGACAACATTTCGAAACATGTATGATCATTAAGAGTATACAGTAAATCCTTTTAGATTGACTAATGAACCCTCTGTCTTCATGGATCTAATGAATAGTTTTTTCAAGATACTTCATGATGACTTTTTAGTGTTATTTATTGATGATATATTTGTATACTCCAAAATATACGATGATCATGAAAATCACTTGTGAATTATCCTAAAGACTCTGAGAAGACATGAATTATATTTTTAGTTTAACAAGTGTTAATTAAGGCTTCAAGAGATTTCTTTTCCAGTCCATATTGTCTTTAAGGATTGAATCTCCTTTGATTCTTCAAAGGCCATGGCAATCCAAGAATGGCCAGCAACGATGAGTATAACTTGGGTACACAGTTTTATTGGTTTATCCGGTTATTATAGACGTTTCATCTATAATTTTTCCCCATTGGATAACCCATTAACGAAGATCTCACGAAAATGGGTTAAATTTGTTTGGACAATAGAGTGTGAAGAATGTTTTCAAGAACTGAAGAGAATATTAGTCAGTACTCTTATATTGTCACAACCATCGGGGAATGATGGGTTTGTTATTTATAGTGATTCTTCAATGAAAGGACATGGTTGTGTCCATATGCAAAATGATAGGGTTACTGCCTAGGTATCATGATAGTAAAATATTCATGAGAAAAACTATCCTAATCATGATCTTTAGTTAGCAGCTATAATCTTTGATTTGAATATTTGGAGACACAATCTCTATGGTGAAAAATGTGAGATATATACCGATCACAAGAGTTTGAAGTATATTTTCTCACAAAATAACTAAACATGAGGAAAAGGCGATGGCTTGAACTATTATAGGATTATGATTTCATGATACACTACTACCCGGGGAAGGAAAATAATGAGGAAAATGCTTTTAGTAGAATGGATCATGGAGTTTTGAACAAGATTAGAGTTGAAATGGATCCTATTTTCATGGATCTAGTGAAGATGGATATGGGAATTACCATGGAAGGTGAAACATAAATACTTTTTCAAATGGTTATCAATCCATATTTACTTAATATGATAAAGAGTTCTTGGACCGATGATGAAGAATTTCAAAAGAAGATTAAAGCTGTGAATGATGAGAGATTGAGTGACTTTGTGATTGAAGATTGAATATTGAGATCTGGGAAGAGACATTGTGTTCCCGATATACCTGATCTAAAAAGGGAATTATTGGACGTTTCTCATAGTTCCAATTTCTCTACACACCATTGGATCACCAAAATGTAAAGAGATATGACGGAACATTTTTGGAGGGACAACATGAAGAGGGAGATTGCTGATTTGGTGTCAAGATGTATGGTTTTTCAATAAGTGAAAGCTGGAAGGCAACAACCTAGAGAATTCATGCAACCTCTTCCCATACCTGAGTGGAAATGGGAAAATATTATGATGGAATTTTTCATGGGACTACTAAAGACTCCTTGAAGGAATGATGCAATATGGGTCATTGTTGATCGTCTTACCAAGTCAGCCCATTTTCTTTTTATAAGGGAAGATTTACCACATGAAATTCTAGCAAGACTATATATTAATGAAGTTGGGAGACTTCATGGAGTACCATTTTCAATGGTTTCTGATCATGATCCACAATTTACATCAAGATTATGGAAATGTATTCAGAAATCCCTAGATATTGTGCTTCGTTTGAGCACTTTATACAACCCCCTAACTGATGGACAATAAAAATGGGAAATTCAAACAATAGAAGTCCTGTAGAGATCATGGTCACTTGACATTCAAGTTATGTGGGATCAATATTTACCTCTGGTATAATTTTACTATAACATTAGCTTCCATTAAATTATTCAAATAGCACCATATGAAGTATAATACAGAAATAGATGTCGCACACCAACCTATTGGGTTGATGCTGGTGAAAGAAAACACGTAGACCTAGAACATGTGGAGGAAACAATGGAAATGTTGAAGGTACTCCCAAACCACATTAAATAAGCTCAATGTAGGCAGAAGAGTTGTGCCGATAACCAAAGGAAGGATTTGGTATTTCAGGTAGGAGATCATGTTTTATTGAATGTATCTCCATGGAATGGTGTTATATGTTTCAGTAAAAAGCAAAAATTGAGTCCCAGGTATATCGGACCTTTCGAAATTATAGAAAAAATTGGGGATGTAGCTTACCGGTGGGAAATGCCTCCAAGTCTCTCCAAAGTTCACGATGTATTCCACCTATCACTATTGAGAAAATACCTATATGACCCAATACATGTACTCACTTATGAGGAAGTAGAACTGGAACCCAGTCTGTCTTATTTCGAAGAGCCTGTCAGGATTCATGATACCAGAGAAAAAGTTTGGAGAAACTGGAGACTCGTATGGTAAAAGATCTATGGAGAAACCATAATATGGAACAGGCAATGTAGGAAATTGAGCAGTATATGATGAAGAACCACCATAGTCATTTCGTGCATTAATATTATATAAATTTCAAAGATGAAAGTATTTGAATGAGGGGATAATGTAACAACCCAAGCATCCAGAGTACATTTCCATTTTAATAATGAAATGGCTTGCATTGTAAGCAACTTTGAGATTCTAGCACACCTCAACCAATTAAAATAGCTATTATTGTGCTAGTAAGTATAGTGTAAATCATTTTAAATCATCACTTAAGGGTGAAAATCCATCCATGAATTTTGTTTACCCAATGGTTAATTCTATTTTATGTGATGTTATTCCTAATGTAGTGGTGGAAGAAATAATATTTGGTCTTGAAAAATTCCAAGTGTTGGGAGAATTTTGGATATAGTGGCCTATCTCAATAATGAGATCCCTATAAGACTGATGGGATTCCAGGACCTTTTTTCATATTGGAATCATGTTAAAATTGAGCTCATAGATGTCATTCGGGATTTGGATTCATGGAAGCCTCCCCCTGGTGGCATATGCAACTGCACACACCCTAATTCCAAATATAAGTGAATCTTACTCTATTAAATAGTATATACTAATTAGTATGATTAAAATTTGATAAAATTTTATGAATAATGTGATCAACTTGAGGATTTTAGGCCTTATTCATGAGTGTATTTTGTCAGAACAACGCTTCTTAGTTAAAGGGAGATCCTCCAAGACAACTATTAATCTAGTGAAATTATATTATTATAGATAATAATGTGAATAACAATGGTTATAATATTTTAATTAATGTTGAAAATGGAAAGCCTTGTGACATGCTTGAATAGGGCATCATCTAGAAGTTTATGTCTTACATAGTGTTTTGTATGTGGTTTGTGATGTTTTTTTGGTGTTTCAACTCTCCTAATTTTTAGTGAATTTCATTTTCCTGAGATATGGGTTTTCTGATATAAGTGTGTGTTAAGATAGGGATATCCTATTTCTCTATATATCTTAATTATTTCACAAGAGTTTATTTGAGAATATTTGTCTTGATGAATCCATGAAAGGATTATCATTCCATTCATATACATGAGTAATTTTATTGTTATCTCCAAACTCCATTATATTAATGAAATTCATCACATAACCATTGGTTTTAGATGACATATTCATGGAATATTCAATGTAATGGGGAATATTTTAATTGGATTGGACAAACCATCTACTATGATATGAGTATTATTAATATTTAATTTTCAAATTATGATCACAGAGATATATATGTATTGATGGCGTGGTGATTATTAACACGAAATGGTTCTCTATAAACTCCTTGGGGTCTCTAACATCACCTTCAGGACTCTACATTTATCACTATGATATTCTGGTTTCTAAAATAGTAGGATGCATCCAATACATTAAGGGTTTCTTTTTAGCCTTCAAGGGATGAAATACCCTGGTTATTTTTCTTCTTAAATCAATTATAATGCATGTACCCTCTATTCTCAAAGTCCCGAAAATATTTGTATCTAATAATGAAAAATAACATGACTTCCATTTTTTGGGATACTCCTATGGATGGTCATTATCATTAGGATTATTGGGAACGAATTTAAAATCTCTTTGATATGGGTGTCAAAGGACATAGAAGTGTGGTTTATAGCATGTACAACATTCAAGGAAAACTACTATGGGATGTCCTAGATGGAAGATAAATAGGGGATGATTTATGGAGAAATATGAATCTAATTTGGGGATTAATAAAGGTATAATCTCCAAAAATTGGTATATGTTGAGTGGGTATATTATAGAGCTTTAACATCAGTCTCATTGGATTGTTGGGTCTAGATAAATTATCTACTAGGAGAGAAATTGGGTGGATATTCAACATCTATTAAAATATTCCGTAATTCCAAAATAACTTTTCTCAAGATTGTTATTTTTGGATTTTTTATAGAACACTACTGACCCACATCATTAAGATGTCTCCAAAAAACATTCAACTTTACACTCAAGCTGACATACATTTGATCACTGATGCCTCATAAGGGGTCATACTCATCCCTGGAGTATTGTTTTTCCATCCATAAATGTCATGGAAAGGGTTATAGAATGATTCTATAGTGAAAATAAATCCATATCATGTTTAATTATATGTTGGGTCTATATGTCCTCATAATCATCCCTGGAGTAATGCACATAACCATGAATGTGTGTATGGATCTACCAGTTCCATTTTAACCATGAAAACCTAGTCCAGGTTCAAGGAAGATGAGATGGGTGATCTCTTCAAAAATTAGGATAATTTCCCCTTAATAATGATGGTAATGTTTGGTAAAATTCTACTACCTAATTTTTAGATGGTTATTCTATTAGGTAGATGGTTCATGTGTGACACTCCTCATAATATATTAAAATGCAATATTTATTTATTATATGGTCATGTTATCATGAGAAACGGAGGTATTCTTTGAGAGTACTAGGAATTAGTGAATATTTATTTCAGTATCTTAATTGGTTGTGCTGATTCTTTTATGGAAAAGAGAAATGCTTCCAATTTGTTTTTTGAGAGTTGTGTATCCAATAATAATATCCTCATTGAGATTGATAATAATTAATGATTTATCTATAACTGTCAATGGGGAGGGTATGACCAGCCTGATATATTGTTTATCTTATATAAAAATGAACGAACCACATTAGTAACAAAAAACTAAATCACACATAGAGTGAAAATAATTATGTTCTGCACTATAATTATAGAATTTATAATCAGAGTACCCCATTATAATTAATTCAACCATGGGTTCCCATCCCCCTGAATGTGCAGATTTTGTATAGGAAGATTCCCTTGCCCTCCATTACAGTATTCCTTTTTGACATTGTTTCCCTTTATGATCTTCGTAAAAAAAATTATACTTTGAGGATTATATTATGATCAAAAGACCAAAATTTTATTCACTATTCCATGGTGAAATCCATTTTGAGTTCAAATTCAAGGAGAATGACCTTTTTTTAAAAAAATATTAAAAAATCATTAAAAACATGAAACAGAAAAAAAATTGTTTTTGGAAGTAATTTAGTATTAAAGTGAATTTTCATTGTTAAAATATGGTGACCTATAAAAGTGATTCTAATTATTTGTTAACACATCAAACATTTTAATATAAATTTTTATGTAAGTAAACTTATTTCAAAAAAATATGATACATATAAATTATATAAATTTTGAACTAAAATATGATAATTTTATATTTCAAAATAAATTTTATCAGAGAATATCAAATATCAATTAATATTTTGGTTCTTATGTTAAAAATAACTAAATTATAATGTGGAAAGTAAATATTTGATAAAATTGAAATGTTAAAGTTTATTTGTGATTAATTTATATTATATTTTATATTTATTTATTAATTGCTCCTAAATGTTTATCAAATGCCTAAATATTGGAATTCCCCATTTTTTATGTATTATTATCTTTTGTAGTCAAGAATATAAATTCTATATTATGAATTGTGAAGAATTTATTATTTTTAATGTTTTTAAAATACTTCCTTAAATTATTTTACATTTATATATGGATTTACATAATAGGTATGATAATTGATTAGTTTTTCGATATCCCAAATTTTGAATGTATGGGGTTATAAGATTGAATTATGAACTTAATTATTGTTCATACATATTTGGTGTAAGTATTATGATCAAATTTAACACTTTCTTGAGTAAATAATAAAGGATAGTGGGACATTGGGTGTGACTCTCACTAGTCATGGAGCTTACACTCTGTCTAGAAATGTGCGGGTTGGATACCAATCACAACATGCTTACTCTTGTTGGGATTTTTTATTTCATGATATTCTAGGACTACCCAAAAATTCTTTTCATGTATCTTATATATGTTATTAATTTTTATATGGTTAATTATATTTGTATTTAAATTTATGATAGTAACACATTCTATGATTTGTCTAAAGAGTTATTCATCAATATAGATTGAACATATTGATTTGGTTATTTGAATAGGTGTTGAACCCCAAATAAATAGAATAATTCATACTTATAGGACTGAAAATGATATAATATTTTTATATAGAATCCTTTTAAAAATAAAAAGTGTAATATTTATTCTAAAATAATCACTTTTCAATACCTTGATTGTTCAAACTAGTAGTTTCATATTAAATATAAGTGAAACATGGATTATATATTCTATGGAAATAAATTAATTGGGGATGATAACATGAGTTGGTTCCCTGTTATGGAATTTTATTTGTATTGCACATATCTATAAAACCCTTGGGAATGAATCATGAAGAATACTGTATAGTTAATCCATTGAGGGATTGGGAATGGAGTTTCCCAACCATCTATCTTAGATAAATATATCATATTATTCTCATTGTGGACTATGTAAATATCCATTTGATGTTATAGAAACAAACATATATGATGTAATATTCTAAATATTGATATTATCCCAACAATTTAAAACTTATAAATTAAAAAAATTCATTATTTTAGTGGGAACACGTTGAATTAAATGCCATAGTAAAGGAATGTAAATTATGATACTCATCTAACAACTTTTTATGTTAAAGATAAAATGGAATCATTATTATCAAACATAACATTCAGAAAAATTATATAGTGAGACAATAGTAATATAATAATAATTTTAGGCTAGTATAGAAACATATGAATTGGTCATAATCATGTGGGAATGTTATATTTATTTGAAAACCCCCTAAATGGGAAACCAAATAGTGAATTCATTTCTATAAAATATATGGATATTTATGATAAGTATGAAAATTCTTCACTAGAATTATTCATTCACATTATCATTTCTATGGATACAATGTTATGGAAGGATATTAAAAACATGGGATATGTTCAATATGATAGAAACCCAAAATTTTTAAAATGAGTGACTAGAATTGCATGAGGACAACAAGTTGTTGATGTTTATTTTTTTGTATAATATAATGAAAAGATTATAATTATAAACTTATGTACTCAATATTAATGGGAATATAAATCACTTATAGGGCCGTAGATGACATCTTAGTAATGATCGAGACACTTATATTACTAAAAAACGCATCTTGAAAGGATTTGATTGTTTATTTTAAATTAAAATATGAATACATTGAATAAAATTTTGCCAAATCTACATAATAGGTTAAGAATTTTAGATAGATATATAGGATCACTAGTTTCATGTTCGTGATGATGGTACAAAAAGGAACATGTAAAATTTTTAGAGAGAAATAAAATAAAATAGGTCGTAAAGAAACAACATCAATAACTATATTGCAGAAAAAAGAAGGAAAAAAGTTCAATTAGGAAAAATGGGTTCCTTGAAGGAGGAAATATCCAAAATACCCAAAGGGGTAATGAATCTTAATTGATATTCCATATCACCTATAATGTTAAATAATTTAATTATTCTATTTTTAAGGGTATATAATATGAAAAATATAATAAATAATTTGTTGTGATATGTTTAGAAGTTAAAAATTGAAAAAAAAAATATAATAGATAAATCTTGAACTTCTCATTCGATGAATAAAAAATAGTAGTACATCAAGGGAATGTAGCTATTGGACTAATTCAATGAGTGGATGAATATAGACTAAAATATGTTCATTTTAAATCCCATGTTTTTCTTTTATCTAATAATCGATTCATATAACCAAAATTTTTCTATGATTAAATGAAATGATCATTTGATACACATGGATTATTATTAATCATATTAAATAATTTCATTGAAAATTAAATAAGGATAGAACGGTTTTTATTAGTTAAATGATTTCATTCCAAGATATTTGGTAAAATATGATACAAATATTCCATGTCACCTACAATGGAATATTTTAAATATTAAATTATTTTTTGAAAATTAATCACCAAACCCATACAAATCCGTATATGATATAAAAACAATATTTTACAAAATATATATTACCACTAAATAAAATAAGTGTTATTTTATGACGCAAAATATTTCATGTATCTTAGCAAGATATTAAGATGTGAATATAGTTTCTATGCTACTAGTGGGAGTATATTTGTACTTCTTGATCCCCAAATGTAATAAACAAAATATTTTACAAATATTAATTAATAGTAAATATAACTTAATTTCCAAAATTCGCTTCCAGTATATTTTTAAAGATAAATCTAAGGAATTTAATTTATTTATCATGAAAAAGTGTAAGTCACTTAATATTGTAAAATATGTTAGTATTTGATGGCAAGAGAGATATAAATGTGATGAATTTTATATTTTTATAATGATCATAAATGAAATTTTTGAATAAAAATGTTCCAATATGATGCTAATGAACTCAAAATCAATTCCTGGTAGATATAAAGAGTTTATAACATCATAAAATTTTATTTAGAAATGTAACTATTTTTAAATACTATGTTTAAAAAATTGAACATTATGAATGTATTTATTGGTCTTCATATTATTCAAATTATCATTGTTCAAAGATGTTTCTTACTAAAATACTTATCACGTGGGTGGTATCAAATTTTCACATAGATATGTGACATAAATTATATATAAATATAATGATTTTAATAAAACACAAAATGTTTAGAGAACGTAATGCCGCTCTAGAGGATTATCAATTGAGATATGATAATAAGTGTTATTAAGAATGGTTTTATAAATATTTTTAAAAAGTTTATTAATATAAAATGTATCATGTTATATATAATATAATTTCCACATTATCATTCTTTAATATTTGATGATCATTTTATGTGAAGTAAAATAAAAATTTACCCCTAAAAGTATGTCATTTTTTTATCCCTTTCTAATGTTTTTCATGGAGTATTAAATGATATGATGAAATTTTATGGTTATTTTGAGTATTATTTTTTATAGAGGCAAACAATATAGTCATGATTCATAAATTTAGTTTAGTGGGTTGGTTGACTTACCATGTATACAACATAGTGTGTTATACACTAACTTTGGTATAATTGGGATTAATGTTTCAAATTTATTCTATATACATAAGGATAAAATGATAATTTTCATGATATATGTTACACCAAAATATTTTTGGGGGTTTTTCTATTTAAATAATTTTAATTTATCTGATATCATTTTTTACATGTGATGTAGTGTTTAAATGAATCATGATATACTATTGATATATGATTATTAATATTTATAGTAATTTCCTATAATTTATATTGGTTTGTATGAATAAGACAAAATAAATTTTTAAAAAATAACGTTTTTATAAATTATGAAATGTAATTAAATTTTTTCAATTAGTAATAAATGAAAATAATATCATTTTAAAGTACAAAATATACGATTTTATAAAAAAATAGTTTTTATGAATGAAACTGCTTTTTACCATAATGGATTTAATTAATAACTATTGATGTAAAATTTTAGTGATATTGTAAATAATATATTAAATAGAATATTCTAACATTCTATCACTGGTTATTCCTTAGTATTGAATGGAAATTAATTCAATTTTATACAAACAAATGATTTTTTCTAAATACAGTTTTCATTTAATTTTTCTTGCATATTTTAAAATGAATCTACAAATCATAGAGGAATTTTATTTGATAAAATGATTTCCATATTTATAATCAGTATGTAAATTTTTTTAAATGATACATCTTTCATTTTTTTCATAATTAATAGTCACTATGGTAAATATTTGTCACCTAAATTGAGGATAAAATGGGGTAACAAGAGGTTAAACCTAATGATATGACCTAGAATATAATTTAAAATATTATATATTTTATGGTTATAGAGATCTAGGGCATACGTTATATTTTCTTTTTAATTTTTGTTTCCTTGGATTCACATTCACATAAACATGAATTTATTTTATTTTAATGTTTTATGTATTTAAAAGTGTTCCACTCCCCTCACTTATAAATGGGAAACTCTTTTTCACTCTTATACATAAAACATGAGACCTTATTCAAAACCACAATATAACAAAATAATCACAAAACATACTTATCGGTGACGTTGAGGGGTTGATCATCCCTAAAGTCTTGTACAAAATTCCTTATGGTTATTCTCAAATGAGGATACATGAAGAGAAGGTATATGATCAAAAAAATTCACATTAATTTATTCTTAGAAAATGGAAAAATGGTAATATAACTCTTTTATGGCGATTTTTTCATATTATTTATTATAATTAAATTTTTTTCCAATGGTATTGCCATTTTATTGCTCATTCACATTTGTTGGAAAATTATATCATCGCACCTGTATAGATGTGGTCTATCATCCCCATGAAGCGATGTGATTTTTACATTTACCTTTTTCATGGATGGTCATAATAATAAATTTAATTAATATGTGTCATATAATTACTCTTTTTAAAAGAAAATTGTTATATAATAATAATTGTTTTCTGCAATCAAAATTTTAAAACATAGCTTTTGTGTATGTATGGACTACCGTATCCATGAAGTGATGTGTTTAATTTTTCATCACCGGATTATATGAATGGATATAAAAGATTACATAATGATTAAAAAAGATAAATATTTCATGATTAATAGTTTTAATACTATTTAACTCTAACCAAAGGTCATGTACAAGAATCATCTAACCAAAACATTCACTGAAATAAGTTAATATTTCTTATTGAATTTTATTTTAATGATGTTTTCTAATAATTTTTTAATTGGAAACTAAAAAAATTATATCATATAAAAAAAGTAACATAAATTTGGGTATATATTTATAATAATTCTAAATTTATTATATATGATATTATGATCATGTAAAAAACAAAGGACCGGAGGTATTCTTTATTACCTAGGGAACATAATTAGATGAAAGGGTGATATCATATGCTGAGTACTAGTAAACCAGGGTAATATCAATGATCAAATAATAATAACTTGAGAACAAGGGTTTGATAACATGATATTAACATTTCAAAACAATAAAACGAATATAATATATCATAATCCTGAGTCACGACATAAATATTGGTAGTTCATAAGACATGAATCTTAAAGGAATCACGGAAGATGAGCCATGATAGTATAATAGTGTCATGATATATCAATAAATATTATCATAAATCATGATTAATGTTTTACAGGTTTAGGTTCACAAACCATTCCAGTCATTTTTTTCTCATCATATATCCATATTTGAAAAATTACTTAGGGGGATATATATAATTATTGACCACTGAATCATAATGAAAATCTTACACACGTGTTCCATAGGATCATAAATCATTAATCATATCAAAACCCATGAAACATAAATGGGTATAATAAATATTTCATCATTTCATCATACCATAACCCTTAGAAAATAAACAGGTTTCATAACATAGTGAACACATGGGAAAGATATAATATTCATCGAATCATTTGAAAATAATTAGCATAATAAGTCATCCAACCAAATATATTTGATGGAATTAATTTATCATATCCTGAGTAAATCAAAACTAACATTAAGGATTATGTAATGGATTAAAAATTCTATTTAAAGGTCATTGAAACTTTTAGTAGGAAAATATATTTTTTCTTTGAAATCACTTATTCAACTAAGTATAATTACACAAGCATTAATGAATTTTTTTTCAATGAAATGTATATTGAATTTTTTTTAAAATAAGCTTTGAATCATTGAGTGTTAATGATTGCAGTAAATTCTATTTATGTCATATATGAAAAAATAAATCCGTTAATTTAACTATTGTAAAATAAATAAAATTTATCTCATACATAAATTGAAAATAATATTCCCTTAAAAAATAAAAACTGAATAATGGGTAAAATAAATTTTAAAAATTATATGAGAAAAGTTAAAATTTTCATGAAAACATTATTAGAAAATTCAGAAAAGGAAGAAAAAGTTTCTTTCAAGCGAGGAGATAAATAAAGGTGGTTTTCATTAAAAGTGTTCTTCTAATATCTTGAGTACATAAATTGAGTGAAATGAAAATAAAACATGTGTTGTCAATAAATAATAATATTAGTAAAAATTTAATTAGTTTCATGAGAAGTATTTCAAAATATTTAATGATCTAAATCTTAATCATAAACAATCTCGAAAAACAACATGATTGTAACATAAAACCCCTAACATGTGTTGGATATTGTTTAAAATCACACTATACACTTTTATAATACATTCAAATATATGGTACTTTTATACCAAATTTATAAACATTTTTTTCATTTAATATATAATCCAAATATAACATTCCATCACCAATTTATTAATAATATCTTATGGAAATCAACTTTTCTGGGTGTCAACTATTTTATTCATTCATGCGTATTTTAGTTTGATAGTTCTGGTACTTGTTCATTGAGTATGGTTCCATAATCCATATAATGTAAATAATTATATAAATAACATATATATTCAATATATATATTTAGATTCAACCATAAATTTTATGACTGGAAAAAATAAATACAGTGTTTCTAGAGACAATAGGTCATATATACACAGGAAAACTATTTTCAATTTTTTATAGAAGTAATGAAATAAAGTTAAACAGTAATTAATATTTTTAGAATTATCATTATACAATATATATCATATATATTAATTAAATTCATTGTTACTTCCATTTAGGTAAACTGTAAATTAAAAAAATCACATCGTATACTGGAGGTGGTAGCCCGCACAAATTCCTGATCATTGTAAAAAATTTACAATGGTCCAGAAAGATAGTAGGTAGATATGAAATTATATTTCTAGGAGAATAATTATTCCAAAAATATCATATATAAATTTCTATCCCATCATAATATCAATTCATAAAATATGGTGATATAAAATGAATTTTATTAGTAGTGGAGACATTAAGTCATATGTACCCATCATCGATACATTCACTTCCAAACTTAGGTAAATAGGTAGAAAATATGATTTTATAATCATAATAAAATTTTGGTTTATTTATTAATGTAAATTTATTATTTATAAAGAATATTAATTTTTAAACAAGGTTAGGAATAATTAAAATGAATGTTATATGTTAAGGTTAAAGTCTCTTCATTGAAAAAACACCTTTCATTATCAACATAAAGACCCTAGGGATTGTTTTTCTATGAAACTTTCCTCTAGAATTTGTCTACGGGAGTTTTGAAGAGAATTTTGATGTAATTTTTTTATCTATAATACTCAATGTGGTGTGAATATGAAAAAGAATAGGTGTCTTTTTATAATTGATATGATGGGAACTCTTTGGAATTCATAAATGATTGAAATATAATTAGTCATTCTCTTGTGAAATGATTCCAAATAAATATGGATTCAGTTATAAGGTTTTCTGGGGGTTTAATACCATTATCAAAATAATTTTTTACATGTTTAAGCGGGTTTTATAACCTTTTCATTTAGTTTACCCCATTATTTAACCTATCTTAACATTAATCGTGGTAACATATTTTTTACACTTAAAGGGTTATAATATTAAATATAATTGGAAAATTATATAAAAAATTCAAATGGTTGAATTTTTTTAAAAAACTATTATCTTTATTATCAAATTTTAGGATTTTTTAAATAATATAACAAAATATATTTTTGATAAAATATCATTAATGTTAATTTTGACAATATTCATTTAATTTGACATAAATATCATAAATAAAACATGTCACTTGAATATAATCCTTAAACACAACCCTAATATGTCATATTCACCTATAAAATTGGTGAACCACGATACCTAAATTCAAAATATATTACATTTAATATTATTAAAATTATATATTTTATTTTTTTAGTTGAAGAAATATTGCGATGAGGTTTTATAATAATTTAATGAAATTATATAATTATAAATATTATAAATAAATTCTCATAATCAATATAATGTAACAATTTTCAAGATAGAGATTTATATTCATTTATAACTAGATTTTTTTCTCTATAAGAATATATCATAAATATTTTAAGGCAAGAGAGTGATATTTTCTTATTTTCTTTACATTATGTTTTATATGGGACATTTAATAAGAAAAGTGTCCCATTAATAATTAAAATTATATTGTAGGATGATATGGGTTGAATTTAACTCATCAAATAATAATTAGTTCAAAAATTTTGTCCTAACATTTAGTTTTACACCGGTTTATCCAAATTTATCTTTTACTAAGGTGATAAATTTTACTAAGGTTGTTATTAATATTGAATTAAAAAAGGGAAATATTTTAAAAAAGTATCTTCCTAATAAAAAACACTAAATTATTTTTTTGAAATTATATTTTTATATGTAATAAAATTTAATTTTAATATATGTGTGAAAAATGGGATGAAAAACTCTTATTAAAAAATGCATTTCAAGCATAAATCTAGATATATTCCTATCCAATGCCAAGAAAAATATTAGATAAATTATGAAACATTTGATACGATATAAATTTTTTGAATTTCATTAAAATATTTCCTCAACAGTTAGTCATTTAATTTATTAATAAAAAATACATTTCATGCATAAAAAACCTGCTTCCAAAAATATATCTCTATTACATTGAATTAATTTTTATTATTTTTTATAATTTACAGATACTTAAAATTTCATTTTATGCATATGTAAAACATTATTTTTTTCATAATTTAGTTATTCATATTCAATCCCTTTAGTTCAATGGGTAATCGATAACATTCACACAATAATATTTTAATAAAATATTGTGGTTTATTTCAACATGATGTTGTCTGTATTGTATCCTATCGAATAAATAAAATTATATAACGTGAAATATTTTATATAATATCAATGTTTTAGAAAAACAATTGAAATTATACTAGGAATTCATTATGGTTTTGTATATTAATGAGGATAGTAGTGGTACCTAAGAGAAACATTTTACAAGACTTCCATTGTATTATTATATTTTTATCAGCGATCCATAAAAAATTTATCATTTCTTATTGTTCTTAAAAGAAATTATGAGAAATAAACTAGTAAAAAGGAAATCAATTATTTATAATGATATTATTTTATGTAATATCATAGTAGAAATGTATACTGGTATTCACATCATTCTAATTTTTTTATTAGTAGATAATGATAGATTTTCAAGGAAATTATATTAGTAAAAACCATGAATGAAAGACAATGAATCATTTTTAATTCTTGATGTGGGAAAGAATATTGATGGAAGTTATCTCCAAGGGGATGTTAATTAATTAAAATATGGAAAGTCTGTCGATAAATTATCTAAATATCAAATAGCTGTAAATATATGATATAATGAATGGAATGGGGAAACAAATTGTTTAATGTACCTCCCACATTTCAATCCTTTAACTACATGGTGTATGGGAATTATTCCAACTACTTCTCGAATCCAATGTAAAATAAAGAAAACCACATCCATAACCACTTAATCCATTTTTTAAACTGATTTCCACGGTTACCACAACAACTGAAATAGATTATAACAACAAATTAGGTAAATTTACAATTATCAACCTTTCTTGAACTACAAATTACCTAACTTATTCTTGTTCAACCAGATATTTCATTTTTTAATAATTATCTACGTGTGTCATAATATGACCTCAATGATTATATTTATATTATTCAATGAATACTTATAATGTCATGATGATGAAATATCAAGTATATATCTCTTCTCTAATAAATTTTTTATGGTAATGTGATTCCTGAAAACAACGTGATTCTTCCTCTAGTATAAATGAATGATATTTTTGGGAATGGAATAAAATTATTTAAATAGATTCTATATTAATTTCCCAGGTAAGGGATTTTACATTTGATAATCCAAATTGACCTATTATCAACATTGGTTTCAGGGATTAATAAGAACTTATAATGTAAATTCATGAGGTGTTATGATTCTTACTATATATTCAAGAATTATATATATATATCAAATGGATGAGAATAAACTCATCATTAATGATATTCATATTGTCCCGGATTTGGATTATGTATTTCAAGTTGAATATTAATGTCATTCCACAACATATAATTTTGATTATTTCGTATAACTCATACCTGGTAGTATAACTATTTCAAAGACTATATATAAAATGTATCATTTTGAGTTGTAGGTTATAAAAAAGAAACTATAGGAGAATATAGTAATGGTATTGATAAACTCATTTATATCACCAAGGGGTTCCCCTAATCTTTCATTTGAAAAATAAATTTGGATGAATGCATGTTTACAAAGAGTATAGAGAACATACCTAGATAACTATCAATAAATGGTATCATCTACCCCATATTGACTTGTTTTATCAACTGTGTGGATCTCAATAATTTTCTACGATTGACCTTTTTATGAATATCATCAATTGAGTGTCACAAAAGATGATATACTGATGACAAACTTCCATTTCAGGTTTGATAATTATGAATTTATTTTGATGCCTTTTGGACTTACCAATCCCCCTTCTATATTTTTGGATTTAATGAATACTGTATATAGAGATTTCCTCGATTATTTTTGGTAGTATTTTATGATGATATTATTATATATTTAAATATTAAGGAAGTGAATGAAAATAAATTGGTGATTTTATTAAAAACATTAAGTATGAGATGTTATATTTCGAGTTTAGAATGTCTGAATATGGATACATTATATTTACTTTGTGGGTAATATAATTTCAATTGAGGATATATTGATGGATACTTCAAAAAGGTATCTTATTGAGATATATCCCATACCTACTAAAATGAATAAATATGGTAACATTCATTGACTTTTGGGAAGCAATATATGATTCAAAGAAGTTTATCAGTATTATCTAATCTCAAAACCATATTTACATGGAAGGGATCCGATTACTTTTTTTAAAACTAATGTGAAAAAAAGTTCAGGGAACTAAATAGATTGATGATTAGTGAATCTTCCATCACTTTTTCTTATAGTGGAGAAATATTATTAATCCATGGAGTTGGGTCATGGAATATTCTGGGATGTGTTCTCAGAAATTATTATTAATTGATTTCTTATACCTCATGCAAACTAAAAATGTATGATTAATATTTCATGACTTGTGATTCTAATTTACCATTTTTAATATCTGAATTAAAAACATAGAGGCATTTCCTTCATGGTAAAAAATTTTATATATATATATTGATCATAAAATATTGAAGTATATATTCACAAAAATAGATTTAAATATGAACTAAAGGTGATGGTTAGATTTGATTAGTGATTTTAACCACTCAATACATTACCACCCTCTGAAGAAGAATAAAGTTATTAGTAACAACCCTGATCCTAGTATCCCAAATCTTGTTTTGTTCCATATTACATTGGAAAATATAAATGATTCAGAAACCAAAGAAATGAATAGTATATATTTTTTTAAAACAAATTACATAAACTATACCCACTTAACATTTTTAATAGAAAATGAAACGTAATACATTAAAAAATAAAATTCTTAGTATCCTTGAAATCACAATCAAAGGATTCCTCTTTATAACCTAGGTAAAGGAAAAAAATAATGGTGAGATAAAATTCATAGTAATATTTCAGTATATTGGAAGATATCATGAGTCAATAATGATAATAAACATGGAATGGTAGAAAATTTAACACATGTTAAACATAAATATCTAGATGAGGCATAATCAATATGGAAATGAAAATAACTAAAACAAATCACATCTAATCAATAATCTAATATTGAAATGAATCCATAAATAATTTAATAGAATGAATCTCATGGATAGCAATAATTAATAAATTATCAGTGAATTAAATTTTTAAATAATGGGCGTCATGTCAATTAGGCACATGGAAGATTCACTTTCATGACCATTCACACGATGGTTTAAAACATATCGTCTAGAAACCCATCTGATTTAGAAAACTGATTCATCTCATGAGACAACTGATGCATCAGGGGGATTAATTTTAATGATCCAAAATATATTTTATACACATAAAAATCATTACAATTATATTTACCAATATATTTAACTTATAATCAATGTTACTTATGAAAATTCTATATCGAGTGAAAGATATATATTTTTCAATATTTCTTAAGATAATAGAAAAAAATTCAGAGTAAAAACCATATGTAAAAATGGAATATGTTTTTGGAAATAATAATTTCCATTACATTAGAATATGTATACATAATATAAATTTAACTTTAAATGACAAATGATTATGATAAACTATTCAATTTAACATAAAGCTAACAATCACAAATTAATGTCATATTTTATAATAACTTTTAGAAATTTTAAATTTTCATGTAAAATCCCCATTTATGAAATAATTTAAATTAGAACATAAGTATAAAAAATGAATGAATCATGATATTACATGTCAATGTTGATTTATATACACCACATCAAAGGTAATTGGTTCATAATTACAAATTAGTTTGAATGGAATGAAAATTGAGACGAATACATTTATATTATGATTCCTTTTATAAGAATGATTTGTAAAATACCATATAATTGTATAAGGAATGTTATTAAATTAAAAAAGACGAATATTAATATTTATAATATCATATATGGTTCTTTTAAAAAAACAATCCCCTATTTTTTAATAATCTCTCGTATCTTTCATTTTTTCGTGTGTCAGATTCCTTGTTTTTTTATTATGTATTGACTTCATATTTTTTTCCAAGTGTACATCATTATTTTATCATCTCAAAAATTTAAATCATGATTAAGATATCAAATATATTCAGTATATATTTATTTTTGGTAATCCATAATATTTACTGATATTAAATTAAATGCACCATTCATGGAGATGGTAGGCCACATAAAGGCATGCACACATCTACCATTTTCATGTCATATTAAAGTATGAAATGAAAATGATATATATATCTATATAATCAATATATTATAATATTTATTCCATATAAGACCCATATTTTCAATGAAACCATCTTAAATACATTCAGGTAACGTATGAATGAATCTGATCGCTTCCTGAGGTGGTAGTCCTCCGTACAGACGAACAATGTTATCATATTCCAAAAATGGTAATTCTAAAGGTATGTGTTACATAATAATTACAGAAGAATAAATCTATCATTAATATAAAATTTATCATATATAAAAATAATTTCCATCATCACCCCCATCCTTGATCGATGGTAATGGGATAAAGAATGACATCGGTTCGTGAGGTGGTAGTCCACCGTAGTCATGAGAAAAAAATTTGTAACACTTTTTATTGATGTGGGATATTTTTTTGTCATATAAATAACCTTATAACATATAATTAAAATGAAGATACCAATTTTACTATATAATCATCATATTAATGTACTTAAATGAGTTATATAATGAAATAAAATAAAACGCTTTTAGAAAAGAATTACCTATTCTCTGGGTATCCACCATAGATTTTAACTAATTCCTTCAAAAGATTGATTTATATACACTATATAAGGAATTTAGTATGAGTTAAAGGGAAATTTGGAAGTTATTTGGGAAGGTATTGTATGAACCTATTTGGCTTGCCGGAGTGAAGAGTAGGGTGGCCTTTTATAAGTGGTGGACAAGACAAACATGGTATTTTTTAAAACAATTTAGGTTCAATAACCTTTTTATAGAAAAATTGCTTTACTATTTCCCAAAATTCTATAAATAATGGGTTAACTTAGAAATATTTCCATCCGAATGGAATATGAATTTTTTTGGAATATACTTATGAATTAGATTTTATTTTTAGCCACTAAGTAAACAAGTTTTTCCTTAATCGTTGTAATTAATTTTACCTATTTTTACAAATCACAATGTTGAATAATTATTATATAATTAATATTAATTATATATTATAGTAATTAAAACTATATAATCTAGGATTCCAAATACAATTCAAAATTTTGGAAAAGTTAATTTAATATTAACCCAGCAGAGGGAATCAGAAAGCGAGTTTTAAAAGTGATAATGTTCAAAAGATTACAGGTTTTTTATATCTAAATGTAATATAAAAATTATTATAATCACATAAATTGGATTAATATATGTTTTATTGAACTAATTTTACACTAGAAAAAATTTAAAATATATTATATCATTATATAAAATTTATATTGAAGGGTATTTTTCAATTAAAATTTAGTATTTTTCAATTTTTATCAAAAAATGAAACATCTAAGGAAAATACCAAAAATTTAGAATTATATAAATTTGAAATTAATCATTCCTAAATAAAATTTATATTTGAAAATAAATTTTTTAGATGTTTTAAAATTTTTATTTTAAAACACACTCCATTATAAATTAGCAAAACAGAATTTAGAAAAATATGTCTTTTATGTATAAAAATGGATTTTTTCTTGACATATTGCAATAAAATATATTGTATGAATGTAAATAATAAATATTGACTATATAATATATAACATTCAATAATATCATTAACTAATTGTAATGAATTTAATTTATTATGATAAACCACCTTTTATGCATAAAAATAGATCTTTATATAGATATTATAATTATATTTAATTGGATATAAAATTTCTTAATAATTTTTTGATAATAGAGGAATTAAACAATATATTTTAATATGTTATTAATTATATTAATACCCAATAATTAAAATTCTACATTATATCTTATTATTTTAGTTAATGATATTTTAATAATATATGGTAGTTCGGTAAAACTCGTTCTTGCATGCAAGACAAGATATTGAGGAATGGAGTGATTTCATGTAATGAAATAAATATATGTGTTGCATGGATTGAAAGGTATATCAAAAAAATTAAAATTATTATAAAATGAAAATATTTTAAAGTATTTTTTTGTTACATGGTTGATGCACTTAGTTGGAAAAATCAAGATAATTTATCCATGATGTGGATTTAAAGAGATCCAATACTTATGGATATATAAAGAATGTACATTAATATCATAAATAAAGAAAGATCATATCTTTCTCAGATGAATATTCTACCATAAATCCATGTGAGTAATAAAGAGTCCCATAAAGAAGATGTGGAATTATATTAGAATACTTGGATAGTTGATGAGCTCAGCAATGATTTTAAAGAAATGATAAGGTTATGGAACTGAGTATGTATCATTTTATGCTAGATTTGATGAAGGAGTTTTTGGAGGACGCTCATTGATCATTATTCTCTATTCATACAGTAATTACGAAGATAACTAGAGATCAAAAGGTGTGTTTCTGGATAGACAACTTGTAAAGTGATATTGTAGTGTATGTATCTTGGTTCATAATACTCCCAAAATTTAATTCTAAGAGACATAATTCTAAGGGGATGTTACAATGATTACCCATACCCAATGGTATTCGGAAAACATCACCATGGAAGTCTTCATGGGAATCACCATATAATATAAAGGGATAAATTAAATTTGGGTGTTTGTTTACCACCATACAAAATGAGTATATTATATACTAGATATGATATTCTTTTGATCAATTAGTAGGGGAAAAAATTAATTAAGTGGTATCATTTCATAGAGTACCACTCTCAATTTTACATGATAATGTTATTAGGTTTAACTCAATGTTAAATATAATTATTTAATAATATTTGAATACAGAGATGAACTTTAGTTCTATATATCACATTCATACAGATGGTCAGTCTATGATGACTATTTAAACACAATAATATGTGATTATATATTGTTCTATTGATATTAAATGTTGTTTAGATCAAATACATTATTTTGTAGAGTTTTCATGTAACAATATCTTTCACTCAAGAATTCACATGGCTCTTTATGACGACCTATACAGAAGGTGTAAGAACATGGTTCTTATTCATGAGGTATGGGTTTTTTCTTTTTCTTTTTCCATAAGCTTCTTCAAGAAAATAAGGAAAATGGGGGAAAATATGAAATTTTATGGGTACACGCCGTGTGATTTTATACACGCCGTGTAATTTGGTCGTGTGGGATGAGAATACAGGGCGTGTAGGCCTATCAGTGATGAAGGGTATCAAAACAGACTACACGGCATGTACATAGTATATACATGTCATGTAATCAGTTGGCAGGTGAACAGTAAGGCAATGGGATTAGTTACCAGTGGAACAATAGTACACACCATGTACATAGAAATACATGATGTGTAATCATGTCAATAGAAGAATAGTGAGGCAATGGAAAGTGGCCGCTATAGGAACAATTAAAAAATGGAAAGTGCATGTCATGTAATTGAGATTACACATTGTGTGGTTATGTTTTTTTTTCTTAAAACTGTCCATAACCACCTCTTTCGTTATTGGAAGCATAGAACGCCCGAGAGCCGCGAGAGAGAAGGCCGGATCTTGGAAGAGCTCTTGAGCGCCCATCGGGACTCTGATTCCATTTCCAATGATCTCGTTTGAACTATGCGGGTGATTTCTTCCTTCTCCTTGTGTCTCTCCTTCCTATTATTTCCTGACAAGATGTTATTTGAGTTTGAAATGGTATACATCTATCCGACATCTACATCGTTCTTAGTAGATTCGGGAGACATCATTCACGTATATCGATTAGAGGAGATAGAGGCTGGTGGTCTGGTATCAATTTCCAAATGTTGAGTTCTTTTGTGTACCGTTGTGCTACCACCCATGTTTGGGGTGTCATATGGATGAGGCCTTAGATGATAAGATATTTATAATTGCATAGATAATCTATTTAAAAATATAATCTACTATTTGGGATCACTGCATGAATCTAGGTCCACCCCGTGGGTTTGTTTCCCATGTTTAGTCATTTGTCCATGATACCCGTGGGTATGCTGTAATGATAGCATGTTTTCGGTTTTCTTGAGAGGAAGCATATTTATTTCATGGTTATGTGTTGGGATTGGCCATGTTACTTTCTTAGCCTGAGGGCAGTGTTTTTCTTAGCCTGAGGGTAGTGTTTTGTTTACCCTAAGGTTTGTGTTTCGTTTAGCCTAATGGAAACTCTTCTCATGCCTGTGGGTAGTATATTTTGTGCCTGAGGGTGAAATCTCATATTCCTGAGGGCGATATTTGTTATGTCTATGGGTAGTCATCTGCGGGTTCGGATTCTGATTGCCTGAGGGGGAGGATTTTCTTGTTTGAGGACAATGTTTCCTTTGAATATTCATTGTGGGGATTTCTTATATTGTACCTACCAAGATAAAGCAAAATATTGGAATTGAAAAATAATAAATAGAATGGTAATGTAACTGGTATATATTATTACTTTTGAGTACTACATAGTTACAAAATTTTGTTATTGCACACTTTTGTTGCACATTCTCACTGACAGATGGGCACATGCCTTTGGTGGTTTCCTATTGGGATATATTTCTCACAAATTGTTTGGGTCATCTTGGGACAAAACGGATTATATTGTTGTAGGTGTTGATATGGGATAGGGTCCCTATACAAGTACATGATTGTTGCAGTGGAGTTGGAGAGCATGGGACCGAGCTTAGACTTGCGATGTTGTTGAGTTCCTAGTGCACTGCTTTAGTTTGCTTTGTTGTACTTAGTAAATTGTAATGTATTGTATTTTATTGCAGTGTATCTTGTTTTTAATTCTTTCATATACATAGGAAAAACTACATCATTATATATATTGGACTTTTGGTTATTTTTTTCAGTACCACTGTCCTTTCAAATTGGTATTGTTACTTATTCCTCTTTTGGTTTGTTTGTATTTTTCCATTGTGCTAAACTTTGACAAAGGAGGTCATAGTTTCCCCAATATTAGACCTAGGCCCTTGCTGATAGTTGGAAGCCTTTGGCATTTGTGGAAAGTCACTTGAGGTCTTGTGACCAACTAGGTTTGGGGCACCCGTTGTGTGGCTTTTGGAACATGGACTTTACAAAGTGGTATCAAAGGAATTTCTTTTATTATTGTATTACTGTTTAGAGACTATATCTATTGATACGATGGAATAGGTACTTGGTAACATGTTGTTCCCAGGAGTATCTAACTCGTGTACATGGAAAATCCAATTTACCTCGTGTTGCAATTTTACTGATTTTGCACTTTACAGTTGATCAGATTTTCCCTCTTTGGTGACACAATTGTGGGGTACTGTTTATATTTTATACATGGGTTCCATTTAGTTTCAACCTGATGAGATGAGGGTATGTCATTCCACGAATCATTTAGGCATATGTTAGAATCAAATGCCAGGCATAGTTTTCATGCCACATAAGTGCTTTAGAAATTGCATGTTGTTGTGATAGATGATGTGCTAGAAAATTCATGATGTTGTGATAGGTACATTGTTAGATACACCTACAATTGATAGGGTATATGTTCAAGTTATGGTTGGGTATATGGATGCTAAAGTTTGGTTCCTGAGAACTATGGGCTCTGTTGGACCAAAATTATGCGGATCATGATCTAGCCTTTTTGTTGCATTTTGTACAATAAATGGGAAAGGTATGGTGCTAAACTTTTTTTCGCGGGGAGTATGGGACTAAACAAATTGTAATTTTTCATACTGGCGCTTCAAATTTAAGGAAGAGGGGACTCTGGAATTGTTTCTAAGGTTTAATGTCCAGAATCCCATACAACACTGTGTGTAGATCTATGAACACACGCTATGTAATCTTCTGCTCGGTAAGAAATGGAAAACATTTAAGTACATGTTGTGTACCGTAAGTACACACCATGTAGTTTTAACTGTGTCATAGTCCGTGTAGGAAAAAACACGGGATAGAGAAACATGGGAGGGAACACGCCATGTACTGATTCTACACACCGTGTCATGTTAACCCTGTGCCCATCATGCGGCGAACAACACATATAGAGAAAACATTGCTTAAACATGTCGTTTCAATGTCGAATATGCCGTGTAGTTTAATCTGGGGGACTTGTGTTCTCACAAACAACACAGGTCAGTGTTACCTCTTCTTGTGCACTCCGTGTACCTGTGGGACAAGTAGTGTGGTCTTGACCAATGAGAGAAAATTGTGGACTTGGCCTTGTGGGGAGGGAAATATGGTGGTGTACACACCGTCTTCGGGTGTAACACACCTTTTAGTGTTATCCGAGTATCCGAAAGTGTCACTAACAACACAGGAAGTTGGAATCTAAGCCGTACACATTGTGTCTATCTGGAACACGTCGTGTAGTGTGAGCTGTGTACCCGGCCATGTCATGACCAACACGGGTTAGTCAATATCATCTTGTACATGCTGTGTAGGACTTATACACACCATGTAGTCTTGTTCTAAAGAGATCTATGTGGCTTAGCCGTGTAGAAGTACATGGTCAGGGGAAAAAAATTCAAGTACACCCCGTGTTTTTGGAGGATACGATGTGTGTTTGGGGTGTTACATGACTAGTTCTGGTAGAAGTACATTCCCATGCGAATGAAATAAGGGAACACTCCATGTAGTTATTATACACTTTTTGAAGTCTTGTTCTGTAAAATGTGAATGTATTCTGTTCCCTATTTCATTCTTAAATTTCCAGTTCTTAGTCCATAATGAACATAATATAAGGCATGTGTTTGACCTTGTTGAGTCATGCCTCCATGAAGAACACGAGTTATTCTCCAAGAGTGCAGCAAAAATTATAATCCATAGATGGTATGCCAATGGCTTTCGATGGATCCTCTTGCAGTTCCAGATGTGCTATCATCCATTATACCGGAAGTAGGTGTGGATGCGCAGTTCGGTGAAGGATTCATGCGGTTTATGCATAACTTCCAGGGAGCACCGCTGGTTGCCACATATTTGGCAGAGCTAACACATATATTCCAGTATTAGCATCCAACTCTGTCATCATTGGATGGCAGACCAAAGGCTTTGGAGTCATGGATGGATTCATTGCAGACTATCTTCGAGCATCTTGAGAAGCCTCTAGGGAGGAGGGTCATGCTCGCTACTTATATGCTATGTGATTCCTCTAAGAGAAGGTGGGATGTTACCACCCATACCTAGCATCACTGAGACATGGCGTGGAAATATTTTCAGGCAGACTTCTATAAATATTTCATTCTGGAGATGCTAGGGGCAGATCGAGCTCGAGAGTTCATGAATTTGCAGTAGAGCGCCTTCTTAGTGATGTATTATTCTGCCTGCTTCACTGAGCTACTATGTTTTGACCATGTTCTAGTTGGTGATAAGACGTTGAGGGCTAGACGCATTTAGTATGGTCTTTTATATGAAGTTTGAGCACTAGTGAATGTTTTCAGGTATTCTACAGTGCATTCTATTGAGAACCATGCGTTGATTACTTAGAGGAACCTACGAGAAGCTAGTAGTGAAAGCCAGGGGGTTCGACACCTGTTTCTGGTACTATTTCTACCAGTCAGTGAAAGATGCAGATGGATTTCACTCATGGTGGCAGTAATAGAAGAAGAATTATTCAGGTCGCTAGGTCATGTTCAAAAAGTTTGGTAAAGAGGGGCACATGGGACCTCAGTGTCCATGTGACCCAGTGGAGTACCGAGCTTGTGGAAAGGTGGTCCATCTCAAGCGTCCTTTCCGAGTGTTTCCACCATTGACTAGTGAGAGGGATTTTGTGCAGACTACGCATGCAGGAGTAGGGCGATCAGCTTCTTTCCAGTCAGGGAATTGGAATTCATCAGGGCGTTCAGGTTGAGGTGGTGGTCGTGGTCATGGTTTCTAGAAACTAGAATCTCAGAGACAATAGGGTGGTTCAGCTCTAGGTAGCCAGGTTATGTCGCAGGATTGTGGCTCAGGGCAGGCTTATGTAGTGAAACAGACCCAATAAGATCAGGATTCCGGACCTTCAACTGTTAGATGTACTATTCTAGTTTCTTCTGTTTTATCTTCTTCACTTTTCGATACCATTGCTACACATATCTTTATATATGAGCCAGTTTTGGTGAACATTGGGCACTTTATTTATTCTTCCTCTAATATCATGACTCTAGACACTTTGTTGGGAACTAGAATGACAGGTGTGCATCAGTGCAGGGAGTACCCCCTAGAGGTTGGTGGGTGTCACTTTCTATGGGACCTCTTTTTCTTAGATATGATGACCTATGATTTCATTCTCGGGATGGATACGTTGGTACCCTTTCTATCCACTGTGGATTTCTATCATCATAGGGTGAGTTTCACATCACGAGATGTCGGAGAGTATCTGTACAAGGGTGAATGGGATGTCTAGGCAAGCTGAGTTGGACCCGAGCATCGTGGGTGGGGTGGAGTGACCTCTCAGATTGCGAGCCTATATATGGATGAACATATAATTTGTCATAAGAATTTATATCTAGCGGTTGATCATTTCAGGGATGTCTTCCTGGACGACATTTCAGGTCAACCTCCTAAGCGAGTGGTGGATTTCTCTACTAAGCTTGTTTCAGGAGTGGATCTGGTGTCCATTACTCCTTATAGGATGGCCACACTAGAATTGTAGGAGCTCAAGAGGTAGTTAGAGGAGATTCAATACAAGGGTTTTATTCGACCAAGTAATTCCCCTTGGGGTTCACCTGTCCTGTTTTAGAAGAAGGCAGATGGTACCACCAGACACTGTGTGGATTATCGGAAACTGAACCAGTTTACGGTTAAGAAAAGATATCCCTTACTGAGGATTGATGATCTTTTTGATCAACTTCGAGGAGCATGAGTGTTCTCAAAGATGGACTTGATATCCAAAAATCATCAGTTGTCCGTTAGACCATCGTATATAATCCTTATTGAATTTCGGAGAAGGTATGGTATATACAAGTACTTGTTCATGCCATTCATACTCCCAAATGCACCAGCAGTTTTCATGGCTCTGATGAATCATGTGTTCCACCCATATCTGGAGTCTTTTGTGGTAGTCTTTGTGGATGATATCTTGGTGTACTCTCATACTCGACATGACCATGCTACCAATCTTTATATCATACTGAGTACACTGAGAGTGAATCATTTATATGCTAAACATTCAAAGTTACACTTTTGGATGGACCAGATACACTTCCTGGGTAATATTATCTCAGTGGAAGGAGTTTCGTTTGACCCGGAAAAGGTGAGAGCAGTAGTTTCCTGGGAGATTCCTAAGTACGTGTTTTAAATAAGGAGTTTTTTTGGGGTAGGATGATTACAAAAAGTTTTTTATATAGTACTTCTCCAACGTAGCAGTGCCGTTTACTGGTTTGACTAAGATGGTTTTGATGTTTGTTTGGTCAGAATCTTGTGAGACAACCCTTTGGGAGCTGAAGGGAAGGTTGAAATCAACATTATTCCTGATACATCCAGAGCAAGGGAAGATCAATATAGTTTACTACAATGCATTAGGTATTGGGTGTGGAGCACTGTTGAGGCTGGGCAATTGACTATTTGCATACGGTTCTCGGCAGTTGAGGCCCCATGAGAGGAATTACCTGATGCATGATCTCAATTTTTCTGCAGTTGTTCATGTGTTACGTTGTTGGAGACATTATCTCTTGGGAGAACATTTCATGGTATTTACATACCACAAAATTCTTGAATACATCTTTACCCAGCGTGACCTGAATTTGAGACAGTGAGGGTGGGTTGAATACCTTTAGTCTTTCGACTTTGAGATTTCTTATACCCCTGGAAAGGGTAATGCAGTAGCTGATGCACAGAGTATGAGGACTCAAATAAAGGCAGTGCAGGAGGCCATTGGTGTGTGTCACCTTATGGAATTGTTCTCTGAGATGAATTTGGAGGTGCATGATAGTCATGGGAAAAACATATCTTTCATCCTTTGTTGTGACTTCTACCCTCCATTATAGAGTGGGGATGATACAACTATCAAATTCAGAAGGCCTAGTTCTATGGGATTTTGTGGCATGTGAGGACCCTCCTCCCGGTTGTATGATAGATGAGGAAGGGGCCCTACATATCCATGGACGAGTGCGGGTTCTAGGGGATATTCATGAGATTTTGATGTTTTAATTTCATGCTTCTGCTCGAGCGGTGCATCATAGAGTTACCAAAATGTACCGTGACTTGGAACATTAGTATTGGTGGAAAAGTATAAAAAGAGTGGTAGTTGGTTTTGTTGTATGATGTTCTACCAGTCACCAGGTGAAGGCAAAGCATCACAGACAAGCTAGACTGTTACAGTAGTTACTCATTCTATAGTGGAAATTGGATGATGTCAGGATGGAATATGTGATCGGGTTTCCGAGGTCACCTCGAGGCAATGATGTCATATGGGTTGTTGTGGAAAAAATTACGAAGGTGGATCACTTTTTTCTAATAAATGATACCTTCTGTGTTGAGAGCTCGGTATATTGTATATCTGAGAGGTACTGCGTCTTCACGGGGTCCCTCGTTCTATCATTTCAATAGATACGCCCGTTTTACATCTCATTTCATGTAGGATTTTCATAGGGCACTAGGTACACTAGTGCTTATGAGCATAGCTTACCACCCTCAGACCAATGGACAATCATATCATACAATACAGGTGCTAGAGGACATGTTTCATGCGTTCGTCTTGGACTTTGCGTGCTCTTGGGAGATGCAAATACACATGGCCGAGTTTTCCTACAATAATATTTTTTGATGAAACAATTGAAATGGAAACTTATGAGGATTTATATGGTAGGCCATGCTGATCGCCCTTGTGCTGGTTGGAGGTAGGTGAGGCAGCTTTACCGGGACCACATCTCGAGTAGGAGAATTTTGAGAAGGTCCAATTGATACAGAAGCAGATGGCTACTGCACAATATCGTCAAAAATTATATGCTGATCACCATAGATGACCCTTAGAGTTTGTGGTCGGGGATCAGGTTTTCTTCCGTGACTCACTGAGGATGGGACACAGGAGGATCATGAGATAGGGTAATCATTCATTGAGGTATATGGTGTCGTTTGAGATTCTATAGAGAGTCGGGAGAGTTTCCTATCAATTACAGTTTCCACAAAGGTATCGATCCATGCATGACGTCTTCCATGTTTCTTAGATGTGCTGTTATAACTAAGACACACCTCACGTTTTACATTCTAATGATGTTGAATTTTAGGATAATACATTCTTTGAGGAGCATCTGATTCCTGTTGTTGATAGAAACAGGAAGGTTCTCTGAGGCCGGTCAGTTCCTCCCGTACGGGAGTTATGGTAACATGCCCACTTATTGGATGAAACCTAGGTGTGGGAGACCGACGTACGTGTGTAGTGGCCAGAGTTGTTTTCATCTTTTTCTTCACCACCCATGGAAGGGAAATTCCATCGAAAATTTTTTAAAGGGGGGAAGTTTATAGGAACATGGTTCCTATTCTTGAGGTACGAGTTTCTTTCTTTTCCTTTTACCTTAAGTGTTTTTTATAAAATAAGGGAAATGGAGAAAATTACAAATTTTAGGGGTACATGCCGTGTAATTTTCTACACACTATGTACTTTGGCCATGTGGTATGAGAGTATAGGGCGTGTAGGAATTTCAGTGATGAAGGGTGTAAAAACAAGCTACACACCATTTACAAAGTATATACACACTGTGTAATCAGTCGGAAGGTGGACAGTAAGGTAGTGGGAGTAGCCACTAGTAGAATGACAGTACACACCTTGTACATAGACATACAAGATGTGTAATCAAGTCGATATATGAACAGTGAGGCAGTAGAAAGTGGCCACCATAGGAACAATTAAAAAATGGAAATTACATGCCATGTACTTGAGAGTACATGATGTGTAGTTATGTTTTTTTATAAAAACATGAAGTATCCTCCTATTTTTACAGGGGAAGACTAGAACGTCTGAGAGATGTGGGAGAGAAGGTCCGATCTTGTAAGTTCTCCCAACCACACACTGGCGCTCTGATTCCTTTGTTGTCGATCTCATTTGAACCAAATGGGTGAGTTATTATCTCTCCTTCTGTATTTACTTCCAATTCTTTCCTGAGGGGGAGTTATTTGAGTTTGAATGGGTAAATTTTTATATCAGATCTACATTGTTATTTGTTGAATCTAGAGGTTTCGTTTATGTAAATCAATCAAAAGGGATCTAGGTAGGTGGTCTGGTGTTAATTTCCAATTGTTGATTTATTTTGTGTACCGTTGTGTTACACGCCCATTTTTGGGGTGTCATATTGCCGAGGCCTTAACTGATAAGATATCTAGAAATGCATAGATAATCTAATGATAAATATAAACTACTGTTTGGGATCCTTTCTTCGATCTAGGTCCACCCCGTGGGTGTGTTTCCCCTGTTTAGTCGTTTGGCCAGGATACCCATGGGTACACCGTAATGATAGTTTGTTTTGATTTTTCTTGAGTGGAAAAATATTTATTACATTCATATATTTTGGGATTGACCTGGTTACTTGCCTAACCTGAGGGTAGTGTTTTTCTTATACTAAGGGCAGTGTTTTGTTTTTCCTGAGGGCAGTGTTTTGTTTAGCCTAAGGGAAATTCTTCTCATGCATGTGGGAAGTAGCTTCTATGAATGAGGGAGAAATATCGTATTAATGAGGGCGATATTCATTATGTCTGTGGGAATTCACCTACAGTTATTTATTCTGATTGCTTGAGGGTGAGGATTTTCATGTCTGAGGACAATTTTTACATTAAATATTCACTCAGGTGATTTCTTATGTTGTACCTTCCATGATAAAACACAATATTGGAATTGATAAATATTTATTAAAATGGAAATGTAACAGGTAGAGATAGTTACTTTTGAGTACTGACTAGTCACTTCATTTTATTATTGCACATTTTTGTTGCACATTTTCATGAACATATGGGCATGAGCCTTTGGTGGTTGCCTGCTGGGATTTATTTCTCACACCCTCTTTGGGTCATTTATTGGGCCCAAAATGATTATATTGTTGCAGGTGTCAATAAGGGAAAATGTCCCAATACAGGTACAAGATTGTTGCATAGGAGTAGGAGATCATTGGACCGTGCATAGGATTACTATGTTGCAGAGCTCATGTTGAACAGCATTAGTTTGATTTTTTGTACTTCGTAATTTGTACTTTATTGTTTTTGATTGCAGTGTATCCTGTTTTGATTGCTTTCTTAGAAATGAGACATACTGAATCATCATATATATATAACTGTTGGTAATCATTTTCTTCAGTACCATTGTCCATTCAGCTTTGTATTGTTACTTCTTATGATTTTGGTATCTCTATATTTTTCCGTTGTGCTACAATTTTACAAATGAGGGCATAGTTTCCCTCTATCGCAACTAGACCCTCGATGCTAGTCGGTAGCCTCTGGAATTTTGGGAAATGCGCATGAGGTCATGTGACTAACCAGGTTTGGGGAACCCGTTGTGTGGCTTCTGGAACTGTAATGTTATAGAAGGATATGATAAAATCTAAATTTATAGGAAAACATTAGTGAATCAATTCTACCAGTACCTTGTATTGATGATAAAATGGGAAAGAATATTGGAATCACTTGTAGGGACATAAATTATAGTGACTACCATCAGATAGGTCTAGAAAATAATGTTGGTGACAAGTAAATCCTCCGAAATTATCATTGAAATAGGGTAATATGATTTAAGAAGAAGATAAATTTGTTCCCTGTATATTTGAAGCCCCTGGAAATTCGTGATTATATCAGGATTGTTTCCTATCACTTGTTTATTCTACTAAATCAATATCATGTTCACGATAGAATCCATGAATCTCTTCAGATAAAGTACACATTTGATCCATCACATATAAATAAATTAGGGTTCATACCAAGGAACAATTATCTCTCATATGAGGTATAATTGGTGGATACTCTAGATGAAATAGAGAATGTTTTGTAAAACAAGACTACTCAAATATAAAATATTTTATGGAGAAACCATAAAATTATGAAATTAAAATGGGAGTATGAGAATGTGAGGAAGCATAATTACTCTATGTTTTCTATATCAGAGTGATATAAATCAAGGTATAAATTTATATAAGGTGGTCGAATATAAAACCAAGTTATTTTAAGATATATTTATTGTTAAATAATTTAATGTCCTTGATATCTTTCTTTACACGAAATATTTAGTATAAAAAATGTTATATACCATTGATGTATTATTAATAAATTTTATAGTTATCACCTAACCATTGAATTTTCATATGTGAATATAACCAATTTTTTTTATAAATTGTGGTTTACACATCAACAACCTCAATTCATTTGTTATCAATTAGATTTAGAGAGAAAAAATTTTAATATTAAAAAGAGACTTCTTTAAAAAAAAATTTATTTCAATGTGTTTGTATCTTGAAAAAAATAAATTAATCACAATTTATGAATATTTTAATAACATTTTCAAAAAATATATACAATAAAAAAATTTAGTTTTAATGTAATTTTTGTTATATGGAATGGAATGAAAATAAATTCAATTTATTCATAGAAATTCATTTTTTTAAAAACTATTTTCATTTATGTTTTCATGTTATTTTCAAATAAATTTATTCCACTTTATGAAATTTAATATTTTTTGCATATTTGAAATCATTATTTTCAAATTTTGAAATTTTTCCACATTCATTTTTCATCATAATGAATAATAATAATGGAGAACATTTTTCACCATGGTTATGGTTGAGAAGGGTTATCTGGGGGTTAAAAATATTGATAATGATTAAAAAATAATTTAAAAAATCATTAATTTTATTAGATATATTTATTTATACCCTAAGTTATTATATATTTTAATGTGGGTTTAATTGGTTCCACATTCACTAGAATATGTCATTATCATATTTTAATGTTTCAGGTGTTCATAAGAGTTCCCCTCCCCTTACTTTTAAAAGGGAAACTCATATCCTCTATTATCCATACATCTTAATACGTTTATCATTACCAAAAAACATCCTAAATAATCTATAAAAATACATATACTATATATTCAACTAATTTTCATTATAAAATAATCATCCATGAATACTTAATGTGATTCTGAAAAGAGGATACCTAATGAAAAAATATATGTTATTACCGGTCTATTCATGTTTCCTTCTTTTTAAACAGCCTCATATTGTTATATAACATAATTAACATGAATTCATTAGTATATTTAATATAATAATATATTATTGTAATAATGGTATGTCATTTTTTTATATATTTCCCATCTAAGGGGAAATGATAAAATGTCTTATGGGAACGTGTGGACTACCATCTCCGCGGATCGATGTGATTCATTATTCATTTCCTTATTACATTGCTGGTAAAATAAAAAATAATTAATGAATATATATGATATTTAAAAAATAATTATGATAATATAATGGTAATTTATTATTTACTTTTCTTTCGTTTCATCCATCTAAATGTGGAAACATCACACATGCATATGTATGGACTACCATCATGATGAAGTGATATAGTTATATTTTTATCAACACCTTATATGAATAGTTATAAAATTTAATATGAAAAATAAATATAATATTTATAACATGGTTTGGGGTCTATATAAGATAAATTTATGAATGGGTTCATGTACTGGATCCATCAAACAAAAACATGTATAAAAAATTGACCAGTTTTTACCCAAATATTGATTTCAATGAAAAAAATTTAATTAATGGGTAATTAATAATTATAGGGAATTGTTATATTATATTAGTGGTATCAATGTTGTTATGTTTTATTTTTATAATAAAACTATAGTTTTTATAAAATATATTATGAACATTTATAACAATTGACAAGACCTGAGGTAAGGGTTTATGTTTCAATCTGATTTCTTTTCCATATAATCTAAGTTAAATTTACATTTAGGGAAATTATATAATAATCATCCTTTAAAAAACATATATTTTCTTCTAATCATGTTATATATTTTTGTTTCAAGACTCTCTTTCATTATTGTATCCTTGGTATAAAAATTGGTAGAGAACTTGTTTTAGTGAAAAGTCAGGCATATTTCCACAGTGGTCAAAAAATGTTTAATTCTTGGTCTAAGATTGTTAAAATGTTTTAAATAATATTATTTTCTATTTTCGAATGTATTTTAAAAATTCATTATATATAATATTTTACTTTATTTTCAATTTTTTATAATGATGTTTTTTTTCTAATTTCTAAATGAGCTACTTTTAGACTTCACGCCCAGAGTGTGAAAATAGTATTTGTTTTGATATTTAACACACTAATGAATTTTGATATCATCATAATAATTATTTACATTGAAAAACATTTATATGTTTAGGTTGTGATTTTAAATTATTATTTTCCTTAATTTTCTAAATAAAAATTAAAAATTTGCAGATGAAAAATCATATTTTCCCTAGACTTTAAAGAATGGTTTTAATACACTTTTACGGGTAGATTTCATCGATGTCAGCATCATTAAATATTTATTTTTCTCACCTATATTCATGATCTAGGTATTATATTAATTTTATTTCTATAGATGACTTATGGTTATTTTAATATAAATTATTTATGAAACAAATTTCATTTCATCAAATTATGCATAAATGAATTGATACATGTTTTTATGAACTTGCTGAATACATATGTATGGTTTCCATTATCTGGTTGGTGGGTATATTAAATCCCTCCAATGAATTGGGTAATGATTTATATATCATGATATAATATTGAGTAGAATCATTTGTGAATCCAATTCATTAAGGGACAATATTCACTATTATAGTCCTGGGTGTACCCTGACTATAGAAATTATGAAATAGGGAGTGAAACCAATCATGTATGGTACTTTTTCCACTACAGTAGTCTTATTAGGGATCCTTGACTAATGAAATTATCTTTTATTCATATGATTTTCTAACAAAGATCTCATGTTTATGATAGGTTCTCCGGGATGATGATTGAGTAATGAAGATTCCTTACCCTTCTGCCTCATATATTTTGAAATAATAAATATTTTGGTCATGATGAGTAATTTATAATCTATTATATATTGGGTATGAACATTATAAGTTATAATAAAGATATAATATTCTTATGTTTATTTTATTCTATATTATAATAATCTATTTTTATCTCACATGTTTACCTATACTAACTATCTAATCTAACTCATTCTTATGAATCCATTTTTCCTAGGTTATCAAAAAATGATTTAAGAAATATCTTATAACAATACCATAAGTTATGAAATTATGTAGATATGTTGAAGACGATTTAAGAAATATTTTTATTATGTATCCAGTCTCTACAAATACTAAACCACTATAGTCCTCATGGAAGTGTTATTTTAAAATATATTAAATATTAATCTTAATTGATGAAATATTTTTCTACATTATGTTGGTGTCACATTTTGAACCATCATACATTGATATGTTTTTTATGTAATCCATAAGGTATTGAAAATGTTTTGATGGTTGGATATGTTTTTGATCAAGTTATCAATTGAGGATTAACTAAGATATGGTTTTTGCTGTCATGTGAATAGTATGCGATATTTTTTTCTAATTGAGAAAGAATATTCAGGTATATGTTAATACCTAGACTAGGTTCATGGGATGTGACTAACTATTTGGATTATGGGCATACGATTGGATCATCCACTTATTTGAATGATGATTTATGTCTTCTTAGATTTAGTCTGTCCATTCTCATATAATTGAAAACATATGAGTAAGTTATATGGGATTAACATAATCTTTGTCCCTTGTCCACTCACTATCTTGGATAAATATATTATATGATTATTAATACATTTATAGGATAAAAATGGTGAAAATATGTATGGTAAAACATATTTTTTTATATAAATCACCCCAAATCATTTTTAATCATGTGTAGAATTGTCTCATTTATTAAAGAAACTCATTACTTTTTATTGATTAAGATATTCAATATTGTTATCACTAATACAAAGACCCATGGGGTAAAAATCATTGTTCTAGTGAATAATGTTTTATGATTTGTTTAAATTGGTTTATATAATACATTGAAACCAAACTAATTTTTTTTAGGGCATAGAAATTTATTTTTGATGTATATCCAAAAATATTTTTCGATGGATTTTCACAAGTTGTTAGATATAACGAAGCATATGGGGAAAATGTATAATAGGTTTTAAAAAATGATCATTACCTGATATCTAATATGATTATTGGATATAGTATCACAGATTGTTTCATATGATGTGATATAAGGTGAATGTGTGATAATTCAATGTGTTTATAGGGAAAATGGGAGATTGATGTAAATGTGTACTAAAGGGTATAACGAAGATGTGGTGGTTTAATATATGTTGTTGTATATCCTCATATGAACCATGACATAGTTCATCACACTAAATAATGGTGGATTATTCAAAAGTATTAGCCTTATGAAATAAAATAATGATTCATTCAATCATAATTTATAAAAAATTTCCACTCTTGGTTATTAATCATTTGATTATTAATTTAATGAGTTTAAACAAGTTTCAAGTTTATTTAAATTCTAAAAAACATACTAGGGAGATTAATATAATATATTTAAGTGTCTGAATGTGTGGAAAAGTTATGAAATATTTTAATTTATTTTAGTAAAATATATTAGTTTCTAAGACCAATATAAGGGTGGTCTATTCCTCATGATATGGGTCTGAAATTTTGAAATTTCATGGTGAAAAATATTTAGAATTTATTCCCATCCTCCATTAATCTACAGGTTCTAACATTCCATATGTCGAGAACTAACCTGGATACCCCAGTACCATGAAAACTAATCTAAAATGGACATGTCCTGAAGGGAGTCCTTAACCCCACAAGTTGGCGACTAGAACCCGACACTATGTAGGATAAAGGTGTTAATGGGGTTTCCATGAAAACTGCAGAAGAAATAGATACAAGTAATTATGACTAAACTGCAATGGGAGAATAATAGTAGAAGTAAATATTTTATATATACCCAAAATACATCTATAGAGTACTGTAATATTGGATAATAACCCATATTCCAATTTAAAATGATCTCCAATCCCAAAATATCAACAATATGTTCCACCTCCAAGTGGATCATTACCCTTTCTCAAACATGGAAGAATATAATATAAAAACACATAAAGGCACAAGTAGTGTGTGGGATAAAATCCTTCTAGGGTCTGGATAAGGATTCCATAATAAGATACCACGTTACTTAAACAAATTATGATTCCAAATTTAAATGAACAAGAATTGAAATAAAAGAGCATATTTAAAACTGATCATTCTTTTTTTCAATTTAATGAAAAATTACTAATCAATGGAACTATCAACTTTTTATATTAAACAATATATATAAATTCACATGTATTGTGTAAAATATTCTATAACAAAGTCCTATATATTAAAATATTCACAATGGAGAAACATGGTCATATGTTAAGATGTAAGATAGTACAATGTAATTGAATAAACGCAGACATGAATATGTGATCATAGAAATATGTGTACATGCATCCATTAGGCACCGGAAAAAGTGGAATCATCACCATCCCATCAAGTATGTGACCTACTACATATGATTTTTTAGTGCAGTAAAGCATAAATAGAGTATTGTCCAAAATAACCCACTAACTACCTAGAATTTCATGTTCTATTACATTAATCAATAATATCCAATATATTTCAAAACTATTCAAAATAAAACAAACCCATTTTATCCCATTTTAATGGGTTAATTTCAATTAAAAATTCAAAAAGGTTTTTAATAAGTTGATATATTTATAATGTTAAAACATATATTTTATTTTGAAAAGAAAATTAATCCATTTTCATCAAATATAAATCTTGAAAACGGTTTCACAAATAAATTTTATAGTTTTTTTCCACAATTTAATTTAGTAATTTTCATCAAATTACACAAACACACACCAATTCATTGGAATTATAGGTGTTCCCCAAATTTCATGTCAAAGAAAATTCAAATCCTAATTCGATGAAAATAAGGTTTTTATAACATAATTGGAATAAATTCAATATATATCAATTAAATTAGGATTAAATCAATTGGCCAGTCACAAATGGATCCACCTATAAAATCAAAGAGTTCATTTCTCGAAATTCCAGAAATGGGAATCGCTAATAAAGAACATCACAAAAGCAGATATAAGAATCAAACCAGGATTTAGGATCTAAAATAACATTCATTAGATCCTTGAAAAATATAGTGATATATCAATACCTAAGGAGAAGAGAGGAAGCGAGTGGGAGAGAAAGAACAAGGAAAGAATGCTGACCAGGAAAGGATCGAGTGATGAACATATTACATCAATATTTCATTGAAATGGTTTGGTGGATACAAAATGGTTCCATGAGATCCCTATCAACCTAGAAAAAATGATTATCCCGAGTTAGGGACAAGTGGGAGTCCAAATCATGTTTGGATAGTTTTTTTAACAATTTTTGGATTAATTAAATCATGTGCGTATTATTAGATAGGGAGGTTCGCATGGTTTATCCAACCATATTCCATATCCATGCACCCCAATAATGGGTTGACGTTTTCTATTAGGAGGGTGTATAGTTTTTCAAATAATTCACCAATCATGAAAAACCTCACTTCCCAGAATTGAACTATTTTCACTAGCTAGGTGAAAATTATGGGAAAATCATGTTACAATCATGAAAATCCCAATTGTCATCTAGGATTTTTAAAATGTCCCCAGAATACCCCTAAAAAATAACCGACCAATTCATGATCTAAGAAGGGGGTTAGGATACCTAAAAATAGTAACATCATGTCATAACCTCTAAACCATATGAACATTTTGTCTCTTGAAATCATATTAAGAAGAAGACATGTCAAAAACAGGTGCCCAATCCTCTCTAATATGTTCCCCCTCTTTCTCCTGTGTTACAGGAATATCAACAGCATAATTTTATACCACTTGAACCAAAAGAATATTCTTCCCATAAAGTACCATGGTTTCAGAATCAACTATCATAAAAGGATTCTCAATCTCAAATATATTAGGATCAACATAAAGATCAATCTACTCAGAAATTAGATGCATTAGAAAGATATTTTTCAGTGATGAGATACTAGTAACATGTTATGTATCATGGTCAGTATGGTGGAAATTTTAAATGATAATCCACTATTTCATCATTCTTAAATTACTCAAAATGTCCCACAAAATGAGGAGAATGATCCCCAATCCTCCCAATTAATAGATAATCCAAAAGGGGTAAAGCATTCATGAACACCTAGTCATCATCCAAAAACTCCCATGGTCATTGAAGATGATCATCATAAGTATTATACTGGATCTATGTTGTCAAAATTCTATGATGAAACAACTGAATCATTTTTTGTATCTTGAACCATGATTAGTCCAAAGAAAGTGACATTCACCATTCTATGACCAACACAACAGAGATATACATGATCTATCATACACGACCTCAGAATGAGCCAACTAAATTATAAATGGGTAACAATTGTAATAGTAAAACTCATTTGTCCCCAAATGGTCATTCCAAGCCCCACCAAAGTTGAGAACGTAGCCAAAAATCATAACCTCGAGAATCGGTATAATTGTTTCTGTATGTCCATCCGAATAGATATGTTATGTCATACTCAAATGAACCTAATATACAAATGCCTCATGAATGATTCTCTAAAAGTGATATGTAAACCAAGGATCTTTATCATTTACTACAACATATTGAACTCTATGAAAATGTACAATCACTTTCACATAGATATTTACCAACTCTTCAACTTTTGATGAATAACAAATGGGTATAAGGTGAGCCTTTTTTTCTAGAAAATCAATCAGAATCAATATTGAATTATTCTTTACTAAGGTATGGGGAATCCCTACCATGAAGTCCATAGAGATTTCATCCCACTTTATTATTGACACTGAAAATGGATGATGAAAACAACAAGGTCATTGGTGCTCAGCCTAGACCTATTCATATGTATAACAATGAGAGAAAATATCAGCAATTTACATTCTCATTACTAGACATTAGAATCCACATCACATGTGAAAGAACATATTCATGGTTCATGGGATCAAATTCCACTGAGAATTATTGAAATCCCCCATCACAGCATTCTATATCTATAAAGGTACCAAAAAAATGATTCTAATAAAAAATAATTCCATCTATGGAGAAAGACAACTCAGAAATAATCTCCCCGCTATAAAAAGAATATCTAATTCTATGAAACTAATCATCGAATAGATGTTCCTGAAGAATCAACCCAAGAAGAGCAGATTTCAACTATACTCTGAAAAAGGAAACCAATTCCACTAATTCCTAGACTCTAATATGAAAATGTGAAAAAATATATATCAAGTTCGAACGTTTTAATGATTCTTTCATCATATCAGTTGTATGTTTCCAACTCATTTTTTTGGTAATGACATTACAATTCCATGATTTATAGGCGATTTCAAATTCAAAAGAGTTCACATACTCCAACCAATTCCTCTAAAATAATTTCAAATCTTTTTGAGTGAAGATATAACTGACAATCATACGGTAACAATACATGGTAAACATTACAAAAAATGTAATACTGCCAAATCATAAGTGTAAGAATCAAATATATGAGTTCATGATCATTAGATGGAAATATTTTTTAATGTGGCCTATGCTGCTGAGAGCCATTAGCTACCAAGTGATCACCCTACATAAAGAAACCCAAAACATGAACCAGATGCATCAAAGAAAACAACATAGCCCTTCCCTGTGTATGGAAGATTAAAAATGGTCGGAATTGTCAAAATAAGTGTCATCATAAAAAATTAACTCTGCCACTTTTCATCAAAACAGACATTACTCCCTTCAATGTTCAGGTTGTCATTAGATATTCCAACATTGTGTATTCCTTTATAAACTGATGATAATATCCACCTAATCCCAAGAATCTCAAAATCAATAAAACAATCAAGGGTGCTCCCATTTCAAAACAATATTCACATTTTATGGATCAACTAAAATGAATTTTTCTGACACAACATGTCTATATAACATATCTAGGAAAATCCAAAATCAAATTTCGAAATCATAGAATAAAGTCAGTGATTTATCAATAATTCCATAACTACTCACAAATGATGCACATGATCCTACTTGGAAATAGAGTAAATAATGATTCCATCGAAAATGGACAAAAAATAAGTATCAAGATACTTGTGTAAGGTCCTATTAATTAATTCTATAAAAACTAAAATAGAAATGGTTAAACCAAATGGGATGACAATGTACACAAAATGTCCATACCTTCTTTAAAAGGCGGTTTTCGTAATTTTAGATTCTATTATTCCCAACCGATGATAACCAGATATGTGATCAATATTCACAACCCAATTCACCCCTTTAAATTTGGAAAAATTTATCATTATAAATGGAATTATATATTTTATCGTTACCGTAAATTGATTGAATTTTTTTAATCAACACAAATCCAAATTAAACAATCAAATTTCAAAGAAAATAAAACAAGAACCACCCATGATGATACACTCGACAGTATAAAGACTCTTTCTAAAATTTCATCCAACTAAGACTTCAATTCTATAATTAATGATAGTTTCATGATGTATGATGGAATAGTTAATTTTTGAGTAACGAACAAAAATTTTAAATAAAAATTTTCCTCCCATTAGAGTGGAATACCAGAGAATTCATAATAAAAAATGTTGGGAAACTTGATAAAAACTGGAGGGAGATACCCAGTCAAAGATACCCACTCTAGGTCAACATCAAAAATATATAACCCTTTCCACAACTCTGGATAAGATGTTTTGGATCTACATGACCTTATCTGACATTCCCCCTTAATGATATGGCACACTCCATCTAGTGGAGTGAATGAGACCTATCGAATCTCACAATGAATCATGACTATTAGAAATTATCCAATCCATCTTGAATATTAAATCAAGAGGATTCATGTTGAGAAATAAAAAATAAATGTCAGTATAAATCTGATTTAAAAAGAACACACAAGCAGGAAAATGATTACCATTCTCTCTCTTCATTCTAAGGGGTGTAGTAATATCAATCACATAAGACATAAGCTCCAAATGATGATTTATATTACTAAAAACATGAAAAGAAATGAATGAATGAGATGAATGAGTATCAAATAAATTACACACTAAAGACAAATAAATAGTGATGGTACATATCACAGTCCCTAGAACCATATATGATTAAAAGAGATACTCTTCCACTATGTAATGAAAATTCGTTCTATATTCATGCGTCTAAAACCCATTTTATCGTTTAGAATATAATTTCATTGAATTTTTTTTTCCAGAAAATTATGTTCCACTATTTCAAGTAGTATAGACATGAAAAAACTTCTTCAAGGTACATGATCTTCCAATGGAACCACATCACATTGGTGCCTCAGTGTATACCCATTTCAAATGACCTGGTTCTCCATAGTAGGGGAAAATCATGGAGTCTTTTTTAGGTCTGTAATAGGTCTAGAAGAACCCTATATTAGAAAACCACTATAAGAATCATCACACTTCATATTTCCATCAAGCTTGATTTATTTTATAGGTCCATATCAACCCTCAAATCTCTATCCATCACATTACTATAATAAGGAAACATCAGTTTGAAATCATGATAATGATTATAATATTAGATTCCCATATAAACCCATTTAGTGTCAATCTTTTCATTCGATACAATCTTATGTGAAAATGGATGAAGCTCTGAAAAATGATTCATATACTTTGTCACAGGTCTTTCATCTTGTTCAAATATGAAAAACTCAATACCCTAAGCCACCACCATCGACTTTATATATATAAATAGTAAGTGAAAATAACTATAATATACTTCCACTATAATCCCACATGTTTCTTCAACATCACCATCATGTGCTATAATCTCATATTTGGACCTTATAGATTGATGGTGTCACATTTTACTTTTATTTCATTTTGTGTATCCAAGAATTGAAATTGAATTTAACTATTTCTCAAGAAGTACCAAACTAGTTCATTCTCATTTGAACCATAGATCATTAATGATTTTGGAGTAAATACTCTTGAACATGAATCCGGACGTCATCAATTTAAGGATACACACCTAGTGCCTCAATGGGATCAATCACTAGTTCCTATCCCAGATATTGGATAATAAAAAAATAATATCATCAACCAGATTCTAGTTCATGGGAGGATTTTCTCAATATGTTTCATCAAAATCATCCTTCTACAATTAATTCAAACATATTTTCAGAGGAATGATATTGCAAAATATTAGGACAGAACATTAAAAAAACATCATATTGACACTGAAACAGGGAAATAAAGAAAATTAAACCCATTAAATATGAAAAAATGGTTTTCATTTATACTTATGAAAATCAATACTAGGGAAAATAATATAACTAATACTCAATACAATTTCCCCAAACCACTCTAGGTGAATTAAAGATCATTATGTTGAGATATCACTAGATATGGAATCAAAACTACCTCTTAATTCCCCAAAATATTAATGAACTTCAAACTGACATCAAGTAAAGATCATTATCCTCCCAATGATGCAACATTTCCATGAACCAGACCAAATACCCTGGTACGTTGATAACTGAGTTTACAATAACAAGGCTCGAAATTATTTCCAGATCCCCCTGGGTGGACGATAATCACATGGAATCATAAAACATAATGGTGGGAATCACATTCCCACAAGAAAATTTTGCAAAAGAATTAGATACATGTTAGTATGAATAAAATAATACTCTATAAGGAAGACAATAATATAAATAAATTAGGTATATAATTCTAAAGTATAATATAAAATTAAAACAAAATTGGATAAACAACCCATGTCCAAATGGAAAAATACCTCAAATCCCCAATTATAAAAATGAAGAACCACCTCCACGTGCCTCTTTTACCATGCTCAAACATTGATGAATATAGTCTAAAAACACCCAAAGGAATAGGTATGGTGTGAGATAACAGCCCGGTAGGGTATCAAAAAAGATTCCATAAAAAGATAACACATTAATAAACAAAATAAAACATTCAATTTAAATTAAAAATCATGGTAATACAATATAATATTTAAAAAATCATGCTTTTCTTTCTAATTTGTTGAAACATCTCTAAAAAATATGTTAATAATAAATTTATATAAAAAAATTTAACTAAATTTATGAATGTTTAAAATAGATTACAACAAAGTAATATTTATTAAAATAATAATAATGGAGCATCATAGTCATCTAACATGTGGTATGATAATTACAGGTTAAGGGATCCTCACAGACACGAATAGGTGATCACAATAATATGTGCACACACATCCCTCAGTCAAATGTCAAAGAGGACATATCACCATAAAATCAAGGTTGTGACTTATTTAATGTGTTTTGTTATAGTAATAAAGAATTCATAATTTTTTTCGCAACTCACTCACTAAATACCTAGGATTTCATGTTCAATAACAACAATCAAAAAGGAAAAACGTATTTAAAAAAACTCAAAATACAATGAACCCAATTTTATCCAATTTAAATATTACATTTTCTATTTAAAACCCATAATTTTCTTAATTGATTCATTCCATTTTCTATATAAAAGCAATGGGTTATTATCAAAACTATTTTTGATATTTTCATCACATAAAAATTGAAAATAAATTTCACAAATCAATTTCACAATTTTATTCAATAATTTTATTTCACAATTTCAATCAAATTCCACAATCACATCCCATTTCATTAGAATTGCGGGTTTTCCCAAAATTTTATTTAAAAATAAATTAAAATACCAATTTAATTATAATTGAGTTTTTTATAATCCAATATAATGAAATTTAATTTTAATCAAGTAGATTGTTGTTAAATCAATAGGCTAATGTTAAACATAACCACCTATCAAAACAAAAATATCACATCTCACAATGCCCACAATGGGAAACTATGAGGTAGAATATCAATAAAGGAGATCTGATAATCATTCAAAGATTAATGATCTAAAACAATGGATATTTTATCCTCCAAGAACACATATATCTATCAAACACTTTGTAGAATAGAGGAATATAGAAGGATCTAGTAAGGAAGAATGAATTCTTACTTGGAAAGGATCGATCGATGACCGCCTAGCATTAATGCACCTTGTAAATGATTTTTAGATGACAAAATGGGTTCACTTGTATCCATTTAAAAAATAATAATTATCCTTTTTTGGGTAATGTGGTAATCCAAAATATGGTTCTGAGAATATTTTAATGATTTTTAGAATAATTAAATCTTATGGTCATGGTTAGATTTGTAGTGTCTCACGGTTTTTTATACTGTCACCCTAATCACAAAACCTTATAAAGGGGTTCACCATTTTTACTTTTTGTGTGCATGGTTTTTCAAACCATTCTCTAACCATGCAAACATTTACTTCATGGTTTTTCATGGAATGAAATAGTAGGGTGCACAGTTTGTGAAAAAAGTGTGCCACCCATGCACAACGCTCTAAAAATTAAAAAAATTATAACGAAAGAACCCCTAATTGAGAACCAACAAAAGAATGATCAAAAGAGGGGTTGAGGAGTACCCAAAATAAATATCAATACTTTTCTCTATAGATAAGAGATATATCATTATAGATCATTGATATATTCATCCAACCCATGTATACCCTATAGATAAGGAACATATTTGAGACATCGTTTAGATCAAAATTAAATTTTATTTGAAGGTATAATCAACATGTGAAAGGTGAAGTAATTTTTAATTTTTATTATTCACTCTAATAATATAGATAAATTTTGGTATTTATATGGTCTGGGTGTCATTTTTAATTTCCATGATCATGATAATCATATCTCAAAGAACCTTTAGAAAATTCAAACGTGCATTATGTTTTATTATACATTATAGATCATGTGGTTTACTCCCATCATATTTCATTTAATTTTCAAAAATTAATAGTAATTTATCATAGGAGAAACGAAAATTATGTATATAACTATTTTATAATTTAGAATCAACATTACCTACATGTGACTATTTTTTATTTTTATATTATTTTAATATGATTAACATATCTATGCGTACAATTTTATTCATCCATTATTGTGATGATGTATATAATTTATTTTGAGTTTATTTAATAAAATTAATTTGTTTTGGAGAACATCAACAAGTCTTAGTGATTGAGTCTATGTAATGTCCCCAAACCCAGTATCTCGAAGCTCATGCCTACATCAATGTCATTGGAAATCATACAAGGAATAGTATCTAGAAGGACCCAATAGTTTTTTATTACTGTTAATATGACAACCCTGCTTTAATTACAAACTTAAACATGATTTATTACATAAAACTTCACTTGATACAATAAAAAAGATCGAGAGGTTTAGCGTCTTTGGGGATAAGGATCATTACATAAAAACATAAAACATGAAATAAAATGTCTTTATTGAAAACATCCTTTACATTACCACTACATCCCCTCGTACTTAGCATTACATGGGATAACCTGAGGACATGCACAAGAAAAGGGTGAGCTATAAATCCTAATAAGGGAGTACACATGAAATAACATGAGGAGTACAATACATGTTATACAATAGGCATGTCAATAGAGCATAAAAGAAAAATGAACATAAATGCATGATAAATCATGATAATCATAACATGGAAATGTGTCAACAACACTTAACATGGAATTAGCATGAGCCAAGGGTCATTTTAACATAAAGCATGAGTAAATCCTCATTACACATGAAGCACAAGTAAACCCTCTTTTCACTTTAATTAGCATGAGTCAACACTCATTGCACATGATGTATCATGATACTATATTTTACCCAATGCATTGAAGCGCTATAAGGGCACACCCTTCTTAAACATTTCATTTCATGCATAAGTGTGCCACATGGATCATAAAACATGGATTCATAAAACATAATCATTTATTCCATGATAAAGGAATGTGGAATTTACACATGAAACTTTTTAATCAATAAGTAAATGTGCATAAATGTGAATACCCTTGATGGAGAAATGGGCATGGTATCCACTACACAATGACATTGTCTTAGAAAATCGGTGCGATTTCGGCAGCGTAATGGCGTGACATAAGAATTAAAAAAAAATGGTTGATGAGAGAGAAAGAGGTTCATAATCATATTTACATATAATTGACAGTAAGGATGTCATATAAATACATTTACCAACAATTGTAATGGATTTTATATTCATGATACAAAATTATTGCGTGAATGTAAAGGAAGAGAGAGAAGTTCCTTTCGGAATTTCGGCATAGTAATGGGTGTACATGGGAAGCAATTAATGAGAGAGAAAGGGGTATCCAAACATTCAAACAATAAGAGGTATGTCTAGGGGAGGTGCTAAAACATACACCAACATTCATAATTGAAATTAAAAGGGCAAAATAACTTCAAGAAAATTGGACAAAAAGAGAAAGGTGGAAAAAACCCTTACATGGAAGTGTGTTTCCAAAGGCTAGAGAGAGGCTTGTGAGAGGCTTCTTGGTAGCTTGGGGAACCTTGGTAGGATTCTAGAGAGAGTAGGGCAGAGGTTGGACGAAGTCCAAAGGCTTTTAGTGAGGAGGAAGTGGGATCTTGGGTGGGTTTATATAGGAATGGTGAGGGAATTCTTTATTATTTAGGTTTGGGTACCCTTACATTAAATTAATCCAATACACAAACCATCCCATGGTTTTGGCCAATGGATTATGAAAAAGAGAAGAGGAAAACAATATTTTATAAGGACAAAGTCCGAACTTCCTAAAATAATAAGGTTTCTTATGTGGAGGTGAGTCACACTCCCATGGAAATTAATTTAAAAAGTCAAGGTGTTTAATAAGACTTGAGGGGTCCATTAATGCTTTGAAAAGTAAGTAAAACAAACCCAGAATCTCATTATTTTAATGCTAAAACATATATTGGACGAAAATAAAGATTATAGTATTTTATTACATCACTATTGGGTCATTATGATGTCATAAAACACATTATATATATAAAACGGTATTTAATTTTTACCCAAAAATTTGACTGTCTCAGGAAATTATGAAAAACTCACCGTTGGATAATTTCAACATCCTGATTTCAGAAATAACATTTATTTTATCTAAATAATTTTCTAAATATGTTAAATTTCACTTTAAAAAACCGACATTTATCAAAAATTCATGGGTTTTGACAGAAATGGCTTTCAAACCTTAATAAAAAATTTAATTGCATTCATAATATTATAAGATCATTTATATATAATAAAAATTAATTTAATAATAATATTATTTTATAAAAATATTATTTAATTCAAAAATACCTTAATTTAATAAAATATATTTCTTAATAATAACATAAAACACCATTTTTACTTTAAAAACTATTTACAATGTATCAAAAATGACTAGAATTTATATTCATTATTATATACAAAAATAATGTACATGAACAGAGTACTACTTATTTGTTACATAACCCCTTAAAATAGCCGCATATGACCTAGGGGTGAGGTGTGCGATGGGGAGAGACTCTTGGGGTGGCTCGGATAACATCGCTTGAGTGGTAATTTCAATAAACTTCCACTTTTCCCATAGATGGTCACATTCGAGATTGACATGATGAAGCTGAGCTTGGGCTTGATCAAGAGCGAATCCCAAAGACGCCACCTCTTTTCCGAGCTCCGACAAATGGGCTTCGTGTGAGGAAATTCTACTGGATGAGGTCATCACGTCCTTTGTCTGAGTAAATTGGATTTGTTAATGTCCTATATTTATACAAATAATGTGATCGCTGTTCAATGGTTATATTAGCAACGATCAAAATTCATAACATAAAACCAAAGAATTTGACATTTTATATAAACATAAAGAGACATTTAATTAGATCAAGAGGGATTTCCATTAATGAAACTTTGGGTCGTTACAATATTCCCCCCTAAAGAAATTTCTCCATTGAAATTTTCCTTTTCCCACACTAAAACAAATGTGGGTAACTCAGCTTCATCATTTCCTCTGATTCCCAAGTCACTTCTTCAAACTTGTGGTTTCTCCACAACACCTTGACGAGGGGCATTGTATTATTTCATAGAACTTTTTCTCTATGATCTAATATCTTCATTGGTTTCTCCTCATAAGAAAGATCATCTTCCAATTCTACCACCTCAGAAGAGAGTAAATGTGAAGGGTCCGATATGTACTTCCTTAAGAAGGATACATGAAAGACATCATGTACTTTGGCCATGGCAGGTGGAAGTGCTAGTCGATAGGTCACAGCCCTGACATGATCAAGAATCTCGAAGGGGCCGATGTTCCATGGAATTAACTACCCTTTCTTTCCAAACCTCATGAACCTTCTTCCACAGAGATATGCGTAGAAACACCATGTCTCCAACATTAAACTCAAGGTCCCGTCGACAATTATCTGCATAACTCTTCTGTTGACTCTGGGCTGCCTTGATATGCTGCCGAATGTTTTTCACATTCTCCACCATTTCCTTGACCATTTATAGTCCAATCAGCTTACGTTCACCGACCTCATCCCAACAAGATGGTGTTCTGCACCTTTTCCCATATAGGGCTTCATGTGGTGTCATTTGGATGCTTGAGTGGAAACTGTTATTATAAGAGAACTCAACCAGAGGATGATGTTGATCCCATCCTCCTTTAAAGTCCATTGAGAATGCTCTCAATATATCCTCAAGTGTTTGGATAGTCTGGTCAGATTGGCCATCAGTTTGAGTATGATAGGCCGTACTAATTTTCAGTTCAGTATTTAGAGCATGTTGAATACTCTTCCAAAACATAGAGGTGAATCTTGGATCTCGGTCAGACACAATAGATAGTTGTACTCCATGAAACCTTACCACTTCCATGATATATATCTGTGTCAGTTGATCCAAATAAAAATCCTCCCGAATAGAAATTAAATGTGCAATCTTTGTAAGACGACTCAGAATAACCCAGATTTCATTGTTGCCTTTGGATGTCCTTGGATGTCTGGTGACAAAGTCCATGCTGATGTTCTCCCATTTCCATTCTGGTATAGACAATATTTGCATCATCCCCTTAGTCTTTTGCCTCTCTGCCTTCACTTTCTGACACACCAGGCACTTTGATGTATATTCAGTGATCTCCTTCTTCATATTATCCCACCAAAAGTTTTCTCTAAGATCCCGATACATCATTGTGCTCCCTGGGTGAATAAAGAAATTCGAACTATGTGCGTCATCGAAAAGTTCCTTCTTCGTCTCCGTACTTGATGGAACACATAGTGTTTTCCTAAAACGCCCAATTCTTTCTTCAATAACATTAAACTCTGAGGATTTCCCCTTTTTGATAGCTTCAACTTTTTCTTGAATTTCCACATCATCCTTTTGAGCATCCTTTAACCTTTCCAAAAGAGATGGTTGGGAAATAATTTGTGAAAGGATTGATTATGTTCCCTTCTTAATGATTCCCACGTCCATCTTCATCAAGTATAAGAATATTGGATCCTTCTCAATTCTCATCATTGATAAAATTGATGGGTCCTTTCTACTTAGGGCATCTGCCACCTTGTTCGCTTTCCCAGGGTGGTATTGTATTGAACAGTCATAATCCTTGATGTTCTCTATCCATCTTATCTTGCGCATAGTAAACTCTTTCTGTGTGAATATATATTTTCGACTCTTATGGTCAGTATATATCTCATATTTATCTCCATAGAGATAATGCTGCCAGATTTTCAAGGAAAAGATCACCGCTGCCAACTCAAGATCATGTGTTGGATTGTTTCGCTCATAGATTCTCAACTGCCTTAAGACATAGCATAAAACTTTATCATTCTACATCACCACACAGCCTAAGCCCTTCTTTTAAGAATCACTGAAAACAACAAAAAGTTCCCCACTTGTGGGTAAAGTGAGCACGGGGGTAGTGATAAGCTTCCTTTTCAACTCCTTGATTATTTCTTCACATTCATCACACCAAGAAAACATTACTCCCTTTCGAGTTATCTTGTTAAGAGGGTTGGACAATCGTGAGAAATTTCTCACAAATTGTCAATAATATCCAGCTAACTCCAAGAAGATAAGGATATCCATTACCGATGTTTGCCTCAGCCATCCCTCAATTGCATCTGTTTTGGAGGGGTCCACATATATTCCATTGCTTGTGATGATAAGGCCCAAGAATGAGTCTTCCTTCAACCAGATCTCACACTTGTTGTACATTGCATAGAGCTTCTCCTTGGGCAAAGTCTCCAGTACAGTTCTTAAATTCTCCTCAGGATCCTCCTTGGTTTTGGAGTATATTAGAATATTGTCTATATATACTACCACAAACATGTCAAGGTAATCTCTAAAGACTATATTAATCAAGTCCATGAATATTTCTGGAGCATTGGTGAGTCCGAAAGGCATTACAATGAATTCATAGTGCCCGTATATTGTAAAAAAATTAGTCTTGGGGGCATCTTCCTTCTTCACCCTTACGTGATAATATCCCGACCACAAATCCACCTTGGAGAAGTATTGTGCTCCCCAAAGCTGATCAAACAAGTCATCGAATCTTGGGAGAGGATACATGTTATTTATCGTGATTTTGTTAAGTTCATGATAATCGATGCAAAGCCACATTGACCCATCCTTCTTCTTGATGAAGAGGACTAGTGCATCCCATGGTGAAGCACTTGGGCGTATAAACCCTTTATCCAGATTCTCCTATAGTTGTTTTTTCAGCTCTTCAAGCATAACAACAGCCATTCTATATGATGTATTGGATATTGGTAGCACCCCAGGTATAAGTTCAATTGGGAACTCAACACCTCTTCTAGGAGGAAGACCAGGAAGTTCCTCGGGAAACACTTCTGCGAATTCCCTCAAAATAGGCATTTCTTCAAGGATGGTATCTTCTTTGGACTCAATCATCTGAGCCAGATATGTGTGCTCATAGGGTAGTAATATCCATGCTTGAGATGATGGATATAAAGGAGATTCATCTTCCTCCTGAAACATTTAAAGAATCAGGGGTCGATTCTCCATATGGTGTGTGCATTCCCTCTCCCAAAAATCTATGTTGGCTCTATATATGGAAATCCAATCCATGCCAAGAATTTCATCAAATTCCACCAGAGGGAGTATAATGAGGTTCTCTAGGAAATTCAATCCACGGATTATAATAGGGGAGGAATTATTCTCATGGGATGCAATGATTCCCCCATTTTCCATACTCAACGACATATTTACTTCCATGGTTTGTGGTGGTGCTGGGATTGTTGTACTAAACATTCAAGATATAAAAGAATGCATAGAACCTGAATTAAAAAGTATGTTTGATATTCATTAATGAATAACTAGCGTACCTGTCACCACTTCATTGTCGGGGTTCACTTCGGTAGAAGTGATGGAAAAAGCTCTTCCTTACTGCCTTGGAGGTTGTTGGTCGTCTCTGAAAACCCTTGGATTAGGGAACTGATTTGCAAAATGACCAGGTTATTTTCATTTGAAGCATTGAACAATACGTTGAGGTTCAAACGGAGCGTTCCTCTCCTCTGTCTCAACTGGGGGTCTTTCTTTCCGACAGTTAATAGCTAGGTGCCCTTCTCTTCCACACATGAAGCATTTTCTCATCCCCTTATGGAAATTTTCAGGTGCTTCTTTCCGCACTTTTGGAAAGTGGGGTGCTGGATCTTCTTAGCACCTTTGGATTTTTCCATCGGGCCACCAGCATTGAAGTCCACCTTACGCTTCTTATCCCCAAGATACCCATGTGATTCCTCGATCTCCATTTCCACATTGAGGGCACATCATACAATTTCCTCATAGCTGTCGAAGTCACAGATCGCTAATGCTTTCCGCAGGCTAGGCTTCAGCCCACCAAAGAAGTGGTCAATCTTGCATTCAGGGGTAATGACAAAGCCGAAAGCATATCATGCAATCCTTGTGATGTTTTCCTCGTATGCTCCAATAGATTCATCATCTTTTTTCTTGAGGGAAAGGAAGTCCCTTTCTATATTAAGCCAGAGGGTGTGCGGAAAATATTTATTTGAAAAACATCTTCCGGAAATACTTCCATTCCAACACCTTGATCTCCTCCTCAGGATTCGTATTTTTTATCAATGTCCACCATTGATCAGATTCACCCTCCATACGATAAGCCGCCAGAAGAACCTTCTTTTGTTCAGAACATTGGAGGATGGAGAATATCTTTTCAATGGAGTTGATCCATTGTTCATTGATCGTGGGATAAGATGATCCACTAAAAGTAGGAGTCCTTTGTATCATGAAGCACTTCATAGCGACTTCTTCTTTCATAGTGGTGGTTGAACATTCCTATTGACCCATGTTTCTATTAAAAACATGAGTTAGATGAGAGAGAAGCATGACAACATCCGTGATTCCCGCTCCCATTGGATTGGGCATCTCATTAGTACAATCATCACACTGATCTTCACAACAGTTGTTAGCCCGAGTCCTCCTATTACCAGCCATTGGCTGGAATAAAAGGAAAGTTAGGGGTAACACATAAAGGGTAATCCAAAGACAAAAGTTGATGACATATAAATAAACTTTTATTTCCTTAACTCATGAGTCTATAGGCTTCAATCTAGGCTTTTCATGATCTACATTCTAACATATATTCTTAGGGGAATTTTTTTTATTCCCTTAATTAGGGTTCATACTAAGATTGTGAATATACCAAAGCATATCCCTCGAGAGTGTCGTAACCAAGAGTGCTGAAAGGCCCATTTTCAGGCACCAGTTCCCATTCGAGTCTAGCTCAAAGCAGTGTTTTCGTGTTTTACCCCTAGGATACATCTGTGCCAGAGCTGCCCCAACCTGCTCGTATCCAGAAAGGGACGTATTTGTTTGATAAACCACTTACTCAGTACTTATCAAAACATAGGGATGTTTTTATTATACTTATTTTGGTATCTAAGTCTTTACTACGGTTTCCGAATCCCAAAAATAACTAAACCTATCCTCTGATACCAACTATGACAACCCTGCTTTTATTACAAACTTAAACATGATTTATTACATAAAATGTCACATGATACAACAAAGAAGATCGAGAGGTTTGGTTTATTTGGGGATTAGGATCATTAAATAAAAACATAAAACATGAAATACAACATCTTTATTGAAAACTTCCATTACATGACCATGACATTCCCTCGTACTTAGCATTGCATGGGATAACCTGAGGACATGCATAAGAAAATGGTGAGCTATAAAGCCTAGTAATGGAGTACATATGGAATAACATGAGGAGTAAAATACATGTTAGAAAATAGGCATATCAATAGAGAATAAAAGAAACATGAAAATAAAGGCATGATATATCATGATAATCATAACATGGAAATGTGGCAACTACACATAACATGGAATTAGCATTAGCCAAGGCTCATTGCACATAGAGCATGAGTAAATCCTCATTGAACATGATGCATGAGTAAAACCACATTTCACTTGAACTAGCATGATTCAACAATCATTGCACATGACATATCTTGATACTATACTTTACCCAATGCATTGGAGCGTTAGAAGGGCACACCCTTCTTATACATTTCATTTCATGCATAAGTGTGCCCTAGGGATAATAAAACACGGATTCATAAAACATAATAATTTATTCGACGAGAAAGGAATGTGGAATTCATACATGATACATTGTAATCAATATGTAAATGTGCATAAAGGTGAATACCCTTTATGGAGAAATGGGCATGGTATCCACTACATAGTGGCATTGGCTTAGAAAATCGGTGCGATTTCGGCAGCGTAACGGCGTGACATAAGAATTCATAAAAATGGTTGATGAGAGAGAAAGGGGTTCCTCATAATATTTAAATATAATAGACAGTAAGGTGGTAATATAGATACATGTACCAACAATTGTAATGGAATTTAGATTCATGATACAAAATTATTGCTTTAATGTAAAAGAAGAGAGAGAAGTTCCTTTCGGAATTTCAGCATTGTAACGGGTGTACATGGGAGGGATTTAATGAGAGATAAATGGGTATCCCATCATTAAAACAATAATAGGACAGTATGGGGGACATGATAAACCATACCCCAACATTCATAATTGAAATTAAAAGGGAAAAACAACTTAATGAAAATTGGACAAAAAGAGAAAGGAGGAAAAAACCCTTACTTGGAAGTATTCTTCCAAAGGCTAGAGAGAGGCTTGTGAGAGGATTGATGGGAGCTTGGGGATCCTTGGGAGGATTATAGAGAGAGTAGGGCAGAGGTTGGACGAATTCCAAAGCCATTGAGTTAGAAGGAAGTGGGAGCCTGGGTTGGTTTATATAAGAAAGGTGAGGGAATTCTTTATTATTTAGGTTTGGGTCCCCTTACATTAAATTAATCCAAACCACAAACCATAACATGGTTTTTTACCATGTTTTTTGGAAAAGAGAAGAGTAAAACAATATTTTATATGTAAAAAGTCCTAACTTCTTAAAATAATATGGTTTCTTATGTGGAGGTGAGTCACACTCCCTTGGAAATTAATTTAAAAAGGAAAGGTGTTTAATAAGTCTTGAGGGGTCCATTAATGCTTTGAAAAGTATGTCAAACAAACCCAAAATCACATTATTTTAAGGGTAAAACATATTTTGTCTGAAAAAATGATTATATTGTTTTATTACATCACTATTGGGTCATTATGATGTCATAAAACACATTATATATTTAAACGGTATTTAATGTTTACCCAAAAATTTGACTGTCTCAGAAAATTATGAAAAATTCACCGTTGGATAATTTCGATGTCATGATTCCAGAAATAACATTTATTTTATCTAAATAATTTTCTAAATATGTTAATTTTTACTTTTAGAATAAAAACCGACATTTATAAAACATTCAAAGGTTTTGACAGAAATGGCTTTCAAACCTTAATAAAAATTGTAATTGTATTCATAAAGTTATAATATCATTTATATTTAATAAAAATTAATTTAATAATAATATTATTGTATTAAAATATTATTTAATTCAAAAATCCCTTAATTTAATAAAATAGATTTCTTAATAATAACTAAAAACACCATTTGTACTTTAAAAACTATTTACAATGTATCAAAAATGACTAGAAATTATATTCATTATTATATAAAAAAATAATGTACATGAACATAGTACTACTTATTTGTTACATAACCCCTTAAAACAGCCACATAAGACCTAAGGGTAAGGTGTGAGATGGTTACAAACCCTTGGGTGGCTCAGATAACATTGATCGAGTGGTAATTTCAATCAACTTCCACTTTTCCCGTAGACGGTCACATTCGAGCTTGACATGATGAAACTCATATTGGGATTGGTCAAGAGCGAATCCCAAAGACGCGTCATCTTTTCTGAGCTCCGACAAATGGGCTTCTTATGGGGCCATTATACTGGATGAGGCCATCGCTTCCTTTGTCTGAGTAAATTGGATTTGTTAAAGTCCTATATTTAAACTAATCATGTGATCACTGTTCAACGGTTATATTAGCAACGGTCAAAATTCATAACATAAAACCAAAGAAGTTGGCATTTTATATAAACATAAAGAGACATTTAATTAGATCAAGAGGTATTTCCATTAATGAATCTTTGGCTCGTTACAGTTAAACTGGACATACACAGGATATTGAAGTTACATTTGAATAAAAAAAGTACATCATTATTTTTTTCTCAATTAAATATATTCCATATAGAATATCCCTATATATATTTCAAAGTAAACATTATAAAATTATAGGGAATGGAAAAAATAAGGGTGATTTAAATTACTCACTATTGGTTGTATATAATGGATGTAATCACAAACCTATAAGCATAAAAAATATAGAAAGGTAATTAAATAAACATAGATTCCATATAATCAATAAACTGAGAAGGAAGTGTGTAAAAAATAAGTTAAGGTAAATAAATAAAAAACATTACCTTCAATAAATAACATAAATATCATTGTTGGATAATTATTAATCAATATATAATGGTAATTAAATAAAATAAATAACATTTTAATAAGTAAGAATGAAATATATCCAAAGATAATGACACAATAACAATTTCCTGAATATATATAAATAAATACTAAATAAATGGAATGTTTAATTATTGAATTCCATTTTTTCCAAGTACATGATACCATTACCTTCATGGCCATTCACAATAGGGTTTAAAACATAATGGGTAAAATCCCACTGAAATATGGATAACCAATTCATTAATTTCATGTGACTATTGATGTATCAAGTGCATATCTATAAACCAAGTCATGTCAATTTCATACATGGCCAATGAATTCCTCATATATCAAATAATCAATATAATCATAAGAAATGTTGCATAAAAAATATCTATATTGTGTAAAGAATATGTATTTATCAGTATTTCCCCATATTAATAAATTCAATTAATCAATGGACACAATATGTAGAAATTATTTATGGTTTAAAAAATAATAATATCCATGATAAATAATATGTACAATCATGGGAAATGAAAATTCCAATTATAACAGGAAGTTGAATAATCCATCAGAAAGTTAATGGCTACAAAAATGAAATAAGTAGGGGAATATCAATCCTATCATTTTTTTAAATGATCATAAACCACCATGAGGATGAATAATTATGGTATCAATATCATATATATCTGTTAGAGTAAGAATAAAGGGTTGCCTCCATTGTTGAAATTAAATAAAATAAAAATATCTTTAAAATGTTATTATGGAAAAGATCCTTTTAATTTTGATAGAAATTTTGAAATTATTTTCCTTTGAAAACACCTGTTAAAAAAATTATAAACATTCAAAATATGATTCATATAATTTTTTTTGGGATTTATTTTAACTCCTTATATTATTTATAATTTAAAACAAAAAAATTTCACTATAAAAATCTTACAAATGTGCCTGGTTTAGAAAATGATAAGAATATTCCATTAACCTTTTCAGCAATATCCAAACTGGCATTATTTTGTTAACAACATAATATTATTATGAAAAAAATTATAAAGAGTAAAAATTGGTGGAAATTACATTGATAAATCACTTGTAAAGCTTTTGAAAAAAAATGATCTTTTTTAGAAAACATTGTTTTTGAAAAAAAATAATATTTTTGACCAAAGAGATAAATGAAGTGAGATTTAATTGAAACATTTTATAATAAATTATAAGTAAAAAATAGTTACAAAATAGGTAATTTTACTAGAAAATATCATTAATAACTATATTATACTAAAAACTGAATGGTTTTATTATGAAGTGGTCAAATAAAATTTCCTACAATATATATTCAAATACAAACAATCTCGATTACAGTGAGATTGTGAAATTATCCCGTAAAAAAATCACAATGTTTATGTGAGAATATTTGAATGAGTAAATTTTACGTATTATCTGTAAATACACATAAAAAGGTGAGAATAATTTAGAATATAATAAATTTAATTAGACACATAATCATGTAATATCGACAATTAAAAGTGAGTAATATAATCCAATTAAAGGAAATTGAGTTATCAACCATTTTACCACTGGGTAAATTTTAATTGAAATCCATTTAGAAGAAATAACTAGAATTGAAATTTAATATAAAATTTAATATGAATTATTCATGATGATAAATGTATACGGGGAAGTATATACCCCATATAAAATAAACTAGGTGCATAAAACTACAATATTCCTCAATAAAATGTAATTGATAACCAATAACATACCTCGGTATTCCTTTGGGATAAAAATTTCTAAATTACCATTATAGTGGTTTATAACATGTTATTAAGTTATAAAATATCCATATTTGTATTTCTAATATCATATATGACTCTTTTATAAGATATTATTACCTTTCAATTATAATATTCCATTTTTTCCATTGTTTCGGGTGTTAATTATGTTTTTCCTCATCTGTGTTTGGTGATGAAAGATGATTATAATTTTAATATTGTATAGTTATATAATCTAAAAAATAATATTCTTGAAATAATTATGATATTTTAACAAAAAAATTTAATATTAGAAACAATCAATAATGATGGTAGTGAAAAATTAATTATTTTACGATCATGGAGATTATAGGTTATACACACAGGAGTAATGTTTCAATTTTTCACAGATCATTATAGAAAGGTTTTGGGTAATATTTTACCGTTCAATAATGATCCTAATATAATTATTACCATATTATATTCTTATATATATATCTTCCATCTATTTTGGTGGTGACAAGCAATTCACATTGCTTTGTGAAGTCGATAGTCCACACGTACACAAAAGATGCTATCATCTTTCTATGTGTGAAGTGGGGAGAATGAAAATGATATATGTTTTCATTAAAAAATGTTATATTTTATTTACATATAATATATTTGTTTTTTATATAACATATAGTCATTAAATTTATCTATTTCACCTTCCTTGTGTAGCGTTAGTGGAAGGGAAATCATATAATTTCGTGAGGTTGTTGTCCGCACTACACACGAGTGACGTTCTTGTATCTCTTATAGAATGGAAGGTAAATATATAAATATATATTGAATAAAAAGTTATAAATATTCTATAAATATCATATGTATATAATTTATATCCAACATCATATCCAACTCTGAATGGTGGAAGTGGATGAAGGAATTACACTAATTCACGAGCATGATGTTTCCCGTACACATGAATGATGATTTATTTGCCCATTTGATTATATTGAATAATTTTATAGGTCATTAATATATTTTTTAAAAATACAAGAAAATTTAAGATACCTTTTTTTTATATCAGTATAGTATACTATATTTTGAAATAGGTGAAGAAATAATTTAAATAAATATACTTGTTGGGGAACGTAGCCTCATCTTCAGGTATCCTCCTATGATTTTCAATAAATCCATACTAGGTTGGGTTTGATCCCATAATAATACATATAGGGTTAGGGTATGGATTTTGGGAATTTATTCAGGTATATATCTTTCAACTAATGAGGTGTGAAGTCGTGAATAAGAGAGGAGTAGTGGTGGCCATTTATAAGTGGGGAAGTGGAGACTCATGGTGTTTTTTTAAATAATTGAGTGATCCCAAATTTTTTAGATGAAAAAGTGTCCAAAATAGAAACTTAACTAACCATATATGTTTAATGGTATAAATATGTATTTAAAATAGTCCTTCAACAAGTTTATAGGTTATTTATTTTCCTTTTCCATTATGTTTAAACCCGGATAAATTAGTTTTACCTTAACCGCAGTAATTAATTTTTAAACATTCACCATTAATTAAGTTAAAAAATAAGTTGAAAATATTATAAAATATATTTTATTCTCATTCCATATATTTACTAAATTATTTCTAATTAAACTCACTTAAGTGGAAAATTATTATTTAAATATAATCCAACAAACATGATGAGAAAGTGGTTTTTAAATGTGAAGATGTTCAAAAGTTTACAATGATTTAATATCTAATTTCAAAATGAAATATATTAAAATTCACTAAGAAGGATTAATATATTTATGATTTAACTAATTTTACCATTAAAAATTAATTATATAGTTTAACACTATAAGTTATTTATGAAAAATTAGGTTTCAATTAAAATCTATTATTTTTTACTATTCTTTAAAAAATGAAACATTTCAAAAAAATAAAAAACAATTTCACTGTAATATAATTTTGGTATAATAATATCATAAATGAATTTGAATTTGTGAAAATTATTTCTAAAAGTGTTAAAATTAAATTTAAATTCTACGTTCCATGAATGATGAAATTGTCTTCTAGAAAAATACAGTTATCAAGGAAAATTTGTTTTCCTTTTAAATGAGGATGATTAATATTTATAATAAATAGATAAACAATAAATTTTTGCGAAATATGTATTTTAATAAGACATTTAATTCTATTCATACCTGTTATTATAATCGCTATGTTATTTATTAAATAATAATGTTAATTGTATTTTGATGTCTGTAAAACATGGTCTTCCATCTAACATAAGATACTAATGAAACTAGGTGTTTCATGTAATTGAAGCTAAATAAATATTCATTTTATAATACTCTGAATAATTTAATTTCATTAAATTAGATATTTTTGAGGTGTTACATTCTCCATACCTTAAATAAATTGTTTATACAGGATTTAAAATTGATCTCAGTAATAATGGCTTTCAAATTTTAAAATTCTTTTATTTTAAACCCCACATTTTAAAGCGGTTAGTAAAATATCCTATTAATAAGAGAGATAGTAAATTAATAAAGTCAATATTAAATATAAATTAACTATGTTTCTATTTAGTATAACATTGGTGTTAGGTAAATATGTGTCCACGGATTAAGAACATAAATAATTATAGTGAGTGATATTGGTAATTGGTCATAAGATGGTGAATGATCAATGGAATACTTAGGGGATCAAAACCATAAATCTGTGATGATTTAAAATAAAATATTATTCATAATATATAAATGTAATAGGGTAACATTTTATATTTCAATTCTATTTTTTAAATTTGGGGGAATTAATTTACTTTCTATGAATATAGGGAAATAAACTATGTTGATACATTTATATAATCAAAAATATCCTTTTGTTGTGCTTAAATCATTTACTCCATGAAATGAATGTAAAAAAATGATTTTTATGCTTTAATCACTAATGTTAATTTTTAATAGATTGGTATATCTATAAAATTTGGGGAAGACTCTATATCTTTCTAGGACTCTTATCCAAAAAAATATGGATAGAAAACGTTATCCAATAAATTAATCTCTGAAAATCAAAAGGAACACTATTGGATCTTCATTAATACTTATGTTTCAATTTCTTTATATAATGAAAAGGTCACAATAACATCATGTGGGTCAGTGGTAGGAACTAAATCCTTATCATCTACCAGTCTTGTTTACTAGACCTATAGCCTTTCCAGACATGATGGGTTTTACCCGACATACATGTTGTCCTTTTTCTAAATTATATTAATTTAACTCATATATCATTCAAAAAAATATTATAGACATCCATGAAATAATATATAATTATTAAATAAATTTATTATAACGGTTTTTAATAGAACATATTATTCTATTATATGGTTTAATAATCTTACGTCAATATTATTACAATTCCATTAATGATGATTTTGACCATATCTGTCATCATCAAATTTAATCTTATTTTTATAAAATGTAATGTCATTATTCCTTATATAAATTTTCCACTAAAAAATATATTTAATAATTGGGTTGTATAACTAAAAAATTCTACCAAAATATCCATAATCATGGTAGTATCCCATAAAATAAAACCTTAAAATTGTTGTCTATGAAACTGAACATTGATCAATCTTACACACACTAAATCAAGATAGTATCGATAACTATTAAGTTAATTATGAAATAAGTTCTTCTAATATTTAACACAATAATACATGTTTGATTATTCTTATTAAAAAATATCATTAGTAATATTACTTCTACAATTTAGTTCCAAAATCCCAATACTTCAATTGATTCATTTCAACAGTGCTCCTTCCATGGACTAAGGTTTATCATAGGTCATTCATTTTCATCGTATATTAAAATACAACATAATGGATTGTTAATTAAATATAAATTATCTTAACAATTACCCTTATAAGTCTTAAAAAATTAGAATAGAATGTCTCGTTTCTATGTACCACGTATCGCTCGAGTCAAGCTCGATGTGCCCTTTTTAGAGTTATTACCACTAGGAACGTATGAACAATAACCATATCCAATTATCATACCTAGATAGGGTTTTATTTTCTAAAAGGCCACATAATCTCTACCATAACCAAAATATTATGAATTTCTTCTATACTTATCCTCTATCTCTTTTATAGTTTTATGTTCTCTAATATATGTTATCAAAAATCTAGTTCCCAATGTTTCTACTAATCTTTATCTGATACCAACTATAGTGTGCTCATCCCAAGTATCTCGGAGTAGGTTCATGGTACCATTTCATTGTAATAATATATAAGGAACCACATCACAAATGACCAAATAGTTTAATATACATGATAATCTTCATACATATATAAGATTGATATTACATTTAAATATACATTATAGAACATTTTTTATTTAAAGAATAACATTATTACATCTAGAATATCCCTCTATATCAGTCATATTATACATCACGGAATCTTGAGGAAAGGAAACCAAATAATGGGGAGCTCAAACTCTCAGTAAGGGTTTATTAAAGTGAAATAAATCATGAATCAATAAACATAAATAATATGGAAAGGTAAATAAATGAACCGAAATTCCACATAATGAATAAATTTAGATGGAAGTGTATAAAGAATATTGATAAATAAATAACTAAAAAAATAATTTAGTCAATTACATGAATATCATTACTAGAAATGGAATACTCGATATTGATGGGTAAATAAAACTTACACATTCCATTTAAATATCTGATAATGAAAAATATAAAAAATACATTCACAATAAAAATAACATGGATAGAAATAATTTAATACTGAATGATGAAAAATCAAAATTATTACATTCCATGTTTCATTTTTACATGATTCCATTACCTTCATTACCTTTCACAATAGATTTTAAAACAGATTAGATAAAACCCCACATAATTACTGTTGGTCAATTGATTCATCCCATGAGACTAATGATGCAATGGGGGGATATTAAAAACTGGGACCCTCCCATTTCATACTCATCTAACTAATTCCTTATATATCTAATAATTCACTTAATTCATAAAATATTTTCTCTATCAAATATCTATACTAATTAAAGAATCCATGTATATCAATATATACCCAAATAATCTAATGTCGTTCATCATAGACCGACTAATGTAGAAATAATATATGGTTTAAACCATTAAAATATACACAATAAATAATATGTATATTCAGGATAAATTTAATGACTTATGATCCAAGGTAGATTCATAATCCAATGAAAGGTTAATTGATACATAACTGAAAAAATCAAGTGATTGTCAATATTATTCTTGGTAAAAATGATTATAAAAAATAAAGAAGAATAATATGGATGGTATCAATATAATATATAGCCATTATAGTAATAATAATGGTTTTTTTCATTTAGGAATTTAACATCCATAAAAATATCTATAAAAAATATTTGTTTTCAAAAAATCAATTTTCACTTTGGGAAACATTTTGATAATCATTTTCATTGAAAATCATTGTTAAAGTCATTATATTTAAAAGATTTAGAGAATAAGAATTTTTTTTCAAATAAATGATTTTCATTCTATTAGCTAATTATATATATTCTGTGAAAGATAAAAATAATATTCTATTTTTACTACAAAAAGGTTTGGAAACAGTCATCTTTTGAAAAAAAGAATATTCCTTTAACATTTACTATAAAATTCAAATTTTAATTGTTTTGAAAATGACATAAGATTCTTTTGATTTCATTTTATAAGGACTTATAATCGGCATAAATTACGTTGAAAAATCTTTTAAAATGGTTAAAAACAATTATCCAAATATATTTAAAAACATTGTTTTTAACTTATACATATCTCTAGCTGATGAGATTAATAAACATAAATTTTCATTTAATATTTTATAAAGCCATTTTTTGTATAAAATAGTTGAAAATGTTATACAATTATTTGAAAATAACATTAATAACTGGATTATAATAAAAATTAAATTGCATTTATTTGTAATTGGTCATGTAAATTTCCATCTTCTATTATTTAAGACTAAACATTCTCGATTAGAATGGGATTGTGAAAAAAGCCATTAAACTAGTTATCAAATTGAAGTGAGAATTAGTTAATGAATCGATCATGTGTAATATAAATAAATATAACAAAATTTGGAAAAAACATAATATATTCATAATTTATTAATAACATAATCATATTATATCAATGAAAATGAAGACTTAATAAGACCCAGTGAAAGGAAATTGAGTTATGAAATTCATTACCAACTGGAAAATTTTAATTCAAATACAAAAAGATTAAATAATTTAAATTTAAATTAAATATAGATTTAATAATGATTTATTTAGGATAATACAAGTAAATGGTTCATTATATAAAACATATAGCATAAACTACGTTCAAATCATTACAATATACCTCAATGAAATGAAATGGTGACGAAATGCATTCGTCGCACATCCTATTTTTTGAATGTTCTATAGCCTCTTTTATTGTGTTTCAAACAAGTTTTGAATTTATACCTAAGCCATATTAATATTTTTAATATGATATATTATTCTTTTATAACATCTTATTACCCCCCTCATTAATAATCATTAATTATTTTCATTATATTTGTAGTTTAATGTCATGTTTTCACATACGTGTTTCATCATGAATGATCTTGCTCATATTTATATTATATAGATAAATAATCCCTAAAAATATAATCATAAAATAATTATTTTATTTTTATAAAAAGTATTATTTTTATAACCAATAATTATTTATATTTATGAAAATTGAAATATGATTTGATCATAGAGACCGGAGGCCACACATACACATGAGTAACATTTCCATTATTTCACCAATCATTATGGAAAGTGGTATTTAAATTTTTACCCATAAAAATGATAAAAATGTAATTAATAACATATTATATACTTATATATATAGTCCATGTGGTGTACTGATGAAAAGAGAGTCACACCATTGTGGGAATGCGGTTTTCCACTTCTACCCAAATGATGTCATCATCATTACATGAGGGTAAAGAAAAGAAAGAAAATTGTATATATTATCTGTATAGAATTGTATATTTATCATTAATATCATAAATATTTCTTTTATATAACATATGATCATTAACGTTATAATTATTACCTTATATGTGAATCCTTAGTGGAAGATGAATCACATCTTTTCACAAGATAGTAGTCCACCGTACACATGAGTGATGTTATCGAATCTCCTATAAAATAGAAGCTAAATATATATATATAAATATATGATATAGTTAATTCAATGTGATAAATAATTTATAAATATAATATGTATTCATTATATCCATCATAATACGAAACCATGAAATGAATTAATTGAATAATTAACAACATCAATTCGTAGGGCGATATTCCACCATACACACGAAGGATGATTTCATACCCCATTGGATTGAAGTAGAGAATTTTATAGGTCAATCCCTTTTCTAAAAAAATCCTACTATATTTTATATCATGAGCTTATTATATCATCATTTTGAAATAAAATTTTATCTAGTTTGGGGAAAAAAGTAAAATAAATACACTTCATGAAAAACATTACCAATTCGTTGGGTATCCTCCTTAGGTTTGCACAAAATTTTTATTATTTTTGATTTATAAACAAAATAAGGCTTATAGGGTGATGTGATTGAATTTGGTGAGTTATTTGGCAGGTATATTTTGAAAAAAAAATAGTATGTAAGGTGTAAATAATAGATGATAGTGGGCATCCTTTTATAGATGTGACAGAGGACATACATAGTATTTTTGATGATAATGGAGTTCTCGCAAATTGTTCGCATTAAAATGTTTTAAAATAGATCTCAATATAAATTTATAGTTATAATTATCTAAATATTTTGATTAAATATAATTGTGTATGTTTATACATCAATTCTTCCCCTAACTTTTTTTGTTTAACCCTATACTAAATCAATTTTTACCTTCACCATGATAATTAATATTCATTTCATTCACTGTTCATTTGGGTAAAAATTATGTTGGACTTATTATGAGTTATATATAATTATTATTAAACATATTGGATCCATTTTTCCAAATTTAATATAAATATTGGAAATATATAATATAAATTTAATATCACAGATGTTATAAGAAAGTGGGTTTTTAAATTGAAAATATTCAAATGATTAAAAATATTTTATATCAAAATTAAATATGAAATTAAGTCCAATGACCAAAATAAGATTAACATATTGATAACTGAAATAATTATTGATTAAATCTAATTAAATATATAATTTAACATTAAAAATTATTTAAATAAAATTGATAGCTTTAAATTAAAATCTAGTTTTTTCACAATTCATCAAAAATGTAACTTTTCAAAAAAAAATCTGAAACATTCACTTTAATATAATTTTGGTATTCTGAAACAAAAAATTGGACATCATTTTTTCAAATAAATATTATAAAACTGTAAAAAATTAGTTTCAAATTATGTGTTCCAAGCATGACAAACCCGTTTTTTAGGGAAATACATATTTTCTGAAAACATTTCTTTTTATTTTAAATGTTTATTATTATTATTTAAAATAAATAGATAACTAATAAATTTATTTCTAATCTTATTTTTTATAAGATATTTAATTTTATTCATACTCTCCATTCTAATGGATAGTTGATATATTAAATAATAATAATAGTAGTATATTATTATACAGTAAAACTCAGACTTTTATTTAATGAAATCAGTCAAAAAAACTCATTGTTTCGTGTAATTAAATATCACATTGTATTTCGTACAACATACGTTATCCAATAAAATATAATTATTTTATAATTATATGTGTGTTAAAGTATTGAGGTGGAAACCTAATATATTATATATATATATACTAGTGTATTCAACAATATATTACCTCCATCCATCATGGAATTAACATCCAAACCCATGAATAGATTTAATGAGGAAAAAGGACACAGTGGAAGGGCTCATTGATGACGATTGGGAAATAATTACTTTTTTCACATTGGTATATGAATAATATTATAAATTGATGAAATTAAATAATATTGTTTGTGATTATTGTTGTAATATTTATAATATTTTATAGAATAATTTCATAAATTATAAATTTTAATGTGATTTTTTATATATATTTAAGACACAAATTTACATTTATTAATAATAGAATGAAATAAAAAATATATATAAATTATTTATAAAATATTAATCTTCCTTTGTATAACTCAATATTATTAAAATCTAACTAAATATGTATATATATATATATATATATTTGAACATAATTTACACAGGAAAATAATTTTTCTAACCTTATTATACGTTATATATAAAAAATGATACAAAAAATAAAATAAGAAAATCATACATTACATATATATGAAAATGGTGAAAAATAATTCATAAATAAATATACAAAAAACATTAATGGATTTTATTATGACATTATAAATGTTATTTCATCCACATTTGTTTCATGTAATATCTTTTATCTATTCATGAGCTATCTTCCTCACATAAATATTTGAATACAATAAAAAAGAATAAATTTAATTTAAGCACCACATAGTCTCTCTCCTTTTAGGTTTGAGGAAATATTGATGTAGCTGCCATAAAAAATGTTCAAGATTCACTAATTTCATTATTCTTTCATCTGAAATGATTATATTAATTTATTAAGAAATCATTGTTTCAATAATTCTATATGAATGTTCGTCGTAAATATGGAATAAAGACAACAAATGAGACCATGATATAACTTGCTAATGTTTGTGTTGAACAAATCTAAATTGTGAGGACACCACACTATATATACATTTTATATTAATAAAAAATAGTCATGATCAATACATTTAAAAATAATATGTAATAGTGAAACCATCCTAATAGGCTAGCATGATAAACATTATTTCGGTGGTCCACTCCATCATGATGAATTCATAGTATCCAATTATATAAAAACTCCTTCATGCACCCAAAATAAATTTTACAGCCTCAAACATGAATTAAAATTTATATCACTTACATATCCATGTTTTCCTCACCATAACCTAGTAATAATCATTGACTAAATTCATATATACTTAAAGCACCATGTGTTTTTGGTCTTGATCCAAAACTATCCACTAGCTTTACGACATATCCACCAAAATGGAAGTCTTGTAACGTAATATCATACATTAAATTAATAACAATGTGAAATATAGGGACCTCAATTCATAATCCTTCCATGTGAATCAATCTTGAAAAAAGTGGTTTTATCTCACTCAATAAAATTTGAACCATGAAAAAAATACTCACATTAAATTGCTAATGTTAAAGGTGTGAAACAAAAATGGTTTCTAAGAAAAACGATAGGTGAAATATGTGAGATTATGTGATGTGTGTCACATGGACTATTAAGATGAAAATGTTTTTTTCATTAAAAAACATTGTGTAAAACTCACAGATTTTTTTTTTCATAGGATTGACAATGGATCCATGACACATATCGATATATGCTGAGAGATATACGAAACACACAGCGAATGATCATTAGGATCCCATGGGCACTGTTGCATCCTTGTGAGTCAATGGTCATAATTCAAACTTATGTCCCCTATAATAAGTAAAAATTGATATGATATTATAGAAACATTAATCAAAATGAACTATAAAATGGAAAGAATAATACCATGCACAAGGCGGATAAAAAATCCATGAGAGATCCATACAAGGTGAACAAGGTAGCAACAAAGCATGGATAAAAATCAATATGATTACAGAAATATAATATAACATAGTATATACATAAAAAATATCTATATTTAAATAACAATAATTTACCTATGTTTTTCTAAAAACCTTCACTATTGAACTAGTACTAGGTTAGTTAATACTAAAAATGTTAAAAGTATGATATTATCTATAGTGTGTGTCTTAATGACACATACCATACAATAATAAATAACCACTTTATAAAAATGAACTCTAATGTATATAATCATTTACCTAACATATAAATCATAGATAATGAAAAATTAATTGTAAACTAACTATAATATTCCACAATTAGGATAGTTGGAGTCAAATAAAACTCATTAATTAATCCCTCAAACAAGATAAATTGCTTTATTTATTTGGTTAAAGAAGTATACTATAACTTATGTGTGACAAAGAATCTATGTATTTCATATTACATTTCTGAAAAATAGTTCCACCATAGGAATGAAAAATAAAACTAGTAATGGATTTTGGAGAGTATATTTACCTCAGAGTCAGACTCAATAGTCCTAACAATGTCATCATAATAACTAATATTTTCATCATATTGAAAACATTAATTTTTGAAGATTGAATCTTATTTTTAGATCCATTTTATATCATTCCAATTTCGTTTCACCAGTTTTCCCATAATCATTTTCAAATTACATATAGAAAATGAAATATCCTATCTAAAAATGACCATAGAAAATTTAACAATGCCTATAATGCAACAAAATTAAATCTTATTCATGAATATTAGCTTCTATTTACTATTAAGGGATTTATTGAGGAAAATATAAATGTAATAACTGAAATAAATATTAAAAAGTTTAATTTTATAATACAAGTACTATGTTAAGAACTTATTATAGAAATAATTTTGTGATAGATACATGGTTCTATCCTATTTATTCTTAATTATTTACATTCCTACAATCTATTTTAAATTAACCATGACATTAATTTAGAAAAAGAATCATGGTAAACCATTAGTGGAATTATTAAACTCATGACTCTATAAATTAAGATCAAAAAAACTATATATATATATATATATGTTTGTAATACCCCAAGCTTCCACAGTACGTTTCCCTTTGAATAATGTAATAGCATGCATTGTACGCAACTTCGAGATTCTAACACACCAAAACCAATCAACCTAGCCATTATGAATAGTAATACCCAAATTTTATAAATTTTATCTTTCGAAATGGAATTCATTTTTGGATTCGTAATATCGAAATTAGATTAGGGTGATATTTTGGATCTTTTCGGATAACTTTCATATTTTGATGAATATTAAAAATTACTATATTTTAATTAAAAACAAATTTTTTAATCGTAATAATTAATAGTGAAGAATTATTAATTTGAGTGGTTTTAAAGTATATTTTGTAATGCCCCGACCCCAGTTACCCAGAGTCGGTGCATTATTACATAACATTGGCATGATCACAAGAAAGATCAAATCTCAAAAGACCGATTGGTTGAGTAGCCTTGGAAACACTAGATATATTCATAAGTTTTACATTACATCATAAAATGAAAAACTACTACAACAACATAATGTTTCCACAATCCACACTATTAACCCCTCATAAAATCCCTGCAGGTCATTCATAACTTACTTCTTCACATCCTGGGAAAAATAAAACATAGAAAAGGGGTGAGCTCAAATGCCCAGTAAGGATAACAATATAGCGGAAACTTTCATAAATAAGAATAAACATTTAAGGCAATGTATAACTAAAACAAAAGCCTTTTAAATATGAACTTTCAACATGGTATGGCATAAATAAAATGAAATAATGCCATTTACTTATTCACATGGATATTCTACTAATCGAATAATCACATGCAAAAATCAATAACCACTTTCATAATGTTGGAATGCATAATGCCAGACTATCATAACCACATAGCCAAGGCCTCGTGCCAAGACTACAAATAAGATTTTGTCAAGGCCTTATGCCAAGACACTAGTTTGTCTCATGAGACCTACCGATGCATCGAGGAGCTATAGCGGGCTCCACCCGTCACATATTAAGTCCAATGCATTCCCATATGAAAAGGTTTAAACATAACATAAACATTCATATTAAAACTAGCATATGAAATGTCAATACTTTCACCATAAACTATGAATGGTATAAAAATAGCACATCCACAGTCAAACATATCACAAAACCTTCAATACAATATAGAAGTTTTGTATCATAATAAATCAACTTCAAATAATCTTAAAATCCATCAAAGGATGTTGACATAGATGAAATCAAAATTCTTTTTAAAGAAATATCTCCTTTTATTTTGAAATAATTTAAGATCCATATAAAATAAAACATTTTCTTTGAAAATATTCTTATAAGTTTGTAAGGGAAGCTTTGAAGATTTTATAACGGCGGAAAATAGCCGCACCCGCCGTATAAGTTAAAAAAACATTCTTACCTTAATACTGTCGAAAAGGTTAAAAAGGACCTTGTTTTGAAAACGACCGAAAGATTCCTTTATAAACCACTTATAAAAGTCAAAAAGGGTATAAATGACTTTAACTCTTATTCTAGTAAATAGTAAAAATGTTTTGAAATGCATTTTTAAGAAACATGGATGTGGATGATAAAGAGATCCCAGTAGATTATTACGTATAAACAACCTTGGATAATGAAGAGGTTGTAAAGTAAACCCTTACCTTGTACTTTTCCTTGGTTGGGGTAGGTTAACCTCCTGTATAATGGTGAAATAGTTGTTATTAAATTATACAAGAATCATATATAATAATATGATATCATATATGATCTTTTAACATTGATTTGTTAATAATATCTTAGAATTATCGTCGTTTCGGGAGTTAACTTACTCATTTTCTTTTATATGTTTTGTTACATAAGCCTTGTTTGTTGTATCTTATTCATATACAGAATGATATCCATTCCTTAAAAATCATTTTTAAATCATCAAATGATAATTATACTTGAATGGATACGATGGAGAATGAATCTCATCGCGTTCGTGGAGACGGTAGTCCGTACGTACGCACGAGCGACAATATCATTCTTTTGATATTAAAATAATATATAAATGGATGGTATATCATATATACAGAATCATTAACATGTTATATTTATTATTTACATGAGTTACACATCATTATTATACCCATCCAAATAATATTATATTGAATAACAATTACACCACGACGTGGAGACGGTAGTCCGTACGTACGCACGTATGGTGACATGTTATTCAAAGGGTGGATAGAATAATGAATATGGTTGTACCATATTTATAATAACATCACAGTATATGTGAGATACTGGAGTTATTATTTTAGAATGGTAAGAACAAAGGAAGAAGAAGTGGAAGAAGAAATGAACTTGGAGAAGGGTGGTGAAATCATTACCTCTTCTTCGGGTTCTTCCTTTTGATTTGATCAAAAGGGATCCATAGGTTGGCTTTCTGATCAAACTAAGGCCTCTAGGTTGTAGTGAGGGATGTTGGGAGAGTATTTGGGCAGAGTTTGGCCGAACCAAAAGGCTTTGAAGGTGTGAAGAAATGAGAAGGAGGAGTGCCCTTTTATAAGAGGGGTGAGGGGCACCTTTGGAAAAGCTAGAAATATTAATTTATAATAAATTCATATTCGGTTTCTAATGACTCCAAAGCATATTATTCAAAGGTTAAGGTGGGTATAGGTCGAAAACCACTCAACCAATAGAATTTATACAGGTTTGGGTACTTATATTAACCTTATCTTTAAGTATTAACTCTAAGTTAATTAGTTTCACTTTTACAATGTCTCTTTGTATTTTTTTATAATATGGTTAATAAACTTACTATATACATCCAAGAGACCCCCAAGTGGTACATTAATGATGGCCCTATCATGATATAAGTCTCTTGGCCGACCCTTAGATTTTTAGTAATTTAATATCAATTATGAATATAATATTTTCTTTAAGAACTCTTTTATGTCAATTTTGACACTATTCAATAGTTGATTTTTGTGAAACTCATAACAGATTGATTACTTCGAAAAAATTCAATTAAATAAATCCTAATATATCATATTATCATAGAAAATTATTTTAATTCATTAAAAGTTTCATATTATATTTATTTGGGTATTTATAATATCAATTATTTTAATTTTTCACTATTATAGTAATTACTGCATCATCATTGTGTCATAAATAAAATAAATTATTTAATGTCTAAAAATTATAAATAAAATATAATTATGTAGGAAATCCTTTTATCTTTCTAATGAATATTTATAATCTAAAATCCAACATATATAACCCTATGTAACAATTGTTTTTCTAAAATATATATGCTTGTGTCATTTTTGTATTCATTTTAACTTAATTAAAATAAAGTGTCATTATCACTTACAAGTGGATCCATGGGGTCCCAAAATAGACCCAAAGATTACCATGGTCGACCATGTATCAACCAATAGGGTTAAGACACGTTTTAGGGTAATTTAGTATTATTATAATATTATTTTTTTAACCCTTATTTACCAGATTTACCCTTAACCATGGTAAATAAAATATTTACCGCAGTAATTATTCAAAATGTCTAAAAATAAAAGTTACCTATTTACACAATTTGAACATCATGATTCCAAATATGGAATCCATTTTCCTAAATTCTAAACACATAAGTGGCAGAAATTAATTTAAAATTAATTCCCGCTGTCAAAACAAAAAGCGTGTTTTTAAGAGATAATAACTATCAAAAGATTGACACTCGTTTATGTTCGGTTTAATTGTAAAATTATGTCCAATGACCAACATTATATTAAATGGTAAAAATATATTCTAAATATACTTTAAAACCACTCAAATTCATAATTTATCCCTATTAATTATTTTGATTAAAAAAGTTGTTTTTAATTAAAACTTAGTAATTTTCACTATTCATCAAAATATGAAAGTTATCCGAAATGTACCAAAATTTCACCTTAGGCTAAATTCGATATTCCGAATCCAAAAATGAAGTCCATTTTCATATATAAAATATATATAATTTCAAAATGTAGGTATTACTATTCATAACGGCTAGTTTGATTAGTTATGGTGTGTTAGAACTCGGTGTTGCGTACAACACACGCTATCACATTATTCAAAGAGAAGCGTACCGTAGAAGCTTGGGGTGTTACATTCTCCCCTCCTTCAAATAATTGTGTCCTCGCAATTTCTAGGGTATTACTGCATAAAAAGACTCGGGTGGTTCTTCATCATAAGTTCCTCGGGTTCCCACGTTGCCTCTTCCATCTTATGGTTTCTCCACAAAACTTTTACCAGACGCGTCGTCCAGTTTCTCAGCACTTGTTCTCTCGTATCAAGAATTTTGACGGGCTCTTCGCAATAAGACAGATCGGGTTCCAGTTCTAATTCCTCATAGGTGAGTACATGCGTCGGATCAGGCATGTATTTCCTCAATAGAGATACGTGGAACACATCGTGAACTTTGGAGAGACTTGGCGGCATTGCCAATCGGTAAGCTACAACCCCAATTCGTTCTAGAATTTCGAAAGGTCCGATGTACCTGGGACTCAATTTACCTTTCTTACCAAAACGTATGACTCCCTTCCATGGAGATACCTTCAGAAAAACATGATCACCGACTTGAAATTCCAAATCCTTCCTTTGATTATCGGCATAGCTCTTCTGCCTACTTTGAGCTGCTTTGATGTGATTTTGGATTACTTTCACCTTTTCCACCGTTTCCTCCACCAGTTCTGGGCCTACAAGTTTTCTTTCACCAATGTTATCCCAACAGGTTGGTGTACGACATCTCTTTCCGTATAACGCTTCATATGGTGCCATCTGAATACTCGAATGGAAGCTATTGTTATAGGAAAATTCTACCAAAGGTAAATATTGATCCCACATACCCTGAAAGTCAAGTGAGCAAGATCTCAACATGTCTTATAAGGTTTGAATAGTCCGTTCTGATTGTCCGTCTGTCTGAGGGTGGTAAGCAGTGCTCAAATGTAGTTCAGTATCCAGGGATTTCTGAAGACTTTTCCAGAATCTTGAAGTAAAACGGGGATCACGATCAGAAACAATCGATAGGGGTACTCCATGAAGTCTCACAACTTCATTAATATATAGTCTTGCTAGACGTTCTAGGGGTAGATCTTCTCTTATAGCAAGAAAATGTGCTGTCTTGGTAAGACGATCAACAATAACCCATATTGCATCATTCCTTCTAGGAGTCTTTGGTAGCCCCATGACAAAGTCCATCATAACATTGTCCCATTTCCACTCCGGTATGGGAAGAGGTTGCATGACTCCTCCAGGCTGTTGCCTTCCAGCTTTCACTTGTTGACAAACCATACATCTTGACACAAAATCAGCAATCTCCCTCTTCATGTTTTCCCACCAAAAATGTTCCTTCAAATCTCTATACATTTTGGTGCTCCCAGGGTGTATAGAGAAATTGGAACTATGAGCATCATCCAGCAATTCCCTTTTTAGATCTGGTATATTGGGAACACAAAGTCTCTTCCCGAATTTCAAAATTCCATCTTCATACACAAAGTCTCTCAATCTCCTATCATTCACAGCTTTAATCTTCTTTTGGAATTCTTCATCATCGGTCTGAGAACTCTTAATCCTTTCTAGTAAAGATGGTTTGGCAACCATTTGAAAAAGCATTGATGTTTCACCTTCCCTGGTTATTCCCATGTCCATCTTCACTAGATCCATGAAATTTGATCCCTTTCAATTCTCATATTGTTCAAAACTCCATGGTCTTTTCTACTCAAAGCATCTGCCACCTTGTTTGCCTTCCCTGGGTGGTAGTGTATCGTACAATCATAATCTTTGAGTAATTCAAGCCATCTCCTTTGCCTCAACGTTGAGTTCTTTTTGTGAGAAAATATACTTCAAACTCTTGTGATCAGTATAAATCTCACATTTTTCACCATAGAGGTAGTGCCTCCATATCTTCAATGCAAAGATCACTACTGCTAACTCGAGATCATGAGTACGATAGTTTTGTTCATGAATTTTCAACTGTCGTGATGCATAGGCTATAACTCTATCATTCTGCATAAGGACACAGCCAAGTCCTTTCTTCGATGCATCACTATAAATAACGAACCCATCATTCCCCGATGGTAGAGTCAATATAGGAGCGTTGACTAATCTTCTCTTCAGTTCTTCGAAACATTCTTCACACTCTTTTGTCCAAACAAATTTAACCCCTTTACGTGTGAGCTTCGTTAATGGGTTAGCCAATTGGGCAAAATTCTGGACGAAACGTCGATAATAACCTGCCAAACCAATAAAACTACGTACCTCAGTTATACTCGTAGGTTCTGGCCATTCTTGGATTGCCTTGGTCTTAGAAGGATCAACAGAGATTCCATCTTTAGAGACAATATGGCCAAGAAAATAAATCTCCTGAAGCCAGAATTCACACTTGCTAAACTTCCCATATAATTCATGCCTCCTCAGAGTCTTCAAGATAATGCGCAAGTGATTTTCATGATCTTCGTAGGTTTTGGAGTATACCAAGATATCATCAATAAATACCACCACAAATTCATCGAGATACTCCTTGAAAACTCTATTCATTAGATCCATGAATACAGAGGGAACATTAGTCAATCCAAACGACATTACAGTAAACTCGTAATGCCCGTACCTGGTTCGAAATGCTGTTTTCGGAATGTCTTCCTTCTTCACACACAACTGATGGTATCCAGATCGAAGGTCAATCTTTGAAAAGTATTGAGCTCCATGCAGTTGGTCAAATAAATCATCAATACGAGGTAGGGGATACTTGTTCTTTATCGTTATAGCATTGATCTCCCTGTAGTCGATACATAACCTCATAGATCCATCTTTCTTTTTAACAAAAAGAACAGGGGCTCCCCATGGAGAAACACTAGGGCGAATAAATCCCTTATTACTCAATTCCTCTAGTTGTTTCTTTAGTTCGACTAACTCTACAGTGGCCATTCTATAAGGGGTCTTCGATATAGGCCTTGATCCAGGAATCAAATCAATAGAAAACTCAACTTCTCGTTCTGGAGGATGTCCAGGTAAATCTTCCGGAAATACATCTACAAATTCTTTCACAACAGGTACATCCTCTATTTGAACATTCCTTTCCTCACCGACAGTTATTTCATTTTCTTCCTCCCCAATAATTGAATTAAGTTGAGCTACTGGGGGTGGATCTAAATAAGAATTAGGTGGTGACGATTCTGCTCTAAAAATAAGGTGCTCCTTATCATTATCATCAAGAATCGTATCCTCTTTCTTCTTACAATAAATCTTCGCATCATAGTCCGAAAGCCAGTCCGTACCGAGGATTATATCAAACTCAATCATAGGTATGACGATGAAATAAGCAGATAAAGAAAATTTATGTGCTCTAATGGGGACTGATTCCCAAAACCTTGTTGCAACGATACTTCCCTTAGGAGTTTTAACTGACAAATCCCTTACTAAATCAAATTGGAAATATCTAATTTTCTTAGCAAACTAGGAAGATATGAAACAATGTGATGATCCAGAATCAAATAATGCATTTTCTAAACTTGAGGAAACCATTAAATTACCTGCCACCACGTCTTTCGGAACTTCTACCTCAGCAGTAGTGATAGCATAAGCCTGGCCTTGATCCCTTGGCCTTTTCTGAGGTAAGTTCTCCTGACGCTTAGGACATGCATTTGCATAATGCCCCATCTCCCTGCAATTGTAGCACTGAACGTTGGTAGCTTCCTTCTTCCCCTTGCAATCATGAGCTTGGTGGCCTTTTTCGCCACACTTGTAACAGACTCACATTCCCTTCAAGCAAGTACCAGGATGTTTCTTCCCGCATTTACCACAAGATGGATATTCAAACTTTCACTTCTTCCCCTTATTTCCATTCCCAGATTGATCAGCAGGTCTCTTCTTCTCTTTCTTTGCTTTAAAGTCATAAGACTTAGAGAATTCCTTTTCGGTCTTGATAGCACATGAGACAATGTCTTCGTACGATGAAAAGGATTGTGAGACTAATGCTCGACGGAGAAATGGTTTTAACCCATCAAAGAAACGATCAATCTTACTTCTTGGGTTACGAATATAATCACCAGCGTACCTCGCTAACCTTGTAAAGTTAGCCTCATACTTTGTGACATTCTCATCCTCCTTTTGTCTCAGACTCAGAAATTGCCTTTCCATATCTGCTCGATGGTCGCGAGGGAAGTATTTTTCTAAAAACAGATCTTTGAACTCCCTCCATTCCATATTTGATACTTCATCATCTTCCTTCGTATTTTGAATCAATGACCACCATTGATCAGCATCTCCAGTGAGGCGGTAAACTGCCATGATAACTTTTTCCCTTTCACTGCTCCCCAAAGCCTGAAATATTTTCTCTAGGGAAAATATCCATTGCTCAGCTACTAAGGGATTTGTATTCCCATTGAACGTTGGTGGTTGTTGCCTCATGAATCGATCTAACATTGATCCTCCACGTTGCGGATCAGGGTGCTCCATACGGGTAAGGTTATTATTCATAACCTGAGTAAGTTGTCCCAGTATGGTGATTAGCTGATCAGCACCAATTGCATCACCAGCCCCACTATAATTATCTTGAGAAGGAGGGAAATCCCTACATGGAGTGCGTGCATTGATACAGTTTCCATTTCTTCCACTAGGCGCCATTTCTAAACAATGGCATAAACTAGATCAGTTTATGAATCAAAATACATAATCCCATACTTATAAAACACTTAACATAAATTGAACTATTTATGGATATAATCCATAATCATAAGAATGTTTTCTTTGAGGAAGTATATACTCATAATCCCTTCAAAATTATTTGTAAAGAAAATGAGAGTTATCCTAAGCATATCCCCCGGGAGTGTCGTAACCAAGAGTGCAGCAAGGCCCGTTGTCGTGCACCAGTTCCCGTTCGAGTCTAGCTCAAAGCGGTGTTTTCGGGTTTTACCCCTAGGTACATCTGTGCCAGAGCCGCCTCTACCTGCTCGTATCTAGACAGGGATGTATTGCTCGGAAAACTCACAAAATCTCTACAATACCAAAATTCTAGGAAGTTCTTCTATACTAATCCTCAAAGTTCATCTTAGGTCTATGTGCTCTAATCAGAGTTTATCTAAATCTAGCTTCAAAGGTTTGTACTAAACTTCCTCTGATACCAACTGTAACGCCCCGACCCCAGTTACTTAGAGTCGGTGCATTATTACATAACATTGGCATGATCACAAGAAAGATCAAATCTCGAAAGACCGATTGGTTTAGTAGCCTTGTAAACACTAGATATATTCATAAGTTTTACATTACATCATAAAATGAAAAACTACTACAACAACATAATGTTTCCACAATCCACACTATTAACCCCTCATAAAATCCCTGCAGGTCATTCATAACTTACTTCTTCACATCCTGGGAAAAATAAAACATAGAAAAGGGGTGAGCTCAAATGCCCAGTAAGGATAACAATATAGCGGAAACTTTCATAAATAAGAATAAACATTTAAGGCAATGTATAACTAAAACAAAATCCTTTTAAATATGAACTTTCAACATGGTATGGCATAAATAAAATGAAATAATTCCATTTACTTATTCACATGGATATTCAACTAATCGAATAATCACATGCAAAAATCAATAACCACTTTCATAATGTTGGAATGCATAATGCCAGACTATCATAACCACATAGCCAAGGCCTCGTGCCAAGACTACAAATAAGATTTTGTCAAGGCCTTGTGCCAAGACACTAGTTTGTCTCATGAGACCTACCGATGCATCGAGGAGCTATAGCGGGCTCCACCCGTCACATATTAAGTCCAATGCATTCCCATATGAAAAGGTTTAAACATAACATAAACATTCATATTAAAACTAGCATATGAAATGTCAATACTTTCACCATAAACTATGAATGGTATAAAAATAGCACATCCACAGTCAAACATATCACAAAACCTTCAATACAATATAGAAGTTGTGTATCATAATAAATCAACTTCAATTAATCTTAAAATCCATCAAAGGATGTTGACAAAGATGAAATCAAAATTCTTTTTAAAGAAATATCTCCTTTTATTTTGAAATAATTTAAGATCCATATAAAATAAAACATTTTCTTTGAAAATATTCTTATATGTTTGTAAGGGAAGCTTTGAAGATTTTATAACGGCGGAAAATAGCCGCACCCGCCGTATAAGTTAAAAAAACATTCTTACCTTAATATTGTCGAAAAGGTTAAAAAGGACCGTGTTTTGAAAACGACCGAAAGATTCCTTTATAAACCACTTATAAAAGTCAAAAAGGGTATAAATGACTTTAACTCATATTCTAGTAAATAGTAAAAATGTTTTTAAATGCATTTTTAAGAAACATGGATGTGGATGATAAAGAGATCCCAGTAGATTATTACGTATAAACAACCTTGGATAATGAAGAGGTTGTAAAGTAAACCCTTACCTTGTACTTTTCCTTGGTTGGGGTAGGTTAACCTCCTGTATAATGGTGAAATAGTTTTTATTAAATTATACAAGATTCATATATAATAATATGATATCATATATGATCTTTTAACATTGATTTGTTAATAATATCTTAGAATTATCGTCGTTTCGGGAGTTAACTTACTCATTTTGTTTTATATGTTTTGTTACATAAGCCATGGTTGTTGTATCTTATTCATATCCAGAATGATATCCAGTCCTTAAACATCATTTTTAAATCATCAAATGATAATTATACTTGAATGGATACGATGGAGAATGAATCTCATCGCGTTCGTGGAGACGGTAGTCCGTACGTACGCACGAGCGACAATATCATTCTTTTGATATTAAAATATTATATAAATGGATAGTATATCATATATACAGAATCATTAACATGTTATATTTATTATTTACATGAGTTACACATCATTATTATACCCATCCAAATAATATTATATTGAATAACAATTACACCACGACGTGGAGACGGTAGTCCGTACGTACGCACGTATGGTGACATGTTATTCAAAGGGTGGATAGAATACTTAATATGGTTGTACCATATTTATAATAACATCAAAGTATATGTGAGATACTGGAGTTATTATTTTAGAATGGTAAGAACAAAGGAAGAAGAAGTGGAAGAAGAAATGAACTTGGAGAAGGGTGGTGAAATCATTACCTCTTCTTCGGGTTCTTCCTTTTGATTTGATCAAAAGGGCTCCTTAGGTTGGCTTTCTGATCAAACTAAGGCCTCTATGTTGTATTGAGGGATGTTGGGAGAGTATTTGGGCAGAGTTTGGACGAAACAAAAGGCTTTGAAGGTGTGAAGAAATGAGAAGGAGGAGTGCCCTTTTATAAGAGGGGTGAGGGGCACCTTTGGAAAAGCTAGAAATATTAATTTATAATAAATTCATATTCGGTTTCTAATGGCTCCAAATCTTATTATTCAAAGGTTAAGGTGGAGATAGGTCGAAAACCACTCAACCAATAGAATTTAGACAGGTTTGGGTACTTATATTAACCTTATCTTTAAGTATTAACTCTAAGTTAATTAGTTTTACTTTTACAATGTCTCTTTGTATTTTTATATAATATGGTTAATAAACTTACTATATACATCCAAGCGACCCCCAAGTGGTACATTAATGATGGACCTATCATGATATAAGTCTCTTGGCCGAACCTTAGATTTTTAGGAATTTAATATCAATTAAGAATATAATATTTGTTTTAAGAACTCTTTTATGTCAATTTTGACACTATTCAATAGTTGATTTTTGTGAAACTCATAACAGATTGATTACTTCGAACAAAGTCAATTAAATCAATCATAATATATCATAGTATCCTAGAAAATTAGTTTAATTCATTAAAAGTTTCATATTATATTTATTTTGGTATTTATAATATCAATTATTTTAATTTTTCACTATTATAGTAATTACTGCATCATCATTGTGTCATAAATAAAATACATTATTTAATGTCTAAAAATTATAAATATAATATAATTATGTCGGAAATCTTTTTAGCTTTCTAATGAATATTTATAATCTAAAATCCAACATATATAACCCTTTGTAACAATTGTTTTTCTAAAAGATATATGCTTGTGTAATTTTTGTATTCATTTTAACTTAATTAAAATTAAGTGTCATTATCACTTACAAGTGGATCCATGGGGTCCCAAAATAGACCCAAAGATTCCCATGGTCGACCATGTATCAACCAATAAGGTTAAGACACGTTTTAGGGTAATTTAGTATTATTATAATATTATTTTTTTAACCCTTATTTACCGGATTTACCCTTAACCATGGTAAATAAAATATTTACCGCAGTAATTATTCAAAATGTCTAAAAATAAAAGTTACCTATTTACACATTTTGAAAATCCTGATTCCAAATATGGAATCCATTTTCCTAAATTCTAAACACAGAAGTGGCAGAAATTAATTTAAAATTAATTCCCGCTGTCAAAACAAAAAGTGTGTTTTTAAGAGATAATAACTATCAAAAGATTGACACTCGTTTATGTTCGGTTTAATTGTAAAATTATGTACAATGACCAACATTATATTAAATGGTAAAAATATATTCTAAATATACTTTAAAACCACTCAAATTCATAATTTATGACTATTAATTATTTTGATTAAAAAAGTTGTTTTTAATTATAACTTAGTAATTTTCACTATTCATCAAAATATGAAAGTTATCCGAAATGTACCAAAATTTCACCTTAGGCTAAATTCGATATTCCGAATCCAAAAATGAATTCCATTTTCAAATATAAAATATATATAATTTCAAAAAGTAGGTATTACTATTCATAACGGCTAGTTTGATTAGTTATGGTGTGTTAGAACTCGGTGTTGCGTACAACACACGCTATCACATTATTCAAAGAGAAGCATACCGTAGAAGCTTGGGGTGTTACATATTTTGAATATATTTTTACCATTTAATACAATTTTGGTCATTGGATGTAATTTCACATTTGAAGTTGACATAAACAAGGGTAAATCTTTTGATAGTTATTATCTCTTAAAAACACGCTATTTGTTTTGACGACGAGAATTAATTTTTAAATTAATTAATTCAAGTGATATGTTTTGAATTTGGTAAAATAGACATCATTTTTGAATTCATAGTACCAAATACAGCTTAGGCCTAATTTTTTGTATTTTTCTGGAAACTTTCATTCTTTGATGAATAGTGAAACCACTAAGTGGAAGTTAAAAAACTGAATTTTTCATAAAACTTAATTTTACAGCTACTGTGAGTGGAATTTCGAAAAATCGAGAGACACAGTTAATATTAAGGAGTAAAATGTGGTTCAATGAGATGAAAATAATTTTGGTGAATAGTATCTTTTTTACTTCTATTTACCATGTGTAAAAGTAAATAGGGTAATTAAGGGTAAGAATGATATTATTATTACCCTAACATTTCTTAATTCTATTGGAAAAGTGTATCATGACCAAAATGTCACGACCCGTCCTCAGGGCCCGTGCCGTGACTACCCCTAGCCCGCCTTCCATAGGCCAGGGGCAGGCGACTAGCACCAAGGTGTAATTCCCGATAAAAAGGGAAGGCATTGCCTTCGTAATGTAAACAAACACCATAGAGCAAGAAAGTAGTAGAAGTAAACACTAAGTAAAAACTGATACAAAAGCACGTGCAGAAAAGTATGTGGGCCAGTGTACAAACCCAAACTGAAAGTAAAGTACAACTGGAAAGGATAAACAACAACTGAAAGTAAAGTCGCAACCTCGAGTCGTCCACTGGAAGTCCCACATGAAGGGTGAGTACAGATAGCCTCCACAGCTCCTTGGGTCCACTCGTCCGCTTCAAGTACGTCATGTCCAGTGTTCCACCTCCGGGAACCGACTTGTTCCTCAAGCCTCAACCGCGATCAGCGATGTCCGTCATCTGCAACCAACACAACGTAGTGCGGGCATAGCCCGTACAGGGGTGAGTATAAGCTACTCATTAGGGAACCCGAGACCCCCGAAGGTCTCCCATAATACAAAAAGGATAATCCAAAAAGGAAGATAAAATCACAATGTAACATCTGTCACCACTTAGGTATATTCCCATAAATATACCTAAGTCATCAATTCTCGTTCAACTCCAATATCCGAGCCCACGTATAACCCAGTCCACACAGGAAAACACAACCCATTCCACATAGGAAAGCAAAATGTAATCCTCACAGGATATCAAGTCAAACATATCGATGATAAGGATTGAAATTCAAGATTCAGCTCACACAGTTATACTTCCTCGTAAGACGATAGAGATGATCAGATATTTCCACTGATACATCTAAGTCGTCGGACCCACACATGATCGATAGGTACTAACCCCCACAATGACCCACAAAGGATCGATAGGTAACTAACCACCGCAATGACCCACAAAGGATCGATAGGTAACTAACCCCCGCAATGACCCACATAGGATCGGACCCACACAGGATCGGTAGCACTGATCCACGTAGGATCGCTGTGGGTCGTCACCATCGAATCCACAGAGGATTCCTGTACAGTCGTCATAGTCGCAGCCATCTCTAGGGTTTCCGCACACAGCAAACTTGTTCGGGAGGGTCCATTCCACGAGCCGAAGGTCGGATACATCAACTGACACATAGTCTGAGGTTGATGTATCCAAAAGTTCTGTATCGTCAATAGGAACTCAACGTCACAGACGACACGTCAATCAGACGCTCGGTCTACGAGTTATTGGCTTTTTCGTCCCAGGGGCCCGGTTGGTTTTTAATATAAAACCAACCCGACCATACATCAACTGTATCCAAACCTCGAGCGGAGTAAGTCAAAAGGCCCGTCTCAATTAGAAGAATCCATTAATGTCGACGGCACGTCAATCAGACGTCTGGAACTCAATTTATAAGTGTTTCCGCTCGGAGGGCCCGGTTGGTTTCGTGTACGAACCAACCCGGACAAACCCAAAGTACTCCGAAACGTTGAGTGTAATATATTGAAACGACCGTCTTGTTCCAAGGATCGCATCTCCACTAACGGTGCATCGATCAAAGGTCCGCAGCCCAAGTTATGGGCAACAGACCGAAACCGTCCGGTAGAAAGGGGGTTCCGGCCCGGTCCGACCCGACCCGATGCCCTCTGGGTCAGCCCGAACCTGGTCGTCCCATCCCGGGTCCATGTCCGGACCACTTGGGTGCGGCCCGGCCCGGCCTGGCCTGGGCGCGGCCTGGCCTGGCAGCCCGGTCTGGCGGACCGGCCAGGGCAGCTGGCCCGGCGCGCTGGCGCCAGCCAGGGGCTCGGCCGTTTGGCCGAGCGGTTGAGGGGGGGGGGGGGCGCATTCCCCCCGTTTTTTAATTGCGGCCCCAATTATGGGCCCGCTCATGCTGGTCTCCGGGGGTTGTAACCCCTGGCTCTTCCACTATCCAGCTGGCCCGCTCCAGCCGGCCGGCTGTTGCCACCACGGGACCAGCAAGGGCCGGTCCCCCTGCTCCGACAACGGCGGCCAAGAACCGGCCACTGTTTCCCCTGCTCTGTCGCGGCATGGAACTGGCCGCGGTCAAGGTCTGTCTGGTGCGGCACAATGGCTCTGTGCCCCTCCGCTGCGGCCCCGCTCCGGCCACGGTGCTTTTGTGGTTCTCCGGCACAGCGCGACGGTGCCGCGTCTTTGGTTATCCTTCAATGGCACGGCGCGACGACACCACGGATTTGGTTCGTCTTCAACGGTGAGGGGCGACAGCGCCGCTCTTCTCCGCCGTTCCATTAACATTTCCCACGCGGTGCTTCGGCACCACGCTGCCTTACACGAGCCATAACAAAAATCAACCAACAAGGGGGAGGAGGGTCTACCGTGTTTGTGCGGTCCGACCTCCTCTCGTTATTGTGATAACAGGCGGTTCAATTTTGAATGTAGAAAGTGACGGAAGTAATCATGAACAAATAAATAAAATAAACCCCTACCTCATCGAACAATTTGAGCGAGGGTTCGTCGCGGAGTTAACCGTCGCGGAAGAAGACGTCACGGAAGGAGGAAGTCGCGTCGCGGGGACGGTGTCATGTGGTCAATTTCCGAAGAATCCGGCGTTCATCGCGTTCTTCACGTTCTTCGTCAAAGAACAAGAAGAACTTCAAGCACCTTAGTTTTTCTCCCAAGACTCACAAAACAAGATTTCCAACAAAATAAAATAATTTCATCACTTTTTTTATTAACATAACTTAAGCATTTGAATTTTAAACATTCAAATTTAACTCACATAATTAAATAACTTATGTTATCAAATTAATATTGAGTTTAAGCAGTTATGAAATATGGAGGGGTGGTGTTAGTGTGGGCCCCACCACCCTCATAACCTCCCATGGGAAGTTGGGTGGTTTCCCCCATCTTTCACTCAATGGTTTTAACCACTTAGAAATAAAAAAAAGTAGTTAAATTATTATTTAGACTCCCACAGTTTTTAACAACTTCTCTCGTGAAAACGCAACTCCGGAAGAAGTGTTCCTAAGAAATTTCTAGCGATGCGAATTCATTGGTGCCCTCGGAATTCGATTCCGAGAACCGGTTCAGATGTTTGGAAAACCCGCTAATTCGTTCACTGAACGTACCTGAGCTAAACAATGGATAGAATTTCCGGGCACACTGGGCCTCAGAATCAAGTACCGTCATAAACCGTGTTCTTGTAAAATCCCAACGAAAATTAAGAAAAAAAATTCCCTTGAATTTTACAGGTCTTTACATTACTCTCACCTCAGGGATTAACGTCCCCGGAAAGATACATCAAAAACTAGGGGAACAAAAGTGGGTACTGTGAACGCATCTGATCCTCCCGCTCCCAAGTGCTCTCCTGGAGGTTCCCGTGCTACCATCTGATTCACACTAGAGGAATCGACCGTCCACATAGCACTCGCTCCTGTCAATCCTCAATCTCCACTGGGACCTCTGAAAACGTCACCCCATCATCAATGTCCAGATCCGCATGGTCAATGATATGTGTCGGGTCGTGCACATATCTCCTTAGCTGGGATATGTGGAAGACGTCGTGCACCCGGTGCAACTGAGGTGGTAGAGTCAGGAGATAATCCACCTCGCTATTCCTGCTAAGGACCTGAAATGGTCTGATTAAACATGGATACAACTTGCCGCCTTGTCCAAATCTCTGTATACCACATCGAGGTGAGACCCGTAAGAAGACGTGGTCTCCATCCTCGAACTCCAGTGGCCTCCTCCTCTTGTCAGCCTAAGACTTCTGCTGGCTCTGAGCTATCCTCATCCGCTCCTGGATGACCTGGACCTTCTCTGTCGTGGCCTGGACCATCTCTAGTACCACAAGTGCTGACTCCCTAGGGTCTGTCCAACACAGAGGTGACCTGCATGGTCGGTCGTACAACGCCTCGTATGGTGCCATCCCGATGGTGGAGTGGTAGCTCTTATTGTACGTGAACTACACCAAGGGTAGGTGGTCCTCCCTGCTGCGACCAAAGTTGAGGAAAGGTGAATGGAGAATGTACTCAAGAGTCTGAATGGTCCCCTCCGCCTGACCATCCGTCTGAGGGTGAATGGTGGTGCTCAAACGTAGTTGTGTCCCGAACTCCTCCTGCAACCCCTTCCAAAGCCGGGAAGTAAAGCGAGCATCTCGATCAGAGACGATAGATGATGGGACACCATGTAGTCGTACAATCTCATGAACGTATAGACGTCCCAAGCTCTCCACTGAGCCCTACTCTCTGATGGGTAATATGTGAGCCGACATGGTGAGTCGGTCGACAATCACCTTAATGGAGTCGTGTCCTCTGGAAGTACGTGGAAGTCCAATCACGAAGTCCATATATATCACAACCCACTTCAGCTCCGGGACCTCCAAGGGTTGTACCAAGCCTGCTGGGACCTGGTGCTCTGCCTTCACCTGCTGGAAGGTGAGGCATCGAGAGACGAACTCTGCCACATCCTTCTTCATGCCCGGCCACCAGTACTGTCGTCTGAGATCCTGGTACATCTTCGCCACTCCAGGATGTACCGCTAAATGGGAAGTGTGAAACTCTCTCAGCACCTCCTCCCGTAAAGAAACTGGTATCAAGGTACGTCCTCTGAAAAGGGAATCGTGTTTTTCTCCAAAGGAGAAACCATCAGGTACCTGTCCTGAGAATATTTGTGCATGGCACGTCTCATAGTCGGCGTCCCCATGCTATGCCTCTCTGACTCGTTGTAGTAGTGGAGGAGTGACTGTGAGTGACTGAAGGAAGGCTGCTCCATCTCTATCCATGAAGGATATCTGCAAAGTGGATAGCTGCTCTGTCGCCTCCCCATGTAGTTGAATGCCCGTCCTCCTGCTGAGAGCATCGGCTACTATGTTCCCCTTCACAGGAGTATTGACTATTTCAAAGTCATGTTCCTGGAGGAACTTGAGCCATCGCCGCTATCTCAGGTTCAGGTCCTTCTATTTGAAGATGTACCTGAGACTCTGCTGGTCAGAATAGACTGTAAAGAACTCTCCCATCAGATAGTGTCGCCACATCTTCAGAGCGAAGACCACTACTGCTAACTCCAGGTCATGGGTAGCATTGTTCTTCTCATGCTGCCTCAACTGACATGATCCATAGGCAATCACGGACCTCTCCTACATCAGGAAACATCTGAGTCTGATCCCGAATGCATCGCAGTAAACTACGAACCCTACTCCCTCCTTCGGAAACCTCAAGATAGGCGTGCTGGTCAATCTCTGTCTCAGCTTCTGGATGCTCTGCTGACATCTGTCTGACCACACAAAGGGTTTCCCCTTCTTCGTCAAAGCTGAGATTGTTTCTTTAACTCTGGAGAAGTTTGGCACCAATCTCCAATAGTACCCATCTAGTCCAAATAAACATCACACCTCTGTCACGCTCCTGGGTGGCTCCCAAGCTAGTACCGCCTTGATCTTCGCAGGATCCACTAAAACTCCCGCCTTAGAGATGATGTGTCCCATGAAGTGGACCTCGCGTATCCAGAACTGACACTTCGAGAGCTTTCCATAATGCGGGTGCTCTCGGAGTGTGTCTAGTACAAACCGCAAGTAGTAAGCGTGCTCCTCCTCAGTGGTCGAGTATATCAAAATGTCGTCGATGAAGACCATGACAAATCGACTGAGGTATGGCTAAAACATCCTGTTCATGAGGGCCATGGACACTGCTGGAGCATTGGTTACTCCGAATGGCATAATCAAGAGCTCATAGTGGCCATACTGACATCTGAAGGTCATGTTCTGCACATCCTCATCCCGAAATCTGAGTTGATGATAGCCTGACCTGAGATCTATCTTCGAGGACCACCGTGATCCCTTGAGAGGATCGAAGAGGTCATAAATCCTTGGATGCGGATACTTTTTCTTCACTGTCACCTGGTTCATGAGACGATAGTCGACACAAAGTCGCAAGCTCCCATCCGCCTTCTTGGCGAACAATATCGGAGAAGCCCTGGGTGAAACACTAGGTCGGATGAATACCTTGCCATTCAAGTCCTCCAACTATACACGTACCTCTCAAAGCATGGAGGGAGCCATCTGATATGCTGGGGTGGATATCGGGGCTCTCCCAGGGTACATATCAAAATAAAATTCTACCTCTCTACAAGGTGGTAGTCCTGGAACGTCGTCGGGAAAAATGTCAGCATAATGATCCACCAATGCAGGAAAACTAGGACTCCACACGTCAACCGCTCCTAGGATGAGACTAGCCAACTGATGAGTGATGGGATTTCCTCTCCTCTGCGTGAGTCTATCATGTGCTGTGAAGGCTCCCTTCTCGCCGGTGAAGGTGAACCTGCTCTTGTCAGTGTGTACACTTTGCAACTTGCGCCTAATATAGTCGATCTGAGCATGGACTGTAGATAACCAATCCATGCCCAAGATAATGTCGTAAGGCCTCGACGCAACTACAAGATGATCCCAGCCGATGCTCTCGCCTACTAGAGTAAGCTCACACTGTAGGAACTAGTACGTAACAGTCGAGTCTGCTCCCGTAGGAGTCACTAACCATAAGGATCGAACCAATGGATCTATCGAAATCTCCGAGCTCCGAACAAGGGCATGGGCTATGAAAGAATGACTCGCTCTTGTGTCTATAAGAACTGCAGCAAGGGTGGAATAGACATAGATAGTACCTCGAATCATCTCGGATGCGCCGTGGTTGCAGGCCTCCGCTGCCTAAAGTTGTGCCTATCTCTACCCGCCCGCTCCCTGTGCTCGGGGTCGACCTCCTGGTGGTGGTGGTGGTAGAACCTCAAAGCGTCGCCCACCACCTGCTGCTCGGGCATCTCCTCTGCCTTGTCTGCTTGCTCCATACGGACCGCCACGGTTGACCCTCTACCTCTGCCTGGGTGGCCCCTCAACCGTCGACTGCTCCTCGGCATGACAGGTCGGGCAGTCACGAGCCATGTGGCCCTACCAGCCGCATGCGTAGCACTATTTGCCTCTCGAAATACTGGCTTCACACTGTGTTCCCCGCACTGCTGAACCAGTGTCCTGAGGTCATTTTCCTGAGTGTCTGGTCTGCCTGGGCCCATGTGTTATCCGCCGACTTCCTTCTACAGAAGACTCTGCCACGTGCCGCCCTACATTAGGTCTCACTGCTGATGCAGGCTCAGCAAGGAAGCTCTCGATCAGAAGGGCTCGCTCCAGCACTCATGCATGTGTCGGAATGCTGAGGGAGATCAGCGATGCCCTGATCTCCTGCCTCAATCCCTGCTCTAAGGTCAGGGCCCGAAAGAATGGGTCCCATACCATGTCTGTCGAGTAGCGTGAGAGATCGATAAATCTCGCCGAGTACTGGGCGACCGTCAAGCTGCCCTACCGCAGCTGTAAAAGCTCCTAGATGCGCACCGCACGGATGGTGGTTGTGACGAACTCTGACCGGAAGAGGCTCTCAAAGTCCTTCCAGAGAAGAGATTCCTCATCATGCATCTGAGGCATCATGCTCCACAATATGCATATTGCCGCGTGCAGTAGGCTCGCTGCGAGGATCACCATGAGGCATGCTGTTGTCCTCACTAACCTGAAAACCCATACAACTACCACAAGCCAATCCTCAGCTGCCTGAGGGTCTGTCTCACCGTGGAACCTGGGCGGTCGCTGATGCTGAAACTCATGCAGTTCACTAAGGCGACATGCATCGTCAGTGGCTGGTGCTGGTAGCATCGGTGGCTCGGTGGGTAGAGGTACCGTCGTTGCCTCTGCTGTCAAAGGGCCCAACACCGAGGCCTCATCGCACGGTGGGCTGTCGTCACACACAACTCTCGGAACCCTAGCTGGCTTCCATTGTGGGGCCATCCTGAAAAAAATAGGTGTGTCACAGTCAAAACAGAATACCTGGTGAGCTAACATAATGTAATCACAAAGAAAACATGAAACACACATGAAATCAATGTTTTCATGCATTATGTTGGAAATCAGAAGTCAGGGTCTCGGTGTACGGATACGCCGGCCACCACACCAACAATGGACTCCCTTGACTGATAACCACACTCAATACTCTTAACACTATTGCTTCACATAGGAAAAGATCAGAGTCCTGAGTTCTGTGGTAGAACCGAACTCTCCTCTGATTCCAATTTGTCACGACCCGTCCTCGGGGCCCGTGTCGTGACTACCCCAAGCCCGCCTTCCATAGGCCAGGGGCTGGAGACTAGCACCAAGGCATAATTCATGATAAAAAGGGAAGGAATTGCCTTTTTAATGTAAACAAACACCACAGAACAAGCAAGCATTACAAGTAAACACTACGTAAAAACTGATACAAAATTAATTGCGGAAAAGTAAGTGGGCCAGTGTACAAACCCAAACTGAAAGGAAAGTACAAATGGAAAGGGAAAACATCATCTGAAAGTAAAGCTGTACCCTCGAGCCGTCCACTAGAAGTCTCACCTGATGGGTGAGTACAGATATCCTCCACAGCTCCTCGGGTCCAGCCGTCCGCTCCGAGTACGTCCCATCCAGTAGTCCACCTCCGGGTACCGACCTGATCCGCAAGCCTCAACCGCGATCAGCGGTGTCCTTCATCTGCAACCAACACAACGTAGTGCGGGCATAGCCCGTGCAAGGCTGAGTATAAGCTACCCATTAGGGACCCCGAGAGCCCCGAAGGTCTCCCAGAATCCACAAAGTGTAATCCACAAAGGAAGATACAATCACGAAGTAACATCCGTCGCCACTAAGGTATAAGCCCATACACATACCTAAGTCATCAATTCTCATTCGGCTCCAATATCCGAGACCAAGTACAACCCAGTCCACACAGGAAAACACAACCCATTCCACACAAGAAAGAAAAACGTAATACACACAGGATATCAAGTCAAACTTATCGAAGATAAGGATTGAAAGTCAAGATTCAGCTCATACAGGTATACTTCTTCGTAAGACGATAGAGATGATCAGATATTGCCATTGATTCATCTAATCCATCGGAACCACACAGGATCGATACGTACTAACCCCCGCAATGACCCACAATGGATCAATATGTAACTAACCCCTGCAATGACCCACAAAGGATCGATAGGTAACTAACCCCCGAAATGACCCACACAGGATCAGACCCACACAGGATCTGTAGGCGCTGGCCCACTCAGGACCATTGAGCATTGACCCACATAGGATCGGAGCCACACATGATCGGTAGCACTGATCCATGCAGGATCACTGAGTTTTGTAGTCGTCATTGTCGAATCCATGAAGAATTCTTGTATAGTCGTCATCGTTATCGTAGTCGCAGCCAGCTCTAGGGTTTCCGCACATAGCAAGCCCATGCGGGAGGGTCCACTCCACGAGCCGAAGGGCTGATACATATACTGACACATAGTCTGGATATGATGTATTCAAAAGTTCTGCATCGTCAACAGGAACTCAACGTCACATATGGCGCGTCAATCAGACGTCCGGTCTGAGAGTTATTGGCTTTTTCGTCCCAGGGGCCCGGATGGATTTTAATTCAAAATCAACCCGACCATACTCCAACTTCATCCAAAGCTCAAGAGGAGTATGACAAAAGGTCTGTCTCACTTAGAGGAATCCATCAATGTTGACGGCACGTCAATCGGACGTCCGGAACTCAAGTTATAAGCGTTTCCGCTCCGAGGGCTCAGTTGGTTTCATATACGAACCAACCCGGCCAAAACAAAAGTACTCTGAAACCTTGAGTTGAATATATCGAAATGACCTTCTCATTCCAAGGATCGCATCACCACTGATGGTGCGTCGATCGTTGGTCTGCAGCCCATGATATGGACAACAGACCGAAGCAGTTCGGTAAAAATGGGGTTCAGGCCCGGTCCGACCCAGCCTGATACCCTCTGGGTTGGCCTGAACCAGGTCGACCCATCCCGGGTCCGGGTCCGGCCCGCATGGGCGCGGCCCGGCTCGGCTGGCGCGGCGCGGCCCGGCCTGGCGGACTGGCCAAGGTAGCCAGCACAGCGCGCTGGCGCCAGCCAGGGGCTCGGCCGTTTGGCTGAGCGGATGAGGGGGGGGGGGGTGGCGCTTGCCCCCAGTTTTGTAACCGCAGATCCAATTATGGGGCCGCTCATGCTGGCCGCCGGGGGTTTTAACCCTCGGATCTTCCCCCATCTGGTCGGCCCGCTCCGGCCGACCGGATTTTGCCGCCACAGGACCGGCAAGGGCCGGTCCCCCTGCTCCGACGCCGGTTGCCCGGAACTGGCCGCCGTTTCCACTACTCTGCTGAGGCCCGGAACCGGCCGCGGTCTTGGTCCGTCCTGCATGGGGCGACGACGCCGCGCCCCACCGCCGCGGCCCCGCTCCAGCCGTGGTGGTTTTGTGGTTCTCTGGTGCGGCGCGACGGCACTGCGTCTTTGGTTAGCCTTCAACGGTGCGGCGTGACAGTGCAGCAGATTTGGTTCACCTTCAACGGCGCAGCGTGACGGTGCCACGCTTCTCCGCCCTTCCTTTATCATTTCCCATGGGGTGCTTCGGCACCGCGCCGCCTTACACGAGCCGCAACAAAAATCAACCAACAAGGGGGAGGAGGGTCGGCCGTGTTTGTGCGGTCCGACCTCCTCCCGTTATTGCGATAACAGGAGGTTCAATTTGGATGGAAGAAAGTGACGGAAGTAATCACGAACAAATAAATAAAATAAACCCCTAACTCATCGAACACGTTGAGCGAGGGTTCTTCACAGAGTTAACCGTCACGAAAGAAGACGTCGTGGAAGGAGGAAGTCGCGTTGCGGGGACGGCGTCGCGTCGTCGATTTTCGACGATTCCGACATTCTTTGCGTTCTTCCTGTTCTTCGTCAAAGAAGAATAAGAACTTCAAGCTCCTTAGTTTTTCTCCCAAGACTCACACAACAAGATTTCCATCAAAATAAAATAATTTCATCTCTTATTTTATTAACATAACTTAATCATTTGAATTTTAAACACTCAAATTTAACTCACATAATTAAATAACTTAAGTTATCAAATTAATGGTGAGTTGAAGAAGTTAGGGAATATGAAGGGGTGGGGTTCGTGTGGGCCCCATCACCCTCATAACCATTCATGGGATGTCGGGTGGTTTCCCCCAACTTCCACTAAAAGGTTTTAACCACTTAGAAATAAAAAAAATAGGTAAAGTTTTATTTAAACTCCCACAATTTGTAACAAATTCTCTCCTGAAAATGCAACTCCGGAAGAAGTGTTCCAAAGCAATTATCGGCGCTGCGAATTCATCGGTGCCCTCAGAATTCAATTCTGAGCACCGGTTCAAAAGTTAAGAAAACTCGCTCGTTCGTTCACTGAACATACCCGAGCTAATCTTCGGATAGAAATTCCGGGCACACCGGGCCTCAGAATCACGTGTCGTCAGAAACCACGTTCTTTTAAAGTCCCAATGAAAATTAAGAAAAAAAATTCCCTTTAATTTTATGGGTCTTTATAAAAAAACAACCTTAGGAATAAAATATTATCATTTAGGTCCACTTGGATTAGATTAGGACATTTATTATTATTTAATTCAAAGAAGAGTTAAAAGTGTTAAAATAATAGTTTATTTACTAAAGAATTTTTAAAATAGGGATATACAAAATATAAATTCGATTGTAAATATTCATTAGAAATCGAAAAAGATTTCCTACCTAATGGTATTTTATTTATAATTTTTAGACATTAAATAATTTAATTTATTTATGACACAATGTTGATGCTGTAATTACCTAATTAATGAAGTATTAAAATAATTGATATTATAAATATCCATATAAATGTAATTTGAGACTTTTTATGAATTCGACTAATTTTATTGGTTAATATGACATATTAAGATTGATTATATAAATTTTTTCGAATTAATAATGCTGTTATGAATTTATCAAAAAAAACCCAATAATGTCAAAATATACATAAAAGAGTTTTTAAAACATTTATTATTTTATTAGTTGATATTAAAATTTTAAATATCTTAGGATCGGCCAAAAGACTTATATAATGATTGGTGTATCCTTAATGGACCACTTGGGGGGTCTATTGGAGGTATATAATATGTTTATTAACTATATAATATAAAAATACAAAGTGACATGGTATGTGTCAAACTAATTAACTAAGAGATAAAACTAAAAGATAAGGTTAATATAATGACCAAAACCTGTCTAAATTCTTTTTTTTTTGAGTGGTTTTCGACCCATCCCCACCTTAAAATTTAATGAATCCACTTTGGAGCCATTATAAACCCTATATGAATTTATTATAAAATAATATTTTTAGCTTTTCCAAAGGTTCCCCTCACCCCTCTTATAAAAGGGAACTCCCCCTTCTCAATAATTCACACATTCAAAGCCTTGTGGCTTGAACAATACCTTCCCAAATACTCTCCCAACTTCCCTAACTACAACCTAGAGGCCTTAGTTTGATTAGAAAGCCAACCTATGGAGCCCTTTTGATCAAATCAAAAGGAAAAACCCGAAGAAGAGGTAATGTTTTCACAACCCTCTTTCAAGTTCCTTTCTTCTTCAACATCTTCTTTCATTGTTATTACCATTCTATAATAATAACTCTATTATCTTATATATATTGTGATGTTATTATAAATATGGTAAAACCATATTCAGTATTATATCCATCCTTTTAATGACATGTCACCATACGTGCGTACGTACGACTTACCCTCTCCATGTCGTGGTGTAATCGTTATTCAATATATTATTATTTGGATGGGTATAATTATGATGTTTAATTCATATAAATAATAAATAAAACATGATAATGATTATTTCTATATTATATACCATCCAATTATATATTTTTTTAATATCAAAAGAATGATATTGTCGCTCGTGCATACGTACGGACTACCATCACCACGAACGCGATGAGATTCATTCCCCATCGTATCCATTCAAGTCTAATTATCATTGATGATTAAAAATAATTTTTAGAGACATCATATGATTATGGATATGAATAAGATACATCACATACATAACAAATAAGGCTCGCATAACAAATAATATAATGGAAAATGAATCTGTTAACACTCCAAAAGACGATAATACTAAGATATTATTAACAAATCAATATTAAAAGATCATATATGATATCATATTAATGTAAATGATTTTTTTAAAACTCAATAAAAAAATTTCACCATTATAGATGATTTTAACCTACCGTCTACCAAGAAAAAAGTACAAAGTGAGGGGTTTCTTATCTCACATTTAATTCTATGAGAATTCCATTGTTCACCACTTATTTATTACATGTGGTGTGTTCATTTCCCATGTTTGTATTCATTGTGTAATATAATCTAATTCATGTATATTTACATCATCATTGTATGATCCTTCTTTCATGAGTGTATGTTTTTTTTGTCACCAAATCAATAAGGGAATTTGAAATTTCAATCTCCACTCATTCGGATTTACGCATACTTCATTTATTATTTTACTACAAGATTATGTGTAGAATCACTATTCATTAGATTATGTCATAAATTCCACTCCCCTTTCTGTGGATATACTTTTGATACACATAATATCTCCATTGATAAATTATCAGGTAATCGGTATGAACATGATAAGTGTAATTTTTACTCAATCTCAATTTGTTGAGTTAAACATCCAATTCATTGGTGTTGTTTTTACAATAATATGTGTAAATGTCCTTTGATTGTTTTACACTGAATATCCAATCATATTGAGTGTATTTATAATCTTCACTCATAATTATTTCGTTGATTTATCCTTATCCTAAGGATACTTCCTTTATGAGAGATTTCATCTCAATTTACATTCCATTGAGACTCCTTTATTGTTATACACCAAATCACTTTTATATGGTGTATATAATGTACTTTGACATAATATATCATGAATCCCTTTATTCTCATGATATTACAAAGTTTTTATTTCCTCAATTATTTTTATTCAAGTGTCACTGTTTTGGTTAGGAACTCTAACTAAAATGACATTTTAAAATGTTCTAAAGATTGATTATTCTAAATCTTTCTAATTAATGTCCATGTTTTAAAAATGGTTTTAAGGATTTATTTATATGGACATTAATGTTTTCAAATAAATATTTCTCTTAAAAGTTTTAATGTGTTATGGGACACTTTGATTCAAAAATCTATTTTTAAATGGCTTCTTGACAACTAGTGTGTCTTTTAAATGATTTCAAGAAAAAGGGGAATATTTCTCTCAAATAGTTTTGATGATTATTTTAATCTATGTCAATATCCTTCATTATTCTCAATTGAGGTTAATATGATACAATACAATATCCCATATTGTATTGAATGAGTTATGTTTGACTGTGGATGTGTTATTTTTATACCATTCATGGTTTGTGGATAAGTATTGACATTTCGTATGCTAGTATTAATACGAATGTTTATGTTATGTTTAAAACTTTTCATAAGTGGAATGCATTGGACATAGTAAGTTACGGGTGGAGCCCGCTATATCTCCTCGAGGGATCGGTAGGTCTCATGAGACAAAATTGAGTCTTGGCACGAGGCCTTGACAAAATCTTAATTGTAGTCTTGGCACGTGGCCTTGGCTACATTGTTATGATAGTCTAGAATTTTTCATTCCATCTTTATGAAAGTTGTTATTGATATTAAATGTGATTATTCGACTATTATAATATCCATGGGAGTAAGTAAATGCCATCATTTCATTTTATCATTTCCATATTATTCTTAATTTCTAGTTTAAAAGACTTTTGTTTTAGTTATACATTGCTTTAAGTGTTTATGCTTATCTATGAAAGCTTCTACTATATTGTTATCCTTACTGAGCATATGAGCTCACCCCTTTCAATGATTTATTTTTCCCAAGATGTGAAGAAGTAATTTATGAATGACCTGCCGGGATAGTATGAGGGGATATGAAGACAAGTTGTTGTTGTATTTTTTTTCCTTGTGATGTAATGTAAGACTTATGAATATATATAGTGTTTCCAAGGCTACTAAACTAATAGGTCTTTCAAGACTTGATCTTGTTTGTGATGATGCCAATGTTATGTAATAATGCACCGACTCTGGGTAACTGGGGTCAGGGAATTACAGTTGGTATCAGAGGAATTTTAGTACAGACCTTGAGAGATAGATTTAGATAAACTCTTATTAGAGCACATATCCCTAAGATAGTCTTTGAGGATTAGTATAGAAGATATTCCTAGAAATTTAGTATTGTAGATATTTTGTGATGTTTCCGAGCAATATATCCCTGTCTGGATACGACCAAGTAGAGGTGGCTCTGGCACAGATGTACCTAGTGGTAAAACTCGAAAACAACTCTTTGAGCTAGAGTCGAACGGGAACTGGTGCACGACAACGAGCCTTGCTGCACTCTTGGTTACGACACTCCTGGGGGATATTCATAGGATAATTTACATTTTATTTAAAAACTGATTTAATGTACTATATATATAACATGAGATTAAATGACCTTGGTTAATCCTAATGTGTTTAAAATTAAGAATATGGTGACATGATATTCTTTAAATGATTTTAGGACTACTGTTACTCACACAATGCCTTCTGGTTTTAGTCAATGGATGGATTCCATGGAATTCATAGTGATTGTGAGAATGATGTACAAGGTGGGAATGGTGATGGAAATGAGAAAAAAAATGGAATGTTGATAGGTGTAAAAGATATCGTCTTCATTCCAATCAATTTTCCAAAAATATGATCAACAATATATATATATTTATATTAACCAATTCCCAGTCTCAACAAAGAAGAAAAATGTGAGGAATGATAAGAGCTCCAGCAGTGCAGACCATGGAGAAAGGAATCCTCAATTTCCATCATGCAAGAAATGTGGAAGGAGACTGTAACGCCCCGACCCCAGCTACCCAGAGTCGGTGCATTATTACATAACATTGGCATGATCACAAGAAAGATCAAATCCCAAAAGACCGATTGGTTTAGTAGCCTTGGAAACACTAGATATAATCATAAAGTTTTACATTACATTTCAAAGTGAAAAACTACTACAACAACAAAGTCTTCATATCCACACTATTAACCCCTCATAATATCCCTGCAAGTCATTCATAATTTACTTCTTCACTACCTGGGAAAAATAAAACATAGAAAAGGGGTGAGCTCAAATGCCCAGTAAGGATAACAATATAGCGGAACATTCAAAATAAGAATAAACATTTAAGGCAATGAATTACTAAAACAAAAGCCTTTTAAACTTTAACTTCAACATGGTATGGCAAAAGTAAAATGAAATAATCCATTTACTTATTCACATGGATATTCTACTAATCGAATAATCACATGAAAAAATCAATAACCACTTTCATAATGTTGGAATGCATAATGCCAGACTATCATAACCACATAGTCAAGGCCTCGTGCCAAGACTACAAATAAGATTTTGTCAAGGCCTTGTGCCAAGACACTAGTTTGTCTCATGAGACCTACCGACGCATCGAGGAGCTATAGCGGGCTCCACCCGTCACTTATTAAGTCCAATGCATTCCCATATGAAAAGGTTTAAACATAACATAAACATTCGTATTAAAACTAGCATACGAAATGTCAATAATTTCACCATAAACTATGAATGGTATAAAAATAGCACATCCATAGTCAAACATATCACAAAACCTTCAATACAATATAGAAGTTTTGTATCATAATAAATCAACTTCAAATAATCTTAAAATCCATCAAAGGATGTTGACATAGATGAAATCAAAATTCTTTTTAAAGAAATATCTCCTTTTATTTTGAAATCATTTAAGATCCATATAATATAAAACATTTTCTATGAAAATATTCTTATAAGCTTGTAAGGAAAGCTCTGAAGATTTTATAATAGCGTAAAATAACCGCACCCGCCGTATAAGTTAAAAAAAACATTCTTACCTCAATTCTGTCGAAAAGGTTAAAAAGGACCTTGTTTTGAAAACGACGGAAAGATTCCTTTATAAACCTCTTATAAAAAGTCAAACAAGAGTATAAATGACTTTAACCCATATTCTTGTAAATAGTAAAAATGTTTTGAAATACATTTTTAAGAAACATGGATGTGGATGATAAAGATATCCCAGTAGATTATTACGTATAAACAACCTCGGATAATGAAGAGATTGTGAAATAACCCTTACCTTGTACTTTTCCATGGTTGGGGTAGGTTAACCTCCTGTATAATAGTGAAATAATTGTTAATAAATTATACAAGAATCATATACATTAATATGATATCATATATGATCTTTTAATACTGATTTGATAATAATATCTTAAAATTATCGTCGTTTCGGGTGTTAACTTACTCATTTTCTTTTTTATGTTTTGTTACATAAGCCATGTTTGTAAAGGATAGGTTGTATATTATTCAAATCCAGAATGGTATCAAGTATTTAAACATAATTTTTAAATCATCAAATGATAATTATACTTGAATGGTTACGATGGAAAATGAATCTCATCGCGTTCGTGGAGACGGTAGTCCGTACGTACGCACGAACGCTACTTCCATTTAATTTTTATTTTAAAAGAATCGAATACCAATGATACATAGGTATATTACTATTCCAGTATAATATAATATTTTATACATGTTACTTAAGTTCATTAACACCATCCTTTATACGTTCCATGTGTGGTATGAACGAGTCATATCATTTTAAGGGGGCGGTAGTCCGCACTTCCTCAAATGAAATTATCGTATGTATATACAACATGAAACGAATAATGGTATGAAATAAAATGGAATTAAAGAAGCTTATATATAAAATATATATCATTAATATCATATTTAATTACAGTGCCATCATAATGGCCACCATGAGAGGCGGTAAGATGTATTTGAACAATCATCGTTTCGTGAGGCGTTAGTTTGCCATCCACAGAAACATTATGTTCATCATCCATTAGATGGAGTTGTGTGTATGTGTAGTTTGAATCCATATTATAACAACATCCTAGTATATTGAGGATACTGGTGTTGTTACAAAAGAAAGGAAATAAAAAGAGTTTGGGGGTTGGAGAAGCAAAATAAATGAAAATAATTTAAGAGAAATCGTTACCTTTAATTTAGGTAACTCACTTTGGTTAGAACCAAAGGACTTGTTGAAATGCTTTCTGCCTAAGGGGAAGCTTCAAGGAGGAGGAGAGGGATGTGGGGAGCTTAGTTGGGCAGAATTTGGACGATCCAAGTGGCTTGAGAGGTGTGAGGAATGAGTAGAAGTGGTCTCCTTTTATAAGGGAGAGGAGGGGCTCTTTAGGAAAGAGTGAAAGTATTACTTTATAATATAATTATATTCGGTTTATAATGGTCCAAAAATCATTGAGGTCGAAGCTATGATGACTCATATTCTAAATAACATCAACCAATAAGAATTGGACAGGTTTTAGATAATATTTTAATCATTATAATATTATTTATTTCAATGATTTATTAATGAGGTAAACATTGCATCATTATTGTGTCATTAATAATTTAACTTATTTGATGTCTAAAAATTATAAATAAAATATCATCATGTAGGAAATATTTTTAGCTTTCTAATGAATATTTATAATCGAAAATCCAACATGTATAACCCTATGTAAAAATTGTTCTTCTAAAGGATGTAAGCTTATGCCATTTTTATTTTTATTTTAACTTTATTAATATAATGTGTCCCTACCACATACAATTGGCTCCAAGGGGTCCCCAAATTGACCCAAGGATGCCAATGGTCGGGTATGTGTCCACCAATAAGGTTAGGACACGTTTTAGGGTAATTTTGTATTATTATAATATTATTTTTTTAACCCTTATTTACCGGATTTACCCTTTAACCATGGTAAATAAAATATTTACCACAGTAACTATTCAAAATGTCTAAAAATAAAAGTTACCTATTTACACAATTTGAACATCCTGATTCCAAATATGGAATCCATTTTCCTAAATTCAAAACACAGAAGTGGCAGAAATTAATTTAAAATTAATTCCCGCTGTCAAAACAAAAAGCGTGTTTTTAAGAGATAATAACTATAAAAAGATTGACACTTGTTTATGTTCGGTTTAATTGTAAAATTATGTCCAATGACCAACATTATATTAAATGGTAAAAATATATTCTAAATATACTTTAAAACCACTCAAATTCACAATTTATCACTATTAATTATTTTGATTAAAAAAGTTGTTTTTAATTAAAATTAAGTAATTTTCACTATTCATCAAAATATAAAAGTTATCCAAAAAGTACCAAAATTTCACCCTAGGCTAATTTCAATATTCCGAATCCAAAAATGAAGTCCATTTTGAAATATAAAATATATATGATTTCAAAAAGTAGGTATTACTATTCACAACGGTTAGTTTAATTAGTTGTGGTGTGTGTTAGAACTCGAGGTTGCGTACAACACACGCTATCGATTATTCGAAGGGAAACGTACCGTGGAAGTTTGGGGTGTTACATTCTCCCCTCCTTCAAATAATTGCGTCCTAGAAATTTCTAGGGTATTACTGCATAAAAAGACTCGGGTGGTTCTTCATAATAAGTTCCTCGGGTTCCCAGGTTGCCTCTTCCATCTTATGATTTCTCCACAAAACTTTTACCAGACGCGTCGTCCGGTTTCTCAGTACTTGTTCTCTTGTATCAAGAATCTTGACGGGCTCTAGACAATAAGACAGATCGGGTTCCAGTTCTAATTCCTCATAGGTGAGTACATGCGTTGGGTCAGGCATTATTTTCTCAACAGGGATACATGGAACACATCGTGAACTTTGGAGAGACTTGGCGGCATTGCCAATCGGTAAGCTACAGCCCCAATTCGTTCTAGAATTTCGAAAGGTCCGATGTATCTGGGACTCAATTTACCTTTCTTTCCAAAACGTATGACTCCCTTCCATGGAGATACCTTTAGGAAAACATGATTACCGACTTGAAATTCCAAATCCTTCCTTCGATTATCGGCATAGCTCTTCTGCCTACTTTGAGCTGATTTGATGTGATTTTGGATTACTTTCACCTTTTCCATCGTTTCCTCCACCAGCTCTGGGCCTACAAGTTTTCTTTCACCAACGTCATCCCAACAGGTTGGTGTACGACATCCCTTTCCGTATAACGCTTCATATGGTGCCATCTGTATACTCGAATGGAAGCTATTGTTATAGGAAAATTCTACCAGTGGTAAATATTGATCCCACATACCCTGAAAGTCAAGTGAGAAAGATCTCAATATGTCTTCTAAGGTTTGAATAGTCCGTTCTGATTGTCCGTCTGTCTGAGGGTGGTAAGCAGTGCTCAAATGAAGTTCAGTATCCAGGGATTTCTGAAGACTTTTCCAAAATCTTGAAGTAAAATGGGGATCACGATCAGAAACAATCGATAGGGGTACTCCATGAAGTCTCACAACTTCATTAATGTATAGTCTTGCTAGACGTTCCAGGGGTAGATCTTCTCTTATAGCAAGAAAATGTGCTGACTTGGTAAGATGATCAACAATAACCCATATTGCATCGTTCCTTCTAGGATTCTTTGGTAGCCCCATGACAAAGTCCATCGTAATATTGTCCCATTTCCACTCTGGTATGGGAAGAGGTTGCATGACTCCTCCAGGCTGTTGCCTTCCAGCTTTCACTTGTTGACAAACCATACATCTTGACACAAAATCAGCAATCTCCCTCTTCATGTTGTCCCACCAAAAATGTTCCTTCAAATCTCTATACATTTTGGTGCTCCCAGGGTGTATAGAGAAATTGGAACTATGAGCATCATCCAGCAATTCCCTTTTTAGATCAGGTAAATCGGGAACACAAAGTCTCTTCCCGAATTTCAAAATTCCATCTTCATACACAAAGTCTCTCAATCTCCCATCATTCACAGCTTAAATCTTCTTCTGAAATTCTTCATCATTGGTCTGAGAACTCTTAATCCTTTCTAGTAAAGATGGTTTGGAAACCATTTGAAAAAGCATTGATGTTTCACCTTCCCTGGTTATTCCCATGTCCATCTTCACTAGATCCATGAAAATTGGATCCCTTTCAATTCTCATATTGTTCAAAACTCCATGGTCATTTCTACTCAAAGCATCTGCCACCTTGATTGCCTTCCCTGGGTGGTAGTGTATCGTACGATCATAGTCCTTGAGTAATTCAAGCCATCTCCTTTGCCTCATGTTGAGTTCTTTTTGTGAGAAAATATACTTCAAACTCTTGTGATCATTATAAATCTCACATTTTTCACCATAGAGGTAGTGCCTCCATATCTTCAAAGCAAAGATCACAGCTGCTAACTCAAGATCATGAGTAGGATAGTTTTGTTCATGAATTTTCAACTGTCGTGATGCATAGGCATTAACTCTATCATTCTGCATAAGGACACAGCCAAGTCCTTTCTTCGATGCATCACTATAAATAACGAACCCATCATTCCCCGATGGTAGAGTCAATATAGGAGCATTGACTAATCTTTTCTTCAGTTCTTCGAAACATTCTTCACACTCTTTTGTCCAAACAAATTTAACCCATTTACGTGTGAGCTTCGTTAATGGGTTAGCCAATCGGGCAAAATTCTGGACGAAACGTCGATAATAACCTGCCAAACCAATAAAACTGTGTACCTCAATTATACTCGTAGGTGCTGGCCATTCTTGGATTGCCTTGGTCTTAGAAGGATCAACAGAGATTCCATCTTTAGAGACAATATGGCCAAGAAAAGAAATCTCCTGAAGCCAGAATTCACACTTGCGAAACTTCCCATATAATTCATGCCTCCTCAGAGTCTTCAAGATAATACGCAAGTGATTTTCATGATCGTCGTAGGTTTTGGAGTATACCAAGATATCATAAATAAATACCACCACAAATTAACCGAGATACTCCTTGAAAACTCTATTCATCAGATCCATGAATACAGAGGGTGCATTAGTCAATCCAAACGGCATTACAGTAAACTCGTAATGCCCGTACCTGGTTCGAAATGCTGTCTTCGGAATGTCTTCCTTCTTCACACACAACTGATGGTATCCAGATCGAAGGTCAATCTTTGAAAAGTATTGAGCTCCATGCAGTTGGTCAAATAAATCATCAATACGAGGTAGGGGATACTTGTTCTTTATCGTTATAGCATTTATCTCCCTGTAGTCGATACATAACCTCATAGATCCATCTTTCTTTTTAACAAAAAGAACAGGGGCTCCCCATGGAGAAACACTAGGGCGAATAAATCCCTTATTACTCAATTCCTCTAGTTGTTTATTTAGTTCGACTAAATCTACAGTGGACATTCTATAAGGGGTCTTCGATATAGGCCTTGATCCAGGAATCAAATCAATGGGAAACTCAACTTCTCGTTCTGGAGGATGTCCAGGTAAATCTTCCGGAAATACATCTACAAATTCTTTCACAACAGGTACATCCTCTATTTGAACATTCCTTTCCTCACCGACAGTTATTTCATTCTCTTCCTCCCCAATAATTGAATTAAGTTGAGCTACTGGGGGTGGATCTAAATAAGAATTAGGTGGTGACGATTCTGCTCTAAAAATAAGGTGCTCCTTATCATTATCATCAAGAATCGTAACCTCTTTCTTCTTACAATAAATCTTCGCATCATAGTCCGAAAGCCAGTCCATACCGAGGATTATATCAAACTCAATCATAGGTATGACGATGAAATCAGCAGATAAAGAAAATTTATGTGCTCTAATGGGGACTGATTCACAAAACTTTGTTGCAACGATACTTCCCTTAGGAGTTTTAACTGACAACTCCCTTATTAAATCAAATTGGAAATATCTAATTTTCTTAGCAAACTGGGAAGATATAAAACAATGCGATGATCCAGAATCAAATAATGCATTTGCTAAACTTGAGGAAACCATTAAATTACCTGCCACCACGCCTTTCGGAGCTTCTACCTCAGCAGTAGTGATAGCATAAGCCTGGCCTTGATCCCTTGGCCTTTTCTGAGGTAAGTTCTACTGACGCTTAGGACATGCATTTTCATAATGCCCCATCTCCCTGCAATTGTAGCACTGAAGGTTGGTAGTTTCCTTCTTCCCCTTGCAATCATGAGCTTGGTGGCCTTTTTCACCACACTTGTAACAGACTCCCATTCCCTTCAAGCAAGTACCGGGGTGTTTCTTCCCGCATTTACCACAAGATGGATATTCAACCTTTCCTTTCTTCCCCTTATTTCCATTCCCAGATTGATCAGCAGGTCTCTTCTTCTCTTGCTTTGCTTTAAAGTCATAAGACTTAGAGAATTCCTTTTCGGTCTTGATAGCACATGAGACAATGTCTTCATACGATGAAAAGGATTGCGAGACTAATGCTCGACGGAGAAATGGTTTTAACCCATCAAAGAAACGATCAATCTTACTTCTTGGGTTGCGAATATAATCTCCAGCATACCTCGCTAACCTTGTAAAGTTAGCCTCATACTTTGTGACATTCTCATCCTCCTTTTGTCTCAGACTCAGAAATTGCCTTTCCATATCCGCGCGATGGTCGCGAGGGAAGTATTTTTCTAAAAACAGATCTTTGAATTCCCTACATTCCATATTTGATACTTCATCATCTTCCTTCATGTTTTGAATCAATGAACACCATTGATCAGCATCTCCAGTGAGGCGGTAAACTGCCATGATAACTTTTTCCCTTTCACTGCTCCCCAATGCCTGAAATATTTTCTCTAGGGAATTTATCCATTGCTCAGCTACTAAGGGATTTGTACTCCCATTGAACGTTGGTGGTTGTTGCCTCATGAATCGATCTAACATTGATCCTCCACGCTGCGGATCAGGGTGCTCCATAGGGGTAAGGTTATTATTCATAACCTGAGTAAGTTGTCCCAGTATGGTGATTAGCTGATCGGCACCAGTTGCATCACCAGCCCCACTATAATTATCTTGAGCAGGAGGGAAATCCCTACATGGAGTGCGTGAATTGATACGGTTTCCATTTCTTCCACTAGGCGTCATTTCTAAACAATGGCATAAACTAGATCAATTTATGAATCAAAATACATAATCCCATACTTATAAAACACTTAACATAAATTGAACTATTTATGGATATAATCCATAATCGTAAGAATGTTTTCTTTGAGGAAGTATATACTCATAATCCCTTAAAAATGATTTGTAAAGAAAATGAGAGTTATCCTAAGCATATCCCCCGGGAGTGTCGTAACCAAGAGTGCAGCAAGGCCCGTTGTCGTGCACCAGTTCCCGTTCGAGTCTAGCTCAAAGCGGTGTTTTCGGGTTTTACCCCTAGGTACATCTGTGCCAGAGCCGCCTCTACCTGCTCGTATCCAGACATGGATGTATTTCTTGGAAAACTCACAAAATCTCTACAATACCAAAATTCTAGGAAGTTCTTCTATACTAATCCTCAAAGTTCATCTTAGGTCTATGTGCTCTAATCAGAGTTTATCTAAATCTAGCTTCCAAGGTTTGTACTAAACTTCCTCTGATACCAACTGTAATGCCCCGACCCCAGCTACCCAGAGTCGGTGCATTATTACATAACATTGGCATGATCACAAGAAAGATAAAATCCCGAAAGACCGATTGGTTTAGTAGCCTTGGAAACACTAGATATAATCATAAAGTTTTACATTACATTTCAAAGTGAAAAACTACTACAACAACAAAGTCTTCATATCCACACTATTAACCCCTCATAATATCCCTGCAAGTCATTCATAATTTACTTCTTCACTACCTGGGAAAAATAAAACATAGAAAAGGGGTGAGCTCAAATGCCCAGTAAGGATAACAATATAGCGGAACATTCAAAATAAGCATAAACATTTAAGGCAATGAATTACTAAAACAAAATCCTTTTAAACTTTAACTTCAACATGGTATGGAAAAAGTAAAATGAAATAATGCCATTTACTTATTCACATGGATATTCTACTAATCGAATAATCACATGCAAAAATCAATAACCACTTTCATAATGTTGGAATGCATAATGCCAGACTATCATAACCACATAGTCAAGGCCTCGTGCCAAGACTACAAATAAGATTTTGTCAAGGCCTTGTGCCAAGACACTAGTTTGTCTCATGAGACCTACCGACGCATCGAGGAGCTATAGCGGGCTCCACCCGTCACTTATTAAGTCCAATGCATTCCCATATGAAAAGGTTTAAACATAACATAAACATTCGTATTAAAACTAGCATACGAAATGTCAATAATTTCACCATAAACTATGAATGGTATAAAAATAGCACATCCATAGTCAAACATATCACAAAACCTTCAATACAATATAGAAGTTTTGTATCATAATAAATCAACTTCAAATAATCTTAAAATCCATCAAAGGATGTTGACATAGATGAAATCAAAATTCTTTTTAAAGAAATATCTCCTTTTATTTTGAAATCATTTAAGATCCATATAATATAAAACATTTTCTTTGAAAATATTCTTATAATCTTGTAAGGAAAGCTCTGAAGATTTTATAACGGCGTAAAATAACCGCACCCGCCGTATAAGTTAAAAAAACATTCTTACCTCAATTCTGTCAAAAAGGTTAAAAAGGACCTTGTTTTGAAAACGACGGAATGATTCCTTTATAAACCTCTTATAAAAAGTCAAACAAGAGTATAAATGACTTTAACCCATATTCTTGTAAATAGTAAAAATGTTTTGAAATACATTTTTAAGAAACATGGATGTGGATGATTAACATATCCCAGTAGATTATTACGTATAAACAACCTCGGATAATGAAGAGATTGTGAAATAACCCTTACCTTGTACATTTCCTTGGTTGGGGTAGGTTAACCTCCTGTATAATAGTGAAATAATTGTTACTAAATTATACAAGAATCATATACATTAATATGATATCATATATGATCTTTTAATACTGATTTGATAATAATATCTTAAAATTATCGTCGTTTCGGGTGTTTACTTACTCATTTTCTTTTTTATGTTTTGTTACATAAGCCATGTTTGTAAAGGATAAGTTGTATATTATTCAAATCCAGAATGGTATCAAGTCTTTAAACATCATTTTTAAATCATCAAATGATAATTATACTTGAATGGATACGATGGAAAATGAATCTTATCGCGTTCGTGGAGACGGTAGTCCGTACGTACGCACGAACGCTACTTCCATTTAATTTTTATTTTAAAAGAATCGAATACCAATGATACATAGGTATATTACTATCCCAGTATAATATAATATTTTATACATGTTACTTAAGTTCATTAACCCCATCCTTTATACGTTCCATGTGTGGTATGAACGAGTCATATCATTTTAAGGGGGCGGTAGTCCGCACTTCCTCAAATGAAATTATCGTATGTATATACAACATGAAACGAATAATGGTATGAAATAAAATGGAATTACAGAAGCTTATATATAAAATATATATCATTAATATCATATTTAATTACAGTGCCATCATAATGGCCACCATGAGAGGCGGTAAGATGTATTTGAACAATCATCGTTTCGTGAGGCGTTAGTTTGCCATCCACGGAAACATTATGTTCATCATCCATTAGATGGAGTTGTGTGTATGTGTAGTTTGAATCCATATTATAACAACATCCTAGTATATTGAGGATACTGGTGTTGTTACAAAAGAAAGGAAATAAAAAGAGTTTGGGGGTTGGAGAAGCAATATAAATGAAAATAATTTAAGAAAATCGTTACCTTTAATTTAGGTAACTCATTTTGGTTAGAACCAAAGGACTTGTTGAAATGCTTTATGCCTAAGGGGTAGCTTCAAGGAGGAGGAGAGGGATGTGGGGAGCTTAGTTGGGCAGAGTTTGGACGAGCCAAGTGGCTTGAGAGGTGTGAGGAATGAGTAGAAGTGGTCTCCTTTTATAAGGGAGAGGAGGGGCTCTTTAGGAAAGAGTGAAAGTATTACTTTATAATATAATTATATTCGGTTTATAATGGTCCAAAAATCATTGAGGTCGAAGATAAGATGACTCATATTCTAAATAACATCAACCAATAAGAATTGGATAGGTTTTAGATAATATTTTAATCATTATAATATTATTTATTTCAATGATTTATTAATGAGGTAAACATTGCATCATTATTGTGTCATTAATAATTTAACTTATTTGATGTCTAAAAATTATAAATAAAATATCATCATGTAGGAAATCGTTTTAGCTTTCTAATGAATATTTATAATCGAAAATCCAACATGTATAACCCTATGTAACAATTGTTCTTCTAAAAGATGTAAGCTTATGCCATTTTTATTTTTATTTTAACTTTATTAATATAATGTGTCCCTACCACATACAAGTGGCTCCAAGGGGTCCCCAAATTGACCCAAGGATGCCCATGGTCGGGTATGTGTCCACCAATAAAGTTAGGACACGTTTTAGGGTAATTTTGTATTATTATAATATTATTTTTTTAACCCTTATTTACCGGATTTACCCTTTAACCATGGTAAATAAAATATTTACCACAGTAACTATTCAAAATGTCTAAAAATAAAAGTTACCTATTTACACAATTTGAACATCCTGATTCCAAATATGGAATCCATTTTCCTAAATTCAAAACACATAAGTGGCAGAAATTAATTTAAAATTAATTCCCGCTGTCAAAACAAAAAGCGTGTTTTTAAGAGATAATAACTATAAAAAGATTGACACTTGTTTATGTTCGGTTTAATTGTAAAATTATGTCCAATGACAAACATTATATTAAATGGTAAAAATATATTCTAAATATACTTTAAAACCACTCAAATTCACAATTTATCAGTATTAATTATTTTGATTAAAAAAGTTGTTTTTAATTAAAATTTAGTAATTTTCACTATTCATCAAAATATAAAAGTTATCCGAAAAGTACCAAAATTTCACCCTAGGCTAATTTCAATATTCCGAATCCAAAAATGAAGTCCATTTTGAAATATAAAATATATATGATTTCAAAAAGTAGGTATTACTATTCACAACGGCTAGTTTAATTAGTTGTGGTGTGTGTTAGAACTCGAGGTTGCGTACAACACACGCTATCGATTATTCGAAGGGAAACGTACCGTGGATGTTTGGGGTGTTACAGAGACACCCAGGAAGGTGACTCAATGGGGAAAAGAAATTCTTTACGTGCGGGAAGGAAGGACATTAAGTGAATAATTGACGAAGAAAAATGAAGTGACTATGGAAGAAGATAAAAATGGTCCCAAGAATCCATTTACAATTATTTTCCGTAAATTTAGGGGACCTGGCCTTTACTCAGGTGAATGCCCTATTATATAGGATATTTTATTGGTCAATGAAGAATCTATGTGGAAATAAATGGTTGGAGAAATTTTTAAAAAGTATTAGTTCTCCTTGTTGATGAGTTTACATTTAAATAATTTTATCTTGTATTTGTAACCCTGCAGTTTTCCATGTGAGAAATATATTTGAGGAAGAATTACCTTTTTTCTTGTGGATAAAGTTATAAATAACCATTTGGTTTTATATGATCATTGTTTTTGAGGCAATTACAAGTTATTATAATTTGGGATGAAAATGAAAGGTTTGAGATAAAATTTGTGGTTATATTATGTTATGGTTATTTTGAGGAATTTATCTCATTTTGGTAATGTTATAAAATATAGTTTTTTAAAAAAGACTACACGCAGACCGTGTGACAACCCGTCGCGTCAGACAAAGCTGTGGGAATCAAACCCACAACCAAAGTGCGATTGTGATTTATCGCCCACCAATGGACTACGTGAAGTCCCTGGTTAGTGTGAAAATTATTTTTTGTTTAATTATTTTATTGATCAATGATAAGTTTATTTGGGATCTTATGTCTGATCAAATGAATACCCTTAGTATAAGAAAATGATAAGGCGATTAAGTGATGAATGTTATTTTGAAAGATGTTCGCATTGTTGGGAACACTATAATGCCCAAGGAAAATAAAATTATATGGGATTTCATTTGAGGAGTAATGGTGGATTCTTATATACGTTATTATTGTGGATTTATAGTGATTTGGGTTATTTTTGGAAATGATTAGCCTATAATAAAGAATATGTGATTAGGTTAATTACATTTAAGTATGTTACTTTACGAGTAGTTGATGTCATTTAGAGATACAATTTAACGTGGAAGACTACCTAACCAAATTCTTATATGTTTTGGATTTCAATATTAGTTTGGATTATATTGAAGGATTTTAAGGAAAATTGATTATTGAATGGTATTTATTTATCTTTGGGGTATTTTTGGTTTAATTTTAGAAATTAAGATTAGTTTTCTTCTCTAATGGAATATCCATTTTGGGGATCATCAGATCTTATACTAATGGTTTTTATTTTGATTAATCTCTAAAGGCAAGGTAAATATATATTTTATCCTATGTGGATCATGTTATTATATAGAATTTTATTCTAGCTCTTCCAGTGTGACTAAGTCTTCTTGAATACTTATTGTTAAAACAAAATGAGTTAGTGGTAGAAATTATTTAAAGAATGAAACTATACTTAAAAATTAAGTATATCTCTTTATGTTCTTAATCAATATCATAAATTAATTCCTTATCTATATTTAATGTAACTTAAAACAAAAAAAATGTTGTCTGTTTACTTTTCCTACTGGGAAACTAATGACCGTTTGTCCCATCTCAGGTTTGTGGTTTTCTTATTGTTAACATTCTCCTGATAATTTTCTCTATAACTCTCCATCATAACTTGAAACATAGTTTATCATCCATATCCATGTTTTTCTACATGGAATCCTAGTATAGTTTATCTTGGGTAACCTTTGTACTTCTCTTTCTTTCTTTTAATGTGGTAGTTTTATTGACTCTTTTTCCGATGTGGGACTTTCCATTATATTCCCAAACCCAATTATAAAAATTACGAGGACCCAATTTATTGAATGAGGGGAGAATGTAACACCCCAATATTCCACGGTACATTTCCCTTTGAATAATGCAATGATGAGCATTGTTCGCAACTTCAAGATTATAACACACCACAACCAATCAAACTAGCCGTTATGAATAGTAATACCTACTTTTTGAAATTTTATAAATTTTATCTTTCTAAATGGACTTCATTTTTTGAATCTTAATATCTAAATTATCTTAGGGTAAAATTTTGGTACTTTTTGGATAACTTTCATATTTTTATGAATAGTGAAAATTACTAAATTTTAATTAAAACAAATTTTTTAATATAAATAATTAATAGTGATAAATTATTAATTTGAGTGGTTTTAAATTATATTTAGAATATATTTTTACCATTTAATACAAGGTTGGTCATTGGATGCAATTTCACATTTAAACCAGTCATAAACAAGTGTCAATCTTTTGATAGTTATTATCTCTTAAAAACACGTTATTTATTTTGACGACAAGAATCAATTTTTAAATTAATTAATGCAACTGATATGTTTTGAATTTGGTAAAATAGACATAATTTTTTAATTCATAATATCAAATACAACTTAGGCCTAATTTTTGGTATTTTTCTGAAACCTTTTTAATTTTTTGATGAATAGTGAACCCACTAAGTGGTAGTTAAAAAACTGAATTTTTCATAAAAATTAATTTTACCACTGTGTAAGTGGAATTTCTAAAATCCAAGAGACACAGTTAATATCAAGGAGTAAAATGTGGTTCAATGAGATGAAAATTTTTTTTTGTGAATATTAACTTTTTTACTTTTATTTACCACGGGTAAAAGTAAATAGGGAAATTGAGGGTGAAAATGATATTAATATTACCCTAACACATGTACTAATTCTATTCGAAAAGTTTATCTCGACCCGAAACAACCATAGGAATAAAATATTATCATTTAGGTCCACTTAGATAAGATTAGGAAATTTATTATTATTTAATTCAAAGGAGAGTTAAAAGAGTTAAAATAAAAGTTTATTTACTAAAACATTTTTAATATAGGGTTATACAGAATATAAATTCGATTGTAAATATTAATTAGAAAGATAAAAAGATTTCAAACATAATGGTATTTTAATTTAAAATTTGTAGACATTATATAATTTAATTTATTTATGACACAATGGTGATGCAGTAATTACCTAATTAATGAAATAATAAATGAATGAATATTATAAATATCAAAATAAATGTTATTTTAGACTTTTTATGAATTCAACTAATTTTATAGGTTAATATGAAATATTAGGATTGATTATATAAATTTTTTTCGAATTAATAATGCTGTTATGAATTTTTCCAAAACAAAATACCCAATAATGTCAAAATTTACATAAAAGAGTTTTTTAAAAAAATATTATATTATTAATTGATATTAAATTACTGAAAATCTAAGGTTCTCTCAAGAGACTTATATCATTATTGTTTTATCATTAATGGACCACTTGGGGGTCTATTGTAGGTATATAGTATGTTTATTAACTATATAATATAAAAATACAAAGTGACATGGTAAGTGTCAAACTAACTAACTAAGAGTTAAAACTAAAAGATAAGTTCAATATAATGACCCAAACCTATCTAAATTCTATTGGTTTAGTGATTTTAGATGGATTCCCACCATAAACTTTAAATAATCTACTTTTAAGCCATTATAAATGGAATATGATTTTATTATAAAATAATATTTTTGGCATTTCCAAAGGTGCATCTCACCCCTCTTATAAAAGGGCACTCCCCCTTCTCACTAATTCACACATTAAAAGCCTTTTGGATCGGCCAAACCCTTCCCAAATACTCTCTAAAATTTACTCAATACAACCTAGAGGCCTTAGTTTGATCATAAAGACATACTAAGGATCCATTTTGATCAAATAAAGAGGAAGAACCCGAAGAAGAGGTAATGTTTTCACCGCTCTCTTTCAAGTTCCTTTCTTCTTCAACTTCTTTTTTCTTTGTTATTCCCATTCTAAAATAATAACTACATTATCTTATATATACTGTGATGTTATTATAAATATGGTACAACCATATTCAGTATTATATCCATCCTTTGAATTACATGTCACCATACGTGCGTACGTACGACTTACCATCTCCACATCGTAGTGTAATTGTTATTCAATATATTTTTATTTGGATGGGTATTATAATGATGTTTAATTCATGTAAATAATAAATATAACATGATAATGATTCTGTATATATGATATACCATCCAATTATATATTATTTTAATATCAAAAGAATAATATTGTCGCTCGTGTGTACGTACGGACTACCGTCTCCACGAACGCGATGAGACTCATTCCCCATCGTATCCATCCAAGTCTAATTCTCATTTGATGATTAAAAATAATTTTTAGAGACATGATATTATTATGTATATGAATAAGATACATTCCATCCATAACAAATACGGCTCCCATAACAAATAATATAATGGAAAACGAATCCGTTAACACTCGAAAAGACGATAATACTAAGATATTATTAACAAATCAATGTTAAAAGATCATATATGATATCATATTAATGTAAATTATTGTTGTATAACTCAATAAAAATTATTTCACCATTATATAAGAGGTTAACCTACCATCTACCACAAAAAAAGTACAAAGTAAGGGGTTTCTTATCTCACTTTTAATTCTGTGAGAATTCCATTGTTCACCACTTATTTATTACATGTGGTGTGTGAACTGCCAATGTTTTTATTCATTGTGTAATATACATTAATTCATGTATATTTACATCATCATTTATGATCCTTATTTCATGGTTGTATTATTTGTATATTACCAAATCAATAAGGGAATTTGAAATTTCAATTTCCACTCATTCAGCTTTACGCATACTTCATTGATTATTTTACTCCAATATTATTTGTAGAATCACTATTCATTTGAATATGTCATAAATTCAACTCCCCTTTCTGTGGATATACTTTTTATACACATAATCACTCCATTGATAAATTATCAGGTCATCGGTATGAACATGACAAGAGTAATTTTTACTCAATCTCGATTAGTTGAGTTAAACATCCAATTCATTGGTGTTGTTTTTACAAGAATATGTGTGAATGTCCATTGATTGTTTTACACTGAATATCCAATCATGTTGAGTGTATTTATATTTTTCACTCATAATTATGTTGTTGATTTATCATTATCCTAGTGATACGGCCTTTATGGACATTTCATCTCAAATTACATTCCATTGAGACTCCTTTATTGTTATACACCAAATCACTTTTATATGGTGTATATAATGTACTTTGACATAATATATCAGGAATACATTTATTCTAATGATATTACAATGTTTTTATATCCTCAATTATTATTATTCAAGTGTCTCTCTTTTGGTTAGAAACACTAACTAAAATGACATTTTAAAATGTTTTAAAGATTGATTATTCTAAATCTTTCTCATTAATGTCCATGTTTTAAAAATGTTTTTAAGGATTTATTTATATGGACATTAAAGTTTTCAAATAAAAATTCCTTTTAAAAGTTTTAAAGTTGTATGGGACACTTTGATTAAAAAATCTATTTGTAAATGGATTCTTGACATATAGTGTGACTTTTAAATGATTTCACAAAAACAGGGGATATTTCTCTCAAATAGTTTTGATGATTATTTTCATATATGTCAATATCCTTCATTATTCTTGATTGAGGTTAATATGATACAATAAAATCTCTCATATTGTATCGAATGTGTTATGATTGACTGTGGATGTGCTATTTTTATACCATTCATGGTTTGTGGATAAGTATTGACATTTCGTATGCTAGTTTTAATATTAATGTTTATGTTATGTCTCAAACTTTTCATATGAGGAATGCATTGGAATTAGTAAGTGACGGGTGGAGCCCGCTATAGCTCCTCGATGCATCGGTAGGTCTCATTAGACAAACTAGAGTCATGGAATGAGGCCTTGACAAAATCTTAATTGTTGTCTTGTCATGAGGCCTTGGCTACGTGGTTATGATATTCTGGCATCATGCATTCCATCTTTATAAAAGTGGTTATTGATATTGCATGTGGTTATTCGACTAGTAGAATATCCATGTGATTAAGTAAATGGCATTATTTCATTTTATCATTTCCATTTTATTCTTAAGTTTTGTTTTAGATGGATTTGGTTTTCATTATACATTTCCTTAAGTGTTTATGATTATCTATGAATGATTCTGCTATATTGTTATCCTTACAGAGCATCTGAGCTCACCCCTTTCAATGTTTTATTTTTCCCAGGATGTGAAGAAGTAATTTATGAATGACCTGTAGGGACAGTTTAAGGGGATATGAAGATAAGATTTTGTTTTAGTTTTTTTACCATGTGATGTAATGTAAGACTTATGAATATATCTAGTGTTTCCAAGGCTACTAAACTAATCGGTCTATTGAAACTTGATCTTGTTTGTGATCATGCGAATGTTATGTAATAATGCACCGACTCTGGGTAATTGGGGTCGGGGCATTATAATGTAAATAAATTATTTCATGCCTAACATTCTTGAAATTAAGAGATGTATCAAATTTACTTATTTTAAATCAGTATTCAATCATGAAAGAATCAAAAAAATAATACTATTATTAGGAATTTTTATTCATTCAATAAAAGAACATTCATAAAATAAATAATTTTGTTTTGTTTTAAATCGATTAAAAATCCTTCCAGGTGATTCATAAAAATTATTTCAATGAGTTTACTACAATGAAATAATTGTTGACATATTAATTATTAATATGGAAATAATAAATACTAAAAAAAGATATATGAATGTGTATATATAATTTTTTATCACATTGGAAAAATCATCACTATTTTTTACATTCGCATTGATGGAATCCCTTAGAAAATAGCCTTTTTTCTCCCTAATTTTAGCCTCCTTTTTTATAAAACATTTACAAATAGTTGTTTTATTATTTGGAGTTTGGATATAATATCCTAGGGATTATTATTAATAAGGGAATTCATTGTCTCTCTCATGGATGTTAACCACTATTGTAAATATTTAAATTTCCTCACATGCTTAAAGATTCATAGTTCAACATTATTTGTATTATATGAAATATGATATGAATTTATAGCCATAGTGTAATTAATTGACCAATTTAGGGGTCTAATGGACTTCTTAACTCTATCTGATGTGAATTAATAATATCTAATATAATCTTCACTCACTACCTCTGATTAAAACTCACAATTAGGCTCACAATGGTTTTGTGCATGAGGTTTGGTAGAAGAAATATGTGGTTCTAAATGATATAAAGACTCCACATTAATCTAAATCACCCATGTTTGGGGTGTTCCTATATCTGTAAACTTGATAGACATACCTTTTGTAAGATAATACTCATTGAATAAAACATAACAACCTTTGTTGTATTTAGGATATCCAAGAATATATATGTATAACTTTTAACCCTTAACACCCTATGGATAATAGAAAATGGTAAAGTTTACATCCCTAGGTTACATATTATCAATCATAGTATGTGCATATCTTCTGGAACCTAATACACTATGGTGTGAATGAATAAGTGGTTACCATCTTTATAGTTAACTATTGGTCTTGATATAATTAACTAATGATGGATAATATTTAATGAGGTACATTGGCATAGTGGAAACATAATATTTGAAGGACCAAGTATACTATAGTGTGACAATATGCATATTACCCTCTAAAAAATGTTCACATTTATATTTTATAATAATCCATTTATATCTATTTAATTATAAATACTCATTAGATTTATAATACAAACCATTATCAGTTATAAGATTATATAATTTATTATTAGATTAATTTTATTTTTTACTTTACAGTTCATTTATGTCTAAAATGTATCATACTAGTTCTTCATAACCAAAATCATTAACATATATTTTTAAAAATTGATAAAAATCACAATTCAGAAGAATCCACTATATAATTAAATCCTTTAGGGACCCCAGATATCATTTTGGAAACACATAAGAGATCTTATAACTCTGTTTCTAAACCTCTTAAAACTCAATCTTCTTGAAAACCCATACACAAAATCCTCATATAATGGAATAAAATAATGAGTAAAATCCAATAAGAACCCATAAACTTGAATCTCACCAAGGACATTAGCACACATGTTCTTGAGTCTTCAATGCTTAATTGTTGTTTTATGAGTGAGGATTATCTGAATAAGGATGCATATTATTTCAATATTTTAATTTGTGTTGGATGAAAAAATTATGTGGAGAAACATGGAAATGTTTATTAGATTGATTTGTTGAATTTTTTTAAGAAACCATCCTTATGATGGTTATGAAATATTTAGTAGATGTCAGTTGATTTATTGTTGGTCTTTATGTTCCTATCTTCATGAAGATACTCATGATTCAATCTGATTTTGTATATATTTGTAAAATGTAAGTTATTCTAGTGTAAGGATGTTCTTAAGGGTATGACTATAGAAATATCACAATACAACATACACTAGACTAATGTTTTTTGGTGGGACTATGTGAAGTTAGAGTTTAAAAGTAAAAGAGATAGGACATGTGAAGATTTATCTATTGTGTTGGGGTTGTATAAATATTGATTTATAAATAAAAGATTCGTTAGAATGGTTTAAGAAGAAAAGCATTGTTTCAAAAAAATCCCAAGATTATAAAGTTTTTAAGTTACAAAAAGAATGGATTTTTTTGTTATAAATCCTAAATAATGTCTAATAAATATATTTAATAATATTTTGGACAGATGATAGCTTTTCATGGGTAATGGATATAGTAATTCCATGAAAATAAATGGATAGAGAAATCTGTGAAGATAAAATGGATGAAATCTCTGGGGAAACTCACTTTTAATATCAATAAAAATGTGTATTAACATGTCACTAGATAGAGGTATATGAATATTCTCCTGATAGAGAAAGTATATAAATTTTTTGAGATATAGTTGGTTTGTCCTAAATATAGTGAATAAAATGTGTAACTTGATGATTAATTTATTTGAGTAAATGAGATAATGAAAGATAATGATCAAGTTCCAATGGATTGGTAAGAAATTGGAATAAAAAATGATTGTGAATCAAACTTGATGGAATGTTATGTCATCAGAAAAAGAAGTTAGAAGTCATCAAACATAGTTTTATTCTTCCCATCAAAAATAGGTTTTCAAAAAAAGTAATATAAGAATAATAATGTATGTTAGTGAATTATAAATATAAGGGTTTCAATATAAAACATAGTTAATTTGAAAATGTAAATAAGATAGAATAAATCCATACTAAATAGAATTGGATATAAGAGTTCTTCTTAATTAACTAGACAGAAATTTTCCCAATAGGGTTAGAATGATATTTATATAAAATAAATAATGTTCTAACAATGTTACAAGGATGATGTATTCTTATAAATATATAAATGTAGTAAATAATATAAGGATATATGAATAATCCTTATGTACTGAGTTTTTGTTATATTATTTGTGGTGGTATTTATCTCAAATAATCTAAAAGGTTTCATAATTATTTTAATGGTGTTTATTTTAGTATGAATAACCAAAAGTCAATGTATACTTTAGTGGGGAAATTTTGGAGTTGAATTCTGAGAGCCCGTTGCAGGACACTATAATTGGGTGAAAGTAAATTATGAATTAAAATCATTTATAATTGTTAATATGATGAAGCACTAATGTTTTTTTCAAATTCTGTGATTATATGAACAAGTATCTACTAGGTTAATGATCAGATCATCTTATTGATGAGATTTTGATTGAAATATTCTGGGAAGAGGTTATTGAACAAATTATGAATCAGAAGAAGCTAGAGAATCAAAATGATTTTATTCGATAAATATAAAAAAATATGATATAGTTTTACTAAATAATAGAGCACTGAAAAAATCAGGTCATGCTGAATATAAATTTATAGAGAATACCCTATTGAGTTTTATTGGATAGATTGTTAGTAATAAAAATTTAAAAAATATGTTCTTGAATGACAATTTGAGTTTATCTAGTACTTTTACCAGGATGATGTTTTGAAACCAATAAAATCTTAAAATTGTTCATAAAGATCGTTAAGTTGATTATTAAAAGGCTATAGTTATCCAAATATTTCATGGATAATGAACTTATAGTTAAGAATATCTATCCGTAGTGGAAACGAATAGAAATTAAATGAAAATATGGTTAGGTTGTAAAAAATATTGGTAAAAAGGCCTGTGGATGGGGTGCACAACCAGTAGAGAATGGGGTGGATACCAGATGAAATGTTTGGGGTATAATAAATTTTGATAAACTAGTTGTTTTTTTGTATAAAACTATAATTATATGAGGTAATTATTACTAGGGTACATAAATAGATGTTGTATGTGCCTTTATAATATGGAGGGAATATAAAAATAATAATACATATGGGGATGGATACCTGTCATGGATAGGTGTTGGTATTTTAACAGATCCTTTTGAATATATATACTCATATTTCATTGTGTTTAGTATATACATATTGATATTGATAGAGATATATATTGGATTTATCTGAAACTCTTATATGTTTAAAATATCCAATATTGTAAAAGAACTCATAAAAAACTGATCACTAATTCAGGCCTCCCCCTCTTAGGGATCTCACATTGATAAGGGAACATAAATTGGTATCTAATAATAGGTTTCCTCTAAAAGATCAAAATTTTTATTGTGTTTTTAGAGTATAAATTCAGAAAATAGTGGGTTTCTTCCTCTATTTAGGGGTTGGAAATATCATAATTTGAAGAATAGGATTTCCTATATTCTATTACATGGACTTGAGTTAATTGGTGGTGGTTCCATGGGATTTCCTCCCATTTATGATGATTCAATGACATGTATTGATAAGAGAAATTTTTCATTTTACAATAAACATAAAATTTTTTATGAATCTAACATAAAATGTTTTTTAAAAATTATTTGAGTACCAATTTCTAATGTAATGTGGGATAAGTTCAGAATATGTTATGATGGAAGTGAGAAATTTATGAGGTAAAAGTAAAAAATTAGAGTTAAAATTCTGCAGATATTAATATATATGATGGATGATGTATTGATGTATAATTTATAATATTCATCAATTTGTTTAGTTATATTATAGGTTTCTGTGTGACGTTTGATGATTATACTATCATTAAAAAACCAATATGAAACCATCCATATATATGAGATTCTATAATTTTATATCTATTAGATTGAGACAATGTATCATGGAATGAAAATAATAATATTCTCATTTAAAATGAAATAATAATAGAAAAAAAACATTAAACATAATTCTAAAGAATAAATAGATTTTAAGTTTATAATTAAACCGATTTTAAAAGATAAATAAGTAGAATATGAATCAAGTAATTCAGATGGTGTGGAAGAATAAAATGATTTCTAAAATATTATTTCACTTTTATCAATGAGATAAAAGAATTGAAATTGGCAATGAAAGGAAAAAATTAAGATTAAATTTTGAAATTATATTAATGGTGTTAATTTTAAAGAAAAAATTCCTAATAATCTAATGATTATGACTCATAAAAAGACTATAAGAACTCAAGAAAATAAAATTGAATGGTACATATGAAAACTTTTCATAAAAACATGAAGAAAACTAAATGGAGAATAATATAGAGGGATTTTTTCCCATCCTGTAATAAATCTAATTTTCATGTCTACATCGTATCATCTATTAAGAAATGAGATTCATCAATTGAAAATGGTGATGATAGAGAAACGATAATATTACATGAGTGGATTCTAAAATAAAATATGTTAGTGGATCTTCAGAAAAATACACAAATAAATAAGGAAAGAAAGATATTGAATCAATATGTTAAGGAGATTAATTTTGAGAATGGTGAGTGTATCAGAAATAAGAAACAATCCTTAAAGGTATTATAGAACAAAAAATTATTTTGGTTGAGTAAAAAAGGAAACAGAATGGTTATAATGAATCCTCAACTAGATAAGAAAACCATAACATGATATAAACAACTGTTCTTGAGGAATTCATGAAGAACAGGTTAATGATGGATGGATTTTAGAAGATGATAAATAATTTTGTATAAAAATTGACTGATAAGGAAGAAGAGAATTATAAGACACAATCAATGTAACTTATAAAAAATGTGAGATAAGAAATATCATATAATTCATTACCAAATTTTATTTTCTTAAATATGAGTCTTCTCATGATGGGGGAAAAGGTTCTATAAGAGAAGGTTGTTTTTATTCCAAAAAAAAGTCAATGTAAATCAACTTCCACTAAAAAACTGGTTTAAAACCTAACAATGTAGTATCATAGTCCAAGAAGATTAATGAAAGATAATATTCCACTACGAATGTTTCTAATGATTCATAATAATATCTCCCTAAATATATATATCCTTGGTTTTTACTAATACAAAAAATGTGGTCTGTAGTTGTAATATTATTAGTCCAAAAGATAAATATTTGGAAACCGCTTCTAGTGTGTCCAATATAAATGCACAATGCCTAATAATTTAGTTACAGTATGTCTCTAATGGGAAATATATATAAATATAAGGGAGCTATGGGAAGTATAAAATAATAAAACATGTGAAATCATGATTTGGAAGAAAACAAAATTGAAAAAATGAATAATATTAATGCTTCAAGTGATGAATTTTAGAGTTTTATAATGTTTTAAAAAGAATTAATCTCTATAATATGGAGAATGAAAATAATAACATGATTTTTAGCATGAAAATAAGATAAAGAATATTAGAAAAGTGTATAAAAAGTGATTAGTTATTTTTCATGAAAAAATAACAAATCCTAGAAAGATATATGAATTAAGAAATGCTAAATAAGAAAAATTGAATAAACTGTCTTATAAATAAGAGAATTTTTTTGAAAAAAAGTTATCGAGAAATTTTAATTTAAAGAATCAAAAACCTAAAATAGGTGTGGAAAATATTTTAATGTTACTAAAAATTGTATAACAATCATACTATCATAATAGGAAATAATGAAAATTGATGTTGCAAACCTTAGGAAATGATGATGTTTCTATAACTAAATTTAAGGTAACAACTTCATACAATCAATCTTAAAAAAGTAAAAAAATACCTTTCAAAATCTATGATTTTTGATAAAAAATAAGAGGTAATATCCCAAAACATGTCAAAGGAGAAGAATAAAAATATACTACATGGTAGGTTTTGGCGTGGGGGTACCAAGGAAATAATGTTCCAGACAGAGAGGTTCCCAAAATTCTTGTTTATTAGAATGTATTGTAGGGAATTAAAGAAGAAGAGTTAAAAAATATATATATGTGATGTAGTGTCTTTGTATTATGAATAGAAATGCATAATGTATATATTGATATTATCATGATGAAGATTTTTGTGCTTCCATTGTAGGGGACTAAACCTGTTTCTGTTGTATGAGTATCAGTTTTCTTAAATAAGGGAAGTAATGGTGATAATAAAGATGAAAACATGGATTTTTATGGTTATACACTTGAATTATGGTAATTTTTTTCATATTATAGTTGAAAAATATTATCTTAAATAAATTATTCATATTTACAAGGAATAAATATATTAGAATGGGCTTGAGTAATGTATCAGATTGAACAAATGTTGTGGACAACATTGACAACCTTAGTTGTTCACTCTTGTTTCTTACATCAAGTTCACTAAAAAATAAATTGATTTGTTTAGTTAAATTATATTTCTTATGTAAATCATGCGGTACAAAAACTATCAAGATTAGGTGAGTAATTAAGATGTGTTTTGATGATCTTTAAGTTACAAAATGTATTTGTTTGTCAATATAGTCGATAAATCACATAGGAGGAGAAAATTAAATGAAAATGGAATATGTGAAATAAATTATTTAACACATTTATTGACATCACATATATTTTAATTAATATAAGGATATTCAAAAAAATGAGATATTGTAAATTTAATGTGTGTTTGTTTTCATTTTTTGTCAATATGTAAATATGTATTTGAATTTAATGTTATTTATAGAAACGTAAATATGTTTGTAAGAATGTTTTTCTAGAGTTATTTAAGAATTTTTCAAAATGAGGGTTAATATATTTTCCTTAAAAGACATATAATTATTTTCATAACATCAATATCCTATCATCATGAAGATACTCATGATTCAAGCTCAATTTTTACATGTTTGTACAAAGGATGAGATGTTGGTTTCTGTATAAAGTTTAAGATTATGACATTGAAATTTCTTGATATGAAGTACATCAGAGAGAATTTAAAGTATAGATTACTACTATAATAATATAATATGGATAAAATATAATAATTCCACGTTCCAATGTGTTAATAGGTAGCTATATAGATATTGAACAGTGGATTATTATTTGAATAAATATTGAGTGAAAATAACCAATGCATGAAACTCGGTTGAGTGAACATAATCTATTTGTACAAAGATCCCGAATATAAAGTGATCAATTTGAAAATATTATGTATTTTGAATTCATTATGTTTATATCTAAAATATATATTTGATGATATTATGATTATTGGATAGCTTGTCAAGTCTATCAGATGGAGGAAACCTGTATAGAGCACTAAATAGAGAAATATGTAAAGATGAAATGGATGAATTCTCTTCATATATACAACAAACATATCGATTAGATAGTGTATTTTTTTGTCAATATATACATAAATAATTTGTTTATCTATATAGATAATTGATGTATAGTGTTAAAGATGGATTTCTGTTATACTGAATAGATAGTACATGATGTCTTAAAGGAGAAAAAGTAGTGTGATGTTCATCACATAGAGAAAGATGACAATCAATGAAGCACTAATAGATTGAAAAGAACTTGAATGTAGAAATATGATATTGTAATTGACATATTGGAATACAGTTTCATTATATGGATAATTATAAATTCATTTGATAGAGATGTGATGATCCCATTAGATAGATGTTCTCTCAAAAACTGAATCAAGATAAAGAATGTTTTTTATTCCATAAAAAAGAGGATTATTTGTACTAGACATAGTCAATTATCCAATGTATACTGATAAGATCCAATCCATACATAATATCGCTAGATATGGGAGTTCATATTATGTAAATTAAAAACATTTGTTGGATGGAGTTATGTGTAGTTTTAAATAAACATTATAATGTTTTTTACAATGTGATTATGATAAGATGGTCTAACCAAGACTAAAATTTAGCAGAGATCAAATGAATTTTGATGATATATCTATTGATGATTCTTTATAATAACACTAATGATGTTTGGTATCATTAATGTTATAAGAAATTTGTAAGGATTATAATTATGTTGAGTTTTGTGGGTCTATTTGAAATTCAGGGTATATTTATAAGGGTTAACTCAACATTTAAATTTAAACATCACATGTTTTCTCCCATAAGTATACCTATATAAAGGGGGACAAGTATAATTTTATGTATCGTTATTCACACATTTGAATGAGAAGAATCACTAATGTTATTGGAGAATAGAGTGAGTATATTATTATGCTCATACATGGACGAAGAAGAGATCATCATATGAAAGAGGTTCCTATATAAGTATTCTATAAATATTAATAATTGATAGAGATGGAACAAGATGAAAAATATGAATTGGACTGAGATGTTTCAATAGATATAGGATAATTAAATATTTTTTCACCAAATTTATATTATATGAAATGTACATCGGGCTAAAGAGAAACACATAGAGTATTCCTAATATATCTTAACATTATGAACTAATGATAAGGAACATTTCTAGAAACATTTTGAAAAAAATGAGTTTGATTTTATATTGGAATTTCATAGTTTAGAATGGAGTTTTGAGATCAAAAATCTATAAAGAGATCTATTTAAGATATTGAAAAAAATTATACTTGGGATATAGTGATATAACATTCTAGTGGTGAAAGAACGTATAAAGATGCAGGTGTTTCTATAGTGTATCAAAAATTCAAGGGAATGATCTTGTAACTGATGTATCTAATAATTTAATGAAATGTCTTGGGGATAGAGTGTATAAACAGTTAGAAAAGAAGTGTATATAAGATACATACTTGGGGGATATATCAAAATGTGGTATGTGAGTTTATTGATGGGTTGTGTAACAATGGTTAACTTGTGGAATGATAACTGGGGTGTAGAACCAGTTCTTTCTTATGAATTGGATATCTTAAAATAATTTCATAACTGAATTCATGTTGGTGTGAATTTTTAACATTGGAATGACTATTTATTTGTACCATTAATTTTAAATATTTTTTATTATTCACTGTTTATATATACTATATATAATGATAGGTTGAGAAACATGTATTTTAGGGGAACAAAACTCTTGAAAGATTCAAAGGATTATTTTTTGTAAAAAACATCATAAAAGAAAAGTGATCACAGATTCACCTTCTCCCCCTCTTAGGGAACTCACATTAATTTGAGAACGACATTATTTAAATATATAATATTTTAATTATTTACATACTTCATGGGATTCCTACCATATATCACATAAATTCAATTCATAAGTAATATATTCATTATAATGAGGGTTCTACAGGAAATAGTCATTTTACAATAACCATCCTAAAACTTATATTCCTTTTGAAATATAATTCTGAGGGAAATGAGGTTTCTCTTGAATTTTCCACTCATCTAATGCATAGATATTATTAACCACCCCTCTATGAAGTTATAAAAAAATAAAACCTATAACTATGATAAATAACTATTATTATTTCCCAAATAGATATCATATAATTCTATCTCCATTAGATTAGTGATGTAATCCCTTTTATGATGCATTTTGTAGGACAATATCCAGTATAGGATCTTTTCCTGATATATTGAATGATCTAAATAATTAATAACATTAGTAATGTTTATATTTTATTCAACTAAAAATTAAAAATCATCATCGATTTGTTTTTACTCATTATTCTTATTATGAATGTTCATATTTATATGTCCATGAAGTCCAAATTAGGAACTTTTATTCATTTTATTCATGGATTTAGATCAACACTACATTGAATGAATTCCCTCTCTCTCCCAAACATTTTGTTCTCCCTCTAAATAAATGTTTAATCTCTCAGAATCAGTTTTAATAGTGTATTTTTTTGAATTTATTTAGATAATAAATAATATTTCAACACTTTGAGAGTAATATTCTCCATAAATAATATCTTAGATTCTTCAATAGAACTAAAATACATATAAAATGATGTTAATATATTTACCACCTAGATATGATCGCCTATTTCATCATGTATATTTGATTGAACAAATTACATTATATTAAAGTCATAAATTTGAACTTTAACTTCCATTTAGAGATTAATTTTAATATTACACATGATCATTTTCATAAATGATCATCCAAAATTAATTTATTCATGTATAGAGATTCCAATTTGTACAGGATACCACCATTAGTACAGCCAAATTAACCTCCTCGTAGAATATTATTTTCTATGGATGACAATATTTGTCCCTTAGCCTCCCTATAAAAATCATTAGAGATATCAACCTACAAAATAGGAGACTATCCACTGAGGGATAGAATAGTGACCATATTTTTTGGAGCACCAAGGGAATCAAAATGTTCATTATCATACAGAAGATAATTCAACATTATTCTAAAAAATATAGAATCATTTTACCAACTAAACTAATCTATCTCAAATTTCATAGATCCCATATTTAAAATATGTTATATCTAATAAAAAATCCTTAGTAAAGCATTGGTTTTATTATCATCATGATTTTACATGATCATACTTTTTTGATAACATGATAAATTATTATGTATGTAAATTTATTAATGAAATAGTAATGATATATTACAAAATTAATTATATTTGAATATATAAAAGAAAATAAAAAAGGAGGATAAGATGTAATATGATTTAGTTCATGTTCAACCTACACACATGGATGAAAATATACATGATGAAAATCTTGTAGTCTCAAATAATCATGTGGTATCCATCCTTCTCCAAAACGAGACACCCTCCCCCTTGAATTTCCACCTAATAATTGGTTTAATTATATTAAATTATATCATCAAAAATTAGGACATATTAATAAGATACGTACCTTAGTTCCTCCTATATCCCTTAAAAAATTTCGTAGAAATCCAAATGTATCATCTCCATCACTCAATGTAAAACAAGGAAAAAACACTCTTCACTTGTTTTAATTCCAAAAAAAATTAGAGTTGTAATAATGATTTTCTAGAAACTCAATGGTCCCAATAATTGAAAATAAAATATGTTTTATATGTGGTTGGTTTAGATGAAAGAGGTAATTCATGTAACAAATCGACACATATTTTATAATAATACATAGTGTAATGGTATTAGCTATGGATATAAGGAGATGATCGATTTATATTATAATATGTGGTAGACCAGTATTAGCTACGCAGATAAAGAGAAAATCGATGTATATTGATAAAAACACACAAATAAATATCATTAGGGGGAACATTAAGACTATTATTCCTATGTGGAGAAATGGCCCAAATTCATTCATGTGGGTAGTTAAATCAAAGAAAAAAAATTCAATGATATCAAATAAACTACAAGGATAATAAATCAAAAAAATCAACAAATAATATTGTTCAAAAATAATATAATCAAACTATGTAAGAGTTATTCAAGAAGAATGGGCATCCACAATATATGGATAAAAAATCATTTTGATTGCAACACTACAATATATGTAATTATATATATCAATCATTTTTTATTTTTTATTTTTATAATTATATAAGATACCACATCATCTCTTTTATATATAAGATATTATCAAAATAAAATGTATCAATAAATCAATAAAAATCATAAAAAATCATTCCATATTTCTAAAACAAAGATGTGGTGCTAATAAAATAATTAAATAAAATAGTATGAGTAAATGATAAAGAAAAAGAATATATTTTTTATTACTTTAATAACTTGAATGAAAAAAAAATATTTTTATAGGGGTTTAGTTATTTTGTAAGGATGAACAAAATTTCACTAAGAGCGATGTAAAATTCAGAAACACTTATAAGAAAATTGATGATTCAAATATAACTAAAAGGAATCAATTTTAATAGATTATAAGGGAAAAGAAATATTTTTTAATATGATTGATAGGGTGAGGATTTGGGGATTTAATTCATTTAATTAAGTGAATTTATCTTTACAAAAACTTGGTGGTTGTGTGTTATATTTTTATATTAATATTATGTAGATTTTTTTATCATCATTTAATGGTATCATATAACAACATATTTTCATCACAAAATGCGGTCTCCATATTATCTCAGGTTCACCTGTCTATAGATGATAGGATTCCAAATAGATGTAAGAGTTTTCTACCAATGTTGGGGAAACTATACTCTCAATAACTTGTATACGAATAACAATAGATATCAAATATATCAATAAAAATTCATCTCATTGTTCATATATATATATATAACAAAAACTAAATTAAAATAATAATAGATAAAAATACATTCATTCACTAATAAAATAATATATAAGTAATATATATTATATAATAAAGAGATTACCCAATAGTGTCACGAACCTACCCGTGTCATCCCAATATGTCACCTGGGGCAGCCTTCCATAATGCTTGATGTGTGTTCCCAATCTCCATAAGATAGGAACTAGTACTGATGAATCGGAATAAATCATGTAGGAAAAATTTTAACAAGAAATAATTAATTAAAATTCTATAGAATCTAATCAATACTCTGTTATGGTGAAACAATATATTTTACATCCATCTATATGAAATAATTTTTTTAAAAGGTTGAGAAAATAGGGAATATGAATTATTAATAACCTATAGATTTTTAAAATAAATTCCACATATACAATCCATTACATGGTCTATAATAAATAGAAATAAAAATTAATACAATATTTGAATTTATGGGTCGATACATAATCTTCCCAAAAACATGTCAAAAAAACAAATAAATACCAAACCACTTCAATGTGACTCATGTTTGGCCCCCATATACTAACACTTATAGAATCCAAGAAACATAAACATAAATCCACTGGGATATCAAATAGTGTATCTAAAATAAAACATGATGGTTTCATATAATCATACAAGACGGTGTGTGTAGGGTTTGAAAAAAACACACCCTTTATGATTTTTGGAAATGGTTTGTGACATCCCATAAAAAATATATTTCATTAATTCTAGTTTGGACATTAAATATAAAATATATTTTTCTTAATTATGGACCAGAAAATATGGATAAGATGAATTTTTAACTGATAAAAAACATTATGAAAAATATTTTAAACCCAATAAGAATTACCCTAAAATATTATTAAATGTAAAAAAATAAAGCATTTATCGCTTCCCAAATAAACCATTACATTTGCATACATAATTAACCAATTAAATTCTACAAACATATTTTCAAACCCAATGTTTCAAATTCAATAAAAATTCATTGATCAATTAAATAATAATGTAAAAACTAAAAAATGAACCATAAAATTTATGAATAATTAATGTGAAAAGAAAAGAATTACCAATAAACGGTGCACCATAAGATTATCAAACATAGGCAGACAATGAAACATCGAAGAAGAACTATATATAAGTAATTATAAATGATAAATATGTCTCATGGGAAATACACTCGGTCATAATGTGTTACAAATATAGACCATTCGTAACATTAATCCAATAACCAAGATATATTTCATTCATAAAAAATTAACCACCTTAGATACTCTCACTATCCTTATCAGTGGAAATTCTCAACTTAGGCTCTAAACTACCCTTAGGGACGCCAGTTTTTTGGTAATATAAACTAGAATTTTAAAAATATGGACATATTTCACATACTATAAATCACATGAGAAAACAAATAGAATTTATAAAATGAAAAAATATAGTTGGAATTATAGTCAAATATCAATACATAGAAACATACCATGTAAATATTAGCTCAATTAAATAACCTCATCAATAAACCACACCTTTTTCATCATCAATCACATCACATAATAATATAAAACATCCCCCATGAGACATATTTAATAAGAATCACACTATAATCAAGGTCATCAATATGGGGTGCCATTATCTTCATGAAAACTATTTTAAAATTTTCCAAACATGATTTTTTTAAAACTAACTGAGGGTGATATGTAATTTTTCATAATTTCAATTATAATCATGAAAAATAATTTCAAACCAAACCATGAAAAAAACACAAGATGTAATATAGTGAATAAATATGAATTTTATTTGAAACCAATTTAAACCACCCAAATGAATCATTCCATTATAATCATTTCACAAGTCTATACATCCTATATTCTCATGTTCCAAACATGGTAAAATAAAATATATCATGAAAATCAATTTGAAATATATGTATATGAATTTTTTTAAACAATTTCAAAATATACAATTTAGATTTAAAAATAAACATCTAGAAAACATTGCGAAAATTTATTATTCCATGTGTAATATACATTATAAACATCATAAAATATTAATAATGGTGTCAAATATTGTCAAATGTTGATAATAAATAAATCTAAAATAATGTATCATTCCTTGATCTATAAAAAATTAAATGAAAAAACAACCACCTCAATCCAAGTGGAAACTTCTAACCTTCCTTATTAAAATCCAAACCATCTAATAAGGGGCCTCTATAATAGCTGGATAACCAAAAACCTATTTTTTTCAAAAATAACCTGAACCGAAAAAAATTAACATGGGTTTTATGGGTTATGGTGGGAACAAAAACCAGTACTTCTAAGATGAGGAATGAAAGGGGCAAGGGATAATAGATAAATTATCTTATAATCCACAAGAAAATAGAGTTTAAATATCTTAAAACCCTAATAGGAGTTTGAGAAGATCTTCCATGAACACACCCATGGGTTGACTGACTGATAGGTTGAGAAAGGAAAGGTAATTGGTATTAAAAAAATACATGAGAATTTGGAAAATTAGAATTTAAATGAAGTAGGGTATCCTTTTTAATTTGGATAAATGGTTTACCAAACCATGCCCCAAATATGTGACTCATAGTTGAATGGGGTTTTCCACTAGTATTGTTTCCCCACAGGGTTCTCCTTAACCACACCAACATCATGAATCATGGACCCATGCACAAGGGTATCCTACATGGTTTTGTTTCATAGTTTACTAATAATTCCCCTAACTGTTTAACCCCTAAAAAATTATATTAAACACTTTATATGATTTACACTAAAACCCACATGTTTTATTATAAACTACGTGTAAAATATGTAACATGTGTAAGGATTTCAATAATCTGAATTTCAGATACAAAATTCCAAAAAATATCAATAAACCAAAAAATTATAAAATATAATACCCCAAAATAAAATATGGGTGTTAAAATTCTCCCCACTATGTCTGTTTCATCCCTCATAGAGTATTTGATTAGAAAACAATTAATCGAAAATCAAAACCATAAAAACCAAAATAAGATGAAGGTGAGTAAAATAAAAACTCAAGAAGACTCCATGAAAAGTGGTTCATTAAAAATACACCATCATCAAAACAACCAACCATAAATTTTAAAGATATACTAAATTAATCTTCCAATACCATCTTATATCTCTAAAATAATATAAACCACCATAAAAAGTGCATAATTTCTAAGAATATGAAGATATATATAAGTTCGACAAAACATTAAAAATTTATATAAAATAGATGGACCTGAGATTGATACTCTTGTAGATAAACATAACCAAAAATAAACATTATTTGAAAATACATAAAAAGTGTTGATAATTCGACACCAAGATACCAGAAAACTCTAATAAAATAATCTCAAATCTAAAAATGTTTCATAATTAAATAGTGTACCCAAAGATATCAATACGTAGTCATAAACTCTATCATACTCTCATTAAATAGATATATATTTAATCATCAAAAACATATTTCAAAAAATAAAAATACAGTGTTATTTTCATGTCATGACATAGAAATGGAAAAGTAACATAGTTATTATCTCAATACACACCATACCTTAGTGAATCAAGAATAAAAATAGGGAACCATCCATTGCATAATCACTGTAAGTGAGGTACTGGTCCCAATTACACAATCATGATACCAATCCCATCCATATACATCAAAAAATCAAAATATCATCACCTTTATAACAACATACACCTATAATTCCCATGAATCAAAATGAATTATTGATTCATATTCATAGTTTGTAACAAGAAACAACTTATAAGATAATAGTAAGAAAATATCCAAAATAATGGACTAAGAGAGAAATAAATAAAAATTAAATGTGTTCAACATTAATCAAATATTAATCCCTATGATAAATAGTCACCCAAAATCTGACTATACTTTTGATTTTTTTACCATTTCTAGGATCCATCTAACCAAATATTTAATGATGTCCATAATGGCTACATCTAAAAAAGGTTATTGATCTCTCAAAATTGAGGGATTATAATGTTTAGGGGTTCCACAAAGTATAAAAAATTAATTAGTTATGTGAACTATAGTGACCCAGGATTATCATATATGTATATTACACAATTTTAGATGAATACTCTACACATTAAAAAAAATACATGCCCAAGGACTGTAATAGTTAAGTGTCTATGGAAACATGGTATCCAAATATTCTATCCAAGTGAAATATCTTAAAAATATCACATATATATATCTGCACCATTATTAATTACACATAAAACCCTTTTTCATTAAATCAGTAAAGGAAACATAATAATGGGGTGAGCTCAAATGCTCAGTAAGGGTAAATAATGAAAAAGTGTCAGTATCGCCTGGATAAATGGGAATGGAATGTAAGCATTACAATTTAAGTTATTACTCTACATATCAATGATCATATGCATGAATCATGGAATAACTCTTGACATTTCACATGATATTAGTCATAAGAAAATTAAAAACATAATCCATGAAAGAATAACATAGGATGGAAACATGGAATTATTGGAGACAAATAAACTAATATATTGATTTTCATAGTATTCATGGAATTGCTATCAAGATAATCTTAGTGGAAAATGTCCTTTATTGAAAAAGGTTCACATCTGGTTCCATCCATGTATTATTGAACCAAGTTCACCTCCCATGCCGGCCCTGTATTACTGAATCATGTTCACCCCTCATGAAATCTGTGTATTACAAAACTAATTTCACCCCTAATTCCATCCCTATAGTATTGAACTGAGTTTACCCCTCATTCCATCCCTCTATTATGAAACCATGTTCACCCCTCATTCCAAAACTAGATAATGGAACCGATTTCACCCTTCATTCCAGCCCTGTATTATAGAACCGAGTTTATCCCACATTCCAGCCATGTATTACTGAACAAATTTCATTTCTCATTCCATTAACATTTATCTCAGGAGATATAAATCATTACCCAATTTGTTAAAGAGTGATATAGGTCCCACCCATATCATAAATAAATCATACATATATATGACCTAATATAATAAACAACCATATCAGAACCCCCATAATGGAATTTTTCACCCAAATATGTAAATATATGATAACATAAAAATAATATATATAGGTCTATTGACAATTTCATCAAAAGAATATCCAATGATAGAGAAATTGATTTCATAAACTTATAACCCATGAAAGGGAAATAGATTTCATAAAAATATAACCTATGAAAGAGAAACAAATTTCATATAGGCCTTGTCATTAAGCATAACCAATTCATAGAAAGAATATGAATGAGAATTTTTGATCATATCATAGAAGGTCATGAGTAACATCAAAGTATTTCATCTTATATGGAATATAAAATTGAAATATCCTTCAAAAAAATTCTGCAAAAATACATCATTTCATCTTTTAATTAGGATTTTTAATACCTAAGCCCATTTTAAAATCATTTTCTTATATAACACCTTCAAAAAATATAAATAATAGTTGAAGTCATTTTGAAGACATTTTCCCTTGAAAACAAATAAAAATGATAAAAATCTATGTTAAAACATTTTTCATTGAAAACACTTTTAAAATATATAATAAAATATTGAAAATGTTTGGAAAACATTTTTACATGAATTTTATTTACTTTATCAATAATATTTATTGGAAAAAAAATTCATTGAAAATACATTTAAAACATATAAGTAAAACATAAAATTGTTCTGAAAAAATTTTTAATTGAAAACGTATGAATGGATATTGAACATGTTGTGAAAACCATTTTTTTGAATTTTTTTAATCATAAAAAATAACCATTACACATGACAAGAAATATTCAATGGAATAATGGTGGATATATCATTATATGTTATATGAGGTAAAAAGAACATTCATTTTACATGGTAAAAAGTTTAGAAAAAATTCCTCTTTCCAAAAAATAAAAGAAGAATGCCTTAAAAATATTTGTAAATGTATAAAATGATAAAATAGTATTTTCAATATTAAATTATAATGGCACAATATTCATGAAAACACCTTTTAGAAAACACTTTTTTGAAAGAACATTGATTTCTGACTAAAGAGAGGGAAAAGTAATGATTTCTAAAAACACTTTATTTTATATATTATTTTCCAAATAGATTAAGAATTAATACCAATATATGAATAAATCATTAATAACTAAAGGATATGAAAATTCATGAATGTTTGTAATAGATGGATCATAATATTTCATCAATGGAAGCATAAAAAAACAATCGTGAAAAGCTATGAGATTATCTAAATAAACTCTTATAACATGGTAAATTGAAATCATTATCTTCATGAATAAAATTATATGAAACATAAAATATCATGAAAATTACTAAATTCATAATATAACATAAAAAATGTGAGTATATTCACTTGAAACAAAAATATATATACTTAACAAAACTTGAGTCACAAAGAAGGAAAATTGAGACAAAACTATTTTTCCAATTTGGTAATTTTTTTAAATAAAACCAATGAAAGAAATATCATAATATTTATATATGAATACCCATAATTTTATGTATTTAATACATATAATACAGTGTAAGTCAGTACATACACCATAAAAAGGAAATAGTGGAGAACATAGAAAGTATCTCATGGAAATAAAGGGTTATATGAAATCCCCTTATGGTGTCGCCCAAATTTACCCATGTTCTAAGGGTTAAGCGGTCGCTTGAAGTGTATCTTGGGTTGTCAAATCCTCAAAGACCTAAGAAGATACTTAGACACACAATTAAAAGAGAAGGGTTTATTGGGTATTAATTGGCCAACTAGGGTTGATTTTATATGGTTTCAAAAGGGCACTAAGAGATCTATGTGAATTAAAATTATAAGAAAATGAGTTGATCGTAGTTTATTGATCGGGGTGGATTAGATGAATTATTTTTTTACAATTTAAATTTCATTATCATGAGAAGGATTCATACAATGAATTCAAACTAACCTCATCACTTACTGATTAAGCACCCTAAAAAATAGTTTCTAATAATCTATACACTTGTAGGATCATTTTCATGAGCACTCCAAGGTAAAGTATCTACATAGCACATAAAAGTGGGGTGAATAAATTCAATTAGGAAGAGGAAGAGAGAAAATCGTTGAATGAAAGAAACTAAAATAAAAGAAATTAAAAACCATTAGAAAGTGATAAATTACATCCAATCTAGACCATTTCTACTCCCTTGGATCAACATATAAAAGCATAAGCCATCTATTCATGACATTTTGTCAACGGAAGTGGAAAGTATACTTACAAGGGTGGAATTGAAGAAGTAAAAACAAAAAAATAAATAACACTCCACCGTTGTGTGAGAAAAATCACATGGTTTGGTGTGAAATAGTTCACCCCTTGAGGAAATGGAATCAAGGTGATATTAATAAGAATAGAATAAGGGAATAAGAATAACTTTTATTGAAAACTAAGGTGATTCGAACAACTTACATGGGAAGGAAAAACATTACAAAGGCAAATTAACATAATAACATTACAATGAAAACAAAGCTTGAAGATCCCTAAAATCCTCCAACACTACAGCCTTAAATATTAATTTTGTATGTCTTTGGCTGATCCCCAATCATCCCATGGGAATTGAATTAATTTTTTTGGGGAATGGTGCGTGGACAATTAATAGAGATGTGACTTTTCCACACTTCCCCCGAAATGGAATCCAGCATGCATCCATCGGAAAGACGCACAGAAAAATCATTTTAGAAGGCATAATTGGAGTGGTCCATAGAAGAAAAAAATGAAGTCCCAGATTTCTCCTAATATCCAGTAAAATTTCATCCAAAATTCATTGTGGTTTGTGGGATATGATTTAAATGGTGGGTTGTTTTTCTAGGCCGCAGAATCTGGCCCAGAATTGCATCTTCAACTTGGTCCACCAGGAACTCTATTAAAACATTCAAATTAGCTTGGTCCAATTTTTAAGGAAATGTTCCCCATGATTTCTTCTATCTCCAGATAATTTTAGAGACACATTGGGCTTGAATCATGGATGCTACAGTCCTATTATTGGGTTGCTGTTCAAATCACTTCACCCAGAATGTGGTCCGTTCAAAGCCCACTTTAGTGGCCTTCCAAATTGAATGTCCAAGTGCTCTAGAAGAATGAATTGTACCTTATAAAATGGGAGACCTGAAAATAGAATATGAAAATAAAATCATGACCATATTTGGTTTTATGATATGTTAAAGAATGTACAATTTAATAGTGTATTTTAGGAAAGAATTGCAATCATGATGTGAAATGATGTTCAAAGTGTAAAATTCATTAAAATGGTATTTATGAATAACAAATAACATGAAAATTATATAAATTAACAGTGAATATTAGCCTCTTCCAGTAGCTAATCAACTTACCTAGTATAATGACTCTCATGATACACATTAAAATATCATGTGTAGCAAAAATAAATTTATTATCCATAATTTCATAGAACACATAATTATATATAATATTGTATATTGGTTCATTATAACCTTATATTACCTACTTGTTAACAATCATATGTTAAGGTTTCACTTCAGGTAATATTCTCTTTTGTTAATTGCATGTGTCTTAATAAGTTATAATTTTGGTCCTTATAGTTATACCATAATATAATTAATTTAAATAATGATATTAATATCATTTATATTAGTTATATTTTTTTGATAAAAATATATATTATATAACATTATAAAATTTATTACACCTTTCATGGAGACAGTAATTCATATGTATGCATGAAAATTTGTTTCTGTTTTATTATTGTCGTATTGAAAAAAAGAAAGTAATATAAAACTATGTATATAACAAGAAAGCTAGGAGACAGGTGAACCTGTTCCTGATATAAATAAATAAAATAAAGTGACAAGAGTACAAACAGGAGATCAGGGAACCGCTCAACAAAGCCGAGAAAAAACCTCACCACAGCAATTTTCCTGATCAAAATGGTCACAGAAATCAAGCGACACACAAGACCAATAGGAGGTTCCCTCATTAATTTCCATTTTCGCAAGAGAATCTACTACTTGATTGGCCTCACGGTAAACATGCGAAACTTCAATGACGAGTGAATCAAGAAGCCGAAGACAATCAATCCAGTCCGGAAGGATCTTCCAGGGAACATTCCTCGAGCGCTCTTTCAAGATTTGGACAGCAACAGACGAGTCTGACTCTATCCATATCAAATTCCAACCAAAGTGGACAGCATACCTGATCGCTTTCATAATGGCCCAAATCTTAGCTTCAATTGCATATCCACTGCCAATGAAATGAAAAAAGCAGCCTTTTACAAACCCCCGATACGTGCGGAACACACCACCACATCCAAAGGGCCCCGGAGCACCTGAGGCGACCCCATCGACATTGACTTTGATCCACCGCAGTAGGGGAGGGATCCATCAGATATATTTCACCATTAATGGTCTCTTTGCCCTGCCATTAGTACTAAGAGATCTCAACAAAACCAGGTCAGAAACATCATTTTTCATGCAACCAGTTTGAATGTTGGAGGCCGTACAAACGACACGATGCATCATTAAGACACCATCATGAAACCGTGGCTGAATATTGTTGAACAGTAGGTCATTCCTGGTCTTCCAAATGAAATCAATAACAGCCGCTATTGCAGCCAAAATAAGAGCATGAACCTGCTCACTAAAATTTTCCATGTTAATGTCCTGCATTAATTCCTCAAGTGACTGAAACTGAAAACAGCACTGAAAAATCTGCTGCATATAGCACCATAATTTGCGCGCAAGTGTGCATGAGAATAAAACATGGGAGAGAGACTCATCCGCTGCCAGACAGACAAAGCAAACCGGGGCAAGATGCAGCCCCTTGCGCTGCAATAGAGCCTGCACAGGCAGCCTATTCTTCCAAATTTTCCAGATGAGCAGGGATCGCGCCGGGGGAATGAAGGGCTTTGTGAAATCAGAAACCCATCTAGGGGGGTGAGTCGATGTCTCATAACGAGAATTGTAGCATACCTTCATGAAAAAAATCCCATTCAGATCCAGACTCCAAACTATAATATCATGGTCTGTGAAACGGTACTGCATAACTTCCATTCTGATTTGGCTGGGTAGAATTTCAGAAAGTGCCTGGTCTTCCATGAGGTCAGCAATGGTTTTATGCTTTAAAGATGGTGGAACGATGATGTCATCACAAATAGGCCGCGATATCCAAGGGGTGGTCCAGCAATTCAGGCTGGACTGCTTGCATACTAACCACTTCGAACTGGTCATCAGATCAGAGTAGGCTTTCTTAATAGCAGACCAAACCGAAGATCTCACATAGCTGGCATATCCATTTTGCAATTTCCCAAGAAATCTAGTGGCAAGAAACTCCACGAAGGGATGGGGAGTTGAAATTAGCCTCCAAACAAACTTCTCAATCAAAGTGTCATTAAAAATCCGAACTTCTTTAATGCCCAATCCGCCCATTTGAACCGGCTTCGTGCAGTCTTTCCAGGCAACAGTTACAAGTTTTCTTTCATTAATTGACCCATTCCAGACAAAGATTCTGATTTTGGCACTTAACTCCTTTATTAGAGATCCTGGACATTTGTATATGGAAAAAGAATAAACGAACATTGAAGTTATCACTGAGTTAACAAGACAGATTCTCCCAGCATGGGATATATTTTTCCCTTTCCAGCCCGACAACTGATTTGTGATCCGTAAGGCAATGTTTTCTAAGTGACATCTTTTAACCCTGCCCCAGAAGATAGGAATCCCATGATAAATGAAAGGGAGGGAACCCCTTTTAACTCCCAGCTTAGCCGCAACTCTATTTTTCCTTGAAGAGCTAGGACCATCCCCAAAAAACACATAGGAATTTCCCCAATTAATTGCCTGGCCAGCGACCTCTTCATAATGAGAGAAAATTCCTTTTATACAAGAGATGGTGTCATCACTTGCCTTCCCAAAAAGCAGAATATCGTCAGCATAAAATAAGTGTGAAGGAGCACACAGCTCCTTTCCGATTTTCATTTATTGATACCATCCAAAATTAGCAAGATCATTGAGGCACCAGCTTAGATAGTCTTCAGCAATAGAAAATAACATACCAGAAAGGGGATCACCCTGCCTGACACCTCTTGAGCATTGGAAAAAACCACTAGGAGACCCATTTACCAAGATGGACAGCCTAGCACTAGATAAGACGGATCCAATGATCCCAATAAATCTCTGCGTGAAGCCATGGCTCTTAAGAATAGTAAACAGAAAACTCCATATTATGGTGTCAAAAGATTTTGAGATATCAATCTTAACAGCCATATTTCCCTCCTTCACATTTCTTTTCATGAAATTAACACATTCAGAAGCAGTGAAAAGACAGTCCTGGATGTTCCTCCCGGGAACAAATCCGAATTAATTTCCAGAGACAATCTCCTTGGCAACCCCACCCAACCTCAGGGCCAGAATTTTGCTGATAACCTTTGGTACTGTATTCCCAATGGCAACAGGTCTGAAGTCTTTGATATCGAGGGAATTTTCCTTTTTAGGGAGCAAGGCAATGAAATTTGAATTCATCCCAAACGGCATGTAAGATGATATGAAGAATTCATTCACTGCATTTGTGACATCAACATTCACAATATCCCAATAGAACATGAAAAATTTATTAGTGAAACCATCTGGGCCTGCCGCACTATCAATATTCAGCGAGAAGAGGGCATCATGTATCTCTTTTGCACAAGGGACATCAGTGAGCCTCTTGTTTTGATTGTCCTCAATGGAGGGGTCAAAACAATGTATAATTTTATCAGAATTGTCTGGTCCAACATCTGAGTATAGCCTTTCAAAATGACCTGTCAAATCCTCCACAATATCATTCTCTGAATCAAAAAGCCTCCCATCAATGCTAAGGGCAGTAATACTCCTCCTGGCCTTCTTCTCTTTTGTAATGCAATGGAAGAATTTGGAGTTCCTATCCCCTTCCTTCAGCCATCTCACATTGGATTGGTTCTGAACCAGATTATACTTAAGGGCCAGCAGCTTGTCCAGTCTTGAGGCAGCCTGTATTTCCTCTGTAGAGGGAACCTCCTGGGAGGCACCATTGTCTTGAAAATCTGAAAGGATACATTCAGCCTCTCTTATATCATTATCAATAGAGGAGAAGGACTCCTTACTCCATTGCTTCAGCCTGGCCTTTACAAGTTTCAGTTTACAACAAAAAATGTGTAATGAGCTGCCCACAATACTAGTTTTCCAAACATCCAGAACAATCTCTCTACATCCAGGGATAGTAATCCAAGCATTATTAAATTTGAATGGCAGAGGGGCTACTCTGGCGTTGCTATCAGAAATTTCAATAAGAAAGGGGTTATGATCAGAATGCAACAGTGGGAGAGTTCTCCCAGCCACATCAAGAGCCCTATTCCCATCCAGCACATGAACAAAACATCTGTCCAGTCTGCTAGCTTGTCTCCCATTAATCGTGTATCTGCTCCACGTGAAGGCAGAACCCGAAATTGGAACCTCCACCAGGCCACATTTGTCAATGCAAGCAGAAAAATCAGAAGCTGCAACACGACAGAAATGCTCCCCAGTCTTTTCCCTAGGCCTAAGCACAGTGTTAAAGTCACCAATAATAACCAATTACTCGTCATACTCTCCGAAACATCGGCAAGGCTTCTCCACAGCGCGCGTCTTCTTGTATAAAGGTTGAAGGCATAAACAAACGTCACTGCAATTGAAACATTGTTACAGCGGCATGATAGAGTAACAGACTGGGAATCATTCAACATTGAGTTAACCACAACGCTATCATGTTTCAGCACCCACAGAGATTCAGAATTTCCAGTAGGCAAATTACTTGAAACAAATGAAAAACCCATGGACTCCAACCTAAAGGAACTCCACTTCTCAAACTTCATTCTTGGCTCAGCAATACCAACAAGAACCGGCTTTTTGGTCATAATAATATGTCTAAGGGATCTGACCGTGGGAGGATTCCCAATCCCTTGACAGTTCCAGAAGAGGGTCTTCATTTATTTGATCTGAGCCTAGCACTAGGCCCAACAATATTCTGTTTTACATCCTTCACATAAGGCAGAAGGCCAGTCTCAACAGGACCATGTGCCACCTGTTCATCAGCCTCAGTCCCACTATCCTCCCCAACCAGATCAAGCAGGGAGAACCTGTTGACTGAAGCATTTGAGAATGACAGCAGGCTAGCAGGTAATATTCTCTTTGCGTTTAGCGAAGCTTCACCCAATGCAGAAGGTTCAGAAGGATACCCCATAGCCAATTCAGAGTCAGGTCTATGGCCTAGCCCATTTCCATGACCCACCAATGGAGCCACCCCAGGATTTGAGACAGCCCCCTGGGCCATAGGGCATTCAACTTCAAATGTTTCAGCAGCACCAGCAGCATCAGGACTAGCTCCCACAGATGTAGTCCAGTCCGCATCCAGCAGCTCTGCAGCGACCTCATCCTCACCATTTTTATCAGGTGCCTGCTACCTTTCGGCTGAGGAATTCCGGGGAGGACACTCATGCACAATCGTTCCAGCAATTTCAGCAGCAGCAGGTCCAGTACCCACAGGTGCAACCAGTTCTGCATCCTGCCTCTGTGCAACAGCAGCAGCTTTAACAGGTGCCTCCTCCTCTCTGTCTTCACGGGAAGCAACCAACTCTCCCTTTTGAGACTGTGCACCATTGGCAGGTTGTGCACCATCACCAGGCAGTGCACCATCATTTGGCTCAATCCCTGTGCCAACATTAACTGGCACCGAATGTCCTGCAGCGTCCATGGTGATGGCCCTCACCTCCTTATCCTCAACACCCTTATTCTGATCTCTGTCAATCAGACACCCACCATCAACCATTTGATCAATTCCAGATGTCCTGGTTGGGGCATTGGTCACTCTATTCTCATCTATGAACTTCTTTCCATCCATATCATTGTTCTTATTGAGCCTGCAATTTCCAGCCTCATGCCCACGACCCTTACAAAGACTGCAGATTTTATTTCTGTTGCATTCAGAAAGAGTGTGGCCAAATAAGTGACAATTCAGACAGAATTTGGGTCTTCTATCATAAACAATACCAAGATTGATACTTTCATCTTGGGTGGTTAAGACCACTTCCTCAACAAGTGTGGCTGCCATATCAACATCCACAAGAATTCTCGCATAATGTCCAAAAGTAGGATTTTCAGTCTGTTTATCTAATCGGATTGGATTTCAAACCGATGAGGAAATGTCCCAGAGAATTTGAGGATGCCAATAGAGCCAATTAATATTACACACCAGAATCCAGATCTACGCGAAAGTATTCTTTACAGTATTTGGATCAAAGTTCCGATCCCATTCATGGATTCGGAGGAAGCCAGGCTTGAGAGGGACCGAACCAAGACACCAGGCCCGACGCATTAGTTCATCTGAGGGAAAAATAATGTGGTAAAACCCACGTCCCATCGCTGTCATCTTCCAATCACTGAAGCCTCAAATCTCAGCCAGCCTTATCATGAGCTCATTGAATTTCCACGGCTTCACCCCTTTTGGAATCACTACTCTCGCAATGATCGAGTGCTTGCAGAGTATGATCCTTTCCTCAACGGCTTTCAGATTCGCAGAGACATGTGCAACACGCCCTTTGCGAATGATTCTGCCCGAGGATGCATTATCACAATCAAGAAATAGGGAATTTCCCACACCTTTGACTGCATCCGCGAATCTTATTCCTGGTCTCGTCTCCTTTAACCTCTTGTTCTTTTTTTTGCACACAACAGTGGAAAACTTCCCAAACAACATCCCAAACAACTGATGTTGGCGTAGGACTCCCAAAACGGCTCGTAGATTCTCTGCATGCTCTTCTTCAGATGTGGAGTACACAAGGATGTCATCGATGAAAACCACAACAAACTTGTCCAGGAATTCACGGAACACAGCATTCATCAACCCCATGAAAACAGCTGGAGCATTTGTCACGCCGAATGGCATTACAACAAACTCATAATGCCCATGACGACAGCGGAAAGCAGTATTCGGGATATCCTCATCCTTTACACGCATCTGATGATATCCTGACCGCAAGTCTATCTTTGAAAACCAACTTGCACCCTTCAATTGATCGAATAGGTCATCAATCCGCGGGAGAGGATAACGGTTCTTTATTGTCACTTTGTTTAACCGGCGATAATCGACACACAACCGCAAACTGCCGTCAGCCTTTTTCACAAACGAAACTGGTGCACCCCACGGTGACATGCTTGGCCGAACAAAACCACACTGCAACAGACCATCTAGCTGTATACATAGCTCTCGTAACTCATAAGGGGCCATCCTATACGGAGACATAGAGACAGGAGACTCTCCCGGCTGTAGCTCGATCCCAAACTCGATCTCTCGTCGAGGGGGTAAGGATACAACCTCTTCTGGAAAGACGTCAGGGTACTCCTCTATGACCCTAGGAAACGCCAACTGTTGAACCTCTGAAGAACTCAGCATCATCCCAGCCATCATGGATGATAAGGATGAAACTCGTCTATGACTCATCCGAGGATCTCTCTCACCAACAAACACTACTTCCTCTCCATCTTCATCAAAGAAAACGACCTTCTTCCTGTAGCAATCCACAATAGCTTGCACCGAATACAACCAATCCATGCCAAGGATGACATCATATGGTTGTATTCATAAACATAGGAAATCTCCCCAAGAGTGGTGATGCCCCAACATTAGCTCACAGTCTCTACATACTTCAAACAAGCTAGCTCGACCTCCAACTGGCGTAGTCAACGCCAAGGGCACTGGAAGCCTCTCTACCTCAAGTCCCAAAGCGTGGACAAGGGTAGGGGATATAAAGTAGTGTGTCGCTCCTGAATCAAACAAGGCACACACCAAGGTAGAAAACAGGCAAAGGGTACCTCGAACGACATATGGCTCGCCTGGGGCTGGCAACGCTAGAGCATGAAGCTGACCATGACCACCTCCGCGGCCTCTCTGACCCTGATGACGACCACCACCACGGCCACGCTCTGCTCTCTGAGGACGGGGAGCGTCATGGGGCTATCCTCTTCCTGCTCCATCTACCCTCGGGTGATCTAAAGCTGGTGCAACCTGCTGCTGCTGCCTCGGCTGGAACTGCCTCAATGGAGGAACCTGGAGTGGAGCGCCTGGTGCACAATGACTGCTCTGAAAAGTTGGGCACTCCCGCTGCTGATGACCATGACCACCACAAGGAAAACAAGCGGCTGATCCATTGGCATAGTCCTGAGAGTTTCTGCCTACAGAGAAACGAGATGGGAAGGGCTGGGACCTACCCCCAGGTGAACAGAAACTCATCTGTCCTGAAAACCGGGAACCCCGGACCACAGCTCTGCTTCGTGAGGAATCATGACGATTCCCCTCTAGTGATGATCCGGTCCTAGCCAAAGTCCTCTCAACAACTTCTTCCCTCTGTAGTACCTCTAGATATGTCTTCAGCATAAATGGGGTGACCTGGCGCTGGATCTCTGGACGCAATGCCTCCTCGAAATGCCTCGCCCTGGCCTCATCATCTGGTAATAGGTCTGAAGCATATCGTATAAGGTTCCTGAAACGGATTCCAAACTCTCGAACACTGTAGCTCCCCTGTCGAAGGGTGAGTAGCTCCTGGCGACTGGACGCCTTCGCAGTCGATGAAAGAAACTCGACTCTAAACCTGTCTCGAAACTCCTCCCATGAGATCGCTGACTCCTCACGATCCCCGAGGAACAAGAACCACCAATTCCTCGCTTCTCCACGCAGCATCGTCACAACCAAGGACACCCAGTGTTCCTTCCGAGCACGAATCGAATTGAAGCCTATCTTGACCTCCTCCAACCAGTCTTCTGTGACTGCGTCTGAAAAGGAGCCCTCGTACTTCTGTAGACTCTGGCGCTGGAACTCTCGGAGTTTCTTCCTCCAAGTTTCATCATCGTCAACATCTACCCGGCGACGATCTGCTGGAACAGCCTGCTAGGCACCTCCTGCGCAAACCTGACGAGGACGTCGACCTGGAGCCATACCTGTAAAATAACAACCGTTAGAGCTCCTAAGCCTGGAATATGGAAGACTCAATATTAATTAATTAATTGTTTCATTTTATTAATTTTAGGTTACCTATCCCAAGGTCTACCCATTCAAACACAGGCCCAACGAATAATGATGCCTGATCCTTTCCTAGGTCTCTACCCTGCAACCAGTATCACTTTGTTTAGTAGCCATTGTAAACATAAAGGTCCATGCAACAGATCATAGGGGGCCCTGAACGCCTATGTCTCTGCCGGTCACCAGTGTTTACCCCACTTACTAAACATGAATGACACTGTTTCCCTACCATCCCATGCATCCTCACCTGTGCCTAACTCCAAACTCCATCCTATCCCTCAACCAGACCTCTGATACCACTCTGTCATGACCCCCTCCCCACAAAGTGTACCCCTCATGGGCCGGCAATGTGAGAAGGGAGATAATGACCCCCGAGTCCCGCCTCCAGTAGGTCCCGGGTTGGCGACTAGCACCGAGGGTATAATACACACACAAATGGGAGGCATTACCCTCTAAGAGAACACATGCAGAAGAGAGAGATAGAATAGACTCCAACCAACTCCAACTCATAACTGGAAAATAAATGAAACCCATGTACATATATGAAATTTCAGGCAAAAGTACTACAACTGAAAGGGAAAACTAAAAGTACCCAAAAGAAGGTAAAACGACAGCGACCACAAGCCCGAACAGCTCCTCCTCCAACCGCAAGCTAGTAGTAACCAGCTTGATCTCCAACCTCCTCCATGTGACCTGAAAAAAACAGTTTATACATACATAGGGTGAGTATAACAGTATACTCAGTTGGATCCTCCCCAAGCCTCTCGTGCAAAAGTAAAGAAAGAATGCTAAAGCCCAGTGAACAACAAGTGAAACTAACTCGTCACCTAAACAGGTATACTAAGTTCCCAACCTCACCATGGCTACTCTCACCAAGTAACGCATACAAGAATATGGAATATAGTAAAGAATATCAAGGGTACCCCGCTACTACTTCCCCACTGGTTTGCCGCTTTTCCCCAATGACATACGTCCTGTGCATCTCTCTCCAAAGGCTTGCCCGCAGGCACCTGGGCTAAGCTCCACAATCTGTACCTCGTGCACCACATAGGCTTGCCCACAGACACCTGGGCTAAGCACCACACCATCCTCACAACTAAAGTAACCAGGTAGTTTCCGGGAGCCACCATAGCTCGTATAACGTGTATCATACGTCGAGTATTATACCTCAAGCCATCACAGCCCATACGCCGAGTAAGGATCCTCAATCCATCACAGCCTATACACGTTACACCTATAGTATTCCATAGGATACTATATCCAGAATAGATTGTGTGTGAATAACCACAAGCCATTACAGCCCTCTACACACATATATGGGGTAACTAACCGCTGTGCCTCATGGCACCAGTATCTACCAAGAGAAGAGAGTGGGGCCAAAGGGGGTAGTCATCCATTCAACCTCCCATCAGAATGTTGGGGAAAACACCCCCCCCCCCAGGGCTCAGAATCCCCGGGGTGTCAGTTTCCCTTACTGACAGGGTGGATTAGCATATAGAAACACAAAAAGTACAGAATATATTTATATATATCTCACATCCACACAATGGGCATTACCTAGTCTTAGATACAACTGCAGCTAACGTCTCTCAGACTCCAGGATGCTACTTCAAAGACTAGGTATCCTATAAGCACACAACCAATTGAAGAGATTTATTAGATTACTCCATTCTCATTTATCAGTTCCACTGTACATTAATTAATTCATTAAACATTAATTAAGAATGAACAATTACACATTAAACTGAATTGGCATCACATTCAAAAACAATTGCTCCTTTTTAAGATTCACATCACCTTTGAATTTCAGCATCTCCATCCCCGTGGATTTTCACCATTTAATCAAACATTCATTACAGAATTACTTTTCCACATTCCCAGGCATTCTAGAAAAGCATCCTATGCTTCTAAACACAAAGGAGGCTCAACACGGTGAGTAGATATACTACCCGTCGAGTATTTTCTGCCTATAGAAAGAGCATATACCCATCCTCCATCGAGAGGCTAAACATGGAAAGCACGTGGCATACCCCACGTGTCTTCGCCTCCTTCGGAAAGAGGGTAAGCAAGACCAGCTGCCTTGAGCAGTGGGGAAAAGTAAAGCAGATAAACAACCAAACCAAACCACCAACATCAAACCATCACATTCATCTCATACCATCACCCTTGGTGTCCTTCCCAACACCCATATGCATAAACTGATGCATCTCGCCACACTAGGCGTCATCCGCTGCCACAACCACAAGGCCTCCATGCCTCCATATATCACAACATCCATCCAGGCTCACATCACTGCACAAGCAGAAGGAAAAAAAACATCACAAAATGGGCTCTCGGCCCTTTAACAAGGCATTCCGCCTTCAAACATAATCAGAACTCAGAGCTCCAAACCACAAGGCATTCAGCCTTACAAGCAAGCGGGTAACTCAGAACCCTTTTGAAATTCCCACATAATCTGTTTTCTAATCCATATGGAATTGGCCGATTTGTTATCCGTAGGTTCCAATCATGGATACCTAATCAGCAAGCTATCACAATTAAATAACCATGCTTACTTCCCTAATTTGATTATCCTCAAATTAGAACAACTACAACAACTGCAATAACCAGATTAATTTACATGCCTCTTTATCTTAGCCAATTAATTAACAATTAATTCCAGCTTTACGTTCATTATCAATTTCTATCATGAACGAACAAAAAAACAAAGAAAACATAGATATCACTATATCTAGGAAAACATGAGGGAAACCGTTATCACGGTATAAAGCAACAACATACGATCAACCAATTCTTTTAATCTGGTTCAAGTATTTAATTAGGCCAATTTCATTGTGATCCAAAGAGATAAATCATGCTAATTCTACGATTGCACATATACAATTAGAGAAGCCATGAATCCCCTACCTCGAAGAGTTCTTGACGTCCTTTATCCACAGAGCGGGCCACAATCCTTCTCTCGCGACAACGTATGTGGAAGAATGATCGGCATAGCTTGGTTGCATCAAAAACAGAGCAGAACCAATACTAGGAGTAAAGATTGATTGTGCAACTCCTATGGAAATGATCGAAAGGTTCTAGTGCCTCTTAATCGAGAACAAAGGAAAAGAACAAGGAAGAATGATATCTCGTCCCTTTTTAAGATTTAATGGGGCGACGGTTTAAGATCCGGTTAATTCTCCATTAAAAACGGATCGCATTAACCCATGCGGTTTGACCAAGTAAAACATTCCAAGCCTTAGGAATAATTAATATAGGATTTATGGTATTTTAAACGGCCTTAAGAGCCCTTAAAATAAGGCTTTAAATGTATTTTACGTCAAAGGAAACGTCAAAAGGGGCAAAACTGTAGGAGTCTGGAAAGACTATACACCCACCGTTACTGTACACGAAACCGATCTGTGAAACCGATCTGTGAAACCGATCTGTCACACCGATCTGTGAAACTGATCTGTCACACCGATCTGTGAAACCGATCTGTGAAACTGATCTGTGACACCGATCTGTGAAACCGATCTGTGAAAGTGATCTGTGACACCGATCTGTGAAACTGATCTGTCACACCGATCTGTGAAACCGATCTGTGAAACTGATCGGTGAGACCGATCTGTCAGACCGATCGGTGAGACCGATCTGTCAGACCGATCTGTCAGACCGATCTGTGAAACCGATCTGTCAGACCGATCTGTGAAACCGATCTGTCAGACCGATCTGTGAAACCGATCTGTCACACCGATCTGTGAAACTAATCGGTCAGACCGATCTGTGAAACTGATCGGTGAGACCGATCTGTCAGACCGATCGGTGAGACCGATCTGTCAGACCGATCCGTGAAACCGATCAGTCACACCGATCTATGAAACTGATTTATGAGACAGATCTGTCAGACCGTTCGGTGAGGCCGATCTGTTACTGTTCCTAAACCTGGAAACACTGTTCACAGAACTGGAAAATTGGCAAAGTGTTGGGGATAAGTCCCCTTGACCTCCCGGAACACCTCCAACAGCAAAATTCCACAAAGTTATGTACCGTAGAGGTCCGGGTCATTAAAATATTTAAAAAAAAATTCCATCATATAATTCACCATTATAGGTAGTAAGGAAAAATTTACAATCATCGTTTAGTGAGGCGATTGTTCACCATTCATATAAACTATTTTTTCGTTATCCATTAGATGGAGGTGTGTGTATGTTTAATTTTAGGCCTTAGAATAAAACATCCTTGTATATTTATTATACTTGTTTTGTTATATAATAATGGAATATATAGAGTATTGGGGTGGATATGGAAAATAAACTAAAGGACTTGAGAGAAGACGTTACTTCTTAATCGGGTAACTACCTCTAGTTTGTGACTAGAGGATTAATTGGATTTCATTTTTCCCAAAGAAAGGATTATAATAGGAAGGTATAATTTTTTAGTGTTCTGGTTAGATATTTGATGAACCTTAGTAGTTTATGAGATGTGTAGAAGAGGTTGATGTGGTGTCCTTTTATATGGACGGAGGAATGTAACTCTTATAACTACTTTAAGGGAGAATACCACGAACATTTTTCATTTAAAAGTGGTTCCAATAATGATAAAAATTATATACAAGGGATCATAGGGTTTAAATATGTCTATATAATGGATTTTAGTCATTTTTCTTGGTCGTTATTAGTTTTAAAATTATGGTTTAGTCCTTAGTAAAGCCTAATTTTACTGTAATCAATGTAATTAATTTTAATAACATCCACTAATATTTTTAATAAAAATATAAGATGAGATTAATAGTTATTATAAATTATTCATATTCCAACTATGGAATTCATTTTCCAAATTTCAATCAAATAAGTGTCAATAATAAATTTAAAATTAATAAAACAATCGGTTCAACTATGTGTGTTTTCAAAAAAAATGACCAAAGTTTTCTAGTATTTTATATCCAATTTCAATGTGAAATAGGTTTTAATTACAAAAACAAAATATTTTTAAAAAATATAATATAACTAACCTTTTAAACTGAATTATAATATAATTTACTCTTATAAATATATTAAATTGAAAAGAATTTTTGAATTAAATTTTTATAGTTGTCACTATGGGTCCAAAAATTATGTTTCAAAAAAAACCACAAAATTAGCTCTAAGATAATTTAGACATTATAAATTCAAAAATAAAGTTAATTATTATCAAATTATATTTATATAAGTTTTGAAAATTAATTTTATTGTTTTCCACAAAAGGAAATTAATAATATTTCATTTGAGAAAACAGTGTTTTAAAATATACATGGAATTTAATATATATCATATATTTCATTATAAATTTGTTTTATTTATATAAAATAGTAACTTAAATATTTGAAAAGTATTTATAACTACACATTATACTATATTTAATATATAGGTTATAATTATCTTGTTTAAATAATTATAACAGTAAAATTATTTTTCATAGAAACATTTGTGTGACCTGTTAAAAACAATACGTTAGTGTTGTGTGTTGTATATTACAAGATCTAGATAAGCTCGATATTTTATGTAGAGAATGATAAAATATATGTTGTGTGTGGTGAAAAATTAATATGGTGTTTCATATAATGCAATCAAAACATAGTACATTAATATAAAGTAAACTAATTTTTAGTGTTATATGAAATGAAAAATATAACAATGATTAAATTAATTAGAAAAATATTAATTCATAAAATCATGTGGTGGTATATTCTACCCCCCCCCCCCCCCACCACCATCACTCATAAAATGGATTTATCCCTTCTAATTCATCTAGGTTATCAAGGGTTCAACACTTGAAATTTCATTCAAAGGATCCCACATCATAAAAATGAATACCAAAACATCCCTTAAAAAGGGAATTTTGGAACCATAACATTTACTCAATGTAACATATAAATGGGTTTCCATATAATAGTACATAGGTTGCAAGTGGAAACATGGACATGGAATATAAATTTACCATTATTTTGAAATTGATAGTGGTAGATAAAAATTATGTGATAATGTTAATAATTATAAATACATAAATCTATGTTGAACTAAGGTACAATATGATTTATTAGAAATGGAGGTAATAGGATAAAATTAATTGCTTCAAGATCTTTTTTCGTAAAGGTAAATAATTTTCATGAAAATATATTCTTGCATGATTTCATGGAATCCTCGCACTTTGTTATTCCTTAATACACTTCACCTCTTTATCAAAAGAATAAGGTTAATTATTCATTATCAAATAACTAATAGATCATGAGATCCATGATAGTCAATCATATATATCATCATTTATCATCAACACTATGTTTCTATAACTGGTTATCCAAATGATTAAATCCTCATGTCATAATATAATTCTTTATTATCGCAAAATTCATCCAATGTTGAACATGATATTTCCATTAATGGTTTACCTTATAAATCTTATTAGAGATTAAAAGCATACACTTTAGGAAGAATGTCATGAAATCAGCAAAACATTAATCCCCCATATATCACAATGTATATCTTGGTTGTCAGATTGAAAACATGTGAATACCCTCATGGTAAATTCTTTTGGAACATGCTAACAACTTACATTACCATAAATATATTCGGAAAAAATTAATCCATTCATATTCCATATATTATTGGATATATTCCATAAATCCACTAATTTGTTAACTTCATTCATGATAGCATTAACTACTTGTCAAAAAAAATCCTTAATTAGTTCCAATGTAATAAGTATCGTTCAATTTACTTATTCATATACTACATATTGGTATCCATAAAAAATATCTAAACAAAAGTAACATATTAACAGTTATCTTTACCTTAATTGTGTGTTTTATAGGGACATAAATTTTCCATTATATCTCTTTTGTATTCCATTATAACCATTCAACATGGTCATGTAAATCCATAGAAAAAACACATAAAAATCCTTATATATATCACTTTCCTATAATATACTTGAATATAATTACATAAAACTATTATTATCCAATGATATCCTTATTAAATTATTAAGGATCCCTCAACATATTATGCAATACCTCTTTCCATTTGAATTATATCTATAGTATCTTCGCCATAATCATTGAACTATTACAAATACAAAATTAATGATTTTCATCCTCAGCATTCATCTTGGGAGATTAAGTTTCATAATGAACGTTTATTCCACACATAAAACAAATATCCATTGATGATGTGTTAGGGGGAAAATAATCTCATCCATTTTGTTAATATGGCACTTTATTATTCCCTTACACTCACATTCTTTGTGCCCTTCTTTACCATAATCAAAAAAATTATTTCTCCACTAAGACATTTATTTAAGTGATTATTTCCACATTATTGACACAAAGGAAACCAAATATTATTTCCTCCCTGGCCACCATTACCTTAACTCTCCGAAAACTCATTCTTTCTCTTCATTGGTGAGACTGAGAGTTTGTTAAGATGCACAATGTTAATCGTGTTCCTTTAAAACTGATTATTCAGTATCAAAAAATTATTCACTCCAATGATCATACCAGTTGAATTTTCGTCATAAAATCATCCATCAAATTCAACATTTATCCCGTTCCATTCAGTTCCCACCATTTTCAAAAGCTAGAATCATAGTGTGAGTATTACTTATTATAGCATAAACTCACATAATCATGTAGAGAATTATTATAGAATGTCTAAATTATGAAATATTTCTTATTCTATGGAATCATAGGTTAATCCTAGGTTATTCATATCCAACTTATATATAAAACATTCATGATGGTTTGTGAAGTGTTAGTGAATTCCCAGATCATATCTATTAGGAGTGTCAAACCATGTGTGTAGTACGACTAATTATCATGTACCAGTGTTTCCGACGCTTTTGCTGGGGCGCACGCATCCGTCTGCGGAGGACGCGTGGCTTTGTTGCCCCGTATTCCCGCTTTCCAAAGGCCGGCGACATTCGCTCCTTATTCAGGGACGTCTGCTCCTTGATCGAAACGGGATGATGGGATGTCGGTTCTTCCTCCTGTGGATTCCTCCTCAGAACTCATCACCTAGTCCGGGTCTCCCTTATAGATTTAATACGTAGTTCGTGAAACTCTTACCAGTGCCATGTTTCCATGGACACCGGTTAATTACACTGCTTCTGTCGGGACATTCCAAAGGGTCCAATCAGGGCAGCAACCTTCGTTCAGGGGAGTAGTCACGTTGAGGCATCGGTAGCGTGTCTGGATGCTGGGGTACCTAGCATGTCTGTCTGTTATCCATGATCACAAGGCTTCTCTAGGGCGTGGATGCCCGAGGCATCCCACTTCGGGCGCGGGGAATTACATGTCGTAGACACGTATCTGAGGTTTTCCTCAGCTTCCCGTGCTCAACAAAGGGTATGCCGCGAGTTTAACGTCCGGCGAAGACGGATCAACCCAACCAGAGCATTAGCTGGGATAAATCGTATTGAGGGATCCTCCTTGAAGGGATATCGACACCGGGGCTAGCCCGTGGGCGACAGTGAATGGAGTATAAGGAGAGTGAAGTGGAACCATCGCAGGGGGGCGACAGTGAAGTTGGGCTTGAGCCTTGACGAGGCTTCCTACGTATCCCCGTGGCGGGGAATCAAAGTCCGCGTAGTTCGGGATGGTGCCGGTAAACCGATGTGAAGCCGGACCTTGGCCCGATGAATGTCGTCAGCGTACCGACGTGAAGGTGGACCTTGGTCCGATGGGCATCGTCAGCGTACCGACGTGAAGATGGACCATGGTCCGATGGGAGTTGGGCTTGAACCTCTGGGACGATTCCTACGTACCATGCCTTGAGAGGGATCAAAGACCTTGTAGTTCAAATGGGGCTTTGTCGGAGAACCGACGTGAAAGTAGACCTTGGTCCACTATTGGTGGGCTTGAACCTCATAAAGGCTTCCTACGTACCCTGCCTTGACATGGATCAAAGACCTCGTAGTTCAAACGGGGTTGGGTCGCAATGGCTTACCACTGGACCAGAATGTATTTTAACGTCATGCTGGACGTAGATGGGACCCTGACGTGAATCAACGACGGGTGGGTGTGTCGGTGAACCGACGTGAAAGTAGACCATGGTCCACTATTGGTGGGCTTGAACCTCGTGAAGGCTTCCTATGTACCATGCCTTGACATGGATCAAAGACCTCGTAGTTCAAATGGGGTGGGTCGCAATGGCTTACCACTGGACCGGAATGCAGTTTAACGTCATGCTGGACGTAGATAGAACATGACGTGAATTGGGTGATGGGTGGGCTTGAACCTCGTGGAGGCTTCCTACGTACCATGCCTTAACACGGATCAAAGTTCCTGTAGTTCAAATGGGTTTGTCGGTGAACCGACGTGAAAGTGGACCTTGGTCCAATGGGTGGTGGGCTTGAACCTCATAGAGGCTTCCTACGTACCAAGCCTTGACACGGATCAAAGACCTCGTAGTTCGGAGAATACAGTTTAACGTCATGCGGGACGATAGTGAACCCTGACGTGAATAAACGATGGGTGGGCTTGAACCTCATGGAGGCTTCCTACGTACCATGCCTTGACATGGATCAAAGACCTCGTAGTTCAAATAATATAGTTTAACGTCATGCGGGACGATAGTGAAACTCGACGTGAATGAACGACCGAGCAATGTGGCTTGAACCTCATGGAGGCTTCCTACGTACCATGCCTTGACATGGATCAAAGTCCCCGTAGTTCAAATGGGAATGTCGGTGAACTGACGTGAAAGTAGACCTTGGTCCACTATTGGTGGGCTTGAACCTCATGGAGGCTTCCTACGTACCATGCCTTGACATGGATCAAAGACCTCGTAGTTCAAATGGGGTGGTCAGGGTCGGTTCTCACTCTAAGCCCACATGAGTCATGCTCGGTGTGAGAAACAAGAGGTTGCAAGGTCCTGACGATCACGTCGCGAAGGGTGCGTCCGTGAGAAGTGAAGAGGGGCTTACGCGTTGGGCGGCCCATGGTGTTGGGACTTACTCCAGGATGGGGGCCCATAGGGAGGTGCCTCGTTCCCTATCACGTCCTCCACTGACCTTGGTAGTGGGGAAGTACAGAGATGCACGGGTGCAATCATCCGTACCAAAGGTTAGGGGCTTACGCTCTGAGGAGACCCTTCCCCTGCGAACATACACCACTCCGACAAGGAGGATCTCATTCCATGTGCGGAAGAGTTCCATTCTCGTGGAGATGAGTGGTGTAAAAAATGTTCGAGTTGGGGGGACCCTTCGTGAGGGAGACGAGGTTGGATCACAGTTTAACGTCATGTGTTGAGGACGTGGTGCTTGGCAGTTTAACGTCCTGCAGCTCGGACGAAGTGGATTCACTCCACACCCCTAGGGCTTACATAACCGGTACCCTCTGGCCCTTGGGGAAGGGAAGGTGCTGGTAAGGCCATGATAAAGGGGGGTCGAGGGATGAACCATCGAGGGGTCCACGTTAGCGTGGCTATGCGAAGAAGCAATAGCCATTAGCGTGCCTATGCGAAGAAGCATTAGGCGAAGCAACGCTACGGGTGATATTGTCCATGGGACTTTGAAATCACATCGTGCAAACCTGGAGGGCCGCACGGGAAGAGGAATCGCTAAGCAGAGGAGTGTGCTTTGCGAAGTGGGGTGCCTTGGCCTTAGCATGGGGCATTGGTGTGAGTGGGAGGTGCTTCGCGAAGTGGTACAGTGTTCGCGGAGCACTACCTCGCGAAGAAGGAGTGGTTCGCGAAGCAAGGTCCTGCCAAGCAATGTGCTTCACGAAGTGGAGCGATCCTGCCTTAGCATAGGGATCACTCGTATGGGTTGGATGTTTCGCGAAGCACAAGTGCTCCGCAGCTGCCCGGGTTCCCTTGGGAATCCCCTTCCTTTGCGAACTCCCTTGAGCTTCGCGAAGGGAATCCCTCTCGGAAGAGGGGCTCAAAATGAGACAAAGCAGAGTCGTCTCGCGAAGTTGAAATACCTCGTGGAGCTCATGATTCCCGGGGAAAAGCGTGCTTCGCAATTCGGGAGAGGAGAAGCCGAAAGGTTGGATTGTCTGTCGGATCGTCCGTCCTTTGGACTCAGGGGGAGTCCAGTATTTATAGTGAAGGGGCGTCGCGAAGCAGGGCTCGCGCGCCGCCTCCGGCGCTTCGCGGCGCGCTCGCGAACGTCAAACGGGTTCGCGGAGGATTACCGCCTGTGGTGCTTTGCGGCGGCTCGCGAACGTCAAACTGGTTCGCGGAGGATTACCGCCTCTGGCGCTTCGCGGCGGCTCGCGAACGTCAAACGGTTCACGGAGGATTACCGCCTCTGGCGCTTCGCGGCGCCGCCATGGTAGGGGCGCTTCGCGGCGGGGCTTCGCGGCTGTGCTTCGCGGCTGTTCTTCGCGGCTGTGCTTCGCGAGGCAGCGCGCCGGCTGTCTTTTTCGTTCCTTCCTTTCGGGCCACATTTTTGGCACCAACAAATGCCCCCCCTCAGACTTGGTGCCGCGGAGGGTGAAGGGTCGAAGTATGAAGGAAAATCGCCAAAATTATTGGTGGTTCGCGGTGCGGCATCGCGAAGGGGCCCCGCGATGCTCGCCGGGGCCGAACGCGCCGCGATGCTTCGCGCGGTTGAGGCGCGCCGCGATGCTCTGGGGTTGCCGCCTATAAATAGGGGGTCCGCCTTCTTTTGTATTCACGTGCCTTGTCTTTTTGTGCGCTCTCGACTTCGCAAAGCTCCGGGTACTCCGCGACAGCACTCCGCGAATCGAGCTTCGCGGCGAACCGCGAGTCTCCGACTCCGCGTCCGCGCTAGGCGAACTTCTTTTCGGCCTTGGCCAGACTTCGCGACTTGGTCTCGCGGCCGATCTTCGCATTTCCACTTCGCGGCCGGACTTCGCGATCCAACTTCGCGGCCGAGCTTCGCGATCCAAGTGGAAAAAACTTTTCTGAGGGTCGGCATCAAAATGGCCCATCAAGAGGCTGTGCTGGGAGTGCTTGCAGATGCTGCTCGTCGGGATGAGATGGCCAACCGTCCGGGCTTAGGGGAGATGATCCGGAGCCACTCAGACCACACTTCCTTGACGGATCTGCTCTTGGAGGGTTAGAAGAATTATCCACAGTGCAAGAAACTGCCGTTGTACGGCTTCGGGCTGAGGGACGACGTCTTCATCCCTGAGGCGAGAAGGGATGAACCGGCTTGCTGGTTCAGGAGCACACAGTGCCAGCACCAATGGTTCAGGGCGGCCGATGGTCATGCGCGGGAGGATTTCACACCCATCACCACTGACTGCCTCTACAATCATGTGAATGATATCGATGGGAAGACACTGCAACCGAAGACGTCCCCTCCTCTCTACCGCACCATGCTGAAGGCGGCTCTGCAGGATCCGAAGAAGGGATGGTCCGATGAGTGTGACCTGCGCAAGGGCGTCAACTTTACTGATGACTGGGCCTATGCCTACTGGGTAGGCGCCTCATGCGAGGAGTTTGGGGCCGAGCTGAGGAGAGTGGGATTGTATGAGGCGGCATGGGCCTCCCAGTTCCACATTTACCATCCAAAGTAGCTGATGCCGGAACTGCTGAGTAGATGGTCATCTAGGACCAACACTTTTCACCTGCATCACGGGGAGGTGGGCATCAGCCTGTGGGATGTCCACCAGATTTCTGGGGTCCCGATCTTGGGGGCCATGTATGACAAATTCCTCTCCATTTCCAGCGCGTGGGAGGATCCGGAGCAAATGTCGCGATTGGCGTCGGCACTGATGGCGCTCGTCCCTGGAGAGGACAAGGAGGCAGTGAGGGACATCCACTTCAAGAGGTGGTTCAAATGCTTCCTGAACTTCCCAGAGAATCGAGAGTTCCCTCCAAGGCCTCGAACTTGTCCAAGGGCAGCCCAACGGGGCAAGGGGCACTCATATTGGCGGGTTTTGGAGGACAACCAATGGAAGACTTGGGGTTTCAGCATCAGCACCGAACAACAACCAATATTCAGGCTGGCGGCGTTCATCGCGGCTCTCATCTGTGGGTGGCTCCTACCAGTGAGAGATACAAGCATGGGGGTACGGCCCAGCTCGTTCATCATGGCGTCGATGTTGGCCATGGGGCAGCGGGTCATCCTGGGGATCCCGATGCTCACCAAACTGTACAGAATGCTGCGGCATATTAGCGAGGGCAAGAAGCCGCCAAGAATATGTGGGCCCTTCCACCGCCTGTATGGGTGGATCACAGCGTATATCAGGGGGATTTACGAGTATCCAAACCCCATTTTGCCACCGGGATCAGACTTTCGCCCCTCCATTCTGAACGCAGTTGGGAGCTTCCCATTCAAACTGGTCGTTCTGATGGTGCTGAATAGGGTGTGGAGGGCGGATGAGTTCAACTTTCATCCCTTCCCACTGCCGACGGGGAGGCTTACTGATGATGGACGGGGAACGGAAGAACATTGGGCTTACCTCCTGGCCTTCCGAGGTGGAGTTTTGGTGGCTCGGATAGATCGTGATCCAATCTGTGAACCGTACACCCCGCATCGTTTTGCGAGGCAGTTCCAGTGCCTCCAGCGGCTGACCCCGCAGATATACTGGGAGGTGCATCACGAGGAGCACCCGTGCATGATGAGGCAGTTGTGGCTCATGTTCACACGTGAGGATGGAAATATGCAGATCGCATTGCCTCTGTCCACCGCCGCCTTCGTCTTAGTGAAGGAGTACACCATCAGCTGGGTGGCAGCTTATCCCGAGGAGATGCTGAAGCAGCCAACGATCCGAGTTGGTGACAGTGGGCCTCCTTTATCTCGAGGTCGGGGTCGGAGGGCAGCTAGGGCCGCTCGCGGCGACGGGGCTGCCATGGCGGCGAGACCCGCACCGTCCGAGGGTTCGGCAGTAGCGGTGGATCCGGTGATTCTGGGAGAGCAGGGTCATTCGGAGGGGCGGCCACCGAGGGGATTCCGTCGGATATCCACTCAGGCTCCGGGGAAGCGGCTGCGTCACATCTACATGGTAGAAGATGCCGTCTTTCCGGAAGCTTGGGACATTTGGGATGTCAACCCGCAATTCCTCATCCCACCTGAGATGTGGGCCCACCTGAATCGCCTCGGGATGGAATTGTCGGGCATAGGCCCAGTTCGGTCTGGATTCATGGTGTCTCCGGCGGAGGCGGAGCAATACCTGGACGAGCTGGAGGATTACGTCCACTCCAGTGGTGTCCCTCGCCCAATGACAGACCGGGTGAGTGTACTGTTGAATCAGATGATCCCCCCACAGTTATCGGCTGCCGATCTGAGGGAGATCTTCCCCTTGCCGGAGGAATCAGAGGGCTCCTCTCGGGAGGATGAGGCTGGAGGAGGGAGCCCGCTGGAGGAGGGCGAGGTCGGAGACCGAGGCTCAGAATCCGACGATTTCGCGGAGGCTCTCGAGGTAGCATTCCAAAATTCTCTTCTTACGATCTGTTCTTGAATCCCTATGGACTTCTCATCAATGTTTGAGCCATGCAGGAGGAACTTGTTCGTAGGCCTCGTTCTCGCTCCTTGGCGGGTGATGTTGCGGGACCTTCAGAACCCGCACATATGGCTGCGTCCAGTTCTGCGTCTGGTAGGACCAGGGGGTCTGAGGCGTCTCCTCTAGAATCTCAAGACCTTCCAACAGTATATGGGGGACCTCGTCTCGGGTTCCCGTCAGTACCGGCTCAGGAGCAGCGCTCGGAGGTCGATCTTCGTATGTCTCTCCCACCGGTCTCCTCATTGTCACATGTAGGCCATGCCAACTAACGTTTATGTCTCTTCGTCGTACAGTTCTTCGACTGGCATGGGCCGCTTCGGCGAGGCTGGTCGGGATGTCTGGTGGCATCCCTCCTAGGGGCATGCCGGTGATGGTGGCAATAGTCCCTCTATCTCCTCAAGCTGCGACACACATCATCACTGGCGGGTCCACCAGCAGGGTCGTACCTGAAGTCATCGAGGTGGACTCTGATGAAGAGGATCAACCGGTCGGTCCCAGTCCTGTCGTGCCTGCGTCGGCGTCAGGTGTTGTACCAGACTCAACACCAGACACAGATCCTGCTGAGGAATTCCTGCAGGCATATCCTGCGTACGAGCCTGCCAACCGCGCGGATTGGGACGAAACGGCCTCCGATGAGGAAGACAGCAGCATAGTCAGTCGCCGGTCATGGAAGCTGATCACACGCTTTATCAAGGACACTCCCCAAGCGCAATGGCTGGCCGAAATGGATAGGCTCCGCTCGCGGTTGCGCAAACTGTGTGCCGGGGGAGTGGATGCCCAACGCCCTCACACGCTCATCCGAGACCTCATGGCTGAGAAGATCCGGGAGCATGATCGTGGGTTGAGTGTGGGATGGCAGCGGAGGAAGGCGACCAGCATCAGGAAGCTCCAGGAGGCTGAAGGCAAGGTCCAACAGATGCAGATCAGGGCCAACGAGCTTTCAGCCACTCTTGATGTGCAGTATGAGCTGGTCTCATGATTGAAGGCCCAGCTGGCAAAGGATGAGGAGCATATGGGGCAGACCTCTGGAAGGATGGCTGTCGTCCGGGCCGAGGTAGAAAGGGCCAGGGCCAGAGTTGACGAATTATGCCCCGCCGCTGCTGAAGAGGAGCGGGAGTTGAATCAGCGGCAACAGGCTTTGGACGCCGCAAGTCAACGGGTGGCAGAGCTGCAACACTCCTTTGACGGGGTCAACCGGTCCATGGGGGAAATCAACCCCCCGAGTATTGTAACAATCCCGAAGGAAACTTTTATTAACACTTTTGTGCTTCAACTCTTTCTTTCTCCTTTGTTTTGAGTGTCGTGGCACGCACGATTTCCACTGTTGAATTGCCTTGTTACATCCCTACAATGTTTGCGGGACGTTTGACGACAATTCCTCAAGCCAGTCCAGATTATCGAAAGATGGGGGAGGCTTGATCGGGGGAGGAACTTCCAGGATAGCCGAATTACCGTTTCTTCAATGTGCTCTTATGCACGAACAGGGCAACGCCAGGGGCGCTGAAATCGGTTCAAACAGATGAAAATGGGAAGTGTGAATCACGATACCCAAATTCGGAATACTGTGGGGATGGCGTGTCAATAAAGGACAACCGTTAACTGTGGCGGAAAAACGGTATCCTTACTGCGTTAGCCTGAAATGGGGACAACAAATGAGCATCTACCGCTGACCATATTCGCAGCGCGGGATTTTATCAATTTGTTGTCGATCAATCCTTCGGGACATTGACCCGTAACGGTAGGAGAGACATTGGGCGTAGCATCCAGGTCATTATTGGGGGTCCCTCCAAACATGACCAGTCTTCTGGAACATTGGCCCAGGACGGTAGGTGAGCCGATGCGGCATGAGACCAGACCGTTAGGGGGTTCCTTCAGACATGAAAGAGGACGAGAGTCCGAATAAGGGGTACGCAAAGCGTGGAACATGGAGTGGTGGTTTGTTCAAACAGAATCCAACACTTCGGTAGTTGCACCACCGTGGTGGGAGTACGCCAGATGGGCGCATCGGCCTGATCACGAATCATTATTTCTTCCAGATAGGGCCTCTCTGGTGAGGGATGTAAATGGGGAGGAACAAGGTTTCGTGATTCCAGGGGCTGAACCCTAGGCGAAATGCCTAGGTGTCTCTACGTATCCCACGTGATGATGGGAATCAAGCCACACGTAGTTCTGGAAGCGCAGTTTAACGTCATGTGGGACGGGGAGGGGCCTAACCGTGTTGGTACACATCCTGCCAAAACTACTAATCCCACGTGAGTCGTGCTCGGTGTGGGAAACAAGCAGTAGTGGTGGGAATTTCCCGACACAATGGGGGCAGGTTAGGACAAAGGGACACTCGGTCACTACCGGCCCAATGACACTAACACGATCATTTATCACACCTAGATGTGCAATGAGAAAGAGCCGAGTATGACGGAATTCCACTTGAACAAGAGGAAGTGGAAATGTGTGAATCATGGTGCTCGAGATTCAGATCACAATGATGGTGGCGTGACGATGGAGGATTACTGCTGACCATGTTCGCAACACAGCATCCTGTCGCGTTAGCCTAAAATGGGGACAGACAAATGAGGGTCGACCGTTGACCATGTTCGAAACACGGGACCATGTCACAAATGTTGTCAGATATCCGTAGGGACGTTGGCCCGAAACGATTGAAGGGCCCTTAGGTCCAGCATTCATGGAGAGCCCTTAAGCTTAGTATCCACGTCGTCCGAGGGTCCTTTTGGATGTGGAAGAGGATGAGGATCCAAATAGCGAGCTCATGAAGCTTGGTCATGGGATGAGGGGAATGTTCCTGTGAAAATCCCACGCTTTGGGCTCTTTGTCAAAACACATCTGAATACGGCAACGAAATGTATTAGAGAGAGGGATCAGATTCCTTTCCCTTGGGGTGATCTTAGTTTAGGGTCATAGGATTCGGACCATGGATGGGAAAATGGATCAGGGGACACATGACATCAAAATATGACGTGAATAAGGACCTAGTCCTACTTACCATGCATTCTCTGGGGAAATGCTCGAGTCGAGGGACCGAACACCAGGGTTAGGCTGGGCCCACGGGTAAGTACCCGGGCGCTCCTACGTATCTCATAAGGATGAGAATCAAGCCATACGTAGTTCTGGATGTGACATGGTAGGATACCAGTGCCAGGGGAAAATGGGAGTGCGGACGTGGCCCTTGCACTAAAGGAGCGGAGTTTGATGTATCTTGTTTGTTCTTTAAGGTGAATGGTTTTTTTTGTGAAGCGACAGGCCTAGAACAGTAGGTCGTGATGTCGCCACAAGAATCAAGCCGTGATGGGCGTTGACAAATGGCATGGCACGTGACCAATACCCAACGTGATGTCCTCTATAGCGAGGTCACCACAATGCGGTGCCGTTTTTCGTCGTGCGGCCAGGACGATAATGTCACAGTTTAGGGTCGTATGATAGTACCAAGCATGGATTTTATGGTCATGCAGCGCAGACGTAGCAGAGATGATGCTAGGCGGGAAATGTGCGCAGTGTTATAAAACACAATTGACGGAGACATGATCCCACATCAGATTGTACGCCATCCAGAGAGGGAAACCTTAGGCCGAGGGGCCTACACAGAGGTGAAACAGGGAGAGAGACCGGCTTCCTGAATGGGTTGTACCTGGAGACAGGGCGTCAGGGCGGTCCTACGTATCCCATCAGGATGGGAATTTGAACATAGTCCTGAATGGGTCTTAGTTTATGATCTTAGAGCTCGGACCATGGGATCCCCAAAGGGCGCCAGATTGCAGCTTTGTCCCCTTAGAATGCAAAGGTGCACTGAGGGATAGAGCCAAAAGTGTCGAGATTCCACTTAGACATGATGGGGTGGAAAATGATGTGAATCATGCGACCAACATTCGAGGACTGAAGGGGATGGCATGACGACAGGAGATCACTGCTGACCATGTTCGCAACACAGCATCCTGTCGCGTTAGCCTGAAATGAGGACTAATCAAAACGAGCATCGACCGCTGACCATATTCGCAACACAGGATTTAATTGATTTGTTGTCCGAAACCCTGGGGGGCGTTGGCCCGTATCGGTAGGAGAGCCCTTAGGCGTAGTATCCAGGCCGTTCTTGGGGGTCCCTCTGGGTGTGAAAGATGATGGAAGTCCGAATAGAGGGGAACACGATGCTTGACAAGTGGAAGGAACTTGATCAAGTTGAATCTGACACTCTTGGTCCTAGACTAGAGTTCTCTTAATACATGGGTGAACCACTGCAAGGAGTCAAGGGACTCAACTTTGAGGGTTACCGAGAGATGGCAGGTTCCCAGGGGAAGGGGGCATGGTGCCCAAAACCTTGTATCATACCTACACATCCCCCTTATAGAGAGGGATAAACCAAGTGGCCTAGGTGACTGGGAGATCAGGGGATCACCAGGAGGTGGGGCTGGACCCGAATCTTAAACATCCAGGTGGTCCTACGTATCCCATTAGGATGGGAATCAAGCCACACATAGTTCTGAAGGGTGCCTTTTAACGTCATGCAGGACAGGGAATAGGAGTACTGAACCTCAGAATGGGGCGTGCGTGGTGTAGCTATTGCAAACCCGAGGCGAATGAGGACGTAGTCCTACACTGCGCCACGCAGCCCTGTGATCAGGGTCCCAAAGGTAAGATTAGAGAGGTAAATTTGCTGAACTCAAGCTGGGTCCGGAGACAAGGGGTCTTGAACGTAGTTCCAGATGAGAGTCTTAGTTTATGGTCTTAGAGCTCGGACCACGGATGGTGACAACTCCCGAGTAAGCACAGCTGTTAACCCAATCCCTAAGCCCACGTGAGATAAACTCAGTGTGGGAAACAAGGGGGGGATCCCCATTGTAATACTTGGGGCGTCCATCAAAGGGGAGTCAGCAGAGAGTTCCGAAAGACACTTTTGACGTAGCTTGTTCCTCCAACGCGCAGATGTGCACGGGGGAAAAGTACCAAGAGTCCCGAGACTCTACTTGGACATGATGAAGTGATGAATGGTGTGAATTGTGTACCCGGCATTTTGGCTTAATGGGTTAGTGTGGCGATAGAGGAAGGATGTTAACCTCAGTGGAAACACAGCGTCCATATCGCATTAGCCTGAGGTGGGAACAACAAACGAGCATCGAACGCTGACCATATTCGCAACGCGGGATTTTATCGATTTGTTCTCCGAAACCCTCGGGGGCGTTGGCCCGTATCGGTAGGAGAGCCCTTGGTCATTGTATCCAGGCTGTTCATGGGGGTCCCTCCGGGTGTGGAAGATGATGAAAGCCCTGATGCGAGGATACGCAAATCCTGGAAAGCGAGTGTGGACGTGTCCGAGTAAATCTTGGCATTCCAGGTAATAATCCAGAGTACTCTTAAGCACATTGGTAAACCGCCGAAAAATAGGGATCGACGAAACAACTCAGTAGGGGGTGGGAGCATGGCGTGGTCATCACGAGACCATCGTGAATGAGGACATAATCCCACACCGCACCATATGATCCCCTCATGGAGGAAGGATGGGCCAAGGGGCCAAGATGGGATGAGGATTCCCGAGAGATGGGGCTGGACCCGAATCTTAGACATCCAGGTGGTCCTACGTATCCCATTAGGATGGGAATCAAGCGACACGTAGTTCTTGAAATGCAGTTTAACGCCATGCAGGACGAGGAGGGGAGTAATATACTCTGAAACAAGGGAGGTGTGCGGTATGGCGAAATAGCCGACGTGAATGAGGATGTAGTCCTACACCACACCATACACCCTGGGTAAGAGGGGACCTGGGTCGTGGCCTGGAAAGGCCAAGAGGCCTAAGGTCAGGCATCAGTCAGGGAGGCCTGATTGGTTTGTAGTTTAACGTCTTACATGAGGACGAGGGGCCAGGGGCCCAAGGAGGCAAAGGGGCCTGAAGCTGGGCCCCGTAAGGGGAGTCGTACGGCATGGTACATGATCCCGACGTGAACGAGGACAAGGTCCCACATCACACCTGTACACCCTTACGAGGAATCTTGGGCCGTGGCCCGGAGAGAAGGGGAAGTTATCAGTCAGAAAGGCCTGACTAGTTTGTAGTTTAACGTCTTACATGAGGACGAGGGTCGGGGACCCAAGGAGGCCAAGGGGCCTGAGGCTGGACCTCGTAAGGGGAGTCGTACGGCATGGTACATGATCCCGACGTGAATGAGGACGTAGTCCTACACCACACTGTACATTCCAGGTGAGAAATTAGGGAGAAGTCCCAGGGGGCCTAAGATCAGGCATCAGTCAGGAAGGCCTGACTGGTTTGTAGTTTAACGTCTTACATGAGGACGAGGGTTGGGGACCCGAAAAGGCCAAGGGGCCTGAGGCAGGGCCCCGCAAGGGGGGTCGTACGGTATGGTACATGATCCCGACGTGAATGAGGACGTAGTCCTACACCACACCGTACACTCCTATGAGGAATCGGGGCCGTGGGCCCGATCGGTAGCACCACTTGGGGGAAGTTCGTCGCCTTGTGATGGGGCAGAATGAATCACTATTCTTGATGCCTAGGACATCTCGGGATGGACCCGAAAAGCCAGGACACTATTGACCATATTCGAAACACAGCGTTCCTATGGTGACCCGCATGGGGGCAACAAATGAGCGTCGACCGCTGACCAAATTCGTAACGCGGGACTTGTATCGATTTGTTGCTTGAAAACCCTCGGGGGCGTCAGCCCGTATCGGTAGGGGAGCCCTCGGGCATTATATCCAGGCCGTTACCGGGGGTCCCTCCGTGTGTGAAAGGTGACAGAATCCCAGTCAAGGAGTGGGTTAAGCTTAGTTGCATCCATCCACGAAAGGGGAAAACACCTCCAGGGGGAATGTGCAGCCGGGTCGAGGCTTGCTCGACGTGGGTCGGGGCAAAAGTGTGCACCCTTCCATGTCATGACCCGAGTGGAAGATTTTGGCTTTTAGGCTGTGCCAACAGACGAAATGTCCGGGAGTTCCTACGTATCTCATAAGGATGAGAATCAAGCCATACGTAGTTCTTGAAGTGCAGTTTAACGTCATGCAGGATGATGGGAAGCACCTCATTTTGGGATATGTACAGTATGACAAGTAATACTACATGAATGAGGACGTAGTCCTACACCATACCGTACAACCCCGCAAGAGGGTAAGTCTGGAAGAAAAAAGAAGGGGGGGCCTAGGGGCCAAACCGCGGTCAAGGAGACCTGACTGGCTTGCAGTTTAACGTCTTGCAGTAAGGACGGGGTCGGGGGCCCGAGGAGGCCAAGGGGCCTGACTGGCTTGCAGTTTAACGTCTTGCAGTAAGGATGGGGCCAGGGGCCTGAGGAGGCCAAGGGGCCTGAGGCCGAGCCTTGTAGAGGGGGGCGTATGACATGGTACATGATCCTGACATGAATGAGGATGTAGTCCTACACTACACCGTATGCCCCTGGTAAGAGATTGGGCGGAAAGGTCTGAGAAGGCCAAGGGGCCTAAAGTCAGGTATCAGACAAGAAGGCCTGACTGGCTTGCAGTTTTAACGTCTTGCAGTAAGGACGGGGATGCAGTTTTAGGGTCGTGCGGGACCTTTCGTAGTTTAGGGTCGTGCTGGACCTTCTCGTTGTTTAGGGTCGTGCAAGACCCTCTTGCAGTTTAGGGTCGTGCAGGACCACCTCGCAGTTTAGGGTCGTGCAGGACCACTTTTTCCCTAGGCAAAGTATCTCTTGAGGAATTTGGCATTGGTAGGAGGGGTTATACGCTCTCCATCCGTGGTCACCAAAGAGTATTCTCCATTGGGGTAAACCTTATGGATGATATAAGGCCCTTCCCATTTGGGTTCTAACTTGGGCGGTTTCCTACCGGGAATCATTGGCGCTCAAAGGTCCAATACCAGGTCACCCTGCAGAAAAGAGCGGAGATGAACCTTCTTGTCAAAGGCTCTCGCTATCTTGTCCTGATGTCTTTCCAGATTGTCCAGGGCATGGAGCCTGTTCTCTTCTAGTGCTTCCAACTCAGCTAAACGGATCTCGGCTACCTCATCTGATGTCTGGTGATCATAAACTGCGGTGCACAGCGACGGCAGCTGGATCTCAATGGGTAGGACGGCCTCAGCTCCATACACCAGGGAATATGGGGTCACCTGGGTAGAGTTGCGAGTCATCGTCCGGTAAGCCCAGAGGGCGTTGGGGATCTTGTCCGGCCAACTCTTCTTGTTCTGACCAACCATCTTTTCCAGAATGTTAGAGAGGGTCTTGTTGAACGCCTCGATCTGTCCATTCGCCTGCGCATGGTAGCGGGAGGTATGGTTCGACCGGATGTCGTACTTAGCATACAATTTCTTCAATTCAGCTGCTCGGAAGTTGGTGCCGTTATCGGTTAGGACAACGTGAGGGACTCCAAACCGGTGGATAATGTTGGAGCTCACAAATTCAACGATGGAACGGGCCTTGACCTCTTTGAGCGGAACTGCTTCTTCCCACTTGGAGAAGAAATTTGTAGTAGTCAGGATGCACCTGCACTGGCGGGCTGTTGCCGGCGGATACGGTCCCACTACATCAAGTCCCCATACAGCAAATGGCCAAGGGTACTTGGTGGGGTGGAGGGGTTCTGGCGGCCGATGCAAGAAGTTGGCGTGTACTTGGCATGCGAGGCATCTCTTGGCGTATCCAATACAATCGTGGATAATGGAGGGCCAGAAGTACCCTAACCTCCGGATTTGCTGGGACAGCTTCGGCCCAGCTTGATGGGCGCCACAGGAACCGGCGTGAACCTCTTGCATAACTTGAGGTATCTCTACTCCTTGGATGCAACGGAGGAGGACACCATCGAAACTCCGTTTATAGAGGATCTGCTCAAGACTGGGGCCGCTCTGGAGGGTAAATTGCAGCGCACGGCATCGTATTCGCTCGCGTTCGGCCCGGTCGTCCGGGAGCTGACCATTTTGGAGATACTCGACAAAAGTTGCTCTCCAGTCGGGGGTGGTTTCAACCACTGCGTCTGACGAACCCGGGACTCCCGATATGGAGGGTCCGGTGGTGAGATGACTTACCCACAGGCTATCACGGTCCTCTTTGGTGACGGGAGCAATGACTCTCCGGTGGGCCACGTGTATGACCAAATCATCTTGCTCGGGTTCTACGAGCGATGCGGCTAAGCCAGCCAGGGCGTCCGCTTGTCCGTTCTGTGATCGTGGGACATGGGTAACCTCTGGACGAGGAGAGAACTGGGCCATTAGGAGGGGGGTGTACTCCAGTAACGGTGCAAGCTCTGGCTTCCTGACGACATAGTCGCCATTAACATGTCTGATTACCAGCTCAGAATCTCCCTTCACATGTAGATGGGGAACATGGATCTCAAGGGCCAACTCGAGGCCAGTGATGAGAGCCTGGTACACTGCCTCGTTGTTTGTACAACCTTCTGACAACAGGAACGAGTACGGTAGGAAGGCTTGTGTCGGGGTAATAAAAACAATACCCAGACCCACTCTGTTGAGCTTGGGGTCGTTGAGCCTTCTACCGGTGGGGCTCCGGGAGGCACCGTCGAAATGCATTTGCCAACACGGGACAACATGATCGACTGAGAGGATCGTCTCGTCGGGGAAATCCAGGTCCAGGGATTGATCCGCGGAGGTTGGATGGGCAGCTAAAAAGTCTGCCAATGCCTGTCCCTTAATGTCCTTCTGAGGTATAAACTTGATATCAAACTGATGGAGAATCACCACCCACCGTGCTAGTCGGCCAGTCAGCATGGGGCGGTTTAGGATGTACATCAGCGGATCTACCCGAGAGATCAATTGTACCTCGTGGTGTTGTAGGTAGTGCCGCAACTTCTGTACAGCGAAGATGAGCGCAAGGCAGCTCTTTTCGATAGGGGAGTATCTGACCTCCGTATCGAGAAGCATGCGGCTGAGATAGTAGAGACTGTTCTCAGTGCCCTCGTTATTCTTCTGGGCGAGCAGCGCACCGAGGGATCTCTCCAGGGCGGTCATGTAAAGGACCAGCGGCTTTCCGGGGACGGGTGGCATCAAGACCGGAGGTTGGAGCAGATACTGCTTGATTTCCTCGAAGGCGGCCCGACACTCCTCATCCCATTCGTAGGCAGCGTCTTTCTTCATGAGCCGGGAAAAGGGCTTACACTTGACAGCCAAATTAGCAATGAATCGGCTTATATAGGCTATGTGGCCTTGAAGGCCTCGGAGCTCCCGAATGTTGCTCGGGGGAGGCATTTGGCTGATGGCCTTTATCTTCTCCGGGTCGATCTCGATACCTCGGTATCTGACAACAAAGCCTACAAACTTCCCGGAGGTGACTCCGAAGGAACACTTCAGTGGGTTCATCTTCAAGTTACGGGAACGGAGGAAACCTAACACTTTCTCAAGGTCTTTGAGATGGTCCTGGCGCTGACGTGATTTGACTACAAGGTCATCCACGTAGCATTCCACCAATGTCCCGAGGATCGGTTTGAATATGCGATGCATGGCCCTCTGATAAGTGGCACCTTAATTCTTCAAACCGAATGGCATTACCTGGTAGCAAAAGATACCCTGGGGAGCCCTGAAGGCAGTGGACTCCTCGTCTTCGGGGGCCATCCGGATCTGGTTATACCCGGAATACCCATCCATGAAAGAGAGGGATTGGAATCCGGCCGTGGCTTCAATCAACAGCTCCGTCACCGGGAGTGGAAAGTCATCCTTTGGGCAGTGGCGATTAAGATCGCGGAAGTCGATATAGACTCTGATCTGCCCATTCTTCTTCCTGACTGGCACATTTTTGGCAAGCCACTTGGGGTACTGGACCTCCTTGATGATGTTGGCTTTGATTAGCTTATCAACTTCGGCCTCAACCATAGCGCCATGGGAAGGGTGCATCTTCCTGGGGGCTGCTTGAACCCACGATGTTTTGCTGGGAGGCCCAGACGGTGGACGGCCACTTGGGGATCCAGCCCTGGCATCTCATCGTAACTCCAGGCAAGCACATCGCGGTGCTGTTTGAGGAAGTCTACATACTTCTGCCGCTCCTCGAGGGACATGGCCACACTGATCAATGTGGGTCTTGGATCTGCCTCGCTACCAAGGTTCACCTGTACTAGTTCATCAACCGTGGTAGAGATTCCTTCTTCAAAGGCTTGGGGAGCATCCTCCAAGTCTTCCTCCCCAGCCGTGGGGGAACTTCCCGCGACGGAAGATACTTCTGGGCTCTCAAAACCCGAGGGGCAGCTGGTGCCGACTTGGGCAGCAGCGGTCATTACATCAGGAGACTCACTTGTCGTTGAGACCATAGAAATGAATGCATTTGATCTGATCCCATCTGGCCTTCGGCCTAAGGGGCCACGTTTAATGATATCAAAGCAGTGGTGACGCGTCGGCCTGAGTCGGTTAATACCAGCCCGACGAAAGAGACACGTATGGCGCACCGCCATTGTCATCAGCTTGACGTCCCGGTACCGTACAGGGGTAAGAGGTTCCGGGATGACCCGAGCCTGGTTGATGTAGGAGTACGAGGTGATTTTCCGCCGTCGCTTGGACACGGGAACATGCCTTCCTTGCGTACCCGAAACAACAAAACATTGCCCCATATCGGGGGTCGTGGCCTCCAACCGGTGGATCAGGAGGATGTAGGCGTCGTCCATGCTTGCCTAGGGATCACTTGTGATTGGGGCAGGCTCATACTCGCTTACCAAGATTTGCTTGTCCTTACTTTTGTAATAACCCGCATCCAGATAGCGGGCCTCACAAGAAGCGAAAGGGGACGCGTCTCCTTGGAGCACGCCTAGTCGACCGTTGAGCGAGTACTTAAGGAACTGGTGATACGACGAGGGGACCGCTGCATGCAGATGGAGCCATGGCCTACCCATCAATGCGTTGTAGGCGGTGTCCTGAGAAACAACCATGAACTCGGTGCTGGAAATTAAGCCACCGAACTGAGTCTTCAAGAGGATCTTGCCGACTGGGGTTTGCTCTGTCCTGTCGTACCCCTGGATCCTGAGGTCAGAGGGAGTTAAATCACCTTTGGACAGACCCATCTTTCGCAGCGTCCGGGTCGGAATTAGGTTGATTCCAGAACCCGTGTCAACGAGGCAGCGGCGGACTTCCACACCGATTAAGTGGCCAGTGATATACAGTGGGCGAATGTGCCCCTGTATAGGGGTTCCTCATCTTCGCCGGAAAACGAGATAACCGCCTGACATTCGGCGTTTTCAATCGTCTCGGTATGGAAGGCTTCCGCAGCTGCCAGTTCCGTCTCGAACTGGAGGGGGCTCCTTAGGGCCTTGGAAAATGCCTTGGGCATCTCAGATGATAGGAGAAGGGCCTCGAGGATGGAAAGCCTCGCCGGGATGCCGGCCAGATGCTTCAGAACATCGTACTTTCGTGCCAAACGCGAACCTCTGCTTACAGGAGGTCGTTCGGCATTTGGATGCACAGCGGGTCCGGCTGGCTGAACCGGCGAGTAACTAGTACTGGGTACATCTTGCTGCCTACCAGTAGAAGCCTGAAGAGTAGTCTCCAGACTAAGATCAGACAGCGGAGGCTGGCCTATTGCCGGACAATACTGGCTGTGATACGAATGAGGCGGCTCTCCCCGATCCAGCAGCACGAACGACGGTGGAGGTAGAGCCGAGGGTGCTGGATGGGTCTGCGCATGCTGAGATATGCGCTGAGCCTGCTGCCTAGTCTCGGTAGCGTGCACGGCTTGGCCTCAAGTGCCTGCTGACGTACCTCGATGACCAGCGCGATTGCGATTCCGCTGACGTTGACGTCGGCTGGAAACGTTGGGGAGGTCTGCCTGGGGTTCCCCCTCGTCGGGGGTCATATAGGGCTTTACCAACTCCACGGTGTTAACCGAAGCGTACCCTTGACTGTCGCTCGAAGAGTCATCCACCGTTGGGTGGATTCTGGGAGGAATACCCATTTCGGGAGGCATAAAGTCTCCGAGAGTGCGGGATGACGACGGCACTGGCGGTGCACGTTGCTTCTTCTTGTGTCGCCGCTGCTTGCCCTTTTGGGCAGAGGTCGACTGTGAAGACGATGCTGAGGCACCGGCTACTTCTTCTGAAGGTTCCGACTGCTTCAGGCGTGCCTGGATGATACCCTGGGCATGGATGATGGTTTTTCGAGCCATCCAGTTGTCGTATTTCTGGGACCCGCGGCTAGGGACCTGCTGCCACTCACCTTCGTCGTCGCTGCCGATTTCTGATCCCGCAAAGATGCCTTCCACTTGCACTGGCGCTGGGCCCAACTTGACTATGTTGTTGTTGACCTGGTCCTGAAGCCAGTCTTTAAACACATAGCATCGCTTGAGGGTGTTCCCCAGGATCTGATGATAAGGGCAGTAGTTGGGGTGATCGGTGAGATGCACCTCTGCCGGCCTTCTGCATTCAGGCAGACGCACAATCCCTTTTTCCAGAGCACTTCGGAAGTAGCCAGGGACCTGATTTTCGTTGAACAAATAGGTCTGGTACCTTCTTTCCGGATAGGGGGCCCTGGGGGACTGGTCCTGTCGAGGGACCAGAGGGGCCTGCCGAGGAGGCGGCGCCTGGTTATCTCGCCTAGGTGGCGGTGGCGCATTGCGCGGGGGAACCTGTCGGTTCTGAGGCAGTCGCTGCTGGGCAGGAGCCTGTGCTTGGGGTGGAGGACCCCTGCGGGGTTGCGGGGGTGGTGCCACCGGCAGCAATTCCAGCAGCCTCGGGGCTTCTATTTGAGCCACTGCGGCGGGTTCAGCCCTGGCGGCCCTCCTGGATGGGATCACAGGGGGCAGCAAACGTGCCTGACTAGCGTATTGCAGGGCCTCCTCGAGGCACTGGGCCTTATCCGAGAAATCTCTGAACCCTCCAGGATAGTTCTGGGTAATCAAGGAGGGTACCAGCTCTGTCTTGACGTTCCCCACACACATCGTCAGTAATTTCTCCTGAGTCAGTGGCATATCGAGGGAATACGTAAGTCCTTTCCACCGGGCGATGAAGTCTGAAACCCGCTCATCAGGCCTCTGTTTTCACTTGAAGAGGTCCGCAATGCTGGTCTTTCGCGTGGTGGAGCTGAACTGGTATAAGAACTGCCGGCGAAGATCCTCCCAACCGGTCACCAATCCGATAGGGAGCTGACTGTACCAGACGAATGCCAAACCTTCCAATGTATGTACGAAACATCGGAGCTTGGCGGCTTCTTGCTGAGCTGGGGTCCCTAGCATGGGGCCACACCTAGAAGAGAAATGAGCCAAGTGCTGGGGTGGGTCCCCCGTCCCGTTAAAAGGCGAGAAAGTGGGGTTCCCAAAACCCGGAGGCGCGGGCATATCATCCACCCACGCGGGATAAGGCTTGCCATCCGGTGGGACCGCCACCTGTCGTGTTTCCAACGCCTCGAGGCGGGCTGTGAGTGCCGCAATAAGGTCCTCCGGGTGGGGGTCCCTGTCTTGACGGGGATCCCTAACCACAAGCGCATTGCCAGGTTCTTCAACATGGTAGACGGCTTCGGCTGCTCGTGGGTCGACTGGCTGGACGACCTGCTGGGCGATTGGGGGAACCCGGGTTGGATTCTTCAGATTGCCCCATCGCTCAGGGGGGATTGGCGAGACGTATCGTTCCCTCTTGCCGTATGTTCCGACTTCCGCCCTATCCGCGACAGTAGCATGATCAGGGTTGCCCAGAGGCATCTCACCGGGGGGAAGTTGTTCCTGCCCCTGCTGCCCCGGCCTGGGATTACCATAGTCGGGTCGTCGCTCTGTGGCGCGTTCAGCCAAAAGTTCGTCAACCAGCCTCTTCTACTCAGCAAACTGCTGGCGCAACGTGGTCTTCTCAGGATCATCGTCCGTTTTCTATACAGAGGCGGACGGGTCGGAGTGCTTGACTATTCCAATGTGCTCCTTACCCTTTCCAGTGCTTCGACCGAGTGCCAGCGACTCCGTGGGTACGGGGAGGCCTAGCAGGTTCTTTTGATGACGGGTAACTCTCCCTGACGGGTCAAGCAGCGGCGGTACGCCCTCGGATGGTAAGTCTCCATCAAGGAACTCAAGCTCATCTTCCTTATCCACAACGTCGGCCATGTGGACTGTGACCCCTCTTGAGGGAATATCCTCAATGTCGCATAGCGAATCGGGCTGTCGTCGGATAGGGTCGAAGAGGAGAGCGGCATAGCGTCCCCAACCATGGACTTGCACATGGGGGGTGGCTTCCCTGACGATTCTGCGGAGTGATTTAAGACTCTGAACGCATTTTTGTTGAAGGGCGCTCTGGTGGCCTGGCGACTCAGGGTACTGGGCTGCAAGAAGTGCGGCTGCATCGATCAGGCGGCATTGCTCGCCGATTTCTTCGAAGTGCTCACGACTTCTAGGGTACACCACCCGTTCAAAATGGAGGCGGAAGTGTGTCGTCCACAGGGTTCGACAAAGGCACCCCACGTTTTCAGGGGTAAGAGACTCTGGTACGCGGAAATTCAGTGCCGCCGTCGGCCAGAACTTCTCCGGGAAGTAATCCACTGCAAGGATACTTCAGAAGATCCTAGGCTCGGACTCAGGGTCTGGCCCTGTGTTGCCCCACTCATCAACCGGGGGTGGATGAGGAACCGGAAGCAGTACCGAGGTGGACCTTTGGGATAATAAGCTCGGCGGTGGAGAATACGACAAACGAGTTGACTGGCCGCCGAATTCCGGGCCATCCTCCAAAGAGTGAGGTGACCTGGCCACGATGTCACGATACGACGGGCTGATAATCACAGCTTCCGGAATAAGAGCCGCGGCTACCGGCGACAGGTTGTGTCGTCGCTCTACCATCGTGGGCCCCCAAAATAACTCTACGTGATCCCTGGTAGAGGTAGAGGTCTCTTCTGGTGACAGGGGCGATGATTGCGTGGCCGAGACATGCGGAATTCCCAGGATTTCTTCCTCCTGGATATACCTGCGGAGAGAGATGGGAATCTGGTGGACCTCAAATTCTGGGAGAACGAGGCTGACGCGTCTGGTTCCTGCCCCAGTCCTTGATACGGAGGAGCTGGGAGAAGGTTCCGTCGCTGGATCGCATTCCGCTTCCGAATCGGAGAAGCGGGCATGTTTGATCTCCACCTGGGCCTTCCTAGGATTCTTCTTGTGGCGGTGACGACCCGCTCTTCTGCCCCTGGGTGGCTCTTCGGGACAGGGTTGAACCCTATCAGGCAGCCTTGGGGTGGCGCTGGCGCCGTGGCAGAGAGGGCCCCCACTCGAGACAGCCGGGGTGCCCGGGGCACCAGGGCAAATGTCAAAGGGTACATGGGGAGGACCTCTATGAACAGTACCCATGTGGGCGGGGCCTCTGTTGGAACTGGCAGGAGCATGGGGAAGACCTCCACGGTCGATGCGAGTGAAGCGAGGCCGACCTTCACTCCTCGAGTTGCTGGGGCGAGGAGGACCTTCGCCGGTTGCAGAGAGGACGTAGGGAGGCCCCCCACGTTGGAGGAGGACCGGATGGACGGTGCCTTCAGCAGGATGAACTTCATACCCTGTATAGCAGGCACGGGAAATGTTTCTGCGCTGAGTGCTACTACCGCGGGGCAGGTCTTCCTGCAGGATGGGGGCGGCACGAGGCATGCCTCCATGACGAACCTCGGAGCAGGGAAGGCCAACGCTATGTGGAGTAGTGGTACGGGGAGGACCTCCGTACGGGGTGGCATCACCGCGGGCTTGCTCGCGGCTATCACCACTGGGGCCTGCAACCCGAAGAGTCAACCCAGCCTGCCCATGGGGCGGTTGGTGTCTCAATCTTGGTTGGGCGAAGGGGTGCCCCTGCTCAATGTACGTGGGGGCTTCATAATGTACGTCGGCGGTGGCTCGGGCCACTGTAGCTGTCGACGTGGATGCGCCTGAGCAAGCGTCCTCATCCCGGGCCCGGTGCTGACGTCAGGTCAGGTGAGCCGGTGCAGGTAGTGCAGGGACGTAGTCTGCCTGCTCTTCCTGTGGGGCCGGACGGCGGCGCTGACGCGGCCGGACAAGAGCTCTCGCCTGGGGGCCCCGGGTCGGGGCCCTGAGCGGACTGAGCCGGACAGCACCTGCCTCTTCGGCGTAAGGCGAAGAGTTGTCAAGGCGTTCCGGGGATAGGCTCCCGAAACGGTTGAATGTCGGGGTGGGGAGCAGGGGCTCCCTGCGCGGCCTGTTAGGGCGGCGTTGATGGCGGGGCCTGGAGGCCTCCATGTCCAGGCGGGCCATATCCCGGTTTGGGATGACCCCTTCTTCCTCATACCTGCGCACGAGGATGTTGATCACCCTTCATTGGATGATCTCTGATGGGGAAAGGGGATGTGGGCGTCCCGTATTCTGTGACGTGGCAGCCCTCGTGGCGGTAGTGGCGCCATGTGGAGTGGCCGTCGTGGTGTTGCCCCTGCCCCTGCGTGGGCGAGGAGCGGATGGTGACCGCATTGTCGAAATAGCAACCTGGTTCCTGGAAAGCGAAGGGATCAACTCATCAGTACTGAGAGGAAAAGGATTGACAGCCAGTGCCCCAGCATTCTTCCATCATCCATGTCTGTGAGAAGGATCCACGCCAACACGCTGCAGAGCGGAGTTCCCCACGTTCTCCTACCCCGACTTCCGGTGAGTTCCACGACAGGCCCGCTATTTGCTTGGCGGGACCAGGCACCGGATATCTGGATCTGGTGACACGTCAATCTACTGGTGTCTCGAACGCTACTAATCTCCATATTGAGGAGAAGAATTTCACGTTGGGTTCACCATTTCTATTTCCGACGCTTTCGCCGGGGCGCGCGCATCCGTCTGCGGAGGACGCGCGGCTTTGTTGCCCCGCATTCTCGCTTTCCAAAGGCGGGCGGCATTCGCTCCTTATTCAGGGACGTCTGCTCCTTGATCGAAATGGAATGATGGGATGTCGGTTCTTCCTCCTGTGGATTCCTCCTCAGAACTCATCACCTAGTCCGGGTCTCCCTTATAGATTTAATACGTAGTTCGTGAAACTCTTCCCAGTGCCATGTTTCCATGGACACCGGTTAATTACACTGCTTCTATCGGGACATTCCAAAGGGTCCAATCAGGGCAGCAACCTTTGGTCAGGGGAGTAGTCACGTTGAGGCATCAGTAGCGTGTCTGGATGCTGGGGTACCTGGCATGTCTGTCTGTTATCCTTGATCACATGGCTTCTCGAGGGCATGGAAGCCCGAGGCATCCCACGTCGGGCGCGGGGAATTACATGTCGTAGACACGTATCTGAGGTTTTCCTCAGCTTCCCGTGCTCAACACAGGGTATGCCGCGATTTTAACGTCCAGCGGAGACGGATCAACCCAACCAGAGCATTAGCTGGGATAAATCGGATTGAGGGATCCTCCTTGAAGGGATATCGACATCGGGGCTAGCCCGTGGGCGACAGTGAATGGAGTAGAAGGAGAGTGAAGTGGAACCATCGCAGGGGGGCGACAGTGAAGTTGGGCTTGAGCCTTGACGAGGCTTCCTACGTATCCCCGTGGCAGGGAATCAAAGTCCGCGTAGTTCGGGATGGTGCCGGTAAACCGACGTGAAGCTAGACCTTGGCCCGATGAAAGTCGTCAGCGTACCGACGTGAAGGTGGACCTTGGTCCGATGGGCATCGTCAGCATACCGACGTGAAGATGGACCTTGGTCCGATGGGAGTTGGGCTTGAACCTCTGGGAGGATTCCTACGTACCATGCCTTGACATGGATCAATGACCTCGTAGTTCAAATGGGGCTTTGTCGGTGAACCGACGTGAAAGTATACCTTGGTCCACTATTGGTGGGCTTGAACCTCATAAAGGCTTCCTACGTACCATGCCTTGACATGGATCAAAGTCCTCGTAGTTCAAACGGGGTTGGGTCGCAATGGATTACCACTGGACCAGAATGTAGTTTAACGTCATGCTGGACGTAGATGGGACCCTGACGCGAATCAACGACGGGTTGGTGTGTCGGTGAACCGACGTGAAAGTAGACCTTGGTCCACTATTGGTGGGCTTGAACCTTGTGAAGGCTTCCTACGTACCATGCCTTGACATGGATCAAAGACCTCGTAGTTCAATTGTGGTGGGTCGCAATGGCTTACCACTGGACCGGAATGCAGTTTAACGTCATGCTGGATGTAGATAGAACACGACGTGAATTGGGTGATGGGTGGGCTTGATCCTCGTGGAGGCTTCCTACGTACCATGCCTTAACACGGATCAAATTCCCCGTAGTTCAAATGGGTTTGTCGGTGAACCAACGTGAAAGTGGACCTTGGTCCAATGGGTGGTGGGCTTGAACCTCATAGAGGCTTCCTACGTACCATGCCTTGACACGGATCAAAGACCTCGTAGTTCAGAGAATACAGTTTAACGTCACGCAGGACGATACTGATCCCTGACGTGAATAAACGACGGGTGGGCTTGAACCTCAAGGAGGCTTCCTACGTACCATGCCTTGAAATGGATCAAAGACCTCGTAGTTCAAATAATACAGTTTAACGTCATGAGGGACGATAGTGAAACTCGACGTGAATGAACGACCGAGCAATGTGGCTTGAACCTCATGGAGGCTTCCTACGTACCATTCCTTGACACAGATCAAAGTCCCCATAGTTCAAATGGGAATGTCGATGAACCGAAGTGAAAGTAGACCTTGGTCCACTATTGGTGGGCTTGAACCTCGTGGAGGCTTCCTACGTACCATGCCTTGACATGGATCAAAGACCTCGTAGTTCAAATGGGGTGGTCAGGGTCGGTGCTCACTCTAAGCCCACGTGAGTCATGCTCGGTGTGAGAAATAAGAGGTTGCAAGGACCTGACGATCACGTCGCGAAGGGTGCGTCCGTGAGAAGCGAAGAGGGGCTTACGTGTTGGGCGACCCATGGTGTTGGGACTTACTCCAGGATGGAGGCCCATAGAGAGGTGCCTCGTTCCCTATCACGTCCTCCACTGACCTTGGTAGTGGGGAAGTACAGAGATGCATGGGTGCAATCATCCGTACCAATGGTTAGGGGCTTACGCTCTGAGGCGACCCTTCCCCTGCGAACATACACCACTCCGACAAGGAGGATCTCATTCCATGTGCAGAAGAGTTCCATTCCCGGGGAGATGAGTGGTGTAAAAAATGTTCGGGTTGGGGGGACCCTTCGTGAGGGAGACGAGGTTGGATCACAGTTTAACGTCATGTGTTGAGGACGTGGTGCTTGGCAGTTTAACATCCTGCAGCTCGGACGAAGTGGGTTCACTCCACACCCCTAGGGCTTACATAACCGGTACCCTATGGTCCTTGGGGAAGGGAAGGTGCCGGTAAGGCCATGGTAAAGGGGAGTCGAGGGATGAACCATCGAGGGGTCCACGTTAGCGTGGCTATGCGAAGAAGCAATAGCCATTAGAGTGCCTATGCGAGGAAGCATTAGGCGAAGCAATGCTACGGGTGATATTGTCCATGGGACTTTGAAATCACATCGTGCAAACCTGGAGGGCCGCACGGGAAGAGGATTCGCTAAGAAGAGGAGTGTGCTTTGCGAAGTGGGGTGCCTTGGACTTAGCATGGGGCATTGGTGTGAGTGGGAGGTGCTTCTCGAAGTGGAACAGTGTTCGCGGAGCACTGCCTCGCGAAGAAGGAGTGGTTCGCGAAGCAAGGTCCTGCCAAGCAATGTGCTTCGCAAAGTGGAGCGATCCTGCCTTAGCATAGGGATCACTCGTATGGGTTGGGTGTTTCGCGAAGCACAAGTGCTCCGCGGCTGCCCGGGTTCCCTTGGGAATCCCCTTCCTTCGCGAACGCCCTTGAGCTTCGCGAAGGGCATCCCTCTCGGAAGAGGGGCTCAAAACGAGACAAAGCAGAGTCATCTCGCGAAGTAGAAATACCTCGCGGAGCTCATGATTCCCGGGGCAAAGCGTGCTTCGCGATTCGGGAGAGGAGAAGCCGAAAGGTCGGATTGTCCGTCGGATCGTCCGTCCTTTGGACTCAGGGGGAGTCCAGTATTTATAGGGAAGGTGCGCCGCGAAGCAGGGCTCGCGCGTCGCCTCCGGTGCTTCGCGGCGCGCTCGCGAACGTCAAACGGGTTCGCGGAGGATTACCGCCTGTGGTGCTTCGCGGCGGCTCGCGAACGTCAAACTGGTTCGCGGAGGATTACCGCCTCTGGCGCTTCGCGGCGGCTCGCGAACGTCAAACGGTTCGCGGAGGATTACCACCTCTGGCGCTTTGCCGCGCCGCCATGGTAGGGGCGCTTCGCGGCGGGGCTTCGCGGCTGTGATTCACGGCTGTTCTTCACGGCTGTTCTTCGCGAGGCAGCGCGCCGGCTGTCTTTTTCGTTCCTTCCTTTCGGGCCACATTTTTGGCGCCAACAACCAGATTGCCCCAAGTCATGCCCAATACATTTTATCAAAGTTGTTACCCCTAGGTTAATATATTCCCGATACACATCCTCTTATTCGATCCAGATAGGGATGAATTTCTTATAAACCACCTATTTTATCCTTTACTAAAATTATAGGATATTTTCCAATATGATAAATATTTCTTATACTTATCTATAGAGACATCCCTAAACATATCATTATAGATATACATAGGGTTATCACTAAGGTTTTATAATACAATTTTAAAATGGTTGACTAAACCATTCATTTGATACCAACTATAGAAACCCATGCATAACATACATGGATATTACACTTTTTAATATGATGAATCTCTACAATACAAAAATATATGCCTGAGGAAAATCATTGTTTAGTTTCATTGGAAGCATGGGAAAAAAGTTTCTATCCTTATGAAATAACTTCATTATATACCATAAATATCCCCCCCTCTAGTATTTCTACCTAAAACCATTCTTCGTAACATGGGAAAAGGAAACAGAAGAAATGGGAGACCTCAGATTCTCATAAAGGTTAAATAATGGAAATTTGTAAGTACAACATGAACAATAGAGTAACAAACGTGAACATAAAATTTGGTGATCATACCCTGCCTGTTAATGATCATATACATGAATCATGGAATAAAATATAGATGTACATAATACTTGAATCCTAAGTAAATAAAAAACATAATCCATGAAAGCATAACATATGAATAAAATATGGAATTATAGAAGACACATAATCAAATATAACGATTTCCATATTAATCTATGCATTTCTTCTGAGACTATCTTCATAGACAAAGTCCATTAATGAACTGGGTTCACACCCAATAACATCCCTATATTACTAAACTAAGTTCACCCCTTATTCCATCAATTTATTATTGAACCGATTTCACCCCACATTCCATCCATGTATTACCGAACTGATTTCACCCCTTATTCGTTCCATGTATTACTGAACCGAGCTATCCCTTCATTTCATCCATATATTACTGAATATTGTTCACCCATCATTCCATCGTTGTATTACTGAACCGAGTTCATCCCTCATTTGATTCCTATAATACTAAACTGAATTCATCCTTTATTCCATCCATGTATAACTGTACCAAGTGCATATGTGGTTCAAGTCATGTTTATATCATGAGATATAAATATGTACCTAATACATTGAAGGGATATGTAGGTCCCACACATATTTTAATGAAATCATACATACATTTTCCACAATATCATAAAAAATCATATCATAACCCATGAAAATAAGTGGTTATCATAAAAACATAAATATATCATATCCTATGGAATAAAATATAGTTTTTATAACCATTTCATTTTAAGAATATCATTTGAAAGAGTAAAAGATTTCATAAACATACAACCCCGGAAAGAGAAATTATTTCATAAACAAATAAACCTTGAACTATAAACATGTTTCATAAATACTATGTCATTAATTATAAACCATTCTTTGAAATAATTTTAATTTATCCTTTAGATCATTTCCTTAAGGGGGATAAGTAACATCAATTGAAGTCATCATAGAAGAAAACTAATTTTGAAATATTATTCAAAAAAATTTCTTGAAAAAATTATCCTTTCTTCTAATAAAAATTTATTTAAATAAATGATCTGGAAAAAAGAGGCTGATTTTAAGATTTACATTTGTTCTTTATTTAATACAGTACTGAAATTTCCATTTATTTATGTTTTGATTTTGGGGTTGTATTTTGAAGGGAATAGTGACTGTGATATTGAGTGTGAAACGATGACACAGTTATCACCAATGGTATACTATTAGGAATGGTGTTGGTGTGAGGAGGATAACTAGGGGATCCATTGGCCTGTCGAAGCATCAGTCTCATCGATGCCAGTGCATTGATTTGAGGATGATGCACTGAGGAGGTGCATCAGTGGGACCGATGGAGTGGGGAGACTGATCAGTGTTAGTATGTGGAGAAGGAGTTGAGCGACGATGAGTCGTGGTTGAAAATGGATTGTTGACTCATGTCACCGACGAAAGAGGGGAGGATCGGTAAAACATGAACGGTGGGAAATCTCACAGATAGTTATCAGTGTGATAGAGAAAGTTTCTCAGTGAGATTGAATGTGTTGTATTAATTGCAGGGAATGGTGGGATGCATTGATTGCACCAATGAGGTACATCGGTATCGGTGGCACCGATGAGGCACTATTTAATTAGCAAAAATAAGATGAAACAATTAATAAAATTAACTTAATTAATTAAAAAATAAAAATATTTAAAAAATTAATTAAATTAAATAACCTTAAACTAAGACTTATATCAATTAAAATTATTAACATACTAACATAATTAAAACAAAATGTTATAAATACAAAAAACCCTAAACAATTATCTAAAATAAAGTCAACTAATTAAATTGAAACTAGATTACCACCATAATTAATGAAATTAATTGATTAACTATTATAAACATAAAAGTAAAAATAAAACAACTAAATGGGTTACGTAAAGATACATTTATCAGTAGGTGGGTGAGATGGGTAGAACTATAAATGAGACATGACTTACTGAACGAGTATCATTGAGTCAAAAAATATAGAAAATTGTAAAATTATAAAAAGAATCACCGACTATTGTTGGCTATATATTTTTAAATTATATATTTTATTTAAAATTATTAAGGAAAATAAATTATAAAAATTTAAAATTGAATATTTAAAATACTAAAAGTAGACTTTAAATTAAAAACACATTATTTTATTGAACTAAGTCTTAACATTGAAACATATATTAAAAAAGAATATAGCTATTAAATATATAAATTAATAATGTTTATTTATATTTATCAATCAAATTAAAATATATAATATTAAATTTAAATCTACATTATTTATTTTAAAAAAAAATGATAAAATGATTATTTAATATAAATATCAAATTATTAAATAATTATGTAGATAAAAATTAACAGAAATAATTAAGAAATAATTATATTAGATAAGTATTTTAAATTAAATGAATTATTTTAATGACTAAAAATACATAATTTACTATAAAAATAAAAATTTAATAAATTTAATAATAAAAATACAAAAGTGTAATTATATAGAAAAAACTGAAAAAATAAATATTTAAATCAGTAAATATTAAATACAATGATGTGGCCAATAGTGTACAGATAAGGCCACATCAAAATCCCTCACACTTAAGAATTATTTTTCCTCAAACAATCTCATTCTTTATAATCCTTGAAAAAAAATAAAAAAGTGTGTATATTACATATCAAAAAGTTACATTTTCGACACATGTAAAAAGAGTAATGAAAATAGTGATTAGGATTTCGATATATTTCTTAAAATCAAGTACTATCGTAAATCAATTACTAAAATGTAATCAAAACTGAAATGATTCCTTTATCAAATAAGGTTTCTTGCCTCGTATGTGACTCTACTTAGTGACACATTTCAATTCAAAAATAAGAACTAAATCCAATGGTGACAACATGTTAAATATATGTGGATTTAAAAACATCACAAAAAGAACATTATACATTGAACATCACGTAGGTTTCAATAGACATTATTATTATTATTTTTAAATATCCTTTTTCATAAAACCTAAATGACCCTCATATAAACCAATTATACCCTTATTCATTTGGAATCCATCATTCAACTCACCTTAATGAACTAATTTTAGACCATATACACTTAAATTTATTATTCTAAAGCCATGTATCATTTTCTAAGCACTATTCTTATGCACTTATTTAATGTGTACATATGTCTTTTAGTTAACCAAAACGCACCCATCATCTAGGGTCTCAATGATTCACCGTGGGATCACAAATGCCCAAATTACTCAATTCTCAAAAGATCTATAAAAAATAATTCATATTGACTCACTAAATTGATTAGTAAGAATAATTTAAAAGAAATTGATTCCCCTTGGAAATAATCCAATCTTCCCATTCCAAAGGCTATGATCTCAACTCCACAAAGAGGTAACCCATATCGCTCTCAAAAGTAGTTCCTAAACCAAAATCCTCATATCATCAATAAGAATGTTCTCTTATTAATAATCCAACCACATAAGTTTCAGTTTCAAATCAAATATTATGTAAAAATAAAGAATCATCATTGGGAAACACCCATTTGAGTACAATATAAATCCTAAAACTATGAAGGAACATTGAAAAAAATTAACCATTTTTTTTGACAAAAAAGTTTGAAGGAAGTGGAAAATTTATGTGGAATTTCCATAAAATCATTGTTCATTACATTTAATAATTGACACCCTAAACCACATTTAAAACCCAAATTTGTTCCCAAAGATGAATTCAAATGCGGAGAAGAAAAATTTATCAAATAATGATCAAAACGGATTTTCAATTAAGTAGATATATAACATGTCCAGTTTCTCATTGATGATTGAAGAATTTGTTCCACAATAACTAATGTACAATAGGTTCCCAAGCATGCACATGCATTATCATTGAAGAAAATATCAAATATTTTAAATATAGTTCAAAAAATATCTTGTAACTTGTGGGTGTACAATGAAAAGGGTTAAAGCATGACTAAATTTTTTGGTTCAAACAGATGTTATGTATAGTAGAAAAACGAATACTAATCACCCAAATAGATAAAAGCATATTAAAAAAGTCACAAGAACCATCCATTGTGTACCCCCAAAATTATTTTCACACTGTGGGTGGTTTTAATAACAATGAAATTCAATTTCATGTAGTGATGCACCAAAATTCCTTTTATGTTTTACTCTATTACAATAAGTTACAATTATTCATCAAATGGGGGGTGTGTAGAATATTTTAAGAATAATCTATGAAACAAATTTATAGCATAATTTCTAGAAAAAATACATGCATCAGACATTTAATATAAGAATAAATTTTAAGCAGCAACATATAAAGAATAATTTTTTAAATATAAAAGTCACGGACTCACTATTAGAAGTTTATCAATGAGTCACTGTTGAGATGAATCTATGACTGTAGTGGAATGGTGGGTCAAATGAAATTACAGTTAATTAACAATGAGTTTATTTATTAAAATGAAAGGAGAAAAAATATGAAAGGAAAAAATTATTAGAAATCATCCCAAAATTGATGTTTTCCATTAATTCTACAGCATGGGAACTCTACTCCCTTGTAAAAAAGCAGCATCATCCTAACACAAGAAACATGAACCAAAGAAGAGAACAAATAAATAGAAGGGAAAAAACAAAGCATGCCACATTTTTATTCAAACTAAAAAAATGAAATAACAAAAAGGGTAAAACTAGAACAATGGGTTGCATTCTATGTAGCACTAAGTTTAAAATTCTTTAGTAATTCATTATTAAGAATCAATTATCTAGCACGTTGAAAGAAACAAAGCCCTTGGGTTTTCCTTCAAAATAATGTTTAACTCATTTCCCATTAACCAGCATGTGATTGTTTTCATCACCTACAATTTCTACAGTTTCATTCTAATGTACTCTCATAACCATAAATGGTCTATACCACTTATACATAGGTTTTCCCATAAAGAGTTTGACTCTAGAGTAAAAGCGGAGGACCATCAGTCCATGTTTGAATTTATTGGTCTGAATGATAGATTCGTGAATGATCTTAGTCATCTCTTTGTATAATCATGATTTATCATAACTCTCTCCCCTTATCTCATCAAACTCACTCAACTCAAGAAATATCCTTTAACCAACACTCTTAAATTCAATGTATAAGGCCTTAACTACCCAATATGACTTATGTTAAAACTCTACAGGAAAATGAAAACAAATCCCAATCAAAATCCTATATAGAGACATGCCTATTGGGGTCCAGAAAAAAGTTATATATTCCCATAAAGCTTCATCCAATTTAAGATACCAACCTTTCCTAGAGTGTAAGATAGTTTTCCAAGAATTTGTTTCAACTCTCTATTTGACATTTCCGCCTGCACACTAGACTATTGATGGTAAGGATTTCAAGTCTTATTATCTCTATAGAGCTTGGTGTTATATTTGTGTTCAATAATGAGTCAAGTGTCAATATGTTTTCAACATGTGTACGAAAAGGTGACAATGGAATTTTTTCCATTCATTTACATTTTGATGCTTAAAGTGATGATTGTAATTCAGTGAAGATCCATCATTGATTGTGGAAGAATATTGTGAATCAATTTAGACGATTGATTTACCTTGTCCAATGTTCCAAAGACCTGTATCAATGTGATTCATGCTTTCACTATCTTGAATTACCCCATGAAATACACTATTACATGATTATTGTGAAAGATCCATCCACTAAATTTAAATGTATAATGTTTACAAATCAGAAAATTGTTTGAGTTAGTCCTCAAATTCTAATATATGTGTTAATGGATAACACATCCCTCACAACCAGGAGAAGCAAAGGATTATACTTCAGTGCATGAGGAATTAAAAAATGTTCCATTCATCATCCATTATTGGATCAGTGGAATTTATTGAAGATATTTGGGAATAATTATCTAAATGGAAAGGAATAAATGATGGTGTATGAAGAAAAAGAGAAGACGGAGAGGCCTTGACACATTTTATGGTGGTAATGCATCTTATTTCATGTTAGAATTTATGTTTAACATTTTTCTAGTCCATTTTTAAAAAGTATGACAATCATGGAGGCCAGCTGAGGACCTTATCTTCAAGCATATGCAGGACTCGAGGGTCAACCGCACCTGAGAGAAGCCCTCAAGGCCATCCCCACATGAGGCAGGTGTTCATGTCATGTATAGTTCTGTAGGTATGCACAGTGGTGAACTGGTACATGGCATGTGCATAGTGGGTTCTAGATCACGCTTGGAGGATCCAATGTGTGCTCTAATAGAGCACCCACAGAACACCAGTGTGGGGTGGCACTAGGAGAGGGAGCAGGAGAATTCTGATGATGTGCCACCATGACATTTTATTTAATAAAGCTGAAAATGTGGGATGTTTCGATGTGGGAAAGGTTTTAAAAATGCTGATGAAATCCTCATCATTCAACTAATCTCGCTACTAATCTGATCTACACACTCCATCCCATATCATACATTCTAATTTGGGTCGTCTATGATCAGTCTGAGCATATCCAACAATCGTGGCGTCATCTTCAACCTTTGACTACATGGAGATCAAACCAACACCATTTCTCGTCATCTCCACTAATGATGCACATTGATAGAGATTTTGACTACTTTTGATAATGAAATATCTTTCATGATGATTTTTTGGACGAACCAGGCTCAAGAATGCTTTAAATGATTCATGCATACATCAATATAATGATATTGAATGAGGACAAAGAAAATAAAGGTGAGAGGCCACATCATGTTTCTGGGGTGCTAAAAGATAATATTCTCTTGCATTTCAAAACAGATGCATGTGACTTTTTTGTGTGAAATAGTGAGTCTGCATTGAAGAGAAAATAACAGAGATATATGTTATATATATTAACCACATTTGAAAATATTCAATGTCAGATATCTCATCAATTCACAGAATTTAATCGTGTGGAATTTCACGAAATATTTGAATGTGAAAAAGACCAATTCCGTGTATATAAATAGAGGAGAAACAAAATGAGATGGGTAGTTGAAAATATTATGAGAGGATCTCTTTTTCCGAAAATCAGATCACCACACTACTTGGTTTCTGCATAACCGTTCTACAATAAGAAGAATGTACCACACATCCCTTGCACGTAGTGAAGAACTGCAGACCTCCTGGTTCATGAATGAACTCACAACTCTGTAAAATGTTCCTACAAGAATGCGATAGGTTCTTTGTACCCTCTTTGTGTCTTTGTGAGGGGAATCCCATGGGTAAAACAACTGGGGCCTCAGAACCCTTGTAGTGTTCTTACAAATACAGAACCAGAAACCTCCTTTGTTCTATTAAGGAGACCATCGTACACCTAAAGCATGAATGAGGATAACCTTGTGCCATCTAGTTTTCAATATGAGTAAGAACACACTCTAATTTTCATCTTTATTAAACACTATTTATAGAGGTTCATTTTTTGATAAAAATGACCCAAGGTTATGCATGATTAGTGTGAAATACCTCAAGATTTAAAAAGAAAGACATATGTGTAGAACATACCCATTCTGGTTTTACATGCATCCATTTGTTAAGATAATACCACAAACACACATTTACCCATTCAGATTGTGTGGGAAAGAAGAAGAAGAATTGATTTTGTGTGAAAAGAAAAGTGGAGAATTCTTGCATGATATGTGTGAATATCATGTATATGAGTTGAGAAACCCAAGTGTCCAAGAACAAGGTGAATCGTGAGAAACACTCATTGGGGATTAAATAAGACCCATGCATATACACATAAAATTAAATGAATTAAAAAAGAAATTATGTATGTTAAGACACAAAAGAAAAAATAATGAAAAAAGGATAAAGAGAAAAGATTATGTGTTTTTTCAAACTTTTTACCCATAGAGGTTTTCACACAAGTATGATCCAAAGGAAAAATGTGTGAATGCATGCATGCACATGCACACATAATGAAATAATAAAAATTTTTTGTGAATATGGTAAAATAATAGAAGACAATGCATGTTCAAATGCATGAGACCCACGCATGTAATCATGAATGAACACATGCATGTGTGAAAATTACTAAGATATCCCAGACAAGAAGTTTGGATCCTAATAAATTGAGGCATGAATTAAAGGATATTTGATACTAAATCCAGAAAAATTTAAAGAATATATTTTATCTGAGTATACAGTGTTTGAGAATCCAATAGGGAAGATGGAGTTGATATTGTACACAATTAATCATTCACACTTTAAGAGGTGGTGTGGACCATTTTCACACCCATAATTGATGTCATGTCATCATAAGAAGAAGGAATTGTTTTGTGATCATTGTTGAGACTGAGAACTGATCAACTCAAGAGATCAGAATTTTTGATCAAGGCCAACAGACCTTACCAATGGCAGTTAAATATTCATTAAGAGATACATAAGCAAGTGTGATTTAGCAATCCAATGTGGGAAGATCATAATATCATCTATACTGAATTAAATATGAACATAAATAATGAAGCTTCTTCTGTGACTCGAGAGCTAGAAGACCCCTGTGAGATTCAGGGAGGAGAAGATGTCCATAGTGGGACTCTGAAGTAGGCGAGTTGGACTTTGGTAACACTTGGGTAAGTAGTATAAAGAACCACTTATGGGACTCTAGAGAGATACAATGGGACTATGTATTGACAATTGCAATTACTAACCAAATTATAGTGGAGAATCTATGTTGGGTAGAATAACCAACATAGCAAGGAGTAGGTCTTTGAACCAAACCTTGTAAATCCTTGTGTTCAGAGCATTTACGTTTACAGCATCATTCGAGGTAAGGCTGAGATACACAAGTAGACTAGATTGAGGCTCAAACTTGTCATATTAGTTTAATTTAAAATAATCAATTAGTAAAAATATTAAACAGGATCCCCAATTCCCCCCCCCCCCCCGCATTGATTCACAATGACTTGGGCACATCAATTTATATCATAGAAAAAGTAACCTCTAAATGATCCATGGAATTCTTTATGAAGTGAATATTTTTGGAGATGACTGAACAACCTAAAATAGAGATATCTTCCATGACATAGAAAAATAGAAAGAAGAAACCTTCAAGGAAGATGAAGAAGAAGCTTACTACTAATAAGGAGACACATTCTTCTCAAGTTAATCTTAAAGGTACAACAAGTGATGATTAATTTTAATATTATGAATCATCAGATGAAGCCTGTTAAAGATGTGATGATGATAGATCAATTACTGATCCTCAATTTGTAGTCAAATATCATTTGAAGAAACACGATAGATAAGTGGAAAGACACATTGCTGTAACCATTACTACTCTTTAAGATGAAAAATTACAGCATGAAGAAGAAGCTAATTCCATAGAAGATGCATTGGCTAAATGGTTTGGAAAATCCAACACTCTCACAACACTACTGATCGAAAAGGAATAAAAAAATTCTCCTTGCAATAAAAGACATGCTCATGTTAATAAATAATTGCAGGGAAGGACTTGTGAGAAAGAATTCATTGAAATGGTATTTGTTGAATCTTTCCTTGTATTTGGAAAATTGCAAAAAGTCTCTATGGTTGTTAAAAATACTCAACTACAATACAAAGACAACTACATAAAAGATCTTGAAATCTTCTTCAAACAATTAAAAAATCTACATGAAGAACAAATGATAACACTGAAAAATTATTGGGAAAGTAAGCTGAGATTAGTTGAGTATGAGAATAACTTCCACAATATGAACTATTTAGAGCTAGAGGTGAAATTGAAGAATTAGTAATCACTCCAAGATGGAAAATCCAAAATAACTAGATGAAGGGATTCTTCCACTGAAGTTCACATTATGGAATATAATAACAATTTCATATCAAAGTAACCACTAATCCAATGGAAACATCCTCTATGAAGATGGTATCATGTAACCCAGTTATTTCTGTTTCTACTAATGCAATTACATCTACAATTATAGGTTTCATGCCAAAATCTAGGAAATTTTGGATTAATAAAAATGTCAATACATCCATCAAAACATCAATATTGGATTCTAGAATGATATAGAAGAGAAAATCTCAAAAGGATTCTCCAAAGAAAGAAATATAGTTCTAGAAAAAAACTAAATATTCCCAGACTGATACTACAAGTAAAAGAAGGAGATTTGTGGGATATTGTTGGTACTATTGGAAGTTTGGGCATCATGCCAAAGATTGGTTGCATAATATGTCAGCATATGAAAATTGTGGAAGGCCTACATTTAGGGAAAGTAGATGTGAATAAATAAAACATCCTATAAAGAAAAGGGATAAAACACAGATGAAGAAGAATCCTTATATCAAGAAAATATTTTAATATCTTGATGAACTCCGTGATAATTGAAATAGATGTGGTCACAATTATGATAAGTATTGGTTTAGTCCATCCATGAGTCATGAATATGTTAATAAAATCATCGACCACTAAAAAAGTAGGCAAAAGGAAAAAATAATTGAAAAGTATTCTACTGGGAACATGAAAAACATTAAAGTCAAGAAAACTATGAAGAAAAATATTCCCAAGAAGAAGTTCAGAACTAATTCCAAGAATTTCATCTCAACCAAGAAAAAATTCTCCTATAATGGAAATAATTGTCATACCATAGATCACTATAATAAATCCATGGACATTAATGGAAGCATGCTAACACTACCAGTAAGATCAATCCAAAAGAATATGAGATTGACTAAATACATTCCCGATGATAATCATTATAAGTTTACTTTGAAAGGTAACTTGAATACAATGAAGAAGCGATGAGGAAGCTCCAAATTAGAAAATGGTAAGAAGTATTGTTTAGTTATCTATCTGAATCAATTGAAAATTTCTACAGAACTACAAATAGCTGAAAATGAAGTACTAGATAAAGCTAAGGAAAAAGGAAATCATGTCCTTCCACAAGAAGGAGAATTCTATTTTCATGAGAGCTTGTCAGCACATGAAAACCATATTACCTCACAACAACTGTGTGGATGGTGCAAGAAGGCTAGACATCATGAAAACAAATGTTTAACTATTTTACCAGCCCAAATAGATAAAATTAAACAACATGCACCAATATAAGCTACTTCACTACTAATGAAGTGAGAATAAACAATCCACAAAATTTGAAGGTGAATGTATGTAAACAATCCATATTGAAAATTAAAATGGAAAAATCCAAATTGAGAGGATACAAGATCATGAAGAGTATGAGAAAATTTAGAGCTACATGGAATAGAGTTCTTGGGTTGAGAGAAAATTATAAGCCCCATTGCATTAATTATGAAGCTCAAAAGTGTTCCATCTTATTACCTTATATATTTTTTGTATATTTGTGTTTTCATTATAGGGAATTGAAGATGAATGTATTCCTCAAAATTATAATTGAATAAAAAAGAAGTAAACTAGAAGTTGGACTCATTATTCATGATTTGATAATTACTTGATGTGTTCCACATTTTAAGATTATCTATATGAATATCTTGAAGATCATCTGATGTTTATTTTCCTCCAAGAAAAATAAAAGAGATTGGACCCATTTAGGGGGAGAAAATATGAAGGTGGTGATATCAAGGATTATGACCTAACAAATCTTGAAATTCATATCCTCTCAAGAAGATAAAATTAAGGTCTTCCTATCACACTTTTATACCTTGTTCCTAATTGAATTTATAATATGAATTAAGGGGGAGCTTCGGATTGATTAAAAGACAAGATGAAAGGGGGATCATTATCTTTTCAGTTGAATTTTTAATGTGTTTGTTGAAGTATGTGGAGGATTTATAATTTCATTGATAAATCTGATTATATTCACTCCATTGGTCAAGAATTGAACCATCCTGAGAATGATATCACATTTATGGTTGTTTATGGATAGCATTGAAAACCTTGGTCATATCACTCTTGTTTTTTACACTAGGGTAGCCCAAGTAGACTTAGAGTTGATTTACTAAGGGCTCTTTTCTATGTCAACCATGTGAAATCATCCGTCACTCAAAAATATTATTGAAGATATTCCTCGAATAGAGGAGGTCATGTTTTTAATAGACCACACTACACCTTTGCATTTGGTTACCAATAAGGGGGAGAAAATCCTCACACACATATTGACCCATTGAAATTGTGCTAAAGTAATATTGACAACATAATACAAAGTGGTATATTGTATATCATGGTGATGCATTTGTTATCAATAAGGAGTCAATTGTCAATAAGATTTCAATATGTGTATGGAAATATGATTATGGAAGTTGTGGAAAAAATTGAAGTGCTGATTCTTAATGTGGTGTTAGTAATTCAATGAATATCCCACATTGATTATGTAAGTTGATTTATTGAGCATGTCCAATGTTCCAATGACTTGTATCAATGTGATACATGTTTACACCATCATGAAGTACCCCATACAATATTCTATTTCATGATGAAAGTGAAATAACCTTCCATTTAATTAAAATGGATGATGTTTAAAAATGAGATGATTGTTTGAGCTAGTCCGAAAAGTCCAATATATATGTTAATGGAGAACAAATCCCTCACAAAAATAAGAGAACCCGGGCTATAAGTAGGCATCTAGAAGGACACACCCAACACATGCGGCCAAAATAGATGCTGATGTTGACAAGCTGCTCAATTCCCACTTCATATGGGAGGTCCAATATCCAGTTCAGATGGTAAACACAGTCCCTGTCAAAAAGAAAAATGGATCTATTATAATATGCATTGACTTTAGGGACCTTAATCGGAATTTCCCAAAAGATAACTTCCCGGTCCCGATATCAAAATTATTGATCGATGCCACAAAAGGATCTGAAGCCCACTCTTTTATGGATGGCTATTATGTATACAATCAAATCCAGATGGACCAAGGAGAGAAATATGCTACTTTTTTAGGGTCTCTTTGGGGTTTTCCTATTTTAATGTTATTCTCTTTGGTCTAACGAATGGTGACACCACATATCAGTGCATCATGCATCGCATCTTCAATCCCTTCTAGGGAAAATTCTTCAAATGTTGTGTCGAAAACCGGGTGGTTAAATCATGACAGCATTCAAACCACCTAGCTGAGATTGAAACTATCTTCAACAAATTTTTATAGCCCAATTTAAAGATAAATCCCCTTAAATGGACTTTTGGCTTTTCCTAGGGAAAATTATCTGGCTTCTTCGTACACCATCATGGCATCGAAGTTGACCCTGAGAAGGCAAAATCATTTCTTGGAATGTCCCCACCATGCAACCTTAGTGAGTTGATAGGACTCTAAGGGAACATCACCTACATTTGGGGCTTTATAGATAACCTTTCAGGTAAATGGTTAACTTTCACCAGGATCATTAAAAATGAGTTATTTTTTATTGGGATAATGATTTTCAAAAAGCGTTAGATAATATTAAATGATATCTCCTAAGACCACGAGTGCTTGAGCCAAAATTTGAGGAGAGACTGCTCATTTTGAATGTAACATTCCCAGAACAGTCATTTGGTAGCTTCCTTGGGTAGAAGAATGATTCTGACAGTGAGAAAATCCTATACTACCACAGACGGACAATGATTGATGCTGAAACTCGGTATTCGAAAATTGAAAAGAACATCCAAGACCTAATCTTCATAGTTCCGAAGCTCAATAATTACTTGTAGCACCATGATTTCCACATTGTCTCTTGCTACAACTCACTCAAATATATCCCCAACTGTCCCATCCAAAATGGCCAACAATCAAGATGGGTGGTCATCTTACAACATTTTGACATACGTTATGTGGCCCAGAAGGCTATCAAAGGCCAAGAGTTAGAAAACATCCAGGTTGATCTCCCCTCGTAAGGAACACCACCATTGATTTTAGAACTTCCATATGAACAAATATTTTATATTCAAGAAATCCCCCAGGCAAGGGATCTGTACTTCGTCGGTGCTTCCTGAGGCCCGATAGGAAAAATGATGGAGGATCCAAAGCTCAACAAAGTGGGTGAGGGGTTATACTTGTATTCCCTAAAAAGGTCATCTATACTTACTCATTCATGCATTCATAAGGGTTCACAAACAATGAATCAGAGTATTAGGCCTTCAATGCATGCCTAGATTTGGAACTCCAGTTGCGATCCAGAAACATAAAAATAAAGGGTGATTCGGAGCTATTCATCAAACAGGTCAATGATGACTATGCTTTCAAGAAGGAAGTGTTGGATCCCTTGATGAACCATGTTCAAGCACTAATGGTACAATTATCATCAAAACCAATGTTTACTTATGTCCCATGATCCCAAAATTCTAAAGCTAATGATTAGGAAAATGTGGCCACAACCTTGGCCGATCCCAATCAAGATTAAACAATCATTAGTATTGCTCACTATCAGATGGTATTTCCATTCATCCAACGCAATAATGAGGAAATCAATGAAATTATTCCCATTCATGAGCCTTATGGTCATACCACCATCTAAATGACACCCAATACAAATTAACATCGGAATGGGGAACACCCACCAGATAGGGATGGAAGGGAGCAGGTCTAAATACGAGAAATCAACCATGTCCTATATAATGTTATAAACCAAAAAAAGAAAATTTACAAACGAGGCCTTGACAGAGTCCTTCTTAGGTGAAATGAGGGAGAAGAAACATCGCCTGTCATGAACGAGGTTCATGTCGGGTAATGTGGAGTGCACCAATCAGCAATCAAGCTCTCTCACCAAATCTAAAGTCTTGGATATTACTGGAAGAATATGATATAGGAGTGTTCTACATTTACTAAAAATTTTCATTCATATCATGTTCATGTCAATTTCATACACTGCCCCCTGGGGTTACTTAATACAGCTAAGTACTACTGACCATTCATCACCTAGGGGATAGATGTAATGGAACCATATCCTCCGGCTATAGCCAGACATTTCAAGTTGAAACTCATGTTCACCAACTTATTTTCCCAATGGATCAAGGCCATACACCTTAATGATGTTGGTCAAAAAACATCATTAGCTTTGTGAATGGAAAAATCATCACCATATTTGGTGTCTCTCATACAATACTGATGGAAAACAACACCAACTGCTGCTCTACTGAGTAGGAAAAGTTATACAAGGATTATGGGATTAAATCCAACTGTTCATCCTACTACGACGTAGTGGCCAATGATCAGATATAGGATTTCAACAAGAATAAGTCCCACATACTTCAAATGGTGGTCAATAAAGATAAGAAATCGTGGCCAGACAAGAACCTTCATGCTTTGTGGGCATACCTGACCATGACCTGCAGTGCCACAAGGGAATCCTCGTAATCCCTAGTATACAAGGGAGAGGCCGTTCTACCCATATAAATCCATTTTATATCACTTCATGTAGCCATTTGTGATCGACTGTCCATGGCCATGAAATCACAGAGATGGTTTGATGAGTACGAGTAGCTAGATGAAAAAAGGCTTCACACTCTGCACCATTATAAAATCTACCTAAACTGGATTGCAGGAGCCTTCCACAAAAATGTTTTCCTTCGATCATTCCTTATGGAGAAATGGTTATAGTCCTCATAACCCCAATGATACTTGGAAATAATCCCCCAAAGCTTGAACCAATGTTAGAAGGACCATAAGTCATACATAGGGTCTATTCCAATGGAGTATACACTATGATATCAATGGAGGAACAACTCATCATGACCACTAAAAATGAGATGTTCTTGTAATGGATAAAACATACCTCACAACAAGGATAATCCATGAATTATGCTTTAGTGAATGAGGAATGAAGAATTGATCCATGAATCATCCATGATTTTATTAAAGGACTGTATTGATGATTATTAGGATTCATGATCTAAAAGGAAAGGAATAAATGAAGGTGGATGAAGAATAATAGAAGAGGGAGAGGCCTTGACACATCTTAAGGTGTCCATTCATCTTATTCCATGTTAGTAATTATTTTTATCATCTTTATGGTCCTTTGATAAAAAATAGGCCAGCTATAGAGGCTTGCTGAGGACCTCATCCTCAAGTACATGCAGGACCCAAGGGTCAATCATGCCTTTGGGAATCCCTTAAATCTTTACCCACATGGGGAAGGTGTGGGGGTCGTTTATAAGGCTACATGAATACGTATTGGTGATCCCGTGCATGGAGAGTGCATATTGGGTGCTTGAGCGTGCCCGTAAGAGGCAGAGTGGGTGCTAAGAGCGTTCCCTCAAAACACCGATGTGGGACGAGTTTTAAAAGCACAAATATAATCCTCATTGTTCATCTAATCTGGTGACTAATATGAGACACACACTCCATACCACGTCCCTAATTCTAATCTGTGTCGTCCATGATCAATACGATCTAATTCAACGGATGTGGCATCAACATCAACCTTCGATCATGTGGAGAGGCACCCGACGCTGCTGCTCCCCATCACCACTACCGATCCTCCATGATCAAGCTCCTATCCACAATTGATGATGAAATATTTTGTATGATGATCATTCAAGTTATTTTAACTCATTCTTGTAGTAAACTTTTCATGCATACATCGGTATAAAGATATCTAACATGGATGACGAAACTGAAGGTGGAAGGCCACATCATGAAACCTAAGTGTTGAAAGGGAAGCCTTGCATGTGTTCTTGAATGCATGCACGTGATTATTTCACATGGAATAATTAGTCTACATTGAAGAGAAAAGACCATAGAGATATGTGGGATATCTCATCAATGTTGGAAAATATTTAATGCCAGAGATCTTGGTAATTAAATGAATTGAATCAGGTGGAATTTCACAGAAGATTTGAATACAGAAAAGGCCTAAACCCTACTTATAAATATAAGAGCACCGAGCCAATAAGGGTTGTTGAATATATTAATTGAGTCAATAATTTCCCAAAAAATAGAGTATCACACATCATGGGTTCCTCGTAGCCTTGCTATGCGAGGAAAACAGCCCCACACATCCCTGCGCGAAGAGGAGAACTGTGAAACTACAGGTTCGTGAAAGAGCTCGCACCTCAATGTGATGTTCCCACAAGCACATGATTGTTTCTTTGAACCCTCGTTGTGTCTTTGTGAGGAGTATCACATGGGTAAAAGAATTGGTGCCACAACACCGTTGTTTTTATCATGTGATGATAGATCCAAGAAGATCCTTGGTTCTATGATGGAGACCCTTGTGCACTCGAAACGCGAATGAGTAGAAACATGTGCCCTCCAGTTTTCATGAAGAAGAAGAACACACTCATATTTTCATCTTTAATAAATATTGTTTGTAGGGGTTTTATTTTTGACGAAGATGGATCCAAGTCGATGCATGGTTTGCATGAGATACCTCGAGATTTAAGAAGAAATACCCATGTTCAGAACATACTCGTTCAGGCTTTACATGCCCCCTTTTGAGAAGATAGACCCACACACACCCATATACCCATTTGGATTGTGTGGGAAAGAAGAATAAGAAGAGATTGTGTGTGCATAGAAAAGTAGAGAATTTATGCATAGTGCACATGAAAATCATGTGTATGTGTTGAGACACCCAAGTTTCCATGAACAAGGTGAACCATGGGCAACACTCATTTGGGGTTGTTGAAGACCCATGCATAAACACATATAACTGATTGAATTAAATAAGTCATTTTGTGTGGTTCTTAGACCCAAAAGAATAAGAGAAAGAGAAAAGGATAAAGAGAAGATATTTTGTGGGTGGTCAAAGTGTTTTACCCAGAGAGTTTTTCATACAAGGATGAAAAAAAGGTCGTGTGCATGCATTCATGCATGCACATGATCACATAAAGAAAGAATCAAATGTGTGTGTGCATATTGAGAAAAGAAGAGAAGATAGTGCATGTTCAAAAGAATGATACCCATTCATTAAATCATGCATAAAAACATGAGTGTGTGAAAATAACTAAGATATATAAGACAAGATTTTTGGATCCCTGGAAATCGATGCATGAAGTAAATGAGATTTGAGACTGAAGCAAAAAAAAGCTAAAGAATATCTTGTATCTGAGTATATTGTCTTTGTGAATCCAATAAGGCAGACATAGCTGATATTATTCTGAATTATTCTAACATTATTGAAGAGGTTTTGTTCCCCATTTTCACTCACATAAGTGAGGTAGGATCTTCATCAGAAGATGGAATAATTTTCCAAGAATTTTTGTAACTGAGAACTGATCAACTCAATTGATTGGAATTATTGAGCAAGGCCTTCAGTCCTTACCAATGGATGTTAATCATTCTTGAAGAGATACACATGAATGTGTGATTCCGAATTACTATGTGGGATGATCAAAATATCATCAATAGTGAATCAAAGAAGAAAATAATGAAGTAAGCTTCTCATGTGACTTGAGAACTAGAAGACCCTTGTGAGATTTGTGGAGGATAATAAGTCTTCATTGGGACTTTGAAGTGGGCTAATGGGACTCTAGTAACACTATGGGAATAAGTATAAATAACCTCATGTGGGAATCAATAGAGATATATTGAAAATCTTTATCGTCCATTATAATAACTAACTGAATTATAGTGGAGAATTTGTATTGGGGTGAATAACCAACAAATCAAGGAGTGGGTATTTGAACTAAACATTTTATATCCTTGTGTTTAGTGCCTTTAAATTTAGAGCATAATTAAAGGTAAGGCTAAGAGACACAAGAAGGTATATTGAGTATTTAACTATCGACGGAGGTTTAATTGAAATGAATCAATTATCAAAAATATTTAATGGGGTCATTGAATCACTGCCTCACCCTTTCAGTGATTCACACTCCATCCAATGTCTCGATGCATTTATTTCTTATTGATTTTTTTGATAATACACCTTTCAAGGGGTGACGTGGAACCTTTACAAGGCCCATATATGTAAGTATTACATGGCCTGTAGGGATTAGAATAATTCATTTCACATAGGCTTCAAACATTACATACAAACCAAACTAAATACTTGGAACTACTACTCCCCAGCATCTTATCATGAAATCAAGATATCCACTTTCGCATGGTAGTTTCGCAAGGCTTTCATGTGAATGCACAGGCTTGTCCTGATGTTAGGTGCCATACCAACTCATTCTTGCAATCTGTTTAGCTTCTTCTATGTTGAAAGCTCCTTGCTCATCCTCATTCTAAATCTTATTCCTTGTAGGTTGTCTTGTTTGCATCTTCACATATGGTTTCCTGAAGTCCTTGAGGCAGCACGAAGGCCTTAATGACCCGAAGGCCTGGGTGGCCCGAAGGCCTTAAATGACTCAAGGACTAAATTTGTGGCTTAAAGGCCCAAACGGAGGAATATTCCCATCTGCAACAGTGCCAAATTGTTCCTGCTATAGTACACGATATTGTACTGCTATAATACATTATATAGTACTGCTACAGTACCTAGAAATTATCCACCACTTAGACTTGATCACTGGTCTCCAGGATGCACTTATGGAGTCCTCACCAACTAGGCTGAGGTTCATGTGCTCTATGTGATTCACATTGATCTGGGAACTTCAAACACAATCATACTTTTAAATCAAATCCTTAAATTGGTTTTTTTAAATGTGTTATATTATTACTGATAAAGGATTTGGGAACAACAAATCTTGAAAGGATATTCTTTTTTCCAAATTTTATAAAAAAATTGTCTTGATTATTGGGCCGTTATACTTCATCGTCCCACTTATACACATAATCTAAAGCAACAAGAATAATATCATTCCCATGAGATGATGGAAATGGACCCATGAAATATAAACCCCAACCATAATAAATATACACTTCTAGAATAACTATTTGAGGTAACTCATTTTTTCTACCCACATTTCCTAACCATTTACACTTGTAACAAAAAACTAAAAAACACCAGTAATCCTTAAAAAAGGTGGTCCAATAAAAAAAATTGGAGGAATTTCTTAGCTGTCTTTGGCCACCATGGTGACCTAACCACGATGAGGAGTGAGAAATTTCAATAATAGGAATCATATCTTACTCCAGAATACACCACATAATAATACCATCATCACTTCTCCTAAAAAGGAAACGTTCATCCCAATGGTAATAAATAAGCTTAGAAATAAATTTATTCTTTTGGTTATTAGATAGAACATTGGGAAATACCCCTTCAACCAAGAATATGGAAAAATATGCATACCATATAGGCTTCATGATTGACACAATGAGTAGTTTTTCATTAAGAAAGGAATCATTGATATCCCTTGGATCATAATATTGGGAGTGCAGAATCATAGATAGGTGATCCAAAACTATGTTTGTACCTCCCTGCTAATCCCTTATTTCTAAATAAAATTCATGTAGCAATAAGATCTTTCTAATCAGCCCACATTTAGTTTGTTTCTTCGATATCATGTAATTTAAAGCAGAATAATCAGTGAAAATGATGACTTTGGAACCTATCAAATACTACCAAAATGTATCTAGATAAAACACAATAGCTGGAAAATTCCTTTTTAGTTGTGCTGTAATTTCATTGAGCCTCACCAGGAAACTAGCTAGAATAATACACCAAATGTATCTTAATGTCTCCCCTTTTTTCAAGGAAAAAACCTACAACCATGTCACTATCATGACACATATGTTAAAAATGAGTTTCCAATCAGGTGCAGTTATAATAGGTGATGTAGTTTGTTTTTATTCAAGCAGATGGAAATATTTCAAACAGTTTTCATCAAAATTGAGTGGTGCATCCTTGACCAGCAAGAACACATAGGCATAGTTGTTTTTTATAAGTTTTTATAAACCTATTAAATAAATTGTCATTCACTAAGAATCTTATAACACCATTTGCATTTTTAGGAGGTGTTAATATTTGAATGACTTCAATATTTGCAGTATTAACTTCCTGACCACTCTTTGACAATTTATGACCTAAAAAAATACCTTTAGTGTCCATGAATTGAGACATTTCCCAATTAATCCCATGTTTGGTTTTAATGAATATCTCAAAAACTAACTGAAAATTTCTTAAACAAGTATCAAAAGTACTACACGCAAGGGAGAAATAATCCATTAATACCTCAATGATTCTCTCAATAAAGTCTGAGAAGATAGAAATCATACTCCTTTTAAATGTAGATGAATCTCCAAACAACCCTAATGGAATCCTCCTATAAAATAATTTCCCTATGTGGTATGTGAATGTAGTTTTCTCTTGATCCTATGGAGAAACAGAATTCTAGTTCTATAAATAATACCGATCCAGAAAATAGAAAAAATCATTTCCAGCATGCCTATAATGAATTGGATAAAGGAAGGGCACTGGAAAATGGTTCTTCCTAGTCGATGTATTCATCATCCTATAATCAATACAATCTATCCATTTTGTGTATTTTCTAACATGTATTTCTTAATTATTTTATTCTTGGCAATAATGAATCCTCCCTTCTTTGGGAAAACATAGACATTGTTTAACCAAGTGATATCGGAGATAGGATAGATTATACTAGTGTCAAATAGATTGATCAGTTTCTCTCTCAAAACATCATTCATGTTTTAATTTATAATTTTTTTGAAACTCTTCCCTAGGATTATGATCGGGCTCCATAGGAATATTTTCTATGAAAACTGAATGACTATTACCTTTTATAACATCTATGGTCCACCCTATGGCACATTTGAAATTTTTATGAACATTTAGAAATCTCTCATATTTATTTTCATTATTCTCAGTAGATATTATAATAAAAAAAGTTTAATTGTTAACTATGAATGAATATTTCAAATGTGCATGAAGTGGTTTCAATTCAATAATTGGTGGTTTTTTACAAGAATAATGATTCTTCGGCCTAGGAGGACCATGTTGTTCAAATTATTTATTGAAAAAATTATGAACAGATGAATGATTTCCAATATCTAGCGCACGTTCAGAGTTAACAGTGGTGTTGTACAATGTGGAAAACACATTATCAAGAATTTCCATATCAGAATTTTAATGACTAATCAAATAGTAATCATCAAGTAGTCTCAAAATATCTCCATCAAAATCAAAAAAAATCTCAGTAGTGTTGGTGAAAATATATTAACTATCAAATTCTATAAAAAAAAATCTCATATGTTTAGAAATTTAGGACTCTCCATGAGTAGAAACTCGATAGTTGTCCAGATCTGGATAACATTTCATATTCTCTACTTGAGTAGAATTTTTAGCTATTGAGACAAGATTGTTAGGATTTTTAACTTCCAAATGAATTTCTTCAATAGTGGAATGTTTTTTAGATTATTTAATGTTTTAATATGAACATTCAACTTCTAACGACTTTACCATTTAACAGTTTTAGGGATTGTTGGTCCTGTCACATTTTTGAACAAATCAAACTCTTCTGGTTGTTATCCAATTTTGAATATAAGATTACCTTTATACACATAAATTATAGAACCTCCTATGTCCAATAAGGGCGTAACTAAGATGATGGAACCTCTTGATCACACTCTATATCAAAAATTAACAAGTCAGTAGGAAAAAATAGATTGCATACCCTAACTAAAAAATCATCCACCCTACCCAGGGGATTAGTGAAACAATGGTAAACTAATTTAAGTATGATTGTGGTGGGTTGATGATCTCCTAGCATCAATAGTTGAAATAGTGAGTATGGGAGCCGGTAAATAATGGCACCTAAGTCCCAAAGGCAGTTGATCTGATAGAAATTTCCTAGGGTGCAAGGTATAACAAAACTACATGGATATCTCAATTTACGTGGGATTTTATTTTTGACTACAGCACTATACTTGTTAGTGAGCCTTTATGTAGAAAATTATTTAAGGGTACATTTATTTGAAATTATTTTCTGAGATATTTAAAATAATAAGGTATTTTTATTAAAGCTCGAATGAATGGAATATTCATTTGAAGTTTATTAAGGACAACAAGGCATTGAAGAAGATTATCCTTGATGTTACATTGAGGATTTAGTTTCTCAGGGAAAGGGAAGGTTGGGGGAAAATATTTAAGAAGAGTAGGATATTCCCTCACCTATTCATAAATTTTTTATTTTCCTTTATTCTTTTGATTTTAGAAGAATATTCATTATAATAATGAAGTGAAAAATTAATATATTGATCATTTAAAACAGTTTTCATGGTTTCCAAATTGTGTACAAAGAATATTTCTATTTCCAAAATAAAACGGATTATCATTTTGGGAATTTTTAACTCTTTTCAGCAATAGTTTGAGTATTCATCCAACCTCTAGTGACTATAGTCTGGATATTCTCCCACAGATTCCGTTCTGTAGTACCGGGAAACCTACCTTTGTCCCTAGAAGCTAAATCTATAACAAATTGTCCAAGCTTTGTTTCCATATTCTGTATCCTAACATCAATTTCCATTTTATCAGAATCATATTTGTTTTCATGTTTATTCATTTCATTCATGAATCTTTCTTTTTGAGAGTACATTTTATTCAAAATTAGATACAACATAGAAGACATTTGGTTATCCTTATTTCCTTGAGAATTTTAAGATTCACCCATTCGATGATTTTGAAATTTTGGTCTTGGTTGTTTCTAATAACTATGGTTAGTGTATAGCATAATTGAAGCTTGATCTTTCCAGGAAAATTTTGTATGGTTCCTATAGCCTTGATTGTAATTTTGGAAAATGGATCTTCTCTTTGAGGCATTCCGGGATCATAATTGACAACATTTGAGATTTCTTATTTTTTGGATGGAATATAAATGTTAGGTTATATGTTTTTAGAATGGCCAAACATTCCTCATTCTGAACATTGTACTTTAAGTGATTGATTGGTATTTTTATAGCCTAGTTGGTTGGCAGATTGTTACAAATTCTGGTTCACTAAATATTGAAGTTGATTTTTTATTTCATAAATTTGGGGTTGATTTTCATTTATTGGACATGTTTTTGGGTTTCTGTTAATTTTTTTTCTTATTCAATTCTTATGTTGAGAGTTTAGTTTAGGATTATTAAAGATTTGTCCCAACTATTATATTATATTTTCATTGTAATGATCGTCAGCAGCATGGTAAACGAGGTTCTATCTAGAGGAGGATAACCCTTCATATAAGGTATCCATGAGAAGGTGATATGGGAGTTGATTATGGGGTAACGTCCTATACAGGCCCCTATATCTATCCCAGGCATCATGGAAAGCTACTCCATCCTCTTAATAAAAGCATGTGATTTTTGTTCTATGTTCTCCATTTAAACATTACGTATAAAATTACATTTTGAATGAGTTGTACAAATGATCCTAGTTTTCAATAATATTATCACCTACCCTCAAAACTCAATTCCTAGCATTCCCTAAATAAAAAAATGGAAATACACTAATTCATAGATCATTCTCAATATGTCCTACAACAGGTAACTACAACACAGTATTGCAGAAATATATAATGAAGGAAAGAGAGGTCTCATTTGAGATATCATTGAATACAAGAAGTTTTAAAATGTGGGACTGTTTTAGCTCATTGTTTCTGGATGTGAGACTAATTCTAACAGAAGAAGTGTCAATTGAAAATTGAGGGACATAGAACACCCTCATCCTAGGCCTTTCATTCTCTAAGAGGTCTAGATGGATTTTAAAGTTATTATGAGGGAATCTATTATCTATGTTCTCTATTTCAATTTTATTCTTCTTTCTTATAGTAGTAAAATGTTTTTCTATTTCCTTTTTTAGTGGAGTTAGACTAACAACATAGTTTCTTATGCTCATGCAATGGGTAACAACAATTGAATTTAGCACAACAGTGAGCAGTAACAGTGGTAATACAAAATTAGAAAAATGACAATGAAAATATAATGGAAGTAACAGTAAATGTATCTATATTGAATTTTCATAATTTAATAGAACAATTTTTTTTAATTTTTTTCAAAATGATGGAATTGTTTTGTGTTTTTTATGTGAATAGTTTTTTAAAATTTTTAAAAAAGAACTGGCTCGTGCCCTCCCCCGCAACAACGCCAAAACATGACATGACCATCATTAAAGTCGATTCAAAATTAATTTTTTTTAATGACCAACACACTACATTATAGTGGATGGTATGGTCAAACCCATAAGGAAGGAATTGTGTCCACATTTCGTCTAAAACATTTCAAAAATACCCATTGTTGTTAGAATAGGGGATAAAGATGGTTTTTTATCATTTTTTTAATGTATTAAAGTAACAACCCTTTATTTTTTGTTATATTTATCTAAACATTTATGAAGCGAGAAATAGAATGAAACACTATGTAAGAGAAATACAGAATGATGGTTAACGAACAATAAGAATAAAACACCCGTGGAAAAATCTAATCTAATGGTTTTAAAAGGATTCCTCATCACTGTAATGTTTTTACAACGTACCACTGTAAAAGAATAACTTATTTCCCTCTATAAGAGATAAGTCACTCAGGTTGAACATTTTTGGAGTTCGTAACTCCAAGAATGCTCAACTACTAGATTACAATTAGTAAATGACAACAAAACCAACTCTCTCTGAGTTTTGATGTTTTAAGAATTAACACTTTTAGAAAATGCATCCACGGCCAGTGTCGCCAAATGATTGTAGATGTTAAAATTAAAATCAAGTGGTATGATGTAAATGTATGAATTCAGAATTGATCTTGCCAATCAATTCTGACTGCATTCATATGAATGTGATAAGGTAGAGAAGAAATAACTAGAAAATCTGAAAATTTCCTCCAAATCGAATTATTTAGCTAACAATCATGTTCAATATCAATTTAGAAATTGAAAACATTCTATAATAGAGTAAAAAAATTAAAATAAATTGTGATGTTGAACTCTCCATGTGATGTTATAATCTTGTACTCCATCGAATCCAGGGCTACCCACATGGTCTCAAAAATCTACTCAAATGATCTGCTCTACTACGGATGATATGTCGAATATCCGAATGAATTTATAACCATTTTTTCATGATGCTTCTATTTTTTAATACCTCTGTCATCTACTGCATTGTCACCATTTGATTCTACCTACACAAATTGTTATTTCATGGTTTCACCGCACACCTTCATTTTTTCACTCAACACATGCCACTTTTACTTCTCTCTGGTAACGTACTCCTTGTGAGTTAGTTGAATGTATCTGGATGGGGTTTTTGTCACATGAGTGAATCTTCAAATTAGAGGGAATGAAAAAAAATTAAAAACCAAAAAGAATATTTTTATTATTTTAAAATAAATCTTATATTACTTTTTAAAATTTTAATTGTTGTAAATTAATAAATATTTTTGTTGATATTTATTATTTAATTTTATATTTTTATTTATAGGACTTTTATCAATTATAAAATTATATTATTAAAGAAGAATTCTAATTATATTATTTAAATATTACTAATAGATATTCTTTTTACTTAATTAAATATTATGATCATAGTTATTAGATTATTATTAATTCTTTAATTAGATAAAATTATTATGTTTTTAATTTAATATTATGTATTTGGAATATTTTACTAAATTATTATTTTGATATTATAATTTTATTAATTATTTTATATTAATTTTTTAAATATATTATTATTATTATTATTCTAAATTGTTTATAAAAGTATAATTACTTTAAAATAATTAATTTTATTTATATGTTATTATTCATTGTAATATTTATTATTAATTTGTTATAATATTTTTTTTATTATAATTATTTAAGATTATAGTTATTATTAATATTTAAGTTTAATATATTATATTTTATAATTTTGTGTTTATTTTTATTTTTATTATTTATTTATTTAATTTAATTATAATTTAGTATAATTATTTTTATTTTGGTTTATCATTTTTTAGTTTTTTTATTTTAGTTTTATTCTATTTTTTGTGTTTCTTCCCCCACACTTTTCACCTCCTCTCTAGCGTAATATGGTAAGGGGGGTTTGATTATGGTTTCATTGAACAGAAACCGATTTAGGTTTAGCTAGATGGTGGCTCCGTCTCATCCATCAGCAATGGACCAGTTCGATTTAGGGTGGCAATGACACTCCTCAGGTGTGATAGAGCATAACATGGCTCACCTCCTCCATTAGTCTTGCAAGACCCCTTTCATCAGCAGACAGTGGCACGACCCTTTTCTCACAGCGACAACGGTTGTTAGCAATAAGGTAAATTAGGGTGTGCGGCTCATCTGGATAGTAGGAAAGGGGTTGATAATGATGGCTTCGGTAGGCGGTTCCTCTCTCTGGCTAGGTGGGGAATGACTCCTTTAGGAACGATCTATCAAAAGGAGGCCAAATTTGATATTTACATGTATTCTTCGATTTAATGTGGTACTGAAATTTTCTTTTTTTTTGATGTTTTAATTTTGGGGTTTGATTTTAGGGTTTTATTTGGGTTTGTTTTGATTTGGGGTTTGATTTGACATTTTGGGGTTTGATTTTGATGTTTTGATATTTACTCGAGTCACCCATGAAAGAGGGTTGTATCGTTGAGTGGTACGTCTGACCTATAGTTATCGGTGAGACAAGACTGAAGGTGTTGTATCGGTAGCAGGGAATGGTCTGAAGCATCAGTCGCCCCGATGAGGCACATTGGTTTCGGCGGCACCGATGACGCACAATTTAATTTGAGACAATAAAATGAATCAATTAATAAAATTAATTTAATCAATTAACAAATAAAAATACATAAAAACACAATTACATTAATGAACCTTAATCTAAGACATCAGTAAATTAAAAATATTAACCGGTTAAATTAAATAAAACGTAAAGCTATAAATAAAAAAACTAAATTCAAAATCTAAAATAAATTCAACTAAATAAATTAAAACCAGATTAAAATATTAATTAATTAAATTAATTTATTAACTATTAAAATCATTAAAATAAAACTACAACAACTAAATTAGACACCAACATATACATTTATCGGTAGTTGGGTGAGATAGGTATAACTATCGGTGAGACATGACTTTCCGACAGAGTATCAATGAGTCAAAAACTAAATAAAAATGGGAAAAGTATAAAATTAGACACTGACAGTTATTGATATTAAATTTTTTACTAATTTTATTAATTTAAAATATTAAGGAAATTATTGTATTAAGATTATAAATTAATTTATTAACTAACTGAAATATGACCTTAAATGAAAACACATTATATTGTTGAAATAAAACTTTACTTGTTAACTAATATTAAAAGATAATAGTGTTATTAAACATAGTAATTAATAATGTTAATTTATCTTAATAAAAATAATTGAAATGTGTAATATTAAATTAAAAAATATGTTAAGTAATTTTTAGATAAAAATATTAAATGATTATTTAATATTAATATAAATTTATTAAATAGTTAAGTAGATTATGATTTATAATACTAATTAAGAAATAATTATATTAGATATGTTATTTAGTTTAAATGAATTATTTTAAAGACAAAATATACAAAATTTTCAATGAAAAATTATAAATTAATAAATTTAATAATAAAAATACAAATTTGTAATTATTTAGAAAAAAAGTGAGAAAAAATAATTATATAATTAAATATTAAATAAAATGATCCGAATAACTGTGTAAAAATATGGTCACATCAATAACCTAAGTGTTAAATGTAGAGAAACATAATTTAATGTTTTTTCTAATTCAGTATTCACGGTGTGTTGTATATAAAAAATGCCAAACATAGTACATAAATATAAAATAAACAATTTTAGTGTTATGTGAAATGAGAAATATCAAAAATATTAGATTAATTAAAAAATAATAATTCATAAAATATCAAGGTATTACATTCAAATTTAATTATAAGAAACATATTAGAAGATAATAGAAATAATATACCTAAAATAATGGACCAAGTGAGAATTACCTTAAAAATGGAACTATTCAACATTCATTGAACAATAATCTAAAGATAAATATTCTCCTAATCCATGTCCACTCAAAATAGTTACACTCCATTAAATTATTCAACATACCAGACAGTTAATGATTTACAAAATGGCCACACTAAAGATATATTCCTAGAGATTTAATGTGAATGGGCATAAAATGTCGGGGTGTTTTACACTGGAAACATACAAAAGATTCTCCCATCCCTAGTGGAGTAGTAAGTTGCTAAGAATGTTGACCCACTTCATACATCCTTTTAAAATCATACCCATATAACCTTATGTCATTATATTCCCCCAAAATATCACTTTCAACTCGTTCCTTATATAAGAATATGACAAACTCAAATACAACTACTCTTAGTTTTCCCTGAAGTCCTCCTTCAAAGAATCATGACTTCAAAACATCATCGATGTTATCTCCTGATGCCATAAAATTAAATTCCATGAAATAATTATCATATGAATTCACAATTATCTCACCCTAAAGAAGAATCATGAACTTTATTAACTTATCCACACTCAAATTCTCTAGAAAAATCTAATGGACAACAATAGTCTTGTGAAATTCTTAATACATGTCTCCATAAATAGGAATGGGACAAGGGTATCCTTCCAAACTCAGATCAATCCTTCAAAACAATCTACAACACCGTATACCATTAATTATTATATAATTTTTAGAGAATTAAATTTATTTCCATCCTCCCTAACTACTCCATTTACTAAAATGGATGTTGATCGATGTGGAAGAAAGGTCGATGCTACATCCAGAATCATTGAATAGAATCCAATAATGAAGTCGTTACCATCTCCACCACTAATTTATATGTCTAGGATGATCTAATAACTAGAAGATTAATTCAAACATGGTGAGGGGAATTACCCATGGAATAATCTCCATATATAGGCTTCACACTCTTATTTAAATCCCTATTTATGAGACATAATGAAATGAGACATTATGAGACTTAATGTAAATGAAATGAAAGAGGGACCCAATCAATTTAAGTTCCCAATATCAAATAACGTAGACCAAATATAAATCATTGGAAAAATTAAAAAGTATGAATCATTAAAAAACACATTTAAATTAGATATTTGTTACCCTTTTATCATAATTTACACCTTGAAAATAATAACCCTTAAGTCTGAAAATATCTCATCTTATTTTGAAATAACTCAACCATCCCATAAAACTGATAAATATTATTTTTATTACATTATTACAAATTGAAACCTAAATTCCCTACCATGGATAAGAAGACATAAACATTTTATTCGAAACACATCCACCTTTTGAAAATAAAAAAATATGATTTCAAATTTAATGACCATCAAAAAAATTATTATAAACAAAACCACTTTAGGTATAAAATAATTAAATATCAAAGTAACCTCACCACCACACCAAAAAATAGGTTTTTAAATAATAATTCCTTACAAATCGTCTTTTCATACCATAATAGATTTTACAAATTGTGTATAATCAATAAATAAAGAAAAAAACATTCATAATATAACCATATAGCATTAAAGTATTACAAAAACTCCCTAAATTTGACCTCAAAATGACTATAAATAGCAATAGAAAACATTTTGTGGGGAATAAATATAAAATGAAAAATTAAATATCGATGAAATGTTATTGGAAACATGTATTGGGAATCCATAAACCAATTGTGTGATAGCTCATGTAATCATTAAAGTCCCAAACATGTGGGCTCCATATAGCTTTCCAAACTATGTAGTCAAATAATGCTTCTCTAGAGTTCCCTTTATTTACCCCAAAAGCGTCAATATGAACCCTAAAGTAATTGATATAACAAAATAGAAATCTAAATAACCATAATTTAGGTCAAATTACATCAAATTAATAATCAATGTGGATAACATTAAAAACTCATATTCTACATACCCATGGAAACTCATGTTTTATCATAAATGGTAGTGATCATGAACCTACTACTGACTAACCTCCAAAATTATGATGGTCCAATATCCAAACTAACAAGACTCGTATAACAATTTATATGTCTCTCTCATTTCATTTTATCACAATGAAACATTATTCAAATCGACACATCAACTCGGTATGTCCACGAAGAGGCCTATAACACATTATAGATGTTCATAATCTTATAACTAATTTCAATGAATCAATTTGAATAATTATTGAATTGTTTCAGCCATTATTAATAAATCAAAATGTAGTGAAATAAAATTAAGAATCCATTATGGTGTGTCCATACATTGCATATCCATTCACAATAAATAAACTATTTTAAATATAGGGTCAATCGAAAAACTGTAATCATGCTAAAAATGACTCTTTCAAAAATTATATTCAACAAATATAATAAAAAAACAGTACCAGAATAAAAAGAAACCAAAATAAATTAAACTGGTGGCCAAGTTCACTGACACATGAACATCATAAAAACCCAAAACAAGAACATCTTCCTAACCATCTATATATGAATCATGATCACTCGCCATGTCTCAACGCATCCATTAATGGAACAGAAAAAATAAAAACACCTATGGATCAAAACCTAGGTCCCTAATATAAACAATTAGGGTTATATACACACAGTTGGATGTATACAAAAGTTGTAAAGAAAAATCTTCCATTTAGTATTTCATAATTTTTTTTTTCATTCCTTTAAAAATATATTTCATTAATTAGACATTTATATTTATTTAGAATTTTTTTAATAATTAGTAAATGGGAAAAAGTATCATATCATTTTTAAATTCATTAAAACCATTAAGAATTCACTCTAAAACCCAACATGGGGAGAATTAGATTTTAATAATTTTACAAACCCAATCCCTTCCTTGTTCCCTCCAAACTATTTCAAAAAATATACATAAATAAAAATATTTATTTTGAAAACATCATCTAAAACCAAATATTTGGAGTTTAATAAAATTGAAATTGAAAATGTGAATAATAATGTTCAAATAAAATAGTTACCATATTTTCTATGAACAATAAATGAGAAAGGAAACCACTACCCATCAAAGGTTCCTCGTATGTTTTTCAAACATGGGGAATAAAGAAAAATACAATGGGAATTCCTTATAAGAAATCATTAATTATATATAGTTTCCATAGGAAACTCTAAATGTCCTATGTTAATACATACAATTATAATATTTAACATGGGTACAACTATCGACCAATATAGTATCCCTAACCACATAACCGCTTGAATTACACTCACTAGCATCATCAGTGGAACTCCCTTGTTTAGGGTCAAGACCACCCTATGGGACACTAGAATGTCCATAATCTAAACTACTGTATTGTAAATACATAATACACTATTATCCTATCATTCCTAAGAAAATAACATCTTAGTAAGATAAAAAAATCTTGTAATGTTATAGAATATCACTATATAAAAAACATAACATTAACATTTCATATCACATCTTAAATACCCTAAATAAATAGTCCATTTTTAATGCCATTCACATCACATAATAATACAAAACACCCCCCATGACACACATTTTTATAAAGTGAATTTTAATCAGGGGACTCAATTGAGGGTCTCATGATCATCAAGAAAACACTATTATAATGTTCCAAACAAAACTTTCAAAAAACTGACTATGGATTAAATATCATTTTACAAAATATAAAATATCAACTTGAAATATAAATTTAAAAAATACCATTAAAATAAAACACATGTTATATCATTTATATAACAAACACCTTTTTTATTTGAATCCATTTGAAACCCCAAAATTCATATTTCCATTAAAGACATTTTAAAAACCATTTTTTACCCCTCTCATGACCCTAAAATGGTTCAGTAACATTTATCATAAAATTAATTGTTACATATCCATATAATAATTCAATTAATCATTTAGAATATTAAAATTATCACTTTAAAAATAATAATGTTGAAACCCAAGGTTATCCCAGTTATACAACATGTAATAAAAATTGGAATCATCATAAAATATTAATATGGGAATCACAAAAATAATATTTTGATAATAATAAAATTAAAAATAAACAATGTTTAAAAATCCAATCAAAATAATGGAAAAGATAAAAAACCAACCTCAATTAAAGTTTAAATAACCCACCATATATATAATAATCCAAAAAAAACAAAGGGGATGACCTCTACAACCTTAATAAAACCAAAAAACACAATTAAAAACATCACAAAGCCTAAATTTATCCCTCGTTAGTGTTATGGTTTACCAGAGAATGAATCAAAAAGGATGATAAGAGGTTGAATGAAAATAAAGAGTGACATAAGGGATATGTCCTAACAATACATTAGGACACTGAGGTGAACAAGTTAAATCCTTATAGGGAATAAGGAAGATCTCCCTAGTGTATTCCCATAGGATTTTTGAGTGAGATTGATTTAAAGGGAGGGCCAACAGGGTTTAAAAATATGGTAAAATTTTAAAATTCAGATTTTAATGAAACTAGGAATCCCATTTGGTTTAGTAGAACAGTCTACAAATCTATTCACTAATAATATAGCTCCCACCAGAATGGTATTCACCCCCATGGTTCATTATAACATTTTACATGTCATAGACAATAATTCCATAAACATGGTTATCCTATATAGTTTGGTTAATTTTTTTACCAAACCATGTTTCATCCATGAAACCCCAGTGAAATAGGTTTCTTCACTACACATGATTTCCACTCTAAACTTTTTAGTTTACATTAAGTAATGAATGAACCTTGTAATATGGTTACCTCTCACAAAAAAATTAATTTCAAATTCCAAATTCTAATAAATATCACAGTAACCCAAGTTATATAATATAATAACCATATTTAAATGAGGGTGTTATAAAAAACCAATAATATACAAATTTTAGTAAATTAAATGATCAATAGAATAGTGGATACACTATAGACTCTGATCCTCCCATCATCCCTATCTTTAATTCCAAACTTGTATAATAGATATAATTCATATATATATCAACCAAGGGTCCTATGTAGAGTGATGGTTAACACATTAAAGTAGGGTAACACAAATGGGGGACCAAATATACAGCATGATATATCAGTTTATGCATGATAAATATAAATAATCAATGCAGGATCACAAATTGCATAAAAGAAAAGATGTTGAGACATCATGTGGTTATTATAACACAAAACAAATACTAACCTTACATAGTCATTCACCTCTGGTGAACCTCGTTTCACTACAATGTTGAATACTAAAGTAAATTTTTTGTATTTTATAATAATTTTAGATCCTACCATCATTGCAATAGAATGTTACATAGTGTGATAAAATCATTTCTGGTCTAACCATTGGTGATAAAAAAACGTCAGATAGTGTCTTAGTCTACAAATCAATCAAACCACGGATGATAATAAATTGCATTTAACATTTTTTGCTATCAATTGGTCTTATCATGTGAGATAATTATATGGTTCATATATATGACTAAGCATTTTACGCATACTAATATATGATTTTTAACATAAATATATAATAAGCACAACCGAATGATCATGTATTCAAGCTTCTTAGGAAGACTAGGTTTTAAACATATAAAAATTAATCTTAAACAACAAATCTCAATATTATTCTACAGAACGAGCTACAAAATCCATATTTTCTACTAAAACTACAAAGTGTAACTAGGTGTATACATAAAAGAAATGGTTTAGTTATGAATACATGTTACAAATACAAATTATAAAAAGGAAAAACAAGTAAGTCAAATCGAATAACATAACATCATAAAATACAAGGTTCATGAATAATCACATCTGAGAATAAAATAATGAACATGGTATCATAAGAAAATGGATACACACAAAATTTATAGATATATGAAACATGACATTAGCATAAGTAAATGTTTTCTTCCAATAAAATATCAGAAGGTGGAAAAAGTCCCCTCATGGGAAAATTTTACTCCATAATCCCATATACAACATCTCTATAAAAAACAACAATTGCCAATGCATTAAAAAGTTATCTGGGTGGACCCATAATAATATTTACATTCTTATGTGCTAAACTAAATGAAATCAATCATAATGCATAAACATAATAATTACCTAAAAAAGAAATGGGTTACATAATCTTGCCTCATATTATAATCATAATATTTTTCATAAGGATTTAAAATAGAAAAAAAAATTAAATATTTTTAATTTCATATATTAGTATATTATCATTGGTATCAAAATGTGGTGTTCATTTGGAAAACATACTTATAAAGGGTAGATAATTGGGAATATAAAAAATCTTTCAAAATTTTGTTTCAAATAATTAGTTGAAGAATTTCATATAAATTATAAGTATGGAAATTTATTAAAAACCCAAAGGTAAACTAAGATGGATATACATAAACATACCACTATTTTATTAAACCATGAATGTGAATAAATATATTAAATAGTTGTTACATTTATGTATTAAGGGGTATAAAACATCCCAATAATAAATTTTTCTTTAAATGAAGGCATTTGAGAAATGAACATATGCAAGTATTACCCCATCAATGGATGGAATAATATATATATATATATATATATATATATATATTTATGAACCATAGATATATCATATATAATAATTATAGATATAAAATAGATAGTGAACGTGTGTCATAGAGATAAATTATAGAACCAAAATAAAATGTTGTATTCATAGAGATCACTTAAATTTTGTTCTACAATCATTAACTACTTGAATACAATGCCCTAGATAATCAAAAAAATAATTAATTAATTAATTAAAATACATTTCCAATTATAATTTATTTACTATTATTTTACTTGTTTCATTTATAAACATTTAAATGTGATATAATGTTTAATTTCATTGTCCCGAGAGAATTTTTTCATTCATTCAAGGTCAGAACACATCTATGTAATTATTGTTATTATTGTAATATTGAAATAAATCCCCAAAATATTAATGAAATTTTAATGATGTACTTCAAGAAATTGAAATTTTACCATATATACTTTTGTGTAACACCATTATGAGGATTCATTTAATATAAATATTAACATTATACAGTTGGTTCATTAATGAATTTTTTTGACAATGGTGAACTGATTTAGATTTATTTGATATTAAATATATAAATAAATATTATAAAACATGAAAAAATATATAATAAAATTATTATCTTATTTATTCATAATAAAATTTATATTTCCATCCTAGATGGTGGTGGAATAAAATTAAATATACTGTTCATAAAGGCATTAAAATAACCATATTGTATACAACATATTCATTTGAGGAACTAAAGAGGGGAGGGTATAAGTTTTATATTACACCATCATAAATACATATTATTATATTTATGATAACTAAATAACTATTTTTTGGTGGATTTGGATCATAATGTGTGGTAAAATAAGAATAAAATTGAATGAGATTAGTTGTGAATCTTACCTCTATGGTTGGTTGTTTCCTCTTAGGATACCCTTTAATGATTCTTGAATTGGTGTTTTGGTGAGACCTGGAGAACTATGATGTGGGCGAGAGGATTCTGAAGATATTATGGATGATATCTTGAAATCTTCAATTATTATAAGTTGAGAGGAAAAGGTGTGGTGTTTATAATGTGATGAGAGGGCTATTTTTGAATATTATATTCACTATTTTGTGATTTTCTCTCAATAATACTAATAGTATTGATTATGGTGACTATAAACAATAAATGTATCATTTAATTTTTAAATACTAGGTTATTTCATCATGAATGACTCAATTATTCATTTATTTATCTTATAATGATAAAAATCATATTTAACTGTATTTCAATATTTAGAAAAAAAATTAATTTTTTTAGAAAAATCCTAAAAATCCCCTAAACGATATTTCCAATTATAGATTCAAAAAATTAAATCCATTTAATTAAAATATTTCCAAACTATTATAAATATCAATATATAATAAAATAATCAATTTTTGAGAAATACCAATTTTAATATCTTGATCTATTTTGAAGACCCTTTAAAAAATTATTCAGTATCTCATAAAATTATAGAATTAGTAAAATAGAAAGTAATATTTATTTATTAACCAATATTATTAAAATAATATATAATTTAAATTATCATATTTTTATAAAAATATGAATAAATTAGATAAGTTGAATAATGAAAGAAACACATATTTTATATTTTTAATAACATTATTTACTTCTATAATGTTGTAAATTTTACATATTTTCATTTTATAAGATATCTTAATATTATTTTACATTTAAAAAGTGATGATTGTTATTATAATAGTCAAATTTTTATTCATAATGGTCTAAATACTATTAAAATGCTTAAACTACTAATTAAAATGATAGTTTACTATTCAAGTGGTCAAATTAGTAATGGTTGTATGAGTTTCGTACAGTCCATAAATACCTCATATTCCATTAATTATTAAGAGAATTATATTTTTCCTCAAGGTTATATATTTTCATTTCCATAATTAATGTTTAATTACTAATAATATTCTTAATTTCTATAGTGTTGTTCATGAGTGTGTTTATTCTATATTGTTTGACATATCCAAATTTTCCTATTATTGTTTTCAAAATTTTTATTTTTTTTTCATTCTAATAATTTTAATTCTTATGGCCATATTTAGTCTCTAAATGTAATGTTTAAATTAATATAATAAAACATTATTGGTTTTATCATTAGATGTGTGTAAATTAGATAATATTACGATACTAATTTGAACAAAATTATAAATTCATAAGGTAAATTCCATTGATAATGTTCAGTATTGTTCCATTATTACCCGATTAAAAAAATACCACCCTAGACATTTGATTTTACATACTATGTTGAAACCATGTGATGGTACATTTAATTTATGGTTTCCTTACATCCCATTTTCCTACTCATACTTATGGTTTCTTTATTGCACATTGACTCGGTGGGTTATCTAATCACATAGAACATTATTTTGATGTTCCAAGACCTTCACTGTAATATCCTAACACGAGAGATAATTTTCTAGCTATACCATCTCTAAAATTAGTATATTTATGTTCTTTGTTATGTATTTCTTCCAGATTTATAGGTTGAATACATCTTGTTCTTACGAAAATTATGGTGGGAGTTGTAATTAAAAGGCTACATCTCCAATACGATTGATTATCTTAAAGGGGTTCAGATACCCAAGAAATATAATTTTCTTCATTCCAAATCGGGAAAATCACATCCATAGAGATATTCGGCCCCAACCTGATCTAATGGGCCTCGAGCAACAACTCCCCAAGCCAACCTCTAATAGGATAGGGGTTGGTGACTAACACTGAGTAGGCTGTCACTTACACAGAAGGCCTTATTCTAAGGTACCTATATGAACACACCCACATTCACCTCCAAAAAATAGTGAATATTTATATAAAAAATGGAATGTAGTGCTTGAATACTTCTATCCCAAACCACTGCCCAATAGATATAAATAAAATTCCAACTACAAGGCATATTATAATAAAATGGAAAAGACTTCCAACCTACTCATAAGTAGGGGATCTCTTTCAAATGCTCCCATTGGAATTCTTCCCAGTTTAGATTTGTTAAACACCAAGGTTGGTCTGTATCACTATGCTATATTAGCTGCCGGTCCTCCTAAGACTCCATCAAAAGGCATGTGGTCTTCAAAAGGCAGAAGAAAATTGTAGGAAAAGCCTGTGCAAGTGTGAGTATAATGATACTCAATTGGAACCCCAAAACCCCCAAAAGAAAAATACTTAATGAAATTCAATAGTGTGCTCATCACAGCTATAGGGAGCCGAAATGATAGAGAAACTCCTCCTCGAGACCATCCTCAAGTAAAAAAACCATTTAGCTCAAACCATAAGGTGTGTCATTGAATTTGTTACCACACTACAAAGAAAACCCCATAAACCAACCATGAATACTCGTCTCAGGAACCAATCCTCATGGGGTTACAACCTCATCCACAATAATATGTTCAGATTTGATGCTCTTTCTACATAAATGCACTTGGTTCAACACTAGTTCCCATCACCGGAGGTCCTTCCAATGTTGACATGAATTCTGTGAAAGGTCAAAAGTATCCTTCCAGAGTCCCATGCCTCGACACTACCCCACATAAATGTTAGTACAAACTCCAAAACATACCTATTAAATCTCATTCTCTCTTTTATGGAGTGTCATGAACCATAGACCATTGAGAGAGTACTAACTCAGAACTAGGAATAACACATAACTAGTAGAGGGGATGAATCCCCTCTACTTACTCGAACATGGGGGAGCACTACTCAGTAGGTGTGAAATCCTTCCCTGGAACGAAAATGGAGTAATACCATGATTAATGTGTTCCATAAACCTAACATGGTAGGAGAGAAACATTATGGTAAACATGATCTTGCACCCATGGTACTAGAGAAAAACCTCGAGATACTTAGTCATGCACCCATAGTAGGGTAGCACCTATATGTGAAATGTGAGGATGTACCCATGATAGGGGATCACCACTGTAAGGATAGAGGACCTACTCCCTAGAAAGATAATGGAGTACCGACCATCCGATCCAACGAGATTGGAGAGCCCACACCCTGACACGACAGGGTAGTAGTCAAACTGTATGAACGTCATTAGCAAACATGCACCCTAATCTATCTGGTGATTAAAAACACCAGAAGTAACTAACCGAAGATAACAGAACCACTACCACAGTGTGGGGAGTCCCGAAAGCCATAACAGATTCCACCATTTCGTTATAAAATGAATAAAATTCAAGATATGATATTTACATTCCCATAACAAATTTCCAGTGAAAAGGGTGAATTTCACTACAAAAATCATGAATGCGTCTTTGTGGGGACCATGCCTTGATCACAGAACACATCAAACGTATCACACTAATGTGATCCTCAAGGAAAAGACACACATTATCAACTAATCATTCATTTAATATAGACACCTCGTGACAAAGTCACATTTCACCACAAACACCTAGACTAAGCCTCCTGGGGAACACACCCTGATATCGTTTTAGACACCCAAAATCAGTTTTTGAGATGTTAGTATTAATTCCTTGGTCTCATCACCTCTACGGGAATGTCAAAAGAATATAAGACACATGAGATATGTTTAATCCACTAACACCAAATAATAATAATTAAGTTATTATTATTAATGGATGTTTGATTCCACCAAGCCTTGATCCATAAAAAAGGGTCATCAAGGAGGAATCAAAAGGTCCACCTCAAATTAGGGTTCGTGTTTCCATAGAAGACATGAATATCGGACCCATGGTTTTCATGAAATGGGGTTTTAATTAAAAACCCTCGCTGGAACCAGCCCAGAAAGCCTCGACCAACATGGATTGGCCAGTCCGAATCACAGTTGTCGGCCCATGGCCTAGGAGAACCAACAAACCTTTCTAATATATGGCCCACCCACCTTCTCTCACATGCAATACAACCCATGCACCCCAGGCCTCCGCCCGCACACCCCATGTCGCCGCCCGCACACACCATTCCGCCCCACTCTATCATCCTTTGTCGCACGACCCCAACAGCCACCGAGCTGCATGTTCCCTCCATCATGCCACCAAACATCACCATACCCCCACACAAAAACAATTCTGGGAACACTCAGAACACTTAGGTGGTCCAAAAAATGAATTTGATACATGTTTCAAAAACCATGGGACATGATCTACACAACCTTGATGACAAAACAAAGAAAAAATACATTAACAATGGAATCAGGATTAAAACTCAAATATGCTTACCTTGTGGAGAAATGTCGATGCTTGGGTGTTAGAATCATGCAATGAAGCCACTGAATCATGATACTGGATTTATCACCATCATGATTGGAGTCTAATGGCACCATGTTTGCTCTATTTGGCCTTCGGTTGTTTGTCAGTGAAGAAGGAGGGATGTGGGGTTTCTCTTTCGTGTGTTGTAATGGGTGGGGGAGGATAAGGGATTTATTTTTTAAAAAAAATACATCATTTCCCCCATTTTATTCCTCATCAACATTCATCCATCCAAAAAACATAGTACATACATCATTATATCACCCCTATGGTAAATGCGATGTTATGAACCCAACCAGAGGCCCATAAATATGATCTAAGAAAACGTTCAAAAAAATATTTATTTATTAAATTTCCATTGAAAATTGATTCCAAAAAAGTCATACACTACAAAACATATAACCCACCTTTGGAAAATAGCATGCTCTAGATATAGCAGTGGACTCAAATTTCTGATCTGAGCTACCATTTAAGAGATATCTCATTTACGCCACCTACATAGAATTAAAATATGTAGTATTTTTATAAAATGTATTCCAAGCACACTAGACAATGAAGTTTCATGCATTCTCAGTGCCTAGATCTATAATTATATATAGAGATATTAAAAAAATTTATTGGGACAAAAATAAGTGGATACATCCTCACCAACTTAATACTTTCCACCATTAAAAATCCATATGATAGGCATGAGGGAATGAAACTGATCTCTTAACTAGGTCTCCCCCACCAACAAGTTCACCATTACCACCACAAAGGCTACTATAGTTCCCTGTGTTGCTGACCAGCTTACACTCTTGGGAAACACTAGGGCTACCACACTCCCAACTAGCTCAATCCAGATCTAAATTATAAAACTAGGAACATGTATTCCTAATTGTCATTGGTTAGAAACACCAAATTCCATGTCTTCTACAGTCATATAGTCTAGAGGTATGCCACCTTGCCAAACTAATGAAAAGACCAACTATCCAACAATGATGTCACAAGTCAAAGTAAATCATTCACTCATTCTTGTGAGTCTGTAGCTAAATCAAACCACACCATGACCTCCTTATGCGGAATGCTTACCAAGCTGATGCTGAACACATAAGTGTATTAACGATAAATAAAGGGCTACCCAAACACAAACCACTATGTCTTACCTGGCCATGTTCAAAAACATTCGAACACAAAATCAAGCCCCCAACACACAAGTCAGTGAGACTCATCCACCAAACTATGACACTATTCACTATGGGCGGAACATGAATTCCCCCATGGAATTAGTCGCATTTCAAAAATATTCCTTAGTGGGGAAAGTATCCCACTTTTTAGTCCATTAAAATCTATACTAAATACAATCAACATAATGGCTTACTGATGCACTGAGAAAACATTGATCAATAAATAGAAAATGTAGAGTACCTCCTACCAGTGTATAACAAAACTACCACAAAATGTATAAAGGACATATAGTTTACCATTATCAATTTGTGGATCCTCTGGGTCAATGGACTCTAAAGCATATAGTTTCCCTAATCCTCATCATCTGTCTCCATGTTCCTTGTGTGGACCACTAGGAAGTGGATGTGGTGGAAACGTGTACCGCCTGCACCCCTTTCTACTACGTCATCAACTTCGCCATGTCTGCCACCCTACGGACCTTCGTGCTCAAACACTACCTCTGCCAAGGTGTTATGTCGTCCATATCCTTATCAGCAGCATGATATGTTGGTCAATCTCAAGAAATATGTACTTTGTTTTCAAAAGCGTGGCAGTTCCACTCCTGCTGCTGACCAGAACACTAGCCCGGTTCCTAACTCTCATACCCGCGTGACTAAGTCCAAGAATGGGTATTGCTTTTGAAAATTGATCTGGATGTCCATTTTCTCCCGCCTACGGAGGACTCCTCATCCTTAGAAACCCATTTGGTGGCTATTTACACATGTACCTCTGCCCAGAAGTTATCCACCATTAGATCACAAACCAGTACCCTAGCATAGGTGTGAATACTAAGGATTCCACAACTACCTAGACATCTCTACGGAGGCCCTGATCAATTGTATGGTCCATAATTAATGGATCCCAAACCATGTCCAATGAGTAACACAATAGGTTGATAAAGTTCTCAGAGTACTCCACCACGATTATACTACCCTACCAAAGCAGTATAATCTCATGGATATGCACCGACCTCATCATGTACATATAAGTCTTCTCCCTAAAGAGATTATCAAACTCATCCTTGGTGAGTGTTTCCTAATCGTGGGTTTATTTCACAAGACTCCACCATTGCCCAGCCATACCCTGAAAAAGGATCACTACTCTAACCACGATATTATCAGGATTTTTTCTTATAAGGTGAAAAACACATGTGGCTTCCGCAAACCAATAATCAGATGCATGGGGGTCTCGGTCACCTCGTTTCCTCTGAGGTCAATACCTCGATAACTCACAAAAAACACTCAACCTATGTGCATCATAGTCTTGCACTTCCGATACAACGTGATTCATAACAAGTGGTGTCTCAACTAGAGGACCGCATAAGGGACAAGCCTTAGAACCCATTACCTTCACCAAAGCCTCATCTCAGGGTGGGTATTCACAACAAAACTACCAAAGAACCCTATATAAATAACATTATGGAGGAATCCTAAAATAAAATCAAGATGAACCATTGTCAAAGAGTATACATGGAGAGGTTACTAAAGAAGGACAAGGGAATCCCCAACACCCAGTCCTATATGATGCATGTACCATTATTTCCCAACGAATCATGTCCTATTGTCCCTAGTCGAAAGGTAGGTTTTAAGACTCTTGGTTAATGGATATGTCATCCACCACTCAAACATTAGAGTCCCTAGTCTGAAAACTAAACTCAATTCACTCTAATGATATTGTTATGCAACCAAAACTAAGCTCATAGCTAGACCAACTACACTCTAGGGTTGCAAAGTAGGAACCTGCCTCTAACAAAACTCTTTAACGACCCGAAATAATAGTCCTCAAGCTGTGACTCCCCTATTCCTCCTCCAATAGGGTAGGGGTAGACAGCTAGTGCCTAGTAGGATATCACACACATGGGAGGCCTATCTATAGGTACCTATATGAAAAACCCACATACACTTTCATGAAATAGTGAATAGTTATATAAAAACTAGAAAGAAATTAATGCATACATATATCCCAAACCAGAGTATAACAGAAGTATAGGAATGTTAAAATATAGGGCTCACCAAAAGAAAATGTAAAAAGAATCCAACCTTTTCAGAAGGAGGGGATCGCATGTCCAATACTCTCCCCATAAATCTTCTTATCTAAGCTCTGGTAACCACCTATTTAGATCTAGACTACTAATATCCTCCCACTCTAGGTTCCCCTATGACTCTATTGAAAGGTATGTGTTCTGCACAAGATAGAAGACATGTGCAGGCAAAGCCCATGAAGGGGTGAGTACAAAGATACTTAGTAGGTATCCCAAAAATCCAAAAATAAATGAAGAAACTGAAATAAAATAGTCCACTCATCCCATCCATAGGGAACCCAAATAAGAGAGAAACAACATATTATGTCCATCCATGAAAAACACTACTAGTCAGCTCAAACCACTGGGTGTGTCATAGAAGATATGACAACACCATAAAGAAAACCTATAAATTAACTATATGTACTCATCTTTGGGAACAAACCTCATTAGGGTCTTACCTCATTACCAGTGAAAAGTTCATAATCGATGCTCTTTCTATAAAAAACACTAGGCATGACCCTATTTACCATCATTAGATGTCCTACCAGTTCTAACATGTTCCCTATGCATGCTCAAAAGTACCCATGAAAAGTCTTGCGCCTCGACACTTCCCTACAGTATAGGGATTACTAACTCCTAAACCAACCCATGAAACCACAATCTCTCTTATATAGAGGGGTCCACACCTCAGACCATTGAGGGAGAACTAACTCTAAACTAAGAATCAGGCATAATAAGTGTAGGGGCCCGCTTCCTACTTCTAACTCAAACATTGGGGAGAAATACTCCATAGGTGTGAACACATTCCCTAGGTCGAAAATGGATTACCACCTAGAGAAATAGGATTCCACACCCAAACATAGTATCAGATCACCATTCCAAAAAATGTAAGCCTACACCCACTGTAGGTGAGTACCACCACAAGAGATGTGGGCATGAACCAACAGTAGAGGAGAACCACTTAATGAAATATGATCTCACACCCATGGTAGGGGACCAAAATTTCATGGTTATAGGACCATATCCCTAGCACAGAAGTGGATTAACTACCCAACCATCCAATTAGATTTGAGAACAGACGTCCTAAAACTATATGCGAGTAATCCAACTACATGAAGGTCATAGGGAAACCCACACCCTAATCTATCAGGGGAGTAAAAAACATAGAAAAAAACTAACCAAAGGTAATAGACCCACACCCATTGTGTTGGGAGTCCCGAATGATTTAAAAGAGACCACCAACACGTTTTACAATGAAAAAAATTCTAGATAGTCTATTTACTTTCCCAAAATGGATAACTAGTGAAAAGGATGCACTTCCCCACCACAAGCTAGAACATGTCATTGTAGAGACCATTCCTTGATCCTATTAAACTTTAAATAGATCGTTATGATGTGATCCTTATGAAAAAACACATGGGATCAACTACTCATTTGTTCAAAATGGACACCCGATGAAAAGTTCACATTTTACCACAAACGTCCAGACTGGACCTTGTGAGTCCCAAACCCTAATCTCGGTTTAAACACCTAAATTTGGTTTTTGAAACATCAATTTTAAATTTATGGTATCAACTCCTCTGACGATGCATCAAAAAAACATAGGACGTAGGAGATATGTCTGGTCCACGATTTCAAAATAACAATAAATATATTATTATTATTATTACTATTATTATTATTGTTGGATGTTTCGTTCCACAATGTCTCGAGCCCAGAAAAAATCCTAAAAGAAAACTCAAATGATCCTAATTGATTCAGGGGTCATGTTCCCACAGACAATAGCTAAATCAATCCTCTGGTTTGAATGATGCTAGGTTTTTAATAGAAAACCATACTTGTACTAGCCCTAACCGTTTAGACCGGCCTAACATGGTTGGTCTGGCTCATAGCTTCAAACCCACAACCCCATCGCCACACCCACATCCCTCACCAATTTTTGTTCATGATTTCTCATGAATTCCCATCTCTTCAATAATAGTCGTCTCACCATTTGCAACCTCTATTGTGCCACCACACCTCATCGAAGCTGACCTCACTGGACCCGCATGCTGCCACCTTTCGTATACCACTGGGAACAATTCAGTAGTCTCAAAAGGATTCTGATATGCATTTTGGAAACCTCGAGAATTGATATACATTTATTTGATGATGAATCTATGATAATGATGAAGAAAATAAGTGGATCGGGATTAAAACTCAAACCCACCAACCTTGTGGTGAAAAGCCTATGCTTCGGGGTTAAATCCACGCTACAAATCCACTATAGAATTATCTGAGAGTGATCACCATTAGGATCTGAGTCTGGCGACACCTCATTCACTTGATCCGGCCTCGAGTTGTTCATTAGTGAAGAAGGATGGAGGAGGAGTTCCTCATGGGTGTGTTTCTTGGAGTGGAGGAGGAGAAGAAATTTAGTTTTTAAAAAATAAATAATTTCCCCCATTCAACACCCAATCAACACGTGTTCATTCAAAACACCTGGAATGGACATATTTATGTCGGTCCTATGGTTAAAATGACATTCTAATCCCAAATAAGAGCTAAATTTTTTTATCTGAGACCCCATTCAAACTTTAATGGATCTTCCATCAAAAATAAATTAATTTGATTTGTTTATGAAAACTCCCCCAATAACATTTCCATAGAAATAATGTACCCACAAAACTTATACCACGCATTGGGTAAATAGTATACTCTGGATGAAATCATGGCCCCATATTTCTAATTAGATCTACTTTTTAATAGATTACCCATTTCAACATTCTAAATAGTATAAAAATATGTAATATTTTTTTTAAAATTTATTCTAGGCACACCGAGCCATGGAATTGCATGTCATCTTATGACAAACTCTGTAAATAAATTTACAAATATACCAAAGTCTTAAAAGGTCCAACCTGACTTGCTTCATATTTAATGGAATAATTTATCAACAAAGTCAAACTCGAGTCCTCAGAAATGATTCTCAATATAAAACTTTTATTATCTTTCATTGTCCATGATGTTTTGTTTAATGGTATTAAAATTCTCTACCATTTCACCATCCATTTCATGTCAGAGATGCTTCTGTTCACCAACTTCATTCAAGTACGTCGGTGCACTACATCTCATCACATAAAGGACTTCATATGGATCCACTAGGATTCATGAATGAAATATATTTTTCTACAAGAAATATATCAATAGATGATACTTCTTCCATAATCCTTGGAAGTCCATTAGTAATGTCCCTATATTGGGATCCACTAAAATGGTGCTCCGAGTGGGGTTGGCCACATGAAATCAAGTTCATCTCCTCAAATGTTAGAGGCTACCGACTAGCAGGGAGGGCCTTTTAATGTGTTTTGGGGGAGACTATGCCCTCAAAGGTAATATGTAATACATAGTGTAAGGAAATAAAATTTTAACAAGTTGAAAGAGAATATAAATATTCAAACTACATCATAAAAAATTAAATAATCCCTACTAAATAAATTGAAAATGTGGAAACTGATAAATCAATCAATATACAAAATAATTCAATTATATGAGATGAATAATAAAATAAATTTATGGAAATAATGAAAAATACATGATATCAAACTATAATAAAAATGAAAGAAATTGAAACAACAACATCTCTAGCAATTCTGCGGTCCTCTTCCCCTAAGTTTCATCCAAAATAAAAAATCATTCCAGTATTGGGAGAGGAACGCTTCACTGTATCCATACCCATGGACATTAAGTCTACTCAAGTACCAAATGACACCTAAGGAGGATGTCAGATGAAATCCTAATAGGACAACACCTACAGTTTCTAAAAATATCATTTTCGTGCTATAAAAAAAGTAGTGTAACAATATACGATAAATGCGATATATTAAATAAAAAATACAATATGTATAACCTAGTCCCTCTTCCTAATGGTACCCTTTCATAACACCTTATTTGGCCAATTCCAAGAATCTGATTAAAGTACCTATAACAATCAGGATATATATATATATATATATATATTATGGCTTGAATAACATAATTCAATAAAAAAGGAACATACTCCCAAGCTTGTCCTTTTCCCTGAGTCAAATTTATGTTTTATGATAGTGTGCTTAAAGGCACAAAAATGGTATTACAATTCACATGGAACCCAAAGATTCATCAAATAAATACATCCATGCATTATAATTATTAATATATAAAATTTTTATGTTGGTGTCTAATCCCATAAAGAAGGTATTTATACGGTACATCTTTGAATTTATCCAATACCATTGTGTCTGTCAGAGGAAGTCTTCCAAAATACCATGTATCACTCATGGCATGGATTTATCGAGAATTTGTCCCATGTATTGCACACAAGTGGTCGAGTATCACCCGAGGCATGGCATAGAAACTTTTCCACTGGGTATGTCCTCTATTTTACCAGGGAACGAGTATCACTCATGTGTATATTGAAAATCTAGGTTATCCCATGTCTGGAAAATCCTAAGACATCACCTCCTCGACGTGTTGTGTGGTATCCAATCCAGAACCGATAGTCCATCTATGGTCCATAATATGAATCCCACCTCATCTTGAAATCGGAATTTTATTAGATTTCATGGAATTATATATCGAATAGTATGCATTTATAATTGCAATAAAACAATTTATGAAACAAGGATCCACATATTTTATGAGAATTCAAGTCAAATATTCATATTTAAAACACTTTAACAGAAAAAGTATAAAAAATTTAATATTATCTTTTATAATACCATAGAATAGTGAGAATTTTAATCATGGAAATAATTATGCATACATAAACCATAAAACCTCAAAATTCAATCATTATTATTATCGTAAAAAAAATAATTGATTTAAAACTGATCAAAAGAGGGGTCATGTAACACAAGAAATTAATAAATTAATTATTCAGGGGTAACGAAATATAGACCAATTAAGAAACACACCCAATGGGGTATACATTGATTTTGAAACAAATTAAACAAGCTAGATCATCTAAAATGCGGTTTCAATAGCCAAGAAAACTAATTTAATTACATTAATATAGTAAAAAATTGAATATCATTGGTAGGAACACTCGTGTAGCACAATTTGTGGTCTAAAACACACCATAAATGATGTGAAATTGATTAGATTTCGTACCTCATACTTATAGAGTATCATATGCTCCATGGTTATCATTGATTTGATATAAAGAGAAGAAATTAGTTGATTTTTGAAAACTCCTAATTTTTGTTAAAACCATCCATGGTAGATTATGAAACAAATAGTGTATGAGATCATATGATTATTAGTTTTTGATGTTGTCCTTACATAGATCTCTATTGTGCCCCTGAAGGTGAAAAAAATGATGAAGGAACATAGTTCCAGATGTCTTCTAAATTAGGCGGTTGGGGCACTACAAGGGGCACTATAAGTGGGTGACAGACAACGGGAGAGGAGAGAATAAAATAAATGAATAAATAAAATTAAAAAGAAAAATAAAAATAATAGAATAATTAATATTGAAAAAAATGAAATAAAAAAGAATAAAATAAAATAAAATGGATAGGAGTAAGAAGGTAATAAAATTAATAAAAATGGGTTATTTCCCATTTTATTTATTTTTATTTTTCTCATAATCCAGTTCATACTTTGTTTTTAAATATATTTTTCTATTTTCATAATTTATTTTATTTTTTATTCCATTTCATTTTACTTATTTTCAAGTATTTTTATTATTTTTTTCCTGAACATTGCGCTAGAGAAAAATATAATATTTTACATTAAACTTGTAAAATTATTTAAATAATTTAAATAGCTGACCAGGACCAGCAATAATGTGTGATGTCGCACACCCGTGTATACATGCCCTGGTTCACATTAATGATTTGGAATAGAAAAATTAAATGGTTCATACATTTATTAATGTCAGGATGTTACAACCTCCCCTCTATAAGACAAATTTTCCTCGATTTTCCTTTCTGAGTGTAGTGGAATGTCATCTATGAAAAGATCCATTTATTGAGCATGCATGTTGGTAACTAACTCCTAGGTCTCATCCAAAACATGTATATTCATCCATAACACCCAGACCAGATGAACTGACCTACCCATTAGAACCTCCATGCTACAGTCGATAATACTGATATGATGCTCCTCAAAGGATGTATCCACTTCGAGCTTGAAATCGTCATGATCAAATTTATGAAATGGGTTTGGATGTTATGATCGAAGCTCAGAAACATGGAATATATCATGCATTGAATGGTAATTCTAAGGTAAATGTATCCAATAGGCTATCGAGGCATCTCTCTCCACTATCTCGAATGACCCGATGTATCATGGTGATAACTACCCCTATATCCTGATCTACTTATGAATTGACCGTGCCCAAACACATAGAAAGACTTGATGTGTCACCTCAAACTCAAGAGGTTTGATGTGACAATTGATATAATTTTTTTTCTGGACTATATAGTAGTCATACGCTTCGAATCAGCTAAACTTGCTCATATGTCTCCTGAATGAGGTGATTAGCCAACCGATCTTCCTCAGTTCCCTCGATCCAGCATAAAGATGGCATGTATGGTCTACCACAGAGGTCCTCATACAAGGCCATTTGAATGGTATCTTGAATTCTTTTATTATATGCATACTCAATAATAGGAATATGTTTCTACCAAGAACGAATCCCAAAAATCAGGGATTCATGCCCGTAGCATATCCTCTGACACTGGTTTGTTCCACTCTGGCATCCCAAGAGTCTGAGGGTGATATGAAGAACTCCAGAGTACTTACAAACCCAATAAATTCAGTAGCTATTTATAGTACCTTGAAGTAAAACAATCATCTCTATCTGAGATAATAAAATGTTGTACTCAATGATGTCCCACTATCTACCAGATATACATTCTCCCCATATCATCAATAGAAAAGGACTCCATTATTGGTAGGAAGTGTCCTCATTTGGTTAATCTATTGATAATCACACATTCTACATTATGACATTTAGGGGATCCTGGAAGGACTATACCTAAATCTACGGTTATGAAATTCTATTTCCACTCATGAATATATTGTGGATGTAGAAGTCCAATTGGTCATTGGTGCTCTGCCATCACATGCTGACAGGTCAACCACTGAGTGATAAACCCTGCTATATGCTTCTTAATTCCCCACCACTAGGACTGAAAACACATGTCTATATACATCTTGGTAAGTCCAGGATAACCATCCCAAATGGAGGAATGATATTTCTTCATCAGTTCTTCAAACATATCTGAATGTACCTATACTCGACCGTCATTGAGTAATGTTTCACTTTAGTCAACAACCCAACCTGGAAGAGGGTTCTCTCCCATGACATATTCACTCAAAAAGTGTCCCTATAAATTAGTTGAATATATCATAAGAGCAAGATCTATAAGAGAGGATGTCACTTTAAGTGATGTTATAACTTTTTTTTCCATGCTTTTCTTGATCCTTTTGAAGCATCTCGGATAACGAAGTCATCATCTACCACTCAATCTTGGATTCCTGGTTGGCTTGTGTTAGTGTCTTGCAACGCAATGTGTCAACCACAAAATTTCCCTTACTAGGGGTATATGAAATCTCAAAATAGAATTAATTTAGTAATTCAACCCACCTACGATGTCTCAAATTCAAGTCTCACAGTGGGGAGATATATTTCAATATTTTACTATATATGTAAACAACAAACCTCTCACCCAACAACTAGGGTCTCAAACAATAGAAATCATGAACCAAAACATGTAAATTAGTGTTGTGTGTAGGATAATTCCACTAATGAGGTATATGGTAGCGAGATCCATAAGACATGACACGATCACCTAACATTGAAACTGCACCTAATCAAATTCCTGAAACATAATAGTAAATAGTATAGATTCTACCTAGCATGGACAAAATCAAAATTGGAACTGAGGGAAGTCTTCCCATTAACACTTGAAAATAGTTTTCACAATAATATAACCAGATAGAATGTAAACCCTTCTTAGTCAGGGTTGTAAGAGGTGATTTTGTGTTGGTGAAATATTAGATGAAATGCATTTAATAACCAACGAGCCCCAAGAAAGTATGTATGTTAATATAATTCTCGGGATCCCCCATTAAACAATAGTTATATACTTTTATTTTTCAACTGATACATTTTAATAAGATATTATATAAACCGATAAGTTAACCTTATCAATCTAGAAGTGGAATTTGTTGATCTTTATATATATATGGTTCTTTCTTAGTGTACTCTGCATGATCTCATGATGGGATTCATGGTCGTATTTTGAATGCGAATACACCAAGATTTCATCCAGAAAACCACCACAAAGGAATCAAGGTATGGGTGAATACCCTAATTCATCAGAGCCATGAATATTTTCAGTGAATTTGTGGGGCTGAATGGAATAACTAGATACTCATATAAGTCGTACATGCTTCGGAACACTATACATGGTATGTCAGTTGGTCACACATGTACCTAGTGATAACCCAACCTCAGATAAATCTTGGATAAAATAGTTTCTTCTCATATCTGGTCGAAGCGGTCTCCTATACAAGGAAATATATATCGATTCATTATTGTAAGATGGTTGAGTTGATGATAATCCACAAACAATCTGAGGTTATTCTCCAACTTCATGGTAAAAAAAATTGGTGAACCCCATGGAAATGTGATAGGTCTGATAAAACCCTTATCCTCAAGGTATTTAAGCTTCATTATAATTTCATGATGATCTATGGGTTCCATTCAATAAGGAGGAATATACACTGGTTCCACAACTGGAAATAGCTTGATAGAGAACTCTAGTTACCTCATGGGAGGTAATCCATAGAAATCGTCTGGGAAGATGTCCCTGAAATGATCCACAACGAGACTGAATCCCACTAGCAACATTCCTTGATCAGTCATGAAGAAACATGCTAATTAAGCACTAACTCTTCTAAGTCCTTAAAATTTATGTTCATCTCTAACTGCCTGTATATCCCATTTTTCATTATGGAGATATATGTCTCCCTCAGGGGATTTAAAGGATACCAATCATTGATTAAAATAATCATATGAAAGTTACATAGTGATCCAATTCATACAAATAATGATGTTTATGTAAGACATATCGAGAATGTAGAAATTACAAAAGAAATGGTACCCAACTATCTCAAGGGGAACTCTTAGCACTGGAAAATTCCCTCTGTCCTAAGCCCTAGAGGAGTCTCAGTAGACAGTATAACACAAATCTATTCAATTATAATACCAACACTTACAACATCAATAGTATATAAAAAGGATACTGATATAATGGTATCAAAAATGGAATAAATTAAAGTAGTTTCTGCCAGAATATTACCTCTGACTATAGATGGTCATGAAATATGCTCCTCTAGTTCTAGTTGCACTACATTTAAAATACATGAACCACAACTATGGGATGTTTCTTTAAAGGCCTTAGTAGGTCTTCTAAACTAACGTTGATAGTCTGGAAAATGATTTCCTCGACCATGTCTTCCACCATAACATCAGACTATTTGGACCATGGAAAATGAACTTCCAACCTACTTTGGAGTCATAGATCCCATACGTGAAAGAGGTGCAGGTATAGATCCACTTCCACTGGATGTTGTTGAGAACGAATAGAATTAATGTTGAAGGTGGCCCATCATGATGCATGATCGACACTCCATTGGTTTCCTCATGCAGAAGGACTTCTTATGTCTTATCCTACCACACTGATGACATATGGTAGTGTTGTCAGTTTATGTCTACTGGATGGAATATTCCCCATGTTCCCCATGTTTAAAAAATAAATATTAAAATATATATCAATGTATGAATATATAATTATAGTGAAAATAAAACCATAAAATATAAACACAAACCCATACTATTACAAATGAATATGCAAGTCATGCATTTTATACATTATGTGGATCACCCATTAGGATAACCATAAACAAAAAGAGATAAAAGGAATCATAAATATAAATGAAGGTCCCATATAATCTTTGAACCTCGCCTTAAACACAAATTCAAACCTAGTAGGGATTTTCTGTCCCAATCCCTTGTGAATCTTATTATTAAACCAACATATAAAACATAAATATTGCATGTCAACCTGGATTTACATGAATGGTTATGAGAAATACATCACAGTAGAAAATCACCAACCAAAACCCTAAAATATTCCCTAATATACCAGTTCATTCATAATAAAAATAAATATGTAAATTAGGATCACATATTGAATATAAGAATACATGATGATTCATCATGTCGTAACCAAGTCACCATAAAACATAACTTGAACTGGATATTAACAACTATTAAACCACATGTACCAGAAGTCTAATGAAAAAATGAAATGTCTTATGGTATCCCAGTATAACTATTAGTCTAAATAAAGATGCTATGTAATGTTGTATGGTGTTTGATACTCTATGATGGTCTTAATGTTGGAAATACAAAATAATAATATCCACAACCTGGATTGGGTTTTTACAAAACAAAAAAATATAGGATTTCTTAGGATCAATTACTCTTCCATAGTTATATGTTGGAATAAAATAACATATTACTTGAAGCTAATATTCCATTGTTTCAATGGGTATAATGATAATGTAATTTGAGGGAGTGTGTCTATCACACTCCCGTTAAAGCACATGAGAGAGTTTTTATAAATAAATAGATTAGTATAAGACACTAATCTTATGTAATGTCTAAAATAGAGATAAAAAATAAGAAAAATATAATGAAATGTTGTTTATTTTTAAAAAAATAATCATATTCCTGGGAGTCATAATATTTGACTTGGTGAGGAGCTAGAACAAGTGTCAATGAATGTTTATGAAAAAAGAGTGTCGTAGTGTTTTGTTTTCTATCTTTAATTTCTCTTAAGAACTACTACATAGAGCTCATAATTCATTTTATGAATGATTTTTCATGTTCTATATGTTCTACACTTTTATAATTTCATTTACCTTTTATCATGTAAGTAGATAAATAGTGGTATGCACACTAGGGAGATCCTTTAGAATGTATAGCTCTACAGATATGTCTATCCATTGCGGAATAATATTAAATATATCATGGTTTATCATACTGATTATAAAATAAATAACCCTATGAATTAGAATTTAATATATTTGTGATGTGGTTTAGGAATAATCATTATCTAATACACATGCTGGTGTCTGCAATGAATTCCATATACAGGACATTGGAGGCATTATATTAAAATGAGACTAACAACAGAAATGGTAGAAAACTGATTTTGGAACATCTATTTTGGTAACATAGACTAATGGTAGCATTGTCCTATAGTATATTAATCCAGTGGAAGAATAAGCCAATGTTAGGACAAGCTAGTGGTAGCACATTAAGTAGTTTCATGTTTTTTTGTAGGATGTATAATAGTATAAATTCTATTGGTAGAAAAAATCGGGACATAGAACAAGTTGGTAGTAGTAGAATTGATTGTAGAATATATATATAAGTAGCACAATTGATCGTAGGACAATGTTACGGTAGAATAACTAGTCATTGAATAACTACAAGTGAAATAATTCAAGAAGTATCAGAGATCTAGAAGTGGAATTTCTCTAGTAGTGGCATAGCTCTATTAGTGGCACAACTCTAATAGTTCTTTAGATCTTATGGTGACACAGCTCTGGAAATGTCACTTTTTAACTAATTGTGGATATTTTATATACATAACAAGTTTACTTTAAAAAATAATATTCTATCATAAGAAATTAATCTCATCAAAAATATAATAATCATGATTTCTTAACATTAAAATTTAGATCTTCCAATAAACTCCCCCTTTTGTATGATCACATGTCATTGAATTTTATAGGCCACGTATATTAAAATATAATAAAAAGTAGATGAATTATATCATTAATATATTATATAACATTTCAAATAGATTTTTATGATAAATAATTGAAATAATTTAATAAAATTTCAAAAATAAACTATTTAAAACATAAAATTTAATTAAAACTAAATTCCATAAAAACAATTTATACCATTTTGGGATTATCAAAAAAATAATAAATAGAATATAATTCAATTAAAACAATGAGTAAAAGATGAACATGATTAGACACATAAGTCATATTATTATATCCTAAAAAAGTAAATAAAATGAGGAAAACTTATCAAAGATTAGTAATTTTCTAACCAACTCTCAACTCGATAGGATGAAGGATCATTTGGTACTATGTATTTACTAGTTACAAGTTGCACTATGGTAGAATCTGAGGGTGCAAATATAGTGTTAGGAAGATCCTAAATCACTACTATTCTAAGATGGATAACTGGTTCAACTGGAGACATACTAAATGTATAAAAATATAGAGATAATGGTGAGAAATATTGTGTAGATGTGATAGATGATATAGGGTTAGCCTCGTGTGCAATAATTTAAATCCTTGATAAATAAACAAATGAATTCATGAGATTAATAAAATATATGATGATGTTTACACCTATCTCCCTAAAAAAATCCTTCACTTCCATAAATAACATGAGAAAATGGTCCAATAAATTATGTTATTATACTTGATCATTAATGGGCCTTGTATCATTAGGCATTCTCATGTTCTCATCTAGAAACTGAAAATGAGAATTCATCTTATGATTTGTATATATTTTGGAATGGTATTACTTGATATTCATAGTTACTATTTTGCAATCACATCAAGATTCATTAAAACACATCCTTATAATTTTATATATATGCTTACCATGTGGCCTAATTTTTCATGTATTTTCTTGATGTGATGTATGAACATCACCCATTATGGAATGTAAACCCTATCTGAATAATGATATGATCATAATGACATTAACAAAAGAAGGAGGAGGTGGATAAATGGACGCAGAAACAACAACAAGTGGTATGGTATCCATCCTCTCTATAATATATTTCAATCTAGAATAAATTAGGAAACTCATCTACTCAATAATTGACATCATGTCTTCCATTAAATTTTTCAATATTATATTTTCAATATCAAATTATTTAATCTTCAAAATGATTATCGGAGGAATATAAAAATACATCTATAAAAAATATGTGTCTTGTATCAACTTCATTAATTTGAGTAACTCTTGTTTATTAATATCACTAAACCCTTCTAAAATAATAAATTAACCTCACTCTAAAGGATTCATTATCAGATCTAGTAATAAACTCTAATTGGAAAAATGCTGTAGAAAAAAGATAAGGAACCTTCGCTGTAAAAGATTGAACAAATGTTTAAGCCATAGATTAAAAATGGTATACAAGAGGAAAATGGTTGTAGCTTCCCTTCATTGTCAATTCTATCTATCCGAGATCCCATGTGTTTTGTTACAATAACAGAGAATTTTGGTTCACCATTTTTTGGTTTACTACTATGATCAACAAAACTATCATCCCCATTATATAAATCTGGATAATATATTCCATGAATCATTGAACAAAGAGATAACAACCCCTTGGATAATAATCCATCCCAAACTCTGGCATATGTTTCATCTCCATTAATAATTTTTTTTATGGATGATGCAAGGGATTCCTTCCCCTCAACGATTTCTCTCTTCTAACCTCTAAAGAATGAATCATCATTGGTATATTGAATTGAAATTGGTCTGACCATAGAGATGTCTAGAATAGAAATAGTATGTGGATGATTTTAATGATCCCTATAATCTCCATAAACATCACCATGACCATCTGAGTCATGAAGCCCATCACTGTTTTCAACATTACCTCCATTTTCATCATCATCTCCATTTTCATCATTAGAAACTTCAACTATTTCTTTAAAAGATTCAAAGGAACTATGAATTTTTCTTATCCTGAGACTTTAGTCTCCTATTATCCTCTTTAAGTGAATATTTATTCCCTAGAAGGGATATAAACATGTTTCTTTGTAGATCCATATGATACAACTGAAATTTTAGTAATATATGGATCACTAACTTATTGAAAAGAGAAAGTTAATTTCTTGTCAATCACAACTACTTAATATTTAGAATAATATGTTATAATATCATATATCTCCAAGCTAGGGTCCATGATATTTTTAAGAATTTTATGGTGTTCCATGGGATTAAAATCCTCATAAAAATTTTCATTATCTTCTACCCATTTCTTCATCCATGCATTCGAGTTAACATTCATTATTTTACCTGTATATTTTCTTAAACTAAGTCAATGGAGTTTTACCTCTAATTCCACTTCCTAATCAACCAAACCCTTTTATTCCATCATTATTGATATTAGCTTAGGATAAAAAATAGAATTTTATCTGGAAGAGAACTATCACATTTCCATCATGTTCCCAAAAAGATATCTACACATATTACCTTTAACCCTTAATATTAGATGGAATAAATGAAATTTGTTTTGGTACCTCATTGTGCCAATGTCCCCATTCTTGGGGCATAAAATATGTTCGACAAATTTAAACAGGATTATACACTCACCATCGAGTCCAGTAGAAGTTGGTCTTCTCAATGAACCATTTTAGTTAGTTCCTATAGTGAAAACTCATACACAACGAACTCACTCTCAATTTTTATATAATCATGATAACTTTTATGTACACTACACTATGGTACATTGATACACCTATCTCATTCTATTGATTAAATTCCAACTTACTTTTTGTCTATCATACTATGAATCAAATGATTTTTTTCACCAAATTTTTACTTCTTATATTGGTAAAAGTGGTGATCCATCCTCAAACAAAACGGTTTATCATTCCTTGTGTACTATTATAACCATCCCTAGACCCCAGTTACCCTGATCACTAATGAAATTCTTGAAAACATCTCCTACAAAACTATTTATTTCATTTTAATAACCACTCATTTTTCAAACTAATGATTATTCAGTTCGACTATAGAATAGATCAATTTTCAATGAAATTTATTCATTGTGTGAAATCCTTCTGTCGATGAAACCGATGAGTGATTCACTCTAACCATTTCACTGGATAAAAAATTTAATGAAGATCACTTGGAAGGACGAAGGTTGGTAGAGAAGGGATGTCAAAATGGTTTGAAGTATTATTGTGAGTGAGAGTGACCTGAAATTGAATTTATGTATGACATTATCATTTAAGGATTTGAAATTGAATGTATTATAATATATATAAAAATAAAATAAAATATGTAACATCAAGTTGAGAATTTGTGCCAAATAAAGGCATGGAGTCGACCGACATATCTCTAAATGATGGATCACCAATGGTGGATAACCAATAGTGGATAACCAATGATAGATCACAAATAGTGGATAACTAATGGTTAATATATAATGGTGGATCACCGAGGTTGGATCACCAAATAATGGATCACCATGTTTTGATCCCCCAATAGTGGATCACTAATGGTGAATCTTCCAATGGTTGATATTCCAATGGTTGATCAGATATTATGGATGAACCAACATTTATCATTTCTAGATCATGTTTTACATAGATAAATTATCAAAATTCAATGGGTTTTATTCATGATATCATCAAGATGATGTTCAGTTCCTATGGATTTTGACGTTATATCACCCTTTTTTAAATGATCTTTGCAATGTGTTTTATAAAATCAATATATTTTTCATAGAATGAAACGTAGGATTCTTATAAATATTTATAACACTTGTATTTTTACAATTTATAAGGACATGCCTAAAGTGATACTCATAGTCTAGAAAAGTGTGTTTCATCCAATGAACGTGTGCAAAAAACATTATGTAGTTAAGTATTCATCATCAAAAGTAAAAAAATCTACCTAATTTTTCTTTTTTAAAACATCATGGTACTAGAGGCATTAAAAAAACAATAATTGTTCCAAAGGTTCTTTTTCAATCTAAATTACAACCACCAAATTTTTGATTAGAATAATTGACTAATCAAAATGATTATCATCGTGGTTAGGACTTTTTGAAATTTTATATATATTTTTGGTATTTAGAAATTCATTTAACAGTAAGTAAATAAGATTCATTAATATTTTCCTGAAAATTGCCACACATACACTCACTGAATATAATATGATGTTGGTAAGTAGTTACATATAGAAATATAACAATCTTACCTCAGTGAATGGTTTGATATAATAGTTCTCCTATTTTATCATTATACAAATTATTAGTTGTACTCATTAGATTTCTAGTATATATAATTCTATCCAAACGAAATCTTTTTATACGTTATTTAGTGTAAATATTCTTATTTGAAATAAAACCATCTTTATTTTGAAAACATATGAAACAATGAAAAAAATTTAGTTCTCCCATTAAACTAATTTAAAATTCACATAGGATCATTTTTTAAAAATCTGTAAACATTGAATTTTTAGAAGATCCAAAATTAATATAATTAATATAAATATGAACTAGTAAGGCATCTTTTGAAATAATTTTTATTAATAGATTAGATTGTACTACACCATTAGAATAATCATTAAAAATCAGAAAATATTTGATCATATCAAAAAAAAATATCATAGAGGCCATTTTAAACCATATAATGATTTTTAATTAAATAGATTGATTAGGAAAATGGGGATTTACAAATCTAAGGGTTTGTTAAACAAAAATATCCTAAACTATATAACAATTGAATTACTAAATTATAAAATTCATTTTATATAGTTTAAAATCTGAATGTTATTCACATGAATGAGTTATTATAAAGGATTTAAGTGCTTCCATTAGTGAAAAGGTTACCTAATATTCAATTCCCTCTACCAAAACATATCCTTTTGTGAAAAATATAGCTTTATTTCCAACAATAGTGACTAACTCATCAACCTTTTTTATAAAAACACACATAGTTCCCAAATTCAGAGATTATATAGGTATATATACTAGTTCTAAAGTTCTTGTTATTTTAAATTTATTCAGTTATTATTTCATTTTCATAATCTATAATTCAACACTATTTGAATCATTGGTTTTATTTGGTTGAAGTTGTGAAAATAATTATTAATGCTTAATCTAATTTCTATGATAATATCACGATTGGGTACCTAGTTCGTCAAAGGCAACTCCAAGAGAATGGTATATATGAGTCTTAAAAGTTTTAGGAAATAAGGGATAGCTATCTCATTTTATTATACAGATTTAGGTTTGGTATCAGGTTGTTCCTTGAAACTAGATGGTTCTTCTATATACTTCGATGAATTTTCGAAAGGTTTGACATTGATATTTAGAAATGAAAGATCATCCCCACAAATGTCTAATGTTGTCTTACAATCATGTGGAACTATTTCATCAAATTTTACATCAATTAATTCATTCATAATAATTGTTCTTTTTTAAAACAACCTATATGATTTACTAGATGCTGAATAACCTAGAAAAATTCCTTAATTGATCTTAGATGAAAATCCATCCATATTATCCTCAGTATAAATAATATATAATTTAAAACCAAAAATTCATAAGTAATTATCCTTTTTTTCTACAATATAATAATCCTAAAGGAGTTTGATTTATGGTAGGTTTAATTAAAACTTTATTGATTATGTAACATGTTGTATTCATAGATTTTACCCAAAAAATAAACTAGTATTTTTTACTCATAGAGTACGGTCTCAAACATGTCATGAAGAATTTAATTTATTCATTACAATAAATCATTATTTATTGGGTTCACATGGGAAGAAAATTTATTATTATTGCTATTTCTTGGGAAAAATAATTCAGTGTCTTGATTTTGAAACTCACGACCATGATAAATTATTATAGTCTTAATTCTATGTAAACTGTGATTTTCTATATATTTATCATACTTGGTAAAATAAGAACAAGATTCACTTTTGGGACATATAAATAATACCCGAATATACCTAGAAAATACATCTATAATAATATACACATAGTGATTCCTATTTATGAAAAAACTCTTCAAAGTCAAAACAAGCCCATGTAAACCAACTATAATGGTTAAGAAGATGAAACATTGTTATTTTATTTGAAGGAAATTTTTTGTTGTCACATTTTTTATTTTTTTAGAGTCTTCATCATTTAGAATTTCTTGTTTCGATATATCTTTGAATAATCCATTAATATTTACAATTCTAAGTGAATGTATACTGTAATGGCCTAGTATCCTAAACCAAAACCAAGATTATTTATGAAAGGAACTTTGATAAGCGACATTCTGATATATTAACTATCCTACATTAAGAGGATAAATAATTTCATTTACAAAATAATTAATTAAAAAAGGCTTTTTATAACAAAAAACATTACATGAATTATTATAATGCATGTCATTAAAACCATCATCACATAACTGTGAGATTCAAATAATATTATACTTTATTCCATCTAAAATAAAACATTATAAATTAAAATATTTTTAGAGTTCCCAATTTTTCCAAGACCAATAATTTTCCATTTTAATTGTCCCCAAAAGTGAAATGTCCAAAATATACATTCATCAGGTCCTTAAAACCATAATAGTGTCTAGTCATGTGTTTTGAACAATCGTTTTCTGTGTACAATAAGTTATTACACAATCTTTTCAAGAAGGGTTCTATAAAAATAAATTTTTACCAAAAATGACATTGGTACCAAAATATTATTAAGTTTATAAATGATATTTACCAATGGATTAAGAATACGTAATTTATTGACATGTTCACTATATAAACACTCTAAACATTTTCAAATAAACACTTTGTTTAGACCAAATGTAAAAGAATTTGAAAATTGTTTTTCATAACTGGAATATGAAATAAAATTATTTTTAATTATTCTTCTCAATCTCAGATGATAGGAAATTCTAGTGGTGTATTTGAGAGATTTATAATTTCCTTGAATTTGAGTAAGAGTATTTCACCGTTGGAAAATCAGTCCATATTTTTTTATTTTCTTGTTAGATAACAATTATCTCAATATTATCTTTTTTAAAATGATAATTTTTATCATTTTAAATAGTAATATTAGATTCAAAACTAACAATAAATGAATATTAATTCATCAAAATATAAATATTTATAATTTTTTAATTGAAATTATCTTATTAAATATTCATGTATTTCAAAATTTCATCATTAGAAATTTTTTGAACAATATTTTTATTTTCAGAATAATTATAAATTAGAATAGGAGAGACCATAAATAAATTAGATATCTTAAATTTGTTTTTCATAAAACAAATCTACTCTATCATTATTATCTACATGGATTGAATCTGAATCACTTGAACCATCTTTTTAATAACTCCAGGTATATTTACTATCTTTCTTTATTATAATTTCCTTATCATCATATTTATTCTTAAAATTTCTCCTAGTGTAGTTGGTTGTGACAAGACCCTTCCATTTAACCTATTGACAAACAATGTCACAGATGGTATAATATTTCCTCCAATTTATCCTCAAATTACCTATGTTTTCATATATTGGTTGGTAACTAGGTTTTCAAAAAAATAAATTTAACTAGAAATTTTTTGAACCTTTTGGCCAAATAAAGCAGCTCTTTATCATTGTTAGTAGGTGGATTCTCATTAAATGAATGGTTTACTTTTATTTTCTAATTTTTTGAGGTAGCTGTATTTAAGGATTCAAATTTCCATTTTGGTTTATCAACTTCATTCTTTTTTACTTCAAGTTCCTCCTCCTAAAACATAATCTTTTTAATTAGATTATTAAAAGTTATATTTCTTAAATCACATGAATCTCAAATTAACACTACATTTTGACTCCAAAAATCTAGAAAGCACATCAATAGGAACATCGCTTAATATTTTTCAAAAATATGTTTCCCCAATGATCTCATTATGTTCATGATCTAATTAAACCTGAGAAACATATTAGAAATACTTTCATTAGTCCTCATATAAAAAGTATCATATTTAATAGTATAAGTATTTAGGCATATTTCATTATAATTAGATGTTCATTCGGGATAAGTATAAAAATTATCTCAAATTTACAATGTAGTTGTACATGAATAAATTCAATTAAATTACTCATCACCCCAATAAAAGTATAACTCATTAATGGAATTAATATTTTTATTGTAATATTATTTGGATAGATCACTCTAATTAACTCTAGATGTTATGGTTAATTCATATAATTCTTCAATTACAGTTAAAATTTCAAAGACCATTCTTTCAAGATGAATCTTGATTTTAATTTTCTACTGAGAATAGTTTGGGCCATTAAAATATTGAGGTTTGTTCATAGTAGATCCCACTTATTTATTGTTCACAAATAACGAACAAAATACATAATATAATTTTGATATGATTTAAAGAAAACTAAATAATAGTTTTGAAAATATTTAAAAAACATTTTATCTCAAAGGTTGGTTCGAGTGAGTATCTAAAGAGGGGTGTGATTTGAGTACCCAATAAAAAATTTATATTAAAACATTCTAAAACAAAATTCTCTATGAAAATTAAAAAAACTCAGTCAATAAATATCATAGAATAATATAAATTTTACCTTTTAGAGGAATTCTCACAAAGTGGTTATGGATTAGTTAATAAATAATTGAAATTAATTTAAAATTTAAAACCATATTATTTAACAAAATACTTTATATTAAACAATTTTAGGACTAAGTTTAAAAGTATGAGTTTTGTTATTAGATTACAAAAATTCATTTTTATCATTGAAATATCGAATAACAAAACTAAAAAACATTGTAGAATAAACAAGGGAATTAGTCTCAATATGATAAATAATCCCCTAAATTTTAAATCACCTACTACTAAGAATGTTTTTAAAAACAATAATTAGATCCCAGACTAGGATCAGGGTTTTATAGACAACAAATAGGTTTTCAAGATCAAATCCCCTTACATAATTATATGTGGGAATAAAAATGGTATAGTTCATATAGTACATCTCTCACAATTTTCATGGGTATACAGTTAAATAAATTCAAGAGGGTGTGTCTAGAATACTCGATATAAAGTGCAGGGGATAGAGTTCACAAATAAAGAGTATTACAACAAACTTCTTTATATTTAAATAATAATATAGATATAGTAAATAATAAAAGATATAAATATGTTTTTATTCTCAGTATGAATAGATTTATATGCTCAAGGGTCCTATTCATTGATTTAGTGAGGATCTGGACCATGTTTTTTGGAAATTACAGGAAAACATAGCATTTTAGAGTTCTGTTTTCTATCTGTAGATGCTCAAAAAAACTTGTACACAAATCTCATTATTTGGTGTATGAAAGGTTAATTATGTTTTGTATGTTCTAACCTTTCACACTGACTTATGTTTATCATCATGTAAGATAATATAAAAGGGAGAATGGATGAGGGGGATCCTTCATAACAAATAGCTCTAAATATCTTATTATCCAATGAAGAGTAATATTAACGGTATCATAGATCCTAAAACTAATACAGTATTTAAATAACTATTTTACCATTTTAGGAATAATTATTAATATATCCACATGAGGTTATCTCTATTAACACCCATAAACTAGCAAATAGAGGCATTACATTCGAATGATAATCAAAATAGAAATGGTAGAAAACTAAAAGTGGATCATCTTTAATTTATGTAAAGACCAATGTTATCATAGTCCAATTCTATCATATAATAATGGTATCATGAGTTAGTGATAGAACATATCAAGGCCACACATCTTAGAGTAGCATCTTTGTTGGTAGAATTTAAGGCAGTAGTATAACTCTTGTGGTTGCACTAGTTTGTGGTAGCATTGTTCAAGGTATCATAGCTGGAGGTATCATTGTTGGAGGGATAATATGATGCCTATAGAACACATGGTGGTAACACAAATGGTGGAAAAACATGTCTATTGGTGGAAAAAATGTATTTGACAAATCACTTGTGGTTAAAAAACTCTGGAAGTGGCAAAAAATTGATGGTTGCATAGCTCTAGCAGTGGTATAGTTCGGGCAGTTGAACATTTTAAGTATTAGTGGATCATTTCTACAATTAGATAAATTTTTTAAAAAATGTAATATTATTTTTAAATTATAGTCCCATTAGAAACATAATAATCATGATCTGTGAGCATGTCACGACCCGTCCTTGTGGGGGTCATGCCGTGACTCCCCAAGCAAACATCCAATAGGCCAGGGGCGGGTGACTAGCACCGAGTAGGAATAACTAACATGGGAGGCATTGCCTATGTACCTATACACATGCACACATATCTATGCCCACGAAAAGATGAAATGTAAAAAAAACTAAGGAAATATAATGCATGCATACAACTATACCCAACCAACAGAGTAAAACGAATGGTAGAGTACTCTAAAAGTAAACTGGGCCCGAATAAAATCCCACCAAATACAAGAGTCTTAAAACTACAAAGTCCAACCTGTAAGCACAAAAACGTACTGGGACTGCAGCTCATGGTTGTAGGAACGCCTCGGCCTGTAGGGAACTCAGAAAGCTCGGTCTTGTCTTGGTAATCCCTGGAATCTATCAAAAGGATACTCGTCTACAGAAGACACCAGACGTACGGGCAAAGCCCGTATAGGGGTGAGTATAACAATACTCAGTAGAGGACCCTGAAAACCACAAAGTAGTACACAAAGTAAAGGTACAGTTATCTATACACAGTATATGTCTACAGAACTTATAGAACAAACCAGATATACACAAAACCCAGACCCGTGGTCTAGATACAAGTCACCCAACCGCATACCCCCATTAGGGATTCTGTTAGTTGATTTTGTGGTGCACTCATTCCGGGAGAACACACTCCATGAGTATTATAACTCTAATGAAGTCCGTCCAAGAAGAGTTGTTCTCCAGGAACCATCACGAGAGTAAGCTACACTCATTATGGGAGACACACTCCTGAGTGGAAAGGATCAGTAGATAGATACACTCATTACGGGAGACACACTCCGGAGTGGGAAAGATCTCTATACACAGATGAGGATCACTTCCCGGGATATGACGGATAACACGACTCATCTGTATTCACCAGTTAGGTGATACACCAGCTAGGTAGATGATCAACGTCTGGTAAAGTTGGTCACGTCGATGCCTGACTCTACCTAGGGTCAGGAATGGATAGAAGATTTTGATTCGGGCCTCTCGGAGGGATGCCTGACTCAATCTCAGAAATTCCTGCTGAAGGGATCATACTCCTACATTATGGAATGATGCTTGACCTTTAGGGGAACAAGAAGAAGGGGAACTAACCTAAAAGAGTGATTTCCATGGCACGATGAACAAAAGGGCCAAGTCGTTTTCCAAAAGGTACACAACATGTAGAAATGATACATGTCGTGTTGTCTGACCCGGGGTACTGCCAATGTACAATGGCCCGTGTCGTGAGGCTGGTCGTGTCGGAAAAACTAACTACACGATGTGTAGTATGGTGTACATGCCGTGTCTGGGTAACAGGGGTTGGCTCCATGTACTTAGGCCATGTTCCCATACACGGTCACCAACCCATGTACTCCGACACGTGTAATCCGAACACGGGGTGACCCGCACTGCTGGCCTCGCCTGGCCGTGTGATGGAGTACACGGTGATGTACTCCATCCTGTGTCCACATACCCACCGTGATACATACCGAGTCCCACGTAGCCGCTTCTACCAAGTTGTACATGCCGTGTCTCTTGAAGCCGTGTAGCTCATCCCGTGTGCGTGTACTAACCAAAGTACATGCTGAGCTTCGGGGAAGGTCTAACATGCTGTGTGACCGAGGTCACACAATATGTGATTATTCTCTAAACCTGAAAACCTAGTCACTACTGCTAGTACTACATGGTGGGTTCTTCGGAAGTACAGGCTGTGTATTCTGGAAATTTCAAAAAACGACACCATTCACCGGGGCGCCTCTCATGGTGATCCGATCATTAATCAGGTCGTTCGATCGCCACAAAACATCCAGGTTTTGGTCGCCCCGATACCACGAAGCCGCTCCCATCGTTTTGGAGCCTCCAATCGGCTCCGAAAACATGTTCTGCTCTTCCCACATGAAGAACGATCGAAGAACTCTCTTTTCGATCCAGTCTGATTCGTCGTCATCCATCATCGTCGCACATCCACTAAGTCGTTGCGATGTCGAACATTTGATTTGGGATCGTTGCATCGCAGAATGGATGTGCAACGATCTGTTGTTTGTCGCCCCGCAAAGAACACGAAGAACGCGCGAGTAAAGAAGGAGGACGAAATCCAAATAAACAAATCGAGGAATGAACCTCCACCTTCATTCGTCACGGTGTTTATCCGCTCCCGTTAATAGTCTTAAATGGAGAAATAATAAAAAATTACATAAATCATGGATCAATTCTGCATAATATTCCCAAAGAAAATCCCTCTTGCAAGAACGTACTAATCGGCGGATCAACTTGTTCGTGTTTGATCCCCGTTCTTCATTTAAACTCAAATACGAGGAAAAGAAACTGAAATAACAACACCTACCTTTTAAAAGGATTGATCATTGACGAAGGTACCATGCCGCCGTTGTCGTTGAGATCCTTCAATGTTGTTGGCGTAGCGATTATCGAATTCGATCTATTGTCATTCGTTGCCGAGAGATTTCTCCAATGCGCCGCAGATTCAGTAGAGGTTCCACTCAAACGTCTCCAACGATCAACAATTTTCCAACCCTTTAAAAAGGGAAACAAGATTGGCACTTTATTACGCAGCGATATTAATGACTCATACCTGCCTATTCTTGAGTCGATATGACATGCCATTAGTTAAGGAAACATATGTCCCTTTGTTGCGTATTAAAATTTCCAAATTTCCATTTATTTTCCAATAAGACACAACATTTAATTAGAGAAACAGATTCCCTTTTTCCGTGTTGCAGCGGTTGTTTCCATAAAATAAAATAAACATTTACATTTTTATATTATTTTATTTTTCTATTAAAACGTCCAAAAATAATCTTTTTCCCTCACCCCGTGCAGGTTAGGGGTTTCCTCATTCATAGGTAAAATATTTGTCACGGACGCAACGGTGTGATCAGATTTTTAATCCGGAAATCCGTTTGGAAACTGCCACAACATCGCACAAGGGCCAACATACTTAACTTAAAAAAGTTCAAACCACCATTCCGGGATCACTGGACCTCAGAATGATGTCCCATCATTGCGCCTGGTCTTGAAATAAATCCATATAATATTTGAAAATAATTAATGGAAAATCTGAGACATTACATTCTCCCCACCTAGGGGCTTTACGTCCCCAAAAATCCAAAAAAGGTTACTCAAAAAGATGAGGCTACTGGGCACGGATCTGGGCCTCCCGCTCCCATGTGCCCTCCTGATGATTCCCCTGCTACCACCAGATGTGAACCAAGGGAATCGGTCGCCCATGAAGGATCATCTCCTTCATCTCATTGATCTCCACCAAATACTTAGCAAAAGTACCTCCATCCTTGATATCCTTCTCACCCCAGTCGATGATGTGCAATGGGTCATGCATGTACCTCTTCACCTATGACACGTGGAAGACATAATGAACCTGATTCAACTGTGGCGGTAGAGCTAGGTGGTACGCCACCTCGCCAAATTTGCACAGAATCTGGAAAGGACTGATGAACCTCATATATATCTTGTCGCCTCGGTCAAATATCTGCAACCCTCGTCGAGGTGAGACTCGAATAAAGACGTGGTCTCCCTATTCGAACTCCAGATGTCTCCATAGTCTGTCAACAAAAGACTTATGCTAGCTCTGGACAGTCTTCATCTGCTCCTGAATGATCTGCAACTTCTCTGTGGTATCTCGCACTAACTCTGGACCCATGAGTGCTGACTCTCTGGGGTCGGTCTAGCAGAACGGTGACCAGCAGGGTCTCCCATACAAAGCCTTGAATGGTGCCATACCAATGGTGGAGTGGTTGCATTTGTTGTATGAAAACTCCACCATTGTTAGGTGGTCATCCCAACTATGACCAAAGTCCAAGACATAGGCTCGCAACATATCCTCCAAGACCTAAATGGTCATCTCCTTCTGACCATCCATCTGGGGATGAAACGCTGTGCTCAAGCATAGTTGAGTCCCAAAAGCCTCCTACAATCCCTTCCACAACCAGGATGTGAAGCGGGCATCTCGGTCTGAGACTATAGTCGAAGGGACGTTATGAAGCCGAACTATCATCTGCATGTAGAGGCATCCCAAGCTCTCTACAGAACTCTGCTCCCTGATATCCTGGAAGTGGGCCGACTTGGTGAGTCATTCAATGATCACCCAGAAGGAATCATGCCCCTTGGATGTCCGTGGTAAGCCTATCACGAAGTCCATCAATATCCCATCACACTTCCACTATGGGACTTCCAGGGGTGAGTTAATCTCACTGGAACCTAGTGCTTAGCCTTCACCTGCTAGCATGTAAGTCATCGAGAAACAAACTCTGCTAATTCCTTCTTCATGCCTGACCACCAGAACTATCATCGGAGATCCTGGTACATCTTTTCCACTCCAGGATGTACCGCCAAAGGGGATGTATGAAACTCCCTCGGGACCTCCTCCTGGAACACCACTGGTATAACAGTGTATCCCTTGAAAAGAAGTATGTGCTCCCCACCATAAAAATATCCATCAAGAGCATGACTGGTGGATAACTAAGCATGTAAAGCAACACAGTCAACATCCCCATGCTAGGCCTCCCTAACTCGCTGTAAGAGTGGAGGGGTGACAACCATCAACTGTAGGTACGATATATCCTATCCTTCCAAGTAGGATAACTGTAATGTGGGTAATTTTTGTGTCACCTCACACAACAGCTGTGAGCTTGACCATCTGCTAAGGGAATCTACCACCTTGTTCCCCTTTCCAGGAGTATAGATGATCTCAAAATCATAGTCCTGGAGGAACTCTAGACAATTCCTCTACCTCAGATTCAGATCCTTCTATGAGAATATGTACTTGAGGCTCTTGTGGTTAGAGTAGACAATAAACTACTCGCCCATAAGGTAGTGTCGCCACATATGCAATGTGAAGTCTACCACTGCCAACTCGAGATCATGGGTCGCATAGTTCTGCTCATCTGGCCTAGGCTGGAGTGAACTATAAACAATCACTGCATGTCGCTGCATCAGGACACATCCTAGCCGGATCCCTAATGCGTCGCATAAAACTACGTACTTCACACCCTCCTCTGTCAATAACAATACTGGGGTGCTCTTCAAACATTGTCTCACCTGCTCAAAAGCCTACTTGCACTTTTCTGTCCACATGAAGGGTTTCCCCTTCCTGGTCAAGGCTGTCATCGATGCTGATATCCTGGAGAAATAACGAATGAATCTCCAGTAATATCCTGCCAACCCAAGGAAGCTCCGCACCTCCGTCACGGTACGAGGTGGCTCATATGTTGACACAGCCTCCATCTTGGCTGGGTCCACAACTACTCCATCTGCTGAGATGACATGTCCCAAAAAATGGACCTCCTAAATCCAGAACTAACACTTTGAGAGCTTCCCATATAGCTGGTGCTCTCGAAGTACGTCTAGAACCATCCATAGGTGTCTCGCGTGCTCCTCCTATGATGCCGAGTACAGAAGGATGTCATTGATGAAGACCACTACTAATCGGTCCAAGTACGACTGGAAGATCTAGTTCATCAGTCCCATGAACACTGTGGGGGTGTTCGTCATGCCAAAAGGCATCACCAAGTACTCATAGTGAACGTAGCAGCATCTGAAAGTCGTCTTCGGTATATCCTCATCCCACACTAGTGGCTGGTGATATCCTGATCGAAGGTCAACATTTGAGAACCATTGTGCCCCTCTTAGCTGATCGAAGAGGTCATCGATTCTCGGTATTGGATACTTGTTCATTACCGTCACCTAGTTCAGGCGTCGGTAATCCACGCACAACCTCAGACCCCCATCTTCCTTCTTGGCAAACAAGACTACAGCCGCCCAGGGTGAAACCCTGGGTCTCACGAAACTCTTGCTCTGCAAATCCTCCAACTGCGCCATCAGCTCGCGAAGCTCTGTGGGAGCCATTCGATATGCCGATGAGGAAATCGGTTTCGTCCCATGGTGTAAGTAGATTTAGAAGTCAAATTACCGGTGGGGAGGTAATCCTGGAACATCTTCGGGAAAGTCGTCCTCATATTCTGCCACCACTGCTGGGAACTGAGAGCTCCGAACATCTACTGCTCTTAGGGTAAGGCTAGCTAACTCATTAGTGATCGGCTGCACCCTCCTTTGCATGGGTCCATTTTGTGCTTCCTAGGTTTCCTTTTCTCCGAAAAAGGAAAACCTCGTTTCATCACGGCAGACACACCGCACTCTTCGCCTAAAATTGTCAATCTGAGCATGGACCGATGATAACCAATCCACACCGAGAATGACGTCGTAAGGCCTCGATGCTTCCACAAAGAGGTTCCAACCGAAACTCTCATCTCCAAGGGTAAGATCACACTATCTGGAAAGGTGTGTGATCATCGAGTCTCCTCTCGTAGGTGTCTCCAAACATAAGGATCAAGTCAACGATTCTACCAGAATCTCGTGGTTTTGTACAAGACATGTGGCTATAAGAGAATGACTGGAACCTGTGTCAATGAGTACGAAATCTAAGGTAGAAAAGACACATATCATACCTCGAATCATCAATGGATCCCCTGGGTTGTATGCCTCGACCGCATGCACTTGTCCCCGCCCATGTCCCCCAGCTCCCTAAGCCTGGTGAGGACCTCCTGGGTGGTGTTGGAAGTATGTTGAAGCGTCCACCACCACCTGCAGCTCTCCCTACTCCTCTACCACATCTGCCGCCTGGAGGTTCTTCATTGTCCGTTCTATGCCTCTTCCTCGATGGTACATCCACCACTTCCCTCTCAGCAGCTCGATGGGTCAGGAAATATCAAGCGAGATGTCCCCTACCGTCGCATGCGTAACATCGCTTCACCCTAGGCTGACGGGTTCCATCATGAGAGCCTTGGACTGTCGATCCCCTATCCTGGGTCCTCCTATGACATTTCCCACGTCCAGATCCCTTTGGCTGAGGCCACCTCCCTACTGTCGGTGTCTCCGCACCTGTCTGCCTGCTGCTAACTGTCGGCGGCTGTCTCTGCTCCGTGAAGAAACTCTCGATCACCAAGGCCCGCTCGAGCACTCCTGCATAAGTGGAAATGAATAGAGGCACGACACTATCTCGGATGTCATGTTTTAGACCACGTTCAAAGGTCTGAGCTCTGATGTACTAATCCCTGACCATATCCATCAAGTACCTGGTGAGGTTGGTGAACCTCGATGAATAGTCCGCCACTGTCATACCGCCTTGCTGGAGCTGGAGAAGCTCCTGGATGCGCACATCTCTCAATGTAACCGGAGAGAACTCCTCCTTGAAGAGTCACTCAAAATCCCTTTACAAAATAGACTCTTCGTCGTGAGTCTGTGTGGTCATACTCCACCACCATCCCGCCGAACACTGAAGAAGGATCGCTCCTTGGATCACCATCTGGTCTACTGGTGTCCTTAGTAGAAGGAAAACTCTGGTCACCGCCTCAAGCCAGTCCTTATCCGCCTGAGGGTTGGGCTCGCCTCGAAACCTGAGGGGTCTCTGTATCTGAAACTCATGGAGCGCGTTGAGCCTGTGCTCCTCGCCGGTCTGTACCGCGGGTACCACTATCTGCTCCAATGGTGGTGTTATAGCAGGTGCACCACTTGGTGGAAACGCCTGGGGAGCTGGTCCCTATATCAAATCCTCATCATTGTGGAGGTCATCCTCATGATCATGTTGCTGATCCTTGCGGGGGTGCATCGCGAAGGCATCCTGTAAAGACACAAGATGTGTCACAGTCAATGAGTATATTTGGATAGCTGACACAAAGGTTAGGGAAAACACAACCCATTCCAATATGATGCATGTACCCTTTTTCTTCCCACAACCACTGTTTTTGTGTACCTAGTTGAAAAGTAGGTAATCAGAGTCCTGGTGTATGGATACGTCGGCTGTCGTACCAACACTAGGGTCCCTATCCTGAACGCCGAACCCGAAACACTCAACACTGTTGCCCCAAACCAAACTCATAGACTATTGGTCCTATGTTAGAACCGACCACCTCTGATACCACTCTGTCAAGTCCCATCCCAATGGGGCCCACGCCGTGACTCCCCAAACCCGCCTGAAATAGGCCAAGGGCTAGTGACTAGCACCGAGTAGGCATAAATAACATGGGAGGCATTGGCAATGTACCTGTACACACACACACATCTCTTTGGCCACATAAAGCTGAAATGTAAAATCCACTAAGGAAAAAGAATGCATGCATACAGCTAAACCCATCCAATGGAGTTCAAAGAAAGGTAGAGTACTGTAAAAGTGAAGTGGGATAGAATACAGGCCCACCAAAAACAAGAGTATGAAAACTGCATAGTCCAACCTGTAAGCAAAAAAATGTACTCGGACTGCCGCTCGTAGCTGTAGTAACGCCTCGACCTGTAGAAGACTCGGAAAGCTTGGTCCTATCATGGTCTTCCCTAGAATCTGTCGGAAGGCTGCTCATCCGCACAAGACACCAGATGTGTGGGCAAAGCCCGTTCAGGGGTAACAATACTCAGTAGAGGACCCCGAAAACCACAAAGCAGTACACAAAGTAAATGTACAATCACCTATGCACAATATATGTCTACAAAACCTATAGAACAAACCGGATATACTCAAAACCCAGACCCGTGGTCTGGAGGCAAGTCAGACAACTGTATACCCCCGTTAGGGATTCTGTTTGAAGATTCTGTGGTTCACTCATTCTAGGAGAACACACTCCACGAGTATTATAGATCTGATGACGTCCATCCAAGAAGTGTTGTTCGTCTGGAACCGTCATGAGAAGTAGCTAGACTCATTATGGGAGACACACTCCTGAGTGGAAAGGATCAGTAGATAGATGCACTCCTTACAGGATACACACTCATGAGTGGGAAAGATATCGATACACAGATGAGGATCACATCCAGGGCCATGGCGGATACCACGACTCATCTGGATTCACTAGTTAGGTCATACACTGGCTAGGTAGAGGATCATCCCCCGGTAAAGTTGGTCACGTCGATGCCTGACTCTACCTAGGGTCAATAATGGATAGAGGATGTCGATCTAGGCCTCTCAGATCGATGCCTGACTCTATCACAGAATGTCCTATTGAAGGGATCATAATCCTATGTGAGGGAATGATTCCTGACCTTCAGGGGAACATGAAGAAGGTGCATTAACCCAAAAAAAATATTTCCATGGCACGGTGATCAAAATGACCATGCCGTTTTACCAAAAGGTACACGACATGTAGAAATGATACATGTCGTGTTGTCTGACCCCAGGTACTGCCCGTGTACAACGTCCCGTGTCGTGAGGCTGATCTTGTAGGAAAAACTAAGTACACGATGTGTAGTATGGTGTACATGCCGTGTCTGGGTAACTGGGGTTGGATCTATGTACTCTGGCCATGTTCTCGTACACGGTCACCAACCCGTGTACACTGACCCGTGTAATCCGCACACCGGGTGACCCGCATTGCGGGCCTCTCCTGGCCGTGTGATGGAGTACACAGTCGTGTACTCCATCCCGTGTCTTCATACCCCTGGGATACACACCGACTCCCATGTAGCCGCTTCTGCAAAGTTGAACACGTCATGTTGCCTGAAGCCATGTAGATCATCTCGTGTCCGTGTACAACCCAAAGTAGATGTCGAGCATTGGGGAAGGTCCAACACGTCTTGTGATCGGGGTCATAGTCCATGTGATACTTCTCTAACCCCAAAACCCTAGTAGTCACCGCCAGTTCTACAAGGCGTGTTCTTCGGATGTACACACCGTGTATTCTGGAAATTTCCAGAAACGACTCCCTTCGCCAATGTGCCTCCCGTGGTGCTCTGATAATCGATCCGACCGTTTGATCGCCGCAAAACATCGGGGTTTTGGTTGCCCCGACACCATGAAGCCGCTTCAGTCATTTTCGGGCCTCCAATCGACTCCAAAAACGTGTTCCAATCTTCCCACATGAAGAACGCTCGAAGAACACTCTTTCTGATCCAGTCCGATTCGTTCTCAGCCATCGTCGCCACACCTTTACTAACTCATTGCGGTTTCGAACCTTCAATTTGGGATCATTGCATCGTAGAACAGATGCACAATGATCTGTTGTTCATTTCCCCATGAATAACGCGAAGAACGCGCAAGGAGAGAAGGAGGAAGAAATACAAATAAACAAATTGAGGATTGAACCTCTTCCGTCATTCGCCACGGCATTGAACATCTCCCGTTAAAAGGCTTAAACGAATCAGGAATCAACAACAAAATAAAGCATGGATCAATTCCCCAAAATCTTCCCAAAGAAAATCCCTCCCACAAGAACGTAAGAATCCACGGATCAACTTGTTCGTTGTTGATCCGCATTCGTCGTTTCAACTCAAATACGGGGAAAAGAAATTGAAATAGAAACCCCTACCTTTCGAAAGGATCGATCATTGAAGAAGGATCCATGCCATCGTTGTCATCGAGATCCTTCAACGTTGTTGGGGTAACAATTCTCGACTTCGATCTATCGTCGTTCGTCGCTGAGAGTTTGCTCAAACAAGTCGCGGATTCGGCAGAGGTTCCTCTCAAACGTCGCCAATGATCAAAAATTGTTCAAACCTTTAAAAAGGGGAAAAAGATTGGCACTTTATTACATAGTGATATTAATGACTCCTACCTGCCTATTCTTGAGTCATTATGACATTCCATTAGTTAATGAAACATACATCCCGTCGCTACATGTTATAAAGCACAACTTTACATTTATTTTTCATTAAGAAACAACATTTAATTAAGGAAACATCTTCCCTTTTTCCGCACTGCAGCGGTCATTTCCATAAAATAAAATAAACATTTAGATTTTTATTTTATTTTATTTTTCTATTAAAACATACAAAAATTAACTTTTTCCCTCGACCCGCGTCGGTCGAGGTTAGCCTCATTCATAGGTAAAGTCATTGTCCTGGACGCAACAGTGTGCTCATAATTTTAATCCGGGCATCCGTTTAGAAACTGCCACAACCGTGCACAAGTGCCGACCTACTTAACCTAAAAAAAGTTCAAACCATCATTCCAGGCTCACTGGACCTCAGAATGATGTGACGTCTTCACGCCCGGTCTCGAAATAATTCCATATAATATTTAAAAATAATAAATAGAAATTCCGAGACATTTCAGAGCATTAAAATAAGTAGGATCTAACAATCCCCATCCATTGATATTCACCAATCAATTAGTTTCAAAATGATTATTTAAAAATCCAAAATAAATGAATCAAAAAAATATATCTCAAGTGATATGGTTAATGAACTAATGAATTCATCACCCCTTGATATCCACTATCCACCACACAAAAAATATTCTTATTTTGGGAAAATTCCAACAGTATATAATGGAATAAAAATCTATACCATATCATAGAATCACAATAAATCTATGGGAAATAAAATAAGATAATAATATGGAAAATAAAAAAAAGGAATCGTGCATCATTATTTAACTCAGTTTCTTCACAATCCAACTCGGGCATGTTGATATTTTGGGTGAAAATTGTATGAGAGGAAAAAAATCCAAAATGGCCCTCCCCATATGCACTAGATACCTCAATTCAAGGTGGGGACTACAATAAAATTTACATTTTCCTCAATTTTAAAAAACTATCGTTATTGGAACTGAGTACCTAGTATGTTAACATAAGTCACTGTGTGGCCCAAACAAAGAGGCAATCGTTCTAGACACACTATCGGGTACCTAGTGGTGTCAACAACACATGTATGTAACACCAGCCCATTGTAAACATAGAATAATCTCCCACGTCACCATTAAAACCAGAGAGTTTAAAAAAGAACATAACATTATTCATTCCCAATAGTACCATGATTCAATACAAAGCAAGAAATTAAAATATACTTATGATCCAACTCTTGAAAACTCTGATTTTCAAAGAATTTACCATCCCATAACAAAATTAGTCATTAAAACAGTGTGGATTCTTATCATTTATAATTATATTAAAACACATTCTGATATATAATAAATTAAATAAAACCAATCATCAGTCTCCATTTTAGAACATGATGTAGTAACACATTCACGCAGCTGATCTGGTAAAAATAACCTTCTCTAAAAACCTTACCTGATATAATTAAAATGGAAATTTTATACCAAATTATGTACACCATTAGATCTCCACACCAATAAATCCAATTACACTTGAAAGTAAATGTTGGTACTCTACTTCCAAATTCATCCAAGAAAACATGGACTCTCGAGTTGATGCAACATTATATAATATTGGTCACGATGCCTCAAATCTCAGAGTAATCGGAAAATCACATGAGTACCCACCCAAGAGTTACACCATGAATCTTTCTTCCATAAAATTATAAAATATAAAACCCAAACAATATATTATCATATTATCTTTGTGAGTATATACATTCTCCTGATCTATATCACTCTTAAATTGTTAATTGATTTCTACCCCATGCCAACTAACCAACACACTAACCTCATTTGACACAATGAATCAAATTCTATATATAGTATGTACTAAGGATGTAGATAGATTTTTTCTACATACACATAAATATATAGATATATGATATCTTAACCATATTTTTACTAATTACATTTTACATACAACCATTTTTACATAGGGTCGTACACTAGAAAATCAGTAAGATTCTCCCTACAATAGGAGTATTCATAGTGTCACACTGCCATACTAAAATATCATATTTCATAATCTGATGTTCAAAAAATTATTAAATATAATCACTATACCTAACCATTTTTTTATAAATAAGTTCTAATGAAAAAAATTGAACAATAACAATTTATATCTTACTAGAAATTTCTCCCTCAATGTTCACCAACATATCTCAAAATGGCGGTTCTACATTTAAATAGTTAATTGTGTTCTTACCCATATGAATTCAATTATATTTATTCCTCATGAAATGGAAATACCTATATCCATTATCACTCATGAATCCTTTCATATCATGAAAGGTAATATGAACACTTGATTTTTAGAAAACATGACTCCAACAATAACTATAAACTTTGAGTTTTGTTATCCACAACACCTCACCAAGACCATCATCCCTCCTCCCAAAAACTGGGTTAATGATACATAGATCACTCTTAATAACAAATTGATTGAATACTGATATTAAATTATACTAGTGTCTCAAAACCCATCTCCGTGGTAACAATGAAAATGTACTAATCTTTAATCCAATTTTTTCTATCAGTTTCATTCACCTGAAGCACATAAAGTTCTCAATGGACATCACACAAAACCCTTTTTTCCATTACCCATATTCAATTAATTTATCATCTTAAAATAACCCAAATTTTCTCTATAATGTTATGAATTAATCTTGAAAACACATTTAATCACCCGCTCTCTACTTAGAGGACCAGATTGAGTTGTTAATGATACCTTCTATATAATCTCTATTGTATTCCAACCCATTCAATTCCACACTAGACGTGTACATACTCTCATACTACCCAATCGTGAAATATTCTCATGATTTCTAGAGTTATACCTCCTTAATCCTAGGATTATGAAATTAATTAAATATCTATCCACCCCCATTCAATTAAAATTAATCCTACCAAAATTACTTATGATTACCTTTACCCTAATGAACATAAGATATCATACCTATAACAAGTAAAACACACAATTAGATGTCATTAATTTGTCATTTAATACACTGACAATTTTCCCATACTGCACACTCCATATATTCATCCATCGAGGGTCCCATATCATTATACCATGTAAATCCGTCAACATATACTAATATTCTTGGAATCTAACTAACTATTCCCATTGAAGATAACCATGATATTAATACAATATTAGTTCCTTACATTTGAATATTCTAAGGCACCCACGTCCTTTTCAATTCACTCATGAGGGTGTCTAACCCATCCTATAAATAATTTCCCATTAATAACCTTATTTGGAGCATAACACACATATATAAATCCATGAATAAAACATAAAATGCATGAACCAACCCTCTAATGGTCACTGTACATCACATACACATAGAGACTCTATAATAGTAAATAGTCAACAACACACTATTAGATCCACCTGACTATTTATCGAATAAAAGTAACACAATTTCCAAGAATGAGATTAATCAGAGTCCATTTTAGTATAATTCCACCAAAAAAATATATAGAAAATATATTTTTTTGAAAGTTCAAATAAAAGAAACCTATTTCATAAAAAAGGATAAATCACACCTGAACATATATATTTTTTACTAATATAATATTCCAACTATGATAAATTTATATGAATCTCTTTCCACTTTGTACCAAGAGTTAAATAATAAATAATAGCCACAATCAAACACATCATAATTGAATAAATATCTCAATAATAGCAATGAAAAGCAAAATAAATCATAATCTCGTACCCATAGAATCATCGAAATTCACTGGAAAACTGTTCATAAAGCACATGCTTGATCTCTATCACCTGAAATGAATGTATCTATATATTTATGTCAAATCATAAATAGTAAACCCACAAAAATCAATATTTCATAAAAAAATTTCATTACTTAGACTATGATATTTTGCATCATCCTAGAATGGTGTCACAACATGGAATTAAGTGCACCTCTATGTATGGATAACTGTTCCAAACATTATTAAGAGTATATGATCATTGTTAGGATGACTAAAATCTAAATATAATAAGGATTAATAACAATAAATTAAAAAAAATTCAATAACATATATAATAATTTGCTGATGTAATTATACATAAATGAAACCCATAAATGATATGAATTCACCTATACTATAATAAAATAATATTCATGTCTTATATTCGAAAAAATAAGGAGATCTCCCACTGGGAATCCTTAAAATACATAATATAAAATAAAATGTATATATAAAACATGTTCTTCTAATTATGTTGATCCTCAAATCAACCCCATATTCAATCCTATTTATGTTTATCCATCCCAATTCCCTATGAAACATATTCTCAAACCTTCATATCATGCATAATGTCCACATGTCCACTGGGATTTAAATAAAGGGTGATGATAAATAAATCAAAATAATGAACCACGAAAGGTTACCTTAAAATAATCCACGTTATACTAGTGTATGAAAAATAAAAATAAATAATTTATGTAGGAACACACACAGAATACAAGCATATCTATAGAGTCATTTTGTGTTTTCCAAACCACTATGACATTCAAACATAACTGAATATTCACATCTGGTGATCCTCATGAACCACACACCAAATTTATAAATTGAATGTCATAGGATATACTGGGAAAATGACAAGTCTAACTAAATATGATTATGAATTTTGGATGGTGTCCAAAACTCAATGATACCCGGATAATAGGAAATAAAAAATATATGATGAAATCCTAGAATCTCAAATGTTTTCACCTTAGGTGATAAAAAATTCTATAAGGAATCCTAGAACATTAGAAATTATTACCATTTTTTGATACTCATAAGGTATCAAATGGAATCCTAGTCTCCCAACTAGTTTGACCATGGGATATAAGGAATTCTTGATGGTGTCATGTGATCTTGGCTACTATATGCATGGGTGATTATATATTCCAAATGGAATCCAAGGATCGTTATAATTTTAAATGTAGTTGTAAAATTTGGGAGATGAAATCTTGGGATCTCAAGTTGTCTAACTAATGTGATAATAGATGCCAAATGGGGTATCTATTTCCCAGATAGTCTAGCTATGAGAGTAAATATATACCAAATTGCATCATAATATTGTAGTCACATAGACCAATGGTAAAAAAATCACATGAGGCTAGAACAACAGAAATGTAGCTCTACACCCTTACTCTCAAGGATGTATGTCACAATGACCTCAATATCAGTATCAATTTACTTATACCCCATCACACATGGTATAACAAGTTGGACCAATTGGTTTACTCATATTACTTCTGAAATGTAACCACTTGCTTTATAATACCTAACATGATCCTTACCCACTTATACCAGTATACAACAAACGCCCCACTAGTGATCCAACATTTTATTTCCCATGTTTAATTCGATCCTCAATAGTGCAGTCTAATCCCCCTCCATATTCTCTCATAACCATATTTTTCATAAAAACAAAGGACCATTTCAGGATAAACAAACTCATTTCCACTTAAAACCATTTAAAAAACTATATTAAATCCTCTTCCACATCTGATTCGTGGGTGTTTATCAAATTATTCTCGATAGATATCTCAATAAACTATATGTTTTTTAATGTCTCTCCTTTAAACTGAACTCTAAACCTTATTGGAATTATCAAACTCACCACATCAATTACAACTAATGATTACCCTCAAGTGGGTGCTCCCAACCATACATGAGAGGAACAAAAATCTCACCCAACATCCATAATTCCAATGCTTCCATACTAACTGTATTAGCCTCACGTATTCCACTATGGGATATAAAATACTCATATCAATACTATTAACCTTCTTGAACCCCAAAAAAATTCAACTATCATCCTCGCACATTAGAGATAATTTCACCAAGTTATTATAAAATAATTAATATTTGTAGGAGCACTTAATCCATGTCTAATAGGATCTATGACACATAATTCCCCACTTACGGAACTCTTATCCTCTATCCAAATTACCCAAATCTAAACCATAAAGAATACATACAAAATCACATGTAAAATAAAAATTATCATTTGTTATAGGAACCACATACCTCATTAATGGAGTTATACTACTCATTCAAATATTTAAAATGCTTTTTCCATTCTCAATCATAATTTGTCTAAGCCAAAACATAACCCACCTAATCCATGAGCACCTATCTCAATCCAAAACACTGTAAATATTAATTAAAACATGTCAAAATTAATTTATGAAATAAAATAATGTGGCATAAACCTGAAACACACATTGGGAAAACTAACATCACTAAAACTGTGACTAAAGAGAAGAATAAGTTTTATAGTGCACCCCAACACCTCTATATGAAAATAAAACATAAAAAATATCCATTCATCCCCTATTTTTACATAATTAAATAAAAAACATCAAATAAATTTTTCAGAATATATACCATAAAAATAAATAAAATGTCATGTGTTAATCACTACTCAATTTCCTTCATCCACCGCACATAAAATATCCCTATTCATAGAAAATTCCACAATTATCTGGTGGGATTATAATCGAAATATAAATATAGAATCACCACAAAAAAGACAAAAATTGACATGAACAATAAGGTGGGGTGGATTGAATTATATAAAACCCCATTAAATAAACAGTCAAATAATTTCATCAAGGGAGAAGTGGGGAGAAATGGAATTGAGGATTTAAACAATCTGGTGCTCCCTATATGCCCAAGCTGCCACAATTTGAAGGGGGTGACCATAAAATTTTGATTATTTATATCATTCTAAAATTTATTATAATTGTTATGGAGTACCAAACATTCTTCATAGGAGTACCCAATAAACCCACTAAATACGATACCTAGGTGGTCGCACCACCAGGAACCTATTGGTATCAAATATAATGTATACAACATTAAGTCCCCACCTGATACCCATTCTAGCATCAATAGTTAACTAGTGGTGTCCAAAGGACATGGCTACAACACCACCATACCCTAAACCATTCATGATACCACAAGGCCCCTTCTAAACCACCAACTATATCAAAAAAAATATCATTCCAGAGTCCCAATAACCACCAATTTCATATGTATCAAAAAAATCATACTCATCTAGGCTCTAGCTCTAAGAAATGTAAATTTCCTACAAATTCACTTTCATGTAATGATTCATATTGTTACAACTCGTCAATAGCAAATATAATTTTAATTAAACTTTGGTACATGATTAATATTATTAAAACTATATATGTACCATGGTGAAATAAAATAAAAAATTATTTTATTTTTACCACTAACCATTTATTTTATTAATTGTATTTTATAGACCACCATTTTTTTCTCATTAATAAAAAATTCACTATATTATACTCTATTCACTTATTATTTGAGTCCCTAAACCTTGTTTTTACTTATTCATTTAAAATTTCTCTTTCATCTCATCGTCAAATTTTTTTGTCCCACATATATTATATATACATATGATTTATGAAATTTAAATTCCAATAAAAATAAATTTTTAACTAAATAATGTTGACCATTGTAATAGTTTGCTAACATTTCGATAGATTCCATTTAATTATAAACGATATTAAAATAATATAATCAATGGAATTTTATATTTTCCCAAAAACAGATGTTTTATTTATAATCACTAATTAGATAAATACATTAGATATAAATAATAATTGATAAACTAGACTTAGATACTATGTTTTAAATTTTAATTGTATTATTTATTTTAACTAAAAAAGTATCCTATGAAAATATCATTACATTTTAACACACTTTTAATAATTAAATTTAGTTTAATTTTCACATGTATTCATTATATTTAAAAAGGATAAAAAGTAAATAAATATGTATGAGTTATTTTTATTTAAATATATATATATAATATTGAAGATAAAATCCTAATTAAAATAAGGATTTAATGTTTATGATTATACATTACAACAGATCTGGAAGCTATGAAATTTGGGTTACTAAATCCTTGACTATTTTAATTTTATATAATCAATAATTATTAATTTTTAAATGTATTACCATAATTTTGACCGGTTATATATGTTGATATACCCATTTTACAACCCAAACCAATTTACATAATTAATTATAAATAATTTTTAAGGTTATAACATATATCCAAACATAGTGTACAATATGAACCAAAAGCTAAAAAATCCACTTGATTTTCTATTCATATCACACAAAGTAAATAAATGAAAATCAATTTACATTTTATCTATTGATATGAAATATATCCTTGATTTTTCAAACAATATTCATAATGATCATTGAAAAGAATCCAATGGGATCCCTATTCCTAGGCTATCAATTAGTTGGTTGAATCTCCACGTTCCTGGGAAGTATCACCTAAAATCAATGGTTTGGTATAATCAATGATTTTAAGGATTATATACAATTAATGCTATGGTGATTTTTTCTGAGGTGATTGAATCAATTGTAATATCCTTAGATCCTAAACAATTATCCTATTAAATAGGACATACACAGACACTACATGGGAACCAAATGTCCGAGAATTTAAAATAAATCATTTCATAAATGTTCCTTATAAATATTTTTTATTCATGATTTTTTATTTATGATTAATTTTTACTATTTAAATAATAATGTTATTTGTTTAAACTATTTATATTATCATCATATGATAAAAAACTAATAATTATATCATGAAGTATGACTACAATTATCTTAAATATATTATCAAAAACAACATGAAATTAAATTATATTCATCATAAATTGGTGATAATCCCCACAGTATATATTATCCAATATCATAACCCAATGTGGTGTAAAAATATATCTAATGCTCTATCTTTTAGTCTAAATTTCCATAATTCCAAAACTTTCACTAAATACTCAGAGTCATAGAAAAATTTCACTATATGTCACATTATATATAGCAATTTATGAAAATATATCAAAAAATAATTATCAAAAAGATATAATTCATTTTTAATACAAGTTACATAATATGTAATTATGTTAGGAAATTAATCCAAAATTTATTTTATATATCATCCAAATTTTTTTAAGTATCTTTCAATGTTTTCTATAAATACTATATAATAAACGTTATTCCTTATTCCCACATCCATGAAGTGTGACCCCATTGGAATTTAAATTTTTGAAGAAATTATGAATTACATAGTCCATAATTGTAAATAAAAAGTATCTTATTGAAAACATTGATTGATACATAAGAAATAAAATGATATGGAAGGAAAACTATCATATACATGTATTGACTAACAAGAATAATGCACACATCACATGTTACTCACCCAAATAGATAAGAACTTCACCTTCCCCTCATCCAAATTGATAAGAACATCACATAGAAATTATCTAGGTATGTCCTTACACTTACTTAGTCTATCTCAATCAATGTACCATATGTCATACTCATCGGACGAGAAGATAAATATCAACTTTGTTAACTCTTAATTGATGATAGGATTCAAATCATATTTAACATCCCAAATTTAGAGAGAATATTTTACTAAATTTCCTTTTAAAATTATCAATGTAAATAACAAATTAATTACCTTTATTTATTTCATTTTGATATTAATATATACAATCTACTAATTAATATTTTTTCATCATATTATTAAAGACATGTTTTTATTCATAATATTAATTCAAGTAAATAAAAATAATAAAATAAATAATATAAAAGCAACAGATAGATAGAAAACAATTTTTTCATTATAACAATTCTTGTTAAGTATATATATAATCTATAAAATAGAAAAATATACAATGGGATAATAAATGTGAGAAAATAAAAGAACTTTAATTTGAAATTCAGGTGTGGCATGGTCCCCAAGAATAATCACACATGTGAAAATACCAATAATAAAATTGTATTTTTTAATTTAAAAATTATTTTATAAATGAATATTATATATTTCCTTGAGATGAAATTTTTTGAATGTTGGATGAAGGAAATAACATGAATTTAAAGGACTTCTAATTTATATATTACAATTGGAAATATAACTGATTGAATAGTAAATATACAAATAAAATAGTAAAATTACCATTCTTTTAATTTATAAATTAATTTTATAAAATATTATTATCTTTAATTAAATAAGAATATATAATTATAAAAAATAATATAAAATAATTACACAATCACGGTAAGGAAATGTTTTTATATATATTCCTTTTTAGTAAAAAACTTTTTTCATTATTTTATAAAACTCATTTTTATTAAATAATAAAATAATTAAATTTACAATATTAAATATTTTATTTATAGAAATGTATTTAATTTTTTTAATCACCAGGATTAAAATAACATATAGTGATTTTTTTACTTTTTTTAAAAAAATTATTTTTTTGGTGCATGAATTTTTTTTGTGGTTGTCCTGATTTATATTTGATAAAATACTATTGGCTTTTTGTATTGATTTTTTATAATTGAAATTATATTTAAGTATTTAAATAAAATAGGGTTTTTTAGAATATTTGGATCTTATAGGATTATTATCGATTTATTAAAAACCAAAATCTTGTAACTATGGAAGAATTTTCATACTATAAATTATATATTAATGATATATATCGTAATAGAAGGCCTTGTAATGGAACTATATCAGAAAACATTCTTCATTCCACAGTAGATGAATAGATAAATTTCAATGTCATTGGAGTTTCATGAGTTCTCACACCATTGAGGGAATCCTATGTCATGTGGAGCTATTTTTATATAACATGCTATTTTTAAATATCCATTCTGATTAAAGGTGTAATATATCATTGAGAAAAGGATATATCATAACTCTATTGATAACAGTATGTATTCAACATAGTAGGACCCTAGATTTTGTATACTGTTTATTTAATTGAAATGAATGATTTTGTGATCTTTGATCCTACAGAAGACCATGTTGTAGCCAAAAGGTATTACATAATAGGAATTTAAGTGTTATAATAATGTTATGGAGGCATTGATGTAATCATGGGTAGTTAATGGAGGAGAATTATGTTTAATAAGAATGTACCTGGTCAAAGAACGTCAATCCGAATAATAGTAGAACATGGTTTTATAATTTTACTGATGACCACATCTTGAACATATTTCAAAATGTTACATCATGGGGAATGAATTAGATGGAAGGTAATACATCATGAAATGGGTGAGCACATCACAACATAGAATTTATAGTAAACTAAATATTTTTTTACAAAAAAAGTGTTCACGTGATTTTAGTGCATTAATGAAAATTAAATGGTCTTTAATTACCATATTCTAGTAGGTATGGTACATGGATTAATCCTAAGGGAAGAAAGGAAAAGTTAATGTATCCTAGCACTTCATCAAATAAATTTTTATTATTTTATTTTCAAATACATGTATTTGTTCTACAGTTGGGAAGAGAGATAGAGTTACAATACAAACCTTTAAAGAATAATATATAAAGAATTGATAGGTAGTTTAATTGATTCCTATAAAAATGAAAGATAAAAATAAGGGTAATATTTTATGAGTTTCATCTCAATGTATTCTCATTATATTTTTTAGAAGATACAAACCTACCAATATGTATTTTCACAAACATATCATGTAATAGAATGTTTTAATAGAAGGATTAGTGAGTTCATAATGTTATTAGAGGTAATAATATTTTCTCATTTTTTTTGAATATTGAGATTATAGGGTTACTGTGTCTACACTATTGTGTAAATAAAATAGAATTAGTTCACTATAGTTTTTCGAGATCAAAGGAACACTACATTTTCATGCCCCTTAAATACGCCCATGTATCAGTAACATCATAAAAATATCTTACATATTTATTTCAATCATCCCTCTTAGTGAAAAATTAAGGGAGTGAAAGTGGTATTCGTCACCCTGTGGGAGCAAGATCATTTTCAAGGGATTAATTTTTTAATCAATAGAAACCAAATTCACCCCCTCCCCCCACTATGAGGGTAATATTCTTGATAATGGGGAAACAATTTCTATCATATCCATGATAAGGGGTGTCGTATTCTCCCTCTCAGTATCATGGTAGATGTATGATTTATTAAATATAAATTAAAACCCAATTTTTAAAGGAAACTAATTCCATTTATTACAGAAGTCGATTATAACAACCATTCTCTTTATGTTGAACATAAACATAATTTATAACATAAAACCTTCACTTGAGAAAAAATATATGTTCTATAGTTCTAGTGTCATTGGGGAATTGGATGATTACATGATGACTAAAAACAAGAAACAGAACATCTTTATTGAAAACTTCCTTTACATGACTACTGCATTCCCTCACACTTAGCATTGCATGGGGTAACATGAGGACATTCATAAGAAAAGGGTGACATATAAATCCCAGTAAGAGAGTAGACAAGGAATAACATGATTAATAAAATACATGTTAATAAATATTAATATATAAGAGAAACATGAACATAAAGGCAACGTAATGAATGATTATCACAACATGTTAATGTGGCAACAACACATAACATGGTATTAGCATGAGAGAAGTCTCATTCCACATAGAACATGAGTAAACACTCATTGAATTTGAATTATAATGAGTAAATCCACATTACACTTGAATTAACATGTGTAAAACCTCATTACACTTAACATATCATGATACTATTCTTTACCCATTGCATTGGAGAGCTATCAGGGTGCATTCTTCATAAGCATTTCATTTCAGGCATAAGTGTGTCACAAGGATCATACAACATGGAATAATTCATCATAATTTATTAATTGATAAAGGTATTTTGAATATATATGTGAATCTTTATAACCAATAAGTAAAACTGAATAATTGTGAATACCCATGATAAATAAATGGGTATGGTATTCACCACACAATGATATTGGCTTGGAAAATCATGGTGCAATTTCAGCTATGTAATGAAGATACATAATAATTCATAAAAATGGATGATGAGAAAGAAATTGGTGTCTCATCATATGTTCATGAAATAGATAGTAAGGGGGACATATTGATAAATGTCCCAACATACGAAATAGAGGATAGATTCATATTACAAATAAAAAATTATAATGTAAAAGGAAGAGAGAAATTCCTTACGGAATATCGGCATAGTAACAGGTGTACATGAAAGAATATAATGAGGGAAAAATGGGTATATCATCATTCCAATATAAACAGGTCATTTTAGGAGAGGTGAAAATCATACCCAATTTTTTTATTTAAAATTAAAGGGATACTAACATAATAAATTTTGGACAAAATGAGAAGATATCTATTACTTGGAAGTGCGATATCAAAAGATTTGGAAGGCTTGAGAGAGGATTATTGAGAGCATAGGGAACCTTGTAGGATTATAGAGAAAGGAGGGTAGGGTTTGGCTCAGCTCTAAAGGCTTTGATTGAAGAGAAAGTGGGAGCTTGGGTGGGTTTGTATAGGAAAGGAGAGAGAATTATTTTTTATTTAGGTTTGGGTCACCACACATTAAACTAATCCAAACCACAAACCAGCCCATGGTTTTTCCCATGGTTTTTTCCAAAGGGGTTTTTAAAATAATATTTTATAAATCCAATAGAAGAAATTCTTGAAATAATAGCGTTTCTTATGTGAAGGTGAGTCACACTCTCAAGGAAATCATTTTAAAAAGGTAAAATATTTTATAAGTCTGGAAGGGTTCACTAAAGCATTGCAAAATTAAGAAAAACAAAAATCACATTATTTTATTGGAAAAATGTATATTGGCTGAAGATAATGTTTATTGTATTTTATTACATCACTATTTGGTCATTATGGTGTCATAAAAGACATTATATATTTAAAAGGTATTCAATTCTTACACTGTTATTCGACTGTCTCTAAAAATTATGAAAAATTCACCATTGGATAATTTTGACGTCCTGATTCCAAAATTTATATTCATTTTATCGAAATAATTTTTTAAATATGTGATCTTTTACTTTTAATATAAAAACTGACATTTATAAAAATTTCACAGGTTTTTTGGAAAAAATAGCTTTCAAACCATAATAAAAAACACAATCGTATTCATAATAATTATAAGGTAAATTATATAATATAAAATGTAATTTAGTAATAATATTTATTTAAAATATTATTTATATCAAAAATCCATTTATTCATCAAAATATATTTCTTAATTGAATATTAACTAAAAATACTATTTTTTCATTAAAAACTATTTACAATGTTAAAAAAATAAAATGAATTTATATTATTTATTATATAAAAAAATGAACATTATCATAGTGATAATGTCTTGTAACATAAACCCTTATAACACCAGTATTTGACAGAAGGGTATGATATGCGATGGTGATAGACTCTTGGGGTGGCTCGTATAACATCACTCAGGCGTTAATCTCTATCAACATCCACTTCTCACGTAGGTGGTTCGACTCGAGCCTAATGTGTTGAAGCTCATCTTGGGATTTGTCAAGAGCGAAGCCCAATGACACCACCTCCTTTGTGATCTCTGAAAAATGGGATTCATATGGGGAATGTCTACTGGATGAGTCCATCGCTTCCTTTTTCTGAGTAAATTGGATTTGTAAATTTCCTATATTTATACAAATCACGTGAACACTATTTAATGGATATATTAGAAACGGTAACAATTTTTAATGGTATTTTGAAATCCAAATACATAAAACAAAATAAGTGAATTTTTTATTTAATTTTTTTTCATTATATGACATTTAATTAGATCAAGATGAATTTTCATTGAGAAAATATTGGGTCAATACAATCTTCCCCCCTTAGGAAATTTCACCTTGAAAATTTCTTCTCCCGCACTAAAATAGACGTGGATAACTATGCTTCATCACTTGTATTGGTTCCCATGATTCCTCTTCAAACTTTTGGTTTTTCCACAATACCTTAACAAGGGGCATTGTATTATTTCGTACAACTTTTTCCCAACAATATAAGATCTTCAATGGTTGCTCCCCAAAGGAAAGACCATCCCTAACTATACTACCTCTGAAAAGAGTACATGTGAAAGGTCTGGTATTTACTTCCTTAAGAGGGATACATAAAAGACATCATGTACTTTGGTCATGGTAGGTGGAAGTTCTAGTCGACAGTCTACAGCCCCGTCACGATCAAGAATCTCGAATGGGGCGATGTACCTAGGACTAAATATCCCTTTATTTCCAAACCTCCTGACCTTCTTCCATGGAGATATGCATAGAAATAACATGTATCTAACATTGAACTCAAGGTCTCGTCGATGGTTATCAGTATAACTCTTCTGTTGACTTTGGGATACCTTGATATATTGCTGAATGGTTTTCACATTCTCTACCATTTCTTAAACCACTTCAGCTCCTAGCAGCTTACGCTCAGCAACATAATCCCAACACGCTGGTGTTTTGAACCATTTCCCATAAAGGGATTCATATGGTTCCATTCATATGCTTTTGTAGAAATTGTTATTTTAGATGAATTTAAAAAGTGGAAGATGTTGGTCATATAATAATTTGAAGTCCATGGTCTTAACATAGCTTCTAGTGTCTGAATAGTTCCCTTAGATTGTCCATCAGTTTGACGATGATAGGCCATAATAAAGTTCGGTTAAGTGCTTAGATATTGTTGGATATTTTTCCAGGACATAATGGTGAATCTTGAATCATGATCAGATATAATAAATAGTGGTACTGCATGTGTACTTACCACTTCTACGATGTAAATCCATGCAAGTTGAACCAATGAGAAGTCCTCTCGAATAGTGTTAAAATGTTCTATCTTCATAAGACGATCCACAATGACCCATATAGCATTGTTTCCTCTATATTTCCTTGGGATTCTAATTACAAATTCCATGGTAATGTTCTCCCACTTCTATGTTGGTATGGGTAGTAGTGGAATCATACCCTTATACTTTTGCATCACAACCTTCACATTTTGACATACCAGGACCTCTCATGTATATTCATCAATCTCCCATTTCATATTGTCCCACAAAAAGTTTTCTCAGAGATCTCGATACATCTTTCTGCTCCATGGGTGAATAGAGAATGTTGAGATATGTTCACCATCTAGAATCTCTTTCATTAACTATTTATTGGATGGTACACATAATCATGACCCAAATCTCAAAATTATATCCTTTCCAACCATAAAAACTATGGACTTCCCATTTTTGATAGCTTCCGCCCTTTTCAGAATTTCCACATCCTTTCTATAATCATCCTTTATTTTCTCAATAATGGATTATTGAGAAATCATTTGATAAAGGATTGATGATGTTCCACCCTTCATCATTACCATTTTTGTCCCATGAAAATAATATAATATTGGATCCTTTTCAATTCTCATCATTGATAAAGTGATGGATCTTTTCTACATTGAGCATCTGCCTCCTTGTTTTCCTTACCGATATGGTAGTGGATTGAGCAGTCATAATCCTTTAATAGCTCTATCCATCTTCATTGGAACATATTAAGCTCTTTTTGTACGAATATATACTTGAGGCTCTTGTGATCAGTATATATCTCACTCTTCTCCCCATATAGATAATGCCTCCTGATTTTCAAAGCAAAGATCATAGACGCCAACTCCAGATCATGCATTGGATAGTTTTTCTCATGGATTTTCAAATCCCTTGAGGTGTAGGCTATCATTTTATCATTTTTCTTTATCACACATCCTAAAACACTACTTGAAGAATCACTATCCACCAAAAAGAGTTCTTAACTTATAGGGACTATGAGTACGTGTGCATTGATAAGCCTCTTTTTCAACTCCTTAAAGCACTCTTCCCATTCATCTCTCCAATAAAACTTTACTCCCTTCTGAGTTAGCTTGGTAAGAGGGTTTTACAATCGTGAGAAATTTCTCACAAATCGGTGATAATATTCAGCTTCCTTCAGGAAGCTACGGATACCCATTACCAATGTTGGCCTCATCCATCCCTCTACTGCATTTTTCTTGGAGGGATCCACAAGATATCACATTGTTTGTGATGATATGACCCATGAATGAGACTTTCTTATACCAGTATGCACAATTGCAATACATTTCATAGAACTTGTCCTTTCACAAGGTCTCCAGTACCCTTATTAGATGCTCCTCATGCTCCTCCATGGTTTTGGAGTATATTAGAATATCATCTATAAAGACCACCAAAACTTTGTCGAGGTAATCTCTAAATACTCTATTCATCAATTCTATGTTTATTGGTGGAGAATTAATGAGTCCGAAAGATATTACTATGAATTCATAGTGCCCTTACATTGCACGAAAAAACATTCTTGGGGATATCCTCCTTCTTCACCCTTACTTGGTAATATTCGAAATGAAAATCCACCTTGTAAAAGTATTTTGCTCCATGTAGTTGATCGAACAAGTCATCAATTCCTGGAATATAATACTTGTTCTATGTCATTATTTTTTGGAGCTCACGATAATCAATGAAAAGGTGCATTGACCCATCCTTCTTAATGATGTAGAGGACTAGTGCACCCTATGGTGAAGCTCATGGGCATATAAACCGTTTATTTGGACTCTCTATTAGTTGTTTCTTCTCCTCCTCATGATCCACAACAGCCATTCTATATGGATTCTTGGATATTGTCATCACCCCAGGTATAAAGTCAATTGAGAATGAAACATATCTTATAGGAGAAAAACCAGGAAATTCCTCGGGAAACACATCTGTGAATTCCACCACAATAAGCATTTATTCAGGAATGGTTGATTCCATAGACTCAATCATCTGAGGCAGATATTCATACTAATAGGGCAGTAATATTCATTCTTGAGATGATGATTCTAAACAATATCCATCATCCACCTTGCATATTTAGAGATCGTGGGTCAATTATCCATTTGGATAGTGATTTCACTCTCACGGAATTTTTTGTTGGCTATATATAAGGAATTCAAATGCATGCCTTGAATTTCATCAAATTGCACTAGAGGGAGTATGATGAGGTTTTCGGGGAAGTACACTCCACAATTTATAACAGGGGAGGATTTATTGTCATGGGATGAAATGATTGACCAATATTCTATACCCATGAACATTTTTACTTCCTCGATTTGTGGTGGTGTTTGGATTTTTTTACAAAAACATTAAGATATAAAATAATGCATATAACCAGAATCAAAATGTATGTTTGATATTCATGAAGGAATACCCAGAGTACCTATCACCACATTATTGTCGGGGATCACTTCAGTGGTAGTGATGGAAAAGGCTTGCCCTTACTACCTTGAAGGTTGTTGGTTGCCTCAAAAAACCCTTGGATTAGGGAAATTATTTGCTAGATTCCCTAGTTCTTTGCAGTTAAAGCAATGAACACTACGTTGAGGGTCGAACAAGGTGTTACTCCCCTCAGTCGACGAATGATGTTTTTCTTGTCAGTAATTAATGGCTTTGTTCCCTTTTCTTCCACAACTAAATCATTTCTTTACCCCTATAGGAAATTATTTGGGGGTTTCATTCCCCACATTTGGCAAGTGGGGTGTTGGGTTTTCATAGCACCGTTGGATTTACCCATCGTACCGAGATAATCGAAGACCACCTTATGATTCTTATCGCCTTGATAACCTTGAGATTTGATGATCTCCATTTCATCCTTGAGGTAACATTTAAAAATTTCCTCATAGATATCGAAGTCATGGATTTCCATGGCTTTCCATATGCTAGGTTTCAGCCCACCAAAGAAGCGGTCAACATTGCAATCGTCGGTAATGACGAAGTCGGAGGTGTTTCATGCAAGCCTTGTGAAATTTTCCTTGTATCCTCTGATAAATTTGTCATATTTTTTCTTGAGGTAAAGGAATTACCTTTCCATCTTAAGGTGGTGGGTGTGTGTAAAATATTTAACAAAAATAATTTTACCTATATCCTTTCATTCCAACGCCTTAATGACCTCCTCAAGCTTTGTATTTTTTTATCAATGTACACCATTGATCATATTCACATTCATTACAATAAGAAGCAAAAATAAACTTCTCTTGTTCATAAAATTGAAAGATGGAGAAGATCATTTCAATGGATTTGATCCATTTCATTGAAATTGAGGGATCTATTGATCCATTTGAAGCAGGAGGCCACAGCCTCATAAATCTCTCGATTGCAACTTGTTCATTCTTATAGGGGGGTTTAATGTTCTTCTTGACCCATGATACAATTCAAATCATGATTTAACCGAGAGAGTATTGGGACAAAGAATGTGATTCCTGCTCCCATTGAATTGGGCATCTCATTAGAACAGTCATTACATTGATCTTTGCATCAGTTGTAGGATCGAGTCCTCCTATTATCATAAATTGGATTGAATAAAAGAAATAATAGGTGTAATACATAAAGGGTAATCCAATGAAAAAAATATGACTTATAAATAACTTTAATTTTCTTAAGTTTTGAATCTATTGGCTTCAATAACTGTTATCCATGATCTACATTCAAACAAATATTCATGGGGAATTTTTTTATTCTCCTAAAAAAGGTTCGTACTAATATTGTGAATTTACCAATGCATATACCATGACAGTTTCATAATCAAGAGTGTTTCAAGGCCCGTTTTCATGTACTAGGATACCCTAGGACAAGCTTGAAACTAATTTTCGGTGTTTTCACTCATAGGTACGTATGAACCCTAGCCGCCTGTCCCTGCTCGTATCCAGACATGGATGTATTTTCTTTATAAACTACTTACTCCATACTCACCAAAATTTCGGGATGTTTTTCTATACTTATTATTATATTTAAGGCTTAACTAGGTTTTTATAACCCTACTCCCAAAAATTACTAAACCTGTCCTCTGATACCAACAATAACAACCCTAATCTTTATTTCAAACATTAACATAATTTATTACATTAATCCATCACATGATAAAACATAGAATATTGATAGTTCTAGTTTATTATGGGATTAGGATCATTATATAATGTCTTAAAACAAGAAACAAAACATATTTATTGAAAAAATCCTTTAAATTTCCAATACATTCCCTCGTACTTAGCATTGCATTGGATTACATGAGGACATGCATAAGAAAAGTGTGAGTTATAAAGCCATGTAAGGGAGTAAACAAAGAATAACATGAAAAATAAAATACTTGTTAAGAAATATGCATATATAATGGAAATATGAACATAAAGGCATGATAAATCATGATTATCATAACATTGAAATGTGGAAACACCACTTAACATGGTATTAGCATGAGCCATGGCTAATTGCACATGGAGAATGAGTAAACCTTCATTGACCATGAAATATCATTATGAAATATTCATTTCACTTGAATTATCATCAGTAAACCCTCATTTAACATGACTTATTATGATACTAATATTACCCAATGCATTAGAGCGCTATTAGGGCGCACCCTTCATAAAAATTTCATTCCATGCATATGTGTGCAACATGGATCATACAACATGGAATCAATCATCATCATTTATTACATGATAAAGGGATTTGGAATATATAATGAAGATTTATAATCAATAAGTAAATGTTAATAAAGGTGAATACCCTTTAAAGATAAATGGGTATGGTATTCACTACACAATGACATTGTCTTGAAAAATCATGGTTCAAAATCGGTAGTGTAACGACGAGACATAAGAATTCATGAAAATGGTTGATGAGAGAGAAAGTGGTGTCTCATCATATGTACATGAAATTAAAAAAAATTGGATCATATTCATACATGTACTAACATTATAAATGGAATTTAGGTTCATATTAAAAAATAATTTCAAGAATATAAATGAGAAGAGAGAAATTCATTATGGAATTTTGACATAGAGACCGGTGTACATGGAAGGAATTAATGTGAGAGAAAGTGGTATCACATCATTCAAACATGAATATGGAAGTATTGGGGAGGTGTGAAATCATACAACAACATTTTAATTGAAAATAAATGGGTATAATAACATAATGAAATTTGGATAGAAATTAGAAAGGAAGAAATTCTTTACTGGGAAGTGTGATCCCAAAAGTTTGGGAGGGCTTTTTTGGGGATTCTTGAGAGCTTGGGGAACCTTGGTAGGATTTTAGATAGAAGAGGACAGGGGTAGGTCATGCTCCAAAGGCATTGAGTGATGAGGAAGAGGGATATTGGTTGGGTTTATTTATGAAAGGATAAGGAATTATTTTATTATTTAGGTTTGGGTGACCACACATTGAACTAATCTAAACCATAAACTAGCCCATTATTTTTCCCATGATTCTTGAAAATGAGAAGTGGAAGAAAATATTTTATAAGTATAATGGACAAACTTCTAAAAATAACAGGGTTGCTTATGTGGAGGTGTGTCCCACTCTAAAGGAAATCATTTTAAATAGGTAAAAAGTTTTAAATTCCTTGAAGTGACAACTAAAGCACTGTAAAATAAATCAAAAAAAACATAAATCACATTATTTTAATAGTCAAATGTATATTTTCTGAACATAATTTTTATATTATATTATTATATTACTATTATGTCATTATTATTCCATAAATCACATTATATATTTATATTGTATTTAATTTTTACCCAAAAATTTGACAGTATCAGTAGATTTTGAAAAAATCACCATTGAATAATGTCGACATCTCGATTCCAAAAATAATATTAATTTTGTCTAACTAATTTTATAAATATGTTAATTTTTTATTTTATAAAAACAAATATTTAACGAAAATATATTGTTTTTGACAAAAATAGCCTTCAAACCTTAATAAAAAATACTATAGAATTCATAATAATTATATGGTCATTTTTATTATATAAAAATTAATTTAGTAATAATATTTAATTAAAATATTATTTAATTCAAAAATCCATTAATTCATCAAAATAGATTTCTTAATATAATATTAACTAAAAATACTATTTGTGATTTAAAAACTATTTACATCGTAACAATAATGATATATATATATATATTCTTTATTATATACAAAAATAATTCAAAAAATCATAGAGATAAGGTCTTGTTACATCACCTCTTATAACACCTGCATAAGACCAAAGGGTAAGATGTGTGATGGTGACAGACTCTTGGGGTGGGTCGGATAACATTTCTCGGGTGGTAATCTCTATCAACTTCCACTTCTCCCATATACGGTTCTTCTCGAGCTTACAATGTTGATTCTAGGATTGGGCTTGGTCAAGAGTGAATCCTAATGATGCCACCTCCTTTAGGAGCTCCAAAAAATGGTCCTCATATAGGGAATGTCTACTAGAAGAGTCCATCGCTTCCATTGCCTGAGTAAACTGGATTTGTTAAAGCCCTATATTTATAATAATCATGTGATCAATGTAAAATGGATCTATTAGAAATTGTAACAAATCAAAACGGTTTTTTAATGAAAAAACATAAAACCTAGGAAGTGTATATTTTATATAACCATTTTTAAAAATAAGACATTTAATTAGATCAAGAGGAATTTTCATTGATAAATGTCTTGGTCGTTCCAAATATTCAGTACTAATCTTGGTTTTTGGGAATACATGTTTACACAAAATCACTTAATGGTATATTATTTAACATTTATTGAGGGGATTTTTTAGAGATAGGGATCTAGAAATTTAATGTTGATGCGAGGGAAATTAATTCAATATGGAGAGTTATATCCAATCCTATCGACACTATGGTAATTTCTTGTAATACCAATCTTGATATGTGGAAAATTATTGAATATTTAGGGTTGAGTATCCAATGTTCATGGAAAAATACATACAATATTTGGTGAATAAATGTGAATATTGTTTTTGATCCCAACAAAAATGGTTGATTGAAATTTTATAATTATATATTTAATTATAGAAGGTATGAATGGACATTGTGACAATATTAAAGATGTAAAAATTGATAAAATAATTTTGATGATACTACCTATATGATTTAAAAATAAGTTATTTATGCTTGAGGAAAAGGATCTCAAATAAGAATCTATGAAAAAACACCATAGGACAAATGTCATGTTTCAAATGAGAAATGATGGCACTGAATACAGTGTAAAAGAGAATTCTTAGGAAAATATTATCCTAGTGATGGGGAAAGGATATATTAAATGAGATATATATAAAAATGAGGTGGACATATTGATATATTTCCATTCAGTGAATCTTAAGAGGGTAAATGAAAAATTAAAAGTAGGTGTTATACTTCCTTTCTTCTGATGCAGTGAGGTTGGAAAACACATAGAAAATTTCATTAAAAATATTCTAGATAATAAGAATGTAGAATATTTAATGAAAACATCCAAAGGTGAAAATGTAGGAGAAAACCATAACATGAATTATTAATGTAAAATCATGTTATCTCATGTAGATGAACTCTTAGATGTGTAAGAAGTGGAGGAGGATGAAGATTATGGGTACATCAGTTATGATTATTTAGTAGTTTTTATTGGTATACCATCGGTTGAAAACAGTTATATTTAAAATAATATAGATGAGTAAAGATATTATATTTACGTAGAACATAATTTTTTATTTTAAGGACTTGAAAAATTGTGGGTGGGAACCAATAATTCTAATTTCATATTTCATAACATTATGATTTATATTAAAATTAATAATAAAACCATAAATTAAATTCAATATTAATGAACTGATATTTAGAATTTATGAAAACTAGAATAAGTAGGTTTCAATCATGATTAATATAAATGTATATACTTTAATCAAATATTACATACAGAAAATAGAATAATAAAGTGTTAAAATAATTGAATAACTCAAAGAAAATTTGTTTTTTGGGAATTTAATTATGAGGATTAATAAGGACTCATTACACACAACATGGTATCATGTTTCTCAATGACACCAGTCCCAACTAAATAAAAATAATAGTTGGGAGTGAAAATCTAAGAGAATATTCCCATCCAATATGAATAACTCTTTGTAAATAGAGGGATAAATTTTATGTAGCATTATCATAAGGAGGAGATATCCTCGGATCATTATTGTCCACAATAATTGACTCCGTAGTGGAAAGTCAGTTTGGAAGAATATCAATATCCTTATAAACTAGACTATTGATGTAGTGACTCAAAATTTATGTATATATATATTTTTAAATAATATGAAATTATTTCGATAGAATGCACTAATATAGAAGATGATTTTTTGGTTTGGTGTGTCTAGAATATAATTTTGAACTTATTTTTGTGTTTACATAAGTGAACTTCTGAGTGCATTTTTGTATCGTTTGAACTGGTGCTCAGATCAGAAATTTGAGGGCACTATTAGACCCTCATCGTCGAGATAATTCTAGGTGGGTCCTAACATCAACCGGTGTGGGTCAATCGGAGAAGTTAATTTTTTCAAACATTAGAAGACAAATAATAATCTTAATATAATTTTTTCCCTTCTCTTTCCATTGGGAAACGATTCATCAAAGCCTTGACACAGGGATAAGGTGATGTTGCATTCATTAATTACATTAAATAATGGAATAGTGTTGCGACACTACAACACTCAATTATTTTTATTAATTAGTTAATCATGGATTAGGGGTTGAAAAAACCCATTGAATTTCTCTGATTAAACAACCATGGAAACCTATGACATCAAATAACTACTAATATTGAAAATGTAGTGATAACACACATAGAGAACAGATCATATCTGAAAACCGAAGAATGGTAACGAATTATAATTATTCAAGAATATATGAAGGTGATGCATATCTCATCCATCATCATTAGTATATCAGACAATCGTTGTTGGGGTTTATGCGTTCATTTTGATTAATGTTTCTTTCCCCATTCTTGAGTTTAATGAAGAATGCAGACCAACCCTCAAATGGGTTGATTCACGATCTGATCATTCTTATAGGACGGTTTAAATGCGGGATAAAAAATTGGGATTTAGTATTCTTTGATGTTATTATTATTTTTCCCCCATGTTTAAAATCTAACGTAGAGGGTGAGATCTAACATGATCAATGACTAGGTACCTCCTACATGGATGTTTCTTATGATTTATTTATGGTCATATGATCAAGTTGGCTAAAATGTGATTTTTAAGGCTTCACAACAATTGTGACATCCTACAGATCCCATAGGTGCATGTAGTTTGAGAAACGGACCACTAGATCCACTCTGGTGGCCTGCTGAAGAAACTGTCAATGGTGGCCCATGGATGTGGCCACACGAGGAGGGAGGAGGTGTGCCCAGCGGTGCACCATGATAGCATGGAAGCGTGGCACTGACCTATTCCGTATGGAGGAGGAGACATGTCTCCGAATTTCTTAGATGAGTTGGAGGCATGCTGTCTATCCACCATGTGTGGGAGGTTCGGCTGGCCACATTGGATGAGACAAACGTGGAAGATCCACGTCCTACTGGACCGAGCAGGTCTACTTTTCGGACCGATTACAGGGGGAGGTGGTTCCATCTAACGTCATTGGGTGATGAACCAGATGTGGCTAACCTACGTCTGGGCTCGTGAAGTTGGCCCGACATAGTCGGTCAGGTTGCTGTGAGTGGGATAAATCCCACCAGGTAGGCTATTCAAACAGTGGGACAAACCAATAGCCTAGTGGGCTAGGCCGGACATAGTCCAGTCAGGCTTAGGTCAGGCCTAGGTCAGATCGGGCCTCGACCCAACTGTCGGACGTTTCACTAAAACTCTTGTAACTAACAGACGGGGCATCTGAATGATGTGTCGTCTATGGGACATGAGCCATTGTGATGAGGAGGTCCTTGTGAGATACTCTACATGAGTTTTTTAATAGGTTTTTCTATTAATGGATTGGATCATAATCGAATTCAACCATTCATTTTTTACAAAAATGCTCATATCATACAGACCCGGCGTTCATTCGACAGGTCATCTGTTGCCTTGGGAACCTTATGATGAGATGGTACATTGGGATAATATGTGTAGGTATTTTTGGTTGTTGAGGTATTTCTGATGGAATGAGGGTTATATCCTCACATAATCATGTTTCCTAAGTGTGAGAATCAAATGGCTGGTCATAACGTAAAGAATGAAGAGCGACAATTCATGGATTAGTAATGGTGAAAACTATAGTGGATGAAAAATGGAGAAACCCATAATGGATTAGTATGAGAGAGATCCTCCATGGATCAATAGTATTGAAACCCATCACAGATTATCCACAGATCGACTCATCGTTGATTAGCAGTGGAGAGACCCTTCTTGGATTAGAAGAAGAGCGACCATTCGTGGATCAGCAGTAGAGACTCTTAATAGAATAAGATGATCTAGCCATATAATTAATAATCAATACTTATAAACATACATTATACCTTATGTCAACTTCCTTTTATATTATTCTACATATTTGAGATCATGCTTAGTGGTATTTCTATAGGGGTATTTCTATTGGGGTATTTCCCCTTATGGATTTCTAAGAGACCTTCAGGGGTCTCGTGGTCCTTACTGAGTTGTTATACTCACCCCTTCATAGGATTTTCTTCAATGTGTCTTGTCTTGTGAAGACGACCGATGCTATGATGCATACCACGGTGTTCTGGGACTCGATGGAGCTCAGTCAGGAAGGAGAAGATGAAGAATACTTCTACATCTTCAAGATTTACTACCACTACCTTATAGGTAGATACTTAAAGGATGACTTTGATAGTACATTTTAATTTTTGGGTTCTTGGGAATATAATCATGACCCTTTACTTTCAGTTTTCAACTTTTTATCTTAGTGGTGGAACTTTTTGGTGGTTGTAATTTTTTTTCATTGTGTTTTACTTTCGGAGTGTGCTATGTAAGTCTGTGTACAGTTTTAAAGGTAATGCCTTACCTTTTTTGGATATGCCTTGCTGGTTCTAGTTACTAGCCCCTGGCCTATGGAGAGCAGGCTAGGGGTAGCTGTGGTACATGCCCTGGGGGACGGGTCATGAAAAAGTGGCATCAATGGGGAGTTTGGTTCTACTAAAGGAAATAAGAGTCTAAACTTTTTAGTGGGAAATAGTGCTAAGTGTCTTATGTTTGGCTTTCAGTATAGGGATTCTAGTGTTGGTGTGGCGACCGACATATCCATAAAAAGGACCTTGAATTATATTTTCCATCTCGTTACATGAAAACACTGGTTACATGTTTTTTGGAAATGTTTTTGTCTTGATCTCTTTTGTGTCATCTCACATGGTATAACTTATTGACTGTGACTCATCTGTTTCCCTACAGGATGCCTCCAAGAATGCAGCCATCCAAGAGTCCATTGAGGGAACATGATGATGGACCATTGTGCAATGAGGCACCATTGGAGGGACCACTTACTATTATGGAACCTTTGTGTGGTTTACTAGAAGTACCACCACTCGTAGAGTAGTAGTTGCTACCAACCCCACCAGTGGACAGTGCAAGATGACTGAGATCACTTCATCAGTTCCAAAGACATGGGCCTCTAAGGATTTAAAGCAGGACAGATACATAGGTAGATCAGGATTGTTTAGATGCAGTTACATGGGGTTTTTCACCTGGTAAGGACACCTACAGTCCATATGGTGGTCCTTGTCACTATCCTTTTTGAGAGAACAATAGGGAGATGGTTGAGCATGATGCTCCAGAAACACGGATAGGTGACCATTTCCAGGTTGGTCATCGATATCCTTTTCATGTCTGAGTTTGTAGCAGTGACACTATGCTCAGTGCATAATCTGAAGCTACTGAACATAATGTAGGTCAGCCTGACTATGGCCCTGCACTCGACGAGGTTTAACGACATCTCCCTCTACTCTAGAGACATGGTAAGAAACCATTTCTTCAAGGCCCGAACCACTGATAAGGGACTCTGATGGGAAATCCGTGAGTCATGGATTTCTCTCAGCATCCCAAAATATGCTGGAGTGATAGAGTGAGCTCTACTGATGGATATATTCATATTTGAGTAGGCACTGAAGCCAAGATCCATCATCCGAAGAATGGTGGCTGAGTCTTCTACAGCAAGGAGTAGGTAGACGATGTAGAGGCACAAACAGACCAAACCATCCAGTGCTGAACCTCAGCATGTTGGGTCAGAGGTGTGGAGATTGAGAGGTAGAGGAGGTTAGTCGAGGGCTAGAGTTTTTTACTCTAACTGGGAATATTGGAACCCATCTTGCGAATTTTTTATTCCCCACATGGATGATCGGAAGATGGTCGAGGGACCATTGAGACTATGATAGAGGCTGGAGAAGGGTGGCCAAATAGGTGGTGGACATGTAAGGGAGCAGGATGAGTGGGAGGAGGTGGACGTATGTGTGAGGAACTACTAGAACCACCCCAAGGTGGTCCACCATGGGATCCAAGAGTAGGTGAATGGGAAGGACAATCATCAGGAAGTAGATGCCTATTATTCAGACATTCTAATAATGATATGAGGTATAATATGTGTCTGCTCCACTTTAGCTATAGGGATTATAGACACATGTGCTAGTAAAATCTTCATTTTCATTGATCTTGTTCGGATCTCGGAGATTCTGACTGAGCCGTTCGGTCAATATTTATTATTGCAGACTCGCAAAGGAGTAAATTGGGTGGTCATACGCTATTGAAAATATTTTTAATTTACTTTCGGAGGACAGAGTTTCATATGGGACCTCTTGGTAGCATCATTGAAGCCCTACGATGTCAGTCTAGGCATGGACTGACTATCAACAGTTCATGCTTAGATCGGCTATTTGAGATGTACAGTGTGCTGTACACATAGAGATGGAGAGCGGTTTTCCTTTGTACGTGAGAGATAAAAAAATGTGACCGTGATATGAACTCACACATAGGAGGGTGTGGCCTATCACTTAGTAGTTGACTAGATTGACCTTAGATATAGTGGATGAGGAAAGTCCATATATTCCTGCAATGATGGATGATTATGTGTATGTATTTCTATAATATGTCTCAAGACTACCTCCTCGTAGAGAGGTAGAAATCTACATTGACTTGTATTAAAGGATGACACTGATATCTACACCTTCATATCGGAGGGCACCTACAGAGCTCCGAGAGCTGAGAGAGAAGTTAGAGGACTTACAGAGGAAGGGCTTCGTAAGACCCTATGTTTCTCTATGGGTATCCCTAGATTTTATTGACAAGAAGGAAGAAGAAAGACATAGGATATGTGTGGACTTCCGACGCATAATCCTTGTGACCATGAAGAACACGTACTTTCTTCATAGGATAGATGACCTCTTTGATAATGTAAATGAAGAGAAGTGGTTTTTGAAGATGTACTGTATATCGGGATATCACCACCTTCACAAATGAGATGAGGATAACCTAAATACGACCATCAGATGTCGATAAAGACATTATGAGTACATAGTGATGCAATTCAGTGTCACGAATTCCCAAAAAGTGTTAAGGGGACTCATGAATAGTATGGTATAGTCTTACATGGATAGTTTTGTAGTAATATTCATTGATGATATCTTAGTGTACTCAGTGTCAGAGGAGGAGCATGATGTACACTTGAGGATAGTTCAGGACTTGCTCTGAGAGAACCCACATTACATAAAGCTCTCAAACTTTGATTTCCGGATACATAAGTTCAATATCTTGGGACATGTCATCTCGGAGGAAAGAGTTACAGTGGATCTATCATATATCGAGGAGGTTATTTCATGGGAACCACCTATTAGTGTTATAGAGGTATGAAGTTTTTTGGGATATTAGGATATTATTGGAGATTCATACCTCCCTTCTCCAGAGTAGTAGAAAATATGATAGCTTTCACAAAGAACGGAAAAGAATTCTTGTGGATAGAGAAATGCCTGAAGAGCATACAACAGCAATGGAAAATCATAACCATCGCTCCAATATCGAGGTTTTTAGAGGAGGGCATCGACTATGTGGTATAGTGCTATGAATTAAGAATCAGAATCATTTGATTCATGAAGCAGGTTGATGTAGTGATTCTTATGAATCATGATAGACCACAAGATCATAACTATGAAACTCATGGTCTTGATTTAGTATTAGTGGTCTTTTCACTAAGGATGTGATGACACTACCTAATGGGAAAGCGATAAGTATTCTACTCAGACCACATGAACCTTAGGTACATCTTTTCATTGAATGATATGAACCTCAGAAAATGAGTTCGGCTATAGTTCCTCCAGGACTAGGGCTTTTAGATAGTATATACTATTGGGATGAGGAATGTGGTGGAATATTCTCTCAGTAGAATATATTGTTAACAGTTAATGAATGAGACCTCATAGAAAATTTCATTGCTTCAGATATACATTATGGATAGAGATAAGATAGTTTTCCTTCATTTTATGGTATTTTACCCTCAACTCTTACACCATTTTTGGGAGGTGCAACTCAAAGATGGTATCTAAGAGGCTAAATGTGCCCAGATATCCATAGGACATGCACCTCATGGATATTCTGAAGGTGGGGAGCAGGTAATTCTTTTTTGAGGGTGCACTATTGTACCAGTGGAATTGCAAGAGGATGTGTTGAAAGAGTTTCATACATCCCCCTAGGTAGAACATCCAGGAGTGAAGAAGATTTACCAGGACCTCCAATGATATTACCAGTGTCCGGTGATAAATAAGGTCATGGAATAGTTTTTTTAGGTGCTTCTCCTTCCAACAAGTTAAGCCCAATCATAAGGTACTAGTAGAAATGACATATCCCCTCAAGATACCATATTGGAGGTGGGATGGGATATCAATGGACTTCATGAAGGGATTACCATGTGTGGTAAATGAAATGATACAATCTGGGTGATTGTTGATTGACTCACCATGTTATCCCACTTCCTTTCTATTCGAGAGAAGGGTTTAATAGAGAGCTTGAGACACCTCTACATTTAAGAGATCATGTGACTTCAATGGGTGCCTTTGATGATAGTATTATATCAGGATTCATTCTTTACATACTATTTATGGAAGGTATTGTAAGCTGACTTTGTGAATCATCTACGCTTGATCACATCCATTCAACCATTGACTCTTGGTCAAATGGAGCAGTCTATGTAGTCTCTAGAGGACATGATTTGTTCAAGTGTACTTGATTTTTATTGCAATTGGAATGACTACCTGCCATTGGTGTAGTTTTCATAAAACAATAGCTACCACTCCACCGTTAATATGGATTCATTTAAGGCACTGTATGGATGACCTTGAAAATAACCTTTGTGCTGGAAAGACCCAAGGGAGTCAACACTCCTAGGTCTAGACATGATGCAAGCTACCACATAGATGGTGCATGTCATCTTGGAGTGGATGAATAATGCACAAGGTCTACAGAAGTCCTATTAAAATAAGAGACAAAGGTGTTGGGAGTTCTAGGAGTGGGGCCATGTATTAATATGTGTCTCCCCTCAATGAGGAATATAGAGATTTGGCTGAAGCGACATGCTGTCTCTGAGGTTCATCAGACCATTTCTGATTTTTCAGAGTGTGGGTGAGGTGGAATACCACTTAGTTCTACCGCCACAGTTAGAGAAGGTGCAAAGTGTCTTCCATGTATCCAAACTGATGAGATACGTGCATGTCCCTTCTCACATCATCGACCACAACGAGCTGGAAATTGATGATTGGGTGACTTTGGTAGTGTACCCAGGGGAGATAGAGGATTGATAAGATATGATCCTTCATGGATGGTCGATTCCTCTAGTGTATATTTTGTGGCATCACAGGAATCTCTAGGAGATCACATGGGAGTGGTAGGCTAAAATTCTTTCTCAGTACCCGCATATATTTTTTTAGGCCTTGTTTTGGATTTGGAGGACGTAAATCCATAATATTGGGGGAAATTAATGTCCAATAATTTCTATATTTTTTTATAAAAATTATATGGAATTATTTCAAGACTAGGAATAAAGAAGGAATGTGATTTCGAGGCCCAGGGTTCTCAGAATGTAATTTTTACCTCATTTTTAAGTTCACATAAGTGAACGTGGGATCAATATTTATAATAATTTAAACCAGTGATCGGATCAAAAATATGAGGGAACTGTTGAACATATAGCATCAAGATTTTTCAAGGAGTGGCCTAACATTGACTGGCATGGGTCGACCAGAAAAGATAATTTTTTAGAACAAAAATAAGAAAAGTAATAACCATAATATTTTTTTGTTCTCTTTTTGTTGAGAAAAGATTCTTCAATGCTGCGACACAGCGAAAAGGAGAGGCTTTATTCAATAATGACACTCATTAATGGAACCGTGTGGTGATGCTACATTTCACAATGTGTTTTATTTATTTTTTAATCAATGAATCATGGTTGAAAAAAAACACGTAGTTTCTCAAATTGAACACCAATGGAATCCTCCACCATCAAAGAACGATGGAGACTAAAAATGGGGCAATGAAACACCAGGAGAACAGATCAGATACACTGATTGATGAATAGTGACGAATGCCAATGATTCATTTATCAAGGAAGACGACATTGATCTCATCCATCATTAGTTTAAGATCAATAAATATAGGTAGAGGTTTATGCTTTATTTGTATTTGATGTTCCTGTACCCATATTGGAGGTTAACGACGAATGTAGACTAACCCCCAAACGGGTTGATCGACGATCCGATCACTCTTTTAGGAGGGTTAAAATGATGTATTGAATATGGGGATTTAATATTCTATGTGGTTATTATTATATTCCCCCATGTTTAAACTCTAACGTAGAGGGTGCAGGCTGACATGAACAAGGCTCAAGTCACTGTGTCGTGGTTATTTCTTGTGTGTTCTTTATGGATGAATGATCAAGTTGGAAGCAATATGATTTTGAGCGTTTCATAGTAATGATGATACGCTATAGAGATCATAGGAGTAGATGGTTTGAGAAATGGACCAGTGGAGAAACATCAGTGTCCTGTAGATTAAATTGATGGGGGCGCCGGTGGTAGATGCCCATAGCGGTGGTCGAAGGAAGAGGGAGGTGGTGCGCTTGTTGATGCGATGCGGCCATCTGGATGTGGCGGTGTAGAGACGTGGTGTCGACCGGTGCCACGTGGAGGTGGAAACCCACAACTGTTCCACTTGAATGATGTGGATACATGAAGTCCATCGACAACATGTGGGAGAAATGACAAACCACTTGGTCGAAATTAACGTGGAAGAGTTGCGTCTTACTGGACCAAGCCAGTCTGCTATGATGACCGGTCATAGGGGGGTGACACTAGCTGGCATGACTATGTTATAGAACAGATGCGGTTAATCCTTGTCTGGGCTGGAGAAGCCATTCTGCCTCAGCGTACCATTTTTCTGCTGGTGGGCCACCTCCCACTAGGCAAGCTAGGCCAACCGTGGGTAGGGTCGGATCGAGTCGGGTCGTGCCCGAACCCATCTAACCCTCATTTCACTAAGACGCTTGTAACTAACATAACATTCATCGGATTGACGCAAAATCTGTGGTCAAAGGACCCTTCTGATGAGGCGGTTCTTCTGATATACTCTATGTGATTTTTGGTTGGAGTTTGTCATACGGCCGGGTTGGATCAGACTCAAATCCAACCAGGCACTTTAAAAAAAATGCCAACATCTTACAGACCGAACGTCTGTTTGATGCATCATCTATTGCGTTGGGACACTTACGAAGTGATGATACATTAGGTTACACTATGTGGGACTTCATGGTGGTAGAGGTACAACCGATTGATTGAGGAGAATATCATCTAGTATTCATGTATGCTAGGTGTGTGAATCTAGTGGTTGGTTGTGACGTGAATAAGGACAAGCGACCTGTCTTGCATTAGCAACAGAGCAACCCTTTGTGAATCAAAAATGGAGAAACCCTTCTCCGATCAACATGAGAGAGACCCTCTATGGATCAGCATGAGAGAGACCCTTCATGAACCAGCGGTAGTACTACCCGTCGTGGATCATCCCCAAAGTGCCCCATTGTATTTAAGTAGAGAGACCCTCCTTGTATCAGTAATAGATCTACCATTTGTGGATCAATAGTAGAGCCTCTCAACAGAATAAGATGATCTTACCTTATGAATAATACTCTTTACATATGTTCTTATGTTATACGTGGTTTGAGATATATTTTAGTTTTTGCTATGTATTTAATATTTTTCTTAGTGGTATTTATTTGATGGTATTTTCCTTATGGTATATTCCCTTTTAGATTTCTGAGAGACCATTGGGGGTCTTAAGGTCCCTAATGAGTTGTTATACACAACCTGGAATATGATTCACTAGAACGTGTTGTGTCTTGTGAAGATGAAAGACACTATGCTATAGACCATAGTGATCTAGTACTCGGTGAAGCTCAGTGAGGCAGGAGAAGATGAGGTATTATTCTACAACTTCATGCTTTACTACCACTACCCGTTAGCTAGAGAGATCAGGGTGGAAATTGATAATACTATTTAATTTTTGGGTTCTCGGGCTTGTATTCTAGCCCTTTTACATTCAATTTACACCTTTTTCACTTATTGGTTGTACTTTTTGGTGGGTGTAGTTTTTTTCATTTGTGGTTTTCTTGATGCAGTATTCAATGTATGTGTGTTTATAAGTTTAAAGGTAATGCCTTCTGTTTGTTGGGATAAGCCATTCTGGTACTAGTCATCAGCCCCTAGCCTCTGGACGGTGGGATTGGGGTTGTCACGGCACAGGCCCCCGGAGATGGGTCGTGACAATGTAAGTATGACACTAAAAAATAGTTATTACTATTATGTGAAAATGAGAAACATTCTGTATGTGTAATCCATTTCAAATAGTCTTTTCAAAGAGCAACAATAAAAAAATTTCCTTTGTGGGTGAGGGATTTGTCCCCAAATGATTTTATTGTACCTCAATATTTCATTTAGAATTTTCTCATAATGTTTATAAAAAACAAATCATCAATCGTGATCCTCGAAAACATGGTGAAAATTTAAAATAGATTCTTTGTGTTGCAAGAGGTATATAAAATTGTTGAACCTTGATAAATTCATACATGTTAATCATCAATATAATTTTCTCAATGGTAATATAAGAATAAAAGAATATATGAGAATGATCATTTTGTGGATATTTATTTATAGTACCATAAATATATTTTTATAGGTTTTTTAAAGTGTGTGCATCTTGAAAATGACATGAAGTGAAAGTATTTTTACCTACATCAAATACGACAATGCTAGAGTAGTAAGATTATGAAATAGAGGGGGAATGAAATTTTTTTCTCCAAAATGAACAAGGTTGGTTGAGAGTATATTGGAAAAATGGATGTTCATTTAGTGAATGGACTTAGTGAGATTATATTAATAGGTAGTAAGTTATGTTTATTTTGGGAATGTTAATGAATTAGAAAACAATTGGTTCCCACATTAAATTAAGATATGGTTCAGTTATTCTTCAAGGATGAACGAACAAGGGAAATACTTAACTCATTGGTGAATAAAATTGGTGAATTTGTTTATGGAATATGAGAATAATATTTGTAATAAGATAATCAGGAATTTTAGTTTAAAATGTATTAAAATATAGTGAAAATTAAGAGGGCATGTAATTTTCCCATTCTCACAAGTGTCAGAATTCATACATGCTATTATTTTCAAAGGGGAAAGTTTACTCAAAATTATTATAATCATAGGAAGTTAAAATTAGAATGAGTATTATATATTTCTCAGGTGGATATTTGGGGACTACTCTCTCCTAATTACTTTGTTGAAACATATATTATTATTTTTTACATTAGTGGGATGGACGGGATTATGGTTAATACTCACAAAATAGAGATATTTAGGTGTATCAATTGATAATAAAATGAATATGAAAATATGATTTATGTAAAAATACCGAAGTTTCCCACCAACGATGATACAAAATTTATATATTCCAAAGTGGAAAAATATATAGAGAATCATTTTATTCAATATAATCTAACAATGGGGAGGTATCCTCAATAAAAATGATTTACTAAGAGGATAAATATTATTATCAATAATGAAACTATAACATGCTTCTTAAAAAGATGCTATTAGAGAAGTATTGGAGTGATGTAGTTCTAATAGAGAATAATATATCCTTTCAGACATTAGTATTTCAAAATGAATATATTACTTCATAACATATATAATATAGAATGAAACTGATACTTAAATAGTTATTAATGTTTCGAATATTGTGTCTTATTCTTAACAGAGAAAATAATAGAAACTTTGAAGCATATCTAGATAAAGGCACATTTATTATATGTTTTTTCCAAAAGAACAACATATTTCCTCATTATGTAAAGAATGGGTTTATTTTTTAAATCCATTCTAATTTTATAAAAAAATCTAAGAACACATTGAATACAATAAATAATATTTTAGATGCAAATGAGAAGAATCCCCAAATATGAATCTTGATTTTCAAAATGAAAATTCATGAGGGTGTTTCATGCTTGTGTGTATTTCAATGGTACGTAATGGAATATAATGACAGATTTGATAATTATGAAAACAATGTATGGATAAATAGTCTAAAAATTGTCCAATGGAATGAAATTCTATGACAACAATATCATTTTTGACCAAAAATCCCTTTTTTGACCCAAAATAACGAAGAAACAGTAGAATACATCCTTATTATCTTTAGTGAAAAAAATTCATTTTATGTAGCTCCCACTAATGAATATTGGATCCATGTGATTCATGAGTGGCTTGACCAGATATAGATAAATAGTAGATATGAATGTTTTCATGAGGCCAATAATAAGAATGTAATTGGTTCCAAGGGAGTTTTATGAAATAAACATAATGAATTTGACTTTGTAATAATGAATATGGAATTCCTAGTGAGAAATGGGTATCTTCATATTAAATCAATTGATATAGATAAAAAATTGTACTCGTTGATAATTTGGAGACTATTTGGTTTTTTTCTATGGCTTTGAAAAATATATTTAATGATTATAAAATAGATTTAAAATCAATGCTCTTGAATGGATTCCGAGAATAGTATGTCTATATTATGAAAAAAATATTTCTTTTTCACTCATTAAGATGAAATAACAGTTTTTAGTCGAATAAATATTTATATGGGGTGAAAAAATAAACCAGAGTCAGGTACTCATAGCTAGATTGAAACCATAGAAAGGTTTGTAATCATATAGGTGTCATTGATCAAAAACTCTACATCAAGAAGTATCAAGGAAGTAGATTTTGGTTCTTATACATATAAACAATATAATCATTATAGGATTGGGTAAAACCCAATGAAAGATGATTTTAGAACATATGATATGTGTTTTTATACGTTTTCAGTTGGTGAGTTATCATTTTTCATGAACTATAAGATTCTAAATTAAAGGATTATACATTTATATCCCCAAAAAATATTATATGGATATAATTTAGAGGTTGTAAAGGGCTACTCTGATAGAGACCTAGGTGAAAATTTTAAAATATGGAAAATTTGATGCTATTTATGTGGCTCTCTGTAGACATATTTTTAGTAGATTACTGTGATTTATAGCCACTTGACTTATACATTGTGTATTCCACATTTCAAGTGACCCACTATTAGATTTTTTTTTAATGTAAATTCATATGAACACAATTAGTTGAATACTTTAATGAATAAAAAAATAGTTTAATTTAGGTTGTATAATAATATAAATTCATGGAAATAATTTGATGGTCTATACAAATGTTGATATGGTAGGTACAATTTAGGATTAAAATTATACATCTTGAGGTTCATTATATCATGGTTTCTCTATCATTAACTATACATGTAAAAAAATATATTGTTAGGAACAATATATGTTGATAATGTTGTAATTAATTGGTAATGTAATAAATTACTGTACATGTGATGTCATCATCATGAAATTGGAATAGATTTTTTATATCCTATTTTGATTATGTGTAATAAGAAAAGGGATATTAATATAATCAAAAATATCATTCATCAATTATGGATAAATCATATTGATAAAAAATTGAACCAATATGTCAAATGGTTTATAGGAGGAGTTTCACACTACCGCATGGAAATTTATTTTTCAGAAAAATAAGATTTCATTAATCAATTTATTTCTTGTATTTTTATCTCTATTTTATGCACCATTAAGAAAGTTATCATTGGGTTTAATGAAAATGTAGTAGAACATTCTCAGGATGGAATGACTTACAAGAATGTATTTTTTTCATTTCTCTATTGACAATGGGGGAGAGTTAGAATCATGTTGGAGTGTTTGATTAGAAATTTGGGAGAGCAGTTTGTGTAGTTCACCATTTTTTATCATGATAATTCATTCATCTAACTCTTATTTCTCACATCGATAATACTATCACGTGACCATAAAAATTGTTATTGAATAATATTTGATGAACTTTCCAATGAAATTTTCATGGGTAGGAAATAGGGTTAGTTTATAATAGTTAACAAACCCAAAGGGGGGATGGATTTTTGAAACAAATACTTTTACTGATTGTTATTGATTTTTGTTTTTCCAATTACATTTGGGTATTAACATTGAATAAAGTTTTGGATAAATGATGATTTTTTGAGGCTTGAATTCATTCATTAAATATATAAGGATTGAATTTGGAGGGTAAGTATTACATTCTAAACTATATAGTGTTTAGATATAACATAATGGATGGTCTTTTAACGATTCTATGTGGAAGAACATTGTCTATAAAATAGGAGGTGAACAATAAAATTACAATGTTACTATATTTTAAAGAGTTCATGTTATTTGGAGGGAATCCTCTTTCAGAAGCAGATATTCATGGTTGACCACATATTTTTTAACATCACTAGAATTTAAAGGAGGCATATCCTATAGAAAATAGGTTGTGTCCTAGATCTACTGAGAAAGATATAACCAAATCATAGTATTCTTTTAAATCATGAAGGGTATATTTTTATTAAAAATTAATGATATAGGGATCTAAAATCCTATAGCAGTCCATGAATTAACTAATGGGGATTGTGATGTAGTTTTGTAGGATTTCAAATTAATTTAAAGGGATCATGGAATGATTACGGGTAGTTCATAGATGATATTTATGCATGAGAAAAAATGAAACTTGTCATATGATTTCAAAACAGTGATAATAATACCATATCCATATTTTTTTTTCTAAATATATCTTTTCATAATTTATTGAGAGGATACATCGAAGGGAAATATTTTAATGGAAAAAATAAAAGATGGTATGTGGGATCATTTCATTTCATGGAAATTATAGTAAATTTTGGATTTTATTCAGAGAAGTTATTCTTATAATTTGAGGATTTTAATGTTAAATATATATTCCTTAATCACTAGATTCACGTGTGTATGACACAGGTAATGATCCTAAAATGATATATAGAGAATTTATTGATCCTATCTCATGGATCTAATAAAAGTGAATGATTTTCTAAAAAACTACAAAAAAATATTTCAAGTGGTGCGAAAATATTCAATGTTACTGTAAGAAGCATCATTGGCTCATAGTGAAAGAATGGGGAGGATATGTGTACGATTTTTAGAAAATTTAAATTTTAAAATAATGGGGATATTCTAGAAACTTCATTTCACTTGAACAATTTCATGTTGTGTATAAGAGACACCCCAAACTTGGGGTATTTTGGTATTTTTATCTTTTGAATTAGAAGATTATTATAAAAGAATTAGTGGGCTCCTTTTGTGATTAGAGAAATTAGTATTTTTCTCATTATTTGAACAATGAATTTAGAGGGTTAATGTGATGAATTTATTAGGTAAATCAAAAATAACTAGTGTGGGTAGTGTTTCAGGTGAATGTGCATATTGTCATTTCATGATCCCTGGACTCGCCCAGTATGGGAGAACTATATTAAAATATATCGTGCATTATTTTATTTATTTCACAGAGAGAGAAATAAAGGGATAAAAATAGGTGTCCCAGACATTGATTGAATAAGATCATTTTAACAGTATATGGTTTTGATCGTTAATCCACCAATTTACCCCACGCCCATGATGGTAATCTCTTCGGTAGAGGACCAACATGTTTTGTGACATCATAATGATTTAAAAATCACAAAATAAGACCTAGAATTGTTCTAATGACTTAAAATTGATATAGTGGAAAAAATAATACATTTAAATAAAAAATTTAATTCAAATAACCAATAAATTAAATTTTCAAATTTAAAATTATATTTTATTCTTAAAAATACAATTTTGTATTCATTTGTTTTATTCAAATATTTCAATGAATAACTACACTTTTAAAACTGTTTAAATGAAAATAAAATAATATTTTTATAAAACAAATGTTATTAATAGTCATAGGATTAACTATTATTCATAGTCATCATTTAAAATAAATAAATAGTAAATATTTTTAAAAAAACAAATCCACTCTATCACAAATAAATACACCCTCACTTCCTCCCATATTTTGTTAATTACAGAATCTTCTCAGAGACAAATATATACCAAAATACCTTCCCATATTCTATAGCCATGTTATGAGGGATGTTTTCTTCATAATACATCATTCCAAACTTCCATGTGGCATATTAATATCGGTTATCTGAATGAAGATGTAAACTATCTGGACTAAAATATTTAGAGTTTATTTCTTCTTTTACATCCATAAAATATATTATAAAATTAATGATATAATAAAATTAGTTTCATACGTATACTAGAGTTTTATTATAGTATTGTAAAAACCATTATTCAACACCCTCTCATTTATTCTAAAATTAAAAATAAACATATATAATACAGTCATTTCACCACCTCCAAAGAATATATATTACATTTTTCGTCACTAGTTCCATGGATAATTTTGATATGAAATTGTTGTATAATTTTGGTATGCATGACTAATTTAATTAATTTTTATTATTTTTAAAAATAAATTAATTATGGTGTTAAAACATTACAAATAAACTGTTATGTGCAGTTGTACCACCAATACACGTATTTTGACCTTTTGTGATGGGGTCTTGTCGTGAAAACCCTTTATCGATAGGGACCCATCGCCAAAGGCCCGTTGCAGAAAATAGCATTGCAATAAGTATTTTTTGCAATGGGACTGTCACAGAAACTACTACTTACGATGTGAAGAGTGCCCATTTCAAATATATTTCTGATTAAATACATTATATATACAAAAACCTTTAGTGATGGGCTCATCGCAAAAACTTATTGCAACGGGACACCGACCAGTCGCAAATAACATATATGTTATAAACCTGTTGACATGAGCCCATCACAATAAAGATATTGCAACAGTAAATCAACCCATCCCAAAAACATTTAATATATATATATATATAATCTATTTGCGTTGGGGCCCCGTCGTAAAAGGCCCCGTCATGAATACTAAATAAGATAATAAATATTAATATTAATATTAATAAAATAATGAATAAATAAAAAATATTAAATTTTTCAATATTTTCAAAAACTTAATGAAATAATAAATAAAAATAAATATATTATTAATGAAAAAAATAATATTAATAATATTAAAATAATAAAATAAGAAAATATTTTAAAATTCTTAATATTCCGAAAAAACAAAAAAAAATCATAAAATAATATTATTATTATTATTAGTAAAATAAAAAACATTAAAAATATAATACTAATATTAAATAATAAAATAATAAAATATAAAAAAAATAAAAAAATAATGCAATATTCGTAACAATATAAAAGACAAAAACTGTAAATAGTTGTTATTACAAAAAATGATCAATTCAAATTATTTTAACTGAATAAAAAATCACTGGGGGTAGTCTTCTAAGGGAGATGGAGGAGCTGGAGGAGATGGTGGAGGAAACTCCATTCCTAAACTATGAGTTAGACAACGCATGTAATCTATTTGATTGCACTGATGCTGCTGCCATCGATGCATGTCCTCCTCATGTGGCTGCTGCTACTACTGCGGCCATCGACCCATGTCCTCCTCATGCTAGTGTTGCTGCTGCTACTACCATCGATGCATGTGCTTCTTATTTTGTTGCTGCTGATGCATCTCTTCACGCTTATTCTGCAAACTCTCTACAAGCTCAGTTTGAGCACACATCTGTTCCTAATACTGTGAGCAAGTAGATGGTGCCTCTCCACGAGCTCCTCTCGAGCTGGACGATGGCATCGCAACAGTGCCTTAATAAGTCACAGGATTCAAATGAGAGTTGATAAGAACTACTCAGCCTTTCATGAATGCATATTGGGTCGCCTACATCCATGTCGCCTCATCGAAATGGTTGGCACAAGTATAATCAGCCATCTCATCCTGACTCACTTCTCGTGTCTGAGAGGTCGTGGCCTCATACGACTCCTTCAGTTTCAATTTGAAATTAAAATTGTGAAATTATTATATGAAATTATTTTTTAAACTAAAAAACAAATAATAATAACCACAATCTGATGTTTGTGATAGCCTCTAATCTCTCCAGTTGCTAAATCACTATAAATCCACCAATAAACGTCTCACTCTATAATATCTGGATGCTCGACTGCCTATATGAATATAAAATAAACTATTTATATGTAATGTTATATAAAATATTTAAAAAATATACTTATCAGATGCTCTCTATGCATATTGAATGTATGGATACAAGAAATATGTGTCACCTCCTGTCTCCCCCTGACCTACTAGCCCAATGAATATCACCTCTAAAATCCACCACTAAACCATAGTGAACATAATACACCAAAAAAATGAGATGAATTGTACTCTTGTCAGTGGTCTCTACATGACACGTCGAATACTATCACTCCTACGTTCTTAATGGGTGTCTCTCCCTAATTATTCAAAAACTAATGAGAACTCTCACCCATACACTCCCCCATGCCTCGTTGATAGAGCCACACATGCTATCACATATGGGATACCATAAAACCTACAAATATTTTATAATATCAAGTTATTAATGAAATAAATTTCTATATAAATATTAGTTATTTATGTACCGTCCAATGATTGAACATTCCAAGTCATACATCAACAGGAATCGGTTTCAATGTGATCCATGGCTGAGAAAAATAATTGCACAAGATAATGCTCCCCTATCCAATAGCTACATGCACAAAACATTGCAAAAATAAAAAATAATCAATCAATAAGTATATAAATAAGTTAATGAAAGATAACTAAAATATGTAGGTTATCATACCTCCACGTGCGTGGAAAAAAACCAAGATGTGGATACCGCTCCGGGATAGGGTCCGTAATAATATGTCGCTCAAGACCACGCCCCCTCTGCATACCCCCTGAATCGCTAGTGGCATGAGGGTCAGATGATCCCAAATCCTCCTCATTCAATTGTAGGTTAACCTCCTCCAACTCAAGAAGTAGATCAGGGTCCATCTAAAGCACAAAATTATTGTTGATATCTGATAGTTGGAAATAACAATTACTTATAGACATATATTATTTATGATTATAACCCACATTTAATTGTGTCAATATTCACCTTCATCATCATCTTTATATCTGATGATGTCAATGTCTTCATATTCATTATCGGCGTCATCAAAATCCATATGAGTTTCAGTTTCATATTCTCTTTCCAGTTCAAATTCATTTGTATCGTCATTAACATAATCGTCACTATCAACCGTTAATTGGTGGAGTCATCATCGATATTCATGTATCTATGTGGAATGGATGGATATTGAGTTTCCTCTTGAAAAATTTCAATTCCTTGTACTTCATCATCAACATTCAGTTTGAGTAAACCTATTTTCTCGAGATTTTATTTTTATTATCCTCCACCAATCATTCAGGTCTCTTGAAGTAGCACAATACTTTGCGTAATATATTTTATGTGCTTGTTGAACCATTAAAAATTGTTCATTTACTGCAATAAGACATATAATTAATATCGATTATTCCTCGAAGATAATAAAAATTCAAGCCTTTCTAAATATCTGACCACCGAAATTTAAATATTATTTTTAATTATTCCCTAGATAACACAGTTTAATAATTTCATCCAGCATGCCGTAAAAGTCAACTTCAGTTTCTCTATGATTCGACCCTCTAATGAAAACTCCATTGTTCATTATATTTTTGATTCCCTATATTCACGTGTATGAAATTTAAAATCATTCACCACATATGCATTGTAATATTTAACCATTATGGATGTTGGGTTACTCAATATACACAGTCACTTATCAATTTTATCATCATGTTGTGACACCTAAAAAATTGAAAAAAAAATTATCAATATAATAAATAATAATAAAAATTTATATGTTAAACCATCAATAATTAATGTTACCAGTTTTTAAAACAATTGAGAAATTTTTTTTCCTGTCGACGTTCTTCAAGATCAGCTACTGTAATTTGTGGAAGCTATTTTTTGATACGATTATCATATAACCTACAAGTAAAATATATTTACTTACTATAACATAAATTTCAGAATAAGTTATAGAATCACACACATTAAAAATGATGTCATTTATTCACAGTTGAGAATAACATATGTATGAGATCTGTGATGTTAATCATCTAAAATCCATTGTTCATGAACTCCACCAAAGCCAAGCTCTAGCTGATTAAAAATTGATAATTGATTGTTCATTTCATCATCAACATTCCCCACATTCCATCCCATGCAGTTGTGTTTTGAGGAATATCTAGATTCTAAATAATGAGAGTATAAAAAAGAAAATTACCTTTTCAAATAAGCTTCAGTAAATGAGCCTTCAACTGATTCTTTTTTACATACTATTTTGTTCAATTTCTGAACGCATCTCTCCAATGGGAATATCTATCAAAACTATATCGGACATCCACATTTAGATTCATGTGGAAAATGTAATATCAGATGTTCCATTGAGTCAAAGAAATCCGATGGGAATATTTTTTCCAGTTTAAATAAAATGACAACAACATATTCTTCCAGTTTACAAAGTGCATTATAGTCTGTTGTCGCGAAACAAATATCTCAAAAAAAATTGATATTTCTATTATCGAATCCTAATTCATAGAATTCAATAAACATATGAATCCAATAGGAATAATTATTTCCATTATAACATGAAAATCAAGGCTTTTTAATCAGTAATTTGTCCATTCTTAACACATCTTCCTAAATTGGAAGTATAACCATCTGGAAGTCTCAAATCTGCATTCCCCTAACAAATGAGTTGTCAGACAAAAGATCCCCATTTAATCGATGAATCATCTTCTTGGATTTGTCTCCACCTAAAAAAATTATGAAAAATGTGGTCCTATGAATACATATTCCAACTCGTTCATACGATATTCGATATGCATACGTAGAAGCATACTTTTTATAATGTTTTGAGTTGGTGAGAGTTTAATGGAGAAGAGTTTTTAAGAAAAAGGAGTGTCGTCAATCAAATAAAGATTGTGCCATGTTATTAAAATTTATAACAATTTCTAATTATGGAAAATTAATGCCAATTATTAGAAATTATTACTAATTTTTCCTAGTTTTTGCTAATTTTTGCTAATTTTTACTCATTTTCGCTAATTATTCCTAATTATTACAAATTATTACTAATTATTACTATTATTACTAGTTATTACTAATTATTAGTAATTTATTGTTATTTATTTATCTTCAATACAATTTATTACTATTTATTACTATTTATTATTATTTATTACTATTTGTTACTAATTATTACTAATTATTACTTTTTATTACTATTTATTTCCATTTATTACTTTTTATTACTATTCATTACAATTTATTAAAATTTATTACTATTTATTAATATTTATTTCTATTTATTACTAATTATTACTAATTATTACTAATTATTAATAATTATTACAAATTATTACTAATTATTAATAATTATTACAAATTATTAATAATTATTAATAATTTTTACTATTTATGACTATTTATTACTATTTAATACTATTTAAGACTATTTATTACTATTTATTAGTATTTATTACTAATTATTACTAATTTTTACTAATTACTATTATTTATTACTATTTATTATTAATTATTACAATTTATTACTAATTATTACTATATATTACTATTTATTTCTCTTTATTAGTATTTGTTACTATTTATTAGTATTTATTATTATTTATGAATATTTATTAGTATTTATTTCTATTTATTAGTATTTACTTCAATTTATTAGTATTTATTTCTATTTATTACATTTTATTTATATTTATTTCTACTTATTTCTATTTATTTCTTTTTATTACTATTTATTACTATTTATTAGTATTTATTACTATTTATTTGTATTTATTACTTTTTATTTGTATTTATTAGTATTTATTAGTATTTATTATTATTTGTCAGTATTTATTAGTATTTATTTCTATTTATTAGTATTTATTACTATTTATTGGTATTTATTTCTTTTTATCACGATTTATTATTATTTATTTCTATTTATTTGAATTTATTTCTATTTATTACATTTTATTACTATTTATTAGTATTTATTAGTATTTATTAGTATTTATTATATTAATTACTATTTATTATATTTATTACTATTTATTATTATTATTACTATTTATAATATTTATTACTATTAATTATATTTAATACTATTTATTATATTTATTACAATTTATTATATTTATTACTATTTATAAGTATTTATCAGTATTTATTAGTATTTATTACCTTTTATTAGAATTTATTACTATTTATTACTAATAATTAATATTTATTACTAATTATTAGTATTTACTAGTAATTATTAGTATTTATTACTATTTATTAGAATTTATTAGTATTTATTAATATTGATTACTATTTATTAGTATTTATTACTGTTAATTAGTATTTATTACTATTTATTACTATTTATTACTAATTATTACTAATTAATACTATTTATTACTAATTGTTAATATTTATTACTATTTTTTAAAATTATTACTATTTTTTCTAATTATTCCTAATTAGTGGAAATTACTCTTAATTACTGCAAAATAGATCTACTAATTACTAATTTACGCTAATTATTTATATACAATACTAATTATCGTTAATAATTATTAATTATTACTAATTACTAAAATTTAGTACTAATAAATAAATTTTATTATTACAAATAAATACTGATCACAAAACAATTTAATTATAACATAATTTCAACTAATCAACAATAATTAAAATTAATATAAAGAAATGAAATTAATGCTGAATTAAATAAAGCATGCATCCCTTAAAACATGATCTCTTATAATTGTAGGAGGTTTCACAACATTTTCGTAAGAAAAAGAAAACACTAAAAAAAATTCACTCTAAAATTAGAGTTTAAAGAAATAGAAGAACAAGAAATTCAGGCAAAGATAATAAAAATGGAGGGAGGGTATACATAGGTTAGATTAGTTGCGACGGGAGTATTAGCGACGAGATTCACGTCGCTAATTCTACTTTTTTTTCAATGAGACCCATCGCAAATACCTTTGGCCGCAGTATTTAGGGTTGGTGGTTTAAAGATTATTTTCGACGGGCCCAGACGAAAAAAGGGACCTACATACACACTTTTTGTGACAGGACAACATCCTGCCGCAAATAGTTTTTTACCGCTGCCGGTTATTTGCGATATGACTCCTCGCAAATAACCTCCGGGGTTGAACTACTTGCAACGGGGGATCCCCTATCACAACTAAGTCTTACCACCTCCCGGTATTTGCGACGGGCGGTGCCAACCCGTCGCAAATAACCTCTTCGAGAGACTATTTACGATGTGAATAAATCACCTCAAAAATAATGGTTTTTCCCACAGTGCAGGTAAATTATCATGTTACAAAATAATGTTTTATACAATATATAAACCCTACCAAAGAGAAATTCAATTAATTGATAGAAAATTATTAAAAAAAATATAATGAATCAATGATATTTTATCAAATAATGAGATTGATAATTATTGCATTTATTACTATAATTATATGACAACACATTCCATTAAATTAGAGGGTCTAAATAATTGAGAAAAACAACATTAAACTGTAAGTTCTTAATTAATTTATGTAAAAGAATAATATCAAGTATAGTGGGTAACAACAAGGGATCAAAACTAATGAATTATCAATATATGAAATATATTTATTCATTATTTTTAGTTTCTTTTTTATACCCTCCTAAAAAACTATTCTAACGTCACGATAGGTATATACCATTTATTAGGGAAATGATTTTTGTCATCACTACTTTTCATTTTTGTTAGTAAAAATGTATTTCAGGTATATATGAATCATTAATACTTATATTATGTAATTTTATGTTTCCTAAAAGATAAAATTTTAATAATATTATTGATGATTAAAATACACTATAATATTTAACTTAATTGTATAAAAACAAGATTACCAAGATATGTTTTTCAAATTACTACTTTTTCTATCTAGATATTGAACATGTAACTTATACAAAACTAGAATGACTTGAGGAATAATAAATGGATGATTCTGTAGTTTTCTAAAGAGTGGAAAAAATACCATCTATTTTTAAAATTATACCCAAAATATTAAAATTACAAATAACAACCAATAAAATTAATAACATAAAGTTACTAATTTATTGTAACATATTTACAACTCTTTAATGTATTTTAATAATTTTAAATTATTTATTATAATTCAACAATTAAGGGGTTAAAGGGAATACAAAGAGAGGTAGGAATCGAGGTATGAGACTTTCACTTCCAAATACTTTATCTTTTCATGAATTGATCATATAATATATATCCTATTATAAATGTATTATAATAAAATTGTAGAATGTTTAGATTAATTTTATATATTTTTTTTAAAATTGAAAATCTATCCATACCTCTTCTTTATATTTAATGATATCTTCGTACATTACTCAAGAGGGTTTTACCCCACTTTTTTTGTGGGTATATTATTTATCACCTTATATCTCCCTTTATTTTCCATTTTCTATTTCTCTAATTCTACCTTTACATCACATATACATTATTATCCTTTCATTTTCTATGATAATCAGGTCATTATGGGTCTAAATTTAATTTCTTTATTAAGTCAAACCATATGATATTTAAAAAAATACTATTATATTTTCTTCAAATACCTATCTATGTTTCTTATATTTTGTGTGTATTTTTTATGGTTTAATTAGTGGAACATTTTGTAGTTAAAAAATTTATTTAAAAATCATTTTAATAAACATTTAAATCGTATTTATTTCACTTTATTATGACAACATAACCAAATAATATTCAATCTATTTTCTAGAATTCTCTTCCATTTTCTTCTTTATTCATTTCATGATTAACTTTCAAAGTCATTATTTTGGTCATATTCATTACTCATTTCAAAATATCATTTTAAAACTATATTATATTTTTTCATTTCATAATGTCAATAAAATCATTATTAAAATTATTTATAAAAACTAAGAAATCATTTTCCTAAAATTATTTTAATTAATTACCTTCTAATGACATATTATTCATCTATGGAAATATTTTTTTACATTCTACATATTTGAATAATTATTATGTTATACTCACATTATTAGTTTTTTCCTATAAATGGATATTGTGGAAACGTAATAATAATATTCTTCATATATTTTTTTATTTATATTTAGTGTAGTGTAAATAATGTTTTTAATATAAATGGTTCATCATTACCTTTTCTTGTGCTCATCAGAAACATTTAATAATGATAATATGTTTTACAATTCGTTCAATTTTTGAATTACCTATACTTCTTTATTATGATTATAGTGTGTTCACCAAGATACCCATGAATTACACTGACCAAATAAATTATTAACTATATTGTAGGAAACTAATTCTATATATTGTAAATAACTTATACATCATTATCCTTGCTGAAGGGTAATTTCCTAGGCAAGTAATTTATTTCATTCAGTGAAAATTTTAATTCCCATGGGTTAATCTTGTTATGATTTTGATGTATTTTTTATTAATTGCATATTAATGTAATACACATACCAATTATGTATTATAATTTTATGGTTGGGTCTATTATTATATATCCCCAATCGACTGGGTAATGATTTCATCTCATGATAAATTATGTATGGCACATTGAAAGTGATACAAACACAATATGTTATGTTATATTATGAGTGATCCTTGACTGATAACATGATTTATATTTTCATAAAATTATTATGATTCTCAATATTACCATGATCATATAACAAATTAATTTTTATTATATGTATTTATGTGATGTTTTATGATATGGTCCATGATTAATGATCATGACATAGTAATAACTAACACGTTTTCATTTCTGTGGAGCTGAAAATTGTTTGTCCTCTAAAGAGAGTATAACCAAAGAATATTTTAATTCATGGGTCTATATTAGAAATTTTATTTTGTGTAAACATCATGAAATTTCTAAATTGGGTATTTTATAGGTTTTTTATTTTGTAGTGGTGACTAGTGTTGAGTTATAAAATTTTAAAGATGAAGATTGGTTTGGTTGTTATAGAAGTAGACCACTGGGTACTCTATTATCTGACTCTGGTGATTTTTATGGGGGAGCATCCCACTATACATGGCCACATGATTTCTGGTTCTAAGCACCAAGTTCCCTAGTGCAACACTAAGTGGCCAATGCTATTGAACTTGGTACCTAGAGCACCTAGAATCAGATTTTTAATAGTTCATTTTTGTATTTATTGTGAGTCTCCATTTTAAAAAACTCTTGGCATTATTGGAGTTGATTTTGTAAAAATTGAAGGGGGATCTTCCCCATCTCATCTCATCAGCCTCTCCTATACATAATGGAATGGGGTCAAATTATAATCATTTCATCCTTTAATTATGATACTTATTAGATCCAATTACTACTCCTCCAACCTTATCGAGTCTTATTATATATTTTCTATGGTGAATTTTGGGCTTTGGTTATGATTTCACAAGGGAATAATGAGATTGACCCACTTTGAGATGGATTTTTATAAATATGTTTTAAGGATGCTCTAAAAGGATTAACACTATATGTGTTTTTTGTTTTCATTAAGTTAAGATTCTTAATTGATTTAATTTTTTTTTCATAAAATTGGAATTTCATTGGTTGATGAATTATAATGATATATTGACGATTTATTGGGAATTATACTTAGGGTTGCAATGATTGATTAGCACCTCATTATTTAATTTTTTGTCTACCAGATGAATTACATTGTATTTTCAATTATTATGAATAATGTATTTAATATTAATGTAAAATCTCTATTAATTATAATTGGGTTTTAATTACATTATGTTGTTTTTGAATGAGATAAGTACTCATATTGATGGTTTCTGGTAAATGATTGTGATTGTGGATCTTTATTGTAATTACACCTTCAATTGAGGTTGGAGTTTCCTAATTATTTTTTTGATGGTTTATATGCTTTCTTCATAAAACATGTTATAATAGGTCTCACCACTATTATGTGATTATTCTAAATTAATTTAATTACTTTTCTTTGACTCGTATGAGTAGTATGGGTATATGTAGGTCCACGATGGACCCTAATATCATTAAACATCAATTCCTTAGTCGGTGATGGTAACGGGATTTTCATGAAGTGTTATAAAAATGGTAGGTTCACTTGAACTTCGTAGTGATATTCAACACTGTGGACAATGGATATGTTAAATTGAGCTCCTTCGAATGGGAGTGCAATTGATTGAGGGTGGTCGGCTTATGACCTAGCTGAATGGAACCTTTTGTTATGAAAGTACTTAAATCATGGATACATTAAAGTCAAATACCCTTGGATTGAATAAATCAAATTAAAACATATAATAACTTGAATTAAGAAGGATTCATTATATTAAATGTAAAATGGGTATTATATACACCACAATATATAAATAAGTAGTGAATGTGGAATATAAGTCAATGAAATAAAAGTGAGATGAGAAAACCTTACCACTAGTCCACGACTTCCTTCTGTGTCATTTAACTCTTGTACAATACTATTTTATAAATTATTTATCTCTGGAGAAAATATCCCCGGATTAATAACTAATAATTCCTCAAATATTTTAAATAATTTAATAAAAAATTAATTACTTAACCAATTAAGTCAGTATTGGGTGCTTTGTGGACTTTCGATTCCTTGTTTCGAAACTGGTTTGGTGAAGAGACCCGAAGCTTATCATACATGGACATTACATTACATTTGCAGAATACTTAGTACATAACAAAAACACACACACAAGGATCGTAATAGTTTAGTGTCTTTGGAAACTCGGAACGTAATCTTCTAATCGTGGTGAAAGATCTTCAATATCTCCCATAAAGATCTTCCCCCTTTTTTTTCCTAAAACCTTTCTTTATATCCTGGGGAAAAGAAAACATAAAAGGGTGAGCTCAAATGCTCAGTAAGGGTAAACAAAAGAAATATCAATCACATCATATACATAAGAACATAGCTTTTGGAAATCTTAACCTGCAAAAGAGCTCATAATATCATATCATGGGATAAATCATAGAAGTGAAAATGAGATCCCCATAATCATAACATAAAACTTGAAACTTTGTGGCATGCACACATAATCATGGAAAATCATTTCTTGTTAGTCATGACTCATTTCCAAGACTATCTTAGTGGACAAAGTCCCTTTCTGAACCGAGTTCACTCCTCGTTTCAGTCCTGTATCACTGAACCGAAATAACCTTCCGTTCCAGCCATGTCTATCTCATGAGATATAAAATCATTACCCAATGCATTGGAGGGAGATATAGGTCCCACCCATCTTATAATGAATCCTTTCTTATGTGTGCCACATAATCATAAAACATACATCATCGCATAACACATGTAACAAAAATGGGATTCTTGAAACATCATGACATCATAAAACAATTCATATAAGATAAAGGAATTCATAAACATAATTCCATCACAACATAGTCAAATCAATGTAAAAATATGGATAGAAACAGAACCCTTTATTATCTTAGATGGAAAATAATTTTGATAAAACACTTGAATTGAATTCTTGAGGAAAATATCCTTTCTTCTTCAAAATCAATTTCTTTTCACAAAACATCATGAAATTTTAAAAGAAAGAGATTTTATTGAAAATAGTCATGAAATATTTTAGAGGAAGCTTCATGAAAATAAGGCTTTATAAAACAGTAGAAATCCGTTCGTGCCGTATAAGTTAAAAAAAACATTCTTCGTACTTTTGTCGGAAAAGTCAAAAAGTACCTCGTACGAAAAACGACAAAAGATTCCTTTCATACGTATTACTAAAAACTCACCGAAGGGTAAAAATGGATTTAAAAAATTTTAGGTGGATGTAAATAATATTACATATTGAGTAAACATCGATGTGGATGATAAAATACACCCCAGTAAATACTTACGAATAAACAATCTCGGATAAAAATGAGATTGTGATATTTCCCTTACCTTATGTCTGACTTGCTTTGTAAGTGTCCAAACCTCCTGTATAATGATTTAAATCATGTTATTGACTTATTCCAGAATCATATTCATTGTTATGATATCATATATGGTTCACTTATGACATTATATTACCCGTTCTTTTGTAAATTCCATGTTAAAGAAGCGTTTTGGGTAAAATCGTTTCATTTATCTTAGGTGTTTTGACTTGTTGTTCGTGACATCACTATTACATATATCATGATTTACTTACTTCCAGAATATAAAATATGATTTATATATCATATATATTCAGTATATATATATATATATGATAGATAGATAAATAAAATGAAAAACACCGTTCATGGAGACGGTAGTCCGTACGCACGCATGAACGCTGTTTTACTTTCCTTATTGTCTTGAAATGGAAGTAAGTAGATGACATACATATATATATACATAAATCCAGTAGCTTTATAATGTCATATATTTCATTATTATTTCTTATATATACTTTATAATCATTCTTAAATGGTTAACATGGAGAATGAATCTCATCGCGTCGTGGAGACGGTAGTCCGTACGTACGCACGAGCGATGATATCATTTCCATAAATATTGAACTGAATTGGAGTGGATTATACAATATATCAGAATCAATATGATGTTTTAATAACTATGTATAGTTATTCTTTACACCATTATACCCATCCATGTAAGGTGGTGGTGGAAAATAGATTACACCACGACGTGGAGACGGTATTCCGTATGTACGCACGTGCGGTGATTTCTTTTTCCGTAGGATGGATAGATGGTGAAATAGGGTTGTTTCATACTTATAATAACATATCAGTATATTAGTGATACTTATGTTATTACTTCATAATGATACAACCTAATAAGAAGAAGTGGAAGAAGAAATAAAGATGAAAGAATTGGTAACGGTAATTACCTCTTCTTTGAAGCGCCTTTTGGAGACCTCCTCTTAGGGAACTAAAATTGGTCTTTGAGTAAGACCAGAACCTCTAGGATGTTGCTAGGGAAGTGGAGAATAGATTTTTTCAGGGGTTGGCCGAGCTTGAGTGCTCAAATTGGTGTGAGGAGGAGGGGGAGGAGGTGTCCTTTTATAAGGGCGGAGAGGGGCACCTTAGGAATACCTCAAAATATTATTTTATATTAAAGTCAAAATCGGTTTATAATGTTTCCAAAGGGTCTTATTTCGAAGCTAAAGTGGGGATGGGTCGAAATCCTATCAACCAATAAGATTTAGACAAGTTTAGGGTATTATTTTAACCTTATCAATTAGATTTAACTCTAAGTTAAATAATTTAACTTTTACCGTGTCTTTTTGTTTTCTTTCACTATATTGTTAATACACTTACTATAACATTCCAAACGAACCCCAAATTGTATATTATTAATACATATATCCTTATCTAAGTCATTTGGCCGAACCTTAGATTTTTAGGAATAAAATAACAATTAATAATATAATATTTGATTTAAAAACTATTTTGTGTCAATTTTGACACTATTTGATATATGATCTTTGTGAAAGTCATAACAGAATTATATGTTCGAACCAAGTTGATTAAATCAACACTAATATATCATAGTAACCTATAAAATTAGTTTAATTCATAAAAAGTCTCAAATTACATTTATTTTTGTGTTTATAACATCAATTATGTCAATATTTCATTAACAAGATAATTACTGCATCATCGTTGTGTCATAAATAAATTACATTATTTGATTTCTAAAAATTACAAATAAAATACCATAATGTAGTAAATCTTTTTATCTTTCTAATGAATATTTACAATCGAATTTATCTTATGTATAACCCCATATAAAAAATGATTTACTTATTAAACTTTGATTTTAACTATTTTAACCTTTCTTTAAATAAATTAATAATAAATGTCCTAATCTAATCCAAGTGGGCCTAAATGGTCATATTTTATTCCTAAGTTTGTTTTTGGTCGAATTAAACTTATCAAATAGAATTAGGACATGTGTTAGGGTAATAGTAATATCATATTTACCCTTAGTTACCCTATTTACTATTAACCGTGGTAAAAAAAATAAAAAGTTACTATTCACCAAAAATTATTTTCATCTCATTGAACCACATTTTAGTCCTTGATATTAACTGTGTCTGTCGGATTTTTGAAATTCCATTCACAGAAGCGGTAAAATTAAGTTTTATGCAAAATTCAGTTTTTAACCTACCACTTAGTGGTTTCACTATTCATCAAAAATTGAATGTTTTCAGAAAAATACCAAAACTTAGGCCTAAGATATATTTGATATTATGAACTCAAAAATGATTTCTATTTTACCAAATTCAAAACATATCAGTTGCATTAATTAATTTAAAAATTAATTCCCGTCGTCTAAACAAAAGGCGTGTTTTTAAGAGATAATAACTATCAAAAGGTTGACACTTGTTTATAACTGGTTTAAATGTGAAATTACATCCAATGACCAACATTGTATTAAATTGTAAAAATATATTATAAATATACTTTAAAACCACTCAAATTAATAATTTATCACTATTAATTATTTCGATTGAAAAAGTTTTTTTTTAATTAAAATTTAGTAATTTTCACTATTCATCAAAATATGAAAGTTATCCGAAAATCACCAAAATTTCAACCTAAGCTAATTTGGATATTCCGAATCCATAAATGATGTCCATTTTGAAAAATAAAATTTACAAAATTTCAAAAAGTGGTTATTACTATTCATAACGGCTAGTTTTAATAATATCTTAATAGCATATCGTTGTTTAGCAAAACATGGTGTTGCGTACAACACACGCTATCGTGGAAGGTCGCGATTGCGTGTAATTCAAGCCAAGTCAGAGATGTGTGTTGTGAAAGCTCTTTTTGGTGTAGCGTATAACACAAGACATTAATGAAATTAAAAAGAATATTTTTCATAAAATCTCGGGGTGTTACATTCTACCCCCCTTAAAATTAATTTCGCCCTCGAAATTCATCGGGGTTATAAATGGTTTACTATTCAAAAGTTTCTTTAATAGAATCCCACATCGTAAAATGGAATACCAAAACCAATCTTTAAAAACAAAAGTATGAAACATAACGGTTACCCAAATAAACTAATCACTGGGTTTCCACATAGGTGAAAATATGGATATGGAAGAGAAATCTAACCATCATGTTCTGATGGAGAGTGGTAGATAACATGGCTAAGGAAAAGCCAACAATCACAAATCCATAAATTTTTGATGATATAAGGTACCATCTGATTCATCAGGTATAAGATCACTAGGACAACATTTTTGGTTTTCAAGATCATTTCCCTAAAGTTGAAAATTTTCTTAGAATAAATACTTACTTTATTTTGGTACAATCTCACTTTTGTTCGTGCCTTGAACAATTTATACTTCATCTCTTAAATAAATGAAGTTGAATTTGTTATTCGTGAAGTGTTAGCAGATCATGTGATAGAATGACGGATCATTCCATCTGTCTTAAACAAAAGGTTAGAAAACATTATATACATAAGTCGATCTATAGTGAGATTAATCACATATGGTTCCTAAAATGGACTTATACTTCATATATCATACTGCTTAATATAATAAAACTAGTTTCTACTAAACAGGGACTTCTTGTAGGCTTGTGGTAGGCGATAAAGGCCAGTCGCACTTCGGTTGTGGGTTCGATTCCTACAGCCTTGTCCGAAGCGATGGGCTGTCGCCCGTCCTGCAGGTTGTCCCTTTTTCTAAAACTACGTTACTATAACATCCCATCAATAATATCGAAAATCTTCTATCCTTAAAAAATACTAACTTATGTCCAACATAATCCAGTCTAATCTTTAGGCTTATACATAATACTTCAGTCCACTCTCATAATATAGTGACAACGATTACCAGAGATTTAATACTGTCCTTAATCCCCACATATCATAAGATATGTCTTGTTGGTCACATTCCAAACATTCAAAGTCCTTAATCGTGTATTCTCTTGAATACCTTAGTGAAAACATGAGTGCAGTTAAAAGTTAACACTTTCCACATACCAAAATCCTCAAAATTCTATATACTCAAAACCATGATATCACTTAGTCCTTATATCAATCATGAGCTCATGAATACTATTAAACATTTCATTTTCTCGTCTTCATTATGCGCATATCATCTTATTTCCAAAATATATCTCAATCAATTTGAATACCACATCAATAAATATTGCAATACTCAATGATACACCATTATTTTGGAATCCCATTACATAAACACTTAATCATTCCACCACATCGTTGTCATATTCAACATTTCCAATAGTGATCGCATGTGATTTCCCTTTGTCCTTTGCCTTCAGTGGTTGCTCATGTTGATCATCACTAACCCTTGGATTAGGGCAATTATTAGCATAATGCCCCATTTCCTTGCACTTGAAGCATTGAAGTGTTGGCGGTGCGTTCTCTGCAGTGTTTGCTTTATTCGCATCATTAGAAACCCTTTTTCCATTACTTCGATACTCAGCTTCTCGATGACCTTCTTTTCCACACTTAAAACATTTTCTAGTCCCTTTTAGACAATCTCCACCATGCTTCTTTCCACACTTTGTGCATAAGGAAACATTCATCTTCTTTTCACCATTATTCTGAGATTTCTCCTTGAACTCCATCTTTCGTTTCTTGTCAAAACCATGAGATGGATATGTAACACCAACTTCCATTTCTACCTTGATAGCACAATGCACAATTTCTTCATAGCTACTGAAGTTTCTTATAGCTAATGCCCTTCGAAGACTTGGTTTTAAGCCACTGAAAAATCGATCAACTTTACTTTCAGGTTGGATGATAATTCCAGAAGCATACCATGCAAGTCTTGTAAAATTTTCTTCATAGGTACCAACAGATTCATCGTCCCTTTGCTTCAGTTCAAGAAACTCTTTCTCCATCTTTGTTCGAAGAATACGAGGGAAGTACTTATTGAAAAATAAGTTCTTGAACTCGTCCCATTCCATAGACTCAATTTCATCCCATTGCCTTGTATTCTTAATAAGATTCCACCATTGATCAGCATCTCCTTCCAAACGATACACTGCTAGGATGACTTTATCATGTTCAGAACATTGAAGAACTGAAAATATCTTTTCAGTAGTACTAATCCATTGTTCAGAAACTAATGGATCAGTAGACCCACTAAAAGAAGGTGGACGCTGCCTCATGAAGGATTCAATAGAATGTTGCTCCTTCCTTTGCTAGTTTGGAAGTCCTGCATGATTCATAGCTTGAGAAAGTTGTGTGAGCATGACTACAAGATTTTGCATTCCAGCTCCTATATCGTTTGGTTGCTCTGGGGTACAATCATTGCATTGCCCATGACATTCCGCATTAACACGGTTCTTTCGGGTTCCATCCATCGTCTAAAACCCCAAAAGAATTGTGTGAGAGGAAAAAATAAGGCTAGGGAAAACAACATAATAAAGGGTTAGTACCCTCAATATCTAACATCTTAGGTTAAATTCGAAGATCGTTAGCGCAATTCTAGGACTATAACCTATACGTATACTTAACCTTAGAGACATCCCTAGACATACCTTAGAAATATCTCTAGGGATCTCACTAACGTTTTCGCATCCTAGTTTCCAAAGGTTGACTAAACCTTTCCTCTGATACCAACTGTAGAGACCCGAAGCTTATCGTACATGGACATTACATTACATTTGCGGAATACTTAGTACATAACAAAAACACACACACAAGGATCGTAATTGTTTAGTGTCTTTGGAAACTCGGAATGTAATCTTCTAATCGTGGTGAAAGATCTTCAATATCTCCCATAAAGATCTTCCCCTTTTTTTTTCCTAAAACCTTTATTTATATCCTGGGGAAAAGAAAACATAAAAGGGTGAGCTCAAATGCTCAGTAAGGGTAAACAAAAGAAATATCAATCACATCATATACATAATAACATAGCTTTTGGAAATCTTAACCTGCAAAAGAGCTCATAATATCATATCATGGGATAAATCATAGAAGTGAAAATGAGATCCCCATAATCATAAAAAAAAACTTGAAACTTTGTGGCATGCACACATAATCATGGAAAATCATTTCTTGTTAGTCATGACTCATTTCTAAGACTATCTTAGTGGACAAAGTCCCTTTCTGAACCGACTTCACTCCTCGTTTCAGTCCTGTATCACTGAACCGAAATAACCTTCCGTTCCAGCCATGTCTATCTCATGAGATATAAAATCATTACCCAATGCATTGGAGGGAGATATAGGTCCCACCCATCTTATAATGAATCCTTTCTTATGTGTGCCACATATTCATAAAACATACATCATCGCATAACACATGAAACAAAAATGGGATTCTTGAAACATCATGACATCATAAAACAATTCATATAAGATAAAGGAATTTATAAACATAATTCCATCACAACATAGTCAAATCAATGTAAAAATATGGATAGAAACAGAACCCTTTATTATCTTAGATGGAAAATAATTTTGATAAAACACTTGAATTGAATTCTTGAGGAAAATATCCTTTCTTCTTCAAAATCAATTTCTTTTCACAAAACATCATGCAATTTTAAAAGAAAGAGATTTTATTGAAAATAGTCATGAAATATTTTAGAGGAAGCTTCATGAAAATAAGGCTTTATAAAACAGTAGAAATCCGTTCGTGCCGTATAAGTTAAAAAAAACATTCTTCGTACTTTTGTCGGAAAAGTCAAAAAGTACCTCGTACGAAAAACGACAAAAGATTCCTTTCATACGTATTACTAAAAACTCACCGAAGGGTAAAAATGGATTTAAACAATTTTAGGTGGATGTAAATAATATTACATATTGAGTAAACATGGATGTGGATGATAAAATACACCCCAGTAAATACTTACAAATAAACAATCTCGGATAAAAATGAGATTGTGATATTTCCCTTACCTTATGTCTGACTTGCTTTGTAAGTGTCCAAACCTCCTGTATAATGATTTAAATCATGTTATTGACTTATTCCAGAATCATATTCATTGTTATGATATCATATATGGTTCACTTATGACATTATATTACCCGTTCTTTTGTAAATTCCATGTTAAAGAAGCGTTTTGGGTAAAATCGTTTCATTTATCTTAGGTGTTTTGACTTGTTGTTCTTGACATCACTATTACTTATATCATGATTTACTTACTTCCAGAATATAAAATATGATTTATATATCATATATATTCAGTATATATATATATATGATAGATAGATAAATAAAATGAAAAACACCGTTCATGGAGACGGTAGTCCGTACGTACGCATGAACGCTGTTTTACTTTCCTTATTGTCTTGAAATGGAAGTAAGTAGATGACATACATATGTATATACATAAATCCAGTAGCTTTATAATGTCATATATTTCATTATTATTTCTTATATATACTTTATAATCATTCTTAAATGGTTAACATGGAGAATGAATCTCATCGCGTCGTGGAGACGGTAGTCCGTACGTACGCACGAGCGATGATATCATTTCCATAAATATTGAACTGAATTGGAGTGGATTATACAATATATCAGAATCAATATGATGTTTTAATAACTATGTATAGTTATTCTTTACACCATTATACCCATCCATGTAAGGTGGTGGTGGAAAATAGATTACACCACGGAGTGGAGACGGTATTCCGTACGTACGCACGTGCGGTGATTTCTTTTTCCGTAGGATGGATAGATGGTGAAATAGGGTTGTTTCATACTTATAATAACATATCAGTATATGAGTGATACTGATGTTATTACTTCATAATGAAAAAACCTAAGAAGAAGAAGTGGAAGAAGAAATAAAGATGAAAGAATTGGTAACGGTAATTACCTCTTCTTTAAGCGCCTTTTGGAGACCTCCTCTTAGGGAACTAAAATTGGTCTTTGAGTAAGACCAGAACCTCTAGGATGTTGCTAGGGAAGTGGAGAAGAGATTTTGTCAGGGGTTGTCCGAGATTGAGTGCTCAAATTGGTGTGAGGAGGAGGGGGAGGAGGTGTCCTTTTATAAGGGAGGAGAGGGGCACCTTAGGAATACCTCAAAATATTATTTTATATTAAAGTCAAAATCGGTTTATAATGGTTCCAAAGGGTCTTATTTCGAAGCTAAAGTGGGGATGGGTCGAAATCCTATCAACCAATAAGATTTAGACAAGTTTAGGGTATTATTTTAACCTTATCAATTAGATTTAACTCTAAGTTAAATAATTTAACTTTTACCGTGTCTTTTTGTTTTCTTTCACTATATTGTTAATACACATACTATAACATGCCAAACGAACCCCAAATTGTATATTATTAATACATATATCCTTATCTAAGTCATTTGGCCGAAACTTAGATTTTTAGGAATAAAATAACAATTAATAATATAATATTTGATTTAAAAACTATTTTGTGTCAATTTTGACACTATTTGATATATGATCTTTGTGAAAGTCATAACAGAATTATATGTTCGAAACAAGTTGATTAAATCAACACTAATATATCATAGTAACCTAGAAAATTAGTTTAATTCAAAAAAAGTCTCAAATTACATTTATTGTGGTGTTTATAACATCAATTATGTCAATATTTCATTAACAAGATAATTACTGCATCATCTTTGTGTCATAAATAAATTAAATTATTTGATTTCTAAAAATTAAAAATAAAATACCATCATGTAGTAAATCTTTTTAGATTTCTAATGAATATTTACAATCGAATTTATCTTATGTATAACCCCATATAAAAAATGATTTACTTATTAAACTTTGATTTTAACTATTTTAACCCTTCTTTAAATAAATTAATAATAAATGTCCTAATCTAATCCAAGTGGGCCTAAATGGTCATATTTTATTCCTAAGTTTGTTTTTGGTCTAATTACACTTATCAAATAGAATTAGGACATGTGTTAGGGTAATAGTAATATCATATTTACCCTTAGTTACCCTATTTACTATTAACCGTGGTAAAAAAAATTAAAAGTTACTATTCACCAGAAATTATTTTCATCTCATTGAACCACATTTTAGTCCTTGATATTAACCATGTCTGTCGGATTTTTGAAATTCCATTCCCAGAAGCGGTAAAATTAAGTTTTATGCAAAATTCAGTTTTTAACCTACCACTTAGTGGTTTCACTATTCATCAAAAATTGAATGTTTTCAGAAAAATACCAAAAATTAGGCCTAAGCTATATTTGATATTATGAACTCAAAAATGATTTCTATTTTACCAAATTCAAAACATATCATTTGCATTAATTAATTTAAAAATTAATTCCCGTCGTCTAAACAAAAGGCGTGTTTTTAAGAGATAATAACTATCAAAAGATTGACACTTGTTTATAACTGGTTTAAATGTGAAATTACATCCAATGACCAACATTGTATTAAATTGTAAAAATATATTCTAAATATACTTTAAAACCACTCAAATTAATAATTTATCACTATTAATTATTTCGATTGAAAAAGTTTTTTTTAATTAAAATTTAGTAATTTTCACTATTCATCAAAATATGAAAGTTATCCGAAAATCACCAAAATTTTAACCTAAGCTAATTTCGATATTCCGAATCCATAAATGATGTCCATTTTGAAAAATAAAATTTACAAAATTTCAAAAAGTGGTTATTACTATTCATAACGGCTAGTTTTAATAATATCTTAATAGCATATCGTTGTTTAGCAAAACTTGGTGTTGCGTACAACACACGCTATCGTGGAAGGTCGCGATTGCGTGTAATTCAAGCCAAGTCAGAGATGTGTGTTGTGAAAGCTCTTTTTGGTGTAGCGTATAACACAAGACATTAATGAAATTAAAAAGAATAATTTTCATAAAATCTCGGGGTGTTACATTTGGTGTGTTGAATGTGGTCAAAGATATATATTTTTTCAACATCTACATAATTATAGTCCTAATTTTTTTAAAAAAATGTATACATAAATTAATCTTTTTAAACCAACCGTTAAATGTAGCTATAAAAATTGAACTTTGTTACAGTCATGGAGAATTTAGGTCATACATACGCATGAGTAACGTTTACATTTTCAACAATAATTATAGGAAGTTGGTAAGTAATATTTTATCCACAATTAATGACCATAATATTATCAATATGATATTATTTACATAAAATATACTTATATATAAATCATCCATGAGTTTTGGTGTTGAATAAATAATCACATCTCTCTTTGGAGGTGGTACTCCACACGTGCAATCGAACGATTTAACTAGTATTTAGAGTATGAAATAAATTGATATATTACCTTTTAATAATGTTTAAAATTTCATCAATATCATAATTATTTCTCATATATCATATATATTCAATAAATTTATCCTTATTTCCTTATATGTAAATTGTTAGTAAAAAGACAATTTCATAGCTTCATGAGGTCGTAGTTTATCATACACACAAGGGTCATAATCATATCTCCCACATAATGGAAAATACTAAGGTATATTTTATATAATGACTATAAAAGTTTAAATATGATAAAAATGTCATATATATATATATATATTAAATATATCATTATAAAAATTCATTATAGGCAATGATGAAAAATGGATGGTATTGGTTTGTAATGTGGTAGTCCACCATACACACAAATGATGATTCTCTATCACATATGATGGATGATGAGATGAGTTTAGGTTACAAAATTAACATAAAGAAATCTCAGTATATGGTATATAGATTTATAATTATATAAATATAATTTAATAATATTTGATGTAGGTGGAATAAGAAATACACTAAAAAAGCATGGTTAAGCACAATACCTCTTCTCTAGAAAACCTCCTCAGGTATGCACCAAGATACTTTATATGATGGATTTTTAAGAAAAATAAGGTCTCTAGTAAATGTGAAAGAAAATTTGGATGAAATTATTTAGGCATTGGACAAGAACAATTTCCTTAAAGGCATTAACAGTAGATGAGAGGGGTGGCCATTATATGTAAGATGTGTGACACATGTAATTATTAGGTAAAGAAAACTAGTGTATCCAAATTTTACATATAGAAAAAGGCCTTAAAATCGTCCACTAATTCGAATTTTAAATTTGGAAATTTAAATATGTAAATAATATACATTTTATTCATGTTTTTATGTAATCGGGATCCTTATCTTTTTAGTTTAGCCCCAAGAAAATCAGTTTTTACTTTAACTGCATTAATAAACATTTACTCTTTTCACTATTATTTATTGTAAAATAATTTATTTGGAATTATTACATAATGAAAATTTTTATGATTCAAAATTTAGAGACCATTTTACCAAATTCAATTCACTTATGTGTAATTTTTTATTCAGAATTAATCCTGATGACACGATAAATATTCTTGTTTTCAAGAAGAATATTTTTCATGAAAAAAATTATTTTATATTTACTATGTGACTAATAATAAGAATACTATGAATATAAATAATTGTATTCGTGATATCTGATATATTATTTTTAATTAAATCATTCCTTATTAGCGGTTATTTTTATTAATTACAATGGACAAACATTATTCACTTAAAAATAGTTTTTTATAAAAATCTGTATATAAACATACTTACTTACTTTTAATGAAATAAAATATAATGATGATTAAAATTTAATAATTTATATTAAATATATATTATTATTTATTATTTATTTTTTAAAAATATTTTAAAAAAATGATAATTTTTATTTTAATAAATTAATTGAAAAGAAATGTCATTTTTACAAAAATATTTATTTTTCATTATTCACTGGGAAAAATTATTTCCAAAAAATAAATAAACCACCCAAAGTAAATTTTAAATGGATATATAAAAAATGAATTTCATTTTATCAAATACAATTTCTAAAAGTTAAAAATTAATTATAATAACTTATCAATGAATGGTGTAAAATAAATTTTGAGGAAAAAATATTATTGAAAAATAAAATTACTTTTATAAATATTGATTAATACTTTACTAAAAAATTATCAATAATTCATATTTAGCATGATATATATATTTTCATCAATTATATTAATAAAATCCATAACAACTAATTTAATGTAATTTTGATAACATTTATATATTTTATCGGTTGTCTTGGTGTGGTGTTGCATGTCAAATATACTATTGTACAAATTTTTATTTTCTATAATAATAGGGTTTAACATTTTGTATTTTTGTTTTGTTTTTTATAGTTAGGTTAATTATTAAAATTATAATTCATTTTTATTTTGATTTACGGTTTATTTTTTTACTCATATCCTATGGTGGAAATAGAATGATTGTTCCTGTGTTATTTTAAAACATATGATTTACATGAAATCTATGATATTTCCTTTGTTTGAGAACATTGATTGCGATATGGGGTCTAGTTATTTTTGTTTAAATTATACACATATATATTTTTTCAATATAACATGATTATTTCATTCTAATTTACTAATCTTGTATTTTGATTCTATCATTATTGTTTAGTAATTGTGGATGTGAATCTTATCGATATCAGATACATACAAATAGTGCGGGTAATGTAACCATAGTTATTTCCTATTGGTATGAGACCCTTGCGTAATAGTGTTAGTGCAGATTAGCGAGATGTATTCCCAGTTATTTCCATCCTATTTTTTATAAGGGCTTGATAGATTGTGCTTCTTGGGTGTAGTGTCATTAGTGTGCCTAAGGATGTGGTAGTCATCATCAAGTGTGTATCATGGTATAAGGGTGCCCAATGAGGATTGTCTAACTAGAGTGGGTGGCTCAGTATGGGCATTGTAATTCCACTATTGATAATGGTTTTAGATAGGTTGAAATCATGTGAGTTGGATTAGATATTTAAGACCTTTGTAAAGAAGATGATCCATGTGATTTTACCATTGAGTGATAATTTCTATAACTAAGTTCAAGAGTCCAGTGACGATGATTCAAATTTAAGAACATAATGAGGTAGGCTTTAGTAATGGGGTAATAATTTTTATTACTTATACCCGTTTTTGTTTGTGATTACTCAAGGGTATCTTGAGAGAGGGGTTATCCTATGAATGTGGATTCATTAAGGGATGTGAGGAATGGGTAAATTCTTTATGTTATAGAGATGACAACAATGTGGTGTATGATCATGTCTATAATTAGGCTTAGATATACCTTCGACATTGTTTGTAGGATGTGCACTAAAATATTCATCGATGTAAACAATCATATGGTGTGTGATATATATATATATATTATTTGATATAATTTTTGATGTGTAAATTTATTATCTGCATATAATGCATGTATATAATCATGCATGTGATGTTTTGATATAATATATATATGTTATATATATTCATATGATATATATATGGTATACATAATATATATATATTATTAAATATGGATAAGAAGCATATCTCAGTTGCAAGTAATGATAATGTATAGAATATCTCTATTGCATTACATTAGTTTCTAAACCAATAGTTGGTACATTTAATAAATGAATTTATTCATTGAAATGATTTTAATGAATATAACTCCCAAATGGATGGTAACAAAAGTTATTTGTCACATCAGGAATCTATTATATAAAGATAATATTTCTATTTGTTTGGGTGTGAGTGTGTACTTATTGTGTTCATTTGACAGATTTGATGTCATAAATTTTCATGACAATCTATTGAAATCTTTCATCATATAAAACACCGATTTATCTCTCCTGAGATGTTTCAAGACCCCTTTCATGAGTTCTGGTTCCTCTGTAATAATTCACACATACATTAGTTTTATATTATCTCAGAGGAATGAATCAAACATTTACTACTTCGGTTGACTTTATCATGCATTCTCTTTGTAAAGAGAAAATATAAGATGTCACAATGGTTGAATATTCGGAACAATATTTTATGATATTATTTACCAATTAATTTAATAAATAATAGAACTCCAAGTTTTGTGTTGTTTTTAACTTCCCTAACCCAAATATGGTTAAAATAAACCCTTTTTTGGTATCATAAAATGTTTCTCCAAGATTTAATCAAGTTTAAATCACTAGTTTTTTAGAAAATAATGACTAAAAAATGAATAATAATGTTGTTGTAAAATATTTTTAGGTTATAGACCTTAAAAAAATATTCACTACGGTAAATATAATTTATAATTATGAAAAGAGACTACATAATGTTTTACCCTTGTGAAAGGAGGATTCGAAAAAGTCATCAGGGTGTTTCCCTTATATAAATTGACTATGTAATGTAATGAATGATTAACCATTATATAGAAAATCAGTACAGAAAGGTACCTCAGTCATTAATATTATGTATAAAGGTAACCATACTACATACATTTATATAATGTGTTCCCATAATTGTGTGATATTTCTTTCATAGCTGAAATAAATTAATTACTTATAGGCAATGGGTTATGTAATGTTTCCTCTTCATAAGCTTTTGATGTTAGAATTATGTAAGGGTTTTAACCATTTACCCTTCTGTAGATATTAGATCTGAAGGTAAATTGTATTTATCCTTATGAAGAGTTTCTTCAAATGGTTAATGGGAGGATGACCTTATGAAAATATTAATTATGTGTAAGGGTTAACAAGAATGAAGTTTAAAAAATTCAAAATTTTAAATTGTTTTAACGGTTTAAAATTTTTTCTTAAATCTTGTTGAACGTTATTCTGGGAATATTTTAACTTATAGAGATCATATTAAATAATTAATTAATTATAATTTTTTTATAATTAACAAAATAATTTTTTATTAAAAATTTCCTCAAATATTAATGATTAATTTTAAAACACCATTTACCATGTTATCTGTAATTCCATGTGATCTAGAAATAAATGTGTGTATTTAGATATCCTCTTAGTTTTTATCAAAATTTTTTAAAAATAAAAATATATATAATATTTATATATTTTAAAAATTTATATAATAGAAATTGTATTATAAAATATATCACCTGAATGGCCCAAAGGACTTCATTTTATTTGATTTTTGATAACCACCCTTTCAAGGGATGCGGGGGAGCCCTTACAAGTCTTGTATTCTCATAGATTACGAGGATCGTAGGATTGGGAGATTACATGACCTGAAGTTGTTAGGAAATTCAACCAGACAATCTACAAGGAACTGCCCCTCCCCAGCATCTGCATCATGATAGTAGCTCTCTACCATTGCATGGTCGTCTAGCTAGGCTTCCCGTGCAAGAACAGGCTAGTCCCGATGGAATAGACATACGCTCTCATTCTGAAAATCCATACGGCTCTGCTCTTGTGAGTTCACCTGCTCTGAATCCTCTGGTGAGTGCACCTTCTCATCATAGATGTTTATCGTATCTTTACATATTTTAATTTTTCAATTATTTAAATATTTTTCCATTCATACATTATTTTATTAATTTTTTAGGAAATTTGAAATTATCTATGGATTTTTTTTAATTTTTTATCTAAAAAATGTTGTGAAATAACTAAATTAAATGGTAGGAATTTCTCCACAAATTTTAGTTCTCAACTACCATTTCCTTGGTTATTTATTAATTTTATTCTTTAAAAGGTTTGGGCTGAAGCCTTTTTTTATTATTATGAATAGAGTTTGTGAAAATTTATTGTTAGTGATATATTTAATTGGATTCTATATTGATTAAATTATCTGTGGGATAAGAGACATGGGGCCAACCCATTGATTGAACCAAATGTCATGACTTGTCTCAAAAGGCGAATGGGGTTGTATATTTTTCACTCATGGCTTACATATGGGTATATTTTCATTCTCATATAACTTTATAAAATTAAATGATGTGTTCATGTACCATATTCAAAATATGAATATAGATATTCATGAATATGTTTACTTATATTTGGGTAAGTAACAAAAACATTAAGGTTATTTAAAGTGTTAAACATTAATTTGGTGGTTAGAATCAAAATTGAAAAACTAAATCATTCAAATATTTCATACACAAAAAGTAATAAATCATGTGAAGATAAATATTAAATAATATGTAAAATTAATAAATTTAATATGCATATGATATATATTAAATTAGTGAGACTAATAACCCCTATATACTAAGTGTGAGATTACTTACAAATAGACACTTTTGAAGACCTTTATTATTCAAATTACTATGGTTTATCATTTAATTAGTACCCATTGATTATCTATTATATGTTAAGAAAGTATTGAGTATCTTTTTATTTTCATGTTGTGTATTTTTAGGCTCGTCATGAGTACCCCATGATTTCAAACTATTAGTGTAATGTTGAAATTTTCTAGTTAACATGTTATTGGGAATCCCTAAAGGACATTATTCCACATGAATATAGAAGACTATATAAATACAATAGATTTGGATAAAGATTCATTCACCCAACTATCCATGAATCATTATTATTTTGTTTGGGATTATTCCATACCTTAATTATCATAGATTGTTTATATGAAAAAATAAGCATAATTCAGGATGAAATAAGAATCCTGACTTATTAAATGGATATAATTTTTAGGTAATTATTTTTATTGGAGAAATTATTATTTTATGTCTTTAATGAAATGTTACAATACATGATACTCACCCTCTTATGTTTCATTATTACATTTTATGGCATCCAAAATCAACATCATTTTGAGATCACTATTATATATGACCTATAAAGAAGTTATATATTGGTATATGGGATTGTGAAGTGTTCTCAAGTGGAGACAGTATGGGTACAAAAATGTGAATATTATTGTCATAAATAAAATATACTCTCACTCATGGGTATTATATATTGGGTGTCTATAATATATTTTTTCTAATAAACATAGGTTCAATGATCAGAGGGAATTAATAATGGTTGAATTAAATCTTCCTGACTGTAATGGGTTAATAGTGGTTTCATTATATTATGGAACCTATGATCTAATTTTACAATGTGTATTAGTCTTATAATTTAAAATTATTGTTATATTCCTTATCTAAAAATGAATTTTATTTCTTGTGGAAAATATGTTATTATCATTTTTCATAATGAAATTATTTTTTCTATATGTATTGATGAAATATTTTAGTATCTTATGAGTTTCATTAATTGTTTATATATTCTTGATATGGATAATACCATTTATGAAATTTATAAAATATGGTTTGTAACACCCCGACCCCACTAGGCTGGAGCTGATGAATTACTTGTGATAATGGCATGGTTAGAAGGAATGAAAATTCTAAAGGAACTATAAGTTTAGTATTCTTGAAGAAACTAGATACATAGATTTAACATAAATTACATTGGATAAGGTTACAAGACACAATATATAATGAAAAACAAAAACTGCATCCACAAGATGTCAATAAATGACCTCCTCTTCATAACCTGTTGAGGTAATCAATTAAAGGGGTGAGATAAAACTATCAATAAGAGTTACAAATAGCGGAAGCTTGAGTAAAATAATATGTGAATCTTAATCAAAGTGAAATAATCCAAATGGAATAGTGAATAAATGAACAACTAATGCCATTAATAAACTAAGAATTAAACTGCATCCAAATATTTTGTCATAGTGAAAACCTCATGTATAATAATAATAAATGATAATGAATAAAGGGACTGATTATTAATTTGACTTCATTTATCTATCATATAAACAATAATACCATAAAAATGGTTTAGTTTTATGGGTAGAAACCCGTCTAATTTTTGGAAACAAACTCGAAGGGTCTGTCGCCAAACTGTTTTGTCTCATGAGACCTACCGATGCATCGAGGGGATATATTTGGACCCCCACCTCTACATCCAAAGAATTATTTATAAATAGATTAAATAAAAGAGCAATATGTATTCACATTATCTGTATTGAATAGAGGATACAGATTCATCAGCATTTCCTTAATCAAAACATCATTCAAAATAAATACCATATGTAAAATGATATATTACTTAGACAATAATAATATCCATGGTATGAGAATATTTATATTTAAATGGAATATAACTTCAATAGAAAAGTTATCTAAAATAGGCAGTGGGTACACCACATAAGAAATAGTAGGTGCACAATTAATGAGCATGTCACAATGAAGTGAAAATTGAAACAAAGCTTGTTACCGTGTTGTATTCAATTGAGTCATATGACAAAATTTAATAACCACCAAAACAGTCACTGAATAAAATTAATATAATGAGAACCATGATAACATATGTCAAATGTCTGTACACCTACACCACATATAATAAATAAGAGGCGAACAATTGAAATCCCATAGAATTGAAGGTGAGATGAGAAATCCTCTTACAAACATTTTGGCAGGGTAACGAGTGTTATTGCAAGGTTTTAATGAGAGGTAAAGGGGTATACCATTATATATATGTCAAAAGGGAATTATGGGTAAGGTGATAAAACATACACCATCATTAGAAATTAAAAACAAAAGCACACAAGATATGTTGGATTCTTGAATAAAACTGAGAGAGAGGATCCCTTACCAAAAACGAATCATTAGATTGAGGAAAAATCAATGAAAAAATTATGTGTGACAAACATAAACCCACAAAATAAAAGTGGATATACAGAATAAAATATTCAAATGTCATTAAAACCTATTCTTGGAACAATTTAACCAAGGAAATAGATGTTTTACTCAACGAATGAAAATTGAGTTAAGCAATCCCTTACCTTATGCATGAAAGTGTTCTTGACTAGTTATAAAATACCTGAATAAACAAATTAGGATTATTAATTCATAAGTAAAGAACCACTTTTATATGTGAATGACTTATTATAATTCTTTATAGTTCATTCTTGGCCTTTTTATTGGTTATAAGGGTCAGTTTCATTGTTTGGGCTTGTTTGTTTACTTGGTTTTAAATGATTGGATCACTTATATTCAAGTTTGTATAAATATATAAGATGGATGTGGTTGTCCATAAATGAATTTATACACTATTAGTTAATATCCAGGATATTAAATGGTTTTAAATTTAATTTGTTTACTTCATGTGAAGTCGAATTATTATATATATAACCTTAGTGACCACCGTTTTGGCTAAAAGGTATATTTGATTACAATGAACATGTTTTTCTTTATAACTTAATACCATGTGTAAAAAATGATTACAGAACTAAACATTAGATATATTAAATATATAATAATCTGGTTCAACCATAACCTGAATGGTTTAATGACCAGAATTAAAGATTATACTAGAAATCGATAAACCGTTTTCCTTGAATGTGCTAAATTAGCACATCTCAAACGGTACTTTCATTTCATTCAAATAAATGGTTGGGAAAGGAGAGAAGATAATGGAATATATACCATTATCATGAAACAATTTCAGTATATGTATGTTACTGGATTTATCATTCTATTTTGGTGATGGGAGGTGAGAAAACAAACAAAAATAAAATAACTTAAAAGAAAAGAAGGGATTTGAAAGAGAAATTTACCTCTTGAGACTTCCTCACTTGAAAACCTCTTAAGGGGAGAGGTTTTGGCCTTTTTATGATAAAAAAGATTTTTGAACGTGGGGGAGGAGGTTGGGAAGGTATTTGGACATATTTTGGATAATGGAAAAGGCTTGAGAGGAGTTAATGGATGGGGGTGAGAGGGGGTTTTTATAGTTGAGGAGAGAGGGGATTTTTTAATATAAAACTCATTAATTTATTATTTCCTTTAATGACAACAAATAGTGTGTATTCCATGACCAATAATAGTAATATGTGCATTTGACTTCGAACCAATTGGGCTTACATCAGAAGATCATCATCAATAACTCAATTAATCCATTATTTAGAATTTATTGTGAATTATCGGATTTTACTATTCATCAAAAAATTCAAGTATTTCAGAAAAATCCCAAGAATTCACCGTAACCATTTTTCGACAAATAGGATTCAAAAATGAAGTCCAATTTTCAAAAATAATTTTATAAATATGATTAATTAAATATTTAATTAAATCATTATTTAATCAATATATACAAACACTTAAAATATTCATCTTCATTTTTAAAGGTGTCCAAATTCAATTATACACTAAAGGGTATAGATACCATTCATAAGATTCATATTACTATTCATAAGGATAAGTTACTATACATAAGGGTAGGTTACTATTCATTAGGTTAGGTTACTATTCAACAAAAATTAAGTTAATTCTATCAGACTCTAAATATCATATTGAACACAATCGTGTACGTCAGATTTACAAAATTCAAAACACAGAGCTGGTAAATTTATGTTTAGTGGCTATGTTATGGCTATATTCTATATGTATCCATTTCTAGTTCCATAGGGGCTCAGTGATTCATGAAATATAGGCTACCTAATGAATACTGTGTATTTAAGAGAAAAATACATTAATATGTTTGGGGTGATACATTATTGCCTCCTTTGGAGAATTGCATCCTCGCAATTCATTTCATAACCACAAAAGAAATATCTCTGATGTTCTTAACAGACCTCCCATCGTAGAGGATCCTCAGGTGTGTTCAGCGTAAAAACCAAATTGATGATCAAATCCTCTAGTTCTCTGACCCAGACACACCTCGGACAGAAGGCGTTGAACCCTTGCATCGAACACTCGGGCTTCCAGAGGGAGGCACTAAAAGTAAAAAGTTTGGAAATTTATGAATGGACCAACATAAGAAGAACTCGCTGAACTATGTCTTGACTGAGAACATTTATTCATAGATGTTGTTGTAGTGGCTAAAACTGAGGATTTGGTACATGTAGGCCGCATAATGGTTTCCCTCCAAAGTTTCCTCTTGAAAACATAACCTAACCATGTAGTTCCGGACTAGGGTGAAACCTAGAAAATGCCCTTCGTGGTATTTTCCTCTTTGCCTATACTCATACAATTATTCCATGGCTATGAAGTAGTAAATGGAAACATTCCCTTGACAGGTGTGGAGAATGTCGGGACTGTTTGTCACATCATATAGTTGTTCAAAAGTTTTTCGCAAGTTTGCGAGAGGTTGGTAATCCTCTTCACAGGTTTTGGTCGCAATAATGTAACACCCCAGGTAAATAAATAGTATGACATTTTCATATTTATACATATTTTTTAATAAAATATTAATATTACTTTAAAGGGGACGCTATTCTCGATGGCGTACCCAACACGCAACAACGAGTTTCTTGGGAATCTTACGTTGCACTCTAATAATAAAATAATATTATTTTAAATGGTAGTTAACATGTAGCCATTGTATTGGCGGTAATGGATAGAAATAACTAAAATATGATTATATATGTTTTTAAATGTTTTTACATTTATCGAATAAAACATAAAGGCATAAAATTCGAAAAGAATTCAATTTTAGGCCTATATGCCCTAGTTTTCACTAAAGGTTCACTTATCGCCTTTTGATGGAGAACCGTCATTAAATATAGTTTTTTTCACTCATATACATCCTTTTGGACCAAATAAAACTCTTCTTCAGAATTGGGACATCAAAATTTACTATATGTAAATTTTTGGTATCTTTTTGATAAAGTTCTTTTTTTAATGAATAGTATAAAATGTTGTATTTTAAGTCAAAAACCTATTCTTAATTTACTTTATTTATAAGATTAGATTATCTTTTGAATTGGTTTTAAAGTGAAATTATAACATATTTTTACCTTTCAATCCAATAGTGGTCATTGGAATTAATTTCACTTTGAAATCAGACTTAAACTAGTGTCAATGTTTCGATATATATTGTTTCATAAAAACACGCTATTTGCTCTGACAGCGGGAATTAATTATTAAATTAATTAATGTGACTTATATGATTTGAATTTTGTAAAATATAATTTATTTTTGAATTCGGAATATCAAATATAGCTTAGGGTGAATTTTTGGGATTTTTCTGAAAAACATCAATTTTTGATGAATAGTGAAACAACTAAGTTGTACATATAAAAACTGATTTTTCCGTTTAAATGAAATTTTGCCATCTTTGTGTTTTGAATTTCTAATATCTGACATAAATGGTTGTCATTAAGAAGTAAAATGTGGTTCAATGGGATAAAAATAATTTTTTGGTGAATAGTAACTTATTAAGTTTTTAATCGCGATTAGAGGTAATTAGTGTAGTTTAAGGTAAAAATAATGTTTTAATAATACGAAATGAACTTGACACATGTCCTAACCTCATTGGATGTGTCATGGCCGACCAAGAAAACCCATGGGTCAACTAGGGGACCCCATGAAGCCACATTGGTTGGAAAATGACATTAATATCTTTTTATTTAAAGTGAAAGTAAAAATGGGACAAACATGAAATTTTTTACTAAAAAAAATTTTACATGGGGTTATACAAATCATATTTTTGACTATAAATATTCACTGGAAATATAAAATGATTTCCTACATCATAGTATTTTTTTATAATTTTTAGGCATTAAATAAGTTAAATTATTTATGACATCATGATGATGCAGCGATGACCTCATTATTTAACGATTTAAATAAAATGGAAAGATAATGTAATATCTAAGACCTACACATGTCCAAAACCTATTGGATGAGTGGATTTCGAACCCTTATCACCTTATCCTCGAAACAAATCAATGTGGGACCTCTTAAATCTGAATACCATTTTAAAATAATGTGACTTTTCTTTACCTTCCAAGAGTGCCCCTCCTCTCCTCTTATAAAAGGCCCCCACCTCTACCACCTTACCCACACTCCCAAAGCCTTTGGCTCATCCAAACTCTGACCATTTTGTCTCTCCACTTCCCTCTATTACTCCTTGAAGCCTCACTTTGGGCAGAAGTCTTCCCAAGGAAGCCTTTGAGCTCAAACCAAAGGGAGTTACCCGATTTTAAGGTAATGTCTTCACTTGAGTCCTTTTGTTTTATTTTGCTTCTCCAACCCCCTAAACTCTTTTTATTAATTTATTTTGTAACAACTACAGTATCATAAATATACTAGGATGTTGTTATAAGAATAATTAGAGCTAAAATTTCACACACCTACATCTAATGGTTAATGAACATACTTTTTCTGTGGATGGCGAATTTCAGCCTCCCGAAACGATGATTGTTCAACATTCTTTTAACACCTTAAAAGTTGGCCATTAAGATGACACTATATTTATATATGATATATAATATGTTTATGTTTTCCTTAAGCTTCTGTATTTTTCATTTTGGGCATTCCTTTATGGTTTCCATTATGGGTAAACGCGATATCTTCATTTAAGGAAGTGCAGACTACCGCCCCCTCAAAGTGATTTGATTCGTTAATACCATATGTGGTACATATAAAGGATATATTTAATGAAATTATATAAGATACCATACTGTAATTAAAATACTATTATGTATAATTATGTTTTAATTCCATTAAATATGAAATAGAAATGGAAGTAGTGTTCATGCGTACGTACGACATACTGTCTACATGAACGGTACATTTCATTTCGTATCTCAAAATGTTATGTAATATTATAAGAAAATATATATAATGGATATATATCTAATATATTACATCATAATTATTGATATCAATCTGTAATTATAACATATATATACCTCTCTCATTTTGTTTTAATTCCATTAATATGACAAAAAATGAATGTAGCATTCATGCGTACGTACGACCTACCGTCTCCATGAACGGTGCTATTCATTTTTTATCTCCAAATGATATGGAATAGTATTAAATGAATATTTAATGGATATTTATTATATTTTAATCATTAATACTATTCTGGAAATTATTTACTTATAACTACATGGGAAATATTTTTTTCAAACAAGTTCATTTTTGACTCATGTACCAAACATCGGCAAAAACGTCTGATATGAACTAACATTATTAAACAATTATTATAACATTATAATATGTGATATGAACTGAATAATAATCTCTAAAGTAGGTAATTAGGTAATTATTAATTGACCAAAGTTTATTATTCAGGAATATAATGAAACGAACAAGACAAGTTGGACTTGAGGTAAGGGATCATACTCCTCTCTTTCTTTTTAAGTACACTCTTTTATGTCATTACTTCTAAGCTCATATTTCTTGTTATTGGGATGTTATTTTATATTACACTTACTTTAATTTCTATGTTCATATGATGAGAGACCCTATTCTCTCTCATAAATCCATTTTGGATGTTTTGAGTGGCGCTGTTAGGCTGCGGAATTTTCTTAAGAGATCTAACCTTTCTCTTTCTCTTTAAGTACTCCCCTTTATGTCACTTCTTTTAAGATCCTCTTTGTTATGATGGGGGATGTTATTTTATATTCCTCTTGCTATACATTCTATTGTAATGTGATGAGATAACCTATTTTATCTCATCAATCCATTTTTGGAAGTTTTAAGTGGCACCATTAGGCTACCGAGTTTTCGTAATGGATTTTCATCTCACTTTTATTCTCGTGAGATTTACGCTACATTTTCCACAATTTCCTTTGAATGGTTTATGTAATTCCCATTATTATACACTTTTTGTAGTATAACTTCATTTATGGGTATTCACATCTTCATTTTATGACCCTTCTTCCATGGTGTGTACATTTCGAAAGTTACCCAACTCGGTAAGGGGACCTTTCACCGTCTACTTTTTAAAAGACTTCTTTTGTTATGTCTTTTAATTCACATAATATTATGTTGGGATATGTTCTTTTATATCCTTATTTATGTAAATTTTATGTCCAAGTGATGAGATTCCATTTTTATCTCTCATCAACTCATTTTCTGAATTTTGAAGTGATGTCGTTAGGCTGTCGAATTTTACCAAGGAACTTTTTAACCCAATTTCGATTTCTTTGGATTCAACATGTAGTTATTGAATATGTCATCCTTTGAATATGTGTGAATGACATTTTATTGTTATACACTTAATTTCCACTTATATTGGGTGTATTTATATTTGTCACACATAATTTTTAGATTGATTTATCCTTAATTTAAGGATACCTTCTTTATAAGGGATTTCATCACATTTTACATCTCTATTGAGAATTCATTGTTGTTATGCACCAATTCACTCTTATACGGTCTATATACTGTCCTTTGGAATATTATATCATGAAACCATTTATTCTCATGATATTATAATGTTTTGATTAAATGTTATTCCTCAATTTTTGTATTCAAGTGTCTCTAATTTTGGTAAAAACCCATTAACCAAAATATCGCTTTAAATGTTTTAATGATTTGTTCTTATTAATATCCATGTTTTCAAAATGGTTTTAAGTATTTATTTATATGGATATTAATGGTTTAAAATGTTAAAAGCTTCAAGGTGGTATGGGACACTTCGATTCAAAAATCTCTTTATTAAATGTTTTAAATGGTTTTGAAAAAGGTTTTTTTAATGGATTCATTATTTCAATATCCTAAAATGTTATATTGTGATTGAAATGTGGAAATGTTATATTTCCTTTATTCATGTTTTATGTGATACATTTATGTTATGGTTCATGGGCATTGTTATGAAAATGGGTGGTTCCGTGATAAACTAAGGGCGGGTGAGCCCGATATAGCTCTCCAATGCATTGGGTAACGCGAAGGAGTGAAACGTTAAGGTTTCTCCGAAGATATCTAGGGAATATACTGTGATGGGTATTCCAAACGTAACCAATAGGGTTACTCCCTATGTAAGAATGTTATGAATGCCTCAAGTTACCTTTATGTCTTATGATTTCTATGATTTATTCATGGTTTGATGAGGTATGTTAAAGAGACTATGTTTTATGGGTAAAGTATGATTTCATTCTTATGTATATATGAACTCATGTTTCCTTTCCATATTTTTATAACCCTTACTGAGTTTTTTATGCTCATCCCAAGTTTTTGAAATGTTTTTCACAGGTCAAGGGAAAGGTACATGATGTGATGATAGTGTCAAGGATGTGTCAAGAAAGAATCCATGTTTTATTTTCAATATGTTACCGTTGATGGGAATAATGAATACAGTCTTTTATGTAACCACTTTGTTTAAATGTGGAATGTAATGAAAGTTTCATGATCTAATTCTCTAAAACTCTAAAACTGAAAAGGTCATCAATGTGTAATCTTGTAATAACTGAAGATTAAGAATGGTTTAAGGCTGGGGCCTTATAGTTGGTATCAGAGGTCGGTTTAGATAACATTAGAGGTTAGATTATTCTTTAAGCATAAGTGGCATTACCATAATGGATAGGATTTCAGAAAGAGTCATAGTTTTAGATAAAGTGAATGAGTAAGTATATCTTAGTGCTTATTATCTTCATTAGTACATGATGGTTTTTTTTATATACTCACACTGACCTTTTTGGTTTTAGTAAATGGCTGGATCTAGCAGGCACCAAAGTAACAGTGGATGTGAAGGAAACTATGACAGTTTTTTTGAGCAAGCAACTGAATGATATGGGAGCATTAATGAGAACTCTTGTTATTATTCTCAATCAACTATCTAGAGTCATGTTTGACCACCTAAACCTTGGTTATTTCTCTAAGGAATCATATATGCGAGAAACAAATCCCTACGGAAGTACAGGTATTAATCATAAAGGTAAGTGTGTTCAAAAACCTATTTGTCAAAGATGTGTAAATAAACACCTAGGAAAATGTTTCAAAGGGACAGAAATATGCTATAGATATGGAAATGAAGGTCATAAAGTAAGAACCTGCCATGGAAAAAGGAAGCATCTGGTTGACTCGAGGAAAGGGAAAGAAGTTCTTTCTAAGGGATCAATTGAATGTTTTAAATGTGGTGTACATGGTCATTATGCAAACACATGTCCTATGAAGAAGTTTCGTGAATGGGATCACCAAGAGCGTACAAATGTTCGTTTACCAATACCTAATTCCATTCCGATTGAGGATGAAGAAACTGACAATGACCAATCAAAGGTATGTATTATTTCATGACTATTTTTTTCCTATTTTGGAATCTTAGGATATGATTAATGATTTTGTTTGTAGGAAAGAGGTATTTCGGAATAAGTTGTAAAGGAATGGTTAATGGATCATGAAGAATGTTGAATGAGTAAGATGTCAACATATAAGGGCTTCAAGAGTTACGGTGAAATTCTTAAGAGTATTAAGTCTCTTTTGAAGATGGGTTTACATTAGAAGACTTTTTATATTATGTGTAACCTTGATGATTAATATAGGCAAATTTTATTCAAGGAATAGTTATCTTTCTTTTGTGGACATAGTTATAAAGAACCATTTGGGTTTATATGATCCTTACTTTTGAGGTAATTATGGGTTACTATATTTTATTATTGAAGTGAAAGGCATGAGATAAAATTAAGGTTAAATTATGTTATGGTTATTTTTGATGATTTTATCCTTTTTGGGGAATGATTTGAGAATTATATAGTTTTGGAAAAAGGACAACATGCAGATCGTGTGACTACCCGTCGCGTCGGACAAAGCTGTGGGAATCGAACCCACAACCAAAGTGCGACTGGTATTTATCACCTACCACTGGACTACGTGAATTCCCTGGTTAGTTTGACTGATTATTTTTAGTTATATGATATTATGAATTAATAGTAAGTTTATTTTGGGTTATCTATGGAAATTTATTAACATATCATGGAGGATATGTGATTTGGTTAATTACCTTTCAATACGAGACATTAAGAGCAACTGATGTTGTTTGGAGATAAATGTTACGATTTAACTTGGAAGAATATGTGACTAAATCCTTCAAATATTTGGGTTTAAATCTTAGTTTGGTTTAATTTGAATAATTTTATAGACAAATTGTTTATCGGATGGTCCTCATTGAACTTTGGGTTTTGTTGGACAAATTTTGGAGATTAAGAATAGATTTTCTTTTTAATGGGTTATCCTTTTCTGGATTATCTGATCTTGTAATAACCTTTTTGGTTTTGGTTTTGGTTAAAGCCTAAAGACATGGAAATTATATAGTTCTCTTTTGTGGATTAGGTTATTCTCTAGATGTTTATTATAGTACTCTTAATGTGGACAAGTCTTCCTAAATACTCGTCTTTTGGAGAAAATATGAGTTTCTGTAAGGAATCTAATAAAAGTTGAAAGTCAACATGATAAGTGATTATGTTTCCTTATGAATAAATTCCTCAATAAAAATTAACTTAAAACAAAAATGTTTTCTATTAACTTTTCCTACTGGGGAATCGAATACCGTTTAACCCATCACAAGTTTGTGATTTTCTTCTGGTTAACTTTATCCTAAACATGTTTTCTATCACTCTCCATCAGAACATAACCCTATGTTTTCTCCTCCATGTCCATGTTTTCCTACATGGAATCCTATTACGAGTTAACTCGGGTGACCTCTGTACTTATCTTTCTTTATTTTAAAGTGATTGTTTTACCGACTCTTGTTCCGATGTGGGACGGATGTTTCCAAGCTCAATTTTAAAATTGCGAGGACGCAATTCCAAAAAGGGGGGAAGGATGTGACACCCCAGGTAAATAAATAGTATGACATTTTCATATTTATCCATATTTTTGAATAAAATATTAATATGAATTTAAATGGGATGCTATGCTCGATGGCGTACCCAACACGCAACAATGAGTTTCTGGGGAATCTTACGTTGCACTCTAATAATAAAATAATATTATTTTAAATGGTAGTTATCATGTAGTCGTTGTATTGGAAGGAATGGATAAAAATAACTAAAATACTATTATATATGTTTTTAAATGTTTTTACATTTATCCAATAAAAGATAAAGGCATTAAATACGAAAAGAATTCAATTTTAGGCGTATATGCCCTAGTTTTCACTAAAGGTTCACTTATTGCCTTTTGATGGAGAACCGTCATTAAATATATTTTTGTTCACTATTATACATCCGTTTGGAACAAATAAAACTCTTCTTAATAATTGGGACATCAAAATTTACGTTATGTAAATTTTTGGTATCTTTCTGATAAAGTTCTTTTTTTAATGAATAGTGTTAATGTTGTATTTTAATTCAAAACCACTTTTTAATCTAATTTATTTATATGATTAGATTATCTTTTGAATTGGTTTTAAAGTGAAATTAGAATATATTTTTTCCTTTAAATCTAATAGTGGTCGTTGGAATTAATTTCACTTTGAAATCAGACTTAAACTAGTGTCAATCTTTTGATACATATAGTTTCATAAAAACAAACTATTTGCTCTGACAACGGGAATTAATTATCAAATTAATTAATGTGACTTATATGATTTAAATTTTTTAAAATATACTTCATTTTTGAATTCGGAATATCAAATATAGCTTAGGGTGATGTTTTGGGATTTTTCTGAAAAACTTCAATTTTTGATGAATAGTGAAACCACTAAGTGGTACTTATAAAAACTGATTTTTCCATTTAAATGAAATTTTGCCATCTTTGTGTTTTGAATTTAAAAAATCCGACATACATGGTTGTCATTAAGAAGTAAAATGTGATTCAATGGGATACAAATAATTTTTCGGTGAATAGTAACTTATTAAGTTTTTAATTGCGGTTAGAGGTAATTAGTGTAGTTTAAGGTAAAAATAATGTTTTAATAATATGAAATGAACATGACACATGTCCTAACCTCATTTTATGTGTCATGGCCGACCAATACAACCCATGGGTCAACATGGGGACCCCATGAAGCCACTTTGGTTGGAAAATGACATTAATATCTTTTTATTTAAAGTTAAAGTAAAAATGAGACAAACATGAAATATTTTACTAAATCAATTTTTACAGGGGGTTATACATATCAGATTTTTTACTATAAATATTAAATGTAAAGATAAAAATATTTCCTACATCATAGTATTTTTTTTAATTTTTAAGCATTAAATAAATTAAATTATATAAGACATCATGATGATGCGTCGATGACCTCATTATTTAACGATTTAAATAAAATGAAAAGATAATGTAATATCTAAGACCTACACATGTCCGAAACCTATTGTATGAGTTTATTTCTAACCCTTATCACATTATCCTAGAAACAAATCAATTTTGGACCTCTTAAATCCGAATAACATTTTAAAATAAAGTGACTTTTCTTTACCTTCCAAGAGTTCCCCTCCTATCCTCTTATAAAAGGCCCCCACCTCTACCTCTTTACCCACACTCCAAAAGCCTTTTTCTCAGAAAACCTCTTCCCATTTTGTCTCTCCACTTCCCTCTCTTACTCCTTGAATACTCACTTTGGGCAGAAGTCTTCCCAAAGAAGCTTTTGAGCTCAAACCAAAGGGAGTTACCCGATTTTAAGGTAATGTCTTCACTTGAGACCTTTTGTTTTATTTTGCTTCTCCAACCCCCTAAACTCTTTTTATTCACTTATTTTGTAACAAATACAGTATCATAAATATACTAGGTTGTGTTTATAAGATGTTTTCAAGCTACACTTTCACACACCTACATTTAATGGTTAATGAACATACTGTTTCCGTGGATGTCGAATTTCGGCCTCCCGAAACGATGATTGTTCAAAATTCTTTTAACACCTTAAAAGGTGTACATTAAGATGACACTATATTTATAAATGATATATAATATGTTTATTTTTTCCATAATCTTCTGTATTTTTCATTTTGGGCATACCTTTATGGTTTCCATTATGGGTAAATGTGATATCTTCATTTAAGGAAGTGCGGACTACCGCCCCCTCAAAGTGATTTGATACGTTAATACCATATGTGGTACGTATAAAGGATATATTTAATGATATTATATATGATACCATACTGGAATTAAAATAATATTATGTATCATTATGTTTTAATTCCATTAAATATGAAATAGAAATGGAAGTAGCGTTCATGCGTACATACGACTTACCGTCTCCATGAACTGTACATTTCATTTCTTATCTCAAAATGTTATGTAATATTATAAGTAAATATATATAATGGATATATATGTAATACATTACATCAAAATTATGGATATCATTCTGGAAATTATTTACTTATAACTACATGGGAAATCTTTTTTTCAAACTTGTTCATTTTTGACTCATATACCAAACATCGGCAAAAACATCTGATATGAACTAACATTATTAAACAATTATTATAACATTATAATATGTGATATGAACTGAATAATTATCTATAAAGGAGGTACTTAGGTAATTATTAATTGACCAAAGTTTATTATTCATGAATATAAAGAAACGAACAAGACAAGTTGGACTTGAGGTCAGGGATCCAACTCCTCTCTTTCTTTTTAAGTACACTCTTTTATGTCAATCCTTATAAGCTAATATTTATTGTTATTGGGATGTTATTTTATTTTAACCTTACTGTAATTTTTATGTTCATATTATGAGAGACCCTATTCTCTCTCATAAATCCATTTTGGAAGTTTTGAGTGGCGCCGTTAGGCTACCGATTTTTCGTAAGAGATCTAACCTTTCTCTTTCTCTTTAAGTACTCCCCTTTATGTCACTTCTTTTAAGCTTCTCTTTGTTATGATGGGGGATGTTCTTTTATATTCCTCTTTCTGTACATTTTATTGTAATGTGATGAGATACCCTATTTGATCTCATCAATCCATTTTTGGATGTTTTAAGTGGTGCCATTAGGCTGCTGAGTTTTCGTAAGGGATTTTTCATCTCACTTTTATTCCCGTGAGATTTATGCTACATTTTCCACAATTTCCATTGAGTGGTGTATGTACTACCAATTATTATACACTTTTTGTAGTATAATTTCATTTAAGGGTATTCACATCTTCATTGTATGACCCTTCTTCCATGGGGTGTACATTTTGAAAGTTACCCAACTTGGTAAGGGGACCTTTCACCCTCTACTTTTTAAAAGACTTATTTTGCTATGTCTTTTAATTCACATACTATTATGTTGGGATATGTTCTTTTATATCCTTATTGATCTAAATTTTATTTCCAAGTGATTAGATGCCTTTTTTTTCTCTCATCAACTCATTTTCTGAATTTTGAAGTGATGCCGTTAGGCTGTCGAATTTTATCAAGGGAACTTTTTAACCCAATTTCAATTTCATTGGGTTCAACATGTATTTATTGAATATGTCATCCTTTGAATATGTTTTAATGACATTTTATTGTTTTACACTTAATATACACTTATATTGGGTGTATTTATATTTGTCACACATAATTTGGAGATTTATTTATCCTTAATTTAAGGATACCTTCTTTATAAGGGATTTAATCACATTTTACATCTCTATTTAGACTTCAATGTTGTTATGAACCAATTCAATCTTATATTGTGTATATACTATCCTTTGGAATATTTTATCATTAAAAAATTTATTCTCATGATATTATAAAGTTCCGATTAAATGTTGTTCCTCAATTTTTGTATTCAAGTGTCTCTAATTTTGGTAAAAACCCTTTAACCAAAATATCGCTTTTAATGTTTTAATGATTTGTTCTTATTAATATCCATGTTTTCATAATGGTTTTAAGGATTTATTTATATGGATATTAATGGTTTAAAATGTTAAAAGCTTCAAGGTTGTATTGGACACATTGATTCAAAAATCTCTTTATTAAATGTTTTAAATGGTTTTGAAAAACGTTTTTTAATGCATTCATTATTTCAATATCCTAAAATGTTATATTGTTATTGAAATGTGGAAATGTTATATTTCCTTTATGCATGTTTTATGTGATACATTTATGTTATGGTTCTTGGGAATTGTTATGAAAACGGGTGGTTCCGTGATAAACTAAGGGCGGGTGAGCCCGATATAGCTCTCCAATGCATTGGGTAATGCGAAGGAGTGAAACGTTAAGGCTTCTCCGAAGAGATTTAGGGAATATACTGTGATGTGTACTCCAAACGTAACCAAGAGGGATACTCCCTATGTAATAATGTTATGAATGCATCAAGTTACCTTTAGGTCTTATGATTTCTATTATTTATTCATGGTTTGATGAGGTATGTTAAAGTGCCTATGTTTTATGGGTAAAGTATGATTTCATTCTTATGTATATATGAACTAATGTTTCCTTTACATATTTTTATAACCCTTACTGAGCTTTTTATGCTCATCCTATGTTTTTAAAATGTTTTTCACAGGTCAAGGGAAAGGTAGATGATGTGATGATAGTGACAAGGATGTGTCAAGAAAGAATCCATGTTTTATTTTCAATATGTTACCGTTGATGGGAAGAATGAATACTGTCTTTTATGTAACCACTTTGTTTAAATGTGGACTGTAATGCAAGTTTCATGATCTAATTCTCAAAAACTCTAAACCTGAATGGATCCTCAATGTGTAATCTTGTAATGAATCAAGATTAAGTAATTTTTAAGGCTGGGGCCTTATAAATAATCTCCAGTACCTCCACATGATGAGATAACATATGTGGTTGTCCTTCCATATAAAACTTTATTATGAAAGTTCACTTAGTTATACTCATTCAAAAGTATAAATGATTAAAGGATAACAAAAATAAGAGACAACAAGTGATATTCTTATATAAACACTAGTTCAAAAAGTAAAACAGGGTTAATGGTTTCCCTAGTCCCCAATACACAAATCCCCAAAACTAGTTGAAAATTTTCAATCTCCCAGAACCATTTTCCAAACTAGACAACCGTCACTCCTGAATTCCATTTACCAGGAATACCACCAATGCTAGGGTGCTGACGACCTTAATTGGATTCCTAAGGTAGTATTCAGTTGCTCGATTTCCTTAGCACAGACACACTGCAGACAGCTAGGGTTGAATATGTGGTTAAAGTATTTAGGCTTCCATAGAGAGGCACGATAAGTGTGGATGTCGGAAATTTCAGTGTGGACTAAATCCCTATAATTCACACGCACCACATCATTCATGGAGATATTAATGTGGTAAAGTTTTCTGTATATATAAAAAACTCAGGATCTGGAATAGGTAGGCCGCACGATGGTCAACATCCAAAGAAGCTTCTATAAATTTACCCATAGCTCTGTAGTTATCATCCAGAGTGAAACATATAAAAAGAGCTTCATTATACTTCCCTCTGTTTCTAAATGCATTAAATTGTACATATGAAATACGGTAATATATGATATTTTTTCCTTGGTAAAGATGGATAATGTTTTGATGATTTGATACTCGGTGGAGTAGTTTACAAGTTAGACATAATTTGGCATAGGGATGGTCCTTTTTGGACCATGTCTTGACAATTATAATCTCTAACAGCATAGTAGGTAGTGATAAAATATTGGTTGGTTGACTCATATCTTCTATCTGAAAAGTTTTAGTAAATCTACTTTCAGTATGGAAAATCGATAGACGTGCACCACGATGTCTTAAAACATCATTAACATAAAGTAATTCTAGGTGCTCAAGTGGTTAATCCACCCTTATTGCAAGGAAATGTGCATATTTTGTGAGATGATCAACAATTAACCATATTGCATCATTTCATCTAGGATTATTCGGTTGTCCAGTGACAAAATCCTTCATAATGTCATCCCACTTCCACATAGAAATGGGTATAGGTTTCATCACCCATCTAGGATGTTTTCTCTCTACCTTCACTTGTTGAAAAATTAGGCACCTTGACACAGAATCTGCAATTTCCTGCTTCATATTATTCCACCAAAAATATTCTTTCAGATTTGTATACATCTTGGTGCTACCCTGGTGTATAGTGAAACTTGATCTATGAGAATCATATAATATTTCCCTTTTTATCTTAGGTACTGATGGAACACATAACCTCTTCCCAAATTTCAAAACTCCTTCTTCATAGATGTAGTCATCCAATTTCCTATCCTTGACAGCATTAATTTTATTATGAGGATTCTCATCCTAAAATTGATAGCTTTTTATATTCTCTAGTAAAAATGGATTATCAATCATTTAAAAGAGGAAAGATGTTTCCCCTTTATTAAAAATTTCCATATCCATATTTAGTAGATCCATGATTATAAGATCTCTCTCAATCCTCATTAGAGTCAGAAGTCAATAATATTTCTTTATTAATGCATCAACCTCCTAATTTTCCTTTCCTGGGTGGTAGTGTATTGAACAATCATAATCTTTGAGTAACTTGAACCATCTCGTTTTCCACATGTTGAGTTATTTTTGAGTGAAAATTTGTTTCAAACTCTTGTGATCTGAATATATCTCACAATTTTCATCGTAAAGATAATGTATCCATATTTTTAGAGAAACAATTACATATAATAACTCAAGAGAATGAGTAGGATAATTTGGATCATGAGTCTTCAACTGTCTTGATGCATAATTAATAAGATTACCATTTTGCATAAGGATGCAACCTATACTATTCTTTGATGCATCATTGTATATTAGAAATCCTCATTTCCAGGTGAAAGAGTCAACATTGTTGCATTGACCAATCTTCTTTTCAATTATTTTAAGCATTTTGTAGATTCATGTGTCCACGCAAACATAACTCCTTTACGTTTGAGCTTGGATAGTGGGTTAGCCGGTCGGGAAAAATTCTGAACGAAATGAAGATAGTAACCTACTATGCCAATACAACAACCTATCTAGTTTTTGTTTGTTGGTGTGGGACATTCGTGGATTGCCTTTTCCTTTTCAGGATCAACTAGGATTCCATCCTTAGAGATAATATGGCCTAAAAAACTGATTGATGTCAGAATTCGCATTTGCTAAACTTCCCATATAATTCGTTTCTTCTAAGAGTTTTTAGAATAATCGGCAAGTGATCTCATGGTATTCATATCATTTTGATTATACCAGGATGTCAATGATGAATACCAAAACAATGTTACCATGATATTCTTTGAAAACTCTACTCATTAAATCCATTAAAAAAGATGGTTAATTTTTTAGTCCAAAATGAATCACTGTAAACTCATAATGCCCATACCTGGTTTGAAATACTGTATTTGGAATATATTTATTCCTCACACGTAGCTGATGATATTTGGATCAAAGGTCGATCTTAAAAAAATATTGAGATCCATGAAGATGATAAAATAAATCATCAATTCGGGGCAGATGATACTTATTATTTATCGTAATATCATTGATTTCCCTGTAATCAATGCATAGCCTCCGGGATCCATCTTTCATCTTGACCAAGAGGATAGGGGCTCCCCATGGAGAACCACTAGGTTGAATAAATCTCTTTTAACTCAAATACTCATGAAGTTTCTTTAGCTCCACTAATTCCATGGTGTCCATTCTATTGGTATTATTTTATATAGGTCTTTTGCTAGAAATTAAGTCAATGGAAATCTCAATTTCCATCTTTGGAGGAAGTGCATTTAAATAATATTGAAACACAACAATCTATTCTTGCACTACATGAACATCTTAAATTTGAATATTTCATTCCTCACCCATAGATATTGGTTTCTCTTCCTATACAAGAATTTCATTACATAGAGCTACTGGGGGTGGGTGTAGATAAACATTAGATGGAAAGGTATCCACTCTAAATATAATCGATTCTACACCATTTTAAAAACATTTCACACCCATTTTCTTGCAATAAATATTTGCATCATAGTTTGACAACCAATTCATACCAAGATTTATATCAAAGTAAGTCATTGGTATGAAAATAAGGTTAAAAAATAAAGCATGTTTATGTGTCACAAGGGGGACTAGTCGACATTCCTTTGTTGCAATGATGCATCCCCTAATGTTTTGAATGATAACTCCGTTATTAAATAAAACTAGACATGTCTAATATTCATGGAAAACTAGGATTATATAAATGAATACGATGATCCAGAATCAAATAAAGTGTTGGATAAGTTTGAGGAAACAATTAAGGTACATGGAACCACACCATTAAGAACATCAACTTCCATGGTTTTAAACGCATAAGTTCTCCCTTGATCTTTTCTCTTTTTCAGAGGCTTGTTTCATTGGCACTTAGGAAACTCATTTTCATAGTGTCCCATATCTCTACAATTGCAGCATTGAGCATCATCAAATTGTTTCTTCTACTTGCATTCAGAAGATAGATGACCCTTTTATCAACACTTATAGCAGATTCTGATTACTTTTACTCTTTTCTCGAGATGATTATTTCCAAAGATTTCTCATAATGTGAATTTCTTCATTTACTTGTTCTTACTTGGCGCATCACCTTTCCCTTTCTTATCAGAGTACCTCTCCTTATCTTTGTTTCCCTTGAACAAATTTGAACTAGAAAATTCCTTCTCTGGTTTAATGGCACTTGATACAATGTCACCATACGAACAAAATGTTTGAGAAGCCATTACCCTTCTACGACCTGGCTTAAGACCTTAAATGAAATAATCCATCTTGTCTACCAAGTCACGTACATAATCTACGACATACCTGGCTAACCTTGTGAAGGTAGAATCATACTCTATAACACTCTCTTATTCCATTTTCTTTAAGCCAAATAATTTTCTCTTAATTTTGGTTCATTGATCATGAGGGAAATGTTTTCCAAATAATATTTCCATAAAATTCCTCTATTAAATATCATCCATTTCCTATTCCTTTGTGGTATTCCGAATCGTGGACCACCATTCATCAACATCGCCCTTGAGACAATATACTACGATTATGGACTTTTCAATTTCATTTCATCTTAATCCCATGAATCCATTTTCAAGGGACTTGATACATTACTCAAGAAACCACTCTATTAGTATTCCCACTGAGAGATGGGTGATTCTGCTGCATGTAACAATCCAACACTGGTGTGGAATGGTTATTTGTTACAACATGAGTATGTTTTTTTAATATTGTCATGATCTGATCTGCTCCAACGTTGACTATGTTGACTTTCTCAATGGGGAGGTCCCTACCTACCCCATGAGAATTGATTCCACTTCTTCTGTTAGACGCCATTTCTAAATAATGACACACACTAGATTAGAGAATGAATCATTATGTATAATTTTTAATTAACAAAATACATAACATAAATTGAGATTCTATGAATGGATAATCCCATAATCCGAAAAATGGTTTTTTGAGGAATAATTTACATTTCAATACTTCATAATGGCTTGTAAAGATAATATGAATTATCCTAAGCATATCCCCCTGGTGTGTCATAACCAAGAGTGCAGCAAGGCCCGTTGTTTGGTACCAGGATACCCAGGTACATGCCCGAAACTCCTTTTTAGGGCTTTCACTCCTAAGTACCTATGTGCCAGAGCTACCTCTACCTAATCGTATCCAGACTAGGATGTATTTTCTAGATATAATATCATAATCTATTCCTTACCAAAATACCATGACATTATTGTACGTTCATCTTCAAATACTACCTTAGGTCTCTATTCCCTATAATACATTTCCAACTCTAGTTTCCATGTTTTCTACTAAACTTCTTCTAATATCAATTGTAACACCTCGACCCCTCTAGAATGGAGTCAGTGCATTACTAAGTACATTTTAATGGTTAGAAGGAATGAAAATCATGAAGGAATGATCAGTTTATCATTCTTGAGGAAACTAGATACATAGATTTATTTCAAATACATTGGAAAAGGTTACAAAATACAATACATAACAAAAAAAACCGCATCCACAAGAACTCAATTAATGATATATTCTTCATTACCTGTTGAATATAAACAATGAAAGGGGTGTGGTAAAATTCTAACTAAGGGTTATAAATATTGGAATCATCTATAAAATAATAAGTGAATTATAATCAATCTGACATACTCAATATGGAAAGATGAATAACTGAAAAACTCACTCCATTAGTTGACTAAGAATGAAACTACATCCAAAGATTTTTTCAGAGTGAAAAACTCATGGATATTAATAAATGATAATGAATAAAGATAATTATTATTAATTGGACATCATTTATCTGGAACATGAAACCATAATACCGTTAAAACAAATTAGTTCTTTGTGTAGAAACCCATCTAATGTTTGGAAACAAACATGACGGGTTTGTCGCCAAACTGATTTGTCTCATTAGACCAACTGATGCATTGAGGGGCAATAATAGGCCCCACCTACCACTGAATTTACAAATAATCCTTTATACTTTGATTCAATACTAGATCTTTATTCCCTTTCAATATTCATAAAGACTAGAGTATACATATTCATCAATATTTCTATAGTTAAAATAACATTCCAAATAAATGTCGTATGTAAAATAGTATACGGTTTATAGAACAAAAATATCAATGATATGAGATTATGGATATTTAATATAAATATAACTTCAAATGATAAATTTTCTGAAATGGGATTTAGTTACACCAAATAAGTATTATTACGTGCACAATACAATGTTAGTCACAACAAAATAATAGTTGAGACAAAGCCACTTACCACAATGTAATCGGTCGAATCATAAGACCAGAACATAATAACCCTCAAAATATTAACTTAATATCATTAATATAAATAGAATAATGTTAATATATATAAAATATAAGGTCAAATTTACCACATAAAATAAATAATTGGCGAACAATGGAAATCTCACGGAAATGAAAGTGTGATTAGAAACCCCTTACAAACATTTTGGCAAGGTAATGAGTGTTCTTGTGAGGCCATAATGAGAGGTAAAGGGGTATCCAATTCTTTATATGTCATAAGGGAAGTATTAGGGAGTTTGAAAAACATACCTAATCATTAGGTATTAAAAATAAAAGGGCACAATATAGTGAATATTCTTGAATAAAAGGGAGAGAGAGGATCCCATACCTTATGCTCGAAGGTGTTCCTGATTGTTCTTAATGACCTGAATAATAAAATTTACCCTCATTAAATAATAAGTTCATAAATTCATCAACATGAAATTGATATTTTATAATCCTATTAGGTTAATTAATGGCCTTTTGATGGGTTTAAGAGAAACAATTTAATTGATTTGGTAGCATTTTTTCCTTAGGTTTTCATGATCTGTTCACTTGTATTCAAGAATAAAAGTACATTTGAAATGTGGTTAAACATCCAGAATAATTAACATATTGTATTAGATTTATTATAGATATATAAATGATCGTATAATGATTCTAGGTTATATAATTGAGGATGAATCATTAGTTATAAGTTATTGATAAATGCTCGGATTTAGCACAACGATCTTCTGCATAATATATTTGTTTTGTTTTATTATTCCATATTATGAGTGGGTACCGATTATTGAACACCAATCAAGATTAAATACATATATTAATATATTTTTCATCAACTGAAAAAGGATTCATGAACATTATTTAAGATATTAATGAAAATTAAAAACCAGTCTTCTTTGAGTGTGTTAAATTAACACATCTCGGACGATGTATGGATTTATTGTATAAATAGTGGGGAAAAATATAGATTATAATGAAATATTCCATTATCATAATGAAAATATAGTACAGGAAAGGTGCTGGAACTAACATGGCATTTTGATGAGGTGATGTCGGAAGATATCAACAAATTAATAAAACATGAAAAGAATTTGATTGAAAAGAGAAGAGAGGTTCACCTCTTGAGTACTCCTCCTTGAGAAACTCCTTAAGGCCTTTGTTTTTGGGCTTTTGGTGATACCACTAGGTATTGGACGTGGGGAGAGGGCTTGGGAAGTGTATTTGGAATAATTTAAGCATGGATTGATGCTTCAATAGTGTGGGAGGAAGAGGGGTGAGGTGAGGTTTATATAGTGGAGGGGAGAGGAGTTTTCATAATATTATAATCATTAATTTATTATTTCCTCTGAAGATAAGAAATAGTGAGTATAACATGACCAATAATAGTAATATCTGCTTGTGAGTTCGAGATTTGAGGTCTTACATCCCTCATGATTCTAGTAATAGTTAATTTAAATTATAATTTTTTGATACGGTAACTAAAGGTATTTTACGATTCACCAAAAATTCAAGTATTTCAGAAAAATCCAAAAAAATCACCCTTACCATTTGTCAACATTTAGAATCCAAAAATAATGTCCATTGTTAAAAAATAAATTTCTAAATATGATTAATTAAATCCTTATTTAATAAAAATATATGAACACTTAAAATATTCATCATTATTTTTAAGGTTCGAAATTCATTTATACACTCAAGGGTATTGATACCATTCATAACAGTCATATTTCTATTCATAAGTGTAAGTTACTATTCATAAAGACACGTTGTTATTTATAAGGGTTGGTTACTATTCATCAAAAATTATGTTAATTCTATTAGACTGTAAATATCATCTTCAAAAAAATCATATATGTCATATTTTTAAAATTCAAATCACAGAGTTGGAAAATTTACATTTATCGGCTAGGATATAGACATCACCTATAAGTAACCATGTTTTGTTCCTTAAAGGATTTGTGATTCATGAAATATAGGCTATCTAATGAATAGAATGTATTTAAAAGAAATATACCATAATATTTTTGGGGTGCTACATGGTACAACAATATTCATTATTCTATCCATCCTATGAATGCCAATGTTACCATACGTGCGTACATACAACTTACCGTCTCAACATCATGGTGTAGTTTGTTATTCAACACATCATTGTTAGGATTCTTATAATAATGATTATAATTGATGTAAATAATAAATATTACATGTTAATGATTTTTTATATGTAATATACAATCCAATTACATTCGGTTTCACCATCAATAGAATGATATTGTTGCTCATCGGTACGTACAGATTACTGCCTCCATGAACGTGATGAGATTCATTCTCCATCATAACCTTTCATGAATAATTTTAATTTTATAATTAAAATTAATTTTTAATGAGATTAATATCATTCAGTATATGAATCAAATACACCATATAAATAAAAAACACGACTTATGTAATAAAATATATAAAAGAAAACAAATCAGTTAACACCTGAAACAATGATACTACTGAAATATTATTAAAAAATAAATATTAAAAGATCATATATAAAATCATATTTATGGATTTCATTCGTGTATAATTTAATAACAATTATTTAGCAATAATCCAAGAGGATAATATACCCTCAACCAAGGGAAATTACAATGTAAGGGTTAATTTCACAATCTCATTATTTATATGAGGTTGTTTATTCATAACAATCTACAGATACATATTTATCATCCACATCTGTATTTCTAAAAAGATTACTTAAAAAAAATTTACTATTTGAAATAATATGGTTTAAATTCGTTTGTACACTTGTTTTAATTTTATAATTTTTAGAAAGGAATATTTCTGTCATTTTCTTAACAAAGTACTTTATGACCTTATCAACAAGTTAATGTAAGACTAATTTTTTAACATATATAGTGGGTGGGGTTATTTTCAGCCATTATAACACCTTCTACCTTTACCTTAAAAGCTTATAATAATATTTTCAAAATAAATGTTTTCTTTTATAATTACATGACATTGAAATGATTTCAAAATAGAATGACATATTTCTCTCAAATTGTTTTGATTTCATCTATGTCATCATATTTGAGGAATTTTACACTTGTTTAAAGTAGATTTATTATGATTCAGTATTCCTTATTGTAATGATGGTTTGGTGATATGTTTGACTGTGGATGTGTTACTTTCATACCATTCATGGTTTATGGTTAATGTATTAAAATTTTGTATGCTAGTTTTAATATGAATGTTTATGTTATGTTTCATCCTTTCCATGTGAAGAATGCATTGGACATAGTAAGTGATGGATTGAGCCCACTATAGCTCCTCAATGCATCAGTAGGTATCATGAGACAAACTAGTGTCTTTGCACAAGGACTTAGAAAAATTGTATTTGTAGCCTTGGTCTGGGGCCTTGACTATGTGGTTATGATACCTGACATTATGCATTCCACGATTATGAATTAATCAATTGATATTACATGTTATTATTCGACTAGTAGAATATCCATGTAAATAAGTAATGTTAATTAATTGATTTATATATTCCATATTTTAATGAAGTTTATGTTTTAAAGTCTTGTGTTTTAGTCATATAAATTACATTAAATGTTTATGAACATTTATGATAGTTTCCACTATATTGTTATCCTTACTGAGCTTCTAACCTCACCCCTTTCTTATGTTTAATTTTTCCCAGGGCGCGAAGAAGAATATTATTACTGACCTGATGGGACATGCTATGTGATATGAATGTGTTCTATGGAGAAAAATTGTTGTTTTTTCCAATTCATAATGAAATGTAAAAATTATTTATGTATCTAGTACTTCCAGGGTGAATAAAGTGATTGAACTTTCGGGATATGATTCCTTGTATCATGGAAATGTTTTTAATAATGCAATGACTCTAGGTAACTGGGGTTGGGGAATTACAGTTGGAATTAGAGAAATTTTATTACAAACCTAAAAATATAGATTTAGAAAACTCTGATTAGAGAAAATTATCCTAATATAGACATTTATGATTAGTATAGAAGAACATCCAATAATTTTGGTAATGTAGATATTTTCTGAATTTTCCAAAAAATACATCCTAATCTGGATACGAGCAGGTAGAGTCGGCTCAGAGGTAGATGTACCTAGGAGTGAAAAATCCAACAAGGAGTTTTGTTTTTGACCTATGGCATCCTGGTACATGACACTAGGCCTTGCTACACTCTTTGTTATGGAACTCCCGAGGGATATGATTATGATAATTCATATTTTCTTTACAAACCATAATGAAGGATTTATAAGTAAAAACTTTTTCAAAGAATTTTTTTAATGATTGTGGATAATATCTTTATACTATTAAATTTATGCTAAGTATTTTACAATTTTAGAATTATGTATTTTTATTCATAAACTAATCTAGTATATTCCATTATTTAGAAATGGCGCCTTGTAGAATGAATGAGAACTCTAGCAATACGCATGATCCAAAGATTATGAATGATTATATCATTAATGCTCTAAATCCTACATTTAGAAGGAAAATATCCACCGATGTATTCTCAATATATGGAGAAATAGTATGATGTGTTAGTAGGATATGTAAAGAATTCTATGTGTCCTATGGCATTGGAGGGAAGACAGATCATAAAAGGTTGGTAGAGAGAACGATGGATAAAGGGACGAAGGGAAAAATGATTTTCTTATATGTGATAATTGTGGAAGGAATGTCCTTTGTAAATTCTTAAAATGAATGAGAGACTGTTATAAGTGTGGAGAAAAAGGACACCATATACATGACTTCAAGGGTAAGATAAAGGATTCAAATGTACAATGATTCATCTGCATGGAGTTGGGGCACTACGTGAATCATTATCTCAATCATCAATGTATACCCCAAAAGATGCTATTGGATAACAATCATGTTATTATAATACCCCAGATAAAGACATATAATTAGTGTTATAAGGTATATATATAGTATTATATATATAATATATCCAGTATTATATAAGGAATACGGGGGCATGAATGTAATCAACAAGGTTTTATGGTAAATCATGGTGTTACCATGTTTTATGTGAATACATGAAGATGGTAATAAATTGTTATTTTGTGGAAAAAAGAGATCATCAATAGTTTATGTTGACCTTCCTTATAAATTTGGAACTATGAGTTAGGACACAAGTATTTTGGATTAGTCTAAAAATGAAAATGGATTAAGATGGAAATTGGAGATTATGGTTTAAGGATGAAAAATTTATTAAGATTACTTTTGGATTATTATATAAAAAGGACAACCCGAAGGTCGGGAGACAACCTTTCACGTCAGACAAGGCCAAAAGACTTGAACCCAAAACCGAAGGGAAACAAGGGTGCATCGCCTTCCACTAGCCGACATGATGTTCTAGTTTGTATACTGTATTTTTTTAATGGTCTGATAGATGAATTATAAGGTCATTTTTTTGAAACCATATATGATTTAGATAAATAGTATATTTTTGTGTTCTATTATCTTTTGGATTGATAGATGAGTTTCTGTTAGAAATTAGATAAAGGATGGAACTCTATATGTAATGTATTTTTTCTTATTCTATGAGAAAATTAGTTCTTAATCTTTAGGGAAAGGATATTAAAACCAATTTTTTTATCCTAGTACCTTTTGTTTTTATGAACCAATAATATTTTAAGTCATCATAGATTTGTGGATTTAAGGCCCTAAATTTTCTATTTATCGTTCAATTGTTTTTGATTTATGAACTCAATCACTCCCTATAAATATTTATGTTTTTCTTTTAATTATGTGTCTCAAATTTCCATAAATGGTCTCTTATTCAAAATCCAAATTAGGTGGCCACTTTTTCATTTCCCTTTCTCCCCTCATTAAGACTAAATTTTATTAACCCTATATCTGATGTGGGTCTTCCAGAATGGTATTTTCTATTATTAAACATTTATTTATGAAGAACAATTTGAAAATTTTAGGAAGAAATTTTTTGAAGGATGGGAGAATTTAACACCACATGATTTTATAATACGTTATCTCTTTAATGTAATTCAATTGCTTGCACTACACGCAACACCGAGTTCGAGCGCACTGCGACATACCAAAATTGTAGTTTAAAAAGAAGTTATGAATAGTATTAACAACAATTTTAAATTTATATACTCAATATAATTTTAAAATCCATATTCTATATTTCATAGATATAATATATGTGCAAATTCAGATTTTCAGATAAAATAAGTATTTTAAAAAAAATGAAAATTTTATAACCTTTTAATGGATTACCCTTTTTAAATCCAAAACATGACACTTTAATATATTCAATTAGACAAAATAAACCTCTTATTTTGAATCAGGATGTAAAATTTTAGTTTGGATTAATTTTCGGTGTTTTTTGATAAAATTAATTTCTGGATGAATCATGAAAGATTATAAATCCTAATTGTTAACATCTTTTATAATCAAAATATTTTATACTGTTAAATTATAAATATTAATGGTTTTGAAGTATAATTAGATTATATTATTATTGTTTAATCCAATATTGGTAATTAGAAGTAATTTTACAATTAAAGTTGACATAAACACATATCAATCATTCGATAATTTTTACTTTTCAAAAACCCGCTTTCTGGTTTTGAAAACTGGAATTAATTTTAAATTAAATAATGTGACTCATATGTGTTGAATTTTGAAAAATAAACATCATTTTTGAAATTGTAATATCAAAATTAGATTAGGGTTATGTTTTTGTATTTTTCTGAAAACATTAAATTTTTTATGAATAGTGATAAACGATGCGTTATTTTTTTTATAATGGTTGGGTCCGAAGCCTCATTTTATTATTAATGCAATGAAAATTCATCTTTTAACTATGAAAAGGATGAAAAATTACATAGACTGAAGGCTCAATGGGCTTATATCCCATTATATAGCACGTATACCCAAATTTTTTGGCCCAATGCCCATTTTGTGAAATGTTTCCCACCTGCTACAATACCGGCACAGTACCACCGCTGCAACAATGACCTACCGCTACTACAGTACATCGATCTACAGTACCACCGATAATATAGTAACACTACAGTACTGGTACAGTACCATTCCCAATGGGGTTTGAACTCTCATTTTTCGTGTAGGATTACGGGGTGCTCACCATTATGCCAAACTTCAACTACCACTGTGTTATTGTTTTAAAAAAAACTTTTATATAAATAATTATTTTTTTATTTAGATTTTTTTAATTTAAAGATAGATAAATAATTCCAATATTAGTCCTATGTACTTTGTTGGAGTCATTTCATAATAAGACTAAATAAATAAAATTTTATTGAAGTGTTTTACGTCTTTTACCCACCTTCTAAGCACATTTGCGAATTTGCATAAAATGCAATTTTACCACTTCTCTAAATTGAATTTAAAAAATCACAAGGAAATAGTTGAAATCAGTATGTAATATGTGGTTTAATAGGATGAAAATAATTTTTTATGAATAGTAACTTTGGAATTTTATTTACCATAGTAAAAGTAAATAGGGTAATTAATGGTAAAAATGATATTATAAATAACCAAACACATGTCCTAATTTTTTTGGATAATTAATTTTCAACCAGAATAAAATGTAGTAATAAAATATGGTCCCCTTTGATAAACATGGATTAGATTAAGAAATTTATTATTAATTTATTTAAATAATAGTTAATAGTGTAAAATTCAACGTTTATTTACTAAAACATTATAAATATAGGGTTATACATAAGATAAATTCGACTATAAATGTTCATTATAAAGATAAAACTATTTCCTACATCATGGTATTTTATTTATAATTTTTTGACATTAAATAATTAAATTTATTAGTGACACAATAATGATGCAGTAATTTCCTTATTAATGAAAGATTAGTATAATTGATGTTTTAAATATTAAAATAAATATAAATTGACACATTTAATGCATTAAACGAATTTTATGGGTTAATAATACATGTTAGGGTTGATTAAATAATGTTTTTTAAGTGATAATGTTGTTATGGATTTCACAAAAAACCAAATACTAAATAGTGTCAAAATTCGCATAAATGTGTTTTTATGATAAATTATATTTTATTAAATGATAGAATATTTATAAAAATCTAAGGATTGGTCAAAGGACTTATATAAGGATATATATTTTAAAAATTAACCACTTGGATTTCTTTTGGCTTTTAATAGTTTGTTTTTTAACTATTTATTATAATAATACAAGAATACAAAGTAAAAGATAAACTGATTATCTAAGAGTCAAATCTATAAGATAAGGTTAATATGGTGACCTAAACATGTCTAAAACCTATTGGATGAGATTTGTTCGACCAATACCCACCTTACACTCTAAATAAGTCATTTTTTTCCATTAGAAATTGATAATTATTTTATAATAAAATAATATTTCAACCTTTTCCTAAAATGACTCTCACCACTCTTGTAAAAGTTTACTTCACCTTATCTTAATTTCACAACTCCAAATCCACTTGTCTATTCCAAACCCTTCTCAAATATCCTCCCAACTACCCTCAATTCAAAATAAAGGCCTTGATTATTTCAGTATTCCATACTATGGATCCCTCTTTATCAAATCAAAATAAAGCACTCGAAGAAAAGATAATAATTTCATCACTTATTTCATCGTTCTTTTCTACTTCCACTTCCTCTTTCATTATTGTTTACATACCAAAATAATAACTATAGTACCTCTTAAATAATCTGACGTTATTATAAATATTGTACATCCATATTCATTATTCTATAGATCCTATGAATGACAAAGTCACCATACGTGTGTACGTACGACTTACCGTCTCCACGTCATCGTGTAGTTTCTTATTCCACAATTCATTATTTGGATTAGTATAATATGGATTATAATTTATTTAAATAATAAATAAAACAAGTAAATGATTATTTATATGTAATATATCATCCAATAATAAACAATTTCACCATCAATCGAAAGATATTTTCGCTCATGCATATGTATGGAATATCGTCTCCACGAACGCGATAAAATTCGTTATACATCATAAAAATTCAATAATAATATTCTATTTATAAATAAAAATAATTTTTAAATAACATATTATCATTATTGATATGAATCAAATAAATCCTTTCCATAACAAACATGACTTACGTAACCAATCATATAACGAAAAATGAATCAGTTAACACCCAAACCAATGATATTACTGAAATATTATAAAAATATATATTATAAGATCATATATGATATCATATTTATGTATATGGATCTTTTATAATTTAATAACACAGATTTAACAATTATACAAGAGGATACCATACCGTCTACCAAAAAAAATTACAAGGTAAGGGCTAATTTTAAAATCTCTTTTTTATACGAGGTAGTTTATTCATTAGTATCTACTAGGTGTTCTTTATCATCAACATACATGTATATTAAAATTTTATTTGAAAACCTTTTTACTATATCATAGAATATGGGTTAATTAAATTTATACCCTTGTTTTAATTTTTATAAATTGTTTTGAAATGAATCTTTTCGTCATTTTCCAAACAAGGTACTTTATAACATTTTTGACAAATTAAAATTAGAATGTTTTTTTATCTTATACAGCAGGTGTGGCTATTTTCTGCCATTATAACACCTTAAAAGCATCCCTGACAAGATTATAATAATATTATCAAAATAACTATTTTCTTTTATAATTTGGTAAATTTTAAATGATTTCAAAATAGAAAGGGATATTTCATTAAAATAGTTCTGATTTCATCTATGTCTACATTTTTTTAATAGATTTTACACATGTTTGAAATTGATTTATTATGATACAATATTCCATATTGTATTGAAGGTTCTGTAATATGTTTGACTATGGATGTGTTATTTGTATACAATTCTTGGTTTATGGTGAATGTACTGACATTTCGTATGCTATTTTTAATACAGAGGCTTATGTTATGTTTCAAACTTTTCAAATGAGGAAAGCATTGGACTTAGTAAGTGATTGGTGGAGCCTGATATACCTCCTCGATGTATCAGTAGGTCTCATGAGACAAAAATTTGTCTTGTAACAATGCCTTGAAAAAATATTATTTTTATCCATGGCATGAGGCATTGAGTATGTGGTTATGATGTCCTACACTGTGCATTCCATCATTATGAAATTATCTATTGATATTAAATGTGACTATTAAACTAGTAGAATATCCATGATAAAAAGTAAACATCATTATATGATATATATTTTCAATATTATGATGAATTTTATGTTTAAAGGGCTTATTTATTAGTCATATATATTGCCTTAAATTTTTGTGCTTATTTATGATATTTTCCTCTATATTGTTATCATTGCTGAGCATCGGAGCTCACCGCTTTCTTATGTTTAATTTTTTATAGGAAGTGAAGAAGTATATTTTGAAAGACCCATAAGGATAAGATAAGGGATATGATAGTGTTCTACGGATACACAATTTTTTTTTAATTCATAATGTATTGTAAAACTTATGTATGTGTCTAGTAATTCCAAAGATACTAAACTGATCAGTCTTTCGGGACATGATTCCTTGTATCCTGCCATTATTATGTGATAATGCATAGAATCTAGGTAACTGGTGTCCTGACATTACAATAGATAAAATAATTATATATTTCTGATCTTATTGACACCACTACTATTTTTTGATATTTGGGGTAGAGTTTTTGAGAGAAATGGAAATCAAGAATATCATTGAAGCGGTAGAGACCATGGTTCTTTACCACCTTCTATATTTCCATCTTCATTCCCAATGTGATGTTGGGATCCTAATTTCCATTGATTTGGAAAGACTATAAACATGAATCATTATTATCTATAGATTCTTGTAGTTTTTCATCCACATGGGTAGTTGGGACACACCCATATGTTTTGTAAGAATAATCTACTACCAAAGTGTAGTATTGGATATTCTTCTCCATGAGGGTCTTAAGAACCATCAGATGAATTAGAAATATATAGGGTCAAACCCTCGAGGTTGGGGAGGAATGATTATATCATAATATAGGAAAAGATAGTTTTGGACCGATCCCCATGCTGTTGGAAGACACTATGGTCTGGTTGAGATTATGTAGTTATACATTATGGATATCTCTCCCAACGAATCTAAGATAGGAATAGTAAAAATTAGCGGTATTATGATTATTAAATCACCTATGGTCATTTATATTTTTGATATTGGGTATTATCAAACATTCTTCTCTACTCATGTTGCGAATTTTCTGAATCCATACTCAGAAATCATGTCTTATTTAATAGAGATATCGACTCATTATTGGAAAAGGCCAGATCCAGGACTCCGGTTCCCATTTTATGTTATCTCTGTTTCTAAAATGGAGATATCCTAGAATTATTAAATTATTAAAATGGGTCATTGTTATTTTTATATTAAATCATTGGTACTGTCTAAATGAAATCTTTTAGATTTATTGATAATTTTTGTAACGTCCCGGATCTGGATGCCACAACATGGGTGCCCCGAACCCTGTTGGTCACATGAACCCAAGTGCATTTCCCTATACTCCAGAGGCTTCCGACTTGTAGCGAGGGCCATGGAATGATAGTGGGGGATCTATGACCTAATTTTTCAAAGTGTAAGGCAGGGGAAAAAAATATATAAACATACCAAAGCGGAAGATATAGACAATATAAACCAGAAATGGACAACATAAGGAAAAGATGACCAACAGTCATATAGATATCATGATGCAACATGTCACCAATTCTATGAAATCAACCAAAGAATGAAACCGAAATCTAATACAATATAGCCCAGGGTATAAAGTACAGTAAAACAAAACTAATGCAGTCCAATAGGATTTCAGCAGCATAGCAAGCCAAAGATCGGTCCCTTGCTCTCCTACTCCTCTACAATAATATTATACCTATGTTGGGACGCTTTCCCTTATCGACACCTGGAATAATATAATCTGTGTGGTCCCAAGACATGACCCAAAAAGGGTGTGAGAAATAAATACAAATAGTAAACCACCAAAGGCCTGAGCCCAACTATAAGTGAAAATGTGTAACAGCAGTGTGCAATAACAAAATTAAGTAAAATAGGCAGTAATGAAAAGTAACTTTCTCTACCAGTTATATTTCCATTTTAATAATTATTTGACAATTCCAAACATGTACTTTATCTTTCCAGGTACAACATATGAAATCACCACAGTGAATATTCAAAGTAAAAATTGTCCTTAGACATGCAAATCCTTACCCTCAGGCAAGCAGAATTGGAACTCGCAGGTGACTGCCCATAGGCATAACGAATATTTCCCACAAGCATAAGATATATTGCCCCCATGAATGGAAGTTACAGCCCACAGGTGTATAAAATGTTGCCCACAGGTTAAATAAAACACTTCCCTTATGCTAAACAAAATACTTCTCTTAGGAATTTTATAGGTGCACAAGTAACCGGGCCGAGCCGAACAGAAAAAAGAAGAAATCATATATTTTTCCTCTCAAGAAAACTTATAACATGCTAAAATCATGGCATACCCACGGGTATTCTGGAAAAATGAGTAAAAAAGGGAAATTCACCCACAGGGTGGAACTGGATCAAAGCAACATTCCCAAAACAGTAGTTTACATTTATTCATTCAATTAACAATACAATTCTAGCTATCTCAACATTCAAGGTCTCAACCACATGACACCCCGAACATGATCGCATGTCACAATGATACAAAAAATCAACTCGACATTTGTAATTAAATAGAAGACCACCTACCTCGATCTCCTTTGATTGATATATATGAAAGGAGCCTCCCGAAACAACCAATAATGATGTAGATATGATAAAAAACTACTCATTAAAACCTAAATAACTTCCCCAAGGGAATGAATTGGAAAGAAATACTCAAGGAGGGGGAATTCCTTACCCACGTGGTCCAAACGAGATCATCGGTGGAAAAATAGGATTCTTGGTGAGCATTTGGGAGCTACTCAAAGCATCAGTCGCCTCTCCTGGAGCTACCATAGAGTTCTCTGCCTCCTCTACAGAATGGGGAGGCTGCAACATGTTTTAATCAAAAAACATAACTACATGGCATGTAATCTTAAGCACACAATGTGTACATTCTTTTTATCTGTTCATTGGCGGCAACTCTCCACCACCGTACTGTTCACCTTCCGAGTGATTACATGGTGTGTAATACTAAGTACATTCCATGTACTATTTGTTTTATTTTTCATCTGGTGGCTACTCTCCATCACCTTATTGTTCACTTGCCGACTGATTACATGAAATTTATTACTTTGTACATGGTGTGTAGTTGTTTTTTACACCATGAATTTCTGACAATCCTACACGTCCTATATTCTCATCCCACATGGACAAAGTACACGGTGTGTAGAAAATTACATGTGGTGTACCCATAAATTTTGGATTTTCCCCCATTTGTCTTATTTTCTCAAAAAAAAATAAATGAAACGGAAAAGAAGAATCATGTACCTCAAGAATAAGAAGCGGGTTCATAAAAAATTCACACCTTAAAGCAATACATCCTCAAATCTCCCATCCAATGGTGGTGAAGACAAAGATAAGAACTATTCAGGCCACTGAGAATGTATTTCAGTATCCCGCTCACAGGTTTCATCCTTCACTCGGCCATGCTTCCATAACACCCGTACGAGAGGAACAAACCAGCCATGGAGAACCTTCATGATCCTATCAACAATACAAATAAAATTCTACTTAATGGATGCATCTACTTGAAGTTCAACCTCCTCGTACTGGAAAATTTGAGACGGTTCTGAGTAATAATGGTGCAGCTGAGATAAGCGGAAGATGTCGTGCATAGACCAATACCTCTATTGTAACTACAATCGACAGGCAACTGGCCCAACTCTCTCCAGAATCTCAAACGGTCCTACATACCTCAGTGAATGTTTATACTGTCTCATGATCTGCATGTGTCCCAACCTCGGCAAAACACGCAACAACACCTGATACCCGACCACGAACTCCTAGGGCCGTCTGCGGTGATCCGCATAAGCTTTCTGACTAGACTGTGCAGTAGCCATCCGATTTTGAATCAACTGGACCTGCTCTGAATTCTCATGCATGAGGAATGGTCCCAGTAAATCTGCCTCACCTACCACCAACCAACACAAGGGTGATCAACATGGCCTAACATATAATGCCTCATAAGGTTCCGTCTCAATAGTTACCTAAAAATTATTTTTTTAGGAAAACTCGACCTGGGGTTTATACATCTCCCTATAGCCCCCAATGTTCAGGACGCATGCACGAAGCATGTCCTCTAGCACCTGTATCATATGCTCTGACTGGCCATCAGTTTGAGGGTGGTAAGCTGTGCTAAGAAGCACCTATCTACCCAGTCCCTCTGAAAACTCTTCCAGAAACAAGATGTAAAACGGGCATCCCAATCAGTAACAATAGATCAAGGGACCCCATGATGACGTACTACCTCCCAGATATACAACATCCCGAGCTTATCAACAAATAAGGTATCCTTGATTGGTAAAAAGTGAGAAACCTTTGTAAGAATATCTATAACAACCCACATGACATCATTGCCACTAGGTGACCATGGCATCCCTGTCACGAATTCCATCACGACATCATCCCATTTCCACTCTATAATCGGTAACTATAGTAACAGTCATGATGGCCTATGATGCCCTGCCTTCACCTGCTGATAGGTGGAACATCTCATAACAAAACCATCTACCTATTGTTTCATACATGGCCACCAATTATGACATCTCAAGTTACGGTACATTTTAGTAACCCCAGGATGCACTGCCCAAGTTGAAGCAATAAATTCCCACATCAACGCTTCGTGTTTATCCCCTAGAACCCAAAATCGTCCAAGGATAAACAGTACCTTGTCATCTCCTACCATCCAACCGGGAGGAGGGTCCTCACTTTCCACTGAATCCTGTAGAACTAGGCCTTCAGAATATGATAGTTGTCTCATCCTCTCTTAATCCAGTAGGAAATATGTCGCAACTAAGGAAGACATATAGGTTTTCCCTTAACCAACGTGCACCTCGAAATGCATCTCAGAGAACAAATCCATAAGCTTCCACTCACCACTGGCCTCCTGCACTACCTGTATCTATGTTCTCTTACTCAGTGCATCAGCAACTGCTTTACCCATACCGGGTGTATAGGAAATCTTGAAGTCGAAGGACTGATGGTATTCAACCCACCTCCGCTATATCAATTTCAGGTCACTCTAGGTAAAGATTCATTTAAGGCAGTTGTGGTCTGTCAACACCACAAAATTTTCTCCTAAGAGATAATGTCTCCAACTGCGTAATTCCTAAACAACTACATCCAAATCGAGATGAAGCGTCGGGTAATTCCTCTCATCTGGCCTCAACTGCTAAGACCCGTATGCAAGTACTTGATCGATCTACATCAACACTACTCCAAGCCCAAAACCTGATGCATCACAATAAAATATATAGATCTTCCCTTTCATTGGATGTATCAGGACTGGTGTTGATGTCAACCTTCCCTTCACCTCATTAAAGGATATCTCGCAAGCTTCTGACCAAATGAAATTCATACCCTTCTCAGTCAAACCCTTCAAAGGTGCAGAAAAGCAGGAGAAGTCCTATATAAATCACATATAGTAACTTGAAATCCCCAAGAAACTCTATATTTCAAACACATTCATAGGCTGCTCCCAGAAAAATACTACTCCCACTTTCTCAGGGTCTATCAAAACTCCGGCCTCTGAGATAATATGACCTAGGAAGTGAATCTGGTCCATCCCAACATGTCACTTTGAGAGCATAGAATATAACTGATTCTCCCTCAGTGTACATAGTAGGATCTCATGATGGGTGGAATGGCCATGTCGAGTGTGAGAGGTCACTAAGATATCATCCATGAAGACTACCACAAAAGAATCTAGATATGGGTGGAACACACAATTCATCAGAGCCCTGAAAACTGCTAGTGTGTTTTTGAGTCCGAACGGCATGACCAAGTACTCGTATAGACAATATCTGCTCTGAAAGGATGTAAGTGGTATGTCTGATGGTCTAGCGCACAACTGATGATATCCAGATCTCAAGTCGATATTCGAGAACATTCGTGCTCCTAGAAGTTGATCAAAAAGTTCATCAATTCTTGGTAAGGGATATCAGTTCCTAACCTTAACTAGTTCAGATTCTGATAATCCACGCAGAGTCTGAGGGTACCATATGCTTTCATAGAAAAAAGGACATGTGAAACCAAGGGAGAAATACCGGGTTGGATAATACCCTTGGCCTGCAACTCCAATAACTACTTCTTGAGCTCCTGCAATTCTGGCGTAGGCATCCTATAAGGAGGAATGGACACCGGTGCCGCTCCTGGAACATGATCAATAGAGAAATCCACCTATCTTTCTACAGGAAGACCTAAAAAATCATCCAGTAATAAATCCCTAAATCGATCAATATCTGGAGGGAAATCCTTCTAACAAGTTCCCAGTTCATCCAGATATAAACTCACAATCTAGAATGTCACTCCACCTCACCCACGATGCCCTGGACTTTCTCGGCTCACCTGGACATCCCAGTCTCCCTTGTATAGAAGCTTTCTTCCCTATGGTGACATGGAACTCACCCTATGACGATAGTAATCTACAAAGGCTCAGAAGGGTACCAACCATTCCATCCCAAGAATGAAATCATAGGCTGTCATCTCTATGACATAGAGGTACCATTCAAGTGACACCCACCAACCTCACGGGGGAACTCGTTGAACTGACGCACACCTGCCATTCTAATTCCCAATGGATTTTCTAGCATTATGATAATCGATAAATAAAAAACACATATCCCAAGGCTCTTCGAAACATTCACAAGTATAATGTTATGTCTAGAAGTAGTATCAAAAAGTTCTAATGATACACCAGAAGCAACTAGAATAGTACCTCTAAATTTGGAAGGTCTTTGATCCTACTCAAGTTGGTTCTGTTGCACTGTATATGCTTGCCCAGTGTTGTGGCCCTACGACACAGCCTGGTTACCCTGAGCTGGCCAGCCCTGCGGTCTCTGTGATCTTGGGGTTTAGCTACCACAGCCATGACCAACACCTTGGCATGTACGTCATGAAGTATTCCAATTTCCTAACTAGTAAGATGTTTTTGGCCCTGCTCCTGAATGTGGAGTCTGCATAGAACCCCTCTCAATAGACATTGGTGGAAACACCCAGCCAAAACGTTGACGATGACCAATCCTGCAGCGAGCACGACACTCCACTTTGTCACGTGGACACTGTGGTCTCTTTTGTGCCCCTCTTTACCACACTAGTAGCACATGAGCTGGCCACCTGACGAATTATGCTGGCTAGTACTGCCACCATGAGAGAAATAAATCTACCTGTTCTTTTTTCTAGTAGAAATAGTAGTAGAAAATGGTGTCGAACCACCCTGGTTCACACCACTAGCTTTTCACAGGTTCCGCTCTGTAATCAATACCTGTTTCACAATATCATGCAATGTAGGTAAACTGAAAACATTCACCAGTGCTCGGATGTTATATCAAATACCATCCTCATAGCGTCTAGCCCTCAATGTCTAATCACCCACTAGAACAGGTGAAAAACACTGCAGCTCGGTGAAGCGGGCAGAATAGTCCATCACTGACATGGATCCCTACTGCAGATTCATGAACTCTCGAGCTCGATCTGACCTTAGTGTCTCCAGAAAGAAAAATTCATAGAAGACTGCCTGAAAATATTCCCATGCTATGTCTCGATGATGCTCAGACTGGGTGGTAAAATCCCACCATCTCTTTGTGAAATCATGCTGTAAATAATTACTGAGCATGACCCTCCTCCTAGGAGGCATCTCTGGATGCTTGAAGACCGTCTACATAGAACCCATCAATTACTCTATAGCATGTGGTCCACCATACCTTGAAAACGTAGGCTGATACTACTACTAGAATATACTCATCAATGATGCCATAGATGTGGAAACCTACGGTGTTCCCTAAAAGGCATGCATGAATCACGTGAAGCCTTAACATAACTATGCATCTGCACCTGCGTCCTTTATAATAGCAGGAACTACATTTGGCACTGCTGGAGGATCCATCGGTAGTCCATGGGAAATCACCTCTGGAGTATAATCATCACCACTCCCTTGGTGAACAACCCATGGTCGTATCGGTAGCATGACTCTACAATGTCAAACAAACACTTCAGTTTAATTTATTATTGAGGTTTATTTTGTTTGGATAAGATTTCCAACAAAAAAACATAACTATATGAACTAGTAAAAGAGACTACATGGCATGTATAATGTCTACACAACATGTACCCATACGCACTTACATGGTCGTGTTCTGATGCCTACCAGGGCGTGCCTCAAACCTAGATACACGACTTGTACCACCCACACACGGCGTTTACACCACTTTGTTTCCGCGACCACACTACAAAATTCCCACGGTCTCTCACCGGTAATGAATAAATGGCGTTTATCATATATAACGACCCATACTTTACATACATTGTTAATAATTCAAAATTGAAGCACACTTATTACAACATATGACAAAACCACAAAGGACCGTGTAGGTATAGTGTCTTTAGAAACTGGGAAACATAAACAACTGGTTCATAAATCTTCTACAGTGTCTCCCATTTATTTCATCATATCTAGGGTCCGTTTTAGCATATTCTACTTAATATCCATCTTCCTGACCTGGGGAAAAGAAAACATAAAAGGGTGAGCTCAAATGCTCATCAAGGGCAAATAAAGGAAATAAAAATCATATCATATCTTTTTGAAAATCATAACCTGCAAAAGAGATCATAATATCTTAACATGGAACAAATCATAGAAGTGAAAATGAGATCCCCATAATCATAACATAAAACTTGAAACTTTGTGGCATGCACACATAATCATGGAAGATCATTTCTTGTTAGTCATGACTCATTGCCAGGACTATCTTAGTGGACAAAGTCCCTTTCTGAACCGAGTTCACTCCTCGTTTCAGTCCTGTATCACTGAACCGAAATAACCTTCCGTTCCAGCCATGTCTATCTCATGAGATATAAAGTCTTTACCCAATGCATTGGAGGGATATATAGGTCCCACCCATCTTATAATGAATCCTTTCGTATGTGTGCCACATAGTCATAAAACATACATCATCGCATAACACAAGTAACAAAAATGGGAATCTTGAAACATCATGACATCACAAATCAATTCATATAAGATAAAGGAATTCATAAAATTAATTCCATCACAACATGATCAAATCAATGTAATAATAGGGATAAAAATATAACCCTTTATTATCTTAGATGGAAAATAATTTTGATAAAATACTTGAACTCCATTCTTGAGGAAAATATCCATTCTTCTTAAAAAACATTTTTCCATTCATAACATATCATACAACTTTAAAACAAAAAAAGTTGATTAAAAATAAACTTGAAAACTTGTAAAGGAAGCTTCTTTGAATTAATGTTTTAAAAATCCATTCATGCCGTATAAGTAAAAAAAACATTCTTCGTACTTTTGTCGGAAAAGTCAAAAAGTACCTCGTACGGAAAAACGACAAAAGATTCCTTTCATATTCTTTACTAAAAACTCACCTAAGGGTAAAATTGGATTTAAACTATTGCAAGTGGATGGAAACAATATTACATATTGAGGGAACATGGATGTGGATGATAAAATACACCCCATTAAATACTTACGAATAAACAATCTCGGATAAAAATGAGATTGTGATATTTCCCTTACCTTAGGTCCGATTTGCTTTGTTCGTGTCTGAAGCTCCTGTATAATGGTTTAAATAATGTTATTGACTTATTCCAGAATCATACATATTGATATGATATCATATATGGTCATATTATTAGCTTCTTGTTATTAATATTTCATTGTTACTTGTTACTCGGGTCTTTATAACTTTTTGTTCTTATGCGTGTTTTGTCGAATAAATTCTTATTCTTATCTTTAGGTTATAGATAATTCATTTCCAGAATGGTATTAGTGTAGTATATACCATATTTATTCATTCAATTCATTTATATAAACATTATGAAATGAAGATCATGTAGAACGAGTCGCATCACATCGTGGAGACGGTATTCCGTACGTACGCACGAGTGATGATATCGTTCCTATGATCGTGGAATTGTATTGGAGTATATATATATATATTATTTCAGTATCAATATTACTTCATAATAATCATATATAGTTACTCATTACACCATTATACCCATCCTTGTAAGGTGATGGTGGAAAATAGATTACACCACGGCGTGGAGACGGTATTCCGTACGTACGCACGCGCGGTGATTTAATTTTTTCCGTAGGATGGATAGAAGGTGAATTAGGGTTGTTTCGTATTTATAATAACATATCAGTATGTAAGTAATACTGATGTTATTACTTTATCATGAAACAACTAAAGGAGAAGAAGTTGAAGAAGAAAGAAATTGAAAAGATCGGTAATGGATATTTCCTCTTCTTTGGAACGCCTCTTTGAATCCTCCACTTAAGGAACGAAGATTGGTCTTTGGAGAAGACCAGGACCTCTAGGATTATTCTAGGGAAGTGGAGAGGAGAAAATGGCAGGGTATGGCCGAGCTTGAGTGCTCAATGTGGTGTGAGGAGGAGGGGGAGGAGGTGCCCTTTTATAAGGGAGGAGAGGGGCACCTTAGGAATATCTCAAAATATTATTTTATATTAAAGTCAAAATCGGTTTATAATGGTTCCAAAGGGTCTTATTTAGAAGCTAAAGTGGGGATGGGTCGAAATCCTATCAACCAATAGGATTTAGACAAGTTTAGGTTATTATTTTAACCTTATCAATTAGATTTAACTCTAAGTTAAATAATTTAACTTTTACCGTGTCTTTTTGTTTTCTTACACTATATGGTTAATACACTTACTATAACATGCCAAACGAACCCCAAATTGTTTATTATTAATATATATATCCTTATCTAAGTCATTTGGCCGAACCTTATATTTTTAGGAATAAAATAACAATTAATAATATAATATTTTATTTAAAAACTATTTTGTGTCAATTTTGACACTATTTGATATATGATTTTTGTGAAAGTCATAACAGAATTATATGTTCGAACCAAGTTGATTAAATCAACATTAATATATCATAGTAACATAGAAAATTAGTGGAATTCATAAAAAGTCTCAAATTACATTTATTTTGGTGTTTATAACATCAATAATGTGAATACTTCATTAATAAGATAATTACTGCATCATCATTGTGTCATAAATAAATTAAATTATTTAATGTCTAAAAATTACAAATAAAATACCCTTATGTAGGAAATCTGTTTATCTTTCTAATGAATATTTATAGTCTAATTTATCTTATGTATAACCCCATATTAAAAATGATTTACTTATTAAACTTTGATTTTAACTATTTTAACCCTTCTTTAAATAAATTAATAATAAATGTCCTAATCTAATCCATGTGGGCCTAAATGGTCATATTTTATCCCTAAGTTTGTTTTTGGTCGAATTACACTTGTCCAATAGAATTAGGACATGTTTTAGGGTAATATTGATATCATATTTACCCTTAGTTACCCTATTTACTATTAACCAAAAAATTATTTTCATCTCATTGAACCACATTTTAGTCCTTGATATTAACCGTGTCTCTCGGATTTTTGAAATTCCATTCACAGAAGCGGTAAAATTAAGTTTTATGCAAAATTCAGTTTTTAACCTACCACTTAGTGGTTTCACTATTCATCAAAAATTGAAAGTTTTCAGAAAAATACCAAAATTTCACCCTAGTCTAATTTCGATATTCTGAGTCCAAAAATGAAGTCCATTTTGAAAAATAAAATTTATAAAATTTCAAAAAGTGGTTATTACTATTCATAACGGCTAGTTTTAATAGCATATTGTTGTTTAGTGAAACTCGGTATTGCGTACGACGCAAGCTATAGAGGAAGGTCGCGATTGCGTGTAAAGCAAGCCAAGCAAGTGTTGTGTAGAAAAAGATTCCTTTGATGATTTATAAACAAAATATTACTCATAAAAATCTCGGGTGTTACATTCTACCCCCCTTAAAAAGAATTTCGCCCTCGAAATTCGTCACTTTGTAACAAACAGATGAGGATACTTCTCTCTCATCATATCCTCAAGCTCCCATGTAGCTTCTTCAAGTTGGTGGTTCCTCCATAAAACTTTCACCAATCGAGTGGTCTTGTTTCGTAGGACTTTTTCGCTACGATCCAGAATCTCTATCGGCTGTTCTTCATAAGAAAGATCTTGCTCCAGCGGTACAACTTCTGAGCTGAGTACATGTGAAGGATCTGGTATGTACTTTCTCAGGAGAGATACATGGAACACATCATGAACTTGAGAGAGATTCGGTGGAAGCGCCAATCGGTAAGCTACCTTCCCAACACGATCCAGTATTTCGAAAGGACCAATATATCTAGGGCTCAACTTCCCCTTCTTTCCAAATCTCATAACCCTCTTCCAGGGAGATATTCGTAAGAACACTTTATCACCCACTTCAAACTCTAGGTCTTTTCTTCGGTTGTCGGCATAACTTTTCTGTCGACTCTGAGCTGCTCTTATGTGTTGTTGAATAGATTTGACCTTTTCTACCATTTCATCAACGAGATCAGGTCCTAATAGCTTTCTTTCCCCAACTTCATCCCAGCAAGTTGGAGTCCTGCATTTCTTTCCATAGAGAGCTTCATAAGGAGCCATCTGAATATTGGAGTGAAAGCTATTATTATAAGAAAATTCCACCAAAGGTAGGTGTTGATCCCAACCTCCTTTGAAATCCATAGAGCAAGCTCTCAACATATCTTCTAGGGTTTGAATTGTTCTCTCAGACTGACCATCTGTCTGGGGATGATAAGCAGTGCTGAAACTCAACTCTGTATCCAGATTATGCTGAAGACTTCGCCAGAACTTCGAGGTAAATCTCGGATCCCGATCAGATATAATAGAAAGTGGTACTCCATGCAATCTTACCACTTCCTTTACATATATCCTGGCAAGCTGATCTAGAGAGATATCCTCTCTAATAGCAATGAAGTGTGCGGACTTTGTAAGACGATCAACTATGACCCAGATAGCATTATTGCCTTTGGATGTCTTAGGAAGTCCTGTGACCAAGTCCATAGTGATGTTTTCCCATTTCCATTCGGGTATGGGTAATGGTTGTAACATCCCCTTAGACTTCTGTCTCTCTGCTTTAACTTGTTGACAAACCAAGCATCGAGAGACATATTCAGCAACATCTCTTTTCATGCCATCCCACCAGAAGTACTCTTTCAGGTCCCTATACATCTTTCATGCTTCCAGGATGAATAGAGAATGATGAACTATGAGCCTCATCCAGCAGCTCCCTCTTTAATTCGGGGATGGGAGGAACGCAAACCCGATTCCTGAACTTTATTATCCCATCACAATCAAGGTTGAATTCAGGAACATTTCTCACCTTCTTTTGTAACTCAACATCACATGTATAGATGGTTGAACATTCATTTGAGAAAGATAAGATTTTTCCCCTTCCATTATAATTCCAAGATCCATCCTTTGTAAATCCATAAATATTGGATCTTTTGTGATCCTCATCATGGATAAACTAGCATGGTCTTGTCGACTTAATGCATCTGCCACCTTGTTTGCTTTCCCAGGGTGGTAATGGATTGAGCAGTCATAATCCTTAATCAGATCCAACCATCTTCTTTGACGCATATTCAACTCCTTTTGTGTGAAAATATACTTTAAACTTTTATGATCAGTATAAATATCACACCTTTCACCATAAAGGTAATGCCTCCAAATCTTTAATGCAAAGATTACCGCAGCCAACTCCAAATCATGTGTTGGGTAATTTTGCTCATGGATTTTCAACTGTCGTGAGGCATAAGCTATCCCCATATCATTTTGCATAAGAACACACCCCAATCCCTTCTTGGATGCATCACTGTAGATCACAAACCTTTCTCCACTACAAGGCAGTGTGAGCACAGGTGCACTGGATAACCTTCTTTTCAACTCCTTGAAATTCTCTTCACATTCCTCTGTCCAAACAAACTTAACTCCTTTCCGAGTCAACTTGGTGAGTGGATTAGATAATCGAGAAAAATCTTTTACAAAACGTCGATAATATCCAGCCAAACCAAGAAAACTTCGGATCTTAGTTACTTTTGTTGGTCTTGACCATCTTTCGATAACCTCTGTTTTTGCTGGATCCACAGATATCCCCTCTTTTGAGATTATATGACCCAAAAATGCAACTTTTGGAAGCCAAAATTCACTCTTGGTAAATTTGGCATAAAGCTTCTCTTTTCTCAGGGTCTTCAATATAATTCTCAAGTGATCTTCATGCTCTTCCTTGCTCTTTGAATAGACAATAATATCGTCTATAAATACTACCACAAATTGATCAAGATAGTCTTTAAAGACTCTATTCATTAGATCCATGAAGATAGCAGGGGCATTAGTAAGACCAAATGGCATCACTATAAATTCATAGTGTCCATACCTTGTACGGAAAGCCGTCTTTGGTATATCCTCCCTTTTGACCCTTAATTGATGATATCCTGAACGAAGATCAATCTTGGAAAAGTATTGAGCTCCGCGTAGTTGGTCAAATAAGTCATCAATGCGTGGGAGAGGATATTTGTTCTTGATATTGATCTTGTTAAGTTCTCTATAATCAATGCAAAGTCTCATTGATCCATCTTTCTTCTTAACAAATAGAACAGGTGCTCCCCAAGGTGACGCACTAGGGCGTATGAATCCCTTATCAAGATTCTCTTGGAGTTGCTTCTTCAATTCCTGCAACTCAATTGGGGCCATTCTATAAGGTGTCTTTGAAATAGGCAAAGCACCCGGTACGAGTTCTATTGAAAACTCAACTTCACGATTTGGTGGAAGACCCGGCAATTCCTCCGAAAAGACATCATCAAACTCCCGTACAATGGGCATATTCTTAATCGCGAGTTTCTCACCAACCATTTGAGATAAATAACCTTCATTTAGTGGGATCAATACCCATAAAATGGAAGAAATTTCCACTGGAAGGTTATGTTCATCTTTGCATTGATAGACGATCATAGATTGATCTGGAATATGAAATGTGACTTCCCTTCTTTGGAAATTGATATGAGCTCCGTATAAAGAAATCCAATCCATGCCAAGAATCACATCAAATTCCACTATAGGAAGGATCACAAGATTTGCAGGAAGCACTTTCCCACAAACTTCGATCGGAGAAGAATTATAAACTTTTGATGCGATTGATGCGCCATTAGGTGTTGTCACAGCTAACTCAACATCTAATTGTTGAGGTAATACGGTGATACCCTTAGAAAATTCTTCAGAAATGAAAGAGTGGGTGGATCCAGAATCAAATAAAACATTTGCTACTTTAGAGTGGATGGTAAGTGTACCTTTCACCACATCGTTATCGTACTCCACATCGCTGATAGAAATTGCATGTGACTTTCCTTTGTCTTTAGCCTTAAGAGTTTGTTGACGTCGACCATCATCATCAACCTTTGGATTTGGGCATTGATTGGCATAATTCCCCATCTCCTTTCACTTGAAACATTGAAGTGTAGTAGGTTCATTCTGTGTATCCCTTCCTTTGTTTGCATCATTAGACATCTTCTTCCCATTATCACGGCATTCAAATGCCCGATGACCTTCCTTTCCACATTTAAAACATTTACTTGTCCCTTTAAGACAACTCCCTCCATGTTTCTTTCCACACTTTGAGCATAAGGAAAAGCTCATCTTCTTTTCAGTGTGCTCTTTAGATTTTTCTTTGAATTCCATCTTCCTCTTCTTATCAAACCCATGTGACTGATGGGTTACTCCAATCTCCATCTCGACTTTGAGAGCACATCGAACGATTTCCTCGTAGCTATTGAAGTCCCTTATGGCTAACGCCCTTCGAAGACTTGGTTTTAAGCCACTAAAGAATCGATCGATCTTACTCTCATGTTGGATAATAATACCAGAAGCGTACCTTGCAAGTCTTGTAAAATTTGCTTCATAGGTACCAACAGATTCATCATCCCTTTGCTTCAGTTCAAGAAACTCTTTCTCCATCTTTGTTCGGAGAATACGGGGGAAGTACTTATTGAAAAATAAGTTCTTGAACTCGTCCCATTCCATAGACTCAATTTCATCCCTTTGCCTCGTATTCTTAACAAGATTCCACCATTGATCAGCATCTCCTTCCAAACGATACACTGCTAGGATGAATTTATCATGCTCAGAACATTGAAGAACTGAAAATATCTTTTCAGTAGTACTAATCCATTGTTCAGCAACTAATGGATCAGTAGACCCGCTGAAAGAAGGTGGACGCTGCCTCATGAAGGATTCAACAGAATGTTGCTCCCTCCTTTGCTCGTTTGGAAATCCTGCATGATTCATATCTTGAGAAAGTTGTGTGAGCATGGCTACAAGATTTTGCATTCCAGCTCCCATATCGTTTGGTTGCTCAGGGGTACAATCATTGCATTGCCCATCGCATTCCGCATTAACACGGTTCCTTCGGGTTCCAGCCATTGACTAAAACCAAGAAGAATAGTGTGAGCAACACTAATTATAATAGGAAACCACATAATTCAAGAATAAATATTTTCATGCTTATGGTCTTATCCTAGGTTATTCACGGACATTTCTAAAACACGAAGATTGTGTTCTATGCTTAGACTTATCCTTAGGGTTCTTACTAAGGCTTTCACATCCTAGTTTCCAAAGGTTGACTATACCTTTGCTCTGATACCAACTATAACGACCCATACTTTACATACATTGTTAATACTTCAAAATTGAAGCACACTTATTACAACATATGACAAAACCACAAAGGACCGTGTAGGTATAGTGTCTTTAGAAACTGGGAAACATAAACAACTGGTTCATAAATCTTCTACAGTGTCTCCCATTTATTTCATCATATCTAGGGTCCCTTTTAGCATATTCTACTTAATATCCATCTTCCTGACCTGGGGAAAAGAAAACATAAAAGGGTGAGCTCAAATGCTCAGCAAGGGCAAATAAAGGAAATAAAAATCATATCATATCTTTTTGAAAATCATAACCTGCAAAAGAGATCATAATATCTTAACATGGAACAAATCATAGAAGTGAAAATGAGATCCCCATAATCATAACATAAAACTTGAAACATTGTGGCATGCACACATAATCATGGAAAATCATTTCTTGTTAGTCATGACTCATTGCCAAGACTATCTTAGTGGACAAAGTCCCTTTCTGAACCGAGTTCACTCCTCGTTTCAGTCCTGTATCACTGAACCGAAATAACCTTCCGTTCCAGCCATGTCTATCTCATGAGATATAAAGTCTTTACCCAATGTATTGAAGGGAGATATAGGTCCCACCCATCTTATAATGAATCCTTTCTTATGTGTGCCACATAGTCATAAAACATACATCATCGCATAACACAAGTAACAAAAATGGGATTCTTGAAACATAATGACATCACAAATCAATTCATATAAAATAAAGGAATTCATAAAAGTAATTCCATCACAACATGATCAAATCAATGTAATAATAGGGATAAACATATAACCCTTTATTATCTTAGATGGAAAATAATTTTGATAAAACACTTGAACTCCATTCTTGAGGAAAATATCCTTTCTTCTTAAAAAACATTTTTCCTTTCATAACATATCATACAACTTTAAAACAAATGAAGTTGATTAAAAATAAACTTGAAAACTTGTAAAGGAAGCTTCTTTGAAGTAATGTTTTAAAAATCCATTCATGCCGTATAAGTTAAAAAAAAACATTCTTCGTACTTTTGTCGGAAAAGTCAAAAAGTACCTCGTACGGAAAAATGACAAAAGATTCCTTTCATATTCTTTACTAAAAACTCAACTAAGGGTAAAATTGGATTTAAACTATTGCAAGTGGATGGAAACAATATTACATATTGAGGGAACATGGATGTGGATGATAAAATACACCCCATTAAATACTTACGAATAAACAATCTCGGATAAAAATGAGATTGTGATATTTCCCTTACCTTAGGTCCGATTTGCTTTGTTCGTGTCCGAAGCTCCTGTATAATGGTTTAAATAATGTTATTGACTTATTCCAGAATCATACATATTGATATGATATCATATATGGTCATATTATTATCTTCTTGTTATTAATATTTCATTGTTACATGTTACTCGGGTCTTTATAACTTTTTGTTCTTATGCGTGTTTTGTCGAATAAATTCTTATTCTTATCTTTAGGTTATAGATAATTCATTTCCAGAATGGTATTAGTGTAGTATATACCATATTTATTAATTCAATTCATTTATATAATCATTATGAAATGAAGATCATGTAGAACGAGTCGCATCACATCGTGGAGACGGTATTCCGTACGTACGCACGAGTGATGATATCGTTCCTATGATCGTGGAATTGTATTGGAGTATATATATATATATTATTTCAGTATCAATATTACTTCATAATAATCATATATAGTTACTCATTACACCATTATACCCATCCTTGTAAGGTGATGGTGGAAAATAGATTACACCACGGCGTGGAGACGGTATTCCGTACGTACGCACGCGCGGTGATTTCATTTTTTCCGTAGGATGGATAGAAGGTGAATTAGGGTTGTTTCATATTTATAATAACATATCAGTATGTAAGTAATAATGATGTTATTACTTTATCATGAAACAACTAAAGGAGAAGAAGTTGAAGAAGAATGAAATTGAAAAGATCGGTAATGGATATTACCTCTTCTTTGGAACGCCTCTTTGAATCCTCCACTTAAGGAACTAATATTGGTCTTTGGAGAAGACCAGGACCTCTAGGATTATTCTAGGGAAGTGGAGAGGAGAAAATGGCAGGGGATGGCCGAGCTTGAGGGCTCAATTTGGTGTGAGGAGGAGGGGGAGGAGGTGCCCTTTTATAAGGGAGGAGAGGGGCACCTTAGGAATATCTCAAAATATTATTTTATATTAAAGTCAAAATCGGATTATAATGGTTCCAAAGGGTCTTATTTAGAAGCTAAAGTGGGGATGGGTCGAAATCCTATCAACCAATAGGATTTAGACAAGTTTAGGTTATTATTTTAACCTTATCAATTAGATTTAACTCTAAGTTAAATAATTTAACTTTTACCGTGTCTTTTTGTTTTCTTACACTATATGGTTAATACACTTACTATAACATGCCAAAAGAACCCCAAATTGTTTATTATTAATATATATATCCTTATCTAAGTCATTTGGCCGAACCTTATATTTTTAGGAATAAAATAACAATTAATAATATAATATTTTATTTAAAAACTATTTTGTGTCAATTTTGACACTATTTGATATATGATTTTTGTGAAAGACATAACAGAATTATATGTTCGAAACAAGTTGATTAAATCAACATTAATATATCATAGTAACATATAAAATTAGTGTAATTCATAAAAAGTCTCAAATTACATTTATTTTGGTGTTTATAACATCAATTATGTCAATATTTCATTAATAAGATAATTACTGCATCATCATTGTGTCATAAATAAATTAAATTATTTAATGTCTAAAAATTAAAAATAAAATACCCTTATGTAGGAAATCTTTTTAGCTTTCTAATGAATATTTATAGTCGAATTTATCTTATGTATAACCCCATATTAAAAATGATTTACTTATTAAACTTTGATTTTAACTATTTTAACCCTTCTTTAAATAAATTAATAATAAATGTCCTAATCTAATCCAAGTGGGCCTAAATGGTCATATTTTATTCCTAAGTTTGTTTTTGGTCGAATTACACTTGTCCAATAGAATTAGGACATGTTTTAGGGTAATATTGATATCATATTTACCCTTAGTTACCCTATTTACTATTAACCAAAAAATTATTTTCATCTCATTGAACCACATTTTAGTCCTTGATATTAACCGTGTCTCTCGGATTTTTGAAATTCCATTCACAGAAGCGGTAAAATTAAGTTTTATGCAAAATTCAGTTTTTAACCTACCACTTAGTGGTTTCACTATTCATCAAAAATTGAAAGTTTTCAGAAAAATACCAAAATTTCACCCTAGGCTAATTTCGATATTCTGAGTCCAAAAATGAAGTCCATTTTGAAAAATAAAATTTATAAAATTTCAAAAAGTGGTTATTACTATTCATAACGGCTAGTTTTAATAGCATATTATTGTTTAGTGAAACTCGGTATTGCGTACGACGCAAGCTATCGAGGAAGGTCGTGATTGCGTGTAAAGCAAGCAAAGCAAGTGTTGTGTAGAAAAAGATTCCTTTGATGATTTATAAACAAAATATTACTCATAAAAATCTCGGGTGTTACACCATAGGTACACGACATGTACTAGAAAAGGTAACACCGACCCGTGTTGTTAGTGACATGGCCTACGTACCCAGGTTAAACTACACAGCATGTTCTAGAAGGACACGATGTGTACTAAGAGGCCCCATCCATCCCATGTTGTTAGCTACACGGACGACCACATGACTGACACTACACGGAGTGTGCTAGACGGATACAGCATTTACGAGAAAAGATAACACTGACACGTGTTGTTAGTGAAAATGTCGGGTAAGTGGGTCAGACTACATGGTGTGTTCAGGATAGACTCGACATGTATAACTTAAGGTTCCTCCATCCCTATTGTCGATCACATGGGCGGTCACATGGTCTATGCTATATGGCATGGCCAACCAGTACACAACGTGTTCCTGCAAGCAATTACCTATCATGCTTCTCTGGCCACACGGCATACAACACGGTTTGAGACTACAAGGCGAGTATAAAGTCTACACGTCATGTATATAATTTTTATCATTTCTTCCTGAACAGAAAAGTACATGGTTTATAGTCAAACAAACCGGGTGTGAGGAATAAATCCTAGTAGGCAACCACTAAAGGCCAGTGCCCAACTATCAGTGAAAATGTGCAACATGAGTGTGAAATAATAAAATGAAGTAAACTAGGCAGTACTCAAAAGTTTCTATCTCTACCAGTTATATTGCCATTTTAATAATTATTTATCAATTCCAAGATTGTATTTCATCTTGGCAGGTACGACATTAGAAATCACCACAGTGACTATTCAAAGTAAATGTTGTCCACAAACATGCTAATACTTACCCTTTGTCAAGAAAAATCGAATCCCGCAGATGACTGCCCACATGCATACCAAATATTTCCCACATGAATACAATATATTGCCTGTAGGCGCAGATGTTACTGCCCACATGCATAAGAAACATTGCCCACATGAAAAATAAAACACTTCCCTCAGTCTAATCAAACCACTGCCCTCAGACATTGTATAAGTGAACAAGTAACCAGGCCGTGCCCAATGCAAAAAAAAGCAATCATATATTTTTCCTCTCAGGAAAACTCCGAACTTGCTACAATCACGGCATTCCCATGGGTATCCTACCCAAATAGCTAAACAAGGGAAACAGACCCATGGGGTGGCCCTAGATCAAAGCAACGAACCCCAAAAGTAGTTTACATTAATTCATGAAATCACCTATGAAATTCAAGGAATCTCAACAGTCGAGGTCTCAACCACATGACACCTCGAACATGGGTGCATGTCACAATGATATACAAAATCAACTCGACGGTTGAAATTAAACACAAGACCACTTGCCTCGATCTCCTCTGATCGATATACATGAAATGCGCCTCCTAAAACAACAAATAACAACGTAGAACTGATAAAAACAACTACACGTTCAAACATAAATAACATACCCCTGGGAAGGAATTGTAAGGAAAGACTCAAGGAGATGGAAGGACATACCTATGCAGTCCAAACGATATCATTAGTGGAAGAATCAAATTCACGGTGAGCATTTGGGTGCTCCTACAAGCCTTGGCCGCCTCTCCTAGTGCTCTTATGGAGTTTTCTTCCTCCTTTGCCAAATGGGGAGGATACTGCTTGTTTTTAACAAAAAAACATAACTACACGGTCTGTACACTAAAGGACATGGCATGAACTTTCTATTTAACTGTTCAATGGTGGAAACTCTCAACCACCTTAATGTTCACCTGTTGAATGATTACATGGTGTGTAATACTAAGTACACGACTTGTACTGTCTGTTTTAGAGTTGATCTAGCGGATACTCTCCACCGCCTTACTATTCACTTGCTGACTGATTACACGTTGTGTATTACTTAGTTCACGATGTGTAGTTAATTTTTTCACCCTGGATCGCCGATAAGACTACACGCCTTGTATTCTCATCCCACACGGGAAAAGTACACGGGGTGTAGAATAGTACACAACATTTACCCATAAATTTTGGATTATCCCCCCATTTTCCTTATTTTATCAAAAACACTAAAGGAAAAAGAAATGAATAAACCTGTACCTCAAGAATGTGAACCGGGTTATTAAAATTTTAATCCCATAAGGGTATCTTTCACTACCCCTAATGTGTGTGTCTATCTATTCCAACAGGAGTGGGATTCTTGTTCAAGCTTAAAAGAGACACCTATTCCTAATTTTTTATTTATTTTAATCCATATATCATTTCATTTTCCATAGGCTAATAAATATTTCCTTGGGTGTGAGTTACCTCCCAGGGTTAAAGAGTTTCATGATTAGTTCTTAAAATTCTTATCAAGTTATCCCCAAATAAAGGTATTGATTTTTTACAAATATCAAATTTCATATATGTAGAATATTTCCTTACCTTTAGATTTTATACCTCTAGAAGAGATATAAGATTAAAGTATACAATAAATTTTTTTGGAGTCTAAGGGTTTCATTTTCCTTAATCCTCATGGTCTTCCCGAGTATTATTCACTAAATGGGTAATAAAATTCTCTGATTATTTTTCAATTATCGAAAGTTGAACTAGGTAATTATTGTTAATAAGTATTTCTTAACCCATATAGTTGTATTGGTTAATTGTTTAATGGGTGAAAGGTTGTTCTCAAAAACTGATCGTTGGGAAAGTTATCACATCCTATGGGTAAAGAAATCTGATGTTCTTAAGATGGATATTTGGAACATATATGTGAATTATTGGTATCTTGTAATTATTTTTGACATAGAAAATTCTCATAAAGTGTTATATAATTGTTTAAATAGATATTCCATCATCAGTTAGTATCTTTTATTATAGTGTTTATTGATGACATCTTAGTTTATTCTGAGATAGATGATGAACATGGTTAGCAATTTAGAATTGTACTTGGAATTCATTATGACCATCGTCTCTATGAGAAGTATATAAATTTAGATTTTTGATTTAGAAAGTTATGTTTCCGATAATTGTACTGTTTTAAAAGGGAACTATAGAGAATCATGATTAGGTGACCGTCATTATGTCTCAAGGATAATGGAATAATAATTAAGAAATAAAGCATTATTGGATTAGTGGGTTATACCAGTGATTCATCAAATATATCAAAAATATTGAATCTCTTTCAATCTCAATCAGTAGAAACGAAGTGATATTTTTGTGAATCTCAATGCATTAAGGTTCTATTCCAGAGTTAAATCAGTATTTTATACCAACCCCTCACATTATTTTTGAAATCACCAATTGAGTCTCTGTGATTTTTTGTGATGCTTAATGTGTGGGAATGAGGGTATCATTATTCATGATATTTATCTAGTAAAATATATCATAAAAAATATTTAACTCAGGAGTGATATTATCACATTAAATATATATAACGGTTAACCATGATACAAAGACTAAAATATTGGTTAAATTATTTTTCGGTGAGAAATTCTTAGTCTACACTGACCAATAAATATTGAGTTACTAGTAATCATAGAAAGATCAAAACACGAGGAAGATGAAATTGGTGTTGTATATAATTTTTTTTACTTTAAACCTTCTTAAATATTTTTCAAGTAGTTTCCTTTTCGGATTCCCTTACCCAGAAGGTTCAACCTCATCTTTTGAAAGATATGTATAATGAATAGAATATCTTTGGTGTCTAGGTTGACTTTTTATAGAATAGAATGATGAATATAGTATTGTTATCCTTGATATGAGGCTATTGAATACTTATCTCCTTCGGAAGAAATAAAATAATAAATTAAATGATGTTGTTTCATGTCAACTTTGGGAAGATATATATGGTGTCGGTTCTTCCTACAAGTGGTCTCTTATGGTTTAAGGAACTATACACTTTAGAAATGGTTCTGTAGTTCATTACTATATAAGTAAGGTAGTGATAGAGGACTACCATCAATCCCAATGTGTCCTAAATCAAGGAATAAAAAAAATTATAATATTATTCAATAGTATTAGATTTCAGTTATGAGGATTTTTATGAAAAAATGGTCATGGAATTCAACTATTTCTATCAATTTATGATATAGAGTGTGAGATAACATGGTTAAGAGAATGTTTACAATCATAAATAAGTATACCTATTATTATATTAGGGACCATTTGATTCATTTGCAAATAATGTACTATTATAACACTCTTGGTTTCACGATAACTTTCCTAGAGATGATGTAATTTCATGATAATAAATACATACTTAATTTAATTACATTTCATAATAATAATATCATTATTTTGTTGTGCCAAGATCAATTTCCAATTCATTTCTTATTCCATGAAATGAAGATAATTTTTGCATTCCTAAAGAACTAAAATATCATGAGATCCATAGAATGATAGGTTAATCTGTCAATCTTAACAGCAGAAAAAAATTGTTAACACATGTTATCCAATATGAATAAATATTCATATGGAAAGATAAAAAATAAATCACTAAAACCTCGTACAAATTTCAATGTAAGAAATTTCATAAATGGTTACCTTTATAATCATTCCAAAACATTTAATTCCAAAAAATTCTAAACAAGGTCACATAATTTTCAAAATCAACTTGTCATTAATCTCATAGAAAACAAGATGTTGCACTTAATTTTGATACACCAAACATGTTATTACTATGATCACGTATTCTCTTGAAATAAGTTAATAACCTAAATTACCATAAAACATTAGTGAAAACAAACATGATATTAATATATAACTCTTTCAAATTACCATAAATCGAAAAGTTATTTAAAATAAATTCATGAATCATAAACCACTTCTTTATCATATCAGTTCCAACGTCAACTATTGTATCTTTAACACCCCGAGATTTTATGAAAAATATTTTTATAATTTCATTAATGTCTTGTGTTGTACGCTACACCAAAAGGAGCTTACACAACATGCATCCTTGACTTGCCTTGCATTACACACAATCACGACCTTCCTCGATAGCATGTGTAGTACGCAATACCGAGTTTCACTAAACAACGATATGCTATTAAAATATTATTAAAACTAGCCGTTATGAATACTAATAACAACTTTTTGAAATTTTGTAATTTTTATTTTTCAAAATGGACTTCATTTCTGGATTGGGAATATCGAAATTATCTTAGGGTTAAATTTTGGTACATTTTGGATAACTTTCATTTTCTGATGAATAGTGAAAATTACTAAATTTTAATTAAAAACAACCTTTTTAATCGAAATAATTAATAGTGATAAATTATTAATTTGAGTGGTTTTAAATTATATTTAGAATATATTTTTACAATTTAATAAAATGTTGGTCATTGGAGGTAATTTTACATTTAAACTAGACGTAAACAAGTGTCAATATTTTGGTAGTTATTATCTCTTAAAAACACGCTATTTGTTTTGACGACGGAAATTAATTTTTAAATTCATTAATGCAGTTGATATGTTTTGAATTTGGTAAAATAGACATCATTTTTGAGTTCATAATATCAAATATAGCTTAGGCCTGATTTTTGGTATTTATCTGGAAACATTCATTTTTTTGATGAATAGTGAAACCACTAAGTGGTAGTTAAAAAAATGAATTTTTCATAAAACATAATTTTACCGCTTCTTTGAGTGGAATTTCAAAAATCCGAGAGACATGGTTGATGTCAGTAAGTAAAATATGGTTCAATGAGAGGAAAATAATTTTTGGTGAATAGTAACGTTTTACTTTTTTTACCACGGTTAAAAGTAAATAGGGTAATTAAGGGTAAAAATGATATTATTATTACCCTAACACAAGTCCTAATTCTATTGGACAAGTGTAATTAGAACAAAAACAACCTTTAGAATAAAATATGACCATTTAGGCCCACTTGGATTAGATTAGAACATTTATTATTAATTTATTTAAATAAGGGTTAAAATAGTTAAAATCAAAGTTTAATAACAAAATCATTTTTAATATGAGGTTATACATAAGATAAATTCGACTATAAATATTAATTAGAAATATAAAAAGATTTCCTACATAATGGTATTTTATTTTTAATTTTTAGACATTAAATAATTTAATTTATTTATAACACAACGATGATGCAGAAATTATCTTATTAATGAAATATTGACATAATTGATGTTATAAATTCCCAAATAAATGTAATTTTAGACTTTTTATGACTTAAACTAATTTTATAGGTTAATATGACATGTTATTGTTGATTTAAGTAACTTGGTTCTAACTTATCATTCTTTTATGAATTTCATAAAAATCATGTACCAAATAGTGTCAAAATTGACATAAATTAGTTATAAAAACAAATATTATATTATTAATTGTTATTTTCTTCCTAAAAATCTAAGGATCGGCCAAATGACTTAGATAAGGTTATATATATTAATAATAAACAACTTGGGGTTCGTTTGGCCTGATATAGTAAGTTTATTAACCATATAGTGTAAGAAATCAAAAAGACACGATAAAAGTTAAATTATTTAACTTAGAGTTAAATCTAATTGATAATGTTAAAATAATAACCTAAACTTGTCTAAATCCTATTGGATGAGAGTATTTCGACCCATCCCCACCTTAGCTTAGAAATATATCAATTCTGAGCTATTTGAAACTGAACTTTACTTTATAATAAAATAATATTTTTAGTTTTCCCAAAGGGGCCCCTCTCCTCCCTTATAAAAGGGCACCTCCTCCCTCTCCTCCTCACACCAATTTGAGCATTCAATCTCGGCCAACCCCTGCCTAAATCTCTTCTCCACTTCCCTAGTATCATCCTAGAGGTCCTGGTCTTCTTCAAAGATCATCCTTAGTTCTTTAAGTGGAGGATAAGAAAAGGCGCGTCAAAAAGAGGTAATATCCATTACCGATCTTTTTCAATTTCATTCTTCTTCAACTTCTTCTTATTTAGTTCTTTCATGATAAAGTAATAACATCATTATTTCTTATATACTGATATGTTATTATAAATATGAAACAACTCTAATTAACCTTCTATCCATCCTACGGAAAAAGGAAATCACCGCGCGTGCGTACGTACGGAATACCGTCTCCACGCTGTGGTGTAATCTATTTTCTGCCACCACCTTAATTGGATGTGTATAATGGTGTAATGAGTAACTATATATGATTATTATACAGTTATATTGATACTGAAATATTATACATACACTTCAACACTAGTTCACGATCATGAGAACGATATCATCGCTCGTGCGTACGTACGGACTACTGTCTCCACGACGCGATGAGATTCATTCTCCATGTTAACCATTTAAGAATGATTATAAAGTATATATAAGCAATAATAATGAAATATATGACATTATAAAGCTACTGGATTTATGTATATATGTATTTCATCTACTTACTTCCATTCAAGACTATAAGGAAAGGAAAACAGCTTTCATGCGTACGTACGGACTACCGTCTCCATGAACGGTGTGTTTCATTTCATTTATCTATCTATTATATATATATATAAACTGAATATATATGATATATAAATCATGTTTTATATTCTGGAAGTAAGTAAATCATGATATATGTAATAATAATTTCAAGAACAACATGTCCAAACACCTACGATAAATGTAACGATTTTACCCAAAACGCTTCTTTAACATGGAATTTACAAAATGAAGGGTAATATAAAGTCATAAGTGAACCATATATGATATCATAACAATGAATATGATTATGTAATAAGTTAATGACATTATTTAAATCATTATACAGGATATTCGGACACTTATGAAGCAAATCAGACTTAAGGTAAGGGAAAATATCACATTCTCATTTTATCCGAGATTGTGTATACTTTGGTATTTACTAGGGTGAATTTTATCATCCACATCCATGTTTACTCAATATTTAATATTATTTCCATCCACCTACAATTTTTTAAATCTAATTTTACCCTTCGGTGAGTTTTTAGTAAAAGATATGAAAGGAATCTTTTGTCGTTTTTCATACGAGGTACTTTTTGACTTTTCTGACAAAAGTATGAGAAGAATGTTTTTTTAACTTATACGGCATGAATGGATTTTTAAAACATTATTTCCAAGAAGATTACTTTAAAAGTTTTCAAGTTTATTTTTAATCAACTTCGTTTAGTTTAAAATTGTATGACATGTTAAGAAAGGAAAACGTTTTTTGACTTTGAAAGGATATTTTCCTCATGAATGGAGTTCAAGTGTTTTATCATAATTATTTTCCATCTAAGATAATAAAGGGTTCTGTTTTTATCCCTATTATTAAATTGATTTGAGTATGTTGTGATTGAATTATTTTTATGAATTCCTTTATATTATATGAATTGTTTTATGATGTCACGATGTTTAAGATTCCCATTTTTATTACATGGGTTATTCTATGATGTATGGTTTATGATTTTGTGGAACACATAAGAATGATATCATTATAAGATGGCTGGGACCTATATCTCCCTCGAATTCATTGGGTAAAGATTTTATATCTCATGAGATAGACATGGCTGGAACGGTAGGTTATACCGGTTCAGTGAAACAGGACTGAAACGAGGGTGACTCGGTTCAGAAATGGACTTTGTCCACTAAGATAGTCTTGGAAATGAGTCTTGACTAATAAGATATGATTCTCTATGATTATGTGTGTATGCCACAATGTTTCATGTTTTATGTTAGGATTATTGGGATTTCATTTCACTACTATGATTTATCCCATGTTATGAAATTATTCTCTCTTTTGCAGGTTAAGATTTCCAAAATGTTATGTTCTTATGAATATGATGTGATTGATATTTATTTTTTTTACCCTTACTGAGCATTTGAGATCACCCTTTTATGTTTTCTTTTCACAAGGATATAAAGAAAGGTATTAGGTATTAAAAAAAAGGAAGATCTTTATGGGACATGTTGAAGATCTTTCACCACGATTAGAAGATTATATTCTGATTTTCCAATGACACTAAACTATTACGATCATTGTGTGTGTGTTTTTGTTATGTAATAAGTATTATGCAAAAGTAATGTAATGTCCATGTACGTCAGGCTTCGGGTCTTTACAGCTGATATCAAAGGAAAGGATTAGTCAACCTTTGGAAACTACGATGCGAAAACGTTAGTGAGATCCCTAGAGATATTTCTAAGGTCTGTCTAGGGATGTCCTTACGGATAAGTATATGTATAGGATATAGTCCTAGAACTATGGTAACGATATTAGAATTTAACCTAAGATGTTAGATATTAAGGGTACTCCCCCTTTATTATGTTGTTTTCCCTAGCATGATTTTTTCCTCTCACACTATTCTTTGTGGGTTTTAGACGATGGCTAGAACCCGAAGGAACCGTGTTGATCAATGTAATGGACAATGCAATGATTGTCCTCCTGAACAAACAAATGTTATGGGAGATGGAGTGCAAAATCTTATTGCTATACTTACACAAGCTATGAATCATTCTTGACTTCCAAATGAGTAGAGAAGGGAACACTATTCTATTGAGTCCTTCATGAGGCAACATCCACCTTCTTTCAGTGGGCCTTCCGATCCACTTGTTGCTGAACAATGGATCAGTACCACTGAAAAGATATTTTCAGTTTTTCAATGTTCTGAACATGATAAAGTAATCTTAGTAGTATATCATTTGGAAGGTGAAGCTGATAAATGGTGGAATCATATCAAGAATACGAGGCCAAGAGATGAAATTGAGTCCATGTAATGGGATGAGTTCAAGAACTTGTTTTTCAGTAAGTACTTTCCTTGTATTCTTCGAACAAAGATGGAAAAGGAATTTCTTTGAGCTGAAGAAGAAGGATGATGAATCTGTTGGTATATACGAAGCGAATTTTACAAGACTTGCAAGGTATGCATCTGGCATTATCATCCGACCTGAAAGTAAAGTTGATCGATTTTTCAGTGGCTTAAAACCAAGTCTTCGAAGGGCATTAGCTATAAGAGACTTCAGTAGCTATGAAGAAATTGTGCGTTGTGCTATAAAGGTAGAAATGGATGTTGGTGTTACATATCCATCTCATGGTTTTGACAAGAAACGAAATATGTATTTCAAGGAGAAATCTCAGAATAATGGTGAAAAGAAGATGAATGTTTCCTTATTCTCAGAGTGTGGAAAGAAGCATGGTGGAGATTGTCTTAAGGGGACATGTAAATGTTTCAAATGTGGAAAGGATGGTCATCGGGCATTTGAATGCCACAATGATGGGAATAAGATTTCTAATGATGCAAACAAAGGAAGGTATACACAGAATGAACCTACTACACTTCTATGCTTCAAGTGTAAGGGAATGGGGAATTATGCTAATAAATGCCCTAATCCAACGGTTAGTGATGATCGACATGGGCAACCACGTAAGGAAAAGGACAAAGGGAAGTCACATGCGATCACCATTGGTGATATTGAATATGATAACGATGTGGTGGAATGATTAAGTGTTTATGTAATGGGATTACAAAATAATGTTGTATATAGTATCGTGGAATATTGGAATATTTATGTATTGGCCTACTGTGGTTTTCAATAATTTTATGGTACCGGTAACCATGGAAAGTGATTGAGATATTTTTGGAAAAAAGATGATATGCGCATAATGAAGGGAAAACGAGAAAATGAAATATTTGACAGTATTCATGAGCTCATTATTGATATAAGGACTAAGTGATATCATGGTTTGGGTATATAGAATTTTGAGGATTTTGGTATGTGGAAAGTGTTAACTTTTAACTGTATTCATGTTTTCACTAAGGTTCAATGGGTTTTCAAGAGAATACATGATTAAGGCCTTTGAATGTTTGGAATGTGACCATCAAGACATATCTTATGATATATGGGGATCAACGATGGTATTAAATCTCTGGTAATCGTTTTCACTATATTACGAGAGTGGACTGCAGTATTATGGATAAGCCTAAATATTGGAATGGATTATATTGGACATAAGTTAGTATTGTTTAAGGATAGAAGTTTTTTCAATATTATTGATGGGATGTTATAGTAATATAGTTTTAGAAAAAGGACAACCTGCAGGACGGGTGACAGCCCATCGCGTCGGACAAGGCCGTGGGAATCGAACCCACAACCGAAGTGCGACTAGCCTTTATTGCCTACCAATGGCCTACAAGATGTCCCTGTTTAGTAGAAGCTAGTTTTATTCTATTAAGCAGTATGATATATGATGTATAAGTCAATTTTAGGAACCATATATCATTAATCTCACTATAGATGGACTTATGTATTTTTTGATAACTTCTATAACCTTTTGTTTGAGACAGATGGAATGAACCATCATTCTATCACATGATTTGCTAACAAATCATGAATGACAAATTCAACTTCATTTATTTAATAGATGAAGTGGAAATTGTCCAAAGAACGACCAACGGTGAGACTATACCAAAATCACGAAAGTATTTCTTCTAATTTCATCAAATTTAGGGAAATGATCTTGAAAACCAAAAATGTTGTCCTAGTGATCTTATATCTGATGAATCAGATGGTACCCTAGATCATCACAAATTTATGGCTTTTCGATTGTTGGCTTTTTCATAGCCATGTTCTCTACCACTCTCCATCAGAAAATGATGGTTAGATTTCTCTTCCATATCCTTATTTTCACCTACGTGGAAACCCAGTGATTAGTTTATTTGGGTAACCGTTACGTTTCATACTTTTGTTTTTAAAGGTTTTTTTGGTATTCCATTTTACGATGTGGGTTTCTATTAAAGAAACTTTCTAATAGTAAACCATTTATAACCCCGACGAATTTTGAGGGCGAAATTCATTTTAAGGGGGGTAGAATGTAACACCCCGAAATTTATGAAAAATATTCTTTTTAATGTCATTAATGTCTTGTGTTGTACTCTACACCAAAAGGAGCTTGCACAACATGCATCCTTGACTTGCCTTGCATTACACGCAATCCCGACCTTCCTCGATTGCGTGTGTAGTACGCAATACCGAGTTTCACTAAACAATGATATGCTATTAAAATATTATTAAAACTAGCCGTTATGAATAGTAATAACCACTTTTTGAAATTTTTAATTTATAATTTTCAAAATGGACTTCATTTCTGGATTCGGAATATCGAAATTATCTTAGGGTAAAATTTTGGTACATTTCGGATAACTTTCATTTTCTGATGAATAGTGAAAATTACTAAATTTTAATTAAAAACAACCTTTTTAATCCAAATAATTTATAGCGATAAATTATTAATTTGAGTGGTTTTAAAGTATATTTATAATATATTTTTACAATTTAATACAATGTTGGTCATTGGATGTAATTTCACATTTAAACCAGACATAAACAAGTGTCAATCTTTTGGTAGTTATTATCTCTTAAAAACACGCTATTTGTTTTGACCACGAGAATTAATTTTTAAATTAATTAATGCAATTGATATGTTTTGAATTTTGTAAAATAGACATCATTTTTGAGTTCATAATATCAAATATATATTAGGCCTAATTTTTGGTATTTTTCTGGAAACTTTCATTTTTTTGATGAATAGTGAAACCACTAAGTGGTAGTTAAAAAATGAATTTTTCATAAAACATAATTTTACCGCTTCTGTGAGTGGAATTTCAAAAATCTGAGAGACACGGATTATGTCAGTAAGTAAAATGTGGTTCAATGAGATGAAAATAATTTTTGGTGAATAGTAACTTTTTACTTTTGTTTACCACGGTTAAAAGTAAATAGGGTAATTAAGGGTAAAAATGATATTATTATTACCCTAACACGTGTCCTAATTCTATTGGACAAGTGTAATTAGAACAAAATTAACATTAGTAATAAAATATGACCATTTAGGCCCACTTGGATTAGATTAGAACATTTATTATTAATTTATTTAAAGAAGAGTTAAAATAGTTAAAATCAAAGTTTAATAACTAAATCAATTTTAATATGAGGTTATACATAAGCTAAATTAGACTATAAATATTAATTATAAATCTAAAAAGATTTCCTACATAATGGTATTTTATTTGAAATTTTTAGACATTAAATAATTTAATTTATTTATGACACAACGATGATGCAGTAATTATCTTATTAATACTATATTGACATAATTGATGTTATAAATACCCAAATAAATCTAATTTGAGACTTTTTATGACTTATACTAATTTTCTAGGTTAATATGACATGGTATTGTTGATTTAAGTAACTTGGTTCGAACTTATCATTCTTTTATTAATTTCATAAAAATCATGTACCAAATAGTGTCAAAATTGACATAAATTAGTTTTTAAAACAAATATTATATTATTAATTGTTATTTTATTTTTAAAAATATAAGGATCTGAAAAATGACTTATATAAGGTTATATATATTATTAATAAACAACTTGGGGTTCGTTTGGCTTGATATAGTAAGTTTATTAACCATATAATGTATGAAAGAAAAAAGACACGGTAAAAGATAAATTATTTAACTTAAAGTTAAATCTAATTGATAAGGTTAAAATAATGACCCAAACTTGTCTAAATCCTATTTGATGAGATTATATAGACCCATACCCACCTTAGCTTCGAAATATATCAATTTGGAGCTATTTAAAAACGAACATGACTATATAATAAAATAATATTTTTAGTTTTCCCAATGGTTCCCCTCTCCTCCCTTATAAAAGGGCACCTCCTCCCTCTCCTCTTCACACCAATTTGAGCATTCAAGCTCGGCCAACCCCTACCTAAATCTATTATCCACTTCCCTAGTATCATCCTAGAGGTCCTGCTCTTCTTCAATGTACATCCTTAGTTCTTTAAGTGGAGGATAAGAAAAGGCGCGTCAAAAAGAGGTAATATCCATTACCGATCTTTTTCAATTTCTTTCTTCTTCAACTTCTTCTTCTTTAGTTGTTTCATGATAAAGTAATAACCTCAGTATTTCTTATATACTGATATGTTATTATAAATATGAAACAACTCTAATTAACCTTCTATCCATCCTATGGAAAAAGGAAATCACCGCGCGTGCGTACGTACGGAATATCGTCTCCACGCCACGGTGTAATCTATTTTCCACCACCACCTTAATTGGATGTGTATAATGGTGTAATGAGTAACTATATATGATTATTATAATGTGATATTGATACTGAAATAGTATACATACACTTCAACACAAGTTCACGATCATGAGAACGATATCATCGCTCGTGTGTACGTACGGACTACCGTCTCCACGACGCGATGAGATTCATTCTCCATGTTAACCATTTAAGAATGATTATAATGTTTATATAAGCAATAATAATGAAATATATTACATTATAAAGCTACTGGATTTATTTATATATGTATTTCATCTACTTTCTTCCATTCAAGACAATAAGGAAAGGAAAACAGCGTTCATGCGTACGTACGGACTACCGTCTCCATGAACGGTGTGTTTCATTTCATTTATCTATCTATTATATATGTATATACTGAATATATATGATATATAAATCATGTTTTACATTCTGGAAGTAAGTAAATCATGATATAAGTAATAATAATTCCAATAACAACAAGTCCAAACACCTACGATAAATGAAACGATTTTACCCAAAAAGCTTATTTAACATGGAATTTACAAAAGAACGGATAATTTAAAGTCATAATTGAACCATATATGATATCATAACAATGAATATGATTCTGTAATAAGTTAATGACATTATTTAAATCATTATACAGGAGATTCAGACACTTACGAAGCAAATCGGACTTAAGGTAAGGGAAAATATCACAATCTCATTTTATCCAAGATTGTTTATACTTTGGTATTTACTGGGGTGTATTTTATCATCCACATCCATGTTTTCTCAATATGTAATATTATTTCCATACACCTATAATTGTTTAAATCTAATTTTACCCTTCGGTGAGTTTTTAGTAAAAGATATTAAAGGAATATTTTTTCGTTTTTCGTACGAGGTACTTTTTGGATTTTCCGACAAAAGTACGAGAAGATTGTTTTTTTAACTCACACGATATGAATTGATTTTTAAAACATTATTTACAAGAATATTCCTTTACAAGTTTTCAAGTTTATTTTTAATCAACTTCTTTTAGTTTAAAATTTTTTGACATGTTAATAAAGGAAAATGTTTTTTTAATTTGAATGGATATTTTCCTCAAGAATGGAGTTCTTGTGTTTTATCAAAATTATTTTCCATCTAAGATAATAAAGGGTTATGTTTTTATCCCTATTATTACATTGATTTGATTATGTTGTGATGGAATTATTTTTATGAATTCCTTTATATTATAAGAGTTGTTTTATGATGTCACGATGTTTAAGATTCCCATTTTGATTACATGGGTTATGCTATGATGTATGGTTTATGATTTTGTGGCACACATAAGAATGGTATCATTATAAGATGGGTGGGAACTATATCTCCCTCTAATGAATTGGGTAAAGATTTTATATCTCATGAGATAGACATGGCTGGAACGTTAGGTTACACCGGTTCCGTGAAACAAGACTGAAACGAGGGTGACTCGGTTCAGAAATGGACTTTGTCCACTAAGATAGTCTTGACAAAGAGTCTTGACTAATAAGATATGATTCTCTATGATTATATGTGTATGCCACAAAGTTTCATGTTTTAAGTTATGATTATTGGGATTTCATTTCAATGCTATGATTTATCCCATGTTATGAAATTATTCTCTCTTTTGCGGGTTAAGATTTCCAAAATGTTATGTTCTTATGAATATGATGTGATTGATATTTCTTTTTTTTTTACCCTTACTGAGCATTTGAGCTCACCCTTTTATGTTTTCTTTTCCCCAGGATATAAAGAAAGGTTTTAGGTATTAAAAAAAAGGAATATATTTATGGGAGATGTTGAAGATCTTTCACCACGATTAGAAGATTATATTCTGAGTTTCCAAAGACACTAAACTATTACGATCCTTATGTGTGTGTTTTTGTTATGTACTAAGTATTCCGCAAAAGTAATGTAATGTCCATGTACGTCAGGCTTCGGGTCTTTACAGTATCCCATTTATTTTATCACATTAAAAATATATATATTTAATTTTACTAACATCGTGAATATATTAAGGGCTGGGATTCCCATAATCATGTGCATTCTATAAATATCATCTGACTAGCTCAATAAATATTCATGGTTACCAGTACCATTGTGCATATCCCATTAATTTATTAAGAAAAAACTATAGTTGACAAATACATATGTTATTTATTATTCCATAATACCAGGATTTAATAATACAACATTAATCCTGAATTCCATTACACAAACAATTAGTTATTCCACTAGTTTGTGGTCATAATCCGCATTTCCAATAGCGATAACATGAAATTTACCTTAGTATTTTTATTCAAGAGGATTATAATGTCAATCCCCTTTATTAGCCCGCATATTTGGGAACTGGTTATCATAATTCCCATTTTTTCAGTTAATCACTAATGTTTGGCTGGTGCATTAGTTGGCATTCTCTTTTCCTTCATACCATTAACCATCATATTCATCACATTTTGACATTCATGAACATTATGTAATTCGTTTACCCATTTAAATAACCTCTCAGTTTTTTTGAAACACTTATCTATATGTTTTCACACATTTCAAGGATGTAGATGGATATAATTTCTTTTCACGATGAGTTTTATTCAAATTTTCAAAAGGCTTGATCCTTATTTTCTTATCAAAACCATCAGAATGGTGAGTATCTCCAATTTATGTATCCAAATTTAGAGAACAACTATCATTTTCATCATATCTATTAAAGTATCTTCTGAATAACGCCCTTTGAAGGTTTTCTTTTAATCCACTATAGAATTTGTGAATCTGAATCTCATTTTGGATGATAATTCTAGAAGGGTATCATAGAAGGAATATAAATTTTTCATCATAGGTTCAACTTATTCATCATCCAAATTCTTTATTTCATGTAATTATTTTTCCATTTTCATTTGATGAATTTGAGGAATGTACTTAATGAAAAATATGTTTTTCAATTCCTCCCATTCCATGGATCCAATTTGATCTTGTTGCCTCATATTCTTGATAAGATTCTACCACTGATCCTTTTCACCTTTCAAATCATAAAGAGATAAAATTACATTCTTGTGTTATAAATATTGGAGAACTGAAAATATATTTTAAGAGGTACTTTTCCATTACTCAACCACTAGTGTATTAGAAGTCCCACTGAATGATGGTGTGCCCTACTTCATGAGGGACTCAATAGAGTATTGTTATTTTATTTTCTCAATTCTATGTCCTACATGATTCATATCATTAAAAATTTATGTGAGCATGGAACAAAGATTTTTCATTCCTACTCCCATAATATTCGGTTAATCAAGAGTAAAATCATGAAAATGACTATCACATTCATCATTAATGCAGTGCCTTCAAGTTCGATCCATTGACTAAAACCTATAAAGCATAGTCTGAGAAATGATAATCATAGATATAGATCCATATAGTCAAGGGAAATAACTTAAAAAATTAATATACAAAACCATAGTTTTAATCCAAAGTTATTCATGATCATTAAGAAAAAACTAGGATTATATCATATAATTAGACATATGCTTACAGATATTATTATAGTCTACTCATCCTTGATTACAAAGTCAGACTAATCATTTCCTCTAATACCAGCAATAATGAGAAAAAATTATTGTAAATAAATATTACAACTTTTTTGTGGAATGTTTCATAAATTACAAAAAACACATGCCCAATGATTGTATTATTTTAGTGCCTTTAGAAACATGGACCTCAAACTTCTAGTATGGTAAATGATCTCTAATTTTTCTTAGAAATATCTCACCCTTTAGTGTTCTTGAATAATTTTTTTATTACATGGGGGGAAAGAAACGTATAAAAATGGTGATATCATATTACTATTAAGTGTAAAAATGTGAGATATAAATCATATCATAATCATAAATCAAAATTATATAAAACAAAATTCATAATGAAATCTTGTGTATTAATGATATTGATATAGTTTCATGGAATAAATCAGAGGAGTTCATAATGAATTAAATAACTTATTCCCTGAAATAATAACATAATACATGAAATTATCAAAGACACATAAGTAAAGAAATTCATTTCCATATCAGTTGATGATCATTTACTTAATCATCCTAGTGAAAAAATCCCTTTACAAAACAAGTTTCACCCCTAATTACAATAATTTATTACTGAACCAAGCTTACTGCCATTCCATTCCATTTTTACTGACCGACTTCAATTCCAATTTCATTCATGTCTATATCCTATGATATAATTCTTTAACCAATGAATTATTGTAAGATATATGTCCAATAGATCACATAATTAAAACCATACATATATGTTCCAAAGGAAAATAAATCATTCACCAAATGATAACTCATTGAATGATGTAGGTTTCATAAAAATAATTCAATCATTGCATGACCCATAAAAATGAAACAGTTTTCATAAATACCATTCCATAATAACCAAAAATAATCCATTGTAATAATAGGTATAATATTCTTGAAAGATATCCTCTTGAGAGGATATGTGAAATAAAATAATGTTATCATAAACTGAAATTAATTTTGACTGATCACATGAAAATATTTCTTAAATAACATTTCTATTATGATTTAAAAAAAATTTATATTCATAAAATGTCACGTTATTTTAAATGTAAAACATTTCATTGAAAATGAAATATTATGAATTTATGGTGAGATTTAAGGCATTAAGTAACCATTAAAGTGAAAAAATAAATACATGATATATATGTTAAAAAAATTCATTTTTTACTTATGTTGTAAAAGTAAGAAAGTTCCTCGTTTGGAAAATGACACAATTATTTCTTCCAAACCATTTAGTATAAATTCACACATCGGTAGAAATGAATTTCAAAAAAAAAAGAATAATGTTAAAAAAAATTGAATTTTTTTATGAAACATGGATATGGAACAGAAAAATTCCCCAGTACATACTTACATATAAACAATGTGGAATAAAAATTACATTTGAGAAATTAAACCTTACCACATTATAATAAATTAAATTTTTCGCCTAATGAATGAAGAAAGTTTACATGGATATGTTAATATTACAATATTCAGAATAATACTAATAGAAAATTCTTTGAAATTATATACACTACCCAAATGAAACAAGTAGCATGTAATGCATGTGTCCCTTAGAAATAAAAGAGTGAAAAAAATATCTTTCCTTAAGTATTGGATTATTTAATATAAATTAAAACCTATAATATAATAATCATAATTTTGTTATATATCCACCATATAACCATATTCTTATATATAATATCATATATGATTTACTTATCAATTTATATTACTCATTTATGAACAATTAACTGTTTGAGTAACATTTTTTGTAATAACCTTTTTTTCATTCATCATTTAACTTTTTATACTTGTTTCACTTAAATGAATCATAATTTCATAATTTCTATAATATTGATATAAATATCATAAATATATATTCCTTCTATATATTTTTAAATAAATTATAGTGATAGAAAAAATGCATCATTCATTGAGATGGTTGGTCATACGTATGCATGAATGATGTTTTAATTTTCTTGAAATATTAAATTTAAAAAAATTATATTATATTATATCATTAAATAATAAATTTTTATGTTTTATATAACATATATATTCATAAATTTGATTCAAATTACCAACCATTAGAAATATATATTAAAAACGAATCACTTCACATCGTGGAGTTGATAAGCCATTTATATGTACAAGCGACATTATCATTTACCAAAATATTTGGAAGTTAAATGATATACAATATATTATAATAATATAATTATAATTATGTCATAAAATTTATATATAAATATTCAAACCATCATAATTACAACTCAAAAAATATGTTGATGGAAAATGAATTTTATTGCAACGTGGAGATGAAAAGTTATACATATGCATGAGCAATACTTTCATTTCATATTCGATGTGAAAGTGGATGTATAGTTGTGTGTTGATAATAATAATAAAACTATAAAATATTTATATTTCTTAAGTTATTATTTTATGATATATAACATAAATTTTGAGGTTGTATTTAAGAGTATAAAAAGAGAGAAATCAGTTAGAGTGATTACAACTTCTTTGAAATGGATCATTTATATCTCCTATAAATGGTTATGGAGTTGGGTTTTTGGAAGGAAAGAAACCCTAAAATGTGGATATGGGAGTTTATAAGAGAATATTTTAGTTTTTGCTAGAGTTATAAGGATCAATTTTATGTGAATAAATGATGGAGGACGTTCCCTTTTTAAATTAAGGTGAGTGGCACTTTTGGAATTTTAAAAACATTTAGTTTATAATAAATTTTATATCCTTAAAAATACATGAAAAACCAGTTGTTTTAGAATATAATATGATATAGTTTTTTATTATCATCAACTACTAGGTGTTATACATTTTTGTTACTATTTGTACCTTATCATTTTGATTAAACCTTATTTAACCTATATAAATATTAACTAACGTGATGTGTTTTTCAATTCTAAAAGGTTGTAATTTTTACATTTTGGATATCAAATAGACCATAAATGTAAAATTTATAACTATATATATCATATTATTATTTTATATTTTTATATAGTATTAATTAATTTCAAATAATTTAACAAAATATTATTTTAATAAAATATAATAATTTTCAATTTTGAAAATTTTTTTTACATGGACTTTTAAAAATATCAATATAGATATTAAACATTAAAAAAAATTATTATATCACTAATATTTATATGTAATAGATAAAATAATTATATGAGATTATTTATTTCAAATTATATTTAATTTAATATTTGTATTAAAATTTATTTGATATTTTCTTAAAAAAATAATTGTTACATTATCGTTGTTTAATTATTATTATATCAATTTTTTCACTAAAATTTAAAAATAAAATACCATGATGAATGTATATATTCTATAAAGAATAAGAATATTTATAGTTAAATGTATCTTTTGGGTAGCCGAATATTAAAAATGAAAACGTATTTAGTACACGAATGTGACATATTTAAATTTATATTAAATAAAATATTATAAATATCATAACCTCATCTAAGTGGCCCAAAAACTAAATTAAAAGTATTAAGAAAATATTTTTTTAGTTAAAATGTTACATTTATATTCATTCGCAACATATCTTTTTCCCCATGTGGACACGTTTGGGAAATTTTAGATAAAGAAAATGACATTTTATAACATTCATTTGTTTCAATATTATATAAGTCATTTTTATGGAAAAGTGTGTATCAAACAATATAATTTAGATCCTTTGATGTTATGGGTTGAATTAAAATCATCCCATAAAATATTGGCATGTGTTAGAGTCATTCTAAAGTATTTATAAGTTTATTTCTAACCTAAATTACATAATTTACCAATTATTGTGGTATGAAAATTGAAGAAGGATACTATTCATATTGGAAAGAATATTACCTTAATTTGGCCATTTAAAAGCAATAAATTTTACATTATTTTAAAATTTTAAAATTACAATGTTGGAAAATAAAATGTAAAATAAAACTGGTTTGACGCCATGAAAACTAATTTTTTTTATGGAAAAAATACATTTTAGAATATAAAATGTATTAATAATAAATTAGAATATAAAATTAGTCTACAAAACCATAATTAGAATATTTTTTATTAAAACTAACAATTTAAAATTTACACCTCATCCAAAAAATAATTTTACATTGTAAAGTCATTACAAGAAAATGTTTTTTAATAAAAATAAGTATTTTTACTCTTCTGATAAAAATAAATGTTTTTAGAAAAATAATATTAAGATAACATTTTTATGATTAAATTTATTTTTCTAATTAATTGTATAGAAATCAAAACAATTAATATTCTCTCATAAAAGTAAAATAAACTAATTTTAGAAGAAAACCTATTTTTATGAATAAGAATATTTTACAAAAAAAACAGTGTCATTATTTTCTAAGAAATTTACAATACATTCATATTTAGTTATAACTCTATTTTTATTACATAATTTAGATATTAATACTTATTCCCAAAAATTTAATAAATAGGTTAAAAAGTCATTTTATATTAAGAGTGTCACATAGTTCGTTAAAACTCACGGTTGCATGCAATGTACGCTTTTAAAGAATTAATATTATTTGAAGAAATATTTCTCATAATACCGAGGTATTACAATGTTCTAATCAACTCTATAATAGGCTAAATTTTTATTATTAGTTTGGAAATCCCTATAATAACTATGAGTTTTGATTCCCTTCCTTCTTCTATACACCATATCTAAATAGTGGCACCCACTATGTTAGCTCATAATCAACATGAATATTGATCCATAAAGTAAAATTTCAATATCATGGTTAAAATTATCAAATACCGTAAGGAGTTATCATAAATATTATGATATATATATATATATATTTGAAATTTGTTTCTAAATATTACTACTAAACTTCCTCTGATACCAACTGTAGTGACAATGAATCTAGTAACCAAATCCAATATTTACATAATTACATTGGTACATGATAAAAGTTATTTCACCATTGGGGATAAATTTGTATACATGTTTTGTAAAACTATATACATACATTATTCACATATTACATTGTAAATATAAAATCATAGAATAAAAAACATTCATTCTTCCTTGAATAATTGAAAATATCATTTTTTATATCTTATTGAATGGAAAAAAATTAAGTGTGAGATCAGTTTCTCAGTAAGGGTTATTTAAAGTATAATATATCATAACTAAATAATTTATAATCATTATGAGATAGTGAATAATTATTACACATGTCCTTCAATCAACAAATTGAGATCAATGTACATATGTGGATAATATCAACATAGAAATTAGATGGATAATAAAAAACTAAATTATTAATATATTTATTTATATGTCCAAAAATTCATCATCATACCATCAAGGCATCAACCAATATATCATGAATCTTTCCATAAATTATATGGAAAATAAATTCCAAAAAATGGGTATGTTTGACACCAAATACAATTCTAATGTGGTTAGATTTCTATTTTGTCTCATGACTCCTGTCTATGAAGTGTGGTCCATCAATACCTAAACCCAAATCATAACATTCACATTATAATAATTCTTTATATAATTAATGATCATTACTAATCATTCATGAAATTCCTTATAAATAAATATTTATCTATATTGAATCGAGAATAAAAAATATTTCCCCATTAAATGAAATAAATTTGCTCAAAATATTTTTTAAAATAGTTCATTATATATAAATGGTATATGGTTGTTTTAAAAATAATTTTTTTGTAAATTATTCCATATAAATATATAATACTAAAAACATGTACATATACGAGAAAATAATGTCAAATTAAAATACAGAGTGTGATGGGGAATTTTATCTATATAATGTTAATGACAAAAAAATAATAAAATAGTAAACGATAAAACAATACCATTAATTCATAATAAATTATAGTTTTCTAGTAAAACCAATCCATTATAAAATAAAAATTATAAAATAACATTAAAAATATATTCTCTCTAACTTTTTGTAATAATGTCGGTTAAATCACATTCAAGATTCCTTTCATTCCTTTAAGAAAATAATACCCTTTTTAATAGCATTTTAATTAAAAATTCATTGAATATAATGAAAATTAATTTCCAATAATATAACCATGGGAACATTATAAATAATAGGAAAATAAAATTATGGTCATGACGTTATGAAAATCCTTTTATATCATATATGTAAAAAGAGTACATTCTTTTCCAAAAAAATTAAAAATTAAAAAAATAGATGGAAAATTTTAGACTAGATTATTTTTAAATCATTGTAAATAAATTTAATGGTAATAAAAATAAAATATTATAAAAATTTCATGTATATGTAAAAACTAACATAATTTCTTAAAAAACATTGATATGGAAGGCATTAATTTTTGATCGAAATGATGAAATATGGTTAATATACCTTAAATGAAACATAATTTATGTTTCTTGATCTATAAAGAGATGAAATATTAAATAAAAATGTAAAACCCATTCAGAATATGATTAGAATAAAATATATGGGTTTTTAGATAGTATTATCATATGAGATTTCCAATGGAAATATGATCGTAAATAATCCAAAAATAAGATGTGATTGTAAAAAAAATTCATTAAATTGGGTTTTTACTTTATCATATTTGTTTGACCCTCATATATTATGGATTAAAATTTAGTAAATAATTTATTAATAAAATTTTTAATCTATCTTCTACATTTTGATTCCTTTTATAGTAATTTTTATTCCACTCTATTAATATATCTTTATACGTTGACCTCTTAAGGTTGCTCGATCAATTTATCCAAAATTACATTGGGATATTATGTGTGGTAAAAGAAGTTGTGAAATTGTTCAACCATCTCAAAAATTTATATAATTTCATAAATATAATTTTTATTTACTATATTCAATATTAAAATCCATTATTCCTGGTGATAATATAAAAAATACCACATCACATCATAGAGTTGGTTTTCAAAACATATACAGAAGTGACATTATCAATTTCAAACAAATTAAAATGTAAAAAGGTATATGGAATATTATAGTTCCAGAATCATAATTAGGGAATAAATATAATATATAATCATTAATTACATATTAATATTTTTATTATTAAATTACTTATGAAAATGGAATTACACCACTATTTGGAGACAATAGGTCAAACATACACATGAGTATTGTTTTCATTTTCCAAAGGATGCAAATGAGAAAAAATTCATATAAAAATAACATATATTTATAATTATAGATAATAGATTGATTAATTATGTTAATATAATTATTTAAGATTAGTTGGAGGACTTTGAATAACTGAACATGAAAAATATCGGTGAGAACTTATACTTCTTCTTTTGTTTACCTCCCTTGCTTTACACATTAAGCCTTATTTAAGAATAATTTTGGTAAGGCCAGGAACAATAGTATGAGAAAAAGAAATTATTTTCAAATTATGTGGTCAACATAATTATATCACATTGTTTTTATAAGAGAGAATTGGGGATTTCATTTTATAAGTGTGGTGGGTGGAAAACATAAAAATACTTGAAACTATAAAATATAATATTTTCCTTTCTCTTGTTTAGTGGATCAAATTTATAATATGGAATAATATTATAATTTTGTTTCCAATATTAATCCATATAATAATATTTAATCAAGTTATTTTTGTTTTTATAAATCTGTGTCTAATTCTTTTAATATTTTTAAATTATTTTACCCATAACTGATGTGAAAAAATTTACCATGATTACTCTTCATTATGGTAAAAAATTATGTTGAACATATTAAAAAATATTAATTATGATTTATAAAAATTTAGTGTCAATTTTACTATATTAATATTCCCATAGTGATAAAAAAATATTTTAATATGTGTTTATAAATTATAATGAAAACGTTTTTAGAAAAATAAATATTTTATCAGTAAAAATGATTGTACAAAAACAAAGTGTAGTATTGATACTTATTAAGTTAATTGGAACATTTTAAATCAAATGAGGACTATTTTTATAAAAACCCAAATGAAAACCAACATTATACCTTTAAATACATGATTAAGAGATAAGAAAAAAAATATTTTTTTAACAAAATAATTACAATGATTTCGAAAATGTCAAACATCGATTTATAATTTCAAAATTATATTTTTATATTACTTATATTACTTATTTAATATATATATATATATATGTTCTATAAAAAAGGTTTCATAAACATTCATGTTATTCTTATATCACTATAATGTCATAAAAGTGATAGTCTTGGAGAAATCACTATTTTTTACTATTCTCTAAAAAACTACAATTTTGGAAAAATATAAATAAATAATCCTAAGATAATTTTGACACGATGAATTAAAAAAATTAAATTGTACCAATTAAAATTATAAAATTTTGTAAATTATTTATTCAAAACATTCTTGAGTAAAGCAATTAATATTATTTTGTTGTAGATTTATAAAGAAAAGAAAAACTCACTATAATTGAATATCAAGTGTTAAAATATGCATTTATGTATTGGAAGTGACAGAAAATATTTTTCAGTGTGAGATAACCATATTAGTGAGAATTTATCAGTGAAATTGATATTATTCCATCCCTTATGTGATTTTCCATGATTTTGTTATCTATGATGTGTATTAAATCATTATGTGAGTGCGGTTATGTTAAAGGGACTCGGTTACCATTGAGTTGTAGGACATGTCCATTGGGGTTTTTAAATCTATTGAATGAATCTATTATGTTTTTATTGGTAATGAGATGACGTGGTGGAAAACTATTGGTACCCATGTTTTTTTCAATTCAATTTGGGGAATAATGATAAAATGAAAACATGGTGATAGAATTAGATTAATAAGATTTGGAAAAGTGGTTGTATACATGGGTGGAAAACATAGAAGTAAATTTTTTAATTATATTGAGTGTATTTCAAAACTATGTGACCATAATGATAAATGGGTATCTTATGACATTTTTTTACAAATTATGATTTTATAAAGGAAATTATTTTTTATTTAAATTACTATGATATTCATATTATATGGTTATGAATCGTGTTCTTGGTTGGGAAATAATTACAAAAATGCTCAATGGATGTAATAAGAAGATGGTATGAGAGATATTTCTAACCACATGAATAAATATGTGGTGGAATGAGATAATTTTAATGAGTTGGGTGAGAATTGAAACTACGACTATTTGAGATAATAGTGACTAAATTATTCTCTATATTTGGAAACACACATTCAATGGGTATATTAGGGTATGGGTTTAGTTCTAATGAAAACCATTGTAATGCCTGATGTTACAGAATACGTGGTCTAATTGGTTGGGCATAATACCATTCATAAGAATATTGTTATATGGGCTGGACATCATGCCAACTAGGGTAGAGTTATGTTATAGAGTTATATGTTTGTTTTGGTTTGGATAGTACAACAACAATGGAAGTGATTTTATGCTTTTTTATATGGTTTGTGTTTCATGATAACAAGTTTTGTACTTCAATTAGTTATGTCAATTTTCCTGAATGGGATTATATATTACGTTTGAGATGATTCATCCAGATGTGGTCGTGATATTGTGGTTTAAATATGATTCCTTTAAAGGATTTTATTAAAATAATTGGATAGGGTTTTTTACAAGGTTGTTTTTATATGGATTTCTTGATGTGATATTTTACACCCTACTATTTTATGATATAATTATAATTAAATTTTTTTTGTGTTTGGTAACATCTGAAGTCTGTAACACCAAACATGAATAAACCATGATATATTAAGACCATTAAGACATAGTAATTGGATCTGTGGGTATAAATAATGATAACCATATTATTATTTATAAGTATAATTTTTTTTTCAAAATATAAATTTATTAATTTATTCTTAGGAAATTAGGAATCAAACTTAATAAAATGATTTTGTGCTAAAAGACCACGTTTTTGGAGAATTGTATATTCTATATATTTTTCCCTTTTTTCATCTAAAAAATATATTATTCACTATGTTACAATGTTTTTAATGGGTTTTATGTGAATATTTATAAAATAAATGAATAATCCTTCATAAATTGATTATTAATAGTTTATAAATGAAGATAAAATCATTTAATGGTAAAAACAAACATTTTTCTATAAAATAGTATTTATATGAGAAATGTTTTTTAACATAATAAAATAAATAAATATTTTTTTATTAATGATTTAAATTAAACTTTAATTTTATATAACAATTAATATATTTTACCATTTATATAATGGGTTTTACTAGTAAATAAATAGTAATATATTCATTTTTAAGCTTAAAATTCATTTTTCTAAAAACATGTTCTGTTGTGTTTTGTGCGCTTATTTGAAAATGAATTTTTGAAACATAATGGAACTGAATTTAATAAAATATTTTCAAAATTTATAATAAGTATTTATAGTTTTTTTAATAATGCACCTTAATTGGTTTCATAATAAATAGTAAATATTTTAAAAAATTAGAATAGTTAAGGTTAAAAAGATTATTTGGGGTATAACTATGAAATATTGGTAAATTACACATAAAGATGTATAAATATTATTTAATTAATATATTTAGAACTTATATTATCATAAAATTTAATTATTTTTTATTTGGTTCCATTTTAAAAAGAGAATTACTTTATATTATTCGAATCAATTAAGAAATTCCATTTTTGTTTCTCCCCTCACATGCACAGGGGAACATCTTCCACATCATTATTCACAAACATTGAGCACTATAACATTATAAATACCAACCCCAAAGTATTAATTTTTCCATTACCTTAATTATTGATATTTTCTTCAACACTTATGACCAATTTAATATGGTGTTAGTTCTATGCCAAATGAGGCCTCTCAACGAAGAGGTAATCATTTTTAAAGACTCTTTCAAAGTTTATATCCTCTTTTACCACATAAAAATATTATGTAAAAAATCTCAAAATGTTGAAATAGTTATATTTATTATAGTAAATAAATTAATTTTAATGAAACATCTATAATCTATATAATTTATATCAAACGTAAAATTAAAACATCTCTCATGCATACATACAGTTTATCATCTACATGAAGTGATTCTTTTTATTTGTTGTCATTATTTTTATTGTATTGTTATATAAATGAATTTAATGAAGATATTATATTTTAATAAAATAATTATTATTTTTATATAATATATTATATACCTTATTACCCTTCCATCTATTGTAAAATCAAAAGTAATATCGTGTGTTTGTGTGGACAACCACATCAAAAAAGCGATTTGATTAATATTTATATTCATGTCTACAACGTGGGTATTGAGGATATATTTAATGTATTTATAAGATATTTTAGATAAAAATATTATTCAATAAAGTTATATATTATATAAATTCTTTTCTCTGCATTCATCAAAACGGGAAAACATCAAATGTTTGTGTGATTGGATAACCACCTCCACGAAGTGGTATAATTAATTTTTCATTAAAGATTTATGTGAATGGTTATAAAAGTGTATAAAATGAATTAAAGTGATTCTTATTTAATTATTAAAATTCTGAATATGATTAATCTATGACTAAGATGCAAGGATTAAAACAATCCACCATAAATATTCATGCAAAATACGTACCTTTTCACCTGAATATTCATTTCAATGAAAAAATTGTTAAAAAATATAATTAGAAAATATAATAGAATTATAAATAGTAATTTTTGAATGAATATGGTTCTCTAATATATTAATAACAAACATATATATTTATTGTACTATATTTTTGAACATGTATAGAGAAATAAGAAACTTGAGGTATGGGTTTATGTTACAATCTCATTTTTTCAGGATTTTCTATGCTAAATTTTGATCAAAAAAATTATAGGTTTATTAATATTTAAAACAAAAAAAATATTGTTATCCTCTTTTTATTCTTATAATATTAATTTATCATTAACATATTATCGTATTTTATAGAGGAAATGGTTAAGAAAATGTTTAAAAGAAAAGATGATTATATTTCCTCTTTGAAAAATGATATATTTCTTCCATGCCCATAATAGTAATATTGATTTATGGATTATATATATATATATTAAATGTTTCGAAAAAATCACTACCTTTTAATTTATTTATAATTTATTAAAAATAACCTATTAAAAAAATTGATTTTTTTGACTTTTTACAGAAGTGTTAAACGAATGTTCTATTTAAATGTATATTCTATTAATGTATTTTCTTATTTTCATGATTAATTTTTTAAATTAAATCTTAATATAAAAATTTCCATGATTACTTTCAAACAAAACATTTTCCAAATTTCTTTCAGATTTTTTTTTAATGATTGAAAAATAAAATGATATGTTACTTTTTTTTGAAGAAATGATCTACTTCCCTTGTAGAGTTATTTTTCAAATAAATAAATATTCATGATGGATTATTATGATTCATTTGGGATATGATGTATTGATATAATCCACCTATTTATGGATGGATTATAATGATGATAATTTATGGATGATTCTTTAAAACAAATTTATTTCCCATGGGCTAAGCATATTATGATTAAATATTTATGAAACTCATATAATCCCATGATTAAGGAAATTATGATGTTATGGAATGTTTCTAAAACCACATTCCATTCCCCATATTATGATATAGTTAAATATTGAATTTTATTAATATAGTTGAATATATAATTTTGGTTTCCATTATGTGATGGGTGCATCTGAAATTATATAACTATCTAATGCATTTGGTAAGGATTGATATCCCATGAGATAATATTGACTGGAAAGGGGATTTAACCCATTTCATAAAAGGTAATTTTTACAATATTATAGTCCAATGAATCAACCTTGAATATGGAAATGATGTGGTGGGGATTGATCCCGAAACACTATGACAGTCTTAGCAGGGATGCTTGACTACAGAAATGATTTTATATACTTATAGGTATGAATTTTTTTTTATTTTACTTAAAATATATTCACATATATTATTATTTATTATTTATGATTACACCCTCTTATGAATTAATAATATTGTTATGAAGAATCATTATTCTTGGATTCATGATTAAATAACTTTGACATATTAGGTATGACATTTTTAATTTATGGTCATATCATCAAACATGTATTCTTATCTTATGCACACTTATGATCACTCATTTAAATATTACATTTTTATACTTAATGATAGTATAATACCACCCTTTCTTATGCTTCCTCGTCCTAGGTTATTAAGAATGTTTTTAATTAGGTTATTCCAACTAAGTGTATTTTTTATGAATATCATTATAGAAGATTTGTAAGATCATTCATTAAATAATATGATTATATATGTAATTTAAAAAGACACTAAACCATAATGGTTATAGGGAATATAATTTTTTATTTTTTTAAAATATTCATGTAAAATGATATAATATTTGTTTGTGTAAGTTATTGGTTACCTCTATTGTTATCATTGTAATTTTTAGATATTTCGGGCGATTAAAAATAGGGAACCATAGTGAACACGATAGGGATACGTCTTATTATATAATTACATCATGAAGTTTGAGAAATTTACATATTTTTAGTTTCTTAGAAATTAAATACCTTTTTGGATATTATCTTGTGTATGTGGTAGTGGATCAATTTCCCAAAGGGGTAAAAAACATAAAATTTTCATTTGAGTATTGAGTCAATCTTCACTCGGTGCATGATGATGGGGCCACAAACTGCACACATTTCTAGGCACTCTTTGGGTATATGATTGTATTTTTTTCACATTCACTTTGTAATCCATTACAATGATTACATAGACATAATCTATGAAAACCAATGAAAATAATATTTATATGTGAAAAAAATATTGTGTCACAGGTTGAAAGAAAGTTTCATTGTTTATGAGTTTAATGGAATTGTTTTCATAATAATAAGATTATAAAATATGATTATTGATTTTTTATAGTCACACTAAGATTTTGGTTTTAGTCATTGTCTAGAACAAAGAAAAATAAAATGAAAATAATGTCACCGCTAATGCATCCACTAAAATAAAAAAACTAAATAAAAAGTGACATAGATTGATAAGTCTTTTGATTATTTTGAAATAGTTATCTCGATATATAAATAAAAATCTAATCATGGGTGAGTATCCCAACACACCAATCAAGAAAAAAGTATAGTTTCAGTAAATTTTAGGTGATAATGACCATGGAGGGAGAACAATTTATCTTCTGATGTGTCAAAATAATAGAAGAATCACCCAGGGAAATGACTCAAAAATAATTAGAAGATGTTTTATTTGATAAAAATAAGGGTATCAGTAAACAAATAATTGGGTAAAATAATGAATTTAGTAGAGGTAAATTCTTTTCATACTAAGGTATTAATAATAGTTCAATTTATTATGTGCGGGGAATTTGGGAATTACCCATGTCATTTCCCTTATCTAAGTGAAAACTCCAAGACTGAGGAAGGATTTATGTTCTGTCAATCACTAATGTGGGTCATTATAGATAACACAAACTTATCCTCAAATATAGATTTGGAGATGTCATCTTGATGTTTTTAAGAATGTTCCCTATGAATATCTACTCAGTCATCATTCAGTGGTATTTGATAGGATATTGAGAATTAATTATCTATCTAAGCATTGATTCCATGAAATTTTCCATAATAATGAAATCACATTGTATATTCTAAATCAACCTATGATTATCTATCAACGAAATAATTAAATTAAACATCTAATGGAAATAATATTTTTCTTGATTCCAATTCATTAGAATAATTTATTTCAAATGGTTTGGAAGAAACTCAATATTTATGACATTCCTTTTATTCATAAGAATATCAATGTATTTCTAGAATAGTTACATCAACTTATTTTGAATTAGGATATTGTGTTTTCAATTGTAACACCTTGACCCAAGAGCCATTGAACTATTTCCCTTACCTGCTTACCCACATGTTTTCAATGGTGTATTATCATACACAAGATGATATCGATAACCAGTGTGGTTTCATATGTTATACATTGGAGAGTCTTTAACCTATGGCCAATGTTTTAAAAAATGGAAATAATGTAAATAAATACACATGACCTATAGTGAAAATGAATATTTTTTAATGTACCATGTCAAAATCCAAAAAATAACATGATCATGAAAAATATAAAATAGGTAGTTATGAATATAAGTCTGTTCAAGTACGAAAATCCATAAAAGTAATCAAAATGGTAGGAACCATAATATTGTAAAACCCCAAACACATAGTCCCTATCCAAAATCCCTACTCTTAAATTGAATCCTATACATAATATTATGAATAAAAAAACACTATTATTTCACATATCTCTATATGCATCCATAATTTCTACCCAAACACCGATAAATATCTTGGAAAAGGTGTGAGTAAAACATAGCATGCCCCCACCAATAGTGACTATTAAAATCTTGTTTTACTTGAAAAAATAATATTTGAATTATATATAAGAAATTCAGTTTGAATAATCGGAGGCTATGGAATTAAAAGGAACCAAATATACCATTGGGCCTTGATAAGACAATATACGCTAAACCTACCTGCCTAATCTAATACCTATGTCCAAACATAGAGGAGGTGTCCTAGACAAATATGGTTTCGTAGTGCATCACTAAGACAAACACAAACAAATAACATGTAGGAATAAATGAATATCAACTAGTAGTGCCCTTACAATAGTACTATGAAAATAAATTATTTAGGTTCAATCTCAAGGGACCACCCTTGACATTAAAATCCATGGTGTGATTGGAATCCAAGGATTACCTCTATGGAATTCCACCTAATGTAATTGATCCGATCCCAGGGAGATAATCTCATTCTAATAAACTGTAGTTCACCATAAAAATCCATAAAATTAATATGTAGAATTGAAATAGTGTCTTCAATAACCAAATAGAAGGAAAAACCGTCGAACAGAATTCGCATGAGTGATTTTGAATAGAATTTACGACATGATCAAGGCATTCCATTACATTATAACTCATTGAATCCAAATTTATCATTAAAACAAAATATTCAAATGCATTCCATAATGTAATCATATTCTCATCCATAAAATATCATCAAAACTCAAAAAATGTGGAATCTATGGCATCCCTCTAATTTATTCCATACAAATAACCGTTTCCATGAATTTCCAACATGACATTATTATATAATTTATAGAATAAATAATTATAAAAAACAATACATGTTTATTATTTGGTTCAATTCAAAAAATTTCTTATTCAGTATGTGGCCATAATAACCTAGGGGTCCTATAAGTCATCATAGAAATCCAAATTTCCATATAAAATTTCCATATTCGTAAGTGAAACCATAAACTACCCCATTAGTTCACCTAAAATCAAGGAATAATGAAAAATCCTTCAATATATTAATTTATAAAAGGGTCTATCCAAATCAACATGATTAATTAAATATATGGGGGATTCATAGAAATCAAAAATTACATTGAAATAATTTGGATAGATTTTTGGTCAATAAATCGAGGAGCTGGCACGAGCACACAAGACAAACAAGTAACACATTTATGATACTTTGAGGAAAAATAATGAGACCACATAAAATAATTTAAATGAGTTCCATTTGTCACTTGTCTTGATTTTATTCAAGAAAAAATAATAGAAACCAAGAAACCAAAAAAATCCTTTAAAATATTGAATTTGTGTTAAAAAATTCTTGAAGATTTTTAAAAGGATGTTATCAATATAATTTGAAGCTAAATGGGTGATGATCATACCATGTTCATTCTAAAATGACTAATAGAAGACAAATTAGAGTTAGAATGGGGATTTCTACTCAAGAACATAATAAGAGGACGAGAGCCTTCACACATTGCTTCTACAACAAAAAAGATGGTGAGAATTAATATACTATAGAAAATTGGTGAAGGGGTAGAAGACCCATTATCCCAATTTAATAAAAACTCGACCTAGAATACAATATATGTTTTTTTGGGTCTCATGTGATAAATAGTGGGAATTTAGTTATTGTCTCATCCTACAAGAGTCCCTTTTTCTATTTGTTAGTATGTAACTGACTATCTTTTGGAACTGTATCCCTTAGGTTGTTTCCCTCAACTCCTCCCAACACTTCCTATCACCCCCATGACCCAAAGAACACCCTTGGTCACTTTTGGAATGAAAAAATGGGAGTTTATGAAAAAATAAATGTGATATAGTCTGAAAGAAGTGTGGGGTGATACAACCTCCACACCTCAAGACAAATCATCATCATGATACACCATCCAATATCTATAGTATGATCAATGAGAATGTTTGTCCAGTGGTCCCAAATTTCAACATCTTTCTCCCATGATTCATACTAATTTTTTTCCACAGAAAATTCATAAGAGGAAAATATTTTCAATGATATGCCTTCATAGATTGGTCCATGATACAAATAAAATTATTCTCAAAGGATGAATCATCCTCGAGGTCAATATCCTCAAAGTGTACATTAGGATATGGATTGAGAAAGTACTATCAAAGATGATATAGGTGAACTATATCAGGAAGGCATCAAATATATGTGGAAAATCCTATTTGTATTCCACTGGGCTAACCCTCTCCACTTCGCAAATATCCCCATGTACCTAGGTTACTACTTCCACAATATATGTATTTGACAGTGTCCTAATCTAGGTGACACACGCAAAAACACTTTTCCCCTATATTAAACTCCAATGATTAAGAATATTGATATGTGTATGATATATATATAAAATATTCCATATATATAATTTTTTGAATCAATTTGAGAAGCTCATACATTTCCTAAGCAAGACTCATTGCAACCATTATTTCCTAACTTACCACTATACGACACAAGGGTGAACGACATGGACACCCATGAAAATACCCCTAAGGTTCCATATAAATCATTGGATAATATGTTTTTTATCAAAAAATTATAGAAGATCCATTTCGTTCTTACAAGAACCCCGAAAATCTTGGATACATGCTCAAAACATGTCCTCTATTACCTAAATTCACATCTTAATCTGACCATCAGTAAGTGGGCGGTACATTATTCTCAAAGTTACCTCAGTGCCCAATGAATTTAATAAACCCTTCCAGAACTCTAATATAAACGATGAACTATCTCATAAATGATACTTCAAGGGATTCTGTATCACTATTTCTTATATTGGACATAAAACAATAACATCTCATTAACCATAGATGTCTCTAAAATCAGTATAGAATGGTAGAACTTTTTTATTTGATCCTTGATGACCCATGTTGCATCTTACTCTCATGGTGTCCTTAGTAGTCTTATTAAAAAGTCTAAAATGGAATAATCTCATATCCACTATGAAAATAGGTAGATACTATAAGAGACCATTAGGTCGCTAATGCTCGACCTACACTATATGTACTATGGAGCTCTGTGTAACAAACCCCACTATCTCCTTTTTCATGCCTGACCACCAATACTGCCAATGGTGATCATGATACAATTCATTGATCCTTGGTGTACTTCCTACCTCTATGATTGATATTCCCTTATCAACTCCTCATGGATGGATTTAATCACTTAACCAATCCTATGGACATGGATATTCTCATCCTCAACTATTATCTATAGTGCTGGTAGATCCCCACAAAAAAATTTGTTCCTAATTCTTGATCACTCTTGATCTGGAAGTTTCATCCTTTTGATCTACATATGGGTGGATGTAGCATGGATAGGGACATCAAAACTACTTGATCTTTCCTCACTTGACTATCCAGATGTATTTAATAAAAAAAGAGTTATCATAAATATATTTATATATAGTTATATTTATGTGTATATTTTTATGGAATATATTTATAATTATTATTTATTTATTATACATGAGGTTTGAATCAATATTTATCAATATAGGACTTCAGAAAAGGGTTTTTGTTATAATATAATAATTTTTTTGATTTTATATTGAAAATTTACATGAAGAGAAATTATTTTTTTCTTATAATCTAAACACAATATATATTCTTAACCTATAGCTATTCCTATATTTTATAAGTAATCATTCCATTTTCTATTCATTTGTACATAAAATTATTGGGAAATTTGATTTAAATTTTTTTGACATCATTTATTATTTATTTGATAAAAGTTATCTTCCATGACCACTCTCTTCTATAAAATTATTTTAATTAATTTATATACTTGTTTTTTGTAAATATCATTTTTCTACGATTAAATCTATTTAAAATGGTTTAAAATAACTTTTTTCAACAAATTTTGAAAAAACTTGTTTGAATTTTAATAAAATTGTTAAAGGAATGTTCTCTTTTAACATATATAGAATGAATTAACATTCCCACTTTCAAGATTGTTATTTTATTTGAATATTAACATCAAATTTTCCATGGTCATTTTCATTAAAAATATTATTCTAATTATTCTAGGAATTTTTACATGTTCTAAATACTGATTCTGGTAAGAACCTGGTTTTTTCATAGGTATAGGCCCTTTAAATTGTGTTATAAATATTTACTTAGGACCTTATATTGATTCATTATAATTTAGAAAAGGTATAAGGGGTGTTCGAGGAATATTTGGATCTTGGAACCCATCTTTTTGGGAAAACTGGACTTGTCACATGGTTAGCGCGTGGTTGACACACAATTTGGCTAATTGTGCCGAATGAAATTTCTGGACCGAACCACTTTGAATGGTTTCTTCATGGTCATGTGCCATAACAAAGAAATTTTTACCTTCTTCCCAGAATACCATGCACATTTTGCGCTTGGTTTTTCAAACCGTACACATTTTATTCTTCTTGGTAATTTGATAATTTTTATTTTAATGATCTAATTAGACCCCCTATTCCCCCCAAATCCATATTTCAGTGGGAGTAACATAATTTACTCTTATTGTGGAGCACATTGAATATCTACAGTTTTTATCATGATATATCCTTCACCCAGGATCTGATCAAGCATTTTTTTGTCAATTTGGATGCACATCATTAAGTACTCGAGTTTATTTAAGCCTTTCTCATGCTCTTTTTTCACTCGACCAAGTTATCGGGGAAAGGTCGATTTTCTCCTTTTCATAGATCTACACGTATATGATCCAAATAAATGGATAATACTAGAGTTAGAATGTCATAAAACCATAATGGAGGGGGTCTATAACTCATCCTTAAATCGCCTTGATTTCGGAAATTTTATGTGGGGCTACTCATTTCATCGGGTAGCATTTAAAGAATATAAATTCCATGTTTATAATCATTTGGAATGCATGGTTATGATATTTAAAAATTTCTGATTATTTATTCGCGGTTACACCCACAAATCAATCCTTTCCAATATAAAGGTAATGCCAAAATTGATATTTAGTGATTTTACATGTTTGTGCCACTTTTCGGGTGTGCCTTTGCCTAACCATTCTATGGGTAATCATTTCTATATTAAATTTCTTGATTTATATTGTGAATTTCATAATATAAAATACCATGTATTCTCACCACTTGACCTGACTAAGGTAAGTGCATCAATTTAACAATGAGAAGTGAAATATGATTTATAAAGTATATTATGGATATGACTTAGGATTAAATGTAAATTAATAGTATTTTACATATCCATAAAACCCCTTAACACATTAATGGGTGTTAGAATAATTAAAAATAACTATTGAATATTCATTAAATAGAATTAATAAAGGATGCATGATACTTTTCCTTGTCACAATAATGAGCATCAGGGCTTAGATAAAATGTAATTACTGATTAATAAAGGTTTCTTAATAATAAAATTTTCACACTAATTTAAGGAAAGGCTTGAACTTAATGAAATATTACATGGAATCATACTTTAATTATAATGGCCAGACTCGATCCCACCTTAGATTCTGACCAAGGAATTCCATGACCACTCACAAACCCCACTCTGTTTCTAGGATACCTATTCCATAGGGTGATTCCCACCAAGATCCTAAATATTTTTAATTATTTGGGTGCCCATTATGACACCATAGTATCCCCTATATATCATCATAATATGTCTCAGATACACTCCATAGATCCAATATTGACAAGTAGGTTCCATGGTTAAATCTCCAATCTCTGCTTAGACCCATTTTAACTTGGACGATCACCTTGGATTCATCATTCTCCTCATCATGGAATTCCTTGGACTATGATCCTTATATTTCACTCTTACACATTCCAGGATATAGTTATTTATGAGTTGGAAACCCTTGAGGTCTATGTCACCTTGGATTTTACTTTGGGGATTCACTGTTTGATATCATTATAGGTTTCCATGTTACGTCATGGAAAAATTTAAATTTATAAAATATGACATATATATAAACTAGAAATAATAAAATAATAGATTATGTTAAGACACTAGTTGATGGATGAAGGAGGTACTTGGTTTCAAAGTAACATTTTAGTACATTACTGTATATATGTATTCTTTCAAACTGTTACATTTCTATTACACATACTATATCTTATGTACACCATTGGCGTCGGACCATTGAGATTTATATCACACCCTCTCTGGGTGTTTTTCGTAGATGGTGAAGATTACATGGTTGAAGGTGTTGAAAAATTGAGGCATACTTCTTTAAAAACACTATTTCTTGTTGATTATTAGGGAGCTTAATAGCAGCTGACTGAGTTGGATCTTGGTATTCATTGGATAGTCTTTGATTTCATTTATAATTTTGTGTAACATGTTATTCCTGTTGTATTGTATTAATGTTTTCCAATTTTCGAGTAACCTGACATATCATTAGTTGATGAATGCATTTCTAGTTGTTTTAGTTATTGATACTCTTGTATCTATTTTCCGTTGTGCCTTATATTTACTTATAATTCCTCTTGTATTTACCTATATTTACATTCATCTTTTGAGATACACTTTCGTAGGTATGGAATAGTCTCCCAATGGTGACACCCTAGGTCCTCGTTGATTGTGAGATACCTTTGGCGTTTACAGTGATGTGCTTGAGGCCATGTGGCATAGCGAGCTCCATGCACCACTTATGTAGCATCTGGGTTCGGGACGTCACATAGTGGTATAAAAGGGCTTCATTTATATATTTACTATTTAAATAAAATTGATAGAAAATTACAAATGCTTGGGACATAGTTATAATCCATGCATTTTCAATACGAATCCATGTTCATGGTAAAATCCATGTAACCCAAAATATAATTATTGTTATATTTTTCCTATTAAAGTTAATAATATTTCATGGTTGGGTGACACAAATGCTTTGTGGTGTTGTTTATTATTTCTCTGATTGAATATTTTCAATAATCCTTGGCCCGATGATATGAGGTCAAGGAGAGATGTTACATGAATCATTATAGGCAATTATAATTCGCAATTCAAGCACATTTCCATTCCATATAGGTGAATATCACTACTTTTAATTTCATGATATCCCTTTTATTTTTCAGTGATGATGTCATAGTTTTCATATACATGTATTATTCTTGTTTGTGATTGAGGGATTTCCAGTCTCAATTCATGAGGTGTATATGTCCTTGTGGGTTGGGATGAGTAATTTACTGAGTCAATAAATTCTTTTATAATTAATTGGGTGTCATTTCTAGTGATATGTGTATGGGCACGAAGTCACTGAAAATTTATGTCCATAATAATGTGAATCATGACTTCTAAAATGATTTAGTTTGACATCCTTATCCTACCTTGTCATATTTATAAAAGGTAATGTAGTAAACCTAGAAATTAAAGTTAAATTGAAATGAATCTAATTCTTCAGCACATACCGATACATGGTATTCTCAGTGAGTAGTTGGTGTAGTATTCCTTGGGTAGTTAGTTTTCCTACAATAATATTCTTATATTGATTCTATCTTTCTTCTTATGCTTGTTCAGATGCATGCTCTTGTATTTTTTTGGCCAATTCTGACATGACATCCTTATATTATATGATTGGATGGGGCAGAGGACCATACTAAAAATGTGGGTGGCCTTTTTCTATCATTCATACAACTAGGAGTACTACTCGAGGAACCACCATATCTACCTAATTGGGGAACTAATTCCCATGTCTGTGATATTTTTCTACATCTGATGTAGTCCATGCTTCGTGCCCCACGACTTTAACTTACGACAGATAATCAGACTCATTAGTTTCAGCAGTAGTATCCACCTAGATTTTTAGGTGACGGTGGTCTGTATGCTGCTGAGTCTTGGATAGAAACCAACATATCTATCATTGATCATCTAAAAACGCCTCCAGAATGGAGATTCATGATTTCCACAAAAAACATCATGATTCGTCCAATAACTAGTTGGATGTGATTCCCCAGGATGGTTGTCGTCAGGAAATGTTATGGGTTGATTTCTAAACTACCTTCTATGATCAGTTCATTCCTCAGACACTGAGAGCTGACATAACCAGATATTTAATGCATCTCATGCAGGGTTATATTTTAGTTATGTAATATTAATAAAGTTTCATGGGGTTACAATTCTTTTCACCTATTCTATCTTGTGATGAGCTTTTGCGTGCTAGACGTTTAGAGGATGGGCTCCAATATGCATTCCATACACAGTTGAATGTAATTTTTCTACCTAATATTTAATAGATAGTCAGTTAGGTTATTATCACTGAGCACAACCTAAGGGCTAGAAATAGTAACGTGTATAAAGGATATGTTCCACGAAATGCTATTATTTCTTCCAGTAGGAATAAACTTTCCCTGAAGTATTCTCATCAAGGAAGTGACAACTAGAGCGACCATTTTGATAGCCCTATAGAGTGTCATCAATGTAGACAGTGGGGGAAGGTGAAGTCTTAATTTGATTGAGACCCAATGGAATGTCAGGATTATAGCTGTATGGGAGATCTCTAATGTTTCTATTGGACCTTTTCCCTAGCTTCGAGGGGAAAATGATCCATACCAACTCCACCTTCAAGAGAATGTTTTTTTACATCATGTCAAGACTGGAGTTGGAATAGAACTGATAAATCTGGATGAGGAGGAGGTTGTGGATGTGCTATCCCAAACCCTAATCACTGGTAGTGCTAGAAGAGAATTTATGATCTTGGTAGTCCATCTGTTGCATTGGGTCCTAGATCAACTCATTTGCATGCACTATATATGATACCCGATGATTGGGTTACAAGACCATCTATACTATGAGGTAATATTCTTGTGGAATATACCATAGTATATGCATTATTTGAAACATTTTCTTCAAAATAGTTTATATTCATATCTATCGTGGAATGAATCAGACTAAAGATACAATATCACTATTGTGTAATGACCCTAGATACACCATTAGGGGTATGAACATACGGTATATGCTACTGCAGGGGTTGTCCCCATGAGGTAGGTAGTTACCCTTTCTTATGGAATCACATTCCTCTTGAGATGATAGGATTTGATGTCATTCTTGGGACTAATTGGTTAGTTCTATATCATGACTTTTTATACTACTATAATTTTAGGGTATCGTTTACATCACTATAGGTAAATAGTTATCTACATAAGCATGAGTGGGATTTCAAGGATTGTAGTGCAAAACCAAAGCATCATGGGATATGTGGAGACGCAACCCAAATTTCAAATAACATAATAGAGGATCAGGGTTAAAATAAGGTTGATTTTTCTCCAGTAGTGTATGGTTTCAGGGATGTCTTTCAAGACGATTTTTCAATCCTTCCTCTTGAGAGAAAGGTAGAGTTTACAATCCATATTGTTATAGGAGAAGCTCCAGTTTCCATTCCAAAAAACAAGATAGAACATACATAGCTTTTGAATCTCAAGCAGTTGTCAGTGGATTTAGTGGCCAATGGATTTATACAGCCTAGTACATTTTCTTGGGGTTCACTCGTGATTTTTTCCAAGAAGATGTATGGGACCTTATAGCTATGTATGGATTACAGAAGGATGAACAAACATATGATCTTGAACTAATCTACACTTTCATAAAAATATGGTCTCATTGACCATCTCATATGAGCAATGTATGTCTCTAAGATTGACCAAAGATCTAGTTATCATCATGTATGAGTCAAACCATCAAACATACCTCATACATGTTTCTCTAGTAGGAATGGTCTGTATGAGTACCCTGTTATATTGTTCATTCTAAAGATCATTCCCATAATTTTAATGGATATGTTGAATAGTATTTTCCACCAATTTTGGACACTTTTGATATAGTCTTTGTGGATTCCATCTTAGTGTATTTTCTCACTCATATAGACCATTCCAAACATCTTTATATCATTACAAATGCACTGATAGAGAAACATCTTTACTCTACGCATGTTATGTGCCACTTTTTGTTCAAGAAGGATAACTTTTTTGGTCATTTAATATCAGTATTAGGAGTATTTGTTGACACTAAAATGGTCAATGCTTTGGTTTTGTTGGAGCAGCCCAAGAACGTGTTCGACATATGGAGTTTCTTAGGGTTGGATGGGTACTAAAATAATTTTATAAAAGACTTCTCAATCCTTGCTTCACCTCTTACTGGCCAAATAAGTTTTCGCATTCCTTCAGTCAGAAGCATGTAAAAAACCATTTAGAAGCTAAAAGGGAGGCATGTATCGGCACATATTCTGACTCTTACAAAGCCAAGAATAGATTCTACCATCTTCTGTGATTCATCAGGAATTGAAATAAGAGAAATTTTGATGCATGAAGATAGATACCTTTCATATGGTTCTTGGATGTTAAGGCCTCATGAGAGAAATTACCTAACACATGATCTTTTTCTAGCAGTAGTTGTCAATGCCTTATGTTGCTGGATACATTAACTATTAGGTGAGAACATTCTAGTGTACATATACTACAAGAGACTAAAATTTATCTTTTATCATTGTGAATTTAATCTCAAACAATGGAGATCGGTCTAATATCTACAATCCATTGATTTGGAGCTATCCTAGATGGATGGGAAGGAAAATACAGTTGCAGATGCATAGATTCAGAAAACTCAAACACAAGACGTACGAGAAGATATCACTCAATGGAAGTTAATGTGCTTATTTTTTATGTTTCATATATAGTTTCAGAATATTCATGATCATTATTATATCTCATCCTTAGAGTTACCCTTTCCCCCTTTTAGAAGGTGAAGGGTAGACCATGATCATATCCTGAATACCTGATTCTTAATATGATTATTTGAGGAGATAACCTACCTCCATATTAGTCTATAGATAGAGATGAATTCATTTGTCTATGGGTACGTATCTGGGATTCTACATACATTATATAAGAGTAGATGAATGAGTCCCATGTTTTAGTGGAAATTTCATCTATGAATCTCCAAGATGTATCGAGAAATGTGATTCTAGTATAGATGGAAAGGGATGAATTGAATGATAGATGGATTTATCACTATGTGTTCCACCTGTCAGTAGGTGAAAGCTGATCACCAGAGACCTATGTATTTGTACATCCTCTTCTAGTCATAGAATTGAAATGGTGAGACATTTCTATGGATTTCATAGTCTACATACCAAGGTCTCCATGGCATAGCAATGCTATATGAGTAGTTTTTGATTGACTAACAAAACCATCCCACTTCATTCATATTCAAGATACTTTCATTGTTGATGAGTTTGGAAGAATGTATGTCTGTGAGATCATATAACTACATAGGTTTCCACATACTAATGTTTCATATTGGGATTCTCGTCTCATGTCACATTTCTAGAAGGGAATGTATAAGGATATGGGACCACATGTTCTTTTGGGAAAAACATTTCACCCTCAAACAGCTGGATAGTTAGATCCAACAATATAGGTTCTAGAGTATATTTTTTGAGCATTTTTCCTTGATTTCAGTGGTTTTTTGGAAAATTATATGCCTCTCATCGTGTTACACTCCAATAACAACATTCAGGTGACAATTTAGATGGATCCATTTGAGGCCCTGTATGGTAGTCCATGTAGTTCAACCCTATTCCAGTTAGAGGATGGTGATGCTTCCCTAATAGGTCCTCATCTCATTTAGGATAATTCAGAATAGGTTTGGATGATCATGTAGAGAATGAAAATGGCCCAGACTCGAAATAAATCTTATTTCGGTTGCCATCGACAACCCCTATATATTAAGGATGAGGATCATGTTTTCCATCATGTATCACTAGTCTAGGGCATATATGTTTAACGAAGAAATGGAGGCTATCACCTTGTATTGTAGTGCCATTTGAAATTATAGGGATAGTTGGTATGGTAGCCTATTGGTTGCTACTACCTCAGAGGTATTGTTCCATGTATGAAATGTTCCATGTCTCATAGCATTGTGTGTATCATGTTGATCAGTCTCATACTTTTGATCCTAAGGAAGTGGAGTCAGATTTCAATTCTACCTCTGAATAGTATTCAGTATGTATTGTTGATAGGAGCATGAAGGATCTCTAAGTCCGGTCTTTCCCTCTAGTACGGGTGCTATGGAAACATGATCAGGTATAGGATGAGGCATGGGAGAGGGGTACTAACGTACGTGCACAGTGGTCAGAATAGTTCTTAGATTGTGTTTTTATAACCTTGGAAGGTGAACTCAGGGCCGAGTTCATTTAAGGGGGAAAACCTATTAGACCCTAGTTTTCCACTCAAATATGGGAACCCAGAATTTTGGTATAAATTATTTCTTTGACCTAATATGGATTATTTTTGAAATATTAATGGTATTAGGTGTGTCTGGGGATTATTTTAACCTTGGAACCTATCTTTTTGGGAAAATAGTACTGGTCTCAAGGTTAGCGCATGGTTGGTGCATGGGTTTTCTAACTGTTTAGATAGAAATTTCTAGAAATATCCACTTTGAATGGTTTTTGAATGTCCGTGTGGCCAAACTATGAAATTCAATTCTTCTTCCCAGAAAAACAGACACAATTTGTGCGTGGATTGTCCAACCATGAAGACAAACCATACACTGATCATTTTTCTTCATAAATAGAAATTGTTTCCTTTAATGATATAATTATAACTTCACATCCATCCTAATCTATATTTCAATGGCATTGACATAATTTTCTCTCATTTTGGAGCCCTTTGAAATATAACTTAGGAATCAAGATATCACTTTCTTCTGATATCTGATCAGGCTTTTGTTCATCGTGTTGGATGCACAACCATATGTACTCAAGCCTATTAAATCCTTTATCCTTATCTTTTTCTCTCAACTGAGTTATCAGGGTATGGGTGTTTTTCTCATATTCTTAGATTTACTCAGATCTGATCGAAATCAAGGGCTAATTCCAGAGGAGGATATTCATCCATCCCTAAGGTGGGTGGTTTATAATTCATCCATAATGTTCGTTGATTTTGGAAATGTCATGTGGGGATCAACGATTTAATGAGGTGATATTTATAGAATTTGTATTTCATTATAATCATTAGAACCATATAGTTATTCTCTTTTATAATATGGGATTATTTATTAGTGGTTACACCCACAACTCAATCCTTCCCATGTTTAATGTTATTTCATAATTATTGTTTTGTGTTTTGACATGTTTGTTCCATCATTCGTTTTACCATGGCATGATCATTATAATTTTAATATTTTTATATTAAATGGTTTGATTTTTATTGTGAATTTCATAATGTATTGTACCATTTATTCTCACCACATGACCTACCTAGGGTAAGTGCTTCAATTTTACAATGATAGGTGAAATGTGATTTGCATGTATAAAAAGTATATGACTTGTCCTTTAATGTAAATGAATAGTATCTTTCATATCCATAGCACCCATTACTCATTTAATGGAAGTTATCGGAATGAACCATAATTATTCAATATACCTTAATGGTAATTAAGTAAGGCTGCATGCTACATGGCCTCGTTAGACTAATGAAAGGAAAGGCTCCGACCAAATGGGCTTATTATTTAATAATGGTTACTTACTTTTTGAACTTATCAAACTAATTAAAGTAATGGATTGAATCAAATGAAATATTACATGACACCAATATTATGTATGAATGGCCTGCCTTGATCCCACATTGGATTCAGGTCAAATAATAGTATAATCACTTGGGAACCCCACCCTGATTCAAGGATATGGCTTTCATAGTTTAATACCCCCCTAGGTTTTGATCCTTTTCATTTATTTGGTTGCCCATTATGACACCATATGATCCCTTACATATCATCATAGGATGCCATAGATATACTCCTTACATCAATAATTGACATGTAGGTGCCATGGTTGCAACCCATATGCCCTTGTCTCTACTTATCCCCATTTTACCTTGGATGATCACCTTGTATTCAGTAGGCACTAAATTATGGAATACCATGTACTATGATACATGGATTACACTCTAACCCATTTTTCTCTAAAATTATTACTGATTTGGTGACCCTTGAGTTCTAAGTCACCTTGGTTATTAACATGGGACATTAAAATTTGATATCACTACAGGTTTCCTTGTTACATCTTGAAACCTTTGAAATTACTAGCATGTGACATATTTATAAACTAGTAATAATAAAAAATGAATTTTTTACATGTTTTGACACCATATGAGGGATGATGTAGGTACTTGGGTACTTATTTACATTATAATTATTTACATTATATAAACATTCTAGCACACTTACATTTCTAGTACATAGGATGGATGTTATAGAAACTATTGGTTGTGACGCACTGTGATTTATCTCCCACATTCTCTAGGAATTTTTTGGTATGAGGGAAAGAATACATGGTTACTAGTGTTGACAAATAGAAGCATATAGGTTCAGACACATGATATCTGGCTGATTATTATGGAGCTTGATTGTAGATTACTAAATTAGAGAAAAGGATTCGTGGGATAGTCTTTGATTTCCATTATACTTATGTGGTACATTCTATGCCTTATATCTTATATCCATGTTTTTTAATTTTATAGTTTCATGACATATCAAGAATAATTTAATTCTATTCGATTATTTTTAGTTATTGTTACTATTGACTCTATTTTTTGTTGTGCCTTCTGTTTAATTATATTGCTTCTGATATTCACATACATTTACTTTTATCCACTATTCTACAATTTGGTAATGAGGAGATAGTGTCCCCATGGACACACCCTAGGCTCTTGATGGTAGTCAGTAACCTCTAGTATTCTGGGAGATGCGCTTGAGGGAAATTGGACCACCAGGATTGGGGAACCTCTTAAGTGGCATCTGAGTTCAAGACAACCCAATTTTAAATAATATTTACCCTATTTTCAACTAAATATTCAAATTTTATTTTAGAGATGTTTTTCATCTATATAAACATCCTTTATGATTTTTTTTCTTCATTGGGGATATTATCATAGGATATCATACACTTTATTTATCTATAAGGATTACAGTAATGATAATTTAAGGATGATAATTCGAATATCAATTCATTCTAATTTTATAATAACATATGATGAAATATTTACAAACCCTTTTTCTTTCTAGGGGTTTTGATATGATGAAATGATGGAATGTTTATGAATCATATTTTCTTTCCACAGGTTCTCATATGATGAATTTATTAATATTTTATGATTTTCTTATAAATATTTTTGACTGTCATTATGTGATTGGTGGGATAGAAATTATATATCAATCTAATGTATTCAGTAAATATTGATATCACAATAGATAATTTGGACTAGAATGGGAAGTAAACCTAATTCAGTTAGGGTTAATTTAAAATATTATATTTTGGGGAGTGATCCTTAATTAAGGAAATGATAGAATATATAGTGAACCAAATCCACATTGAGAGCCTTAGTAGTTATCCTTGATTAAAGAATTTATTTTCAGTTCTTGTGTGTATTCCACAAATTTATGTCTTATACAAAATTTATTTTTTCAGGCTAATTATTAATCATTTAAAAATATTCACCCTTATTATTTTTGTTTTTTTTAAATACTTATGACATGATTCCAAATTAATTATCTTTGACTAATTGTTTATGACATTCCTATGTTGTGATTGTGTTATCATACCCTAATATATATCTCATTCTAACTAATAATATCTGATATATAACTCCAATATTTACCCTTATTGAGAATCTAGTATTAACATTTATTATATTTCCTTTACCCATGTTTAGAAAAATGGTTTTATGTAGGGTATGCCTAAGAAGTGTAACATAAGAGAATAATATTATGGGATATGTATAAGATATTTCATGAAATAAACTGATTGTGTATTTAATTTCCAATGTCACTAATTCATCGTTGTTCTAGCCAATATATTGTTTTTACATGTAGTGAATATTCATTTTAAATAACATAATTTTAATGAGTTATATGATTGGGCCACATCATAATATCTCATGAGTAAGTTTTGATGCATGTTGGATGTGTTTCCTCAAAGGGGTGACAGTTAATTATGATAAGATATGACATGTTATCTAATTTTCATTAGGACATCACATCTAGTAGGTAATATTGTTACATGTTCAGAGACAATATATTATCTTTCTATGTAGGTATGGTAACCCCATTGTGTATTAGGAAGATCACACAGGCATAATAAGTATAATGCATAAATTGTTTTATGTATTCTATGAATATTAAAAAATTTATAGACTGTATATGTTAGATTTATTAGGGAAATAATTTGTGGAAGCCTACTATGTTTTAATTACTCCCTTCTTTGGAACACATGTAATCTAACACCTGATGAGACCTTATGATTATAATAATGGTTAGGTCAGTGAACCAATGTTGAATTATTGTGTTAGATAATTTTCTTAGAGTGTGGAGATGTTACTGAGTAGATCATTAAGACTATGTTTTGTTTATCATTAGTAGTTTTTAATTTTTCTGGGTATTTGAATGATTAAAAAATAGTATTTTATAAATTATTATGTGACTATTATTTTCTTATACCATATTTCATTCTTGTATAGATTTGGTTTTTTAGTTCTATTCGTATTAGTTATGCAGATGATACCATTCGATTATTTTTTCCAATTTTTGTTTAACTATAATATATGTGTCAAGTCTCCCAATATAACCACTAAATAACCTTTATTGTAGTTGAATGCCTATGGAATATAGGGATTAATTCATAAGGTAATGTGGTTATCTAGAATGGTTACTATTGAGTGAGTTGGTTTGGGAAATTATATCTATGCTGATAGATTTTTTATTCTGATGATTTCATCATTTTATTTTCATAATCAACCCATTTCTCATATTTTCATGTGTCTCAAAATTGTAAGATATATTGATATATAATATATGCCTCATTGATTATGTGTTAACCTTTAAATATCATTTTAGGTCACCAATTTTTATGGTTCCAAATTTATATAGGAATTCATAAATAATATCGAGAGTTTGATATATTTATAAATGTTCTAAAATTAAAGATTCAGTTATATTTTATGGTTTTATTTATGATGTTCATATGTTATGTTCCTTTTCATAAATACATCAATATTTTGACTCATATGTTTGTTTTAATTCTTGTAATACATGATAAGAATTTACATTTTAGCACGTGATCTAGATGTGTGGACCAAGGTGTAACTCAATTGATATCAGAGATGAGTTCTGTTATTTTTTGTAAATATAGATTTGTAAATTATTTTATATATTTATATTGAAAACTATTTTATATAATTTACTGGTTTACGTAAAAATAGTATAAATATTGTGGATTAAAATAATATATGTATTTATGTTGAGTAATATTATAACATTTCTAAAGTTAATGTTTATGATAACATTAAGACTTTGTATTGAAAAGATATATATATGTATGAGTTGAATAATTCTTGGGGAATTGGAATTTTTTAATTTTTAGAAGAGGTATTTTTAGGAAGATGAATTTTAATTGGGAATATCAGAGTTATAACAACCTCAATTAATGTTTTTTATGGAGTCTTGTGTTATGACTTGAGTTATAGAGAGTGGATTTTTTGATTGAGTGGTGGGTTGGGATGGTTTAAAAATAACCCAATATGTGGGAAATGTATTTATGTGGTTGTGACTATCCTAAAATTTGTACAGTACAGACGACAAAAATCCCCTTTTGTGGGTGTTGAATTTTGGAAAAACCCATATGTGGTATGGGTTTTCGGGAACCAATTGATCGGTGGGGGGGTATTACCAAAATTTATCTATGTTCAACATTCTAAGAAGGCGGTCTGAATCATTATATGTGGTACCCTTATATTAAAAATACTCATATGTTGTACCCTTACATGGGCCCATATGTTGTACACTATCATTTTGAATCCTCTTATTTGGTACTCTTATATCCTACCTGTAACATCGCATGTAAGTAATGAATAATAGATATTTTTATCTATGTCTATTAATTATTAAGATTGTGTTTTAGAGGGTTAAAATCAAAATAAATACAATCTTATGCATGGAATACACTAATATTCTTAAAAGATTGTTTTACTGCTCTTTGATGGAAAACCCTTTTTAAATCAAACTTTTGACAATTTTATAATCTATATTTGTCAAAATAAACATATTCATTAATATTGGGACAATTAAATTTACATTGGATAAATTTTTGGTATTTTTTTGACAATGTTCATTTTTTTAATGAATAGTGAAGAAATACTACATTTTACAACAAAACTGCTTTTTCATTTAATTTAATTATATGTTTAGATTATCCTTTTAAATTTTCTTCAAGTGTAATATGAATATATTTTTACCATTTAATCCAATGGTGGTCATTAGGATTAATTTCACTTTGGAATTGGTCAAAACTAATGCCAAACTTTTCATAGATATTGTTATAAAAAACCCGCTATTTGTTTTGACAACGGGAATTATTTTTAAATCATTTATTGAAATTTATGTGTTTGGAATTTGGTAAAATGGATTAAATATTTGGAATCAGAAGGTCCAAATTATTTAATTAAGACTCTTTTTTTTTGGACATTATTAATAGTAACAATGCTAATTATCTTTAATTATCTTGATTAATGAGTAATCAGGTAGTTAAAGATAATGAAATGATATCATAATAATACAAAAATACCACAACATGTGTTCTAAGGCTACTGGTTGGCTCATGGCCGACAATGGGATGCCTTGTTCCAAACTTGGGGGCCCCATGGAATCACTTTTGTGAGAAAGCGACTTTTTATCATTTTATTTTTAATGAATGTTAAATGTGACAAAGAATGTATCACCTAAGTAAATTTTTTTTTGTCTGCATAAATGATTTTTTGGACTATAAATATTAATTATAAAGATAAAAATATTTCCAACATCATAGTATTTATTTCATAATTTTTAGACTTTAAATATATTGAATTATTTTTGACATCATGATGATGCAGCGATTACCTCATTAATAAAGGATTTAAATAAAATGAAATGATAATGTAAAATCTATGACCTACACATGTCCAAAACATATTGTATGGGTGGATTTAGAACCCTTATCACCTTACCCTCGAATCATATCAATGTGGGACCTTTTGAATCGGAAAATCCATTTCAAATAAAGTAACATTTCTTTACTTTCCAAGACTGTCCCTCCTCTCCTCTTATAAATGGCCCCCACCTCTACCTCCTTACCCACACTCCCAAAGCCTTTGGCTCGGCCAACCCCTTCCCATTTTGTCTCTCCACTTCCATATATTACTCTTTGATGCCTCACATTGGGCAGAAGTCTTTCCAAGGAAGCCTCTGAGCTCAAACCAAAGGGAGTTACCCGATATTAAGGTAATGTCTTCACTTGAGTCCTTTTGTTTTATTTTGCTTCTCCAACCACCTAAACTCTTTTTATTAATTTATTTTGTAACAACTCCAGTATCTTAAATATACTTGGACGTTGTTATAAGAAGTATTCTAGCTACACTTACACACACCTACATCTAATGGTTAAAGGACATACTGTTTCCGTTGATGGTGAATTTATGCCTCCCGAAACGAAGATTGTTCCACATTCTTTTAACACCTTCATTGGTGGCCATTAAGATGTCACTATATTTATATATGATATATAATATGTTTATGTTTTCCTTAAGAATCTGTATTTTTTATTTTGGGCATACCTTTATGGTTTCCATTATGGGTAAACGCGATATCTTCATTTAAGGAAGTGCGGACTACCGCCCCCTCAAAGTGATTTGATTCGTTAAATTCCATATGTGGGACGTATAAAGGATGGAACTATGATATTATATATGATATTATACTGGAATTATAATATACCTATATATAATTTTGATTCCATTCTATAAAATACGAAATAGAAATGAAAGTAGCATTCATGCGTACATACGGATTACCGTCTCCATGAACGGTGAATTTCATTTCTTACCTCTAAATGATTATGTAATATTATAAAGGCATGTATATTATGGATATATATAATATATAAATCATGATTATAATTCTGGATATAATGGATACATGAACAACATGTAATCATAAAGGGTTTATTTTTGACTCAAGTTTAATGATCGTTAAAACAACCGTTATTAACTTAAATAATTACATAGTGTTCATGACATGGAAATAAGTGATATAAAAGGAATAATGAACTTGAAAAAGGTACATAAGAAAGTAGAAATTAACTCAAGTTTATTATTCATGATATTAAAGAACGATCGAGTCATGTCGGACTCGAGGTATGGGACTTCTTCTCAATCTCCTTTCATTGAGGCATATTTTGTTTTATACACAACCTTCTTTTATATTTTGTATAAACCCCTTTGACTTTTATTTTTATTCAAAAGGAATATTTTTTATACGAAGCACTTACTAAACGACAAAGGGAATGTATTTGTCGTACGTATGCGGTGACAACAACTTCTCCGCCGCTGTGACCATTATTTGAGTTTCGGCTTCCTCTACAAGCCATACCACTTTTTTTAAAAGAAAAATAAATACCATGTTTTACTTTTCTTTTATTTTGGTATTGAAAATGGTTTTCATAATGTTTTTATATCAATTTGTTGTATTGATATCTTGTGATTGAAAGGTGGAAATGTTATGTTTCATTTATGCATGATTTATATGATACGATTATGTTGAGGTTCTTGGGAATTATTATGTAGACGGGTGGTTCAGTGATAAACTAAGGGCGGGTGAGCCCGATATATCTCTCCAATGCATTGGGTAATGTGAAGGAGTGAAATGTTAAGGTTTCTCCGAAGAGATTTGTGGAATATACTGTGATGGGTATTCCAAACGTAACCAAGAGGGTTACTCCCTACGTAAGAATGTTATGAATGCCTCAAGTTACCTTTATTTCTTATGATTTCTATGATTTATTCATGATTTTATGAGGTATGTTAAAGTGCTTATGTTTTATGGGTAAATTATGATTTCATTCTTATGTATATATGTACCCATGTTTCCTTTCCATATTTTTATATCCCTTACTGAGCTTTTTATGCTCATACCATGTTTTTTGAAATGTTTTTCACAGGTCAAGGGAAACGTACATGATACGATGATAGTGTAAAGGAAGTGTCAAGAAAGAATTCATGTTTTATTTTAAATATGTTTCCATTGATGGGAAAGAAGAATATTTTCTTTATGTAACCAATTTGTTTATATGTGGAATGTAATGAATGTTTTATGATCTAATTCACTAAAACTCTAAACCCGAAAAGATCCTCAATGTGTAATCTTGTAATAGCTTAAGATTAAGTAAGGTTTAAGGCTGGGGCCTTATAGTTGGTATCAGAGGTCGGTTTAGATAACTTTAGGAGTTATAATTCTATTAAATGATTATCCAATTTTTTTTGGGTCAAATTGAAGTGATTTAGTATTTGAAGATTTCTATGTTGCTTCATCTAAGACATGTTTGTTCATAATGGTTTTCCACAGAGGAAACTGGGAAGCAGTGCTAGGAAGGCATGCATAAGGAAATAACCTTCCAAATCAGCATCCTGAGATGGTCAGAATTGGAACTGAACAGTTTGTTACAGTAATGGCGCAGTTGACTCAAGCGATAAATGGCGGTGGTATCCATACATGAGATCATCCAGATCAACCGCAGAGGAACATGTTAGTGGTGGAGCGTTTCATGAGGCATCATCCCCCATCATTCAGAGGATCATCTGACCCTGTGCTAGATGAAGTGCGGATTAAAGAACTGGAGAAGATTTTCGATGTCATGGGGTGTTCAGAAAATCAAAAGGTTAGTCTTTCTATTTACCGTTTGGAGGGTGAAGTAAATCAGTGGTGGTCGATGGTTAAAAATATCAGGGACGCTGATAAGATCGATGCTCTTGACTGGGATGAATTTAAAGGTATGTTTCTTGAGAAGTATTTTTCTAAGGCTGTTTGACTTAGGATGGAAAATAAATTCTTGGAATTGAGGCAAGAGGAAGACTCAGTGGCTGCCTATGAGGAGAGGTTCACTCAATTGGCATGGTATGCTCCAAATTTTATCCGAGACCTTGATAGTAAAATCAATCGTTTTTACTCAGGATTAAGCCCAAAATATCGAAGGGCATTAGCTTCTTCTGTGTTTAAATGTTATGAAAAGATTGTTTGATGTGCTGATAAGGTGGAAATGGAGTTTTCCGATGATCAAGTGTTCTATAACAACCAATAGAAGAAGAGACCGAGGTGGCAGGAAAAAGGGAAGAATTCTTCAAAAAAGTTTGATGGTAAGAAATCTAAGTTTCCAGTTTGTGATAAATGTGGCAAAAGGCATGCTGGGGAATGACTTCTAAATTCTGTAAAGTGCTACCAATGTGGTAAGATGGGACATAAGGCTCGTGATTGCACTGAACAAGATCAAGGTGAAGGTAAGACCAAATTTGATTTCCAATTAGTGAAATGTTTTATGTGCAATGAGATGGGTCACTATGCAAATGAGTGTCCGACAAAGATCTTGAGTGATGCGAAGAAGTTATACTACAAGAAGAAAGGGGTGGTGAATCCTTTGAAAATACTTCAGCGGATGTCGGGCCATCAAATGAAGTTGTATCAGGTACTTTTTTTTTTCAGATTATTCCAGTGTGTTGTTTGATTCGGGGTCTACACATTCTTTCATCTCTAAAACCTTTTCTATTAAAATTGGAATACCATCTCAAGAAATGACTCCTAAACTTTTGCTAAAAACACCTTGGGGAAATGTTGAGGCAAAAAAAATTTATAAGAATCTTCCTATCCTTATCTGTGGAAAGAACCTACTTATAATCCTTATTGTTCTACCTCTAGTAGAGTTTGATGTTATCCTGGGTATGGATTGGCTCTCTATTTACCATGCTAAGATTGACTGTAGAACTAAAGAAGTTTCTTTTCAGAATGAATTTCAGTTTGTGTACAAGAATGAACCCTTGATGTTTATAACTTATCAAGAGGCCAAGAAACTTGTAAAAGATGGAAATGAATATTATCTTTCACACATCGTTGCAAATAAAGGAACTGTTCAGATTAATGATGTGCCAGTGGTAAATGAGTATCCTGATGTTTTTCCTGATGAGTTTCCTGGAATAATACCAGATCAGGAAGTTGAGTTTACTGTTGACTTAGTTCCTGATGATAATCCAATTTCAAAACCCTCTTATCGAATGGCTCAAATTTAACTTTTAGAGTAGAAGGAGCAATTGCAAGATTTATTAGAGAAAGGTTTCATTCTACCTAGCACAACACCATGGGGTGCTCCTGTTTTATTTGTTAAAAATAAATATGGTTCAATGAGACTTTGCATTGATTATAGAGCCTTGAATAATATCACTGTTAAGAACAAATATCCTTTGCCTCATATCGATGATTTCTTTGATCAGCTCCAGGGAGCTCAGTATTTTTCAAAGATTGACTTGAGATCGGGGTACCATCAGCTGAAGGTAAAGGAAGCAGATGTTCCGAAGACCGCGTTCCGTACAACATATGGCCATTATAAATTTGTAGTAATGCCTTTTGGGCTAACCAATTCACCTGCTTTATTCATGGACATAATGAATATAATTTTCCATGAGTTCTTGGATAAGTTTGTGGTGGTTTTCATTGATGATATTTTGGTGTTTTCTAAAAGTAAAGAGGAGCATGAAAGACATTTAAGGGTTATCTTTCAAACCATAAAAGAAAATAAATTGTTTGGAATATTCAGTACGTGTGACTTTTGGTTGCAACAAATTTCATTCCTCGGTCACATTGTTTCTAAAGATGGGATAACTATTGATCCTGCAAAAACAAAAGTTGTGGAAGACTGGACAAGACCCACAAATGTAACTGAGATTCGTAGCTTCCTTGGTTTGGCAGGCTATTACCGAGGTTTTGTTAGAAATTTTTCATGGTTATCTAGTCCAATGACTAAGCTAACTCGGAAGGGTGTTATGTTTATCTAGACAAAATAATGTTATGATTGTTTTCAAGAATTGAAAAGAAGATTGGTGAATGCTCCAGTTTTGGCACTTCCTTCTAGGAATGGGGAGTTTGTTATCTATAATAATGCTTCATTTAAAGGAAATGGTTGTGTCCTAATGCAGAATGATCAGGTAATTGCTTATGCTTCACGACAGTTGAAAACTCATGAGGTAAATTACCCTACACATGATTTGGAATTAGCTGCTGTTGTTTTCGTATTAAAATTTTGGAGGCATCATTTTTATGGAGTAAAGTGTGAAATATATACTGATCACAAAAGTTTAAAGTATATATTCACTCAAAAACAGTTAAACATGAGACATAAGAGATGGATGGAATTAATCAAGGATTATTACTGTTCAATTCATTACCATCAAGGAAAAAAAATAAAGTGGGTGATGCTTTTAGTCGAAAAAGTAATTCTTCATTAACAATGTTGTGTTTGGAATGTGATCATTTGATTTTGATTTGATGAACTTTGGCATAGAAGTTGTTGGTGCAGGACTTTCTTCTGTTTTGTTTCAGGTATCAGTGAGATCATCTCTATCAGACAGAATCAAGCAAGCACAGAAGAAAGACAGTGAGTTGCAGAAAAAGGTAGAGATGGTTCAGAAAGATAAGTTTCCTGAATTCAACATTGATAATGATTGCATTTTGAGAATTGGTAAGAGATTGTGTGTGCCTTATGATTCATAGTTGAAGAGAGAGTTGTTATGTGAAGCTCATAGTTCACCGTTTTCAGTTCATCCTGGAATTACTAATATGTACAGAGATCTGCGGGAGTATTACTGGTGGGATGGAATTAAAAGAGATACTGGTGATTTTACTGTGAAGTGTTTGACTTGTCAACAGGTTAAAGTAGAGTGGAAGTTACCGAAAAGGGATTCTTCATCGTTTAACAGTGCCAGAGTGGAAATGGGAGAATATATCCATGGACTTTGTTGTGGGATTACCGAAGACATCTTGAGGTAATAATGCAATCTGGGTTATTGTTGATCGCTTGACAAAATCTGCTCATTTCCTTGCTATACGAGATACTTTTTCCCGAGATCAAATTTCCCATTTCTATCTTAAAGAGATAGTCAGGTTACATGGAGTTCCCCTCTCCATTGTATCTGATCGTGATCCTAGGTTCACTTCTAACTTTTGGAAAGGCCTTCAGAAGTTGTTGGGTACTGAATTAAATTTTAGTACAGCATTTCATCCTCAATCAAATGGGCAGTCATAACGAACAATTCAGATGTTGGAGGATATGCTATGAGCTTGTTCGATGGATTATCAGGGAATTTGGGACCAACATCTTTCTTTGGTTGAATTTTCATATAATAACAGTTTTCATTCCAGTATACAGATGGCACCATTTGAGGCGTTATATGGGAAGCGGTGTCGAACACCAGGATTCTAGGATGAAGTGGGTGAAAGGAAGTTGAAGGGACCAGAATTGGTAGAAGAGGTGGCAGAAAAAGTTCAGCTGATTCAGAAACACAAGAGAACAGCTCAGAGTAGGCAGAAGAGTTATGCATACAATAAGAGGAAGGATCTAACTGTTGAGGTAGGTGATCATGTTTTTCTCAAAGTATCACCATGGAAAAGTGTGATGCGATTTGGTAAGAAAGGAAAGCTGAGTCCAAGGTTCATTGAACCATATGAAATTCTGGAGAGAGTTGGATCAGTTTCATACCGAGTGGCTTTACCTCTGAGTTTATCTCAGGTACACAATGTTTTTCACGTTTCGATGTTGAGAAGGTATATGCCAGATCCATGTCATGTTTTGAGTCAAGTGGTAGTTCAGCTGGAAGAGAACCTATCTTATGAGGAACAACCGGTCCAGATTCTTGACCATAGGGAGCAAGTGTTATGAAATAAGGTGATTAATCAGGTAATGGTTTTGTGGAAATACCACATGATGGAAGAGGCAACATGGGAATCTGAAAATGCAATGAGGTATAAGTACCCCCATTTATTTGATAAGTAAATAAATTGCGGGGACGCAATTTTCTAAAGGGGGGAAGGATGTAACATCCCAAGTAAGTAATGAATAATAGATATTTTTATCTATGTATATTAATTATTAAGATAGTGTTTTAGAGGCTTAAAATGAAAATAAATACAATCTTATGCATGGAATACACTAATATTCATAAAAGATTGTTTTACTGCCTTTTGATGGAAAACCCTTTTAAAATAAAAATTTTGACAATTTTATAATCTATATTTTTCAAAAATAACATATTCATTATGATTGGGTCATTGAAATTTACATTGGATAAATTTTTGGTATTTTTCTGACAATGTTCATTTTTTAATGAATACTGAAAAAATACTGCATTTTACATCAAAACTGCTTTTTCATTTAATTTAATTATATGGTTAGATTATTCTATTAATTGGTATTAAAGTTTATTATGAATATATTTTTACCATTTATTCTAATGGTGGTCATTAGTATTAATTTCACTTGGGAATTGGTCATAAACAAATGCCAAACTTTTCATAGATATTGTTTCAAAAAAACCCGCTATTTGTTTTGACAACGGGAATTATTTTTAAATAAATTATTGAAATTTATGTGTTTGGAATTTAGTAAAATGGATTACATATTTGGAATCAGAAGGTCCAAATTATTTAATTAAGACTCTTTTATTTTTGGACATTATGAATAGTAACGATGGTAATTATCTTTAATTATCTTGATTAATGAGTAATCAGGTAGTTAAAGATAATAAAATGATGTCATATTAATACAAAAAGATCACAAACTGTTTTCTAAGGCTATCTGTTCTCTCATGGAAAACCATGGGATCCCTTGTGCCAAACATGGGGGCCCCATGGAATCACTTTTGTGAGAAAGTGACTTTTTATCTTTTTATTTTTAAAGAATGTTAAATGTGACAAAGAATGTATCACCTAAGTAAAATATTTTTAATTTTGTCTACATAAATGATATTTTGGACTATAAATATTCATTAGATAGATAAAACTATTTCCTACATCATAGTATTTTTTTTCATAATTTTTAGACTTTAAATAAATTAAATTATTTATGACATCATGATGATGCAGCAATTACCTCATTAATAAAGGATTTAAATAAAATGAAATGATAATGTAAAATATATGAACTACACATGTCCAAAACCTATTAGATGGGTGGATTTCGAACCCTTATCACCTTAACCTCGAATTATATCAATGTGGGACCTTTTTAATCCGAAAATCATTTTCAAATAAGGTAACATTTCTTTACTTTCCAAGAGTGCCCCACCTCTCCTCTTATAAAAGGCCCCCACCTCTAACTCCTTACCCACACTCCCAAAGCCTTTTTCTCGGCCAACCCCTGCGCATTTCGCCTCTCCACTTCCCTATCTTACTCCTTGAAACCTCACATTGGTTAGAAGACTTCCCAAGGAATCCTTTGATCTCAAACCAAAGGGAGTTACACGATTTTAAGGTAATGACTTCACTTGAGTCCTTTTGTTTTATTTTGCTTCTCCAACCCCCTAAACTCTTTTTATTCATTTATTTTGTAACAAATCCAGTATCTTAAATATACTAGGATGTTTTTATAAGAATTATTCGAGCTAAACTTACACACACCTACATCTAATGGTTAAAGGACATATTGTTTCCGTGGATGGTGAATTTATGCCTCCCGAAATGATGATTGTTAAACATTCTTTTAAAACCTTAAAAGGTGGCCATTAATATGTAACTATATTTATTTATGATATATAATAAGTTTATGTTTTCCTTAATCTTCTGTATTTTTCATTTTGGGCATACCTTTATTGTTTCCATTATGGGTAAACGCGATATCTTCATTTAAGGAAGTGCGGACTACCGCCCCCTCAAAGTGATTTGATTTGTTAAATACTATATGTGGGACGTATAAAGTATGGAACTATGATATTATATATGATATTATAGTGGAATTATGATATACCTTTATATCATTATGATTCCATTCTATAAAATATGAAATAGAAATGAATGTAGCGTTCATGCGTACGTACAGCTTACCGTCTCCATGAACGGTGCATTTCATTTCCTACCTCTAAATGATTATGTAATATTATAAAGGAATGTATATACTGGATATATATGATATATACATCATGATTATAATTCTGGAAATAATGGATACATGAACAACTTGTAATTATAAAGGGTGTATTTTTTACTCAAGTACCAATGATCGTTAAAACGACCATTATTAACTTAAATAATTACATAGTGTTCATGTCATAGAAATAAGTGATATAAAAGGAATAATGAACTTGAAAAAGGTTCTTAAGCAAGTATAAATTAAATCAAGTTTATTATTCAGGACATCAAAGAACGATCGAGTCAAGTCGGACCCGAGGTATGGGACTTCGTCTCAATCTCCTTTCATTGAGGCATATTTTGTTTTATACACAACCATCTTTTATATGGTGTATAAACCCCATTGACTTTTATGTTTATTAAAAAGGAATCTTTTTTATATTAAGCATTTACTAAACGACAAAAGGGAATGTTTTTGTCATACGTATGCGGCGATAATGACTTCTCCATCGCCGTGACCATTATTTGAGTTTCGGCTTCCTCTACAAGCCATACCACTTTTTTTGAAAAGAAAAATAAATACCATGTTTTACTTTTCTTTTATTTTGGTATTGAAAATGGTTTTCATAATGTTTTTATATAAATGTGTTGTATTTATATCTTGTGATTAAAAGGTGGAAATGTTATGTTTCCTTTATGCATGTTTTATGTGATACGATTATGTTGAGGTTCTTGGGAAATATTATAAAGACGGATGGTTCTGTGATAAACTAAGGGCGGGTGAGCCCGATATAGATCTACAATGCATTGGGTAATGAGAAGGAGTGAAACGTTAAGGTTTCTCCGAATAGATTTAGGGAATATACTGTGATGGGTATTCCAAACGTAACCAAGAGGGTTACTCCCTACGTAAGAATGTTATGAATGCCTCAAGTTACCTTTATGTCTTATGATTTCTATGATTTATTTATGATTTGATGAGGTGTGTTAAAGTGCTTATGTTTTATGGGTAAAGTATGATTTCATTCTTATGTATATATGTACCCATGTTTCCTTTCCATATTTTTATATCCCTTACTGAGCTTTTTATACTATCCCATGTTTTTTGAAATGTTTTTCATAGGTCAAGGGAAAGGTATATGATACGATGATAGTGTTAAGGAAGTGTCAAGAAAGGATCCATGTTTTATTTTAAATATGTTTCCATTTATGGGAAAGAAGAATACTATCTTTATGTAACCACTTTGTTAATATGTGGAAAGTAATTCATGTTTTATGATCTAATTCTCTAAAACTATAAACCTGAAAAGATCCTCAATGTGTAATCTTGTAATAACTCAAGATTATGTAAGGTTTAAGGCTGGGGCCTTATACTACCCATGCAAGGTGAATCCCCATATATAGGAATCCCTCTAGTAGGAATGATCCCTATATAGATATCTCCTTATATGTGGAATATCATAATGTAAATCCCATAATGTAAAATTATCCCCATATGTATGTACCTTTTACATGGCCCATTATGTGCATGGGTAAACATTATTTATAGAAGAAAATGGTTTTTTTATAGAATATCATGAGTTAAATCTATAACTCTTCGTTATTAATTATTGGTTTCCTTCCCTTCTACATGATGCTGATTTTTTTAAAACCTACTAGGGATTGGGTGAAAATTAATATAAATCATGATGAAATAATATTAATATAAATGGGATTTTTTTCACTTTATCTAAGGTGATCTAGAGAGGATGATCACACTATATTTAATTATGGTTCAAAGAGGTATTCCACTATCATGTTTTTATATATGGTTTTGGAGTTTTTGGTTAAATAGGGGGGGTCTAAGATTGAATTATAAATTATGGATTTTGTGCGTTAAATTTATGATGCATGTTTTAGGCGGCATATAGCCCTCTTTCTCAAGGATTGAACCACATGGAGTGATCTAATATGTTATGAAAAATTATTACTAATTGAGTAAAATTTAATAATTAGTTATAGTTTTTTTAAAAAAATTATTTATTTTTTATTCAATTTGTAAGGGACTCATTTTGATGGAGTATTTATAGATGTACATAGAAGAAAATTAGAGAGGGTGGATGAAATTCTTTTATAAAAACAATAACTCCATAATGAGGTAGGTAGTACCTTTCGAATAAATCTTTGGTACATGAATTTTATTTATGGATAATGTGATATTTTATCTCACCATTGAGAGTTATCATCTTTTTTTTAAAATATAATAATTTTTTCACAAAATTAATTATTTGGGAAATGGATAAATATCAAAGGGACATAATAGACCCTTGTGCACTGTCTTGATACATCGACCACCAATTACTACTAGCATTCCTATAAATACATGCCTAGACATAAATGAAACCTAGATAGGTATAAATTAAATGAAATGTGTGAATATATAAGAACCTTTTTTATGTTCCATTAAATTCTTCTCTTTATATTAAAGTGATCAATTTTATTGATTGGCCCATGTTAGCCACGTGATGATCATGGGATTCCATAAAGCCAGGGGGTAGTAAAAATAATTTTGGGGTGAGTGATCCTCCACGACTATCATATAATAACATAGTTGTATAGAACCTAGGTAGTTTAATGTTACGATGGTTGTTTGAGGTCCAAACTATAATTAGTTGGGTTCTTAGATTAGATTTATATACCCTATAAAGAGTAGTTTTAGTATGTATTTTCCTATGAGGCTTCCATCACCAAACTAATAATGATGATGATATTGGAGGGATGATCCACCCTCTGAGTAACAGAACATTTATGAGAGATGATATCTTGATAAAGGAACCTATATAGGGTGTTTTTTAATTGTTTGGACTAGGGGACTTTGGATAGTTCCCCCTTGACATGTAATCCTAGAGATTGTTTGTGTGTGAATGTGTAGTGATAATTTTGGGTGTCACCTAAGAACCCAAATCAATTATGTAATCATATAATATTTTTAGTGATGAGGATCATTTTGCAACTTAAAATGTAATATAATATATTGTGTAACAGTTTTGAGTGAATGGAAAAACATTAATAGTGTCATTATTATGAGAATACCCAAGAAGAAGCATGTACAAGATGATTTAATGTTATGAGAAAATATGGGTTCATGTTTCCCCCTAACTGCCTCTTTACTATTACAATGCATGAATGATTGCCCCATGAATTTTTATTTATTGTTATTATTAAATGGATACTAGATCCCATAATTTATGTTATTCTACTATGTTGAGGTATTCCCCAACAGATTATATGACAATATCAGTTGGATACTGTCCCCAACCATAATTTCTAAAGATGTTTTGAGTGTTAAATATATACACTATGTGGTCGAATAATTACATGAGACTCATGGGATGAACATGTATCAACAAAATTATATTTCACATCCCCAAATGCACTCCAGTTCAATATGTAATAGGTATGAACAATCTTCAATGATATTCTAGAACCTAATGATAGTTGGTGATTATTTTGTTATGATTTTTTAATGTGTTATATATTATATAAGAATATCACATGTTCATGCACTAATAAACTGGTTGTATTTAAGATACTATTGGGTTTTCCCCATTGATATATACTCAAACCATTCTTATACAATTATGGAACTTGGGTACCCCTAAATATCTCACGGGTTGCAGAATTAGGTTTGGGAAAGGCATAGTGATACATGATTGAGATAGATTGGTTGAATGAGACAAGTGATTTCAGTCAGGCGAGGCTTATGGATAAAATAAGAGACATCATGTACTATTATTTTCTTATGTTATTTTTATACATAATCGACCTAATGAGATATCAGTTTTTCAATATTTTAATGACCATGAGTCTGTATAAATTTTTTCTTTTATATTTCATCTAATATAGCATGATCTAAATTGTGATTTTCATGTTCATTGATTATCATTACATATGTTTCTTAGTCACTTTCACTATATTTTACTCGTATATATGGGTATATTCCGTCTATGTAATGAAATTAGACATAAAATTATTGTCATCAGCCTCTAACATAAGAGAAAGAGTGTATAAGTTCATGGAATGACCACCGGTTTGAGTACTAGTCGAGTGGTCTAGAATGGTGGGATATTGGAAATTGGTATCAGGTATTTCTATTTCTCTATTAACATTTATGGTGATAGTAAAAAGGGAATATATAAATGTTTCAGTGCTTGTGATGCACCTCATATTGGTTCATGATGAAGTCCTTTGTCCATGTGAAATCCATGTTACTGGGGATATGGGATTGCTATTTTTTTTTCAATATTTACGGAAGTATTATCTCACCTAGTTTTATTCACGTGGGTGTTGGATTCAAGGCATATATTTTTTCCCAAATAACTTTTTTTTGAATTCTAATCAACTTAACCACATTTAATTTTATTCTAATAATAGGTTGTGTGGATTCTATGTAGGGATATTCATTGGTGATAACTATAAAACCCATTTTATGAGGAATGTATTGTTTCAGATAATTAGTAGGTATATGAAATGTATTCAATCATAATCATTACCTTTTTTGTAAATATAATATTGGTTCTTGAAATTAAATAGAATGCGGTTATTTAATGTCACAACAATAGCAAATATGTCGTTTTCCTATATAGATTCTTAGTGTAATTCTAAATAACTGAACCATATTTATATGTTTTCTCAAAACACATATCATCATGTAATAGTTCCATTATAAATACCAACACATAGAAATTTGGATGAGAACATAGTCCTAGAGGTGGTAGTCTTGTATACAGATTCTTAATGATGATAAGTTTTCTAGTAAGCTGATGACTTGGAAGGTGATTCTAGATATGTTTTTATATAAGTGTGGAGCCTATAGTGAGTTATTGGCATGTTTTTTCCTTGATATGTTAGATATAGTAACAAATATTATTCGTATGAGTTGGAACATATATGAGATGTGATTTATGAGCTTGTTTTTAGAGTATAATTCCCTCATTATGAAGCTCATGGTTTTGGTGAGAGAATTACTATGACAAAATATAAATTGAATTTCTCACTTATGTTGAGATGTAGAATGTAAAAGTTTATCCTAGTAGTAGATTCATCCTATAATTGCGACTTCTTTAGAAATAGGAAGCATTGTAAAATGATACAGTTTAGAGATTGGTGCATGGGAGGTTCTACTGAGTACATTATATAGGTATGGTGATTCGTTATGATTCATGTCGTAAAGAACATTGAGTGATTTTTTTTTCATGATTGTGATTTCAAAGAAAAGGTCTATAAGATTCATCCATAAATTTATTCTACTTTAGTTCCTACTAAGATAATTAATTAGGATCCTAGATGTCCAGAACCATGATGGATATGGAACGGGAATATACTTCTAGTTTTGTGATGAAGCTAGGGTCAGTGGATGATTGTATGATGAGTCGTGGAATATGAAAGATGTCTGGATTGTTAGAAAAAATAATTATTTATGTTATTATAGTTAGATGATACTAACATGAATTAAAAATGGTTGGTGGTTTAGAAATGTTTTAGGAGGATCAAAAGGAATCAACATGATATAAGATGAATAATACATCAGGGTTGTACTAGGGTGTATCTTCTAGAGTGTTCTTTATTTTGACAATATGGATTTGTGAACTATATTTTAAGGATGAATTGGGTGGTGGAACTAGATATATATAAATGGTTTTATAAATTTATTACATGTGTAATAGACTATGGAGCATTTGTCTGATCCTAGTATGATAATATGTGACTCATGAGAGTATGATTTGGGTTGTGTAAACGAGTGGTAATGGGATATAAAACTTTTGGTTTTAGTTGACATCAAGGATTTATACACTTGTTACATGTTATGTACACTGAATTTTTAATTATTAAATTTTCATTTTTAGGTCAAGGACTGATGGTTATGATGAGAAGCTTATATTAATGGAATATTAAAGCATTTATGAGAATTAGAAATGATCTCTAGTGGTGAGAGTTGATATCAGAGATATATTTTCATGATGTGAGATTTTCAAACTGATGGTGTAACTTCAAATAGATTATCAAGTTGGAGTGTTGTTGGAACCTGTTGAGGTATATGTTAAGAGTTATATGAGAAAATCCATTTGGTGTGGATTAATTAATGGACACTTGAGTGCTCGACCCTCATTATGATGTAATTTCACGGGATGTTTTGGATGATATTCCTGGTGAGTTCATAATACTTTGTAGTTTTGGTTTTCGTGGTTCTTAGGAATGATTAGAGTGTCCACATCCAATAATTACATGTGGTAATAGAATGAGGGTAGTCATTAAAGGCAAGACCTTATTACTATAATGTTCATTGGTTTGATGGGACTAGCTGTTAAATGGTTGATGTGGATCAATGATATTGGTCTATAGTTGAATTTAATTTTATCTAGTTATGTGTAAAATAAAATATTTGAGGTTAAAATGTGATATTGGGTAGATTATATTGATTATAATCATTTTTAGAGTTGTTTTTATATGATCCGAGGGTGATATATATCAGTATTAATTTGTTGCTCGTATTGAGAGTGTGATGGATGATTTGGTTGGTAGAGGATCTGACCATGAATTTACACCATGAGTCAGGTTATGTCCTTTGTGTGGGTAGTTTAACAATCTCTTGATTCCTTCAACAATAAATTATTTTCAATATGGTAGTGTAATAACATATTTGGTGTTTCGGTTGACCATTTTCAAGAAAAGGATGCCATAATAGGACTAGTTGGCATTTTATATTAAATTGGGTGTGGTGTGATGGAAACCACACCATGCATTTCACTGGACCACTAAAAATGTTTTTCATTTGGTAATTAAAATTGTGGTGAGCACCCTGGATTGGGAATAATCATTTATTAGCTAATTATTAGGATGTTGAGAACCATAAACTCAAGAATAATCAATCGATGACACTAGGGTGTCTTTGGTTAGACAAGTATGGGTAGGCTACATTTTATTATTTTGTAGAGGGTGGAAACTTGTATCTTAGTCATTCATTAATAGTGTTCCTTATGTTTTTAGTTACATAGTGGAAGATCATTAGAAATTATATTATAAAACATTTTGTTTTGAACATGATATAATGACTCGGATAAGTTGAGATTTGTGATTAAGTACTGCCAGTATCTCGCAGGGATAATAAGAGTTATAGTAGCAAGATTTAATAGACCCCCATCTATAGAGGATGATAAATTCTAAAGGAATGCTAATTTTTTTACTATTTAATAGTTTTTTTATAGAAAATAATTGAATCAGAATTATAGAAGATAGGACTAGCTTGAGTAATATTTTTGTCATGTTTTGAGGCTCGAGTAGTCTGTCGGCTGCTCGGGAGTGGTGATTTTGTTGAGCAGTGGGCTAGCATAGTGCAAACAGAAATACCCTACATCTGAACTACCTTCATGTTCATGGAAATTTTCTAATATTGGAAATTTATAGCCCTTAAAACCACTTTTGTGGGTATATTTTTTGGAAAACCCAAACATTTTGTAGTTTTTGGGAAATCCTTATGTAGTTGTGTATTTTTAAAAATTGGACAATTATATTTCTAGAGGAATGGTGTCTTAATCCCGATATGTGGTACCCTTATATGATGCACTTACATGGTGAATCCTTATACACGGTACCCTTATATGGACCCATACCTGATAAATTCCCAAACATGGTTCCCTTACATTGGGAATAGCCATATGTTTTATCTTAATGTTGTACCATTACATGGTGAATCTTCATATGTTGTACCCTTATGTGATCATGTATTAGAAATATTGATACATGGGGAATCTAATTATGAAGGGGTTGTCCCAATGTGTATAAACCCTATTCTGGGAGTCTATTTTCAAGAATCCCCCAATGCCGATCCCCCCCCAACGTTGGATCCCTTTTTTGGAATCGTACATGGAGCGGGTTAATAGCGTTTCCAAATAAAAAATAATATAAAATAAAAAGTTTTAAAATTACGTTTTAATGATTCTAAATTGTTTGATACCTTCTTCACTAGGGTCTTTCTTGAGGGTTAGATAATCCTTTTCTTATAAGAGATAAATCACATTCATATTTAAAAATAAAAAATTTCCATTTTTTCTAAAGTATAACATGGGGAGATATATCTCTCTTATATTTTACATATAGTTCAATTGCATTATCCTTACTATCAACTTTTTTTTATTGTATTTGGTCTTGCATGGTGAGATTATCCTGATATCAAAAATGAAATGAAATTCATATAAATTGATTCTAAGGGATGTATATAGAGCCTCAACGTAAATTAATTTATTTTATTTTATTTTTATATGTTATTAGTCCAATGGAATATTTATTTTATACCGATAAGATTATGTGTCTATATGATAGATTGTTTTCTTATTTAATTAGATATATAATGAAATATTTTGTGGCATCTAAACACTGTAATTGTTTTTATTATTGAAATTTAATTATATCAATTAATTTTCCCTATGATATGTGGGTATTGTAATCCCATGGTAACACTCAAGACACTTGTTTTTAGTCGGCAACCTCTCATATACGAGGAGGCTCACCTGATTTCATGTGACAAACACTAGTCTGAGTACCATTCAACAGTCCAGGGGTGAAAATATGTTACAATTATAATGTTTCCTAAATATATGAGAGAAAATTAATACGAGTTTATTGACCAGAAAAATTGGGATGAAGTAGTATCTTTAAGAGTGGAATGTAATACCCAAATTTTTTAATGACTATTTATTTTAATTTTACATCCATAAATTATATAAAAAAAATATTAAATACATTTACTTTATTTAAAGAAATGAATTTATAATCCTTACAAATCAGATATTTCTCATAAAGTCATTAAATTCATGTTTATATAATAAATATAAATTCATATAAATAAATATAATACCATAAAATATTAATTGAAACATGTAGTGATATAATAACTATTTTACTCAGAAATTATAGGTAAATTATAAATATAATCCACAAAATTGTAATTATTAAAATGAGATAATTAATATATGAAAATAATATAACTATATTTTGAATTTTGGTTGTGTATTGGTCATCTATAATTATCACAATCATGAAAAACGCCATAAAAAGAAAAAAAGAATTGGATATATAATATTCATTTTTTAAATGAATAATATATTACGTTGATATGAATTATATTTATTTATCAGTGATTTAAATATGAGGTATTTATATGAATTATTGGTAACATATGATTATTGGAAGTATGACCATTGGAATAGTAATATGGAAGTTGCAATAATAACTTTTCAAAAAAAATAATGAAATAACTATTACAATGGTGATTTTACATTATAAATAATTTGAATCATCAATTAAATAAGAAAATAAATATATCAAAATACAATTAAATAATTATTAAATAATTTTATATAATGTAAGTATATGGGTATATTTTCAATAAAACATTTTTTACATTATTTATTGAAATAGTAATTTTTAATCAATAACTAATAAATAAAATTTCGAAACTAAAAAATTTAATTTTGGTTAATGGATGTTATTTTTAGAACCATAAATTAAAAATTAACTTTCTATGAATTTTTGGTATTTTTATGAAAAAGGTGAATTTTTAAGTAATAGTAAAATTCATGTTCTTTCATATACCATGCATTTAATAAAATGATAATGATTTAAAAATTACCCGATGGATTTTAAAAAATTATAATATTAATTAAATTTCCCAATAATGACTTTCCTCCATTTAGAAGGGGGTTTAATTAGTGGTTTTTTATGAATTATTGTAGTGTTTATCAAACACTTTTACTTATTAGTATATAATCCACTCAAATTTGATTTCACATCCTCACTTTATTGTGTAGGAAATAAAATATCCATGGGATCATGCATTATTTATAAGTTTTATCCCCTTAATAGAAATTGTACTTCTAATTTTTATTAGTAATACACTCCATGTAATATGTTTTTGAATATATACACAACTTTTTGTAATGTGTATCCTCATGACCCCATAGTTGTTCCTAAATAAAAATATCCTCCCACTATACTATCTAATATCCGACTAGTATCACAAAATTTCACTTATAGTTAGAGAATGTTAATTTTATAATGATATATATCACTTATAAACCATGGTTTATTAAGTAATAGTTGATTATCATCTTTTTCCTCGTGCCATCAAGATGATCACACAATAATATTCTCACATCATTAAGAGCACCGACATATATTTATCAAAATTAAATCAGTTGTCCCTTCTATCTAATTTATGATATTAAATTAGGATTTTCTTATACTCAAATAATTTAATGCCCAATATCTATATGTTTTCTATGCTTATCTGAAGACTCTCAAATTCAATATTTCGACTTTCTCCGAACAATCTCTCCTCTTTATATGCACAATATCCTTTCAAATTATTTCAAACTTATTCATTTTTCTCGATGCTGGTATTTTTTAAGGGACTACTCAATGATCCTCTTTGATTTTCAGTCATTAAGTTTATCACAATATCCATTAATTAGTAATGAAATATTTCATTAAAACATCCATGAAAAACACCTAAAATTTTACGTTCATATTCACACTAAAATCAAGCATCAAATATATCATGGAAAGATCAATTGTTACATCCATTAATAAAAATTTTCGCATGAAACATATCATCATGTTGAAACATGGAAATTACACTTCATGAACCACATGATTGTCATTATCATGTTAAATTTAGAATTTCATTGAAACAAAGCATCATATTATTTAATTTATTTTTTAAAATATTATTTATCGATTTTCTGAAATATCTAAATCATTATAAATCTTTTCAAAATTGATTGAGGTGCTTAATATTATGAAGCTTCTAATAGAGACCATATCATAGGAGTGAAATAATAGTTATGATATTTTATATAGTCCACCTTTTCATTTTTACTCTTCAAATATTGTTTTATATTAGTAAATAGGTCTTATGTAAATTAATCATATATAGTTTCAATGATATTTATACATTTGCAGTATTATCCATATTTCATTCCACAATAATTAATAACTTTTATTTTTCAATAAAGGGAAAAGAAAACAATAACAAAAAATTCATTGAAAACAAGCTAAGGGTGCCTAAAATAATGAATACCCAATTGATCCCCCAAATCAAGTTAACCCCCTCCTAATATGACTGATGAGAACATGAAAAAAATAACACGATTAACTTGATCAACCAACTCCATTGAGGAATGATGATTAGAGCCTTTTTTCACCTCCCGCCACACATGAATAACCCGAATTTAGGTGTTTTTAGGCTAGATTTTCACATACTTATAGAATAGGCTATCGAATAAAGAGATGGAATTTTATGATCCATTTAATCATGAATAATCAATGAATCTGATTCAATCTGAATAAGGAGAATATTTTGCTGGGTACGTAGGTCATGACCCATTTGCATACCTTTGGCCTCTACTAGAATTACATCCCCCTCCCTAAGTATGCAGAATAGGAAAGCAGGTACTCCCCCAAGCATCATGGACCACCAATCCTCACATAATACCAATCATTCATGAACCATAAAAATTAAGTTTCAAACCCATGCTTGGCACCACCTATTGAACATAGTTCCCTCTTAGTGCATGGACATGTTGCTGAATTATAATTCCCTTCCCCTGTAAATACCTCATAGAAGGAGAATCATTCCATCTGTTAAAACCATTAACCAGATAAATCAGTAGTGATTTAGTCGACATAATAATTGACCATGCCCTAGAAAGAGTACCTTCAAGCCTGGCCTTGTTCATTCCCTTCTAGATGCACCAATAGCCTATAAATAAGATTATAGCTCTGACCATTTTTTCGATTTCTTGACTTTAATACCATCGAACAATCTTTCCAGAAAAGACTTTTCCGCAAGATCAGTGCAAAATATACTAGTAACCCATCCAAAACATCTCCAAAGTAATATGTCCCAATCACTCTAAAAAATAGATGATTAGAATCTTCCTCAATTTTAATCTTGAAACAATGATATTTTGAAGCCACAATAATTATTACCTTCCTCGAATTATCATCTATAGAAATATCCTGGTTTCTTATCTTCCATACAAGAATGATGAACATGGTTAGAATTGTACTAAACCATACATATTTATCCCATGTACCATGTTTTACTTGAGGATAATGGGAAGATAAAAACTCATGAACAGATCGTAGCATTTCTCTTGTGCACACATCATTTTCTAGGGCCAAAGAATATTTCAAAGGTGAAGCAAAAATGGACTCCATCATTAGAGGTCTCCCTCCCTCCTTCTTTAGATGAAGACCATGATTAATTATCCTTTAAAAGTAATTTACATGACTCTATACATCCCCCTATAAATGTTTCAACATCATCTCATTCTTGGACAACCTCTCTTCTGAATAAACTCAAGACCAGAGGAAATTAAGACAACAACCTACCAACTATAGACTGATTCTCGAACCATTCTCTTATAAAAATGACCCCTTGAACATTTATATAATCCCTCATTAAACCAATCATCCTGGCTAGCCACATATAACCTTCCTCGGATGGGATACTCAATGTCTGGGACTAGTCATTAACTTTAGGGAAATTATCTTTGTGGGGTTGTTCAAAGGTTACAGGAGTGACATCAGTTACCTTCTAATCCTCTATAGGTGTACAATCTGATATCTCAGTAAAACTAGCCATGACATGATCTGTATAATGGTAGTCATCTTGTTATCACTTCATACAAACTTGTATCGAGTAGTCCTATAAAGAACATTTAGAACAAAACCTTGGAAGTACTAGATAAAAAATATCTTGATTCCATGAAATATATTCATTCACTTTCAATGAGATCTCATTTAGTAGAAGTGTAGACAACTCCAATTCAACACATATCCATATAGACAAGACATCATCCAAACTAAAGGTTTTGGTATCCGCATAAAGAAACCCCATGGGAATCCCAAATGACTCTAATAATTGACTCATAATGCAATGGTAGAGGTCAACCTATTATATAAATCCACATCGCTACCTGAGGACTTTCCCTCCCTTTATGCATGTCAATTGACCATCACGACAAATTGAATCGCCAAAGGCCGATGATCTGTATTGCACCATCTGTGAATGAAAACTAAATCTAAATCAAATATTAAAATAAAGAAACCCGATGAACTTAATTATAATTTATTGTAGAATAAATCCCCCAAGAATCCAAAGACTTCTTGAAAAGAGATAAAGGTGGATTTTTTTATCCAAATCATGAAACAACAGTCCATTTGAGAGAATCAACCACCTTTTCAAAATCCTCTGATGGGATCTCCACTATCATAATGGAATCTTCCCTACCGATCAATAGAGAAAACAATAGGATTTGCAAAAATCCAAAAGATCTTGGACCCTAGGATGATCCACAAGGGGCTTCCATGAATGATGTTGGCCATTCCTGTCCATATAGAAGGATCCAAATATCGGTGGTTGTATGGTGCCAGGATCAAAGGCTAGTGGTGCCAAAATCCTAATCGAAGATGAACCTAAAGTTTGAATAGAATGAGGGTTTTGGAAAACAATACGCACATGGGGGTGAATTCTTCATTAGAATTATTACTCTATCCCCAAAAAAGATGTCATTTGTTTCTATTCCACTACCACATCAAGAAATAAATGACTCATATGGAAGTGAATCACAATAAAATTACTCTTAATGTCTCCATATTTTCTGAATTTACATACATCATTAATGGATAAACATTAAAATGTCTTTAATTAATCTTATGGAATTCAAACAATTACTATTACAGAGTGTGACTAGATTATATGAAATTTTTCTTTTTCCCTATTTCTGTTCTACCATCAAAATGACTATTAACGAAATAGAAATATCTCATCACAATGATAAATGAATCTTGTATAATTCAATGAATATTATCGAATTGAAATGACTCTTATTGATTTCATAATTAATCTTATGGATATTCAAAATAATATTATAATGTCATCTTTCCTTTGAATTTTTTTTGTATAGAAGTTTAAATGGATTTTATGGAGTATACGTAGGATTACCATTATAATAATTACAATACATATATATTATTAATCTAAAAAAATTATAGAATTTCTTAAAATAATTTTGTCGTAATATTGGAAATTTATATATTACTTAAAATCATCTTAAAACTTTGTAAAAAACATCTTCAAATAATCTTCCACATTCCTGACAATAAATACAAGATTATTCAAATATTCCATTAGATCAATTAATATCTCCCAGTGGATTTTATGTCAAATTTAATAAATGATATTCAAAAATAATAAAATCAAATCAAAATCATCGAATCACAATATTTCTCAACCAATATATTTCTTGAAAACACATTACTATTTAATTTATTATTTTTAAAATAATTCCATTTCTCAGTGTTAAGAATATTTTTCCATTTGTTTTTTATGTTATCTTCCTTAATCCATTAATAAATTAGTTTCTCACCCCCCCATATATTTATAATAACCACATCATAAGATTAACATATAGGATTTTTTAACTCTATCTATTGGAAAATTCAATTCATGTGACCCTAAAATGTGATTTATTCTCTCCTGATTTAACAAAACAATCCCAATAAATGAGGGGGATAAGTTCCTAAAAATATTCACAAGATATGGAAGGATGTAAATAAATTTTTGTCATTAACTCTACAAACCTCTTCTTTAGCCTTGATTTGATGTCGATATCAACAATCTTATTTTTGGTAAAAATATTTTCCTTCTTGATATCTCCATTGGATAAACATTCTTTGATAAATTGATACCTAATGTGAATATAATTTGATATTGAATGTTTAATGTTTTTATTAGATATATTAATGGTACTCAAATTATCATAATAAATTTTTAGTTTCTTCCCAATATTAACTTCTAGGTCTTCTAGTTACACTTACATCCATAACATTTATGTGAAAGCATGTGTTGCGGAAAAAATTTTATTATTCTATGATTAGTGTCACTAAATTACACATTTCTTATATAATATCATTGAGTATTTATTATGAAAGAATGTTTCATTATATTTTTAGTTTTTATGTGTAATAACCTCCCCAGTAGGTATCTTTGATTCTAATCACATTCATTTTTTCACTACCTCATTATAATAACATATAATTTTGGGTTCCTTTTAGATAACTCAGAATCCATGTCATTATGAGATGATTTTAATACATAAAAATCCTTCTTCATCTTAAAAATCATGATTCCATCATTATACAGAATAAATACTTTAAATTATTCATTAAATACTTCCACATATATACACTTATTCAAAAATGACGACATCACATCTAACTAATATATTTTTTAGTGTTCGTGACCTATAAATTTATAAAAAAGTTTGATTGTTTCCATTTTCTCCACTGGTGTAAATTTATCATCAAAATCTATTACCTCCATCAATTAATTCAATTTTTATACTTGTCTTCATTTGTTTCCTAAATTTATAGTTTTCTCATTCAATTGGTTTCTTAATATCCACTTGTTACGTATAATATTTTTATTTTCAAGTCAATGTACAAGATTCTGTGTGGCGTTCTTCCCAAAATGATTAGATATTTCATTTAGATATTGTATAAAATTCTCATTCCTAACTTCCTATGTTCTAGTTTTGTATCAATATATGAGGTAAAATTAGTTTTATTCTTCAATTTTTTGTCTTATTCTTATCTAAAATAGAGCATCTTGGCTTCCAATTATTTTTTTAGTCCCCATGTTTTATAAGAAATTATAATTTAGTCTCTCATGTTTAGAAGCATCAAATTAGTAATAGTTTTTATTAAATTCAATATCAATAGATATCAGTTCCTTCCTAGTTTACAATAAAAAAATTTCAAAAATATATATTTTTTGTCTGTAGAATTTTTTTATTCTTCCTTAACATTCACATATAGTTTCCACTAATTCTTAATAATTTTTACATCAAAATACATAACTAGTTTAAGAGTATATTTATTCAAATATATACCACCACATCAATTTCATAAGGATCCCATAACTATCCCTTCTTCTACTTTCTCTTCATATTTTCCTAGAATGAATTTTCTAATTATAATATAGAAAGTGGTACAAAAAACATAATTAAAAATTTTCTCCTATACCAAATTTTATATGGTTTTATATGCATCTCAAGTCTCAATAGAAAAAAAAACTTTATGTGTGTAGTAGTACAAATATCTCCCCCATAATTGTTTTTGAATATTATCTTCATAAAATACTGTTATTCTCATCTCAACTATAATTTTATTCTTCCTCTTCATTTTATCATATAACTAGGGACTATATGTTTTATAATATTGATGATTAATTAAATATTTATAATGATATATTTAAAAAACATCAATTGGGTTAGTATTATTCATTATATTGACTTATTTTCTGAACGTAAAATCCTAGTTCATTCTCAACCTATCATCTAATGATTTTGAACATATTAATTTTATCTTACTTATTCTTTATAAATGTGAAATTTTACATCCATGGGTATTAATCAATAAAAATAATAAAGTATAAATCACCACTCATTCAATTTATCTATAAAGACCACATAAGTCAATGTATATTCTTTCTTGGGGTCTAGTAGACATAATATCTAATCATTTCTGATAAAATTGAGTCATTTTTCCTTTATGACAATGTTTCACAACCAATATGATATTTTAATTTTCTGTATGGGGAGAACGATCAAAATATCAAACTCCATGATTTTATTCAAAATGTTTTCCTAATATGAGTAATCCATATATTTGATGACATGTTTTCTACTTCAGAACTCATATAATATATGTTCTTAGGATTATTAATTTGATGTAAATCCACATTTAACCTTCTTACTTGAGTGATGACCCCTCAATCCTTTTTTATTTGAGGTTATTTGATTCTTTTTTAAAAATAACCTCATTTATATCATTTCAAGGATGACTAACACTCCTAAAATTATGATTTGTATCCTTCAAAAATAATATTTCTATTGACATAAAATTTTGAGATTATATTTCATTTATGAATAAATATTTTTATTTTTAGAGAATAAGAATTGGAAAAGGTCAATAATCCTCATTCTTGATAGTCAATTTTATTTTTATTTTTAGTTTCATCGATCATGTGTGAGGAATAAAAACTATAAGGTATCCATGACATGGTTATATTAAAGTATATAAATTCACAATTAGAAAAAAAGAATTCTCTTCCATTATATTTTGATGTCCCTTTAATTATATATCCCAGAAAACTGATCCAAGTAGTTTATTTAGGAACTCTTTAGCAGAGTGACTCTATCAATCACACATAACATATACTTCTTCCAAGTATTCTAAAATATTTTAGGTGAGAATAAATGGTGAATGTATATACTTAAGATTCTTTTTATAAAAATTACCTCTCATTTCCTCAGAATATATCCCCTTTTGATTCATTACTTTTCCTTGGCAGTGCAATATTGAACAAGCATGAGTAGGTTGCCTCTCCAAATACTTCACCACACTAGTAGCAGCCTCTAAACCATGACCTTCAATACTGATTATAATTATTTACAGAATACGATTACTGGTTACATACCATGAATTTTGTCTATATTTACAATGGGAGAGATGATATTATAGAAATATTATTCTGTTATTTTAATTTAGAATGGTTATTTTCAGAAGACTTTTTTTCCATAAAGATGATCATTTTATCTTGGAACTGAAACTACTAAAGGTAATAGGATTATTATGAGAACTAATAGGAGATCAATTAAACTTCCTATTTGGACCCATATTTTTAACATCATGTAATTATTTATATGCAATCTCAACTATTTTTTTAATGTACTGTATTACCTTATTGAGATTATTCTCATCTATAAGACACATCGATTGTGTATTTCATAGTTATTGTTCACATGAATCAACTTTTTCATCAAATTATTTCACTATATTACCTTTCCAAGAATCATTAAACTTGTTTATTTATTTATTTAATTCATATTAATATCCTATTGATACACACCTCTTTTCCATCTATCGTATCATCATTTTATTTCACTAAAATCATTTTCTATTTATTTAGTTTTGTGTTCTACTTACTACTTTCTTATAGACCACCCTTCTGCATATATTCCAATTCTATTAGTTTACATTAATTTTTTTCACTACTTTAGCTTTAAATATATAAATCTACATGTGACTTTATATTTTTAATCATTTTAATGGACTTTTAATTTAATTGGTTTCGAAATTGGAAGTCATGCTCTCCTTCCATTATCATGAAACTTCTTGGTTTTATTCTTGCGAACATAATATTTATACAATTTTATTTTATTATTTCTTTGAATATTAGACATCATTTGTTTAATTATTATTAATATTATTCTTCATGTTCATTAAATTCAAATAAATCAATATTCTTATTTTGTCAATTTATAGTAAAGTGTCTCATTTCAGCACAATTTTGACACCATGGTGGGGGTTTTATTTTATGTTTAACATTATTCTTACTAAATTTATAAGATATCAGATCCATTATTCTATTCTAATATTTATCATCAACCTATTCATTATATTCATTAAAATATCCATATACATATTCCCTGATTTTGAGTTTTCCCATTTCCCTGAAATCTATTTCATACATTAACTTTTTAAATAAATTGGTTATTTTACATTTTATAAAAAATGGTACTATTTAGAAATTAATCAATACTAAGATCCTCTACATGTTCTTATACAAAAATATTTAGATCAAATATTTTAAGAAAATTTCTAGTCAAATTTGTGAAAATTATAGAATCACCAATTTTTCCCTTATATCCTAGGATATTACGAACAATTTGATTGACACATTTAATGTTCTCAATGATTATTATTCATCATCAATATATGTATCATCAAATATGATCTTATAAATATTATATTTTTCCTCCATTACATTTACATTAAAATTGATGCTTCTCTATAATTTTTCCATATTTAAATAACTATTTGATGTTCCATGAATTTTGGGTAAACCTTTTATGTCTATGAAATTAGAATGGAATTTTGATATTTCCCATCAACTTATAATTTTATCATATCAGTAAATTATACAGGATAAATTTTATAAACTGGTAAAACTATAATATTTCTATATATCTTACTTCCAAAACAAGAGATTTATGATATGGTAAGATAATATTCTTCCATTTTTGATATTTCATTCAAATAAATCCATGAACACCTATTCAACTAATAAAATATATATTTTGAATAATTAAAAAATTTATAGATCATATAGAGGGAACCTAGATAATCTCTAATATTATTCTATGTTCCATAGGGGAGTTACAAACCCAAGGAGGGGTTAAATTAAATGTGGTTTTAGGACTTTATTTCTTTTTAAATCAAGCTTTGTGAAATATTATGATATAATCTACCAAAATTGTATTTATCACCCTCAGGAAAATATGAAATATATAAAATATCAAGGATAACATGTTTTTTTCTAAAGTTTGGAAACTTTATTGGAATCCCACTACTTTTCATAATCATTTATCTTCCTAGAGTCATCGATTTTAACTATATTCATAAGTGGATATAAACAGTATCCTCGTGATCCCATAATGCATCCTGCATATGCATATCATCATAGTATTCTCTCCAAATCCTAATGTATTCACACCAAATTAGTGATAGTTATAAAAATTCACAATATAATGATAAATATAACTTCTAAAGCATAATTTCATGAGAAAAAAATTATGAAAATATACCTTCTTAAGACTTTTATATTCTTAAAAAAATATTATCACATCTTCTAGAACATAATCATTTAGTCATCACAATGAGATCAACCAATCGTTCTCAATAAATTCTAATATTCAATGTTCATTTTATCTTTATAACATAATAGTATACTTAATATATATATATTAAACCATTATATTAAATATATTGGCATCAATATCTCTTTTGTTTCTACATAATCTCCTAAAAGATATTTGAATCCTTCATTATTTTTCTAAAAAATTATTTGACCAAGGATTTATCCATGATTCTCATTGATTCTCAGTCATTACGTATATCATTGTATATGTAATATAATCATGCAAAGTATCCATAAAATATCCATGAAATTAAACTATATTTGGACCACCACATTCACTTAAAAATAAAGAATTAATTTTGAAATGACCAAAGCAATCATGGATTTCCATTATTTTCTTCATGATTTAGAACATATCATTAATGAGAAACATGAAAAGTACATTTATTGAATCAATAAATAGTAATTATATTTTGATTTTAATAATTTTATAACATATTATAATCATCAACTTTAATCTATTCATTAGGATATTAAATTTCCAATTTCATTGAGATTCATGTCTTTGGAATACTCACGAAATTTCTATAAGGTGTTGATTCTTATAAATCTCCCAAAAGAAGAAATATCATTATAGAAAAATAACTATTATTTTCTCTATAGACCCCTTCCTTTCAAAATTTTCTACATCAAATACTATTTCATAGGAGTAATTAACACTTATTGAATGCTTCTTATAGAGTATAAATGATTCTTACAGAGTTCCATAGTTTCATTTCATCAACAAACTCATCTTAAGAGTAATTGAATATTATAGAAATGATTCATATTGAAATTAATCTTATTGTATCTAGACTTACTGATTTTCAATCCATCCTAAAAATTATACTTTAATTGTTCTCTCAATAGCTCTAATAAAAATTATAAAATAACTCTTATAGAGTACAGATGAATATTAGAAAATTATTTCTTTTCGTTTTTTTATCGGCAGTGAGAATGAAACATAAATACATCTGAAACTATCATAATAATGATTTTTGAAGATTATATAATTTAATTAATCTTGAAAATATGGAATTACTCTTATGTTATTCACAATAATACTTACAAATATTCAAATATCTTTTTAAAAAGTCTCATTCCTTTTCCAATTTTCCTCCCGAGAGCTAAAATTACCCTTACTGAGTCTCTTCAATATGAGACTTATAGAAATTAAATTAGTTAATAATTTTTTGAGTTCCAATAACAAAACTATTTAATATATTTAGATAAGTTTATATTCACTGTAGAAGCATCTCTATCACCTCAAATCAACACAAAATCATTTAAAGGCACTTATCGATGAATCTACTACATGGTTAACATATAATAAAACAATCATTCCAAATTACATTAGGTTATTAACCAAAATTGGATATAATGTGTAAAATAAGGTACTTTAATATAATAAACTTAATATGAAAATCTATAAATAAATTTATAATGTCTAAATCATATTTTTTTCTAGAAAATATTATTTCTCATTTTATATATTAAATAAAATATTCCAATGAACCAATTCAATTTCCATGGGGTTTCAATGAAAAACATTCTATGTAATTTTTCTAATAAAACAATAATAATGTTGAAAATAATAATTAATATTTAAATTCATGAGTTAAAATATTAAAATTCTTAATGTTTGTTCAAAAAATATGAACTCGATCACCGATAAATACACCATCATGTACGTGCATTCCTCTAAAATTATGAACATATTTATTATCCTCATATATACTAAAATTTATTATCAACTCCCCTATAAAAAATATAATTGTTTTTATATTCACAAAATATTAATTCTTAATCCTTATTAGTCTATCAAATGAGGTCTTTCAAAGGTATGGTTTAACTTTATCAACCAAACAATTTTGAGTTTTCATATTCTTCTACGACCTCCAACTCTTGTCTATAATTAATGATATAATGAAAAATGTATCATAGTAATACTAAAATATTATTATATTAATGTAATATAGATTATTTTATTCCATATAATTTATTACAACATGAAAACATCACTTATATTATGGTTCACTACCTCTATGGACAATGTGTCTTAAATTTTTTTCACCAGCTCCACTGTTGATTTTAATATGATATTAATGTATATTTACGGTATAATAACTATTTAATATAATTTTTAAGATTATATAAAAATAACATAAATACGGTCTTAAAATCCTTGTAGATAAATTATTATAGTCAACTGTACCTCCTAAACATACAAGTTACAAAATCATTGTAAAATAATTCATAAACCATAATTATATTAAAGTGATTCAACATATAAAACAATAATAACTATATATCATGAATAAAAATGAGTTTATAAACTCATGTGATAGGTAACATGTACCATAATTATGAAAATAACACAATAAATAACATTAATCAGTTATATTTAAATAATCTACATAAAAAATCATTTTAAAAATTTCTTAATGAATTGATGTAAAAAGATAATAATAAGTGTAACAAGATTTAATAAGGGTTTAAAATCAGTAAAAAATGAATATATTAAATCAGTTTATTTATTATTGTTTATTTACTTATAAACTCTTTTAAAAACATTGATCTCACCATTATAGGGTTATGCCACCTATGCAAGAAAATCTATTTTTAATTACCAATATCAATTTCTAGTTTAAAAAATCATTTGATTGTGTACATATAATTTATTTTTTAAAACACATTTAAAAAAATCACTCACACTATGGTATCTTTATACCACCTATATGATCAATGGTTTTTTTTATATCGACATTTCATTTAAAATTTAAAACATTTTTATCATGTATAAATATAATATGAAAAATAAAAATATATTACGTATATAAAATAAAAATGATAAAATATGTATAATATTTTGGATATTCATAATAAACAATAATATTTAATTTATTAATTTTATAAAAATATAATTGAGAAGTTTTTGTGAAATTGAAAATATTTTAGACTAATTATCAAACTTGGGTCTTCTTCGACACACAAATGACATAAATAGGAATACATTGAATCATATGGATTATTTGAAAATATGGAAAATTTTGATTTATTGATAACAGTATTCTAAAGGGGATTTAGTAATATGGGAAAAAATGATCATAATGTGAATCATAAAACTTATAAATGAATTATATATTATGATAAAGAGATTATAAAAGAAATAAAAAAATATAAGAGGGTTTTAGATTTTGTAATTACCATAATTAATTAAACTATTGTACACATTAGATAATACTGAAATGGATCATAGTATGTGGTTTTCTCTTCCAAATCCACATTATTTTCAATTATTATTTATTTATTACCTTCATCTACATATCTCTATAATAACTATATTAATATAATTTTACAATACTATTTTTTATTTCTATTAGAATTACCTCTTTTCTCTTAACCTGTCATATGTTTATAATGAACGTACAATACATTAATAATGAGGGTATTCTACTACTCCCTCTTTTTTTGTGATGTTGTTCTTCGTCTCCCTCTCCTAAACATTTTATCATCTCAAATATATCTGTTATGCCCGTAATAATTGTTTATTCTTAATTTTCTGGGGGTATTCATGTATTTATGGTTCCCTTCCTATTAATTATTATATTCAAACACTATGATGGTTAAAAAATAAAATTTCATATTTTTATCATCCCCCACTCCATGTTTCTTCTATTTTAATTTTTTTTATATTCAATGATTCATTATTTGGGAATTCAAAATAAAAATATTGATTCCAAAATCATTTAAATCCACTTTAAAATTTATTTATCAACAATTTTAATGAATATGTCTCTAAATTTTATGGTATTTATTTATATTTTTCTACTAATTTCATCTCAATTCTTATAAATATTTGTTTAGAAGATTTTCTTTATATCAAATTAATTATAACTTTTTAAAATATAGTTTTAAAACAATCATACATTTATCTCACACCTTAAAGAAGACAAATGTTTATTATAACATTCTGTAAATCTAATAATATTTTAGAAACTACAACTTATTATCTTCCTATAAAATGTCCTTCATATATTATATTAATATTTTACATCCACCCATTTGATCTTTTATTGCCTTTTATTAAGTTGAATAGTTTCTGTATCATAAATGGATAATACATTAATATAATCTTATAATTTTTTTATCAATGTTCCTATGTATGTATACTGTGGTGTAAATAAAATATCTATGTGATAAATGATTCACACATATGTTTTTCTTTATTTATCATCATCTATGAATAATGATAAAACATCTTCAAAAGACTCCCCTTTATGAATACACTATTTTTTCTTTTTCTTAATTAATTATGTTCATAAATATGCCCAAACATTTAATTTACAAAGGAAATTATTATTTAGGACATATACACTTTTTTATGGGGTTCTAATACATTATATTTAATCATCTTGTTTAATTTATATTTCTATTGATAACTAATTTATTTATCTTTATTCCTATTTTATTGTCATTGTTTAATATTACATTCATTTTCATGGATGTATACATATTTTCTGTTTCTATGGCATAAATTTGAAAATTTTATTATCATTTAATGTGTAGGAATATAATTATGTATCTCCCTAAGAAAATAGATAATAATTTCATTTTATCATATACTCTATATGGTTCATAGGAAGTTATCCTAGAAAATTATGTTTTATTGTCTTGGTAGTGAGCCTTAACATAAGTCAGGATTTACATTTGAATTTTTTTTACTATTCCCAATATCACAATTATTAGATGACATCATAACTATTATTCCATGTTTATATGTCATGGATTATGATGTGGACCTTGATTTTGGATGCTTCTAGGATGCCTCATTTTTTCTGATGATTTCATCAACTTATTCTATTAACTATGACATTTCACAGATGACCATGTGTATAACCCATTTTGGATTTATTTATATATACTTTACATCTCAATTATTTTAGTTTACCAATTACTCATAATTTAATATTACACATTCTCATGTTCTCCTATTTCTCCATGTGATTGTATGTAATACAGAGAGTTTGATTAGAATATAATATGTTATAGAGAAGAATTTAATTATATTTACTATCATTATATTGGATTTTGAGGTCTTGTGTTTCTTTTTTAAAAAGATATAAATATTTTTTCCTCATGGTATTTTGTTGTAATTTTATTATATATGATAAATATATTTGATTTGGTACCAAATATAAAAGTTTACGTATTAGGGAAACTCAACATTTGTAACCAGTCATTGATTATCATAGCTATATGGATAGTGTAACTTTGTTATCAATGAATTATGGATTTCATGTTACATATCATCATTAACTTATATATAGGAATGAAATATGAAACATCCACCACTAGTATACAAAAAAATAGTTTATAACACTTCTAGAGGTATACTTGGTGTGTCATCTAGTAGAAAAATCTACTTTTAGGTCCTATTGTCATATTCCATATCACAATATTAGATCTTACTCAAGAAAAAATTAATAATTCATTATAATATATAAAAATATATGATCAAAAACAATTAGGGATGCCACAACCAAAATTTTAGAGGTAAATTATCAATTCAGTTGATTAAATATATAAATCAAACGGGATAGAATGATAGAGTGGAGGAAACATTTTTTAAAACATAATTCATTTTATATTCATAAAACAACTTTGAGAATAATAAAATACTATACATAAGATAATATCTAATCATAACCCATGTGGAGGAGCATCGAGGGGGCCTTATGAATACTATTTTTTAGGTTTTATTATATAATTACATTTCTATGTAATTTACACCATATCTCTTTATTACAATCATATAAAACCTCTCGCTAAACTCTTCTAGTGAGTAAAATATATGGAATGAAATTAAATAATTTAAATACATAATAATAATATTCAAAATATAAAACACATTAAACATAATATTGAAAATTATTTTCTAAAGGAAACAAATCTGAGGATCTTAATCACATATATTGTCTACTGAACACCATTTTTAATTTCATTGTCATCATCGTCATCAAACATTTCCATTAAAAGTTACCTTTTAGATCATTCGGTAACAGAAGGTAACATGTTATATTGACTTTCATTTCCAATATTACAGTAACTATTTTAGTATATAAATTTTCATTCACTTTGAATTTGTCTGGTTTTATCAAATATTAGTTATACTTTAAACTAATCTTAGTGCAAATTTACACCCACTATACATTAAAAAACTACATCCTCTTGAAAATATATTTCTAAGAAACAAAAACTCTTTTTTGTTAGGAAATGAAACATATATTTTTTTTTGGTAATATTTAAAAAATTAATTATTATCCACTATATATTTTATGATATTCTATCTATTTGGTGTGATATTGTTTTGGGAATATTTTACTCATTAAAATATGCCTATTTTGGTTGGTGGGAACTCCTTAACTTATATTTTAACAATTATTTTGAATAAATTAAATTATCATTTTCTCATTTTAATGTGTTTTATATAATTAGATCAAATAATTATTTATGCTTATTAAAATAATCATCTGGTATTTCTCATAAAAGTAATTTTTTTTCAAACAAATTATCTTATCATATAAGATACATAATACGAAAATACACATCCTTAATATATATTCATAATGAAATTAAACTATTCATTGGTATTCAACTCCTAAAAGTAACAAAAATTTAATTCATCAATTGAATACAAAGTATAAGTCCCATAAATACTTACATTAATTTTAAACTCCTATATATTTAAAATATCCATTTTTTATAAATCTCACATACACTTAAAAATAAATTAATTAGTTTCCCTAAAATTAATACCCTCCATTGATTTTCTTTGTAGTTACATGAACCCCTTCAAGTATTTATAATAAATTCATTTCATATTAAACCATTTATCCTCCTTCATGTCAATTACGTTAGGTTTTAATATCCAATTATCCCTATTAGAATGTAAAATATTTTCATTTTGGATTTAATATTTTACTATTTGTTTTATCAAAAAGTACTAGATCCTAGAAATATCATTTTATATTCATGAATACTAATTAATTTGATGAAATATGGTAAATATTTATCGAATTAATACATATTCTTTAAACCATTTCCAACACGATTGTAAAATGAGTTCAATATATGGATCATAATAAAATGAAAACGTTTAATGTCCATAAGTCATTATAAACCCAAACATATTTACGATATAAATAGAGACTATTGTTTTATATATCATCATGCATATAATTCCTTGAAATCCTTAGGTGAATACATAACTACTAATAATAATAATGTAGAATCAGTTTAAAAATAGCTGAAATTTTGTCTGCATTGAAAGGGGTTTCTGTAACAAATATTATTTTATATAATTCAAGAGAATCATGATATTAAATTAATTTAAAAAAATTTACAAATTAAGATTATCTTTAGTTCCCTTGTATATATTTTCCACACGGTTGAGGTCGAATCCGGGGTCTTATATAATTAATTAATTCAATTTTCAATTCAGTATATTCAACCTATTGAATATTTATATCCTACAAATATTATCTCATATATTTATCTCATGTGTAGTAGTTAAAATAGAGAGTGAGCCACAATATATTTACAAGGTTAGTCCATAAATTCATGATACATTCTATTATGGGAAGATATTATAATACAAATATACGACTATAAAAGAAAGATGTTATAGAAGTATTGGGTTAGACACATAAAATACAATCCACTAAAAACTAGTTATACACAACAATCACTAATTTCCTCATCCATAATTAGTTAGACTCCTAAATTTAAACCTCCACATAAGTGACTGATTATAAATCTCAGTACAAATATCCATTATAATTTATCTAGTGATATAAAGAACTTCTTCTTTAGTGATGCATTTATGAAACCTTAATAATGATCTTACTCTATGATAAAATTATATATTGTGCACTTGGTTATCATATTTCAATATCTTCAACAACTATTTAGATTTGGTATATTGGTATTGATGCTCTCTTCAGAACATAAGTGATATGGTTCTTCCATAGTGCATCAAAAACATAGGTACACAAGTCTACATCTCCTCCAAATATTGTCATCTTAACACTAGGTCTATCTCTTTGATGTTTGATTTGTCTAGATATAAAAATATTTAAAAGAAATCAAAACATTTAATCACAAAGAGTTCACATTAATATTCAAACTAATATAATACCTATCATTATCATAATATCACAGTTATTGTTTCATAATTAAAATATGGTAAATCCATAATTATCAATAGAATGTTTTTTTTTGTTTTTTTTTCAATGAATTTATAGTTTATATTCTCACATAAAATCATTCAAATCATGGTATAGTATTATTTATGAGTCTCAAAAATTATTGGGATTGATTCAATATTTCTATTCTATATTAAATACATTAATTTAATCTTATTAGAATTATCCTAGCGTTTGGAATAATGCATGTTTTCCACATAGACTTTAAATTTTGACATATAACTCATCTTCTTATTTTTGAATGACTTAAAAACTAAATAAAATTATAACTGTTGAATTTATAATCCCTTTATGTTATTTGATAAAATTAAAAGTCATATGATTGATGGAATTAGTATGATTAGAAAAAAAAAATTATAAGAAAGTCATATATTCTTATGACTAATGATGGATATAAATATTATACCCTTAATATTGTTTTCTTAAAGACATATTTTAATGATTTTTTTTAATCAATCAGATTTTTTCTCAACATGTACGCCATGAATGAGCTATGATTTGTTCTATCTTGTTTTTATAGCTACCTACTACGTGGTCAAAATTTATATGATGTGGATCTGTACCAGAATCATATACCTCTTGTGTTACACATATGAAGAATACAAATGGAACATACACAACTTCAAATGAAACTTATATCGGTCATATATTACCTTAATACAAGTCACTAATATTTCTAGTGGTCATTATATAGTCATAATGTACACTAGAAGACCTTTCAAAAGGTTATCCTAACACTGATGTAGTCTCTATTATTTTTTATTTACCCAACCATAGTTTTTGATTTCTAGTGTTACATTAATGTGGATCTCATACTTTTAGGTTTACCATTGCATATTTTATGATTATCCTTTACAAGGTCAGTACCATTAACATAATAACATTACATGGTAGTGCTACTATTATATTACAATTATATGTCCACTAATTTGTGTCATACCATTATGTGGGCTTCAGAAAACCATATAAAACCTTCAAAAAAATATGTTACCTTTATATAGGTAAAATTTTCTACACAAAATTAACTTTTTTCCCATTCATATGAAATCCTAAGGACCTCTAACAACAATGAAATATTGTGTAGGATACTCTCATCAATAATACCTCACTTTATCATGAATATAATCACATCAATAAACACATTAGATCATGGGGATGTGATCTATAATAATCCTTTAAAAATCACCACTTCTTTCCACAAACATATGTTGAAATATTAATTATAAAAACAATTAATTCAATCTGAATTTCAATCTACCCCATTGGATTTTATTTTCGATGCCACTGAACAATCCTCAAAACATTATTGATAACAATTTTTCTCCCCCTTATTAAAGAGATATAAAAAATTAAATGTTGTCTTCCTTTATTGTATCTTCTTTTATTTTTAAATCCATATAAAAATAATTTTATATTTAAGAGAAAGAATGAATACACGTGGTTCACGTTGAAAATATCCATTACATAATTTGATCTAAGACTATGTAATTAATATTCTAGTGAAAAATTAGATTAACCTAAGAAAATATATGCATTCCATGAAATTATATACATTTGATGACATGATAAGTAATTATTCTAGGATATAAAAAACATTAGATTGTAAATGAAAAATATGTATCATACAAACAACTAAACAAACTCATCAAAATAGTTCTTTTATATTTTATTATACTCCCTATTTTTCTCTTGTTATCGTCAACCGACACTACCCTTTCATAATCATGTTTCATATAATAAAATAAGGTTTTTATGAGGGAAATGATTTTTTTTCTTATTTACAATGATTTATAGAATATAAAATTTTTACTATATTGTTATTTTATGAAAAATATACCTTATGTTTTCCCCTTAAATAGATTTATGAAACTCCACTACATCATGGTAGTTGAAAAAACAAGGGGAAATCATTATTTATGTTAGTAGTGGCATCCTTACACATCTCCTTCAATTATATAAAATTTATCATAAAAAATAAATATATTTAAAAATGAGAAGCGTGTTATTTTTCATTAAATTAATAGAGAGATTGAGATTTTCCTCTCAACATTGGAAATTATATTTATCCTACCTTATTAATTCATTTATTATAAATAATTTTAAGTTCTTTCATTCTTATCTACATCTTTTAAACATATATTTTTTGTGAACCATTTTAGTTAACCATAAATTTCAAATAAAATTCATTCCCATTATCTTGTATCGCATTTCGCATAAAATATTCTTATGATGGTAATATTTTTATACAGTCATATAATTCCTAATATTATCGTACCTTTCACTTAATTTTACTTGAAATATAAAATCTATATTTGTGGAAATTCACATAGGAATTACAACTTATACATGTGTAAAAACTATTTCCCTTTTTATAATAGCATCCATTTATTTTATATACATTCCTCTGGACATTTATAACAGTTTTTTCATCATCTTTGACCATTTTTCCTGAAATTATTTTCTTTTTTGGGATTCTTGAATGTATTTTTCATGGAAATAATATTTAATGAATCCACCTCCTTGGGTTTCAGAATTTATTCCCTTTCATAGTAAAGGTAATCTACCTTATATGTCAATTCGTGAACTCCTCAATCATTTGAATTTCTATTCTACATCTTCCACATGAATCTTATGAACATAAAAATCTATTTTAGTTAGACAGATTTGGTATATATTAGGTTATATTTTTATTTCATTGGGTTTTTTCTCCCATTTCATTTCAAAAAATCCCCCATTATTTGAAATTATTGTATTGTATAGACATTTTATAACACCAAAAATACAATTTATACATATTGTTACCTTAAAACTAGAAAAATCATTTTAATTTTAAACTTTTATAAATCATTCTATAATTTTTTAGATAAATTTATTCAGATTCAGAATTCCTTTAACTAATATTATAGATAAATGTAGAATGTTCTTGAACCATTATCAAGAGACCTGGGTGATGAGTCCCATGACACTAATAAATGTCTTCACTTATCAATTTGAATATTCTTACCTTCTATAGATTTGGAAGAGTTTATATCTTTTTTCATGATCCACACAGGTTTATAATCAATTTTTACATGAAATATTAGATATAATAGAATTGTATTAAAATGTATAAGTTATGTATTTCCATTTCCTATTGTAAACCTTCTTCAAACTAACTTGTGAAGATTCACCTTTAATCTCAACCCACTTTTTGAAGTATCATTAACTTTTATCAAATCATTTTGAGCATAAAAAATGTATTGATTATGTCTCTCCTAGTTCTTATTACATTATAGATATATTCCCCTAAATTTAACTTATAATCATATCATAATTATCCTATTTATGATTATAATTCGTCATCTCATCAATATAGACTAATTGTATTCTATCTAACTCCACTTTTGTTTAGACAGCTTTTTTTCTGTATTAGGATCATCAACATTTTATTTTATTAGTTTCTTATTATCATAAAGATATTATTCTAAACCCTCATTTAATATCATCTCATGTTAACTTAATCAATCACCATAATCATCACTACATGTTGAATAATTAATTTTTCAAATCTATCATAGAAATTAACATTATTATATGAATAAATAATTAACTATGAATTAGTTTTCTCAATTAATTATAATAAAATTTATATTTATTCTATTGGGATGAATCTTCAACCTCTTATCCTTTTTTATTATTTTGATACTTTATATCTTCCTCATTAGATACGAATTTTGTATCATTATTCATTAAAAAATCACAGGCATAGTGTCCAAGGATTTAAAAATTAAAGCACCTTATTGAAAATTTAATTTTTACCTTCAATTTTAATTTTTTAAATATATTTTAAATAAAATAAAATATCTTATTAAATAACTCAGTATATTTACTATCCCCATAAGTACCTGATTCTTTGACATCCTTATCTTTTACTCTTCCTTTTGTCATATTCTTGAAATTCATCCATTGTTTTGTTTTTTTCATGAAATATTAAGTTTTCCTCATCTTATAATCTATGATAATGTTTGAAAATCATCTAGTTTCAAATAGTATATTTTCCAAGGTTAATAGTTTTTAATCAAGCTGATCTGGAATATTAAACATCGTTTTTTTAACAATGTCGGAATCCTGTAGCGTCTGAAAAATACCTAAAATTTAGCTAAAAACTTAAGAAACCCTTTTAAATTAGTAAAAAATGGTATTATTATCAACCATTTTTACGTCCATGAATTTTCACCTCCAAACTTGTATCCTGTATTCTACAATTTTCATTTTCCTTTATAACTGCTAACTAATTTTTCTTATATACCAGTTACATTTGGATGTACCATGATCATGGTATATAAATTTACTAATAAATAAACTAAGATAAATATTTTAGAATTTAAATCCAACTTCATATTTCTATTATCAGCTTGATTCATATTATCACAATCATTAATGGATGGAAAATCCACTATTGTGTCATCTCTCAATTCCATGTCAAGTAAAAGAATGTTGGGTAGCATCATATTCTTCCAAATATGACAGTTCTTTACATAAAAATTTATAAAAACGTTGAATTTAATATAAATTAGATTCTATATTTTAGAGACACAAAATTGAATTATTAGATGTAACATTTACTGGGATACCACTTTTAGTTCCCCGTGAAATATTTACTCCAAAGTGGTGGTTGAACCAGTTTTCTTGTTTTATGAATTTATTCTCTTTTCAATTAAACCTCTTAAAACTATTAGTATTCTAAATCCTCTCTCAATATTATCTCATATCCACCGTTCATGTGAATTGATAAGTACATATAAATAAAAACACATGATTTAAATGTTTTGACCATAAATAATAATCATTTTCAAGTTGGATAGATTCCGTAATTGAAATTTAAAAATATAAAAAAGTGTTTATAGTAGAATTTGTAAATACAAACTAAAATCTTCCAGTACGTATTTTTACACCCCATTCACAAATATACTATCATAAATTTGGATAGAAACCTTAATTAAAACCATTACATAATTGAATAATTATAAATCCCAATAACAATCCCCTTCAAATTTGATATTTTTTGAAAATTACCTCCATATTATTCAAGGATTCCTCTATTCCTCTTTAAGAATGATATTCTTTCATGATGTTATATGATCTTGTGTACTCATGTAAAATTCTTAATGAACTTCAATAGATATTTATAATGGGTTTATTAGTCTCAAAACACTCTCCAAAACATGATATATATTTTTTTCACTATTATTATATAAAATAGTCATATAGATTGTTCTAAATCTCTCCCAAATACTCCTATCATTGAACTCTTACACTCTCTTTGATACTACAATGTATCATTCTCTTAAAGTATTCTCATGGGTCGAACACCTTCTACATAAACTTTTTATTGCTTTGATATTTACAGTAATATCATGAATATTATAATCATTGTATCATAGTAATTATTCTTGAATTTAAATGTGGAAATAGAATATTTAATTCTATAATATATTTTCCTCTTTATAAATATAAAAATGACTTATTTATTTATCTTATAATTTAAACTCATTCATATCTCAATAAAGAATACATATTGAATATATTAAAGAATTATATTTTTTCATATCTTTATTATCTATGAAATTCATTAATTGAACCTTTTTGAATTATACCTATGCATGGAATCATGAATATTTATATATCGACCATCATCTTAAGGCATGCAACTCATCTATAATTTTTCATATTTCTCAGAAAATTTATAGTTTTTTTAATTTTTATTTCAAATTATCAAGAAGTAATAAAATTAATATTTAAGTAATGATATTGGAGTCAAAGGGCATATGGTGAATACATATTTTCAGAAGAATTAAAATTAGTATCAAATTCATACACTGATCAACTTACTTTTAAAGGCTTACACTCATTTTATTGTCATTATCAGTAATAAAATTCACCAAATTTCCACCATGAATTAACTATAGAATAGTCCATATTCATTTAAAAGTTACATAGACAATTTTCATCATTTTTATTACATGGTGCTTTTTGATATTCATAAAATCCTAGCATGACACACCCTCACACAATAAATGATATATTAATAGCTTCAAATGACACCTGAAAAAGTAATCCTAACCTATTGGTATTAGGGTATCTCCACATATGCAACCACTCATTGATTATCATAAACTTAAGGATAGTGTAACAATGTTATCAAGATATGAATTATTTCATGTTATATATCATACTAACCATATATATGGGTATCAAATATGAAACATCAACCACTAGTATTCCAAACAAATAGTTTATAACACTTCTGGAGTTATACTTGGTTGGTCATCTAGAACCAAAAATAACTTTTAGGTCCAATTGTCATATTCCAAATCACAATATGTGATCCTACTAATGAAAAAATTAATATTCAATTATAATATATAATAATATATGATCAAAATCAATTAGGGACGACAAAATCATAATTTGAGTGGTAAATTATAAATTCAATTCATTAAATATATAAATACAATGTGTTAGAATGATAGAGTGGGGACAAACTTCTTAAAAACATAGTTCATTTTATATTCATAAAACATATTAAAGAATACTAAAAAACTATACATAAGATAATATCTAATCATATCTCGTGTAGAGGAGCATCGAAGAGGCCTTATGAATATTATTGATTTAGGTTTTTTTAAATCATTACATTTCTATATGATTTACAACATATCTGTTTATTATAATCATATATAAACTATCACTAATCTCTACTAGTGGGTAACTTATATGGCATGAAATTAAATAATATAAATACATAGTAATCATATTCCAAATATATAAGACGTTGAATGTAATATTCAAACATATTTTTTTAAGGAAACAAATGTTAGGATGTTAATAACATATATTGTGTACTGAAAACCCTTTTTAATATTTTTGTCTTCATCATCATCAAACATTTCCCTTAAAAGACACCTTTTAGATAATTAGGTAATTGAAGGTAACATGTTACATTGACTTTCATTACCAATATTATTGTAACTCATTTAGTATATAAATTGTCTTTCAAATTGAATTTGTCTGGTTTTATTATATCTTTATTATACTTTAAACTAATATTAGTGAAAATTTACTCCAAATATAAATTAAAAAACTAAAACCTCTCAAAAATATATTTCTAAAAAACAAAAACACTTTTCTGTTATGAAATGAAACATAGATTTTGTTTTAGGAATATTGAACAAATGTATTATTAACATATATATATTTTATGATATTATATCTATTTGGTGTTATATTTTTTAGTCAATTTTTTACTCATTAAAATATTCCACATTTGGGTGGTGGGAACTCATTAACATATATTTTAACAATAATTTATAAATAATAATTTTATCATTTTCTCAATTTCCATGTGTGTTATATAATAAGATCAAATCATTATTCATTTTTATTAAAATAATAATCTCATATTTCTCATAAAATCTATTTTTTTAAACAAATTATCTTATCATATAAGAGATATAATATGAAAATACACATCCTTTATATATATTCATACTAAAAATAAACATTCCCTTTGTATTCAATTGCTCAGAGTAACAAAACTTTTATTCATCAATTGAATACAAAAATTAAGCTCCATAAATCCTTAAATTATTTTTAAACTCCTATATATTTGAAATATCCATTTTTATACATCTCATATACCCTTAAAAATAAATTAATTAATATCCATAAAATTAATAACCTATATAGACTCTCTATGTAGTTACATGAACCCCCACACGTATTTCTGATAAATTAATTTCATATTAAACCATTTATCCTCCATCATGACACTTATGTTAGGTTTTCATATAAAATTATCCCTATTCGAATGTATAATTGTTTCATTATGGATGCAAAATTTTCCCATTTGTTTTATCAAGAAAATACTAGAGCCCAAAAATCACATTTTCTTTTCAAAAATACTTATTACATTAACGAAATATGGTAAATATTTATTGAATTCATTTATATTCTTTAAACCATTACAAACATAATTGTTAAATGAATTCAATATATGGATTGTAATAATATGAAAACGCCTAGTGTCCAGAAGTCTTTATATACCCTAACATATTTTTGATATAAATAGAGACTATTTTTTATATCATCTTTTATATAATTACCTTAAAAACTCAGGTGAATACATTGATGATAATAATAATAAAGTAGATTCAATTTATAAAAACATGAACATTTTTCTTCTTTGAAATGGGTATATGTAACATATATTATTTTCAATATTTCAGGAGAACTATTCTCATGATCTTAAAAAAGTTTATAACATTTCACTTATTAAGATTATATGTAGTTCCCTTGGTAATATTTTCCACACAGATGGGGTTGAATCAAGGGTCTTATTTAATTAATTATTTTGATTTTCAATTCAACCTCTTAAACCTATTGAATTTTTATATCCCCTAAATATTGTCACACTGACTCGCCTCATGAGTAGTAGTAAAAATAGAGAGTGAACCACTATATATTTACAATGTTAGTCCATAAACACATGTTTCTTTCTATGATGTTAATATTCCCCTAAAAAATATACCACTATAGAAGAAAGATGTTCTAGATGTATTTGGATATATGCAAATAATACAATCCACTAACAGCTAGTTATACACAACAATCACTAATTTCCTCTTACATAATTAGTTAATAACCTAAATTTCAACCTCCACATAAGTGACTGATTATAAATCCCAATCCAAATATCCTTTATCGTTTATCTAGTGATATAAAGAACTACTTATTTAGGGATGCATTTATGAAACCTTAATAATGATATTACTCTCTGATTAAATTAGATCTTGTGGACCTGGGTATCATTTCTCAATATCTTCAACAAATATTTAGATTTGGTATATTGGTCTTGATGCTCTCTCCAGAGAATAAGTGATATGGTTCTTCCAAAGTGCATCAAATACTTAGGTACAAAAGTCTACATCTCCTCCAAATATTGTCATCCTAACACTAGTTTTCTCTCTTTTATATTTGATTTCTCTTGTTCTAAAAATATTTTAAATAAATGAAAAAAATTTAATCATAAAGAGTTCACTTTTATATTTACACTAATATAAGAATTATCATTCTCATTATATCATAGTTATTATTTCATAATTAAAATATGGTAAATCCGTAATATTAAGTAAAATGTCTTTTTTTGTTATTATTTATTTAAATGAATTTATATTTTATAATCTCACATAAAATCATTAATATAATGGTATAGTATTTCTTATGAGTCTCTAAAATTATTGGGATTGATTCAATATTTTTATTCTTTATTAAATACACTAATTTATTCTTATTAAAATTATATTAGTGTATGGAATCAAGCGTGTTTTCCACATAGACTTTCAAAATTAGATGTACAACTCATCTCCATATTCTTGAATGACTTAGAAAACACAAAAAAATTATTTGCGTTGAATTTATAAGCTCATTAAGTCATTTGATCAAATTAAAAGTCACATGATTCATGGAATTAATATAATTAGCAAATAAATCCTTATAATAAAGTCGTATATTCTTAAGATTAATGATGGATATAAACATTATAACATTAATATTTTTATCATAATGTAATATATAAATGAATTTTATATAATCAATCAGATTTTTTCTCAACATGTTCACCATGAATGAACTATATTGTGGTCTATCTTGTTTTTATAGATACCTACTACATGGTTAGAATTTATATGATGTGGATCTATTCAAGAATAATCTACCTCTTTTATTACACATATAAAGAATACAAATGGAACATACACAGCTTCAAATGACACTTACATAGGTTAGATGTTACCTTTACATAAGTCACTAATATTTATAGTGGCCATTATATAGTTATAATGTACGCCAGATGTCCTTTCCAAGGGTTAGTCTTGCATTGATGTAGTCTTTATTAATTTTTACTTACCCAAACATATATTTAAATTTCTAGTGTTACCTCTCTATGGATCTCAAAATTTTAGGTTAATCATTTCATAATTTACGATTGACCTTTACACGGTCAGTTCCATTAATATAATACCTTTATTTTTAGTGGTACAATTATATTACCATTATGTGTCCACTAATTTGTGTCATACCGTTATGTGGTCTTCAGTAAACCTTATACATCGTAAAAAAACATGATGTTACCTTTATGTAGGTAAAGTTTTAACTCAAAATTAACTTTTTTACCATTCATATGAAATCATAAGGACCTTTAACTTCCATGAAATATTGTGGAAGATAATCTCATCAATAGTACCTTCTTTTATCATGAATATAATCACATCAATCATCACATTTGATAATGGGGATGCGATATATAATAATCCTTTAAAAATCACACATTCTTTCACCATACATATATTGAAATATTAATTATAAAAACAATAAATTCAATGTTAATTTCAATCTACCCCATTGGATTTTATTGTCGATGCCATTGAACAATCCTCAATACAACATGCATACTTATTTTTCTCCCCCTCGTTAAAATGGTATAAAAAATTAAATATTGGGTGCTTTCATCGTATCTTATTCTATTTTTAAATCCATATAAAAACAATTCTCCATTTGAGAAAAAGATTGAAAACACATGGTTCACATTGAAAATATCCCTTAATTAATATGATTTAAGTCTATGTTATTAATATTTTTGTAAAAAATTAGATTATCCTAAGAAAATTTTCGCATTCCAGGAAATTATATAAATTTGATGACATGCTAAGAAATTATTCTAGGGGATAAAAACATTATATTTGTAATGAAAAATACGTATCATTCAAAAATCTAAAAAAAAATAATCAAAAAAATTCATGTGTAATTTATTATACTCTACATTTTTCTCATGTAGTCATCAACCGACACCCCCTTCATAATCTTGTTTCATATAAAAAGATAAGGGTTTTAAGAGGGATATGACTTTTTTCATATTTTTAATGTTTTATAGAATTTAAAAATTTTACTATATTGTGATTTTATGAATGAACAACCATATTTTTTCCCCTAAATGTATTTATGGAACTCCACTACATCATGGTAGTTGAAAAAACAAGGAGAAAATCTATATTTATGTTAGTAGTGGCATCTTTACTCTGCTCCTTCAATTTTATACAATTTATTATTAATAGGAAATATATATATAAGTGAGAAGAGTCATATTTGTTCCATTAAATTAACACTAAGATTGTAATTTTACTCTCAACATTTGAAATTATATTTATCCAACCTCATTAATTCATTTCTTATAAATAATTTTAAGATGTTTCCTTTTTATCTACATATTTTAAACATATATATTTTTTTTGAACCATTTTAGTTAACCATAAATGCCAAATATATTTCATTCCCATTAGCTTGTATCATATTTCTCAATGAATATTCATAGGACGATAATATATTTATACAATAATATATACCATTCCTATAATTACCATACATTTCACATGATATTTCTTGAAATATAAAATCTATATTTGAGGAAATTTACACAGGAATTCCATCTCCTCCATGTATAACCACTATTTTCCTTTTTTTATAATATAATCCATCTATTCTTTTACATTCCTCTTGACATATATAATAGTTTTTCATCATCTTTAACAAGTTTTTCCTAAAATTATTATTTTTTTGGGATTCTCAAATGTATCTTTCAAGGATATATTATTTCTTGAATCCACCTCATTGGGTTTCAGAATTTTGTTCACTTTCATAGCAAAGGGAATCTACCCTTTATGTATATTCATGAACTCCTTAATCTTTTAACTTTATATTCTAAATCTTCCACATAAATCTAGTGAACATCAAAATATATATTAGTTATATGAATTTGGTGCATATTTGGTTATATTATAATTTCATTGCGTTATTCTCTCATTTTATTTCAAAAAGTCCCCCATTATTCGTAACTCTTGACTGGTATAGACATTTTATAACACCAAAGGTACCATTTATATATATTGTTTCTATAACACTAGAAAAGTCCTTATAATATTAAACTACTCTAAATAATTTTATAATTTTGGAGATTTTTTTATTCAGATTTAGTATTCTTTTTACTAATAGTAAAGATAAATGTAGGATTTTCTTGAACCATTATCATGAAACCAGGGTGATGGGTATCATCACATCAATCCATGTCAAAACTTATCAACTAGAATAATCTTACCTTCCATAGATTTGGAAGAATTGAAATCTTTTTTCTTCATCTACACAATTTTATAATTAATTTTTACATGAACTGTTAGATATAATAAAATTAGATTAAGATGTATAAGGTAAGGATTTCTATTTCCAATTGTAAACCTTCTTTAAACTAACTTGTGATGAATCACCATTAACCTAGAACTACTTTTTGTAGTATTATTAACATTTTTCATTTCATTTTGAGCATTAAAAATGTATTGATTATGTCTTACCTAGTTCTTATTACGTTGTAGATTTTTTTATTAAATTTATATGATAATCATATATTATTTATCCTATTTATGATTATAATTCTTGATATAATCAATACATACAACCTCCACTATAACTAGCTCCTCTTTCTCTTTAGAAAGCTTGTTTTTCTCTATTGGGATCTTCCCCATTTTATTTTATTATTCTGTTATTATCCTCAAGATATTATTCTAAACTCTAATTTAATGTCCTATTAAGTTAACTTAATCAATCACTATAATCATCAATACATTTTGAACAACAAATTTTTCAACTCTATCAAGGAAATTGGCATTATTATATGAATAAATACATAATTTTGAATCAGTTTTCTCAATTCACTTTAATAAAATTCATTTTCATACTCTTGGGATGATTCTAAAACTTATTATCCTTTTTTATAATTTTTATGTTTTATATCATCTTCATTGGATATAAATTTATTATCCTTCTTCATTGAAAAATCCTAGGAAAAGTGTCCACAGATTTCACAATTAAATCACTTTATTGGTCATTTCATTTTTTAGTTCTATTTTAATTTTGTAAATATCTTTGAAATAACAAAAAACTTCTTATTAAATCACTCCTCATATTTATAATTCTCATAATTAAATGATTCTTTTACTTCCTCGTCTTTTACTCTTCCTTTTCTCATATTCATGAATAACTCCCTTGTTTTTTTCCTGAAATTTTGAGTTTTCTTCATCTTATGATCTATGACTATGTTTGTTACTCATCTAGTGTAAAATAGTATCCTTTATAAGGTTAATATTTTTTTAATTAAGTTGATCTGGAAAATTACACATTAATTTTTTAACAATTAAAGTATCCTATAGCATCTCACCAATACCCTAAATGTTGCTCAAAATGTCAGAAAACCTTTTAAATTATTCATAACTGTTACTGTTATCAATGATTTTTGTGGCCATGAATTTTCACCACCAAACATGTATCCTAGATTCTATAGTTTTTAGTTTTCCTTTATAACTAATTACTAATTTCTCCTAGATACCATTTACAATTTGATGTAACATGATCGTGGTATATACATTTCCAAATAAAAAAAATAGGATAAATCATTTAGAATTTAAATATAACTACATATTTCTATTATCATCTTGATTCATATTATCACCATCATTAATGGGTGGAAAATCCACTACTGCATCATCTATCAATTCCATGTCAAGGAAAAGAACGTTGGGTATCATCATATTCTTCAAAATGTGAGAGTTCATTACCTAAAAATTTATGATGACCTTGTATTTAATATAAATGTTATTATCTATTATAGAGACACCAAATTTAATTATTAGATATAACATTCACTGTGATACCACTTGTAGTTCCCCATGAAATATTTACTATAAAGTGGTGGTTGAACCACTTGTCTTCTTTCAAAAATTCATTATCTTTTCAATTAATCCTCTTAAAACTATTAATGTTATCAACCATCTATCAATATTATCTCTTATACACCACTCATGTGAAGTGATAAGAACATATAAATAAGAACACGTTATTTAAATGTTTAGGAAATAAATACTAATCATTTTCATGTTGGATAGATTCCCTAACAAAAATTACCCAATATACACAATTGTTTATAGTTGAATTTCATTAAAAAGACAAACTATAATCCTATAGTAATTGTTTTTACTCCCCATTCACAAATATACTATCATACAATTGGATAGAAACACAAGTTAAAACCATTACATTAGTGACTAATTATAAATCCCAATTAAAATCCCCTTCAAATTTGATATAGTAAGAAAAATACCTTCTTATTCTTCAAGGATTATTTTGTTCCTCTTTAAGAATGATCTTATTTCATGAGGGTATATGATCTAGTGTACTCATGTGAAATTCTTAATGATCTTAAATAGATGTTTATAATGGGTTTATTAGCCTCAAAACACTGTCCAAAACATGATATATATAAATATATTGTTCACTATAATTATATCAAACAATCATATAGAATGTTCTAAATCGTCCCCAAATACTCTTACCCTTGAAATCTTCCACTCAATTTGATACTACGAGGTATCTTCTTTTGAGAGTATTCTCAAGGTTCGAACACCTTCTACATAGATTCTGATTCCCTTTGATATATACAATATTTTCAGGAATGGTATAATCATAGTATAATAGTAATTATTCATTAAATTAAATATGGAAATACCATAATTATTTTTATAATCTATTTGCATATTTATAAATATAACAATGAATTTTTTATTTATCTTATACTCTAAACTCATTTATATCTCAATCAAGAATTCATATTGAATCTATTAAAAAATAATCCTTTTCTCAAATCACAATTCTCTACAAATTCCACTAATTCAATCTTTTGGAATTATAATCATGCATGTAATCATGAATATTTACATAAAGACCGTCATCTTAAGGCATGCAACTCATCTGTAATCTTTCTTATGACATAGAAAATTTAGAGTTTTTTTAAGTTTTTATTTTAAATTCTCAATAAGTCATACAATTAAAATTTAAGTCATGATATTGGCATCAAAAGGATTTTGGTGAATACATATGGTATGAAGAATTAAGATTATTATGAAATGTGTACACATAGAAACTTACATTTGAAGTCTTACACTCATTCCATTGTCATTATCTGTAATAAAATTCACCACATTTCCACCATGAATTAGCAATGGAATGGTCTATATTCTTTTCATAGGTCCGTGCACCATGGTCATAATTTTTATTACATGGTTCTTTTTAATATTAATCGAATTCTAGCATGACACACCCTCAGACATTAAATGACATATTAATTGCTTCAAATGACCACAAAACAAGTTATCCTAACCTTTTGGTATTAGTGTATCTCAACATATGTAACCACTCATTTATTATCATAGCCCTAAGGATAGTGTAACAATGTTATCAAGGTATGAATGATTTCATGCTACATATCATCCTAACCTAATATATAGGGATAAAATATGAAACATTCACCAATATTATACCAAAAAATAGTTTATAACACTTTTGGAGCTATACTCGGTGGGCCATCTAGCACCAAAAACTACTTTTAGGTCCCACTGTCATATTCCATATCACAATATGAGATCCTACTCATGCAAAAATTAATATTTCACTATAATATATAAATATCTATGATCAAAATCAATTAGGGATGACATAGTCATAATTTGAGATGTACATTATCAATTCACTTAATTAAATATATAAATCCACTGTGTTAGAATGATAGAGTCGAGAAAACCTTTTTGAAAACATAATTCATTAAATATTCATAAAACATATTTATGAATAATAAAAAAACTATACATAATATAATATCTAATAATGTACCATGTGGAGAGCATCAAAGAGGCCTTATAAATATGATTGTATTAGGTTTTTTAAAATCATTACATTTCTATATAATTTCTACTATATCCCTTTATTATAATTATATAAAATCCCTAACAAAAGCCTTCAAGTGAGTAACAAATATGGAAGGAAATTAAATAATATAAATACATAGTAATCATATTCCAAATATAAAACTCATTGAACAAAATATTAAAACTTATTTTCTTAAGGAAACAAACTTTAGGATGTTAAAAACATATATTGTCTACTAAAAAAACTTCTTAATTTTGTTGTCTTCATCTTCATCAAACGTTTCCTTTAAAATTTACCGTTCATATCCCTCTCTAATAGAAGGTAACATGTTTTATTGGCTTTTATTACAAATAATACAGTAACTCTTTTAGTATATAAATTATATTTCACATTGAATTTGTATGGTTTTATTATATATTTGTTATAAATTAAACTAATCTTAGTGCATATTTACTCCCACTAAACATTAAAAAACTACACCCTCCCTAAGATATATTTCTAAGAAACATAAACTCTTTTCTCTTAAGAAATGAAACATTGATTTTATTTTGGGAAAATTTAACAAATGAATTATTAGAATCAATACTTAACTATATTCTATCTATTTGGTGTGATATTTTATAGAGAATATTTTACACATTAAAATATTAAAATTTTGGGTGGTGGGAACTATTAAAATTATATTTTAACAAGTATATTCAATAAATAATAATATTATTTTATAATTTTCATGTGTGTTATATAATTAGATCAAATCATTCATTATGTTTACTAAAATAATCATCTCATAATTCTCGGAAATGATATTTTTTTAATCAAATTATCTTATCATATAAGAGATATAATATGAAAATACAAATCCTTTATATATATTCTTATTGAAATTAAACTAGTCTATTGTATTCAATTACTAAAAGTATCAAAACATTTATTCATCAATTAAAAAAATACTATAAACTCCATAAACCCTTAAATTAATTTTAGACACCTTTATATTTGAAATATCCATTTCTTATACATCTCATATACCCTTAAAAATAAATGGATTAGTTTCCATAAAATTAATACCCTCTATGGACTCTCTATGTAGTTACATGAACCCCTTTAAGTATTTCTGATAAATCTATTTTATATTAAACCATTTATCATTCTTCATTACAAATATGTTATGTTTAATATACAATTATCCCTATTATAATGTACAATAGTTTAATTTTGGATTTAAAATTTTCATATTGGTTTTATCAACAAAGTACTAGATCCTAGAAGTCACATTTTCTATTCTTGAATACTTATTACATTGAATAAATATGGAAAATATTTATTTAATTAATTCATATTATTTAAAACATTTCAAACATGATTTTAAAATGATTTCCTTATATGGATCATAATAAAATGAAAACGTCTAGTGTCCATAAGTCATTGTAAACCTAAACATATTTAGGATATAAATATAGAATATTGTTTTTTATATCATCTTGCATATAATTTCGTTAAAACATCTGGTGAATACATTTATTATAATAATAATATTGTATATTCAATTTAAAAAAACATTAACATGTTTCTTCTTTGAAAGGGATTTCTGTAACATATATTTTTTCCATATATCACGAGAACTATTCTCATGATCATAATTCAGTTTAAAAAAATTCACATTTTAAGAATATATTTAGTTCCCTTGGCTATATTTTCCACACAGTTGGGGTTGAATCAAGGGTCGTATTTAATTAATTAATTCAATTTTCAATTTAGCCTCTTAAACCTATTGAATTTTTATATCCTCCAAATATTATCTCACTGACTCATCTCATGTGTAATAATAAAAATAGAGAGTGAAACACTAAATATATACAAGGATATTCCATAAAAACATGTTTCTCTATATTATGGTATTATTACCCAAGACAAATATATCACTATAAAAGAAAGATGTTATATAAGTATTTGGTTAGACACAAAAAATAAAATCCACTAACAAATAGTTATACACAAAACATCACTATAAATTCCTCTTTCATAATTAGTTAGACACCTAAATTTAAACCTCCACATAAGTGACTAATTATAAATCTTAATCCAAATATCATTTATCATTTATCTAGTGATAGAATGAACTACTTCTTTTGGGATGCATTTATAAGACCTTGATAATGATCTTACTCTATGATAAAATTAGATCCTGTCCACATGCGTATCATTTGTCAATATCCTAAACATCTATTTAGAATAGACATGTTGGTATTAAATCTCTCTTTAGAACATAAGTGATATGGTTCTTCCACAATGCATAAAATATAAAGGTACATAAGTCTACATCTCCTCCTAATATTGTTATCTTAACAGTAGTTCTCCCTTATTGATATTTGATTTGTCTAGATCTAAAAATATTTTAAATAAATGAATACATTTATAATCACAAAGTGTTAACATTTATATTCACCCTAAGATAAGAATTATCATTCTCATAATATCATATTTATTATTTCTTCAATAAATATGGAAAATCCATAATTATCAGTAGAATGTGTTTTTTTTGCATTTTTTTGTTAATGAATATATAATTTATTATCTCAAATAAAATCATTCAAATCAGGGTCTAGTATTTCTTATGAGTCTCTAAAATTATTGTTATTGATTTAAAATTTTTATTCTATATTAAATACACTAATTAAAATTTATTAAAATTACCATAGTGTATGGAATCATGCATGTTTTCCAAAAATACCGTAGACTTTTGTTGTATAACTCATATCCTTATTTCTGAATGACATAGAAAACTCCAAAAAAAATATGTGTTGAATTTATAAGCTGAGTAAATCATTTGATCAAATTAAAAGTTGTATTATTGATGGAATTAATATGATTAGAAAAAAACTCCATATAATAAATTCATATATTCTTAAGACAAATAATGGATATGATCATTATACCCTTAATATTTTTATCTTAATGTCTTTTTTATGAATTTTTTGTAATCAATAAGATGTTTTCTCAAAATTTACACCATGAATGAACTACAGGGTGGTCTATCTTGTTCTTATAGCTTCCTAGACAATGGTAAGATTTTATATGATGTGAATCTATCCAAGAATCATCTACCTCTTGTATTACAAATAAAAATAATAAAATTGGAGCATACACAGCTTCAAATATCACTAATATAGGTCAAATGTTCCCATTATACATGTCACTAATATTTATAGTGGCCACTATATTGTCGTAATTTAGGCCAGATGACATATCCATAGGATAGTATAACATTGATGTAGTATTTATTATTTATTATTTACCCAAACATAGTTTTAGATTTATAGTTTTACTTCTATGTGGATCTCATAATTTTAGGTTACCCATTTCATATTTTATTATTAACCTTTACACAATCAGTTCTATTAATATAATACCTTTAATTTGTGGCATTGCTATTACATTACCATTATGTATCCAATAATTTCTCTCATACCATTATGTGGGCTTCAGTAAACCTTATACATCTTTTAAAACATGATTTTCCCTTTATGTAGGTAAAATTTTCAACTCAAAATTAATTGTTTCCCATTCATATGAAATATTAAGGACCTCTAAGTACCATGAAATATTGTATAAGATACTCTCATCAATAGTAACTTCTTTTATCATGAATATAATCACAACAATCCTCACATTAGATCACAGGGATGTGATCCATAATAATCCTTTAATATTCACCACTTCTTTCACAAAACATATATTGAAATATTAATTATAAAAACAATTAATTCAATGGGAATTTCAATCTTCCCTATTGGATTTCATTTTCGATTCCATTGAAAAATCCTCAATACAACATGTATACTTATTTTTCTCCCCCTTATTGAGATGATATAAAAAATTAAATGTTGGGTGCATTAATTGTATCATCTTCTATTTTTAAATCCATATAAAAACAATTTTTGATTTGAGAAAATTAATGAAAAAACATGGTTCACATTGAATATATCCATTACATAATATGATCTATGTTTTTTTAATTAATATGGTTGGAAAAATTTAGATCAATTTAAGAAAATATATGAATTCCATGAAATTATATACATTTTATGGCATGCTAGGAAATTATTCTAGGCAATAAAAAACATTAGATTTGTAATGATAAATATGCATCATACAAACATCTCAACAAACTCATCTAAAAAATTATTCTGTATTTTATTATACTCCCCATTTTTCTCATGTCATCACCAACCGACACTCCCCCTTCATAATCATGTTTTATATTAAAATAAGGGGTTTTAAGAGGGACATGACATTCATTCATATTGACAATGTTTTATGTAAATTAAAATTTTACTATATTATGACTTTATGAAAGATCTACCTTCTATTTTTCCCCCTAAATGGATTTATAAAAATCCACAACAACATGGTAGTTGAAAAACCATGTAGAAAATATTTATTTATGTTAGTAGTGGCATCTTTACACTGCTCATTCAATTCTATACAATTTATTATAAATAAGAAATATATTTAAAAATGAGAAGACTCATATTTGTCACTTAAATTTATAAATGAGATTGAGATTTTTCTCTCAACATTGGAAATTATATTTATCATACCTCATTAATTCTTTTCTTACCAATAATTTTAAGAGGTTTCTTTCTTATCTACTTCTTTTATAATTATTTTTTTTGTGAACCATTTTAGTTAACCATAATTGTCAAATGAAATTCATTTCCATTATCTTGTATCACATGTTCCACAGAATATTCATAGGATGGTAATAATTTTATACAATCATTTATACCATTCCAATAATTATCATACCATTAATGTAACACCCCGAGATTTTATGAGAAGAAATATTTTTAATTTTATTGACATCATATGTTTTACACTACACCAAGATTAGCTTTTACAATACGCAACACCGTATTAGCTTTTAGAATACTCAAACACTATTCTTGGCTTGTGTTGCACAGAAGAGCGATCTTCCTCAATAGCATGTATTGTACGCAATACCGAGTTTTACTAAACAACAATATATTGTTATAATATTATTATGAAATAGCCATTATGAATAGTATTTACCACATTTTGAATTTTATAACATTATCATTCATCTTAAGCATATTCTAGAACATGTTATGAGAACAAAATAATTTTTTCGTGAAAAATAAGTATTTTTAAAAAAATGCAGTTTTGTCACCTTTTGATGGTGCACCCATATAAATCTAATTTTTTAAATGTTTATAATTTCAATATTACCAAATAAAATTCTTATTTTCAATCAGTATATAAAAATTTACGTTTGATGATGTTTTGATATTTTCTGATAACTTTCATATTTTAATGAATAGTAAAAACACATCATATTTTAATTAAAGACAACTTTTTAAATGAAGATAATTTATATGGTTAAATTATAATGTTTAATGGTTTTAAAGTATAAATATAATATATTTTTACCATTTAATATAATGTATTTAATTAGCATTAATTTTACATTCAATTCATAGTTAAAATCATTCCAATCGTTTGCAATGTTTTAAACAAAAACCCGTCTTTTTCGACAATGGGATTAAATTTAAATTATTTTCTGAAAATTATGTACTTTTAATTTATACAAAATGATTCCATATTTGGAATTATTTGGTCCAAATTATGTTAATAGGCTACTTTTTATTTTTGGGCATTATGAATAGTAACTATGGTAAATTTTATTTACCATAGTTAAAGGTAAATCCGGTAATTAAGGGTAAAAATAATATTTTAAAATTACCCTAACACTTTTCTTAATATAATGGTATGATTATATTTCATCCTATAATATACATGGGTAGAAATGGTATCGTTTGGAACCCACAGGGATGTGATTAAGACCTATAATTTATTTTATTTAAAGAAAGTGAAATATGTCTCAATCAAACATTAATAATAAAAGTATTTTTTATATAAGATTATACATAATATAAATTCAATTATAAACACTAATATGAAAGATAAATATTTTTTATTCATTATGGTAATTTATTTGTAATTTTTAAGAAATATATAGTTACCTTAATAGCTTATACATTAATGTTGCAGAAATTATTTATTCAGTGAAAAATCAATAATATTGTTTTTATTTAAATAATAATACCCATAAAAAGAACCATAAACATGAACAAACCTTATTTTTGAAGTATATATATACCATATGCATCCAAGTGTCAAAATGTGGTCCATTTAGAGACTTATAAAACAGATTATGACAATTATATCATTTTATTCCAAATGATGTCAAAGTTATCACCTTCATAATTTAATAAATATATCATTTTAAGAGTTTGGTGTTTCAGTAGATAAATTTTAATAATAGTATTATTATGGAATATATTAGATTTATATTTATTTTAGTATTTTATTTTTAAATTTTATTCAACAAAAAAGTATATTAAAAAATTATACAGAAATGTTGTAGTAATTATTTTATTAAGAGAAATATCAAATAAATGGTTTTAAAAATTTAAAAATAAATATTATAAGAAACAATTAATATGATATAAGAATTTTATAGATGAATATGACATGTTAGTAGTCTAATAAATATTTTTTTTCAAATATATTTAATGTGTGTATTTTATTTAAATTCAAATAAATGAATAGTGTCAAAATTTACACTATCGGTATTTTATAAAAAATAACATATTATTAAATTATTTGAAAATCACAGAAATATTTAAAAATTACAAATTTAAAATCATATGGTCTAAAAGTTAACAAATTATCCAATTATGGGAAATTGGAAACAGATAAGTGTGTATTTTTAATAATATAAAATATAGAATATTATTACCACAAATAAAATTAAATATATTAAATAAGAATAAATAAAAATGATATGGTTAAAAATAAACTTAAAACATATATAAATTTTATTGGTTGATTATATTTCAACCACATCTCATATCATATTATAATTGAGTCATTTGTTGTGGTTTTTATGTGGGGTCAGAATTTATTATAAATTAATATTTTGGAGGTTTCCAAAGGTTCCCCTCTGCTCACCTATAAATAGGCACCTCATCCATCTCCTATATAAAAATTTTAATACATAATGATCAGCCAAACCCTGCCAATTTCTCTTCACAACATCTCTAGTTATATCATAGAGGTTCTGGTCTTCTCAGAAGACCCACTGTAGTTCCCAAAGAGGATGTTTAAAAGAGGAACATTGACGAAGTGGTAATCTCTTCTACCGATTCTTTCATGTATCTATCTTCTAATACTTTTTCATCTTTATATGATTAATTATAAAGTAATAACATCATTATTAATTATATACTGATATGTTATTATAAATATGAAACAACGTTATTTCTATTTCTATCCATCATACAAAAAACGAAATCACTGCCTGTGCGTACGTACAGAATACCATTTCCACACTGTGGTGTTATATGATTTTATACCACCACCTTACATGGATGGGTATAATGGTGTAAAGAATAACTATATATGATTATTATAACATGACACTAATTCTGAGATATTATATCATCCACTCCAATTTCATTCAATAATTATGGGAATGATATCATCGCTCGTGCGTATGTACAGATTACCGTCTGCACGACGCGATGAGATTCATTCTCCATGTTAACCATTCATGAATGATTATAAAGAATATATAATGAATAATAATGAAATATATGACATAATAAAGCTAAGTTATTTATGTATATATATATGTCATCTACTTACTTCCTTTCAACTCAATAAGGAATGGAAAACAACATTCATACGTACGTATTGTCTACGGTCTCCATGAACGGTGTATTTCAATTTATTTACCTATCTATTATATATATATATACTTAAAATATATGATATTTAAATAATTATTTATATTCTGAATGTAATTAAATCATGATATAATTAACAAAAATATCAAGAACTACAAGTCCAGATACATACGATAAATGAAACGATTTTACCCAAAGCACTGCTTTAACATGGAATTGAAAAATGAACATTTAATATAAAGTAATAAGTGAATCATATATGATACCATAAATATTATTATGATTCTGTTACTAGATAATAATATGTTTAAACCCACTGTATAGGAGTCTCTGACACATACGGATGAAATTGGTCATTATGTAAGTGATAATTTTGCAATCTCATTTTTAACAGAGATTGATTATACATAAGTATTTAGTGGGATTTTATTTTTCATCCATATACATAAAAATGTTTTTCATAAAGTTTTTAATATTATTCCATGTATTTTTAAAGTAATGTTCAACGCTACTTTACTTTTACATTGTGTTATGGAAGAAATATTTCTTTTTTTGACCATACGAGGAACTTTTTGACTTTTCCAACATAAGTATGAGGAGAATGTTTATTTTAACATCTATGACATGAAAATATTTTTAAAGTTTCATAACTCCTTTTATTCGTGATTCTTACTATACAATTTTTCATGATTATTTTTAATAAAATCATTTTTCCTTTAAAATTTCAGGATGTTTTTTGAAAAGAAAATGATTTTTTAGAAGAAATGATATTTTCCTCAAGAATTAATTTCAAGTGTTTTATCAAAACTATTTTCCATCTAAGATGACATTATTTAGCATGTTTATGTTTCAAGTATAATTTATCTTTTATTTACATGGTTCGATTTTAATTATCATGAAATGATATCCATTTGTTTTATATGGATTATGTCATGATGGGATGGTGTTTATGAAACTCATTTTATTCTTTGGTTTATGATGAATGATTTATGATTGTTTAGTGGAACACGTAAGAATGATTTAAATATGAGATGGGTGGGACCTATATCTTCGTCCAATGCATTGGGTAAAGATTTATATCTAATGAGATAGACATGGATGGAACGACAAGTGAATCTGGTTCAGTAATATGGGGCTGGAATGGCAAGTAAACCTGGTTCAGTAATGTACTTTGTACACTATGATGGTCTTGGAAGCAATGCCTTTTCTACAATGGAAATAATAACATGTTCTTAATGGATTCCACAATTACATGTTTTATTCCTATGATATTTTATAATGTTTAATGTTCCTTTATGATATATTCCTTATGTAATGCCAATATTTATGGCATTGCTCAAGATTTTGATGTTTTAGGTTCATGTTTTTACGTTCATGTGTTTATGTATTGTTTTTAAGTTCACCATGTTTACCCTTACTGAGAATTTTAGCTCACCCTTTTTATGTTTTCTTTTCCCCAAGATATAAAGAGAGGATTTTGGTATGAAAAAAAATGGGGAAAATCATTATGGGAGATGTTGAAGATCTTTCACCATGATTAGAAGATTTTGTTATGAGTTTACAAAGTAACTAAACTAATACGGTCTTTGGGAGTCTGTTTTTTTCATGTATTAAGTATTCCACAAAATTAATGTAATTTTTATGTACAAAAATCTTTGGGTCTTTACATTTGGTATAAGAGAAAATGTTTAGGAAACCATATGAAACTGGGATGCGAAAACTTTAGTGATATTCCAAGAGATATTTCTATGCTATGTCTAGGGATGTCACTAAGGTTTATTATTACTATAGGTTACAGTACTAGAATTATGTTGATGATAATTAATAACCTAGGGTGAAACTAAGGTGTAATGGATTAAAGAATGTGTGATAAGTTAGACATCCCATAAGTGGATTTTTATGTTTATGTGGTTCCTTGTTATTTTAACTATTTCTTACACCATGATTTTTTGTTTTAGTCAATGGTGGGAACTATAAGGAATTGTGTCAAAATTGAATGCAATGGACAAATTGGTGACTATGGGAAAATAAATTGCATAATGCCTAGAAAGATAGATATTGTGATTATATGGAATCAGTCATTGTGATATATGATTAACAAGGTGAACTTTAGTGGTATTCCTATTTCCTTAAATAAGAGGAAGAAGGACTTTTATGCATGTTCGCATGGTGAGGAGCATAGAGAATGGAATATTGATATTTATAAATAACGGATGAAGAACATTGATGAATACATAAAATGGAGGGGAAGATGTTATTTTTGTGGGGAGAGGGGTCATAGAGTGACAAACTGTTATGGAGTTAAATGTCTTATCTATGTAAAACATGGGCATTACCCAACTCAATTCCCTAACCTAAAAAGTTACTTCTAAATCAAGTAAGGACTTATTCCTTAAAAATCATTGAATATGATGGATTGAAGTGTTTATGTATTGGTATTCAAGAGTATGGTTGTAGATGTACTTTTATGGAATATTTGAATATCTATTTATAAGTCCATTATGGGTTTCCATAAGAATATGGTACCAATAACCATGAAATGTGATTGAACTATTTTTAGAAAGAAGATGATATGAGAATAAAGAAGGTATAATGGGAAATAATATGTTTGATAGTATTAATGAGTTCATGATTTATATAAGGACAAAGTGATATCATGGTTTGAGTATATTGAATTTTTGGGGTTTTGGTAAGTGGAAAGATTCAACTTTTGACAACATTCATGTTTTCACTATTGTTCTATGGTAATTAATGTTTCAATAGAATACATGATTAAGGTATTCACATATTTGGAATGTGGCCAAAAAGATATATCTTAATATTTGTGGGTGATAAATGATGGTATTCACAAGCTTGGTAGATGACTTTCTAGTAATTGGTTTCATTATACTATGAGCTTAGATCAAAGTTTTTTGGATCAGACTAAAGATTGTAATGAATTAAGTTAGACATAAGACAATATTGTTTAATGCTAGAATTTTTTTCGATATTATTACAGGAATTTTATAATAATATAGTTTTAGAAAAAGGGACAACCTGCAGGATGGGCGACAACCCATCGCGTCGGAAAAGCCTGTGGGAATCGAACCCACAACCAAAGTGTGATAGGCCTTTATTGCCTACCACTAGCCTATATGAACTCCCTGGTTAATATAAAATATTTCAATTATATTAAACAGTATGATAGATGTTTTATAAGTCCATTTTTGGAACACTATAACATTAATCTCACCATATGTGGACTTATGTATATAAGTTTTGCTAGCCTTATGTTTCAGACAGATAGAATGACATATCATTTCATTGCATGATCTACTAACATTTCATGAAAGACAAATTCAACTTAATTTATTTAAGAGATGATGTGGAAATTTTTCAAGGCACGAAAAATAGTGATATTGTACCAAAATCAAGTAAGTAATACTTTTAATTCAAAAATTCTTCAACAATAGGGAAATGATATTGAAAGCCAAAAATTTTGTCCTAGTGCCCTCATATCTGATGAATCAGAAGGTACCTTATATCATAAAAAAATTTATGGCTTTGGGATTTTTTGATTTTTTATAGCCACGTCATCTACCACTCTTCATCAGAACAAGTTGGTTAGATTTCTCTTCCATATCCATATTTTCACCAATGTCCTCTTATGTGGAAACACAGTGATGAGTTACTTTGGAAATCCATTAGGTTTCTAACAATTCCTTTGTAAAATTAATTTTTAGTATTTATTTTTATGATGTGGGTTTATATGAAAGAAACTTTCAAGTAGTAAACCACTTATAAGGCCAATGAATTTCTAGGGCGAGATTCATTTTAAAGGGGGTAGAATGTAACACCCTGAGGTTTTATGAGATATATTATTTTTTATCTCTATGATATCTTATGTTGTACAATACATGAAGATTATCTTGAGCTATATGAAACAACACATTAGCTTGTAGTACACACAAACACTATTCTTGGCTTCTGTTTCACGCAAGAGCGACCTTCCTCAATAGCGTGTATTGTACTCAATACCGAGTTTTACTAAACAATGATATATTGTTATAATATTGTTACGAACTAGACATTATGAATATTATTAACCAAATTTTGAATTTTATAACATTATCATTCATCTTATTCATATTCTAGAACATGTTATGAGAGAAAAAATAATTTTTTCGGGTAAAATAACTTTTTTTGAAAAAATGAAATTATGTCGACTTTTGATGGCATGCCAATTATAAACATCATTTTTTTACAAGTTTATAAGTTCAATTGTACAAAATAAAATTATGTTTTTGAATAATTACATAATAATTAATGTAGGATGAAGTTTTGTTATTTTTCTCATAACATTCATATTTTAATTAATAGTAAAAACACGATTTTAACAAAAAACAACTTTTTTCATCAAGAAAATTTATATGGTTAATATATAATTATGAATGGTTTTAAAGTATAAATAGAATACATTTTTTCCATTTAATATTATTTTTTTCATTAGCATTAATTTTACATTGAATTTATAGGTAAAATCATTTCAATGTTTTGCAATGTTTTAAACAAATACCTGTTTTATTCAACAACGAGATAAATTTTAAATTAATTTCAACAACTTCTGTGTTTTGAATATGGAAAAATGGATTCCATATTTGGAATCAGTTGTTCAAAATTCTGTTAATAGGCTACTTTTTATTTTTGGGCATTATAAATAGTAACTACAGTAAATTTTATTTACTATAGTTAAAGATAAATCGGGTAATTAAGGGTAAAATTAATAATATATAATTACTCTAACACTTGTCTTAATATAATTGGATGATTATATTTTGTCCAAAAATATTATTGGACCGAAATAGTATCTTTTGGAACCCACTTATATGGGATTAATACCTTTAATTTATTTTATTTAAAGAAAGTGAAATATGTCTCACTCAAACTTTAATAATAAAATTATTTTTAATATATGGTTATACAGAATATAAATTTGATTATAAATAATCATATGAAATTTAATTTTTTTTCCCTATCTTGGTAATTTAGTTGTAATTTTTAAGACATATATAGTTACCTTAATTTCTTATACATTAATGAAGCATAAGTTATTTATTTTTGGAGAAATCAATAATATAGTTTTTATTAAAATAATAACAGCCATCAAAAGGACTAGAAACAAGATAAAACCTTATTTCTCGATGATATATATACCCTTAGCATCCATTTCTAGATTTGTGGGTAATTTGGTGTCTTAGAAAACAGATTATGACATTTATATTATTTTATTCTAAATGATGTCAAAGTTCTCACCTTCATAATTTAATAAACATGTAATTTTACGAGTTGGGTATTTTAGAAGATAAATTCGTCTAAAAGTATTATTATGAAAGATATTAGATTTATCTTCATCATAGTTTTTTATTTTTTATTTTTATGCCACCTAAAACTATATTAAATAAATATACATAAAATGTTGTAGTAATTTTTTTATTAATAGAAATATCAAATAAATGGTTCTAAAAATATCAAAATAAATATTATAAGAACAAATTAATATTGTATAAGAATTTTATATATGAATATGACATGTTAGGAAACAATTAAATATTTTGTTTTGAATATATTCTCTGTGTGAATTTTATTTAAATTCATTTAAATGAATATATTAAAATTTACAATATTGGTATTTTATAAAAAATAACATATTATTAAATTATTTAAAAATCACAAAAATATTTTAAAATTACAAATTGAAAATTATATGTTATAAAAGGAAATAAAGTATCCAATTATGGGAAATTTACAACATATAAGTTTGTATTTATTACAATTTAAAATTTATAATATCATTACCATAAATAAAATTAAATAGATTAAATAACGATAAATCAAAATGATAATGTTTAAAATAAAAATAAAAAATGTCTAAACTTTATTGGTTTATTATATCTCAATAATACCTTACATCATATTCTAATTGAGTCATTTATAGTGGTTTTTAGGTAGAGTTTGAATTTATTAGAAATTAATATTTTTTAGGCTTCTAAAGGTGCCCCTCTCCTCCCTTATAAAAGGGAACCTCCTCCCTCTCCTCTTTACACGATTTTGAGCCTTAAATCTCGACCAACCCCTACTAATTTATCTTCTAAAACTCTCAATTTATATCATAGATGTTTGGGTATTCTCATAAAACCAAGTCTTGTTCCCTAAGAGGATGTTTAAAAGAGGCACATTGAAGAAGAGGTAATCTCTTCTACCAATTATTTCATGTTTCTTTCTTCTGCTACGTTTTCTTCTTTAGTTGTTTCATTATAAACTAATAAAATCAGTATTACTTATATACTGATTTTTTTTATAAATATGAAAGAAACTTATTTTACCTTTTACCCATCATACGAAAAATGATATTACCGCACGTGTGTACGTACAGAATACCGTCTCCACGCTGTGGTGTAATATGTTTTTATACCACCACCTTACATGGATTGGAAAAATGGTGTAATGAATAACTATATATTATTATTATAACATGATAATAATTCTGAGATATTATATCATCCACTCCAATTCCATTCAATAATTATGGGAATGATATCATCGCTTGTCCATACGTACGGATTACCGTCTCCACGACACGATGAGATTCATTTTTCCATGATAACCATTAAAGAATGAATATAAAATATATATAATGAATAATAATGAAATATATGACATAATAAAGATAATTGATTTATTTATATATATATTTCATCTACTTACTTCCATTCTCATCAATAAGGAAAGGAAAACATCATTCATACGTACGTATGGCCTACCGTCTCCATGAACGGTATATTTCATTTAATTTATCAATCTATTATATATATATATATATATATATACGGAATATATATGATATATAAATCATGATATACATTCTGGAAGTAAGTAATTCATGATATAAGTAATAATAATATCATGAACTACAAGTCCAAACACATACGATAAATAAAACGATTTTACCCAAAACACTACTTTAACATGGAATTGAAAATTCAATGGTTAATATAAAGTCATAAGTGAATCATATATGACACCATTAATATAATTATGATTATGTTACAAGATAATAATATGTTTAGACCTACCATACAGGATTCTCAGACACATACGAATGAAACTGGACATAAGGTAAGGGATAATTTTTCAATCTCATTTTTATCCAAGATTGCTTATATGTAAGTATTTACTAGGGTTATATTTTTCATCCATGTCCATTAAAATGTTTTTCATGAAGTGTTTAATATTCTTCCATGTATGATTAATGTCATGTTTAATACTATTTTACTTTTACATTGTGTTATGGAAGAAATCTTTCTTTTGTTTACCATACGAGAAACTTTTTTACTTTTACAGCAAAAGTACGAGGAGAATGTTTTTTAACTTATACTACATGAACGGATTTTTACGGTTTCATAACTCTTTTTGTTAATGAATATTACACTATAGGATTTAATGATTATATTCAATAAAATTCATTTCTTTTAAAATTTCTTATCATTTCTTGAAATGAAAATGATTTTTAAGAAGAAACGATATTATCTTCAAGAATTCATTTCAAGTGTTTTATCAAAATTATTTTCCAACTAAGATGACATTATTTAGCAAGTTTATGTTTCAAGTATAAGGTCTCTATTTTTTATAAGGTTTTATTTTTATTATGATGAAGTGAAATCCATTTTTTATGTGGATTATGTCACGATTGGATGATGTTTATGAACCCCATTTTATTCTTTGAGCTGTGATGAATGATTTATAATTGTTTTGTGGAACACATAAGAATGATTTCAATATGAGATGGGTGGGACCTATATCTCCCTCCAATGAATTGGGTAAATATTTATATCTCATGAGATAGACATGGATGGAATGGAAATTGAATCTGGTTCAGTAATACAGGTCTGGAACAGAAGTACACGGGGTTCAGTAATGGACTTTGTCCACTATGATGTTATTGGCAGCAATGCCTTGGCTACTATGGAAATCAAAACATGTTCTTAATGGATTCCACAATTACATGTTTTATTCCTATGATATTTTGTAATGTTTAATCTTCCTTTATGATCTATTCCATATGTAATGCCAATATTTATGTCATTTCTCAAGATTTTGATGTTTTATGTTCACGTTTTTACGTTGTAATGTTTATGGATTGTTTTAATGTTCTCTATGTTTACCATTAATGATCATTTGAGATCACTCTTTTTGTGTTTTCTTTTCCCTAGGATATAAAGAAAGGTTTTAGGTAAGAAAACAAAATGGGAATATCTTTATGGTATATGTTGAAGAAGTTTCACCATGATTAGAAGATTATGTTCTGAGTTTCCAAAGTCACTAAAATAATATGGTCTTTGGGTATCTGTTTTTGTCATGTATTAAGTATTCCGCAAAAGTAAAGTAATTTCTATGTATGTAAAGAATTGGGTCTCTACATTTTACATGATATTTCATGAAATATAAAATATATATTTGTGGAAATTAACATAGTAATTTCATCTTCTCCATCTGTAACCACTATTTTCATTTTTTATAATATCATCCATTTATTCTATATACATTCCAATGGACATATATAACAGTTTTACATCATCTTTAATCATTTTTCCTAAAATTATTATCTATTTTGGGATACTAAAATTTATTTTTCAAGGACATAATATTTCAAGAATCCACCTCATTTTGATTTGGAAATTTATTCCCTTTCATAGAAAAGGGAATCTGCCTTATATGTCTATTCATGAACTCCTTAATCTCATGACATTCAATTATAAATCTTCCACATAAATTTTGTGAACATCCAAATCTTTATTAGTTAGATAAATGTAGTGAATATTTGGTTTCATTTTTATTTTATTGGGGGTTTTCTCTCATTTTATTTCAATAATTCCACCTTTATTCGTAACTCTTGAATGGTATAGAAATTTTATAACACCAAAAGTTCAATTTATACATATTTTTTCCATAAAACTAGAAAATACTTATAATTTTATACAAACATAAATCATTATATAATTCTTTAGATGTTTTTATTCTAATTCAATATTCTTTTTACTAATAGTAGAGATAAATGTAGATTGTTCTTGAACCATTATCAAGATACCAAGGTGATGGGTCACATCACACCAATCCATGACATCACTTATCAATTATAATATTCTTACCTTCCATAGATTTGGAAGAATTGTTATATTTTTTCATGATCTACACTGGTTTATAATCAATTTTTACATGAACCATTGGATATAATGGAATTATATTAAGAGATATAAGGTGAGGATTTCCATTTCATATTCTAAACCTTCTTCAAAATAACCTGTGAAGATTCACCTTTTACCTCATCCCAATTTTTAATGTATTATTATCATTTTTCAGATCATTTGGAGAATCAAAAAATGTATTGATTTTTTCTCATGTAGTTCTTATTAGATTCTAGATATCTTCTCTTAAATTTAAATGATAATAATAACTTAATTATCCTATTTATGATTATAATTCATGATCTCATAAATATAGACTTACTATATTCTAACTAGATCCCCTTTTTCTTTAGAAATCTTGTTTTTCTCTATGAAGATATTCCCCATTTTATTTTATTAGTTTTTTTATTATCATCAAGATATTATTATAAAAATTCATTTAATATCCTTTAAACTTAACTTAATCAATCACCATAGTCATAAATACATGTTGAACAATTAGTTTTTCAAATCTATCATGGAAATTAGCATTATTATACGAATAAATACTTAATTATGAATCAGTTTTCTCAATACATTATAATAAAATTCATTTTCATAATGTTGGGATAATTCTTCATCTTCTTATCCTTTTTTATAATTTTGATGTTTTATATCTTCCTCATTAGATACAAATTTAGTATCCTTTTACATTAGAAAATCACAGGCAAAGTGTCCAAGGATTTATCAATTAAAGCACTTTATTGATCATTTCATTTTTCCATTATATTTTAATTTTCTAAATATCTTTTAAATAGGTGAAAACATCTTAATAAATCACTCCACATATTTAACATCCTTATAAGTACATGATTCTTTGACTTCCTCATATTTTACACTTCCTTTTCTCATATTCTTGAAATACCTCCCTTATTTTTTTCATGAAATATTTATTTTTACTCATCTTATAATATATGAGTATGTTTTTAACTCATCTAGTTTCAAATAGTATCATTTTCTTGGTTAATATTTTTTTATCCAGCTGATCTGGAAAATCCCACATTAGTTTTTTTAATAATGACAGAATCCTATAGCATCTCACCAATACCCTAAATATTTCTCAAAATTACATAAACCCATTTAAATTAGTCATATGTGGTAATATTATAAAAAAAATTCTACCATTGAATGTTCACCTCCAAAATTGTATCCTAGATTCTATAATTTTCATTTTTCATTAAAAACCAGTAACTAATTTTTCCTAGATACCATTTAATGTTGGAAGTAACATGAACGCGGTATATACATTTCAATATAAAGAAATTTAGACAGAGATTTTAGCATTAAAATCTATCTCCATATTTCTATTATCAACATGATTCATATTATCACCATCATAAATGGGTGGAAAATGCACTATTGTGTCTTCTCTCAATTCCATGTCAAGTAAAAGAAGGCTGGGTAACATCATATTCTTAAAATGTGAGCATTATTTACATAAAAAATTATGAAAACCATATATTTAAAATAAATTATATTCTCTATTTCAGACACAACAAATTGAATCATTAGATATAACCTTCACTTTGATACCACTTGTAGTTCCCCATTAAGTATTTATTACAAAGTGGTGGTCGAACGATTTGTCTTCTTTTAGGAATTAATTCTATTTTAAATTAAACGACTTAAAACTATTAATGTACTCAATCCTCTCTCAATATTATCTCATTTCCACCCCTCATGTAAAGTGATAAGAACATATAAATAAGAACACATGATTTAAATGTTTTGGCCAAAAATACTAATCATATTATTGTTGGATAGATTCCCTAACAAAAATTACCCAATATACACAAGTGTTTAGAGTATAATTTTGTAAAAATACAAAATACAATCCTTTATTATGTATTTTTACACCCCATTCACAAATATAATAACATATAGTTGGATAGAACCCATATTAAAACCATTACATTAGTGACTAATTATAAATCCCAATTAAAATCCCCTGCAAATTTGATATAGTAAGAAAAATACCTCCTTATTCTTCAAGTATTCTTCTGTTCCTCTTTAAGAATGATCTTCTTTAATGAGGGAATATGATCTTGTGTACTCTTGTACAATTCCTAAGGATAATCAATTGATATTTATAATCGGTTTATTAGTCTCAAAACACTCTCTGAAACATGATATATATATTTTTCACTATTAATATATCAAATACTCATATAGAATGTTCTAAATATTCCACAAATACTCATTCCATTGAACTATTATACTCTCTATGATACTACAAAGTATCATTCTTTTAAATTATTCTCATGGGTCAAACACCTTCTACATAATTTTTGTTTCCCTTTGATATTTACAATGATTTCATGAATATTATAATAATAGTATCATAGTAATCATTCTTGAATTTAAATGTGGAAATACCATAATTATTTCTATATCTTCTTTTCCTCGTTATAAATATAACAATGACGGTTTTATTTATCTTATAATTTAAACTTATTCATATCTCAATCAATCATTCATATTGAATCTATTAATGAATTATCGTTTTTTTCATATCTTTATTCTCAATGAAATCCACTAATTAATCTTTTTTAATTATCCTCATGCATGGAATCAGGAACATTTCCATACAGACCATCTTCTTATGGCATGAAACTCATCTCTAATTTTTCATATGACTTAAAAAGTTAATCGTTATTTTATGTTTTTATTTCAAATTCTCATGAAGTCATACAATTAAAATTTACATCATGATATTGGAATCCAAAGGTATATCATGAATACATATGGTCTCAAGACTTACAATTATTATCAATTTGGTATACTTAACAAGTTACTTTTAAAGGCTTTCACTCATTCCATAGTCATTATTAGTATGAAAATTCTCCACATTTCCCCCATTAATTAACAATGGAATGATCCATATTCTTTTCATAGGTTCATACACCATGTTCACCATTTTTATTACACGGTGATTTTTAATATTCATCCAATCCTAGCATGACACACCCTCAGACAATATATGAAATATTAATAGCATCGAATGACACCTGAACAAGTCATTTTGACAGAAATTAATATCTTCCAATGAATTATTAATATCTTCGAATGACACCTGAACAATTCATATGTGGATTTAAGGATATTAAGTTGGCCTTTATGTAAGATAAGAATGAATTTTATAGAGCCATTAAAATTCTCAAAATAACTTTACAGAGGTATTATTACTACAAGGTGGCCATTAAATGACTAATTATTTTTATCATATATTTACATAAGGTTAAATTACCATTACGTAGCCTTAATAAACTTATAGTTGTCTTTATGACGGTAAAAAATTCTATTGAAAGTGAACTCAAGCATTTAATAAGAAATACTTGATCTATATAACTACCATAAAATGTTTTATATAGCATTATCATCATTATTAGTTTACATTATCTTGAATAGAAACACTCTAACCTTCACAGTATACACTGACGATGCAATTTATAACAAGCCTTTAGAAATCAATAATTCTTGCACCAAACCCATTTTGACACATTGACCATAAATTTAATTCTTAAAATGGGAACGTCATTAACCTTTTATTATATTAATAAAAATTCATATTCAATAATTATTATTTTATTTATTCTATAATAGATGTTTTTATCATAATATATCTTGTTTTACATTATTTTGATAATTACATTTGTTGAATAACATTTCACTAATATGATAACCCCTTTTAAATATTTTGGAACCATATTCCACACTCTCCCATGTGGATTTTATAGAGGAAAACCACACTGAAATATATAGATGGGGATGCTTTTTCTTACGCATCTTGAGTAACATATTAAGGAATATGAGTATTTTAGTTGCACCTTATAATAAATGTGTAGACCCTCTCTTATCATGATGAATTTTCCAATGATGTGTGTGTCCCCTGGATAAAATAAAGTCATGGGGTGGGATCCTATGGTTTTTAATATTATGAATATGTGATGGAATGACCAAATTACATGAATATTATGTTGTATCAGATATATATTGTGGGTTTAAGACAGTTGGGAGTCTAGTATTGGGGTATTCTTGGGAGTGTATGCAATGAACACCTATAGATCTATAATAAGGGATCAACCACCCTCTTATGGATATTTAGTGGTTTTATGTTCCCTTGTATCTGAGCCCACATTATGGTGGTTTAATATTTCAACTAAACATTAAAATAAGGAAATATATTCTCTTTAATAATGTGGTCATTTCTGATGATGGGTGGGTGACAGAGGAACAAAATTCTTGTTGTGGGTTTCCAAAGTGGATAATATAATGTATAAGTGACAGAATCTCTAATTTACATGTATATTAAAACATTGAATATAAAAATTATTATTTTCATGTATTTTTAATATATTAATATATTTTTAATAGAATTAAAACGTGTTACAGAATGATTTTTTGTTTAATTAAGTTGGATAATGCTCCTTAGAGATGAGTTGAGAAGATCAAAGGTTGATACTAGGAGTCTGATTTCGTATATATGAAAAACCCAGATCATATGTAATAAAATACATAAGAAAAAATTATTTAAATATTCATATATATATGAGTAACCAACTTATATATATTAATAACTCATGATTTCTAATGGATGAATAATATCTCATAGAGAAAATGTAATATTAACACAATGAGTGAGTCACAGTAACATGATGGTAGGTAACATTAACTCTTGTTTTACAAATATTATTAGATATTAAATTTAATGATCCATAAGTTTAATATGAGGTTTTATAGTATACATAAGATCGTTCAAGATGATGTTTAGGATTTCTTTATTTTTTATTATGTAATGTGATTTTTAAATTAGATGATTCTTTAATATTATTGATTGAATAAATATAATACTGTTATGTTTGGATCCAGGATTGATGAGGATAATTTTTCTAATAATAAAAGGAAAATATTTCATCGTGAATAGAAATATTTCCGTGCATTATTTTTTTAAGTGTTCATATATATGTCAAAAATAATAAATGATATTTCTGTATATTTAAATGAATAATATCAAATAAATTTTTTTGTATCCTAGAATAAGAATAAGGTGATTAAAAATAAAATATTTAGACACTATTTGTAAATATCAATGTTTGTGATTTTTCTGGATCAAATATTTGATGAGTTTTGATTATTAATGTTTATATTGTCAATTTATATAGATATATAAAAATTTATATATTGTAATTTATCCTCATGATTAATGTTGAGAATAAAATATGAAATATAATTAAATGTAATGTTTTGAGAAGAGAAAATCTAATATTTTAGGACTAATGATCAGAAACTACTCACTCAAACCGTTTAGATTTTCAAGTACATGTTGTGGTAAGGGCCTTGAATTCATCATGAATATTATAATGTGTTTATAGAAGAACATTTTATTGGTTACGAACCTACCTAGAACTCATTTAATTCACTTACATTATTAGTTTCAACATCATCTAAATATTATTGAGATCTAGTGTATCGAACTTCTAAGAGATATAATATTTTGGAAAAACTATAGGGTTAATTATGATACCATTCATAATTGTAAATTATTTATGATATTAGTGATCGTTTATATCTCATAATTTAACATAATATAATAAGTACATACAAGCCCATATTTTCTGTGACACTTGTAAAAATAAAATTCTCTTGGATAAAAATGATTATAGAGAATTAAAAATCTATCAATAGTATTGGCATGCCAACTTTTAATCGAAATAGTTATCATGGAAGGAAGAATGGGATGATTCCTTACCTCCTATTACTAGTCATAGATGTTTTTTATACCAATATTGTGTATACTATAGTTGAGAAAGAAGAGTCTATGAAAAATGTTGTGAAAATAAATTTGGATGTTGATTCCATGTCTTCAAATGCTATTACTATTTCTCACCCAAACATTGATTAGGCTAAGGTAATAAATATAAAAAAAAAATATGTGAAAAAAAAATATTTTGAGGAAAAGGATAATGTGATTGGATACAAGCTATAGATCCATATAGAATCATTTCAAGGTGTATATATGGATGATATTGAAAATATTGATTACTTTTACATAAGAGTTTATGAGTTTTTTTCCAATATAAGGGGTCTTAGAAGCACTTTTGAAGATTATAAAATTTCATAGATGCTAATTAGAATGTTCTCTAACATATTTGATCCAAAACATAATCTCTAAATGATATATATTTCAATTATTTATCCCTTTATGTGATGCATCATAATATTATTTATTATGAGATGTTGAATAATAATATTTTCAAGTGGAAGATCAAATAGGGGAAATATATTATTATTCAATTGACAGTAAATTCTGAAATATAGAAGGGGATTAATGAAAACATAATATAATTTAATGATGAAGAAGAAGATATTTTTTAGAAATAAGGATGTGGTAAAATCGTTAAAGAGGATAAGAACCCTATAGTGAGAAAATTTTATAAATTAAGATAAAAAATAAGTATAATGATAATAGAAGAATAGTACTTCTGTGCTAAAATAATTCAATTATAATAAGATTTTGTTTAAAAATTCATAAACATTATAGATCACGATGAAAATCATAAATGGATCATTAACAATGACTAATAATTTGATGAGACTTACACTAAACACATGTCAAACTAAACCATAATCTTTTCCTGTTGAATTGATTTTAACAAATAGTGATTATTATAGAGGAACAAATGATAATTTTTTGGATAACAGAAATCAATAAAAATTTACTTATATATCAATGGGAGTTTACGTTCATTTTAGGTGTAATGTTTTCTGAATATAGAGGAAAAACATTCATAATATGTACTTAGAGTGAGAGATAAAATTCTCTTGATAAAACTCATATTATCATGGAAGATAGTGATGAAATAGTAATTTCTAGAGGTATATAACATATGGGAAAAACCAATATATCTTAGAAAATGTGACTTATCTATGTAGTCAAATAATGATACAATTGCGGGGGGACAACCCTAATAGTATGAGAGGAAATACTGAGTAGAAGCAAGTGACAGGAAGAGATTAAAAAAAATCGTACATTAATCAAAATTTATTGATTATAATAATTGTGTAGAATATGAAAATAACAATGTTATTTTACAAAATATCACACGAATACTCCTTTAGTAAAATAACCTTAGTCTACAAAAGTTAAAATATTGTATAGAAAATGAATGATAAAAAAGTCATATGTTGTGGAAATTTAATTAAAATATCATGAAAGGTATTCTTAATAGTGCTTGTTCCTCACACATGATTGGTGATATAAAGATGTTAAGGAAAATAGATGATCTTGATGGAGGTTTAGTTTCTTTTGTCAGTAGATCCTTAAAAATAAAACAGTTTTTTAAAATGGGCATTAAAGAATATAAATTAATATCCTATTATATTTTATTTATTTATAGGATAAAATATAACATTTTTAGTGTAAATAATATGATTGGTGATGGTAGTGGATTTTTAGGGTAAATAATCATATTATAAAGTATTTGTATAGTCGAGTTATCATAACAGGGAAAGGAATATGTAGTATTTTATTTTAAATTACCCACATAAATGACTTATTCTATTTCAATACATGAGATGAGGATATGATTTTTCATAAAAGGATTGGTCATATCAACCAAAGGTATATGATTTAGAAAACTAAATAAGAATGATTTTAATATTTCCCCAGTCTAAAAAATACAATTACATTTTTTAAGATCCTAATTTTACTACTGAGTTAAAGGTTTTATATTTTTCAACATTTTTATGTGAAAGATAGTTAGTTTATTTGATAGTGTGTATGAACTAATGATGTTAACAATGCTTGATGAAGAGTGTCATAGAAAGGGGAGATTTAGGTATGAAGTTTTTTCCATTAGAAGACTCTTTAGAATTATACATTAGTTATAAATAGACTTTGAAGTTGAAGATATGTTAATTTGTAGTAAGAAAGACATATATATGATGATTGTTGACATTGTTTGATTTTCATCAATGTATAGTTCAGGTAGAAGTTAAATACATTGATAATAATATTTTTCATGTGATTTTAGAATAGGCCGATTGATAATATATCATGAAATATATTATAAAATAGACCCAGACTTGTCTGGTTTATATATAAGAAAAATTCATAGTTAAATATATTAAAATGAAAAAGTCATGTAATATTTATGACTCTATCAGTGAATTCATATGATAATTGTTTTATTATCATGAAGAATATAATTTTTTTTAATTCACGGATTTGTGTAAAATAATTATCTTATGTGAGAAGATGATATATGATACATGGAAAGTATTCTAACACATTGTACAAAATTATCAAATAAAAGTACGTGTTCAATGTTAGAAGAAAATTTCAGTCCTAACCAGCCATAAGATAAAGTATCTACCATCCCTAGGTATTTTCAATGATCGATGGTAGCCAAAATTGTGGATGTGTAGGAATAGAGGGTCAACATGGGGAAGCTCTATCAATAGTGGAACAAGCTCCAAGAATGGGGCTCAATTAAGTAGTAGAGGAGGACTAGTGCCCATGATTTGGGGTAGCACCAATGGATTCTAATCTCTTTGTATCCTGTACCCATGGTAGTAATGTTGTGTATACATAAAGTGATGGTTGATATAGAACTCACTTTGATCTGATCAGTAATCAACAATTTAAAAATTGTTAAGATTTAATTTCACTGATGGTATCGTATTCATATCCTACCTCACACCTACACTAGGGTTTTAATGAGTGTAGCATATTCCATTATTTCTACAATAACACTTCAATTTCAATAAGCGACTTTCATTTTCTAATTCACTTTTACCAGTTATTGTTGTGTAATTTTTGTTCATGTTGTGATTAATAGGAGAACATCATGGATTACATGAGTAATAACATAATAACATGAGATGGTGAAAATTATTTTCAAATTATATATAATACTAAATTATAAATAACATAATTATGATATGATTCATTAAATCTAAGTTCATCGGTGATGTAGTGATGCATGAGAGTGAAGAAGTTGAACATATTTGTTTTTTCCTGTGAGATGGGATATATTATAGAATGAATGAAACTATATTATTTAGTGTTTCAATAGTTGAATAGATCACCCATTATTATAAAATTCAATATGGGGTGAACATTATATGATTTTACATATAAATAACCCTATTTAGAATCATTTAAATGGATAAATATTATTACAGGATGATGAGGATTATGGGATAGTTCTCTTTACAATTTTTTAATACCTACCCAATATAATTTCATACAATATATTCACATATTTAAAAATCATTATCATATAAAGGATCTTGTGACACCTAGTTGTATGAATATCATGAAGTAAGAAATATTTTCAACATGATATTACCATGTAATAAGTGTAATAAAAATGAGATGTAATGACTTGCATATGTATTAAAAAATTGGAAGATGTGTATTCAATGAATTGTGTCTATAGGATTACAATTTATCATGTTTAATGTTTCAAAATGTTCATGCATGGTGTTTTTTTAACATAAAAAAATCATTCATAATTGGTGTTTTCTGATCCATTGTGGATAATATAGTTTTAATAGATAAGATTAACAAATAGATTTAGCTAGAAATTCCAATAAACTAAATCATTTATGTTGAATTATATATATTCATATTCTCAAAGAAGTTAATAACTCTAGAAGTCAACCAACTGATAGTTACAAACAAAGATCAACTATCCAGAAACATGCACATTGTTTGGGTGTTAAACTACAAATAATAATTTGAAAAAAATAATTAATTAAATTTTATTGTTATTAAGTTATAAGATTAAGATGATATATTTTTATATTATTCAAATGAGTACAGAGAAAAATCCATACATTTCAATTTGTTTATTTAGAGTTTTGAAAATATATAATTTTGAGGAGAAAATATTTATTGTTGATTTAAATTCATCCTATATTTGATATAATATTTTTTAGGATTTCTTTGAGAAGTACATGTTAAATATTGGTGGTTCCATATTAATAAATGCAACAAATTCATGTTATTAGACTTGTGAAAATCAAGAGTTAGTATAAAGAACTCTTCACTAGATTAATATAGTGAAGATTTAATTGCATAATATAATTAACATTTAAGATTTGAATGATTCCTTACCATGGTTATATGATGATTCAAATCCATCCGATCTATAGTTGAATGTTGATTATACTAGAGAACCTATGATTCGTATAAGACACAAAAATAGAATCGTTGTGTTAGAACCAAGGTTGGAGTTTTCTTTAAATAGTGTATGTTTCCAGTATTTTTGTCAATACACACATGGATGAACAAGGAGTCTTCAAAAAAGGATACTATAGCTCTAGAAAACAATAGTATTGAATGTTACATCTTTTCATAGTTTTTTCCAATTTTTTTTTGGCAAAAAAATTTAAAAACTGATAAAAGATTTTTTTGGAAAAGGGAGTTGTGCACAAGACTGAAGGAGGTGTGGAAACACGCGCACAATGAATTATTATATATCATAACTTCAAAATAATGAAATGGTAAAAACGAACGTGATAGCCTTAAAATTTGTGTAAATGATGATGTTGAGTGAAAGAGACTTACATGCCATATAATTCATCGTAATGGGTTTTGTGTGCTCGGAGTGAAACTTAAGCCTACCAAAAAATATGTGTTAGAATGTTACATTATGGTTCATTAATGAATATAAGTATGTGGATACCCCCTCTCAAGAGGAAAAAAAGTCAATTAAATTCTGCGATCTCTTCCGCGTGAAAGAATTGCGTGTGAAATATTTACAAATAGTTATACCTGAATGAAATGTATTCATTTAGTATAAAAAGACAAAGTGAAATATTTAGTGTATTTGTGTGAAAGAAAATGGTTTCATGAAAAATAATATTTTCATAATAAATATAGGGTTGTTTGAAATTCATCTTGTATAACAATACCAAAACATGCTTGTAAGAACCGGTGTTGCGTGAAAGTGCAGTGTTGAGCTTGTAACAAGATTTAGATACCCAGTTTGTTTGATATGTGGTTTCCAATGCATCAATTCTAGACAACAATGAATGAAATTTCTTATTCTAGATATATACAATGACTTCATTGAAAATCTATTATAGATACCTTCAATTTGATACAATTAGTTGTAATTTACCCACAGTAGTGAGTAAGGGGACTCAACAGAACTGTTATGAGGGATGTGGTGTTTTACCCCTAAAATCCATCTAGTGGTAGTGTGTATGGAATTGAGTGATTTTGTTTTAACTCTTTTACTCCAAAAATATTGAAGTTTTGTGGACTATGGTACAATTGATAACCTGTCATATTTTTCTTCTTATACTAGCCCTTAATGGTGATCTAAGTAAAATTATTATGTCATCTCCTTGATTGTGATTGTTTGTTTTATAAACATTATAATTAGTCAGGTTTAATAAGTTCCTACCAACATGGGAAAATGATACATTAGTTTAAAATAAAATCATTACACACTAATTCACCCCTCCCTACACAGGGTGTTCCGGACTCCTTCAAGTGGTATCAGATAAAGGTTGAAGTTTCTAGTTCTATATATGTACTTTTCTATCATGGGTAACACAATTAATGTTCTGGGATTACCCCACATTGATTTATGTAACACTATGATTTGGAAGAATATGATTATATCTAATATTATATCTCTTGGAATGGAATTAATTTATCATATTGAACATGGAATATAGGTAACATATTATATAAGGTTGACTATGACTAATTCGTAATGGAAAATGCTTCATGTAGATGCTAAATCAAAAAATTCCATCCTAGTAATTATTTTTGATCGTATCTATCTAAAGGTGATGTGTTTCACCTATATAAATTGAATGTGGGAAAAACTCCAAAAATATTTATGAAGGAGATAGTAAAGTGAATAAGGTGAAAATATAGGTTTCTCATAATAAGATTTATGATCTAAAGATTCATCCTTATGAAAATTCAGATTCCTTCATCAATTTAATTACTGATGTTGTTAGAGTAATTGTAGGGCTTGGAATAGAGATCAAATATATCGACATTGTGAAAATTATTTTGGGAAGTCATCCACCTCTCTACAATCACATAGTGTCTTCCCTTGAAGAATGGGACATGTATAAACATTCTCTGGATGATAAGCTAATTATTATGGTTTCCTATGAAATGAGTGTCAAGATAGATGATGTGATGACACATTTCAGAAAGGAAATGGCACTAAAATTCATGGAAAACCTCTAGATATCATTATATAGTATTATTGAAGGATATTTTGTGGAAAATTTATTCCCCATATTTTCCTAGAAGTTTAAGAGATAAAATTGAATATTTGATTAAAATATATAATTGGTATGTTTTAATTGTGGTGGAGTTGGGAATATTTATTATCAGTCCTCAAGAATCATCAATGGTGACGAATGTGGAGTAGGAAACTCAAAGAAGCCTCAGAAATGCTCTCTAAAAAAGGGAAATTTCAAATCTTGAAAGAAACTACAAAAAAAGTATTTTTTCTATAATGACGATGATGATGATAATGAATTCATTGAGGAAGAATAACAAAATATTAGATCAAGAAACCAAGAATCTATGATGGATACAGTTGAGAAGTCATAAAAATAAAAAGAAAAATATAAGGATCATCAGTTGAGTACTGATGATTATGTAACATCGCAAATTAATAATGGTCTGGGTAATCCTATGAATCAATGAAACATAAGAAAAAGTCGATAGTAGTTATAGAAGAATCATTGAAATTGGATGATCAACAAGAAGCTGAAATTTAATGCCAATGATAATTAGTGAATTTACAATAAAAAATCCCTTGAAATCATAGAAGATGTAGTTGAACTGAATCTCATAATTAAAGAATAGGAAATGATCATCAATGAACATACCATCCAATCAGATGAGTTGTCCAGGACTATTGAGGGAATCAAAGAACAAGTTATTATGCATAACATTAAACAAGAAAATGAATCAAATTCAAAATAAGAAATAAATAATATATAGTTAGTAAAATTACTAGATACTGATTTAATATAGAGTGATAATCATGGATATTTTGGACTTGAAAATATTTTAAATGATCAATGAATTGCATTCATGGGAAAAAGTGTAATTAGTTCTGATTCGGATACATTAAATACTAAATATAAAGTGGTTCAAAACAAATTAAAGCTAAAATTTAGACATGTTGAAAAGTCACTTGATGTGCTGAAAAAGAAACCCTCAATTCAAACTGAAAGGAGAAGAAAAATCTATCCTCAAGAATCCAGAAATAATGGCTAGAAAAACTACCTTCTCAATGAAGGAGACATGAAGAGGAATATAAATGAGAATACATTTAAACTTATGATATTTATATTCTATTTCTATTTGAATCATACCGTGTATTATTGAAATGATGAAAGGATATACATGAAAGAGAATGATCTTGGAAGTCAACAAAGGAGAATAAATTCATATCCTACTTCATACAGAACAAAAAATTTCTATGGATATTGTTTTAATTATACTAACATTAACCATAATGTTGTTTATTTTAGGAAGAATAAAGGAATGAAAAATTCATACAAAACTCAGAGATATGTCAATACTCATCAACCCAAAGGTGTTTCTCTTGAAAATAGGTTTTCTCCTCTAGAAGGATATTATGAGTATGAAAAACCACCCCACATGTAAGAAGGATCTGAAAGGTCATCTTTATCATTCACTCAATTTATTATTTCGTGGAAGGGAAAAAAGAAAATTTTATATTCCAACCATAAAAATGTAGCTATTAATGATACAAAGAGAAATAGAACCTGGATACTTGACTGTGAATGTTTGTCCCACATAATGGGTAATGATTACTTATTAACAAACATTAAGAGAAGAGTCGATGGAATGGAAAGGTTTTGTAATGATGGTGCATTAAATATCAACAGTAGTTTATGTACTAAACTAGATAATGATGAGATGAATAAAACATAAGTTTTGTACGTGGATGGATTGTGCCACAATCTCTTTAGTGTGAGTAAACTCTATGACTCGGGACTTATAGTGACATTTAATCCAAAAGATTGCACTATAAAGGTATTAATGGAGAAGTCTCACATGAAGGGATGCAGAACAGAAGATAATTTATATTAGGTTGATAGTAAAGAGATCATTTTCTATCTATTAGTTGAAGATAAAAACAACTGGTGGCATAAAATTTTGGAAAACATCAATCAACAAGACATGGAAAAGATATCTAAGATGAAGAAATTTATGGATATCCCCAATATGAAGCATGAACGAGAAAAGTGTCTTCATGCGTTCATACGAGGGAAGTTGGTCAACACCTCTTATTATCCAAATAATAAAACAGTATTAAATCCTCTTCATCTCATCCATATAGACATATGTGGTCTGATAAATGTATTTGGAACGCATGGAGAATTTTACTTAATCCATTTCATTGATGATTATTATAGAATGTATTGTGTGATGTTTATACATCAGAAATGGATAGTACTTGATTGAATAAAAACATAACACTAAATCACTACAATGGATACTAGATAGAAAATGAATGTTATGTGATCTGATAATAAAGGGGAATACACATCCATTGTGTTTTAAAATTATATAAAGAATCATGGAAAACAACATGAGATGACTTTTGTGGGAACACCACAACAAAATTGAGTTGTTGAGCATATGAATCAACAGGTGAGAAATATGGAAAAAACTATGGTAATTGAGAGTCATATACCCCAACATTAATTAAAATAGGTCATTCAATCCATGGTATATATTCAAATTTGAACAAGGATTTATATGGGTGAAACCAAGACACCAAATCAATTGTGAAAACGATAAAAGTTCTCATTTAATTATTTCCATGTATTTGAATGTAATTTTTTTTCAAATAAAATAAGGAAATCAATTCAAGTATGGTGATTCTATAGGTGAAGGAATATTCCTAAATTATTCAATGAATTGAAAAGCCTGCAAGTGTTTCTATAATAATCTCAGAAAAATTGTGGAAAGAAGTGATATTCAAATAGTAGAATGTATGATAAAAAATACCATGATGGTGTCATATGTTGAAGTGATTGATGATTAAAACAATAGTATAAATGGAACAGAATAAAATGAATATGTAGAGGAAGGAGTGAAAAACATCTATAGGTCACAACAAGATATTTATTCAAATGATAAATCAGAAGATGCAACCGTGGAAAAAGAAAACACTTATGATACTCATTGGAGAAATCAAAGAGCATAATTTGATCAATAAAATATCATTAAATATTGTTCATCACCTAAGAAAAATAGAATGATGAATAATGCACAACCTTCCATATGACCAGTTGTGAAACCATCCTCATTTGACGAAGCTGCAAAGGATGAATCAAGAGTTGAATCCATGAATGAGGAGTTATATTAGATCGACAAGAACCAAACCTGGGATCTTGTTACTAAACCTAAAATTAAAAATGTGATTGGTGAGAATTTAATTTCAAATAATTAATTCGATGAGAATGGTAATGTCATCAGAAACAAGGCACAATTGGTATGTAAACAATATTTATATATTGAATGTGTTGATATTGAAGAAACATTTTCTCTTATGTATATACTAGAGTCAATCATACTATTTCATGCCATGTAAATTCCAAGAGGATAAAAAGTATATCAAATTGATGTCTACATATATTTTTTAATTTGAGATCATGAATAAGAATTTTATATAGAATAACCAATGGGGTTTCATCTTGGTAATGATGAAATAATAGTTTACATACTAAAGAAGTCACTCTATGGTCTGATGCATGCACCATGATCATGGTACTCTCTTCTAGTTTCCTATATGAAGAATCTCTGACTTAAAGGATGAGGTCTCAACCACAAACCCTATGTGAATAATTAAAAATATGTTCAATTTATTTTATTGGTTGATGTGGATGATATTATATTTGGATGAATCAAAATGAGATCATTGGAGGAATTTTCCAACCTAAATAAATTACAATTTTAAATAACTATTTTTGTTGAAATCAAATACTTCATTGGGATATATGTTATTAAAAATCATGATTACACATTCATTTCTTATAAAATGTATACAAGAGATCAATTGATGAAATTTAATTTTCATGAATCAAATCTAATGTCGACTCCAGTTGTCGTTGGAAAAAAAGCATGGAAAGTATGATGATGGGACTTATAAAGGTCCCACTATATATAAGAAAATCATTTCAAGCCTATTATACTTCACTGCAACATGTCATGATATCATCTCTAAAATATTCTTAAAAGCATTCTTTCAATGTAAATCAAAGGAAGAACATATGGCAGTAGTGAAACGAATCCTGAGGTAAATTTATGGTACTCACAATTATGGGTTATACATTGTTGTAGGAAGAGATAATTAACTATTGGATTTTTTTATGTTGAGTGGGACAGATATATACTTTATATAAATTCCACATCTGGGGGTATCATTCATTATGGGAAATAATTGTGTGTTATTGTTAATATGAATGAAGAAATAACTTCTCTAATTACTATTAAAGATGAGTATATCTCTTCTACAAATACATTCACTCAACTACTATTCATAAAGAAACAACGAACGCATATTTTTGATGATGTGAAATATCCAATGAATATTAACTATGATGATAAAAATATGATCAATATCAGAATAAATCATGTTCATTATTCTCATATGAAGCATATTCATATCAGATATCACTTCATCAAGGAAAAAATTGATCTATGTGTGGTTTCAATAGATTGTGTGGGAACTAATGATCACGTGACTGCTATTATGACCAATCCACTAGTAGTGGCCGTGTTTGAGAACTATTGGTTGAACCTTGGTGTTCAACCACATACATGTGCATGAGTAAGTAATGAATATTCCCCCCTTCCCATTTGTATTAACTTTCTAATTTCATTGTGTATGTGATGAAAATTTATGGGGATGTATTATTTCGTCACTACATGTCAAAATCAGGTTCATTGGGTTAATTTCCAATGGGTGAGAATGAAAAAATTAAGTTGTTCAAATGAGGTGAATGATGTGTTACAAAGATGGAAAATGAGAATGGACTCATTAAATGTATAAATAGTGAGGAAATTGAGAATGAATGTTTTTTTGGTTTCCCGAAATATGGAGAATTTACAATTTTATAAATGTTACAATGGGAAAGAATGATGAGTTTTGAAGGGAGAAAATGATCCTAGAGAAACAAATTATGTATTATGAGGAAATAGTTTAGCATTCCAAAACACAAGAACCCAATTTATGATTCCCCACATGTTTTCTACATCGATCATTGATCACATATTCTTAGAGTGTTGGATGAGTTAATTCAGGTGTATCAGGTTTTGATAGTGGCTACAGCTCTATTGAATTTATTCACAAATTACCAACAAACCCAAAGGTGGATATTTTGGGAACCAAGGCTGGTATTTTCTATAAATGGATAATGGTTTGTGTTTTTTTCAATACTCAAATATAATATCAGTGATTATGCATGGAAATGGATCATACAGTTCATGAAAAAAATAGTATTGAAAGTGGTGTCATTCCCCAGTGTTTTATAATTTTTAGGTCCACAAAATGGAAAAAGAATAAAATAATTTTTAGAAAAGGTTGTTATGTGAAACACTGAAAGATGTGTGGAAAAATTCATGTAATTAATGATTTGGGATAATCTCATCATAATATGGAAAAGGAAAAAACAGTATTAATGCTTTAAAATTTTCATGAATGATGAGGTTTTACGAAAAAGACTTACGCTCCAAATATGACATCAAAAGGGGTTTTGTGTTCTTATTGTGAAACATACAGATACTAAAAATGGTGTGTTAGAATCATTCACATAGGGTTATCGAGGCATATAAATAGAAAGCTACACCTTCTTAATTAAAATATCCTTTTAAATGAAAATACGAGTTCTCTTCTGCCTTATAAAATTACACGCGAACGATTTATGTACAATTAACGTGATAGAAAAGTGTTCCATTATTTGAAAGAGACAATGTGGATCTTTTGGTGATGTTTTGAGAAATATTTCAATAAGATGAAAAATAATTTCTACATGAAAAATAATGGTTGAAAAAAATTCACCATGGGAAACAATCTGCAACTTGCATGCAAGAATGGGTGTTACAAGTAGTTGCAGTGTGGAGCTTCTAACATGATTTAGATATCTGGTTTTTTTATAAGATCTATCCAGTTCATCAATTCAGTACATTGATGGAATAAATTTCTCCTTCTATAAAAATAAAAAATCTTCAAAAAAATCTATTGAAGAGACCTTCAAGTCAATAAATATAGTTGGACTTCACCCATAACAGTGACTAAGGGGGATTCAACAGAAGTGTTTTGAGGGATGTATTTTTCTATCCCTAAAATCCTTATTAAAAAAGTGTTCCTAGCATAGAGTTACTGTTTTTTAACTCTTATAAACATCAACTGGTGAATATTAGTGTACTTTGTTATGACCATCAACTTATCAGTGTATGCTCCTTTTCCTACCCTTAGTGGGTAACTACATAAAATTATTGTGGCATCAATTTTCATGTGATTATTTCCTTCTAAAAAATCACAAAAAACTAGATTAACAGGTTCCTTAAAATGTGGGAACAAGATCCATCAATTTAAAGGAAAAATTTGACACCCTGATTCACCCCTCCCATCTCAGGGTGTTCTAGGGTCCTACAAATTGTTTTCACCCACAATGGTGTTGAGCCCTATAGGAATACCACGTGTTGTCTTTATTTAATTTATTATTACAAGTGGTGATAATTTTTTTTGAATATATGATATCCATTAATCCTAATAGGTTTAAAATTTATCATAAAAAAGATGTTAAGATTATAATATTAAATAAAACGAAAAATATATTTATGATAAATCATCCTCCCTCTCATTCTGTAAACATCAATATATTGGTAATCTCCATTGGTAATAGATCATAATTATCCCTCTATTTGGATGAAATTTACTATCATATTTTTTATTATAATTATATGAAGTTCATATTTTATTAATATTCAATGGATCATTAGATACAAAATTTAGTTCTCATCTCTATTAATGCCAACAAGAAGGTTTTACCTAAAACCGTGAATAAGATATAGAATAAATATGAAAAAAAATAAATGAATAACTAAAAAAATAAATAGAAAACAACAATATTTAATTATATCCAAATTAGAAATTCATTTTCTAAATTTTTTATTTATTATCCTTGTTAAGATTTAGGTTCAATGAATAGAGAGGATGTATCTACTGAATTAGAAGAAATCCTCTACTATGAGGTCAATTATTACATTAATAAATTCTAGGATGAATTTTTCACTCTTATGATTATATTTTTTTAGGAAGTATGAGATTATTACAAATAGTGGATATTATATCAAAATGTTTTGAAAAATATTTAGATATGAAGGTGAAAGAGTACAACACTCTCACCTAAATAATGATAGAAATAGGAAAACATGTAGTGTTCATTTAAGAAAAATATCATCTAGATAATGAATAAATTAAAAGGTATATTGATGATAAATTTTATTCATGTAAATATTATGAAGGTAATATCAATGTTATAGAAGAAAATCCCAAAGTGGATATTTGTCTCAAATATGCATTGTTTTAAAATAAATTTGATTTGTAAAATAAGATAGAAATTATTTATAAGAAATGAAAATATGTAATTGGTATCTAATTAAAATGAAAAAAACAATGAAATGATATATTGAGATCAGTTGAGGATACGAAAATATCCTCAACATAAATTTTCTACAATAGTAACTCCAACTAAAAATTCTAGAAGCAAAACCAAATCATTCCATGTTGATGGGAAATGAAATGAAATTTTAAATATTACTAATTATGTTATTATATCTAAATAAAATCATATTATATTTTCATATCATCAAATTAAAAATTTATTACAACATCTTAAGGATTGTGAACCCTTGTCCCAAAAATTTTTGTTTCTACAAATGTGGTTTCTTCTTCTAGAAAATGATAAAATTTATACTATGGAAACAAATATTGGAGAAAAATTATGAGAACTCCTAAAAATAAAAAAATGTGTTTGTAAAGAATATAATGGAATCTTATTTCATGGGGAAAACTTTAAAGAGGATATGTATCTTCCAAAAAAACAACAAGTCAAATATTATTTAGATACAAACAAAGGAAATGGAACTAGTTGATTATTTGTTTGGTTAAATGTTTAGAAAATTTTCCATTGAATACTGGAATGATTTTTTAATGGAGTATAGAAAAAAAATTCCTATACCAATGGGATTAAATATGCAGTGAATTTAAATCCTATTTAACAAGAATACAATATATTGAAAAAATAAAAGTCTATCTATCAATAATGGAATTGAATATCTCTAAAAGTACTATGAAAAGTATATCAATATTATATATTTATGATGATTTATGGTATATATCAACCCATAAAAAATCATATGTTCATGAGAAGACAATAAAATGGAAAATTAAGAATCAAAAATGAAGTGAAGATAATTATTCCATTTCAGTAGAATTAGAATAATGTTGTTGAGGAATATACACCCATGAAGAATGTTGAAATGGATGTCACATCAACAAAGAATATATTATTACACTATGGTATTAAGGGACATGTCATGGACATTTTTAAATTATCCAATAGTTTAAATTTAAAAGGTAGAAAGCTTAACATAAATAATGAATCCATGTGGGAAAGTAGTAGCATTATTGGATTGGTTCAAGACATCAAATACAGAGAGCTATAATTTAATGAGTGGTCTTCTAAAAGATTCAATCCCAAAAACTCTACTAATATTTATGGTAGATAAAAATTTTATTTAAATACATCTATTTACTATAATATATTTCTCTCTGTACGATAATAGTTATTAATGAATAAACAAAATCAGTAATGATTCCAACTACCGTGATTTCTACTACTAAAAATTGAGTTCTTTCGTTATAATAAGATTGATATGAAACCTAAATAATTCATAGCCATATTGATAGAGAATTTTGAACTGGTTAAAATGTTATATATAGAACAAAAAAAATTATTTTAGTTTCTTTATTAAAGAACAATTTCTATTACAACTAATAAAAAACTCAAGAGGAAATGAAATCTATATTGACCATAAGAATTTATATTAAGAAAATACAGGGTCATTATAGCATGATTTACGTTCATAAAACTAAATCGGAATACAAGAAAGTTTCTTGGTTATAAATGAATATCAACAATTTTTTATAACCAATATTTAAAGGGGAATACACCTTGTTTCCATAAATATGTTTTGTTCATAATTTTATGTGGGGAATTGATAGAGATGTATTTAACCATTATGATATATAAATAGATGAATGATATGATATTTATACAACAATCTTAAATATATCCATCATTGAGTATAATAAATCAACATGTACTCTGTGACTTCCAAACAATATTTAAATTCGTAGCATCCATGATTAAGTCTATTGAAGAGCATTCCTTCAGGGGGGAGGTAGAATGATGAATAAGATACAAGAGTTCTTTTATTTTATAAAGACCATATAATTATAGAAATCGTATGACTAAGACATTGATTGATTTATAATAATAAGTTTATTATTATTAATTTGATTATGTGTAATCCAATATGTCATAAGGGGAATACTTATCAATATAAAATAGGGAGATATGATCTTGAACATGAATGATTTTAATGAATTGGTTTAAGATGAGTGTGTGTTTTTATTTGTTAATAGATAGATAATCTCCTAAGAGAATATTTTTTAGTTGGTACAACATTCTAGATAGATAGTGGATAGATTGTTTATCTATATTAGTCACACTTATTTTCTAAACTCGAAATTGATCTTTTGGACTTAAAATTGATTAGTTAATGACTCATTACAAAATGAAGTGAGATTCCATACTTCTCTTAATAGTATTACATCTTATTTCTCAAAATATACATCTCTCATTAAATCAATATAATAAATGTGATAAAATTAACTATTTTGTTTTGAAATATGATATGTGAAAAAACAACACTTACCATTACACCATTGCATTAATTTTCAATATAGGGGATACCAAAAATATTGAATTTAGAATAAAATTTTTAATTGAAAACAATTATAAAGGTGGAGATTAAATGGAATAAATTGATTGTTGATGTTAAGGTTGTATTTTTTTATTAATATATTAATGTGAAGGAAATTCAAAGTGTATTGAAGATGGGAAATGTGGATGTCCCTATAGAATATCACCATAGTTGAGGAAGTGTATCATGGAATGGATGAGATTTTTCTATTAAATTTAAATCATTAGAATAATTTTTACAATTGTACATTTTTCAAGAAATGATATTGAAATTAAAGATATTTTTTATATTATGAAGCTTATATATCTGATGATTTTTGAGATGGATTGAAGTGGGAAAAATTATTGTTTAAATGAAAGTTGAATTCACTAAATATAATAGTTCCCATGTGATTCTGAAGAAGTTTTTTTGAAACAATATTAGAGCCGTTAATAAATAGAATAAGAGATTACTGGAATATATTTAAGATGAGTTTTATGTTTAAAATTTTGAAATGAAAAAATATTTGATTTCATAAGATCATATTTTAAAGAAAATATGATTATTATTTAATTATCAAAGAAAATGTAATGTATTTTAATTCACTAAGGTGGATTAGATAATTATCTTATGTATCAAAATGATAAATGTCATGTCAGATGTATTAAATGTTGAGGTAGAAAATTAACAAAGGAAAAAATATATGTTTACTGAATGGAGAAATATATGATTCCTATCTAGGCATATGAGAAAGGATATTCCACTATTAGGTAGTAGAGAATCTCAACAATATCAAGTCTAAGTGGATGTAAAGGACCAGAGTTTTGGTGCGGAATGGTGCTGGACTATGAGGAATAAGAAATTATTGTGGGATTCAACGAGGCATCAAAAAATTAATAGTCCTAAGAGTGTTGGATATAACTAAGGGATATCAATGTGGTTTATAACTTATCAAATGTAATAATCTACTATCATCATAATTAAAATTCTGGTTTGGGACTCACTAAAATTCAATCACTAATCCCAAATTTAAAGTATATCAATTTAATTGAAATGATAATGTTGATTTCATCTTATTAATCACGCTAGTTTTTTGGTTTTAATGAGATGAGATCTTCCCAAGCCATGAGAGTTCAATTATTTCCTTATTAAACATAATCATTTTATATTACTCACTCACACCTGTTAGATTTGCATGTTTTGGGTTCACATAACTCTCAACAGAACTGTGTTGAGACTACAATGTCTGATAACATGAGAATAAGAGATGGTACAATATATTTTTTGTGGATATGTGAGACTTCCTTATAAAGAATTTATTAATGAGAAGTTTGATTGAATCTAAGCACATTTTTAGTAAATAAATTAATTTGATTAAGAAATATGTTTATATAGTTTATGTTTAGCATAACCTAATAAATTTGTGAATTCAAGGAACCATGTTTATCAGTGCTGAATGAGTTTAAGTAGACAACCATGATTTTTAACTGTTATATAGGGGTTCTATATATATCATTTTTTCAATAAATACCCCTTCGTTTCAACATTTTTATTGGAAAAAGATGATTAATGAGTGAAAATTGTTCTTATAATTTTCTCTCTATAATCACACAAGAAATACCAGATACGATTCATTGTGTGAGAAACACAACATTCAAAATTTCATCCAGGAATGATCGTGTGACAATATTTTCATAAATACCACGAAATTTACCATAATTCCTCTATGATATTATATTGGACAAATATTTATGCGAATTAGATGAGAGGATTTTCATTTACACGACGAATGTGAAAGATGTACATGTAATAAATTACAACCACGTGATTATTCTTCTATTGAACTAAATTTTCATGAATTCATTCAAAGGTATTATGTAGTAATGAATTTAATACCATATCTTTGTATTATAAAAAGTACTGTTGAGATTATATTTATAATATATATGTTTTAGACGTTGAATTTATGGGAAAATATAGCGTACTAAGTTAGTTTGGTTATATTATTTATGATGAATTGCATAAAGAATTTGAAATCTATAAAAGAGAAAGAACCATTTGATAAAAACCAAGAACAATTATCCAAATATTTTATAAGGATTATATTTTATGATTATATGAATAATTTTATATTAATTAGAATTTATATTCTTTGTTTATTCAGTAATCATAATTGAATGTTATATTTTCAAATTCTTCAAAATAGTATCGGGTAGATGTTCATGTGGTTGGATTTTTTTGAGAGTAAGTAGAATACCTATTATGAAATAAAAAGGTTTTATAGTTAATTCCATGTTTTCATAGTGCTAAAAAAATATATTTTTAATTAGTTATTTGAGAATGCAAAATTAAATAGTTATGGTTACAATATAAATAATGTTGGTAATACTGGTTAGCATAATAAAAAGTTTCATTAGGTAACATAAATAGGTATTTAGCTATGTAATATACTGAAGACTAAATAGTGTAATATATTAAATATTTAGGATATAGATTTCAAGGGATTTTTTTATATTTTCTTTATGCTTTGGGTTGATTGGATGTGTCTAGGGAAACTATGAGTGAGTTTCAAGTTGTGTTGATATTAATTTTTATCTATATGAACGATCTTTTATCATAGTCCCCTATATTTTTGTGTAGTGTATATTTGGAGGGGATACTTGTGGAATATATATCATGATTATGTTATATAGGCTCCAGGTGAGTGGTTTGGTGTCTCTGTTTTGGAAAGACTCCTGAAGCATATGGAGTAGGCAACAATATGGAGTACCATAAGAGAAGTTATTCAACTAAGTGAATTTTGCGGCAGCTATGGTGTACATTTTTTTGTTGTATTGTAGATCTATTTTATAATTTTAGGATCTTAATGAGATATTTTGGGACTGAAATCTAGATTATAGAGGTGGTTGGGTATGGACCACTATGTGGTGTAGCCTTGTATTTTATACTGTGGTTTTTGTAAAACCCCTATTTGTTACAAAATAGGTGGGGGTGGTGTATCATGTTCCCTTTTAAATCTATCTTATATAAATTCATATTTCACTTAAAAATATTTTTATTTTCCCTCCTATCATTATTACATTATGTTACCAGAGATATTTTTCTAGAGACATTGGGGTTCCTTTTGTTGGGCCATAATCCACAGATTCTGTCAATCGATTCTAGGAGATCTAAGGTTAGTTTATTCTTATCCTATAATTCTGCTCACATCCATTATCAGTTTTCATGTTTTGGAAGTTTTTTCTTTGATTGGTGAGGTTTATCTATTTTTGTGATTATGTTTAAGATTGAAATAATAGTGGGGTTTTATGGTTAGGTTTTACAGTATGTTCTTTTGACTTTTTTGTTAGAAGACCCTTATTCCTCTATTATATCTCAGATAAGGTTGATATTTAATTCCCAAGTATGCATATTCACTATATATCTTTATTTATATTAATTATTGAGTATATCATGTTTTAATTAATTTTGGTAACAGTAGTATTGGACTTAATGAATATAATTACAATAATTACGAATGAATATGAAGGGCATTTTGATCACATATTCTTTATATTATTATTGGATGGATCATTTTATTTTTTAGATATCATGTTATATTTATTTTCGTTATTATCATTGTCTTTTAACATTTATAATATGCTTGAATTGGAGAAATAATATAAAACTAGTAAATATGATGTGATTAATGAAAGTGGAATGTAAATTTCATTACGGTTAATTCAAAAAAAATATAATATTAAATTATTTCATAGAGATTGGATTAGGTTGAATTGATTATATTTTTAGCTACTAATTACTTCTTTCTTATTTCAAAATCCTATATAAAATGAATCAGTTACATCAAGGTTATTGAAAAAAATATTGTCGGTTCAAGATAAATGTTTTGGGACATGAAAGAACATTTTTGTTTGATAGGTTTGTGTACCTGATCTTATGGACTTCATTCTCCAATAATTTTCTATGATAAATAAAATATTTTTATAATGTGTTAATTCTATAGGATGATTGGTCCATTTTTTTCTTTTTTTAATCCCAGTATGGTTGGGATATTAGTCAATGGGTGGACCAGACAATTTCATATTATGGATTTCTTGTTGTATGTTTTGTGAGATGAGATTGATGTTAGATAAGATGATGTTGGTTGAGAGAAGGTCTTTCATGTCATTGTTCTGTTATTTTGGGTTATTGATTCATTGATATGTTGTGGTTGATAGATGGGGTTTCTATCATTTCTTGATGATCTATTTTGAAGGATGTTTTTCATAATAGTTTCATATTTTTCATTCAAATTAAATTTTGCAGTAAGATTATTCATCATGAGTGCATTTATACTTGAGGTAATTTATGTCGAGTCCTTTAATAAATGGAATATTTAATATAAGATGGAATTGAAAATTAATATATAGGGTGTGGTTTTGTTGATGGTAGTGGTAATTATAATCTAAATTAAATCATGTTGCCTTATAATGAATGAAATGATAAAACCTAAACTGGTAATGTATTTTAATGTTATTTCTAATTACTGAATATAAATGATCAATGATGATTGAATATTAATTCTTGTGTGATTATATGAGTTCTTGATTCCTAGTCCTTACCACTAGTAACTAGTTGACTTGTGGCATGATAGATAAAGTTGATTCTAATGATGATAGTTTCTCTTAGTTTGGTTATTTTATATAATTTTTATTATATTTTATGATATCATATTCCCCACCTCCTAGATCAGGTATTAAACATACATGTTAATGTTTTTAATGGATTTTTTCTCCAACATATTGATTGGTGAGTGATTCAATGACTTACTTGTCCCTATTCCACATCCCCCCTTCAGTACAGCATGATGTATAGGTAAATTCTGGTTGTAATGGATTATGGTATAGGTTACATGTCTATATGTATTATGATGGATCTTATTTTTACAAAACATGTGTGTATAAATTGTAGTGTCTTTACGTTATAACACATACATTAATTATGGTGATGGTGAATGTGATTAATATAGTTTTACTTACATAGACTGTGATGGCTTGAGTAAATATGCATGATACATAGGATTTAGTATCCTTTAGATTTGAAATTTTTTGTTTGATGTGATATATTTGAATTGGGTACAAGTTGGGATGTGATAAATATTCATAGGGTCCAATATGACTAATAAATGAGATTATAGCATATAATGTTTAGTGTTAGGGTGTGAGAAATACAAGCCTGTAGTGAAATGGATGTGGGGTACCATTTTTATGTAATTTATATATATATATAATGACTTAATTTTGTGTGTTATTTAGTGAGACGGACTTTTTAACTTGTTATAGTTTTACCTACCTTGGTAATGATTTGGATTCATTTGATTACTTAATGTGTTTTAATGTTCTTCATCTACATTTTTAACCGAGATTATTAGGAGGATCCTTCTGATTATACCTATATTCTTACCCGACATATACAAACACATTTTTGAGGTATATGTGAGATTTATATTGATATAGCTAGCTGTTATTATCTCATGGAGTTATTCAGGTGATATCAGAGTTTTTGGTCACATTCAAGGTTTGGTTTTGTTATTTATAGTTTTTTCAATTATGCATGACATTACATTTATGTATTAAGATGCACTATTTATTTATTTTTTATATTTTATTAGAGGAGATCATATTATCTCTTATACATGAATTTATATTTTTTTGTAATTTATCACTTTTTTGAATTACATACTCTCGGTGCTCATCTCCAACCCATGGCTTATTGAAGGTAGGATTGGGGGGCCACTGCCAATATTCATTTATGGACTAAGAGGGGCACCAGTTGAGAAGGTGTTGTAAAAAGGTTTTATCAAAGATAATTAGTGAGAGTTACGATGTATTTTAGAGATAATAACCAGTATGGAATGCATAGGTTGGTAGGAAAATTGTATTATATGGACATGGTACATATTGTAAACAAGGGAAACCAACTGGGAAATGGGTAGTTAGGGATCCCTAATGTCACATATCAGGTTTTTGAACAGGATGATGTTTTGAATATTTCATCATTTTTAATTCATATGGATGGTCCAACATTAATTATGGTATTTAAAGGTTATTTTTAAAATTTTTAATGCTCCATGGTATTTTATCCATATTGGGTTTTAAGGCTTGGTGAGTGCCTTAGAGGTTGAGATTTGATTTTGGAGCATTGGGCCTCAAAAACCTATGTTCTGAAAAGTGTCGGAAAAGGTGCATGGCATGTTGAAACCATGAAGACCTCAAGGGGAAACTTTATGTCCCCATTTAGGTATAAAACATGGTTTTTAAAACTGTATAGTTAGGGGCGCCCAATAATGTAACTATTCTATTGTTTTTAATTTAGGTGATATTCACTAGCTAAGGATTATTTTTTAACCAATCACTTGGTCATGTGAGGGGTGACACCTTAGGATAGTGAGTGTGAATGGTTTATGCATGGTTATCCAAATAGTGTGGCTTAACAATGTGCCTCTTCATAAAACTAGTAAATTACTATACTGCCTCTCCCTTCTAGTTCTTTCTTATTCCTAATTTCTTCTCCCATTCACATGCATAGTAGAGGGCCTCCTCCAATTATTCCATCCTCTATGATTTGACCTCCTTACATCATATGGGCTCTGGTTCAAGCTCTTTTTTAGGTGTTGGATATCTATCAATAATGATATCGATACTCTTTATTCAAATATTCTTTTATATCACCATTTAGATTTTTATTTTCGTACAATATCAGATTCCCTTCTTCCAAATTGTTTTCCAAATTCATGATTTATTTCCGTAGCACATAGATTAAAGTCTGATAATCAATGATACCTATGAGTAAAATGTTTTTGGTTTGTATCATTCTCTATACATATACATGTGTCATATACTATGTTCTTAAATAGGAATGTTTGGGATGATTGGTTGAAACCATTAATGAATTAATTTTTTTCATAAATTTTAATAAATTATGTGATATATCTATGGGAATGCGCTTTCTTATTTAAAAAATTTGATCTAGGTTTGGGGATTCAATCTGTTTTGAAATGTTATTCAAGTTGTTGAAATTTAATCAATTATATTATGATATGACTAATTTGGTTCCAAACAAATTTGTTTGGAATATCGAGGATAACAAGGGGTAATATTTATCATTTGGTTATAGGTGAATAGTTTTTCATGTTTATTTAATAGTCCATGGGTCATGGGATAGTGTTGACTATCAGGGTTTGGGTTACGTGTGTTTCAGGTGGAAATGAGTTAGTTGAATTTTCTAGCTTATGTTAGGTTGGAGATTTCTTCTCACTATTGGGGGATAATTTTTACATGGGAATTGTGTAAAAAATTATATGACTCTAAGTGGTTGTAATGACCACTAGTTGTGGTTAGAGGCATCCGTTTTTATAGATTCTTTGATGATGTGGTTGACTATCAATTATGGAGGAGTTTATCACTACATAAATTCATGGGAGATGGTGTTTTAGACCATTAGTTATGGGATGATGAATTCAATTTATATTTTAGATTGATGTTCCAAGACTATTAATGGATGGATCTCACCAAGTTTTATATTTTGGGTTATCGATATGAATGTGATTCATTATATATGGGATGGTGGATATCACCAAACCATGGGTCATTATGTTCTTGATCTATTGGTGATTTTTAATGTATCTTTGAGGCACTTGGGGCATATTGATTGGAATATTGATGGGATGTTGATCAATCAATTAGTCGTGCATAAGGTATTAGACTGAATGAGTTTCCAATGATTTTTTCATGGGATGACCCTGAGGGATCTCAGAGTATGAGGTCCTTATAAAGATAACTACCATTAAGACACATGGCATATGTGTTGCAGATATATGTTTATAGACATGTAATGTATCCAAATATGTATGTTATGGATGGTATTCATAAACATATTATTATTGGAAAATGTAGGTAAATTCAAACTTGTGTAAGTAGAGCAAAAGAGGATAAAGTTAATTATTTTAATGTATGAGTTGATGCTATTTATTTATGTTTTAAAACACTTTTTAAAGATGGATGTAACACATGAAAATGGAGTGGTGAGCTATTAATTTCATATTCACACCCTTAGTGATCCCCCTAAGATACATTCATGCATTTTGAATATGAGATTACGTAAGGGTCTAGGATCATAGATAAGAGATTAGGGACCAGTTACTTGGAATGAAAGGAAGTGGACTAGGTGGTTCTATTTTGTCAACTCTTATTTTCCATTTTCTGTATTTCATTATGCTTATTATATGTAACTATATGTTCGAACAAGGGAAACCTCAATTTTTTTCATATTTTACTATCATGACATGAATTATTATTTAAAAATACTATGTTTTATGGTATTGTTATTTTCAATAAAACATAAATTTGGTATTGATGATTTTTGTCTATTGTTTCCATAGTTTCTGGTCTCTTTTATGCACTGATATTCTGATTTATACATTCACCATTATTACTATCACCATTATAGGGTTTATTCTCCCCAATTTAACATAATTAGACCCTTAATGCCATTCCTCCGCATTTGGTGTATAGATAGGAATGCCTAAATCCCATTGGCCAATTTCCTAGACTACTAGATTTTATATAGATCTGGGGTTAGAACACAATAAATGGTATTATAGGAACTAGTTAATTAATTCTACTAAAAGTTTATGACCACTTACGAATGATATGAATGTTTTCTATTTTATATGATTTTTTATATGTTAGACCGAAAGCAATGATGTAGTCAGGACTGGGTAAAAGGCTCTTTTCTGGGTGCCTTAATTCCCATCCACTATTTTTTAACTGAGTTTCCAATGGTGGGAAATTTATGTTATTTTGTTTTCCTTTACCATTGATTTATTTCAACCTCATGTGGAAAAATTGGGTTGTGATGTTTAAAAATTATGTGGTTTTTATTATTTTCCCATCATATGAAGGAGAGGATTGTCAATTTATCATGGTAGGAAACATATAGTGACATAAAATATGTATGTTCATATAAATAATTTATTGGAAAATTAAATATGTGAAAAAGGATGGGATATTTAATGTGTCAACAATGAGCTAAACATTGTTTTGTCACATATATTCTTGGTAAAATTATACTCATCGAACCCAAGTATGTGGTTCCTGGTGAGATTAAAATGTGATCATATTATAGTGATATAGGGGTTTGACTCTATTATTAGTAAGAAGGTATGGTGCGAAGGAATTGGATGGGTTGTTTAATGTGTGAATAACATGATAAACAGTGCCTTCCTATATAGATTCTTGGTGTAACTCTACTCATTCATCTTGGATTGGTGATCCTAATATCGATGATATTTTATGCATGACTCTATTATAGGTAGGTAATGCGACTTGGATATGGAAAAAGGTTATTTATAACACAATTATGAGTAGTAATGGGGCTATAAGGATTGATGATGTGTGGTATGAGTGTGGTAAGGAAGTGTTTGGATGGTGAGATACTCTACCACTTATTGCATTCCATATTTGCGATATATATAATGTTAATGTTTCTTATGATTGTGGATTTTAGTATTTAGTGAAATTCAAGATTTATGGGATGTAATGGAGCATTAGGACGTTATGGATGTGGTGTTATAGACCATCCATGAGATAATTCCCCTTAGGGTAGACATGAGTCCCCTGAGGGTCAAGATTATCGTGTCCCATTGGTAAATACATTATGATTGGTAGTTATGCCACAATAGATTGCAAATTTGGTTCCATGTCTAGATGATATGATTTGGTTGATATAGGTTCATGTCTTATAGAGCATTGATAGGGCTGGTCATGTATTTTTGATATCCATGGAATATCTATCATATGAGTTTCAATCTTACCACCCACCATTGTATTAGTGTGAGGGGGGGACAAAAGATAGGTGAAATTGGATCCAATAGGTATAGATGATATTTACAAGATCGTGACTCCCCCATGTAACAAGGGGAATATGGATACTTATATTCTTAGAGGAATGTAAAATATTCAATAGGACATACAGGTAGATGTTGGAAGGGATGCGGGATGGTAATGGAATGATTTTGAGGCTAGGTTCTATGATAATTTTTTCTAGAGATGTTGTGGGAGGATAGATATTATGGGTTCATGAACCTAAAACATGGAGATACATCCATTATGTAATTTTTATATATATTCATTTAAATTTACAATTTATCATATTCAACATATGGAGACATAATTTCTAGGGTATAGCGACTCATGAATTGAGTGAGGAATGCTATCATAGTAAAAGTAAACTTTTTTTTGGGATGACATCATTCTTGGAAGCAATGAACTAGGTGATAGTATCCAAAGGAAATATGATAAAAATGACCAACTCATGTTAGGTGGATATGTTGGGTAATATTGGATGTGATGATTTGGGTATCCTATTGTGTGTCCATGAAGAGTCTCAGCAAGGCTATTAGTTTAGATAATTGGGAAGATCGAGTATGAGTGGGTATACAAGGGTGTTATTACCTAGTGGAAAATTAGCTCAAGTATGTAATTACAACGAGAAACTACTGAAGGTGTTCTAGTCAATCATGTTAATGGTGAAATTGGAGAGGTTCTATAAAAAAACATCTCAAATAGTTGGGAGATAGGAACAGATTCAGACTCGGGGATATGAGGTAGGATCAAAAGAGGAACTTATAGTTGGTAGATGGTATTACGCTTCAGGTGTAGGTTGTAGTAGTGAGAGATATACCTAGTAGTGTTTTCTATGTTCAGTATATGGTGCATCAATATTGAGATGGCATTCCAAGGGTGGTCGTGTTTCAATCTAGTTGTATGTTGTTGAGATACCAGGTGTATAGTAGGTCATGCAGCCAACAAAGGTTAGAGGTACACCTTGGTTACAAGTGCACTCTTAATATTTTTAGCATGAATAATATTGGTTCCTGGGGTGCACATGTTGAAATATAACTAACCAGGTGATGGTTATTATGTGGGAATGTGGTATGATTTTCTATTAGTATGATGTATATAAGAATCAGTACATTCTGGGAATGTTAGTGATTGTGTGTGTGTGTGATGATGATGATGAAGTATTACTTTTCAACATTAGTTATGGTGAAAGTTGTATGGGGATCTCATGGGATGCTGGTATGATTGTTGTCATGATTTATATGAGTACAGAAGTTGAAAATGATATGTTTTTAGAATGATGGTATGTCATATGTGGTTGTGTACATTTGGGGATAGTTAGCAGAACCATCAGGGAGTTTAATTTTTGGTTGGGATACAACATTGTATGTAATTCCTATGGCGGGAAGTTCTATAAGGGGAGTTAGAATATTACTGAGTAACTGAGGTAGACTAGGGTATAATTTATGAGATGGCTATTTTCAGTACCAAATATATATTAAAACTCATAGCTTGCGAATGATAAATTGTATGATGTGGAGACTTCAATTCCTTGGGTTTTCGAATAGGATAATTTTTTGAATGTTATTGAATTTTTAATTTTGGTGGACTAAAAAATAAAATATTTTTGGATTTGAAGGTTATTTTTTAGAGTTTTAATTCTCCAAGGAGTTTTTTTAGATGATGTTTTTTTTTCTTAATGAATTCTTTGTGGGTCTTTATTTTTAGGATCATAAGAACCAAAAACCCCATTTCTAAATGTGTAGGATGAGGTGCATAGATTTTTTATTCAAACTATGTGGCCCTTAGGGGGAGCCCGTGTGACCAATTTTTATTTTCTAGAATATGGTTCATCAATCCTTGTGGGTAGGGGAATAAGGTTTTTCTGATATTTTTTAGTTTTTAATTGATTTATCTACACATCCTATGTATAGTTTGGAAAACTGTGTGTTGATCTGTGTGAGGGGTGACCCTTATAGATAGTGAGCGTTCATGGTTGGCACACTGTTAGACACACTGTGTGGCCAAATAGTGTGAATATTTTAATGGTTTGTTATTAATAACGTACGGCTCCATTATATTTTTTCCTTCCTCTTTTACTCTCCCAATTTTTCACATAGTAGCGGTATTCCCCGCATTTCCACTTCCTCTAGGAAATATCCATCTTCCATTATATGAATCCAGATTCAAGATCTATTGGTGGTGTTAGATAGCTATCAAAAAATTTAACATTCCTCTTTATTCTATTATTATTTTATTTCACCTTTTGTATTTCTATTTACATGTGATCTCATTCTAACTATTTATAGGTTTTATTTTGGATTCTTTGATTTAATATAATAAAAATAAACTTAAATGTTGTTTTCCAATGAGTAATTTACTATTACTCAAAGACAGGTTCTTCCTAGATTTCTACATAAATATACATGTTCTATTGGGTGTGTTATTAAATTAACATGTGTAGGTTGTTTGAATGAAACCATTAATAAATTAATAATTTTTTAAAAAATTATAATAAATTTTTGGAGATATCCATGGGAATGATATTACTTCATTAAATATTTTGAATCTGGTATGGGGCTTATATATGATTAGTAAGGTTTTTCCAGTTGTTCAAATTTAATTAACTATACTCTTATATAACTAAGTATGTTAAATGGAAACATGTTGGGAATGTCTAAGATTACTAGGGGTGATTTTGATCACTAGGTTTGATGAAACCATATCTTTAGGGTAATGGAATATCCTACGACACTTGGTTGGATATGGCCATTGAGGATTGGGTTATGTGGTTCACAAGAGGAAATGATGTTGTCAGATGTTGTGGATTAGGTACTATTGGTTATTTCTACAGACTATTGTTGGATAAAGTCTCAATGGGAGTTGTGTGAGCACAGATAGGAATCATGGAGGTGGTGTTGGGAACTCATTGTGGGTGGAGGTCTCCATAGATATAGCCGTTTAGCGGATGATGATGACAATAAGTTATGGAGGATGTTTTCACTATAGAAATCCCAAATAGATGGTGTTTAGGACCATAATTTTTTGGTGAGGTATTTCCATTTAAATTTGAGGTTGATGGTATAAGATTATTGAGGGGTTTACCACACCATTCCTTGGCCTCCAGGCTATTGAGCTGATGGTTACTTATTATATATAAAAGGATGCATATCATTGTACCTCAAGATTTTGGGATGTTGAGAAAATGTTGAATTTTTGAACATCGACTCAAGCGACTTGGGATATATTGATGGGATGTGGGTTAATCTATTGGTATCACATGAGGTGTCAGATAGAATGAGTTGTATGTGATAGGTCCATGGGAGGAGCCTTAGGGTTCATTAGCAATGATACCCTTGTGTCTATGCTTGGAAATTAATCCATAGGTCATTGTTAATGAGGATATATCATTTTAGACATGTGATTTGTTCATATATAATTTTAATGGAATTTATTTAGATATGTATCAGTGCCTGGAAAATCATGTAAACACTTACATATGGAGGTTGAGAACAAGAATAGTGTGTTATTTATTTTAATGTGTGAGTTAATTAAATTTATTTATGTATAAATAAAATATATAATTTTGGATGTAATATAGGTCAATATTGGTTATTGTGTACTATTTTCACACTCACACCCTACATATTCCCCTCAAGACATGTGCATAATTTCTACCTCTAAGATTGGGTATGAGACAAGGATTTTTATTAGGATATTTGTGAGATGTTACTTTGGATGGATGGTAATATACCACATGGTTCTATTTCATAGAGACGGATTTACCCATTTTAGATTTTTTCTGGCTTATTATATGTATCTATATGGTCATCCATGGGAAACCATTCATGTTGTCTTGTTTTACTATCATGAAATTCATTCATCTTTATAAATAGAAAAATTCTTTAGGATTTTTATTATCATTGTGGTTTCATTATGTTTCTAGTGATATTTTCATATTTCATTCACTTTTTACTAACATTTTTACACTATTAAATACCAATTTATACTTAAAAAATTATAACTATCATCACCAGAAGTTAGATTGTCCCCAATATCACCTTATTAGACTATCTATTCAATTAAGCATCCTTTGGAAAGAGAGTAAGTGTGCCTAAGGCCCAGTGGCCTTTGTCCTAGAGAATCATTTTGAATCAGGTTCTCGATTTGGGTTGTTACACCAATGATATTATGAAAGTACTTTAATGTTCACTAAACGTGATAAGTGAAGTGATTCCAATTTCAGTGTAGATACCTAGGTAAGGAACATGAATCATGATTGTCAATGTCCTTGTTTTGGTTGGGTGGAAATGGGAAATAGATGACATTGCATCAATTAGTTAATCATAAATATTCGTTATTTTATGATTGGGACTTATAAATCATTTTTATTTAGTACGAATGGATTCATTTAAATGTCATAAATATTAATTTTTATGATTTTGTTTACCTATATGTTCCATTATATCGCTACATTATTGAGGATGATGAAGAAGACTCTTGGAGGATGAGGCTCTGAGAGTTTTTGTTCCAAGTTCTATAGAAGTATGAGATATGCTATCTAGATTAAGAAACCATGGATTGGTTTGAATGGATATTTATTACCTTTATTTTTATCTATTCTCCTAGGGAGAAATTTATTTCATTGGTTTTAAGGGTTCTATAAGGGGAAACTCTAATGTGGTGTTTTTTGTTATCAAAGAATTTCTAGGAGTTATTTTTCATCAGAGAAGTTTTATGATTATTTTCCGAATGATTTTATTTCATAAACCAAAAAAGTGGTTTTTCAATAAGAGATTCTTACTCTCTTACAGGGGGAATCTATTGTGTGGGATTAAATATCCTATACACAAAACATCTATGTTATGCTTTAGACCTTACTCAAGAACAATAGAGTAGGTTAATGAATTTCAAGGAGGATTTTTAACAATAGATCATGATTTGGTCACCCCATTAATGTTTCACAAATATATAAAAGTTATATAGAGATAATATGGGACTCCCCAAGAATCAATGTGGGGAATTTTTGTTGCAATAATTTCACTATTTTTTATTCAATAGAAGATTCAGACATCAAGGAGTTAGTTATAACCTTCTTAATCTAAAATTACTATGACTGAAAGTTCGTAGACCCCTTACATTGGATCAATCTTTGTTTTTTATTAATTTAGAATTCGTTGTCATTGGAATCTCATGTTCCGAAACATCGTCAGCAGTTACTGTGGAGATGCAATCGTTATTTGATATTATTCAATACATTAGTACCATCCCTAGATATATTAGCAAAAGATATATCATGTATTTTATTAATAATGATGGGATGAGGTGGGTAGAAGATATCCCAATAATTCACTTCTTTCGTTGAGATACAACAGATATTTTTTCCATGGAGGTGTTCTTCATTAGGTCTAGAGATTAAATGTATTCATGCATGGTTAGATGCATGTCATAGGTTCTCCAGTGTCATGAGAACCAAATATTTGGTATGGAATTATCTTTTTATATTATATCATTATGTAAGAATTTTTTTATTAATGGTATTTATACTACTCTATCACACCCAATCTTGTACAGTTTTTTGGACTTTGGGTGGATAGGCTTCTAATTCTTTTGGTGCTCAGTATATAAATTAATGGATAGAATATATTATATGATGTTTGTAGAGATTACGAGTTTATTTTATGAGAGAATCAACCTTGTGGAGATTTTATATTTTTATGGATTCAACCATGTAATATAATCCTCATCATAGAGAATCTATATTTGGGGGAATCTATTATGGATTTTTATAGGAGGAATGTTACATTCTATAATGGTGATGGAGGAATAATTTTTTGTTTCACTAAATGATACCCTTGTATGGTTCAGAGGTTTAATGGGACCTTTAAATCATTTATTATCATTATGATGTATAGTTGAATATATAATATTCTTATGGAGTCTCCCATGGTTATATAAGAGTACCCTAATTTCATTCAAAATGTGTTTGAGACCCTACCCCCACGATACGAGACTGGGGTTGGGATAGAGTTGGAGTTGGTTATCACTCTAACATTGATGTATTCAAATAGGAGAAAGGATTATGAGTTAAAATAGCTTAAAAATCATATTGATGACCTTTTATAGTGATAATTTATTCATCTAGGTGTGTCACCATTCAGTTATATAGTTCCATTTTCAGTGCTTGTAGATGAAATTTTTTTATTGATTATCATTTCTCGAACTAGATGATAGTGATAAATCAATATCCTCTTCAAAGTATTTATTTATCCAATTAACGTAAAGGAATTAGATAGTTATTAAATATCAATTTTCATTCAGAATTTATTCATATGTGAGTAAATAATGTGGATAGATTAAATAAAATTTTCATTTTTCAAAATAATGATTATGAGTTTTTTAATGTATTTTGATTTTAGGATTGATCTAGTCATGTTTATGGGATACTAAAGTTTTTTTTTCAAGATATTCTAGACTAATTTTTAGAGTTTTTTATTGATGACATACTTATATTTATAGAATATAAGGAGGATAATATAGAACATATTTGATCTATTTTTGGAGTTCATTGGTTTTCTAAGCAATTTAGGAACCTATCAAATTTTTATTTTTCATAATTTCAGTTCCATTTCATTGGACATGTTATGTCTCCGTGTGTAGTATTTGTGGACCATTTTAATAATGAGGTGGTTGTTTCTTACATTTCCCATAATAATGATATGAAGGTTTACAGTTTCCTTGGACTTTTAGGTTATCATAATAGTTTCATAATTTTGTTTTATTTTTTGACCACTATTAATGGTTTGAAAAGAAGGATTATGAGTTTATGTATAACTATTGTAAGGGTTATTTCTGATATTTAAAGTTTACGTTGGTTAATCCTCTTATTCTAAATTTTTATAAAGAGGGTGTTACATTTTAGGTTTATTATGTAGCTTCATGTATTGTTCAGGGTTTTGTTTTTATAGACTGGAGGGTGGTTATATATTATAGGTGTTGGTAGTTATAAACTCATGAATGTTATGATTATACCAATGAACATGAGATCACATTAATTAGGTTTTCTCAAAATTAGTGGTTTTATTAACTTAATAGTTGGTTATTTGGGTTATCTATTGATAATAATAGTCTTTGTTTTCGTATCTCCAAGTGTAATTTGAATTTTTAATAAATGTATAAGATGGAATTATTACAAGATTATGTTTGCAATATTTTTTTTACACCGATTATAGATAATTTTGTGGTTTATTTTTTGAGTATTATGTTTGATGAATATTTAATGTGTGAGTCTAGTGATTTTTAGAGTTTCATGGAGGGTGTTTCTAAGATATGACTTGATATGGGGGAATTTTATTATAGAGGGTATATTTATCATGTTATTGACCAACTATCCTTGGTGAAGTAGGTGGAAGGTTCGCAGATGAAAGATTTTAAGGTGGAGGTTTGGTGGGATCTAGATATTAGTGGCGATTTTAATGATGTATGGTCTAAGGATGATTAGTATGAGTTGTTGTTTTATATGGTTCCCTTTGTTCAATTGATGGCTTGTGATATTTTTATCCTTTAGTTATATGTTTTTTCATTAGAATTGCATCCTAGTGTAGCTAAGATGTATCATTTCTTATGAGTTTAGTATTTGTGTCCTATGATGAAGAAGTCAATTTCATATTTTGTCTCTTAGTTTTTTTATTATAGAGGATAATGGTGAGCCCCAATTTTCCTAGTGGGATTCTTCAACTTCTTGATATTCCTTAATATACGTAAGATAACATCTTGATGGACATTATGACTAGTTTTCCTTAAGCTGAAGTAGGTGTTGACACTATATTTGTAATCATGGTCCAGATGATGTAGTCAAATATTTTTTTAAGATTAAAGAGTTATTCTCCATGGAGGATCTATTATGGTAGTATTTGGAAGAGGTGAGGAGGTACCCTGGATTTATTATGATGATCATCTCCAATCATTATCCATTTTTCACATCAAATTTTTAGAGAGTTTTCCAACATTCCTTTTTATCTTAATAATTCATTACATGTTCTTTTTCATCCATAGATGGATGTTCGAAAAAAACAAACTAACATGACTTTAGAGAACATGATTTTCTCATGAATTCCAGATTTTGTAGGATCATTGGTGAGGAACTAATTATTGGGGAATATTTATTAATAAAACATTATCACACTCTTATTGGTATAGATCCATTAAAATCACTTCATAGACAAAAATGTTTATCCCCATTAAATTTTATTGGGGTTTTATATCAATCTATTCTCTGACAATAATTGGTATAGAGAATGATAGAGAAGGTGTAAGTGGTTTACTGGTACATAGAGGAAACAAAATATCATGAAAGGGATAATACTGATTATAGTTCATGGGATCAATATTTCATCCTTGGAGATCATATATTCTTGAAGTTATCTTATATTCATTGGAAGTGATGTTTTTATAGTGGGCATAAGCCCTCTCCGCAATTTGTAAGAAAATTAGAGGTTTTTTTGTGCATTGAAGCTATAATGTATCAATTAGAACTACCCCTCCCGGTGATTTGGATCCATCACATCTTTCATGTATCAAAAAATTATTGGTAACTTCATAATTAATCACTTTTAATTGATTGGGGAGATCTAGGAGTTAAATATAATGGGGGCTTTGAGGTTCATTTCATTGGATTCCAACCCATTATGATAAGGTGTTGTGAATTTTTGTTATTACTCTGGATTTTTTCAGATAGTAGTATAGTAGTTTAGAGGATAAAAAATTGGATACGTATTTATAAATATTACCTATAATATTTATTCAATATTATTATTATATTTAGATCCATCATAGGTATCTTGTGAGGTGGTTGTTTTATTCTCCTTTGTTTTCCATTCTCAGTTTTGGTTAGAATTAATTATGATGATAATTGTTTCATATGAATCTAATGTATGGGATTGGTTTTCTATAAGCATTCTATTTCAATGGAGATATACGAGTTGTCTTGGGGATTTTTGGGTGAGCTGGAAGTGGTGTTTATCTAAAAGTTCAGCTGGAAGGAGGAGCTGACCCCATAGTCTGATGTATTATGATGTATTTTATATTTATATGTGATCCTTGTGAGATGGAAATAAATATTATAGAGTGTATGATCAATATTAGGTGATTTTTTGTATCTTCGATTTGGAGGACTACTGTATAATTTTCTATAGACTATATTGTTGAGTTTCATATGCTCAGTTCATTGTCTCTACCTATTTAGGGGCATCTACTACATGGATTTTTAGTTTTCATCACTACCCAAGATTGGTGATGAAGGATATTGGGATAGTATATGCATAATGTATTTTTGTATTCAATAGTTGGTTTAATTGGGACTCATTTAGGGAATAACCTCATATTCTACATTATGGTTTTTGTAAAACTACTAACCACTATGGAATGGAAAGAGGTGTTGTTTCATGTACCTTTTAAAATTTATTGTGTTTAAACTATTAGGTACCATTTAAATATTATTATTATCTCGCTTCTTATTTGAACTCGAGGAATCCTAGTGAACAAATTCATATATTTATATCCCCTTTTTCATGGTTTTATCACACTAACATATTGAGATCAATTATTTGTGATATGAGGTTATTTTCTACTTCAATAATTATTTTGATATCATATATAATATCATTTAATGGTTTGGAATCTTGATTCGTTTATTTTGGATATATTTTCTCTATTTTTGGAATGAGATTCACTATTACCTAATGGGATTTTTCTATGGTCATGGTCTATAGTGATTTCCTTCGAGTTTGGTATTGGTTTTCCCTTGTTCTTCCTATCTTTATTGAAAAAAATTGTATTCTCCAGGGGATTCATTACTATCATTATTTATGTGAATGTATGGAATTATAATTCTTTGTTTTCTTTGAATAATAGTGGAATTTACCATAATGGAAATAATAACTGGAATTAAAAATGAATTGGAAGTGTACTATTATTAAATGTGGTTTATACGATGATTATATGAGTATTGATGTTTTATAGACATTGAGTAACTTATGTTTTAAGATTATTTTTGTTCCATAGAAAGGTTTTTATTCGTGCAATTGAATAAATTATATAAATCACATAAAGATGATTTAATTAATGAAATAGGAAAGTAAATATAACAAATTGTTATTACTTGAAACTATTGAATATGAATATAATTCCCAAATTATTCTAATGGTTGATTCTTACCTATGGTTATCCACTAATGATTAGTTTCTCTTTTTTAGGACATATGCATAATGTATTAGTTAATTCTAGGAAATAAAAGAAAATTATTTTTCATTATATAATTTTTTAGCGTTGTGAAAGTTGATTCTTGTTTTCTGGACTAATACAATTTGTTTTATGTCCCTATCTTCTTCTTAAATTTGTGTTCTCAAGATACATTTGTTTCCATGTATTTTCTCTCTAAGATAATAGATCCATTTTCAGGATAACCAATATATTTGAATTATTATAAAATGGTTGGATGTAAAATGATGATAGTGGGGATTAAATCATTCATATAAATTGAGATGAGGTGAATATTGGATTTTATGTAGATGGTTAAGAGTTGGAATTTCCTATCACTGGTTAATTATATTTGGTGGTTGTTTAGTTGATTAGTACATGTTGATATTTTATCTTTCCCATATTCCATGTCTTTTTAAATTTTATTTTTTCTTAATTGTTTATTATTGTTCTGTCTAAATGTCTTCTACAATTGGATTATACATCTTGAGTGTATTTTTTTGAGGTAGCTCAAGTTGATTCCTATAATACCTGGTTTATGGACTGGTAAATGAAATTATAAAAGAACCCATTTGGATGGGGAGTTTTTGATGATATGTGTAACTAAATTATAACCACGGGATATTTCAATGGATTACATTGGGGATCATAAGATAGAAATATGATAATTTTAATGTGAATAATGAATTTTTTTTCTTATAATGAAACGAATTGATTAAACCCGAATATGTAACACAGAATTCAAGTGTCATGATGGGTTATAGATTCAGTTGAGTGTAAGGATTAGTAGTTTCCCTTGGAATGGTTGTGTGATACTATTCAATATATTTTATGATTTAATTTGATCCACCACATAGGTCATGTGGGAGTTCGATACACAAATGTTTTGGGTATGGGTGTTTACCCAAACATCAATGTTGCTGAAGGAATGTATCGATGAATTATCCCTCTTCCTAGCTCTCCCTTTATCCTAAACTGATGTGTAGGAATATCTGGTCTATGGTAGCTTAAGATAAAGGGTATTAATCTATGTGTGTTGAGATGCATCTCAGTTTTGCTATATATGTGTGTGTGATTTGTATCATTTTGATATTATAGATCATATTTTTATTTTATCTATAATGACAGTAGTTACTACATGTTTACTCATACGGATAATTATATATTTACATATAATTCATGATATATATGTCTTAATGTATTTTAAACATACTATTGGTTGTGTGTGAGATTTTATTTGGGTGCACGGGGCATAGGATGACATGTTATGGGTATACATGTGGTGCATGAGGACTTTTGGAAGGCATCATAGAATTATATGTTTGTTGTTGGGTTGTGAGGGAGGAAAAATTATGGGTATGTTGATATGAGATACATTTATTACCTTCATTTTTTTGATATAGAATGATTTATTTGAATGTGACACTTGATGAGTGAGCCTTGTGAGGATTAGATATATTTTTACCCACATTGGTACTGAGTTCGTTTCATTGGTTCATTCATTGAGAATTAATATGATTTTTTTTAACATTTTCACAAGTGGGTTTTTTATTATCCTATTGAGTATACCTATATGATCACCCTATATATATAAACTATTTTTAGGTTTACATGAGCATATTTATGTTAGATCTTTGTGTTACTATCTCATACAATTTTCCAGGAGTAGTAAGATTTTGTGGTAACTTCCTAGGATTTGTTTTTGTATTTTTATTTGTTTCTATTATGTATGTTATTACATTGATATATTTTAGTGGTTTATTTATTTATTATATAGTGTTTATGGGTGGAGTTCATCTTATCAATTTTTCTAATATTTATATATTAATATTAATGCCTCCCATTGTATATATTCAATACACTCGATGATAGTCACTAACCATTGTCCTATAAGAGGAAGGATGTATGGGTCATCCCTATTCTCTCTACTGTATTTAGAGGGGAACTATTAGAGGGGTTCATGGAATTGATGATACCTTCCAATTTTCCTATTCAACCAATTTTAATTTATTATTGATTTTTGAGGAGAATCTATGGCCCAGACATGACCTGAACATAGTAGATATGTAGTCACCATAGATGGAGACATTCCATGTAAACATTACATGTGTTGTTCTATGTCATTTTAGTGTCTTGAATATAGTGTAATTGTGCTTAAAAACATATAATGACTATGTTTAAGTTGTTTGATAAAATATTTGGAAAATATATATGTTGAAATAAATTGATAAAATTGGTTTACACTAATTCAACCCCCCACCCACTCAGTTTCGCTGAACTGATTCACTAGTAATCTCGTATGTGATAGTTTTCTAAATGGTAAAATGGTACATGGAAGTCATAAAAAGAAGGAAATTCAATACACTATTACATTTTAATAATTTAATTATAATTTAGGTGGTCTAACAAGTTATCAAAAAATAATAGCAATCATTATATTATGACAAATATTGATGATTTAAATAGGATAAAAATTATGATTTTTATGAATCACAAATATGCAGTATTGGATAAGATTAAAATTTATAGAATAATGGTTAAGAATTATCTTTGAGTTAAAATAAAAAAATGATAATTGATAATGAGAATGATAGTACTAGTAATGAATTGAAATAATATCTCTCTAAACATGGAATTAAATATGAGTATAACTATCATTTCACACCACAATAAAATAGAGTTATTGATAAGATGAACAGACGACTTTTATAAATGGGATGAAAACTGATGAAGAATTCATACTCTCAAAGTTATTTTTCGAGATATTCTATTTCATTAGCTACATATATTCCGAATAGATTATCGATGAGGCCTGGATCAAAGATGCAATTTAATAAGAATCAAAATGTTAATTACTTCAAATTATTATACATGATAAGAAATAAAAAATAATATCTAGTAATGATGGATGAGAAATATTTTGAAGGAATTCTCATGGGTTATTTGTCTATTAGTGGATGCTAATATTCAAAGATATGTCTCTAAATATGATGGTATATTTCTATGATGTAAATATTATTGAAAGTTAACCTAATATGAAAGTGGATCATGGTGAAAATTCTAAAAAATTATGATGAATATGGAATAAAAATTTTGAAATTGGATGGTGAAAAGGAATATGGAAAAGGATCAATGAATGTTAATTATGATTCATATCAGAAAACCGATGATATTGGATTTGTCTGAAATTTTAAAAAATAGGACGTATTAGATGATTCATAAACATGTTGAACCTAAAAATATCATTAGAAATTAAGGAGTACCTGTGTAGACAAGAAGAAGGTTATGATTAGATAATCAAATAGATATTTTAAAATTTGATAATCCATAATTATTTAATGAAGCTATTTGATAGAAAGAGTGGATAAATTTTATCAATAATAATCTAGATAAAATAATAAATAATTTCAGTATGGATTTTATTCCAAGAGAAAAATGAAATAGAATCCTTAGAACCATGTAGTATTACATAATCAAGATCAAAAAATAGTATATAATTTACTAAATAAAACATGATTAGTGTGAATATGATATTATTAATTTTAAAAACCTAGTCTTGAAGAATAATTAGCATATATTTCAAGAATTTAGGAAATAACAAAATCCTTGTCTATAATGGCACACAAGTAATATAATTTTTTTATAATGGATTTGAATTCTTTTTTGTGAATTTATATGTTAAAAGCTCAATTAATTAATAAATCTACAGTATTTATCCATAACAATTATGGATCAAAGGTTTGTAGGTTATAATAGTCTCTTTATGTAAGGTTTTAAGGATCGGACCATGGTTGTTCTATGTAGTGAATGATATTAGAAACATAAAACCTAGAACAACAATGAAATTTCACTAAAACATAAAATATATGAAATGAATAACATTTAAATTTCACTAAATAAGTCTATTACAATTATCCCCAATTTTTGACTAATAATGAAAAATAGGAATAATCAATTGACTCTTTCTTATGTATTGTATCTGTAAACCAATATAAATCACCCAAATTCGAATACATGATCCTCATCATACCCATGGTATGCTATAATCTTGAATGGGAATGGAATAGAAGGATAAATTTCAACAAGATGAATGAAAATTGGCCAAAGGATTTAGCAAGATTGAACTACTATCAAAATGGTGTTTCCTAACTTTTATGTGGATTTAGGATACTACTTGAGAATTTATAGAATTTTTCCATACATTAATAATTTGGTATTAAACAGTTTTGACATTAAATGATCATGCCATATTCTTTTAATTTTTATTTGTTAAATCAGTAAGGGAGTAGGTCTCGCATTCAGAAACACTTTCTTCTCCACATGTTTCATACAAGAGATTGACGTATGACTGAAGATATTTGACCTCCTCTTGTTTCACTATACAATATACAATTTATATGATACTAGGTGAATTAGATTCCCAACAATGAGTTCTATATTCTTGTAGAGTTCTATTTTTTATTTCTCCTCTCTCAGGAGTTATCAGGGGTTTATCGCTTTTTACCCTTTAGTAGATCTACATCGTTCTAGGCTGATTCCAAGGATTACATTTATGAGTCTTGATAATACAACATTAAGGAATGTGGTAGGTTCCTTTATTTGTTTTTCTTTGGATTATATATGATAAATATTTGTCATACCCATGTTTTGGGTATTTCATGTTTTTCAATTTAACACTGTTTAGGACCTTCTATGGAGTATTTATCTATGAAATATTTTATTGATTAGGCATACTTTTCATTTCATTGATTATGGGTGTGTTTCCCATGTTTGGTAGATCATTGTTGTTGGGTCCATAATGCATCTTACTATAGCTTTTTTTCCATGCCTAGTTTTTTTATGATGGAGTTATTGTTTATTTGAGATGCATGTGATTCGCATCGAGAAGGTATGGCCATGGGGAATTGGCTGTGAGAGATTCCCATGGTGGGGTCATTTATGTATAATTTGTTATTATGATAACCTAGAGTTATTGACTATTAGAGGTGTCGAGTGGTCATATACCAGAGGAGTTTGACAATGAGAGATTCCTAGAGGGTTGTTATTAAATGAATGGAGGTACTTAGGGAATTTAATGTGAGATATGATAGGGGGTCCTTATATTTTATTTTTTCTATGAATACCAAGGGTGTATTGACCGTGAGAGAAACCCAGGATGCCATTGGTTAATGATTAGTTCCATATGGGAGCAAATGGGTTAGACTTTGTGACCATTCCAAGAAGGTAATTATTTATGAAATTGATTATATGTGAAACCATAGGGATATGACTTTTATAACATTCCTAGAGATTATATTTTGAATTCATGATGAATGTGATGAGCTTGCAAAGAAAAATCAAAATCTTAGACTCAGTCTTACTTGTTTGTTAGATGGTCTTTTGAGACATTGGTTTTGTAATTACATAGGGGATACAAAGCATAGGCTAGATCCAATGATATCATTATTCAATGGAATCAATAATTAACGATTTTAAATGAATGTAATTGAAAACTGTAAGATTGTATACTTTTGAGTATTTCATTGTTTATTTCATCATTTTTGCATTTTTCCGGATATAAATATTCACTAACAGTTTGGAACTGATCTTTCATGGTTTCCTATAGGAATTCATTTCACACCATGATTGGATCATGCTTTTAGACGTAAAAATATTATATGATTGTAGGTATTGATAAGGTAAAGATCCCTTCTTCATTTGGTATTTCATTACTATTAGAGCTGGAGAGCATGAGACCAAGATAACACTTGGGATGCTATTAGAGTTTACTGCTTTTCTTTCCTTTGGTTTCTGTATTATATTTTCTATCATTGGGACTTGTTTGAGTGATTTACTATACACATGTGACATGCATCATTTATATGTACTCTAGTTGTTATATTACTATCAGTCTTCCGTTGTTTACATTTGATGTATAGTTTTATTACTTCTTTTATTGATTGTTATTTTTTATTACGTTGTGTATACTATGAAAATGGGGGAATAGTTTCCCCAATGTCTTACCTTGGCCCTCGCTACTATTTGGTAGCCTCTAGCATTTGGGGAAATTCTCTTCAGGTTATGTTACCAACCTGGTACATGTCAACTTTGGGTGGCACCTAGAATAGGGACATTATAAAAGGATTCTCTAAAATCATATGTCCTCACCAATCTCCCTTTGTGTCATAAAAATTTCATGTATCTAGCATATTCCAAATTTGATACCATTTTATCATAACCCCCCACCACTAGTACCCCTCTTAGGCTGATAGTGGGAAGAATAAGTGACCCTTATGTCTGTTCTCCAATAGTTCTTAGTTTAGAGACTTGCATTAATAATAAAAAATACTCCAATGGGAGGAATTAAACACAATATCCCTAGATCATAACATAAAACTACCATGTAATCCACCATACAATAATAAAAATACACTAAACCCCATACAAGAAATATCCCTCATGCATAAATATAAAATAGATACAATCATTTAAAAATATGAAATAATATAAAAAATGTAATCATGTGGATGGGGCAACAAAAAACAAAGATTTGAGATAGTATTTGATAGATTGATCCCCAAATGCTCCTTAGAAACCTGAAAAATAGTTTATATATATACATATAGGGTGATCATAACATGCATACTCAAAAGGATCATACCCATGGTCTACCATGAAAATTTGAATGGAGCATACTAATTACCGAGTGAACGAATATCAAAAATAAATAGCACCTATATAAGTCAATTAGTCACCCAATATTCTCCATCAAATAATGCACCTATTTACAGTAAAATAATAATCAATAAATATAATCATAGATTCCATACAAATGCTTCTCCATTAATTTTTCTCTCCCCCCGAATGTGAGGAAAACCTTCACTCCTATCACTTTTATATCCAATTATAACGACACCAACTGTTTATCATATCTCCCGCAACCAACTACTTATCAGGCCTCATTTCACCAGCTGCATATCAACTCTCATGACATGAAATGCATATCACGTATCATGTTAGCATAGAAGTGGGGAATCATGAATTTAAAGTAAATTAACAACATTCTCTCCTCCTACCACATATGACCCCAATATATCTAATCATCCACCCTCAGTATCACAAAATTATATTTTTTAGGGGTGATTTGGGAGAGGGATTAGTAATCCATCTAAATCCTCACTATTTTAGATGTCACTGAATACACCTCAATGGGTGTCTAGGTGTCGTTAATGTAGCTAAACCTCAATCTGGTGTTTATAAAGTTAATAAAAGCATAATATTATATAGTAGTCCCCAAAAAATCCCATGCCTATGTGTTTACATGAGAAACAACACCATGAATACTTTTAGGTTACTACTAATATCATTCCACCATGAATTTCGTCAAATACAGAATATCCAACCACCGGAATCATATAATGGTCATAAATCATCTTCCAATTCCCATTATTTTCATTAACAAAATAACCACCAAGTATTATTAATTTATTTCTTAGTTTAAATTTAAACCAATTAATTCTTTATCCATATCGACCATTATATATTAAAATATTTATATTTCTATGAAATAGATATCAATAAACCACCACACTAAATTGTTTCATCATAACGAAAGACACCGATATGCATGCCATAAAAGCTTCCTAGACTGACACCACTAAAAAAACCAAGAAATACAAAAAAATAAATAAAAAAGTAATCATATTAGTCTTAGTATTGTTATTTAATATCCTTATGTATTTTTATTATTTTAATGTTATTCTCCAATAAATCCATCACATTAAGGCTCAATATTATAACATTTAGATTGTGTTAAACATCCTTAGAAAAATAAATAAAACTAGTAACTACATGTTTGTGACATTATCCGCTTAAATTTTCAATAATAAAGTATATTATATTTATTATTACAATTCATACTATCCACCAAAAGGAATGAAAATGCATGATAATCACACAGATTCACATAAAAGAGAGAGAACTCAAACCACCGACCCTGATCGTCATTCTTTAACTCATTGTTCATGGTCAATTTGAATAATATTATCCCAAATGAGAAAGATTTCATTGAGGAAAGTTCATAATACTATAAAAAATCATCTCACATCATCACCGAACCATGGAATCACTAAATCTAGACATTCCTTTGACATCATCCTTATTTTAGAGAATAATTGGGAGAAAATAAATAAAAAGGAAGGTGAAAATCAAGTATATCATTGAGGATAAATATATCGAGGCTAAGGATGAAATTTATTAAAGGGGGGTTGAGAGGCCTCCTAGGGATACAACTGGATCTCCCAATAACTGATAGAAACATTATAGGAATGATAAAGTTCAATGTTTCATGGGAATATATAGGAATCCTAGAAAACATATCATCATAACACAAATCCCTAGACAATAGCTCAAAGGGGTTAACATATGGTAAAACCCTTCCAAAATATTAGCGAACAAATTCCAACTAACTATGTCAGTTATGAGTATAACAAAACATGGTACAATCCATATTGTAGATCCTATAACTAGGATAAAGACCATGATACAAATTATTATCTATGTCGTATAATTTTAAATCTAGAGAATAAATTCATGCCACATCCCATTTCAACAAAACAATCACCCTAAAATATATAAAACCAATTGAAATCACTTCTAAAGTACTCCACATCGTAGCCTCCCCCTCCCCCACTCTAATGATGCTGAATAAGGAAAAACATATAAAAACCCAAACTTTTATGAATTATTTTTTTAAAAATAAATTTTTTTTATGTGGTGTGATACACACAACATTGTGTTTATTTTTCATTATACACAACACTGATTTTATCTTCCATTATACATAATAATGATTTTTCCTAGGGTTATACACAACACTATGTTTATCTTGTGTTTCATGCAACATTGAGTTTATCTTGTGTTACATAAAACACATAGTGTGACTTATTATTCAAACAACATTGATATTAAACAAAACATAACATACTGTTAAAATTATATTACTTAATATTTGAGTTATCAACTAGCCATTAGAATAGTGGGTGTTAATAGGATTAACTAAATAATAAAAATATATGATCTACACATGTATATAATAGAAATTATTTTACGACTAATTAATTAAAAATGAAAATAATAACTATTTTGAAATAAAATAAATCTATTTCAGAAATACTTTTTTATAACCAAAAATATGTTTTAACATAAAAAATTAAAAAATTAAATTTTAGAGAATGATTTAAAATAAACATATATATTATTTTTTATATAAAATTTTCATCATTCAACTTATTTATTTTCAACAAATTAAATAATAATTAATCAAATTGTTCTCATAAAAACTATTTTTTTCTAAAAAGTAGTTTTTTCACCTTTTATGATATTATTTTAAAATTAATTTTTTTAAAATTTATGAATTCATTTTTATAAAATAAAAATAATTTTTTAAATATCTATTCAAAATATATTTTGGAGAGATTTTTTGGGATTCTTTTAAAAAGATCAAAGTTTTTATAAATAGTGAAAAATACTAATTTTTACTGAAAACTATATTTTCATTTAATGAATTTATAAGAATAATTTAAAAAAATGTTTAAATGATGAATTAATTATATCATTTATAAATTAATCCAATTATGGTAATTATAATCATTTTAATCATGAATATTTATATAAAAATGTTTTAAAATTTTGAACATTTTTCTCTTTAGAAACCTCCCATCTCATCGCATTTGTGGGGATAATTTTGAATTAAAATCATCCACTAAAGTAAATAAAATTTGAAAAAAAAATAATTCATATTTGGAATCAAATAATTTATATTATATAATAAGGTAAAATTAATATTTGACCATAACTAATCGTAAAAATAGTAAAAATTTATTTTCCTTAGTTAAGGTAAAAATGGGTTAATTGGGGGGTTAAACTAATAAGATAATGATCAAAAATGACCCATAACATGTATAACTATTTTATTCTATAAATATATCCATATAATCTTTCCTGGTGAGAATATAGGGTCATTTGGATGCTTTTTATTGGGAATTTATTAAATATTTCAGAATTTTTTGGTAAATTTCCTTGTAGTTTCAAGTGGGTTCATTTGCACCACTTATAAAATACCACCACCACCCTTCACATATTCACACCTATAATTCCTTATTTTTTGGCCAAAAACCTCCAAAATACCACCCAAAATCCTTATTTTTTTATATAGCATTATATCCTCCCAAAAGACCAACTCTTGTTTCCTTAATAAGAGTTCTAATGGGGGTTCTTCTAATCGATGTTATTTTTCATCACTAAGATTATTATATTTTATTTATAATTTTGAAATATTAAGTTATGTATTAAAAAATTAATTATAATTACACAAGTTTATACTATATGAAAATATTTAATTATGTTAATTTATTGCTCTATATCCATCTCTACTTCCATCAAATGGAATAATAAATCACCGGTGATGTGAACGTCGGACTACTGCCTTGCAATCCAATGTCATTTGTTTTCCATCACTACCCTTCTTGGTGGGACATAATGATTTATTTTTAAAAAATATATTATATTTATGAAATTAATATAATTATTTAATTATTATCTCAAATATACATACTAACTTTACATTCTACTAGGGATATGATAATGTCACTCCTGTGTACGGCGTAATACCTCCCCACAAAGAAACATGATCCATTCATACATTACATGGAAGGTAATAATAATGAATATAATGAAAATATATTATATATATAACATAAAAATGATTAGTTAATTGTAATATATTATTTACCTATCATTTCTCCATCGTAAAAATGGAGGCATTATTCTTGAGTTTGTACGACCCACTGTGCCCGTGAACAGTTTACTTCATTTTATATCTCTAGATTTTATAGATTACTACAAATAAATATATATTTAACATGTATTAAATATATATTGTTCAAAATTTTTAATGTTATGAATCATTTATCAATGTATGGTGACTAAAAATATCAAATTGAAATATACACAAAAAACATAGTTATTTCCCAATACATGACATATACATGGAATTATAAATAAAAATGTAATAAAAGGTCATGAGTAAATAATATATGGTGTGTATATATATATATATATGTTATTATGTGTGTGTGTGTTTTTGGAATATATTTATAATAAACATATATTTATTATTCAATATGTTTTATCATGTATAATGTAAGTTGAAACTTGAGTTAAGGGACTTCTGACTAACATTTTACTTCTCTTTCACACATTCCATATCCACCACCTATTTATTTTATGTGGTGTATATATTAACCATGAAGTTTTTTAATAATTAATTTTAGGTAAATTATGGATATTTAAATACCCCTATTATGATCAATTTTTTAAAGAGTTTACATTCCTATATTTACCAAATTATTAAGGGATTTTGGTCACAAATTTTCTTTTCTTAAGGAGTATGTTTTGATATTGACTTATCTTATTTTATGAGGTGATTCAAACCCCATTTTAATTTAAATATAATGAATTTATTTATTACCATGATATTTTAAGTATAAATTTTTTATTCCATCATGGTGATTGGGATATAAAGTTACCATAGTGGTAAATATTTTATGTTACAATCTCATTGTTTATCATGATTATTTATGATTATGATTCAGATGAACAAATCATATAATAAATCACTTAGGAAACCCATGAATTTTATTATCCTATGTTTATTTCATAAGAATACATGGTTTACCTTAATTTTCCTCTCTTAATGTACTCAAGTGTTCAAAATTTTGTTTTTACGAAAAAATTTCTATATTTACCTCATTAGTCAAAAACCAATTTTTTTCTGAAAGATGTTTTCTAATAATATCCCCAAAAATGTCTTTATCATTTTTTATGTTATTTATTAAAGAATATTTAACCCATATTTTACTATAGACAAATGGTTTTAATGTAATATTCATGTATTATTCCTAAAAATTGATATCTAGCTTTTACCAAAAATATGAACGTACTATTTATTTTAACATTTATGGAATGAACATAATTTCTTACCATCATGATTAATCATTACATTTATTCTTCCTTTATGATGCCCAAATGTTATTTTCAAATATATTGATTTTGTAAATTATGTTTTAAAAGTTATTGTTTAAATCATGAAGTATATTTTCTTTAATAAATGTTTTAAATGGTTCATTACGTATTCATTATAAAATTTCAAGATTATTTTAAAATAACATTATTACAAATATTTTTTTTATGGATTTGTAGTTTTAAAATTTAATTTCAAATGAAAATTTATTTTCCTAAAAAAATTTTCTAAGAGATCTGTCAATATAATTTTCCATGTAAGATAGCATCCTTTGATACTACTTACTCTTTACATGAGACATTATCCAAGGAAACTGTTCTTATTCATTATCTGGATTTTTTATATTTATGATGATAAAATTTTTAGTGAACCCATTTATCCTCCATGGGTTATAAAGTGAAAAAAGAAACCCATTTATTTTCATGGGTTATTATTTAATAAATTCATGAAATTATTTCGAAATCTATATCATTTCTACAGGTTATGATATGATGAAATGATTATGAAACACATTTCATTCCATGGATTATGATATGATGAATGATTATTGATCTAGTAGAACACATTCATATGGTTTTCATTATGTTAAGGGCAGGACCTATATCTCCCTCCAATGCTCTAGGTAAAAATTTATATATTATCATATGGATAGGATTGGAATAGAGAGTGAACCTCATTATATAATGGAATATATTTTCTTATGATGGTATCGAGTATTTACCTTCACTACTGTGATGGTTTATAGAGAGAACCCATTCAACTATAATATCCTTGGTATCAATCCTTGACTACAACAGAAATGAATTTCAATTCTTTTGTGTATACCAAAATTCCATGTCTTATGAAAATTTTGTGCTCTCTTGGATCATATTTGTTTATTCCTTTATGATTCATGTATTATGAACTACTATTATTTATGCCACTTTTCAGGATTATGATCTTTGAAATGAAGTGTCAGGTTTTAAATTGGTAAGATTGTGTTCTTATTCCCATATGCTCATGTCATATTTATGTGATCATTGATATCACTTATTTTCTATAAATACTTAGAATCTGATCTCAATCAATCTTACTTTTTCTCATCCCATGATTATGGAGATATGTTTAAAGAAGGGTATTTTTTTAATGAGTAAAGATGAATAAGATATTTCATGGATTTTTTGAATATCTTTGACAAAATTAATATATTGTATACCTTGTATCCAAAGAAACTAAAATATTATGGTCCTCATGAATGTGTTTGTGTAATGTATTTAATGTACATCTAGAGAGAATTATATCTAAATTTGAAAAGTTGGTGTCACTATAGTTCATATTAGAGAAACTATTTAGTTAACCTTTGGAAACTAGGATAAGAAAACTTTAGTGAGATCCTTAACGATATGTCTTAGGAAAATTCGACTGTTGATTTAATGTATAGGAAAATATCAGGGAACTTTGTTAAAGGATATAGTTCGTGGTTTCCATGGAATTTTATCCATGTATAGATTCTACAATTCGATTTGGATATATCATAGAAGTTACCTATAGGTAATAAATCTAAAAAGGGTGCAATGATATGGACTCGATCACCCCCTTGTTCATGAGAACGGGTCATGCTGCACACTTGGTTTGACACTCCTCGGGGATATGATTTTGAAATTTAAAAACTCATTGTGAATTATCCTGAAGGATTTAAATAGTTGATGATAATTAATAACCTAATATAAACCTATGGTTTCATTGATTAAATATAAGGTGTCATGATTTATGCATCCTATTTGTGATTTTTATGGTTATCTAGTTCCCCTCTATGATTAGGGTTTTATACACTATGCTATTTGGTTTTAATAAATAGTGGGAATAAAATGAAGATGTATTAATATTTATTGTGATAAAAAACATGTTGATGAGAAACCAAATTGGATGAATAATTGAGTGAAAGATATTGTGATCATTCCTAATTGATCATCATGATATGTTATTATCAATATGATCATTACCAACTCTCAGACTTTCCAAAGAAGAGACATATATATATATATTAGAGTTCAAGTGGTGGACACCATAGAGGAATAATGTATTAGTTTTTTATATGTCGATAATGTGGGAAGAAGCACTGTGGGAATATATCAAAGTAAACAACAATATATTTTGTGTTTGGATATGAAGGACACAAATCATGTAGTTATGGAGGGAAATTTAAAATTTTAGTTTATGTAATGATTGAGAATAATGGAATCCATAAGGTATCATTGACATTTTAATGTTTTAAATGTTGAAATCCATGGAATTGTACAAATATATGTCTTACGGGGAAATATCGTGAAGAGAATTATCAAGGATGTAAAAGTAATAGTTTTTTTATGATATAGGTACAATTAATTTCATATGAAAAGAAGGATATAGTAATAAATAAGATTATTAATCCTAGATAACGGTTTATGGGTGAGGAGGAATAATTTATGTGTTTATATATAGGAATTTATGAATTTTTAAACATATAATTATTGTTCATCATTAGTATTTCATAAAATATATTCAAGAAAATGATTAATGAAACTAATAACCTAAATTTAGTGTAAATTTTATTTTTTTGGAAAATTCATGATTATTGGAAGGTATACATTAATATATTATTAATGTTGAGAAAATGGTGTTCAACTTATATAAAGAGATGACTGATATAGATATTGTAAATTGCATAGTATTTATGACCTCATAACTGATATATGTTTTGTTGAAAAATTGGTTTATTCTACTATTGATGGATTTTATAAAATTATTAGATCTATGTAATATATTCAATAATCCATAGTTTTATTCTTGTAATGAGGAAACATCGATGTTTAGAATGATGTTTTATGGTAATTTTAGTTCTTACCACACATCAAGAGAATATATGATCAAGGTATTCACATTATTGGAAGGTAACTATTATGATATATGTAATGATATTTAGAGGATCTATGTTATGTTAATTTTTTTTTAAAATATTAAATTATTTATAATTTTTCACTTTTGGAAGGGATATAAGGATAACCATTGATGGAATGGTTTATGTTGAACATTGGGTGAGGTTTTAAAGATCCTTGTATTTCATCACCATATAATGATTTATGAATATTGTATAACTTGTGAAAACTACTTTTTATGATGATAACTAGAGTTATGAGGAATGTATAATCATTCTGTTACTAGTCTTGTGATTTGTTAGTTATTTAGTAATGAAAAATTGTTCATTATTGTTTAGAGTATGAGATTATTTGGAAGATGATTAATTCACAACCAAAGGATGAGACTGTGGTTATGAAATAGAACATAATTATGTAAGAATTTATTTTAATAAAAATTCCCTTACTATATAAAAAATCATGAAATAATTTTTTTATTACCATCTTTTTTTATGATATAAATGAACTTTTTGACACCTATTTCTTTAATAGTTTTGTTTTTGTTGATTTTCACCTGATAATTCGAATTATTGTGATCAATGATCTATAACTCTCTCCATCATTATTTGAAAATAATTTTTTTCCCTGTTAAAATCCTCACGTCCAACCTCTGTTTTATTGTATGGAAGCCCAGTATGTGTTATTCCAGACATCTTTTTCACATCACTTTCTCTATTAATAAAAGGGATTTTATTAACCCTTTTTACGATATGGGTTTCTAAGATGGTATTTTCAAATTTCAAACCTTTCTATACCAATAAAAAGTTCAAATTGTGAAGAATTAATTTATTTAATGGGGTTAAAACATAAAAAACTAGCATTTTTTAATTATTTTTTAAATAAAATTTAATATTATTGATATTTTTCACTACACACAACACTAATTTCCGTTTCAGTCACACAAAATAATTTATTTTTGCTTTTATTAAATTAAATACATAGTTTATCTTTCTTTACTTAACACTGATTTTATCTTGTGTTATATTTATCCCTTAAGGTAGTATATGATATGAACAACACTATGTTTAAATGAAACATAAAATACTATTAAAATATTATTTTTTAAAATGATTGTTATCACCTACCTATAAGAATGGTTGGTATAAATATGATTAAATAAATTATGAAAATATATATTTTACACATTTTTTAGAAACTAATTATTTTATGACCAATTAATTATAAATTAAAATAATAACTCTTTAGAAATAATAATAAAAAATTTCTAAATAGTTATTTTTATGAACAGAGTCATTTATTACATCAATAAATTAAAAATAGTTGTCTAATTTCTTTTAATTAAGTTAATATTTTATATATTCAATAAAATATTTAACATTCATCTTATGTGTTTTCAATATTAAAGAAAATAATTGATCCATTTTTTATCTTAAACACTATTTTTTTCTAAAAAATAATGATGTCATATTTGGTGAACATTTTTTAAAATTTATTTTTAACAATTTTAGACAACTAATTTTATTTAAAAAATTTATTTTTTGATTCATCACTTAGGAATTATATTAGGGTTACTTATTTTTTTGTTTTTTGAAAACGAATATTTATTTTATGAATATCAAAATTTATAGTGTTTAGTAGAAAAAATCCTTTTCATTTAAAGAATTTATAAGGATACTTTTTTAACATGGGTTTAAAAATAATTTTAATTAAATTATAAAAATATTTAATGTTATAAATTTCATTGGAATATTTTCATACGGAATTTGATATAAAAACGATTAAAATTTATTTACCTTGATTATTGTAAAATACAGTTCACTTATAGTTAAATTGAGCCAATATGGATCAAAAATGGACCAAAACCTTTCTAAATAAAATTGGATGGAAATATTTCCATATTATAATTCCCAATAGAGAATATAGGTTCATTTGTAATATCGTTCTTTGAAATGAATATTATTTTTTATTCTTTTGGGAATCTTCCATGTTGTATCCATTTGGATTCCTTTCCCCCACATATAGTAGGACACCAACAACCTTCACATATACACAAATACAAATACATCTAAATAATTAAAACCATGAAAATATCCATTAACAAAATTTATATCAATGTTCTAGATCTTCTGGTCCTCCAAAAATACCTACACTAGGGTGCTTAATAAGAGATCCAAAGGAGGTTCCTCTAAGCGAATGTAATTGTCTTCAATGACATATTTTTTATTTTTTCAGCTTTATTAAACTCTTATTAATTAAATATAATAAAACTAGTATTTAATAAATAATTATATTTGTTTGTTTCACTTTAATAACTTATATCCATCACCACTTCCATCAAATTTAAAATTAAACTAGCGATCGTGTGTATGTCGGACTACCACCTCACAGACTGATGTAGTTTGTTTTCAATAACCACCATTAAACACTATATATAACCATGTATTGAAAATATTTATATTATATTAATGAAATTAAAATAATTAATGAATTATTATCTTAATGTTACCTCCTTAAATTCCATTCTATGGGGAATAGAATAATGTTTCTCATGTGTATGGTAGACTACTGTCTCACAAAATGATGGGATTCATTCACACATTAAAAGGAATGTGATAAGGATGTTTTTAATGAAAATATGTGATATATATGACAGGTATTTTTTTGTGTTGGTTACACATTATTTACATTTTTTCTACAAAGATAATTAAAACAATATTAAGGCATACGTACGGCCTACTGTCTCCATGAATGGAGTATATCATCTTCTATTTATAAATTTAGGGTTTAATGTTAAGAAATTTATACGGAATATATTTGATATTTATAATGTTGTTATCATTCTAGCTATTACTTAACCATTATCAATGTATGAGTACTAAATATAACAAATCAAAACATTCACAAAAAACAAAGCAGTTATTGTCTATTATATGACTTTAACGTAGAAATGTTAATAAACGAGTAATAAAAGGTGATAAATAAATAATATATGGTGTGATATATATAATTATTTTTTTAATATTTTTATATTAATGAAATATTTATTAAATAGGTGGTTTGAACATGTGAAACGGAAGTCAAAACATATGGTTAGTGATTTCTGTCACACTTTCCTTATTTCTGAGAGACACATTCCATATTAAAAAACTATTTATTTTATGTTGTGTATACAGAACACCTGATTTTATTTTATTAATATTCCTATAAAATTTATTTTTATTTAAAAACCCATTTTTTGATCACTCTTTTAGGGGGTTTACAGTTCAAATTTCACCAAATTGATACGTGTTTTTCTCTAAATTTTCATTATTGGTACTCATGTTAAGTTATACACCTATTTATGATGCACTAACTGAGTCATGTACACCGCATTCATATATTCTATCATGATTTCTTATGGTATTCACTTTACCCCACATTTCCTCTTTCCAATGGTTTTAAACATTCACCACATTCATGGTGATGTCTGATCCATCATCGAAATTGGATGATGTGTTTCTTATTCATTATTCCATGCATTTCTCCTTCAAATTTTTCACCTAGTACGGTTATCCCTCATAGATGTCAGTTTTAGTTAATGAAACTCGTTCTCGATTCCATCTCTTTAGGGATGTTAGTTAATTATTATTCTTCTGTCTAGACATTTTATTGGGTCTTGGCAGGGTCGAAACCATTGCTTTAGAGAGTATTCACGTTGAGCATTAGTGGAATGTATGAATTTTGGAACACTATAACACCAAAATTATTCCTCATAAGAGGGATTATAAAAGGGGAAAACCCTAAGGTATACAATATTTTTCACATGGTATATTATTCAATAGAAATTTCCTCAAAGGCTTTCCTTAGGCATCACATGATTAACATGGGGTAGGTCATAGGTTTAACATCTTGAAGATACATTGATAGGGGGATTGATTAGAATGACCAATAGACGCAAACTAGAGAGGTGCACCCCAATGATGGGGATACCAAGAATATTTATCAGATGTGTGGATAAAAACGACCAATGAGAGAGGACTTGGGATAATTTTTCTCACAATGATAAGGTTCCACACCATGAAGTATCATTTGGAAACATATAAGGGAAGATCAGAGTGGTGCATCCCAATGAGGGTTTAGCATAGAAAGTTTACTAGAAGGATGGATCACAACGCCCAATGAGAGAGGAACCATGATGGTGGGTCTCATAATGTTATGGTTTCACACCATGAAGACTGATTTGGACACTACTAATGGAAGATCAAAGAGGTTCACCCTAATGAGAGGGACCCCCGTGGATTACCATTGACCGAGATTGAACCTGATGTAGGATTTCTATATACCTAATGATAGAAATCAAACCCCATATAGTTATACGGGTGTTGTGGGGCGAAATCATGGATACATAACAACATAATATGATTTCTATTGGTTGGATGGTGTGGATTAAATGGGTATTAGGCACTAAGACTTCCCAAGTTCCACTAAGAGCAGCGATCAGGTGAATGGGGCTTACACAATGAGATGAACTAAATTGATGACATGATCTCATCAATATATGAATAAAGTGATGGATGAATTGTTAGAGTAGAATGGAAAAAATATATTGAGTTTGATAGATATTGGGATTGTTCCTCCTGGAGGCTTCATATGTACCTTTTTTAGAAGGTAGGGATCCAAGTCCACGTAGTTTGGGATGGGGTGATGAGACACATAGGAAGGTGGAAAATGAGAATGAATCATATGGATTGTGACCTGAAGGATGTGAAACCTATGGGTTAGGTAATGATCCTCCCAATACATGTATTCTTGAGGAAAACACCAATCTGTTAGTGGATTATGGACTTGAACCTCAGAAAGCTTCCTATATACCATGTTTATAATATAGGGATCAAAGCCTGTGAAGTTTTGAGGAAGCATTGGGTCTTACGCACTAAGACAGACCCTTGGACTTGTTCGGGATTACATATGGGATAATTCTATCGGATGGAGTTTGGGGATGGGCCACCAAATTATGTGACCTGAATGGAAATGAAAAATGTGGTGGAATATCAATATCTTTTTAGGGAATGATGGTCTAGGGTAAATTTTGAATGGATGATTGATGAAGTCAGTGATGGAATATGTATCAGAACACCCAATGGAGGTGGTTCTATGGGTTCTCTCCCATAAATTTAATATGTCACATCATGAAGGTATATCCATATGTTGGAGCACTAGGTTATACCATTGGTTGAGATTGAACCTTGGGGGGGGGGGGCTCCAATATACCATTTTTAGAAGACATGGATAAAAAACCACATAGTTTGGAATGTGGGCATAAGGATTACTATTGGCAGGATAACTAAATGGATAATTTTATCATAGTCACTAATAACCTCTAATCCCACATGAATCATGCTCAATGTGAGAAACAAAAGGAATCAGGAAACTATGTGATCGTGTTGCAAATGACATTTCAGTGAGAGATGGTGTGTGGCTTACACGTTGGAGATTCCTAAAGCATATATCAATCCATGTGAGAAAGATATAATTTCATGTATGTAATATATAACTCCCATGGAGATGAGTTGGCATGGAAAAATATCTATGTGTGACATCCCATGTTCAATTCATGGGTTGACAGTATATTTTAATGTAATGTGATGAGGATGATGGTGCTGAGATATTTTAAATCTTATATCTTGGGTGGGGGACTCACTCCTACCCCATTGTACATACAAAACTATAACTCACTAAACCTTGGGGATGGTAGGAAACAATAATTATAGAAATTAATAGTGTTGAGGAGTAGTAGATAGTGGGGTCCATGTTATCATTGTTATATTGGAAATGAAAATCCTCTAGCATTCGTATACCGAAAACAAAGAGGTCAAACATTACAACATGGTACACCGAAACAGGGACCAATAAATCTCTATGTTCAAGCAAGGAGGGACATATATAAAATGGTCTTGTGATTTATAATTCCACACGAAGAGGGGCTTCACGAATCATTGATCCTTCATCGAGAACTAGATCGTCATAGAGGAATGGGATTCAAGAATCATGGGTACCCTTCCTTATAAAAAAGCCATGGCATTGTGGAACATTTCTTCATAAAGGATTAATGCTTCGTGAAGCCTCAAGTAACCCAAAGGTTCTTCTTCCTACATGAAAGGCATGTTCCTTCATGAAATAAATCCCTACCATAGGCAAAGGAATTTGGTAATAAGGGGAAGGGTGGATTGTGATTCTCTTGTACCTTGGGTGATCCATTTTATCACAGGTTTTTGGTGCTTAAAGACGTCACCAAATGTGTTCTTAAAAGTTGAAAGGTTAGGGTATCCACACTTTTGAGGTGGGGTATGCCATTTATTTAATGGAAATGGGTTCTCTCAATGATCAATGGTGTCCCATGATAGAAAGAGGTGCTTCATGAAAGGTGATGACTCCATCAGACATGCAGATCCATTCTTCAAATCCTTTAGCATTGTTGTAGAGGGTGTAAAAATTATTGGAGTTCATTCATATGTTTTGATTTTGGGATCCACATCGGGTCTTATCAATCCGTCCCTTTTTATGTTATTTGTTCCCATTGAGATTGAATTTCACCTTGAATGGTTGTGTACATCTTATATATATCCCATGGTAACCAATTATTTGAAAAAAGTTCCCCCATGATCATAAGGTGAGGCGATGGAAAGGAGTGTGGTATTCTAATGGTGAATTTATAAAAAATCGACGATCACAATGTTATCCCATAATGATGGGAACCTATTACACAAGAGGAAATAGTTAATGCAAAGATCAGTTGGATATTGGGATGTTAGGTCAACTTCATGGCTATAAATAGAGTCTGTTGGGCTCCTTATCCATAAATTATCATTGTGATCCTGAGAGAGTCTCTCTATGTGTGAAACTTTATTACCCTACAAAGGCCCTTTGTGAATCAATTATTCATACATGTGCTCTTTGAATGATATTTATATAATAGGGTAATAAAACATCCATTTATTCGTGAATCAAGAACATTACATTGAGGTTTTTGTGATATGGTGCTCTATGAACTCCCTTCATGAGTGGTCTTCATGAACAAGTTTTGAAAACACGACTATGTACCATATTTGATGGCTTCTCAAGAAGATTCTTGAGAGGTCCTTGATGATGCTACCCATAGAGAGAGAATATATTACCATATCATGATTGGGGAGTAAAACCAATTCCATTTGAACCAAAAATAATTATTCGAACTATTGTCAAAATTCTATAAGGAATCACCCCTCTAAAATACATTTTCATTATACGGCAGTTTTTTGATTTATTTATTCCACTAGTCAGTAGATATGAACTTGATCACAGGTTTAGAGGTATATCGGGGTATTACTAATGGCAGAGAGCTACCGATGGACATATCTGGAAGGATTACTCCACTATTATAGTATAATTTCACTATAACCATACTCATGAGTACAATGAGAAGGAACGGGTGGGTGATGTATCTCCACCACAATACAATAAAATCATCATGGTCGGCCTAATGATCCTAGAGAAGGGGAGGACCGATGACTGGAACCTATTCCATGGTGGAGACATTATAGAGTAATTTTCCTAAGCCTACTATGAATGTCCATCGTTTTTAGAATTTGGGGAATATTTGAGTTGGGTAGGCCTCTAAGAAGCATCATGGTCATCCCAATTCCATGTTTACCAAACATGGGACATCATGACTAAATTTCTTAGCAGATGGTCATCAAACACCAAAAAATTCCATTTTCTTCATGGGGAGATAAGTATTGTTCTCTGTAACCTCAATCATATATTTAGGTTCCCCATCCAGGGGGAATTATGATGAATTCCACCCTATGGAGAATGTGTGGGAGGATCATGAGAGGATTATATGTTCGAAAATGGTGATTATAGATCTCATGTCTGCTATAGATAAAGAGAAGAAGGCTATAAGGGTTTTTTTTAAATCAGTGGTATGTCTATTTCCCAAACTTCACAGGAGAGGAGACTGTTGAGGGGGATGTGGTACCCATGAAACTACTGATAGGGCCCCACAAATGTCTATGTCGTGCCCAAAGAGGGAAGGATCGCTCATACTGGTGGATATTATAGGATATCCAGTGGTAATAATGGGGATAAAACATCAATAGAATGCCTCAACCAGTAGTTATATTGGCCAGATTCTTTTTCCCCTTGATCTATGGATGGATGATTTTGGTAAGAGATGCACACATGGACGGTGAGAACAATCACAATTATCACTAATACAATACAATAAATGTGAAAACATAACAATCTAGGGGTCTCAGTGATGGAGAAATATTATAAGGTGCTTTAGCACGTCAATGAGGGGGAAAATATGTTGTGTGTGTGGGGCGGCTTCAGTTTCTTAATAGGTGGGTGGTATTACACATGGGATGATATGAATACTCGAATCCTATTTCCCCTCCTAAGATTAATCTTCTTCAAGTGATTAAAATAATTTTGTAGAGTTTTTCATTCAATTTAGATTTGATGAATGTGTTGAGTATCGCTAGCCAGGAAGATAGATTCACCATTCATATGTTCCCTCTATTGATGTGGTTGATAACTGATGATGGATCAAAGATCAAAGAGTATTGGGAATATCTCTTGGATTTATAAGGAAAAGGACTAGTGGAGAGGGGTGAATTTGAATCATGCTATAAAGCACACAACCCAACCCATTTTTTAAGGTAGTTTAGCGGCCTATGGAGACTGAATCTGAAGGTGTATCTAAGAGTACAACATGAGAATCATCCTTATGTGATGACAAAGATTTGGATCATGTTCACACGGGATGAAAAAAATTGTGGAACGAACTACCTCCACCCACTGATACATATGGGCTAGTTTATGATTATATAAAGATCTAGGAGGTTGTCCAACCAGTAAATAGGTTGAGGTAGTAGATCATTTGATCCAACGAAGGATTGGTCCCCGTACCTCACGAATGAGGCCAAACAGCACCAAGTGTGTATCATAGGTGAGGGTTTTGCTCTCATCATGATGATTTAACTACATTAGCGATTCCAAGGATCTTTGGATATTCATGGAACTAAGATGAAGGAAGAGAAGTTGAAACACCATGTCCAGCACTCCCATCCACGAAGACTCGTGTTGAAGGGGATCCCAGAAGGGGGTTCCATATGACATCCTCCTAGGATCCCTCGAAACAATTTTTTAATGTGGAAATTTGTGAAGACGCCTTCTGTACTGAAGCTTGGTAAGCCTGTGGTACGTATAAATAGTTTGGTGACAAATACAGGCTTTGGGATCATATGAACAGGGTTGGGATTCATTTGGTCAGGGTTGGATATGCTAAGGGAGGATTCCTTGCATCACAAGCATAGGGGGGCATGATTTGTGATGGAATTAGAGGATTTTGTACATTACTGGGGCACTATGGGTCTACTGACAGATCATGTGTGGGTGATACTAAACCTGAACTCCCCCCCATAATTAGTCAACAACAATGTTGATGGAGTGATACCCCTTTCCCAATGGATCGTATTGATCCTAGGGGAAATATTCCAATGAATAAATACCAATGGAGGATACCAAGGATGTAGCCTCGAAGGAATCCTATTAGGAAGAATTGAGGTTTCATCCTTGGGGAACATTTCATTGGAGGGATTCACTAAAGCTCTCTATGTAATCTTTAACTCATTCCCCAATGTTGACACTTTTCTCATGATTTATCTGGATTCTTTGACTGACATATGTTTTGTATAGGATAATCTTGCCTAAGAGATACCCAATTATGCGGATGTAGGTGTGGTTGTAGGCATAGAGGACCAAGCCCCATGACCTGTGTTCAGGTCAAAAGTATCTATAGGGACTAGTAGTGTAGGAGAGGCTAGTGTGGTCACCTTGGATCCTATGTATCCCTCATTAAATAATGGGAGTCCACATCACAGTATCCCAACAACGACTACATGAGAGTGTGATATGCCACCAGTCACCTTCTCTATGTTTTCCAAGATATAGAGCCACATCTATTGTTAGTGTATCAGGATAAATCACATGATTGTAGTCTAAAAGATACTAGTATTAGTGGGATATCTACAATGGTACACAGTTAGAGTTTCTGGAATTCTATTCAGTTTGGGAATTCCTTTCCATGAATAGTTACCCACTCAGCCTAACCAAGCCATGACTTCTCGTTTTTCCACTAGAGGGGAGACAGCTGGTGATAATCGGGATAATATCATCGAGGTGGGGTCAAATTTTGAATATAAAATTCAGGGTAAAAATCTAAACCCATATAACTTGATGTCATTTGATGATCCCACTGCCATATTCATGGTCTCATTTTCAGAGTACGAGCCTCCGGATCGTGAGGAGATGGACGAGTCTGATTTTGATGTCATTAAGGATAGTAGGGCCACCTAATGCTGGGTGCGGATGATGATCAAGATATTGATGAACAATACTACATAATTTCAATTGATAAGACAAATGGGATAAATTATCCACTGGTTCTGTAGTCTATGTGTTAGAGGGGTGGACATCCAAGGTCTACACATCATGATATGATACAATATCAATGTAAATATTTGGGAAAGAACTCAAAATTTGTACATTTCATGGGATTAATAGAACTTTGTTATCATCCTTAAGCTTCATGCAACTGAACAATAGATCTAGTTTCTGGATGGGAAGTTAAATGAGCATCCCTCCTTTTCTACCACTTAATCAGAACTAGTCACAAGATTGAGGTGACAGCTGAAAGAATCCCAAGAGTGGGTGAGAAATGTATCTTATCAAGTGTTTAATATCTGAAATGAGTAGGGTTGGATAAATATCAGGTTTTTTTAGCTCCATATATATGAAAATTTATAGTTAAGGGAGCTCAGGTGGTGATAGGGATCCTAGAAGCTATGTTCCATAGGGTGGCTGAGCTGAAGCACTCTATTAAAGGGAATGATCCATATGGTATGTGTTTTTTCAAACTCCTAAAACATAATTTCTTGTTTTCTTGTTTGAATTAATTGCATGTACCTATTTTTTCTTTCTTTAATTATCACTCTTCAATTATATCTACAAAACAACTAATGAAAAATATCTAAACTCATGTGGGTCATGCACGTTGTGTTTTATAATGGATGATCACATAATCGTTCACATTATATGAGAGTTTCGAATAATATTTTAAAGACTAAGGTCTGATGTTTTTGTCTAAGTACTTGATGTGTTCCATTCAAGAGAGGCTATGACAGGATAACAAGTCCCGAAAAAAAACTAACATACCTTTTCCCAACATGTTCTACTGAAAAAACAAGATAATAGTAGGGGGACAATAATTTATCTATGAAAAGGTGAATGAAATGTGTGAATTGCAATTCCCCAAATTTAGAACACAAATAGGATAGCATGCCTGTATAAGATAACTACATACCATGTTCAAAACACAGTATTAGTACCACTAGCCTCAAATGGGGATGAAAAAGAAATACGGTTGATCTTTGACCAGGATTCAAATACAGTACCTATTTCAAAATTACATCTGATACCTTTTCAAGAATTGGCCTAATATAGAAGGTGAGGTGATGCATCATAGGATATCCATTAGAGGGTCCCATCAGAAATAAAGTAGGATGAGGATCCAATTAATGGGAACACAATGTGTGGGCGTGGAGTGATGGATTGTTTGATAGGATTCCAACACTACTGAAATTATGACATTATGACTTAAATAACATTGGTGTAAGGGTATTGGTCTAAAAAAGATCAAACCCATAATTCAGGAATAAACACTCGGGTGAGGTCCTATAATTCTTTTCAAGTTCACATCTTGCAAATGAGGATTATGAACACGTAGTTTAACAACATGTGGTGGGGGCTATGCACAATGTAGTTTTGTGTCAGGTGATCCGGACATGTCCCACACATTAAAATCATGTGACAGGGGCATTACATTGTGTTTTAGTTCATACTACATAGACAGTATAAATTCATATTTTTAGTATAATTATGTGACACAAATTAATTTAGACCAATGTGAATGATCCAAAAGGGGCTAATATACCACATATATATCATGAAACAAATAATAAGAAAAATTACGAAAAGCCGGTATACATGGTGTGGATGAGTGACAAGCCTGACACACCAAACGTTCCATGTGGGGGCTCTTATATTGAAGACATTGAGTTTGGACCACAACAAATTGTTCAAATTAATGTTGCTCAGACTATATTATGTCCATTCCTAATGTAATTGTGTGGCATGGGGGAAAGAAACTCGGTGTGAATTAACCCCAAGAGTATTTCTCACCACACGTGTATTATGAAAAAGATAGTAAGATCGAACATGCAATATAACAAGTGGAATATTGTGTTGAATCTCTTATTTTATGGTCATATAGTTTGGACTATGGAAATAAATTTAATGTCATGTTGCTCAGATAAAGGAAAAATGTTCATTCTAGGGGAATTCATGCAAAAGATAAGATATATAACCTAACATGAATTAGGACGATGAGGCTCACATATTATACACACACCTTAAGATGGAATACGTGATGTTTAAGGACATAGTTCATAGACTATATATGAGGTCAATGGTCTAAAAATTTAATTAACCTACGGTTTTTCCCGAAAAAACTGTCCTAGATTCCCTACATATCCCATTAGAATGTGAATCAAGTAACACGTAGTTCTAAAACAGGTCATGGTGGGAGAATGAAACATGTGGGTGTAATCCATTCTAGCAGGGATTTTGACATGTCCCACAATTATTTTAATTTATCCCGAATATTATTATGGTGAGAAAATATTTTAAAGTCATGTTTTTATATATTAACCCTTAGTTTAATATTATAGAGATTGGACCAAGAGGAATAATATCTCAAATGTATATGTGTGGTGCAATGTTATGATAAACCTGATGTGAATGAGGACCACTGAGGACCACAAAACACACATTCTAGGATAAGCCAATATAGAGGTCAAATTTATATGTTCCATACATACGTGTCTAGTTTAAGGTCACAGAGCTCAAACCATGAGAGTGATCCAAGAGAAATAATTCCAAGGTCAAGGAATAAGAAATTATTCATGAATAAGGAAAAATAGGCTCCCACACACAACATATGTATCTTAGAGGTACGTCACATGATGTTTAAAGTTGTGTTTCCCTGAATGAGCTCACAGTTGAAGGTTTTGGATTTCAGACTTGAGTGACACTACATAAATTAAGGGAAATATCGCATCTGGTCCTATAGGTAATTGATTGGGCATCACTACCTATCACATATGGATGGTAATAAATTCATGAGTAGTTATAGAGAATCCATTATATTTAAAATCATGTGGTGAGAAAAATGTTGAACTGTCATGAAAGGGGGGAATGTTATGGCTGGACTAGGAATTGAGGGTTAGGGAGTCACAATATATCCTATACAGATAGGAATCATGCCACTTGTAGTTCTTGATGAAAATTTTCCCACGTGTAAGTATGAACCATGCACAGTGATGGAGAAGGAATCACATTTTTTGTTCTCCTTTTTTTGTGAAGCGTTTGGACTAAGATGGAATGTTCAGGTTTCACTACCTACCCTATGTATAAAGGAATCAATCCATATGTAGATTATGAATGGTGGCATGATATACGTACAGTACCAATGCTTAGGTACAATTTGGAGATGACACCACAATGTTTTGTCATTTATTTTAACGTGTCCATGAGGAAGATACTTCAATTTAAGGCTGTGTGATAGGAACATTCCTTGGATTTTATCATCATGTGATAAGGATTAATTTTGGGGGATGTCAATCACATAAGGGATGTTTATTGAATGTAAAAATAACCCAAAGTTAAAACGGACCAAGGAGTCCCACACTACACCACACACTCCCAAGAGAAAACTCAAAGAAAAGGGTAGAACATGTGAAATTAAGGTTATACCCAAAAATAAATTATTTTGGAATTCCTATATATCCCATAAGGATGGGAATCAAGCCATACGAAGTCCCTAATTAAAGTAAAGTATTATATGGGTTCCATAAGGGACATCCCCTCTAATTATAACATCATGATATCATTATTTAGTTTAGAGTAATATAGACATGTATTTATCATTCTTATTTTATGGTCATAGAATTTGGACTAGTGAAAAGTTGGTTTCTCTAATGGATATGTGCATTGTCAAGGAATGAAAATCTTGAAATGAGTGTCGATCAAGGAGGCCCAATTACACAATACAAATTCTTTATAGAACAAAGGATAAGCTCTTAGTTTATGGTTCTAGTGTTTAGACCATAGGGTATCCGATTTTAATATCATAGAGTTTGGACCATGACATTTTGAAGCTCCACTATGTGGGTTAAAACCTTAACAAGACTCTTAAGCCCACCTGAGTCATTCTCAGTATTGGAAATAATTAGTGATGTTTCACTATCACATGTAGAAGAATATAAAAAGGGTGAGTAAATTATGGGATGAGCATGTCCTGATGATACCAACATTCCCACACAAAGTGTGCAGATTCATGAGGGGAAATACCTAGGATGTTAGAGTTCCCCTAGAACAAAGGGAGGTGGGAAGGATGTAAACAAAAACATACATGGTCCAAATTGTGGAAGGGGTGACTAATGGGACGAACCATGGTTAACCAGGTACACTATATAAGATCAGAAACCTCACCAGTCGTTGGTGGGGATTGAAAACATATAATCAATTGTTTAACTAGTTTGAAACACATGATCAACTTTTTTTTCAAAGATCCATTAGGTAATTAACCTAGGACGAGAGTTTAAGTGAAGTTGCATGATACAATCACCATTTGGGGGTCTTTCTAGATGTTAAAGATGGTGAAAATCTAAATCTAGAGAGAAACTATGTATGAATATGTGTCGATGAAGTGCATGAGTTGAACTTGACACTATAATCCTCGCACTCCTGTGCATTTGAGAATGTTAGTTATATGACCCTACTAAATTCAGGATAAACCTCATGTTATCAAAAATAGTTTAAGGTCTTATTTTTTGGACCAAGGGATCATAGATTGAGGTCATATATTATGTATCATAAGCACCCAATTTAACATCACGTGCTTGGGATGTATCTATGCAATTCAACTCCATGCATTAAGGATGAGATTTAAAGCATTTTATTTTCATGAAAATATGAAATTGGTGATAAAGAGGTATCCTAAAGGGGAATAACATGGTACAGAAAATAACCCTACATGAATGAGGATAAATAATTTCCATGTCTCACAAAAAACTCTCAAAGGGATACTCATTCAAAAGGGAAATTTTTTTGTGATCTTATAGTTGGGACCAAAGATAAAATATTTTCTAGTCACTAAATATCCAATGAGAATGGGAATCAAACCAAAAATAGTTCTTGAGTAAGGTATGGTAGATTGATGATTCTAGGGGAATTTTTATACCAAGAAATAACAATGACCCTACATAATTTAACGCCGTGTATCTAAGAATCGAAGGAAGATATGTCAATCCAGAAAGACATGTGGGAACGGAAGGAATAAACCACTGTGATGGAGGTTGTGGAGGACTGAACCAATCCTCATGATCTTGAGGAGATTCAAATATAGTTTAGAGTCATTGTGTTTTAACTATGAGGTGAAGCGAAAATATTTGGAGTGACATCACCCCACATGATTGAGGCCAAATATCCCTGACATGAAACTACATATTCACATGAAAAACTTTCACATACATTAAATTAATAAGGCTTGAACTAAGATGTGGGTATCCAAGAAAGGGGATATGTATAGAGAATTAGAAACAACCCAATGTGATTGAGGATCAATGGAGGTCCATTCCCCATGAAATATTTTCAAGGAAAATTAACACATTGTTTAAATTCATAAGTCTTGGACGTGGATTAAATTTTTAGCATCATGTGATTAGCACGTTCATAACAATCCTATTAAGGTCAAGAAAAAGGGACAATCAATGTCGTGCAGTGTAGTGTTCAGAAACTGAGATGATGAAAACACATTTTAACATCATACAGTAATGACATGGGTTGATTTAATGTTTATCATCATGAAACTAGAATGATGAAACATTGTTTAATTCCATGTTGTAAGTAAGAGTTTGTCATGTTTATTGCCACGGGTTATGGACGGTGATGCAAATAGTTTAGGAACATGTTTCCATAAAAATTATCCCCTTTATGTGAAGTATTATATATGTAACTTGGAATTGGTTAGAGGAGTGACGTGTTCCCCAACCATGGTGACCAAAGAATACACACTATTTTGATAAACCGTGTGAATGATATAAGGACAAGTCCATTTGGGCTCCAACATCAGTGGATTCTTATTATGTATCATTGGTGTACTCATAGAATGTATCATATGACCATGGAGGAATGAGTGATGGTTCACTATCTTATTGAATTCTCTAGATATCTTGTTTTGGTGCCACTCTATATTGTACAGGGCCTAGAGCTTATTCTCATTGAGGGATTCCAGTTCATGTATGTAGACCACTTCAACTTTATTTGATAACTTTTGATCATGGATAGTGGTGTAGAGTGATGGAAAATAAATCCTGATGGGAAAGACTTCCTCTCTTCCATAAATGATAGAATCTGGAGTACCCTAAGTGTAATTTTAGGTCATCGTCTAATAAGCTTAAAGAGCATTGGGGAGCTTGCATATCAACTATTCTTATTCTGACCCACCATCTTCTTAAAAATATAAGCGAGGGTATGTTGATTTCATAGATCATCCCATTCTCTTGAGCATGGTATTAGGAAGTATGGTTGTGCTAAATGTTGTAGTTGGAGTACAACTTCTTCAACTCAGCTACTCGGAAGATTATGTTGTTATTGCTGAGAACTGCGTGAGGGACTTCGAATCAGTTGATGCTATGGGAGAACATGAATTGAGAAACCAATTAGGACTTGAATTTCTTTAAAGGAATAAACTCTACCCACATGGATAATAAATCTATTGTAGTCATAATAAACTAGCACTGGTGAGAATTTTCTCATGGATATGGTCCCATAATATTGATCCCCCGTACTAAAAAGGGCCCATGTTTATTGGTAATATATAGGGGCTCTAGATGTTGATTCACAATGCTGGAATAAATATGAAATACATATAACCTCTTGGAGAACATGATACAGTCATGGATCATGGTGGGATAGAAGTATCCCAACTATCAAATCTTGTGGGAGATCTTCAAACTAGCCGGATGGGCAACATATGACCCAGCCTAAACATCATGCATATCCAAGGGAATATCATCTCTTTGAATGATGTGGAGGATAATTCCATTATAAATAAATTAGTAGAGGTTCTTTTTGAGGTTGGATCCACTATGGAGGGTGAAATTAACTGCATTCTGATGAATTCCCTCAAGTTACACTCTTTTCAGTTGTATATTTTCATACAAAACATACTAGATTAAATCAGTCGTCCAAGTAGGGGTCTATTCATCTTTGGGGAAATCTATAGGTCATGATGTGTAAGTAATGAATATAAGATGATTTACCAACTGGATTTTGTTGTCATCAGAACTGATAGGGGCGATGAATCTTCAATGCGCCACATGAATGAATAAATCATCTTGGTCAGGAAATGCAAGAGAAGTGTATGGAATTTCCATGGAATCATCTTAAATATTATGTGATAGAGGAACAAGAATGACCTATGAATGATAAGGGCACTATGCCATCATATTTCTATCATTTCTGAGAATGAGAATGAGCTATGTCTTCTTGAAGATATTGTCACTATTGATCTGCTTGTTAACTACCTCAATATCCTCTTTCCCATGCAAGCGGGAAAATCAAATCTTGAGTGATAGATTGAGACCAATGATGAGATCCTAATACTTTTTGGAATTTTTAGTGTATCCTTCTAATATAAAGAATTAATATGGTAGAATAGAATCTCTAGGCATGATAATATAAATCCCCATGACAACTCTGTTGAATACGGGATCATTGAGCCTTCTGCTAATCTGGCTTAGGGAGACCCGATTTAAATAAATTGTTCAACATGGTATATCCTCTTATACTGAGTCAATAGACTCATCTAGAAAATAAAAATCTCGAGGTGTTTCTTTGAGGGAGGATAAGATCCCAAAAATTTTTCCAACACTTGACCCATGATAACCGTCTCTGAAATGAATGTGATATCGAACTGCCGAAGATTCAGCTCATATCAATCTAACCATCCTGTAAACATTGGGTGGCACAAAATTTACTTTATAAGATCCATTTGTGACACTAGTGGTATCTCATGATACTTCAAATAGAGCCACAACTTATTCACTATCAAACCATTGTGATACATCTCTTTTAGATGAGATAATATCTGGTATGTGTATATATGGGAATGTGATCGAGATATTACAAATTGTTCTCTGCACCTTCATTGTACATCAAATTTATTAAGGTACTAAGATATCATTCTATAGTGGTCCCGTATTGGAACAATTAATTCCAAGTAGAAAATACCAATTGATATTCTCAAAATCATTCTCTCAATATTTATCCCATTGGTAGAAAATTCCATTTTTAATAATCCAGGAAATTGGCATACACATTCAAGAAATATTATTGATAAATTGTATTATAGATTTCATGTGGAAATGAAGGCATCTGAGATCCTAAAGTTCTTATAGAGGATGAATCATGCTAATGGATTTGATCTTCTCTAGGTCAATCATGATTCCTCTATATCATACAATGAAGTTGAGAATCATTCCACTGGTCACCTCAATAATGCATTTCAAGGTGTTTATCTTCAACCACCTAAAGTGAAGTAAGACAAACACTTTCTCAATATCTCTGAGATGGTCTTAACATAAACATGATTTGTCCCATAAATCATCCATGAACCATTCCTCTAACGTCCAAAGGATTGTCTTGATGATGTGGTGCATAGAAATTTGGAAGGTTTCTCCTGCATTCTTCATAAAAAAAATACATCATCTAATTGAAGAAATTACATTGAGGCACTGTAAAGGTAGTAAAATCATTGTCTTTAGAGGACACCTAGATTTGGTTGTAACTATAATACCCATCACTAAAAAAGTGTCAGAATCCCAGGTCTTACATCAATCAAAAACTATGTCACTAGAAGGGTAATAGCATCATTCAGGTATTGGTAGTTATGATGCTGGAAGTTATTAAAAATTGGTAGAAGTCTGTTTTTCTTCATGATTTGGATGATGTGGGATAGACACATGGGGTACAAAAAATATCTGATGAAGCTGACATTGATAATATTGTCATCTTGGGCCTCAATCGTGGCATCGTCAGATGGGTACATCATCTATTAGGTATCTTGAACATACAATGGCCCACATGCAGACCCAGATGGTGGAAAATGACTAGAGGGTCCAAACATAGCTTCTCATCATAGCTTTAAGAAAAATAATCATCATGTTGCATAATGAATTCCACATAATATTGGTATTCCTCTAAAGGCATGGGTTCACTAACCATCATTGGAATGATATCTTCCTCGAAACCACGAATTTCTAGGGAAATATCTCATCAATGGTGGTGGAAATGAAATCCTCAAATAGAGGGAAAGCGTCTTTCAAATCATCTCCATTGTATGAGGTAGTTCCATTGGGAATAGGTTCTTCTTCTTTGCTAACTAATTCTGGAGGAACAATGGTTCTATCATGACCGACATTGGAAAATTCATTGGGAGACTTCTACACTACTACAATCCAAGTGATAATGGTTTTTGAGACAATTCCATAAATCCTATGACAAATGGGTCCATTATTTATGTTATAGAGATGTTGATGGTCAGTTTGTGATGGTTAACCCAGCTCGGGGAAACATGCATGTCTATAGAGTAGCTACATCAATGGTGTGAACATCTCGATACTTGACAGGAGTAGTGGTTCTATTATTACTCAACAATGACTCATGTAAGAACATGAGGTAATTTTCTAACATTCCTTGAATGGGGCATGTCACCTTATCCACTAAGAAATGAAAAACTAGTTCACCATGTCTAGAATCGTAGCTTCCAACAAGTGAATAGGGAGGAAAATGTGTCATACATGTTTTCCCATGGGTCACCCATGATGAATGTGCGCACAATCTCATTGATATATTCATGATTATCCTTTCTCGGGTAGTAATCCATGTCTGTATGGAAATCATCATAAGATGAAAATGGAGAAGAGTCACCTTGGAGAAATCCTACTCAGCCATTGAGGAAGTTCATACGATACTGGTGGACAGAGGAAGCGACTACAATGTACAGATGTAGCCATGACCAACACATCAGTGTGTTGTAGTCAGTGTCCTATAATACAACCATGAACATTATGTCTTCTATCAGACTAATTAATTGGATAACTAAATTAATTAGGACACCTGGTCTATTTTATGTCATATCATATCCCTAAATCATCAGGTCAGAGGGGTCCAAATCTACTTCAGTGAGTGATAAATCATGGATCATCCATGTCGGGAAGAGATTGGTCATAGAACATGTGTCTACAAGATGGTGACAGGCCTCTATGGCATTGAACTATTCCGTTATATATAGTTGGTTGATTTTCCCATTCATGAAAGAAATCTCATCTTCTCCAAATGAAGGGATTAAATCCTAGAATTCTGAATGCTCGACGTCCACTACTTAGAAAGACCAAATTTAAGAATCCTCAATTTTAAAATGGAGTGTAATTTTCAAGGATTATATAAGGTATTACTATATCTCTTATGATAGATGGAGGGCCTCAAGGATAAATATTTTGGTAGGAATTATGTAGATTTTCATAAAAACATCATACTTCCCTGCTAGACACACATTTCTTCCCATAGGAGGATTATATATGGAAGGAAGCATGATGGTAATTATGGGTGTAACCACATGAATCCATCTAGTACTAACAACACTCTTCTAATTATAAAAGCTACCAAAAATCACCACTGATTGACTGTCAGCTGACTGAGGCCCTACTAAATGTTGTTCTTCTCGATACAACCACTGCATTTATGGATAGTCAACGATAATGAGAAACAATGGTGGTGGATCTAGAGGACTAGCCTTGAAGTATTGTTCATGTTGAGATCTGTTCAACGCCTATTGTTGGGTCTCGATGGCATGCATGGTTTGGATTAGAGTTCCAAATCGAGCATTCCCATAACATTCTTGTTTAGTGTTTCTTATTTGATGGTGTCGATCAGGAACATTTAGTGGGATCTCCTAAAACTCCTAATCTTTTTTTAATATGTAATGACCCACCAATTCGATGTTATTCACAAACTCACGATCCTATTAATCATTAGAGGATTATTCTTGTACGGAATCTATCTTTGGTGTGATACCCATCTCTGGAACTATTATGTCACCAAGAATACTGGAAGCTTTGATGCCGGTGGAGAACTTTTCATTCCTTCGCATCATCGATGCCTACTCCTCTACGATGTCAAGGGTTGAGAGGAAAATGAAAAAACCAAAGATGGATAAGGAAAAACAACTTTAGGAGGATTTGGCTAGCCAAGATGGGCACAGATGAAGCAATGTGCATGAGAAACTACACTTTGATCCATCTAGTAATCATAATTCTGAGTCTGATTGCTAGATACTTTCTTTCATTCATCAGAAACATCACATTCACTATCAGTCTTGGAAGATATATGTGCTACATGGGTTTGGATTTCACCCATCCAAATCACATCGTTATTTATCTAATATTGGAGCGAGTCCTTAATCATATATCACTGATTGTTATTATGTCCATGAAACCTCCAGTGATGATAGTAGTCTGGGAAATTAGTGAGTTTGGAATCATAAGGCTTTCCACATTTGGGGAGATTCATGGATCGTTAATAATGAGTGCTGTGGAAATAACTAGGAATCATGTCCTCTAATATGGAATAGGTTTGGATTCTCCTACGAAGAGGGTAAACCCTGGGAGATGGATTTTTCCAAGGATGTAGAGGCAGATAAAGAGTTGGAAACACATTATCTTGTCTTGGTGGTGGTTCCTTCCATGGAGGTGCTTTCCAATTCTAAGGGTAATGATTTGGAAATTTCTGAGGCTACTTTCCTCAATGGGGTGGTTCCTAGAATGGTTCTGTTGGAAATTACTCTAGTAGTACTAGGGAATCTACCTGCACTGTATAGGCAGTATATATCATGTTGGCTCTTCTTGCAGGGGATGGAGGCAAGAAAGGATGTTACTTCTTTCCTAGCTACAATAATTTCTCTAGGTGTTGTGTCTTGTCATATAAATCATGGGTTCTACTAGGGAGGTTTTGAGTTTAGATGGTGGGGACTAATTAACCATTGACATTACCTACACCCACTGTTAACAGTTTCTCTTGAGTTAGCAGCATGTCAAGCGAGTATATGAAACTTTCAACATGAAAATGAAGACTGCGATGCACACATCTATCTAGTTCATGTACATGAAAAGGATGTAAATTCTCTCCTTGATCATGGTGGACTGAATTGGTAGAGAAACTACCTATAATGTTCTTCCCAGTAGTTGATACACCCAATGGGTTATAGGTTGTACCATAAAAATTTCATCCCTTCCAAGTTCTGAATGAAACATCTGATCATGGCTACATATTAATGCTCAATGGTTCCCTAAATAGGCCCACACATTGACATGATGGGGGCCAGATACAGCAATAGGTCAGACATCCCATTGAAGTGGGTGAAATTTGGTTTCCTAAAATTTGGGGTTCCTCGCATGTCATCAACCCATGATGGATAAATATTTCTGTCTGGTGGGATAACAATCAATATCATTTCCAATGCATCAAACTAATAAGTGAGAGAAGATATCATATCATCCTAGTGCAGGTTCCTATCTGGTTTAGGATTCCTGACCACTGGGGAATTTATGGAATTATAAAAAATGATTGTGAGGTCTGGAAGTATGGGGAATGATCTATAGAGTGGCTTGTGGTGTGGATTGAATTGGATTCTAAGATGGATTCTCCTGCAACTCAGACAGATTCTGTGATTCAAACCATGATCTGTATCTTTAGTCCCTAGCCTCTACTCTGTTTGGTGGTGCGTGATCATTAGACTTGAGTAGGGGAAATTGGACCAGAATGATCAGCAGCTAACCCAACTAATCCAGTGGAGGAGGAGCATGATCTTATTGGGGATCACCATAATATGGACATCGCTCAGCAAGGAGATCATTGATGATCTGATGATGATATGAAATATTATGTCATATAACAATGTTTAAGGGATCATCCTATGACTATTGTGAGATATCATGTAGGTCAATGGTCTTGAGCAATCCCTTGCCCTTGTGAATATTATTACTAATAATAAATAATTCGGAAGACTTTTATAGGAAAAGAGTCTACCACTGAGGGAGATTTATAATATGTGTTGGGTCCATTATATGTTGTTCTACTCCACTACGTTGATTCCCATCATTGGACATTATACGGATATCACTACCTTTGGGAAATGTGACCTCAGTCATATTCACCATGACAACAACATTTATTTTCTCAATGTCTCCCAGTAAATCTGGTTGTCTCTTGATGGGACTGAATTCTAGAGAGGTATACTACCCCCAACCATGTACTTACATGTGTGGGGACACATCTCCAAATATTCATTGGATCATTTTTGAAGCTTTGGATAAATCGATATTGAAGGATCAGATGGTAACTCGGTGACATAAGATGATGCACCATTGGATGTTCTGGTAGCTCTTCCATGCATCATTGCTGGCCGACATCATCAATGTTTTATTAATAGTATGGGTAGAACAACTGATGGTTAATTAGGCATAATTGAATCACCCACATGGTCTAGAAAAATAAAATAATCTATTAATCAGTGATGGAATCTAGAATTTCGATGTTGGGGAATTCAATCAACCAAAATATTTTTCATATATGGTCGGTGACGAGTGCGTAGAAAATGTTTCCCTACCTATAAGTGAGACCCAAATCATGGATTCACATGTCTTTGATCAGAACTTGTTGAGATGTTGGAAACAACACATATTTTGGCTATTGTGGTGGTGGACCTTCCAGTGAAGATATTGTTTCATGATATGACCAATCACTTAACATTGTATCATCTATTAGAGGAATTGCTGACTATATCATGACATCCCCTTAGGATGAGATACTAACCACAGCTTCATGTGTGATGGATGTGTCATTTATCTGAGGGTCCAATGGGCACTAACGGTCTATAATAACCCAAAAATACTCTTATGATCCTATTTTGTGGAATAGAATGATGCTTGTGATGAAGGAGATGTATGTACCGTGATACCTTTGAAGGGTTCCAAATAATCCTTCGCATGAATATATATTTGATGGGATTTAGGGATCTAGTGGATCTCAACTTCTAGAATTATGATCATAACCCTTCTGTTTTAGGCCCCAATATATATTATTGGAGACTAGGGGGAAGGCTCCATAACTAGGTCCCATTCATCTTCATAATCAGAGAATAGAACCTGATTCACAAAAACCTAGAACCACCCATAGTTATTCCTTTAGAATCAATGGTTTTATCTTTTTCCTTGGGATGGTTTTCAAGAGCAGGGACCTTTTTCATCATGGGTAGAACATTCATGTTGCTGGATGATTGAATAGCGATGAACTCTTCTTTGGTGAGCTGGGGTGAAACGGAAACCTAGGCATATTTCAATTGGGATTTAGAGAGGACCTCTATATTGTCCATTAGACATGTTAGGAGGACCTCACATTGATTTTTATTTTGGACACACCAATGACATAAGTATCAGTTAACTCTAGAGAAGCGAACACCTCCACACTGGTTGTGGGTGTCACTTGGAGGAACTTCACTTAGCTAGTTTTTAATGTAGTAGGGAGGACCTCAAATGAAGTGATTGAGGACATGGTGAGGACATCCATGTCTATTATTAGTGGAATGGGGAGGACCTCTACTTTGATGTGTCGAGGTTTGAGGAGGACCTTTTCCCTGATCAAACTCAATATGGAGAGGAACTCTATTCTGAACAACAAATTTATAGGGAGGATCTTCGTGTTGATCATGGATGAAGTGGGGAGGACTCCACTTTTTTTATTTCTGGATTAGGGAGGATCACTACTACAGTTGGGGATGGTTTGAGAAAGAGATTCACATTACTAGTCAGAGACGCAGGGTTGACCTCCATATTTGGAATCATAAGAAAAATGATGACTCCTATATTGAACATTAGTGATTCAGGAGGGACCATTACCATGGTATATGTTTAGAACATGTATTGGACCTCTATGTTGGTTGTGAGATTGTGGAGGACCTCTACTCTGGATGGTGACTGAATGGGTATGGATTTTTTTCTGACTTTCATCACCACGAACTAGCCTGTACTGGTAGATTGGGATTTTAGTGGCTCCCAGAGTCAGTCAAAAATTATTGTGAGGCTATTGAGGGATCAATCCCAATTGGTTTCCAAGAAGTTCATTAGATAATGTAGAAGGGACTTGGTGGAGTGATCTAGGGGTGGAATGGGCCATATGAGATGTTGAAGATGACCCCCCTAACTGGAATTATCCTATGATAGGGACTAACATTGTTATTAGGTGAGTCAAACTGGGGTTGGAAGAGTTGGGGAATTGTCAACATATTCCCTAGAATGAATAACTAGTTTTTTGGGGCCATGATGCGGCCTGCTGGGATCCCACCTTAGCATCTCTTGGGTAGTAGTTGTCACTAGGATTACTCTGGAAACCCCTAACGTCTAATTTTAGGGGAGTGAGTTGATAGAGAGATCTGATTATAATCTTATAAAGTAGTTCAATATAAGAGTTCGGACAAGCGGCTCACTGTGCAGCCCCTTTGGATAGTAGTGACAGAAAGGCCCAAAATCTTCTAGGTCCTTCTGATCCATGTCCCATGAGGGAATGGTTCACTCATTCTTATACCGTCATATGAGGGAGTCCATCACCCTACTATGGATGATCTCATATGGTGATATAGAAAATGGGAACCTAGTAGATAATGAATTCTTGCATGTCGTGGCAGAGGTGAGGTCACACGAAATTACTACATCAACATCTCCACTACCCCTTTATTGGTGGGAACTAGATGAGCGGTATCCTATAGGATGGTTCCAATAATGAAATATGATTTAGATATTAGTATAGATTCATGTAAATCAATTACTAATTCCCCACCATCCCAAAATATTCCATGGATGGAGAGAAACATACACACTAAAAATGCTTCAAATGGGGATGCCCAATTTTCAACATCCCAAACTGATAGGGAGTTCTACACCGAGACCACTATTTTTTAAGTGGGACCTAGTCTTGGATATCTACATCTAGATACATGGTAGTATTTTGGACTAATGAATTTAATAGTAGTAGTCCCATCAATGTTGAAAATAGTTTCTCATTGGGTTCAACATTTATGTTTTTGAGACTTTCTCTAAGGTGTATCCATCGTACTCTTCATTGTTGTCATGAATTCTATTGCCAATAATTGTACCATTTATTCAATATTTTCAAAGGCGATAATCATTCATCACTTTATTTTTGATGTAAAATACTTGTTTGAAATGGTATGATTGGATTTTGGTGCCTTGTTCGATGGATTTCGTCTTGAAATTCATCACATAGTGTGGGTTCCCCTCTTAGATTTGAGACGCAGTTCATGAAACTCATTCATGGTTCCATCACATTGTGGATGCTGGTTAATTTCACCACTTATTTCTAGACGTTACAAGGGTTATTGTATGTGTATAATCCATTTATTGGATAGTAGTCAGATTGACCATATGTTTCATATCTGGACACTAGAACACTGAAACACATGTATTCTACCTCATAAGAGGAATTCTGAGGTGCGCTGAAGCTAAGGAATCTCACATCAGTCACATGGTATCTTATTCCATAGACAGGTCTTACAAAAGTTTCCTTAGGAATCCCATGTTTAACACATCTTAGGTGGTTTTTTTACCATCTTGTGGAGATGGTGAGAGGGAGGCTTATAAGGACCCCACATGGAGGCACACCAGACAGGTCCACCCTAATGAGGGGGATGCCTGGAATGTTTACAAAATAGATGGATTAGAATGCCCAATGAGAGTGTCCACAAGACAGTGCAAATCATAAGGATAATGTTTTACACTGCCACAATTGATCGGGACACCACTGAGGTAGGATCAATCATGCTCACTGAATGAGTGGGATTCTTAGAATGTTTAACTGATGGATGGGTTAGAATTCCAATTGATTGTAGACCCAGGGTGGTTCATATCATAATTGGAATATTTCACACCATGAATAATTATATGGACACAACTAAGGGAGGATCTGATAGGTTCACCGCAATGAGTGGACACAATGGTTTACCATTGACTCGTATTAAGCCTGAGTGGGGATTTAATTGTACCCTGAGATCAGGATCAAAACCCGTGTAGTTTGAAGGGATGATATGGAGATTAAGAAATATTAATTACCAACATATGATTATTTAGATTGATTGGATGTTGAGGATTTTATAGGGATTACATATTAAAACATCCCTGGTGCCACTGAGAGCAGCAATGGGAAAATGGGGATTATGTGCTCAGACGAACCATATGGATGACATGATCCCACTAGGATATGAGTGAGGTTATGGATGAGGTGTTAGTGTGGAAAGGTATAAATAGTTGGAGTGTGAGAAATATAGGTCTTGAATCCCATGGTTTATTCCTATGTACTCTATTTAGAAGATACAGATTGAATTCCTCATAGTGTGGGAAGGGGCGACATGACACTTAAGAAGGTGCCAGTGAGAATGGAGCATATGGATGGGGACCTGATGGAAGGCTAACATCTAGGCTTGAGTATGATCCTCCAGAGATATGGATACTCGAGTAAAAGATCAAAATGAAAAATGGTTTATGGGATTGAACCTCATGAAGGCTTTCTAAAGGTCTAGTTTAAAATATAGGGACCAATGACCATGTAGTTTCGAGGAAGCAGTGGGGATTACAAATCGAGAATCCAATTATACATGTTGGGGATTACTCATGGGAGCATCCAATTGGATGGGTAATGAGGCTAGGCCACCTAAAGCGTCATCTCAGGTGGAAATGGTTATTGTAGTTAAACATCAATATCTTATAGGGGCATGGCAGACTAGGGTAAAATTAGGATGGATGATGGACGAAGTGGGTGATGGTGGATGGATCAAAACATTCCATGGAGATGGAACTAGGGGATGTTTCCCATAAAGTAAATAGGTCACATCATGAGGTTACATCCTCAAGAGGGATCACCTGGGTTTACCATGGGTTTGAGTTGAACCACGCGGAGGATTCCTATATAAGCAGTTTAAAAGAAAAAGATCAAAACCTGTATAGTTTGGAATGAGGGGCATGAGGATTACTCCAGGTGTGACGCCTGGATGTAAAAGGGTTTCACGGTCAATAATTGTAATAACCCAAGATTTTAGGAGAGTTATTCTTTTTAATTTCATTGTTTCCTTGTGTTATACGCTACACCATGATTATCTTGTGCTATACGCAACACCATATTATCTTGAAGTATACACAACACTATTCTTGGATTGTGTTACACACAATTTCAAGTTCGTTTGATAGTAGTCATTCTAGGAAACATTGATTATGTATATATATATTCAATGTATTAATGAAATATGGTTGGATTCTTTTATACAAAACAACAATGTATTCTTTCACAACACCCAACCATGACTTGTCTTTCATTACACTCAATCGCAACATTCCTCGATTGCATGTGTTGTACGCAGTACTAGGTTTCACTAAACAATGACATATAGTTATAATATTATTATGAACTAGCTATTATGAATATTATCAACTACATTTTTAATTTTATAACATTATTATTCATCTTACACATTTTCTAGAACATGGTATTAGAACAAAATAAATTTTTTAAGTAAAATAAGTATTTTTTCAAAATTGCAGTTTTACCACCTTTTAATAGAGCACCCACTATAAATCTAGTTTTTGACTGGTTTATAAGTTCAATTTGAGAAAATAAAATTCTTCTTTTAAATCAGGATATAAAAATTGACTTTGGATAAATTTTTCATATTATTTTGAAAACATTCATATTTTAATGAATAATAAAAACACGCTATATTAAAATTAAAAAAAATTTCTTCACAATTATTTATATGGTTATATTATATTTTTAATTGGTTTTAAATTGTAATTGTAATATATTTTTACCATTTAATCCAATGTTTCTCATTGGAATTAATTTTACTTTGAAATTGGACATAAACAAGTGTCGATCTTTTGATAGTTATTGTTTCTTAAAAACATGTAATTTGTTTTGATAACGGGAATTAATTTTATAATTTATAAATTCCAATTATTTTTTTTTGAATTTGGAAAAATATAAATCATTTTTTAATTCGGAATATCAAATATATCTTAGGCTTAATGTTTAGTATTTTTCTAAAAAGCTCTAATTTTTGATGAATAGTGAAACCACTTAGTGTTAGTTACAAAACCGACTCTTTCATTTAAATGAAAATTTAACACTTATTTGAATTGATTTTCGAAAATCCTACATACTTGGTTGTAATCAATAATTAAAATGTGGTTCAATAAGATGAAAATAATTTTTGTTGAATAGTAACTTTTGACTTTTATTTACTGCGATTAAAGGTAAATGGGGTAATTCAAGGTTAAAAGAATATTATAAGAATTCAAAATTACCTTAACACTTGTCCTAGAATTATTTGATAAGTATTGACCGACCATAGGCATAATCTGGTCAATTTAGGGACCCCATTGATCCACTTGGTAGTGATAATGGCAATTTGGATTAATTAATTTAATGTAAAGACAAAAATGACATTAACAAAAATCTTTTAGTAATTATTTTTAATAAGGGTATATATAAATTATCATTTCAACTATAAATATTCATTGGAAATATAAAAATATTTTATACATGATGGTATTTTTTTTATAATTATTATACATCAAATAAATTAAATTATTTATGACACAATAATGATGAAGTATTTACCTCATTAATAAATTATTTAAATAAATAAGATTACAATGATTAAAATATTATCCAAAACATGTCCAATTATGATTGGATGATTTTATTTAGACCATGAGTCATCTTATCGTCATCATTAATGATTTTTGTACATTTTGAAACCGAAGATATGTTTATAATAAAATAATATTTTCACATATTCCAAAGGTGCCCCTCTCCTCCCTTATAAAAGGCACCTCCTCCCTCTCCTCATTAAACAACTTTGAGACATCACGCTCAGCCAAACCCCGACAATTTCCCATCTCAACTTCCCTATAATTATTATAGAGGTTTTGTTCTCCTCAAAAGACCAACTCTAGTGGCTTATGAGGAAGCTTACAAGACGTGCGTCGAAGAAGAGGTAATCTCTTCTACCGATTCTTTCAAGTTTCTTTCTTCTTCAACTTCATATTATTTAGTTGTTTCATTGTAAAGTAACACAATAAGTATCACTAATATAATTATATGATATTATAAATATTAAACACCCCCATTTCACCTTCTATCCATCCTATGGAAAATGAAATCACCGCGTATACGTACGTACCGAATACCGTCTCCATGTCGTGGTGTAATCTGTTTTTTGACCACCTCCTTACATGGATGGGTATAATGGTGTAAATAATATCTATGTATAGTTATTATAACATAATAATTATATTGAGATATTATATCATCCACTCCATATCAATTCAATGATTATGGGAATGATATCATCGCTTGTGCGTACTTACGGATTATCGTATCCATGACGCGATAAGATTCATTCTCCATATTAACCACTCAAGAATGATTACAAAGTATATTTAATGAATAATAATGAAATATATGATATGATAAAGCTACTGGATTTATGTATATATATATGTCATTTACTTACTTCCATTCATGTCAATAAGGAAAGGAAAACATTGTTCATGTGTACGTACGGCCTACCGTCTCCATGAACGGTGTATTTCATTTCATTTATCTATCTATTATATATATATATACTGAATATATATGATATATTAATCATTATTTATATTTAAGAAGTAAGTAAATCATTATATAAGTAAAAATAATATCAATAACAACAAGTCCAAACACCGACGATAAATGAAACGATTTTACCCAAAACGCTACTTTAACATAAATTTACAAAAGAACGGGTTATATAATGTTATAAGTGAACCATATATGATATAATAACACTGAATATGATACCTTAATAATTCAATGACATTATTTAAATAATTATACAGGAGGTTTGGATACATATGAAGCATATCAGACATATGGTAAGGGAAGATCTCACAATTTCAATTTTTTCCGAGATAGTTTATACTTCAGAATTTACTGGGGAATATTTATCATCCACATCCAAGTTTCCTCAATATTTAATATTATGTATATCCTCCTAAAATTTTTAAATCCAATTTTATACTATTTTGAGTAAAATATATGAAAGGAATCTTTTGTCATTTTTTAGTATGAGGTTCTTTTTGACTTGTCCGACAAAATAATGAGAATAATATATTTTTTACTTATACGACATGAATGGATTTTTTATGATTTCATAGAAAATTATTTCCATGAAAAAACCTTTACATTTTTTCAAGTTTATTTTTAATCAACTTCTTTTAGTTTCAATTTTTATGACATGATAAGAAAGGTAAAATGTTTTTGAAGTAGAACGGATATTTTCCTCTAGAATGAGGTTCAAGTGTTTTATAAAAATTATTTTCCATCTAAGATAATATAGGGTTCTGTTTCTATACTTATTTTTGCATTCATTTGATTATGTTATGATGGAATTAATTTTATGATATCCTTTTATCTTATATGGATTATGTTATGATGGCATGATGTTTAAGAATCCCGTTTTCAATACATGGGTTATGCTATGATTTATGATTTTCTGGCACACTTAATAATGGTTTCATTATGAGTAGGGTGGGACCTATATATCCCTCCAATGCATTGGGTAAATATTTACACCTCATAATATAGACATGGATGGAATGGTAAGTTAATCTGGTTCATTGTTATAAGACTCGAATTAGGAGTGAACTCGATTCGGAAAGGGACTTTGTCCACTAAGATGGTCTTGGCAACAATGTCTTGGCTACTACGGAAATCATATCATGTGGTTAATGTTTTTACACAATTACATGTTTTCTTACCATTCTATTTTATCATGATTTATGTTCCATTATGATATATTCCTTATGTACTTCCAAGATTTATGTCTTTTCTCAAGATTTTGATGTTTAGATTTTATGTTCAAGTTTTTGCATTCAAAAGTTTATGGATTGTTTTATGTTCTCTATGTTTACCCTTACTGAGAATTTGAGCTTAACCTTTTTATGTTTTATTTTCCCCAGGATATAAAGAATGTTTTTTGGAAAGAAAATGAATGTGGATGATCATTATGGGTGGTATTGAAGATCTTTAACCAAGATTAGAAGATTATGTTCTATGTTTCCAAATACACTAAACTATTATGATCCTTTGGTATCTATTTTTGTTATGTATTAGGTATTCCACAAAATTAATGTAATGTCACTGTACGTCATGCATTGGTTCTCTATAATACTAACCTCTTAGACCATGTGATTTATTTTTGATGTGTGAAATAAAAGGCATTATCATGCCAGATGACCGCGTTTTGAATGATGCATTAGTGAGAGATGATGTGGTACTTGCTAGTAGGATATTCATGAAGAAGATATCATTTCATTTAAAGAAGAAATAATTACATGAATGGAAGATCTCACTGCCATGGAGATGAGTGGGTGTGTATAATTAACGAGTCATGATACCCCATGTATGTTGCATGGGGCGAGACAACTATTTAACTTCATTTTTTAAGGATTATGGTGTTAGGATGTTTTACATCTTGTAGCACAGATTGGGTGGAATCACACCTCACCCCTTGTACATACACAACTGGCACTCATTAACCCTTGGGGAGGAAAGGAACCATCAATTCTGAAAAGAAGAAGTATGGAAGAGTGGTCAACAGTGGGGTCCTTGTTAGTGTGGCTATTCTGAAAAGTAAAATCCATTAGCGTGTATATACTAAAAAGTAAGAGGTCCAAAAAAACATGGGACACGGCATGAAATGCAAAGAAATAACTGCATACATGCCTAGAGTGATACAAGAAATAGGTCAATGTGAAGAATAATTCCACATTGAGAGGGGCTTTGTGAAGCACTAGTTCTTCATGGAGAATCTATCCTTCCAAAATGAATGGGATTAATGAAGATTAGGGACCCTACATTGACATAGAGTCCAGGATTAGAGGTAGAAGGATTTATGAAGGATTAATTATCTTTGAATCCTCGTGTAACCAAAAGGGTATCCCTCATTTGATAAATCCATGGTCTTTTGGTAAAGGATGCCTAAAATAGGTCGCGGAATTTCGGAACTAGGAGAAGGGTGGATCACAATTCTCTTGTACCTTGGGTGATACATTTTCTAACTGGTTCATTATGCTTAGGGGCTTCACAAAGTGGGATCTCATAAGATGAAAGGTTGGGGAATTCATCCCTCTAAGGTGTGGTAAACCTGATATTTATCGAAAATGGGGTCCCACGATATTCAGAGGTGGGATGAAAATAAAATTTCGGCTTTGAGAAAGTAAGTGAAACTATCAGACTCGTAGAACCGTCTGTCAACTAAAATAGTGTGGTCGTAGAAGGCATCCTTATTGTAGGAGTGTTGTCAGATATTTATGTCCTTGTAGTGATGAGGTGATTCACGTGGGAGCATCTTGAGGCAACCCTTCCTGATTATATTTGGGACCAATGAACTTTAATTTCATCCTGAATGGTTGTGGCCTTCCTCAATCTATCACAGGGAACAAATTTCAGCTCTAAAAAATAATATATACTTTATTGTGGTGTATACACAACCCTTGTGACATATAATATCATGAATTTATTTATTCTAATAATATTTCTAGGTTCATTTAATCTTATTTATTAATGGGTGTTGTGATTCAATGTTACCAAGGTGATAATGATTTTATGTTACAATCTAATTGTTTATAAATATTATTTATGATTATATTACTAATGAAACAATAATATGATTAATCTAAAAATAAAATCATTAATTTTATTATACATTTTATATAATTATAGCACATTTTTTATATTAAACTTCAACTCTTTATTCACTCAATATTTTGAAAGATGGTTTTTAATTAAAATAATCATTATTTATCTCTGTGGTCGAAAAACCATTTTTATACCAAATTGTGTTCTCTAAAAATATTTTCAATATTTTAATTTTATTAAAATGTTTTAACGAATTCATTAATACCCATGTATTAATTTTTTCAAAAAAATTAAAATAAAATTCATGTACTTTTCCAAACAATTTATTTTTTTATTTTACCAAAAATATGAAAAAAATATTTATTTACTTGAATTACATGAACAAAATTTCTCGCCGTAATGAGAAATTATTTATTTGAATATTCCAATATAATCATCAAAGATTATTTTTTAAAAAAATGATTTTAAAATTTTTTACATTTTTAAATATTTTTTTAATCAAAAATCAGATATTCCTCAAAAAATGTTGTAAATTATTTTTTAATCTTCTTATATATGTATTCAAGGTTATTTTGAAATAAATGTCTTACCAAACTATTTTATTATTTTTTAGTTTTAAAAGATGATTTTTAAAGAAAATGAATTTTCCAAAATAAATATTCAAAGAAATATTTCAAAATTATTTTCCATATAAGATGACAACCTTTTATGATACTTATTCTTTATTCGGGATATTATTACTGATATCAATCAAATTTTTCTATAGATGGTTTATGTTTATGATGATTTTTTTTGATAAAACATATTTATCTTCTATGGGATATACCATGATAAAATTATTATGAAACCCAATTCTTTTCACGGGTTATGCTATGATGAAATGATGAAATGATAATAAAACCATTATATTTTCCATAGGTTATGATACGATGAAGTGTTTGTGAAACCCATTTAATTTCATGGGTTATTATATGGGGAATTTATTGTGATATTGTTCCCATATATTTATTATTTTTTTAGGTTATGGGTGGGAAAATTATCTCCCTTAAATTTATATGGTAATTATTTATTTCTCAGGATATATATAAGAATTAAATGGGGAGTAAACCCAGTTCAGTAATGGATTTTGTCTGTTATGATGGTGATGAGTGTGAACCTTGAAAACTATGATGGTTTGGGGAGAGAACCCATTCCATTATGATAGAATTTAAAATGAGCCTTGGCTAATATGGAAATAAATTTCTATGATTATGTGCACGCCACTATTCCATGTCTTATGATAATATTATTCTCTCACAGATCATGTTCTTTGATTACTTTGTGATTCACGTTTTATGAACTACTAGGATTTCTTCCATGTCCTTAGACTATGATCATTGATATATAAGGAATGGTTATCAATTTTTAAGATCATGTTTTCATACCATTATTCTCATTTCACACTTATTTGATCATTAATATCTTACATCCTTACCCTTACTGAGCATATGAACATGGCCTTTCTAATGTTTCCTTTCCCCAGACTAAAAAGAGTGGGTTCAATTGGGGTATGATTGTGAAGAGTCCAAAAGGGAATGATATTTATTGAAGATATTGAATATATTTCACCAAATTAGAATATTGTGTACTTAATCTCAAAATACACTATAATATTATTTTCCATAGGATTGTATTTTTGTAATTTTATGATTATTCAACTAAAAATATGTAATTTCTTTTTATTAAAATCTAAGGCCACTATAGAACCACCAATTCCTCTAATATATATCCTTCATGTCGTATCCCGTTTTCCACACTACAACATCATCATCCAACTATACTATAGGGTGTTTCATAAACCCACATGTCAGAATATAAGAGGCCACAATGTAACTATCTCTATTATTCTTCGAAGCCTCCTCCCAGTAACTATATCCCCAAAAAGACATAATGTAAAAAAATCCTTGACAGTCAAGACTATTGATTCCACAATAGATGAAATAACATAATTTGTTATAAATTCAATTAAAGGGATATATTTGACGAGATAAGGACAAAAATTAAGGGTTTCCAATTTTCTCGTAGAAATTTTTGGCTATATAACATAGGTTTTATTTTTTCCAAATCAGTAGAAAGAAAATACCTTATGTAATATATCAATTAATAATTCCCAAGTAGGCTTTATTATTCAATGAGAAAATGTTTTTGTAGATTAGTGGGGATATGAACACTTTCACTAGACATGATTTTTTTGCCAAAAGCTGTTGAGATTCTCCAAAAAATACAATATCCAATACCTTGGTGTCAAGATATTTGTCATTGAATAAAGGATGTGAATTTATTTGTCACGACCCATCCCCCGGGGCCCGTGTCGTGATTACCCCAAGCTTGCCTTCCATAGGTGAGGGGATGGTGATATCACCAAATGGCGTAATCCCTAAAACTGGGAAAGCATTGCCTTTATAACATGTAAACACATGAAACCAATCGCACAACAATATACAAACACAAGTAAACTAAATAGTAAATAGAGTGAGTGACGTAAGTAAAAGGGTCCAGAATACAAGCCCAATTGGAAAAGCACAAGTACATCTAATATACAATGCAACTAAATAAAGAGAAAAACCGCTTCTAGGTCATCCTCTGAGGTTCCTACATGAAGGGTAAGTATATATCACTTCCTCAAAACATCACATCCACCCATCTCCTCTACGAACCAACACGTCATATGGTCCACGTTCGAGCACCATCAAGTCCTGGTCCTCTCTGCCTCGATCATTGTTATTCATCGTCTGCACCACACACAACGAGGTGCGGGCATAGCCCGTGCAGGGGTGAGTATAACGATACTCACTAGGGACCCCAAGAACCGCAAGGTCTCACAAATCAAAAAAGCATAAACCTCTAAGCATGAATTCAACTGTCAACCCTACATAGGTAAATGCCCAGACATATACATAATATATCAAGTATACCCATCTCAATCATGATGAAACACAGGGTCCCACCCAGAATCCCAAAGCTCAATTATTCCACAAAGGAAGGAAAACCAAAAAGGCAAGTACCACATAAGTAGGGCACACTGGAAAATAACACCATGGTATTACCATGATGGAAAAGTACCACACAGGTACGAACTCAACTCATGGAAGGTATAACTTAAGTACAGTGGAAGATATGATTAGATGTAACTACTGAATCATCTTACTCTGTATAGAAGCATACCCCCATTAAATCCCTAGGAGTTGACCCATAGATGATCTCTAGGTGATGACCCACACATGATCACTGGGATCTGACCCACAGAGGATTGCTAGGTGCTGACAAACCCAGGGTCGCAAGGAGCTGACCCACACAGGCTCGTTAGGTGGTGACACACACCGGATCTCTAGGAGCTGACCCACACAAGATCGCTAAGAGTTGAACCACATAGGATCTCTAGATGATTTCCCACATAGTATTTCTAGGAGATTACCCACACAGGATCTGTATGAGCTGACCCACATAGGATCACTAGATACTAACCCACATAGGATCACTCTTCATTCTCCTCGTCATAGTTAGCTACTGTGTTCATGCACTAAGTATTCTTGTCGCTGAGAGGATCCACTCCACAAGTCACTAGTATATACTCCAACTACAACGACGTCCCATGAGGAAGTATCCTAATGGTCCTCCATGTCAAAGGGGACTCATCACAATAGACGGCACATCGATCAGAAACTCGTTCTATGAGGTATTAGCCATTTAGTCTCAGGGGCTCGGTTGGATTCCTGCTCGATCCAACCCAACCATACCTCAACATTACCCAAAACTCAAGTGGGGAATACTAAAATGGACTGTCTCTCTCCATGATTTCCATCACTAGTGATTGTTCATCAAACGGAAATCTGGTGCCAATGTTATGGCCCAGGTAAAGAATAGGTTTGTATTAGGTCTAGATCTGGTATGACCCGGTCAGACCGACCCGACCCGACCTGGCCTCGGTCGACCATGTTTGGGTCGAACCGGCCTGCTGGGTGGTCTAGTAGTCAGTGAGGGACATGGGGGCCATGGAGGCGGTGGGTGCCGCTGGGCGGCAGATGCCTTGGATTGCTGCTCGACTGCAGGGGTATCACGAGGGCGCGGAGTGGCTCGTCCATGCCCTGGGCGGCTTGACTAGGAGGGAGGAGGCCATGTCGTGGCTCGGCCAGGGGGTGCTGCGATTGAACGGGGTGGCTTGGCTAGGACGGCGGAGGCCATGGGACGGCTTGTCTGGGGTGGCTCTCCAAGGAGGAAGGAGGTCACATGGCAGCTTGGTGAGGCCACAGATGGCGCGGCGGGGCCATGGATGGGGGAGCCGATGGGTAATTCGGCCGTAGACTGCAGCTTGACCGTGGGGAAGCGGCTGCTCCGCGGGCTTCCGCCACGGACGACATCACTGCTGTAGAGGGTGATGGTTTGGCCACGGGGTGGTGGCCTGGTCGTGGATGGCACAAAGGTCATAGGCAGCGGTACTATGGTTCGTAGAGGCCGCAGGCTGGTGGTGGCCGCAGGGTGGCACCACTGCGCCGGCTCCTTCATCGCGGTCGGCGGTGGTGTTGGCTGTAGAGACGTGAAGCTAGACGTACATAGACATTACATTACTTTTTCGGAATACTTATTACATAACAAAAACAGACACACAAGGTCCGTAATAGTTTGGTGTCTTTGGAAACATGGAACGTAATCTTTTAATCGTGGTGAAAGATCTTCAACATCTCCCATAAAGATCTTCCCATTTTTTTTCCTTACCTAAAATCATTCTGTTAATCCTGGGGAAAATAAAACATAAAAAGGATGAGCTCAAATTCTCAGTAAGGGTAAGCATGGATAAAATAAAACATACCATATACATTTGAACATAAAAAACACAGAAACATTAAAAATCTTGAGCAACGACATAAAACATGGAAATACATAAGGCATAGAACATAATGGAACATAAATCATGATAAAATAGCATGGGAATAAAACATGTAATTGTGGAATCCATTAAGCACATGTAATGATTTCCATAGTAGCCAAGGTATTGCTTCCAAGACCATCTTAGTGGACAAAGCCCCTTTCGGAATCGAGTTCACTCCTCGTTCCAGTCCTGTAATACTGAAACGGATTAACTTACTGTTCCAGCCATGTCTATCTCATGAGATATAAAAACTTTACCCAATGCATTGGAGGGAGATATAGGTCCCACCCATCTCTTAACAAAATCATTTTTACTTGTTCCACAAAATAATCATACATCATTCAGAATAACCAAACGAATAAAATGGGTTACATAAACATCATCCCATCATAAAACAATCCATATAAAAGAAATGGATATCATTTGATAATAAGAAAAGTGAAACCATGTAAATCATATAGAAATTGTACTTAAAACATACACATATGAAATAATTTCATTTTAGATGGAAAATGGTTTTGATAAAACACTTGAAATGAATTATTGAGGAAAATATCCTTTCTTCTTTAAAATCATTTTCTTTTCAAAAAATGTCATGAATTTTTAAAAGAAAAGGATTTTCTTGAAAATAGTCATGAAATCTTTTTGAGGAAGCTTCATGAAAATCATGCTTTATATAACCTTAAAAATCCATTCGTGCCTTATAAGTTAAAAAAATTCTTCTCGTACTTTTTCCGGAAAATTCAAAAAGTACCTCGTACGAAAAACGACAAAAGATTCATTTCATATCCTTTACTAAAAACTCACCGAAGGGTAAAATTGGATTTAAACAATTGTAGTTGGATGGAAACAAAATTAAATATTGAGGGAACATGGATGTGGATGATAAAATACACCCCAGTAAATACCAAAGTATAAACAATCTCGGATAAAAATGAGATTGTGATATTTTCCCTTACCTTAGGTCCGATTTTCTTCATAAGTGTTCAGAACTCCTGTATAATGATTTAAATAGTGTTATTGACTTATTAAAGATCATATTAATTGTTATGATATCATATATGGTTCACTTATGACTTTATATTGCCCGTTCTTTTGTAAATTCCATGTTAAAGAGCATTTTGGGTAAAATCGTTTAATTTGTCATCTGTGTTTTGACTTGTAATTATTCATATGATTACTTAGATCATGATTTATTAATTACATAATATAAAACATTATTTATATATAATATATATTCAGAATATACATATATATAATAGATCGATAAATGGAAATAAATACACCGTTCATGGAGACGGTAGGTCGTACGTACGCATGAACGTTGTTTTCGTTTCCTCATTGAATTGAATGGAATTAATTGGATGAAACACATATGTATATATATATACATAAATACAGTATCATTATTATGTCATATATTTCATGATTACTTATTATATATACTTTATAATCATTTATGAATGGTTAATCATTGAGAATGAATCTCATCACGTCGTGGAGACGGTATTGCGTACGTACGCACGAGCGATGATATCATTCCCTTGATTGTGGAATTTTATTGGAGTGTATGTATACTATTACAGAATCAATATCACTTTAAAATATTAATATATAGTTATTATTTACACCATTATACCCATCCAAGTAAGGTGGTGGTGGAAAATAGATTACACCATGGCGTGGAGACGATATTCCGTACGTACACATGCGCGGTGATTTCGTTTTCTGTAGGATGGATAGGTGGTGAAATAGGGTTGTTTCATACATATAATAACATATCAGTATATGAGTGACACTGATGTTATTACTTCATAATGAAACAAACTAAGAAGAAGACGTGTAAGAAGAAATAAATTTGAAAAAATCGGTAATGAACATTACCTCTACTTTGAAGCGCCTCTTAGAGGCCTCCTCTTAGGGTACTAAAATTGATATTTGAAGAATACCAGGACATCTAGGATGTTTCTAGGGAAGTTTAGAAGAGATTATGCTGGTTTTTTCCGAGCATTAAGGCACAGATTGGTGTGAGGAGGAGAGGGAGGAGGTGCCCTTTTATAAGGGAGGAGAGGGGCACCTTTGGAATTCTTAAAAATATTAATTTATAATAAATCTAACCACACTTAAAAACCTCCAAAAATGACTCATATTCGAATATTAGATGATATAGGGTTGTAATCTCATCAACCAATCAAATTTAGTCATGGTTTGAACTTATTTTAAACCTTATCATTTTGATTTATCCTTATTTAATCTATTTAAGTTTATTTTGTGGTAATAAAATTCTAAATTTTAAATGGTTATAAATAATAACTTATGTGTTGTTAATTTTACATAATTGGATACTTTATGACAGTTTCGACTATATAAATTTCAATTTATAATTTTTAAATATTTTTTGTGATTTTTAAACAATTTAATAATATGTTATTTTTATAAAATAACAATAGTGTAAATTTTGACACTATTCATTTATTTGAATTTCAATAAAATATAAACATAGGATATATTCGAACTAAAATATTTAATAGATTCATAAAAGGTCATATGTCTCTATAAAATTAGTGTATCACATTAAATAGTTCATATAATATTTATTTTATTATTTTTAAAACCATTTATTTGGTATATCTATTAATAAAATAAATACTACAACATTTTTTGTATAATTATTTAATATAATTATTTTTTTCATAAAAATTAAAAATAAAATCCTATGATGAATATAAATCTGTTACTTTTCACAATAATACTTTTACTGGAATTTATCATCTTAAAATCACAATATTTAAATTGTTATATTTATTAAATTATGAAGGTGACAACTTTGTCAACATTTAAAATAAAATAATTAAAGTGTCATAATCACTTTTATAAGGCTCAAAATGGTCAAATATTCGACAGTTGGATGATAATGGTTTACATTTACGTGTCCAATAAGTTTTGATCAGGGTTTTGTGCATTTTAGGGTCACTATTAGTTTAATAAAACTATATTCTTGATTTTTCACTAGATAAACAATTTCTGCATCACTATTGTTTCATACTTAATGATAATTATTTAATCCCTAAAAATTATAAATAAATTCATATTATGTAGATAATTTTATTATATTTCTGGAGACTACTCATGTTCGAAGTTTCATGAAGTTTATCACTAAATTAAAATTATTATACTTATAAGATTTAAGAGACTGACATGTTGTCACATTCTTTGGTTTTAATAATAATTAAATTATTTTCATTGACAAAAGTCCATTAAATGAATCTAATCTTACCCTTAGGTGATATGGGTCGACTTTTAGTCATCCAATAGAAATTTTTCATGTGTTAGTGTAATTTTATAATATTATATTTACCCTTAATTATTCGATTTACCTTTAACTATGGTAAATAAAATTTACCGTAGTTACTATTCATAATTTTCAAAAATAAAAATTATCCTATTAACATAATTTGGACCCACTTATTCTAAATATGGAATCCATTTTTTGAAATTCAATACACAAAAGTTACAGAAATTAAATTACAATTAATCCCGTTATGGAAAGAAAACGGGTTTTTGTTTAAAACATTGCAAAAGATTGAATTGATTTAACCTACGAATTCAATGTAAAATCAATGCTAATGACATAAATTATATTAAATGGTAAATATATATACTATTTATACTTTAAAACCATTCAATATTATAATTTATCCATATAAATTATTACGATGGAAAAAGATTTTTTAAATTAAAATATAGCATGTGTTTACTATTCATTAAAATATGAAAGTTATCAGAAAGATATCAAAACATTATACAATGTAAATTTTTATATCCTGATTCAAAATAAGTAGTTTATTTTGTAAAATTGAACTTATAAAAATGTCAAAAACTAGATTTAATTTGGGTGCGCCATCAAAAGGCGGAAAAAATGCATTTTTTGAAAAATACTTATTTTACCCGAAATATTTATTTTGTTTACATACCATGTTCTAGAAAATGTGTAAGATGAAATAATAATGTTATAAAATTCAAAATTTAGTTAATACTATTCATAAAGTCTAGTTCGTAATAATATTATAACCATATATCATTGTTTAGTGAAACCTGATATTGCGTACAACACACGCTATCGAGGAAAGTCGCGGTTAAGTGTAATGCAAGCCAAGTCAGGGTTGCGTGTTGTGAAATAATCCTTCATTTTTTTTATAACAGAATCCAACCATATTTCATTTATACATTGAACATATATATATATACACTCAATGTTGCGTATAATGACTATTATAAAACGAACTTGAAATTGTGTGTAACACAATCTAAGAATAGTGTTGTGTATACTTCAAGCTAATACAGTGTGGCATATAGCACAAGATAATCTTATTGTAGCATAAAACACATGACATCAAATAAATTAATGAGAATACTTAACATAAAATATCGGGTTGTTACATTCCACCCCCCTTAAAATGAATTTCGCCCTCGAAATTCGTCGGGGTTATAAATCATTTACTATTCATAGAAACCCACATCGTAAAAAAGAATACTGAAACTTAATTTTCAAAACTAAAGTATGAAACGTAACGATTACCCCAAGTAACTCATCACTGGGTTTCCATATAGGAGAACATAGGTGAAAATATGAATATGGAAGAAAAATCTAACCATCAAGTTCTGATGGAGAGTGTTAGAGAACATGGCTATGAAAAAGCCATCAATTACAAAGCATTAAATTTGTGATGATCTAAGGTACCATCTGATTCATCGGATATAAGAGCACTAGGACAACATTTTTGGTTTTCAATATCATTTCCCTAAAGTTGAAAATTTTGAATTAGAAGAAATACTTACATGATTTTTGCACAATCTCACTGGTGTTCATTGTTTGAACAATTTACACTTCATCTCTTAAAGAAATGAAGTTGAATTTGTTATTCGTGAAGTTTTAAAAGATCATGTGATAGAATGATGGGTCATTCCATCTGTTTCAAACAAAAGGTTAGAAAAAGTTATCAAATATACATAAGTCCATCTATGGTGAGATTAATCATATATGGTTCCTAAAATGGACTTATAATTCATATATCATACTACCTAATATAATAAAACTAGTTTCTACTAAACAGGGACTTCCTATAGGCCAGTGGTATGCGATAAAGGCCAGTCACACTTCTGTTGTGGGTTCAATTCTTTTAGCCTTGTACGACGCGATGGGATGTCGCACGTTCTGCAGGTTTTCCTTTTTCTAAAACTACATTACTATAACATCCCATCAATAATATCAAAAAAACTTATATCCTTAAACAATACTAACTTATGTCCAACATAATCCATTCCAATTTTTAGGGTTGTCCATAATACTGGAGTCCACTCTCATATTATAGTGAAAACGATTACCATATATTTTATATAACAAGCATGTTAATACAATCGTTGATCCCCATATATCATAAGATATTTCTTGTTGGTCACATTCCAAACATTCGAAGGCCTTAATCATGTATTCTCTAGAATAAATGAATACCCATTGAACCTTAGTGAAAACATGAATGTAGTTAAAAGTTAACATTTTCCACATACCAAAATCCTCAAAATTCTATATACTCAAACCATGATATTATTTAGTCCTTATATCAATCATGAGCTCATTAATACTGTCAAACATTTCATTTTCTCCTTATCCCTTCATTATGCGCATATCATCTGCTTTCCAAAATATTTGAATCACTTTTCATGGTTACTGGTACCATAAAATTATTGAAATCCACAATAGACTAATACAAAAATATTAATACACCATAAAAGAACCTCAACAACATTATTATTTAATACCAATACATAAACACATCAATCCATCCTCTTCAATGATTGTCCTGGAATAAGTCCTTCCTTAATTTAGAAGTAAATTTTTAGGTCAGGGCATTGAGTTGGGTAATTCCCATGTTCTCCGCAAATAAGACATTGGACTCCATAACAATCTGTCACTCTATGTCCCTTTTCTCCACACAGATAGCATCTCTCCCTCCATTTGAGGTATTCCTCAAGGTTCTTCTTCCCTTCTTTAGAAATCTCAATCTTCCTTTCTTTATGCTCCTCAACATGAGAACATGCATAAAAGTCTATCTTCCTCTTATTTGATGAATTAGGCATACCACTAAATTTCACCTCATTAATCATATATCGTGATGACTGATTTGGAATAATCACAATATCTTTCTTTCTAGGCATTACGCAATTTTGTTTCTCATATTCACCAATTTGTCCATTGGATTCAATGTTAACCGAATTCCTTCTGGTTCCCTCCATTGACTAAAACACAAAAATAATTCTATGAGAGTAAAAAATCATACAAGGAAAATAACATAATCAAGAGGGAGTAACTTAAACATATAACATCCTAGGTTTAATTCTAATATTTTTATCGTAATTCTATGACTATAAACTATACTTATACTTAACCTTAGGGACATCCCTGGGCATAACTTAGAAATATCTCTAGGGATCTCACTAAAGTTCTCGCATCCTAGTTTCCAAAGGTTGACTAAACCTTTCCTCTGATCCCAACTGTAGAGACCCAAAGCTTGACGTACATAGACATTACATTACTTTTTCAGAATACTTATTACATAAAAAAACAGACACACAAGGACCGTAATAGTTTAGTGTCATTGGAAACATGGAACGTAATCTTCTAATCTTGGTGAAAGATCATCAACATCTCCCATAAAGATCTTCCCATTTTAATTTCCATACCTAAAATCATTCTTTTAATCCTGGGGGAAAAGAAAACATAAAAAGGGTGAGCTCAAATGCTAAGTAAGGGTAATCATGGATAAAATAAAACATACCATATACATTTGAACTTAAAAAAACATGAACATTAAAAATCTTGAGCAACGACATAAAACATGGAAGTACATAAGGAATAGATCATAATGGAACATAAATCATGATAAAATATAATGGGAATAAATCATGTAATTGTGGAATCCATTAAGCACATGTAATGATTTCCATAGTAGCCAAGGCATTGCTTCCAAGACCATCATAGTGGATAAAGTCCATTTCTGAATCGAGTTCACTCCTCGTTCTAGTCCGGTAATACTGAACCAGATTAACTTACCGTTCCAGCCATGTCTATCTCATGAGATATAAAATCTTTACCCAATACATTGGAGGGAGATATAGGTCCCACCCATCACATAATGAAATCATTCTTAATTGTGCCACAAAATAAACATACATCATTCATAATAACCAAACGAATAAAATGGGTTTCATAAACATCATCCAATCATATCATAATCCATATAAAAGAAATGGATATCATTTCATAATAAGAAAAGTGAAACCATGTAAATCATAGAGACATTGTACTTAAAACATACACATATGAAATAATTTCATTTTAGATGGAAAATAGTTTTGATAAAACACTTGAAATGAATTCATGAGGAAAATATCCTTTCTTCTTTAAAATCATTTTCTTTTCACAAAATGTCATGAATTTTTAAAAGAAAAGGTTTTTCTTGAAAATAGTCATGAAATCTATTTGAGGAAGCTTCATGAAAATCAATCTTTATAAAACCATAAAAATCCGTCTGTTCCTTATAAGTTAAAAAAACATTCTTCTCATACTTTTTCTGGAAAAGTCAAAAAGTACCTCGTACGCAAAACGACAAAAGACTCCTTTCATATCCTTTACTAAAAACTCACCGAAGGGTAAAATTGGATTTAAACCATTGTAGTTGGATGGAAAGAATATTACATATTGAGGGAACGTGGATGTGGATGATAAAATACACCCCAGTAAATACCAAATTATAAACAATCTCGGATAAAAATGAGATTGTGATAATTTTCCGATACCTTAGGTCCGATTTGCTTCGTAAGTGTCTGAACCTCTTGTATAATGATTTAAATAGTGTTATTGACTTATTACAGAATCATATTAATTGTTATTATTTCATATATGGTTCACTTATGACTTTATATTACCCGTTATTTTTTAAATTCCATGTTAAAGAGCGTTTTGGGTAAAATCCTTTAATTTGTCGTCCGTGTTTTGACTTGTAATTATTCATGTGATCACTTAGATCATTATTTATTAATTCCAGAATATAAAACATGATTTATATATAATATATATTCATAATATATATATATATATATAATAGATTGATAAATGGAAAGAAATACACCGTTCATGGAGACGGTAGGTCGTACGTACGCATGAACGTTGTTTTTGTTTCCTCATTGAATTGAATGGAATTAATTGGATGACATACATATATATATATATACATAAATACAGTATAATTATTATGTCATATATTTCATTATTACTTATTATATATACTTTATAATCATTTATGAATGGTTAATCATTGAGAATGAATCTCATCACGTCGTGGAGACGGTATTCCGTACGTACGCACGAGCGATGATATCATTCCCATGATCGTGGAATTTTATTGGAGTGTATGTATACTATTACAGAATCAATATCACTTTACAATAATCATATATAGTTATTATTTACACCATTATAGTCATCCAAGTAATGTGGTGGCGGAAAATAGATTACACCACGGCGTGGAGACGGTATTCCGTACGTACACACACACGGTGATTTCGTTTTCCGTAGGATGGATAGATGGTGAAATAGGTTTGTTTCATACTTATAATAAAATATCAGTATATGAGTGATAATGATGTTATTACTTCATAATGAAACATCCTAAGAAGAAGAATTGGAAGCAGAAATAAAGTTGAAAGAATCGGTAACGGACATTACCTCTTCTGTGAAGCTCCTCTTTGAAACCTCCTCTCAGGGCACTAAAATTGGTCTTTGAAGAAGACCCGGACCCCTAGGATGTTTCTATGGAAGTGTAGAAGAGAATTTGGGTGGGGGTTGGTCGAGATTGAAGGCTCTAATTGGTGTGAGGAGGAGAGGGAGGAGGTGCCATTTTATAAGGGAGGAGAGGGGCACCTTTGGAATTCTTAAAAATTTTAATTTATAATAAATCTAACCCAACATAGAAACCTCAAACAATGACACATATTCTAATATTAGATGAAATATGGTTGTAATATCATCAACCAATAAAATTTAGACATGTTTTGATCTTATTTTAAACCATATCATTTTGATTTATCCTTATTTAATCTATTTAAGTTTATTTGTGGTAATAAAATTCAAAATTTTAAATGGTTATAAATAATCACTTATGTGTTGTTAATTTTACATAATTGAATACTTTATGACATTTTAGACTATATAAATTTAAATTTATAATTTTTAAATATTTTTGGGATTTTTAAACAATTTAATAATATGATATTTTTATAAAATAACAATAGTGTCAATTTTGACACTATTCATTTATTTGAATTTAAATAAAATCTAAATAGAGGATATATTCGAAATAAAATATTTAATAGATTTATAAAAGGTCATATGTATATATAAAATTAGTTTATCACAATAAATAGTTCATATAATATTTATTTTAATATTGTTAAAACCATTTATTTGGTTTATATCTTCATAAAATAAATACTACAACATTTTTGTATAATTATTTAATATACTTATGTGTTTCATAAAAATTAATAATAAAATCCTATGATAAAGATAAATATATTAAATTTTACAATAATAATTTTACTCGAATTTATCATCTTAAAATCACAATATTTAAATTGTTATATTTATTAAATAATGAAGGTGACAACTTTGGAATCATTTAAAATAAAATAATATAAGTGTCATAATCACTTTTATAAGGCTCAAAATGGTTAAATATTCGACAGTTGGATGATAATGGTTTACCTTTACTTGAAAAATAAGTTTTGGTCAGGGTTTTGTGCATTTTAGGGTCACTATTAGTTTAATAAAAACTATATTCTTGATTTTTCACTAGATAAACAATTTCTACAACACTATTGTGTCATAATTAATGATAATTATTTAATCCCTAAAAATTAAAAATAAATTAATATGATGTAGATAATTTTATTATATTTCTGGATACTACTCATGTTCGATGTTTCATTACGTTTATCACTAAATTAAAATTATTATACTTATAAGATTTAAGAGAGTGGCATGTTGTCACTTTCTTTGGTTTTAATAATAATTAAATTATTTTCAGGGAAAAAAGTTCATTAAATGAATCTAATCCGACCCTTAGGTGATATGGGTCGACTTTTAGTCATCCAATAGAATTTTGGCATGTGTTAGGGTAATTTTATAATATTATATTTTCCCTTAATTACCTGATTTACCTTTAACCATGGTAAATAAAATTTACCATAGTTATTATTCATAATTTCCAAAAATAAAAAGTATCTTATTAACATTATTTTGACCCACTGATTCCAAATATGGAATCAATTTTTTTAAATTCAATACACAAATGTTTCAGAAATTAAATTTAAATTTATCTCGTTGTCGAAAGAAAACGGGTTTTTGTTTAAAACATTGCAAAAGATTGAATTGATTTAGCCTACGAATTCAAGGTAAAATCAATGATAATGACATACATTATATTAAATGGTAAAAATATATTCTATTTATACTTTAAAACCATTCAATATTATAATTTAACCATATAAATTATTACAATGAAAAAAGTTGTTTTTAATTAAAATATAGTGTGTTTTTACTATTCATTAAAATATGAAAGTTATCAGAAAAATATCAAAACTTTATCCAATGTAAATATTTATATCCTGATTCAAAAGAAGAAGTTTATTTTGTAAAATTGAACGTATAAAAATGTCAAAAACAAGATTTATAGTGGGTGCACCATCAAAAGACGGCAAAAATGCATTTTTTGAAAAATAATTATTCTACCCGAAAAATTTATTTTGTTCACATACCATGTTCTAGAAAATGTGTAAGATGAAATAATAATGTTATAACATTCAAAATTTAGTTAATATTATTCATAAAGGCTAGTTCGTAATAATATTATAACCATATATCATTGTTTAGTGAAACCTGATACTGCGTACAACACACGCTATCGAGGAAAGTCGTGATTGCATGTAATGCAAGCCAAGTCAGGGTTACGTGTTGTGAAAGAATCCTTCGTTGTTTCGTATTACAGAATCCAACAATATTTCATTTATACATTGAATATGTATATATATATATACACACACTCAATGTTGCGTAGAATGACTATTTTGAAACGAACTTGAAATTGTGTGTAACACAATATAAGAATAGTGTTGTGTATACATCATGCTAATACAGTGTAGCATATAGCACAAGATAATCTTGTTGTAGCATAAAACACATGACATCAAATAAATTAAAGAGAATACTTATCATTAAATATCGGGTTGTTACATTGGACGCTATTCCCGTGCTCCACCATGGTTCGTAGTCATTCCTCCATCACGATCAACAATTAATCACAAGGTTTGCGAAGAGGATGAGCCATGATTGTTTAGCTTGCACTCATCGTATTAGAGTGGTAGCAATCAATTATAATTCCTTCTTGAATTATGAAGAATTGTCATGAACGGAAATAGAGAAGAATTTCAAACAACCAACATACCTTGGATTTTTCATTGACGTTGGCACAAGAATGAATTCGAAGAAGGCGAAGAGAGTGCCTATGATCATCGATTTCGAAGCCACACATTGATTTTAGGCTCTTTCTTTGTCCTCTTCCTGGATTTTTGAATTACTTTAATTGACGACTTTCTTCGTTGCAGGATGTTATGAAGAAGAAGTCGATGTCCTACATCGGCGTTCTTTTTTGGAAGAAGTGTAAGCCTCTAAGATCTCTCCCATTTTCCAATACATTCCCCCAAAATTAAAAACAGCCAAAACTTGTGTTTCCCCAATTTTAATTGTTTGCACAATTTCAAATTGGGTTAATTAATTACATAGGATGGGATAATAATTTATATGGGGTGGCACCATTTACGTGGGAGATGTTTAATAGGCTTTCCGACACTTATGTGGGAGTTCAAGGGGCTCAACGGGATTTAAGCCACAGGTGGTCCCCACCACCATAACCTCTCATGGGAGGTTAGGCTCAGTGGTCCCCACCTCCATAACCACTCATGGGAGGTTTTAGTTCAGGTGGTCCCCACCTGTGAATTATTCATATGGGTGGTTTAAAAATAAAATAAAAATAAAATGTTACACCATTTTGTTTTATTTTATTCATTCATGAAAAACCAAAATTCTATATTTCACTCTCAACGCACTACAGTTGGGGTGAAGGTCTCTTTAAGAGAATACATGCACTACAAGTTCAAAGATGTCCTTAGATTTCAATTCTGATCACCGGTTCAAAAGTTAGGAAAACCCTACTCACACGTTCACTGAATGTACCAGAAAAAATGATCAGAAATTCATTCTAGGCACTCAGGGACTTGGAATCACGTGGTGTCAATTTTTTTTATTATAAAATTCCCATATGTTTAAAAAAATTACATGAAAATTCTGGGACTTTACATTCTCCCCACCTCAGGGTTCCACGTCTTCATAAGTCACAACTCAAACTAGGTAAACAAATGTGGATACTGAGCACACATCTGAGCCTCCCACTCCCATGTGCTCTCCTAGAGGTTCATGTTCTGCCAATGCACGTGCACCATAGGTATCGACCACCCATAATGGACCCACTCCTATCGATCCTCAATCTCAACTAGATCCTCATAAGAAGTCTCCCCATCATCAATGTCTAGCACGCCGTGGTCGATGATGTGGGAAATTTCCTCAGTTGGGATACGTGGATGACATCATACACCAGGTCCAACTGAAGTGGAAGAGATATGTAGTATTCCACCTCACAAAATATACTGAGTACCTGAAAAGGTCTGATGAATCTCGATGATAATAAGCGGCCTCAGCCAAATCTCTGCAGACCTCGTTGGGGCGAGACCCACTGAAAGACGTGGTCACCATCCTTGATATATAGAGGTCTCTGTCTCATGTTGTCATAAGACTTCTACCTCATCGGTGTAGTCTTCATCCACTCCTGGATTATCTTCACTTTCTCTATGGTATCTTGTACCATCTCTGGTCCCACTAGTGATGACTCCCCTAGGTCAGTCCAGCACAAAGGTGATGAGCAAGGTCGCTCATACAATGCCTTAAAAGGTGTCATACCAATGGTGGAGTGTTAGATGTTATTTTATGCAAACTCCATCAAAGGAAGGTGATTCTCCCAACTGTGACCAAAGTTGAGGACGCATTCATGTAACATTTCCTCAAGGGTCTGAATGGTCCGATCAGTCTGGCCATCCGTCTGAGGATGGAAGGCAGTTATCAAATGAAGTTGCATCTTGAAATCCTCCTTTAACCCCTTACATAGAGAGGGAGTAAAGTGTGTCTCATGATCAAAGACAATCATTGTGGGTAATCCATGTAGCCTCACAATATCCTGCACATAGAGGCATCCCAATCTCTCTACTGAACCCTTCTCTCTGATTGGTAGGAATTGGGCCGACTTTGTGAGCCAGTCAATTATTACCCAGATCGAGTCATGACCTATGGACGTGTGTGGAAGTCCTGTCATGAAGTCCATGGATATCCCATCCCACTTCCACTGTAGGACCTCTAATGGTTGAACCAAGTCTACTGGTACCTGATACTGTACCTTCACATACTGACACATGAGGCATCGAGAGACAAACTCTGCTACTGCTTTCTTCATCCACGGCCACCAGTGCTGTCACCGGAGATCTTGGTATATCTTTGCATCTCCTGGATGTATCTCTATAGGGGATTTGTTGAAATCCATCAACACATCATCTCTAAGTGACACTAGTACCATAGTATGTCTTCTTAATAGGATGATGTGCTCCCCACCATAAAAAAATCTATTAGGTTCATGTCCTATGGATATCTGAGCACGTAGTGTCTCTCAGTCAACGTCCCCACGCTGCGCCTCCCTAACTCGCTGAAGTATTTGGGGGTGACTGTAAGAGACTGAAGACACGCTTTTCCATCTATATGAACATAGGATACCATCAATGTGGCCAGTTGTTCCATCGCCTCACCGAGCTGCTATATACCAGACCTCTTGCTCAGTGCATCTGCTACAACATTCCCCTTCCCAAGAGTATAGACTATCTCGATGTCATAGTAAGGGAGGAACTCAATCCAATGTCATTGTCTTAGGATCAGGTCCTCCTGAGAGAATATTTACCAGGGACTCTTGTGATCAAAGTACACTGTAAAGAAAACTATAATCAAGTAGTGTCACCACATCTTCAAGACGAAGACCAATACTGCTAACTCCAGGTCAAGGGTAGTGTATTTCTGCTCATGTTATCTCAACTGTTGAGAACCATACATGATCACCACTCTCTCCTGCATCAGGAAACATCATAGACTGGTCCTTGATGCATCATAGTAGACTACATACCCTACACCCTCCTCAAGAAGCCTCGAGATGGGGGCACTAGTCAGCCTCTATCTTACCTCCTAAAAACTATTCTGGCATCTCTCCAACCACACGAAGTGTTTTCCCTTCTTCTTCAATGCTAAAAGTGGTGTTGTAAATCTAGAGAAATATAGAAAAAAAATTGGTAGTATCCGGCCAAATCCAGGAATCTTCGTACCTATGTCGCACTCCTAGGTGGAACTCAAGCAAGTACCGCCTCAATCTTCGCTAGATCTACTGCAACTCCATCCTCCGATATGGAATTTACTAGAAAGTGAACCTATCGGATCTAGAACTGGTGCTTCGAGAGCTTGAAATAAAGCTAGTGCTCTTGGAGTGTGTCTAGTACTACCTGAAAATGTTAGGCATTCATCTCCTCTGTAGCTGAGTAGATCAGAATGTCGTCGATGGAGAATACTACAAAGTGATCAAGGTATGTATTAAAGATCATGTTCATGAGTGCCATGAACATTGCTGGAGTATTGGTTACACCGAATGGCATAACAAAGAACACATAATGTTAATACTGACATCTGAAGGTCATCTTCGGCACATCCCCATATTGCAATCTGAGATGGTGATAGCCTGATCTGAGGTCTTTCTTCGAGAACCACTATTCTCCCTTCATCTAATCAAAGAGATCATCAATCCTCAGAAGTGGTTACATGTTCTTCACGATCACTTGATTCAGGTACCGGTAGTAAAAACAAAACCTCAGTCTCCCATCTGGCTTCTTGGAGAAAAAAAATCGGGGCTGCCAAAGGTGAAACACTAGGCCTAATGAATCCCTTCCCCTGCAAGTCCTTTAGTTGTACCCACAGCTCACGAAGCTCCATGGGAGCCATCTGATATGCCGGTGTAGATATCAGTGCCGACCTCGGGTACAAGTACATGTAAAAGTACACCTCTCTGCGTGGAGGTTAATCCAGAACCTCATCCGGGAAGACATCCATGTACTGGTCCACCACTAAAGGAGATCTCAGACTCTCTACATCAACCGCTCCGAAGGCAAGGCTAGCCAACTGATGAGTGATCGGCTGCACTCTCCTCCAGGTAAGTCCATCCTATACTGCAAAGGATCCCATCTCACCGGTGAAGGTAAACCTGGTCCCATCCTTGTGGAAACACCACACATTATGCCTAATACAGTCAATCTGACCATGGAATGTAGATAGTCCATCCATACCAAAGATGATGTCGTAAGGCCTCGATGCGGCTACTAGGAGATCCCAACCGAATCTCTTGCCTCCTAGAGTAAGCTCTCACTGTTGGCACTAGTGTTTAATCATCGAATATACTCTTGTAAAAGTCTCCGGCCATAAGGATTGAGCCAACGGCTCCGTCAGAATATCTGAGCTCCGAACGAGGGCAGTGGGAATAAAATAATGACTGGAACCTATGCCTATAATTGCTGCATCTAAGGTGGGGTAGACACAGATTGTACCTCATATCATCTCTGGAGCATTGTGAGAGTAGGCCTCATCTTCCTAGAGCTGATCTCACCCTTGTCCACCTACTCCCTATGGTCATGGTGGACTACCTGGTGGAGGTGGCGTTAACATCTCAAATCATCTCCCACGGCCAGGTGAATGGATTTCTCCTCTTCCACGTCTGCTTGCTCCCTGCATACCTCCTCAGTCGAACAATTGCCTCTTCCTGGGTGGTCCTTCGACCGTCTACTGATCATTTGTAAGGCGGGATGGATTGTCACGATCCATCTAACCCTACCCACTGCACGCATAACATTGCCCGCTCCTAGTATGACTGGCACCACCTCAGGTTCCATGCATAGCCCACCCTTATTCATGCGGCCATCCACCGGTACGTCTTCTGATCTTGAAACTATGCATATTCTATCTACAATAAACTAAAGAATACTCCGCTACGTGACGACTGGTGGTGGGTCTCGCTGCTGGTGACTACTCAGGAAGGAAACACTACACTAATAGGGCTCTCTCTAACACCCCCACCTGCATTGGGATGCTGAGTGAAATCATCAAAGCCCTAATCTCCCACCTGTTACCCTGCTCGAAGGTCTGGGCGCTAATGAATGGGTCTCGTACGACATCCGTGGAGTAACGTGAGAGGTCAGTAAACCTCACTAAATACTGAACCACGGTCATGATGATATGTAGCAGATGAAGAAGCTCCTGTATGGGAACTATGAAAATATTCGCTCAAACAAACTCTACCTGAAACTGGCTCTTGAAGTCTGCCCATATATGCTTCTCCTCATCGTGAACCTGGAGAATCAATCTCATCTATCTGCCTACTAGTTCCAGTAGAAGACTGGAAGCAAGGATCACCATGGGATCGGCTAGTGTCCCTACCAATCAGAATACTCTCACCACAGCCTCAAGCCAATCCTCAGCCGCATGTGGGTCCGTCTCTCCCCTGAACCACGGTGGCCTTTGAAGTTGGAACTCATGCAACACGCTCAGGCGGCACACACCATTTTCTTCTGGGGCAGGTGGCACCTAGGCCCCAATGGGTAATTTTACCGCTGGGGCCTCCGCTAGTACCTCTACTTGAAGAGGGCCCTACACCGAGACCTCATAGCTCTCTAGGATATCAGTTCAATCTATATTCGGAATCCTAGTGGGCTATCTACATGGATGGATCCTATAAAAAAATTAGGTGTTCCATATTCAATAAGTTATACCTGGTGAGCTGACTCAAAGAGTTCATAAATAGGACTCTTGAAAACACACACAATTAGTTTTTCTTTTCACTAAGTTTGAAATCAGATGCCAGGGTCTTGATTTATGGATATGTCGGCCAACACACCAACACTAGATTCCCTAAACTGATAACCACACTCATAACACTTAATAGTATTTCTTTTAAAAAAAATACCAGAGACCTATTTTCTACAGTATAACTGACTCCTCTGATACCAATTTGTCATGACCTGTCCCCTAGGACGCGTTTCGTAACTACCCCAAGCCCGCCTTCTATAGGCCAGGGGCTAGCGACTAGCACCAAAAGGCGTTATCCGTAAAACTGGGAAGACATTGCCTTTATGACCTAAAACACACATTTCCAAGCACACAAAAAGATATGAACACACGTAAAATACACAGTAAACAAAGTTAGTGGAGTAAGATAAAGGGGCCAGAATACAATCCCAACAAGAATGTACAATTACCACTGAAATACAACACAACTAAATAAATAGAAAGACAACTATTGGGCCGTCCGCTGAGGTTCCTACCTGAAGGGTTGGTACATATCGTCTCCTCATCACTACATATCCACACATCTCCTCTGTGTACTGACAGGCCATTCGGTCCAACTTAGAGCACCGTCCAGTCCGGGTACTCTCAGCCTCCATCAACATTGTCTGTCGTCTACACCAAACACAAAGATGTGCCGGAGTAGCCCTTGTAGGGGTGAGTATAACAATACTCACTAGGGACCCCGAGACCCTCATGGTCTCACAAATCCAAAAATGATAAACCTCAAAGCATGAAGTCAACTGTCAATCCTACTTAGTTATATGACCATTCATATACCTAAGTTATCAGGTATACGCATCTCAATCATAAGTAAACTAAAGGTCCAACCCAAATTCCCAAATATCCACTATTCCACCAAGTAAGGAAAACCACAAAGGAAAGTACCACACATGTACGCCACAATGGAGAATACCACTTAGGTATTACCATGAAAGAAAAGTACCACACAGGTACGAACTCAGCTCATTCCAGGTATAACTTAAGTACAGTAGTAGAGATGATTACATGTAACTACTAAATAATCTTAATCTATCTAGAAGCTGACCCACACAAGATATCTAGGAGCTAACCCAAAAAAGATCTCTTGGTGCTAACCCACAAAGTATCACTAAGTGCTGACCCACATTGGATCGCTTTGTGCTGACCCACAGAGGATCACTATGAGCTGACTCACACAGGATCAGTAGGTGCTGACCCACATAGGATCGGTAGGAGCTGAACCACATAGGATTTCTAAAAGCTAACCCACACTGGAACTCTAGATGCTGACCCACACAGGATATCTAGGATATAACCCACACCGGATCGCTAGGAGCTAACCCTCACAGGATCGCAATATGCTGAACCACACAGGATCTCTCTTCATTCTTCTCGTCACATCCATCTATTGGGTTCCTGCACTAAGTCTGCTCGTCTCTGGGAGGATCCTCTACACAATTAACTAGTAGATACTAAAACTAATATTAAGTGACATAAGAAATTATCCCAATGTTCCGCCCCATTATAGGGTCTTCAACGCAACAGACAATGCGTCAATAGGATGCCCGGTCAGTGAGTTATTAGCATTTTAGTCTTAAGGGCCCCATTGGATTTGGGCTCGATCAAACCGGATTGTACCTCAAAATTAACCAAAAATATAGTGGGGTAATCTCAAAGGGAATTTCTCACTCCAAGATTTCTAGTTCCACTGACAGTTCGTCAAATGGACTTCCAGTGCCAAAGTTATGAACCAAGTAGAGTATATGTTCTTATCAGGTCCGGGTCCGGTCCGACCCGGTCCGACCGACCCAACCTGACCTGGCCTGGGTCAACCTAGTTTTGGTCGACTCGGCCTGACCCACTGGATGGCCTGGCCTACTAGGAAATCTGTCAAGCCACCGAGGCCTCAGGCGCCCCGGGCCGGCAGAGGTCGCGGGTCGGCTCGACCGTAGACGGCAGCTCAGCCACGAGGGTGCTGCGAGGGTACGGGGCAGCTCGGCTGGGAGGAAGGAAGCCTCAGGGAGGCTCGGTTAGGGGGTGCCATGAGGGCATGGGGCAGCTCGACCCGGCCTGGGGTGGCTCTTCCAGGAGGCTGGAGGCCACACGATGGCCCGGCCGGGGCGGTTCGGCAGGGTGGATTGAGGCCTCGGGGCAGCTCGGCGAGGCCACAGATGGCACGTCGTGGCTGCGTATGGAGGAGCCATGAGGCTACATCCTGGCCGCAAGGCAGCGACACGACCATAGGGTTCAGTCGTGGATGGGGGCTCAGCCGCGGAGGGTGGTGGCTCGTCTGCGGGGTGGCGGCCCGACGGTAGACGACACAGAGGCCATAGGCGGTGGCGCCGTTGGGCCCGGAGGCCACAGGGTGGTGGGGGTCATAGAGCGGCTCCATTGCGCCATCCCCTTCATCATGGCCGACAGTGGTGTCGACCGCCGTTCTTGTGCCCCACCGTGGTTCGTTGTCGTTCGTCCATCACGATGAACAATTAATCACATGGTTTATGGAAAGGACGGTCCATGTTTTTTTAGCCCACACTATCTATGTTAGATAGGTATCAAGCGGCTATAATTCCTTCTTTAATTATGAAGAATTATCTAGAACAAAAATAGTGAAGAATTTCAAACAACCACCCCACCTCTGATTGTTCATTGACGTTGGGACGAGAAGGAAGACGAAGAAGGCGAAGAGAGTGCCTACGATCTTCGCTTCAAAAACCACGCTTCGATGCCTGGCTCATTCATCGTCCTATTCCTTGATTTAGGAAGAATGTTCTTCGATGGAGTTCTTGGTTGGAGGATGTTCTGAAGAATAATTCGAAGTCATGTGTTAGCGGTCTTCGTTGGAAGAAGTGAAATCCTCCAAGATCTCTCCCCTTTGCCTATAATTTCCCCTATAATAAAAAATAGAAAAATGTTGTGTTTCCACAATTTTAATTTTTGAAAAAATATAAATTTGGGTTAATTAATTACATAGGTTGGCATAATAAATTAAAGGTGGTGGCACCATTTAAGTGGGTGAATTTTAAGAGGCTTTTCCACACTTATGATAGAGTTCAAGGGGTTTAAGGTGTTTTATTCCTTGTGTGGTCCCCACCACCATAACTTCTCATGGGAGGTCAGGATCGGTGGTCCCCACCTCCATAACCTCTCATGGGAGGTTTTAGTTTAGGTGGTCCCCTCCTGTGAAATATCCACATGGGTGGTTTCAAAATAAAAATAAATAAAATGTTGCACGATTTTATTTTATTTTATTCCTTCATGAAAAACACAAATTCTATCTTTAACTCTCGACCCACTACGGTCGATGTGAATATCTCCTTAAGGGGATACATGCACTGCAAGTTCAACGGTGTCCTCAGATTTCAATTCCAATCACTGCTTTAAATGTTAGAAAAACCCACTTGGATGTTTACAGAATGTATCGGAACAAAAGTTTTGAAATTCATTAAGTGCACTCCGGGAATCGTAATCATGCGCCCTCAATTTTTGTGGACTCGTAAAATTTCCATATATTTTAAAAAATTAAATGGATATTCCAAGTCATTAAATTATTTGATTTATTAGATTAAAAAACAAATCCAAATTTAAATACTGAAGAACCCAAATAATTTTTTGATTTGTTTTTTATTTTCACTCAATATCGTTTGATAATAATTAAAAAGTTTGTTCAAAGGTTTTTTACTTGATTTATTTTGGTTGATGTTTTTTAGAAATGAGTATTAAATAATATATATTTAGAATAGTATTTTGATTTCATATGGAAGAATAACCCATAGAATACATAAGATCTTATAGTTGTAGAAATTGAAATTTTTTTGAGATACTTATGAGTAACCTTCTCATTAATATTAATAACTCTGTATTTCCATAGGATTCTTTATATCTCAGAGAGAATATATATTATTAACTCAAAGAATATTTTAGAATAATACAATGATATTTCTAATTCCCATTATGTCTCAATTATATACCATCAAGTTGACAAAGGATTCAAATTGAAAAATGAAATCTCACCACAAATACTCATTCACAGATTTCATAGCCTTCATGATCATGTTTAATGTTCATGTTTAGAAAATCATTCGAAATGGTGGATAATATATTCTTATATAATGAAAATAATTTTCATGGATAATGAATCAATCATTATTTTAGGGAATTTCCCCTTTGTAGTTAAAATCAAATTTCATGGTCATTAAATAATTTATAGTATAGGGGCACATTAAATGCATTCCCTAAAAAATAGTTCCCAACCAGTAAATTATTTTTGATAGCGGAGATTTTCTCCTTTGAACATGAAAAGTACCTTCATGACAAGTAGTCATCCACTTATATTTAGGAAAATTCATTGTTCTTGTAGGAACCCTTCAAACCTAGGTGATCAATTTACGACTGATCCTCATTATTTAGTGGATAATGGGGCCTTTATACAGTAATATACTTCCATTATGAATGGAATTCATTCTTTGTTGGATGAAAATTATCCATTATTGTTCTGTACTCATGTTTTTTATGTACCCATACTGATATTGTGTTTTTTATGAGGATGTATATTTCAAAAATTCATCACATATAGATGTCAATAATCATTTAAAGAAAATAATCCTTCTATTTTAGTCACTTACTCTCAAGAGATCCTATTCTAGAAACTTCATTCATCAATAAGAAATATGGAAAATGTAATGGAATTTAGTGAATCCATCTTCATGATGGGATTCTAAAAATACCACTTCATGAATGTAGTTTCATAAAAAAAATATTTTAGGGTAGTCACACAAGATTATTTAATGATCCTTATTCAACCCATATCCCTGCATGAGTCATTACCCATGTCACATAGAACATTAATGCTACATGAAATTTGGTCTCCCTATGGTACTTTTAGGGATATCCTTAATGGTTCTAGGATATTAATAATTTTTTATATTCATTTCCACTTCATGAAACAACCTATTTAATGGTATTATGGTCTCTATAAGGCCATTTTATCACCCATGTCATCTACCGGGGTTTAATTGTCCCAAATGAACTTCTTATTTTCTATTTTAAATGGTTAAAACCCTTAAAAGGATATTCTAGAAATAATTCCTCCCAAACCACAAGACATATATTTCCAAACTAGTCAGATGACTATGGATATATTTGACCATGTATTCCATTTATAAAAGTTATCTGCCAGTAAATACTACTCATTTAATAGGACCCTAAGAGAAATCAAAATCATGTACCCCTTGTTGATTACGATTGTTACCATTAGGAAGCTGGTGAAACCTATACTTACTCAATATTCTCATCCACTCTTCCCATGTGTCACATTTGTAAACCTTTAATCAATTCAAGAAGCGGGATACATGCAATGGGCCTCCTACTATGTAAATACTTAAAATTTAACCTTTAACAAAGTCACCTACTAGGTCATGAACCTCCAAGAATAATCAATTCTTGTTGATCCTAAAAATAGGTCAGGCAGTCCATGTGTAAGCCTCAACCACTTTCTCAAAGGTCCATATATCATGTGTGTTGATTATTATGTACTTGACCAACCATTTAATTGTTGGAAGTAGAAACATGCATGGGTTTCCTATGTAGTGTATTTACCAACTCATTAAACTTATTGGTTGACCATCTATATGAATAAATCCATCATTGGTATCTCATATCTCAAATTAATCCATTTACAATTCATCAACGAATCATTTCCCTTATGAGAAACTCTCCCTCACTGGTCCATAATTCTTGTGAGTCAGGTTATCCTACCAAACTGGACCAATATTCATTATGAGAATAGGTATATTTTTACTTGGACATACTCCTTGTGAGTCACCCTCACTTAAAGGGTCATATTCTCTAAAAGTTTTCAAATTCTCTTTCTTATTTAGTTACTAAAAACATGATCAACTAGAAAGGGACATTCATAGATAAGTACTAAACCGATCATCTCATGGTACCTTCATCCTAATTGTCCAAGTTTCATGACATTAAACTTCATTGAAAAACATTTTTACCTCGCACTGTTAAACTACAAGGAATTTTTCTTTCACACAACCTTAAACTGTGAATCTGGAATAAAAATGTCAACTATTCCTATTAACTATGATACGTAGGATTCCTACTTGAGACTCAACCCCTCTTCCCTATTTAAATTTGAATGAACAATAGTAAATGGAACATCACTTGGTTATAATGCACAATTTTAAAGGAACCACATTATTTATTGTCACATGACCTTAAAAGGTACAATGTGTCTGGTTATACAACACTAAACTACATAGGCTATGATTCCCAATATAAGAATGCATTGGAATAACTTTCTCAAAACCTGAACCCAACTCCACAATACATGTCACATTACTAGATGGAGATAAACTATATAGATTATAACAATTAATATTTAAAACACAGTGTAATCACCGAGTAGAAAACAATATGGATAACCACTGAGACATATAGATGGAGAAACTACAATACATAATGATTTATAATCACTAATATATATACACATACATTCACATTGATGATTAGTTTTGATCAAATATATTACATTGTAAAAAAAGTTCATGTATTAGGATTTTGGAAGGATTATTGAAAATGAATTAAATCTGTAATATTTTAAAGACAAATTTCATTCCATTTGGTATGCTTAGACTTTTGTTTTTGGTTTACATTTTTTTGGCTAAATTGTTGGTTTCTTTTGATTGGAGATCCTATTCTGGGGAAAATGACCTAATTATTGGGTATGTATATTTCATTAAACTAATACATTCTAGTTGTAAGTGTAAAAAATGCATTTTGATAGTTCTATTTAGGACCAAATATCCTTATGATTATATTCAAATGTTTTTTATACAAAACTGGGCAATGCACTTCCTACAGAAAATATTCACATCCTAAAAGGGATACACAACATGAATATGATGTGTGGATTTTTCTGTGAATTAGGTTTATGGTGTCAAATTTATATAGGACATGAAATAATTACACATCAAGAAAATGGGGATGAATATTTAATTTAATCCATTTAGGCACGTTTTTTGGATGAATTTTAATATGGTGGATTGTATACCATGAAATGGATTCATGATGTAAATTCCCTACATATAGTGCCTTTAAACATATTACAAATGTTTTAATTTTATCATTCAGTGTGTAGTATTCTCCCTCTGACCCTATGATCATTTGGGGAAATTTTGGGTGATCTCCCACCTTTATGATCACCTTTTTCTAACATTTTATTCCTATGGTGGTTTCCCCATATATCACAAGAAATCAATCTTTCTTTTTATTCAACACTATTGGTCATGGAATTTTTTTTCCCTGCATTTGTGTTTCAAATTGTTGATTTATTGGTGTTTTCTATCATTCCTTTATATTTTATTATTGTTCGTTGAATTTCAAAGGCTAGTCCATGGTTTGTGGATCTCCCATGTCGAACTCATATAGTTTCCATCTTTCATGAGGTAGGAGTAACTATACAAGTGTTTTTAGTTCATCAATTGAAAAATGTTATTGATGATCCCTTTTTCGTTTTAATTGTAATGCATTATCATTGGTGAAAATGGATTTAATTAAATTTGTCCATGATTTATGAAATAGTTTTTGAATAGTCCTAGAAAATTGGGAACCTTTCATAGGTCTAGAAATGGACATAGGTGAACAAGTGTGTGTAAAACCACTATGATTCTTTATATTGAAATACTAAGGAAGGACATGATATTGGTTGAAAACAACTTTCCCTGATTTTACTATTCTTATATGTCTACTACCTATTCCAATAGGCTAGATCCCAAATGTTGTTCTTTTCCTTTTATAAATGGTTTATCGGATGATGGTTTATTTCATTCATATTTTTAGACTTGTTTAACTTACTATTTTTCTTTTACACCTATTATATTTCCAGATATTATGAATGTTGTATGCATTTAGCTAAAAAAGAAAAATTTTAGAAATGGTTCTATTTATGAAAATTCATTAGAAACTAGATTTTGTTTTAATTATTGATCTTAAAAAATCATGATATTAGAACTATTATATATTATTTTATGGTATCCTACTAGGCTCTTTTCTCACACCCTACTTCTTCCTTTGGAAGGTTATAGACCTTGTTTTGTAGGGCTTATTGTAAGGGAATGGAATCATCTATAATTCTAGTTTCTCTTTTAATCTATTGCCTTAAAAATAAGATGGATTAGTAGTTATATATGGTTACATAGTGATTTTATTCTATTGTCTATTAAATTTTTTTCGACTATTTGGTTTGTGTTTTTTGGACCCTTTTGTATCTCATTTTGTTGTACTATTCTATGGTAGTATCTCTTGTTTTTGAAATACTCGTGATTTGTTTTGTTTTTTTATTATACCTTACTATATGAAGGCAAACTCAGGTGGGTGGTTTAGATGGCCCAGGATGGTTCATTGCCAATTGGTATTAATGGGTTGATCAGATAGAAGTGTGTTAAAAATACATATGTTCATATCATTTTCTGAGGTAGACTTGATTGAGGCCAATCAGAATTTTGGTAGATAGTATAGTATGTGTCCTCAACAGATCACATTTATTTTTGAACTTGAGTTACAATTGTTGGTCAAAAAATTATTTCCAGTTATGAGACATGGGATTTGAGGAAATTTTAATTTGTTATATGGAATGTTTATTTAAATAAGCATGTTACTTTTTAAATCATAGTCATTCATTTGTTTAATTTATGATTAATCTAAATTATTATCATTATATAGATTTGATTTCAATACATGACGTTGGTTCAATGATTTTGTAATGTAATTGTGACTGATTGATTTTTTTCTTATGATTGATAGAAAATGACTCAAAAATGAGATCATCCAAAATCCAAGAGATGAACCTATTATATTCTTTCAAAAGGAAAATCCTATGATGGAACCGTAATTGGTAGAATATCTTATTTGTACTATACTGACTCTAGGTTTGGGAGGTTTCCGAAACCTAGAATGAGCAGTTGATCAAATATCAGAATTTACAACAAATCGTCCTCGTACCTTCCATGGTGATAAGGGGATGCAGGAATATGAATAATGGATTTCATTGATTCAATGGGCCTTCAACTTCTTCAAGACATTTGAGGAATCTATGGTGGGGTTTCCAATTTATTTGATTAATGTGCCGATAAAGAGATGGTGGGTCTCTTTTGTGAAAACTACGTTGCATAAATATCATACATTAGAATCTACTAAGAAATTATTTAACCATGAATTTTATTCTGATAAATTTCATGTAGAAAATACCGATTATTTTTTACCATAGAGAAGGGATAGAATTTTTTTCTATAGTATAACACATGTTTTGATGAGTTGGTAGAACTGGAACCAATGTTAGTCACCAATGATTACCTGAAGCCTGTAATTATGTTATTGGGGTTGAGGGTTGATATTTAGAAACATTTTATTCTCATGTTCCTTCATAAATTTTTGGAGGTAGTTCACAAGGAATCATTGGAAGGGTCTTACATTGATGGAAATATGGTTTTTAGAGGAACATCAGTTGGTATTGTCATCAGCCAGGGTGTATATACTCTAAAAAAGGAAATGAAAAGGTCCCCATTTTTCTTCAAGATAAATTTTATGATATTTGTATGTATATAAGTTGGTTTTTTTATATAAGCTTGGGAGTCCTAGTCATTCCAATATTAATTTTGTGGATACTCCCAAAAATATTCATCATTGTGGAAAAACATTCCATCTAAAACATTTTAGTGACAAGATGTCCTTAGGAAATAAGGATGGATTCACATTCACCAAGGAATCATAAGTTCATATTGATTCTTCTAAGGGTGGAAGGTACTATAAATAAGTTTATGGGGAGGTTCATGTGGATAATAAATATTAGTTAGGATCTAAGACCAAACATTTTTATGTAGTGGAGCTTACATAAGAGGAAACTGAAGTATTTCATGTTATAATTTGAGGAAATGAATTTCTTTTTATCTTTTATGGCGGTATATTTGTTTTATAGAGGTTATAATTAATATTTGAAATCATAAAATCTAGTTTATTATTTGGGATTATGTTTTTATTTATTTCATTCATATTGGATCTCTACAATCCTTTAAGAAAGAATTCTGCAGAAGGTTTCATGTTTCCCACATATTGAGTGATGATAGTGGACCATGAGGTAGATTGGGACAATTTTGTAATTGTTCATGATATATTTTACTTCACTATAATATTGGATTTGTGAAAGAGATAATATTTTACACAATTTTTATATTCATTTAATTTTTTTTAATCCTCCAAAATAATAAATTTGTTCTTATAAGGATCAATTTGGGATTTATGATGTGTTTTGAGAAAAATTGTGAAAAAGTGTTTAATTCATATTTTTTACATATTTTTACATCAAGGATATTTTTGTTATTTGTTTTAAACTACAATTAAAAATTGGGTGATTATTATTTTTTGAAATCCTTATTTTATTTACTTGGAATTTGTCTTTTGGACGAGGGGTTGATTCGAGAACCATGAGGCACGAAATATTCAATGAATTAGGGAAATTTTTTGGGCAGATAGTGTGGACCCCACCTCTATAATGGATTAATAAATCTAGATAATCCCCACCAATGTAGTTTATTACAAATGGATATTAACTATGACACTTACATGTGCAACAAAAATTAATTTCATGTATATTATCATCCATTATGATGGAAATTGAATGACATACATTGAAGAAGCTTCCTGGAAATTTACTCCATAATAAGGAACAACTAATAAAAAATTTATAACTCATTCATGGGATGGAGAGTTATATTGAATGTTGGGGGGCAGATTATAATGAAGATTTGATACTAAATTAATGAAGGCTCCAATGATGGAATAGGTATTCTTCAATATCAATAATGCATTAAAATCTAGAATTTTGAAATCTGGAGAAGCTGACTAGGAAAAATAAATTATTTGAGTAAAATGGTCATAACTCCCATGAAACATGTCCAAATACACTAGTATCTCAAGGGTGGATGGAAAAAAATGTTTATAAAAATTCATGAAGGGATAAATGCATGATTTTATTATTAATTGAGGATGAAATATGATAACTTGTGGGGGAATAATCTTCCAATAAAAATAGAGGTGCCCCCACCTCTCAAATCATTCCAGTCCATCCCGAGACCATCTGTGGCCCCAAGAAGAGGAGAATATTTTCCATTTTGGATTTTCATTTATTTTTATTCCTTTTATTTTAGTTTTCATTTCAGTTGTAACACACATATATTTTCAATTAAAGTGTTCTATCTTTCTTCTTTCATCCTTAATTTCCTTCCAACAGTAATTATCATTCTCTCTCTTCATCCTTTCTATCGCGATCTCATTTCACCATTCCATGGAAAGTGACTAACATGAGGCTTGGCCCTGGCAGAGATTTCATGATGTTATTCATTATTATGTTTAAACTATATTTTTTAAATATATTTTTAATGGAGGTGAGAATATTTCATGAGTGAGGATGTCATCCACCACTATATTAGTTCAAAATCCATTTGTTTTCCACGATTATTAATTTCCCTCCATTTTCTTAGAAAAAATCTTTATACCGTGGATTTTCAGTTGTCATAATGGATGAAACAATATAGAATGGAGTTGGGTATTTTAAAAATAACATTTTTTGTTGAGGTGTTATCCAATTTGACTATTGGAGGAGGTGTGGTTTGGTGTGATGGAGGCATAATAAAATCACTCACTGAATAAATCAAATAAAATTAATTCATTAATGAGGTTTTTATAGATTTATTATCAAATTGAATTTAAACAATAAATAAATAATGAATGAACCCATTTTATCAAACTATGCACCAAGACCTTTTTTCTAACCAGCTTTTTGTCTGCATATGCATTTTGATTTGAATTATTCATTTAATAATTTTAATTAAATATTTTACAAAACCCTCAAAAACATCATTTCCAATAAATAAAAAAAGTAAGGGATTATATTTAGTAAATTAGACTTAGTGATTGAAATAAATGTAATGCTCCTCAAGTGATATGACCCTGGCCAGCCTCTGTGCTACAATAAGAATATAAATTTTTTTCCCATGCCCTACGATAGTCATGAATCAATTATGTGATCAGTGATAAATCCTATATGTATTATTATCCCCATATTGTTCAGTTATTATCTTATGATGGGTTCAGTCGTGTTTTTCTAGTGAGGGGGGCTATATATAGGGAAGGATGGAAAATTTTGTTCCTTTTATTAGGGTAAAATTGTTCCAATTCTCCAAGATGTTTCTTTTTGTGGTTGACTATAGTTTGGGAAGTCCTATACCTATTATTATTTTTCGCAAATCCCAAGTAATTTATAGATGATTTTATATTTTACCACCATAGAGATAGTTCAACTATACTATTGAACTACTCTCTAGAATTTACACCATTTCTATTCCATCATACCATATAGTTCCTAATGAATATGGACAATAGAAGATCCATATTTATGATCTTGGGGATAATGGATTTATCCATCTTATAGTTTCATTGTGGGATTCATCAATCTTCTTTTCTAATTATTCATTTCAGAGCCCATGAAATTTTATTTACTATCAATTGTCTAATCAGGTAACTATCATGAAAAAACATCCATTTCCTTAGATTGATGATCTCTTTGATTACCTTAAATGTCTTCATTGGTTTTTAATGATTGACCACTAGTTTGGGTATTACTATTTGAGAGTCTGAGTAGATGATATGCATAAGATAGTTTTTAAGAGCTACTATGGAAATTTAAATTTTTGGTTCTTCCATTTTGAATAATTAGTACTCCAATGAGTCTTATTGAATTTTTGATCTAGATCCTTCATCAGTTCTTGGACTCATTTTTTGGTAAAAATGGATGATGTTTTTGTTTAATCCACATTAGAGGTGGAGCATGTTTACCATATTGATATCTTTCTTAGAACATCGAGGGAACACCAACTATATGGTATGATTTAAAATTTTGAGTTTCTGATTCAATAATTTATGTTTTGGGGAATATTATATCTGGGAGGGGTTTCATAGTGGATCCTAAAAAGGTACATGTAATTATATAGTTGAAGCATTATAGAAATGTGTTTCATATTCAAAGCTTCTTTGGGTTGGATGGTTATTACAATAGGTTTTTAAGTACTTATCCAATCATTAATCACTAATGAACTATTTAACCCATAAGGGTGTATAGATATTGTGGAATAAAATGTGCTAGAAATGTTTTTATGAACTGATGGTGGGATTGAGTTCAACTATATTTTTGATTCATGTACAATGATATTTAGGAAATGTTTTTTTTCAATGTTGTAGGTATGGGTTTGGAGTGTATCTCGATAAAAGATAGACAATTGGGTGCCTATGTATCTCAATAGTTAATCCCCCCAATAAGAATAACTACCCTACCCTTATTCTTGAGTTTGATTCAATTATCAATATACTCAAAATGTGGAATCACTACCTCTTTGTAGATCAATTTGTAGTATGTTCTGATAATAAAATCCTAGGGTATATTTTCATTCATAAGGATATTAAATTATGACAGTGACCCTGGGTTGAATACCTCTTTACATTTGAGGTTGTTATCTCATATACTCTTAGAAATTAGAATTTGGTCACGGATATGTTGAGAATGAAATTACATAAACAATCTGGGAAGGAATCCACTGGTCAGAAGTCTCTGATGAGTTTTTTTGTTGAGATGAACTCATTAATAGAAGATGATAATGGGATGGTATGTCTAGATTTTATGGGGGATGACTCGTCATTTGATGAATGGGTTTTACTCAAGAAGAGATAAGACTCTAAGTGACAAAGCTTTAGTAAAAACATAATTGTGTAGAGACCTTAGGTGAGTGGTATCATTCTCATAGTGGTGTGTTAGGTTTTCAAAATTGGTTGGTTGTTCCTTTTTCCTCGAGTCAGGAGTTGATGGATAATGGAAACTATTCATGATGGTCTATAATCCAAGGTACATACAACATATACCATAATCTGAAACATCAGTATTGGTGTCTAGTTATAAAATGTATGATTTTAGATTTTGTATATTGAGTTCTTACTTGTTATATAATTATAGATAAAAAACAAAGGCATGTAGGTTTTTTATAGCCCTTACCATTTTAGATATGGAATTGGGATGACATTTCCATGGATTCTATCATTTATTTACAATGGAATCCTAGTGAGAAGTATGTGATTTTGGTGATCATATATAAACTCTTGAAATTGGTGAATTTACTCCCAATCATGTAAATACCAAATATGGAATATCTTCGGGACTTATATGTATGAGATATTATAAGACTTCTTGGGGTTCCATCTATGGATGTTTCTGGCCTGAATATGAAGTTAACAACTTGGTTTTGGAAATTTTTTTATGATACGAAGGGTTCTTAGTATAAATTTAGCATAACATATCATCTAAAGATGGGTAGACATATAGGGATATATATTCATGTACTTAAGGATAATCTTCGAGCTTGTGGTCATTAATTTGGTAGTTTATGGAAAAATAATTTTCATTTAGTTGAGTTTTCCAAAATCAATATTTATTATACATTGATCAAAATGGAACCCTTTTTGGATTGGGGTTGGTGGACATGTAGATCTCATATATGGTAGGAAGAGTTGGGAGAGTGGTCCATGGTTGGTTTGAGTCTTGTTTTTGAGATGACATAGAAGGTTTAGTTGATCCAAAATAGATTGATCACGTAATAGATTTGTCATAAATACTATGTGGACTATATTACATGGCCACTAGAGTTTGAGTTTGGTGATTCACCATTTCTTATAGTATCAAATCACTAGGGACATCAACAATTGGGTATGTAGCAATAATCCACACCAAGATTTCTAGGGAACATTGAGATCATTGTATGGTAGGGAAACATGGAAAATCAGTTAAAATTTGTATCTCATTTGATATTAATGAATAATATATTTCATGTTTCCTAGCGAGGGATGTTCTGACTATATCCTTCCAATGTGGTAGAATGGTACGATGTTTTTCTTGAACAAGGAATCACTATGTCTCTATAAACATTTCAGATTATGCAACAAAGAGAGAAATTGTTTTGCGGTAAAACAGTTCCTTTGGTATGTGAACTATGGTGGTATAGATTGGATAGACATGAGACATGGGAGTAGGAATAATTTATGTTGTAGTAGTTTCCTTCACTTCCTATGATTCCAAGATCCTGAGAAATTTCTAGGGATTTTTTTATAATGGTGATATTTTAATAACTTGTTACCTTCCATACGTATGCATCAACTTTTTTCTGTTTCCCTCTTTTTTGTGTGGATTATGGGATTCTTGAGAATATAAATCCATTATTGGGTAAAATGAACCTTTTTTTTGGCATGTATAGTTTTTTTAATTAATGGATTCTTGGTATAATTGTGTAAACATATTTAGGGGGTGATCATTATGACCAAAGAATCTTATGTTTTGGGTCACATATTCTCACGAATAAATTGAGTATAGCATTACCCGTTCGTTGAATCCCAATAGTAAATGGATTACATGACAAGAATATGTTATAGTATTGATGCTGTGAATGTCATGTAGGCTTGGAGAAGTTTTTAGGTCATCAATTATTTACACTTCATTAAAACATCGATCGAAATTTAATTTAATTCTAGGAGATTAATTTTTATGAACATATTTAAAACATGGTATTTCACACTGTGAAATGGATTCAAGACATGAATAACTTAAATATTTTGATTTTAAATATTCTACATGAAGGATAATTTTTTCTTTCAATGTGAAGGATTAACTCATTAATGTTACCACAACAATGGGTGATTTTGGATGATCTCTCTCCTTTCGAATTGCTTCGTTCGACATTTGATTCCTATAAAGGTTTAACTATATATAAATGGTATGTGGTCTTTCTTCTTCTTCATTTACTTTTTTCATAGTGATGATATAGTAAAAATTATAGATTACAATAAGTGATTGATTATTGTTTTATATCAACAAATTTCAATTTATTATTGTTCCTTGTCTTTCAATGGATGATCCTTGATTTCTCGATATATATTTTCAAAGACATATAGGTTTCCATCATTATTGAGGAAGGGGTATTTATACTAGTGTTTCTAATTTCAGAATTTTTATATGTTCTCATTGTTAGCATTTTGGTTTTCACTGAAATATATTTTATTTTGTGAAAATATTTTAATTAAATGAGATCATGGTTTTGGAGATGGTTTCCAAAAAACATAGCACATTGGTAACCTTGGTTGTGTTGGTAAATGGACATTAGTGGCCCTAGTGTGTGTGGAACCACTAAGAGATACTTTTGTGACATCGAAATACTGTGGTAAGAATTGATAATAGTTGGAAGAAACATGTTTCTGGTTTAGGATTCTATTATTTAGATTATGTATTCATATAGGCTACTACATAGATGGTGTAATTTTTCTTTTATTCCAAGTATATCATATGATGGATTATTTTTTGGATATTTGATCACATGTTTATTTAACTATTTTTATTTTAAATAAGATATATTTTTATATTTGGTTAATATGGTAATAATTTATTTAAAAATAAATGAAATGTTTGAAATTAATTTTATTCTCTAAAATTATTTACAAAATATTTTTTTTAAAGCTCAAACTTGTTCTTATTAATAATTGTTTAGATTAATTTTTAGTATCCAAATGGGCTCTTCCCAAAATCCCTATTTTTTTCATTAGGTGGTTTTTGACCTTTTTTTGCATAAATGAAGAAAAGGGAATGACATCATGTAGAATTACAGGTTCTCTTATTGTCTGTTACCTTTGTAGAAGGATGGTTTAGAGGGGACGGTTTGTCATATAGAGATGTTTTGGTCTTATCCTATCATAAATTATTGGTTTAGTAAGTTTAATGTAGGTTGTTTTAATATTATTGTATATCTTTATTTGGTGTTGTATTATGGTTTTGTGTCTTGTTTTTTTATATTCAAGACATGTTTTCATTGTTATTCTTCACCATCTAATGGCCGGATTGGGTGGATGGTTTAGCTGACCCTGATTGGTTTGTTAGAAATAAGAAAATCCTGAAGATGGAAATAATTCCCCTAAAAGGTTTACATGAGCCTAAACACCCATAAAATTGACTAATTCACAAGACATGTTTTTATAATGAATTCCCAGATACTACATACCTTTGGAAATAATGTCTATGTTGACTCAAAAAAATAATGTCACAGTGTATGTTGTAAACAATATGGTAAACTAGGATTGAATACATTACCCATGATAATGATTGGTTGACCATGTATTTACTTGGTATACTAAGTTAAAGGTTTTATTTTATATTCTTATTGATCTATCATATAATTCCACAACCCATTCAAGATACCCCTTTAATCCAAAAATGGGATCGTCAGATTCTTTTTCATATGTCAGGTTATTGGAATAGACCTGAAACTTCCACAGAGCTCCCTATATTTCTACTCATTATTTTATAACCTAGACATATTCCTTGTATATGGTGAATTAAATTTCCCATAAACCATAAGGATACTCTTTCTAATCCTACAACTTCAACAGTAGGTGGTGAACAACATTGTTTGGGAATATCTACTCAATGCCTCTATCCAAACCTTGGAGGATGACTAATTGAGTCTCTAGGTTATAAATCCACATGAATATTACCACTAATTAAGCGCCATGACAATGATATTTTTAACACCCTAAAATGTTAATGTATGATTACTATTAAATAATCTAATGTATTTGACAACATCATCCACATGCAACACCAAACAATAATGAAAGTGCGCTATATTTAGATAATGTATAAATATATATGCATAAATATTCAATACATGTGATTGAATTAGTGGGAATGGATATAAGTAAAAAAAATTATGAAGTATTTATAGAATAAAAATACATGTTACTTTTAATTGCATTCTGTTGATATAGCTAAATTGAAAAATAATTTAATACAAAATTAGAATTGTATTTTTCTAAAGAATTACACATTATGTACTCTAATTTCCTAACAGAAGAAAATTATGATTAATTTATGGTCATATATATTGATATGAATAAATTTCTACCACTAATTAGTAAATGACATGAAATAAGAAGAAAATTAGATGGATTCTGAAACAATTTTCTTCCCTATAAAAATAGATTTCCATTATATTTTATAATTTTATTTAAAAGTTAAATTTATATATTTTGGAATTGGAATTAAAAAAGAACTCTTTTTTTGATTCATCATGATAATATTTTATTCAGATTAATTTTCCATACATTTCATATCACAGTGATTTTATGGTGAATAGTGCCTTATACAGTGTTTGCAAATATTTTGATTTAATTACATTATTAGTATGTAGGTATTATATAATTTTTTTCAAAAAAATATTCTATTAAAAATAGATATTTTATAAGTTAAATTATTAATTTAAACATATTTATTCTATTTTAGAAACTTGTATTTGATACCATAGAATCTAATTAGATTTTTTATTAACAAATTATTTTTAATATATTTTAAATTTGTTATTTTGAAATTAATTTTATCCCCAATTGAAATTGAGTAAAATAAAATGGATTTAAAATTTAGAATCATTATATCCAAATTATTTATTAAAATCCATTTTATTTTAATACATAAAGGATTACTTACTTTCATAAAAACTAGATATCGTGGGAAGAGTAAATAAGGGTTAAAGGGGATTAACCTAGTGAAAATTGCTGAAACCTATTATAAATATGTTTGATAATGTAAATTTGGCCCCCTTATTAGACTTATATATTCCTATATACGTTATTTTTCAACTTTTTTAGTCCCTTAGACTAATAATTACTTCCCTTTATTAAAATATTAACGGTATTTACAAAAACTATCATCGCATATCACGTATAAAATGGCCATCTAACTACCACTTCAATGCCACTAATAATTTTTTTTTCAAATACAAACCATTACCTTGGTCATTAAACACAAATACCCTCATTCATACATTGTCTTTTGGTCAAAAATTATATCCTAATCCCCCCATTTTCAAGGGACCCACCAATAAAATCTCAAATTGTGCAACATGAGTAATCCTTTTTACATAAGTTGTTTCATTTATATCATACCATTAAAATTATGATTTTCTCATCCCAATATGGTTGTGTCACGATTTTTTATATAATGAATATCATTATGTTAATATAATAACTATAAATCACCTATCCCATTTTCCCTAATGGAAATAAAAAAATGAAATTTGTGTGTGTGCAAATTATAGGCTCCATGAAGAACTATGTTTCATCACGCAACCACTTCACAAGGATGCTACTAATATTTAATTTAATAAATAAATATGATATTTTTAACATATTTTGTATTCATAACTGATAAAAAAATATTATACATATCTCTAATTCTATGGAAACTGAAATCATTAATGATGCATATATGCGTACTACCACCAACATGGAACGATGAATTTTTCTTTTCATTGCATCAATTAATCGATATTTTTATGAATGGATTTAATGGATAAATATAATGACTATGGTATCATTTTTATCCTTGTTTGGGAACATATTAATTATAGAATCAAAAAACAATCATTGTCAATACAACCATTTAAAAGAAATTTACAAAGACAAAAAAACTTGTTATTCATATTATGTAATATTTTTATATTAATTACTTTTTTCTGTAATTCTTTAAAACATTGAATCATATCACAAATAAGTTCTTTATAAGATCATTATTCTTCATAAATAATAATATTTCAACTAATGCACAACATAATATTCTCTTAATCATGGTATGTTCATATTTCGATCAGTTTAACCACCAGCATGAAAAATATTATTAATATTGATCATGGGTGACTATAAAAAATTATTTTAATATATAATATTATATAAATATATAAAGAAATATTTTTTGGGAATTAAAATGGTAACATTATTATTAAACTAAATTACTATTTAAATGAATTATATTCATTTCAAACCACTAAAATATGATCATCATTGATTCTACATTCATGATTTGTGACCAAAACTACAATGGAAAGAAATTATAACATTACAAATATCATGTATCATTTATTAAAATACCTTTAATGATATTTTAATGATAAAGATTATACCCTGAATGATTAACAACATGTTTTTTATAAAACTAATTTAAATTGTTCAAGAATACATACTCCCGATATAGAAAATATATAATAACAGACTAGAATTAGTATAGAGAATGATTATAAATGAATGTTATAAATTAATAATATACGATTAAGTCTATGAAATTGTAGATTTATTAACCTCTAAGATGTATGGGTTATTCATATGAGGGAAATTACCCATACTCTTTGGTTGGTATCACACAAGGTTTATTCTTGTCACTGAAAACACCCAATTGTTCCCATATATATAATAATATTTGGACCTTCTACCCAAAAGAAAGAGTTTTTCAAGGTGTCTCACTAATGAACCGTGGGGACATTCATTGGTTGAAAGGATATGATCTTGCGATCATCAAACCCTATTGGGTGGAATTATTTCCAAATTTGATACTCTCTTATAAAATTAATTCATGTTTATGAATCCTTTATAAACCCTACTATGGTACATGTGTGCCAAATGTTTCAAATCTGTTGTTAACATACATTTATGTGACAATATCTATATATTAGAGTTTTTTTATAAATGTTACCATCTGTAAATATCGTAGGTTCCCCATTAATAGTATCAAAATTTTACTATATTGTTTTATTATTATTTTTTGATGCCTAAATTTAAGTAGTTATTGTATGAAGAAATGTAGTTGGGAACTCCATAACTTATCACTATATTTCAAGGTGATTATTATCATGATATTGGGATTAGGCCCCTTATATATTTTTCTATATATACTCATGAAAGGAAACATAAGCCAAATATTTTGGGTACCACATAACAAGACATGTCATACTATGTAAGGTCAGTGGACAAGAACTAGATCATATAATTTAAAATCATGCATTTGGGACATATAGGAAAAAGGTTCCTATAAAAGATCAAGGTGGAACTTATGTATGAGTAGACATTTTTAATAGAAAGGATCTCGAAAAACTGTGTCTTTTCTTATGGTGGAATGATCTTGCTGGGAATATAACCCAGTAAGGATGGTAATTTATTGTAAATTTTTATTTTTAACCACAAAACAAGTTTCATATGTATCCTATAGGAATTTTATTCAAGTCCCTCATAGTTCAATGTGGTTGGTTATTAAAGTTAAAGAGGATTCCCGTGTATAATGGGTAATATGGACCTCTGATAAGTCTTGAATACATTTATTTCATAAACATAAGGGGGTGGTATATTCATGGAGCTTTTTATGCTAGTTATATAATCTCTTCAAATCACTAAGGACAGGTGAGTCATAATCGGTGTTACAAACAATAAACACTAGTAGGTAAGTCTTGTTTCCTAATAGGATTCAAAATGGATTTATGCCCAAACTTGAATGCCAAGGTTGAATTAGTTTCCACCTTTATAATGTAAGAAGGAGGGAATATAGAGAGCTGTATGGATATTTTTTCTTGAATGAAATGCTTGGGTATTACTCTATGAGGGTTTCCTATAACGATCTAATCATTTTTTACTTCTGGATGAGGGAAATGATATAGTGGAGTAACCGAGAATAATGACCACGGAATGGAACATGGAGGGATACCTAATTTCATATTCTTTCATGATTCAAACCCCCATATTGGGTAGTACACATCAACTTATTTTGAAATCAATGTTGTGGGTACATGGAAGTTTGCTTCATGTATCTGACAGCTTACAGAAAGTGAATGTCTTTACCTAAAATAGAAAGGTTCCCAACAACCCTAACAAGATTATTTCCCTTGTAACCAATGGAATTCATAATCAAAAACACCTCTATGAATCGACAAATTATGGAGTTTATTTGCGGTACATTCCTTACCAATGGAATTCATAATCTACAAGGGGGACATTGTTGTGACTGATAATATGATAATACAGGTTTATTGGCCTCATGGGAGGTATTATAGAGTCTTCCTTTGGTTTTGGATTTCACAATAGTAAATCATTTGGAAAAATCACAGAGAGGATATGATAACTAAATACATTGTGTAAATGGAGCGTATTGAGAGTGGATAGGTGAATACAATAAGGATAACACATTTTTCATAATATTCATTATTGGAAAGATAATGGGTATCCCAAAGATGATCTTCCACATAAGAGGTTATATTCATATGACTACTTCATAAGGGAGAATAACACCTTTTTGGAATACAAGGTGATCCTATATTTTAAAAAAGGATGTCCTTTTTGTTCAATTACCTTTTTGGAAGGTCTCATTTGTACGGAGTTTTCTCTTCTATTTCATTGTGAGTGGGTTACCGTGGGTTTTTAGTTAGTTTACTAAAATATAAATTTCTTACTCTCAATATTTATAATTCAATACTCTATATATCAATATTTATATTTTTATTATTTGTATCTTTTTGTAGTGGGGTAATTAGGTATTTATATGTAGTTCAAAAAAAGTAATTGCATGAAATGTTTAACTATTAGTATGTGAGAAACTATATATTTGGGGGAAATTAATGACATTGTGAAAAAAAATCTTATATGTTGGGGGAGAAAAAGATCCTCTCTAATACATAGATGATTCTTAGTTGTGGGTGCTGAAAATCCAATGAAACAGTCCAAATGAGAATTTCATTTATTGGTGCTGAAAATTATCCTCCATGCTCTTTAAAAAATTTCATTTTTGGGGGGTGGGGGAACTATTTGAAAAATTATGTTCTGAATATTATTTTTATATCATATGTGGAAAATGGATATTTATATGGGTATTCATGTACTCTATAAATGATATTCTTAGATTATTTTTATTGATCTCATTGTTGGCACCCAAAATACTTTCAATACCTTTCTTAGGTTCTTTGCAAACATTCTACCCAACCAATCCCACTATTCAAGAAATGGGGTCCAATATGAATGAAAAAGAGTAAATTACATGGAATAAACATTCCCTAAAAATATAATATTAATGGTTTAGGAAATAACTTGTAGAGGGTCCAAACCAATATTAATGTTTCAGGAGGACTCATTTTTTATAAAGAGGGAATAGATGATATATGTTTGACTATGATCTCACAACCATGGTTCATTACATATAGTGATTACTATTTGAGGAAAATATTATTAGGTCCTTCAAAAACCTATATAGCTTCACATACATTGGGTCCCACAGTCTATCATTAAAACATGATTTGTTTTTCTCATTTCACAGACCAATATTATAGCTTTCATAACATAGGAAAAATGCGGTCTGCATATTGCAAATTAGGTTATGTAAATTTTTAGAATTTTTCCTATTTCCATGATTTTCATATTTTCTATAGATTTTGATTATTAATTAATTTGTTTGTTTATAGATAAAATGGATTATGAGCAATTAAATTTATCTGATTCGATGAAAATAGTTGAAAGAGGAATGGATATCACAAAAAATGTTATGGTCAACCATGGACACCACATTATTCCTCGTGATGGGATACTAACTAATCTTATTCCACATGGAATTTAAAAGACTACATTATATGGTAGACTGAAAATGAAATTATATTTCTAACACATAGTCAAATCTTTCCATCTACATAGTTCAAGGTTTCCTGAAACTATGTTAAAAAACATATCTACTACTGGCCAAATAATTCCAGATTAATGTTAAGAAAAATATTTATTTTAATATATCTTCATAAAGTCATGATATAAATGTTACACCCATAAAACCTACCACTCCATAATAACCATATTATTTTAACCATCCAATGGGTTAATTCAAATGGATGATCGAGTTCAATGTGGGTCTTTCGAGATTGTTAGAGCTTCTCCGAGGGATGGACATGGGTCATTTGGGTGCATAAGTGAAATAAATATTTTTTTACGTTATTGTAATTCATTATTTTTAACCAAACAGTATGTATTTCCCTATTTTAAATTTATCCACCAACTAGGGTCTTAGCCAAACTGATAATCCATTGTTGTTCAAGCCCCAACACATTCCATGTTTTACACAATGATGTTGAGACTAGTTTTGTGGTATGTTGATCAACTGTGATGAATCCCAATACTTGGGGAGATATATGTTCGCTTCCTACAAAATTTGAGACTTTCTTATATGATTAATAGATTTATCCACTAATGAGAGAACAATTAATAGTTGAATAGAATTTATTGTGAAACTCTCTTCATAACTATTCAACTAACATGTATAGTGACTAAGAGAAAATATTATTAGTACCTAGTAGGACAAGAAAACACATTAGTCACACCAGGACCCACCACACTTGACAGTCTCAAAATATTTAGGGCTCATACAAGGCTATGAAATAATTTAATCGATACACCAAATAGGATAAAATGATCTAACCAGATGTAACTTCATAACATCGGCTAGTGTTTTTTTTCATCATGTTTCTAAGAGAATTAATTTTCCTAGCCTGTAATTCTCATTCATGTGTTAGTATTAACACCTTGATGATGGAAGCTTCATTTGTGAATGTACATCCCATTAACATGAAAATACCAACAATATCTCATATTTATAGGATCTTAGGTCACATACAATAAGTAAGGACTCTAAAATTCTTTAGTGGTCTATTCAAACATTTATATTGTTATGTGTAAGAACACATTAAATGTTATGAATATCAAAATTCTATTGCAAATCCTCATTTTTTATTTTCTCCCAAACTTTATCAATACTCTTTTTATTCATTCAATATCATTAAATGTTGATGATACGATTGAAATATTGAGGAATCCCATTGTCTTTACATTTTTCCCATATATTGTACCTTCTGTAAAAGTAATAGACAATGGTGGGGGAATAATAAAAGAACATTCTCATATCATCTCATTTCATGATGGGATTCTTACCTCTTGAATAAATGGAATAATCATTTGTAAAACATAACACCCTTATATGATTTCACATAATTTTGGATATCTATAATAGGAAACTATATTACATATTACCTAGCATAAGTGGGAGTTATATCCAGTTATCTTTTATTATTATTTTTTGATTTTGATGTGTGATAATACTGGTATAAAAACATATTTCCATCTGTTATTGATCTGAATATCCTTTTATTGGAATATTCCAAATCATTGCTTGAGTATTATCAAAATGTAATATTAGGGGTGATGGTTTTATGGGTAAATAAGACATTTATTTCCTATATTTCCTCTCTTTCTATGGTTTTGGAACTGGTTTCCATGATAGATAATCCTACGGCCAAACATTCAAAACACAACCGGGAATTTTTACCTTCATATACCATTTTTATTAGGAGTAATGAAAACCAAGTATAGTTTGTAAAGGTTAATAGTTGTGTTAATAACATTGGTAACACTATGATGGTCTCTATAAATTCATCAGTGAGAGATAGCCTTATTAACCCAGTCCCTAATGATGACTGGAAAGAGAACACATAAGGTATCTGAAAAACTATGTTTCTAGATAATTCAATATAATATTTTGTGATCCTAATTGTAATTTATATATCTATTACATTGGTAAAAAAATTCTCGATCTGAACTATAACCTCAAATGTAAGGCTACAATAAAATGGTATTGGTGTCAAGTTTCCATTATCATCATAGGGACTCCTTTGAAGGATATTGTTGATAATGTGGATTTTCTAAATCATGTATTACATGGCATGGACATGGGTCAGTTTGACTACTGACACATACATGATATAATATATAATTTTGTTATCTCTCAATAGATTTTTTGGACCATGAATGCGACCATATCCAATTTGATGTTTCCAACCATCAGGTGTAATCTATAGAAGATGTTACTATAGAGATTCTTCATTTGGACATTGAGAAATCAAATCATTGTGATTGGATTGATACATATATTTTTTAACTGTCCTAGTACAAGACTCACATGGAAGTACTTAATGCATAGTTATTATCAGATAACAACAAGATTGAATCCATCATAAGATAAATCTGAGATCTAAATGAATATATTTAATAAATATGACCAATGGATGAAGAGGATGTTGTCCAACGGAAAAACCTTCCATGGTATATCAATACATCACATCATGAGTTATAATTATTTTTGGACAAATATGATCATAGTTCAATATATATTTTCATTTTTTTCATTTTTATTACCTTTTAATGTCTTGGATATACTCTAGACTATGGATTCTCCTCCTTTATTTCTATTTATGAATAACTAAAAAAAATTGTTCTTATTTTTCTGTCTTTTGTATCAACTTTTTATATTTTGGAATGTGAAACCAAGAAATCCTAAATCAATAGATCAATAAAATAGGAATAATTTTTTAATCATAAATCATGATTTCAAGATCGAAAATGATCTTCACATGTTTGTGGCCCAAAGACTAGTATATGTATATTTTTCCATTACTATAACACTAGATTTGGTCCATATGGATTGACGACCTCATACCACACTTTCTTAATTATTACATGTGTATTCTAGTTAAAATGTCAGGAATGGAAGAATTATTTATATTTTTCCTAGGACAAGGGTCTTGGAATGCATATCTTGTCTTTTTCAAGAACCATATAGTCGGACCCACAAACATTTTGTGTTATATAGAATTTTCCCTAAATTTTTCCAACTCAATATTGATAATAATTATGGGGTAATACATAGACAATAATTAGGCTATCCTTTATTGTATTTTTACCAAAAAAGATTTATTCCTTTTCAATTTCTGCTAATCAATTTTTCCTATATCATAATAATGTGTTTATATAGAAAGTGGAGACACCAATATTTTTCCAAGAATTTCCTTTTTCGGTTTTCATTCTTGATATTCCTATGTTTTTTTTCTTAGGCAGTTTATGTTTATAAAAATTTTTATCATGGTTTTTTATGCTTATGGACATATTGATTTGAACAATGTGTGTTTTCATAAAAATGGTAGTAATACATAAGTAAATAATTTTTTGTATTATGAATCTTCTTGAATAATTCAATTGTGGATTATTCCGTCATATCCAATAATATCATGAATCAACTCAAGTAGGGAGAGAGAGATATAGGTATATAGATAGATAGAGAGAGTGTGTGTGTGGGGGGGAGTGTATGGTAGGAGTAGGGTGACCATTAATAATAGTGTAAAAATGATTCCATGATTATTTTATGGATATTGGTTGGACTAGGTTTCAAGTTTCCACAATTAGTATATATTTATTACTAATTTTTCATTGAAATGAAGATCTAGGAGGACTGGTCGATTCTAGGTGTTGGATGGTGTTGAAATAGGTATATAAGGAATGAAGTGTATTTATGAAAGATAGTAATTTAATAGAATAATTCAACCCCATTAGTAATTTAATCTCTATGTATGGAATATATATTCTATGTGGGAATATTTCATTTAGAACCAATACCATGAATGTGTCCACATAGTTTGATGTTGTGGTTCTCATACAAATGGTTTCTTTTTTTCAAGGTCACGTAACTTTCACCGATGGTTATTTATATTTATGGTTTTGTGTATTTGACCAATGGATACTATTTTTTTATGTTCAAATGTATTTGAAAAAAGGCTTTTATAGTTTATTGTCACGTTTTTTGGAAAAATAAAGTGGGGATAATGTCCGAAATAGGATTTAGGGGATAGGGATGGTCTAACATCATTTGATAATGGTGGGAGGTAGTTTATGAAATAATCTTAGGGATCATATATATTTGGTGATGAAATGGGATAGGTTCATAAGGAATGACTTCATACTATATTCAAAATAATAATTACATTATGATGGTTTTAAGGAGTATGAAGACAAAATAATATTCCCCTCAGGATGAAAATGCCTCTGGTTGATGAGAAATGTTAGGGGTATATAGGTAGAACTATATTAGTGGCATAGTATTTATAGTAAAAATAGTTTTTTTTTCATCAGAGTTGGATTATATTGTGACCATTAACCAAAGAATATTTTGAGTAATTGAGTTTCTCAAGACATGATATGTGATTTATGAAATGAAGATGTTCATAAATCCAGAAGGAAGCATTTGGACTTGATATTTCCATGACTATGTGACTATGATCTTATCAAGAGACATAGATTAAACTATATGGGAATTTCATAAGGAATTTATTTTATTAATCTAGATCAAATGCATAGAAGAAAGGATTTTGTTCTCTTTATTTCTTATATTTGGTCCTAGGAAGATGGATTTTGGAATCACTACAAATCTCATTGGAATGAGAATCAAGTCATGCATATTTATCAGGTAACAATGTTCCATAACAAAATCAACATCAACTGTATGAGAGGAATGTTTTTTAGAATTTGTAGTTAGTCCTATGGTAAGGGGTCCATGTGTGACTACATATCTCATCGGAATTAGAAAATAGTCACTTATAGTTCATTAATGGAATTTTTATCATAAAAATCTAGAACACATATGGGAAGAGGGGAATTTATTTCATGAATAGGTTTATATCTGAGGAAACCTGAGATGTAATCTCCTACCAAGTTGAGAATCATTTTCATGGGTAGGTGATATTTTTTAGCATGACATAGAATTAGGGGTCTAAGTTTCACTACATGTCTCATCTGAATGAGAATAAAGACGAAAATAGTTTTGTATAAGTAACACTTTATATAGATTTGGTTCAAATTCATGACAGATTCAATTTATCTTTTTGGTTTCAATGGGTGTGCCTAGAATAAAGGATTTATGATTCACTTTGTATGTCACCTGAAATATAATCACCCCACATGTAGTTCATAGGGGGTTTCTTTCATAGATCTAGATCATATATAAGTAATAAATTGGTAATATATGGGAGTCCACTCTAATATGTTTAAATTAATATAGGATATACAATCACCTTACTATTTAATGTTATATGATAAATACATTAATGATATGTAGTATATAGTCTTGACTCCATGAAGGAAGATTGGTTTCACATGGGTCTATTCCAAAGGTGATGTTAAAAAACCCTATCTCTCTGATGGGTAAATAAAAGACCTAATGTTAATTGATGATGGGTCTTGTAATGAGACAAGGTGATAGGATTTTTATTCTTTCTTTGTGATAAGGGGGATATTTTCCATATATTATTTTTACAATTTTCTTCTTGGACTAGAGTAGATGTTATAATCATAACCATGTATCCCATAAGAATCTGAATAAATTCACACATATTTCATGGAAAGTCAAATCACCATATTGATCTATCTCATATAAAAAGATATTGTGTTTTGGTTTATTTTATAGCTTCTCCTATGAATAAGAATCCAAGAATAGCTACATTTTTTTGGGATGAGAATCAATCCATACATAGTTCTAAATTGGTTGTGGTGTATCTTAATCATAAAAATTGGAAAAGTTTTCACAAAATCTATAAACTCATGAGACTTATGGATGGTGTGAGAAACAATATAAAATTATAATATTACCTATATTATATTGATATTTTAGCCAAGGATTATTCTTGAAGAACACTATGTGATTTGTTATTTTTTAGTCGAGATATTGTCCAATAATTTATTATCATGAGACTAGGATAATAGATATATGTATTTTAATGTCTTATCACCAAGATATGTTCTAGGATATTTAAAATAATACCACCAAGACTTTATACATGTAGATTAATATCATATTATAAGGATGAATGGTCCTTTTATTTTATGATTTCCTAGCTTTGATGAAGAATTTTTACACATTTTATGGTCATGAAACTTGGACCAATGGTTTTTTTACATCTTATGATTGCGACGCATGGAACAATGGTTTTTATCATAGTTTATGTTCGTGATTATTTGACAAATGGTTTTCCACATAGTTAAAGGCCATGATGCTTGAACCATTGGATAAAATAGTTTATGGCCACATATCTATAACCAATTTTAATCCATTTAATATCTTTAATCTAGGAACAAATGGGTATGATTATGTAAGGTTTCTCTTGAGATATATTTCATTAGTATGTTGTTTGAGGAACTCCATATGAATTATAACTAGATAATGGGAGAAATTGAATTAGAACATGTGTATGACATCTGGACTCTAAAATTTTGGTTAAATATTTAAGGGTTTCTTCGTCTGTATCATTGGGGTCCTAAGAACCATCTCCAATTCCTCTTATAGGAGTGAATGAAGGTGAAATTTAATGCTGAAACATCATGCTACTCCTTTTTAGTGAATCTCTAAATGTTGTAAGGTATAAAAACATCATTAATGAAGTCACTATAACTCATCCAATCCCTTAGGACATTGCGTGAACATAGATAATTGATCAAAAATAGCAGTAAAGAGAGAAGGTAATTGAACCTCAATTGGTATAATGTACATTGTTTCTTGCAGAAGATAATATGGGGATATGTGTGTTCCAGTGCGGGTTGTGGTGTGATAGTACCACAAAGCCTGATTTTTTTCATACATTATTTATTTTCATCATCCACCATCATCTAAAGTATATTGTATATGGTTTTATTGAAATATTTTATCTACCAATTTTTCTCTTCATGGTAGTGGGACTAGTGTTCATACTGGATGCCATATTGTTGATACAACCCTTGTAGTTTGGAAGTTCCAAAGTTAGAAGCATTATCTATCAGTATTTTATGTGGTACTAAAAAATATGATAGTGATTTTTATCTTCACAAAAATTATTATATTTAGTCTCATATTATTTGATGGATATATTATCATACCATTTATAAAAGAATTTGGTTGTATTTAAGATATACTTGAACTGCCTAACTAATGAAGGGGGATATGGCCCCATTACATCGATTCCAAATATAGAAAATGACCGTGAATATATCGTTTTATAATGAAACTATTGGGGTTTATAGATAATGTTGCAAATATTAGACATGAATGACATTTCATGGTTAATTTCATATAATCATTTATCATTGAATGTTATAAATAACCAACACTCCTAATTTAGTGGGAAATTATGTTCCCTAACTAATTAGAATCACATTAATACACATAAACATTTTTCATAATAGTAACTATTTCCTCTCCATCAAGGCATGTGATGAGAACCTGTAAAAAACTCCTTTATATATGACTTTCTAAGAATATAAGACCCCATATAGAGTAAATATGATTTTACACCATTAGATTTTTTGTTTTCTTGATCGTTTCAATGGAAGAATCTAGTTTTGGAGTTATTTCAAAATGGGAGATATCAATCTATCTAGAAAATAACATTGTTTTCGGATGGAGTTGAATTCAATGATCTCTTCCATGTTATGAAAAATGAACAGTGATATCATTTTTTGATACATTGTACTGATGATCATTTCATCCCAGCCTTATAGATGTAGCCACATTACCTAAGATATCTACATGTCCATTCAATGAACGTGAGATGATATTCAATGTTAGTTATGAGTTAAATTATTCAACTGACCATCATATATAGTCATGTATGAGAAAAAACTCATGATTTATAAAAGAATAGTCAATTTAGATCATCATCATCACCATATATTAAACACATTTGACATTCATGTGGGATATCAGTATTTGTAGTGACAATTAAAAGCTAGAAATGAAGGCTTGATATTATACCTCATTGTTGGTGAATCCTCTGATAATTAGAAGGAATATGGTAAAACATACATGAATTGATATATAAGGGTACCTCCCAAACCAACTCTAATGATTTGGGGATATTTATCTCTTTCCCCTTTTGGGATTTTGGAAGAAACATAAAAACACAACTCCCATGTTTGGGTGTAGTATTGAATGGAGAAGATTTATTTATTAGGTAACTTAGTGTCCAATTGAATGTTTTTTGTAGATGTCTTTTTTTATAGAATATTTTAACGTATGTCCCTTTATTTCCTTTTGTGGTATGAACCAAATTTCACACTACAGCTAGAGGTTCTCCAACCATGCCAAGCATCCAATCAATAAAAGATGATTTAGTATATACATGAATAGGTTATTCTGATAGACTATGTAGATCTCATGGTGTTGTATCTAGTGCCCCAGCTTCAAAACTAAAAATATTAATGAATGGTAATTTATTGATATCTATTTATCGATTGAGAGTATTGAGAATAGTTTTATTGAGAAAAATAGAAACTATTAAAATTCTTTATTTCATTATTATGTGAAATAATAGTTTATAGTGATCTCTATATGGTTTTATCCTATAGGATGAGTGGTTTTATTTGAATAGTGGTATTAATAATGGTTGATTTAGAATATATTTCTAGTGAAATCAAAAATATTTCTTAAATTCATCATTCCATTGATAGGTGCCTCCCTTGTTCGACAATATAGTGACTAAAAACATTTTGTTGAAATGTTTTCTACAAATAATAAGATTTAGGTGAGGAATCATTAAATACCCATTATCTTGTTGAGTTATTTTTTAGGAAACATACCGAGGATTACTTTTTTTTCCGGATGGGATTCATGAAAATAATGACATACTAAAAATATGTGAAACATTCCTGAGGGGACCCAAAAAGTGATTTTCGAGGGGTTCTTCTTAAATAAGTGTTGTTTTATATTATTTAAAACAATATAATGTTCCCAAGGTGATTATAACATCATTAATATTTGATCACCATACCATCAATTTTAAATTCAACGGTCTTTAAAATGAAGGGTTTGAAAATATAGTACCAGAAACATTGATATAGTGTGTCAGAATTATCCAAATAAAAAGGAATGTATTTAGAAAATTATATACCTTATTGTCCATTAAAAGTAATTAATTATTCATCTTTAAGATCCATTTGTATTTTTATGCATCCTGAATAACAATCCAGAAAAGAGAGTGATTGATAGTCATTAATTTCATTGATCGAAAGTTCTATAATCAGAACATGGAAATAAACATTGGGAGAAATCCAATTGTGTCTCTAATAGCGATGAAAAACCTAATATGACCATATGTATTCTTTAATGAAAAAATATTAGTGATCTAATTTGGGTATTCAACCTATCAAGTGAATTTTTACATGATAGTCTTATTAATATTGCAATCAACCTTAGAAAATGGAGTTGGATGCATTCTTCTGGAGGTATACATGTGACTATAGTGACCCTCTTAGAAGGAAAAATATTTTGTAGATACATGGGGATCAAGGATTGAAATTCCTTATTAATTCCAAGAAAAATTTTCTAGGTTATACTTATGAAATATGTATAAACATATTATTCTTTGAAATATATGGATACAAGGATCAATGTGTTTGGTGGATATTCTTATGTACCCAACTTCATTTGATGATGCTCGTCAATTTTAATACTGGAACCATCCTCAAATGTTATTGGGGCATCTTTGATATACTATTTTTCTTCTACCTCCTCTTTACTGTTAGCATAACTAGGTGATGAATGAACATATTCAATGTTTTCATGAAGAATATGGTAAACTTCATTCCCTATGAATATCATGTAGGATTCCTTGGATTCTAAGGATGTCATCATTCCAATGAATCCTTTTATGAGATCCTCAATGCTCTCTCCTTCTTCATCCCTTCTACTGTTATATAGGGTAGAATATGTATTAACACCAGGACATGCTTTAAAATGGATAAAAATGTTTTCACTATCTAATATTAATATGAACTTCTCTAATAATTAAATCGATGATGAAGGGGTATTTTTAGACTTTGGGGGGAAATCATGTTCATTTTCACCCTAACATTATAATTATTAATGAGATCAAACACATTTTCCATGTTATCAGATTCATTTAATATGACTTGTATCATAAGAGATGATGAAAACGTACTTTAATCTAATGTTTCATAATGCATTTCATTAATGGGAATCACATATTCATTACTATGCTCTTTAAATGGGTTAGATAATGAAATTTACAAACTATTAGGAGCTATAAACTGGGTTTCAACACGAATGTATTGATGTAGCCAAGGCCACCATAGTAGTAAATTAAAAATTTTATCCTCATAAAGAACCATGAATTTGACGTCATAGAAAATATCCCAATGTTAAGAAATTAGCTTGATTCAATCTATGAGTTTCTAATCACTCATGTTAAACCCACAATGGGTTAATTTAGAAGATATAAATTGGATTTATTATAGGCAAAATGAAAAATAATCTTCTATGTAATGATGTTAATTCTATAACAATTTTCAATGAAAGCACATCAGATGTTAATGTCGTCCATATTTCTAGATACATACGGGTTTATATTGTGTATATATAATGAGTTTTTTTTTCTTTCTTTATGACTGATATAGACATATGAAATTCCCGGAAATTGGTCTATGTATGATATATTTCTAAAATAGTGACCTCAACATCAAACTCTAGTGTTTAATAAGGACTCCAAACGTGATTTTGGATATCTTTTTTCATATTTAGATAGACCGGGATTGAATTCATGGAATAATATACAACAAACTATTTAAAGATGTCATTTTTTTAATCCAATTCTCTATTATTCCCAATTTTTAGTTGATCCTTATTTGGTGACTATGTATTTTAAGTGTTCGAGGATGACTGGTCGAACACATGAATAAAAGTTTAAGGCATTCCTATTACTGGTGGATTGGGTGAACCAGGTCTGTCTAATCACCTAGGAAGGAGAATTAGTTTCACACTCATCTATTAGTATTCCAAAAAAATTGGATTTTTGTGACATTAGATAGATTTTAATATGTCCATATTCTCTTAAGGGATTTGTTGGAGTGCATGGAAATGGGTTTCAACACTGTATATGGCTTCAACATGGGTGTGGTCTGGATATTGGGCTTGTCTATTGCTATGTATTCCACTATTTCCCCATATCATGCAGTCTCTACCTATAAGTCCATATTTTAGTGTGTAAATTTTATGTTCATAAACATACTCAACATTATATAATGGGTCCATTTAATAAATGACATTAAAGGAACTAAAGATCAGTTCTTTATCTAATGAGGATTATTTTTGGTGGTATAGAACCTACTATTAAATTTTTTGGGATGACCCCCATAATCTCAACACTAAAGGAATGATTTTTGAGAGGGTATATATTAAATATTTTATTTTTATGTTTTCTTCATCCTATAATTTTCTTTTTTCCTTACTGGTTTTACTATTTTTTAGAATACCAGCACATAAAGGATTGTTGTGTTGATGAGTTTTTTCAAGCCATGGAAGAATATACTAGGGACACAAATGATGGATTTATCTATTCTCTAATGACAACATGAGTTTGATTTGTTTTAATTTATTTTCATCCAATCATTGAATATCAATTCTCCCTTAATTTTATATTCCTTTCATTCACTCTCTTCCTATATAATAGTAGTAGAAAACCATACAAACTCTCTCAATAATGATCTTCAGGATTGTGTAACCCATGTTTGGGTGGAAAGGGAATTAATTTTACTGATAATTAAGCCTATACTGATCATACCTTCTAGGGAATATCAATATCAATATTTTGTTCTCCATTTTATCTTTTATATATCTAGGAACGTTATCATCTCACATGTAATATACTTTATTCTTTTGGTCCACATATAGAAAAAATTTCAACTTTTCCAATCCTAATGGGGATATTACTATTTTTCTGATTAATAAAGTAATGAGAGATAACATTTTGTGGTATTATGAGATAATTTGGTATAGGAGCTGGATTGAGTGTGAACATTGTTGTTTCCACTTTACAAGTTCTCTTCCATTGAGTTATCAGCATTGGTTAACAATTGGTTTTCATTTTCCAAATGGAATCATCCAATATTTGTTAAACTATATAATTTTTATTAAACCCACCAAGATATTTTACCGAATTAAGTTGTGTTTTAATCTATTCAAATATATTCTCTTTATACAGACCCAAAAACTCATCTTGGGGGAGATTCACATAAAATTAGTAGGTCAAACACATTCACCTAGAAATGAAATCAAAGACTCACTCATTCTAATTTTATTTTAAATTTGAGAGGTCAAGTATGGTTTTATTTCAAAGTATTGATATTTATTGATAAATAAATTATCAGTGGTGGACCTCTCATATTGTAATAGACCAAGCTGGTAAAATGATATACCAAGAAAATGTTAGCCTCTCTAGCATCTGAATGAAGAATCCATGTTTGTTTTCATCATAATATTCAAGGTTCCCCATCATGGGACCCAGCTAAGAAATGATATGTGTTAGGTATTATTATGGATCCACCATTCCATTGAATTTTGGTAACATTTTACACCAAAATGAGGAGGGGGAAGATTTGTGTCCGCCCATTTGGGGTAAGTATTTCTCTCTTGCTACACTCATGAAAAACATCATTCTATAGATTCTAGTGGGTTTATGTTAATAAATAGGGTCAATGAGTTTTGATGTTCTAGTTGTATAGGCAGTTAATTAAATATGTCTAGTGATGGGTGGGGCCTATCATGGTGGACCTACCTTCACATTTGGCTCAGAGCCTTTTTCAGCTTCCCAAGGGTACTTCACTTTCCTGGCCTTTATTGTTGTACCGATAAACGAAACTCATTACATACTTATAATAACAGATTCAAGTAAATTTGTTTCCTATATCCTAGATTAGTTAGATATCCTTTCACCATTTAACTGGGAATATTCATTCTTCCTAAATAGGGAGATCTGTTAAAATAAAAATGTGAGGCTTTTTGTGATGAAAATAACCAATAAAGATACATCATCTATTTTTCATAAAATTGATCCTCTTAAAATCTCTCATTTCTACCTCATAATGAGGAATATCTTTTATTTATTGGATTTATAAATTTCTTATGTATATAGTGGGATGTATTCATGTTTTTTTCTTTTTTCATTGTTTGAAATCTTCCTGAGAGATGGAATCTGAATGTTTAAGGGATTTCCCAAATTTTTAGATTTTAATTGTTTTTTGGTAGGCACAAATTCCTCATCTTTTTCATTGTGAATCGTGTTTATAATAGAAACATCTTTTTATTATTCTTCTTTAGTGGCTTTATGTTTCGTTGCATCTGTAGGGATTGGGTTGATGACATTTAAAAACACATAGTACATTCAAAATATGATATCACCATTAGAATGATGATAGGATTGGTCACCCATAGAGAATATTTTGAGTGAAATGTCATGATCTTGAAGATAAGTTTCCATTTATGTGAGTCCAAATATTGATTTCATTGTCTTCTTTTTTTTTGGAATAAAGCCCACTAATTTAACAACTACTGAGTAAGTGGTGATTTTAATTGACGATATGAAAATAGAACATAATTTCAAATCATTTTAAAATATATTGTTTATTGGTATATTAATAATTTAATAAAATTATAAATCTTTTCTTTGGAAGGAAATTTACTCTTATTGAATTATCATAGTGAATTTTAAATGTTGAAAAACACTCCACTATGAAAAAATATGAATATTTTTTCATTAGGTTGAATATTTACGATGGTTGAATGTGGATATGCCATCCATAGACACTACACTAACCATGGTAACAAACTATGTGTTCTGGACTAGTATTGAAAACCTATCATGAAACTGTAGGTATAGCTACCATCCATGGGAACTTCTATTTAATTTTGAGATGAAGATCCACCTGTTCTTTCAGCTACCCATGAGCAGTGATCATGATCACTTCACTAACATATCATGAAGCCATCATCCTAGTAGGTATATCTATCATGAGAACCCCTTTTCAACTCCATCTCTCAGTTGGAAAACAAATAATTTCATTCCCGGTAGGCATTGTAATAATTATCTTTTCCCATATCTTCTTAATTTTCTCAAGCCCCTCCGTCTACCATGAAACTGTTAACTAATTCCAAGCATCCACTTACCCTAAAACAACATATCCTTATTTACTAGAGCTTGATATGGTCCATAGGTTGGGAAACACTCTAAATATCTCTTCCACCACTTAACATCCACCACTGTGAGAAATATAAGTATTTTTCTTACTTGAGTTATGCTATTTTATGATGCCTCCCACAAATTTGGGCTGACAATGGGGTGAATCCACCTTTCAAGGAGAGTCAGAGATATATAATAATCTACCCCAACATGCACATTCACTAATATTGATATCCAACCTAAAAAAATAATTATTGATGTCAACATTTCTATTCAACCTCTATGTAATTTTGGACATTCTACATCATTTTGAAGGAGGTATCTTTTTACTGAAAATAGATTCGTGCGGTGAAGGAATAATATCCCACGAAAAACTGATGAAAATATGAGAGCTATTTTGAACTGGTATTCTATACTATCCAAATATATTGATAATATTATTATGAAATTAAATAGAACCACCCATGGGTTTTTTATTTGTTCATGAGGTATGAAATATTTGTGAAAATCCATCTTTATGAGAAATACATCACCACTAAAAAGTAACGATTGGAATTCACTATCTAATTGTGGAACATCATGGTTAAATAAACTAATAGGGTTATAAGTTTCATGGTTGAAAACAATTATTCATTAGTTATTTTATATGAGAAGTCCCATAAAATAAATCACATAACATTTTCCCACATTGATAAAAAAATACATCCATTGTGCTTCTACGAACTGAATCAATCCACTGCAAAAATGAAACTAAACATGATCATGGGAGGAGCACCGATTCCTTAAAAAATTCATCAAGACCCTTAATGTTGGACATGTGCCTGTCATCCATCATAATGTAAACATACTCCTTGTTGAATATAGTGGAAATTCATGAATTTAATGAAATATTTTGTGACACACATTGAGAGAGAAGAGTGCTCATATGAATAAGAATTATTCTATAAGAGGTATATGATTTCACCACTCTAAAATTAGAACACTCACACACTATACGTCATGACACTCATTTTTTATATTCCCCTTTCTTAAAACAATGAGGGTGGTTAACAATGAATTTTTTTTTCACACTATGGAAAATATCCTCATTTATCCTGGTTGATGAATCATGATCATTCAATGATTGTAATAAATACCTTTTAGATATTAATAGTTTTAATCTGTAATTTTTTTATCTTTAAATTTCAAAGTCTTCTTAACATCATTACTGACACAATGTACACGGATTTATTTCACAACAAGTGATAGAAGGAAATGAGAGAATTAAAAGTTTGGTGGTGGTATCCAATAACCAGTATAGTAAGGGTAATGAATAAAAAGATCATCATATTTTTATATCCAATATGATATAACCTACAAAAGTAATCCATGAGATATAAAATGATAATAGTAGGAATAAATACCACTTGAATAATGATTCAATTCAGCAATGAGGGAATGAACCAAGTCAAGGCCACTGATGTTAAAATTGATATTAAAACCATCAAATTACACCCACTAATTTCAAATTATTTTCACCCCTAAAAAGTATATTTCAACACAACCAAAATATTTTCTTCTCTAGAGACAACTCGAGTCCCACTATATTTAATTTTTATCATGTTCATTAATTTAGTTTTCTGAAATACCCAAGAAAGGTGTTCATCAAATATAGAACCCCTGTCAGAGAGGAAATCCTTTTGTTTTAATTTCTTTAAACATTTCATAAAATAACCAGATATAGTTCATTAAACCTCACAGGTTTTTACCATGAGAGAGATAGAAATGTTCTATAAAAACTCATGACTCTAAATATCATCGAACATGAAGAATTTTTTTTTTCAGGATTAAAATGGGTGACTCTACCCACTCATATTATTCTTATACTAGAGATATAATAGGAACTGAAAAAATGGAAGATAATATTACTCTTGTTAAGAGGGGTTTGATAGAAATTTATGAACACAATTTCATAATTAATAACCGATAATTATAACATAATTATCAATCTGACTATGAAATCAAAACAAAAATTCATGGCATACCTATTAAGTTTTTTTGGTTTTCCGGTAAATACCACAATGGGAAATTGATAGAATTAAGAAATTTTACAATGGATTCATAACCATTGGAATCACTAAAGTTCAAATAATATATAAGTCTTTCAATTTTTCAATTGAAGGGGAATCCAAGGAGTGGATTGAAAAACATGCATCCTAGAGAAATCACCTCATGTGACGAACTATATAAGACCTTCCTCCAGAAATTTTTCACTACTTCAAGGAGGGGTCATCATAGAAAGAAAATCTATATAATAAAAGAGTAAATTGGATATTATCCCTATGATTTCTAAGAATGATTGAAGAAACTAACCCCCTCCCTCCCCAACCATCTATATTATAGACATCACTTCTTTGTATTGTTCATGAATTGATTGTTGGAAAATGATCGGATACTACTAAAACATTTTTAGGAGGAGATTTTATTGATAAATAACTAGTTTATGTAAGTGATATAATTGATATTATCCCAAAAAATTCACATCAATTTGGTATGATTATTGAAGCCAAAGGCATTCTTGAGGTAAAAATTTTGATATCAAAATTATTATAAAAACAAAATTATTGAACTAAATTCTCTTTTGAATAAGATAATGTGAAGAAATTATATAAATCATCAACCACCACACCTATATGGGTCTTTAGGACGTGATATTCCCAGGTTAATTTAATTGATGGATTACCTCACATTAAAGGGACTTAAAGAAATGATAAAATGTTTCAGAGGAAATTCCAAAACCAAAAAATAGAAAACAAATATTAAATGATGTTCCACTATATTATTTTGAGATATGATCCATCAACAGAAAATTCCACCATTCTAACAAGAATTCTAACAAGTTTCACAAAATCCTTTTCAAACACTTCTATTTTGAAGAAAGAATTTAAAACACTCTATAAGCTACCAGAAATGTAAATCAAAAAATAATTACATTAAGGAAATACTAATATATTCATTCAAATTCCTCATTGTTAATGGGTCACTGTCACCACTCATGGATTATAATTTAATGAATTGAAAGGACAGTTTTTCCTCCTAATGACCACCTTCAATAATATGGTAAATAAGGGATAATGTAAGATTACTTTTCAAAAAATTACCAAACCGAAAAAATGATAGTTCTATTAAATTAATGAGTGGAAACAAGATGGAAAAAAAGAAGGAACACCCTTGGAAATTGAAGGTAGAAGTGAACAATAACAATAATTTGAAAAATCTGCCAAAGAAAAAGAACCCAATGAGTATGAAATGAAGGAACAATCTAAGAAAGAAAAATGTTAAATCCAAAATAGATGACCCAAAATAACCCCAACTAAACTTCCCTTAAAGGATTAAAGAACCATAGAAAATCATGGATGATTCACTATTACAGGTGATACTAGAATTAATCAATAATGTGTAGATTAATATACCATATAAGAAATCATTTTTTGGATTCCATGGTAGGAAAAATTCATTATAGGCATGTTCACTGGTAGTGGGAACTTAAAAAAAATACAAATTTGATGTTAGGTAAGAATTTTTCTTCCCTTTTTACCCCTAAATTCTACTAGATATTCTAAGATCAAGGTACTTTTTCTATTTCATACACAATTGGTAATTTGAATTTTTCTTATTTTTGGGTAATTTTGGATTTCCATTTAATGTGATCCCTTATAATATATATTATCCTTTACATATAAGTGACATAAAATCCAACCATGTAATTTTTAAACTAGCCAATTGTGGTGCACCTTCCCTATTATGTGTCATTGAATATGTATTGTAATGTGTACATAGTTACCCCTTCACTATGGACATCAACATTCTCATAATGGAAGAAGGAAAAGTTAAAGATCACTCTCCAATTATTCTAATTTTTTATTGTTTTCTAAAAAAAATATAAATGAAGGCATATATTCCATGCATATTGGTTAGGAAATAGTATATTTTAACATTTTTATGATTCACAGAAATAACCACATGAAGGGAAATATTTATTTTTACATTAAAACTCTTTGAACTACCTTGTTAATTTAGGGTGAAAATGAAAATGTTAGATGATATAATAAGATTAGAAGAAAATTTTGAAACACTATGACTTCATGATGAAAAATTATTTGGTAAAAAATGTAATATGGAGAGAGTTTCAAGGGGTGAACAATTTGAATAAATTGATAAAATTTGTTTTTATGAGTTAATATAATATGATACTAAAAATTCCACCTTTCATATGAAAGTTTCCAACATAAATAACACTAAGCTGGAAACATATCAAAAAAACCCACAATGTTATAATTAAAAATACTACCATCAAACAAAAAATATTCTTTTTAAAAAAAATGAGAAACTACCAATCCTAATTATTAATAATTTAATTCCCACCAATGAACAACAACTACTGAAAATTTGGGAACATAATGCCAGTGAAATAAATTAGTCATTAGGGGACATCTTGGGAATTATTCTACCCACATTTATGCATATAATACTTTTAGTATATGAATCCAAACTATTGAGATAGCCCCAAAAGGGGATTATGAATCCTATTTAGGTAATGTAAAAAATAGCGAAAGAATTCATTTAGGATCTATAATAATCTACCCCATCTTTGACTCCTAATGGTTATGTCCCATACAAATTCCCCAAAAATAAATCCATCTACAATATTGTGAAAATGAGAATAATGAGTTGGTTCCCATATGAAGTTAGAATATCTGGAGAGTTTTCATAGACTACAACAGATTTCACTCTGTGACTATAAAGGACCACTTCCCCATACCCCTTATGTCCAAATGTTAGAGATACTCATATAGAAGGGAAAATATTTTTTCCATTAAGGTTTTATGGGTATTTTAAAATTATAAAAACACCATTTGACCAAGGAAAAAACACTTTCATATATCCTTTTGTTATATTTTCCTATTGAAGGATTCCTTTTAGTCTATTGAATTCCCAAGATACCTTTTAGAACTACATGATAAGTATTTTCTCATAACATCTTGAAAACATCTTGGAGGTATTCCTTGATAATTTCTCTTTTCATGGGACTTATTTTAAAATATTCATAGATAGTAGGTAACACGGTTTTTAAAAAAAACATTATGAATAGAATGGTTTTAAATTTTGAATATTTATATTTAATGGTTAAATAAAATTTGGTGTATTTAATCTCAAAAGTTATGAATGAAGTTGGAAAATACAAAATGGATGTTATTTCAACTATACCTGACCCCACAACTATGAAACACATCATATCATTTCAAGGCCATGTTGGATTTTATATAATGTTTATTAGGTACTTTATAAAATAAATTCCAATAACTAAACAAGTCAAGAAGGAATGATTTTTTTACTATACACAAAGTATTTCATTAAATAGATCGAAAGTGTTCTTCATCACTTCCCAAATGTTCTTCCCAAAAAACTGGAGAGGTAACCTTGATATTACATGTGAGCTTCCAACAGTGTTTTAGGGTTTGTGATTTCTCAAATTATTGAGAGACTACCACAATGGATATCCTACACTTTACAAACCATTGAAACATACCATATTAAATACACAATAAAAAATAGTGATTTATTTTTATTTTAATAACTTTATAAAAACTGTTCTTATCTTTTAGGAAGTAATGTAATTGTTTATCATGATCATGTAGCAGTGGGAACTTTAATCAAGAAAATTGATGCAAATTGCAGACAAGTGAGATGGATTTCAATACTACATGATTTATACCCAGAGATTAAGGATAAGAAGGGATGTTCAAATAATGAGGCGAACTATTTGAGCAGGTTTCTTCATACTAATAAAGTATAACAAATCCCCAATACTAGTATGGATGATTCATTCCCTGGTAACAAATTGTACAATGCCACCCATATTCCATGGTATATGGACATAGTAAACATTAAGTTCTCAAAAAGGTACCCTTCATATTTTATAAACATAAACCATTTCAAATGAAATATAAATCATACTATTACATCTAATAGGATTCTTATTTATGTAAAATTTTCAATGGCCAAGTAATTATAATGTGCATCCCTGCAGAGGAAATGAACATTGTACTTTATTTTTCCATAGACTTTATTATAGAGTAAATATTGGCACCCAAATAATCAATATAAAAAAAATTGATGTTTGATTTTGTTTTCAATCAATCATTAAAAATTCACATGATTTTTTTGAAAAAAATGTTAGAAATGCCATTATAATGGTGTAATTTACAATAGGTATGACATGCTCAAAAACCCATTCATTTTATGTGATATATTCAATATATATAGATTTGAATTTATGGGACCATTCCTTATTTAATTTGGATTCTCATAAAATATTTTGGAAATATAATTTTTTTCAAAGTGTAAAAAATTAAAATGCACTCAAACTGAAAAATCAAAAACTATTATTTAGTTCTGAAAATCAGAATGTTTTTGTAGGTTTGGACTACCTCGATCTATATTGAGTGACCAAGGAACCAATATCTTAAATAATAATAAATATAACCTCCTTAATAATTAATAAGTGCCCCATATATCCTCTAATGCCTATCACCCATAGAAAAATGGATTGGCTCATGTGTCCAATATATAAGTGAAAATAATTTTGGAGAAGACAATAAAACCAAAAAGAAACTACTAGAGTAACAAATTAGAATATGAATTTTGGGAATATATAACTATCTATAAAATCACTTTAGTTATGTCACCCTGTAGGATTTTTATGGTAATAAATGCCTATTTCTTAGTGAGATATAGTATAAATCATACTACGACATCATAAGAGTGAACTTGAAGTTTATAAAGGCTATAGGAAGGAAGATATTGCAAATGATAGAACCTGAGGAGTTGAGAAAGGGGATAATTTGAAAACATATAGTTGTATTAGACAAATGATAAATCTATTAATAAAAAATTGATCCAGAAAAAAGAATTCCATGTTGAAGACAATGTACTACTATTTTCTTCAATGTTAAAGTCATTCCTCAGTAAGATTCATTCCAAATGGACTGGGTGATACATAACAACCAATATATTATCTTTTTGTGTAGTTTGAATTGATGAATAAGGTTCAAAATAGCCATTTTAGGTGAACAGAAATTAATTGAAAATGTAAAATGATTATTTATGGAAGGAACCCGTGGAGGACTCTAGACTCTTCACTACTTCTAAAAAATAAATCACTACTAGCTTTTCTCTTTCCCTCATATTTTACATTCTACTCATTTAATTTTGAAATATTTTTTCTTGAAAAAATTCATACTAGAATTCTACTAGAATTGTGTTTGAACCAATTATGGGGGAGGGTATAAGATCATTATAGTGTTTTTTAATTATTATTAATTAATTTATAATAAACATTATATAAATAAATAAATAAAAATTTGTAAATAAACTTTTTAAATTTTCCCTTTTTATAATTATCTATTTAGATCTATCAAATATTTATTGAAATCTATTTATGTCCTACCTAGTTTGAAAGTATTATGTTATAGTTGAGTATTATATTGGTTTTAAAATTGTTTGATTTAAATTATTTTTGAGTGAAATTGATCATTTTTATTCATTAAGTCTATCTATTGAACTTGGTCAACTACGAGTGATAATATTTCCATGGAATAAATTTTATAACATAAACTCACTGTAATTTTCACTTTAAAAAATGTTAACTTGACCTCTATGAGATATAACACCTTAGAGATCTAACTCAAATAAAAATTATATATATACATTGATCTTGGAATAAAAAAATTTATTTTGGGTCCCATGATGAGTCTCTAAAAATGGAAACATGGATTATATCAATAATAAAATAATGTCATCTTAAATTGTGCTGTGTACAATGGATTGCACAACATTTTTTATGAAAAAATTCTAATAAAGGTCCCTATAAAAAATGATTTTATAAGGATGATGGGAATAATGATCCCATTGAATGGAAAATTGAGTTATAACACATAAATTTTAATTCAATCAGTAATGTGGAAATCACACTTCAGTTTTAAGAAACTTTTGAAAAAGGGGAAAAGGAAGTTTTTTTTGATTGAAACATTGATTACACTAAAAAATTATTCAGTAAATTTATGAAAAAAAGTTTAACTAAATTGAAATTATTTAGTTGTTTCATTAAAATATGAGGAATGGTAATTTTTAAAGTGGATAAATCTCTTCTTACTTCTTCTCAGGTTTTTTAAATATGCAAATAGACAGGATGTATTTCTTTTTCTCTTAAATTGATATTTTGTGATAATATTTTCCTCTTGTGAAATAATTCATGTGTGGGGGAGATATGTAATCCCATATTTTAAAAAAAATTCTCTAATTTTCTATATAATAACATCCCTTAATTAAACAAATATCAGGTAAATGGTGACTTTTGTTGCCTATTGGAAATGGGAACTCAGTTGGAAATTAATTTTAAATACGGTGTTTATTGATATATTCAAATTTTGATATAAATTTTAATGCCATAAATTGGAATGAAATTGACTCTTATTGAATTATGAGAGAGTGTTTTAAATATAAAAATTATGCACTAAGAAAAAATGTGAATATTTTGGTTCAGAAGGAAAACAATTAACTAAGGCTGGAAGTGATCGTTCCATCCACAGTTACTACACATACCATGGGAATTGACTATGTTCTAAACCCCATTATTCATAATATACTATGACATAGTTTTAATGGATTTTATCCATGGTAAATTCCACTACCAAACATTAAGTACAATTTATTTGGCCTTTAGCTTACCGTAATAAATAATCAAATTGACTTCACCACTTATTCGTGCAACCAATATTGTGGTAGTGAATCATAGTCACTTTATAACTTTATCATGAAACAAATATTGAGGTTTGAATACCTTCCACGATACCCCCCATTTAAACCACACATCATGGTTGGAAAATAGATTATGTCCTTCATGATAAGCATGATTATCTAGATCTTTTCCAACCACTTCTTACTACAACCATACCTCTCAAGTTGTCATGCGACCATCATGTGATAACAAGCCTCCAAAACCCCTATTGAAGTAGATCCATATCAAATGAATCATGATGATGATACCGAGTTTGGGTGACATTCCAAATGTATTGGTAACCACATCTCATCAGCCACCCTAAGCAAATATTGGATGCCTCTTACTCTAGTTGTATCACATTCTGATAACACTAAAAAATATGGACCAACAATGAGGTGAGTCCACCTTGTTGGAACTATCATTTATACAAAATAAAATACCGGATATTCATTGATTGTATCTGAGATCCATCTTAATGTTTCATATTTTTTGCTTCCTAACCCCTTCCACTTCTAATAATGTTTTTACAATCCACTCAGTTTCAAAGGAGATCACCTCTTGCTGACACCCAAATAACATGAAGAAGGACCATGCTCACAATGAGAAACTAAATAAAATATGGGATCAATGAAAAACTGGATGTCCTCAATATCTAATGATAATGATAATCACCCTAAACCACTAAATAGAACCACCCATGGGTGAAATATTTGATCCTGAGGTAAGAAAGATACATGAGAATCCATCCTTCAATGAAATTTTGCACAACTAACAAGAGATATTTGGTATTCTTAAGTCAATTATGGAATATATGGTTTGTAGAAATTAATAGGTTATGATGTTTTTTGGTTAAAACAAATCTATTTAGGTTCATGTAAATAAAAAGTCCCATATAATAAATCTCATTCCCATTTTTCTTGTTGATACAAATAAATATATCCACCTTTTTTTGATTCACCAGATCACTATACCACAAAAAAGATAATGAGATTAATCATGGGGGGAGAATTGATTCCTTATAAAAGTCATTATAATCCTTCATATTGGATACATGCATATCATCAAACATATTTTAAACTCTCTCCTTGTACAATAACAATGCAATTAATAAATTTCATGTTAAAGTTGTGCCCCTCACACGAAGGGACGTATGCTCGTTTGGCCTTGAATTATTCTATAGGAGGAGAATTGGTTTTATCCAAGAAAAGGACACTCACATACTAATAGAAATAACCCTAATTCTATTTTCATTCTCCATTGTTAAAACTCTTCTGATGGAAAAATATTCTATTTTTAGTCATGCTACTGAGAACCCCCTAGTTTCCCCCTATTAATGAGTTTTGATATTTCAATGTTTATACTAACTTCTCTATGGATATTAAAGTTTTTAATTAATAGATTTTTATTCTAATTTTAGATTTTAATTTCTTATACTTGACATCGGAATTTCACAGTCATGCCCTAGGGATTAAATTCATTGTATACAATATAATATAGTGGAAGAATTCAAGGGTGAATGGAGGTATCAAATCACTATGACAAGGAAGTTTAGGGAATACTATTATCATTATATTTATGTATCCAAAAAAATAACCTGATAAATTTAATCAATGATATTTTAATTGAAATGTGGTATAATAAAAAACAATTCAATAATGATTGATTGAAAAATACAAGAATGATATAATGAACGAAAACTACACATTATATTGATATTGAAAGAAACCAATTTAAACCAATGATTTCAAAAAATCGGAACAAAATAAAACATTATTTAAAAATTCCCCCAACATTGTCTTCTCAATAGGAAACACGAGTCCAACTATGCTCCATTTTTCTAGGATCATTAATCAGTTTTGTGGATTACTGTAAAATGGGTTTTCATCATACTTTTAATTTGTTTCTTTGGTTTTTGATATCTATGAGGATTTATCATTCCTTTCATGGATTATATTGTTTTTGGGGAAGATTAATCAAAATAGAGACTTTATAAAACCTCATTTTCCATTCTATAAGATGAATATAGGTTTCAAGATGAGAAAATTTTGGGTGACTCTTTCTGTGACCCATATCCTTAATCAGAAAAGACGAATCTCCACATGGGTGGAGATTGAGGTAAAAATAACTATATCCCTAAGGGTTGCAGATTCTATTGGACTAATTCTACTGTAATATTTTGGAATATAGTTGATAAACTGGAAGGAAGAATATATGGAAAAAAATACCCCTTCCCTTCAAGCATGGGATTCTCAGGGATTTTTACTTCAGTACTTATCATTATTACACTCTTGGTCTTAAAGATATTTATTCAAGCATGACATGGGTGTAATGTATAATCTGAATTCAAGTTACTTTCTACAAAATTCGATGTTTCTATAGTTCTCCAGACTATATGAACAATGGAGAGGGGTTGAATTAATGGTTTTTAATGAATTATATTTTTTTAATATTAAACCTCTTGAAATCATTAATATTATATATACACAGAGTATAAATTATGTCTCTAACATCTAGTATAATTGAGATAATAGAGAGAGTAGTGTATAGTATTTACATGGATGGGTATAAAATAATACTCCTTATTGTGTTGGTTAAAACACCCAACAAATATTCTCCACTATCAAACAAGTGATGAAAACTATATAATTAAATATTCCTATCAACATAGAGTAACACTATGTTCTTCTTCTACTCTAATGTCCCCGAGGAGCCTTCTCATGCTTCCAATGCTATCTGAAATACTTATCCATACATTCATCACCAAAAAAATTATTTCTTCACTTATTAATGATTGATACAAAACTATAAATATATTTAACCATCTAGAGGAAAATATTCCACTATGATCCTACTATATTATATTTACTCATGTAGAATTCATCATGGTATTCACCTTCTATATACAGAATGATTGTTTGTATTGAAACACCATCTTGAGTGTTTAATGACCTATATTTTCTAAATCATAAAATAATCAGTAATTTATCCATCAAGGAACTCATTTATTTGTCTCAACTTAGTTTCTTTGACATTGGATATATCGGGTTCTCAGACTATCTTATGATAACCACAAGAGTTCTCAATTAACAGATATCTATTTTTGATACATAAATTCACACATTTATGTTCACAAAATTATCATGAACATTATTCTCAAAATATGGAATTCAATATCTATATAATTGAAAATATATAAATCCATGATCTATGACAATTGGATTTTTTTATTCAAATAAATCAACTAATTCATAATTAATCATATATTTATATTCATCTGAATTCACATTTTAATCATCTTTTAAATGTCATGATGACTTAGTTTTTATTCCTTATGATATATTAATTCTACAATCTTAGCAATCTATTCAAATATTTCTTATTTATTAATTTATGGTTGTTATAGAATACATATATCCTAAATTGTATTCCCAACAAACCCTTGCAACATAGTGATCCTTCCAAAATACACCTCACTGTTATTATATAAACCTACAAAGGTCCAATATATTCTTATAGTGCAATCTCATATACCATGGAATAACCCTACTGAATATCAAATTCCTTTCCTCTGTTGAATTGGAAGCTTCCACAACATAGGGAAAAGCAGCAACATGGCCATCTCATTATCCATGAGACTCATGTGGTAAGGTTATCTTCTCTATGGAATAGCTAGGGTTGAGTTCAAAATCCTTGACTAACTTTATTTGACATACCATAATGTGAGTTGTGAAAACTCCTTTTTACCTAGGTATCTATTTTACCCTTACATGTGTAATGTAAAATTCATTGTACCATTACACACAATTAGCTACCCTTACATGATATTTCATATAACATTACATTTAATTCAACTACCCTTATGAAAAAATTCATGTACCCCTACATATCCTTAAACTACCCTTCTATGATCTTTTATATACCCTTACGTAGATATACATATACCCTTACATGAGTTGAATGTCCCCTTATATAGCTATATAGATACCCTTACGTGAGCCACTTATACCCCTATATAGGTTATTTAAATATCAATATACCCTTACATATCATCAATTTACCCTTACACAGGTAATTGCATTCTCAATTTACCTTTATGTAGGTATAAAATTACACTCAAGATCATATCAATATTTTTATAATCAATCCTATGGAAATTTATATTCAATTAAATGTTGTCCATAGTGTCACTACATCCACCAATAATTTTCCTAATTTTACTTAAGATATCCACTTCAATCATAAAAATATCCCTTCCACATTATCTTTAACTTCTCCATTCGATTTCCTCAAGCTATAGCCTTGTTGTTTCATTTGTATATAACATGGAAGTAGCTCAAACAACTTACGAATTTACTTGAATATATTATAAATCATGACAACCAATTCCTTGTTGAATAATTAATAATCCTTCAAGAACCATCAACAACACATATTGAACTATTTACAACAAATTCAATTCTTATTTGGGAACAAAAATCTCACACTTTGAATTTGTTGTCAATATCGATCATCAATATCAATTCATGTGCTTGGATGGATTCTATATTTCTCCCCCTTATTAACAATAAAATGAAAAGGATCCCTATAAGGGTATTCTCATTTAATTTTTATGATTTCAAGGAACATAAGATTATCAACCACTTTTTTAAGAGATTCATGATAAAATATGGTTCTATTAAAAAAGACCCTTTAGTTGGCATACTTTATGTCTTCATGGTAAAAATTCTGTCGAAAAAAAGATATAAATAACCATGGTTTTCTATGATTTCTATTGACTAACAATCATGTGATATCATGCATATAATTTCTAAATTCTCAACATAGTTTTTATTAAGATAGGAGATATATGATAATATAAACAATTGAATTAACAAAACTAAATGTTTCATTGTACAAGAATAACTTCATCATTTTCACATTATATGATAACCAACACTCCCCCATTTAATACAATCATAACCACAATCCAATTTTTTATTGAAAGTATGCTTTGATGATAAGTGGGAACCAACATAATCCTTCAAAAACCAATCACCCAAGCACAAAACAAGCATTAGATACTTACAATATCAAAATAATAAAATTGAACCAAAACATCGTGCATATACAATCAACATGCACCTATACCAAAATTCAAATCATCATCACCAGAAATCACGAAAATATCATAAGCTGACTGAGGAACTACATAGACTACCATGAGGAAAGTCTCATTCCACCTACATTTCATTGTCATCGTCCCATCACCCTGCCATCATCAACATTGTCTGCCACCACAAGAAGCCAAAAACAACACCAACCCATCATTTATGTCCATCAACAACATCATCTCCACATATTAAACCAGGCCTGGAGACACCTAATCATGGGAAACCATCATCACGGATAATAAAAACAATAACAGAACACTATGGAAACCTAAAAATAGTACAAAACACCACAAATTGAAATCACTCCGACTACACCATCTTGAATCTCTTCAAACGTTGATCCACATATCACAAAACCATGTAGTTTCCTCTCTACCAGATCCAACTAGGATAGGCGCATATGAACATCGGGTCAGATCAGGTTGAGTGACCAAGGATCTCTTCAACAAAATACCTTTGCTGGTTCCAATATAAGAACATAAAATTAGTCATCATCGTCACCAAATGGAACTGAAGAAAAATCGAATCCAAGTAGGAAGAGCATGAAAAAAATAGGAGGCAAAACCTATGAAAAATGGTAATGCTAAACGAACACTAGAGCTGCCAAAGATCCATACCTACACTCCATCATCAAAATCTCAATACATCTAGGGAACTAATGTATAAGACAAGATGAGGTCTTAGTACGATGGGAATAGTAGAAAGGGAAGTGGGGGAGGAAGTAATAAACATGGGCCGCATGAGGGAAGAAACAATGTTTGAGTGACAAGAAGGACATCAACAAAGAGAAGAACCGAAAAAACTAGGGAAAGGGAAACACAAGAGAGCTAGAGGCAAGGAGAAGAAGTAATGAGATTCATGTCACTAGAGAAGGTGATAAAAGAGGAAATCATAAGTGAACTAGAGAGATGCTTTAGATTTCTCATAATTTAGTATAATTCCATATTCTTATAATATTTTCTCCCCCTTAATGGGTAAACTCTTTTTTTCTTTCTCAAGATAGTAACAAGACTCAATTAAGTAATATCTATTCATATTCTCAGATAGTTTCATCCTAAAAAATATTATTCAATTCCCATTATGTTAGTTATAATCACATAAAATAATAAGGAATTTGGAGGGACCTTTGGATTTTTCAGATATAAATCTATGGATGAGAGGTTAATCTTATCCTATGATGCTAAATAATTCCTAGATCAGACATTATTTTGTGTAAAATTTCCATTTCCATTTAATTCATTTGAGAATATAAAGCCTTAGTTTTTCTCATTTTATTTTAAAAAATAAGCACAGTCAAGGAATCCATGTAAACTATTTGTAGGTTGTATATTTTCAATTCTTTCACCTTTCACAAAAGATACTAGCCACATTTGGGTACCCTATTACAAGAATCTTCTCATATTTATTTATCTTCTTAGGAGTTCTATGTAATCATTTCTATTTTTTTACTCCTCAAGGAATAATCATTGTAATTTTTTCTTTTTTCTTTTTTTGGAATCTTATTTTGATTATCATGTTGTCTTCTTTCATTAGATTTTGTCCCCCATTATTATGGATTTATATGATTTTCAAGAGTTAACATATTATTTGAATATTCTATAATTTTGTTCCCAAACATCTAGAAACTCCAACAATATTGAATGAATATTATTCTCTTATTCTATAGTATATTCTCTTTAAATTTCTTATTTTTTAACCTTACTATTTTGATTCAAACCATCACATTTGTCAACAATACTTGGGGAATTTTTATTATTTATCATTTCCCATCAAAACATTATGTGTTGAGGTTATATGTTTTTTTCACCATCCATACATTCGTAGAATTTTATTTTAAAAAATTACAAAAAAATGAACAAAAATTAGTATAAAATAATTCTCTAGGTTATGGGACACCTTCTTCTTTGAGGATGTTTCTATTTCGTAATAAAATGATCTGATGATCTTATTTCAACAAAATTGAGCCATCATAGTGACATTATTATCAATGAAAATATTAATAAAAATATATATTATTATGAAAATATGAGAATTTATATCATGTGGTTATTCCCATTTCATTAATCTCACATCCAACACAAAACTATTCTTATTGAGGGAGTTATTTTCATCCTTAGTATAACTCAGCCTTTTTTCTTGATCCCCTTCATCTTATTCACTTTTTATTCATGAATATTTCTTTATTACACTAAATAATTTTAATAATTCTTTACCATTATTAATTTAACAACTAATTGTGAAACTTTTACATCCATACATACTATGTGGAAAATTTCAATTAATGGAATAACTAAACTAAAAAAATCTCAGAAAAAAAATTCTCAATGGAATTTGTTTGAAATTATTATTCAACATGAAGGATGGATTTATCTCTTTCCTCTACCATGTTTATGAGTGTGATTAAAGTTTTTAACTTATTTCATATTAAATCCTCCTGGTCTTCAACTTATTTGTCTAAATTTTCATTCACATAAAGAAGTCCCTAAATGTTTCCTATAATACACTTAACTACTAATTTGGAAATTTTCATCATATGTTCATTGAATTAAAAAAGAAGATAAATAAGTGATACGTTATCTAAAAAAAGATGAAAATATTCATTAAATGAATCAGAATGGAAAGAATAATTACTACATGTACCACTCTGATTACCATCATTTTGTGGTGTTTCACCATTTTCTTTCATATTCTTGTTCAACAATCATTCCAATATTTTATTCCTATTATTGTAATTCTTGGTATATGTCACTAAATTTTTTCCCTTTGTAAACACTTCATTTTAATCCATATGAGATAACTCAAAGTTTATATGAAATATTAAATTAATAAATCAATTAAAAATAATATCAGATAAATATTTGATCTTAAGAGGTAACATGTTCTCTAATACCACTTGAAGTACTCCATGGAATATGAACCAATGGGGATAGAATAAATTTTTTCTTTTTATAGTGTTGTTTTCTTTCAAATTTATCCAAATAAACCTATTATATAAATTTATCCACTCAATATGATCTCCCAATATAACCTCATAAAATTTGTGATAATAGTGATAGTATCACACAATATTTGCAGGGTTTGACCTAAAATCATACTACATATTGTGTTTTTTAAACCCCCCAACATAGATTATTCACTATAAAACAATTGATCACAACCATAGACTATCCTATATTGATAAAAAAAATCCCACTATATTACTCTCCTACTCCAGAGTCCCACATCAATATTCGATTTCATTCAATGCCAACTTAATGATTTCACTATACTTTTAGAACCTACTAAAATATTTCTTCACTTATTCACTGTTTATCCACAACTAGAATGATCGTAAACATTCGGGATAGTAGTCTTTCTCCATGGTCCTAAAATATTAGGTTTTCTGAAGTATAATTCTTGAAGTTCATCAACAAATATATACACCAAGTATTTTTTGCATTAAAATCCTTCTCAAATCCTAAATGATATTGATTCTATAAATATTTTAATACATGTATATTTATCCATCATCGAACTCTTATCATCTTATCAACTTCACTTACTCTATACATGATGTATCAGTTTCATTATTACCTTTTGATGACCACAATAGTTCTAAATTCTCTTCTATCTATATTATATACATATCTGAACTCATTTATATTCACATAAAATTACCATGACTATTATTCTAAAAATACCTCATTCAATATCTCTATAATTCAAAATATAGAAACCCATGATCTTAAATACTTGAATCATTTCTTCCATATTAGACAACTAATTCCAAATTTATCACATTTCTAAATTAATCTGAATTCCCATTCACATTTGTATTTAAATCCCATGAACACTCAGGATCTATTAAAAACAATATATAAGTATCTTTTCTCTATGTAATACAATTAATACTCACTTATTTGTTCATTCATGACTACTAAATCATATCCATTACCACCACAGTTCAGTAAAAAACCCTTGCGGCATAGTGCACCTTCAGGATGCAACACCCTATTATTTTACAAGACCATAAAGCATGATTATATTCTTGAGATGTAATCTCATGTAACATTTACTATCCTAAATTTAATTATAATTCTATTCCTCGGTTTAATTCAAACCTTTAACAATGCCAGTCTATGTTATGGCATGACTATCTCTTTATCCTTGGGACATCTACAGTGATGAGATCATATCTATGGCATAGGTGGTCTCAAGGTCCAGAGCCTTCATTTACATTATGAGAATTATCATTATATGAGATCAAGAATATCATAACTAACCTTACATGAGCGGTGAAAAACCACCTTACCATATTCGTAGGTATCTATTTTTCCATTCTGTGGGTATGGAAAAACTCGACTTACCTTTATGATACATTGGATATCCTTACACAGGGCACAAACTACCATTATAAAGTGTAGACCACCCTTAATAAAGTCTTCTTATACCTTTTTTAATCATTCAATATCACTTGCAAGATCTTTCTTACACCTGTATATAGTCTTTAACTACCATTACATGAGCTTGCATGCACCCTTACTCAGTTGTATAGATACCCATACATGAGAAGCTTATTCCCCTATGCAGTTGTATATATACACTTATAGAATCTACATGTTCCCATATTAAGGTTTTGTAAATATCAATATACCCTTATTTATCCTTAATGTACCCAAAAATAGAAAATTACTATTACAATTTACCATTGAGTTCTAACCAATTATACTAAAAAACATCTCAGTCCATTCATAATTAAACCTAAGGCATTACATATTACATAATATGTTGTAGATAGTGTCTCTATATCTATCCAAAATTTTATTTAGTTTTATTGAAGACCAACACATCTATCATAAGAATTAATCTTCAATATAGTCTGGAACTTCAATATTCATGTTATTGAAGCTATAACATCATAGTTTAATTACCATAGAACATAGTAATAACTCAAGATACTAATAGACATATATATATATATATTATCAATCATGTCCTCCATTTCTTTCAAGAATCCATCATTATGAATCAACAACACATATTGAACAATTGAAAAAAAATGAAGTACATATATGAGAATAAAAACTTTCATGCGAGGGTTGGATCTCCTCAAATGAGAATCTTTCTCACTATTCTCAAATGTCTGATGTAAGAGACTTTATATGTCCAAATTTATGTGGATTTTATGTTTCTAGGATTTTTACATGGAAAATTCACATTCATCCTACCATAAATAATGGACAGAGCCAAATTTTGATATTCCACCCAATGTGATAACATTACATGATGTAACTTCTAGTGAAATATTTTGATTAGGGAGTGTGGTGAAATCTATTTCCCCTTGATCACGATATCAACCAATAAGGATTATAGATGGGTTTCCAACATTCAAATAATTTATATTAATCACATAATTAATACATTTTCATTGAAGTACCTCATGTCAGTTTCCCAAAATAAGGAATCTTATTATTAATATTGTAGCTAAGCCAATCTGAGTGTGAAATTATTACATCACCTTAATGTGATACGAATTTCATTTATATAGATTTTTTTTCATTAATATGGAAAATAGGCATCCAAATTTTTTGAACTATATGATTTTAGAATTCTTATTTCAATGTTTTTGGAATGTCATATTGAGGAGTGTTCATGGGCCAAAATATGATCTATATATTTTCATGGAAAAATTAATTCATCATAATCAAATTGTTCTCTTCGTTGTCTATTAGAGAATCCTTTATTTTCTCTAACCAATGTGGTCTATTCATGACTGCCATGTTATAGAGAACAAGGTTAATGGGGATATTTATTATAGAAGTGGGATTTAAGTGATCCAAGGGTGGTTTGGAGAATGACAATAGACTTTCCCTATATTATAGTTGATAAATGAAATCTCTTATCAATTAAAAAGAATCAAATGTATCTTGATTAATCTTCTTTTGTAACACATTGTATGAGGTATTTCTCATAGTTTACTTGTTAATGTGAGGCCATTTCTTTAAAATCGATATATTAATATGGGGATGACATTCACAAGAAACACCATCTTGGTAAATAATACCATCATTGATCGATGTACAACCACTAGGAGGAATCATGAAACATATTATATAAGGAGGACTATTAGGGTGGATAGTGGAATGGGAGGGTATTCTCATTCATTTATGTAAGGACCCAACCTTAAACATTACATAATCTTGAATCAAGTTGAGAAATCACATTGAGGATCTTTTCGTGTTTAGAGTATTAAATAATTAGGCCCTAACTATTACATTACATCACAAAAATTTCTATGTATACACTTCTACTCAGTTTCCATTTTTATTTTCAAAATATAAAAACTCTTAAAAAATAAACAACTCTTGTTCCATGTTTTAGATAGCATCAGTTTTCTTGGATCCCATCTTTAATCGTTTTCATCTTTAAATCCTGTAAAAAACATTTCAAAACATCAGATGAGCATAAAAGGTTTAGTAAGGGTTTTAATATAAGGAAAGGAATCATTTTCTAATCAATAAATACAAATCAATGAAACCATACTTTTCAATCATAAGATACCTCCTGAAATCATAAGATTTATGAATAACGCACATAAATCATAAATCATAAAGGTACCTAATATAAAACATAAAAAAATTGCATTGTTTATTTCACTACTACATATGGAGTTACGTTTGGATTACCCATCACAGAACATTCCCTAAATCACAATAGAGAAACATTAACATTTACCTCCTTCATGTTACCCAATGCATTAGAGTGCTATCACTGGCTCACCCGCCCTAGGGTTATAATGGAACCACCCATATACCTAAACAATTCCAAAGACAAATAACATACTCATAAACCATAAAATAAGCATAAAGGAAGGATAAATATTCCACATTTCAATCACAATATATTATTTCAATATATTGACATAATCAATTCTTTATCGAACCCAATTCAAAATCAATATAAACATTTAATAAAGAGATTTTTGAATCAAAGTTTCCCATATGAATTTAATGATTTTAAAATAAATATTTATATCAAAACATTAATTTCCATAAAAATAATTCCTTAAAACCATTTTTAAAACATGGACATTAATGAGATATATTTAGAAGAATAATTATTTAAAAAATTTAAAACAATATTTTAGTTGAAGAGTTACTAACAAATTGAGAGACCCTAGAATACCAATAATTGAGAAATTTCATTATTAAAAGATTATAATATCATGAGAAAAAAGATATTCATGATATAATATGTAAAAGGGATTTATATACACCATATATAAGTGAATTTTTGTATAACAACAAATAAGTTTCAATGGAATGTAAATTGAGACAAAGACCCTTGTAATGATCACATCCTTAGAATAAGGACAAATCAATGAAATAATTACGAGTGAAAAATAATAACACTACCAATATAAGTGGATATTAATTATAAATAAATCATAGGTTATTCACACATATTCATGGCATGACATAATCAATAAGTATAAGTTTAAACCAGAGAATAGAAATTGGTTTAAGAAGTTCTATTACAGAAATTTGACAGCCTAATGAAATCACATTAAAATTAAAAAATGAGTTTATGAGAGATGAAAGGGTATCTCATCACATGGAAATAAATTTTTCATAAATAACAACATGTAATAACCTATCCCAACAAAATAAATTGGAAATTTAAATTACATTAAATAAGTCTTTAACTAAAAGAGTACGGTGAAAGGTTCCCTTACCATTTTGGAAAGATACGAAACATAAAACCCATGAAAGAAGGAGCACTAAATGAAGATGTAAATCCCTGAAAACTAAATTATATTAAACAAATAATACAATAATAGTCATTAAATACACCACAAAAAAGTAAATAGTGACAAATATAGCATGAATCTGAGTGGAATAAAAAATGAGATGAAAACCCCTTACCTCAAGTCCGACTTGTCTTGTATGTTCCTTGTTCATCCTGAATAATAAACATAAGTTAATTTTTACAGGATTTAAAAACATTTTCAGGTTTATTATTTCTTTTATATCACTTATTACCTTTCTATAACAATTATTCTACTATTTGTATTCATATCGGACATTTTGTCGATGTTCGGAACATGAGTCAAAAATGAACTTGTTATAATTACAAATTGTCCATGTGGAAAAAATTAAACTTTCTCCAGAATGATATTCATGATTTAAATATCATATATATAATATTTATCTAGTATATATTTATTTATAATAGTCCATATAATTTGGATATATGAAAATGAAATTCACCATTCATGTAGACGGTAAACCGTATGTATGCACAGACACTTCTTTCATTTAATTTTTTATGAAATAAAAACCAAATTATAAATAGTTATATTATAATTATAGTATAATATATATGTTATATATGTTAAATATTTTCATAATTTACATCCTTGATGTGTTCCATGTATAGAATGAATGAGTCATATCACTTTGAGGCGGCAGTAGTCATCACTTCCTTAAATGAAATTATCGTATTTACGCATTATGGAAAGCATTCAGTTGTGTTGGAAATTAAAAATATAGAAGAATAGAGATAAAATAAATATCATATATATCATATATATTTACATTTCTATTTTAATGGACACCATATGATGTGGTAGGAGAATATTGAACAATCATTGTTTTGTGAGGCAGTTGTTCGTCATCCACAGAAACAGTATGTTCGTATCCATTAGATGGAGGTGTGTCAAAGTGTAGTAAGAATACTTTCATAACAAAAACATATTATATTCAGTATAATGGTTTTTTTATAAAATAAAGGAATAATTAGAGTTTAGTGGGTTAGAGAAGTAAAATAAAAAAATAACTTAAGAGAAGACATTACATTTAAATAGGGTAACTCCATTTGGTTTGATCCAAAGGACTTCCATGAAGAGAATTATTGCAAATGTAAGTCATCTAGGAGGATGATAAGGAAGTAGGTATCATAATTGTGAATATGTTTTATGATCCATGGGGATTTATAGGTGGGATTAATGGGTTATAGATGATGGTTTTATATAAGGGGGAGGAGGGGCTCTTTAAAAAATGATTGAAATAATTATATTATTATAAACTGATTTTCGGTTCCAAAAAGACCAAAACTCATTAAATAAGAATATTATATGACTATTGTTGTAAATAAAACCATCCAAAAAAAATTGGTTAGGTTTTTATAGTTTTTTTAAATTTTATAATCTTATTTATTTAAATCATTTATTAATAAGGCAATCCCTGCATCATGATTGTGCCATAAATAATTTTATTTTTTTGAAGTCTAAAAATTATTAATAAAATTCCTTGATGTAGGAAATATTTTTATATTTTAAATGAATATTTATTGTCAAATAGATAACTTATATAGCCTCTTGTAAAAAATTGATTTAGTAAAACATATATGTTTATGTCGTTTTTGTCTTTACTTTTAATCAATTAATATAAAGTGTCATTATCACTCCCATGTGGATCCATGGGGTCTTTAAATACTCCCAAGGATGCCCATGGTTGGAAATGTATCACCTAATAGGATTATAACACATGTTAGGATAATTTAATAATATTATAATAATATTTTTTTACCCTTATTTAACATATTTAACCTTTGACCACGGTAAATAAAATATTTACTGAAGTAAATTTTCATAATGAATAAAACTAAAAGATACCTATTTACATAACATGGACCTCCTCATTCCAAATATGGAATTCATTTTTCCAAATTCAAAACATAAAAGAGATAGAAATTAATTTAATATTAATTCTCAATGTCAAACTAAAAAGTGTGTTTTTAAGAAATAATATCTATCAAAATATTGACACTAGTTTATGTTCAATTTAAGATTGAAATTACATCCAATGACCAAAAATGGATTAATTGGTAAACATATAATATAATTAAAAATTATAACTAATTAAAAATATAATCTAACCATAAAAATAAATTAGATGAAAAGGTAGTTTGGAATTAAAATGAGGTATTTTTAATTATTCATTAAAAAACTAACATTACCCGAAAAATACCAAAATATATATTGATGTCCCAATTATAAAAAAAAAATTGTTTTTTTCAAATATAAAATATTAAATTGTCAAATAATATATTAAAAAATTTCTCACCATCAAAAGATAGTAAATCGACTTTTTAATGAATATTATAGTATTTTTGCTTAAAATTGGATTCTTTCAAATTTTATGCCTCAAAAATTTATTGGGTAAAAATAAAAACATTTAACAAAATTGTTTAATAATATTGTAGTTAGTTATGTTCATTCATTACAATATAATGTCAATACGTTAACTACCATTTAAAATAATAATATTATATTATTATTATTTATAGTTTGAATCAACATTATGTGCAACATAAGACTTCAGTGAAACCCATTGTTGCATGTCAGGTACGCCGTCGAACATAGAATACCCTTTAAAGAAAAATTAATATTTAATTTTCAAATATTAATAATTATGAAAATGTCATATTCTTTATTTACCTTGGATGCTACATCCTTCCTCCCTTTTGGGAATCATGTCTTAGAAAATTTTAAATTTGGCTCAGAAACTTCATTAAAAATCACACATAAAAAAAATCAATAAAACTATAACAATAAAATAATGAAAGAAAAAGAAGAAAGGTAACCCAAGACTACCCATACTAGGATTCCATGTAGGAAATCATTGATATAGAAGAAAAACTGACTCTCATAGTTTAATAATGAGTGATAGAGAACATGATCACAGAAAGTTAACCACAACAATACCATAAATTTGTGGTTGGGTAAAAGCCTGATGATAAAACAAAGCATATAACAATTTTTCTTCGAGATAATTTTCATAGAGTTGAATAATTTTATTACTACCTAGATTAAGATCAAAAATAAATATACTTACTTGAAAAGTAGTGTTTCATCCTTTATTCAAATTTCTACCACAGACTAATCTTTTCTCCAAACAGTGAGTATTCAAGATGACTTTGTCACACCTGAAGTACAAGAATAAAATTCTAGATATTATCATAATCCACAAATGATGAAATATATATTTCCCCTGTCTTTATATATTATCCAAAACCATAATGATTATTATAAAATCAGAGAATCCCCAAAAAGGATAATCTTTTACAAAAAGAAAACAACTATTAATTTTCAAAATTTGTCAAACAATACCCAACATTCAACAAATACCATTCAATAAATAGTTGTCCCTAAGATTCTTCAATGTAATCCAAACTAATATTGAAACCCAAATCTCAGAAGGACATAATCACAAAGTCTTTCAAGATGAACCTTTACATTTATCTCCAAATAATATTGGTTACTCATAAAGTCTCATACTGAAAAATAATTAACATAATCACATATTATCCCTGATAGGATAATAATTTCCTTAGATTAACCATATCGCTATAAACCACAATAAAAACATGTATTCATCCAAAATAAAATTCGACCATTTAATCCTCAAAGGAAATCCTATAGTATTCTTTTTTCCCTGAAGCATATGATGTTCTAAAAGAGAAACCACCTTTATCACTTAATCACAAAATAATTTTCTTATACTAAGGATATACATTTGATAAAAGATTAGTTAAAAAACAACCTTATTCTTGATCTATAAAATCATCTAACAGAAAATAATTCGTCATACTAGCTAGGGACTTCAAATTGTCCAGTGGTAGACAATAAATCTCAATCTCACTTTGGTGGTGGGTTCAATTCCCGTAGCTTTGTCCAATGCAACGGGTTGTCACATGGTCTGTATGTTGTCGTTTTTCAAAAATTATACAATTTTATAACATTCCATAAAAAGAGATATATTTTTAAAAAATAACCATAAAATATTTTGAGAACAAATGTTATCTCATTATTCGCATTATCAACCCAAGATTAATATTCTACAATTTCCTCAAATTCAAGGATCATATAAACCCAAATGGTTATTTATAACTATACCCTCAAAAGAAAAGATAATTATTCTTTGAATAACATTTTCACATATCAAAGTTTAGGGTTACACATACTAGAAAAAGTCTTCCAAATTAATCCCATTACCAATTCATTCAAACATATCTGTATCTATAGATCCAACATAAATCAGTAATTCCTAAAATGTAGACATATTAATCATCAAACATTCTTCCTGATCCTTTATACATGTTTTTACATCTTATTCTTTTATAGTTCATTCCTACAAACAAAATCAGGTATAATGTAATAGGATTTCAGTAATTTCAAAACATGAGCTATGAAATAATCCATACCTTTCATCGGTCATTTTATGTCTCACCGTCTTCAATTGGAATGGAATTAGGAATTAGTAAATGTATATTTGTATAATCCTGTGAACCCCTTTCCAAAAACTTTTTCATAGGACATCTATTTGCATAGTGACCGTGCACACTACATTTAAAACATTCAATTAACCCCTCAGAAAGAACTTCTTTCCCTTTCCTATAATCAACTGGATGATTCCTTTTTCCAGGGAAGGTTCTTTCTTTATAACCTTCATTACCACATCTAAAACATATTTCCGTCCCTTTGTAGCATTTTATAAAGTGTTTCATTTCACATCTTTGCCACATAGTTTTGGGAATATACTTACTTTTATAATTATTACCTAAACTTCCATGGGGATTCTTTTCTCACATAAATGATGCCTTTGAAAAATTACCATGGTTTATGTGGTCAATCATGAGTCCAGATAGTTTGATAAGAATAACAACAGGAGTTCTAATTGTAGCTCCCATTTCATTTGGTTTCTCATACAAAAAACCACTATATTTTCCTTCACATCCATTTCTACTTTGGTTCCTTCTAGATCTATCCATTTACTAAAACAAAAAATATTAGTTTTAGTATATCTGTAAAATCATTATATAATATATTATAAGGAGGTTAAAAATGAAGATATACTTATTCATATTATCTAAAAGTATTTCACTTTATCTAAAAAAACTACGACTCTTTCTATAATCCTATCCATTATGGTTATGTCACTTATGCTTAAAGAACACCCTAACCTCTAATGTTATCTAAACTGACATTTAATAATAACTATAAGCAGCCATCCTTAACCATTTCATAAACTATAATTTAATCAAGAAATAACAATAAAGATCTTTTTAGGTTTATAGTTTTAGAGAATTAGGCCCTAACAATTACATTACATCTCATAAATTTCAATGTAGAATCTTCTACACAGTTTCCAATTTTTTCCATAAAATAAAAACTCTTAAAAAAAGAAACATGTCTATTTCCATGTTTTAGACAGCATGAATTTTCCATGATCCCATCCTTGACCCTATTTATATTTAAGTCCTATGAAAAACATTTCAAAACATGGGATGAGAATAAAAAGCTCAGTAAGGGTTATAAAATAAGTAAAGGAAACATTATCCCATCAATAAATAAAAATCAATGAAACCATACTTTTCAATCATAACATACTGCATGAAATCATAAAATTTATGAATAACACACTAAAATTATATATCATAATGTTAACTTATGTCATACATAACATACTTATATGTTAGCTTTCACAGCTACGTAGGGAGTTAAAGTTTGAATACCCATTATAGTATATTCCCAAAATATCATTGGATAAATATTATCATTTACCTCCATCACGTTACCCATTGCATTGGAGAGCTATCTCGGGCTCACCCGCCCTAGGTTTATCACAAAATAACCCATATATGTAATAAAAACCCAAGAACCACAACTAATTCATAACCGATAAAACAAGAAAAAAGGAAATATAGCATTTGAAAATTGAAATCACAGTATATCATTTCATGATATTGACATAATCAATGCTTTATCAAACCATTTTTGAAATCAATTAAAACATTTAATAATGGGTATTTTGAATCAAAGTGTCTCATACCACATTAAATATTTTGAATGAAATTTTAATTTCCAAACATTTATGTCCATATAAAGAAATACTTAAAACCTTTTTTAAAACATGTAAATTAATGAGAAGTATTTACAAGAATAAATCTTTAAAACATTTACAACAAAATTTTAGTCATAGAGTTATTAACAAAATGAGAGACACATGGATTCAAATAATTGAAGATTAACATTAATGAAAGCTTATAATTACATGAGAATAAAATGATTACGGATATAATATGTCAAAGGGAAGTATATAAACTATATAAAACTAAATTGGTGTATAAAGACAAATAAGTTTCAATGGATTGTAAATTGATACAAAGTCCCTTTTAAAGATCCCATGCTTAGATTAAGGAAAATCATTGACATAATTATGTGTGAAGAATTAGACTACCAAAAATATAAGATTATATTAAGTGAAAAACATTCATAGTTAATTCACACATATTTATATCATGACATAATCAAGGAGTATAATTTTTACCCAAAGAACTGAAATAGGGTTAAGAAGTTCTCTTACAGAAATTCTACAGCCTAATGGCATCACATTAAAATTAAGAAAATTAGATGATGAGAGAGGAAAGGGTCTATCATAACATGGAAATAAAATTTATATAATTAAGGATATATAATAAAATATCTCAATATATGAAAACGGAAATTTAGAAGACATAAAAGAAGACTTTATCTAAAAGAGTACGGTGAAAGGTTCTCTTACCGATTTGGGAACTTACGAAACATAAAACACAAGAAATAAGGAGAATAAAATTAAGATGTAAATTCCAATAAGTTAAAGTATATTTAAAAAATAATAAATTTATAGGAATTATATACACAACATAAAAGGAAATAGTGGAAAATATAGCATGAATCTCACGGGAATAAAAAGTGAGATGAAAACCTCTTACCTCAAGTCCGAATTGTCTGGTTTGATCCTAGTTCTTCCTGAATAATAAACATAAGTTAATTTATAATTGATTAAGAATACATTTAAATTTTATTGTTTCTTTTATATCCCTTATTACTTTATATAACAATTAGTTAATTATTTGAGTTCATATCGGACATTCTGTCGATGTTCAGAACGTGAGTCAAAAATGAACTTGTTATAATTACCATTTTTCCATGTTGTCAAAACTCCTTCATCTCCAAAATGATATAAATGATATAAATATCATATATGTCATATTTATAAATTATATATTTATTAATAATAGTCCATACCATTTGGATATAATAAATTAAATGCACCGTTCATGGAGATGGTAAGTCGTACGTACGGATGAACTCTACTTTCATTTCATTTTTATAGAAATAAAAAACAAATGATACTTAGGTATATTATAATTAATGTATAATATATATTTTATATATGTGTCATATGTTTTTAAATTTCATCCTTGATATGTTCTATGTATTGAATGAACTAGTCATTTCACTTTGAGGGGGCGGTAGTCCGCACTTCCTCAAATGAAATTATCAAATTTACGCTATATTGAAAGCATAAAGGTATGATGTAAATTAAAAATACATAAGACAGAGATAAATTAAATATCATTAATATCATATATAATGACTTTTACATCATAATGGACATCATAAGAAGTGGTAATAGAAGATCGAATAGTCATTGTTTTTCAAGGCAGTAGTTCACTGTCGAGAGAAAAGGTATGTTCGTATCCATTAGATGGAGGTGTGTGGAAGTGTAGTTCTAATAATTCTATTAAAAAAACCTAATTTATTTAGGATACATTTTTGTTATAAAATAATAGAATAAAGAGTGTTTAGGGGGTTGTAGAAGTTAAATAATAGAAAAGAACTTAAGAGAAGACGTTGCCTTTAAATCGGGTAACTCCCTTTGGTTTGAACTAAAAGGCTTCCTTGAAGTTCCTTCTACCTAAGATAAGGCTTCTATGAGGAATATAAGGATTTAGGTAGATTAATTGGGTAGAGTTTTGATTAGAAAAGGGTCTTGAGAGGTGTGAGTAATGGGTTAGAGATGATGGTTTTTCATAAGGGGGAGGTGGGTCTCTTTAGGAAAGTTTGAAAAAATTATTTTATTATAAATTGATTTTCGATTAAAAAAAGTCCAGAACTCATTAAATTACAAGATTACAGGACTATTGTTTGAAATAAACAAATATAAAAAAAATTATAGGTTTTGGATTGTTATTTTTAATTTTATAATCCCATTTATTTAAATCATTTATTATTAAGTTATTCACAACATAATCATTTTGTCATAAATAATTCTATTTGTATGATGTATAAAAATTATATATATAATAACATGATCTATAAAATATTATTATTTTTCAAATGAATATTTATAGTCAAAAAGGTAACTTTGATAACCCCATGTTAAAATTGATTTACTAAAAGCTATATGTTTATGTCATTTTTGTCTTTACTTTAAATCAATTAATATAAAGTGTCATTATCACTCCCAAGTGGCTCCATGAGGTCACAAAACCAACCAAAAGATTCCCATGGTCGGAAATGTATCAAAAACTTGGATTACGACATATTTTAGGGTAATTTAATATAATTATAATAATATTTTTCCACCCTTATTTATCATATATACCCTTTAACCACGGTAAATAAAATATTTACTGAAGTAAATTCTCATAATGGATAATAATAAAAGTTACCTATTTCCACAATTTGGACCTCCTAATTCCAAATATTTAATCCATTTTTATGAATTTAAATCACAAAAGTGGTAGAAATATTTTTAAAATTAATTCTTGTTGTCAAAACAAAAAAGTGTCTTTTTAAGAAATAATATCTATCAAAAGATTGACACTTTATTATGTTAAATATAAGAATGAAATTACATCCAATGACCAAAATTGTATTAATTGGTAAAAATATAATCTAATTACACTTTAAAACTAATTAAAAGGATAATCTTACAATATATATAAATTAGATAAAAAAGAATTTTTGAATTAAAATGCAGTATTTTTAACTATTCATTAAATAATTAACTTTATCATTAAAATACCAAAATTTCAACCAATCTAAATTTTGATTTCCTAAATCTAAAGAATAATTTTATTTTTTCCAATAGAATATATAATAATTACAAAAACTATATTTAAGAATGGTTCGCCATCAAAACATGTAAATTGACTTTTTATAGAATACTAGAGTATTTATGCTTAAAATTTGAATTCATTCACATTTTAAGCATTTATCGATTATTGGGTAAAAGTAAAAACATTTAACAAACCTGTATAATTTAATTGTAGTTATTTATGTTCATTCCCTCCAATAAAATGGTTATGTGTTAACTACCATTTAAAATAATAATATTATATAATTATTATTATTTTCAGTATGACTCAACATTGTCTGAAACATAAGACTTCAGAGAAAACTATTGTTTTGTGTTGATTACACCATCGATCATATAATCCGCATTAATTTCAAATTAATATTTAATTTAAAAATATTAATAAATATGAAAAATATAATATTATTTATTTACCTGAGATGTTACAATTTATCTTCTGATTGCAATGAAGACTTTCATGTTACCCATGAGGAGAAGAGTACACATGAATGATCTTAGTATAACAATGAAGGAGGATTTCAGGGTCAACACTCTAGGGGAGACCTTTAGTGATACTTATATAAAAATTGCATAGAGTACCATCATATGTGAAACTACTACTGCCATGATCAATTAATGATTTAGTAGGACCTTGGGCCACAATTGATAAATAATTGAGTTCGTTATCCAGTATTAAGAATATAATGAATGTGGGATTGCTTATAGATTTCGTATTTCCCTTATACATATTTCTTTTTATATGTTCCTTATTTGAAAATTGGAGTTATGTGTTGAATATGAAACATTCATTTATGGGAGACAACAGAGGTGACTCCCATGTTGTTGTTGGAATGTACAAACAAACATATATATTTACTAGAAGAAATGTTTATAATCTATGAAATGGATATTGAAATCAGCTAATAATCTCTAGATGGGGGTGGAATATTTTGGGATCCTATTGTCCATTTATCATGAGCGTGTTTTGATCACCCTCTTGGTGGGTGTAAGAATGTGTGTATTATCCTAAGTAAACCATGAAGTGTGTTGATGATATACATTAGTGGTGTGGTGGGCATGTGTTTCTACCACTTGACTACTACTTCTATCAATATATTATCAAAAATAGTGTGTGTTTATGTATATATTCCATCACCCCTATTTACGAAAAGAGGTATTTATGGAATTATATAGTGAGAATGAGAATATATATCCATTACTTGGTTGGAGACGGAATATGTTCCATACCTTATCCTATTATTCCTACATGAATTAACCAATTATATTGAATTACCAGGGTGGGAAGTTAGGTCTAACCCCTTTTTATTTCTCAGATATGTAGACAAACATCTCCAGGTGTTGCAAGAATGTATTGGAAGGCTTACTGGGTTTGGGAAGCGATGTGCACCTACTCACAGGTTTCCAAAAAAACTTTATATGTGGCATTATTTTCTAGAAGGGGTGGTGTGGGAAAACTCTCTTTTTTGATTTCTTTCCAACCTTAAAGGGCTATCATAGGTGCTCATATATGGGAAACCATATCCTGGACCTATATGGTAACGTCCTTATCAGGTTAATGACTTAATGACAAACCTAATTAGAAGGAAATAGTTTGAAGGATCCCTTATAGGTGTATCATGTGATGGGTTGTGGTTTTTATCACCCTCTTAATCCATCTCCCTGAGATTAAGAAGGTATATTATGATGTATTCTAAGACGAGGCTCACAAACTAGTTTGAAAGGAAAATGGGTGTTTCTTTAATTTTTTCCACTACTAATTGATGGGAAGAAAGGTACTATTGATCTATTTCCTAGGGGACATCACAAATAATCTCTAAGACTATAATAGTATTGTTTAGATGGTACTCCAGAATTAGTGTGTTTTCCACCTAGTGTTGATGATACGTGTTTGGTAACATTGTAATATAATTTGATGAGGATCTCATGCACATGATGGTAGTGGCATATGTTTTCAATTATTGGAATGGATTAATTTAGATTAAAGAGAGTTCAGGTAGATGTGCATGTGGATTAAAAAAAATCACACCAAAATAGGAAACACATCAATGGATCAACATAAGTATACAAATTCAGGCACCACTAATTGGTTTACAGGGTCTATTCTTTGTTTATTCTTATTTCTCAAGATAAAATGCCATTAAATGTGGGTTGATCAGTTATTTAGGATAAAAAAATATTCATTTTAGGTTTCCATTTTTTGTTTTGAACCCAAATTGGATTCAGTTATTCATATGTTGGAAATTATATTCCCTCTTTAGATAATTTCTAACGGGGTTAATTCACATAACTAGAAACACCCAATGATTCCATATGTGTAATAAACCAAAACCATTTTTTACAAAGGCATTCAGTCATTGGGGGTGTCTCACCAATGACAGTTGGGGACTCACATTGGTTTAGAGGATGGGAGGTCCTACATATAACACCCAGTGATGCTAAATTATAACCTACTCCAATAATATATTATAGACTTAATACTTATTTTTAAATCCTCCCAAAAACCTATATGAGAGTGGCCACGCTAATATTTTTAATCAGATTTAAACATTTACAAATGATACAATTTATTTGTATTAAATTTTCTCCATCAATGTTACCATCTTATTGTATCAGATGCTCTCAATCAGTGGTACCATTTGTATATATCATTTTTTATCCAAAAATGGTATCATAAATATATTTCTTAGTTTTTTCAATATTTTTTTAAATTATTTGATGATGCATGAAATTAAGTAATAATAGTATAAATCCAAACAATTGGGAAATCAAGAATGTATCATCATCTAGGGATATGATTTTTGTTTGTGATATTTGGATAACCCCTACCGGGGTTACCTATGAATCCTCAAGAAAGGAATTAGAATTCTCATAGTTTGCATGACACTAAATGGAAGACAGTGAAGTTTTTATGCTCACGTAACAAGTACAAGACCATGTGATTTAATTCCATGCATCTATAAAATATAGGTGAGTGTTTCCTAGAAAATAATTATGTGGAACATTTTCATGAGCACCAATTAATAGTTAATAATCCTTAGAATAAATGTTTCCTTCGACTGCGGGCATGATCTTGCTTTAAATATGGACTATTAAATATGATAATGGGTTAAATATTTTTGAATTGAACCATTGGGAGTTTTACAATATATCCTATCAGGATTGGAATCAAATCACACATATATCGGTGCACTTGTTGATTATAACTAAGGATATGGTCATTTCCTCATAGGGAATATAGCCCTTTAAGAATAATGTAATAATTTGGGGGCTTACACCAGATGTTTATTCCCTTCCATGGAATTTTGATTATGTAATTGATATGATAAGATCAAATCCCTATGACCACATGATATATTCTAATTGTGAGAAATAGGTAATTATAAGAGATGCCCACATTTTATAATTGGTTTCAAATGGGACTTTCACCTAGACTAGAAGTCCAATATTGAATTTATATTTTAATCCACAAATAGATGACGGATGTAATATAGAAGATATAATGTATATAACATCCTATAATTAACGTTATGGGATTAATATGTGACATATTCTTAGAACAATTTATTCCTAATATACTAATGGATGATGGTGAGGCTATGAACGGGTATCCAAGAAGAAAAGAAATGGGTTTACACCAGGTCAGATGCACATTTTCTTCTTAATTCATGTTTTTAATCTCAGTTTGGGGTCATACACATCTACATGGAGGGGAAAAAATATGATAATATTTCGTGATTCTCTTCATGTTCCAGGCAACTTAAAGTATGTGAATTCCTCAAAATTAAATAGAATGGTTCCCACAACTTTATCTATGATTGGGACAATTGTTACCAAGGGGATGTATAATCCCAAAAATCATGGAGAATACATCAATTATGGAAGTTTTGTGGAGGAAATTATTTACCATGTTAATTTTTTATCAATAATGGGGGACACTAGTGTTCCAAATAGCCTAATCATGTAGGTTTAGTGGCCTTAGAATAAGTCTTACATTAACCATCTTTGGGTTTTGGATTTCATGAGAGAGAACCATTAGAATACTTACTGAATTGTATCAGATGAATCTAAATTCTATGTTAATGTAGAGTTTTGGGAGTGGAATGAAAAATAAAATATAGATACCACATTTGACATACTGGTCTCAATATTCAATACGGGGAAAATCACAAAATATATCTTCTATAAATATTAGTCCTTTACAAAATGATTTCTTTACAAGGGAGAGTACCAATTTATAGAATAATAAGTGATAATTTTTTCCACAATGTATTTAATTTTTTTATGTCCTTTTTATGAAGAAATCTCTTACCAGGTCTTTTCTATTCCTTTTCAAAGTGAGAAGGTTACCTGTGGTTTAATGTGTGATTCCCAAAATGAAAATATCTCACTCTTAGTATTACATCTCTTCCCTTTCTCTCAGTGTATATATTTTTGTGTCACATATCTAACTTCTGAAGGATAATGGGGTATTTTTAGATGGTTCCTGAAAATTTTATCTCGCAAAATAGTAGGCCGTATAGAATGTATGAAACTATACAGTAGGAAAAACATCAATGCCTCAGACTGCAAACAAATTTCATTTGTAAGGGTTATAGAGGTACCACCTCACTCCAGAAATAAATCTCATTTATGTGGGGTAATAACCCAACATTTCACATTGAAAATGTATTTCATATTTGGAGGGAGAAAAGGCACCACCTTTCTCTAAAATAAATTTTTTTCTGGGGGGGCACTATGTGAACGAGTAGGTTCATTGTATAATATAGATGCTTTATGTGAAAAAGATAGATTGTTTTGAAGTTCCAATTCCTCTTACAAATATAATATAACATTTATTTGGTTGATAACATTTTTATCTCAAAAATAATTCAGTAAATTTATCAGGTTCTTTGAAAAATCAAATTCCCAATAATGTTCATTATAGCCCCATTTGTTATAGAGGATGTTAAATTATGTTTCAAATAATACGAAATTATAATAAGGGGTTCTTTTACTAAAATGTTTATTCATTTAGACATTTTTATGTTATGTGGAATGTTTTATATTGTATGGGGGTTCACACTACACCTTTATTATTTTATATCTTGATTTTACAATTATTTAGGGTATTTAATGATCCATTTATAAATTTATCCATAATGGGGTTTTAATTTGAATGTATCTAAATCCATATGGGATTTTAGGTTCTCAATTCTAATTTGTTAAGACATAATACATTTTGTGTTCCATGTTTTCCTTGTAAGTTTTATTTTCTTACCCTATATGTATTTTTATCATTATCCTTTTTATTTCATGGGTTATTCTAATCCAAATCATATTCCCTTCTTCAAATGGCTATTTATAAAATTTTAATCCTAATAGAAAGGAATTTGGTCACTCAACTTTTGATCATTGAGTTATAATCATTTTCATGAACTTATTTCAAATATTTGGTTATCATTTACCATGAATTATATTACGTGGTATTCTCTCATTTTATAAATTTTCACCATATAAACCACAATTTAAATATTTCATGCACCATGGAGTATGTTTCCTATAAGGGATATTAGTAGTTTAACGCTCCTTTATTTGAGTTATGAAATCTTATCCTAAATTTTTTTCTTCGATGCTTGGGTTCTCTAACACTAATATTATATTATATAGAATAATATAATTATCTATGTGAAAATGTTTTTTAAATACAAATTTAAGTTTTTTACACATTTTATGATGTGGTTTTCTTCAAATATACTTTAAAAAGAACAAAATGTGTAGCCCCCAAATATTTTTTTTAATATACCAATGTTTGATAATTTGTATGACATGCAACATTAATCTTAAAAAAATCCTGATATATTATTATTTAAATATGAAATTTATAAAATATCTGTTTAATTAGTAGGAATAAACTAGATTAATATATTTATGAAATATATATAAGGGACCTTGTCAAAAAAACATTTTGAATAATGATTTGGAAATAATAACTAAATTTTTATAAATGGAATTTTATTCATAAACAATACATCATCCTAAAAAATTGTATCTATTGCTTTTTGGGATGAATACTATATTTAACATCACAACAATTTATAAATTTTACTTTCTAAAAAGTAAATCATTTTCGAAATCATTATATCAAAATTATCTTATAGGTATATTTTGAGAATTTTCTGAGAAGTTTTATTATTTAATGAATAGTAAATATAATTATTTTTATTGAAAAGTATATTATATTTTAATGTATATATAATGTAATATTCTATTTTAGTTTAGTTTGAAATTTTATTTAGTTAATTTTTATTTTAAATAAAACAATTATAGTTTTTAAATTGAATTTTATACATTAATTTAGAATTAAAAAATTGTCATACTAAAAAGTAATTTTTTTTAAAACAATTTTGTCACATTTTTAAGATTGATTTAAAGAAATACGAAGTATATATTTTTATGCTCTGAATATTGATTCCATATTTGGAATAAGAATTTTTAAATTTGTAAAATATATCAATTTTAATCATAGTTCTTATAAATAGTCATCATTGAAATTTTTTCTATCATGATAAAAGGTAAATTGGTTAAGTAAGGATTCAAACCAATATGATATATACAATAAAAAGAACCTAAAACATTCATTAATTTCATTTTATGATTCCATTTTGACCATAATAATATAATATTCAGGCATATGACATTTTTCATCTATTTTGATGTGATTATAAACATTATATTATAATACATAAAAAAGAAAAATATGGCACACTCTTATTTTAAATAAGTATAATGTTTTTAAAAATGTGATAAATAGAGGATATGTTCAGTTATAAATATAAATTTAAAAGATAAATTAATTTTTTATCATATTTTTTTATTAAATGAAAAAATAATTACCCTAAAATCATACAAAATGTAAATGTGGTAATTATTTAATTATTATATAAATATAACAAATTATTTTAGTTTTGTTTTAAAAACACTAATTGAAATTAAAATATTTCATCCAATTTTTTTTAAATAATCCTAACATATTATATTGGTTTCAAATCAATTAATTCCAATTAATGTTTATACTTGTAGTTTAAAATGTCAAATTAATGTAATAATACCAAAATTTAAATTAATTATATTTTATAAAAAGACATATTTTATTAAATGATGGAAAATTTGTTTAAAAAAACTTATCATTGACCATGTTAATAAGATATGTTTAGTAAAATCAACCATGATCCATTTATGGGATTTTTCTCGTTTTATTGTAACTATATTAACACCTTAAGAGTAAAAATGGTGTTATCACTATAATTTTAAAATGGGTTAATTAAGGGTTAATAAAAAATGATTATTTTTAAAAATGTGATAACTGCTTGTCCAAATTATATTGGATGAGAGTATTTAGACTCATCCTCATCTTATCATCGAATATTATTAATTTGGAGAAATTGTTACATCAAAAATATTTTTTATTAATTTAATATTTTATGAAATTCCAATAGTTACACATACCTCTCCTATTAAAGGGAATTAATTTTCCACATTTCTTCACAATGGTAAATATTTTCGTGTAGTGATCCCAAACCTAGATGGTCAGATCTGGTGTCTTACATTATTACACTGGAACATGATAAAAGTAATCACATCCCAAATTACTGAATGGTTTAATAATATTGGTAACCAAGATACATATATGATTCTTATATTATAGTTGAACACACAAATTACAACATAATTATTTTTTTAAATAACATTATTCCAACCAGAAAATCCATGCATATCTGTTACAGAAAACGTCATGGAATCATAGAGAAAAGAAAAAAATAAGGGAGAGATCAATTGTTCAGTAAGGGTTTCATATAGTGGAGGAAATAATGAATCAATGATCATAATAAATATAGAAAGGTAAATAACTAAACACAAATTCCATTTATAAAATTTAACTATCAAATTCAACATGGAATGGTTAATTACTAAGCATACATTCCATTTAAATAACTGGATAAGGAATAATCAGTATGGAAAGGTAAATAACTAAGAAAAAATTCCATTTAAATAACTGGATAAGGAATAATCAATATGGAAATGTAAATAAGTAAATATTCATACCAATTATAGATTTATATAATGCAGAATCAATATGACAAGGAAAATAACTGAAACATTATTCCCTTTTATCAATAACTAAGAATAAAATGAATCAATAGATATTAACATAGTGAGAATATCATTAATAATAAAAAAAATAATTATGATGGAATGAAATTCGTAATTATTGGTCGTTGTGTTTCCCATGCACGTGATTACTTTATCATTAAGATCTATTTTTAACACAGTTTAAAACTAATGGTTAAAAACAAATTTAACTAATTTTATCTGAATGATTAATCCCATAATACTACTAATGAATCAATGTGATACCATTAATTAGGCCTTTCCAATTTCTGTAGTTTCAAATCATGCCTCGTATATCAAAAAATATTTTTAATTCGTAAACAATCAGCCTTATAAAATATAAGTATTTAGAAAAGAATACAAACTTATTAATATTTCCCCAGAAAAACAAATGGAATTCAATTTAGAACATTATATGTAGAAATGATATATCATTTAATAATAAAATATATCCATGAAAAATATTATACATTTTTTTGATAGATTTAATGTCCAATTATCACAGGAAAGTGAACATTTAAAGGGAATTTTATTAACCACAAAAAATGAATCATGGAATTGAATGTCAATACTATCCTTTTTCAAAATGATCATTAACCATCTAGTAGGATAATTAGTATAGTAACAAAATAAAATATTTCCATTGGACTTAAAATAATGTTTTTTTCTTAAGTAATATAAATACCATAAATGTATCTTTGAAAACATTCTTGAGAAAAATGTTATTTTCATTTTTAAAAAAAAACTTTTTGAAAAACATTTTTTAAATAAATTTTTAAAAACATTTTCTTTACAAATATACTCGTAAAATTGAAAATAATTTTTAGAGAAATTATGTTCATGATAGATTTTAATTCTATATATTCCTTAAAAGTAAAATATAACAATACTTTGGAATTGTCAAAAGTTTGGGAAAGTGAATTTTCAGAAATGATAAGAAGAATCCTTTAACATTTTCAGAAAAAACTAAATGGGTATTGTTTTGAAAATTACATAGTATTATTTTGAAAAAAATTTAAAATTATATAAAATATGTGATAATTATTTTTATAAATCATTTTAAAAATATTAAAATCATTTTGAATACATTCTTTTGATAACATGCTTTTCAAAAAAACATATTTTGAAGGAAAGATCAAAATGAATTTTGATTTGGTAAAAAAAATACAAAAAATATTATTACCAAATAGGGGGGAAATGGTTCTACTAATAGAAAATGTAATTAATAAAAAAGGAGAACAATATTAAATGGGTTTATTAGCAAACAATCGTCCAACTTACTACGAATTATATTTATGAAAAAATATTCTTGATTAGAACCAAATTGTGAAGTAAACCAATAAAATGATCATATCATTAATGTGAGAATTAATCAATGAATAGATTATATGTGTAAAATTTAAATACTCATAAAATAAATGGAAATATATAATATTATAATTAATATTAATTACACAAATAATCATAGCATGAAATAATCGACGTATTATATGTTTAACCCATTGAGTTGAAATTGAGTAAAGAAATCTATTACCGCACGCTTTCCTTTTGTTGAACATTATTTAACCTAATGTATAATGGTTTTAAGAATATTATTTGTTTATAAAAAAACATTTTCATACATATAATTGCATAAATTATCCATTTAATACATCTCATCAACAATTCCTTAATATTCATTCATTATTTTTTTTGGGTGATAACATCTTTGTTTTATCATGCATGTTTTGTCACAAATGATCTGGTTCATGAAAATAATATGTAGTTTCAACATCTATATATTAATATTAAAAAAATAAATATCATATCTATACGTTAAATATAATTTTAAAATCTATCATGAATGATGTTTATGAAAAATTAAATATATTACAATCATAGAGATGGTAGGTCGTATACACACATAAGCAATGTTTCCAATTTTTCAATGATGGTTATGGAAAGATATAAGTAATATTTTACCTTTAAATATAGTTTATAATAAAATTATTAAAATATTATATTCTTGTATATATTATTTCATGTGTTGGGTTTATGAAAATAGAGTCACATTTCACCGTGAAGGCGATAGTCCACACATACACGAACTAGTTTATCATCTTTGAGTGAGTGAAAAGAGATGAAATAAAATCATAAATTTTATATTTCTATATTGAGATATTTTTCTTTAATATCATAATTATTTTATTTATATATAATATAATAGTAAAATTTATCTTTATGACCTTCTATGTCAGCTGTTTCTGAAGGATGAATCACTTCGTTTCACGAGGCGGTAGTCACCGTAAAAACGAATGATGTTATTGTTTTTTCTGCGTAATGGAAGGTAAAACGATATATATTATATAGTGACCCAATATATTTAAATATTTTATAAATATAAATTATTTATATTCATTATATCTATCATAAAATTAATCTATTATAGGTGAAAATGGAAAAACCAACGACATCTGTTTGTGACGTGGTAGTCCATCATACACATTTATGGTAACTTCGTAACCCATTTAATGTAATAGGTGAGTGATATTAGTAATGAAATATAAAAATCCCCATATAATTGAAATAATAATGTTATTATATAATCGTTTTATAATAAATTTTGAAGGAGGTGTGGAAGAATTAAAATAAAGACGCTCGTTGGAAATTATTACCTCTCCTTGTGGTGTCTTCCATTTGTTTTAACTAAACCATTTTTATATATGATTTGTAACCAAAAATTGTCTTATAGGATTAGGATAAAAAATTTTGGAGTTGATTTGGTAGGTAATTTTCTATCCAAAATGTTTTTATGGTGTGAAGTGAAAAGAATATGGGGTTTCCTTTTTTAAGTGGGGTTAGTGGCACACATGTAATTTTTGAATGATTGAATTCCACCCACGTTTTTTTCATGTCATAAATGCCAATTAATTTCCATTCCCTATAATATAATTTATAATATCTCAAATCGTATATGCTACAAGTTTTTTTTCATGTTTTGGGTCAATTTTACCCCTTATATTCTATGTTTAACCACTAAGTAAACGTGTTTTAATCTTAGCCAATGTAATTAATTTTAACTGTTTTCACTTATCAATTTGGTAAAAAATTAAGTTGGAAATATTATAAATTATAAATTATTATTATTATCCATATTTACTCTATATTTTCAAATTCAATTCACAGAAGTGTGAAAATATAAATTTTAATTAATCCTGTAGACATAATGACGAATAGGGTTTTTAAAGTGAAAATTCATGTTAATTTATAGTTTTTTATATAAAAATTCAAAATTAAAATGTTTCTAATGACATAAATTATATTATTATATTTTTAATTGAACTATTTTAACTTTAAAACCAATTAAAAATAAAATTATAAATTATAAATTATTCAGATGAAAATTAAGTTTTTAATTAAAATCTGGTATTTTCACTATTTATTAAAAAATGAAACTTCTCAGAAAAATCCCAAAAATTAACCAGAAGATGATTTTTCTATAGTTATTTAAAAAATTTATGTTTATTTATCCAAATTAATTTTCTAAAATTTGAAAATTTTAATTTTAAATTATTTCCCCTAAGTATGATTAAATCATCTGTTAGAAAAATAATGTTTTGAGAAAATATTTCATTTTATTTTAAATTATAATTATTATTTTTCTAATAAATATATAAATAATAAAAATGTGTAATTTAATTATTTTCATAATTTAGTAAATCATATTCATACCTTCCATTCTAATGGTTATGTAATAACTATAGTATTAAATTATAATCTTAATAGTATATTATTGTTAGGTAAAACTCGGTCTTGCATGTAACACAAGATAATAAAGAATATTTTTGTTGAGTGAAAAAGATGGTAAAATAAGTGTTTTTTATTGAAATATATACAATTTATTTAATTCATTAACATAAAATATATCATAACTTATTAGGATGTAATATTCCCTTTTAAAATTGGAGTTGACTATTATACAAGTTATCAAATATGATGTTTATATATTAAGAATTTAGGGTGTTATATTTGGTTTAGAAAAAACCAAAAAAACACCTTCCATACATCACTAATCACATAGTACAATATTTTTTATCATAAAATGCTCATAGAATTTTTTTTTGAAAATCTAAAAAGGTGTGTGAAGAAGTGGTATCGTTCTTACCCAAGTGTTCTTATTTTATTTCTTCTTCCATCACTATAAAATATTATTTAACCATGATGGGATAATAAAATCAGTATATTCCCTGTATTTATATATAATTATTTTATTGGGACAACCTATATCCATTTCAATCCTCTATTAAATGGGAAATGAATCCATCGCTTGTGTGTATGGCAGACTGTAGTCTTACGAACTCATGTAATTTGTTTCCAATCATCGTGTATCATGGATTGTTATAATGATGTAATTAATGTTTATATATGATATTAATTACATATATTTCATTATGAAAATATAATATATCGTATATTTTAATACCATTCCAGTCACTAAAAAATGATAATGGTGTTCGTTGGTTCATGTGGACTACCGCCTTCATAAAGTGATATGATTCACTTTTAATCACCACATCACATAGATTATATATATAATTATATTTTAATAAATAATATGATATTTATGATATTATTATATTTATTCAAGGATATAATAATGATTTATTTATTTTTATAATGATCATTAAAAGATGGAAATGTTACTCATCTGTACCTACGCCCTACAGTTTCTATGATTGTAACAGAGTTCATCTTTAATAAACATATTTAATGGTTTTATTTTAATATCATAATTCATGTATAATAGTGATAAATATTTCTTGATTATTATTATTTATATGATATAATAATGTGCCCTTTGAAAATAGTCATCAAACCGAATTCATTTGGGATTCTTGAACTAAATAACATAAACATTTCGCACATAAAATTATATGATTATGTAATTATATATAACAAGTTATTACATTATATAAAATGAATAATGATGTTAAGAAATATTTAAATAATTTAAATAAATTAATTTATTTTTTTAGTAAGATAAATAACATATGTGATGATTCATACTCGATGTACGGGATGCTTTAACTTTAACATCATTTTAAATGGTATAATGATTTATTTCTAAAGTATTTCTATTTTAAATACATCTTTTTTCAATTATTTTATGAATGTATTTATAAGGACATAAAATAAAAATAATGTTATTTATGCTACTTTCTTTTAATGTTTTTAAAAAAGGAAAAATTTAGGGAACGTTTTCCTTTTATTCTAAATGTCAAATAGAATTTTCTATTTTTACGTATATGAAAAAAAAATTCCCATCCCCATAAACATTATTTGAAGATTGGATTAATTTAAAATATTTCATTTTTTACTCAAATAAAAAAACATGTTTCCCTATTTTATGGTTATATTTGTATTGGACATGATTTTTAAATGAAAAGGGTATTTTTATATGTAAAACTATTTTTTGCACAGGTTTAAATGGTTTTTTCATGCATTATATTCATGATATGGTCCTTCAATATTATAAATAATGGGTTTGACCCCATTATATATCATATGTGATGCCAATATAGCTTATACTATGGGTGTTCTAAGATAGTGCTTCAATGTATTGGGTAATTATTATGATCTCTAAAAAAATATTTTGAAGGTCAACCATATTATTATTCTAATTATAAATAATCAGTAAGGGTTCTGTGATGATGAAAACTCATGAAGAAAACATTAATTTTCTATGATTTTTAATTATATTTAATAGAATAATTTTACTTAAAATTGTATGATAATTTTATTTTAATGAAAAATCTATGCCCTTCCAAGTAAAAAAGTATTTTTTTTATGAAAATGATTTTCGTTGGTCTTCATGATTTTCAATGGACAAATAAATTATTTTTTATGCCTCTTAGTGAATTTTTTTTCCTCATACCGTGTTTTATAAATTTTTTCATATATATTATAGATGTTTATGGGAAAAGAAAAATTATAGTTTAAATTTTTTAATATTTTTCTTGAAAAGAAATAAAGTTTCATTTAGAAGTTTTCTATTTAAAAAAAAATTAACACTGAATAGATGTGTCCACTATATGAGTTATAGTTTTGATCTGAATCAGTTATGAACTAATTCTCTAAAAATAAAAACCTAAAAGATCGTTAGAAAATTATAATAATTGGATTATTGTCAATATACACTATAATATTTATTTTTTAAGGTTGGTTCTTTATATTTGGTAATATTTTCAAAGGTTTAAAAAACATTATATATCAAGACGCTTTCATTATTGGTTATTTCAAGTGTTATGGATACCACCGTGATTTCATGATTTTAATTATGATCATAAGTTTAATATGTTATACACGTATTTTTAGGAATAGTTCTATAGAAGTACTTAGGGAGACATTTATTGAGTATTGATAGATGTTTTAGGTATATGTTACCTTTAATTTTAATATGTGAAAATTTTATTAGAGGAAATATGTTCCTTTAATTTTTTAAAAATACGTTTATAGGCATTTATATTCATTAAGGATTGTATAATATTTTATTATTGATGTTACCTTTAAGATTTTTATCATTTTTAAGGAAATTAATATTAAATATATTGATATACTTTTAATAAAAGGACAACCCATATGCCGGGTGACTACCTGCAATATCTGGTAAGGTTATGGGGCATGAACCATCAACCAAATGGAGACAAGGGTGAATCAAATACCACTAGCCTATGTGATTTCCTGGATAGTATTAAATCTTTTTTTTATAAAAATTAGTTCGATAGATAATTATTATGTGGATTTTTAGAACTTATGTTTTATCATATGGAGAACCCTGGGATTAAAAAATGATTTCTTGATTAGGTGGTTAATGTTATTTTGGATAAATATCATTATAATTTTTTCCAAAATTATATTATTTAAATATATAGGATATTATGGGATTTTTTTAATTAATAATGGTTGAAGTAAATTTTCAAACAACATTTTATTTTTCTGTAGCCTTATTGTGATTATGGATATTTATTGAAATTATTATCATACATTAGAGATTATATGATTAGGGAATTTGTAGTTTTTTGTAATAGACATTAAGAGTGATTTATGTTATTTGGTAATAAATTTTAAATTTATGTTAAATGAATATATGATCAAATAATTTTGATTTTTGGGTATCAATTTAGTCTAGAATATATTATGGTATTTTAAAGATAGTTAATTATTGAATGAAATAGTTTTAGATTTGGTAATTAATGGTAAAATATGGTGAATAATGTTTTCTTATATTAAGGTTTATTCATTTTAGGAATTATCTTAAATTATGATAACCCATTTGGTTTTGTTTAATATCTAATAAGTGGAGGTATATCTTCTGACCCATCTATGGAATTATGTGATCTATTAGAAATTTATTTTACTACTTTGGGAAAAAAATCCTATAGAATACTTATCATTTAGATAAATTTAGAATATTATCATAAATTTTTATTAAAGGATAAAATTAAACTTTTCAATTATATATATTTTCGATATGTTCTAAATATATATGGTAAGGAATTATTTGAATCTTAATAAAGGATCTGAAAATGAAAATTTCACCCTTTAACATTCATTTTCAATGAGTTGATGGCCATTTTCTCACCTCTTTGGTTTATGGTTTTTTGGTTCTTAACATTATCATGATCATTCACTTTCTTGTGATCAAGGACCACTCTCACTCTCCATAATTATTTGAACATTATTATTTTCTTACATTTCCATATAATAACATCTAACCATTTTATGCTACTTGGAATACTAGTTATGTGTTATTATATAAAACCATATCACTTCCCTTTCCCTGTTATCAAGGGTAATTTTTATTGATCTTTTTTACATTGATGTATTTAAATATGTTAATTTTCATATTTCAAACCATTAATTACCAAGATCAAGTTCTAATTCATTGGATGTAATTTATTTAATGGGGTAGAATTTAACACACTGATATTTTTTTATGAAAAATATATTAGATAACTTGTACAACATGCATGAAAGAGCCTTAATAAACCGTGATGTATAATTATTTAAATATTATATTCCTAATGTATCAATTAAATATGTTGGTAAGAATAATACTAACTAATTTATAAATTATCTATAAACAACCTACTTAATAAAAATATTTTTTTAATGATTAGGAAATAAGAACTCAGTTTTTAGAAAATACATTTTATTCTTCAAAAATATATTTCATTCCAAATGGTATTTATGGTTATTTGTGAGGTAATATTTGAATTAATTTATGAAAAAATTAATAAAATTATTGGAAAAAAGTAAAATCATTTTTAAAATTAACATATCAATATGATTTTATGAAGGGTGTGTCATCCCAGGATTAACATATATGGTTATTTCATCTTTTTTAGATAAAAACTCCTTACATTACATACACACATGCCCAAGTACCATAGTAGTTTAGTTCCATTGGAAACATAGGACCCAATCTTCTAACTTGATGAAAGATCTTCTATACCTATCATAAATAACTTTCGTATCAGCACTCGTATATAAAAATTTTCATCATAACCTAGGGAAATAAAAGATAAGAAAGGGTGATCCTAGATTCTCAGTATGTGTAAATAATGAAGATATACATGCGTAACATGAAAATAATTGTATATAATATGGTAATAAAATTTCTAAATAATACCTTACATATCAAATATTATAATCATGAGTCATGGAATAAATATTAGAAGTTTATAAGATGTTAATGATATGGTAATAAATGAATATGAGACATGATAGAATAACATTCGCATAAAAATATATATATTTTCCATACACAACATATTATAACATTGTGAACATGTATATATAAAAATACATTTACTCATTAAGTAAAGGACATGAAATTAGGCCCTATAATTTATTTATGGACATGGAATTAGGTCCACTCATATCATTGTGAACTTGAAGGACATGTCCAAGAATAATATTATGAACATTTAATCATGGTCATGCATAAAAATGTGAATATACAATCATATTGACACATAACACTGAAAGCATATAATCAAGTTCACGCATAACATTGTGAACATGTAATAAAGTTCATGTATAAAATTGTTAACATGTAATCAAGATCCCCCATAAAATTTGTAACATGTAATAATGATAATAAAAAACATTGAGAAAATTTAATTAGGTCTATGAATAACATTGTGAACATTTAATCAGGTTCACACATAAGAAATATACTATAGAGATATCCATCATTAACCAATGCATTCATGGAAGATATAGGTATCACCAGTCACATAATAAATTCATTTGTATGTGTTTCACAAGAATAAAATAATTCATCATATCATAACACATGAAATCAAATGTGTTTTATAAACAGTTCCTTATATCATAATCTATGGAAAATAGAATTTTTTATAACAATTTCTTCATAGAATAACCCATAAAATTATTTTAGTTTCATAATCATTGTATAATTGTATAAAATGTCGAAGATAAAAGTGTTTCCTAAAATAAATTTCATCTAAAACATAAAACATTAAAATACAAAAAAATAATGGATTCCCTGGATCATATCCTTGTTAAAAAATAAACTATATCAATGGATTTCATTTTATATGTATATGGTCTTTGAATTATCTCTTCGAACATTTATTTTGGAAAATAACCTTTCATTGAAAATTAGTCTAATAACATATTTTCAAAATAATTTTCATTGAAAATATCATTGGAAACTTATAAGGAAATATTTAATTATTAATTTAAAACATTTCTTGAGGAAAATATCCATTCCTATTTCAAAAAATATTTTTAAAATTTAAAACCTTTTATAAGCATTCTTCATTGAAAATAACTCAGAAGCTTATGAAAGAGTCATTTTAAATCATTTAAAACAATTTTTAAAACATAAAAGGATTCTAAAATAAATTTATATTATTTTTTTGAAATGATAAATTAATATTTAAAAATAATTAAAAATATTACATGAGGTAAATATCCCTTCCTCTTTGAAATATTATTTTTAAAATGCAAAACCTTTTAAAAACAATTTTATTTAAAATTAACCATTAAAATTTATAATGAATGGTTTTAAAATAATTTAAATCACTTTATAAATGAAATGTAATATCAATTTCTATTAAAATTATTATTATTAAATATCATTTAATAATATTTTTGGAAAACACTTTTTTAAAACATGGTGTTTTTATCAAAAAATATTTTTGATCGCAGAGATAAATAATGTCTTCTTTTATTAAAAATATTTTATTAATTTTATTAAGTACCAATGAGTATAAAAATAGAACCATTATATGAATATTTCATAAATAAAAATAGGAAATGAAAATTTATTATAAATAATGATATTTAGCTCATGATATTTCTACATTGGATACTTATTCATAAACAATCTATATAAATGATGAGATTATAACATAAATCATTACAATTTTGGTAACAATGAATCATTATAACCCTGGAGGAATAACATTAAATGGAACATATAATATCAATAGGATAGATAAAATCAAGATATTATATTTCATTTTTTTTGTATATAAACATCATGAATAAATATAGGTACATATCACAACATATGTCTCAAAGACGAAAAATATTGAAAAAAAATCCTTTACCGATTTGGTATCTTCTGAACCATCAACCCCTTTAATGAGAGATCCAAAAATGAAAGTGTAATTATGAATATTTTTTACTATAATAATACTAAAATAAATTAATTTAATTATATTAAACACATTGATGAAATATGTGGTTAATATAGCATGCATAACATAAATGTAAAAAACTAGAAGGAAATCCCTTAATACTTGATTAACTTTTGAATCGTGATCCCAAAGAAAGAATAATATGATTTTAAACCTTTAATATCATTAAATAATGTAAAATAATGATATTTGATTTTATAGGTTATCATATACACCACATAAAAGAAATGTGTGGTAAATATGACATATGTCATGCAGAAATAAGTGTTAGTTTGGAAATCCCCTTTCTATAAGTCTTGAAATCCTTCATACACATTAAAAACTCATTTATTATAAAAATATGCTTATTATAAATCAGCTATAGAGACATAATATATTATATTATACTATATACTGTTTTATTATGGTTTTTTATTACACATTTATTTACAATACCATGTTAAAGTAACATTACAGGTAATAACAACTTTGGATTTTGTATAAGTTTTGATTTTTTATATATTTTTCTCTCACATTAACCATGATTTAAACATATAATGAATGATAAACATGTTATAAATAACATATAAATTCAGTATATATTTATTTTTAATAATATATACATGAAAAAAAATTGGAAATGAAATACATCGTTCAAGGAGATGGTAGACCATACATTCACATGAATAAAGATTTAATTTCCATATCATATTAAATAAAATAAAATAAAATGATATATATATATATATTATCATTAAATTTGATTTTTTATTTAATATTTAAAATATATTTATTTTTAACTAATCTTTATTAAATTTACAACAAACCATGAATGAATCACATCGCTTTGTGTGGCAGTAGTACGTTGTACACAGAAAAGACGTTATCGTATTTCTATGAAGTGGAGAGCATGAAGGTATGTGTTATATATTTATTAATTAAATATAAATACATCATAAGTATCATAAATATCATATATAAAAATTATTTACATCATTATTACCGACCTTTATCGAAATTAATTTAAAATTAATGATATTAGTTTGTGAGGTGGTTGATTGATGTACACCTGAATGATGGTTTTGTAACCAATTTATTGTAACTATGTGTGGTGGTAAGATTTAAACATATCTTAATAACATTCAATTATATTTAAGATACATAATTTATCATAAAATCATCATATATAAACAATTTAATGGGTTTTATGAATAAATAAAACAAAAACATATGTTGAACATAATTACTTTATCTATGGGTAACTTCTTTGGGTTTTCACCAAAGGCCCTTATTGGTTTGTTTTATTCCGAATTTAAGGCCTATATAATGATAAAATGATGTTTTTAAGGATTTTTTGGTAGTTTTTTAGTTCCAAATTACATAATAGGTTTGAAGATGTTTGGGGAGTGAATGGACATTTGAAATGGTGGAGGAGTAACATTCGTTTAGATGCGCCAAAGTATCCACTATTGGGAGGTATCCCTTACCTCATGAGGCTATAATTTTTAACAATAATGGATGGGATGGATTAATAATTATTAAAATACATCCACATTATGATATAAATACATTTTTTCAATTAATTTAATAGTCTTTTTGTATTCTCAATTTTACCTTTATAGTTTTTATGAATGTAACTTTTATCTTTTTATTTACCTATGAAATTTATCATATAATATCACAATTTAAAAACATATTTATTATATGGATTATACACACATATTTTAAATATTTTTTCAAATTCATTAAATATAAAACCTATTTGTGTGTAACAATTATTTTAATAGAAACACATGTAATATGAAAACCCATGTTTTAAACTTAATCGCCTTAATTAATTTTAACTATTTTATATAATAACTATGGTGAAAAATTAAATTGAACATGTTAGATAATATAAATTATTTTTATTCCAAGTATTGAATAAATTTTTGTAAATTACACTAATAAAAGTCCCATAATATAATTTAAAATTAATCCTATTAAGAAGAAGAGAATGTTGGTTTTTAAAGTGAAAATTCTCAAAGGTTTACAATGTTTTTATATTCAATTTCAATATTAAATTGAATAAAATTATATAAATTGAATTAATATATTTATAATATAATTAATTATAATATAAATCTTATTTAAATTATAATTTAAATGTATAAAAAAATTTGGGGAAAAGTCATTTTTCAATTAAAATTCATCATTTTTCAATATTAAAAAATAAATGAATCATCATAGAAAAAAACAAATAAATAATACAAATATATTTTTTATAATACTGTTAAAAAAATTATTATTTTTATTAAATTCTCTAATAGAGGGAAAATTAATTTTAAAATATGTGTGACATAAAAAGTTGATAAAATTGTTTTTTTTTTGAAAAAATATCATTTTAATCGTAAAATTAGATTAATTCATATGAGTTTTTTGGAAAAAATTAAATTTTAATATTAAAAATATTTTTTAATATAGAATATATAATTTTGACTAAAATAATTAAAAAAAATTTATTTGGTTAATTTATTGATAGAAAGAAACATGTACGTATGAAATTGGTTTTTTAAAAAAGAAATTTATTTTATTTTCAGATGGATTTTATTTTAATTTATAATTAATTATTTATTGAATAATTACTTATATGCATTACAAACAATACAAAAATAAAAGACAACAAAGCCGGACAGCAATCCCCTGAGCATCCCAAGCTCCTGCTTGGTCCTTTTCTCTTAACTCCTCAGGTACAAACAACACAACACAAAACCTAGGTCCGGCAAGCAAGAAGGTCTACCCGGGTACCCCAGTGCAATGGCGGCCTGAGTAGGGTGTGAGATATAAATCTCATTAGGTCGGCACTACAGGTGTCCAACCCAATCCAGACAGTGTATAGTAATCAAACAGTGAGCAGGTATGGAGAAATAAATAAACAAAATTACATAAGTAAATAACACCCGTCCAGGTTCCCAAGGGACACCTGACAGTTATACTAGCTCCAGCTCATTGCCGATAAAGTAACCCGATCATGTCACTGTATACATATAAAAAAGCATTTATATCATAGGTGGTATGGGGTAAAGATGCCTCCCACCCATTAATCATGATTAGCGGGCACGAGGTAATAATTCCTCTCATCCATATGAGTCAACTGGAAAGGGGTAAGAATTCCTCCCTTCGATAACATTCATTCAATTGGTATGGGGTACAACAGCTTTCCATCTGTCACATTCATAATACTGGCATGGTGTATAACTGCCTCCAATCTAGACATGTAATAATCCATAGAAGTCAACTGGAAAGGGGTAAGAATGCCTCCCTTCCAGAAATGTAATCGTCAATAGAAGTCACCTTGCAAGGGTTAATAATGAAACCCTTCCAGACATGTAATCATTCAAAGTATATGGCATGGGGTATGAATGCCTTCCGTCCATAAACATACACAGAAGATGGATTGGGGTATGAATTCCTCCCATCCATACTCATTCCCAATCATTATCGTCATTATATTATAATGCATAAGGCAGTACCTCGTATGCATTTCAAGCAGAAATACCGCATTCATAATCTACACATTCATCATCAATTTTATATCACAATTCATAAGGAAGTACCTCCTATGCATTCAAATAATCATTCCATATTTACAAACACCCATAACCAATAATGGTACTCATTCACAGTCAATACAATATATACTAGGGGCATAATCTACCCCCCCTAGTCAGTCATTCAGCTAAACCATCATTTATACTTATCAAACAACACATAAGGCATTACATGTTATGTGCTCTAATTAAAATTATCGAAATCACGATGCAAACCATTCAACTATGTAATTCTGTGTATGTTCCCTATTGATAGTCATTTTATCCAATTTTCCTAAACATGGAAAATTGGGCAAGGGTTCCACATGAGGATCATTCCATCTAGTTTCCTAAACCAGGTAGGACAATTAGTTTTACAAGTTTCATAGTCATTTCACTTAGTTTCCACAATCTCATTTAATCCATTGTAATCAAATTCATTTAACCCCCTTATCATCAGGGAAATTACAATTACACATTATACCGAAACTAGTTATGTTCTTAGGGAAACAAGTGTCAGATCTCTAAGGGAAAGCCATTTAGATACAATTCTGATGGTTATATCAAGAAAAGCTATGAACTAAGAATGATGTCAAAGTATTATCATAGAACCAAGACAAATAGAGAAGGAATGCATGGAAGTCTACTTCCTAATTTTGTCTTGAAGACAGTGCACCTCCTATTGAGGTGTTTTATTATTAAATCATTAGTTTAGTGACCAAAATACCTCTTTTATATTATTCTTGCAAGTCACATAATTTGCATTGAAGCATTTAATCGACTAAACTTGTGTAATTAAAATACTAAAACAATGTTGTATTAAACTCTTTAAATGTGTCACTTTAAATTAAAAAGGAAGTATAGGTATCCTACCTCTACGTGGATCCATCCGTCCACTCCGGCTCTTGGCGCTTTCTAACTAAGAGTCGTTGCTGCTTCCCCATAGAGCATTGGCACACCTATGCCTACTTAGGTTTGTCACCTAGAATTTGGCGACTCAAAACCACGGTAAAACTGTCATCACACTAACAAATAAATACAAGGAATATTAAAACACTTAAATGAACCATTCTAGGTTATGAGAAACCAAAAGTGTAACAAAAACCTCACCTTGAACCAAAGCCGGCAACCGAAACCGCCTGAATCCGCCTCGCCTTCGGCGGCGGATGTTGAAACTCGAACCAAAGGGTCCCCAGATAACATTAGTACAACCCTAGAATGAAGTAAGAACAAAAATTAATAAACCCCCAATACCTAGGGTTCGGCCAAATCCCGCGGGTCAATGGAGAGGCCAAAATCTGGCCAGAAAACTACAGGAGAGGGAAGGAGGGAACTTACCAAGGAGGATCGGAGAAGAAACCAAGAGAAAATCCGGATAAAAAGGAGGAAGGAGGAGGCCGTAGGAGGAGGGTGTCACGCGGTTCAGGGGATCCCCTCCATGTGTGTCGTGTGAGCTTATTGAGGGTGAGGGAGAGTCTTTTAGTTTAGGTTTTTTTTTATTTTTTTATTTTAAATTTTTTACAAAAACATAAACTCACCCAACCACAATGTTTGACCCGCACAGTTTTCCAAACCGTACGCAAACCGTACGGAGTCTACTGCCTCTAAGACACCTGTTCCATGGTCTAGGTGCACGGTTTGGGAAACCGTGCACAACCCGTGCGCAAGCCACTACCCACATAGTTTAAGCCACAAGGTTTGGGCAGCACGGTTTGGTCAATACGTGCGCTAACCGTGCGCCCTTTTCATTCCCTCAAAAACATGGGTCCCACACTTCCGAAACGTGCCGAGTCAGTTGGAAAACTCCTCAGGCCTTCACCCATGCACAGAACCAAAACAAAAAATCCTTTCAACTCACGGAATTCGGTTCCGAAGCTCAGTTTTAAAAACAACCAGTTCAGTAATCAAAAAAATTCCAATTCCTTCAGGTTTTAGTCCGGTTTAAAACACGGGCCCTTACAACCTTCCCACATTATAACTTCTTGTCCCCGAGAAGCCACCATGATAAATGTACACATCACCCAACCTACAAGGGTCATGAATCTTTGTTCAAACGATCAAGTTGCATTCACAAACATCCAACACACCCTTAAGTGTCCATTAAACCCAACGACGCTTAAGCCACCAAAACTCGAGTCGATGCTCGTTTCCCAACAAAAACACCGAGACGGATCTTTCCGAGCCCATCTACCTAGAGACATGAACCCGTCGTCGTCTCACCAAGAAACTAGCCACACGTACATCCTACCATAGATTATTAACATTAAGAAACCAACTCCGAACTATGGTTCGGACCACTATTGGAATTAAATTTCAAAGCATGCCCCAAGCGTTCTCACGATGCTCCATGTGTGATTTGAAACATATCAAACGGTTGATTCCCCATCGAATTCAAGGCCCAAGTACATCTGGTTGTTCATATTAGGCAGTGTCCGACACAAACTGCCCTATCCTCTACCCAACGACGTGATAGAGAATGGTATGTCACCGACCATAAACATTAAATAAGAACCTCGAGTCAAGCCATCTCCGGCTGACTATTTATAAGAATGCTCGGCCTAAATGGCCGACATATTTCAAACAGAACCACACTGCCCTTATCCAAGGATCCTTATGTTTAGCACAAACACATTCACCGAAGTCTACATCCAACGTCCCAGGATGATTCCAAGATCAAACCATACAATAGTACATGCATCCTGCGTGCAATGCCGAAAGAGAACCATCTGATCAATCCCAACGGCATCAAAGCATTAGCACAGACAAGACTGACGCTATCTTAGTGAATCTAGAAAGAGGAAAAGATAGAGGACATGCTCACGAAAAATAGAATACACTAAGAGGATTGACCAGATTCCAGTTAATCGTACCAGTCTACTGGAAGGAAGAACAGTCAAACCTCAACTGGTTGACTTCAAGGAAGGAACTGGGCTTCACCTGCTGAAACATCCACGCGTTTTAAACTCGCATTCCTCAAGGCATTTAGACACAACCAACCCATTTCCAAATTCATTCCAAGAAGAATTTATTCCACTTGAATGGAATCATTTACCAGATCGACGTGACGTGCTCCCAACCATAGGAGTGTCCTTGTCATCGAAGGAAAAGGTGATAACCTAGACGAGCACAAGCGCGCTAGTACACAAACACCTCAAACGATCGTGTGATGCTTCTCCGCCACAATCACATCACCAAACAGACAAAGATGATCCAAAACAAGGAAACCAGTGTGTCAAAACACACTGATCATTCGAAATACATCCCGAACATTGAGACAAAACAATTCTTTAACACTGAGCCACTCTACAGTGGAGATGACCCAAAGCCGCAACGAAAGTCAGAACCCAATGACCACCCATACGAACTAGGATTTCATTTGAAAAACAAGAGTCCAAAAAGGGACAACGACACCTGAACGACACCTCATGTCAAAAAAATCATGGTACAAGTAGGTCATTAAAACTATAAGACTGCTACCAACCATGGGATATCCCCTTACAAATATCAAACATCGAACCTAATGACAGGTACCCCCAATTAAGTCGTTAGGCTCAAAATCCAATCATCAAAACACGGCCAAGGAAATAATACCCATGGAAAACACCTACGGTCCCATTCCAAGCCAACTTAAACAGAAACTCAAACCTACCCCTTACACTAGGGTTTTAATGCACCCCCACGGTTTCCATTACCAAGCCCTTAACATTTAATCTCATTTAAACATTAACCATTTAAAAACATCAACCACGCATCAATCAAGTAGGAAAGACTCAAAAAAACTTCCTTATATGAACATCAAACTTTCACAGACATCCTGTCTTTATCGATCAATTCCGAAAAACAACACCATTTAAACAAAAGGGAGACCTACGAGGGTCCCATTTTATCCATCATGGGTTCTTCAAAAAGCAAACCCACAATAGTAACTCAATTCATTTTAAAATTAAAACACACCAACCAGGTTATCTCAGACATCACTTCTGAACAGACCTACTTGGGTCCAGTTACACATTTAACAGTCAGCCAAAACCTTTAAATTTAAAAAATAGGCAACATTTTCCATTTAATCATTTCACAACACATCAAGCCTTTATATTAAATATAGGTTGCCATTTCCCAATTCATGAAGCACCCATACACTTCGTGGATTGAAAATTTACTCCCCTTCTTATCAAAACCAGATTCCAACCCAGAATTTAACAATCTCACTAACAATGTCCCAAGTATATGGGTGGCCACCTATGAACCTATAAAGCACCCATACACCATATAAATTGGCATTTGGATTCCCTTTTTAATCCAAACCAATTTACTTTAGCATTTTAATTTCCACAGATTTACATTTTTATCAAAATCCCTACAAACGTATTTATATCTTTCTCAGAATGGTTTTAATATATGGGTTACCCCTTCCCAGTTGTAAGGTGCCAATACACCTTACAACTAAAAACTGGCTCCCATCATAATCGCAACCAATCTATTTTAGCCTATCTAAACATTCCCATATAAAAACATGAAAAGCATGTTCTCACCAGCAGTAAACATAGAACATGTTATATTAAAGAATCATGGCATATCAATCAAGGCACATAATCAGATCAGTCGGCAATTACTAATGCAACTACATGGCATAGCACTATACATGGCATGTTAATTTCCTATCTGCCTAATATGATGCATGGAATGCAGCATTCTTGCCATATTAGGCCAAGGGTAAAATTCATGGAATTACATAAATCATAAGCATAAGAAAATACAACAGTCACTCAGGGTAAAATCATACCAAATTTAATAGAAAACAACACAAACAACAATTCCCAGCCCTGGACACATGGTCATTACTCGTACGTCGGGTGATCAGTCCTAAGCACATCTTTTAGCCATGAACTGAAACTTTCCTAATCTCCTATCTACCAACCCAAAAGAATATGGAATAAGAATAGAAACACCTCTGAAACCACATTGTAACGTCCCAGCCTAGCTTACCATCAAACTGGTGGCTGTATGGGTAGGTCACATGGCCTCAAGCACGTCTCCCTGTATGTTAGAGGCTGGTGACTAGCAGCGAGGGACTCGGGAGGTGATAATGGGGAGGCTATAACCTCATATTAGAGTAACACAATAGTATTATCAGTGTAAATATTATTCAACAGTGAAAGAAGAACACAAATGAAAGGAAGAAGCAAAAGAAATGTAATAACCATTTTAAAAAAGGTAGCAATGCCAGTTTACAATTTATGCATGTATAGATGAGGATAAAATTATGTAAGTAGGAAACATAATAGCATCCTTTACAAAAAATACAAATAGAAAAGACAACAAAGCTAGAAGGCAATCCCCTGAGCATCCCAAGCTCCTGCTTGGTCCTTTGCATCTAACTCCTCATGTACAAACAGCACAACACACATCCTAGGTACTGTATGCAAGAAGTTCTACTCAGGTACATCGGTACAATGGCGGCCCAAGTAGTTTGTGAGATATAAATCTCAGTAGGCCGATACCACCAGTGTCTAACCCAATCCGGACAGTGTATAATAAGCGAATAGTGAGCAGGTATGGGGAAATAAGTAAATAGAATTATATAAGTAAATAACACACATCCAGGTTCCCAAGGGATACCTATTGGTTACACAAGCTTCTGCTCGTTGCCGGTAAAGTAACATGATCATGTCACAAAATATATATATATATATATATAAGCATTTAGATCATAAGTGGCATGTGGTAAGAATCCCTCCCACCCATTAATCGGGATTAGATGGCATGAGGTAAGAATGCCTATCGACCCTATGATTTAATGCGAAAGGGGTAAGAATGCCTCCCTTCCATCACATTCATTCAACTGGTATGGGGTAAAACAGCTTCCCATCTGTCACATTCATAATACTGGCATGGGGTATAACTGCTTCCCATCCAGACATGAAATCACCAACAGAAGTAAACTGGAAAGGGGTAATAATTCCTCCCTTCCAGACATGTAATCATCAACAGAAGTCAACTAGATAGGGGTAATAATGACTCCCTTCCAGAAATGTTGTCATTAAAATATATATGACATGGGGTATGAATGCCTCCCATTTATAAACATACACAGAATATGTCATGGGGTATGAATTACTCCCATCCATAAATATACACAGAAGATGGAATGGGGTATGAATTCCTCCCATCCATACTCATTCCCAATCATTATCGTCATTATATTATAATCTATAAGGTAGTACATCTTATGCATTTCAAACAGAAATTACACATTCATAATCTACACATTCATTATCAGTTTTATAGAACAAAGCATAAGACAGTACCTCCTATGCATTCAAATAATCTTTCCATATTCACAAACACCCATAACCAATTATGGTACTCAATCACAATCATAACAATATATACCATGGGTATGATCTAACCCCCCCCCCCCAGTGAGTCATTCAGGTAAACCATCATTTATAATTATCAAACAACACATAAGGCATTGCATCTTTTTCACTCCAATTAACCATATCAAAATCATGACCCAACCCATTCAACTATGTCATTCAGTGCACATTCCCTATTCAAAGTCATTTTATCTGATTTTCCTAAACATGGACAATTGGGAAACGGTTCCATGTGAGTTTCATTCCATCTAGTTGCCTGAACCAGGCTGGACGATTAGTAATACAAGCGTCATAGTCATTTCATTAAATTTACACAATATCATTTAATCCATTCAAATGAAATTCATTTAACCCCCTTATCTTATGGTCAATTACAATTACACAATATGCCAAAACTAGTTAGGTGCTTACAGCAACAAGTGTCTCATCACTAATCTCAAACCATTTTGGAACATTTTTGAAGGTCGTATCAAGAAAATCAATGCACCATGCATGATGTCAATGTATGGGGACAGAACCAAGAAAAATAGAGCCGAAAATCATGTAAGTCTACTTCCTACTTTTTTCTGGATGATAGCGCACCTTTGATCGAGGGGTTTTATTATTAAATCGTTAGTTTATTGACCAAACAACCTCTTTTATCTTATTCCTAAAATTCACATGATTTGAACAGAAACATTTAATCGACTAAACATGCATAATTAAAATACTAAAACAATGCAATATTAATCTCTTTAAATGATTCCCTTTAAATTAAAAAGGAAGGAGAGGGATCCTACCTCTAGGTGGATCCATCCGTCCACTCTGACACTTGGCACTTTTTAACTATGAGTCGCTGCTGCTTCCCCACTGAGCATAGGCACACCTATGCCTACGCAGGCGAGTCACCTAGACTTTGGTGACTCGAAACCACGCCAAAACCTTAAACGCACTAGCAGATAAATACAATGAACCTTAAAAAACTTAAAGGAACAATTATAGGTGATGCAAAACCAAAAGCATAACAAAAACCTCACATAAAACAAAATCAGGAAACCGAAACTTCCTGAATCCGCATCGCCTTCAGCGGCGGATGTCAAAACTAGAATCCAAGGGTCCCGAGACAACCTTAGTACAACCCTAGAACTAAGGGATAAGAGAAATTAAGAAAACCCCAATACCTAGGGTTCTGCTAAATCCCACGGGTCAATGAAGATGCCAATATTAGGCCGGAAAACAAGAGGAGAGGGAAGCAGGGAACTTACCATGGAGGATCAGAGATGAAACCAAGAGAAAATCCAAAGAAAAAAAAGAGGAAGGAAGAGGTCGTGGGTGGAGGGAATCGTGTGGTTCAGGGGAGCCGCTCCCTGTGTGTCGTACAGGCTGAGTGAGGGTGACAGAGATTCTTTTAGATTAGGTTTTTATTTATTTTCTTTTATTTTAACATTAAAAAAAACCAAAACTCACGCAAGCGCACGGTTTGACCCACACGGTTTTCCAAATCGTGTAATGTCTACTTCCTAAAAGACCCCCATTACACGAGCTAGGCGCACGGTTTGGGAAATCATGCCCAACCCGTGCGCAAGACACTGTCCACCTGATTTAGGTTTCATGGTTTGGGCCGCATGGTTTGGTCAACCCATGCGCCAACCATGTACCCTCTGTAGTCCCTTAAAAACACTGGTCCAGTACTTCCAAAAATTTCCTAGTCAATTGGGAAACTCCTCGGGACTTCAACCAAGAACAAAACAAAAAAAAAGCGTTTCAACTAGTGGAATTCCGCTCCAATGCTCTATTTTAAAAACAACCCTTTAAGTAATAAAAAATGTTCAAATTCCATTAGGATTTAGTCTGGTTCGAAACATAAGTCATTATATAAACTGAGAATTGTGGGTAACATGATCCAAACCAAGTATATCTTGTGATGAAAACTAAACTTATAATTGTGAGTCATCAATTCCAAACGTAGTATTGCGTATAACACAAACTAAACTCAATGTTTTGTATACTACACAAATAACAAAGATTTTTGTATAAATAAAGCACAAAATTGTGTAATATGTAATTTAATCCATCAATGAATTTTAATTTATTATAGAAAAATTATTTCATAAGAACTCAGGGTGATATATTCTACCCCCCCCCCCAAATGAATTTCACCATCATAATTAACCCAGTTCAACACGGTTTAAATACATGATTTTTCATTTCATAGAAACCAACATTATAAAAATGAATTTTGAAACTATATTTAAAAAGGAAAAGTTCGAAATATAATGGATTCCTAATGCAACCCATAACATAAGGTGGAATAAAATATATTGACATGTAATAAAAGAATAAATAATTATCTTGATTAATAAAGATCACTTATCACAATAATGTGTCTGATCCAGAGATTGTTATTGTTCTTAACACAATCAGACCAGGGGTCACAAAAAAAGGTCATTTATATCGTCAAAAATGATGATAAATTACCAAAATTTTATTTTAATTACCTTTTTCTTATGTTCATGAATTTTTTCAAGAAGATATACTTTCTTGATTTCATTCCATTGAATATTTATAGTCTCACCCATTGGTTATGTCATGATCAATTTCCACTTCATCTATTACTCCAAGAAATGATGGTAAAATTTTTATCCTAGAGGTTCTAATGGATCCTAAAATCCTTATATATAATGATAATTCATTATTTCTGTCTTCATTAATCAACAAAAAAAGTTTATCACAGGTAATCCAGTTGACTAAATCCTCAAATAAAGTTATAATACATTAATCTCTAACACGTCCTCTGAATTGTAACATAAACTATTCCATAAATGGTTAACCTAGTAAAATTCAATCATTCAATATTTATAAAAATGTTACTAATGTTTTCATAATAAAAATAACATTAATCCCACATATATCATAAATTATATCTTTATTTTCACATACGTATCATGTGAAGACCTTCATCATGTATTCTCTTGAAACATGGTAATAAATTTAATTACTAAAAATCTATATTGAAAACATACATGATTCATCATTACATACATTTAACATTGATTATTGGATATATTCCTTTAATCCAAAATTTTTTAAAAATCCATCCATTATAGGAATAAGTGTTTTTTGAAAAAATCATTAATCTATTCTAAGAGAATTATTACTATCCAATTTACATTATTCTAATCCAACATCACATTATCTAGAATAAACATAGTTTTCCTATGATAGAGAACATAATAATAGTTATCTTACCATTCATGTGTTTTCCATAAAACAAAACCTTACAATTAATTGAATTTTCTATGTTATCAATACCATTCAACATACTCTTTAAGATTGTTGATGGAAAAATTCTGTTATAAACAATTTTTTACCTAATGTAAGGATATGTTTATTTTTTGTCTCATTGTATATTATGGACCAAATACCTAAGCATGATGAGGTTATAACAGTTTTTTGGAATCTCAGGGTTTGATTGGATCTTGGAACCCTGGTTGATAATGAAAAATAATGGGGTGCGTAATTATTATAAATGGTGTGAGCCAACCTGAATTATCTATTCTAACAAAGAACAAACGATCATTAGGGTAATACATAGAGCATGATTTTCATTAACCATTCTCTATGGGCCGCACGCCATTGCAAAAAAACTACAAAAATTACTATATATGATTTTTTCATTGTTGGAACATAGTTTCCCTAATCGTGTAGCCTAACCATGAAATGTCCCCCTTGAAGATTTAAAGGGCCCATGGTTGGTGTCAGGTTTGTCCAACCATGTGGCAAAACTATGTGACTGTTTCTTTTGGGTGAAATGAAGAAACTACCCATAATGAAAATTTTAAACTGATTTATTCTTACTCCATGCTCATTCTAGTATAATGTAAGGGCTTTATTCTCCCATGATTTCCCAAAGTCCATCTTGAGTTTTATTTAAACACGTCCATCTGTCTGGAGACTGATTGATATGTCATTAGTCACTCTAGTTAAGATACATTAATAACATAATTCATTTTTTATATTTCTTAATTTCACTTTTCCATGATTAGGTAATTGAGTTCTAGGATTGTATGCCCTAATTTAATGGTGTAGATCCATTTATAAGATATTTTCAAATCTAGGACGAACTAATGTGTAATACTAGACGAGGAGGGTCACAGGATTATGAGGTTGGTGTAATATAACTTATTCATCATGTTTTTTTAGTTTTTAATATTGACTGTTGTGACATAATGTGGATTTCAATTTGCGTTTCATTAAAATTGAATCTTTCTTAAATTGAATGCTTTACTTGAATAATATTGGTCTTATTCGACCCCTTAGGACAAATTAACGTAGATAGAGCCACCCACTTTGGGTGTTCTCTATTAAATACCTAAATTGATATAATGAGAATGTGGCCAAAGTAATCAACAAAGTGTTTGGTCTTGTTTTTTGAATTTATAAATTTCAAATGAAATGGTTGAATATTGTGTTGTATCATGGATAACACTATTATAAAGATATAAATTGGAGATTAGTGATTGGAAATCACATGGTCCGTATTTTAAATTTAATAATGGTTACAACCTTGTTGATATTAAATGATAATTATAAATTTATTATAACTTGGATCATATTAAAGCCAATGGTTATTATTAATGATAATATATAAGGGGATGGAATTCTTATGAATTATAATGAATGAGAATGAATATACTTGTGCATATTTTATATAAATGGGAATGGTGACCCTTCCTTATTAATACCAAATCAGCATGAAAGCCCTTAATAAATATAGTAAATTGTCTTGGTGACCCACATATAAATGATAAATGTTATAGGCATGAAATCCACTGTGATATTATAAGGGAAATGAATTCCTTAATGTGATACTAGGAATAGAGTCCCTTACTGTGATAATGGGCATGATGTCCCCTACCATGTTACTAGGAATAAAACCCCTTATAAATGTGATACTAGGAAGGGATTACCCTATACTATTGTGATACTGGGTATGAAATCCTTTATAAATCATATATTGGGAATGTAATACCCTCTATTACTGTGATACGATGCATGGTGTCCCTTATAAATATGATACTAGATATTCGAAACCATGATACTAATCTTGAGATATTAAGACATGATCTGAAATATGTTGTGTCATCTTGGTTTCTTTTAAAGAATTAGATCTGATCCATTTATAGTGTTATTATAAAATTAAATTTTTACACTTGTATACCAATATATTATATACACAGACTAGATATTTATGGACACTGTAACACCCCAAGATTTTATAATATATATATTTTTTCTTTAATTTCTTGTGTTGTATGTTACACCAATATTAGGTTGTGCAAAACACAACACCATATTAGCTTGAAGTTTATGCAAGACTATTCTTTGCTTGTGTCACATACAATTTCATGTTCTTTTGATAGAATTCATTACAAGAATCATTGAGTATAGATTTTTTTCAATGTATAAATGAAAAAAATGGATTATGTTATACAAAACACCAAAATAATATTTCAATAAATGTAACATAGACTTATCTAGCATTGCACACAAGAGAAGCCTTCCTTGATAGCTAGTGTTGTACGCAATACTGAGTTCCAATAGAAAATACTTTCTTACTAAAATATTATAATTTAATGGGATAAAAACTAGGAATTATGAATATTTTTAACATTATTTTGAATTTTATATAACATTAATATTCATATTATGTATTTTCTATAACATTATATATGAACAGATTCAATTTTTTTGGATAAAAGAAGTATTTTTTCTCAAAATGCAGTTTTCATCCCTTTTGATGGAACACTAATTTTAAATCTAGTTTTAACACTTTTTTATATTAAATATAACATATAAATATTCTTATTTTAGTTTAGAATATAAAAATTTATGATGGCTGATTTTTTGGTTTTTTCTGAAAGGTTTCATTTTTTGATGAATAATAAAAATACTAATTTTTTTAAAGACATTAAATAGAAAAATAATGTTTTGGATTAGTTTTAAAATTTCAAATTGTTAATTTTTATGCAATTATTATTTTAAAAATGATTATATAAATTAATTCATTATAAAAACATTTTTCATTTTTTAATTGGGCATTTTTCCAAAAACTGTTTTTCATGCAATTTTAACGGTTTTATTTTAAATTTAATTCATCAACTTCTATGTATTGAATTTTGAAAAATGGGTATAAAATTTGGATTCAAGAGGACCAATTTTGGTAAGTATTTCCCTTTTATTTTTTAACAAAATGAATAGTAACCACGGTAAATTTTATTACCACGATATATGGTAAATTAGGTTATTTTGGTTAAAAATAAAATTATAAAGACAATAAAATGAATAAAAAATGAAACATTTTTATTTGTTGAATTTAATTAGACCCTCAAAACGATAGGATCAAAATTATGTCTTTTAATGGACACTTGTTCATCAGAATGAATTGAATAATATTTAAATCAAAGAAGGACAAAATGTCATTTTATTTGTCTTTAATATCTATTTTGTATCCATATATGGACAAATGGGTGGTATGAACGAATAAAAATTTTAATTTTTAACTTAATAAACATATATCTCTTATTTAAATTTATTTTTGATTTTTTCGGTCAATTCGAATGATATTATGGTATTTATAATATTTTATTTAATGAAAATTTAAAGATCTCACATTCATATTTTATATAACAGATCTTTTTTAAAAAATGTATATACAGAAAAACATAATTATATTAATACTTATTTGAAAGATAAAATGTTTATATTTATTATGGTAATTTATTTTTGATTTTTAGGAAATAAATAATTACCATATTGTTTTATTTATAGATGATGTATAAATTATATAATTAATGAAAAATAAATAAACTAATTTTTATTGAAATTATAATAACCAATAAATGGCCAAAACACTTTACCAAATTTTATTGGTTGAGTATATATCGACCTTAACCATCTAATGGTATAGTTATGGTCCACTTAAATCCATATGGAATATATTAAGAAAATTAAATTATTTAATTTAAAGTAATGTTAAAATTATCTCATTCATACTTTAATAATTATAAAATTTTTAATGTTGACTTTTCAAGTTGCTAAATTTTACTACATATATTATTCTAAAATATTGTAAATTTATCTACATAAATGTTTTTTATTTTCAATATTTATTCATCAAATAAGTATATTAAATTATTCCACAATTTTGATGTAGTAATTATTTTATTAAGAGAAATATCAAATAAATGTTATTAATAATATTAAAATAAAAATAATATGGGATAATTAATTTGTGAAATTAATTTTATAGATTCCCATGACCCTTTTTATATTATATATAATATTTTTTTTCAAGGATAAAATCTTATTTTGATATTTTTAAAATCCCCTAAAATAAATAGTGTCAAAATTCACAGAATTGTTATTTTTTCAATATAATGATTTATTAAATTTTTAAAAAATCATAACACATATTTTAAAAAATATATAATTATTATTATTATATAGTTATAAATATTCTAAATGATTTATTTATGATCTAATCGAAATAAAATAAGTAAATATTTTAACATTTTTTTATTGAAATATTTGTTACCCACGTTAAAATGAAATAGAATAATTAAGTGTTATATTGAAAAGATAAAGTTTCAATGGATGTAGAAACATGTCTAAAATTTATTGTTTGATTATATTAAAACCTTCTGTCATTCCATATTTTAAATGGGGACATTTTGGAGGTTTTTATGTTTGGTTTTATTTTATTACCAATTAATATTTTTGAGGTTTCTAAAAGTGTCCCTCACCTCAATAATAAAAGTGCACATCATCCCTCATTTCTCCAAAACTAATTATTCCATAAAGATAGCCCATAACCTGAATGTTTCTCTTTTAAACTTCCCTTTTCACATACTCAAGGTTCTGGTCTTATTAAAAGAACAACTTTAGTTTCATTAACAGGATATCTTAAGAGAGCACACTAGAGAAGAAGTAATCTCGTCTATTGATTATTTCATATTTATTTTTTACTTCTACTTCTTCATCAGGAGTGGTTTCACTATATAATAATAAATATAGTAGAAATTATATGCTGAAATGTTATTATAATTATGAAACACCCATATTCATCTTGTTATCCATCTTAAGAATGACAAAATCACCACACCTGCGTACATACTGCTTTTCGTCTCCACGTTGTGGAGTAATCTATTTTTCACCACCACCTTACCAGGATGGGTATATAAATGGATGTAATTACTATATATGATTATTATAAAATTATATTTATCCTTAAATATATTACACCATGAAAATGAATTTGATTCAACAATTATGAGAATGATATCCTCACTCGTGTGTACGTATGGATTACAGTCTCCACGACATGATGTGATTCATTCTACATGATAACCACTCAAGAATGATTATATAAGTTTAAATATTGAATAAATATGGTATTTATTATGTTAATATTATTTTATAATGATAAAAATATGATGTAAGATGTAGAACTAGAAAAAATTTGAGAAAACATACATACGATCAAAAAGAAGATAAAACCTGAATAACGAGTAACAAGAAATGATTACAAACAGATGAAGAATAAATTTACCATAAATTATGTCCATAATTCTTGAATAAGTTAATAAAATTATATAAATCATTATAATTTTGGTTCAGATGCATAGAAAGAAAATCATACCTGAGGTAAGGGATAACATTGGAAATTCATTTTTATTCGAGATTGTTTATTCGTAAGTATTTACAGGGGTATATTTATCATGCACATACATGATTCCAAAATATGGACTTCATAATATTATTTATATTCTTATATAAATTATTAATTTTAATTTTACACATTTTTTTATTTTTAATAAATGGTATGAATGGAATATTTTTAGGTTTTTGTACGAGGTAATTTTTGACACTTCTGAAAAAAGTATGAGAAGAATGTTTTTTAACATATATGGAATGAATGGAGTTTTATGGTCTCATTAAACATTTTTCTATTAAGATTCATCTATAATATTTCAATATTATTTTCATTGAAATTATTTTCTTTTAAAACTACGTGCCTTTTTTAGAAAAGAAATAAGTTTTTTAAAAGAAATGATATTTCCCTCAGGAATTATGTTAATGTGTTTTATCAAAAACAATTTCCATCTAAGATGACATAGGATGATGTTTGAATCCCCATTTTCAATTTAATTAGATAGTGTTTATTATGGAATTATTTTTTTGAAATACATTTATTTTAAATGGATTACGATGGAATGATGTTTAAGTACTCCATTTTATTTCATGGGTTTTTCTATGATAATTTATTTCTCTTTTTATGGAACACAGAATAATGGTTTTATTATGAAATTTTTGGGACCTATATCTATGTCCAATGAATTGGGTAATGATTTATATCTCATGATATAAACATGTTTGGAACAAATGGTAAATCTGGTTCAGAAATACAAGGATAGAATGGAAACTAAAGTAGGTTCAGTAATGGACCTTGTCCGCTAGGCTGGCCTGGGAAGAAATGTATTGGCTACTATGGAAATCATATTATGAGATTATTTGTTAGCCAAAATTCCATGATATATGCCAATACTATTTTATATTTGTTAAGGTTCCTTTATCATCTATGTATAACAAACATCCAACATTTATTTCATGACTCAAGATGTTGATATTTAAACATTATGTTCATGTTTTTTTACTTACTTATTTTTATGGTTTGTTTTATGTTCTCAATGTTTACCCGTACTGGCAATTTGAGCTCACCCATTTTATGTTAAATTTTCCCTAGAATATAAATAAAGGTTTGAGGTGGGAAATGGAAGGGGGATACCTTTATGGGATATGTTAAAGATCTTTCACCATGTTAGACAGTTATATTCATTGTATCCAAAGACACTAAACTAATACAGTATTTGGGAATCTATGTTTTTCTTGTATTAAGTATTCTAAAAAAGTCATGTAATTTTGATATATATTAATCCTGGTTCATTAGAGTTGGAATTTGAGTGACAGTTTATTCAACCCTTATAAACCGGGGTCTCATAACTTTAGTAAGATCCCAAGATATATTTCTAAGGTATTATTGGGTATGTCCCTAAGGATAAGTATAACAATAGGTTACAGTCCTAGAATTATGGTAATGATCATAAATAACCTAGGATTAAATCTAAGATGTTAGAGATTTAAATTACTCCCCATTGATTATGTATTTTTCCTAGTATGATGTTTTCCTCTCACACTATTATTTTTGTGTTTTAGACAGTGGCTGGAACCTGAAAAAATGGTGTTAATGATCAGTGCACTGGGCAATGCAATGATTTTCCTCCTGAACAACCAAATTTTATAGGACATGGAATGAAAAATCTTATTGATATACTTACAGAAGCTATGAATCATTTTGGACATCCAAATTAATAGATAAGGGAACAACATTCTATTGAGAATTTTATGAGGAAACAACCACCTACATTCAGTGGGTCTTCTAATCTTCTTGGGGATGAACAATGGATCAGTTCAATTGAAAGGATATTCTTCATCCTTCTCTATTCAAAATATGAGAAATTCATTTTTTATTTTTATCATTTCGAAGGTGAAGAAGACCAGTGGTGGACTCTAATTAAAAATACATTCTAGAAAAATAAAATAAAATCCATGGAATGGGATGATTTTAATAACTTGTTTTTCAATAAGTAATTCCCTCATATTCATTGATAAAAGATTTAATAGGAGTTAATTGAGCTTAAGAAATAGGTTAACAAATCTTTTGGTATATACTAGGATAAATTTATAAGACTTTCAAGGTATACTCCTCGCATTATCATCAATCATGAAATTATTGTTGATCGATTGATCAGTGTCTTAAAACCTTTTATTTTTAGGGAATTAGTTATAGGAGTCTTTAGTATATATGATGAGATTGTGTGTTGTCCTATCAAGGTAGAATTGGATGTTTTGGTCACCTATCCATCTCATGGATTGGACATGTACCAAAGGATGTAGTTTAATGTAAAATCTCAAAAAATGGTGAAAATAAAATGAATGTTTCCTTGTTCTCAAAGTGTGGAAAGATGAATGGTGGATATTGAATGATTCAAGTGTGGAAAAGATGGTCATCGATTAGTTGAGTGCCAATGTAAAGGGAAAATGGTTGGTAATGATGTAAATATAGAGAAGACTAAAGAGAACGCATCACCAACACATAAATGCTACAATTGAAATTAAATGGGGCATTATAATAAGAAATTTCATAATAACAGGGTTAATGATGATAGATATCAGTATCCACTTAAAGAAAACGAAAAAGTTAAGTCACATGCGATCACTATTAGAGATGTTGAGTATGACAATGAAGTTGTGGGATGATTAAGTGTTTATTTAATGGGATTCAAAAATAGTGTTGTGGAATATCATTTATAATATTGTGATTATTGGAATATCTATGTATTGGTCGATTGTGGTTTTCCATAATTTTATGGTACTGGTAACCATGATAATTGGTTGAAATATATTTGGAAAGAATATGATATTCGCATAATGGAGGGATAAGGAGATAATGATATGTTTGATAGTATTAATGATATCATGTCGGATATAAAAATAAAGATATGTCATGGTTTGACTATAGAGTATTTTTTTTACTTTTTTGTGTGGAAAGTGTTAATTTGGAATAAATGCATGTTTTCACTAAGGATATATGGTAATTCATGTTATTATCATATTTAAAGAGAATATATGGTTAATGTATTCACATGTTTGGAATGTGAAAAACAATAACTTCCAAATGGAATATGGGAGAAAAATGATAAGTTGTATAAGTTCACCTCTTTCTAAAGTTTTATATTTTCAGTTTTTGGAAAGATTGTAATGTTATCCAATTATAGATATTATAATTTATATTATGGTTGATATTTTTTATATTAATGTATTATCTCACTGTATGGGGACTTATGTATATTTGATAACCTGATTTAACATATTTTTGAGACATATGGAATGAACTATCATTCTATCACATGATCTTATTATACTTCATGAATGAAAAATTCAACTTCATTTTTAAAATAAGATATGTAGTGGAAATAGTTAAGGAAACTACCAATGGTGAGAATGTATTGAAATCATGTAATTATTTATACACATGATAAAATTCATCAACTTTAGGAAAAGGATATTGAAACCAAAAATGTTATCATAGTGCCTTGTAATTTTATGAATTAGATGGTCCCTTAAATCATTGCAGCTTTATGGATTTCTAGTAGTTAGATTCTCTAAATCATATTCTTTATCACCATCATTCTGGACATGATGCTTAGATTTCCATTCCATATCTATGTTTTCACTTCCCCCATTTTTTTTCTAAATGGAAACCCAGTGATGAGTTAATTTGGATAAAAATTATGTTTCTAAAATTTCTTTTTAAAATGAAGTTTTAGTATCCCTTTATATGATGTGGGTTTCGATGAAAGAAACTTTCAAGTAGTAGACAATTTATTACCACAACAAATTTTGCGGGTGAAATTCATTTTAAGGGTGGTAAAATGTAAGACCCTAAGAATTTTTGAGATATATTATTTTTAATTTTTTTATTTCATGTGTTATATGCTACACCAAGATTAAGTTGGTCAATACGCAACACAGTATTAGCTTTCAGTATACGCAAAACTATTCCTGGCTTGTGTTACACACAATTTCAATTTCTTTTGATGGAATTCATTTCCCACAACAATGAGCAAAGATTATGTTCCATGTATAATTAAAATATGATTGTATTATGTTATATAAAACACCCAATGATGGTTTCACTAAATTTAACACAAAATCTTCATGCACTACATGCAGAGCGACTGTCCTCAATTGCATTCATTGTTTACAATATAGAGTTTCACTAAACAATGATATATTATAAAAATATTATTATTTAATGGGATATAAGATAGACTTTATGAATATTATAAACAACATTTTAAATTTTATATAACATTAAGATTCATCTTATTTAATTTCTTGAACATGATATAAGAACATATTCAATATTTCGGATAAATGAATTATTTTTCAAAAAATGCAATTTGGCCTCCTCTAGAAAGAACACCCATTTTAAATCTAGTTTTGACAGTTTATTATATTCAATTTGAAAAAAAAGTCTATTTTTAGTTCTAAATATAAATATGTACTTTGGTTGAATTTTTGGTATTTTTCTAATATGTTTCAATTTTTGATGAATAGTTAAATACATATAATTATTAATTAAAATCCATTAAATAGTAAAATTATGTTTGGGAGTATTTTTAAAATCTTAATTAGTTATTTTGTATATATTTATGGGTTTTGAAAATGATTTTCTACATTAATTCATTATAAAAACATTTTCCATTTAAAAAGGTTCATTTTTCAAAAAAAACTATTTTGGTGACAATTTAACAAGTTTATTTTAACATTAATTCTTTCACTTCTATGTATTTAATTTTAAAAAATGGATGTAAAATTTGTATTTAAGAGGTAAAAATTTGGTATGTATGATCCTTTTAGTTTTGACTAATATGAATAGTACCATGGTAAATTTTATTACCACACTAAATTGTAAATTTAGTAATCTTAGTTAAAAATAAATTATAATGAATATAAAATGACCAAAAAATGAAAAACAATTGATGATTTTAATTTTACCCTTAAAACATAAGTATCGAAATTATGTCATCTAATGGTCCCTTGTCCATGAAAATAATATAAAAAATATTTAAATTAAATAAAGATACAAAGATTAATTTTCTTTGTTTTTAATATCTATTATGTATCCACATATGAAAAAATGGGTAGTATCAATGAATATAAATCTTAGTTATTAACTTAATAAACACATTTCCCTGATATAAATTTATTTTTGATATATTGGAGCCATTTGAGATATATTATTGTATTTATAATAATTTTTTAATGAAAATTTATAGATGTCAAATTCATGTTAAAGATAATATATAATTTTTAAAATAAGGTTACAAAGTAGATGAATTTGAATATAAATTATTATTTGAAGTATAAAATATTTATATTTTTTATGGTAATTTGTTTTTAATTTCTAGGAATAAAATATCTATCTTAATGTTTTATATACGGATGATACTGAAATTATTTAATGGATGAAAAATCAATAATCTAATTTTTATTGAAATGATAATAACTATTAAAGAGACAAAACACATTACTAAATTTTATTGGTTGAGTATATATTTACCATTAGCATCCAAATGTCGTGTTATGGGACATTTTAAGACATATGGAATTGATTAAGAAAATTATATTATTTTTTAAAGTAATATTAAAACTGTCACATTCATACTTTAATAATTATAAAAATCATAGTGTTTAATTTTCTAGAAGATAAATTCTATTACATATATTATTATAAAATATAGAAAATATGTATTCATAATAGTATTTTATTTTTAATTGTTATTCCTAATATAAGTATATTAAATAATTAGACAATATTGATGAAGTAATTATTTAATTAATGGAAATATCAAATAAATGTTATTATTAATATTAAAATAAATATTATTTGGGAAAATTAATTTGTAAGTTGAATTTTATATATTTCCTTGACCCATTATAGATAGGATAAAATAATTTATTCATGGATAAAATCTTATGGTGATATTTTTAAAAATCCATGAAATTAATAGTATCCAAATTGACACAATTGATATTTTATATAAATAATGATTTATTAAATTATTTAAAAACTATAAAACAGTTTTAAATTTATATAATAATTATTAAATGGTGAAAAAGTTCACAATTATTTATTTATGAACTAATTGAAATTGAATAAGTAAATAGTTTTCCCATTTAATATTGAATTATTTGTTGCCCTAGTTAAAATGAAAAAGAATAACTAAGTGTTAAATTGAAAAGATAAGGTTTTAATGGACATGGAAACTTGTATAAAATTAATTTTCTAATGATATTACAACACTATATAATCAAATATTCAATATTGGAACATTTTGGAGGATTGGAGTGGTTCTTGATTTTATTATAAATTTATATTTTTGTGGTTTCCAAATATTCCCCTCACCTTAATTACAAAAGGGGACCTCCTCCCTCATTTTTACCCAACTAATTATGCCATGAAGATAGTCAATACCTAGAACATTTCTCTTCTCAACTTCCCATGTGACATTATAGTGGTTCTGGTCTCCCAAAACACCAATTATAGTTTCACTAAGAAGAGTGTAAGGAGAGCACGTCAAAGAAGAAGTAATCTCCTCTACCGATTTTTTCATTTTCTCTACTTATAATTATACTACCTGATTCATTTCACTATATAATAATACCTATAGTAGAAAATATATACTAAGATGTTATTATAATTATTAAACACCCATATTCACCTTTCTATCTATCCTATGGAAGACAAAATCACCACACTAGTGTACATATAACATAGTGTCTCCACACCGTGGTGTAATCTATTTTTCAACACCGCCTTATAGGGATGGGTATAAATATGGATTTAATAAATATATATTATTATTATAAAATAATATTGAATTTGAAATATAATACACCATTCAATGAAATATCATAAAACAACTGTGGGAATGTTATCCATGCTCGTGGGTACGTACGACCTACCATCTCCACAGCACGATGTGATTCGTTCTACATAATAACCATAATAATGATTATATAAACGTAAAAAATGAATAAATATTGTATTTATAATGATAATATAATTTTATAATGTTATAAATATGAACTAATAATGATAATCAGAACATATTTGACAAAACATGCATCGGATCATAAAGAAATTAAAACCAGAATGATGAGTATCAATGAATTGATACAACCAAATAATGGAGAATATAACCATATATGATGACCATAATTATATAATAAGTTAAAAAAATTATCTAAATTACTATACAAGATGTTCAAACACATATAATATATATCTTACCTTAGGTAAGTGATAAATTTAAAATTATATTTTTATCAGAGATTGTTTATTTGTAAATATTTACTAGGGAATATTTATCATTCACATCCATGTTTCCAAAATATATATTTTAAAATATAATTTATATCCTTATATAATTTTTTAAATTCATTTTTACCCATTGGATAATTTTTAATAAATGGTATGAATGAAATCTTTGGTGGTCTCTGGTACGAGGTACTTTTTGAATTTTCCGAAAAAAGTAAGATAAGTATGTTTATTAAATTATATGGTATGAATGGAATTTTACAATTTCATGACACCTTATTTCCATGAAGCCTCCAATACATTATTTATTTATTATTTTCAACTAAATACTTTCTTTTCAAATTACGTGGAATTTTTAGAACAGAATTTAAAAAAAAATAAAGCATGTTTTCCTTATGAATTAAGTTTATGTGGATTATCAAAATTATTTTCCATCTATGATGAAAAAGGGCTATGTTCACATCCCTATTATTAATTTTATTTTATTTTTTTAGGATGGAATTTTTTTATCAAATCCATTTATTTTAAATAGATTGTGATGGAATTATATTTAAGAAACCCATTTTATTTCACTAGTCATGCTATGTTAAATTATTTATGTTTTTGTGGAACACATAAGAATGGTTTCATTATGATATGGGTGGGACATATATCCCCCTATAATGCATTGGGAAAAGATTTATATCTCCTTAGATAAACATTATTTTAATGAAAAGTAAATTTAGTTCATTAATATATGGTTGGAATGACAAGTAAACCAAGTTCAGTAAAGGACTTTTTCCTCGATGATGGACTTTATAGAAATTCCTTGGATACTATGGAAATCCTATTATGAGATTTCTTGTTTTCCAAAATTAAATGGATTATTACAATGCTATTTTATCATGGTTAAGGTTCCTTTAGGAACTATGTCTAACAAACATCCATGATTTATTTCATTACTCATGATTTTTATATTTAAAATTTACATTCTTGTTTTTAAATTCTAATATTTATGTTTTGTTTTATGTTCTCAATGTTTACCCATACTGAGAATTTGAGCTCGCGCTTTTTATGTTTTCTTTTCATTGGGATATAATGAATGTTTTTAGGTAGGAAAATTAAATGGGGAGATATTTATAGTATATTTTAAAGATCATTCATTGTGTTATAATATTATGTTCCATGTTTCCAAAGACACTAAACTAATACATTCTTTGGGAATTGTTTGTCATGTATTAAGTATTTAAAAAAAGTAATGTAATGTTGATTTACGTCAAGATTGGATTTCTAGAGACACTATTAATAATATCCCATTGAGATTATCTTAAACAATATTTGGGATACCTGTGGCACCTTTGTAGTCGATCAACTTGTTGGTGTAGATAAGGGGAACCATACACATAGAAATGATTGATTTCTAACCGGATGTAGGATGGAGTTGGTCGTAGATGATCATGTTGGAGATTAGGATATAGTGTTATACTTTTTCCTTTGTAAAATTTTGTATAATATTGTGTCATATTTTTTATATACATGTTTTTTTTATTTTTAAATACATGACATACATGATAATCTTTTTGTATATGATTCGGTCTCCAGTTAACCATTTATTAATATTACATAGTTGTTTATATCTACTTTTTTCTACTTATTCATTGTTACAGTACATTCATTATTTATCTATTGATTGTACCATTGTTCTATTTTTATAATGTGGGAATATTCTACACATGAAAACAACCATGCCTCTCACTGATTGTCAAAGGCCTCTGGAATTTTGGGAGATGTGCTTGAGTCCATGTATCCTAACAGGCTCGAGGAATCTTGGAGTGGAATCTACATATAAAATGATAGAAAGGGGTATCATAAGTCTTTTATTACATTAATATTTTGAGACAATATATATTAGATTATTATGGTTATAGAGTTTTGGAAGTTTTTCCTAGGCATAGCTAACCCATGTATAGAGAAAATAAAAATTCCCTACAATGGAAATTGTTATCCACTTCTTTTTTTCTATTAAAATTATTTTGATTCCACTTTTGAGTGATGCAAACAAGTTTTGATATTACTATTTAAATGATTGATGTTTAAATTCAATATTTGGAACGATGAAGTGATGTAAAGTAATCATTGATCACAAATCATACTAGGCACCTTGTAGGGAATTCCCATGCCATGAATATTTCTTGACTTATAAAGGAATTGTGTTATTTGCATTGTATGTGCTTTCCATGGGTTCATTGACTATTACAAATGGAATTGATATCTACTAAATATTATTAAAGAGGTTTGTGAAGGAATATTTGTTACTTAGATTTATTTTCATATCCTAATAGTTTTTTCTTATATAGAATATGGAAGACACCCAAAGAAGTCAACTATGTTGCATTGAGTCATAAAAAATTTCATATGGACTGGAACATGTTATGGTATTGAGTGTCTAGATGCCAAATATTTTTCCAAGAGAGTGTTATGGGGCCTAATAGATTTGATGTTGTGAACCATTTGGTTCAACCATTTAATATTAAATTTATATATAATTTTAAAATCAAATTGGAATGAAACAACCCTGATATTGACCTTGTCTCGGCCTTAGTAGTGGGTAGTAGGTAATGTCTTTATGGCTATTTATAAATGACTCTATCCCCTAGAACTGACACTTTGATTTATTTTAGTTTTGTGATTATTAAACAGAATGGTCTGGTACCAATTCTATTTCTATATATGTGGCTTATTCCATTATAAAAACTTCTCTGAGGTGTGTATTTGGTGATTTTAGAGAAATTACACCACAATGTCCTCTAGTCGTATACTAGGAGGATGGTGATGACAATTCCCTGAAGGGGATGGGCCATGAGCCTCTAGATATTCCCCATAGTGTGAAATATTCTTATTACCAATGTGGTAAATGATTCCCCATTTTAAGGATACTTTATACGGCTTATGAAGACATTACAAAGAGCCACATGCTCTTCCCCTTCTATGGGAGAGTTGACTCGAGTGTTCCAGTAAGATCATCAGCCCATATTTTTAGGGGATGGTGGACCATAGGCTACAATATTATGGATTGATAATTACATTTACATATTAAATCATATTTATAAACCATAATATATTATATTTAATCTCTATACATATAAGCTACGAGAATCAACCAAATTCTAGTGGGATATTCTGAATCAGGCTAGTCTATGTCGGGAAGAAATGTGGAGGGACTTCCAGTTGAGATTCATCAATTATTTATTTCTAGAGACTATGATGTCTGGTCTTATAAGGAATTAAAGAGCCTTTATAAAGGCTAAATGGAATACATATAATATTTATCTAATTTTATTAGTCAACATCTCTTAAAACATATCTATATGTTTGATGACCCATAGAAGGAGATTTGATTTGAGGATTGTTTGAGAAATCCATTTCAGTATCATGTAAATTTTGAATATTTGACTACAATATATAATATTGTAAACCATTCCCCCATCACCAAGAAGTAAATGAGGGAAGAAGATAGTTTGTTCCAGGGTAGTTCAGAACCCAGCTAGATTAGTATTCTACAAGCTATCAGAAATGAATATTTGAGTCTATGCGTGTCAGTAGTGAAATACATTTAACACCCACATAAAGCTATGTGGGTTTTCACCAATCTGGGAATCCTAGTAATAAGATTTCACATTGTCCAGGAGACCCCTTAATGTGTTGATGATGTCATATATTATGGAATCTGAAGCATTTCTAGAGGACCTTCCCATATACATAGAGTGGGAGAGGACTATTACCAGCTTCGGCTTTAGGAGAAGTCCCAGTATCACCTTTCTAGGTGTGTCGCTAAAATAATAACGGTTGTATAGGTATGGGAGAAGATTGTGTCCATGGTATCAATACATCATAATTTCAACACCAATAGAGAGGTAATGATTGCGATAGTAAGGTTATAGTACAAAGACATTGATCAAGCTATATCTATTTAGTACAGTCTATAGTAGAGGAGGAGGATGTCGGTTCATCTACAATTAGAGGTACTATTCTAGTAGCATCTACTATCATTTTTTACTTATCTGATACATGTGCATCACATTATTTCACATATGTTCTTTCCTTGGAGGGTCTCAAACATCTTTTCGATCACTCATGTTGCATGATAGTTCTAGATACACCTTTGGGTTTGTGGTTAGAGAGGGTACACAAGTGAATGGACTCGCCTATTATAGCGACCCTACCTTTTCTTACATTACTATTACATCATTTTAAAGATAAACAACATAATATTATTAAACACAGAGGATCCAATGGTTTAGTGTTTTGGGAAAACTAGGACCACACATAACAATTACAACATCAAGAATAAACATTTATTTAATTTCTTCTTCTCTAGCTTCTTATTGGCACTTGTCCTCTCCTTAGTACATGTAGCCACCTGCGGATATACATCAAAAGGGGTGATCTAGAAGCCTATTAAGAGGATTGATAAGAACAATACAGCATCGGTTGAGCATAATAATAACATGGGAAATAGATCATGAACATGAGAGGAAGCATATCTATAAGACTTGAAATGTGGCAATGCATAAAAATGAAACATCATGTCATAGTGGTTAACTACCGCACATACTTGTGAACCAAGATATCATCTTGTTCACACATCATTTCAAATTTACTCATGAGATTCATCACATTACCCAATTCATTGGAGTGCTATATAATTCTAGGCACACCTGTCACATTCAAACATTCATATTGCACTATATAATTATTGGTGCACCTGTCACCTCATAATATTATCATTATCATGCATTAAAAAAAGAAAATATATCAATAATAAACATAACTAACCCATGGTAAAGAATTTGTTTCATATCATAAGAATAAATTCATAAACACTAGGTTCCCAAAAAAATAGGGAACACCATACTTGATATAAGAACCATCAACGGTGAATGGGAGGTAAAAGTTGAGTTCATAGAAGAAGATTTCTTTTGGAAAACAATGGGTTTTTCATAAATACTGGTGAAAAACATGTATAAACTAGAAAAGGAAATAGAATGATGAACAAAATAATTTTAAGGAGTAACTATATCAGAAATGAGTAAAGGATGGATTACCCAAAGGATGAAAGTTGTGTTCGAGAATTTCCCCTTACCTTGTATGAGAATGCTTCTTTCTCTTTAATGTCCTTTTAAATCCTCCTCTTGAGATCCTTCTTATTAAAGCTAGGATTGGTCTTTTGAAGATACCAGTTTCTCTTGGATGTGGGAGAGGGGCTAGGGAGGATGTTTTGGAAGAGTTTAGAGAAGTCTTGTAGCATGAGATGTGTGAGGGAATAAATGTGTGATGGGTGGTTTTTATAGTGGAGGGGAGAGGGGTTTCCTTAATATAAAATTATATAGTTTATTAATTTCCACTAAGACAAGGAATAGTGAGTCATACAGGAAAATGAATAGAAAATAAGGCATGTGAGTTCTGGATTTGGGTGCTTATATCTCTTGTGATGTCAGGAAGAGTGGGTTTTAATGATAATGTATTAATATGGTAAATTATTGTATTTTACTATTCATAAAATAATTCATGTATTTTAAAAAAATCCAAAATATTTACCACAACCATTTTTTTATGTTTATAATAAAAAAATCAAGTACATTTATCAAAAATATTTTTATAAATATTATTAATATAATATTTAATTAAAATCATGATTTACTTAAAAAATCAGTTTTTAAAATTAAAACGGATTTTATAGTGCTTTCAAAAATTACGTAGGGACTTATAAAATAATCCAAAAACTAGAAGACATTTATTTCATAATTAATGAACAAATTTTAGGAAAATAACTTTTCTTTTAAATTAATTAATTAATTATAATTACATATTTATGACTTACAAAATGCCAAAAGGTTTACCAAGGTCAAATTGTCACTTTCTAAGATGTCTAAATTTTATTTAATTATTCATGGGTAATGTTACTCTTATGTTGTATGATTTAATATTTATAAGGGTCCTATTAATATTCATAAGGGTCTGTTACTATTCATAAGGGTAGGTTACTATTCACTAAAATTATTATTATTTTATGGGACTCCAAAAATCATCTTAGACACAACTGTGCATGTCAGATTCTCAAAATTCCCAATACAGAAGAGACACACTTTTGTTTGGAGGTCACTTACCACATAGTAGTTCATTATGTTTTGTTTTCATGTGATTTTATGACATATTTTTTAGAAGGTAATTTCCATTTAAAATCTTAGGAGGGTTACATTCTTCCCCCCTAATGAAATTTCTCCCTCGAAATTTCAATTTACATAAAATGGTGAAGGTACTTCTCTTTCATTGCCTCTTCTGGTTCCCAAATTTCTTCCTCAAATTTATGGTTTCTCTAGAACACATTGGCAGGATGGGTTGTCTTGTTGCGTAGAAGCTTATCTCTTTGATCTAGAATATTTATAGGCTTCTCCTAATAGGAAAGATCACCTTCCAGTTGTACCACCTCTTAATTTAGTACATGTGATGGGTTCGGTATGTACTTTTTGAGGAGTGATACATGAATCACATCACGAAATTGAGCCATATTCAGTGGAAGTGCAAGTCAATAGGCCATGGATCCTATGTAGTCAAGGATCTCAAAGGGGCCAATGTACCATAGGCTTAGCTTCCCATTCATCCCAAATCACATAACTCTGTTCCATGGAGATATTCATAGAAAGACTTTATCTCCAATGTCGAACTCCAAGCCCCTTTGACGATTGTCAGCATAGATATTTTTTCAACTTTGAGCAGCATTTATATGTTTCTCGATGAATTTAACCTTCTCTGTCATCTCTTGAACAAGATCAGGTCCAAGTAGCATTCTTTCTCCAACTTCATCCCAACAGGTTGGAATTCTACATCGCTTTCCCTACATAACATTATATGGTTCCTTCTGAATACTCGAGTGGAAGCTATTGTTGTATGGGAACTCAACCAATGGGAGATTCTGATCCCATCCACCTTTGAATTCTAGAGATCAGGCACTTAGCATATCCTTAAGTTTATGAATAGTTCTTTTAGATTGTCCATAGTTTGGGGGATGATAGGTCATGATGAAATTTAATTCAGTACTCGAAGCATGTTAAAGGCTCCTCTAGAATCTAGATTTGAACCTTGTATCACGGTCAGAGACAGTTGAGAGTGGAACACCATGCAGTCTCACCACATCATTTACATATATCATTGCAAGTTGTTCAAGGGAGATATCTTACTAAATAGTGATAAAATGGGATGTCATGGTGAGTCGGTCAACAACAACCCATATCACATTATTTCCCTTCGACGTCTTCGGGAGACCTGTGACAATGTCCATAGTAACATTTTCTCCTTTTCACATGGGTATAGGCAATGACTTCATCATACCATTGGTCTTTTTTCACGTAGAATTAACATGCTGACATACCAATCACCTTGATATATATTCTGCAATCTCCTTCTTAATGTTATCCCACTAGAAGTGTTCTCGGAGATCACGGTACATTTTGGTACTCCCAGGATGGAAAGAGAATGTTGAGCTATGTGCATTGTCCAATAGCTCTTTCTTTATCTCGGGTGATGAAGTCACAAAAAGCTGCATTCCAAACTGAATCACACCATCATCGTCGATATGGAACTCTTGCAGCTTCCCATCCTTTACTGCATTCACCCTCTTTTGTATCTCCACAACATCGCTTTGTGCTTCTTTAATCTTCTCCTGGATGGATGGCTGTGCAATAATTTGGGTAAGGTCGGATGTATCCCCTTCCCTTATGATTTCCAAATCCACTCTTTTCATATCTAAGAATATAGGGTCTTTCTCAATCTATAACATGGATAGAGTAGTGGGTTCTTTTCTGCTTATAGCATCAGCAACTTTGTTCTACTTTCCAAGATGGTAGTGAATAGAGAAATTGTAATCCTTGATTAGTTATAACCATCTCATTTGACGCATGTTGATCTCCTTTTGTGTGAATATATACTTTAGGCTCTTGTGGTCGGTGTATATGTCACACTTCTCACCATAAAGTTAGTGCCACAAGATTTTCAAGGAAAGAATCATGACTGCCAGCTCAAGATCATGTGTCGGGTAATTCTGCTCATAGATCTTCAACTGTCGTGAGGTGTAGGGTATCACATAGTAATTTTTCATGAGTACGCAACCCAAGACTTTATTTGAAGCATCACAGTGTATCACAAAACTACCTCCACTTTTCAGTAGTTTGAGTAAAGGTGTGGTGATCAGCCTTATATTTAGCTCATTGAAGCTTCCCTCACATTCTTCCATCCAGACATACTTTACACCATTCCATGTTAACATAGTTAGTGGGCTTGATAGTCATGGGAAGTTTCTCACAAAACTTCGGTAGTACCATGCTAATCCAAGAAAAATACAGATTTCTATGACACTAGATGTCCTGGGCCATTCCTCAATTGTCTTTTTTTCTAAAGGATCCACATAAATTCCCTCACTTGTGATCACATGTCCCAATAATTTGACTTGCTTCATCCAAAATTCACACTTTCTGAACTTGGTGTACAACTTCTCCTTTATTAATATCGCCAACACAAGTTGTAGATGTTCTTCATGTTCCTCCTTGCTCTTGGATTAGATGAGAATATCATCATTATACACTACCACAAATTTTTCTAGGTAATGTCTAAACACTCTATTCATCAAATCCGATAAGATTGTAGGGGCATTGGTAAGTTCGAAGGGCATCACCAAAAACTCATATGCCCATACCTAGTTCGGAAGGTAGTTTTCTGAATATCATCCTTCTTCACATTAACCTGATGACATCTAGAATTAATATCCACCTTTGAGAAGTATTGAGCACCTCTTAACTGATAGAATAGGTCGTGAATCCTTGGATGAGGATACTTGTTCTTTATAGTTATCTTTTTGAGTTCCTGATAATTGATACACAACCTCATTGTTCCATCCTTCTTCTTCACAATGAGCACTGGCGCACCCCATGGTGATGCAATAGGGCGAATGAACCCTTTGTCCAGATGCTGATGAAGTTGCTTCTTTAACTCCTCCAGTTTGATAGGAGCCATCCGATAGGGAAATTTTGAGATAAGAGTAGCTTCGAGTATGAGTTCAATTGAGAACTCCACCTCACGATCCGGGGGAATTCCGGGTAATTCTTCAGCAAATTCATCGTTGTATTCCATCAATATGGTCATTTCCTCAGTGTTGGAACTTTCCTTTGACTCAACCATTTGGGCGAGGTATGCTTATTCAAAGGGAATCAACACCCAAACCATTGAAGGATTTTTCAAAGGATATTCATGATGTTCCTTGAAATTTTCGAGGAGCATGGTATGGTTCAGAATATGAAAACATATTTTCTTTTCCCGACAGTTGATAAGTGCTCTAAATAATGAGAGCCAATCCATTGCCATTATAGTGTTGAATTCCACCAAGGAATGTATTACGAGATTTTCTGGAATAATATTCCCACATACGATAATAGGAGAAGAGTCAAACACTTGGGTTTTAATGATTATACCACTTACTGTTTTTACAGATATCTCTACATCAAGGTTTCGGGGCTTCGATTCTATAGTTCTATCAAACATGCAAGATATAACGGAATGTGTAGAACCAGAATCAAATATGAATATTGACATTCTTGAGTGAATTGGATGTGTACCTTGTACAACTTTATTTTCTTACTCCACCTCCACAATAGTGATGTCATCAGCCTTCCCTTGTTCCTTTGGATTTGGTGGTTTCTGACGTTGATTACCCTCGAGAACTCAAGGTTTACTGCACTGACTTGCCTATTTCACTAGATTCCTACAGTTATAGCATAGAAACATGAGTGGTTCTCTATTTTCTTCTGCCAAATCCTCCTTCCTTTTCGTGTCTTTTCGGTACTCTTGAGCATGGTGTCCTTCTTTCCCACACATGAAGAACTTCCCCATCCCTTTGAGGTAATATTCATGGGGCCAATTTCCACATTTTTGGCATCTGGGTCATTGAGTTCTCTTCCCCATTTTTTCATTATATCTTCCATCTTGAAACTCTATCTTTAGTTTCTTATCCCCATAGACATTGGACCATTCTCAAAACTCCATCTCCTCTTTGAGGACACATTGAAAAACTCCTTCATAACTCCCAAAGTCTCGAATTGCCAGAGCCTTTCGAAGGTGTGGTTTTAATCCACTATAGAATCTATCAATTTTTCTCTCATTGTTGATAACAAAACATGAAGCGTACCTTGAAATCCTTGTGAGATTCGCTTCATAGGTTGTGATAGATTATCCTTCCTTTTTCTGCAGCTCTATGAATTCTCTATCTATCTTCATCCAATGTTTTCATGGGAAATACTTATTAAGAAACATTATCTTAATGTATTCTCATTCAATCTCTTCAATTTCCTCCCTTATCATGGTGTTCTTAATCAAATCCCACCATTTCTCAGCTTCTCTATATAGAAGATAAAAAACTAGGGTCACCTTCTCCATCTCAAAATAGTGAATCTCACAAATTATCCTCTCCTTGGAGTTGACCCATTGTTCCGCAACTAGTGGATTGGAAGATCCACTAAACGTCCATGGTGGTTGCCTTATAAAACACTTGATAGCCAGTTTCTCCCAATTTGGTGAAGGAGGATGTTCCCTATTATTATGGTTGTTGTTCATAACCTCTGATAATTGGGTAAGCATCACCATGAAATTCTGAACTCCACCTCCCAAATAATGGGGCATGTTGTTCGGGTAATCATTTCATTGGCCCTCACATGAGTTGTTGGCCTGATTTCTCCTGGTTCCCTCCATTTTCTAAAATAGAAATGTTTAGAACAAAACATAAGTAAAAAAGTCATGAATAACTTATTAATTTAAACAATTTGTACCAAAAACATAACATACGATATCCATATGTAAATATTCTTCTCTGCATATTTGAACTTAGTCTCATGTTAGAGGTTTTCTCTAGGGTTTACTAATCCTAATTCCCAAATTAACTAAACCTTTCCTCTTATACAAACTATAGCAACCATGCTATTTCTTACATTACTATTAAATCATTTTAAAGATAAATAACATACTAGTATTAAACATAGAAGATCTAATGGTTTAGTGTCTTGGGAAAACTAGGACGTTACATAACAATTACAACATCAAGCATAAACATTTAATTTATTTCTTCTTATCTAGCTTCTTATTGGTACTTGTCTACTCCATAGTATTTGTAGCCACCTGAGGATATACATCAAAAGGGGTGAGATAGAAGCCCCATAAGGGGATAGATAAGAAAAATATAGAATGTTCTGAGCATAATAATAACATGGGAAAAAGATCGTGAACATGAGAGGAAGAATAAATATAAAACTTGAAATGTGGAAATGCAAAAAAATGAAGCATCATGTCTTAGTGGTTAACTACCACACATACTTATGAACCAAGCTAGCATCTTGGTCAAACATTATTTCACATTTAATCATGAGTTTCATCACTTTACCTAATGAATTGGAGCACTGTATAATTCCGGGTGCGCTCGTCACATTCAAACATTCATATTGCGCTATATAATTCCTGGCGCACCCATCACCTCATAATATTATAATTATCATGCATGCCACAAAGAACATTAATCAATAACGAACATAACTAACCCATGGTAAGGAATGGGTTTCATCTCAAATGACTACATAGATAAACATAGGGTTCCCAAAAGAAGTAGGGAACAACATACTTGATACAAGAACTATCAACCATGAATGAGATGTAAAAGTTGAGTTCTTAAAAGAAGAGTTCTTTTGGAAAACATTTTGTTTTTCATAAATACCAGGGAAAAACTTGTATATCCCAAAAAAGTGAAGACAATGATAAACAAAATAATTTTATGGATTAACCGTATCAAAAAGGAATGAAAGAGGGAGAACATGAAGGATGAAAGTTGGGTTCAAGAATTCCCCCTTACCTTGTATCTGAATGCTTCTTCCTCTTTAATGTCCTCTTAAATCCTCCTCTTGAGATCCTCCTTACGGAAGCTAGAATTGGTATTTTGAAGAGAAAAACAGCTCTTGGTCGTGGGATAGAGGCTAGGGAGGATGTTTGGGAAGAGTTTAGAGAAGGCATGGAGCATGAGATGTGTGAGGGAATGAGGGTGTGAAGGGTGGTTTTTATAGTGGATGGGAAAAGGGTTTCCTTAATATAAAATTCATTATTTTATTAATTTCCCATAAGACAAGGAATAGTGAGTCATCCAAGACCATGAAAATTAAATAAGGCATGTGAGTTTGAGATTTGGGTGCTTACATCACTTTTGATGTAAGGAATAGTGGGTTTTAATTATAATGTATTTATACGTTAAATTAATGTATTTTACTATTCACAAAAAATTCAAGTATTTTAGAAAAATCCCACAAATTTACCCCAACTATTTTTTGACGTGTATAACCCAAAAATGAAGTCCATTTATCAAAAATAATTTTCAAAATATTATTAATATAATATTTAATTAAAATCATAATTTACATAAAAAGAGTTTTTAAAATTAAAACTGATTTTATAGTGCTTTCAAAAATTAAGTAGGGTCTTAAAAAATTATCTAAAACTATAAGGAAATTATTTTATAATTAATGAACACATTTTAAGAAAATAACTTTTTTTAAAATTAATTAATTAATTATAATTAATTATTTATGATTTACAAAATACCAAAATGTTTACTAAGGTCAAATTGTGACTTTCTATGATATCTAAATTTTATTTAATTATTCATGGGTGAGGTTACACTTATGTTGGATGATTTACTATTCATAAGGGTCATATTACTTTTCATAATGGTATGTTACTATTTATAAGGGTAGGTTACTATTCACCAAAAATTAATTTGGTTCTATTGGACTCTAAAAATCTTCTTAAACACAACTGTGCATGTCAGATTCTCAAAATACCCAATACGGAAGTCAAAAACATATGTTTAGAGATCACATAGCAGTTAGTAGTTCATTATGTTGTGTTTTCATGTGATTTTATGACATATTTATAAGAAGGGAATTTCCATGGAAAAACATTGGTTCATCACACCTATTGAGGTTGGAATCCATAAATTTTCATGGTACATCTTCATCCTTGTGATGAAAGGCTTTAACATCATTCTAGGGCAGGATTGGTTTGTTCCTTATCATGCTTATGTGGACAGTTATCACTAGAGGGTTTCGTTTTTGTCAACATAGGGATACACTCATATTCACAAGGGTGGATGGGATTTTCAAGACAATATATATATACTTTAAAATCTTGGTCTATATTGATTGAATTCACAAATAATGAATATTTACATGAACAGTCAGAGACTACATCAGAATGGATTCTATCCTTTATTTTATCAATTTAGGGATGTGTTCCCAGATGAATTTTCCAAACTATATCCTAAGAGACAGGTAGAGTTCACTATCAAGCTAGTTCCTATAGTCACACCGGTGTCCATTCCTCCTTACAGGATGACTATTACCATGTTCCAGGAACTCAAGAGGTAGCTGAAAGACGTAGATGGAAAAGGTTTTATATAGATTATTATTTCTCTATGGGGTTCACTGATCCATTTTCAAAGAATTTGTTTGGAAACCTCAAGATTTCTGTGGATTACCAAAATCTAAAGGAAAAAACAGTGAAAACGGGTGTCCCTTACCTCTCATAGATGTCCTTTTTGACCATCTCTAAGAACAATGGGTATTCCTAAATATAGACATGTGATTGGGTTGTCATCATGTTCGGGTCATACCTTTAGATATTCCTCATACATCATTCCATAATCTGTTCAACTTATATGAGTTCTTTGTGATGTCTTTCGGTCTTACAAACCCTCTAGCCATCATCTTGTATTTGATGAATAGGGTTTTCCAACCCTATCTTGATTCCATTATCATGGTATTCATAGATGACATATTGGTGTATTCTCAAACTTTATGTTACCATGAAAATTATCTTTATATCATTTTAAATAAACTTAGAAGGAACTATCTATATGCTAAGCTTAGTAAATTTCATTTTTTGGATAAAAAAGGATCACTTATTGGGTCTGTGTATCTCGAAGGTAGGAGTTCCAGTGGACCCATATAAGGTCAGTGATTTTGTTACCTGGGATCATCCCATGAATGTCTTTGACGTATGGTGTTTCATGGGGAGATCTAGTAACTTCATTCATTTTCAATCAGACTTATACTACATTTTTGAACCTCTAAATTTTTCTCCCAAGAATGATGTTATGTTCATGTGGTTGGAAGGGTGAGAGAATGCCTTTCATTATGTGAAAGGAAGATATAACTCAACGTCAATTCTAATTTTTTCAAATCCTGGAAGAGGATACATAGTATTTTTTGATTCAGTATGAATTTACCTTGGAGTTGTGGTGATGTCGGAAGATAGGGTTGTTACATATGGGTTGAGGTTGTTGAATCCTAATGTAACAAATTTCCCAAACAAAATGAACCAAAGATTTCATATGTTGTACATGCCTTGCGCTGTTTGTGGTATTTACTACTGGGAGATCATTTTATGGTGCTTACATACCACAAGATACCCATCCCTATTTTTTCACAGAAATAAATATCATGAAATGACAATGGGTATAATATCTACAGTTTTTTGACATTTTGTTATCCTATATGCCTCAAAAATGAAATTTTTTCGTGGATGCTCAGAGTATAAGGACTAAGACATATGCATTTCAGGGGGCTAGTAGTGGATGATATCTTATAGATCTATTTTCTAAGATTCATATAGAACATAAAGACCACCATGGATAGTATATACTTTCTTCACTATCAGTGACCTCTACACTTCTAGAAAAGTCGAACATGATATTGTTTTTATGTCCATATGGCTTGTTCATGTGGTTGGGAATTACTGGTGAGCACTCAACTAAATATTGTAATATTGATGATGAAGACATACTTTATATACATAGGTGTATTTGGGTTGACACAAATATTAGAGAGGAGAATATTCATGAGTCACATGCATCATAGTAGGTTGTTCATCCAAGAATATCCAAGATGTTCCGACATATGCGACTCTATTGCTGTTGTCATAGGATGAAACATCATATAGTAGGCATTATCACTATGTGTTACACCAATCATCATTTAATGGTGGAGCACTAGAGACCTGTAGGACTGTTATAGCTACTCCTTATCCTAGAATGTGAATGGGAAGATGTTTACATAGACATTATAGTTGTCTTATCTAGGTATCCTTAGGGTAGTGCTATAGTTTGGGTTTTCATTGATAGACTGAAAAAAGTAGAACACTTCAATATTATATAATATTAATTTTATATTAATAAGTTGGGATTATAACATATCAGTTATATTATCCTAATACACATTGTCCCTCATACTCTCCTTTCAGACAGGGTCACTCAATTCACATCAAGGTTTGATCAGGGGTTGTAGAAGTATAAGAGAACATAGGTGATTCTGAGCACAACCATTCACCCTCATACAGTTGTTTAGTCAGAATAGATTATATTGATTTTATAGGACAAGCTATGAGTATGAATCTAGTATTTTTTGTGGTTCTATGGAAAAGCATATCCCTCTAATATAGTTAACCTATATTAATAGTTATCATGCGATGATATAGATGGATTAGTATGAGTCATTATATTCTTGGTCATGTCGTTCACCACTATTTGGATTAAATGCAAGAGAGGTAGTGTTTTTGTGTCCACATCTCATTTAGGAGACTTCAAAGCTAGTTTAGATTATAAAGATATATATGTATACTACTCTTTTTATACATTAATTATATGAAGAATGTCATCGACATCCTATGTAGTTCAATTTTTAAGATCATGTACTCTTGCATGTATCACCTTGACTAGGGAATAGACTGATACAAATGAAATGAATGTTGTCTCCATGATTTTTTTTCATTTGGGATTCTGGATAGAGTGATTCTGGTAGCCTATCTATTGTTATTACACCATAGTTACCATTACATGCATGTTTTCTTCAATGTTTCACATCTTTTTTCATATTATGTCGATCCATACCATACTTTTGATCCAGATGATGTTAAACTTGATATTGATGATTCCATTGAGGAGTATCCTATACACATCATTGATCATAGAATGAAGTATCATTAAGGAATGTATATCCCTTTAGTATGGGTGTTATGGAATTATGGTAATGTATTGGATGATAAATTTGAGTAGGGTGATGATGTACATGCTCAGTGGCCAAAGTAATTCTCAAATGATGTTTTGATTCCCTTAGTAGGTGAATTCGGGGATGAGTTCCTTTAATGTAGAAGACTGTAAGAATCTATTTTTTTAACATAGATATGAATCCTTTTAAATATGATATAATTATTTATTATAGTCAAAATATGGATTTCTAATGATTATATAATGGTTTCATGTGGCGTTTAAGGCTTATTACGAGCTCGGAACCCCAGATGGAGGAGAAAACCACTAGGAATCACAATTAGTTGAAACTGTACGACCCAGGATGTGAAGAATATTCTTAAAATGAGGGGTCAAAATTTGTTTTGAATCATATTTCACAATTTTATATAACTATGAACCATGGACCACATGACCATGAAAAAAATATAGAAATTTTTCTCAAGGATTTTTTTCACAGTTGATGCAAGATTATTATAACCATGCGACCTATACATGAAAATTATCACTTGAAGCTACAAAAGTCACATGGTTGGTTTATGGTTTGTCCAACCATATGTTCAAACCATGAGACCCCTATTTTGGGTGAAATTTGGAATCTACCATTAATGAAATTGATTAAACAATTTCTTCTTCCCTATTGATCATTGCGTCAAACAGAAAAGGATTTATTTTCCCTTGAGCTCCCAAATTCTCTCTTGAGTTTTATTTTATCTCATTCATCCATATTGAGTACTATAAAATATTAATTAGTCTATTTGGATCCTCTCTAGTAATATCTTGATTCATTTTTAATTTTTCTTCATTTCCCTTCTCTTAGATTAAGTAATTGAGGTGTAGGATCATATTCCCTATTTTCATGGAATTGATCTATTATTTATATTTATTCTATTCTAGTCCAAACTAATGGATGATTCGGGAGGATGAGGGTCATAAGAATATGAGGTTGGTGTTTTAAATGTTGTTCCTTAATTTTTGTGGTTTTATAATACGTTTCATTGTGCTTCACTATAGTTTTTACTGTACATTGCTTCAAAACAGAACATGTCTTAAATTGATTTCTTTTTATAAAACCTATTGGTCTTATGAGCCCCATCAAGATCTATTACTTTATATGAATCCACCACTTTGGGTATTCCCTCGTATATTTTAAAATGTATTTAATGGTATTGTTTCCATAATACAAATCGAAGTGTTTAGTCTTGATTTTACAGTGTGATATTCCAAATTAAATGGATGTACATAGTGGTTTAGTATGGATAACAATTTTATAAAGAATTGAATTGGATAGTGGTGAGTGGTATTATTCTGTCACCTATTCTAAATTGAAAAATGGTTACTCCCTTATTTATATTACATGATAATGAGAAATGTATTCTACATTGTATTGAATTAAATATGATTCTTTTCTTAATGATACAATATAAGGGCATGCCAACCCTTGTAAATTATATTTAATGGGATTGAAGACCATTTTGTATGTTTTGTATGAATTGGAATGGTGACCTTTGATTCTTAATAAAAAATAGGCATTATGACCCACAATAAATACATTAAATGGGCCTGAAGATCAATATATATCTGTTATATTTTATGGGAATGGCATCCCTCGTGATACTATATGGTTATCGTGACCATTAATGTGATACTGGGAATGGAGTCCCTTACTATAATATAGGTTATGGAGACCAATAGTGTGATACTTGGCATGGATTCCCTTATAGAGGTGATATTGGGAACAGAGTCCCCTATACTGTTATAATATTTTGAATGGAATCCCTTATAAATGTGATTATCATCATGGAATCCCAAATAATAATATGATATTGAGAATGAGGTCCACTGTGAATGTGATTTTATGAATTGTAACCCTTGATATATATTCAGAGTAATTCCATAATGGGATGTAGTAGGTTGTATCAGCCTGGTTTGGTTTAAGGAACTAGATGCAACCCATTTAAAGATGTTATTACTACATTACATTGTAATAATTGAACATTTTCATCTTGTATACATTAAATTGATATTTATAGTAATTTTTAGTTGTGTACTTACAAGATTTATATCACACCATGTCTTGGCCTCCTATGTCACCTGATAAAACTATGTTATTATAGGTTTAGATAAGAGGAGGTATCCTCTTTTGGTTGTGTGACTTCTAGCCTGACATAGGATGCATCTAAAAGCAGATGATCATGGTGGAGCTCAAGATTCTGGGATATATTTTCCCTTTCTGTACCTTTTTGTATCATATTGTTTTCTCTTGTTTGCATCTATTTTTTCTTACTTTCTAGATGAATTGCTTATATGATAATCCTTTTGTATATGATTCAGTCTTTTCTTATAATATGATTTTTGTTTCTTGGTTGTTTATATCTATTTCTACTGGATCTTTATTATTACACATCTTTCTCAATTTATTTTTTTATTGTACCAATGTTCTACTATGGAAATTAGAGAATTTTATCCCCATTGATACACCAAAGTCCCTCACTAGTATTCTAAAGCCTCTGGTATTTGGGGAGATACACTGAGGCCATGTGCCCAATCTATATCACGGAGCATCTGGGTTGCAACCATGTCAAATACGTCTCAACATATACTAAAAATTCCTTTTAGATTTCATAATTCAGATAATAAAATCATTTAATTCTAATTAATACCTCATTCATCCCACTTCTTTCTCCAATAATTAACTAAGCTTTATCTTCATATTTTTTATCAATTCATTCCAGTCACATGCCATTTGTAGTCTCTTCATCATCAGAAATATAACCATTACATTCACCTCCTTGATTATTCTCATCATAAGATTTCACTTTAGGAAATCAATTTGAAAAATGCCCATTATTTCCACATTTAAAGTATTCATTAGTGAGTAATATCTTAGGGAGGCCAATATTTGCATCCATTTCATTAACTAAAATTTTAATTTTCTATTTGTTATTACATTCATTGTTCCCTTGTTTTATATAGTCAAAACATGTTCATTATCCTCTTAGACACTCACTTGGTTGTTTATTATCATATTCTTGATATAGAAGAAACTGGATCATCATTCCTCTATAGTCAATGTCACCCGAACACTCAGTGAACACTTTCATTATCTTCTTCGATGAGTGTTATAATTGGATAATTTATACATTGTTAATCAAGTTGTATGAAAAATAATTAGGCATAATAAAAATTTCCTTTACTCCAATCATAATCCTATTTGAATTATCACTAGAAACTTTTGTGTCCCATTCAACGTTAACCTAGTCTCATCAGGTTCCCACTATTGTCTATAAGAAAAAAGAATAGTGTTAGAAACACATATGATAAAGGAAAATAGCATAATCATGAAAAATCATTTTGAGTATGTCTAAACCATGATGAATTATTTTAAATATATGATTCCATATACTTAAACATGGTCATCTATGATAATCATCTATTTAAATACTTTATGATGGTTCATAAAGTGTTTGGGGATTTCATAATCATATCACCTGTGAGTTTCAAACCAGGTGTGTAGTAAGGTCTATTGTCATGCATAAGTTCCCAATAATGTGTGACACAATATGTTTTTTTTGTGTTTGTTACCCCTATTTACATCTGTTACAAAGACACAACAACTTATAGTATCCAAACATATATGTAACTTCTCGGGAACCACTATCTTAATGAATTACCAGAATAGCAGGACAATTCCCAAAACATTGGCTCATCTATAGACTTATCGTTATAGGTACCCACTCATAGAGACATTTTATTGATTAACTGGTAAATTTATATAGAGACCCTACTTATGGGGTTTGATAGTAATGAATACATATAAAATTTTTTATAACAAAAATTGAACTATCCATGGGCAATGACCATGCACGATAAATTACAGAAATCCCAGAATAGGGGTCTCATATGCTTCTCAAAGAATAAGCTAAAATGTATCCCTCTATAAGAGTGTGTCTAAATTTAATATGATGATTGATGAAACTCTTTCATTTTTTTATAAAATAAGTTTGATCTCAGTGACATTCCTCTTTGTCACACAATAGCCCAACCAATACCTGGGATTCTAATTCAACCTTTGTGATGCATATGTTGTAAAGCCTTAAAGCATGTCCAAATACCTCATATTGACCATTAAAAGTTAATATAATATGATGATGTGTATATTTTCACTTGATTTTAATCCTAAGTGATGGTACAAATTTTTTATTCAATTTTATTTGTTTTGTCTTTTCAATGGGGGAGGGGGTGTAAAGATTAATTAAAATTTACTGATGGATGGTGTTTGATTTAAAAAATTGATAAATATTTGGTTGATTTAGTTATTGGGGATTTAATTTTGTGATTACATTGATCTTTTCCAAACTATTCATTAAATTGACATCCACCTCATCAGGAGATTTTGATCAGAACTCCCAATCATTTTGGATTTAATCCAAACTGTAAAAAGGGTTCAAATCATTATCAAATATCAATAATTTAATGTCCAATATCTCATGAACCCATGTTTATTTTTTCCCAATAATCATGGAATCCACCTATCACAAATATTTTATTACTTCATAGCATATTTTTATTGAAATTCACAATATTATTTCAAGTAGTGTTAAATGAGGAAAAGATAGCAATCACATAACATCCCCAAATTATAACACACACCAATGAAATAATTAGTCCACCATTTTAGTGGTTAATAATATGTTTTTAATTTATATAGTGATGAGTTACAAATATAATAAAAAGAACATGACAACAATAGAGTGATGCGCTTAACACACGCATGAAATGCGTGGAGATGTAAAAGCACGATTTTGATCGAATGAGAAAGTATGAAGAGGGAAGGGTTTTAAAAACTATTTAAACATTTAAAAAGAATTAATATAACAAAAATTGTTTTTATTATTATTACATAATCTGACGATGAAACATGCCTGAAAATTTAAATAAAATTGAAAACAACATACACAAATACATTTAAAAATAAAGGAAAAGAAACATGAAATAAAGAGAGAATAAGTGGTCTCTTTTTTCAAGAAAATATTATGTAATGTCATATCCGCCCCATTTAAAGGCTCTATTAATTCAAAAATTTATTCTTTATGTCCTAACATGACATCCCCTTGCATGGAGAATAGGGGGATGTATTTATAGCCTAGGGAGGTGGACTGTTTGTCTTCCAAGATATCCACTCAACTTTGATATCCAATTATAAAGTTTAGATTGCCAAATATGAAACCATCATAGTATTAAATATTGTAAATATTGTTTTTTATATTTATTCCTAAAAATTTGGCATCCATAAGACTATGGTATCATGTGTTATGGTTGTTTTACTAAACAATTGTCTACTATTCATTTTTATCCAAAAATTTTCCAAGGCTCCCATGTGAATGGAATTTTTGGATTTATTAGGCCCCAAAATATGAACCATTTCTTATAAAAAATATGTTAAATAAATATTTCCTTTCATAGCATAAAATAGTAGCTTAATGGACCAATTTTATTGTAATAAAATCTCAATAAATTTGGGATTTTATTAATTCCCAAATAGAATTGTGGGAATGACATCAAAGAATCAGGTGGGACCCTTTTATAGATTTGGGACTTCAAATAATTATATAATATATGTTTGGACATTCAAAAACATAATCAAGAGTCTTTTAGAATATAGGAATCTGGATTGATCACATAAATTATATCTTCATGTATAGTCTAGTTTTCTCAACAGATTTGGTGGGCCTTCTTGTGTGGTGCATCTAGACCATTATAAAGAAGAATTTTCCCAAGATCCTATTTATTATTTTATGAAATTGAATTATTAACCCTAAAAACAAAAACCAGATATTTTTTGTTAGTAGAGTGAGATTTAAAATAAAATGCTAAACTAAAATGAATCTTGATTAAATCAAATAATTCAAAAAATTATATTTAGTTTTATAAAATGGGTGTTTCATATAAATTCTCAACTTTTACTTGAAAATTACTAAATGTGGTAGAGTAAAATTTATGAATTAATGAATAAAAAACACTCCCCCACACATATTCCTGTGCATGTCCTCATGTACAACAAATATAAAAAACATGGCTAAATCATTTTTACAGTCCAAAAAATACTAAATTTTGTTTCCCAGTCACTAAGCCATGATTAATTCACTCATACACAATGGATTCCACCAAAAACTTTTATAGAAAAAATGTTTCAAAAACAAAAAATAATCATGCTCAAAATTAGAAATGGAAAATGTGTGCACTCATAAATCACTCTATTCAAGATGTTAATTTTTTTAAAAAAACATTCACTGATTCAGCAACTAATAATGAATATCATATCCTTTTAATGAGATCTCAACTCTTATTCCCTATTGTAAATTTCATAATAACAAAGATGTATTTTTATGGGGGTTTAGTGGCTGTGATATGATAGAAATATAATATTAAAAAGGGTGGAAAATAGAGGTAAAAAACCAAACTATATAAAGAAATGCACAATTGTGTTTTAAATGAAAAATTGAAGGAAATGAAGAAACATATTAACAAGGGCATTAATATCTGATGGAATACAAGAGAGTGAGAAATTTTGAATGGGATGAAATGATAAAATATATACAAGAAAAAAACATTTACTGACACAAGAATAGATGATTGAAGTTTTCCCTTTTCCCTTTTTTCATTTTATCGAATGTCAAGGATAAAAAACATATCACACTGATCTCCAAACCTTTTTTTATCTCCTTAAGAAAACATTTTTAATAATTATAACAATATAAGAGGTTGAGTAAGAGGGATTTGTGACCCTCCCATGACACATCCCAGTAATGTTTTATTTTTTTCTATTTTATTAATTTATTTTGCTTAACACATTCAAATATCATTTATAAAATATTTAAAAAAATATACATTACCTTACATCCCTGTATGAAATCCTATCCCCATACATAAATGTATGTTATCCCCCAATCATATGACAACTCATTGAAAATAAATTAAATGGTACCCAAAATGAAATCCATTCCCCTCACACTTAAATTTTATTAAATTATTCAATAAAAATCCATGTAGATGTTTCTTTGGACAAGTTTTTAGGCATGTATTTAGGTATTTGAAACTAGTTTTCGTTGTCTCTAAGGGTATTTCAAACGGATGTTCAATGGATGGGTAATTATAGGCTATTTTAATATTGTGATTCCCATGTGGTTCATAAATTCCTTCTATCATTTTAATGTACATAAGGTTTGAAATTTTTTCTTGAAGGTACAAAAAATCAAGACTCAGAATGGGGGTGAAAAATATACAATATTTTAATATGGAAAAAGGTGATGTGGGCATGAAATCTAACATTATTCTTCGTAGTTTGGCATGGATAATTTTCCAAATGAAAAATTTAGAATTCAAAATTTATCGATCAAGAATATAATTTTATTTATCAAATTTTATGATGAAAATACAAATTTTTTTAGATGAGAAAAAGTCATTAGACTCCACAGAAATGTTGGAAAATTTTTCAAATTTTTATTGTGACTAATTCTAAATCATTATTATATTTTAATTATTTATAGTTTAGTACGTTTTTTTAGAACACACCCACACAAAATAGAATGACAACAAAGTGGTTTAATGATAAATATGGTTTGATAATAAAAATGGTTCATGAAAAAGGATATAATTAAATAGGTAGATTAAGAAGAAGAATTTAGATTGAGGTAGAGAGACAAAGGGAATGAGGTTCCCCCTATTTTGGGTTTTGTGGGGCATTATCTCTATTTAGTTGTGGTTTTACCATAGTAGTGGGGGATCAATTGGATGATGATATGGTTCCCAGGATGTGTGTGCTCTCATGTTGATGCTTTAATTGATGACCATTAACCATGAATGTCCTTTTGTAAGAGGGTTCTAGGATTTTTATTTCAACTAATGTGTGAAAACTCATAAAAATAAATGGACCTTCCCAATTAGAATTATGCTTACTTAGGTGAATCCAAAATTGAGAGTTGAAGAGAAATACCTTTTCACCTTTATAGAATACCATTCATAGGATTTCTTTTTCATGGAATTGCTTATTAATTTATTTTTAGATACTTTAATTATCATAAGAATCTAGATAAATATCTTCTAGGTCATTCAACTGCAATAATATATCTTCACAAAATTTTTCACAATCAAAATTGAATGTTTTTACATCCCAAAAAGTATTATATTGGATTTAAACTGGGAAATGACATGATTTACCAAAAAATAGACTAAATGGACACATCCAAATTGATTTTTATAAGAAGTTTTATAATTCCAAATCATTTCCCCAAGTATTTCTTGCTAGTCATTTCATCTTGGAATTACAATTCTCTGAAACACTGTTTTCACATATCTATTAGAATGTTCATCCATTATTTTTGTTTCGGGGTGATATGCAGTTGATGTTTTATGTACATCACCAATCTTTTTCATAGGTTATTCCATTTTCACATTACATAAATGAGTTCCTAAGTCACTTATCAAGTCATTAATTATTCCAAATTGGTGGAAGATGTGGGTTTTTTGGATCTCACTAACAATATGTGAATCGCCCATTCTATTAGGTTTGACCTCAACAATCCAAGAAAAATAGTCAATAACTAGATGAATATATAATAATCCATTGGAATGGTGAAATGATCCCATGAGTTCAATTCATGAAACAACGATTATCTCACATTGAATTAAAGGATTTTGGTAAATTTCATTTCATTTAAAAAAATTCCAAACAGTTGGAAAGTGAGACATGATTGACCGAACATATTTGAGTCCCTGAAGAGGTAATACTAGAGGAATATAGAGTCAATGAGCTTTTGGTATGTCCTTTGTGGTCTGAAATGGCCACCACCATGCATTGAGTGTATGAATTCTAAGATGGATGAATATTCATCTTCATCATAATATCTCTTAATTACAATGTCATCTACCACTAATCAAATGTTATTATCTTCCCAAAAATTGATTTTTTTAATCACACTTCAACATCACATTTTGTTCTTTGGAAGTAAAAATGTTATTTAAAATTGGGGAATACCACGGTATCTTTGTAGTGATATATGATAGGTGTTTAATTGGAAATTAAGGATCAATTATTTTAGAATGAGAAGAGTTATAATTTCTAATCATCCGATTATCCATTGGGTTTTCTTTTCTAAGATTATATTTAATCATAATTTCATAATATTAGATCATTTGGATCCATATTATTGTCATCAGTTTGGAATCATTTTTTTATATAAGAACAATAAAGGTGAATAGTCTGTAAAAATGACGATTTTGGAACTTAGGAGATATGCCCAAAATTTATCCATGTAAAAATAACAGTTAAAATATCTTTTTTAGTCACATTATCGTGATATTTAGTTTCCTAAAATACTTTTTAGGAATAATAGATAGCATGGGGAATATTTTCTCTTCTTTAACCAATAATAGCACTAATGGACCTATCCAAAGAAACTCACATCAATTCAAAGTGAAATTATCAATATTGGTGTTAGACTATAGGGAAAATGTAAGAATAAATTTGAGTTCAATAAAGGATCTCTTTGAATCCACATCTAAATGGAATCCAACATTATTTTGGAGTATTCCAGTAAGTGGTAGGGAAATATTATTGATTCTACAAATGAATTGTCAATAAAATCGACATGAATAATGAATGAATATAAGTGTAAAACTGATATGGGTTCATGAAGGGATTGGATCACCTCAATTATTGTAGGATTGACTTGAATACATTCTTTTAAAATTATGTTCCCTAGAACAATCACATTTCTAACCATGGAGGTAAATTTTTCCAAATTCATCACAAGTTAACATTTCAAACACCTTTTTAGGTCTTGAAAGAGTGAATGGAAGCAGGATTCAAATGACTTTCCATAAATGGTAATTTCATCCATGATTACCTCCATGAAATGATTAATTAATTCATCTAAGGTACTCATCATACACCTATAGAATGTTGCAAGATCATTGAAAAGGCCAAAAAAAATTCTCTAATATGAAAATATTCCAAAGGGGCAAGTGAATGTAGTATTTTCATAGTCCTGAGGTGAAATTGGGATTTGAAGGTAGCTAGAGTATCCATAAATCAAGTATTAATGTGGGTTTTTAGCTAATAATTATATCATTTGTTCAAGAATAGGAAGATTCTGGTGATATTTTCATGTTTCTACAATCAAGTTTTAATAATCGATACACACATGCCATTTTTTCACTCGATTTTTGAAAATTACCATTGTTCATTTGGTAAAATAGTTATCCCACACTTTTTATGTACCACATGAATTGGATTAACCCATTATCTATCAAAAATTGGGTAGATTATATCATCTTGGAGAAGCATGGTAATCTCTTCCTAAACTAGCTCCAGTATGAGTGGATTGAGTCTTATTTGTGGTTGCCATACTGGTTTGGATGATTCTTCTATATAGATGTGATGCATGAAAAAGGAAGGGTTGATTATTGGTATGTAATATAGGGTCCAATGTATGGTTTTTTTGTTTTCTTTTAACACCTAACCAAGTTTAGAGACCTCATTTTAAGTAAGTGTTGGGTAGATAATGGAAGGATAAGAGTGATCATATAAAAGTAATTCATATTTGATGTGTGTTGGAAGAGGACTCATATTTATTTAATTCTTTATTTATGGGCCAAATAACTTTTAAATAGTGAATGGAATTCAGTTATTTTGATTGATTTTCATTAATACTAACCATGGTGGAATAGTAGAGATCATAGATGAAATGATATTTAAGATATTTTTTAATATCCTCTAGTTTGATGAAGTCTATGAATTAAATGTCAACATCCACTTCCCCATTTATTAATTGGTCAATAATAGTGAAAATTTCACAAACACATCACCCATTAGAACACTGTGAACAATATGGAATAGGGGTTAATCCACACTCAAACGTGTCCTTGGAAGCAAGTATAGTGAATGAAGAGTGATCTGTTGATGGGTATTGCATGGCATGAAAATGATGAACATGACCAGTTCAACACTAAATGACATGGATAAAATGCATTCATGGAAATCAATATTAGTTCTAGCTATCATGAGGAATGGTCATCCCGGAATTAGGAGAGATTGAAAAAATGTCATCGTACCTTCCATGTAAATGACATAAATATCAGCTAGGAAGATATTATTATTGAATCAAACTATAACATCATAAATTATTCCCTCAATATTGGTAGTTCTTTGATTGGATAACAAGATGAAAATGCCCATTGGGAGAAACAAACCTAGAACGTGGTTGTAGAAAACAAATTTGGGCCTGAAATTTATCTAGGATCCCAGTTCAATCAGTGAATCATCTAAATTTCAACTCCCTATTCGGCATAGAACATTAAATATACCTGATTATTTTCACTTTATAGGGATAAAATGTTGGGAAGAAACATTTTCGATGGTCTTAATTTATCACTTATGAGTGAGAAATTTATTAAAAACATTGTATACATAACGATTTTATTGTTGGAATTTAAGATATGAATGTTGACCTCAAAACATCTAAACATATTGAGCTTTCCAAGATTAGGTTAAATTGACTTCCTTGTCTTATATATAGCTTGATTTAAATGAATTGGGTTACATATAGGAATGAAAGGATGTGGGGGATTGTATTCATGTTATTTCTCTTTCATTTTTTTCTTTTTATTTTGAAGATCAATATTCAACGTTTCATTTTAGGATCCCTCTTGAAGCATGGAAATTTGATTTCCTATTTGAATTAAAATTTCACTTACATTACAATTTTGGTAGGGAAATGGTTGAGCTGGGATTCGGGAATATTTGGTTCGTTATTTTTGACTTAGTTGGAATATATGTTGACAATTTTGGTTTTCAATGTTTTTAATGGTAGAATGGGTGAAGGAGTCAAGATCTTTTACAACACATTCACATTACTACTTAGAAGAAGTGGAATTACCTACATTGGGATTAAAATGTGTTGGGTTCTTAGTAATGTGATTATATTACGGTAAAAATTGGGAAGAATCATTTCGATTGTAGAGTCTATAAGGAACAAGATAAGGATTTCTCCTTTGAGGTTGAGGAACAAAATGATATGGTTATTTGAAGTTACCACCACCGTTCTCTTATTATAATTGGTTTTAATTTTGTAGAGGGAGATGAGGATAATGATAAATATGATTACCATACCTCAATCCTGGGTTATAGGTAGAAGAAAAGTGATCTGAGTGGGTTTGGGTGAAGTTTATAATAAACTAGCCTAATTTTTGAGGAATGGTGTTATATTCATCATATGCTACATTTATCTATATCGGACTAGAATAATCAGAAGTATCATATTCAATTTTTGTAAATGTGTATGTTAGATGAGTTGGTGAGATACACGTTCCACAATGTTTTGTAAGTCTATAGAATACATAATGTGGGGAAGATGAGTTTGGTCCTTTAGCAGCCACTTCTTGTTGTCTCACAAGACCTGTAAATCCACTCATCCACTACGTCATATTGTTAGGCTCTATGTAATGACTCTCTTGGACTTCATTCACTTGATAATTTGCTCTAGTATTGATGTTTTTCATGTTTACATCCATTTTTCTTATAAGATATCAGGAAGCTATATAATTTTTGATAAAAATAGCATCGCCACTTTAAACCACCAAGAGAGCACACTTCATATCCAATAACCCGTCATAGAAGTATTGGATCAAGAGTCCCTCAAATATATGGTTATGTCATAATGTTTTAATAGTATTTTATAACCGATCCCAATACACATTCATTGATTCATTTTGGAATTTATGGATACAACTTATTTTCTTTTTGGATAGTATTAGTTTGAGAAGCTGGGAAAAAATTCTCTAATAAGAGTCGCTTCATGTCATTCCATCTGATTATGAAACCAAGAAACATATATTAGATAAATGAATTAGTGGAGTCTGCTAAGTATAAAAGTTATGATCTCTTTTTGATTTTTTCTTTAAAAACCCCTTGAGTCTTCATGGTAGAGAAAACCACTTGGATCTATTTTAGATTAATATGTGGATCCATATCAGCTAGCTCTTGAAAATGAGATAGAAAGTAAATCAATCCTGGTGAGAGTTAAAAAACTGCCACAATATATTGATATTTAATATCAAGGGTTTGATAATTCATATATAGGGAAATAAGTTCCTTATGGGTTTTTCCCGAGTATTGGACATATCTAGTTCGATTTTTTGGAAAAATAATGGTTCTAGATTTATTTGATTATCCATAATGTTCCTCAAAATTCAGAAAACACTTTTCTCAATTTCTGGGTAAAATAAATATGAAATATTGTTTGGGAGGCTATGAGGCATTCAAGGATATTTGGAAAGGATGTGGGAGGTAAGTTTTTTTTATTTTTTAAAATTTTGGTTTTTATGGGAAATATGTTTTCTCTTTTTTTTTTTGTTTAAGATTTTTTTTAGTTATTTTGATTTTCTTACGAAAATAAAACCTATTGACTACTAGTTATAACAACCATTGAAATGTATCCATTTATGGTGTGTAAAATTATCTCATAATAATATTTTAATTGGGTGGCACACTATTAATGTAAATATCCGCACTCAGGTCGAATCCTCTGCGATGATACAAATACTGGATTCAATTGTTTTTGTTTTAAATTTTAAAAAAGGGGGTTTATTTGGAGAGATTAACTAAATTTATGGATGGATTATGTATGATTCAATAAATTGATTAATATTTGGGTGAGTTATTTATTGGGGAATTAATATTTTCATATCCTTGATCTTTACAAAAACATTCTTTAAATTAACCACCACTTCATGAGGTTATTTTTATCGGAACTCCTAATTGTTTTGGATTTAATCTTATCCTTAACTAGGGTTCTAATAATTATAAAATTTGTCTATAGGAATTTTAATTTATTGAAAACATTTTTATTTCTATTTACAATAAACAATGTAATCCACATTCCACAAATATGACATTAATCTATACCATATTTTAATTGACATAAAAAATTTAATTCAATGAATGTTAAATGAGTGAATTCTCCCAATCCCTTAAAATCCCCAAATTATGGCACAACCCTATGGGATATTTACTCTAAAATTTATGTGTTAATAAACTGAATATAATGATTATGGTTATGTGTTAAAAATTTAGTATAAATAATTTTACAATAAAAGGATGGTGTGTCGAACACTCACATGAAATGTGAAGAGAGGTAAAAAGTTTCATATGAATGAATGAGAAAGTGACCAAAGGGAAGGATTTTCATCTATATTTAAACTATTTTAAGAAAATTAATATCAAAATACATTTATTTTATGTTTATTAGTGAATATTAAGATTAAACATGAATTAAAATTCAATGGATATTAAAAACAACTTATGCAATTACAATTTAACATAAGGGAAAACAATCATGGAATGAAAAATGGAGGACATGTCTCTATTATTTAAAAATTATTATGGAATGTCCTATAAGGCAATTTTAATGGATCTATTCATGGAAAATATCCTCCTTAAGTGATAAAATGATAACCATTGTAAGGGTAAGTGGGGGATATATTTATAACCCAAAGTGGTGAATTGTTTTAATTCTAAAACATCCCATCAACATGGATTTATAGTAATAAAATTTAGACAGCTAAATATGGACAAATATTCTTCATAAATGTTGTATATATAGATCTTTAAATTTCACCCTCTTACAATTTTACTTTAGTATCCTATGTTATGGATTCTTTTCTAAATATACACTATTGTCCATTTTTATAAATACTTTTATGAATGTTGCAATGTGAATTGGATTTTAGGCAGTATGATTCCAAAAAATATAAACCATTGATTCTATAAAGTTAACAAATTAATACATGGAATTAATACCACAAAATTTCATCTTAATGGGTAAATTTAATTTGGAAAAATATAAATAATTGTGGGGTGATATAAATTCATGAACAAAATTATGGGATGGAATTAAAAGCATCAATTAGGACCCATTTGTTTATTGGGGCCTTCATATTTTAACCCAATTTGAGTTTGGAAATTAAATAAATTAATATATAGTTTTAGAATATTTTTTTTCTATATTGACCCTAGAAATTATATCTTCATGGTTGTTGCATTCTTTTAATAGATTTTGTGGGATTTCTTATGTGGTCTATTTGACCCTTTATATGCAGGATTAGCCCTAGCACCAATTAAATTATTTGAATGAAAGTTTATTAGAGACCTTAAAAAATCACTCAATATTGATAATTAAGGTGATAGTTATAATTAAAATACTAAACAGGCACAAATGTGGATTTACTAAAGTAATTCTAAAAAATAATATTTATTATTAAAACATGGGCATTTCACTACAATTATGTACTTTTACAAAAAAATTACTAAATGGTGTAGAATAAGAGTTATGAATCAATGAATATCATCAAGAATAAATATGCAAATACTAGTATCTAGTGCACTTGACTCTTCCTTCATTGAATATTTTAACCCAAAAAGGTGTTGAATCCCTAAATGACTGATTTTTTTCATCCCTAACAAGTCCTCCTCCTTGCATCATTTTGGTGGTGCAGAACCAATCAATGTTCAAATTAATTCTAAAGTAGAGATCCTCCCATATGATTCACCTACTTTTGACCCTATTACAAGATTTCTCTATATCATTAAAGGTTTGTGGTTACATTTTGTGCAGAACCCCAGAAGAGCTCTCCCCTTGATGAGTTTCTACAGATCCACCAATGATTTGAAAAGTTGGTTTTGAAAAAGTGGAGTGGAGACATACATTCCATAACTCATGGTTTTTGTATTATCCTGTAATGATCATCATGTTTCTATGAAAATCATGCTCCACACCCTACCCTCCAACCCCTGAAGCATTCATCCCTGAAACCATTCAACAAGGATGGTGGAGGCATCTTCACTGCCAACTGAGATGCCCCACTCTCTACCAATGTACCTATAGAGGTTGGATTCCCATTAAATCATGAATAATAGGTCAATAGAAGATTCATAGAAGGTCTAGATATAGAGTATGAATTTTTATGCAACTTTCACAGCCTATTTTTGGAACATTTCCATTCATATGGGGAGCATGATTTTTCAAGCACTAGTCCCAGATGTTCAATTTTTATTTGAGTTCCTTGAACCAGATCATCAGGTCATGCACATTAGAAAAATTGGTTCCTCTCATTTCTCTGAGGTAATCATTAACTTTTATGTGCCCTAACTCATTACAAGATATCACAAATCTATCATTTTTGACGTTCCTCTATATATTCTCAAAGAATGTCTTCTGGTGATGATCTTGTTTCATGTTGGTGAACATGGGGTATAGACTCCCATCATGAAATGATATTCATATTGTAGGGTATATATTGGAAAATAGAACCTCTCCAGTCCATTTATTATCTCAGTAGCTGATATCAACTTTTCTAACCCGCCAATGAACATTTTCATCCTGGGTCTCAAGATTTATGGACATGCCCTTAGCTAAAACTGACATTCTACTTAACATACTATTATTTATGCGCCAGTTATGCACATATCTATATCTCTTAAATATTTCCAAAAAAAATATTTTCCTTAAATATTTTCCCTTTACAAACTCTCATTCATGCCATTCATGGTCTCATACACACTTTGAAAATTGACACATCCCTCTATGATCTGTTTCACCAATTTTTTCCATGTGACCTAACGGAATTTTAGAAATTGATGGGTATCCAATAAGATGACTATGAATAACATTAAAATTAATTAAATGATTTATTTATGATACTTCAACACTAAAAAACATGTAGAGAGGGATGGAAGAGAGACCACTATTAATATGATTTATTCTCCGTCTAAATGAAAGAAGTCATTTTCTCTAGTTTTCAACTCTTCCTGTTAACCTCTGGATGATGTTATCAAATATGACCATCTTCATATACCCCTCTAATATACAATCCCATAGGTACACCATTATTAGGGAACTACTTTTAATATTATGTCTACTTTCAATGATCCTTGAATTTCATGTAGGGAATTTTGTAGAAAAATAGACATCGCTTTTCTTTTGGTTGATCCTTTGTCAACTACAATTATAATTGTAACATACCAAGTAAGTAATTAATAATAGATATTTTTATCTATGTCTATTAATGAATTATATACTGTTTTAGAGGCTTAAAATGAAAATAAATCCAATCTTAAGCATGGAATACACTAATATTCTTAAAATATTGTTTTACTGCCTTTTAATGGAAAACCCTTTTTAAATCAATATTTTGACAATTTTATAATCTATATTTGTCAAAATAAACATATTCATTATGATTGGGAAATTGAATTTTACATTGGATAAATTTTTGGTATTTTTCTGACAATGTTCATTTTTTAATGAATAGTGAAAAATACTGCATTTTACATCAAAACTGCTTTTCATTTAATTTAATTATATGGTTAGATTATATTTTTAATTGGTATTAAATTGTAATCTGAATATAATTTTAACATTTAATCCAATGGTGGTCATTATGATTAATTTCACTTTGGAATTGGTCATAAACTAATGCCAAACTTTTCATAGATATTGTTTCAAAAAACCCGCTATTTGTCATGACAGCCGGAATTAATTATTAAATTAATTAATATAACTTATATGATTTGAATTTTTTAAAATAGACATCAATTTTGAATTTGGAATATCAAATATATCTTAGGGTGAATGTTTGGTAATTTTCTGAAAAACTTCAATTTTTTATGAATAGTGAAACCACTAAGTGGTACTTATAAAAACTGATTTTTCCGTTTAAATGAAATTTTTCCATCATTGTGTTTTGAATTTCAAAACTCCGACATACATGGTTGTAGTTAAGAAGTAAAATGTTGTTCAATGGGATTAAAATAATTTTTTGGTGAATAGTAACTTATTAAGTTCTTAATCGCGATTAGTGGTAATTAGTGTTGTTTAAGGTAAAAATAATGTTTTAATAGTATTAGATGATCTTGACACAAGTCCTACCCTCATTGGATGTGTCATGACCGACCAAGACAATCCATGGGTCAACTTGGGGACCCCATGGAGCCACTTTGGTTAGGAAATGACATAAATAACTTTTTATTTAATGTTAAAGTAAAAATGACACAAACAGGAGTTATATTACTAAAACAATTTTTATATGGGGTTATACAAGTCAGATTTTTGACTATAAATATTAATTAGAAATATAAAAATATTTCCTACATCATAGTATTTTATTTATAATTTTTATACTTTAAATAAATTAAATTATTTATGACATCATGATGATGCAGCGATGACCTCATTATTTAACGATTTAAATAAAATGGAAAGTTAAAGTAAAATCTAAAACCTAAACAAGGCCAAAACCAATTGGATGAGTGTATTTTTAACCCTTATCACCTTATAATCTAATTATATCAATGTTGGACCTTTTGAATCTGAAACTCATTTTAAAATAAATTAACTTATCTTTACATTCCAAGAGTGCCCCTCCTCTCCTCTTATAAAAGGCCCCCACCTCTACCTCCTTACCCACACTCCCAAAGCCTTTGGCTCGGCCAAACCCTGCCCATTTTGTTTCTCCACTTCCCTCTATTACTCCTTGAAGCCTCACTTTGGGCAGAAGTCTTCCCAAGGAAGCCTTTGAGCTCAAACCAAAGGGAGTTACCCGATTTTACGGTAATGTATTCTTTTGAGTCCTTTTGTTTTATTTTGCTTCTCCAACCCCCTAAACTCTTTTTATTATTTTCTTTTGTAACAACTCCAGTATCCTCAATATACTAGGATGTTGTTATAATAAGGATTCTAGCTACACTTACACACACCTACATCTAATGGTTAACGAACATACTGTTTCCGTGGATGGTGAATTTATGCCTCCCGAAACGATGATTGTTCAACATTCTTTTAACACCTTCAAAGGTAGCCATTGAGATGTCACTATATTTATATATGATATATAATATTTTTATGTTTTCCTTAAGCTTATGTTTTTTCTTTTTGGTCATACCTTTATGGTTTCCATTATGGGTAAACGCGATATCTTCATTTAAGGAAGTACGGACTACCGCCCCCTCAAAGTGATTTGATTCGTTAAATACCATATGTGGGATGTATAAAGGATGGAACTATGATATTATATATGATATTATACTATAATTATAATATACATTTATATAATTATGATTCCATTCTATAAAATACGAAATAGAAATGAAAGTAGCGTTCATGCGTACGTACGGCTTACCGTCTCCATGAACGGTGCATTTAGTTTATTACCTCTAAATGATTTTGTAATATTATAAATGCATGTATATAATGGATATATATGATATATACATAATTATTATAATTCTGGATCTAATGGATACATGAACAACATGTAATTATAATGGGTTTATTTTTGACTCAAGTACCAATGATCGTTAAAACGATCGTTATTAAATTAAATAATTACATAGTGTTCATGACATGGAAATAAGTGATATAAAAGGAATAATGAACTTGAAAAAGGTTCTTAAAGAAGTAGAGATTAACTCAAGTTTATTATTCAGGACATTAAAGAACGATCGAGTCAAGTCGGACCCGAGGTATGGGACTTCGTCTCAATCTCCTTTCATTGAGGCATATTTTGTTTTATACACAACCTTCTTTTATACGGTGTATAAACCCCTTTGACTTTTAACTTTATCCAAATGGAATCTTTCTTATATGATGCGTTTTACTAAACGACAAAAGGGAATGTTTTTGTCGTACGTATGCGGTGACAACGAATTCTCCGCCACCGTGACTGTTATTTGAGTTTCGGCTTCCTCTACAAGCCATACCTTCTTTTTAAATGATAAATAAATACCATGTTTTAATTTTCTTTTATTCTGGTATTGAAAATGGTTTTCATAATGTTTTTATATCAAAGTGTTGTATTGATATCTTGTGATTGAAAGGTGGAAATTTTATGATTCATTTATGCATGTTTTATGTGATACGATTATGTTGAGGTTCTTGGGAATTATTATGAAGACGGGTGGTTCCGTGATAAACTAATGGCGGGTGAGCCCGATATAGCTCTCTAATGCATTGGGTAACGCAATGGAGTGAAAAGTTAAGGTTTCTCCGAAGAGATTTAGGGAATATACTGTGATGGGTATTCCAAACGTAACCAAGAGGGTTATTCACTACGTAAGGATGTTATGAATGCCTCAAGTTACCTTTATGTCTTATGATTTCTATGATTTATTCATGATTTGATGAGGTATGTTAAAATTCTTATGTTTTATGGGTAAAGTATGATCTCATTCTTATGTATATATGTACCCATTTTTCCTTTCCATATTTTTATATCCCTTACTGAGCTTTTTATGCTCATCCCATGTTTTTTTTGAAATGTTTTTCACAAGTCAAGGGAAAGGTACATGATATGATGATAGTGTCAAGGAAGTGTCAAGAAATAATCCATGTTTTATTTTAAATATGTTTCCATTGATGGGAATGAATAATACTATCTTTATGTAACCACTTTGTTTATATGTGGAATTTAATGCAAGTTTTATGATCTAATTCTCTAAAACTCTAAACTCGAAAAGATCCTCAATGTGTAATCTTATAATAACTCAAGATTAAGTAAGGTTTAAGGCTGGGGCCTTATAGTTGGTATCAGAGGTCAGTTTAGATAACTTTAGGAGTTAGAATTCTATTAAATTATTATCCAAAATTTTTTTTTTGAAATGATATACCATTTGAAGATTTCCATGTTTCTTCATCTAAGACAAGTTTGTTTAGAATGGTTTTCCACAGAGGAAACAGGGAAGCAGTGCTAGGAAGGCATACAGAAGGAAATAACCTTCCGAATCAGCATCCTGAGATGGTCGGAATTGGAACTGAACAGTTTGTTGCAGTAATAGCGCAGTTTACTCAAGCGATAAATGGCGGTGGTATCCATACATGAGATCAGCAGATCATCCGCAGTGGAACATGTCAGTGGTGGAACATTTCATGAGGCAACATCCCCCATCATTTAGAGGATCATTTGACCCTGTGTTAGCTGAAGGGTGGATTAAAGCACTGGAGAAGATATTCTATGTCATGGGGTGTTCAGACAATCAAAAGGTTAGTCTTGCTATTTACCGTTTGGAGGGTGAGGCAGATCAGTGGTGGTCTATGGTTAAAAATATCAGGGATGCCGATGAGATTGATGCTCTTGAATGAGATGAATTCAAAGGTATGTTTCTTGAGAAGTATTTTCCTAAGGCTGTTCGACTTAGGATGGAAAAGCAATTCAGGGAATTGAGGCAAGAGGAAGACTCAGGGGCTACCTATGAAGAAAGGTTCACTCGATTGGCAAGGTATGCTCCAAATTTTATCTGAGACCTTGATAGTAAAATCAATCGTTTTTACTCAGGATTAAAGCCAAAATATCGAAGGGAATTAGTTTCTTGTGAGTATAAAAGTTATGAAAAGCTTGTTAGATGTGCTAAGAAGGTGGAAATGGAGTTTTTCGATGATCAAGTGTTCTATAGAAACCAACAGAAGAAGAGACCGAGGTGGCAGGAGAAAGGTAATAATTCTTCAAAAAAGTCTCATGGTAAGAAACCTAAGATTCCAGTTTGTGATAAATGTGAAAAAGGAATGCTGGCGAATGTCTTCTGAATTCTGGAAAGTGCTACCGATGTGGTAAGATGGGACATAAGGCTCGTCATTGCACTGAAAAGGATCAAGGTGAAGGTAAGACCAAATTTGATTTACAGTTAGTGGAAAATTATAGGTGCAATGAGATGGGTCACTATGCCAACGAGTGTCCAACAAAGAGCTTGAGTGATGGGAAGCAGTTAGACTACAAGCAGAAAGGGGTGGTGAAATCCTTTGCAACTACTTCAGCAGATGTTGGGCCATCAAATGAAGTTGTATCAGCTCCAGGGAGCTCAGTATTTTTCAAAGATTGACTTCAGATCGGGGTACCATCAGCTGAAGGTAAAGGAAGAAGATGTTCCGAAGACCGTGTTCCGTACAAGATATGGCCATTATGAATTTGTAGTAATGCCTTTTGGGCTAACTAATGCACCTTCTGTATTCATGGAATTAATGAATAGAATTTTCCATGAGTTCATGGATAAGTTTGTGGTGGTTTTTATTGATGATATTTTGGTGTTTTCTAAAAGTAAAGAAGAGCATAAAAGACATTTAAGGGTTATCTTGAAAACCTTAATAGAAAAGGAATTGTATGGGAAATTCAGCATGTGTGAGTTTTGGTTGAAACGAATTTCTTTCCATGGTCACATTGTTTCTAAAGATGGGATAACTGTTGATCCTGCAAAAACAAAGGTTGTTGAAGAAAGGCCAAGACCCACAAATGTAACTGAGATTCGTAGCTTCCTTGGTTTGGCAGGCTATTACTGAAGGTTTGTTAGAAATTTTTCATGGTTATCTAGTCCAATGACTAAGCTAACTCGGAATGGTGTCACGTTTATCTGGACAAAAGAATGTGATGATTGTTTTCAGGAATTGAAAAGAAGATTGGTGAATGCTCCAGTTTTGGCACTACCTTCCAGGAATGGTGAGTTTGTTATATATAGTGATGCTTCATTGAAAGGAATTGGTTGCGTCCTAATGCAAAATGATCAGGTAATTGCTTATGCTTTACGATAGTTGAAAAATCATGAGGTAAATTACCCTACACATGATTTGGAATTAGCTGCTGTTGTTTTTGATTTAAAAATTTGGAGGCATCATTTGTATGGATTAAAGTGTGAGATATATACTGATCACAAAAGTTTAAAGTATATATTCACTCAGAAAGAATTGAACATGAGACAAAGGAGATGGCTAGAATTAATCAAGTATTATGATTGTACAATTCATTACCATCTGGGAAAAGAAAATAAAGTGGCTGATGCTTTGAGTCGAAAAAGTAATGCTTCATTATCAATGTTGCATTTGGAACGTGATCCTTTGGTTAAGGATTTGATGAACTTTGGCATAGAAGTTGTTGGTACAGGAAGTTATTTTGTTTTGTTTCAGGTATCAGTGAGATCATCTCTATCAGATAGAATCAATCAAGCACAGAAGAAAGACAGTGAGTTGCAGAAAAAGATAGAGCTGGTTCAGAAAGGTAAGTTGCAGGAATTCAACATTGATAATGATTGCATTTTGAGATTTGGGAAGAGATTTTGTGTGCCATGTGATTCACAGTTGAAGAGAGTGTTGTTATGTGAAGCTCATAGTTCTCCGTTTTCAGTTCATCCTGGCAGTACTAAGATGTATAGAGATATGCGGGAGTATTACTGGTGGGATGGAATGAAAAGAGATATTGCTTATTTTACTGTGAAGTGTTTGACTTGTCAGCAGGTTAAAGAAGAGCGGCAGTTACCGAAAGGGATGCTTCAGCCTTTACCAGTGCCAGAGTGGAAATGAGAGAATATATCCATGGACATTATTGTGGGATTACCGAAGACATCTCGAGGTAATAATGCAATCTGGGTTATTGTTGATCGCTTGACTAAATCTGCTCATTTCTTTGCTATACGAGATACTTTTTCCCTAAATCAACTTTCCTGTTTGTATCTTAAAGAGATAGTCAGGTTACATGGAGTTTCCCTCTCCATTGTATCTGATTGTGATCCTAGATTCACTTCTAAGTTTTGGAATGTCCTTCAGAAGTCGCTGGGTACTGAATTAAATTTTAGTACAGCTTTTCATCCTCAATCAGATGGGCAGTCAGAACGAACAATTTAGACCTTGGAGGATATGCTACGAGCTTGTTCGATGGATTATCAGGGATGTTGGGACCAACATCTTTCTTTGGTTCAATTTTCATATAATAACAGTTTTCATTCCAATATACAGATGGAACCATTTCAGGCATTATATGGGAAGCAGTGTCGAACTCCAGCTTTTTGGGATGAAGTGGGTGAAAGGAAGTTGATTGGACCAGAATTGGTAGAAGAGATGGCAGAAAAAGTTCAGCAGATTCAGAAGCACACGAGAACAGCTCAGAGCAGGCAGAAGAGTTATGCGGATAACCGGAGGAAGGATCTATCTTTCGAGGTAGGTGATCATGTTTTTCTCAAGGTTTCTCCTTGGAAAAGTGTGATGATATTTGGTAAGAAAGGAAAGCTGAGTCCAAGTTTTATTGGACCATATGAAATTCTGGAGAGAGTTGGATCAGTTGCATACTGGGTGGCTTTACCTCTGAGTTTATCTCAGGTACACAATGTTTTTCACGTTTTGATGTTGAGAACGTATATGCCAGATCCATCTCATGTTTTGAGTCCAGAGGTAGTTCAGCTGGAAGAGAACCTATCTTATGAGGAACAACCGGTCCAGATTCTTGACCACAGGGAGAAAGTGTTACGGAATAAGGTGATTACGCAGGTAAAGGTTTTTTGGAAAAACCACATGATGGAAGATGCAACATGGGAATATGAAAATTCAATGAGGGATACCCCCATTTATTTGATATGTAAATAAATTGCGGGGACACAATTTTCTAAAGGGGGGAAGGATGTAACATCCCAAGTAAGTAATGAATAATAGATATTTTTATCTATGTCTATTAATGAATTATATAGTTTTTTAGAGGCTTAAAATGAAAATAAATCCAATCTTAAGCATGGAATACACTAATATTCTTAAAAGATTGTTTTACTGCCTTTTGATGGAAAACCCGTTTTAAATCAATATTTTAACAATTTTATAATCTATATTTGTCAAAATAAACATATTCATTATGATTGGGACATTGAATTTTACATTGGATAAATTTTTGGTATTTTTCTGACAATGTTCATTTTTTAATGAATAGTGAAAAATACTGCATTTTACATCAAAACTGCTTTTTCATTTAATTTAATTATATGGTTAGATTATATTTTTAATTTGTATTAAAGTTTAATCTGAATATAATTTTACCATTTAATCCAATGGTGATCATTAGGATTAATTTCACTTTGGAATTGTTCATAAACTAATGCCAAACTTTTCATAGATATTGTTTCAAAAAACCCGCTATTTGTCATGACAGTGGGAATTAATTATTAAATTAATTAATGTAACTTATATGATTTGAATTTTGTAAAATAGACATCATTTTTGAATTCGGAATATCAAATATAGATTAGGGTGAATTTTTGATAATTTTCTGATAAACTTCAATTTTTGATGAATAGTGAAACCACTAAGTGGTACTTATAAAAACTGATTTTTCCGTTTAAATGAAATTTTTCCATCATTGTGTTTTGAATTTCAAAAATCTGACATAAATGGTTGTCATTAAGAAGTAAAATGTGGTTCAATGGGATTAAAATAATTTTTTGGTGAATAGTAACTTATTAAGTTCTTAATCGCGATTAGTGGTAATTAGTGTAGTTTGAGGTAAAAATAATGTTTTAATAGTATGAGATGAGCATGACACATGTATTAACCTCATTGGATGTGTCATGGCCGACCATTAAAAGCCATGGTTCATCTTGGGGACCCCATGGAGACACTTTGGTTGGGAAATGACATAAATAACTTTTTATTTAATGTTAATGTAAAAATGACACAAACATGAGTTAGGTTACTAAAACAATTTTTATATGGGGTTATACAAGTCATATTTTTTACTATAAATATTCATTAGAAAGATAAAAAGATTTCATACATCATAGTATTTTTTTATAATTTTTAGACATTATATAAATTAAATTATTTATGACATCATGATGATGCAGCGATGACCTCATTATTTAACGATTTAAATAAAATGGAAAGTTAATGTAAAATATAAAACCTACACATGGAAAAACCAAATTGGATGAGTGGATTTATAACCCTTATCAACTTAACATCGAATTATATCAATGTGGTACCTTTTGAATCCGAAACGCATTTTAAAATAAAGTTACTTATCTTTACTTTCCAAGAGTGCCCCTCCTCTCCTCTTATAAAAGGCCCCCACCTCAACCTCCTTACCCACACTCCCAAAGCCTTTGGCTCGGCCAACCCCTGCCCATTTTGTCTCTCCACTTCCCACTCTTACTCCTTGAAGCCTCACTTTGGGCATAAGTCTTCCCAAGGAAGCTTTTGAGCTCAAACCAAAGGGAGTTACCCGATTTTAAGGTAATGTCTTCTTTTGAGTCCTTTTGTTTTATTTTGCTTCTCCAACCCCCTAAACTATTTTTATTATTTTCTTTTGTAACAACTCCAGTATCCTAAATATTCTAGGATGTTGTTATAATATGTATTCGAGATACACTTAAACACACCTACATCTAATGGTTAACGAACATACTATTTCCGTGGATGGTGAATTTATGCCTCCCGAAATGATGATTGTTCAACATTCTTTTAACACCTTAAATGGTGGCCATTAAGATGTCATTATATCTCTATATGATATATAATATGTTTATGTTTTCCTTAAGCTTCTGTTTTTTTCTTTTTGGTCATACCTTTATGGTTTCCATTATGGGTAAACGCGATATCTTCATTTAAGGAAGTGTGGACTACCGCCCCCTCAAAGTGATTTGATCCGTTAAATACCAAATGTGGGACGTATAAAGGATGGAATGATGGTATTATATATGATATTTTACTGGAATTATAATATACCTTTATATCATTATTATTCCATTCTATAAAATATGAAATAGAAATGAAAGTAGCGTTCATGCGTACGTACTGCTTACCGTCTCCATGAATGGTGCATTTCATTTATTACCTCTAAATGATTATGTAATATTATAAATGAATGTATATACTGGATATATATGATATATACATAATGATTATAATTCTGGATATAATGGATACATGAACAACATGTAATTATAAAGGGTTTATTTTTTACTCAAGTACCAATTATCGTTAAAATGACCGTTATTAACTTAAATAATTACATAGTGTTCATGACATGGAAATAAGTGATATAAATGGAATAATGAACTTGAAAAAAGATCTTAAAGAAGTAGAAATTAACTAAAGTTTATTATTCAGGACATAAAAGAACGATCGAGTCAAGTTGGACCCGAGGTATGGGACTTCGTCTCAATCTCCTTTAATTGAGGCATATTTTTTTATACACAACCTTCTTTTATACGGTGTATAAACCCCTTTGACTTTTACGTTTATCCAAAAGGAATCTTTTTTATAAGAAGCATTTTACTAAACGACAAAAGGGAATTTTTTTGTCGTACGTATGCGGCGACAACGACTTCTCCGCCACCGTGACCGTTATTTGAGTTTCAGCTTCCTCTATATGCCATACCTTCTGTTTAAAAGAAAAATAAATACCATGTTTTAATTTTATTTTATTTTGGTATTGAAAATGGTTTTCATAATGTTTTTATATCAATGTGTTTTATTGATATCTTGTGATTGAAAGGTGGAAATGTTATGTTTCATTTATGCTTGTTTTATGTGATACGATTATGTTGAGGTTCTTGGGCATTATTATGAAGACGTGTGGTTCCATGATAAACTAAGGGCAGGTGAGCCCGATATAGCTCTCCAATGCATTGGGTAACGCGAAGGAGTGAAATGTTAAGGTTTCTCCTATGAGATTTAGGGAATATACTGTGATAGGTATTCCAAACGTAACCAAGAGGGTTACTCCCTACGTAAGGATGTTCTGAATGCCTCAAGTTACCTTTATGTCTTATGATTTCTATGATTTATTCATGATTTGATGAGGTATGTTAAAATGCTTATGTTTTATGGGTAAAGTATGATCTCATTCTTATGTATATATGTACACATGTTTCCTTTCCATATTTTTATATCCCTTACTGAGCTGTTTATGCTCATCCCAAGTTTTTTTTTAAATGTTTTTCACAGGTCAAGGGAAAGGTACATGATATGATGATAGTGTCAAGGAAGTGTCAAGAAATAATCCATGTTTTATTTTAAATATTTTTCCATTTATGGGAATGAAGAATACTATCTTTATGTAACCACTTTGTTTATATGTGGAATGTAATGCATGTTTTATGATCTAATTCTCTAAAACTCTAAACCCGAAAAGATCCTCAATGTGTAATCTTGTAATAACTCAAGATTATGTAAGGTTTAAGGCTGGGGCCTTATACTAATAACTATCCATGTTTTTTCGAAACCTTTTCATCAATATTCTCCATACATTCACAAATAAAACAATGTCGTTAATATAAAACTATTGGGAATCCAATCCCTTCCTTATCGACTTATCCGTAGAGGCATAAATGGAAATATCCTTAGAAATAAATCTATGGATCCCACTAATCATTTATCATCCAAGATTCCAATGGTTGGATAAAACAATCCATTGATACCAAATATAGAATCACAGTCTTAACATAAATGGATATTACATATTTTTATATAATCATTCATTACATTACATAAACACATACATATACAACGTAACAGTTTAATTCCTTTAGAAACATAGAACACAATATTCTATCTTGTTGAAAATTCTGGAATGTCTCCCATAAATATATTCCCCTATAGTAATTAAAATTAAAAAATTTATTTATAACCTAGTAAAATGAAACATTATAAATGGTTAGAGTATATGATCATTAAATTCAAATAAAGAAGATATTCAAGTGTAATATGAGCATAAGGTTTTGAGAACATGAGAAAAACAATTGAAAATGACACCCAACATATTAAATAAAATAATAATGATTCATTGAATAAATATATTCAGTTTTTATGACATTAATGATAAGATTATCCGGTAAAATGATCCATGAGATAATAACATTGGTAAAAGATGTATATTTATGGCATACAAATCATAATATTACATTAAGAACATGTATAAAAAGAAAAAGGTTTACTCTTTAAGTTAAGGACATGAAATCAGGCTCTCTCATAAACTTATATATATGCATCACGGTCTATGAATATCATTATGGACATGAAATATGGGTCCACACATAAAATTATGAATCTATAATTAGGTTCATGAACAACATTGTGAACATTTAATATAGTTCCACATAACATTTTGAAAATAAAATCAGGTTCTGTAATAACATTTTGAATATCTAATCAGGTTAACACATAACATTGTGAACTTGTAATCGGGATCTTGCATAGAATTTTGAATAGATAATAAGGACCACAAATAACATTGGAAATATGTAATCAGGTTCTTTAATAACACTGTGAAAATGTAATATGTTTCAGGAAAAAAATATACTGATGAGCTATACATCATTTCCCAATGCATTAGAGGGATATATATTTCCCATCCATCAAACATTGAAATCTTATATATATGTTTCATAAAATCATAAAAATTCATCATATCATAGCCCATTAAATGAAATGGGTATCATTGAAATTTCATAATATCATAACCTTTGGAAATGATAATGGTTTCATAATTATTTCATCATAGCATACCCCCTGAAAGGAAGCTGGTTTCATTAGAGTTTTGTCTTGTCATACCATATGGAAAATAAACGAGATTCATAATCCACATATATTTATAAACATTAACAATTAAAATAAATAATAAGAATGATTTAATTTGTTTTTATTCCTAGTAAGTAATAAATGTTTTCAAAGTATTTAATCATATATGGAGACTTATTTTGAATGATCATTTGGAATATTTCTTTAGGAATATTAACTTTCATTGAAAATTACTGTCATAAAACATTTTCAAAATAATTTTTATTGAATACAACAAAAAAATGTATAAAAATTTTCTTAATATTCCATTGAAAAAATTATAGAATATTATATCCTTTCTAATTTGGAGAAATATTTTTAAAATTTAAAACCTTATAAATACTAAATTCTTTGAAAATAACCTTTAAAACATACAAAGGATAATTTGAAGATCATTTAAAAAAAATTTAAAAAAGAAAAAATTCTCAATGTATGTTTATTTGAAAAATAATTTTAAAACCTAAAAAGATTGTTTTCAAAATTATATAAAATATTTCCTAAAGAAAATATCCTTTTCACATTAATTTTTTTTGTTTAAACATAACACTTTTTGAAAAACTTTTTCTCTTAAAATAACATTGAACTCTTATTAAGGATGTTACAAAAATCAGGTAAATAAATTTATTAAAAAAAAATTCAATTTATTTTTTAAAGCAAATGATCTTAAAATATCATTTAAAATAATTTTTTAAATAATTTTTTTAAAACATGGTTTTTGGAAAAAAACCAATTTCTAACTGAAGGGAGAAATAAAGACAAATTATATTAAAAACATTTTCTTAATTGTATTATGTACCAAAGAATTGTAAAATGGTTCCATTTAAATAAAATATCATGAATAATTAGAGTAGAATAAATTTAATAAGTTACCGTTGGAGTTAGATCACAATATTTCAATATTTCGGACTTAATCATAAATAATCCCAATAAATGACGAGATTGTAACAAAATTACTTACGAATATAGTAACAAAAAATATTAATAACCACAAACTAATAACAAAAAAGTTATCTTAAAATATCATTAGGAATGATGAATTAATTATATTAGTTATAAAATCTATTTTATATGATCCTCATTAGAGGATATATGTGTGTATTATAACATAAGTCTGAATGAAAGAAAATTGAGACAAAATCATTTACCGATTTGGTTACTTTTGAACATTAAACCCCAAGAAATAGATATCCTAAAATATATATTTAATAAATAATAAATTTTATTATAATAATATTAAAATACAGTCATGGTAATTATATACACCACAAATAATAAGGATGTGGTGAGTATAGAATTTGTATCTTAAAAAAGAAAAATAAATATGCAAATCCATTACTACATGTGTAACTTTTGAATCGTGAGACCCCTTAAATAATAATAAAAATTCAAAATTTGAATATCATAAAATAAATGAAAATATTTATATATCATTAAATAGGGAATTATATACACTACACAAAAAATGAGTGGTGAATAAGACATAAGTCTAGCTTAAATAAAAGTGAGACTAGAAATCTCTTTACCTTAAGTCATGACATCCTTCTGACACAATCAATCCTTCTCTATAATAAATATATTGTTATTATAAATCTATTATAGTAACATATATTTATATATAATACCATTTCTGTTTTTATTATTCACTTTTATTGTCCATTTATTAATAATACTATGTTGAAGTCCTGTTTCAGGTAACAACCACTTAGTTTTTAATATATGTTTTAATTTAGAATATATTTTTTTATATTATATTAATCATGATTTAAAAATATCTAGAATGCTAAATATGATATATATATATATATCTAATATTAATTATAATTTAATTTAAAATAATCTCTAAAATATATATATTGGAAATGAAATACATCTTTCATAGATACTTTAGGTCATACATATGCATTAATGCGGTTTTAATTTTCATATCATATTGAAAGAAAGAAAAATAAATGATATATATATATATATATATATTATCATTCAAAGATAATTTTTATTCTGATATAACACATATTTTTATTTAATCCATCCTTAAAACATTCCATGTAGATCGTGAAAGAATCCCATCACTTTTGGAGGCGGTAGTCTTCCATACACACCAATGATGTTATCGAATTCCAAAAAAATACATAGCATAGAGGTATGCATTATTTAATAAGTAAATAAGAATAATATAATATTAAATATCATATATAAGATTTATTTTCATCATTATTACCATCCTTTAAAGGTGGTAATGGAAAGAAGAATGATATCGGTTAGCGAGGCGGTAGTCCTCCATACACACAAATAATGATTTCACAACCCATTTGATTGAAGTGTCTATTTCTTTTCAGTAATTATTAAAACATAACATCCTAAAATTATATTTAATATACTAGGGTTATTATATATTTCTTAGGTACCGGGATGGCTCAGCGGAGGTAGGTGGGCCGATAATTTAATAATTTTTGCATCACCAGAGTGACGTAACCCTGTCAATTCTGGTGATCATGTCCCGGTTTGGTCCGAGGATATCGCAAGGTTCAAGCAAAGCACACACAAAAACTGAACACGTACCTAGTTTGAATTTGACTGTACAAGTCCGCTGCAGGATGCTGGTGATCATTTCTCAAAGAGTCTGATGTTTAAGCCCTCTAGATCATCCACACACACCTCTCAAATCTGCATGTGCGTCGTTCGTCGAGATCGGGGTGCTAGCGCGGATCTTCAACGCTCACTTCAGTGCAGCGAAAATCACCACAAGGCAAGATCCTTCAATCTGTGATGGATGAACTATAAGATCTTCCTTCACATGAGATAATCTCTCTATATTCCAAGAAGATAGAGAAGCTCTTAATCCCAACACATGAATAGTTAACATGGGATATCCTCTCTTTCATATATAAGGAGTGTTTAAAACATGTGGTATGGATTCCCAACCCCCATGTAATAAAAATCTGCTATATAAGTGTTATAAAAAATTATTTATGACAAATAAAATTATTTTATAGATTATATTTATAATTTATCACTTACTTGTAATATATAAATATATTACGTGATAGATTTGAGTCTTTAACTCGACTGACACATCCTACTAATATTAAACAAAACTATGATATTAAAATCCATTCGAATAATATTAATACATGTATTTACAATATAACTTGTAAATACATGTTAAATAAATTCAATGAATTATTCTAAACATTAATAATTAATGAATTTATTTATTCTCTGGCGATCCATATAACTTAGATAATGCTCGGACCCTTCGGCAGGGACCACCAAGTTTTACATTCCTATTCCCAGAATATGGATGATTCTCATGGCGCTATTCTGTGTGACCCTCTATGCCCTTACCTCAATAGCAGTGAATAATATTCATCGACCTAGAGTTGGGTCTATCAACCCATCGAGGCCCCTATAGAGATAAGGAAATGTCAAAGAAATGACTACATTCCTACGAACACGGTCCGTGTAACATAATCTCTTCGTCATCAATATCTCAATAATGCAGAATGAAAACTAGTGTCATCATTATTTATTTTTATTTATTTTATTGGTTGATTTGTTCGAACGGTCTTACCTTACACTACCATGGCCATGGATTTAATGAAGGTGCAACCATCCTAATCAACCAGGCTCAAGATGTCTCTTCCTGAACTCGAAAGCAACAAATCCTTTCTCGATAACTCAATCAATACCATGACATTATTGACGTACCTGATAAAAACTACCTCACCATAACATCGTCACCATGGATTTAACATTGTATCAACTGTATGTAATTAAATGACATCCATTGACAATGATATCATGTCAAAAGATGATTACACATGTCCGTAGATAGGAACGAACAATGACACCTAAAACATGTGGTGTTCCTATTATGCGGGTCTATCCTCATGATCTCAAATAATAGAGATCATAAAGTGTGAACTTCATGAGATACTTCACAATGCTTGTGAGCCCCCATCACCTAATGGTCACACATCATTTGTGTCCTTTCATAATGATATAACTGGACCATTGGATGTTACATTAAGATTACAGTCATGGCATCTTTGGGTTCTCATTATAGCCTGAGATCTACTATAACCCTTTGATGCGACAGATAATCTAAGTATATTTCCATAAAAAAAGTGGATGTAGAAGTATCTACACTATGATGTCAAGATAAACACATGAATTATAAAAAACTGAATACATGTAGTGGTAATCAAAGTAATAAAACATGTTGGGTCTAGGGAAACCACTTTCAACACATCCACTTGCACTATAGCAAACTGCTAACAAGTTTCAATCCACGAGCTCTCACATGAGAATATTGCTTCTGCTAAGAAATGGCTTCAGTCAGGGGGTCTTCCACATTGTCTTCTACGACTACACTACTAACTTTCACTTCACCTCTTTGAGTAAAATCCCTCAAGAGATGAAACTTACAAAGAATATGCTTTGTCCTCTAGTGAGACCTGAGCTCCATGGAAAGAACCACTGAGGGATTATTCTCAAAATATACTGAAAAAGGGTCTCTACTACTAGGTACAACATCAATGTATAAGATATAGTTGAGTATCCAAACTACTTCCTTGCAGCATCAGAAGATGAAATAAATTCAGACACTATTGTAGAATCAACAACCATAGCTGGCATCGAGCTTCTCCAGCTCACTACACCACCATTCAGGAAAAATATGTATCCTGACTACGATTTCATATCATCGTGATCTGTGTAGAAACTAGCATTAGTGTATCCCCTCCCAACTAGTTCCTCATCTCCTCCATACACTAGGAATATATCCTTAGTATTCCTCAGGTACATTAAAATATTTTTAATAGCTGTCCAATACAGCCCTCCTGGATTGACTTGATATCTACCCACCATGCTTAATGAAATGGAAACATCAAACCTAGTACGTATCATGGTATACATGATAGAACCCATTATAGAATAATTAGGGACTCTACTCATTCTATAAATCTCCTCCAATATTTGTGGACACATTTTCTTAGAGATATTTACACCATGTGACACAGGTAACAATCCTCTCTTGGATTGTTCCATATTTTACCTTTTGAGTAACTTGTCAATATATGTACTTTTACATATCCTAAGAAGGCTTTGAGTTCTATCTCGATGGGTCTTGCTCCATATAATGTGGACTGCTTCACCTAATTCTTTCCTAGAGAAGAATTCATTTAACTATGTCTTAACTAACTGTAAGACTTGTACCTTGTTTCGCATAATTAATATCACATCAACATATAATACAAGGAAAACGATGGCATTCCACTTAACATTTTTATAGACACAAGTTCACTTTCATTTATGATGAAACAAAAATCTCTTATGGCCTCATCAAAATGAACATTCCATGATCTTGATTCCTGCTTCAATCCATAAAGGTATCTCTTCAACCTTCATACTTTATTGGCATTCTTTGACTTGAAAAACCCTGCGGGTTGAGTCATATAGACGTCTTCAACCAACTTCCCATTCAGAAAAGTAGTTTTGACATCTATTTGAAAAATTACATAATCATTAAAGGCTGTTATTACAAGAAATATTCTGATGGATTTAAGCATTGCCACTGGTGAGAAGGATTCAACCTAGTCAATGCCTTGATGTCCCCTGATAACCATTGCAACTAGTCTTTATTTAGAGCTATTAACTTCACCATCCATGTACAGTATCTTCTTGAATACCCATTCGCATACAATGGGTTTCTCATCAGCTTGAGGGTCTACCAAAATCCAAACTTGATTTTGGTATGTGGACTCCATCTCACAATTCCTGGATTCTTGCCATTTAGCAACTTCTTTGACTTCTAGTACATCCTTTTAGGTTAGGGGTTCATCATCCTCAAGGACTAATGTGTCACCTGACTTTCTGTCAAGAAAACCATAACTATATGGTTCTCTAACCTCTCGCATAGACCTACGCAGTATCTATGTCTCAGGAACAACTTCTTATTCCACTGGTTCTTGTGAGGATTGTTCCTCAACCAACTCTTGGGCATCTGGATCATTAACTTCATCAAAGTCAATCTTTCTCCCACTATTCCCAATAGAATTTTTTCCCTTTTTTGAAATTTGGCATATCTTTCCACAATGACTTTTCTATATAAAGAGTTATATAGATTTTACCCCATAGTTTAATTATGATAACCAATAAAGATGAACTTTGTGCTACTATAAGGTAATTTTTCACTTGGTAAAGTCTTTAAATATTCCTCGCACCCCCATACATGAATGTGTGTCAGGTTGGGTTTCTTTCCATACCATAACTGATATGGAATCCCAAATGCAGCTTTAGATGGTACTCGATTAAGGGTATATGATGTTGTCTGCAAGGCGTATCCACAAAAGGATAATGGAAGAGTTGTATGACTCATCATTGATCTTCCCATTTCAAGAAAGGTCATAATCCTCATTTGAATAAAATTGTTCCATTATTGTATATATGGATTTGTGAGTTGGGATATTATCCCACACTCCATCAAGTGATCATTGAATACATGGTTAAGATATTCTCTGCCTTGATCTTAGCGAAGTGCTTTTATCTTCTTACCAACATGGTTTTCTACTTCATTTTGGTATTCCATTAATATCTAAACGGAATATGACTTATACCACATTAAGTAGATATAACCATACCTACTATAGTCATCGATAAAAGTAATGAAGTATAGAAAACCACCCCTTGAATCTACTGGAAATGGACCACATACATCAGTATGTATTAATTCGAGCACTGCATTGGATCTTTCTCCCTTTCTTAATAAAGGTGTTTTGGTCATCTTTCCTTGTAAAAAAATCTTGACATACATCTAAGGATTTTAACTGTACTGAGTCTAGATTCCCTTCTTGATGAAATATTCGTAATCGCCTCTTGTTTACACGATCAAGCCTCAAGTTTCATAGGTGGGTGTTATTTAAGTCATGTTGGATGTTTTTGTCATTGATTACCATTAGTATGTTATCTAGTTCTAACATATATAATCCATTGTTAAGATGTTCCTTACCATAACATATGTTATCCTAATAAAAGTGACAACGTTTATTTCAAAACTTGAGATAAAAACCCATAGTGTCTAGACTCGAAATATAGATAATGATTTTGGTAATAGGAGGTACATAATAGCAATTGATTAAAACAAGAACCAAACCAGTTGGAAATGTTATGGGATATTCTCCCACTGCTAAGGCTACCAGACATTCACCATTTGTAGCTCGGAGATCCACTTGACTTTTTCATTCTTCTTGAACCTATTTGGTTCCTGTATAAGAATTCAAATGTGTGAGCCACATGTCATATCCAATACAAAACTTGTAGATAATTATATAATTAATTCAATGAAAAAAATTCCTGAAGTAAAAGCATCAGCTTGCTTCTTCTTCCCAGCTCTGCAATTCTTCTTCTAGTGGCCTTTCTTGCCACATCCAAAACAGACAGCTTCCTGCTCGTTACTTTTCCCTTGAATCTTTGGATTTTTTGTGGGACGATAAATTGGTGTCTTTGGAATTATCTTGGCTTTAAACCCCTTTGCATTTCCCATGTTTTTCTTGTTCACCATAAGGAAAAATGAATTGGTGTTTTTCATATCCTTATAATATTGGTGAACTAATGCAAAAAGGTCTGGGAGCGACTTTGTCATATCATTCATATTATAATTGAAAATAAAAGTCTAGAATCTTGACGGTAAAGAGGGAAGAATGAGATCCACTATTTGTTCTTGGTTTAGTTTAAACCCAAGGGCTTCAAGCCTCTCAATATACCCAATCATCTTGAGTATGTGAGGACTGTATTGGTGCCCTTCTACTAGCATGCACTTATAAAGTGCACTTGAGATCTCATAACTTTCCTGCCTGGCCCTTTGCTCATATAGTTCTTAGCGATGTGAAATAATCTTGTAGGCATCCTCATCCTCATGAATTTTTTGCAATTGAATAGACATGGATGAAAACATGATGCATTGTACATCAAGCGCATCATTTACATGATTTATCCATTTATCTTTTTTCGCCATACTTGCTCCCTAAGGAGGCTCCGTTGGAATTGGGGGTTCCAGCACATATAATTTTTTTTCTTGGAATAGTACTATGCGCATGCACCTGTACCACTCTTGGAAGTTATTTTCGGTCAGGATATTTTCTTTATCCAAGATTGATCGCAGTGATAAAGTACTTGTGGTGTTGGTGATTTCCATTTTGATTCTACATCAGATTAACATTTAGTAGTTAGTACATTGTCTTGATTACATTTCGACATTTATGAATAATAAATTATTATATAATTTTAATGTCTCCAACTATTTTAGCAAACCATAATATCCCTCACTATTAGATTCAGAATACTCAATCGCTTGATTATTCTAGTGGTAGGGGTCCTTGAGACCTCCCGCGTAGTCCACAAGCTAGGGCTACGCCACTACTTAGAGGTTTTCAAGGTAGGCACTAGATTGGCCAACCACTTGTTCTTGTAGTTCCTTGTGTTGTTGAGTAAATTCATATCTTTTCGAATCTTATCTTCATTACCTTAACATCTTTCCTAAAATGTGATGTCATGCTAGCTAAGTCTAATCCTTGACTACTCACATTAGTTAATTCAGTCCATTTCTCTCATGAAAACTATCACAAACCGAATCTGATCACCACCAAAACTGGCACCCGACCCGACCCATGGCAAGTCTAGAAGGGCGTTCCTGATCCCCACGGGCTGGCACAGGTGCCCAGGTATCAAAAACTGAAAATTGGGAATGATTTACCGAAATTTTTATACTTAAAACAACAAATGAATCCATGAAATCAAATCTGGAGTTTTAAAACCAAAACATCTTTTACTAAAATTCAGAACTGAATTACACAATTTTAAATAATATTTGAACACTGTTACAAAGGTACAAACCCAAGAACATACATCCCAAGAACCTCCACATGGAAAGAGGCACCGTCCTCAAGCCATTTCCATGACACTGCATCATGATGTACCGCTAAAAACCCGAACCAAAGGCATAAACCCTGTACCCAAACCTGTGACATAAAAGAAGCAAGTCTTCTTACACCCAAAGGTGTAAGTAGGGTGTGAGAGAAAGCCCAGTAGGATACCACTACTAAGAGATTCCATGTGATAAACATTTCATGACAAAAAGAATTGCATGTTTTGTAAATAAGAAATGCTTGTTACAATTTTCTAAAGGATGCAATAATAAATGAAAACAGTTTTCATGTGGTCAAATTTTAAAAGACCAACAATTTTAAAATAAATAACAAAGCTACTGAATTTTCTATCCAACAATACCATATACCGATGGTAAGTACAAAGGTTCTAATGAGCACAAGTAATAGGAAATAACCCCTAGGCACTAGCTAGGTGTGGGTCCCAGGTACCTCATATCTCGGTGAGAGTAACCACAAAAAAAAAAATTTGTTTTCGTGCACGAGCCACTAGTATGGATCATAACCATAACCTAGTGGTCCCCAACCATCATCATCATAATTTAGTTAGAGTTTTAAGCGTCAATCTTGCTAAGTGAAACTGAGGCCAAACCCTACGGATTCACTAGCATACTAGTACACGTCCACCCACCTAGTTACCCGGGTTTTCCCTTTGTGCTCAAACAAGTTCAACAATCCAAAAAATTATAGTTTTCAAATTAAAATATCACTTCCACATCACACATTAACTATACATCCCCATGCACATCACACAAGTCACAAACCCACTTTTCATTCAAATTCATTTTGAAATCAAACTTACACAAAAATTGCCTACAACAATTTTCACAGTTCTTTAACACTTCCGAAAATACTTTAAAAAAAATTTATAAAACCATTATAAGATATTCAACTCACATAACAGCCCACGCACATGTCACATAATACCCTTCTCACATTCACAATTCATTTTATCAACAAACTCACACGAAACATCCAACACCCGTGTTTCGCACAAAAAACACAATTTAGTAAAACATTTCGGAAATTTATAAAACATTCTAAAAATGTTTGACATCTCAAATCACCACTTTACCATTCAAAACCCCACATTAGGTGAACACAATCACCCAAACAGTACATATACACCCTTACCCAACTTTTTTTAACCAAATAAAACATTTTCAATTTTCATAAAACAAACCCAAGAGCTATAACCGTTGTTTTCACACTAAACCCATTTCAAAACCCTCATTAAAAATCAAAATCATACCAATACCAATCAAAAGTAGAACTTTCATACCTAAAACAATTATTAAACCACCCCCAAGTGGTATAGAAATACATCAAATAATACCACAAAGATACACATGAAAAACACACATTTTCATAAATCACCTTCAAGAAGTACAACGCGGTTTTACACCTTAAACTCATTCAAAACACTCTTTTCAAGGCCAACATGAAAATAATTAATTAACAAACTAGAATTTTAATCTCCTTTAAAAACTAATAAATCACTTTCATATGTTATAAACTAAACCCAAACATTACCCCAATAGTCACACGTGAAAAGTACCCAATTTCAAGCTAAAATACAACTAAAAATTAAATCTTTAACCAAATCCATCAAAAAAAGATTTCAAACCAAAACAAACAGGTTATAAACATACTTAATTAATAAATCAAGCAATCTAACTCATCACAAAATGGTTACACATGGAAACACCTACCTTTTGAGTCGAAACCCTCAAAACTTGGTGCAAAACCTTAAGCGCACCACCTCCGCACCACAAGGAATATAAATCCAGACCTAGACCACCAAAAATTGACCCAAAATATACCACATCAGACCTTAGGATCTAACCCCAACTTCTGGACATGAGGAACTTCAAGAAAGAGGAAAAAACTAAAAGAGGATGGAAGGAACCAAGAAGAAATTCCCTTACTTGAAATATTTTGAAGAAATCGGCCCCAATCCACCAACATATGAATCTCCAAGTACCCAAAAATTGTATGGAGGTTCTAAGGAGTCATATTATGTCATTTGGGAACTGAAATGGGGAAAAATGATGAAAATTGAAGGAGTTATGAATGATTCATTTTACCTCGTCAAATCTGGTTGATTTGAGAAAGAGTATGAAATATTTCCCTACTTCGCGGCTCACCTGAGCTCCAAAATTGCGCAACAGATAATGGGGGAGATCCTCTGGCTATTGGCTTTGAGGGGGAGGTGGAATCACTAGGAAAAAGTAAAAAATGAATGAGATATGGATAATTTAACAAAAACTATTTAAAGCAGGAAATGGGCCTACGGGCAGGCCCATTACCTAAATCAAAAACCCAAATCCATCATGATTTTGGATTTTTATGTGTTCCAAAGGGATATGGGTGTTTTAATATATCAGTTTATTCCAATAGGGAAGTATAATGGGTTTAAAATTGTAAAAATTGGAGGATTTATAGAAGATACAAAAATAGTTTTTAAATCTGGAATTGGGCTCGCGGTTTGACCCAAATTTTCAAAACCTACCATTTTCACCAAAATGAAGGGTAAACCCCCCCCCCCCAAATCAGAAATGGAAATTAAAAGAAATATTAATATATATAAAAGTCACATGTGTGACAATTATCCCCACCATAAAACTTTCCACCCTCGAAAAGCCACATCAAGGACAAAGAAAAAAACACCAAACCCAACCGAAAGGCAGAAATGGACTCCTTTGCTAAGCTTTGCCCCAAAGGCCAAAACACCTCTAGTGATCAATTAAGGAAGGAATACTTCACAACCAAAACATACACCTCTTTACTGAAATGACAAAGAATATTCAGATTTATCCTAAAAGAAAACCCTTCAAACACTATCTGAACAATGATCAAGAAATTTACCTAAACAAACAAGAACATCGAATAAGGATACACTTACCTTGATATAACTAAACCATTGGGAACTCTCAAATCCCGATGTTTACCCAAGGAAGATGTAGGTGGTTATATAGCTCTGACCAAGACCACCTACTTCCAAGACAATACCAAGTACACAAGTGTGTTACTGGTACAAGGATACACAAATGGGCTCCCCACCATAAGAACCAACCATCTTAACAGACCAATATGGGCCGACACAGAAAGACCCCAAAACATAAAGAGTTGGGACAACCGCATGGTTAGCCTACGCATATTGGTAAACTGTGCTCTAACCATGTGGATCCTTATACCTATATGGTTTTCTGGTGAATGGTTACTATTAAAGGTTCACTCAACATGTCTAGACAAATCCAAAACCATTCCCCCAAACCCAAAGGAAACCAAAGGGGAAAAGAAATTCATTGGGAGATAACATGGGGATGAATCCCTCCACCTATTTCCACCGAACGGGAACAAAATAAGAAACCTGAAAACACCAAATGGTTAAACTATTCCCATCTCTCATACTGAGAATAGTTCTTTGTACAAGGTTAAAAACTACACAGGGATTTCCTTTTTACTACGTGTCAGCTTCTCTCCGGGACCTATGGCTGGAGCTGGAATGATTGAAGAAACTTCGGCCTCGCAGATAGGATTTGGAAACCCCTGAATATAATTTCTTCTTCCGATTCTACAAACAACTACACGAAATCCAAGATGGGTTCACCAGGACATAACACACTCCAGAACTCACTTTACCCTAACTTGGAAATTTACTGATATAAGGGTTTAGAGGATGCACTCACATCACACCTTCTTTCTTCGGGTGACAAACAACAGAAATAAAGGAGAAATATAAACACCTTCTTCAAAAATAGAGGATGTAGAGATCTCCCAAAATAAGAAACACTTCTAAAAAAATAGACTCACAAAATATTGTACAACTTCACCTTTACAATCAAATGAGCACACGACATCACATCACGTCACCGAACATGACCAAACAGACTGATAGAAATAATACAAGGAGGGGGCCTTACACAACACCCCAAAACATCACAACCTTCTAGAAAGTGTCCATAAGAGCCTCTTGTGGCCAGATTTACCACACTGGTGGTTTAACAAAAACCCCTTCTTCAAAGAGAGTATGAAGGACTTAGAGGCCCTCTTAAACACTATCCATACTAACAAACCTAGACCACTTTCAACTTGGATTAATCAGGTATCTTAATAATCTAAGGTCTCTTTCAACCATCCACGAGCACTCTTCTTCAACAAGAGGATCCAAAAAAACCAATAAAGTAAATGTTGTATACTCATTCTACAAAGATCAAGAAAATATTCCTTGCATTGATCAACTGGAGGATTTTCCAATGGAAAAAAAATTCCAGGTTGCACTTCAGTTGTGCACTAAACCTTAATGGGGGCATACCTTATCAAATAATAGAACCCAGGGACCCAACCAAGCTGGTCCATTTGTAAAAACATTCCACAAAACAGATCCAAACTAATTAATGGAACCACCTTAAAGTTCTCCCGAAATATATATCATTGGAGACTACTAACCGGACCTTCTACCGAGCTTACTGACCAAACACAAACCCAAAACATAGGTCGAACAGGATGGGTTCTTGGACTCATAACATCCCACAACATCAACATTTTCCAAAAATACATAATATACACCATCCCAAACAATTCATCAAGACATCGTGTTTTTCTTTAAAAACATTTCTTTGAAAACCAATAGTTCAGTAGTTAGCGTATCCACCAATGGTTCCCCATGGGCCTCACACATGCATGTTTCTGTGCCACACTAGGCACCCTCCTCATATTCATCCCAAAACTCATCCAGTAATTCCATCATCCATCCATCATCCCATATAACCCAATGCATGTGGTCGCTCATGAAAATTCCAATGGTTAAAATGAAAATTCTTTCCACTTTTCAAAAACAAAACGGTCAACCAACCCATCCTTTTTCTCAAAAATGTTAAAAATGAGATCAAAATCTCAATTCACATCTTAAAAAACTATTCATAAGGACACAACTATTTAGAAAAGAAATCACTTTCAAGTTATTCATATCAATTTGAAATCATATCATCCCATTAAAACATCCTTTTATTGTTTAGAAAACTATATTGGAAACACTTTTGAAAACCAACTTCAATATGGTTCTTGATTTCAAAAGAGGTGTAAGAACACTATTTTCCATTTCAAAATAATTCAAAAAATTTCATTTCCACAATTTCATAAATAAAATCATTCCCTATTTATTTGAAAATCATTTCACAAAAACATTACGCTTCGTAAAACCAAGTCACTTTAAAACCAAAGTTCGATGATTTCAAAACTAAAGCACAAAACAATGCGAGAGGAAACTAGTTTCAGTGGGTGACAAGGACATATGGTTGGCATCCATATTCCATTCACTTCACCATCACATAGAGTGTTCTAGGTAATATCCCTGGCTCAACATGGCTTTCCAGACCCTGCGAGCTCACTGAGACCATTATCCCAACTCTCTTTTCATTTCCCCTAATCATCATCAGACCAACAAAACCAAAAGACATAGATAAATCCCAACTTCCCCTGGCGACTTGAATCCCTACATGAGGTGTGGTGATCAAGCACACTACCCATAATTGTAATTTCATGTCCTGAAAATCTTAACTCCAGACTATCCTAAATATTTCCCAAATAACATGACTCAAATAGAGCGAACCTGCTCTGATACCATTACGTCACGAACCGAATCTGGTCGCCGCAAAAACCGGCACCCGACCCAACCCGTGGAAAGTCCCGAAGGGCCTTCCCGATCCCCATGGGCTAGCACAAGTGCCCGGGTATCAAAAACTGAAAATTGGGAATGATTTACCCAAATTTTTATACATAAAACAACAAATGAATCCAAGAAATCAAATCTGGATTTTTCAAACCAAAACATCTTTTACTAAAATTCAGAACTGAATTAAACAATTATAAATAATGTTTGAACACTATTACAAAGGTAAAAACCCAAGATAATACAGTCCAAGAACCTCCACATGGAAAGAGGCACCGCCCTCAAGCCATTTCCACGACACTGCATCATGATGGACCGCTAAAACCCCGAAACAAATGCATAAAACCTGTACCCAAACCTGTGACATAAAATAAGCAATTCTACTTACACCCAAAGGTGTAAGTAGGGTGTGAGCGAAAGCCCAGTAGGATACCACTACTAAGAGATTCCATATGATAAACATTTCATGACAAAAAGCATTGCATGTTTTGTAAATAAGAAATTCTTGTTACAATTTTCTAAAGGATGCAATAATAAATGAAAACCGTTTTCATGTGGCCAAATTTTAATGGACCAACAATTTTAAAATAAATAACAAAGCTACTAAATTTTCCATCCAACAATACCGTATACCGACGGTAAGTAAAAAGGATCTAATGAGCACAAGTAATAGGAAATAACCCCTAGGCACTAGCTAGCTGTGGGTCCTAGGTACTTTGTATCTCGGTGAGAGTAACCACAAAAAAAAAATATCAGTTCTCGTGCACGAGCCACTAGTATGGATCATACCCATAACCTAGTGGTCCCCAATCATCATCATAATCATTTATTTAGAGTTGTAAGCGTCAATCTTTCTAAATTAAACTAAGGCCAAACCCCACAGATTCACTAGCATACTAGTACACGTCCACCCACCTAGATACCCAGGATTTCCCTTTGTGCTCAAACAAGTTCAACAATCCAAGAAATATATTTTTCACATGAAAATATCACTTCCACATCGCACATTAACTAAACAGCCCCATGTACATCACAGAAGTCACAAATCCCACTTTTCATTCAAATGCATTTTGAAATCAAACATATACCAAAATTGCCTACAACAATTTTCACATTTCTTTAACACTTCCACAAATACTTTAAACAATTTTATAAAACCGTTATATGATATTCAACTCACATAACAGCCCACACACATTTCACATAATACCCTTCTCACCTTCACAATTCATTTTATCAATAAACTCACACGAAACATCCCACACTCGTGTTTCGCTCACAAAACACAATTTATTAAAACATTTCGGAAATTTATAAAACATTTTAAAAATGTTTGACATCTCAAATCACCACTTTACCATTCAAAACCCCACATTAGGAGAACACAATCACCCAAACAGTACATATACACCCTTACCCAACTTTGTTTAACCAAATAAAACATTTGCAATTTTTATAAAACAAACCCAAGAGGTATAACCGTTGTTTGCACACTAAACCCATTTCAAAACCCTCATTAAAAACCAAAATCATACCAATTCCAATCAAAAACATAACTTTCAGACCTAAAACTATTATTAACCCTCCCCCAAGTGGTATAAAAATACATCAAATAATACCACAAAGATACACATGAAAAACACACATTTTCATAAAACACCTTCAAGAAGTACAACACGGTTTTACACCTGTAACTCATTCAAAAACCTCATTTCAAGGCCAACATGAAAATAATTAATTAACAATCTATAATTTTCAGCCCCTTTCAAAACTAATAAATCACTTTCATATGTTATAAAATAAACCCAAACATTACCCCAATAGTCACACATCAAAAGTAACCAATTTCAAGCTAAAATACAACGAAAAATTAAATGTTTAACCAAATCAATCAAAAACATATTTCAAACAAAAAAACAGGTTATAAACATACTTAATTAATAAACCAAACAATCTAACTCATCACGAAATGGTTACACGTGGAATCACCTTACCTTTTGAGTCGAAACCCTCAAAACTTGGTGTGAAACCTTAAGCGCACCACCGCCGCACCACAAGGAATATAAATCCAAACCTAGACCACCAAAAATTGACCCAAAATATACCAAATCAGACCTTATGATCTAATTCCAACTTCTGGACATAAGGAACTTCAAGAAAGAGGAAAACAACTAAAAGAGGATGGAAGGAACCAAGAAGGAATTCCCTTACGTGAAATATCTTGAAGAAATCGGCCCCAATCTAACAAAATATGAATCTCCACGTACCCAAAATTGGTATGGAGGATCGAAGGAGTAATATTAGGTCATGTGGGAACTAAAATGGGGGAAGAATGATGAAAATTGAAGGAGTTATGAAAGATTCATTTTACCTCGTCAAATCTGGTTGTTTTGAGAAAGAGTATGAAAGATTTCCCTACTTCGCAGCTCACCTGAGCTCCAAAATTGCGAAACAGATAATGTGGGAGATCCTTGGGCTATTGGCTTTGAGAGGGAGGTGGAATCATGGGAAAAAAGTAAAAAATGAATGAGATATGAAGAATTTACAAAAAAATATTTAAAGCGGGAAATGGGCCTACGGGCAGGCCCATTACCTAAATCAAAAACCCAAATCCATCATGATTTTGGATTTATATGTGGTCCAAAGGGATATGGTGGTTTTAATATATCAGGTTATTCCAATTTGGAAGTGGAATGGGTTTAAAATAGTAAAAATTTAAGGATTTATAGAAGATACAAAATTAGTTTTTAAATCTGGAATTGGGCTCGCGGTTTAACCCAAATTTTCAAGACCCACCATTTTCACCAAAATGAGTGGTAAACCCCACCAAAAAATCAGGAATGGAAATTAAATGAAATATTAATATATAAAAAATTCATGAGTGGTAAACCCCCCAAAAAAAATCAGTAATGGAAATTTAATGAAATATTAATATATAAAAAAGTCATGTGTGTGACAAAAACTCCATGGTAGTAAGAGCCACTCTCAACTATGGATGATGAGCATCCCAAACAGCCTGTTTTGTTTAGATTTGAGAAATGGAAGGAATTTATTATAATTAATATATATTTGGGGGATTTTTATATTTATTGAAGAATATAATCCTTTTCTATTTATTATGTTCAAACTGGATTGGCGCGCTCACAAATGAAAATTCAATAGAATATAATTCGTCACATCTTTGTGCATTTAATCTTGTTTAATATTCTATGTGATCATGCAATAATCATGAAGACGCATAAAATAATAAAATATGCATAATGTATATAATGAAATCTGTTTGTCCTTGAGCATTCATTAATGATCGATCCATAATAAGTCAATCCTGACCAAGGGAAATACATACCTAGGTAATGACGTGACTAATGTCACATCATTCCCAATACAATGCACTTGGCCCCCATATAGTTTACCACCTCCACTAGGAGGTTTCTACATCTCAGATCATCATTTAATTACAAATATACTCGTAGTAGACGAGGGATTCTAGGGGAAAAATAAATCTTCTTCATTGGACACGTAGGCCCTTATACATATTAGAAATTAAAAGGATGATTCGCAGACCGTCATTTATATAATTAATTATTAGAAACATCACACACATTGAATAGATAATTAAATAAATAAATAAATACCAGACATACATAGTGCGGTCTCTTGCTAAAGACCATTTGGAATAAAATACGAGCAAGAAAATTAAATTTCAATAAATTTAAATAGTGTGAGGGTGTTTTAATAAATTAAATGAATTTTATTAAATTAAAATAATGTATTTATTATTTCTATGTGTTAAATTTAATTTTAATTCTAAAATTTAAAGTAACCCATTAATTTAATTTTAAAATTAAATTAAATTAGAATTTCAGATTAAAATAAATTAAAACCCCCATATTAATTCTAATTAATTAAATTTAAAAAACTAAATTAACTAAAATCAATTAATAGCAAGTTTACCTCTTGTTTGGGAGAAGTCTGGAAGGACTGCAAACCGACGTGGGGTGTTTTCCTAGAGAAGGGCCAATTATGGCATTACTGCGGCGTGACCATGGCATGCCCGAACGGTCCAATGACTCCTACAGGAGAAATAGATTCTGGTGCGGTTTTATGGGAGAGGGAGGAGGCCTAGGAGCATTCCAGCTAGTCGCATGGCCAACAACCCACTACGCCGTCGATCCGGCGTTTTAGTGGCCCGGTCCGGCATGACCAAGACCGGCGACGACCTGGTATAGCGCTGCCAGGATCAGTGGCGGCCGGTGTGGGGGTCAGCTTGCATAAGAAAGAGGAATAGTCGGGGTTTGGGAGGGTCGTGGCGTGGTGGTCTAGCGGTGCTCAGGGCGGCGCGACTAGGTGGACAGGCGGGGCTCGGGGTGGTGTGACCAGGTGGTCCGGCACGGCTTGGGGCGGCCTGACCAAGAGGTCCGGTGTGGATCGGTCTGAGGTGGTGCGATGGTCCAATGGAGCTCAAGATGGTGGTCCGACGGATTGGAATGGGGTGGGGTGCCTCTTGGGTTCCTACACCAAGGGGGAGTTTCACCCCTCTGCACCGTGTGAATGAGGATACCCCAAAGGGTTCTTCTATTTTTTCATTTTTTTTATTTTGTCCTTAGAAAATATGCCACCCATTTTTTAAATAAAAGGAAGGAGACCCCATTTTGGGGTCTTGGTCTTCCATTAATTTTTTTTGAAAATAAATGGAAGAATGCCCCCTTTTGGGGTCTTGGTCTCCCTCCCCCTTTTTTACTGAAAAAATATTTTCCACACACCTTTGTGGAAAATATTTTATAATATAATATAATATTATATTTTATAATAATAAAATATTACATTTAATTTCATCTCAATAATGATTGAGATTAACATCAAATGAAAAAAAATAAACTATGACGTCGATCTGATTAATTTTTCTCAATTATCATTGAATGATCATTTGAAAAAGAAGCGATACGCGGTCAGATCTGAATGAACCATTTTAACACCCCTCACATAAATTTAATTCATTATATTTTTGTTGACTCAATAAAACCTTTTTATCCCTCTAATACAACTGTTAGGTAACGGGACGACGCAGCAGAAGCCGATGGGCCGGGAATTTGAAAATTTCTACATCACCGAAGTGACATAACCCTATAAACATCGGTGATCTTGTCTCAGTTTCGTCTGAAGATCTCCAAATGATTATGTAGAGCACAAGAAAAACTGAACATGTACCTATATCAGATTTGACACGTGAAAGTCCGCCATAGGACACTGGTGATGGTTACTTTAAGACTCTGACGTAGAAGCCCTCTAGATCATCCACACAAGCCTCTCAAATCTTCTCCCGTTCTATTCGTCGAGATTCGGGTGCTAGTATAAATCTTCAACGCTCACTTCTGTGCAGCAATGATCCCCGCAAGGCATGATCCTTCAATCTATGATGGATGAACTTGAAGATCACCATACACTTGAGAGACTCTCTCTCTAGATTCTAGGAGGAGAGTGAAGCTCTCATTCCCAACACATGAATAAGTAACATGGGAGAGACTCTCTCTCACTTATTTATGGAGTGTTTAAAACACGCGGTATGGATTTCCGGCCCCTGTGTAATAAACGTCTACTATATATGTGTTATAAATAATTATTTATGTCAAATAAAATTATTCCATAACTAATATTTATAATTTATCATGTACTTGTAATATATAAATATATTTATGTTATAAATTTGAGTCCATAACTCAAATGACACCTCCTCCCAATATTAAATGAACCTGGGATATTAAAATACATTCGAATAATATTAATAATTTTTATTATATATAACTAGAAAATATATGTTAAATAAATTCAACTAATTATTATAAACATGAATAATTAATGAATTTATTAATTCTTTGGTGATCCATAGAACTTGGATAGTGCTCGGACACTTTGTCAGGCCCCACCAAGTTCTATATTCATATTCCCAAAATATGGTAGATTCTCAAGGTGATGTTGTGTGGGACACTCTAGGCCCTTACCTTAATAGTAGTGAATAATATTCATTGACCTATTGTGGGGTCTAACAACCCATCGCGACCCCTATAGAGATAAGGAAAAGTCAAAGAAACAGTTGCTTTCCTACGAACACGGTATGTGTAATATAATCCCTTCGTCATTGATATCTTAATAAAGTAGAATGCACACTAGTGTAACCATTCTTTATTTTTTGTTATTTTATTTGGTGAATTGTTCGGACGGTATTACCTTCCACTATCATGGCCATGGATTTAATGAAGGTGCAACCAACATAATCAACCAGGACCAAGATATCTCTTCCTGAACCCGGAACTTAAAAATCCTTTATCTATCATTCAATCAATGTCATTCCATTAATGAAGCACTAGATACAAACTACCTCTCCAAAACTTTGTTTCCATGGTTTTTTGCCTTGCATAAAATGTACATAATTAAATGAAATCAATTGAAAATGATCTCAATTCAAAAGACGATTACACATGCCTGTATATTAGAATGACCAATTACCCCTCAAACATGTGGTGTTCCTATTTTGCAGGTTTGTCCCCATGATCTCAGCTACTAGAGATCATCAATTGAAAACATCATGAGAAGAAGTGTCAATGCTTTTGAGCCCCTAGCATCTGATGGTCACACATCATCTGTGTCCTTTTAGAATGATGTAACTGGACCATAGGATGTTACATTATGATTACTGTCATGGCATCTTAGGGTTCTCATTATAGCCTGGGATCTACTACAACCCTTTGATGTGACATGTAATCTTAAGAAATTTCCATAAAAAAAGTGGATGCCGAAGTATCTTAAATATTATGGCATGATAAATACTTGTATTATATCAAACTAAATACATGTAGTGGTAACCAAAGTAAAAAAACAAGTTGGGTCTAGCGAACCCACTTTCAACAAAATTTCTTATATAAAATCAATTTATCAGGATTGAGGTAGAAATAAAAAATCATGTGTTAATTAAAATTACCTATTCTTTGGGTGTCTTTTTTTGGTTTTAACTAAAGGCCTTCCATATTTGGAATTATGTCCAAATTAAGGATTATATTATGATATTGGAGAATTAGGGAATTAAATTTTTTAGGTATTGGTCGATTCAAATGGTTTAATATGTGTTAATATGTGGAGGGGGTGAATTCCATTTCATAATGGAGGAGTAGTGTAATTCTTGTAAATGGACCAATGTATTCACTGTTGGGTGGTCTCCATTACCTAATGTGGCATAAAAATAGTATAATAATGGTGTTTTGGGATGTCTTGATAGATAAATAAATCAATATATCAAAAAAATACATTTTCATCAAGTTATTATTGATACTTATGGTTCTCTAAATTTTACCTCTATTGTTTTTACCAATGTAACGTGTATCTTTCTATTTACTTAAGAAATTTATACTTTAAAATTTTAATAAAAAATTTAATAATTATTCAATTTTGACCCACATATTCTAAATATTAATTTAAATTGATTGAATACAAATCTTATGTGTGTGTTTAATTAATTTTTATAAAAATAAATGAAATGCCAAAACCCTGTTTTAACTGGATTCATAATAATTAATTTTTACTATTTTCACTAACAATTATGGTTTAAAATTATTTTGACTATATTATATAATATATATAATGTTTATTTAAAATTTAGAACCCAGTTTTAAAAATTAAAATAACAAAAGTGGAAAAATTTAAATTTAAATTAATCTTGTAAATGCCAGTAGAAATTGGGATTCTGAAGTGAACATATTAAAAAGTTTCCATTGTTTTCATATAGTCTTTAAATATGAAATTAATTTAAATGACATAAATTGGATTAAAATATGTGTAATTTAAATAATTATACTTTAAAAACACTATAAATATAATTTAACTATATAAATAAATTAGATAAAAATGTAGTTTTAAATTAAAATTTAGTATTTTTCACTATTTATAAAAAAAATGAATCTTTTTTGAAAAAACAAAAATTTAATCCTAAAATTATATTTATATTGTTATTTAAAATATTAATCAAAACTGATTTGTTTAATTTATTTATATAAAACACCATTTAAAGATTAAATTTTATTTATAAAATGATTTCCTTTTAATTTCTAGTGGGTTTTATTTTAAAAACTAATTAATTGGTCACCAATTAATTAATTACATAAATATTTATAAACAATATATTCATAATTTATTTTATCCCATTCATACCCTACATTTCAATTTATAGTAGATTATTATCACAATAATATAATATCAAAATTTGTTTAAAATCGGTGTTGCGTGTTGCACAAGTTAAACTCAAAATTCTATATATGTAAAGAAAACATTAGTATTGTATGTAACACAATATAAACACATAAGTGTTTCTAATATGAGAAAAACATAGTATTACATGAAATTCAATCTAAAAATAGTGGTTCTAATAACACAACCTTAACTTTTTATTCAGATAGAGAAAAACATATCTTTGTGTAGTATTTAACATAAGACTATAAATAATTATAATTTATTAAAAAAATTAATCCATAAAAACTTTGGGTGTTATAGTAGGATTTTGAAATATTGTTGAAAATATTGACATTTTTATAAATATTTAAAATACTATTTTTATTGGAAAATATTTTTTCATTTAAAGTATTTATAATATTAAATTCTATTTTAGATTAGTTTTGAATTTTCATTAGTTCCTTTTGATTTAGAATAATCTAATTACAATTTTTGAAATGGATTTTATGTTTAATTGGTGACCCTTTAACTAACATTTTTCTTGTAATTGATTACAAATATTTATTAAATAAATAATTTTTCTTATAAAATATTGATTATTTTTATGTATGATATTCATAAGGGATTATGTACTTAGAATATATGTCACTCTAAAAGGTCATAGTACTTTTCTACTATAATGAGAACCTTGAGGAGTCATGAAATTATACTTAACTCGTGTTCTATCGATGGCTGATTTTGTATGAGCTATATATTATATAGTATATTGGGGGTAAGGGACTCATAAGACATTGAGAAAACTTCTCATGGTGTTTTTCCATGGTAAAATCTAAGACAGTAGGTTATGAGAACATGTTTGTTAATTGGAAAGACACATTTATATTTTACATTTGATCCATATATATGGATATATTTGTAGTGATCCTATTACTTTATGATTATTATTAATATATATCTTGAATCATGTAATTTCTTTTACTATCAAAAACCCTGATAAAATATTTTCATGGAGAAGTATGATACACCAGGTTCTTCCTAAATGATATAACATTAATAGATAATGAGAGAGTGGATTTATCCATTATATACTATAATGGAAATTGATATATCAATGTAACATCCCAATATTTTTTGGTTAGTTTGTTTTAAAATTTAATATCATCGATTGATTATTTTACCTGCAACACAGAGTTTAAAACCGTAATATACTATTAAATGTGACCATTAGAATAGTAATGTGCCCCATAGGAATATTAATCCATAAAATGGAATAGTAACCTCTCCTATGAAAGTATATATAAAATTTTGGTATCTTATGAATGAAAATATAATACATTTATATCATATAATAAGTTAATAAATGTTTTAAAAATGATAGATTAAGTGTTGGTAATTTTTTAAAAAATAAATAATTATTTACAACTCTATAATTTATATAATTATTTAAAAGAAAATTTATTTTCATATAATATATAAAAAAATTAATATTTTTTTATTATTGTTATATGATAATTTCATGAGCCCTTGATTTATTTTTGAATGTGGAATTAATTTAGTTATAATTTTAAAAATTGGTATTTTTTATTAAATGATGGGTTTAATTAAAAATTAAATTTATAATATTTAGAAAGTTCTTTTAATAAAACATAGTTCATTTTTTAATAATACACCTCTAAAATTCATTAGGGTAAATTTTACTGTTTTTTCAAAAATAGTTTATTTTTTGTGAATAGTCTGTTAATTTATGATATATATATACATTATAAGATAAACACACTATTTATTGAGTAATTTATAATTTAAGTATCATGATATATAAATATACATCTCTATTTTCTGTTTATTTTCAGGGTAATAAATGCTATTCATACTCTTGGACCAAAATAAAAAATAATAATGAAAAAAATAATAAAAAAACACTGCATTTCATCCACTATAAATAACACCCCTCACCAATTCCTATCAACACATCTCTGAAGCCTTTAAGAGTGTCCAATTTCTACAAAATACTTCTCCCAAACCTCACAACTAAATTATGTTATTTCTGGTCTCACCCACAAAAACAATTTCAATGTTCCTTAAAGAGGTCCTCAAGGATAGGGTTTCAAGAGATAAAATCCCCTTTCGTTCTTTTAATTTTCATTTAACTTATTTTATTTTATTATCCTTCCCTCACCTACCCAATAGAAAGTTTAATGATGAATCTAGTATATTTTATTTATGGGAATTTTATTTTTTTATTTATATATCAACCAACGATTCTCTTTTGTTCCCCTTTTTTATTCTAAAAATGAAAGCATCGTCCGTTAGGTGCTGATTTACCTCCTTGATTGAAGAAAAGTTTGTGTTATTCAATAATTACTTAATGTTGGGTATTAATACTATTTTTAAGTTTAAAATATAATTTACTATATTTTATTTCAATTATTTTATGTTCCTTAAATAGTATATACATAAAATATTAATTCATCAGACGAAACTTGTTTGTGGTCGTCAAACAAATGCCAAAAGAATCTAAATTGTTATCATTAGAACTTTATCTAATAAATAATCCACATATATTGAGAGAAAATTATATTTAAGGCCATTCATTACCCTTAAAGTTCACAAATAACGCATAATTTCTATTTTATATAACTATTTCTATTTTACATGCTCTTGTGTACATGTATTCAAGTAGACCAATCAGAAAAGCCAAGGAAACAGACACTCTCAAATGATTAAATGGAATCTTATAGCTCATCTAAAAGGCCATAAAGGAACTTAATAAAATTATACTAAATAAAATAAATGTTTAAAAGGTTCTAAATTATATTATTATTGAATCTATTTTCATTATCTAGGACATTAAGTACAAGTCCATAATACATTCAGACATAAGGTATGAGATTCTTCTTGAACCTCTATTTTTCATTCTAGTTACGCTTTCTCTATCTTTACCCCAATTTAGTTCTTAATTATTCTTAGATAATCATCCTATTTTTTGTGTCTATTTAGAACATTTTTACCTATCTCAATTATTATTTCTATTATGAATAAATACATGTTTAATAAGGTTCCCCTCCCAATTCCTCCCGTAAAGAAAAACCTATTAAAGTGAACTTTCAAATTTCTTACAAATTTTCAAGTACTAACCACAATATATTTTATTGAATTTTTATTTTAAAAAATAAATATTTTTATTATGAACAAATATCATATAGCATTTTTGGTGTTTAGGTAAACTATTAATCCTTTGTCCTTGTTAATGAATATTCTATATTTTCTCTTAAACCACACTAATTTGGCACATTTCTAAAGTTTCTTAAAACCCCTTATTACATTGTTTCACCTAATTTAGACATAATTTATGAATAAAACATAATTTCATTCTCAATAACATTTATTTTATAGGAAATACATGTTTACAATCAAATTGAATGACAAATACTGATAATTTTTTCAAAATAACTATTATTTCAAAACATAAAAGAGAATTTCCCTCAAGAATTTTTTGATGGTTTTATTTGAGTATTTTCATATAATAAAAAACTTCTATTGGATTTTATAATTGATTTGGATTTATCTTATATGATGTCATCTACCAAATTTTATTAATTGAGTATTGATCAATTTGAATATGGATGCGCTATCTTAATATAATTCGCCATATTACACATAATGGTTAGTGATAATGTTTAATGATTGGGTAATGTTATTTAAATTTCATATGAATATGTTTTTTATTTTTCAATACATTCATATGAGTAATTACATGGACTTAGTAAGTGATATATAGGGCCCTCTATAGCCCCTTGATGAATCGGTATGTCCCATGAGACATACTAGATTGGGATTTGGCTGAGACGTTAACTAATTATTTTTAGATGTCGTGGTAGAGGAAATGATAGTATGTTTAGAGGTCTAGCATTATGCATTACAATATTATAATTTTAGTAATGTATAGTCTATGTAATTATTGTAAAATTAGAATATCCATGGATAAGTTTCATTCTCACATTATAATTTATATTGAATTATTTAATAAACTTTTATTCCTGTAATATTATGTTCAATTTTATGTTTTAATGAAATTGGTTATTACAAAATCACCATGCCTTATTTCTTATGTTTATGATAGCTTTGGATGTATTTCATAACATTATTAAGCATCTGATATCACCCCATTCTTATTTATTATTTTTTCCCTTAGATGAAAATACGTATATTATTAATGGATTGAAAGGATAATCTTGGATTTTAAGGATGCTTGCAATGGAGTTGATGTGTAGTTCTTCATTTCATGTTGTAATGTAAAATAATGTTTGTATCTTGTATTTTCAAATATTATAAACTCATAACTTTCGAATTTTACATACATGTTTATTATAGAAATGTAATAAAGTAAAGCACTGAATATGAACTACTGGGGTCAGTGTCGTTACAGTTTGTTTCAGAGGAATTTCTATAGAATCCAAAGAAACTATATTCAGAAAAAAAATAGATTATAAAACATAAAACTAGGATAGAAATTGAGGATAACTATAGATCAACATCTTATAATTTTGGTAAGGTATATATTGTGTTTGTATTCATAGAAATACATCCATATTTAGACACTATAAGTGGACATGCTTCTGAAACAGATGTACCAAGGGGTAACAATTTTAACAAGGTGTATCGAGACTGAATCATCCCCACTTGGTACCTAAAAATGGGCTTTAGTACGAAGAATTTTTACACTCATGTGAGGTATTAATAAGATAATATATATTTTCGTTAAAAACCATTATAAATTATTTAAAGGTATACATATCCCCAAAAAAACCATGATTAATGGACTACTTTTACAAAAGTTTTCAATATATGTTATGTGTTTTTATAATTCAAAATTATTCATTATAATTCATAACATAATTTGTTGTATTCAAAATCTATTCGTATCTAATACCCCCCCCACTTTTAAATTGGTTATTTATTCATGAAATAAATATAAAATACAAAGGAAACATGCATTTTTTAAACAATCATGATTAATGAGAAGAAAAAATATCTCATTTAATGACCAATGTCTGGTATGATACAATTGATTAAAATATTTTATATGATTTCTACTATTACAAGTTCAAAATACCGAAAATACACATAAATATTCATGGGAAAGAACTCATGAGTTATCCATATTACTTATGTATTCTACTATATATATTTTTTTATGGATGATAACATGATTCTAACACAAAGTCCTGATCATTTACTTAGAATATTAAGTATTCTTCTGGCCATAACTACATATATATTCTTCATAATGTTTAAATTTCCTATGATATTAAATCAAGTGTGTGTTACAGTATTTTTTATCATAAAGTCAATTTTTTTTATGATGATGATATCTTAAAAATATTAACTTCCAACTACATTACTAAATTAGTCTTTTTAATATTTAATAAGATAAAATTATAAATCCCATAAAAGGATATTTTTTTTAGTTTATCTTGTATTTAGATATTTGTGAGTTTTCATTCTATTCAAGGGATGCTTTATCTTTTATTATGGGTAGATATTATTATAATTGTGGGTATTTAACAAAATTGTATTGGGAAATTAGATTCTTCTCCTAGAAAATAATTGGTGGAGTAATGGATTTCAGGTCTTCTAATGATGTTGACTTCTCTCTGTTGAAGCTTCTTAGAATGGGTTAATGTCTCTGATCAAGGAAATTAAATATGGTATCACCTTCAACTACCCATTATTGGTATCTGTATAGTTGAACATTAAAACCAACAACCACGAACTATTTACATTTAGTTAAAAAATTACAATATTCAATCTATCTTCATATAATGTTTTGATTCAATTTCATGCTCCCACAACTTATGATGTCTTAGGAAGTGGTAGATGGCTCTCTATTGAATCTTTTTAGCATGGGTGAATGTCCCAAATTAGGGAAATAAAATCAGCATGCTCCTCCTCTAACCAGAAAATGTTATTTATTCAAGGAAGCTTTAAAAATACCAATATAGCACTCTTGACATTGTTTGAAGAATTCAGACATTCAGATAAATGGGAAATTACACTTCTATCTAATTCTTTGGTGTAGGGTCAAAATGGTGTTGATTTTGAAACTACTTCGATTCCATCAATGATGTAAGTCCTGTTTCCAATTACATTTTCTAGAAATTTTCTTTCATTATATAAACATGAAATCTCTTATGTTATTTCCATTATGAGTTCTGGTGGAGTTGATTGGAAATTAACTGGAATAGATATATGGTCAGAATGAACATATAATGATTTATATCCAAGGTATCTTAAGTCATGGAGATTGTAAGTATTTAAATACGAGGATTGTCATACTATTGACTACCATGTTCCCGTCAACATTATTTTGGTGATCGATACCTCATTAATTATCAAGTTAATAAAATTAACTTCTAGATTTATATATCCTTTAGTGTGGATTTTTTGAAGCTACTAATTCTAAATTTTATTCACCTCTAATGATAAGATGATTTCAGATGTAATAAAAAAATGTCTATTTATTTATGTTTTTTACCATAATAGTATATTAATATTCCATCATTATGATCATAGGAGTACACGACAAACTCTTTCCGTCATATATTCCATGTAGTATGTTATTTTCAATTAAAGAACTTGTTTATTTCGTTTTTAGATTATAAAATATCCTTTAGTATGCATCTTACCCACTCTTTTCTTGATTTTGGACCATAGATATCAACCCAAAAGCTTTATTTGTGTCTCGGTTTGCATCCTCCAATCCATTTTTCATCTCAAATACCAATTATCATTCTAATCCACCACATTTAATGCGATTAGGTTTCACACTAATCCTCACTCAAACATCATCACAAAACCATCCCATCCAATCAAAATCAATAAACATTGTTACTTACTCAATGTTTTGTTTCATCGTTTATCATAATTTTTTCACTCACATCAACTTATGCATCCACCTCCTCCATATGTTTCATTTCTGTCTCTAATCTCTATCTCTTCCATTTCATCATGTTCCATATCTTTCACCATTAGTCTTTACTATATTTCTTTTTTTCATGTGTGTCCCACTCACTTCATTATCATCATTTTATTCTAAAAATTATATTCTGTAATTTGACATTAATATTTTTTTATGATGCAGAACAATATGATTTGAATGAAAATTTAATATTCCCATCTGTTTTCATGGGAAGAGTACTTTTTTATCACTGAAATAATGTAGTAGAATTTATTTTATAAAATATCTGTTATTTAAGGATTTATAAATGTTTTTTTGGGAAAGGGACCATGTTTCATGGTCGAACTACTAATAATTGGTATTTATTTATAACATTAATGTGTTTCATGTGCCTAGTGATTTATAAAAATATAATTTTAAAGAGTGGACATAGGGTTAATTCATAATATTATAAATGATTAAGGGTTTGTGTGAAAAATTTTAACCATAAACCTACCATAATAAATATTTATTTATATCTAATTATATCAAAATATGTCACATTCTTAAAGAGGCCGCTTGGGTGTGAATAATGGATAACTGAGATATCTAGATATATATAACTTGAAATATATCTAGAGATATATTTATGTAATGAATGAAACATTTATAATTGAAATTTCTTTTGTGGATAAATTTAATTCCCTATTATGATTTAATATATTGATAAGAATCATAAATATTCATAATATAATCACTGACCAATGATCATAAGATTATTATAAATATATATTCTTGAAAAATATAATTGACACAGCCAAAGGAAGTGATGGAATCCACCAACAAGATTATACCAAATGAATCCCATTTATTTGTGATTATTAGGGACATAGACTCAATGATCTTCTCCCTTAACCAATACCAAGGCCATATCCAACAACATATGCATAATTGAAACCATTTTCTAGAAACTTTCATACTCCTCAAGATAATATCCCAAGTCATCTATGGAAAACTACCCCAAAAAAGGTATAACCATCATGCATCAATCACTTTGGGAATTTTTTGTTATAATAAAGGGTTATGTATAAATTCCATATTAGTATGAATATCTTATTCTATAAAATAATGAATATATTTTCATTTTATTAATTTTTCTTTATATAATATTTTTATTTTGATATAATAAAACAAAAATTATATATTTTGGTAATATTCAAATTCAACTAATTAATTTATTTTGATAATTTATTTTATTTTTAAAATAAATATTATTTTAATAGAATATTATTATTAAAATAGTTTAAATAAATATAAATGATAACATATTTTTTATAAAGATAAATATAAATTTTAGAAGGGTATAAATATTTATATTAAAAAAAATTTCTCAATAAATGAATATCATTGTTTGAAAATCCCAAATTAACATATTTAGTAAAATATTTGGATAAAATAAATATTTTTTTTAAATCATAACATCAAAATTATCCAATAGTGAAATTTTCATAATTTTCTAAAACAATCAAATTTTCTGTTAAAAAATAAATATGGTATAAATATTTGTTAAGTGTTAAGACATCATAATGACTCAAAAATAATATAATTAATATATTAAATTTTATCCAAGACCAAATATATTTTTATCCTTTAAGATAATATGATTTTATGTTTAATTTATAGATTTTTTGAATCCTTTATGATTACTCCAAAACCTATAATATATATTATGGTTCTAAAACCATTTATTTAAGGACATAACTCACTTCCACATTAGTAAAGGTAATATTTTAATAAGTTATGCCCATATAAGTATATAATAATTAAAACCACCCCTGTATTTTAGAATCCATGAGAGAAATGATGGGTATGGTTTGTGGTATTGATTATTTTTTTCCATTGAGTCCAAAAACTATGTTTGAAAAATAATAAAGAAATACCCTCTTTTTCCTAAATAAATCCACCCACGATTTCCATTATATTCACTGAAACCTAGGATTATCTCTTTAATCTAACCAATATTCTCAATTGTTCTCCCAAGGTCCCCCCAAGCTCTCAAAAATATCTTTCTAAACTATTGGAACTGGCCTCTAAAGGTAATGGATATCCCACTCTTCTTTTTATTAAAGCAACTCTATTATGTTATGACTCTTAAATTCCATATTTTCTTATTTTGGGTTTGTTTTTATACAGCACTATTACTTACCTTTTTATTTACATAATATTATATACCATTTTTTCTCTCATTATTCCCTCGCATGAACCATTATGTACACCTATTACCATAAGGAAATTTAGTAAGGAATCTCTCCTCTTTATTCAATAATATTATTCATTTAATGACATTTATTTCCAATTAAAAGCATTTTAATATTATTTACAAATCCATACTATTGTCCATTTGGTTTAAAAAAATTATATTACCCTTTAACTCTCCTTAAACCATTTTTATTAATCTTTGAGCACTCTCGTTATGTTGTCAAAATTTTACTATGTTTTTTTCATTCCAAACAATTTTGTAGTGAATAACTGTATCCAATTACTATCAAGGGTGTTCACCTTTATGAACATATAAATATTTAATTTTTTAGTTAAATTTATTTATTCCAAACTCCTTGATCATTGAAAAAATATGATGATAAATCACTCCATTTTGTATGATCTACGTGATACATTTATTCATGTGAATGAAATGAAAGTGACTGGTGACATTAGAATTATATAGCACATCAATGAAAAATATAATGTTTTATTCTCATGATACATCCTGAAAGGGATTAAAGGGTGAAGTAAATCTATCATGGAATGTTTTTAATCTAGATGTCTGGGTCGTTATCCTTGACCCATATTTATGATTCCATGTTTTATGTTGTTTCCACATTTCCATATTTCCTTTATGTTATCATGATTTATCATGCCTCATTGTCTATTCTCAAGTTTATCGCACATTTTTATTCGATTGAAATTACTATTATCTTACATGTAATATATTCATTTTGTTATTCCATGTTTATTCCCTTATTGGGCTTTATATATTACCCTTATCTTATGTATATCCCCAGGTTTTCCCATGAAATTTAATGTAAGAAGAAATATTATGATCATGTTTAATAAATTTTCAATAATGGTGATGTACCCCCTATTTTAATTTTTTATGTAATGTATCTAATTATAAAATAAATTAAACTCCTCTATCATTTTGTTTGTATTTTGTTTAATATTAAGTAATAAATCATGAAATAAGGTGTATTAAAGAGCGTTTTTTCCATAATTTGTATCAAATGAAAGTTTATTTATTATTGGGATTAGTATTTGAAAACTCTAGTGAAATCATTTTGGATAAAGATAAATATGAGAATACATCCATAAATTTTGGTAAATTATATATTAAGTGGTTTCTAATAAAATACATCCCTTCTCGGATACAACAATTGGATGTTGATCAAGTAGATAAGTACCTATGGGTAAAACCTAAAAACACCACATTGAGCAAGACTCGATTGGGAACTAGTGCTCCAAAATGGTCTTAGATGCACACCTAGGTTGGCACTTCCAAGGGATATGAATTTTTAAATTCATAATTTCATTATGAATAATTATTAATGGAACAAAAATTTCCATAAGTTTCTATATTAGTAAATAGATAATGGATAAAAAAGCATGAATCCAAGAAATTCACAAGTTAATGAATAAATTTCATATATAAGTTATCCAGTTAATGTAATTGGATTCCAATATATGAATTTAATAGTTTAGAAATACTTGACTATGATTTTCCATTAATTCTAGATAATACCCACAAATAGGAGTAAATGAGTAAAAAAAGAAATGTGAAGGGAAATGTGATGACAAACCAAATGAGAAACCCAATACAATGATATAAGTAATCACAATCATAGTGTTGATACTATCTCATTTGACTAAATTAATGAATATGATCATTAATTGAGATGAAAATCAAAATCCCCATAATAGAGAAGAAGATTCTATTGGGAATTTTATGTAAAAAAGGAATTTAACATTCAATGGATCTTTTGATCCATTAATTACTGAACAATGGATCAACTATATTGATAAGATATTCCACCATAGAAAAAAAATATTATGAGCAATGTAAAATGGGGGTACAAGGAAATTAAGGGGGCCTATATAAGTGAACACCTAATGAATCTCTAAATACAATATCATTACCCCAAAGGAAAGGGAACCTATTTTGTAAACTCAAAAGAGGGGACCTCCTGGGATGCCTCTGAAGTAAAAAAAATTTCTATCAGATTACCTTATTTCCATGTATGGGAAATATCAATGTTTTTTTAGAAGATGATATTTTCATTTACGAATCAAGTAAGTGATATCCCAAGTATTTGAAGAATTAAATTTCAAGGATCTCCATATATTATTTGAATCTATATCCATATAATCAAGAGGGAGTGGTTTCGAATTGTACATATCAAGACCATTAATTAGAGAATCTGATTTGTCCCTAAGAGAATCTACATCCCCATCGAAAGAACTGAAGGAGTGTAACATTGATCCCCTAGAGTCATGAACCACAACCCTCCCCACATCCATACTTGATTGCATGAACCATCCGTATTTAATTTCAGACAATGTAAAGGTGGAATACATCTCCCCCAATGACCCACCATCATTGTTCTGGGAAAGATGTGGGGATTCCATTTGACAGTTAGAAACCATAGAGAGGGAGCTTCCTCCCACAAGTCCATAAGACATGCAATATCAGTTCCTATGATTTTGGTACTCACCATAAGAGAAGTCTCTAAAGGGTGCCTTCTATCGACCTTGGTTCTTTGGCTACCACACACTCTAGTAGCCCACCACAAGGAGGATATATTGATCCCTCTCCTCAATTTTGTTGTTGCGAGTGCCTCTAAACCACAACTAAAGAAACTCTTCAAGGTAATCCACTGGCACATTGAACCAAATGTATTCTCCAATCCCCCTGGCCTACTCACATTCATAAAAGAGGTGGATCAATGTATCTTCTTTATGGTTACTTATATAAAAGAATCTAGAAGCAAAGTGGAAAACCTTTCATTTCATTGTTGAATCAATACGATGAAACGACTTCAAAATACTCCAAATCTCGATGTACAATTTAGATGGGATATCCATACACCAGATAATTAAATCCCACTCATCGATACATTTCTATTGGTGTGACACCTATCTCTAATCCTTGGTGAAGAATATTATGGAGGTTGATCCCATGAAGACCTAGGAATAATGGGTCTCTTTCAGCCTAATATCTTCAGATATTTTTTTCTAGGACGGATCTAGTATTACATGGAAGAATGTGGGGAAGTCATCACCCTTCATGAAAGTAATATCATGAGTATTACATCCTGGATAGAATAAAAATTTTCTAATCTGTAGTGTAAATTGGTCAAGAATACAGATCCTGATGAAGATATCAAAGAAATGGTTTTGAAAAATTCCATAAAATGTTTTTAAAAAAATATTTTATTCAAACTCTCTAACATAAAATGGAATTATATTTACCATGCAGTAAGAAAAAATAAAACTAATCTGTCAGGGAATATGAAGAAATCATTACAAGGATTGAATGATTTGCCTCCTCATTTGTCGTTTCCCTTCAAAAAAATGTTTACCACTTCATTGGTGAGCTAAAACCTACTCTATAAGATGACATGGCAATCCAAAATAATGATAGTTAAGAATAAATTTTTTGGTGTGGCCAAAATGTAAAACTAGAGATTGTCAAATATCAATGGTCTCATGGGGATAATAAGGGGACCATAAAGGAAAATTTTTCTAGTGTGATAGAAAAATGTAAAAGTGGTTTGAAATTACAATATCCCACTTGTAAAATGAATGGAAAGATGTGTCATCTAAATTTCATAAGGGGGATGCAGAAATAATTTAGGTGCAGGAAAGAAGGGAACCTATGTAGTGATTGCTGACTGTGGAAAACTACTTGTATAATAGAAGAGAGTAATTCTCTACTCAACCCCCAACATATCATTCATTGTTTTAACTGCAAGTAACGTGGTCGCATTGAAATAAATTGCGCAAATAGAATGGTGGTTAGATGCAATCTCCACCAAAAACCTCCATTGTAGTAAGGGGATATTATCCATCATAAACACTAATGTGGATCCTAAAAACAAAGTGATTATATAATGATAGTTATTCATTCATGAATATATAATATACTTTCAATTATTTGTTCTATTCATTCCATTATATCATGTAAGTTTACTAGAACAATTAAAACACCAAAATAAAACATGAAAGTGTAGCTATTGGTGAAGTAAAAAAATGGGGCAGTTACTGCTTCCAATGTATATAAATCCTCCCCCATTAAATATTTTTTTGATAAACGTCTCATCAAAATTTGTGAAACTCCCTTTTGTGTAATTTGATTCAATTTTTGGTATGGATTGTATTTTCTTATATATAGCCCACATCAATTGTCTTTATATATAAATGACACTCTATATCATGAATTATTCCCTGATTCTATACAAGTAAAAAGAAGTTGTTAAATATTTTTGACCACCAAAAACACAATCATGGAAATTATTTCCAAATAATAAAATGTATCAACCTCAAATTAATGAGTTTAGGAAAAATATCATCCTCAAAGTCATTTCCACTATGAAGGAATATGTTAATTTGTTTCGTAAATAATTTCATAGACTTCCTCCTAGCTGAGAGGTTGAATTTCAAATTGATCTTATAACTGAGTAAATTCTATAATCCAAGAATCTATATAGAATGGTTGTTGTGTAACTTCCTAAGATGAGTAAACAATTACAGAAGAATCTGGATAAATGGTTCATAAACCCAAGTACGTCAACATGTTGTGCACCATTCTTATTTTCTTAAGAATATGGATTGGTCAATGTCCCTTTTCGTTGATTATCACCATCTCAATAATATTAAAATAAAGAACAATTATCCTCTTCCATAGAATCATTAATTTCATGATCCGCACCGTGGATCCCAATACTTCTCAATGATGGATCATTAGTCAGGGTATTATCACATATGGTTAACTAAAGAGGATATCCCCATGATTTCTTTCTGAACAAGGTATAGGAACTATGAGTTCATAACAATTTTTTTCGAACTCATTAATGCTCCAGTAATATTTATGGACTTGATTACTAGTGGGATTAGAGATTTCCAAATCAAATTTAGAGGAGTATTGGTAGATGATATTCCAATATAAACCAAAACTTTGGTGGAGTGAGTGGATAATCCTAGCCTCGTGTTAAAAAACATTTCAAATAATAATATTTATGAAAAGTACAAAAATGTGAGTTATTGTTGAAGGAAGGATCACTCTTGGGGATATTATCACAAGTAATGGGATATCTGTGGACCCTTAAAAAATTGTCAATTGAAGTATGTTTGAGGCTAACATATAAATAGAAATTTATAGTTTTCTTAGATTATTTAAGTACTATAATGTATTTTTGAGAAATTTTTCATTATAGTAGAACCCTCAAAACAAGTTAACAGAGATAAATGTCAAATATTTTTTGGAATCATTAATGGAAATAAATAATCAGGGTGTCAAAATAATAAGATTATCACTACACATGTACCTCCACTATCCGAAAGTGGAGAAAATTTCATGATATACATTGACTCTATGAAGAAGGTCATGGGTTGAGTGTTAATACAGAATGGAAATGTGATAGCCTATGCTTCAATGAAATTGAATGTTTATTAACAGAACTACTCAATACATGATCAGGAGTTGGTTATAGTGATATTGACATTAAAATCATATTATATTTTTCTATTTTGGGGGATGTGTGAAATTTATACACATCAAAAGAGTCTCATGAATATATTGAAACAAAAAGAGTATAAGGTTCTCTATATAAAAATGATTTTTCAATTTTATCTTTGATGATAATTGAGAGGGATCCAGTCTTCATATACATGAACATGATGGACATGAGAATCATAAAGGAATGAACATCATCAATCCCTTCACAAGTGATTTCATAACCATCCCTTCAAGATATGGTAAAGTATGTTCATTTAAATGATGTGGGACTTCAAAAGAAGTTAGATTCTATTAGAAAAGTGAAATCCTTAAATTTCTTTGTCAATGAAGAGTGATTTTAATGATTTTGGTCAAGACTACATGTACCATCAAATCCAGAGTTTACAGATTTGATGGATGTCACACATAGCTCAAACATCTCCATCCATCCATGGAGAAAATGATATATAGAGATAAATTAAAGTAGTATTAGTGGGACAATATAAATAAGGATACCATAGAATATACACCTATATGTATGTTATGTCAAAAACTGAAAAGGAAAAGGAAAAAAATCCAACAGTATTATGTATCCATTTTAATGAACTACTTGTAATTGGTAAAACATAACCACAAAACATATCATTTATATTATGAATAAATAAAGGGGAAATAATGATGTATGGGTTGTGATGGATCATCTTACAAAGACTGAACACTTCATTGAAATTTGAGAGGAATTTTCACTCGATCAAATTACAAGTATATACATTAGAGAAGCAGTGAGGCTATATAGAACACCAATATAGATTGTTTCTGGTTAAGATCTAATATTTACCTCTATGTTTTGGAAGACTCAAAAATATGATATAAATTCTAAATTGAACATCATCCCAAATTATAACACTCTAACTGATGGAAAATCTCACCAGGATATCATGAATCTTAAGAAAATGTTGAGAGAATTCTCAATTAAATTCAAAGGATGATGGGATCAACATCTTCCTCTAGTAATGTTCTCTTGAAATAATAGTTTCAAATCAATAATAAAAATATTTACCTAATAATCCCTTTATGGGAATTGGTTTATACCACTTGTATTCTTGAAAGAAGTTGGGTAACACAAACTACTAGGCCCTGAAATGGTTGATGAAATATTGTAAATGGAAAACACCTTTCAACAGTACATCAAGGATTATAAAAAATGAAAAAGTGTTATTATATTAATAATAAATGAGACCTGGTGATTAAGATTGGTGAAAAGGTATTCCTCTACCTATCTCCACTAATGAAATTTAAGAGATTTGTGAAGAAGGAAAATCATAGTCCAAGCTACAACCATCCCTTTGAGATCATTGATCGCATCATAGCGGTGGAATATCAACTTGAACTCCCATAGAACCTATCGTATTTTCTTGATGTATTTTATGTATCACTAATGAAGAACTATATAATAGACCCCTCACATTTTTTGAATCCATAGGTGCTACCATTGTAGAATTATCTTTCATATAAGTATAATTTGATTAATATCTTAGATCATAGAGAAAACTTTCTATGAAAAAATATAATCCACTCGGTCAAAGATCTATGAAGAGACCATTAGTTTGAAGATGAAACCATGTAACTAGATTAAGTGATTAAAAGACCCTCATCTCATTTACTGTATGAAATGAATATTTAAGGACATAAATTTCCAAAGGGCGAAGATTTTAATGACCCAAATTTATATATATATATATATATTTATATATATATTTATATATATATTCTCTTTTGGTTGAATTAAATTCCCTATTATGGTTTAAAAAAGTGATAATAATCACAACCATTGGTAATATAGTCATTGAAAATTGATCCTATGATTAGTATAAATATACAATTTTAGCCAATCCAATTGACATTGTCAAAGTAAAAGATGGGTTTAACTAGTAAGATCATACAATTTGAAGCTCATTTATCAGAGATTCCAAGGGAGATAATATAAATGTTATTTCCCTTGACCAAGCCCTGTCTGAGATCCAATAACTTCATCATGAGAAAACTGGTTTATGAGAGAAGTTCAAGATCATCGAGATCCTGAACCAAACCATATATGCCAAACCACCCCGGGAAAATCCCACTATATCACAACTTACACCTAGGGATGTTTATGGTGTAATAAAGACCTATGTATTATGACCATAAAAATATAAATATTTATATTTTATAGAATAATTAAAATATTTTCATTTTTTTTGTTACATTATAAATGATTTTTATTTTTGATTCAATAAAACACTAATTTTATTTATCAGTAATATTCCAAATCAGTAAAGGTATTTATTTTGGTGAATTAATGGATTTTTAAGAAAAAAAATATTTTCGTAAAATATTATCATTAGATAATTTTTATGAAATATTAATGGCCATATAATTCTTTTGAAGTCAAATTTAATTATTATAAGGGTTAAAAAATGGGTTTTCCCAAAAAATAAAGCATTTTGCAATAAATAACTATTGTTATTTTATAGGTGAAAATTCAGAAGTTTTAAAAATTATTTGGATAAAAGAAATATTGTTTTTGGAATCAGAGAATCCAAATTATCCTATAGTTAATTTTTATAATTTTTTGAGAAACTAAAATTTTAAGGTGAGAATTAAATATGGTACAAATATATAGTGTGTATTATGACATAATAATGAAATAATAATGACATAATAAATAATAGAAATGGTATCTGAGACTAGTTATATATTTATAATTTAAAATAATTTTATTTTATGTTTATTTTTTTGATTTTTTAAATAATTTATTAATCCTCCAAAATTTATAATATATTTTCGCGTTTTAAAATATTTTATTTATGTGAAAGACTCATTTCCACATCATGAATGATAATGTTTTTAAATGTTCAACCATCAAACATATAAAATGATAAATTTCACCCCTCATTGAAAGAATCAAAGGGAAAACCCATGTGAATTCCTGTGGTTTTTGTTATTTTATTGTATATAGTACAAAACCAATGTTTGTAAAAAATTAAAGTACTCCCCTCTATTTTCATATATAAACCCGCCCAATCTCCAAATTCACTTCACTCAAAAAACATTTTAAAAATTCCTCACTCATACCTCCCCACTCTAGAGTAATCCCATAGTTCCCCCAATCTCTCACTAATATCCTCCTATGCTTTTGGGATGACCCTCTCAAGGTTAGGGATCTCTAACATTTATTTTTATTCAAGATCCTATTTTATGTTATGCCTCAAAATTTTCATTTTTTTCATGTTTGGGGTATGGTTTTATATATCCCTATTACATCAATTTTTTATTTCCATAATAGGATATATTATATTAACTATAATTAATCCCTCATAGAAACCATTGGGTACACCCATTACCATGTTTAAATTTTTTATTGGATCTCTATTTATTATTTTAATTCAAGTACATCTTTTATTTTGTTCCTATTAATTTAAATTTTTTATTAAATGAGTATGTTTCTATACATCCCTATTACTGATTTTTTCAATATGATTAGATACTCCTTTCTCCTTCATCAAACACTCACATGAATCTTTATGTACGCCCATTATCATGCTGAAAATTAATAAGGGATCCTTTCCTCCTACTCTTTATTCAAAAATATTTATCATTTAATGTCATTTCCATCCAATAACTAATGGAGGGATATAATTATACACATACATATTACTATCAATTTTATTTATATAAAATGAGACATCCATTTTTATTTCATTAAACGATTTTTATGAATCATTGAATTTTTTCGTTATGCTACAAAAATTTCACCACAATGTTCCATTACAATCAATTGTGTAGTGAATAATCATACTCATATCCAATCAAGGATGCCAACCTTTATTCACATAAATTTATTTTATTTGGGACTTACATGTATGTATTCCACACTCTGTTTTCTATGTATTAAGTCTGATGATAAATGATTATGTGTTGTATGATCAATGTGTAACACTTATGTATGTGAATGAAATGAAATTAGTGAGTCTACCTAAAATAATATAATGCTCTAATAAATTGGATAATTTTTTAGTCTCATGAGAAATCATGCAAGGGATTAAGGAGCGAGCCTAATATATCATGGTTCTTTTTACATAATTATTTCATGGTTGGTATCCTCAACATAGGAGTATGATTCCATGATTAATTTTATTAACACATTTCCATGTTTCATTTATGTTAGGTGGATTTTTCATGAGTCATTTTTCAGGTTCATGTTTCTACAAATTTTATGTTCCATTTAGATTATAATTCTCTAACATGTAACACATTTTTTATTTATTCCATGTTTATTCCCTACTAGTATTTATATTTCACCCCCTTTATTATATATGTCCCCAGGTTATCCCATGTAGTTTTAAGTATGATAGAATAATATAATCATGTTAAGGATGTTTTCAATAACGGATATGTTCCCCCTGTTTTAATTTGTTATGTAATGTACCTAATTCTCAAAGAAACCAAACTCTTCGATCTTCGGTGTTGTATTATGTTTAATCTTATGCAATAAATAATGAAATTAAGTTTATTAAAAAGAATAATTTCCCTAATATAGATAGATAACTAAAGGTTTATAAATTTCACTCCCTACCTTCTATCTTGGGTCATTGAGAGAGATCAAAATGTTCTCTCAGTTCAAGAATAAAATTGTTGTTTTCAAACACACACAATACAAGTGATTAGGATCAAAACTATTATCACATAGAGATTAGACGATGTTTATTAAAGATTTTAGTTAATGTGTGGATCACTAATAAGAGGATTATATATATAAATATTATTTTGAAACTACAGTGTGATGAAATTTATTCCATCAGATCATCAATGGAAGAGGATTTACATGCTTATGTAATTCGTTATCTATATATAAATTAATTACAAATTACATATAAATATACACTCACTTCAGTTATGGATTTTCATGTTGTCCATTAATATACATTTTTGATTGGACAATATCTCAAGATCATGCAATGAAAAATTTCATGTGATTTGAGACTAATATTGAAGTTGGTTATACCATCAAAGTATTCTTACATTACCCCCATAACATACAAGTAGTATCAGATTTTTCACATGTTTGATTAATACTTAACTATTATTTTTTATTGATTATTAGGTCTTATATTTTCAATTACAAAGAATGATTCATTTAAATAATTTACATCATCATATGTTCTTTTCTTCATTATTGATAACATAATCAATAATCAGTTAATGATTATAGATGATCATTCATATATAGAGTATATGTTGTTTCCCAGGTCTGTTTTATATTAGATTCCATACATGGTTTACTGATATGCAATGAACACTGGTAAAAGAAAAGTATACACCATATAAAACACTATACACTGTGCAGCCTGCTGCTTGTAACTTTTTCAATTTTTTAATGAAGATTTAAACTTATAATTAAACATTTTTATTATGTATTATATGTTTCATTAATTAAATAGTTGTCACCATTTCATTGTTCTACCATTTATATATTATATTAATATGTATGTTAAAATTTCAATAAGCACATGATTTCTCCTCAATGTACACTTTTAACTTCATTAATTTTAAATGAGAGTAATTTTGATTGAAATTCTATATGATGGTAATTTAAGGATGCTTGGATGGAATTATGATACACTTAATTAATTAGATTAATTTATGGTGTCTTATCTTAAAAAAATTAATCTAAATAATTGATTAAAAGATTTAAAATTAATTTTTTTTGTTAGATACGTGGATGATCATGACATTAGGCCATCAATTATCTGTGATTGGTTTCTTTTAATTTTTTATAGTTAAATTATTATTTATGGATTATGTTACAAACCCTAGTCATTATTATTTAAGGGACTACATGCATGTGGATTATTTAACAGAAGACCTATTTTACCCAATATAATGAATCCCCTCAACTATGTGTGACTAAATGATAATGTATGGATGAAGAACCCAAGAGACTGGACATGGTCTAGTTCATGGAGCTAAAGAGTAATCGATCAAGGTGATGCAAAGTAGCTAGAGGAGTAACAATACAAGACAAATCAATATTAGTTCAAGTTGTTTTCCCCCAAGGGTCGAGGGTTGGTTTATTATAATCTACATAAATTAACAATTAGGAAAATATTTTTATCATGAAACATATATTTTTTTTTACTTTCATGGTTAATTATTTTTGTTTTTAATTGTTGTGTAATCACGTAATAAATTAATTTCATGCCTGAAATATGGAATAAAAATAACAGTATTATCCATAAATGTTTTATCTAACATAGTTAGTCATATATATAAAATAAAATTAATATTAACAAGACATGTATAGGGATAAAATAGAATTATTTAGTAGGGTAAAAATACCACATTTAAAATATTATGTTGTATCATCCTTCCATGAATTAAGTTATAATCGACCTCAATGTTAAATGTGCTTGACTAACCCACATTGGGGTGCTTTAAATTATCATGGAAATTTTAGTATGATTATTCAGGTTCACATAACTTAATATACATCAAGGGTTGACAACCTAAGAAGGAATTAGTGTAACTAAGAGTAAAAGGTTGAGGAAATTCAAAAATAGGATTTAAGGATTGGGTATTCCACTCAACATATAAAGGAACTGTATGTTATTGTAGTTTCAATATTTTTCCGACCTAAATCCTTTTTAATAGATCTTCTAGAGAAATTTTAGGTTATGAGAATGGAATATAGTTCCTTTTCACTAGAATATCTAAGATATATGTTATTCTAAAACTAACAGTGAGGTATATTATGCGTTTGAAAAATATTGGGATAAAAATAGAGAATATAATCAAATTTAAATTTAATAATTTTATTTATTAATCAATATATGTAAAAATTTTATATTATTATTTTTCTGAAAATGGAAAATATAGTCACATAAAAAATATCACAGTGATCCAAACTTGAGAAAGATATCATTATCAACAGTATTAATCTCTAGTAATGATATAGGTTCTTTTACATTATGTTACTCCACGAATGGAATTTGTATGTGCTGGATAGCCCACTTTTTGATTCACTTTCCAAATATGTTATTGAGGTAGGGCTATCTCTATACTTGAAGCATGAGTATAACTTAATCTATGTACAATTTTTTATGTTATCTTCCATGTATAATGAGATTTAAAAGAAATTTGAGGTTGTGGATATATATAACATAGTTTATCACATTTTGTATCTTTATTAAGAGGATGAGATGTTAGATAGATATGAAATATCTAATTCAGTATTCACATGAATTTGTGGTGAGTCAGTTCTAGCTAGGCAAAATGTATTCATGGTAATTGGAGACATTTATCACCAGGAATTCATGGGTTTTAATATCCCTATTGTATTTTTCATATATCTCATTTTATCCTCACTACCCAAAAAATTCTACAGTTTTATTGTGAATTATAATATGATAAATGGAGAGAATGCACTATCAAAACTTGTTACTCTTATATGGCATGTTGAAAAAATACAAGGTTTGTGACAAACCCATTTTTCTAATAGTGACTAATCAGCAGTGGAACTTGGAAAAGGGCCTATGAAATTATTCAAATTATAATGCACCAGATAATTTTCCCTCTACAAAGAATAGAATCTTGATATATAGAAAGGATCAAGTTGTGGTATGTTTTAAATGTGCAATGTAGGGCCAGAAGAGAACGAATTTTACCCATCCAAAGATGTAAGCGGAAGCTTCAGGTGAATTCCATATCGAGTGTAATCTTTCTAAATCTATAAATTGGGTGTAGGATACTACATTTAATTCCAACATTAGAATCCAAATATATGAACAATGTACATTTCAGAAAGTTTAATGAGGTGAGGTAGATATATGGGCTACTAATGGATAAATGTTTGTTTCGCTATTCATTGAAGACTACCATATAAGAAAACTAAAAATATTTGTTTTTATTTTATATATATTTAATTATGTTCCCAGTGTTAGTAATAAAATTATTTTTGATTATTTTTTAGATGTGGGCTAGTTTATTTTGAGATTTGGAAATAAACGTTGCTACTTTTATGAATATAGTTATTTATTGTATTGTAACATTTAAAAATTATCATTATGTATTGTATTTAGAAAAACATATATTGGAAATTGAAAATGAAAATAATATGCATGACTCATATGACACCCAATTATGGTATCATTAACTTGGTCATGTAAATGATAATCATTGACAAATCTCTATCAAGATGGTTAATTATAATATTTTAAAAAAATCCACTTTAAGGATGTTATTATTTTTTAAAAGTAAAGATGAAAAAACCACCATTATATGGTCAAGGTGAATGGGTCATAAATATCATAGAATTGGTATACACCAATGTGTGTGGACCATTTCAAGTATAGGATGAAGGTGGATTATAAAACTTTATTAATTTTACAAATGAGTTGATAAATTTGTATATATCTACTTAATGTGGTAAAATAATGAGTCCTTTTATAAGTTCAAAGAGTTCAAGAATGATTTTTAGAATCAGCATGGTATAAAGATAAAGAAACATTGATCGGATTGAGGTGGATAATATATTAACCTTGACATTATTGAGATTCTATTGGATTATGGGATTTTCTCTTAGCTCACTCTAACTTATACACCATAGTGGAATGGTGTTAGTGAATGGGGAAATTATACATTTTAGTACACGGTATGGTCTATGATGAGTTTAGAAATTATTCCATTATCATTTTGGGTATATTCATCAGAGAAAATAAGAGACATACTAAACTGATCACTAACCAATGAAGAAAATAGTATTCCATTCAAGTTACGAAATTCAAGGAAATACGTTCTTTAATATGTTCATGCATGGGGTTGTGAGGAATTTTTTGAGGCTAGCTAAAGAAACAAACTAACACCAAAAGTGATTAAGTGTATCTTTATATGGTATCCCATGGAAACCAGAGGATTTTACTTATAAAACAATTTAATATAGAAAGTGATTGTTTCTTGATTGGTTATATTCTTTTGGAAGGATAACATCCTCATGGTTGATAGTGGTAGAATGGTATAATTTGATAAATTTTATGCTCAAGATACATAGGGTTTGGTACAAGAACTGATTCTAGAGGTCCTCGGGGATGAAGGTGTTCCTAAAACACAAATAAGGGGTAGGATATATACAGAGGAAGGATAGCCCTAGAGATATGGTTTTCTAGTAACCAATTACGGTGACTCATTATTGATTTTCAATAATGATCTTATCTCTTATAAAGTGGTATTATAGAGAAAAGAAATAACAATATGGGAAAACCATTCATTATGGGATGGATTCTATGTATCAAACACATGATTGGGTTTTTATTTATACATAAATTGATGTAAAACCTATTGAGTATAAGTGGGTATTCAATAGAAACATGAACCTGGAAGGTAATTAAAGTATCTAAAAAGAATGAATTGTGGAAAAGGGTTTTATAATGCATGAATTCTATAACTATGAGAATACATTTTCTCTAATTTCCATGATTAAATCCATATAAACATTATTTTCTATAAAATAGAACCATGACTATGAGATTTTAAAAATGGTTTTGAAAACCATATTTCATAATGGTATCCATTATTGTGACAAGTAAATGGCACAACGGGAAGGTTTTGTGGATCAAATAATTTCCTAAAAACATATGAAATTTATAGAAATATATTTTTAGGTTGATGAAGGAATCAATTTCATTGAACATTCAACGTGATGAATCAATTAAAGTGTTTGGTTTCATTTAGAATTAATGTAGTACATGTCTTTAAAAATAGATTAGTGGGGTTATTTTTACATAATAGTATATTTTCATGACATATTTATAATTCCATAAAATATAACATACATTCATTAGGTTATAGCATGGATGAAAATGGGCATCTCCATGAAGGACAAAGTTAAATAAACCAACATTCTAGTGATCAATATTAAGCGATATAGATAAAATAGGTTGCTTAGAATAAGTCAAGGCACATACATTGACCAGATACTGAAGAGGTCTGTTATGAAACCATCCATGTTAGTATATGTTCTAATGTCACATTGTATACATTTTTCTAAGATAATGTGTCCTCATACACAATTGGAAAGAGGGAGAATGTGTAAGATCCCATACACTTAATCAATATGTATTATCATGTATGCCATGTAATGTATTAGGCATGATTTTCCCAATGATTTGATAATGGTATGAAGATATCAAGTAGATCCAAGAGAAAAACATTGAACTACTATCAAGACTATCCTTATGAAACTGTGGTGATGTGAAGATATTTTCCTGGTGTATGGAGGAGATAAATAGTTAGTCATTATAGGTTGTATAGATGGTTGACTTATGACAGATCTGAATGATCTAAAGTCCTAGTTTTGATATATATTGTGTCTCAATAGAGGATCTGTGAAATTGAAGAGTTCAAAGATACCAATTTTTTCAGATTCTATTGTGGAGTCTGCATATAATACAATTATTGATGTAACCAAATAATAAATATGAATTTTCATATTTTCCCAAGAGCTTGATGTGGTTCCTTTAAGTATATACCTTATCACAATTTACTACTTGAAAACTACATAAGTGGGTCACTTTAAATATCCATGTTCATGAAAAATGGCATATCACATAATTTGAAATTTTCATCTATTCATGTACTCCTCTCTACGTGTTGATGTTGTAGTAGGAACGCACATAAATTTTAATATATGAAAATCATGTCCAATATGTATGTGACAAGAAACACCAAGCATTAAAATAAATATAAAATCCTAAGACATTATCATTTATTTAAAATTTTAAATAAATTAAATATATTATATATATTGTAATTCAGTCAATATTATGTTACCTGGAATTACATGCAATAATGACTTTCCTTGATGGATTTTGTTGTAATGCCCATGACCTAGATTCCACTTAATGGGTGCCCCGATCCTGGTGGGCTACATGGCCACAAGCACTTCTTCCCGAGCACCATAGCATCCCGACTAGCAATAAGGGCCTATTGTGTATTTTTGGGCAGACTATGCCCTAATTAGTAAAGTGTAGCATAAAGAAAAGAATATAGAGTAATGGTAGAAAGTTGATGTAATATAAATGATATAAATAAACAGCAGAAGAAAACTGATGCAATAGAAAAATGAGAATAATAATAATTGTATCAACTGGAACAATGATGATGTAATGTCATGTTACTAGAAAACTAGAAAGAATGGTTTCCAGACAACATGCACAACATGTTCCATAAGTAGAAGAAAACAAAGACTACTCCAAGCATCCTGAGATCTTACTAGGTCATCTGCTATCAAAATCCATCCTATCAGAATGCAATCAAGTGTTGGAAGCTGTATGCTTCCCTTTTTCAATACCTGCAGTCATGTAATCTGCTTCGGGTACCATATGGTTCCTGGAGAGGGTGTGAGATAAATCTATGTGGTCCACCCCTAATGGTTTCTATAAAATCCTACCTGTAAAATGGAATATAGTAGTGCAAAGGAATTTATATTTAAAGTAAATAAAATAGTAAAATGAATGTAAATACCCATGTACCAGCTTCATCCCTTGGCTGGTGTTTAAACATGTAACCAGTTCATTAATTATGTAATTACCATTTAATGTTAATAGGTCACGTGAGGCATATCCAACATTGACATTACCTCATGATATTATAAGTATTGACGATCTCATGAACGTAACAACGCAGCCTAATAATGATATCTACGAAGGGAGTTCTAGGGTAATACCCAAGTTAGCATAAACTCACAGAAATCAAACTCAGTAGTATTTGAGTATAGATAAGGGGTAATTGTGTAATCCATGGAGCGTAATACAAGGAATTCAAAAAATAAGGCGCCTATTGAGTCCAAGGAGGTAATCCAAGGTTAAATTGGGATAATAAATTGATGGGTCCAAGGTGTGTATCCAAGGAACCCAGATGTCCATTCTGGATCCAAGGAGTGTATCCGAGGTATCCTAGAATAATGATAGGGGACCCTACGATTGTATAAGGTGCTTCCATGTAATAGACAATAACCGAAATCTAGGTGGGTATCAACTGAAGAAAACCACATCCTTGGATCAGAATGGGGTTCCTGAGACTCATGGTATTCTCCTCTCAGAATCCAAGGCAAGCATGAGTCAGTCCATTCTTATTTGATATTTTAATAATGAGATAATTCACTTGGTTCATGTATTTCTTTCCGTTAGTGTGGATAGGTCAATTAGAGTTGAAATCACTTATTTATTGGTGTAAGCCTTGTTTTCCATTAGTGTGGATAGGAAAGTATCATATCAACCATTTAATTAAGTCTTAGTGAACCATTATGGTGTATTAAATTATTTAGGTTCACTCAACTACCTTCCACAAACATGGAAGGGGTGTTACAGACATGTAACCTCTATTTAATCTCTTTTAATAAGGCCACATAATAAACTTAGTATACTTGCCTTTCAACATTTCACATTTATTAATCATTAGAAGAAATTATCTTATGCAGTTTAAGTGGTGAGTATACATGCTATATTCCATTATGAATGTTTCATTTAACGACAAACCATTTATTAAAGTAAGGCTCACTTTTAGGAAGGTTGAGCAAGGGTACACCCGAACGGTGGCTCAAACGTGTCAAAACACTAATAACCCAATAATGGAATAACCTTCAACACGAGGAGGATTGATTTGTGGGTGTAACCAATAACAAATAATCACATATTTTTAAATATCATAACCATATGATTGTTACATGTATAATCATGGAATGTAAATTTAAGAGACTAGCCCAGATGGGATCGGAGGGTCCCACACAAACATTCCAAAATCAAAAAACATTAGGGATGAGTTATAAACCACCAACATCATGGTTTTATGATTCATCTCCTCTGGTATTGGCCCTTGATTTGCCTTAGATCAGAGTAGATATAAGAAAAGGTAAAAAATGCTCCCACAGAGATACCTAGATCGAAAGAGAACGAGAAGATTAATGACTAAAAATTACTTGAGTAATTTTCATTATACATCCAATGTGAGAAAATGAAGCACGATCAGATATCGGATGACAGATATCTCTTTATTCAAAGTATTGATCTTCAAAAAGTCCCAAATTGGTAGAGAAATTGGTCTATCCTACAAAAACTCAGATTATGGTGGAAGGGGTGACAAAATTATCTCATTAATGGAAAAATTGGAAAATTACCTAGAGAAACTTATGGGGCATGGTTTTTCCCCATGGTTATTCAAAAAATGCACAAACTTTATGAGACGGCTCTACCTGAAATCACATCATTCTCACATTTTTATCAAATTGTGTGCAATCCATGCATGGGTACCTTGGAAAAGGGGCGCTCACACGGTTTGGCCGCATAATCATGTGCCAACTGTGAAAGGTGGATTCGTCCAAAAATACACCATCAGCACAGTTTGGAAGACTTTGTTGAAATCCTGCACGGTTTGTTCCAAACCATGTGTAGGGTCTATTTTCTCAAAAAGGATAAGTTATGAGATCCGAAAAAGACCTGAATACACATGGAACCTTCACTAAATTAATAGGCAACCATATAAGGTCCAAATAAAGTAATTTGACAAAAAATTTAGGATCCATACCTAAGTGGAAAACCGGGTTCTTACAGTCTTCCCCCTCAAATGAAATCTCCCTTGAGTTATCCTTCCATGGGTAAATAAACACTATTTGATTACAACTCTATCACTTAAATAAGTACATCAGATTCTCTCTCCCTTGTCTCAACCTGTACTCAATCATGATGCCATAGCACCCATACGAGAGGGACATAATTTCCTCAGATAACCTTCATGCTTCGTTAAATCATGCATACTAGATACTCCACAATGGTATAATCATCATCTATCTCAACTTCCTCATGGTCCAAGGTATGAGATGGGTTATCATGACATTGGCGAAGTTGTGGGACATGAAGGATGTTGTGCATGGCATGGTACCTCTAATGTAGTAACAATATATAAGCTACTGGCCCGACTCTCTCTAGAATCTCTAATGGCATGATGCAACGAGGGGAAATATTTCCCTAATTCCTTAACCATTAAATAACTAAACTAGTTGATACTTGAAGAAAAACATGATCCCCAACCTTGAACACAAGAGGTCATCGACGAATATTGGCATAATATTTATGCCTAGAATGAGTAGTAGTAATACACTTTCTGATCATATAATCCTAATTTGAAGTCTCCTAAGGAAGACAAGGACCTAGTAGGGCTACCTTACAAGACTTTAGCCAGTACAAGGGTGAACAACATGGCCTACCATAAAAGGCTTCAGAAAAATCCATCAGTATCTTCACCTGAAAACTATTATTATAAGAAAACTCGAAGTGTGGATTATGATTCTCCCAAAAACAATCAAAATAATGGACACATGATCAAAGTGTATCCTCTTGAACATGTATCATCCATTCTGATTGTCCATCAAATTGAGGGTGAAAAGCTGTTCTCAAAAGAAACTGAGTCAACATAGCATTATGTAAACCAAGCTAAAACTGTGTAGTGAAATTATCATCCCTATATGAAACCATAGTACGTGGAACCCCATGTACTCTTATTATCTCATGGACATGCAGTCTTTCCAATTCATCAACTAATAAAGTATCCTGAATGGGAATAATGTGGGATGATTTAGTTATCCTGTAAATGACACCCCAGATAGCATCACTACCCCTCAACTACCTAGGTAATCTGACTACAAAATCCATAGGAATATCTTCCAATTTCTATTCTGGGACAGGAAGAGGTTGTAACAAGCATGTAGGTCTCCAGTGCTCTACCATTACCTACTGACAAGTTGAACACCTAGTGATGAATCATACTATCTAACATTTCATTCCAAGACACCAATACCAGCATCACATATCTCGATACATCTTCGACATGCCTGGATGAATTTCCCACTGAGAAGTGTGGGACTCTTTCATCAACTCCACTCTCATATCTGCAAAAACCCAGCTATTTCTAAGTATACGTAGAACATTATCTCTGTCCATAGAAAAATATAGAGGTCGGTTATCTCATGATATACTCTCATGGATAACTAAAACATTTGGATTAGAAAACACCACACTATTCACATTCTCATGGAAGAAAGATGTAACTGTTAAGGCAGATAGGTAATACTGCTGATGAATTTCCTGAAACTCTATGTGAAGTTTGGAAAAGAGGGCCATTAACATCCATTCATCACTATCTTCTAGTATGGTCTTCATTTGAGTTTTCTAACTCATTGAATTAGCAACCACATTACCCTTTCTAAGCATATATGCATGCTCAAAATCCAAGGGTTGTAGATATTAGACCCATATCCACTGTCTGATGTTCTATTCACATTGAGAAAATATATACTTGAGACTTTTTTGATCTTTATACACCACAAAGAGATCTCCCAATAGATAATATCTCCAGCAACATAAGTCATGGACAACTACTTCTAGCTCGAGGTTGTGAGTCAGGTAATTTCTCTCATGAGGCTGAACTACTAAGATCCTTATGCAACAACATTGTCATCCAACATCAACACTGCTCCTAGACCAATTCTTGATGCATCACTGAAGACAATATAACCATTATTAGTTTCTAGAAAAATTAGAAGCAGTGATGAGATAATCCTACCTTCCATCTCTTGAAAGGATTCTTGCATGCTTCTAATGATAGGAACTTAACCCCCTTCTTTGTAAGTCTAGTATTAGGTGATGAAATATGTGTGAATTCCTATATGAAATGCACGTAATACCCATCCATCCCAAAAAAACTCTCCATATCTAACAGGTTCTTGGGTTTCTCTTATAAAACTAAAACATTATCCTTATCAGGAACCAAAAAAACTATTGATTCTAAGATAATATGGCTTAAGAAGTGGACTTTGTCGATCTAGAAGTCACATTTACCAAGAGGGGAATAAAATGAAGCTATATCAATGTACACAGAATAATCTCTAGATATTTGGTATAGATGTTACATGTGTGAGAATACCCCAACATTTCATCAACAAATATGATGACAAAAGAGTTGAAATAGGGGTGTAAAACCATATTCATCAAAGCCATGAAAATGGTAGGAACATTCATAAGACCAAATAGCATTAAAAGATGCTCATATAGATCATACCTTCTATGGAATGTTGTATGAGGTATGTATGATGGTCTGACTCACACATCATGATAACCTGATCTCAGGTCGATATTAGAGAACACATTTTTACCTTGGAGTTTTTCTAGTTCATATATTCGAGGTCATGGATATCAGTTCATTAACGTAAGCTAGTTCAACCTTCTGTAACCCATGCAAAGATAAAGAGTTTCTTCTTCTTTCTTTGTGAAAATCATGGGTGAACCCCAAGAGGATGTACAAGTCTGTATAAAAAATTCGGCCTCTAGGTCCTCTATCTGCCACTTGAGCCCCTAAAGATTAGTAGGTTCCATCTGATGGGGTGGAATAGATACTAGAGATGCACCTTGAAGAAGATCAATTATAAACTCTACCTCTATATTAGTAGGTAAGATATAAAATTAATGCGAAAAGACTTCCCTAGAATGATCAACTACAAGATAGAAAATAGTTTTAAATGAACCCTGATCCTCCATTAAAAGACATGAAATTTGAGTGGTCACTTCACCTCGCCAGTGATGATTCGGTCTAGCTATCCCGGCCTGGACATCCCACTGACCCTTAAAAAGATAACAGATGCCTTTTGGATATGTAAAAGAAACCCTATTGTGAAAGCAGTCTAAAAAGTCATGATAATGGAATAACTATTTCATCCTAATAATGAAATCGTAGCTTTTCATCTAAATAATGAAGAGATTCCACAAGAAATGGTAACTTCCAAGATCAAGGGGATAGTTTCTGCACTGGTGTATGCCCTCCATTAATATTCCCAACAGTGTATCAGGGGTCATTACACCAAATAAATATTATATCTCTAATAAGTGAACATCCAAAATATATACAAAAATGAAAGAGTTTGATGAAACTATATCCAAAAAATTAGAGAAAATAGTATAGTCTACTAGAATAGTATCTCATACTATAGAGGGTCTCGAAACCTGATACTCTGGTATCGGCTGTAATGAATGAAACTAACCTAATCCACAGTCCTATACAATAGATAGACTACCAAGATCATGACTTCTCTTCCATCACTATAGGTGATTAGGAATCCGACTACCACATCTAAGACCTCCTCATAGGCCAGGCCTTCTAGTTTTATTTCATCTCCCCTCTTAAAGCGGCGTAACAGAGCTCGCTCATAATGTTGGAGCTAGGAAAAGTCCTTTTCCATTCAATGTTGATGGAATTTTAATGAAAAAGTTCATAAGAGGACCCATACGGCCGCAAGCTTGACACTCTATAGGGTCTTTATCATAGTGGGGGTTTTCATGACCAATTTTTACACACTGATGACACACCATAGAGATATCAAACTGGATACTATGGATTCCACTACCATGACGAAAAACATTGAGGGAACATTTCCTACCACCAGATGAACTACTGGCTTGATTCGACACTGGCCCTTTAAATCTGGTAATTAATTTATCCCATAGGTAATGCTCAATGATAATGGCTTAATCATCTATTGCAGAAAATGTAGGAAGGAGAAAGATATTCACCTAAGTTTGGATGGTGTACTAAATACCATCCTCATAATGTCTAGCATGAGAAATCTCAACACTTGTTAGAAGCGATGCAAAGTGCTGTAAATCAGTGAAACATGCAGAACACTCCATAACTAACATAAAACCCTACTCGAGATGCCTAAAAACTCTGGCTCTATCAGTCATCAATGCCTGAGGAAAGAGTTGATTATATAAGGAATTCTGTATGTTAACCCATTACATTCCCTGATGACGACCCTTTTGGGTAACTACATCCCACCAACGCTTGGATGAATCCCAAAGCATGTATATAGAATGCATGAATCTCCACTGTGGGGGAGTTTCCAGAAGCTCAAAGATATATAACATGGACAATAGCCAATACTCAACAGGTGGAGAACCACCATCCCCTAAAAAAGTGGGAGGATGTTATTTCTGGAACTCTTGGGTCAGATCAGCCATCATTGGTACAACCTATGGAGCACCTTGCATGGGCTGCATTTGATGTATGAAACTATAAAAATCTTGGCAATCAGTTCCCATATTAGGTACAATAGGTGGTGCATCATGTGGAACTCTTGGAAGCAAGACTGGCAGCTCAGGGCGCACCATATCTGAAGCTTGGTCGTCACCACACTCCTTGAAAATGACATGTGGACAACACAGTGACATTATTCTACAAGTGGCAGGAACACAACTAAGAACAATATTAGAATTATAATAGAACATCGCTAATAGATGCAGCACATCAGAAAACTCACTACCCAAGGCATACTAACCCAAACTACCCGCTTAGATGGCCAAGTATCAGTAAGTTCTCATGTATAAGTTTCATGTAATTTTGCAGATAATTTCCATGTTCGCTCATTTACCTTTCATTAACATGAAAATGATGAATAATAATGTGCAACTAATTCATTTTATATTCATAGATTCACATCATAATGGATATCCATTTTCGATGAATCAGTTCCCATACAGCTATCATGCGAAACAATACCCGTTTCTTTATAGTATAATGGCTCAACTCGGAAAATTAGACATACGAACCCATGAGGGCCCATACACCTCATAAATTGAGACTAAAAATCACTCAATTAAAACTTAGAGTAACACAAGTACAACCATCTATACATCATTAGTCAACAATCTCAGGCATATCAATAAATCAAAATTAGTGAAATGAACCTGTATTGTATGTAAATATGCAAGACATGTGAATTCTAGGTGCCTATAATGATGCATGTAGCAATGTTTCATTCCCTCATATCATTGGTCTAAGGATGAAACAAATTCTTAAAAGAGTTATAATAAATTAACACCACACAACATGTGCTTCACCCAACAGTGAATAATATCAACTATAATTGGAAAAGGAAGAATAACAATTATAATTTAGGCAAAAAAATTACCACAAACATGGGTTCACGAATCCCAAGAATGGCTTATGACCAATTTCCAAGCATTCCTATTATCCAATATATTGTCTCTAAATAGTAAAAAATGAAACGAAATCACCTCTGATACCACATGGGGATGACTCAAACCCATGTGCCACTTAACGGGTTCCCCGAGCCCGGTGGTCCACATGGCCTCTAGTGAATCTCCCCAAACACCAGTGGCTATCGACTAGTAGTGGGGGCCTAGGGTGGGATCATGTGAATATTATTCCCTCATTAAAAGAGTGAAGCATAGTAGAAGTAATATAAAAGAATATTAGTTAGTGAGATGAATATAAATTACATAAATAATCAATGAAAGCATAATAATGCAATAGAAAAATGAGAATAATAATACTTTTAATAACTAGAACAATGATGATGTAATGTCATGTCACTAGAAAACGATAAATCATGTTTATAAGATCATAGGAATAAAATGTTCCACAAGGTAAAAAAACAATGAATTTTACATGTATCCCGAGATCCTACTTGACAATCTACTATCAAGGTCAATCCTATCAGCATGCAATAAATAGTTGGAAGTTGTATGCTTCCATTTTTTAATACATCAAAGCATGTAATATAATTTTGGTACAAAATTGTGCTCAAAAAGGGTGTGAGATAAATCTCAGTGGGCCACCACCAAAGGTGTCTAAAACATCCACCCCGTGTAATGGAATATAGTAGTGTGTATGCATGAATATATAAAGTAAAAAAATAGTACCATGTAACTAAATACCAAGGTACCTACCTCAGCCCTCGAATGGTGTCTGAATATGTAACTGGTTCATTAATTAAGTAATTACAATTTAATGTTAATAGGTCATGTGAGTCAAATCCAACACTGACATAACCTCATTATATTATAGGTTGTTTAGGTCTCAAGACATAACAAGGAAAACTAAAAATGATAAACAGTGAGAGAGTTCCAGGGTAACAACCAATGTAACGTAAAAAAATTGAATGCTAACTCAGTATTATCTGAGTCTAACTATCGGTTAAGAGTGTAATCCAAGGAGCGTAATCCATAGAATTCCACAATAGGGTTCCTACTGAGTCTAAGGAGTGCATCCAAGTTAAAATAATGCTAAGAAATGACTAGTTCCAGGCAGTGTATCCAAGGCACCTACTTTTCAATGTTGGATCCAAGGAGTGTATCTGAGGTGTCCTAGAATAATTAAAGGGTACTCTATGGTAGTATACTTGGAATCCAATGAATAGAAACGAAATGTAATCTAGGTGGATATCAACCATTGAAAACTGCATCCCTGAATCAGAATGGGATTCCTGAGACCCTAGGTATTATCCTCTCAGAATCCAAGGTGGTCTCGAGTCAGTCCATTCCTATTGGATATTGTAATCATGATATAATTCACTTGGTTTATGTATTTCTTTAAATTAGTGTGCATTGGTCAAGTAGAGTTGAAACAATTCATTTATTTGTCTACACCTTGTCTTCCATTAGTTTGGATAGTCTATGTAGCATTGTAACCATTTAATTGAGTCTTACATACCCATTAAGGCATATTCAATTATTGAGGTTAACTCTGCTATTGTCCATAAACATGGAAGCGGTAATATATCCAGTTAACCTTTATTCAATATCATTTAATATGGACAAGTTATACAGATAGTATAATTACCTATCTACATTTCATATTTAGTAATCATTTGGAGCACTTACCGTAGATAGGTCAAGTGGTGAGAATACATGGTACATGCCATTATGATGTTCTCATTTTACAAAAAAAACAATTTATTATAAGAGGGATCACCTATAAAATGTTCAAGCAATGTCCCACATGAAGGGAGAATTAAATTTGTCAAAAAACTAAATACCCAAGTATGGAATATCATTCGACAAGAGGAGGATGGAGTTTTGGTCATAACCACTCACAACTAATCATATATTTGGAATGATCATAACCATTCAATTATAACAAGTATAAGCATGATTTGTTAATTTAGGAGATGGTCCTTGATGGGATCGGCAGGCCCCACATGAACATTCCAAAATCAATAAACTTTACAAATGAGATATAGACCCCCCACCTTTTGTTTGTTTGATCCTCCTCCTCTGGTATCGGCCCTTGATTTTCCTCGGATCAATGTTGATCTAAATAAGGAGAAAAATTCTCACATGGAGACACTTGTGCTGAGAGATAAAGAGAAGAAGAATGACTAAAGAGGACTTGAGTACTTAATCCAACATGGTGAATGGAAGCTTGATCAGATGTCGGATGATGGGGATCTCTTAATTCCAAGTTTTGATATTCAAAAAGCCCCAAATTCCAAGGTAAATAGGTGAATCTCGCATTAAATCAGATTAGGGAGGAAAGGTTGACATAATTAGACAATTAAGGGCACCACTGGAAAGACACCCAGAAAAAAAACATCTGCACTGTTTGTTCACACGACTTGTCACACCGTGCACAAACTGTGTAAGATGACTCTACCCAAAATCTCATCCTATGTACTGTTTGAAAAACACAATTCAATCCATTCACGGGTACCTGGGAAAAAAGGGAACTCTCATGGTTTGTTCGCATGATCGTGTGCCAACCATGTGAGGTGGATCTATCCAAAAAACACCATCTGTATGGTTTGGAAAGCTATGTAGAAATCCCGCACGGTTTACTCTAAACCATGTGTAGGGTCTATTTTCTCAAAAATGATGTGTTCCGAGCTCAAAAACATCCTCAGACACCAATGAAACCTTTACTAACTCATTAGGCATCCATATTCAGTCCAAAGTAAGGATTTGGACTAAAAATTATTGATACAAACCTGAGTGAAAATCCAGGTTCTTATATGTGCTACATGCAAGACCGAGTATTACTTAATACTATTAATATTATTATTTAAAATAAAAATTACCTACTAGAAATTATATTAGTTTTTATAAACAATATTAACTAACTTAAATAAATATATTGTAGAATTCATTGGTGTCCAATTAATTAGAAATCAATATAAAACACAATTTAATATAAAATAAATGTTTTCATAAAAAACCAAAATTTTATTTGTCAAATTTATTTTATCATAATATAATAAATTTATTAAAATTAAAGTATGATATTAATAAAATATTAATATTATATATTCAATATTTATTTTTAAATTCATCAAGTATATTTTTTAGGCATAAGATAAGATCACATCCAATTTTGCAAAGAAAATTTTTTACTTTTCCAAAGGCCGGTTTGCGTCCTTTTAATGGTGCATTTATTTTCAAACATAATTTAGAAACACTAATTAAATTTATGTAAAAAAATTAAATTAATTTCTTAAAAAATAAAATCAAAATTATCTTAGGGGAAATTTTTGGTATTTTTCTAAGATGATTCATTTTTTATGAATATTGAAATATACTGAATTTTAATTGAAAATTTAATTTTCATCTAAATAGTATATAAATTATATTTATATTTTAATATTTTTATGTAAAATTAGTCCAATAATAAACATATAAATATTATTTATTTCATTAAAAAAAATTACAATTAATTTAAATATTAATAAGATATAAACATTTGAAAATTTTCACTTGAAAACCCTACTTTCTTATTTTGTTGACAAGATCAATTTTAAATAATTTTTTGACACATATCTTATTTGAATTTGAAAAAAAATAATTCAATATTTTCATTTAGAATAATTTATAATTTCTAATGAGTCCAACATAGTTTTTAAGTCATTTTATTAGTGAAATAGTTTATATTCATAAATGTGATGAAGGTAAAAAAGAGATTACTTAGTGGTTAAACATATAATATATGGTGTAAGAATGACCAAAAACTTCTCAAAATCCCATTTATGGCCATAATTATTCCTTAAACATTAATGTGTCTAATGTTATTCATTATTTGAGACTTTTTTTAGTTACAAACAGGGGTTTGCTTGAATTTCCTTTAAAAATAAAAAGTGGTTCTTCTCCCCAACATATAAAATTTCACCCCTTTCATTCTCTCTTCATATAATTAAAACCACTTTAGTTAGGCCATGATCTGAAAAAATAACTCCAAAAAATCCATCCCCTTATAATATAATCCTTATCATGTTCATAAATCCATCCTAATAAGTAATTTTTTTAAACCTAATGACGATAACCGAAGAAGAGGTAATTTTTTTTTCTAAAAAGTGTTTTTATATTATTTCCTTCTCCACTTCCATTAGTTTTTATAATATAATGATTATATAATAACATATGTATATTAAATATAATTTTATATTTTATATTAAGGTTATGACATTCAACCACACACTATTCTAGTAAATGGGTTATCAAATCAACTTTCGTGTGTACAGCGGACTACCGCCTCGCAAAATAAATGATGTTAGTTTTTCCATTACCACCTATAAGGGTTTTGAATAATGGTGTAAATTCTATTTATATATGATATTAATTATGTATTAATGGTTATTTAAATATTATATAATGCATACCTTCATGATTTTAGTTTTAAGAATATGATAATGTCGTTAGTGTGTACGACAGACTATCGCCTCAAAAAGTGATGTCATTCGTTCACACAAAACATTGAATGTATTAAATATGGGTTTGATAAAAATATGTGACATATATGACATAAATATAATACTATAATGACAATGTACTTATATATCATTTAATTTTAATTATTTTAATATGAGGTGAAAATGGATGATGTGTTCATCCATACATACAGCCTACCATCTCCATGAATGATTGATTTCATTTCATATAACTAAAATTTATATATTAATCTCATCATATATATAATAAATATATATGATATTTAAATCATTATTTAATTTATCCATATGATAAAATTGGGATCTATGTAATATGAATAAAAAATAACAAGTCAAAACAAACTCGAAAGAAAAAGTAACTAAAATAGGAATAATAGAAACTAATGAAATATTATTAACAAATTGGTGATTAGATTTTGTAAAATAATAATATATGATATTATTAATATTAATATGGTTCTTTTTAAAGTTATAAAATTATTAAAACCATTATAAACTAGGATAAATTGTGTTCAACCAAAAGGAAGCCTAAGGTATGGTATTTTGTCACAATTTACAATCCACTAAGAGTTTTTGTTATTATAAACCCATTAAAATTTTAGTGTTTTATATAATTATCATTTGAAATTGAGTATAATTATTCCTACAACATGATATTTTATGTTTCAATATTAATTATTTCAGCCAAGGGGATTTCACATGAAAATTTTCAATTGGAAATGTAATTATGATATCTCACTTTCTTTTCTAATAATTTACATTCTCTTAAAAGGATAGATTTATTGTAATAATTTTTCAATAGACATTGAATTTCCCATAAATATAATTATTATTCTATAGTGGATATGATTATTTCCTAAACTATATTCCTTTTATAGATAAGGTGTTCAATCATAATGTTATTTCATTAATTGGGAAAACAATGATAAATATGCATCCTTTACTCAATACGAATGTTTGATAAGGATTGTTTTTAGGGATTAAATTAATTATTCAATATATGAGTATTAAATTGGACTAAAATGATTTCGGTTGATGTCTATTTAATGTTAGACAATCAATGTATCAGTTGTCTCATAAGAAGAATCTATTGGACAAATCATATTTTTTCTTCCGGTTGTGTTTCAAACCATCTTCTAAAAGGCCTTGATAGTAAATGTTCCATGCCCCTGGGAAACATGGAATCGAATATTTAAGCATTTAATTATTTAAATATTTAGTTATTATTACTATCCATGGAATTTTTTAGATGAAATTATTTAAGGATGCATTTTATACATAGTTTACTGATTAAATGGAATGTGTTTGTGTTATTTACCTTGCCATATTGATTAAGCTTTATCCAAATATTTATGTGGCATGTGTGTTCAGTTATCTGGTATTCCATATTGATTATGATTATTAATTAAAAAAATCTTCCACTATAATTAACCCTTAAGGATCATTTGAGCTTATCCTTATTTTTTTCATTTACCCTGGTTAAGGAGATGAATCCTTCGAATGAGTTTTCAAGAATTCTGATCATTTTATTATATTATGTATTTTGTTTCATTTTCTATTGTGATTGAAAAATGGGTATTATGGATATTATTTGATTTTAGAAAAATAATAAAATGTTCAATCCTTTGGGTTTTGAATCTAGTATCTATGATGATGTAGTAATGTATGGAACTGAATCTGGGATTTTGAGGGCAGGGCCATTGTAGTTTTTATTGTATAAAGATTAGTAGAAACCTTATAAAATAGATTTAGAAATTTATATATGAAGAAACATAACCCTATGATAGAATATGAGTATACGTATAAGGGAATCCTAATTTTTTAGAAAGATATAGATTTCGTGTGTCATCAAATAAATACTACCCTATCTGAATACTATAAGGGGATGTGGTTCAAGAACAGTTTTACCTAGAGGTAAAAACTCTGAAGGGATAATATGTCTTGACTTGAGTGTATCCATGTGAATGGCAATGATCCTTACTGCACATTAGGTTTAACACTCTGAGGGGATATTGTTAAGATAATTAACATTTTATTGAAAATCATTAAGAAGGATTTGAAAGTAAAGAAACCTCAAAGGAAATCATGTTTATAATTCTTATATTGACAATGCATTAGTTTTAATTTATACTAAGTGGTACCCCATATTTGGAGTTATACACTATTCATAACCTTATGATCTAATCCTGTATATTCCATTATTTAGTGATGTCACGTATAAGGAAAAAAGGTATCAATACTCATGGACCATATAGAGGTTCTTTTATCGAGGAAACCGATATAGCAGGTATTGGAAATAGGAATGTTATGGATATATTAGGGGAACTTAATCAGGTCATGACACAAAATCTTTCCCAGACAGAGAAACCTTTTCCACAGTAAGAATATTTTATGTTTGGTCACTTTATGTGACAAATTATCCTTCATTTAGTGTGATTACTGATAAAATGGAAATGGATCATTGTATTATGTCTTTGAAGATTATATTTAAGTCCATAAGATGCAGTGAAAGGGAAAATATTAAACTAATAGTGTATTTTATCAATGGTGATGCATATTAATGGTCGTCGTTGATCCAAAATACTGGGATGGAAGAGGAAATATAACACATCGAATGGAATTATGTTAATGATAAATTCATTTAAAATATATCCCTCATGAGAAACTGACTCATATTAAGATAAATTTACATATTTAAAATAAAAATTAAGAAGGTTTCATTGTATATTAGAAAGATACCTTTACAACTCTAGGAATATATTCCATGGATTACTTATGTATCGTGAAATTAAATACTGACCACTTATTTGAAAGGATTTAGACAAGTCTCTAAATATCAATGGTCGCTCAAAATTTTTCTTCAAACAATGACATACTTTTATTTGTTACCCAGTGAAAGAAGAAATTATTCAATTCCATCAACTCTAAAAGGAAGTTTGAGGATAGGGAAATGGAAGATAAAATAATAGTGAAATGGTAGAAGAGAAAGAATTATTTTCCCACAAGTGATAACTATGGAATTAATCACCCTAGGAAACTCTTGAATGGATTGGGTGTTTTTTTATAAGTGTAGATAAAAGAGTGACTAGAAAAAATAATAAATAAGGATGAAATAAAATATTAATATTATGTGTTTCAACTATAACGAGAGAGAGAACTATGAAAATTAATTTCTGAAGCATCATGGGAATATAACTCATAATATCTTAATGGGTTAAGATCAACCTTTTTGAAGTAATTCAATCAAAGTTTGATGATTAATATGCTTGAGTATTTAGATCCATGAAATATATTGTAAAAGTATTTTAATGATGATATTGTCGGACTCCTCATGTATTAATCAGGTTTTAATGATCACAAATCTCTATAATAATTATACATCATGTCTTAATGATTGCAAATATTATTACGATCAATTAATCTCCATCATAATTTCACATATTGTTAATGATCTCACATCTCTATAATAATTATACATCATGTATTAATGATTTCAATTCTTGTTACTGTTAATTAATCTCTTTATTATTTACAAGTCTTATTCATGATCACAAATCTCACTTATTGTATCAAACCTCTATATTTATCTTATAAAGTATTATGACACCGTGAAGTCTGACACAGTAAGACATAATACGTGCAAGACACCGTGAAGGACACACGGTGACCCAGAAACCGTGAAGGAAACACTGTGACCCATACATTGTGAAGGACACACCTTGACCCAGACACCGTGAAGGACACACTATGACCCAGACACCGTGAAGGACACACGGTGACCCAAACACCATGAAGGACACAACGTGACCCAGACACTAGTTCAAAGAGACACCATTTTCACAACTATTGTCACACTGTTTTTTAACCTTTTGTCAATAATATTAAAATATTATTAATGGTCGTATTTGATGTTTTTAAAGCAATTAGTGTTATTTAATGATAGTTTTTGGTCTGTCAGGAAACCATATCTCGTACCTATGGAAAGTAAATCATTTCTATTACCAATGCTCGTGGAATATAAAGAAGGATACTATCGTGTTTGAAAAATATTAGACACATACTACAATACATGCGTGCTCTGTACTGAACCGAAAAAACAATGCTGAGAACAACTGTGAGGAATCCATCTCAAAATCCTCAAAGAAGTTCCATACATGAAATCCTACATTAAAAAAGAACACACAATGTACTCTCGAGTCAAGATAAAATCGTCTCTCCTAACAAAACTTGAACCACGACACTCTGTTTTATCACACAAACCAGAGAAGGACTCCAGATCTATTCTACTAATTCCAATGAGTCCAGAGCTGCACTTCCAATCTCTAGAGCTGTATAAACTTCCTTATATTCTTTCTAAGTGATTTATTATTTAATTTAGAGCAGTGTGTGTATCCTTTTTATTTTACACACACACTGTCTCCTATGCTGAACTCGAGGATATCACAATCCTCACATCAAAACTTTTTACTCTTGTTTACCCATGACAACTGTGGTAGAGGTCCATGTGTGGCCTGGACAGTCTTTTACTGTTGTTAACCCCGATCTAGGTTGTGGATCAAATTTATATATAAATTTGAGAGGACTAAGTCTTAGCATGAGACTGAAACTCTTGGCTATATCTGCTGTGCATTTTTAGTTTAAGTTCAAAATATACAGTATCTAATTTATATTCCGCTACCTATTACATTGAAATAAAAATCTTTTTTAAAGTTACTTTGATAGTTAATCTAGGAAGTGTTTGTATCTATTGCAAATTAGTAGGTTAGTTTCAAAAGCTAATTTAATCTTCGAATTAAATTAACTGAGAACTAATCAATCTTTTGAGAATCTAATTGAACCTTTAGAGTTTTACAAATTCACTAAAATTTAACTTGTTTTATAAATTGGGGATTTTAATAGAAATTATTTGTAACAGAAATTTTAATTGGAACTCAATTAACCCCCCCCCCCCCCTCTTGAGTATCCACTCCAACCAACATTTGGTATAAGAGGTTGTTTGTATTAATTTAAATTTTCAAAACTTTCTATTTTTCAACTGTGATTTTAGTTGCATCTTTAATGATCTTAAAATTCTGTTAGTTCTAATTTTTACCTCGTTAAATTTAGTTTCTAAAATCAAGTTATGGATAATAGACTAGAGGGTGTTGCTACTAACAGGCCACCTTTCTTTAATGGTACAAACTATGCCCAGTGGAAACTGAAGATGAAAATTAATTTATAGAGTATGGGTTTTGATATCTGGACTGCAATAGAGTCTCAATATAAAATTCCAGAAACTGAAAGAACGACATGGGATGAACCTACAAAAACGTCTTACAATAATAATTCTAAAGCTATGAATGCTTTGTATTGTGCATTAGGAGATGAGGATTTCAATAGAATATCTTCTTGTAAAATAGCTTATGAAATATGGGATACTTTAGGTGATTCTCATGAGGGAACAACCAATGATAAAGAAATGAGATTAAATACTTATACTATTAAATATGATAATTTTAAAATGAAAACTGATGAACCTATTTCTGATATGTATCTCAGGTTCAATGATATAGTCAATACAATGAGTTCACTTGGGAAGGTTGTTCCAGTAAAAGAACAAATCATGAGGATACTGAGATTTTTTCCAGATAGATGGAGAGGCACTTCTGTTTCAATCATAAAATCATGTGACATTGGAGCTCTGCCTATTAATGAACTAATTGGTAAGCTTATGATGCATGAGGAAGAACTCACAGTGAATAAAGAAGAAGATGATGAACCCAAGAGAAAATCTGTGGAATTTAAGTCTACTGCTTCAAAGAGAAAGGACAAAGACAAAGTTCAAATAAAAACTGAAAGTTACACAAGTGACGGATCAGACTCTGACAGTGATGCTGAAATGGAACAGATAGCCAGGAAATTTAAGAAATTTTATAGGAAGAATAAATTCTTCAGAAAAACAAACTACTAAGGTAAATATGACAATATAGTTCACTGGAAAAAGGATTTGAAAAATCTAGATAATAGTGATGAAGTAGTGTACTATGAGTGGAAAAGGAAAGGACACATCAAGGCTGACTGTCCAAAATTAAAGTTTAAAAAGAAGTATGACTATAGAGACAATAAGTACAAGAAATCCATGAAGGCTACTTGGAGTGCTTCAGAAGACAGCACAAGTGAATCAGAAGCTACTGATTCTGAAAAGAATCGTGCCAGCATGTGTTTCATGACCAACACATCTGAGTTAACCTTAGATACTCCTATCTTAAATTCTTATTATTCTGGAGAAGATGCATAATCTGACTCTAATTTTGAAGACATGACTAAAGCTAAATTATCTGAATAATGTAACATGCTGGAAGAAAGTTGTAATGAACTTAAGGAAAAATATAAGTCATTAAATAAACAACATTCTCTTACTGCCAACGTTAAATCTGCCCTTGATATAGAAAAAGAAAATAATGATCAACTATTAAAGGAAAATACAGAACTGGAAATGTCTAATGAGAAACTTAGAAAGGACTTAGAAAAGTTCACAAATGGAAAGGATACTTTAACTCAAATGTTAGGAAATCAAGTGGCACCCAAATACACTACTGGAATAGGCTACAAACCTAGAAAAATACAATTTACTAAAACTAGATTTATTCCTAAATATGGACAAAATTCTGCTAGTTCTGGTTCTGGAAATTCACATGCTTCAACTAGTTACTCATATGGTTATAGAACAAATAATTTTTATCTTTCAAAATATTTTGATTCTGAAATTTTTATGAAACCCATAAGACCAATTTGGGTACCAAAATCATTGATTTCTAACCTGTCTGGACCCATGAAGATCTAGGTAGAAAAGTCATTTTCCATCTAAATCTGTTTTGTAGGAAACATGTTTGAAGAGTTATCACAAGAAGGTATGCTACTTGGACAGTGGATTTTCAAGGCACATGACTAGGGATTATTCATTCTTTAAGAGTTTATTCATGGTTGATGGAGGCCATGATACCTTTGGTGATAATTCTAAAGGAAATATCATCTCCTAGGCCAAATTGGTAACACTGATTCAGTTTTATTTTCTAAAGTTTTATTTTTTGATGGGTTAAAATATAATTGTTAAGTATATCAAAATTATGTGATGACGCCTTTAATGTTATGTTTGAAAAAGATTCTTGTAATGTTTTTAATTCTAATAATGTTTTAATATTTTCTGGCTTGAGAAATGAAAATGTTTATACAGATTATTTAAATTCCATATCAAAACAAAATGTTACTTGCCTAAATGCTTTTCATAAAGAATCTTGGTTATGGAACAGAAGATTAGGACACTACAATATACATTCACTTAGAAAACTGACTACGAAGTACTTGGCTAGAGACCTACCCAAACTTTAGTTTTCAAATGACATGGTTTGTAATCCCTGTCGAAAGGGAAAGCAACAAAAAATCTCTTTCAAACCAAAGAATGAAGTGTCAACTACACAACCTCTCGAGTTGGTTCACATGGACTTGTTTGGACCTTCTATAGTTTCTAGTTTAAATGGGATGTACTATGTCTCTGTTCTAGTGGATGACTTTTCTAGATATACTTGTGTATACTTCTTAGCTCACAAAAGTAAATCTTGTTCTTATTTTGTTAAATACTCTAAGTCTGTAGAAAACCATAGTGGACTTAAGATGAAAACCCTGAGAAGTGATCATGGCCATGAGTTTGAAAATCAAGAGTTTCAATCCTATTTCACACACAATGGCTATTGTCACAACTTTTCTGCTCCTAGGACACCTCAACAGAATGGTGTAGTAGAAATAATAAATAGAACACTTCACAAAATTTCAAGAACATTGCTAAATGAGTATGACCTGCCTATTTATTTTTGGGTTGAAGCATTGAATACATCTTGTTATGTTATTAATAGAGTATTAGTCAGACATGTTCTCAAAAATACCCCTTATGAACTATGGAATAATATAAAACCTAAAGTTAGCTACTTTAGTGTCTTTGGTTGTATGTTCTTTAATCTAAATACAAAGGATAATCTGGATAAGTTTGTTTCTAAAAGTGATGCAGGAATATTTTTCTGATATTCTATAACTAGCAAAGCTTATAGAGTTTTCAATAAGAAAACCAAGTGTGTGGAAAAATCTGTTCACATCAAGTTTGATTAAACTGATCCACATGAATCTAAGTCTTCTCTTGAAAATCTTGAAGAAGAATTGTATGTTCTGAACCTTAATGATAAAACCATTGAACCTACTGTAAAGAAAACCAGTTCTAAACATATTCCAGAATCTGGTTCTAATGAACCTGAATCTGGAGAAGAACCTGAAATTTCTAGTCCTACCTTTACTAGATCAACTACGATTCTAAAGAATCATCCTTTAGATGTTGTTGTAGGAAATCTGGATAGAGGGACACAAACTAGAGCTTCTCTTATAAATCAGGTTGAACATCAAGCCTTCTTGTCATAACATGAACCTAAAAACATTGATGATGCTATTAATGATGAGTTTTGGGTAATTCCTATGTAAGAAGAGCTCAATCTTTATGAAAGAAATAATGTTTGGAAACTTGTAGAAAGACCTAAAGACACTTTAAACATATGAACTAAATGGGTGTTTAGAAATAAAGTAGATGAAGCTGGAAATATAGTTAGAAACAAGGCTCGATTAGTTTCATAAGGTTATAGTCAAGAGGATAGAATTGACTATGAGGAGCCTTTTTCTCCAGTAGCACGACTAGAATCCATTAGAATTATACTTGCTTATGCTGCACATCTAAATTTCAAACTATATCAAATGGATGTAAAGAGTGAGTACTTAAATGGGTATATAGATGAGGATGTTTTTGTTGAACAACCACCTGGATTCACAAACCCTCATTTTCCAAATCATATCTTCCAATTATCAAAAGCTTTATATGGTTTAAAACAAGCTCCAAGAGCATGGTATGACAGACTAAGTACTTATTTAATTTTCAAAGGTTTTACAAAAGGAATAGATGATCCTACAATGTTTATAAAACAAATTTATAAAGATGATTTAGTTGTAGAAATTTATGTAGATGATATTATTTTTGGATCTTCAAAAAATTCATTATGCACTGATTTTTCTAAAATGATGCAAAACGAATTTGAAATAAGTTTAATGGGTGAACTAAAATTCTTTCTTGGATTTCAAATCATTCAAAATAATGATGGAATTATTTTAACTCAAAGTAATTATACTAGATATATTTTAAAACGGTTTGGATTGGATAGCACAAAATGTAGTGACACTCCCAAGAGTACCACCTGTAAGTTGGATCTTGATGAAGATCGAAAATGTGTTGATCAAACCACATTTAGAGGAATGATTGTAAGTCTACTATACTTGACTTCTAGTCGTCTTGATATTATGTTTAGTGTGTGTATGTGTGCTCGTTATCATGAAAATCCTATAGAGTCACATTTAAATACTGTAAAGAGAATTTTCATATACCTCAAGCATACTCCCAATATACGACTGTTCTATCCAAAAGAACAATCATTTGAACTAGTTAGTTATTCTGATGCTGATTTTGCAGGTTGTATGTTTGATAGAAAAAGCACCTCTGGAACATGTCACTTTTTAGGAAAGTCACTAGTATAAATGTGTAGTAAAAAAACAAAATTCGGTTGCATTGTCTACTGAAGAAGCTGAATATATAGCTGCTGGCAGTTGTTGTGCACGAATTTTGTGGATGAAACACACTTTGCTAGACTATGGATATCCATTCAGACATGTCCTAATAAACTGCGACGACACAAGTGCTATTAACATTTCAATGAATCTGGTTTCACACACTAGGAAAAAGCACATTGATGTAAGAAATCACTTTTTTAGGAATCATTCTCAAAAAGGTGATATAAATTTGGAATTCATTGATACTGAATATCAACATACTGATATATTCACTAAACCATTAAATTCTGAATGATTAGATTACATCATACATGATCTTGGTATGATCAATCATAAATTGATATCTTACAGATATTACTGTTTAATATTTTTCTATATTTTACTTTACGGTTTCATGTTCATTGTTTCTTGGTTACTGTTTCATGCTAACAGTCTCAAAGTTAACAGCTTGTGTTCACAGTTTGTCACTCAATTGTCTCACCGTGACAGAACAGTTCACTCACTATCTCACCGTGACTGCACAGAATGGTCACTGTCTCACCTTGACGACCACCAACTGTCTCACCGTAATGACTTTTTTTCATCACACCGTAACGCCTACTCATGGTCTCACTGTGAAGATTATTTATGCATTTATCTTAACCCACATCGCGGTAATTTTTATTTCATCGCTATTTTATATCCCGTGTTTTCTGTTTTTATGACATTTGACATTCCCAAATGATAAAACAAAAGTGTTTTTCATTCGACTTCTCACCCGAACTCTCTCCTGAACCTTCTCTATCCTGCAAACCTTCTCTCCTATCTCTCCTAAAACTTCAGTGAATGCCAAGGATGAAGCATCCATCTTTACCCTCGTCTGAGAAGCGCCACTCTATGAAATAGAAGAGGGCACCGAGGATAGCACCCGGAGGACCCCTGAATCCAAACCTTGTAAGTCGTATCGTAGTTCTTAAGAAAGAAAGTTTCCCTGAGTGGTTGTTGTCTAGAAAGTCTTTGGTCATGAAAATCATAAGAGAACAAAGATGGCTTGAATGGTTTTCTAGACAAGATAGACTGATTTTTCCAAGGTCGGTATCTCAATTTTACCAGTATTTAAAGTTTTCTTTTCATTCCGGAGAAAGCTATATGGTAACAAGCTGCGTCAATGGAAAAAAAGTGTTCATCCTCTTCAATATTATGGGATGCATGTCTGAGGATTCCACATGATGGAGTGTGTGATGATTACCAGAGAGACCCTACTCCTTCAACTGACAAATTGGACCTAGAGAATTATTTGGAAATCATTACTGGAAATGGAACCAAGTGAAGGGCCATAGTAGCTGAATTAGATGGGGAGACAAGATTGTTGTTCAAATTTGTTCATAATTTGATTAGTCCATGAAATAGAGATTTTTCTGTGATGAAGTATCGAGATGTGTTCCTGATTCACATTTTGAAGCATGCCCATAAGATCAATCTTTGCAAATATGTCATTAACCATATATGTTAGCTGATTAAAGTCACTTACAAATCCACCTCCTTGTTTTACTATAGGATGATTTTGGCCATGTTAGTTTCCAAAGGAGTGGTTGGAATGAATGAATAAAAGCTAGGGGATTTTGATTTTTGTTTATCCAAGCCTATCATAAAAAGGATGAAGATTAATTGGAACCCATGGAAGAAGATGTTGGTTGAGGATAATGATCATCTTTATAAAAAGTTTAATCTTGGTGATTATCCAAGAAGGCCTAAGAACATTACTGATATTGTCTTTGAACCCGATGAAGTGGCTTAGTTTTCCGAAGAAGAAGAAGAAGAGGAAGTGCCAGCTGATGTACCACCTAGAAAAGTGGATAAAATACCTCCATAGGAAGCAACTTCTATTGAAAAAGAAAGGATTTTTGTCCCTGCTGTTGTTCGTGCTGAAATGCCTTATAGAGAGAAAGATGGTGTTGTTTTTAGAGAAGAAGAAGCTTCTGCTTCTATTGAGGATGTCGATCCAGAAACTCATCCTAAGGCTGTAAGAGAATTGGTTTTCCCTGTTTTAGAGCAGCAAGCCATGAAAGAGATAGTTCATGTTGAAGAAGATCTACATGTTGAAAGAGAAGGAAGTCTGGAAGCACAACCAGTGGAACAATCGGTTCCTAAGTGCATACCCTTTGCTGAAGAAAGGATAGAAATTGCCTTTGAGCTGTAAAGGCAAGAATTTGATGATGAGATTAGAGTTGATCCTATGGATCTTGATCATGCAGCTGTGCCTCAAGAATCTAAAAACGAAGCACATTTGGAGGGGTAGGAACCTAAAAACCTTGAGATTGTAGAGGCTCGATATTATGAAGCTTCTCAACCAACCGTCCCATATTATGTGTACACTCGGTATGAATGTAAAAGTTTTTATGATGTAATTTGGATCAAAGTAAGGGACTGCAGCTTGTTTTGATCTTTCTTCTCTATTTCAATTGATGTCAGTAGCTCGACCTGAACCAGAACCCGAACCTCAACCAGAACCCCATCCTCAATCAAAATATGAAACTTAATGTAACTCAAAATCGCAACCATGCCCCGAATCATTACATGATCTGCAATCATTTGTAACTAAGGATGATTTTAAAGTCTTTGTAGAGACTATCTTGGCTGGTGTTGAGAAGATTTTATCCACTCAACCTCATCCTGTGACTCAACTATGTCAAGAAGATGCCTTAATTATTTTGGAAAATTTTATCTTGCATATTCAACCCAGGATGCTCCGTGGAATAAAAAAAGTCAGAGTTGAAAACAAATTGCGTAGTGCTGATGTTGAAAATTTGAAAGATATGATAAAAAACCTTCAAACAGAACTGTCTTCCAGATCAGAGCCTTCTCTTATTGTTCTTGATCCTACACTTGTTGCTGCTTCTCATGAACCATATGTTTCCAGCCTTTCTAGAGAGATTGTGTCTCTAGTGCATCCTTATCTGTTATCTGTTGATGATAAGGTTGGAGCAAGACACATAAAGATGATGCAACGCATGAAAGAGCTTGTAGAAAATCTGAATAATCTCACAGTTGAGTACACTGGTTGTCCGCAAAAAGTTTTAAAATAGCACAAGGTTCTAACTGAAGTTGTCAGGGCTTCTCCTCCCTCTGGTCAGTCTTCCACACCTTCTTTGGATGATTCTGTGCTTTGATCCATAATCAAGGAAGAACTTCAAATTGATTTCAGTGGTTTAGATATGTCTCCTCTATCTGATGTTATGAGGAACAATGATAGAGAACATGATCTTGTTCAGATCCATTCTATGATTACTAATGATGCTCAATAGGAGATCACCAAGAAGATAGACATCTTTCTCTACCAAATTTTCTCCAAAAGTGACATGAAAAATCACTTTAATTATCTTGTAGAGAACCTGAAAATCCCTCCAGTAACTGAATCTTTTAAAGCTCAAGTTCAGAAGCTTACAGAGTTCACCAGATTGTTGGACAAATTTATGGAGAATAAGGACAATTTTGAAAAGGCTATGAAATATGGTGGAGAAATCATTACTAATTTCATAAATCTTTTGAAGTCGTATATTCATGTGAAGAGTACTCCTATAATTGCTTCAGTTGTTGCACCCCTTCGACCTAGTCTACCTGCCCTAGCCTCAACTTCCATGTCAGTTAGCCAAGCCCTTTCTCAGATTCGGCCAATCATTCTTGACCAACAAAAGACTAGATTTTCTACTGCGCCTTCTTTGGCTCCATCCATTTTTGAAGGTCTACCTTTACCATCTTTGTCTACTACCTCCATGCCTTATTCTACATCATCTCATGCTGCTGATAATGGCAAAGAGAAATCCAATCCGTGATTCCAACCAATGTTTCTTAATTTTTGATGGGATGACTTATGTTGTTTACTGTTTGTATTTCTCATGTATGTTTTCTTCTGAACCTTCTTAATGAAAAATGCAGTGTTTCACTCCTTTCTCTCTATTTAACTTTTTACTAATCCCAAACGGGGGATAAAAAGTAAAAGTGTTGTATAAGTATTCTAATGTGCTATTTTATTCTCTAACTCTATTGTTCTATATCCTATTTTCTCTAACGTTACATTTCATTTATACTTCGACTTTACATGATTTGTGATCATCAAAAAGGGGGAGCTTGTTGGAATCCTCATGTATTAATCATGTTTTAATAATGAAAAATCTCTATAATAATTATACATCATGTCTTAATGATTGCAAATCTTATTACTATCAATTAATCTCTATCATAATTTCACATCTTGTTAATGATCTCACATATCTATAATAATTATACATCATGTCTTAATGATTGCAAATCTTATTACTATTCATTAATATATTTATTATTTAAAACTCTTATGAAATATCACAAATCTCACTTATTGTATCAATCCTATGTATTTATATTATAAATTATTAATACATCGTGATGTATGACACCGTAAGACAGACTGTGTGCAAGACACCATGAAGGACACACTGTGACCCAGACACCGTGAAGGACACACTGTGACCTAGACACCGTGAAGGACACACCGTGACCCATAAACTGTGAAGGACACACTGTGACCTAGACACCGTGAAGGACACACCGTGACCCAGACACCGTGAAGGACACACTGTGACCCAGACACCGGTTCAAAGAGACACTGTTTTCAAAACTACTGTGACATCGTTTCTTAACCTTTTTGTCAATAATATTTAAAAATTACTAATGGTCATATTTGATGTTTTTCATATAATTAGTGTTATTTAATGATAGTTATTGGTCTGTCAGGAAACCATATCTCATACCTATGGAAAGGAAATCATTCCTATTACCGAAGATCGTGGAATATAAAGAAGTATACTCTCGCGTTTGAAAATTATTCGACACATACTACAATACACGCGAGCTCTGTATTGAACCAAAGAACAATCCTGAGCACAACTGTGAAGAACCCATTGCATGATCCTCAAAGAAGTTACATAGATGCAATCCTACATTACAAAAGAACACACTATGTACTCTGGAGTCAAGAGAACATCGTCTCTCCTAACAAAATTTGAACCATGACACTCTGTTTTTTCCACACAAAACCAGAGAAGGACTCAGAATCTATTCTGCTGAATCCAACAATTCCAGAGCTGCACTTCCAATCAATAAATCTTTCTAAACTTCCATATATTCTCTATAAGTGATTTATTATTTACTTTAGATTAGTGTGGGTATCCTGTTTTTTTTACACACACACAGTCTCCTGTGCAGAACTGGAGGATATCACAATCCTCACATCAAAACTCCTTACTCTTGTTTACCCATTATAGCTGTGGTAGAGGTCCCTGCGTGGCCTGGACATTCTTGTACTGTTGTTAGCCCTGATCCAGGGTGTGGATCTAATTTATATATAAATTTGAGAGGGCTAAGTCTCAGATTGAGACTGAACCTCTTGGTTATATATACTGTGCATTTTTAGTTTAAGTTTAAAATATATAGTATCTAATTTATATTCCGCTTCCTATTACATTGAAATACAAATCTTTTTTAAAGTTACTTTGAAATTTAATCTACCAAGTGTTTTTATCTTTTGTAAATTAGTAGGTTAGTTTCAAAAGATAATTTAATCTTCTGATTATATTAACTAAGAACTAATCAATCATTTGAGAATCTAATTGAACCTTTACAGTTTTACAAATTCACTACAGTTTAACTTGTTTTATAAATTGGGGATTTTAATAAAAATTATTTGTAACATAAATTTTAATTGCAACTCAATTCACCCCCCCCTCCTCTTGAGTATCCACTCTGACCAACATATATTCTCTTCAATGGAACTATGAAATATATAAGGATTTCATTTTAGTACCGTTTCATAATGTATTTGAAATAATAAGATTAATAGTACCAAGAAAATTGGTTCAGTAGAAAGTTATACTATTTGGAAAACACATGGTTGAGGGAAACACAAAACATAAAATGTTCTAGGTTCTTAGATAATAATTTTGGAATAAAGAGATAATTGATATGGATAAAGTAAATTGGATACTTATAACTACCTTGGAACTGATTCCAATGTTTTGGATCACAATAATTTTTAAGGTTCATAAGGTTAACAATTTTTTAAATGGTTTAAGTTAAGCATTGGATGGGGTTTTATATATTATTTTATTACATTACAATATAGATATTTATGAATATTGGATAACATGTGCTAACTCTATTGGTTTTGTAAAATTTTTATTGATAGATATAATGGCTTTTCACTCATTTATAGATCATATGATCTATTAAAACTGAATTTTAGTGCTTCAGGCATAAAAAATTAGATTCTTGGAATAAGAGATGAATTTTAAATTGATTAAATCATAACAAAAGGAAGAAATTAATCTTATGAAATAGTAATTTATTAGGAGAGAATATTTCATTATATTCATAGATAGTAATATAATTTTGCATCTTTAGAAGATGGATCTTAAAAAATATTATCCTAGTACATTCATTTCTGTTGAACTGATGGTCTTTTTTATAATAATATATTTATGGTTTTGGTCCCCATAAAATTACATTGATCATTCACTTTCATGGGATAAATAACCTCGTTCACTCTGTAAAATTATTTTCACTTTTCTTCAATGTTCTCATCTCCATTTTTCACAAAAGTTCCCATATATTTGAAATTAGTTATATTTTATCACATATATCAATTTACTATATCGTATCACTTCATAAAGGGTTATTTTTTTAACACCTTTATGATGTAGGTTTTTCAAAAATGATATTTCTAAAGGTAAAACCATTTATAACCAAGATCATGTTTAAATTTAGAGGGTGCAATTTATTTATGTTTGGGAGAATGTGATACCTTGAAATTTAAAAATAGGATTATCATATTCAATTCTGTTTGTTGCACCCAACACTAAGCATAGGAATTAATATAACCTCATAATAATATATGATAAATTTACTATTTTAAATAAATTCAATCGATTATATATATTTAAATTAAATAAATGTTGTGGTATCTTGCAATTCACGCATCACTGACTTTTTGCTTGTGTTACACGTAAGACCGAGTTTTACCGAATATTATAAATATAATTATTTAGAAGGAAAATTATAAAATATATGTTAAATTGGTATTTATAAATAATATTAACTAACTTTTGAAAACATATTGGGGAATTAATTCATTACCAGTTAATTAGTAATTGATAAGAAAACCAATTGATTACAAAGAATTGTTTTTTGAAGGAACAAATTTTTTTGCGTCAAGGGAGTTTGATCTTAATAAAATAATGAAATTAATATTATTGAATGATATTAATGAAATATTTATATTATATTTTCTACAATTGTTTTATATTCATCTAGTATATTTTATAGGCTTACGATAACAATAAATCAAATTTTATCTGTAAAATAGTCATATTGTTTTAAAGCAATTTGATTCCTTTTATTTGTGCACTTGTTTTAAAACCAAATTTTAAAAAATTTTAAATTTTATTTTAAAAAATAAAATTAATTTTTTATTCATAATTTCTAAATATTATTTGGGTTAATTTTTGGTATTTTTCTAAGAAGATTAATTTTTTTATGAATAGTTAAAAGTAATGAATTTTAATTGAAAACAACCCTTTCGCCTAAATAAATTTTAATTATGAATTATATTTTAAATTAATTATTAAGAATAATTAGTTAAATTATAAATCTATTAATCCAATTTATAACATTTTTATCATATTTATATTGAAATTATGTATAAAAACTTGGTAAACATTTGAAAATTTTCACTTTGAATAAATTCTTTCTCGTTCCATCTACATGATTAATTATAAATAAATTTCAGAAAATTAACGGAATTGAATTTGGAAAAATGGATTAAATTTTTTTAATCCATATTATTTCTAATATATTATGTTTCAAATAATTTTTTACAAAATTGGTATTTTAAAATTGTTTAAAATAATTATAGATATTAAGGTGAAAACGAGTTTACTTAGTGGTTAAACATTGAATATAAGTTATAATAATGGCCCAAACCTTATAAAAATCCCATTATATAGAACTATTTAGACCTTAATTCTTCATGGATCAAATTTGGATAATTATTTGAGATTTTGGTAGGAAAAAGTGTGGGATCTCCTAACTTTATTTTCAAAATACCAAGGGTGTCATCTCCCACACTTATAAAAGGTCCCCCCATATCCTCCTCTCTTCACACATTTAAAAACCAATTTTGTCTGGATATTCCATTCCCAAATCAGTCCCAAACATCCATACCCTCACCCTAAAATCCATATCTTGGCCTTAAATACAACTTAGAAAGGAATTAGTGTAATCCTAAAATGGATTTACAAATAAATGATAATGTTTTTATAAATGTGTTTTCATTTTAATTACTTATCCACCTCCATAAAATATTATTATATAATATACATTGTATATTAAATACAATTATATGTATTCATGTTGTGGTAATGATTAAAAACCACACACACTTCCCTAAAAGGAGTACTAAAATTATCATTTTTTATATGGCGGACTACCACCTCTTGAATTGATGTCCCTCATTTTTCCATTACCACCAATAATGGTTGGTAATAATTATATAAATATTGTTTATATTTTATATTTTTGATATTTTTGATGTATTTATTATTATATAAATACTATGTACCACATAACTTCATTCTTTCCATTTGGTGGGAATACGATATTTTTGTTCGTGTGTATGGAGGACTACCACCTAATGAAGCGATGTGATTCATTCAGACATTACATGGAATGTATTAAATATGGTTTTAATAAACATATGTTTTATATATGACAGAAATATTATAAGGCAATTATAATATACATATATATTATAAATTTTTCTTTCTTTTAATATGATAAGAAAAGAGAAGGGTCTTTCATTAGTACGTACGACCTATCATCTTGATAAACAATTCGCTTCATTTCAAATCACTAAATTTTATTAAATAATATAAATACATATATTAAATATTTATTATATTTAAATTATCTTTTAGATTATTTATATGATTAAATCACGATCTATGTAAGCAGAGAAAAAAATAACTAGTCAAAACAAACTCAAAAAACAATGCAATTAACATCTGAAACAATGTAAATAATGAATGATTATTAACAAATGGGTGATAATATTTTCTAAAAGTATCATATATGATATTATAAATAGTAATATGGTTATGTTTTAATTTAATATCATTCTTAATACCATTATACCTGGGGTTAAATTATGTTCAACTAAAACGAAGTGTAAGGTAAAAGATTTAGTCTCTATATACATTCCATTGAGATTACTTCTTATTATACACCAATTAAATTTTATGTGGTTTATATAATTCTTCTTTTACATATAATATAATTATATACAATTCATTTTATTTTCAGTTCCAATTTTAATTGTTTTATCCATGACGATTTGACTTGAACTTTTCCATGTGATAAAAGTTATTATGAAATCTCACATTCTTTTGTGATTATTAACTTCCTCTTAAAATGATCACATTATTGTAATAATTTTTCATTATAAATTAAATTTCTCATAATTATCCAAATTATTTTTTAATTGATATAGTTATTTCATAAATCATATATCATTTTAACATATTGTGTATATTGTAAGAAATATTTTATGTATTTGAGAAATATATATATGTTAACCATTAAGGATATTTGATAAAGAGAATTTTTATGAGTTAAAACAATTACTCAATGTATTAGTAATTATTTGGACTTGTATGACATGATTTGGGGACCATTTAATGTAATCCCCAATACATAGATTGTTTCATGATAGGAATCAGCTAGCCAAATTTGATGGGTTTGTACCTAGTATGTTTTAAACCATATTGTAAAAGGTCTTAATGGTATATGTTCCATGTGGGTGAGATTCATAGAATCCAATAAATAATAATTTCATCCCCTAATAATTCATTTATTATTATTCTCCATCATATTTTTTCTTAGAAACTATATATGGATGAATTTAATTTTATGTTTATCGATTAAATAGAATGTGTTTCAATTATTTACCATGTAATATTTATTATTACTTGTCCAATTATTTATGTGGAATGTGTATTTAGTTACATATCATTCCATGTTGATTATAATTATTGATTCATTATTTCTTCCATTTTACTTAAGTATAATTGATAATTATTTGTCACCTTTATTTTGTTTCCTTTTCCTAGGTTATGAAGATGAATCCTTTGAATGTGTATTCAATGATTTTGACCACTTTATTTTGTTATTTAATATGTTTCAATTTCTATTCCTAATGTAAAACGGGTATTATATATGTAATCTAGTTGTCCAAAACTACAAATTTGTTCTTTCCTTTGGAATTTTAATCTTTTATCAATTCCATTTTAACAAAGTCTGGCACCGACTTCGGGCTACTGGGGTGGGGTATTTATAGAAGTGATAAAAATTCCCATAGCGGAAAATGTGGTGGACCCTTTATTTATGTGTCCATATCAGTATAAGATTGAGTATTATATGAGATCTAATGGACTGAAATCAATTTTTAGATATCTCTAATTCAAGTTGGAGTCTGTTAGAGTTGGTTATCTATGACCAAATTCTATAGTACATGATTACATGTTTTTATTAATTAAATAATTTTTCTTCTCATGTCTTTATTATTCCTCTTCATGATTTATAAATGTGATATTATCCTTTGAATATATGTCACAATGAATGGTAATGGAAGTTCTACCATGTGATGGGAACCTAAAGGATTCACAATATTATTCTTGAATCTTATTCTATGGTTGAGTGATATTATTTTATGGGACATATATGATACATTATATTAGGGGTTTGAGGTTCATAAGTCATTTATAAACCTTACCAGTATGGGAAATCTACAAGATAGTAGGTTACGAGAAGATGAATGTCAATTGGAAATCCACATTTTATTTGTAATTGGATGTTCCTATATATTGATGTGTGAATTAATCTGTATGCTTTATAATTATCATTAATTGGTATCATAACTCATGTACTTTGACTTATTGATGAAAATAGTGATGACATATGTCCATGATTATGTAGGATATGTTGGGTGTGTCACAAGTGATATGAATTAATGTATACTGCAATAAAATATTTTTCCCTTCAATCCTATTATGGAATTTGATATCTCAGAACCTTTGATGGAATATCAATACCTCTATAATTTTATGGAATTAGAGTTCAGTGGGAAAGTTCATTTCAAAAACAAAAAAAATGATAATTCAAATATATATGTTTATAGAACCATTATGCAACCTGCTTTATTATATATATCAAAATAAAAAGATTTTATTACATGGTCAACATTCATAGGAGGTTAGACAATTTTGTGATGTTAAATTAATTGTCTATGTATTCTTTATAGTGTTGTTAGAAAAGGACATTAGACTATATGGGGATATGCCTAATTCTAATGAGAAAGAGGCCAAGATTGTCACACCTTATGTGTATCCACAATATCAATTAAATTCAAGTCTTAAATTTAAAAAGTACGAATAAATAATATTTATTTAGGTTTTTTTATCTCCATAATTTAATCATAAGTTATTCTAAAGAATAAAGTGATTGATTTAATAAATAATAATTATCATTTTTCAGGTTTAGCAAATATAATATGAATTATATTTATTGTAGAAATAATACAGTGACATTTATCTAATTAGATAGGTATTATTCAAGGGTGGATAAATGTTGATGAGGAAAAGAAGACTCTGTTTAATGGTAAAATTTGTAATAATTGATATATATTTATAATCTCAATGTGTTTCACATGTCAAGAGATTAATTATAATATTATTATTATTAATGTAAATGTGGATGATTAATAATATTAGATATTTTTAATGGAATGTGTGTCAGTATCCAACCCTAAACCTACAATAATAAATATATAATTATATATTAATATCTCACTTTCTTAAATTTTCCTTTTGGGTGAAGAGTGTAGATTAGAGAGATATCTAGAAAAATATCTATAAATAAGTATCTATAGATGTATCTGTAAATATATATCTATAGATATATCTAGAGTTCTATAGATGGCTCTCTCTTCCTCCTATCTCAATACTTTGAGAGATAACCATGAGTTATCCCTCTATGAGTACATACTTTATGTAGCCCACTAAGAACAATCCATGAAAATATAATTGGTTGTGCTAGCACATAGGGATACGAAAACATTGGCAAGAGATTTTGGTGCATGGGTGGATCACCACTAGAGGTATTCATCACTTGAATCCTATAGTATAACGATGGTGTCATATGATCTATTCCAACATACAATCAACAAAATATAATTTACTAGATATGAAATTATTTATCTTCTTATAAATTAATTTTGAATTACAAGTAAATATGAACTCCCTCTATTTTCGAGGTATTAATGTATTCTATTAATCAATTATTTTTTGGATATGATCTCATTATCATTTAAATACATGATTACATGTGATTTTATAATAAGAATAAAGATTTTCAGGCATTCAAAATATTCCAATTATATTCCTAAAAATTATATTTTATTTTTATTGTTAGTATAATGATTATTTTATACTTAAAAGGGGAAATTTAAGGAAAAACAAATTCACCGCAATTTTCCAATTTGATATTAAATTAACATTCTTTAAATCTTGATTTTCTAATCTCAAAAAATTTATTCAATATATGAATTGAAAATGTACCCTTTTGGTGAATAGTTTCATTTTATTTTTTTCATTATGGACAGTAATCATATTAGTTTTTATTACCACACTAAAAGGTAAATCAGAGGGTTCCAAATAATAGGATAAGGGATAGAAAATGTTATTAAATATTTCCTGAATTTTATTAGATGATTAAATTTCGTTAATACTCACCCAAAATTCATATTTATGGTTATTTTCCAATTTTTATGTGATAATGACCATTATAATATTTTATGTAATTAAAAGTATAAAAATTACACACTCTTGTTTTTAATGACTATAATATTTTAAACATGGGGATAAGTAGATATAATTTATATTATAAATAGTAATTTGAATGATAAATTAAGTTTATCACTCTAATATATTGTTAATATTTAGTAAAAAATAATTATCAAAAAAGATTACTCAATGCTGATGTAGTAATTATTCAATTGATACAAATGTAAAATAAATGTTTTTAAATATTTTAAAATAATATAATTATAATGAATCATTATATTCCAATTTTATAAATAAAAATGTAATATTAGTGAGGTTCAAATTCATTTTATTCTAGTTCTATTTTTTCCTTCTAGTTTTAGAAGTATAATTAAATGAATTGTTCCAAAATTGAGATTAATGAAATTTTAAAACTAATAATAGTATATAAAATTTTTTCAATTTTTTAAAAACCTCCTATATAGTCAATTTGATGTAGTATCATTGGATATATCAACCATGGTCTATTAATGGTTCCTTTATTCTTTTTATAGTAACTATATTAATCCATTTATAGTAAAAAACATTGTTGTCAATGTACTTGTCAAAAGGGTTAACAAAGCCTTAAAAAAATTATATGTGTAAATATGTGATAATAACATGTCAAATTTGTATTTTAGGCCATTATTTATACACATAATCATCCAATATTTTGATATTATTAATTTGGATCCATTTTACATAAAAATTATTTTATATTAATTAAATATTTTAAAATTTTACAAGATTGTCCCTCCCCTCTCCCATAAAAGGCCACCACTTATTCTAATTTATTCTCACATAAAATGATTTTGGTTCAGAATAACACTAAAAAAATCCATTCCATACGTCCCCCATACATCCTAAAAGGTTTTTCATTAAAAAAAACCTAGAAAAGCTTTTGGTGTAAACCGTAATAGTCTGTTTGGAGAATAAGTCTCGTTCCAAAATGATTGTTTTAGACATATTTCTTCTTCTTCCCAAATCAAATATAATTTAATAATTATTAGATAACAAACAAATTGTCAACCTTTTAGTAAGATTTAATTATTTTTATACAATAACCTATTTCCATATCAATCCTACATCAAATGGTAATGCAATCCATCGTTTGTCTATATGGCATACTGCCACCTCGTAGATTGATGTAATTTCTTGCATCAGTGTATATCATGGATGGTCATAATGAGGGAATTAAGGATTCTATATTACATTAAATAAATATTCATCATTATAAAAATATAATATATAATATATTTTCTTAAAATTATATTCATTGAAAAATGATAATGTTTTCAATCCGTACATGTAGACTACCACCTCAAAAAAGAGATGTGATTAGTTTTTCATCATCGAATCAAACGGATGAAATTATAAATGTATTTAAAGAAATAATATGATATGTCTGAAATTATAATCATTATTTAATATTATCATAATTGATGCATTCTTTCCATAATGATTTTAGAAAAATGAAAAAGTTACTCATGCATATATGTAGCCTACCGCATCTATGATTGTAACATAGTTTATTTATCATAATCATAATTAATATTTATATTTAACGGTGATACTGACATAAAATATTGATAATTATTTCATTATGATTATTATTTATATTATTTAATAAAGATCTAATTAACCATTGTAACACCCAATCTTCCATGATACTCTTTTCATTGAATAATACAATAGCGTGTGTTGTACGCAACTTCGACTTCTAACACACCACAACTAATCAAACTAGCCGTTATGAATAGTAATACCAGATTTTTGAAATCTTATAAATTTTATCTTTCAAAATGGACTTATTTTTGGTTTCAGAGTGTCAAAATTATCTTAGGGTGATGTTTTGGTATTTCTATGAAAACATATAGTTTTTGATGAATAGTGAAAATATGAAATTTTAATTAAAAACATCTTTTTTAATCAAAATAATTTATATTGCTAAATTATACTATTAAGTGGTTTTAAAGTATAATTAGATTATATATTTAAAATTTAATCCAATTTTGTTCATTGGATGTAATTTTACATTTAAACTGGACATAAGCAAGTGTCAATCTTTGGATAGTTATTATTTCTTAAAAACACGCTTTATGTTTTAACAACGTGAATTAATTTTAAATTAATTTCTTCCATTTCTTTGTTATGAATTTAGAAAAATGGACTCCATACTTATAATCAGGATGTTCAAATTGTGTAAAAAGGTAACTTTTATTTTTAGACATTTTGAATAATTATTTCGGTAAATATTTTATTTAACATGGTTAAAGGGTAAATCCGGTTAATAAGGGTAAAAGATTAATATTGTAATAATATTAAATTAACCTAACATGTTTCCTAAAAAAATTGGATGATACATGTCCGACCATGGGAATATTTGGGTCGATTTTGGGACGTCACGGAGCCACTTCTAAGTGATAATGACACTTTGTATTAATTATGTTAAAGTAAATACAAAAATGACAAAAGCATATATCTTTTAGTAAAAAAGAATTTACATAGGTTTATACATGTTATGTCTTTGACTATAAATATTAATTAGAAATATAAAATTATTTCCTACATAATGGTATTTTATTTATAATTTTTAGACATTTAAAAATTAAATTTATTTATGACACAATAATGATGTAGTTTTTTCTTTATTAATGAAAGAATCAAATAAATGCTATTATGAATGATAAAATAATTATAATTTGAATGTTTTGATGCAATCCAAAAAATTTATAGGTTAATATGATATGTTAGAATTTATTAAACGATTTTAGTTCGGATTCATAAAGTTGTTATTACTTTATCAAAAATCTATTATTAAATAGGGTCAAAATTGACATAAAGGTGTTTTTAAAACAAGTATTATATTATTAATTGATATAATATGACTAAAAATATAAATCTTAGGAAAATGATTTATATAATGATAGTTATATAATTAATGAACCACTTGGGGTTCTCTAGGATGTTTATAGTATGTTTATTAACCATATAATATAAAAATACAATGTGACATGATAAATGTCAAACTATTTAACTACGAGTTAAATCTAAATAATAAATTTAATATAGTGACACAAACCTGTATAAAACCTATTGGTTGAGTTTTTTTAAAATAATCCCCACCTTAGCCTTTAACTAATCTACTTTTGAGTCATTACAAACTGAATATGATTTTATTATAAATTAATATTCCTAGCTTTTCCTAAGGTTCCCCTCACTCCTCTTATAAAAGGTCACTCCCCCTTCTCTCTAATTTACACCGTCAATGCCTTTTTTTCTCAACCTAACCCTTCCCAAATACACTCTCAACTATCCTCCCTTCATCCTAGAGGAATTCCTTTAGTCAAAAATCTATCTTATGAAGCCCTTTTGTTCAAATCAAAAGGAACAACCCGTAGAAGAGGTAAATATTACATCACCTCTTTCATGTTCCATTATTCTTCCACTTCCTCTTTCATTGTTGTTTCCATTATAAAATGATAAATCTAGTATCTTCTATATACTAAGAATTTATTATAAATATGTTACACCAATATTCATTATTCTATCCATCCTTTGAATGACATCTCACCATACGTGTGTACGTACAACTTACCGTCTCCACGTCATGGTATAATTGTTATACAATACATTATTATTTGGATGGGTATAATAATGATGTGTAATAATAAATATAACATGATAATGATTCATTATATATGATATAACATCAAATTATATATTAATTTAATATAAAAAGAATGATATTATCGCTCGTTCATACATACGGATTACCGTCTCCACGAACGTGATGAGATTCATTCCCCACCATATCTATCCAGGTCTAAAATTCATTTGATGTTTAAAAATAATATTTAAAGACTTGATATAATTCAGGATATGAATAAGATACATCCCATCCATAACAAATAGGACTCACTTAACAAAGAATATAAAGGAAAATGAATCTGTTAACACCTGAAACGACGATAGTAAAAAGATTTTAATAACAAAGAAATGTTAAAAGATCACATATGATATCTTATTAATGTATATGATTATAGTATAATTTAATAACAATTATTTCACCGTTATATAGGAGGTTAACCTACCCTTGTCCAAGGAAAATTACAAGGTAAGGGTTAATTCTATAATCTCTTTATTATCCAAGGTTGTTTTTACGTATGTATCTATTGGGACCTCTTTATCATCCACATCCATGTTTCTTAAAAATGTATTGCAAAACATTTTTACTATATACTTGACAATGTGTTAAAGTGATTTATACCCTTATTTTAACTTATATTTTTTTAAAGAAATCTTTCAGTTGTTTTCCATACAAGGTACTTTACGACCGTTTTGAAAAAATTAAAGTAAAAATGTTTTTTAACTTATACGGTGGGTGTGGTTATTCTCCACCGTTGAAACATTGTAAAAGGTTCTGTTATAAGCTTATAAAAATATTTTCAAAATAAATGTTTTCTTTTATAATTATGTAACTTTAAATGACTTCATAAAAGAGAGATATTTCTCTCAAATAGTTTTGATTTTATCTGTGTCAACATCCTTTGATGGATTTTATACTTGTTTGAAGTCGATTCATTATGATACAAATCCTACATATAGTATTGATGGTTTTGCGATGTGTTTGACTGTGGATGTGTAATTTTTATACCCTTCATGGCTTATGGTTAAAGTATTGACATTTCGTATGCTATTTTTAATATGAATGATTATGTTATATTTAAACCCTTTCATATGAGGAATGTATTAGACTCAGTAAGTGACGGGGGGAGCCCGCTATAGCTCATCGATGAATCAGTAGGTATTATGAGACAACTAGACATAGAATTGGCTGAGGCCTTTCCCAATTTGATATATGGTTTTGGCTGAGGCCTTAAAATTTTTTAGACATCTTGGTCGATGCCTTGACAAAATGTTTCAGAATGTACGGCATTATACATTCCCTCATTATGAAAATAATATGGATGCTTCGTGTGGTCATTCGACTAGTAGAATACCCATGATTATGTTTTATTGTGGAATTATTTACTCATCTCATATTCTTTTCATAAAATTATTCATGTTTATTATTGGTAAAGGCATAAGGATTCATTTATTCACCATGCTTAATATTTATGTTATCATCCATTGTATTGTTTACCCTTATTGAGTGTTTATGATCACCCCTTTCATATGCATCATTTTCCGAGGTTATGAAGAAGTTAGTTATGAGTGACATGAAGTCATTATCTAGGAGGCTTGGATGTTTCAAATGGAAATAATTCATGTTTTATTTCTTTTCAAGTAGTAAAGTTAAACATATGTATGAATATTGTTTCTAATAATACTAAACTAATCGGTCTTTTGAGATATGATTTCCTTATGATCATGCCAATGTTATGTAATAATGCACCGACTCTGGGTAACTAGGGCTGGGGTGTACCAGTTGGTATCAGTGGATGTTTAGTACAAACCATGGAAACTAGATTTAGATAAAATCTCATTAGAGCACATAGCCTTAAGATAGACTTTGAGGATTAGTATAGAATAACTTTCTAGAATTTTATTATTGTAGAGATTTTGTGAGTTTTCCAAGAAATATATCACTTTCTAGATACGAGAAACTAGAGGTGGCTCTGGCACATATATACCTTGGGGTGAAACCCGAAAACACCTTTTTGAGCTAGACTGGAACGGGAACTGGTGCCCGCCAATTGTCCTTGCTGCACTCTTGGTTACGAAACTACTGGGGGATATGCTTAGGATAATGATCATTTTAGTTACAAATAATTATGAAGGGTTTATCAGTATATACGTCTTCAAATAAAATATTTTTATGATTATAGATTATATCCATAAACTGTTCAATTTATGTTAAGTGTTTTACAAGTTTGGATTTATGTATTGTGATTCATAAACTAATCTAGTGTGTTCCATTGTTTAGAAATGGCGCCTAGTGGAAGGAAAGGAAACCGTATCAATGCACACAATCCATGAAGGGATTTTCCTCCTGCTTAAGATAATTATAGTGGAGGTGGTGATACAACTGGTAATGATCAGCTTATCATGATACTGGGACAACTCACACAGGTTATGAATAATAACCTTACCCGTATAAAGCACCCTGATCCACAACATGGAGGATCAATGTTAGACAGCTTCATGAGGCAACAACCACCAACATTCAATGGGGGTTCAAATCCATTAGTACTTGAGAAATGTATAAATTCTTCAAAGAAAATATTCCACGCCTTGGGGAGTAGCGAAAGGGAAAAAATTATCATGGAAGTCTACTGCCTCACTGGAGATGCTGATCAATGGTGGTCATTGATTCAAAACAAAAAGGATGATGATGAAGTATCAAATATGGAATGGAGGTAGTTTAATGAAATTTTCATAGAAAAATACATTCCTCATGACCATCGAGTGGATATGGAAAGACAATTTCTGAGTCTGAGGCCAAAGTAGGATGATAATGTTGAAAAGTATGAAGCTATATTTATAAGGTTAGCGAGGCATGATGTAGATTATATAAATAACCAATGAAGTAAGATTGACCATTTCTTTTATGGGTTAAAACCATTTCTCCATCGAGCATTAGTATCACAATCCTTCTCATCATACGAAGATATTTTCTCATGTGCTATCAAGACAGAAAAATAATTCTCTATGTCTTATGAATTTGATGAAAAGAAAGACAAGAAGTGATATGTTGAACACTCTGGGAAAGGAAATCTGGAAATAGGGAAGAAGGGAAGAATTGAATTTTCACCCTAGGATAATTATGGAACGAAGCACTCAGGTGCCTGTCTAAAAGGAAAAGGAGTATGCTGCAAATGTGGAAATAAAATCTATCTTTCTAGTGATTGTATGGGAAAGAAAGACTCTACCAATGTTCAATCATACAATTGCAGGGAGGAGGGACATTATGAAAATGAATTTCCTAATAGTCAGGGAAACTTACCTCAGAAAAGGCCAAGGGATCAAGGCCAAGCTTATATGATCACTACTGCTGATGTTGAAGCCCTAAAAGATGTGGTGGCAAGTAATTTAATGGTTTCCTCAAGTTAAGACAATGCTTTATTTGATTCTGGATCATTGCATTGTTTCAAATCTTCCCAGTTTTCTAAGAATATTAGATATTTCCAATTTTATTTACTAGGGAGTTGTCAGTCAAAACTCTTAAGGGATTTATCATTGCTAAAATATTTTGTGAAAAAGTTCCCATTATGGAATATAAATGTTCTTTATCTGCTAATTTCATCATCATAAGAATTTTGGAATTTGATATAATCCTCCGTATGGATTGGCTATCGGACCATGATGCAAAAAAATTAGTGTAAGAGGAAAGAGGATACTATTATTGATTATAATTATAAAGAACACCTTATGTTTAGAGTAGAATCATCACCACTTATTCTTATCTAGATCCACCCCAAGTACCTCAACTAAATTCAATTATTGGGAAGGAAGAGAATAAAATAACTATGGTTGAGGAAAATAATGTTTAAATAGAGTATGTACCTATTGTGAAATAATATATTGAAGTGTTTCCAGAATATTTACTTGGACATCTTCCAGAATGAGAAATTGAGTTTTACAGTGATTTAATTCCTGGTTCAAGGCCCATATCGATGACCCCTAAAAGAATGGCCACTGCGGAATTAGTGGAACTAAATAAACAATTTGAGAAATTTTGTAATAAATGATTTATTTTCCCTAGTTTTTCTCCATGGGGATCCCCTGTCCTTTTTGTTAAGAAGAAAGATATATCTTTACGGTGGTGCATTGACTACAGGGAGATCAATGCTATAACAAAAAAGTACAAGTATCCCCTACCTCGCATTGATGACTTATTCGACCAACTTCATAGAGCTCAATACTTTTCAAATATTGAACTTTGATCTAGATATCATCATTTTTGTGTGAAGGAAGACATTCCCAAAACAGCATTTCGAACTAGGTATGGGCACTACGAGTTTATAGTAATGCCTTTTAGATTGACTAATGCACCCTCTATCTTCATGGATCTAATGAATAGAGTTTTCAAGGAATATCTTGGTTACTTTGTAGTGGTATTTATTAATGATATATTGGTATACTCCAAAAGCTACAAAGATCATGAAAATAACTTGCGCATTTTCTGAAGACTCTTAGAAGTCACGAATTATATGGGAATTTAGAAAGTGTGAATTATGGATTTAAGAGATTTATATTCTAGGCCATATTCTCCCTAAGGATGGAGTCCTTATTGATCCTTCTAAGACCAAGGAAATCCAAGAATGTCCAACACCTACGAGTATAACTGAGGTACGCAGTTTTATTGGTTTAGGAGGTTATTATCGGCATTTCGTTCATAATTTTTCCCTATTGGATAACCCATTTACCAAGATCACATGTAAAGGGGTTAAATTTTTTTTGACAAAAGAGTGTGAAGAAAGTTATGAATAACTAAAGAGAATATTAGTCATTGTTTTTATATTGACTCTACCATCGAGGAATGATGGGTTTGTTATTCAAAGTGATATTTCAATAAAAGGACATGGTTGGGTCCTTATACAGAATGATAGGGTTATTTCCTATACATCACAATAGCTAAAAATTATTGAGAAAAACTATCCTACTCATGATCTTGAGTTATTAGGTCTAATATTTTCTTTGATGATTTGGAGACAATATCTCTATAGTGAAAAATGTGACATTTATACTGATCACAAGATTTTTAAGTATATTTTCTCACTGAAAGAACATAACATTATGCAAAGGAGATGTCTTGAAATACTCAAGGATTATGAATGCACGATACACTACCACATGGGGAAGGAAAATAAGGTGGTTGATGATTTGAGCCAAAAAAATCATAGATTTTTTAAACAAATGAGAGTTGAAAAGGATCCTATATTCATCGATCCAGTAAATATGGATATGGGAATAACAATGGAAGGTGAAACAATAATGCTTTTTCAAATGGTTTTCAAACCATCTTTACTTGAAAGGAGAAAATGTTCTCAGGATGATGAAGAATTTCAAAAGAATATTAAATCTCAGAATGATGGGAGATTCATCGACTTAGAATATAAGGATGGGATTTTAAAATTTCGGAAGAGACTTTGTCTTCCTAATATACCTGATCTGAAAAGGGAATTATAAGATGATGCTCATAGCTCCAGTTTCTCTATACATCCTGGTAGCACCAAAATGTATAGAGATTTAAAGGAACCTTTTTTGTTGGACAACATGAAGATGGAGATTGTTGATTTTCTGTCAAAATGTATGGTTTGTCAACAAGTGAAATCTGGACGGAAAAAGCCTGGTGGAGTCTTACAACCTCTTCCCATACTTGAGTGGAAATGGGATAATATTACGATGGACTTTGTCAGGGGACTACCAAAGACTCATAGATGGAATGATGCAATATGGATCATTGTTTATCGTCTTACCAACATAGCACAGTTTCATGCTATAAGGTAAGATTTAACACTTCAACCTTTAGAAAGACTATATATTAATGAAGTTGTAAGACTTCATGGAGTACCATTATAGATTGTTTCTGATCGTGATCCACATTTTACATCAATATTCAAGAAAAGTCTTCAGAAATCACTGGATACTAAAATTTGTTTAAGCACTGCCTACCAGCCCCAAACTGATGGACAATCAAAACGGACTATTAAAACCCTAGAAGTCGTGTTGAGATCATGCTCACTTGACTTTCAAGGTATGTTTGATCAATATTTACCTCTGGTATAATTTTATGATAAAAATAGCTTCCATTCAAGTATTCAGATGGCACTATATGAAGCGTTATATGGAAAGAGATGTTTCACACCAACTTGTTAGGATGATGTTGGTGAAAGAAAACATGTAGGCCCAGAACCTCGGTAGGAAACGATGGAAAAGGTGATGGTAATCCAATTCCACATCAAAGCATCTCAAAGTAGGCAGAAGAGCAATGCCAATAACCGAAGGAATGATTTGGAATTTCAGGTAGAAGATCATGTTTTCTTGAAGGTATCTCCATAGAAGGGTCTTATACATTTCTGTAAGAAGTGTAAATTCAGTCCCATGTACATCAGACCTTTCAAAATTCTAGAAGAAATTGGGGTTGTAGCTTACCATTTGGCAATGCCATCATGTCTCTCAAATGTTCATTATGTATTCCACATATCACTATTCATAAAATACATGCCTGACCCAACGCATGTAGCCACCTATGAAGAATTAGAACTGGAACCTGATCTCTCTTATTGCGAAGATAATGTTAAGATTCTTGATATAAGAGAACAAGTGTTGGGAAACCCGACGACTCGTCAGGTAAAAGTTCTGTGGAGAAAGCATAAGATGGAAGAGGCAACATGGGAACCCGAGGAACTTATGATGAAGAACCACCCGAGGCTTTTTCTGTAGTAATATTCTAGAAATTTTGAGGATGAAATTATTTGAAGGAGGGGATATTGTAACACCCAATGATTCCATGGTATGCTTCTCTTTGAATAATGCAATAGTGTGTGTTGTACGTAACTTTGAGTTCTAACACACCACAACCAATCAAACTAGCCATTATGAATAGTAATAGCCATTTTTTGAAATTTTATAAATTTTATATTTCAAAATGGAATTCATTTTTTGATTCAGAGTATCAACATTATCTTTGGGAGATTTTTCGGTATATTTCTGAAAACATTCATTTTATGATGAATAGTGAAAAATACTAAATTTTAATTAAAAACAACTTTTTTAATCAAAATAATTTATAGTAAAAAAAATATACTATTCTAGTGGTTTTAAAGTATATTTAGATTATATTTTTACCATTTAATCCAATGATTGTAATTGGACATAATTTCACATTTAAACTGAATATAAGCATGTGGAAATCTTTTGATAGTTATTATTTCATAAAAACAAGCTTTTTGTTTAGACAACATGAATTACTTTTAAATTAATTTTTTCCACTTATGTGTTTTGAATTTAGAAAAATGGATTCCATATTTATAATCCTTAGGTCCAAATTTTTTAAATAGGTAACTTTTATTTTTAGCCATTCTGAATATTTACTACGGTAAATATTTTATTTACCATGGTTAAATGGTAAATCCGGTAAATAAGGGTACAAAATAATATTATAATAATATTAAATTAACCTAAAACATGTCCTAACCCTATCGGATGATACATGTCCGACCATGGTCATCTTTGGGTCGATTTGGGGACCCCATGGAGCCACATGTAATTGATAATGACATTTATATTGATTATGTTTAAGTAAATACAAAAATGACATCAGCATATATCTTTTAGTAAAAAAATTATTACATAGGGTTATATATTTTATCTCTTAGACTATAAATATCAATTAGAAATCTAAAAATATTTCCTACATAATGGTATTTTATTTATAATTTTTAGACTTTAAATAGTTAAATTTATTTATGACACAATGAGATGCATTATTTTCCTTATTAATGAAAGAATCAAATAAATGGTATTATAAATATTAAAATAAATATAATTTGAATTTTTTGATGCCATACACGAATTTTATAAGTTAATATGGCATGTTAGTATTGATTAAATGAATTTATTTTTAATTAATAATGTTGTTAGGACTTTAACACAAATCATTTATCAAATAGTGTCAAAATTAACATAAAAGAGTTTTTAAAACAAATATTATATTATTAATTGATATAATATTCCTAAAAATATATGGTTCGTCCAAATGACTTATATAATGGTAATTGTATCAATAATTAACCACTTGGGGTTCTCTTGAAGTGTATTGTATGTTTATTAACTATATAATATAAAAATACCAAGAGACACGGTAAATGTCAAACTATTTATCTTAGAGATAAATCAAAAAGGTATAGTTTATATAGTGACCCAAGCCTGTCTAAAACATATTGGTTGAGTGTTTTTTGACCCAAACCCACCTTTACCTTTAAATATTCCACTTTTTAGCAATTAGAAATGGAAAATTACATTATTATATAATAAAATTTCTATCTTTTCCTAAGGTGCCCCTCACTCCTCTTATAAATGGGCACACCCCCTTCTCTATAATTCACACATTAAAAGCCTTTTGGCTCCACCAAAACCTTCCCAAATACCCCTTAAATTGTCCTCCCTTAATATTAGAGGCCTTACTTTAGTCAGAAAGCCAACCTATGGATCCCTTTTGATCAAATAAAAAGGAAGAACCCGAAGAAGAGGTAAATTTTTCATCACCTCTTTCATGTTCCTTTCTTCATCCACTTCAACTTTAATTGTTTTATCCATTATAAAATGATAAATCAAGTATCTTATATATACTATGATGTTATTATAAATATGGCACAACCATATTCATTATTCTACCCATCCATTTAATGACATGTCACCATACGTGCTTACGTAAGGCTTACCGTATCCATGTTGTGGTGTAATTGTTATTCAATACATTACTGTTTGGATGGTTATAATAATGATGTGTAATAAAAAATATAACATGATAATTATTCTGTATATATGATATACCATTCAATTATATATTATTTTAATATTAAAATAATGATATTATCACTCATGCGTACGTACGGATTACTGTCTCTACGAACACGATGAGATTTGTTCCCCATCGTATCCATTCAAGAATAATTTTCATTTGTTGTTTAAAAATAATGTTTAAAGACTTTATATCATTCTGGATATGAATAATATACATCCCACCCAAAACAAATATGACTCACATTACCAAGAATATAAATGAAACCGAATCTGTTAACACTTGAAACGAAGATAATACTAAGATGTTATTAACAAAGCAATGGTAAAAGAACATATATGATATCATATTAATGAATATTATTCTAGTTTAATTTAATAACAATTATTTTACCATTACAAAAGATTTTAACATACTCTCGACCAAGGAAAAGTACAATTTAAGAGTTAATTCTACAATCTCTTTATTATCCGAGGTCGTTTATACGTAAGTATCTAATGGGACATTTTTATCATCCACATCTATGTTTCTTAAAAATGAATTTCGAAAAAAATTTAAAATTTATAAGACAATGAGTAAAATTAATCTATACCCTTATTTGAACTTATAAGTTTTGAAAGGAATCTTGAATTCGTTTTCCAAACAAAGTACATTACGACATTTTCGACAAAATTAAGGTAAAAATGTTTTTTGTTACTTATACGGCGGGTGCAGTTATTCTCTACCTTTAAAACATTTTCAAAGCTTCCCTTACAATCTTATAAAAATATTTTCAAAATAAATATTATATTTTATAATTATGTAACTTTAAATGAATTCAAAAAAATAGATATTTCTCTCAAATATTTTTGATTTGATCTAGGTCAACATACCTTGATGGATTTTATACTTCTTTGTAGTTGATTCGTTATGATACAAATATTCCATATTTAATTCTAGGTTTTGCGATATGTTTGACTATGGATGTGTTATTTTTATACCATTCATGGATTATGGTTAAAGTATTGACATTTTTTAATCTAGTTTTAATACGAATGTTTATGTTATATTTCAGCCTTTTCATATGAGGAATGTATTAGACTTAGTAAGTGATAGGTGGAGCCTACTATAGCTCCTCGATGCATCGGTAGGTATCATGAGACAACTATACATGGAATTGGATGAGGCCTTTCCCAATATGATATATTTTTTTGTCTGAGGCCTTAATCAGTTTTAGACGTCTTGGTCGATGGATTGACAAAATGTTTCAGAATGTCCAGCATTATGCATTCCTTCATTATGAAAATAATATTGATGGTTCATGTGGTCATTAGACTTGTATAATACCCATGATTATGTTTTATTATGGAATTATTTACACAACTCATATTACTACCAAAAAATTATTCATGTTTATTATTGGTGAAGGCATGAGATTCCAATTATTCACCGTGATTAATAATTATGTTTTCATCTGCTCTATTTCTTACCCTTATTGAGAGTTTCAGCTCACCCCTTTTGTATGTTTCATTTTCCCAGGAAATTAAGAAGTTAGTTATGAGTGACATTCAGGAATTATCTAGGAGGCTTGGATGTTTCCAATGGAATAAATTCATGGTGTAATTGTTTTCATGTTGTAAAGTAGAACTTATGTATGAATATTCTTTCAAATAATACTAAACTGATCAGCCCTTGAAGACATGATTTCCTTATGATCATGCCTATGTTATTTAATAATGCACTGTCTCTGGGTATCTAGGTTCGGGGTGTTACACCATAGTCAACCTACAAAATTCATTTTGGACTTATGAACTGAATATCATCCTAACATCTGATGTAAACAATATTAAGTAATTTTATATTACATGGTATTAAATAAAATAAAAATAAAAATAAATTGTTATATGGTACTTAATAAAGTAAATAATTTAAAAAAATTATTTATTCAGTAAATTAAAGAAGATATATGATGATTTAGACTCGACGTGAGGGCCACATTAACATAAAACCTCATTTTAAATGGTATGATATTTATTTTCAAAATCCTTCACTTCCATGTATTTGTTTTTAAAATTACATTATAAAATATTTATATAGGAAATAAAATAACTATAATGTGTATTTTATGTTTATTTCTTTCTAATCTTATTTAAAAATAAACTTTTGATGAATTTTCTACAATTTTGATAAAAGGAAAATGGAATGTTCTATTTTAATATATAAGGTTACAAGTTTTCCTGCCACCATAATCATTATTTAAAGATTTTATTTCATTAAAATCATTCATGTTTCAATAACATAAATCCATATTTCCCTCTTTCAATTTATTTTATTATTTAAATTTTTTTTAATAGAAAGGTGTATTCTTTTATCTAAAATATTTTTTTCATGGGATTGAACGTGTTTTAAGGGTTTTATTTATGATATAGTCCATGGAAAATTTTTAAAATTGATTGAGCCTCCTTATAACTCATAGATAAGATTGATATAGCTTATATGATGGGTTTTCCATGATAGTGATCGAATTATTTTGGTAATTATTATTTATTCTAAATAATTTTATTATATATAGTTTGTATGGTTAATCCAGTTGTAATGATTCTTGTAAGGGTTATGTAATTGTTCTATGATGATGATCTACCAAGTCACCTACATTTATTTTCTATTCTTGATAATCATTTTTCATGGAAATTATTTTATTTGAAAATGTAAGATAATTATATTTTTTTAAGGAATAATGATGATATTATTAAGAAAAATGTATGTTTTCTTAAGAAATTTTCTTTCATTGGTTTTCGTGTTTTTCACTACACTAATATATTTTTTATGTCCCTTAATGGGATTTTTTTTCTCACCTTATTTTGTAAAATATTTTTCATATGTTTTAATGATTAATAAGGGAAAGGAGAAGTCATGTTGAAATTAATAAAAAATTGTGATAAAATGAAATCATTTTTTATTTTAAATGTTTTATATTGTGAGAAAAATGAATACAGAATACGAGTTTCATGTATGTAAAATATTGGTTTTATATTTATGATTTATGACATAATTATATAAAACAATAAAATAAAATGATCATCAAGAATTTATGTTAGTGAATTCTATTATAGAGACACTAGAATTTGTAATCACTACTATCAGGTCCTTATAAAATATATTTCATTTGAAAATAATATGTTTTATGTTACTCTATCTATTTATTTTGATTGAAATTACATATTTTAAAAGATATAATATTGTATTTTAATTTTCAATTAAATATATTTTCAAGGTTTTCACTTCACAATTTTGTAATTGAATTTTGAAAGTGACCAGTAACTTCATATTTTTATATAATGTAAAAAATGTTTTCTAAAATATATTTTTATATTCATTCTATGTGAACATATCATTCCATCGTATTTTTATTCTCTATAAAACTTCCTCTCAACATTTTTATGGACTCCAAAAGAAAATATTTTGTTATCATAGTTTTATAAAAAATTTCATTAAAAATTATTTCAAATGAACAATAGTATTTCTTATTTTTCAAGTGATTTTCCATAAACTCTAAAAGGGTTCAATCATAGAATTCCTTAAATATGACATATATATTGGTCAGAGTGGTTACTCAAGAGTGGGGGTGAATTGAGTTCCAATTAAAAATTTCTATTTTATATTTTTATATTCAAGTCCCCCAATTTAAATAACAAGTTAAAATGTAGTTAATTTTTAATACAATAATGGTTCAGTTAGTTTCTCAAGAGATTGATTAGTTCTGACCTAATCTATAATGAATATTAGATTAGCTTTTAAAAATATCCTACTAGCTTACTATAAATACGATCACTTACTACTTTAACCATCAGAGTTACTTTAAAATAGATTTATATTTAAGGTACTTAGCAGCGGAATATTCAAAATGTTTTAACAAAAATAAACATGCATAGAAGTTTTAAGAAAGATGTCCAGTCTCAAGCTAAGACTTAGTCCTCTCAAAAAGTTTATATAAGAATTTTATCCACACCCTGGATCGGGGTTTACAATAGTACTCTATCTGTCCAGGTCCTCAGACCTCTACCACAGTTCTACGTGGGAAAAGTAATAATAACAACAGCTCACAGGGTGTACAAGTCCTCAGACCTCTACCACTATCCACATTGGAATACTAGAGTTTAAGGGAATAATTGAGTGAGTATTTATAAATCCTCCGGTTCATCTTATGAGTCAGTGTGTGTTCAACCAGAGGGAAGCACACACTACTCTTAATGGAATGAAAAGGATGATCACATTCGAGCAAGAATATAGAGATGAGTTTGGAATGCTCATGTGTGATGACAACGCTGTTCTGGACTCCTTTGGATTGAAGAAGATGAAGCATTGAGTTCTTCTCTTGAATTTGTTTGGAAAACAGAGTGTTGCGATTCTTCATGTGTTATCCATGAGGTTCAGTCGATTGAAGATGTTCTTTAGGCTTCAAATATGCTTTTTGTGTTCGTCTGTATCGAGTTACATGTAGTGTGCCTTTGTTTTGAAGAACATCCTCTCAGAGTCTTCTTCATTCTTATGCTCACTGCATTACTTTTTGTTTCTGTATTGCACATCTATGATTCATGGTCACACTTCTCTTTTCACATAGAATGCACGTGTTAGAGGCGAAAAGTTGCATGTGATCTATACCATGTACCTCGTACTATCTAATGATATGTCAACAATGAGACATTAATTATGTCATTGCATTAATGTCATCAAATATGAACATTAGAAATTAAATTGAAAAATGGAAAAGTAGTTTATGAAACGGTGTCACAGTAAGTCCTGGAAATGAGGTCTCCTTCACAAGGTGTCTAGGTTGATCACAGTGTCTGAGTGTCACAATGTCTTCCAGTCACGGTGTATTATTAATGGTGTCTCAGGGTCATCGTGTCTTGTTCACGATGTCTTGTTCACGATGTCTGGCTTCACGGTGTCTTGTTCATGGTGTCTGGATTCACAGTGTCTTGTTCACGGTGTCTGGCTTCACGGTGTCTTGTTCACGGTGTCTGGCTTCACGGTGTCTTGATTCATGGTTTATATCTTCGCGATGTCTTTCTTCACAGTGTCTTGTTCACGGTGCTATAAATACATAGCTAGTGGCAGACTCATGGTGTCTTAGACTTCCCAAAGTAACTATGTGAAAACTTAAATAAAGATAATAATCAAAATTATTATACTTAATCATTTGTCAAAGAAGGTATTCTGAGAGTAGATTAATGATATTATAAAGTATGTAAACTGAATATAGAGCAATTAAGATCTTGCATGGATCTACTTAAAGTATGAGATAACTTTAGATATAAATACACAAGATCAATATTGAATAATATTTATAATCTTTAATACATGAGTAAATAAGATTTGTGATCATTAAAACATTATTAAAACATGAGGAGTCCAACAATCTCCCCCTTTTTATGATCACAAATCATTTATAGTTAAAGAGTATATGTGATTCAACTATAAAGATAAATTTCAAGCATAATATATAGAAACTTCTCCCCCTTTTGGGATTATCAAAAAGATGAACTAAGAGAGGGAAAAAAGAGTCACAGTCCACTAATAGAAAATAAGTGATTGTACAATAAATTATCAATATACAAACAATAGAATCCCTATCAAAAATAGTAAACATTGTTCTTCTTCAAGGGATGGCCTTCTCTTTGCCTTCTGCAGTAGCATAAGAGGAAGCCATAGGGGTAGTGGTTGAGGTAGAAGAAGTTAGATATATGGTTGATAATGAGGGTAAAGGAAGGCCTTCAAATACTGAGGGAGCTAAGGTAGGAGATGTAGAATATCTAAGAAGTTTCCGATCAAGAATCATAGGCCTGATCTGACTGAGTGCTTGGCCAATATACATGGTTGTTGAGGCTAGGGAAGAGGTGAAGGTAGGCATCCCTTGTCTGAGAGGTGCTGCCGCTGGAGCAACAATAGCTGTACTCTAAACATGGAGATAGGGCCAGATGAGTTTGATGAAATTGGTCATGATCTCTCCACCATACAGCATGTATTTCTCAAAATCATCCTTGTTATCAATAAACTAGTCCAACAATTGAGTAAACTCTGTGAGTTTCTAGACATGGTTCTTGAAAGCTTCAGTCAAATGAGGAATCCATAGATTTTCTACAATGTATATGAAATGTTTTTTCATATCGGTCATGGAGAAAATCCTTTTTAAGTACAAATACACTTTCTTGGAAATCTGTTGATGAGCATCATTAGAAATTTTGGAGTGGATTTGTACTAAGTCAAGAACTCTATCACTACTTTTGACTACATCAGATAAAGAAGCCACATTAAACCACCTGATGATATTATGAAGATCTTCTTTAACAACAGATCTGAGTAGATCACTATCCAAGGATGGTTTAGAGGATTGAATAGATGATTTGACATCTGTGGTTAGGGATTTTAGTTCATTCAACAGCTTTTAAAGACATCATGTGTACTCATCAGTGAGTTTATTGATGATGGCAACAAGCTCTTTCATTTCCTTCACGATTTTCTTATTCCTTTCAGCAATCTTTTCATCTAAGGATTCAAGATATGGTTGAATCTGAGACACACCAACTTGTGGGATTTCAAGAGCAGTAGGTTATACTGGAGGAGAAACAGATTCAGATCTTGAATGCAGCTCTCTCTGCATTTCTTCAACCATACTTCTTAGGGAATTAATTTCATTACTGAGCATCTTATTTTCAACTATTGCCTCTTAAATCTCATGGATCATCTTAGGTTTTATTTTACAAATAAACTTCTTCATTAATAGTGAGGCGTCTCTCTCACATAAATTTGTCATAGGAAGAGGTTGGGTATTCATGAGTTTCCCAACTCTATATAAGAGAGTATCTCCAAATTCATTCAGATCATCCTTACTCACAATTGATGACTTTTCAGATAAGGATTCTAGAATAGGAACTGGTATAGATTCAGGTTCCTTCTTAGGTGCAAAAATTTGAGATTGATTTCAACTGAAATAGGGAGGAAATATCAATCTCGGTTGATGTGACCTACTGAGATTCATTCACATCATAAAAACTAGGAAATTTGTACTGAATGTCTACAGGACATGTCTTAGTTGGATGTGAGGCTTCAGCAGACTCAATATTCAGGGTTGGCTCCCCCTAAACAGGTGCCTCCTTCTCATGACTGAGTGTTTTAGGAGCTTTGTCTAAATCCATAGACTCGACTCAATGTTCCTCACTCATTTACTTTCTATACAGCTGAAAAACTATCTCCATTTGTTCTTTAGTAGAAGGTATTATTTCAAGAATAGATTGTTCTGCACGGAGTTCCTCAATATTGATCCCTTGAAGAATAGGTAACTCTTCTAATATAGGCTCTTCTATTGTAGGCTCTTCTATTGTAGGCTCTTCCAAGGCATGCTTTTATGAATAATTGGAATCTAATTCTGTTACAAACTCGTGTTGAGTTTCCAAACTAATAGCTTCTTTAGGAGCAGAAACTTCTTCTTCAAGAACTTCATGAGAAACAGTAGTTCTATCTTCCTTAACAACAACAACCTCTTTAGGTGTCTCTTCATCCTCTTATTCCTCTTCTTCATGATACTCAACAAGCTCATCTGGTTCCAAACCAGGATCAGAAATGTCTTTCGACCTTGAGGGATAATCCATAGGATTGAGTTTCTCATAAACCTTATCATTTTCTTCCACCCATTCCTTCTTCCAAGGATTTCAGTTTATCTTCATTCTTTTAATATTAGCTTTTGAAAATCAGTACTCATAGTCCATAATCACTTCCTCATTAGGTCCATTCATACCTTTTTCAAGAATCATGGATGATATAATCTAAGAGTATAACTATGAAGTTGACTTGGATGTGACTTTGATCAACCCACACATGTGGTGTATGATATAATTGCACAGGTTGGTCTTATGTCCATTTTTCATGAGGCGAATAAAAAAAATCATGATATTTTAACACAGCAAAAACACCTTTTCTTGGACTTACCAAATTTTTTAAAAACATAAACAGAAGCCTTGTTTATCCATCTAATTCAGTAGTGATGGATCTTCTCTGGGTGCCATTTCCAGTTTGGGTTTTCAGAGAATCTTCTAGATCAAATAAATCAGTTGAAGGTGAAGGTCCACTCTGATAATCCTCACATATTCCTTCCTGAAGTTTCCTAAGGCATGAAGCCCATAACCTCGAAGAGAAATAACATATCTGGCCATTGACCCAGATCTTTATAACATATCTTTCACTAGAATAAAATGATAATTGTACGTATTGATTAAATTGAGCCACTCACCTTGGATAGATTGGTCTATCCTCCTTTGAGAACCATTCTAACCAACCTTGTTGTTTTAACACTTTCAATACAAGCGACTAACTAGACAGAAGCCACTTGGGGAAATTTTCTTTCTCAGGTATTACAATGCATTTTACCATATTCAGATTTAAAGGAACTTCATGTGTAAGCTTAGGTGCAATCTTATTCTTCTTCGAGCTGCACTTATCGGGTGTCGCTGATGATAGACGTTTCATTCTTGGCATTCACTAATGGTTAGAGTGAGATAATGATTTCAAGGATGAAGAAGGGTTTGAAAAGAGTAGGTATAAGAAACCTTGAGCGATGAATCAAGTTATACTTACTTGGTTTTATCATTTAGGAATACCAAACATCGCTAAAATAAAAACGCAAGAAACATAAAAGAGGTGAAATAATAATTACCGCGACAGGGGTTTAAGGAAGAACATAAAGAATTTTTTTTTACGGTGAGACCATGAGTGGTCATTACGGTGAGATAGTGACTGTTCGTTATGGTGATATAGTAAACAACTTTCATGGTGAGATCATGAGTGAGCTTTTAAGGGCGTGTTACATTGAGATAGTATATGTCAGACCATAAGTAAAAAATGCTAACAGTGAGACCGCAAACATAAAACATTATGGTGAGACATTAAACATGAGAGACTGTAACTGAGAAACCATAATCATGAAACGGTAAAGAATAACAGAGTAAGATATCACATAGTAAGACCTGAAACAGTAACAAGAAAGGTCTCTATTTGAGATTTATCATGCCTAGTTCATGTATGATGTAGTCTATTCTCTCAGAATTTAATGGTTTTGTGAATATGTCATTACATTGATATTCAGTACCAATGAATTCCAAAGGGATATCACCTTTTTGATAATGATCTCTCAAAAAGTGATGTCTTACATCAATATGTTTTGTCCTATAATCTAAAATAGGATTCTTTTAGATGTTAATAGCACTTGTGTTATCACAGTTGATAGGTACATGTCTGAATTGATATCCATAATCTAGTAATGGGTGTTTCATCCACAAATTTAGTGCAAAAAAACCTCCAGCATCTATGTATTCAGATTATGCTGTAGATAATGCAATTGAATTTCGTTTATTACTATACCATGATACTAGTGACTTTCCTAAAAGGTGACATGTTCTTGAGGTTCTTTTTCTATCTAACTTATAGCCATCTAAGTCGGAATCAAAATAACTAAACAGCACAAATGTTTTTCCATTAGGATAAAACAGTCCTAGATTGGGTGTATTCATGAGGTATTTGAAAATTCTCATTACAGAATTTAAAAGGGATTCCTTAGGGTTTGCAATAAAATGAGCACACATACACACACTAAACATAATTTCAAGACGACTAGCAGTTATGTAAAGTAAACATCCAATCATTACTCTATAAGTGGTTTGATCAACAGATTTTGCATCTTCATCTAGATGCAACTTATAAGTGGTTCTCATGGGAGTGTCACTAATTTTAGTGTTATCCAATCCAAAATGTTTTAGAAGATCCTCTGTATATTTAAATTTCTTTAAAATAATACCATTTTCATTTTTAAAAACCTGAAATCCAATAAAATATTTGAGTTCTCCCATTAAACTCTTTTCAAATTCGTTTTGCAATATTTTAGAAAAAACAACACATAAATAACGTCTCGAATATCCAAAAATAATGTCATCTACATAGATTTTAACAACTAAAACATCATTCAAAATTCATTTTATATAAAGAGTAAGATCAACTATTCCTTTTGTAAATCCTTTATAAATAAGTAAAGTACTTAATCTGTCATAACAAGCTCATGGAGCTTGATTTAAACCATATAAAGATTTTGATGGTTTGAAAATATGATTTGGAAAATGAGAGTTTGTAAATCAAGGGGGTTGTTCAACAAAATCAACCTCATCTATATACCCATTTAAGAATGCACTCTTGACATCCATTTGATATAGTTTGAAATTCAGATGTGCAGCATAGGAAAGTAGGATTCTGATGGTTTCAAGTATAGCTAATGGTGAAAAATGTATCTTCATAGTCAATTCCTTCTTGTTGACTATAGCCTTGTCCATCAAGTCTATCCTTTTTTTAACTATGTTACTAGCGTCATCAAATTTATTCCTAAAAACCCATTTAGTGCCTATGGTCAAAGTGTCCTTAGGTCTATCTAGTAATTCCTAGACTTTGTTTCATTCAAATTGATTTAATTATTATTTCATATCTATCACCAAAAATTCATCATTCATTGCATCATTGATATTTTTAGGTTCAATCTTTGAAATAAAGTCATGATGTTCAATGTGATTTATTAGAGAAGCTCTAGTTTGTGTTCCTCTATCTATATATCCTACTAAAATAGCTAATGAATCGTTTTTAAGGGTCTTAATTTGTCTATAAAGGATAGGGATAGAGATTCCATGTTCATTTACAAGTTCGAGTTCAACAGTAGTAGATTTTTGAACATTCCCAGAACTTGTTGTCTTAAAAACAGGTTCACTATTTTTGTCATTAGGTTCAAGAATGGACATGTCTTCTTCAAAATTTTCAAGTGGGGTCTTAGGTTCGTGTGGAACAGTTTCATCAAATTTTATGTGTATAGATTCGTCCACACATTTGGTTCTATTATTGAATACTCTATAGGATTTACACGATATTGAGTAACCTAGGAAATTTCCTTCATCACTTTTGGAAGAAAGTTTGTCAAGATCATCCTTAGTATTTAGGATAAAGTCATTGCAACACAAAACTCTAAAGTAGTTAACCTTAGGCTTCATATTTTTTCAAATATCGTATGGGTTCCTTTTAAGAATTGGTCTAATCAAGACTCTATTGATAATTTAACAAGATGTATTAACAACTTCAACCCAAAATTAAATTGGTAAATCATATTCATTGAGCATTGTCCTTGAAATCTCTTCAAGAGTCATATTTCTACTTTCTATTACACCATTCTGTTGAGGTGTTCTAGGATCCGATAAGTTGTGACTATTTACATTATGTGAGTAATAAGATTCAAACTCTTGATTTTAAAATTCCTGACCATGTTCACTTCTCAAGGTCTTGATCCTAAGTCCACTATGGTTTTCTACAGACTTAGAATATTTAATATATTAAGAACATGCTTCACTTTTGGGAGCTAGAAAATATACCCAAGTGTACCTAGAAAAATTATCTATAAGAACATAGACATAGTGCTTCCCATTTAAGCTAGAAACACTAGGTGGTACAAATAAATCCATGTGATACAACTCGAGAGGTTGAGAAGTAGAAAATTCTTTCTTTGATTAGAAAGAAACTTTATGTTGCTTTCCCTTTTGATAGGGTTTACAAACATTTTCAGCTTAGAATTCAAGTTTAGGTAGGTCTCTAACTAAGTTCATCCTAGTCAGTTTTCAAAGTGATTGTTTATTTCAGTGTCTTAATCTTCTATTCCATAGCCAATATTCTTCGTGGAAGGCATTTAAACAGGTAATATTTTGTTTAGTTAAAGAATTCAAATCCAAAGCATAAACATTTTCATATCTCAATGCAGTAAATTCCAAAATATTTTTATAATAAAATACATTGAAAGAATCATTTTCAAATTTAACATTGAAACCATCATCACACAATTGAAAAATGCTTATCATATTATACTATTGTCCATGAAAAAAATAAAATATTAGATATTAAGATTGAATCAGTGTTACCAATCTTGCCTAAGCCGACGATCATTCCTTTTGAGTTATCCCTAAAGGTGACATATTGTCCATCAACCTTAATTAAGCTTCTAAAGCGTGAAAATTCTCCTGTCATATGCCTTGAGCATCCACTATCCAAGTACCATGTATTCCTACATGAACATTTTAGGCAGGTTTCTGACAACACGATTTTAGATAGAAAATGATTTTGGTACCTAGATTTTCATGGGTCCAGACAGGTTAGAAAGAATAACTTTTGGTACCCATATTTGCCTAATTGGTTTCATATAATCAGTAGTTTAAAAATATTTTGAATGATAACGTTTTTTTATATATAATTTTGTGAGTAGCTAGTTGAGACATAAGAGTTTCCTGAACTAGAACTAGCAGCATACTGTCTAGATTATGGAATAAATCTATGGTTTGTAATCTATCTCGTTCCAAGATGATAGCCTAAATCAGTATTATATTTTAGAGCTAGTTTTTTTCCTAGAATTTGTGTAAGAGTTTCCTTTCCATTAGAAATTTTTTCTAAATCTATCCTAAGTTGCTCATTAGACCATTTCAGTTCAGTATTCTCTTTGATTAGTTGATCATTCTTTTCTTTTTCTACTTCTAGTACAGATTTGACAGTGTTATTTAAAGCATGATGTTTCTTTAAGTCTTTATACTTGTCTTTAAGCACATTGTAGGTATCCTCTAGCATGTTACTATATTCAAATAATTCTTCACTAGAAAAGTTTTCAGAATCAGAATCAGAATTATCTCCAGAATAATATGAGTTCAAAGAAAGAGTATCTAATGTTACCTCAGATGTGTTTTTCATGAAACACATATTAGATTTTTGAGATTATTCATCCAGAGTGGAATCATAATTACTTGAACTATCTTTTGAAGAACTACAGGTTGCTTTCAAAGAATTCTTGTATTTGTTGTCCTTATACTCATATTTCTTCTTGTACATTAACATTAGACAGTCATCTTTCACATGTCCTTTCCTCTAACTCGTAGCAGACTATGTCATCACTTTTATATGTCATTTTCCAATCCTTCATCCCATGACCTTTATTGTCATAATTTTACTTGTAATTGAATTTTCTAAAAAACATATTTTTTATATAAAACATCTTAAATCATCTAGCTATCTGATCCATTTCAGCATCACTATCAGATGTACTCTCTTCACTACTAGAACTATCACCCGCAGGTTGAATTTTTTCTTTGTCCTTGATTTTTGAAGCAGAGGTGTTAAAGGATACTAATTTATTTCTTGGTTCATCATCACCTTCTTTGTTTACTTTCAATTCTTCTTCATACATTATCAACTTACCAATAAGATCCTTGACAGGTATCATGCCAATGTCACACGATTTTCTTATTGAAATCGATTTTCCTCTCCATCTTTCTGGAAGGCATCTTAGTATCCTCGTGATTTTCTCCATTTCTATAACAACTTTTCCCAGTGATATCATTGTATTAACTATCTAATTAAACCTATGATACATATTAGAAATAGATTCATCAGATTTCATTTTAAAATTATCATACTTAATAGTGTTTGTATTTTGTCTCATTTCATTAACATTGGTTTTTCCCTCAATGGAAACAACCAGAGTATCCCATATTTCATAATAATCCTTACAAGCAGATATTTGATTTAATTATTCACCTCATAAAGCGCAAAATAGGGCATTCATTGCTTTACAATTATTATTGTAAACAGCTTTAGTAGGATCATCCCAAGTAGTACTAACAGTTTCTGTAATCTTATACTGAGTCTCTATAGCAGTCCAAATGTCAAATCCCATACTTTCTAAACAAAATTAATTTGGATTTTCCATTGGGAATAATTTACACCATTAAAGATGGGCGACATGTTGGTAGAAACACCTTCTAGTCTATTATTCATAATAAGATTTTAGCAAATATATCTAAAGAGATAAAATTTAGAAATAACAGAAATATTGAGATCATTAAGATACAACTGAAATCCCAGTTGAAAACATATAATAAACATAGAGTTTTGAAAAACATTTTATGTACTTTGATGCCAATTGTTGGTCTGAGTGGATACTCAAGCGGGGGGTGTGAGGGAATGAGTTCCAATTAAAAATTTTTGTTTAAAAGATTTATATTGAAATCCCTCAATTTAAGTAACAAGCTAAACTTTAGGGAATTTGTAATACAGTAAAAGTTCAGTTTGGTTATCAAGAGATTGATTAGTTCTATAAACATATAATATGAATATTATATTATCTTTAGAAACTAACCTAATGGTTTAATATAAATATAAACACTTTCTATATTAACTATCATAGTTACTTTAAAACAGATTTAGATTTAAAGTACTTACTAGTGGAATATTCAAATTTGTTTTAACAAAAAATAATCATGCACAGCTATTTTAACCAAGCGGTTTAGTCTCAAACTGAGACTTAGTCCTCTCAAACAGTTTATATAAAACTTTTATCCACACCCAAGATCGGCGTTTACAATAATACTAAGAATGTCAAGGTCCTCAGACCTATACCACAGTTCTACATAGGAAAATCAGTAATAACAAAAGCTCCCAGGCTGTCCAGGTCCTCAGACCTCTACCACTATCCATAGTGGGATACAAGAGTGTAAGGGAATGATTGGGTGAGGATTTAGAAATCCTCCAATTCATCTTAGGAGTCAGTTTGTGTTCAGATAGAGAGAACCACACACTGCTCATAATGTAAATAAAAGGATGATCACAGTCGAGAAAGAATATAGAGATGAGTTTAGAATGCTCTTGTGTGATGTCAATGCAGTTACATACTCCTTTGGAATGAATCATATAAAGCTTTGATTCTTTCTATGGATGTTGTGTGGAAAATAGAGTGTCACAATTCTGCTTGTGTTCTCTCTAAGGTTTAGTCAAGTGATGTTGTTCTTTAGGATTCAAATATGCTTTTTTTATTCAGCTGTATCGAGTTACATTCAATGTTACATTGTTTTGAAAAACTTCCTCTCGGTATCTTCTTTGTTCTTGTTCTCACTGCCTTACTTTTTGTTTCTGTATTGTGAGTCTATGATTCATGTTCACACTTTTCTTTTAACGTGGAATGCATGTGTTGGAGCTAATAGGTTGCAAGTGTTTTGTACCTCATACCTCGTACTGTCTGATGATATGTCTATAATGAAACATTAATTATTTCATTGCATTATAGTAATCAAATATAACCGTTAGAAATTACATTGAGAAATGAAAATTTTGTTTAAGAAACAGTGTCCCAATAAGTCATGGAAACAGTGTCTCCTTCACACGGTGTCTAGGTTGATCACAGTGTCTGAGTGTCACGATGTCTTGCAGTCATGGTGTCTTGTTCACTATGTCTCAGGGTCATGGTGTTTTGTTCACGGTGTCTTGTTCATGGTGTCTGGCTTCACGGTGTCTTGTTCACAGTGTGTGTCTTTACGGTGTCTTGTTCACGGTGTCTTGCTTCATGGTGTCTTACTTCACGGTGTCTGGCTTCACGTTGTCTTACTTCGCGGTGTCTTGTTCACGGTGCCAGAAATACATAGCCAGTGGCATACTCACGATGTATTAGACATTCTAAAGTAACTATGTGCAGACTTAAATTAATTTAATAATATAAAAGATTAGACTTAGGCATTTGTTAAATAAGGTGTTCTGAGAGTAGATTAAATATAGTATTAAGTAAGTAAACTGAATATTGAGCAATTAAGATCTTTCATGGCTCTACATAATGTATGAGAAAACATTATATATAAATACACATGATCTAGATTGAATAAGGTTTAGAATCATTAATACATGAGTAAATAAGATTTATGATCATTAAAACCTGATTAAAACATGTGGAGTCCAACAATACCATAATATTTATTGAATAAATTATTTAATTTTTACCATCTAAAATCATAATCTCGGTGGATTATGTAAAATTATTTTCTCTCAATTATATGACCCCTCAGTTCCTTTTTTAAACATAACCATCCAACATTAATAACCATAACTATTCATCTAATGATTTTTCTTTGGGAATTCCCAATTTCCTATTTCATTGATTAAAGTGTGTTCACCTATATTCCATATATCGTTTGATTGGGGAAATTTTTTACTTAACCATATACCCATTAATCTATACATTGTTTGTTTGAGGGATTCTTAAATAGAAATTTATTTAGTTTATTTGTTGGGAATGTATTGAAAGTCTATATAATTATTATTATAATACGGATTTTTATTGATTACTCATGATGTTTTACTTTGTACTACTTAACCATCCACCATATTTTTCCATATGGGTTCTGATCATTTTATCTCTCTAATTGAAATGGCATAAAATATGGGATTTTTTATATGATTAATCCAATATTGATGGTTATTAGTAAAGATTATTATGTATTGTTTACTCATTATCTCATATCATGAATGCATTTTTTTAAAAACAAGTGACTGGTGAGGCCTTATATAAAATAACCCCTTGATTCCTTGATATATAACAATAGACAAAAATGTTTGGTTATTTGGTGTATTCCAACCAAATTTAGTATGATTTATTGACTATAGCCTTGTTGACGAGTTGGATGTCTTGGAAAAGGCCGTACTAGTAATATTATGATTCTCATTTTTATGAATTCTATCACTAGAAATTCATTTATTTTTATGCATGTGATCAATTTATTTTCATCTATAACCATTTATATATTAATCCTTCAATTTCAGTTGATTATGGTGATATGATTATTACATATTCTTACCATAATATTTTGTTCATGTTTATTCCTTGGTTACCTCAGTTTTATGTTTTCACTTACCAATTTTTTTAGTTCACCACATCTTATATTTTCATTTCCCTATATTATAAAGGAAAGACTTACACATGATATGACTTGAAAAATAGCATGTGTGGGGAGTTTTGGGATATATTGAAGACTTATTATGGACTAGTTAGTTTTGTTATATAGTGGTGAAAAATTTCATTAGTTAATAAATACATGGGATTTATAAGTGGAAATTTTTTCCTAATTATATATAGCTTTAAGACTAAAAGGTCTTAGGAATTCATGTAGTGAAATAATTTATTTATGTTATTTTGTTATGTTATAGTTATGTATGAGAATCTATATTTTGTATCAAAGTTAGTATGTAATGTATGTGGTTTATGAACAGGGCTCTGAAGTGTGGGTCTCAGGTGCCACATCAGTGGCACCAATATCCATATCTAAACATATTAGAAGTCTCTCCCTTCAATGATTCAAAAATCATCTCTATTAACATATAAAGGTGGATATGTTTATTACATTCTCTACTATTATTCATGATTTTCACATGATTTCCTCTATCAGTCATCATTCCTACTAGGGATGTGTAGTCCTAGTACCTCAAGAACTCTTAGATTAGGTCACCTAGGAGAATCTTCCCTCAATAAATTGTGATATTATTCAGGCCCTTCAACATATCTAAATAGAATATGAAAATCTATTATCTCATAATTAGCTAGAGGAGTTATCAGTAGCTCTATATTTCATCCCCATAGTACCAACCATATAGTTCCTCACCATGGTAACATAAATATCTACCGTTTAGTTCCTCCCCATGGTGTATGTTGTGATGGTCCTCCCTATATCTAGAAGATCAATAGGATATTAGTTCCCCCATTTTTCTAAACCATTAATTGCTGGTAATCTTTGAATACATCCCCATGTAATCCAAGATAGTAATGATGGATGTCCTCAACATGGTTATCAATATTGATTTTCACCCTACAATATCTTCTTTTACCATTATCACAAACCACTCCTTGTTGAAATTTTTTTAAGACTACCTTATATCAAGAGTAAATCAAGGTTTTGAAGCTAACAACACAAAAAAACACATCACTAGATTTAAAAATCATGTCTCAAAATTAATATGGTTTTGAATAATGGTCATATTTTATATCTCCATGAATTTATTACCACATGAAAATACTAATGTTCAAAATGATCCCACTCCCATTGAAAAAATATTGGTGGAAGGATATCTATTATTAGAGTAAGTTGAAAACTACCTCTCTAAGTATAAAGAGAATTTCATGGTAATGTGGAATTATCATTTCATTTAAATAATCTAATTCATGTTTGGGCCCTTGTACAACACTATATATGCCATTTTATAATTTATAAAAGATGAATTCATTCCATATATGCATCAAAATTTGTCATCAAACCACCACTATCTCAAGGAAAATAATTTACCTTGGGTTGATTACACTAACCATATCAAGGAAATGAGTAAGATATATTATCAAGTTGATTTCTCTTTCTTATCACTAGCCCAAAATCTTTAGGCAGTGAAGCATCATAATTACCTCCAATAATATTTCTTCAAAATCATGAAGTTTCTCTTCTGGATAACCTTTTATTACCATTTATATTTTTTCATTAGACAGTTGGCATAATATGTAGTGTTACAATTTAATAATATTAATTTACATTAGATTATTTTGGGGAATAAATGTGATAGTTCATTACTATAGTATATGTATCAGATCCAAGTTCCACATATTCTTGTCAGTTCATCTAAGAAAATATCACCATCTCCAGAGCCCAGAAATGGAAAAACATGTAAGTGAAGGCTATTGATAGGCTGTTCTATCAAGAAATGGGAAAAGATGAATATGTATCCTATATGAAGAAACTAAATCCCATTATTGAAAATAAATCCTTAAGGGTAAGAATATTATACTAAAAAATATACTATATATTCAAATAAATCTTTAGTGAATTAGTGAAAATAAAAATAATCAATAGATGCAACATCTTCCTTAAAATTATAATAAAATCCTCAGATCATAGGGTAGGGGGATTTTTACCACCACCACCACTAATGGGATCATGAAATTCACAAAAAAAATACAATATGTAATGGTGTTAGATAAAATAAAACCATGGATCATAGGTAAGGGGGTATTATTACTCCTCCTCATCAAAGGAAATCAATATTCTCTTGATTATGTTCATATTCACAAGAAGATCCCTCGTAGTTACTTTTAATACGCAATCAATCCCTTTTATTGGGAGTGCAATAAATGGAAAATAGACTTGTATTCTGTGGAATTATTATATATGGTGTTGATTTGGGTGGGGTGGGCCTAATTATTTTAAACATTAAAAGCATGTATCATGATGGGTTGATCCCCCATGGGTGATATCCAAGGAAGATTGGGCCTGTATGAGAGTGGGACTACCCACATACACAATTAGTTTATCTTCTAGATGAGTTATGGCCAATCATTTTGGGATGAAAGATTAATTTTGGGATTCACATGAAAATATTCCCTTATAATTTAATCTAGATGAGTTAGGGTTTCCCCAAATAGATACCACTTTCTCCAATCATATTTTATTGGATCATGTTCATTAGAAATCATAATTTTTGATCCCAATGTTCTTTCTATATTTTGGACAAGAGTTTTTTCTCATTTGGAAACCACATATAATTTGGGTGTTTGATCTACATGTTTTGGTTTTTAGGGATTTCATATCATAGATATCATCAGTTTATAATCCCTTCCATTACCAATTTACCTTTTAATACTAGTATGACTTAGGTCAGAGATCCTAGATCTATTTAAAGTGTGCCTCAATTTTTATTCCCTTTCTGATTATCCTATGGTGTTGATCCCATCTTTTCAATAGATGGAATCCCTCTATTTCCCAATATATTTTTTTTCAATCATGGAACCCTAATCAGTTTCATTACATTGGTTCTCCCATTAGAATAATATGTTTTTTCTTTACACACATTCGTTTTTATTGTTTCACATGTCTTTCACCTACTTTTCATCAGATGGGCTAAGGATATTTTTGTCTGAATTTAAATAATCTAAAGAGGTTTTTGAAAATAATTCCTATTTATACTATTTAAGATCATGATCTAGTAGAGGTTTGTAACAATCAATAATTTTTTGTGGTTATTATTACAATCCATTTCTTTAGTTATCTTCAAGAAATTTTAGTCAGCTTCAGTGATGGGGTTTGGTAGAAAATACTATGGTCTACCCATGGTCTTATGTGGGGAAGATATGGCTTGATAGTTTTTATTCACATTGCATCTGCTATTTTACAAACAAACACGCGTGGGTTCAAACCCATAATGGCTTGGCCTGCCCCAACCCACACTACCCATTCACATTACATTGGAGCACTCTTAATGAAATACATTAGATACTCCCTCAAGGTCACTATCCATCAATGAGGAAACATGATTCCTAATAGGGTATATATTTACAAATGGTCTAATAATATGGAAAATATTGAGTTAGATTATTATTTTTTCCTCAATTTATTTCTATAGAGTGAAAAATCCCCTTACTAGTCTAAAGTGTATAATGATATGATTATAGTTGTGTTATTCTAATCAGTAAATATCATTAGAATAAATATCATGTATAAACTAGAGTGTGAAACTGGTATAGAAGAATATGGTGAGGAAATATTTCTTCATGAAGTTGTATGTACTAAAATATATGGATATGTTTTGTGTACATAGTGGAAAAGGTAATCTTATAATTTAAGAGTTTATTTGAATATTATGCTACTAACTACTCATATATTAATGCCAAAGACAAGGGAAAGTATGTGTCCATGTATCATCCACCAAACAAAGAGCTTTATAATCTCAATGATGATGTGAATCTTCCCTAATATAAAATCAATTTGGACAATCTAAATCCACATAACAATGAATTACTGAAAGGCTATATTCATTTTGAGTAAAAATTATATACAGAGGCTTATATTTAAATTTTATTTATTAATCTTCAAAAAAGAATTGGTGGATCAACCAATATGATTGTAGTCTATCTATCTAACTAGTTATAGGTCAAAAAAACCATTTTACCTAAAACTAATGGAAATTTTTTTATGAATTCCCTTCACTAGGGTATCACCATTAATCATTTCATACATTGTCCCCTTGGATTTCATTATATACATATAAATAGTTTGTGCATGAAATATAATCATATCATTATCTGGCCATCACTCTCACTCAAGTGTCGACCCAAATAGCAGTACTATCAAAAAAACTAAACTCCACACAGTCTCATTCTACTTAGAAGAAATTCCTGGAGTGACAACATGTGGTATTTAATCTTGAGAGGAATCTATATCCTGAGTGGGTGGATTTGGATAATCATCAACCTAATATTATAAATCCCACCATTCCAACCATAAATGGTATGGGAAACCTTGAATAGAACATGAATCACTTTGTGTCTTGGTGTCACCCAATGATTGAAACACTCAAGAAAAAATATGCAGGAAATATTTGAAGCTTTATGATGGCTCTGAAGGGGAAAAAATTTTCCATTATAAGAACCTAGAATAAATGTATGATGGGAAGAACTAAATTGGATATTTTTTAGCAATTAATCAATATGCTAAGAAAAATATGATACTATGTCTTTTAAATTGAAAACTGTGTGAAAATGATAGGATTTTGAACTTGATCACCTGATGGAAGGCCCTACATTACTCTATAGACATGAAACATACATGGGGTATGTTATTGGACACATGTAAAGAAAATATATAGGATAAGATTAAAATACTTCTTATTCTAAAAAAATATCCATGTGATTTTTATGAGTTCACAACAGTAGAATAACGGTTATAGGATTCAATCCAATGCTTAAATACCAAGTCTTTATCAACACTAGTACCTTTTGTAAATAAATTTAGTGGATTTAAGGCAATATTCATCACACACAAACTATCACTAGTTCAATCATCCTCTAATAATCCCCTAAAATATCACATGGTCCCTCCCTCAAAATAATAGAAGAAATAAAAATACTCTTTTGAGGAGCGAATAAGGATCAATAAAATTTGAGATATGGGGACCCGAATAATAAGGCTTATTATTTTCAAAGAGAGTTTGTTTTAGGATACTTCATTGCTACTTTTTAAAATAATCTAATCAAAAAACCATGGGCCATAAAACCCAAATACAATTAGTCTCAATGACCACCCTAGATATTTCTCGTACTGTTAGATAGTGGGGTACAATATCTAATATTGATTAATTTTCAAATAAAAAGATTAAAAGATTTTTGAACCTAGGAAAGTGTTACTTCATAAGCCCTCAATATGAGTGACTTATTCCTATACCATCCCACTTGACAAGAAATAATAATAGTAGTAAATCCAAAGAAATATGCATAAATTTGAAGTTAGATAACTCAAAACATTGGTCATTCAGGCACCTTTAATACTAAAGGTGTATTTAAATCTACAGTATGGAACCACAATTCCATATGTGATGACTGTGTTCATTTTTTTAAAAATATATTCATATAATAGTTTGTTTAATAGATTCAATATGACTAAGGAATAACATGAAGTTAATTTAGTTGTACCCAATATGGCCAAGACCCACTCAGGTGTAACTTATTAGAACCTAATGCCACTAAAAGGATCTGTGATCTCAATTGGCCACCTAAATTAAAGTTAATGTACACAAACACTCGTGGATTTTGACTGGAAGCAACATACTAGGGTGTGTCTAAGGGGATACTATTCCCCCTTACCAGAGTTTCATATAGTGGAATAGAAATAACAGTTAATAAAAAAATATTAAATCAAATAGATAATATATAATTAGTAGGAATAGATGTAAATATCCAAATAAAAATCATATACAATGATTATTATGATAAATTTTATATATATCTATAAAATCCTAAATAAGTACACAATAGTGCAATACAATACATGTATAAAAATTGAAGAAGGAAAAAATTATCACAGCTATCATCCTGAGCCTCACCTAGGTCCCATGCTCCCCTTCCCCTAAAAAGTTATCAAGAACCTTTAGTATGGATGTTTCCCTTTTCTATAAATGGAATCATATGGTTATTTTTTGAACACAAAGGATTCCAAAACATGGTGTGAGACATAATCCCAATAGGCAACCACCCATGGTCTATTCCACCAAATGAGTGAATATATTTATCAATAGTTTTAAGGAAGAAATGTAATAAGAAATTATGTACTATAACTAAAATCCTATAATTTCTAGGTTTGCATTTATAATTAAATTAAAATAATTAGTTTCATTTACAAAATATGTCCTTGAATTAACACTTAGGCCTATATCATTTATGAATGATTAATTATTGGTTTAAATTGATTTAATCAATTTATTTAGACTTGGTGCATAGAACGTTATCCCCTATAGTGATATGATCAAGGATTTTAAAACAATCCGTCCAATAATTTTAAAAATATATCGAATCAACCCATGATATTGGGCTTGGTATACACAAAATATAACTCATTCATTCATTATGAATTAAAGAACCTATGTTCATCCATGGAATCCCTAATATGGAATCTAAGAATCACTCCAGGTAAAATATAAACAACCACCCTAAAATCCCAACCATGGAGATCCTCACAATAACCTAGGTATCTCTCTAGGTGCGGTATAACATCTTTACCATTCGAGTCTTTCCTTTTTCTTCCACCAAGGGAGCCCAAGTATCACCCATGGAATAAATAATAAAATTCCATTTGATTCTATCCCTGTGATTCCATTTTTAATCCATGTATCTCTGAAAATATATTGTAAAGCCTTAGATTTTCTCCTTGGTATTCTTCTAGAGATGCCATGAATCACTAAGGAACAATCTAGGTAAAATAATATTGAGTCTATACATGGGAATCATCACATGAATCCATGTGTCACCAATGGAATATAAACATTTAATATAATTAAATATGATTTCATCAATACCATTAAATAATATCATTTATCTATGTCAAGGTAAACACCAACAAAAATTCTTTTACAACTACCTTAAAAAGGTCTCCAAAATCATTGTCCATTCCTTGATGGGTAATCCTTCAGTTCTACTCATATGGGAATTTCATTATGACAAGCCTTTCAAGATTAAAAAACTAATACATTGCATGTGTCAGGGGACATGGAATCGATTACCTTTTTTATAAATTCAATTCAAAATTTATAATAAAAATGAAATCACATATAAATTTCCAATTCAATTAATCAATTCACATCCCAAGGGAGGTGGTAAAAAGAAACACATCAAATGAATCTAAATTCATATACCATATTAAAGTTTAATTTAATTAAAAAATACATCCAAATGGGTGTCTTTGGTTTGACGGTCCTCAACCTAAAATCTACCATTGATCGGCCTATTTAATTTAATAGTAAATACCTCTGAATTTAAATCAAGGATAAAAATCTATTTTAAGGCATCACGTGAGAATTGGTCATACAACATAAGGGCATATATAATCACTTCAAATTTAATGAAATGAATGATACCACATATCATTGTTTTTTTATTGATAGCTCATCTTATGTCAGCTCTTGATTACACACTGATTGGGATAAAATCAAATAACGTATGACGAACATAATAATAATGAAAATCATATTTCAAAAAAATTGTTTGACGATAAAAAATTCAATGAGTAATGGATAAAAAGGATTCAACAACTCATCAATGTAGATCTAAGGAGATGAGCAGTGCATTAATAGGACATCGGACAAAGACGATACCTCAATTCCTACATTAGGCATCAAAGAGGGATTTATAATTAGATGTTTTGTATATCCATGAGAGGAAAAAATAGGTTTTATATAAATATTTAATAAGGGAAAATTTTCAATTTTACATAAAAATATAGGGTTTCATAGTTGGGCCCCATGGTTTGGCTAATCCGTGTGCCAAACATGTATTATTAGTTGATGGGAAGGTAATATCATGTGGTTTGACTGACCATGTGAAAGACATGAAAAACTACAATTTAAAAATTGCAGACATGACCACATGGTCATACAACCCAAATCACATAGTTTGATCTAACCATGTGGCCTATACCTCCCAAATTTCAAGTATCAAGCTATTTTTTCTAATCATGTGGCCAAGCCCACATGATTTTAAGTAACCATGTTCCAAGCATATTTCACCAAAAAACTTTGGTTTTGGGCTCCAAACCATCGCCAAACACCCCTGAAAACACTCTGACCTAAAAGGTAATTCCTAAAATGTAATATTTAAGCATATAAATGGAAATTTGTTGGAATTTAAAGGATTTGTATCTTAAGAATGTACTGGGTTCTTACAAACTTCTCCACATAAAGAAATTCTTCCCCAAATTTTCCTTCCAAGGGTGGTGAATCATTATATAAGAATAACTAAATCCACTATGATCATACATCAGCCTCATTCTCCTAGTTCTCATCTTGTACTCGGTTATTCTGCCAAAGAATTCATAATAAATAAACTAACCATCCTCGGAGAACCTTTTTTCTATGATCCAATATACATATATAATTATCCTCAATGGATGCGTCTACCTATAACTAATCCTTCTCATGCTAAAAAGCTTAAGATTGGTCAAACTGATAGTGGTGTAACAAAGATAAATGGAATAGGTCATGCATGACTTCGTACCTCTAATGAAACTGAAAGCGGAAGTCTACTGACCGAATCCTCTCCAGAATGTTAAACATCCCGACATAATATTGTTAAAGCATACCAGGTATCATGAATCTCTTGTGTCCCAGCCTCGTTGAAACAAGTAATAAAACCTAATCCTCAGCCTCACATTCTATAGGCCATATGCGAAGATAGATGTTTTATTTATAATAATAATGATAAATATCCATCCACATCCTATTCAAATGAACATTCTATGTGTTTTCTTAAACAAGATGTGGTCTAATAATAATTGCCTCTTCTGTCTCTAACAAAAATAGGGTTTATCAACATGTCCTACCATATAATTACCCATTAGGAACCATCTGAATTGTATCCTAAAAACTATTATTGTAGGTGAACACAACCAGGGGTATATAACTCTCCAATAATCCCCAAAAATATACAATGCATGATCGTAGCATTTCATTAAGCACCTGAACCATACACTCTGACTTTTCATATGTATGGTGATGGTATGTGGTTCTCAGACGCACCTATGTAAGTAATTACATCTATATCCATTTCTAGACCCAATATTTCAACCATGAATAACTTTATAAAATTATAGTTAATTAGGAGCCATAATGTTGTACTCTCTCATGAATATACAACATCTCATGATATCAACACTAAATGTTTCATTGATTATAATAAAATGACCCTCCTTAATGAGCCCGATATTAAAAACCCATACAAAATCATTACCTCGTGGAATCCTTAGTAAAACTTTCACAAAAACCATCGTGATGTCAACCCACTTCCCATTAGGGATGAGTAACTATGGTAAAAGTTCAACTGGTTGCTGGTGTTCTGCCTTCACTTGATGACAGGGGGAACTCCTCATGAAGACCCATCTATATATCTTTTTATACATGGCCAACAGTATTAGTGAATTAAATCTCAATACATCTTAGTGATACTAGGATTAACCTCACAAGATGAATCATGAGAGATTCACATCATCTCCATGTGCATGTCTAAAGAAACCTAAATATCACCATGTACTATTAGAATCTCATCCTCACATATGATCCCACCAGGAGGCGTTTCCTCACCTACCACACTCTCCTGTATGAATTTTCCATTTACTATGATAGATTACTAATACTAAATCATTCAACAAGGGTAAAGGTAATAGTGAGGGATGATATAAAACTCTTCCTCTGACTATTGTGCACATCCAAGTTCATCTCAATGAATAAGGATATCATCTTATCCTCACCACTGACATTCTAAACTACCTATATTTTATTTCACATTAAAATAGAATTTACCACTATATTTCCCTAACTAGACGTGTAGGCGAGATCAAACTAAATGTATTGTAGGAATTCCACCAATATACACTACATCATATTTAGATCACTATGTGTAAATATGTACTTGAGGTTGTCATGATCCTTGTTCACCACAAAACTCTCACCAAATACGTAATGTATCAAACAACACAATTCATGAACAATTGTAACTAACTCCAGATTTTGTGTTAGGTAATTATTCTCATGAGGCATCACCTACAGAGATTCATAATCCCCAAAACTATCCCCCTACATAAGGAATACTCTTTTACAGATACATGATGTTTCATAGTACATAGTGTAACTCCTGTCTAGATGTGTAAAAATCAATATCAGTGGTAAAATCAATCATCCTTTTAGATATTGAAGGTTCATATCATACGAATCAGACCATATAAACTTCAAAGTAATCTTTTTCTAGACTATAAGCATCGCTACTAAGCATGAAAATTCCTGTATAAAATGCATGTAGTAAACAACCAACCTTGAGAAAGTCTATACCTCAATGAATTTCTTGGGATTCTTCAAGGAAACTATAGCTCTCACCTTCTCTGGGTCTAATAATACTCTTATCTCTAAGATAATGAGATCTAGAAAGTGAATTTGATCCATCTAGAAGTGAAACTTTGGGAGCTTAGCATACAAATTATTCTCTCTTATTTTACTCAATAAGATCTGTCGATGTTTTTCATAGTAATGTCAGTTTTTAGATTACAACAAAATATCATCCATGAAAACTACCACAAAATAATCATGATAAGGATGGAAAATATGGATCATCAGTGCCATGAGGATCGATGGAACATTCATGAGATAGAATGATATAATCAAATACTCATATATTCTATACCTTCTAAGAACAATCTATGTGAGGCATGTCTAAAAGTATGACACACACCTAATGATAACTCAATCTGAAATAAATCATTGATAAAACCTAAGATTCTCATAGATAATCAAAGATATCATATACCTATGATAGAGTATACTAGTTCTTAACTTTTATGTGGTACAATTTCTGATAATCCACCCATTTTTTAATTGTATCATCCTCTTTTTCAGAAAGTACCAGTGAACCCCTTGTATATGTACTAGGTTGGATAAACCCCTTTCTATATAAATCATCTAGCCACTTCTTGATATCCTGCATCTCATTAGGTTTCATCATTTAAGAAGGAATGGATACCTATAAAACCCCTAGAACAAGATCGATTTAAAAATCTACCTCTCTCATCAGAGGTAATATTGAAAATTCATTCTATAATACTTCCATGAAATAATGAAATAATAGAGGGAAATATTCCTCACAAGTTCCGTAATCATATAGATATTAAATCGCAATTTTGGAAATCATTCCACTCATCCCACATTGCACGGGTCCATCTCTTCTCTCTGAGAGACCCATTCACCCTTGGGAATAAACTCCCCACCATCTGTTGATGTAAAGGTCACCCTATCATGATATAAATCAACAAAATCATGAAATGGAACCAACCAATACCTCCTAGGAATTATTTTAAATACTTCTATCTCAATATAAAATAATTCCCATACCAAGTGACCCCCACCAATCTCAATAGGAACTCCCTAGACTGACATAAATCATCTATTCTAATCCCCAAGAAAGTAAAATGTTCTATTAGTCTGTCGTATTTATAAAAAATAATCCCATGTATCTCTACAATGGGAACTGATATAAATATATTTGAATATATTGTATAAATAAGTGGAGAAGATGTAGTAGTGGCTAGTATAATAGTACCTCTAACAGTAGAAGTTCTAGGATCCAACTCTTCTATTTCTATATGTATATCTAGAATGAACCATATCCCTATGATACTACTAGGATATCCTAAAAATATTCTTGATATTTTCAATTCTAAAATGGGTTCTGACTAACACGCCCAAAACTACCACCTCAGAATGATTGGCCATATGTACTCTAGATCTATGCCTGATGAGAATCTATTGACCCCAGTCCCGAATATGGAGTTGGGGTAGACCCTCTATCACCTTATACTAGGGAAAAATTTATACATAACCATTTTAGATGAAACATCTTGTTGTAGGATCAGCACTCGACTAGGTCTCTTTTACACCGAGGCCTCGTATACCCTATCCTACTACACTGGTAGAGCCTCACCTGGATACCTATGTATGTTCTATGTTTACTAATACAACCTTGTGGAAGATCTAGATGATGATTCCTAATATCAGTTAATGCAATATCAAATCTAGATATCGAACCACCATAGCTTGCACCTCCAACCTCTATCTGGTTATTCTCTATGACAGTCACATGATTATCAATTCTAGAATAGTTAGTCATCTAAAACAATTCACCTACGATTGGATGTAATACATGATTACTTATGTGGATTTCCTAAAATTCAATAACTCTTCACCCACCAGAATATGTGCAATGTGATGGATCTTAATAAAATGGGATAAATAGTCCATAATTAATAGTTTTCCCTACTCTAGGTGAAAAAACTCTCAGGCTCTATTGGCCCTTAACAAATCAGGATATATGTATTCATAAAATTTCATATAAAAAAGACTCTCATACATCTTCTATTGATGATCCATCTGATTAATTACATCCCAACATATTATGTTGGAATAACACATTATATACATAAGGATAATTATCCTCTTCTTAAGAGGAGTCTCTAGATGCTCGAGTATGAATATCATGGCCTCTATCTATGACTTAATAGTTTATGGTCATCCATCAAATGAAAAAGTGGGTGGATGCCTTTACTGAAACATGCACGTCAACTCTCCTATAGTCGAGATAGGTTTCCGCACTACCTAAATGGTATTAATGAATCTAAATAATCCCTTAGAAAACTATGCCTGAGAACCTTTGTTTGGTACTACAACTAGATCCTCAACTGGAACTACTAAAGGATACCCAAGTAGCCCATGGCCTACCACCTCTGGGTTACATTCATCACCACCCACCTTACATATGACTAGAGGACATCCTGGTAAAATAATCTTAAAAATTACAAGTTTATGCTTTAGTTCAAGATTGGTATCAAATTTCAATGCTCAAAAGTTTATTTATTGAAATATAATAGGTACAAGTTTCTCTATATAAGAAAAAACCCCTCTTCATACTCTATGAGTCTAGTCTAGGAAACCAGAAGATCATATTTAAGAAATATATACTACCAAATACCCACTACAAAGGTCTTGACTAGGTCACGTTCTCTTCTCTAAACAATTTTTGTTTCCAACTCAATTATTTTTTCACTTGAATTCACAAATTCAATTTTCATTTGAATTCATACTCATTTCAAATTTATATAAAAGTTTATTACAAAGGATGAACGAATAATTAACTGATGTTCGATCCAGTAGGTCTCATTATCCTTATGAACCATAGTATGTCATCCACCTTATTCATATCATAACACATTCCAGTATACCTATCAAAATAGTAGTTATATCTATCCTGACACCAATCACTACAACATGATACATGTAATTCATCCTTAATGGAATAGAATAATGCATGGAATGTGATTCATGTAAAGTGACTAACATGATGCATGATATTTAATACCCTCATATCATTAGGTTTCAATGAAATAGAACCCATAAAAACCTCAATAATAACAACACAATACAAGTTCATTTCCCTATGGTGAAATCAGATCAACTATAGTAGTCAAATTCTAGAAAACAAAAAATAATTTCATGGATTTTTGGATTTTTATTGTACATAGGGTAGCTATGTCTGGGAAAATATCATTACTAAATTCCATTTTCTTCCCATACCATTCTATTATCTACAAATAGTAAAGAAAAATATAAAACACCATTGGTACCACTATGTAACATCCTGGACCCGGATGACACTGAAAGCAGCCCCGAGCTAGGCGGGATACACACCCTCAATCCCATCTCCCAAAATACTAGAGGCTACTGACTAGCAGCGACAACTGAGGGTGTGTCTGAGGGGAGACAATTCACTCTTACTATAGTGTCACATATTGGAATAGTAATTTTAATCAATAATGAAAAAAATCCAAAGCAATTACCAATTAGTACAATACAATACCAAAATAAAATGTAGAAAAGTTCCAAAAGTATCATTGCTAGTATTGCGAGTCTCAGCTCGGTCCAATTATCACATGCACCTAAGAATCTAACAATATCCTATAGTGTAGAACTTTCTCATATCGATACCTTCAAATATATATTCTGTTTTTGTACCCAAAGATGGCTCAAAAAAGGGTGTGATACATAATCCCATTTGGGAACCACCAAAGGTATGTTCCATTAAATAAGTGAATATATATAACAATAATGTCCAAGAAGTAATGTAATAAGAAATGAAATATCGGAACTAAACATCTCATAAGGTCAAGATTCAAATTTATAATTAAAATTGTTTAATCATTTACATTAATTAAACAAGTCTTTGAATTAATAGTTTGGCCTATTTCATTTAAAAATGTTTAATTAATGACTCAATTTTATTTAAACAATGTCTCAAGACCCAACACATATCCCAATATCCAAAATTTTGATAATCTTAGTGATGCATCAACATGACATCCAATAAGTGTAATAAATTACCAAATCCAAGATTGTTAATTTTCTTTGTGGACTCATCATATAACTCATTCGTTATTTTTTTATTTTAGAACAGGAGTGCATCCATGACATTCTTATGTTGGAATCTAGGTATCTCTCCTATTATAATATAACCCAGCACCCTATAATACCATCCATAGAGATCCTCACAAGAACTTAGGTATCACTCTATGTGTGGTATAACATCTATTCCATTCAAGTACATCCTTATCGGCCTACAAAGGGAACTCAAGTACCGCCCATGGAATAAATGATCAAATTAACTTTGATTACTTACTTGTAAATCTATATGTAATCCAAGTATCACTTGACATTTAATAGTACAGCCTTAGATTCCTTCAATGGTAGTCCTCTAGGGATTCCATGTATCACTCGTGCATAATCAATGCAATGTCCTATTATGTCAATCCATGGAATTAATCATTTGAATACATCTGTTCCCCAAGGAATATAATCATTTAATATAATTAAATACCATTTCATCAATATCATTAAAAAATTTCATTTAAATATTTCAATGTTAACATATAGATTAATTCATTTACACCTCACCTTCAAAGGTGGATAAAAGCATAGTCTAATCCTTGAATGCTTAGTTTGTAGATCTACTAAAATGGAAATTTCATTATTAAAATCAGTTTATGATTAAAAAAACAATACAAGAAATGTTTCTAGATGAATTTCCTCCATTCCCTAATCATTATCAATTCAATTGAAAATTGATATTACAATTCAAATCCCATATCAATTCTCAATTCATTTAATCAATTCGCATCCCAAGGAAAGGGGTAAATTGGAACACGTCAAAGGAATCTTAATTCATATACCATATTAAAGACTCATTTAATTAAAAAAACACCTGAAGGGTTTGTTCCAGTTTTGATTCCCTCAACCTATCATCAATCATTTATAGGCCTCTTCAATTTAATATATTGTACCTATCAATTTCTATCAAGGATCAAAATATTTTTCTAGGAATTTAATGAGAAATGCTCAGGTGGCACAATAACATATATAAAGACATTATTTTTTGAACAAAAATCATGAGACAACCTACCATAGGTCCATATTTTATAGCTCCTCCAATATCAATTTCATATTCGTCTCATGTTAGGAGAAATTTGATGAATAGAAAAAGAACATAATAATAGGGAGAATTATCTAGCATCTAAATATTGTATTTGATACCAAATAAAATGATTAATGGATAAAAATAAATTTATAACTTATTGATGCGGGTCTAATGAAATTAGTGGTTGTTGAAATAGTGATCAGAAAAAAAAGATACCATAATTTATACTTTAGGAACCAAACACTGATACAAAATGAGAGTTTTGATGTGTAGGAGAGTAAAATAGAATTACATTTGATATGAATATTTAATAAGGGAAATATTTTAATTTTACCCAAAAATATAATCCCACATGGTTTGGCCAAATTGTGTACCAGCCATTCACACATAACTATAGGAAATAGCACATCACATGTTTTTTTCACACAGTTTGACAAATCATATGCTAGCCATGCAAAACTCCATTCTCAAGACTGTAGACATGGTTGCATGGTCATGCACTAAAAATCGCATAGTTTTATCTATCCATGAGGCATATCGCTTCCCACTATCCATAATTTCATGATTTTATCTAACCTTGATGCCTAAATCACATGGTTTCAACTAAACAGGCACCAGGATTACTTTGCACCAAAACATGGTTTCCTGAATATAAACTCTCCCCATACACCCCCATCACCTTTACGTCCTAAAACAGGATTCATAAAAGGCCATATTAAGAAATTTAAACAAACATTTGATATAATGTGAGGGAATTTTACCACAATAATGAATCAGGTTCTTACATAATACTCCATGACTCCATTATTGGAAAGGCAGGGACCACCCTATCAAACAGAATCTTTATTAGATGAGGAGTTGAAATATAGATTAGTCAATTTCATTCACAAATAAGACTTCTTCAATAATATATAAGAAAAAATATGAACCCAAGCTACACATCCATAATAAAAAAGAGGCCACAAAGGCCAAGGAAATTGAGGATGATGATGTTGTCTTGGACCCTGGAATTCAGGAAGTGAATTCACTAAAGTCATTCATACAATTGAAACCCAACAATAAACACTCCATAAATCCCATAAGTAACACCAATATTCTCTCAAATAATCCAAGGAATGTTAAAAACCCATTAAATTAGAGGACTATATTGAATATTTACAATTTTCTAATCAAAATCGAAATATATATAGAGCATCTCAACATAATCAATAATTGGAAAAAATTACCCTTCATTCCAATTAGGCATAAGAGACATCATTGCAAGTATCATCATATCCTAATCCACGATATAGGAGAAAACCTCATAATAAGAAGTGTATTAATCTTCCCTAGAAGTATGACATCCAAAAATAGATGTAAATTATCCAAACTAATCTCTGGATACCCTTAGCTTTTCAACTGTGCACATAGAGTGTTATTTAGGAACTTCTCAGTCCTCGATTTTTTATGGATGAAGTCATTGCTACGATAGTGTATCATTTTGAGACTAGTATTATTGAATGCTACATTTTCATTTACATTTCATTGAAACACTAATAATCTTCAATACATAGGAACATTAGACCATTTTACATATCCGAAAAGTTGTAAAATATCATCATCTATTGATCTTCAATTTATAATATTTTTGATATTATCCACACACAAATTTGGAACATGCAATGTTTGGGTCATGAATAAATCTATATATGTCCTTCCAATATGTCCATTTAGGGGTATGAAAAAAGGTTATTATAAGGCTCTTAGGAGAATTAAAATAATATCACAATTCAATGAACTCATATTAAAATCTGAATAAATATATTTTTTTAAGATACAATCTTCAATTCCTTACCAGGAATGTTGTGGCTCCATCTTCATTTAGTAGTTCCCCTATCCTACCATAAGGGATTCAAATCCTCTATAAATATAGAATTTGGGATTTTTAGGGTAAAAATTACCCCTTTGAATCCTAATAGTGAGTGTGTGTGTGTGTGGCTCTACACAAAGTAAGGGAATCTATTTTTTGAAGATAATTCCATTCAGATTACTACAACCAATGTCTTAGTAATGGACCCAATTAATCCATATACTAAACTAAAAAATTAATATGTGTCCTCCATTAAATAAATTAAGGGAAAAATTTAAAATCTTGGAATTAATTAGGCCGGGAAGGATTTATTTGAAGACAGTTCAAATCATTTATTCACTTTCATTTCATATATTAGTAATGAGAAGTTCCCGATGTAACAACTTATTCTATGAAATGAGAATACTATTGTATGGATCCATGATAATCAACTTAGACCTCAAGTGTCATTCTCATTGTCTAATTCTAACCAATATTCAATCTCATTTAACACATCCAAGACTCACTACACAACTATATATGAATATTTACATAATAAGGAAAGAATGGGGTTTAACCATGTTCACTCTAATCCATGTGATTTTGATTGCATTAGGTGATTTTGGTTTTCTAAAAGAAATACATATCTCTAATAGAGATAATAATCCCCTTATATCGTATTTTTAATCTATATATGCCCCAATATCATCTCTTATATCTCACAATGCCTATGTATATTCAATATCTAACAATAGGGGGAGAATATGAGGGAGAAGAATATGATCTCAAAAAATCCCCTCAAGTTTTTTAGGAAGGTGTATCCATCATTATTGATGAACCCTAATGATTTAATTTGGTTATGGAGGAATATATTTGGAAAATGTTGACCAGTGACTCCACGACCTGTAAATAATATGAGAGAAGTATATCCTTCCACAAATACTATCACGATATATCTTCCATGAATTATACAAAGATTCCCGGGTTGGATCCCAATATGGCTACCAATAATTTGTGATTATTATACAACCAATGTAGAAATAAAAAGGAAACCAATGGGGTAAATCCAACCCATCCTACCAAGGTAGAAACCAAAGTTTAAAAGATCATAAAATCCACCTTCATCTGTGAAGTTCAATCCCAAAATAGATTTCTAAAATATTATCTATCTGAAAAACAACAGATGGATCTAGAATTACATAGTCTTAAGGGATCAAAACTCACACTATCAGAAGGATGTTTGTTTGGTCAAAATCACTGAGATATTGATTTATTCAAAGGATACATTCCAGAAAATATCTTTCAGGGATGGTAATTCATGCTTTAAAAATATCTCGATGTCCAATGAATATATGGAGGCCATGGTTTTCAGGTCTCACCAAGGGGTATATAGATATAAAGTAATTCCTTTTATCCTAAATAATATAGGTTCCACACATCAACATTCCAAACACCATATCATTAAGTCCTTTTAGGGGAATAATATATATTATTATATAGACTATCTGGTAGTAATATCCCACCAATTATATAATTATATTTCTAATATAAATTATGTTTTCAAAAAACTAAGGAAAAAAATCGTAAAGATGAGCCCCATCAAATATGATTTTGGGATTACATGATGAAAATTTCTCTATTTTTTGGTACACATTCATTTTATCAATGTCGAAAATAACTATACCTAGGAAATATTAGATATGGATTCTCCTCAAAATCTCTAGGATATTATGGGGCTTTAAGGGTGCATCATATATAACAAAAACCTACATATATAACCCCATAAGAAATGCTTTCCCCTCAAAATGACATTGAATAATTTTTTGACCTATTAGTGGGATGAAAATTGTCAAAAATATTTTTTGTTGTCTCAATTAGTATATTTGAAACATCAGTTCTAATGTCTCCAGTGGGGGAGAATCTTTACATACTTTATATGGTAACCAAAGAGTGATCTCTCAGTGAACTCCTTACATTGAAAAATGATCAATCAAAGGATAAAACCCTTTATTATCATAGAATAACTATTCAAGATATTGAAAGTAAATACTCCTACATTTAAAAATATATGTATTCATCATTCTCTATTGTGTGTAAATTAATAATTTATCTACATTATCATGAGGTTCATCTAGTTTATCGTGTTGATTCACTCTAATAAATACTCAATTTATTGATGTTAAAATGTATTATGGAATGATTTTTAGTCATTAAAAAATAGTTTTACATCTAATTAATTTATCATATTTTTTAATAGGGAAGGAATTTAATTATTTTCTTGTTGCACACTCTCTCCAAGAATGTTTGTATGTGAATATAGAGCACCCTAACAGAGATGTTTTATCCAACCATGTCACTCCATAGATATAAGTTATATACTTTAATGATGCCTCCAAAACCCTAATAAAGATACAAATATAAAATTTGAAGGTCAACAAGGTCATCGTGGAAATTTCTGTCATCTCTCTACAAAAGGTTATTATTTAATATTTTTTCTTAATTTTGGTTGGTTCCACTAACAAAAAAGAAGAATACTATGCCCTAATTTCAATCTTGGAGATGTAAATACATATATTGTTGTCCCTATTCAAAATCAAATGTGATTTGTATTTGGTAATCAAGTATATCAATGGGGAATATTCCATTAAAAACGAAAATATAATCCCATTTATTGATTTTGTAAAAAAAAATTGATAACTAAATTCCCCTTTTATCCATCACTATCTAAGGATTCATATTCACTGGACACTCAGATTGGTTTATTAGATTATGTAGCCACAAACCTAGTATATCTATACCAGGAGGAAATAGTTATTCACATTGTACACCATAGGGTGATCTAACCACTCATTAATAATGATATGGAATCGATCGATAAATTAAACACTAATACTGACCAAAGAAATCTCATATCCTCATCTTTTGATACCAAAATTGGATTGATATATCCCATAATGAATTACATATAAAACCAGATTCTTCCACTGAATCTATCTAAGATGAGACAAATATAGACATAGGTGGGAAATTACATTATTTATAATTGATCAAGTTCCCATAAAGTACATTATATGAAAGGCATTAATGGATTTATCCTTAGATGCATTTAAGGATGAGTGACATCACTATCATGAAAAAATTCCATGTCGGTTTGTGTGGTTATAATCAATTAGGATCCAACATATTCCATCTAATTAAGTTACATAGATAATTATGGATGTTAATATGAAGGAATATTTTAAATTAATAGTAAAATTCTTATATTGTTAGATATATTACAATTTCATCCATCTATTAAAAAAGTTACTTCACACAACCAATAAAACTTGGTCATTTTTCATATAGAAAACTGATGTTATAAGAAAAACATACATCAAATATAGATATGTAGTTCATGTACGTCCTTTAGACAAATACCTTTTTTTGAATGGGTTGAGGATATATCCCTAAAAAAATTGAAACAAAGGCTATCATTGTCTTCATAAAGTAGAACATCGCCACCTGATTTAGGGACCTTCATACAATATTGATGGAAAATTGAACCAATTATTTTGATTTTGAGTTGATTAGGTTATATTAGAAATATAGAATCTAGACTAAAAATTCATCCATTTACAATATAGTGTAAATTTACATATAAAGCTATAAAAAAATTCTATCTAACATCCTTCAGAAGATGGTGGTCAAAGAAAAGGTTTCTTTGATATATAAACTCATGAATTATTTGTGGGATTGTATTACTATAATGAATATTTCCTCACAAGTCAAGCCATATTATTGGGTATATAAGACATAGGTAGTATTTTCCATTGATTTTATAATTCCCATTCTTTGAATCAAAATATTAAATTTCTTTTTAGAAGATGAATTGCCCCAAATATTAATTGATGAGATAGATAAAATTGATGATAAATGGTCACACAAATTGAAATACCTTCAGATCCATCATAGTCAAGTCACATGATCATTCAACATGAACTTTTACCTTCAATAATTACTATAAGAATAATTATTTCTAGATCTAATAACACTAATGATATCAGGAAAGAAACCAAAATAGTTATAACTACAATGGGAAGTACATTACCCAATAACCAATGACTACTCTAATAGAACCTACTCCTTGATCACAATGAATATAGATCAAATCATTCCCCCCACTAATACATGTTATATCAATAATTTTTTTAATAATATCACATTGAACCCATTTCCTTATCAAATTACATTAAGATTTTTGACATATGGTTCACTCCACATGACCTTAAACTACATGGAAGTGGTCCTCATTATACAACCGTAAATTAAACAGCACGCAATTACCATTCACATGATGTTAATATAAATGATAGGAATTACACTCTATAGTATTTTACAATTTTTATAACTAATCCTCATCATATGACCATAAAGTACATGGAACATGAGTCTTTATGGAATGATGATAAATTTAATGACATGTGGTCCATCATTCATGAACTTAAACATAAAAATATTGTCTATCTTGTCAGACTTAGAATTCTTAGACAGTATAAAAATTACATAATAACTCCCGAAATATAATTCATTATCCACTAACCTAGGATAAGACAAAGTGGACCTCCCCAATGTAAGATCTTGATCAACATTTTGGTTCATTCTCTTTGGTGTTGGGTTCAATGTTTATGGTTATACTTTCCCGCACTACTAAAACAGTTAACCTAAATTGTAATCAAAATACCCCCCTTAATTTCCTCGTGTTTATGTAATATATATTCACTTTAGGTTTTCTCTAATGTTTCTTACACTAGGACCCTATTGGAACTAAGTGTGGAATGTTTCCTTGTAACTCAAAAAACATAAGGATTCATGATTTCACTATCTTAAGATTATACATAAATTTAATTTAAACTCCTTAATTTTTTTAATGTCTAAACCAATAATAACTCACTAAGAACTAATAAATGATAATTTCATTCTATTCATGAGCAAGATCTGGGAAAATACACTGCATATATTTCATCACCTTATAATAATAAACTGTATGGAATCAAATCCTTGTCGCATAAAAATAAACTAAATGAATCAAATTTCACCAAACATGAATTTAAACTATTAAAATGTGTCTATCTTTTATGAATATAAACTCATCAGATCAACCAGTATCATCTGACTCCAATATATAAAATCATCCTTATATGAGAACATGATCTATGTAATATTATAATTCCCCCATTTTCAAGAGCCCACCCAATATTAGAGCTCCCATTATTTTGAGATGTCATGGGTTTGGATAGATTTTACTATTATGGTTTCATGTTCCACATATCTTAGATTCATCATAATTCCCCCATTTATTTCAGAAATACATGTTTCATGATTCATATTCTACAAGGATAGATAGTGATTCATAGATTCTCTATCCCAGTCCTAGCTATGACTCTCATTTCCATAGTAGGTTTTTCATTTTAGATGATTAATTTCTTAATTTGAATAAGGTTTTCAACATGTATTTTTAGGTTACTCAGGCATTACACCCTTTCACTCTTGTACATGACCAAGATCTATATTAATATATTACAAATCCATGGTTTATGTGTAGATTTATTTCTTATATCTTAGGATATATAGTGATGTTAGGATCTCCAATCTTAGTCCTTTATAAAAAATCAAACTAAACCACCAAATTTATCCTAGTTTTTTTCCCACTTACTCATGTAAGATATTTTTTAATTGGATAAACACTAATATATATCCATTTTATTTATTTAATGAGATGGATCTATGAAAATCCCCATGAATTGGGTCTTTGTTGTACAACCCTGCACTTTATAGTACTTCATTCCTTATCACAATGAGTTAATATTTATAGAAAATGGTCTATCCTAAAATTGAGTCAACTTCTTATGGTGGCCAGACCATTAGGACCCAAATTCCATACATGAGAGCCAAATCCATGTAAGGGTACTTGTCATGTGGTTTTAACCCCCAATCCCATGAAAAGAGAACATTCTCCTTGTTTTAAATGCATAATATAATTTATTATAATGTGTATAGGATTCAAATATTCATCTTGTTCCAATATAATACTTGGAAAAAAATTCCATACACTATATATTATCTAGTTTAATAAAGGGGATATTTGATAAGAATTATGTTTTTTTGAATTTATGATTTTAGAGGATACATAGTTTCTTATTGAGGATATACTTTAGACCCATCAATAAAGAATCATCCACCACTATTTCCTAAAAAACATCCCAAAATATCCTAATCATGATTAGTTGGGGATGGGAGTGTTCCCATATTTCTTTAAAAATTCCATCCCTATAATGATACAAATTACAACACTCAAAAATAGTAAATGAAAGAGGACCAAAACATATCAGTTGAAAACCTCATAAAGGGAGGAAAAATAAAAACATGATTTCCCACTCACTACGTTATCCCCTTTTTCTTGACTGAGGGAAAAAATAGTCTGCAAATATAATAAGTAAAAAACTTATATGCCCTGCTATGTGTCCCCAAAAAATCAAACTATGATTTCTAAACCCACTGGTTTGGGAAAAAGTTAATGTAGGATTTATATCTAAAACTCTTACATCAATTTCATATCATTTTACCATAGGAATTTGTTCAATTCATGATTGTTTAACCATTATGGTACTAAAACCCTTTTGAGTGTAATCTACATTTATCTCGCTTCATCCCTAAAGTGTTTGAACCGTTGAGAACTATTCATGGTTTACAAAAGTGAGTGAATTTCTCTCTATGGGATACCTCTACCTGGAAATGATCTTCAAGTATCCATATTCGGCATTTTCAACCAATTGGCATATTTCATCCTAATGAAATGGTATGATAATATTTTCATTCCCTATAACACCCCGACCCCAGTTACCTAGAGTCGGTGCATTATTACATATCAATGGCATGATCAAAATGGATCTAAATCCTGAATGATTGTTCAGTTTAGTATCCTTGGAAGTACAAGATACATTCATCAGGTTTACATTAAATTATAAAATTAAAAACCACTACAACATTGTCTCTATTGACCACATTAATCCCTTAGACTATCCCATTAGGCCAGTCATAATATACTACGTCACATCTTGGAAAAAATAAAACATAGTAAGGGGTGAGTTCAGATGATCGGTAAGGATAAAAATAGAGTGGAACATTTCATGAATAATCATAAACATTTAAGGTGATGTATATGAACAAAACAAAAGCCTTTCAAACATAAACTTCATCATAATATGGGAAAGATAAGTCAAATAATTCAATTCACTTATTCACATGGATATTCTACTAGTCTAATAATCACATGTAATATCAATAGCCAATTTCATAATTTTGGACTACATAATGTCAGAATTCATAACCACATAGTCAAGGCCTTGTGCCAAGACTATAAATAAAATTTTTTCAAGGCCTTGTTCCAAGACACTATCTTGTCTCAAGAGACCTACCAATTCATTGAGGAGCTATAGCAGGCTCCACATGTCACTTACTAAGTCCAACGCATTCCTCATATGAAAAGGATTAAACATAACATAAACATTAGTAATAAAACTAGCGTACGAAGTGTCAATACATTATCTATAAATATTAAATGGTGTAAAAATAACACATCCAAAGTCAAATATATCACAAAACCTTCAATACAATATGGAAGTTTTTTATCTTAATAATCAACTTCAAACAAGCTTAAAATCCATCAAAAAGGATGTTGTCCTTGATGAAATCAAAACCTCTTGTAGAGAAATATCTATTTCTATTTTGAAATAATTTAAAAGTCATATAATTATAAAAGAGAAACATTTATTTTGAAAATAATTTTATAAGATTGTATGGGAAGCTTCGATGATGTTATAATGGTGGAAAATTTCCACACTCACTGAATGAGTTAAAACAGACATTCTTACATTAATTTTGTCGAGAAGGTTATAAAGTTCATTGTTTGGAAAATTATGGAAATATTCCATTCAAAACATATTTGGTAAAATAAGGGTATAAATTACTTTAACCCCTAGTCTAGTAAGTAGTAAAAAAAATTGACTTTTATTTTTAATAAAACACAGATGTGGATGATAAAGATGTCCTAATAGAATCATACGTATTCACAACCTCAGATAAGTAAAGAGACTGTAGAATTAACCCTTACCTTGTACATTTCCTTATTTTAAGGTATTTTAATATGATTTATAATAGTTAAAACATTGTTATTAAATTATAAAATATCTATATACATAAATATGATATCATATATGATCCTCTAAGATTTTTTTGTATATAATATCTCATTAATACCATCATTTCAGATGTTAACTGATTCATTTTCCTTTATATGATTTGTTACATAAGACATGATTGTTACAAATATGATGTGTTTGATTCATATATAGAATGATATTATGTTTGTAACATTATTATTGATAATAAATTGAAAATTATTCTTGAATGATTACGATGGGGAATGAGTCTCATCGCGTTCGTGGAGACGGTAATCCATACGTAGGTAGGAGCGACAATATCATTATATTGATGGTGAAATCATATGTAATTGAATGTTATATCATATATAAAGAATAATTATCATGTTATATTTATTATTTATATCATTTATACTCAAAAATATACCCATCCAAATAATGACGTGTTTGAATAACAAACTACACCACGAACTGGAGACGGTAAACCGTACTTACGTACGTATGGTGACTTTGTCATTTATAGGATGGATATAATAACTAATATTGTTGTACCATATTTATAATAACATCATAGTATTTATAATGTACATTATTTATTATTTTGGTATGGAAACAACAAAGAAATAATAAGTGTAAGAAGAATAGAACATGAAAGAGTGTGGTGAAATTATTACATCTTCTTCGGGTGTTTCCTTTTGAGTTGATCAAAAGGGCTCCTTAGGTTAGATTTTTGATCAATGTAAGGAATCTAGGTTAAAGTGTGGTAATTTGGGAAGTTATTTGGGCAGGTTTTGGCTGAGCCAAATTGATTTTGGGGGGTTAAATTAAGAGAAGAGGAAGTACCCTTTTATAAGAGAGGTGAGGGTCACTTTAGGAAAAGATTGAAATATAATTTTATAATAAAACTATTTTCCAATTATAATGGCTCCAAAATGATTTATTTCGAGGATAAAGTGTTTATGGTTCGAAAACCTCATAACCAATAGGTTTTATATAGGTTTTGTTCACCGTATTATCTTTATATTTTAGATTTAACTCTTAGTTAAATAGTTTCACATTTACCATGTCTCGTTGTATTTTTATATTATATGGTTAATAAACCTACTATAACATGCCAATAGAACCCAAAGTGGTTAATTATTAATATATATAACCTTATATAAGTCCTTTGGCCGAAGTTTATATTTTTAGGAATATTATATCAATTAATAATATAGTATTTGTTTTAAAAACACAATTATGTCAATTTTGACACTATTTAGTATTTGATTTTTTTGATAGCCATAAACACATTATCACTTCAAATAATTTTTTTTAATAAACTCTAACATGTCATATTAACTTATAAAATTAGTGTAATTAATCATAAGTCTCAATTTACATTTATTTGGATATTTATAATATCAATTATTTTAATATTTCATTGTTAAGGTAGTTACTTCATCATCATTGTGTCTTAAATAAATTAAATTATTTAATGTATAAAAATTAAAAATAAAATACCATTATATTGGAAATTATCTTTCTAATTAATATTTATAGTCTAATTTATATTGTGTGAATCCCTATATTAAAAATGGTTTAGTTATTAAACATTGAATTTAACTCTTTTAACTCTTCTGTAAATAAAATAATAATAAATGTCATAATCTAATCCAAGTGGACCCAAACGGATAATATTTTAATCCTAAGATTTTTTTGGTTGAATTAAACTTATCCAATATAATTTTTACATGTGTTAGGGTAGTTATAATATCATTTTTACCCTTAACTACCCTATTTACATTTAAACATGGTAAATAAAAGTCAAATATTTCTTTTCAACAATAAATTATTTTCATCTTATTGAACCACATTTTACATACTGATATTAACCCTATCTCTCAGAGTTTTGAAATTCAACTTAGAGAAGTGGTAAAATTATGTTTTATGCAAATTTTCAAATTCTTCTAGAAGGAGGGTAAAAGACGGTAAAAAGTTAAATAAAATTTTATATTTCTAAACTTGTTATAAAACAAATCCAATTAATTTAATTGAACATATATAGGTATTATGTATCTATTTCTACCTAATATAAATTAGAATAAAATAACAAATTATTTAAATAAAAATTCATTTTTAAACAATAACATAGTGATTTTCACTATTCATCAAAAATTGAGTGTTTTCCGAAAAATACCAAAAATTCACCCCAAGATAATTTTGATATTTCAAAAAAAATGATGACCATTTTGAAAATTAAAATTTGTAAAATTTCAAAAAGTAGGTATTAATATTCATAACGGCTAGTTTAATTGGTCGTGGTATGTTAAAACTTCATGTTGCGTACAATGCAAGTTACTGAATTATTCAAATGGAAACGTATCGTGGAAGCTTGGGGTGTTACATTCTTCCCTCCTTAAAATAATTTTTTCCTCAAAATTTCTATAATATTACTGCATAGAAAATTTGGGTGGTTCTTCATCATAAGTTCATCGGGTTCCCAAGTTGTCTCTTCCATCTTATGGTATCTCCATAAAACTTTTACCAAACGAGTCATCTTGTTTCTCAACACTTGTTCTCTAATATAAAGAATTTTGAAAAGCACTTCCCAATAAGACAGATCATGTTCCAGTTCAATTTCTTCATTGGTGAGTACATACATTGGTTCAGGCATGTATTTTTTCAAAAGTGATACATGGAACACATCATGAAATTTGGAGAGACTTGGAGGAATTACCAAATGATAAGCTACAACTCCAATTCATTCTAGAATTTTGAAAGGTCTAATGTACCTGGGACTCAATTTAACCTTCTTACCGAAACATATAACTCCCTTCCATAGAGAGACCTTCCTGAAAACATGGTCTCTCACTTGAAATTCTAAATCCTTCCTTCGGTTATCGGCGTAGGTCTTTTTCCAACTTTGGGCTACTTTGATGTGGGTTTGGATAATCTTCACTTTTTCATTTTTTCCTCAATAAGTTCAGGGCCTACAATTTTTATTTCCCCAACATCATCCAAAAAAGTTGGTGTGTGACATCTCTTGAAATTTAATGCTTTATATGATGCCATCTGATTACTTTAATCGAAGATATTGTTATAGGAAAATTCTACCAGAGGTAAATGTTGATCCCACATACCTTGAAAGTCAATTGAGAAAGATCTCAACATGTCTTCTAAAGTTTGAATAGTCTGTTCTGATTTTCCATCAGTTTGAGGGTGGTAGGAAGTGCAAAGATGAAGTTTAGTATCCAAGTCCTTCTGAAGACTTTTCCAGAATCTTGATGTAAAATGGGGATCAAGATAAAAAAACTATCGATAGGGGTACACCATGGATTCTTACAACTTTATTAATATATAATCTTCCCAGATGTTCAACTGGTAAATATTCACTTATAGAAAGAAAATGTGTTGACTTGTTAAGATGATCAACAATGACCCATATTGCATCATACCTTCTAAGAGTCTTTGGTAGCCCCATGACAATGTCCATTATAATATTATCACATTTCCACTCAGGTATGGGAAGAGGTTTCATGAATCCTCCAGGTTGTTGCCTTCTAGCTTTCACATGTTGAAAAACCATACATTTGACAAGAAAATCAGTAATCTCCCTCTTCATGTTGTCCCACTGAAAATGTTCCTTCAAATCTCTATACATCTTGGTGCTCCCAGGGAGTATAGAGAAATTAGAGCTATGAGAATCATCCAAAAATTCATGTTTTAGATCATATATGTTAGGAAGACAAAGTCTCTTCCCCAATTTCAGAATTCCATCTTCATATATAAAGTCACTCAATATCCCATCATTCACATCATTTATCTTCTTTTGAAACTTCTCATCTTCTATCAGAGAACTCTTTATCCTTTATAGTAAATATGGTTCAGCAACCATTTGAAAATGTATTGATGTTTCACCTTCCATGGTTTTTCCCATGTCCATCTTTACTAGATCAATGAAAATAGGATCCCTTTCAACTATCATATTGTTCAAAACACCATGATCCTTTCTTCTCAAAGCATCTTCCTCCTTATTTGCCTTCCATGGTTGATAGTTTATAGTGAAATAATAATCCTTGAGTAGTTCAAGACATTTCCTTTTCCTTATATTGAGTTCTTTCTGTGAGAAAATATACATCAAACTCTTTTGATCAGTATAAATGTCACATTTTTTCACAATAGAGATAGTGTCTCCATATCTTTATATCAATGATTACAGCTTCCAACACAAGATCATGAGTGGGATAGTTTTTCTCATGAATATTTTTTTGCCGTGATGCATATAAAATAACTCTATCATTCTTCATAATGACAGAACCAAGTCCTTCCATTGAAGCATCACTATAAATAACAAACTCATCATTCACTGATGGTAGAGTCAAGATAGGAGGGTTGAATAATCCTCCCTTAAATTATTAGAAAAATTCTTTACCCTCTTTTTCCCAAACAAATTTAACCCCTTTACGTGTGATCTTTATTAATGGGTTATCCAATTGGGAAAAATTCTGGACGAAACGTCGATAATAACCTAATAAACAAATAAAACTGTGTACCTTAATTATACTAATTAGTGTTGGAAATTATGGGATTTCCTTGGTATTTGAAGGATCAACAGAGATTCCACCCTTTGAGACAGTATGGCCAAGAAAAGAAATCTCATGAAGTCATAATTCACACTTGTTAAACTTCCCATATAATTTATTTCTTCTGAGTGTTTTCATAAAAGTGCACAAGTGATTTCCATGATCTTTGTAGCTTTTTTGAGTATACTAGGATATAATTAGTAAATAAAACTAAAAATTCATCAAGATATTCCTTGAAAACTCTATTCATTAAATCCATGAAGAAATAGGGTGCATTATGAAATCAAAATGGCATTACTGTAAACATGTAATGCCCGTACCTGCTTTGAAATACAGTTTTTTGGAATGTCTTCATTCTTCACACACAACTGATGATATCAAAATCAAAGGGAAATCTTTGAAAAATATTGATCTCCATGAAATTGGTAAAATAAATCATCAATGCATTGTAGGGAATACTAATTCTTTATTGTTATAGAATTTATCTCCTTGTAGTCAATGCATAGCCTCATAGATCTGTCTTTATTATTAACAAAAAGGATAGGGGCTCCCCAGGGAGAAGAACTAGAGTGAATAAATACCTTATTACTCAATTACTCTAGTTGTTTCTTTAGTTACACTAATTCCACAGTCTCCATTATATAAGAGGTCTTCGATATGGTCCTTGAAACGGGAATTAAAACAATGGAAAACTCAATTTCTCATTCTGGAGGATGTCCAGGTAAATCCTCTGGAAACGCATCAACATAATATTACATAATAGGTACATTATCTATTCAAAAATTATTTTCCTCACCCATAATTATTTCATTCTATTCCTCCACAATAATTTAATTTAGTAGAGCTACTGGGGGTGGATCTAGAAAAGAATCAGGTTGTGACGTTTCTTCTCTAAAGATAAGGTACTCCTTATCATCATCGAAAATTGTAACCACCTTCTCCTTATAATAAATATTCGAATCATGGTCTGAAAGACAATCCATTTAAAGGATTATATCAAATTCAATCATGGGTATGAGGATGAGATCGGCAGATAATGAACATTTCTATGCCATAATGGAAACTGGTTAACAGAACTTTGTTGTGATGATACTTCCCTTCGGAGTTTTGACTAACAACTCCCTTATTAAGTAAAATTGAAAATATCTAATTTTAATAGAAAACTAGGATGATATGAAATAATGCAATGATCTAGAATCAAATAAAGCATTGGATGAACTTGAGGAAACTATTAAATTATCTACCACCACATCTTTCCGATCATTAACTTCAGTAGTAGTGATTGCATAAGATTGGCCTTGCTCCCTTGTCCTTTTCTAAGGTATGTTCCATTGGCGCATAGGACATTTATTTTCATAATGACCCTTTTCTCTACAATTTTAGCATTGATCATTGATAGCCTCTTTCTTTCCCTTGCAATCACAATCTTGGTGGCCTTTTTCATCACACTTGTAACTGTCTCTCATTCCCTTCTGGCAGGTATCAGGTTGTTTTTACCCACATTTACCACGGGATGGATATTCAACCATTACCTTCTTCACCTTATTTCCATTTCGAGAGTATTCAGAATATATCTCTTCTTCTATTTCTTTTCTTTGATGTCGTATGACTTAGATAATTCTTTTCCTGTCTTGATAGTGCATGAGAGACAATCTTCGTTGATGAAAAGGATTGTGAGACTAATGCTGGATGGAGAAATGGTTTCAAACCTACAATAATCAATCAATATTACTACTTGGTATATGTATATAATTTTATTAATTCCTTTATAGCCTTGTAAATTTAGCCTCATACTTTGTGACATTCTCATCTTCCTTTTGCCATAGACTCAAAAATTGTCTTTCCATATTCGCTCGATGATCAGGAGGAATGTATTTATCTAATAAAATATCATAAAAATAAATCTATTATAGGTTCGATACATCTTCATCTTCATTTTTTTTTGGATTGACGACCACCATTGATCTGCATCTCCCGTGAGGCGATAAACAGCCAAGGAAACTTTTTCCCTTTCACTACTCCCCAAAGCATGAAATATTTTCTCCAAAGAAGTTATCCATTTCTTAGCTACTAATGGATTTTTACTCTCATTGAATGATAGTGTTTGTTTCCTCATAAAGTAGTCTAACATTGATCCTCTTTGTTGTGGATCAGGTTCCTCCGTACAGGTAAGGTTATTATTCATAACCTGAGAGACTTGTCCTGGAATGGTGATAAGCTTATCAACACAAGTTGCATCACCGGCTCCACTATAATTATCTTGAGTATGATAGAAATACCTATATATATTATGTGTATTGATATGGTTTCCATTACTTCCACTAGGCGCCATTTCTAAAAAATGTCATACATTAGATTAGTTTATAAATCATAGTATATAATTCCAAACTTTTAAAAAACTAAACATAAATTGAACAGTTTATCGATATAATCCATAATCATAAACAAATGTTTTCTTTGAAATGGTATATACTCATATATATTTCATAACGGTATGTAAAAAAAATGTGATTTATCCTAAGATATCCCCCGTGTGTGTTGTAACCATGAGTGCAGCAAGGTCAATTGTAATGTAACAGGATACCCCGAGTCAATCCCGAAAATCCTTGTCAGAGTATTCACTCCTAGGTACATCAATGCCAGAACTGCCTCTACCTACTTGTATACAGATAGGGATGTATTTCTTGGAAAACACACAAAATATCTACTTTACCAAAATTATAGGAAGTTCTTCTATTCCTATCCTCAAAGTCTCTCATGGAGTAATTCGTTACAATTAGAGTTTATCTAAATCTAGTTTCCAATGTTTTTACCAAACTTCCTGTAATACCAACTATAATGCCCTGACCCCAGTTACCCAGTGTTAGTGCATTATTACATAACATTGGCATGATCACAAGGGATCAAAATCCTAAAAGATCGATTAGTTTAGTAGCCATGTAATTACTAGATACATTCATAAGTTTTACATTAAATTATAAAATGAAAAAAACAAAAACATTGTCCCAATTGACCATATTCAACTCTTAGTCTATCACTACAGGTTAATCATAATATACTTCTTCGTATCCTAGGAAAAATAAAACATAGAAATGGGTGAGCTCAGATGCTCAGTAAGGATTACAATATAGCGGAAACTTTACAGAATAAGAATAAACATTTAAGGAAATGTATACGACAAAAATACAAGCCTTTTAAACATAAACTTCATCATAACATGGAAACGATAAATCAAATTATTCCATTTTCTTATTCAAATTGATATTCTACTAGTCGAATAATCACATGTAATATCAATATCCAATTTCATAATGTTGGAATACATAATGCCAGACTTCATAAATACATTGTTAATGCCTTGTGCCAAGACTAAAAATAATATTTTGTCAAGGCCTTATGCCAAGAAAGTATTTTTTTTCACAGGAGACCTACCAATGCATCGAGGTGCTATCGCGGGCTCCACCTTTCTCATCTAAGTCCTATGAATTCCTCATATGAAAAGGTCTAAACATAACATAAACATTCGTATTAAAACTAGCATACGAAATGTAAATACTCTATCCATAAACCATGAATGGTGTAAAAATAACACATCCAAAGTAAAACATGTCACAAAACCATCAATAAAATATGTAATATTTTTATCATAACAATCAACTACAAACAAGCTTAAAATCCATCAATGGAAGTTGACATTGATGAAATCAATACTTTTTTGTAGAGAAATATCTCTTTCTATATGAAATAATTTAAAAGACATATAATTATAAAATAAAAATAGTTATTTTGAAAATATTCTAATAACCATGTATGGGAAGCTTTGACGATGTTATAATGGCGGAAAATAGCCGCACCTACCGTATAAGTTAAAGAAGACATTATTAGCATAATTTTTCCAAGAAGGTCATAAAGTACCTTGTTTGGAAAATGAAGAAAATATTCATTTCAAAAGATATGGGATCAAATAACAGTATAAATGAATTTAACTCATAGTCTAGTAAATAGTTAAAATGTTTTGAATTACATTTTTAAGAAAACACGAATCTGGATCCTAAAGTGGTCCCAGTAGATACTTACATATTAACAAACTCGGATAAGTAAAGTGATTGTAAAATTAACCCTTGCCCTGTACTTTTCCTTAGTCAATGGTATGTTAACCTCTTACATAACAGTTAAAACATTGTTTTTTAATTATAAATGAACTATATAGATAAATATGATACCATATATGATCCTATAATATTTATTTATTAATAATATCTCAGTAGTATCATTGTTTCGAGTTTTAACTGATTCATTTTCCTTTATATGCTTGGTTACATAAGCCATGTTCGTTATGATTAAGATGTATTTGATTCAAATAAAGAATGATATTATGTTCTTAAACATTATTTTTGATCATAAAATTAAAATTATTCTTGTATTATTATGATGAGAAATGAGTCTCATCACGGTCATGGAGACAGTAATCCATATGTACGCACGAGTGACAATATCATTATATTGATGGTGAAATTGTAAGAACCAATTTTTTCCAATTGAAATTCCCTTCTCATAATTATCTCATAAAATCATATGAAAACAAAAAAAATTAACTACTATGTTCTATGTGACGTTTAAACATAAGTTTGACACTTCTGTGTTTGGAATTTTGAAAATCCGCTATACATTGTTGTAATCAGTAAGTTATTTGGAGTCTGAAAAGAAAAACTTAATTTTTGGTGAGTAGTAACCTAATCCAAAGAATAGTAACATACCATTATGAATAGTGATATACACCAATGAATATTAACCTCCCTTATGATATTATTAAAATAATATTCAAGTTGTACGTACGATATACCTATATTTTAGAATAAGTTAATGAATGTTTTAAAACTGGTTTTGATAATAAATTATTATTTTAATTAAATATTAAAATATTCATATTTAGAAAATTATTTTTGGAAAAGGGAACTCATTTTTAGATTCTACACTTCGAAAATTGGTTAGGGTGAATTCTTGGGATATTTCTGAAATACTTGAATTTTATGAATGGTAAAATACATTAATTTACAATAAATGCTAAATAAGGTATTTATTGAGTCATTGATGATGTTCTGATGATGTAAGCCCACATGGTTCGAGATCACATGATACAATTACTATTAGTGGTCATTTAATACTTACCATTCCTTGTATTTTGAAGAAATAATAAATTAATTGTTATAATATTATGAAATTCCACCTTTCCTCCACTATAAAACCCCCATTCACTCCCTCTTCTCTTAAATCATCTCAAGCCTTGTGACTTCCCTTTATTCTTTCCAAATCTCTCCCCAAGATCCTTCCCCACGTCAAAAAGCTCCTATACTCTTCAAAATACCAAAACCTCTCCCCTTAAGAGGTTCTCAAAGGTGAAAGTCTCAAGAGGTAAATTCCTCTTTCCAATTCCTTCATTTCTTTTAAGTTCTCATTCTTTTTGTTTCGTTCCTCACCTAACATCCCTATAATAGTATGATAAATCTAGTAACATACAAGTACTATAATGTTTTCGTGCTAATGGTATATTTAATTATCTTCTCTCTTTTCCCCACTCATTTATTTTAAAGAAATGAAATCACCGTTTGAGATGTGCAAATTTAGCACATTCAAGGACAAGGGTTTATCAATTTTTATTATTATCTATAATTATGGTCATTAAACCACTTTTTTATGGATGAACCAAATTATTATATATGTAATATATCCTATTTTTGGTTCTGTAATCCTTTTGTACAAATGGAATTATGTTATAAAGCGAAAAATGCACTTTGTAATCAAATCCACCGATTAACCAAAATGGTTAACACTAAGGTTATATATATAATAATTCAACTTCACTCTAAGTAAATTAATTAAAATTAAAACCATGTAATACCCTAGATGTGAACTAAATATATAACTTCTATTTTGAACATCCACTTTCATCTTACAAATAATCCAAACATGAATATAATTTAGCTGATCTTTTATAGCCAAGTAAACAAACGAGCCCGAACAATGAAATTGAACCTTATAACTAATCAAAAAGGATTTGAATGAACTAAAAAGGGTTATAATAAATAAATAACATATATAAGAGGTTATTTAATTATTAATTAATAATCCTAAATTTGTTTGTTCAGGTCATTAATAACAAATGGAGAACACCAATGGATATAAGGTAAAAGATCCTCTCCTTTTCACTCTTAGTCAAGATTGTTATCTATGCTATTCCTTTTTGTTTAATACCAACTTATGGGATATATTTTCTCACATCCCCCATAATTCCCTAATGTTTTATAAGTGATGGGAAACCCCATATCTCTCTTATCAATCCCTCTTAGTTACACCTAATTCCATGCCGACAAACTGTAATGAATTCTACTCGCACTTCCATTATTCATTTTGGTTGCCCTATTTTTTTTACCAAAAGGTAGTTATCTTTTATTTTATTTAAAACTTCCAAATTCTTTTTATATACTCAAAAATAATGTTCCAAGATCCATCTCTCATTCTCTTTAGGGGATATACATGTTTTTAAGTGAATCCCTCCTCGATACTACCCAATAAGCACACCTGTTTTAAAGGAACATCCCGAACTTTTACCCAATACCATGTGCACTATATCCTCCGTTTTAAGACACCATTTTCTTTTTAAAATCTGTATTTTTATTATGAAAACCTTCTTGTTTCAATTATGATTTTATATAAAATAATTTCCTCTTTACTGTTTTAAAATCTCTACAGTATTTTCCTTAGAACCGCACAAAAATGTTTTAATGTTCTCAAATACACTTCATATATGATGTCACTTATATTTGTTACCACCTAAAATGATATATTCCTATATTTCATTATTAACATCCATGTATGTTCTATTCTCTTTCATTCATGGACACATTCATGATATACTCATTGGTTATGCTTTATCTCATGATTGTGGTACCCAATTATCTCCTTGGGTAACCATATTTTTATGTTTTGTTGATTATGTATGATTATTTACATGGAAAGAATATTTTTGTGGAAAGAATATTTATGTGGGAACAATATTACTGAAAATTTTGAGATGGTTACACCCAGATAGCACTCCAATGCATTGGGTTAAGTTAAGTCTAATGAGATGCGATGTGAAATGGGATTGGTGGTTAGCCTTGACCCGTACTAAAATGGGAAATGGAATTGGAGATTATCCTTGACCCATAATAAAGAAATATTTCATGATTCAACCAAATTTATATGATTCCATGTTTATATGATACTGTGATTATAAGATATTATTTCATATGTTCCATGTTTTGGATATCAATATTTCATGCCTCCTAACACTTGTGCTTAAGATGTATCCTTATGTTCATTCCCTTACTAGGCTTTTCATCTCATCACTTTGTTCATGTGTTCCCCAGGGTACCCTATACAGATGTAATGACTCAAAGTAAGTTAGAATCTCTTTATTGAGATCAGATAAAGACGTTTTTTTAGCCCCATGTTTTATATTATATGTACCTAGTCATCCAAGACACTAGACTTAACGATCCTTGGATTGTACTCTGATGATTAATTATGCTTAAAATTAGGAAATTTTATATGTAAAAGGATCGAGTCTCTATAGTTGGTTTCAGAGTACGGTCTAGTTATTTTTGGGGATTAAGAATAGATCACCTTAGTGAGAACCTTAAGTATGTGACTATGTATAAGAAAACAATCCAGAATTTTGGTGAGTATTGAGTAAGTAGTTTATCAAGAAAATACATCCATGTTTGGATACGAGCAGGTAGAGGTGGATCTGGAACAGATGTATCTAAGAGTAAAACCCAAAACACTGCTTTGAGCTAGACTCAAACGGGAACCGGTGCATGACAACAGGCCTTGCTGCACTCTTGGTTATGACACTCCCAGGGGATATGCTTTGGTAGATTCATGAGATTAGTACAAACCGTTATTAAGGAACAAAAATAATCCCATAAGAATATAGGTAATGAAATAGATCGAGGATAACCTACATATAAACCTAAGGAATCACAAGTAAGGATATACTTCTTCTTTATAAGTTTATACATTTATGATCAAAGTTTTCTTTTTATTCTCAATAGATAAGTATTCAAGTCTTCTAATTATACATTCTTTTTCTTATTTAATAGAGGGAAATATAAGAAAACATTTCTATCTTGGTCTTTGACCAAGCCATTGCCTTTGAAAAAAAATTATAATAAAACTTTCCAACAACCAATGTGATGGGCAATGTGATGATTTCCCCAAAGATATTTCTGATGTGATGGAAGAGGGTGCTCAAAAAATCATGGCAGTACTTGCTCAGCTAGCTCCAGTTATAAATATTAACATGAATCAGGTGGAATGTCTTCATCCTCCAAGGAAAGAGCATGTTGTTGTAGAATCCTTCATGCATCAGAGGCCTCCCATTTTTAGCGGGTCTTCTGATCCCTTCCTCGCAGAACAATGGATTAACTCCATTGAAAGGATTTTCTCCATCCTCGAGTGCTTGGAAGAGTAAAAAATTTTACTGGTGGTCTATCGTTTTGATGTGAAGCTGATCAGTGGTGGACACTGATCATGAATACAAATTCCCATGCAGAAATTGATTCCATTGATTGGGAGGAATTCAAGAGGATGTTTTCAAAAAATATTTTCCTTGAACCCTCTGTCTCAAGATGAAAAAAGACTTCCTTGGACTCAAGAAGAAGGAATATGAGACCATTAGGGAATATGAAGCAAACTTTACGAGGCTTTCAAGGTATGCCTCTAGCTTTTTCATGAACACCTAAATCAAGGTAGATTTCTTATTTAGAATACTAAATCCAAGTTTATGAAATGTATTGGCGATTCGATACTTTGACAGTTATGAGGAGATTGTTCGTTGTTCCCTCAAGGTTGAAATAGAGATTGGAGACTCTCAGTGGTCTCATGGGCCTATTGATAAGAAGCGAAAAATAGAGAACATCAGGGGTGGTTCATCAAACAAATCCCATGATGGAAAGAAGCCTCACATTCCCCTTTGAAAAAATTGTGGGAATAGGCATCTTGGTGACTCTCTCATGGGAACCAAGAATTACTTCAAATGTAGAAAGTTTGGTCTTCTATCCAAGAACTGCCAAAGGTATATGAAAAATCATGCTACAATTGAACAATAAAGGATGGTTTAGATCAACACTAAACCAACAATGTAGTGTTACAAATGAAAATATCATGGGAAATATGAGAAACATTTCTCTAAGTCGGGGGTTGTTGGAGGCAATCAATAACAACCTCCAAGGAATCAAGAAAGGGCTTATGCAATCACTACTGTGGAGGTGGAGTGAGAAAAGGATGTGGTGGAAGGTATACTTGTTATTCATTCAAGAATAGTGAATGTACTATTTGATTCTGGTTCCATGAATTCTTTCATATCTTTCATGTTTAGTTGAACTATTCAAACACCACCTCAAAATCTGGAGGGAACGTTATTTGTGAGAATAGCGAATGGGGATATTATTGCATACATGGTTTATAAATCCTCCCTGGTTAACATTTGTGGACCGATCCTCCCAGAAAATCTTTTCATACTTCCTTTAATAGAGTTCAACGTTATCTTGGGCATGTATTGGATATCATTGTTCAAGGCCAACATCAATGGTTGGGAATGGGAGATCACATTTCACATCCCGATGCATCCTTTGATTATTTATAATTGTAAGGAGGAATATGAGACTCTATTAGAATCTTCGTCTCGTGTTTGGATACTAATTCTTTTTTAGAAAAAAAATATAGCTCAAATGATTTGGACTAAGGATAGAATCGTACTTGAATACATCCCAACGTGAGGGATTAAACTGATGTATTCTCGGAAGAGTGGCATAGTCATCCTCCGGACCGAGAGGTTGAGTTATCAATTGAACTTATCCCTTGATCTCTTCCAATCTCAAAGACACCTTACATAATAACCACCATAGAGCTGGAAGAGATGAATAAGCAGTTACAAGAGAATATGGAGAAGGGTTTTATATGCCTGAGTGCTTCACCATGGTGTGTGATAGTTCTCTTCATCAAGAAGAAGGATTGATCAATGCTCCTCTTCATTGATTATTGTGAGATCAAAAAAATCACGATAAAGAACAAGTATCCCCTTCCACGGATAGATGACTTGTTCGATCAGATTCATGGGGCCAGTTATTTCTCTATGGTGGACCTCCAGTCAGGATATCACCAACTAATGGTGAGGAAGGAAGATATTCCCAAGTCTTCCTTTCAAATGAGGTATAGACACTATGAGTTCAAAGTTATTCCCTTAAGACACACTAATGCTCTAGAAATATTCATATATTTAATGAATAATGTATTTAAATATTACCTCAACAAATTTGTAGTGGTCTTTATTGATGGTATTCTAATATACTCCAAGAGAAAGGAGGAACATGAGGAGCATTTGAACACTATGTTAAAGACATTATGAAGGGAGAATTTGTTTTCAAAGTACAGTAAATGTGAGTTCTGGATGGAGGAAGTATCATTCTTGGGGCATGTTATCACTAGGAAAGGGATTTCTATGGACCCTTCCAAGATGAAGGCAACTGAGGAGTGGCCGAGGCCAACTTCTGTAATGGAGAGCTGTATCTTTTTTTGTCTAAATAGAAATTTTAGATGATTCATGAAGAACATTTCACAGTTTTCAAACCCAAAGACCAAGCTGACACGGAAGTGAGTAATGTTTTTCTGGAAAAATGAATGTGAAGACTATTTCAAGGAGTTGAAAACGAGGCTTATCACTATGCTAGTACTCACAATCCCTTCCAGTGGGGTTCTCTTTGTGGTGTATAGTGATGCTTCTAAGAAAGGAATAGGTAGTGTGCTAATGCAAAATGATAAATTGATACCCTACACCTTAAGGCATCTAAATATACATGAGAAAAACTATCCTACACATGATTTGCAGTTAGTGGCTATGATATTTGTGTTGAAAATCTAGAGGCATTATCTCTCTGGGGAAAACTCTGAGATATATAATGATCAAAAGAGTCTCAAATATATATTCACACAGAAATAGATTAATATGTGCCAATGAAGATGGATAGAGCTCATCAGGTATTATGACTACTCAATCTACTACTATCCCATTAAGGAAAACAAGGTGGCAGATGCTCTTAGTAGAAAGGATCCTGCATCTTTATAAATGACGAGAAATGAAAAGGATCTAATATTTTTTGATTTTCAAAAGTAAGGACATGGGAATCCATAAGGGAGGAAAATCATCAATCATTTCTCTAATGGTTTCTCAACCATACCTCTTATAGAAAATAAAGGAAACTCAAAGAAAGAATGTGGAAATTCATAAAAAGGTGGAATATGTTAAAAAAGGGAAATCCTCTGATTTCAAAATTGATGAGGAAGGAGTTGTAAGATTTGGGACATGATTATTTCTACCATCTAATTCAAAGATAAATAAGGATATATTGAATGATTTTCATAGCTTGACCTTATCTATCCACCTAGGGAGAACAAATATGTATTGAGATCTCTAAGAAACTTTTTATGGGAAAATATTTAATTGGAGAATGCCGAATATACATAAAGGTGCCTTGTAGGTCAGAAAGTGAAGGCTAAGAGACACAAGTCTATGGGGATTATGCAACTAGTACCCATACTAGGATGTAAGTTTGAGAACATTACCATATATTTTGTCATTGGACATCCAAAGACATCTAGAGCAAATAATGCTATATGGGTCATTGTGGATCGTCTTACAAAGATAGATCACATTATCGATGTTCAAGAGGACTTCTCATTGGATCAACTTTCACGGACATTCATCAAAGAAGTGGTAAGGATTCATGGAGTACCACTATCTATTGTATCTGATCGTGATCTGAGGTTCACCTAGATGTTCTGGAAATGTCATCAACATGCTCTAAGCCCTAAATTGAACTTCAGTTCGGCCTATCATTCTCAAACTGATGGCCAATCTGAGATAAATATTCAAACAATGGAATACATGTTGAGAACATGTTCAATGGAATTCAATGGAGGATGGGAACATCATCTTCCACTGGTTGAATTCTCCTATAAAAATAGTTTCCACTCGAGCATCTGAATGTCACCATATGAAGCCATTTAGGGGAAAAGGTGTCGAACACTAGTGTGTTGGGATGAAGTCGGTGAGGATAATCTGCTAGGACCTAAAATAGTCCAAGAAATGGTGGAGAAGGTGAAAAAAATTCTGCAGTATATTAAGGCATCCCAAGGTCGAAAGAAGAGTTATTTAGATAACTATTGATGATACATTTTGTTTAAAGTTGGAGACATGGTATTTCTATGCATATCCCAATGGAAGAACGTCATGAGGTTTGGAAAGAAATGTAAGTTAAGTCCCATGTACATCAGCCCCTTCAAGATCCTTGATCGACTCAGAGTTGGGGCCTATCGACTGGAACATACACCTACCATGTCGAAAGTACATGACATCTTCCGTGTATCCTTCTTAATGAAATACATATCAGACCCTTTACATGTACTCTCTTTAGAGGTGGTACATTGAGAGGATAATCTTTCCTATGAGGATAATCCAGTGAAGTTCCTGGATAGTAGAGACAATGTTCTATGTAATAAGACTACTCATCTGGTCAATGTACTATGGCTAGACCATAAGTACAAATAGGAAACAAGGGAACTGGAGGAAGCAATGAAGGAAAAGTACCCACACCTGTTTTTGACTTAGAATGTAATATGAAATTTCGAGGGAGAAATTTCATAAGGGGGGAAAAATGTAACGACCAAATGTTTTTCAATGGAAATTAAATTCTCATAAGTATGTCATAAAATCACATGAAATCAAAACACAATGAACTACAGAGTCCTAAGTGACCATTAAACAAATTTTTGACTCTTCTGTATTTGTAATTTCAAAAATATGGCATACACGATTGTAATCAGTAAGTTATTTGGAGTCTGATAAGAAAAACAAAATTTTTGGTGAATAGTAACCTACCCTAATGCATAGTAACATACACCTATGAATAGTGATTTACACTAATTAATAGTAACCTCACCTATTATAGTATAAAAATTATATTCATGTTTGAAGTATGATATACCTATATTTTAGAATAAGTTAATGAATGTTTTAAAACTGGTTTTGATAATAAATTATTATTTTAATTAAATATTAAAATAATCATATTTAGAAATATATTTTAAAAAAATGGAATGAATTTTTGGATTCTAAAGGTCGAAAAATGGGTAGGTTGAATTTTTGGGATTTTTATGAAATACTTTAATTTTTATGAATAGTAAAATACGATAATTTACAATATATGCTAAATAAGGGATTTATTGAGTCGTTGATGATGTTTAGATGATTTAAGCCCACTTGGTTCGGGATCAGAAGAAAAATTACTATTCATGGTCATGGAATACTTACTATTCCTTGTCTTTTGAAGAAATAATTAATTAATTATTATAATATTATGAAATTCCTCCTCTCCTCCACTATAAATCCTCCTTCACCCCCTCTTCTCTTCACTCCTCTCAGGCCTCGTTCCTTGCCATTATTCAATCCAAATATCTTTCCTAGATTCTCCCCCACGTAAAAAATCTCCTAGCCTCTTCAAAATACCAAAACCTCTCCATTTAAGAGGTTCTCAAAGGATGAAGTCTCAAGAGGTAAATTCCTCTTTCCAATTCCTTCATTTATTTGAAGTTATCTTTCTTTTTGTTTCTTTCCTCACCTCCCTTCACCATAATAGTATGATAAATATAGTAACATAAATGTACTGGAATATTTTCATTCTAATGTTATATTTTATTATCTTTTCCCCTTTCCCAACCCTTTTATTTGAAAGAAACGAAAGCACTGTTTGAGATGTGCTAATTTAGCACATTCAACGATAACAGTTTATCAATATCAATTATTATATATAATTATGGTCATTAAACCATTTGTGATATGGTTGAACTAGATTATTATATATTATATATATCCTATTTTTGGCTCTGTAATTATTTTGTACAAATGGTATTAAGTTACAAATAAAAACATGTTCTTTGTAATCAAATCCACCGATCAACAAAAACGGTTATCACTAAGGTTATATATATAATAATTAAACTTCACTCTATGTAACCAAATAAAAATTAAAACCATGTAATCTCTTGAATATTCACTATATAATATAACTTCAATTCTTGAAATCCACTTTCATCTTACTTATAATCCAAACTGGAATATAAGTGAACCGAGCTTCCATGTAAACAAACGAGCCTGGACAATTAAATTGAACCTTATAAATAATCAAAAAGGAAATTAATGAACTAAAAAGGGTTATAATAAATAAATTATATATAGAAAAGGTTATGTACTTATTAATTAATAATCCTAATTTTTTTTATTCGAGTATTTATTAATAAGTGCAGAACACCAATGGATTTAAGGTAAGGGATCCTCTTCTTTTCACTCTTAGTCAGGATTCTTCTCTATGTTATGCCTTTTTGTGTAATACCAAGTGATGGGGTATATATTCTCACCTATACCATACTTCCGTAATGTTTTATAAATGATGCGAAACCCCTTATCTCTCTCATAAATCCCTCTTAGTTACACCTGATACCATGCCGACAAACTGTGATGAATTCTACCCGAACATCATTTATTCCTTCGAGTTTCTCTATCTTTCTTTTTACCAAAATGTAGTTGTATTTGATTTTATGTAAAACTTTTAAATTCAGTTTATATGATCCAAAATCATGTTCCATGATCCATCTATCATTCTCTTTTGTGGATATACAAGAGTTTAAGTGAATCTCTTTCCGATAATTCCCAATAAGTACACTCATTTTAAAGGAACTTCCTGAACTTTTACCCAATATCATGTGCACAATATCTTATGATTTAAGAAACCATTGTCTTTATAAAATTAGTATTTTTATTATGAAAACCTTCTTGGTTCAATTCTATTTTTATATAAAATAATTTCCTCTTTACTTTTTTATAATCTCTATAGTATTTTCATAAATGCTAATGTTTCTCAAATACATTTCTTATATGATGTCACTTCTATTTGTTACCACCTACCATGTTATATGCCTATATTACCTTATGAACATCAATTTATTATTGAATACCTTTCATTCATGGACACATTCATGATACACTCATTGGTTATGTTTTATTTCATGATTGTGATACCCAATTCTCTCTGTGGGTAACCTTATGTTTAAGTATAGTAGATTATGTATGATTATTTATGTGGAAAAAATATTTATGTGGCAAGAATATTTATCTGGAATGAATAATGAGGAAAATTTTGAGATGGGTGCACCCAGATATTTTTCAAATGCATTGGGTAATGTTAAGTCTCAAGAGATGCCATGTGAAACTGGATTGGTTGTTTGCCTTGGCCCGTACTAAAATGGGAAACGGGATTGGCAATTAGCGTTGACCCATACTAAAGAAAAAATTAATTATTCATCCACTTTATATGATTCCATGTTTATATTATCCAATGATTTTATGATATTATTTCATATGTTCCATGTTTTCGATATCATTAGTTCATGCCTCCTAACTCATGTGCTTAAGATGTATCCTTATGTTCATTCGCTTACTGGGCTTTTCAGCTCATCCCTTTGTTCATGTGTTCCCCAGGGTACCCTATGCAGGTGTAAGGGCTCAATGGAAGTTAGAAGATATTTATGGAGATTAAATAATGAAGTTCTTTTTTATCCCCATGTATTATGTTATATGTACCTATCCTTCCAAGACAATATACTTAACGATCCTTGGCTTGTACTCTGATGATTAATTATGCTCAAAATCATGAAATTTTATATGTAAAAGGCTCAGGTTTCTATAGAAATCATATGTAATCGGATGGTATATCATTTATATAGAATAATTATCATGTTATATTTATTATTTACATCAGTTATAATAATTATTATATATATACAAACAATGAATTGTTTGATTAACAAACTACACCACGACATGGAGACAATAAGCCATACGTACGCATGTATGGTGAAATTTTCATTTATAGGATGGATATAATGAAAAATATGATTGAACCATATCTATAATAACATCACAGTATGTAGAAGGTACTGTATTTATTATTTTGGTAGGGAAATAACAAAGAAAGAGTAAGTGGGAGAAGAAAGGAACATGAAAGAGGGTGGTGATGTTATTTCCTCTTCTTCGGGTTTTTCCTTTTGAGTGGATCAAAAGAACCCCTTAGGTTGGTTTTTTGATCAATATAAGGACTCTAGGATAAATTGAGGGAAGTTGGGAAGATATATGGGCCAGGGTTGGCTGAGAAAAATGTCTTTGGATGTGTGAAATTAAGAAAATGGGATGTACCCTTTTATAAGAAATGTGAGGGTCACTTTAAGAAAATCTTGAAATATTATTTTATAATAAAATTAGTATCGGTTTCATTTTGCTCAAAAATGATATATTTCGAGGATAAGGTGGGAATGGGTCGAAAAAATCTCAACTAATAGGTTTTAGATAGGCTTAGGTCATCATATTAATCTTATATTTTACATTTTACTCTTAGTTAAATAGTTTGACATTTACCATGTATCATTGTATTTTTATATTATATGGTTAATAAACATACCATTACAGGACAAGAGAACACAAAGTGGTTAATTATTAATATATACAACCTTATCTAAGTCATTTGGACGAACGTTATATTTTTATGAATATTATGTCAATTAATAATATAGTATTTGTTTTAAAAACTCAATTATGTCAATGTTGACACTATTTAGTATTTTATTTTTTTTGAAAGCCATAAAATCTTTATCACTTCAAACAAAATCTATTTAATAAACCCTAAAAAGTCATATTAACCTAGAAAATAACTGAAGTTCATCAAAAGTCTCAATTTACATTTTTTTGGATATTTATAATATTAATTAATTAAATATTTATTTATTAAGGTAATTACTTCATCAACATTGTGTCATAAATAAATTAAATTATTTAATGTCTAAAAATTATAAATAAAATACCATTATTTAAGAAATATTTGCTTTTTTTCTAATGAATATTTATAGTCTAATTTGTATTGTGTGTAACGATATATTAAAAATTGATTAGTCACTAAACATTGAATTTAACTCTTTTAACTCTTCTTTAAATAAAATAATAAAAAATATCCTAATATAATACACGTGGACCAAAGAGGGTTATATTTTATTCTTAGGTATATTTTTGGTCGAATTACACTTATCCAATAGAATTAGGACATGTGTTAGGGTAATTATAATATCAGTTTTACCCTTAACTTCCCAATTTAGTTTTAACCGTGGTAAATAAACGTCCAAAGTTACTATTCACTAAAAATTATTTTCATTTTATTGAACAACATTTTACTTATTGATGTTAACCGTGTCTCTCAAAATTTTGAAATTCAACTCACAAAATCATTAAAATTTTGTTTTATAAAAATTTTCAAAAGCTCCTAGAAGGTGGATAAAAGATGGTAAAAAGTTCAATAATATTTTATATATATAAACTTATTATAAAATGAATCAAATGAACTAAATTGAATATATATAGGTATTATGTATCTATTTTGACCTAAAATAAATTAAAATAAAATATCTAATTATTTAAATAAAAAGTTGGTTTAAAACAATAACGTTGTGTTTTTCACTATTCATCAAAAATTGAATATTTTCAGAAAAATACAAAATAATTAACCCTAAGCTAATTTTGACATTAAAAACCTAAAATGAAGTAAATTTTCGAAATTATAATTTATAAAATTTCAAAAAGTGTGTATTCATATTCATAACGGTTAGTTTCATTGGTCGTGGTGTGTTAAAACTCAATATTGTGTAAAACACAAGCTATTTCATTATTCAATGGGAAACGTACCCTAGAAGATTGAGGTGTTACATTCCCTACTTACATCATTGTGTAACCCATCATTTGATCATTATTCAACAGTCATCTCTACTCATCTCATATCGTCCCATAATTCTCCAATTCAAATGTCTCAAGTTATTATTAACACATACCTTAACCTAGATATTCAAGTGGATTTGGAAAACCTCAATGTTACACATTCACACATCAATCCTATTTTGAAACATAGAATATGAAATATTATTCTTCTACCCCATATGATCATTATTATATGACTCAAAATTGCGTTAAAAATCAATCTACACAGTAGATCTTTAAAAATTTTACATCAACCCATGAGATGTTTTGTACTAGAATTTGGATCTTCATTCATGCCAATATTTTTTTAACCCTTACTGGATGGGTTATATCATCATTTGGTAATTTTTTTCTAAATGTAAGAATCAACAGAATATTTTCAAAGATTTATGCCCCTAAACAGCATGTACCTCCACCTAAGGATATTTATCTTCATGGAATTGGGTCCTCCATTCACATTGCATTTATCTTACCATTTATACAAGAAATACTACATCAAATTTCGGTCAAATATGTTTGATCTTAAACTCTATACCTCAATGATTTGTCGTTCAAAACCAAAAAACAACCGAAAGAGAAGAGATATAGTACATATCAAGATTAAAAGCTCTAAAGAGAATCCATGAAAAAATTTAAGTCTCTCTTCATCGGGCGTGAATCATTTATAGCTTATAATAATTAATGCCATTAAAAATGAAAAAATTAACAAATTAATTTAGGATAAAAACTTTTAAAAGGAAACCTGAGAATATTTGGAGTTCATTCTTACTGAGCCTCCCCCCTATGAGACATAGGTAAATGTTAGTAATAAAATTAAAAAGAGACTTTGTAGTCTGCCATATGTCCTTAGTAGAATTTAATACGTTAACACTATATCCGTCAACAAATGTAAAAATCAGATCACCCTTTTATTCATCTAATATATTGGTTTATATAGTTCATGTGAAATGATCAATGGTGTATATTTAGGGTACCTGAACCCTTTTGATCATTAAAATCTCATTATCAAATTTTTCACTTTTTTATTTTTCATGACACTAATTCACACATCCCTCCCGTATTCGAATGGAATAACTGTAGTGTACAGTTATGGTGTATATGTATCCATATTCTGCCCACGAATTCCCATACAAGAGTATACATCTAGGAGGAAACCATATTTAAGTCCAAATGAGTTAACCCTTGTTTGTAGTGATGATGTATATGTCCCTATATTCTTCTTTCCTGTATCTATATAAGTGTACATGATTAGTATAATATCAAATCTGGTATACCTTTTCTTATGTATCTACCTCATATAACGTTGATAATATATATTCCTCAATATTCAGTTGTCCAATACCCTTATGAGGGAACACATTTTTAATATTAGGGTTTGAAATGTGTTTATATGTGAATCATGTATTTTGATAATATGAATGACTCTATTCATATTCGTATTATTTTTAAGTGGACGCAATTATTCTTAATATTACACCATATGAGTTTCATAGGTTATCATAGATTGATGATCGAGATAAGATAGAATGTTTATAATAATTCATTGAAAAATAATTCTTCTCATTTATATAAGAAATAAAAGAATACCCAAATTCGGTAGTCTCTCTAATTATATAAAATAGGATTATTGACATGATATTTTACTAAAAGGTGCTCCTAATAGAATTTTAATGATGGAATATTGTATTCTATTAGTAATTCATAGTTTATAACAACCAACCTCTCATTTTAGCCTCCACTTCTACACTGAGTTTCAATTTTTCTACCCTTAATACAACAACCATTTGATCCTTTTCAACTTCCTTAACCAGTTTCTACTCCTCCTTCATTGTTTTTTGACTTGTATACAACTCCTAAATGAGTTTTTCAAACACTTAATGGAGTCAGTCCACAAAATATAGCCTCTCTAGGGACAAATATATCCTATTTTCAGCTACCCCTAGATGTTTATAAACATTTTCAATTATAGTATTTCTTGCCTTGACATTGTTGGTCGTGGATTTTGAGAATAAAATCATTGACCAGAGTACAATCACTCACTATTGAGTGGTAATAACCACCTTAATCATAGAATGAAATGTATGGTATCTATAATGACCAAATTCCTATGTTATGAGTATGTGTTGGAGGTGATATAGTTGGTCATTGAGGCCACTAATAGGAGATACAAAAAACACATTTTATATCTACTTATATACAAACTTTTCACTTTTTGTTATAATAAGGTACGTTAAGGGTATGATTCAAAGTCAACTATGTGGAACGAAACATAATTTGGGACAAAATCACTCAATGATGGTCTGATTATGACACCACATATATGATATTGTTATGACATTACAATAATAGGGCCATAAAAATTAATTTTTCAAACCAAGTTTAATACATTAGTAGCGATACTGGGTTTTTCTCAGTAGAGGAGAGTGTTTTGGGTGTGATATCCTTTTTTGTGGGGTTTGGTGTGTGTGTGTGTGTGTGAAACTTGTTTTTAAATTGAGATGATTATGAAATTGGATTAGTTTTAGAATAATTTTTAAAAACATGATTTATCCTTATATATACTCTAGGTAACATATTAAACCATAATTCCAATTTCATCCCCTTGTCTCTCTATGATCAATGGAATCCTCATCTGATCACCCTCATGGAAATGTTTCAACATAATTAAAGGGATTCAATAATCAAGAAAATCGCTAATATCACCTAGTCCAGTGATTAAAAATATCCAATCACCCATAGATCAATCATCTCATCATGATTTCTATCACTGGAGAGAAACTATTTGGCTTGTGTGTGAAATCTAGTGAAGGAGGGAGGAATATTTTAAAATTCATAAAATGATAAGAAATATCATAATACCTAAAAAATCCAATTATTCTAGAGATTTAAAATGAAGATATTATCAATTAAAATACTAAAGTCATTAATATGGTATGGGGAATATCCTTAGATTATACAATAATGACTTAGTGTTCAATCACTGTACAATTAACTAGAAAATGAGCGAATAGTGGAAATAATATAATCTAACTCAATCATGTAGTCATGATGCACCTTCCTTCGTCTATCTGATATAATTAATTTTAAAGAATTATTATAATCCACATTCTTTTATTTTTAGATCAACACATCGCATGCACTGTATAAGACTCCTCTTTATTCAATAAACTCATTAGAATCTAATACCAAATTCATTCTTCACTAATTTCAACCATGTGCACAGCTCAGGGGTTAAGATTGGGAATCTCAAAACCATCCATATTTTTGGACATTATTCCATGGTCTCCATTTCCATCATCTTTTAGATGTGTTCTATATGGATCATTTGAAATATTCTTCATCAGTTTATCCAAGATTTGGGAATTTGGTTAAATTTTTATTTTAGGTCTTAAAATGCCATTTTTTTTGGAATTTTGGGTTATAATAACCAATTCATAGACTTTCTTATGTCTTTCATTTTTCATATGAGTAAATACATGGTTAATTAGTTTTCATGTGTAGATGATCCAGGGGAACTGTTAGTTATGTGGTAGACTAAGACATTTTAGTTAGTGGATAAACTGTATGGAAGAAATTCATTTCAATTTTCATATTTAATTATAGTTGGTTGGTATCAACCTAGAACCACTTCATTCCTTTAAATGAATTTTAGAAAAAATAATTTTTACGTTCATGTGGTCACCTCAGAGTCATTGAATCGTGGGTTCAACATGAGACATCTTAGAACAATAGTTGATGGGAATTGTTGTGTGCTCGATCAATTTCTCCATTTAGTTGCCTCTATTCAATGTTCAATGGCTTATGAAAACTGTTTAATTTTCACATATGTTTTATTTTATGAACAAAATATATATTCGATGGAACAATGGGTCACTTTCAAGACAATGTTTCTTTTCTTTTGTCCCTTTTTCGGTCTTTTAATACACACAATAGAAATTGAATTTCATTAAGGAAAGATTTTTTCTAATTCCTTCAAAAATAAAATTAAACAATTAAAAATAGATTATCAAGAAATTAAATAATGAAATTCTGGAATCAATAAATTTTTGACTTTATAATTAAACCCAGTAAATGTATAAACCCTCAAAAAAATTAATACATTTATCAATGAAGTCTAGGTTTCACTGAACTATCAAAAATCAATGATTCAGCTAGGTTTCAGATTAATTATGAGGTCAAAATAAAATGGAAAGTAGAAAAAATTAGGGAAATTTTTCATATCATCTTTCCCTTACTCTTACATTATTACACTCTTAGGTAATAAAATTAATTCCCTTTATTCAAAAATATATTTCCTTCCAAGACTCAATAACTCAAAACAGTGTGGAAGAAAGTCATAATTTCATTCATTTTCTGATTTATCATACTTCTTATATGAATTAGCATCACTACCTCACTTGAATTAACAATAAATTTCTATATCCATGCAGAAAATAAATATATTTAATTGTAATTTTAATGTACACAAGTTTCACTTCCATTTATCCCTCTCTCTTATGTTCCATAAACTATTGTTCCTATTTTATCTTCTTTGATACAACTAAAATGTGATTTTTATATTTCAGTTTCCACCTTTTCATCCAAGATCAATATTCCATTCACCTAAATTAATTCATTTTGAAAAATTTGCGATTTATTTAATTTTTAAAAGTCATGTCTATGAAAAGATCTTATTTAATTAACAATTTTATTTTATTTTCTCACATACCCAATCCAAATGCCTCATAGTCTTATTGTGGGATCCCAATTACCAATTTTACTGACATATATGAATATATTTTGAGTTGTATTCCTAATGTATTTTTTTCAGAAACACTATGGTACCTAAAATTTAGTTCAAAATTATAGGTTCTTAATGATATAATTTTAATTCCACAAATATATTTTCATTCACACTATTTTTCCATGTTATAAAACCATTTATCCCTAAAAAAATAAACACATTAACCCCAATATAATTTCATTTAAACAATTTCAAAATTAATGGAATCTCCCATAGTAAAATGGTATCATTTCTATATAAGGATTCATTAGTTATCAAGATTACTTTTTCTACAAACACTAAAAAATTTCAAAAATAGAAGCATGAAAAAATAATATTTAGAATCAGTAAACTAGTATTTCAATAGAACACCACTTCCTTTATTTTAAGACAAAAAATTTTATAAAAAGGAAAATAAATGAATAAAAAATATTTACATCATACTATACTTGTCGACTCCCCAAAACGTCTCATATACACACTTGAAATAAATTATAGCATGCATTTTTTAGGCAAAAACATTTCAAATCAATTGTATAGAGACTAGTATGAAGGAATAATTAACATCACGGGTTTCCTTATTAAATAGTTGAAGAAAGGAAATTTGAATCCTCTATTGGATCTTTCCAAAATTCCTCATTGAATAATTTCATCATTTGTTCATTCACTTTAAAGATAACCTTTGATTCAACTAAATTGATCTAAAATGGAAAAAATTGAAAAAGATTTGTTACTATATTGGCCTTATCATACTTAGAATGATGTTTAGCATGGATTAAATTCATAATTTATATATGTATTAGTTTATCTATATTTTGAAATTATATTCTTTGTATGAGTATATCATGGAAAAATATGGGAATCTATTTGTACATAAAGGTTTTCTAATATGCCTCTCTCCACAACACCCTAACTCCCATCATCTATAGATTCTTTTAAACTATATATTTTATAAAAAATAAATTAACGCACTGGATATCAAAGACTGATTTATGTTTTAGTTTAATTAGAACGTGAAAATGTTTCCCATAAACAATTATATAAGGAAACATACCTAATAGGGGCTTTAAGGAATCCATGTATTCCCATAATGAATCCTCTGGGTTTCTACTCTCTTATTTTCTGGAGGGTCGCATTATATTATCTAAAATAATTTTATTATATCTTTTGAAAAACAAAGAAAACCCATTGTTCTATGGCTGATATTTAAATGAGTTTTTGTGGGGTAATGCATACTTTCTTGGAAGGGACAATATGTTCTCATTGAAAAAAAATATTCCTAATTAACTAATTATGGAAGTACGTAATCAAAAAAACATTTAAAAAAATTCATTTTAGAACCTCTAACACAATTTAGGAATCATTAGTTTTTGGGGATTTTTCTTCATCATACATAGAAAAATAATCTACTAAACATATATTATATGAAAATCTATCATATATAAGAAATATAAAATCAAAATCCAATCCACACATAAAACATATTTCATAGAAAATTAATGTATGTTGAGGAATTTCATGTAATTTGAAATCTCCAAAAGTAAGTTTGAATTTTGGACATGTTTTATAGAATTTATAGGAGTATTAAAAAATTTAGGGCCAAAACATTCCTTCATCTAAAAAATTATTTATTTTTCTTTGAGGCCAAAAATATCAACCACCTTAAAGTGTGTGGAAAAATATAAATACAATGTTGTCTTATTTTTTAGGGATACAACTAATAATTACTCCACCCTTAAAACATTTTACCTTTGTATGAATCATCTCATAGATAAAACTCTGATTTATATTTCAATTTATGTTCTTAGGATATGTAAAAAATGAATTTTCCTTTGAGGTAACAAGAAATTTGACCAAATAAATGTTATGAGGACTTGGTGACTTTTTATAGTTTTCAATCAGGGAAGGAACTATCCATGTTTATTTCACATGATTAATTTACCTCAAAAGTGTTGTGTAACCTACCCATGGGGTATGTTACCAAATTTCCACATCATTTCTTGTCCATTATCTACAGTTCAAATTCTTACTAAATTAATATCCACTTCACTAACCTCAACATTACATTAACTTTCACGAATAGATATCTCAAATTTTTATGATCAGAATAAAAAAATTTATATTTATTCATAATATATATGGATGAATTTTTATAAATTCCCAAAAATTGAAAAAAATAACTCAGTTTATATTGTTGGGTAATTGATTTGGGTGGTTTATAGGTTTTGGGAAGTGTAGGCTGACACTTGTGGGTGTCTTCCAATTTTCTAGGATATAAAATATCCCATAACATTTTTTAAAGTATCATATATTATCTCAAGAGGGTATTTCCAATTTTTTAGATATATTATAGGGGATCTAGTTAATATTTCCATGATATTTTAAAAACCTATCCAATATGATTCATCAGATACAATGTCATTATCTATCATTTGTAGGTTAGTTAGTGGAAAATATAATTTATAAAGTCCCTAATAATCCTCTTATAAAATCCATCATGGCCCAAAAAAGATCTAATGCATCTCACAGTGGGGAGGTAATGAAGTATAGAAATTAAATAAACATTTTTCTTTATCTTATTCAATAAAATTTTTATAAATAATGTTTCAAACAACACTTCCATTCCCAACAATGAAATAATTTTAAAAAAAAATTAAATCCATGTTTTTATAACAGTTTTTTAATCCATATTGTCATGAAAACTATGAAAACATGTTCCATAAATAAGAAATAATCTATAAATAACTCTAATAATCTCCCAATAAGTTCTAAAAGATACTTATCATGCAATTTTGAACAAAACACATGGGGTATTTTAAATTCCAAGGGAATTATTCGACAAGAAAACATACCAAAAAAACATGTGAATGCTCTCCTTTTTTAGACTTTAGGAGCAATTGTAAACAAGAAATACTCACAAAATCCATCAAAGAAATAGTAGTGACCTACCTTATCAAGTCTCTCTAATATTTTGACTATAAAGGGAATGGGTAAATTGTCCTTTCGAGTCACATATTTCAAAATTTGGTATTCAACACAAACTCTCTAATTATTCAAAATCCTTCAGGAAGTGACTCATTATTTTTATATTGTAAAATTGTGTATTATGTTTTCCTTGGGATAATTTCAATTGGACTCAACCATTGGCATTATAAGATAGGGTATATAATGTTAGGCTTTAATAGCCTCCCAAATGCTTTTTTATAAACCTCTATGAGGTCCAGGATACAAAAACCAAGAATTAACAATCATTGATATTACATCATTTTAGATCAATATTCAGTACATTACAAAAGAAAATGCCTAAGAACCATAATAGTTTAGGGTCTTTGGAAAAATGTATTGAAATATTTTAACATAGTGAAATATCATCAATGTTTCCCTAAAATATCATCACCTATAGTACTTCGACTTCAAACCATTAATCATAACCTATGGAAATAAAACCTAATCTAGGGGTGAGCTTGAATTCTGGGTAAGGTAAAATAAGTGAAATACATATGCATAACATGAACATAAGGGTATGATATTATAAGAATAACATTGAGAGACAATAGACTACTTATAAAATATCATAAACCTGACACATGGAAAAAATATTGGTAGTTCATAATACATGACTCATAAAGGAATAAAGATTATAATCCATGAAATCATAATATTGGAATAAGACATGGAATTATGGCGTAAACATAAGCATATAAAATTATTTCCATAGTATTCAAAGAATCACAATCAAGGTCATGTTAGCATTATGGGTTCACTCCCCATACTATCTTTTTCATCATGGTTCACTCCCATGACCAAATTGGTAGTCAAGGTTCACTCCAAGGACCATCTTAGTATTCATGGTTTACTCCCAATACCATCATAGTAGTAATGGATCACTCCCTACACCATCTTATTGGATAAAGTACTTTACTGAACCGAGTTCACTACCAATTAAATCTAAGTCAATATTATGAGATATAAATCCTTACCTAATGAATTGTATGTATATATGGGTCCCACCTATCATATATTAAAATAATTCATACATTTTGCATAAGAAAAACAAAACTTTCATCATATCAGGACCATAAAAATGAGATGGTTTTCATAAACATCATATCATAAAACATGAAATAAAATGGGTATCATAAAAATTTAATCATATCATAACCTATGGAAAAAATATAGGATTTTTAATCATTTCATAAAATCATAACCCATTAAATAAATTGGGTTTTATGATCATATAACCTGTTAAAGAGAAACATGTATTATAAACATAATTCTTCCATTACATAAACCATTCAAAGAAAGAATATAACTGGAACCATTGGCTAATTTATATATAATGTAATGGGAAACACAATAAGATATCATCTCATGTGGTAAATAATTTGGGAAGATATTTAAAAAAGGATTAATTTATCCTTTCTTCATGACAAATTCTATTTAAAACATTAAACATTCTAAAATCCTTTTTCTTGAAAAGAATCTAAAAAACCTGAAAAAGATCCTAGAATTTTTTTTAAATTATTTTACCTTAAAAATATAAAATAACATTAAAAAATTAGAATACAAATTTCCTTGAAAACATATAAAATAATCATGAAAATGTTTTTAAATCCATTTCTTTAAAATCTTATAAAATAATCATAAAATCATTTTGAAAATAATTTCCTGGAAAATACTTTGACATATAATAATATAATATTTGAAAAATCATGAAAATTTTTTAAAAACATTTTTTCTTGAAAATTATAAAAAATATCATTTCAAAATTATTTTTGATAACATTTTTGAAAATATTGTTTTAGAAAAAGACATGTATCTGATCCAAGAGAGAAATAAGGTCATATTTTTTAAAAAACATTTTATTAATTATATTTATAACCAAACAGATAATAAATGGTAATAATAATTGAATAAATCAAGAATAACAATATTATAATGAAATCTCTAGAAATTTATTGAGATACAGATCACAATATTTCATCATTGGAAACATAAACATAATCAATTTTGATAAAAAATTAGACTGTGTCAATAATCTCTTTTCACATGGGATCTTTGAATAATACTCCCCAATTAAGAAAAATAAATTATATTAATCTTAAAACACAAAAAAATAATGATTCATGATATAAAATTTCAATGATTTGTGTATTCTCTTCATAGAATAACATAGGTTCATATCATGGAATGTGTCTCAAAGAATGGAAATTGAGATAAAACTAATTTTCCAATTGGGTAAAATTTTATACATAAACCCTAAGAAATATTGATAATTAATTTGATATTTAAATACCCATAAATTTAAGTATAATAATAATAGAATAAATTCATGGGTAGTATATACACCACACAAATTAAACAATTGGTGAACATGGCATGTATCTCACAGATATAAAAAGTGATATGAGAAAACCCTTACCTTAAGTCGTAAATTTATTTGTACAAGATAAAAACCCAAGAATATTAATTATTAATTTATTATAAATCTACCAAATAACCATTTTTTTATATATAATACAATTTATTATTTTATTAGGGCAATATAATACCCATTTATTAATAATTCTATGTCAATGTTACGTTCTAGGTAATATCTACATTTTTTCTCACATATGTTTTGTCTTATTATTCATGACCATATTACTTTTATCATGATATAATATCTTTAAAAATATAAATCCTCATACAAATATTGTATATATTCAGTATTTATGTATTTATAATAATCTATTTAATATAGAAATATGAAATGGAATACACAGTTTTTTGAGATGTTAAGTCATATGTACGCAAGAACGTTGTTACTGTTTTATTGTAATTTGAATGAAAACAAGTAAATTAAATGTATATATATTTTTAATATCATTAAATTATCACTATTATTTCATATATATCATATAATTTCACTAAAACCATCCTTAATACATTTCATGTACAGTGTGAAATAATTTCATCGCTTTGAGGAGGCGGTAGTCCACACTCCCCCAAACAAAATTATGCTATTTACAAAAAATTGAAATCATGATGGTATGTGTTATATAAAAATTAAATAAAAATAATTATATCATATATGTCATAAAAAAATAGAGTTTCTATCATAATTCCCAATCTTGAGAGTAGGTAAACTAAAAAACGAATAACATTGTTTCGTGAGAGGGTAGTTCACCATACACAAGAAAGTTACGTCTGGTACCCATTAGATGGAAGTGTGTGTATGTTTAGGTAAAAATATAATAAAAAAATAAAATTATATTCAGGAAAAAAGTTTAATATATAATCAATGAATGATAATATTTTATGGGTGGAGAATGAAAATAAAACAATTGAGATTGAGGAAGGATGTTAACTCTTCTTTAGGTAACTTTTATTGGTTCACCAAGAAGATTCTTTGGGTGGATAGAATGAAAAAGAGAGGATTCAAGGGTTTATTTAATTATTTTGGGAGGTTTTTTATCATATTTTGGGTGACCCAATGGTCTTTTTATGTGTTAATTAGTGGGAGAGGTGAGTGCCTTTTTATAATGGAGTGGGTGTGGAATTCCTCTAAACACCAAAAGGTAGGCACTATTGGGAGGTATACCTAGCCCTGTGTTCTTAAAAAGGTTGAAATAATGTATTATATAGTAATTATGGTAGAAAAAACAAACAAAAAAGAAAAATAAAATAATTCATATCATTTTGTACATTATTCTTTAAGTTTCATTATTTTTATCATTTTCGTTTTTATTGAAGTGACTAGTTTTCTTCTATAAGTAATTTAACCATTAAGAATAAATTAAATTGATATTTATTAGATAATGTAGACCCAATTAATTATAAATATTATATATAATTTCAAAAAATATAATTCCAATGTGTTTTGGAAATTAATTTAAAAACAAGCGCATGTAACGCGTAAAAAAACAACTTTAACTAAAACCATGCTAACAACATTTTTTACTATTTGGGGGTCTATATGTTCATTATAAAAGAAAAAATTCGTCAATTAATAGACCATATTTTATATTTAATAACACTTAAAAATAACATGGAATAAGGTAGTATTTTAATTAATTTTAAATCATTTAATAAAATATAAATTTTTTGTAAAATAAAATAAACGTCAATTTTGACGTTATTAATATAATTTCATTTTTTTATAAAATATAAAGGAAATGATGGAATCAAAATATATTAAGATCACATATTTTTAACATGATAAATTCATCTATTAAAATAATTTTACAGAATGTTTGATTAAATTCACTTAACTTTTAATGTTTTACGCAATATATATATTATTTAATTATTAACTGAATAATCCATATTTTTTCTATTTTTAAGCATTTAAAATAACTAATTCATCTCTAAAAATTAATGAAAATTCAATAAAATTTAAATAACTAGTTTATTTTTCAAAAGAGTTTTTTTACCTAAAATATGTTTTTATTCCATATCTCAATCTTTTACAAATATTAATGGTAAATAACGTTTATTTTTTGTGTTTTCTCCTTAATTAACTTATAAAAATGGTAATTTTTTGAATTGTATCCCAATAACGCATAAAAATAGATCCATGAATATATATAGTATATGTAACGCCCCGACCCCAGCTACCCAGAGTCGGTGCATTACTTCGTAACATTGGCATGATCACAAGAAAGATCAAATCTCGAAAGACCGATTGGTTTAGTAGCCTTGGAAACACTAGATATATTCATAAGTTTTACATTACATCATAAAACGAAAAACTACTACTACAACATATTGTATCCATATTCCACACTCATATCCCCACATAATATCCCTGCAGGTCATTCATAACATACTTCTTCACTTCCTGGGAAAAATAAAACATAGAAAAGGGGTGAGCTCAAATGCCCAGTAAGGATGACAATATAGCGGAAACATTCATAAATAAGAATAAACATTTCAGGAAATGTATAACTAAAACAAAAGCCTTTCAAACATGAACTTTCAACATGGTATGGCATAAATAAAATGAAATAATTCCATTTACTTATTCACATGGATATTCTACTAATCGAATAATCGCATGCAAAAATCAATAACCACTTTCATAATGTTGGAATGCATAATGCCAGACTATCATAACCACATAGTCAAGGCCTCGTGCCAAGACTACAAATAAGATTTTTTCAAGGCCTTGTGCCAAGACACTAGTTTGTCTCATGAGACCTACCGATGCATCGAGGAGCTATAGCGGGCTCCACCCGTCACTTACTAAGTCCAATGCATTCCCATATGAAAAGGTTTAAACATAACATAAACATTCGTATTAAAACTAGCATACGAAATGTCAATAATTTCACCATAAACTATGAATGGTATAAAAATAGCACATCCATAGTCAAACATATCACAAAACCTTCAATACAAAATAGAAGCTTTGTATTACAATAAATCAACTTCAAATAAGCGTTAAATCCATCAAAGGATGTTGACATAGATGAAATCAAAACTATTTGAGAGAAATATCTCCTTTTTTGAAATCATTTAAAAGTCACATAATTATAAAATAAAACATTTACTTTGAAAATATCCTTATAAGCTTGTAAGGGATGTTTTGAAGATTTTATAACGGCGGAAATTAGCCGCACCTGCCGTATAAGTTAAAAAAAACATTCTTACCTTAATTCTGTCGAAAAGGTTAAAAAGGGACCTTGTTTTGAAAACGACGGAAAGATTCCTTTATAAACCACTTATAAAAGTCAAAAAGGGTATAAATGACTTTAACTCATATTCTATTAAATAGTAAAAATGTTTTGAAATACCTTTTTAAGAAACAAGGATGTGGATGATAAAGAGATCCCAGTAGATTATTACATATAAACAACCTCGGATAATGAAGAGATTGTGAAATAACCCTTACCTTGTACTTTTCCTTGGTTGGGGTAGGTTAAACTCCTGTATAATGGTGAAATAGTTGTTATTAAATTATACAAGAATCATATATAATAATATGATATCATATATGATCTTTTAACATTGATTTGTTAATAATATCTTAGAATTATCATCGTTTCGGGAGTTAACTTACACATTTTCTTTTATATGTTTTGTTACATAAGCCATGGTTGTTGTATTTTATTCATATCCAGAATGATATCTAGTCCTTAAACATCATTTTTAAATCATCAAATTATAATTATACTTGAATGGATACGATGGAGAATGAATCTCATCGCGTTCGTGGAGACGGTAGTCCGTACGTACGCACGAGCGACAATATCATTCTTTTGATATTAAAATAATATATAAATGGATGGTATATCATATATACAGAATCATTAACATGTTATATTTATTATTTACATGAGTTACACATCATTATTATACCAATCCAAATAATATTATATTGAATAACAATTACACCACGACGTGGAGACGGTAAGCCGTACGTACGCACGTATGGTGACATGTTATTCAAAGGGTGGATAGAATACTGAATATGGTTGTACCATATTTATAATAACATCACAGTATATGTAATATACTGGAGTTATTATTTTAGAATGGTAAGAACAAAGAAAGAGCAAGTGGAAGAAGAAAGGAACTTAGAAAAGGGTGGTGAAATCATTACCTCTTCTTCGGGTTCTTCCTTTTGATTTGATCAAAAGGGCTCCTTAGGTTGGCTTTCTGATCAAACTAAGGCCTCTAGGTTGTAGTGAGGGATGTTGGTAGATTATTTGGGCAGAGTTTGGCCGAACCAAAAGGCTTTGAAGGTGTGAAGAAATGAGAAGGAGGAGTGACCTTTTATAAGAGGGGTGAGGGGCACCTTTGGAAAAGCTAGAAATATTAATTTATAATAAATTCATATTCGGTTTCCAAAGGCTCCAAAGTTGACTATTCAAAGGATGAGGTGGGGATAGGTCGAAAACAACTCATCCAATAGAATTTAGACAGGTTTGGGTACTTATATTAACCTTATCTTTAAGTATTAACTCTAAGTTAATTAGTTTCACTTTTACAATGTCTCTTTGTATTTTTATATAATATGGTTAATAAAGTTACTATATACATCCAAGAGACCCCCAAGTGGTCCATTAATGATTAACATATCATAATATAAGTCTCTTTGCCGAACCTTAGATTTTTAGGAATTTAATATCAATTAATAATATAATATTTGTTTTAAGAACTCTTTTATGTCAATTTTGACACTATTCAATAGTTGATTTTTGTGAAACTCATAACAGATTTATTACTTAGAAAAAAGTCAATTAAATCAATCCTAATATATAATATTATCCTAGAAAATTAGTTTAATTCATTAAAAGTTTCATATTATATTTATTTGGGTATTTATAATATCAATTATTTTAATTTTTCACTATTATAGTAATTACTGCATCATCATTGTGTCATAAATAAAATAAATTATTTAATGTCTAAAAATTATAAATAAAATATATTTACGTAGGAAATCTTTTTATCTTTCTAATGAATATTTATAATCTAAAATCCAACATATATAACCCTATGTAAAAATTGTTCTTCTAAACGATGTAAGCTTGTGTCATTTTTGTATTCATTTTAACTTAATTAAAATAAAGTGTCATTATCACTTACAAGTGGATCCATGGGGTCCCCAAATTGACACAAAGATGCCCATGGTCGACCATGTATCAACCAATAGGGTTAAGACACGTTTTAGGGTAATTTAGTATTATTATAATATTATTTTTTAACCCTTATTTACCGGATTTACCCTTAACCATGGTAAATAAAATATTTACCGCAGTAATTATTCAAAATGTCTAAAAATAAAAGTTACCCATTTACACAATTTGAACATCCTGATTCCAAATATGGAATCCATTTTCCTAAATTCAAAACACAGAAGTGGTAGAAATTAATTTAAAATTAATTCCCGCTGTCAAAACAAAAAGCGTGTTTTTAAGAGATAATAACTATCAAAAGATTGACACTTGTTTATGTTCGGTTTAATTGTAAAATTATGTCCAATGACCAACATTATATTAAAATGTAAAAATATATTCTAAATATACTTTAAAACCACTAAAATTCATAATTTATCACTATTAATTATTTTTATTAAAAAAGTTGTTTTTAATTAAAATTTAGTAATTTTTTACTATTCATCAAAATATAAAAGTTATCCGAAAAGTACCAAAATTTCACCCTAGGCTAATTTTGATATTCTGAATCCAAAAATGAAGCCCATTTTGAAATATAAAATATATATAATTTCAAAAAGTAGTTATTACTATTCATAAGGGCTAGTTTAATTGGTTGTTAGAACTCGGTGTTGCGTACAACACACGCTATCACATTATTCAAAGAGAAGCGTACCGTAGAAGCTTGGGATGATTCATTTTAAATTTTTGATGTCCCCATTTAGTCAAAAAGTTTAAAATATAGTATCTAAAAAGGGTTCACTATTAAAATTTGGTAAAATTGAAATACTAAAAATGAATTTGTTCTTACATTATGTCTAAGAAACTCATAATATGGATTCTAAAATTATAAGGATTATATAAAGTTTAAAATTTAAATAATACTATTCATAACCTCTTTTGAATGGATTCTTTTTTTTTGTAAGTAATGGTGTGATTGAACTTGGTGTTGCGTGTAGTGCAAGTTATTGAATTATTTTGAAGAAATAACACACTATGAAACCTTGGGGTGTTACATTCTCCCCTCCTTCAATAAATTGCGTCCTCGCAATTTGAAATTGATCTTCGAAAATAAAAGGTTGAAAATAGAAAATATCTTTGTGGGAAAACCCACATCGGAAATTAGGTTACTAAAATTTAGTCTTAATATGAGGAAAAGTGAAATGAAAGAGTCACCACCAAATTATGATCTCGATTAGGAGAACATTGGTGGCATTTAGAGACATATAATTGGAGGAAAAACGTAAATATTTATAGGTAGTGATTGAGGTCATCAATCACAAACAAGTATAAAATTGAGGTCCTTAAATTCATCAATCTATGATGATTTGAAATACCATTGATTCAACAAAACATAGGGTATTAGGATAACACATTTTTGACGTTTCAAAATATCTTAGTTGAAATCCCACATCGAAAAATGAATTAATGAGGCCTCTATTTAAAATAAAGAGTCGAAAGTATGAAGATTACCGAAAATAACACATACTAGGGTTCCATGTAGGAAAATATGGATATGGAAGAAAAATCTAACCATCAATTATCTGATGGAGAGTGGTAGAGAACATGGCTATGAAAAGGCCAACAATCCCAAAGCCATAAATTAGTGATGATTTAAGGTACCATCTAGGAAACCATTTTTGTTCTAAGTTTCTTTTCTTAATGTTGAAGAATTTATTTATGAGATTGGCTAAGATCATAAGGAGATATACTTACTTTATAATTAGAGTTTTATCCATTAATAAGTTTCTACCACAAACTCATCTATCACTCTAAAAGATAATAGAATGTAATAATTTTTTTTTATTTATACTATTCGTACAGGGTTCCAAAATAAATGAATTTATAATTCATCTACCAGATCTTTAAAAAAAACAAAATTATTTAATCCAGGACATCTTGTGGGCCAGTGGTAGGTGATACACCCTTGTCGCCCTTCAGTTGCAGGTTCAAGTCTCGCAGCCTTGCCGGACGCGACGGGTTGCCGCCCGACCTCCGGGTTTTCCTTTTATGGTAATCCAAAATAATACAAACTAGAACTATCCAAAATACTTCTGTCCAAACTCACAGTCCAACATTTATAAGGAAGGTAAACATAATATAGATCCTTTTTACCCCGTAATAGCATACGAATACCTTCATCATGTATTACCATATTCCTTATTGATTGCATTCATGCTCCCTTATTCCATATAGAATGCTGGATATACTTCATTAATCCAAAAATGTTTTAAACCCCAACAATGATGGAATATACAAATCATTAATCAGTTCCAAGGTAGTCAAGAATATCCAATATAATTTATCCAAAACAATCACATATTATTCCAAAATCACTACCTCAGTATCAGAACTATATTATGATTTATCATTCTCTCAACCATATATTTTCCAAAAATTTATCCTGCTATTGAGTCACTTTTCATTGTTCCACATAATCTCAAGTCCTTAATGAAATAGTACTGCAGTACAATCCTTATATAGTCCATAATTATTATAACAAGTACATTGTTGATACAACACTCAATTGACATAATCAACATAAGAACTCTAATCATTCCTCTTCATCTGTGGTAGTATCATAACTTGGTTATTATCCAATAACATCATTTGCGGCATAGTCTGATGACTGGGACATAGGTTCGCGTAGTGTCCAAACGCCTTGCAAATGAAGCATTGTACATTTAAAACCATTTTCTTACCCTTACAGTCACGTACTTTGTGCCCTTTTCCTCCACACTTATAACAAACTCCCATTCCTTTCAGGCAAGTTCCAGGGTGTTTCTTTCCACAGTTACCACATATGGGAAAATTCTTCTTTTCCCTCTTCCCTTTATCCATATTTCTCTCTTCCATCCTTTTATTCTCTTGCTTCCCTTCAAAGCCATAGGACTCAGTAAACTCTTTACATATCTTATCAACACATGATATTATTTCTTCATATGATGATAATACATGGGAGAATATTTCTCTTATAAATTCTAGCTTAAGACCATAAAAGATATGATCCTTCCTTCTCTTTGAATCATGTGTATTTCTGGAGTTCTCATTCCTTCTACTGGGCGCCATTTCTATACCATGGCATAAACTAGATCAGTTTATGAATCAAAACACATAATCCCATACTTATAAAACACTTAACATAAATTGAACTATTTATGGATATAATCCATAATCATAAGAATGTTTTCTTTGAGGATGTATATACTCATAATCCCTTCAAAATGATATGTAAAGAAAATGAGAGTTATCCAAAGCATATCCCCCGGGAGTGTCGTAACCAAGAGTGCAGCAAGGCCCGTTGTCGTGCACTAGTTCCCGTTCGAGTCTAGCTCAAAGCGGTGTTTTCGGGTTTTGCCCCTAGGTACATCTGTGCCAGAGCCGCCTCTACCTGCTCGTATCCAGACAGGGATGTATTGCTCGGAAAACTCACAAAATCTCTACAATACCAAAATTCTAGGAAGTTCTTCTATACTAATCCTCAAAGTTCATCTTAGGTCTACGTGCTCTAATCAGAGTTTATCTAAATCTAGTTTCCAAGGTTTGTACTAAACTTCCTCTGATACCAACTGTAACGCCACGACCCCAGCTACCCAGAGTCGGTGCATTACTTCGTAACATTGGCATGATCACAAGAAAGATCAAATCTCGAAAGACCGATTGGTTTAGTAGCCTTGGAAACACTAGATATATTCATAAGTTTTACATTACATCATAAAACGACAAACTACTACTACAACATATTGTATCCATAATCCACACTCATATCCCCACATAATATCCCTGCAGGTCATTCATAACATACTTCTTCACTTCCTGGGAAAAATAAAACATAGAAAAGGGGTGAGCTCAAATGCCCAGTAAGGATGACAATATAGCGGAAACTTTCATAAATAAGAATAAACTTTTCAGGCAATGTATAACTAAAACAAAAGCCTTTCAAACATGAACTTTCAACATGGTATGGCATAAATAAAATGAAATAATGCCATTTACTTATTCACATGGATATTCTACTAATCGAATAATCGCATGCAAAAATCAATAACCACTTTCATAATGTTGGAATGCATAATGCCAGACTATCATAACCACATAGTCAAGGCCTCGTGCCAAGACTAAAAATAAGATTTTGTCAAGGCCTTGTCCCAAGACACTAGTTTGTCTCATGAGACCTACCGATGCATCGAGGAGCTATAGCGGGCTCCACCCGTCACTTACTAAGTCCAATGCATTCCCATATGAAAAGGTTTAAACATAACATAAACATTCGTATTAAAACTAGCATACGAAATGTCAATAATTTCACCATAAACTATGAATGGTATAAAAATAGCACATCCATAGTCAAACATATCACAAAACCTTCAATACAATATAGAAGCTTTGTATTACAATAAATCAACTTCAAATAAGCGTTAAATCCATCAAAGGATGTTGACATAGATGAAATCAAAACTATTTGAGAGAAATATCTCCGTTTTTGAAATCATTTAAAAGTCACATAATTATAAAATAAAACATTTACTTTGAAAATATCCTTATAAGCTTGTAAGGGAAGTTTTGAAGATTTTATAACGGCGGAAATTAGCCGCACCCGCCGTATAAGTTAAAAAAACATTCTTACCTTAATTCTGTCGAAAAGGTTAAAAAGGGACCTTGTTTTGAAAACGACGGAAAGATTCCTTTATAAACCACTTATAAAAGTCAAAAAGGGTATAAATGACTTTAACTCATATTCTAGTAAATAGTAAAAATGTTTTGAAATATATTTTTAAGAAACATGGATGTGGATGATAAAGAGATCCCAGTAGATTATTACATATAAACAACCTCGGATAATGAAGAGATTGTGAAATAACCCTTACCTTGTACTTTTCCTTGGTTGGGGTAGGTTAACCTCCTGTATAATGGTGAAATATTTGTTATTAAATTATACAAGAATCATATATAATAATATGATATCATATATGATCTTTTAACATTGATTTGTTAATAATATCTTAGAATTATCATCGTTTCGGGAGTTAACTTACTCATTTTCTTTTATATGTTTTGTTACATAAGCCATGGTTGTTGTATTTTATTCATATCCAGAATGATATCTAGTCCTTAAACATCATTTTTAAATCATCAAATAATAATTATACTTGAATGGATACGATGGAGAATGAATCTCATCGCGTTCGTGGAGACGGTAGTCCGTACGTACGCACGAGCGACAATATCATTCTTTTGATATTAAAATAATATATAAATGGATGGTATATCATATATACAGAATCATTAAAATGTTATATTTATTATTTACATGAGTTAAACATCATTATTATACCCATCCAAATAATATTATATTGAATAACAATTACACCATGACGTGGAGACGGTAAGCCGTACGTACGCACGTATGGTGACATGTTATTCAAATGGTGGATAGAATACTGAATATGGTTGTACCATATTTATAATAACATCACAGTATATGTAAGATACTGGAGTTATTATTTTAGAATGGTAAGAACAAAGAAAGAGGAAGTGGAAGAAGAAAGGAACTTAGAAAAGGGTGGTGAAATCATTACCTCTTCTTCGGGTTCTTCCTTTTGATTTGATCAAAAGGGCTCCTTAGGTTGGCTTTCTGATCAAACTAAGGCCTCTAGGTTGTAGTGAGGGATGTTGGGAGATAATTTGGGCAGAGTTTGGCCGAACCAAAAGGCTTTGAAGGTGTGAAGAAATGAGAAGGAGGAGTGCCCTTTTATAAGAGGGGTGAGGGGCACCTTTGGAAAAGCTAGAAATATTAATTTATAATAAATTCATATTCGGTTTCCAAAGGCTCCAAAGTTGACTATTCAAAGGATGAGGTGGGGATAGGTCGAAAACAACACATCAAATAGAATTTAGACAGGTTTGGGTACTTATATTAACCTTATCTTTAAGTATTAACTCTAAGTTAATTAGTTTCACTTTTACAATGTCTCTTTGTATTTTTATATAATATTGTTAATAAACTTACTATATACATCCAAGCGACCCCCAAGTGGTCCATTAATGATTAAAATATCATAATATAAGTCTCTTGGCCGAACCTTAGATTTTTAGGAATTTAATATCAATTAATAATATAATATTTGTTTTAAGAACTCTTTTATGTCAATTTTGACACTATTCAATAGTTGATTTTTTTGAAACTCATAACAAATTGATTACTTAGAAAAAAGTCAATTAAATCAATCCTAATATATAATATTATCCTAGAAAATTAGTTTAATTCATTAAAAGTTTCATATTATATTTATTTGGGTATTTATATTATCAATTATTTTAATTTTTCACTATTATAGTAATTACTGCATCATCATTGTGTCATAAATAAAATAAATTATTTAATGTCTAAAATTTATAAATAAAATATATTTATGTAGTAAATCTTTTTATCTTTCTAATTAATATTTATAATCTAAAATCCAACATATATAACCCTATGTAAAAATTGTTCTTCTAAAAGATGTAAGCTTGTGTCATTTTTGTATTCATTTTAACTTAATTAAAATAAAGTGTCATTATCACTTACAAGTGGATCCATGGGGTCCCCAAATTGACACAAAGATGCCCATGGTCGACCATGTATCAACCAATAGTGTTAAGACACATTTTAGGGTAATTTAGTATTATTATAATATTATTTTTTAACCCTTATTTACCGGATTTACCCTTAACCATGGTAAATAAAATATTTACCGCAGTAATTATTCAAAATGTCTAAAAATAAAAGTTACCCATTTACACAATTTGAACATCCTGATTCCAAATATGGAATCCATTTTCTTAAATTCAAAACACAGAAGTGGCAGAAATTAATTTAAAATTAATTCCCGCTGTCAAAACAAAAAGCGTGTTTTTAAGAGATAATAACTATCAAAAGATTGACACTTGTTTATGTTCGGTTTAATTGTAAAATTATGTCCAATGACCAACATTATATTAAAATGTAAAAATATATTCTAAATATACTTTAAAACCACTAAAATTCATAATTTATCACTATTAATTATTTTTATTAAAAAAGTTGTTTTTAATTAAAATTTAGTAATTTTTTACTATTCATCAAAATATAAAAGTTATCCGAAAAGTACCAAAATTTCACCCTAGGCTAATTTTGATATTCTGAATCCAAAAATGAAGCCCATTTTGAAATATAAAATATATATAATTTCAAAAATTAGTTATTACTATTCATAACGGCTAGTTTAATTGGTTGTTAGAACTCGGTGTTGCGTACAACACACGCTATCACATTATTCAAAGAGAAGCGTACCGTAGATGCTTGAGATGTTTCATTTTAAATTTTTGATGTCCCCATTTAGTCAAAAAGTTTAAAATATATTATCTAAAAAGGGTTCACTATTAAAATTTGGTAAAATTGAAATACTGAAAATGTTTTTGTTCTTACATTATGTCTAAAAAACTCATAATATGGATTCTAAAATTATAAGGATTATATAAAGTTTAAAATTTAAATAATACTATTCATAACCTCTTTTTAATGGATTCTTTTTTTTTTGTAAGTAATGGTGTGATTGAACTTGGTGTTGCGTGTAGTGCAAGTTATTGAATTATTTTGAAGAAATAACACACTATGAAACCTTGGGGTGTTACAGTATAAATAAGATCATAAAAGTTAATTCTAGACAAATTTCAATGTCATTTTGGCCATTATGAATAAGGTTTGGTCCCTTATTAAGCTTGATTTTACCTTAATCGCTTAAATAATTTTAATCACATTCACAATTACTTTTAATAAAAAATTAAGTTTATCTTATTATACTATACATATAATACTTTTTAAACATTTTTATTTCATTTTTTCTAAATTCAATTTACAGAAGAGGATAAATTTTATTTTATTTTAATCTCGCAGACAAGGAGAGAAAGAGGGTTTTTAAATCAAACATATTGAAATGCTCAATAAGTTTTTATATCTAAATTAAATAAAAAATTAATTCATTGACTTAAATTAGATTAATATATTTATTATTTATCTATTTATACTTTTGAAACCGATTTAAAATATAATTTAAAATTAATAATTATTTAATCAGAAAGACATTTTTAATAAAAAAACAGTATTTTGACTATTCATCCAAAAATGAAACATCACAGAAAAATACCAAAAATTCACCCAAAGATAATTTCAAAGTTAAAAATTAAAAAATGATGTTTATTTTTTAAAAACTAATTATAAAATTATAAAAATTAATTTTTAATGCATATTCTATATTAAAAGGGGTCAAAACTCATCCTTGCTTGTAATGTTAACTATCGAAAGAATTTGACATTTTGTGTAACAGAATCCAAACATTAGGTTTCCTGTAGCAAAAGATAATCATAGTGTTTCATTTGTTGTAATAATATCTTTTTTCAGTGTAGAAATAAATAATAACATGGGGTTTTCCTATAACACATGTTATATTCAATGTTTTGTGAAATAAAAAAATCTCACAAAGTTTGAATTAATTCAAAAAAATACACAAAATATCGGTGTGTTACATTCTACCCCCATTAAAATTAATTTCTCCCTAAAAATAAATCTATATTATCAAAGGTTTAACAATTTAAGTTTCCTTCCAGATAACATTCATCGTAAAAATGAATTCGAAAACATAATTTAAAAGAGTGTTGAAAACATAATAGTTAGCTGAAGTATCATATAACAGTGTTTCCACATGAGTGATCATAGGTGCGAAGGGATATTTGGAAATTGAATAAATTTCCAAATAATCATTGATATTGATAAAGATCAATAATCTAAAAATATTGAGAAATTTTGATATATTTTACAATTACAGAACTCTAAAGTGAAGAAACATGAAATATGTCATTGATATCATCAAAATGATGATAATATGATAACATTTTTTTCAGGACCCTTTTCGAAAATCTGAATACTTTTTTGAAAATATGATAAAATTACGTTATTCCATTCCCTTTAATATGTAAAATTTCACACTTTGGTTGTATATTGACTAATTTCCACTTGACATCTTTCTCCAAAAGGGAAGGTGGATTTTTCATTCCTAAAGAACTAATAAATCATGAGATCCATGATAATTCATACCTTATACCATTAGTTTACATCAACACAAAGTGGTTATAATTAGATATAAAAAAGTATAAATCCTCATGTGGTGATATAATACTTTATTCTCAGAAAACTTATCTGAAGATTAACATAAAAATTCCATAAATGGTTAACCTTATAACCATTTTGAATGACAAAAATCCAAAACATTATAAATAAGGTCATGAAATCCTCTTAAAATTGATCCACCACATATAAAAAAGTATATCTTGGTTTTCACATTCCAAATATGAGAATGTATTCATTGTATATTCACTTGAAATATGCTAATAACCGGAATTACCATAAATACTTTTGGAAAACATGTATGCTTCTTTATTACAATGATTACTAGATATATTCCATAAATCTAAAAATACTGTAAACTTCATCCATGTTGACATAGACAACTTTTTCAAAAAAATTAATAATTAGTTTTAGTGTATTCATAACTATCCAATTTAATTTATCCATATGAATCATCTCTTTATCCACGCTAAACACAATTTTCTCAACATCTGGGACACATTAATGTTTAACTTCCCTAAATAAAAATATCATATTTCCATCAAAACTATTTTCTAGTTCATCAACACAATTGAAAAGATTTTTTTAAAATCCTTTATAAAAAATGTATGCTTCCTGATTCAAATAACATAATTCTTTAATTCCTATACATATGCACTTGAATCATTCAACTTGATTTGTAAACCATTACTCATGATTCATATTCTTATCCCTTAATACACATTTCCTAGAATATGAAATTTGAATCATTACTTATGATGTATCAACCTCAATCCCATCATTATTCTTACATTCAATCTAAATAGTACTGGAAGAGGATAACTTACCATTCCAATTTCATTTGGGGTCTCTTTATCTTCAATAGTATAAACGATAACAACGGACCTTACTAATTCCCCTAATTAGATTTCCATATAGTAAATTGAGATTCATCATACCTATAAATTGAACATCTGAAACATTAAATGCTAACCCAATTCTTTATAGTAATTTTTATTGACTAAAGATATACATCACCATGTTAGATGCACTTATCATAGCATAAAACCACATAATTATGAAAAATTACTTATAGGATGTAAAAATAATGACATATACTTATTTAATTTATGACACCAAAATTTTATCCCTTGTTATTTATATTCATATTATATTTAAATCCTCGAATATTATTTGTAAATATCTTATGATTTCCTTTATCATATCCTCTAGGATTTTCAAAACAGGTTTGCAGCAAGGTTAATTTTCATTCACCAGTTACCGATCGAGTCTAACTCAATATAGTGATTTCAGGGTAGTTATTTCTTTATACATTTGTTCCAGAGCCACATCCACTCATATTATCTAGATATGGATTATTTCCTAATAAACCACTATCTCTGTCCTTTACCAAAATTCCAAAACATTTTTCTATAATTTAACGCATCATTAGACTTATACATAGAGACATCCATAGACATATCCTTATAAATATACCCATAGATAACACTAATGTTTTCTCATTCTAGTTTTCGAAGGTTGAATAAAAAATTCCTTTGATACCAACTATAGTGACCTAGGCTTAATATACATGGATATTAGATCATTAAAGATGAATATTCATATCATTAAAAAATCACATGCCCTTGGATCATAACAGTTTAGTGACTCTAGAATCATGGAAAAAATCATCAAACATAGAGAAATGTCATCATTGTTTCACAAAAATATCTACCTATTTAGTAATTATACTTAAAACATTTCTTCATAACCTAGGTAACAGAAATATATGAAATGGGTGATCTCAAATGCATACTAAGGGAAAATGAAACATATATACAATCATATCATGAACATATGGGTACAATAACATGATCATAACATTGGAAGAACATACCCAACATATAAAATATTAGAAACATGATACAAGGAATAAATATTGGATGTCAATAATTCATGAGTCATAAAGGAATCAATATCCTAATCCCATAAATCATAACATAGGAATAAGATATTGAAGTTTGGAAAAAACTAAAGTTATAAAGTTATTTCTATAGTAGCCAAAGAATCTCTTCTAGGACCATATTTGAAGAAGTTGTTCACTCCCCATACCATATATGTAGTCATGATTCACTCCCATGACCATCTTATTGGTCAAGTTTCACTCCCAAAAGTGTCTTAGTAGTCAAGGTTCACTCCCAATACCATCTTAGTATCCCATGTTCACTCCTAAAACCATCTTAGTAGAAAAATTCATTTACTACACCGAGGTGAATTCCTATCCCTACCATTTATATCTCATTTGATATAAATATTTACCCAATTAATTTGTGGGAGATATATGTCCCACCCATAACAGTATAAAATCAGACATACTTCTTCCATAAGATAATAAAACAAGCATCATATCATGAAAAATAAAAATTTATGAGTTTCATAAACATCATATCATTACCCCTTAAATAAATTGGGTATCATAAAAATTTAATAATATCACAACCAATGGAAAATATATTGGTTTAATATTATTTTAATCAAAGCGTAACACATGAATTTAAGTTTTTTATATAACATATAACTTGTAAAATAAAAAAAAATTCCTAAAGATCATTCCATTAGTACATAAATCATTTAGATAAATAATTTGAATGAAAACATTTGATAGTTTCCCTATAAATTAATGAGTAAAAAAAACATATGACATATTAGGTTGGAAATGATTTGTAAATATATTTTAAAAACATTTTAGGAAAAAAATTTCATTTATTATTGGAAAAATTACTTTTAAAACATAAATTCATTTTAAAACAAGATTCCTGAATATAAACATGGAAACCTATAAAGAAGTTAAGAAAAAATTTTGTAATTGTTTTTTCTAGAAACATAAAAAATAATATTCAAAACCATTTGAATATATAATCCTTGAATACTTATAAAATAGTATTGAAAATTTTTTGAAACCTATTTTCATTGGAAACAAATAAAAGAAGCTTAATAATGTTTTGAAAACCAATTCCTCGAATATATGTTGAAAAAGTATAATGTATTATTTGAAATATAATGAATCATTTTTAAAATAATTTTTCATTGAATATTACGTTAAAATATAATTTAAAAACATTATTGAAAAACATTTTCAAAATTATGGTTTTTGAATAAAACATTTATCCGACCGAAGATAAAAATAAGCTTAGATTTTCATAAAGAATTTGTATTATTTATCACAAGTAAGAGAGGAAAATTAGTACTAATACATCAATACATCCTAAATAACATGATTATATGAAATGAAAATATATTTTTTGGATATATGGATCATAATACTTCTTCAATTGATGAATTATCACAATCAATCTCAATAAATGATGCTATTGTTTTAATAAAATATTACCAATGTTTAATGTTGAATAACAATCACCATTTAAGAAAATGGAATTAAATAATGCATAAAATATCATGAAAAAATTAGATTCACCATATAAAATTTCAAATATCAATGTACACACCATGTAAAAGAGCATAGTTTCATATTATGGGATGTGCCTCAAAGAAAGCAAACTGAGACAAAACTACTTTACCAATTTGGTAACATGGGAAAAATAAACCCCATGAAATAGAGGCAATAAAATGGATATAAAAATAAAATAAATTTAATTATAATAATCATTGAATAAATTCATGGGATATATATACTCTACACAAAACAAACAATTATTGATCATGGCATAAATCTCTTAGTTATAAAAGGTGAGATGGGAAAGCCCTTACCATATATCTTGAATTTCACAATACACATTCAAACATCGTGTACAATAAGAATAATTCTATTTTAAACCATAAAAAGAAACCTTTTATTTTATATAATACCATATAATATTTTATTATGACTTTATATTAACAATTTATTAAAAATTCCATATTAACATTACGTTTTGGGTAATATCTAGTTTGTTTCTTGTATATGTTTTGGCTTGTTTTTATTGATAATATTACTTAGATAATGATTTAATTATTTCAAAAATTTAATTCATTATATAAATATCATTTATATTAATTATAAATATATTTTTTGATAATCTATAGAATATAGAAATATGAAATAGAATACCCAGTTTATGGATATGGTAGGTCGTACGTACCCAAGAATGATGTTTCAGTTTTATTGTCATATTCAAATAAAAAAATTAATTGAAATATATGTATATATATTTCATTATATAATAATTATATTTTCATATATATCATATAATTTTACCAAAACTATCCATAATACATTCCATGTGGATTGTGAATGAATCACATCACTTTGAGGAGGCAGATGTTCGCATTTCCCCAAAAGAAAATATTATATTTACAAAAAAATGGAAAGCATAAAAGTATGTATTATATAATAATTAAATAATAATGAATATATCATAATATATATATTTATATTTATTTCTTAAAAAAATATCTTCCATCATAATTCCCAACCACGAGAGGTGGTAAAGGAAAAACAAACAACATCATTTCATGATACGGTAGTTTGTTGTACGTAAGAACTGTAATTTTGTTACCGATTATATTGAAGTGTGTGTATGGGAAGGTCAAAACCATAAAATAAATAAATATAATTATATTTTTGATAACTATTTTATTATACAATTATGTAAATATATGATTTTTTTGGGTGGATAATGAAAATAAAACAAAAGAGTTTGAGTAAAGATGTTACCTCTTCTGTGGGTAACTCTTCTTGGTTTCCAGCAAAGATCTTCCTTTGTAAGATTTATTCCCAAAAGGAGGATAATTGGATTAAGGTAGATATGTTGGGAGATTATTTTACGCAATTTTTTTATCCAAATTTCTTTAATGGTGTGAATAAGTGATAGGGGTGAGTGTCTATTTATAGTGGCGGAAGAATGGCATTCTTATAAATACCATATAGTAATCACTGATGGGAGGTATCTTATTTATGGTGTTCGTTAAAATGAAAAGATAATGTATTAAATAGAAATTATTTTCTATAAAAAATCACTCCAGAAAAAAAAATAGCATTTTTATTACTTTGTTCTTTATTCTTTATGTTTCATTATTAATACCACTTTAGTTTTTATTAAAGTAACATGTTTTATATCTTATGTAATTTAACCATTAAGAATAAATTAAATATTTATTAATTATAAAATATATAACAACTTAATTATAATATTATATATAACTTAAAACATATAATTCTCATGTTTTTGTGAAATTAATTTTAAAATTAATGTTTATAACACACAAAAACACTACATTAACCTGAACCGTGTGAACAATGTATCTACTATTTCGATCTCTTTATAATCATTATAAAAATATAAATTGGCTAATTAATAGAGAATATTTTACATTTTTAAAAATTACAAAACAATTGGAATAATTTATGATTTTATTAATTTTAGTTCATTTGATTAAATATAATTTATTGAAAAATAAAATTAATAACAATTTTGACATAATTAATTTTTTTTTATAAAATATATATTGTGATGTAATTAAAATATATTATGTTACAATATGTGTAACATGATATATTCATCTATAAAAATATTTTATAATAATTATTATTTAAATTTACATTTCTTTTAAAGTTTTAAAAATTATTATTTTATTTAATTATTAACTAAATAATTCATTTTTAGTGTTTGTTTAGTGGTTAATGTAAATAATTCACATCAAACAAATAATGATAAATAAATATTATAAAAACAACAAATTTAATTTTCAAAAGGATATTTATAACCTAAAATATTTTCTTTTTCATATCTCAGAGTATTATAAATGGTAAAGGTAAAGAAAGTTCCTTTTTTGTCTTTTCCATACATAACTTATGAAATAAGTGATTTTTATTGATTATTATCCCACTAACTAATAAAATTAGATCAATGAAGTTATATATTCTAAATATGGTCATAACAAGACTTTTGGAAAATTGTTTAGGTCATTTTTCCCATATTTTTAAGGTTTAGTCCATTATAATGCTTAATTTAACATTAATCGTCATAGTTAAATTTAATCTCTTTTAATAATATTTTAGCTCAAAAAATATTTTGATCTTATTAGACTGTAAATTTTATACTTATTGAGACAATGTATTCCAATTATTAAAAATTCAATTCATATTAGTGGATAAATTAAATTTAAAGTTAATCTCGCAAATGTAGTGAGAAAGCAGTATTTTAAGGTAAAACATTTCAAATGTTCCCTAAGTTTTATATCTAAATTCAATATAAAAATGATTCTAATGAAATAAATTGGATTAATATATGCATAATTGAACTATTGTTACTTAAAATAAAATTTTACATTAAAAATTATTTAAATGAAAACTCATGTTTTAATTAAAATGCATTATTTTTCATTGTTCATCAAAAAATAAAACATCATAGAAAAATACCAAATATTCACCCTAAGATAATTTTGACATTCCAAATTCAAAATGATATTTATATTCAAAAATAAAATTTATTAAAGTGTCAAAATTAGATTTTAAAATAGGTTCTTTATTAAAAGGCTCTAAAACTCGGCCTTACGTGCAATGTAAGCTATCAACAGAATTCAGCATTTTGCATAACAGAATCCAAACATAGTACTTCATGTACCAAATTATAATGTAAGTATTTTTTGTATTGAATGAGTTACTTTCTTTAGTGTATTGCACCCATACTATTACCAACTTATTTTCCAATTTGGATAAGGTAATACCCCTCAAAGAAGTCTAATTGAAAAACATCATCAACTTTGAAGATTCTCAAATCTACACTGGGTTTAGAGTCCATTACAAATTATTGTTGGAAAATTACACCGACATATTTACTATAGAGTTAAAGAAACTATATAGGGAGTACAACATCGATTCCCATCACTCAACTCACAATCACAGAGTGGAAAATGGATATATAGAGGCCTTCTTTAAGACTCTATCAAATATAATAAAAACTATGGTAAACATGGATAATAAGTCATCATCAAATAAGATCATCCATGATTTATGGGCCTACCGTACCACCATGTGTACTGCTACACAAGAAACACCATATACATTGGTGTACGAGACTGAGGTAGTATTACCCATAGAATTCCAGTTGCCTTCACTCTAAATAACCATTTTTGGACAACTATCAAAAGATGATAAATCACTAAAGAGTATATATTATTTGGATAATCTTGATGATAAAAAGTTTCATATATTTGAAAACATTAGATACCCTTAAAATTTGATCACATAAGCCTTTAATAAGAAGGGTCACCTCTATTCATTCCTTCAAGGAGAACTAGTGTTGGATTTCAAGAACCCAATGATACTAGGTAAGAAACCTCCAAAAATTGAACGCAAATGGGAAGGATCTTAAATCACACATTAGTTCTAACATAATGGGTCCTACTCATTGGATGTAATGAATGGAGAACAAGTCACCCCAAGGTAATATTTATTAATAAATATAGTGCATAACTGTCATCAAGAATCAAGTCCTAATAGAAATAATATAAACTACACAATATCCTACATATTGAACACATTATGATAAATTTTAAGGATTTTTCCAGGTTTTATGATGCTAAACTACACAAGTTATTCCCAACCACATTATGTTAAATATTATTACGTCATCTTGGAAGCAAGATATTAAGATTAAAATCATCTCCACTCCTAGTTTCAAGACATTAAACTGCACAGTGACTATTTTCCTTCCCATGATATGTTAAATGGAATCGAAAATATTCTCACCACAAGACGTAAAACTGCACAGATTCATGACATAAATATTCATTCTTGTCAGGTTATCATCATACAAACCACAACATGTTTTAACTGAAAAGTTGATGTCCATTCCACACAACATTAAATTTCATAGGATTTCCAGTACTACATATTTCTTGATTATTATTTTAAACAAGATACATAAGGGAACCTCATTCCTATATTTTGGTCCAGTCTCCACATGATACAAAATTTCCCTATCAAATTCATAATTTCCACTATATGGTGAGAGGATCCCTCTCTATTCCTTTTTTTCACACCGATCATAACTCACATGGTATTAGTAGTATCACTAAGGGATTACCTACACAAACAAGGCATAATAACTCAAAATTAGTTCATCATGGTCATGAATTCAACAAATTAAAGGGTATACCTTGAGTAATTTCCTGATGACATTAAATTGCACGATTTATATCCATTTGACAATATAAAACATCACACCCTTGTGGACCTCACTCGAGATGACAAATTTTGTTGGTGTTGGTATCCTTTCACACCTCTACCCTAAATAAAATTATATGACTTGATTCTTGACAACATAATATATATAGTGACACCTAGATCTTCAATCCTATGTTTAATTGAAAAAAATATAAAAACTCCCACTCTGGGCATATAGTCCAGACATGCACATAAATTTCCATTCTTAAGAACTGTATGTGGATTGATTCCTATTACTATAGGATATGTAGTGTCCCCCCGAATTTTTATCCTTTAGTTCATCCACCATACATCCTTTCACACCAGGAATAAAAAATCCATTTTGAATGAGGTTAAACAACACGATCCCTCAATAACTATGTGTGGATTTATTTATGTCATCACAAGATATGTAGTGATGTTTGGATCTCCACTCCTATGACCAACTGAAAAAATCTACCAAATCAATTCCCACCTCTACGTATGTTCCATACCTGCAGAGATTGTTTCCCATTTTTGAGTTATGTTTGGCTTTATTCCTATCAATATTGGATATGTAGTGAATCTCATATTTCAAATCATGGACCCAAGTATAACATATAACGAAATCAATTCACACCAACTCCAGAGTGGATGAGTCATATGTTCTTTTTTCCTACATATGATCCATATCTACGCATGGATTTATTATGTATGCAATATATCATGAAGAATTTTTCAGGTTGGTTCCACATGTTTTTACAATGTGACGTTAAATAGTGAGGAAAACATCCAGGTTGCATGATTTTAAAAATGCACTATAAAAACATCTTTACTACACCATGATAAACTAAATATCATGAATCCTTAGCATAAGATGTTAAAATACATGGAGGGAAATATGTACCTACTACATGAAGATAAACTATTCAAGCCATTGCCTATTTTTTATTCTTTATTTAAGGACCACAAGAGACTTACCCTGGCCATCCTGAGTATGGGGTGATTCCATCGTCTTTTAATTGCCTTAATCTATAAAGAGTACCTCATGTATGAGTGCCTTATGCTTCTACAAATATTTCATGGACCTTTTAAAGATATGTATTACTTAAAGGGACCCTTTGATTAGCAATTCATGCATGCTTTTGGATCCTGAATACCAACCTACAGTCATCAACCAATTGTGTCACTCTATAAAAAGAGATTTATTACCCTTTTGATCCCTGAAATCACTCAGAATAGATCATCAACTTAGTGTGTTCTGGGATAATCTCATTATGATTGTCCCACATAATTACACATGACCTAAGAACCTTGATCCATGATTTAGAATATTTCTATATCCCTATAAAAATGATGTTGAGGTACTCTTAACCTAGGGTATCCTAATTAGTATCTTGTGTATCATTCACCATATTAGGTCCATTCATGCCACAACATTAATCTACCCGTGATTTGATCAAATATTTACAACAATAAATTCTAGAATATAAGGGTCCATGTTACATGAACTAAAACTGCTATAAGAAATATTCAAAAAACTCACTAGGCTGAAAACCCTCAAAGGGCATCCTAATAAAAACTCAAGTAATATATCTTTATACACTTAGTATCCAGAGTTTAGAAAAAAAGATCACAAATAAACAAGGAATAAAGTTCATAGCTCCTACTATGTATCCCTACTAAATCTCAATCAATTCTCCCTAGACCCCCTAGTTTAATAAAAAGTTAATGTAATGATTTCTTACATAACCTCACTATGATAATACTTTATCTAGCAGGGTGACGACTTTTAGGATGCTCAAACCCTTCCTGGATATTCCACCTTTCACAAATCACACTTTGTGATTTGAGTACAACAGATCACTATAAATGATATATGGCCCATAGAAAAGGGTACATGGAATCATGGGACCATTTTTGTGACCAAAAATATATGCTTATGGCTTCGGCATAGGGTCCTATGGTCGTAAACCAAATGATTCACTCTTCAAAAAGGGCTTTCCAATCCTAGTTATCTAGGACATCAACACGGTTGAACTCAACATATCTATGTGTGTTGGGTCATTCCAAGTATGATTGCCTCGTAGCATCCCCTATCTCGATCACGTTGGACCATGATTTACAATCTCCATTACTAATAATCCAAGTAGGTTTCATGTCCTTGACATTACATCATAATTTCTTGTACCCTTTCTCAAGGGAATAATTTGGAACTCTTTTCCCCAAAATATGATGTCCCACACCTCAGGATTATAATCTAAAGGGAACATGGATTGAGCTTCACAATTAAGTTCTGAACTACCCTAGGGTTCCAGAACCCTTCCAAGATAGCTTTCCATTATGCCCAACATCATGATCTGAATGTTTGAGTATTCACAATTGTTTTTTGGTCCTTATAAATAATTAGAGATCGTCTTTTCTTATCCATTATACTGATGCATAAGGGCCTTGACCTACCAACTAAAGGAGTATTCTCCTTGCAATAAAAGAGATTCAATCTGTGTGAGCCCATGAAAAACAATGGTGGAACCTGGAACCTCAAGGTGTTATGGTTCATCCCTAGTATCAATTCCCCATCCAACATTCACAATCTCGAACTTTTTGGTTATTAATTATATCACTCGTCCTTCAATTATCCACAGGGGGATAAAATCCCTAGAATTTCACCCTCAACCAGTATTACCACCATAAATAAATCACGGCCCTTGGAAAAGAGTGGACACAACTGTTTGGAAATGATATTGATTCATAAATTAATTGAACTACCAACCAAAGGCATCACCTCCATGTATGAGAGGATCTCTGATCCTCATGAGCCTCAACAACACCATGATAGTTTTCACTATCCATGGGTGTTTTGGTTCATTCCAGGCATATATACAACATATTAAATGATCATTAATCACATCTAATACAAAAATACCCTAACCTACATTGATAGAAGGTATGATCTTAAAGATCTTATACTTCATCAATATGAGGTTGGAGCTAAAAGACCATAAAATACAATAATAGTGGGTCTATGATAAAATACCTTAAACTATAGTGATAGATGGTCTGAGCTAAATCCCATAAACTAAAGAAATATATGGACTGAGCTAAAAGCCCCAAAAATAAAATGATATAAGTTCTAAACTAAAATACCCATAAATAATGGAAAAACTTGTAAAGACCATCATATGGAATTATAAAAAAATCAATATATTCTCTTCAAGCCTATTGTCTTTTGCAAAATAAAGATAGAACACCTTCCAGAATGTATATTCTACCCAACAAAACATCAGCAAAACAAGTAATATTTGGATAACTTTAGTAGTAATATAAATAAATAATCACATGTTGTTAGGTATTCGTGATCATTTTTCAAGAAGAATATGTTAGAAATATAACATTTAAAAAGAGGAAATCAGGTTTACATGGTGTTATGAAAAGATGGGTATCATTGTAAATTCATATAATATCAAGTCAGAAAAAAGTCATGCACATCCAGAAAGAAAGGAAATTGAACATACAAAATGAAATTTTCATAAATATCCATTAATTAAGACTCTGAAATAGGCAGAAAATGCACATTTTATAGACTCTCTAAGAATCTCATCAAAATTTTCATGCATCAAACATCAAATATATTCGATCCATTGAACTATACAAGTCACCAAGAGTCTTAAAAGAAGTGTCCATTGAATGTCTAAGTGCCACTCATACCACCTCTTCTACTTCTACACCAAGATATAGAGCCTTGGAAAAATAAGTCATATATTCAACTCCCTTTTAGGGTGTTTCCAATGATTATGATGACATTTAGAGGTTAGACGTCATGCGATCTAAGGTTTCCATATATCTATATATTTTCATGGTTTATAAATCAATTTGGGCGTACAATTTAGATAGAAAATGGATACTCTAATACAGATTCTCCAACACCTCCTTCATCTCCTTAGTATGGTGAGCCACATCTATATAATAATGGAATATCCTATCATTTGTTTCAAAGTCTTGAAAATTCAGGATAATGTTATTCATGATTTCTTATAGTGTTTTTCGATAAAAAAACACATGCCAAAAAGTTATGAAGTAGCTAATGAAGGCATTCCTCAATGTCATGAAATATTTCCAAATGAGTCTTAGTAAATACACTATAAATCTACTACCAAATAATATTATATTTAATCTAATATTTCGTGACTAATGGGTAGGGAACACAAAAATAAGCAATAGTTGGTTGAGATAGTAATGAAATCAGAGAGGTGGATCCATATATCCTCCCGTCAACAGAGGAATCTAACATTTCTTGTATTGGAGGGATGATTTCCTCAAAAGAATTAGTCCCACTATTGAGATGGGCATCTCTATATTGAGGACACATCCTCAAAGCCTCTCCCATGTCTTGAATCCACTCCCTCATTTCCATAGATCGAGGAGTTGGTGAGTCAAATGGATTTTCCACATGAAGAACTAGTAAACCTCACAAACCACCTTGAAAGGATTCTACCCAAGCCTAGGCATAATCCTGAGTAAGACAGTAAAGAGAATCATTAGATGGAATATTGATCTCAACATCAATGTATACACATGCCCACATCATCAAAATTAGGTGGACGATCCCTAAGTGTCTCTCTCCTTGCTCAACAACTGAAGGAAGAGGAGAGGCCCCTTGGGGGTAGGCAAACTGGGAATACAACTGATATGGTGTATATGGATCATAGATGATCATCTCATCCATATTGGTCCTAAGAAGCCCATCTCAAAGAGAGATCTTGTACAACCTTTCTTCATGAGAACTGATGTCGTTTTAAAATTTCGGCCTAGTTTGTGTGGGATAAGGGTGAAATCAGAGTAATTAGATCATTTCCACATGCTTGTATCCTCATCAAAGCTTCATAACATCGCCCCAAACCAAAATATATTACATAATCTGGGGTAAGATAAGTCATCAACAATTCTAGTGGGACTATAATATTCATTTCAAGGGAAATTATTCCTTATCAAGCCAAATATAAACTAGAATGGGACAATGATCCTTTATAGGAGGCTTCATTATTGAATATGGTCCAAAAATTGGTAAATTTACTCAAGGGTTGACACTTTCTGATTAATATACCAGCCTTTCATTAGCTGCACTGGAATTACCTACATGATGATCCAAATTCCTGAAAGCTTGTATCTATCTGGGAAAAGACATCAGTTTATTAACATGGCCACAAATACCTCTCGCCTAAGGCTCAGATAGATCTCTGAATTCACATGATATCCCCATAAATTATGATCCTTGTCTTCTAAAATGGCTTAAAAACCTACAACAATCATGAACTTATTTGGAAGGGAACCAATTAGGTTGTATAGTAGTTGGCCTAACCCTAATATGGAAAGGTATAATTTTGATCTAGCCTTTGAAGAAGATTAGTGAGTGCATACTCATCCCATTTATCATCCTCTCCTTCACAATGGTGAGCATGTTCCTCAAAAATACTGGAATCTGAAAAGGGTGTTCCCAGACATCCAGGGTAGGGTGGAACTCATCATACATCTCTCTGAGAGGGGGGATCCCACCCAGTTGGTTGATATCCCATAAGCTGATTAACACATTACTGTTGTGTATATGAAATGAGTTGCTTCTAGGACACTAGCAGCTAATTATATCTCGAAGAAGATAAGTCTGAAGATAGGAAATAAATTTGGAAATCCATAATACTTCATAAAGATGGACCCTATATAAATGGTCATGGAATTATATGAATATTTTCCTATCCCAAAATGGCCATTAACATTGATTAGTGAAATTACCACCTATATAGAGAACCCATTTTGATATCCATATTCCAATTTGATTGTTTGGATAAGATATGAATACACTCTACTAACACTATTTAATAAACTGATGAGAAAATTTACATTCTTCCAGACCCAAGGGAGTGTTTTCTAACATATAATAAAACCTATTTGATCAAGATAACACCAGTTTTCCATCCTTGAAACTTTTCCTTTGAGTATAGTCAACAAAAGTTGACACTTAGGGAGATGGAAGAATGATTTATGATGGAGTAATAACAACATCATCCAGCAATATGAACTCATATTGATGAATATGGTGTGATAAAATATAATTTTGAATCTCAAATGGAATAAACATTTTCAGAATTTTTTATCAGTGTTCACATGGTATTGGGGGTCAACATTGTGATTTCTTGGGATCATGGACCTTTTATTATATACAAATGAGTATCTTTGACATGATCTAGAATCTATCTGAGAAAAGTTAAGCGAAATATGATAGATTGATAAAATAAAATATTTTCAAAGGATTAAATTGGCATCATCATGTTCATCACATGAATCATCAAAGGGATTATCGAATTGCTTAAAGGACTCCAGAATTAATTAACTCCTAATAATCTCAAGGATCACATAATCCATGAGGCATTGCACACGCTACATAACCCATTGAAGACACACGATCATGTTCCCTTGAAATGGCCATGCAAGCCACATAATAGTAAAATAATCCTATGATAAATCCATAAGTTCTTGAAAACCCATCATTATGATCAACCACCCCCTTGGAAAAAGTTAAAACAATTATTTAATCTTAGTATGTGGTTGATTCGAGTGGGCACCCAGGAAATAGGGGACTTGTAAGGCGGTTCTCATGAAATTGGCTCACAGTTAAGTCTCGCAATGGATTCTCATGGGAGGGTATTGTGACAACATCACAAAATGGAATAAAGAAGAGATATTTCTAACGAAATGAGGGGTTCATGAATGATTCCATCCCCACTCCCCTATTTATAGGGAATCCCATGAAATAACAATCATTGGTCTGATTATGGAGAATCACCCAAGACACTAATTGGAAACAACATGAAAGACTCAGTAAGAAATTAAATTCCTTTATAATCAAGCGCTTGTCCCCATGGACATAACTTTTGAGGAACCACACAATTTACACCAATGGAAATTATTTAGATTGAGGGAATGTTTTTGGTTTCTAGATGCTTTCGTTTCATGTCCTTGAGTAACAAAACAATATAGTATTTATTTTTTAAAGGTGATTGGGATTATAGTATCTAGAGGTCTCCCAAATATGGAATGGGGTTATCTATGCATGGGGACTTGATTATAGAAGTTATAGCATCCTGGCTATAGGGATCCGACATAAACATAGTGGAATGGAGGGCATGTAGCATGACATTAGTATTGTCATTTTCGGTATTATGGGAGGCTAGAAATCAAGAAAGGGATTGGAAACTAATCTCAAAATGTCTTATAAAATTTCATTTAAGATATTTAGTGGATGAACTATGTGGACTCCTTGAACATAGAAATTAATCAATGTTTTAGAGATGATTTATTCCAAGAGTAGTGCTAGAAAATGAAGGGAGATCAAGGACTAATCAAGGGATATGGGTATGATAGAATCCAACAAGGGTGTGACTTAATCTGAATGTTGATGAATCCTACATTTCATGTGTTATGATTGGTGATGGGCTAGTGAGGGATGGAATAAGATCTTCAATCTTTAGTTTTAGCTGTCATTCTGGTCCATGTAAATCATTGGGAGCTGAAACGAGGGCCATGGTACGTGGTGTAAATATGTGAAAGTTGATAAAAATTAGTATTTTAGTAATGGAAGCTTCCTCCAATGTGTTAGTGACCATCATTTGAGGGAGGATCAACTCTTAGTGGTACTTGGTATGCCTGATCTAGAAGAGAAGTATGTTAACTAATCAATGTGCTTAGGTGAATCACACATAGAGAGAAGCTATTTTCTCTCTGAATATATTGAAATTAAAGGGGGATCTAAATGAAATTAGTATTATTTACATTTGAATTTGTTCTTTTCCGAATGATGTTATATTGATTGTTATGTTGGAAAAATTCGTTCTTCATCACTTTTTTCCCACATGATATGTATTCAAAACCTATTTCACAATAAATGGATAATGTTCAAGTAAGTTATTATTTTCACCACAAATAAAAAAATAAGAAAGTGGAAAAGATCACACAGATCACATGAAACCCCAGAAGAAATGTAATTTCATGACCTTTGGATGGTCATGTAGATCATCAAACATCATTTATAACATAGGTAGGACCCCATGATGCCCCTTCGACATTTCCTTCTTCTCTTGTGAAGGCTCCCCTAACAATCGATGATCACGCAACAATATCCATATAAGATCAATCTAGGAACATGACTTTTCATATGGAAGATTACTAAGAAACCCTCCATAACTCCTTGTAAAATAGGTTCAAAATAACCAAAATGAAGGATACTCTTTCAGTCATAAAACATATGCAACACATCAACAGAGGGGAATTTTTTCCCATGACATCATTAAAGAAAACTCATGAAACCCCCATGAATTTGTAAATTAAATGAAGGAAATAAAATGTGGATGACAAAAGAGCCACATGTGGTCATAAAAATTACCTGACCTGCCCCTAGAAATCTAAAAGACACTACAAGCACCCAGTGACATGTTTGCATCATCTAGAAAAATCCCATTGACATGTATTCCTTGACACATGATGGGACTCATACATGTCCATATGACCTCATTCCCCCCTTGGGATCAACAAGGACAAAATAGATGGAATTTTCGATAAACTTATCATGTTTCCCATCTACGTATTATATTATTAATGTGGTGCATCACCAATAAGTAAAGATATTTTCTTTAATAACACTTATGCAATATAAAAATATCCATAAGCCTTCAAAAAATAAAAGAATGTATTAAAATGGAATGGTGGAAGACTCTCACGGTCGTAAAACCCATGCAGAACTCCTAGTCTATCGATAGTATAGTCTACAAAGACACCTTGACAAGATGGTCAAATTTCAGTAAAGCCCCAGTTAAGTCATCCATGTATCTTGGAAAGTCCGAGACATTTCACCTGAGATCATGTGAAGGTGCTTTATCCGAAATGCAAATCTCTTGAAGGCACATGGATGTGTTATTCGGAAAAAATTAAAGTCCCTCGACATGTATTCATGATTCAATAGGACACCAATTAATTATAAATAATCTAATAAATGATGTTTTGACATTGTAGTCTTTAGGTCGCTAAAAATAATACGACACTCATAGAATGACTTATGGTGGGAACTTGTGAAGTACGTGATTTTGAAGTCGTATAGTATCTATATCCTGGATTCACGTGATATGTTCCATGAAAGGAAATGAATAACTGACTGGGAGAGGATTACAAATCCACTAACTTAGTATGAAAAAAATAATCTTTATATACTAACATAAAATGAATTTTCCTTCAATACTCATATCGGCTCACCCAAGAACCATAGTGGATTTCTTGGATATAATTTTGTGACAGGAAAAGCCTCCCATAATGTAAGGACCAGGAAAATAATGGAGTGATATCGTTGCTTGTATAAAACACTTTGAGTGATCATTCATAGATTACAAGAAGGACTTATAGAGGGTAACACAAAGAACATACCACATATCTTCTAAATCATGAGAGACATAAACAAAGAGACCTTGTAATTTATATAATAAATTTTTAATAAAAGTCTTGAATAATGACTATGTAGTGAGGCTTATGTGAAGAACATATATGTTGAACCTCATGTGCTTCATGTGGACCACTTTGAGAAATTCAAAACACCACGACATGTTTCCAAAATCTCACAATTTTTCATTATTATACTATTTGGATCACAGTACATCATCTCAACATGTCAAATAAAGTCTAATGGTTCCCCCTAGGCATGATACACTAATTTTATGAAGCCATTTGGGATCACCATCAATGCATTATAGTGTCCTTCAGAAATGTTTCCCATATAATAGGACAGAAACATCATATGTTAGATGAGTCTCACGATAGCACCCTGACATGTCAACTGGTTATCTTAATTCCCTCTAGGCATGCCATCTAGATCTCACAATGACCTCCTAACATGTCAATCAGTATCATGTGTCAACCTCCAGACATGATTCATTCACTCTCATGACACACTTTATGTGTGTCAGATAGATTTCATGACGTTAGCACGGAATATCAACCAGATCATGTGTTACCTATAAGAATTTCTACCCAGATCCTGTGATCGATTCAAGGATCAGCTGGCCAGGTCTTTCAATGTCTTCTAGATAAGTCATCCATGATCATGTAATGAACCTCAAACATTCCATCTAGTATATGAAATGCCATGTAGACAATCCAATTGGATCCTAATATTGTATTTGTACTTGTCCACAAAATAACAATATATGTCCAAACATCCATTGAAATTTCAATAAAACAATTGAGGCATGTCAAGTAGACAATCAATAATGTTAGGTAGGAAACGGGCTAGGTCAAACCAGCATCCCAGGACTCGATAACATTTTCCACCCTTAGGGTGTAAGTCTTGATCAAAAGGAATATTTCAGTTTGTATCCCTAATCAATGGCCCTATGGGGACTCTGATTAAAACCATAATAAGGGTATGTATGATTCCATCCATAGGAAAGAGCCTTATATTATTCCTCCAAAGGGGATCCCCGATACATTAGTCTCACATCAACAAGAAATGAGACTGACTATTTTCTATCCCGTGTTTCTCACACCAATAATTGCCCACATGGTATTAGGGATTCACAATGATCAAATCATTCACATGACAAGCCTATATCATAATAAGGAAAAACTCATTTTTAAGCCCCAATCAGTGACATAATATTATATGTCCTATATATAAGAGAAGCTTCAATGTGTATGATTTGACCAATTAAACTATGGGGAATTTGATTCCTCCCATAACCAAGATACATAGGATTCCTTTGTAAGGACCATTCCCAAACTCCAATGGGTATCCACATCTCTGTAAATCCTATCATGCCTCCAAAACATCAACCATTATGACCCAATCATTCCCATGGGTTGGTCATTCTACCTTATACATCAGCAGACTGATTAACCAATGAAACTATGATGACTCTAATTCCTAATATAACCATAATACATAGGATTCCCTCCTACGGGCCAATCACCATATTAAAAATCCCAAGGGTAGTACCAGTACACAATCCTTGTATCCATATCTGGTGAGATTGATTACTTATCATCCCTTGTTTTTCACCTAAAGTATGGATCATGTGGGTTTTGGGTGTTATTATGGTCACCTCATTCACATCATGAATATCCACCAGCCAATGAAATTCTAGAATGTAATACCTAATGGGTGGAATGATATAAATATCCCCCATATAAAGGAATCTTCCTTAGGGTCAGTCCTTAAGTCATGAACGAACTATGATAAATCTGATTCTTGTTATAATTCGAATACATATGATGTATCCTTGAGACTCGATCACAAATATTTGGTGTTCTAGTACACACATATATTCCATTAAAAAATTATTTTAAACTACATGGGTTTTAAAAAAAAGGTGGTTTTTGATTCATACAATAAACATGATGTATAGGATTCCTCATTATGGATCAATCCCCTCCTCATAATATTAACCACCTCCCTAGATGATAGAAAATTATGATGTTCCTAGTTTTATGTATTCAACATATAAGAAGACATTAATTGTTGGTAAATGGATCAAGAAAATTGGATAGATATAGAAGGATTCAAAAACATTATCCACCTTTTATTTAGCGTAAAAGTGACTTAACCTATGTCACACCCGACCTATCTTTTAATTTATTTTATAAATTTCATTATTTTTAATATTTTGTTGGGGTTCGGGTTGAGTCCCGGATGAAAAACTTTTGAGTTATGTTAAAAGGTGTGCGTCTTTCAGCTGACGTAACTGGACGCACGGGCAGAGCGCATGTTGGAAACCCCGCACAGCTCCACTTGGACTTCAACTCATTCCGCCTACCTTCAGAAAATTAAAATTTGTAAAGTTTGTAATTTCTTGTGTTATTTGAAGATGAAATGATAAATATTATTAATATTATCATCATAATTATTATTAATATTATGATTATTATTATTATTTTAGGTCGGTGCGTGGGCACTACATGACTAGCCTAAGTCATGCGGTTAGTCTGGGTACCGTCGGCTACGGTATTTGAAGAGAACAAATAACAATAAATTGGATCAGTTGCAAATTGAAATTTATTTAAATATATAACTTAAAGAGTAATGATAATATTATTTTTCATTAATAATAATAATGGATTATTATTAATGAATATTTTTTATTAAAATTATTATTTTTATCATTTTTATATTATTGTTAATGTTTTTTTATTATTTTTATTTTTATTGTTGATATTAATAATATTATTATTATTATTATAGACTGAAGGCACTATTAATATTTTTCTTAGTATTAGTATTATTATTATTACTATTACTATTATTATTAATGTTATTAGGTTTTGATTTTGATTTTGATTTTTATTTTCATTGATTTATTTTTAATTTCCTTTTGCTATGTTTTTTTTCATGCTACCCTACCCCTCTGTCTTTCCCTCTCGTGCCACCAACCCTCTACCCTTCCTCCCGCAAGAGAAGTTTTCTCCTCCCTACTGCACCAGGCCTCTACCCACCTGACGACTTCAACAGATCCCTCTTCCAGAAACTCTGTAGTGTGCCTCTAGAATTCCCAGTTCTGTTTCACCTTCATCCCCCCTTCCCTAGGCACAAGCATGCCCTCAGCCTCCCTCCTTCTGTGCATAACCAGCTACCACTAGCGCTCTCCCTTTCTTCTTGTTAGCCCGCTTCGCAGCCAACGTCCGACCATCCTCGCACCCCCACTTCTGCCCGCGCAACCCGGTCGGCACACCCCCATTGAGAAGGACACCTCCACCCTCCTACATTAACCACACAACGCACCTGTTTCTAGCCGCCTCTACCTACTTCCGGAAATCACTCTCTATTCTGTTCTACCCGACCAGCGCAACAACCTCCCCCCTTCACTGAATCAACCATCCGCCAACCCCCATTCCTGCTCTGACTGGCTAGCAGCAGCACAACCCCTAGGGATGTCCGGCCAGCAGTGGCAAGACACCTTGATTCCCCTTCTCATTGTCTGTCTGACTCCCCCTTGCATTTGCACCCTCTGGTGCACCCCCGCTTCGCAACCACTGTTCAGAAAACCCCTGCAGGTGCACGTTGCTACTTTTCGACTGTCGTGTGACCCCTTTGTCGCTCCTCGATCATTGTGAGACACATTATAAACCCCCAACTACTTTGACCAGGTCTTCCGTCAGCCACGCCAATCTTCACGTCCCTGTTGAAGACGTTGGTGACCATTCCTGCGAACTGTAGCACCACAATGGTCGTTTTCTCTATCGTGTGACCGCACTGGCCAAGCCCATCTCTGCATCGAGGTGAGGTTTTCACATTTTCATGCTTGAATATTCAATAATTTGTTTAATGTGTGTTGTGTTTAATTAAATTGGTGTGAATATAGTTTTTTTAAATAAATAGGTTTTTTTAATTAGGCAGGTTCAACATTAGTTTTTTTTTAAAAAATATAATAATAATTGAGTTGAGTTTGATACATTGTTTCATGTTTATGTGGAATAAAGTGTTTTTTGTTGGAAACCAGTTTTGGGATGTTTAGTATCTTTTTATGAAATTTTTTATTTAGTTTTTCCGACTATGAATTTCATGAATTTTCTGTTCTGGTATGTTGAGGATGTATGATTGATCATAAAAGTGGTTTTTCATGGTTTTATTGGGTGCGTAATCCATGGGCTACTCTTTTAAAATTGTTTCAAAATTTTTTTAAAGTGGTTTAGTAAATAATGTATGTGGTGCGAGTTATGTTTCGAAAACATGTCGAGGTGGTTCTTTCACACTGTTTGTTTGGATTGTTTTAAGTCTATGTTTGTGTAATTTTAGTTACTGTGCCTTTGTTGAAGTGTGTCGGCGAGGGAAAATCCGCGATACTGCAATCATCAGTTGGTGCATGCTTGTGCGCCTTTTCTAGGTGTGTCCTGTCGTCGTGTTCGAGGTGCAAATTGATGTAGGTTTCCCCAATGCACTTACCGTTAAATTTTGAAATTATTAATTTCTTCTAATTTTATTAATTTTTTATAAATTAGAAATAAAATTTTATGAATAATTTCTTTCTGCAAATAAAGCAGTTTATTTTTATGAAATGAAATGAAATTGTTTTTCTTGATGAATTGTCGCATCATGGTGAAAATGTCATTTGAATTTTTAAAATTAATTTATGAATTTTCAAGTGTGGTTTCGGTTTGATGAGAAATGTTTCTTTTTGATGAAAAATTATGTTTTATTAAATAGTGTTTTGACATGTGAATAAATGTGTTGGTTTCATTTTCAGAAACACTTAGAGGCCCGGTTGGCACTTTTAAAATGGTTTTGAAATGATTTTGATGAATGTACCTCGGGACGGGGTGGTGTCAGATTGAGTTAGGTGTTTGGATTATATATATATATATGACTTGTGTTTGAATTTTATGGCGCACCCCCACTTATAACTATACATGGGAACTTGTCCAAGTAAGTGAATCTTCTGAGAATGATTGCATCACTAGTTTAGATTATGCACTAGCTAGTAGCGCATAGTATAGATGACACTCTACTAGGGGCTTGGGCCCCTCGGTTAGGCCATGATGGGAAACACTAGGATTTAGGGTGTCATGATGTCATCGAGATTAGGAATGCCTTAGGATGAGTCACATGTATAGTACATTCGGGATTGTTCATGAGCTCCTAGGTTCGACCCATGTTTCTTTTATTGTTTATTTGTATGTGGCTGATGATTGAGTGGTCTAGTTCTGTTGATGGCCCTGTGTGCCTATTTTTCCATTGCCCTTAGTGTGTGTTGTGTGTTGTGTGTGGTTTTCCATTTGAACAACAACTAAAATTTGGATTTCTAAATTTCTTGCAAAAATGTTTGAAAATTCAATGCATATGTTTCTTCCAAACACTAAACTTGTTTTTTAATTAATTAGAGAAATAGACTGTTACTTTTTTTAGAAATGAAAGTCTGTGTGGAAACCAATATTTTATATAATTTAGTTCAAAACTGGAATTGATAAATTATTTATTTAATGTTATGTGCATTGGGAATAGAATTAGTCGGGCCTACCTAATGAGTATTAATAATCACACCTATAGTGTTTTCCTGTTTTTAGTTTCTGCTGTAGGTTTGAATCGAGCATGCCCGTTGTGGGAAAGTGTTGGTTTTTTACTGGTGAGAGACTCTCAGAATTGTGAGAATGTTTTGTTTGTGGTCAGGTTAGTTGGTGGTGTTTGATCATTCTTTCTTTTCGTGTTTTTTATCTACTTTACGATATTTTACTTTTCCAGTGCTTTATTTATTTTCACTGGTAGAAAACGTTCCCAATGGTCCTCTATTGATGCCCTGGTTCTTGTCGCCATCCTGGGAGGATCGGGAATGCCTCTCGGGCCATGTCGTAGGCCATCTTGGGTGACTGGTCCAGGGTCGACCTGGGTTGGTTTGTGAAAAAATGGTATCAGAGGGAGTCAGCTCTTGAGCAGACCTTATTTTTCAGAGCACCCATTGTTATTTGGGGTTTTCATGGATAAAGGAGTAGAATTTTTAGGACTCATGGAATATAAATGATAAGGACATCAGGAAACCTTTTTCATTCTGAACTTCAGGTTACCATGGGATGTACGGTTTGTTGGTTTCATTTGATTGTTGTGAATTGTTTTATGTTGGGAAATGAAATGGGATCCAGGAAAGTGACCTCTGTGAGCTTGCATGATCTGGAAATCCATGTGGATTTTGGGACATTACCATAGAGTGCACCCTATTATGGTGGTGTGACTAGCATATGGCCGCCAACCATACGTCCGAGTCACCAATCGCCACTAGTTTCTCCTTATGGTTTGTCTTGGTCTTCTTTACTTTTAAGAATTGTTTTGTGACATTTTATTTTCGAAATTGTGAAATGATGAAATTGAAATGGCAATGACCATGTTTTGATTATGTTATTTGTTTCCTTGTTCCTTTGTGTTCACCCCCATAATGGTTTGATGGATTCCCAAGGTGCAGCTTCGGGAGGTGCGCCCCTAGGGAATCCTCCAGGCTAATCAGCCCATAGACAATGTTATTTTGTTCTGGATGTTGAACCCTCCTCTCTTTTATGGAAAAGTAGAGCCTCTTGAGGTAGAGGAGTGGTTGTAGAAGATTGAGAGGATGTTCAGTTTCATTGGGCTACCAGAGTCGTTAAAGGTGAAGTTAGCAACCTTTATTCTTGAAGGCCCATCTTGGAAATGGTGGAATTCTGTGTATCAGAATAATCCTCGGTAAGATATAAAATGGGAGTTTTTCAAGCCATTGTTTTTTCAAAAACAATTCTCTGAGTTGACGAAGCTGAGGAAGAGGATGGAGTTGTCTTGTCTTCCGTAGAGCATTGAATTGGTACTAGAATTCTATCGACGTTTCATAGACCTAGTTCCATATGATCAGTGGTTTGTTACGAATGATCCCGTGAAGGCTTGAAAATTTTAGCCTGGACTCTGACATGAACTGTGATTGAAAGTGGAAGAACTCAACCTAACCACCTTCTCAGATGTTGTGGGGAAAGCCTCTTTGGCTAAAACTGGGCTAGCAGGAGGACTTGAGGTGGCGAATCCTCCATCTTTGGAAAGTAGTGTAGAGGATGGTGATAAGAAGTATGACAATCCACATGATACTGGTGGAGCTGGTAAATGAATCAAGAGGCCTACAGACCTTCAGTCATCTTGTTCACAGCGCAATGATGTGATCTGTCACCATTATGGTAGGAAGGGTCACAAGAGGCCGACGTGGCCGATTTCCATGAGACCCTGCCACACATGTGGACATTGGGGTCACCTGCAGCGACTCTGCCAGGGTGTTTCCAAGAATCACGCTGAATATCGACCTAGCTCGTCGAAGGCCACCTCAGCCCGTCAGCAGGAGTATAGTGATGTTTGGGGAGCAGTTTGGGGTTTTGTTTTTTTGGATGTAGTAATCGTATCTTGTAGTGTTTTTAGATGTTTTGTTTCTTTCATTTGCAAGAATGGTTGCGGTTGAACCTCTATGAATCTTTTATTTTATTGGAAGTGTGTTGGGTGAAATTCTGGTTTGTGTGTTCTGTTTGGGAATTTCTGAAGCCTAACTGTGAGGAAGGAGATGCTACAATTATCAGTGTCCCAGCCATAGGCCCCAGAGTGAAGTTGGAGAATAGTCATGAGAGCCCCAACGGTGAAAAAGGGATTTGATTTAACCCTTGTCCTTAATGTGGCATGATTTGTAATCATCCGAGGGTGCGACACTATTGATGGGGAGACGACGATAGTTTTGATGCTCTATCGGTTGGGCCATTCCTATCCCTTCCCTACCCTTGTGGTGGGGTGTCTGGTCTATGTGGAAATCATTCATGTTCGGTTAATCTCTTCATTTCTTTTGTTGGGGAGACCCACATCGGGTCTCGCAAAGTTACACCTGATGTAATTTAGAGTTAGCCCAAGCATTATGGTGGGGAGTTCGTTCGGGCCTCCCCGTGTCATTATCAGAGTTTCTTTTCATGTATCGTTGGGTGGGAGGTGGTCTCGTGGGGAACCACCTAATCTTCAGTTCGTACTCTCGAGTAAACGTTGAGATTGGAGTACACCCAATAGTTTCGTTGGACGAAGATTATAGGGATAAGTCTCAGAGGTGATTTACGTTTGTTCATTCCTTGGTTAAAACAGATGGTTTGGGTTCTTCTTGGTGATGATTAAAGTAATATTGTTTTAAGGATGAGTTGTGTGTCATTTCCTTTCAGTGTCTGTTTGGATCAATAAGCCGGAGGCACTTAAACTTTTGGGGGTGAGTGACACTTAAGGAGTTTCACCTTGGGTCTTGATCTTGTTTTGGATTTTCGAGGGCGGAAAGCATTATGGTGGGGTGAATTGACACACCCTGACATATCTTTTATTTTATTTTATAATTTTTTTTGACATTTAAAATTTGGTTGGGGTTCGGTTTGAGTTTCGGACGAAAAACTTTTGAGTTATGTTAAAAGGTGTGCATCTTTCAGTTGACGTCGTTGGGCGCACGGGTGGAGCGCATGTTGGAAACCCCGCGCGGCTCCGCTTAGACTTCAGCTCGTTCTTCCTGCCTTAAAAAAATTAAAATGTTTAATGTTTTTGATTTATTGTGTTATTTAAAGATGAAATGATAAATATTATTATTTTTATATTTATTATTATTATTATTATTATTTTATGTCGACGCGCAGGCACCACATGACTAGTAAAAGTCATGATGTTAGTCCGGGTAGCGTCGAATACAGTATTTGAAGTGAAAAAATAACAATAAATTAGATTAGTTTCAAATTAAAATTTATTTAAATAAATAACTTAAAGAGTAATGATAATATTATTTTTCATGAATAATAATGGTTTATTATTAAAGAATTTTTTTTATTAAAATTATTATTTTTATCATTTTAATATTATTGTTAGTGTTGATTAATTATTATTATTATTACTATCGATATTAATATTATTATTATTATTATAGATTGAAGGCACTTTTATAATTTTTCTTAGTATTATTATTATTATTATTATTACTATTATTATTATTATTATTAATGTTATTAGGTTTTGATTTTAATTTTAATTTTTATTTCCTTTTATTTATTTTTAATTTCCATTTTCTAGGGGTTTTTTTCACGCTGACCTACCCCTATTCCTTTCCCTCACGCGCCACCAACCCTCTCCCCTTCCTCCCGTATGAGAAGTTAGCTCCTTCCTACCGCACTGTGCCTCCACCCGCCTGGCAACTTCGACGGCTCCCTCTTCTAGTAACTCTATAGCGCGCCTCCACTATGCCAGGTTTGGTCTCACCTTCTTCCCCTCTTCCCTCGGCATAGGCATTCCCTCAGCCTCCCTACTCCTACAAACTACCAGAAAACGTCGTCACTCTCTCTTTCTTCTTGCTATCCCGCTTCGCAGCCGACGTATGACCATCCTGGCGCCGCCACTTCCACTTGTGCCACCCAGCCGGCCCACCCCCTTTGAGAAGGCCGCCTCTAGCCTCCTCCATTAACCCCACAACGCACCTACTACTAGCCGCCTCTACCACCTTCTATCAACCACTCTCCAGTCAGTTCTACCTGGCCGGTGCAACAACCTCCCCCCTTCCATGAATCGAACATCCACCAACCCCCTTTCTTGCTCTAACTGGACAGCAGCAGCACAACCCCCAGGGACATCCATCCAGTAGTGGCACAGCACCTCAACTCCCCTTCTCGTTTTCCAGCCAACTCCCCCTTGCATCCACACCCTCTGGTTCACCCCCACTTCGCACCCACTATTCAGCCAACCCCCGTAGGTGCACGTCCCTTCTTTCTGATAGTCGCGCGACCCCTTTTTTGCTCCTCGATCATCATGCGACACATCGCAAACCCCTAGCTACTTTCACCAGGTCTGCCATCAGCCATGCTAGTCTTCACATCATCGTTGAACACACTGGTGACCTTTTTTAGTGCACCACATCACCAAGCTGGTCGTTTTCGCTGTCATGCAACCGCACTGGTCGAGCGCATCTCCTCATCGAGGTGAGGTTTTCACAGTTTCTTTCTTGAATATTAGATAATTGGTGTAATGTGTGTTGTGTTTAATTAAATTGGTGAGAATATAGTTTTTTTAAATAATTTAATTTTTTTAATTAGGCTGGTTCGACCTGAGGGTTTTTTTAAATATAATAATAATTGAGTTGTGTTTGATACTTTATTTCTTATTTATGTTGAATAAAGTGTGTTTTGTTGGAAACCAGTTTTGGGATGTTTAGTATCTTATTATGAAATTTTTTATTTTGTTTTTCAAACTATGAATTTCGTGCATTTTATATTCTGGTATGTTAGGGATGTGAGGTTGATCATAAAAGAGGATTTTGAAGGGGTTATTGGGTGCGTAAGCCATGGTTTACTCTTTGAAAATTGTTTCATAATTTTTTATAGTGGTTTAGTAAATAATGTAGGTGGTGCGAGTTGTGTTTTGAAAACATGTCGAGGTGGTTATTTCGTGCTGTTTTTTCATTTGGATTGTTTTAAGTCTGTGTTTGTGTAATTTTATTTATTTTGTGTTTGTTGTAGTGTGTCGGTGAGGGAAAACCGGTGATACTGAAATAATCAGCAGGTGCATGCTTGCACACCTTTGTGAGGCATGGCGCGTCGTCATGTTCGAGCTGTAAATTGAGGTAGGTTTCCCTGCTTCACTTACCGTTAAAATTAGAAACTGTTAATTTCATGTTATTTTATTAATTTGTGGTAAATTAGATATAATATTATTAGAATAATTGTTTGTTGTAAATGAAGCTGTTTATTTTTATGCAATAAACTAAAATTTTTCTTCTTGAAGAACTTTCACATCATAGTGAAAATGCCATTAGGATTTTTAAAATTAATATATGAATTTTCAAGTGTGGTTTCGATTTGATGAGAAATGTTTCTTTTTTATGAAAATTGATGTTTTTTTAAATAGTGGTTTGACATGTGAATAAATGTGTTGGTTTCATTTTGGGAAACACTTATAGGCCCGGTTGGCACTTTTAAAATGGTTTTGAAATGATTTGGATGAATGTACCTCAGGACGAGGTGGTGCCTGATTGTTTGATGTGTTTGGATTATATATATAAATGCATGACTTGTGTTTGAATTGTATGTCACACCCCCCTTAGAAATATGCATGGGAACTTGGAAAAGTAAGTGATTCTTCTGAGAATGATTGATGCATGATATCAGATTACGCACTAGCAAGTGGCCCCTAGTACGGATGACACTCTGCTAAGGGAGTGGGCCCCTCGGTTAGGCCATGTAGGGCAACATCGGGCATTAGGACGTTATGATGTCATAGAGAGTAGGCATTTCCTCAAGATGAGTCACATTTATAGTATGATTTGGATTTTTCACGAGCTCCTAGGTTCAACCCATGTTTCTTTTAGTGTTTATTTTTTTGTGGCAGATGATTGAGAGGTCTAGTTCGGTTGCTGGCCCAGTGTGCCACTTTATTCATTGCCATTAGTGTGTGTTTTATGTTGTGTGTGGTTTTCCAATTGACCAACAACTAAAATATGGATTTCTAAATTGTTCGCAAAAATGTTTTAAAATGCAATGCATATGTTTCTTCTAAACACTAAACTTGTTTTTTTAATTACAAAGGGGAATGGACTATTACCTTTTTTAGAAATGAAAGTGTGTGTGGAAACCAATATTTTATATAATTTAGTTCAAACCTAGAATTGATAAATTCATTACTTAATGGTATGTGCATTTGGAATAGAATTACTCGGGCCTACCTACTGTGTTTTAATACTCACACCTATAGTGTTTTATGGTTTTTAGTTTCTGTTGTAGGTTTGACTCGAGCTTGCCTGGTGTGGGCGAGTGTTGGTTTTGGGCTGGCGAGAGACTCTCAGATTCGTGAGGAGTTTTGTCCATTGTTAGGTTAGTTAGTTTTTTTATCATTCTTTATTTTCATGATATTTTTTTACTTTATGATATTCTAATTTTCCACTACATTATTTATTTTCACTGGGCAAAATTGTTCCCAATTTTCCTCTGTTGATGCCCTGGCGCTTGTCTCCAGCCCAGGAGGATTGGGAACGCCTCTCAGGCCATGTTGCGGGTCGGCTTGGTTAACCGGTCCAGGGTCGACACAGTTTTGTTCGTGACAACCTATAATAATTTTTTAGGACAATAAATATCATATCAGTATTTGGATGATATTCATGAACATATCTCAAATCTATAAGAGAGTCCTATGTGGGAGACAATTCCCCCAATAAGGTGTGATGAGCCTGGCCTCCCACCATTTTTACTATTGAGATTCCCTACGCATCATTCGGTCTGAAACCCCAAATGACCACCTGACTTTGGAAAGAATCTATGTACCCAGTTATGGATGAATGAGTTGTTGGGAGTTTCTATTAAGAAGGACCAGGGTGACCCAATGTTAATGAGTTTGTAAGGAATAAAACCCCCACAATCAACCATCAAGCCAAACATAATCCACTTCATCAGGGGTTCCCAAATATCTCTTTCCCCTTTGAGACACCCACTATCACGAATAGTATTTTATTTAATGATTCCTTTATAATTTTCCATTTTATTTTAAAATTAAAAAACTACTATAATATTTTTTGGAATCTTTTTGTTTCCAAATCATCATTTTCAAATAAAAATTGTATTTCCCTCAAAAAAATGTTCTAGTTTTATTATAAAGGTATTTTTGTCTATAAAACAAATACTATGATGTTTCTTACATTTAACATTGGATATGATCAAATGTTACCATCTTTATTCTTTCTATAAATGGTTTCTGACTATGAGGATGAAATTATTATGAAACTTGTTTCCTTTACACATGTTATGATTTAATGATATGATGGATGTTTTATGATATTTTGGAAGAAATATATGGTTTTCATTATGTAGTGGGTGGGTCTGGATTGATATTTCCTTCCAAAGCATTAGGTAATCAAGAATATATCATGAGAAAATAGACACATTAATATGGAATGAACCAGATTTAGTAACTGGCTTTTTCTAATAAGATATTCATAGATGTGAACCTTGAGTATAGAAATGATGGAATATGGAGTGAATAAATCCATTATGATAGTCTTTGTAGTGATCATCGACTATGGAAATGATTTTCTTTTCTTATTTTCATAACATAAATTTATGTATTATGCTTATGATATGTTTTCATGGACTGTGATTGATTATTGATGATTCTTCACTCTTATGTATTATTTTTTCGGATGATAAAAGTTTATACCATATTTCATGATTATAATATATAAATTTATGTGTATTATATTCTAACTTAAACATAGTTTTCTCATTCCACTATGCTTATCTTATGATCAATTATGATGACTGATTGATTTCTCTTATTTTTACCTCTACTAAGTATCTGATCTCACCATTTATTATTTTTCCCTTCTCTATGTGATGAAGAAAAATTCTATGTATGTCATGTATAAGAAGGGTTTTAATTATGAGGAACTTAATTAGAAATGATGTTAATAATTTATGTGTATATGAATGTTTCCAAAGGCAATAAACCTGTGTTATTATGGTGTGGAACATATTGATATGTAATGAATATTTCCCCTAATTTGATATAGTATTTATAATATATTTATTTTTATAATATATTTATTTAATAATTATTATTATGTAAATGTTAATTAATATTTACCTTTCTTTTATTTCATCTCTAAAAAATTGAAACATTACTCATGCGTATGTGGGGACAACCATCTCTACCTAGTGTTGTAATTCATTTTATATATCCACATTATATGAATGGTTATAATAATTTATATATTTAATATATATGATATGTATATCATGATAAAAAATTAATATATATAGTAACCATTATCAACGTGAAAGTACCGTAATCATTAAACCAAAACAAACATGAATAAAGAAGCAATTAACCCCTAAAATGATGGTGATAATAAAAGGTTTTTCATGAACGAGTGATATAATGTTATAAGTAAACCATATATGGTGTTATAGGTATGATTATTGTTTTTTTTAGAATTATAATAATATTTATAGTCATTATACAAGATATTATAGTTATTATAAAGCAAAAAGTACTTAAGGTAAGGGTTTTATGTTTAAATATCATTTTTACTAATACTTCTTATACTTAAATCATCTGATAATTAAATAGTATGATATATCACAAATAATTAATTTATTTTATATTATCTTATGTTTATTTTTATAGATTTAATATTTTCTGTTCATTTCCCTCTCATCAAGTACTAAAGATACTTAAAGAATGATTTTAATGAAAATTAGCCATGATTTCACTTCTGTTATGAATATTTTATTTCATTCCCATATATTATTTAAAAAGTTTTAAATATTTTTTTACTATTTTATATGTAATAATTAATTTAAATTATAACTATATTTTTAATTATATATCATATTTTAAAGGGAACCTTCCTATCATTTTCCAAACATAGTACTTTTGACTTTTTACAAAAAATTTAAATGGAATTTTTTTAACAAACTCTCCTTGAAAGGATTTACCCTCCACCATGAGTAATATTTTCTTTAAGGATTACATTAAAATTATCATTTTTTATTTGAAAATATCATTTTTCCTTTAATATTTTAGGAAAATTGTAATTCTAAATAATTTTTTCCAAATAAAAATGGTATTTTTCTCAAGAAATGTTCAAGTGATATTTAATTGTATTGTTATCTATAACAAAGAAATCTAATATTTATTATGAATTTTCATGGATATGATCCAATGTTACTATATTTATTATTTTTATATATTGTTTATAATAATGATGATGAAATATTTATTAAAGCAGTATTCTTTTCATGAGTTATGATTTTATGTTATGATGAATGTTTTATGATATTGTGGCACACGTATATATGGATTTCAATATGTAATAGGAAGGAAAAAATCTATATCACAAAAATTTATTATAAAAATAATGATATATCATGAGAAAATAAAGACTAGAATGTGGAGTGAACCCAGTTTAGAAATAGAAGTCATCCAATAATATAGTCTTAGAAGTGATCCTTGAATGAGGATGTGATGGAATGAAGAGTCAACTCAATCCACTATATTGTTTTGGTCATGATTCTAGGATAAATAAATGCTTTTATATTATTATGTGAATGGAAAAAAATTATGACTTATTATTATTATTAAATTTCATGTCACGTAGTTGAGTATTGATGATTTCACACTCTTATGTACCATCTATTTTGATTGATACAATTTTATCCTATGTTTTAGGATAATTATCTCAATATTTTGTTGGGTCGGAGGTGATGGCAAGAGGGGGGGTGAATTTCCTTTTTAAAATTAATTAACAATTTAAAACAAATTTAAATGCAGCGGAAAGTAAAATGGCAAGACACAATTGATAACGGATTTCGGCTTTAAACTCAAGCCTACGTCTCCGCTCCCAACTCAACCGTTGGGAGATTTATACGACCGCTTGCTTTTTAATGGTTATAGAAAGAAACCTACTAGCCGTTTTAAGGTAGGCTAGATCACCTTCTTACAGCTTGCTTTTTTATTATGGTTGTAGCAAGAAACCCAAATTGAAAGAAGGAAGAAAAGGGTGGTTTGTTTTAATACAAACCCAATTAAGAACTAAACAATTGAAGTAAATAAGTTAGAACAAACTAGAGGAAGCCTTGAGCTCCAAGAGGTGAGTGTAGTTGATGTAGAGGCAGCCCAAGCTTCAAGGATGGAAATTGGATCTCAAGTGGCCTTTGAGAATTGTCGTAGGAGCCTCAAATGATCAAAATAGCTTTGGTATGCTTCGGTATATGATCAGTGGTCTTCCCGGCATCCATGGATGTCTATTTATAGGAGAAATACTCCCAAATACTTCAATATGGCCGTTGGAGGGCTTCCGGAGCCGTTGGGGATCAAGTAGACAAGTCTGGTCAAGCTCCAACGGCTAGTTTGACTTTGCTTACCGGCTGACCGGTGCTTGTCCACCGGCTGGCCAGTGCCTTGGAAGGTGGAGAGTGCTTCTGCCCAGAAGCCACCGGCTGGCCGGTGAGAAGGTCACCGGCTGGCCGGTGGTGAGACAGTAGGTCTCACTATTTGAAGGAGTTCCACCGGCTGGCCGCTGAGGAGGCCACCGGCTGGCCGGTGGTCTGGACAGAAGGCATGCCATTCTGTCTGGACCCACCGGTTGGCCGGTGGCCAGACACCAGATGACCGGTGGCACCTGGCAGAGGGCAAGGCCTTCTGCCTGGTCCACCGGCTGGCCGATGGGCTGGATCCGGCTGGCCGGTGCCCTTACCGGCTGGCCGGTGGTCTCACACTGGCTGGCCGGTGGACTTAAACAGCCCATTTTGAATTCTTCTTGGGCCAGCTTCTAGGGACCCTATTTCCTATCATCAAAAACACTTGAAACAATATTAGATCACGATGAGAGTGATTGTGATCATTAAAATCCAAGAGAGTGGGGTACAACAATCTCCCCCTATTTTGATGATCACAATCACAAAAAAATCATTAAAAAAAGGGTATGAAAGCTTAAAAAAAGGTATGTCAATTGAAAACTTAAATAAACAATTTGAACTTGGAAAACGTAGAGACGTGCCAAATATAATGATCTTGAAAGCATTGAAATACTGAGAAATGGTCATTTTTTTTGAAATTGCAACCAAATGCCATTTTTTAAAGAAATCAATTGAAAACAATAACTTAACCATTTAAAACAGATTTGGATGACATCAATAACTTAAAATGGAACTTGTAAAAAGAGTATTTTAATAGATAACTATGTAAAAAGATCATTTTAATAAATAACTATGTAAAAATAGCATTTTAATAAATAACTATGTAATAGAGAGGTTTTCTCCCCCTTTGGGATTATCAAAATAGGAGGAAAAGTATGAAAGAAAAATACTAATAAGTAATGAAAAAAAGGATGAATAGATAAGATAATTTGAATTCCATAAAAGATGAAACGATACATAGGAAGTTCAAAAAACAAATACAAATACAAGCCAAAAAAACAGGAACGGCTCTATTCACTCCTAGAGGGCCGAGAGTGACGGCGACGCCTGAAGGTCGGAGGAGCCGGAGGAGCCTGGACCGCCTCGAAGCGAAGATCGAGAGAATCGATCCGAGAGTGGAGCTGATCAAACTGAGAGCTGAAGTAAGAAAACTTCAAGTCCAGCCGAGTCTCAATCTGATCCTGGAAGCGTAGGAACTGATCAGCCGTCACCGGCAAGCCACCAGCATCAGCAGGAGGGGGCACAGCCTCAGCAGGCTCAGGTGCATCATCACCCTCTCCAGCCTCCTCATCAGCAGCAGCATCAGCCTCACCTTCGCTGTCACCAATTTCTTCCTCTCCATCATCATCACTATCCTCACTGTCTGAAAGAGGATAGGCAGCGGCAATAGCAGGAGGCATGGCATTGGCAGGAGGATGGGAATGAGTCTGAGGAGAGTAGGCCTTGAGAAGACCGTCCTTGTCGACAATCCATTCCTGACACCAAGGGTGCCAACGGATGTTCATTCGTTGCACCATCATAAAATTCACTATGCTATCCTTCGTTGGCTGCTCGAAGGAAGTATCATGAAGAGGCACATCAAGAAAGGAAAAGATTTTAGTCAAGAGGCGTCCGTAGGGTAGAGTTTTGGACCGGCGCGGGTGCTCAGCCACATAAGTCATGGCCCGGAACAGAAACCGGACCAAATTGAAATGTATGCCTCGGGTGGTAAATGAGAGAAGATAAATATCAATGAATTTGACATTATCATGATCCCCGATACGGGGCGCAAGGGAAGTTTGAATGAGGCGCTCAATAATACGATGGTTAGGAGAGAGCTGGGAGAGCTTGACAATAGGATTTGTGGGCTGCCCTGTGAGATGCTCAAGGGATACGGCTATATCAAACTCACGGTCCCGAGGAAACTCCCCCTGAGCAAAAGCATGGGGTCCAACATGAGGAACCCCCAGCATCCTGGAAATCTCCAAAGAGGTGATAGTGATGGGTTGCCCAAGAGCAGTGGAGGAGATGGTATCAATGTCATCAGAAACGGACCACGTCAAATGAGCATAGAACTCTTTGACTAGAAGAGGATAAATGACATCCTTCTCAGGGGGTTCAAAGAAAGAATTCCAATGTTGATACTCAATAATCGAGAAAATCTCAAGACGATCAGTAGACAGCCAAGAATAATCAATTACTCTACCCGGAAAAATGACTTTGTCATGCCAAATGTCCGGGAGTTGAGGGATTGAAGGAGGAGGAGGAGCTTCTTGAGCGATTCCCTTGCCTTTGCGTGTAGAGCGAGGTCCCATGATGGCAAGGGGAAGAAAAAGAAGAAAGAGATTAAGAGAAGAAAGGAGGTTTGAGAGGTCAAAAACCAAGAAGGGAGGCTAGGGTTTGGAGGACCTGCGGTTTTAGGAGGAGCAGCCCGAGAGAGAAGAGAGAAATGAGGGAGGAAGGGTTTTAAAATTAATTTTAACCCTTCCTCGGGTCGGCCCAAAAAACAGAAACCTGACACCACCGGTTAACCGGAGATGTACCACCGGTTGACCGGTGGTATTGAAATTCATAAAAAATATAAAAAACAGAATTAAAAAAAAGGTGTTTAAAAAAATAAAAATAAAAATAAAATATAGGCAAGCCAAGAAAGTCAAATATTTAATAGTGCTCATTGACGAATCATTCCTAACTCCCCTTTAATAAAATCAAAACGGTCAACTGGGAGCGGTTTGGTAAAAATATCAGCTAATTGGAAATCAGTAGGAATGAAGTCCAAAGTGATATCTCCTTTTTGAAAATGGTCACGAAGGAAATGATGCCTTAAGTCTATGTGCTTTGTCCTAGAAAGTTGTATTGGATTCTTAGAGATACTAATGGCACTAGTGTTGTCACACCGAATAGGGACATGATCATAGGAAAGACCATAATCCAAGAGAGTGTGTTGCATCCAAATAATTTGGGCACAACAATTGCCAGCGGCTACATACTCGGCCTCGGCAGTAGAAAGAGCAACACAATTTTGCTTCTTGCTACTCCACGAAACAAGGTACTTGCCTAGCAGATGACAGGTTCCACTAGTACTCTTACGATCTAATTGACATCCGCCAAAATCAGCATCCGAATAAGAAGATAATTCAAAAGAAGTATTTGAGGGATAAAATAAACCAAGATTTTTGGATCCTTTTAAATACTTAAAAATTCTTTTGACCGATTTAAGATGGGATTCTTTAGGATTGGCTTGAAAACGAGCACAAAGGCAAACACTAAACATAATGTCAGGACGGGTCGCAGTTAGGTAAAGTAGACTCCCGATCATACTCCTATAAAGCTTGTTATCCACCGGTTTCCCGGCTTCGTCTAACGTAAGCTTACATGAAGTACTCATGGGTGTACTAATTTCCTTTACTTGATCCATACCAAAATGACTTAGAAGCTCGTTTGTGTATTTTCTTTGGCTCAGAGAAATACCTTTTGAATTTTGAAAGATTTGAAAACCAAGAAAAAATTTCAATTCTCCCATAAAACTCATTTCAAATTCTTTTCTCATTAAATCTGAAAAATCAGTACAAAGAGATTCTTTGGTAGAACCAAAGATAACATCATCAACATAAATTTGGACTATTAAAAGATCTTTTGAAGTGTGTTTTAAAAAGAGGGTACAATCGGCTTGACCCATTTTAAAATCATTTTCTAAAAGAAATTTTGTTAACCGCTCATACCAAGCCCGAGGGGCGTGCTTTAAGCCATAAAGAGCCTTGGTTAACTTAAAAACATGATTTGGAAATTTTGGATCTTCAAAACCGGGAGGTTGTTCAACAAAGATTTTTTCAGAAATAAAACCATTTAAAAAAGCACTTTTAACATCCATTTGAAAAAGTTTAAAATTTAAGTGGGCGGCGAATGCCAACAAGATCCTAATGGATTCTAACCTAGCAACGGGGGAAAAGGTTTCACCATAATCGATTCCTTCTTCTTGATTATAGCCCTTAGCTACTAGGCGAGCCTTGTTCCGGTTTATGTTTCCTTGATCATCAAGTTTGTTCCTAAATACCCATTTAGTGCCAATAATTGGAGGATCATTGGGTCTTTCAACAAGAGTCCAAACATCATTTCTAGAGAATTGATTTAGTTCCTCTTGCATTGCAAGAACCCAATTCTCATCATTAACAGAATCATTAACGGTTTGAGGTTCTAGGTGAGAAATGAAGGCTTGATGTTCAACTTCATTGAGGATAGATCTTCTAGTTCGAGTACCGGCTTGAAGGTCACCTATGACATTTTCTAAAGGATGGTCTCTAGAAGGTTTCCAAACCTTAGGCAAGGTGGAAGGCGAAGAAGGTGAAGAGGGTTCTTGATGGTCATCCTCCTTGGGAGGAGAAGAGGAATCATTCAAATGAAGCTTATCAAGCTTATCTTCAACATCCTCAATGACCGGGTGAGGTTTTGGAAGAGTTTCATCAAATTTGACATGAGATGATTCTTCGATGGTTTTTGAACGTTTATTGATGACACGATAGGCTTTGCTTGAGTTGGAGTACCCAAGAAAAATACCTTCATCGGATTTGGCATCAAATTTCCCTAGGTTATCTTTTGTGTTAAGGATAAAGCATTTACAACCAAACACTTTAAAATAACCAACTTTGGGCAATTTTCCTTTCCAAAGTTCATAGGGGGTTTTCTTAAGAAGGGGTCTTACAAGGACTCTATTAATAGTATAACAAGCAGTGTTTACCGCCTCGGCCCAAAAATATTGAGGGAGGTCGAATTCACTAAGGAGGGTTCGAGCGATTTCTTGGAGAGTTCGGTTTCTGCTTTCAACCACTCCATTTTGTTGAGGAGTCCTAGGGGCAGAGAAGGTGTGATTTTATCCTTGAGAGGAACACAATTCATCGAATTCTTTGTTCTCGAATTCACCACCATGATCACTACGAAGAGATATGATTTTATATCCTTTTTCGTTTTCTACTTTCCTAGAGAATTTCAAAAATGTTTTACAAGCATCATTCTTATGGGCTAAAAAGAAAACCCAAGTAAAACGAGAAAAGTCATCAACAATAACTAAGGCATAGGATTTTCCACCTAAGCTTGCTACGGGAGTAGGACCAAAAAGATCAAGATGAAGGAGTTCAAGAGATTTTGAGGTGGACACTTCCTTCTTAGATTTGAAAGAAGACTTGTGTTGCTTACCAAGTTGGCATGGCTCACAAATCAAATCTTTCTTAAATTTAAGTTTAGGAAGGTCACGAATGAGCTTGTTCTTATTAAGCTTTAGAAGTGAATGAGAGCTACAATGCCCCAATCTTCTATGCCAAAGCCAAGACTCATTGTCAAGAGCACTTAAACATTTAACATTTTGGCTAGATAGAGATTTTAAATCAATAATGTAAACATTTTGAAAACGGGAAGCAGAAAATATCAACTTGTTTTGAAAATCTAACACATTGAATAAATCATTTTGAAAATTGACTGAAAAACCACTATCACAAAGTTGACTAATGCTAATTAAATTATGCTTTAAACCTTAAACTAATAAAACATCTTTAATAAAAGAGGAGCTACCAAAACCAATGGTACCTATTCCGACGATCTTGCTTTTTGAGTTATCACCAAAGGTGACATATCCTCCATCGAATTCTTCAAGTGAGTTGAACTCGGAGGGATCGCCACACATGTGCCTTGAGCAACCGCTGTCGAGATACCACGAGCCTTTAGAGGTCCTACTCTTTTGGCATTTATCCTACAAAATCAAGAAAGAAGAGATTTTGGTACCCATATAAGTTTGGGTCCGGAAAGATTAGCAAAAAGAGACTTTTGAACCCATAATGTTCTAGAGGGATTCCTTCTATGATACTCATCCGAGTAGGTAATGGATTTGGGTCTTCCATACCTAGCATTTTTACAATCACATTCATAAATCATGTGACTGGTCTTTTTACAATAATTACAAAATTTGTATTGAGATCTCCCCCTTACAAAAGTAGTGGGTGCCCTAGAAAAAGTGGATTGCTTGTTATAGCCAAGTCCATGTGTGGTTCTAGCCGAACACTGAGAACCTAGCAATTTAGTTAAGTTTTGTTCACCTTGGGTGAACTTGGAAAGAGATTCCTTCAAATCCTTAATGGTAGAATTTAAAGAATCTACATTTGGAATATTTTTGACTTTAAGGGAAATCTCCTCATTCTCTTTGAGAAGTTTGTCTTTTTCGGAAATAAGAGTTTTGTTTTTCTTTTTCAGGGTCAAAAATTTAGAGGTAAGTTCATGAAAACCTTCCTCTAATTGATCTCTTGCATTTTGGAGTTCTTCATAAGACATATCATTATCAAAAGAAGAAGATGAGGAAGAGGAGTGAGAAGAAGAGTGAGAAGAGGATACCTCATCAAATGCCATTAGGCATTTTCCACCTTCATCGCTTGAGACGCTTGAAGACATGGAGTCATCACTTGCACTCCATGTTGATGCTTTGAAGTCCTTCTTGTTTTTCTTTTCTTTTAACCTTTTCTTGAAAATGGAGCACTCCGGTTTGATGTGGCCTTTCTTTCCACATTCAAAGCAAGTGATTTCTTTCTCCGCCTTTGGCTCTTCCTTTCGTGCCTTTTGAAATTTCTTCTTTTTCTTCATGAACTTACTCATTTTCCTTGCTAGTTGAGCCATCTCGGATTCACTATCATCAGAGGAGCTTTCTTCCTTTGCCTTGAAAGCTATGTTCTTTTTCTCCTTGAAGATCTTTCCTTCTTTATCGGCTTTCCTCTTCATGGTAATCTCATAAGTCATGAGTGACCCTATGAGTTCTTCAACCGGCATCTTCTTGACATCTTTCGCTTCTTGGATTGCCGTCACCTTTGGTGCCCAAGAGCTTGGTAGGACCCAAAGAATTTTCTTCACCATTGTTTCTGCTGAAACATCATCACCAAGGGACTTTCTCCCATTGCAAACATCAGTAAAACGAGTAAACATTTCAGTGATTGACTCGTGTGGGTGCATTGTGAAACTCTCAAAGTCTTGACGATACATATCTAACCTAGTGTCTTTGACTTTGTTAGTGCCCTCATGGGTTACTTTCAAAAGTTTCCAAATTTCGTGTGAGGTGGTGCAAGTAGAAATACGATTAAACTCATTACGGTCTAACCCACAATTAAGAGCATTCATGGCTTTGCCATCAAGCTCAAAATTGGCAATGTCTTCGGGGGTCCATTTAGATTCATCCTTACTACAAATAGTGTAGCCTTGCATAACAATTCTATATATAGGATAGCCAATACTTCTAAGAAAAGTAATCATTCGTGTTTTCCAATATGTGTAATCGGTTCCATCGAAGTATGGAGCCCGAGTCATGGAATACCCTTCGGGTGCTTGTGAGAAAGAAGCCATCACTATGGATTTTTCGTTTGTAACCGGTTAAGGTATTACACAAACGCTCCCTCTGATACCAAATGTTGGGTCGGAGGTGATGGCAAGAGGGGGGGTGAATTTCCTTTTTAAAATTAATTAACAATTTAAAACAAATTTAAATGCAGCGGAAAGTAAAATGGCAAGACACAATTGATAACGGAGTTCGGCTTTAAACTCAAGCCTACGTCTCCGCTCCCAACTCAACCGTTGGGAGATTTATACGACCGCTTGCTTTTTAATGGTTATAGCATGAAACCCACTAGCCGTTTTAAGGTAGGCTAGATCACCTTCTTACAGCTTGCTTTTTTATTATGGTTGTAGCAAGAAACCCAAATTGAAAGAAGGAAGAAAAGGGTGGTTTGTTTTAATACAAACCCAATTAAGAACTAAACAATTGAAGTAAATAAGTTAGAACAAACTAGAGGAAGCCTTGAGAGCCAAGAGGTGAGTGTAGTTGATGTAGAGGCAGCCCAAGCTTCAAGGATGGCAATTGGATCTCAAGTGGCCTTTGAGAATTATCGTAGGAGCCTCAAATGATCAAAATAGCTTTGGTATGCTTCGGTATATGATCAGTGGTCTTCCCGGCATCCATGGATGTCTATTTATAGGAGACATACTCCCAAATACTTCAATATGGCCGTTGGAGGGATTTCGGAGCCATTGGGGATCAAGTAGACAAGTCTGGTCAAGCTCCAACGGCTAGTTTGACTTTGCTTACCGGCTGACCGGTGCTTGTCCACCGGCTGGCCGGTGCCTTGGAAGGTGGAGAGTGCTTCTGCCCAGAAGCCACCGGCTGGCCGGTGAGAAGGCCACCGGCTGGCCGGTGGTGAGACAGTAGGTCTCACTATTTGAAGGAGTTCCACCGGCTGGCCGGTGAGGAGGCCACCGGCTGGCTGGTGGTCTGGATAGAAGGCATGCCATTCTGTCTGGACCCACCGGTTGGCCGGTGGCCAGACACCGGCTCACCGGTGGCACCTGGCAGAGGGAAAGGCCTTCTTCCTGGTCCACCGGCTGGCCGATGGGCTGGATCCGGCTGGCCGGTGCCCTTACCGGCTGGCCGGTGGTCTCACACCGGCTGGCCGGTGGACTTAAACAGTCCATTTTGAATTCTTCTTGGGCCAGCTTCTAGGCACCCTATTTCCTATCATCAAAAACACTTGAAACAATATTAGATCACGATGAGAGTGATTGTGATCATTAAAATCCAAGAGAGTGGGGTACAACATATTTTTGGGTATGATTTTATATTGTTAAACTCATGTTATCATACAATTATTCTAATAATATTCTCACTTATTTTTTTTTATGAATATCTATTATATTTACCCTTTTTGAGCATCTAATCACACCCTTTATTATGTTTCCCTTCCACATGTTATACAAAAGGTTTTTAAGTATTTTATTACTAATAGTGGTCATTTTTTGAAGAACATAATTGGAAATTATGTAGGTAAATTATGTACTATATGTTTATGTATCTATGTTTACAAATACACTAAACATTTTAAGTTATGAAAATTATTTCTTATATATAATGTATATTTCAGAAAATTATATGTTTTATTTATGAGTGAAATGATTAGGATACTGTATTCTTATATTAAATAGTTTTGAATTTTCATAAATACTATTAATCAATAATATAACTTGAGTAAGTGATTTTTATATCAATGATTTTATAAATTAATCATTCAATGGGTTCCAATCATTTCCTATAAACCCTTGGTAAAATAATACAATAAAATAATGGTTTTTGAATGGGTGATGTTGGTGGCGTGCCATTGGACTCATGAATCTCTCTAGGAATACATAGAAAGATTGTTTACTTACAGGTTTAATCTGATATGTATCTTCCCTCAATTGGTTATTATTAAATTTAGAGTAATTTTTAAATGAAATCCGTATGAAATTCATCATTAGTGGTAACCTCTTAAGTTTATTTGTTGTAGGGCCAGACCTTGGATAATAATTCAAGGGAGAATGAAAACGCCTTACATCTAACCAAATTTTCTAAAACCCAACTATATTTGAATTTACTATAAAAATTACTAAATTCTCATAGGTTTCAGTTATGATACTCCCTTTCCATGCCATAAAACATTATTATAATTTTGAATATTCCAGTTCTAAATTTAATGTCATCTTAGTTGTTGGGGTTTTCATGGAGATTATTATCAGTGAAGTTGGGGGAATATAACTCTCCAAGTGTCATATAAAGATGATATTTATTTCCATCCATGTTTTCACTAACTATCGTAATTATTGGATATCAAATATAGGAGGGTGGGAAATTTATTAATTTGATTAATGAAAAATAATTTTCCTTTTCTTAGTGATATTTAGGGTCATCATTATTTCCAGTATAGTCTATTTAGCATATAGATCAAAACTGGTGAGGTGACATAAACTCAAACTGCTCATGTGTGGAAATGATTTTCAAAAACAAACTAATAGAATTGTAGTAACACTGGACACCCCCATAAATGAGGCCAAGTCAATGTGACACATATCTCAAGGCCCTCATAAAATAAATTTATAAACCCAAGTTTAATGCAGTAGTAGTTGTAGTATGGTTTTCTCTGAAGAGGACTGTGATTTGGGTGTGCTTTACATTTTATGAGGTTTGGTGTGTGTTTCCAAAAATTTACGAATTTGGTTAAATATGAAATTCAATTGTTTTAAGAATTGGTTTTAAAAATAATGTCCTATATTTGGTTATACATTTCCTCACTTACCAAATCATAATTCCAATTTACTCCCCTACCCTCTCCCCCATATAATCTGTGGTATCCTTAATTTATCACCCTCACCTAGTACTTTTGGATTAATTATAGGGATGAAATAATAACAACAATATATAATATCACCAACCTATGTGATTCAAAATATTCAACCACCCATAGATTATCCCACTGCACATGATTGTAAAGAGTGGAGAGAACCAAAGTTGTCTGTGCAAGAAAAATAAATAAGATGCACTGAATAATTTTAAATACATATAATTAGATAAAGTATCATAATTATTAAAGCAATCTAGAGTGATGAATAAAATAGATTATAAATTAAAATTTATAATTCATTAAGTGTGTATGGGGAATATCCTCTAGTCAACTTCTAATTGTTTTGTGCTCCATCAATGGGCAATTAATATAAAAATAAATGAAAATATGAAACATTAATTTGTCATCTCTATATAGTATTTTCAATGTATTCCTCTTCCTTTGAGTGAATAGACTAAATTGTAGAGTACAACTAGAAGACTCATGCTTCCTTTATCATCACCATAGTTCATGTGTTCAGCACGAGCCTCCTCTTCCATTAGTAAATTGCTAAAATTAATTTCCAAATTCCTTCTTCCCTAATTTATCATACAATCATAGCTTGAGGATTGTGATTGGGCATCATAAATCCTCCATCTTCATTGACATATGTGATATCTATTTTCATATTCATTTGGATGACCATCATGTGGATATCCTTAAAGCTTCTTCCTTTATTAGATTGAGAATAGAGAATTGAGGTGTTTTTATTTTATGTAATAAAATGAAATTTTTGGAATTATGGGATTTTAATCCCATAGTAAAACATTTTCTTAAATCCCTGATTGACCAAATGAAGCAAAGCCATCGTTGATCAGTTTTCACATGTTTTCAATTAAAGATCATGGTTGGTTGTTTAGTTGATTGAGCCCTTATAGTCATTGGATCAACCATACAAACTCATATTTAATTCTCCTATTCTATCATGGATGGTATCAATATGTGATATCTTCATACCCTTTCTGAATTTCATCATTGTAGTTTGTTCTATTTTCATGGTCAATTAAACAAAATTCAAACCTGGGTTCAACATATAGCATATTGGTCCTGCAGTTGATGGGAATGTTCAAGTGGTTTATCAAGTCCTTTTTACAGTCACTTTAGTCTATAGTTTTGTAGCTTGAAGACTTTACTGGATATGCATGCATGGTCGATTGTATATTTAGATGGCATGGTCAATCATATGTACGGTCACTTTTAATGAATGATCACTTTCCTTTTCCATTTTTTTAATCTAGAACTACACCTAATTAAAATATAATATCTTCAATGTCGGATTTGTTCCAGTTCCTTCAAATAATCAATTATGACTATTATAATTTGATTAATGATCTTTTTCACTATGAAAATCAAGAAATAAACTAATATTAGGATTCAAAATTAAACCTAATAAAGGAATAAAACCATTTAAATTCATGTTTTAATCTATTTATCAATGATGTTTATATTTTATATAATTTTCAAAAATACATGATTTTCCTTGGTTTTAGATTAATTATGGGGTCAAAATATAATGAAAACAAAAAAAATCAATATATTTCATACATCATTAGTTGGAACTAAATTAGAAAATGATTCTACGATTTCTACTGATGGATATGTCATATTAATGACATATTCAGTCTTTGTGGAATGTGTTATGGCTGTTTAAATCAACACCTATAATATACTATCTAACAAACATGATGAGAGACAAAATATTCAAGAGGTCAAGATACCCACTATAATTTGTTGAAGTGTTAACCTATTCAACTATTGTTACCTCATTTGATGGTGAAATTGTGTTATCAACTGATTGTGGTACATCCACTAGTGGAGTCTTAGGACCAAAATGTATTTCTGATCTAAAATTGTCCTGACCATCACCACAGAGGAAATAACGTGTAAACTAGAATTAGTTTTAATTAACTACTAAAGTGGTGAAAAAAATAATATAGAGACATGTTGAATGTAGTGAATCTCAATGATGAATGTTTGACTACATTATCACTATACAAAATGTTCTCCTCTCTCAGTTCAGACCAAATATTTTATGATACATCCAAACTGAGGGTTGGATTAGGAATATCCTGGGATCCACATGTCACTGTTCCAACATATATCCAACTAGAAAGTAAAATAAATAAATTTTCAATAGTTATAACACCTATTCTATATAATATCATCCAATTTCTAAATATTTTATTGAATCTTCAAGAACATATAAAAGAATCTAAAAATATCTGGAAATAAATATAGCACGTACATACTGATTTTAGGAAGATATGATAATGATTTTAATGTAATATATGTCACTGGGAGGAAATACTAGTGAAGGAACTAAAAATACGTCCATGGTATTTTATATCACCATCTATATGTGCTTTATCTGGTTCAGAGAGACTTCCTTCGTAAACCTAGCACTAGAGAAAGAAACCAAGGTAATAACCATCCCTCCAAAAGTATATTTTTGGGACATGGTAGGGTATTGAGTCCCTTATGGATCTTATAAAGGTTACAGAAGAAGTTAATCATAATAACTATGATGAAATGTATGGTGAAAATGGTAAGGTGTCTTAACTTTTCCCTAGAAGATATTTTGTTATTATCAAAACCTCCACTACTCGAATTGAGACCCAAATGATTTAAAACTTATATTGAGGGAAATTACATGTTTTTTAATGTGTGGATTTCAACATCAAGTTTTCTAATGTATGATTCCACTTCAGGGGGTGTTCCTCATGGGAGAGGCTTGTAGGTTTTGGCATGTGATCATACCCCATCCAAGAAATATCAACCACATAATCTATATATCATGTCTCTTTGGTGGAATAATTTATCTTCATTGATTCCCATTCCATATAGGACTCTATATACCAATAATTAGCAAGGACCATAGGATGTGTGGTCATCCTTTTCCTTGAGGGTGGATCATCAAAATTATTTACCTATTTCTTTAAAATTGTGACCACAGGAGGTTTTCTCATTTTAAACATCTTAATTGGATACCCCACCTTTTTGGATGCTCCCTATCTTCCCTAACCTCATGCTAGAAGACCCTTGAATTGAGGCACTTAGTCAGCTAGTTTCCCATCATGATATGATAAAATGCACGAGTCAAAATATTTTAACATAAACCTAATAACGACATTGACCAACGAGAGCATTACACTGACACCCATCTCCTCCCAGGTCAGTTTCATCTATAATTAGAATAAAACTAGAGGATATCTATTTTCATTAATTTTATAGAGAGTGTTAAGGAACGTCTTCTATATTCTATGGAATTTCAAACCAAATATTAAAGGTACACACCCTTTACAGATGGCCTCCCTATAAATTATAGCTTCCATCAAAACCTCTCTCAAGGATATCATATATTCATTTACTTCATGGATTTGAATTAAATCACTGGGGATAATTCTATTTGTGGTGTCATATGATGTGATGATAAACTAATTTTTGCGGATTTATCTTGATGCCTATTGTCTCATTCATTCAGTGTTTTTAGCCCCAAATCAAAGATATTTTAGAGGTATGTTTTGAATTAGGAACCCAGGAATGTATGTTCATGAATGAATTTATAACCCATTATATAATAAATGATCTAACCCCACATTACATGAAAGAGAATAATGATCGGTAATGGTTCTTTCCCCCTATTGATGTGTTCGCGCTATCAGTATAATTTAGAAAAATACTAGAATCTCCAAGCTAATTTGTTTGTCACCAACCATCTACATTGTCATCTCAAAATTATTTTACCTTATTCATGGTACATGAATCATATTTGGAGGAGGTAGCCAGAAATATAAATCAAAAGGTATGTTACTAGGTAGACTAACTAATCGATATCGGGGGACATCTCCCAACCCTAGTTAGTGTAGTGACCTTCCGTTAACATTGGCAAGTATACACTAGGAAGCCCATGAGTCTTTTGGGTTAGTTAATTCTTGGGACTCCTCATTTTAGCCTCCAACTCATTTATCATGCATAATAAATTTTCTCAGACTCTAAAACGGATTTTTAGGCGTGTTATGGTATTCACCCATATAAAATCATGCCAACAAGAGCATCTCCCTTAAATAATATTGATCCTATATACATTATACCATGTAGTGGTTGGAGGAATTAACTCATTGTATACTTCCCCAGGTACTATAGTTCTATAGGTCATCTATGTTGGATCGAATAGTTGATATAAAAGTCTATTAGATGGAACAATACAAGAGGGGGGGTGAATTGTAGGTTTAAAAACCTTTGAGTTTTAGTAACAAAGAGATTAGTTTAAAAGATCTTAAACTAACACAAATACAAACACCTACAATTGTATTGAAAGTAAAAGGTAAGATATATTGTAATACTATTGTAAAGTAAAACAATTGTATTCAAGATGAACACAATAATCAGAGTAATACAAATATGATTGATTCTACCTTAAAGCGTATAGAACCAATTGATACAATATGTAATAGAACAATTGTAATTGAAACAATTACAATTGAATATGTAAAAGAAGAAAGGAAACAATACAATCCCTTTCTAAAACAAACAGCGGAAATGTAAAAGTAATACAATTCTTTTAACCCAAAGAGAAGGGTTATCCTTTCACCTAGGATAAAAGGTCTGTCTCACCAACACCTTGGTGAGCCCTCGATACGATTATCGGCTTGTCTGTCTGCCTATCCCTGGCAGCCCTCGATACGATGATCGGCTCGTCTGTCTGCCTATCCCCGGCAGCCCTCGATACGATGATCGGCTCGTCTGTCTGCCTATCCCCGGCAGCCCTCGATTTTGTAGGTAATCGGCACCTCTGTCTTTCAATCACTTGAAAGCCCTCGATACGATGATCGGACGCACAAAGCTTGATGAGAGAAGTCAGAGTCTCTCTCTCTAGAATCTTCGTAGTTCACAATCTCTTTATTCAATCTCTTTGCTCATCGTTGTCTTCTCAGCTTCAAATGACCTCCTATTTATAGGCCTCGGGTTCCAACGGTCATATTGCCTCCAACGGTCATCTTGAAACAGAAAGCACGACATCGTTTTGATTAGTATATAACTAACTCAACGACATCGTTTTGTTAGGACAAGAGATATATAGAAAAGTAAAACATGAGTATGATTCATATGCAGAGAGAGTATTTTTGACAAAGTACCAAAACAAATAATGATTATCTGAATAGTAGTTAGTACGATACGATCGACAGAGTCAGTACGATACGTTTGACAGAGTCAGTACGATACGTTTGACAGAGTCAGTACGATACGTTTTGGTCGATACGATCAACATCGTACGATACGATAAACATAATAAAAGACAATTTGTTATTTTACAAACATATGATATAATACATTCGAGATTTCCAAAACAAGACAGAATATATTTGTGATTTCCAAAACACGATGTAAAAGCCAAAAGAGGACTTTTGACTTAACAATCTCCCCCTTTTTGGAAAGCACAAACACACGAAGTAAATAAAACAAGAAATACTTATCTCCCCCTGAGTTATTGAAAACTCTTCTGAATAAGAATTTGAATACAACTAACTCCCCCTTAGGTATTGACTTTCCTAAGGATTGTATTCATAGATTTTCCTTAAGAGCATTGTATTGCATTCTCCCCCTTTGTAAAAACAAACTTTGTAAATATTCTCCCCCTTTGTGATTTACAAAAAGAAAGGAGTATTCTCGAATTGTCTGAAAGGATTAGTAAAGTAAAACAAGACAATTGGATAAAAGAAAGAATTATAAGAGTTATTACAACACAAAGTTTCAAAAGAAACAAATACAACAATCATTTCTCTCTTTCCTTCTCCTTCTTTATCAGCTCATGAAGCACGGCTTTCATCTTCTTGATCTCCTTCTTGTCTTCAGAAATTGATTCACCCTGAGTTTTGAGAAGCTCCTGTTGATCCGCAAAAATCTGATCTTGATTTTTGATGGTTTCCTCCTGAACTCTGATTACCTCTTCAAGGGTATCAATTCTGCTTTGCAAAGTTTTGTTGTCCTTAGACAATTCAGAATTTTGTTTCTTCAGAAACACCATTTCATCTTTGAAAGATGAAACCTTCGAAACTTCTGATTGGAAAACATTCATCCTTTCTTGCAAGTCTTTTACTGAAGGAACATCGGTTCTTTGAGAAGATAAAAGATTCAGCCTTTCAACCGTTTCTTTATCAAGCTTATTGAAAGCAATTGCAAGATCATTTGAAAGTCTCCTTATATCTTCAATAGCAACTTCATGGTCATTGATTGAGCTCTCTGTTTTGTACGACCACTTAGTCATCTTATTACATGCCTTCCTGTGAACAACTGAGCTTTCAGAAAGAACTTTCAAATCGGCTTCTACAGACAAGACTTTCTTCCTTAACTCTTTCACGGATCCAAACTTCTTTCTCTGATTTTCAGTAATAAAGTCAATCTTTCCTTCCAGCCTTGGAAAATAAGGAATAGTTTTCTCCATTCTCCTCAAAACATGAACAATGTAATCACTCTTTTTGAGAGAGATTGTGTGCTCTGAATCAGTATCATCATCGTACGATTCTAGTTCATGTGATTTGCTTGATTCAACAACTAGCTGTTTGCCTTTCGCCTTTTCTTTCTGTTTTCCATCATCCACTTTATCACTGATGACAACAACTTTGTCAGAATGAGAAGATTGAGCATCATTCTTTTCTTTCGATGACATCCTGTCCGGTGATCTTTCCTGATCGGCATGAGAAGTTTGTTGAACACCTTCGCTCAGCTTTTGAACCGATTCCTCTCTACCTTTCTTAGAGCTTTGAAGAAATTCTAAAAGAAAATCTCCTTCTTCTTCTTCCACTTCTTCCATCACTTGTTTCCCTTTCTCTTTCTCAGACTGACTTTGTACGATGGGCTCTTGATGTACTTCCATTGTTAATTGAGCACTTGCATCTTCAACAGCTTTCAAGACTTTAGAAATATCAAAGTCCTGAGCCTTTCTTTTCAACAGAGTCTTCTTTTTCTTTTCAGCTTGAAGGGTTTCTTCTACCCTTATCCTTTCTGCAAAGGCTTCAGCAGGGTCAAGTCCAAACTTTGGATCACCCTCTTTTCTCTGTTCCTTGTCCTTTCTCCACTTTGCCACAACTTCTTTACTATACTTCGGCTTCTTCTTCGGCTTTGAACTAGTCTGTGGATCAGACTTTCGAGTAACACCGGCCGATTGATTATCCTTGGCTGGCATCGGTGCCGATTGATTTTCAGGCACTTCAGCTTCTACATCTCTGACAAAAAGTTTTGAATTTGAATCAAAACAAACATTCAGCTTTTTCATCGTACTCTTATTAATCAAAGATGGCCATAAATCCATAGGTTCTCCTTTCAAAGGAATATTACAGAACTTCATACTCTCAAGAATGAATTTCGTGAGGATGGCTGGATACATTATTATCTGGGATTTAATCCCTCCTTTCTTGACATTCTTGATCGTCTCAAAAATATATCCCATGAGATTCACCTTTCTCATATTCACAAGGTAGTCAAGCATAAAGACATCAGAAACTTTAAGGGTTTCTCTATCCCCTTTCCTTGGAACAAGGAAACCTTTCATCCATAGAGTTACAAACCTATTGTCCGGTGAAAGATGATAAACTTTTCTCTTTCCCTCATTAACAACAAACAAAGACTTTTCAGCATTTTCTCTATTGAAAGTACCAACTTCCTCTGGAAGTTTATGAGATGGACAGAATGCATCACCTTCTATAGAAACATTTAGAAAATGCGCCGCTTGTTTCACAGACATAGATAACTTCCTATCGTACACAGCGAAGTTAATATTCATATCCTTGTCAAAAGAAACGGTTTTGTAGAATTGACACACTTCATCAAACAGAACTGGATCTTGACTATCAGGCTTTTCCACACAGAGATGTTCCCATCCTTGAAACAAAATAATCCTCTTGATTGTAGAATCGTACGCATCAAAGAATTCTCGTGATACTAACCTTTCTCTGTGAAAGTCTTTCTCTGTAAAGGTCTTTGAAGACATATCAGCGGGAGTGTTGGCAGAAGACTGAGACATAAAGATGATGCCGATTGAGAAGATCGTACGATTGAATATAGCCGGTTGAGCAGAGCTTCGCCTCAAATCTTGGATAACCGATGTGGGTTTGGGAAGGGGAGGGGGTATTTATAGGCAATAAAGAGATGACTGTTGATCTTCTACGGTCAGGATTAAAGAAAAAGCAGATCAACGGTTAGAAATAAATAATTAAAAAAAAATAAAAGAATACCTGTCGAAGATCGTAAGGTGATTGCTGGTTTTGGTGACATTACGATAGAAAACAATCTCAATACTATCATCGGTCGATTCAAAAATTATTTGAATGGTACGATGGAAAAGAATTTCAATACTATCATCGGTCGATTCAAAAATTATTTGAATGGTACGATGGAAAAGAATTTCAATACTATCATCGGTCGATTCAAAAATTATTTGAATGGTACGATGGAAAAGAATTTCAATACTATCATCGGTCGATTCAAAAATTATTTGAATGGTACGATGGAAAAGAATTTCAATAGTATCATCGGTCGATTCAAAAAATTATTGAAAGGTACGATGGAAAAGAATTTCAATACGATAAACAGAAAAATTGAAATGGTCAATACGATAAACAGAAATATTGAAATAGTCAATACGATAAACAGAAATATTGAAATAGTCAATACGATAAACAGAAATATTAACATATAGAGTAAATATTTAAGGATCAGAAACATAAAGACATAAAGACATGTCCTCCCCCTTTCTACGAGGAGTTTCTTACTATTAGGAGAGATGTAAAACAGGAAGTAGATATGAATGATTATTTTAATGTAATCATTCCTAGCTTCTGTTTTATAAATTCAAATCTATCGGAAGGTAAGGGTTTTGTAAAAATGTCAGCAAGTTGTTCTTGTGTTCCGATGAATTGTAAAACAATATCTCCTTTTTGTGTGTGATCCCTAAGAAAGTGATGCCTAACATCTATGTGTTTTGCACGAGAGTGATGTGCTGGGTTTTTACTAAGAGCTATGGCACTTGTATTATCACAAAGAATTTGAGTTTTGGAGAAACTCAAACCATAGTCAGTGAGTGTGTGCTGCATCCACAATACTTGAGCACAGCAACTTCCAGCTGCTACATATTCAGCTTCAGCAGTGGAGAGTGCTACTGAGTGTTGTTTCTTATTGGTACACTTCTGATTTTCCTGAAAAAGAAACAATTAGATTTTCGGAATCCAAACTTGTTTGGATCCAGAAGGATTAGATAAAAGAATTTTAGGAATCCACATTTGTTTTGCAAAGTGAGCTTTATGAAATCCTAAGGATTGAGTTTTGTTAAGAGAACAATCTCTTCTCCAATGTCCACCACATTGACACTTGGAACAGAAAATGGTTTTTTGAGGAACAAAATAGTTATTACTAAAAACAGGTTTGGAATAAGTATAACCAAGACCAGAACGATTTCTCAATGATCTAATTTGAGAATACATCCTATCAAAGTTTTCTTTTCCATGAGTGAAGTTTGACAAACACTTTTTCAAGGATAAAATCTCTGACTTTAGTTTTAAAACCAAATTCTTGTTTTCTAAAACATTTGAATTTGAACTAGAGTTAGATTCTAAAATATCTTTCTTTGAAATAGCAGTTTCAAGATCCTTAGAAAGTTTATCCTTTTCAGATTTGACTTTCTCAAGGGTTTTCAGAATACTTTCAAAATCAGCAGTTTTCTCATCAAGATCTTTAGAAAGATCTGATACCTCTTTAGTCAAAACAGAAATTCTAGAATTTGCTTTTTCGAATCTCTTTTTGAGTTTAGAATTTTCATTTTCAAGTAACTTAGCAAATCTAGAAACTTCTTCAAAAGAAGGTAATGTATCATCTTCTGATGATGAGGGTTCATCATTTGAAGATTCATAATATCTATTATCAGCATAATTTGCATTTAAAGAGACATTTGTAACAGCTTCAGCATTATGTACCTTAGCCATGAGACAATGATTTTCAATTGGTAGTCTGGCTAGAAGTCCAATATTCCTTTGTCCTGACGTCTCATTATCTGAAGAATCATCTGAGGAATCACTACCACTTGCACTCCATGTATCGTTAGCTTTCAAGACCTTCTTTGTCTTATAAAACTTTTTCTTGTTTCTTTCAGAGTGTTTCTCTTTTCTATCTCTCCTCTTTAGTAAAGGACAATCAGGCCTTATATGTCCTGCTTTCTTGCACTCATAACAAGTTACCTCAGAATCTTTCCTATCTTTCCTGTCTTTCTTTTTGAATCTATATTGAAAATCTTTCTTTCCAACAATCTTGTTCATCCTCCGAGCAAGATTAGCTAACTCATTATCTGAAAGATTACATTCACTTGAATCAGATACAACTTTCTTGGATTTAGACCTCGTAACCCTTTCAGGTGTTTTGGCTTTAGATGCAAAAGCTACACTTCCATTCCCATTCTTCTTCTTATTGAAATCAGCATCTCTCTTCATTCTTGTCTCATGCTGTAGAAGAGTTCCAAAGAGTTCATCAAGAGTAATCTGGGAAACTTTTCTATTTTCATCAATAGCTGTTCTTTTTGACTCCCATTCATTTGGCATGATATCTATAATCTTGTCAACAAGAGCTTCATCATCAAGACCCTTTTCTCCCATAGATTGTAAGCTGTTGACGATTGTCATAAACCTTTGTTGCACTTTACATACTGGCTCTCCATAAGGAAAAACAAAACCATGATACTCTGCTCGAAGCATTGCTCTCCTTGTTTCTATAACTTTGGATGTACCAAAATGAGTGACTTCTAATTTCTTCCAAATACAGTTGGCTGCTTCACATGAAGATATCTGACTATATATATTCCTGGTCATAGAGCATAATAAAGTATTGCGTACCTTGTAATTCAGTTGATATTCTTGCTTCTCTTGATTGGTAAAAGTACTAACTTCTTTGTCAGGTATTTTGTAACCTCCAGTAAGCATAATAAAATTGTCTACACCAGTATTGATGACGAAAGTCTTCATACGATCTCTCCAATATTCGTAATCATTCCCATCAAAGATTGGTGGTCTAGAAGGATTCAGATTATCTATTGATCCGATATTCATTCCTGCCATCTATAACAAAAACAACTTTTCCACTCCACACGTTAGTGTAGTAAGTATTTAAGATAAGAAATAGAGCTAGTAATACAAATCAGTGGAAAACCTCCTTTGATACCAATTGTTGGATCGAATAGTTGATATAAAAGTCTATTAGATGGAACAATACAAGAGGGGGGGTGAATTGTAGGTTTAAAAACCTTTGAGTTTTAGTAACAAAGAGATTAGTTTAAAAGATCTTAAACTAACACAAATACAAACACCTACAATTGTATTGAAAGTAAAAGGTAAGATATATTGTAATACTATTGTAAAGTAAAACAATTGTATTCAAGATGAACACAATAATCAGAGTAATACAAATATGATTGATTCTACCTTAAAGCGTATAGAACCAATTGATACAATATGTAATAGAACAATTGTAATTGAAACAATTACAATTGAATATGTAAAAGAAGAAAGGAAACAATACAATCCCTTTCTAAAACAAACAGCGGAAATGTAAAAGTAATACAATTCTTTTAACCCAAAGAGAAGGGTTATCCTTTCACCTAGGATAAAAGGTCTGTCTCACCAACACCTTGGTGAGCCCTCGATACGATTATCGGCTTGTCTGTCTGCCTATCCCTGGCAGCCCTCGATACGATGATCGGCTCGTCTGTCTGCCTATCCCCGGCAGCCCTCGATACGATGATCGGCTCGTCTGTCTGCCTATCCCCGGCAGCCCTCGATTTTGTAGGTAATCGGCACCTCTGTCTTTCAATCACTTGAAAGCCCTCGATACGATGATCGGACGCACAAAGCTTGATGAGAGAAGTCAGAGTCTCTCTCTCTAGAATCTTCGTAGTTCACAATCTCTTTATTCAATCTCTTTGCTCATCGTTGTCTTCTCAGCTTCAAATGACCTCCTATTTATAGGCCTCGGGTTCCAACGGTCATATTGCCTCCAACGGTCATCTTGAAACAGAAAGCACGACATCGTTTTGATTAGTATATAACTAACTCAACGACATCGTTTTGTTAGGACAAGAGATATATAGAAAAGTAAAACATGAGTATGATTCATATGCAGAGAGAGTATTTTTGACAAAGTACCAAAACAAATAATGATTATCTGAATAGTAGTTAGTACGATACGATCGACAGAGTCAGTACGATACGTTTGACAGAGTCAGTACGATACGTTTGACAGAGTCAGTACGATACGTTTTGGTCGATACGATCAACATCGTACGATACGATAAACATAATAAAAGACAATTTGTTATTTTACAAACATATGATATAATACATTCGAGATTTCCAAAACAAGACAGAATATATTTGTGATTTCCAAAACACGATGTAAAAGCCAAAAGAGGACTTTTGACTTAACAATCTATATATCCTAAGGGATTACTTAATCTTCTTTATACTCCATATGTAAGGCATTCATGTCCAATATCCAACTACTGATCATATTTGGGATGATATGCCTATTATGATGGTAAAAAAATGATAAACCTTAATATATTTATTCAACCCCTCTAATATGATATCATGATCACACTCTATTCAGATTTATTAAACCCAAAAGGACCATCACCATTCCATAAAAAAATAACCTATATAGTAGATATCTCAACTCAATTAATAGTATATCCTCTAGTCTTTCATTGATTTCTTTATCATACACCCATAGTTATTTAGGTTCAACTCAAGTATGTTCTTTTATTCATTCATATTGATGGGATTATATATTAGGTAGTGACCCTATGAGTGGTATAACACATTGATAAAATTCCCAATCAGTGAATTTGATTTAATTTTTATAACTTATTGACAATCAATCCATCGTTTTATTTTATTACTTGCTCAAGGTGTGGGGATGGATGTACCACATAGTAGTTGGAACTCATATACATGTAATATATCTAATGATGAATAAACTCTAAGACCCACTACCTTGAGAATAGAAAGAAATTGGTTACATAGATAAACAAGATGGAATTTTGAATCCCTAACATTATCAATTATTTCATTCAACCATAGGGTAATGGATCAATCACGATGTTTTAGATTATTCTCTATGAAGAATCAAGAGAGTCATCGTCATATGAAATAAATCAACTATTAAAATGAAAAATTCGTTATTTTCCTGTAATTATTATGATAATGGTGAACCTTGTAGATACTAAATAATTAGTGGATCATTTATGGAAGCTTTTGTAAAGTAAAAGATTCACATAGGGTATATGTTTTTACTTCAACTCATTCATGCAAGTAGTTTTTTTATATAATATAATTAGTTTTTTGGAGCTCATTTTTTATGGTATTTTGTGAATAGAATACATTCTTGAAACATGATTCATGCACCAATAAAATAGTTCATGAAGATACAATTCCCTAAAATTCATTTTCAATGTAAGGAATTGGTCTTTCTCTTTGACTTATAAAGGGTTGACCTCTAAAAGTAGCATAAGGAACCTATTTAGTCTACCTTACTTTCTTATAATTATAACCTCTTCATGATAATAGAATCAAATTAAAAGGGATAATTTATTGATTCCCATAATGTATTGACTATTGATGTAAAGATAAGTACGAGATCAAAATTGAAATAATATATCTCACGAAAAAGGATCATTTGTGAAAGTAAGATCGTTATTAATCACATAGGACGTTCATGGTTGGTAAATCATTCATGGAAATATGGATTAATTCATTTTTAATTTAAATAAATTTGATGGTCGATGAATTAATCATGGTAATAATGCCTTGTTCCCTCACACTCGCAAATAAAGTTCCCATATTGAAAATCTTTTGGTGTGACAGGTCATATTTCCTTGAAGAACACAAACTCCCTTTGCAGAAGACATCCATTAGTCTCGTATTCAAGTAATATCATTGAACCTTTAGGATCCCTTCATTGTATTTGGAATCTAAACGAATTAAATTGGATTTTTTTACATGAAGTGTTTTCTTTTTTTATAAGAGTATTTCTGACAAGAATGGGTTTCCATGTTTGGTTATGGGAAATGAATTTAAGTGATATTAATATTGGAATTGTTGATTAAGAGACGATTGGTCATGTGGAAGACGTATGGTTGTAATCTGAAGCTTATGATCATATCATAAAGGATACTACATGGTCATGAAAATGGATTAAGATGGTTAAAGGTATTATGGATAAGGTATAGGTGGGCCATAGCTTAGCTCATTGAATGTTATGTTGATGCTTCTCAACACTAGTAATACAATACAATAGTCAGTAGGCATTTTGAGGGTGTTGGAGAAATCTAGGTGGGGCTACACCCATGGTTAATGGTGAGTTATGAAAAAAATGAAAAAACATTTTTTCTGACGGTCATGTGTGGTGAGAAATGGACACACATTATAAACCATGTTGTATTTGTAGTTGTGGTGAAATGGAGTAATTATTATACAATATGGACATAGACAATATCATTTTGGGAAAGGTCATGATTTGAATAATGTACTATGATGATGGAATGTGGTGGAAGAAGCCAACACAGGATTGACCATTCTGATGGTGTATGTTTTGGTGATTCTGATGTTTCCATGTGAAGCATAAGAAATCCCAAAATGGTCACAGTGGTGTCTGAAGGTGGTCATGGTCAAAAAGTAGATTATTGGGCCAAAATATTAAGTGTTAGAAAGAAACTACCATGGTGCAAGTGGTTGTGGTTAATAGGTGGAGAAGCATGAAAATAATGGAAAGAGGAAGGCACACATTTCTATTGTGTTTGGATTTTTATAAAGAAAATAGACAAAGATTCTACACCAGGCCATGGTGAAAGGCATGTAGAAAGGTGAAACACATATCCTTGGAGAAATCCCTATCATGATGCATGAACATATAATCAATTTTTCAATAATCATGGGTCACATTTGTAATGCACCGACCCTAGTTACCAAGATTCAGTGCATTATTACATAAAATTTGCATGATTACAAGGAATCAAGTCCCGAAATACCGATCAGTTTAACAATCTTGGAAAATATATAACATACATGAACGTTACATTACACATTAAAAAATAAAACACAACATTAATGATCCTTTTATAATTCCATCAATCCCTTAGCTTAACCCTGCTTATCAATCATAATACACATCTTGTAATCCTGAGAAAATTAAAACAGATAAAGGGGCGAGCTCAGATGCTCATTAAAGATAACAATATAGCTGAAACATTCATAAATAAGAATAAACATTTAAGGCAATGTATTTGAAAAAAATAAAATAATTTTAAACATAAACTTTATAAAAACATGGAAATGATACAATAAAATAATTCCATTTAATTATTTACATGGATATTCTACTAGTTGAATAACGACATGAAATATCAATATCCACTTTCATAATGATGGAATGCATAATGCTAGACTTCATAACCACGTAGTCAGGCCCTTATGCCAAGACTACAAATAAGATTTTGTCAAGAACTTGTTCCAAGACACTAGTTTGTCTCATGAGACCTACTGATGCATCAAGGAGCTATAATGAGCTCCACCCGTCACTTACTATGTCAAATGTATTCCTCATATGAAAAGGTTTAAACATAACATAAAAATTCATATTAAAAATAGAATACGAAATGTAAATACATTATCCATAAACCATGAATGGTATAAAAATAACACATCTGCATTCAAACAAATCAAAAAAACCTTCAATACAATATGGATGATTTGTATCATAATTAATCAACTTCCAACAAGTTTAAAATCCATCAAAGGAAGTTGACATAGATGAAAATTATTTGTAAAACTCTTTGAGAGAAATATCTCTTTTTCATGAAAACATTTTAAAGTCCCACAATTTAAAAAGGAACACATTTAATGAAAATTTTGAATCAATGTGTCCCATACCACTTTGAAACTCTTCAATGGAATTAATATTTTAAAATTCATGTCCATATAAATAAATCCTTAAAACCATTTTGAAAACATGAACATTAAAGAGAACAATTTATAAGAATAAATATTTAAAACATTTAAAAAGATGTTTTAGTAAAAATTACCATAAAAATAATCCATTTGAAAACTCTTTTATGAATTAAAATCATGGATATTAAATATTTCTCAGCAGATACTTACGTAAAAACAACCACATATAATAAATAGATTGTGAAATTAACCCTTACTTTGCACTTTCTTTTAGTCGAGGGTATGTTTAACCTCTTGTATGAGAACTGTAGTATGTTATTAAATTATACCAGAACCATATTGATATTTATGATATCATAAATTATACATTTATGACTGTATACTACCCATTTATTAATAATTTCCATGATAAATTAATATATTGGGTAATAATCGCTTTCTTTATCATAAGTGTTTTAACTTGTTACACTTGATTGTATAACTTAGATCCAAATTTAAATACAAACAGAATATAATACATGATTTATATATCATATATATTTAGAATATAAATATGTATAATAGACATATATATTAAATGGAAAACACCGTTTATGGAGACGGTAGTCCATACATATGCATAAACGTTGTTTCCATTTTCATATCGTATTGAACGGAACTAAGTGAATAAGATATATGTAAGTACATATATATATGATATATAAATCATGTAAGTATATATATATATGAAATGAATCTCATCACGTCGTGGAGACAGTAATCCATACGTACACATAAGCGACAATATCATTATATTGATCGCAAAATAGTATGTAATTGGATGTTATATCATATATACAGAATAATTTACATGTTATATTTATTATTTACATCATTTATACTCATTATTATACCCATACAAATAATTAAGTGTCTGAATAACAAACTACACCACAACGTGGAGACGGTAATCCGTATGCACGCACGTATGGTGACTTTGACATTTACAGGACGGATAGAATAATGAATATGGTTGTACCATTTATATAATAAAATCAAAGTATATATAAGATACTGGAGTTATTATTATATAATGTAAACAACAAATAAAGAGGATGTGGAAGAAGAAAAAACTTGAAAGATGTGATTAAATATTTACCTCTTTTTCAAGATCTTCCTTTTGATTTAATCAAAAGGGCTCCCTAGGTTGGATTTATGACTAAATTATGTCCTCTAAGATTAAGGGAGGAGTTTTTGGAGGATATTTGGGTAGGTTTTGGCCCATTCAAATGGCTTTGGAGGAATGGAAATAAGATAAGGTTATGTTCCCTTTTATAAGAGAGGTGAGGGTCACTTTAGGAAAAGTTCGAAATATTATTTTATAATAACATACTTTTTGGTTTATAATGGCTTAAAAATTAATTATTTAAAGGATAAGGTGGGTATGGGTATAAAACGTCTCAAACAATTGGTTTTTGACAAGTTTAGGTTACCATTTTAACAATATCTTTTAGATTTAACTCTTAGTTAAATAGTTTAACTTTTACCGTGTCTTCTGGTATTCTTACACTATATGGTTAATAAACATAATCTAAACTTCCAAGAGAACCTAAATTAGTTCATTAATGACATATATAATATTATTTAAATATTTTGGTCCAACCTTAGTTATTTAGGATTATTATATCCACCGATAATATATTATTTGTTTTAAAAACTATTTTATGTCAATTTTTCCTTTATTTGGTATTTGTTTTTTTGTAAAAATCATAACAGCATGATTACTTCGAAAAAAATAGATTGAATCAACCCTATAATGTCATATTAACCTTTAATTTTTTTTTTAATTCATCAAAATCCTCAAATTAAATTTATTTGGGTATATATAATGTCAATTATTTTAAACATTCATTAATACAGTAATTATTGCATCATCATTGTGTCATAAATAAATTTAATTATATAATGTCTAAAAATTATAAATAAAATACCATTATGTAGGAAATATTTTTATCATTATAATGAATATTTTTAGTATAATATATATTTTTTTTATCCCTATATTAAAAATGGTTTAGTTATTAATCTTTGAATTTAACTTTTTTAACTCTTCTTTAAATAAAATGATAATAAAAGTCCTAATCTGACCCACGTGGACAAAAAAGGTTCATATTTTTTTCCTAAGTTTGTTTTTGGTCGAATTATAGTCATCTAATAGAATTAGGACATGTTTTAGGGTAATAATAATATCATTTTTATCCTTAATTACCATATTTACTTTTAACCATGGTAAATAAAAGTAAAAAGTTACTATACACCAAAAATTATTTTCATATTATTGAACCACATTTTACATAATGATTTTAACCATGTCTCTAAGATTTTATATATTCAACTAATAGAGATGGTAAAATTTTGTTTTATGCAAATTTACAAATGCTCTTAGGAGGAGGGTAAAAGTCGGTAAAAAGTTCAACAAAGTTTTTATATATCTAAACTTATTAAAAAATGACTCCAATGAATTATATTGAACTTTTATAGGTATTATATTACTATTTTATCCTAAAATAAATTTAAATAAAATAAATAATTATTTAAATAAAATGATGGTTTTAACCAATAACTCAGTGTTTTTCACTATTCATCAAAAATTGAAAGTTTTTTGAAAAATACCTAAATTTCACCCTAAGAAAATTTTGATATTCTGAATTAAAAAATTAATCCCATTTTATCAAATTCAAAACATAAAAGTTTCATTTATTAATTTAAAATTAATTTTCATTGTCAAAAGAAAAAAGCATGTTTTTATGAAATAATTACTAACAAAAGATTGAAACTTGTTTATGTTCAATTTCAAAGTGAAATTATTTCCAATGAATAAAATTGGATTAAATGGTAAAAATATAATCTATTTATACTTAAAAACCACTAAAAAGTATAATTTAACACTACAAATTATTTTGATTAAAAAAGTTTTTTTCAGTTAGAATGTAGTATTTTCACTATTCACCTAAATATGAAAGTTATCAGAAAAACAACAAAAATTTATTGAAACTAAATTATTATGTCCTGATTCTAAAGAAGAATTTTATTTTTAGAAATTTAATATATAAAAGTTTCAAATATTGGATTTAAAAAGGGTTCTCCATTAAAAGGTGGGAAAATTACATTTTTTTTAAAAAATAATTCTTTTATCTGAAAAAATGAATTTGTTTTTTCATTATGTCTCGGAAACTCATAATATAGATTATAAAATTATAATGATTGTATAAAGTTCAAAATTTAGTTAATATTATTCATATCCTCTTTTGAACGGCTAGTTTGGTATGTCGTGGTGCACTATAACTCGGTGTTGCGTGTAGTGGAAGTTATGGAATTACTTTGAAGAAATAATGTACTATGAAATCTTGGGGTGTTACATTCTTCCCTCATTCAATAAATTGTTTCCTCACTATTTAAAATTGTTCTCCAAAAATATATGGTTGAAAATAGGAAGTACAATTATGGGAAAACCCACTTTGGAAATTTGGTTAATAAAATTTTGTCTTCATAAGAGGAAAAATATATATATATATATATATATACATGACAACTACAGTTTCATCATTCAACTAATTCCTACCAAAAACTCATATCTATGTCTAAAATATTTCAAAAAATATATTCTATTTATCCTAATCGTATAGGGTTTCAAAAATAATGAATTTATATTTAATTTGTCAGACTATTTAGAAAAACTAAATTATACAAACCAGTACATCACGTAATCCAGTCATAGGTGGCACACCCTTGTCACTCTTTGGTTGTGGGTTCAAGACTCATGGCCTTTTAGGATGTGACTAGTTGTCGCCCAACCTTTGGGTTGTACTTTTTATAACAATCCAAAAATAACCTTCATAATATTATCCAATTTCAAACTTAATCCATTCAAACATTTATACTTATCCAAAATAATTCTATCCAATCTCTCAGTCCAAAATTTATAAGGAAGTTAAACACAATGAAGATCCTTTTTTCAAATTAATAACATGTGAACGCCTTCATCATGTATTCATTTAAAACACTTCAACATCCTGAAATACCATGAAACCTTGTTGATTACATTCATGATCCCTTATTCCTTATAGAATACTGGATATACTCCTTCTATCCAAAAATGTTTTAAACTACAACAATGATGGAATATAAAAATCATTAATCAGTTTCAAGGAAGTCAAGAATATCCAATATAATTTATCCAAATCAACCATCTCTTATTCCAAAATCACTACCTCATTATCAAGACTATATTAAGGATTACCTTTCCTTCAACCATGTATTTTCCAAAAATGTAGCATACTATTAAGTAACTTTTCCTTGAACCATATAATCTCAAATCCTCAATAAAATTGTACTGCAGTAAAATCCTTATTTTTCTCCACAATTTATATAACCAATATACTTTTGATACAACACTCAAATGAAATAATTCTATAATAACAACATAAGAACACTAGTCATTCCTCTTCATCTGAGGTAGTATCATAACCTTATTATTATCCAATAACATCATTTGCGGTATACTCTTACGATTGGGAAATTGATTCACCTAGTGTCTTAATGCCTTTCAGATGAATAATTTTACATTTGAAAACTTTTTCTTACTCTTGAAATCATGTACTTGGTGTCCTTTTTCTCCATAATTATAAAAAACTCCCATTCCCTTCAAGAATTTACCAAGGTTATTCTTTCTATAGTTATCACATATGGGAAAATCATTCTTTCCTCTCTTCTCTTTATCCATATTTCTTTCTTTCATCCTTTTCCACTATTGCTTCCCTTCAAATCCATAGGACTCAGAGAATTATTTACTTATCTTATTAACACATGATACTATTTCTGCATATGATGAGAATATGTGGGAGATTCTTTCCCTTTTAAATATTGTCTTAATACCATAAAAGATATTATCCTTATTAATCTTTCGATCATGTGTATTGATGGAATTATCATTCATTCTACAAGGAGCCATTTTTAAACAATGGAATACACTAGGTTTGTGAATCACAATTCATAATTCCAAACTTGAAAAATACCTAACATAAATTGAACAGTTTATGGATATAATCCATAATCATAAAAATGTTTTCTTTAAGGAAGTATTTACTCCTCAATATTTCATAATGGATTGTAATGAAAATGTGAAATTTTTTAAACATGTCCCCCGGGAGTGTCGTAACCAACAGTGCAAAAATGCCCGTTATCATGCATCAGTTCTCGTTCGAGTCTATCTAGAAGAATTTCTTTCATATTTTAACCATAGGTACATCTATTCCAGAGCTGCCTCTACCTGATCGTATCGAGACAGGGATGTATTGCTTGGAAAACTCACAAAATCTCTACAGTTCCAAAATTCTAGGAAGTTCTTCTATACTAATCCTCAAAGTCGCTCTTAGGGTAATGTTCTCTGATCATTGTTTTACTAAATATATTTCCAAGGATATTGCTAAACTTAGACTAATACCAACTGTAATGCCCCAACCCTAGTTACCCAGATTCAGTGCATTATTACATAAAATTGGCATGGTTTAAAGGAATCAAGTCACAAAATACCGATCAGTTTAGCAGTCTTGGAAAAGAGATTACATACAAGAACATTACATTACACATTAGAAAATAAACCAAAACATAAATGACCCTTTTAGAATGCCATTAATCCTATATGTTAACAATGTTTATCAATCATAATACACTTCTTGCAATCTTGAGAAAATTAAAACATATAATGGGGTGTGCTCAGATGCTCAAAAAGGATAACAATATAGCAAAAACATTCATAAATAAGTATAATAATTTAAAAAAATATATAAGACTAAAATAAAAGCCTTTTAAAATTAATCTTTAGTATAATATTTAAAGGACAAAATTAAATAATGTCATTTACTTATTCGCATTGATATTCTACTAGTTTAATAATCACATGCAATATCAATAGCCACTTTCATAATGATGGAATGCATAATTCTAGACTTCATAACCACATAGTATGTGCCTTGTTCCAAGAAAACAAATATGATTTTTTCAAGGCCTTGTGCCAAGACACTAGTTTATCTCATGAGAGCTATTGATGCATCGAGGAGCTATAGCGGGCTCCACCCATCACTTACTAAGTCCAATGCATTCCTCATTAGAAAAGGTTTAAACATAACATAAATATTCGTATTAAAACTAGCATACGAAATGTAAATACTTTATCCACAAACCTTGAATGGAATAAAAATAACACATCCACAGTCAAAATTATCACAAAACCATCAATAAAATATGGATGATTTGTATCATAATAAATCAACTTCAAACAAGTTTGAAATCCATCAAAGGATGTTGACATAGATGAAAACTATTTGTAAAACTCATTGAGAGAAATATTTATTTTTCATGAAAAAATTTAAAAGTCACACAATTTAGAAAGGAAAACATTTAATGAAATTTTTGAATCAAATTTTACCATATCACTTATAAACTTTTCAAAGGAACTAACATTTTAAAAACATTAATGTTCATATAAATAAATCCTTGAAAACTTTTTTAAAACATGGACATTAATGAGAACGATTTAGAAAAATAAATATTTACAACATTTAAAATGATGTTTTAGTAAAAATCCCCATAACAATAATCCCCTTGAAAACACTTTTATGAAACATGTACATAGATAATAAATATTTCCCAGTAGATACATACGTAAAGACAACCTCAGATAATAAAGAGATTGTGAAATTAACCCTTACCTTGCACTTTCATTTAGTCAAGGGTATGTTTAACCTCAAGTATGAAGACCGTAGTATGTTATTAAATTATAAAAGAACCATATTAATATTTATTATATCATACATGATTCTTTTTTGAATTTATACTACCCATTTAATATTAATTTCCATGTTAAATTAACATTTCGGGAAATAATCGCTTTCTTTATCGTAGGTGTTTTAACTTGTTACACTTGATTGTATGACTTAGATAAAGATTTAAATACATCCAGAATATAAAATATTATTTATATATTATATATATTTAGAATATAAATATGTATAATAGACAAATATATGAAATAGAAAACATCGTTTATGGAGACAGTAGTTCGTACGTACGCATAATTGTTGTTTCGGTTTTCATATCGTATTGAACGGAACTAAGTGAATAAGATATATGTGAGTACATATACATATATATATATATCCAGTAGAATTATTATTTCATATATTTAATACTTATTATTGATATATATTTTATAATCATCATTGAATGGGAATGTGGAAATGAATCACATCACGCCGTGGAGACGGTAATCCGTACGTACGCATGAGTGATAATATAATTATAATGATGGTAAAATCGTATGTAATTGGATGGTATATCATATATATATAATTATTAACAGGTTATATTTATTATTTACATCATTTATACTCATTATTATACCCATCCAAATAATTAAGTGTTTCAATATCAAACTACCCCATGACGTGGAGACGGTAATCTGTATCTACGCACGTGTGGTAACATTGTCATTTATAGGATGGTTAGAATAATGAATATTGTTGTAAAATTTCTATAATAACATCATAGTATATATAATATACATGAGTTATTATTTTAGAATGGAAACAACAAATAAAGAGGAAGTGGATGAATAAAAGAACTTGGAAGAGGTGATGAAATATTTACCTCTTTTTCGGGTTCTTCCTTTTTATATGATCGAAAGGGATCCCAAAGTTGGCTTTATGAACAAATAAAGGACTATATGATGAATATAGGAATGTTAGGAGGATATTTAGGCAGGTTTTGGCCGAGCCAAATAGATTTAGAGGTGTGAAAGTAAGAGAAGGGGAAGTTCCCTTTTATAAGGGAGGTGGGGGTCACTTTAGGAAATGATGGAAATATTATTTTATTATAATATCATTTTTGGTTTATAATGGCTCAAAAATGAATTATCTAAAGGATAAGGTGTGGATGGGTCTAAAAACTCTCAACCAATAGGTTTTAGAAAATTTAAGGTTACCATTTTAACCATATCTTTTAGATTTAACTCTTAGTTAAATAGTTTAACTTTTACCGTGTCATTTTGTATTCATACACTATATTTTTAATAAACATACACTAAACATAGATGTGAACCTAAAGTGGTTCATTAATGACATATATAATATTATTTAATCCTTTTGGTTACACCTTAGATTTTTAGTAATATTATATCAACCAATAATATAGTATTGGTTTTAAAAACTATTTTTTGTCAATTTTTACATTATTTGGTATTTTTTTGTAAATATGATAACTACATGATTACATAAAAAATATTGCTTCAATAAACCCTAGAATTTAATATTAACCTATAAAATTATTTTAATTCATCAAAAGCCTCAAATTACATTTATTTTGGTATTTATAATATCAATTATTTTAATCATTCATTAATACGGTAATTACAGCATCATCATTGTGTCATAAATAAATTTAATTATTTAGTGTCTCAAAATTTTAAATAAAATACCATTATGTAGTAAAATGTTTTATATTTATAATGAATATTTATAGTCTAATTTATTTTCTGTGTAACCCTATATTAGAAATGGTTTAGTTATTAGACATTAAATTTTACTCTTTTAACTCTTCCTTAAATAAAATAATAATAAATGTCCTGATCTAATCCAAGTTGACCAAAGATGTTCATATTTTATTCCTAAGGTTGTGTTTGGTTGAATTATACTTATACAATAGAATTATGACATGTTTTAGGGTAATAATAATATCATGTTACCCTTAGTTACCCTATTCACTTTTAACCGCTGTAAATAAAAGTAAAAAGTTACTATTCACCAAAAATTATTTTCATCTTATTGAACCAAATTTAACTTACTAATATTAACCGTGTATCTCTGATTTTTTAAATTTAATTCACATATGTGGTAAAACTATGTTTTATGCAAATTTTCAAATGCTCCTAGGAGGTGGGTAAAAGATGGTAAAAAGTTTAATAAACTTTTTATATGTATAAACTTATTATAAAATGATTTCAATGAATAATATTGGACTTATATAGGTGTTATGTATCAATTTTTACCTAAAATAAATTTCAATAAAATAATTAATTATTTAAATAAAAAGTAGGTTTTAACAAATAACTTATTGTTTTTCATTATTCATCAAAAATTGAAAGTTTTGAGAAAAATACCAAAATTTCACCCTAAGATAATTTTGATATTTTTAATTTAAAAATTAGGTCTATTTTACAAAATTAAAAACATAGAAGTTTCATTTATTAATTTAAAATTAATTCTCGTTGTCTAAACAAAAAATAGTGTTTTTTAAAAATAATAACTAATAGAAGATTGATACTTGTTTATATTCAATTTCAAAGTGAAATCATTTCCAATGAATAAAATTGGATAAAATGTTAAACATATAATCTATTTATACTTAAAAACCATTAAAATTCATAATTTAAAAGTACAAATTATTTTTATTAAAAAAGTTGTTTTCATTTAAAATATAGTATTTTTCACTATTCACCCAAATATGAAAGTTATCCGAAAAAAAATTATTACAACTAAATTCTTAAGTCTCAATTCTAAATAAGAAGTTTATTTTGTAAAATTTAATATATAAAAGTTTCAAATATTGTATTTAAAAAGGGTTCGCCATTAAAAGGCGGTAAAATTGCATTTTTTTAAAATACATCTTTTATCTAAAAAATTGAATTTGTTGTTTCATTATGTATAAGAAACTCATAATATGGATTATAAAATTATAAGGATTATATAAAGTTCAAATTTTAGTTAATACTATTAATAAACTCTTTTGAATGGTTAGTATGGTAAGTCATGGTGCGCTTGAACTCAGTGTTGCGTGTAGTGAAAGTTATTGAATTTCATTAAATAGATAACATACAATGAAATCCTGGGGTGTTAATTTAATTTGTTTTGGAGGGTAGTTCCAATGGAAAATTTGGTGCATTTATTTGGAAAAAATTCACATTGAAAATGATTTACAACTATCATCCACAAAGAAGTCACTTTGGCTACAATTATTTAAATGACCATTGACATTTCCAGGAGGAGTTTTATGGGAAAATTAAATTTTCTAATTACTTTTAAATATGTGGAATTTATTTTTGCATGAGGAATCCTATTAAGAAACTAATATCATGAAATCCAAATGATGATAATAGTCATATTATCTATGTATATATTTCACATTCAGAATACAAGAAGAGATAGTGACCTAAGTAGTATATTGAATTTCTACATAAATTTTTATTGGATATAAGAATTCTCTGTGAGGGGATTGAATATTAAATAATGATTTGAAATCCATTGAATATTTTTCAAGTAAATGTAGTGATATAATTATTTATATAAAACTGAGAGTCATTATATAATTATTCATGAATGAAGAAGTGTTATAGAAAGAGAGGTTTCACATATTGTGAAGGATAAAACCATATTGACTAGAATAGAGAATTAACCTATTTTTAAATATTCATTAAATGATTTTGTTAACTGATTTACATGTCCATAAAAATTGTGTGGAACCTTCTCAGAGCTATGTGTAATGGAAGAGTAAGAATATGGCACTGATCCTTGGTTGGATGTAAGTCGATGCTAAACATTGTATGAGATTGATACAACTAAAGGAGTGGCCTAGATTGAACCATTTTAAGGGGAGTGACCACAATGAATATTTCTGAGATCAATACATGATTTTTGGGCACATAAAATAATTTATGAATGCTCCTTGTATGTATCCCAGTGAGGGTGAATCAAGTAAATTTTCATATTCCAATTTACATTAAGTATTCATGAAAAAAGAGATAATGTGACAAAAATAATATTATTTAAAAAATAAAAACTTGTGAAAATCAAGGTTTCTATTTCAAGACAAATTTAGGGAAAGTGGTTAATTTAAACGAATAATTTTTTTAATTGGAAATGATATTTCATACCCCGATTCACTCGTGTATTCTCACTCTAATAACATATTGAGGGAATAAAAAGTTTTATCAAAGGGATTGGTTTATTATTACTGGATTATTAAATACTATAACTTAATATAAATTTATTAAAGAAAAATTTAATTTTAATTAAAGATTATTTCATTTGATGGAAGAATTTTGAAGAATGGAAAAACGATTTCATTAGTTTCATGGAATATCCTATTAATGTTCTTAGAGAATGTGTTGTTGATAGAATTGTTTTCATAATATATCATGGAGTTATCATTTAAATTAAAAATATGATAATTCATAATATATTATTTAGTAAATGAGTTATTAAAGGATGATCTTGTGGAATATGTGTGAATAAGGTAACTCAATGCAAGTTCTCCAAAGACATGTGGCTGTAATAAGAATATTTTTTTTTTGAAAATATGAATGTAAAAGTGAGATTTTCTATATAATTAAAGGTAAGAATAAGAAAAAAAGAATAACTCCTCCAACAATATATGTTCTCCAACCTAGATAATTTCTATATATAATATTAAAATTGATTCTAACCTTCTAATTGAAGAACGATGTAGTGTTTCAGACTCTATTTTAGAGATAAACTGAAAATGTGATAAGAAGGAAAAAATATCATGTTGTTATTCTAATAGGTTATAATGTAACAAAAAATATTTTAAATATTAATTCATATATAAAGTGTACTACAAAATAGTTTATGTTCTATTCCTAGAATACAAGAGATTGAAAAGGGATGAAGTGGTCTCTAATTTTAGCATGATGGAAATGTGAAAAAATATAAAAGAAAAAAAGTTACATGATTAAAGATATTTCCTAATAGATCAAGAAACAAATGTACAAGTAGAATAAGTTAATGTATGGAATCATTAAATTAGAGACTCAACATGATGAATGGTTACAATCAGAAAAATATTCCGCTTCATTATTGAAGGAAATGGTTACTGATTTGAAGAAGAAGGATGGGAAGATAAGAGACATGGAGGATATGATAAATGACTCAAAAGATAATATGAATATACTTAAATTTTCTATCTCAACTTATTTTATACAGAAAAGTAATCCAAATCATAAATCTTTATGAAAAGAGTTATTCTATGAATAATCTAGAGGTCTGGTTCAAAGAAATAATGAATCACAAAATTGATTCTATTAAGGATGTTTTTGGTAGATCATGAGTATATTTTTAAATATAATGATCCAAAAGATGTGAAAAGAAATCATGTTACACCTATATCTAAATCAATGATATACCAAATGAGATATTACTCTTATGGTAAGTGATTCATTTGTTTTAAAATATAATAACATCGAATGGTATTTCAATTTGTGGAATACATGTAAGGGTAAATATGTCATACAAAGATACTTTAATCCTGTGATTTTCATGGAGAATTATTATACTAAAAAAATCATATCAATAAATAAAATTGGTTCAATTCATTGGATAAGGAAAATTAGCCTCAATAAGGATGTACTAAGCCTCTAGATGTGTATACCCACAGAAAATCTCTTCGAAGAAAAGAAAGGTAATATCGATGAAAAAAAGAGGTTTTTTCTTCTCTAAATATATTGGAAGATAATTTGATGTTGACTTCGCCAAGGAAGATGTACTATAATATGGAACTCATGGCCATCAAGGAAGGAATTTTATAAAAGTGGTTCCACCACAAAAATCAAATGATGAAGATAAAATATATAATAAATTTGGAGGTGAGACCCACATATGATGCAACATAAGAAGTTACCTTTTCAAGTGTGATAGATTTTTTAATTGTGGAGAAGAATAAAAAAAGGGAGGTTGAAAATGCTTATATCCCTGATGTGAAGTGTGGAAGTCGTATCATGCATGGTAAATCCTTCAGTAATAGGTCATTTATTATGATTAAAAGTGAAAATTAAAAATTTAAAGATATGATTTCATTCCATTCCAAAAATCTAAAAAAGGGAAAATAAAATATAGAAGGTGATAGATTGGTTCTTATTGACCTACCTTATTCCTCAACTTGAGGAATATTGAGGCACCCTTCTCCCCATATTCTTTTTTAAACAATTTGTGAATTGTTGTATAATTAAGGGATGATGTGATCCATGGTGTGATTTTCTAAAAAATCACCTTTAATTAAAGATTGTAATGAATTGAAAGGAATAGAGTTAAAGTGCAATAATTTTTTAAAATTGAAATTCTCCGAAAACTATTTGTTTCATATTTTTAACTAGTGGGACCAATTACTTCATCAAGAGGAATGACTCTCACACAAAATTCTTTAATACATTTTCACTAACCATTTGGTTTGAATTGATATAGATCACTAGTTATGTTAGTAAATGAAAAATCTAATGGTACTTGTGGTTTCTTCAGTATTCATGAGTAACATGGATAGCCTTGTTGTTTCACATAAAAAATACTCATTTACTACACTGATCTTATGAATAGTAGACTTAGTAGATAAATTTACATTTCAAGGAACAAGTGGTAAATTCGCTCTATAAATATCATGATAAAAAAGAAGAAACATATGGGGTTTTGATTAATTAATATTATAAGAGATGAGTAATCCCTCAATGAAATAGAAGAAAGAGGGAGAGTTGAAATTTCACATATTTTCATCCCAAAATCTAAAAGTGGGGAAGATGGTGAAATTAATAAATATGACCCCATTCAAAAATGGGGAGTATGTAATCTAAAATTAAATACCAACAATTCAATATAAAATTAAATCCTTTTTAATTTAATTACAAAGATGGGAGAGAAAGAAGTGAAATGGAATCATGTCATCAATGAAAAAAGTAAGAGATTGTTAAGAATCCAAATTGTTTGAATTGGTTTTTTTATATTGTGTTTTGTATTTTTTTGAAAAATAGGATTATTGACAATAATAAGTAGAAAAGGTGAGTTTTTCACAACAAGATTAATTCATATTTTTATTAATATTTTTGAATAATAGGTTATTGGTGAAGTGCTAGAGGCTGGGTGATAATGCAAAGGTGATGAAAATTTATTCAAGGATACTACATGGTCAAGAGAAGGTCCAAATAAATTTGAAGACATGTTAGGGAATGTAGAGGTGTGTAATTCCTTATCTAAATGCATGATATTTTTAAGATTATCAACACAGACAAGATTATTCCCTAGTTAGTGGGTGTGGTGAATCTGTTATAGAAATTCAAGCATGACTATACCAATAGTTAGGGGTCTGTTTAGAATACAATTCCCAAAAATATGCATATTGATGGTCATGAGGAGTGCAACATGGACACACTTATTACACTATGGTGTAGTATTGATCATGGTGAAATAGAAGAGTTCCTTTGAAAAATGATCAAGGGAAATAAGGCATGAATGGCCCTAAGGCCTTCTTTTTTATTTTATTAGAGATAATCACCCTTTTATGGGTTGAAGGGGAACCCATACATGGCCCGTAGGCCTAAGGCACAAGGCCCGACATGACTCATAATACATGACCCGAAGGCCCAGAGGCATACCATGCCCAATACATGGCCCGTAGGCCCATCCCACTAGAACTACCCCTCCCCGGCTTCTGCATCATTGATTGCCTTTAGCTCCCCACCTGCATTGTATATCGGCTAGCATAGCCCCGTACAAATATGCATGGTTCCGGGTCCCGATGGTTGTTTCCATACCCTCTCATTCTTCCAATCTTGTTAGCTCATCTTCTGGTGACTGCTACTAGTGCTCTAATCCTCATATTGGGCCTTCTCTGTGTGAACTGGGCTACTTCATGGTCTCCAATAGCTTGAAGGCCCTGTGGCTCGAAGGCATTTTGATGGCCTGACGGCCCTGAGACCCGTAGGCCCAAACTGGTGGCCCAAAGGCCCAAATCAAGTGAATAGTCTGGCTGCTACAGTACCGAACAGTGCCTGCTATAGTACCTTCTATAGTACTACTACATTACTGCTACAATACTACTACAGTTACTTCTAAAGTACTGCTACAGTACCCTGGAAATTCGCCTCCACCCGGTTTTGAACCTGGGTCTCTTGGATGCCAAGCAGGAGCCCTTACCACTCAGCTATGGGCTCGTTGGATTCAAGGGAAATAATGATATAGTGATGTATATGGTATGAAGAATGTAGTACATTGAAGTCCTAGAGTAAATGAAATCCAACATTGGATACCCCACACCCATGGTGAAAGCAGTAGTACTGGTGACGTTTCCATCTATAACATGGCGAAGCCCAAAACTGGTGTGGTGGTTTCTAAAAGTGTTCATGGTCGAAAAGTGGAGTGTAAATCCAAAATAGTTAGAGGTATGAGGCCACCCCATGGTGGAAGTGGTCATGGTTTATAATTGGAGTTTTAAGGAAAAAATGGACAGATATTGGAGACAATTACTATTGTATTTGGGGTTTTGTTGGAAAAACAACAACAAAATTTCACAAGTCCATGGTGTAAGGTTTTTTGATGGGTGATATGAAAATATTGTGATGAATATCTCTAGAGAATTATAAACTAGTATTAAATTTTTCTATAATCATGGTACAAGTTTTTATCCCTTTATTCAAGTAGATTTGTATGTATATTGTATAAATGATATTAAGGAATTTATTTGAAAAAAAATTCACACTGTGAATGTGTTACAATAATCATCCATGAAGAAGTATATTTTTCTATATTATGTAGATGACCGTGGAAGTCTCATGGAGTATTTTCATGAGAAAATTAAATGGCCTAATTACATAGAAATAGGTGTAACATTATTTGGTATGATATCTCTTATTTATAATGGAATACTTTGAGGGTAGAATCTCGAGAAGAAAGGGAGTCTCTATTTATATATTTCACATCCATATGAATAGAAAAGACAGAGACCCAAGTAGAGTATTGAATATTTGAATATTTATGTAGAATATAGAATACTTTAGTGTGATGGGTAGAATCTTGAATAGGTAGTTTTCATCCATTGAATAATTTTCCATGATAAGGTTGTGATTTATGTATTTAATTCAGTGGTATTTTTTTAAGAATTATTCTTGAAAGAAGAAGTGGTTCATAGAGGTTGCATTCATATATTGTAAAGGATATTCCCAAGTGGACATGAATATAAAATCTACATATATTTTAATATTTATTAAATGATGTTGTAAAGAGACCTATATGTATATAAACTATGTGTAGATCTTTACCATAGTGGTTATAAAAGTATAAGGAAGAAGATAGTAGTGAGTCAGCGACGATCCTTGGGAGAAAGTGGCATGACCTTAAACATTATATGGAATTGATCCTTGAAAAGGTGTGACCTGGCCCAAAAAATTAATATGTGAGTAACCCCTGTGAAGATTAGTGACCTAAATAGTGGATTTTTGTTCATGAAACAATGTTGATGCATTCTCCTTGGACATAGCCCTTTGAGGATGAACCATGTAACTCCTTGTTTACCTGTTTACATTATGTGTACATACCAAAATAGATTAATAAACCTAACGTATATCTGGAAAAATTATACAACAAGTTACCTACATGGTTGATAGATATTGATCTATTTAGGTAAACTAATGCATTTAACGAAATAAGTTATTAATTGGAAAATACATTCAATACCCAAATTCACCCCCTATAATCTCACTCAATGTCCTTATTGAGGGACTAACACATTTTCATGTACTCCCTTTTATCATAGAACTCATTATTTGGTAGCTGATGGGTCCACTATGCATTCATCATCTTCCTTCATGAATGGAAGTCATCCTTGATTGGATGAAATTATTCCATTATGGATGTATACACTTTGTGGCCGCATTGTTCTTATAAAACCATGTATTTTTGTAATTTCTCTTCTAAACATAATATTACACTATTCAAGAAGAAATAATAACTTTAGAGCTCCTTATTCTTTGGATATCGTCTTCTGGAAACATAATTTAACATCGAGAACTATGTCATTCATGATCAAATTAAAACCAAATTCAGGAAATATATTGTATGTTATCCATAAGATAAATATTATAGATCCGTACATTTATAAATCCATGAAATATCTTTTATAAGGAACTTTCATGAATCCCCCTTTATTAAGGGCGTCCAAAAATACCTCTTTGTGAAGGGGCTCCCATGAGAATTGTTTATAGAGGGTTTGGGTGTAAAATGATACAAAAGATAGTTTCAGACCATAATTTATGTGAGATATTTCCCAATTTGTGTAGCACATTAATGATATATGAACCAAGGGATCCTTAGAGTAATTGAAGACCTCTATATAATAGTCCTTGGTCACGAAGCATTTGGTCCATTTATATCCAATATACAAGACAACCCATTTAAGGGTAGCCATGTTTCTGTTGGATCATTTATTTCACCTAGGTCACTTACTAGGGTAGAATTAATCCAAATGAACTTCTTGACATCCTTTTTCCTAGTTCAAAATACCCCAAAGTGGACACTCTATAAATTATTCTTACAAAACCATTATAAATAGATGGAAAGGATTTTCAAATTAGTTTGTATCCCTCTGATCATATATTCCATTGATAAAATTAATATCTAGTTAAATTCTCCTTAATTGATAGGCATTGAAATTAATCATGATCGTATATTTTCTAGACGATATGGATTCTTATCATGAGGATATTTTCATAACCTTTCATAGATCGGTATTTCTATCATGACATAGAATGTTTTTAGTCAATCACTCATTTTGCCACTCATGAATTTAGAGACATTTGAAGAGAATCATATTAATTTTAAGACTTTAAATCGTATAGAGACCTTATCCTTTTCACATATTAATACATAATTAACCAACAATTACAAGACAGGGGTCATAAAGTCTAGTATCATAGGAAAATTAGGTGCATAATTAAACATCATGAAAACCAAAATAAAAAAACATTTAAATAATCTCCATTATGTGCCCCTATCATCCATTCATCTCTTACGTATTAATATGATAACATGGGGAATACATTAAAAAATTGATGAACTAAGGATCCAAGTAATGGAGTAAACATAGAATAAAACATAGAACATGGGTTAGAAGGCATAACATGATGACAAAAAAGGCATGAAACATGAATAAACATAAAGAATAATAACATTTATAACATGGTAACACATAATCATTGAATCATAGGAATGTCGAAACATCATATATCATGACACTAATGTAGAAACTCGGGTTTTTGGTCCTATCAGACTTTGGAATATTTCTAGGAATCATTCCAGAGCTAGGCGTGAAGACGGCGTGCGATTCCGAGGCCCGGTGTGCCCGGAATTAATTTTATAAAAATATTAAGTATTTTTATACTATGCATGTGGGGGGTGTGATATCTCCTAAACGGTAGCTCATAACGGAAATCTGATGGCACGGTTGCATCCGGAACGTGTCGTTTACCCTAGGAGGGGTGTAAACATTGCAGGCGCGGGCCTGCGGTGAGAAACGCCACCAGGTGCGTTTTCGTAAATAAGTAGCGAAGTTAGTGTGTGAGCATCGGATTGAATAACTTCTGAACAGAGTTTCAGATCACAAATCAGAGTCCGTCGTTATGTTCATAACGGCACGTTTACCCTAGGGGTGACCTTACCTTTGTCTGCATCGGGTGTCGGGACGGAGGCGAGTTGGCGGGGGAGAGTTAAATGAGTTGTTTTTAAAAAAAAATAAAACATAATCAATCTCCCCCTCCCATGAATCCTCCAACGTGCAGCGGGCGTCCTCCCCTCTCCCCTCCTCCGTTCTTCGCCAATTCAAGCTCCGGGAATCTGTTTTCAGCGCCGATCGTCAGCAGATCGAGCTTCAGCGCGTCGCAGGCGTGGTTCTGCACCCGAAGCTTCGGCGATCCGCCAACAGGTAGGCGGTTTGAGTTTTAAAATACCAGACCCCATTTATGTGTTGTTTTTCTTCAAATCGTCATAATGTTTGTGTAGTTCAGGTCCCGAGCTTTCCGAAACTTTTTTCGGATCTGAATTTGAAGCACCGGGGTGCTCCCGGTGGCTCCCGGAAGTTTTCCGGGGAAAACCCGGTTTTCCGGTGAGACCCGCGGCAGCCATGGTGGAATCCGGCGAGTTCTCCAGTGGTGCGGTGGCGGCGCGGTGGTTTCCGTCTCCGGCACAGCGGAGTCCGGTGGCGGCAAAGTGGTTTCCGGCGACCCTGCGGTGGTCCAGCCAGATTGTTCCGGAGGTTCTTTAAACCCCCGTAACTCGCAAACCGTAACTCCGATTTGTGAGCCATTTTGCGGCGACGTGTTCCTTGTGTCGAGACGGACCTTTTTAACTCACTTTGAGAATTTTATGGTTCGGGATCGTGGCCCGGGAGTTAGAAACGTCGTATAAAATAATAATATTTTATTATTTTATGACTTCGGGCCATTGTAACTTCTACCCGGAGCCTCCGAATGACGTGCCATCAGTGGCGTTGTGACCCTGATGGTACGATGGAATTTTTTGAGTTGGTTTGCGGTTGTTGGGACTGTGAATGGGGTGTGGGCCCCACGATGCCGGGTTTTGGTGTTTGCGGAGAAACGCAACTTTTGCACTAGGAGTCCGATTTCGGCGGATGAATAGTCGATCCTGTTTGTTTTTCCGAGAGGATCGCAATGGTGCGATCCATTCGGTGAGTTTTGGAATCCAGGTGTGGGCCCCACCCGAGCTGGCCTTCAGTGAATAGTACCTTTTTCACCGGGTGTCCGTTTTGGACGAGCGATTCGTTGATTCCGCTTGTTTTTCCGAGGGGATCGTCGTGGTACAGTCCACTCGATGAGTTTCAGGATCGTTGTGTGCGCCCCGCACGAGCTAGCTACGGTGAATAGTTCCTTTTCACCAGTGCTCCATTTCGGGCGAGTAAACAGCCTATCCTGCGTGTTATTCCGCGTGGAACGCGATGGGGGCCTTGGTTTTGGCCTAGGAGGTGCGCAGTGTGGCGTTGTGGCGGGTCGCTCGGGTTAGCGACGTTTGGACCAGTAGTGGTTGAGGGTTCTCCCTTGGTTCGTTCCTACGAGGGTTCGTGTGGCATCACAACCTTCGTATGGGTTTGCGATCCTCTCGATGGGATGTTTAAACTATTAGAGTTGTGGTATCCCTCCGGCGGGCCCGGAGTGGATCCTCTAGCATCTTTACCCTAGATCGGGTTCTTGGTATCGCTGTGACCGCTTATTTACGGGCGGCGATCCCCTATCTAGCAGGTTAACCCCGTAGGGTTTGTGGAATCATCGGAAATATGATCCCCTACGCGGTGGGCCGTGCTCAGTAGGGTTGTGGCATCGTCGGGTATACGATCCCCTACTCAGCATGTGGTTTATAGTAGGGTTACCGTATCGTTGGTTATGTGATCCCCTACTCAGTGCGTGGTTTCGGTAGGGTTACAGCATTGTCGGTTCGATCCCCTACATCGCGAGTTATACCAGATATGGTTCCGGTATCGTCGTGACCATCTTTATATGGACGATGATCCTCTATCTGAGTGTGGCGTTTCTGTCGAGCGCCAGATCGGGTTGTGGTATCCCCCAGCGGATCCTGGGTGTGATCCCCTATCTGTGAGAACTACGTATGCCAGATCGGGTTGTGGTATCCCCTAGAGGACCCTGGGAGTGATCCCCTATCTGTGAGCTACGTATACCGGAGTGGGTCTTGGTATCCCCTAGCGGACCCTAGAGGTGATCCCCTATCCGAGGAGTTTGGTGGTTATGGTGTTTCAGCGATGTTTCCTCAGTGATGTTATTCGACGAGCGTGGTCTCTCGGGTGAGCATCTGAGATGTTTGTTTGGAACCCGATGGAGTGTATCTCTCGGATGATTGTCATCTGGTATGACAGTGTTCGTGTGGTGTACTCTCCTGGTTGGGGGCAGTTGCTGGTGATGAGGTCGGTACCTCTTGTGGCTCGTGGCGCGAGCTGTGTATATCTGGATTGTTCAAGGTGTATGTATGGGCATACACCTGAGCTGAGCTGAGATGACTAGTTGTGTTTAGCCGAGGATGGTCACGAGATGGAGTTTCTCTCTCATCTGGGTTCCCTCTGGCTGGGTTGAGCGGACTGTTTCCTTTCAGTTGCTCCCTTGGGTTTTGGGTTTTTGGGGTGCCTACTGAGTATGTTTATACTCACACCTGCACGGGCTTTGCTGGCACATGTTTGTGTCTTGTGCAGACTACAGGCCATTCGACGGAGTCCCAGGATGACCCGGAGCAGGCAGAGCTGATTGAGCGAGACTGACCGGGGTGTTTTCCGGTGCGGTGCCGAGGGAGCTTTCCGGCGGTGTTTTTGGCAGCGTTCCCCTTCATCAGAGCAGGTTGTACGCGCTTTTGTATTTTACTTTTGGTGGGCCCTGTTTTTCCCTTTGTACTTTTTTTGTTTCTCTCTGGTTGTGGGATAGTGTATGCATGCATTTACTTTCCAGTTTCTATATCTCTGCACTGTTGCATGGAGGTGTTTGTGGGTGCGTGTGTACAGGTACCTTAGGCTAATGCCTCCCGTGTGTGTGATAGCCTACTCGGCGCTGGTCGCCAGCCCCTGTCCTATGGGAGGCGGGCTTGGGGAGTCGCGGCTCGAGCCCCGTTGGGTCGGGTCGTGACAGAGTGGTATCAGAGGAGGTTCCACCTTTGGGATCTCAGAGCATAGCTGGTCTAGCTGTGAGCTTGGTTTGGGTTGCATAGCGGCAGTGTTATGATGTTTTGAGATTCGGCTTTCAGGCCAGAGACTCCAGTGTTGGTGCGGCGGTCGACGTATCCATACACCAGGACTCTGATAACCTGCCTTTCGACTCGGGTCATTCGTACACTAGTCGCGGGGACATAATGGTACATGCATCATATAGGACTGGGTTTTTGGTTTTTTCCTTGTCCTTCTTGAGTCATCTCTCCAGATATACTCTTTGACTGCGGTGCGTCTTGAATGTATTTCAAGATTCCTCCACGATGACATCCAGCGAGGGTTCCGCAGCAGGATTGTGGTGATGACCTGCCCCGTGTAGTGGTTGTGGAGAAGGGCGTATGTTCTGAGGTTGCACCTCCAGGTGGTCTGCCAGTTGAGCCACCAACTGTCGAGCAGCTGGTTGTGTCGGTGGTGCAGGACGAGGTGGCGTGCAGGCTGAGTGCGCTGCCCGAGTTCTAGAGGCAGCGACCTCTGAGGTTCTGAGGTGATCCAGACCCCCAGGCAGGTGATGACTGACTTGAGGCAGTCACTCGAGTTTTCCGCCTAGTGAGGACACCTCCATATCAGATGGTGGTCCTAGCGGCGAGCCTTCTGCATGGTTCTGTCGGGCGATGGTGGAGTTTGGTGACGCAGTCCCATGACGAGGGGATGCTCATGTGGTCAGAGTTTGAGCAGCTTTTCAGGGAAGAGTTCTATCCGGTGATGCTGAGGTTAGTGCAGATCCAGGAGCATCTGCAGCTTCGAGAGGAGAGCATGACTATGTTGGAGTACTCAGCGAGGTTTACAGACCTGTCGCGCTACTCCCTAGATATGGTTCGAGACCCGTTCTTTAGGGCTCGGACCTTCGAGCAGGGCTTACGCAGGGACATCCGAGCAGGTTTGGTTTCCTTGTTCCTGCACACCTATGCTGGAGTGCTGGAACGAGCGTTGGTAGTTGAGAGTTTTCTGGCTGAGCAGATTCCCCCTGTTAGTGCTGGGCACTCGAGGGCTGGGACATTGTCAATCGGATCGGCATCTGGTAGCCGACGACAGACTCAGGGGTCTGGACGTGGCCGACATTTCAGGAGGCGACCCCAGGATGGAGGATCTAAGCCTCAGGGCTCACAGGGCTCGCAGGCTAGTTTTGGTCAGCCACTGGAGAGGCCGTGTTACACTTGCGACGGTTGGGGACATCTTGCTAGAGATTGTTCGACCCGACGTGTTGCTGAGAGGGAGCTGGTTGATGGACCGCCTTGGTAGAGGCTGTGTCTCGAGCAAGGAGGTTTGCAGGGCGGCGGACGTGGTGGCGGAGTTGGTGCAGCAGGATGAGGTGGTGGGCAGTATCAGTTGCCACCACCCCCACGCCCAGGTGGTCCACGCCAAGCTCAGGGTGCTAGTGGTCGAGGGCGAGGACAGCTGCATGCCCTGGAGGCAGTCGACCCAGAGGCACCGCGGATGGATAGAGGTACGCCTTGTGTCTTTTCTACTTACTACAGTAGTTTGATAGACATTGTTTAGTGGTACCCTCCTTTTTGTTGCTTGCTCGAGTTTTGTTCAGGGCATTGGTAAGACCATGTGTGGGTGTTGTTCTGCATGCTTCGAATGCATGAGGAAGAGGGATCCTTCCCCCACCGAGACGCATTTTTGTGACGCGATTAAAACCGTGTGGGCGAGTCAGTGCCGCCCAAAGCGGATAGTGTTGAGGTGTGGCGGATGAGTCCCTCTGACTTATACGTTTGGGCTTGAGTGTTTGTTGGTGAGCTCGCTGGTGTGTGAGACCCAGTTGAGAGTCTAGTCGCTTTCCTTGTGCTTAGAGCTTTTCGAGGACAAAAATTTCTATGGGGAGGAGGATGTATCTACTCGGGTTTTTGGTCCTGTCATACTTTGTAATATTTCTAGGAATCATTCCAGATCTAGGCGCGAAGACGGCGTGCGAGTCCGAGGCCCGGTGTGCCCGGAATAAATTTTATAAAAATATTAAGTATTTTTATACTATGCACGTGGTGGGGGTGTGATATCTCCTAAACGGTAGCACAGAATGGAAATCTGAAGGCACGGTTGCGTCCGTAATGTGTCGTTTACCCTAGGAGGGGTGTAATCTTTGCGGGCGCGGGCCTACGGTGAGAAACGCCACCAGGGGTGTTTTCGTAAATAACTAGCGAAGTTAGTGTGCAAGCGTCGGCTTGAATAACTTCTGAACGGAGTCTCGGATCGCAAATCTGAGTCCACCATTACATTCAGAATGGCGCGTTTACCCTAGGGGTGACCTTACCTTTGTCTGCATCAGGTGTCGGGACGGAGGCGAGTTGGCAGGGGAGAGTTAAATGAGTTGTTTTAAAAAAAAATTTAATACATAATCAATCTCCCCCTCCCATGAATCCTCCAATGCGCAGCGGACGTCCTCCCCTCTGCCCTCCTCCGTTCTTCGCCAATTCAAGCTCTGGGAGTCTGTTTTCAGTGCCGATTGTCAGCAGATCGAGCTTCAGCGCGTCGCAGGCGTCATTTTGCACCCGAAGCTTCGGCGATCCGCCAACAGGTAGTCGGTTTGAGTTTTAAAATCCTGGACCCCATTTATGTGTTGTTTTTCTTAAAATCTTCATAAGGTTTGTGTAGTTCGGGTCCTGATCTCTCCGAAACTTTTTTCGGATCTTAATTTGGAGCACCGGGGTGCTCCCGGTGGCTCCCGGAAGTTTTCCGGGGAAAACCCGGTTTTCCGACGAGACCCGCGGCGGCCATGGCGGAATCCGGCGAGTTCCGCGGCGGCGCAGCGGCGGCGTGGTTGTTTCCGGCTCTGGCACGGCGGAGTCCGGCGGCGACAAGGTGGTTTCGGCGACCCTGCGGTGGTCCGGCCAGATTGTTCCGGAGGTTCTTTAAACCCCAGTAACTCGCAAACCGTATCTCCGATTTGCGAGCCTTTTGCGGCGACGTGTTCCTTGTGTCGAGACAGACCTTTTTCACTCACTTTGAGAATTTTATGGTTCAGGATCGTGGCCCAGGAGGTAGAAAAGTCGTATAAAATAATAATATTTTATTATTTTACGACTTCGGGCCGTTGTAACTTCTTCCCGGAGCATCCGAATGACGTGCCATCAGTGGCATTGTGACCCTGATGGTACGTCGGAATTTTTTGAGTTGGTTTCCTGTTGTTGGGACTGTGAACGGGGTGCGGGCCCCACGATGTCGGGTTTTGGCATTTGCGGAGAAACGCAGCTTTTCCACCAGGAGTCCGATTTCGGCGGATGAATAGTCGATCCTGTGTGTTTTTCCGAGAGGATCGCAATGGTGCGATCCATTTGGTGATTTTCGGAATCCAGGCGTGGGCCCCACCTGAGCTGGCCTTCAGTGAATAGTACCTTTTCACCGGGTGTCCGTTTTGGACGAGCTAGTAGTCGATTCCGCTTGTTTTTTCGAGGGGATCGTCGTGGTACGGTCTGCTCGATGAGTTTCGGGATCGTTGTGTGGGCCCCGCACGAGCTAGCTATGATGAATAGTGCCTTTTTCACCGGTGCTCCGTTTCGGGCGAGTAAACAGCCTATCCTGCATGTTTTTCCGCGTGGAACGCGATGGTGGCCTCGGTTTTGGCCTAGGAGGTGCGCAATGTGGCGTTGTGGCGGGTCGCTCGGGTTAGCGACGTTTGGACCAGCAGTGGTTGAGGGTTTTCCCTTGGTTCGTTCCTACGAGGGTTCGTGTGGCATCACATCCTTCGTATGGGTTTGTGATCCTCTCGATGGGATGTTTAAACTGTTAGAGTTTTGGTATCCCTCCGGTGGGCCTGGAGTGGATCCTCTAGCATCTTTACCCTTGATCGGGTTCTTGGTATCGCTGTGACCGCTTATTTACGGGCGGCGATCCCCTATCTAGCAGGTTAACCCCGCAGGGTTTGTGGCATCATCGGAAATATGATCCCCTACACGGTGGGCCGTGCTCAGTAGGTTTGTGGCATCGTCGGATATACAATCCCCTACTCAACATGTGGCTTATAGTAGGGTTACGGTATCGTTGGTTATGTGATCCCCTACTCAGCGCGTGGTTTCGGTAGGGTTGCAGCATCGTCGGTTCGATCCCCTACATCGCGAGTTATACCAGATAGGGTTCCGGTATCATCGTGACCATCTTTATATGGACGATGATCCTTTATCTGAGTGTGGAGTTTCTGTCGAGCGCCAGATCAGGTTGTGGTATCCCCCAGCAGATCCTGGGTGTGATCCCCTATCTGTGAGAACTACGTATGCCAGATCGGGTTGTGGTATCCCCCAGAGGACCCTGGGAGTGATCCCCTATCTGTGAGCTACGTATACCAGAGTGGGTCTTGGTATCCCCTAGCGGACCCTAGCGGCGATCCCCTATCCGAGGAGTTTGGTGGTTATGGTGTTTCAGCGATGTTTCCTCAGTGATGTTATTCGACGAGCGTGGTCTCTCGGGTGAGCGTCTGAGATGTTTGTTTGGAACCTGATGGAGTGTATCTCTCGGATGAGTGTCATCTGTATGACAGTGTTCGTGTGGTGTACTCTCCTGGTTGGGGGTAGTTGTTGGTGAGGAGGTCGGTACCTCTTGTGGCTCGTGGCGCGAGCTGTGTATATCTGGATTGTTCAAGGTGTATGTATGGGCATACACCTGAGCTGAGCTGAGATGACTAGTTGTGTTTAGCCGAGGATGGTCACGATATGGAGTTTCTCTCTCATCTGGGTTCCCTCTGGCTGGGATGAGTGGACTGTTGCCTTTCAGTTGCTCCCTTGGGTTTTGGGTTTTTGGGGTGCCTACTGAGTATGTTTATACTCTCCCCTGCACGGGCTTTGCCCGCGCATGTTTGTGTCTTGTGCAGACCATAGGCCATTCGACGGAGTCCCAGGAGGACCTGGAGCAGGCAGAGCTGATTGAGCGAGACTGACCGGGGTGTTTGCTGGTGCGGTGTCAAGGGAGATTTTCGGCGGTGTTTGTGGCAGCGTTCCCCTTCTTCAGAGCAGGTTTGACGCGCTTTTGTATTTTACTTTTGGTGGGCCCTGTTTTGCCCTTTGTACTTTTGTTGTTGCTCTCTGGTTGTGGGATAGTGTATGCATGCATTTACTTTCCAGCTTCTATAACTCTGCACTGTTTCATGGAGGTGTTTGTGGGTGCGTGTGTACGGGTACCTTAGGCTAATGCCTCCCATGTGTGTGATAGCCTACTCGGCGCTGGTCGCCAGCCCCTGGCCTATGGGAGGCGGGCATGGGGGGTCGTGGCTCGAGCCCCGTTGGGTCGGGTCGTGACAACTAACATGAGTCAAGGCTTGTTTTTGAGACATGGTAGACAAAGTCCCATAAAGGAATCAGGTTCGCTCCATATCCCGACACGAGGTCTCATGAGACTAAAAATTATCCATTGAATTAGAGAACTATCTTGGTGCACCCATCATATCATGTTTATGAATATTTGTTTCACATGATTAATCATACAAAAGGGATAAAAAATAAATATAATGGTTACCCTTAGAAATAATTGGGTATCATAATCATGTCAAAAGGAATAAAACAACAAATATAATAAATGTGTCTATGAAAGATTTTATTTAAAACAAACATGGACATTAATAAGGGAAGTATGGAATATATCATCATATTTTATGCTAATATTAATATAAAACATGTAAAAAATAGTGTTTTGAAAAACTATAAATAAAACATTTTAGTGTAGCTTCTGGAAAAATATTAATGATTCTATTGAGTGGAAAAGAAAAAAATGGTAAAAAAGTAAAAATGAACCATGATAGTTTTTCCTGAGAAAATGGGTGATTTTATAAAAATAATTTTTTTAAAAACATATTACATATTGTACATAAAAATAGGTAAGAATTGAGGAAGTTTCTTTTAGATGGGTTTTCTTATCGAGATGAATTGAAAAGGGAACCTTTCTATAAAATATATTTCCCCAAAAAAGAAGTATTATCTGGTCTGGATAAATGATTTTGGAACATAAACGCATTTTATATAATAACTACACAAAAATAATGAATGTTTTTATTGTTAAAATGGAGAGAAAGAGTAACATGAATGGAAAAAATGGAGGTTCAGGTACAATCTCTTACCTTCAGTCTGAAACGGTTCTACACATGATATATATGTCCTAGATAATACAATTAAATATATTAATTATTTAATCATAAACATTTATAAATTTTTTTATTTATTATAATTTTATTATGTCCATTTATTATCCTTTTTATGCATCAATATATAATTTTATAATTTGGGAGTGTTCATTTCCTTGGTTTTTATGATCATTTTATTTATTTACTTGTATGGAAAATCATGAAAAGTATGGGTTATTATACATAATTAAAATTATATTATCTTAATGATATTAAATAAGTTTAATCTGTATTATATATAATTTTTTATATGAAATGAGTATGAATCATTATATAGATCATTTAAGACAATCATTTGGGTTGATTTTGGTAGTTTCATACCATAACGAACTCATTTTGTTTTATTATTTAGTAATATTTATATATGTTACATCCAAAACAAATAAACGGGTTATAAAACACATTTACAAATATTTTTCAAGAATTATAATTGTTTTAATACCATAATTGAAGGTGGTAATGTAAAATGAAAATTTTTCATCCTTAAAGGTGATAAATTAACACCCTAGAGACAATGTTTTCATTTGAAAAATGAAAGGAAGGGGGAAGTGGTTTGATTATAGATTTTTCAATTATCATAATAATTTTTTTTAAAAAAATTAAGGTACTCGAGTTATCAAATTATTTGGATGACTATATTTGAGGAGATAATAAGAAAATAAAATAACTTGAAAAGATATTAAAATAAAAGATATAATGTTTTACTTCTTTAATTCCTCCTCCATGAGAACCACCTTAGGGAAAAGGTTTTAGTATTTTGATGAAACAAAGGGATTTGAGTTAGGGGTCTGGGATGTTATTTGAGACGAATTTGGAAATGTATAAAAACTTTATAGGTGTGAGCATAATAGGTGGTGAAGGGTGGTATTTATAGTAGAGGTGAAGAGTGTATTCTCATTATTTTATTCGTTAGTTTATTATTTTTAATCAAGATAGAAAATAGTTATGATTCAATGAATAAATATAGTAAATAGGTATGGATAATTCTACATTATAGTGCTTTCATTCGAGATTACTGATGAAATGGAAAATTAAACTTATAATGTATATATATCATAAATTGTCATATTTTACAATTCACCCAAAATTCAACTATTTTAGAAAAATACAAAAAATTCACCCTAAAGATTTTTAGTCTTGTACAAATAAAAAATGAAATAAATTTTAAGAAAATAATTTTCTAAATATGAGAAATTTAAATTTTAATTAAAATCGTCATTTACTAGAAAAATACAAATTTAAAAATTATAACTAATTTTGTAACTCATGGAAAAATTAATTATGGTCTAATATTGTTATATTATAATCATAAGGCAACAAAATAATAATTTATGAATACATTTTATGGAAATAAATTTTATTTTAATATATTATCTTAGTCATCAAATTATAATTAAAAATTTATTACCTAAAAAAATACGAACACTTAATTTATTATTTCTAAAAAAAAATATTAACTTATTACAAGATATAAATGTAGGATATTTTTATTAATAATATACCCAAATTTTATTTATAATTTCAGGGGTGATTTTACTATTCATTTGGCTTGTTTACTATTTATAAGGGTCATGTTAATATTTGAAAGGCCAAGTTACTATTTCACTAGTATAGATTACATATCTTTTAGAAATACCTCTTATTTAATTCATTGTTCATTTATAATTTTTGTATTGTGTTGTAGATGTGATTCTATGAGCTTTTACTACTATAGGAAAGGGATTACCATTGATACAATTCATGTTCGTTACATTCTTCCCCCTTATGAAATTGCGCCCTATAATTTTTTTAACAAACTTTGGTGAAATCCATTTTGGGTACTTCTCTTTCATTGCCTCCTCTGGTTATCATGTTTCTTATTCATAATTACGATTTTCCATAGTCATTTGACCATGTGGGTAATCTTATTGTGTAAAAAATTATCTATAAGTTCTAAGATCTTCACTAGATTCTCTTAATAAGTGATATCATTTTAAAACTATACCACCTATGAATTCAGTATAAGTGACGGATCCAGTATATACATCCTCAAGAGGGATACATGGAATAAATTGTATACTTGAGATATAGTAGGTAGAACTACTAGTAAATAGGCCACAACTCTGACACCATCAATGATCATGAAGGGGATGATGTACCTAATAATTAGCATTCCATTCTTCCCAAATCACATGATCCTTATCCAATGTGATATGTAGAGGAATACCATGTCTCCTACCTTAATCTCATGGTCTCACTGAAAATTAAATGCATAACTATTTTTCTTACTTTGGGATTCCTTGATGTGTTGTCGAATGGTTTTCACCTTATCCGCCATTTCATCAACCATTTCATGTCCATGTTTCTTATTCTCCCCAAATTCTTCCCAGAATTTCATTGTTCTATATATTTTCCCATAAATGGATTCATATGGTGCTATTTGGATTCCATAGTGGAAACTATTGTTTTAGGATAATTCTAATAGTGGAATATATTGGTCTCATCCTCTTTTGAAGTCTATAGAACATTCTCTCACCATTTATTCTAATGTTATAATAGTTCTCTCAGATTGGACACATGTTTGATTATGATAAGTCATAATAATGTTCCACATAGTGACTAGAGCATGTTGGATACTTTTCCAAAACATAGAGGTAAATCTTGGATCTCGATCGAATGCAATTGATAATTATACTCCATATAGCCATTCCATTTCATTGATGTATATTTGTGCCAGTTGATCTAGTTATAATTCTTCTAAAATTTCAATAAAATGAGATGTATTTGTGAGATAATCCCCAAAAACCCATTTATCATTGTCACCTCGGGGATGTCTTTTTATATCCAGTGAAAAATTCCATGGTTATTTTCTCCCACTTACATATTGTTAGTGGTATTGGTTGCATCATCCCCTTATAATTTTTCCTTTGAGCCCACACATTCTAATATACCAGACACTTTGATGTATATTAAGTGATCACCATTTCATATTTTCCCATAGATAGTTCTCTCAAAGATCTTGATATAGCTCTGTGATCTCGGGGTGAAAATAGAAGTTTGAGCTATTTTGATCATTTAAAATCTTATTATTTAAATTTTTATTGGATGGTACACATAATCATGAATCAAATATCTTAAATCCTTCATGTTCCATTTTGAACTTTAAGGATTTCCCTTTTCTTATGGATTCTACCTTCTTCTGAATTTCCACATCATTCCTTTGAACATACATTATATTATGTATAAGGGATGGTTAAGAAATAATTGGAGAAAGGATTGATGAAATTACTTCCTTAATGATTCCCATATTCATACTTTTTAAATATAATAATATTAGATCATTTTTAATTCACATCATTGATAAGGAAGTAGAATTCATTCTACATAGAGCATATGGCGCATTATTTTCTTTACCAGGATGGTAGTGGGTTGAGCAGACAAAATCCTTGGTGTGATATAACCAACTTCACTGGTGCATATTAATCTTTTTTATGTTTATATATATTTTTGGATCTTATGATCTGTATGTATCTCACACTTCTCCCTATAGAGATACTAATTCCATATTTTCAATGTAAAGCTCACTGTTTCTATCTATAGATCATGTGTGGGATATAATTTATCATGTCTTTTCAAATTCCTTGAGGTGTAGGATATCACTTTATCATTTTGAAATAGTACATATCCTATGACCTTCTTGGAAGAGTTTTTTTAAAACACAAAGAGTTTCCCAACTTTTGTTAGTGTGAGCACTAGTGTAGTGTTAAGACAATTTTTCAAATCATTAGAGAAGTCTTCACATTCACTGTCCCAGAAAAACTTTTCTCCCTTTTGAGTTAGTTTGGTTATTTGTTTCAAAAATCTTGATAAGTTCATCACAAATCCCCAGTAATACCAATATAGACAGAGGAAACTACTTATCGCCATTATATATGTTGGCTTGGGCCACTCTTTTAAAGCCTTGGTCTTGGAAGGGTCCATAGATAGAACATTTTTTGGTTATTACATGACCCTATAATGATAAATCAACCCTCCAAAACTCGCATTGTTTTACCTTTTATATAGTTTCTACATTTTCAATCTTTTTAGCATGCTTTTAAAAAACTTCTCATGTACCTCCTTTCACACTGAGTAAATCAGAATAACATCAATAAAGACTATTAAAAATTTGTTTTGGTATTCTCAAAAGACTCTATTCATTAAATCCGAGAAAATTGATGGAGCATTAGTGTGTCTGAAGGGAATCACTTTGAACTCATAGTGTCCATACCTTATTCGAAAGGTAGTCTCTGGAATATCTTCCTTCCTCACCTTTAATTGGTTATATCCCAATCTATGGTCAACCTTAGTGAAATAACTAGCCCCATATAGTCGATTTAACAAGTCATCTATCCATGGAAGGGGATATTTGTTCTTTATCGTGGATTTTTTTAGCAAAATATAATCAATGCAGAGATGGAATGATTTATCTTTCTTCTTGATTAAGAGGACTAGTGCACCCCATAATGAAGCACTCTGGAGTATAAAATAGTATATTTTATACTCTTGAAGGAATAACCAGTGTATGTGTGTAACAAACTGAGATTTTATGAGAATTATTCTTTTTAATTTCATTGATGTATTGTGTTGTATGCTACACCAAGATTATCTTGAATTATACGCAACACCGTATTATCGTACAGTATACGCAACACTATTCTTTGATTGTGTTACACACAATTTCAAGATCGTTTGATAGTTTTCATTCTACGCAACATTGAGTGTGTGTATATATATATATATAAATATTCAATATATAAATGAAAGATGGTTGTATTCTTTTATACAAAACAACAAAGGAGTCTTGCACAACACATAACCCTGACTTGGCTTGCATTACACGCAATCGCCACCTTCCTCGATAGTGTGTGTTGTACGTAGTACCAGGTTTCATTAAAAAACGATATATGGTTATAATATTATTGTGAACTATCCATTATTAATATTATCAACTAAATTTTTATTTTTATAACATTATTATCCATCTTACACATTTTCTAGAACATGGTATGAGAACAAAATAAATTTTTCGAGTAAAATAAGAATTTTTCAAATATTGCAGTTTTGCCTCCTTTTGATAGCGCACCCACATTAAATCTAGTTATTGATGGGTTTATAAGTTCAATTTGACAAAATAAAATTTTTCTTTGGAATCAGGATAGAAAAATTTACTTTGGATAAAATTTTCATATTATTCTGATAACTTTCATATTTTAATGAATAGTAAAAACACGCTATATTTTAATTAAAAACAACTTTTTTAATCATAAAAATTTATATGGGTAGATTATCTTTTTAATTGGTTTTAAATTTTAATTAGAATATATTTTTACCATTTAATCTAATTTTGGTCATTGGAATTAATTTCACTTTGAAATTGGAAATAAACAGGTGTCGATCTTTTGATAGTTATTGTTTCTTAAAAACACGCTATTTGTTTTGATAACGGGAATTAATTTTAAACTTAATTAATGCCACTTATATTTTTTGAATTTGAAAAAATAGACATCATTCTTTAATTCAGAATATAAAATATTTCTTAGGCTGAATATTTGGTATTTTTCTGAAAAACTTCAATTTTTTATGAATAGTGAAACCACTTAGTGGTAATTAAAAAAATGACTCTTTCATTTAAATGAAATTTTACCACTTCTATGAATTGAATTTCAAAAATATGACATACATTGTTTTTATTAATAAGTAAAATTTGGTTCAATAAGATGAAACTAATTTTTTGTGAATAGTAACTTTTGACTTTTATTTACTGTGGTTAATGGTAAATGGGGTAATTCAAGGTTCAAAAAGATTATAATAATTCAAAATTACCAGAAAACTTATCCTAACCTTATGGGATGAGTATTGGACGACAATATGCATCCTCGAATCTATTTTTGGACCCCATTGAGCCACTTGGTAGGGATAATGGCAATTTGGATTAATTAATTTAATGTAAAGACAAAATTGACATTAACACAAATATTTTAGTAATTATTTTTTATAAGGGTTTATATAAATTATCATTTCAACTATAAATATTCATTTAAAAGATAAAAATATTTTCTACATGATGGTATTTGTTTTATAAATTTTAGACATCAAATAAATTAAATTATTTATGACACATTAATGATGAAGTATTTACCTCATTAATAAATGATTTAAATAACTAAGATTATATTGATTAAAATATTATCCAAAACATGTCCAATTTTTATTGGATGATTTTATTTCGACCATGAGTCATCTTATATTCATCTTTAATGATTTTTGGACCTTTTTAAACCGATGATAAGTTTATAATAAAATAATACTTTCACACTTTTGAAAGGTGCCCCTCTCATCCCTTATAAAAGGGAACCTCCTCCCTCTCCCCTTTACACAACTTTGATACTTTTAGCTCGTCCAACCCATGCCAATTTCCCTTCTCAACCTATCTAGTTATATCATAGAGGTTCTGGTCTTTTCAAAAGACCAAATCTAGTGCCCTAAGAAGAGGTTTAAATGAGGTGCGTCGAAGAAGAGGTAATCTCTTATACCGATTCTTTCAAGTTTCTTTCTTCTTAAACATCCTCTTCTTTAGTTGTTTCATTATAAGTTAATACAATAAGTATGACTAATATACTTATATGATATTATAAAAATTAAATAACCCCATTTTACCTTCTATCCATCCTATGGAAAATGAAATCACCGCGCGTGCGTACGTACAGAATATCGTCTCCACACCATGATATAATCTGTTTTTCGACCACCATATTACTTGGAAGGTTATAATGGTGTAAAGAATAACTATGTATAGTTATTATAACATAATAATGATTCTGAGATATTATATCATCAATTCAATTCAATGATTATGGTAACGATATCATCGCTCGTGCGTACGTACAAATTACCGTCTCCACGACGCGATTAGATTCATTCTCCATGTTAACCACTCAAGAATGATTATAAAGTATATATAATGAATAATAATGAAATATATGACATTATAAAGCTACTGGATTTATGTATATATATATTTCATCTACTTATTTCCATTCATGTCAATAAGGAAAGGAAAACAGCGTTCATGCATACATACGACCTATTGTCTCCATGAATGGTGTATTTCATTTCATTTGTCTATCTATTATATATATATATATACTGAATATATATGTTATATTAATCATGATTTATATTCTGGATGTAGGTAAATCATGATATAAGTAAAAATAATATCCTGAACAACAAGTCCAAACACGGACGATAAATGAAACAATTTTACCCAAAACGCTACTTTAACATAAATTTACAAAATAATGAGTAATATAAAGTCATAAGTGAACCATATATGATATCATAAAAATTAATATGATTCTGTAATAATTCAATGAAATTATTTAAATAATTATACAGGAGGTTCGGATACATACTATGCATATCAGACATAAGGTAAGGGATAACTTTTCCAATCTCATTTTTATCCGAGATTGTTTATTCGTAAGTATTTACTGGGGTTATATTTATCATCCATGTCCCAATTTTATAAAAATGGTTTCATGTATGTTTAATTTCATTTTCACCCATTTTTGACTTTTACAACATGTTATGTAAGGAATCTTTATTTTGTTTACCATATGAGGTACTTTTTTACTTTTCCGAAAATAGTACGAGGAGAATTTTTTTTTAACTTATACGGCATAAACAGATTTTTTTTACGGTTTCATAAAGCCTTACATTCATGAAGATTCCTCCAAAAGATTTCAGGATTATTTTCAACAAGTTCCTTTTCTTTTAAAATTGCATGGAAATATGTGAAAAGAAAATTATTTTTAAAAATAAATGATATTTTCCTCAAGAATTCATTTCAAGTATTTTATCAAAGCTATTTTCCATATAAGATGACACTATTTAGTATGATTACGTTTCAAGTATAATGTATCTATTATTTACATGATTTTATTTTTCTTGTGATGAAATGATATCCATTTGTTTTATATTGATTACGTTATGATGAGATGATGTTTATGAAACCCCTTTTATTCTTTGGGTTATGATGAATGATGTAGGATTGTTTTGTGGCACAAGTAAGAACGATATCAATATGAGACGGGTGGGACATATATCTCCATCAGATTAATTGGGTAAAGATTTATATCCCATGAGATAGACATGGCTGGAATTGTAAGTTAATATGGTTCAGTGTTACAGGATTGGAACGAGGAGTGAACTCGATTCAGAAAGGGACTTTGTCCACTAAGATTGTATTGGCTGCATGCCTTGGCAACTATGGAAATCATATCATGTGCTTAATGTTTTTCCACAATTACATTTTTCCTTACCATTCTATTTAATCATTATTGATGTTCCATTATGATATAATCCTTACATACTTCCAAGATTTATGTCTTTGCTTAAGATTTTGATATTTAGATTTTATGTTCAAGTTTTTGTGTTCAAATTTTTATGGATTGTTTTATGTTCTCTATGTTTACCCTTACTGAGCATTTGAGCTCACCCTTTTTTTGTTTTCTGTTCTCCATGATATAAAGAAAGGTTTTAGGTAAGAAAACCAAAAGGGAAGATCTTTATGGGTGATGTTGAAGATCTTCCACCAAGATTAGAAGATTATGTTCTAGGTTTCCAAAGACACTAAACTATTATGGTCCTTTGGTGTCTGTTTTTTATTATGTATTAAGTATTCCGCAAATATAATGTAATGTCTATGTATGTCAAGATTTGGTTCTCTACAGTTGTTATCAGAGGAATTTTTTAGTCAACCATTGGAAACTAGGATGCGAGAACTTTAGTAAGATCCCTAGAGATATTTCTAGGGTATGTCTAGGGATTTCCCTAAGGTTTAGTATAACTATAGGTAACAGTCCTAGAATTAAGTTGAAAATCATGAATAACCTAGCGTGAACCTAAGGTGTCATGGATTAAAGAATATGTGATAAGTTATGCATCCCATATGTAACTTTTTATGATTATGTGGTTCCTCATTATTTTAACTTTTTCTTACACCATGGTTTTTGATTTTAGTCAATGGAGGGAACCAGAAGGAATTGGGTCAACATTGAATCTAATGGATAAATTGGTGACTATGAGAAAATAAATTGTGTAATGCCTAGAAAGAAAGATTTTGTGATTTTCTCGAATCAGTCATCACGATATATGATTAACAAGGTGAACTTTATTGGTATTCCCAATTCATCAAATAAGAGGAAGATTGACTTTTATGCATGTTCGCATGTTGAGGAGCATAGAGAAAGGAAGATTGGGATTTCTACAGAAGGGAAGAAGAACCTTTATAAATATATCAAATGGTGGGGAAGATGTTATGTGTGTGGAGGGAAGGTTCATAGAGTGACAGACTATTATGGAGTTCAATGTATTATCTGTGGAGAACATGGGCATTACCCAACTCAATGCATGGACCTAAGAGGTTACTTCTATATCCTGGAAGGACTTATTCCATGAAAATCATTGAAGATGATGGTTTGATGTGTTTATGTGTTGGTATTCAAGAATAATGTTTTTCAGGTACTTTTATGGTATATTCGAATACCTATATATTGGTCAATTGTGGTTTTCCATAAGAATATAGCATCGGTAACCATGAAAAGTGATAGAAATATTTTTGGAAAGCATATGATATGTGCATAATGAAGGGATAAAGAGAAAATAATATGTTTGATAGTATTCATGAGCTCATGACAAATATAAGGACAAAGGGATATCATGGTTTGAGTATAAATAATTTTTGGGATTTTGGAATGTGGATGAGACAACTTTTGACAGCATTCATGTTTTCAACTAAGGTTCTATGGTAATTCAGCTTGCAATAGAATACATGATTAAGGTATTAACATGTTTGGAATGTGACCAACAAGATATATCGTAAGATATATGGGGAAAAAATGATGGTATTCACATGCTCGGTATATTACATTTCTGGTAATTATTTTCTTCATACTATGAGCTTGGACAGAAGTATTTTAGATAAGCCTAATGATTGGAATGGATTATGTTGAACATAATTTAGTATTTTTTAAGGATAGAAATATTTTCGATATTATTGATGGGATGTTATAATAATGTATTTTTAGAAAAAGGAAAACTTGCAGGGCGGGAGACAACCCGTCGCGTCAGACAAGGCTATGGGAATTGAACCCACAACCAAAGTGCGACATGCCTTTATCGCCTACCACTGGCCAACAGGAAGTCCCTGGTTATTAGAAACTACTTTTATTATATTATGTGGTATTATAGATGAAGTATAAGTCCATTTTTGGAATCATATACGATTAACCTCACCATAGATGGACTTACATATATTTGATAACTTTTTCTAAACTTTTGTTTGAGATAGATGGAAGGACTCATCATTCTATCACATGATATGCTAACACATCACGGAAGACAAATTCAACTTCATTTCATTAAGAGATGATGTAGAAATTGTTCAAGGAACAAACAACAGTGAGATTGTACCAAAATAAAGTAAGTATTTCTTTTAATTATTCTTCAACTTTAGGGGAATTATTTTGAAAACCAAAAATGTTGTCCTAATGTCCTCATATCTGATGACTTATATGGTACATTAAATCATCACAAATTTATGGCTTTGTGATTGATGGATTTTTCATTGACCTGCTCTCTACCACTCTTCATCAGATCATGATGGATAGATTTATCTTCCATATCTATATTTTCACCTATGTTGTCTTATGTGGAAACCCAGTGCTGAGTTACTTTGGGTGACCGTTATGATTCTAACTTCCCTTTTTAAAATGAAGTTTTAGTATTACTTTTTATAATGTGGTTTTCTATGAAAGAAACTTTCAAGTAGTAAACCATTTATAACCCCGATGAATTTCGAGGGCGAAATTTATTTTAAGGGGGGTCGAGTGTAACAACATAAGATTTTATGAGAATTATTATTTTTAATTTTATTGATGTCATGTGTTGTACGCTACACCAAGATTATCTTGCGCTATATGAAACACCGTATTAGCTTGCAGTATACGCAACAATATATTTGGATTTTGTAACACGCAATTTCATGTTTTTTATAGTAGTTATTCTAAACAACATTGAGTGTATATATATATATATTCAATGTTTAAATGAAATATGGTTGTATTCTGTTATAAGAAACAACGAAGGAGTCTTTCACAACATTCAACCCTGAATTGGCTTTTATTACACGCAATTGTGACCTTCCTCGATAACGTGTGTTGTACGCAGTACCAGGTTTCACTAAACAACGATATATGGTTATAATATTTTTATGAACTAGCCGTTATGAATATTATCAAATACATATTTAATTTTATTACATTATTATTCATCTTACACATTTTCTATAACATGGTATGAGAACAAAATAAATTTTTCGGGTAAAATAAGTATGTTTCAAAAATTACAGTTTTGTCGCCTTGTGATGTCGCACCCACATTAAATCTAGTTTTTGTTGGGTTTACAAGTTCAATTTGACAAAATAAAATTCTTCTTTGGAATCAGGATATAAAAATTTACTTTGGATAAATTTTTCATATTATTCTGAAAACATTCATATTTTAATGAATAGTAAAAACACGCTATATTTTAATTAAAAAAACTTTTTTCATCGCAATAATTTATATGGATAGATTATATTTTTAACTGGTTTTAAAGTTTAATTAGAATTTATTTTTACAATTTAATCCAATTTTGGTCATTGGAATTAATTTCACTTCGAAATTGGACATAAACAAGTGTCGATCTTTTGATAGTTATTGTTTCTTAAAAACACGATATTTGTTTTGATAATGGAAATTAATATTAAAATTAATTAACGCCACTTCAATGTTTTGAATTTTGAAAAATAGACATCATTTTTTAATTCGGAATATCAAATATATCTTAGGCTGAATTTTTGGTATTTTTCTGAAAAACGTCAATTTTTGATGAATAGTGAAAGCACTTAGTGGTAGTTAAAACACTGAATCTTTCATTTAAATGATATTTTACCACTTCTGGGAGTTGAATTTCAAAATTCCGACCTACATGTTTGTTATCAAGAATTAAAATTTGGTTCAATAAGATGAAAATAATTTTCACTGAATAGTAACTTTTGACTTTTATTTTCTACGGTTAAAGGTAAATGGGGTAATTCGAGGTTAAAAGAATATTATAATAATTAAAAATTACCTTAACACTTGTCCTAACATTATTGTATGAGTATTTTCTGACCATGGGCATCCTTGGGTCGATTTTGGGACCCCATTGAGCCACTTGGTAGTGATAATGACAATTTGGAATAATTAATTTAATGTAAAGGCAAAATTGACATTAACAAAAATCTTTTCGTAATTAATTTTTATAAGGGATGATATAAATTATCTTTAAGACTATAAATATTTGTTGGAAAGATAAAAGGATTTCCTACATGATGGTATTTTTTATAAGTTTTAGACATCAAAAAAATTAAATTATTTATGACACAATAATGATGTAGTATTTAACCCATTAATAAATGATTTAAATAAATAAGATCATAATGATTAAAATATTATCCAAAACATTTCCAATTCTGATTGGATGATTTTATTTCGACCATGAGTTATCTTATCTTCATCTGTAATGATTTTTGGACCTTTTGAAACTGAAGATAAGTTTATAATAAAATAATATTTTCACACTTTCCAAATGTGCCCCTCTCCCTCCCTTATCCTCTCCTCTTTTCACAACTTTGAGCCTTCAAGCTCAGCCAACCCCTACCAATTCCTCCTCTAAACCTCTCTTGTTATATCATATAGGTTCTGGTCTTCTCAAAAGACCAACTCTAGTGCCATAAGAAAAAGTTTAAAGGTGGTGTGTCGACGAAGAGGTAATCTCTTCTACCGATTCTTTCAAGTTTCTTTTTTCTTCAACTTCCTCTTCTTTAGTTGTTTCATTGTAAATTAATACAATCAGTATCACTAATATACTGATATGATATTATAAATATGAAACAACACCATTTAAACTTCTATCCATCCAACAGAAAATGAAATCACTGCGCGTGCGTACGTACGGAATACCATCTCCACGTTGTGGTGTAATCTGTTTTTTAACCACCACCTTACTTGGATGGGTATAATGGTGTAAAAAATTACTATTTATAGTTATTATAACATAATAATGATTCTGAGATATTATATCATCCACTCCAATTCTATTCAATGATTATGGGAATGATATCATCGCTCGTGCGTACGTACGGATTACCATCTCCACGACGCGATGAGATTCATTCTCCATGTTTACCACTCAGGAATGATTATAAAGTATTTATAATGAATAATAATGAAATATATGACATGATAAATCTACTGGATATATATATATATATTTCATCTTATTACTTCCATTCAAGTCAATAAGGATTGGAAAATAGTGTTCATGTGTACGTACGGCCTACCGTCTCCATGAACGGTGTATTTCCATTCATTTATCTATCTATTATAGATATATATATATATCTACTGAATATATATGATATATTAATCATGATTTATATTTTGTAAGTACGTAAATCAGGATATAAGTAAAAATAATATCAAGAACAACAAGTCCAAACACGGACGATAAATGAAACAATTTTACCCAAAACGCTACTTTAACATAAATTTACAAAAGAACGGGTAATATAAAGTCATAAGTGAACCATATATGATATAATAACAATTAATATGATTCTATAATAATTAAATGACATTATGTATATAATTATATAGGAGGATCAGATACATATAAAGCATATCGGACATAAGTTAATGGATAACTTTTCCAATCTCATTTTTATCCGAGACTGTTTATTCATAAGTATTTGCTGGGATTATATTTATAATATGTGTCCCTATTTTATAAAAATGGTTTCATGTATGTTTAATGTCCTTTTTACCCATTTTTTACTTTCACTACATTTTATGTAAGGAATCATTCTTTTTTTTACCATATGAGGTACTTTTTTACTTTTCCGACAAAAGTACAAGGAGAATGTTTTTTTTAACTTATACGGCATGAAAAGATTTTTTTTACGGTTTCATAAATCCGTATTTCCATAAAGATTCCTCCACAATATTTCATGATTATTTTCAAAAATATCCATTTCTTTTAAAATTTCATGGCATTTTGTGAAAAGAAAATTATTTTTAAAAAGAAATGATATTTTCCTCAAGAATTCATTTCAAGTGTTTTATCAATGCTATTTTCCATATAAGATGAAATTATTTAGTATGATTACGTTTCAAGTATAACGTATCTATTATTTAAATGGTTTGATTTTTCTTCTGATGGAATGAAATCAATTTGATTTATATGGATTACTATATGATGTGATGAATTTTATGAAACCCATTTTATTCTTTGGGTTATGATGAATGATGTGTGATTTTTTTGTGGCACAAGTAAGAATGATTTAAATATTATATGGGTGGGACATATATCTCCCTCCAATACATAGGGTAATTATTTATATCTCATGAGATAGACATGGCTGGAACGGTAAGTTAATCCTGTTCAGTGTTACAGGATTGGAATGAGGAGTGAACTCGATTCATAAAGGGACTTTGTCCACTAAGATGGTCTTGGCAGAAATGCCTTGGCTACTATGAAAATCATATCATGTGACTAATGGTTTTCAACAATTACATGTTTTCTTCCCATGCTATTTTATCATGATTGATGTTCCATTATAATATATTCCTTACGTACATCCAAGATTTATTTCTTTGCTCAAGATTTTGATGTTTAGATTTTATGTTCAAGATTTTGAATTCAAATGTTTATGGATTGTTTTATGTTCTCTATGTTTACCCTTACTGAGTATTTGAGATCACACTTTTTATGTTTTCGTTTCCCCAGGATATAAAAAATGTTTTTAGGTAAGAAAACAAAAGGGTAAGATCTTTATGGGTGATGTCAATGATCTTTCACAAAGATTAGAAGATTATGTTCCATGTTTTCAAAGACACTAAACTATTATGGTCCTTTGGTGTCTGTTTTTGTTATGTATTAATTATTCCGTAAAAGTAATGTAATGTCTATGTACGTCAAGATTTGGGTCTCTACAATGTTTCACCACATCATTTTCGAGTTCCACCTCTATATTAGTGATAGAATATTCTCTTCCTTGTTTCCAAAGAGGTTGTTATTGTTGATTTCCACCAACCACACTTGGATTAGGGAAATGGGTTGCATAATTCCTACGTTCCCTATAGTTTAAACACTAGACTATAGGTTGAGGTTTGATATAAACCTTCCTTTATTCTCCAACATTAGTCGTATTTTTCATGTCACTTTTGAAGTTATTTTCTATATTACCTTCTCCACATTTGAATAATCTCTTGGTCCCCTTTAAGAAGTTTTTTGCTATGGTTCTTCCCAAATTTCTGACACATGGGATTTTGAGTCTTCTTTCCCTAAAGAGATTTATATGTTGATCCAACCATATTAAACTCTATTTCCCTCTTTTTTCACCAGTCCCATGAGACCAATGAGATTTTTGGATCTCTATTTCAACCTTAAGAGTACAATGTAAATATCCTTATAACTATTGATGACTCTAATTTCCAACACATTTTTATAGACTCAGATTTAATCCTCTATAAAATAAATCCGCCTTACTTTCAGTATTAATGAAAAACCAAGAGGCATATCTTTATTCCTTGTGATGTTTTCCATGTAACATCGATAATTGCCTCTTTTTTCTACTTCACATTGAGGAATTCCCTTTCTCTGTTAAGATGGAGTGTTTGAGTGAAATATTTATTGAAAAATATTTTCATGAAATAGTCCCATTCCATGGAATAAATTTATTCCATTTACATTGTATTCTATAACATTGTTCACCATTGATCATCACCCCCTAAAAAAGAGAAACTACCATTATAAATTTATCTTCTTCAGAGCACTGGAGGATAGGGAATATATTCTCGTTGGTGTAAATACATTGTTCTATGAGGAAGGAATTGGATGATCCACTAAACATGGGGGCCTTTCCCATATGAAGGATTTGTTGAAAATTTTCCAATTCTTAAGAGAAGGATGGAGTTTCACACTATTTAGATTGTTATTCATTAGATGATCTTGTTGAGAGAGTATAGTTATGATGTTTGGAAAACCCATTCCCATCATACTTGGAATTTCATTGGGGAACTCACCACATTTCCTATCACATTTATTGTTGGATTGTTTTCTTCCATTTCCTTCAATTAACTTATAAAAATAAATTTTAATTATGGGGCTTGAATACTTATCTAATAAACATATAAAATATAAAAATTTAAACATAAAATGATAAAAATTAAAAAGGAAAATATATCCAAAAATTTGATTCCATATTTTTCAATCTTGGTTTTCCATGATCTGTTTCTTATTAAATATTATTTTTTTATTTTTTCCCATAATAATGGTTCGTATGAAGATTATTAATTAACCTCATCATAGCCCCTTAGAGTGTCAAACCAAGTGCACAGTAAGGCCTGGTTTCATATACCATGTTACCCTAAGTCATGTCTGGGATACCATGTATGTGTTGTTACCACAAAGTACGTTTGTGTGATAATAACATCAACTTATAGTATCCATACAAGGATATATATTCATGATAAACCATATAATCTATACATACAAATATTTAAAGAGAATTTTTTATACATAGTCTTATCCCTAATGATTTCACCAGGGTTTTATAATCCAAATTCCAAAAAAATAAATAATTTTTTTTCTTATTACCAACTATAGTTACCTCATAATATTTCATATACTATTAAATAATGAACCAATAATTACATTCCAAATATCTTATACTTTTGTGTATTCGGAAGATTAGGTACATAATTAAACATAATGAAACCCAAAATAAATTTTTTTATTTAATGTACATATTGAGATTCTAAATTCCATCGAGATATTAAATTTGTATAGGATAAACAAGGGAATACACGAAGAAATATATGATCTAATGATCCTAGTAAGAGAGTAATCATAGGAATAAAACATAGAAAATCGGTTAAAAGGCATAACATGATGACATAAAAGTAATAGAACTTGAATAAACATAAGTAAGAATAGGATGTATAACATGGGAACATATAATAATGAAATCATAATAATTTTCCAACATCATATTACCTGACATTAACTCGTGTCAATCCTAGTAGCCAAGAAACGTGGTATAATGTCCCATAAAGGAATCATGTTCACTCTTTATCCCAATGGGATGTATCATGAGACTAAACATTACCCAATGAATTATTGAACTATATGGGTGAGAAAATCATAACATGTTCATTAATATTTGTTCCACATGAAGAATCATACACAAGGAATCAAACATAAATAGAAAAGGTACACATGGAATGAATGGGTATCTTAATCATGTCAAAATAAATAACAAAAGTGAATATCATAAAAGAATCCATGAAACAACTGATTTTAAACTTACATGGAAATTCATAAGGTATGTTATGATTAGATATTGATAAGTTATTTTAAAATTAATAAAAAGAATTTAAACATAGTTTTTAAGAAACTTTATAAAAAACATTTTAGTGCGGTTTAAGGAAAATATTAAAGATCCCTTTAAGCGGAAAAGATATAATTTTTGGTACAAAAACAGAAAAGAACCAAGATAGTTTTTTATAATAAAATGAGTGATTTTAGAAAAATAAAGGCATGAAATAGATTGTTCAAGGTACCTAAAATAGATAAGAAGTCAATAGGTTCCCTTTAGTTGGGCTTGGTTATCGAGAAGAATTGAGAAGGGGACCTTTCTAAACATGTATTTCTCCATCAAAGAAGGATGAACTATTTTGGATACATGAGTTTTTAATATATAAAAACTTAAATAAGGTATGGTTATAGAAGGAGTAACTCAATGGAGAAAAATGGAGGTTCGGGTAGAATCCCTTACCTTACGTCTGAAATAGTTCTTCATATGATATTAATGTCCTAGATAATCAAATTAATTCCACTATTTAATTAATTAAAAAACTTTTATATATGTATATGATTTATTATAATTTTATTAATTTCATTTCTCTCTCTTTTTATGGGTCATTATACAATTTAATCATTTGGGAGCGTTCATTTACATGGTTTTTATGATCGTTTTACTTGTTTACATGAATAGAAAAGCATATAATGTGGGGGTAATTTTATATAATTGAAATTATATGGTATTAATTGTCTTTACATAAGATAAATTGGTCTTATATATAATTTTTTATATGAACTGAGGATGAATCCTTAGTTAGATAGCTAAACATAATAGTTTGGGTAGATTTTGGCAGTTTCCAACCATAACGAATTCGTTTAGTTCTATCAATGAATATTAAGTAAATATGAAAGTTCCATAACATGAATAGGGTTTTAATACTCATATAAAATATTTTTTAACCATTACTATTATTTTTAGACTATCCTTGGAGGTGGAAATTGAAAAATAAAATTTCCAATCCCTAAAGGCGATACATCAACATCTCAGGAAAGACATTTTCATTTTCAGAATAAAAGGAAGATTCAGTCTTATTATGGATTTATCCATTGGAATAGTAAAATTACAGTGTATTTAAGGTTTTGGATTTATCATACAATTTTTATTAGGGGATTTGAGGAGAGAATAATAAAATAAAATCACCTAAAAGGAAATTAATAGAAAAGAAAGAGGTCATTACCTCTTGAATTTCTCTTCCTTGAGAACCTCCTTAGGGAAAATATTGTGGTATTTTGATGAGACCATTGAATCATAGATGTGTGGGATGGGCTTGGTAGGTTATTTTAGAATAATTTAGATAAAGGTAATAGCTTGAGAAGTGGGAGGAGATGAGGTGGTGAGGGGTGGTATTTATAGTGGATCAGAGGAGTGTTTTCTCATTATTTTATTCATTACATGGAATATATCAATTTTAAAATTACAACTGATTTTGTAACACATTAAAAAATTAATTTAGGTCTCATAAAATTATATTTTAATCATAAGATAAGAAAATATTAATTTATGAATACATTTTATGAAAACAGATTTTATTTTAAATTATTTATACAATCTAAAATTGTAATTAAATATATATGACATACAAATATATGAACACTTAATTTATCATTGATAAAACATTTATTTACATATTATGAAATATAAATATATTATATTTTCACTTATATAATAACCCAGTTTTAATTATACTCTCATAGGTGATCTTACTATTCATTTTGATGGTTTACTTTTTAGAAGCCTGGAAGAAACATTTAATCTTTTTTCTCTAAAGAACTGCTCGGGAAGACCAAGAATAAGCCCCAACCACTTTCTCATTGGTCCATATCTCCCATATACCCAGTATTTCTTCCCTAAACATAAATTAATCATTAGGAAGTCGATATATACATGGGAATCCTGTTAGCTATAATGCCTTACACATTCACATTATAGTTTGTCTATGCTCCCCACACCCCCCACGCATATATTTCCCATTCCTCAACATTCCATACACCCTAGATGAATTTATCCATCCTTGTTCCATATTCCCTATGAGTCCTTTCATCCAACCTTAAGGGTATATATTCCATTTGTTCGTACCCCTTTTATTAAGGGTTCATACTCATTATGATCCATCCTACATCAAAGGGTTATATTCCCTACAAACAGTCATATTCCTTCTCTTGTTCAGTTATCAACAAATAGAATGAACCATAAAGGGTCATCCTTATGTAATTACCACATCAAGGATTTCTAGGTACATTTCATCTACTAGTCCTAGATACATGATTTTAAAATTCATTAAATAAAATCTTCGTTACACAATGTTATAATGTGAAGACTAATCCAATCACACAAGCATAAACTATACATCTTGAAATATGTGTAAAATCTAGAGTTCATCACCATCCAATAAGGAAATTGGAATTTTTGAGTTATTATCAAGCTGTTGATAAAGGGATTCTTACATATCTACATGTCAGGAACTAGAACATGACTATTTCAATCACATAAAAACAGGGTGACTAGAGGTGGTTTTTTATAGGGGATTTTCACATCCCCCTCTAAATAAATTTTTTGTATAAATTAGTGGGGGATGTGAATAATCCCCTTTAATCATCGAATTTATATGGTTTTCACAACTCCCAATAAAATTTTTAGCATTGTTTTTTAAATATTTTGTTAGATTTTGGTGGCAGTTATGTTAAAATCATCGGGGATTTAATAATTTGTGATTCTATATGTTCGGATGGATTTTAGGTTTGTTATATATATGTAATATTCGTTTGGATTTTAGAGAATATATGTATATATAACATTCATTCCGATTTTGGAGTTTATATATACAATGTAATTTGTTTTTTAGAATTAGTGCGGCTTCACAACAACCACTAGTCTCTTAAATTAGAGTGGGTTTTGAAACCCCACTAATTTATGAAATTAAAGGGGGTTTTGAACCCACTAAAATTTAAAAAATTACAGGATGTTCATGAACCTTTGCTAATCCATTATGTTAGAGGGGTTTTGAACCCCCGCTAATTTAACAAATTAAATGGGTGTTTGAACCCCCTTCAAATAAGAACATTATATTTGGTTTTGATGGCCGTCTAATTTATGAGATTATAGGGGGGTTTCAACCCCCACTAATTCAATAAATTAGAGGGAGTTAATGAACCTCTTAAAATCCCTTTGATTAGAGTGGGTTTTGAACCCCCACAAGTCTATAAAATTAGAAGGGTTTGTGAACCACAACATTTTTCTTAAAAATAAAAATTCTTTAATGTATATATATTTATAAAATAATTTATAAATGTATTTATATACACTATATAAAAATACTTATATAAATACTTTATGTGATTGTATTTAATCGTATTTATATGTATATTTAAATATAATTGTATACTGTCTAAATTAATATATATTTATTTGTATAAAATGATTAATATTGAAATATAAATTATAATATAAAATAATAAATATATTATATAAATATATTCTCTAAATATATACATAAAAATTATTTATTTAAAAGAATTTATCATATAAAAACCAAGTAGTTTTTTATTTTTATAATAATAATAATAATGGATTATACAGATACTGACACACACATGACTATAAATAAACATGTATATATTATATAAATAATGTATTTGATTGTCTGTATATTATATATATTTGTGTAGATAATATATATTATAATTTATTTTAATTATATACAAGAATGTGTAATATATTTCATACATACATTCACAAAAAATAAATAAATACATACATTATATATATATATTCAAATAAATACTAAAAAATCATTTGTATTAATATATCAGTTAGTGTTTAAATTCATGTATTAAAATATTTTTTGTACATAATATAACTATATTTATTAATATAAATATAAGTATAAATATACTAAATATGTTTAAAATATTTATATATAAATGTACATAAAATTTATTCCATATAGAAATATTATATTATATTATATTATATGAATATATATATATGTATATATAGTATTATATTATATATAATAATCAGTTTAAACATATATTATATTAATTTTATGAATATCAAATACAATATAATACTAATATATTAAATAGTATACATATATAAATATAATATATATATATATGTATATATATTTAAATGTATTTATAAAATATATAATTTTTATTTGTATTTATATAAATATATTTTATTATTATTATTATATTAATTATCTACGTATGAATAAAATATATATATATATATATATATATATTTGTCTAATATATTTGTTTAAATATATAAATAGGTAATTTAGAAAACATATAATTGTATATGCTTATAACTATATTAAATATTATATATAAATAAAATATATGTGCTATATATTGATATTTTTGAGTTGTATACGTATAAATATATTTCTATATGTATATATATATAATCAAAAAACTATATATATATATATATTTATTTATTTATGTATTTCAATATATAATGTGATATATATAAATATATATTGACCCACGAGTTTTAAATGTATTATAAAATAAATACATAATACAGAAACGAATAATGTGTTGCCATGAAATTCTGAATTAAGAACATTATATTCGATAGTGTGTGTGACACACACCACCAAGCACGTAAGGGAATATAATATCCCGAGGCATTGAAATATATTTACTATTTTATAAAAATTTAATCTATAATATATCTTTAAATGCATTGAGTTAGTTTATGTCGCACACAACAGTGAGTTTCTTCAATAGTTTGCGTTACACGCAAGGTCGAGTTTTACCGAACAAGAATTTATTATTTAAATACTAATATTTAACATAATAAGACTTAACCAAGAATTTTAATTTAAATTTATAATATATTTAACTAAATTATGAAGATATGTGATTTTTACGTGACCAATTAATTATAAATTAATATAATAACCAATAGAATGTAAAGGAAAGGTTTTTACGCTCATTATGGTGTTTTATCATAATAAATTAAATTAATTAATATTATAAATGGATATAAATGAAATGTATATATTATATATTAAATAAAAAAATTATATTCATCTAATATATTTCATAGGCATAATATAATAGCAAACCCAATTTTAAGCATAAAATCTTATATTAATTATAAAGGCACTTTTAAGATATATTAATAGAGACCCTTTTCAAAATCATATTTTTCGAACTATTATAAATTTTATATATGAAAATAAATTTAATTTTTGAAATTTTAAAATAAATATTATTTTACGGTGAATTTTATGTATTTTTTAGGAATTTTCATTTTTTATGAATAGTCCAAAATATTGAATATTAATTCAAAACTATTTGGACATCAAATTTATATTTATAATTAAATTTTATTTTTGAACAGTTTTAATGTTAAATTAGATAAATTATACATCAAATAATCCAATTTAGTTCATTGTAATCAAATTCCCTTTGAAATTCGATTTAAAAACTTACCAATCTATGGAAAATATTTACTTTAAAACTTGTAATGTCATCATATCTATGAGATTAAATTTAAATTGATTTATACAACTTATTTAATTGGAATATGAAAAAATGTATTAAATATTTTTAATCATAATAATTTATAATATTCAATAACTTCAACTTATTTTTGGACCAAAAATAGATGTGAATGTGAATAAAATTAATTATAGTTTTTTAGAGAAAAAATAGTTTAACTAGAGACTAACCCTTAATATTAAGGGAAAAATGACTAATAAACATAAAAAATCATTTTAGGCAAATATTTCAACCTTTTAATCCTTTTAATATAACTAGAGACACTTTTCATAGTAAAAATGTGGTTGGAATAAACTTTTCAAAAATTTATAAGAATTACACTCCTCCTCCACTATAAAAATGCACTCACCCTCCCACATATTTACACATTTAAAGCCATTTTTCTCTACAAAACATTTCTCAAATAAAGTCCCAACATTTCAACCCTAATCCTAGAATCCTCACCATGGTCATAAATCCTATCATGGAAGTCGTTTGGTATAAATCAAAAGGAGTTACCCAAATATGAGGTAAAATTCCTCATCGATCACGTTCATTTTATTTCCTTCCCACTACTTAATTTCTTTTTATTTCATGATTATATAATTAAATAGGTATCCTGAATATAATGAGTTTTTCTTATTATAATTTTTACGCTTACACTTTTACACACTTCATTTAATGCGTAATGAACTTATGGTTTATTTGTATGGAAAACTACTGTCCCGCAAAACAATGTCGTTAGTTATTCATTTACCACCTTTCATGGTTGGAAATTATGATGGAAGAACTATTTATATATGATATTTTTTATATTTATAATTTCATTGTCCTTATTTAATTTCTATATAATGCATACATTTATTCGTTAAATTTTTTTGGAATACTATAACTTCATTTGTGGAAGTGTGGACAACCGCCTCCTCAAAGCTATTTGATTCATTCACGCTATACATGGAATGCATAAAAATGGTTTTAATAAACCAATGTAACATAGATGAAATTTATATGATAATAAAACTATATTAAACTGATATATCATTTAATTTTTAATCTTTAAAATATTGAAAAGAAATTAAAGTATTGTTCATGCATATGTACGACCTTCCGTCTACATGAATAGTGCATTCCATTTCCAATCTCCAAATTTTATGGATTATTAAATATATATATATTGAATATATATATATATATATATATAATTTAAATCCTGTTTTACATTGTTTTTTTATGAAATAATGATCTATGTAATAGGATCAAAATTAAAAAATTAAAACATACTTGACAAACTAGGCAATTAACACACAAAATAGTGAAAATAATGAAATGTTATTAACAAACGATTAATGAGATATTATTATAAGTTAACATTTGATATTATCAATATTATTACGGCTTTATAATTAGTTATTTAAATGTTTAAAACCATTATACATGACTTTAAAGTATGTCCACACAAAAGGAAACGCATGACCAGGAATTCTTGTCTATATTTTCTTTCGATGAGGCATACACCATTAACACCACCTAATTCTTTTTCTGGTGTAAATAACGAAAATTATGATATAATTTATTAGGAATTATATTTTTTCATGGTATTTATATCTTTCAATTGATTATTATTACTTTTTGGTCGTCAAATTCAAAATTTTCCAAGTAAAAAGGGACTTCGTATAAATTTCCATTCTTTGAGATGTATTTTAATTTTGTGCACCTAATTTTTTATATATGGTATAAATACTGCCAAATTGACATAAAATATCATCATTCATTCATTATTCATGGTATTATGAGTTTTAAATTGAACTATTTCATCATAATATATTTGAATTAAGCGTTACCAAGTGGAAATGAATTTTATAACCCAATTTTTTTTCTTCAGGTTACATTATGTATGTAACCACTTTTTCAGAATAAAGAATTATTCTGATCTTTTACCATGAAAAATAAATGTTATTTTAACCTAGTAAGAAATTTATAAATTTAGCTAAAACCATATATTTGAATATTCCATTTAATATTTTAAATGTCAATTTTTATGGAAAATTCTTTAAAAATTTATTTTCAAAGAAACGTATATAAAAAAATTGTAAATAAAAAAGATATTTTCCTCAAGAATGTTTTTAAAATATATTATTATAAAATTTCCATTCATCAATAAAAAAACTTTATTTTTACTCCACTTGGGATATGTTATATTGATACAATCGGTATTTTTCCACTATATGGGTTTTGATTGATTTGGCTTGTAGATTATTGATATTCATTTCCTTGATTCCTTTTTTCAAGTCTCCTTGGAATATTAAATTTCCTATGATCATTGAAAATAGAATTTAACCTAATTATCCATATCATTTATCATATATATTTTTATTTTCTAAATCGTAAATTATATTAACATATGTCGATTACATTTAAAATTATGTGATTATATGGGGAAATATTGATAAATTCGCGTTCTTTATTCAATATGGATATTTGATAAGGCTTGTTATCAATTAATTAAATAGATTATTCAATATATGGAATTCTTTGGATAGGAAATAAAGGGTGGGTCCATGACTTTATAAACCCTCGATGCATCGATATTCTATTATGAGACAAATTAGTTGTACAAATTAAACAGGTTTCTACCAGTAGTTTGAAACATTATTTTTGAAATTTATTGGCATTATTGGTTTTTATATTCTTTAGAAAAGACATCTAATAATTAATAATTTCCTTCATTTATATTAATCATCCATGATAATTTAACATGATAAAATCTATAGATTCATTCCATTATTATTTTATCGATTAAATAATATGTTTTTTCAGTTTCTTACCTTTTCATCTTGATTTTTCATTATCCAATTATTTAAATAGAATGTGTTTTGATTTATTTAAATTTCCAATTTTTTTACACAATTCCTTATAAGTTTAATTATTAAATGACATGAGTCTTCTATTATTAAGTTTCTATATTGATTATTACAATTGGTTCTTTATTTTTATGTTTTACTTTACCCTAACTGTGAATTTGAGATCATCCTTATTATTTACCTTCCCTATGAAGCTAATAAGTGTTTATGGAAAGATGTTCAAGTATAGGATAATTGGGAATAAATTTATACTAGAATGAAAAAAAATGTTGTAATTGGTGTACTAATTTTTTATAGAAGACTCATGTATTTATATAGTTTACCAAGACTACTAAACAATCCATTACTTCAATATTTGGTTCGTTGTAATAATGCCAATATAATATTTTTAGAAACCAGATCTCGGCTTTTAGGGTCGGTTCACTATAGTTTGAATCACATGAATTTTAGTAGCAACAATGGGAACTAGATTTAGAAAAACATTTATTAGACAACATAAACATAAATTAGAATTTTAGAATAAGTATTGAATAACATCGTATAATGTTGGTAAGGTATATATTGTTTGGGTATTCCTTGAAATACATATATGTCTCGATTATATAAGCGGATGTGCTTCTAAAACAGATATACCTAAGGGTAAAAACATCGAAAAAGTGTGTTGGGTCTGACTCAAGCATAACCTACTACATGATAAAAGGACTAACTATACACATAGTTTGAAACTGTTGTGTAAATGATTTAACAATTCACATTTTCATTACAAACCATTATTATGGATTTGAATAGATAATGAAAATTAATGACCAAGATTAACCCATAGTCCTTGGAAGGACGTATGTAGAAAAAGAAACAGGTGACGTATTTATGTATTGAGGTTGTGTTGAAAAACACTATTAAAATGATATTTAGGGATTAACCATATGTGAAGGATGTATTTAAAATTTTCTTAAAATGTCATAGGAATTATATAAATATAGTTTTAAAACATAAAAAATTGTATGATGGGTGAAAACCCATCATGTCCAGCTAGGCCATAGGACTTGAATCCATGACTGAAGGATGATAAGTGTTTTGGGATAAACATTTGCCTATGTGATTCCATTGGTTAAGGTAATTATTTACAGTTAAATATTTTCATGAATAAATATTAGTGAAAAATCGGAAGTGTTGGTTTTTAGATTTATGGATTTATTTATTAACCATATTATTTTGATAGATAGATAGAGATAAACATAAAGATTTTTTTTATAAACACTATGATCAGTAAAAAGTAAAATCTGTTGCTTTAGGAATCAAATTTAATTTTTGGGTATCCATTTATTGGAGAAAAGGGAAAATTTTGGAATTTAATAAAGCACAACCAAAGGATGAAATTTTGTTTATATAAATATTTAATGTAATTATATTTCCTTATATTCTAGGCCAAAGAAAAATTAAATTATCATTAGTAAAAGTATCTTAAAAAATGATGTCCTAATACCTTTAATTTTATTGAACACATTGTATTTTAAAATATCATGGATTTAGGGATTCTTGGCCTCAACATTCCAATGATCATTAAATTGTTTGTTTTTGATGAGCTCAATTGATCCGTAAAAATATTTACACTTTTCCTCCATGTATGTATCTCCACTTTCCACAAATGTTCTCTTATGTAGATTCCATGTTATATGTTTGTCCATGGGACCTTTAAACTTATTAATATCTATTATTAAGATTCTATTTTATTAAATCTTCCAATAATGTGATATTTCAACAATGTAATTTTCAAATATAAAATAATATATTACCATGATCGAGTTGAAATTGTGAGGCCATAATTTATTTAAGGTGGGTAGAATTTGACACCTCCAAATTCTAAATTAAGAACATTATATTTTTTATCATGTACGACACAAAATGCCAATAGAATAAGAGAATTTTGTATCTAGATACTTTGAAATATATTTAATATTTCAAATAAATTCAATCTATGAGATAGATTTCAATGTAAACAATCCAATGTTAGCTTGCGTCGCATGCAACAATGAGTTTCGTCGATGGATTCCATTAATTGCAAGTAAAAGATTTAATGAAAAAAATATATTATAAAAATATTATTATTTAATATAATAAGATTTAACCTATCTTTTAAATTAGTGTTTTTGAATATTATTAACTAAGTTATGAAAATATATGGTTTATAGGTTACCAATTAATTAGAAATGAATATAAGAACCATTTTAATATAAAGGAAATGTTTTTTTTCTCACAAATCTATTTTATCACAATAAATTAGATTAATTTCTATTATTGAATGATATTAATGAAATATATAAATTATATTCAAAAAAATATTTCTCATATACATCTAATTTATTTTATAAGAATAACATAAGAACAAACACAAACCTTTATTTTTATAAGTGCACTTTTACCGCCTTTTAATGGAAAAGTTGTTTTAAATCAAATTTTTAGGAATTTTTATAAAATTTATACACATAAATAAAATAAATATTTTAATTAATAGCATAAAAATTACTCTATAGAGAATTTTTGGTATTTCCTTGGGATGTTTCATTTGTTTATGAATAGTGAAATTTTTTAAATATTTATTCAAAAATACTTTTTCATCCAATTAATTTAAAAGGATAAAAAACATTTTATTGGATTTGAAGTTTAATTGTATAAATTATATGTAAATTAATCCAAATTAGGTTATTGGAATAAATTCCACTATCAAATTGGATATAATTACACACCCATCATTATAAACTTTTTTACTTTAAACACCTGCTTTGTCTTCCTATCCATAAGATTAAATTTAAATTAATTTATGCCACTTATTTGATTATAAATTTGAAAAATGGTTTCCATATTTTAAATAATAATAATTCATAGTGTCTAATAAGTTCAATGTCGTTTTTGGAAAAAATTATTAGTGAAAGTAATTAAAATTAATTAATATGATTATGAGAAAATTTTGAATAACAAGGGACTAAACCATAAAATTAAGCGACAAAATGACTTATATATTTGTCAAAAATTCATTGTGTGTTCATATTTAGAAAATATAATACCTTTTTAATATTTTTTTTCTATTATAATTTCTTGTTTTCATTGGAAAAACGTGGGTAGAATTCCATTTTTTAAAATATACAAGAATGAAACTCCTCCTCCACTATAAAAAGGCACTCACCCTTCCCACTTATTCACATATTTAAATCTTTTTGGATCACTAAAACCTTACTAAAATAATCTCCCAAAATACCTCCTCTAATCCTAAAAGACTCACCTTGGTCAAAAATCTAACACATGGAGTATTTTGGTATAAAGAATGGTTTACCCAAAAACGAGGTAACATTCTTCAACGACCACATACATTTTATTTCATTCTACACGTTTTCATTTAATTTTATATCATTATTATAAAATGAAATATTTATCCTAGATATACTATGAACTTTTTATTATAATTTGTTGACCTAAAATTACAAACACTTTCATCTAATGGGTAACGAACTTACAATTTATGTGTATGGAGAATTACCGCCTCACAAAATGATGTCATTCTATTTTACATTACCCATTTGTTGTTTTGTAATTAGGATGGGAAAACTATTTATATATTATATATATGATATTTTTTATTTATTTATGTTTCTGTAATTTCTATATAACACATACATTTATGATTTCCATTTTTTTGTAACACGATAACATTGTTTGTGGATGTGTGGACTACCGCATACTCAAAGCATTGTGATTAGTTCAGGATATACATGGAATGTATAATGGATAATTTTAATAAAACATATTTAGGAAATTTTAAATCTATATGATAATTAAATTATAATATACTTATATATAATTATTTTTCACTCTTTAAAATAAGGCAAAGAAATGAAAGTAGCATTAATGCGTACATATGACTTACCGTCTCCATGATCAGTGCATTTGGTTTCATATCATTGACTTTTATGGATTATTATAAATGAATATAAAATAAATATATATGAAATTTAAATAATTGTTTGAATTCATGAAATGATTAAATTATGATCTAAGTAATAGTAACAAAGATTTCAAGTTAGAACATACTCGACAAACTATTCTATTAACACACAAAATAGAGAAAATAATGAAATATTGTTAACAAATACGTAATAAGATATTATAAAAACATAATATAGGATATTATAAAAGTGATTATGGTTCTTTTATAAGTTTGTTACATTTTTAAAACCATTATAATAGAGGATAATGTATGTTCACCCCAAATGAAAATCAAGGTAAGAGATTATTATCTCACATTTCTTTCTGTGAGGTATACGCTACTAACACCACATAATTATTTTCTATGATGTAAATACGTTACATTTTGACATATTGTATCATGAATTATTTTATCTTAATATTATTTAAATGTTTAATTTTATGATAGTTCATTTTGGGTCTACTAATTCAATAGTTACCAAGTAATAAGGGACTTCCTATCAATTTCCATTATTTGAGACATATATTATTATTATGAAACTAATTCCTTATATATCAAGTATATACATCCATGTTGACATATAATACCATCACTCATTCATTAATTAAGATATTTTTTGTTTCGAATTGAATTATTTCATCCAATGGTATTTGAATTAAGCGTTACCAAGTAGAAAATAATTTCTCAATCCAATTTATTGTTTTGGTTATATTACTTCATTGTTTTCAATAAAATTATAATATGATGTTTGTAATAACTTTTTAAAATATATTTGTTTAAACATTTTTTACATATATTTAAATTTTATACACATAATCAGTTTATCAATTCATTCTTACATCAACATTATTTTCTTTTCAATGGTTTACTTTACAATCTAATTTTGTTCAAGATTATTTATATTAGAATTTACATGAGAAAAAAATATTGGATAATTATTCAATAAACCACTTAATTATCATCTTATATGGTTATTAATGACCCTTTTCATTTAATAGAACCAGTTTTCACTCTTCAGTACTCAAAATGTTTTAGAATGTGTTTTTATGAAACCTTGACATTATTTCAATCTTTAGTCAGAGAACCTATTTTTATAATAACCTTATTTTATAAATAGTTTTTCAAAAATGATTTAACCTTCAGAAAATTATTTATTTAATAGATTTTAATCCCATCGTATTTTTCAAATGTTTTCAAAGGAATCAACTTGTCCCATTCCAAATAAATAATATTTTTAACATTTTAAACATGAGAATGGAATGGTCCTTTTACCTTATGTGAATTATTTATTTGAATATTCCTTTTCTTTTTTAAAACATTAATTTTGAAAGAAAGTTTTTCTAGATGTTATTTTTAAAAAAAATTCAATATGTTTTTCAGAAAAAGTACATTTATTTGAATAATGCTTTTAAAATATATTTTTATAATATTTCCATTAATCAATGACAAAAAACACTTGTTTTTAGTTCACTTTGGTTATGTTTTACTGATACCATCATTTTTCATAAACAAGATGGTTTTTTATTGATTTCTACAAGGATAGTGTGGACATTCACTTCCCTGATTCATTTTTTTAGTCCCCTTGAAATATTCAATTTGTTATGATAATTAAACAATGAATATCCAATAATTAACCATATCATTTATCATGGATATGTTTATTTCCTAAACCATTTATTTGTTTTACATATGTTATTCACATTTAATTTTATTTAATTATCTAGTGAAATATTGATAAATATGTATGAATTATTTAATATTAATATTTGATATGGGATACAGTCTATTAATTTAATCAATTATTTGATATAAAGAGTAATTTGGAAAAGCAACGAGGGTGGGACCCAAAATTTATATAGATTCTCAATGAAATGATAGGTTATCATGAGACAAATTAGTTGTGAAGCATTAATAGGTTTGTACCTATAGTTTTTATACATATTATAAATGTTCTTGATGGTATATGTTTTCATTTTCCTTAGAAAATATGTCCAATAATTAATCATTTCCTTCATTTTGATTCAGTATTCATTATCCATGTTATTATCACTTGATAAACTCTATGGATGAATATCAATCTTAGTTTATTGATTAAATGGAACGTGTCTTCAGTTTCTTACCATTATATATTGATTTTTCATTGTCCATTGATATAAATGGTATGTGTTTTCAGTTATTTACTTTGGAATTTTTTACTCACTTCCTTATTAGTTTATTGATTACATGGAATGTGCCTTCAGTTATTACCTTCCCATATTGACTATTCAATTTTATTAATTAGTGCTTCTGTTTTACATTAACCTAACTAATAATTTTATTTCACCCTTATGTTTTTCTTTTCCCAAGAATCCAAGAAGTGTTCTAGGAAATATATTTTAAAGGATATTCTAAGTGGTAAAAAAAATTTCCTCAAAATAAAATATTATTTTGTAATTATTTTATTAATTTTTAATATATAATTCATGGTTGTATCTAGTGTACAAATACTTCTAAAATCATAGGACCTTGAGTATTTGATTCATTATGATCATGCTAACATAGTGGTAGTATACATCAGCTTTGGGATTTTGGGGACGGGTCTCTAAAAATTCATTAATTTATATAAATTTATATATAGGTTATACAATTAAATTTCTTTAAATATATTTTAAAAATAAAATTTATTTTAATACCAAATAATATATATATATATATATATATATTCATGGATATATAATAACAAGAATGAATAATTTCATTGTTATAATAGGTAAACAAGGTGTAATTGGTTGTGGGTTCAAATATATAACATAGAAATTTTATATGGGGTTGGTTGTGGGGGAATTGATAGGAAAGCACTACAATAAAAAAGAGGAAAAGATGGAAAGTGGATGGTTGGGACTTTGTAGTTCATAGGCTGGGACCATAGAATAAGAGGGGAAGGTGTACAACACTAGAGAACCAGATGGGGGACAATAGGAACTGGAGGTGAGGGTGGGTGGAATATCATGTGTATAGAAGTAGGGGGCCTTGCCTAACTAAAGGAAGGTATTTGTGAAAAAATTAAGTGTTTCCCAACCACCTCTAAATATACATTTTTCAAAATTAGATAGTTTTTAAACCCCCTCTAAACTAGTACAAAAATTAAAGGCTGTTTGAACCACCTCTAATTGAGTTTTTTCAATAATTTTTTTGAAAATTTAGAGGGTGTTTAAAACCCATATAAAATAAAATACTCTAATATTAGACATAACTTACCAATGATTTACTAGAAGCACCTCTAATAAGATGTTGTGGGCACATTAGTAGTGGTTTCTGACAACCATCTATAATGTATTTAGTGGGGGTAATAACACCTATAATCTAAAAAATATCATCTTCCAATCAACTTGTTTTTTAAGTGAATTTATTATAATGGGGAACATTTTATATTTTAATATCATGTGATAAAGACCAATGTGGTTCCTCTTAATGATCATATTCATGACCAATTAAAGTTCCAAGTTTGGTTGTTTGTGGTGTTGTCATTGAACCTCCAATAAGAACTATATGTTTATTAGTTGACATGAATCAAATCCCACATAGTTCAATTTCCTTGGTATAGGCTCATGTGATAGGACTAGTACATCTGTTTTAAAAACATACGGTAAGAACATTATAATATAAATTAGAAATTCATAAGAAAAATATACTAGGAGAAAGGTACTGATAAATTGTCAATGTGGGAATTGAGTACTGATAAAAAAAATTGTTTCATCCTGTTCTTTAGTAACTAAATAGTATAGATAATATAAATGCACCTAGAAAATAAGGAACATTTGAGTAAGGGTGACTCATATGGATTTTCCCCCTGATGGGATGGTTATGGTAACTAGGAATTTATACCATTGAGGGTGGATAAATGTAATAGTGTGTAATATTGACTAATGAGGGAGAATGTCTTGTAGGTATTATTCCTTATTGAAGAACGTTAAATGATTCATTGGATATGTGGCTCGGTGAGGAAGAATTGGGGATTATTTTTTGGTAGACCATAATGTGGATGTGTTAGGTATTACACCTACAATAAGGCCTATGTATATGTCTATATACTACCAGTATATGTTTGGACAAGGAAGTTTGATTATACATATGGAGGATATATCCCATTGAGAAATAGGTTGGGGCTTATGATTGGGTTTCCCAACCAATGCATGTGAGAAAAAATCTTAGATCATGCTTAGAGATTCATGGCCTTGTAGGTGACTCATATAATGGAATGGTATTGGGGATGTCACGACCCGTCCTCGGGGCCCATGCTGTGACTACCCCAAGCCCACCTTCCAATGTCCAGGGGCTAGTGACTAGCACCAAAGGCGTTAATCCTGATAAAAAGGGAAGGAATTGCCTTTATGAAATGTAAACACACACAACCAAAGTACAAGCAGAAGCAAACACTAAGTAAAACTGAAAACAAAAGTAGTGTTGAAAATAAGGGTTCGGAAATACAAGCCCAACTATAAAGTACATGGTAAAATAAAAAATAGCTGAAAGGTGACAAGCATCTCCTGGATCATCCACCAAGGATCCTACTAGAAGGGTAGGTACATATAGTGCAGCTCCTTGATCGTCCACCATGGATCCTACCTGAAGGGTAGGTACAAATATCCTCCTCATCACCCTCATCTGCCAACCTCCTCCGAGTATCGACTCATTGTGCGGTCCACCTCCGAGTACCGACTCGTCATGAGGTCCACCTCCATGTGTCGTCCAGTCCTCGTACACTCAGCCTCCATTTGTGTAGTCTGTCGTCTGCATCTTACACAACGAGGTTCGGGCATAGCCCGTGCAGGGGTGAGAATAATGATACTCAGTAGGGACCCCGAGACCCTCAAGGTCTCACCAAATCCAACAAGGATAACAACAAATAAGGATCTCAACAGATAAACTTTACTTAAGTATGTACCCATACATATACCTATGTTATCAAGTAACCCATCTCAATCATGAAGATAACACAAAGGTCATAAACTCAGCTCAAACCGGTACTTTTATTCATGATATTGAAACCATGGCTGCTGGATAACTCCTCCACTGTCGAGTATGCTGACACTTTCGTGACTCTGAGGTGCTACTCACTAACCTTAGACTGCTGTGATACTCCTCCTGTCGAGTACCGCGGGTCGGCCACCTCAGAAAGTAGTACTCCCCTGCCATGGGTCTGCCAACTCACACAGTAGTGCTTCCCCTCACAGCCTACATAGGTACTTCTCCTGTCGAGTACCGCGGGTCTGCCACCCCACAAAGTATTTCTCCTCTGCCATGGGTCTGCCACCCCAAGACAGTAGTGCTCCCCATTGGGCTATTCAAGTCACTCCGAAATGAATCAGACAAGCAGTCATCAGGATTCAATCAGCTACTAGGTATTCGCACTCCGAATGATCGTCTCTAGGAGGATCCTCTCCATGAGCTACTATTCGATACTACAAGTATCTTAGAGTCCTACAAAGAAATATCACAAAGGACCGCCTCGTCATAGGGGTGTCAATGCAATAGACGGCACGTCAATCGGACGCCCGGTCTGTGGGTTGTTAGCCTTTTAGTCCCACTGATCCGGTTGGGTTCATGTACGAACCAACCTGATATTATCTCAACTATACACCGAACGCCCATGGGTAATACTCAAAGGAACCGTTTCTTAATGAGATTACCAACGCCGCTGATGGTTCGTCAAGCAGATGTCCAGTCTGAGAGTTATTGGATTTTCCGTTCTAGGGGCCTGGTTGGTTTTTAAGATAAAACTAACCTGGCCATACTCCAACTGCATCCAAATTGAAAGTGTAGTATGCCAAAGGAAACTTCTCATCAAGAGGAATCCAACGTATTCAACGACACGTCAATCGGACGTCCGGTCCTCAAGTTATAAGCTTCTTTGCTCTAAGGGCCCAGTTGGTTTCGAGTTCAAACCAACCCGGTCATACACAAACATCACCAAAATCTTGAGTTTCATATATCTAAACGACCTCCTCGATCCAAGGAATGCTACGCAACTGAAAGTGCATAGATCAGAGGTCTATCGCTCACGTTATGGCCATTTAACCGAAAATGTTCCGAAAATAGGGGGTCTGGGCCCGGTCGGACCCAGCCCAACACCCCCTGGGACGGCCCGAACTGGGCGACCCGAGTCGGGTCTGGCCCGGCTAGTTCGGCGCAGCCCAGCCGGCGCGGTCCGGCCCGACCTACACGGTCCGGCCCGCGTGGCCCGCCCCTGCCCGGCCTGGGGGTGTGTTGCCTTGGCCAACTGGCCGAGCCCCCCCCCCCCCACCCCCCCCCCCCCCCCCCCCCGCTATTTGGAACCGGCGGTGCCAGCTGTCGGCGCCCCCGGTCGTCCCAGATCCCATGTGGACGCAGGATCTTCTATGTCGCCGCTGCGTCTATTTCTGCGGCAGATTTTCTCTGGCAGCATGTTGGGGCGCCGCCACCACCAGGTGGTCGGGCGGCACCGGCCGCCTCATCCAGTCGCCACGAGGTTCCGTAGGCCATCAGAGTCACTTTGATTTTCCGTTTTACCTTCTGTCTACACCAACGGTCATCTCGGGTCTCGAACATTACTGCGAAGGCTCCAAAATGCCATTGCGTCCTCGTTTCATCGTCGCCCGTCAATCCACGCATCAAGAACAAGTTGGCGGTGGGTTCGGACTTGTTCGTTAGTCTGTACCCACCGCATTAGTAGTTTGAATAATCACCCAACAAAAAATATTTCCATGCTCGAGGGTATAAATCACGTAAATGTAAATATATAAAATCCCCCTACCAAGAAATTGACGTTCCACGTCGAGTGTCGCGGAAAACGACATCACGGGGAGAGGATTCGTAGACGATGTTGGAATGCATCCAAGGAGGAAGTGAATCTCCTCACTTATCGCGTAGAAGATAAAGGAAGTTGTGTCGACGTTCTTCATGGAACCATCGTCCTTCGTTGAGGAAGACATCATTCTTCGTCGGAGGGTCGGTGTTATTCCAAAAACTCAAGATCTCTCCCAATTCTCCTTAACACAATGATTCCCCCCCCAACAATAAAAAAAATAGGCTCATCCTATTATTTTATTAACACATGAAATTTCAAATTTCAAAATTCAAACCACTTCATTAATTAATTAAAGCGGTTGAATTCATTAAATGAATGTGTTGGAAATTAATTAATGAGAGGTAGAGAAGGAGTTAACACAATTGAAGAGGTGTTTACAAATTAATAAAGGGGTGTTTTTAAGGAGGTGAAAGGTTGGGGCTCATGTGTGCCCCACCTCTCATATATCCACTCATGGGTAGTTGGGTGGTTGTGGGCCCCACCAAAAACTTCCCATGGGAGGGTTTAGCTTCCGAAGTTATAAAATAAAATTGTTCTAAAAATTTTATTTATTTTAAACTAATTCCTCAATTATTAATTCTTAACCCAATTAAAACGCAATTGTGGTAAAGGTCCCCTTAAGAAATTACCAGCTCTGCGAGTTCATTGGTGCCTTCAGATTTCAATTCTGAGCACCAGTTCAAAAGATAGAAAAACCAGCTAGTTCGTTTACTGAACGTACCCGAGCTAAACTTCAGAAATTGATTCCGGGCACACTGGGCCTCGGAATTAGGTTCTGTCAGAAACTGTGTACTCGTAAAATTCCAATGAAATTAAGTGAAAAATTCCCATGAAATTTTCAGGTCTTTACATTACTCCCACCTCAGGGATTTACGCCCCCGTAAAGCTTCAACACACACTAATGAAACTAAAGGGGTACTGAGCACGCATCTGAGCCTCTTGCTCCCATGTGCTTACCTGGAGGTTTCTGTGCTTCCAGCGAATGCGCACCAGAGGAATCAACCATCCATGTAGGACTTGCTCCTGTCGATCCCCAATCTCCACTGGAACCTCTGTGATAGTCTCCCTGTGGTCGATTATGTGGGATGGGTCGTGCTCATATCTCCTGAGCTGAGATACGTGTAATACTTCATGTGCTCGTCAAAATTGAGTTAAAAGGGACAGGTTATAAGCCACCACACCTAAATTGCTGAGCACCTGGAAAAGTCCAATAAATCATAGAGATAACTTGATGCCTCAGAAAAATATCTATAGACCTCATCGAGGTGAGACCCGTAAGAAGACGTGGTCTCCATCCTCGAACTCCAGTAGTCTCCTTCTCCTATCAGCCTAGGACTTCTATTTGCTCTGTGTAGTCTTCATCCACTCCTGGATGATCTGTACTTTCTCCGTCGTATACTGAACCATCTATGGTCCTCCAAGAGCTTCTAAGACTTCCCCTTTGCCAAAAAGAGAAATCTGGTCTCATCCCCAGATGAACCACGTCCTTTTCCTAATACAGTCTATCCTGACATGAGGGGTACTAATTCATTCCATGGACAATGTCGTAATTCCTAAACGCTAATACCAAGAGATCCAACCATCACTCTCACCTCCAAGGGTTGAGTCACACTGTCAGCATCAGTGTTTGGTAACTGGGTCTCCTCCAATAGCAATCTCAAAAGTGAGGGTCAAGTCCCCAGTTTTAACCAGAACCACTTAGTATTAACCACACAAAAAGGAAGGAAAGAAACATCACAAGGACAAGTGTCTTTTATTACTACATCTCTAAGTACAAAGACACATAAAAACCACAAACAACTATAACACGAAGACTAGAAGCACCAAGAACAATGACCTCCATGCCAGGAACTAGTCTTGCTCTCATCCACCTGCTTCCGGAGTTCAATGGTCGTATGATTCAACTCCCAGAAGTTGTTCTCTCCCTTGTCCACCTGATCTGTTCAGTCGGGTTGGACCTCCGAGTGGTGGTGGTGGCAACACCTCGAAGCGTCGTCCACCTCCAGTTATACGGCCAGCTCCTCTGCCTCGTCCGCCTTCACCCTGCGGACTGTCTCGATCGAACCTCTCCCTCTGCCTGGTAGGTCCTTCATCTATCTGCTGATCATCCGAGTGGTGGGTTGGAGTGTCCCAAGCCATGTGACCCTGTCCGCCACATGTGTAACATAGCATGGCAGGTTTGGCCTTGTCTCTAGCCTGGGTTCCTTGCACTACCAATCCCGAGTCGTGTGGTCGTCCACCTGTAGGTCTGGTCCTCTTAGACCTCCGCGTCATTTGTCTACTTCCAGCTGTAGAAGATCCACTGCATGTCAGCTAGTGGTGGTTCCCATTGTTGGAGACTGCTCAGCAAGGAAACTCTCCACTAAGAGGGCCCATTCCAACACCCATGTCTGTGTCGGGATACTGTGGGAGACAACTGAAGCTCTATTCTCTCCTCTAAGCCCCTACTCAAAGGTCCAAGCCATGAAGAATGGGTCTCGTACCATGTCTGTAGACTAGCGCGAGAGGTCTGTGAACCTTGCCGAGTACTGTGCTACTTTCATGTTGCCCTACTGTAGATGCAGTAGCTCCTGTATCCACACCGCTCCTTGGGTGGCTGGTACAAACTCCGCCCGAAACAGGCTTTCGAAGTATACCCATAGTAGTGTCGCCTCTTGAGGCATCTCGACCATCAGGATCCACCATCTGCCAGCAGCTTCTTGAAAGAGGCTGGTAGCAAGGATCACCATAAAGTCTGATGGTGTCCCTACTAGCCTGAAGACTCTCACCACAGCCTCCATCCAATCTTTAGCTGCATGTGTGTGTGTCTCTCCCTAGAACATGGGTGGCCTATAGCACTGGAACTCGTTCAGCGTGCTCAAGCGGAGTGCATCACCTGCTGCTGGGGCTGGTGGAATTGGTGGCCCAACAGGTGGTAGTACCGCTGGTGCCTCCGTTGGTACCTCAACTAGAAGAGGGCCCTGTACTGAGGCCTCGTTTTTTGACGGGCTGTCAGTACGTAAAAATCTCGGGGCTCTAGCTGGTCGTCCGCGGGGAGACATCCTGAAAAAAAAAACAGATGCGACATAGTCAAAAGACTACACCTGGTGAGATGACCTTGTTTTGAGCTGACATAAAGGAAACTTTTGAAAACACACACGCAATCAATGTTTTCATGTACTGAGTCGGAATTCAGAAGTCATGGTCCTAGTTTATTGATACGTTGCCCGCCCGCACCAACACTGGACTCCATGAACTGAAGAACACACTTAGTACCCATAACACTATTGTTTCACAGAAAAGAAATATCAGAGTTCTATTTTCTGTGGTAGGACCGACTCCTTTGACACTAATTTGTCCCGACCAGTCCTCGGGGCCCGTTCTGTGACTACCCAAAACCCGCCTTCCAAAGGCCAGGGGATGGCGACTAGCACCAAAGGTGTACATCCCAATAAAAATGAAAGGCATTGCCTTCCTGAAACGTAAACACACACAACCCGAGTGCAAGGGGAAGCAAACACTAAGTAAAACTGAAAACAAAAGTAGTGCTGAAAGTAAGGGACCGGAAATATGAGCCCAACAGTAAAGTACAAGTTAAAAGACAAAACAGCTGGAAGGTGACAAGCAGCTTCTGGATCGTCCACCAAGGATCCAACCTGAAGGGTAGGTACAGATAGCGCAACTCCTCGATCGTCCACCATAGATCCTACCTGAAGGGTAGGTACAACTAGCCTCCTCAGCGCCCTCGTCCGTCAACCTCCTTCGGGTACCGACTCATTATGAGGTCCACCTCTGGGTACCGACTATTCGTGAGGTCCACCTCAAGGTGTCGTCCAATCCTCGTCCACTCAGCCTCTGTCAGCGATGTCCATCATCTGTATCCAACACAACGAGGTGCAGGCATAGCCCGTGCAGGGGTGAGTATAACGACACTCAGTAGGGACCTAGAGACCCTCAAGGTCTCACCATATCCAAAAAGGATAATCCCAGAGAAGGATCTCAACAAATAACCCTTACTTAGGTATATTCCCATACATATACCTAAGTTATCATGTAACCCATCTCAATCATGAAGATAACACAAAGGTCATAGACTCAGTTCAAACTTGGATTTTTATTCACGATATCGAAACCACTGATGTTAGAGAACTCCTCCTCTGTTGAGTACAGTGATCATTTCGCGACTTCGAGGTGCTACTCACTAAACTTATAATGCTGAGGTACTTCTCTTGTCGAGTATCGTGGGTTGGCCACCTAACAAACTAGTTCTCCCCCGCCATGGGTCTGCCACCTCACACAGTAGTGCTCCTCCTCATACCTTACATAGGTACTCCTCCTGTCGAGTACCGCGGTTCTGCCACCTCACAAAATAGTTCTCCTCTGCCATGGGTCTGCCACACCAACACAGTAGTGCTCCCCACTGGGCTATTCAAGTCAATCCGAAACGAATCGGACAAGTAGTCATCAGGTTTCAGTCAGCTACTAGGTCACCGCACTCTGAATGATCGTCTTCAAAAGGATCCACTCCACAAGCTATTTTTCAATATTCCAAGTATCTCATATTCCCATGAAGAAATATGATAAAGTACTGCCACGTCATAGGGGTCTCAACGCAACAGACAGCGCGTCAATCGGACGCTCGGTCTGTGAGTTATTAGCCTTTTAGTCCCGAGGGCCCGGTTGGTTTCGTGTACGAACCAACATTACTATATCTAAACTATACACCCAACTACCATGGGGTATACTCAAAGGAACCGTTTCTCAATGATATTACCAATGTCGCTGACAGTTCGTCAAACAGATGTTCGGCCTGAGAGTTATTGACATTTTCGTTCCAGGGGCCCGGTTGGTTTTTAAGCTAAAACCAACCCAGCTATACTCCAACTGCATCCAAACCTCATGTGGAGTATGCCAAAAGAACCGTCTCATCAAGAGGAATCCAACTTAGTCGACGACACGTCAATCAGACGTATGGTCCTCAAGTTATAAGCGTTTTTGCTCCGAGTGCCCGGTTGGTTTCGAGTTCGAATCAATGTGGCTCCACCCAAACATCGCCAAAACACTGACTGTGATATACTGAAATGACCGTCTCGATCCAAGGAATCCTAGTCAATTGACGTTGTGCCGATCAGAGGTCTGGAGCTCCTGTTATGGTCGTTTAACCAAAAATGGTACGAAAATAGGGGGTATGGGCCCTTTCCGACCCGGCCCAACACCCCCTGGGTCGGCCTAAACTGAGAGACCCGACCCAGGTCTAGGTCTGGACCGGTAGGGTGTGGCCCGGCCCCACCAGCACGGTCCAGCCCGACAGGCACGGCCTGGCCCGCGTGGCCCGCCCCGGCCCGACCGAAGGGTGCGCTAGCTCGGCCAGCTGGTCGAGCGTTGGGGGCGTGACCCACCTGCTATTTGGAACCGACGACGACATCCTGTGCTGCCCCCTATCATCTTGGATCCTTTTCGGTCGCGGGATCCTTCACGTCGCCGCCACGGTTGTTACCGCGGCGGATTTTTTCCGGCGGTGCGCTGGGTCGCCGCAGCCTCCACACGGCAGGCTGGCGCCGGCCGTCGCCGCACCGGCGACCCGTGCTTCCAAGAGGTTTCGTGGGCCACCAGAGTCTCTCCAGTGGTCTGTTTTACCTTCCCTCTATGATGACAGTTATCTCGATTCATGAACATTACTATGAAGGCTCCAAAACTCCGTTGCGGACCCGTTTCATCATCACCCGTCAATCCGCGCATCAAGAACAAACATGGTGGTGGGTCTGGACTTGTTCGTTAGTCCGTACCCACTGTGTTAGTAGTTTGAATAATCACCCAAAAAAATAATCTTCCATTCTCTAGGGTATAAATCATGTAAACATAAATATACAAAATCCCCCTACCTCGAAAATTGACGTTGCACGTCGGGCGTCGCGGAAGACGGCTCATGGGGAGAGGATTCGTAGATGACGTTGTAATGCGTCCGAGGAGGAAGCGGCATCTCCTCACTTGTCACGTAGAAGAGAAAGGAAGGTGCATCGTCGTTCTTCATGGAACCAGCGTCCTTCGTCGAAGAAGACGTCATTCTTCGTCAGAGGGTTGGTGTTCTTCCAAAAACTCAAGAGCTCACCCAATTCTCCTTAACACAACGATTTCCCCCCAAAAATAAAATAATAGGCTCATCTTATTATTTTATTAACACATGCAATTTAAAAATTCAAAATTAATACCACTCATTTAATTAATTGAATAGGTTGAATTCGTTAAATGAATGTGTTGGAAATTAATTAAAGATAGCGGGAGGAGGAGTTAACAAAATTTAAGAGGAGTTTACAAATTAATGAAGGGGGGGTTTAAGAGAGATGAAAGGTTGGGGCTCGTGTGGGCCCCAACTCTCATATATCCACACATGGGTAGTTGGGTGGTTTTGGGCCCCACCAACAACTTCCCATGGGAGGTTTTAACTTCCATAGTTATAAAATAATATTATTCTATCAATTTTATTTATTTTAAACTAATTACAAAATTATTAATTCTCAGCCTGCTTAAAACAAAATTGCGGTAAGGGTCCCCTTAAGAAATTACCGGCACTACAAGTTCATCAGTGCCCTCTGATTTCAATTCCGAGCACCGGTTCAAAAGATAGAAAACCCCGCTCGTTCATTTACTGAACATACCCGTGCTAAACTTCAGAAATTGATTTTGGGCACAACAAGCCTCGTAATCAGATTCCGTCAGAAACTACGTACTCTTAAAATTCCAAATAAATTAAGGAAAAACTTTCCATGAAATTTTCGGGTCTTTACAACGGAATAAAAATAGTAGTCCCATAGCATATCACTAGATCCTTGAGTGGGAACAAATTGTAGCCTACTCCGGATATGGGTTGTCAATATGATAATCTATATCTAGGGGAGGTTTTATCAATATTCTCATGAAAAAAACCATCATTAACAAGGGAATACATGTTCAGGATTACACTTACAGTCCTTTCATTTAGGAAGGATGTCTTAGGAGAGACCTTTTATTAAGGGAATACATCAAATAAGGTGTTTATTATGATGTTCATATCATATCCGTGAATGTCTATTGATTTTTTATGAATTTACAATTGAATATATTTTTCAAGATTTTGACCTTTTTGAAAGGAATAATAGAAGTCCATTTTGATTAATTCAAAGTAGTTAGTTGACTTGTCCAAAATAAATGACCTGAGAGAGGCACATCTACCTATATATTTTTTCTATGTTAATTTTCAATGAATGGATAAAATTATTTGTGAACCATGAATATTAAGTAGAGGTTATAAATTACACAAGAGAACCCTCTTTTCACATAGCGTTAAGGTGTTTTGAGAAGAGGGGCATGTCTCACATAGAATCGGGTCTTAAGGTCGCACATAATTTTTTTTTAAAGAAATGTCTACGAAAAATGTTTGTGGGTGTACCTTAATGAAGTGGTAATCTAAAAATCCTTTGGTGAATTGGGATTTTTGGGAGTCCCTCGTGAACAGGACTTCATATATTGATTCATAAGATACTTATGCATTTGGATCTATTAGAATTATTCTCTGGATAACACATAGTGTATTACCCAAATATTGTTCGAAATAGTTCATATGAAGGTGGTTCATGAATGAGATAGTTCCCCATGAAAAATAAGGTTTCCAAAATAGGATCACATTCATGTAAGAGGATCCAAAAGTAGGGTTAGTTTCTTAATGTGTGTCTATCTATATATAAGTAATTCCTATAGAAAATAAGCATCCACATGTAAATCATGGGGAACCAAGAGTACATGATTTCAAAGGATCAACTCAATCATCCAAAAAATTACTTCCATTAGTGGAAAAATAAAATTAATGTATAGTGGTATCATCAAACACCTATGAATGATCACTAGGTTAAAATGGAAAACACTAGGATACAAGAATCTCATGGGTATAAATCATTTTTTTTGCATATGTGGTGAATTAATCTATGTCTTGAAGGGATTTTTTAGCATAAAGAAATTATGATCCACCACTACCAATGATTTGATAGATGTAATCATGAATTGAGATAATGAATGAACAATGAACATCCTCATGGATGATTTTACAATAATAAATTTCTTTTTTGAATGAATGAAATGTTCATTACACCATGAACGTTCTAATTAATTGTGAAGGATCAACCTTCTGTGAATGATCCTTTACATTTATATTCCATTTCATAATTTCAATTCATTATTTATATTTTTTTTGATAATCCATAATCCATAGAAATTAATAGATTTTTAAGATTATATACATGATTTCATATCTTATGTAAGATTAATTTTATTTTTATGTAATAATAACTAGAGGTTTCATATGATAAGTAATATTCATTAAGGGATTACATGTGATTGAATATGTGAATTTATTATTTAAAAATATATTTAAATAGAATGAAAATTCTCTATTGATCATTGAATAAATATCATGTTGTTAAATGAATATTAGTGATTAAAACTCAAAATGTTTTTTAGATTAAAAGGATAATATCGCACTATGGGCTTTAACATTGCACCATTTTCGTGTGAGCATAAAGACACAGAAGGGAAGTTATGGGATTTATATGTATTTAAATGAAATATATCAAGTGAATATTTTATTGGATATTTGAATAATAAATGAAAGGATTCAAAGGTGATTATTTGGAATCAATTTTTGATGATCGATGGTGGAGGTTATTCTCAATTGAATATTTTCTCAGTCTCAAAATAGATGACCACATTTCTAATTTACTTTGATGTTTTAAAATTTAAATATTATATTTTATCTTCATAAACAATTTTGGGACTAAAACTAATAAGTTGGTACAATGGAAAATTTTTAATGAAACAAATAAAAGAGGAATACTAATGATATTTCAATACTTTTTGAACCATATAGAAGTTAATTTTCATTAAGTGGTAGGGAGATTTAATTGATTTTGAATATCCAGAAGACTCAAGAGAAGGTATTTCTATTAGTTTTGAATCATCTTGTAGAACATTTAATCTATTTTCATTATTGGTTCTCACACTATCTATTAACTGGAGTGATATGGTATAAAGAATATTTAGAGGAAAAAATGTTTGGATACACTCTATAATTAAGTATTATATCTTCCCTCATTATTATAACATTATGACATTAGCGATATAGTTCTCTCTTGGAATTGACCCGAAAATGGAAAGGATTTAGTCACCCGTATTGGGGTAGAAACTTGTAAAAGAGGTATTTTACTTTCATTCATATTTATCTTATGTATATGTGTGACTGAGGTAGTTTTTAATATTGAGAGGATATTGATCATAATCAATCACAATATTATATTTCAAAATGAAATTGTAAAAAGTAGGTAATACTAATTTAACCCCCATCAAGTTATTACATATCATATCAACTAAGAACATCAAAATAAAAAAAAATTAAAGGGAAACGATATATATTTCATTATTCATTGGTTTTATTTATCATCTCCCAAATCCCCTAATTATTTTGGTAAGCCTTCAAACCAATAATATCATATATGTATCAAAGATTGTTGAGTGGAATACTCCATGCCCAATCCATCATATGGATTATCTCAAATTCATTTATATGGTTTTCCTATCCTCTCAGGGTATCAAAACTATGTTTAACCAATTAATATTCGAAATACGAGCACTTAATACTTTTACTATCACTTAATACATACATTCCTTAAAGAATATAATCCATGGGAACCTACCTTTGAAATGACCTACATGGTGGGATTATTGAGGTCTAGAAAAATGTTTCATTAGATATAATATAACACTTCTTGTTTTAAGGGGAATTAAATATATCAAAATATTATATAATGTATTACCTTTTTATGTATAAATGATTCTAATGAATTAATTTTAAATCAAATTAATTCCACCAAATCAATATGTTCAAACCATATTGATGAGTAATTCTTTACACAACTCATTGCTTATGTTACTGGCGCAAATTAAAACACAATTATATTTACAGATATCTAAATTAATTCCAAGGATAATTTACATGAAACTCTTTCAAGTAAAGGATTTGAATCATAGAAAATCAAAAATCTTCAAAATAGTAAGCATGGAGCGAGGGGTAGACAACCCCAACTTTCTAAAACACAGCCAAATATCCTGGGCCAGCGAACAGTCTTACCCAAAATTTCACTAAACCTAGATATTTAATCCAGATAGACAATAATTACATTTTAATTATATCACCAGATATGTAGAAACAATAATTAACTTCTTTAATCAAGTTCAAAACCCATGAATAACACAAATTCAAGATAAAATAAAATTAAATCAGTTATCATTCCTATAATTTAACTCATAAATGAATGTCTGATAATTTAAAGTTGAAATTTTAACATATTTAAATTTATTCACACATAAATTTATAATATAAATTATTTATATCTATTAATGAAGTAAGGAATAATTCTAAATAAATGATCAATTCATAAATTTTTACATGAGATAAAAATTTATGAAATATTTACAAAATAAATAAATTATAATCAATTTATAATTTAGGAATACCTTATTGAAACTACATAAAAAAATAAATTTGAAATATTCACATTTATTCTAATATTATCCCTTTTATATTATCAATTTACATTGAATTTAATATAAACTTCTTATTATTGAAAATATATGATATTTCATGAAAACAACTGTAAATCCATGAGATTTTGTGAAATATTTTTTTAAAATTAAAGTAATCGTATTTTTATTTTTATTTACATGTAAAATATCTATATATTTAATTATGTGCACCACCATGTAAATATTTCACTACACAAAACCTGGGGTTAGCTGGTATTGCACAAGACACTCATTTTTTACAAAACCATGATATATTATGAATATAATTATTTAAATTCCAGTGTTATAACATATCAGTTAAAGATACATATATGAATAGTAATAAATATTTTTTAATATTAATTTTATTTTTTTATTTAAAGGAAATATATTGATAAAAAATGTACTTAAGTTTTAGTAACATCTTTATATGTTTCAAAAACACAATTTTATCAAAAAAAATCTTTTTGTTTATTTTGGTGAACATTAATGAAATTAATTTTTAAACTTTTAAAAATGAATTTTATAAAATAAAATTATTTTTTAATACATATTGTAAAAAAATTAACTTGTGATTATTTTTTCGATTCTTCTAAAAAGTTTAATTTTTTAATTAATAGTGAATAATATTTATTATTAATTGAAAATTGTATTTTCGTTTAAAAAATTTATGAGGTAAAATTATATTTTGAAATTGGGTTAAAATAAAATTAGTTGAATTTTTTATCAATTAATTCAATGATGGTCATCAAAATCAATTTCATATTGAATTTTGAAATAAAAATTTTTCATACAATTGTAATTATTCTCATTGAAATCATGCTTTTTTGTCACATCTACTAGATTAATTTTAAATTAAATTTTGTGAATTAAGTGTATTGAATTTTTAAAAATATATCTATTAATTTTAATTAGTATAATTTATAAATTATATTATGTTAAACATTATTTTTGACAAAATAGATTAGTGAATGTTGTAAAAATTATATATCATAATTAATGTAAAAATAGGTTTATCAGGGGTCAATCTTGATTGATAATAGTAAAAGAGGAAAAAAATATTATCATAATTTTATTAAATGAATTTATTTCAATCATTTCCACTATATTCTCTAAAATATGCCAATTTATTTCTATATTCCTTAGAAATTGACACGTATAATAAGTTATGTAATGAAAAAAGGAAAATATATATATATTTCTTACGTTTAATATATATAAAGACTTCGGATAGGGGTAAACAACACATGTATGGTTATATATATCCTATTGAAATATAAATTAATTTTTATCCAAATAATATTTATTTAATTTTTAGAGATAAAATAATTACCTAAAATGCAAAAAATACCAACATAGTAATTATTTAGTTAATAAAAATTAAAATAACTGATACTAAAAATTTAAAAACTGAAGTTAATTGAATGAATTATATACTTCCATTAATTTTTTTAAATTATTATATCATTATATACTACTTTAAAAAAAATATATTTTAATTTCATTGTTGCCTTGATATTTTTAAAATTGAACTTAAATAAATAATGTCAAAATTGACGTTGTTGTTATTTTATAAGAAATGATATTTTTTAAAATTGTTTAACATTATTTAAAAAATTAACTTATTTCAATTTTTTTAATATTAATAAATATCAACTATCATCTACTAATGGAACAATTTTTCTATTACAATGAATATATTTACTATTAAAGAGTAAAAACTCATTAAGCGCGATTATAGTTAAAGCGGTGTTTTTGGACGTTACATACGCTTCTGTTAAAAAAATCAAAAAAACCTAGGACTTGTATTTTATAAATTATATACCATGTTTATAATCAATTATTCCAAATTATCTAATAATTTTCACACTAATATAGTCATAAAAAATGAATTACCATGGTTATAAATCGTGTTACTATAGTGGAAACATAAAAATCCAAGAAAATGGGATACATAGAAGTTATGAAATAAAATGTATAAAACATGTGGTTCAATATGTGGTGGAGGTTTTTATCAAAACTACAATCCAAAAAAACCTTTAATTATAATTTTTTTAGCTACTTCAGTTAAGATTGACCTCCCTATAGTGAATAATTTTGAGAATTTATGAGAATGTCACTCCTTGACAATAAAAGGGAACTCACTCTCCCCACTTATTAACACCTATCAAGACATTTTTATCGACCATGATCTTCAAAAATCACTTTACAACTTCCCTAATATCATTTTATAATACTTTTTTGGTATAAATCTATCCAAAAAGGCATTATTGAAAACCTAAGGAGGATACCCGAAGAAGATGTAACGTTCATTAATGAGATTTTCGATTTTATTTATTTCTCCACCTATATATATTATTTTTAAACAATAATGATATAATAACATAAGAATATTACATATACTATGTTATTTTTATGTTAAAGGTATGAACTACAACCGCACACACTTCCATCAAATGGGTCATGAAATCATCATTCGTTTCTACGATGGTCTACCGCCTCCTGAACTGATGTCATTATTTTTTCCATTACCACCTATTATGGTTGGGAATAAGGATGCAATTAATATTTATATATGAAATTTATTATATTTATTATATTATTATTAGTCTAGAATTATTTTATCACACATATTTTCATGATTTCCATTTTTTAATAAAATATGGGCGTTCATGTGTAAGGAAGACTACAGTCTCATGAACTGATGTGATTAATTCATGATTTAGATGGAATGTATTGAGTATTATTTTAATAGAAAAATGGTATGTATACGAAAAAAATTATAATCTAATGATAATGGTAATATATATATATATATAGTTTACTTTTTCTTTTTCATATCCTCTAAGAAAATTGAAACAACTTTCATGCGTATGTGTAGCATACCATCTCCATGAACGATGTATTTCATTTCCTATGAATAATTTTTAAATATTTAAATAAATACATATATATTGGAAATATATGATATTTAAATATTTTTTTACATTATAGAGATAATGAAATAATTATCGAAGTAAAGAGACCAGAATATGACAAATCAAAACATATACAAAAAACAAAGTAGTTATTACCTAAAATATATCATTAACATGGAATCATTATTAAATAATTAATTAAAGGACCTAAGTAAATCATATATGGATTAATATATATATGAATATGGTTTTAATATTTTTACTTAAAAAATTGGAATTGTCTTTTCGTCAGACTTAGTTGTAGGTGATTGAGGGTGGTTGAACAATCATTTGTGTTGGGATTATTATGACAGTCTCTAATAAAAAATCCCAATGGTTCCTACATCCATAACATAGTACAAATAAAATTTCCAAAGTAATGTTTCCCATTGGGGATTCATACCCAAAAATTTATGTGAACTCACATTGGTCGAGAGGATGGTAGGTTGTTCTCATCACACCCTTTTTGGGGGAAATATCACCTACATTGAGACTTTATTATTGATTTAATATATGTTCATGAAATCCTCCCCATTCCCTAATATATGAATGGTTACCCCTATGAGAATATATTGATTAATACCATCTGTTGAAGGAAACAACTACAGGTTTAAATGGTTCTCCATCATTTTATTATTTATTTATGATAATTTATTTCATATCCATATTCATATGATCTATAGTTTATTACAATTTTGGGAGTAAGTTAGTGTCTTGAATATAGGATTGAACCTCTCTATGGAATCCTATGTATCTTGTGAGAACATGAATCTAATCCTACATAGTTCATTTGACATAGTTTATGTTCATATATCTAGACTAACTCATGTAGTTTAATGTTATGAAATAAGCATGTAAATATAGGGATCATGGATCGAAGTGATGTCCTAAATATAATATTAAGATAGGAATTATATTCTACGTATTGTATGTATGTATATGATTGCAGAGGCCTGGGTTGGGGCTTATTCATATAAGGTATCCCTGAATTACATCATAATGAAAATGGGGATTTGAGTATAGATGGGATGTAGTTGGACTTACATCACATTGGGGGTCCCACACATGGGACATTCTCATTGTTAATTTTTTATGATCATCACCAGTCTCTAAGTATATGTGAGCCATGTTCTATATGAGAAACCAATGATAATGATAGATATGACACATTACACAGGATTATATTCATATGGGGATTACGCATTAAAGTTTCCCATGGAGTGGTATAATTAAATATATCATGGGAGAAATTGTGAGGATATTCCGACATAGAAAAGATTTTGATGTATCCTAGTTATTTCTATAATCAGTGCTATCATAGTTTGGTTTTTCCCTAAACTATTGAAGGGTTTAAGGTACTTGAGTTCATGTTTAGGGATTCCACTTCAACGGATGCTCAAGTGTTATCCCACTTCGTGTTATTTGATGCACAAGGAATAATGGAAGACTTTTGGGAACTTAAATCCTATGAGTCAAGAATATTTAGAATATAGAGTAACTTACACCATGGGGATTACCATTGGAGCCCTAGCCTTAGGAAGTCATCCTATGAATCCTTTTCATAGCTGGAATAGGATTTCCCATTGTTCAGTATCCCATTAACCCACTGATGGTTTGGGGTAGGCATTTACACTCGAATACATTATGGTTATCGCTATGGTTTTAGGATTGATAGGGGATTATACAATGATGGATTCCCATTTTCATATTCATTTTCATTATTCTAGTAGATAATGTTTAATGAGGACTATGAAAGGTCTATTGAATATTCCCATTATGACATAGAGGTCTTGTTAGATATAATATCACAAATAGGGTCATATGAGTGTGTAAATCTAACCTAATAATGACCCACCCTTATAAAGTGGGTATTTAAAGAAAGGTTCCTTTATGGGGAACCATATGGTATAATCCTAGGTGTGTCATCCAAATGAAGTATACATGTCCCAAGACATCTTCCCAACATGTCTTGGTTGTCTGCTGAACATGACATGATTTCTTGTTGCACATGTATTTATTTTCTATTGGACATGTCCTGATTTTTTTTGGGAAATTTTTGGGGTGTCAGTATGACATGGTAGACATGTTCATGGGTGTCCACTTGACATTTCCTAGATACTTTTCATAATAGAAGCTGACATATCCAAGATGCTTCACATAATTGAAGTTCACATGTCCAAGATAATTCACATGATGAACTAACTTACCTAGAATGTTTTCATATGATCAAATTGAATTGTTCAATATTTCATTATATGCTCATATCATACATGTTTAGTATCTTTTAATTATAAAATTTACTTTCTTAGGATGACTTGTCTTGATCAAAGTTGTCATGTAGAAAATCATTCACAAGATCAGCTAGCTTTCCTATATGTTATTGCATGATCGACATGAATTGTCCTTAGGCTATCACCTGACAAGGATGGAATGTAAATAGTAAATATAATGACAATGAAAACAAGGTAATAAATTTTTGAATGATCGACCTTGATTTTCCATAGTTAATCGCATCACAATACTAACTTGTCAATAAGTTTTTGCATATGTAAGCTAAATTTTATAGCTCCTTGATTGTGATCAGAATGAAACATCCAAGGCCACACAAGGACTTTCATATACCATTTAAGAGTCTTTTAATCATGTGACCATAATTAAATCATGAGGTGGTGTCTTTTAAATATTTTTATGATCTTACATATTCCCAAGTGTTAAAACTACAAGTTCAAAGATATCATTTTTGAGGATAGATAGATAATATTTTGGAATATAGGAGGAGTTTATAGCCAAGGGTTATACTAAGGCCTCATATACCAATGATTTAATTGTGAGAGGGGTCTCATATACATTAGTTTATATTCTTGTAGAAACCTCATATGTGTCGATCAGTACATTTCATGATAGCAGCGCATGATGCTCAATTATTCATGTGATCACATTACCATAGTGTGGTCTTGAAATGGGTTTTATTAATGTGTGAAGAGGTTGGACATTGGAGCCATGGTATGGAAATGGGTTCTCAGTTGATGACTGTTGACTCACTTTCATGTATGGAGATTATATTCTTGGTGCTTCCTTCACATGGTCAAGGACTCGTGGTATGTCGAAGTGACCACTTCCCTGGACACACTACTAAAAATGAGGCCTTTAACATCACTATAATTAATTATTATTAGTTTTAAAAAATATCACATAACCATAGCATAGTTGATAGCCCAAAGATTTTATCATCACTTTTTTTATCACTGTAAAAGTTTCCATTTAACAATGCTTTTTTGGTCTTATAAAAATAGCACTATTAAAGGGGGTAAAATTATATTTTTTTGGAAGTCCATGAGACTAAGACCTTTAAGAGAAATACACTTCCATTATCAATGCTTTTTACCCCATGACACCATTTATCAGCACTTTGTTAATTTCCAACCTCATGCGCTCACACCTAGATTCGAACCCTGCACCATTCCTTCAAAGATGGAATTCCTTTATCACAACACCATGTTTTTTTGTTGTCTGTTTAATGATATTTCTATATATATATATACATTATTATTTTTTATTAATATATTTATCAAATTATTTTTAAATACAAGTTTACAATTTATATGTTTGTGTGAAATATATATATACTTATATTTATTTAAATACATTATATATTATATTCATTTATATATACTTGAATATTATATAAATAAATATATTTTGATTAATACACACATATATGTATATATAAAAATTATAAATATATTTTTATAAGGTGAAAAATGGTTAGATATTATTTTAAATACATTTATAGAATACATTTTTATTTACATATATTATAATATACATTTTAGTATAAATATGATGATATATATTTTTTATATGAGAGTTTTATTATAAGTTAATATAAAAAATCATATATTTAATTAAAAATAAAATAAAATTATAAAAAATGATAAATATTAAAACCATAATATCAATATTAATTTACCTTTTGGGAATAAATATAGTCTCCACCAAAAAAAGAAAAAATACCCACATAAATGGTGATGAAAATTCATCAACTATTAAGAAACCAGGGTACCCTAACTAAAACTCGATTTTGGAGGCTTTCTTGGAATTTTTGGATACTAAAAATGTAATAGAGTTTTAAATTTATAATTAATGGTGTAGAGGTCTTCGCATGCTTTGATTTGATATGTGGTAGAACCCAAACAGACAACTGTATTAGAAGTTATGGCAATTTGAAGTTCGAGTTGCGTTTTCAACTTATTTTAGATCTTTTATGCATTTTCGGATTTCTTTATATTCAATTTGATATTAAATGAATATTAATTAGTACTTATAAGAATATTATTAATTAAAAATATTTTTTAAATTATTTTATAATCCATTTTCACTAAATATATTATATATTAAGTCAAAATTACTATTTACCTTATCTAAAAAATATTTTAAAATATATGGATTATATTTATGTCAATGTAAATATATTTATATATTAATGTATTATTTTTAATGTAATATAATTTTTTTTTAATTATTCCCTTATCAGTTCTACTTAAAAAATTAATAAATGGGAGGTCTTTATCAGCACTTCTACAAACTCACTGATGAACCCCCCTCTTTCGATCTGCACGTTTTTACAAGTGCTGATAACAATACCCTTTTAATAGCATTTTTTCACTGTTAAAGACCCCATTTAACAAATCTAAAAAAGTGTTTTTAATGAACCCCTTTAATAGAAATTTTTTAGCACTTAAAAAGTTGGTCTTTAACAGCACTATTAGTTACTGTTGTTAGAGCCCTTGCGTTGAATAAACCATATTTTGTAGTAGTTCTATTGGAAGGAATTATAAGATATGTAGGTTTTTGACATTGCGAGACCTGAATATTCACAACATTTCATGACCGAAGGCTCATGAGATCCATTATTCAAGACTTTCTAGAGGTATTACTTGTCTAATAGTGTATGACCATAGACATCATTATGGGTTTTCCACATGACTAAGGAATTCACTATTATTTTTCAAGTGGTCATATTATTCATGTGATCATATGACAAAAATGTAGGTCTAGATAAGGATCTTGTAAACATTCATAAGAGGTTCAAGGAAATTTTTAGATGTCATTTCATAGAGGATTTTCAGGATATTTTTCTCTCATGTGATCACGTGATCTTAATATGTGCATGTGATGGATTCTTATAGTGTCATCACGTGTTAGGCTCTCAAGACATGAGCCTCGCAATTTCATGGAGATGATATCTAAATGTTGTAGTTGACTTATCATTATTTTTTTTCCTTATCCTCCTCAACCTCCTTTTTCTCCCATTTTGTGTTTTTAGGGGATTCAGGGGTTTATATAGGATGAGGTTGTACATGGTTGATGCTTCATTCCATGGGGAAGGTGACGCATGTGATGGCCAATGTTGGTGGAGGCTTCGCATGATCTATATATAGAATTCTATCATGATGGGAATTGTGTTATTATTCATGTGAAGTTGTGGTAATGCCAATATTACTTCTCCTGGTCATTATATCCCAATCACATGATCTTTAAATACTCTTGTTGTAGATTCTTTCAGTTTATGTGAATGGACTCATGTGATGGAATGTCACGGGTCGATCCTATGAAGTTTCTCATTCATATAAATGAAGTTGTATACATGCCTTAGGGACATCGAGTGTGTATTATACTCCTCAGAAATATCATTAGAGAATACTAGCCATGGTGTTCATTGAGGTTCAATATCATGTTGATGGCATCGGGTGTGTCTTGATGCATCGAACCAAGAGTGCCCAGGGTGCGTTAGGTAGGTAAAGGGTGAAGATGATCATGTGAATTGATCAGACAATGCCATGTTTTTAAATCGAATAGTGGTGGTTAATTATTTATATGTTTTAGAGAGTAACGGTATATCTCTAGGATCATATCCCCCATAAATATATAATTTTACATTGTTTTTTCAATAATAGATTCTGAGGCATCCATCTGTCGATCTCGTGGCGGGGTCGACACCGGTATCACTTTTACCAGTCCTCACCAGTCGCACCCTCCAATTATGTGGCCCACCTAGGAACACCCGCATGCACCTCCCATGAACACCATATGATCTCTAATTTCCCACATCCACACTGCCAGTTAGTTGGCTAACTGTCTCCCTATACACGGTTGAGGTGACTCTCACAAGTGACTATGGTGTGATGGTCGGTTGGATGGCTTAGCTAGATTTATTTTGGCTTAAGGGGATTACTTGAAGTAAATTCATTAATACATAGAATAATATTATATGTAAAATTAATACACAAAAATTTATATTGTTATATATAGTGAATCCAATGTCCATAGTCTTCAAGGATGCTACCTATAATTCATTCATGCAATTTACATCGGTATGTATGCATAATATTCACATTTTTGAATTATTTAATGAAAAAGTTAATATTAAACATTTATGGGTGTAAACAAAATTCCCTCCCTAGATTTTATTTCAATATAAAAATCATTGGATTATATGGTAAGCATATATCACTTTTCCCCATATCTGAACAACTAAAGATCTTTTTTATTGTGCCCCATGAGATGATTTTTTTAGAGAGTGTTGAATGAGGAACATTAAGGTGCTATTAAGAGGAGTCACATAATCATGATCTATTGTATGAATCCAAGTCTTATAATATATATATATATATTGAAATTATAATGTGTATGAATTATGGGATTGAACATGGATTGGGCGAAAAGGAACTTTTTGCTAGATAAGAAGGTAAATATACATCCCTGTATATCCCATGATAATGGGAATCAAGTATTACGTAGTTTTAAATATACTCTTATGAAGATCAATCTCATGCATATGGAAAATAGGTTCATGGATGGATAACACTATGATGAATGTACTTACATATATCTAAGTCATATATAGGAATGTGAATGACATTTTGTGATGAAACCCCAGGTAGAGACCCATATTTTAGTGGATATGTCACGCAGATCATCAAATATACTCATACCTTGTGTAATACCAAATAAACACACACTCATGGACTTGTGTGCTTATCTTACAACAAAATTTTCATGATAAGTGGTCATGAATACCCACAGAAATGTGATTCCTCGTTGATTTACATGCTTCCGTAATCTTGAGATCTCCTTATATACAATGATAATTTGTGTATGATATCCATAATAATGGATAAATTCTCTAAATTATTCCTAATTTAGTGGAATTAGAGAGAATTGCTTTTTTTATAAGGTCAAATGGTGCTCCCCAAAATCGATGCATCTCATTTTTTATGTTACCTAATATTTTTCCCAAGCTTCATATAGGGGACGGATTTGTGGCCATGGACATTGATTTCTCTCATGATTCATAATGTGTAATTTAAACCTAGAAAGTAGTATTCCTCTTTTGTTTATGATTGATCTATATTTTATAGACAACACAGAGTGTCTGTCCAGCAAACATAGTCTTAGCTTTTTCCTAGGTTTCCCATTTCAGGCATTCATCCTGATAGAAATTGTGTATCATTCAATTAAATTTTTAAGGTCTTATAAAATATAACACAATTGTGTTGTATTTTGGGTTCTTATTGATCAAAAAATATATTTTTGGTAGTTTATGGTCTTCTTGATTGGACCTTCTATTATGGTAGTTTATGGTCTTCTTTCCCAAACCTTCTATTACTCATAGTTTTGTCTCTTCTATCTCAGACCATATATATCTTTTATTTTTGTTCTTCAATCTCATATCATCTATTTTTGTAGTTTATGGTCTTTTATATTGACCTTAATTTAGTGTAGTTTAAGCTCTTCTGGGTCAAACCTTATGTTGTTTTTGTTTATGGTATTTTATCTGGGACCTTCAATCTTATAGTTTACAGTCTTTTGTCCCAAACCCAATGATTCCATGCATTTTAATGTCTTTCTTATTGTTATTTATTCATGAACTTGAAATGAGGTATAAATTTCATGTATGAAGCAAATACCCTATGGGGTTTGGTTTTTCAGTGGTGTCTCTAGGGTCTATGAGGATTGAAGTTCTTTTCCTCTTAGGAGGACATACCTTTAGTTGGTAGTTCAAAGTCATTATGGATCACCAGCATGGTCAAAAGGAGGTTTCAAAACTATTTTAAATGGTTTATGAATGATTCTATAGGTACTATTTTTAGTTTTTAAAAGTTTTAGGGAAGAAAAATCCACTCGGATAGTTAGAATATTTTTTTGTGAAAATCATATGTTTGGGTTAATATATCGATGAATCGTGGAATGTGGAATACATACTAGGGATGAACCAAAACAACCTAATGTGATGAGTTCGACCACAGTGTCACCAGTGATCACATGTATTATATTTAAATTTTTATAAGGATTTGATTCCTCTAGTCGGTGGTCTGTGAGCCCTTATGCATGATCCCATAGGGATTACATTCACTATAAAGTAGAGGGGATCACCACTATTTTCCAAGGGAAATGAAGATATTTTTGAGAACTCAAAAATCAAGACAATAATGTAGGGTATGGATAAAATAACATTTTAAGAAGTGTTTTGGAATCTTGGGGTAGCTGAAATTTTGGCAGAAGGCTCGGGCCCTAAGCCATGTGCTTTCGAGTCACATGGTCTGATGCATCAAATTTTTTGGGAATGGAGGGTCTCATTCCTATTTTGGAAAAGGGTACAATACAAACTGATGTAACATCAAGGATATCAAATATTCTTGAATATTTTAGTGATGGGAATTTTAAATAATGGTTCAAAGTGATTGGGTCATGAGTATGGTATGGGGAAAACATGTGGTGGATTCCCCAAAACACCCTTAAGTGTTGAGTTCTTTCATAGGAACATCATGATCATAAAGATTATAAATCCCTTCATGTCCATCCCAGATTTATTTGATTGGTTTTTCAAACCCTTATGCAATGATAGAATGGTCATATAGAGAGATAAATTTACCTTTTTTGGTCCATGGAAGGTTTTGGGTTAACTTAGATGCTTATAACATGATCTATGATTTATAGAAAATATATGACTCAAAAAGAGAATTTAGAACCCTACAAGTTTTGTTGTCACCTAGTGGGCATGTTATCACCTAGAGGAGATGTTAAAAATTATTACACTAAATTTTTCCTATAATAGGGGGTCCAACAAGCATGGATCTAATTTTACTTGGTCCAAGAAGATAGAACTATGATCTTTATAACTACTTCATTTATTCACTAACTTTTTCCTAAACAAGAGAGATGAAGATTTTAGGGAGAGGATACTTAAATTTTTATTAGTGCACCATTGATGGTTTTTTATCCTAAAATGTTTTATGTATATTTTACTAGTATTTTAGGGTATTATGGTTTGGACCATCAAATAATAGAGTTTAAGATCACATATCTTTGACCGAAGTTAATGAAGTTGATGGTTATGATGCACATAGTCTTGGTATGCTGGGAATATCTCACAATAGAAAAATTATAATACCTAGGGTCATGAGTACTCCAATATTCTTATGATTTGGAGTTGAAGATTTTTTAAATCCTGTAATAAGGTTCTTAGTTCTTTATTAATGGTATAGGGAAATCATGTTGGGGATGGCCCAAAACACCCCCAGGTGTGGAGTTCGGCCATGGTGACATTAGGAACACAAGGTTCGGAAAACCATTATTTCAGGGCCAAGATTTCTCTTTCTGTTAGGTCAAATACCATTATGCATCGATAGCGTGTTAAAATTGGGAGATCTCATTTCTTTTCCATGGTCCATGGGTGATTTTTGGATACCCAAGTTTCTGAAGAGATGAAGTGTAGTTTATGGTTTGAGGTGATCAAAAAGATAATGGATGAAACCCATTATCTTGTTGACTGAGGTAGGGACCTTTTCATCCTTTAATAATACATGATAACAGGTGGTGGACTTCATATTTTAACATGATGTCATAGGGAGGAATTAGTCGTTCATTTTAACATCATACAATAATGATATTTTCTGTGAAATTTTATGTCATTCAGTAAAGATGTTTTATCCTTTCCTTGCAATTCATCATCATATGGTAATGACATTTGTTGTATAATTAAAATCATGCAATAAGGATGATTTATATGAAGTTTAACATAATTTGGTAGGGATTTAGTTTTATATAAAAAATATTCCTCCCCCACATTATCTAGATCGTCCTACTAGGTTCCCAAATCTCACATGATCAATGCTCGGCATGAGAAACAAGATACAATTGGTAAATCAGTTGAGTAGTGTGAGAGCATGTCACGGAAGGATTTTTGCATAGTTCTATACTATATGTAGTTGAAGTTGAAATTGTATCATATTATATTTTGTTTCTAAACACACGATTAATGATTTAGATGTGCATATGTATGTTGTGATGGTGAGAATGAAGTTGTATACAGTTCTTAAATGTGGTTTTCCTGATATGTTTTACCTATACCCAGAGGGGGGGGGGGTATGCTGATTTTTATAGCTGGACCTGGGATTTGTGATTTGGTTGTCACTATATATACTATGTTTATAGGAGTCAATCCACATTCAGTTCTTGAATAAGAAACTGTCTAAGAAGTTTTGACCTTTACGCAGAGGGGGTGTATTATTCCCATTGATTATTTCTCTTGGACCCATGATTGGAGATCTAGGAGTCACTATGTATATTATGATGATTGTAATCAAGCCGCTTGTAGTTCTTGAATATTAAAATCACTATGTAGTCTTTCCCACATTCATTGGGCGGACTTGATCCCATTTATTATTCCATCTACAACCAGAACTTGAAATTTAGACATTAATATGTATAAATTAATGACATGAATCAAGCCACACATAGTTGTAGCATTTTAAATTAGTCACATAGGTATGATTAATATTTATAAGGGGAATTTTTCAAATTGATTATTGTAGCTGATCCTAGGATTGGAGATCCAGGAATCACTACAAATATAGAGATGATATGAATAAAACCAAAATTAATTATTGAATGGGAAACTATCCATGCAAGTATAACATTTATGTAGAGAGGGAATTTTTCTTGTTGATTTTTACAACTGTACCGGGGATTGGAGATCTAGGTTTCACTTTGTATCTTGTGATGACAGGAATCCAGAAAAACATAGTTCTTTTATAGAAAACACTCCTCATTTTTCTAACCCATACGTAGAGGGGGGACTATTCAAATTGATTATTATATCTATACCTAGGATTAGATATCTAAGAATCACTATGTATCCAGTGAGTATAAAAATTTAGGCATATACAGTTCTTGAATGGGAAACTCTCCACCCAATTCTACCCCATAAGTAGAGGGTGTCATTTTTCCCATTGATTGTTGCAGCTAGACTTTTCATTGGAATTCTAAGAATCACTATGTATCCTATTATGATAGGAATCAAGACACACATATTTCTTGCATAGGAAACTCTCCGGGTAGTTTAGAACTATATATAGAGTGGTGGATTTTTCTCATTGATTATTACATCCTGTCCCATGATTTCATATTCTGTAATCACTATGTACCTTGTGATGAAAATAATTAATCCACATGTAGTCCAGGAATAGAAAACTCTCCACACAAGTCTGAACCATACGTAGATGGGGTATTTTTCCCATTTATTAATTCAAATAGACCCGATATTTATGATTTGGGAGTCACTATGTATCATTTGAGGCTAGGAATCAACCAAAACATAGTTCATGAGAATCCATGTACTTTAATACCATGTGGAAAGGACGCATGTTCCCTAATGTGAAACAAAAATATTATGACAAGACCCAATACTAGAGATCTGGTTATCACTATATATCCTAAAATAAGAAGTATTAAGAAACACATAATTCTTGAATGGAGGTTTGGGGGGTGGCTGACACTAGTATAGTGGTCCTCTTGGGTGAGGTCCATGGTACATTCCATTTTTATGTCATGAAAGAGACATCAACCATGAAGTTTAACATCATGCAGAAAAGAATTATGGTTTGTCTTGAGGGTCTTTTATCTAAGACCCTATTGACCTAGTTGTGTGTTGATTTATCTCGATCAGGTGGGGAAGAATTTACCAGAGTTATTAAGCCCACAATAGCTATGATCATTGTGAGAAACGAGTAATGGAAAAAGATTATTTTATAATATGTAGGTGGTTGAAAGAAAGTATAGGGGAATTTTTTATCATGTTGTAGATAATCCCAGATATATAGAATATAGGAATCCATACATATATTATTTGGACGGGAATCAATTTATATATAGTTAAAGAAAAACTATTCAGTTTTGCATCATGCGGAGAAGGCATCATCCACGAAGATTGACGTCATGTAGTAAGTAACAGTGTGACTCAAAATGAATAAATATCATAAATATAGACAAGAATGGAGATCTGGGCATGAATACATGTCATGTGATGATAGGAATCAAGCGACATATAGTTCTAGGAAACTGTGAAATTTTGTGTCACACAGTGGGGACATCATCCATGCAGTTCACACTCATGTAGTACGGATGAATGGTTCATGACATGAATGAAGAAGTATTTTGGCTAGGCCTAAGCATGGTGGTTTAGAGTCACTATGTATCCTGCAGTGGTAGAAATCAATCCACACATAGTTCTTGAATATGGAGATTTCTTATGTGGATCTAACTCTCACATAGGGAAGGGGTACATAATTTTTGTTTTTTATATTTCATGTGCGTATTTGGTTAAACTTTTGTGAGATGAAACCTACCATTTAGTTTAACATAATGTGGTAAGGATATATTTTGTTTAGTTTAACATCATGTAGTAAGGACTTATAATGGGGTTTAACATATTATGACCTGGTTGAAAGATGTTGTGTACTTTAAATTCTTATTTTTTTGACATCTTTCATGCATTTTGATGTCATGTGGCCATGAAATGTTTCATAGTTTAATGTCATGTGACCAGGATATTTTAATTAATGTTTCATCCCATGAAGTAAGGACATAAATACACTATGTAGTTTAATATCTTACTTCCTGGAATTAATAGTATGAGAGGGGAATATTCTTCGAGTTTTTTTCTTGAATCCATGAGTGTAATTGGGTTATCCTAGATTATTTGTATCCATATCTAGGTTTAGACTAAGAAATTCAATGTAATTCCAAGAGAACACATATAAAATTTTCATTGTGAAATTAATATACACCTCATTCTCCTCAAGAAGTGGTGAAACACTAATTGATACAGGTCATTAGTGTTTTTATGTTACCAAATTAACCTATATAATCTCATTAGTGGTGGTAGATATACCATCCTCCAATATGGGAGGGAAATTCTCGATGTCAACCTCTTCTACTTCTACATCGAAGTTCAGGGATACATTTTCCAACACAGTGGATAATCTAGGGAAATCTCAATCACTATTGAGGTATGAGACGTTATACGAAGCTAAATTCTCATCATGAATTATTGAATTCATCTTGGAGAGATTTTAGAGACTATTGTTTTCTCTTATGCTTTAATCTAGGAGAGATGATTCTTAAACATTTGGGATTAAATTCATACTTTCCCTACCTTTAGATATAGTCATCTGACCAAACTTTTCCAATCATTCAGAGAGTTATAATGATGTATAAACAACATGCTACAAGAATTTTTTATAATCTTCCAATCTTGGATATTGGGCCCCAGAGGATGTGTCCTTGTCTTGCTGATAGTAGAGTATATTTATGATTTTGGGGTGACCCTCATATCCATGTTGAGGGAGGTCTCTATCCTCCAATCTCTATAAATTCTCTTACATATATGGGAGATGTAAAATATCAAATTCTTTTTTGACCCATTTAAGATATCATAACTGGTAGTGGAAATGGGGATAGAAATGTTTTGGAGGTTGTTTCAAGATAACTCTTTCTATACATCCATTTTGGGATCTTCTTCATATGGGATATTTTTATTTACTAGGTTAAACAAAAGAGTTTTCCTCTCTAGGCTGCATGTTGACTGTGGCGTAGTTCTACTGATGATTGATGGAGAAATATATAAAACTAAACATAGGGTTTCAAGAACTGTTATATAAAAAGGTTCCTAAATTTTGGGAACCTCTCTACATATAGGTGTCTATTAAAGGGAAGTATCCTTATTATAGGGTAATATTTCCATGGGGAAGTTGACCATGGTAGATATTATGAGTAGATTCCCAACAACCCATCTCTACACTACAACAAGGAGGGTTGTCAAAGTTGTTATTTCCTTCTTCTTTGGATGAATAGTCAATGGACCCTTGAAATGTTATGAATATTCATCTAAGTGTCTCATGGAAACTGAAATTGATAAGGTTAGGAATATGAGCCTCATTCTACATTGTTGCCAAAATATGATAACTAGAATTTTGGGAATGATCAGGGATATAAGTCAGCTCCATGAAGGATGTCAGAATATATTGATAACCATATGGTGTTTTGGGGATAATATACCATTACTAAAAAGATTCTAGAGTATTCTAATAAAATTCAACAATGTTGAATGGGATATGTGCCTGCCTCTAGGAGGTTTTCAGAATATTTTGGTTAACTATGGATGAAGCATGTATATGATAATGGTTCAAATATTCATTCTCTATTGGAATATAGAAATGTACCTATAGAATGGGAGAAGGGTTATGAGCCTCTTATTATAATCTATTTAACTATTTTCATTAAATTCATTGAATAAAATATGAGCCATTACTAAGGCATGTGTTGATCTCACTTGTTAAGACCCATATGTAATGGGGATATGAGCCTATTCTAGTGGCTTTGGATTATGGAAATTGTATTTTTAAATAAGAATATTCGCATGTCCCATCTAATGGTCCAGTATCACCTAGTGATCCCCATTCAAAGAAGTGGATGAGCCTCGTTTTATGCCTTTTGAGTATGTCACTAGTAGTTTTCAACAAGAATATGAGCAAGTCCTAAGGCATGTTCTACTCTCTCTTTATGATCATGGGTCAGAGAAGGATATTATCCTAGTCGTGTTCCTTTGTAGCATTTCATGGTTCTTTTTCGATAGAAATATTACTCTATCTCATGGGTAGTTCCCTTCTCAATGGGTTAGCCCTGGTTGGAATAGGGATATGATCATTTTCCAATATCGTGTCCTTTACCAGAATTTTGTGATAAACCTCCTAAGCTGGAGCAAGGATATTCTCTTTCTATGAAGTATCCACTTGTTCATACTTATCATATTTTTGTGATGATCTAGCCATTATGATATGAAAAATGCATGTCCCCACATCCTCACCAGTATATACTAGAAAAGCACTTATGTTGTTATCACAATGCACTGGCACTTCAACCGGGTATGTATAGAAATATAATAATTTACACTCTTAGCTTCCATGATATGTTAGTAAATGCATTTGATCGAAGTTGGGATGTAATCCCACTATAATCCTAATTCTTCCATAAAAATATGTTGATAGACTTTATGTATGGTGTTTGGATTTATGCTTTCCCCATGCTTGCTTCCCATATTTGATAAAAAAATTGAATTAGTAGGTACATGATCCTTACCACTATAGTCCACATCATTAGGTATTCTATATGGTTTCCTTAATTTCATTATCTATATGTATGGGGAGGTGGCCTATTGGATAACACCCTAAATAGTCCAGTGAGTGGTACTATAGATTTTTGATATAGTTTGGATCGATATTATTTTACATTCGTTGTACTTATAGAAACTATAATTTCCACCAGATTGTGATGATATATCATATAAATTGATATGTCTCATAGTTTAACATCACATGACCATGATATATTCTGTGTAGTTTCATGAAATACAATAAGAAAATTAAAAAATAGAATAACATAATGTGTATATGATGTATTATTCATTTTAATCGCCATACGACAAGGTTGTATCATTTAGTTCAGTATCATTCTACTAAGAGGTATCATGAAGTTTCATGTCATGCGACTAAGACATAGCATGTAGTTTAAAATCATTTTACTAGGATGTCAAATGTATTTTAATGTCATGTTACTAAGATGTATCAGGAAGTTTAATGGCTTGTGACTGGGATGTGGTTGTGCAGTTTAGTTTCATGCAACTAGGATGTGGTTGTGTAGTATAACATCATCCACCATAGACATCATCCATTTAGTATAACATCATTTAGTGAGGTAAAAGTTAACTAACCTATTAGAAGATTTAATTTTTCAAAGGATCTTAGACGAATATTTTTTATATTCTAGGAGTTCAGTGATCCTTTAACTCTATCAAGAAATTATTTACTTGTTTCTCCAACTAATCATTAAAAAAGTTTGATATTTATTTTGTTCCCACGATTTCATTGGTAGGTGTAGCAGTTTTCATGAACTATCAACCCCACCTCACTTGAATTCCTCAATGTTGGGAGTTCAATCAAACCATTATCCCTAGAATAATCAAAATACCTTGGGACATGTATTGTTCAGAGAGAATATGATTGGGTTAATCTTATATTGAAAGATGGCCACCTATCCCTAAGAGCTATGTGTACCATGATCTAGTGCATAACATTTTTTGTTTTTTTAAAAGTTCTCACATGACTGGAGTAGGGATTTAGGTGTCAGTGTTTTGAATATCCCATGTCCATCTGTTCCTAGAGCCTCTCTTTAATTGCAGTGCTCTATTATGTACCATAGACATTATTGGTAGGGGTAGTGGTTGTTATGGACAATCAACCCTACCTCAACTATCATCCTTATTATTGAGAGTTATATCAAACCATTATCCAGGAAATAATCAATATATCGGAATTTATGTTTGTAGGGGAAAGAATATACCCTTCATTTTCTATATTTAAGGGTTGGGAGACAATATTGGTTCTACTATGAGCTATTTATACCTATGTTGGTGTGAGAACACAATGGAGTTTGGATTCCATAGTATAGATACCTATTATTTATTGGTTTAGGGGTATGTGTTCAAGTATTGAGGGATTTGGATGATATAGATGATTCCCACTGGTTAAAACGCCCCAAATCTCTTAGAGGATTTTTTAGGAATGTTTAATGTTATATGGTTTCTAATATACACCCAATGATGAGATAGAAATATATCAACCCAGTGGGCTGTGAATCATGAGAATATTAAAATTCCCCCAGCCTTGTGGGCTTGGGTGATGAGGATCAATATATGGACATCACATGATGAGGTGATGAAAAATATAAAAATACCCCTAACCCTATGGGATGGGGAACTTCACTACAAGGTGAGATTCTAAAGGATGGTGATGTTACTTAATTATGAGGAAAAAATTCAATGATCATTCCCACAATAATATCTCATAGTTTCCAATTCTCCCACTGGATTTGAGCAATATATTCCTCTACATAAATTTTCATATCATCTTCGAGGGGTTTAATGGTAGAATCCAGGACATCTCTCTCTCTCTTAAATCGATGGCAGGGTGAGTGGATGATGACGAGAGACTCAACATATTCCCCAGAGACTAAATCCAAAATTTCTAGTAGACACATACTCCATCAACAATTCCCTTTAAAATACAAACATGTTCAATAACACCTTCAATAGAAGTCTAGAAGATACTATGGAGCCCTTATTTTCATTTGCTAAAGGAAGAAGGCACTCCAACCTAATCTGGAATAGATGACTACGACAGGGTATTATTTTAGTATTTAGGAGTGTGTTTGTCTGTATCTTATGATTATTCTTAAAATTAAATTGATCTTATATTGATAAAGACATATGTTAGTTGGATTTTCCACTCAAAAAAGTATCTTGTTTGATAGGTTAGTTCCCGATATACCATTTCATGGTATGGTGTCCATTGTACCATTTGATGTGTTGGATCTTGAAGTAAAATTTGATGGGTCTGTTCCAATAGTACCATTTGGGGGGTTGGTTCCCATGTTAACCTTTCGAGGTTCGGTGCACATATTACTTTTTAGGGGTTCGGTTCCCATCTGGCCGTTTGGGGGTTGGCTCTCATAATGAAGATGGTCCTAGGGTAAAATAAGATACAAATGTATTCAACCATGTGGGTTGTGGTGCTCTGTGGAATTCCAAAATCACCAAGGCTAGTTTTGATGAATTTAGAGGTTTCAAAATAGGAATGATCTGGGATTTATTATAGTCCACAATCAGGATTCCATGGAAGGTATTAGAAATCTTTATTATGATAGAGATATAAGCCTACCATGACACTACATTATTTTCAATTCCCATGGTAGGACCTCCAGTTGGATGCACAAATTTAGATGGTTAGTGTGGGAACAACTTCCAAAGAAACTCCTTGTGGAATCATTGTCACATATCAATGGAAAGGATGAGAACAGATGGGAGACCACCTGGTAATATTTTGAGTGATTGTGTAGACATGGTTATTGTCCTTACCCTCCTTCAAAATTTAGGGATGGTATATGTTACTAGACTCTAGGGATAAGCTCCCAAAGCAGTTGAATGTGGAATGACCAGAAAATACTTATTCTACATCCTATAACCGGAAAGACGATTGGTGTTAATTAAAACTCTAAAGTAAGCCATGATCTAATTCCAATGTTGTGGAGGATCCATTAATGTTGAACTCCCAATGCTAGACTTTTACCAACAGGCACTGGAGTAGTTTCATTGGAAATAACATTCTTCGAGTCCTTGAAGCCAAAGAGGATTGACCATCAATCTTGGAATCTATTGGCACATTCAGTGATTTAATTTTTATTGTATGGAATATAATAAGACCGAAAAGAAAATAAGACACCAAATTAGTTCAGAATCATATATATAATAGTACATGTTTGATAATTTACTTTAAATTTTAAAAGATTATTTTTCGGTACTATATTTTTATACCAGGTTCAACATAGTTAAAAAATATTGGGTTTACCATTTTTTCACGAAAATTGAGGAATAAATGTAATGATGGGAACTAGAGAGTCGGTCCTTTTATACCCATAAAGTGGATGAAATAGTTAAAGGATTACATGCCATGTTCACCCTTTTGTTTCCTAAAAAATATAGAATGGTCTTTTCTCGGCCCTCGGTTGTGGTTGATTGAGGCTGGTCGCACAATAATCTAAATCAGGTTTACCATGTTTGTCTCTAATAGAAACTCCAAATGGTTTATCCATTCATAATTGAGTATGAAACTTATTTCTAAAGGAATGTGGTGTTTTGGGGTTTCAGATCCAACAATGCTTAGGAACTCACATTGGTCAAGTGGATGGGAGGTCAGTCTCATCATAGAATTTTTTGGGGAATAATTAAATATTATAGGGCTCTCGTATAGATTTATGATATTTTTTTGAAGTTATTATTTTGACATAATAGGTGATTGTTTTCCCCCATTTTAATATCTTGATTAAAACTATGTATGAATGGGAACAACTCTGTCTATCATAGGTTCTCCATAATTATCATATTCTTTCAGATGCTTTAGTTTATATCCATATTTTAGATCTTTAGAGTTTATTTCCATCCCGTGATTTGATTGGTATCTTGGTGATGGGATTTAACATCTATGTGGTGTCCTATGTAACCTATGAAAACAGGAATAAAAAACACTGTAGTTTGTTTGATATATTTTTAGGCTATGTGAATATACCGATCTGTGCAGATTGACATCATGTGGTAAGTATGTAAATATTGGGCTTGAACCTTGAATAGGATTCCTATATATCCTTTTAAGAATGTAATCAGAGTCAACATAGTTCTTGTAATTGTTGTAAAATACGTGAAAACAGAAGAATAGGGTGTTACTTATGGAAATAAGGCTGCCATGAATTACCTCATCTTGAATATGGCCCTCTGAGTAAAGATGATGTGTAATAAAACATAAATTTAAATTATGGGGCCACGTTATGTCAATTGTAATCATGATATTTGAATAATCATTGATAGTATCTAAGCCCATGTGAGTCATGATTGGAGTGAGAAACAAGAGATAGAAAAATATTAGACACATTTCATTAGTGCATATTTCTATCGGGTATACACAATAAAGTTTCACATAAAATATATGATTACCAATCATAGGGAGAATATAGTTTGGGATTCGATCTTAATAAATGAATCCTATATATCTGGGATATGTTAATAATTTAAGTCACTATAGTTCTATTCATATATAACCCATTGATGGGTTTGAGGTACTTGAGGGAATTGTCAGGGATTACACTTAAAGTGATGCCCATGTGTTTTCAAATTTCCTTTCTACCAGTGGATGGGGAACTATGTAGGACTGATTGGATAATTTAATCCCCTAAGTCTAGAATATTTATAATATGGAGAAAAATACACCAGGTTGGATTCCCATCAGATATCAGGCCTTATGAAGGCATCTTACATATCTTGGTAATTCCAAGAATCATATTTCCTGTAGTTTAATGACCCCCTAACCCACTGATGGGTTGGGGTGAGTATTTACACAAAAAATAATTATTCTTATCCATGGGTTTTTATGAATTCTTGGATTTTATTCCAGGATGTATTCCCATTTTCATATTTATTCTCCATTTTTTTGATAGATAAAGATAGATGAGGACCATGAAATGTCTATTGAATATGCCTGGTATGATATAGATATCCTATCAAAGAGAATAACACAAATAGGTCCATAGTAGGGTGTAAACCAATCCCATTAAAGAAAATACTCTGATAAAGGGGGTATGAGATGAACATACTTATCTAGTAATTCACATGGTATAATATCGAATGTGTCTACTAGATGAAGTGGACATGTCCTAGGGGTTCTTCCTGACATGTCTTGGTTCTCTACTGGATATGAATTTATTTATTATTGGAAAAGTCTTGATTCTCTATTGGACATGTCTTGATTGTCTATTAGACATGTACGGGGCGCTGGTCTAACATAGAAGACATATCTAAGGTTTTCTTCCTCACATGTCCTATTTGAATTGCAGAATCAATGTTTACATGTCCAAGATGATTCATATAATTGAATTTTACATGTACAAGATATGTCACACAATCATATGAATTTTCTTTAATGTATTCATATAATTAATGTTCATTGTTCGGGATGTCTTGGTATGATTAAATTGGATATCATCACATTAATTCCATGATCAAAGTGACTTGTTTGGGGTGACTTCTCATAATCAATGCATTATTTAAAAATATATTCCATGTGATTAGTTATCCTATATATTTTTTGTCACATGATCAGTCTAACTTTTCCTCAAACTATCACATAACAATGCAGACACGTTAATAGATAATCGCCTGACAATTCCAACATGTTAATAAGTTAACAGGGGATCAACCTGGCGTGTCCATATGAAATTGTATGGAAATTTAAACATGTTAATATGTTATTACATAAGCGACCTTCATTTTCCAAGCCAGTTCTTGAAATCAAAGTTACACATCAAAGGGCACCCAAGGACTTCGTGATAATTCTGATGAATCATGCGATTGTGAGACCATAATTTAATCATTGGGAGGGCATATCAAAAATGATTTTGATCTGGCATCTTCCCAAGTGATGAAGCTACCAGTCCAAATGGATCATGCTTCAAGGTTGTGTGGATAATATTTTAGAAGGGAGGAGGAGTACCTAGACAAGGGTAATTCCATGTCCTCATATCCCTAAAATTTCATTGAGATATGGGGGTAATTTCTATTCGTTTATATATATTAAAGCCGCATATGTGTCAAGGGGTGATCTGTATGATATCATCACATAATGACTGATTATTCATGTTATCATATGACCATAAAGGGGTCTTATACAGAGTTATGTTGATGTACTCAAAGCCTGCACATTAGTGCCCTGGAACAGACAAGGGAACTCATCCATGGACTTTGAGCCTAATTTCATGCATGGGGTTTTTATTTTTGGTACGTTTTATGAATGAAAGAGACCCACGAGGTGTCGAATTTAAAATAGGCTACTTCTAGGGCTACATGAAAGAATCAAAATATATGTATGTTCATTGAATCATGATACCTGAAGATTCATCACATTATCTTACTAAGGGCTCGCATGGTCCCTTCTTCAAGACTTTATATAGGTACTACATGCCTGCTTGTGTATGTCTCTAGACACTATTATAGTTTTCCCACATGTCCAAGTGCATGCACAGTCATGTTCCATGAGGTTCTATTATTCATGAATCCATGTTACCTCAAGGGAGGTATTGTGAGAGATATTGAGAATATGAACAACAGGTTCATGGATGAGGGGAGACATCATTCTGTAGGAGATAAATGTGATATTATTCTATCATTTGATCTCATTATCTTTATATGATCACATTATGGGTTATTTTGGTCGAATATTGTGGCAGGTTCTCATGATAAGAGCATCAAAATTAACTAAAGATGATCTTTGAATGCACTAACTAGCTTTACCTCCGCTACTTCCCTTCTCTACCTTAATCTCCATTTTCTCCCCTAATTTTTTTTATATTGTAGGAATGTATTTATATAGGCTATGTTCATACATGTTTGATTCCTCTTTCCACATAGAATATGCCTCGTGAGTTGGCTGATGCTGGAAGAGTATTCTCATAACCACAAATAAGAGGCTCTCACAATGGGAATTATATTCTTCTTTGTGAGAAGCCACAATGATTTCCAAATGACTTGGATGGATCTTCATCAACCCATTGAAATATCTTTAAAGACTCTTGTGGAAGATTCATTTGGTTTCCATTAATGGAATCATGTGATTCCATCTCACAGTTCAATCATATTAATTGATACATACTTAAAAACATAGTTGCATACATTCCTTAGGGACATCAAATGAGTATAGACCACCTTGGTTTGATCACCAAAGAATAATGGTCCTCGGTTTTTTCGAGTGGTGGGATCATGTGGATGATGTTGGGTATACCTTATTGCATGGAACTACGGGTGTTTAGGGCATGTATGGTGGGTAGAAGTTGAAGGTGGTAACATGAAGCAATCAGACAGTGCATAGTGTTATGATTAGATAGTGGAATTTATTTCCATAATTATTTTATAGAGGAATAGTGTAGTTCCTAGATCCTATCACACATTGATCTGGCCTTCTTTATGGAATCACTTAATAAGTGATTATACGACATCTATCAGTTGAGCCGACAGTGGGTTGAGTTCCCACAACACATGCACCGGCCCTCACCGGCTCTGAATTCCCATTGTATATACCCCCTAAGAACAATTATACACACTCTGTGAATGCACTGTGTGAGCTTTTATCACCCACATCCACACCGCTCAGTTGGGTGGATGGCTGGATCCCTGTGTGTGGTTGTGGCGACACCTGTATGTGCTCAGGTAAAGATGGTCAGATGATGGATTAACTATCCTATTTTTTTGTTATTGGAATATATGGAATAATTTCATAAATACTTATAATAATATTCTATTTAAAATTAATAAAACAAAATACAAAATTATATTCTATTGTAAATAGAATCCCTAGTCCATATTCTTCTTGGATTAAACCTCTAAGTCTTTCATGAAAAGTATATATGTATTTCTTCATAGTTTTCACATTTCTAATATGTTAAACAGTAAAGTTCATATTACACAATTAAGGGTCTCAATAGTGATATATGTATATTGACCATATAATTATTATACATGAGTTTTGAATGAGTATTATGGAAGTCAGGACTTAAGGATAGGGAATTTATGGTCTCACTTTTATTTCTGAGAGACTTATGTCATATTTACCACCCATTTATTCTGCGACATGATATATCATAAATATACCTAATTTAATGATAATTAATGTTTCCATTGATTTTTTTGGTCTTGGGATTCATAATTTACCCCATCAACAATAGATTTATATCTCACCTTTTTACTTTTACGCGACGTGGGCTATGTTCACCACCTCTTTCTTCTATGTGGTGCATATACTACCCATGAATGTATTTTATGATTATTATAAATAAACATATTGGTAGTTAAATATCTATTTGAGGAACTCTCTTTCACAGTGTTAATAGTTCAAAAGATTCCAAAATAGTAGGGGGTTTTTAGTCAAAATTTTCTTACTTTCAGACATATGTTACGTTATGAACCTATATTATTTAATGAGGTGTATATATAGCGAATTTCACATGTAATATAATGACTTTATTTATTCTCATTATATTTTAAGTTCCATTTTATATTATTTAATCATGGGTATTATGATTCAATTTTATCAAATCTATCATGACTCGCCCTTCCCTGGGTCGTGAAACTAGTCATCTAACTATGTGGGTCTCTTGTAAAACCTTGGTTGCCTTCCCAACACACCACATACGACTCATTGGGTCACCTATCATACTAATGGCTATCCCTACATGCTAAAAAAATGTTATTTTAGTTTGTTTTTCCTCTCTCACACACATCATTGGAAACATACCTGAATTTTAGCCATCTAGAACCCTACTCCTTCTCAAGAACACTTAAGTGTGGAGTTCTAATCATGAAGGCTCTAAAAATTAAAGGTAAATGATATTAACATTGGTAGTAACATTTTTAATTTTAATTATTACATTTTATAATAATCATAAAATCCCCCCACCTTTAATAAAAACACCCTCTTTGTGGACCATAAGCCTGAAACCCAGGTAGTTCCTCAATACTTCTAACTAGGTATTGGCTTTCTTACCATTTTTTCTAACCTAACCTTCCTTGGGCCCTAAACCTAGTAATCTAACCCGATGGGTCTCTTGTAATAAATTAGGTTACTTCCAATAACACCACATAATATTATAAAATAGAGTCATTTATAATACTAATGAATGTCCCCAAAAGCCTACACTTTTTCTTTCTGTGTGATTTTTCATCACCCACACAAACCTTGGGAAATATCACAAAAGGTCACCCATCAGAATCACTAATTTGAAAAATCATGATTAAATTTGTACTTATAATAAGATAGGATCCTAAAAAATAAAGGTTCATCTTGTTGAAATGTGGTGTTACACTCTAGTGGTATTACACTCTCCACTCATTTAAAGCATAATGCCCTCATTGTGGACCCCAAACCTCAAATCATGGTAGTGCCTTTGAACTTAAAACTGGGTATTGGCTTCAATATGATTTTCCATGTGTGTTACACTCCCCCACCACCCATAATTCACAACACCCACATTGTGTACCCTAATCATAAAATATACGATGTGCCTCAACACTTCTGACATGGTATTAGATCTAATGCCATTTTTCATGACCTGGCATTCCTTGAGCCCTAAACCTAGTCATCTAACCCCTTGCTTCAACAATAATACATTGTTTTCCAACCTAAAAAAAATGGGTTATTACTCACTGGGGTATCTTATTAAGCTAATGAGTTTCCCCATGTTCCAACACATGTTCATTAAGTGTGTTTTTTCATCACTCACAAACTCCCTAAGAAACATTCCAAAAGGCCACCCATCCTGATCACTAATTCTTACCAAGCATGCTTAACCAGGGAGTTCTAATTAGGTAGGATCATGAAAGGAATGTTATAACCTGTTACATATATTGATACACTCTTGGATTCGTACACTCTCCGCCTATTTAAAGAACAATTCCCAAATTATGGACCAAAACCACATACCCTGACATTCCACTACACTAACAGATTGGTATTGGTAGTGACACCATTTTTCATTATCTGGACTTCCTTGGGCCATGAACCTAGTAATATAACCCCATAGATCTTCTATAATACCTTTTTTTTATTTTGATCACACTATAAGTTGTTACCCACCAGGGTCACTTGTCATAATAATGATTGTCTCAACATGATGACACATGTTTTTCTGTCTGTTTTGTCCTCACTCGCACACACCTTTAGAAACATCCTAAAAGGCCACCCATGATAATCACTAATACAGGACAATGATACATAGCTTTAGATTTATAATATAGTAGTCTCCATAAATGAATGGTGAACCTTATTGACATTGTTAGTAACATTTATCGTTTTTTAAGACTCACTTTTCCATGGTTGTTACAAAAGAGGTAAATATTTTAGGTTACAATCTCATCATTTATCATTATTATTTATGATTATGTGTCGAATGTTGAAATATCATGATCTAACTCTCAATAATTATCATAAATTTTTTATCCACTAATTATTAATGATATATTTAAACAATGGTACCATTTTCACACTCTTTGTTACATAAAATTATTTTGGATTTTTTTTAATAAAATCATAATTTATTCTCTCTTGGTTCAAAAATATATTTTCTTCCAAAATTATTTATTATAAAAATGTTTTCAATTTTTTTATTCTCCCCATGATTCATTGAAGTCATCTTTACCCATTTATCTCTTTTTAAAAAAATGAAATGAATTTCCCTTTAATTTTCTATAATAATTCACATTTTCATTTTATTGAAAATGTGAAAAGAAACCTTGTTTTTAACATGTACAACATGAACAATGTCTTCTACTACCATAACTTGTCAATGATTTCAAGATTCCTTTACATGTTCCAAATTTCTTTTCAAAGTTAATTTTTTCCTTATGATTGAGGATATTTTTAGATATTAAATAAATGATTTCCAAATTAAATGATATTGACAATTCTTTTCAAAGAAGAGAGGTTATTTTCCTCATGAATATTTTTAATGAATTTTAAATAATCTTTTTTAAGATTTTAAGGAAATGGATTTTCAAAAATTATTTACATTTAAGAATAAATTTATAAAAAAATATTTTCCTCATAAAACGTTTTAATGGGTCTATAAAAATCATTTTCCATATAAGATAATAGAATATTATAAAAATTATGATTTTCTGGGGGATATGAACCATGGATACCATTATTGTTATTTCTAAAAATGTTTGACCATGAATAAATTTTTATGAATCATGTTTATTTTCCATTATTTATACCGTGAGAAAATAAATATGATACCCATTTCTTTTTCATGGATTATTCTTTGATGTGAGGATGAAATGATTATAAAATATCTCTCTTTTCCATTGGTGATGATATGATTAAATCCTTATGAATATGATATCTTTTCTGTGGGTTATTTTATGAAAAAATAATGAAATTATTATGAAACCCATTTCTTTTCCTTAGGTTATACTATAATGAAATGTTTTATGGACAACATTTTATTCCATGGGTTCTAATATGATTCATATTTTATGATCTTGTGGAACTTGAATGTATTTATAATGTGATGGGTGGGTCCTAGATCTCCCTCCAATACATTGTATAATGATAAATTCACTATGAGCTCAGAGGGTACACAAGTGGTTATACCAAGACCAAAATAGGAGGAAACACATGTGGTTAGATGAAGCCTAAAAAAATAGGGTACATGGGTTGTTAAACCAAGCCTAAAGTAGGAACACATTTGGTTAGACCAATCCTAACATTTCATGGATTCTTTGGGTTGTACACCTAATATAATATTTTTTTATACTTATCTTTATGCCACAAATATGTTCTATAGGCCAATGTCTGGATCTCACGTATCATGTTCCTTGATTATCTTATTATAAATATATTATAAATATCCAATATTTATTCCATGACTCATGTATATGATATTTGATATGAAGGGTATGGTTTTAAAATTCTATGATCATGTTCTCAAACCCTTATGTTCATCTTATGCTTAGATATCTCACTTATTTACCACTACTCAACATTTGAGCTAACCATTTCCTATGTCTCCAATACCCTAGGTTATGAATAATGGTTTTAAGTAGGAGTAATAAAGGGAAAGTTATTTATGGGATGTATTAAATATCATTCATGAATTAAGATGATTATGTTTCATGTTTCCAAATACTCTAAAATTTTACATTCCTTAGGCCTGTGTTGGTGTAATATAATGAATATTCATCTAAAAATGTAATAACCATGCATTAGAAGCCTGCGTCATTATAGTTGGTATCAAAGGAAAGGATTAGTTATCCTTTAAAAACTAGGATGAGAAAACATCAGTAAGATCCCTAGGAATACTTCTAAGGATATGTCTTGGTATGTCTCTAATGATAAATCTAAGTATGATTTAATGTTTTAGAAAATCATCTGAAATTTTGGTAAAGGATTGACTGAATAGTTTCCAAGAAATTATATCCCTTTATGGATACAAAAAATTGATGTGGCCCTGTAATAGATGTACATAGGGGTAATAACCATGAAATCTCCCTATTCATCTAGACTCATTCAAGAACTAGTGCACAAAAATGGTCTTTACTTCACACCTAGTTTAATCCTCCTAGGGGATATTTTTTTTGGAAATTCAAAAACTCTTTAAAACCATAATTATAGATTTAAATAGATGATAACTATGGATGACTGATTATAAACATAATGTATCATAGATTATGGGAGGTGTCCTGATTTAAACATAATATAAGTAAATTTTAATGATCATCTAGTTTTTTACTATGATTAGTGTTTCTCCCACTATTCTTTTTGGATTTAGTCAATAGATGGAACTAGAATGAATTTTGTTTACGTGAAATATGATGAAATATATTGTGACTATGGGAAACTAAATTGGAATATGACTAGAGTAAGGAACTTTTTTTTATTCCTGATCAGTTTTCCTGGAACATGATTAAAAATGTGTACCTTAAACAACTCTCAAACACACAAAAGAAGAGAAGGAAAGAGTTAACTGAAATTTAAGGCAGTAAATTCTATAGACGAAAGAATATATAGTTTCATATGTATTGATATTGTCTAAAGAAACACAGTATAGGATTTCATAAATGAACATGAAGATGTTTTCAGTATTAGAAAAAACACAAATCATGTAATTGGAGATGAAAAAGGAAAAGATCAATAATTGCAATGGATGGGAATATTAGAATCCATAAAGTGATATCAATGGTTAAAGGATTTAAGTGTGCAGAGTGTGGAGATTATGAAAATAAATTATCTAGGTGGAAATCTAATAAATGAAAACAATAAGGTTGTATGAGTAATGGTTACACTACTGATGATGAAGAGTCGATGAATGACACATAAAAGGAATTTGATAATGAGGAATACGATGAGGATTCCTCGATAATGGATTAAGAATGATGTGGAATAAAAAAAGTTTTTATGTAATGGAATTAATGATTTATGTTATATGAATCACAAAATATATAAATAATATTCATTATATGTTTTTTGTTAAGGGTTTTTATGAATATGTCCAATGGTTCTGATGGACTAGAAAGGTAATTTAATTGTAAAGTGATATTTTTATTAGGGGAATATGACCATTAATATGTTATGTATGTTGAAATAACTATTTTGGGATAAAGAGATGATGGATATGCATATGAAAATTGGATATCACTAATTAACTTAATGGTTTGTTTAAAAAGTGGTTTATGTTATCATGGATGGAGTCTATAACACATTTTTGGATTTAAGGAATATATCCAATAATCTATGTTTTATATAAGGAATGAAAAAATATATATGTTTTCACTTTTTTGGAAATTTAGGTTATTAACATGTTTTAAAAGAATAAATGATGAAGGTATTCACCTATCTGGTATGTGGCAATCCAAATCCACTTTAGGATATAAGGGTGATTAATGTCAAGTTAATTCTAAGAAATTTTGTTACCTTCGTTGTAAATTTTTAATTTTTGAAGGCATATAAGTTTAAAATTTTATAGATTTTTTTAACTTTATATTTGGATGATGTTTTAGATATTAATTCTCCATATGAAGATTTATACATACTGGATAAGACTTTATAAAAGTTTTGACAGATGTGATGAATTATCATTCTATTTATAGATCTTATGATCCAATTAATGATCTGGGCATAAATAATTCAAATTCATTTCATAGAGTAATTCAGGATGTGGAATTTGATCACAGAACAACCAAAGGGTTAAATTTTTCTTATGAAGTGGAATGAAATCAATTAAGTATATGAAAATTAATAAACTATATGAAAAGGATCTTGAAAAAAAATTGTCTTGTTATCATTATTTATTATGATATCAATGATTTTTTTCAAACCATATTAGTTTGTGCATTTTTTATCATTAACCATATCTAGATCACCCACTTTCCTCTGATAAATTTTCTATATCACTCTTTATCCATTTTTTGGTGTTTTTTCACTTCTATGTCCACGTTTTCAATTTCCACCTAAGTTCTCCTATTTGGAAACATAGTATGTGTTATTCTAGATGAATTTCACCCATATATTTACCATTTTAAATAATATGTTTTATAAAAATTTATTATAATGTTATTTTTTATTAATTAATTTTTAAATGTTAAATCTTTGATAAACGAGATTAATTTCTAGGGAAAAATTCATTTTAAAGGTGGGTGGTATAATGTAACACCCCGAGATATTGGGAAATATATTTTCAAAACAATTTGATATTGTTTATATGTTTCATTTCCATACCACTTAGTATAGCCTGCATTATATGTTACACCAAGTTAATCTCGCATTACTGACAACCCTCAGTTAGCTTTCCATAAACACAAAACCGTTTTTAACAAATCACCGATATAATGTTAATATACTTATTCAAACACGAACATTAAAACAAATACATTAAACTTAGTGATTTTAATATTAATAAACTAATTTCAATTTTAATTTAATTTTTTTACATAATGGAAACATATTGATTAAAATAAATTCTGTTTTTCTAAAGAATTTATATTTTCTAAAAACACTTTTTTCTCACACAAATGCTTTTTGTTTTTTGTGACCATTAATGAAAATAATTTTTTCAAAGTTTAGAAAATTAATTGTATCATATAATATTAGTTTTTTAAATCATCATGTTAACATTACCTTAATATTATTTTTCAAAAAAATTCAGAAAATTTCCAATTTTTATGAATTGTGAAAAATAGTGAATTTTAATTTAAAACTGTATTTTTATTTTAATAATTTATAATGAAAAATTGTATCTTGAAATGGTTTTTAAGTAAAATTAGTTTTATTTAATATAAATTAAACCAATTTAGATTATTGGAATCAGTTTCATATTGAATTATAATATATAAACATTTCAAATATATTAACTTTTAAATTTTAAAAACTTGTTTTCTCAATATATATGCGAGGTTAATTTTAAATTAAAATTTGAAAATTATGTCAATTGATTTTCAAAAAATTGATTCTGTATTTTTATTTATAATAATTAATAATTTCTAGTAAGTTAAAATTAATTTTTGACCAAAATGAATAGTGAATGCAGTGAAAATTAATTAACATTCTTAAAGTTAAAATGTGATTATTAGGGGGTTAAAACAGAATTATAAAATTTAAAATGACCAAAAACATTATCTTTATTTATTAAATGAATTTACTTATTTCTTTTCCATAAAATTATATAAAATAGTTCAATTACTTTCCAATTTCCTTTGAATATGCCCCATATAATAAGTTATAGAAAAGACAAAAAAGATACTTTTTTAATTTTTAATATTTATAAATCCTTGGGATAGGAAAAAAGAACATATATTTGGTTATATATATAATTTATAAATATATTTTATTTTTTATCATAATAATTTATATTTAATTTTTGGAGATAAAATAACTACATAAAATTATTAAAGAACCCTAACTTAGTAATTATTTAGTTAACAGAAAATAAAATATCTAATACTAAAAATATTAAAAGTTAAGTAAATTGAATGAATTGTTATATTAAATTATTTTTTTGATGAATATACTATTTTATACAGGTGTGGATATAATATATTTTTATTCCATTATTTTATTTACATTTTTTATGTTCAAATTAACTGGCTAATTTCAAAATTAAAATTTATGTTATTTTATAAAAAATGATGGTTTTCAAATTGATCATAATTTAATAAAAATAATATATTCATCGAAATAATTTTTAAAATTTAATAAATATAAAATATGGTATATTCATGGATCAATTTTCCTATTATAATAACTCTATTGGCCCTTAAATTGTAGAAACATGATTAGCATGGTTACGGTTAAGGCAACGTTTTTGCATGTCACATGTGCTTGTGTAAAAATTAACTTCCAAAATACATAAGATTAATATTTTATAAATTATATATCATATTTATAAACATTGGTTAAAATGTTTCAAATTTTTATCACTCTAATTTATTCCAAAAAGATAAATTAACATGGTTATAAATCTAGTTACCGTTGTGAAAAACCAAAATTCTAAAAAAATGGAAACTTATATGTTAAGGAATAAAATGTATAAAAAATTTGTTTCATTCTATTATTTATGTTTAAATAGAACATATAATCACTAAAATATATTAATTATCTATTTTGGATCCACATGAAGTAATATTGACCTCCTAATAGTGAATAATTTTGAGTATTTCCAAAAACGCCACTCATTCACAAATATAAAAGAAAACTCACCCTCCCCACTTATTCACTCCTATAAATCCATATAGATCTTCCATGATCTTCCCTGATGGCATCCAAAATTCCCTAATATGATCCTATAATCCTTAGTTTAGGCATAAATCCAACCAATCAAGGCTTTAGTGAAAACCTAAGGAGGATACTCTAAGTAGGCACAACATTAATCAAATATCATTTTAATTTAATATCTTTCTCCAACTCCTTAAATATTTTTGGAAATGTGATTTTATAATATCCTAAGTATATTAAATATACTAATATATTTTTATTTAAATATTATTACCTTAAATAACAAACACTTGCATAAAATATGTTACGAAATCGTCGTTTGTGTGTACGGGGGACTACCGCTCATGAATCAATGTCATTTGAATTTTCATTAAGCCCTATCAATGTTAGGAATAATGATTAAAATATAATTTTTTTATATAATTTATAAAATTTATAATATTATTATTCTTATATAATTCTTATATCACACATACCTTCATGCATTCCATTTTTGGGGAATATGATAATAGCGTGTGTGTGTGTGTGTGTCTGGCAGACTACCACCTCCCGAAACGATGTGATTATTTAAAAAATTACGTGATATATATTAACGAGGATTTAAATAAAGACATGTCTTGTAAATGAAAAAAAATTATAATTTAATTAATATATACATATATATATATATAATTTACTTTTCCTTCAATTAATACACCACGATAATGGAAATAACGTTCATGCGTTCATACGACTTACCGTCTCTATGAACAGTGTATTTTATTTCCTATCACTAAATTTTATTAAATAAATTAAGTACATATATATTTGGATATATATAATATTTACATCAACTTTTAAAATTATCATATGATTAAATCATGAATGAAGTAAACATACCAAAATATAATAAATCAAAACATACATAAAAACAAATCACTTATTATCCAAAACGTAACATAAACATGTAATTTTTAATAAAGGGGTAATAAAAGATCATAAGAAAATAATATATAGTATTATATATATGGATATTAATCTTTTATACATTTATAATAAACATAAATTTATTATTCATGAGGTTTGAATGAGTACAACGAATGTTGTGACATAAGGTAAAGGGATTTCTAATCTCACTTTTATTTTTGAGAGACTTATAACATATTCACCATTCATTTTTTTGTGAGGTGTATATAAAACCATATGAAAAAATATATTATTAATATTCCCCATTTAATGATAATTGTTGTTTCCATTTATTTTATTATTTCTTAGGGATTATGATTCAAAGGTTACTCAAGTAGTAAGGACCTTTCGCCTCAATTTTTACTTTTCTGAGACACACGCTATATTAACCACTATTTTTTTTATTTTCTCTATATACTAATGATGAATTTATTTTATGATGATAATAATTAATATTATTGGTATTAACATATCCATTTTCTTATCTCTCTTTTGTGGGATCTACGATTCAAAAGTTAAAAATTCTGTAGGGGGTTTTTGTCTCAATTATCCTTCTTTGAGATGTACATTATGGTATACACCTATAATATTTCATAGGGTTTATATAAAAAACCCTTTTATAAGTAATAAGATTAATTTTTTTATTTTTATGATATTTTATGTTCAATTTTATGTTATTCCCTCACAGGTCATATTATTCAATTTTACAAAACCGGTAAAGGTTTTATTCAATCTCATAAATTATTGTTATTGTTTATTATTAAGTTGCCAATATATAAATATCATGATATAAGTCTCAATAATTTTTGTGAATTTTTTATACGCTTTTTATTAATGATATATTCAAGTAATGGTTCCATTCTTTATCTCCTTGTTCCTTAATATTATTTATAAAAATTATTTTAGAAAATCCAACTTTATTTCTCTCTTATGTTGGAAATATGTTTTCTTCTAAAACAATTTTTTCAAAAAAAATAAAAACATTATTATTCCCCATATGATTTATTAAATACATTTTTACCCATGTTTTACTTTTTATAAAAAAAATTGAAAAAAACTCTTTATTTTTCCAAATCAATGCGTGTTCAAAATTTATCGAAAATGTTAAAGGAATATTTGCTTAACATACACAACATAAAAAATATTTCATGATGTCATGACCGATAAATGTCTTCCTTATTTTGAATACATTTGAAAACTTATTTTAAATGAAAATTTTATCCTTAATATTTTTGAAAATTTTATATTTTAAATAAGTTACTTCAAAATGAAATTATTTTTAAAATCATTTATTTTTTAAAAAATTATTTTCAAATATGAATATACATTTTACTTAAGAAATATTTTTAATGATTTTTAAATATTTTATTAAAATATTTCAATGAAATGGATTTTCAAAACTGATTAATGTTTTAAATATAATTTTCATAGAAAAGTTATTTTTTATAAGGAACATTTTAAATGCTTGATCAAAATCATTTTCCAAATTATGTGATATCATTTGATGTAACTTATGATTTCATTGGGATATGAACCAAGGATACCATTATTACTATTTCTATGAGTTTTTTAACATGGAAATATATTTATGAATCCTATTTATCTTTAACAGGTTATACCACGAAAAAATATTTTAAAAACCCATTTCATTTTCCATGAGTTATGATTTGATGAAATGATGAAATGATTATGAAAAATATGTCTTTTCAATAGGTTATTACATGATTTCATGTTTAAGAAACCCATAATTTTCCAAGGTTTTTAGTGTAAGAAAATAATTAAATTATTATGAAATCTATTTCTTTTCCATGGTTATTCTATGATGAGATATTTTATAACATCCAATTTTTTTCATGGGTTAAAATATGATGAATGTTCTATGATATTATAGAATATTATTGTATGGATTATGTGATAGGTGGAACCTAGATATCCTTCCAATTCAAAGGGTAATGATAAATATACTATGAGATAAAAGGGTACACAAGTGGTTAGCGCATGCCTGGAAAAGGAGGGTCCATAGGTGGTTAGACTAAGCCCAAAAATCATTGTAAACATGTGGTTATCCCCGTCCCAAAATTGGTACATAGGTGGTTAGAGTAAGCCTAAAATGTCATGGATTTCTAGGTGCTTATCCTTGGAATTATATTTTTTATGCTTATGTGGGTGCCAAAAATTCATGCCTTATTCTAATTTTATGCTCTTATGGATCATGTTATTATATTACATTATGAATAATTTATTATGAACTATAAATATTTATTCCATGACACATGTATATGATATTTGATATGCATGGAATGGTTTTCAAAATTTATTCTCAGGTATCCATACCATTGTGTTCATATTATGTTTTCCAATCTCTGTTGTTTAGCCTTAATGATCATCCGAGCTCACCCTTTATTATGTTTTCATTCCCCTGGTTATAAAGAAATATTTGAATTAGGATTACTGATGGTGAATATCTTTATGAGAGATATTAATGATCTTTTAAAAATTAAGAAGATTTTGTTCCATGTTCCCAAAGTCACTAAACTATTACATTCCTCGGGAGTGTCTTTGTGTAATGTAATGAATATTCCTATAAAAAGATGTAATATCCATGTATGAGAAGCATGGGTTTATATAAATATAAAATTATAGATCACTATATATTTATATAATTAATTTATAAACACTAAACATCATAAATTTTCCAAATAAGGACTTTCAATATAAACATTTATATTTCTACTTATATATAATTCATAAATCCATAAAAAATATATAATTCACTAATATTATAATTTATTAAAATTCTATAAATTATTCATCATGTAAATCCACAACAAACGTAAATCATATCAACAAAAACATTGTTTGGAATGGTTTAAATTCCCCATTGTATTTAGTTTATTAAATAAGGGCCCATATTAGTGAAGGTTTTTAAATTTTAGAAAAAAATAAATTTCCATTAAATATCATCACACCATTGTTGGTTTTCATGTTGAACAAATTGTGTTATACCCTAGAGTGAAAAAAATATTTCCAACTATAAGACAATGATCATTACGGCTAGAATCAATCTATATTAAGGTTGTTGTTTCAGGTAGCAGCTGTTTTGTCATATTCATGTTTTCTTGGGAAGACCACTATGTTGTAGTCTAGGATACATTATGGCAGACTTATAAAATCTTATTATATATAAACCATAACCATTTTCCACCATATATATATATGCCATTTTTTGACATGAATTATCAAAATTCACAATTATTATGTCCATATTCATGGACCCCATAACCTCATCACAATGTTTGGATTGCGACGATGTAGCAGTATTGAAAAATGATGATCTATTTTTTCTATAACATTCGTATTGTTATTTCACTTAAACAAATTCAGATGATTAAACCTATAATATGACCATTTTCACTTTCAATAAAATTTATCTTTTGTTTTTTCAAATTTTAATCACCTTGACCATTTTCACATGAAACGTGCCATCGAACCTCAAATTATTATTTTACTAATTTATTTGTTTATTTGAAGAAACGTTACAAATGTAATGAAAATATGATTTATAATAATAAAATGTTTTATATAAGATAACACTAATCCTAATATATAATAAAAGGTCATCTAAATCTAATAAACATAACTAGACCTTCTATCTATATTGGAATGAAAAAGTAAATGATGAATTGTGTACCTTTTCTTAATTTATCCCAAATCTATTAAAGCACTTTTACACGAGATTGATAGTGATCACTAACAAGAAACCAATGGAAAATTTTCTATTATTATATACATGAGATGGGTGAATCTCCCAATTCTTGGGAAAGATTTTCTTTAATCCATGGTCTATGAGTACAATGGGTTTAAAGACAGGAAGAAAATGAGATCTGCAATTTTTTGACCTAAGAAGATTCACACAATTTGAATGATCAAAAATAAAAAACCGTGATAATGTTCATACAGTTCATGTAAGGAAAATATAATTAAATTAAGTGTTTAAACATTTAGAGAAACAAATTCTTAAATGTTTCATGATTTATTACTCTATGTAAATCAAGGCCCTTATATTGTGATAAATTATGTAACAATTAAATAATTATGTTGGATCTTACCACTCCTCGAATTATAGATGCATAATAATAAAATCATGAATAATATAATAAATTAGGAGATAGAGTTTGATTCATATGTTATCGAATACCATATCAATTTCCATGAAATCCACCATGTCATGGTGAAATTCAATATTCCCTAATTTATCCCATTATTGACCCTAAGGTGATCTAAACCACCTTACCATGTTCTGGACTTTAGTCCACATTTCCATCAGTTTATAATTTCAAATTATCAAAAAAAAATTAAAATTTTGAAATAAAAAATTCCCAAATAAATTTTTTTTATTTTAAAATTTATTATAATTTAAAAATAAATATTTATAGAATAAATAATAATTAATTTAACTATATTTGAATGAAGAGTTTATTTATAAATATAATCTTGATATATGATAAAATTAATAACTCTATTATATAATTTTAATATTATATAAAAAATATAATGTTGAGTAATTGTTCATATTTAATTTATTTTGGTCCTGTTTTAGGTTACATTAATATTATTATCCATAAGAGTCGGATGTCACTCTTTTATCTGAACGAATATTCAAAATCTATAATATGAAATAGAAATGTGTTCTTGATTATTGAATAAAATATTTTTTATTTATTTTGGATATTAATATTACTAATTAGAATATAAAAACCAAATTTATTATATTTTTAATCATTAGTAATTTAATATTTTATAAATCATATGCATTTTATTATAGTAATATAATATATTAATATTTTATATAGAAATTTAACCATGTGTTAAAGAAAGTCATTTTCTTCCAAAAGATTAATAATTATTTTAAACTATTTAGATTTCATTCATCCTCAATCTATCTCAACTATTCATCTATACAATAAATTCATTCTCCTAATTATAGGTTGATAAGTGGGTGGTTAACAGAATGATTAACCAAAACATAATTAAAAATAAATAAATTATTATGTTATATTGGTAACATAAATTGAAAAATGGTAAAGTAGTTATGGGATTTTTTTTATAAAAATTATAACCAAACAAATATGGTGTCTCAAATATAATGGAAACAAATATCCATCCACCATTAAATATTTGAACCGTAGTAAAATATTAATTATTTTTTAATTGAAAATAAATAACCTCTATACAAATACAGGTTAATTTAGACAATAAGTTATGTTTTCTAACATGATTAAATAATAAATAAATCTTAGTCATTAATGAATGATATCATAAACAGACCAGTTTATTTGGAGTTTTTATTTTTAAACAATTAACTTAGTTAATGGGTTTAGGGTAAAAGAAATATTATATATGGGTCAGAATAAAAAAAAATGTAATTAATCAAATTTACTTTATTGAAATGCTTTGAGTACATTAATTCAATTTGTTATAAGGGAAACTAAATGTTTGTAAGGCCTTAATTTATTTCCAAGAGAAACAATTTTATGTCTAATAGGAATATCTAGAAGTGTCGGGAAGATATAACTAAAGAAACCAACCTAAAGGGACACTAGGATGAAGAATAAGATTAAATTTATAAAGGAAATGATCAATAGTTCATGGCCTAAATCTACAGATCTTCATGGAAATTCTGTTGATGTTAAAAAACCAATAGTAAAGGATGGAACTAATGGTATTCCAATTAATTGAATTATAGATGTTCACCTAGAATCACCTTAAAATGGGAATTTTAATCTATGTATGGGTCATCTAACTAGGGATAAATAACTAATATGGAAAACTAGTGTGATCTAATTGAGGAGGAATCTAGGGAGGTTCAACCAAATAAATCAAAGAATTGGGATGATAAAACGACTGCCTAAGAGTTTCCTACCACTATAAAGGGTACAATCTCAAGAACCTACTGACATTTAGCATGCATGTTAGCATGCTGGCCTAAATAAGGAATATGGGGAAGCCCTATCTAAATATTTTGTTGCATGAGAAACTTCAGGTAAGGATCCAAAATTTTCTTCTAATGAAATGGTTATTTATTCATCAAAACAACATTTATAAAAATAAGGTAGGTAAACAGTATAAACTGGTAAGGAAAGGACACAACCTTGTGGAAAGAGATCAAAAATCCAGAAATTTTAAGAAATGAATATCCAATTTTATAACTATCACAGGATGGAAAATTTTTCGATAACCAATATGCTAATATGGTTTATTGTAAATCATCATTCATTTATGATTGATATAGTCAAACCCATGTCTCACATAAACTCATTCAAAGGAACTAATTTGAAGACATTGTCAATGATATTATATGTATCAACTAGAATACATATAATGTGGAAACTCTATTGTTATTCGTATATAAAAATGAAACTTGTTTTATTTGGGTTCATATAACTATTAAAATACATATTAGTGATTCCAGTTTTTATATTAAAAGGTTATTTTTCTCTTTCATCTTTTCTTTATATAATTTTCATCGTAGGATATATCCCTAGATAAACATTAGAAATCATGGGTGTGATATTAATGGTCCTTTGGTTCTTCAAATAATATTATTGTTTTAATGGGGGTGACTGAATGGAAGGGAACGGCTAACTATGATATTTATAGTAGATAGTTCAAATAACTTATTGAGTGTAGTAATTTGGTAAATGTGTCCTTACATAAGGAAACATTTACATGGTATACAATATTAGAGAACATGATTATGGAAAAAAATTATATAGAATAATTATTAATTTTTCTCATATAGGGATGGGAAGATGTAAAATCAAGAAAATTATTGAAGATCAACTCTAATCAAAATCATAATCTCACCTCTTTTCTATTGAAAAGGGAACAGTTTTTCTTATATTTAAATTTATTAATTTTCATGTGAAAGACATGTATAACTTATTGACTATAGTAATTTGGTAAAGGTGTCCTTACATAAGGAAAACTTTTCATGGTATACAATATTAGGGAACATGATTATGGATAAAAATTTTTATAGAAGAATTAGTAATTTTTCACATGTAGGAATAGGAAGACATACAATCTAGAAAATTATTGAAGATCAAATGGAATAAAAATCATAATCTCATGTCTTTTCTATTGAAAATGGAAAGGTTTTGATTATATTTAAATTTAATAATTTTCAGGTGAAATACATGTATTACATAAAGAACATTCAGGAATCGTAGATTAGTATAGAGTGCACTAATTAAATTTATAAATTCACATTGATGCCTAGGAACCAAAAGTTCAAGCTATGAACAATGAGTAAAGAGACATACACTCCTTTATATAGGGATATAATGAATTTGGAAAGGGGACCAGGTAGATTTTGACATGTAATGATGAGTAATTTTACATTACATTTTTTGATAGGTAATTTGACCTTTACTTAAAGATAACTGAGAAAATTAATATTAATGAAGAAATCTTGAGGGAGATCATCAATATCAAATGGATAATGGTTGGGGATATGAACACTATATTTTTAATAACCATTATAATATTAGTAATGTTTTTAAGCACATCACCTACCTAAAATGTGAATGAGGTATTATTTGAGAAGTAAGAGGCTTGGAAGAACAATATGAAATTCTATCCATATAGCATAAAAAAATAATTTGAAATTAGGGGACATGTTAGATGTATTACCTAGGATTATTGATTCATTAAACAAATTTATACTCACCAAGATTCCTGATCTAGTGGAGGTTAAATTCTTAGTCATATCTCTTAACCTATGATGTTATCTTAGGATGAAAATTTTTACAAACTTATTCATTAAATAATTATGACACATTATTCCCAAATATTTATTGAAGAGAATATTCACCTTTTTTAAGAATGGAATATTTCCAAAGGTTTCTAACCCCCAATTTATAATTATCATTCCCCAAATATATTATTATAGTTCTCTAAATATTTTAGACCTGTATCTTTACGTAACAGTGTGTACAAGATCCTGAGTTATATTTTGGATACGAGATCATCCAATTTCATTGGTAGGGTTGTTTCCAACAATAATTTTGAATTTAAATATGTTAAGAAGATACAATACTATATTTTCATAGATTTTTAATGCATTAATTTAATTATTAATCAATGTGAAAATGATAATATCACTATAAAGTTCTATTTTAGGAATCATTTTGATACCATAATTTCGGAGTTTATTCTTCATGTCCAATAAAGGTTTGGTTTTAATAATTAGTTCATTGTCTATATTAACTCTTTCTTTAAATGTTCTTGAGTTTCAATATATTTAATAGAACCACATATGGATTATTATCTTCCCATATTGGTGTAATATAGGGTGACAATTTTTTTTCCATTTTATTTGGTTTTATAGATGGATAATTAAATATATGAATAATACACATGTTGTAAGTGTTTAGGATCAAGCTTATTCAACATAGCAGAATACTGATGGATCCATATCATAAAATATAAAATGATTATTATTATTAATATATGTATTAATATTAGGGAGGGTAGTTTTCCTATCAATTACCATGGTATACTATTAAACTAGGGTAGACCAATGGTGTTTTCATTTAGGGATGTTTCTAATAACATCAAAGGCCAACTAATTTCATTAAAATGTAATTTTCATTCCCATATTGAAAAGAAATCTATTATACTAGTAAGCATAATCCCCACACATTTGTACTCAATTATGTAATATAAATGGTCTTAGGATCTTATCATGATTTTTAATGAGATCATTAGAAATTTTATCTATATTGGATTCATTTATGAGAGGGAAGCTATTAGACAGAGATAAAATACCTATTAAAAATTATTATTAATGGTTGAATAAGTATTAAACATATATATATGTTTAATGAAGATCCACAAGAACACTTATTTCCTAAAAATAATAATAGTAACAAGATTCGGATTTCAATATTTATTAATATCTTAAAAGATAGAAACATTCAAAACAATAGACCCACTAGTGGGTCTTGCATAAAAAGTGTCTTCAATATTGTTATGAACTAGTACAAATGGATCATTTTATTAAATTATAATATAAATTTTCATAATTAAAACTGGATTGGATTATCCATTATTAATTTTATTTATGGATACATTATTGAACCTCATATCAAAATCAAATACAAAATATGATTAACTCTGGATCAGGTCCCTTCTTCTTATAGGGAGAGCATTTATAATTACAACATTATGCCTAATAAATATTTTTTAACTTTTGAAGTACATAAGCATGTATCTATAACCTAAAAACTATACATCCAATTATTAATAGGTATTCCTACTGAAAAGTATAAATGGATATAAAAGTGTCGTAAACCCTGAATTTCCCCCTAAATGTTCAACTTTGTGGAGATTCTTATAAAAAATTTAAATGGATGAAGGCACGATGATATATGTGTTTCCATTATTCACTATGTTTAGTTTCTATATAATTGAGAGTTTCTCCTTTGGGTACTTATATTTTCAATTCAATTTTAAAAATACCTCATAGATTATGGTATCTAATCTATTTAAAGTAGACTATTTTGTTGAAATTGGCTTAACAGGGCTATTTACTCGCTATTGTAACTAGTTTAGCTTGGTATAGTTTAAGAACCTGATAATGGTTTCATAAGTTTGCAATTTAACCTATTGGAATAAGACTAATTTCATGTGTGTAGTGTCATCTATCAGCTCAAACATTTCCCCTATCAGTATCATATCAATGATCAAAATTGTTGCAATCGTGGAGATTTTCCGGCCAAGAGATTCTTCCCATGAACTATCTATATTTAATTGGTTGATAATTTTAAGACATTACAAATGTTATAATGGATTCGTCACTATTGTTAGAAACATCCCCTAATATATTGGATAAAAATTAATTTTGATGAATTGGAAAAAAGGAAACATGAAACCAGATGGTTACAGTCGAATCTTCATGGATTCTAAAAGAGGGGATTTTTCTTACTTACTAAGGGGCAGTAGGGGATATATATCTTTTAAATATTATACGGATGGATTCATCCTAGAAAATATATAATACTGGGTATAATAACTTGTACATTATCCAGATAGTGAAAGAGTGCACTTTTTTTCATGTCATCAAGATAATCATTTTATTGCTCATCTATCAACTAGTAGCAGCACGTGATTAATACATGGTATATTGTGAGAGAGTATATTTTGTATTGTCTCATACATATATAAAAGTAAAAAAGAATATTATATTTTACATAACATGGGTATTGGGTCATGTATAATTAACCTTTCTAGGTCCTTTTCAGAATCTATTTGGGAATATTTATTCCTCAAAATCTATAAAACTATATACTTTCATTTTTTATAGTTTTTTTGGGCCATAAAGTGTTACCTTATTGAGTTACTTCACTCATTATTATTATTACATAATATAAAAATATTTATTTAAAATAATTATATTATGTAATTTTTAAAAAATTTACATTATTAGTTAATATTAATTAATAAAACACACATGAATTAAAATTAATATTATTTTGATTACATAATAAAAAACATTATTATTTATTAATAATTATATTAAATTACATTATATTTTCATTATTAGTAGTAATTAATATTAATTATATTTTTATAATAATTAATTAGTAAGTACATTATTAAGAATATTACAATATATAATTAGTTATATACTATACATGAATTAATTGGAATAATGTTTATAATATAGAATTATTATAAAAATATTCATTATTGATATACTTACCCACATAATAATAATTAAAATATTAATGATTAAAATAAATTTCAAATACAACTATAAGTGGGGCGTGTCCCATAGTAAATAATGCGGTTGTTATGCCTATATCGACTATATATACATTAAGGTTGTGGTGAGCTCTAATGAACTGTAGGGGGTCTTCCTCTTAGGTAATTACTATGGTTATCTATAGTGATTCTATGTGTGATTCATCATGAGAAGGCGGCTCTGAGTTGTAGAGACTTATAAATGTTTGACCAAATACTTCTCCCATTGTGAAAGTGGTGGGGTATAAAATACCATAAGAAATACATGTGTTCTATGAGATACATCTCAAAAATAATGATAAAATGAAAAATAATATATGGTAAGAGCTAGGATCTTGTAGACCAATAATATAGTATAGATTTATAATATAGAAACATGGGTCCTATGACCATTTGGAAACATCATCAATAATTTGAGGCTCTTATATATTTGGTATTACATCTACCAGAGTAATAAAAGGAATTTTGTGTGTAGTACTATATTATCTATATCATCCCTTTAGCTAATTTCTATCAACATTTTATAGAGGAGGTGTTTGATCATGTTTGGAGTATTTGTCATATAGATGATCCTAAAAAATGTATTCATGTATACCATTGTTATTTTAAAATAGGTAACGAACCAAAGAATGGTATTTTGATTAACTTCGTAACACATGATCCTATATACCATACACAGAGATTCAATGATTCACATGACTAGTAGGTTAAAAAAATAAAGGATGAACTCAAAACAAAATATAATATACATATAATAATATAAGGTTTTTGAATCCCAAGAATATAAATTTTTATCCTTTTGATTCATTAGATATATAAAAATTTCAGTATATAAAATTCCTATAATCAACATCTCATGATAAAGAAAGGTATGAAATAGATATTTTTATCTATATGAAATTTCATACACCTCTCCAACGGTTCAATATACAACGCGTGAAATTATCACTAGTCAATTTCTTTCCTATCCACCCATTTCATAGAATGAGTCAATGAAATAAAACCCAATGACATCAGAATATTCTTGATATATCCAAAATATTTCTGGAATTTGTTGGGGTGGTTCTTGTCAATAGTATGAAAATGTATGTGTAATGATCAGGACCCAAATACCCAAATGGTATCCGGATGGGTCTATAGAACACCTCATATGAAACTAAAAAACACTATAGGATTGTGTAAATGTTGAGGGTTCAGATAAATATTGATGGGAGATAATCTTTCTCCCTTATGATAAGGAAATAATCCCTGCAGGTCCTTACCTTAAGTGACATAACAAAATAGGTCCTTGGGACATTATAGTTGTAAACTAACATTGGTAGAAGTGTGTGGGACAAAGGGGTTACATTTATATCACGATTTGGTTTGAAAATGAAATTTATAATGCATTAATATTTAAAATTAACCTTTCTATGCATGAAAAATATAAAATCTGAGCATCTATTATAGTAATTGTTTCTTCGTTTATAAATAATAGCACAATGCACATAACATTATTAAAAATTTTATTCAATCATGAATACCTAAATATAATAATATTTATTTTATGAAATTAATTTTATTATTTAATTTATAATTTAAAAATTATCTTAGGGTGATATTTTTAGATTTGTATGTAATAGTTGATTTTGGGGTGGTTGGTGAAAAATACTAATTTGACAAAATAGAATGACACTTTTATGAAATTTTAATAATATAAGAATAACATTAATGTTTATGAAACACTTTATCAGAAAAATTTTATATCAAAATTAATATAATTCCAAACAAAATATAATTTTGAATTTAAAAATATATTCTTGATATTTTAGAATTCTATGTAGTGTTTCTGTTCCAATAAATGGATTTTTTCATTTTTTTCCCATAATCAAATATATTAAAGGTTATGTTATATTTTTTTAAATGAAAAATATCACTCATTTTATTTAAAATAAAATAATTAATTCCATTTCAATAATTATTATACTTTTCTTCTATAAAATAATATTTATAATGAAAATATTCAGTTTTCTAAAAATGGTTTTCATAGTGATTAGTACACTTATATAAAAAAATATTTACCAATTATATAAATTTTAAATTTTAAATTTGATTCCTTATTTTTAATAACAATAATTAATATTAGGTAATAGTTTCAACATAATATTTGTGTATAATGAATAGTTACTATAGTAAATATTTATCACCTCGGTTAAGGCTAAAATGGGTTAAAAGTGTAATGACCCGCCAATTCTCATTAGCTTGAGAGCTCAACGAGTCATTACTTGGCCTTATGCGACATCCACAAGGCACCAACAGCTGGCAATAAATGCCGAAGGGTTTCAAAACAAGTGGGGGATGATTTACCCTTTAAGAACATACCACAGAGCCAACAACCATAACCAACATATCTACTAATGATGCATGATAAAAACTCAGAAAACTCAACCATTTATTTATCAAAAATCAACTGAGAGTACCATAGTGGAAACCAACACTAAAACATCAGAGTAAACAGCGGAAAGTCAACTCAAAGACTATATGGAAACAACACAACTCCATGCTCCACAAGCTCCAAGCTCCAATGTCACGAACCAGCCCAAGTATCACGAAGTAGTGCTCTAAACATGTGACACTTTACCTTTGCCAACATCCCGGTATATGACATCTGCAAAATCACCAACGTTCCAAAGTAGGGGGTGAGTAATGAAACTCAGTAGGTTCTTCCCGATGACTTCCCAACCCATGCCTCTAGGATACAACATGTTAGAACATTTATATAAAACAATTTATATAAAACAATTCCAAACAGTTCACAATAAAAAAGTTCCATGTCAAAACCATTTTCCAACAAAACCCATATTTCTTAAGAAAAGAAACCATGAAAAGTTCCAAATTCCATTCACATTTCCATTTGTCACATTCGTTCCATTTCACCAATCCACACAACAAACCAGGCATGCAACCTAGACCTCCCTATACTTGCGAGTGGTGATTTATCCTTCCACTAAGCCATCACTTAGTGGACTACCTTGACGGGGGTTACTTCACGACCTTATCCATCCCAACCTAGTGATGGGGGGACTTCTCCCCCTTATCTATCCCATCCTTTTGATGGGGGTACTTTTCAACCTTATCCATCCCAATGAAAATGAACACACACCACAACCCATGCAACTCCATGCCCAAAACCAGCATGTTCAAAACCATTCAATAAAGCATCACCCTTTTTATTGAAAACCATTTCATTCAAGCAACAAAACCATTGCCAATTTAAAATTACCATTTTAAATTTACTTCAACAACCACTTTCCAAAAACACACAATTTCCATCACCCATTACAAAAAAGTGGTTTCAAAAATTATTTCACAGTAGATAAACAAACCATTTCAATCAAGGAAATAAAATTGAAACTAATCCTTCATGTTCTAAGAAAGAGGAATCGAGAGTGAAGCCACCTACCTCATCAATTTGGGCGAAACCAACTGAAGAACGAAGAACGCCAAGAACACCGGGTAAAAACATGAAAAACCCTCCTTAGATCTCTTCTCCTAACACAACCATGACCAAATATTGTCATATTTGGAATCCACACCCTGAGATCTACCCATAACAGGCATAGATCTAAGAAAATTAGAGAATAGGAGAGTAGATCTAAGTAGATCTAAGAAACCGATCAAGAACGATAACATACCTTAAGAATCCGGCTTTGATTCCCCAAGAGAAGCCTTCAGATCACCTCCGGAACGCTTGGGAGAAGTCTTCCAACCTTCAAGGGAGAGTAATCCCAAGTTAGGGACGCTTAGGAGGTTTAAACAAGTCAATTAAAGGAAAAACGAGTTAGATCCACAATTTTAGGATCTAACTTTAAGTGACCGCACAGTTAGTCCGCACGGTTTGAAAAACCATGCGCTAACCATGCATTATCTTCTGCCTTATCCATCCTTCACGCACGGTTTGGCCACATGTTTTAGACAAACCGTGCACTGACCATGTGGAAGCTACTGCCTCCAAGAACCGTTGTGCATGGTTTGGCCGCACGGTTAGCCAAATCGTGCACCGACCGTGCGGCTTCCCCCTTCCCTCCAAACATCATTCCAAGTTCTCCCGACTCTCCCATTCAATACCCTTGACATTAAAACTGTGAAAAGCATCAAGAAAGGGTTACATACCAGAAATCGGGGGTATTACATTCTCCCCACCATTGGCCTTTCTGTCCTCATAAAGTAGAAAACCCTCGCATGACTAAAAGAGTTCTGGCCACTACCCCTTCATTTCTTTCTCGTGTTCCCAAGTCTCTTCCTGAATCTGACTATGTTGCCACAAAACCCATACTAGGCTGATGATTTTTCAACGAAAGACTTTATCCTGCCTATCCACGATCTGCACTAGGATATGTACCAGTAAAGCATCCGGATCTAGGTCAACGTGATCCCATCTGATCACATGGTCAGGATCAGGCTGATACTTCTTCAATTGAGATACATAGAACACATTATGTATTTCACTGAACCTTGGTGGTAATGCCAACCGATATTCCACCTCTCCAACCCATTCTGGTATCTCAAAAGGGCCTATATATCGAGGAGATAACTTTCCCTGCTTCCCGAAACGACGATGTCGAAGTCTTGGAGAGATCCTTAAGAAAACATGATCACCCACAACGAACGACAACGGTCTTCGACGGTGATCTGCATAATATTTCTGATGACTCTGAGCCATCTCCATCCACTTCCTAATCAACTGAATCTTCTCTTTTGTTTCTTAGACAAGGCTTGGCCCATCTAGTGAAGTTTCACCAGTTTCCACCCAGTATAATGGAGAACGACAAGGACGCCCATACAATGCTTCAAACGGGGCCATACATATCAAGGCATGATAACTGTTATTGTATGAGAAGTCCACTAAGGGCGTATAATCCTCTCATGAGACACCAAAATACATTACACAAGCCCACAACATGTCTTCCAACGTTTGTATCATCCGCTCAAATTTCCCATCTGTTTGAGGATGATACGCCGTACTCATCATCAACTGAGTCCCCATGGATTGCTGTAATGATTTCCAAAAACGAGATGTGAACCTCGAATCTCTATCTGAGACGATAGACACTGGTACCCCATGCCTATTTACCCCTTCTCAGATATAGATTTTTGAAATATCTTCCACTGTGTGGGTTTCAAGAATTGGGAAGAAATGGGCCGACTTGGTTAGACGATCCACTATCACACAAATGGTATCGTGTTTTCAGACCTTTATTGGATGACCAGTAACAAAATCCATTGCTATCTACTCCCATTTCAACACTGGGATAGGTAAAGACTATAACATACCAACTGGTCTCTGATGCTCTGCTTTAACCTGCTGACAAGTTAAGCATCGCGAGACGAACTCAACCACCTTCCTTTTCATGCCGCTCCACCAAAACTGCACCTTTAGTGCCTTATACATCTTCTGTGTACCCAGATGTACAGCCCATCTCGAATGGTGGTAAGCATGAAAGAGTTGTTCCTAAAAAACCATAGGTACATCCATCTGATCTCTAAAACACAAAACTGAACTCCCATCCAGCTTCCATCCCTCAATTGTCTCCCCACCATTGTGTTTTGAACTCATTGCAACATAGTCTACATCGGATGTCTATGCCTCCTTTACAATCTCCACCAAATCAGGAACAATTGTAGATGAGAATTAAACAAAAACACCACCTCGGTTTTCACATTCCACATGCATGTCATCTAAAACCGACATCAACTGCCATTCATCTGAAGCTTCCTTTGCTAACTGAGCATACGACTTCCTGCTTAATGCATCGGCCACCGAATTTCCCTTACCCGATGTATATATTAAGTAAAAGTGGAACATTTGAAGATACTCCATCCATATCCTCTTCCTCATATTCAAATATCACTGTGAGAAAATGTGTTTCAAGCTTTTGTGATCCGTAAACACAGTAAATTGCTCACCAAATAGATAATGCCTGCATGTTTTCAAAACATGGACGACTACAGCTAACTCCAAATCATGTGTTGGGTAATTTTTATCATGCACTCTCAACTTCCTTGAGCCATAAGAAACAACATGGTCTCCTTGCATGAGAACACAACCCAAACCTGTTCTCAAAGAATCACAATACACCACGTATCCTTGCCCTAATTCTGTAATGATTAAGATAAGTGTTGATGTAAGGAGAACTTTCAACTCTTGAAAATATCGGTGACATTCCTCAGTCCATTAAAATGCACTGTTCTTATTTGTCAGAGTTGTCATAGGCGAAGCTAGTCGTGAGAAGTCATGATCAAAGCATCGATAATAACTAGGTAGACCAAGAGAACTTCGTATTTCAATGACATTCTTCTGCGGTTTCTAAGAAAGAACAGCTTCTATCTTTTCTGGATCCACTGAAACTCCTTTTTCAGAAACGACATAGCCCAGGAAACGTACCTCTTGTATCCCAAAATCTCACTTTGATAATTTGGAATAGAACTGATGGTCCCTTAATATTTCCAACACTATCTCCAAGTGTTTCTCATGCTCAGCCCTTATTCTTGAATACACCAATATATCATCCACAAACACCACAACAAAAGAATCCAGATATTGTTAAAATATCTGATTCATTAATCCATGAAGACCGATGGTGCATTAGTTAGACCAAAAAGCACGACTACATATTCATAGTGGCCATATCTGCTTCTAAAGGCTATCTTCGGAATATCCTCCTTCCGAACTCGCAACTGGTGATATCCAGACCGCAAGTCAATCTTGGAAAACCAATGAGCTCCCCTTAATTGATCAAACAGGTCCTCAATATATAGAAGTGGATATCTATTCTTTATCGTAACGTGGTTAAGTTTACGATAATCCACTCATAGCCTCAAAGTTCCATCTGCTTTCATTACAAACAAAACCGGTGCTGCCCACGGAGACACACTTGGCCAAATGAAACCCTTGCTTTCCAGCTCCTCTAACTACACATTCAATTCCTTTAATTCCTTTGGTGCCATCCTATAATATGGAAGTGTTATAAGACTGGTCCCCGGAAGGAGATAAATCGTAAACTCCACTTCTCTTATAGGTGGTAATCCGGAGAAGTTTTCAGGAATAACATTCGGAAATTGATCCACCACAGCTGGAAAACTATTTTCCGCGATTTCTTCCAATGATGACAAGGTCAACGCTTCCAATTGGTAAGATATCGTTCCCACTATTGGTGCCAACAAACTCTTTGCGCCTTTCTTTACTATCAGCTCTCCTCTGAAGAGATGCTCCATGTTGTCCTCATTCGTGAAACTCACCATTCTCCTATAACAGTCGATGTGAGCCTTAAAATTTGTCAACCAATCCATACCCAGGATTATATCATAGACATCCATATCTGATAGGGATAAGTCCCATTTCATCTCATCTCCATCAATAGTTATAGCACATGTTCTATGCACGAGGGCTTGGCATTCTCTTTCACCCAGAGGAGTTTGCAGTTTCAAGACAGAAGGCATCATTTCCAGTTTTAGACATAGCAAGTCAATAGTACGAGAAGTAATAAAGGAATGTGACGCACCGGTATCAAACAACACTTTCATAAAGGTAGAATTCAAAAGAATCGTACCTCTTACTATTGATGGTCTAGAGTGATCATCAACAATAATTTCCTCCACTCCATACAATTGCTTCGTTGCTTCACTATTCTCCTTGTTTCCTTGATGAGATTTCCCTGGTTGAGGAGTCATGGTATTTTGAGAATAACAATGGCTAGCTCTGTTATGCTGACAAGACTGACTCTGATGTCCCCGTCCTATCTAAGCATATGATTCTAGCAACGCTATTGAAGTGTCACGTGCACCCAACCTCTGATTATTTCTAAAATAGCACTATAGATGCCCCATTTTCTTGCAATTGTGAGATTGTCTAGGTTTCTCCATACACTCTCGCATTATGTGATCAGTCTAACCACATTAAAAACACCCGACTTTAATCATGGGTCGTGGAGGGCGGTTCACTGATCCAGCCATCTGATTCTGATTCACACTCCCACCTTGGAAGTAGGTGTCCCTCTTCCGCTTGTTCACAGCATTATAGTTCCCACCCATTCATGTGGGTATCATCATGCTTCCTCCTATCAATCCAAATATATCACATTCAGCAACCATTTCACTGTTCACCAACTTTTTATAATCTGTAATACATAGCACCGAAATCTTCAATCGAATCTCCTGCCTTAGCCCCGATTCGAAGATGTGTGCCTTCAAAGAACCACTTTCCGCAGCCTCTGGTGCAAAAACGGACTAAATTCATGAACTTAGCCACATAATCTGTGACAAAGAGGATCTCTTGTTTCAAGATGAAAAATTTTGTCATTTTCTGGATCTTGAACGTGTGAGCATAGAATTGTCTATTAAAAAATTCTTTAAAATCCTCCCATGTAAGGCCTTCGTCCAATTTAACCTACACCGCTAAATCCCACCACTGACGTGAAATATCCTCAATCATATACGTCACCATCTTTTTTTCAATCTCTATCAGTGTGCTGATGTAATTGAAGATACGATTCATCCTACTCAACCACACCTCTGTGCATTCTGGTTCAGAATCACCCCGAAGGATGGGTTGATTCTGCTTCTGGAACTGGACGGAATGGTCTACAAGCCTTGACTCATCCCTTCGATTCCCTGTTTCCACAGTCTGGAATTCATGAATGATACTCTAAACCAACTCCTGGTTCACACGTGGTTCAGGTGCAATCACATTCTCTGCAGCTTCTTCGGGTTGGTTTCTACGACGCCTAACGGGTGCCATTTTCTATACAACCAACACACGTCGTTAGTCTCAATTCCTAGAAACTGAAAGCTTATCAATTCAATTTTAATAAAATAAAATATCACATCATTTCTTTCCAACCATCCAACTTATCCACATATTCAACCATTTTTGAAAACATCTCACATATGTTTTTGAAAATCCACCTGTTTTCACAATATACGAAATATCCAGTTTTCAAAATATTTCATTTGAAAATAAATTTATACCTTTTTCAAAAATTTGTACCCTACCAAAAATCATAAATCATTATTCACAGTGAGATATTTCATCCTATTGGGAATTCATTCCTTTAATGCATGTCATGCACATCTCTTTGGAAAAATCCATGACAATGAGATTTGTAACATTCTAGAAGTGTATCCAAAACACTTATGTACCCAACACCCTGGTAACTTGAAGTTCAGCACAAACGGGTTAGCTATGTCCTTTTATGATATACATTTCATGTTTCGACAATCCTATTCCTATCTAATATGATCACCCAAAGAATATAAAAAAGTAATTTCAACTACAGGAGAAGGGCATCGATGACCACTTGTTAGGAAAGGACTGAACAAGTTGATACCATTTGTAATGACCCACCAATTCTCATTATCTTGAGAGCTCAACGAGTCATTACTTGTCCTTAAGCAACATCCCCAAGGTTCCAAATGCTGGAAATAAATGACGAAGGGTTTCAAATCAAGTGGGGGAAGATTTACCCTTTAAGAACATACCATAGAGTCAACAACCATAACCAACAGATCTACTAATGATGCATGATAAAAACTCAGAAAACTCAACCATTTATTTATCAAAAATCAAATGAGAGTACCACAGTGGAAACCAACACTAAAACATCAGAGTAAATAGCAGGAAGACAACTCAAAGACTACAGGACAAAAACACAACTCCATGCTCCACAAGCTCCAAGCTCCAACATCACGAACCAGCCCAAGTATCATGAAGTAGTGCTCTAAACACGTGACACTTTATCTTTTCCAACATCTTGTAATATGACATCTTCAAAAGCACCAACGTCCCAAAGCAGGGAGTGAGTAATGAAACTCAGTAGGTTATCCCTGATGACTTCCCAACACATGCCTCTAGGATAAAACATGTCAGCACATTAATATAAACAATTTATATAAAAAAATTCCAAAATAGTTTACAATAAAAAAGTTCCATGTCAAAATAATTTTCCAATAGAACCCATCTTCCTTATGAAAAGAAACCAAGCAAAGTTCCAAATTCCATTAACATTTTCATTTGTCACACTCGTTCCATTTCACCAATCCACACAACCAACCAGGCATGAAACATGGACCTCCCTATACTCACGAGTGGTGAGTTATCCTTCCACTAAGTTGTCACTTAGTGGACTACCTTCATGGGGGTACTTCAAGACCTTATCTTTCCCAACCTAGTGATGGGGGGACTTCTCGCCCTTATCCATCCCAACCTTTTGATGGGGGTACTTCTCGCCCTTATCCATCCCAATGCATATGAACACACACCACAACCCATGCAAGTCCATGCCCAAAACCAGTGTGTTCAAAACCTTTCAATAAAGCGTCACCCATTTTATTGAAAACCATTTCTTTAAAGAAGGAAAACCATAGACAATTTAAAATTACCATTTTAAATTTAGTTCAACAACCACTTTCCAAAAACGCACAACTTCCATCACCCGTTACTAAAAAGGGGTTTCAACCATTCTTTCACTATAGATAAACAAACCATTTCAATCAAGGAAAACAAATTGAAACCAAGCATTCATGTTCTAAGAAATAGGAATCGAGAGTAAAGCCACCTACCTCAACAATTTGGGTGAAACCAACTGACGGATGAAGAACGCCAAGAACACTGGGTAAAAACTCCACAACCCTCCTTAGATCTCTTCTCCTAACACAACCAAGACCAAATCTTGTCATATTTGGCATCCACACCCTTATATATAACCATAACGAGTATAGATCTACGAAAATGAGAGAATCGGAGAAGTAGATCAAAGTAGATCTAAGAAACAGATCATGAACGATAACATACCTTAAGAATCCGACTTTGATTCGCCAAGAGAAACCTTCAGATCACCTCCAGAACGCTTGGGAGAAATCTTCCAACCATAAAGGGAGAGTAATCCCGAGTTAGGGTTTATTAGGATGTCTAAAAAAGGAAATTAAAGAAAAACGAGTTAGATCCACAGTTTTAGGATCTAACTTTATGTGACCAAACAGTTAGTCCGCACGGTTTGACAAACCGTGCGCTAACTGTGCATTAGCATCGGCCTCACCCATCCTTCACGCACGGTTTGGCTACACGGTTTAGAAAAATTGTGCACCGACCGTGCGGCTTCCCCCTTGCCTCCAAACATCATCCCAAGTTCTCCAGACTCTCCCATTCAACACCCTTGACATTAAAACCATGCAAAGCATCAACAAAGGGTTACATACCAGAAACCGAGGGTACTACAAAAAGGGTTAACAATAATGGGATAAGGCATCAAGAAAACACAATACCAAATATCTTAAACATAATTGGTTTCTTTTTATTATACAATAACTTTATAAAATTATAATCTATGAAAAAGTGGAGCCACTTTCACACAAAAATGACTATATATTATTAAAATATTTTTTTAATTCTAAATGTTTCATTTCCATAACTTATTAAATAATATCACTTATATTATATTATTAAAACCAAATGAACAACTTATATTGATAAATACCTACCAAAATGTCTTCCAATACTTCATCTCTATGACCTAGAGGTTCTGGTCATGTCAAATTACCAACTTAAAAGGATTAATTTGTAAGTCAATGGTTTTTTCCAAAGAAGATATATAACTCTAAACTGGGTGGTTAAATTTTATTTAATATTATACCACCATAAAATATTCTATCGACATTATAATATTATAAAATATGTATCTCAAGATTATTGAAATCTTATTATTATGGTGTAACAACCCTTATTTATCTCATTTCCTTTCAATGGAAAACAAAAATATCGCTCGTGTGTACGTATGAACCATTGTCTCCATATAGTGGTGTAGTTTTTTTTCATCACAAATTTACTTGGATGGTTATAATGATGAAAATAATGAATATATATGATATTTATAACATAATTATAATCTAGGATATAAAATATAACATCTACATTCTTAGCCTTCCACTCAATGAAAATGAAAACGCTGCTTGTGTGCATTTGTGGACTACAACCTCCATGAAGTGAAGTGATTCATTATTAATTTATTGATTTAATAGATGATTATAAGTATGTATATAGTGAATATATATTATATTTAAATAATTATTAAAATTATGGATAATATTAAACAGTGATCAATATGTGTGGATTGTAACCGATGAACTGAAAGTTATATTAAAATGAAATAGTTAACACCTAGAAACAAAGAGTTTAATAAATAAATATTAATAAAAATGTGTTTAAATATTACAAGTAAACAATGAAAGGTATTAAGATTATTATATATAAGTATAATAAATATAAATTTATTTTATAGGTGTTTAAAATAACTTATGAATAATGTCATGTATGATGTAAGGTTTGATTTCACAATCTCACTATTATTGGGGATTATTTATGTGTATGTTTCCCTTAGGGGAATTATATGTTATTTATATCTTAAAACAAATATATTTAATTCTCCTATGGTTATTTCTTGAAATTAATAGTTTTCCTTTCATTTTCCTCTTTCTAAGTACTATAAATTTTCAAAGATTATTCTTGGAAAACTGATTTTTTTTTTCTATTTGGTCGTGAATAATTTTCATCCATACACATACTTTATTTAAAAAGTTTTCAATAAGTTTTTAATAGCCTAAAATGATTGGATAAATGTATTTTTTATACATGTTTTAATTTTTATAACAAAATTTTAATGGAATATTCTTATCATTTTCCAAACGATGCACTTTTTACCTAAGTTGTGTATGAAATCACTGTTTTAACACTTAATACATGAATGGTTTTCATCGCCATAATGAAAATAAAATTTAATTCAAGATTCCTTTTAAAAAATTCATGATTATTTTAAAAGATTATTTTTTTTCTTGATAGTTTAGAAATTTTTAGATTTAAAATATATGATTCAAAAATGGGAATGGTATTTTCCTCAAGTAATGTTCTAGTGATCTTTTAAATATATTTTCATCAATATAAACATACATTGATGAATCTTATTATTTAATGGGGATATAATATAATTATTTAATCATCCAAATTATTCAGGATAGATTGGGATCATGTTGTTCTATTTATTATCTGGAGAAAGATTAACATTTCATATGCTAGTATTTCAATAAGAATATATATGTTTATTATATATTGAATTTTCATTAATTTCTATCATATGATAAATGTATTGGACATAGTAATTGGTGGTGGGTACATTATTTCCCCTTGATGCATTAGTATGCCTCATTAGAAAAACTTGTATGGGTACTTGGCATACACCTTGACTACTTATATATGATATCTAGGAACAAGGACTTAATAGAACGATTATGATGTCCACCATTATGAATTATACCATTATGAAACTAGTTTTTATTATCCATGTGATTATTAATGTAATTATATCATACATTGATATATTTAATTTTTTTGATATTAGTTATATGGTAAATTTTATTACTATTCATCTCTATCATATTATTCATGCATTATTTATTCTAGGATATCTTATATTATTTGATTTCTCTTAATTATTAAAGGAGATCAACCTTTTTTAATTTTTTATCCTTAGGATACCATGGAGTATATAAATGATTTATGGAATTTACTAGAATAAATAATAAAGTTCTCACTAGAATTTTTATGATATATTTCATGTCTCATAATGTAATGTGAGAATCATGTTTTCATTTAATATATGAAGACTAATATATATTTAATTCTTAAAGATGTGATACCTTGTATTTTGTGACAATGTTGTAAAATAACCACCAGTTCTATGTTACTAGAGTCAAGGAGTTATAATTGGAATCAATGGATGTTTAGTATAATCCATGGGAATAAGTTTTAGGAAAAACTTAATTAGATACATAACTCTATGAAAAACTAAGAGGATAAGTCTAATTATAGGATAATATCACAAAGATATATTAATATATATATTTTTTGTTTCTTTAGGAAAGTACATCCCTATCTAGTTACTGGGAAGATTATTTGGATGCGGTAAAGATTCACTAGTGGGTAACAGATCTAAATGGGTAAGATTGGATATTTAATTGATCGGAATTGGTGCATTATGAGTGGGATTAATACTATAAACATGGATGGGAACTCATTGGAGATATTCTTTGGATAATTCACCTGATCCCTAATGACCATTGTGAAAAAATTGAAAATATTTTTCTAATTTGAAGATATTCCCTAAGATACTAGAATTATGATTCTATGATTAGTTGTTAGAATATTTTTTAATTTTTACACCATATTTACAATATATAATATGATTTTAAATTAATAATATTATAATATAATTCAGTATATTCCATTATTTATAAATGGAAGCTATTGGAATGAATCGAAACTGTATCAATGTATGTAATCTATGTAGGGATTTCCCTCCTGGAAAATAAAATGAAGATGATATTGGGGATAGAACTAGATCCATATAAATTATAACTATATTAGTTTAGGTAACTCAAGTTATGAAAAAAGCTTTCATGTATAGTGTGAATCGCAATATTGGGCAACAATGACGGACAGCTTCATAAGTATGAAACCTCCGTCATTCATTGGGACTAATAATCCATAAGTTGGTAATCAATAGATCAAGTCCCTAGAGAAGATATTTATTTATTTGGGAAGTATTGAAAGAGATAAATTTATCACTGTAGTTTATCAACTTAAATGAGAAGTAAGTTTATGGTGATCATGGATCCATAATACTAAGGAGTGTGATTTAATAGACAGTGTAGTGTGGAATAATTTAAAGGATAAATTCTTTTAAATATACTTTACTCATGATAAATTCATTGATATAGAGATGGAATTCATTAATGTAAGTAAAAATTAAAGATAAATATTGTCGAGTATAAATATTTCATAACATGGTTATCAACACATGTTATAAATTATGTACATATTCCAAGGATTAATGTTTATTATTTCATTGATGAGATAAAACCAAGACTTGGAAGGGAATTAGCCTCAAATGAATTTTATGTATATGAGGATATTGTATCAAGTTCCATCATGATAGAATAATATTTCTATAATTCGTATATTTTCAAAAAAAAAATTAATAAAATAATTGGGTGCATAAGCACTCGTGAAAATAAAATATAGGAAAAGGTAAGAATGGAAGGGTGTAATTTTCAATTTGAAAAAATACTGGAATGAAAAATTATGAAACATGCTTGAATGTAATGGGTGATTTATTCACGTGTAGTCATAAAGGCCACTTGTCTCATGATTAAAAAGTTAATAAAGAGGTTATAAATGTTCCATTCTTCAACTGTAAGGAGATGGAGAACTATTTAAATTAATTACCTAATAATCTAAGGAATTTTACTCAAACAAAACCCAAAGATCATGACCTTGATTTTTCAATCACTATAGTTTAGGTTGACGTTCATAAAGATGGAGTGGTAGTAGTATTGATTGTAGCCTAAAATTTATATGATTATTTAATTGATTCTAGATCTTTGCAATCTTTTATAAATTTCATTTTTAAGATAATTAGATATTTCCCTAAAAACATAATAAGATTTTTTTAATAAATAATCTAAGTAGAAATGTTACTATAATAATGATATGTCAATAAATACCCATTATGACATAAAGACTTACCTTATTTTCAAGGATGATTATTATAACTATGTTGGACTATAATATAATCCTTATTACGGATTTGATATCATATTATAAAGATAAAAATTATTTTTAAGATAAGTAGGTTTTGATTTTTGATAGATATATTGAATCCCTTGTGTTCAGATATCAAACAACATTATCTGAATCATGTCTAAATCCACCTCAAGTAGCTATCCTTAATGAAATTCTTAGAGAAGAATAGAATACACAACCTGTTAATTTTAAGGGTTTAATTATTATAGAGGATTTACCATTGTGTATAAATGCATTGATGTTTTTCCTAAAGAACTATTTGGATACCCACCTGAGTGTGAAGTTTATTTTTTCATTTTTCTCATCCATGATGATAAGCTAATGTTTAAGACTCCAAATATGATGGCCATAGTGTAATTAGTAAAAATAAAGAAACAAGTATAGGATTTGTTGGATAAGTTATGTATACATACTAGGTTTCCACCATGGGAGCCCATTTTATTTTTATAATGAAGACTGAAAGGTCTAGGAGGTTGTTTATTGATTATAGGGAAATAAATTATATTGTTATAGAGAGCAATGATCGTCATCTCTTTATTAATGACTTATTTGATAAAATTCAATGATCTCAATATTTTTCAATGATTGATATTAGTTGTGGGTATTGTCAAATTTAATTAAATAAGAAATATATTCTACACATGTAATTTCATAGGTGGTATAGAAATTATGAATTTACAGTAATTCCATTTGGACTGACTAATCTACCCTCATTATTTATAGATATGATGAATACAATGTTCCAGGACTATCTTAATAATTTAATTATGTTATTTATTGATGATATATCTATATAATATAAAAGATTTTATGATCATAAGAGACATTTTTTAAACATTATTAATACTCTTAAAGAAAAAGAGTTATATAGAAAACATAGAAAATGCGAATTTTGGATTTAAGAAGTTTCTTTTCTTTTATATATTGTCTCTAAGGGTGGAATGTCAATTTAACATTTAAAGACAAATCCAATGATATAATGCTCAATGAAAACAAATATAACTAAGGTATATTGTTTCTATGTATTATTATGTTTCTATCAATGATTTATTCAAAATTATTCTTGATTAGCTGGACTGTTAACTAATTTGAAACATAAATGGGTTAACTTTATATTGTTAGAAGAAAATAAAGACGTATTTCAATAATTATAGAGGATATTAGTCAATTCACTAATTTAAAATTTACTATCAGGAAGGGTTTAATTTTTTATATATATTTGTGCATAAAATAATGGACTTAGATGCGTCCTTTTGTAAAATTATTATGTTGTTGCCTATGAATAAAGGTAGTTAAAGATTCTTGAACAGAATTATCTTTCCCGTGATCTTGAGTTTCAAATAATAATCTATGAAATAATGATATGTGGATATTTCATTAATAGTGATATATTTTAAATGTATACAGATAAAAAATGTTAAAATATATTTTCTCATAAAAGAGCTCATCGTAAAGAAAAGCTGATTGTTAGAACTAGTCAAGGATTATTATTGAACAATACACTACCCCTGGAAATGAAAATAAGGTGCATTTTGAATTGAGTATCAAATATCATTTATTTTTGAATAAAATTAGTATTTTCAATTATCTTATATTCATAGGTTTAGTAATATTGTATGTGGGAACCATTCAGAAAGGGGAGACATCATATTTAATCAATATTTCATACCATTCAAATTGGAGGAAGTTAAAAGTTTCTAGATTGATGATGAAACTTTTCAAATGAAAATAAATGTTATGAATGATGTAAAGTTTATGAAATTCAACTAGAGAGAAGGTATATTGAAATTAGAAAAGATTATATATGTTCAATCAATTCTTTAGATGAAAATAAAATAACTAGATGAATCTGATGGGTTGAATTTCTCTATACACCATTTTAGCACCAAAAAGTGTCAATATTTTAAGGAAAAGATTTGGTGGAATAATATGAAATGAGAAATTATATACTATGTACCTAGATTCTATAATTTTATATAGGAAAAAACTAAAATAATGCAATCCAACGGATTCATGAAACCTCTAGCTATTAATGTGTGAAAATGGGATCATATCACTATTGACATTGAAACTAGTTTTTCAAAACTCTATGAAATAATGATGGAATATGGTTTATTGTTTATTTACATACAAATATCACACAATTATAACTATAATGAAATATCTACATATTTATCACCTCATGCGGTGAAATATTAATGAAATTTCTAGACTTTAGGGTGCACCACTTTTGACTATATTTGATCATTATTTGCAGTTTACATCAAAATTATGGAAGATTCCTTTGAAGGAACTTGACACAGAACTACGGTTAAAAACCAAAAATCATACTCAAACTTATTGTAAATATTAACGGACTATTCTTACAATAAAATATATGTTGATTTCATTCTTGATAGACTTTAAAGGTATATGGGATTGTTATTTACATTTTGTGAAATTTTTATATAACAATATCTTTCATTAGAAAATTAAAATAGAAACTAATGAAGAACTAAATAGAATGAGTGTTTTTAATAAAACTTTTTGGGACAAAGTTGGTGAAATTAATCATGTATCATAGATATTATTGATGATAAAACAGTGGAAGTGATGACTATTTAGAAACAAATTTAGGTAACTCAAAGTATGAAAGAATTATTCAGATTACCAAATGATGTATGTATACATTAAAGTAGGAGATCATTTTTTCATAAAGGTATCTCCATGTAATGGTTTTATAATATTCAAAAATAAAGGGAAACTAAATCCTATTTACAATAATAGTTTTGAAATTCTATAAATAATTAGATTTGTTTCTTACTATTTGGAAATTCCACCTGGCCTCTCTAAAGTTCGTGATCTATTTCATATCTCATTTTTGAAGAAGAGCATTACAGACCCAATTATGATATCAAATTTTATGAAATGTAATATTATCTTCATTAATCTTATTAGTAATATCTTATTCATATTTTTGATATTAGATAACACATTTTGTAGAATCATATGACTCGGCAGGAAAAGGTACATCAGGGAAATTAAAATATGGAATTGGTGAAGTGGGAAACTAAAGAAGTTATGATGATGAAATTCCCACATATATTCATTTGGATAAATTAAAAAAATTTCCATGGATGAACGTTTTAAAGGATGTAAGAATGTAACAACAATGTTTAAATTACAGTAACTATTTTTATCTAGATAAATAATTGCACAATGCATATAGATTTATTCAAGAATGTGATTTAAATATAAATCATTAATTTTATAAATTTAATTTGATGAAATTAATTTCATTGTTTAATTTATCATGGAAAATTATTTTAGAGTTATTTTTTTATATTGTTATGAAATAGTTGATATTTAAGGGACTAGTGAAAAATAAAAAGTTTACAAAAAAATTAACATTGATGAAATTTTATTGATATAATAACAACTTGAATTTTTATGATACATATTTAATATAAAAATTAAATATTTAATAAGTAATATGATTCAAATAAAAATATAAATTTTAGTATAGAAATATATTCTTAACATTTATGAAATATAATTAATGATAACATTTAAATAAAAACTTGTTTTCATTATTTTCTCTGAATAAATTATATGAAATGTTCAATGAATATGTTGTTTATTTTGAGAGAAAAATAATTCTCCTTTTATTTTAAATAAATAAATTTACTCCATTTTAATTTATGTTAAACTTTCTTTTGCTATAAAATTATTTTTATCACTAATTTACTTGGATGGTTATAAAGATACAAGTAATGAATATATATATATATATATATATTATATTCATTATATAATTATTAGTCAATAAATGTAATATATAATCTACCTTATTATCGTTACACTCATTAAAAATGACAACTCTTCTCGTGCGTATGTGTCGACAACCACCTTGATGAAGTGATGTGATTCATTTTTCATGACTTCATTTCATTTATGATTATAAATATATTGATAATGAATATATATATATATATATTATTTCATAATTAAAATTCTGTAGATACCGAAACCATGATCATGATGTAATAACCATAACTATCAAATAGAAACATACATAAAAAAGAGAGAAAGAGAACACTCAAAAATAGTGATTTTAATAATGAATTATTAATAATGGATGTTTAAATATTATAAGTAAACTATGAATGGAATTTTAAGTATGAATATGATTATTTTATATCATTATAGTAAATTTATTTTTAGCATACATGATGTAAAAATCACATACAAAGAAAGGTGGGCTTGAAGTAAGGGTTTATTTTAAAATCTCATCAATATTCACGATTCATTATGTTTAAGATTACATTGGGGTAATTATATTTTATTTATTTATTTTCTCCCCATAAATATGAATATCCTGTTTTTATTTCTATACATTACAATTTTCTCTTCATATTAATCTCTCTTCGTATTTAAAATTCCCAGAAAATTATGGAAAACTATATTTTTTTTCTATTCAGTCAAGAATATTTTTATACCATATCCATATTTTCATTAAAACATATTCATTAATTTTTTTTATAATCCTAAAATTATTTATTAAATTCATTTTTACCCATGTTTTACATTTTATAAAATGTTTTAAAATTAATCTACATGTTTTTTTCCGAATAAGATTCTTTTTATCGAATATGTGAATGGAATATTTATTTTAACAGTTACCTCATGAATGGATTTTCCCCTAATCATGAATATTAATTTCCATGAATATTAATTTAAAAGTTTCCATGTTTTTTTTCAAATAAATATTTTTTCTAATATTCTAAAAATTTATAGATTTTAAATAAGTGATTTCAAAATAAAGATTGTATTTTCCTCAAAAAAAGTTTTGGTGAACTTTGAAATGTATTTTCATCAATTCTAATGTCTATTGATGAATATTATTATTCACTGGGGATATAATTTATTTATAACATATCCCATACTACTATATATGACCATTTATCATGCTGCACTTTTTATTTGATGGGGAAGTTTTTATTATTTTGTATTCTAGTTTTACAATATGGATTTTTATGTTGATTATATATTTATTTTTTATTAATTTAATTCATATCATGAATTAATTTGAATTAGAAAATGATTTTAAGGTCCATTTATGTCCCCCAGATTCATTATTATGTCACATGATAGAAACTAGTTTGGTTAGTTGGAATATGCCTTGCCTATTTGTGTATGATGTCTTGGAACAAGGCCTTAATAGTAAGATTTTGATGTCTGAAATTATGCATTCTATCATTTTGAAACTAGTTATTATTATCTAGGTGGTTATTCATGTTATTATATCATCCATTGATATATTAATTATATGGAATATTTTATTATTATTTTTTCTCTACCATATTATACGTCTTTTATTTATTCTATGGTATATTTTCTTGTACACTTTCCATTTTATAGAATATGATATCTCCATTTTTATGTTATCCTTTCCAAGGATACCAATAAGGGTTCTATGAAAGACATGAGGGATTTACTAGAATTAATAATAATGATATCACAATAAATTTTAATGTTTTATTTCATGTGTTCATATGTATTATGAGAATAATATATGTATCTAGACTACCAATACTATTAAACTATTAAATCCTTCAGGATGGAATCCCTTTTATATTTTAACAATGTAGTAACATAACATCAAACTCTAGGTTAATAGATTTTGGGTGTTACAAAGATAGTGGAAAGTGGAAAAATATTATATATACATAAATATCCAACCAAAAATGAAATAAGTATCTGAAAATTATTGACTCTATTATATGAAATCTTATAGGAAATGTCATGTATATCCCTCATGCTATTAACTAGATCACCCCATAAGTGACAAAAATTATACCATTTATATACCATAGTCCACTTATATTTACATCTTATGTTCATGTTCCTTGACCTTACATGATTCACATACAAAATGGTTTACATGTGTCTCAATATGAGGTTTTTTAGGTTGTGAGTATGATATACCCAACAGATGGTCACAACCCACATCTGGCCACCAATATTATGCTTAATTGTATTCAGTAATAAAGAAAATCTTGGGTAATGGATATAAAACTAAATATTATGTTAAAATTACATTAAATAATATCATTTATAATAAAAATAAATTACTCCCTTTTCCAATGGGTTATTACTAGTCAAACCTGCTTTAGTCTTAACCTGAGATCTAAGACATAATATAATTGGAGTTAGGGTGATTAAACTATTCCATTTTGGGGAAAAATAATTTTTTTTAAATATATTTGGATCATATAATACAACCATCTCATTCACGTTTTGGGAATGGGGTATAATAGAGTTAGGTTTATTTTACCTCAATCCATTCCATCAACCTCTCCATAATTTTTAGAGGTAACTAAAACCTCTCGATTAATCATCTAGAATTACAATTTTTTAGGAAAAAATTATCAAATTCTTATATCAAAGAAATATATAGCCTACAGAATATAAAAATGTTGATTTTTTATATACAATAAGCCATACAACAAAGTATAAGCATATTAATCAAAAGTCAGGTATTACAGACACGCTTATTAATTAATTACTTCACTCCATTCAATTATAATACATTCATCATCAATTATCCAATATATAAACGGATAAATAAAATCAATACATGGTATAATAATATGAATTTATAATCAGTCATCCAAACCCATACATAGTTTTTTATGAAATAATTTTAAAAATATTTATTAAAGAAAAACTATTTGGATTTAATCAAATTCACCCAAGCTTATTCCATTTCTATCCCAACCATGTAATAATAGAAGGTACATAAGGGGTTTTACTAAAAAATAAATTTCATAGGTTCTCTTTGAGGCCCACGGAAATAAAAAATAAAGAAACGACCTAAAGACTAATATCCAGATAGAGCCGAAAGAAAATTGGGGCATTTTCATTTCATGACACGAAGTGTGAAATCAAATAAGGATATCAATGTAATACCATAATATCATCCAAGATAACCTCCCACTCCAATTGGACCGAAATATGATTAGATAATAAGGATTATCCAAACATAAGTAGAATTTTGGAAGAATTTATTTTACCAACTTCAATGTAAAAATGGTGAAATGAGGGGATTATAGATAATACAAAGCTTTACCATAACAAATAGGAACTATCACACCCAAATTGGGTACCTTATATCAAGCATGGAGTATGAGTAAAATGATTTTATAAAGAGATTAATTGGAGTTCATAAGAAGTTTTTCCCTTATGAATGAGAGTATAATCTGAAATTAGTTTAATAATGGATTAATTATAGGTCTTAAAATTAAATAATTTAGGCTTATTAAGGATATTTTTCATAAAATTCTACTGGGTACCTAGAAAGAATGTCACTGTGTTCTGGGTGTCGAAAAAAGATCCCCAGAGAACATTTAGGTCCCCATCTAGTACCATGTACTAATCAATTGGTTACTTGATTCCTTCTTCACCATACTTCCTTATCTTTTTTACCCCAAATACATTATCAAACCTTATAATACCCTATTATTCTTCTAATAACAAAAAAAAATTAAATTAAATACAAAAAAATAAAAGGTATTTTTAGGTTTGATATGTCATGGTTTTACAACCATCCTACAATCGGGCTTCTCGTCCCTGAGAAGATTCATGTAGTTTCCATAGGAAGAAAATTCAACCATCAAATCTTCATTTTAGTTTCACACTCACTAGTCTAATTTTATAAATTTTCGTGATAGAATCAATCCCAAACCAGATGAATCACCTTCCTTTTAACACCCTCTAATGATCCATCTTGAAAATATATTTCTCTATATAGGATGATTCATCTACTAATTCAACATATTCATATCATATAATGTTATAGGGATCGATAACATACTTTCGCAATTTAGAAATATGAATGGTATTATTTATGTTGTAGTATTTCGGTGGTAAGGCTGGATAATTGAGAATATTATTGATTATTTTTAAAAAAATATAAAGTCCCAATATATCTCATGGTCAACTTTTCCAATTTTCCCATTTATTGTTGACCTAACCATAGTGGAACCCAATTCAATATGTGGTAACCTAATTTCCATTATAGGGGTCACCATCGTTGATTGGTATAATATATTTTCATTTTATAGTAATTAAAATCTACTTCTATATCCACTTCACCTAATAAGTTATCTACAAGATTATAATAGGTCTAATTATATAGGATTAACCTATCTCTATCATGAAAATAGGATATTGATAAGGTCACCTGTATACAGAATAGTATGGTTACATTTTAATTTTAAACTAATATTTATTATTATAATATAATTAAAATAGGTAGATGTAATCCTTCCATTATCCATTAATATTAAGATTATAATTCTATAGAATATAGACAATGGTATGGATTTTTCACTAAGTTGGGACATCAATATGTGAGCTAAAATAAATGCATAATTTCGCCTATGAACCTAATACTTGCTGAATCCATTTCCAAAAATGTGACAGAAACCTTGACTCTCTATTAGAAATAATACTAAAAATTTTTCTATCAAGCTTCACATTTTCCCTGAAATAGATTTTTTTGAGAACAACAATCCTAGAATCCTCCTTGATGGAAAAAATGTGAGTCTTCTTGGTTAAACAGTCCACTATCACCCACACTACATTTTTACCATTATATAACTTAGTTATGTGGTTCAAAATTCCATTAAGATCTCATCCCATATCTGATATGGAAAATTAAGTGGATAAATATTTCTAGAAGTATTATGATTTACTGCCTTTAATTGTTCATAAATAATTCATCTGGATTCAAATCCCACAAAAACCATCTTATGTCTAGGATACTATAGTTAGGGACTTATATCCTGATAGATATCTAATATAACAAAGTAAACATCCCATCAAGAATAATGGAACTTCTACATTACATCATCTTTATTACTCATGGAAACTATTAGTCTTCCATGAATATATATGAAATAATGAAGATCATAGAATTAGTCATCAAGGATCTCCCCACCATCAATTCTTTCTCAGATAATTCCACACTCAGAATTACATATTTGGGAGTCTGTGATGTGTTCCCTAATTGATGATGTGAGATTGATATGGTGTATTTGAGATCCACTATGTTAATCAACTCAATACAAGTATATTTTATACATGAGTGACATTAAAAATGACCCTTTCATTTCATATACCACTATTTGGGGATAATTATTCATACTAATGGAATTCTAAACTATATTTACTTTACCTAGAGAATACTAAAGATCCTAATCAAATGACTATAGCTACTCCACCAAGTAACATTTCCTTATATTTAAACCCCTTTGAGAGAATATTTATATTAGTATTTTATGATCAATGAAGACCATGAAGCACTTATGAAAGAAATATTCTATCCATCACATTAATGTATTGACCACATTAGGCAATTATAGACCATAGGTAGAGTAGTATCTTTTGTGAGGGTAATGCTCTCTAAAACAATATTCAACTACCCATTGGTCTTTCATGATAGAATTTCCAAAAACTACCAATGATGCATCACATTAAACCTCATAGATCTTTCTTTGATGTTATAAGATGAGAACTGTAGCTGAGGTTAACTTCTTTTTTAGTTATTGGAATGAGAATTCACACTTCTAAAACCATATGAATTTATCTCCCATTTCGGTCAACATTTTCATGGGAGCATCTACTCGTAAAAAATATGGGATAACTGAGTTGTAATACCACATAATTATGATAATGATCCTAATATCAAATTAATTTGATGGAACATTCATTTACATAATTTATTTTCACTTGGTAGAGCCTTTTGAAATGCGAACAGTAATGATAGAATGCCGATAAAACATAACTTCTTTGGTATAATTTTTTTTACATATCATCATAATGATGATGCTTCTATAAGGTCCCTATAATGATTTGATGATGTTTACCATGTTTTCCAATGACCTAGATATACTATAATATCATCCAAAAAGACCCCAACAAATGAACCAAAATGTAACACCCCATGATTTTGTGGAATTATTTTTATATAAATTCAATCTTTACTATAATTTATGTCAGGTGAAAAAATAAATTTATCACTTGTTACATGTAATAGTGAATTTAAATGAAATATATCATATTATTAAAATATTATTATTTAATATGATTGTTATCACCTAGTCATTGGAATGGAGGATGTGAACATGATTATGAAAATTAAGAAAATATATGGTTTAAAAATGTATATATATTGATTCATTTGGTGAAAAATTAATTAGAAATGAAAAATATACCATTTTAAAATAAAGGAAATATTCTTCTAAAAAATATTTTTATGAGTAGAAAACTATTTTTACTTAATAAATTAAATAAATTGTACATTGATATCATAATTACCACTTAACTGTGCCCCGAGACATTGGGCCACTAGACCTCAACCGTGCCTCCCCGTACTCCAGAGGATTCTGACTAGTAGTGAGGGGTAGGGTGTGTTAGTGGGGATATTATTCGCTCATAGATTAGAGTTGATCAAAACATTATATTAGAAATAAGAAATGGTGTAAACATACACAATATACTGATAACGCACTATAGTGGAAGTTGTAATATGAAACATACAACCGCGTTATAATAACAATAAATCATTCAAGATAAATAAACAACTAGAGGATGATGAATAATAATTAGATACAAAAGATGAGGATTTTTATTTCATGTAGTAGTAGAAAAATAGGGTATAAGGGGTATAATGGAAACAATAATATACCACATGTAATAAAAAAATACAAAAACTACAAAAAAAAAGATACTAGCATCACGAGCATAGGATCAATCTCTTCCTCCCTTTCTCCATCCTAGAAATCAAAATCAAGCATCATAAGTTTGATGCTTCCCATAATCTATACCCATAGTCATGAAATTTTCTTGGGTACCAAAGACAGCCCATTCTAGGTGTGATATATACTTATCAGGCCACAACAAGTTTTTTGTAGATCAATCAACTTAATCAAATATAAAAAAAACATTGTTCAAATTATATTAAATGCATGGAATAAAATAAATATATAAACACATAAGTTTGGGTTCCTCAATGGATACCCGAATGATTCTACCTGCTTCATCCTAATACTGATGTATGAACCGAGGCAACCTATATATGTTATAATGTGTGTACAAGGGTCATTATTATTAAGGCATCATGTGTGGACCATCCCCAAGTTTCTATTTTTTCTTTGTGGATGAATCCCTATGCTATCAATTTTTCATTATTATAATTAAACAAAATGAATCACATATAAACTTGGGAAGAAATATATCAAATATAGTGTGGTAATCCTAATCACATTAATGTTGGTCCATAATGGAATATAAATGGTAACTACAGGAGCCTCTGAAATTTACAATACCATTGATCTCGTCTGAGTTAACCCAGAAAATGTGTACATTGTATCACTCTCACCAGGGTGTAAGCATAGCCACTTTTCCCAACCCATGTATCTCACATAAGGACTGAGTATCACCTGATACATGGAATAATTGTCTTTCAAGTGAGCCCATCCACAATTATTCTTCTAGGGAAGCAATGTCAATTAGTAGTATAATAAACTACCTGAAGATCCCATATAAAGAAAGAAAATTATCACTCCTGATGCATCGGACTGATCCATGTATGAAGCATGGTGATCCCATTCACAGAATCCTTATGTTGGTCACAGTTTTCTCTACTCGCTCGTAATAAGGTTGGGAATGACTATCAATATCACATAACAAAGAAAAAGAATTGCATCTCTAACAAGATAAGAAATCTAGAGAAATCATTTTATTCCAGCCAAACAACATGGAATAAAAAAATAAGCACAAGTCACTAACCGACATGCGTAAACAATAAAGGATAAGAAATTAATTATAAATTATGAGGCATTAAGATTAAATTCTAACTCATGTCCTTAAATTCATTTTAATTCTATTAATTAATTTGATGAATTTATTACTAGTGCATCCCACTAAAAAGGGTGTCCAAATAATTTTAGTTAAAGGGAATTAGGCCTCATGTAAAAATATCCCCCATTGGGGTGGGTAAATTCAAAGTGGTTAACCAAAATTTTCATTCTACACTCATTGGGGTCATATCATACATGGAAAAAATATTAATATAATTTATTTAACATATTTGAGGTTTTGTTGGAAGAGTCTAGTGTCTGTCACAATGGTGGACCACATATAATGAGACGAAACTTTGGGAAGTATGCAAGACCACTTACCTTAGGCTTATAGAAGACCTCTAATCCATGGAACAACATTGAATTGATCGAGAACGATATTTATCAGAGAAATAATCAAAGTCCATGAAAATAGACCAATGGAAGTTTAATGAAAATATCACAACAGAGAAGAATAAAAATGAATAATTAAAGGAAGATGAGTATAGATATTACCAAAATCATTCCAATCCATTCATTAGAAAATTATTTGGAGTCTAGGTCGAGGAGGGATAAAAGTCCCTAAGGAGGGGGGATGGAGGAGCTTCGAGTGGCCCTGAATAGAGGAAAACAAAAGGGAAGAGAAGATAAAGATGATTAAAACATTTCAGGGTAAAATGATTATGTTTCCCCTCATTTACTGGGATTAATTGTTTGTACACGTGGTTTTTTAAACCATGATCCAACTATACAACCTATTCTGCTTATGGAGGGGCCTCAAATAGGTTACGTGTACAGTTTGGCTAATCTTACACTAGTTGTGTGAAAGGCCTCACATAAGGATGGTTTACAACCCCACATTGGCATGTGCCTCGTTCCTCATGGTTACAGACAATCATTCATCCCCCTTCTCCCTTCTTCCACTCCACCACATAGTTAGGGAAACTATGTAGACTAGGATGTATGGTTTCTCCTAACCTCGTGTCGCATTGTGGTTCTCTAAACATCTGGTCTCCATGCTCTGAACAAGATTTGGACACCCATGTTACCTCCATTACTCTTCATGGTTTTATTATAATAACAATACCATGAAATAAAATCGGAAAAATAATGGTACTTACCATTGATAAAATTCGATTCATTACAACCACCCCTCTTTAAGACAAATCATATCCAAGTCCCCTTCCAATGGTGGTAAAACATTGTCTGAGAAAATTTTTGGCCACTATGCACATACATCAGCCTCCCACTCCCATGTCTCATCCTAAAGGTGTTTGTGCTGACATATAACCTAGACTAGTGAAACTAAACTTTGTCAGAGATCCTTTTTTCTCCCAATAAATATATGTACCAGATTCACCTATAAGTATACATCCACCTTCATCTAAAAATCATCAGGGTATAACGAATGAGATGGGTTAGCATGAAACCATCTAAGTTGTGATATTTAGAATACATCATGCATTGAATGATACCTCTGCTATAATAGAAACTGATAGGATACCGACCCAACTCTCTCTACTAAGTTAAATGGTTTTAAATGATAGGTTTATAGCTTTTCATATCTCTAATTTCTTATCTAACCCAATCTGGTAGAAAGATGTAAAAAGAATCGATGACTCACCTTTACCTCCATAGTTCTATTAAGACAATTATTGTAAGACTTTTGCTTGGACTGAACTGTAACAATTTGATTCTAGATCAGCTGGATATGCTCTAAAGTCTCCTAAACATATATAGGATTTAGTATCACTACATATCTTGCCTCTAACAAGCATAGGGGTGAACAAACTTACTTACCATGATGGTCTATATAAGGATCCATCAAAATTATTTCATGAATTTTTTTTAGAAAAATATAAAAGGGGTATATTATTTTCCTAGGATCCTCTATCATCCAGGAAACATACTCGGATCATTTTCTCTAACACTCATATCAAATACTCGGACTGCACATTGGTCTGAGGGTGATATGTTGTTTTCAAGAGAACCTATGATCTCAGTTCCTTCTATGACCCTTTTACGAACTGTGATGTATAGTGGGAATCTTGGTTTGATATGATATAATGGGTAAAACCATTAAGTTGTAAAATCTCATTGATATAAATCCTTCCTAGCTCATCTGCTGATATGGTCTCCTATATCGGTAGGAAGGGTGAAACCATTGTTAACCTTTTTATGATCATCCATACTAAATTGATACCTTAAGGGTATCTTGGAAATATGATAATTAAATCCATGGTGATTTCATTCCATATCCACTAAAGAATAGATAGATGTTGTAGAAGTCTAACTGGTCATTGGTGCTCTTGATTCACCTGCTGACAGTTGGAGCACCGAATGATTAAACCTGTAATCTACCTCTTCATATCTGAACACCAATACTAAAAATGTATGTCTCATTAAATTTCAGTAACACCAAGATAATATTCCAAAATATAATCATGAGATTCCCATATCAACTCTTCATATATGTCAAAAGGCCCCCAAATATTCCCCCAAAATATCATGATATCATTTTTATCAATAACCCAAATAGAAGGTGGGTTGTCACAAGTGAAACATTCTCTCATGATGAGGTACGTAAAATCATATATATATATATCTTATCTTTGCCCTCTCTATGAGGGAGGATTTCACTGCTCAAGCTGCTAAAACTGGCTAATTATGTATTTCCTGAACCTCTAGGAGCATCTCAAAAAACAAATCCATGAATAGCCACTCAATGATGACCTTTTGGACAAAATGTTCCTTTTTATTCTAGATCAAGGTTTGATCTATGGAATTAACCTTTAGGTGTGTATATAAATCTCAAAATCAAAGGAATTCAGGTATTCAACCCACTTTCACTACCTCAGATTCATGTATCACTGTGTGGAGATGTATTTGAGGCTTTTGGGGTTCTTGTGAACAATGAAATGCTCACCTGAAAGGTAGATCCACCAAAATCATAGAGCATGAACCATGGATTATATCTAAATTTCATGTGCAGGTTGATTCATCTTTTGTGGTCTCACATGGTGGGACATGTATTCCACAACCCGATCTTCCTGTATCATCACAACTCCTAGACTGATTCTTGATGCATCATAGTAAATAATATATCATCTTCTGGAATCTAGCATAATAATGATAAATGTTAAAGCCAGTCTTCCTTTTTACTCCTAAAAATATATCTCATCAGCTTCATACCATATGAATTTCACATCCTTCTAATTCAATCCCTTAATAGGCACTAATATGTAGGATAAATCCTAAATGAATCGTCTATAATGTCCATTTAGAACCAAGATGCTACATATGTAAAACACATTATTGGGTTGTTCCTAGAAAACCACGATGCTCACCTTATCTATGTCAAAAGATACACCTACCTTTGAAATTATATGACACAATAAGTGAACCTTACTTATCCAAATGTGTAATTTTCTAATCTCCTCTTAAAGCTAGTTCTCTATTATTGTATTCACCCAGATCTAAAGATAGTTGGCATGGTTGTGTCTAGTTTGAGAATAAACTATGATGTTATCTATGAAGACCACCCCAAATGAATCCAAGTACGGGTGAAAAAACTGATTCATCCTATATATAAACACTTTTGATGCATTCTTCTGGCTAAATGGTATAACCAAATACTCATGAAATCCATACCTTCTTTGTAACATTGTATGTTGTATGTCTAATGTCCACCTAAAAACCCGATGGTATCCCAACCTCAAATAGATATTAGAGAAAATATTCTCTCCGAGGAGTTATTCAAATAGGTTTTTTATAAAATAAAGTGGATATTGGTTATTCATTATAATGTCATTCAACCATATATGATACATGCACAATATAAGGTTACTATTTTCCTTCTTGGAAAGAAGGACAAGTGATCCCCAAGGTGATATGAAGGTTCGAATAAAACCCTTTCCTTATAGATCTTACAACTTATTATTGAGTTCCTTGGAAATTGTAGCCTCCAACCAAGATGGAGGAATGGACACTCTTTCAAAAACTCTATATCTAGATTTAATCTAGATAAATTGTCCTGAAATATTCCCCTAAAATGAATCATAATAGTAGGAAATTCCAAAACATTTATTCCCTGATCGCTCATGGGGAGACACTCTATTTGGGTTGTCAACTTACCCATCCCAATGCACTTGGTTCTATCTCGACATTCCTAGATATCTCATTCTCCCTTATGAATATATGTTATACCTCAGGTTAGGTGGAGGATACCCACCAGTGATAATAATCATCATGGGAATTATAAGGAATAATCTAGTCCTTAACATGAATTCGGTCGAAGCTAGTCATATCGAGGATAAATAAATTCCATCGAAAATGATACCCTCCTATCATAAAGAGTCACTCCTTGAACTAGTGTACACCTTCTAATCTGACACCTAGTGACGTATAAAGATTCATTAATCTACAACATTTCTCTATATCAAATCCTGGAAATCCCATAACCATATAAGATTTAAAGGAGTGTGATGCACCTTTATCAAAAAGGGAATTAACTAATGTGAAGGATAATGGAATAGTACCTTGTACAGTTGAAGGCTAGGGACTTTTATCCTCATGTGTAGGCTATAGTTCATAGATATGCCCCAAACTATGGCCTTAAGTTATTTCCTGACTAGTCGGGGAAGGTCCACTCTACTGGTTCTAAGCCTCTTAGACCTTACTAACTCATCGTCAACCACCACCTCAGCCTATTGGGCTTGTAGAATACCAAATCCCATCCTGATGTGGATTCCCTGGTCTATTACCTAAAGGTGGGGTCGATATGGATACCCTCTCCCTCGATGCTAGAGGAAAATAATGATAGAAGTGTTGAAGGTGACCCATCCTTTCATAAGATTAAAACCTGATCATGTTCATCATACACTGGGGATTTTTATGGCATGCCCTTCCACCTTGGTGACGCAACACATGGATGCTAGTTCATGTCACCTGGATATCTCTTCCCCCATGTTCACCCCAAAAATGGGGCTTCTTGGTACCAGATGAACCATCACACTACCTTGGAACTGAACCACCTTGGATCACAATTCCATCTACCCTCAGGTTCTATTCTATAATAAAGATATGGTTAACTATTTCAATAATGGTACTCAACTGGAATATTTTCAACTATAATCGGATGGAATACACAAGACTGTCCTCAAAACATCTCGCATTTTTGAACACAACACTATTCAAAGTCATGAAAAAATTCTAGAGATCGTTGAAGTGAGAATATTAATCTAACAGGGTCATATATCCCTTCTAAAGATTAATAAACTCCCTAGAGTGGTCTGATCTCAGAGTATGTAGGAAGAAGTGATCATATATGGATTTTTGTAAGTCTTCCTCAACCATACCCCAATGATGCTCAGCCTAAGAGATTACATCCCATAAATGCTTGGTGGAGCCATGTTTCATCTTGGAAGTGAGCTTGAACCTCTACATTGGAGGCATATCAATATGGTAAAATATTGTTACCATGTATTATAGACAAATCTCTACTACTAGAGGTTTTTCATCCCCTGAGAAGGTGGGAGGATGCTGCTACTACAACTCCCTAGTCAGCTCAACCATTGTAGGGGAATGACAGGGGGGGCTGAATAGACTGCCTAAACCATCATAAGTAGTCATGGAACTATAAATCAGTGTCTAGTTCAAGATCAATAGGAGGATCCTCAGTTTCTCATATAATAGGTACAACGGGTGGATCAGTGTCAACCACTAAAGTTGAATTATCTTCAACAATTTATTAGTTCATTACATGAGGATGTCATATTGGTATAACTCTACTATTTATAGGTGCACCCATCAGATAATATTTATAATATATGGGCAATGAGATAATGAAATGATAGGTATAATACCTTCCTATAAGTGAGTTTCAACCCCCGGCCTGCTCTTAGAGCCATGTCTAGGTGACCAAAAAAGTCCCATAAGGATCACAGGAGACACAACCTACTTCCCACTACTAAGGTCCGGACAAGGCCAAGGTCTCATGAGGAATAGTATAGGTTCATTTATATGAAGTTTCCTAGGCAAGGTATAGTGGAATACACCATTTACATTTCAATTGGAATCTTTATCTAATAGTATCCTTTTTTATTTTAAAACATTAATTTATTTATGTTTGTATTTAGGTATAAGAATATTGATATCTCAGTCTAGTTAATTGCATCACCAATTCCAATTTATAAAGGCCCATACACATTAAAATTTTAATTTGAATCTCCATGTAACTAATACATGGAATGTACATCTAGTAGGAGGATGTAATAGGTAATGCGTAGTGATTTGATTGAACGAAATACAATTTGGAGGTATTTTTCTCCTACATTTCCCTTGGAATTCATCAATTAAATTATATAGTATGTAATAATTTGTTAATTATGGTTTCATCTTAAATATATGCTGGAAAATAGTATTTTGATTGATTTAGGCACATTAAATAGAGAGATTATGTCATTTCCTATAATAAACAATGACACATTATAACACAGAATAGATACGGAACCATAACAAGCACATGTAATATAGTAAATGCATACATGAAAGTATATATGGAATAGAATAATTCCATGAATTTAGTACTGTGAGGACTTATATGATGCATGATTTTTTGTTCCCTCATATCATTAGGCCAAGGTATTGAAACCCATTAGAATAATAATGACAATATAAAGAGTTCAAAACAGGTTTGTAACCCAATGGTGAAATATGGGAAAATATAATAGCTGTAAGATGAAATAATAATAAAACATCCTAGGTAAGTTGGGGTTCCATTTTGAATGGGTTATCTACTCTTATACATAGGCTCATTACCAAAATTTTTTTGTTCCCTGTATTCTGTCTAAAACCAAATAGTAAAAAAGGAAAATGGTCTCTAATACAACTCTGTAGAATCCCTCCCTATGTTGTACTTAATTATTCCCTAAGATTATGTGCCACAAGATCTAAAGTGCACCTCGAGGGTGTTTCTATTGGGAGACTATGCACTCACATATCAAAGTGGAGCACAATATTTTATAATAAATAAGAAAGAGTTCAAACATAATCTATAACAATAAAACCATTAAATCACTATAGTGGTGACGTCATACAAAACATATAGTAGTGGAATAATAATAGTAAGTTATCCAAGAGAAATAGAAAATTGGAGGGTGATGAATAATAATTAGATAAAAAATATGATGATCATTATGTCATGTATAGTTATAGAAACAGTGTACATGGTATAAAAGGGAGATATAAATATACCACATGCTATAAAAAATTAAAAAGTGTCCAAAAAGTATCTACTACTAGAATCATGAGCATAGGCTCAGTCGCTTTCTCTCATAATCCATCCTAGCTATCAGAATCAAACATTGTAATATGGATGTTTCACATTATCTATTCCTACAATAATGAAATATTCTTGGGTACCAAAAAATTCCAAATTAAGGTGTGAGATATACTTTGTAGTCCATAGATAATGGTTTTTAGATCAATCTACTTTATGTCATCTGAAATAAATAGTGTGAAATCATTAGTAAATGAAAGATAATAAATAAATAAATAAACACTCTACTATAAGTTCCTCAAGGGATACCCGATCGATTCTACCTACTTCGTCCTAAACCAGATATCTGAACCAAGGGAACCTGTAAATTATATAAGGTGGGTACATGGGAAATTGTTATTAAGGCACCAAGTATAGACTGACCCCAATCTTGTGTTTTTTCTTGGCGTACATATCCTTATTCTATCAATTAGGCATGCTCATAATTTAATAAAGTTAATAACATGTAAACTGGGAAAGAAATCTGTCAAATCTAGATTGGCTTGCATGAACCCATCCATAGAGATCCCTAAAGGAATCCAAAGGGCCATTGTAGGAGCCTCTGAAATAATAAATACCACAGAGCCCATCTGAGGTGACCCATAAAAGATGTCCCTTGTATCACTCTCATCATGGTGTAAGAATAACCACTGATCTCATCCTAGGTATCTCACATTAGGGATAGAGATTCACATGAGGATTGTTATAACTATCTTTCCAATGATCCCATCTATAGTGCCTCCCCTAGGGAACAAGTGTCACTCATCGGTATAATAAATAGATAGAGATCCCTTATAAAGAAACCCAAATGTATACCCCATCACGTCTAATAGATCTAATTATATGGTATAGTGAGCCCATATATGACATTCATAAGTTATGATTCATGTTCACTCTTGGCCTGTAAGTAGGTTAGGCATCACCATCTCGATCACATATCACGAACTAATAATTTCATGTACAACAAGATAATAAATCTATCCAAATATTTTTATTGAAGCCAGAAAAACATTACATATGGAAATAAGCACAAGGCCCTAAGAAACTCAGATAACGAGGAAAGAATGAGAAATAATGTTTGAAGCATGATGCATCAAGATTAAGGGAATATCACATGGCCTTAAATTCATATTAATTGAATTCATTAATTTAATAAATATATTATAAGTGAATCACACCAAAAAGGGTGTTTATTTAATTTGAGTTAAACTAAATTAGTCTGAAAAGGTAAAATATCACTCATTGGGGTGTTTAACATTAAAGCGCTCAAAAAAAATTAATAGTTTCATTCCAGACATGAAAAAACTTATAATTCAATTTATTTGACAAATTATAGGCATCTTTGAAAGAGTTTAGCACGTAATAAAATAGTTTACCATATAGAAAAAGGTTAATTTCATCAATGAATTTAAACCACATACCTTATGCTCGAATAAGACCACTCATCTGTTTTTGAACCCATAATTGAGTAAGAATGATATTTATTAGATAAATTTTTATGAAAACATGAAAATAGTAAAAAAATAGGTTGCACCTAACATACCAATAGATATGAATGGAAATGATTAATGGAAGGAAGTTTATTATAGAGTATACCTCATGCTTTTCATTGTATCTAATAGTTAACAATTTAGAGTTAGAATGGAGGAGAAATCAAAATATATATGCAGGAATGGGGATATATTGGTCACCACAGTTGGATAAAAATGAGGGGGAGAAGATAAATTGGGTTACAAACATTTCATAGGAAAAATATTAATGTTTCTCTCATTTACTAGGCTGCATGGTTTGGCCATACGGTTGGACAAACAATGTGCCAACTAAGTGCCATATTCTACATATGGTGGGGACTCCCAAGGGATAGGCTCACAATTTGGATAATCTTTTTCAAGTCATGTGTAATCCCTCTATCAAGGGGGGAAAGCAACACCTCGCTGGTGTGTGCCCAGTTCAATACAATTGTATACAACCATTAAGCCCTCATCTCCATTCTACCACACCTCTACAGGGTTAAAAAAATGTTTGGACTGGAAAGCATGGTTTCTACTCACCATGTGACCCAGTTTGTTTCTCAAAAATTTCGGACTGTGGGCTCCGAACAATCCCTATAAACCCCCGTTACCTCCATGAATCTGTTTGGTAACATTATAGGGGACATAACAGGGAATTAAAGTTCAAAATAATGGTTAATACCATTAAGAAATTTCAAGATTTTACCTGAATCACTATTCTAAAATTATTTTAATTAAATTTATTTATATTATATTAAATAAAAAATTTAACATTCACCTTATGTGTTTTCTAGAAAAAGAGATAATAATAAATCTGATTTTACGCTTAAAACAATAGTTTCTTAAAAACGGTTATGTCACATTTGGTGCACTTATTTTAAAATTAATTTTTCCAATTTATATAATGTTTATTTGATAAAATGAAAAAAAAAATTAAATAATAACATCAAAATTATATTAGGGTGATTTATAATTTTTTTTGAAAATTATTATTTTTTGATGATTAGGGAACAATAATAAATTTTAATTTAAAACCACCTTTTCATTTAATATAATTATAAATATTAATTATATGTTAAATTTGTTTTGATGTTAAATTAATTCAATTATACATAAATTAATTTATTTAAGGTTGTTATAATCAATTTAATATGAAATATTGATATAAAATCATTGTAAACTTTTTGACATATTCTCTTTGAAATCCTGCTTTATCATCAAGCTAATAAGATTAGTTTTAAATTAAAATTCTCCACTTATGTGGATATAAATTGAAAGAATATATTCCATGTTTGTAATCAGAAAGATATATATTATCTAATATGTTTTATTAAATATTTCCCCAAAATTAATTGCGAATTCAGTAAAATGTATGTACTACAGTTAAGGTTAGAATGGGTTTATCGGAGGATTAAAATGAAACAATAACGGTTAATATTTTTTATAATATTGTCTAAAATATATTTTATATCCATAATTAAATATTATAATGTATAAGGTCATAATTTTATCCATTATTTAAAATTTTTATATATGAAAAATTTGGGAACACTCAATTAATTTCAAAAATACAAAGTGTGTCATCTCTTAAAATTATAAACTTCCACACCCTCTCCTCTATTACTCACACCTTTAAACCCTTTTAATTATTCCAATAACATCTAAAATAAGTTCCCAACTTCACTCCCCTCATACAATAATCCTTATTTTTGGTAGTAACACATTCTTTGAAGGAGTTTAGTGTATACTTATGGAAAATACTTGAAAAAGATGTAATGTACATCAACGAACATTTTTTTATTTCTCCCTAAACCCCATAAAATTATTTTTATATCATGATTATATAATAAAATAATTATATTTTATATACAAATATATTTTAATCTTATGTTAATGACCTAAAAACATCTACACTTCCATAAATGGGTTATGAAATCATTGTTCTTGTGTACGACATACTACCACCTCGCTAACATATGTCATTCATTTTTCCATTATCACCTTTAATGGTTAGAAATAATGACGGATTTATTTTTTTATATTATATTTATTATATTATTATTCTTATTTAATTATTATATCAAACATTATTTTATGCCTTCCACCTTTTGGGAATATGATAATGTCGCTCGTCTGTACGGCGGACTATCGCCTCATGAAGTGATGTGATTCATTCACACTTTACATGTTAGGTATTAAAGAAGTTATTAAGGAAAATATGTGATATATATAACATGAAAATTATTATGGAATTATAATATATAATTTAATTTTATCTATATTAATCCAATAAAAAAATGGAAATAGCGTTCATCCATATGTACGACATATCATCTCTATGAATGGTGTATTTTAATTTCGTTCACTAAATTTTATGGATTACTATAGATAAATATATAATCAGTCAATATGAAATTTATAACATGGTTATAATTCTATATATTATGGAACCATGATCATATAAAAGAAAATATATATATATAACAGATCAAAACATTTATTAAAGACAAAGTTGTTATTTCTCGAAAAGTAACTTTAGCATGGAATTGTTAATAAAAGGGTAATAAAATGTCATAAGAAAATAATATTTGGTGTGAAATATATATATATATATGTGTGATATTTATTAATAAATCATACTTATTATACATCAGGTTTGAATATGTATGACGAAAGTCAATACTTTAGGTAAGGGATTTGTGTCTCACTTTTTTACTTTTGGGAGACATATGCCATAATCATCACCTATTTCCTTTATATGGTTTATATAATTCACATGAATGTATATTATGATTCTTATTATAAAAAATATTATGTTTCACATATCCATTTGAGGATCCCTCTTTTATTTGGTTTGTGGTTCAAATATTAACAAATCGGTAAAGGGTTTTTGTCGCAATTTTTCTTCTTTGAGACATATGTTCTATTATGCACCTATATTATTTTACTAGGTCTATATAAATCCCTATTAGACATGTAATATCATGAAATTAATTATCCTCGTGATTTTGTTTAGTTTTATTTAATGTTATTCATTCATGTGGATTACGATTCAAAGTGACCAATGTGGTAAAGGTTTTATGTTATAGTCTCATCATTTGTCAAGATTGTTTATGATTATGCATCCAATGATAATATTTAATTATCTATATCATAATCAAATAATTAATTTTCTTATCCTCTAGTTATATCATTACAATACATGTTTTCTCTTTATTTTCCTCTCTTTATGTACTCAAGATATGATACGAATGTTTTAAAAAAATTATTTTTTGTCCAAACTCCCATTCCTTCCATAACCATGTTTCCTAAATATGTTTTCAGAAAATTATTTATATTTTTTAAAATAATTTATTTTTGAAAATTTTACCCATGTATGAATTTTTTAAAAATAACTTTAAAATTAATATTCACATTTTTTTTCAAAAAATTCCAATTTATTATTTACCGTAAATATGAAAATAATACTTTTTTACAAGAACAACATGACCATTATTTTACATTTTTCTATCCTCTAAAATATTTCAGGATTTCCATACATGTTTTCAATTATATTTTCAAATAAAATTTTTTCCATTATATTTTGGAAAAAAAATATATTTTAAATGGATTATTTAAAAGTGAGAAAGATTTTTTAAATGTTTTATGTTTTAAAAAAAGATTCCAAGTAGAAATGATATTTTCTAAAAAAAAATTTTAAATATTTCTTAAATATTTCTTTGTATGTTTTAAATTTTATTTTCAAATAAAATGATTTTGAAAATATTTTATGTTGTAAAAATATATTTAAAAAATTATTTTCCTCAAACAAATTCCAATTTAATATTTCAAAATTATTTTTTATCTAAGACGGCATCGGTTGATATTACTTATAATTTACTTAGGATATGAACCAATGATTAAATTGTGACTATTTATTTGAATGTTTTATCATGAGAAAAATTATGAACCCCATATCTCTTCCATATGTTATACCATGATTGAATTATTATGTAACCTTATTCTTTTTAACAGGTTATACTATGATAAAATGACGAAAAAATTATGGAACCTTTAACTTTCTCACAAGGTATGATATGGAGAAATGATTATGAAACCCATTTCATTTAATGGGTTATGATATGATGAATTTTTATGATCTTTTGGAAAATATATATATGGTTTTCTTTAGGTGACTGGAGGTACCTATATCTCCCTCTAATTCACTAAGAAAATATTTATATCTCATGAGATAAAAATGGAAAATACTTTGATGGGCTTGATCTACTTTGGGAAATTGGTGTGTCTTAATCCACTATGGGAAACAAGTGTGACTTGATCCATAATGTGAAAAAGGTTACAATTTATGATCCACTATGTTGGTATTCTTGGTATTTATCCTAGATGTATGAAATGATTTTGTATATCTATGATGTTTACACACTTTTAGGAAATGATATTATGATTTATTTATGATTATTTATCACCTTATGGGCTATGTGTTTTCAAATGAAAAATTTTTATGAAATGAATCATGTCTATTATCTATGATGGGTTAGGTATGAACTTTATGAGATGTGTTCGTGATCACATGGCCTTATGCTTATCCTATGCATTGACATGATTATAGATTGATATCTCTTTTTTTACCCTTACTGAGATTTTGATCTCAGCCTTTCTTATATTTCATTACCCCAGGTTATAAAGAAAGATTTTATGTAGAGTATTCCTATAAAGAGTGATAAATAGAAAGATCATTGGGGGAAACATTAATGATTATTCACCAAATTGGAATATTTTCTTCGAATTATCCAATCTAAATAAACAATTACAATCCTCAGGTGTGTGTGTGTGTCTATAGATCTAATGTTTTCATGAATTTACCAAGGTTATGTTTCTATAACAAGGAATCACGTATGTTTTCAGAAGTGAAATGACCTTGTGTCACATGGAGTTGATCATGTAGTTTTTCAGGATATTCATATATTAATCAATTTAGAAAAATATATTTTTAATTTGGTCTCTATATTATTTCAGTAATTTTTATGTATTATTTATTTTATTGAATAATTAAAAGTGAATTTTGAAATTTGTTTTTTAAAATTCTTTTTTGGTTTTGAATTATTATTTGAAATTGATAATTTATTGTGTGTGGAATGATAATATATTTATGCACCAATACATATTCCTAGAAAGAGACAATTTCTTGTTTATTATTATTTTATAGAGAGATTGTTCCCATCGGGATGTGTTTGATTCCATGGAACTTTTTGGAAGCCCATGATGATTGGGGGTGTGTTTAGATACAAATAATGGATGGTTTTTAGGTGGCATGGTAGGTTAACCAAGGAAAATTTGTAACAAAATGGTATAAATTCCCTCCTGTTATTTAGAGAAGTACAGTATATAGAAGATGATATTTTTAGAACATATGAGGTAGGTCATGAGTAGGCTCTTGATCATGACATTTCGTGATAAAACATGTATTTCCATTGGTATTTGGGATGTGGGTCTTTTATTCTAGTTTATTTGTTGAATATTTTTTACAAATTTTATTCAAAATTTATGATGTTTCGATCTATTGAGTGATTTTCTGCATTAGTTTTAATTTTAATGAATTTTTTGGTTTAAATATAAGGAGAAACAGAGGCACATAGTTGGAATGTGGTCTGGAAAGTCATCTGCAGCTTGTGTGAAAAATTCTAGACACCTTTGGGTGACTTTCTCATAATTGGATCACAGTCTTCAAAATCATTTGTCTAAACTATTGATTGAAAATTAATGTTTTTATTACCATAATGACCCTTTAAGGGATAAGGGGAACCCAATATGACATCACAACTTAAACAACAACCAAGCCTCCACATTCAGATCAAGGATAAAAACAACTCATTCAAAATGAAAATTCAAGGCTCTAACCCAACAACATATCCATGAAGACCAGATTCCACCTAATCATTATTGATCGGCAAGCTGTATCGTGCATGAATTCACAGGGCTTGGAACCGATGGAAATTCCATACCCTCTCAAACGTCTAAATCTAAATAGCAAATCTATGTGAAAACTACTTCTCTAACCCTCCTCCAAAGCACCCCTTTGTAGAATAACTCATTGAAAATTACCTTAAACACAAACCGTATGGCCACAAGGCAAACATTTCCACAAACATCAATCCACAATGCAAGATATTTAACAATATCACACTAGAATCCTTCAAGACAAGTTGTCACATTCCACCCTCAGTGATGTGATTTTATCCTCAATCTATTTAAAATGGTCCTTTTGATTACTTCTTTCAATGTATCTGGAATCCTTAAAAAATCCTTCTAGGTCTTGAATGGAATTTAATAGTAAATCCTTCACCTTCTTCATAACAGAACCTCCATAGAAAATTTTCAAGAAATATCTTAAGCAGCATGCATAAACTGGGTATTCTCATTAAGATTTCATGGATAGAAAAAACTTATAGATATAGATAGGTATCTCCCTATCCATTGAATACTCCTTCACCAAAGGAAAACTATGAAACTAAATCTCAGTAAATCGAAAAAATCACACAAAACACCAAAGAATCAGTGAAAACAGAATCACACATAAAACTTCACCAATGCAAGACGACCCCATTTCATGTCATTAATGCCACCTCCGCAACGTAGAGAGAACATGAACCCATAATCATGAACAATAAAATGCCAAATGCAGGCATAAGCCAGATCTCATCTCTGTCCTCTTGTTCACACCCGAAGACCACCTCGAATCGCTACACATGCTTCCAGCCAACACAGAATTGTTGATCCGACCCTCGGCCAGGAGAGGATGGAACAATAACTGCTAGCTTAACCGCTCCACCAAATGACGCCCTACCTAGTGATAAGGGAAATAGATAAGACATTCCAACCATAGGTGGGAAATAACAAGATAGACGCACCCTTGAAACTCAACATCTCCCCTCGAAGAGGAACCATCGTCACCAGAGCACCGAGTAGGAGGCCGAAGAGATTCCAAAGTAGACCTAAGGTGGAGAGAAGATAGTTAGCGATAAGAGAAACCCTAATTGTGTAGGAAACCCTTACAGAATCATCGCTAGTGCAAAACGTGTGTATGGATAACGCTCCACTCCCATTGGGGGCCCCGCTAGGCCCCAGAGCGCGTCATATGTTCCCCATCAAGGGAGATGGCTTTGAATCGCTTTGTTCATAATACTCAAAGTGTCCTAGTATAGTGAGACCCAATCCTAGGCTTTTTCCCACAGAGAGTGACGGGTACAATGAGCAGGTACCACTCGGCTAACACCCTATTGGCACATTTCTAACCAATTCATTATTATAACACCCTATAAATTTTTTGATTTGACCCCTTTGAATTTCCAAATCATTCCTAATAAGTTTATTGTTGATTTCATATGAATAAAATGGAGTTTTTATATCATGTTGATATTAATGGGTTAGATAATGTTCAATATTTTGTTCAATATCATTATATATATATATATCATAAGGGTTAGTTCGTGTGGAAGGGTATTTATTTTTGAAATGTTTTGGTTTATATAGAAATATTTTATGGTTTATTTTAAAAAAATTAATTGAGTTTATAAGGAACCAAATAGAAGAGGTTGATTTTACTATTGAATTTTGAATGTTTTTTAGAATAAGGGTGATTTTATGGAAAGTTTTTTTAGCAATATTTTTTTAGTTTCATTAACATTTTATATTATTATTTCAAATTTTTATATAATAAATTTGGATATTATTGTTGGGGTTATTTAATGATTAATGAATTTTCAAAATTATTGATGAACTTATAAATATGAATCATTGGTTTCAGAAATTATATTTAATTGTTTTAACTCTAACATAACGGAGAGTTAAAATAAATTACTTTTTATTTGGTTTTATAAATAAGACAGTAATTTTTTCCCAATAAAATTGTTTAATTAGAATGATAAATTTTTTTATTTGAATTTGGATTAGTGTAATAGATATATTTATATTATATGGTGTATATGTGCTTCACTTTAAAAAAAATTTGATGGACCCTTTTATTTGTATTCATTTCATGTGTCTTGAATTTTAAATTATGTTTGATTGGGATTTTGTATTTAATATTATTAATAGTATGTATTCTAGAATGTTTTCTATAAAACCATGAAATTATTTCATAAGGGATGATTCTTGGAGTGATCCATTCTATTATCTAGGTATGATCAATTTAGTTTTCAACTATACCCATAAATGAAATACAATGGTAGAGTCAAATCCTTATATACTCATGGACACTATCACAAAATATTCTAATCAATTTATACCTATTTTATATGATTATTATGGTCTAATTGAGTTAATGTGCTTTTTAGAGAGGATCGAGGTGATCTTTAATTTTTTGGAAAAATTTATAACAACAATGTTAAAAGTTATTGTAGGATTATTTGAAAAATAAATTCAATTGTAGAAGAAAACCATTATCCCGTATTAGTTTCATGATAGCATATCCTCATAATTATTTACTAAAATGCTTATCTTGTCAAATTATCATAGGAATGTCAGGTGGATCAAACCATTAAAATCCTGACTCTCTATTAGGGTGATAAAATAGTAGAAAAGTATTCTTATAATTTCTCTGAGTTAGGGTTCTTCTCTATAGAGTTGATCTCTATTGAAATTATAAAACATTTATTTTTCAATGGTGGTATTCATATAGAACATAGTTTAATTTTAATCTAGCCAAATATCTTATAAGTAATTGGTCGAAAGAGATTTATTAGTAGAAGATAATTTTTTAAGGAAACTTGTGAAAGATTTTGTGTCGGCTATAACTAGTATGGTAAAGGTTGTCCAATATTGGGATAAATAAATAAAATATACATCTAAGTAGATAAATCTATTTGATGTGAGTCTTTCAACCCACTGAGTTCTCATTCCTTAAAAGAAGAACAAATCTATTGTATAAATACCTATAAAATTCCATAAGATTTTTTTTAAATTATTTGGGATTATTAAAAGTAAACAAAATTTGATGGCGCTTGATTCCGAGGCCCGGAGTGCCCGAAATTAATTTTTTATCTTTTTTTATGGAATGTTCAGTAAACATGTGGGTGGAATTTTCTTTCATTTGAACTGCTACTCGGATTAAAAATATTAGTACACCATTGAATCCACAGTGCCGAGATTCACTTAAGGGAGGATTCACTTCAACCACAGTAGGTCAAGAGAAAAAGTTTGTTTTTGGAATTAAAAAAAGGTAAAATAATATGTAATTGTTATGTTATTTTATTTTTCTCTAACAGATGAGCGGGAGTGGTGGGGTCAGTGACTTTTCAAGACATTTAATGGGCTGACTCATCAACTGTGTAACTGCACAGTTGTGAACTAAAAGAGGTTCATGAATTCATTTGATGAACCTTATTAATTCCTCAAGGCATTACTCACCTTTCCCCCTCCTATAAAAATGGAGCTCGAGGTGGGGTTTTTCCATGGAATCTTCAAGCGTAGAAACTCTGGAGAAGTCTTGCAGAAAAATCCACCGACCGAGGATGGAAGATCGTACGACAATGATCTGGGATTGAAGAATGTTGACGACTCCATCAAATGTGGATGCTTCTCCCACCAAAACCATGACACCTCCAACGAATCTCTAGGTTGGGTGGTTATTTTTAATAAAGATTATCTTTGTTGAAATCTTCACCCAATTGTTATCATGTTAACGCAGAGGGCATGGGACAACAGAACAAGGCCTGATCCCTCTATCAATTCATTCTTGTAGCATTCTTCAGGATGAGCTTCCTCAATATGATGGCAACACAAAACAGCAGGTTACGCTATGATGGAGACATTCCAAGAGAACTATACTCACATGAGGGAGTAAAAACGTAGCTCAAGAGAATCACCAGAGCCCTGTGGAAGATCTGCTGGTGTGGCACAGGCGCGACGGTGTTGGAGACCAATGCCTGAAGGTGGCGGTGGCGGCCTCCTTCGGCCGTCTACGGTGGCAGCAGGCGGCGCGCCTTCGCGCGCCCCAGAGGGGATCCACAGTATCATGTTGCAGCAACTGTAGAAGGCGACCAGTCACAAAGGAGGAGGCGGAGGTAGCACGCCATCGTGCGCCGCATTGAAGGAAGCCACAACAAAGTCAAGGGGGACCCGCGTCCTGTGGACCACATGGAGCCACTGATTGAAGGGGGAAAACGACTCATTTCATCCATTCGGAAGGCAGACGGTGTGCCCTGTGTGGAGAATTCCAGCTAGTGGGGGCGTGTCATCCAGTGGGTCGTGCCTAGCCGGTGAGTCAAGCTGGTCTGTGGCGCAGCGGACCAGGCCCGCCGTGGCCAAGCCCATCCAAGGTGGGTTGGGCTGGTCCATGGCCCAATGACCTGATCCCGTCGCGGTCGAGACCAACCAGGCCAACCGAGGCTGGTTCGGTCTGGGTCAGGTCGGACCCAAACTAGGTCAGTCTGACCAGGTCGGACAGGACCCGGACCCCTCTTGGGCCCAGAAACACTTAAAGGGTCATATATTGTGAACCAGACATCCTTTTGACAAACCATCTATGTTACTGGGATCCTTGGAGCGAGATGGTCCTTTTGAGATACTCCAAGGGAGTTTTAGAGAAAGTTGGAGTATGGACGCATAAGATTGACTCTAAATACAACCAGGCCATCGGTACTAAAATGGCAATAACATACAGACCTGGAGTCCAGTTGATGTGTCATCTTTTGTGTTAGAACCCTTATGATATGATGAATCATCAGGTTACTTATTTTTGGGACTTCATGCCAGTTGAAATACGACTGATGGATTGTGGAGATGTTCTCACAAAATCAAACGTACTATGAGCTGGAATCCAGTGGTTGGCAGTGAGGTGGAGGATAGAGACAGATAAAACATAGGTAAGTACCAAGCAATCCTATGTGGGTCTGCATTGGTCCTGTGCGGTTCAAATCCATTTCAGGACATTTCTAGGCAATCTTATGTGGGTCAGCACATACTGATCATGTGTGGGTCAGATCCTATGTGGGTCCGCACTCCGCAATCCTGTGTGGGTCAGCACATACTGATCCTATGTGGGTCAGATCCTATGTGGGTTAGGAGGAGTTAATACCTATCAACTCCAGGTAGGTAGGATCCTGTGTGGTCCTTTCAGGGGTTATTACCTATCGATATTGTGTGGTTCAGACTTCGTATTGTCAGTAGTAGTGACTCTCAACAGAATAAGATGATCTAGCTTCTCGACTAATCATCTATACTTTTGTTCTTTAATTATACATGGTTCAAGCTGTGTCTATTTTTTTGTGCTTTGTGATTAAGATCATGATTTTTGGTTTCCCTTTGTGGAATTCTAAGTGAACTTCAGTGGTCTTAGGGTCCCCATTAGGTATTGTTATACTCACCCATGCACGGGCTCCACCCGAACCTTATTATGTCTAGTGCAGACGACGAGTAGCTTGGATGAGACTTGACGGTTCCAGGATGAGGAGGTACATATAGGCGACTGGTCAACATTGAGAGAAGTGCAGATGAGTTGTACCTAGCATTCAGGTAGGATCCATGGTGGATGATTCCAGGAGTTGTTTTCTATTTTTCAGTTGTAGTGGTACCTTTTGGTTGGGCTTGTATTTAATCCCCTATACTTTCAGTACACACCTTTACTGCTGCATTTTTACTACCTGGTTTCATCTTGTTATGTTTATAAGTTTTGTGTTTGTAAAGTTTTAAAGGAAATTTGTTCTCGTTTTTGGGATATTCCTTTCTGGTGCTAGTCTCCAACCCCTGGCATATGGAAGGTGGGCTTGGGGTAGTCATGGCATGGGTCCCGTGGGGTGGGTAATGAAAACGTTGTATCAGAGGAGTCAGTTCTACCGAAGAACTATGACGATGATATTTTTAGTATAGCAATAGTGTTAATTGTTTGAGTGTCGTTTTTAGTTTGGGGAGTCCAGTGTTGGTGCGACGACCAATGTATCCATATATCAGGACTAGAAATTCTGATTTCTGACTCAATACCTGAAAATACGGATTGCGTGTGTTTTGGAAATGTTTGTACATTGATCTCTTTTGATTCATCTCTCCATATATAACTTATTGATAGTGGAACACCTATCTATTTTCAGGATTTTTCTACGTAGATAACCATCTCAGATTCCAGAGAGAGTACACGATGACGGCCCACCGAGTAATGTGACTTCGGTGCATAGCCCTCTTACTGTGGTAGGACCTTTGGGTGGTGCACCAGTGGCACCACCACCTATTGGGCAGTAGATGCCACCATCCCTGACATCAGATGATGCACGCCGACTAAGCGTGTTGAATGAGTTCCAGAGATAGAGGCCTCCAAGGTTACGAGGCGAGACAGATCCCCAGGTAGTTGAGGACTGGATGGAGGTTATGGCTAGAGTTTTTCATTTGGTAGAGACACTAGCAGAGAAGATGGTTATCCTAGCTGTTATCCTTTTCCAAGGCACAGGAGGAGTATGGTGGAGCCTGACACTCCAGACACATGACATGGTGACCCTCACCAGGGTAGATTTTGAGATCCTCTTCAGGGGCGGAGTTCATCCCAGAGACACTATGCTTTGTGCATATTCAGGAGCTTCTTCACTTACAGCAGGGCAGCCTGACAGTAGCCCAGTACTCGATCAGATAACTGACCTCTCATGCTACTCCACTGACATGATACGAGACCCATTCTTCAAGGCCCATACATTTGAGTAGGGTCTCCAGTGGGTGATCGGAGAATAGATGATATCACTAAATATCTTGATGCGTTCTGGAGTGCTCGATCGATAATTTTTGGTGGATATCATCATAGTTGAGTAGGCACTAATGATGAGAGGCACCACCAGACAACAGGTATCTGAGTCGCTAGTATGATGCAGTAGGTAGATGATGCAGAGGTCCAGGTAGGCCAGACCCACTAGTGGATGACCCCGGGATGCAGGTTTGGACGTTTAGATCTCGTGAGGCAGAGAAGCTTAACTGGGAGGTAGATTGTGCTTCACGTGTGGTGGTCTAGGCCACATGGCTTGTGACTTCCCGAACCACTGTGCCGAAGATCAGCAGATCGTCGAGGGACCTCCAAGTCAGAGGAAAAGATTCGAGCGAAGAGGTTTTCATGGAAGCAAATGAAGCATAGGAGCATGTCGTGCAGTAGTCGGTGGGCGACAATTTGAGGTTCTACCACCACCACCAAGATTTCCACCCTGAACACAATGTGTATGTGGACAGGGGAGAGCACAGCTACAGGCAATAGAGGCCTATGAATGAAACACTCCTGAGATGATTAGAGATTTGATATGTGTCTATTCCACCTTAGTTTCCGTACTTATAGACACAGGTTCCAATCACGCATTCTTTACCACAACACTTGTTCGAAGCTCAGATATTCTGATAAATCTAGTGGCTTGATCATTGCTATTAGAGACTCTTACGGGAGGGGATTCGATGATTACAGACTGGTGAAGATAGTGTGATCTCACTCTATGAGGTGAGAGCATCGACTGGGATCTCCTAGTAGCAGCGTCGAGGCCTTATGATGTCATCTTGGGTATGGCTATCAATAGTCTATGATCATATTTTCTATTTTAAGCACAATGTGTGGTGTGTCCGCAAATATGGGATCATGATTTCCTTCACTGGTGAGAAGGAAACCCTTCCAGCACATGATTTGATTTTTTGTAAGGTGGTGCAGTCGATCAATCACCAGTTGGCTAGCCTCCCCTCGGAGTAGTTGGTGCGGGGAGTCCGAGTTATCTTGTAGTGGTGGATCAGTATGTTGATGTCTTTCCTGGAGAAGTTTTGGGACTTCTTCCATGAAGATAGGTAGTCTTAGACATCGACATGTACCTCAGGACAACACCGATATCTACACCAGCATATCAGATGGCTCTTGTGGATCTTCGTGAGATGAGGGTTCATCTAGAGGACTTATAGGGTTAGGGCTTTATAAGGCCCAGTGTTTCTCCATGGGCATCCATGATCTTGTTCATCCAGAAGAAATACGAGATCATGAGGCTTTGTGTGGACTATTTGCACCTGAACCAGGTGACTGTGAAGAACAAGTATCCACTCGTGAGGATCAATGATCTCTTTGACCAGTTGAAGGGAGATCGATGGTTTTCAAAGATAGAACTCAGATCAGGATATCATCAACTCAAAGCACGAGATGATGATGTTCCAAATACAACCTTCAGATGTTGGTATATCCATTAAGAGTTCTTGGTAATGCCATTAGGAATTACCAATGCTCTGGTTGTTTCCATGGGGATCATGAAAGGATCTTTTATCCATACCTTGATTGCTTTGTGGGGGTCTTCATCAACGGCATATTAATATATTCAGCGTCGGAGGGGGATCATTCCATGTACCTATAAATAGTCTTCGATACATTCTGAGAGAACCACCTTTATGGAAATCTCTTGAAGTTCCAATTCTCAATTTGTGAAGTCCACTTCCTGGGGCACATTAACTCGAAGGATGGATTTACTGTGGAACCAGTGAAAATATAGTTAGTACATGCTAGGGATCCACCTAGGTGTGTGACCAAGGTTTGGAGTTTTCTAATATTGGATAGGTACTTCCAGGGATTTTTACATAACTTCTTCAGAGTAGAAGCACCCTTTTCAGCTTTGACAAAGAAGGGGAAGCCTTTCTTGTGGATGGAGAAGTGTCAGTCGAGCTTTCTACTGATGAGGAAGAGATTGAAAAGTGACCCCATATTGATGCTACCAGAAGAGGGTATTGGGTATGTAATCTAATTTGATGCATCATGGGAAAGTCTTGGTTCAGTTCTAATGCAAGAGAGAGCAGTGATTGCCTATGGCTCGTGGCATTTGCGACAACATGAGTAGAACTATGCAACCCATGACCTGGAGTTAGTAGCAGTATTCTTTTCACTGAAGATGTGGTGGAAATACTTGATGGTTTAATGGTTTACAGTTTACTCTGATTAGAAGATTCGTAGGTATGTATTCTCATGGAATGACCTGAACTTGAGATACCAGTGATGGCAAGAGTTCATCGAGGACTATGACTTTGAGATAGTCTATAATCTTTGGAAGGGGAACGTATTACTAAACGCACTCAGCAAAAGGTCTTGTCTCTAGTTGCTGAGAGAGGAAATAGAGCAGCTACCCGTGTTGCAGATATCACTCATGGATAGTGATTGTGCAGCTTACGTCCAGTCTATGACTGTTACTCCACTACGTTTTTAGAGAGTTCAGTAGGCACAGCTTGGGGACTTTTACTGAGAGGCCCGATGGGCTCAAATATCCTCTGGGCGGTCTTCTGAAAGATTTTATGAAGGTGGGGAGCATTTAATTCTCTTCAGAGGACACACTATTGTACCAATGACTCTACAGGAGGAGGTGTTGAAGGATTTTTACACATCCCCTTTAGCGGTATATCCTAGAGTGGAGAAGATTTGCTCGGATCTCTAGCGTTAGTACTGGTGGCCATGGATGAATATGGCAGTGGCAGAGTTTGTATCGTGATGCCTCACATGTCAGCATGTGAAGGTCGAGCATCAGGTACCAGCTGGTTTAGCACATCCAATTGAGGTACTAGAGTGGAAGTGGGATGGTATCTCCATGGACTTCATGACCAGACCTCAATGTATGTCCAGGGGCCTCTATTCTAACTGGCTGATCTTTGACTGAGTCACAATGTCATCCCACTTCCTACCCATCCGTGAGTAGGGATTAGTAAAAGTCTTGGGACAACTCTATGTGTAGGATATTGTACGGCTTCATTGGGTGTCATCGTCAATTGTCTCAGATCGTGATTCACTTTTTACATCCTACTTGTGGAATGGATTTCAAGAGGCATTCATAACTCATCTAAGAATGAGCACCTCCTTTCACCCACAAATAGATGGTCTGAAAGATCATACCATATAGACACTTGAAGACATGCTCTGTGATTTTTTCATCGATTTTGGCTGCAATTGGGAGGACCAACTACCCCTGGTGGAGTTTTAATACAACAATAGGTATCACTCCATCAACAGCATGGCTCTGTTTGAGGCCTTGTATGGGTGGCCATGAAGATCACCACTTTACTAGACTGACCCAGGGGAGTCAGCACTTATGGGTCCAGAGTGGGTATAGGCCACCACAGAGAAGGTGCAGATCATCCAGGAGTGGATGAAAACTGCACAGATTAGGCAGAAGTCTCATGATGATAAGAGACAGAGACCCTTTTATTTAGAGGAGGTAGACCATGTCTTCCGATGGGTCTCACCTCGACAAGGATTACAGAGGTATGGCTAGGGTGGAAAACTTTCTCTGAGGTTCGTCAGACCCTTTCTGATCCTCAGTAGAGTAGGAAAGGTGGTGTACTGTCTAACTCTTCCAACATAGATGCACCAGGTGGATAACATTTTCCACATGTCACATTTGAGGAGATATGTTCATGATACATCGCACAGTATCGATTTGTGTGAGCTGGACATCGACGATGTGGTGACATTTGCAGAGTTCCCGGTATAGTTAGAGGATCGACAAGTGAGGGTCCTTCATGGGTGGTCGATTCCTCTAATGCGAGTATGTTGGAAGCATGGGAAACTCTAGGAGATCACATTGGAGCGAGAGGCTAATCTATGTACTCAGTACACCCACTTGTTACCCTAGTTTTTTTGTAGGTTTTAGAGAAAAAAATCTCTAAGTTGGAAAGAATATAATGACCCAGAAAATTACATGTAATTCTTTCTAAATTATTTGGGATAATTATGAGTCTATGAAAATTGACGGTGCTGGATTCCGAGGACCAGTGCGTCCAGAAATAATTTTTGACCTTTTTAAGCTACGTTCAGTAAATGCACGAGTGGAGTTTTCTATATATTGAACTGGTACTCGGATTAAAAGTCTAAGGGTACTGTTGAATCCGTAGTGCTGGGATCTTCTCAACAGAGGCTTCACTTCAACCGCAGTAGGTCGGGAGAAAAATTTAGTTTCCGGAGTTATTAAATAAAAGTAATTTAACATGTAATTTTTATTTTCTTTTCTTTTTCACCAACGGACGAGAGGCAGTGGTGGGGTTAGTGACATGTCAAGCCATTTAATGGCTTGAATCATCAACTGCATACCTCCACTACTGTGAATTATAAGAGGTTCATTAATTAATTTATGGAACCTCATTAATTCCTCAATGTGTTACTCACCTTTCCCCCTCCTATTTAAATAGAGCTCGAGATGCGGTTTTAGCATGGATTCTTCAAACATAGAAACTCTGGAAAAGTAATGTGGCAACATCCACCGATAGAGGACATAATCTCAAGAAGCAAAGATCCGGGATCGACAGACACCGATGACTCCATCTAATGTAGAAGCTCCTCCAACCGTGAACATGGAACCTCCAAAGGATCTCGAGGGAGGGTGTTTATTTTTCATAAATCATATCTTTGGTGAATTTTTCTCCAACTTGTTATCATGTTAATGTAGAGGGCGTAAGCCCAAAGAATAAGGCTCAGACCCTTCGTCGCATCGTTTATGTGGTATTCTTCCAGGCGGGTTTCCTCAATTTGATGGCAATGTGAAAATGCGGGTCACACTATGATGACAACATCCTGGGAGACCCGTAGGCACATGGGGGAGTGAAAACGGAGCTCCGGGGTGTCCCCGGAACCCCGCAGAAGATTTTCCGGCGTGGCACCGGCACGGAGGCACAGGTGACCGATGCGGACGGGCGATAACGTTGGCCAGAATCAGCTATCAACAGCGGGAGCAGGCGGTGCGCTATCACACACCGCGGAGGGGGGTCGTGGCATCATGCCGCATTGGCTGTAGAAGGCTGCCGACCCTCAGTCAGTCGTGGAGGCAGCACGCCATCGCACTCCGCGTTGAAGGAAGTCGAGGCTCAAATATAGGGCGAAGGAAAGGGGGACCTGTGTCCCAAGGGTCCCACGGACCACATGGCTGCCCATGTGGCACCCCTGATTGAAGGGGGTCTAACGGCTCATCTGAGCTGTTCGGTAGGTGATCCAAACGCCCCGCGCGTGGCGTACCAGCAGGCCAGGCTAGGTCGCCTGGTGGGCCGGGCCGGTCCATAGCCCAGCAGGGTAGGACGGCCATGGCCCAACCCAACTGGCCAGCCTTGGTCGGCTCAGGCTGGGTCGGGTCAACCCGAACTGTTTCAGACTGGACCTGTACCCCTCTTGGCCCGAAAAATGCTTAAAGGGTCATATATTGCGAACCGAACGTCCGTTTTATGAACCATATTTCATGCTGGGATATTTCGAGAGAAACAATCCTTGTGAGAAACTCTATGAGAGGTTTGGAGAATGTTATAGTACTACCAGGTTGGATCGACTGCAAATCTAACCGGTCCCTCGGCACTAAAATGTCAATACCTTGCAGACCGTGCATCTGGTTGACGTGTCGTCTGTTGCATTGGAACCATTAGAAAGTGACAGATCATCGTGTTACTTATTTATGAGAGTTTGTGATAGTTGAAATATGACTAATATCTTGAGGAAAGGTTCTCCAAGAATCAAGAGTACTATGAGCGGGAATCTTGTGGCTGGCAGTGAGGCGGAGGTTGGAGACATGTCTTATAGAGATTAGTACCGAGCGATCTTGTGTGGGTCAGGACGAATCCTATGTGAGTCAGTTCCCATCGATCTTGTGTGGGTTAGTGCATACCAATCCTGTGTGGGTCAACTCCTATGTGGTTCAGCTCTCAGTGATTCTATGTGGGTCAGCACATACCGATCTTGTGTGGGGTAGTGTGGTTAGTACCTATCAACTACGGGTGGGTCAAAACCTATGTGGGTCTTGTGGGGTTTAGAACCTATTGATCCTATGTGGGTTAGACTCTTTATGGTCAGAAACAATTCCTCTTGATAGAATAATACGATCCTGATTCTAATCTAATAATATATTCTTTTGTTCATTACTTAAACCTTGTTTGAGTTGTGTCTATTGATTTGTGTTTTGTGATTGTGATCAAGATTTTTGGTTTTCCTTTGTGGAATTATAAGAAAACATCTGAGGTCTCTGGGTCCCTACTGGGTATTATTATACTCACCAATGCACGGGCTCCGCCTGCACCTTATTGTGTCTTGTGCAGACAAGGAGAAGCTTGGATAGGACTTGAGAGAGCCAGGACCAGGTGGTACACAGAGATGACTGGTCTTCATGGAGTGTAGTGGAGATGAGATATACCTAACCTTCAGGTAGAATCCTTGGTGGAAGATTCTAGGATATGTTTTATATTTTTTAGTTGTAGTCGTATCCTTCTGTTGGGATTCTATTCCAGCCCCTTTACATTCATTACACTCCTTTATTTATGCAGTTTTAGTTCATGGTTACATCTTGTTATGTTCTTGGATTGTGTTTCTGTGTAGGTTTAAAGGAAATATATTCCCATTTTAGGGATACACATTTCCGGTGCAAGTCGTCAACCCCTTGCCTATAGAAGGTAGGCTTGGGGTGGTCACAGAATGGGCCCCGAGAGACGGGACGTGACATATGGTGTTTTTATAGTGTAGATTAAACAGAAACTCTCATCCTAATTTCTCAAAATCTATAAAGACTTTTTTCCAGTGTGGTTAGCTATAAAATCTCTAATGATTATTTAAATTGAGTTATCCACATATGAAGAAGAATAAGACTTGGAAAAATCTCAGATAGAAGAGATATTTTATCTTTTGATTCATGCCCAATAAGTTTAAAGAAGAAAAATTATTTTGAGGTAATTTTTACTAAACTCATTCCATAGGTTTCTTTTCTATTCCTATTTAATAAGAAGTTGATGATTTTTTTTGATATAAACTTATGTTAATTTAGGTATTTTTACATATATACTTCAATATAAAAATTGTTAACTAGTTTCTCAAGTGATTATTTATAGTTTGGGGTAATATTATCATATACATTGGTGTTTCATGGATATTCGAATAATTTGGTAATTATTTTGTTTTTTAGTGAATATATTTTGTTTCACAAATCCTTGATGAATTCTAAATAGTTAGTTGACCTATAGTAGGACCCTATGTTCAAAATGAATAACCACCATGTATAATCCTTCTTATACGGAATCACTAATTATTAATTAATTCTATGAACATCATGTCCCTCTAAATGTGATTTGGGTTCTTCTACGGATTGTCTAGTGATATTTGAGTATTAGTTTAATTGATATTGAGGATTCCTAATGATTTTTTTTATTTTGTGATGGGATGGAATTCTTAGTCCATTGGAAGATCATGGAATGCTATTATGTCATGCACTCCTTCACTAGATGCCTATGAGTGTATCCTACCCACCAAACATAAATATCTCATTGAGGGGTAGTAGTGTAGAATCATTGTTTATATCAATATGTAATTCAGGAAGGAATATACTGTTTTTTCAAGATATGGTTTATTAGTATCCAATTACTGAATTGATCTGCATGGGAAACCATTAAACCCTTCATTGCGTGAGGAGGCTTTGTTTTTATTTCTTTATAAATTTGTCGATGATATTCTAGGGTTAGAATGTGAAATTTTGGGGATAATTATGACACCTCATGTCACTTAAGTGTGATATATTATATAATTATGGGTTACATTGAATATTTATGAATTTTTAATTTATAATTATTCATTTTTGGATATCTAAATGACATATGGTTTCCTTATTAGTAATCATATTTTTGTAGTATATTCTTATTTTGTGAGATTCATGTATAGTGATTGACTCATGGTTAGTATATGGTTAAGCGAAATCGGGTAGACTAACCATACATAGAATTCTATAAAAATAGCTACCACATGGTTTTTTCATGATTACAAGTGACCATGCAGTACAACTGTGTGAGTTATAAAGATCAATTCAAATGGTTGTTTCATATTTGGTTCATGATTTAGTGAACTGTGTAGCCAAATCATGTGAGCTACCTAGAAAATGAAAACGTGGTTTTACTATTTTACCCGTAATTAATTTTATCCCTAATTATTATATATCTCTCTTAATTTACCTTTTACCAATAAAGAGAGAACATTAAGAGATTCTCCTTCTCCAAGATTTCAAGCCCTTGTATTTTGATTTACATGTAGTTTTCTAAGCCAATACACCTTATTTTTTTCTATTATTCTATTTGTATTCCTACATCTTCCATTTTATATTGATTTCATCTTCTTCCTTTAACCCTATTTCTCATAATGATTAAACCTATGGTTTTAGTTATTATTATATTGGGTCTTTGGTAGTTAAGAGATTTTAGAGGTTGCTTCCTTCCATGGATTTTCTTCTTCTATCAAGGGTGAGTTGATTCCGACAAGTTTAGTTAGGTGTTTTTGGGAAGTTAATATATTTAGAATATAATGTAACGATTGGGTATTAAAAAATTATTTTACTATCATGTTATACCTATAATTTATATCCTTGTTGGTTTTGTACTATTTTACCATTGTTTTCCACAATTTTAATAAAGGGTGTTTTTTGAGTTTTCAATTCTGAACTTCTAAATTTATTATTTATTAAATTTTGGTGTTTGTGTAAATTCCTAAGGGGTATTTCCGATGAATTTGATAATAAAAGAAGTTTTTTATTTTAAAAGGTTTCTAAGTGAGGTAATTAATTATTTCACATACTTATTCACATTTGAAAGGGTGATTTGGTTCAATTGAAATTATTTTTGAGTTATGTGAATTATTTAACATGATTTTTATGTTTTATGTATTAGTTGGACACAATATTTATTTGGTTGATGTTTTATTGAAAGTGTTGATTATTTTATAGTTTTAAAAGGAATATTCTACAATGTTTCTTTCCAATTTTGTTTTAAAGGCCTATTTGGAACTTGATAAAATGTTTCCTTGATATGAGTAACACCCATTATCATGAGCCCATTTGTGATGTAATTTTTGTGAGATACAATTTATTTGAAATAATTGGATAATGATTGGATATGTGATAGTAATTATATCTTGAGATGGGGTTAGTGGTGAGATGTGATATAATATTTTCTGATTTATTATCTCTAAATGTGTTTTCATATAATTTTTTTTGTTTCCTCACCTCCTATTGGGTTATATCATGAGAACCCTAGGTAGATAAGTAGGTTATCATGATTCATGTTACACTAAAATATATTAAAACACTGACTCATTTTCCCTAGTTTATTTCCATCAAAAGATAGGTGAGTTCCCCTAATACGCCTATTTTAGAGAATGTTGTGAGGCAATTTTTATGATTGCAACATACGTTGATAATTCTTCCTACCTGGGTATTCCAAGGATCACCTCACTCTCTGATATAGTGAGTATACCATGGTGCTAATTATATTGTTTTATTTTCCTAATGGTATTTTTTATATCTTTTAATATTTATTTTTTAATGATATAAAATTTATTTTGAATATTCATTACTATAGAATATTTTTTCTTTACTAACATGGTTTTATGGTTGGTGTTTTACTAGGTGTTTTAACTTTTATTGTGTTGGTTTATATTCCAACTGGTTTTCAATGGACTTTGTAAATAAAGAGATTAAATGAAAAAGGAAAATGAAAATCTTGTTTTATTTTCCAAAATTCTCAAAAGAATGCCCTCTAAAGAAATTAGGTATTTTCATCACAAAATGTTTTAACATTTTCTTGATTATATTCCAAAATAATATTAGCTTCCTTTAAAAAATAAATCCATGTTATATTTTCATTATAAATTCTTACTTATTAAATACTTTTTCCCAGTTTTCTTTTAATCAATAATTTCAAAAAAGACTTGTAAAATGAATTACATAATCACTTTGTGGAAATCCAACTACGAATTTATATCCTAAACCCTATATAAACAACTCTATGTCTATATAGATTTTATGTTATCATGTAGGTTCTCTGGTTAGGTTTCTATGTTTGTATGTCATGAATGTTTTGGGGTTTGGAGGTGACCTCTGGTCTAATGGATTTGATCATGAATTTTTTTTGGATGTTCAATGTAACATAAAATTCTACCAAATGCATTTATATTATGGGATCTAACTTGTTTCATTCCTAGTTATGTATTCTCTATTATGTTTTATATCTCAATGTGATTTTGGTAGTTTATTTTATTCATTTCACGGTTTTTGTTTTATTATTTGAAACGGGTTATTTTTAATGCATGAAAGGATAGTATATAGACACACCGTGTAGGATTATCTTTATGAGTCCAATGTCTATTAATTTTCATTCAAGGGAAAATATATTCCCATTATATTTTATTTGATTTCACGGAGCTTTTCAATATTCCATAGAATTTTATAACATGATTTGAGACTTATGGAGGACCATATCATGTAATGTGGTAGGTTGACCCAAGATAGTTTGTTATTACTGTGCCTCTTAAAAGGTGGTTGGATGCCTCTATTAGACTGAGCTGCTAACATAGCCTACAACACCTAGGTTGGATGAGGTCATTGCCTAATTCTCTGAGATGAACATGATATACTAACCTTTAGAGATGGCTATATTGTTTTCAAAATTTACACTGCGTAGATTCATATCTGCAATCCTTCTTGATGTGGTCTATGGGCCCTTATTGATAACACTACATAGAAGGTCTAGTCAAACTAAGAGTTAGATGATAAATGTTTCCCTGGATAAACTATAAATGTCTACCATTTCTCATCGCCTCTAATTGTTGATTCCAAACACTTGAAGAATTATCTCTCACAGTTTGGTCGGGAAATAAGATTCTTGAACTTATGAATCCTTTGGATCCTGTCTCAACAAAAACTACCATCTTCACTACTTATGAGATTATAATAAGGTTAAAATGCATTATTTATTTATATATCATCATTTTATAGACCATTTAAATATGTCTTTATTTTACTTCTTTATCTCCAATCATGTATTAAGAAAAGATAAATAAATCTATAAAATTTTTGTTATAATCAATAAGCTTCATTGAATCTTATTATAGGTTCATAAACTCTTTTTCTTAACCCAACATAAGGTTTTCGGATAATAATACTTGAAAAAAAATCTCTTCTAACTCCTTCCATGATAGGATATGGTATTTATTATCTTTTTCTATAATATCCCACAATCGATGGAATACATATTAATGAATAAGGGTAGCTAGAAAAACCTTGTGCTGCTCAAAATTTCGGTTGCATTAAAAGTTCATGTAATGGTGTTAGATCCATTCTACAGCTTCTTGAGGAGGAAAATCACATTGAGAAATATAAGGATAGTGAAATTAAAAGTCTTTAATAATTTCAAATGTGGTATGATCCTTAGTAGATCTATATGGCTTACCACTTGTAGAAATTTTGTAATCCCCTCAAGGACCTAAGGATAAAATATAGGACGTTTTGGTGATAAATTCTCCCATGTCCCCTACTACTAAGTAAGAGGTCATTGATGATGTGTTATACCATATAATTTTGTAGATAACAACATAAATATCTTGTCATTTATTATCAACCTGAATGTTACAAACTACATTCATAATACGAAGTCTAAACCCATTCCTCTATATATCTATCTCTTCCTTTAATTCATTTAATTAATTTTCATTTTGAAAAAACCTCTCAGAAATTTTTTTCAACCAATTTTACAGGCTTGAAATAGAACAGTAAATCAATTCATTCATATTAAAGGTGGAACATAAAAGATAAACTTGATATAACTATATGAAGTTTCATAGTAAATAAAACCAGTGGTTGGATCATATTATCCTAATCATTAAAAATAAAAAAAATTGTGAAATTCTATTTATTTATAATTAATTTATCATATAATATGTATCATCAATTAGTTCCAACAATAATATAATAAAAAATGGTAAGCATATGAAATTTCAAGCGATCCTATCTGATCTAACCTACTAACACCTATTATGATGCATAAGACTTAAGGATTTATAACTAATAGATGGGTAAAATAAAAAAAATACTATTTTTTATGCTCTGTGGTGTGGTTCACTCTAAAAAAACAAATATGTTATGCCATGTAAACGCATCCCCCATCTTGTATGATTATGGTTGTCGATTAGTAGCAATGGTCTACAGTATTACTCTATGTAGACTACACCCACATATCAAAATGAAGCAATAACATACAAATAACCAAATAATATGTATAACAACAATAATTAGAGTATGAAAAAACATTGGTAAAATAAAAATATATATAAAATGAAATGAAACACAGATTCATGCATCAGAACAGATCTTCCATCGGGGCAACCACATATAAAAAAACAAAAGAATAAAAATGTAGGAGATTCTCTACTACCATCGCTTAGCCTCTCCTCATTCTAATATTCAAACTCCATCCAATCTATCCAAATAAATGATGTAGTATTAGGCCTCTTCCCTACAAGAACCTTCAAATAATGATGCATTATTGGGTACCAAAGTTCCATGGATTCCTGAGTAGGGTCTGAGTGAAGCTCAGTGGAAAACCACTAGTGGGGTCCCTAACATAAGTAGTAAATAAATATTATTCCCAAGTGGATTTCTCAAAATAAATAAAATAACTATGAAACATAAATAAATAATATCATTAATCCCCAGGTTCCAATATGACACCCAGGATCATCCATACCTATTCCAACTAGTGTTGGATGTCTCTAATCATGTTATATAAAAATCCAGGGATTCAAGTCCTACCACAAGATCTCATAAATATGATCATGTCTTGTTCAAACACTATATACATGGAATAATCCTAGGTATCTCATAATATTATGATCAAGTGATAGATCCTAGGAAAAATCCCAAGTGTCACATAGTTTCAGGCTCAATAGACAAATCCTAAAGAGTATCCTAGGAATCTCATCATATTAGTATCAATAGAAATATCCGAGGGAGTTTCCATGAAATATCATTTCAATGGTCTCAAAATCCAAATCTGTGGAAATATACTTATCTTTTCATCATATTAATATCAACAACTATATCTTGTGAATCATCTTCGGCACCTAATGATATAATCAGGTTAAAAAAAAGATCCTAGGCATACATGGAATCTCATATATCATCAAATTCAGTCACTATATCCTAGGAATCCTAGGAATCTCATATATTATCAGGAATCACCATATCCTATAAGGAAATCCTAAGGATCTCAAAAAATATATTCATGGGCCATCATCTGCCGAGTAACACCTCATATGACTATCATCACAAGGTAAACTTGTACACTAATCCCATAACACATCTCCTAGCATATAATATTAGTGCATAACCTATAAAATCATCATCAATTCTCATGTACTAAGTTTCCACCCAATGTTGATGATTAAATCTATTCTTCACTAAATCTATAAAGGGTTATCAAGACATCAGGGTACCCACCCGAGTCCCTTAGGCTATACCTCAACTTGGACACCTTAGACGGGGTCCTATATCTCAATATAAACTCTAGGGTCATGCCCATCACTCAGATCGCATACCGTCCCTTGGAACTAATGTAATCATACGGGTGCGTCAATGTCCACATATGAATATCTATACCAGTATCACTCAGGAGATATGTCGTAATGCCTATTTCACTTCCAAAGTCACCCTTGGTTATTCCACTCACTCAACGAATCGTAAACTACCACAGTTATACCCACTAGAGTACCCATATACTAGTTAGGGAGGGTCACTCATCCCACACTCTAATCCATTGTCTCAAATGTTTATGGATATATTATAGTTCTTACATAGCTTACTAGGGTCATTAATATAAATCCAACACTATAATCTATTAAGAATTGTTAGGTGAATCTATACCAATGACAATACATTCATTCATTTTAATTTATTCATCCCCTTTGTATTTCTTAAATCTTAGAACAAACATTCATATACATTCCCTCTGCCAGTAGTGGCCAAGGAACCACTGAAGTTCAAGGTTCCATCCTGGACCTCAACACATTGTTCATTTCATGGGATTTAATTCGAGTAATTCATTTTCAATGAAAAGGAAAATTTCTCAAAAGTGGGGAGACCTCATATCAAATGCTACATAAACTACAAAAACTATATAGAAATGCATTGGGACAACATACCCCATATGGAGTTATTTCCTATTAGAAAATATTGACCACTCTAGATTCTTGTCTAAGTATTTTACAAGCTTAAACAATATTATAATAACTTTAATCAATATATAATTTCCAATTCATTTCAATTTAAAAATATATATTTTATTATAAAATTTAATTCAAAACAGTATAAATGTATAAAATTTCACTAAGTGGTATAGAAATTCTGAAATCATGAGAAACAGGGTATGGCCTACTCATAACCTACACCTGTACTTAAGACACATAAATTCCCCAACACCCATCATTTATTCAATATCCAGTTATATATAAATAAATAAACACCCTAGAAAATCCCATATGAAGATATTATTTCAAAAAACTATTATAAATGGATTTCACATATCTTTTAGGCATGTCCTTTAGGCACACTGAGTAAAACCACCATCATATCAAGATAATTCCAAAATAATCAAGTGGAATCATTATAAGAAAAACAAATCCAATTATAAGGAGATTTAAACTCAAATAAGGAATATGGATAGTGAAGGGAGAATAAAGGGATAACTCGCATTAATCACATCCAAAAATCCATAAAAACTTCCCCATTTATAAAGGGTTCAAAGGGGAGAATGGGTGGGGCCTCCTTGGTCTAGTGCATGAGAGAGAAGGAAAAGAGATGGATTGGGGTGAATTAAAACTCGACAGTAGAAAATGGTAGCATTCTATTTTTAATGAAATATAAACATTCACATGGTCACTATACGATTTTCTAAATTGTATGCTACCTAAGGAAACCTCATTTTCATAGTATTCACACTTCACATGGTCTAGTTGTATAGTTTACCCTACTGTGTTCCAACCATGTAGTTTCTATTTTCCATTCTACACCCCACTACATGGTTTGGCCACATGGTTTTTCAAACCATGTGACAACCTCAAAAATCCCTCTGATACCTAAAATGAATATTTTTCACGTTTTTTCTTTAACCATATTTTTTTTGTGAAAACACCTTGGGAAAAACTAAACTGCAAAGTTTACTTGCACGGTTTCCCCTAACCATGTAGTAATCATGTGATAAAGTAAACCATTTCCAAAATTCCAAATTTCAACTGAATCTCACAAGATTTATCTGTTCACGTGAAACATCTACCAAGCCTCAATCCATATCCCTAAATTTTTTTTTCCGATTCCCTATGTCTTGGAATCATGATCTGAATATTGATTCTCAAAACAACCCCTACTCCAAGATCAAAAATATGATTTCACCTTGAATTTGATAAACCATAAAAGAATGGGTCTTTGTAACCTCTCCACCATAGCACTTCTCGTCCCGAAAAATTATTAATGGTCTTTCAAATAGAAATTTTTACCTATTAAGGTAATCAATTCACAATTAATGTTATGTGATCTATCGATGAATGCCTAAAGAGCCTCCACTACACAACATTAAATATGAGGTGCAATATTCCTGAAAATTGCGCCACCATCTCATTGACACTTCCAAACCCAAGATGTTTCTCAATGAAACCCATATAATATGAGACATAAATATTCACCAAATGATTCATCCATGGGATCATAGTTCTCCCCACCATAATTCTCTACTCATAAACTATGATTTTGAGACATGGTTCTCCCCACCATCAGAATCACTAATTGAAAATGGATTCTCAACATTTCAATGATATTATTAACGTGGTTTCCATATCCCCACATAAAATTTAACATAAATACACCATTCGAAACTCTTCTATCACTACATCCCCAAAAAATATTAGTCTCACCCAATGGAACACTTTTTCATCACTTGATCATGATGCCTTCATCCTCAAAGGATTCTTGATATTATTTTAACACACACACACACACACCAAATTATGATCCTAACTCTCAGTATAATTTCATTGATGGATCCCGAACCAACCAAATCCATCATCATTCTTTAAAAATGAGTATTAGATTGTATCTGATTGAAATTACACTCAAATAACATCTAAAACCATCCAATGCCTGATTTTAATGAACATACTCAATTGGATACTTCATATACATCTAAAATATGGTATTTCTTAAGAGATCAAATGAAATTGGATCCAGTCACTTCCGAACATCCACATTCCATCTCAATAATCCAATGATTAGTCTCATCACATCAATTACCATACCAACATGGGGGATTATATATCCACAATTGAAAAGATTCTTCCAACCATAGAGATGTCATCGTCTTCATTCTGCTAAACCCACCATTGGTTTTTATGTCCCACAATCCATCTATTAATTCATGTAATGAGTAAACATGATTTTTTACCACACACATAAGTAAAAATTATGAAACAATAATCAGCTCTCATTCCTAGATCCATAGAAACAACATCTTTAACATCTTCTAAAATTTTATTCACAATGAGGTTTAGAACCACTATAGCCAATGGTGTACTCCACAACACATGAAATTACTTATACTATTACTCTACCACATCCAAAAATATTTCAATATCACTTTTGTATATGTCCTCTTAATCAACACTCATCACATATCAATACCATTCTAGGATCAACCCAAAATCAGTCATACCATGACATCTTAATCTATCTTATAGGTTTTATCTCGCCATAGGGGGAACATCTCTCATTCCCATAAAAAATATTGGTCCACCATTCCATTAATAATTTCATTGAATCTATAAATCCTACAATCATACATGGAAACACGCTAATATATATACCAATGATTCCTATGCATAACCCCGTACATGCTACCTTGATCAAATCCAAACCCAACAGGTGCATGATCTTATACCACCCAATCACATAGCCCAACTCAGGCTCCCATGAGTCCAACTACATAAAACCTAGGATCATGAACCTAGACAATTAAACATGATCCACTACATATTAGTCTCATCCATCCATAATCATCCCTAGTTATTCTACCAATAAGTTTTCCATCTCTCACATGTTGAGGTAAATCATACAATCACCCATCAACTTAGGCATCATCTCAAAATCGATAGCTTCTACCCAAGCTATAACCATCATATATTCAATAATTTAGGGTCATAATTCGTACCCCCATCTATTACCACACCTAAAATAAATAATACTAAGAATTCAACTAATCATATCCTCTGAAAAAAAAAATATTGATTCCAAATGAACATTGGGTGATTTGAATCACAAAATTCTAAAGTAACTTCATGCATATACCTTATTCCCAGTAGAACCACATTTCCCCCAATGAAATAACCTAAATAATATTCTCTTATTTTCCATAAATAAGGAATTTGAAATCTCAGTCTAACTCACTCTCATGTTACGCTCATATATTATTGAACACTCCAATATTTTGAATTGCATCTAAAAGATACAAAAATCTCACACCTATCGCATAGATCATGTAGAATATAGTTAAAAATTGATAGGAAAAACCACCACTCCTATCCCAAATATCTCTAAGAAAATCACATTCTAAAACACCAACTCTAGGGTTCTCATACATATATACATATTGGGCATCATATGTCAGGTCATCGACCCGCTCTAGGAAACGAATTCTCACTAGACACCTTCATACAAGACTACCCCCTTATGGACCATAATCTCATCCACATGTATATAATGGTAACACTATAAAATTATATACATTGATTAAAACCATAGTCATATGGATTGGTTGAGTATAATTCCAATAAATAATCTATATGGTGAAAATTCCATCAAGGATTTTGTTAACACATTAAATAACTGATCCCATTTTCTTCTGTAACCACTATTAAAGAACACAATGCCTATATTGAACAACTTAGGGTCACTGTACACCCCTTTCATAGAGAGACTTTATATCCATATCCAAAGAATATCTTGTTTTGGGACCCACATGACCTATTATTAGGGAAAATATATTGTATCTTAACTAGGTTAGATTCCACCAACAAGTTATATGGTAAAACATAAAAGATGTTATTATTGACACATTAAATAAATAACCCTATGCCGTCAATGAATTCAATCACACACAAGGATTCATATGTCATGTGATTCCTATATTCCATGAATGGTGCTTATACAAATAACTTTTAAAAATAGTCTAAGAGCTTAGCCCACAATAAAAATATAAAATACACATATCATATTTTAATATATATCTCAAATATCATAACAAAAAACAAGAGAATAAATTCCATATCCCTGGTAAACTACAATTTCAATCAAATTTGTTTTTTGAGACACACCATTATGAGGCCCATTACATGATTTAATATGAATATATTACCTATATATCATATCCCAAAATTATAAGATAAAGAAAATGACACTATAATGAAAAATTTTAATGTTCCACCACCCCATACCACTATCATGTATATGGAGAATGGATTGCTACTTGAAATCAGGCACACCTCCTCATACACTAGAAACTGGTGACTAATAGTGGGGGACTAGGGTGTAACCATGGGGATAATATACCCTCATATCAGATAGATAAATAATAGTATAAATAACTAAGAATCATGTGTACTGAACCATCATATAATTCATAATCAATAAAACAATAGTGTTATAACAATGAAATATGGGAAAATATAATCACATGTTCCAACTGAATTATAACCAGTCCGGTCACATAAATAACATAAAAAAAGTAGATGTGTCTCTACTATCATCCCCTATCCTAACCTCATCCCGGTCTCCATACTCTATCCATGCTATCCAACAAACCAATACAATCCTTGGCCTCTTCCCTATATTAACATGTAAATAGTGAGTTATTCTTTAGATCTATAGTGAAATAATTTCTTGATAAGGGTATGAGTACAACTTGGTTGGGATCCATGAATGGGGTCACTATCATAACTATTAAATAAAATATTTGCATGAAATATTATAATAATAAATAAAATAAACTCCATAATATAAATAAATTATACAATCTATCCTTAGGTTCTAAGGTGACACTAAAGTTTGATCGTGGCTATTTCGAACAGTTTGAGATGTCTCGGAGAAAATAATATAAAAATATAGGGAATACAATTCATTTCCTATGATATCATAAATATAAACATTCAATGTGTAAACACTATATCCTAGGAATCTTCCCAGACAACTCATAATATAAGACTCAAAATATTGGTCCTATGAAGCATATCATGAATATCATTCTAAAATCCTCAAAAGATAGATCCTAGGGAGTATATTAAGAAACACATCTTATCATGATCAATAAAAAAATATTATGGAGTATCCTAGGAATCTAATCTTATCAACCTCAAAGTGGAGTATCTTCAGAATCACGTCATATCAAAATCGATTTCTATATCCATAGAATAATCCTACATATATCATAATATCATAATGTACAAAGACCAAATCAAATTAATCAAATTAATCTCATATATCATTAGTTGTAGTCACCAGATTATTGGAATCCTAGGAATCTTATATGTTTTCACTCATCACCATATCCTATTAGGTAAACAAAGGAATCTAAATCCATATATATTATTTCTAGTATCCACCTGGTAATATCTCAAATGACTATCATTAAAAGGGATGGGATTACACTGAGATTGTCATGCTAATTTTAGGTTAGCCTCTCAGTTTACAATAGATTCTATCATCATCAATTCCCATGTTCTAATGTTCCACCCAAATTTGAGGATGCAATTTCTCTAACACTAACCCACTGAAGTGTTCACATAACACTGGTTCCCCCTGGTTCCCCTAATAAATTCCTAAATTTTGAAACACTATATGAGCCTCTTTATCTCCATCTCAACTATTATGATAGGGCCATAATATATAGGTAATAATATTCATCTTCATTGTTATAATCAAATGAGTGCTTCATTGGACTCCTAGGAAAATTCATACCAACATCACTCTGAAGAGATGACGTAATTCATATCTCACTTCCCAAGTCACTCTAGGCCAATCCACCCACCCAACATTTCATAATCCTGCTTTGGGTATACCCACCGATATACTCACATACTAATGGGGGAGGATCACTTGTATCACTCTCTAATCTATCATCCAAAGAGTTTAAGGGTATGTCACAGTCATGTGATGTCTTATTGGGTCACCAATATCCTCCCTAAACACTATAAGGGGGATCCTAATGGAACATATACCATGTCGAATTTGTTTATTCATTTAACTTTATTTATACCACATTAGGTTCCATGCATCTCAATAGACACTTTCATATAAAATCCCTCGATAATCATCTGCTGAGGCATAAAAAGTGGTCATGGGTCTATCATGGCCCTTGTCACATGGTTCATTTCATGGTATTTAATTATAATAATAAATTTTTAATAAAAAGGTAAATTTCTCAAAATTTCTGATATTTAATATCACATGATACATAACTAAACTAAAAATATCAGAAGGTAATGCATAGACACCGCTTACCTCATCCAGGTCTATTTCCTTTATGAAAATGTTAGCCACTACTTGATCCCATTCACACCTCATCTATGATCATACCATCTTCTAAGAACACATCACAAACCATAACAACAAATTCATTTCATTTTAAAATTTTCAAAATTAATTAATTTAATTATAAATGGAATGAATTCCTAAAATATCATCAATCGACATAACGATTCCAAAACCTCAATAAATGAGGTGTTGTCTACACTGGAAATGAACCAACAACTAATCATGCCAACTACCCAACACCCATAATCAATTAAATATAAAATTATATATAATTAAATTGTAAAATTTAGAAAAATCCATATTCCAATATGCCTATAATGATACAAAAAGAAACAGCATTCAGATATCCTTCTAGCATATCCTCTAGACAATATGGGAAAAATCATCATCATATTAGGATGATTCCATCATGATTCAGTGGAATCATTAGTAAAACCCTAAGCTATAAACAATGATATTATCCTTCATGAAATAAGAATAATAATGGAGGTATAAGGTTGGCGTAACTGGATTTTATCATCGCTAAAATTCCATTAAAATGCCCCATTTCTAATGGGTTCAAGAGATAGAAGGGGAGGGGGATATATGGTCTAGAACTTTATAGGGAAGGATAAGAGAGGGAGTGTGGTGATGTAAAAAATTTATAAGAGGAAAATGGAAATTTTAAAATTTTAATTAAAAATGGGCAGTTTCATAATTATTGTATGGTTTTACAAACCATTTTGCAAGTATAAAATTCTCACTATCCATGGTTTTACACTTTTCATTATACAACAACATAGTTTACCAAACCATGTGTTAACCATGTGGATGTAACTATCCAACTGACACTCATCTCATATGGTTTGGCCACACAATTTTCCAAATCATGTTCCAACCATGAATATCCCTTTTGATCCTAAATTTTAGGGTTTTCATTATTTTTCTACAACCATGAAAATATTTAGAACATCACTCCAAGAAATATAAACCCACCATGTCTAATTTTATTGATTCTACTAACCATATATTAACTATGAAATAGGTTAATCCCATTTTCAAAAATTAATATTTCAATTTAAAACTCTCAAAATTCACCCAAGAACCAAAAACACCTCTCAATCCTCGAACCATATCCAAAAATATTATCTCAAGATGATTCATCTATAAAAATTCCAATTCCAATCCCAATTATCAAAATGGACCCATCTCTACATTCAAAATTTTCAATTCTCCTTGAATTTCATAACCCATAATTATATAGGGCATTCAATTGACTAACAGTGATAACATATGATTCAACCATAATTATGTTAGTTGGTCATATTTATGTGTTACATCCCACATCTTGATGGTCCTATCTATTAGATACTCATAAGTAACATACCCTATATCCTTTAATGTGTGATCAAATCCCATTTTGTAATGATATTGGCCTAAATACCTGATCATTGTCAGGATGGGTCACCACAACATCTTTGGAATATCTTCTAATCACCAGATTCTTTTATAAATACTGAGGTTTCAGATAAATATTTATGGGTGTTTTATTTCTCCTTATGTTAAGGATATAATCTTAAAGGGTCATCACATAAAGTGACATGACTAAACAGGTTATTTGAACATCATGGGTGTAGACTAACATTATATGAACAAAATTGGAATTAATATAGTACATGTATAGCATGATATGGTATGAACATACAAGACATATATAATAATTTTTCAGAAGTAATCATATCATGCATAATGCAAGTTTAAAGTGGAAAAAAATTTATATTCAGACATAGAGACAACCATACATATAATAAGAATCCCAAATGTGTTGACCCAAGTGTGTGAAATATAAGAGGTATAGTAAAAAAACCCTATTCTACTAACCAAATCACAAACTAAGTTCCATAAATGAGTCCATCCCGATACCATACTCCACATGTATCTTTTTCTAATATTTAGTTTCATTTACCTTATTTGGTTCTCATATAAAAGGATCTCTACACATCATGAGTGGGCTTGTGTATGGTGTGAGAATGATATACCTAGTGTGTGGTCACCACAAACCCATAACCACCTATAATAAGCTCAACTGTATGTGGTAACAAATAAAATATTTTGTAATTGATAAAAAAAGGAAAAAATGATTAAATTAATCTAAATCATAGTAATAAAAACTAAAATAATTAACTCCCTATGACGGGAATGTCCTTACCAGTCAAACCTGCTAGAGGCTTAACCCATGATTTAAGATGTGCCATAACTAAAGTCAGGGTGAACCACACATCCCATTTGGGGGGGGGGAATAGAATCACTAATAATAGATTAAATTAATACAATCCAACTATAAAATTTTGGTTTATAGAAAGGGGTATAATAAATTTAGGTTGTTGTGAGATCATCCATTTCCATTAACCTATCCATCATTTTTAGAGTACATAGCACCTTTTATTTAAGCATATAATATACCCCTTTTATGTATAAATTGTAAAAATTATATATCACAAAAATATACACTATGGTGTATAAAAACATGTTAATATGCCAGATACAATGATTCATACAATATAGTTTAAACATGTATGATAATAATCAGGTTCAATAGATTTGTTTAGTATATATATATATTTCAATCCATTTAATTATATGGATTCCATAATAAATTAACCATTATAAAACAAGGTAAATAAAAACAAGAAATGTAATTTCAATAAGTAACTACAACTAATCATCCAATAACATACCATATTTTTTATGAAATATGAGGAAAATATTTATTAAATTAGAGCCATTTGGTTTTAACTAAATTCACTTATCCTTATTCCACTATTATCCCAAAACATTAAGAATATGAGATATTAAAGGGGTTTTCCTAAAAAATAAATTATAGAGTATATATTTGTGGTCTCGAGAAGAAAATAAATCAACCACAAAAATATTATAATCATCCAAGATCCAAAATAGATTTATGGATTGGTTCTTTATTTACTAAAAAAATATGAAATATGTAAATGAAACCAATTTAATAAATTAATATCATCTAAGATAACCACTCAGCCTTACCAAAACCAATTAGGATAAGAAAATAAAAATGTTCCAACCATCCTAATAATTTTGGAAGAAGAGATTCTACAAACTTCTTTAGAAAAAGGGATAAAGAATGTGATTATATACAATCAATAGCCTTATCTTGATAAAGAGTAACTCTCATGCCCAAATAGATTAACTTGGAAAAATCTTAGGGGATCAATCAATATAGAATAAGTTTATATTATGTAAAGTGATCAAAAAGGTGTTTCCCATAGTAAATGAGAGTGGAACCCTAAAAGAGGTTATTAAAGGGGTTAGTTTTAGGTTTTCTAATAAAAAATACACTTATTAAGATATTTTTTCCTATGAGTCTACCAGGTACTTGGTATAATGTCACTAGGTACTTGGTGGCCCTAACATAGCCACCCATAACATGAAGTCCTCTAATGTTCACTCAATTATAAGACAATAGGTACTTGATGCTGACATTACAGTACCCACTTTCCCTTTTCACCCCAGCTTCTTTCCATTTCCTCTTTATACCCTCTTAAAATTTAAAAAAACCCCAAAAATTAAATTAAAGACTCACATGAATGTGAATTACCTAGTCTTGTAGGTTTGGGAATTTACAGTATGAGAGGTATTATGACCATAAAATCCCTAATCCCAGTAGTGTTGTATTGAGGTATCAAGTAAAAGGGATCCTAATACAACATCCATAAAATATGGAATGATAGAAGAAAATATTTAAAAAAGTTAATAACAAGATTTTAAAAACTTTATAATTTTAAAATTATTATTTTAAAAAAAATATAAGTATATGAATACATCATCAAGAAGTTAAATTTCTATCCTGACATGATATACTTGAAAATTAGCTCTTGATATCATGATAAAATGAGGTGTCTGAACCCGCATATAATATATGATTTGGAAAATATAAATAATAAATGTTATTTAAAATATATATTATGACATCAAGTAACATTAAAAAAATGAACATTCTATTGTCTATGTAATTTAACATGAATCAAATCCATGGGAATATCTACACCTATAATAATAGGGGTTGTGAAATGGATGTACTCTCATGCCTATATTTGAATAATGATGAAACATCCCTTGATATCCCTATTATCTGATCAATATACCATTCATAACACATTATACATGCATATTAAGCATGCATAATACTGATTATATATCTCAACCTAAATGAAGTCCTTTATTACTCCCAATTACATCAGGTGAAAAAACGTGCATAAGTGTGTAAAAGTGATCATAATGTGTTGTCCATCCAATGAGTTATAAGATATATATGTGTGTGTGTGTGTGTGTGTGTGTGTGTGTAGTATATGATTCTATTATCATCAATATAATTGGGTAAGCTTTTAAAGTGCATGTCAGAACATCCCATACATAGTCAACTAGCATCTAAGGCTTTTTAATATCTCTTTATGTTAAGGATAAGTTGTAAATTTATAGTATTGATATTTTCTATAAGAGTAGGTACCATAACTGGTGTACCCTAAATATGGATACACCTCAAATAAAATATATCATTCTAAAATAGATTCCCCTACAATTGAACAGGGATAGTAAAATAGTTAAATTGTGAGTACCATGTCCAATTCATAAGGACATTTGTTAAATAATATGTGTAATTGGTAGATGATAAAATAAATTTTTTAAATATTATTGTGGAAATGTGTGAAAAAAATGATATTTGGGTAGTTGTGATGAAATTTACCAAATCTAGAGTAGCTACCATGGGATCACTTCCACATGGAGTTTCCTTCACTTGTAATGGAAATAAAAATCAATCAAAATATATAGGTCTATATAATGATCATTCATGGAAATTAAGAAGCTTCCACTTCCTACATAAAGAAACTCTATTAAGAAACCACCAAACCTTGATAATGGGAATGAAGGTCCCTACAAGGTCTATATACACTCCTTAAAGGAAGTACTTAAATCACCTTTTTGCTCGTCTTATGTTGCAACTATCTTGCATTTTTTAGTGTTCATTCTGACTCTTTGATGTCAAAATAGGTATGGATATCAATTAAAAGTGTATATTGTTTCACTCAACTTCACTAACCTCACTTTATTTGAAAATTCTCTACCCTGATTGCTTAAAGAAGGTCCATATTTAATATTTACTCCATACTCAAAGGTCTTCTACCAAAAATATGTTTTTAAATTCCCAATGGTTGTGTTCGTTTCCACTATAACTCCATTAATCTCCCTCATTGAATCCCCTCCCACTACCCACAAGTCATGAATTAAGATTAATATATTGAATCATAACTCAAAATATTTAAAACATGTAAAAAAATAAAATCAATTAAAATCAATTCCCATCATTAAACACTATAGCACAACATCATAAAAAAATTAAAATAAGAACAAAGGAAAATTATGGCTTATTCATCTTGAGAGGAATCATATTTATCTTCTATTTATTATATATGATCTCCTATAGTATAATATCCTCCTAAAAATCTACTCTTGTCGTTAAAAAATCCACTCCTCTAACCCATGAGATATATTCCTTGCCAAAGTTTTCATTTTTTATTTTCCTTGGTCACTTTTGAAAAACAACTTATAATTTTGATTTGGTGAAAAATTATGTTATATGAACACATTTATAGTAAATTTTTAATCAATTATACAATTCTTGTAATTTACTCAAACTTCCAAAATATTTCTCATACTTTCCCAATAAAAATGAACAAGTAATATTACATCTCTACACAAGATTATGTCATATAGGGAATTTTTTTGTCCCATTTACTAATTTATTTCTGTAACATGATGATTCTTCTCTAAGTTAATGTAATACGAATATCATGGAGATAATATCTATCATTAAAAATGATATTCTCAGCCCTTAAATTCCCATCTGAATGATGATTAATTTAGAAGATGTTCATGGGTGCCTAAAATGATAATTTTGGATTTTTATCAATGAATAATACAATGACAGTAATATGTATTATCATGTTCATAATGTGATAGTTTTTTCAAGAGAAAATATGTTTTTTTGGGGTGTAAGGCTCAATTGGTGTTGGCATAATTTTTTTCACTCCCCTGTACTAAATCATTATGGTGTTTGATCTTTAAAAAATACAAAACATCTTAATTCTTTTTCTGTTACCTCCATAATGTATTATGAATTGGTGACAAGAATACATTGGAATGAAGACAATATAAGAATTTTTTTTCAGTATGACATTGCTGAGAGTCATATTTTGAGTTACCCCAATGGTGCTAGGTTGTCCTACTCTTATGAAGATTCCATTATATTCAAATTATTTTCATATGTGAACTGAATATTCTTATGTGAGATTTGATTTTTTCTTAAAAATTTGGTATCATGAGGACTAGAAAATATATTGGATATTTGGAATATTCTCAACCTCCAATATAATACTATATTGTCTTATTAATGGTGTCTCAATTATTTTAGTGAGAAACTGTTGCATCCAAAATATTTCTTCATTATCTTATTCAAAAACTAGCTCCCCAAGGTTATTGAACCCAAAAATAAACTAGAAAATCATAACCAAAATCTATGTTTCATATAATATGATATTTTTATGGGGTTTCATTATTTTAATCCATTTTGGAAAATTATGTTCAAAATTGTATAAAATTATCAAACTAAAATCAAAATAATACAATTACAAGAAAATTAAGCAAAATACTACAGAAAAAATAATTAAAACTGACAATAAAAACATAAAAACCATAGATCCAACACATATTACACATTATATTAGGTAAATTTTAACTCCCCCTTTGGTAGGTGGAGTATGTGATTCTGTGTTCTCCATCTCTTAACAAGGTAAAATGGTATATGGTGATACATAAATATAAAATCACTAATTGCAATCCCATAAAATCTAGGACAATGTGGATATGAGATAATATTATGGGGTGAAAAAATGTTATGATAATGGTGTTACCTATTCACCTAGATCAATTTATTTAGATTATCTTCTTGAACATCATGTGAAATGTACTCCCACTACTCAAGGGGTAATGATAAACCTGAATATCTTTTCATAATGATGTCATAACTTTTAACAAAGTAAAAATTATATTAATTAAGTTGTGGTTAAAGAAAATTAAGTTGTATAAGTTAATGTAATGTAGTGTTAAGAGATAAGGATATGAGATTTTATTAATTAGGATTTAATATAGGATGTCATAGGGTTGATAAGTTAAAAACTATATGTAATCGGTTTTTGGGGGTTATTAATTAAAGAGATCACGAGTTACTAGATATCTATGTAATTATTAATATAAGATTGTATCTGTACATTTATCTTATAATAAAAATTATATATCTATTAATATACATGGACAAATCAATGTTGGTGTAAATTAATAGATTATTTTTACTCAGACTTGAAATTGGATTATATAATATTAGGACATCACTTCATGTTGTGACCCTCTCCCAAATTAATATTTCATATTAAACACTATTTTTATGCCAATCCATTTTGTTTTGATTGTGTATGGAATTTTTCTACCGTGTTAATAGAACATACTGATTTCATATATCAAAGTGAGATGTTTATATGATAATTGGAAATATCAAAACTCCCATATAATAATCCAATGTGCACTGTTATAGTTGGTAATGGTGTCAAGATGATGTACTAGATCAATATATGATTCTCAAGATGTGTTCCCTAATAAAAACGTTATTATAATTTTTACACATAGAAACTTTAGATACTGAATTTTTTTGTGGTAATGGTACATTTTCTTAGATGATTACACTAATACTTGACTATTTTTTCTAGTACTAGGGTTATAAAACTTTGAGACTTCAAATAGACTTTCTTTTTGGTTGAATATTTAAACCCTATAAGAGGATGTTTATTTTATATTTTTTTCTATGTTTTGTTTAATGTGTCATCTATACCACAACCATATGAATCCAATCCTTTATTTCCCATCCCATTTTAAAAAAATTCTTTACACAAAGATAAAACGTCTCATATGTTAGGCTAGTCATAGGTAGCTTACATTGGCCTTTTTAGGCTCCATAGATACACTCTAATATATTTTTGGTAATGTTTTTATACCTCTTCCCACCATCAGAAGCTAAATACCACATATCATTTTTATCCATATCAATTAGATATAAATATATAGGCTATATCTAAATATTATTTCTAGTCACTCCCCAAACCTTCTCTAGTCAGATTATGTGTAACAACAGAATGAGAGAAATACATAATTATTTTTATAATGACATCTTTCTCATTATAACTATTCACATTCATAATGAAATAGATATTATCTAATTTCAAAATCTCATTTATTAAGTTGTAATATATTTTATTATCTTATATATGAATGTTGTCAACTATGAAATACATGAAAAAATATGGAATATTTTATCCTTAGTGATATTCTATGGTGTGATATAAATATATTTATCCATAAACTCTAGACATGTTATAATTTACGACATAAAAATATGGTAAGGGATATGATATTGGTTAATTGTATTTTATAATTAAAATTATAAGTGTAATGTTTAACATTAACATCCGAATCTCTTTCTCTCACAAGTTATCTTCATTATGTTTTATAAGAAGAAATGATAAGGGGAAGGAATTAGTCAGGTGTAACAACAGTTGTAACTAATGAAATTCAATTGTTTGTTATAAAACATATGAGTGAATTAATTAATAACTATGGAGTGTACTTGGGGATATAAAATGATTTAATCACCATGAGACAGTGATAAATTATGCATGGCTAACTTATTGTCGATTCTCCCTACCTCATATCACTCTTCATCTTCCTCCATTACCAAGTGAGGCACTAGAATTTCGTCGAGTGATTAAATTTACCTACTTATTTTAAAGAGATTAATGTTAACCTATGGGTACACCATGGAATAGGGATTCCTTTGGCTGCCTCAAAGAGAAAATTATCAAGTGTATGATTGAAGACATCAGAAGTAGTGATCTACAGTTAATCGTACACATGTTATTCATTTGGTTTTACATGGTTTCAGGTTTGAAGAAAGTTTTATCTTGTTAATGAGGTTTTTAATAATTTTTGTTTACTTGAATGATTTCTATTCTATCCCTAGAAACCCTTTAATGGTATTAGAGCATTATTATGCCTTTTTATTTGCAACATCATTCTTCAAAATGAATAATATAGTTTATCTTAATGATATAATATTTAAAATTGTTAAAAATAATAAGGATTAGGTTTTGTGGATCACTATATGATATGGGATGACATAATTTGTAATAAGGTAAAGGAATAAAAAATATGATATCAATGTTAGGGACACATTTTTTTCCATTTATTTTTCACTATATCATAGCATAAGACATACCAACTTATAAGGGATGGTAGCATTGTGACATGTTTGTAAAAATATAGTGTCTTATCAAAGTTATTATATAATATATATCATAAGATATGACATTCCTAATGTACTTGGTTATATAATAGAGGAATTCTATGGATTATGACATGTGGATATCATAGAATATGATATGAGGAAAATTTTATTTTATTCTAAAATTTTCAATTATGAATATATTTATATGGTATATATAATTTTTATAAATCATGTAAAATGGTATTTTGGGAAACATATATTGTTTATAAAGTGATTATAAATAAATTAATTATAAAATGTTTATAATTAAATATTTATTTTTTAATGAAAATTTTCTTAAATAAATATTCCTTGATATCAATTATTAATATTAAATACCATTCCAAAAAAATATTAAATGACTTATAATTTATATAAAATGTTTTTATGAAAATTTATAGAGTTTTTTATAAAAAAAATTATTAATTATAAAATATGGAAAATATATATATAAGTTTATATTTAATATTACGATTTTATCATAATAAATTATTTGAATATCTCAAATTAAAAGGCCTTAGTTGGGAAAAATGTTTAAAATGTGTCAAAAATGGTTTCAATGATTGATATGACCATGGTTTAAAAAATTAATAAGTGATATTTTGGATGTCGACATATTATGCATGAATAGTTTATATATAGAATTTCAATATTTTAAATATCATTCGTTTATGAAAATTTTCATATAAAAGGATATTATTAATGATCCCATATTATAGATAAGTATAAAGTATTTGTATTTATTTTAAATATGTAAATTTCATTATGAATGGATATGTTATAAAGAGTTTATGATTACCATATTTATGAATTTTTTATAAATTATTCATCTCATGTCTAACTTTTTTTATTATTCGCTTGCTTAGTTTACTCTCTTAATTGTTAAAAGAAAAAATTATTATATTATGAGTGGATGTGTGTTTAATCTTAAATTTTTTAACTTATTATATTAATTTTAGTACATGCATATAAGGAGTAACATTATTGGTATTAAGATGATTTAATGTTTTCTTGATTAAAATTTTCTTATAATAGATTATGAAAAATGATATTGGTTTGTAGTGAACCACTAGTCATTTAAATTATTATTATCCTAAGATTTCACCGTAGTGTAACAACCTAGGGTCAAAACAATGAGACTGCTCACACACAGTACAATTTTATTGTCACTACTATAAATAATCTATAATAAAACTAACTAAACTAATTTAAATGGGGGTACAACATTATCTTGGAGAACACTTTTCTAAGCATCACAAACTATTTCATGCTCCATCTTATTAACAACACAAATATAGAAGGTAAGTAAAATGATATACGAGGAGTTGAATTCAAATGAAATATAAAATGGGGTGACCGCTCACAATAAATGATTTAACTATCACATAAATTCTCAGAATTGAATAATTAAATGAAATTTAATCAAAATAAACTTAATAAATATAGTATTCTCTTCCTCAAATAAATTTCTTGTTATTTTCCCATTTTTAGTGGAGTTGAGAAGGGAAATATGGTGGGAAACACTTAAAAATAAAAACGGTATAAATATTTGTATGAAGAAGAATATTATTATACTAAAAAAATATTATTATAAAACGTAAAACGATAAAAATATAATATAAATTTTTGTAAAATGTCACCCCCAATTTTCCAACCCATTTAAATAAAAAAGAAACACATTTTTTTATAAAGAGGCAGTGAAAAATTCACCCCAAAATGATCATATGAATGTTGGCGCATGTTTTCCCCATTAAATGTCATAATTGGTAAATTGTGTCTTATAGAATGTTGTTCCATTTTCTATCTCTCCTTCACCCTCAAAAGTTCATAATTATTTTTCAATGGATCTAGGAGTTATATCTCTTTTTGTCTAAAAAATTAATTCGGTCTAAGTGAATCTTCATATTCCAAAAACCTAATTTCTTATGCCATTATGAAATTAAAAATTGCAGATTCACATGTGACCTCTATTATCAAAGTTGTTCATCAATAACTTATCCCATTTCATATATAATATTAGATTCATTGGTAATTCCATATTCTACATATAATCTCATATTAAAATGATTCCATATCTATATACAAATTTCAAGGTTTAGATTGTGAGCTGATTTTAGGCCACCAAATTATAGATTTAGATTTAGGTATATAAAATGAAATCAATCCAAATATTTTAGGAGGCATAAAAAATGAATTTTACAATTTAAATTCATATAGAAAATGTTATGACCAAAATACATAATAAAAATAGTTAAAATCCAAAATTATTCCATTTTCCATTTAAACTCAAAATACCACAAAAACATAAAAAAATCGACAATTTACCATAAAATAACACTATAGTAGGATTTAAAACATTAAATTACAATAACAAATACTAGAAAATTTTATCTTCATTAATTTCCCACACTTAACCATTACACTCTCATGAAATCATCATATATTCATATCAAAATCCACACAACAATCAAAAAAGTGACAACATCAATGGTTTTCTCCAAAAAATAATTCCACCATTTATCCTCTATGAAAATAAATTATATATCATTTTCATTCCTCGCATTTAAATTTTTTCAATCTCATAAATCCATCCATGACTCAATCACAACCTACCTCACATTGAAGTTTGTGTAACTATCCAGTCAAGAGAAATTGAATATGGAGTAATCCTCATACTTGGAAACTGCACATATCACCATAGGATTATGACAATTATTATTTCTACATAGAGTGGGATATGAAAATATTTTCAATCAAGAGGTATTATTCAAGGTTAATTCTATGTATTATGTTTTTTGGGTAAAATCATTGAAAATTTTAAGGACAGAAAAGAGGAGGTTGGACTCTTAAGTACAATATATGAATATTCAAGTAAAAATCCTGAAAATTCCACACTCAATACCCATAAATATGTGAGACATAATACCATTCTTTTTTAGGAAATAGTTTATGATCCATGAAATTATTAAAATGAATGATAGCATCTGTGTTATCCCTATTTTTTCTTTTTTTTTCAAAGATGTAGAAATGAACTTCTTTTTTTTCTCTATTCTTTTTTTCATAGAGGATGTGATAACGTTTGAATAAAATGAAGGAATGAAAATTTACGCCCTTTATTTTTTAGAGGGTCATGATTCATAAATGAACATATAATGATAAATTCAAGATCATCCATTTTTTTATTCTTTTTTTTAATTATTTTTATTTTTTGAAGAAGAACAAGATTAAACAAATAGTGCACAATGAAATAATGATCTAGTATTAATGTTCTAATTATACACTACCCAAAATATTTAAACGCACCACATAGAACCCACTAATAAGACACATTCCAATAAACACACACTTAAGGCCCTTACCCCACACTCAAACATGAAATATCCATGAAAACAATACGAGGAGTGTGGGTAAGTAAAGAAAAATAGGATTTTAATGTGGATCAAAAAAATAAAGTGATTCATGTAATCAATGGGATAAAAAAGGATAAATTTAATTGAAGTTATTAGGTAAAAAAATTATCCAAATAAATTCCTTAATCATATCAAAAACATTCCATGAAGTCCAAATCGTTGATTTAGAAAAATTACAAGCTCTGGTTCTCACAAAAAATCCATGTTTACCTCTAGAAAGTGTGGGTATTATGAATATTATATAAAAGTGGTTCAGAATACCTCACAATATTGGAAAAATATTTTTACTCACTGTTTCAAGGTTATGGATTTCAAAAAGTAATTAATCTTATTAAAAATATTGAAAATAAAATTCAAAGAATCTTTTTCCACTTCAACAATTATTTAAAATCCATTTCTTAAAAAATAATTTCAACCCTATCAAACTAAATTTTATTGTGAAAAATGATAATAATATTTATTTGAGATCAATTTTACTAAATAAAGTTATAGTGGTTTAACCACACTATGAAAGTTGGTAGGGTTTATTTCTAATAAACCACCACATTTAGTTTTTCTTACATTTATCAATAGATTCCATGTGTGATCACCCCCATGTAATATAAAAATATCCTAATCCTTCAAAAGATATGTAAGAGAAAATTTAAGGTGGATAGGGGGAGAATAAAGGTATTCTCTTTTTTTAACTCTGTTGGAGGAGTAGTGCCCACTGGTGAAGATGGTAGTAGAATATAAATTTTATTCTCTTCTAGTTTGGGTTCAAAAAGTTCCTCCTTATACATTTCTTATTTTTTGTCATTATCCTCATTTTCACCAGTATAAAACTTAACTGGAACCTCAATTTTCACCTCAATACAAACAGCTTATTAATCCTCTCTATCTCGGGACTATAGTAGTGGTTCTGAATCTATAAAATAAGAATAAGGGATATTATTTTTCACCTCATAAAAAATTTTTGAATTAAAATAATGCTCAAAAATTAAATCTCCTTTAAAAAATTCAACTTTATACTATTTATCCTTTAGTAGGGCATGTGGGAATTCATTTTTTGGATAGGGAGGTGGGTCTTCAAATTTTTATTCAGCATCACGAATTTCTTATTGAAATGTATGTTAATATTAATTTCATTCTAACCATCTTGAATTTTTTCCATTACATCCATATAACTTTATCTTATTCAGCATTAGTGGCCATAGATGCTACTATCTTTCTTGATTTCATGAGAACATTGAAATTCTCTTGAATCTTTATGTCATTTTGTTCCATTTGGTGAGATTTTTTTACCATTTAGATATTAAATATATCTTAATTTTTGGGCTCACCATTAATGTTATCAACAAGAGAGTAATTATAGTAATCACCTTAAAAATCTATCTTGGCCAATGAAATAAAAGATATGCAATGAAGTTATATTTTTTTGTTTTTGAAATTTTTATTTTATTTTTTTATTTTTCTGAAAAACATTTTTGAAAGAACTTTTCCTCCCTAATAATAGTTCTGAATTTATAATAGTGGGTTTCCATTAACCAATATTTAATAAAATTATTATTCTCTTAAGAGTGCACCATAGTTTCATGATCTATGGTCTTTCATATAGAGGTCTCTCACACACACTAAAATTATATTTTCACTACTATAAAAAATCTAATATAAAACTAATTTCACTAATAAAAATCAGGGTTTTGAAATGCATGAAATATAAATAACATATATATATATATATATATATATATATATTTAATGAAAAATATAATATTGTTATACAATAAATAAAGAAGTCAATTGTTCTTGGGAGGTCATGGGGATGGATATCATTATTCAAAAGAAATCTCAATATTCATTTAAATGAGTTGATCAATGCATGTCACACCTCACCTTATCATTTAAGATATTATTACCCCATACCAAGACCTATTAATTTGGGGAAACCCTCTTAATGAAATTATGTATGAGACCTCTTTTATAACCATATCTATCTATATCCTGATCCACCATATGCATGACAAAAATATAGAAGGGAAGGAAAATGATAAATGAGAAGAAGAATTCAAATATTGGTGAAAATGGGGATAGAACTCACAGTAATCAATTTAACCATCTTATAAATTCCCCTAATTGAATAATGAAATGAAATTAAATCACATGAAACTCGATCAATCCACCATACCCTTTTTCAGACTAATTTCATGGTTAGTTCTCCATTTTTAGTGGAGTTTATGAGGGAAATATGGTGGGATAACACTTAAAAGTGAAAATGGGAGAAATAAAGGTTTGAATTAGAAGACTAATATATTAAATGAAAAATAATATTAAAGAAAATAAAAAATTATAATGATATTGTAAATTAAAAAAAAAATTACCCAAAAGTTTTCAGACCCATTAAATGGAAAGGAAATGTATTTTTATTGGGAGATAGGGTGAAATTATCTCTAAAAATATATTCATTATGTTTGACTTTTTTAAACCCATTAAATGATAAAAATGGTAAATTTTGTAATATGGAATTTGTTTTTTGTTTTTTCCCCAACTTATCCCACCAAAGTGAATAATTATTTCTCAATATATGTAGTATATAATGTTGTTTTACTCCAAGATATCAATTTTATCCATGTGACTCTTCATATTCCAAAACTCCAAATTCTTATGCTATTATGACATTGAAAATTGTAGATTCATGTTTGGTCACCTTTATGAAATTTTTTCATTAATACCTTATTCAGTTTCCTATAGAATTTCAACTTCATTGGACTATCCCTATTAGATATATTTTCCTATATTCCAACGCTTCCATATCTATGCAAAAATTTTAATGTCAGGATTGTGATTTGGTTTTGGGCCTCCAAATCATATATAAAGAATTAGTTTGAGTAGAATGAATTAATTTATAACATTTTAGGAAGCCTAAAAATGAATTTTATAATCTCTGTCAATGTGGAATTTTTTGGTATGAATATAGAATAAAACCAAAAAACGTTAGAATTTAAAATTATACCATTTTTCATTTAAGCTCAAAATACCACAAATATATAAAAATGTGACAATTTCCTATAAAATAAATTATGATGGGATTTAATACATTTATAAATATGTGAAAAGGTTAACGTCATAAATTATTCTAGAAGTTGATTATTACAAATACATATTTGGTGATAAAATTATAATGGAATTTAGGTCTCTCTTGAGTAAAAATCCTTAGGTAGAGGGACCATGAGTCATACTACTCCCTATCCTACATGTTTATCTCTAATCTAGAAATTATGGGTTTTGTAGTTGTCTCTATAAGCTTAATATTACAGGGATTATTTATTTCAAATGATTCTAATACTTTTCATGAAAGGGTTTCATGTACCTTATGTATGGGATGAATTTGGATATGTATAGATATAGTAAGAATTTAATTTAGGTTATCCACATATCTTATGAGTTGTGTAACGTGTATTATATCAATATGGTTTAAACATATTTAATTTTTGGATGGAATGGAATTTTTAATAAAATTATAAAAACCATGCATACATATAAATGGAATAACATGAGATAAGATGGTAAGCTTAAATACAATTAAATAATAATAAGTGTCAGATTCCATCTAACGAAAACACTTTTCCTGACCTCGATCACTCAACCAGGTAGGTCATGAAACTTTTGGGTTCCTATAGATTATTTTGTTTAAGAAAATAATGTAATTTGTGAACTAGGACTCTTTCTGAAATCCAAACCATTATGGTAATGCCACTTATGCTTAAAGAATACCCTAACCTCTAAAGCTATCTAAACCAACCTTTGATACCAACTATAAGGACCCAGCCTTAAACCTTACTTAATCTTGAGTTATTACAAGATTACACATTCAGGATCTTTTCAGGTTTAGAGTTTTAGAGAATTAGATCATGAAACTTGCATTACATTCCACATTTAAACAAAGTGGTTACATAAAAGACAGTATTAATTCTTCCCATCAACGGAAACATATTTAAAATAAAACATTGATTCTTTATTGACACATCCTTGACACTATCATCCCACCATGTACCTTTCCCTTGACCTATGAAAAACATTTCAAAAACTTGGGATGATCATAAAAAGCTCATTAAGGGGTATAAAAATATGGAAAGGAAACATGAGTTCATATATACATAAGAATGAAATCAAACTTTACCCATAAAACATAGGCACTTTAACATACCTCATCAAATCATGAATAAATCATAGAAACCATAATACATAAAAGGTAACTTGAGGCATTCATAACATTCTTACGTAGGGAGTAACCCTCTTGGTTACGTTTGGAATACCCACCACAGTATATTCCCTAAATCTCTTCGGAGGAACCGTAATGTTTCACTCCTTCACATTACCCAATGCATTGGAGAGCTATATCGGGCTCACCCGCCCTTAGTTTATCACGGAACCACCCGTATTCATAAGAATTCCCAAGAACCTCAACCTAATCGTATCACATAAAACATGCATAAAGGAAACATAACATTTCCACCTTTCAATCACAAGATATCAATACAAGACATTGATATAAAAACATTATGAAAATCGTTTTCAATACCAAAATAAAAGAAAAGTAAAACATGGTATTTATTTTTCATTTAAAAAAGAAGGTTTGGCTTGTAGAGGAATCCGAAACTCAAATAATGGTCACGACGGCAGAAAAGTCATTGTCGCTGCATACGTACGACAAAAACATTCACTTTTTTCGTTTTGTAAATGCTTCATATAAAAAAGATTCCTTTTGAATAAACATAAAAGTCAAAGGGGTTTATACACCGTATAAAATAAGGTTGTGTATAAAACAAAATATGCCTCAATGAAAGGAGATTGAAATGAAGTCCCATACAAAGACGGTATCCTTGGTTTAAGGATAAATCAATTACATAATTATGTGTGACAAACGAATACACCAAATATAAGTGGATATTAACTGTAAAATAATCAAAGGTCATTCACACATATTCAAAGGATGAAATATTCAATAACTACATGTTGAACCCAAAGAAATCGAAATTGGGTTAAGAAGTTCCCTTGACAGCCTAACGGCGTCGCATCAAAATGAGTTGATGAGAGATAATAAAAAAAGGGTATCTCATCACTTGGACATAAAATTTAAATCAATAAGGATATATGAGAACATATCCCAACATAACAATATGTAAATTAAAAGACCCAACAAAATAAGTCTTTTAAAAAGAGGAGGGTGAAAGGTTCCCTTACCGACATGGGTATCTTTCGAAACATACACCTCGTGAAAGAAGGACAATACAACATTGATGTAAATACTCATAAAAGAATGTATATTACACAATGAGTAAAATAATGGGCAGTACATACACCACTCAATGGAAATTATAGAAAATGTATCATAAATCTCACAGGATTAAAAGTGAGATGAAAAATCCCTTACGAAACCTCGGCAGCCTAACGACGCCACATAAAACTTACAAAAATGGATTGACGATATCAAATAGGGTATATCATCATATTAACTTAAATTTTATAGAAAGAGGAATATAAAATAACATCCCCCAACATAAAAAAAGAGAAGCTTAAAATAAATGACATAAAGGAGAGTACTTAAAAAGAAAGAGAGAGGTTAGATCTCTTACGAAAATTCGGCAGCCTAACGGCGCCACTCAAAACATCCAAAATGGATTGATGAGAAATAATAGGGTCTCTCATCATATGAACATAAAAATTATAGTAATATTAATATAAAATAACATCCCAATAACAAGAAATATGAGCTTTAGAAGGAATGACATAAAAGAGTGTACTTAAAAAAGAAAGAGTGGAGTAGGATCCCTTACCTCAAGTCCAACTTGTCTTGTTCGTTTCTTTATATTCCTGAATAATAAACTTTGTTCAATTAATAATTGCCTAAGTAACTCCTTTAGAGATTATTATTCAGTTCATATCACATATTATAATGTTATAATAATTGTTTAATAATGTTAGTTCATATCAGACGTTTTTGCCGATGTTTGGAACATGAGTCAAAAATGAACTTTTTTGAAAAAAGATTGCCCATGTAGTTATAAGTAAATAATTTCCAGAATAGTATTAATGATTAAAATATCATATATATCCAGTAAATATTCATTTTATACTATTACATATCATTTAGAGATAAAAAACGAAAAGCACCGTTCATGGAGACGGTAGGCCGTACGTACGCATGAACGCTACTTTCATTTTTTGTCATATTAATGGAATTAAAACAAAATGAGAGAGATATATATATGTTATAATTCCTTAATGATATCCATAATTTAGATGTAATATATTAAATATATATACATTATATATATGTACTTATAATATTACATAACATTTTGAGATAAGAAATGAAATATACCGTTCATGGAGACGGTAAGCCGTACGTATGCATGAACGCTACTTCCATTTCTATTTCATATTTAATGGAATTAAAAAATAATTATACATAATAGTATATTAATTCTAGTATGGTATCATATATAATATAATTAAATATATCCTTTATACGTACCACATATGGTATTAACGAATCAAATCACTTTGAGGGGGCGGTAGTCCGCACTTCCTTAAATGAAGATATCGCGTTTACCCATAATGGAAACCATAAAGGTACACCATAAATGAAAAATACAGAAGCTTAAGTAAAACATAGACATATTAGATATCATATAAAAATATAGTGTCATCTTAATGGCCATCTTTTAAGGTGTTAGAAGAATGTTGAACAATCATCGTTTCGGGAGGCAGAAATTCGCCATCCACGGAAACAGTATGTTATTTAACCATTAGATGTAGGTGTGTGTAAGTTTAGCTCGAATAATTATTATAACAACATACTAGTATATTGAAGATACTGTATTTGTTACAAAATAAATGAATAAAAAGAGTTTAGGGGGGTTGGAGAAGAAAAATAAAACAAAAGGACACAAGTGAAGACATTACCTTAAAATCGGGTAACTCCCTTGGGTTTGAGCTCAAAGGCTTCCTTGGGAAGACTTATGCACAAAGTGAGGCTTCAAGGAGTAAGATAGGGAAGTGGAGAGACAAAATGGGCAGGTTTTGTCCGAGCCAAAGGCTTTGGGAGTGTGGGTAAGGAGGTAGAGGTGGGGGCCTTTTATAAGAGGAGAGGAGGGGCACTCTTGTAAAGTTACAAAATGTTACTTTATTTTCAAAAGAGTTTCGGATTTCAAAGGTCCCACATTGATGTATTTCGAGGATAAGGTGATAACGGTTCGAAATACACTCATCCAATAGGTTTTGAACATGTGTAGGTCATAGATATTACATTATCCTTCCATTTTATTTATATCGTTAAATAATGAGGACATCACTACATCATTATAATGTCATAAATAATTTAATTTATTTAATGTCTAAAAATTATAAAAAAAAACTATGATGTAGGAAACCTTTTTATATTTCCAATTACTATTTATAGTCAAACATATGACTTGTATAACCCCATGTAAAAATTATTTTAGTAAAACATCTCATGTTTGTGTCATTCTTACTTTAACATTAAATAAAAAGATATTTATGTCATTTTCCAACCAAAGTGGCTTCATGGGGTCCCCAAGTTGACCCATGGATTTTCTTGGTCGTCCATAACACATCCAATGAGGTTAGGAAATGTTTCTTGGTCATTTAGGTTTATTAAAACATTATTCTTACCATAAACTACACTAATTACCTCTAATCGCGATTAAAAACTTAATAAGTTACTATTCACCAAAAAAATTATTTTTATCCCATTGAACCAAATTTTACTTCTTAATGACAACCATGTATGTCGGATTTTTGAAATTCAAAACACAAAGATGGAAAAATTTTATTTAAACGGAAAAATCAGTTTTTAAAAGTACCACTTAGTGGTTTCACTATTCATCAAAAATTGAAGCTTTTCAGAAAAATCCCAAAAATTCACCCTAAGCTATATTTGATATTACGAATTCAAAAATGAAGTATATTTTACAAAATTCAAAACATATAAGTCACATTAATTAATTTAATAATTAATTCCCTCTGTCAGTGCAAATAGCGTGTTTTTATGAAACAATAAGTATCAAAAGATTGACATTAGTTTAAGTTTGATTTCAAAGGGAAATTAATTCTAACGACCACTATTGGATTTAATGGTAAACATATATTCTAATTTCACTTTAAAACCAATTAAAAAGATAATATAATCATATAAATAAATTATATTAAAAAGTGGTTTTGAATTAAAATACAACATTTTACACTATTCATTAAAAAAATTAACTTTATCGGAAAGATACCAAAAATTTACAAAAAGTAAATTTTGATGTCCCGATTCTTAAGAAGAGTTTTATTTGGTCCAATAGAATGTATAAAAGTGAACAAAACTATATTTAATGACGGTTCTCCATCAAAAGGCGATAAGTGTACCTTTAGTGAAAACAAGGGTATATACGCCTAAAATTGAATTCTTTCCATATTTTAAGCCTTTATCTTTTATTGGATAAGTGTAAAAACATTTAAAAACATATATAATCATATTTTAGTTATTTATATCCATTCCCACCAATACAACGACTACATGTTAAATACCATTTAAACTAATATTATTTTATTATTAGAGTGCAACGTAAGATTCCCAAGAAACTCGTTGTTGCGTGTTGGGTACGCCATCGAGCATAGCGTCCCCTTTAAAGTCATATTAATATTTTATTCAAAAATATGGATAAATATGAAAATTTCATATTCTTTATTTACCTGGGGTGTTACATTACCCATTAAACTCATTATCAAGAACATCCATGAAAGGAGTTAATTTAATGTGGAATGCATCGTTCCATGGAGATGATGATCTACACGTACATGTGGATGATGATTTTGTTTTCACAGAACATGAGAAATGAGTAATATTTTCTATAATTTAAGAATATAAAATAATTAATAAAAATCATAATTATATAATAAATTGCCTATTTTTTCCAACCAATGTCAGTGGTGATGGAAAATGAACATGTTTCTTCATGGAGACGGTAGTTCACACATACGCACGGATTGAGTTTTAATTTTTCTTAAGGGAAAAGGGGAAAGGTTAAAATGCTTATTCCAATAGAATAAAAAAATATTAAACATCCAATATCAATTTAATTTTATAGTAATTTGAAAATTATAATTGTAAAGATAATATATAATGGAAATAATTTAAGGAAAAATGATTACTCGCATTGAGAATGTTGACTATTCTTCGGTGAATTCTTTGGAAATTAATATTTTAGGATAATATATTTTCCAATTTAAATGTGGTGATATTTTTTTAAATACACATAATATTTCAATAATGGGAATTAATTCTCAAGGAATATAGATCCAAAATTAATAAATGATGGATTTGAGAATATATGAGGTCTATAAATCCTCTAAAATTCGAATTTAATCGTGTTTTAGGCATTTTTGGATAGTTAACTAATATATTTACAATTTTTACAATTTTTTCTTTTATCATGGAAACTAGTGTTTATTTTAGTAATTAATACTTCATGTTTAATAAAAATGGCCATTTTTACATAATTTGGACCTTATAATTCCAAATTTTATATCCATTTAATAATATAATATTTCTAATATTTATATAAAATAATTTTAAAATGGTAAATGTATAAAGCATTTAAAAATGGTTTAGTAAAAAATAGGACTTTTGTTTTAAAATATAAAATATAGTTTTTAAAATCTAACATAAAATTTATAAATTTATAAATTTAATTATAAAACATCTTTTTTTAGATATTATTGTTTCTGAGTTTTATAGGAAAATGGATTTTTTAGAATATTAATCACTATAATTCATATTTCATATATTTTACTAATAAAATTAGTTTTATCCAATTATTAATATAGAATATATATTATAATCATTAATCACAATTTTATTCAAATAAAAATTAATATCACATAAAAAGTTAATATTTAAAATAATGAATTTATAAGAATAAAATGATTGATTTAGTTGATTTAGCTATATCAATTGAATTTGAAAGGTTAAAAAAGTTCCAATTAAATTAATTTATAGAAATATTTTATAAATTTGAAACCCTTATTTATTCATACTAATTTAATGGATAGTTTTTAATGTTCATGATAAATATTTAAATTTTTATCTAAATATATTGTGGTTTTTTTTGTAGAGTGTGAAGAAAGCTATCAAACACATTTAATTATTTGAAGGTAGTCATATAATAAAATCACTAGGTTTAGTAATGTATATACAGTGGTGTGGTTTATATTGTATCATGGATGGTGTAAATCTATTGGCAATCTCATAACTTGTTCATATCTTCTTTATCTTTCTCCGTTTAATCATGGTATTGCCATCATGTTTCATTAATTGATAATTTAAGTGATTCAAGTTGATCATGATTCATATTTGGAGACTCTAATGGTACGTCTCATTAGAAAATATATATAATTAAATCATAATCTTTAGATGAACCCTCTTCAATAACTCTTGTATGACTATGTTGTACAATGGCAGCACATGGTTATTCTATAATTCTATATATGTAATTCCATAAATCAAAAATCAGACTATTATCTAACTAATTTTCATTATTTCAGTTATTATTCATTGTTAAGTAATGTGTTTGATATCAAGTAGGGTAAAACAATCTTGAATAAACACAACTCATATAGGTTATTTATTATAAGAATCTCCATAATTAGTCTTAATGACTTCACTGTGGAAGTAAATATAGGTCAGAATTCTTATTTATGAAAAATTATTACTTGTGGTTAGGGAAATTTCTTAAATAAAGATTTTTTATTTGACCTATTTATATTTTTTATGTTCCCCTACTTTTACACATGTTTAAAAGATATAATTTTTATCCTTTAATTTTAACCAAATTAATATGGTGTGATCATATTAATTTATAATTTTTATCGCAGTTGATTATTTGTGTTATTAACACAACAAAATATTCAATCATAACCACATATTTCTATATATATATATATATTATGTATAAGTTATAAAAATACTTTTTATTTAAAGGTTTAGAATAATATGAAACCAAAATCTATTCAAGAGAAAGAATAGTGAAATAGATATCCCATTAATCCCATTTCGAATAGAATTAAATTACATTGGTCATTGTAGCATAACCCAAGGTCCCACTACCCATAGATAAATAATCAAGATATATATAAATTCTAATACAATGCTAACACAAAATATGTATGAATTGTAATTAACCTTTGGTTTTTAAGTTATAACCAAAATATCATAGTCTTAGTTAAAAGAAACAAAATATGATTTTTATACCTAACATGTATCTTTCTGTATGCATTATATAATAATATATGATATATTTTAAAAAAACTAAATCATACATTCATTCAAAAACGAAATAAATATATAGTTCATAATTATTCTTAATTAATATTAATTTTAATTAAAAAGGATTAATTGAATATTAATTTATGTAAACTATTATTAATTAAAACTATTTATTCATAATTATAATTATTTAATTATTAATTATGTTAATTAATATTATCTATTAATAATAATTATTACTTAATAAAAATTATAGTTAATTATTACAAATTAATTATTAATTATTTCTAATTATTTTTCATAAATACTACTTGTTCTGAGTTATTTTTAATTATATGTTAATATATTCTAATTATTATTAATTATTACTATTTATGATTACTTAATCCAAATTAAACATAATTATTTATAATATCCCAACTAGTTAAAATACCCTAATAGGGGGTGAATTGGGTTTTGACATATAAAAACAAATACCACTTTGGATCTTGTTTTTTCATTAAAAACACTCTTTTATCCCTTTACCATATCATTTTATGAAAAAAAATGAAAACATGAATGATACAAAAAAATTTACTTGGTTCTCCCATACATGGTTTCATCCAAGGAGAAAACAAATGCAATGTGCCTTTGTATGAAATCCACTTAATTGAGTTGGTATTGCAACGTTTGGAGCGGACTCATTCTCCCTCCTAATTTACAACAAATCACAATTTAAAATCTCAATGCCCCTTCAAGAAGATTCTAATTTTTATCACTTTAATCAATATGTTTTACACCTCATATAGTGAATCATTTAGTTTTACTTTCATCCACTTGATGAATACCACTTTACTACAATTTTATTGTGCATCTCATTCTAGTTAGCATAATATTTACTTTTTTTCAAAAAAAAAATGGTTTCCTACCTACACAAAACTTCCCAATTATACAAAAAAATATATTTATTTCATGAAACCCAAATCCTTCATGATGATAAATACTTTCATGAATCCCAAAAATTTCATGAGTTTCATAAATTTTGTGAAGATCATATGGCCTTTGTGAACATCCTTTCTTCATGACAAAATGATCTTCTGAAAACCTTCAGGGAATAATTTATTTTACGAGTCACCTTCATGGATTTAGAACATTTTCATTTTCGTTAAGGTTTTCCAATTATGAAAGGAGGGGTTAGAGTAGAGACCCGAAGCTTAACTTACATAGACATTACATTACTTTTGCGGAATACTTAGTACATAACAAAAACAGACACAAGAGGACCATAACAGTTTAGTGTCTTTGGAAACATGGAACGTAATATTCTAATCGTGGTGAAAGATCTTCAACATCTCCCATAAAGATCTTCCCATTTTTGTTTCCTTACCTAAAATATTTCTCTTAATCCTGGTGGAAAAGAAAACATAAAAAGGGTGAGCTCAAATTCTCAGTAAGGGTATGCATGGATAAAATAAAACATACCATATACATTTGAACTTAAAAAAACATGAACATTAAAAATCTTGAGCAACGACATAAAACCTGGAAGTACATATGGCATAGATCATAATGGAACATAAATCATGATAAAATAGCATTGGAATAAAATATGTAATTGTGGCATCCATTAAACATGTAATGATTTTCATAGTAGCCAAGGAATTGCTGCCAAGACTATCTTAGTGGAAAAAGTCCCTTTCTGAATCGACTTCACTCCTCGTTCCAGTCCTGTAATATTGAACCGGATTAACTTACCGTTCCAGCCATGTCTATCTCATGAGATATAAAATCGTTACCCAATGCATTGTAGGGATATATAGGTCCCAACCATCTCATAATGAAATCATTCTTACTTGTTCCACAAAATAAACATACATCATTCATAATAACCAAACGAATAAAATGGGTTTCATAAACATCATCCCATCATAACATAATCCATATAAAAGAAATGGATATCATTTCATAATAAGAAAAGTGAAACCATGTAAATCATAGAGAAATTTTACTTAAAACATACACATATGAAATAATTTCATTTTAGATGGAAAATGGTTTTGATAAAACACTTGAAATGAATTCTTGAGGAAAATATCCTTTCTTCTTTAAAATCATTTTCTTTTCAAAAAATGTCATGCATTTTGAAAATAAAAGGATTTTCTTGAAAATATTCATGAAATCTTTTTTAGGAAGCTTCATGAAAATCAAGCTTTATAAAACATTAAAAATCCGTTCGTGCCGTATAAGTTAAAAAAACATTCTTCTCGTACATTTTCCGGAAAAGTCAAAAAGTACCTCGTACGAAAAACAACAAAAGATTCCTTTCAAATACTTTACTAAAAACTCACCTAAGTGTAAAATTGGATTTAAAAAATTTTAGGTGTATGGAAAAAATATTACATATTGAGGTAACATGGATGTGGATGATAAAATACACCCCGGTAAATACCAAAGTATAAACAATCTCGGATAAAAATGAGATTGTGATATTTTCCCTTGCCTTAGGTCCGATTTGCTTCGTAAGTGTCTGAAACTCCTGTATAATGATTTAAATAGTGTTATTGACTTATTACAGAATCATATTCATTTTTATGATATCATATATGGTTCACTTATTACTTTATATTACCCGTTCTTTTGAAAATTCCATGTTAAAGAGAGTTTTGGGTAAAATCGTTTCATTTGTCGTCCGTGTTTTGACTTGTAATTATTCATATGATTACTTAGATCATGATTTCTTAATTCCAGAATATAAAACATGATTTATATATAATATATATTCAGAATATACATATATATAATAGATCGATAAATGAAAAGAAATACACCATTCATGGAGACGGTAGGTCCTACGTATGCATGAACGTTGTATTCATTTCCTCGTTGAATTGAATGGAATTAATTGGATGACATACATATATATATAAATAAATCCAGTATCATTATTATATTATATATTTCATTATTACTTATTATATATACTTTATAATCATTTATTAATGGTTAATCATTGAGAATGAATCTCATCGGGTCGTGGAGACGGTATTCCGTATGTACGCACGAGCGATGATATCGTTCCCATGATCATGGAATTTTATTGGATTGTATGTATACTATTACAGAATCAATATCACTTTACAATAATCATATATAGTAATTATTAACACCATTATACCCATCCAAGTATGGTGGTGGGGGAAAATAGATTACACCACGGCGTGGAGACGGTATTCCGTACGTACGCACGCGCGGTGATTTTGTTTTCTGTAGGATGGATAGATGGTGAAATAGGGTTATTTCATACATATAATAACGTATCCTTATATGAGTGATACTGATGTTATTACTTCATAATGAAAAAACCTAATAAGAAGAAGTGTAAGAAGAAATAAAGTTGAAAGAATCGGTAACGGACAATACCTCTTCTTTGAAGCGCCTCTTTGAGACCTCATCTTAGGGCACTAAAATTGGTCTTTGAAGAATACCACGACCTCTAGGATGTTTTTAGGGAAGGTTAGAAGAGAATTTGGCAGGGTTTGGTCGAGCTGGAAGGCTCAAATTGGTGTGAGGAGGAGAGGGAGGAGGTGCCCTTTTATAAGGGAAGAGAGGATCACCTTTGGAATTCTTAAAAATATTAATTTATAATAAATCTAACCCCACTTAAAAACATCCAAAAATGACTCATATTAAAATATTAGATGATATAGGGTTTTAATATCATCAACCAATCAAATTTATACATGTTTTGATCTTATTTTAAACCTAATCATTTTGATTTATCCTTATTTAATCTATTTAAGATTATTTGTGGTAATAAAATTCTATATTTTAAATGGTTATAAATAATCACTTATGTGTTGTTAATTTTACATAATTGGATACTTTATGAAATTTAGACTATATAAATTTCAATTTATAATTTTTAAATATTTTTGTGATTTTTAAACAATTTTATAATATGTTATTTGTATAAAACAACAATAGTTTCAATTTTGACACTATTCATTTATTTGAATTTAAATAAAATCTAAACAGAGGATATATTCGAAATAAAATATTTAATAGATTCATAAAAGGTTATATGTATCTATAAAATTAGTTTATCACATTAAATAGTTCATATAATATTTATTTTATTATTGTTAAAACCATTTATTTGGTTTATCTCTTAATAAAATAAATAGTACAACATTTTTGTATAATTATTTAATATACTTATTTGTGGCATAAAAATTAAAAATAAAATCCTATGATGAAGATAAATCTATTAAATTTCACAATAATACTTTTACTCGAATTTATCGTCTTAAAATCACAATATTTAAATTTTTATATTTATTAAATTATGAAGGCGACAACTTTGGAATCATTTAAAATAAAATAATATAAGTGTCATAATCACTCTTATAAGGATCCAAATGGTCAACTATTCTAAAATTGGATGATAATGGTTTAAATTTACATGAAAAATAAGTTTTGGTCAGGGTTTTGTGCATTTTAGGGTCACTATTAGTTTAATAAAAACTATATTCTTGATTCTTCACTAGATAAACAATTTCTGCATCACTATTGTGTCATAATTAATGATAATTATTTAATCCCTACAAATTATAAATAAATTCATATGATGTAGAAAATTTTATTATATTTCTGTAGACTACTCATGTTTCAAGTTTCATGAAGTTTATCACTAAATTAAAATTATTATACTTATAAGATTTAAGAGAGTGACATGTTGTCACTTTGTTTGGTTTTAATAATAATTAAATTATTTTCATGGACAAAAGTCCATTAAATGATTCTAATCCGACACTTAGGTGATATAGGTCGACTTTTAGTCATCCAATAGAATTTTTGCATGTGTTAGGGTAATTTTATAATATTATATTTACCCTTAATTACCTGATTTACCTTTAACTATGGTAACTAAAATTTACCGTAGTTACTATTCATAATTTACAAAAATAAAAAGTAGCATATTAACATAATTTGGACCCACTGAATCTAAATATGGAATCCATTTTTCAAAATTCAATACACAAAAGTTGCAGAAATTAAATTAAAATCAATCCCCTTGTCGAAAGAAAACGGGTTTTTGTTTAAAACATTGCAAAAGATTGAATTAATTTAACCTATGAATTCAAGGTAAAATCAATGTTAATGACATAAATTATATTAAATGGTAAAAATATATTCTATTTATACTTTAAAACCATTAAATATTATAATTTAACCATATAAATTATTAAGATGAAAAAAGTCATTTTAATTAAAATATAGCGTGATTTTACTATTCATTAAAATATGAAAATTATCAGAAAAATATCAAAACATTATCCAATGTAAATTTTTATATCCTGATTCAAAAGAAGAAGTTTATTTTTGAAAAATTGAACTTATAAACATGTCAAAAACGAGATTTAAAGTGGGTGCCCCATCAAAAGGCGGCGAAAATGCATTTTTTGAAAAATACTTATTTTACCCGAAAAATTTATTTTGTTCACATACCATGTTCTAGAAAATGTGTAAGATGAAATAATAATGTTATAACATTCAAAATTTGGTTAATAATATTCATAAAGGCTAGTTCCTAATAATATTATAACCATATATCATTATTTAGTGAAACCTGATATTGCGTACAACACACGCTATCGAGGAAAGTCGCGATTACGTGTAATGCAAGCCAAGTCAGGGTTGGGTGTTGTGAAAGAATCCTTCGTTGTTTCGTATAATAGAATCCAACCATATTTCATTTATACAATGAATATATATATATATATATATACACTCAATGTTGCGTAGAATGACTATTATAAAATGAACTTGAAATTGTGTGTAACACAATCTACGAATAGTATTGTGTATACTTCAAGCTAATACAGTGTGGCATATAGCGCAAGATAATCTTGTTGTAGTATTAAACACATGACATCAAATAAATTAAAGAGAATACTTATCATAAAATATTGGGTTGTTATATTCTACCCCCCTTAAAATGAATTCCCCCTCGAAATTCGTCGGGGTTATAAATAGTTTACTATTCATAGAAACCCACATCGTAAAAAGCAATACTGAAACTTAATTTTAATAACTAAAGTATGAAATGTAACGATTACCCAAAGTAACTCATCACTGGGTTTTCATATAGGAGAACATTGGTGAAAATATGGATATGGAAGAAAAATCTAACCATAAAGTTCTGATGGAGAGTGGTAGAGAACATGGCTATAAAAAATCCCTCAATCACAAAGCCATAAATTTGTGATGATCTAAGGTACCATCTGATTCATCGGATATAAGAGCACTAGGAAAACATTTTTGGTTTTCAATATCATCTCCCTAAAGTTGAAAATTTTGACTTAAAAGAAATAATTGCTTGATTTTGGTAAAATCTCACTATTGTTCGTGCTTTGAACAATTTCCACTTCAACTCTTAAAGAAATGAAGTTGAATTTGTTATTCGTGAAGTGTTAACAGATCATGTGATAGAATGATGGGTCATTCCATTTGTTTCAAACAAAATGTTAGCAAAAGTTATCAAATATACATAAGTCCATCTATGGTAAGATTAATCATATATGGTTCCTAAAATGGACTTATACTTCATATATCATACTGCTTAATATAATAAAACTGGTTTCTACTAAACAGGGACTTCATGTAGGCCAGTGGTAGGCGATAAAGGTCAGTCGCACTTTAGTTGTGGGTTCGATTCCCACAGCCTTTTCCGACGCGATGGGATGTCGCACGTCCTGTAGGTTTTCCTTTTTCTAAAACTACATTAGTATAACATCCCATCAATAATATCAAAAAAACTTCTATCCTTAAACAATACTAACTTATGACCAACATAATTCATTTCAATCTTTAGGCTTATCCATAATACTGCAGTCCACTCTCATATTGTAGTGAAAACGATTACCAGATATTTCATATAACAAGCATTTTAATACCATCATTGATCCCCATATATCATAAGATATGTCTTGTTGGTCACATTCCAAACATTCGAAGGCCTTCCTCATGTATTATCTTGAAAAAATGATTACCCATTAAACCTTAGTGAAAACAAGAATGCAGTTAAAAGTTAACATTTTCCACATACCAAAATCCTCAAAATTATATATACTCAAACCATGATATTACTTATTCCTTACATAAATCATGAGCTCATGAATACTGTCAAACATTTCATTTTCTCCTTATCCATTCATTATGTGCATATCATCTGCTTTCCAAAATATTTGAATCAGTTTTCATGGTTACTGGTACCATAAAATTATTGAAATCTACAATAGACTAATACAAAAATATTCTAATACACCATAAAAGTACCTCAACAACATTATTCTTGAATACCAATACATAAAAACTTCAATCCATCCTCATCAATGATTGTCCTGGAATAAGTCCTTCCTTGATTTAGAAGTAAATTTTTAGGTCAGGGCATTGAGTTGGGTAATGCCCTTGTTCTCCTCAAATAAGACATTGAACTCCATAACAGTCTGTCACTCTATGTCCATTTTCTCCACACAGATAACATCCATCCCTCCATTTGAGGTATTCCTCAAGTTTCTTCTTCCCTTCTTTAGAAATCTCAATCTTCCTTTTTTTATGCTCCTCAACATGCGAACATTCATAAAATCCTATCTTCCTCTTATTTGATGAATTAGGCATACCACTAAATTTCACCTTGTTAATCATATATCGCGATGACTGATTTGGCCTAATCACAGTATCTTTCTTTCTAGGCATTACGCAATTTTGTTTCTCATAGTCACCAATTTTTCCATTGGTTTCAATGTTAACCGAATTCCTTCTGGTTCCCTCCATTGACTAAAACACAAAAAGAATTATATGAGAGGAAAAATCATACAAGGAAAATAACATAATCAAGGGCGAGTACCTTCAACATCTAACATCCTAGGTTTAATTCTAATATCATTACCATTATTCTAGGACTATAAACTATACTTATACTTAACCTTAGGGACATCCCTAGACATACCTTAAAAATATCTCTAGGGATCTCACTAAAGTTCTCGCATCCTAGTTTCCAAAGGTTGACTAAACCTTTCCCCTGATACCAACTGTAGAGACCCGAATCTTGACATACATAGACATTACAATACTTTTTCAGAATACTTAGTACATAACAAAAACAGACACACAAGGACCATAATAGTTTAGTGTCTTTGGAAACATGGAATGTAATCTTCTAATCGTGGTGAAAGATCTTCAACGTCTCCCATAAAGATCTTCCCATTTTTGTTTCCTTACCTAAAATCATTCTTTTAATCCTGGGGGAAAATAAAACATAAAAAGGGTGAGCTCAAATGCTCAGTAAGGGTAAGCATGGATAAAATAAAACATACCATATACATTTGAACTTAAAAAAACATGAACATTAAAAATCTTGAGCAACGACATAAAACATGGAAGTACATAAGGCATAGATCATAATGGAACATAAATCATGATAAAATAGCATGGGAATAAAACATGTAATTGTGGCATCCATTAATCACATTTAATGATTTCCATAGTAGCCAAGGTATTGCTGCCAAGACCATCTTAGTCGACAAAGTCCCTTTCTGAATCGAGTTCACTCCTCATTCCTGTCATGTAATACTAAACCGGATTAACTTACCATTCCACCCATGTCTATCTTATGAGATATAATATCTTTACCCAATGCATTGGAGGGAGATATAGGTCCCACCCATCTCATAATGTAATCATTCTTACCTGTGCCACAAAAAAAACATACATCATTCATAATAACCAAACGAATAAAATGGGTTTCATAAACATCATCCCATCATAACATAATCCATATAAAAGAAATGGATATCATTTCATAATAAGAAAAGTGAAACCATGTAAATCATAGAGACATTGTACTTAAAACACACACATATGAAATAATTTCATTTTAGATGGAAAATGGTTTTGATAAAACACTTGAAATGAATTCTTGAGGAAAATAACCTTTCTTCTTTAAAATCATTTTCTTTTCACAAAATGTCATGCATTTTTAAAAGAAAAGGATTTTCTTGAAAATAGTCATGAAATATTTTTGAGGACACTTCATGAAAATCAAGCTTTATAAAACCTTAAAAATCCGTTCGTGCCGTATAAGTTAAAAAAACATTCTTCTTGAACTTTTTCTGGAAAATTCAAAAAGTACCTCGTACGAAAAATGACAAAAGATTCATTTCATATCCTTTACTAAAAAATCACCAAAGGGTAAAATTGGATTTAAAAAATTTTAGGTGTATGGAAACAATATTACATATTGAGGGAAAAGGGATGTGGATGATAAAATGCACCCCAGTAAATACCAAAGTATAAACAATCTCAGATAAAAATGAGATTGTGATATTTTCCATTACCTTAAGTCCGATTTGCTTCATAAGTGTCCGAACCTCCTGTATAATGATTTAAATAGTGTTATTGACTTATTACAGAATCATATTCATTGTTATGATATCATATATGGTTCACTTATGACTTTATATTACCCGTTCTTTTGTAAATTCCATGTTAAAGAGCGTTTTGGGTAAAATCGTTTCATTTGTCATCCGCGTTTTGACTTGTAATTATTCATATGATTACATAGATCATGATTTCTTAATTCCCGAATATAAAACATGATTTAAATATAATATATATTCAGAATATACATATATATAATAGATCGATAAATGGAAAGAAATACACCGTTCATGGAGACGGTAGGCCGTACGTACGCATGAACGTTGTTTTCGTTTCCTCATTGAATTGAATGGAATTAATTGGATGACATACATATATATATACATACATAAATCCATTATCCTTATTATTTCATATATTTCATTATTAATTATTATATATACATTATAATTATTTCTGAATGGTTAATCATTGAGAATGAATCTCATCGCGTCGTGGAGACGGTATTCCGTACGTACGCATGAGCGATGATATCGTTCCCATGATCATGGAATTTTATTGGAGTGTATGTATACTATTATAGAATCAATATAACTTTACAATAATCATATATAGTTATTATTTACACCATTATACCCATCCAAGTAAGGTGGTGGTGGAAAATAGATTACACCACGGCGTGGATATGGTATTTCATACGTACACACACGCGGTGATTTCGTTTTCCGTAGGATGGATAGATGGTGAAATTGGGTTGTTTAATACTTATCATAACATATAAATATATGAGTGATACTGATGTTATTACTTCATAATGAAACAACCTAAGAAGAATAAGTGGAAGAAGAAATAAAGTTGAAAGAATCGGTAACGGACATTACCTCTTCTTTGAAGCGTCTCTTTGAGACCTCCTCTTAGGGCACTAAAATTGGTCTTTGAATAAGACTAAGACCTCTAGGATGTTTCTAGGCAAGTATAGAAGAGAATTTTTCAGGGTTTTGCTGATATTGAAGGCTAAAATTGGTGTGATGAGGAGAGGGAGGAGGTGCCCTTTTATAAGGGAGGAGAGTGGCACCTTTGGAATTCTTAAAAATATTAATTTATAATAATATAACCCCACTTAAAACCACTAAAAATGACTCATATTAGAAGATTAGAAGATATAAGGTTTTAATCTCATCAACCAATCAAATTTATACATGTTTTGAGCTTATTTTAAACCTTATCATTTTGATTTATCCTTATTTAATCTATTTAAGTTTATTTGTGGTAATAAAATTCTAAATTTTAAATGGTTATAAATAATCACTTATGTGTTTTTAATTTTACATAATTGGATACTTTATGAAATTTTAGACTATATAAATTTCAATTTATAATTTTTAAATATTTTTTTGATTTTAATCAATTTAATAATATGTTATTTTTATAAAATAACAATAGTGTCAATTTTGACACTATTCATTTATTTGAATTTAAATAAAATCTAAACAGAAGATATATTCGAAATAAAATATTTAATAGAGTTATAAAAGGTCATATGTATCTATAAAATTAGTGTATCACATTAAATAGTTCATATAATATTTATTTTATTATTTTTAAAACCATTTATTTGATTTATCTCTTAATAAAATAAATACTACAACATTTTTGTATAATTATTTAATATACTTATTTATTTCATAAAAATTAAAAATAAAATCCTATGATAAAGATAAATATATTACCTTTCACAATAATACTTTTACACTAATTTAACAACTTAAAATAACAATATTTAAATTGTTATATTTATTAAATTATGAAGGTGACAACTTTGGCATCATTTAAAATAAAATAATATAAGTGTCATAATCACTTTTATAAGGCTCAAAATGGTCAAATATTATATAATTGGATGATAATGGTTTAAATTTACATGACCAATAAGTTTTGGTCAGGGTTTTGTGCATTTTAGGGTCACTATTAGTTTAATATAACTATATTCTTGATTTTTCACTAGATAAACAATTTCTGCATCACTATTGTGTCATAATTAATGATAATTATTTAATCCCTAAAAATTATAAATAAATTCATATGATGTAGATAATTTTATTAGGTTTCTTTAGACTACTCATGTTTGATGTTTCATGAAGTTTATAACTAAATTAAAATTATTATACTTATAAGATTTAAGAGAGTGACATGTTGTCACTTTCTTTGGTTTTAATAATAATTAAATTTTTTTCATGGAACAAAGTCCATTAAATGATTCTAATCCGACCCTTATGTGATATGGGTCGACATTTAGTCATCCAATATAATTTTTTCATTTGTTAGGGTAATTTTATAATATTATATTTACCCTTAATTACCTGATTTACCTTTAACTATGGTAAATAAAATTTACTATAGTTACTATTCATAATTCACAAAAATAAAAAGTAGCCTATTAACATAATTTGTACCCACTGATTCCAAATATGGAATCCATTTTTCGAAATTCAATACACAAAAGTTGCAGAAATTAAATTAAAATTAATCCCGTTGTCGAAAGAAAACGGGTTTTTATTTAAAACATTGCAAAAGATTCAATTGATTTAACCTACGAATTCAAGGTAAAATCAATGCTAATGACATACATTATATTAAATAGTAGAAATATATTATATTTATACATTAAAACCATTCAATATTATAAATTAACCATATAAATTATTACGATGAAAAAAGTTGTTTTTAATTAAAATATAGCATGTTTTTACTATTCATTAAAATATGAAAGTTATCATAAAAATATCAAAACATTATCCAATGTAAATTTTTATATCCTGATTCAAAACAAGAAGTTTATTTTGTAAAATTGAACTTATAATCAATTCAAAAACTATATTTAAAGTGGGTGCGCCATCAAAAGGCACCAAAAATGCATTTTTTGAAAAATACTTATTTTACCCAAAAAAATTATTTTGTTCACATACCATGTTATAGAAAATTTGTAAGATGAAATAATAATTTTTTAACATTCAAAATTTAGTTAATAATATTCATAAAGGCTAGTTCGTAATAATATTATAACCATGTATCATTGTTTAGTGAAACCTGATATTGCGTACAACACACACTATCGAGGAAGGTCGCGATTACGTGTAATGAAAGCCAAGTCAGGGTTGCGTGTTGTGAAAGAATCATTCATTGTTTCGTATAACATAATCCAACCATATTTCATTTTTACATTGAATATATATATATATATATACACTCAATGTTGCATAGAATGACTATTATAAAATGAACTTGAAATTGTGTGTATCACAATCTAAGAATAGTGTTGTGTATACTTCAAGCTAATACAGTGTGGCATATAGCACAAGATAATCTTGTTGTAGCATAAAACACATGACATTAAATAAATTAAAGAGAATACTTATCATAAAATATCGGGTTGTTACAGGTAGCTTACTATTGGTAGAAATTTCCTCTGCTTTTCAAATATTTCAATATTTCCCCTAATTTTCATGAAGTTATCAATTTTTTCATGAACCTCCCTATCTTTATGAAGCTTTAGGGAAATTTTTTCATGAGTGAATCTTATGATAGTGGGGTAACATAACATATTTCTTTAACACTCATCCATCTTTCAGAAATATCCACCCTTCAGACAACACCAAAATTTGGAAATGCACCATACCTTCATGAAACCCCAAAACTTCATGAATTCCTTGAATTTTTTATATTTTTATGAGTCATCATTAGAAACCCAAATTTCAAGAAGACTGATTCATCCTACAAATTTTAGACGCTAATATTTTGGAAAACTATGTTAAAAGACACCACCTAGTATATGAAAATACTTTTTCCACTTCCAAAACAACCATTTTATTTTTGTGGACCTTTTTTAAAATACCTTTTCAACAATCAAGTTGTAAATCTACAACTGACCTACTTTTAAACAAATAAAATCAACATAAAAACATTGCAATGTAACCTTGAGTGATTTATTCCCAAAAAATACTAATTATTTAAAATAACTATGAGCTTGAGTTATATTTCAAATTTCAAATTTTGATATTTATATAGTTAATTTTATTTATTTTAAATTGACTTTGTTTAATTTCGATATAATGATAGGAGTGGGAGGGAGAATTTTATGTGGAAATTATAAAATATATTTATATGGTCCACTGGGTATTGAGTGGTAAGGTACCAGGTACCCAGTAAAGGAGGTAGTGATATAGGATCCTCTAGTCCAACCACTGGGTAGATGGTGGCTAGTCACCACGGGGCTGGTGGCCACTCAGTAGCTGAGGGTTAGGAACTAGATACCTAGTAGGATTCCGGGTAGTTTTTTTACACAAAAATATTTGTTCAGTTTGTAGCCCTATGGTTGGGATTAAATTTATTCTTTTACATTTACAAAGTATCATTTAAAAGAAAATACCGCTCTAAATTCTTAAGGAAATTATTCCTTCAATTCATAGTGGAATTGTGATTTTTAAATGGAGTTGCACTCATATCGGTAAAAATATATAGAAATACATATCTATTTGGATGAAGGCAAAAATATTTAATTAATTTTAGACTCTAAACATTATCTATTCTTTTAGTTTAAGAAAATTATATATTTTCTATGTTATAGGAAGTGTTGAGCCTCTGTACTTGGTGTGATTCGTTTTATAAGTGTGAGGTTGGTGTCTTATTTCATTATTTGGCATTTAATTGAGTGGTTATATATGAAATATTAAATTCTATTATGATTTTATGTAATGTGTGAAATTATTTTCATGATAACTATGTTTGATTAATTGTTAATAATTTAATATGAATTGTTAACTATTAAATGAATTTTTATTATGTGAATTAGAGATGGAAATGAGAGATGACATGTAAAAAATGTTGGCTAAATGTTGGAAATATTGGATAAAATCATTATTTTTATATATTCATTAAATGTTAATTATGGAATTTATTTTAGTTGAAATTGGTTCTTTGGTGTTGTTCACTTGTGTTAAGATGTGGTTTGATGAATCATTAATTCATATTATTGTTATATAATTGGAATGAATTCATATGAATTGATTGATTGGTATTAGTGGTGTTTATATTGGTTCCTATTTCTAGAATTATAGTTTTCTAATGTGATAATGGATATGGATTGAGTAAAAATCATTCAAATGAGTTAGTGAAATAAGAAAATGGGTTTTTTAGAATTTAAAATGATGTTTGTGTGTCATAAGATAAATTATAATTATTTTAAATTAAATTTTTATTAGTATAATAACGTAATAAAATGGATAATACATGGTTAATAGTGATTATTGAGAAAATATTGATTTATTGGGTCAGAATAAAGGACATTAAATGAGATGAGCTAGATTAAATTTTTATATTAATGTATATAATTAATGTTTAGGATTCAGTTGTTAATGTTAATTATTCTATAACAAATTAAATATTTATATAATGAAACTATGGGATCATAGATATTTTCATATTCAAAAATTTAATTTTTTTTGGGAATTATAGTGTAGAGCCTCAGACTGGATTAGGTTCCACTAAGAGGGGTGAATCAGTTGTACACTCATTTTATGAATTCTTTTGAATTAAAATTCAATTACTTGAACTTGTTAATATTCCTGATCCACTCAGTTATATCTCATTGTCTCACCTTATATGAATGAAAGATATGAGATTTCATAGTACACATTATTTACATGGTTTGGTATAAATACATACTCCTTCTAATGACATTTATACCCCCAACATGGATTCTCAACTATAATCTTATTATTAATTACAACAGTTTAGGAATCTCTTAGTTATACACCCAACCTGGTAATTGATCCCCCAATTTATTTTGGTTATCCCCACCCAATAATCCAACTCTTCTTCTATGGTTGGTTATACCCCCCAACCATATTCTCATAATCAAACCTCCAATTGAGATACTTCTACTTCCAACATCAACTCAAAGACTAACTATACTCCTGGATCCAATTGAAATACTTCTTCTTTTATTCAATGAATTATACACTGTATATTGATCTTTTTACCTTCCTCCAAAATATTTTTGAGTCTCACTTGATCATGTGCACTTCAAGTAACTTCAACAGCCACCTCAAGACTATCATCCTTTCTCTATTAAATTAGATTTCATTTGTTTAATTAGTTTACTTAGTGAAACTATTAAAGGTTACTTCTTTCTTCATTAGATTAAATTTCAGCCTTAAAATAAGTTTACAAGGGGTTCGCATATTCTCTTTAGTATTTTATGCAAGATAGAACATGCAAAATATCATTGTGTTCTCTTATTGAGTTCTCAATTAAATATTAACTCGAGATCGTGTCTTCTTAAAAACCCATAAAATATTATATATTGATTTATTATTTTTTGTGAATATTTACTATTTATTTTTGGATATATCAATGGTGGTGCATGTGTTTAATGATCACATGCATGTGCTCATTTATCATGCAAGAACATAGAAATGTATGGAATTCCAGGTACTCTAATTTATTCTTAGTTTCATTGTGCACACACACTATCTTTTTATGTTCAATTCCTCTTGGTTGTTTAAGTTATTATGAAATCACATGTTCATGAACATACCCAAATACATGAATGGATTGTTCATTGTCTTCTTTGTTTAACTGAGTACGTGGACATCTCAATCATATATATTATATCACTCTAACTTCACACTAACATTAATATAGTTTTCATGTGATCATGAATACATGAATTGAATCTCATGTAAGAAAATATCTTACTGATAGATCACTACCTCCATGTTCTATCCTTTCCTTCAAGTAGTCCTCAAAAACCAGAATCCTTAATGCAAGCCATTTCCTTTCTCTTGTGTACCTGATATAATATATTCCTATTCTCTGACACCATAATCGGTATGTGGTAAATCATAGAGTTTCACACAAACCTATTTTCAGTGAGACCCCTACGTCTATGATTCACAAGTAATGAGGTTGTGGTTTCTCTTTTACACGTTATTCACATGAGTTATTTATCATTATGCAAGGGTAATCTTCATAAAAACCTTCATGTAAGATAATCGTGGTGCAATGTTTTCTTCCTAAAATGAGAGATACTATCAATATATAAAAAATAATATCCTTGCCATATGTATTGGTATTTATATGTGATTAGATCACCACATTTTCTTCTAATGAACTGACCTGGTTTTTCCATCCAACGTATGCTCGAATCGATCTCCCACTTTCTTAAAGGGAATTCTCGATCCTAATGGGTTTGTAAAAGTTTCAAGAAATCAAGGAAGAACTACTTGGGAATGATTTCACCTTATACATAATATAAAAAGAAATTATCTCAAAATAAATAAAATCCACCATAACCTATCAGTACATCGGATATCCATAATTTAAAAAAATAAATAGAACAATAACCTAATATCAAAACTAGGAAAGAATTAAACAGAGTGAGCAACAAACACATCCCTCACTATCTAAACAACCTATCCTGTAAGGAAAATATTCCATCCTCTAATGGATTTACTTTTATTACTAGTATATATTTCTACCATTCTTCAATATAAATAAATAAAAGACTTAAGTGGGTGTGAGGAAGAAAAGAGAGGGGTGTCCTCTTATAAGTTAGGTGAGTGGCACACTTGAAAATTTCGAAAATAAACGGGGTAGCCACATTTCTCACCTGAAAAAGGGTAAAAATGGATTATTCTAGATAATTATACTTTAAGATATTTGATTATGTACATAAAATATATTTTATTCAAGTTTTAGTTTATTTTAAACCTTATATTTTTATTTTAACCCCTTGTAAATCCATTTTTACCATAACCACTGAAATTATTTGATTATTATTTTCAATATTTGTTTTGGTAAAAAAATATTTTCAATTTTTTAGATAATATAAATTATTATTATTTCAAATATTGAATCCATTTTGAAAAAAATTAAATTCATAGAATATTCATAATGAATTTTTAAACAAAAACCACATAGAGGATGAAAAGATGAGTTTTCAAGAAGTGTATTTTTCAAGAAAAATATTATTTTATATTAACTCTATAAAAAATAATAATCACTGTATGAATATATATTAATATTTAAGGATATATTGTATTAAAATTTTATTAAATATATTTTTCATTAAGTATTATGGTAATTAATTAAAATGTGGACAAATTATGCATTTTAAAATAGATTTTAGAAAAATATCATTTTTAAACCCAGAAAACAATCGTATACTACAAATCCATATAAATTTGATTAAAAGGTAATTATGTGGATTAAATATAAAAAAAATAATTCTTATATTACTTTTAAAAAAATCAAAATATATTATTACAATTAAAATATTTTAATTCATGAAAATAATTAGTTTAAAAAATCGATATTTTTCCTATTAAATGAAAGATCAGTATTTTCCAAAAAATATCAATCATTAAACATTATAAAAATTTTATATGAGGATTTAAAAAATTATATTCATATTTTCAAATTTAAATTCTAAAATTTAGGAATTATACTTTTAAATAAAACCTTATAAGAAAAGGGTTTAGTTAAAACTATTTTCTTTTTTATTTAAAAATTACATAATATTTTTATAAGGAATATAACTATAAAATTCATATTAACAAATTATAAAATTATTCATTATATAATTTTCTAGGTTTTTATATTCTTTAAAATTTTATATATTTCATCCTCTCAATTGTATTCAATTATTAAACAAGTGGTGATATATTCACCTCATCGCATTTTCTAATTCCCATGTTGCCACTTTAACCATATTGTTTGTTCATAAAACCTTATCCCTGCAAATCACCTTATTACACAAACATTTCTCTATATATTCCACAATATGAACGAGATATTATTCTTAAGAAATATTTTTTTCCAATTAAACTACATCAGTGCTAAAAATATGAAATGAATCTGGCACATATTTTCTTAACATAAAAACATAAAATACATTATATACCTAATAGAAACTTTGAAGAAAATCCCATCAGTAGGAATCTGTTCCAAATTTTTCTAGGATTTTCTAATATTGAATGAACCATGGACTTATATTTCCTTTTTTTACCATAACACATAAAACTTATCGATGGAGATACATTGATAAACTCATGGTCACCAAATTCGAAAGAAATATCTTTCCTCCTGATGTTCTCATAACCTTTTTGCATGTGATGGGATGTCCTTATATTTTCTAAATAAAATACACGTTCTCAACCATTTCCTATACCAACTCTGATCCCATCAACATCTTTTCTCTCACATCATCCCAAAAATCTATCTTATGACACCATTTTCTATATATTTCTTATAATGCTTCTAGATATATACTAGATTGAAAACTATTATTATAATAATACACAACCAAATAAATATGATAATACCAAACTCCCTAATAATACATTACACAAGAACAAGTCACATCTTCTAGAGTATAAATTATTCAATTAGAATATCCCTCAGATTGAGGATGAAAAGTTTTATTGAAATTTAATTCAAGAACTAATTAATTCTACTATCCTTTACAAAAAATAGAAGGAAACCTCAGATAATGGTTTAATAAAATGTAGAAAGTAACTCCATGTAACCAGACTATATCTTTTAGATATATTCAAGAATGTTGATTAAAACAAATTATATATCAAATTTAAAGGAAATGTGTTGATTTAGTTAATCAATAAACAATAACCTAAATTGATTTATTACCTTGAGAAGTATTTGGATATTCTACCATTAAATCCATTGATATATTTTCCCATTTACACTTTGGCACTATAAAAGTTTGATAAATTCCCTTCAGTAATCATTATTATAGTTTAACCTATTAAAATTTCAAGCACTTCATTGTGAATTTAATAATATCTCTTTTCATTCCATCCTACTAGTAATTCTCTCAAATATTTGTGTACATCATAGTGTTTTCTAGATGAATAGAAAACAAAAAACTGTAAGCTACACTTAACAACTCTTTCTTCAAATAGGAATCACAAGGCACACATAATCAATTTTGAAGTCATAAAATACCCTCTTCATCAATATTAAGATCTTGAAAATTACTATTCTTAATGGATTCTACATTTTCCTGCAAATATTTTTCCTCCTTTTAATAATTCATAATTATTTATAAAACAAATACCAAAACTGAAACATGAAACAAAATATTAGATCTCCCTGTATCCACAAATTCTACGAAAAAATTTATCAAATCATTAACCAAAGGGTCACCTTCCAAATGTAACATGTTTAATGTATATTTTTTTGAATCAATGCATCATGCACTTTTTTTAGTTTCTATGTAGTTAATGAATCATGCAATCATAATCCTTGATCAGTTCTAGTCATATAATTTGTTTCATGTTTAATTATTTATGATTGAATATATACTTAAAACTTTTTTTATCTTTATATATATATGACACTTGACTATATAAAGATGATTCCATAAAATTTTTAAATAAAAACCCACACCAAAAAATTACAAATCATGTTATGATAATTTATCTTGTGATGTTTCAATTTATGTAAAACATTATAAATTACCTAATCTTTCTACATTATGAAAAACCAAATTGCTTTCAAATAAGAATAATTATTGATGAAAATTTATCTACATTTGGAAGGAAGGGAAAAAACTACATCATTCAGAAATCATATTTTTATAACTTGAAAATAATCATCACATTCTTTTTTCGATATGAATTTATCTCCTTTTTGGGATAACATAGTCATTGGTCTGGAAAATTGAGAAATTTTTTCATCAACTCAACAGTAGTGACCCACTAATCCAAGAAAACTAAAAACCTCAATGAAATTTATGGATATTTTCCATTCTTTAGAAACATTTTTAGTATTGTCAACACTTATTCCATCATTAGAAACAATATTTCCTCGAAAATAAGTTAACTTCAACCAAAATTAATAGTTAATAAATTTCTCATATAGTTTCTTTTATTTTAATTTTTTCAAAAGAAATCATTTGGTTCCTTTCATGTTCTAATTTACTTTTATAATATACCAAAATGTAAAAAATAAAAACAACCACAAACCATACTAACAACCCATGAAAACCCCTATTTATATGGATCATAAATATAGTTGTTTCATTCTAGAACCCAAAATCTATAACTACAAACTCATAGTGCCCATATATAGTCTAAAATGAAGTATATGGAATTTCATCCTCTTTTAAATTATGCTGATGGTAATCAAACCTCATGACATCCTTTGTAAAATATTATTCTCATAATAAATTATGAAAAAAATCATCAATATGTGAAAAATGATGCTTTTTATTAACAGTGATGTTATTAAAATCCATATAGTATATGAAAAGTAACATTAAAACATATTTATTTTTAATAAAAAAATAGGATCACCCCATCGTCAGGTTCTAGGTTGAATTAATCCTTTATTTGAAAATTCATATAGTTCCCTTTTCAGTTCTAAAAATTCCACATGATCTATTTCATAAATGGGATTAGAAATTTTCATAGAATCATAACTAATTCAATATTAAACTCCACCACCATATCAAAAATAGCACAAAGAAAGCCATCTAGAAAAAACATCCATCTATTCATTCACTAATAGAACATCCCTATTTTTAATAGTTTATTTATTTTCAATAATATGATCCATGTAACTTTAACTTCCATCTATAATCAATTTTATGCATCTTGAAATGTTATCAAACGAATGAAGGAATTAAATAAAATATTATTACCTCTAAAAATATATTATATCATGATAAAATAAAATAAAATCCATACCCAAAATGATATCAAACACTATTAAGTCCTTTTCAAAAATATATTTAGGAAAGACCTTCTCACTAATAAAAACAAGAAGATTCATATAAATCTTTGTTTCATTAATACTTCTAACCAGACCTTTCACCAAATGTTATATCTTAGTTTTATGATGTGATATTCCCAATTTACTTGAAAAATTATCAAAAAAGAATTAATGAAAAGATCCAATGTAAATAAGGGTATTTGAATTATTTAAATATACAGGTAACATATCTTTCACCACTTCATTTGATGTCCTAACATCAACTGTAGTAGTATAAAAAGATTATTCAACACCCTTTTTCCCCAAATCATGATGATTTCCAGTTTGAGTTACTAGCTTTGACCACACTTTATCATAATGACACAAATCATTAAAACTAAAGTACGTCACCATTGGATGGATATCAATTACCCCATTATTTAATTATTAAGGATATTTTCCTTACAATCATGGACTATATGGCTAAACATTCAACATCATTAACACTTCTATGATTTCATAATACATTAGCTAGTGAGCTATTTACCACACAAAGCTGTTGATGAGAAATTCATTTTCTTACCTCCATATTTCTTTATTGTATGTTTCTCCTTTTCCTTCCCTTTAGACTATTTCATACTTTCATCATCACGAGGCAGATAAGTTTTAGAAAACCCCACTCAACATTCTCAGCATAATGAACAACTTTCTTATAGATTTTACATTCTCATGTGTCCAAATATCTTCATGTACTTGGTTTTAATACTCATTAAATTATATCAATTTTACTATTAATATCCCAAAAAAACCTAGTATGTACATAGCCAGTCTTTCAAAATTTTCTTCATATGTTTCCAAAATATATTCATCTTTTTTACCTCAATTAATAGAAAATTTTTCCATATAGAGTCATACAAGCTTTTGGAAATATTTCTCATGGAAAATATCCTTAAAATTTTCTCCTTCCATGGTATCATGATCTTATTTTTCCCTAGTATTATTAACCAAAAACCACTTTTAATCAGCTTCACCTTTAAAATGATAAATATAAAGAGTTACATTTTGAACATCCCATGACTTGAAATATAAGTGATAGGTCATTGATCCATTATTCAACTACCACATGGTCAGATAATCCACTGAACAATGGGATATTTTTTTCATGAAATTCTTCACAATATACATGTTTTTTCCTAGTATATATGTTCCCTTTATTGTATGGATAATGCCTCCATTTATAGATTGTTTAAACTAATCCAATAATGCAAATGATTTTTTATACCAATTCCAACCATATAAAGATGCTAATTTAGAAGAATTGTTTCGTTATGTTGCCTTCCAACTACAGTTTCTCTATTTCCTCTGTGGAAAAACATTATGATAAGACATTTTTTAAATAGAGAAACATGATAATATTAAAATTATATATTATTATAACATATCCATCATGTAAAATATTTTAAGGGAATGATATTTACATAATCCTAACCACTAAAGTTATCTAAATTGTCCTCTGATACAAACTATAAGTAAATATCACTAAACATTACATATGCCACAACCCCCTCCCCCCAAAGTGTGCCCCTCCAAGGCCGACAATACGAGAAGGGAGATAATGACCCCCCCCCCCCCCCCCCCCCCGAGTCCCACCTCTAGTAGGCCCAGGGTTGGTGACTAGCACCGAGGGTATAATAAACACACATATGGGAGGCATTTCCCTCTAAAAGAACACATGTGAAAGAAGGTGATAAGACAAACACCAACCAACTCCATGTCATAATGCAATATAAAAGAAATCCCAAGTACATATATGTGATTTCATGAAAAACTACATCAACTGGAAGCGGAAAACTGAATATACCCCAAAAGAATGTAAAAATAGCATCAACCACAAAGCTCAAATAGCTCTTGCAACCCCAAGATAATAGTAACCAGCCTGATCTCCAACCTACTCCAAGTGACCTAAAAACAGTTTATATATACATAGGGTGAGTATAACAGTATACTCAATAGGATTATCCCTAGAGCCTCTCATGCAAAAGTAAAGAAATCATGCTAAAGCAATGTTAACAATAAGTGAAACTAACTTTTCACCTAAACATGTATACTATGTTTCTAGCCTCACCATGGATACTCTCAACAAGTATTTCTTACAAGAGTATATAATATAATAAATAATATCAAGGGTACCATGCTATTACTTCCCCACTGGATTGCCACTTTTCCCCAATGTCTCATGTCCTAAGCATCTCTCTCCAAAAAGTCTTGCCCGCTAGCACCTGGGAAAAGCACCACAACATGCACCTCATGCAACAAAATTATCACGTTCACGTAAGAAAATTAACCCCCTAGTTTTTGGGAGCCACCACAGCTCGCATAACTTGTATCATATGTCAGGTATTAATCCTCAAGACATTATAGCCCATACACCGAGTAAGGATAATAAATTCATCATAGCGTATACACGTTACACCTATAGTTATCCATAAGAAACTATAGCAAGAATATATGTGTGTGAATGACCACAAGCCATTAAAACCCTTTACACACATATATGAGAAAAACTAACCGTAGTGCCTACCACCACAAAGAACTTCCAAGAGAAGGGAGTGGGGCCAAAGGGGGTAGTAAGCCATCCATCCTTCCACCGGAATGTTGGGGAAAACACCACCCTAGGGCTCTGAATCCCTAGGTTCCAGTTTCCCTAACTGACAGAGTAGAGTATCATGTAGAAAAATAAAAAATATAGAATATAAAATAGCTCACTACCACACTATGGGCATAAAATAGTCTTAGACTTAACTGCAGCTAACATCTCTCGGACTCTCGGCTGCCACTTCTAAGACTAGGTATCCTATAAGAACACAACCATTTAAAGATCTTTGTTACATTACATCATTCCCATTTTATCAGTTGCACAATATGTTAATTAATTCATTAAACATTAATTAACCATTAACAATTCCACATTATATTTCATTAGCATCACACCAAAAGTCTACTTACCCTTTAAATTGTAACCTCATCATTTCATCCCAGCAAGCTCCAACCACATGGGCTAACCTCATTTATTAAATCATTTATTAACAAAATTATTACTTTCCCATATTCCAAAGAATTCCAAAAAAACATTATATGATACTAAACTCAAGGGGGATCAACTCGGTGAGTTCATGAACTACCTGTCAAGTATTTTCCACATATATAATGAGCAAAGACCCATCCTCCCCCGAGAATCTAAAAACAGAAATCACGTTACATACTCCGTGTTTCTTCACCCCGTTTTGAAGGGAGGGTAAGAAAAAATGTTTCCTTGAGCAGTAGGAAAATTAAAGAGGATAAACATCAAACAAGAATCAGCAAGTATCCAGACATTCACATACAACCCATTTCATCATCCCCGATGTCCTTCCCAAAACCCACATGCATAAACTTATGCATATCTTCACTCTAGACATCAGTTTTTTCCACAACCAATAGGCCTCCATGTCCCCACATATCCCCACAACCATCTATGATCACATCACAACACAAGCAACAACAAAACAAACATAATATCAACTAGGCTCTTAGCCCATAAACAAGAAAGAGGGTAACCCAGAACCCTACAAGGAATTATCTTTTATCAAACAACTAGTTCTTTAATTTATCTTTAATTAACCGATTTATTATTCGTAAGTTTCAACTATGGGAAACCTAAACAGTATGCTATCAAAAATTGATTAAACATTCTTGTTGAATCTATTTGATTAGAATCAAATTACCACAACAATAATCAGATTCATTCGCATGCCTCATTATCTTTATCCAAACAATTATCAATTAATTTTGACTTTACATTCTTTACCAATTTCTGTCAAGAATGAAAATCTAATCAAAGAAAGTATAGATATCACACTATCTAGAAAAAAAGAGGCAATATCATATGATCGGTATAAATTTATTTACCTGGTTCAAATATTTATTATGTCAATTCCATTATGATCCAGTGGAATAAAACATCCTAAACGTACAGTCGCATGTAAAATAAAATAGAAGCAACAAATATCCTACCTCAAATGGTTCTTGACGTTATTTATACAAGAACGATCCACACAAAGGGTTATGATCTCCTCCCCAGGTACAATTGGATCCCCACAATGATGCATAGACACCACCACACTGGTCAACACCAAAGAAATTCCCATTAGGAACATGAAGATAGCATTCTATAAAAAGGGTAAGGATAAACCAAAGGAGCTGAACCCAGAAGAATGACGATAGATCATACCTTATATCATATATTGATCGATACTTCTTTGTTGCATCAAAAATAGAGGAGAACTATTCCAAGGAGGAATGTTTGATCGTATAACTCCTATCGGTAGGAATTTAAGGGCCACGTGTCTCACACCCGAGAATAATAAGGAAGAACTAGGGAGGAAGATATCTTGTCCCTTTAGAAGATTTAACAGAGAAACAGTTTAAGATATGTTGGATTTTCCATTAAAAGTGGATCGCATTAAACCATGCAGTTTTATCATGTAAAAGCATCCCATGCCATATGAATAATTAATATATGATTTATGGCCTTTGAATCGGACATATAGTCTTTAAAACAAGGCTTTAAATGCCTTTTTCATCAAAGGAAACATCCAAGGGGCAATACTCTAGGAATCTGTATACACTGTTCAAAAAATCAAAATTTGGAAAAGTAAATAGAGGCTACCATTGGACCACACCACTCTAGAAACACTATTCATGAATCTAAAAATTTGGTAAAGGAAAAAAAGGCTACCGTTGGACCTCACCGTTCTAGAAACATTGTTCATGAACTCAAAATTTGGCAAAGAAAATAGAGGCTATTGTTCCACTATTCACCTAAGGCCACCGATGACACTGTTCACATAAGGAAACCATTGCATTGTTCACCTAATTCTACTGATGACACTATTCACAAAACAAGAAATTAGGAAAAGTGTTGGGGATAAGTCACCTTGACCTCCCCAAACACCTTAGACACTAGTTTTTTGCAATGCATTGGACCAGATTGGTCTGAGACATTATATCAGATACCACTAAAAACATTCTCTTCCTTGAGAATTCAAAACCAACCTAAAAAGAAACAAAAAATAATTCCTAAAAACCACCCATTGAGATACCTCTCAAAAAATATAATTCCAAAAGAATCAACCAAGGGAATATAATGCATGTGAAACACCTTCTCTTTCGGTCTTGGATCTCTACCTGCTACTCCTTGAAGATCGCATCATTATCTACATCGATCTTTCTCCAATCAATACCATGATATTCATTATGAAGATCACAACGAACCTATTATCAATAGAAAACATCATGTATCTGGATCATATGCGGCGGAAGTGCTACTCGATACGGCACATCTCCAATATAAGCTAACACCTCGGAAGGTCCAACAAACTGGAGAGAAAGCCTACTCCCACGACCAAACCTTCGCTACCCACGATGGGGATTCACCTTCGGAAATAGGTGATCCCCAACATCAAACTCTAAGGGTCTCCTCCTTTGATAGGCATATTATTTATGATGATCTTGCATTGTCTCCATCAACTCATGAAATAGCTGAACCATATTTGTTGTATTCTACACCAGTTCAGGTATGAAAATCGTGGACTCTCTGACCACAGTCTAGCACAATAGATAATGAAAAGCCCGGTCATACAAGTCTTCAAACAACACCATACTGATGGTGGAGTGAAAAATATTTTTGTTAGAGAACTCCACCAAGGGAAAGTGCCTCATCCATGAACCTCCAAAATCTAGGACACAAGATCATAACATGTCTTCATAAGTCTGGATGGTCCACTCTGTCTGACCGTTCATCTGTGGATAAAAATCAGTTTTGGAACATTGTCAAGAACAAAAATCATGTTGGAGACCTCTCCACAACCTATAGGTAAAATGAGGATCTCGTCCAGAAATGATCATCCTTGGGACTCTATGAAGTCTCACCACCTCATCCAGATAATTCCTAGAGAAAAAATCTACTGAGATTGACTCCTTGATTTCTATGAAGTGGGTGATTTTGTTTGACGATCCACTACCACCAAAATAAAGTTATTTTCTCCCTGATCTCGAGGTAAACTTGTAAAAAAGTCCATTGAGATGTCCTTCCACTTCCACAGAGGAACATATAACAGCTAGAGTAGACACCAGGAACATGGTGTTCAGTCTTCACCTTCTGGAAGACCAAACATCTAGACACAAACTCCGCAACTGCATGCTTCATCCCAGGCCACCAAAACTAGCTCCTCAAGGCTTAATAAATCTTTGTCTTGCTTGGATGAACCGCTAATGGAGAGATATGTAACTCTCTGAGAATAGTATCACGCATCGTAAAAGGAACAAATATACTTCCATGATACAACACTCAATGTTGTTCATCCTCATACCAACCATCAAGGGCCTCACCACGAACAACTCGATCTCTCCATACCTCCACCTCTAGATCCCCCAACTAGGACTCTTCCACCTACTGCCCCAGATATGACTGCACCGTCATTTGAAAAAGACAACCTATTCCCCAAACATCTCCCATATCAAAATGTAATTCTAATAGTTCTTCCATTACTCTCCAAGAGTCACTATATTCACACACTACAAAACTACGTGAATTCAGACTCAGTGCATAAGCTACCAAATTCCCCTTTCTAGGTGTATACGACATCTCAAATTCGTATTCCTATAAGAACTCCATCCATAAATGCTATCGTAAGTTCATGTCACACTAGGAGAAAACATACCTCAACTCTTATGATCGGTGACACCACAAAGCGCTCACAAATAAGGTAATGTCTCCACAAATTCAAAGAAAACACCATGGTTGCCAACTCAAGATCATGTTTGGCATAGTAATGCTCATGGGGATGCAACTGCCGATACCCATAAGAAACAACTGATATCTACTACATCGGAATATAGCCTAATCCCATATGCAAAGCATTGTAGAAAACATCAAACTGAACTCCCTCTACTAGAAGGCAAAAAACTAGAGAACTTATTATTTTCTCCCTTAGACACTCCAAACTGCCTAACACTAATCATTCCATATGAATGACTGATATATCAGGGTAAAAGATGTCAGAGGAGTCACAACTTGAGAGAAATTGGCTACAAACCTCTGGTAGTAGCCTGTGAGACCATGGAAACTCCACACCTCTAATATTGCCTTGTGGGATTCCAAAGACACAACTACTTCTATCTTAGATGGATCCATAGCTACTCCGTACTTTGACACAATAGTCCCTACAAAACAAAATTCTCGAGCCCAAAACTCACACTTCGAAAGCTTCTCAAACAACTGATGTTGACAAAGAACTCCCTAAATGACGTGTAGATGCTCAGCATGATCCCCCTCAGATGTAAAGTGTATAAGGATTTCATCAATGAAAACCACCAAAAACATGTCTAGGAACTCACGGAACACAACATTCATCAATCCCATGAACACATATAGAGAATTTGTCATGCCGAATGGAATTACAACGAACTCATAATGCCCACGAAGACAATAGAAAGAAGTCTTATGGATATCCTCATCCTTCACACACATCTGATGAAATCCTGATTGCTAGTCAATCATTGAGAACCAACTTTCTCCCATAATTTGATTGAATAAATCATCAATATATGGAATAGAATAGTGATTCTTAACTGTTAGTTTGTTTAAGCAATGATAATCAACACACAGCCACAAACTGTCATCATCCTTCTTCACGAACAAAACTGGTGCACCTCACGGTGACACACTCAGCCGAACAAAACCACACTACAACAGACCATCATGCGATATATGTTGCTATCATAACTTAGAAGGTCCCATCCTATATAGAGGTGTAGATATAGGAGACGCTCCTGGTTTTAGCTCGATCCCAAACTTGATCTCTTATCTAGGGGTTAATGCTACAACCTCTTCTCGAAAGACATCGGGGTACTCTTCTACGACCCTAGGAAACACCAACTAGTGATTCTATGAAGAACTTAGAATCCGGTCAGCCATTATGGATGATGATGATGGAACCTTCCACTAGCCCATCTGAGGGTCTTGGTTTCCAACAAACACCACTAGCTCTCCATCCTCATATAATAACACAACCTTACTCCTGATGTAATCCACGATATCCTGAACCAAATACAATCAATCCTTGATGAATATGATATCATATGGTTGTATTCGTAAACATAGTAAATATCCCCAAGATTGGTTTTTCCCTAACACTAGCTCGCAGTCTCTACATACATCAAATAATCAAGCTCAGCCTCCAACAGGTGTAGTCAACACCAAGGGAACTAGAAGACTCTCAAACTCATGTCCCAAAGAATGGACAAGGTTTTGTGATATAAAAGAGTGTGTCACTCTGGAATCAAACAAGGAATAAAACCAGATATAAAACTAGAAAATGTTGCCTCAAACAACGTTTGGCTCGCTAGGAGCTAGCAACGCTAAAGCATAAAGCTGACCATGACCTCCTCTACGACCACTTTGACACTAATAAAGACCACCACCACAGTCGTGCTCTTCCCTCTAAGGATGGGGTGTGTCACGTGGTTGTCCTCTGCATGTCCCATCTACCCTCTACTGATCTAATCCTGGTGAAACCTACTACTGCTACCTCTACTGGAACTGCCTCAACAGAGGAACCTAGAGTAGGACACCTGCTGAACGATGCATACTCTAAAATTTTGGGCACTCTTGATGCTGATGACCTCGACCACCATAAGAATAACCAGTGCCTAATCCCTTGGTATAGGCTTGATAGCTTCTTCCCCAGGAGAAACAAGATGCTGAGGGCTGGGACCTACCCCCGGCCTAATGGAAACACTACTACCCTAAAAACTGGGAAACTTGACCCACAACTCTGCTTAATGATAAATCCTAACTACTCCCCTCTCATGATTATTTACTTCTAGACAACACCATATCGATGACCTCTTCCCTCTCTAGTACCTCATTATATGTGTTTATTATAAATGGGGTGACTAGGTGTTGGCTCTCTGAATGCAAAGCCTCCTCAAAATGCCTTGCCCTGGCCTCATCATCGGTAAACAAGTTTAAAGCATATTGTAAATGGTTCCTGAAATGGATTCCAAACACTCGCACACAGGAGCTCCCCTATCGAAGGCTTAGAAGATCTTAGTGACTGGACGCCTTCACGGTTGAAGAAAGAAACTAAACTCTAAACATGTCTCGGAACTCCTCCCATCAGATCATTGACTCCTCACAATCCTAGAGGAACAAGAACCACCATTTCCTCGCTTCTCCATACAAAATCGTCACAACCAAGGACACTCAATGCTCCTTCTGAGCACAGATAAAACCGAATCCTATCTTGACCTCTTCCAAAAAGTCTTCTATGACTACATCTGAAATAGATCCCTCGTACTTCTGCAGGATCTGGCATTGAAACACTCAGAGTGTCCTCCTCCAAGTGTCTTCATCGTCAACCTCTACCCTACGGTGATTTGCTGGCACAAACTATTGGACATAATCTATGCGATCTTGATAAGGATGTCAACCTGGATCCATACCTTTAAAATAAAAAACAGTTAGAGTTCCTCAAATTAGAATGAGGAATACTCAACATTAATTAATTATTTTTTTCTTTTTATTATTTTTATGTTAACCTATACCAAGGTCTACCCATTCAAACAAAGGTACAAGGAAGAATGATGCATGATCCTTTCTTAGTTCTCTGCCATGCAACTAGTATCACATTTTTAGTATCCATTGTAAACATAAAGGTCCCTACATGAGTTCAAAGGGGTCCATAAACAACTATGTCTCATCCAGTATCCAGTGTTTACATCACTTAAAAAACATTACTGACACTTTTTCTCAACCAACCCATGCAACCTCACCTCTTCCTAACACCAAATTCCATCCTATCTCTCAACCTCCCTCAGATACCACTCTGCCACAACCCCCTCCCTAGAATGTGTACCCCTCCCAAACCATCAATGTGAGAGGGGAGATAATGACCCCCGAGTCCCGCCTTCAGTAGGCCCCAGGTTGGGTACTATAACCAATGGTACAGTAAACACACAGATAGGAGGCATTACCCTTTAAGAGAACACATGTGAATGACAGAGATAAGATAGACATCAATCAACTCCAAGTCAGACTTCAATATAAAATAAATCCTAAGTACACATATGTAATGTTAAGAAAAACTACTACATCTGCAAGGAGAAAACTACAGGTACCCAAAAGAATGTGAAAATAACAGCGACCACGAAACCCAAACAGCTCCTGAAACCCCAAGATAGTAGTAACCAGCCTGATCTCCAATCGGATCTAAGTGAACTAAAAAATAGTTTATATATACATATGGTGAGTATAAAAATATACTCAATAGGATCCTCCCCATATAATCTCGTACAAAAGTAAAGAAACCACGCTAAAGCACAGTGAACAACAACTGAAACTAACTCATCACCTAAACAGGTATACTAGATTCCCAACCTCACCATGGATACTCTCACCATGTATTGCATTCAAGATTATATAATATAATAAATAATATCAAGTTTACCCTTTTACTGCTTCCCCCGGTTTTTCCACTTTTCTCCAATATCACACGTCCTAAGCATCTCTCTCCAAAATGGCTTTCCCGCAGACACCAGGGTGAAGCACCACAACATGCACCTCGTGTAACAAATCCCCCATGCCCACGTAATCAAAGTAACCTTGTAGTTTCTTGTATCCACCACATCACATATAACGTGTATCAAATATCGTGTATTAAACCTCAAGCCATTATATCCCATACATCGAGTAAAGATCCTCAAGCCATCCTCACCTATACACATTAGTAGTCCATAGGAAACAATATTCAGAATATATGTGTGTTGATAACCACAAGCCATTATAGCCCTCTACACACATATATGGAGAAAATTAACCGCTATTCATACCTGTAGAAGTAACTACCAAGAGAAAAGAGTAGGGAAAAAGGAGGTAGTCATCCATCCATCCTCCAACCAGAATGTTGGGGAAAACACCCCCAGGGATCAGAATCCCTCGGGTGTTAGTTTCCTTAAATGATTGGGTGGAGTATTATATAGAAACAAAAAAAGTATAGAATATATTATATCCACAACCACACTATGTGCAAAACCTAGTCTTAGACTCAGCATCAGCTAATATCTCTCGGACTCCTGGCTGCCACTTCTAATACTAGGTATCCTATAATCACAAAACCATTTAAAGAGAATCATTACATTACATTATTCCCTTTTTATCAGTTGAACTTTACATTTAATAATTCATTAAACATTAATTAACCATTAACAATTTCACATTATATTTCATTATCATCACACACAAAGTCCATTTTCCCTTTAAATTGTAACCTCACAATTTCATTCCAGCAAGCTCCAACCCCTTGGGTTAACATCATTTATTCAATCATTTATTAACAACATTATTACTTTCCCATATTCCTAATGTAACGCCCCGAACCCAGTTACCCAGAGTCGGTGCATTACTACGTAACATTGAAATGATCGCAAAAGATCAAGTCTCGAAAGACCGATTAGTTTAGTTGCCTTGGAAACACTAGATACATTCATAAATGTTACATTACATCATAAAGTGAAAAACTACAATAACATAGTCTCCATTATCCACACTCATATCCCCTTATGACTATCCCTGCGGGTCATTTATAAAATACTTCTTCACATCCTGGAAAATATTAAAACATTAAAAGGGGTGATCTCAGATGCTCAGTAAGGATAACAATATAGAGGAAGCTTTCATAAATAAACATAAACATTTAAGGCAATGTATAACTAAACAAAATCCTTTTAAACATGAACATAAACATAATATGGAAAACGTAAAATGAAATAATTCCATTTACTTATTCACATGGATATTCTACTGGTCAAATAATCACATGCAATATCAATTACCACTTTTATAATGATGGAATGCATAATGCCAGACTATCATAACCGTATAGCCAAGGCCTCATTCCAAGACTACAAATAATATTTTGTCAAGGCCTCGTGCCAACACACTAGTTTGTCTCATGAGACCTTCCAATGCATCGAGGAGCTATAGCGGGCTCAACCTGTCACTTATTAAGTCCAATGCATTCCTTATTTGAAAAGGTTTAAAATTATCATAAACCATAACATAATCGTATCACATAAAACATGCATAAAAAACATAACATTTCCACATTTAAATCATAAGATATCAATACAACACATTGATATAATAAAAACACTTTCAAAACCATTTTTAATACCAAAATAAAAGAATAGTAAAACATGGTATTTATTTTTCATTTAGAAAAACAATGTCTTATAGAGGAAGCCGAAACTCAAATAATGGTCATGGCGGAGGAGAAGTCGTTTTCGCCATATACGTAAGACAAAACATTCCTTTTGTCTTTTAGTGAAAATTCTTTGTATAAAAATATACCTTTTGAATAAACGTAAAAGTCAAAGGAGTTTATACACCGTATAAAATTAAGTTGTGTATAAAACAATGTATGCCTTAATGAAAGGAGATTGAGACGAAGTCCCTTACAAAGATCATTTTTTTAAAGAAAATAGATCTATTAGGTGTGTTCACTATAAGTACAAATAAAGAATGTTAAAATACAAGATAGGACAGAATAATATCATGACATAATTTTAAAGTAGGAGATTAAGCCAAAGAATGGAAATTGGGTTAAGAAGTTCCCTTACCTCGTGTCCGACTTGACCCGATCGTTCTTTAACATCCTGAATAAAAAACTAGAGTTAATTTATATTTGCTTAAGAACATTTTCCATGTTAATTAATCCATTTATATCACTTATTACCATGTTATGAAAATTATGTAATTAGTTAAGTTAATAATGGTCATTTTGTCGATCTTTGGTACTTGAGTCAAAAAATAAACTTCTTATAATTAAAAGTTGTTCATGTGGTGAAATATCCATTTTATCCAGCATTATATTCATGATTTAGATATCATATATATCATATATATCCAATATATACATTCATTCATAATATTACGTAACATTTAGAGGTAAGAAATGAAATGCACCGTTCATGGAGACGGTAAGCCGTATATACGCATGAACGCTACTTTCATTTCTATTTCATATTTAATGGAATGAAATCATAATGATTTATAGGTATATTATAATTCCAGTATAATATTATATATAATATCCTTTAATCCATCGTTTATACATCCCACACATGGAATTAACGATTCAAATCACTTTGAGGGGGCGGTAGTCCGCACTTCCTAAAATGAAAATATTGCGTTTACCCATAATGGAAACCATAAAGGTATGCCATAAATGAAAAATACATAATATTAAGTAAAACATAAACATATTATATATCATATATAAATATAGTTAAATCTTAATAGCCACCTTTGAAGGTGTTATATGAGTGTTGAACAATCATCGTTTCGTGAGGCAGAAATTCGCCACCCACATAAACAATATGTTCCTTCACCATTAGATGTAGGTCTGTGTAAGGGTAGCTCTAATAATTCTTATAACAACATCCTAGTATATTGAAGATACTGGTGTTGTCACAAAAGAAAGGAATAAAAATAGTTGAAGGGGTTGGAGAAGCAAAATAAAACAAAATAACATAAGAGAAGACATTACCTTAAAATCATGTAACTCTTTTTGATTTGAGCCAAAGACTTCCTTGGGAAGAATTATGCCCAAATTGAGGCTTCTAGGTGTAATATAGGGAATTTGAGAGAGTATTTGGGCAGTGTTTGGCCGAGAAAAATGGCCTGAAGGTGTGAATAAGGTGGTAGTGGTGGGGGCCTTTTATAAGAGGAGTGGAGGGGCACTCTTGGAAACTCATGAAATGTTACATTATTATGAAATGATTTTTGGATTTCAAAGGTCCCACAATTATATATTTCTAGGATAAGTTGATAAGGGTTAGAAATATACCCATCCAATAAGTTTTTGATAAGTGTATGTTTTAGATTTTACATTATCGTTTCATTTTATTTAAATCGTTAAATTAATGAGGTAATCGCTGCATCATCATGGTGTCATAATAAGTTAAATTATTTAATGTCTAAAAATTATAAAAAAATATATCATGATGTAGGAAATCTTTTTAGATTTATAATTAATATTTATAGTCAAAAATATGACATGTATAACCTTATTTAAAAAAAATTAGTAAAACAACTCATGTTTGTGACATTTTTATTTTAACATTAAATAAAAAGTTTTTAATGTCATTTTCCTACCAAAGTGGATCCATGGGGTCCCCAAGTTGACCCATGGATTGTCTTGGTCGGACATGACTCATCCAATAGGGGTAGGACATGTTTCAAGGTCATTTCATATTATTATAACATTATCTTTACCTTAAATTACACTAATTACCTTTAATCGCGATTAATTATACTTAAAAGTTACTATTCACCAAAAATTATTTTAATCCCACTGAACCACATTTTACTTCCTAATGAAAAACATGTATGTTGGATTTTTTAAAATAAAATCACAGAAGTGGTAATGTTTCATTTAAACAAAAAATCAGTTTTTTAACTACCACTTATTAGTTTCACTATTCATCAAAAATTGAAGTTTTTCAGAATAATGCCAAAATTTCACCCTAAGATACAATTGATATTCCGAATTCAAAAATGATGTCTATTTTAAAAAATTACAAACATATAAGTTGCATTAATTAATTTTATAATTAATTCCCGCTGTCACAACAAATAGCATGTTTTTAAGAAACAATATATATCAAAAGATTGACAATTGTTTATGTCCAATTTAAAAGTGAAATTAATTCTAATGACCACCATTGGATAAAATGGTAAAAATATATTCTAATGAAACTTTAAAACCATAAATAGTATAATTTATCACTAAAAATTATTTTGATTAAAAAGGTTATTTTTAAGTATTTTTTACTATTCATAAAAAATTGGAAGTTCTCAGAAAAATACCAAAAATTCAACATAGGCTAATTTCGATATTCAGAATCCAAAAATGAAGTCAATTTTTAAATATAAAATATATATAATTTCAAAAAGTGGGTATTACTATTCATAATGGCCATTTTGATTGGTCATTGTGTGTTAGAATCTTGAACTTGCATACAATGCAAGCTATTGCATTATTGAAAGAGAAGAGTATCGTGGAAGCTCGGGGTGTTACATTCTCCCCTCCTTCAATAAATTGAAACCTCGCAATTTGACATTTTTCTTTGAAAATAAAAGGTTGAAGATAGGAAATACCTTTGTGGAAAACCCACGTCGAAAATATGGTTAATAAAAATATAAATTTAAAAGATAGAAAGATAAGTACAAAGGTCACCTAAGATAGTCCATACTAGGATTCTATGAAAATATAGATATGGAAGAAAAACAAACCATCAAGGTCTGATGGAGAGTTGTAGAAAATAGGATTAGGAGAAGGTTAACCACAAGAATATCAGAAACTTGTGATTAGTTAAATGGTCATTGAATCCCCAGTTGGAAAAGTTAACCGGAAATGTTTTTGTTTTAAGTTACCTTTTATAAATTTGAGGAATTTATTTAGAAGATTTACTAAGAACGTAAGGGAATATACATACTTGTCATGTAGACTTTAATTATTTAATAAATTTTTACCACAAACCCATCTTTCACTCTAAAATGTAATAGAACTCAAAAATATTCTATTTATCCTAATTGTATAAGGTTCTAAATATTAACACATACCATTTAGATTAGAAAAACTATTTTTTAATAACCAGGGACTTCCTGTAGGCTAGTGGTAGGTAATAAAGGCCTGTCGCACTATATTTGTGGGTTCGATTCCTACAGATTTGTCCGACGCGACGGGTTATCCCCCAACCAAAAGGCTGTCCTTTTTTAAAACTATAGTATTATAATATTCAAAAAATATTATTCAGAAATGTTTTAACCTTAAACAATACTATCAAAGGTCCAACTTAATCCATTCCAACCTTTATAGTTATCCAAAATACTTCTGTCCAACTCATTGTTGAAATTTTATAAGGAAGGTAAACATAATGAAGATCTTTTTTTCCTCGTAACAACATGTGAACACCTTCATCATGTATTCTTTTAAAACACTGAAACATCCTGAATTACCATAAATCCTTATTGATTACATTCATGATCCCTTATTCCTTATATAATACTAGATATACTCCTTCTATCCAAAAATTTATACAAATCATTAATCAGTTTCAAGGAAGTTAATAATATCCAATATAATTTTTCCAAATCAATCATATATTATTCCAAAATCACTATCTCAGTTTCAGAACCATATTATGGTTTATCTTTCTCTCAACCATATATTTTCCGAAAATTTAACCTGCTGTGGAGTCACTTTTCTCGGTTCCACAAAATCCCAAGTCCTTGATGAAATAGTACTGCAGTACAATCTTTATATACTCCATAATTATTATAACCAGTACATCATTGATAGAAAACTCAAATGAAAAAATTCTTTATTAACAACATAAGAACTCTAATCATTCCTCCTCATCTGTGGTAGTATCATAACTTTATTATTATCCAATAACATCATTTAGGGTATACTCTGATGATTTGGACATTGGTTTGTGTTGTGTCCCCACTCCTTGCAGATGAAGCATTGTACATTTGAAAAGTTTGTCTTACCCTTGTAGTCATGCACTTGGTGTCATTTTTCTCCACACTTATAACAAACTCCCATTCCCTTCAGGAAAGTCCCAAGGTGTTTCATCCCACAATTATCACATATTGGAAAAATCTCCTTTTCCCTCTTCCCTTTATCCATCATCCTTTTCTTCTCTTGCTTCCCTTCAAATCCATAGGACTCAGAGAATTATTTACTTATCTTATTAACACATGATACTATTTCTTCATATGTTGAGAATACATGGGAGACTATTTCCCTTCTAAATTTTGGATTAATACCATGAAAGATATGATCCTTCTTACTCTTTGGATCATACGTATTGCTGGAGTTCACAATCCTTCTACTGGGCGCCATTTCTATACAACGGCATAAACTAGGTCAGTTTATGAATTAAAATACATAATTCCATACTTGTAAAACACTTAACATAAATTGAACTATTTATGGATATAATCCATAATCATAAAATTGTTTTTTTATGAAGTATATACTCATAACCGTTCATAGTGGTTTGTAAAGAAAACGAGAATTATCCTAAGCATATCCCCCGGGAGTGTCATAACCAAGAGTACAGCAAGGCCCATTGTCGTGCACCAGTTCCCGTTTGAGTCTATCTCAAAGCGGTGTTTTCAGGTTTTACCCCTAGGTACATCTGTGACAGAGCCGCCTCTACCTGCTCGTATCTAGACAGGGATGTATTGCTCGGAAAACTCATAAAATCTCTATAATACCAAAATTATAGAAAGTTATTCTACACTAATCCTCAAAGTCTATCTTACGGCAATGTGCTCTAATCAGAGTTTATCTAAATCTAGCTTCCAAGGTTAGTACTAAACTGCCTCTGATACCAATTATAACGCCCCGACCCCAGTTACCCAGAGTCGGTGCATTACTGTGTAACATTGGCATTATCACAAAAGATCAAGTCTCGAAAGACCAATTAGTTTAGTAGCCTAGGAAACACTAGATACATTCATAAATGTTACATTACATTATAAAGTGAAAAACCACAATAACAGAGTCACCATTTTCCACACTCATATCCCCTTCTGACTATCCCTACGGGTCATTCATAAAATACTTCTTCACATCCTGGAAAATATTAAAACATTTAAAGGGGTGAGCTCAGATGCTCAGTAAGGATAACAATATAGAGGAAGCTTTCATAAATTGACATAAACATTTAAGGCAATGTATAACTAAAAACAATACTTTTAAACATGAACTTCAATATAATATGTCAAAAGTAAAATGAAATAATGCCATTTACTTATTCACATGGATATTATACTAGTCGAATAATCACATTCAATATCAATAACCACTTTTATAATGATGGAATGTATAATGCCAGACTATCATAACCACATAGCCAAGGCCTTGTTCCAAGACTAAAAATAAGATTTTGTCAAGGCCTTGTTCCAAGACACTAGTTTGTCTCATGAAACCTGCTGATGCATCGAGGAGTTATAGCGGGCTCCACCCATCACTTATTAAGTCCAATGCATTCCTTATATGAAACGGTTTAAAATTATCATAAACCATAACATAATCGTATCACATAAAACAGGCATAAAAACATAAAATTTACACATTTCAATCACAAGATATCAATACAACACATTGATATAATAAAAACACTTTCAAAACCATTTTTAATACCAAAATAAAAGAATAGTAAAACATTGTATTTATTTTTCATTTAAAAAACTATGGCTTGTAGAGGAAGCCGAAACTCAAATAATGGTCACGGCAGCGGAGAATTCTTTGTCGCCGCATACGTAAGACAAAACATTCCTTTTGTCGTTTAGTGAAAATGCTTTGTATAAAAATATACCTTTTGAATAAACGTAAAAGTCAAAGGGGTTTATACACCCTATAAAAGTAAGTTGTGTATAAAACAAAGTATGCCTCAATGAAAGGAGATTGAGACGAAGTCCATTACAAAGATCATTTTTTAAATAAAATAGATCTATTAGGTGTATTCACTATAAGTACACATAAAGAATGTACAAATACAAGATTGGACATAATAATATCATGACATAATTTTAAAGTAGGAGATTAACCCAAAGAACAGAAATTGGGTTAAGAAGTTCCCTTACCTCATGTCCGACTTCACCCGGTCGTTCTTTAACCTCCTGAATAATAAACTAGATTTAATTTATATTTTCTTAAGAACCATTTCCATGTTAATTATTCCTTTTATATCAATTATTACCATGTTATGAACATTATGTAATTAGTTAAGTTAATAATGGTCATTTTGTCGATCTTTGGTACTTGAGTCAAAAAATAAACTTCTTATGATTACAAGTTGTTCATGTGGTGAAATATCCATTATATCCAGAATTATATTCATGATTTAGATATCATATATATCATATATATCAAGTATATACATTCATTCATAATATTACGTAACATTTAGAGGTAAGAAATGAAATGCACCGTTCATGGAGACGGTAAGCCGTACGTACGGATGAATGCTACTTTCATTTCTATTTTGTATTTAATTGAATGAAATCATAATGATATAAAGGTATATTATAATTCCGGTATAATATTATATATAATATAATTTACTAAATCCTATATACATCCCACATATGGGATTAACGATTCAAATCACTTTGAGGGGCGGTAGTCCGCACTTCCTAAAATGAAAATATCACGTTTACCCATAATGGAAACCATAAATTTATGCCATAAATGAAAAATACAGAATATTAAGTAAAACATAAACATATTATATATCATATATTAATATAGTGAAATCTTAATGGCCACCTTTGAATGTGTTATATGAGTGTTGAACAATCATCATTTCGTGAGGCAGAAATTCGCCATCCACAGAAACAATAGGTTCTTTAACCATTAGATGTAGGTGTGTGTAAGTGTAGCTCGAATAATTCTTATAAAAACATCCTAGAATATTGAAGATACTATTGTTGTCACAAAATAAAGGAATAAAAATAGTTTAAGGGGTTGGAAAAGCAAAATAAAACAAAATAACATAAGAGAAGACATTACATTAAAATCAGGTAACTCTTTTTGATTTGAGCCAAAGGCTTCCTTGGAAAGAATTCTGACCAAATTGAGGATTCTAGGTCTAAGAGAGGGAAGGTTAGAGAGTATTTTGGAATAGGTTGGCCGATCCAAATAGATTTAATTTGTGAATAAGTTGGTAGTGGTGGGGGCCTTTTATAAGAGGAGAGGAGGGGCACTCTTGGAAACTCATGAAATGTTACATTATTAGGAAATGATTTTCGGATTTCAAAGGTTCCACAATTATATATTTCTAGGATAAGGTGATAAGGGTTCGAAATATACCCATCCAATAGGTTTTTGACAAGTTTAAGGTTTATATTTTACATTATCATTTCACTTTATTTAAATCGTTAAATTAATGAGGTAATCGCTGCATCATCATGGTGTCATAAAACATTTAAATTATTTAATGTCTAAAAATTATAAAAAAAATAGAATGATGTAGGAAATCTTTTTAGATTTAAAATTAATATTTATAGTCAAAAATATGACTTTTATAACCCCATTTAAAATTTTTTTTAGTAAAACAACTCATGTTTGTGACATTTTTATTTTATCATTAAATAAAAAGTTTTTAATGTAATTTTCCTACCAAAGTGGCTCCATGGGGTCCCCAAGTTGACCCATGGATTGTCTTGGTCGCACATGAATCATCCAATAGGGGTAGGACATGTGTCAAGGTCATTTAATATTATTATAACATTATCTTTACCTTAAATTACACTAATTACATTTAATCGCGATTAATTAAACTTAAAAGTTACTATTTACCAAAAATTATTTTAATCCCATTGAACCACATTTTACTTCCTAATGAAAACCATGTATGTTGGATTTTTTAAAATCAAATCACAGAAGTGGTAATGTTTCATTTAAATGAAAAATCAGTTTTTTAACTACCACTTAGTGGTTACACTATTCATCAAAAATTGAAGTTTTTCAGAATAATGCCAAAATTTCACCCTAAGCTACAATTGATATTCCGAATTAAAAAATGACGTCTATTTTAAAAAATTCCAAAAATATAAGTTGAATTAATTAATTTTATAATTAATTCCCGCTGTCACAACAAATAGCGTGTTTTTAAGAAACAATATATATCAAAAGATTGACAATTGTTTATGTCCAATTTCAAAGTGAAATTAATTCTAATGACCACCATTGGATAAAATGGTAAAAATATATTCTAATTAAACTTTAAAACCACTCAACAGTATAATTTATCACTATAAATTATTTTTATTAAAACATTTTTTTTATGTATTTTTCACTATTCATAAAAAATTGGAAGTTTTCAGAAAAATACCAACAATTCATCATAGGCTAATTTCGATATTCCAAATCCAAAAATGAAATCCATTTTGAAATATAAAATATATATAATTTCAAAAATTTGGTATAACTATTCATAAAGTCCATTTTGATTGGTCGTTGTGTGTTAGAATCTCGAACTTGCGTACAATGCCCGCTATTGCATTATTGAAAGAGAACCGTGTTTGTGGACGCTCGGGGTGTTACACCTAAGAATTATAGAAAAATATTCTAAGATACTAAACACAATGGGGATCCACTCGGTGAGTGGATGAAATACTCGTCAAGTCATTGCCACCTATATAAATAGCATAGACCCATCCTCCCTCGAGAAGCTAGACACGAAAACCACGTGGAATACGATGTGTGTCTTCACCCATTTTTTGGAAGGATGGTAATAAAACTAGATAACATGAGTAGTGGGGAAAGTAAAGATAATAAACAACCAATATGAATCAACAAGCATCCAAACATTCACATCCAACCCGTTTTATATCCCTGGTGTCCTCCCTGATTCCCAAATGCATAAATCAGTGCAGCTTTCCATTCTAGGAATCAACTGTTTCCACAACCAATAGGCCTTCATGCCCTCACATATCAAAAAACCCATCCAGGCTCACATCACAACACAAGCAGCATCCAAAAAACATCATATAAATTGGGCTATTGGCCCTTAACCAAGTGAGAGGGTAACTTAGAACCCTATAAGGAATTTTCTTTTATCAAACAACGAGTTCTTTAATCCATCTTGAATTATCCAATTTATTATTCACAGGTTCCAACTACGAAAATCCTAAATAGTAATCTATCACAAATTGATTAAACCAGCCTGCTGCATCAATTTAATTAGCATGAAATTACAACAACAATAATATGATTCATTCACATGCCTATTTATCTTTATCTAGACAATTATCAATTAATTTCAAATTTATTTTCTTTACCAATTTCCATCAAGAAAAAAAATCTAAACAAAGAAAGCATAGATATCACACTATCTAGAAAAACAAGAGGCAATAACATATAATCGATATCAATTTATATATACGGTTAAAATATTTATTTTCTCAATTATGTTGTGATTTAGTGGGATAAAACATGCTAACTATGTAGTTTCACATAAAATAAATTAGAAGTAATGAATCCCCTACCTCAAATAATTCTTGAAATTCTTTATACGAGAACGCGCCACAAAATAAGTTACGATCTCCTCCCCCTGTGACAACTGTATCCACCCGAGGATGCAGAGACACCACCAAACTAGTCAATATCGAAGCAAATCCAATTAGGAACATGGAGATATCATTCCATAAAAGGGGATAGGAGATACAAAAATAGATGAACCCAAAATAATAACAATAGATCATACCATATATTGAAGAATGATCAATACTACTTGGTTGTGTCAAAAAACGGGGGGAACCATTCCAAGGAGGAATGTTGGATCGTACAACTCCTAGGGGAAGGAATGGGTGGTTCGATCATCTCACACCCTAGAATATGGAGGAAGATCTAGGGAGGAATATATATCATCCCTTTAGAATATTAAACGGAGTAGCAGTTTAAGATGCGCTGGATTTTCCATTAAAAGATAATCGCATTTGGTTTGAACAAGTAAAAGAGTCTTGTGCCTTAGGAATAATTATTGTATGAGTTATTGCCTTTGAAACATCCTTACATTACTTAAAATGAGGCTTTAAATGCATTTTTAGTCAAAGGAAACGTCAAAGGGGAGAAACTGTTGGAAGCTAGACACACTTTTCATGAACTTGAAATTTGGAAATGGAAATACAGGCTACCATTGCACCTCGCCATTCTGGAAAAACTGTTCATGATTCTCAAAATTTGGCAATGGAAAAAAGGAGGCTACCATTGGACCTCACCATTCTAGAAACACTATTTATAAACTCAAAATTTCGCAAAGGAAATATAGGCTAGCGTTGCACTGTTCACCTAAGGCTACCGATGACACTGTTCACATAAGGCTACCATTGCACTGCTCACCTAAGGCTACTAGTGACACTGTTCATAGAAATGGAAATTTGGAATTGTTGGGGATAATCAACTTAACCTCCCGAAACACCTTAGACACCAGATTTTCACCCAGGAATGGACTAGAGAGGTCTGGCCCATTAAAACATAATCGCGAGTTTTATGTTAATAATTCATTATCTTATATTTTAGGATCTTTTCATGTTTAATTTTCTAGAGAATAATCTCATAAATCATACATAAAAAACCATGAAATACAAATTGGACACTTCTGTTCAATATCCATTTTCCCATCATTTAAAACTTCTCTAATAAAATACAATTTATTTTAAGGAAAACACAATATGAATTTCAACTTGACATTATCATTTCCCTTGCACAATAATAAATTTTATGAAAAACATTTTTAAAAAAGTTGGATAACCCCAAAAAGCTTAATAAGAGATATAAAAAAAGAATAAAATTATCAGTCCAGTTAAAAACATAAAAAACTAGGAAAAAACTCTTCTTAAAAAAATAAATTTTATCATAGAAATGGAATTATCATTCCAATAAAAGGGTCAATTATATTACCTTTTGAAAAAATATTATTTAAATGAAACCTCATGATAAAAAATATAAAATTCATGTAGGTTCCATGGCACATAATCCTATATAGCCCTTAAAACCCTTAAAAATTGGGATAACCATACATCTAACTTTTAATATAATTCCCCAGAGAACAAAATCATTACCCAATACATTGTATCATTATCTGGGTGCACCCAAAATATAAGCTATAACATGTTCATCTATTGATATATGTGTAAACCCATCAAATATAATTTCCTATAACTACAACCTGAATAAAACATATTATGTTTTCACTTTTTCATTAAAAAAATGTCTAAAAAAAACATTTAAAATCATATGAAAATCACTTTTGGGTATCAAAATACAATTTTTACTTAAACCACCATTTTCAATACAAAAATATCTTAAAATAGGAAATAGTTTTTTTCTTTGAATAAAACAAGAAATATTTCAAAAAAAATCATGAAATAAAATAATAGTCATGGTGCTGGAAAAAATCTTTATTGTTCTACACTTAAAAAATATTGCATTCATTTTATCATTCATAAAAACAGTCAATATGAAACACATAAAAAGAATACATTTTAAAATATTTGAAAATAATTTAAAAAATAAAAAAAATATTTAAATATTTAAATTCTATATTAAAACTTCATAAAATTAGTTTAAAAACATTGTCATGAAAAAGGAAGAGTTGGATGGAAAATATTAAAATATGATTTTTTTAAGAAATTTCTCTTATCACCATAGAAATATTTGAATCATAATCTACCAGAAAAGAACATTAAATAAAACGTTAAATACCAAGATATTATATAAATTAATTATATAAAATGTCAAAAGTGATTTATATACACCTCATAAAATAATATATGTGAATGACATCAAGATATTCCTAAATGAATGGAAATTGAGATGAAGTCCCTTACCTTGAGTCTAACTCGTCACATACGTTATTCATCTTCATGAATACAAATTTTATGTTAATTATTTAATTGATTAATAACCTTTTTCAAGTTTATAATTACTTTAAATTCATGTATTACCATGTTATATATGAATACCTAATCAGTTGAGCTTATGTTAGATGTTTCGATGATATTTGGGTTGTGTGTGAAAAATGACTTTAGTAGACTGACTATGATCCAAGAGTTTATTAATTGATCATATACAGAATGAAAATTATGAAATAATTATCATTTTTAAACATAAATTATAATTTTAATAAAATCATGAATTGTGATTTTGATAATGAAGTATGTTACAATAATGGAGATGGTAATCCATGCGTATACAGGAGTCACATTTCTTTTTTCAGGGATCATTATAAAAAAAGATAACTGATATTTTATCATTATGGAATGATCATAATGTTATATATACCATATAATTTCATTAAATATACTTATATATATCTTCCATATGGAGTGGTGTTGAAAAGTGATTCACATTTTTTCGTGAAGGTTGTAGTCTACATGTTCACGAATGACATTATCATTTTTCAGTGAGGGAAAAGTTAAGATATAAAATGATATATTATCTTTTAATAATGTTTATTATGTTATTAATAAAATAATTTGTTAATTTATATCAAATAAATTAATTATATTTTCCGTTAATACCTTCCATGTAAAGTGTTTGGGAAAAATGAATCGCATTTCTTCACAATGCAGTAGTCTGTCGTACACAAAAGCGACATAGTTTTATCCCCTAATAAATGAAAATTAAAAAAAATTATAAATGATATAACGAATATATAGGTATAATTATGTTATAAATATCACATATATATATATTTATTATCCATTATCATACCCAACCTTCATAGGTGGTAATGGAAAAATTAATGACATCGGTTCATGAGGCGGTAGTCTTCTATACACATGAATAATGATTTCATAACCCATTTGGTGGAAGTGGAGAGGGATTTAGGTTATTAAATTAAAATAATTAAATATAGATATATTTAATATACTTAGTTAATTATATAATAATTTTTTAACAATAATTAAATGTGGGGGAGTAATAAATAAAATAAAAACCCTCGTTGAATAACATTAACTATTTTTCAGGTAAATTTTATTTGATTTGCACCAAAATGTTTCTTAAGTTGTTTTTATAACCAAAATAATGATTATATGATTATATTAAGTAAGTAGTTAAGTTATATGGGTAGTAATTTTATGAACCAAAAGGTATTAAATGTTTGAATAGGAGACGATAGGGGGGCCTTTTATATGTGAAGTGAGTGGCACAATTGTAATATTTGAAAAAATGGTGTACCCACATTTTTACACATGAAAAAGGGGTCCAAAAAGGATTATTATAGATAATAATACAATATATGGTCAAACTATATGTGTAAAATTGATTTTATAAAAACTTTCAAGTCATTTTAAATCTTATCTTTTTAGTTTAACCCATAGTAAATCCATTTTTACCTTAACTGCGGTAATTAATTTTTATTTTTTTCACAATTAATTTTCGTCCAAAATTAAGTTGAACTTATTTGATACTATAAATTTTTTAGATTCCAAAAATTTAATCCATTTTACAGAATTCAATTCACATAAGTGTAATAAATAAAGGTAAAACAAAACCCGTAGATGCGGTGAAAATATTGTTTTCAAGAAGAGTACTTTTCACGAAAAAAGTCGATTTTATATTAACTCAATGACTAATATTAGTAATTTAATGAATATAAATTTACATTTATTGACATATAATCTAAAATAATTAAAAATATTTCTCATTCGGGATTATATTAATTTTCTAAAAGGTATAAACATTATTAATTTTAAAATAGTTTTTAGGAAAATCTCATTTTTAAACCCAAAAAAACATATACAAAAAACCATTATAAAGTTGATTAAAAAGTAATTAAGTGGATTAAATAAAACTAAGCAATAATTATGTTACTTTATGTAATATTAAAAATATATTATTACATTTAAATAATTAAATTATTGAAAATAATGACTTTTTTAAAAAAAATATCATTTTTCATTATTCACTAAAAAATAAATATTTTCCAAAAAAAACCAATAGTTAACCATATTTACATTTTTATATTCTATTGTAAAAAATGTATTTTTATTTTTAAATTCCAATTCAAAAATTTATAAATTAAACTTTTAAATAAATAGTTTCAAGAAAAGAGTTATGTTAAAATTATATCCTTTTTTATTTGAAAATTACATAATACTTTTAAAATGAATATAACTATGTAATTCATAATAATAAATATGAAAATTAATTATTCTATCATTATATGGTTTTTTACAATTATTGTTTGTTATGTAGACATTATTGTTCCGTTTTTCTTTTTGATTTTTTACTTTGGTATTCTTTTTTATGGACTATTAGAAGGTAAATCACTACCTGGGTGATATTTAAAAACCCTCAATGTTAGTCACCTACCATTAGATATTAGAGAGAAAAATTGAGGTTATATGATGTTTTCCCTTATTGGCATGGTAATTTTATGTTGTGATTTTACAAAATGGTGTCAGAGTGGATTTTTTCTAGTGTTTTGATATTTAGAAAAGTGATTAATTCAAAATTAAGATTTAAGAATTGGTAAGGAACCCATATTTACAAGTATGGAGATCATGAACCTTTCATAAGTTAAAGTAAACTACAGAGTATAATATTATTTTATTTATTTATAAAATAGTTTTGGGGTTAATACACTCACTCTAGTTGAAGGTTAGTAGTGGTTTATTCCTGCATCATTTTAGCACATAATGGCATGGTATATGTGTTTGTCTATGTGTGATACTTTTTTATTAGTGATTTTTTTTCAATTAAATTATTTAATTATTAATAAAATAATAACTTCTTTTATGAATATATAATTAGTAATAGATCCGTTAAATAATATTTTTGAGATAAAGTTTATGATGTAAGGTGATTTCCTTGATTTTACTAATTACATTATAATTATATACAGTTAGTGATTAATGGTTTGTATATTTGTTGAAAATTTTGATGTCGGTTGCTAACTAATATACTATTTTCATTGAATCACGCCACCAAAGAAGTGATCTAATGAGAAACATGTGAATGAGGAATAATAAGATAATTTTTTAAGGGGAATATGAAATTATTGGTAAATCATGTTCCTCTAGTGGGATATCCTAGTACTCTAATACTTAAGAATATTATTGAGATTTTACGTGAAGCACTTCAAAATATATAAGGGCGACCATCTCAAGAGGTGGTGATGGAATCTGTTGTGATTTGAAGTTTTCAATCCGAATATTCTCTTGTCTTTAGTATATATGTTAGTCCATGTGGAGTAAAGGAGTGAATATAAGGTATGGATAGAAATTTTAAGTTAATTTAGGCACTGAAAAAGAAATAAAGTGAAGCATATATTCTTTATACTTGTGAAATTATTGAAATTATAGTGTGATATCCTCTCCTAAGTGAATGCGATTAAAAGATATTGATTGGGTGATTTCTAGGATCCTCTCTTTGAATAGTTCTACACAAAAAAATGATGAATATGGATAGAGGTTAGGTGTTCATGGATATAAAGTGCGGGAATATTCACCTTATTTATTATGTGTCTAAGTTTGCAGACTCACAATATTTTACTCTAACCATGGGAGGGTATAAAACTTATAAGTCAATCATTTTGATTGTGGGATAATGTTATAGATCTATTTAAAGGGTTGACATTTTTTACCGAAATACATAGAAGTGGGGAATAAGGATCTCATGGTAGAGAAGTATCCTTGGGATGAAATTATGGGTTTAATGAGATAAATAAGATTTTTTGGTAGTTAGAAGAGAAATGTATATGATTATTATAGATATTGTGAGTGGTCATATTTCTAGGGATATGTTTTTTCTTCTCCTTATTTATGTGACATAGAACCATTATAGTGATGTTAGTGTGGATAAAAAGTACGAAATTGAGGCATTTATCCAAGTGAGATGACAGAGTGTCATTCTTGTAACAATGTGGGATATTTTTAGGATTTTTTTTGGAAGGTATCTAAGAGTGGTGGAGGTCATAATTCAACTTCAATATAGGTATATCATGAAAATTATAGTGCATTTTAGAAAATTATTAGCCATATATTTCTCGGGAGGCCAAGTCATAGATGTGTAAGGTCTTCCTCGGGGATGATTTAGCATGGAGATGTGGTGTAGGGGAGTCAAGAAACTCTAACGTAGGGTCAACGAGCATGGTATTGTATGTTTTTTTATAGAGTAATCACTAGTTTATCTTGTCAACAGGTCTTACATGATTAGAAGTATGAGGTTTGTTACCTCTACCTTAGTGTAGTATTTGATTATGGTTCTTCTCATTATTTTATGTCTGATTTTTTGGAATCTGAACTATATTTTTATTTTGATATTATATCTAGTGTTATTTATTTTAAAACTTGATTATCAAGGAAGAAATATTTCATCAAAATATGACCATTATTTTTCATTATTATCAATAGATATAATCATTTGTGTTACTTATTAATTTTGGAGATTAAAGGCTTTGATATAATTATTTTAATGGAATCTTCAGAACATTTCTCAATAAATATTAATTATTATCGGTGGTGAGTGACATTTTTTCCTTATTTTCAACAATACATTGTTTTTATTGGATACTGATACTATAATTTTATCTAGGTTGACAATGATTTAATAAAACCAAGGAATATCACATCTTAGATAGAAAGGATAACTATTATATTAGAAAATGGAGTTATTGGTGTTGTTTTCCTTCCTATGGTTGATAGAAATCAGGATAATTTTCATAAAGATTTTAATGGATAATCACTAAATAGATAAGTGTATTTTTTAATATATTTGATATCAGATACTGTGCTCATATATATACCTCGTTATTAGATAGATCCAACTAATTATAGGGAGTTAAAATCTCATTTATAAGATTGTGAATCCAAATGATTCATTGGGAATAGTGTATCACATCAGGGTCACCAAATTATTATTATCAAGAAGAAGGATAGTATATTATACTTGTTTGATTACTATTATTAAATGAATCATGTTTTTGTTAAGAAATGACATCCTTCATCATATATCAATTATTGGATTGATAAATTAGAAGAATATCTATGGTTTTAAAAGATTGATCTTTGGTCGGGTTATCATCTGTTGAATGTTAATTTAGATATATTTCAAAGAAATAATTTAAAATTCAATGTGTCCATTATTGTCTCTTTTTTTATCATTAAGAGTGAAAAATAAATTAGGTATGGTGATTTCATTAATTAATTGTGTTTTCTAAACATAGTTGGATTCATTCATGATCATGTTTATTGATGAAATTTTTTATGTAATCATGGTCTTACAAATATAATAGGGCGACATTATACAATTATCATAGATATATTTATAGCCCAATAATTATTTTCTAATATTTCAAAATGGAATTTTTTGTTTTAAGAGGAAAATTTTCATGGTCATGTTTTCTCGAAATCTGTAATATCAGCAGATCGATAAAAAGTTTCATTTCAGTTATGTTGGGATTTTCTAAAGAATGGATTTTAGATTAAATGTTTTTTCCATAACTAGTTATTATAATGGAATAATTAAATATTTATCTATCCAAATAGAACCAATAACAACACTAAATAAGAAGATAGTGAAATTTCATTGGGATAATATATGTGAGGTTGAATTTCATGAGATAAAGAAGAGATTCAACTCAATGTTGATTCACATTCTATCAGAGCTAGATAAGTGATATGTGGTATATAATGATGAATCAAGTTATGTTATTGGATGTTTTTTAAGACATGATAGATAATTATTAGTGTATGGTTTTTAGAATCTTTACTCGTGAAAAAGGAATTACCCAACATGTGATCTTCTGTTAGTTATGGTTGTGCATGTGCGTAATGATGGATATGCAATTAAATGGGGAATATTCATGTTATATGATTTTATGGATCATATAGAAAAATATTCTATAGATTAATATCATACCATATGATATGCTAATATCATACCATGTTATATGACAATATCATAAAAAGGTAATGAATTTTCCTTAATTCATTTATCATAGAGTAAAATATGACATCTGATAGGCATTACAATTTAATGCATGGGATGAATGTATCTTAACTTACCTCCAGAATGGTTTTACTTAGATTATGAACCATTGGACTGATTTGTTAAGACATTTCACATCATTATTTAAAGTGTTCAATGAATAAAACCTCAAATACTTGTAATATGTGGGTTCACACCTAATACACATAGCGTTTATGATGATCTTCATTAAATCAAGAGGATTGAGTAGGAATATAAATAGATGAGATCCATCTATGTTGATACGTCTTGTGTGTATACATACCTAATTAAAAACACTCTTCTCACAACAAAATTTTAAGCACTTCTTATTGAATTTGATATCACCCATTAGGTGTTAGGGATTCCTTAGGTTGTGAACTAATATATAAAGAATAATGGATTACCTATAGAGGTAGGACACCTCATTTTTCTACTACGGTGACCATAATTAAACATTATCTATTAAATAAGGAATATGGTGTCTACAACTGGGGATATGAAGGTACACAGTTTCTTTATAGTCCCTTGGACATATATACTTGAATATATATTAAACTTGTTTCATGGTTTCCTTAACTACCAATGATTATTTTATGATCCCCTAAAACCTATAAGTGATATCAATTATCTTTTCTTCAAGGATTAAATGTGTTTAATTCGAATATTTTTAGAGAATTCAATATCATAATTAGATCTATAATTTTATAATGTAATAAGATAAATTAAATTATTATATTTTTTCAATCATAGAATACGAATAAATCATATCATATGGTATGATATGTAGGTTTTTAACTGTAGATTATTTTACAATATCAGATACCATAAAATACATTTTAGGGCATGATTTTAGAAAAAATAGAGTTTTGGGTTATATATACATCACCTTTCTATATCATTAAATATGATTGTTTTTATATGATAACAAATATTGTAAGCAAAGATATGTGTCATGTTTTATGATTGAGTGTCATATCTTAAAATATTATTAATAATAAAATCATCCTATAATTTATACTAGTCATATTTTATGAATGATAGTCAAGTCATAAAATACAACATGAATAAAAATGTTGAGAATTTTTTTAATATCTTTAATAATGGTTTAATTTTTTTATAAATTATACTTATTAAGAATTAAAATTTTGGATTTTTCATTCCTTAATAAAATATGGAAAGTTAATATTTATTCTCATTATTTTTTTAAAAAAATTAAAGGGTTTATTTATTATTTTATTCATTCGTTAATAAAGTTTTTAAATTGATTTTAGAATGGGTATAATTAGTGTTGTTAAATTTATATAATTAATTTTTTTATAGGAGATATAGCCTTGTATTACATGTTAGGTGTGACTCCATAAGATTTATTTTTCATATACCTTGACCAAGGTTTATTTTTAGAGTTATAAACTTGAGAATATTTTTTGAAAATAGTCCATGCATAATAAGTGGTATAGATATCATGAACTTAATTATCTCTTATGTAAAGTATCCACATGTAGAGTTAATTGGTTTCTAACTACCCATATACCTAGAGGCATATAGATTATTCAAAAAAGGTTAGGGTCTATCTATATATTGATCTATTTTTACGCATGTGGAGATTATTAATCCCATATACTCTCTTTATTTACATGTAAAGTTTATTTTCCTTATACATCAGATGTATTTGGATATGTAGAAATATGTTTTGATTCTTATTTTTAATAATTAACATATACATGTAGGTTATGTAAAGTGTTACACATTAATTTAGTAAAAATACATTAATTTAGTAGAAGTAATAAGATATAAATAATAAATTCTTATAAGAATTCATACACAAAGGAATAATAAGAGACCATAGACCCACACTCTTGATTCTTGACCTCAAAACACATACTTTACATACTATTTTTGATAATAAGTGATATGACCAAAATAATCTTATATTATTTTACATGTAATCTTAGTAATTGAACAATAAATATCAGAAATATTTGCACACAATCAAATAACCCAAATGTTTTCTATCTTCAGAGATTAGCTACATAAAAATCATATTTCAAATTATTTTTTCAACATCTCCCATAAATTATTCATATTTAATGTCCCTATAAACATAATCATCCATATAATTTCTGAGAAAAATTATAAAAATAAGAAAGGGTTGAGCTCAAATGATCCAATATTGAAAAAAATTAATGACTTTTAAAGGGTTAGAGTATCATCAATTAAGAAAATATGAACATGGGATAAATGTCTCATTAAAAAAAATATTTAACTATAATATTTTTCTATAAGTAATTATAGATGAATATGTTATCTCAACTAATAAAACATATACCATGGAATAAGAGTATTGAAAAATAAGACAATAAACTTGATATATGGAGTATTGTATAAAAATAATAATGAGGAATATAATGGAAATGTGGCATAAAAATGAACTCTAGAATAAACCTAAGTATAGTAAATCATCACATTATGAGAATACCCAATCGTTCCCACACATTAAGTTTTGACAAAACCTAATCATGTAAACCATTTTAGATGTGAAAAAACCCAATCATGTCCAAAAATTATTATCTAATGAGATATGAACCATTAACCAATTTTTTTGGAGGGTTATAAATGACCGAACCCATCTCTGGGATTTAACAAACCTAACCCATCTCATGGACTTCATGGAAGAAACCTATAACACTTCAAACATGTACACCCAAACTGGGTGTTGAAAACATATTATTTACGTACTGAATTTGATTCAAAACTTAAGAGACCCAAACTTTTAAAAATTAAAAATTAACATAATTCCAGACATCTTAATCATGTAGTCATGGCTTCATCCAAGAAACTTTCATTAATTGGTTAGGTAATACGCCAAATACCCAAATAATATATAAAGCATGCCCACTTTATTATCTCATATGACCTACAGATGCATCATGGGGACATATAATTTCATTTCCACCCATTTGTTACATATGCCTAATTCATTTCTCAATTATTTAATGATCAATATATAATCAACAGTCCTTATTAATTAATAATATCCATATTGTTACAATTTTTTGGAATATTAATATTTCATAGTTAGTGGAATAACTTTCTTAGTAATCATACTTCAAGTAACATGGATTATATAAATGGTATATAGTTAACACAATATTTAAATGATAAATGTATCTATGATACTAAAGTACATGGACATGAATGTAATTAGATACTTTTAAAAAAAATGTTGGGTAGTGATAAAGAATATATTTGTAAGGAATTGAGGATTTTCCTTGTAAACAAAACTAGGTATAAACCATAAATAACTAATTGATGAAAGAATACCACCAATTCAATAAAAGTTATCATTTTCTAGTGAATGGAATTGTTTAGTAAATTATAGAGGAAAATAGATGAAAAATTCTAAAATAACCTTCATAAAACTTTTTTAAGTCAGTTAAAAAAAGGATGTTATATTCACTTCCAATAAACTTTTAATGAGGTTTCTAAGAATATTTAAAAAATATCGTTTTAAATTTATCATAAAATAATTTAATATTATAAATAAAATTATATTAAGTAATAAAATATGATGTTAAAGATAAAAATATTCAAAAATAAAATGAAACCCCTTTTTCAATGCTTGAGAAAATAATAACATCCAATTATGAAAAAAAACTATAGAATGATGGGAATATATAATATTTCATAAAACCATAAAAACATATAATGGAATATAAGTAATGAATAATATTCATGATTGTGGGAAAATTCATTCATTTAGAAAACATTAAAAATATATTTTTTCCACATTATTTTTTAAGAAAGCCTAAAATGGATTGTATGGAAAATGGTAAAATTATGCCTTTTAAAATTTTTCAAAGAAAATAAATGATAAAATAAATTGATATTGGTTAATCATTTAATAATATAATATAATATTCTTAAAAAAATAAATAATATTTATATGTAGAAAACATATTCCGGGAAAAAATGTTAAATATGGTCGACTATTCTTAAAATTGTTATCTCGATGTATTAGAGTACCCAAGAGATGAAAAAAAAAATACTTGAAAATATATATATAACCTTATTAAAAGAAATAATATTTATTTTATAATATAAATAACATGAAATTCTCTCTAATGGAAATTAAAACATAAATCATACCAATAATAAGTGATATTGTAAAACAAACTCTGATACATTTTATAACACTTAAATGAAAAACTATTAAATGAGATAACGTGAAATATAATTTTAATTACCATGGTTAAAAAGTGTCACATGATATTATATTTAAAATATTCATCATATACAACATATAATGTAAATAGGTGTGTGATTAAAAATATATCTAAAAGACGGAAATTTGAGACAAGAGACCCTTACCCTGGATACCTTCTTGCATATTCATATTCCAACCCCCTTTATAATACATTTATATTTATTATTCATCTGTTTAATATCCATATTTATATATTTATTTCTGGATATCATTCATTCATAACTTATTTTTACCCATCTAAACATAATTATTTTATAAAATAATTTATTTAGGTGTCAATTATTATGCATGTTTTGAATTGGTGGTTCTAGTCCCATCACCTTGTTCATGGTATAATCACATAAAAAATTTTAATCATGTAATATATATATTATTTATACCTTAATTATAATTTCATGACCATTTATGTAATATGGTTATAAAAAATGATATAAGTCATTCATAGAGGCAATAATCTGTATTTAAGTGTGGATGACATTTCCATTATTCAATTAATGAAAAGAAAAGAAGGTAAATAAAATTTTATCTTTATTAAACCATATTTATGTTATAAATATCATAATTATTCATTTAATACATCATTATAATTTTCTACGTGAGGAGGTGATGAAAAATAAATACGCAGTTTGTAGAGGCGGTAGTCCACACATACACAAAAGTAATGTTATCATTTTTCAATGGATATAAAGGAAGATGATAATGTTTGTTCCACAATAAAAATTTAGTAATATAATTATAAAAATATTATTATTTTAATATGGTTATATAATATTTGGGGAAATTTTATGAATAAATAATCTTGAAAAACAATGTTAAGATGATTACCACTTTTTTGATGTCCTTCTTTTTATTGAACTTAAAGCCTTTTGAAGAGAGGTTTTTGGTCCAAATACATTATTGGGTAAATGGTATGGTATTTTTGGTGAGGTATTTTTATATAATTTTGAGATTAAAGTTTAATCATGTGTTTCTTTTGAAAGGTTATATTGAGTCTCGTTTCATAGGAAAAAATTAAATTATTTTTGAATATATTAAATCTTTCAGGGTCAAGAATGAAATTTTAAAAATTAAATTTGGATAATAAATGGACCATGTACGGTATTATAGACCATTTCTCCAAAAAATACTTAATTTGATATTTTAATATATTTTAAATCAATTAATAAAATATTTTGCAACATTAAATACCCTTTTAAGTAATTTTTTGTACTATTCCCATAAGTTGACTTTAAAAATATAAAGAAAACAATGAAGTTATAATATAAACACATAAATCATACATTATAATTTATAAGTATCTATTAAATTTTTTGAACACTATAATTATTATAATCTTTATCACTTTAGATATTTTTAAAATCATTTGCTTGATTTTTATATTTCTTGTACAATCATTGTGTCGACGCTACATTAAAATTCGTTAAAATTATTATATTATTTAAATTTAAAAATATTTACCAAAAATATTATTCATAATAAAAATTATGAACTTGAACCATTCATTGTGTATGTTTAAACTTATCATTATCATAACAACGTTTTGAGTGAATGAGAGTGAAATTTTCTGTTAATATTAATTTTGTAATATAAAAGAAATTTCAAAATCAAATAATGTGACCTAAATGGATAAATTTTAGAAGATATCCTAATTTAGGTTCTAAAGACACTCATAAAATAAAATTTAGATTGGTTTTAGTAATATTTTTTGGCTTTCCTTTTAGTTTAACCCCCTCATTAACCTTGTTAATCCTTACTGTGGGGACTAATTTTTATCATGGTAACTATTCTTTATGAACAAAAATGAGACGTAAATTATTAAAAAAAATTAATATACAAATTCCAAAAATTTAATCCATTTTAAAATATTTAATTTATAGAGGGCGTAAAAATTACCTTTAATATAAGTATGAAAATTGCAACAAAAACTATTTTTTAGAAAAATGCCCCTTTTAAGAATTAAATAGAATTTACACTAAAAAAATGTATAGAATTGATCTAAAATAAAAAAATTGGATTATTAAAAATAAAATTATATTTATGTTACTTTATAAACATTATAAATAGAATTTAATATTTCAAATATATAATTAAATAAAAGGATCAAAATAGTTTATTTATTTCATTAAAACATCACTTATGATTTAAAATATTGTAAATGAGCTTGAAAATTCAATATAATATTCTAAAAGGTTTTATTTTAACTCTAAAACATATATTGTTTCTATAAAAAATTATAAAATTTTAATTCATTATTATATCATTCTTATGTCGTAAAAGTGAATGTATTTGTAAAAATGGTATTTTAACTATTCACATACAAATCAATGATTTCTGAAAAACCCAAAACATTGATCATAAATTTATTTAGATAGGATTAATTAAAAAATTAAGTACATTTCATCTAATAAAAATTATAAAATTCAAAAAAAAAATAACGTTTAAATGAAAATTCAGAAATATGAATAGAACCCGCTTTTATTGAAGAATGGTCCTTTAAAACACTATGTGTTCTTAACATTATTTCATATTAATTAGAAATTAGTGTTAATTTATTTTAACATTATAAATTCATATTGTATTGATGTTTTAATTTAATTTTAACAAATTTTTATTGACATTAGTTGGGTGTTTCTTCTCACATAAGAATTCGAACAAAGTATTATCTAATGGGGAGTTACATATTGAAATCTCAGGGCTGTTACATAGATCATATCAAGGATTTAATTGAACGAACACATATCAAAATGAAAAAACATACACATGTGTGCCACACAATATAAATCATATATCAAATTATGAAGGTCCCATGGAAAAAATTGTTTTCATAATATTTCTAAATTATATCACATAAAATAACCTCAATTGTTAGATCAGTTGATAAAAAATTGATCACAAAAAAAGGATTGTCAAAATAGAATTTATAGGGTTATTTTTTAAAAATAACTCCATATTAAATAGATATTTAAAATAAAAATCATAAAATGTAAACTAAATCCTAAAAAATTATTTTATAAAACATTTTTAACATTATCATAAAAATATGAAGTTATGGGTCACTTTCAATGTTATTTAAAAGAATTTTATATGAAGTATTATTAAAAAATAATTTTTAAATAATAACCAATAATTGAACTTTGAGAATAAATAAATTTTTATTACACCAATGTCGAGTGTAAGATAAAATACATGATCCTGAAAAAAAAATACATTTTAAATATTTCAAAATACCATTATTAAAACCCATATCATAAAAATAATAATAATATGTTATTTTGAAAATTAGTGTGGATAAAAATTAAGATCACATGATATAGTTAATATATGTGTTTCAAAATAATAATAGAAAATATTTTGGGAAATAAATAATATAGATATTTAAGAGAAATATCTTAGTGGAGATGATGTGAATTATTCTTATCAAAAACATTTCTTATTTATGAAATTTCATAAAAGAAGAATATTTTGATGTAAAAATTTAACTTACCTAGAGTGAAATATAAAATTCCATATTAATTAATAAAATATTAGAATATAATAAACTTATTATATCATATTCCAGGGGAAAAACTATGACTTAATGAAATGGAAGTTAGATCAACAAAACCCTACCATTGGACTCTCACTTGGTCTGACTTGCTCTAAAACATCTATATAATATATAAGAACAAATTAATTACTTATTTCATAAACATATTATAATATATTATCTATTATAATATTTTATTATGATAATTAATTATACATTTATTAGTTAGTTATTGTTTATCTTTTTCATCGAATATTATTGATTTTAATTTTTTCACATGCTTTGTAATGTCAATGACAATACTCATTCATTGAAACAAAGTCCACAATTCCAATATTATTTAAGGTACTATAATATATTTTATATAATGACTTATAAATTTTTAATATCAATTTATTATAGTTTTATTTTAGATTCAAGAATATGAAATTAGTGATGAGAATGTTTCGGTAATTTTTAATGAACAAAAGGTGGTATATTTATAATGAGTTTAAATATTAATATTAACATTATAGAATATTAATAATTTAGAAAATATAATATTTTTTTATTAAATTCATTATTATAATGATCCATTTATGTGAATGATGCAAATAAAATATGTTGTTCATGGATGCGGTAGTCCACAAATAACATGGGTGACGTTTCAATTTTACAATGGATGGGGGGGATAGATAATGGTTGTTAAATAAATATAATAAAATTTTAGTGTAATAATTATACTTATGTAATTATATTAGTTTTATTATAATATTTCAAGAGGAGGGAGGATGATAATGATAAATAAGAAAAGGTTTTGTAATGGATAATACTCAGTTTGAGAACATAAAATTTCTTTAAAAATACTTTTTAGAAATAGATGACTTGAGAAACTTTTTTTAACCATGGGATAATTTTTTTGAATGGGGATATAGAGGTGGTAAAATTTGTATAGTTTCAAGGGAATTTCTAATTTTGGGGTTGGATTGATGTTGGAGGCATCTAGCACCTTATATAAGTGAAAATGAGGGGTATTTCCTCAGAAACTAAATTTAGGTGAAGTGTAAAGATGGAATCACATATGAGTTAGGTGATTTAGGTGAAGAAATATTTTTAATCCATGTGGTTTTGAATTTAACACCTATAAAAGTTCTTATATAATTTCTATGTGTAAATTTTATATAGTAAAATTTGATCCATTGTAGAGTACTTCATCTTTACCATTTATCCTCGATTAAATATTTTCTATCATAATTATCTTTTTACTAAAAATATAAGTTGATCATCCTTAACAAATTATGAAATAATTATTTTAAATTTGGACTATAGTTAATCTAATTCAATTTATAAATTTTATAAATTATAATTTAAATTAAAATAGAAGATATATATATATATAAAATATTTATAGAATAATGACTTTTTAAGTATTAACTATTATTATTCTTATTTCCTATCAATTCTGACATAAATGAGTGTTAATATATTATTTTTATATAAAATTAATTTTAATAAAATAGTCATTTGACCATGACATATTTAGTTTCTTATAATAAAATTCATATCACATAAAAGTTATATTTTTGTGAAATATATTTTTAAGAATAAAATTAATTTATTAGTTATTTAGCTACATTAAGTAATTACATTTGTAAAAAAGTTATTATTATTTAAAATAATAAATGTGAAATTACAAAAATACACATTATATATATATAATTTATTCTTTGATAAATACATGTTTATATCATTATAACTTCAAATTACCCAAACCCTCAAAATATATGTGTAATAACTAAAGATTAGATAAGAAATGGTTATAGTCATGGATGTATATTTTATTATCATGGATATACTAGTGATTTCCATAATCTTGAACTTGTCCCACAAATTATTTCACTCAAGCCTCACTTGATGGAGTTCAACATGGGATTAGTCTTTGGAAAATCCTAGTGGAGATACCTTTTTTCCAAGATTAGACAAATGTTATTTATAAAGAGGACTTCCACTATTTGATGCCATTTAATATACTTTTAATATTGATTTAGTAACATGGTAGCCTTTTTTTGTACATACTAATTCAATAGATTTGTTAAAATCGTCAAATTTTAATTATAACATAGCTCATTTCCATTTAGTACTTTATGTAAAACAAACTATCAAAATTTTAATGTATTATATTTCTCTGGGGTGTTAAAAATAAAAATTGAGAAAATAAAATTTTCATGCGATAAAAATAGTATAATTTGCATGAGATTTATTTTAAACTGGTGATAATTTTATATAAAAACCTTAAAATATTAAGTGTGAGATTTCATTCAATGAATTACATGTCAAGACCTTGGTCATTTAACCATGTAGCTTTTATTAATTTAGGGTGCCCGTAGGTTATATTGTGTAAGGCATATTGGAAATTATTATTTCTAAAGGTTAGTTAACCCAATCCCATTATAGGAATTAGGTGACACTTAGCTGGGAAACTGAAATAATTAGGATACTATAGGAATAGATTTGAGTTTTTCCATTTTAGAGATATAGGCAAGGAGTTTTTTACTCAACTGTCTTTGAATAAAAATTGTCATGATTTAGATTATTCCATGCCTAAATAACTAAGTGAAGTTATATAAACTAAAATGGACTCAAATATTAGGGAAACATGAATCTTATCTCACATAACATATATTTTATATGGGGTTATCATTTTTTATGGGATTAATTTCATTAAAATTCTTTAATGAAAAGATATAATTTATGATACTCACCCATAGATATTTCTAGGTTATAGGTTATGGATCATCTCATGATGATCATATTGAGATCCATCATAAGTATGGACAATATGATAGTAAAATATTATATTCCAATTATTATTATTTTTCTCAAAGTGAATAATTTTATGCATCTAAATGTTAATGTTTTCCATGTCCTTACCTGTCTAACTCAATAAATAGTGACCAGACCAGTGGGAGACAAGGCCTGAATAATGCCTCCCCATTATATAGAGGTAGTTCAGTAAAAGAGAGCACCTAGGTTATGTCAGTGGGGAGAATATCCTCTCATGTCAAAGTAAGAAATAGTTTAAATAACCAAACATCATGCATAAAATTACATAATTAGAGTACAGGTGTAGTAAATATAAATTGTGATGTAATAAAAATGGAATGTAGTAATAGCCCAAACAACCGTGTAATATATACCACATTTATCACACATTGGTTTGAGCATATATATAGGAGTAAATATAAGGGATATGTATAAAATTTTATGGATCTACTACTAACTCTGAGCCAAACCACATACGTGATCTCTAAGATTTTGTCTGGATTCTTCAACCTGATCATAATATTCCACAAAAATAGATATTCTCCATCATATAACCCTAATCCTCATCCCTATCCATTATAAGTTCATGTGAATCCTAAAATTATAAAAAATTACTACCTACACACCGAGGTTAATATAGAGGGGTGAGAAATAAATATTTATAGACCACACCCAATGGTAAACCTATAACATACTGTGATAAGTGCATGCTCATGCAATATGATTAGCTTAGTATCGACATAATTGTAATTAAATGAATAATGTAAAAACATAGTCGATTATTGGGAATGTGAATCTGATTTATAAAAAATCATATTAATAAGTCATTAAGATGGATTTCATGCCACTCAAGTCATGTATAATCAAGTTGATCCTTGGTTCCATAATCCTGATTAACAATACATGCTTCTTCCATCACTAAAAATGACTCTATTCAAGATACATCACCACTGGGGGATACATGTCCTATCCTGAGATCACTTATACCCATCTATATCCACTCTAATGAAATAGTTTAGGTAATATATATACATATTATAAATAAGTAATTGAGATGGATTTCATACCACTCATTCCATGTAAATTCAATGTGATGATTGAGTCTTAGGTCATGGTTTGAATTCAATCCCGACATTACAACTTTGATAATCCTAATGGGGGATTCCCCTTAGATGATATAAAAGAAATTCTATCATAATCCAAGGTAATAACTCATGATCAATTTTGAAAACAATTTAGAATCCCCATCCCTAGGGAAGTCTGGGTGATGCAGTAATGGCGTGTCCACTTAATCCTTGGGGTATCCTAGGAATTTATCAAGGATGTCATCATCAATCCTTGAGAGTATCAAAATGAGGGGTTCCAAAAGATCCTCGGTAACATCCTATATAATAGCATGGTAGGTAAAAATCCCAATGAAAATTTGGACTTTTAGTAATAGTAAAAATCAATCAGGTAAGGCGCATTGTATAGATCCTATAAAGTATGTCTGCACATCACAATAAAGTGATGGTAAATAAAATGGCACATAAGATAGATCCTCAGAAGTACCTTAGGGGATCTCCAAAAAAGTAACATTCAACCAATAATCTTATAAGATGGATCCCATGAAGTTCCTCTTAGAATCCCAATAATGGAATCACATTATATTAGGCCCCATGGGTTGGGTTCTAGGATGCACGTCAGGAATTGAAGTTTCATCAATAGTAACTGAGTGAATAAATATATAAAAAAGTTTTGTTGGGAAAACACATAAAACCATATCTATTTCCATATAATATTAGGATTATACATTTAATATGGATTCTATGGTGACACATGATACCATATCTACCCAAATTCATAACACACTAGCTCGGGTTCAATCAAACATTGCAGCTCCCAATGGGTCCCCTAGATAAAACACAAGAGAGGAATCCTACTTAGTATCCTCAAAGTCCCCTAATTAGAGACAACATCCCCTCAATATCCTTATAGATTAAATCATGTATAGGAATACTTCAGGTTACCCTCTATATCAAATTGTGAGAACATGCATCCCTCTTAGTGTCCTCGAAGGATAGTGGCATTTGACATGGGATCATCTGGGTCAGAATAAGATGAGGAATCACTCAAGGGATGCTCAGTCACAAACTAGTCTTCAAGTTAAACAGATCACACAACCTTGTCTCTAACATATCATATCCTTCCAGAAAAAAGGGTAACACCTCATATAGTGGTTTCCTTAGGTAAGTTATCTAAGAAGTTTCCCATGGAGATGGCCCATGGATCATCTTAGATCAATGTCTCACTGTAGGTTAGCTCTAATTCTCAACCTATAATTTCAAAAAAGTCACATATCAGTCCCATTAACCAAGGTATTTTCATAGTAAAACATCAAAAAAGGACATTAGAGACCCATTCCAAGTATACTAACCATTTCCATGACCCCCAAATAGGTCTTATCCCCAAGTATAACTCATATAAGATAGCTAATTTTATTAGCTGGTCGAAGAATTTCCCCATTAAATCTTGATCACCCCAAAACATCATTAAAGTGTCCTCAAATTACCCTAAGAGGTCTACCATCAAGATATATGGAGAAAATAATCAATATGGGCTCTTATAATTCCCAATTATATCACAGTGATGTAAAAAACTAAAAACAAATCAGAAGGGTAGAATAGGTGAAGTATACCACGTGTATACCCATGTACATGATGTGTACACTCAAAACCACACATTGGAGTGTACTTCAGTCATACATAGAATGTAAAACCCAAGAACACAATATTTTAAACATGTACACAGCAAGTACCCCACATGGGGTACCTTCCCGTGTACCACACCTGTCGTGGCCATGTCTTCCCTCCTGATTATGTACCCATAAACGACGTATATCACACTTAAGGTTTGGTCATGTACCTTACACAACCAACTGCCCCTATATAGGATGTCTATCCATCTACATATCCATACACTGAGTGAAACTACATATCTTTTACTCCCAAGTACATGACATGTAGGTCTAAAAATACATCTTCCCCGAACAGAAACAGTACATGGCGTGTGTTCATAGAACCACATATCATGTTATTAGGATATCCCTAACGAAAACCCCTATAGTTATCCTAAACCATGCATTTTCAATTTTTTAAGCATATATTTATCCTACAAGGGTACTTAGTAGTCATAATAGGACCTCTAAACTAGAACTCAGTAAATATGTTGCGATTTACAACAAAAAATTAATGTCATGCCTTTAGGAGGAATATGATGAAGCTTCACTTGTTTCTATGATCTGCATCTATCATATGGTGATTCAGCTCCTCCAAAACTCCATAGTGGAACTTATCTTCCTTTATCTATCTATCTATCTCCCACTACTCTCTCAATAATGATAAATGATATACCAATGGTGGTGTACATGATAACCCAAAGGAATGAGGATTTAAGAAAAAAGGAAAAGGAAAAGAAAAGGGGCTTGTTCCAAGGCCCAGTGCCTAATGTGATTTTCTAAATTGCCTAGGAAAAACCTCAAATTATAAAATCAATGATGAATATAGAATCTAAATACATTAATTCATTGAAATTATATTTCAAAATTAATGTGTGGGGATAAGTTAATATAAAATTTGTTAAATATTACTTATTAAATATTCCTTGAAAATTAGACCATCTGATAATTCAAAGAAAACATCTATAATAGGGCTAAACCCCTATTTTGGGACAAATGGAGTGGTAAGAGAAATTTTATGAGATCTTATACTTATGTGAAAATACCATTATACCCATACAAAATCATCCAAAATCAACAATTCAAATTTATGCTCGATTTCACAGTCATGAAAAAAATGATTCTTTAAAACCACCTCACCATAACTCTTCGCATCCATGAGAAGCCATACTATTAAAATAGAACCCATTATCTCACTCAGATAATCTACATGACTATTCTATTTAAACCATCCAATGTAGAGTCCCATAGAATTCACAACTCTCACATCAATAAAGATGTTCAACCACAACTAACCTAGTGCTCCTCGCCATAGGATTATCCTTATTTTCACATCACAATTGAACTCAATGTTAAAAGGCTAACACCTCATAGATCACCAAACATGATGATTGGAAAGGCCAAAACCACTAATTCTTGAGTCCAAACTCACAACATCGCATGTTCCAACAACATGAGAATGGTTTCCATGACAACCATATAATTCTAAAAAATAATTAGGGCCTCCACCCAAAAATGATCAATGGGGCACTCCCCACCTTATGTCTTAACTTATACCTCTCCTTGAGAAAACTATTAATAGGTTCCACCAATACACATGGTTCAATCCTACTACACCACGCTCCCAATCCTACAAATAGATAAAAAGGATTTAGTCAGATCATCCATGCCACTACACTCGATCCATTATTGATGTCTCCTCAACCACGAAGAGACATTTCTTATTTCATCGTAACTCCAAAAAAAACCAAGCTCATAGTAATTATCTAAAACCATCAGTCCACATCTCATACATGGTCATTCAATGAACAATAATTTAAATAGTACCATGTATAACTTTCTTATATCCAACTTTCCAACCACTTGTGGGTGTACAATCACATACGACATAGTTCAAGACCAAAATCATGTTCCCATGAACTGTATATCACTAAATCCAAGCTAACCATGCTACACATCACATCAGTCTCATTAATCGAAAATATACCTTGGAACTCCTATTCAAAATTAGGCACCTCGCTTATGCCATGAATTATTTCATAACCACCCATCACATAGAATAACTCTGTTCATGAGTTTATACCCATGATATAACACTATTGTTAACCCTAAAACCACATATCAATAGGTTCGGTTACCCAAAAAATCCTACTCATTGAATTTCTATCTCAATACCCAAGCACCTTTGGTGATTTATTAGAATCTAAATGAATAATCATTCCAATATCACAAAACCTAAGAACCTCCCATGCATTAATCTCTATAAAAGTGTACAACCATGTTCATTGCCTAAGAATTAATTCTCAAACCTTGGATAACACTAATTATAGGTTTCCCTCAATAAAAAACACGAACATATAATGGTCTAGGTCAAATATAAGGTCCACTAGGTATCCCACCTAGACCTAACAATTCAGTCACATAATAGGGTCATGAGGTCCAACCAACTATCCCATAAGTCAAACCTCTAACCAAGTTCACATCGCATAGGGCTTCATCCACACACTTGTCTCTATACAAGGAATATAATGTGACTATCAACCCCCTTTAAAGGGGGTAAAAATAACATAGACCTACATGGGTAATTTTTTATAGCATGTGTTCAATTATATTCATGTTTTAAATTCCAAGATATAGAGAAAATAAACCCATGATTTGTAATTAGAAACCCATTTACGTGAAACACATTAGGAACTACTTACCTAAGTAAGGAATCTAATGTAAGCACCATCTAAGCATCAGCTTACCAGACCCCAATCCACTTCGAGAGTCCTCATAAAGAAATACTCCCTAAATAATAACAAATTCATGTATAAGTAAGATAATGAATTGATCCTCATCATGGATATATATATATATAAATACCCCTTGAGGGTTTCAATTCACCCAAAAAATTTAGGTACCTGTTATAATCTCATGCAATGATCTGATTAGATAACCATAAACAAAGGTTTGATAAGAACAATATAATATAAATCTAGATAGGAAAACTCCTAATATATTGTCTAAAATCATTTGTAAATCTCACATAAAATGGATAAACCAATTAAGTGTCTAATAGAATAGAATAAACTTAAAACTCTAATCTACAAGGGTCAACATTAAATACATAGTTTCACATAAAATTATTTGTTTCATACCATATACATTTTTTTGTTATGTAGAACTCCATTTCAAACTATGTGGGGAAACACCATATAGGTTGTTACTAAAACATTAAATAACTGGAACTATATAACAACACCATAGAAGGGGTCCATATCTGGGGAATAATTTTACATACTATCTTAGTAGGGTTGCTTTTCCTCTGGTTCATGAGAAATGAGCCATCATCCTCAATGTCAATGTCTCACCGTATATCCACATAACCTACCATCAAAAGTAAATATACATATATATTTTTCTAGATAGGTATAATTCCTTCAAAAACATATATGCGAAAACACAATTTAGGTTGTTGTTAACATTTTAACCATTTTTTCATACCATTAGTAGTAAAATCACACACTATAAGGCCTATAACATGGGGACCCTATATGCCAAATATGATACATGAGACACCTCTTTAATCTATCTTCCCAGATCCAAAATTAATTTCTAGCCCCTAGCCAATGGTCTGAGAACCATAAATATTTAATAAATCATATAATTCACATCAAATTGCCATGTCTTAAAGAAAAAATCATATAAAACTATAATATGTCATAACAATAATAGCAATCACACGTCCCTAAGAACCAATACTTCTTATCAGAAGAGGTGTTATCGATGCACCAATCTTACATCCATCATAGGTTATGACACATTGATAATACTTATATACCATAACCCAAATAGTAATAAAATAGGAAAAGAAAGAGCGTTGAAACAAACTTTCCACTTCCCATCCCAAATCACTCTATAAATAGAAACTGGACAGGTTAATGATAAGGCCTCAATAATTCCTCCCCATATGCTTGAGGCTAATATCTAGCTGTGAGGGATTTGAGTGTAAAAATGGGGACACTATCCCCTCATATCAGAGTAAGAAACAATGAAAATAAACCATAAACATGCATGAAATCATGAATAGTTGAAAATAATTATAGTGAGGAAGAAATAAATACAAACACGACTGTAAGAAAATGTAATATGGTAAAGGCCAAAATAGACATGTCATATATACAAACCTGATCATCCACTAGGATGAATGCATATACTATAGTAAAGAGAATGAAATAAAATAATATTATAATTCCCAACTACAATCTTTGAGGAAAACCACATAACGATTCTCCATGATACTATTAAGTTGCTACAACCAAATCATAATAATCCACATGAGTTTCTCAACTCAATCATGTAACCTTGGGCCTAAACCCTATCCATCGTTATTCAGTTCTCATCCTGAAAGAGAACATAAGGTCTTCAGGAAAACTAAGGATCATGCCTAAGTGGAGAGAAATAAATATCAGTAGGCTACCTACATTGGTAAACTATAACCTATTGGAAACATTTTATGCTTAAACAATATACTCAGCCTTCCTAAGACACAGTTGGAATAAAATGTATAAAGTAAAACCATAGTCAATCCTTTGGTCTATGAATCAGATCAATTGAAAGACAATGAATAAGGCATTGATCTATATTTCATAAAACATTAAGACTAGTATAATTAAGTTGATCCTTGGATCTATAATAATAATTGAAAATACCTTAATTGTGAATTTCCAGAAATTTCTCTGCGTAAGTTATGCCACCATATGGGGGTATATTTCTAATCCTGGGATCACCTGTACCCTCCTCGAATCACTATGATTAAGGATTCTAGATAATATTTTGAAATATTGTAAATATGATACTAAGATGTATGTCATACAACTCATTCCATGTAAATACAATTTCATGCCTGAGTCCAATATCCTATTCTATAGGCAATCACGACATTACAACTTGGATAATTCTTAAGGGGTGGCCCTTCAGTTATATTTAAGGAATTATATCTTGATATGAGGTAATAACTTTTGATCAATTCAGTAAATGGGAATATGGCCTCATCCTCAGAAAATTTTGGGTGATGCAGCAATGGTGTGTCAACCAGATCCTAGGGAGAAACCTTGGCATTTCTTGTGGAGACTATCATAAATCCACAATAGTATCTCATTGAGGGGTTCCAAAATATCCTTAACAAGCTCCTCTATAATATTTCATCTTGGAATAATATTAGTGAAAATTGGTACTTCTAGTAATAATAACAATCAATGATGTAAGCCTCATAGGATGGATCTGAGCAAGTATATCTTGGCATCCCAATAAAGTGAAGTCAAACTAAAAGGCTCATAACTCTGATCCCATGATGTACTTCTAGTAATCCCCTATAAAGAGATATTCAACCAATAGCCTCTTAATCCAGAACCCAAGTAGTACCTTTGGGTATCCTGATCATAGCATCATATCTTATTAAGCCCCATGGGCTGAGTTCCAGGAATCATGTCTTGAATTGTAGTTATATCAATAGTAACAAAGTGGATGATTAAATAAAAGAGTGAGGTTGGTTGAATGACTAAATCCATCACTACAGCTACAACCCCTAGGAATTACATGATTGGTATGGGTTCTAAGGTGAAACCTGATACCATATCTACCCAAACCTATAACACCCAATCTCAGGGTCAGTAAAATATATGGGAACCCACCAGTAACCATAGATCAAACAAATATGAGGCATCCTACTCAGGATCCTTAAGCTCTAAACATAAGCTATAGTATCCCTCTTGGGATCCTTAGAGAAGAAATAAGACAAAGGCAACCCACAATGGATCTTCAAAGTCAAATTATAAGTAGAGGCATCCATCTCGGGGTCATTTGAAGAGTAAATAAATAGATGCATCTAACATTAGATCCTCTAGGTTGGAATATGATTAGGGATACTACTAGGGATCCTCAGTCACACACAAGTCTATTAGGGTAAACACATTGGACAACCCTATCTCTAACATATCACAATCTCCTATGACAAAAAAGAAATACAACATAATGGAATTTCCGCAATGAATGTGCCTATGTAGCTATCTAGGGAGATTGATCATGACCCATCTCAAATCAAGGTCCTACTATATGATGGACTGAATTCCCAACCTATCCTTTCTACTAGTTGTATATCATTCCCAATAACCTATGGATTATCCCTAGAAAACATAAAATGGAGATATTTGTGACTAATGAGAAATCCATAAACCATTTCCATGACCCAAAAACTATGTCTTATCCACATGTCTCAGTAACATAAGAAAGTTGAATTTATTAAATGGAGTAAGAACATCTCTATTCAATCATGCATTCCCCAAAACAACTTTAAAGAGTCCTCAAATAACCATAAGGGTTCGACCATATCAATATTCATGGAAACATACTCAGAAGGAATTTTTCCTATGTCCAATTCTAAATCTGGGGAGTAAAAACAAGAAAAAAAACCCCCATAAAAAAGGTAAGAATAGAAAAAACACAACATGTATACCAGAGTACATGATGTGTACTCTCAAAGCCCCACCTTGGTGTGTAATTTAGACAAACCTAGAATGTAAAACCTAAGTACACTGAGTATTAAATATTTACACGATTTTTACCATACATGGGGTACCTTTATATTTACCATACATGGTATACACATATGTTCACCCTTATTCGTGTACTCATACACAATGTGTGACATATATTGGGTCTGGTCATTTTCCTTACATGACCAAATGCCCCTACACAGGTTTTCCAGCCATGTACCCAGGCATTCATTGAGAAACACTACATGGTGTGTATTCCTAAGTACATAGTGTGGAGTTTTGAAAAGAAATATTCCATAAACAAGAAGAATACATTTTTTATGTTCATAGAACCACGTAGATTATGATTGGGATTTCCTAAATAGGAACTCGTACAATAAACCTAAAACACAAGTTTTTTCAATTTTAGAATAGATAAACCAAATCGGGGTCCTTAGTAGTCATAATAAGGCCTTAAAACAATAAATAAATATATGGAGTTTTTTTTTAAAAAATTAAAAACAACCTACATTTGGGTGGAATCCACCAAATCTTCACTCATTTCTATTTTTCGCAGCTATTGCATGATGATCCAGCTCCTTCCGAGCTCTACGGTAGTACCCCTCTTCCTCTCTATCTCTATCTATATATATATATATCTCTCCCTATACTATATAGATCATAGAAAAGGAGATCTATATGGGTAATATGCGAGAAACCAAAGGTTGGTGGAGAAAAGAAAAATTAAAAATAAAATAAATGGAAGAATAAAGGTAAAGAAAAGAAAATAAAGTGGGGCTCGGGTCAAACCCCAGTGCCCAAGGAGATTTTATGCATCACCTAGGAAAAAAATCCACCATTATAGAATCAATTAAGAATAAAAAATCTATATCTGATGCTCTGTTGAAAAGATATCACCAAAATAATGTGCCTTAATAAATAAATATTTAATATATTAAATATTAAATATTAATAATTCCATGAAAATTCGAACGGCTGAAAATTCCTGGAAACTGCTCTGCTAGGGTAAAAACCTATATTTGGCCCTAGGAAAATTGTCAAAACAATTTTTTAGGACATAATTTTACAAAAATGACCATTTTATCCCTCAAGGACATCCAAAAGCAAACAAAATAAAATTTATTCTCAATTTCACAGTCTGGAAAAACATTTATCTTTATAATGATACAGAGGTCAATTCACCAACTCAAACTCTTGGGTATTGGATTCAAGGGGTGCATCACATATTTTTTCAACAAACACAGACTCATAGATTGGTAGTAATTTATAATGTTTGAAGTACATCTTCATATCAGTAGTGGAATGATAATTACTGCATTAAAGGTCAGTACTTATGATTTGACATTACCAAGTGATTTAATATAGGAGTTAGATAATTTTTATTATGTTCCCACCATAAATATAAATTTAATTTATGTATATTATCTGAATAAGAAATGATTCTCATTCACAACTAAGAACTAGAGTTTACTGTATATTTGAATGATATTTTTTATATAATTTTGATTATGATAAATGATTTATATATTCTATATATAGGTAATATATCTTATAAAATTCATGATAATAAGCTTAGGGTTAACTATAATCCCACTTATCTTTGTCATTGTCGCCCAGGGAATATAAATGAGAATCACATACAAAGACTCCATAGATATAGATTATTGGAACAGTTCTATTATAAAACATTTGAAATTTATGAATCCTTTTTATTAGTTAAGATGAATAAATAACCTTTTACTGTAAAGAGTGAAAATAATAGTATACTATAAGATCTCATTCCTAGTGATGTATATAGACCAATGAGTACTCATTAAAGTGGACGTTTTAGGAACTCTGTTACCTTAACCAATGATTTTTTTTGGTATGTATATGTGTTTTTAATTAGTCACAAGAATGAAAAATTTTAAAACTTCAAAGAGTTTTATAAAAATGTATAAAATAAAATAAAAAATAAAATTAGGATCCTCGTATTTTAATGGTTTGGTGAATACTGATTCCAAAAACCCATTGATCATTATAGGGATTATTGCACTGTTTCCAAACTCAGTCCTCTAGTAATTTCATAATGGAATGGTGTGTTTAAGAGAATTAATTTTCCCTTATTAGACATGATACAGTAGATGATGAGTCATTTTGATATTCTAGTTTTATTACATAGTTATGCTCTGAAGTCGGTTTCATTCCTATTAAGCAATGTTCTATCTAAAGCAGCCATAAAGAAATCATATGTGTATGGACTATGAATCATCGTAGCATGTATTTTATATTTATTTGGGTTTGTTAAGAATCCATATAATGATTATATAATAAAAATATAACCCCCAAGTATGAAAAATACTTCTTGTTAGTTATCCTAAAGAAACAGTGGGATATTATCTCTATAATCTTACCATCACAAAGTGTTTGTGTCCCAATTTTGTGTTTTTATTGAGAAACAAAATATTTTTCACAAATTTAATTGGATTAAAGTTAAACTTGGAGAATTTCCAAAGTGAAAAATGGGAAACGGTCTTGATGTGTTGAATGAGAATTTCCATGCATAGTTCTGGAATAAGAACTAAATCAAGCTACTCAAGAACCTCAATGTTTCATGTTGTATTTATCAAGATATCATGAGATATGGATTTATTATAGTCAATGGTGTTGAGTAAATGTTAAAAAATTATGAAACTTCTACTTATCAGGATACTATTAAGAGTTATAATTATAAAAAATGGTTTTAGTACATGGAATCTGAAATAGAATTCATGTGCACTAATTAGGTTTTGATCATTCTAGATACACCTGAAGGGGTGAAACCCATAGGGTTAAAGTGGGTTTTATATAGGAATAAAAAACTATGGTTGAGTGTGTACTTATAAATCACTCCTAGTGTAAAACATTTGTAATAAAATTTCTGGTATTAACTATGGAGAAACCTTTTCTCCTGTTTTAATGATAAATTCATTTCATATTTTTTTTGATATATTAGCTCACTTGGATTTTGAGATATATCAAATGGATATGAAAATTTCTTTCCTTAGGGGATATTTATATGAGGATTTTTAAATGATATAGCTTTAAGTTTTTTAAGTGATAAATGATATTTTTAAGGTATAGAATATTCAAAAACCTATTTATATATTAATGAAAATATCTCAAATTTAGAATATCTAATTTTAGAATATAATCAAATAGTATGGTTTCATCAAAAATGTGGATGATTCTTATGTATACCGGTGGATTTTGGGGTTCATAGTGGTGTTTTTGATATTGTTTGCGGATGGTATACTTCTTATTTGAAATTATATCCTAACACTTCACTCTTTAAAAATATAGTTGGGGAAATTATTCTCAATAAAATATATGGTTGAACCAATCTATAAACTATGTAAATATATATATATATATATGTATAGATGGATCTAAGAGGTTTGTTAAATTCAATCAGGACACTTACAATGGTAAAATTATAAAGAGGTTTAGTATGGGTAAATCTAAAAAAGGGGGTCTTTATCAGTGTTATATTGCATGAATCTTATAATGTTTTGGGATACATATAATGAGTTATAAATTATTGATAGAATTCTATATATATCCTCTACAGGTTTTGTCTTGTATTTCATATTGTTTACTCAACCTAATGTTTCCTGTACTATTATCATTACTTATAAATACCAATCCAATCTTATTGAGTTTCAATATATTGTTGTGAAGAACTATTGGACACCAATGATAATTGGTGTTTCCATGAGTTTTGTATTGTATTTTTTATCTACTCATTCATTTTCAACCATGGTAAGTTGGTGTGTTCGATATGGTGTTTCCATTGAAATAGTGTGGTGAATCACATTGATTTTTTTATTCACCAGGTCAAAATATTCATGACATGGTTAACTTCTAAATAGTGGGAATGTTTTAGATTACATGAGCTAATGCACAAACCTGGAATGTCGATGATGATAATACTGAGAACCAATTTGAAGGTGTCCAAGAAAGATGATAAAATATATGGGAATACGTCATAGAAATGTCAATTATCAAAGTTATAGTGTGATTTTTAAAAAGGTGTGTTAAAAATCATCAAGATAAAGGTATTGATGCTTTTGAAGTGGTACGTAAAATTATGTGTACAAGGTGGAGTTGTGTTCTAGTGTTTTCCACACATTTAGGGTCTAAAATTTGGAGGAAGGGATAATTTTTAAGATAGAAGTATTTCCATCACTAATTAAAGAAAATATGTTAATGGTAAGAAATTCATGAAAGTTTGATGTCATGAAGGAATAAAGATTCATGAAATAATGTTTCATGGAAGATGGATTGGGTGATAATGGAAAGGGGTAAGTTACGTGATTACAATAAGTTTCAAAAATGGAACATTTCCTTAAAGTTTTATGAATAATGGTAGTTTTGAAAACATGAATTAAGAGTTTCATGAAAAGGATGTGGTGATCCTGAATGTTTCATGAAGGAGAGGAAATATTTATAAATAGTCAATTACCCCTCTCATTTGTAGAAGTTATTCTTTTTTAATATCCAAATGATCTAAACTCATGAATGATATTTTTGAAGGGTTTTCTTGCATGAAGGATTCATATAAACATTTGTTTCCTGAAGAAAATAATTGTGTAGGTATAAATAATGGGTTTTGAAATGGTCTAGAAATATTAAAAAATGGTTACAAGTTCTTAAGGCCAAGATAAGAACATTATTTGGTCTTATCATAACTTGACTGGTGAACACATGAGTGACCCTACTAATAAGTGAGTTCAAGATAGGTTTGGATAGTGAGTGTTTAACAGGTTTATAGTGAATAATGGATGTGTTTAATACCCTTGTTTACCCCCCCCCCCCCTCATGGTATCTCTTATAAAAGGCCCATGTGGTTCTAACAAGAACATTATTATGTACTTAAGAAGTACGAAGGATATTTTATTTGTCTTTAGATCAGAGTGTGATCTATGTATAAAAGGTTACATGGATGAAATTATCCACTACGACATAGATGTTACAAAATATCAATTTGGTTTTCTATTTTTTCTAAATATTTGATATATTAGTTAGAAGAGTTATACATAAGACACCATATTAGAGTCAATAATAAAGGTGGAGTACATTGTTGTATCAAATGTTGTGAAGAAATATTTTTGTATCATGTTGTTTCTTTCTAAATTATAGGTGGTTCCTATAATTGTGGGAGTGATCAAGATTTACTATGACAAAAATGGATCTATCACTTAGTAAAGAGAACCGTGTTCTCAACAAATGACTAAACACATAATTTTCAAATATCTTCTTATACAAGAGATCATTGATATGGGAGGTGTTAAAAAGATTTGGGTGGCTTCAGAAGACATTGAACCAGATCATTTAATTGAACCATTAGTGTAATAGAATCATTAAGATCACATTGAGTTTCTTGGTATATGATACTTAATATATTGATGTAATAGTTTCATAATGTATCGTGTTATTATAATAAAATAAAATATTTATTTATCATTCATTCATGTGTGCTAGAATTTACTTAGCATGAATGGTGTAATGATAATACCCCCTCAAGTTATGACATTTAGTTTTCACTAATAGGTGATAATCATAGAGTAGTTTGGTTGTAATGATATTTCAATATTATTATGAGTATTTGACTCATGAGATAATAAGTGGAGACTTATTATTTGGGCTGACCCACCAAGTAAATCTTATTGGATTTCATACAGTCATTAATATACAGAGGTGTGTATGTGTATAATGAATCCTTTTTACCAAAGGATTGTGAGATACATAAAAATAGATCCTTTATAATTTGATACATGTCATATGAAATTAAATGTGAAATAGTTAATCAAGTGGATGTTGGGTATGTTTTTGATCATGTAATCGGTTGGAATGAGGCCAATATAGGATTTTTCTACCCATATGAAGAGTAATGGCATTTGTCCCTTGACTGAATTAGACTTAGAAAATTCGTTTTTGTGTTCAGTTGATTTATATGATATGTCTTAGTTGCATGGATAGTAGGAATGTGATATGCCCATGTACTATATGAATGACATGTGATGTATCCACCAACCAGGTCAATATTTTTATTAGAATCATAAAAATTTATATAGCTTATACAATATTGAAATTATTCCATTTTTTGTGTTCATTCGATTTCATTGGAAAAATGATAATATAAGTTTAGATATGATGTAGATGATATATATTCAGGTGGATATGTTAATATATATATGAGAATATTTTATGGATATCACATCAGATCCCATAGTAGCTTGAGTGGAACTTATGATTTTCTAGAGTCCAATAATTGCTTATATCTATAATATAGGGATCTTATATTTTTTTAATGTTATTAAGACCTATGGGGTCACATAGTTAGGCCTTTGAATAAGAATTATATTTTTAAAAAAGTTTTTATTCCATAATGAATAGAGTTCAACAAACCATATCCAAAATAGTTTTGTATGGATTCATAATAGCAATATATTTTTTTCATTAAGACCTCATAGTAATTGGGATATTTATGGATATGCACTTAATTGGGAATGAGTCGTATTATATGATATTCTAGATTATAAGGAAAAATATGAATGAGATGAATATCACATCATACAATATTCTAATATCATAAAACTGTCCATATTTATTATTACTACCTATAATGTATTTTTTGAAATAGCCTATTATAAGAATTATAATTAAATGCATGGGATGTATGTACGTGTTATCACCCCTATATGGTTCTAATTTTTTTATGTTACATGGGATGGGTAATTTAAGACATTACACATTATTAATTTAGGTGTTAAATTAAAAAAATAATGAGAGATTATAAAATATGGGTTGGTACCCAATATTCTTTGTAACACCCTAAGTTTTTAAAAGTGAAAATTATATTTGATAGCATATACGATATGTAAAACTGGACCTAAACAAATGATGATTATTTAAATATGACCATTATAACCAATCTATTTAATTTTTGGGAATGAATATGATTATATATTTTATGAAATATATATTAATTTCCTTATCAACATAAATGTACTTATAAATGCTTAATAAATAATCACCCAATTTTTAGTCTTCAAAATACATTTTCTTCAAAAATGATTTTTATTTCTTTTTGAAAAAAATATTATAATTAATTTATATAAAATTTATAATATTTTTTGTTAAAATTAACATTATATTTTATAGTATCATATCAAAAATAACTTTGGATGTAATTTTGGGATATTATAGAAAATATTGAATTTTAGTGAATAGTGAAAGATGCCCATTTTTTTAAAACTATCATTTATTTTTGTAAATTAAGTAATATAAAGTCCCATTATTATTTTAATGTGATTTAAATGTTAATTAATTACTCTTCAGTTATATTTAATACAATTAAATAAATTTAAATCATCATTATACTGTATTTTGAAATATGTTTATTTCTAGGCTTGAAAACATATTTTTTCTAAAAAGAGTTTCAAAATGAATAATGTTTCTCTATTATAGTTAATTAAAATAACCACTAATAATGAATTATTTTAATGAATTTCTTATATTATATATCTATATTTATGAGTTTAAATTCATATAATGATGATTAATGGTTATAGAGTTAAAGTAAAATCATCTTTACTTTGAAAAATTCATTTTCGGAAGTACCAAATTCCATCAGAATTCCAGGTTTTTTTAAATTAAATCCTTCCACCTATGTGAATAGATATTTATAAAATGGATTTAATATTTTTAATAATCATTAATAATATTAGTTAATAAATTTTACATAATTTTTGGACAATATGATTAGTAACTATAGTTAGTATTTATTACCACAGTAAAAAGAAAATAGATAAATTAAGGGTAAAAATAATTTAACAATGAAAATAAAAATCGTATCCCTATTAGTATGAATATTTATATTTTCATTTAAATATAATAATTTTGTTTCTTTTCTTAATAAATAATTAAGTAATTATTTTATTTCAATTATATTTTTATATGATAAAATAAAAATTATATCTTTGTATAAGAAGTAATTTCAATTAAGACAATACTTTTTTTGAGTTCATTACTTTTAAAAATAAATAAAATTTTCAATGACCCACACTTTTTAAATGATATATTCTTCATAAAAATTTGTGTTATATTATTTTATACCCAATAAAACCACATCTCTTTAATCATGCATTGAGTATAATTGAAATATGAATATTGGGTTTTGATTATTATATGAAAATCATTCAATTATGATCATTGTTCAATATTAATGCCACAAACAATAAACTTAATAAATATATTAACATTATAATTATTATTAAAAATATAAATGATAATGGTTAATTAATTTATAAAGAAGAGTCAATGGCCTCATCAAGTATAGTTGTTTCCTACGAATGCCATTTGTTGGATCATGGGAGTGAGGTGGCATCTTTGTCCTTACCTCTTTAACAATACCAATCCAAAATTTGACATGTTAATATTGAATAAAATTTCCTATGGGAGAAGTCCATGTTAGTGGAAATTACCACTCATGCGATGTTATCTTCTCCACCACAAGAGTCTATCACCATCGCACACCATATTCTTAGGTTATATGTAGGTGTCATAAGGGGTTATGATTCAAGGCTTTATTAACTTAAAGTGTAATCCATTTGTTTAAATAAAATTGGTATTCCATAAATTCTATTTTGAGTTTAGTTTTTCTTAAAAATATGGAAAATTTGATAAATTGATTTTTTAGACAGAAATTATACTTTTCAAAATATATTTAATTATTATTATAAACTAATTTATTATTAATTATGTTTATTATAATTAAATAGTATTATTAAAACACTCGTATTTAAATTTAAATGCTAAAATATTTTTATTTTTTCAAGTGTTAGAACATTTTCTATGCATTTTATTATGCATTTTCTATGAGCTATTATTTTAAATAAATAAGGATTTTTATACTTCAAAGTTAAATTTATCATAATTAGATAATTATTATGATAAAATAAATATCATTTTTAAAATCAACATGTCTATATTAGGTTATGGTGAATTTATGAGAATTTACTAAAATATTTTTTTCATCCATGAATAGTAAAAATATAGTTTGGAGTTTTCAGATTGTTTAATGATATCATAATGATTTAATAATTATTAAGAAATTATGGTTCACTATTTTGGATTAAAATATGATATTATTAGTCTCAATGGGTCAATAACAAGGGTAGGCCCAAGGTTTTCCAAATACCATTTCTGAGGTGTCTAAGGAAATTGATAAAAAAACTCCCTCACTTTGGTTATAAATACCCACCCATTTCTTTGTATCCAGTCATTAAAAATTCATAATACACAAATATATAGTATTTTTATGTCCCAAAGAGTCCTCCCAAGGTGTCAACGATCCCCCAATGTTTTAATATTCATTTTTTAGGAGTCACACTTCATGGTAAGTGAAATACCAACTTCTCTTTTCCTTCCATGTTCCCATTTTATGTGGTATGTCTATCAAGTTTCCAATATTTATCCTTCTACCCATTTTATTTTATCCCTTTACTACATTGAGATTATTTTATGCACATTATACCCTTTTACCTTTAATTTTTAATGTTTTCTAATACCACATTTATACCTGTTATGCAACCGATTTATCTTCACAAAAATTATATTTTTTCAAAAAAAATCTTCTTTTGTGAATACTGAAACCACTTTCTTCTCACGGGTTTTTAACATATATGTATAAATTATCTCTTTAATTCAAGTATTAAAATACATAAAACTATCTTTCCTTTTCTTTTGGTCTAAAATGACAAAAGGATCTTGTTTTTAAGCACTTTTTAAAACACCATGATATTGAAATAAATCCCATTTATTTTATTATTAACATGTTATTTACGAAATTTTTATTTTGATATTTATGGTTCGCATTAATTAATACATATTATGTGTTTTCCCTGATATCATTTCAATGCATTGGGTAAATAATGTAATCTCTATATATGACATGTTTTACAATATCTTGGTATGTTTTATGACACCTTGGTGAAGTACCATGGTGATATGTTGTTGAATGATTCAATTAAATTTTTTATCCATATTTATATGTTATGAATAATTATATTTTAATTATGATATTTCTATTTTATAATTGTTTATTCCATTATGATATTCCTTAATTTCTTATCTATAATTATCATGATCACATGTAAATTGTTTCCCTGGTTTTCCCTTACTGGGCCTTATGCTCACCCTTTCCTTTGATGTATGTCCCTAAGTTATGAGATTCATTAATTGAACATAGGATGAACCTCTTAATAATCCTTTCAAGAGGATTAGAATAATGATTTATGACTTCATTTATTATGTACATTTTTTCCAAGAAACATAACTTTAAAAGATCCTCTATTTTTTACATTGTAATGAAAAATTTATAAAATAAAAAGGAGGGATTCCATGTTTGGTATAAAAGGAAGGTTTAGTTATTTATGGAAATTAGGATATCAAAACTTTAGGAATAACCTTAGAGAAAAGTTTAAATATGGGAAAATGTCCTGTAATTTTTGTGAAATATTATGTAAGAGGTTTCCAAGAAAATAAATCCTTGTCTGGATACAAAAAAGTGGATGAGGCTCTGACATATATGTATCTAGGGGAAAACCCAAAAAAACCTCTTTGAGCTAGAATTTAATGCGAACTGCTGCATGAAAATCAGACTTAATGCACTCCTTCTTTGACACTCCCATGGGATATTTTTGGTTAATCACAATATTTTTATGAACCATTATGAATGATTTATTTAAATTGTAACTGTGGTTAAATAATAACATATTTAAGAATGGTATTTTAAGATATGAATTCCATTAGAATTATAAGATTATTAAATGAAATAATATTCTCACTAAGGATTTATTTAATTAGAAAATGGTGGGAGATAGGAGAAATCACGTAAATGGTGAGCATAATGGACTAGGAGATAATGGCGTTCTAATAGAAGGTAGACTCAAAAAAATTCATAAGAATGATGAATTAACTAACTTGAGTTATGAGAAATAACTTGAATCAAGATAATAGACTGAATTCACCAAAAAGGGAACAACTTTCCATTTAGTACTTTATGCATCATCGACCATAGTCTTTTATTGGATCTACTCAACCACTAATTGATCAATAGTGAATAAGCTCATTATAAAAGATCTGTTCCGTACTTTGTGGCTCATAATAAGAGAAAGGCACCCTTTTTGTGTACCACTTAGAGGGAGAAACTTATCAGTGGTGGATACTATTTAAAAACAAATCCAATATGGAATATTGAATCTATGGAGTAGTAAGAGATTAGGGGAACCATTTTCAAAAAATATTTCCCCCATTAAATGTGAAAAAAAATGAAGAAATAATTCCTAGAGAGGAAGTAGAAGGAAAATGAATTTGTGGGAAGCTATTAGAGGAACTTCCAAAAGACATTCCCATTTCACCTCTAGATTTTTCATGGATCCTAATGTGAAGTTTTATAGATTCTTTGGTGGAATAAGACCTCATATATGGAAGAATATTTCCCACTAAGAATATGATAACTATGAGGAGATCGTGAGGAGTGCAATGAAATTTTCACTGGGATTTGTAGATACTTCGTGGTACCATAGATCAAATGAAAATAAGAGATATTTATAGCCAAACATGGGGAGGAACTTTGATAAAGGAAGAGAAATAAATCCATTACAAATTTTCACATGTGAAAAATGTGGGAAGAATCATTTGAGGAGTTTCCTGCTCGAGACTGAGAAATGTTACAAGTGTGGAAGAGATGGCCATATTTTAGGGAACTATCACAGTGAGGTGAAGCTAGAAATTCTCAACACAAATGAACAAGGGATGATGGTTCAATACCATCATAAAGTCCAATACATCATGTGTGGATATCTAAAGCACTTTTCCAACCACTATCCAAATCTGATGTTAATGGAGGGGAATAACTATCAACCTCAACATAGGCCAAAGGAGAAAGTTCGGGATTTTTATATCATGATGGATGAAATTTTAGCTCCAAATGATGTGGTAGAAGGTACTCTCATTGTTATCTTAAACCCAAAAAAGTAATTTTTTTTCTAGTTCAATGAATTCCTTTATTTCTTCCAAGTTTTAAAAGAATGTAGAATAAATACATGAACTAAAAGAAGTAAAGTTATTATTCCAAACTCATAGAGGGATTATCCAAGAATAAAGAGTGTATAAAAACATTACTATTTACTTTTGAGAGAATAATCTCATTGTAAATCAAGTTTTCATTCCCATGATGGAATTTGACATTATACTAGGGTTATAATGTCTCTTAAATTATAATTATAAGATCAATTAAAGAAGCACGGAAATCTTAGTTATCTCAAATGGAAAAACTATAGTTGTTTTCAAAGGAGATATATCTCTACCTCAGCTCTATCTAGAAGAAACTCCCATAGCTTCTTTTATGGAAATGACTGGTGAAGAGAAAGAAAGAAATTAAGTTATACAACTAGGGAATGTCTCCATCATTTAAGAATACATTGATTTACTTCCTGATTAGTTACATGGACCTCCCCCAAAATGATAGGTAGGGTTATCCATTTATATCATCACTAGTTCTAAGATGATATCAAATACTCCATCTAGAATGGATAATGTAGAGATGATGGAATTAAAGAAAAAACTCCAATATCTTTTGTAGAATGGGTTTATCTGACCATGTGTGTCTCCATGGAGATTACTTGTTCTATTTGTTAAGAATAATGATGGATCAATGCGGATAAGCATTGATTATGGATAACCTAATTGGATCACAGTAAAGAACCAGTACCCTCTTCCAAGAATTGAAGATTTATTTTAATAGCTTTGTGTGGCTCAATTCTTCTCCCAGATAGATCTTCAATCTAGTTATCATGAACTAAGGGTGAAGAAATATGATATTCAAAATATTACCTTCCAATAAAGATATGTTCATTATGAGTTTTTTGTTATACCATTTTTCTTGTCTAATACTGCTTTTATTTTTATGGATTTGATGAATAGAGTATTTAAGGACTACCTTGATAAAATTTTGGTTGTTTTTATTAAGGATATTAGAATATATTCCAAAAATCATGAGGAGAATGAGGATCATCTAAGGTTTATATTGAAAACATTGAGGAATGAGAGGATATTTGGAAAAATCTACAAATGTGAATTTTTTTTACAACAAGTAGATTTCTTGGGAAACATTGTCTGCAAGGAAGGAATCTTAGTTGATCCTTCCAAGAAAAACTTTATGGAGGAATGGCCTCATCCTATAATAGTATCAGAGATTTTTTGTTTCCTTGTTTTTATAGTATATTACACAATTTTTGTGAAAAACATTTCATGAATTTATAATCCACTAACCAATTTTACCCAAAATGGTTTAATTTAATCTACAGAAAGGAGTGTAAATAAATATTCCAAGAGCTAAATAATAGATTGGTAACTGCACTCGTGTTAACTCTACACTCTATTAAAGAAGGATTCAATATTTTTAGTGATGTATCTCTGAAAGTTCTTGGGTGCCTCCTCACGAAAAATGATAGGTTGATTTCTTATTCATGACGATAGTTAAAGATTCATGAGTAGAACCATCCTATGTATGACATGGAGATGGATGTAGTTGTTTTTTCTCTAAAGATATAGAGGAACTAACTTTATGGGAAAAATTTTATATATACATAGACCATCAAAGTTTGAAGTATATTTTCATGCAATAAAATTGAACATGATAAATATGAGATTTTTGGAACTTAATAAAGACTATGATTTTTTGATTCATTATCACCTCTAAAGAGAAAACAATTTAATTGATGTATTAGGTAAGAAATACCATGTTGTGCTGGAAATGAGAAGATTCAAGGAGATCCTTTGAACAAAGACCAAGTAAAACTGGAATTGGGAATCATAAGGGAAGATACATAATCAACCCTATATCAAATGATTTCGCAACCATAATTATTAGAGAAAATCATGATATATCAAAGTGAATATCCTTTGTTATAGAAAAATATAAGGATTTAAATAATGGGAAGTTTACTGAGTTCAATATTGATCAAGAGGTTATACTAAAATTTCATACAAGACTTTGTTCCCCATCTATTTCGTAAATAAAGAAGGAGATGATGGATGAAGCTCATAGCTCTACATAATCTATACATACTAGAATCAAAAAAAACTATAGGGACCTTCATGATCTTTATTGGTGGGACAGCATAAAAAGGGAGAATGTTGACTGTACTATAAGGTGTCTAGTGTTTCAACAAGTTTAGGAGGATAAAAACATCCTAAAGGGGTATTACAACCACTACCCATGTAACACCCCAAGATTTTATGAGAAGTATTCTTTTTAATTTATTTGATGTATTGTTTTTTATGATACCCCAAGATTATCTGGCGTTATACGCAACACCGTATTAGCTTTCAGTATAAGCAACACTAATCTTGGATCGTGTTACACACAATTTCAAGTTTGTTTGATAGTAGTTATTCTACGCAACATTGAGTATATATATATATATTAAATATATTAATGAAATATGTTTGGATTTTGTTATATTAAACAACAAAGGTGATGTGCACTACACGCCACCCTGACTTGGCTTGCATTGCACGCAATCGCGACCTTCCTCAATAGCGTGTGTTGTACGCAATTCCAGGTTTTACTAAACAACGATATATCATTATAATATTTTTACGAACTAACCGTTATGAATAATATTAACTAAATTTTTAATTTTATAACATTATTATTCATCTTAAACATTTTTTATAACATGGTATAATAACAAAATAAATTTTTCGGGTAAAATAATTATTTTTCAAAAAATGCAGTTTTGGAACCTTTTGATGGAGCACCCACTTTAAATATAGTTTTTGACATTTTTATAAGTTAAATTTTACAAAATAAAATTATCATTTGGAATTATGATATAAAATTTTACCTTGGCTAAATTTTTCATATTATTCTGATAACTTTCATATTTTAATGAATAGTAAAAACACGCTATATTTTAATTAAAAACAACTTTTTTCATCGTAATAATTTATATGGTTAAATTATAATATTTAATGGTTTTAAAGTATAAATAGAATATTTTTTTACCGTTTAATATATTGTATGTCATTATCATTGATTTTACCTTGAATTCGTAGATTAAATCAATTCAATCTTTTGCAAGGTTTTAAACAAAAACTCGTTTTCTTTCGACAACGGGATTAATTTTAATTTAATTTCTGCAACTTTTGTGTATTGAATTTCGAAAAATGGATTCCATATTTAGAATCAGTGGGTTAAAATTATGTTAATAGGCTACTTTTTATTTATGGGAATTATGAATAGTAAATACGGTAAATTTTATTTACCATAGTTAAAGGTAAATCGGGTAATTAAGGGTAAATATAATATTATAAAATTTCCCTAACACATGCCCAAATTCTATTGGATGGCTAAAAGTCAACCCATATCACCTAAGGGTTGGATTATATTCATTTTATGGACTTTTTACCATGAAAATAATTTAATTATTATTAAAACCAAAGAAAGTGACAACATGTCACTCTCTTAAATATTATAAGTATAATAATATTAATTTAGTGATAAACTTCATGAAACTTCGAATATTAATAGTATCCAGAAAGCTAATAAACTTATCTACATCATATGAATTTATTTATAATTTGTAGGGATTAAATAATTATCATTAACTGTGACACAATAGTGATGCAGAAATTGTTTATCTAGTGAAAAATCAAGAATATAGTTTTCATTAAACTAATAGGGACCATAAAAGGCACATGACCCTAACAAAAAATTATTGGACATGTAAATGTAAACCATAATCATCCAATGGTCTAATATTTTACCATTTTCTGCCTCATAAAAGCGATTATGAAACTTATATTATTTTATTTTAAATGAAGCCAAAGTTGTCACCTTCATAATTTAATAAATATTACAATTTAAATATTGTGATTTTAAGATGATAAATTCGAGTAAAAGTATTATTTTAAAATTTAATAGATTTATATTTATCATATAATATTATTTGTAATTTTTATGCAAAAAATAAGTATATTAAATAATTATAGAAAAATGTTTTAGTAATTATTTTATTAAGAGAAATATCAAATAAATGGTTTCAAAATTATTAAAATAAATATTATATGAACTATTTAATGTTCTCTACTAATTTAATAGATAAATATGACATGTTATAAATCTATTAAATATTTTAGTTCAAACATATCTTCTGTATATGATTTATTTAAATTCAAATAAATGAATAGTGTCAAAATTGACACTATTGTTATTTTATAAAAATAACATATTATAAAATTTTTTAAAAATCACAAAAATATTGAAAAATTATAAATTTAAATTTATATGGTCTAAAATGTTATAAATTATCCAATTATTTAAAATTAATAACAAATAAGTAATTATTTATAATAATTTAAAATTTATAATGTTATTACCACAAATAAAATTAAATTGATTAAATAAGGATAAATCAAGTTGATAATGTTTAAAATAAATTCCTAAAATGTCTAAATTTTATTTTTTGATGATATTACAACCCATATTATCTAATATTTGTATTTGAGTCATTTTGGAAGTTTTTATGTGGGGTTGGGATTTAAGATAAATTAATATTTTCTTATATTTCCAAAGGTGCCCCTCTCCTCCCTTATAAAAGGGCACCTCCTCCCTCTCATCCTCACACCAATTTGATCCTTCAAGCTCAGCCAACCTCTTCCCATTTAACTTCCCAACTTCCTTAGAAACCTACTATAGGTACTGGTCTTCTCAAAATACCAACTCTAGTGACAAAAGAGAAAGTTTAAAGGTGGCACTTCGAGAAAGAGGTAATACCTTATACCGTTTTCTTCAAGTTCCATTCTTCTTCTACTCCCTCTTCATTAGTTGTATCATTATGAAGTAATAACATCAGTATCACTAATATAATGATATGTTATTATAAATATGAAACAACCCTATTTCACCATCTATCCATCCTACGGAAAATGAAATCACCACGCGTGCGTACGTACGGAATACCGTCTCCACGCCGTGGTGAAATCTATTTTTCCACTAACACCTTACATGGATGGGTATAATGGTGTAAATAATAACTATATATGGTTATTATAACATAATACTGATTCTGATATATTATACAATCCACTCCAATTCTATTCATTAATTATGGTAACGATATCATCACTCGTCCGTACGTACGGACTACCATCTCCACGACGCGATGAGATTCATTCTCCATGTTAACCATAAATGAATGATCATAAAGTTTATATAATGAATAATAATGAAATATATGAAATAATAATTCTACTTGATTTATGTATATATATTTGTATGTCATCTATATAGTTTCTTTCAATTCAATAAGGAAACGAAAATAGCATTCATGCGTACATACGGCCTACCGTCTCCATGAACGGTGTATTTCATTCCTTTTATCGATATATATTATATATATGTATATGATGAATATATATTATATATAAATAATGTTTTACATTCTATAATTATGTAAATCAGGATATAAGTACTACTATCAAGAAAGACAAGTCGAAACACATACGATAAATGAAATTATTTTACCCAAAACGCTGCTTTAACATGGAATTTACAAAAGAACGGGTAATATAAAGTCATAAGTGAAACATATATGATATCATAACAATGAATATGATTCTGTAATAATTCAATGACATTATTTAAATCATTATACAGGAGTTTCGGATACGTATGAAGCATATCTGACCTAAGGTAAGGGACAATTTCGCAAATCTCATTTTTATCCGAGATTTCTTATTCGTAAGTATATACTGGGGTTATTGCTATCATCCATGTCCATGTTTTATAAAATTTTATTCATGTATGTTTAAAGTAATTTTTACCCATTTTAACTTTTACCCCATGGTATGGAAGGAATCTTTCTTTTATTTACCCTACAAGGTACTTTTTGACTTTTCCGACAAAAGTACGAGAAGAATGTTTCTTTTAACGTATACGGCATGAAAGGATTTTTACGGTTTTATAAAGCCTTATTTTCATGAAGATTCCTCCAAAATATTTCATGAATATTTTTTAAAAAAATCCTTTTATTTTAAAATTTCAGGAAATTTTGTAAAAAGAAAATGATTTTGAAGAAAAAAGGATATTTTCCTCAAGAATTCATTTCAAGTGTTTTATCAAAACCATTTTCATCTAAGATGACATTATTTCACATGTGTATGTTTCTAGTATCATGTCTCTATGATTTACATGGTTTCAATTTTTTAATGATGAAATGATATCCAATTTCTTTGTATGGATTACGTTATGATGGAATGATGTTTGTGAAACCCATTTTATTCTTGGTTTATAATGAATGATTTATGTTTATATTGTGGCACATGAAAGAATTATTTCAATATGAGATGGGTGGGACCTATATCTCCCTCCAGTGCATTGGGTAAAGATTTATATCTCATGAGATAGACATGGCTGGAACGGTAAGTTAATCCGTTTCAGTATTAAAGGACTGGAACGAGGAGTGAACTCGATTTCGAAAGGGACTTTGTCCACTAAGATAGTCTTGGCAGCAATGCCTTGGATAATATGGAAATCATTACATGTGCATAATGGATTCCACAATTACATGTTTTATTCCCATGATATTTTATCATGATTTATGTTCCATTATGATCTATGCCTTATGTACTTCTATGTTTTCTGTCGTTGCTTAAGATTTTGATGTTTAAACATTATGTTCATGTTTTTAAGTTCAAATGTATATGGTATGTTTTATTTTATCCATGATTACCCTTACTGAGCATTTGAGCTCACCCTTTTTATGTTTTATTTTTCCCCTTGATTAAAAGAAAGGTTTTAGGTAAGGAAACAAAAAGTGGAAGATCTTTATGGGAGATGTTGAAGATCTTTCACCACAATTAGAAGATTTAGTTCTATGTTTCCAAAGACACTAAACTATTACGGTCCGTGTGTGTATGTTTTTGTTATGTATTAAGTATTCCCCAAAAGTAATGTATTTTCCATGTACGTCGAGCTTCGGGTCTCTACAGTTGGTATCAGATGAAAGGTTTAGTCAACCTTTGGAAACTAGAATACGAAAACATTAGTGAGATCCCTAGAGATATTTCTAAGGTATGTCTAGGGATGTCCCTAAGGATAAGTATAAGTATAGGATATAGTCTTAGAACTACGGTAACAATCTTAGAATTTAACCAAAGATGTTAGATATTGAGGGTACTCCCCCTTTACTATGTTGTTTTCCCTAGCACTATTTTTGCCTCTCACACTATTCTTTTTGGGTTTTAGAAAATCATTGGAAACAAGATGATTCATGATAATAGAGGATATGATGGGCAATGGAATGATATTCTCCATGAGAAACCAAATGAAATGGGATTTGGAAGTCCAAACATCATTATTATGCCGAATCAGCAATCTCATAATATGATCAATAAAATCCAATTTGGTAAGTTTCCTGACTCGGCTAATAAGAAAAAGATGATGTTTCATGATGATCATAGAGGAATGAAAGTTCAATTTCCCTCATGTAAATCATGTGGGAAGAGGCATCAGGGAGAATGTTTCAAAGGAACTGGAAGATGCTTTGGGTGTGGAAAAGAAGGACACAAAGCCAGTAAGTGCAAAGGAAATGGTTCAGTTAACACCATGGACAAGGATAATGGTATTGCTACAACCTCAACAATGATTAGATGTTTTAAATGTAGAATGTATGGGCATTATAAAAACCAATGCCCTAAAGGAAAATCTCATGAAGAGAATCAGCATGGTCATATGAGTAGTATTTATGTGGATGATGATGAAGAGACTACAAATGAAATATGAGATGAAAAAAATGATGAATCTCAGTCAATGGTTTAATAAGTTAGTGGAATGATTGTATGTTTATAAAATATAATGTATGGTACTATGGAATAAATAATCATCTAAGGATTGTTATATTATTGTTTTTCCTAAATTATTTGAAAGTATATGTTGAATGGTACCGGTAACCATGAAAGTTAAATTCAGATATTTTTGGAAAGTAGATGATATGCACATAATGAAAGGATAAGAAGATAATGAGATGTTTGATTGTATTCATGAGCTCATGACTGCTATAAGGACTAAGTGATATTATGGTTTGAGTATATAGAATTATTGGGATTTTGGTATGTGGAATGTGTTAAAATTTAACAACATTCATGTTTTCACTAAGGTTCAATGGGTAGTCATTCTTCAAGAGAATACATGATTAAGGTATTCACATGTTTATAATTTGACCAATAATATATATCTTATGATATATTGGGGATAAATGATGGCATTCACGTGATTGTTATGTGACATTTCAAGTAATCATTTTCTTTATACTAAGAGCTTGGACCGAATTATTTTAGATAAGCCTAAAGATTGGAATGGATTATGTTGGACATAAGTTAGTATTGTTTAAGGATAGAACTTTTTTGATATTATTGATGGGATGTTATAGTAATGTAGTTATAGAAAAAGGACAACCTGCAGGATGGGCGACAACCCATCGCGTCGGACAAGGCTGTGGGAATCGAACCCACAACTAAAGTGCGACAGGCCTTTACCGCCTACCACTGGCCTACAGGAAGTCCCTATTTAGTAGAAACTAGTTTTATTATATAAAGAAGTATGATATATGAAGTATGATTCCATTAAGAACCATATATGATTAATCCCACAATAGATGGACTTATGTGTTTTATAACATTTTGTTTGAGACAGATGGAATGACCCATCATTCTATCACATGATCTGCTAACACTTCATGAATGAAAAATGCAACTTCATTTCATTAAGAGATGAAGTGGAAATTGTCTAAATAACGACCAACGGTGAGACTGTACCAAAATCATGAAAGTATTTCTTCTAGTTCCAATTTCATAAACTTTAGGGAAATGATCTTGAAAACCAAAAACGTTGTCCTAGTTCCCTTATATCCGATGAATCAGATGGTACCATAGATCATCACAAATCTATGGCTTGGTGATTGATGGCTTTTTCATAGCCATGTTCTCTACCACTCTTCATCAGAACTTGATGGTTAGATTTTTCTTCCATATCCATATTTTCACCTATGTTCTCCTATATGGAATCCCAGTGATGAGTGACTTTGGGTAATATTTACACTTCATACATTAGTTTTTTAAATTATATTTTAGTATTCCTTTTTATGATGTGGGATTCTATAAATAGTAAACGATTTATAACCCCGACGAATTTCGAGGGCGAAATTCATTTTAAGGGGGGTAGAATGTAGCACCCCGAGATTTTATGAGAAGTATTATTTTTAATTTATTTGATTTATTATGTTTTATGATACCCCAAGATTATCTTGTGTTATATGAAACACCGCATTAGATTGCAGTATATGCAACAATAATCTTGGATCGTGTTACACACAATTTCAAGTTTGTTTGATAGTAGTTATTCTACGCAACATTGAGTGTATATATATATATATATATATTCAATGTATTAATGAAGTATGGTTGGATTTTTTTATATTAAACAACAAAGGAGTCGTGCACTACCCGCAATCCTGACTTGGCTTGCATTACACGCAATCGAGACCTTCCTCGATAGCGTGTGTTGTACGCAATACCAGGTTTTACTAAACAACGATATATTATTATAATATTATTACGAACAAGCCGTTATGAATATTATTAACTAAATTTTGAATTTTATAACATTATTATTCATCTTACACATTTTCTATAACATGGTATAAGAAGAAAATAAATTTTTCGGGTAAAATAAGTATTTTTCAAAAAATGCAGTTTTGTCGCCTTTTGATGGAGCACCCACATTAAATATAGTTTTTGACATGTTTATAAGTTCAATTTTACAAAATAAAATTATTATTTGGAATCATGATATAATATTTTACCTTGGATAAATTTTTCATATTATTCTGATAACTTTCATATTTTAATGAATAGTAAAAACACGCTATATTTTAATTAAAAACAACTTTTTTCATTATAATAATTTATATGGTTAATTTATAATATTGAATGGTTTTAAAGTATAAATAGAATATGTTTTTACCATTTAGTATAATTTATGTCATTAGCATTGATTTTACCATGAATTTGTAGGTTAAATCAATTCAATCTTTTGCAAGGTTTTAAACAAAAACTCGTTTTCTTTCGACAATGGGATTATTTTTAATTTAATTTCTTCAACTTTTGTGTATTCAATTTCGAAAAATGGATTCCATATTTAGAATCAGTGGGTTAAAATTATGTTAATAGGATACTTTTTGTTTTTGGGAATTATGAATAGTAACTACGGTAAATTTTATTTACCATAGTTAAAGGTAAATCGGGTAATTAAGGGTAAATATAATATTATAAAATTTCCCTAACAAATGCCAAAATTCTATTGGATGGAAAAAGTAGACTCATATCACTTAAGGGTCGGATTAGATTCATTTTATGGAATTTTGACCATGAAAATAATTTAATTATTATTAAAACCAAAGAAAGTGACAACATGTCACTCTTAAATCTTATAAGTATAATAATTTTAATTTAGTGATAAACTTCATTAAACTTACAACATTAATAGCCTCCAGAAATATAATAAAATTATATACATTATATGAATTTATTTATAATTTTTAGGTATTAAATAATTATCATTTATTCTGACACAATAGTGTTGCAGAAATTGTTTCTCTAGTGAATAATCAAGAATATAGTTTTTATTAAACTAATAGTGACCATAAAAGGCACAAAACCCTGACCAAAACTTATTGGTAATGTAAATGTAAACCATAATCAACCAATGGTCTAATATCTGACCATTTGGAGCCTTATAAAAGTGATTATGACACTTATATAATTTTATTATAAATGATGCCAAAGTTGTCACCTTCATAATTTAATAAATATTACAATTTAATTATTATGATTTTAAGATGATAAATTCGAGTAAAAGTATTATTGTGAAATTTAATATATTTATCTTCATAATAGGAGTTTAGTTGTAATTGTTATGCAAAAAATAACTATATTAAATAATTATACAAAAATGTTTTAGTAATTATTTTATTAAGAGAAATATCAAATAAATGGTTTTAAAAATATTAAAATAAATATTATATGAACTATTTAATGTTCTCCACTATTTTTATAGATACATATGACATGTTATTAATCTATTAAAGCTTTTAGTTCGAACATATCTTCTGTATATGTTTTATTTAAATTCAAATAAATGAATAGTGTCAAAATAGACACTATTGTTATTTTATAAAAATAACATTTTATAAAATTGTTTAAAAATCACAAAAAATATTTAAAAATTATAAATTTATATTTATATGGTCTAAAATGTGATAAATTATCCAATTATTGACAATTCACAACAAATAGGTAATTATTTATAATAATTTAAAATTCATAATGTTATTACCACAAATATAATTTAATTGATTAAATAAGGATAAATCAAGTTGATAATGTTTAAAATAAATTCCTAAAATGTCTAAATTTTATTGGTTGATGATATTACAACCCTATCTCATCTAATATTCGGATTTTAGTCATTTTAAAAGTTTTTATGTGGGGTTGGGATTTAATATAAATTAATATTTTCTTATATTTCCAAAGGTGTCCCTCCCCTCCCTTATAAAAGGGCACCTCCTCCCTCTCATCCTCACACCAATTTGAGCCTTCAAGCTCTGCCAACCTCTGGCCATTTCACTTCCCCACTTCCATAGAAACCTACTATAGGTACTTGTCTTCTCAATAGAACAACTCTAGTGCCAAAAGAGAAAGTTTAAAGGAGGCACTTCGAGAAAGAGGTAATACCTTATACCGTTTTCTTCAAGTTCCATTCTTCTTCTACTCACTCTTCCTTAGTTTTTTCATTATGAAGTAATAAAATCAGTATCAATAATATGCTGATATGTTATTATAAATATGAAACAACCCTATTTCACCATCTATCCATCCTATGGAAAACGAAATCACCACGCGTGCGTACGTACGGAATACTGTCTCCACGCCGTGGTGAAATCTATTTTTCCACAAACACCTTACATGGATGGGTATAATGGTTTAAAGAATAACTATATATGGTTATTATAACATCATACTGATTCTGATATATTATACCATCCACTCAAATTCTATTCAATAATTATGGAAACAATATCATCGCTCGTGCGTACGTACGGACTACCATCTCCACGACGCGATGAGATTCATTCTCCATGTTAACCATAAATGAATGATCATAAAGTTTATATCATGAATAATAGTGAAATATATGAAATAATAATTCTACTGGATTTATGTATATATATATTTATGTCATCTATATAGTTTCATTCAATTCAATAAGGAAACGAAAACAGCGTTCGTGTGTACGTGCGGCCTACCGTCTCCATGAACGGTGTATTTCATTCCTTTTATCGATATATAATATATATATGTATATGATGAATATATATTATATATAAATCATGTTTTACATTCTATAATTATTTAAATTAGGATATAAGTAATAATATCAAGAACAACAAGTCGAAACACTTACGATAAATGAAATGATTTTACCCAAAACGCTGCTTTAACATGGAATTTACAAAACAACGGGTAATATAAAGTCATAAGTGGAACATATATGATATAATAAAAATGAATATGATTCTTTAGTAAGACAATTAAATTATTTAAATCATTATACAGGAGGTTCGGATACGTACGAAGCATATCAGACATAAGGTACGGGATAATTTTGCAAATCTCATTTTTATCCGAGATTTCTTATTCGTAATTATTTACTGGGGTTATTGATATCATCCATGTCCATGTTTTATAAAAGTCTATTCATGTATGTTTAAAGTCTTTTTTACCCATTTTGACTTTTACACCATGCTATGGAAGGAATCTTCCTTTTATTTACCCTACAAGGTACTTTTTGACTTTTTCGACAAAAGTACGAGAAGAATGTTTTTTTTTGACATATACGACATGAAAGGATTTTTACGGTTTTATAAGGCCTTATTTTCATGAATCTTACCCCAAAATATTTCATGACTATTTTCAAAAAAATACTTTTCTTTTAAAATTGCATGACATTTTTTGAAAAGAAAATGATTTTGAAGAAAAAAGGATATTTTCCTCAAGAATTCATTTCAAGTGTTTTATCAAAACCATTTTAATCTAAGATGACATTATTTCACATGTATATGTTTCAAGTATCATATCTCTATGATTTACATGGTTTCACTTTTCTAATGATAAAATGATATCCAATTTGTTTGTATGGATTACGTTATGATAGAATGATGTTTATGAAACCCATTTTATTCTTGGGTTATGATGAATGATTTATGTTTATATTGTGGCACACGAAAGAATGATTTCAATATGAGATGAGTGGGACCTATATCTCCCTACAATGCATTGGGTAAAGATTTATATCTCATGAGATAGACATGGCTGGAACGGTAAGTTAATCTGGTTCAGTATTACAGGACTGGAACGAGGAGTGAACTCGATTCCGAAAGAGACTTTGTCCACTAAGATGGTCTTGGCAGCAATTCCTTGGATACTATGGAAATCATTACATGTGCTTAATAGATGCCACAATTACATGTTTTATTCCCATGTTATTTTATCATGATTTATCTTTCACTATGATCTATGCCTTATGTACTTCCATGTTTTTTGTCGTTGCTTAAGATTTTGATGTTTAAACATTATGTTCATGTTTTTAAGTTCAAATGTATATGGTATGTTTTATTTTATCCATGCTTACCCTTACTGAGCATTTGAGATCACCCTTTTTATGTTTTATTTTCCTCCAGTATTAAAAGAATGGTTTTAGGTAAGGAAAAAAGTGTAAGATCTTTATGGGAGATGTTGATGATATTTCACCATGATTAGAAGATTACGTTCCAAGTTTCCAAAGACACTAAACTATTACGATCCTTGTGGGTCTGTTTTTGTTATGTATTAAGTATTCTGAAAAATTAATGTATTGTCCATGTACGTCAAGATTCGGGTCTCTAAAACCCATACTAGAATGGAAGTGGAACAATAATACTATGTAATTTTTCACTGGTCTCCAAAGGAAATCAAAAGGAGGCAATGAAATATGGGTTATAGTGGACCATTCCACCAAGAATGCCTATTTGACCACTATTCAAGAAGATTCCATTGTTGACCTACTCACCAAGATATACATAAAGGAAGTGGTAGGGCATCATGGAGTGCTAAATTATATCATTTCTAATCCTGATCCATGGTTCACATCAAAATTATAGATAATTCTTCATCATTATTTGAATACTAAATTGAATTCTAGTAAATCTTATCACCCAAAAAATGATGGCCTATCTAAAATGACTATTCAAAAACTCGCTTACATATTGAGAACATGTTCAAAAAAACTTAAAGGTGGATAGGATCAACATTTCTCATTAGTCGATTTCTCATACCACAACAACAACTTCAATTTGATTATTCAAATGGCACCCTATGGAGCTCTATATGGGAAGCGATATAGAACTCCTACTTGTTGAGATGAAGCCAGTGAGAGAAAGCTTATTGGGCCTGATCTAGTGAAAGAGATGATAGAAAAGGTTCATGTCATCCTATAACAAATAAAGGCTTACTAGAGTCATAAGAATAAATATACTAACAACCATATAAGGGACTTGGAGTTTGTTTTTTTAGAAAAATTCTTCCTTATAATTTCACCTTGGAAGAGAGTCATGCAGTTTGGGAAGAAAGAAAATATCTTCCCAAGGTATATTGGACCCTATGAAATCCTTGATCTTATAGGAGAGGTGTCCTATTATCTTTCACTTCAACCAAACATAGCTATTGTTCATGATGTTTTTTAGTTATATCTATTGAGTATGTACATACCTGACCCTTCACATGTACTAAATCCGAAGGTGGTACAACTAGAACATGAAATCTCTTATGAGGAGTTGTCAATGGAGATCTGAACTGGAGAGACAAGGTTCTGCGCAACAAGACTACCCACCTCGTTAAAGTGTGGTGAAGGAAACACATATATGAATAATCCATGTGTGATCCAAAGGAAAGAATTAGGCAGAAGTACCCACATCTTTTCTCAATTGGGAAAAAAAATTGAAATTTCAGGGATGGAATTTCTTAATGGGGGAAGAATGTAATGACACCGATTTTTAAATGATATTTGTTTCCTAAAAATGCGTGCTATATTATTTTGTACTCAACAGAACTATTTACATTTAATAATGAAGTAGGTATAATTGAAATGTGACTATTGATTTTTGACTATTATATTATTGTTGGTCAATTATGATTATTTGCCAATATGACCATTAGAAACAATACTCTTAACAATAATTTTAACGTTATGATTAGTATTATAAATAGAAATGATAAAGGTTAATTAATTCCAAAAAAAGTGTTGATGCACTCATCCAGTAGAGTCGTGTCTTCCGAAGTCCATTTGATAGATCTTGGGTGGGAGGTATCATCTTTGGGCTACACTCTTGACCAATCCCAAGCCGAGCTTCAATATATTAATATTGAACTAATTCGCCTATGGGTGAAGTTCTAGTTAGTGGAAATTATTACTTAGGTGATGTTATCTAAGCCAATATGATATTCTATCACCATTTCACACCTTACCCTTAAGTATTATGTAGGTTTTATAAGGAATTATGTGTCACGGATTTAGTCACATAAAGTGTAATCCCTTCGTTTAAATAAAATTGGTATTCCATTATTTCTATTTTGAGTTTAGTTTTTCATAAAAATATAAAGAATTTGATGAATTGATTTTTTGATAGAAATTTTAATTTTTATAAAAGATAGAAATATTATAATAAACTAAGGTATTATTAATAATGGTTATTTTAATGAAATAGTATTATTAAAAAACTCTTATTTAAATTTAAATGATAAATTAATTTAATTTTTTTCAAAGGTCAGAAATTTTAGTATTTATTTTCTATCCACTATTATTTTTAATAACTAAGGATTTTCATATTTAAATTTAAAATTTCTCATACTTAGAGAATTATTATTATAAAATAAAAATAATTGTTCAAATCATCACATCGAAAATAGGTTTGTGTTAATTTATGACTATTTTCAAAAATATTTTGATTATCAGTGAATATTAAAAATACAATTTTATGTTTTCATTATGTTTAATGAAATCATAATGATGTAAGAATTAATATAAAATATTGGTAGACACTTTTGGATTAAAATATTATAATATATGTCTTAGGTGTCCAATACCATGGGAAATACTACGGGCAAGCCTGTGGTTTTACAAATACCACTACTAAGGTGTCCAAGGAAATTAATAGAAAAACTCCATCAGTTTTACTATAAATACGCACCCATGTGTTCATTTACATTCATTTAGAATTTATCCCCTTTGAATATATGGTATTTTTACCTACTAAGAATTCCTCCTAAGGTGTCCTAAATCCCCCAAGGTCCCAATCGTTTAGTTTTAGGAGTCACTCTTCATGGTATGGAAAATCTCAACTTCTCTTTTCCTTTCATGTTCCCTTTTTATGTGGTATGTCTTTCATGATTCCATAATATCTTCCTCTATCCATTTTATTCTATAACATTACTTTATTTAGTGTATTTTATTTGTTTTAGACACATTTCCCCTCTCTTTTTTATTTTTTTCTAAACCCACATTATATACACGTTATGCTGCTGATTTCACTTCTCCAAATTTCTCTATTTTTCATAAGAAATTATTTTATTTTCTTTTGTGAATACCCAAACCTTTTTATTCTCTAGGGATATTCACATAGATGTATAATTTATTAATTTAATTTTGGTATTAACATACATGAGACCTGCCGACCTTTTCTATGGGTTTTAAATGACAAAAGGATCTTGTTTTTAAGAACATTCTAAAACACCATGATTTTGAAATAAAATCCATTTATTTTATTCTACATAGATTATTTATAAAATGTTTTATTATGATATTTTTGTATCAAATTAACTAATAAATTTTATATAGTGTCATTATAGTTCACTAATGCATTGGGTAAATAATTAAATCTCTATAGATGACATATTTTACGATACCTTAGGGAATAACCTTAGTAATTCTCATGACATCTCGATGATGAACATTGGTGTTAAGATTATTACTGGATAAAATAAAATTTTTATCCACATTTATATGTTATTAATCATGTTATTTTCATTATTATATTCTATTTTTATCATTGATCATGAGTTTATGATATCCTTAAGTTCTTATTGATAATTCTCATGATCACATGTAAATTGTTTCTCTTTTATTCCCTTACTGGGCCTTATTCTCACCCTTTCCATTGATGTATGTCCTCAGGTCATGATATTATTTAATTGAACATACTATTATCCTTTTAATAATCCTTTCAAGTCTATTATAATAAGGTTTTTTTATATATTATTTATATTTTTTTCAAGAAACTAAACTTTAAGAGATCATCTGTTTTATACATTGTAATGAAACTTCTATGTAATTAAAAGGTGGGATAAAATAATATTTTAATAAAATCATAAAATTAAATTTTTTTTATTAAATTTAAATTATAATATAATTTATATGAATTCAAATGTAATTGTTATAAGGGTTCAAAAATGGTTATTGACCGAAAAACAGGATTCCGCAATAAATGTCAATTCTTGTTTTAAAAGTGAAAATTGAAAATTTTATAAAATTATTTTGATAAAATAAATATATTTTTCTGGAATCAACATGTCAAAATTATTCAATAATTAATTTTTCATAATTTTTTGATATAGGAAAAATTTTGGGTAAAAATTAAATATGATATATATATATATATATAATGTGTATCATAACATAATAATGACCCAAAAAGTAATGTAATAAATGCTATAAATGATATATAACACCATATATTTATTTCCCCATTAAAAATATTTTTTTAGGTTATTTTATTAATTTTATAAATCCACTAATAATATTTCAAAACCTATATTATATTTTATGGTTTTAAAATAAATTCTTTATGAACATGAATATATTACAAATTATAAAGGGTAATATTTCAATGATTTCAGGCCTTAGACTTATAAAATAATTAAAACACTAATATTTGGTAGATACATTTAAAAATCCATTTTAATGTTAGTTTTGATTATTTTATTATATAGAGTCCAAAACCTATGTTTGAGAAATAGTAAACTTCTCTATATTTTCCTATATAAAACAACCCAATCTCCCATTCCTATTCAATAAAAAAACCTTGGAGAATATCCTTAATCTAAAAAAACATCTTTAGATTCCTTAAAAGGTTTCTCCAATATCTCAAGAATATCCACCCAATCTTTCTGAAACACACTCTCAATGTAAGGGATCTCTCTCTCTTCTTTTTATTCGAGCGCCACTTTTATGTTATGACTCTTAATTTACATTTGTTCTTGTTTAGGTATGTCTCTTAAATCCCTCATACTAATGTTTTTATTTCTATTTAGTTATAGAACCATTTAAATCTCATTAATACCTCTCATTATCCTTTAATTACACCCATTATGCTTTTGAAATTGTCATTTTATTTTTCATACCAAAAGTAAGGGGACCACACTCTCTTAATTTCAAATCAAGAACCTTCTTTCTATTTATCATTTTGAATATCAGTTGGTTGTGTTTTTAGTAGATTATAAATATCCCTATACTTTCCAATTTATGTCCTAATATTCATATATCATTTATGCCTTCTCATGATATCATTTACCTAAGCCCTTATTATGAAAACAAATTAGTAAGGGATCCTCTCCTTATCTTCTTTATTCAAGAATATTCTTTATTTTTTGCCTTTTATTTCCTTTTACTAATGTTGAGATATGTTTTTAAACATCCCTATTACATTCCATTTGATTTAAAAATGATGATATAATTTTTTCTCTCTCATTAGACCATTTTATGAACCATTATGTACTGTCATTATGCTATCAAAATATCACAATGAGTTTTCCATGCCAAACCTTTGTGTTGTGAATACCATCGTTATTCCCACTAACAGGTATTCACCTAGTCATACCTATAAATATTTTATTGGGTGATTCCATGTATTAATTCCACATTCCATGATCATGTAATTAAATATGATGAACTATGTTATTATGTTATATGATCTATGTGGAACAATTATGCTTATACATGATATGATTATGATGGGTGCACCCAAATAAATCTTCAATGATTTGGTTAATGTTTTAGACTCATGAGTTGACAGGTCTGGTGTGTGGGAGGTTATCCTAAGCACATTATTTTATGATTTCTTGTTGGTTATACTTGAATTATGCTAATGATGTCATGTTTAATGTTATTTTCACATTTCTATATTACCTTTATTTTATCACAATATATCATGCCGCATGGTTCTTGTTTATGATTCTCAAAATTTATGTATCTCATTAAAATTCGTTTTTTCGTCCATATAATACCTTCTTCAAGAAATTATTTTTTTATTCCTTTACAATTATTTATATCTCACCACTTTATTATGAATGTCCGTAGGTTATCCCATGTAGTTTTATGTAATATGGAATATTGTGGGAATGTTAAGGGTGTTTTCAATAATGATTATGTACCCAATTTTTAAGATTGTTATGTAATATACCTAATTAACCAAAGACATTATACTTTTGAATATTTTGGGTTTTATTATGTGTATTCATATATAATAAATCATGAATTATTTTTTAATAATGGAAAGGGTTGTCATAGTTAGCATCAAAGTAATGTCTAGTTATTTTTTGTATTAGGATTAGAAAACTATAGTGTAATCCTTAAGGATAACACTACGTATATGAAAACAACCCCACATTTTGGTAGTGCATGATAATGGGTCTTGTGGGACACCTGGTTTGAAACTCCCAAGGTATATTTGTTGGTAAATTCACAAGCATTTTATGAACCATTATTTATCGAGAAAAATTGCACATAAGAATATATGTTAGAAAATATATCGTGGATAACTTAGATTAAAGACTATGTGTTCATAAGTTGTGGAATAAATGTCATTTTTAAGTTATCATGTTAATGTTATTGGATTACCATTTTTGTGTTTGACAGTTTAAAATTACTCATCGCTAATTTTCCCTTTTTTTCAAGTCAATGTATTGAAATAAGAGGAATTGAGTAAACAACCAATATGAAGGAAAATGTCATGAATTCCCAAATGAGATGCCTACCATAATAGAAGATTAAGTAAGAAATCTTCTGATTGTGCCAAACTATCTATAAAAATAAAAATCAATAACTTGTACATAGTTTTATTTCCAATGAAATAATAAAAGATGAGGAAGTATTATCAAGTTATTTCATCTGATAAAGTTAGTAAAGGAAAGAATATGCAATTCCATACATGTAAAAAAATGTGTAAAGTGGCACCAAGGGAAATTTATGAATATTACATAAAGGCAATTTTCATGTTGGAAAATAGGGCATAAAGAAGATAGTTTTCATAAAAAATGAATAGTGTGATGGATTGTAATAAATTATATCCTATGGAACCCTTTTGTTGTTAAATGTATTATATGTTTAGAATATGGGCATTATCTAAGTCAATTCGCTAATCCAAGGGTTAAATCCAAGACCAAGGAAAAACCTATGCAGTATAAATTATTGAAGTGTAAAAATTAAAGTGTTTATGTATAGGTATTTGAGAATTATGTTTTCAAAGTGGTATATCAATGACATTCTCTATATATTAATCAAGAAACATCGAGGGTTTAATATAAACTATTATTTAAGATGAATGTTATTGTATTAGATAAAATTTGAAGTTAAAAAATTTGATAATGTTGAGTTTATTGGTGTTATTTTGGATATATGGGTATTTATTTAAGGAATTCTCATTCTTAAACCCTCAATATTTTTTTATTAATTTATTAAGCATTATTCATTTCCAGTATTAACTTACATTTTTCTAACCATTTTGGATTTATTAAATATAAGAGGAATATATTTTTATTATCTAGTGAATTATGTGATCTGTTAGAGGATTATTATAGTGCTTTAGGGAAAACAATAATCTTGAGTACTCATAATTTGGAGGAAAAATATGAGATTATATTGGAAGTTGATTAACAGATGAAAGAAAACTTTTCAAGAAAGAATATTTTATTGGGTTCCTATTCTATATGGTAATGTAATTCCTTAACTCCAGGAAATTAATACTGAAACAAAAAATATTTCATATTATGATATTTTTCTAAATAATTTGTTGTATTTTCACCCATCACAGATTTATGGTTTTGTGGTCGTTGAAATTCACCTAACCATGGTCAATTGTTTTTCTGGATTTGGTTTTTCCCCATCTGAATGTGTTGATCATGTCCAAGGAGATTCCATTTGGATTCATCATTTCATACCCCCATGGTTTTCCTCTTTTTTTACTAATATTATACCTTCTTGCTCCTTGAATAAAAAGAACAATAGTATTATTATTATACGATACGCAACACCGAACCTAAACAAACAATATTTATTTAAATATGACCATTATAACATATCTGTTAAATTTTTGGAAATGAATAGTATTGAATAATTTATGAAATATATATCCATTTACTTATAAAAATAAATTTATTTGTAAATTTTTAATGAATAATCACCATGTTTTTTCCTTTGAAATATGTTTTCTTCAAAATGGTTTTTCATTTATTTTTTTAAAAAATATATTATAGTTATTTTATAAAACATTTTGAATTTTTTTCATAAAATTAAATTAATTTTTAATATTATAATATCATTATTAACTTATTCATAAATTTTGGTATTTTTTAGAAAATATTGATTTTTTAGTGAATAGTAAAAAATAACTATTTTTTAAACTCTCATTTCTTTTCGTAAATTAAATAATTTAAAAGCACCATTATTATTTTAATTTTATATAAAATTTATATAATAATTATTTATTTACATTTAATCAAATCAATTACATTCAGATAATATTTATACCAGATTTTATAATAATTTTATTATTTTTTTTGAAAACACGTTTTTTTTAAAACAATTTTAAAATGGATAATGCTTCTCCATTATATGTAATTAAAATAACCCCTAATGATGAATTATTTAAATCAAATTTTCATATTATATATATTTCATTAGAAATATAAATTCATATAATTAAGATCAAAAGTCATATAGTTATTGTAAAATACTATTTTCTTTAAAAAATACATTTTTTGAAAAAACTATTTTTTAGCGCACCTACGAATTTTATTTTAAATTATACGATTCCAACTCTATGAATTATTTTTTATAAAATTAATTCTATATATTTAATAATCATTTTTATTATTAGGTAATAATTTCAACTTAATTTTTGGACAATATGAATAGTAATTGATGTAAATATTTATTTCCACTAAAAAAGGAAAATAGGTTAATTAAGGGTAGAAATAATATTACAAGGACAATAAAAAAAGTAACCCTAATAGTATGAATATTTATAGTTTCATTTAAATATAATAATTATTATATTTTTTTATTCATTATAAATAATTAATAAATGATTTTGATAAAAATTAGATTTTTATATGATAAAACACGAATTGATTTTTTTTTTGTAATAAGAAACTTCAATTAATAAATTATTTTTTTATGAATTCATAAATTTTAAAAATAAATGATATTTTAAAATAAAATACTATTAAATAATTTTTATTAAATTTAAATGATGAAATAATTTTTATGAAGTCAAATGTAATTTTTATATGGGTTCAAAAACTATTATTGAAAAAACCATTATTTCTACATTAATGTATATTATTTTTTACAAACTAAAAATTCACATATTTAGAAAATTATTTTGATAAAATCAATATATTATTTTGAATTTTTTTGTCAAAATTATTGAATGGTAAATTCTTCCTTATTTTCTAGTATAACAGAATTTTTGAGTAAAAATAAAATAAAATATAAATATTTGGCATGTATTATGACATCATAAAGACCTAAAGTGATATAATAAATTCTCTAAATTGTATCCAAGGCCAAATATATATGTTTTCCTTTTAATATAATTTGTTTTTTATATTATTTTATTTCTTTATAAATCCTTTAAGAATCTGCTGAATCCTATATTATATTTTATGGTTTTAAAATCAATTATTTATAAAATAGACTCACTTCCACATCACCTAGGGTAATAATTTAATGATTTAGGACCATTTCCTTATAAAATAATGATAAAACCCCTATTTGGAATAAACCATGGGTAGAAAAGATTGGAATATTTGTAGTTTTTATTATTTTATTTTATAGATTCCAAAACCTATGTTTGGGAAATAATAAAGTACTCCTCTATATTTTTTTTATATAAACCCATCCAAGCTCCCATTCCCCTTCACTGTAAAACGTTAGATTATATCGTTAATATTATTTACCCTCTCTATATTCCTCTAAATGTTCCTTAAATATCTCAAGAATAACCTATGGAGATTTTGGAATCACCCTCTCAAGGTAATGGATCTCCCTCTCTTCTTTTTATTCAATAGCTTCTTTTATGTTATGCCTCTTAATTTTGATTTTTTTTATTTTTTTATGTTTTTTATATCCTGAAATCAAACTTTTTGATATATATTTGATGATATACCAATTTATATGTCATTTACCCCTCCCATGATCCTTTAAGTACACCCGTTATGCAGGTTAAATTGTCCAATGATTTTCTTTACCCAAAGTTGAGTATCTCTATCTCTTCCTTTTATTTAAGAACACATTTTATTTTATTCCCATTAATTTCCATTTTTTATTTGCGAATGTTTTTATAAATCCCTCTAATATAACAACCATGCTCTTTATTACACACTTAAACATGATTTATTACATAAACTTCACATGATACAACATATAAGATCAAGAAGCCTTGTGTCTTTGGGGCTTAGGATCATTACATAACAACTTAAAACATGAAATACAACACCTTTATTGAAAAATTCTTTTACATGACCATAATATTCCCTCATACTTAGAATTGCATGGCATAACCTAAGGACATGCATAAGAATGGGGTGAGATATAAAGCCCAATAATGAATAAATATGGAATAACATGAGGAATACATTACATTTAGACAATAGGCATATCAATGGAGAACAAGAGAAACATAAACATAAAGTCTTGATAAATCAAGATAATCATAACATGTAAATGTGGCAACCACACTTAACATAGAATTAGCATGAGCCAAGGCTCATTGCATGTGGAGCATGAGTAAACCCCCAATGCACATGAAGCACGAGTAAAACCATGTTGCACTTAAATTAGTATGATTTAACAGTCATTTCACATGATGTATCATGATAATATACTTTACCCAATGCATTGAAGCACTATCAGGGAACACCCTTCATAAAAAATTCATTTCATACCTAAGTGTGCCACATGGATCATATAATATGGAATCAATCAACATCATAAGTTATTCCATGATTAAGTAATGTGGAATAAATAAATTAAAGTACCATTAAATATGTTTATGTTCATTATGGTGAATAACCATGATAGGGACATGGGTATGGTATTCACTACACAATGATCTTGGCTTGGAAAAAATGCGGTACAATTTTGGCAGCATAACAACGTGACATAAGGATTTAAGAAAATGGTTGATGATATAGAAATGGTTGTATCGTCATATTTACATGAAATGGTCAGTAAGGGGGTAATATATATACATTTTCCAACAAACATAATGTAATTTAGATGCATAATACAGAAGAATTATTTGGATGTAAAAGAGGAGAGAGAAATCCCTCATGGAATTTCAGAATGGTAACAGGTGAACATGGGAGGCATTAATGACAGATAAAGTGGTATCCCATCATTCAAACATAAAAAGGGAAGTATGGTGGAGGTTAAAAATCATTCCCTATCATTTATAATTGAAATCAAAAGGGAATAACAACTTAAATAAAATTGGAAAAAATGAGAAAGGAAGAAATCCATTACTTGGAAGTGTGATCTCAAAGGCTTGGGAGAGGCATGAGAGAGAATTATTGGGATATTAGGGAACCTTTGGAGGATTATATAGAGAGGAGGCCAGGGTTTGGTCTAACTCCAAATTCTTTGAGTGAAGAGGATGTGGGAGCATGGGTGGGTTTATATAGGAAATGAGAGTGAATTATTTGTTATTTATGTTTGGGACACTTCACATTCAACTAATCAATACCAAAAACCATTCAAGGGGTTTTTACCATGGTTTTAAACAAAGTGTAGTGGAAAAAAATATTTTATGAGGTCAATGGCATATCTTCTTAAAATAATAGGGTAGCTTTTGTGGAGGTGAGTAACACTCTCAAGGAAAACAATTTAAAAAGCCAAAATGTTTTATAAGCCTTGAAGGGTCCACTAATGCTTTTTAAAATAAATGAAAAAAATAAAAAATAATATTATTTTAGTGGTAAAAAATATATTTCCACAAAATTATGTTTACAGTATTTTATTACATCACTATTGGGTCATTATGATGTCATAAAACACATTATATATTTAAACAGTATTTAATTTTTACCCTAAAATTCGATTATCTCGTAAAATTATGAAAAATTCACCATTGGATAATTTCTAGGTCCGGATTCTAAAAATAATAATCATTTTATCTAAATAATTTTCTAAATATGTGAATTTTTACTTTTAAAATCAAAACCGACATTTATCGAAAATTAATGGGTTTTGACAAAAATAGCTTTCAAACCTTAATAAAAATTACAATTTCATTCATAAAAATATATGATCATTTTTATATAATGAAAAGTAATTTAATAATAATAATAATATTTTATTATAATATTATTTAATTCAAAAATACATTAATTAATCAAAATAAATTTCTTAGTTGATTATTAATTAAAAAAACTATTTGTGCTTTAAAAACTATTTACAAAGTAACAATAATAAATTGAATTAAAATTATTTATTCAAAAATAATATACATAGTCATAGTACTAGGTTATTTTTACATAAACCCTTATAAAACCCACATAAGACATAAGGGTAAGGTGTGTGATGGTGATAGACTCTTGGGGTGGTTCGGATTGCATCGCTCGGGTGGTAATCTCTATTAACTTCCACTTCTCCCATAGTCTATTCCGATCAAGATTAATGTGTTCAAGATCGGCATGGTCTTGGTCATGAGTGAAGACCAATGATTCCACCTCCTTTCCAAGCTCTAAAAAATAGGTTTCATATGGGTCAAGACTACTGGATGAGGTCATCGCTTTTTTTGTCTGAGTAAATTTGATTTGCTAAAGCCCTATGTTTATACTAATCATGTGATCACTTTTCAACGGATATATTAGAAATAGTCAAAATTCTTAATGGTATTTTTAAATCCAGAAACATAAAACCCAGGAAGTTCACATTTTATATAACCATAATAATACATTTAATTAGATCAAGAGGAATTTCCATTAATCAAAGTTTGTGTCGTTACAATCTTCCCCCCTTAAGAAATTTCACCCTTGAAATTTCCTTTTCCCACTCTAAAATAAATTTGGGTAACTTTACTTCATTACTTCCTCTGATTCCCACGTCGCTTCTTCAAACTTGTGGTTTTTCCACAACACCTTGACAAGGGGCATTGTCTTATTTCTTTGAACTTTTTCTCTACGATCTAATATCTTCACCGGTTTCTCCTCATAAGAAAGATCATCCTCTAGCTGTACTACCTCAAATGAGAGTATATGTGAAGGGTCTGGTGTGTACTTACTTAATAGGGATACATGAAATACATCATGTACTTTGGTCATGGTATGTGGAAGTGCTAGACGATAGGCCACAGCCCCGAAATGATCAAGAATCTCGAAGGGGCCGATGTACCTTGGATGTAACTTCCCATTCTTTCCAAACATCATGACGTTATTCCCTAGATATATGCATAGAAATACCATTTCTCCAACATTAAACTCAAGGTCTCGTCGAAGGTTATCTGCATAACTCTTCTGTCGACTCTGGGCTTCCTTGATATGATGTTGAATAGGTTTTACCTTCTCTACCATTTTTTGACCATTTCTAGTCCTCGGAGCTTATGCTCACCAACTCCTTCCCGACATGTCGGTGTTCTACACCTCTTCCCATACAGGGCTTCATAAGGTTCCATTCATATTCTTGATTGGAAACTATTATTGAAGGAGAATTAAACTAGAGGAAGATGTTGATCCCATCCTCCTTTGAAGTCCCTTTAGAACACTCTCAACATGTCCTCAAGTGTTTGGATAGTCCGCTCAGATTGGAAATCAGTTTGAGGATGATAAGTCATACTGATGTTCATCTTAGTATGTAGAGCATGTTGAATACTCTTCCAAAACATAGAGGTGAATCTTTCATCTCAATCGGATAAAATAGATAGTAGTACACCATACATCCTTACCACTTCCCTGATATATATCTGTGTCAGTTGATCCAATGAAAAATTCTCCCGAATTTCAATAAAGTGTACTGACTTTGTAAGACGATCCATAAAACCCAGATTGCATTATTTCCTTTGGATGTCTTCAGATGTCTGGTGGAAAATTCCTTGGTGATGTTCTCCCATTTTTATGCTGGTATGGGCAATGGTTTCATCATCCCCTTAGACTTCTTCCTCTCTCCCTTCACTTGCTGACAGACTAGGCACATTGATGTATACTCAACGATCTCATTCTTCATATTTTCCCACCAATAATTCTCTTAGAGATATCAATACATCTTTGTGTTTCCTTGAAGAATAAGGAAATTTGAACTATGTCCATCATCCAAAAGATCCTTATTCAGCTCTGGACTTGATGGAACACATAGTCTTTTCCCAAATCTCACAATTCATTCTTCAATGACATTGATCTCCAAAGATTACCCTCTTCTGATAGCTTCCCCTTTCTTGTGAATTCCAACATCATCCTTTTGAGCATCCTTTAACCTTTCCAAAAGAGACGGTTGAGCAATAATTTGTGAAATCATTGATGATGTTCCTTTCTTTATGATTCATATGTCCATCTTCATAAAATCTAAAAAGATTGGATCCTTCTCAATTCTCACCAGTGATAGAATCGCTGGGTTCTTTCAACTTAGAGCATATTCCACCCTATTTTCTTTCCCAAGGTGGTAATAGATTGGGCATTCATAGCCTTTTATCAACTCTAACCATCTTCGGTGGCACAAGTTCAACTCTTTCTGTGTGAATATATACTTGAGGCTTTTGTGGTCCGTATATATTTCTTAGTTCTCCCCAAAGAGATAATGCACCAAATTTTTAAAGAGAAGATCACTAAAGCTAACTCTAAATCATGTGTTGGATAATTCTTCTCATGAACTTTCAATTTACATGAAGCATAGGCAATGAATTTGTCATTTTTCATCAACACGCAGCCCATTCCCTTCTTTGAAGGATCATTGAAGTCAATAAAAAGTTCTCCACTTGTGGATAAAGTGAGAATGGGTGCAGTGATAAGCCTCTTTTTTAACTCCATGACTCTTTCTTCACATTCATAACTCTAAGAAAACTTTATCCCTTCCGAGTTAGCTTGGTAAGAGGGTTGGACAGTCGTAAGAAATTTCTCACAAATCATTAATAATATCCAGCTAACCCCAAGAATCTATGGATATCCGTTACCGATATTAGCCTCTTCCATCCCTCAATTGCATCTATTTTGGAGGGATCCATAGATATCCTATTTCTTGTGATGATATGGCCCAATAATGAGACCTCCTTCAACCAGAACACACACTTTCTGTACTTTGCATAAAGCTTCTCCATCTGCAAGATCTCTAGTAAAGTTCTTAGATTCTCCTCATGATCCTCCTTGGTTTTGGAGTATATCTTAATATCATCTATAAAGACTGCCAAAGATTTGTCAAGGTAATCCCTAAATACTCTATTCATCAAATCCAAAAAGATTTTTGGAGCATTAGTGAGTCTGAAAGGAATTACTATGAATTCATAGTGCCCGTATCTTGTACAAAAAGCAGTCTTGGGGATATCTTCCTTCTTCCCCCTTACTTGATAATATCCCGACCGCAAATCCACCTTGGAGAAGTATTGTGCTCTACGTACCAGATTGAACAAGCCATCGATTCATGGGAGAAGATACTTATTATTTATAATGATTTTGTTAATCTCACAATAATCAATGCAAAGGCGCATTGACCGATCTTTCTTCTTGACAAAGAGGACAGGTGCACCCCATGGTGAAGCACTTGGGTGTATAAACCTTATATCCAAATTCTCATGTAGTTATTTCTTCAGCTCCTCAAGCTCCAAAATACCCATTCTATATGGATCCTTGGATTTTTTCAATGCTCGAGTTATAAAATCAATTAATAATTCAACATTTCTTCTAGGAGGAAGACCTGGAAATTCCTAGGGAAACACTTCAGCGAATTCCCTCACAATAGGAATGTCTTTAGGGATGGTTTCCTCCTTAGACTCAATCTTCTGATCCAGATACGCATGCTCATAGGGCAGTAATATCCATGCTTTAGATGATGAATCTAAAGAAGATTCATGTTCCTCTTTTCACTTGTATAGAATTGGGGGTCGATTCTCCACATGTATAGTGATTTCCCTCTCACGGCAATTTATATTGGCTTTATATATGGAAATCCAATCCATGCCAAGAATTTCATCAAATTCTACCAGAGGGAGTATGATGAGGTTCTCCTGGAAATTCAATCCATAGATTATGATAGGGGAGGAGTTATATTCATGTGATGCAATTATTTAGACATTTTCCATACTCATTGACATCTTTAATTCCATGATTTGTGGTGGTGCTGGGATATTCTACTAAAAATTCGAAATATAAAAGAATAAGTAAAACTATGGTTGACAACCCAACCTTTCACTTTTTGATTCTGGTTCTACTCTATTCAATATATACATAGGGATGAGTATCTCAAACAGTTAGACACATAAATGGGAATCCAAAGACAAAAAATGGATGTATTATAAATTACTTTTATTTCCTTAACCTATGAATCCATAGGCTTCAATCTATGAAATTCATGATCTACTTTCTAACATATATTCTTATGGGAATTTTCCTAATTCCATTAATAAGGGTTCATATTTAGCTTGTGAAATTATAAAATCATATCCCCCAGGAGTGTCGTAACCAAGAGTGCACCAAGGCCCATCGTCGTTCACTAGAATACCCTAGGTCCAGCCTAAAACTCATTGTCGGGGTTTTCACCACTAGGTACTTCTGCAATAAAGCCGCCTCTACCTGCTCGTATCCAGATAGGGATTTATATTCTTGATAAATAACTTACTCAATACCCACAAAAAATTAGGGATTTTTTTATTATAATTAGTCTTGTCTCTAAGGCTTCACTAGGTTTTTCTAATCATAATCCCAAATATAACTAAACCTTCCTCTGATACCAACTATAACAACCCTGATATTTATTACGCACTTAAACATGATTTATTACATAAAAATCACTTGATACAATATATAAGATTGAGAGTTATAGTGTATTTGGGCCTTACGATCATTACATAACAACATAAAATAAGAAATACAACATAATTATTGAAAACATCCTTTATATGACTACTACATTCCCTCTTACTTAGCATTGCATGGGATAGCCTGAGGACTTGCATAAGAAAAGGGTTAGCTATGAAGCCCAGTACGAGAATAAACATGGAATAACATGGGGAATAAAATATATGTTAGAAAATAGGCATATTAGTGGAGCATAATAGAAACATGAACATAAAGGCTTGATAGATCATGATAATCATAACATGGAAATTTGGCAATAACACTTAACATGGAATTAACCTGAGCCAAGGCTCATTGTACATGAATAATGAGTAAACCCTCATTGCACATGAAGCACGAGTAAACCCTCATTGAACTTTAATTATCATTAGTCAACACTCATTGCACATTACATATCAGGATACTATACTTTACCCAATGCATTGGAGAGCTATCAGGGCACACCCTTCTTAAACATTTAATTTTATGAATTAGTGTTCCACATCGATCATATAACATGGAATCAATCAACATCATAAATTTTTAAATGATTAATTAATGTGTAATTAATAGTTCAAAGTACCATTAAATATGTATATGTTCATAAAGTTGAATGCCCTTGATAGAGACATGGTTATGGTATTCACAACCCAATGATCTTGGCTTAGAAAAACGCGGTTCAATTTTGGCAGCATAACGGCGTGACATAAGGATTTAAGAAAATGGTTGATGAGATAAAAATGGGTGTCTCATCATATTTACATGAAATGGGAATTATGTGGGTAATATAGATACATTTTACAAAAAACATAATGGAATTTAGATGCATAATACAAAAGAATTACATGGATGTAAAAGAAGAGAGAGAAATCCATCACAGAATTTCAACATGGTAATGGGTGTACATGGGAAGAATTAATGAGAAAGAAAGGGCCCTACCATAATCCAAACATAAATATGGCAGTATGGGGGAGGTGTGAAATCATACCCCAACATTGTTAATTGAAAAAAATGGTATAAAAACTTAAATAAAATAAAAAAAATGATAAAGGAATAAATCCCTTACTTAGAAGTGTGATCCCAAAGGCTTGGGAGAGGATTTGAAGAGTCTTATTTGGAGGTTGGGGAACCTTGGGAGGATTATAAAGAGAGAAGGTAAGGGTTTGATCGAACTCCAAAGGCTTTGAGTGAAGAGAAAGTGGGAGATTGGGAGGGTTTATATAGGGAAGGAGAGAGAATTCTTTATTATTTAGGTTTGGGACACCTCACATTAAACTAATCAATGCCACAAACCAGACCATGGTTTTTGACCATATTGTTTTCCAAAAGAGAGTGGAAAACAATATTTTATGAGTAAAATGGCCTAACATCTTAAAATAATATGGTTGGTTATGTGGAGGTGAGTCACACTCTCAAGGAAAACTATTCAAAAAGACAAAATGTTTTATAAGCCTTAAAGGGTCCACTAAAGATTTTTCAAATAAATCAAAAAAATATAAAATCACATTATTTTAATGTTAAAACACATATTGGCCGAACATAATGTTTATATTATTTTATTACATCACTATTGGGTCATTATGATATCATAAAACACATTATATATTTTAACGGTATTTAATTTTAACCCCAAAATTCGATTGTCTCAGAAAATTATGAAAAATTCACCATTGAATAATTTCAACATCCTGATTTCAAAAATAATATTCATTTTATCTAAATAATTTTCTTAATATGTGAATTTTTACTATTAAAATAAAAATTGACATTTATTGAAAATTCATTGGTTTTGACAAAAACAACTTTCAAACCTTAATAAAAATTACAATTGCATTCAAAAAATTATATGATCATTTATATTTAATGAAAATTAATTTAATAATAATAATAATAATTTATGAAAATATTATTTAATTCAAAAATCCATTAATTCATCAAAATAGATTTCTTAGTTTAATATTAACTAAAAATATTATTTGTGCTTTAAAAACTATTTGCAAAGTCACAATAATAAAATGAATACACATTCTTAGTAAAAAAATAATGTAAATAGTAATATTTCTAGGGTATTGTTATATAACCCCTTATAACACCCGAATAAGACCGAAGAGTAAGGTGTGTGATGGTGACAGACTCTTGGGGTGGCTCAGATAACATCTCTCGGGTGGTAATCTCTATTAACTTCCACATCACCCATAGTCAGCTCAATTCAAACTTTACATGTTCAAGATCAGATTGGGCATTGTCAAGAGTGATTCCCAATGACACCACCTCCTATCTGAGATCTGACAAATGGAATTTGTACGAGGAAAGTATACAGGATGAGGTCATCACTTCCTTTGTCTGAGTAAATTGGATTTGTTAAAGCCCTATATTTATACTAATCATGTGATCACTATTCAACAAATATATTGGAAACCATCACAATTGTTAATGGTATTTTAAAATCTAGAAACATAAAACCAATGATGTTCACATTTTATATAACCATAATATGAAATTTAATTAGATTAAGAGGAATTTCTATTAATGAAATTTTGAGTTGTTGCATCCTACTACCCTTTTATGTCAATGTTATGAGAGACCCCTTTTACTCTCACTAATCCCTCCTTTTATCCTTTATATACACATGTTATGTTATTGAAGTTGTCTTGTGATTTTCTATAATAAAAGTAAGGGACCTCTCTCTATTATTCTAAAATGAAGCACCATATTTTCATTAATCATTTTTAATCTCAATTGCTTATATTCTCATGAATTTATTAGGATCCATAAAAATTAAAATTTATTTCTTAATAATGATTTATCATTTATCCACTCCCATTATATCATTTACCTTAAGTCATTATGATGCCAAAATTTAGTAAGGGGTCCTCTCCTTCTACTCTTTATTCAATAATATTTTTTATTTTATGCCTTGTATTTCCAATTAATAATGATGGTATATGTTTTTAATCATCCATCTTACTAACCATTTTATTCTCTAATGATGAGATACACATTTATCTCTCATTAAAACATTTTATGAACCATTATGTACTATTGATATGCTGTCGAAATTTCACTATGTTTTTTATGCCCAAACTTTGTGTTGTAAATTCCATCACTATTTACAATAAAGGGTATTCACATAGACATACCTATACTTATTTTATTGTGGAATTCCATGAATTTATTCCATACTCCTTGATCATGTAATTAAATATATTGAAATACGTTCTTATATTATATGATCTATGTAGAGGACTTATGCATGTACAAGATATGATTATGATGGGTGAACCTAGATATAACTCAAATGCATTGGTTGATGTTTTAGTCTCATGATATTATATGTATAGTGTTAATTAGGTTATCTTAAGCACATTATGTTATGATTTCTTGGTATTTACAATGACTTATGATTATGATTTCATATTTCATATTGTTTCCACATTTCAATGTTTCATTTATGTTATTATGCTATATCATGCCTCATTGTTCATGTTTATGATTATCAAACCTTTTATGTCCCATTGAAATTCATATTGTCTAAAATGTAATACATTCTTCATGATATTCTTTTTTTATTTTCCTTACTAGGATTTTTATCACATAAATTTCTTATAAATGTCCCCAGGTTATCCCATGTAGTTTTGTGTATTATGGAATATTATGATTATGTTAAGTAAGTTTTCAGTAATTCTGACGTACCCCATGTTTTAATATTGTTATTTAATATTCCTAATTACCCAAATACACTTTAATTCTTAATATTCTAGTGTTTATTATGTGTATTCTTATGTAATGAATCGTGAATTAATGTTTAATAAAGACAAGGTTTTTTTTACACTTAAAATAACCAATGCTATTAATTAAATAAAGAGTGTCACACATGTTTATTAATCTATGATATCAATCTCTATTGGGTAATATAATGAGAATGTGTAATTAATTCAAATCTATATTCTAATGAAACATTTTTCAACACTTATCAATAAAGGATCTAAGTTCCTGTTAGAATTCCCTACATATGCATAAAACCTTATTTTGTTTCTAGGTTAATCATCATAAAACATTATCCATCAAAGAAAGGGGATGGATTCCACTGCTTGTGATATATAGGTATGTAGTTTCGTATTAAACAATTTCACTTTGATCCTTTAAGATAGATCCTACTTGTTTCTTAGGATCTTCCACTACCAATGACCATGAGATGATACCCTAAAACCCCACCACTTAAGAGTTGGAAACATTATCTATTCAATGAGAAATTTAGTGAATGAACTGATCATAATATCCAAAATTATGTATTTTATCACAGGGATTAGAATATGTAACAGATTAGATGGTTCAAAAATCTTCAGTTCAATTATGAGATTATATATAATATAGGTAAAGGAAGTGTTATTATTGATGATTAGAGTAGAAATTCAAAGGTGAATTTGTTTTTTGAATCCAAGGTATAGTGGTTTATTATTTCAATTTTCGCATAATTTTATCTTAATGCATCTGAGTATGAAGGTAATTTTTTCTTCACACTTTACACCATTACAACATCTTTGATAGAGTATTTAAAAGTGTTTCAAAGAAAAAATTTAAGATGAATGTTTTTTCATGACATATTATATGGCGGGGAGAAGATAACCTACTGAACCCTTTATAGGTAATCACTCTTATATTTATGTGGATAGAATTTTATTCTATATTCCTCTTGAGATGAAGTGATGAGAGATTTTAAATTTTCTTAATGGATAGTTCATCCTATTTTAACATAGATGTATCATAGTGTTTTACAATACTTTTAATGTCCACTTATAAAATGGAACAAATTTGGATTCATTTTTATATATTTTACCTATCAATTAGTAATATATTCACATCAGAGACCCATAGGTATGATTCAACTATATATTATTTAATATTGGTAATGGGATGACATTTCCATCAATTTCATGACTTGTTTACCTCTATAATTGAATGTTTGAGGTGAAATTTTGGTTCTTTTTTATTGATTGAATAATGTTTCACATTTTGTTATAATTTAGGTGAATCGCATAATTTTTTATCATGGGATTCTTTATATTCATGGGATTTCAATATTTTATGAAATTACTTATAGTATCAATATTAATCATGATGTCTGATTCACAACTCAGTTTTGACATGTTTAGAAAAAGTTATTGAGTACTCAAGTGAAGTTGATCATGACTTATCATCCACTAACAAAAGACTAATCTTGGAACAATATGTATATTTTTAAGGATATGATTTAAGAATGTATCTTTTATTTTTTTTATTGTGGGAATACCATGTTGAATTTGTATTGTTTTTTTAATAACAACTACCAAATATCAATTTAGATTAATTCATTTGAGGCATTATATATATGGCTATGTCATTCACCCTTTTATTGGATGGATGTTGGGTATATATCATTATATGGGCCTATAATGGTATAAGAAACTTTGGATCAAGTGAAAATGATCAATAAGAGGTTGGATATGGGTCAAAGTATCAAAAACAATTGTGTAAATAAAAGAAATTTTCCTCCCAAGTTTCATGTTGGAGATTGTGTATTTATTTTTGTCACATCTTGATTGGGGCACTGATGATTAGGAAAGAAACTGAGGTTGATTCCATGGTTTGTTGGGTCATTTTAAATTATATATATGGTTGGGAATGTTTCTTATTAATTGGCATTAACTTCTTAGTATAGTCTAATTTATGATTTTTTACATGTATCACAGTTGACTAAATATAAATTAGATTTATCCAAAATACCATAGTATGATGATGTGGACTTGGAATCATATAAATATTTCATCAAGAGACCAGTTCCTATTATGGGTCATAGTGAGAAGCTCTTGTAGGTTATAGTTATGACATTTGTGTCTATTGTATGTAAGAATGTCTTAGGACGAAATGAACTTTTTTATCATAATGTAAGTAATTATAAAACCGTATTCTCTAGAGTATCGTGTTTGAATCCAAAAATCATGTAAACTGTAAAATAAAGAAATTTTGTACCTTTAACCATTGAGTTGTTATTTATTTCTTTATCCCACATGATTTATGAAGATCACTTAGGACCAATATAATGTCTCCCTCTATTATATATCCATGGATTGAAGAAAAATCACCCATCACATGGATGAGACTCACCTTCTCATCATACCATTCCTGTGCCTCTCATGGTAAAGGATGATGAAAATGAGATCTGTAGGTATATATGAAATGGAATAAATATTAGAAAGGAAATCACACTTAGATTATGTCCTTTTTAATCCTATATAATCCTTAAATGTAATTCCTTGATCCCATGAAATTACTCAAGTGTTTTATGCTACATGGGTAAAGTTGTGTCAGCTCATTAATTTATCAAATTAATGCCCTGGTAATCTTTATATATCATCATATAAAAATGTTTAAATATAACTGTAAACTAGTGAAGAAGATAATTTAATGTTAACCTTTAACATTCCACTATCATGCCAAGGTAGTGTAAAGACTTATAGTATCCATATATCATAATAAATGAAATATAAAACTAGTATGTTGTATGAAAAAATATCATATCATTTGATATCTCTTATATTCAAAAACTATATGTCCAATATTTATCATATTTATGAGGTTTTAGTGAATATGTTAATCATCGTGGATGTCTACAATAGTATATTTGGGATAGAAAAGTGAAAATGAGGTCCCAATGGCTAGATTTGTTTCATGGGGGTGCTTAATAATGACTTTTTAGGATCAGATGCCATATAATGGGGAGTTTTTAATAACTTATAGCTTGAGGTATGTTTTTAATTTTCATTTTTCAGTTTTTATAGATTTTATTTTTTTATTTTGAATTTAATTTTTGGATTTATGGGGTGAAGTAAAAAGTAGATAGGTGATAATATGGGGTGAATTTATGAAATATTTCAATAAGGATTATTTTGTACCCAATGGTATGGTATTGGGTACCCTAAAGATGATATAGTGTTGCAGTATCCTTTATACCAGCCATCGGGTGGCATGTGGATTTGAATCATTTCCTCATAGGGTTTTGGACAGTTTCTTTAAATAATAAAATTTCTTTTATTTTATAGTTTTGATCATGGGATTATATTTATTTTTTCAAATTTTTAAAGGATATTTTAGAAAAAAATATGTCTCTCTAATATTTTCCTTTCCCAATAAAATTTCCTAAGTTTATTTATCTTTCAATTTTTGGAAGAATTCAATTTTATTGACATGTTTATAATTATATCGTTAAGAGATACAGATGATATATATGTGTTTGTGTGTTCATAGTCATTAAGGTTATATTTTTTCCACATTTTATGCTTATTTTATGCTTCTATATGAGTGAAATTATGTATTTATTATGTTTTAGGAAGAATTGAGCTTTCGTCTTTTGTGTGATTCATTTTCTAAGGGTGAGTTAAGGGAACTATATTATTATTTATAATTTTAATTGAGTCATAATATATTAAATGTGAACTTATCTTGTGATTCTTGTGATGTGTGGGATTATTTTCATGATTATTCAGTTAAATTAACTGATAATACTTTTTTGTGAATTTTTAAGGGTTAAATACATTTTTAATATGTGTATTAGGGATGGAAATGAGATTTTACATATAGAAAATATTTATAAAATGTGAGAAATGGGGGATAAATCTTGTGTTTTATTTTTTTTAATTATATTTTTATTTAATAATGAATTTATTTAGGTTGAAATTAGTGTTTTTTTTGTTATTTTTTCGTTGATATGTTGTTTGATAAAAAATTATTCATGTTATTTTATATGGGTTATAATAAATTGATTAATTGATATTGAAGGTTTTTTATTTTGGATTTAATGTTAAAGTTAAAGTGTTTTTATTTGATAATGGATATGAATTGAATAAAACTCATGATAATGTGTTGGAGAAATTTACCATTGATTTGGAGCAATTTGAAATAAAGTTTTTCTATTATAAAATGATCTATACTTAATAGAAATTACATTTATATTAATGTAAGAGTGAAATAAAAGAGAAAATATATGACCAATAGTGATAAGATTGAGAATGTAGATATAGGGGGTTTAAATTAGATATTTAATATTATACGTGTTTGTTGAAATTATCATATTAATGTATAAAAATAGTTTTGGGGATTCTAGTTTTTATATATTTTTGGTAAAATTAATGTGGTATTTTTGTGGTGTAATGCAGGGTTGGTAAATGGAATTTTGTGTAGAAATTAATTTTTTTGGAATTTATAACATATTTTTTTTTTGAATGGAACTTGAAGTCCATAATCATTCAGGGGGCTTGTAGATAGGTTATGACTTGAAATGATGATACATGATCCATGGGTTTTACTGATATTCTTTATCTTGTATTCTTCTTAATTGTATTGTAGTGTGATGTGATTATATTGGGTGTGACTCTTGATGTGTGTGTTGTAATACTGCAAGAATTATTGTAATTAGAGATCACTTCTACTTATATTTTAGAGATTATGTGGTTGTGTATGGAAACTATCCATAAAAATGGTTAGGGTTACTCATTGGATTTGAACCTTGTTAAAATTGTGTGTTCCTTATTATTTATATTCCCTACATGATCGTGTAAGGCTGATATTTTATCTATTTTGAGGGTATTAAACTATTACATGTCATAAATATTTATTTCTATTTAAAATAAATTGTAAAAAAACTACCCTACACTAATTCACACCCCCACCCCCTCTTAATAGAATAAAACAATCTTATTAGGAACATCAATTTGTATTAGAGTCACGTTTTCCTCTTTAAGATCCATGTAGTTTACTTTTATGAATGTATTATATTAATTTAGTTAACGATAAGGGTGTGACAATAATACATAGATAAAATTATCATAGTTATAATAATATAATTTTTCTATTTCTTTTATCTCATGGGTTGTAAGCTCATGATATAGATATAGTGGGATTCCACCCTTTTTAAATGATGGTAAAATGAATTTTTTTGATGATTGGAATATGTAAGTGGATGTAAAAGTGGATATTTTTATTATCATGTCATTATTAGAGAAAGTATACAAATATTTTATTGGATTTAAAACTGAAAATGAAATTTGGAATAAGTTGGAAAGTAGTTATGATGGTTTAGTGAAAGAAAAAGAAAAAACTTTAATGATCTAGAGTAGTAGATTTGAAGACATAAAAATGGAAATAGATGAATTATTTGATGATTTAATTACTTATGTAAATGAAATTTTGATTAATATTTATGTCTTTAGTAAGAAGTTTGATGATTCCACTATGGTGAATAATTTGATGAGAAATTTATTAGATATATTTGATCCCAAAATTTCATCTCATGCAGATAGAGAATATATTTCACTTGTGAGTTACATAATATTCACATTTCATTTGAAATGATAATTATTCCATCATTCAAAAATAAAGGGAAATATGTAATTGATTTTTAATCCACTATAAATATGAAAATATATAATGATGAATATGTTTCATACTCAAGTTATTCAAATAATGAATGTGAATATAAAATACTTATTTCATTAATTTATAAAATATTTCATAAGGGTTTAATAAATAACAAAGTTATATTATCTAATTTATGTTATAAATATAATGGACATGGACACTATGTAGTTAATTCTTTATTGAATAAATAATTAGATTACAAATATAAAAACAATGAAAATACTCAAGGAAACAAGTGAATAAAAAATTCCCAGGAGTCTTAGAATTACAGTAGAAGTAATAAGGGATTTTAAAAACCCAATAGAAGAAACATATGAGTAAATAAGAGGAAATATATATTATCTCATGTAGAAATTATGATAAATAAATGCAATATATATTTACAAATTTTATGGCTCTTGTTTAGAAAAACGTTGATTCATCAAGAAGTGATGATTATAATTTAAAATTAACATATTATGAATACCTGCTCAAAAATGAACTTGAGGAATGTCTTGATAAAAACATCATACTCAATAAATAGGAGAATAATAAGTTGAAAAATTAGAACAATAATCTAATATATGAAAATGGTGATCAAGTTAAAAGGGATATGGATCTGGGAGAAGAAAATAAAAAAATAAGGTTGAAATCTATAGAATAAGATACTATGTAAAAAGATATCAAAGGATAACTCTATTTTAAGGATAAATAATTATCAATGAAATAATCAAAATTTATTAAATCTAATAATTATTTGAAATATATAAATAAGTAATTTAAATTCTCTATTGATTTCATGAGATAATCCTCTAATAATGCGGGAAATATTCTGGTGAAATCCTCATTTGAAAAATATATTTCCAAAACTATTAATATTAACAATGCAGGTCTAAATATTAATTTTTGTTTAAAATACACCAATAAAAATGTATATAAATTACATATAAGAGTTTGTGATGAAATTTGAATCTTTAATGAAACTTATATTCCAAATTAAATACAAATTCAGACCTGAACAATCCAATGAATATAAAATTATGGAAAGAAAATTTCCAGGTAAGGCTCTAGTTTTCTATGAAAATTATGATTTTTGGTTTATGGATGGTGTTGTGGAATATTCTGAACTAAATTATATATGTTTTTTGATAACATATCTTTTCCTGGGAGAAAGAAATAATCCATGGGGCGCAATTCTAGTAAAAATCAAACAAATTCTGGAAGAAGGTGTACAATGATGGAAAAAAGATACAAGTTGATAACAAAAAAAATAGGACTTAGTTTCATAAAGAACTATGTGAAATGTGTGATCATAAGGGACATAGAGTAGATAAATTCATGAAAAAATTACTCTACCATTTCCCTCTTAAATATAAAGGGAAATGAGTTCAAGTGCATGATGAAAAAAATTCATGTTTTTTCATATATTGATTTTAAAGAATGTTAGAAGACAAAGTAATTGAAAATTTATAGTGGGTGTTACTCCCAAATGACTAGTGATGATAAAATTATGAATAACATCAATAAACATTAATTATGTGTTGTAGCTTTTGGTAATTTCTCTTCCTTGAAAATCAATGGTATTGGAACATCTCAAATTGAGAATCATAGGTTTGAAACAGATGATCCTCTTTATGTTAAAGGGATAAAATTCTTTTTGAGAGTTATAAAAAAAATTATAATGTTAATGATGTAACATTAAAAGGAAATATGTGTATCATTATAGGTTAAAGTTATGTAAGAACTATTTTTCAAGGAATTAGAACAAATGGTACTATATTATTGATTAGTGGTCATTTCAAGAAATATTACTTAAGCATGAAATTTGATAACATGTTATGGAAAATAATAAATGCGAATATTAGCCAAGGAATCCTAAGTAATATTGTGAAACATGAATTGGTAATATATCGACCCAAACTGAAAATATAACATGATTTAATCTATGGAACATGTCATAAGGGAAAAAAAATCTGAACAATCACAAGAAGGTAGATATTACTTCTACAATACCATATTAATTTTCCCTCGTAGATATTAATGTGCCCATAAAAGAGAAGTTAACTTTAGGTTATATTTATTTCATTACATTAATATATTAATTCACTATTATAACCAATATTATTTTCATCAAGCACAATTCTGATGCTTTTAAGATGTTTAAAATGTGAAAAATGCATGTTTAAAAAGATCATGGTATGTGTATTAAAAGAGAAAAGAAAAGAAAATATGAAGGAATGTAAAAGTGTTTCATTACAAATTTACCTAAGAGAAAATGGAATTAATCATCATTATAGAATTCCATATACATCGCAATAGAATTGTATTCTATAGAGGAAGAATAAAAGAATTGTGAAAATGGGCATAACAATACTAGATTAAAATCATGTTTCAAAATACATGTAGATAGAGAGGGTGTGTATAGTGATACATATTCAAAATATAATTATTTTGAGACTGAAGAAATGTGATACACATTATGAGATGTTGTACCAAAATAAGGATACAATGAAATATTTCATGGTCCTTGTAATTTCTTATTATATTATAATAAAAGGAATCGGGATGGGAAAATTTAAAGAAAAATACAATGATAGAGCCTTTATGAATTTTTTAACTAATGGAAATGGATAAATATTCTATTATAATAGACTTCATAAAATATATGAGTGTTCATATGTGAAAATTGAAGAAAATATAGGAAAAACTTGTTAAATGATTCAAGTAGATTTTGAGTTACTTGTAGAAAAAATGAGAATATTTCTATAAAAATGATTGACAATGTTACTAAAATCAAATCAAAAATAGCTTATATTTATTAATAATTATATATCGATTTTTTAGAAGTAACTAGTGGTGATAGAAATCTGTTTAATAGGTTAAAGAAACATGTATAAACTAAGAATATCATTTATAATCAGAATGAACTAGTTCATTCCAGAAGGAGGGTAAGAGTTGAGAACCAAATAGATATTTTATCATACTTTGATCCTGTAATTATTTTTATTCTATTTATCAAGAAAGATGGGTGGAAAAGGATATATTATACCCCATGGATCCTAGTTTTTTCAATTTCTATCACCTATGTGGTCAATCTTTGTCTGTATGAAGGCATTTTCATAAAGGTTCTTGTGGATGCATCAAGATGCCAAAATCTAATGGAGGAAAGCCTCAATCCCAATCAGATCCCAACATCTCATATCCTAACCAAGAAATCCATTGGGGTTATTAGGGAGTTACAACCAATGAAATCTCTCATCGGGGTTTCTTAAAAGATCAAACATCTGAGTTCTTATCCTCCTCTTTTTCATCTAATGATGATTCTGCTAGCTTGGCTTGGGTTCCATATATACCGATATCCCCCTCTACCTCATTGGAAACTATAATCCAAATGTCCCCTATTCAACCACGTGTAAAGGGAATTGATGTCATTTTCCCAAGGTTCTTTATTTCTATTAGAGATTTAGGCCCCTCTATTCAGTTCCCCATCCTTCTATTCCTCCCCAAAAATTAATCACCCCATGTTTAGGAGCCCCGTATTGAAGAGAGCCTCCCTCCATCACTGTTTCTTTGTGATGGAAACCTTTAGAATGAAGATTCCAAACCCTGTCAGCTCATGGGAGTTTATTTTAATGTAGGACCAAATTCTGAAGGGCATGAAATACCCCCACAGTCCTTATCCATCATACTTAAGGGGGACACCTCTCACTCACAGGCCTTCTCTACTCTACCAGCTATGGTTCCTTCATCTTAGGACCAGACTATTAAGTGCATGAAATACCCCCACAATACCTATCCATCATGCTGAATGGGGACACCTCTTCCTCACAAGCCTTCTCTACTCTACCAACTATGGTTCCTTCATCTCAACAAAGTATATTATATATGCGATCCAATTCCATACATATTCGGTAGTTCTTCTTACCAAAGTTAAAAGTGACCAATATGCCTGGGGCGAAATCCAAGAACCTACAAATCCAATGATACCTATTTTTATCTGGAATACATGTGGTCTGGTTGCCCAAGTACAAACAGATTACATCACTTCATAAGTGTTTAAAAACAAGTCCTCCATTATTTACATTCATGAACCCAATGAAATATCCTCTAGAATATGAGATTTATCTCATAGAATTAAAATGCATGCATCTATATATATATTTCTTATAAATATTTACATGTGTATATTCTAGAAGAAAAACATTTCAGTGGATCTAATACAATAGGATAATCATTTAATCACTACAAAAGATAACACATGCAATAGAATATTATTTTTTCCTTTATATATATTAGTTTTGATGTCCAAAAAAGAACATCATTGTGGAAGGGTATCAATTATTTTTATCTAGGAGGCTCACTATGGAATATTATAGGGGTCTAAAATTTTTTAGTTGAAATAGATGAAAAGAAAGTGGGAGAATTTTTCATTCAGAAGGATTTACTAGATTTCATTCAATTCAGGGATGGAAAGGGGCCGATGGACTTGAGATATATTAAATATTGATTATCTTAGTGTAATAATCAAATTCGGGATCTATATTCCTAGAGTCTCCTAGATATATTTATGGATATTATACATTCGTTACCTGCATATCCCAATGCCAAGGTAACTCATCTTGTCTGAGGAATATCTGATCACTCACCACTCATGGTTTCCTTGTCTAGTATACAAGAGGGACATGATGGCTTAAACTATTCTCAACAGTGGACTTGTATTCCAGAATACCAATAGTTTGTTAGTAATTCATATAACCAACCTACTTAGAGAGATGCATGGACTAGGCTTCCAAAAAACCGAGACAACTCAAACATGATCTATAGGTGTGGGTCATGGAGCATCCACTGATCACCCAGAACCTTGATATAATTTAGAGGGAGATTAATTGGCTATAATAAAGCCTGAGATATTCCTAGAATGAAAATGTATTTTGAATAAATTGGTGATAATAATGATAGTATGGAATATATTATCCAATGTTAAGAATGTATGGCATGAGAGAACTAAAGAATTAAATGGTTGTGTAGAGGTGATAGGAACACTTATTATTTCCACGCTTGAATTAGGGAGAAATTATGTCTAAAAAACTCAATATTTTGATGGATTAAGCCTCATATTCTGAATACCGGTATGTTATTGGTGATATTTCCTACTCTTAATTTAAAAACATACTTGTATGAGTTAATCTACTTATGCTAAAAGGGTACCTGAGTGAAATTTTTGAGCTCTTATATGTAATACCTAATGTATTTTCTAGATATGATGATGCTCTCTGGGAAGCAGTCCCCAAGAGAAATAAATTCAAGAATCCATGATGGGCGTCAGCCCCTGAGATTTCCCCAGGACCTTATAGATTCTACGGCTCAATTTATATAGATTCCTGGAATGTGGTTCGGAATTACATGGTAAGGGATATCCCTGACTTATTTCAAGGTTCCAGCCTACCACACGTCACCTATGCAACAACCATTGTAATCATTCCCAAAATCAATGATCCATCCCCCCTCTATGATTATAGGTCAGTGAGTATGTGTAACTTTTCATACAAAATTCTAGCTATTTTCATCAATAGGAATTTATCTATACATCTTCCACTATGGGTTTTTGTGGAGAAACATTGGTTTATCAGAGGTGTATAAATCCAAGGAGCCATAGCCCTAGCCTAGGAGGTGGTCGAAGATATTAACCTCAAGGATCAATTCTCAAACATGGATATCAAACATGACATGAATAAGGCCTACAATATAATTTAATGGAGTTTTATCAACAAGGTGTTATTAGGTATGGATTTCTTTTCCTGGTCCTCTAGTCTCATTTTTTGGTGCTTCAATTCCTCATGGATGGATTTTTTTATGGGAAAGATCCATGGCTTCTTTAAGGCTACTTGTGGTCTGAGAAAAGAAAATACCTTCTCCCCTAGTAATATTATCCTCACTAAGGTTGTCCTTATTAGCCTTACTAACAGGAGCATTCTCAGGGGTGATATAATTCCATATTTGAGAAATTGTAACCCCACTTAAATCTCTTACTTTTTGTTTACAGATGAAATAATTATCATCATGCATTCCAATAAAAGATCATTCAGAGGAATAATCAAGTCCCATGGAGATTACTGTTATTGGAGTGGAAATATTATCAGTTAGTAGAAGAGAAACCTCTATATCTCTAATAGATTCTTGGAATGGTATATTTTCTCCTTATGAAACAACTTTAACAGGAAGCATGGATTATTTTCGAAAGAGTATCTAGGTGCCCGAATGTCTTCTGGTAGGCTGCGCTTTTGTCACTTTGACTCCATCGTGTGTAATATCATGGGATGTGTCCTTAATTAGAATAATTACTACCTATACATTGGTGGTAGTATATCTTTGATCAATAGTGTCCTCTTGTATAATCTTATTCATGGTAATTAGTATGTAAAAGTTCTAAATACTGTAATTAATACTATTGACAGGATCCTAATATGCTTTATCTGGGATGCACTTGTGGAGGGAAAAGGAAATGGGTTTCCCGGGCCAGGATGGCTAGGCCGATACATAAAGGGGGAATCAATGTGAGTAACCTATTGGATACTATTAATTTCATGAATGTAAAACTAGCATGGGATGATTTGGAAGAATATACACTCTAGGTCAAGTTCATGTCAAGATGATGTAGAGGAGATGTGGAAATGATAAGTGGGACTTATCTCCCTTATGGTCTGAGATTTCTACTCACATACCAATCATGCATCCTATAATCCATTGGAATTTGGGGAAATGTGATATCATCTTCTAGAATCACAGTTTGGTAAGATTATCTATTGGATTTCCAGGCTATCATTATCCAAACATATCATTCATAGAGTCCAGTATTTACCCCTCTTTTCAAAGGTAATCCTAGATAGGGATTAGCAGGGGATTTTTGATCGCATCAAAATAAAAAAACTTGATAAACTCATTTTTATGGAATCAAACTCAAGGTATTTCTCTATGTGGGGATACCAAATTGATATGATGACTTAGGATCAAACTGATATGTGGAATGAAATGCTATGGTGCAACATGATTCCCACAAATTACAGTTTTCTAACATGGTGAATAATAAAGAATGTGGTGACCACAGATGTCAACATAAAAATATGGTCCTCTACTTAGTCTCTAGTTTCTCATTTTTCAAGGATAATAGGGAATAAATCTTGAATCATCTATTATTTAAACAAGATTGTGTGCATGCAATTTGGATCTCTTTTTGGGAATTTACAGCCTGCTCTTCTAAGGAATTTCTAGGTGTAACCATCTTGGATCAATGGTTTCATGGTGCAGGAGATACGGGTCTTGAAATGCTGTATCAGTCTATAGTGTTGATCATTGGATGATAGTACATATAGAATATAAGAAACATGACCCTCTATGAGGAGGTTCTTGTTGCGGGGAAGACTATTATAATATGAACAGGAATCCTAATCATTAACATGGTTAGACTGTTAAGGAAATGGAACGATTCTCCCAATCTTAGACCACTTCAAATGAGTAGTCCTCCTGCTCAAGACATTGGAACATGTTCACAAGGCCAATGGTTCGGTTGGGTTCCTTCCCTCATTGGCCTCAATATAAATACGGATATATCTTATAACTCAAGTGATATGCAGGGAGGGGAGTAGTGTGTGACCACAGGTGTGTTGTTATGTTGGCTTTCACTGCAAACATTAGACGCGATCATTCTCTATAGGAAGATGCTAAGGATATAGGCCAAGACTAATACATTGTATTAAAATGAAAACCAATCTTTCAAAAGTTGAAATATACACCATCATATATCATAATTATCTATACGAAATAGGTATTATCCCATGTTCGATCTCCTATATTATAAGTAAATGAAAAGGTATCCTCAATAACAATATCCATGTACTCCACACTTGGAGAGAACGAAACATGGTTGTAGACCATATTTCATCAATGGTAGTCCTAGTTGATGGACTCCTTTGTTCTCTAGATGTGATATTTTTGAGGCCTGAGGGGAAAAACACATAAGAGGGGATTCCATTAGGGTTCACTATTTCATTCCACCTAACCTTGTTCCCTATTTTTTATCTCTTTTCTTTCACTTTTAAAATGAAAAAATAAAATAAATATAGTGGTTATGAAGTACTTAATCAAATTAAGAATAAATTTATATGGGAACTTGTTCCTAGAATAAAAACAAAAAATGTTATTGGTACAAAATGGGTTTTCAAGATAAAAATGGATGTGAAGGGTGAAGTAACAAAAAACAAAAAAAAAGTAATTGTTTGGAAAGGTTATTCTGAAATGGAGGGTATATAATTTGAGGATACTATTAATTTTTATACTACACATGAGTTGATAATAATGTTCTTATCAGTGGTAGATCATAATAAGTACATGGTTTATCACATGGATGTAAACCCTACTTTTTTGAATGGTGAATTTGAAGAAGAATTATTTATTGAAATCCCAAAAGGTTCATTATTGAAAATAATTGTAGAATGGTATGTATATTTATGAAATGATTATAAGGATTAAAATAAGAACTAGTGGCCTAGTATTCTAAACTTGATGATTGTTTGAGAAAAATGGGGTTTTCCAAAGGCACTATTAACCCTAACATTTAATTGAAGATAGATTACTTATACATTTTGATGGTAATGTATTTGTAGATGAAATAAATTTTTCCAATGATAATAGTTTCTTATGTGTATAATTTTATACAAATATAAATTATTTTGGGATATCTAACATGGGGGAACTAACTATTTTATGGGTTTACAAATTAAGTATAATTAAGATTAAATTTTTTATTTAACAAGAAAAATATGAAAAATAAATATTGAGAGAGATAATAATGAATTATTCAAAAGAGTTTTCTACACATCTACCCATTAGAAAAAAAGGATGAAAAAACATGAAAAATGAAAAATGGTTGATCATATCTAATTTAGAATTATGGTTGGTACAATTTGGTATGTCACATCATCTAGACCAAATATTTCTTATGTTGTGAATCCATGATCTAGGTTCAAAGTTAAGTGAAGGTTTCACATTTTATTGAAATTAAAATCAAAATGTGGTATTAAAAAGGAACATCAAATTATTTATTTCTCAAAAAAGTAAGTGTGGATCTAGACTTTCATGGTTATACTGATGTTGATTAATAGGTGATTATACATATAATAGATCCAAAATAGGTGGTGTGTTCTCTATTGGAAATGGTTGTGTTATATGGTATAGTTAGAAGAAGAGTTTAGGGACCATGGGTACTGATTAATAATGGTACATAGAGACTAATCATGATCTTACACAAGCTTTATAGATGTGGTTTTATCTATGAAATTGGTGGGTTGATGTTTCGAGACCCTTGAATATTATTTATGGTAATCAAAGTGTTATGGATCTCTCAAAGAATATAATTCAATATTCTAGGACTAAACATATTATCATTAAATTAATATTTATCAAATTTTGGGTGTCTTCAAGTGAAATAAACCTTTTATTTCTAATCAAAAAAGTTCATCTTGTGGATATCTCTTCAAAAGTTGCGTCATTTGAATGGATTTTGGAGTTAAAGCAGGAATTTCTTGTTCATACTTTCCCCACACACTTAAACAATTATTAATTCAAGATACCCTATGTTCCTTTGGATTATATTTCCAAAGGGGTAGAGAAGTCCATGATTAAGGGGATGTGTAAGCGATAGAGGGGTATCTTCTGTTTTTAGTTTTAGAAACGGAGTAATTTAAATTCATTGGATTAAACATTCTTTTCTTCAAGGGATAAAAATCTATCAAATACACTACATCATCGAGTAATTTCATGTTAGAATACATCCTATTGAGATTTTCTATGATTTTATGATTTGATTGTTGAGGCAAGATAAGTTAAGGGGTTTAAATTATTATTATTTTTAAATCCAAAGGGAGATATTGAAAACCCCCATGCATTAGTGGTGTTGTTTGAGGATGATTTGACATCTCAAGTTATGCATGTGATTTTGGATTATTGTATTTATTGACAACCATATTTCGAGGTCATCACTAATTATTATGGTTTCTGATCTATTTAATATGGTATTTATATCATAGAAGATAGTTTCATGATGCTATAAAGTGTTTCTAGGGTTGGATGAATGTTTTAGGGTAGTAACTATAGATTTCAGGATGTGAAATAGGTTTTCACGTTATGAGTTTTACTGGGTAGTTTTGATCAAGAAGTATCATAAATATTTGAATTCATTAATAGGAATTCACAATGTGAGTTTATGTTGAGTATTTTTAAATAAATTTTATTGGGTTTCTATAAACAATTTGTCCACATTATGAATTATTGATTCATGTCATAAATTTTTGTGAGCCAGAGGAATTTGAGCCATGAAAATATTTCACATGAAGTAATGATTGTGAGTTTTTTTTACAAAAATGTATTTCATATAAAGAATATAGTAATTAAATTTGGGGAAGAAGTTATACATACAATTTTATGTTGGATTTATTTGATTTATTAATGAATTATTAAACCAATTTTAAATGAGGAATGATCTGGTGAAGGGTGGCTTGAGTAGATTTGATATAGACCATTAATTTTAGGCAAAATAATTTTTAGAGTTATTTTTTTAGTTTCAAGAACTTGATGATAATTAATATAGATTTTTTTAATTTGTGAGTTTGTGAGAAAAATAAGTGTTTTAAGCTTAGGTAAGATATTTTGTGATAAATATATGATTAATCTTGTAGTTTTAGAATATCTGATTTGAGTATGAGATTATTTTTGTAGGGTAATTCAAGTCTAAGTGATGGTTAATTATTTATTTCATATTCTCAAGTCTTGGTAAGTGGATATATATCTTTTTTTATCGTTGAAACCTGGTTTATTTAGTGATATTTTATCTGTTATTTGTCTTTTTTTACTTCAGTCTGATGTTGTGATATTGGGTGTGACTCTAGACATGTGTGATGCGATGTCACCTGAATTCTTGTAATTATAACTCAATTTAAATTATCGTGAATATAATCCATGGTTAGGGAGGGAAACCAACCACAATAATGAGTAGGATTCCTCATTATATATGAACCATGAAAAAATTGAGTGTAATGTACTTTTTATTTCCCGCATGGTTGTTTGAGGCTGAAATTTTTTATATTTTTAGTGTATTAAATTGATTCAAGCCATAGAGGTTCATTTTTTGAAAAGAAATTTTAAAAACCACCCTCCACTAATTCACCCCCCCCCCCCTCAGTAAAGGAAATTGATCCTTCCAGTAACTTCATCAGTCCTTGGGTTTTTTAATAAATTTTTGTTTCCCTATAATTAGAACTCGATCTTCTAATGATGTTCAATTAGTGGGATTTTACTAATTCTAAGTAGGTTGTATCAAGATACATCCACTATTTATACTATTTCTTTCACTCTATGATATGCAGAAATGGAAGGGAATGCGTGATAGACTAAGAACAGATCATTTGAAGTCTCTTTAGTTCAAAGGGGTTCTCTAGGGAATTTTTATCATAAGAATATATGAATATGTGTTTATATATGATATTTATGTATTTTTTTGTGGTCAATGGACCATTTTTATGATTGATAATTAATTAGTGCGGTCTCTCCTAATTATTGATTTGAATGTTCCTGGGGGTGATGTGATTCACTAGCATGATGTATTATGGTTCAATTCAATAGTGATGGGGTAGTTATGGTTCACTATGTATATGGACATAGGATTTGGCTGATTCCACATACTATTGGGACTAGGTCCAATGGGTAGTGTGTACATGGGGGTGAATTAGTTAACATATTTATAATGGGATCCTTTATAGATATTTTTCCTTAGGGTGATGATGTTAATCGCCAAATATGTGGAGGGATATGTCATGAATGTTGTCCATGTGATTTTTATTATGATTGTGATCACTATTAAGGGGTGTGACACTAACCATATGTAAGTTGTCACATGGCCTATATTAAGGTTATGTATCAGTCACCATGGGAAATTTTGTGGTGATGCATCATTCAATGAGGGGTTATGGTTATGATGATGAATCATTTTTGGTTATGAGCTGAGGATGATTCTAGATCGTTCTTCCTCAATGTATTTTTGTACTATAAGTTTATCTTCATATTTTATCACTGGAAAAACTAGTTTAGTGGATAATACATGGATTTTTAATCATAGAGTGTAGTGGGGTAGATTTATTTCTCATTTATTTGTATGGTACACTTTTCATAAACCCATATATATGTGGATATTGTCTAAGGTCACCATTGGTGGCAGCTGACTGAGTTCATACTCACACCCTATATGGTTAATCTAGTGTTTTTTATACATTATGTCTCATGAAATGGGTATGAGAAAATTCTCTTCAATGGATGGTTTACAAGGGGAAACATGGGGGTCTAGGTAAATACTTAGAACCATACTCTAAGTTATTGATGGAAATGTGCACTAAATGGATTAACCATTATATAGTGTTTTAAACCATGTTGTCTTATATCCTTGTATGAAGCATTACATAATGTATTCCACTATGTCATGGTTGATCATGAATAAGCCTTTACATTAAAAGATAATGTGTTGATTCATTTGATCTTCCATTGAAAATCCTATTATACTCAATTATCCATCATATGATAAATAATTAGAAGATTTTAAACATCTTAAATGATTGTTTAAATTTTAAAAAATTAATGAGGACATTAAATAAATAACTTAATGTGTTAAAATATATGTATCATTTATAAAATATTAGAATTTATATTGACAAAACATTTTAGTTCTTGAGGGATATATAAAAATGGTTTGATTCTCCTGTGATTAGCGTGACACTAAAAGACTTCTTATATAAAAGTATCTAGCTCTCATTACCTTCATGATTCAATATGAAGGTTATAAAATATCCTTTTTAAGAATTAGATCCTTCCTAATCATTAAAATATGTATTAATCTTATGGATACAGTAAGAGGGAAGAACCTTTTGGTTTCTTCTCAATGATATACATTAAATGGTTGTTAAAAACATAGATCAATGGTTGAAAGGCACATCAATATTTTAATCATTTTCTTATTCAATCAAAATATATAGATAGATTTTTGGTTTTATCACGAATTAACTTTGATTTACATTATGTTCCGGATGATAGTCATCTCTCTGAGACCCTTCAATAGACTTTGTGTCAATCAATCGATGTTTTGTTTGATTTTAAAATAAACAAAGAATAATGGAAAGTTGAGTTTTCTAGGAACAATGATATTTCCCCATTCAAAACTATAATTTTTATTTATGAATTTTATAAACCAACATATATATTTCTTGGAAAGTAGTTTATTCTCATAAATTTTACAAGGCAGCGCCATAGTTCAACTTAAATGAGTGTAGTTAGTTGAGTATGTTTTCTATGAAAACATAGCACCATATTTGATGTTTCTACATCATGTTCAAACACTTACTATGTAAAGTTAACCTCTATTTGAGTATAATTTTCATTATATTGAAATTAAATAAGTCACATTCTATGGTCCAACCATATAATTTAGTTGACATAAATAATTGAAATCGAATGCCTCCTGAAAATTCATGGATAAGAAAAATGGAATGTCCAAGATGGTTTGATCTTACACAAAATGGTCATTATTATGGTTTTACCATATGACCAAAATTATAGAAAACTAATAATTTAATCCATGGATATTTCATATTTTAAGTTAAATATTAAATACATTACAAAAGTGTATGTCTAAGGACCATAATAGTTTAGTTACTTTGGAAAATTGGAAACATAATATTCTAACTTTTTTAAAAAGCTTCAACATATCCAATAAAGATATTCCCCTTTAGTACTCTTTACAAGTATACCCTACTTAAAAAAATTCTTCATAACTTAAGGAAAGGATACAGAAGAAAGGGTGAGATCTGATTGTGTTGTCATGACACATCAAATTGATTTTGTTTTAAAAGTTATTTTATAGTCTAAGGACCAACCTAGGCCATCTCTCAAGGCGTGATAAAGGTTTAAATTGTGAATTTTTAATAAAAATGACTAAAAATGGGTGGTTTAGAATACAGTCTTAAAAATAAAATGACGTAATTAAATGTTTTAATAGTTGTCAAAGGAAGGTGGTTTCTTTTAGGATTATGAGATAAGGAGTTCATTTCAAGTTCACTACACATCTTGGTTAGTTCATAGTTTTTAAAAACACATGTGGTTTAGTAGAGTCCTTTGGTTTAGGGTTTTCAAGATCAGGATTCCCCACATTACTCTTAAAATGATGCATAAAAAACCACCTCTTCACACAACAATCATATTTTCCATGTTTGGGATTCAAGAATAGAGTGAGGGTTTCCAAATCATACTGATATATCATTTATTTGGGAGAGAAATATGATTCTTGTGTTTTTCACTCAGAACAACCCAAAATTCCCAGTTGAAATCCCAACCCAATTGGTGTTGAGATAAAATGTATTCCACTTGATTAAACCCATAAAAATAATTAAAATAAGAAGAATGTTAATTTAAAACATAAATGAAATGTTTCAAACAAAAATTACACAATACGAGTATAATTAAAAGTGTTGGAACTATATTGCAAGTGTATGTATCTCCCTTGAAATGATTGCCCACCATTTATCTCACAGTTGAGATTAGTAGGTGGCTCGGGTGGAACTTCACCTTCATCCTTGACCCCCCCCCCCCATGAAGATAGGGGCCTGCATAACATATAGTATGAGGGTATTAATTCTTTGGGTATCTAAAATGGCACATCTTTTCTCCCTAGTCGAACTGATTAATGGGGTGCAAGAGGTGACAATGTATAGGCTAAGTGGAAGGTGGTTTTGAGAACCCAAATTTTGATAAACCAATTTTCCCATGGTTTGGGGTGTGTATAATGAATTTTATCACCATATATAAAACTAAAGAAAATTTCCCAACATATTTAATATCTCCAAAGAAATTCGGAATCATTTGAAAAAACGCATCTCGAGATATGGATGAAATATAGAACACAACTTTGGACTTCAAGAATGTTTATTTTCTAGGATAGATCAGTTTATTTGGGCCCTTTATTATATGAATTTGGATTGGGTGTCTTTAAAATAGTTTTATAAATATAAAATTTGGATCCTTACACAATATTTCATCCCAATTTGATTCTTGGAATCTTGTAGAGTTTAGCCCATTTTCTAAAACTTCATATTGGGCCCTCTAAATCACCTCCAACTATAATGAAATCATCAAAAAAAAAATGAAATATACCTTTTTAAAAGTGATAAATATTAAATTATTATTTCAAACATGAATTTTAATTTTTATAATATTTAGAATTTATAAAATAGAATCAGTTTAATATAGTGGTGTAAGTGTGAAATAAAACAGTGAAACATAATGCAATCACACCCCCACACCCAAACATTTTCACTCCTAGGCAAAGTAATATTTTCAAAAATTATGTATAGAGATATTCCGAACATTATGAATATTTAACATTAAATGAAAATTTCATTCTTGATAAAAATTTGATTAATGTAAAAAACACACAATGGAGTTATTCTCACTTATCATGGAAAAATATGTCTCATAAATTGTGTCAGAACAAAATTCAGGGACTTGAATAATACAGACTTGAGAAAATGATTCAAAATCCAACAATGTCACAAACTCTCTACATGTGTGTCTGTGACTGATTTTATTCTATTGTTTCCACTTTTTATCCACCAAATATAGCTTATTTTAAAATTTTCTGATTAAATGATTTTTTTCTACCAAACCTTCCCAACATCATTTTCAATATAATTTAAAGACCTACTCACATAATAAATCCGTGAATTTAAACGTTAACCTCTTGACCAAGATATCCCCATATGCTTTACATTTCAAAACTCCTCTCATTTATTATTATTGTTTTTTAATATATGAACATGGAAAAAATATCACATTCATCACTCAACCCTTTTTTCCCCTCCTCACAACACTAATTATAATATTTATAATGAGATAAGTGGTCTAGGTAGAGTTTTTTTCCCCTATATTAAACACAACCAAATTTTATTATGATTTCCTTGTTATTATTTTTTTATTACAACAGTTAGATAATAGGTACACACACATAGGAAAATCTTGTATAGTAATGAAAAATATAGGATAAGGAATGAATTTAAGGAAAAATCATTTTTTAAAGATGATAAAGATTAACATAAATTATATTTTCCTTCTATTGAGTCAAAAAAATCACACTTCATCATTAGGTGCAAAGATGTGTGGAGATATTAAGTGACACAATTTTATCAAAATCTATTCGCAAATGGGTACAATTCTTATCAAAGGATTAAAAATGATACCACCATTTATATCATAGAAAAACATAAAATTTTCAATAAAAATTCACACATAAATGTTAAATTCTTTCTAAGACACAAATTCTATCACTAATTTTTTAAATGTTAAAATAACATAAAATTGGGAAATTACTCATGTCTTTTCAATAATTTCCATGATTAATTGGGAATCAAAAATGATTATTCCATCAAAAAAATTGAGGGTAATTAGGGGGGAAGGTAACTATACTATTCAGTAAGATAAAAAGAGAGAAGTAAGAAAGATGAGGAAAATTATTAACTATCCCAGAAATGTACCCCCCACAAACACACCTAGAGTATGTAGTATCATCTGTGTGATAAAATAGAATGTGGGAATATAGAATAAAACATGGTGGGATTTATTAGTATGTTGATTCTGGAACTTATAATTACTCCATATGGGACTCTATAATGGCTTCGTGAAAGTTCTTTATTTGATACCCAAGGACTGTGAAGGATTATTTTGTTTCATTATTTTAAACATGAACAACACCAAATGGATAAACCTTAGTAACAACATATGGGCCAAAATAGTTGGAAAAGGATTACATGGATACAAATTCATCCTTTTATTTAAAAGTAGGACCTTCTTCCCAATGTTTAATTGATGATGAATGATGAGGCGTTAATGGAAATCCTTGGTTTTCTCTTTATAAATTTGAATGTTTGCATTTGAATCTCAACACATTTCCTCTAGATATTGAATATGTAACTTCCTTTTAGAACCTATAATATAAACATTATAATTTCATTGATTAATGGCCCATTATTCCCATTTATCTATCTCATTGGAGAGATGAAAACTGTTTCCAAAAAAAAATTATATGGTGACATTCCAATGGGAGTTTGAAAGCCATTACGGTAATCCCATAATGAATCATTATGTCTAAGACTCTAATCTTTTCTATTAGGTTGATCCTTATTTTTCATGAATTCAGTTTACCTATCTATTTGGAACCTCATCTTTACCATTGGTTTGTGGGTGATATGCAACAGACACTCAATGCTCAACCCCATACTGAGGAAAAAATGATTGTATTGTTTGGTTGTAGTGATAAGAACCCTGGCCACTAATGATGAACCTATATAATCCAAATCAATAAAAAAAATTCGTTCTAAAAAATTAAACAAATATCTTGTAGTCATCTATAATTTTGGGTTCTTCCTCTACCATTGTAATTCATAATAAACTTCCCTGAGAATGTAAAAGTTATCAAATGAATTGGGGAGTGGTACTTATAAATTCAATGCCTCGGACATTGAAAATGTCATGAAAGATAAAGGGTTTTCATGGAATTTTATTTATTATAATAAATTCCTTATTATTAGATAATGTGGTCAAGATCTACAAAAATCATGGGAATCCAAATATAATTTTGGCTAAAAGATACTAGAATCGAGGAGCTTATGAGATATCCATTGGGGACCAAAGTGGCCCCCACAAGAAAGAGTGTGACAGAACCTAAGGACAGACTGAAACTAGATATTAGGAACACAACACTTGAGGAAATTATTACTACATCTTCACTGAAGTTATGGGTTATCCCAAATATACCTAGAGGACTCATGTTATAGATGATCATCTTGGTATTTATTGATATTGTTAGGAATGTACGGTTCAACCAAATAATTTATAATTTCAACATAACATGGAATAGAGTAATTCACTCGGTACAATTTTTTCATCAGGAAACATGTCATTTTTTTTGAATATAATGGTATGAGTCAACATTCGAGGATGGTAGGATCCTACTGATATAGTTAGCCACTGCATTATCAACTCTTTTTTATCCATAGTTTAGAAATTATATTCTTAAAGGAGGAAAATCGAGTGAATGAGATGTGATTTGGATTTTGGTTTCTAAATGAGATACCGGAGGGCTACATGTTTAGATAAAACAATTACATTAGACCATAAGTGGTATAACCTAAATGTATATATGGCAGAAAAAATGTCCAGGATTTATTTTTCAGTTGTGGTGTAGATTACTTGGGAAGGGTCCAGTGTTCATGTGGCATAGGCTATGACATGTGGAGCTCAATAGATCTGTTGTGATAAGACTTACCAAAATTCATAGTTAGAGGCAACACACATGAGCTCAAATAGTAAATTCCACTGAGGTTGTTTGATTACCATGGGTGATGTGAGAATCCAATTTATTTTATTAAAATTTTCATTACAATGTTTATCAAACACAAACCGTTTTTATTTTATGAGTAAGTATGATAAGGGGATTGCAATCTTACTAAAGTAAAAAAATGAAATGATGATAAAATCTAACATGACAAAAGAAAGATTTCGAATCCCACATATTACTTGGGAAAGTTAGGGAATATATGACATCCACTTTTTATTTATCTACTTGGATATCATCCCCAGAAATGAAATGTCCAAGTGATATACCTTATCGCACCATGAAATGAGATTTCTTATAATTTAATACCATATTATTTTCAATACAACAATATAAGATAGAACCAAGACTATTCAAACACTGATCAAGAGAGGATCCATAAATAGTGAAATCATCCATGAATACTTCCATGAAATTCTTCAGGTAATCCAGAAAAAATACAAACTATGCATATATAAAAAGTACATGGAGCATTACACATAACAAATAGCATCATTTTATAGGAAAATGTGCCCAAGGGGGATGTAAAGGTTGTATTTTCCTAATACTCATGGGCGATATAGATCTAAAAGTATCCAGAATACCCATCAATGAAATAGTGGTGGTGCTTCCCTATTATCCTTTATAGCATCTAGTCAATGAATGGAAATGGTAAATTGTCCTTACAAGTGTGTTGTTTTAATCAATGATAGTTTATAATGACACACCAATTATTCTACACATGGGTTAGAACTAATTCATTTTTTTCATTTTTTATTGTTGTTAAGCTAGTTTTCATGGGAACTACTTACACTAGACTGACCAATTGGCTACCAGAGTTGGATTAAATGATTCCAGTAGCCTATAATTTTGTTTCCTCCTTTTTAACAACATCTAGGAGGTATGGGTTAATTCAATGTTGTGCCTGCCTCACTGGTTTATCCTCATCATTTAACAATATATGATGTGTCAAATTTGATGGGATAATACCATGAATGTCAGCAAGTGTACATCCCAATGATTATTTATACTCCCTCAAAATTTTAACCAATTGAAATTCATGATTTTGGGAATGTAAACTAGAAATGATTACCGTAATATTTTTTCCATTCTCAAGATATGAATATTTTAAATTTTGAGGTAGTGATTTAAGTTCCATGTTACGGGGATTTTAGATTGATGGGAGTAAATGTGAAATTGATATGCCACTAATCTCATTAAACAGCTTAATGGTAATATAATCAGATGATTAATAATATTTTACATGTTTATTAATGTCATCCATGGTCATGGGATCCTCAGTGCTCAAGAAATCATCAATTAAAGAACATTATTGATATTTTTCTAAACCATTTCACCATTCAATGCATGATTCCTTACCTAGAATTTCTGTTAATAATGAACACTTATAATGGGGGTCAGGGTCAATGAAAGAATTTCTTTCAGGGGAATGGATTGAATCAATAAAATTAACTGAAGGTGAGTAATGTTCTTCCAAGGTTTGCTTCATGGAATCAAGGATGTTGAAGTGGAAAATTCCACAACCAAACTCCATATATAATGAACCAATATAGAAATTAATTATGGTATAAGAAGTTTTCAATAAATTCTTCCCCAACATAATGGAGGCATGTCCATTCATCCTATCATCTTCCATTGTAATCACATAAAAATCAGTAGGAAAAATTAAATTTTACACCCTCAGACTAACATCCTCTAACACACCAGCAGGGTTGGTTATACTCTAATTTTCTAGTTGAACAAAAATTAAAAGGGGATTTAGTTCCCCAAACTACAATAAAGATAAAATGGAGTGAGGAATCACATTTATAGAAACACAAAAATAAATCATAGCTTTGGAAAATTAATACTCCTCAATGGTTCTAGGAATCGAGAATGTTTCTAGACAATTCAATTTAGTGGGAAGTGATGGATCTATCATTGTTGATACATTCCTCTCTTGGATCACCTTTTCATTACCTCAAATTCACATTTATTGTTTTCACATCTCCTTCAAAAACATAGAAATTCTTGGAATTTTCTTCATGACATCAATCGAGGGGATGTTTACCTATACTTTTTTAAAAGTTTCTACAATTTCATTATCAAGTCAGGTTTTATTTATTTTCATGGTTGGGTGGCCCTTTGGGTAAGTTGGAGAGGAATTTTTTATATTGGTGGTTCATAAAATGAAACTCTCTTTCCTTTGGTTGTGATTCCCTTGAGATAAGGTTTTTCCTCATTTAGACTATTTTCCACTCCAAATATTGATGGAACTGATATTTTTCTTATCCCTAGGGTTGAATACAGGTTGATAAAGTATTTTACATGACCCATGACATTGGTTTTCCTCCATCGAGTTGGAAAGTTGTCCAAATTGTTTTGTTAGGTCTTGTTTGTCTTCTTGGGTGGTTTGTTGAAATTGGAGATTGTTTACAACCACCTTTTCATCTTTTAATCTTCTCTAGGATAGGGTTTTGAGGGGGGGGTTAGGAATGGCCTTTGTGGTGGTTGTGGATTTCTAGGTGGTGGATGTGGATTACTAATCTTCCCGGGTTGGTTCTATAGTTATTGAGGTTGGTTTGAATACCCTTTTTCCTATAGGCATGATTTTATTTCCGCCTGGAGTTGTATGGATATTATGTTTCTTTCTTGATGGGTTGGTTATAGGGGATTTCTGGAAAGATTGAGTCACAACTCTCAAAATATTATCTCAGTTGAGGGAATTGGTCAGAATAGTGGGTGTTGGAAGAACAGATACCACAATGGATGGGAGGAGGAGATTTTGATTTCCCTTGGGAAAGAGAAATTTGTCAGAGAAGGGTACTTACCACTTCAAACTTTGTGTCCACCATATTCTCAAAATCAGAACTTTGTACCTCATGGACACCTAGAATTGGTATAATGGACCTTGCACTGAAATATTGAGTTTTATATTCCGTGTTCTCAAATATGGTCTTTGAATACATTAGTGTTTTATCAAGTAGTGCACCACCTCTAGAAATATTAATCGTCTTATGATCAATAAGAATTAAACCACAATAAAAATATTTTATGAAAATTTTATCACTTACATGGTCATGAGGGAAAATTGAAAAAATCCGTTAAAATCATTCATCATATTCATGGAGTGTTTCCCCTTGTGATTTCCTTATTCTAAAAATTTCATTCCTTGTTGTTTTAGTTTGTGAGGCTAAGAGATATTTTTCAATGAAAAGGTGTGTCATGTATATTCACCCTATTGTAGGGTATTTAACACAATATAACCAAACGTATATGGTCTCTTATAAAGATAATGGGAATGATTTAAGTTTTACTTGTTCTTTATCCATATTTTGTAGATTTCATGTTAAACACGCAGTGTGAAATTATTTTAAGTTTTTATGGGTGTCTTCCTCAACAAGTCTATGGAATCTTGGTAATAAGTGAATTAAATCAACTTATTTTAAAATTAGGTGTTTCGCCTTGTATTTGAATGTATGTTAGATAGTTATATACATCGTGTATGGTTAGTCATTTTAATGTTGATTTATTTTCATCCATATTATAAAATTTTATTTTTATCTTCATTTTGGTTTTAGAAGAAGAAGAAGAAGAATCAATAAGGGTGTTAATGTTTTAAGAGGACTCATTTGAGGGATCATTTAGTGCTTATTAGTGTCGATGATGCATATTCATCTCTGATTCATGTTTTAAAGGAACTATTTCCTCCGATGAAGATCATTTCATTATCGAGGAATAAAAAAGTAAGGTTTTTTAAATCAACTTAAAAAATTTAGGAATAAAAGAATCACACAAATATTTACAAAATACATAATGTTTTTATAAAAAAGAATACTAAAAATACAAAGGGCTCCCCAGTAATTGTGCCAAAATTTGACAATGATTTCATGAAACATAAAATTTATTATATCCTTAATGTTTATTTATATTCTATGGAAGACCCCAGTTCATCTCTCAAAGAGAGTTTAAGGTTTACTGTGTGAATTTTTAATAAAAAAGAATAAAAGATGGGGTGGATTTGAAAAAAGTATTAAAAAAAATAAATTAATTAAATGGTTTAATGGTTTAAAGGGGAAGGTGGTTTATTAGGTTTATGAGATAAATAGGTAATTTAAAGTTCACTACACATCTTGTTTAGTTCATCATTCTAAAAAATACATAAGATTTAATGGAATCCTTTGGTTTAGGGTTGTCAATATCTTGATTCCCCTCTTGCCTCTTAAAACGATTCAAAAGAACAACCCATTGACACAACAATAGTGTTTTCATGGTTTGGACCACAAACATATAGTGAGGGATTCCAAATCATACTGATATAACGTGTATTTCTGATAGAAGTATAATTTGTGTGTTTTCCATTTGGAATAACCCAGGATTCCCACTTGAAATATCAACCCAATCAGTGTTGAGATAAAAAGTGTCTCTCTAGATTAAACCCCAAAAAATTATTCAAAGAAGAATAATGTTAATAAAAATCTTAATTTAAATATTTTAAACACAAATTAAACAAAACTAGTAGAATAAAAAGTGCTTGAAATCCCACCCTACTGTGTGAAGCTTCCTTGAAATGATTATCCACTTATTAGCTCACCATTGAGAGGAGTAGGATATCAGGGGGAAAATGACCTTCATCCTTGATTCCACTATAAGTATTAAGGCCTAAAAAATTTAAAAAATGACTTAAGGACTCCATTGGGTCTCAAAAATGGAATATCTTTCTCCCCAATAAAACTTACAAATCGGGTTCCCAACGTGCCAATTTATAGTCAATGTGGAAGGTTGTTTTGGGAACCCAGATTTTGACAAACCACTTGTACCACAGTTTTGGTGGATATATAGAATTATCTTGATTTTGAAAAAAAAATACCCCCAAATATTTAATATCTCCATCTAAAATATGATATTCTTTTGAAAACTACATCCTGGGATATGGATGAAAAAAAGAACACAACTTTTGACTTTTCGTACATTTTTTTCATAGAAAGATCGGTTCGGTTGGGACCCTTAGTGGATGAATTAGGGTTTAAAGAGTTGTATCCCATTGAATTTTGGATCTTTAGAAAACATTTCAAACCAATTTTATTCACTTATTAGTCGAATTATCTATTTGACTCTACAAGTGTGCTTGGAATCTTACACAGTTTGGCCCATATTTCTTCAACTTCATCATAGGCCCTCCAAATCACCACCAACTACAATTAAAACATCAAAACAAGTGATATTTATATTTTAAAAAATGATAAACATTAAATTATTTAATCAAACAAAAATTATAATTTTTATAACATTTTTATTTTATAAAACAAAATAAATTTAGTATAGTGGTTTAAGGGTGAAATAAAACAATGAAACATTGTGTGGTAAAGCTCTAATTCTCAATAAGCTCAAACAAAGAAGATAGGTAAGCATGACCTATGTATAATGTTATGAGAACATGATAATAATATTGGAAAACTAAACCATTAATATCAATGAACATAAACATTAATCATGGAATAATGATTGGAAATTCATATGACATGAATCATAATGAAAACAAAAAACATCAGTCATGAGACCATAACATTGGAATAGGACAAATTATTGTGGCATACACATCATATTATACGATTTTTAATATGTGAAAACAAATATAGGGTAACACATTGTATTAAAGAAATGTAATCATGCCCTTACATAAACATATAGACTTGCAATCAGGTCCCCACATAACATTGTGAACATGTAATCAGTTCCACGCATAATATTGTGAACATGAAATCAGGTTCACTCATAACATTGTGAACATGTAATCAGGTCCAGTAATTGTTGGATACACCTCATGGGTGGGACACACCAATATCCCTAGTGGTGGAACTCTCTTAATACATCAGGTTCATTCCCCATTCTTACCATGTCTATCTTATGAGTTATATAAATATTTTCTAATTAATTAGAGGGAGATATAAGTCTCACCGGTCATATAATGAAATAATAAAAATGTATACCATGAGATCATAAACATTAATCATATAATTACCCAATAAATGAAATGGGTATCATAAAAATTTCATCATATTAAAACCTATGGAAAAGAGTCATATTTCATAATCATTTCATCATAGCATAACATGTCAAAAGAAGTAGGTTTCATTATGGTTTTTTCATTGTATAACCCATGTAAGAGGAATGATCTTCATATAAAAAATTTTCATATTAAACATAAAACATTCAAAGAAAGAATAATAATGGTTGCATTTTATTATTTCCACATTAAATTATAAATTATATCAAAGGATTTCATATTAGATAGAGAAGGATATTAAAATATCCCTTAGAACATTTCTTAAGGAAAATAACATTTCATTGAAATTTACTTACCTAAAAAAATGCAAAATCATTTTCAAATAAAATTTTAAACATATAATGAAATATTTTATAATTGATTTAAAAAAATTCTTTAGAAAATATACTTTCCTTATTGGAATTTTTTTCAAACATAAAATCTTTCCAAACCTTTTTCTTAGAAAATAAACTTGAAAACTCAAAAATAAGGATTTTAAAATCATTTAAAAACCTTTTAAAAAAATAAAACATTTTAGAAATTATTTTTGTTAAAAATGATATTTAAAATTTATTAAAAAAATTTAAATCATTATTTTTAGAGAACACATATTTCTTATCGAAGATGTAAATAATGTCATATTTTCTTAAAAACATTTTATTAATTATATTAAGTGAAAAAAGAGGGAAAATATTTAACCATACATAAATTTATAATGAATAAAAAAATTATAATAAAATTCATGATAATTATTGAGATATGGGTCATAATAAATGATCAATATAATCATAATCTAAAACAATTCAATAAACGATGAGATTGTAGTAATAAACTATTAGCACTTTGGTAAATTTGAATCATAATCCATGGGAAATAAAAAAATTACATAAAGATTAAAATATAATTAAAATAATTAAATCCATGATATAACATGTCAAATGAGAAGTATATACCCCTCATAAAATAATATATGTTCATAACATAACATGTGTCTCAAACAAGACAAAATGAGACAAAATTCCCTTAGAGATTTGGTAAATTTTGAGACATAAACCCCATGAAAGAGAGATAATAAAATATATATTTAAATACCAATAATTTTAATTATAATAATTATAAAATACATTAATGGGAATTATATTTACCACATAAAAGAAATAGGTGGTGAATATGATATTTGTATCACAAAAGTAAAAAAGTGAGACGGAAATACCTTACGTCTTTGGTAAATTTAGAATCATGAGACCTATGAAAGAATAACATCAATTGAATCTTTGAATATAATTAAATAAATTAAATTCAAGATATAAAATTATATAGGGAACTATATACACCACATAAAGGAAAGGAGTGGTGACTGTGGCATAAGGCTGGCGGAAATAAAAGTGAGACTAGAAATCCCTTTACCTTAAGTCTTTACTTCTTTCACACTCATTAAAAACTACCTTATAATAAGTATAAGTTGATTATAATTATATAATGGAACCATATAAGTATTTACAATACCATATATTATTTTTTGTGGCTTTTGATACACTTTTATTAACAATTTCATGTTAAAGTTAAATTTCGAGTAATAACGGATTTTTTGTTTATGTTTTGATCTATTATATTTTTGGTACTCTTAAATTGATCATGGTTCCATAATATCCAGAATGATAAGAATGATATAAACATAATATATTCAGTATTTATTTAATTATATTAATCTATATAATTTTTTGATGGGAAATTAAAAACATTGTTCATGGAGACGGTAGATCGTACATACCCATGAACATTGTTTCCATTTCCTTGCATATTGTTTGAAATGAAGGTAAATGATATATATATATATATATATATATTATAATTACAATATAATTTTTATGTCATATATATATATATATATATATATCACATATGTCTATCAATCATATCCTTAATACATTCCATGTAAAGAGTGGACGAATCACGATGTTTCGTGATGTGGTTGTTCATCGTACACATAAATGTTATTATCATATTACCAAAAAATGTAAATCATGAAGGTATGTGGGATATGAAAATATTTTAAGTATAATGACATCATGAATATCATAAATATAATATTTAAATTTTGTTTCCATAATTATTTCTAACCATGAAATGTTGTAATGGAAAAAATGAACAACATCGGTTCATGATGCGGTAATTCATTGTTCACATGAATGATGATTTCATAACCCATTTGATGGAAGTGTGTTTGGTTGTTATTTTTACCCTTAACATAACAACATATCATTATATAGAATATATTTAGGTTATTATATAACCACGATATAAATATAATTTAATGGGTTTGAAGAAGAAATAAAAATAACATTCATTGATGAACGTTACCTCTTCTTTGGGTATCTCTTTTTGGTTTGTGCCAATGGAATTCCTTGGATTCCTTTCTAACAAAACTAAGAATTATAGAATTAGAGGATGGATTTTGGGAAATTATTTTTTAAGGAATTTTCAAATCTAATTGGTTTTTAATTTTTTAATAGAGGAGGAGATGGGGAGGCCTTTTATAAGTGGGTGAGAGACACACTTGCTATTTTTCAAAAGAAAGTTAAATGATCCCATGTTTCTACCTACAAAAAGTCACCAATAATGAAAAAAATTAAATAAATTATGATTTTTGGTCTAGTTATTCAAATAAAATTTGTTTTTAGAATGTTTATCGAACATTTTCCCCATACGTTTAATGTTTAGTCCCTTGGTAAACTAATTTTTTATTTAGTTTTAGAGATTAATTTTAACTTTTTGCATTAATAATTTTGGAAAAAATTAAGTTGGAATTATTATAAATTAGAAATTATTTTTATTCCAAATATAGAATCCATTTTTTCAAATTCAGTTCATATAAGTGGATGAAATTAATTTAAAATTCATCCTACAGACGTGTTGAGAAAATTGGTTTTTAAAGCGAACAATATCCAACATTTACAAAGTTTTCATATTCAATTTAAATATGAAATTGATTATAATGACATAAATTGGATTAATAGATGTATATTTTATCTGATTAATCTTTAAGACCAATTTATAATATAATTTTACTATAAAAATAATTTAAACATAAATTCATTTTTCTATTAAAATGTAGTATTTTTCACTATTGATCAAAAATGACTCTTTTCAAAAAAATCTAGAAATTCATCCTAAGAATATTTTGAAATTTAAAACTAATAAATGAATATTATTTTTCAAAAATAATTTATAAAATGTTCAAAAAATTGTTTTAAAATAAGTTTTCTATTACAAGGTGATAAAACTACCTTTTATAAATATTCCTCTTTTATGCATAAAATTTGATTTATTCTTATATACTTTATGGAAAACATATAATATTAATGTTAACTATTATATTGAATATTTAATACATAAATATTATTAAAAAAATTAACCAAAAGTTATTTGGTTAATTTATTGATATAATAACACGTGTTCTCATAAAAGTATATTTTCAAGAAAATATTTTACTTTATTTTCAAAAAAATGGTTTATTTTAATTTATAATTATTTAGACACCAAATAATTCATTTTATAAACCTTCATAAACCATATTTTCATAATTTTTTTAATCCTTCCTAAACCCACCGTTTTAATAGTTGGGTGATAAATATAAAAATATTTTAACAATATATATGTCATGTTTTTTTAAACTCTCTGTTTCATGTAAGAAAAGTTAATATTGAAATTGTATGTAATGAAATATAAACATGTTATTGTGTGTAATTCAATACAAACTTAGTGTTGTGCGCACCACAAGCTAAACTCAGTTTTTCATGTAGTGTAATGTTAACTTTTTTTTGTGTATAATGACATATTAACTTGGTGTAACATGAAATGCAACCCATTAAGGAATTTTAATTTATCTAAAAATAATAATTTATAAAAACTCATGTTGTTACATTATACCGCCTTAAAATGAATTTCACTTTGATAAATCATATATGTCATCAAAGGTTTAATACTTAAAAGTTCATTTCATAAAAACCCACCTCATAAAAATAAATGATAAATCTTCCTTCAAAAAAGGAATGTTGGAAATATGGTTGTTACATACAATAACTCATAACTATGTTTACACATAGGAGAAAATAGGTGGGAATTAAATATTTTAACATGGAAGAAAAACATAAATAATTAAAGAGAGTGATATAGACATCATATCACAACAAAAGTGGTAGATCTAAATAAGGTTAGTGATTATAACACCATAGACCAAGTAGACATTAAAAATGTCATTAATGTTATAAAAAATGATGATAATATGATAACATTGTTATTTTAATAACCTTTCCCTAATGTTGAAGAAAACTTAGAAGAAGATTTATTTACTTAATTTCATTCCATTTCATATGCACAATCTCATCCTTTGGTTGTTCCTTGATCAATTTCAACATTATTTCCTACTCTAGAAAATTAAGGTGAAATTTTCATTCCTAAAGCAATAATAGATCATTAGATCCATAAATAGAATGATAATTCATTTTTTGTATATTTAGTTAAAATCACAACAAAATGGTTAGCAATGTTTATCCAATATGCATAAATCATCATATTTTGAAACACTAATCCCTAAAACCTCATTAAAATTTCAACATAAAATTTTTCATAAATTGTTAACCTTTTAACCCTTATGAAAGATGAAAATATAAATCATTAGAGTAAAGGTCACTAAAGTTATCAAAATCAGTTAAACATTGATCCCTCATATATCATAATGTAACTCTTGATTATCACATACCAAATATGTAAATTTATTCATCATGTATTCTCTTGAATCATTTTAATAACCTAAATAATCATAAAAACATATTGAAAACATACATATTTCACCATTACTTACATATAACATAGGTTATTGGTTATATATCTTATATCAAAAAATGTTCTATGCTTCATCAATGATAAAAAAACAACTTTTACGATAAATCCTTTATCAATTTTGAGGTCATAAATATTACATAATTTACTTTAACCAAATCAATCATCTCTTTATCCAAGTTAAACACAATTTTTTCAACATCGGGAACACACTAAGGGTTAACTACCATTAATAAATGTAACTCCATTTTATATTTTAATAATGTATTATTTAATATATTTTTTTATTTTCCCTTTTACATTGGTTGAGTAATAGAGAGAAATAATTGGGAGGATATTTGTAATGGTGAAGTCAGTGATTTTTTGGGATTTTAAGAATAAAACCTATAGTTTGTGTTGTTTTTTCGGAAATTAAATGGAATTTAATGGGAGTAAACAATGTGCAAGGTTAAATGGATAGAACCTATGAATTGTATTCATAGCATGATAATTTTACATGTCGCATAAATCTTACACATCGTGTAATGAAAAAAATATCAAGTTTTTATTAAAAACTGATAGGTTTTTCAGTATATATGGGAATGAAGTATTATACAACATGTAATAGTATTATACATAGTACAAATTTATGAGGGTTGGTTTTAAAAAATTGGTTCATCTGAAATTCTCATTTCATTTATACAGGATTCTTTTCTCTCAACCTATAGGCTCTTCCTAGGTGATTTTGTGTGACTCCCTCCAATCCTAATAGCATTTTTTGCAATTGATCATCGTTATGGTTGGATTTCTTCACTCTTGGTATGTAATCCATTTGGTTATTATTATTTTTTTGGGTTGCGTCTATGGTTTTCCTATGGGTTTGTAATTTTATGATGTTTCATATTTATCCTTTTTAGTTTTTTGGTATGCCTTTCCTTGTGGAGGTTGTTCTATTGGTTTCCAATCACCATTATTGAAAGCATCTATTTTAATATCATGTGGTGGTATATTTTTTTATAAAATTGGTTAATCTAATGAATTTCATGTAATTTTTGTTAAATGTATTTGGGTTGTTCACTGATTTTAATTGATAATTTGTTTCAAATGATTTCATGGAAAAGAAAGAAAAATCCAAAAGGGGGTTTTGCTTTGAAAATAGATTTTATTGATTTGGAAGTGGGTTATAAAACCTTGAATATAATTATTTTGGATTTGAAAATTTGTTATAAAATTATTACAATGGTTTTGAATTGAATTTATACAAATTCAAATTCGGAACCATGGGTTTGTTGAGAAATAGAAACATGTTTCCTTAGTGTGTGTTTCGCCATTAGAAGATAACTTTTTGTGATATAGACTTGTAGGAATTGATATCTATTAGATCTAATTTATTAATTTTTTTCTTGTGAATGTATAGTATCCATTTTCCCATAGGTTATATCCAAATACAAGGTGATTTTTCATTTTTTATTTTACATTAATGGTTATTTATGCCATGATTGTTGTTATCATAGATTTTTACTCACATGATTTTATAAGAGGTTGTATCACATTGCTTCACATGAAAGGTTGTTTCATGGATATGTGTTTTTCGGTTTACCTCTTGATACATGGATATGATTTCCTATTGTTATCACTTCTACCTATCATATTTCTGTTTGGAGAATATGGAAATCTTTTCAGGAAAACCAAATGCATAAAAAGGGAAATTTTTTATAAATGGTTTGGATTTAAGAAATTGTTTTGTAAAATTGTTTTTTATTTAATTGTTGAATTATTAATATTATATATTTTATATAAACTATGGTGGTTTCCTTCTAGGATTTGGATCACACCCCACTTGTGTCTTAGTGAATTTGAAGATGTTGTATTGCAGGATTTAGGTAAAGGGAAGAGTATCTTGTAGTATATTGTATTCTCTTATTGTTTCAACTTTTGATTTGAGTTTTTCTTGAGGTGACTATTGTTCATGTGGGAATTTTACTTACTTTCTAGTTTATCATGTTTTTTTGGGATTGTATGTATTTTTTTTATCTCAACTTTTTATTCTTTATAATCTAGTTGTTTTTTCTATTTTTATTATATTAAGGGTCAGTTTTTGATTTCCTATTTTACCCATATCATTTTATGTATCAATTCAAGTTGATTGTCTAATTGACCTGGGTTGGTTCATTACAATTTAGTGTCTAAGGGATCTTCATCCTAAAGTGTGTCGGTACTTCCTGATTTTAGTTCCATGTCTTGTGTAGACTGGAGTTAGGACCCTCAAAATTTGGATAGTTGGTGTAGAAAATGGGCCTAGTTAGCTAACTTTCATGACTAAAACCTAGTTACCATGGGTGTTCATGGAATTTTTCTCGGTTTTAGACTCATATTTTAAGGTCATTTGAATGAATTTTGTGGGAAGATTATTTAAATTGACCTCTTCGTTTTTAAGTAAGGTTTTTTGGTTTCATTAAATTATAATTTTTTTAATTATTTGTTATCAATACCTAAATTTGGTACATTGATTTTGGAATTTTCTAATGACTGATTGGGTTTTCTCTTTTGTGGGACAATGATTTTGAGAATAGATCTTCCAAATCCAAAAGTGGAATTTGTGATATTGGTTATGTAGGTGAATCCTCTAGAGGAACTTTCATTGGTAGAAGATGTTAAGTGCAATGTTCATACACTTGGTTAAGTGAATTTCAAGAACTGAGGACACATAGTGGATAATGGGTTGGAATTTACTAAGAATAATCCACCCATCTTTCATGGTGAAAAAGTGACCTAGGAATTCAAGGAATGGCTTGAAAAGGTAGAGATGATCTTAAAATTATTGAAGACTCCAAAAGCCTCAAAGGTGGTTTTTCACATATATGTTTGACGGATAAGGAAAAAGATTGTGGTACTCTATTATGAAAGCTAAGTTGAACAAGGATCTTACCTGAGATTCTTTCATGAAAATATTTAACCAGTAGTTTGTTCTTGATACAATTCTTACGAAGAAGACCTAGGAGTTTCTAAACATAGAGTTTAGGGACAATAACATTATGAAGTATTATTCCCATTTTGTTGGGTTGGTGCATATAGCATCGAATCTTATCACTAATGAGTATTTGAAATCCCATAGGTTTGATTTAGGAATGAGGAAGGATTTTTATTGGATGTTGATGCTCATGTTCATTCTGACCATTATAGAGGTAGTTGACAAGATAATTTTGGATTAGGTGGACATAGCTAGGAAGACAAGTTTGGGTGGAGATTCAGTTAGTTTAGTAGTTATCCAGGGTGTATGTTCTAGCCATAAAAGAAAGAATTATAGCGGTCATTTTTCTTCAGGAGTAGTTAAAAGGGCTTCAACAAGGTAGTAATAGGTTTTCTACTACTGGTTTAGAAAACATTGACATACCAGGCATATCTATATAGATGATCCTAAAAATTGTCATATTTTTGGACAATCTAGCCATATACAGAATTTTTATGAAGATATGTATTAGGGAAGTAGAGAATGATCCACTCTCACCAAGGGTTGGTAAGTTCATGAAGATTCTTCCAAGGGTGGTGGGTCTAATCCTCCGTCTAATGGAAATGTTCATGTGGCTAAGATCAGATGCATTTACTCACAAAAGTATGCACTATAGGAATCTAAATAAAGGCCAACTACTGTTAGAGTTATGGTGTTTATCTCATATTATATGGTGAATTATGTTTTTGATACTGGTTCTACTCATTATTTTATATCATCAAAGTTAGTTGATGTATTGGTTTTGAATTTTGAACTTATTTCATTCATATTAGATCATTCCATGACTTTGGGAAAGAGTTCCTGAAGAAGGTTTTGGGTGTCATGCCTATCAGGTGATGAAAGATGAATTTGAGCCAGAGTGGTACATTTTAGTGATTTATCTTGACATATTTGACTTGATTATCGATGTGGATTAGTTTTTTATTGTTAAGGACTAGATAAGATGTTATCACTATCCAGTTACATTCTTATCTTTTGATGAAGTCACTCATGTTTTCAAGGGTGAGTGGGACTCTATATTTGGAAGGTTAAGGCCTATTGTTCCTTATTCCTGGGTAATCATTCAATAGTTTTTAGATATGTTTCACGATTTATTGGATCCTTGTGTGGGTAGTCAACTTCATTCAGTTGTGTGTGAGTATCCATAGGTCTTTCTAGATGATTTTATTGGTTGACTTCCATAGAGAGAGTTTTAATTTACTATTAAATAGCCCCCAAGATTAATGCCCATTTCCATATCACATTACCTTATGGAACCAGATAATTTCATGGAACTTAAGTTCCTTCTTGAGGACCTATATGCTAAATAATTTATTCATCCTAGCATGTCACCACGGGCATCATTTTTCCTCTTTTCTAAGAAGTCATATAGGAGGATCATACTTGGTATTGATTATAGAATGTTAAATAAGGTGATCGCTAATAACAAGTATAATTATCCCAGGATTGATTATCTTTTTGATAATAAAAGAGGGGATTGTTTGTTTTATAAGATTGACCTATGGTTAGGGTACCCCCAGTTGGCAATTTGAGAAGAGGATAACCTAAGACAGTATTTAGGAGTCGATATGGGCATTTTAAGTTTATGATTATAACATTCGGTCTCATTAATTACCTTGTAGTGTGTATAGAATTGATGATCCATATCTTTCATTAGTTCTTGTACTCTTTTTTTGTGGTGTTCCTAGTTGAAATTTTTTGGTTTACACTAAGTTAGAGGAGGAGCACATGAACCATTTGGATATAATTCTTTAAAGCATAAAAGAACATTGTTTGTATGGTAAGCTTTCTAAGTGTGAGTTTTAAATTTGGAAAGTGAATTTTATAGGGAATATGATATTTGATAGGGGTATCTTTGTAGATCATGAAATGGTACAGGTAGTTATTTCAAAATAGTATCTAAATAATGTGTTTGAGATCTAGAGATTCTTAGTTTTGGCTTGTTACTATAAATGGTTTGTTCAAGACATCTCCATTTTTGATGAAATATTTAACCCATATTTGTGAAATGATTGAATGGAATGAAAATTGTTAGAGAATTTTTTAGGAGATAAAGATGAGGTTTACTTCAGCACAGGTTTTGATTCTTCTGGAACTAAGATTGGGTTATGATGTTTTCTATGAGGCTTCTAGTATTAGTTTGGGATGTGTCTTAATGTAGGGTAAACAAGTCTTGGATTATTTATATTTTCAGTAACTCCATCTGGAGAAGAACTACCATACCCATGATCTTGAGTTGGCAGTGGTTATTCTTGCACTCAAAACATTGTGTCTCTGTAACACCCCGAGATTTTATGAAAAATATTCTTTTTAATTTTATTGATGTCTTGTGTTGTACGCTACACCAAAAGGAGCTTGCACTATACGCATCCCTGATTTGGCTTGCATTACACGCAATCGCGACCTTCCATGATAGCATGTGTTGTACGCAATACCGAGTTTCACTAAACAACGATATGTTATATAAACTAGCCGTTATGAATAGTATTAACTACATTTTGAATTTTATAACATTATTATTCATCTTACACATTTTCTAGAACATGGTATGAGAACAAAATAATTTTTTTGGGTAAAATAAGTATTTTTCAAAAAAAATGCAGTTTTACCGCCTTTTAATGGTGCACCCACATTAAATCTAGTTTTGACATGTTTATAAGTTCAATTTTACAAAATAAAATTATTCTTTGGAATAAAGATATAAAATTTTACCTTGGATAAATTTTTCATATTATTCTGATAACTTTCATATTTTAATGAACAGTAAAAACAAGCTATATTTTAATTAAAAACAACTTTTTTTCATCGTAATAATTTATATGGTTAAATTATAATATTTAATGGTTTTAAAGTATAAATAGAATATATTTTTACCATTTAATATAATTTATGTCATTATCATTGATTTTACATTGAATTCGTAGGTTAAATCAATTCAATCTTTTGCAATGTTTTAAACAAAAACCCGTTTTCATTCGACAACGGGATTAATTTTAATTTTATTTCTGCAAATTATTTGTATTTAATTTTAAAAAATTGATTCCATATTTGGATTTAGTGGGTCCAAATTATTTTAATATGTTACTTTAATTTGTTTGATATTATGAGTAGTAATTACGGTAATTTTTTATTTACTATAGTTAAAGGTAAATCGGGTAATTAAGGGTAAAAATAAGATTATAAAATTACCCTAAAACATGGAAAAATCCTATTGGATGACTAAAAGTCAACCCATATCACCTAAGGGTCGGATTAGATTTAATGGAATTTTTTCCATGAAAATAATTTAATTATTATTAAAACCAAGGAAAGTGACAACATGTCACTTTCTTAAATCTTATAAGTATAATAATTTTAATTTAGTGATAAACTTAATGAAACTTCGAACATGAATAGTATACAGAAATATAATACAATTATATACGTCATATGAATTTATTTGTAATTTTTAGGGATTAAATAATTATCATTCATTGTGACCCAATAGTGGTGCAGAAATTGTTTATCTAGTGAAAAATCAAGAATATAGTTTTTATTAAACTAATAGTGACCGTAAAATGCACCAAACCCTGAACAAAAATTATTGGTCATGTAAATATAAACCATAATCATCCAATGGTCGAATATTTGACCATTTGGAGCCTTATAAAAGTTATTATGACACTTATTTTATTTTATTTTAAATGATGCCAAAGTTGTCACCTTCATAATTTAATAAATATAACAATTTAAATATTGATATTTTAAGATGATAAATTCGAGTAAAATTATTATTATAAAACCTTTGATATTTATATTCATCAAATGATTTTAGTTTTAATTTTTTTGCAATAAATAAGTATATTAAATAATTATACAATAATGTTGTACTAATTATTTTATTAAGAGATATACTAAATAAATGGTTTTAAAAATATTAAAATAAATATTATATGAACTATTTAATTTGCTACGCGAATTTTCTAGACAAATTTTACATGTTAGGAATATATTAAATATTTTAGTTCGAATATATCCTCTATTTAGATTTTATTTAAATACAAATAAATGAATAGTGTAAAAAATGACACTATTGTTATTTTATAAAAATAACATACTATTAAATTTTTTAAAAGTCAAATAAATATTTAAAAATTGTAAATTGAAATTTATATAGTCTAAAATGTCATAAATTATCCAATTATGGAAACTTAACAACACACAACTGATTATTTATAACCATTTAAAATTTAGAATTTTATTACCATAAATAAACTTAAATAGATTAAATAAGGATAAATAAAAATGATAAGGTTTAAAAGATCAAAACATGTCTATATTTGATTGGTTGATGCTATTACAACCCTATCTCACCTAATATTTGAATTGAGTCATTTTTGGAGGTTTTTATGTGGGTTTTGAAATTATATTAAACTAATATTTTTGAGGATTCTAAAGGTGCCCCTCTCCTCCCTTATAAAAGGGCACCTCCTCCCTCTCCTCCTCACACCACTTTGAGCCTTCATGCTCAGCCAACCCCTGCCAATTTATCTTCTGCACTTCCCTAGAAATATCCTATAGGTCCTTGTCTACTTCAAAAACCAATCTTAGTGCCTTAAGAGGAGGTTTCAAAGAGGCATATCGAAGAAGAGGTAATATTCGTTACCGATTCTTTCAAATTTATTTATTCTTCTACCTCCTATTATTTAGTTGTTTAATTATATTGTAATAACATCAGTATCACTAATACAATTATATGTTATTATAAATATGAAACAACCCCATTTCACCTTCTATCCATCCTACGGAAAATGAAATCACCACGCGTGCGTACGTACGGAATACCGTCTCCACGCCAGGATATAATCTGTTTTTCCACCACCACCTTACTTAGATGGGTATAATGTTGTAAAGAATAAATAAATATGATTATTATGACATCATAATGATTCTAATATATTAAATAATTCACTCTAATTCGATTCAATAAATATGGGAACGATATCATCGCTCGTGCGTTCATACGGACTACCGTCTCCACGACACGATGAGATTCACCCTCCATGTTAACCATTCAAGAATGATTATAAAGTATATATAATAAGTAATAATGAAATATATGAAATAATAATGATACTGGATTTATTTATATATAAATATGTATGTTATCTACTTAATTTCATTCAATTCAATAAGGAAATGAAAACAGCGTTCATGCGTACGTACGGCCTACCGTCTCCATGAACGGTGTATTTCTTTCCATTTATCGATTTATTATATATATGTATATTCTGAATATATATTATATATAAATCATGTTTTATATTCTGGAATTAATTAATCACGATCTAAGTAATCATATTCAAAACACGGATGATAAATGAAATGATTTTACCCAAAACGCTGCTTTAACAAGAAATTTACAAAAGAACGGGTAATATAAAGTCGTAAGTGAATCATATATGATGTCATAAATATTATTATGGTTCTGTTACAAGTTAATAATATGTTTAAACCCACTATATAGGATTCATGGACACATATGGAAGAAACTGGACATAAGGTAATGGATAACATTTCCAATCTCGTTTTTATCTGAGATTGTTTGTTCATAAGTATTTACCGGGGTTATATTTATCATCCATGTCCTTGCTTTCTAAAAAATTTTCATGTATTTTTGATGTCCTTTTTACCAATTTTTGACTTTTAATGCATGGTATTTATGGAATCTTTCTTTTACAAGGTACTTTTTGACTTTTCTGGAAAAAGTACGAGAAGAATGTTTTTTTAACTTATACGGCACGAACAGATTTTTACGGTTTTATAAAGCCTTATTTTAATGAAGCTTCCTCCAAAATATTTCATTACTATTTTCAACAAAATCTTATTCTTTTAAAATTTCATGATGTTTTGTGAAAATAAATTGATTTTGAAGAAGAAAGGATATTTTCTTCAAGAATTCATTTCAAGTTTTTTATCAAAACCATTTTCCATTTAAGATGGCATTATTTCATATGTGTATGTTTCAAGTATAAAGTCTCTATAATTTACATTGTTTCAATTTTCTTATTATGAAATGATATCCATTTCATTTATATATATTAAGTTATGATGGAATGATGTTTATGAAACCCATTTTATTCTTGGGTTATGATGAATGATTTATGTTTATATTGTGGCACATGAAAGAATGATTTCAATATGAGATGGGTGGGACCTATATCTCCCTCCAATTCATTGGGTAAAGATTTATATCTCATAAGATAGACATGGCTGGAACGGTAAGTTAATCTGGTTCAGTATTTCAGGACTGGAACGAGGAGTGAACTCGATTCCGAAAGAGACTTTGTCCAGTAAGATGGTCTTGGCAGCAATGTCATGGATACTATGGAAATAATTACATGTTCTTAATGGATGCCACAATTACATGTTTTATTCCCATTCTATTTTATCATGATTTATGTTCCATTATGATCTATGCCTTATGTACTTCCATGTTTTATGTCGTTGCTCAAGATTTTGATGTTTAAACATTATGTTCATGTTTTTAAGTTCAAATGTATATGGTATGTTTTGTTTTATCCATTATTACCCTTACTGATCATTTGATATCACCATTTTTATGTTTTATTTTCCCCCAGGATTAAAATAAAGGTTTTAGGTAAGGAAACAAAAAGTGGAAGATCTTTATGGGAGATGTTGAAGATCTTTCACCACGATTAGAAGATTTCGTTCCAAGTTTCCAAAGACACTAAACTATTACAGTCCGTGTGTGTCTGTTTTTGATATGTATTAAGTATTCTGCAAAAGTAATGTATTTTCCATGTATGTCGAGCTTTGGGTCTCTACAGTTGGTATCAGAGGAAATGTTTATTCAACCTTTGGAAACTAGGATGCGAAAACATTAGTGACATCCCTAGAGATATTTATAAGGTATGTCTAGGGATGTCCCTATGGATAAGTATATGTATAGGATATAGTCCTAGAACTACGTTAACGATCTTAGAATTTAACCAAAGATGTTAGATATTGAGGGGACTCCCCCTTTACTATGGTGTTTTCCCTAGCACTATTTTTGCCTCTCGCACTATTCTTTTTGGGTTTTAGAAAATGGCTGGAAACATGAAGATTCACGATAATGGAGGATATGACGGACAATGAAGTGATATTCTTCATGAGAATCCAAATGAAATGGGATTTTGAAGTCCAAACATCGTTATTATTCCTAATCATCAATACCATAATATGATCAATAATCTCAACTTTGGTAAGTTTCCTGACTCAGATAATAAGAGAAAGATGGAGTTTCATGATGATCATAGAGGAAAGAAAGTTCAATTTCCCTCATGTAAATCATGTGGGAAGAGGCATATGGGAGATTGTTTCAAATGTACTGGAAGATGCTTTGGGTGTGGAAAAGAAGGACACAAAGCCAGTAAGTGCAATGGAAAAAGTTCAGTTAACACCATGGACAAGGATAATGGTATTTCTACGACATCAACAATGATTAGATGTTTTAAATGTGGAATGTATGGGCATTATACAAACCAATTCCCTAAGGGAAAATATCATGAAGATAATCATCATGGTCATCTGAGTAGTATTTATGTGGATGATGATGAAGACACTAAAAATGAAATATGAGATGAAAGAAATGATGAATCTCGGTCAGTGTTTTATGAAGTTAGTGGAATGATTTTATGTTTATAAATAATAATGTATGGTACTGTGGAATAAAGAATCATCTAAGGATTGTTACACTATTGTTTTTTCTAAAGTATTTGAAAGTATATGTTGAATGGTACCGGTAACCATGGATGGTTATTCAGAAAGTGGATGATATGCGCATAATGAAGGGATAAGAAGATAATGAGATGTTTGATTGTATTCATGAGCTCATGACTGATATAAGGACTAAGTGATATTATGTTTTGATTATATAGATTTTTTGGGATTTTGTTATGTGGAAAGATTTAACTTTTGACAGCACTCATGTTTTCACTAAGGTTCTATGGTAATTCATGTTTCAAAGGAATATAGGATTAAGGTATTTGTGTGTTTGGAATGCAACCAACAGGATATATCTTATGATATATGTGAGATAAATGCTTGTATTCACATTTTTGGTAGATAACCTTTCTAGTAATTGTTTTCATTATACTATGAGCTTGGACCGAAGTATTTTAGATAAGCCTAAAGATTGGAATGGATTATGTTGGACATAAGTTAGTATTGTTTAAGGATAGAAATTTTTTCGATATTATTGATGAGATGTTATAGTAATGTAGTTTTAGAAAAAGGACAACCTGCAAGACGGGTGATAGCCCATCGCGTCAGACAAGTCTGTGAGAATCAAACCCTGAACCGAAGTGTGACTGGCCTTTATCGCCTACCACTGGCCTACAGGAAGTCCCTAGTTAGTAGAAACTAGTTTTATTTTATTAAGCGACATGATAGATGAAGTATAAGTTCATTTTTGGAATCGTATACGATTAACCTCACCATAGATGGACTTTTGTATATTTGATAACTTTTTCTAACCTTTTGTTTGAAACAGATGGAATGACCCATCGTTCTATCACATGACCTGTTAAAACTTCAAGAATAAAAAATTCAACTTCATTTCTTTAAGATATGAAGTGGAAATTGTTCAAATCACGAACAACGGTGAGATTGTACCAAAATCAAACAAGTATTTCTTCTAATTCAAAATTTTCAACTTTAGGGAAATGATATTGAAAACCGAAAATGTTGTCCTAGTGCTCTTATATCCGATGAATCAGATGGTACCTTAGATCATCACAAATTTTTGGCTTTGTGATTTTTGGCTTTTTCATAGCCATGTTCTCTACCACTCTCCATCAGAACATGATGGTTATACTTCTATTCCATATCCATATTTTTTCACCTATGTTTTCCTATGTGGAAACCCAGTGATTAGTTAATTTGGGTAACTGTTACATTTCATACTTTAGTTTTTAATGTTAAGTTTTGTTATTTCATTTTACGATGAGGGTTTCTATTAAAGAAAATTTCGAGTAGTAAACCATTTATAACCCCAATTAATTTCGATGGCGAAATTCATTTTAAGGGGGGTAGAATGTAACACCACGAGATTTTATGAAAAATATTCTTTTTAATTTTATTGATGTCTTTTGTTGTACGCTACACCAAAAGTATCTTGCATTACACGCATCCCTGACTTGGCTTGCATTACATGCAATCACGACCATCCACGATAGCGTGTGTTGTAAGCAATACCGAGTTTCACTAAACAACGATATGTTATATAAACTAGCCGTTATGAATATTATTAACTAAATTTTTAATTTTATAACATTATTATTCATCATACTCATTTTCTAGAACATGGTATGAGAACAAAATAATTTTTTTGGGTAAAATATGTATTTTTCAAAAACAAATACAGTTTTGCCGCCTTTTGATGGCGCACCAACATTAAATCTAGTTTTTGACATGTTTATAAGTTCAATTTTACAAAATAAAATTATTATTTGGAATCAGGATATAAAATTTTACCTTGGATTAATTTTTCATATTATTCTGATAACTTTCATATTTTAATGAATAGTAAAAACACGCTATATTTTAATTAGAAACAACTTTTTCCATCGTAATAATTTATATGGTTAAATTATAATATTGAATGGTTTTAAAGTATAAATAGAATATATTTTTACCATTTAATATAATTTATGTCATTAGAATTGTTTTTACATTGAATTCGTAGGTTAAATCAATTCATTCTTTTGCAATATTTTAAACAAAAACCCGTTTTCATTCGACAACGGGATTTATTTTAATTTAATTTTTGAAAATTCTTTGTATTGAATTTGAAAAAATGGATTCCATATTTGTATTCAGTGTGTACAAATTATGTTAATAGGTTACTTTTATTTTTTTTTATTATGAATAGTAACTACGGTAATTTTTTATTTACTACAGTTAAAGGAAAATTGGGTAATTAAGGGAAAAAATAAGATTATAAAATTACCCTAACACTTGGAAAAATACTATTGGATGACTAAAAGTCGACCCATATCACCTTAGGGTTGGATTAGATTCATTTAATGGACTTTTGTCCATGAAAATAATTTAATTATTATTAAAACCAAAGAAAGTGACAACATGTCACTTTCTTAGATCTTATAAGTATAATAATTTTAATTTAGTGATAAACTTAATGCAACTTCGAACATGAATAGTATACAGAAATATAATACAATTATCTACGTCATATAAATTTATTTGTAATTTTTAGGGATTAAATAATTATCATTAATTGTGACACAATAGTGATGCAGAAATTCTTTATCTAGTGAAAAATCAAGAATATAGTTTTTATTAAACTAATAGTGACCATAAAATGCACAAAACCCTGAACAAAACAAATTGGTCATGTAGATGTAAACTATAATCATCCAATGGTCGAATATTTGACCATTTGGAGCCTTATAAAATCGATTATGACACTTATATTATTTTATTTTAAATGATGCCAAAGTTTTCACCTTCATAATTTAATAAATATAACAATTTAAATATTGATATTTTATGATGATAAATTAGAGTAAAATTTTTATTCTAAAATATTTGATATTTATATTCATCAAAGGATTTTATTTTTAATTTTTATGCAACAAATATGTATATTAAATAATTATACAAAAATGTTGTACTAATTAAATTATTAAGAGATATACCAAATATATGGTTTTAAAAATATTAAAATAAATATTATATGAACTATTTAATGTGATCTACGAATTTTATAGACAAAGTTGACATGTTAGGAATATATTAAATATTTTAGTTCGATTATATCCTCTGTTTAGATTTTATTTAAATCCAAATAAATGAATGGTGTCAAAATTAACACTATTGTTATTTTATAAAAATAACATATTATTAAATTGTTTAAAAATCAAAAAAATATTTAAAAATTTTAAATTGAAGTTTATATATTCTAAAATGTCATAATGTATCCAATTATGGAAAATTAACAACACATAAGTGATTATTTATAACCATTTAAAATTTAGAATTTTATTACCCCAAATAAACTTAAATAGATTAAATAAGGATAAATAAAAATAATAAGGTTTAAAATAAGATCAAAACATGTCTAAATCTGATTTGTTGATGCGATTACAACCCTATATCATCTAATCTTCGAATTGAGTCATTTTTGGAGGTTTTTATGTGGGGTTTGAATTTATATTAAACTAATATTTTTGAGGATTCCAAAGGTGCCCCTCTCATCCCTTATAAAAGGGCACCTCCTCCCTCTCCTCCTCACACCACTTAGAGCCTTCAAGCTCGGCCAGCCCCTACCAATTTATCTTCTCCACTTCCCTAGAAACATCCTATAGGTCCTGGTATACTTCAAAAACCAATCTTAGTGCCCTAAGAGGAGGTTTCAAAGAGGCATATCGAAGAAGAGGTAATATCCGTTACCGATTCTTTCAAATTTATTTCTTCTTCTACCTACTATTATTTAGTTTTTTAATTATATTGTAAGAACATCTGTATCAAAAATATACTTATATGTTATTATAAATATAAAGAAACCCCATTTCACCTTCTATCCATCCTACGGAAAACGAAATCACCACGCGTGCGTACGTACGGAATATCGTCTCCACGCCGTGGTGTAATCTGTTTTTCCACCACCACCTTACATAGATGGGTATAATGGTGTAAAGAATAAATACATATGATTATTATAAAATCATACTAATTATAAGATATTACATCATTCACTCCAATTCTATTCAATAAATATGGGAACGATATCATCGCTCGTGCATACATACGGACTACCGTCTCCACGACGTGATGAGATTCACTCTCTATGTTAACCATTCAACAATGATTATAAAGTATATATAATAAGTAATCATGAAATATATGAAATAATAATGCTACTGTATTTATTTAAATATATATATGTATTTTATCTACTTAATTTCATTCAATTCAATAAGGAAACGAAAACAGCGTTCATGCGTACGTACGGCCTACCGTCTCCATGAACAATGTATTTCTTTCCATTTATTGATCTATTGTATATATGTATATTCTGAATATATATTATATATAAATCATGTTTTATATTCTAGAATTAAGTAATCATGATCTAAGTAATCATATTCAAAACACGGACGATAAATGAAATGATTTTACCCAAAACGTTGCTTTCACAAGAAATTTACAAAAGAACGGGTAATATAAAGTCGTAAGTGAATCATATATGATATCATAAATATTATTATGGTTCTGTTACAAGTTAATAATATATTAAAACCCACTATACAGGAGTCACAGACACATATGGAAGAAATTTTACATAAGTTAAGGGATAACTTTTCCAATCTCATTTTTATCCGAGATTGTTTGTTCGTAAGTATTTACTGGGGTTATATTTATCATTCATGTCCTTGTTTTCTAAAAATGTTTTCATGTATGTTTAATGTCCTTTTTACCCATTTTTGACTTTTAATACATGGTATGTATGGAATCTTTCTTTTACGAGGTACTTTTTGACTTTTCCGGCAAAAGTACAAGAAGATTGTTTTTTTAACTTATACGACACGAACGGATTTTTACGGTTTTATAAATCCTTGTTTTCATGAAGCTTCCTCCAAAATATTTCATGACTACTTTCAACAAAATCTTTTTCTTTTAAAATTTCATGATGTTTTGTGAAAAGAAATTGATTTTTAAGAAGAACAGATATTTTCCTCAAGAATTCATTTCAAGTGTTTTATCTATGATTTACATGTTTTCACTTTTCTTATTATGAAATGATATCCATTTCTTTTATATTGATTATGTGATGATGGGGTGATGTTTATGAAACCCATTTTATTCATTGGGTTATTATGAATGATGTATGTTTATTTTGTGGCTCAAGTAAGAATGATTTCATTATGAGATGGGTGGGACCTATATCTCCCTCCAATGCATTGGGTAGAGATTTATATCTCATGAGATAGACATGGCTGGAACGAAAAGTTAAATCGGTTCATTAATACAGGACTGGAATGAGGAGTGAACTCGATTCAGAAAGGGACTTTTTCCACTAAGATGGTCTTGGCAGCAATGCCTTGGCTACTATGGAAATAATAACAAGTTCTGAATGGTTGCCACAATTACATGTTTTATTCCCATGCTATTTTATCATGATTTATGTTTCATTATGATCTATGCATTTTTTACTTCTATGTTTTATGTCGTTGCTCAAGATTTTGATGTTTAAACATTATGTTCATGTTTTTAAGTTCAAATGTATATGGTATGTTTTATTTTATCCATGCTTACCCTTACTGAGCATTTGAGCTCAGCCTTTTTATGTTTTCTTTTCCCCCAGGATTAAAAGAAAGGTTTTAGGTAAGGAAACAAAAAGTGTAAGATCTTTATGGGAGATGTTGAAGAACTTTCACCATTGTTAGAAGATTACGTTCCAAGTTTCCAAAGACACTAAACTATTATGGTCCTTGTGTGTCTGTTTTTGTTATGTATTAAGTATTCCTCAAAAGTAATTTCATGTCCATGTACATCAATATTTGGGTCTCTACAGTCTCTATTTCTTGGGTTAGTGGTTTATGTTATATTCAGATCATAAGAGCCTGAAATATATTTTTACTTAGAGGGATTTTAATTTCTGGTAGAGATGTTGGTTATAGTATCTTTATAATATTAATTTTGATATTGCTTATACCCCTAGGAAAGGTATTGTGGTTGCCAATGAATTTAATATAAGATTACTGACCCCTGATGTGAAGGAATCATTTGAGGAGTAGTCTATTATGAGTTTTTTTACGTAGTTGATTTTGGGAGTGGAAGAGGTTGGTGTACAGGTGTTCTTGGATTCAACGAAAGATAACTCATTTTTTATGAATGTGTTTGGATAGTGTAAGCATTAGACATTGTGTTATAAAACATTATTAAATGCCTTTATGGTTGGGAGACCATGGGTGAGTGGTCTTGGCCTCCTAGTGGAGCTTTGTGCTTCCATAGTAGGTTGGTTGTTCATTTTTTTCTAAGGAAATTTTTTTTTGGATAGTGTATATTGTTCTTATTGGTACGTACACCTTGGTAACACGAAGATTTATCATGATCTAAGGCATCGTTATTGGTGGAAGGAGATGAGATGGTCAACTATGGATTTTTTTTGTGGTGTCTCACTTGTTAGAGAGTTAAGGAAGAAAACCAAAGACTTGTGGGGTTATTGAAAACTTTTTCCTTTCTATTATGGAGGTGAGATGAGATTTATATAGATTTTTTCATTCATTTTTCATGGACTCCAACTAGGATGGATGAAATTTGGGTGATTATTGATCGAATAAAAAATTTAGTACATTTCTTACCTATCAAGGAGACGATAAAAGTGGAAAAACATGGGGATTTGTATGTGGGAGAGATTGTGAGACATCACAATGTTACTGCTATAGTTATTTCTAATATATATTTGAGGTTCACATTAGTTTCTAGAAAGGTATATAGGAGTTAATGGGTTCCCGGATTAAATTAATCACATCTTATCATACACGGATGGATAGACAGGCAGAGAGGGCTATCCAAGTTCTGGAGGATATTCTTCAGTATTGTGAGCTTAATTTCAAATGATATTGGGAAAATGATTTTCATTTTTTTTGAATTTTCCTATTAATATATTTTCCTGTATTCGATAAATATAGTTCCCTTTTAGGATTTGTATGGGCATCCATGTAGATCTCTCTTGTGTTGGCCAAAGTAGGGAGAGCAGTCCTTGGATGGGCCGAGTGTTGTTCAGGAGACAACAGAGATAGTGAGATTGATCTAGAGGCATTGGATCATAGTAGAGAGTCTTCAGAAATCCTATCTATACTTTCATCATCAGCATCTAGAATTTTAGGTTGGCAATCAGGTCTTTGTTAGAGTTTCTCCTCACTTGGGAAATAATCACATAGATAATAAAGGTATATTACTGAGATTTATGGGCCCCTTTGAGATTATTGGATGACTAGAGAAGGGTGCTATATCAATTTCACATACTATCTAGATTTAAGTCAATCCATGATGTGTTTCATGCTTCCTAATTGAGGAGGAATATACAAGATCCCACTGATTTGATTAGACAGGAGTATATTGATCTGGAGATTGATACCACTTTTGTTGAGAAGCAAGTTCAGATTATGGATCACTAGGATAAGGTATTTCAAGGGAAAAAAATCTACAAAGTACTACTATTTTGGATTTGTATATAGTATATACATGAGATGTGTGAGTGGGATTCATTGAACATGCAGTAGTGGCATTCTCTTTTTGATGATCTAGGATCATGAGGTATTTCTGGGGGTAGAAAGCATTTCTGGTGGGAAGGTTGTAATGCCCTGCTACCTTTCTATGCGGTATGTTTTAATCATGGTTTTAGTTATTTTCATTAGTTCAGTAATTACAAGACTTAATTAGGAGGGAACCTATAATGGTGATGTCAAGGATTTGTTGGAATTTTCAGCATAAAACCTACAGCTTTTTTTATTCACTAAGAAATTACATGTTGTGTAATGGGAGTACACGATGTGTAATGGCCTCCAAATATAACCCAAGAAATGAATTAATAGTGTGATAATTTTAAATTTCATTTAAAGGTTAAAAATCTTGTAATAAAAAATAATATTTTTAATAAAAAGAGATTATTTTTTCACGTACGTGGGACTTGAGGATTATGTGATGGGTAATAGGATTACAGGATTTGTAATTTCAAAAGTTTTGGTTTTAATCAAGTTCTTTAGATGAAATGTTTATTTAATTCATATAGGATTCCCTTCCCTCGAACTTGAGGCTCCTCCTATTCAATTTTGGATGACTCCCTCCCATCTGGATCACATTGTTCAATGATAGATCACTGTTATTGTTGCATTTCTTCTATTCATGTATGTAATTCTACTGGTTCTTCCTTGTTTTTTATTTTTCAGTGTTTTTTCTCTGAATTTTTGATCGGATAGTGCTTTTATGGATCATTTCTAGTTTATCAGTGTGCCTTGTCTTTCAGAGATCTTTATCTTGGTTTTTAGTCCCTATTATCAAAAGTATCTAGGTTTCTACCTTTTTGGGGAAGGTGTTTATATACAATGAGTTAATATGTTGAATTATATGTCATTTGTGATAAATTAATTTGGATTGTTCATTGATTTGTAGTGATAAATGGTTTCAAATAATTTTTTGGAATGGAGAAATGTTTTCAAAATGAGGTTTTTCTTTGAAAATTAATTTTCTTGATTTGGAAAACAGCTTGAAAAGTGAAAAGTAGATTTTATTAGCTTTGAAAATTATTTATAAAATTATGAGCATGGTTTGGAATTATATTTTGACAAATGAACATTAGTAACCTTGATTTTCTCCAGAAATAGATACAGTTATCCTTAGTGTGTGCTTCACCACTATGATGTAACTTTTTTTTATATTGACTGGTAGGACAATATATTTATTGGATCAAATGTATGCCAATTTTGGATTTTGAGTTTCTAATATGCATTGTATCATAGGATATATCCCAATACGAGGTGATTTTTCATTTTTCATTTTCCATTTACGATTATTAATCACATGATTTTTTTTATCATGGATTATTGCTCATAAGATTTTATATTAGGTTGTATAACAGAGCTTCTCATGATATTTTGTTTTATAGGTATGTGTTTACCTATTTACCTATTAATGTATGGATTTTATTTCCTATTTTTATCACTTCTACCTATAATATTTCTAGTTTTAAAATATGAAAAACTTTTTATGAAAACCAAATGAATAAAAAGGGAAATATTTTATAAATAGTTTTAATAAATAAAAATTATTTTTGAAATTATTTTTCTTTAAAAGCTTGAATTATGAAATTCATGATATTAGAACATGTATAGAAAATATGGTGGTATCCTACTAGGATATATATCACACCCAAAAAGTTCCTTTGGGAATTCATAGATGTTTTATTATAGTATTTGGGTAAAAGGAATAGCATCTTGTAGTATATTGGCTTCTGTTATTTCTACTAATTTAGTTTTGGGTTTCTCTGGCGGCGATTGTTGGTTACGTGGGGATTTAACTTACTTTCTAGTTTATAATGTTTTGGCTTGGGATTGTATGTCTTTTTTGTATCTTGGATTTTTCATCTTTTAACTCTAGTTATTTATCCTGTTTTTCTTATATTCCGGATTGGTTTATGTTTCCCTATTTTACCCACATCTTGTGACAGGCTAGTTCGGGTGGTTTTTCTAGTTGACTTAGGTTGGTTCGTTATAATTATAATACCACATTTCCATTAAATAACTTTTTTATGTAAACAATAACATTCAATATATTTTTTCTAGTACATAGTGATAAATATATACTTTATGATTCATATAAAATAATTCTTGAATTCCAATACATAAACACTTCAATCATCCCACTTCTTTCTCAACCCATTAAGTAGGCTTCATCATTTTATTCATTAATACCACTTTTAAAAAATATGAAATATGAATCATTTCATAACATTCATCAAAATAAATTTCATTAGGCTTATAAATAATACTATTAGAATACAATATACATTTCATATGTTTTTTGTGGTCTTTTCATCATCAGTAGAAAAACAATTACTCATATGGACTTTTTGATTTCATTCATGTGAATTACCACTTAGAATTTTATTTTCATAATCCCATACATTGAACTCTTAAAACATTAAACTGATGATAATATCATAGAAAGACCAGTATTCACATCCATTAAATTAACAAAAATCTTCATTTTTATTTGTTAATTACTTACTATTTGTCTTTCATCAAACGCATAAGGCATCTTATCATTCCTTGGTGACATTCCCATGATTGCTTCTTCCCACATTCTGGACATATATGAAATTGATTCCTCATTCCCCCGTAATTACTATCACATAATCTCATAGAGAAATATTTCATTTTCTTCTTTGGTGAGTCTGAGAGTTGGTTAATGTACATATTTTTAATCATCTTACATGAAAATTTATAAGGCGTAACCAAAAAATCCTTTACACTAGTCATCATCCAATTTGGGTATTTATCAATAAAACAATTTTATTCAATGTTATCACATTTTCTTCTAGTTATTTCCATTGACTAAAACCAAAAAGCATAGTATGAGAAAAACTAATCATTGTGGGAAAATATATAATATTGAAAAAATTACTTATAGGATGTCTAAAATCATGAAATATTATTTAATCTATGACACCTTAGGTTTATACAAGGTCATCCATATTAATCATCTATTTAAATCCTTAATGATTGTTCTTAAAGAGTTTTTGAGTTTACAAATTATATCTACTATGAGTTTCAAACTATGTGTGCAACAAGGCCCATTTTCATGAACCAATTCTGGATCTTTTATAACTCAATATATTTTATTTAGGATTGTTACCCCAAGGTAAATTTTTTGCAGAGCCACATTCACTTGTAGAATCAAATCATGAATATATTTATATGAAACCACTCTCTCTATCCTTTACTAAAAATCTAGGACATTTTTATATAATTTTACGCATCCTTAGACTTATCCTTAGAGGAATCCCCCAATATATACTTACAAATATCCCTATGGATATCACTAAAGTATTCTTAACCTTGTTTCTAAAGATTGATTAATTCTTTCCTTTGATACCAACTATAGTGACCCAAGCTTTTTATACAGGGATATTTCATCTTTTTTATATTAATATTCAATGCATTACAAAAGTACATGACCGAGGATGGTAATAGTTTGGTTCATTTGGAAAATTGGAAACATAATCTTCTAACTTGGTGAAAGATATTCAATATCAACCACAACGATATTCCCCTTAAGTAATCTCCCCAATAATACCCTACTTAAAACATTCCATCATAACCAGGTGAAAAATAATAAAGGGTGAGATCAAATTCACAGTAAGGGTAAACAAAGAAGATATGTAAGCATGAAATAAGAATAAGGGTATGAGAAAATAAGAATAAAATTGTAAAACCATACCTTTCATATCAAATATCATAAACATGGATCATGGAAAACATGTTGGTAGTTCATAAGACATGAACTACATCAGTCTTGAGAGCATAACATTAACATAAGACATACACTTGTGGCATATTCATAATTTTATAACATTGTGAACATGTGTAAATAGAAACAATTTCACACATTAAGTTAATCACATGAAATCAGTCCCTCACATTAAAGTGTGGACATGGAACCAGGTCTATGTATCACATTGTGTACATGTACTCAGGTTCATGTAAAAAATTGGGAACATTTAATCAGGTTAATTCATAATACTATGAACATCTAATAAAGATCATGAATAGGTGGATACACCTCCTGGGCAGTATACTCAACCATCCCCTGTGGAATCCCTGTCTTACTATATCAATTTCACCCACCATTACATTCAACTCTATATCCTAGGATATAAGAATATTTACCCAATGCATTTAAGGAAGATATAGGTACCACCAGTCACAAAATAAAATCATACATATGAGTATCATAGGATTATAAACATTAATTATATTATAACCCTTGAAATTAAATGGGTATCATAAAAATTTCACCCTATAATAACCTATGGAAAAGAGGAAGGTTTCATAATAATTTCATTATAGCATAATCTATGAAAAGAAGCGGGTTTCATAAGTGTTTTATCATGGTTTAACTCATAAAAGAAAAACGGGTTTCATAAACAATTTTTCATCTTAAACATAAACCATTAAAATAAAGAATAATAATGGTTTCCTTGGATAATATCCCAATTAAAGCATAAATTATATCAAAGGATTCCCTCTTAGACGGAGAAATATTTTGAAAGATCACTTAGAATTTTTCTCAAGGAAAACAACCTGTCACTAAAAAACATTTTAATACATCATTTTCCAAATAAATTTTATTGAAAATAACATTGTAAACATATAAATAATTATTTAATAATTCATTTAAAACATTTCAAGAATAAAATATCATTTTATCTTAGGAAAAAACTTTTTAAAATGTAAAACCATTTGAAAACATTTTTATTGGAAAATAACCTTGAAAAATAACACAAAGGAATATTTGAATATTTTCTTAAAAAATTAAAAATATAAAACATTTTAAATATATTTTTTGTTCAATATGAGATTAAGATATCATTTAAAAAAATTTAAAACATTTTTAGAAAACATTTTTTTGAAAGAACACAGGTTTTCAACCGAAGAGGGAAATAAATTTGGATTTTCTAAAAAAGTGTTATTAATTATCTCTAGTACAAATAAGTGGAAAAATGGTTCCAATACATGAATATATAATAAATAGCCAAAATATAAGAATCTTAATGAGGGTTATTGAGATATGGATCATAATATTTCATTAATGGAAGCATAATCATAAACAGTCCGATAAATGATGAGATTGTATCAATAAACTCTTACCACTTTGGTAACATTGAATCATAATCCCCATGAAATAATAAAATTACATGAAGCTTAAAATATCATGAAAATAATTATATTTTTTATATAACATGTAAAATGGGTAGTATATACACCTCATAAAATAATATAGGTGCATAACATAACATGTGTCTTAAAGAAGGAAAATTGGGATAAATTTCCCTTACTAATTTGGTAACTTTTGAACTGTAAACCCCATGGAAGAGATATCCAACAATAAATATTTAAATATGAATATTGTTATTTAGAATAATATGAAAATATATTTCTGTAATTATAAACACCTAATAAAATAAATAGTTAGTGAATAGGACATGTGCCTCACGGAAGTAAAAAATTAGATAAAAACCCCTCACTACATGAGTAACATTAAAATCATGAGCCCTGTAAAATAATAACATCAATTAAAACATTTAATATCATAAAATAAAGTAAATTAATGATAAAAAATTTCAAATGTAATTATATACTCTACAAATAATAAACCATTGGTGACTATGAATTAAGCCTCAGAGAAATAAAAGTGAGGCTGGAAATCCCCTTGCCATGAGTCTTAAATTCAGTTATACTTATTCAATGCTCTTGTATAATAAATATAAGTATATTTTAAATCTACCGTTGAACAGTATTCATATATATCATACCATATATGATTTTCTTATAACCGTTTGTTATCAATTTTTTAACAATTCCATTTAATGATATGTTTCGAACACTACTAGAATATTTATTTTTTACGACGGCACTTTTTCAACAAACTTCCATTGAAAAAAATGGCACTGCAAAGGTAGTTATTTGTGACAGTTCATCGCAAATAGTTATTAATTTTGATGGACAAAAAAAATTCACAAATGATACTCGTATTTTATAAAAATTTTAAATGTGACAATCCATCGCAATTGATATTATTTGTGATGGACTATTCATCCCTCAAAAATACTTATATTTTAGAAAGAAGTAAAATACCAAAATTTTAAATAATTAAACATAATATTAAATTACAAATAACAATAAAAATAAATAAATTAAATTAAGAAAATATAAATAATTAAAAACAGCACAAATAAATAAAAAATTAAAAAAATTAAAAATAAAAAAAAATAAAAACCAAATTAAAAGAGTAAAATTAATTAAAATAATTAAAATTCACATAAAGAAATGAATTATTTAAAACATAATATTTTTCTCGCCCCAAATTATAGAATAATCATAAATCATCACAAATTATCAACTGGTGTTATGTGGAGAAGGATCACTCAAAGGATTAGGGGGGAACTCCATACCAGCGGCACGTGAAAGCTATCACATATACTCTAACATCTACTCATCTCTCTGACGTTGCTTCCCATGATTATTGTCCCTCTCTCTTTGCATCCATTGTATCATCCCATCCTAAGCTCTCAACCTCTCCTCAAATTGGGCGGTGGACAACGACATCGATAAAGACCCTCCATGAGCTCCCTTCGAGAGCATTGATGCCATTGAAAAAGTATTATAATAACTCATCGGTTTCAATCGGGTACCAATATTGATCACCTGGCCTTTCTCGATACCATGAAAATTCTCCTGCATCCAGGCCCCCTCATCTAAACCTGAATCACCAGTGGAATATGCTTCTCTCTCTGCTTAACTCGCTCATGAATGATAAGTCATGTCCTCATATGTTTATTTCAAATGTAATTATAAATTATAATAATAATAAAATTAATATTAGTAGATTTTAAAAAAAAATTACTGACCAAAAGATATGTTGTTGGTCCCCTACAAGTTCCGCTATATGGGGATCTGTATATATTTTCTTACAAACTTAAAACTTCGTAATAAATGGTTCATTAGTGAGATATTTAATATAACAAATATTTTAAATTTTAATTATATATAAATAATTAAATAATATCACTTAACATATATCATTATTGTATTCTAAATGTTCAACCTCCGACCCTATGTGGGCCTCCTACCTCCTCAATCTCTAACTTCCAAATGATAACCGCCTCCTAAAGGTTTCTCCTAGTCGGAAAGATCACAATCCATCTTATACCTCAGATGATATATAGTTAAGTCAATGGTATACATAAGACTAGCTCAAAATAGTAGCAGAAGCTTTATCCATAGATCACTTTATAAGGTCATGTAAAAACACATGAATGTTTTCACATATACAAATCTCCCATGCCTCCTAGATATGATCTCTCAATCTATCATCAATCCGAGAAAATAAATTCTACTAGACAATTAAAAAAAATTAATCAGTAATTAAATAAATTTAAAAAATATATATTATTTAACAACATACAATCCTAGGTTATAACAACTACTAATGTACAGTGATGGGAACCTGCTCTCATGAAAACCATGGCTCAGAAAAATAATTTTTTAGAATCATACCAGACTTCCCAATAGTTAAATTCGAAAAAATGTGAAATTAACAACATATAACTAGAATATTATTACCAAAATTAATACAAATAGTTAATATAAAATAAATATATTAAAAAATTAAGCATACCTATTTATATGAGCATCAAAATCAATAAATAGGAATCTATCTAGAATAGGGTCTAGAATCATCAATCGAGCAAGACCACATCCCAACCTAATAGGCATAGCATTATATGGATCAGATAAATCAAGCTCATCAATAAGATGTTTTACATTAATGAAAGAAAGAAGTAGATCATCATGAGAATATACATCTATCTAAAATAAATAATATTATCTATATGAAACTATTAATTCATATATCAAATATAAAAATCTAATAAATACCAAAAATATAAAAATATTACCGGTAAAGAAAATTTTAATATAGATATAAAATATAAAGAACTAATAAATTATACAATGTAATAATTACATATAAATAAATACTATAACATAATAATTTAACTTATAAATATTTTTTAATATATATATCAAATATAAAAAATATATCATGAAAAATATAATATTGTTACCTGTCAATAAATGATAATTTTAATATCAAATAAATAATAATAATTACAAGCATCAATAAAGTAATTGAATAGATCATAAATTCCATCCATTTTAAATATAAAATCATACATATAAATATCTGTTAATACATATATAAAATATAAAAAACAAATAAATATTGTAATATAATATATCAATTGTCATTTTCTTCATCATTTTCTTCTAGGAAAATTATTTCATCCTCATCTTTAGCATCTTTAACTTCCATACGACTTTCATTTTCATCATCCCTTATACTTTGTCAACATTATCTATATCATCAGCTCTTAACTGGGGGTTTTGACATCATTATTATATATTATCGAGTAATAGATATATTTTGGGATGTTTCATGAAAAAATCAACATGTTTCACTTCAAAGGAACCATTTTCATTTTCAATGAACTGATTTTCATGTGATTTAATTTTTACTACATGACACAAGCCATTCAAATCTCACAAAACGTCACTATAATTTTCATAATAAATTTACTTTCTTGATGTACCAATATAAATGGTTCATTTGATGCAAGAATATTGTTATATGTAGTGTCAATTACTTCATATAGTGGATTAACTCGCTACTGTTGATCAATATGAAACCAATGAAATTTAAATATTGTTATATAATTTGGTCCCAGATATAGTAACTCAATTATTTAATCCATCATACCATAAAAGTTAACTTCACTTTCTTTATGATGATATCATTTAAAAAACACCATTATTCATTGATTTCTTTGAGTCACCATTTATGTGTGTAAGGAATCGAAATCCAATAACCACATTCCCATTATAAGATTTTACCAAATTCAATAGAGGGTTTTTTGGTGCACATAATCAAATATTAATTTTATTTTCTTGTGGTGTTTCCTACAAAAAATAAAAATTATTATTAATTAATGCTATAAAAAATATATTTTTTGTTAATTAAAATACAACTTAACTTACTAGTCTTTGAAACTAATATACAAAATTTTGATGAAGACGTTATTCAGGAGCAATGGATGTAACTTGTATAAATTGTTTTTTGATATGGACATCATATATTATATAAAACTATAATGTAAATAAAGGTATATATTATAAAAATTTATCAAAATAATAAAAATTAGTACTTACTACACAAGTTGTGTCATTTTGTTATAATTCAGTAGATGATATGTATGATCTCTATCGGCTTCTTTATATGAAACTCATAATTCATGATAACCACAAAAACCAAGATCTGGATGATTAAAAACTGAGAATATATGGTCTATGACAACATCAACATTTGTCTCATTATGACCCATATGGTTATGTTTTGAAGGATATTCTGATTGAAAATAATAAAAGTAAAAATTTCAAATTTCCTTCTTCATGTATGCTTTAACAATTAACCCTTCAACTGATGCTTTATTACCTACTTTCTTCATGTAATTTTTCCTACATCTCACAAATGGGTACATCCAAAATAATTATATTGGGCCTCCACATTTAGCTTCAAATGTAAAATTCAATATTAAATGTTCTATTTAATCAAAGAAGACTGGTGATAATATTTTCTCCAATTTATATAAAATTAAAACAAAAACCTTTTGGAACATACTCAATGAATCATAATCTGATGTTGCAACACAAATATCTGAAAATAAATATGATATTTCTATCAACACATCCATGATTTAAGCATTCAATAGCCTTCTAAGACCAACATGCAGTAATATTTCCATTATGACAAGGATGTCATGACTTTTTAAACTGATAATATGATCGTTTCTAATGTAGTGAGACAAATTAGATGAATAAATATATTTTAACCTCAAATCTCAAATATATTGAAAAAATTATAAATTAATATCTTTAGAATTTGGGTAATCTATTTTTGGATTCATTAAATTATGTGATCTTTTGTCATAAAATAATTCCAATTTCAGATGTCTGTAAATCTGGAAAAGATCTAACCATGCCATTATATTATCTTTGGTCTTTCTAGGTGTGTCCAACATGGTATAAAATAATTTATCAAAATAATTCTTCTCGATATTAATTACATCACCCAAGTCACAAACCAACAAATCATACCAATATGGAAGATCCCAAAAAATACTCAACTTTATCAAATTATTATATTCCCTAAAACTATTTATTTTTGGTTTGTTTTTGGTTGCTCAGAAAGTAATAAGAGGTAATGAATAGATTATTGTTTTTACCTAAATACCTGAGAGAACCATTGGATGTGCTTCTCTTTCAATTCTACATTTTGTAAAATTATTTATGTTCCTTCAAAATGGTGGTCCACCGGAACAAATATCTTATAGTAGTCAAAATAACTAGTCTTTCTCACATTACTAAGCATAAATACTTTATTCATTTCCATGTGATGAAAACATGATTTTTGACTATGTGTAATCCATCTAGATATTCTACTATACACTGTAAAGTCACTGATCATCCATATTAATGAAACCTTTAGTGTAAAATTATGATCTAAATCTATATCAAATGTAGTCACACCGTTGTTCCGTAATGAAATTCACTCATAAATTAGTGTCTTAAAATAAACATAAAAGTTCTTCTCTGGATGTCTTGTAATTAATAGTTACAAATTTATATGTGGTTCATTCATTAGCATTCATGTAGGTAAGTTATATAGAGTAATGAAAATTATCCAATGAGAATATTGATTGTCGTAAGTGCCAAATGGGAAAACCCCTTTAGAAGAAAAAGCCAACCATATGTCATGATGTTTTGGATAAAAATAAGGTTTCATATGATCAAAGTGTCTCCATAAATCACAATAATAAGGATTATTTAATATTTTATAGATTTAAATATTGTATTTATTTCATTTCATCAATTTGGTTGTGTTTCGAGACATAAACAATCATTGAAAATGGGCAGTTATTGGAAAATACCTCAACTATTTCATTATAAATCTATACTTTCCTTATTGTGCCTCATTATACCTCAATTATCCACATATTGGACAATTAACTAATGATTATAAGAACCAAAATATAATATTCATTCATTTGAACACCCATTAATCTTCTAATAACTAAGACCTGAATTATGGACCAACCTGTTAATTTTATAGAAACTTGTAGTTAATGTATTTTCGTTATGTAACAATGATTTAAAAAAATATAAAATACAGTTTATAAAACTATTTTACATTCCAAAATTTCATTTAATATAAATTTTTCTAAAAATCATCATGGTTTCTCATCTGGTATCTGGAATATAAGGCCTTATTCTAAGATTTCAAAAAAAAATGTAAAACTGAGAAGGTTCAGATTCAGGATTTGAGAAATCATTCTGAGTTGTTTCCTAGATAGATAGACTAGCATCCCCATATACTAAATTATAATATGATGGATATAGAACCAAATTTATTTTATTTTCTACTGAATTTTATTCACCATGTTGATACTAAAAATATATATTCTTTCCAAAAACCAAAACTCAATTGATGAAGTCCAACATTTTCAAAATGCTCCAAATCTCTTAAAAGCACATTTTTGACATTGACATTTAATTATACCTTAAAAAAATTCTGAATTCAGTGATGAAAATGATATAAATGTTTCAAAGCCTTCAGTATATATAGGATTTATACCATATCTTTTGGGATTTTTTTATGATTTATCCAATCATGATCGCATTATAGAAACTATTATATACTTACAATGTCCATAGTTATCTAAAAAAATAAATAATTATTATTATTACATATCATTGTGAATAATTGCAAATTATTATTATATTTTAATACATTGAAATATTCTATGGAATATAATCGGAGGGAGGAACTAGGTTAGCACTAGATTTCAGGGCACATAGAGTCTCAACACATATAAAATAAAAATATTAAATATATTATATCAGAAACACACTATATTCAAAAAAATAGAGTATTACCCAAATAGTGTCTCAAATGGAAAATATGAGGCCACTGTTAGGTCTAGGATACAGGTTTTACCCAATGTATGTCATAACATTTGTGTATGTCGGGAGTTTGTTTACAATTCACATGTGGTTAATTCAGTTAATTTTTTTACTATAATTTTTCATAAAAAAATTTAAGTATTTCTTAAACTATGTGTCATATGAAAAATTTAATAACACTGTTAAGTCTAGGATGAGGGTTTTACCCAAGGCGTGACATAATTTTTGTGTGTGTTTGGGGTTTGGTTACATAGCATGCAAGGATAATTCATTTAATATTTTTATTATAATTTATTATAAAAAAATTAGGTATCTCATGAACTGTGTATCCTATTAAAAATAGGATAACACCACTGGGTTTGGTATGTAGATTTTACCCTAGGCGCGATATAACATTTTTATGTGTCAAATGTTTGGTTACATCACATGTGAGGGTGATTCATTTAATATTTTTATTATAATTTTTTATAAAATTTAAGTATCTTCCAATCATTGTATCATATGAAAATTTAGAGACAACCATTAGGTTTGGGATGCAAGGTTTACCCTAGGTATGACATAACATTTGTGTGCATCATGTGTTTGGTTACGTCACATGCAAGGGTAATTCATTTAATATTTTCATTATAATTTTTTATAAAAAACAGTTAAGTATCTCCCAAACTATGCATTGTATCAAAAATCGGTGACCATTGTTAAGTCTGGGATGTGGGTTCTACCATAGGCATGATATAAAATTTCTGTGTGTTGGGTGTTTGGTTACATCGCATGTGAGTGTTATTCATTTAATATTTTTATTATAATTGTTTATAAAAATTTAAGTATCTTCTGACCTATGTATCATATGAAAACGTTGAGATCGTTGTTCGTTTCAAAATACAGGGTTTTACCCTAAACATGATATAGAATTTGATTGTATCCCGTGTTTAGTTACATCTCACATGAGGGTAAATCATTTATTATTTTTATTATAATTTTTTTTATCAAAAAATTTATGTATCTACTAAAATTTGTATCGTATAAAAAATTAGAGAGCACGGTTAGTTTCAGGATATGGGGTTTACACTAGGTGCGAAATGAAATTTTTGTGTGTTTGGTGTTTGGTAACATCGCACGTGAGGGAAACTCATTTAATATTTTTATTATAATTTTTTTTAAAAAAATAAGTATCTCTTAAACTTTGGATCATATGAAAAATATGAGGCTATGGTTAGGTGTCAGATTCCAGCTTTATCATAGGCACGACATAACATTTGTGGGCATTAGATGTTTGGAAACATCACATGCAATAGTCACCATTATTATTATATATATAAAAAACATTTATAGGAATTATTGAAACTAATTGTTTTAATTAATACCATATTTATATGAAATTATGTGAATTTTAGTTGTTATAATTTTTTATATTCTTTTACAAATTATTAATAATATTTTGTAATTATCAATAGTATTTAAAATTAATTAATAATGACTTGTTAAATATTAAATATTATAAATTATTTAATTATTTTTACTAATTATATAAATATTTACAAAAGTTTTAATAATTAATATTTTTACGAATTTTTAAAAATATTTAAAAATATTTATATTTTTTCCAATGCATTAAAAAAATTAAACTAATTATTATTAAAAAAGTTTTCAATAAATATTACATATTTTTAATTTTAATTGTTTTTCATCAAAACTTTTTTATAACATTTTTAAAAAAAATCTTATAAATAAAATTTTGTTATAATGTTTTATTTGGATTAAATTTATCATCATTTTTAAAAACAGCTCATTTCTATTTATTTCATAAGTAACATATATATATATATATTATATACTTTCTTAATCAATTTTTTTTTAAATAATTTTTTTAAACGTTTTTATAAAAAAATAAACATATTAAATCTATATACATACATACACATATACATACATACAAACAAACACAGACACACACATATCTAAAACCTTACATGTTATTTTTAAAACGTTTATATATTTATATTCACATGTTAATATATATATATATATAAACTTTTATAAAAGTATTTATACATGTTGTTAATAAATGAAAATCAATCATAATATAAAAAAACTATCTAGCATCAATTCCACAATCCAGGAATTATCATAATTCATAAAAAAATATCAATATAACCATGTTACCTAATTTACTAATTAATCATTTTTATATAAACATCATAAATATCAGACATACCTATAAATAATTTTCGTAATCATTATATTTCTGATAGTAATATAAAAAAATAAACTTACAATAACCCTAAAGACACAAAAAAATGTATTAAATATAAAGATCAAACAATGAAAAAAATACATCAAATAAATTGAAATCTACTCTTGTGGAGCTAGTGGACCCCAAAATAGGCAATAATAAACTTATAATAACCCTAAATATTAATTAAATCATAAAAATAAGGTAAATCTACTGACCTATGTTTTGAAAAAACCAATATTTACAAGATTCAATAGAAACCCCCAAAAAGAATAAAGGAAGACAGAATTGGAGTCCATACCTAAGTGATCTGAGCCTAAATAAACAAGAAATTAGGTGCAATGAGCATTTTCGAGTGATCTAGGCATGGTCATCAGATCATTCTAGTGACTATGGTGTGGGGTGCGATGTTTTTGAGAAATTCAGAGGAGAAGAGGGGTCACACGGTAATTAATTAAATTATTTTTTGCAATGGGCTTATAAAAAAATAATTTATCCCATTAAAAAACTTATTCAAGATAAATATTTTGTTATGAATAATCCCTTCTATCATAATTACCCATAACTATATTTCTTCTAGTGTAATGGTGTGAAACCGTACCAAAAACATCAGTGATGGGGCTTGACGTTACATCATAAATAAAGATTATTTATGAAGGAATATTATATTAGTCACAAGTAACACCATCTACATAATCATTTTTGTTGGGTATGTTATCCATTGCAAATATCCCACTGCAATTATTTAATTTTATAATAGTGGGGTAATAACCGCTTTTTTGTATATATTTTGATCTGTTTTATTTTTCTTCATATTACTTTGATCATGGTTCCATCATCTCCAGAATGATAACCATGATATAAATATAATATATTTAGTATATATTTACTTATCTTAATCCATATAATTTTGTAATAAAAAAATGCACCGTTAATGGAGATGGTAGGTCGTATGTACGCATAAACGTTGTTTCCATTTCCTTGTAATATTAAATGAAAGAAAGGTAAATGATATATATATATATATATTATCATTATAGTAGAATTTTTATGTTATATATATATATCACATATTTCTATTAAACCCATCCTTAATACATTTCCTGTAAATATTAAATGAATCACATCGCTCAGCGAGGTGGTAGTCCACCGTACAAATGAAAGACATTATCGTATTCCCACAAAATTGAAATCATATAGGTAGTTGTTATATAAAAACTCTAGAAGCACAATAACATCATAAAAATTATAAACACCATATGTAAACATAATGAACATCATTATGCCGAATATTGAAATGTGGTAATGGAAAAATGAACGACATCGGTTCACAAGGGGGTAGTTTGTCGTACACATCAATAGTGATTTTTTAACCCATTTGATGGAAGTGTGTGTTGTTTTAGGTTATAAAATTAACATAAAAATTATTATATGTAATATATTTAGGTTATTATATAATCTTGATATAAAAAATTTAAGGGGTTTGAGGAATAAATAAAATAAAAATGTTTGTTGGTGAACTTTACCTCTTCTTCAGGTATCTACTTTTGGTTTGCATCAAAGGTTATCCATGGTTAGTTATTTTCCCAAATTGAGGATTTTAGGTTGATAGGAGGTCATTTTTTATGTTATTTGGGTAGGTATTTTCGGAACCATTTTTTTTAATGTGTGGAGAGAGGATAAGGGATGCCCTTTTATAAGTGGGGGAGAGGACACACTTGGTTTTTTTCAAAATAAAGTTAGGTAAATGAACATTTTTACCTAAAAAAGGTTCCAATAATGCCAAAAATTTGATAAATGAAGGTTTAACGTTGAAATATTGACATGAAATTTGTTTTGAGAAAGATTCTAGGTAAATTCCCCCTTATGTTTAATGGTTAATCACTTAGTTAACTTATTTTTCTGTTAATCACCAAGATTAATTTTAACTATTTTCACTAATAATTTTTGTAAAAAAATTAAGTTATTATTATTATAAATTATAAATTATTCTTATTCAAATTATTTAATAAATTTTTATAAATTCAATTCAAAAAATGGGTAGAAATTAATTTAAAATTAATCATGCAGACGTGTCAAGAAAGCGAGTTTTTAAAGAGGAAAAGATCAAAAGTTTAAAATGTTTTTATATTTAATTTAAATATTAAATTGATTAAAAAGATGTAAAATGGATTTATATATGTATAATTTATATCATTATACTTTAAAACCAATTTTAAATTTAATTTAACTATATAAATAAATCAAATAAAAAGGTATTTTCAATCAAAATTTAGTATTTTTTCACTATTCATCAAAAAATGAATCTTTTTAGAAAAATATCAAAATTAATCCCTAATATAATTTTAAATCATCCAATTTCCAAAATAAAGTATATTTTTCCCAATATAATTTATAAAATTTTCAAAAATTAGTTTTAAAATAAGTTCGCAACTAAAAGGGGGTAAAACTGACTTTTAGAAAATTAATTTTTTTAAGTATAAAATTTTATTTATTATTATATATCATATAGAAAAAATATAATATGAATGTTGAAATTTTTATTGAATATATAGTATATAAATTTCATTAAAATAATTAAACAGAATTTATTTGGTTATTTTATTGATATAAAACATACTTGTGCACATAAAAGTTGTTTTTCAGGAAAAGGTTTACTTCAAAAGGTTTTTAGTTTCATTTATAATTAATCGGTCCCCAAAGAATTAATTTTATAAACCTAAATAAACCATATTTCCTTAGATTAGATAAAAAATTCATACCCTCCATTCCAACAGCTAGGTGATAATTATAAAAATATTTTAATAATATATCATGTTTTGTTTAAACTCAATATTGCATATAATAGAAGCTATGCTCGGTGTTGCATGTAACATAATCTAAAATTGATATTACGTGTAAAAAACCAAAGTAAATTTTCTTTTTAGCTCAAGATAAACTCTGTGTTTTATGTATCACAATCTTATCTTGGTGTTTCATATACAAAAATATTAACTTTTTGTAGCGTGCAACGAATGAGATCAAGTAATTTTAATTTATCTAAAAAAAATAACACATAAAAACTCAGGGTGTTATAAAAAAACATAAAACTATGATAGGGCCCAAACCATTTTTAGTATAACATTATAGAAATATATATTTTTTTCTTCGGATTTAAAAAATCTTTATAAGCATGAAATCGAACCAAGAATGATTTTTGGGATGCATTATCGGTTTAAAGTGCATTTATTTGGTTAAAATAAGGTAAACTATAAATTTTTTTATGTTTATTCATGATTAAATCATAAATATTAATATAATATTTTTATATTTGTAAAGTGATCATAAAATATCCCAAATTCTAGAATATGGGGGGTTATTATTAAAACCATGTAAATGATAAAATGGAAACTTCATATTAGATAAAATTGAATTGATCATGTTTACTCATCCATATATTATAAAATTCTTATAATTTATTTATTTACTATTCATAAATGTTTATCTCATACCTAAATTTATAAATTAGTCATATATATAGTGTTATCCCCTACTATATTCATGAATATAAATATTATATTATAAATTTTGATGTATGATTTAGTTTAAATGTGTTTAAATGTATTATTTGAATTATCATATATATATTTAAATAGTTACATATGAGATTGAATTTACAAGTTAATTATAGTTAATACATATTATGAGTTTGAATTATGATGGAAGGGAAACATATCCTAAGTAAAAAAAACCATGGGTAAAGTGATTTTTTGGTCCGACTGCTCACAAGTCTGAGAGAATAAACTATATCTATAGAAGTGGGGGTTAGCTACCAATCTCTTCATGATTAATTTTATGAGAATTTATAATTTCATATGATTCTAATCCATTTCATGAAATAGTTTTATATACCTTATTCATGGGATGCATTTTGATATTTTTGAATATAGTTGGCTTTGAATTTGTGTTAATAATATAAGATATGAGTTTTGTAAAGATATATATCTCATTATAGTTTGAACATAATGATTTTGAGTATGGAATGTGGATCTATCCCATTTAAAAATATTATTTTTCATATTTATTCCAAAGAGAACACTTTTCAAGACCTCAATCATTCAATCAGGTTATTTCATGTAAAATATGGCTACCCTTGGATTTTCTTGTGTAAGGAAAGAAAGTATTGGGTAAATATAATAAGTTTTTGTCCCATTTTCTGCATTTACATTGTGTTTCACTTAGAATGGGAACCCTTAGGGATGATATTGTAGGAACAATATTAATTTTACCAATCTAATGGATTGTATAAGGACTTATCTTGTCAACCATCTAAGAGTAATATATGATATGATTAGCATTATGAACTACCAAAATAGTCTAGTGATTAGATGAGAGCTAAATTTGACTCATTACATAGTGAAATATTTATATTTTCCCACTATATGATATAATGTAAATTAATAGTTGTTATCATTTTAGTGGAATAATATTTAATAAAATACCTTATTAAATGAATGTAAAATTTAACAAACTCGGCCCTAGTAGCCCATAGTCAATGGTCATTTTATTTCAATGGAATATATATTAGAGATCGCATCACCAAGGATCGATCATTTTAGTAGTCATTAAAAAACTAGATATATACAAGGTTCCCTTATTACATTATTAATTAAACATACAACATAACAAAAAAAAAATTTATTCTTGTCCCTTATTCAAATATTTAAACTTAATAACTTGGTAAGGGAAAAAAATAAAAGGGTGAGATCAAACACTTAGTAAGGGTTAAATAAAACAATAATAAGTGAAGAAAAGTCAATAAGGCGTAGAAATTATGGAAAGTTAAACAATTTGAAAAACAGATTCCATCAATACACTAGGAATGAAAATATATCCATATACTTTTTCATAGTGAAAACCTCATGAAAAGTAAAAATTGAATTCTAAATGAATAAAATGGTTATTTATTGGGAATAATGTATCTGGAACATGAACAATTATACAATCAAGATTGTTTATGTTTGTGTGTAGAAACCCCTCTAATTCTATTTGGAAACAAACATAAATGGTTTGTAACTAATAATTTTTGCTCATGAGACTTGTCGATGCATTGAGGAGAAATAACGGTCCCCACCAGACCCTACAAGTCCAAACCATTCTTCATACATATATTCATTTTAAAAACATTAAATTAAAACATCACATATAAAAATTTAATACTAATAAAGAAATAATCATATCCATGATAAAAGAAATATAGATATTTAATGAAAAATTTAGTGAATGATGATCGTAAATAAAAGGGAAGTATACATACACCACACAAAAGTAATAAGTGGTTAATAAATCATATATCATGATAAATTATTTCCAACTAAAATGAAAACATGTAAAATATTGGTTAATAAACATTAGAAAATAGCCTCTTTAGTTTGGTTTAAGGAAAACATATCTAAGAGTATTTTAAAAGGGAAAAGGAATAATTGTTTTTATATAACCAGAAATGAACAAAGATAATTTTTCATGGTAAAATGGGAGATTTTATAAAAATATTTTTGGTTTAAAATATATTATGGAGTGTACTTGTAAATGGGTAATGAATTGGGATGTATCCTTAAATCGGGCTTGATTATCACGAGGAAATTAAAATAGAACCTTATAAAACAATTATTTTCCATAAAAGAATATGAATTGAGATAGGTAAATATATTTGGAATATACACAGATAATGGAGGAAGTGTACATAAGAATAATTAATTATTAAATTGTTGTAAAGAGATAGAAAACATAACCTGAATGAAAAATGGATGTTTGGGGAGAATCCATTACCTTATGTCAGAAAGTGTTCTGAACTTGCACCTAATGTCCTAGATAATGAATTTATATTCATTAATAATTTAAATGAAAACCTATTAAACATGTATTTTATTTATTATGATTTTATTAATTTCATTTATATCATTTTCTATTAGTTATAATATTCAATTTTTGAGTAGAAGAGTGTTCTTTTCTTTAGTTTTCATGATTGGTTCTCTTGTATTTTATTATGGGAATTCATGTAAAATGGTGGGAAAATTCCAAAATTGAAATTTTTTAATATTAATGGTCTTACATAATATTAAATGGTCTTATAAATAATTTTTTAAATAGAATTAGAGTAATTCATTAGATAAAACCTTAGTGATAACCATTAGTTTGTTTTGGTGAAATTTCAATTAACACAAACTTGATTTGTTTTTATTATTTATTATTATGTATATATATTGGTTCCAAAACATTATATGAATTATAATATTATTTATAAAATCTTATTAAAAATAAAATAATGGTTTTATAACAATACATGTAGGCAGTAATGAAAAATTAAAATGCATCGTCCACGATGGTGGTAAATCGGCACATCACGGACGATATTTTTATTTTTTGAATAAAAGGGAGAGGAGAAGGGGATTGATGAAGGATTTTAAATTCACACAATAACATTCCAGAATATATAGGATAATTTATTTATCATTAATTATTGGATATATTAGGTGAGGGAATAATATGAAAATAAATTAAATTGAAAGAAATTGAAAGAGAAGGATTAAGGGTTTTACCTCTTTAATTCTTCACCTTGAGAGCCTCTTTAAGGGGATTGGGTTTGATCTTTTGGTGAGACCAAAAGATCCCAGATGTGGGAGAGAGACTTTTAAAGATGAATGGGTAGAAATTAGACAAGATTCAAGGATTTATAGGTGGTATGACAAGAGATAGTGAGGGTGGTATTTATAGTGTTGGAGAGGGGTGTTTACACATTATTTAATTCAATAGTTTATTATTTTAACTTATGAAAAAAAATAGTGATGATTCCATGACTAAATATAGTAAAGAGATCATGATAGTTCGGGATTATGGTTCTTACATCATCCATGACTTACATAATAGAGTATTTAATTTATAATTTATATATAATGTAAAATATCATATTTGACCATCCTCCAAAAAGAAATGTATTTCAGAAAAAACCCAAATAATAATCCTCACAATTTTTTTGCATGTGGAATTAAAAAATTTACTATATTTTATGAAAATAATTTTCATAATATGAGAAATTTAATTTTTAATTAAAATTATTACTTACCAAGAAAATACTAATTTTAAAATTAAAACTAATTTTATAACACTTTGAAAATTTAATTAAGGTCTCATGAAATTATATTATAATCATAATACAACAAAATATTAATTAATGAAAACATTTTATGAAAATAAATTTCATTTTCAAAAATTATATTAACTATGAAATTGTAAATAAACATTTATGTTTAATAAAAATACCAACCATTAATTTATCATTTTCAAAATATTTATTTACTTAAACAATGATATAATTATATCATATTTTTATTCATAAGATTCTTAAATTTTATTTATAATTACATAGGTGGTGTTACTATTCTATTAGATGAATTACTATTCTAAAGGGTCACATTACTATTCCAAATGTCAAGTTACTATTTCATTGATATATGTTCCTTAATTTCAAGAAAAAAACCTCTTATTTCATTCATTATTGATTTATAAGGTTTCTTTTGTTTCCTTTGTGACTTTATATGATTGTTACTATATGAAATAATTTTTTGTGCAATGTAAGATATCGAATGAAATTAATTTATTTAAGAGGATACATATTTTAAAATCTTGGGGTGTTATATTCTTCCCTCTTTGAAAATTTCATCCTCGAAATTTTCAAGAATATTGAATTCTAAATATATGAGTGTGGTTATTCTTCATAACATCCTTAGGTTCCCATGTTGCTTCTTCCATTTCATAGTTTATCCAAAGAACCTTCACCATTCAAATCATCTGATTTCTCAATTATTTCACTCTTGTGTCAAGAATCTTGATAGGAACTTCACAATAAGAAAAATTAGGTTCCAGTTCTGTTTCTTCATATGTGAGTACATATGTTGGGTCTAGCATGAACTTATTTAACAATGACATTTGGAACACAACATGAACTTTGGAGAGACATGGAAGTATTTCTAATGGATAAGCAATAGATCCTATTATTTCCATAATTTCAAATCTTACGTTGTACCTAGGACTCATTTTCCTTTTATTACGGAACCTAAATACACACTTCTATGAAAAATATTTTAGAAGGACATGATCTTCCACTTGAAATTCTGAATCTCTTCTCTGGTTTCCAGCATAACTATTTTTTCAACTTTGAGCCACTTTGATATGATCCTGAATAGTATTTACCTTTAATTTTGTCTCATCAATAAGTGTTGAACTTATAAGTTTTCTTTCACCAACTTATTCCCAACATGTTGGAGTTCGACATCTCTTTCTATATAATACTTCATATGTCACAATTTGAATATGAGAATGGAAACTATTATTATAGGAAAATTCCACCAAAGGTAAATATTGATTCCACATACCATGAAAGTCAAGTGATTATGATCTGAACAGGTCTTCTAATGTTTGAATAATCCTTTTAGTCTATCTATGAGATTGACGGTGATAAGAAGTGCTCAAATAAATCTCAGTATCTAAAGCCTTCTAAATACTCTACTAAAGTTTTAATGTAAAATGGGGATCTCAATTAGACATAATTGATAAAATTGAACCATGAAGTCTAAAAAGTTCAGTAATATAGATCCTTGCTAGGAACTCAAGAGTTACATCTTCTCTTATATCAAGAAAATGTGTCCATTTTGTTAGATGATCAACAATAACCCATATCGCATCATTCATTCTATGTTTCGTTGGTAGTCCTATGAAAAAGTATATTATAATTTCATCACACTTCCATATATAAATAAGTAGATGTTTTTAAGAACCCAGTTTTTTCTGCGAAACACTTTGGAATATTCTTGATATTATTCCAGGGCAGCGCCCTCAGACGGCGTGTGATTCTGAGCCCCGGAGTGGCTGGAATTAAATTTGCAGTGTGTTCACACTGGAAACGCCAAATAAATGGGATAAATCCTAAACGGAGTTTTGGATCAGAGATCTGAGTGTACTGATGTGTCCGTAATAGGGTGTTTACCCTAGGAACGACATAAAACGTGTCGGCACGGGACATTTGGACTCCTCGCTCGCTATCGGAGCATGGAATGGATAAATTAAATAATTAATTTATTCATTTAATGGTTAAAATCAAGTATCTCTTAAATGGTGGCTCGGATTGGGAAATTGAGGTCCCCTTTGAGTTCGGTTTATTCCATTTACCATAGGAGGGGTATAAGTTTCACGGGCTCGGGCTGTCTGTGAAAAATGGCCCCGGGGGCGTTTTTGTAATTTGGCGGCCTTGGGCGTTGAGGTTAATAACTTTTGAACGGGGCCACAGATTAAAATTCTGAGACCGCCATTGCACTCATAGAATGGTTTTTAGCCTAGGGGAGGCTTAATCCCGACCCTGTCGGAAGTTTTGGGTAAGGGGCCTACGGGTGGGGGTTTAAGTGTTTCCTACTTAAACACCCCACCCTTCTTCCCCTTATTCTTCCTCAAACCCCATTACCTGGCAGAACCACCTCATATTCCTCAATCCCTCCTCCTATCCTCCTCCACTCTGGCAAGGAAGCTCCGGCGAGGCGCGGCATGGCGGCGGACTCTCCGTGAAGCTCCGGGCAACAGCCAAGAGGTAGGACGTTTTGGTTGCATTTTAATTTCTGCACCTTATTTCAACCTCAATTATATGCATTTATTGTTGTTTGATATTCGAATAAAATCCCATGAATGTGTAGTAATTTTTATTCTCTCTCCGACGCTTGTTTCGGATATGAATTTTGAGTTCTGAGCAGCTCGCAAATGATTGTCGAAGTTTGGGAGTTTTGAAGTTTCTGGTGGGTTTCTGGAGGTCCAGGGAGGCGGCAGGCCAAGGCGGAGCGGCCGGGTGAGCTGGGGGCGCGGCGGTCTTCAACGGAGGAGGTGGCAAGGGGCTTCGTCCGGGCGCAGCAAGGCGCGGGCGAGTGAGGGCGGCCGGGGGGCTTTAGTGTCGGCCGGGGCCCACGGGCGGCGAGGGGGCGCCAGGCGGAGGTGCTTCCCAGCGCGGAGCGAAGACTGGGGTCGCGTCGTGCGACCACATGGCCATACGAAGACCCACCATAGGCGGGTCTCCATGTGGAAGGACCGGCCCTGTCGGCCAGTCGGTGGAAATGGGCCATGGCCAGCGGGTCGCGGCGGAGTGGACCAGACCCGCGGCTGGGCCATGGGCCGGCTGGGCGGACCGGCCCGGTCCGGCCCAAGGGGTTTCCCCTCCAACTTCGGACACCCGTATCTTGAGCTACGGGCGTCCGATTTGCGTGACGTCAGTGGAAGCGCGGACCTCGCGTCGAGGGGAACGCTTTGAGATGGTTTCTAGAATTTTTAATTCCCGAAATGAGGGGTCGCGGAGGCACGACGCGTCTTTAAGCGAATTGACGTTTTTCCGGGAGATCTTGTTTTGGACGGTGCGAACGCGTCTGACGTCCGTTTTGAGCACCGTCAGCGGCGTTGGGACCCTAGTGCCTAGGCGTAGTTTTCCAGTGTGGTTTTGGGCATCGAAAATGGAGTTGAGGCGTTGGCCCCATGGCCCGTCTTTTGAGCTACGTGCAGCGTTTTGTAACTTTTTCATCGGGCGTCTGTTCGGGGCATGCGAGCAGCTGATGTTGGTGTTTTTTCGAGGGCATTGCTTTGGCGCAGTCTGCCCGCTCTAATTTCGCACGCCGGGGTGGGCCCCGTGAGGGCCGTTTCGGGAGTTGACGGTGGTTTTCAGCATTATCACCAGGTGTCTGTTTTGGACATGTAATTAGTCGAACTTGTGTACTTTTTCGAGAGGATCGCAATGGTGCGATCCATTCATTGTGTTTCGGGACCGGGTTGTGGGTCCCACGAATCACCGCTCGTGTGAGGTGCACTGAAATGTATCTTTTTCCCCGGATATTCATTGCGCTCAAGTGAGCAGCCTTTTTGACGTGTTTTCCCGAGGGGATCGCAATGGTGCGATGCGCCCGACTATTTTCAGGGATGAGGCTCGGGATCACGGGACGTCATTCGGGCGTGAGGCGGTGTTGGTGACTTTTCTGTCGGATATCCATTCGAGGCGAGTAAGTAGTCTATCTTGCATGTTTTTTCGTGAGGATTACAACATTATGATCTGTTTGGTTGTGTGGAGCCTCATATGTGATCTTATTTAATGTGGAAATATGAAAGGTGCCTTGGTGGTTATTCTTCTACCGTGTTTGTAGCAGACCCTTGGCGTGTGATCGCGTGCACTCCTGTGTGAGTGATGTAAATGCTTGAAGATATGTGGTTGGTTGTGCCTCAACCGTTGAGGTGGCTGGTTGGAGTTGTTACGTTATGTCTTCGCGTTTACATTGGGTGCCCTATGCACGATAGCCTTTGGGCTGGAACGTGGTATACTCGAGGAGTATATGGGAATTCTTGGAGGTACATGTGGTTATTGTACCAGTGGACGTTTGTGTGCTCGGTTGGGGTTGACTTGGGTCCACACGTCATGTGGGCCCCATGTGCATTCCATGTTCTCCTTTGCCTACTTGTGACCTCTCGCGATGTAGAGGGTTCATCTATTCTTGTTTGTTGACCAGCAGGGTTGAGTTTTCCCCTAGTCCCATTCTCGTTTTTTGACCGGAAGGGTTGAGTTTTCCCCTGGTTCCGTTCTCGTTTGGCCGACAATGATGGTTTGGTTCCTCTGTTTCTTTAGCAGTGAGGGGTTTCAGAACTGTGCCCTTTCACTGGACTGCAACATCGTTTACGACTACGGGTGTTCGTATAGTGTGGGTGTTTTCCCCACTTTCTAGGATGAGTTGACTTGGTCTGCTTCGACAGTGACTCAGCGGATTGGAGCGTGATCTCCATAAGAGGCCTGGGGGGTTTCTCCCGTTCCTCTGTGTTCCCTGGTAGAGTTCTTGTGGATTCGGTTTCACCAAAACTTTATGTGGGCACTGATCCTCTGCCCAGGAGGTGGTTTCTAGTAGGGATGTGGTTGCTTCCAGCAGGGCTGAGGTTGTTTCAAGCAGGGCTCGCCAGTTGCACCATCCAGTAGGGATGGCCAGTACAACGGTGTTCACCGAGCAGTACCATCCAGCAGGGATAGCCAGAGCAGTTTTGGGTTTACCTCCAGCAGGGCTGGGTAGTGGTCCCCAATGTCGGGCTTACCTCTAGCTATGTTGGGTAGTGGTCCCCGATGTCGGGCTTACCTCCAGCTGGGCTTGGTTGTGGTCCCCGATGTCGGGTTACCTTCAACTGGGCGGGGCATTGGTCTCGTCGCTGACTTTAGCTGGGTCGTCCACCAGTGGATTAACCTGTTAATGGGACTGGGCAGTGTGGCACCTATTGAATCTTACCGGGTATCCCTATAGTGGTAACCTGTCGACTTCCAGGGACCCTCCAATGGGGCTGGCCAGGTGGTCGCCTGTCGACTTTGAGGAGACCTCTCGACTGCGGGGCAGTGACGTGGTGTGGTCTGACGTTCCCCTAGAACTCTCAAGTATGAGGGGCACTTTTTCCCCCCATCAAGACGTGTCCTTGTGACGTGACCTAAAACCGTGCGGGTGAGCCTATGATGCCCAATGTGGATAGTGTTGAGGTGCGGTGGTTTGAGCCCCTTGACTTGTATTTCAGGGTAGATGTGCGGGATGCTGGGAATCGATGGGTTTCCTTTTGGGACTGTTGGCTACTCACATTCTTGGGCTGAGCTATGGGATAGAGATCCCCTTACGATCTTGTTCGGTCTTCTTGATTGATTATATGTATTTGTATATATCTTGTTCTAGTACCCACTTCTTGGGTTTAGTTACTCTCCTTTCAGGAGAGGCGAAGACGTACGGGGTATGCCACGTGATTTCTGTGTCTAGATTCTCGTGGTTGGAAGAGTCTACTCTCCTGCTATAGGTAGCGAAGACTTGATGGTAAGTTCATCTTCTCATCGTTTCCAGCTTCTTATGTCTGGACGAGTCTACCTCCTTTCCTCTTGTTGGGTTGAGCTGGACTCTTTACTGCACTCTCTGTTGTACTTCTGTTCTACTCCCTATTCGATCTACTGCTCACCATTTGGTACCTCCTTTGTTCCTCCCTCGAGCCTTCGGGGTATCCTACTGAGTATTTTTATACTCACCCCTACTTGGGCTTTTCCCGCACTTTGTGTGCCCTTGCAGATGACGGACAGGTTGGTCATGACTTCAGTGGAGCTTAGGAGTTCAGGAGCTTGGACCGCGTACGGTGGTCATGGACAGGTCCCAGGTGGGGGACCCTTCTAGCTGTTTGTTTTTGTTTACCTTTTTCCAGGTTGTGTCACCTTTCTGGTTGGGCACTTGTTTTGCCCTTTTCTTTTCATTTTACCTTCAGCACTTTCTTTGTACTTTTAGAGGTCAACGCACATTGTGGTTTATTTATAGAAGTTTCCCTTTTCTTTTCTTTTTACTCTGAACTTTTTCATTGAGTGTGTTGTGTGTGTGTGTGTGTGTACAGGTACTCAGGCAAAGACCTCCCCGAGTTGTATAGACTTTGGCGCTTGTCGCCAACCCCTGGCCGATAGAGGCGGGATTGGGGTAGTTGCGGCTCGAGCCCGGGTAGGGTTGGGTCATGACAAAGTGGTATCAGAGCTAGTTCGTTCCTTGGGACGGTGTTCGGATGTCCCTAAAATAAAAGGAATTGGTTGAGATTTAGGGCAACAGTGTTAACGTGTCTCGAGAGTGGATCTCAGGCCAGGGAGTCCAGTGATGGTGCGGCGGCCGATGTATCCATTCACCAGGACCTTGATAACCCTCTTGTCGACTCGGCATGCTGAGACACTTGTTGTAGGGAAAATTTGTTTGTGCATCACGTAGGATTGAGTCTTTGACCTTCCTTCTTGATTCAGATCCCCATTGTTGTTTTTATTGGTATATACCTATATGCTCATCTGATCGCAGCACTCCTTGATAATTTTCAAGATGCCTCCGCGAAGACAACCAGCCAGGATACCAGCTTTGGTTCATTATGATGACCCTGTGAGCTATGAGGCCACAGTTCAGGACTCATCATGTGAGCCCCTTTCTCCGGGTGGGCCGGTAGCAGCACCCCCACCTGTTGAGCAGAAGACAGCTTCAGCAGAGCAGGCGGGGCTTGAGCGCAGGTTGAGCGCGCTCCGTGAGTTCCAGCGGCAGGGACCACTGAGCTTCCGTGGTGAGCCAAACCCTCAGGCAGTAGAGGCTTGGATCGTGGTAGTGGTTTGCCTTTTTAGGCTTGTGCAGACGCCGACAGATCAGAGAGTGGCTTTGGTAGCCAACCTTTTTCGTGGAGCAGCTTGGCGTTGATGGAGTCTGGTGACTCAGTTTCTTGACGAGTCGTCACTTTCATGGGGTGACTTTTAGTTGTTGTTTCGTGAGGATATTTTCCCCTCCTTCTTCCACTCCATTCATATTTAGGAGCTCCTTCTGTTTCATCATGGAGGGATGACGGTGGCCGAGTACGTGGCTAGTTTTGCAGACCGTACACGCTTTTACCCGGACATGGTCCATGACGACAACTTCTGAGCGCGAAAGTTTGAGCATGGTCTCTGCTGATAGATTCGCGTTGTCATAGTACCCTTGGGCATTTCCATATATGTAGGGGTGATAGAGCAGGCACTGGTGACAGAGAGCTTCCTGTCACGTTCTAGAGTTGATGGTGGCAGTAGGCACGTCGGAGCTGAGATGTCTGCCACATCTAGCGGTCGTCGGCAAGAAAAACCTCGAAAAAGGTGGTTTTCTGACAACCGGACCCAGGGGCATGGTCATACACCACAGTGGTGCCAGAGGGCACCAGTGCGGCCCGAAGAGAGTCTGTTCTATGCTTGCGATGGGTGAGGTCACCTTGCACGGGACTTCCCGACCAGGCATGCAGAGAGCTTCGGGTAGGCAGCAGGTGCACCACCACGACGGAGGCAGCACCATGATTAGAGTAGCGCCCAGAGAGGTGGTGCTAGCAGAGGAGTGGGAGGAGCTGGTAGTGGGGGATGGATTTACGAGGTCTTCTCATCACCACTAGGCGGTCCACATCAGGCTCTGGGAGCTGACAGTTGGGACCGCAGCCAGCTGCGATCTTTGGATGTCTACGATTCTGCAGAGCATGAGGTGATAAGAAGTACATTGTACAACTCTTCTACTTTTTGTAGTAGAATTGTTAGACTCTGCGTGTGAAATGCTTTTATCCCCGCTTCTTGCTTGGGGTGTTACCAGGGTGACGCGGGGCGTCGGTGTAACCCTGTGTTGGTAAGGTAAAAAGGATTGGGACCTTTTTCTTTAGTTGATGGTGTCTACTCTATCGATTTCCGAGTGTGTAAGAGAGTCCTGGTTGCGATACATCGACTGTGAAATCTTGCGTGACCATATATCCTTGGGTATTTCACCATATGGATATTCTGAACGAGGGAATCACCGGGCCTTGATCCAGGTGCGGGTGGTGATTCCAGTCGCAGCGTGCGACATAGGGGTTCAGCCGGGGAGGTGAGCTACCCTCGAGAGCCGTCAGGCTGTTGGGGATCGTGCGAAGGGATGGTGAGGTTTCCTACCGCCTTTCCCTAACCCCAAAGGATAGTTTGGGTGCATGACGTATCCCACGTGACTCAACTGAGAAGATGTGTGTGTTCTCCTATGCACGACATCGTCAATGGTAGAGCTCGTGTGAATGGATCAAATCCTTTGGTCTGTGTGTGGGGGCGCAGACCTGTGCATGAGTTCTTCTGGGTACGGAGGAGCTAGGTGCAGGCTAAGTACCCTAAGTTATTCCCTAGTTTTGATTTTAGGGGATGAAAATCTTAAATGAGGGAATGATGTAAGAACTCAGTTTCTTCTGAGAAACACTTTGGAATATTCTCGATATTATTCCAGGGCAGCGCCCTCAGACGGCGTGCGATTCCGAGCCCCGGAGTGGACGGAATTAAATTTTCAGTGTGTTCACACTGGGAACACCAAATAAATGGGATAACTCCTAAACGGATTTTCGGATCATATATCTGAGTGTACGGATGGGTCTGGAATGAGGTTTTTACCTTATGAACGATATAAAACTTGTCGGCGCGGGACGTTTGGACCCCTTGCTCGCTGTCGGAGCGTGGAATGGATAAATTAAATAATTAATTTATTCATTTAATGGTTAAACTCAAGTATATCTTAAACGATGGCTCAGATTGGGAAACTGAGGACCTAGTTGAGTTCGGAGCGTGCCGTTTACCCAATGAGGGGTATAATTTTCACGGGCGCATGCCGTTTGTGAAAAATGGCCCCGGGGGCGTTTTCGTAATTTGGCAGCCTCGGGCGTTGAGGTTAATAAATTTTGAACGGGGACTCGGATTAAAATTATGAGACTGTCATTTATATCAGATCATGGTTTTTATCCTAGGGGAGGCTTAATCCTGACCCCTTCGGAAGTTCGGGTACGGGGCCTACGGGCGGGGGTTTAAGTGTTTCCTACTTAAGCACCCCACCCTTCTTCCCCTTCTTCTTCATCAAACCCCCTCACCCATCAGAACAACCTCATCTCTCTCAATCCCTCCTCCTCTCCTCCTCCACTCTGGTGAGGAACCTTCGGCGAGGTGCAGCGCAGCGGCGGACTCTCCGTGAAGCTCCGGGCAACGCCCAAGAGGTAGGAGGTTTTGGTTGCGTTTTAATTTATGAACCTTATTTCAACCTCAATTATATGTGTCTATTGTTGTTTTATCGTCGAATAAAATCCCATGTATGCATAGTAGTTTTTATGATCTCTCTGACGCTTGTTTTGGATTTGAATTCTGAGTTCCGAGCAGCTCGCAAATGCTCGTCGAAGTTCGCGGGTTTTGAAGTTACCGGTGGGTTTCTGGCAATCTGGGGAGGCGGTAGGCCAAGGCAGAACGGCCGGGTGAGCTGGGGGCGCGGCGGCCTTTAGTGGAGGAGTCATCCAGGGGCTTCAACAATTCATAGCAAGGCGCGGGCGAGTGAGGGCGTCCATGGGGCTTCGGTGTCGGCCAGGGCTCGTGGGCGGCGAGCGGGCGCTAGGCGGAGGCACTCCGCGGCACGGAGCGAAGACCGGGGTCGCATCGTGCGACCCCGCGGCCAGACCAAGACCCGCCATAGGCGGGTCTCCACGTGGAAGGACCGGACCTGTCATCCGGTCAGGGGCAGCGGGCCGCGGCGGAGTAGACCGGACCCGCGGTTGGGCCGCCGGCCGGCTGGGCGGACCGGCCGGACCGGGCCGGTCCGACCCAAGGGGTTTTCCCCTCCAACTTAGGACGCCCGTATCATGAGCTACGGGCGTCCGTTTTGCATGCCATCAGCGGCAGAGTGGACCTCGTGACGAGGGGAATGCTTTAAGATGGTTTCGAAAATTTTTAATTTCCTAAACGAGGGGATGCGGAGGCGTGACACGTCTTTAAGCGAATTGACGTTTTTCCATGGGATCTTGTTTTGGACGGCGCAGACGCATCTGATGTCCGTTTTGAGCACCGTCAGTGGAATTGGGACCCTGGTGCTGAGGTGGAGTTTTCCAGTGTGGTTTCAAGCGTCAAAACCGGAGTTGAGGTGTGGGCCCCACGGCCCATCTTTTGAGCTGCGTGCAACGTTTTATAACTTTTTCATCAGTTGTCTGTTCGGGGCGTGCGAGCAGCCGATGTTGGGTGTTTTTCTCTGGGTATCGCTTTGATGTAGTCTGCCCTCTCTAATGTCGCATGCTAGTGCAGGCCCCGTGAGGGCCGTTTCGGGAGTTGACGGTGGTTTTCAGTATTATCACCGGGTGTCTGTTTTGGACAAATAATTAGTCGAGCTTGTGTACTTTTTTGAGAGGATCACAACGGTGCGATCTGTTCGTTGTGTTTCAAGACCGTGTTGTGGGTCCCACGAAGCACCGCTCGTGTGTGGTGCGCTGGAATGCATCTTTTTCCCCGGATATCCGTTGCGCTCAAGTGATCAGTCTTTTTGACGTGTTTTACCGAGGAGATCTCAATGGTGCGATACGCCTGACTATTTTCGGGGTCGAGGCTTGGGATCACGGGACGTCGTTTGGGCATGAGGCGGTGTTGGTGAATTTTCCGTCGGATATCCATTTGAGGCGAGTAAGTTTTCTATCTCGCGTGTTTTTTCTTGAGGATTACAACGGTACGATCCGTTTGGTTGTGAGGAGCCTCATACGCGATCTTATTAAATATAGAAATATGAAAGGTGCCATGGTGGCGGTTCTTCTACTGTGTTTGTAGCGGACCCTTGGCGTGTGATCGCGTGCACTCCCATGTGAGTGATGAAAATGCTTGAAGAGATGTGGTTGGTTGTGCCTCATCCGTGGAGGTGGCTGGTTGGAGTTGTTACGTTACACCATCGTGTTGACATTGGGTGTCGTGTGCACGATAGCCTTTGGGCTGGAACGTGGTATACTCAGGGAGTATAAGGGAACGCTTAGAGGTACATGTGGTTGTTGTACTTGAGGAAGTTTGTGCGCTCAGTTGGGGTTGACATGGGGCCACACGTCATGTGGGCCCTATGTGCATGCCATGTTCTTCTTTGCATACTTTTGACCTCTCGCGACGTAGAGGGTTCTTGTATTCTTTTTTGTTGACTAGTAGGGTTGAGTTTCCCCCTGGTCCTGTTCTCGTTTATTGACCAGCAGGGTTGAGTTTGCCCCTGGTTCCATTCTCGTTTGGCCGACAGAGATGGTTTGGTTCCTCTATTTCTTTAGCATTGAGGGGTTTCAGTACCTTGCCCTTTCACCAGACTGCGACACCGTTTACGACTACGGTTGTTCGTATAGTGTGGGTGTTTTCCCTAAATTCTGGGATGAGTTGACTCAGTCCGATTCGATAGTGACTCAGCGGATTGGAGCGTGATCGCCCTGAGAGGCCTGGGGGGTTTCTCCCATTCCTACGTGTTCCCTGGTAGAGTTCTTGTGGATTCGGTGTGACCAAAACATTATACAGGCATTGATCCTCTACCCAGGAGGTTTGTTTCCAGCAGGGCTGAGGTTGTTTCCAGTAGGACAGAGGTTGTTTCGGGCAGGGCTCTCTAGTTGCACCATCCAGCTGGGATTACCAGTATAGAGGTGTTCACCGATCAGTACCATCCAGTAAGGATGGCCAGAGCAGTTCTGGTTTTACCTCCAGCGGGGCTGGGCAGTGGTCCCCGATGTCGGGCTTACCTCCAGCTGGGCTGGTCAGTGGTCCCCGATTCCAGGCTTACCTCCAGCTGGGCTGGGCAGTGGTCCCTAATACCGGTCTTACCTCCAGTTGGGCTGGGTAGTGGTCCCCGATGTCGGGTTACCTCTAGCTGGGCTGGGCAGTGGTCCCATTTCCAACATTAGCAGGGTCACCCTCTAGTGGATTACCCTGTTACGGGACTGGTCAGTGTGGCACCCGTCGACTCTTACCGGGTCTCCCTATATTGGGAACCAGTCAACTTCCAGGGACACTCCAGCGGGGCTGGGAAGGGGGTCGCTTGTCGACTTTGAGGAGACCTCTCGACTGCGGGGTAGTGACGTGGTGTGGTTTGATGTTCCCCCAAAACTCTCAAGTATGAGAGTCACTTCCCCCCCCCCCCCACCGAGACATGTCCTTGTGATGCGACCTAAAACCGTGTGGGCGAGTCAGTGCTGCCCAAAGCAGATAGTGTCGAGGTGCGGTGGTTTGAGCCCCTTGACTTGTAGTTCGGGGCAGACATACGAGATGCTGGGCATCGATGGTTTTACTTCTGGGACTGTTGGCTACTCACTTTCCTAGGCTGAGCTAAGGGATGGAGATCCCCTGACGATCTTGTTTGGTCTTTTGATTGAGCATATGTATTTATATATACCTTGTTCCAGTACCCACTTCTTGAGTTTAGTTACTCTTCTTATAAGAGAGGTGAAGATGCGCGGGGTATGCCACGTGATTTCCATGTCTATATTCTTGTGGTTGGACGATTCTAATCTCTTGCTATAGGTAGCTAAGACTCTACGGGAAGTTAATCTTCTCACTATTTCCAGCTCCTTGTGTCTGGACAAGTCTACCTTCTTTCTTCTTGTTGGGTTGAGCTGGACTCTTTACTGCACTCTCTGTTGTACTTCTGTTCTACTCCCTGTTCGATCTACTTCTCACTCTTCAGTACCTCCTTTGTTTCTCCCTCGAGCCTTCGGGGTATCCTACTAAGTATTTTTATACTCACCCCTACTTGGGATTTTCCCGCACTTGGTGTGCCCTTGCAGATGATGGACAGGTTGGTCATGACTTCAGTGGAGCTTAGGAGTTCAGGAGCTTGGACCGCGTGCGGTGGTTGATTAGTCACTAAAAGTGGATAATATTTATTGTAAATAACTTAATATTAATTTGTTTAAATGTTCATAAACATCAATTTTAGTCCAATTCATAAATTGAACTTCATTTCCCATCATTGTGCAATTCATTCTTAAAGTGTCAATTTGGGCCCACTCAATAATTTGCTTGTGTAAATTTCAATATTCATCATTTTAATTTGATATTTTTGTATATGATTCATCTCTTTATTTGGAACAATTTTTCTTTTAAGTCTAATGGATTAATCACAAGTGAAGATGGAAATATTTTCACCTGAAGGCAGAAACATGATGGAAAATGCATAATGGACCTAAGGATCATCAAACAAATGTGGGGCCCACAAACCAAGCCCAATGAAGCTAAAATTTATACAGTAGAAATATAAAAATATTAGGATCATTTTATTCAACTGTTTCCAGAGCTAATTCTAATGTTTTCATGATGATAAAGGGATCTGAAGTTGAGATTTAAATGGTGGACCAGACATTAATGCACAGAAATTTGTCCCACCATTTCGACCATAACATCCAAATGGATGAGGAAAATTTCCTGACATTTTTACAACTCATCGCGTACATATGAAAAAAGATATTTCTCTTCTAAAACCCCTCCTTATTCGGCCTTCTTCAATTACAAATTCACACGTCAATATGGTGGACGAATCTGGACACTTTTCCAGGTCAAATTAAAAATGTCAATTTCCTTTTGATTATTCACCCTAATTTTGACTCTATTAATTTTTGGGGGGTGAATTAATTGTTGGGGATGGACCTAAGGCTCCTAATATGCCTATATAAAGAGATATTGGTGAAGGGAATATGGGTGGATATTTTTCTTATCATCTTTTGTTGCTTGTTTCATTGTAAGGTTATGCTTCCAAATTTCCTTTGTAATGTTTTCCATTTCCATGTAAGTTTCTTTTTTGTATCTTTATGTTCTTAATCAACTTATTTCTCTTCTATATTTTCCATTTCATTTATTAAAACTTTATTATTACAAAGCATAGTTATATCTCTGTGTTTTTGTGAATTAGTTCACACATAGGTGTGAATTTCATTCACACACACGGAGGAGTGCTCGTTATTTCCGCGGTTTTAATTTCTTTAATCCAATTATTGTTAGCCATCTTCCACCCACCATTGATAATATACCATAAATGGAGGGATAACCCTTTAATGGGTTGATATTAGGAGGATGAAAAGGCTGGATTGAATGTTATTTTATGAATGAATTGTTGTTAATTGGATAATTAATTTAAGACATCCACTCTTCAGTTATTTCTACTCTTCATCTTTACTGTGTTTGAGAAAACTAAATTCAATTACTAAATGACCATATACCTTGGAGAGATCATAAATTTGGTTCTCTAAGTGTATAGGGGATTTGTAATTGTGTTTAGTAAGCACCAAACCAGAAAATGATGAAGGTAGTGTTATTTTTCAAGAATGGATTCATCAAAAATAAATAAAACCAAAATTGTCTAATGAAGTAAAATTTATTCAATCCACCCCGAGAATAATCCCAAGATCAACCCATTTCCATTTAATTGAATTCACTTAGGTTTATTAGTGTTCTTTAAAACATCCAAAATCAAAACCAAAGTTGGCCACTTCACAGCCCATCATCCAACAAATCATAGCGTCTCCAGGTTACTTCTTCGGTCCATGTGGATTTGAGCCCTACATGTACTACATCGACCGCATGCCTGTAGGGTAAATTTGGGTGCAACCAAATTTTGGCTTCATTGCCAGGGACCCAAGTAAGTACCTTAGACACTCATCTTCTTTTCTCACCCCAAATTCTCTATTCTCTAATTTCACTTCTCTATTGCCCTTTCTTTTTTTTGTCCAATGAATCTAAAAAACAACTTTCAATCACTTCCAATGGATTATCCTCCAAAATACCCCTTCATAAACCAATGTTGTAATCAAGTCGGAAATCAATATTGGGAAACACCTCACATAGGTAATTTCATTGAACAAACCTTAATTGAATACATCACACCATATGAGATGTACAATCAATGGGATGCTGAATGTTTAAAAGATAAATTTCCATACATGTCAAGAATGATTGAAAAGATAAATAATGAGGAAGTCCATGATGTAAAAACATATATCAACCCTAATCCTGAAAACATTCTTGAAAAATTGTGTGAACAAATGGATAAAATGAATTCAGAAGTTTCATCTTTCATATCAGAATTACAAAGCTTTAAGACTTTTGAGGAACCCGTTCCCACTCAAGATGTTCTTTCCTCATCATTTATAGATGAATATTTTGTCCCAAAAACCACCCATGATTTGAAAAAAGAGTTAACCATTGGATATGGGATAACTAAACAAGATCAAGGAAATGCTGAAGGGTATTTAAATCAGAAGGAAATTAATTTTTTGGATTCACAAGGGGAAAATCTGTATTCATGGATTGAGTGTTCAGAATATTGCTCCAATAACATTTTTTTAGAATCACTGATCATTGAACCATTGGGAGATATAAAAATAGTGAGTCTATACCCACTCATGAAATTCAAATGGAAAATTTTGGGGATGAATCATATTTTCAAAAGGAACAAATTCTTTCAAAATGTTTTGTAGAAGAAACAAATTTGGATTCAAATTTCCATTCATCTTTGGAAAAATTCAATGAAACTGAACTCAACATTATAATCCTTCCTTCCCCACTCAAGAATCCCTCTATTTATGAAAACCTAGACCATTCAATTATCATCCATTTTCATCAAGAATATCACAAAGTAGGAATGAACCTTGAAATATTAGGAAATACTCCAAATTAAACTCAATCAACCATTTCAGATATTCCTTGGATTTTAACAATCATTGTAGAAAATAGAATTTTACATAAAACAAATTTAAAAAAAATAATCAATCTCAATCTTATTGAATTGGAATAATATGGGTTAATTAAAATGTCAAAAGTAGGAATTGGATAATTTTGGGGGTTAAAGTCAAGCTAACGGCGTTAAACAAAAGCGCGTCATGGGAGGAAACCCATGGTTTTTATGTTTCTAATCATTTTCAATCATTTTTTATCATTAAAAAAATTACCATAAACCGTTGACCTGTTCTTATTTTATGAGTAAGGATGGGTATGAAAGGGGAGCTCCATATTCATCCATGTCACGTGGTGTGATCTCTGAGTAATACCTTACCCAGAAAATATAAATAAGACAATGTATCATCAGTTTATTTTATTTATGTTTTTGTAGGTTAAAAAAATTAGACTCTTGACCTGTTCTTCTTTTATGAGTATGGATGGGTATGAAAGGGGAGCACCGTATTCATCCATGTCATGCGGTGTGATCCCTCAGTAATACCTTACCCAGAAAATATAAAGAAGACAATGTATCATCAGTTTGATTTTTAAAATTAAAAAAAACAGGGAAAACCATAAAAATGATGATACTGGGTTTTTAATAAATTGTTGTGTTGTTTGTTTTTCCTTGTTTGTTATTCTTTGTATGATCCAGGGATTATTTTGGGTGATACATGTTCAATCAAGGAGGTGCCTACATCCCCCAAGAGATCAAAGGAATAATCTGGAGCATCATGAACTTCAACTTCAAAAAACAGGTGAATTTGTTCCATGTTTATCATTCTCAATTTCATCTTTTAACTCCTATCCTACCCCCTTCTAACTTTTATTTTCTTTAAACACTAGGGACAGTGTTATTCTATTTTGGGGGGAGATAAAAAATGATTTTTTTTTTAATTTTGTGAATAAAAACATGCATGAAAAGAAAAATTCCATTAACCATAAACATGATAACACACATTGAAAACTCTATAATTGGATATCAAATAAATTTTTCGTGCCTTGATTCTGATTTTAATGCAAGTTTAAGTTCATGAGCATAGTTTTTGGAAAGTGCAGTTGTCCGATGTGATTTTTCAATGCTTAAATTTTCATCCTCTTAATAAAAATTCCACAATGCACGTCTACTGGATCGTGGGTGTAAATTTGAGTTTCTGGGTCCCTTTCATTATAGCATAGGGTTTTGGGGTCACTTTTAGTTTAATTTGAGTATCAAAAAAAATGACCACATAGAGCAATGTTTTTTCCAAATGTGTGGCGTCCGGCACTTGGGGATCATGACTCCATAGTTGTCTTGCCTTGATTTAGGCTTTATATTTCTATTTTAGAGCATGAATTTGACAATATGTGTGGTTTTCGGCACTTGGGGATCGTGAATCCATAGTTTTCTTTCCCAGAGTTAGTCTTTTCATATCTATTGTGGTAAAAAAATCATCAAAAAAATCAAAAAAAAATGGATACTCATATTAATGTTTAATGTGATTCTCACCTAGTGCTTCCATTTTTCCCCTTGAACAATAAAATGGGCCCCATATCTTTTTTGATGCACAACACTTTATCATGCTTAATTGAAATTGGATGAAATGTGGCGATGAATTTGAACAAATGAATGGGCTTGGGCTTGGGATATGCTTATGGACCTAGCTTGTTTTAAATTATTTTGATGGGTACCATAATTTTTTTGGTATGAGATATTTGGGTGAGCAATGTGTATTAAAATGTTTTTGGAAAAGGGGATTTTAATTTCATATTTGTAATATATTTTTCTCGGGACTAGCAAAACTCAAGTTGGGGGTGTTATTAGTCACTAAAATTGGATAATATTCATTGTTAAGATCTTAATATTAATGTGTTTAAATGTTCATAAACATCAATTTTAGTCCAATTCAGAAATTGAACTTCATTTCCCATCATTGTGCAATTCATGCTTAATGTTTCAATTTGGGCCCACTCAATAATTTAATTGTGAAAATTACAATATTCATCATTTTAATTTTATATTTTGGTATATGATTCATCAATTTATTTGGAACATTTTTTCTTTTAGGTATGATGGATGAATCACAAGTGAAGATGGAAATATTTTCACCTGAAGGAAGAAACATGATGGAAAAGGCATAATGGGTCTAAGGCCCATCAAACAAATGTGGGGACCACAAAACAAGCCCAATGAAGCTAAAATTTATATAGTAGAAATATAAAAATATGAGGATCATTTTATCCAACTGTGGACAGAGCTAATTGTGATGTTTTCATGATGATAAAGGGATCTGAACTTGAGATTTAAATGGTGGACCTGACATTAATGCACAAAAATCCGTCCCACCATTTTGACCATAACGTCCAAACGGATGAGGACAATTTCCTGAAATTTTTATAGCTCATAGAGGACAGATTTAAAAAAGATGTTTATCTTCTACAACCTCTCCATATTCAGCCTTCTTAAATTACAAATTCACACATCAATATGGTGGACGAATCTGGATAGTTTTCCGGGTCAAATTCGAAACGTCAATTTCCTTTTGATTATTCACCCTACTTTTGACTCTATTAATTGTTGGGGGTGAATTAATTGTTGGGGGATGGACCTAAGGCTCCTAATATTCCTATATAAGGAGACAGTGGTGAAGGGAATATGGGTGGATATTTTTCTTATCATCTTTTGTTGCTTGTTTCATTGTAAGGTTATGCTTCCAAATTTCCTTTGTAATGTTTTCCATTTCCATGTAAGTTTCTTTTTTGTATATTTATGTTCTTAATCAAATTATTTCTATTCTATATTTTCCATTTCATTTATTAAAACATTATTATTACAAAGCACAGTGATATCTCTGTGTTTTTGTGAATTAGTTCACACATAGGTGTGAATTTCTTTCACACAAACGGAGGAGTGCTCGTTATTTCCGCGGTTTTAATTTCTTCAATACAATTCTTGTTAGCCATCTTCTGCCCACCATTGATAATATACCATCAATAGAGGGCTAAACCTTTAATGGGTTGATCTTAGGAGGATGAAAAGTATGGATTGAATGTTATTTTATGAACGAATTGTTGTTAATTGGATAATTAATTTAAGACATCCACTCTTCAGTTATTTCTACTCATCATCTTTACTGTGTTTGAGCAAACTAAATTCAATTAATAAATGACCACATAACTTGTAGAGATCATGAATTTGGTTCTCTAAGTGTATAGGGGATTAGTAATTGTGTTTTGTAAGCACCAAACCAGAAAATGATGAAGGTAGTGTTATTTTTGAAGAATGGATTCATCAAAAATTAATAAAACCAAAATTGTCTAATGAAGAAAAATTCAATCAATCCACCCTGAGCATAATCCTAAGATCAACCCATTTACATTTAATTAAATTCACTTAGGTTTATTAGTGTTCTTTAAAACATCCAAAATCAAAACCAAAGTTGGACATTTCACATCCCATCATCCACCAAATCATAGCGTCTCCAGGTTACTTCTTCAGTCCCTGTGGATTCGATCCCTACATGTACTACATCGACCGCATACCTGTAGGGTAAATTTGGGTGCAAAAAGTGGTCATGGACAGGTCCCAGGTGGGGTACCCTTCTAGCTGTTTGTTTTTGTTTACCTATTTCCGGGTTGTGGTACCTTTCTGGTTGGGCGCGTGTTTTTCCCTTTTCTTTTCATTTTACCTTCAGAACTTTCTTTGTACTTTTAGAGTTCGATGCACTTTGTGGATTATTTATAGCAGTTTCATTTGATTTTCTTTTTACTATGCACTTTTTCATTGAGTGTGTTGTGTGTGTGTGTGTGTACAGGTACTCAGGAAAAGGCCTCCCCAAGTTTTTTAGCCTTTGGTGCTTGTCACCAACCCCTGGCCTATGGAGGCGGGCTTGGGGTAGTTGTTGATCAAGCCTGGGTAGGGTCGGGTCGTGAAAATGTTTCATGAATCCTCTAGTATGTTTTATCTCATCCTTCACTTGTTTAAAAACTAGACACCTTGGCTCATAGTTAGTAATTTACCGATTCATATTATCCCACCAAAAATGTTCCTTCAGATCTCTATACATCTTAGTATTACCAGGATGTATAGAGAAATTTGAGTTATGATAATCAACTAATAGTTCCCTTTTTAGCTCAAGTATTGATGGGATGCAAAACCTCTTCTCAAATTTTAGGACTCCAACCTCATACGAGAAGTCTTCCAATCTTCCATCCTTAACAACATTAATTTTCTTTTGCAAATTATCATCACCAGATTTATATCTTTTTATCTTCTCTAGAAAAGATGGTTTAGAAATCATTTGAAAATGAAGTGATACTTACCTTTCCATAAAAATTCCCATATCCATTTTCAATAAATCCATGAATATTAGATCTTTCTCAATCCTCATTTGTGTGAGAATTCCATGATATTTCATGATTAATGAATCTACTACCTTATTTTCCTTTCCTAGGTGGTAGTGTATTGAGAAATCATAATATTTGATTAACTTGTCCTATCACCTTTTTCTCATGTTATGTTATTTCTATGTAAATATGTATTTCAAACTATTGTGATCTATATATATCTCACAATTTTACCATATAGATAGTATCTCCATATCTTCATATCAAAGATTACATCTTCTAACTCAAGATCATGAGTTGGATAATTTTTTTCATGAGTCTTTAAAATCCTTGATTTATATGAAATAACATTATCAGTTAGTAGGACACAACCCAGTCCATTCTTTCATGCATCATTGTATATCACAAACCCATCATTTCTCGATGGAAGATTTAAAATTAGAGAATTAAACAATCTTCTCTTAAATTATTCAAAAAATTATATAATTTATTTTTTCCATATGAACTTAGACCCTTTATGTGTCATCTTGGTTTACAGGTTATCCAATTGGGAACAATTATAAACGAAATACCCATAGTAACCGACTAAACCAATAAAACTATTTACCATAGTTATGTTTTTTGGCATATTCTATTCTTGTATTTCATTTTTATTTGTAGTATCTGCTGAGATTCCGTCATTAAAGACTATATTCCAAAGAAAATAACCTATTTGAATCCAAAATCCACACATGCTAAACTTCCCATATAACACTATCTGTGGAAGAGTCCTCAGAACAATCTATAAGTGGTTCACATGGTCCCCATATCTTTTGGAGTACACCTAGATATAATTATTAAATTCCACAACAAAATCATCAAGATATTACTTGAATACTCTATTCATAGGTCCATGAAGACAGAGGGTACATTAGTCATTCTAAATGGAATTACTATAAACTCATAATGTTTTTACCTAGTTCAAAATGTTTTCTTTGTATATCTTTTTTATTTACACACAATTGAAGATATCCATGATGAAGTTAAATCATAGAAAAATATTTATATCTATAAATATGATCAAATAAATCATAAATACCAGGCATATGATACTTCTTATTTATTGTTATAGAATTTTATTTCTCTATAGTCAATGCATAACCTCAAGGATCCATATTTCTTATTAACAAAGAGAATATGAGCTACCAGTGGAGAAACACTTAGGAAAACAAATACCTTATTAATAAAATCCCCAAGTTGTTTCTTCATCTCCAATATTTCTATAGTTCCCTTTCTAAAAATAGTATTTGATATTGGTCTTGAATCAGGGATAAAATCAATGGTAAACTCAACTTCATGCTCTAGGGGTGCCTAGGTAATTCCTTAGGAAATACATCAATGTATTCATGTACAATTGGTATATCCTCAATTTGAATATTAAATTCCTAATCCATAGATTTTTTTTCTCTTCCTCCATAATTATTTCATTTAGTAGAGCTTCTTGGGGTGGATCTAAATAATAATTAGAGGATTGTGTTTCTTCTCTAAAGATAATAGATTCTACATCTTCCTCAAAAATCATAATTTCCTTCTTATTTCAATAAATTCTCACATTATATTTCTAAATCCATCCCATAATGGGGATTATATAAAATTAAACCATAGTTTTGATGATAACTTCAACAACTAAAGCACATTTATGTTTCATAAAGGTGACTGACCGACACATTTTTATTGTAATGAGTCTTCCCTTAAAAGTTTTGACTCATAAATCCTTTCTTAAATCAGAAGGAAAAATACATAATTTTCCTAGAAAACTGGGTAGATATAAAAGAGTGAAATGACCCAAAATCAAATAAAGAATTCAATAGATTTAAAGATGGGATTAAAGTACCTTAAACTATATCATTGGGTACTTCTACTTCAGTTGTGGTGATCACATAAGCTTGGACATATCCCCTTTCACTCTTTTGTGGTAGATTACCCTAAATCTTTGGACAATGACTTAAATAATGCCCCATTTAATTATAGTTGATGCATTAAACATCATTTATTTGTTTCTTACCCTTTCAGTCATTAGATTGATAACCCTTTTCTTTGAACCTATAGTAAACTCCCATGCCTTTCAAGAATTTCCCAAGATGATTATTTCCAAAATATTCACATAATGGAAATTGATCCATTCCCTTCTTCTTCTTTGAAGATTCACCATTTCCATGGTTATTAGAAGACCTCTACTTATCTTTATTTCCTTTTAATATATAAGATCTATAAAATTACATCCCCATTTTTATGCCACTTAATACTATTTCATCATATAATGAAAATGTTTGAGAAGTCAGTCCCCTTCAGAGACTTTGTTTTAGACCTTCAAATAAGTGATCAATATTTTCGTCTGAATCATGTATGTAATATATAGTATACTTGGATAGTATTGTGAAGGTATACTCATACTCAAAAACACTCTATTCTTCTCTTTTTTTAAGTTGAGGTATTTTCTCTTCATTTCAGTTTATTAATCATGTGGGAATTATTTATCAAATAATGTTTCCTTAAAAGTTATTTATTCCATGTATTCTATTTCATCTTTCTCCTTAGTATTATGGATCAAATACCACCATTGATCATCATCTCCCTTAAGAAAACGTACTTCCAGTACTACCTTTTCATTTTCACAACATACAAATGAAAGAAATATATTTTCAATGGACTTTATCCACAAATCATATACCATTGGATTAGTAGTCCAACAAAAATATGAGGGCTTCTTCCACATGAAATGATCCAACATATGTGATGTGTGGTATTTCATCATAACTTGAGTAAGTTGTCCTAATATGTTCATGATCTTCTCAGATCCAACACTAACTATGTTGAATTTCTCATAAGGTAGATCCCTACATTTTCTGAAAGTATTGATTCATTTCCTTATATTAGGTACCATTTCTAAATAATGGCATACACTAAATTAGGTTATGAATTTCAATGCATAATTTTGAACTAAAAAATCACATAACATAAACTGAAAATTTATTCTTAGCTAATATCATCGTCATAAACAAGGTTTATTTTGAGAAATATTTAATTTTAAATCCCATATAATGGTTTGTAAATAGAATTGGATTTATCCAAAACATATCCCTTAGGAGTTTCAAACTAGGTGTGTAGTAAGGATCATTGTCATTTACCAAGTTATGCCAAGTATGGCCTGATGCACCTTGTCAGATTTTTTACTTCTAGGTGTATATGTTCTAGAACCATGTCCACTCATAGTATACAGATGTGGATGTATTTCTATAAATTCGTGCATAATATCTACCTTACCAAGATTCTAGTATGTTCTTCTATTCTTATCCTTAAATTCTGTCATAGGGTTATGTTCCCCAATATAGTTTCCAAGGATTCTACTAAACATTTGACAATACAAATGATAATAACCCTGACTCTAGTAGCCTTGATTTGGTGACTTTTTTATTATAATGGAATAGATAAAAGTTATCACATCACAACAGATTGATTATTTTAGTAGTCTTAAAGAAACTAGATACATAAATTGTTCCCTTATTAGATTAATAATTAAACAAATAATATAACAGAAGAAAATAAACATCTTTTTGTCACTTATTCAAAGATTTAATCTTCACAACCTAGAGAAGGAAAAAAAATAAAATGATGATCTCAAATGACCATTAAGGGTTATTTGAAACAATAATAAGTTAAGAAAATTCAATAAGGCATAGATATTACATCAAGGTAAATAATCTTAAAAACACATACCATCAATACACTAAGAATGAAAATGAATTAATATATTTTTTTCATAGTGAAAACCTCATGGAAAGTAATATATGAATACTAAATGAATAAATTGATTATTTATTAGATGTCATGTTTCTAGCACATGAACCATTGTGCCATCAAGATAGATTAGGTCGGTGGGTAGAAACCCATCTAATTCTGTTTGGAAACAAACATGAAGGGTTTGTCGCCAAATTTTTTGTCTCATGAGACTTATCGATACATCAAGGGGCTATAACAAGCCCCACCCATTATTAAAGGTCCAAATATTTTATACATATATTCAATTCATCAACATTTAAATAAAACACCGTATGTAAAAAATTTATATGGATAAGATAATAATCATATCCATGATACAATAAATAAATATATTTAATGAAATCTTTAATGAATGATGATCGTAAATAATAGGGAATTATACACACACCACAAAAAAGTAATAAGTGGTTAATAAAGAATATATCATGATAAATTATTTCCAACTGAAATGAAAACATGTGAAAGAGTTTCTAAGAAACTTTAGAAAATATCCTCTTTAGTGTGGTTTAAGGAAAAAGAACTAAGGGTCTTTTAAAATGGAAAAGGAATAATTATTTATATAAAACTAGATATGAAAAAAAAGATTGTTTTCATGGTAAAATGAGGGATTTTAGAAAATTTATGGTGATTTAAAATAGATTATGAAGTTTACGTGTAAATGGGTAAGAAATTGGAAAGTTCCCTTAAATTGGACTTGTTTATCAGGGGAAATGAAAAGAGAACCATATAAAACATGTATTTCCCATAAAATAAAGAATAATTGAGCCTGGTAAATATATTTGTAACATAAGAACATAATTTAGGAAGAGTTTATTTCAATAATTTATAATTAAATTATGTTAAATAATGAGATAATGTGTAACGTGAATGAAAATGGATGTTCGGGGAGAATCCCTTACCATATGTCTAAAAGTGTTGTGCACTTGTAATTAATGTCCTGGATAATGAAATTTTATTAATTAATATTTTCACTCTTAACATATTAAAAAAAATATTTATTATAATTTTATTATGTTCATTTATGGTATTTTTTTAGTTAAAAGATTCAATTTTTTCGTTTGGGAGTTTTTGTATCCTTGGTTTTCATAATTGGTTCCCTTGTGTATAATTATGGTAATTCATGTAAAATGGTAGAAAAAATTCATAATTGAAATTATTTATTATTAATGATATTATATAATATAAAATGGTCTTATTAATTATTTGGTTCCCTGAAATAAGGATTATTTATTAGATAAGACCTTATTGATAACTGCTGATTTTTTTGTGAAATTTTGATTATCACAAACTAGTTTTTTTGTTATTTAATATTATGTATATATAACTATTATGTAACATTAAATGAATTATAATATATATTATAAAATCTTATTTAAACATAATAATGGTTTCTTGACTAGCCTTGGAGGCGGTAATGAAACATGAAAACAAATTGTCCATGATGGCCGTACATCGGCACATCACGAACAATATTATCATTTTTAGTGTAATAGGGAAAGGAGAGGGGGATTTATGATTGTTTTTCCATTAACAAAATAAAATGACATTATATATAAGATAATGTATTTATTTTACATTTTTGTACAAAATAGGTGATGGAAGGATAGGAAATGAAATGAAATTGAAATAAATTGAAAGAGAAGGATTATGGGTTTTACCTCTTGAATTTTTATCCCTGAGAACCTCCATAATGGGATTGGAATTATTCTTTTGGTGAGAAACAATTCTCTAGGTTATTGGGGAGAGACTTGGAAAGAGTATTGGGTAGAAATTTGAAAAGTTTTAATGCTTAATAGGTGTTAGGAGAAAAGGTTTTGAGGGGTGGTATTTCTAGTAGAGGACAAGGGTGTTTTCTTATTATTGTATTCATTAGTTTATTATTTTGAATTAAGAAAAGAAATATTGATGATTAAATGAATAAATATATTATATAAATAATTATAGTTCTATATTATAGTTCTTACATCATTCATGAATCATGGAATAGTCTATTTAATTTAAAATGTATATAAACCGTAAAATAATATATTTTACTATTCACCAAAAAAATAAAGTATCTCAGAAAAATACCAAAAAATCACCCTCTCTATTTTTGGATGTTTATAATTCCAAAATGAACTCAATTTTATAAAAATAATTTTATAAATATGATTAAATTGATTTTAAATTAAAATCACCATTTCCTTGGAAAATAGCAATTTTAAAATTATAACTAATTTGATAACCCTTTTAAAAACAATTAAGGTCTCATAAAATTATCATATACTCATAAGAAAAAAAATATATTAATTAATTAGTACATTTTATATAAATAAATTTTATTTTAAATCGTTATATTAATTATAAATTTTAAAATAAATCTTTAAGTTTTATAAAAATACCAACAATTAATTTAGAATTTTAAAAATATTTATTTACTTATACTATGATATAATTATATCATATTTTCATTTATAAGATGACTAAATTTTATTTATAATTTCATAGGTGAGTTTACTATAATATTTGCTAAATTACAATTCCTAAGGTTCACATTACTTTTCCAAAGGTCAGGTTACTATTTCATTGATATATGTTTTTTAATTTCTAGGAAAAAGCCTCTTATTTCATTCATTATTAATTTAAAAAGTTTGTTTTGTGATCTCTATGTGACATTATATGATTTAAATTATATCAAATAATTTTTTGTGCAATATAATATATCAAATGAATTTAATTTATTTAAGAGGATACATACTAAAAATCCGTGGGGTGTTATATAAAACATGATACTCAACTGATTAAATGTTTTTTTGTAGATAAAATTTAATATTCATCATCAAACATGACATTGTAATAAATGCTAGAGAAATAGAATCTTAATTTAATATACTTTTTACATATGTATAATAACTTAATAATTTTTCTTAAGGGATAAAGTTATATGTGTTGGAAAAAATCTATCATGAGCAACCAACTAGTGAAGTCATTCAACAACAAAAACATAGATATGTATGATAAGTATATAGATGATTCAACAAAATTCTCCACTCTTATTCTTGTGTCCATGGATATAAAGTTCTATAATCAACATGAAAAAAAATTATGCATTCAAGATGATAGGTAACCCAAAAAGACTCTATCAAGAATAAGAAAGGTGTGATAGGTATTAGGTCTGGAATTATATATTTTAGTGAAATATGGAAGAAGCTAAAAAAGTATTCACTCAAGTTCTCAATGTGATTTGGAACATTAATGGATTGAAAAGACTCCTATCACCTATTGAGATTTATCTAGATAATAACTTCATTTTACATTCACGGCTGGAAAATTCATGATTGTTTAATTTAAATTAAAATATGAATGAACTTTAGAAAAGATATCATGAATGTTTTTAGCACATTCTATAGCAGCTTAATGTCCTGATTCTTCTTCCCCTCATTCATTCTTTCCAGAGGTTGGTGGATTCCATCACTTTAACCAGCAATGTTGGATCCTTGATCAAAATGGTAAGATGGGATATTGGTTTCTTCTTCCATGGATTCTTAATTGGATCTAATTTATTAGTAAAATTATCCCTCCTAGATTTGATATTTGTTCTTCAAAATCATTTTCAGTGAAATATCGAGGTTGATGCTACTTAATTATGTTATTTCTCTCTTGATAGAGAATCAACCTTTTGTCAGAGTAGATAATAACATTGGGAATTCCTAGGAATTTATAGATGTTCGATAGGTTGGGAACCTATATAGTCTTATACTTTTTAAGGTCATATCATGTGTGAGGCATCGTAGGAATGGAACCAAAGGCATCCTATGTCGTCTATGGGGTATTTTATTCTAGGGGAACAAGTCTACCGAGTATTTTTACGTCAAGAATCCATTTTTTATTTCATGGGGTAGAGATTCAGGATCGGGTCACATTTTTAAGGTATTTTTTGGATGGATGTTACAAAACATTAACGTCTTGTGGGGGTAGGTTTGTCTCAAGTATAACATCTTGTGAGGACAACTTTTTTCATGGGTTTAACATCAGGTAGCTACAAGTTGGTCATAGGTTTAACATCTTGTGGGTACATGTTGGTCCCAGGTTTAATGTGTTGTGGGGATAGGTTGGTCGCAAGATTAACATATTATTGGGACTAGTTATCCATAGGTTTAATTTCTTATGTGGATAGGTTGGTCACAAGTATAATGTCCTGAAGGGATAGTATGGTCATAGGTTTAATGTCTTGTGGGGAATGGTTAGTTGTATATTTAACATCTTTCCAAGAAAGTTTTATCATAGGTTTAACATTTTGTGGGGATATTTGGTTTGTCGGCTTAACATATTATAGGGATTGGATGGTGGTAATGTTTTTCCTCAGTGGTTAAGAGTATCACACATTAAGAGTTTGGTTAAGTGTGTCCCCAAGGGAGAATATGATCACACTTTAAGGATTTGGAGGATTATTGGGGCATCGGGATAAAACCTTAGGGAGGTACCCTAGATGTAATGGTATGTCGATATTGAACCTTTAAGAGGGTCTTACATTCCATGTTAAGAAAATGGGATCAAAACCCACATAGTTCGGTATTGTGGTTTAAAATCATGTGATAATATCATTCCATGCATTTTAAAGTCTTGTGGTATAAGGCCCCAGCCTTAAAAATCACATAATCTTGAATTAAGTTAGTAATTCACATTGAGGATATTTTTAGGTTTAGATCTTTAGATAATTTGGACATAACTTATTAAAAAACTTGAATACTATATGTATAAACTTCAACTTGATATCCATTTTTTCATAAAATAATAACTCTTAAAAGAAAAGAAACATGTTTAGTTCTATGTTTTAAACAACATGACTTTTTCTTGATCCCATCCCTGACCCTATTCAACATTAATTACTATGACAAACATTTCAAAAACATGTGATGAGCATAAAATCTTAGTAAGGGATACACAAAGAAGGAAAATTGTTAGCTTTTCAAAATAATATGTAAACTACTTTATCATAAGTAATACTTTTTACCTTTATGAAGTAGTAAATACTCTTCACTGAATAAAAGCTCATTGCTTACCCTTTTTTACCAAAAGATTACCATAAAACCCATAGGAAGAAATATATAGAATATAAAAGGTAAACATGGGACATAATCATAATTAAATGGAATAACCATACGGTCGACTTCCACAAATCATCATTACAAATGGAATAGCCATCTGACTAACTTCCATACCCAATGCATTGGAGGTTATAATGTAACCAATCATCCTTGGTTTATCAAGTAATCACCCATCGTTTGGGTTATCATGTAACCAACCATCAAATGTCAAAGTCACATTATATAATCACCACACATAAAAGATTACAAATCTTAACATTTCAATCATAAAATTTAATTCGCAATCACGAGATATAATTTCAGGTTATTGAAATAGTAAATCTTATTTCAAAACCATTTTCAATAAAAAAATATTTAAAAAGGTTATATGGTATTTATTTTCAATTTAAAAACATCACATCTTCTTAAAGAATCAAAAATCAAATAATTCTCGCAGTGTCGGAAAGGTCGTTGTCGCCACATATGTTTAAAACCTTCCTTTTGTCGTTTAGTAAAACGCTTCGTATAAAAAAGATTCAATTTGAATGAAAGTAAAATTAAAGTGGTTTTGTTATACACCATGTAAAATAAAAAGTTTTATATTATAAAAACATTCCCCAATTAAATGATATTTGGATGAATTCCCTTATGAAAATTCAGTATCCTAACAGCGTCGCTTAAAAATTTAGAAAATGAGTTGATGAGAACGAAAAAGGTATCTCATCACTTGGACAAAAAATATAAATAAATAAGTATATATAATAACATATCCCAAATTAAGATAATGGAAATTAAAATACATAACATAAAATAAATCTTTGACTAAAATATTAGGGTGAAAGGTTCCCTTACCTTGAGTCTGAATCGTCACGTATGTTCCTTATTCTTCCTAAAATTGGGTAACTCCTTTTGATTTAAGCTAAAAGTTCATCTTTAATTTCCTTATGCCTAATTTAGGGATTCTAGGAGTAAGATAGGTATGTTGGGAGATTATTTTGGTAGAGTTTGGATGAGCCAAGGGGGCTTGAGAGTTGTGTGTAAAGGGTTAGAGGTGGTGTCCTTTTATAAGTGGGAGGATGTGCACTTAAGGAATATCTTGAATTAATATTTTATTATAAACTATATTTCTACTATAAATGAGCCCAGATAAATTTAATTTAAATATAATTTCAATATATGTCAAAATAATTTCTTTCAATAATAATTATATAGGTTTTGAATATTTTTTAAACCTTATCTTTTTTATTTAACACTTTTTTACTCTTACCATTTTATCAAGTATTTTACACTTTGAGAATAAAATTAGTTACCAAAACATGCAAAATATCTAATTAAAGAGTCTATAATTAAAATTTAGACTTATGATAACTATTTTTATGAATTTTATATTTTTGGGAATTTTATAATATTTAATAAACAATTTTATATTTTAAAATATGAATTATGTCGATTTTTACACTATTCATATCATGACTTTTTGAAAAATCCATAACAACCTGATTGATTCTAAATAACATCATAAATACAAATTTAACATGTAAATTTCATCCCTAAAATTATAGGATGACATCAAAATAAAAACATGACATTTATTTTATCATTCATAATATCATTTATTTAAATCCTTTATAAGTGAAGCAATCACTACATCATCATTGTGTCATAATAAATTTTATTTATTTAATCTCAAAAAATTATAAATAAAATACCATTATTTAGGAAATATTTTTATATTTATAATGAATATTTATAGTCAAAAATATAACTTATATAACCCCATATAAAAATTGTTTTACCAAAACATACATGTTTAGGTTATATTTTCCTTAACTTTAAATTAAATGTAATTAAATGTCATTTTCACACACAAGTGCCACTATGGAGTCCTAAAAAATACCCTAGGATGCCCATAGTCATACATATCTCATAAATTGGGATTAGGACACATTTTAGGGTAATTTAATATTATTATAATTTTATTATTTACCCTTATTTACCATATTTATCCTTTAACCATGGAAAATAAAATATTTACTGAGCTTACTATTCATAATATATAAAAATAAAAGTTACCTATTTACATAATTTGGACCTCCTTATTCAAAATATGTAATCTATGTTTTAAAATTAAAAACATAGAAGTTGAAAAAATTAATTTAAAAATAATTCTAATTGTTAAAACCAAAAAGACTGTTTTTAAGAAATAATAACTATCAAAGGGTTGACATGTGTTCTTGTCTAATTAAAAAGTGAAATTATATAAATTAAAAAAATGGATTAAATGTTAAGAAAATAATCTAATTATACTTTAAAACCAATTAAAAAGATAATTTAAATATATAAATAAATTTGATTAAAAGACAGTTTTGACTTAAAATGCAATATTTTTCACTATTCATTAAAAATGAACTTTATCAAAAAAAATACCAAAAAATTACCCAAAGTAAATTTTGATGTAACTATTCTAAATAAAAGTTTATTTTGTAAAATGGAATATATAAAAGTGACAAAAACTATATTTAAAAGGGGTTTTCCACCAAAAGGCGGTAAAACTGCCTTTTTAAAAATATTAGAGTATTTATGCTTAAAATTGAATTTTTTTTCATTTTAATCCACTAAATTTTATTGGATAAATGTAAAAACATTTAAAAAATATGTTTAATCATAATATTATTAGTTATTTTCATTCTCGACAATACAATGGCAAGGTGTTAACTTCCATTTAAAATAATAATATTATATTATTATTACTTTTCTCAGAATGACTCAGCCTTGTGTGCAACATAAGATTTCAGAGAAACCCATTGTTGTGTGTTTAATATTCTATTGAACAAAGCATCCCATTTAAATTAAAATTAATAATTAATTCATAAATATTAAAAAAATATGAAAATGATATATTCTTTATTTACCAAGGATTTAACATCCTCCCCCCCCCCTTTTAGAAATTACGTCCTCCCAAATTTATTCACTTGTTAAATAAGTGGGGGTATTTATCTCTTATAGAATTTTTGAGATTCCCATGTTGCCTCTTCAACCATATTGTTTTTCCAAAAAAACCTTTACCTGATGAATTATCTTATTCTGCAACACTTTCTCTCTTCAGTCAAGAATCTGGACTGGTTGTTCCACATAAGAAAGATTCTCTTCCAACTCAACTACCTATGGACTCAAAACATTAGATGGATCTGGAATATACTTTCTTAACATTGAAACCTAAAAAAAAATTTAAACCTAGGATAAACTTGGAGGTAAAGACACTCTGTAGGCAACTGATCCAACTTTCTCTTAGATTTCATAGGGTCTAATGAACCTCAGACTCATCTTTACCTTCTTACCAAAACCTCCCACACTTTTCCATGGAGAAACTTTGATAAAGACATGATCACCTACCTCAAAAGAATGATCCTTCCTCTAGTTATTTGCATAAATTTTATGTATACTCTATGCTTTCCTCATGTGTTGTTGTATCAACTAAACTTTCTCTTCCATATCTTCTACCAATTATGGTCCCATCAGTTTCCTTTCACCTACATTATCCCAAAAATATGGAGTTCGACACCGGTTCCCATATAATGCCTCAAATGAAACCATCTATATACTATAATGAAAAAATTATTATAAGAAAACTCAACCACAGAAATATATTAGTCCCAACATCCCAGGTAATCCATTTAAGAAGAATGTAGAATGTCTTCTAATTTCTGAATATTTCATTCTAACTTCCCATTTGATTGAGGATGAAAATCTCTACTAAAATTCAATTTAGTAACGAATGACTTTTGCAGGCCCTTCAAAAGGTTAGAAGTGAACCTAGGATCATGATCAGATACAATTGAGAGGGGAACTCCAAGTAACGTGACTATCTCTTTAATATACTATCAAAATAGTTGATCAAGAGACAGATTTTCTCGAATAGGAAAGAAATGAGTAGATTTCGTCAATCGATCAACAATAACCCAGATTTCATTGTTACCTTGAGAAGTCCTCGGTATTCCCACTATGAAATCCATGGACACATTTACCCATTTCCACTTTGGAATTGGAAAAGTTTGAAGCATCCCATTCGTTAACTATTGTTCTTATTTAACCTATTGACTAGTTAAGAACTTCATCATAAATTCAGCAATATCTCTTTTCATTCCATCCCACTAGTAATAGTTCTAATGATCTCTGTACATCTTAGTACTTCTAGGATGAACTGAAAATGGAGAACTATGAGATTCACATAACAACACTTTCTTTAACTATGAATCACAAGGCACACATAATATTTTTCCAAACCTCAAAGAACAAGCTTTATCAATGTTAAATTCAGGTGACTTACCCATCTGAACCAACTCTACCTTCTTCTACAACTCACTATCTTCCTTTTTCACTTGCTTAATTTTGTCTGATAGAGATGATATCACTGACTACTGAAACAAAATAGAGTAATTTCCTACACCCACAACTTTTATGCCAAAGTTTATCGAATATTTAATCAAAGGATCTTATTCTAAATGTAACATGATTAATGTAGTATTACATTTTTTACTCAAAGCATCATCCACTTTATTTTCTTTTCCTGGATGGTATTGAATCGTGCAATCATAATCCTTGATTAATTCTATCCATCTTCTTTGTCTCGTGTTTAATTATTTCGAAGTGAAAATATACTTCAAAATTTTGTGGTCAGTAAATATTTCACACTTTACTCCATAAAAATGATTCCTCTAAATTTTTAATGAAAAAACAACATAATATAATTCCAAATCATTTGTAGGGTAATTTAATTCATGAGTTCTCAAATAACATGAAGCATAAGCAATTACCTAATCATTCTGCATTAGTACAAAACCAAGTCCTTTCAATCAAGAATCAATATAGATAACAAAATCAACTTCTCTAGAAAGTAATACCAAAACTAGAGCATTCACCAATATTCTTTTCAATTACTGAAAAAAAATCATCACATTCTATTTTTTAGATGAATTTAACACGTTTTTTAGTTAACTTAGTCATTCAGCTAGATAACTATGCAAAATTTTGAAAAAAACTTTTGTAATAGCCTTCCAAACCAAGAAAACTACGAATCTCAGTTATATTTATGGGTATGGGACATTCTTCAAAAACTTTTGTTTTAGTAGGATCAATAGATATTCCTTTTTTAAAACAATGTGACTAAAAAATGAAATTTTTTGTAACCAAAACTCACACTTTTTGAATTTCCCATACAATTTCTTTTCATTAATGGTTTTCAAGACAGCCCTTAAATTACTTTAATGTTCTTATTTACTTTTGGAATACACCAAAATGTCATCAATAAACACAACCAAAAAATTATCCCAGAAATCAGGGAAATTTCTATTCATAAGATCCATGAATACAGCAGTTACATTGGTTAACCCAAAAGTCATAACTAAAAATTCATAATGCCCATGTCTAGTATGAGGCACGGTATTTGGAATGTCTGCTTCCTTTACTTTCAAACTGATGGTACCCCTATCTCAAGTCAGTCTTTGAAAAATATTGTGCTCCCTAGAGTTGATCAAACAAATCATACATATGAGGAAAAGGATACTTATTATTAATAGTGATATTATTCAAGGCTCTATAATCACAAAAAATTCTCATTAAACCATCTTTATTTTTAAAAAATGAGACTGGAGCACCCCACGGTGATGTGTTACGTTAAATGAAACCTTTATCTAATAAATCATACAATTATTTCTTAAACTATAAAATTTCATAAGGATAGTAAGATTCTTATAATTTATTTTTTACAAAACATTCCCCCCATCTGTTTTTACCATAAGTTCTAGATTCATTTCTTGATGTTGAATTCCAAATTTAAATGAAAATTTCTCAAAAATGAAAGAATATGTATACCATGAATCAAATAATAAATTGTCATAATATGAAAAAAAACAAAGTACCTAATACCAGTTCATTTGATGGTCCCACAACAATCATAGTAGTAGAAAAAGATTTTTCCCCACCCATCTGCTTTGTATATGTCTGGTTTCTAGCCTAGGTAATAAACTTTGGATAGACATTGGAATAATGCCCAAAATCATTGCAACTAAAACATCATACCACTGGCTTTTCATTGCCTACTTGATCATCTTCTTTATAGTTACGAGAAATATGACTTGTCTTACCACACCATAAGAACTTTCGATATTTTGAGAGACATTCTTTAGGATTATTTTTACCACATTTATCACTATATATAATGTTAATGTTCTACCTCCCGGATTCTTTGATGAATTATTTACCTTTTCCAACCAATTGGGCCTCTTATTTTTCTTTCTCTCATGGAACACCCGATCATTAAAAAAATAATTTCTACCTTCTTAGAACATCTGAAAAGTTTTTCATAGCTTTTGAATTCACGAGAGGCTAATTCTCTTTGATATCATAGCTTCAGTCCAGAGTAAAATCGATTTACCTTACTGTTAAGATCTCAAATGAACTTTAGAGGATATATTTCCAATCTAGTGAAATTTTATTCGAATGAATCCAATGAGTCATCCTCCAACCTCAATTACAAGAATTGTTTTTCCATACTAATTCTAACTACCTAAGGAAAGTATTTCTTAAGAAACATACCATTGAATTCGTTCCAAAAAATATCATCAATCTCCTTACTGTTCCTGATATTTTTAACCATCAAACACCATAGATCTTCTTCTCCTTCAAAATGAAAAACAACCAGACTAACCATTTGATTATCTATACTACCCATGACATCAAGAATCGTTTTCAGTGATTTGATCCAACCTTCATCTTGAATGGGGTCAGATGATCCTATGAATGATGGGGGTTGTTTCCTTATTGAATGCTCAACTATATACTTGTTTCTCTGGGGTTGATCTAGTTGATCAAGTTCATGTATACGAACATTATCTATAGCCTGAGTCAACTACTCCATTACTGCAACAAACTATTTAGTTCCGATTCCAACCTTCTCGGGATGCTTATTTGGAAGGTTATTCTCTTTTGTATGTCTTCCCAGCATTGATGCCATGTTTCCTCTACAGAAAACCATTCAGAACAAACATATCTTAGACCAATAAACATGGTAATCTTTAAATTCTTTATCATTTCAACTGGAACATATTGGAAAAATCATTTATGGATATTCAATTAAAAAAATTATAACTCCTAAAGTTATCTAAAATCACCTCTAATTCCAACTATAAATCCCCAGCCTTAAACATTACATAATCTTGAATTAAGTTAATAATTCACATTGAGGAACGTTTTAGGTTTAGAGCACTAGAGAATTAGGTCATAACTTATACAAAACAACTTCTATATTACATGTAGACACTTCTACTTAGTATCCATTTTTTCATTATAAAACACTATTAAAAGAAAAGAAACATTTTAAGTTCCATGTTTTAAGCAGCATGACTTTTCCTTGATCTCATCCTTGACAATATTCCACTTTAATTCATATGAAAAAATTTAAAAAACATGGTATGATCATAAAAATATCAGTAAGGGATAGAAAAATAAGAAAAACTATTAGTTTTTCAAAACAACATGTAAACCATGAATACTTTATCATAAGTAATACTTTTCACCTTTATGAAGAAGTAAGTACTCTTCACTAAATAAAATATCATTGCTTACCCTTTTGTCACCAAAATTATATGATAAAACCCATGGAAAGAATCATATAGAATGTAATAGTTAAACATGGGACATAATGTAAAGACCAGTAAATTTCAAGGAATTTTGTTTAATTTCTTTGGGATTTTACGAGTACGTGGTTTCTGACGACACCTGATTTCGAGGCCCGGTGTGCCCGGAATCAATTTCCGAAGTTTATCTCGGGTACGTTCAGTGAACGAATGAGCGGGTTTTTCTAACTTTTGAACCGGTGCTTGGAATCGAAATCTGAGGGCACCGGTGAAACCGCGGCACCGGTAATTGCTTAAGAACACCTTTTTTAAAGGTGCGTTTTCTCGAGAGGAGTTGAAAAAAATGTGAAGAATAAAAATATAATTGTTTTAAAATTTTATTTTTGTTTCACCACTAGTGGTTTATGTGTTAAGGAAAATAAAGTAACTTCCCTCTGAGGAAGTTGGGGTGGGGCCCACACGATCCCCGACCTCCTTCAATTTCCCTAACACCCCATTAAACCCCTCCTCTAGCATTTATTCTGTAACTCATCCTCTCTCGCACATTAATTACATGTCAGCTCTCGCATTAAATTGACTAATTAAAGCTATTCAATTAATTTAATTAAGAGTTTGAATTTTGAATTTTGGTATTCATGGAATGGATTAATAAAATAAGGATGAACCTTATTTTTATTTGGGGTTGGTTTTGTTGTGTGGATATTTTGGGAGATTTTTCTTTAAGTTTGAAGAATGTGAAGAACGCCAAGGCTTCGATGAAGAACTTCGTCACCGCAAGGAGAGATCGATGAGCCGTCTCTTCTTCTCTCCATAGCCCGTGTGTAAAGACATTCCCTTCTTGGACGCACGTCGTTCTAACTTCCCTCCACGTCAAAGTAAGGGATATGCCTCTTCCTCCTCGGACATTCTCCATTGACGTATACAGAGCTTCATCTCGTGATGCTGTTAACCACGATGCTAGCTTCCACAAACTTCTTCGAGGTAGGGGTTGTTCATCGTTCATGAATTAATATTGTCATTCTTGGTTATTTCATTGCCTCTTGTTATCAAAATAACGGGAGGAGGTCAGACTACACAAACTCGGTCGAACCTACTCCCCATTTTGTTGTTGAATTACTCGTGTCTTGGAAACAGAGGCAACGCGGTGCTGTTGCACCGCACGGGAACAAGAGAACCACGGCGATGGAGCATGGTGCCGGTAAGGCCGAAGGAGGTCATGGCCAGAAGCGGGTCACGAAGGAGGAACGTGGCGTCGTCGTGCTGTGCCGGAACACAGAGGAGGGCCGCGACCGGGGCGGGCCGCGGTAGAGGGGAGCGGTGCCGTCACACCGCGCCGGACGGAAAGGAGCTGCGGCCTATGGTCGCGGTGGTTCGGGGAAGCGGCTAGCTAAGCCGGCCGCTGGAGCCAGCTGGAGCTGGGACACCACGAGTCCGGTTAAGGCCGGCCATAAATGGCCCGCCATTATTCAATCACGGGCGGCAGAGCCCCCCCCCCCCCCCCCCCCCGCGTCTGGTCAGCGCGTGGTCGCCCAGGTCGGACCGGCCACACCGGGCCGGACCGCCCGCACCAGGCCAGACAGCCCGTGCCGGGCTGGACCCCCCCCCCCCCCCCCCACGCACTAGGCCAGGCCGCGCCAGCCAGGCCGGGCCGCGCCCAACCGGGCCGGACCCGGACCCGGGTCGGGTCGACCCGGTTCGGGCCTACCCAGGGGGTTCTGGGTCGGGTCTGTCCGGGCCCAAACCCCCCTAAAATCGGACAGGTTCGTTCAAATGCCCGTAACATAGGCTACAGACCTCCGATCGATGCACTGTCAGTGGCGATGCGGTTCTTGGATCGAGACGGTCATTTTGGTATATTACACTCAAGGTTTCAGAGGACTTTGGGTACGGCCGGGTTGGTTCGAACATGAAACCAACCGGGCCCTCATAGTGGAAATGATTATAACTTGAACTCCGGACGTCCGATTGACATGTCATCGACTTTGTTGGATTCCTCTTAGTGAGAAAATTTTTTGTGCTTACTCCGCTCGAGGTTTGGATGCAGTTGGAGTATGGTGGTTTGGTTTTGACTTAAAAACCAACCGGGCCCCTGGGACGAAAAGGCCAATAACTCTCAGATCGGGCGTCTGATTGACGCGTCATCTGTCACGTTGAGTTCTTTTTTACGAGACGGATATTTGTGATACATCAACTCTGAACTTCGTGTCAGTTGATGTATCGACCCCCTTGGCTCGTGGAGCGGACCCTCTCGGGATCAAGCATGTTGTGTGCGGGAACCCTAGAGCTGGCTGCGACTGCGACGATGACGACGACTGTACTGGGATCCTTCGTGGGTTCGGCAGCGATGAAGACTGTACTGGGATCCTCCGTGGGTTCGGCAACGACGACGACCGTAATGAAATCCTCCATGGGTTCGATGGTGATGACTACTGTTCTTGTATCCTGTGTGGGTCCGGCAGTACTTGACTACTGTTCTTGTATCCTATGTGGGTCCGGCAGTATTTGACTCTGTACTTGTATCCTATGTGGGTCCGGCAGAGTAGCTGGTCTTGTATCCTTTGTGGGTCCGATAGCTTAGCTGGTCTTATATCCTTTGTGGGTCTGACAACATAGATGAATCAGTGGATACATCTAATCATCCCTATCATCTTATGAAAAAGTATACATGTGTGAGCTGAGTCTTGAATTTCAATATTTATCTTTGATATGATTGTTTTGCTATCCTATGTGGATTGGGTTGTGGTATCCTGTGTGGATTGGATTGTGTTATCCTGTGTGGACTAGATTGAACTTGGGCTCGGATGTTGGAGACGAACTGGAATTGATGGCTAAGGTATATGTATGGGCATATACCTAAGTAGAGTTGGTTGTTACTTTGTGATTTTATCTTTCCTTTGTGGTTTATCCTTCGTGGATTCTGGGAGACCTTTGGGGGTCTCAGGGTCCCTACTAAGTAGCGTATACTCACCCCTGCACGGGTTATGTCTGCACTATGTTGTGTTGGATGCAGATGACGGACAGTGCTGATCGAGGTAGGAGCTCGTGGAGCTGGATGGTACCTAGGGGTGGATCACTGGGCGAGACGTACACGGAGCGGACGGCTAGAGCCAAGGAGCTGAGGAGACTATCTGTACCCACCCTTCATGTGGGATTTCTAGAGGAGGGATTGGTGTTGTTGTTTTACTTTTCTACTACTGTACTCTCTTTTCAGTTGTACTTTACTTTCAGTTGGGTTTGTATACTGGCTCATTTACTTTACAGCACTTACTGTTGTACTCAGTTACTTAGTGTTTACTTCTGCTTTCATACTCTGTGGTGTTTTTTCTTACATAAAGGCAATTCCTTCCCTTATATAAGGATTTACGCCTTTGGTGCTAGTCGCCAGCCCTTGGCCTTTGGAAGGCGGGCTTGGGGTAGTCACAGCACGAGTCCCGAAGACGGGTCGTGAAAAATTGGTATCAGAGGAGTTCGGTTCTACCGCAGAACTCAGGACTCTAATCTTATTCTAGGTGAAGCAATAATGTTAAGGGTATTGAGTGTGGTTATCATTCCAGGGAGTCCATTGTTGGTGTGGCGGTTGACGTATCCATACACCAGGACCCTGACTTCTGATTTCCGACTTAGTGCATGGAAACATTGATTGCATGTGTGTTTCAAAAGATTTATTTGTGATTACTTGTGTCATCTCACCAGGTATACTTTATTGACCATGGCACACCTGTTTCTTTTCAGGATGGCCCCACAACGGCAGCCATCTAGGGTTCTGAGCTTTGTACGAGACGATAGCCCACTGAGTGATGAGGCCTCAGTGTAGGGCCCTATTACAGCGGAGGAACCGGTGGTACCTCTACCCATAGAGCCACCAATGCCACCAGCCCCAGCTGCTGAGAGTGCACGTTGCCTTAGTGCACTGTACAAGTTTCAGCATCATAGACCGCCCAGATTCCATGGGGAGATGGACCCTCAGGCAGTCGAGGATTGGATGGAGGCTGTATTTCGAGTTTTCATGTTAGTAGAGACACCAACTGACCTCATGGTGATCCTTGCAGTGAGTCTCCTGCACGCGGCATTAGGTAGATGGTGGAGAATGATGCTCCAGGTGCACGACGAGGCATCTCTCCTTTGGTCGGACTTCGAGAGCCTCTTTCGCTCGGAGTTCTTCCCAGTCACCCTTCGTGTGGTGCGCATTCAGGAGCTACTATAGCTTCGGCATGGCATCATGACAGTAGCCCAGTACTCAGGGAGATTTACCGATCTCTTGCACTATTCCACGGACATGGTACGGTTCCCATTCTTATGGGATCGGACCTTCAAGCTGGGACTGAGGCATTAGATTAGGGCCTCGATGATCTCCCTCAGTATTCCGAGATGGGCAGGAGTACTGGAGAGAGCCCTTCTCGTAGAGATATTTATTATTAAGCCTACACCAGTAGAGAGACCTACTGCAGGGCATCATGTAGCTGATTCTTCTGCAGATGGAAGTCGACGGATGTCACAGGGTTCCAAGCGGACCAGAACATCAGGCGGATGACCTCAGGATGCTGGCTCGGAGGTGCGGGGTGCACGCAGTATAGCCAGCCTTTCGAGGAACAAACAGTGCTATGTATGCGGCGGGCAGGGCCACATGGCTCATGACTGCCCGACCCGCCGAGCAGAGAAGCAGCAGACGGTTGAGGGACCACCCAGGAAGAGGCAGAGGTTTGACCGTGGTGGTCCGTAGGGAGCAGGAGGATGAGGCAGAGGAGCTATCTGAGTAGAAAGTGATGGGAGACGCTTTTAGGCTCTACCACCACCACCACCACGAGGTCCACCCCGACCACAGGGAGCTGGCGGGTAGAGGCAGGCTCAGCTTCAGGCAGCGGAGGCCTACGACCATGGCGCACCAGAGATGATTCGAGGTACTATCGATGTCTACTCTACCCTTGCTGCAGTTCTTATAGACATAGGATTGAGTCATTCTTCCATTTTCATTTCCTTTATTCGGAGCTCGGAGATTCCAACAGAGTCGTTGGCTCGATCCTTACTGCTAGAGACTCTTACGGGAGCAGACTCGACGATTATGCACTGGTGCCGGCAGTGTGAGCTTACTATAGGAGGTGAGAGCTTCGGCTGGGATCTTCTTGTAGCGGTGTCGAGGTCTTACGACGTCATCTTGGGCATGAATTGTTTATCTACAGTCCATGCTCAGATCAATTGTATTAGGCGCAAGGTGCAGTGTGTCCGCACCGATGGGAGCAGGTTTACTTTCACCGGAGAGAAGGGATCCTTCACAATGTAGGATGGACTCACGTAGAGGAGAGGACAACCAATCACTCATCAGTTGGATAGCCTTATCCTAGGAGTAGTAGATGTGCAGAGTCCGAGTTTTCCTGTAGTGGTGGATCAATATGCGGACGTTTTTCCTGACGACGTTCCAGGACAACCTCCTCGCAGAGAGGTAAACTTCTATATTGACCTGTACCCCAGGATAGCCCTGATATCTACTCCAGCATATCGGATGGCTCCTGCTAAGCTTCGAGAGCTATGGGTACAGCTGGAGGACTTGCAGGGCAAGGGATTCATCTGAACCAGTGTTTCACCCTGGGCTTCCCTTATTCTGTTTTCCAAGAAGGCGGACGGGAGCTTGCGACTTTGTGTTGGTTACCGTCGCCTGAACCAGGTGATCATGAGGAACAAGTATCCGCTACCGAGGATTTATGACCTCTTCGATCAGCTCAATGGGGAACGGTGGTTCTCAAAGATAGACCTAAGGTCAGGCTATCATCAGCTCAGAGTTTGAGACGAGGGTGTGCAGAAGACAGCCTTCAGATGTCGGTATGGCCACTATGAGTTCTTAGTTATGCCTTTAAGCGTAACCAACGCTCCAGAAGTGTTCGTGAGTCTCATGAACATGATCTTCCAGCCTTACCTCGATCGATTTGTCGTATTCTTCATCGATGACATATTGATATACTTGACCACTGAGGAGGATCACGCCTACCACTTGCGGGTTGTACTGGACATACTCCGAGAGCACCATCTTTATGGTAATCTCTCGAAGTGTCAGTTTTGGATACGTGAGGTCCACTTCTTGGGGCACGTCATCTTTGAGGGGGAGTTAAGGTGGATCCTGTGACGATCGAGGCAGTGCTAGCTTGGGAGCCACCCAGGAGCGCGATGGAGGTGCGGAGTTTCTATGGTCTGGCTGGGTACTACCGGAGATTTGTGCCAGACTTATCCAGAGTTTCAGCACCACTTTTAGCTTTGACGAAGAAGGGGAAACCCTTCGTGTGGACAGATAGATGTCAGCAGAGCTTCTGGGAGCTGAGACAGAGATTGACTAGCGCACCCATCTTGAGGCTACGGGAGGAGGGAGTAGGGTACGTACTCTACTGCGATGCATCCGGGACCGGACTCGGGTGTGTCCTGATGCAGGAGCGGGCAGTGATCTTCTATAGATCACGACAGTAGAGGTAGCATGAGTAGAACTACGCTACCCATGATATGGAGTTAGCAGCAGTGGTCTTTGCTCTGAAGATGTGGAGGCACTATCTGATGGGTGAGCGCTTTACAGTCTATTCTGACCACCAGAGTCTCAGGTACATATTCTCGTAGAAGGATCTGAACCTGAGACAGCAGCGATGGCTCGAGTTCCTCCAGTACTATGACTCTGAGATAGTCTATACTCCTGGAAAGGGGAACGTAGTAGCCGATGCTCTCATTAGGAGGACGGGCATTCAACTACTTGGAGAAGCGACAGAGCAGCTATCCGCTTTGCAGATATCCTTTGTGGATGGACATGGAGCAGTATTTCTTCAGTCACTCACAGTCACTCCTCCACTTCTTCAGTGGGTTTGAGAGGCACAGCGTGGAGACGTTGACTATGAGACGCCGCGTGCACAGATTTCCACAGGACAGGCACCTGAAGGTTTTTCTATAGGAGGATAGCATGTCGTCCTTTTCAGAGGACGTACCATGGTACCAGCTGCATTACAAGAGGAGGTTCTGAGAGAGTTTCACACTTCCCCTTTAGCGGTACATCCAGGGGTAGCTAAGATGTACCAGGATCTTAGATGATAGCACTGGTTTCCGAGTATGAATAAGGTTGTGGTAGAGTACGTTTCTCAGTGCCTCACCTTCGAGTAGGTAAAGGAGGAGCACCAGGTACCAGAAGGCTTGGTATATCCCTTAGAGGCCCCAGAGTTGAAGTGGGATGGGATATATATATGGATTTCATGACTGGACTTCCACGTACTTCCAGAGGTCACGACTCCATTTGGGTGATTGTCGAACGACTCACCAAGTCGGACCACTTCTTACCCATCAGAGAGTAGGGCTCAGTGGATAGCTTGGGATGCCTCTATGTTCAAGATATTGTACGTATTCATGGTTTTCCATCATCTATCATCTCCGATCGAGATTCTCTCTTTACTTCCCGACTTGGGAAGGTGTTTCAGGAGGCATTCCGGACGCAGCTACGTCTGACACCGCCTTTCACCCTCAGACAAATGGTCATACGGAGAGGACCATTCATACTCTTGAGGACATGCTCTGTGCATGTGTCCTTGACTTTCGTCGCATCTAGGAGGATCACTTACCCTTGGTGGAGTTTTCTTACAACAATAGCTACCACTCCACCATCGGGATGGCACCATACGAGGCATTATACATCCAACCTTGCAGGTCACCTCTGTGCTGGACAGACCCTGGGGAGTCAGCACTTGTGGGACCAGAGATGGTCTAGGCCATGACAGAAAAGGTCCAAGTAATCCAGGAGTGGATGAGGATAGATCATATCCGACATAAGTCTTATGCTGACAGGAGGCAGAGACCAATAGAGTTCGAGGATGGTGACCATGTTTTCTTGCGAGTATCACCTCGACGTGGATTACGGAGATTTGGTTGGGGCGGAAAGTTATATTCGCGCTTCATCAGACCATTCCAGGTTCTTAGAAAGATAGGCGAGGTGTCTTATTTCCTGGATCTACCACCTCAGTTACACTGGGTGCACGACTTCTTCCACGTATCTCAGCTGAGGAGATAAGTGCACGACCTGACGCATATCATCAACCATGGGGAGCTGGACACTGATGACGGGGCGACTTTTGCGGAGTTCCTAGTGGAGATCGAGGATCGACAAGAGAGGGTCCTACATGGGCAGTCGATTCCTCTTGTGCTCATCAGGTGGCAGCACGGGAACCTCTAGGAGAGCACTTGGGAGCGGGAGGCTCAGATGCATGCTCAGTACCCTCATTTGTTCCCCTAGTTTGTGAAGTAGCTTTATGGGGACGTAAATCCCTGAGGTGGGAGTAATATAGAGACCCGTAAATTTCAAGGAATATTTTTTAATTTCTTTTGGATTTAACAAATACGCAGTTTCTGAGGGCACCTGATTCTGAGGCCCAGTGTGCCCGGAATCAATTTCTAAAGTTTAGCTCAGGTACGTTCAGTGAACGAATGAGCGGGTTTTCTTAACATTTGAACAGGTGCTCGGAATCAAAATCTGAGGGCACCGGTGAAACCGCAGCACCGGTAATTGCTTAGGAATACCTTTTCTGACGGTGATTTTGCTCTGGAGGAGTTGTTAAAAATGTGAAGAATAAAAATATAATTGTTTTACAATTTTATTTTTATTTCACCACTAGTGGTTTAAGTGTTAAGGAAAATAAAGTAACTTCCATGTGAGGAAGTTGGGGTGGGGCTCACATGAGCCCCCACCTCCTTCAATTTCCCTAACACCCCATTAAACCCCCCTCTAGAATTTATTCTGTAAATCATCCTCTCTCCCTCATTAATTACATGTCAACTCTCACATTAAACTGATTAATTAATGCTATTCAATTAATTTAATTAAGAGTTTGAATTTCGAATTTTGGAATTCATGGCATGGGTTAATAAAATAAGGATGAACCTTATTTTTATTTGGGGTAGGTTTTGTTGTGTGGAGATTTTGGGAGAGTTTTCTCTAAGATTGAAGAACGCGAAGAACGACAAGTCTTCGATGAAGAACGTCGTCACCGCAAGGAGAGATCGACGAGCTGTCTCTTCTTCTCTCCGCAGCCCGTGTGTGACGACATTCCCTTCTTGGATGCACGTCGTTCTAACTTCTATCCACGTCAAAGGAAGGGAGATTTTGCTTCCTCCTTGGACGTTCTCCATCGACGTATATGGAGATTCATCCCATAACACTATTTTCTACGACGCTAGCTTCCGCGAACTTCTTTGAGGTAGGGGTTGTTCAACGTTCATGAATTAATATTTTCATTCTTGGTTATTTCTTAGCCGCGTGTTATCAAAATAATGGGAGGAGTTCGGACCGCATGAACTCGGTCGAACCTCCTCCCCTTTTTTTGTTGAATTACTCGTGGCTTGGAAACAGAGGTGACGTGGTACCGTTGCACCACGCGAGAACGAGAGAACCACAGCGATGGAGCGCGGGGCCGTCGCGCTGCACCGGTAATGCCGAAGGAGGCCACGGCCAGAAGCGGGCCGCGACAGAGGAACGTGGCGCCGTCGTGCCGCGCTGGAACACCAAGGAGGGCCATGACCAGGGCAGGCCGCGGTGTAGGGGAACGATGCCATCGCGTTGTGCCGGACGGGAAGGAGCCGCGACGGTTGGCGGAAGCGGCCGGCTGAGCCAGCCGCTGGAGCCAGCTGGAGGCGGGACCCCACGGGTCTTGCGGGTTCGGTTAAGGCCAGCTATAAATGGCCGGTAGTTTTCCAATCAATGGGGGAAGCACCCCCCCCCCCCCCCCCCCCCCCCGCGTCTGCTCAGCGCGCGGGCGCCCAGGCCGGATCAGCCACATCGGGTCGGACTGCCGGCGCCGGGCCGGACCACCCGCGATGGGCCGGACCCTCCGCACCGGGCCGGGCCGCACCGGCCGGGCCATGCCGCGCCAGCCAGGTCGCGCCGCACCCAACCCGGCCGGACCCTTACACGGGTCGGGTCGACCCGGTTCGGGCCGACCCTGGGGGTTCTGGTCCGGGTCGGTCCGGGCCCAAACCCCCCTAAAATTGGACAGGTTCGTTCAAATTCCCGTAACATGGGATACGAACCTCTGATCAATGCACCATCAGTGGCAATGCGATCCTTGGATCGAGACAGTCATTTTAGGTATATTAAACTCAATGTTTTGGAGGACTTTGGGTATGGCCGGGTTGGTTCGAACACGAAACCAAGCGGGCCCTTAGAGTGGAAACACTTATAACTTGAGCTCCGGATGTCTGATTGACGTGCCATCAACTTTGTTGGATTCCTATTAGTGAGAAGATTCTTTTTGCTTACTCTTCTCGAGGTTTGGAATCAGTTGAAGTACGGTTGGGTTGGTTTTGACTTAAAAACCAACCGGGCCCCTGGGATGAAAAAGCCAATAACTCTCAGACCGGGCATCCGATTGACGCGTTGTCTGTCGCATTGAGTTCCTTTTGACGAGACGAAACTTTGGGATACATCAACCCCGGACTTCGTGTCATTTGATGTATCGACCCCCTTGGATCATGGAGAGGACCCTCTCGGAATCGAGCATGCTGTGTGCGGGAACCCTAGAGCGGGCTGCGACTGCGACGATGACGACAACTGTACTGGGATCCTCTGTGGGTTCAGCAGCGCTGACGACTGTAATGGGATCCTTTGTGGGTTAGGCAGCGACGACGACTGTACTAAAATCCTCCATGGGTTCTATGGTGATGACTACTGCTCTTGTATCCTGTGTGGGTCTTGCAGTACTTGACTACTGTTCTTGTATCCTATGTGGGTCTGACAGTATTTGACTCTGTATTGTATCCTATGTGGGTCCGGCAGAGTTGCTGGTCTTCTATCCTTTGTGGGTCCGACAGTTTAGATGGTCTTGTATCCTGTGTGGGTCCGACAACTTAGATGAATTAGTGGCTACATCTGATCATCTCTATCATCTTATGAAGAAGTATACCTGTGTGAGTTGATTCTTGACTTTCAATATTTATCTCCGATATGATTGTTTTGCTATCCTATGTGGATTGGGTTGTGTTATCCTGTGTGGATTGGATTGTGCTATATTATGTGGACTAGATCGAACTTGGGCTCGGATGTTGGATCCGAACTAGAATTGATGACTTAGTTATATGTATGGGCATATACCTAAGTAGGGTTGGTTGTTACTTCGTGATTGTATCTTTCCTTTGTGGTTTATCCTTCGTGGATTCTGGGAGACCTTCGGGGGTCTCAGGGTCCCTACTGAGTAGCGTATACCCACCCATGCACGGGCTATGTCCACACTACGTTGTGTTGGATGCAGACGAAGGACAGCGCTGATCGAGGTAGGAGCTCGTGGAGCTGGACGGTACTTGGGGGTGGATCACTAGGTGAGACGTACACGGAGCGGAAGGCTGGAGCCGAGGAGCTGAGGAGACTATCTATACCCACCCTTCAGGTGGGATTTCTAGAGGACGGCTTAGTGTTGCTGATTTACCTTTCTGCTATTGTACTCTCTTTTCAGTTATACTTTACTTTCATTTGGGTTTGTATACTGGCACATTTACTTTCTAGCACTTAATTTTGTACTCAGTTTCTTAGTGTTTACTACTTCTTGCATACTATATGGTGTTTGTTTTCTTACATAAAGGCAATGCCTTCCCTTATATTAGGATTGACGCCTTTCGTGCTAGTCACCAACCCCTGGCCTATGAAAGGCGGGCTTGGGGTGGTCACGGTACGGGTCCCGAGGACGGGTCGTGACAAATTGGTATCAGAGGAGTTTATTTACACCGCAGAACTCAGGACTCTAATCTTATTCTATGTGAAAAAATAATGTTAAGGGTATTGAGTGTGGTTATCATTCCAGGGAGTCCAGTGTTGGTGTGGAGGCCGACGTATCCATACACCAGGACCCTGACTTCTGATTTCTGAATCAGTGCACGAAAACATTGATTGTATGTGTGTTTCAAAAGTTTTCTTTGTGATTACTTTTGTGAGCTCACCAGGTATATTGTATTTACCATGGCCCACCTGTTTCTTTTCAGGATGGCCCCACTATGGCAGCCATCTAGGGTTCTGAGCTTTGTACGAGACTACAGCCCACCGAGCGACGAGGCCTCAGTGTAGGGCCATATTACAGCGGAGGCACCGACGATACCTCTACCCGCCGAGCCACCGATGCCACAAGCCCCATCCGCTGAGAGTTCACGTCTCCTTAGTGAACTGCACAAGTTTCAGCGTCAGAGACAACCCAGATTCTACAGGGAGATGGACCCTCAGGCAGCATAGGATTTGCTGGAGGCTGTAGTTCGAGTTTTCAGGTTAGTAGGGACACCAGCTGACCTCATGGTGATCCTTGCAGTGAGTCTGCTGCACGTGGCAGCAGGTAGATGGTGGAGCCTGATGCTCCAGGTGCACGACGAGGCATCTCTCCTTTGGTCGGACTTCGAGAGCCTCTTTCACTCGGAGTTCATCCCAGCCACCCTCCGTGTGGTGCGCATTCAGGAGCTTCTACAGCTGCGGCAGGGCATCATGACGGTAGCCCAGTACTCGGCGAGATTTACCGATCTCTCGCGCTATTCCACGAACATGGTACATGACCCATTCTTCTAGGCCTGGACCTTCGAGCAGGGACTGAGGCATGAGATCAGGGCCTTGATTATCCCCCTCAGTATTCCAACACAGGTAGGAGTACTGGAGCGATCCCTTCTCATAGAGAGATTTCTTGCTGAGCCTACACCAGTAGTGAGACCTACCGCAGGGCAGCATGTAGCTGAGTCTTCTGTAGCTGGCAGTCGACGGATGTCACAGGGGTCCAACTAGACCATAACATCAGGAGGACGACCTCAAGATTCTGGATCGGAGGTGCGGGGCGCACACAGTAGGCCAGCCTTTCGAGGAGCATACAGTGCTATGAATGCGGCGGACAGGGCCACATGGCTCGTGACTGCCCGACCTACCATGCAGAGGAGCAACAGACGGTTGATGGACCACCCAATAAGAGGCAGAGGTTCGACCATGGTGGTTCGCAGGGAGCAGGAGGATGAGGAAGAGGATCTGGCCGAGCAGCAGGTGGTGGGCGACGCTTTGAGGCTCTACCACCACCTCCACCAGGAGGTCCACCCTAACCACAGGGAGCTGGCGGGCAGAGGTAGACTCAGCTTCAGGCAGTGGAGACCTGTGACCAGGGTGCACCAGATATGATTCAAGTTACTATCTGTGTCTACTTCACCCTTACTGCAGTTCTTATAGACACAGGGGCGAGTCATTCTTTCATTGTCACAGCCCTTGTTCGGATCTCGGAGATTCTGACGGAGCCGTTGGCTCGATCCTTATGGCTAGAGACTCCTATGGGAGCAGACTCGACGATTACGCACCGGTGCCGACAGTGTGAGCTTACTCTAGGAGGTGAGATCTTCAGCTGGGATCTTCTTGTAGTGGAGTAGAGGCCTTACGACGTCATCTTGGGCATGAATTGGTTATCTATAGTCCATGCTCAGATCCACTTTATTAGGCACAAGGTGCGGTGTGTCTGCACTGATGGGAGCAGGTTCACCTTCACCGAGGGGAATGGAGCCTTCGCAGCACAGGATGGACGCATGCAGAGGAGAGGACATCTGATCACTCATCAGTTGGCTAGACTCATCCTAGGAGCAATTGACGTGCGGAGTCCGCATTTTCCTGTAGTGGTGGATCAGTATGCAGAATTTTTTCCTGACAACATTCCAGGACTACCTCCTCGCAGAGAGGTAGAAATCTATATTGACATGTACCCTGGGATAGTCCCGATATCTACTCCAGCATATCGGATGGCTCCCGCTGATCTTCGAGAGCTACGGGTACAACTGGAGGACTTACAGGGCAAGGGATTCATCAGACCCAGTGTTTCACCCTAGGCTTCCCCGATTCTGTTCGCCAAGAAGACGGACGGGAGCTTGCGACTGTGTGTCGATTACCTTCATCTGAACCAGGTGACTGTGAGGAACAAGTATCCACTACCAAGGATTGAAGGCCTCTTCGATCAGCTCAAGGGGTCACGGTGGTTCTCGAAGATAGACCTCATGTCAGGCTATCATCAGCTCAGAGTTCGAGACGAGGATGTGCAGAAGACATCCTTCAGATGTCGGTATGGCCACTATGAGTTCTTGGTTATGCCTTTCGACGTAACCAACACTCCAGCAGTGTTCATGAGTCTCATGAATAGGATCTTCCATCCTTACCTCGATCGATTTGTTGTAGTCTTCATCGATGGCATATTGATATACTCGACCACTTAGGAGGAGCACGCCTACCACTTGCGGGATGTACTGGACACACTCTGAGAGCACCATATTTATGGTAAGCTCTCGAAGTGTCAGTTCTGGATACGTGAGGTCCACTTCTTGGGGCAGGTCATCTCTAAGAAGGAGTTGCGGTGGATCCTGCGATGATCGAGGCAGTGATAGCTTGAGAGCCACCCAGGAGCACGATGGAGGTACGAAGTTTCTTAGGTCTGGATGGGTACTACCTGAGATTTGTGCTAGACTTCTCCAGAGTTGCAGCACCACTTTCAGCATTGAAGAATAAGGGGAAACCCTTCGTGTGGATAGATAGATGTCAGCAGAGCTTCCAGTAGCTGAGACAGAGATTGACTAGCACACCCCTTTTGAGGCTACCAGAGGAGGGAGTAGGGTACATAGTCTACTGCGATGCATCAGGGACCAGACTCGGGTGTGTCCTGATGCAAGAGCAGGTAGTGATCGCCTATGGATCATGATAGTTGAGGCATCATGAGAATAACTATGCTACCCATGACTTGGAGTTAGTAGTAGTGATCTTCGCTCTAAAGATGCGGTGACACTATCTGATGGGCGAGCGCTTTACAGTATATTCTAAACACCAGAGTCTCAGGTGCATATTCTCGCAGAAGGACCTAAACCTGAGACAGTGGCGATGGCTCGAGTTCCTCCAGGACTATGACTTTGAGATAGTCTATACTCCTGGAAATGGGAACGTAGTAGCTGATTCTCTCAGCAGGAGGATGGGCATTCAGCTACTTGGAGAAGCGACAGAGTAGCTAGCCGCTTTGTAGATATCCTTCGTGGATAGAGATGGAGCAGCCTTTCTTCGGTCACTCACAGTCACTCCTCCACTTCTTCAAAAGGTTAGAGAGGCACAACATGGGGATGTTGAATGTGAGACGTGGCATGCACAGATTTCCACAGGACAGGCACCTGATGGTTTTTCTATAGTAGGAGAGTATGTCATCCTTTTTAGAGGACGTATCATGGTACCAGCTGCATTATAGGAGGAGTTGTTGAGAGAGTTTCACAGTTTCCATTTATCGGTACATCCAGGGGTAGCTAAGATGTACCAGGATCTCAGACGACAACACTGGTGGCCGGGTATGAAAAAGGTTGTGGAAGAGTTCGTTTCTCAGAGCCTCTCCAGCCAGTAGGTGAAGGTGGAGCACCAGGTACCCGTAGGATTGGTACAGCCCTTGGAGGTCCCAGAGTGGAAGTGGGACGGGATATCTATGGATTTCATGACTGGACTTCCACATACTTCTAGAGGTCACGACTCCATTTGGGAGATTTTCGACCGACTCACCAAATTGGCCCACTTCTTACCCATCACAGGGCAGGGATCAGTGGAGAGCTTGGGACGCCTCTACATTCGGGAGATCGTACGGCTTCATGGTGTGGCATCATCTATCGTCTCCGATCGAGATGCTCGCTTTACTTCCCTGGTTTGGAAGGGGTTGCAAGAGGCATTCTGGACACAACTACGTCTAAGAACCGCCTTTCACCCTCAGAAGGATGGTCAGACGGAGAGGACCATTCGGACTCTCGAGGACATGCTCCATTCATCTGTCCTCAACTTTGGTCGTAGCAAGGAGGATCACCTACCCTTGGTGGAGTTTGCGTAAAACAACAGCTACCACTCCACCATCGGGATGGAACCATACGAGGCATTGTAGGGCCGACCTTGCAGGTCACCTCTGTGATGGACAGACCCTGGGGAGTCAGCACTTGTGGGACTAGAGATGGTCTAGGCCATGACAGAAAAGGTACAGGTCATCCAGGAGAGGATGAGGACATCTCAGAGCCGACAGAAGTCTTATGCTGACAGGAGGTGGAGACCACTCGAGTTTGAGGATTGTGACCACATTTTCTTGCGAGTCTCACCTCGATGTGGATTACGGAGATCTGGCTGGGGCGACAAGTTATCTTTGCGCTTCATCGAACCATTACAGGTTCTCAGTAGGATAGGCGAGGTGGCTTATCGCCTGGCTCTACCACTTCAGTTTCACCGGGTGCACGACGTCTTCCACGTATCTCAGCTGAGGAGATACGTTCATGACCTAACACATATCATCGACCATGGAGAGCTGGACATTGATGACGGGGTGACTTTTGCAGAGTTCCCAGTGGAGATCAATAATCGACAGGATCGGGTCCCATGTGGGCGGTCGATTCCTATTGTGCGCATCAGGTGGAAGCATGGGAACCTCCAGGAGAGCACTTGGGAGCGGGGGGCTCAGATGTGTGCTCAGTACCCTCATTTGTTCCCCTAGTTTGTGATATAGCTTTATAGGGACGTAAAGCCCTAAGGTGGGAGTAATTTAAACACCCTTAAATTTCAAGGAATTTTTTTTAATTTCTTTGGGATTTTACAAGTACGCAGTTTCTGACGGCACCTGATTCTGAGGCCCGGTGTGGAATCAATTTCCGAAGTTTAGCTCGGGTACGTTCAGTGAACGAATGAGTGGGTTTTCCAAACATTTGAACCGGTGATCGAAATCGAAATCCAAGGGCACCGGTGAAACCGCAATACCAGTAATTGCTTAGGAACACCTTTTCTGAAGGTGCGTTTTCTCGGGAGGAGTTGTTAAAAATGTGAAGAATAAAAATATAATTGTTTTACAATATTATTCTTATTTCACCACTAGTGGTTTAAGTGTTATGGAAAATAAAGTAACTTCCATGTGAGGAAGTTGGGGTGGGGCCCACATGATCCCCCACCTCCTTCAATTTCCCTAACACCCCATTAAACCCCCCTCTAGCATTTATTCTGTAACTCATCCTCTCTCCCTCATTAATTACATGTCAAATCTCACATTAAATTGATTAATTAAAGCTACTCAATTAATTTAATTAAGAGTTTGAATTTGGAATTTTGGAATTCATGGCCTGGGTTAATAAAATAAGGATGAACCTTATTTTTATTTGGGGTTGGTTTTATTGTGTGGAGATTTTGGAAGAGTTTTCTCTATGTTTGAAGAACGCGAAGAACGCCAAGGATTCGACGAAGAACGCCATCACCGCAAGGAGAGATCGATGAGCCGTCTCTTCGTCTCTCCACAGCCCGTGTGTGACGAGGTTCCCTTCTTGGATGCACATCGTTCTGACTTCTCTCCACGTCAAAGGATGGGAGACGTTGCTTCCTCCTCGGATGTTCTCCATCGACGTATACGGAGCTTCATCCTGCGACTATGTTTTCCGCAATGCTAGATTTCGCGAACTTCTTTGAGGTAGGGGTTTTTCATCATTCATGAATTAATATTGCCATTCTTGGTTATTTCTTAGCTGCCTGTTATCAAAATAACGGGAGGAGGTTGGACCGCACGAACTTGGTCGAACCACCTCCCATTTTTGTTGTTGAATTACTCGTGACTTGGAAATGGAGGTGACGTGGTGTCATTGCACTGTGCGGGAACGAGAGAACTACGGTGAAGGAGTGTGGCGCCATCGCGCTGCGCCGGTGAGGTGGAAGGAGGCCCCTGCCAGAAGCGGCCGGCGGCGGAGGAACGCAGTGCCGTTGTAGAGACCCTAAGCTTAACGTACATGAACATTACATTACTTTTGTGGAATACTTAGTACATAACAAAAAATACACACACAAGGATCGTAATAGTTTAGTGTCTTTGGAAACTCGGAACGTAATCTTCTAATCGTGGTGAAAGATCTCCAATATCTCTGATAAATATCTTCCCCTTTTTTTACCTAAAACCTTTCTTTATATCCTGGGGAAAAGAAAACATAAAAGGGTGAGCTCAAATGCTCAGTAAGGGTAAACAAAAGAAATAAATCTCATCGTATACACAAGCACATAACTTTTGGAAATCTTAACCTGCAAAAGAGATCATAATTTCATAACATGGGATAAATCATTGCAGTGAAATGTAATCACAATAATCATAACGTAAAACATGAAAATTTGTGCCATACACACATAATCATAGAGAATCTTTTTTTGTTAGTCAAGACTCATTGCCAAGACTATCTTAGTGGACAAAGTCCCTTTCTGAACCGAGTCACCCTCGTTCCAGTCCTGTTTCACTGAACCGGTATAACCTACCGTTCCAGCCCTGTCTATCTCATGAGATATAAAGTCTTTACCCAATGTATTGGAGGGAGATATAGGTCCCACCCATCTCATAATGATACCATTCTTATGTGTGCCACAAAATCATAAATCATACATCATTTCATAACCCATGTAATAAAAATGGGAATCTTAAACATCATGACATCATAAAACAATTCATATACAATAAAGGAATTCATAAAAATAATTCCATCACAACATAATCAAAACAATGTAATAATAGGGATAAAAATAGAACCCTTTATTATCTTAGATGGAAAATAATTTTCATAAAACACTTGTACTCCATTCTTGAGGAAAATATCCTTTCTACTTAAAAAACATTTTTCCATTCTTAACATGTCATAGAATTTTAAACTAAAAGAAGTTGAATAAAAATAAACTTGAAAACTTTTAAGGGAAGTTTCTTGGAAATAATTTTTTTTAAAATACATTCATGCCTTATAAGATAAAAGAAAACATTCTTCTCGTACTTTTGTCTGAAAAGTCAAAAAGTACCTCATATGAAAAACGAAAAAAGATTCCTTTCATATCTTTTACTAAAAACTCACCGAAGGGTAAAGTTGGATTTAAAAAATTGTAGGTGGATGTAAATAACATTAAATATTTAGGAAACATGTATTTGGATGATAAAATATACCCCAGTAAATTTCAAAGTACAAACAATCTCAGATAAAAATGAGATTGTGATATTTCCCTTACCTTAGGTCCGACTTGCTTTGTAAGTGTCCGAACCTCCTGTATAATGATTTAAATCATGTTATTGACTTATTCCAGAATCATATTCATTGTTATTATATCATATATGGTCCACTTATGACTTTATATTACCCGTTCCTTTGTAAATTCATGTTAAAGTAGCGTTTTGGGAAAAATCGTCTCATTTGTCGTTCGTGTTTTTAACTTGTAATTATTAATATGATTACTTGGATCATGATTACTTATATCCAGAATGTAAAACATGATTTATATATAATATATATTCAGAATGTATATATATATATATATATATAATATATCGATAAATGGAATGAAATACACCATTCATGGAGACGGTAGTCCGTACGTACGCATGAACGCTGTTTTCGTTTCCTTATTGAAGTGAATGGAATTAAGTAGATGACATACATATAAATTTACATAAATACAGTATCATTATTATGTCATATATTTCATTAGTACTTATTATATATACTTTATAATCATTCATGAATGGTTAATCCTTGAGAATGAATCTCATCGCGTCGTGGAGACGGTAGTCCGTACGTACGCACGAGCGATGATATCATTCCCATGGTCATGAAATTGTGTTGAAGTGTATGTATACTATTTCACTATCAATATCACTTTATAATAATCATATATAGTTACTCATTACACCATTATACCCATCCTATTAAGGTGGTGGTGGAAAATAGATTACACCACGGCGTGGAGACGGTATTCCGTACGTACGCACGCGCGGTGATTTCATTTTTCCGTAGGATGGATAGAAGGTGAATTAGGGTTGTTTAATATTTATAATAACATATAAGTATGTAAGTAATACTTATGTTATTACTTTGTCATGAAACAACTAAAGAAGAAGAAGTTGAAGAAGCAATAAATTGAAAAGATCGGTAATGGATATTACCTCTTATTTGAAACGCCTCTTTGAATCCTCCACTTAGGGAACTAAGATTGGTCTTTGAAGAAGACCAGGACCTCTAGGATTATTCTAGGGAAGTGGAGAAGGGATTTTGTCAGGGGTTGGCCGAGATTTAGTGCTCAAATTGGTGTGAGGAGGAGGGGGAGGAGGTGTCCTTTTATAAGGGAGGAGAGGGGCACCTTAGGAATATCTCAAAATATTATTTTATATTAAAGTCAAAATCAGTTTATAATGGTTACAAAGGGTCTTATTTCGAAGCTAAAGTGGGGATGGGTAGAAATCCTATCAACCAATAGGATTTAGACAAGTTTAGGTTATTATTTTAACCTTATCAATTAGATTTAACTCTAAGTTAAATAATTTAACTTTTACCGTGTCTTTTTGTTTTCTTACACTATATGGTTAATACACTTACTATAACATGCCAAACGAACCCCAAATTGTTTATTATTAATATATATATCCTTATCTAAGTCATTTGGCGAACCTTAGATTTTTATGAATAAAATAACAATTAATAATATAATATTTGATTTAAAAACTATTTTGTGCCAATTTTGACACTATTTGATATATGATTTTTGTGAAAGTCATAATAGAATTATATGTTAGCACCAAGTTGATTAAATCAATAATAATATATCATAGTAACCTAGGAAATTAGTTTAATTCATAAAAAGGCTCAAATTACATTTATTTTGGTGTTTATAACATCAATTATGTCAATATTTCATTAATAAGATAATTGTTGCATCATCATTGTGTCATAAATAAATTAAATTATTTAATGTCTAAAAATTACAAATAAAATACCATTATATATAAAATATTTTTAGCTTTCTAATGAATATTTATAGTCGAATTTATCTTATGTATAACCCCATATTAAAAATTATTTACTTATTAAACTTTGATTTTATCTATTTTAACTATTCATTAAATAAAATAATATTAAATGTCATAATCTAATCCAAGTGGACCTAAATGGTCATATTATATTCATAAGGTTGTTTTTGGTCGAATTATACTTATCCAATAGAATTAGGACATGTGTTAGGGTAATAGTAATATCATATTTACCCTTAGTTACCCTATTTACTATTAACCGCGGTAAAAAAAGTAAAAAGTTACTATTCACCAAAAAATTATTTTTATCTCATTGAAACACATTTTACTAACTGATATCAACCGTGTCTGTCGGAGTTTCGAAATTCCATTCACAGAAGCGGTAAAATTAAGTTTTATGCAAAATTCAGTTTTTAACCTACCACTTAGTGGTTTCACTATTCATCAAAAATTGAAGTTTTTCAGAAAAATGACAAAATTTCACCCTAAGCTATAATTGATATTCCGAATTCAAAAATGATTTCTATTTTAAAAAATTCCCAACAAATAAGTTGCATTAATTAATTTCCACTGTCACAACAAATAGCGTGTTTTTAAGAGATAATAACTATCAAAAGATTGACACTTGTTTATAACTGGTTTAAATGTGAAATTACATCCAATGACCAACATTGTATTAAATTGTAAAAATATATTCTAAATATACATTAAAACCACTCAAATTAATAATTTATCACTATTAATTATTTTGATTAAAAAGGTTGTTTTTAATTAAAATTTAGTAATTTTCACTATTCATCAGAATATGAAAGTTATCCGAAAAGTACCAAAATTTCCCCTTAGGCTAAATTCGATACTCCGAATCAATAAATGAAGTCCATTTTGAAAAATAAAATTTACAAAATTTCAAAAAGTGGTTATTACTATTCATAACGACTAGTTTTAATAATATCTTAATAGCATATCGTTGTTTAGAGAAACTTGGTGTTGCGTACAACACACGCTATCGTGAAAGGTCACGATTGCGTGTAATTCAAGCCAGGTTAGAGATGTGTGTTGTGAAAGCTCCTTTTGGTGTAGCGTATAACACAAGACATTAATGAAATTAAAAATAATATTTTTCCTAAAATCTCGGGGTGTTACATTCTACCCCCCTTAAAATGAATTTCTCCCTCGAAATTCGTCGGGGTTATAAATGGTTTACTATTCAAAAGTTTCTTTAATCGAAACCCACATCGTAAAAAGGAATACCAAAACCAATCTTTAAAAACAAAAGTATGAAACGTAACGGTTACCCAAATAAACTAATCACTGGGTTTCCACATAGGTGAAAATATGGATATGGAAGAGAAATCTAACCAACTTGTTCTGATGGAGTGTGGTAGAGAACATGGCTATGGAAAAGCTAGCAATCACAAATCCATAAATTTGTGACGATCTAAGGTACCATCTGATTAATCAGATATAAGAGCACTAGGACAACATTTTTGGTTTTCAAGATCATTTCCCTAAAGTTGATGAAATTGGAATTAGAAGAAATACTATCGTGATTTTGGTATAGTCTCACTGTTTGTCGTTCTTTGGACAATTTCTACTTCATCTATTAAAGAAATGAAGTTGAATTTGTCATTCGTGATGTGTTAGCAGATCATGTGATAGAATGATGGGTCATTCCATCTGTCTCAAAAGGTTAGAAAAGTTATCAAAAAAAATACATAAGTCCATCTATAGTGATATTTATGATATATGGTTCCTAAAATGAACTTATACTTCATATATCATACTTCTTAATATAATAAAAACTAGTTTCTACTAAACAGGGACTTCCTGTAGGCCAGTGGTAGGCGATAAAGGCCAGTCGCACTTCGGTTGTAGGTTCGATTCCCACAGCCTTGTCCGACGCGATGGGCGGTCGCTCGTCCAGTGGGTTTTCCTTTTTCTAAAACTATATTACTATAACATCCAATCAATAATATCGAAAAAACCTCTATCCTTAAACAATACAAACTTATGTCCAACAATCCTTAGGCTTATCCATAATACTTCAGTCCACTCTCATAATATAGTGAAAACGATTACCATATATTTAATATCATCGTTGATCCCCATATATCATAAGATATGTCTTGTTGGTCACATTCTAAACATTCAAAGGCCTTAATCATGTATTCTCTTGAATACCCATTGAACCTTATTGAAAACATGAATGCAGTTAAACGTTAACACTTTCCACATACCAAAATCCTCAAAATTCTATATACTCAAACCATGATATCACTTAGTCCTTATATCAATCATGAGCTCATGAATACTGTTAAACATTTAATTTTCTTCTTATCCCTTCACTATGCACATATCATCTAAATTCCAAAAATATCTGAATAACCTTTCATGGATAGTGGTACCATTAATCATACACTTTCATAACTCAAGGAAAGACAACAGTTTAACAATCCTTAGATGTCTCTTTATTCCATAGTACCATGAGATTTCTTATACAATATTACACATGATAAACATGTAAGCATTCCACTACATTCTTAAACCATTGACCGAGCTTCAACAATTATTTCATCTCACATATCATTTGTAGTCTCTTCATCATCATCAACATAAATACTTCTCATATGACCATACTGATTCCCTTCATGAGACTTTCCCTTAGGTAATTGGTTTGCATAATGCCCGTACTTTCCACATTTAAAACATTTAACGATTGTTGATGTCGTAGCAATACCATTATCCTCATCCATGGTGTTAACTGAACCTTTTCCTTTGCACTTACTTGCTTTGTTTCCTTCTTTTCCACACCCAAAGCATCTTCCAGTTCCTTTGAAACATTCTCCTTGATGCCTCTTCCCACATGATTTACATAGGGGAAATTGAACTTTCTTTCCTCTATGATCATCATGAAACTCCATCTTTCTCTTATTAGCCGAGTCAGGAAACTTACCAAATTTTACTTTATTGATCATATTATGAGATTGCTGATTCAGCATAATAATGATGTTTGGACTTCCAAATCCCATTTCATTATGAAGAATATCATTCCATTGTCCATCATATTCTCCATTATCGTGAATCATTTTGTTTCCATCCATTTTCTAAAACCCAAAAAGAATAGTGTGAGAGGCAAAAATCATGATAGGGGAAACCAACATAATAAATGGGGAGTACCTTCAATATCTAACATCTTAGGTTTAATTATATGATCGTTAAGGTAATTCTAGTACTATAACCTATACGTATACTTAACCTTAGGGACATCCCTTGACATACCTTAGAAATATCTCTAGGGATCTCACTAACGTTTTCGCATCCTAGTTTCCAAAGGTTGACTAAACCTTTCCTCTGATACCAACTGTAGAGACCCTAAGCTTAACATACATGAACATTACATTACTTTTGCAGAATAATTAATACATAACAAAAAATACACACACAAGGATCGTAATAGTTTAGTGTCTTTGGAAACTCAGAATGTAATCTTCTAATTGTGGTGAAAGATCTCCAATATCTCCCATAAAGATCTTCCCTTTTTTTACCTAAAACCTTTCTTTATATCCTGGGGAAAAGAAAACATAAAAGGGTGAGCTCAAATGCTCAGTAAGGGTAAACAAAAGAAATAAATCTCATCGTATACACAAGCACATAACTTTTGGAAATCTTAACCTGCAAAAGAGATCATAATTTCATAACATGGGATAAATCATGGCAGTGAAATGTAATCACAATAATCATAACATAAAACATGAAACTTTGTGGCATACACACATAATCATAGAGAATCTTTTCTTGTTAGTCAAGAATCATTTCCAAGACTATCTTAGTGGACAAAATCCCTTTCTAAACCGAGTCACCCTCATTCCAGTCCTGTTTCACTAAACCGGTATAACCTACCGTTCCAGCCCTGCCTATCTCATGAGATATAAAATCTTTACCCAATGCATTGGAGGTAGATATAGGTCCCACCCATCTCATAATGATACCATTCTTATGTGTTCCACAAAATCATAAATCATACATCATTGCATAACCCATGTAATAAAAATGGGAATCTTAAACATCATGACATCATAAAACAATTCATATACAATAAAGGAATTCATAAAAATAATTCCATCACAACATAATCAAAAAAATGTAATAATAGGGATAAAAATTGAACCCTTTATTATCTTAGATGGAAAATAATTTTCATAAAACACTTGAACTCCATTCTTGAGGAAAATATCCTTTCTACTTCAAAAACAATTTTTCCTTTCTTAACATGTCATAGAATTTTAAACTAAAAGAAGTTGAATAAAAATAAACATGAAAACATGTAAGGTAATATTCTTGGAAATAATTTTTTTTTAAAATCCATTCATGCCTTATAAGTTAAAAGAAAACATTCTTCTCGTACTTTTGTTGGAAAAGTCAAAAATACCTCGTATGAAAAACGACAAAAGATTCCTTTTATATTTTTTACTAAAAACTCACCGAAGGGTAAAATTGGATTTAAACAATTGTAGGTGGATGTAAATAACATTACATATTGAGGAAACATGTATGTGTATGATAAAATATACCCTAGTAAATTTCAAAGTACAAACAATCTCAGATAAAAATGAGATTGTGATATTTCCCTTACCTTAGGTCTGACTTGCTTTGTAAGTGTCTGAACCTCCTGTATAATGATTTAAATCATTTTATTGACTTATTACAGAATCATATTCATTGTTATTATATCATATATGGTCCACTTATGACTTTATATTACCCGTTCTTTTGTAAATTCATGTTAATGTAGTGTTTTGGGTAAAATCGTCTCATTTGTCGTTCGTGTTTTTAACTTGTAATTATTAATATGATTACTTGGATCATGATTACTTATATCCAGAATGTAAAACATGATTTATATATAATATATATTCAGAATGTATATATATATATATATAATATATCAATAAATGGAATGAAATACATCGTTCATGGAGACGGTAGTCTGTACGTACGCATGAACGCTGTTTTCGTTTCCTTATTGAAGTGAAGGGAATTAAGTAGATGACATACATAGAAATTTACATAAACCCAGTATCATTATTATGTCATATATTTCATTATTACTTATTATATATACTTTATAATCATTCATGAATGGTTAATCATTGAGAACGAATCTCATCGCGTCGTGGAGACGGTAGTCCGTACGAACGCACGAGCGATGATATCGTTCCCATGGTTGTGGAATTGTGTTGAAGTGTATGTAGACTATTTCAGTATCAATATCACTTTATAATAATCATATATAGTTACTCATTACACCATTATACCCATCCTATTAAGGTGTTGGTGGAAAATAGATTACACCACGGCGTGGAGACGGTATTTCGTACGTACGCACGCGCAGTGATTTCATTTTTCCGTAGGATGGATAGAAGGTGAATTAGGGTTGTTTCATATTTATAATAACATATCAGTAATTAAGTAATACTGATGTTATTACTTTGTCATGAAACAACTAAATAAGAAGAAGTTGAAGAAGAAAGAAATTGAAAAGATCGGTAATGGATATTACCTCTTCTTTGAAACGGCTCTTTGAATCCTCCACTTAGGGAACTAAGATTGGTCTTTGAAGAATACCAGGACCTCTAGGATTATTCTAGGGAAGTGGATAAGGGATTTTTTCAGGGTTTTTCAGAGCTTGAGTGCTCAAATTGGTGTGAGGAGGAGGGGGAGGAGGTGTCCTTTTATAAGGGAGGAGAGGGGCACCTTAGGAATATCTCAAAATATTATTTTATATTAAAGTCAAAATCAGTTTATAATGGTTCCAAAGGGTCTTATTTCGAAGCTAAAGTGGGGATGGGTCGCAATCCTATCAACCAATAGGATTTAGACAAGTTTAGGTTATTATTTTAACCTTATCAATTAGATTTAACTCTAAGTTAAATAATTTAACTTTTACCGTGTCTTTTTGTTTTCTTACACTATATGGTTAATACACTTACTATAACATGCCAAACGAACCCCAAATTGTTTATTATTAATATATATATCCTTATCTAAGTCATGTGGCCGAACCTTAGATTTTTATGAATAAAATAACAATTAATAATATAATATTTGATTTAAAAACTATTTTGTGTCAATTTTGACACTATTTGACATATGATTTTTGTGAAAGTCATAACAGAATTATATGTTCGAACCAAGTTGATTAAATCAATAATAATATACCATAGTAACCTAGAAAATTATTGGAATTCATAAAAAGTCTCATATTACATTTATTTTGGTGTTTATAACATCAATTATGTCAATATTTCATTAATAAGATAATTACTGCATCATCATTGTGTCATATATAAATTAAATTATATAATGTATAAAAATTAAAAATAAAATACCATTATATAGGAAATCTTTTTATCTTTCTAATGAATATTTATAGTCGAATTTATCTTATGTATAACCCCATATTGAAAATGCTTTACTTATTTAAATTTGATTTTAACTATTTTAACTATTCATTAAATAAAATAATATTAAATGTCATAATCTAATCCAAGTGGACCTAAATGGTCATATAATATTCATAAGGTTGTTTTTGGTCGAATTATACTTATCCAATATAATTATGACATGTGTTAGGGTAATAGTAATATCATATTTACCCTTAGTTACCCTATTTACTATTAACCACGGTAAAAAAAGTAAAAAGTTTCTATTCACCAAAAAATTATTTTTATCTCATTGAACCACATTTTACTTACTGATATCAACCGTGTCTGTCGGATTTTCGAAATTCCATTCACAGAAGCAGTAAAATTAATTTTTATGCAAAATTCAGTTTTTAACCTACCACTTAGTGGTTTCACTATTCATCAAAAATTGAAGTTTTTCAGAAAAATGCCAAAATTTCACCCTAATCTATAATTGATATTCCGAATTCAAAAATGATTTCTATTTTACAAAATTCCCAAAATATAATTTGCATTAATTAATTTTATAATTAATTTCCGCTGTCACAACAAATAGCGTGTTTTTATGAGATAATAACTATCAAAAGATTGACACTTGTTTATAACTGGTTTAAATGTGAAATTACATCCAATGACCAACATTGTATTAAATTGTAAAAATATATTCTAAATATACTTTAAAACCACTAAAATTAATAATTTATCACTATTAATTATTTCGATTAAAAAGGTTGTTTTTAATTAAAATTTAGTAATTTTCACTATTCATTAGAATATGAAAGTTATCCGAAAAGTACCAAAATTTCACCTTACGCTAAATTCGATACTCCGAATCCATAAATGAAGTCCATTTTGAAAAATAAAATTTACAAAATTTCAAAAAGTGGTTATTACTATTCATAACGGTTAGTTTTAATAATATCTTAATAGCATATCGTTGTTTAGCGAAACTTGGTGTTGCATACAACACACGCTATCGTGGAAGGTCACGATTGCGTGTAATTCAAGCCAGGTCAGAGATGTGTGTTATGAAATCTCCTTTTGGTGTAGCATATAACACAAGACATTAATGAAATTAAAAAGAATATTTTTCAAAAAATCTCGGGGTGTTACATTCTACCCCCCTTAAAATGAATTTCGCCCTCGAAATTCGTCGGGGTTATAATTGGTTTACTATTCGAAAGTTTCTTTAATCAAAACCCACATAGTAAAAAGGAATACCAAAACCAATCTTTAAAAACAAAAGTATGAAACGTAATGGTTACCCAAATAAACTAATCACTGGGTTTGCACATAGGTGAAAATATGGATATGGAAGAGAAATCTAACCATCGTGTTCTGATGGAGAGTGGTAGAGAACATGGCTATGGAAAAGATAGCAATCACAAATCCATAAATTTGTGATGATCTAAGGTACCATCTGATTAATCAGATATAAGAGCACTAGGACAACATTTTTGGTTTTCAAGATCATTTCCCTAAAGTTGATGAAATTGGAATTAGAAGAAATACTTTCGTGATTTTGGTATAGTCTCACTGTTTTTCGTTCATTGGACAATTTCTACTTCATATATTAAAGAAATGAAGTTGAATTTTTCATTCGTGATGTGTTAGCAGATCATGTGATAGAATGATGGGTCATTCCATCTGTCTCAAAAGGTTAGAAAAGTTATCAAAAAAAATACATAAGTCCATCTATAGTGAGATTAAGGATATATGGTTCCTAAAATGAACTTATACTTCATATATCATACTTCTTAATATAATAAAAACTAGTTTCTACTAAACAGGGACTTCCTGTAGGCCAGTGGTAGGTGATAAAGGCCAGTCGCAGTTCCGTTGTGGGTTCGATTCCCACAGCCTTGTCCGATGCGATGGGCTGTCGCTCGTCCAGTAGGTTGTCCTTTTTTCTAAAACTATATTACTATAACATCCCATCAATAATATCGAAAAAACCTCTATCCCTAAACAATAATAACTTATGTCCAACAATCCTTAGGCTTATCCATAATACTTCAGTCCACTCTCATAATATAGTGAAAACGATTACCAGATATTTAATATCATCGTTGATCCCCATATATCATAAGATATGTCTTTTTGGTCACATTCTAAACATTCAAAGGCCTTAATCATGTATTCTCTTGAATACCCATTGAACCTTATTGAAAACATGAATTCAGTTAAACGTTAACACTTTCCACATACCAAAATCCTCAAAATTCTATATACTCAAACCATGATATCACTTAGTCCTTATATCAATCATGATATCATGAATACTGTTAAACATTTAATTTTTCTCCTTATCCCTTCATTATTCACATATCATCTAAATTCCAAAAATATCTGAATAAACTTTCATGGATAGTGGTACCATTAATCATACAATTTCATAACTCAAGGAAAGACAACAGTGTAACAATCCTTAGATGTCTCTTTATTCCATAGTACCATGAGATTTCTTATACAATATTACACATGATAAACATGTAAGCATTCCACTACATTCTTAAACCATTGGCCGAGCTTCAACAATTCTTTCATCTCACATATCATTTGTAGTCTCTTCATCATCATCAACATAAATACTTCCCATACGACCATACTGATTCTCTTCATGAAACTTTCCCTTAGGGCATTGGTTTGCATAATGCCCGTACATTCCACATTTAAAACATTTAACCATTGTTGATGTCGTAGCAATACCATTATCCTCATCCATGCTGTTAACTAAACCTTTTCCTTTGCACTTACTTTCTTTGTGTCCTTCTTTTCTACACCCAAAGCGTATTCCAGTTCCTTTGAAACATTCTCCTCGATGCCTCTTCCCACATGATTTACATAGGGGAAATTGAACTTTCTTTCCTCTATGATCATCATGAAACTCCATCTTTCTCTTATTAGACGAGTCAGGAAACTTACCAAATTTTACTTTATTGATCATATTATGAGATTGCTGATTCGGAATAATAATGATGTTTGGACTTCCAAATCCCATTTCATTATGAAGAATATCATTCCATTGTCCATCATATTCTCCATTATCGTGAATCATCTTGTTTCCAGCCATTTTCTAAAACCCAAAAAGAATATTGTGAGAGGAAAAAATCATGCTAGGGGAAAACAACATAATAAAGGGGGAGTACCTTCAATATCTAACATCTTAGGTTTAATTCTATGATCGTTAGCGTAATTCTAGTACTATAACCTATACGTATACTTAACCTTAGGGACATCCCTTGACATTCCTTAAAAATATCTCTAGGGATCTCACTAACGTTTTCGTATCCTAGTTTCCAAAGGTTGACTAAACCTTTCCTCTGATACCAACTATAGAGACCCTAAGATTAACGTACATGAACATTACATTACTTTTGCGGAATACTTAGTACATAACAAAAAATACACACACAAGGATCGTAATAGTTTAGCGTCTTTGGAAACTCGGAACGTAATCTTCTAATCGTGGTGAAAGATCTCCAATATCTCCCATAAAGATCTTCCCTTTTTTTTACCTAAAACCTTTCTTTATATCCTGGGGAAGAGAAAACATAAAAGGGTGAGCTCAAATTCTCAGTAAGGGTAAACAAAAGAAATAAATCTCATCTTATACACAAGCACATAACTTTTGGAAATCTTAACCTGCAAAAGAGATCATAATTTCATAACATGGGATAAATCATGGTAGTGAAATGTAATCACAATAATCATAACATAAAACATGAAACTTTGTGGAATACACAAATAATCATAGAGAATCTTTTCTTGTTAGTCAAGACACATTGCCAAGACTATCTTAGTGGACAAAGTCCCTTTCTGAACCGAGTCACCCTCATTCCAGTCCTGTTTCACTAAACCGGTATAACCTACTGTTCCATCCCTGCCTATCTCATGAGATATAAAATCTTTACCCAATGCATTAAAGGGAGATATAGGTCCCACCCATCTCATGATGACACCATTCTTATGTGTGCCACAAAATCATAAATCATACATCATTGCATAACCCATGTAATAAAAATGGGAATCTTAAACATCATGACATCATAAAACAATTCATATACAATAAAGGAATTCATAAAAATAATTTCATCACAACATAATCAAAACAATGTAATAATAGGGATAAAAATAGAACCCTTTATTATCTTAGATGGAAGATAATTTTCATAAAACACTTGAACTCCATTCTTGAGGAAAATATCCTTTCTACTTCAAAAACATTTTTCCTTTCTTAACCTGTCATAGAATTTTAAACTAAAAGAAGTTGAATAAAAATAAACTTGAAAACTTTTAAGGGAAGATTATTGGAAATAATTTTTTTTTAAATCCATTCATGCCTTATAAGTTAAAAGAAAACATTCTTCTCGTACTTTTGTTGGAAAAGTCAAAAAGTACCTCGTATGAAAAACGACAAAAGATTCCTTTCATATCTTTTACTAAAAACTCACCGAAGGGTAAAATTGGATTTAAACAATTGTAGGTGGATGTAAATAACATTACATATTGAGGAAACATGGATGTGGATGATAAAATATACCCCAGTAAATTTCAAAGTACAAACAATCTCGGATAAAAATGAAATTGTGATATTTCCCTTACCTTAGGTCTGACTTGCTTTGTAAGTGTCCGAACCTCCTGTATAATGATTTAAATCATGTTATTGACTTATTCCATAATAATATTCATTGTTATTATATCATATATGGTCCACTTATGACTTTATATTACCCGTTCTTTTGTAAATTCATGTTAAAGTAGCGTTTTGGGTAAAATCGTCTCATTTGTCGTTCGTGTTTTTAACTTGTAATTATTAATATGATTACTTGGATCATGATTACATATATACAGAATGTAAAACATGATTTATATATAATATATATTCAAAATGTATATATATATATACAATATGAATAAATGGAATGAAATACACCGTTCATGGAGACGGTAGTCCGTACGTACGCATGAACGATGTTTTCGTTTCCTTATTGAAGTGAATGGAATTAAGTAGATGACATACATATAAATTTACATAAATCCAGTATCATTATTATGTCATATATTTCATTAGTACTTATTATATATACTTTATAATCATTCATGAATGGTTAATCATTGAGAATGAATCTCATCGCGTCGTGGAGACGGTAGTCCGTACGTACGCACGAGCGATGATATCGTTCCCATGGTCGTGGAATTGTGTAGAATTGTATGTAAACTATTTCAGTATCAATATCAATTTATGATAATAATATATAGTTACTCATTACACCATTATACCCATCCTATTAAGGTGGTGGTGGAAAATAGATTACACCACGGCGTGGAGACGGTATTCCGTACGTACGCACGCGCGGTGATTTCATTTTTCCGTAGGATGGATAGAAGGTGAATTAGGGTTGTTTCATATTTATAATAACATATCAGTATGTAATTAATACTGATGTTATTACTTTGTCATGAAAAAAATAAAGAAGAAGAAGTTGAAGAAGAAAGAAATTGAAAAGATCGGTAATGGATATTACCTCTTCTTTGAAACGCCTCTTTGAATCCTCCACTTAGGGAACTAAGATTGGTATTTGAAGAAGACCAGGACCTCTAGGATTATTCTAGGGAAGTGGAGAAGGGATTTTGGAAGGGTTTTTCCGAGATTGAGGGCTCAAATTGGTGTGAGGAGGTGGGGGAGGAGGTGTCCTTTTATAAGGGAGGAGAGGGGCACCTTAGGAATATCTCAAAATATTATTTTATATTAAAGTCAAAATCGGTTTATAATGGTTCCAAAGGGTCTTATTTTGAAGCTAAAGTGGGGATGGGTCGAAATAATATCAACCAATAGGATTTAGACAAGTTTAGGTTACTATTTTAACCTTATCAATTAGATTTAACTCTAAGTTAAATAATTTAACTTTTACCGTGTCTTTTTGTTTTCTTACCCTATATGGTTAATACACTTACTATAAAATGCCAAACGAACCCCAAATTATTTATTATTAATATATATATCCTTATCTAAGTCATTTGGCCGAACCTTAGATTTTTAGGAATAAAATAACAATTAATAATATAATATTTGATTTAAAAACTATTTTGTGTCAATTTTGACACTATTTGATATATGATTTTTGTGAAAGTCATAACAGAATTATATGTTCTAACCATGTTGATTAAATCAATAATACTATATCATAGTAACCTAGAAAATTAGTGGAATTCATAAAAAGTTTCAAATTACATTTATTTTGGTGTTTATAACATCAATTATGTCAATATTTCATTAATAAGATAATTACTGCATCATCATTGTGTCATAAATAAATTAAATTATTCAATATCTAAAAATTACAAATAAAATACCATTATATCGAAAATCTTTTTATCTTTCTAATGAATGTTTATAGTCGAATTTATCTTATGTATAACCCCATATTAGAAATGATTTACTTATTAAACTTTGATTTTAACTATTTTAACTATTCACTAAATAAAATAATATTAAAAGTCATAATCTAATCCAAGTGGACCTAAATGGTCATATTATATTCATAAGGTTGTTTTTGGTCGAATTATACTTATCCAATATAATTAGGACATGTTTTAGGATAATAGTAATATCATATTTACCCTTAGTTACCCTATTTACTATTAACCACGGTAAAAAAAGTAAAAAGTTACTATACACCAAAAAATTCTATTTATCTCATTGAACCACATTTTACTTACTGATATCAACCGTATCTGTCGGATTTTTGAAATTCCATTCATAGAAGCGGTAAAATTTAGTTTTATGCAAAATTCAGTTTTTAACCTACCATTTAGTGGTTTCACTATTCATCAAAAATTGAAGTTTTTCAGAAAAATGCAAAAAATTTCACCCTAAGCTATAATTTATATTCCGAATTCAAAAATGATTTCTATTTTAAAAAATTACCAACATATAAGTTGCATTAATTAATTTTATAATTAATTTCCGCTGTCACAACAAATAGCGTGTTTTTAAGAGATAATAACTATCAAAAGATTGACACTTGTTTATAACTGGTTTAAATGTGAAATTACATACAATGACCAACATTGTATTAAATTGTAAAAATATATTCTAAATATACATTAAAACCACTCAAATTAATAATTTATCACTATTAATTATTTCGATTAAAAAAGTTATTTTTAATTAAAATTTAGTAATTTTCACTATTCATCAGAATATGAAAGTTATCCGAAAAGTACCAAAATTTCACCTTAGGCTAAATTCGATACTCCGAATCCATAAATGAAGTCCATTTTGAAAAATAAAATTTACAAAATTTCAAAAAGTGGTTATTACTATTAATAACGGCTAGTTTTAATAATATCTTAATAGCATATCGTTGTTTAGCGAAACTTGGTGTTGCGTACAACACACGCTATCGTGGAAGGTCACGATTGCGTGTAATTCAAGCCAGGTCAGAGATTTGTGTTGTGAAAGCTCCTTTTGGTGTAGCGTATAACACAAGACATTAATGAAATTAAAAAGAATATTTTTCATAAAATCTCGGGGTGTTACAGCCGTCGCGCCGCGCCGGAACACCGAGGAGGGCTGCGACCGGGGCGGGTCACGGTTGAGGGGAACGACGCCGTCGCGCCACGCTAGACGGGAAGGAGCCGCGGTGGTTCGGGGAAGCGGCTAGCTGAGTTCGCCGCTGGAGCCAGCTGGAGGCGGGACCCCGCGGGTCCCGTGGGTTTGGTTAAGACCAGCCATAAATGGCCGGCCGTTTTCCAATCAAGGGGGGCACCCCCCCTGCATCCGCTTAGAGCGCGGGCGCTCAGGCCGGACCGCCCGCACCAGGTCGGACCGCCCGCGCCGGGCCGGACCACCCGCGCGTGGCCGGACCCCCCACACCGAGCCGGACCTCACCGTCTGGGCCGGACCGTGCCCAACCAGGCCGAAACCAGACCCGGGTCAGGTCAACCCGGTTTGGGACGACCCAGGGGGTTTTGGGACGGGTCTGTCCGGGCCCAAACCCCCCTAAAATCAGACAGGTTCGTTCAAACGCCTGTAACCTGGGCTACAGACCTCTGATCGATGTACCGTCAGTGGCGATGCAATCCTTGGATCGAGACTATCGTTTCGGTATATTACACTCAAGGTTTTGGAGGACTTTGGGTATGGCCGGGTTGGTTCGAACGTGAAACCAACCGGGCCCTCGGAGCGGAAACGCTTATAACTTGAGCTCCGGACGTCCGATTGACATGTCGTCGACTTTGTTGGATTCCTATTAGTGAGTCGATTATTTTGGATTACTCCGCTCGAGGTTTGGATGCAGTTGGAGTATGGTCAAGTTGGTTTTGACTTAAAAACCAATCGGGCCCCTGGGACGAAAAAGCCAACAACTCTCAGACCGGGCGTCCGATTGATGTGCCGTTTGTCGGGTTGAGTTCCTTTGGATGAGACGGAACTTTGGGATACATCAACTCTGGACTTCATGTTAGTTGATGTATCGAACCCCTTGGCTCATGGAGTGGACCCTCCTGGAATCGAGCATGCTGTGTGCGAGAACCCTAGAGCTGGCTGGGACTGCGACGATGACGACGACTGTACTGGGATCCTTCGTGCGTTCAGTAGCGATGACGGATATATTGGGATCCTCCTTGGTTTCGATAGTGATGACGACCGTACTGAAATCCTCCGTGGGTTTGACGGCGATGACTACTATTCTTGTATCATGTGTGGGTCCGGCAGTACTTGACTAATGTTCTTGTATCCTATGTGGGTCTGGCAATATTTGTCTCTGTACTTGTATCCAATGTGGGTCCAGTAGAGTAGCTGATCTTGTATCCTTTGTGGGTCCGATAGCTTAGCTGGTCTTGTATCATGTGTGGGTCTGACAGCTTAGATGAATCAGTGGCTACATCTGATCATCTCTATCATCTTATGAAAAAGTATACATGTGTGAGCTGAGTCTTTAATTTCAATCTTTATCTTCGATATGATTGTTTTTCTATCCAATTTGGATTGGGTTGTGTTATCCTGTGTGGATTGGATTGTGTTATCCTGTGTGGACTAGATCGATCTTGGGCTCGGATGTTGGAGCTGAGCTGGAATTGATGACTTAGGTATATATATGGGCATATACCTAAGTAGAATTGGTTGTTACTTCGTGATTGTATCTTTCCTTTGTGGTTTATCCTTCGTGGATTCTAGGAGACCTTCGGGGGTCTCGGGGTCCCTACTGAGTAGCGTATACTCACCCCTACATGGGTTATGCCCGCACTACGTTGTGTTGGATGCAGATGATGGATAGCATTGATCGAGGTAGGAGCTCATGGAGCTGGATGGTACCTGGGGGTGGATCACTGTGTGAGACGTACACAGAGCGGCCGATTGGATCCGAGGAGATTAGGAGACTATATGTACCCACCCTTCAGGTGGGATTTCCAGAGGATGGCTTGGTTTTGCTGCTTTACTTTTCTGCTGTTGTACTCTCTTTTCAGTTGTACTTTACTTTCAGTTGGGTTTATATACTGGCCCATTTACTTTCCAGCACTTACTGTTCTACTCAGTTACTTATTGTTTACTTCTTTCATACTCTGTGGTGTTTGTTTTCTTACATAAAGGCAATTCCTTCCCTTATATCGGGACTTAAGCCTTTGGTTCTAGTCATCAGCCCCTGGCCTATGGAAGGCGGGCTTGGGGTAGTCACGGCACGGGTCCCGAGGATGGGTCGTGACACATAATCATACTTAAATTGAAAAACCATATAATCTACTTACATAAATCATTCTTTCAAATGGGAAAGATATACGGTCTACTTTCATACCCAATGCATTGGAGGTTATAATGTAATCACCCATCCTTGGTTTATTACGGAACCACCTGTCATGTGGTTTATCACATAAACACTTGTCAAATTTCCAATTACCATTATATAATCATCACACATAAAATATTACAAATATCAACATTTCATTCATAAAATTTCATTTTCAATCACAAGAAATAATTTCAAGATATTGAAATTTTAAGTACACATCCAAAACCATTTTCAATACCAAAATAGGTTAAAAGGGTATATAGTATTTAGTATCCATTTAAAAGCATCACATCTTGTTAGGGAATCCTAATATCAAATAATGCTCGCGGCGGTGGAAAATTCCTTGTCCCCGCCTACGTTAAAAAATATTCCTTTTGTTGTTTGGTAAAACGCTTCGTAGAAAAAAGATTCCCTTTGAATAAAAGTAAATTTCAAAAGGGTTTATTATAAACCATGTAAAATAAAGAGGTTTATATAATCCAAACATTCCCCAATTAAAGGAGACTGAGATGAAGTCCCTTACGAAAATTCAACAGCCTAACAACTTCACTTCAAAATTTAGAAAATGACTTGATGAGAGCGAAAAGGGTATCTCATCACTTGGACATTAAATTTACAAAAATAAGGATATAACATAACATATCCCAAAATAAGATAATTTAAATTAAAGTTCATAACATAAAATAAGTCTTTGAATAAAATAGGAGGGTGAAAGGTTCCCTTACCATGAGTCTGAATCATCACGTATGTTCCTTGTTCTTCCTCAAATCGGGTAACTCCTTTTGATTTAAGCTAAAAAGGAATTTTTTGATTTCTTTATACCCAACATAAGGATTCTATGAGGAATATAGTGATGTTGGGAGCTTATTTGGGCAGATGTTGGATGAGCCAAGGGGGCTTGAGAAGAGTGTGTAATGGGTTAGAGGTGGTGTCTTTTACAAGAAGGATGAGGGGCACTAAAGCAATATCTTGAATTATTATTATATTATAAATTCTATTTCTAGTATAAATGATACTAAATGCTTATATTTCTAAGATGAGATTAATATAAGTCGAAATAAATTCATCCAAAAATAATTATATAGGTTTTGGATATTTTTAATCCTTATCTTTTTTATTTAACGCTTCTTTACTCTTACAGTTTTATCTAGAATTGAACACATTGAGTATCAAAATAGTTGCCAAAACATGAAAAATATCCAATTAAAGATTCAATAATAAAATTTTAGACATATTATAACTATTTGGAAAGATCTTAGATTTTTTTTGGAATTTTATAATATTTAATAAAATAATTTATATTTTAAAATATGAATTATGTCAATTTTGGAACTATTCATATCATGAATTTTTTTAAAATCCAAAACAACTTTATTGATTTAAAAAACATCATTTTTACAAATATAACATGTATCTATAATCCATAAAATTCATGGATGACATCAAAATAACCAAATTACATTTATTTTAACATACATAATATCATTTATTTGGATCCTTTATTGGTGAAGCAATCACTGCATCATTGTGTCATAATTAAGTTTATTTATTTAATCTCTAAAAATTATAAATAAAATACCATTATTTAGGAAATTATTTTATATTTCTAATGACTATATATAGTTCAAACCATAACTTACATAACCCCATATAAAATGTTTTTTTCCAAAAGATACATGTTTAGGTTAAATTTTCCTTAACTTTAAATTAAAAGTAATTAAATTTTATTTTCACACACAAGTGGCTCCATAGGGTCCAAAAATAGACCCAAGGATTCCCATAGATAGAAATATCTTGTCCAATAGTATTAGTACATGTGTTAGGGTAATTTAATATTATTATAATATAATTGTTTTACCCTTATTTACTAGATTTACCGTTTAACCATGGTAAATAAAATATTTACTGAAGTAACTATTCATAATGTCAAAAAATAAAATTTAACAATTTTAACAATTTGGACCTCCTGATTCCAAATTTGGAATCCATTCTCCAAATTCAAAACACAGAAGTTCTAGATATTAATTTAAAATTAATTCTCATTGTCAAAACTAAAAAACATGTTTTTATGAAATAATAACTATCAAAAGATTGACCTATGTTTATGTCTAATTAAAAATAAGATGAAAATATAATCTATCCATATAAATAAATAATATGTAAAGAATGTTTTTACTTAAAATGCAGTATTTTTCATTATTCATTAAAAAATAAACTTTATCAGAAAATTTCCAAAAATTTACCCAAATTATATTTTTATGTCCCAATACTAAAGAAGAAGTTTATTTTGTAAAATGGAACATATAAAATTGAAAAAATCTATATTTAAAATGGGTTCATCATTAAAAGGTAGTAAAACTACCTTTTAAAAATATTAGAGTATTTATGCTTAAAATTGGATTCATTCTCATTTTAAGCATCTAAATTTTATTGGATAAATGTAAAAACATTTAAAAACACTTTTAATCATAGTATGGTTAGTTATGTTCATTCCTTAAAATACAACGGCTAGGTGTTAACTATCATTTAAAATAATAATATTATATTATTATTATTTTTCTTAGTATGATTCAACCTTGGGTGTAACATAAGATTTCAGAAAATTGATTCTAGTGTGTCGGGTACGCCATCGAACATAGCATCCCCTTTAAAGTAAAATTTAATATTTAATTCAAAAATCTTAATAAATATGAAAATGTCATATTTTTTATTTACCTGGTATGTTACATGAGGTGAGGATGCTCATGTTGAGGAAGGAGGTTCAATGACAGATGGTGTGGCACTTATGCATGAATGATTCTAGGGGGTGTTGGCTCAAGAGTGACATCCCACAGAAGAGGAGGAGTGGAATACCATGATGATAATACAAGTGGAATCTCATTATTTTATAATGAGGTAAGTTTACAGTATAACATCATGTTATAAGGACTTTGTTATATAGTTTAACGCCATGTGACTAGGATGTGGGTTTATGTGGTTTTATATCATGCAGCTCAAATGTTAGTGGGGCCTATTCCCAGGTAGGACTTTGTTAAGTTTATAGAAAGATCTAGAAAAATTAATCTCTACAAATATAGTTAATCTATTTCCATTTGTGATTCCACCTTTAGGGATTATGTGACCACTACTTATGCACCTCTCGGTGAGGCACAACGTACACACTACTGTGGGTGAGTGGAAATTACGTGTCCCAATGTTAGGGTTCCTATGATTAGGGGAAATGGAATTAGGGTTCCTATGATTTGGAGAAAAATAAATTAGGGTTACTATGATTAGGATAAAGAGTCAAGGTAATGGTTCAGGCCATGTTTGAGATGAAAGGGGAGGATATAAGGGTAGGTGGTATCATTAACGTGGAGATTTGAGGTTCGGTTGAACTGGTTTTGGATGGTTAAAGGGGATCTCGGAACTCAACTTTTGTAAAAGGGTATTAGATGAGAGGAGGAACCATGGATAGGCCTGGTAGATTTATTTTTTGAAAGTTGGGGTTTCATGAAATTTAGTTCTCGCGAAGGTTAGCGGTCTCATGAATGAATATGTTTCATGAATTAAAGTGACTCTACCTAGGAGTGAAATCTTGGTTCTCTTGGGTTTGGTTTTGTGTAGTATAATTATATCATGAAACCCCAAGATCAAAAAAGGTATTTATTCTTACATGAAGGCCATGGAAATTCATGAAACAAGTCTACACTATGGTTTGAGGTTCTCAAAAACCCATGGGAGGATATTAAGAGAAATATATCTACATTTGAAAATGTATCCCCTCTATTTCTCATAAAGCTTCTATGTTTTGAGAATTCAATCTTTTCTTAAAAGATGAAATATCATTTCCCCTTAAAATTCATACATGGGGTGGTATTTATAAGCCCAACGGAATAAAGTAAATTGATTTCATAGAATATGGATGCTTCTATAGAAGATTATGAACTTGGAGAAATGATGGGGTTCTGCAAACTGGAGTTATGTTGTGTGGAGGTTACACAATCAAGCTCTTCATGGTCAGTGACTTTTGTGATTTAGGGTTAAGATGTGTTAAGGTTAATGTCTCAAGATTTGTGTAGTCTAGGACTTCTGCTGACCAAAATTATGCTATGTGGAGGTTACTACCTCAAGCTTCGTGTAGTTGGGAACTTCTGCGAAGTGTGGTTGTTCCCGAAGGTTTATGCCTTCATGAATCCAGTCCCTTAGTTAGACTTTTTATCCATTTTAAATTTAATTGGATTTTAACCATCTATGAATTACTTAATATCTCTTATCACATATGTATTTTTATATCCAAAAATTCCCCCTTTGGAATAGGAACCAATAAGGTAGAGGATAGTCAATTCCGAGGAAAACCACTAAGAATTGGTGATTGGAAATCCAAATTTTAGAAACTCGATCTAACTCTATGCATATAAATAGGGGTGAGGGAACTTGATGGGAGCATGATCAGTTCATGAAATATAGGATAGTTCTATAATTTCATGAAACTTAAGACCTTCGCCAGTGCTTTGTGATTTCTATCCTCACTACTTGTGAAACTAAGCTCATTTTTAAATTTCTAAACTGAAAACCAGCTTTCACAAACTTGCAACATCCATGAACATGAAATTCGTGAACTAGTTTTAAAAAATTTCTAAGCCCCAGATAGAATGGTATCTAAATGTGTTGAATCATTTTATAATAAGAGACATGAGATGGATGGAAGTAACATGATTTTGGAGAGATTTCAGATTGATTTGGATTATGAAAAACTCATGGCACTGGTGATAGAGGCCCGGCAGGACTACCCCTTGTTAATGAATCTACTGATGTATGGGTTCGGGTTGAGGGATAATGTTTCCATCCTTAATATCAGTCGGGATGAGCCTACCAACTAGTTTAGAAGCACACATGGATTGTACTAGTGGAATTGGGATGCTAGAGGCTACATTATGAAGGAAAAGGGATCTATTACCACTCATACCCTATAGAACCATGTGAAAAGCATCAATGGGGAGGCATTGGTGCTAGAGGAATACCCCCCTTAGTATAAGAGTATTCTTAAGGCGGGTCTGATAGACCATCTCAATGGATGGACCAAGTAATGTGACTTGTTCCAAGGTACAAACTTCACTGATGAATGGGCTTGGCCATATAGGTTATTCTAGTACTATCATTAATTTAAGGTAGATATGAAGCATTCTAGGATCTATGAGGTGGCATGGTGCTCACAATTCCATGTCTATCGTCATCAGGATTTCATTTCACAGCTACTCATCTGGTATTCACTAGGGACCAATACATTTCACTTACATCATGGGGAGTTCAGTATTGGTTTCTAGGACCTCTACCACATTATGGGAATCCTCATCCATGTGGATATGTATGATGAGTTCCTCCCAACTACGAGTATCTGGGATGACTAAGAGTAGATGCGAGTGATCACAAGGGTGTTGTTGCGTTTGGTGCAAGGGAAGATTGACCACAAGCCTGGGATGTAGGACATCCCTTTTGAGAAATGGTTCAGTTATTTTCTTAATGAACCAGTGTAAAATATACTAGGGAGGTGATGTTAGTGTCCAAAGGAAAATATATGAGGAAAGGAACACTCGTATTAGAGGATCTTGTAGGTGAGTGAATGGAAATTTTGTGGATACAGTGTGGAGCTTGGGGATTCTATGGTCAGGATAGTAGGATTTATCGTTGCATTGATTTGTTGATAGTTTCTCTTGGTTTGGGATGTGAATATGGGAGTATGGATAATAACCCTCATCATGGTGGTGATGCTGGTGATGGGGAAACACCTCAAACTTTTATTCTATGTCTTGGAAAAGATATACAAAGTATTCCACCATATCAACCAAGGGAATACTCCTTTTTGTGTGTGTGGTCCCTTCCACTTCCTATATATTTTGTGGCTTCAAACATCAGGGATATGAATATCCAAACCCCATCCCCCCTTCTAGCACATATTTTTAGATGTTGATCCTCAACATTATCAGTATTTAGACTCTTAACTTGGGATCAATGGATGTATTATCAAGGATTGGTCTGGAAAACCACATCATTTTTCATAAATTTCCTCTTCTCATGGGAACTATGATTGATGATGGAATAGGTACCATTGAGTTATGGTAAAACCAATTAGTCTTTTGAGGTAGGGTATTAGTGGATATGGTGGACTATAAGGTGATTTGTGATCTATAGACCCTACCATACATTTCACGGAAGTAGAACTACCTTTAATGTCTCACCCTAGAGGTGTATAAGATTGTATGTAGTGAGTTCCACCCCTCATTTATAAGGAAAGTATGGCACATGATCACATATGAGGATGGAAAATGGTTAAATGAGTTTGTTCCATCTATTGTCATCCAAGAGCATATCCATGAATATTTGGTATGTTGGGAGATTTTGTGCCCTGGTGACATGTTACAGAGACCAATGGCTCGATCAGATGAGGAAGGGTCCTTATATCCCTAAGGAAAGTAGAAATTAGTGAGTAGTGCATGTCATGGAGGCAGAGTTGGTCCAATGGGTGAAATAGTGGGTTCGGGGCTGGTAATTCCCAGTCTTGTGCAGGCAGAATCCGTAGAGAAGAGAGAAAACATATGCTCAAAACTCCAAGGAAAGTGGTTACAAGAGGAATGTGAACCTTATGGAGAAGTTATGTGGGAATATTTCTAAGGTCCATGGAAGAGATTACATCACCTAGATGTTCCCTATGGCCCTATTTTCCTGGGTTCCTTGGATATTTGGGGGATCCATAAGCAAATAACCTTTCTTCATGGGATATCAAAGTGTCTCCACTCTGTGGGAATATTCCTCACTTGGTTGAATCTTGCAATAAAAGTTTTCCATTTTCATTGAGTCAAAGAGATGCAATATATAAAAGGGCTGGATGACATGATCTACTCTCACGGTGTCACGTATCTATTGACTGACTGATTAAAGGCCCTATTGGGAATGAAATCATCTCTAAGTCTCTCTGTGGACTGATTAGATATAAGTGTGGAAAAGGAAGAAGAATTGGAGGAATCCAAGGGATTTGATTCCTATCAGGACTCCCCTATAGATGAAAATCTTATTGTTTATTAGGTAAATCTTCTGATCTTATGTGTCTTGGATACTACCCGAACTCTATTATTATTTCTGAACTCCGTTTTAACCTATGTATAAAGTTGATAGCATGGATGAGGGAATGGTTTGTGATGAACAACCGACATAGGATGAGTAATCCCAAACCCCTAATGGGTATGGAATGGATCTTCTTCTTGATGTTGCATCTATAGGTGGCCATCCATTGGCTAAATTAGAATCTGAAACCAAGGCGACAACTACTAGGGTAATTTCATCACTAGGGGGATTACTTGTGAAACTTTCTGAGTTATTTTCAGGACTATACCACTATTATTAGCCTTCTCCCCTTAATAATCCCTTTTTTGTTTTCCCTCTTCATAATCCATGCTCAGTGGAACCCAATATTTGAATGAAAGTTCAAAGCATGTTTGGGGCTCATCCACCAGCACCAACGCTTGAGTGAGTAGAGTCTAATGTTTAAGTAGTGATAGTGGATGCTACTTCCCTTGTAGAGATGGTCGGGGAGGCTATGGTGATTAGATCAACCACATAGGTGTAGCTAGAGGTAGATTTTGTGACTAGGGCCTCAATGAAGGGGGTTGAAAATGTTCCAACAATAGGGCTAGTTGAAAGGGTTTTGATGACTATGCCTACCAAAAAATAACACTAGTGGTTGTTTTTAGAGATGAGGCCTCAACAAAGGATGTTGGGATCATGTTAGTGATAGAGTTGTTTGATGGGTCTGTGGTGGTTGAGCCTTCCCTAAAAGTTCCACAGGAGGTAGTTAGGGATTATTCTATGGGTGAGGGGTCTAGTGAAGATGTTATTTCTCTAGATCTAGGGCTCATCCTTCACAAGGACTTTCCTATGGATGACCTGGCCACTAATGTGTTTGTGGAATTCCCTTAGTACAAGCCAATAGTGCCTGATGACTTTGAGGACTATGGATTAGATGATGCTGAGGAAAATAGATTCGTATCATCAAAGGTATGGTTGATTGTGCAGAATTTCATCACTCACACTCCACTGTATGATCATCCAAATTGGGTGGGATATATTCACCATTTATTAGTAAGTCTAAGGACTAGTGGGGTGGATCATAGTAGGCTCCATGTACTATATCAATAATTCCCCATTGATCAGGAATGTGATGAGTGGAATAATTTTAATGTCACATATCACAAGAAGAAGTTTGAGGGTACATAGGTTCTTTAGGAATTAGTGGAGGAACTTTCTCTTCTAGAGGGGGAGGCTCAAGTGCATGTAGTTTTCATCACTTCCCAAACAAAGATCATCGACCAACAGAGGGATCAATTGGTGGTGGATATAGATAGGGATATTGATTTATAATATATGGTTTCTATGTGCTATGACAACTAGTATTGGGTTTGAATTATGGTCGAATAATTTCACCATGCTGTTGAGGAAGAGGCGATTGATCTGGTGGAGTGGTTGTGGACCCTCAAGGCTACTCAAACATGCTATATGAGCTTTAGTACTCAGTCAATAGGGCTGAACCTTAGTGAATTATATCTTATACTAAAATAAAGTAGAGGCTCCAACATTTCAATGACCCTCCAAAACATTCAATTAGACTATTTTAAATTCCCTATGTTATTTAAAAAAATCATTTTACTACATCTCTGATCATATTTACTAGGAAACCAAAAATTAATCCTTAATCCCATGTGATTAATACTTGGTATATGAAACAAGCAAAAAATAATAAATTTCTTATTAATATGATATTTTTAGACAAGGGTCGAAGACTTAGGTTTTGAACTTGTTTATTGACCACTGGGTGTTTCCCGACCAAAAAGGTTATGGCTGGAGGATGGGGCTCTCTAAATAGCCAACTTGATTACTCAATGTGCACTAGTGAAAGAATTGGGTAATGTCAGGGGATTTGAATGATACACTACAAAATTAAGGTAAATTAAGAGAATGAATTGATATTCAAAATATTTAGAGCACAAGGGGGTGAATGGGCGATAGAGGATGATTTTTGGCCATATTTGAAACACAGGTTTCACTATCACTCTATCAGGGATGAGGAGAGATAAATGAGGGTCATACATTGACCATGTTTTAAACACGTGACCCATCAAAATGTCATCATATTTATTTTAGAGTGTGTAACTAGGATAGTAGGTGAGCTAGTGTGGTCAGTTACCATTTCCGTTATGGGGCCTATGGAGATGTGATTGGTGATGGGATCAACATAATGGAAAAAATAAATCGTGGGGATGAACTGATGGAATTTTCGAGTGGATTTAACAATATCAGAAATCAATCCATAAGGTATTTGAGCACATTGGATAGGTGTATCAGTCTAAAAAATGTTAGACTCATCTTTCAAGGGGACCATCATCTCGAATACTGAGTGACGGTTGAGGATCATGAATGACGTGGTAGGTTTCCAACATCCAAAGGGGGAAGGGGATTATCAGGAGAGGACCTGATATGCTTAAAAGTTTTACATCTTACAGTGAGGATTATGGAACATAGTTTGACATCATATAGTTAGGACTATGTGGATTCAGCTTAACATCATATGATGAGGATGACACATCACACAGTTTAACGTAATGTGATTAGGATGTTTGTAGAACAACTTAGCATCGTATGAATAAGATTTTTTATACGGTATTTTAATGTCATATTAGTTGAACCAAGGGGTCAAAATAGTGTAAAGTACATAATTCTTGGAAAATTGGGGTTGTTCCTCAAAGATGTGTGTGTTTAATAAAGGATAGGTAACCTGAAATTGAATGAGGGACAAAGAGACCTCATGCTACATGGAAAATTTCTGAGACAACCTGAATATATTTTAAGGTTGTGATGCTTATACTAGAACACCTAGTATAAGGACATAGATTTCAAACCAAGGAGCTGAAAATATTTTAAGTTCGTAATACATGGACCATGGGTTTCCAATAGTTTAAGTCCATAATTCTTGGATCATGGGTTTTGTGTCTCAAAGTAACATGTGAAGAAATGAAGAAAGGTCACCCGATGTGAATTATGGGGTGAGGAGGTCATCTAATTCTACAAGGAACATATCTAAGATAAAATTAACAAAGTAGAAGGTTGTAAATCTTAGACCTAGGATCCTAGTTCAAGGTCATAGAGTTCAGACCAAAAAGGGGTGAACAAATAAATACAATAATTATGGCATGGAATAGTGACAATCTGGTTTGGATTTAGGAATAAGGAAGCCTAAAGTCACATGAAACAATCCTAGTATGACTCGAACATAGTTTACAGTCTTGGTTCTTTGACCTGTTCTCCTAGTTTAAGGTTGTATATTTCAAATCATAAGAGTCAATGCATTGTTGAAGGGGAGACTGATCATCTCAAACTTTCCAAAGGAAACTCATCCCCCAATCTTAATCACACATGATCGATGCTTTATTAAAGAAACAAATAGATAAATGGAGTTACCATGGTTTTTAGGGGGTTCACACAATAAATAATAGAGATAATTGACCTGAGGATGTTTCATGAGGGTGTATCACGACTTCTAATCCATGTATAGTAAAAGGGGAATGACTGATGGGTGTGGAAAAACTGTTGACCATGTTCAAAATAAAGGTTCTACAATAGCACCAGTCAATGATGGTGTAAAAAAATGTAAGATCGATCATTAAATGTGTTCGAAAGGTAGAAGATTCCATCTCTTACAGAGGATCCTTCAAGGTTTGATCTGAGGAAGGTAGGTTGGCCAATGTGTCCGGGAACTATTTCTATTAGAGATCCTATATGGATTGAGAGTATGATGATTATCTAAATTTAAGGAAGAAAAAATGTATACATGGAAGTGGGTAACATCATGGATGGAGTGTTGAGTTCCCTAGGGATCATCCCACCATGTGTCTGGTGTGCTAGATAAAAGAGTGGGTTGGAAAATATCAAACTTGGCTTAGAGGAGAAAGAACCCAGAATGATTCAATGGTAAGGTGGGACCCATGATAAGATATTCAACCATCACTATATATCCTTTAATAACTGTAATCAATACATACGTAGTTCTGAAATGTTCCATGGTAGGAGAAAAACACCAATGGGGTGACATCCTCTCTTGTGAAGATATCAAATGTTGTTATATGAGGCATAATATGTTCATTAAATAGGGTAAGGCTATAGTTTAGCATCATTTAATAAGGATGTTAGTTTGGTTCATCTCATTTTTATCATACAAGGCATCCCAAATTCATGTAGGGTAAAGCAATAGTTTAACATCATGTGCTAAGGTAATTGGGATTTGTAGTTTAGAGTCATATATCTCAGACTATGGTTGATTCTAATTTATGGTCAGGGTTCTTGGATCAAAGATAGTGCATTTTTCTTAAAGGGGTTTGTGTGGAATGAAAGAGTGATATCCTGACGTGAAAACAGGGTCAAGGAGACCCTTTGGATTGCTAAAACATTATGGGTGAAGAAAACTATGAAAAGAGGATAGCACAATGGGGCCAATGCATATATTTTAATGTCATGATGCTTGTACCTAAAGGGTTACATCCACATTGAGGATGATTAGGTGTTTCATAATAGTTAAAACCATATGTAAAGGGGCAAAGAAGAATCTACACCACACAAAGAAATCCTAAAACCAGTTCCACATAATCATTAGGTTGTAAGGTTTAGACTAGGGGGAGGGCCCAAAACATGTTGGTGAAAAGTCTTGGATTGGGATGTTAGATCCTTGTATCCCAACATATCCCATCAGTAATGGGAATCATTCAATGAAAAGTTTATAACATGGTGTGATATAATACCAATGCTGGTAAGGGGGTGTCCTCTCATGCAATGACATTGAATAATCATAAATTCTTTATATGAGGAATCCTATGTTCATCATATAGACAAAGGATGCTATTTAACTCCATACACTAAGGATTTTGGGGGGTTTTATTTTAAATTTATACAACTCAAGCAATGGTTGCTACTATTTTAATATCATGGAGCTTTGGGTTCAGTGGAATTTGGAAACTTGTTTAAATTTATGATGATTAGATCGGGGACTGTTTTTTAAGGATGTTTTGTTGCATGAAATAAGTAAAATTTGATGTGAAAATATGTTAATACAAGCCTATGTTCCACATAATTTCTTAAAACAAGATTAACATAGGTTAAGGTCATAATTCTTGGACTATAAATAGGGCCAAATTGATAAAGGGATTATGATGAATTGGTAGTTAGGCCTAAAGAAAGGGGATCTAAGTGCCACTATGTATCCCATAAAATTGGGAATCGTGACACTAATAGTTCTAGAACATAATGTTATAGAATAAATATCCATAATTGGGTAACAATCATCTCTAACAAGTGCATTAGGGCATCCCTTTATTGTGGAAGGTCATCCCATGTTTATGATATGGGGTAAGGATATAGTTTATCCATTTATGCTAAGGATATTGTTTTTTTGTCATCTCACACTTAATATGTGAGGAATCTTGTGTGTTTATCTCACATGGTAATAATGTTGTTTAACATTATGCACTAAGTACGTTGGGATTTTCATTTTAATTTTGTACAAGTTGGAATATGGTTTCTATTAATTTAAGGTTATGGGTCTCGGACCATAGATGGATTGTGGATAGTTTAATTTCATAATTATTAGACAATGGGGAATATTATTAGTTTAATTTCATATATCTTAGACCCTAGTAGTTATATTTTATATTCTTGTAACTTTGACCATTTTGGATGATGTTAGTTTAAGGTCATAGAGTGTGGAAACTAGTTTCTACAGTTTAAGGCAACGTAGCATTGACCAAAGGTACTAGTTGAGAAACTTTTCATCGGTGGGAGGTGTGAAATATTCTCCATCCATGGTGATTAAATTGTATTATCCCTTAGAATATACCTTATGGATAATGTATGGTCCTTCCCATTTTTCCTCCTATATTAGTAGATTATTTCTGGGTATTATCGGTGTTCAAAGAGCTACTACCAATGTCACCTAAGAAGAAGTGGTGGTAAACCATCTTATTGGAAACTCATGAAATATTATTCTAGTTTCTATTCAAGTTATACAAGGAATCAAGCATGATTTCCTCAAGGAATTACAACTCAGCTAGATAAAATTCTTCTATTCTATCTAGTGTCTTCTAGTAATAAATAGCCATTTAGAGCGATGAAAACTAAACCTAAATGGGTAAGAATACCTCTACTCTATCCACCAAAGAGTATGTGGTTTACTAGGTAGAATTTTGAGTATTCTTGTGATTAGATCAATTGGAATTTGGGAGGGCTAAATATTTTTGTTCTAGACTACCATTTTTTCAAGATTCTAGAAAGGGTATTTTTAATGCCTCAATCTGTCCATTTTCCAACGCATGGTAGAGGGAAGTATGGTTGGTCTAGATGTTTTTCATATATTATAGATTCATAAACTCAGGATCCTAGAAGTTGGTTTGATTTTCTATGAGAATATTGTGAGGCACCCTAGACCGAGGGATAATGTGGTAGCTCATGAACTCAATCACGAACTAGGTTTTGGCTTCATTGAGGGGAATCGCTTCTTCTCATTTATAAAGGAAGTCATTTTCTATCAAAATAAATATGCATTATCAAGTTGTCGCTGGTTTATGGGTCCCCACAATATAATTTCCCAAAAATGAAGAGATGAAATAATATTTGGAAATCTGTATAAGATCTAGTGGTTAATTCACAAAGTTATCATATAACTTACATGCATTAAACCTCTTGGATAACTCAATACAGTCATGAACCATAGTGGGACAAAAGTAACTCAACCTCCAAATTTGGTGGGAGAGATTAAATATTTCTTGATGGGGTCCATAGAATCTAGCATATACCTTTTTCATGACGTAATGTATCTCATATCCTTATATTAAAAATAGAATAATTCAATAGAAATCATGCTTGTATGTAGTTGTCATAAGGTTATGACCACCCTAGAGGTTAAACTATGGTGAACGCTGGTGGATTTTCTCAAACATGGATTGATCTAGAATAATAATTACATTCTAGAGATACTCAACATAGGGAGATGTCCAATCAGGTGGTTCCTCTTCTATGGGGGCTTTGGGGGTCCTAGTATGGAAGTACTAGCATCCAACAAGTACTCCTGTCGATTTCAATCATACAAAGTGGTGGGGGTGATGACCCTCCAGCATACCACATGGATGACCAGTTCATTATAGTTCGGTTATGTAATAGATTAATCTTGGTTCTATAAATCATTATCTCAAATATTATGTGAATGAGGAACCAAATTCACCTATAGTTGGGAAGGGAACTTAGCATCATATGATGAGCACGTTTCAACTAGGACTTAATCTCTTGATTTCTAATGATGTATTCACCCTTAATTTGTTTGATGATTTTATTAGAGTCTCCTTCACATGTAAATAGGGAAAATCAATCTTGAGGTCTGATTACAGACCGGTAATAATGTATTAGTACTCTTACATTTTTTTGGTGCATCCTTATTATAATAAAAAAGTTTACAAAATGAATGAATGTGCAGGAGTGTTAACAATAATCTCCAAGCATACCATGTTGAGCTTGGGGTCATTGATTCTTCTATCGATCAGACTCTAAGCGGCACCATTGAAATATATCTTCTAATATAGTACATCCTAGTCAACTATGAGAATAGATTCATCCAAAAAATAAACATATAGGGGCAGTTATTCAAGGTATGGATGTGTATCTAGGAAGTCTATCAGTGCATGGACATTAATGACCTTTTGTGGGAAAAACCTGACATCAAATTGTTGGAGGCTAACTGCGTAGTGATCCAATCATCCCATCAACATGGGGTGATTGAGGATGTAATTTAGCAGGTCTACTAGGGACAACATCTATATCTCATGGTGTTGTAAATAATGTACCAACTTATGCTCTACAAACACCAGTGCGAGGCAACTCTTCTTATCGGGGTAGTATCTAGTCTTCGTGTTGAGGAACATGTGGTTAATTTAGTATATACTTTTTTCCATGCCTTATTATTTTTATATCCTAGAATAGCACCAAGGGACAAATATAATGTGGTCATGTAAAGGAACAAATGATTTCTTGATATGAGTGTCATTAGAAACGGAGGATATTGAAAGTACTGCTTAATATCCTCAAATTCATTCTAGAATTACTCATCCCCTGGTAAACGATGCCTTTTTTCATGAGCCTCGAGATGGTATTACACTTTCTCTCCATATTTTTACTAAATCAGTGTATATAGGGTAAGTGGTCTTGGAGGCCTCACAAATACCGAATAATTCATATGAGATGAATTTGATTTTTATCCTTGATTCTCTCTAAGTCAATATCGATGCCTCTATATCTATTGAAAAACCCAAAAAAATTCCAAAGGTAACCTTGATTGTGAAATTTAGGGGATTCATAATTCAATGTCTAGAGTAGAGGAATATTAACACTTTCTCAAGATCCTTGAGATGGTCCCGACACCAGATGTATTTTATCACCAGATCATCCATGCCACACTCCACCAACATCCTAAGAATTGGATTAAAATGTTGTACATGGCCTGCTGGTAAGTGGATACAGTATTCTTCAATTGAAAATGAATTACCTAATAGTAGAAAGTTATTTGGGGCACCCTAAAGATGGTGGACTCCTCATCCATGGGGTTCATCTGGATCTAATTATATCCAAGGTATCTATCCATGAAGGATAGATCCCGTAACCCATACGTAGAATCAATCTATACCTCTATCACTGGAAGGGGAAAATAATCCTTTTGGTAATGGCAGTTGAAGTCCCAAAAGTTAATGAAGACTCTTATCTTCCAATTCATCTTCCTGACTAGTATATTTTTTTCTATCCACCTAGGTTATTAGACATCCCTGAAAAAACAAATTTAATAATATTGTCATCTAATTCCTAGAAAATGGAACAGTGGGAGGGGTTCATCCTTCAAGGAGGTTTTTTGTACCCGTGATGACCCACTAGGAGGATAAAGAGATCAACAAAAACATGATGGTCTAGCCATTGAATCTCATCATAGCTCTAGAAGAATACATTGTGTTGTTGCTTTAATAATCCCACATACTACTACTACATTGTATAAATGGTTGCATTAATTAGTGTTGGAATCATATCTTCCTCAGTAAAAAAGTTCACCTAGGTTAGCTAATCAATAGTTGTAGAGAAACCCTATTCATATTCTGAATTGAAATCTTCCAAATCCTCTTCATCATATAGTATAGGTGATTATAAGGAGGATTTGAACCTTCTAGGTTAGTTAACTGATGGGGAGAACAAGATTATACTCTGGAAGATATATAATCCTCAACATGGGGTTCCCATTGTGGGTAAAATGGGCTGAACAAAGTTGTCAAGATAACTTTATTAATTTTACAACTTGAAGGTCCACTCTTTAAAATGATGAAATTATCATGAGTTAACCTCTATCAATTCATCCCTACTTTTTAAAACATTCCAAAATATTGTGGATAAATGGTCATTGGGAAAGCTCTTCAGTACATTGCATAAGTAGGATATTATTATATTAGCTAATAATGATTTGTGTATGAGTATAAGATAATTCGTGATCACATATTTTTATTGGATATGAATAAACAACCCCCTAGGTCTGGAATCAAGGGCTCTAAATAATGAATTGTGAGGAAAAAAGAAATATTTAAAGTCTACCCATGGATCAGTTGAAGTGTCTAATAGATCACTAAGGGAATTAATATGTTCAACCCCATAAATATAGACCTTCTTTCCTTCCCTTTTGTAGTAACCGCAATCTAGATGGTGGGACTCACAAGAGTCAAAGGGAGATGCATCTCCCTAGAGTACCACTACTCAACCATCAAGGAAGTACTTGAGGCATTGGTGGTATGAAGAGGGGAATTCTATATGAAAATGAGGCTAGGCCCTCACTACAATCATGTTGTAGGTAGTATCCTATAATAATAACATAAATTCAATGCTTGATAATAGGCCATTTAATTTTCTATTTAATCGAAACCTTCCATATAGTTTATACTCACTTTTTAATACCCCTATATTTTTAGGTTGGAGGGATTCACATTTACTTCTATATTTACTAGAATATGTAGCATCTACATTGGGATGTGGTTTATCCTAATGCCAGTATCCACAAGGAAATGGTAGATTTCCACACCATTTAACTGGCATGTGATATAAAATGGGTGTATGTTCCCCTAAATAGTGACACCCTAATATTCTCTAGAAAATGAGATGATGGCCTAATATTCCTATCACTATCCCTATTCCACATAGTGTCCATAGTGGAAGCTACCTCAATCTCAAACAGAAGAGAGATTTTAAAAGATTTTATGAGGGACTCGCACATTTCCATTTACAAGGGGAGATCCTTGAGGATTTAAGGACTCACGAGTATACTGAAAAGGTGGTTCAACACATTATACATACATGTTAGGGGAATATTCCAACCTATATAGGGTCTCTCTTTAGAAATGGGTGCAACATGCACCATTGGTTGAGGCATTTGGTTATGAATAGTACTATAAATATTCAATAGTTTGTTAGCTATTTTATCTAAACATCTATTGATCGAGTGATACCATATTTATTTCATACCCTTGATAGATTCTTCTGATCATGGAGTGCTCATGGATGGGTCACATTTTCAACATATACAGCCAGTTGTGGGGGAAAACCTGAAAGAGTGGATCTGGAGGTATGTTCTTACTAATGCATGTGCAAGGATTGTTGTCTAGTATTAGTAGAATTAGAAACTTGTTTTGAATTTATATCATGTTCATTATATCATATTACATATCCTTTGCCTCTTCTTTATTGACGTTGGCCAAATGTGACTGAGGGGGTGGCATGAAATTCCCCATTGTTGGGCATTTTTAAGTGGTCCACTAGTTCAACATCATTCATGAAGGTGTATTTTTACTACTCATTAGTGGAATAATATTGGTATGGGTGTACCCTAGGTGTATCTCCCAACTAGAGAGGCATGAAGTCACTAAGGGTGAGGACTAGTTTTTGAACTAGTGAGGGACTCTGATTTCTGTTATACTGTTGATGTATATTCTTCTGATATTTTGGAGGATACAATGTAGATGTGGTGGCAGTAGTCAAAGGAGGTGTGATGACCACATGATTTCTTGTCTTACTCAAGTGGGAACAAATGATACCATGGGATAATTATGTTTTTACAAGCCAACCAGTCAATATAATTCTATTTCCCATGGCTGGGAACCTATAGCCACTCGCTAGTGCCTTTAGTGTCACTATTTGGGTTTGTAGAAACTTGAGTGGCATGTTTCAAGACTACACCCAATCTAACTAAACTATGATCTTCTTGGTCCAAGGGACAATAATTGACGTCGAATCATTATTTGATTAAAATGTCCCTGACCCTAGTATCCTAGTGTTAGTTCCTTTCTTTATAACATTGGGGAAAAGTAAAATCATCCACCACCCAAAGTACTGAATAGTTTAGTAGATTTTGAAAACTAAATAAAAAAATAATTATTTCATTACAACATGAAATTTAATATAACATAGAAACTCTATTGGAGACACCCATATTCTCCAAGATTATCCTTGAATTTCAATCATAATATACATCTTGGATTCCTGGGGAAAAATAATATATAATAAAGGGGTGATCTCAGATTATCAATAAGGATAAGCATACAACATAATCTAAATAAACATAAACAATAAGGCAATGTGAATAACTAAAAACACAATCCATTAAAACATAATCTTGATCATAATATGGAAGGAATAAAATTTGACCAAATAATTCCACATAAATAATACCATGATAATGAAACTTAACCAAGGATATTCTACTAGTCAAAATAATCAAATGGATTATCAATAACTAATCTCATAATGAAGTAATTCGTAACGTGAGACATCATAAACATGCTATCAAAGAGTAGGACAATACACCATACATAATCAGGCAAGACATCAGCCAATACCCAATAAAGATTGTCTCATAATACCTACGGATACATCGAGGGGATATAGCAGGCCCAACCCATCACATACTAAGTCCAATTCATTCCTCATATGAAATTGGTTGAAACATAATCAACATATACATTCATATTAAATATATCATATGAAATTTTAATAACTTCCCCAAATAATAAATATAATCATAAACCATCATGTGTCATGTAATGAAGGGTGTCAAAATGGTACATCCACAGTCAAACTAATCAATAAAATATGATGTATGGTATCATAAAATATCAAACATAATTAATCATAATATCCAAAAAAGTTTACTATCAATATTACAATACTGTAATAAAATCATTGAGAAATTCTTGAGAGAAATAACACTTTACTTTGAAATAATTTTTTTATAAATATGCAAAATTATCAAAGAAAAAATTCTATTTGAAAATAACCTGTTAAAAATGTAAGGGTTCCTCATGAAATTAATGAATAACCAAATTGGAAGAAACCACTCATGTCATATAAGTTAAAAAACATTCCTTTTAAATTCTGAAAAAAAAGAAACATTTAAAATAGTATTTTTAAAAGAAAGTGTGTGCGTTAACAAAATGAATTGATTATGTGTATCAGATATAAATCCTCATAAAACAATTTGAAATAAAACATAATATAATCAAAATTAGTTTCAAATATAATCATTTCAATACATCATCAATGGAGTAGAAGTTTAACCCAAAGAATAATAATTGGGATAAGATTTCCCCTACCACTTTTTAAAAATTTGAACCGTATGACCCACAAAATTAATGATCATGAAAAGAAACATTGAATGAAATAAAGAAAAATAGATTCATAATTTTATATATTAAATGTTAGTATGTAAACCCCACACAACAAATAAGGGTTGAATAAGGAATATATCTCACATAAGTAAAAGTGGGATGAGAAACCCTTATATTATGTTCGAAATCATTATGCAATTGTATTTAACGTTATGGACAATAAAATTAGATTAATTAATAACTTAACATAGAATATATTAAAAATATATTTGATTAATTAAATTTTATAAAGTTCATTCATGGAATTTTTGATGAGTTATAATGTTTAATTTCATTGTTCTTAGATCGTTTGTTTCATATTTTTATGGTTGGTTCATTTGAGTATAAATATGGGAGTTCTTTTCTAATGGGAAGAATTTCTCCAGAAGTGAAATTATTTAGTATTAATGAAATTCCAGAAGTTTATGTGATCTAATATATAATTTATTTATATTTTATGAGGATGATTACTTTAATAAAATATTTATTAAAATGTCTTAATTTATTTTGGTGGTTTTTACAGTCATCACGAACTTGTACATTGTATTTAATAATATGTTTATATATTGGTTTCAGAACATGATATAACCTAAAAAATATATATTAAAATCTATTTTAACCATAATAATGGTTTTATGACCAGCCTTGAAGACATTAATGGAAAATGAAAACTAATCATCCATGAAGGTGTTGAATTGACACATCATGGGTGATGTTTTCTTTTTGAAAAATAAAAGGAGTGGAGAAGGGATTTTATGATGGGTAATACATTAGAAAAATAAAATTTATGTATATATGTATATAATACTAGAGATACCATTCCACGTTTTATAGGTTAAGTGAGTATAGGATAAAAAAATAAAAGAAATTAAAAGAGAATGAAGGTAGATTTTCCCTCTTGAATATCGTCTCCTTGGGAACCTCCTTAATACACTTGAATTTGGTGTTTTGGTAAGACCAAAATGTCTTGGACATGGGGAATATTATTTTAAAGTTAATTGGTAATAATTTATACAAGATTAAATGATTATATGGTGTGGGGATAAGGGTGGTGAGGGTGGTATTAATAGGGGAAGAGAGGGTTGTTTTTTATTTATTATATACATTTATTTATTATTTTGGCTCAAAACTATCAATAGTGTTGATTCTTGTGACTAATTATAGTAAATACAGAAGGTGAGTTAGAAGAAATTGGTTATTACCACATCTATACATAATCCATGACTCAATAATTCATTTATTTAACATTAATGTTAAATATCATAAATTATTGTATTTCACTATTTATTAAAAATTCAATTATTTTAGAAAAATACCAAAATTTCACACTAACCCTTTTAGATGTGTAGAATTCAAAAATGGACTCCATTTTATGAAATAAATATTCTAAATATGAGAAATTTAATTTCTAAATAAAATCATCTTTTATTTGGAAAATACCAGTTTTAATATTATAACCTATTTTAAGACACTTTGAAATGTTAATTATGGTCTAAAAAAATTATCTTATAATTATAATGAAACAAAATATTAATTTTTGAATATATTTTTGGAAAATAATGTTTCTATTAAATCATTATATTAACTATAAAATTATAAATAAACATTAACATTTCACAAAATTTCCAACACTTAATTTATCATTTTTAAAATGTTCATTTAATTATTCCTTGATATAAATATATAATAATTTAATTTATGAGATATCTAAATTTTAAATATAATTTCATATCTTAGGTTATTAGTTTAATGGAAAGATTAATATTCTTAACGATCACATTATTATTCCAATTATTAATCAAATATTTAATAGTATAGCATAGTTCATTTAAGATCGGTGTTGCATGAAACATAAGCTATTGAATAAATTGAATTTATTTAAGAAGATACATACTATAAAAGTTTGGGGTATTATATTCATACCTCCTTAAAAAGATATCATTCTCAAAATTTCTAAAATGTCACCTCATAAAAAGATTTGGGTAGTTCTTCATCATAATTACCTTTGGTTCCCATGTAACCTCTTCAATTTTATTGTTTCTCAAAATAACTTTTATCAATTGAGTCATTCAATTTATAAATAAATTCTACTAAGTTTTGAGAATTGAGATAGGCATTTCATATTAAGAAAAATCAGTTTCTAGATTTATTTCTTTGTAGGTGAGTACATGTGTTGGGTATAACATGTAATTACTTAACAAATAGATGTAGAACACATCGTGTACTTTATAATGTATAGGTGGAATCACCCTATGATAAGTCACAAATCAAATTATTTCTAAAATTTAAAACTGTTTGATGTACCTCGGGCTCAGTTTCCCTTTCTAATTGAACCTTATGACACCCTTCCATTGAGATAATTTTAGAAAGAAATGATATCCCACATGAAACTCTAAGTTCTTTCTTCGATTATCAGTATAACTCTTTTCCCCTAATTTGAGATTCTTTAATGTGGTTTTAAATAGTCTTTAACGTTGATATTGTTTCCTCCCCTAGTTCTAGGCCGACAAGCTTCTTCTCACCAACTTCATCCCAATATATTGAGTATGGCATTTCTTTCTCTATAATGATTCATATAAAACCATTTTAATACTAGAATGGAACTATTATTATAGGAAAACTCTAAAAATGGTAAATATTGCTCCCATATACCTTGAAATTCAAGCGATTACAAGCTCAACCTTTATTATAATGTTTGGATCATCCTTTCTAACTAATCGTCCTTTTTAGGGTGATTAGTAGTGCACAAATAAAGCTCAATATCAAGAGCCTTATGAAGACTCTTCTAAAATTTTAATGTTAAATGCGGATCTCAATCAAACACAATCGATAGAGGTGAACTATTATGTATTAAAAAATCATTAATATAGAGTTGTGAAAGATTTTCAAATGGAAAATCCTCCCTTATAGTGATGAAATATGAAGATTTGGTAAGTTGATCAACAATTACCCATATTTCATCATTCTTTCTTGGATTTTTCGGTAATCTAGTGAAAAAATCCATAGTAATTCCATCCCATTCCTATATAGTATTAGGTAGAGGTTTCATGAATCCTCTAAGATTTTGTCTTTCAGCCTTCACCTATTGACAAACTAAACATCTAGATACATAATCTGCAATCTTCCACTTCATATTATCCCACCAAAAATGTCCCTTAAAATCTCGATACATGTTAGTGATACTAGTTTATATAGAGAAATTTAATCTATGAGCATCCACTAGTACAAAAAATCTTTTTTCCGTCGGTTTTTTTTCTTTCTCACATTGGTTTTGTGGCGACGTTGTGGCAACGTTATTACGACCGACGTAAAAAAATATTTTTTTTAACGTCAGTTATTTAATAACCGACCTTAAAAATGTTTTTTAAATGATATTCCACGTTTTTTAAAAAAACTGACATGAAAGACCATATTTTATACAAAAAATCGCATTGAAACTCTATTTTTAACGTCGGTTATTTAAAAACCGACGTTAAAGGTCATTTTTACGTCGGTTTTTAAAAAAACTGATGTTAAAAGTCAATTTTAACATCGTTTTTTAAATAACCTAGGTTTAAAATGTTTCTCATTTTGTAGATAATTTCCCAATATTCGATTTGACAGGTCATTGAGCTCAAACGGAGCTACGGATCAAAAGTTATGACCATTATAAGTTTGATGTATTTTTTTTGAGGAAAGATCGAATGAGCCAACCAAAGCTTCATCTGAGAAGGAAATTTAGAATCCGAATGAGGATTTGTAGTTTTACCATGATACAAATAAGAAATAGTGAATCTGAATCATTAAATATTATATAAATCAAGAAAACTAATCATATCAAAACATAAATCATGGAATCATAATTACGAATACCTTGACGAGATCGCAGAAAGAAGAAATAGTGGATTCACGTTGAAGATCAAATAGGTTGAGTCAGTGGAATGATGTTAGTTGAATTAAAGGATCATTATATTATGATTTTTTATAATGAAACCATGTAAATGATATCGAAAAAGAAAATGCAGTATTAAAAATTTAGGTGGCAATTGAAAAATTTGAGCCTGCACTGTGAAAAAATTGAAATCCCACGTTGGCGGGATATTAAAATAATTTTTCACCTCGGTTTTTATAATAACCGACGTGAAAAATATTAAAATTTTCACTTAATTTTCAAGACGGCTATATAAAAACCAACTCGAAAAATCAATTTTTGTGAGTTTTTGCACGTCGGTTATTTAATAACCGACGTGGAAATTGAAATTTTTATAAAAAATTGAATTCCGCATTGGTGGGATATTAAAATCATCATTTACATCGGTTTTATTATAACCGACGTGAAAAATATTGAAATTTTTTCTGATTTTTCACGTCGGTTATATAAAAAACGACGTGAAAAATAAAATTTTGTCGATTTTTTTCATCGGTTCTTATAAGAACCGACGTAAAAAATCAATGTTCAAGACATTTTACATTTTTTATTAAATAAATGACGTTAAATATGTTTGAAAACATGTAGTTCATTTCCCAATTTTCGATTTGATAGGTCACGGAACTCAAACAGAGTTACGAATCAAAAGTTATGGTCCACTAAAGTTGGCATTCTCAAAGACTTAGTTTAGGGATGATCATCTTCCAATGGTCATAACTTTTGATCCGTAACTCCATTTGAGCTCTGTGACCTATAATATCAAAGCTTACGAAATGAACTAAATTTTAGTAAGCATATTTAAAGTCAGTTATTTAAAAAATGACGTCAAAAAGTCATGAAACCAAATTTTTTACATTGGTTCTTATATTAACCGATGTAAAAAATCACATTTCATGACTTTTCACATCGATTGTTTAATAAAAGACGTTAAAAATGCATATGATAATGTAGTCCATTTCGTAATCTTCGATTTTAAATGTCAAAAATCTCAAATGGAGTTATGGATCAAACGATATGGTCCTCTAAAGTGGGCCTTCTCTAAGACTTCATTTAGAGATTATCATCTTCCAATGGCCATAACTTTTTATCTGTAACTCCATTTGAGCTTCGCGACCTATCAAATCGAATCTTACAAAATGAAATAAATTTTTATAAGCATTTTTAACATCAGTTATTTAAAAATATACATAAAAAAGTCATGAAACCCAATTTTTTACGTTGGTTCTTATAATAACTAACGTAAAAAATTGGGTTTCATGACTTTTTTACGTCAGTTTTTATGTAACAGACATTAAAAAAAGCTTAAAAAAATTTATTTAATTTCATAATCTTCAATTTGATAGGTCAAAAAGATCAAATGTAGTTATGTATCAAATGTTATTATCCTCTGAAGTTGTCCTTCTCTAAGACTTCATTTCGGGATAATCAACTTCTGATGGCCATTACTTTTGATCCGTAAATCCGTTTGAGCTCCAAGAACTATCAAATTGATACTCATGAAACAAAATACATGATTTTAAACATTTTTTACATATTTTATTTAATAAAATACTTGAAAAAGTCATTATAAATTATTTTTGACGTCGGTTCTTATAAGAACAGACGTGAAAAATCAGGAAAAATTGATTTTTCACATCACTTATTAAATAACCGATGTAAAAATTCAACATAAATGATTTTTCACATCATTTATTTAATAACCGATGTGAAAAATCAGTGAAAAAGGATTTTCACGTCGGTTATATAATAACCTACGTGAAAAATCTAATTTTGGAGACTTTCATGCCAGTTCTAAAAAACCGACATGAAATGGGTGACGTTAAAAATGCTTTTTATACTAGTGATCATCCAATAATTCCCTTTTTATATTAGGAATATAGGGAACCCAAATCCCCTTACCAAATTTCAAAATTCCATCTTTATATGTAAATTAATCCAATTTCCCATCGTTCACTACTTTAATTTTATTTTGAAAATTATCATTATCATACTGAGAACTTTTTGTCTTTTCAAAAAAATATTGTTTGGAAACCATTAAAAAAAATAGTTATATTTCACCTTCCTTAATAATTCTCATATCTATATTTTCTAGATCTATATACACAGGATCCATGCTAATGCTTATTTCATTCAAAACTATATGATCCTTTATGCCCACTACATCTGCTACTGTATTTTCCTTCCCTGGGTGGTAGTGTATTGAACAATAATAATCCTTGAGTAGCTCAAGCCATCACCTTTTCCTCATATTTAGTTCTTCCAATGATAAGATATATTTCAAACTCTTTTGATCTGTATATATCTCACATCTTTCACCATAGAGATAGTCTCTCCATATCTTTGGAGAAAATATTATAGTTTATAATTCAATATCATGAGTTAGATAGTTCTTTTCATGATTTTAAATGCCTTGATGCATTGGAAATAACTCTATAATTCTGTATAAGGAAAAAACCATGTCCTTTCTGGGATGCATTACTATAAATCACAAATTCACCATTTCTCAATGGTAGAGTAATGATCGGAGCATTCACTAATATTCTCTTAAATTCTTCAAATCATTCTTCACATTCCTTTGTCTAAAAAAACATAATCCCTTTACAAATAGTCTTAGTTAACGGATTAGCTAATTAGGAAAAATTGTGAATGAAATATTGACAGTAACCTACTAAATAAATGAAACTAGATACCTTAGTTTTTTTGGTGTTGAACATTCCTGGACAACCATTTTCTTCATATGATCAACTGATATTCCATCCATAGAGACAATATGACCAAGAAAAGAAACTATTTAAAGATATAATTCACACTTTATAAACATCATATATAATTTTTTTCTTCTAAGAGTCTCCAGAGAAATAAAAAAGTTGATCTCATGATCCTCATAGATTTTATAGTATACCAAGATATCATTAATAAATACCACAAAAAAAATTGTCAAGATATTCCTTGAATAAATTTTTTCATTAGATCTGTAAAAATAGAGGGTGTATTACTTAGTCAAAATTGAATTACTATATAATTTTAATTTCTATACCTTATTTGAAACATTTTCTATGTAATATCTTCCTTCTTTACACACAATTGATGATATCCAAAACGAATATCAATATTTGAAAAATATCGTGCCCCACAAATTTGGTCAAATAAGTCATAAATACAAGGTAGATGATACTTGATCGTTATCATAATTGAATTGATCATCATAAATTCAATGAACAACCTCATAGATCTGTATTTCTTCTTAACAAAAAGAACTGGAGCTCCCCAAGGTGAAAAACTAGGTCATATTAACACCTTACCACTCAATTCCTCTATTTGTTTCTTTAACTCTATTAACTCCACTATGCCCATTTTATAGGTATTCATTTATATAGGTCTTGAATCGGGGATTAAATTCATTGAAAACTAAACTTCTCTCTCTAGAGAATATCCTGGTAATTACTATGGAAATACATGAATGTATTCATATAGAATAGGTACATTCTAAATTTGAATATCTCCTTTTTCATCAATAGGTTTTGTTTTATCTTCTTATACATAAATATCAATTATAATAGCTACTAGAGGTAGATCCATATATGAATTAGATGATGAAGTCTCCCCTCTAATGATGATAAATTCCATATCTTCATCACAAATCATAATTTCCATATCCTTTCAAAAAACATTAAATTATATTTTGAAATCCAATCCATACCCAGTATTATATCATAATCAAACATAGGTATGATAAAAAATAATCAATTAAATCATGTTTATGTGTCATAATAGGAATTTATTGACATAAATTTGTTTAAATAAATTTTCCACTAGGACTTTTGACTAAAAATCCCTTGTTAAGTGAATTGGAAATTTCTAATTTTTATAGAAAACTAGGATGATATAAGATAATGTGATAATCCATAATCAAATAGATCTTTATAAAAATTTGAGAAGATGATAAAATTAATTGCCATTACATCATTATGAACTTAAACCTCATCTATTTTTCTTGCATAATCATATACTTGTTCACTTGTCCTTTTCTTAAGTAAGTTTCCTTGATGTCTAGGACAATCATGTGCATAGTTCCCTATCTCCTTACAACTCAAGTATTGCACATTTTCAACTTCTTTCTTGAATGAGTATGTTTATCACTCATAACCTTTGTCAGTTATCCAAGTATAGTTATATGTTTTTCATCTCTTGTTTAATCTCTAGCTCTAACCTTATTATATTTCATAGGAGGGAAGTCCATGTATGGAATACGTGTGTTGATATTGTTTTCATTCATTCTACTAGGTTCAATTTCAAATCAATGGAATACAATAGATTTGATTATGAAATTTTAAAACTAGTGAAACAATTAAATAATTTATGTATAACTAGTCTCAAAATCAGAAGATTGGTTACCTTGGAAATATTCTAAAAGTTAGTTATAGAGATATATTTCTCTAATCTATGTTTTCCATAATCTAGTTTCCAAAGTTTCTACAAAACTTTATCTAATACAAATTATAACGACCTTGACCCCTATATCTTAGATTCAATGCCTTACATTATTACATTTGTACTATGTATAAGAAATTGCATCCCAAAGGACTAAATAATTTAGAAGATTTGGAAAAATAGATACAAAAATATGTATTACATTACAACTTGAAATGGAATACAACATAGTAACTCTATTAGAGACACCCTTATTATCCAAGATTATCCTTACATGTTAATCTTAATATACATCTTGGAATCCTGGGTAAAAATAAAACATAAGAAAGGGATGAGATCAAATTCTCAGTAAGGGTAAGAATATAGATAAAGATAAATAAACATAAAAAATAAGGAATGGTGAATAACTAAAAACATGTTCCATTAAAACATAATCATTATCATAATATGGAAGGAATAAAAGTTGATTAAATAATTCCATTTAAAGTATCACATTATAATGAAACTTATCCATGTATATTATATTTGTCTAAATAATCACATGGATTATCAATAATTTATCTCATCCTGAGGGAATGAATAATTTGGGACATCATAAACAAACCATCAAGGATTATCACAATACATCAAACATAATCTGGTAAGACATCATCCAATACCCAAACTAGTTTCTCTTATGAGACATATCGATACATCGAGGGGATATAGAGGGCCCTGTATGTCACTTACTACATATAATGCATTCCCCATATCAAAGGGGTGAAACATAACAAATATATACATTAATATTAATTATATCATATGAAATGTTAATAACTTTCCCCAAACAATGAATATAATCATAAACCATCCAGTATAATATGATGAAGAGTATCAAAATAGTAAATCCATAGTCAATCTGATCCAAAAAAATTAAATAAAATATATTTTATGGAATCGTAAATTGTAAACCTCAATTAATAATAATCTCCAAAAAATGATGTTTTTATAGATAAAAATACTCTAAAAATCAATGATTAATTGTCGAGGGAGATACTACTTTAATTTGAAATAATTTATTAAAAAAGATTAAAATTTATAAAAGAAAACATTTTATTTTAAAATAACCATGTAAACATGTAAATTATTTCTCAATAAATTAATTCATCATTAAAGCAGTAAAATTATCTCATGATGTATAATTTAAAAATTCATTCCTTTAAGATTTAAAAAAACATTTAAGAGGGTATTTCTAAAAAGAAAGTTTGATCATTAACCAAATGACTCAATTATGTGTATCAGATATAAATAAACATAAATCAAGTATAAATACAAAATAATTTAATAAAAATATGTTTCACAAATAATCATAGAAATATATAATCAATTGAGTATAATTTTAACCTAAATAATGGAAATTGGGTTAAGAATTCCCTTACCACTTTTTAAACAGTCAAACTGTATGCACCAAAAAATTAATGATCATGAAATGAATCATTAAATGACATTAATATAAATATATTAATGATATTGTATATTAATGGTCATTATGTACACCACACACAAGAAATAATGGTTAAATAAGGAATATATCTCATAGAAGTTAAAGTGAGATAAGAACCCCTTACCTTATGTCTGAAAGTGTTCTTCACTTGTACTTAATATCCCAGATAATCAAATTAAATTAATAAATTAAATAATTAAGAACATATTAAACATATATTTTATTTATTATAATTTGATTAAGTTCATTTATGGCCTTTTTAATGAGTTATAATTTTTTTTTCATTGTTCTGAGAGAGTTCGTTTCATGGTTTTATGGCCAGTTCCCATGAGTACAAATATGGGAGTTCTTGTGAAATAGGAATAACATTTCCAGAAGTTAAATTATTTAGTATTAATTAAATTACATAATTTTATATGATCTCATATATCATTTATTTATATTTTATGAGGATGATTAATTTTATAAAATTTTGATGAAAATGTCGTAATTTATTTTGGTTGTTTTTACAACCATCACGAACTTGTGTCATTTTATTTAATATTATGTTTATATATTGGTTAAAGAACATTATATAACTTATAATGTGTATATTAAAATATGATTTAACCATAATAATGGTTTTATGACCCTCCTTGAATAAAGTAATGGAAAATGAAAACTCATCATCAACAAAGGTGGTGAATCGACACATCACGAACGTTTTTTTCATTTTTTAAAACAAAAGGAGTGGAGAAAGAATTTGATGATAGATAATACATTCGAATAATAACATTAAAGTATATATATATGATACTATAGTTTTCAATCCACTTTATAATGGGGAGTTTAGTAGAGGATAATAAAAGAAAAGAAATTAAAACGGAAAGGAGGATTTTACCTCTTGAATATAGTCTCCTTTGGAACCTCCTTAAGACAATTTGATTTGGTCTTTTGGTAAGACCATAAGGTCTTGGATAGGGGAATATTATTGAGAAGGTAATTTGGAAGAATTTATAAAACAATCAAGGCTTACATGTTTTTAGGATAAGGGGTGGTGAGGGGTGGTATTATAGGGTAGAAGAGTGATGCTTTTTCTTATTTTATTAATTTATTTATTATTTTGTCTCAAGAATATCAATATTTTTGATTATAGTGAATAATTATGTTAACTAGACCATGTGATTTTTAAATAATTAGTTCTTACCTCATCCATACATTATCTATGACTCAATAATTCCTTTAATTATTTGTACTGTTAAATACTTTAAATTATTGTATTTCACAATTCATGAAAAATTAAACTATTTTAGAAAAATCAAAAAAATAACCCTAAACATTTTTCAATGTGTAGATTTCAAAAATTGACTATATTTTATGAAAATATTTTTCTAAAAATGATAAAATTAATTTTTAAATAAAATCATCATTTATTCAGAAAATACTAGTTTTAATATTTTAACAGGTTTACGAAACTTTAAAAAATTAATTATAGTCCCATAAAATTATATTATATTTATAATGCAACAAAATATTAATTTAATAATCTATTTTATAAAAATAAATTTTCTTTTAAATCATTATATTAATTATAAAATTGTAAATAAACATTTACATTTCACAAAAATAACATCACTTACTTTATCATTTTTAAAGAATTTAATTACATATTAAATGATATTAATATATCATATTTTCATTTATGAGATAATAAATTTTTATTTAAAATTTAATAATTGAAGTTATTATCCTAGTTTCTAAATTAATATTTTTAATGGTCACATTACTATTCCAATGGTCATGTTAATATTTAATAGTATATCATGGTTCGTTTAATCTCAGTTTCGCTTGTATTATAATCTATAAAATAAATTGAATTTTTTTAATAAGATATTTAATTTAGAATATTGTGGTGTTATATTTATGTTTTTTCAAAATATTTTTTATATGGATAGGGATTGGTGCGACTAATGAGTTCGGCCTCCTGGGGTCTCTTATATTCTTGAAACATTAGCATTCCCTTTTCTTGGGATAAAATTAAATATCATAGGAAATGTGCATCCTTAACGGAATAGTTAGTGTTATTCCTTTCTTATAAAGGCATCCTAAGATCCACGACCTGATGGGGGGATGGATCCACATTCTCTCATTGAGATGGTTATTCCTGGCTTGATTGCACTAGCTGAGGCTACACTTAGAGAGGCTCATCCAGCAAAGTGTCCAATAGATGTACTAGCTCAGGAGACTCTACAAGCAGCATGGTAGTTGTCTTTTCTTTTACAGTCCTTCTCATGGGAGATATAAGGGTTAAAAGGTGTGATCGTTGTTTGTTTTTCGGCAAGGATTCTTCCAACTATTGATATTTCTCGGAGAACTCCTAAGACTCACTCGGGTAGTTCAATGAGATGAGGGTAGGGAACAGATCATCCCTAATTCCATTCATTCACAGCATAATAATATTTTTCTTGTAAAGTGTAATTTTGAGTGAACATTTGAGTCTCCTGCATCTGGTGATGATGTTGGTGACCCACTCATCATGCATCTATTTATATTTGAAGAGGTCAGTGACACTTATCTTGTGTGATGTGGTGCTAAACTAGTAGATGAAATTTAAATGGAGTTCCTTCCAATTGGAAATGGAACCATTGGGAACCTGATTATACTAGAAGAATGTATGGCCTTTACATTTCTAGACAAACCATTAGAGACTTGTGGATTCATGGTGTTAGGATCCCCAACATTGGACCACGCCTTAAGGAAAAGTGATCCAAATTCTATAAAAAATTACTCATCCCCTTAAATGGGTTGAATATATGGTTACCAAATTCTGGGGGTGCTCAAACATGGCCCACCCATACTGAGTATGACTTTACTTCAACTGTAATTTCCACCTTTTTCATTTCCAGAGCCTTGATATGGGAAACAAGATCAGTTATCATGTCACCTAGGTGAGGATTTTTGGTCACCAATGATTTGAGGGGCTCATTGTCTTGGGGAGTGATGTGGCCTCATATCATGATCATTTTCCATAGCCCCCAACTTCTTTCCTAATCGGATGTACAAGGCCACCAATTTCAAATCAGGGAATTTGGATGATGAGGTCTGGGTTCCCCACTAGAGGAGATATGGACACCCTTATAACATTATTGGGGTCTATGTGTTGTTTAGAGATGATACCACCATTGATTCTTTTTTTAGTACTCAACTTTCTGAATCAAAGAGGTTATCCCAGGGTCTGACTCAGCTTTTGGTGTAACCTCATATGGGTCATTGAGCTCATAGGTCTCCTTTACATTGTCAACATATCAGTGGGTAGGTGGTAATGTCTTATTGGGGGACTCCCAAGACATATTTCCTCTCTCTTCTAGTGAGTATGGGAACCTATCGAGGGGTCTGCATGGTAGTATATCACCCATTGAGGTGGTTTTTCCCTGTCATGACCTGCATCGATGGTTGTGTTTCAATGATCTTTTATTGGGATGATGGTGAAAAACTTAATCGTGACAATAGTTGGAGTGGAAAATTCACTATCGGTTGGAGGGTAATATTGATGGTCCCATAATTTCAATAGGGTAAGGTTGAAATAAAGGGAAATATACTTCCCACATCCTATGATTTTTTCATTTGGATATGCCTCTTTCCTAACCCAATAGAGAATGGTGAGGCTCCAAACACAATTTTGATAGAGAGTATAGTATTAGCCATATGATTCTAAACACTGAGTCTCATTGAGCACTGTGATATCAACCCTCTTTCAATGTAGGTAAATTTAATCAAGGTGTTTATGGATCCCTAGGTACATCTATTTAAATACCTAAAGATGGTGAAAGATCGCCCAAACATTCTGGAGAAAACAAACTACCTAGTCCTTAATGAGGAACTTTGGGATGACAAAATCTAGAGCTGTCGGTGGAAAAACTGTTACAAATAGATGGATAGTGTCAAAGAGTCTTTATAAATCATCTTATTCGTTACTAGAGGGATGATACTTATCCTATTTTTTCCAATACCAGATTGTAATATTCCAAGATACTAGGATTGCTACCAATGAAAATATACTTTTCTACTGATTTACTAGGAGAGGGGGCACTGTTCAAGTTAAACGTCCATTGCATGCTGGAATGTCTCACGGAGGTAGGCCCAACTTCAACATCATATCCATGTAGGATGGGTTTTTTACCACCTACTCATGAATGTTAGAGACAACAACCCTATGAGTCTTAGTGGAGTTAACACCATCATCTATGGGCATTAACTCAGACTCTTACATCTCTCCAATTTTCAGCATTGAGGTAGAGGGGAGGGAAACTGGTGGTGATAGATATGGTTGCACTTTTATTCCTTGGAAGGATGTAAAAGCATCCTCATTGTGAGGGTAATATGTATATTGTATTAATGGGTGTTTATATATATATATATATAAATTTATTTGAGTTCAAGTGTGGAGCGATCTTTGTTGTTGTTGAAGTCGTCATGTGCAGAGTTTTTGACTTGAAATACTTTCTGAGGTAGGATCCCATTTCCTTGTGCCTTAAATTTAAAAAGGCATTAATTAATTTATTTAACACCTTTAATTAGTGGTATTTAGTTTTTAGAATAAATTATCTTTTAATTGAATTTTGGATCATTGAATGAAATGCTTGGTATTGATAAATGATTAGGTTGTTAAACAAAATCATAGTTTTATAAAAAAATTCCTCTTACAGAGGTGCATTGTGTTTGAAAAATTGCAGCGATTATTTATGATTGGACTTTTATTAATTCTTGACTTATGGTATTGGTAGTTATTTATTCTTTGATATCTTTATTTGTAATTGAAAAGTTTTGGTAATTTAATGTGTTGTTTTAAAAGATGTGGCTAATGCATGGTAAAGTTTCTATGCTTCTTTCTGGTCATTATGTAGCTTTTTAGACATCGCGTCATTAGGCCGCTCGTCATAACCTTCCAAAGAAGATTTTTTACACATATTAAATAGTTTGGGATTCTTTTCAGTGTTTTTAGTGTCCATTTATTATGGATAAACCCATGTTTAGGGTGTTCTTCTAGGCTTTGGTCCACCCTTTTGGGTGCCCCATCCATTTTGGCCTAAGTTTATTTATGCCGTTAGTGGGGTTTCACTTTGGATAAATATATTAAATTGATAACATGATTTAAAATGGGAAATAAAGCATCAATTGGGTCACTTTGGAAATGTGTATGCATGTTTCTTATTGGTTAGACCCTTGTGCAGATCCAAATTCCATTGCTTATGATCATTCTATATGGAACATCTTGTTTATATTTTCTCATTCAAGTGGTAAATAATTTACTTATTCTATGTATGAAATTTCTTACTTGTTCTATTTTTCCTTGTTTCTTATGAGTTTTCTTGATTATTCTTAATGATTATGCCAGGTTGAATAGCTAGTGTTGTATAAAATGTATGGCCATGCTTGAAATCTTAGGGCAGTGTAATGTCTTAATGACATGTGGAAGAGGTATGTTAATGAATTATGCCTTTGTCTATAGTCCATTTCTTATGAAAGTTGCTTAATGCTTTTACCCGTGTCTAGTGGTTTTAACCATATGAAATTCCTTGGAAAACTCATTGTCTTGTTCTATTTAATTGCATGTGATGACATTCAATTTTTATATTCTATGCCTTATTGCTTATTTTCTTTATTATATGAAATGTGATAATGTCGTTGGTCTTAAAGCCCATAGCATGAATAAATAGTGAGCATGTGATATTGAGATGCTTCTGTGTTGGCATGCAATCATATATTTATGCATTGTCATGTGTTATATTCCATTATTGGTATAGAACATTCGATGCGGGCTAGGAGGGAACATGGATCTCAAGTTAAGGATTTCATGGATAGACTCACTATGCTCAGGTGGTTATAACATGATGTGTTAGGAGCGACACTTTGGCCTTCTAGGTATGGGATCGTCGGGCAGTTTATGGTTACTCATTAGTGAGACAGTTTCCCTAGGAGATTAACCAATGAAGGGAATGTTATAAATATGGTAACCCCATGCCTCAGGTGAGACTTGGTCCCCTATGTGAGATATTTGGAATGGACTCAAAGTCACCATCCTTGAGTGATACAAGGTATGATGAATGGGTTTCTGTAATGACCCAAACATTTATTAATGAAAATTATTCTAGATCTAATTAAATGTATTATTATGTAAAATGGTTATATAAGATATTCACTTCCTTAATTTTATGTTTTTGGATTTCAAAATACTATTAAAAATTGTTACCATTGCTAATATAGACATTGAACAGTGATCAATTGATTTGTATAAATATAGGGCTTTAACAAATCCAATTTACATCGAAAAAGGAAGTGATGGCCTGATCCAGTAGAATTTCTCTATACGAAGCCCATTTTTCGGAGAATGGAAAAGAGGTAGCATCACTAGGCTTCACTCTTGACCAACCCCAAGTTGAGCTTCAACATGTTAAACTTGAACAGAACCTCTTATAGGGAGAAGTGGATGTTGATAGAGATTACCACCCAAGCGATGTTATCTGAGTCACCCCAAGAGTCTTTCACCATCGCACACCTTACCCTTAGGTCATATGCAGGTGTTATAAGGGGTTATATAACAAGACCCTAGAACTATGATTATGTGCATTATTTTTTTATAGAATAAATAATATACATTCATTTTATTATTGTTCCTTTGTAAATAGTTTTTAAAAACAAATAGTATTTTTAGTTAATATTAAATTAAGAAATATAGTTTGATGAATTAATGAATTTTTTAATTAAATAATATTTCAATAAAATATTATTAATAAATTACTTTTTATTAAATATAAATGATCGTATAATTTTTATGAATATAATTGCAATTTTTATAAAGGATTGAAAGTCATTTTTGTCAAAACCCGTGAATTTTCGATTAATGTTGATTTTTTAAATTTTAAAAGTAAAACATCACATATTTAGAAAATTATATAGATAAAATGGATATTATTTTTGGAATCAATACATTGAAATTATCCAACGATAAATTTTTTATAATTTTTAGAGACAGTCGAATTTTTGGGTATAAATTAAATACTGTTTAAATATATAATGTATTTTATGACATCATAATGACCTAATAGTGATATAATAAAATACTATTAATGATATTTTCGGACAGTATATGTTTTATCTTTAAAATGATATGATTTTAGATTTTTTGATTAATGTTATGGTACCTTAGTGGACCCTCCAGGACTTATAAAACATTTTAACTTTTTAAATTGATTTCTTTAAGAGTGTGACTCACCTCCACATAAGAAAGACTAATATTTTAATATTTTCTAAAATTGGACTTATAAAATAATTCTTTCCATTCTTTTTTGGAAAAAACAATGGGCAAAAACAATGGTTTGGTTTTTGTTTTTGATTAGTTTAATGTATAGTGTCCAAAACATAAATAATAATGATTTCCTTATCTTTTCCTATATAAAACTCCCAAGATCTCATTTCTCTTCACTCAAGACCATTTAATCACGTCCCAAACCTACTATAATCTCTCTGAAATACTCCTAAGGTGCCCCGAGCTCCCAGGAACCCTCTCTCAAGCCCCTCCCAAGCCTTTGGGATCACACTACTATGTAAGGGATTTCTTCCTTTAGCATTTTTGTCCAAATTTCATTAAGTTGTTCTACCATTTTTTTTTCAAATAAAATGTTGGGATATAATTTTTCACCTCTTCATACTTCCCTCTTTATGTTTGAGTGATGATATACCTCTTTGTCTCTCATTAATGCCTCCCATGTATAACCCTTACCTTGCAAAAATTATGTAAGAAAGTTATATCTTCTCATTTACATTCAAGAAATTCTTTTGTATTATGAATATAAATTACATTAAATATATTGGGACATGTATCTATATGAAACCCTTAATTTAAATTTAATTTAAATATGATGATACACCTCTTTATCTTTCATCAACCATTTTTTAGGAATTCTTATGTCATGATGTTATGCTGCCGAAATTGCACAGCGGTTTTCCAAGCCAAAGTAATTTTATACTGAATACCATGCCCATTTCACTATCAAGTATATTAAACTATATGAACATTTAATTATTAATTATATAGTTTCATGTATGAATTCCACATTTCATTATTGAGGAATAAATGATGATGTTTAATGAATCTGTGTTATATGATCCATGTGGCTCACTTACGTATGAAATTAAATGATTAAGAAGGGTGCACCCTGATATCACTCCAATGAATTGGGTAAAGATTAGTATCATGATACATCAAGTTTAATGAGGGTTTAATAATGATAATTCATGTTCAATGAGGGTTCAGTCATTCTCCATGTGCAAGGATCCTTGTCTCATGCTAATATCATGTTAAATGTTGATTCCACATTTCCATGTTATGATAATCATGTTATATCATGCCTTTGTGTTCATGTTTCTTATATGATCCATTGATATGACTATTTCCTAACATGTACTTTATTCTTCATTTTATTCCTTTTTTACTCCCTTAATGGGATTTATAGCTCATCCATTTCTTATGCATGTCGTCAGGTTATCTCATGCAATGCTAAGTACGATGGAATGTTGTGGTCATGTAAAAGAAGTTTTCAATAAAATTTTTGTGTTTTATGTTTTATGTTGTTATGTAATGATCCTAATTTTCAAAGACACTAGACCTCTAGATCCTCAGAGTTGTCTTAGGTGAATTTTTATGTAATAAATCATGTTTATGTGTGAAATAAAGAGCAGGTTTGTTATAGTTGGTATCAGAGGATAGGTTTAGTTATTTTTGGGATTAGGATTAGAAAACCCTAGTGAAATCCTTAGGGATAAGTCTAAGCATTATAAAAACATCCCTAAATTTTTATGAGTATTTAGTAAGTGGTTTATTAATCAAATAACCCCTGTCTAGATAGGAGTAGGTAAAGGCTGCTCTAGCATAGTTTTATCTAGGGGTAAAACCTGAAAGCACCGCTTTGAGCTAGACTAGAATGGAAACTAGTACACGATAACTGTACTTGATGCACTCTTGGTTACAACAATACTTGGGGATATTATTTTCCAATGGATGGTAATAAGAGGACTTATGCTAATAACCAATGTGAAGATCAATGTGATGACTATTTTAATGAGATTCCCAATCTGATGGGAGTAGGAATCACAAACATTGTCATGATACTCTCTCATTTAACTCATGTTTTGAATAGAAACATGGGTCAATAAGAACATTCACCACCCTAATATAGAACATGTTTCAATAAAGAGCTTCATGAGACAAAGGCCTCCTAAGATAAATGTATAATATGATATCTTAATTTCCAAATAATGGATCAACTCCTTTGAAATGATCTTCTCCATCCTTTAATGTTCTGAAAAAGAGAAGGTTCTTTTGGATGCTTATCGTATAGAGGGTAAAGCTGATAAATGGTGGAAATTGATCAAAAAATACAAATCCTGAGGAGAATATTGAGTAATTAGAATAGAAATATTTTCATAAAATGTTTTTTGATAAATATTTTCCCCGCACCCTTCGAATTAAGATGGAATGGGAATTCCTTGATCTCAAGAAAAATGATGATAAATCCATCAGATTGTACGAGTAAAACTTTACAAGGCTTGAATGATATGATTCTATCTTTTTATTTACCCTCGAATTCAAGGTTGAATACTTCTTTGGTGGGATAAAACATAGCCTATGAAAATCCCTAACAATCCATGACTTTGAGAGATATGTGAAAATTTTCTGATGTGCCCTCAATGTCGAAATAAAGATCAGAGAATCTTAGGGGTATAATGGGGATAAGAAGTGTAGGGTGGAATTTAATTCTAGCGATCTGATGGATAAATCCAATGATGCTAAGAAAATCCATCACCCCACATTCCAAAGGTGTAGAAAGAATCACCCTAGAAATTTCCTGAAGGGGATGAGTAAATGCTTTAGGTGTGGAAGAGAAGGGCACCTGGCCATTAACTGATGACAAGAAAACCCACAACTACAATAGAGGAGAGGAGTTATCTATTCGACCCTCAATGTGCTGTTCATTTCTTCAATTGCAATGAACTAGAGAACTTTGCAAACTAATTCCCTAAGACAAGGGTTTTCATAGGAAACAAACAACCTCCAAGGTAGAAAGGGTGATATTTTTCCATCACTATCATCGATGTGAACCCCAAAAACGAAGTGGTGATAGCTATGCTAGTTATTTATTAATGAATAGAAAACATAATTTTTTATTCTGATTCTTTGAATTCTTTTATATCCTAAAATTTTGGTAGAACAATCCCAACACCACCACAAATAATGTAATTGAAGATGTTAGTGAAAAGAGAAAATGGGGAAATCATTGTAACCCATTAATATAACTCCTCCCCTTTCATAATTTGTGGATTGAAATTCCTGGAAAACTTGTTCATACTTCCCCTACTTTAATTTGATGCAATTATTGTCATTAATTTTCTTTCCTTATATAGAGACAACATAAATTTTTTTGAATGGGAAATCACTCTCCATATGGAGAATCGACCCCCAATTCTGTACAAGTGCAAGGAGGAGGATGAATCTTCTTTAGAACCGCCATGTTAAGTGTGGATATTACTACCCTATGAGCACGCATATCTTTCATAGATGATCAATTATAGGGAAGAAACCATCCTTTAATACATTCCTATTGTGAGGGAATTTACTGAAGTGTTTCCCTAGGAATTCTCTAGTCTTTCTCCAAAAAAAGATGTTTAATTCTTGATTGATCTTATACATGGGGCGTTTCCACTATCCAAGACTCCATATACAATGGTTGTTGTGGAGCTTGAGGAGCTATATAAAAAACTATAGGAGAATTTGGATAAAGGTTTTATATTCTCAAGTGCTTCACCATGGGGTGCACTTGTCCTCTTTGTCAAGAATAAAGATGGGTCAATGCGCCTTTGCATTGATTATCGTGAGCTCAACAGAACTACGATAAATAACAAGTATCCTCTTCAACGAAATGATGACTTATTCGATTATCTACGTGGATCACAATACTTCTCCAAGGTGGATTTGTGGTCGGGATATTACTATGTAAGGATGAAGAGGGAGGATATCCCCATGTATGCTTTTCATATAGGATACAGGCACTATGAATTCATTGTAATCCCTTTCAGACTCACTACTGCTCTAACAATATTCATGTACTTAATGAATAGAGTCTTAAGAGATTACCTTGAACAATTTTTGGTAGTCTTTATAAATGATATTCTAATATACTCTAAAACCAAGTAGGGTCATGAATAGAATATAAGCACAATACTAGAGACCATGTGAAAGGATAATCTCTATGAAAAGTACAACAAGTGTGAGTTCTGGTTGAAGGAGGTCATATTATTGTGTAATATCATCACAAGAAATGGGGTATCTATGGATCCCTCCAAGACAGTTGCAATTGAGGGATGGTCAACGCCAACATCCATAATGGATATCTGTAGCTTCCTGGAGTTAGCTGGATATTATAGCCAATTGAGAAATTTCTCATGATTGTCAAACCCTTTTACCAAGATCACTCTGAAGGGATTTAAGTTTTCTTGGAGTGATAAATGTGAATATAACTTCAAGGAATTGAAAAGTAGGATTATCACTGAAAATGTGCTCACACTGCCCATAGGTGGAGAACTTTTGTGGTATTTAGTGATGCTTTAATGAAGGGCCTAGGATGTGTGTTGATGAAAAATGAAAAATTCATTGCCTATGTGTCAAGGTAATTGAAAGGTCATGGGAAAAACTATTAAACATATGATCTGGAGTTGTCTATAGTTATATTCACTTTAAAATTTTGGCGGAATTACCTCTTTGGTGGGAAGTTTGAAATATACATGAAACACAAAATCCTCAAGTATATATTCATACAAAAATACTTGAACATGTGCCAATGAATATGGTTAGATCTGATCAAAGACTAAGACTACTCAATCTATTACCACCATGGAAAATGAACAAGGTGGAAGATGATCTTAGTAGAAAGGACCTAGCAACTCTATCATTGATGAGAATTGAAAAGGATCCAATCTTCTTATATTTGATGAATATGGGCATGGAATTCATAAATAAGGGAAAATCATCAATACTTTCACAAATTATTTCTCAACCGTTTGTTTCGAAAATGTTAAAGGATTCTCAAAAGGATGATGTAGGAATTTAGAAGAAAGTGGAAACTTTCAAAAAGGGGAAATCCTAGGATTTTAATGTTAATAAAGACGGAATTTTGAGACTTGGTTCCAGACTATGTGTTCCATAAAATCCAGAGTTAAAGAAATGGCTTTTGGATTATGCACATAGTTCAAATTTCTCCATTAACCCAGGAAACACAAAGATGTATTAGGATCTCTGAGAGATTTATTGGTGGGATACATGAATAAGGAGATCATTGAGTATACATCAAATTTTATGGTATGTTAGCAAGCGAAGGATGAGATTAAGAAGTCTAAAAGGATGATGAAACCATTAACCATACCAACATGGAAATGGGATAACATCACCATAGACTTTGTCACTGGACTTCTGAAGTGATTCAAACGAAGCAATGTTATCTAGGATATTGTGGATAATCTTACAGAGACTACACACTTCATTGAAATGCATGTGGATTTCGAATTGGATAAAATGGAATAGATATATATATTAGGGAAGTGGTAAGGCTTCATGGAGTACCACTACCTATTATATCTGATCGAGATCCAAGATTCACCTCTAAGTTCTGTAAGAGTCTCCAATATGCTCAGAATACTGAGCTTAACTTCAGTACGGCTTATATTCCTCAAACTGATGGTCAATCTGATCAGACTATCAAAACACTTGAGGATATGTTGAGAGTAAGCCCAGTGGACTTCAAAGGAGTATGGGAACAACATATTCCCCTGGTTGAGTTCTCTTACAATAACAATTTCCACTCAAGAATACAAATGGATCCTTATGAAGATCTGTATGGGAAGAGGTTCATAACACCGTCATGTTGGGATGAAGTTGGGGAGTGAAAACTCCTAGGTCTAGAAATGGTTGAACAAATGGTGGATGAGGTTAAGACCATCCAGTAGCACATTGAAGCTGATAAGAGCCGACAAAAGATCTATGATGATAATCATTGATGACGCCTAGAGTTTGATGTTGGAGACATGGTATTCCTCTTCATATAAATGTGGAAGAGAGTTATGAGATTTAAGAAGAATGTAAGGCTTTGTCTAAGTTACATTGTCCCTTTTGAGATCTTTGATCGCATTAGAGCGGTGGCCTATCGACTAGCACTCCCACTGAACCTATGTCAAGTACATGATGTATTTCATGTATCACTCTTGAGGAAGTACATACCTGACCCATCACAGGTACTCAATCTAGAGGTGGTACCATTGCAGAATGACCTCTCTAATGAAGATAATCTGGTGAAGATCTTAGATCGTAGAGAAAAAGTTCTATGAAAGAAGACAATTCCCCTTGTTAAAGTGTTGTGGAGAAATAAAAAGTTTGAAGAATCAATGTGGGAATCAGAGGAATTTATGAAGAAGAGTTACCCTTATCTATTTTAGTGTGGGAGAAAGAAATTTCAAGGGAGAAATTTTTTAAGGGGGGAAGATTGTAACGATCCAAAATTTTATTAATGAAAATTCATATTGAACAAATTAAATGTATTATTATGTAAAATGGTTACAAAAAATATGAACTTCCTTAGTTTTATGTTTTTGTATTTCAAAATACCGTTATGAATTGTTATTGTTTCTAATATATCTATTGAATAATGATCAACTTATTAGTATAAATAAAGGGCTTTAACAAATCCGATTCACTCAGAAAAGGTAAGGGATGGCCTCATCCAATATAATTTCTCTATACGAAGCCCATTTTTCAGAGCTTGGAAAGGAGGTAGTGTCATTGGGCTTCACTCTTGACCAATCCCAATCTGATCTTCAACATGTTAAGCCAGAATAAAACTACCTATAAGATAAGTGTAAGTTGATAGAGATTACCACTCGAGCGATGTTATCTGAGCCGCCCCAAGAGTCAGTCATCATCGCACACCTTAACCTTACATCATAGGCGGGTTTTATAAGGGGTTATGTAACAAGACCCTAGAACTATGATTATGTGCATTATTTTTGTATAGAATAAATAATATGCATTCATTTTATTATTGTTACTTTGTAAATAGTTTTTAAAGCACAAGTAGTATTTTTAGTTAATATTCAATTAAGAAATCTATTTTGATGAATTAATGGATTTTTTAATTAAATAATACTATCATAAAATATTTTTAATAAATTACTTTTTATTAAATATAAATGCTCGAATAATTTTTAGTAATACAATTGTAATTTTTATTAAGGCTTGAAAGCAGTTTTTGTAAAACCCCATGAATTTTTTATAAATGTGGATTTTTAAATTTGAAAGTAAAAGTTAAAATATTTATAGAATTGTTTATATAAAATGAATATTATTTTTTTAATAATTTTTCAAAATTATCCAATGGTTAATTTTTCATAATTTTCTGAGACAGTTGATTTTTTGGGTAAAAATTAAATAACATATAAATATAAAATTTGTTTTATAACATCATAATGACCCAATACTGATTTAATAAAATACTATAAATGATATTTTCGGACAATATATATTTTATCATTAAAAAATATGATTTAAGATTTGTTTTAGTAATTTTATGGTGCCTTAGTAGACCATCCAAGACTTATAAAACATTTTAACTTTTTAAATTGTTTTCCTCTAGAGTGTGACTAATCTCCACATAATCAAGCCTAATATTTTAATAAGTTCAGACATTGGCCTTATAAAATAATTTTTTCCACTCCCCTTTGGATAAAAACATGGGAAAAACATGGGTTGGTTTGTGGTCTTGATTAGTTTAATGTGTAGTTCCCAAAACCTAAATAATAAATAATTCCCTCTCTTCTCCTATATTAATCCACCCAAGATCCCACTTATCTTAACTCAAAACACTTGGATAACGTCCCTAACCTGACCTAATCTCTCTAAAATCCTCCCAAGGCTCCCCAACCTCCCAATAATCCTCTATCAATCCTCTCCCTAGCCCTGGGGATCACACTTCCAAGTAAGGGATTTCTTCATTTCTCATTTTTGTCTAAATTTCATTATGTTGTTATGACATTTTGTTTTAAACTAAAAAATTTGGGGAATGATTTTTCAACTCCCACACACTTCCCTCCATATGTTGAATTATGAGAGACCTCTTCCTCTCTCATTAATTCCTCCCATGTACACTTGATACCATGAGGAAATTCCGTAAGGAATTTCTCTCTTCTTGTTTACATTCAAGAAATTATTTTGTATTGTGAATATAAATTCCATTACATATGTTGGGATGTTTATCTATATGACCCCATTACTCTCCATTTCATGTACATATGATGAGACACCCCCTTTCTCTCTCGTCAACCATTTTTTATGAATTCTTATGTCACGTTGTTATGCTGCTAAAATTGTACCACAATTTTCCAAGCCAATGTCATTATGTAGTGAATACCATTCCCATTTCGCTATCAAGGGTTTTCACCTTTATGAACATTTACATATTGATTATAGAGATTCACGTATTAATTCCACATTCCTTTATAGTTTAATAAATTATGATTTTTAATGAATCCATGTTATATGATCCATGTGGCACACTTATGCATGAAATAAAATGATTATGAAGGGTGGGCCCTGATAGCACTGCAAAGAATTGGGTAAATATTAGTATCATGATACGTCAACTGAAATAAGGGTTACTCATAATTATTCAAGTGCAACAAGGGTTTACTCATGATCCATGTGCAATGAGCCTTGGCTCATGCTAATATCCTGTTAAATGTTGATGCCACATTTCCATGTTATGATAGTCATGTTATATTATGCCTTTATGTTCATGTTTCTCTTATGCTCCATTGATATGCCTATTACCTAACATGTACTATATTCTTCATGTTATTCCTTCTTTACTCCCTTACTAGTATTTATATCTCACCCTTTTCTTATGCATGTCTTTAGGTTATCCCATGCAATGCTAAGTATGACGGAATGTTGTGGTCATGTAAAAAAAGTTTTCAATAAAGTTGTTGTGTTTTATGTTCTACATTGTTATGTAATATTCCTATTTTCACAAGACACTATACCTATCAATCCTCAATGTTTTTTTAAGTGAAGTTTTAAGTAATAAATCATGTTTAAGTTTGAAATAAGGATAAGGGTTTTTTTAGTTTCCTTGGATGGACTCAAGGTATTATGTAATACAGAATGTTTCTATTTTGACCCTTGGGATTGAGATATGATAACAAAGGATGGGTGTGGAACTATACCTTGGTTTTGGTGGATTGTTTAGATTGGATTTTATATTTGATTTTTTAATTATATGATATAAATCCTTTATTATTATTATGTATTTCTGTTAAACGTGATATGTTTCCTTTACTTTACTAGCACACTTATGTGATGACATATTATTTAGACACCAAGACAAAGAACAAGCTTGGGGTTATTCCTTCCTTGGTTTTCCATCTTAAAATTGGCCCATATATATATATATATATTCTTCCTCTCACTTTTATACTTTTCAAACTTCTGGCTTAGGCCGATGCAGGTGGTATTGGATGGAAGTCTATTTAGGAACCTGGACCAGATTTATATTATTTAATTTTTTATCACTATGAATTTATTATATAAAATACACTTATTAATTTTTTATTTATCTACATGGATTGGGAAAGAAATAGTGGGTTCTGGTAAATTGATATTTGTATCTCACACCCTACCTGGGTTGCCATTGCACAGGGGTACCTGATCCATCCTACATGCTTTCAAGTCTTTGGATTGATTACTTATGTTGTGTTGGGTTTATGGGAGCTAGAGAGCACATGATTGGGATCATTCTCAGGATACTCAAAGAGTTTGTTGTTGGGTTATTCTTATTTTTTATTATTATATTGCTTTCACCTTATAGTAACACTTGACATTACATGCATCGTTATATTGAATTAGCATTGGTCACTTTTATTTAGATGTTATATTATTCTTCTACTACCATATGTATTTCATTTATTACACCTTTTTTCTATTATCTATTTTTTATCATTGTGTACACTCTGATATTTGAGTTAATAATACCCCCACAGACACACCCAGGACCTCACTATTAGTCAGTAGCCTTTGGCGTTTGGGGACATGCACTTGAGGTCATCTGGATACTTGTCCAGCAACATGTCTTAGTGGTCAGTTGGGTTGGGATGTTACAAAAAGGTATCATAGGGTAAATTGTTTCCTTTTTCATACAATTTTGGTATGGTAGACATAAAACTAGGAATGTTTCGTCCCATGGTCAATAGCCATGCCTAGAACTAATCACCCCATGTACGGGGAAATAACCAATTGTCGAGGGTTGGGATTGATGTTCATATTTTTTTTATAGTTTATATGATTTCACCTTATGTGATTGGTTTACTTTATACTTCTTGTATATTTATGGAATTTATGGAATTATACCCTTGTCTTAGTGTGGAAAGGGAGAATCATTACATGCATCATAATAGGAACATATAAATTAACATGCCATGCATATGCCATGCCATATAGCTGTATTTATCTATTTCTTGTTGATATGATTGTGTTCCTTGAATTCCATTCCATGTTATTGAGTTTATTAGTATACATAGTATATACCATGTTAGATAGTTTAATAAATTTCATAAATATATATCTGTTTAGGTAATTTATTAGAATTCATGCATGTTTATATTCCATGCTTTTATACTGTTGCATGTTTCTCTACTCTCTGTTAGATACTTCTAGTTTTATATTGATGTAATTGATTTAATTTGATAAATGGATTGGTTGTAATTAAATTGGATTTAAATTAAAATTTTAAAGTGTATGGGTGCTTTATGTATTGGTAGGTGGAAACCCAAATCACTGAACTATAATATATAACCATGTATTATATTTTAAATGGTTTTAAATGTAAAAGATTTTTAATATTAATTCTAAATGTGTTGGATACATTTTAAAATTTTCAACTGGATCCAAGTATTTCAGTTGGGTAATGTAACCTATTGGATGACCTATTTGGGTGTTTGTAATTTATAAACCTAAGAAAATGATACTAGGTTTCTTTCTGAAGAACCTAGGTTGGCTTAGTGGGACACTCATAGGTCTTCATATCATCTAAATGACTTAAAAGGAAATGTTTTTTTTCAATTACCTAATAAATATGGGAAGTTAATAAATGTAGTAAGTTTTAAAAGGAAGTTTTATGAAACTTTCCTATTTTTCCCTTTGGGTTTTGCTAAATCCAGAACCTTTTATTTTTTTATAAAATTGTATATGATGATTTTAATTAAATATTTTAATTATTTAAAATTTTAAGTTAGAATTAATGTGATGACCTTAAAAGGGAACCTAAAGTGGTTTCCTCTATTTAAATTCCCATACAATGGAAATTTAGAATCTATTTGAGTTTCCTTAGAGCATAAGTGTGGATGTTTTTTGTAAGCATGATCTCTTTTACAAATGTCTTGCATGGTGGGATCTTAAGCCTAGTGACCTTCATAGGTGTGGCCTTATTATGGGTCAACACTTTCTATTTTTGAGGGGGTTATCCATGGTAGGTATAACCTTTTGGGTTCAAATTCATTTCTTATATAGTGATATTTCTGACATTTGGTACCATTCGAGTGTCGTTGTCCCTTATAAGCCTCATAACATTCTAAATGACCCCTTGTTCAGATGGGTGGTCAATTTATCATTGGGACTTGTGATGTGGAGTATGTCTCTTGTTTTCTTCATATTAGAGTGGCATGTTTGTTAAGGAAAACAATTCATTCCAATGATTGGGTCGACTTCTTAGATACTTGAGTGTTGTGATGCACCGATCCATTTGGTTTTGACTTTTACATCTAAGGATTTGAGGTTTTGATCATGGATCATAGGAGTGTCCCACGTTTGTTTAAGGTTCTTTGGTCTAGCACACCTATGATTAGCTGATCTATCTTTTCTCTATTGTAAATTAGGACTCTCCTAAAGAAGGGCATATCATGTAGGTTTTGGAAAATTTTCCCCTCCAGGTAGAAGGAACACAACCAAGAAAGACCATTTGGAAATGGTTGATCTTTCATGAATGCCTTTGAGGATGGTAAGTTGAAATATATTCATTTATTTCTTGACAGCACAGCAATGGTGTGGTTGGAGGTGTATGAATCCTTTTAGAAACATTGTTAGTCATTGCTAGACTTTAGTGGTAAACCTGGATAATCACAGAATGCCTCTTGTGGTAAAGGCTTGTGATTGGTAAATGAAGGTGTGTTGGTAGGTGAATTAAATATTCTTCTTTAAAATTTGTGCATTTATGGTTAAATTATTCTATTTTATTGTAGTCAGGTGTGATTTACTAGAAACTAGAAAAATCCTATTATTGTGATATTTTAATAGAAGAGTGTGTCCCCTATCTTACTATCATCCCTGATACACTATGATAGAATTAGTCTGATATCGTGCTATAGTTTTAAAATTTATTGAACTTCTTCATGTTTTTTTAACAATGTTTTGTGTTGAAGAATGATTTTCTTTGAGGTTTGGTTAGTTTAGAGTGTCCCTTGGGTTCCCAGGTATAAATTCCTTGTATGGAATCCTAGACACAAGTTGTTTATTCTAACTCAACTGCCAGAAAAATACCATTTTGGGCTTAGTAAATAGTATGATGTGGATGTTGTGGTATTGTACCAACATCTCACATGAATATTGGAGTATGGACTACCTTGGGTTACTTCCTTGGACACTATTTCTATTAATATGAGGTTAACCTATACTATTGATCAGTCCTGGAAGTATTTCTTCAAAGTGTAATGACTCCAGTGGGACGCATCTGGGTTATGTACCTTGTTGATGTTGTGGAACAATAGTTTTAAATGGTTAGGTTATGTTTTGACCAAGGAATTTGGTTAGAAGTTAGTGATGTAATTTTGTGAACATGTTCATTGGAAACACTCAATACCTTGGGATAATGTGTAGTGTTTCATTTGGAAATGTATCGGCCGTCTATGTTGGGAATCTTAAAGATAAGTCATCTGAAGTGGCTCGACTCATTTTTCACACTCGTTCATTGTTTGAAATAAAATTAAATTGTTTAAAACACATCTCTATGTGAATAGAGGTTGTGGGATAAAGTGTTGGCTAAACCTTTCATAAGATATTTCATGGAAAATTTCATTTAGATCGATTTAGATTCGAATTCTTCTTTCTGAGAGGTCTCTATTATAGCCTCGAGTGTAATTGTGTTTACCCTATTTTTTAAATAATTACAGGAGCATTGTTAAAATTCTTGGAGGTGTGATTTGTAAGGACATTCCAATAGTGGGAGGTACTGTGGTTTGGATTTGGACCTTTTTTAATGTTAAGGCCAATGGTGGGGAGTACCACTGGTGTCTTTTACAAGAAAATGACTTGGTCATGTCTCTGGGTACACAGGATCAAATAATCACCATCTCAGTGTTTCGGTTGGAAACAAATTAACATTGGATCGAATCATAATGGTTTATGTTCTGACTTCCTGATCTATTCTTAGAGGTGCATTGGGTGTTTGGAAATGCAACACGATCTTTTGAGTGATAATTCACTACCCTTGTAGTCTAATTGATGTTTTTTTATTCTCAAAGGTTTCTTGGGGATGAGAAGTCCTAATATGGGGAGGTGGTAATGACCTGTGTTTCTGAAAAGGATGAAAATATGAAGGAATTTGAATTTTCATGTTTACTAAATGAGACGTTTTTAAACCATGTTTTTGAACTTAATTCCATGATTTGGAACACCTTTGTGTGGTGGGTATTATTTTTTTAAGAAATTAAATTTATTAAAATAAAATAAAAATAAAAATAAAAAATTTTCATAGATATAAAGAAATGTTTTACAAATAATTATAATATTAATAACATTGTGGTTGTTATTATTATTATTATTATTATTATCTTTTGTTTTAGAGAAACCCTAAAAGGGTATCTCCCATTACCTAGAACACGACCCTCCTACCTGAACCCCCTAGCACGTGAACCCCCTTGGCTGAACCCCGTAGTGTGTAACCCCCTCTCCACTGGATCCCTCTCTGCTCAATAATTTCACCTTGATCCTTTATGAATCCTATTTAAATCCTCATGGTAAAGTCCTATGCTCACATATCCTCCCTTGCTTGGATAATTTTTCTATCTTTTGACTCATGGTTAGGTTTGGTGGAAACCCTATGGTTAGGGGTTGACCGAATTTTGGTTTTCTTACATTGATAGGATGGGCGAAAGGCTTATCAGGACATCTTGGTTCATATTTCAGCAACCACCACCAAAGGTGAAGTAGTTCAGATCATCTCGGTTCACCATCATCAATGTGGGGTAAGTTTTTCTTTTGTTATTCAATGTTAATTAATTTATTTGTGGGGATTTCATAATTTTTTTGAGGTGATGGTAATTTTTCATGGGTGTATTGGTCCTTTTCATGGTGTTTTTGAGTTTCTAGTATTGTTTATAGAGTGTTTAATGACTCTACGGAGTCTTTCACTCATATATATAGGTATGTGTATATATATCATCATTTTACATATTCCCTCATGGTGAGTGGCATATGTACATTGGATTAAGGGGTGTGTGTGTATGTGTGTGTGTGAATGTATGTGTGTGAAAGTGTGGAGTGATCATTGTCATCATTAAAGTCATCATGTGCTGAGTGTGAGGGTGGGTATTCTTTCTAATGTAGGATACCATTTCTTTGTCCCTTAAATTTAATAGGACATTAATTGAATTATTTAAAACATTTAATTAATGTTATGTAGTTTTTAGAATAAATTCTCCTTTAATTGAATTTTTGATCATTGAATGAAATGTGTAGTAATGATAAATGATTTTTTTGATAAATAGAATAATAATTTTATAATAAAATCCCTCCAATGGAAGTGTGTTGTATTCAAAAACTCAAAATAATGATTTATTATTATAATTTTATGCTTTATTGGATTATTTAATTGGTAGTCATTTATGATTTGATAATGTTTTTCAGAATTGACATGTTTTTTTAAATTGAATGTGTTGTTTCAAGAGATATGTCTAATTCATGGTAGGGTACCTATGCTTCGTTCCAATAGTTTCATTTCTTTTTAGAAACTGCTCCATTGTACCTCTCATTGAAACCTTCCAATGAATCTTGTTATTATGTATTAAATTTTTTGGGTTTCTTTGCAGTGTTTGTTATGACCATTTCTTATGGTCAAACCCAGTTTTTGGGTGTTCACCTAGGATTTGGTCCACCGCTATAAGTGTGCCATCCATTTTGGCCTAATTTTCTTTATTTTTTTAGTTGGGTTTCACTTTGGTTTAATATCTTAAATTGATAGCTTTATTTACAATGGAAATTTAACCATGAGTTGGGTCCCTTTGATAACGTGTATGCATGTTTCTTATTGATTATCCCCTTGTGTGAAGCCAAATTCTTCTGCTTATTCCCATTCCATTTAGAACACCTTGTTTATTTTCTCATGAACATTATAATTACTTTATTATTATATGTATACAATTTCTTACTTCTTCCATTGTTCCTTATTTCTTATGCCTTTGCTTGATTATTCTTAATGTTGGTTCCATGTTGAATGGATTGGGTTTTACAAAATGTATGTCCAATATTGAAATATTGGTCCATTTTAATAACATAATGACATGTGGAATAGGTATGTCAATTATGTATTCCTTTGGTTATAGTCCATTGCTTATGTAAGTTTCTTAATTATTGTACCAATGTTTAGTGGCTTAGACCATATGAAATGCCTTTTAAAGCTCATTAGCTTGTGTCCTTGAATTGCATGTGATGACATGAAATTTCTTATAAGTTATGCCTTATTGCATATTGCCTTATTATATGAAATATTCTAATGTCATTTGGATAAAATTTAACGGCTTGAATAAATAGTGAGGATGTGATATTGAGATTCTTATGTGTTTCTATTCAATTTTATACTTATGCATTTTCATGTGTTATATGCCTTGCTTGGTAGGGAACATTCGACGCAGGCCAATAGATAGCATGGATCCCGAGTTATGTATTTCTTGGATGGACTCACCATTATCTGGTGGTAATGACACAATGTGAAGGGAGATACCCTTAGGATTTATAGGTATGGGCTTGCTGGGTGGTTTGTGATAACTCATGAGTGAGGTCAGTTCCCTAGGGGAGCAACCGAGGACGAACCTATTGTAAATATGGTTACACCATGCCTCAGGTGAGACATGGTCCCCTATGTGAAATATTTTGCACGGACTCAGAGTCACCATACTTGAGTGATAAAAGGGATGTTGTATGTGTTTCCTTGAATTGACTCAAGGTATTGGGTTATATTGGATGTTTCTGTTGTGGCCCTTAGGATTCATATATGATTATAAAGGATAGGCATGGAAGTCCACTTTAGTTGTGAGGGATTGTTTGTATTACATTGTATGTTTTATTTCTGAATCATATGAGATGCATCCTTAATTATTATTTTGTATTTTGATTTCACTTAAGATGTTTCCCTTACTTTAATAAAAAAATTATGTGATGACGTGGTATTTATACTCCAATCAAAAGAACAATATTGGGGTATTCCTTCCTTGGTTTTCCATGTCACTATTTCCCCTTATATATATATATTCTTCCTTCCACTTGTATACTTTTCAGACTTTTAGATTAGGTTGAAGCTGGTGGTATGGGACAGGTGTATGTTTAAGAACCCAAACCGAGTTGTTATTATTTAATTTTTTATCACTCTAAATTTTTAAATATGATACACTTCTTAATTTTAAATTACACTATCTGGATTGGGCAAGACACCATGGGTTCTAACCAACTAAGATTTATATCTCACACCCTACTTGGGCCACCATTGGATTTGGGTAACCGATCAGTTCTACATGCTTTTAGGTCTTTGGAATGATTTATTATGTTGTGTTGCGTTCATAGGATCTAGAGAACACATAATCGAGCTCGTGCTCCGAACGCTCAAGGAGTTGGATATTGGGTTATTATATTTTTTTTATTATACTACTTGCACCATGTAGTAACCACTGACATTACATGCATTATTATATGGAATTGGAGTTGGCCACTTTGATTCAGTTGTTCTATTATTCTTAAACTACTATCTAACTTTCATTTATTAAACTTCTTCTGCTTATATATTTTTTACCTTTGAGAACACTCTAATATATGAGAGAATAGTCTCCCCACAGACACACCCTATGACCTCACTACTAGTTGGAAGCATCTAGAATTCAGGGAGATGCGCTGAGGTCATATTGTGACTAGCTCGACTACCCATCTATGTGGTTAGTCGAGCTGGGATGTTATATCCCAATCTTACATTTCATTCTATTGAGGGTAATTCCTTCAAATGTGTGAACTTATTTACACCCTTAGTCCTAGTCACCAACTTTAGGCCTAATGGAGGATAGAATTAGGGTTAATTGTCTCTCATTCTCCTTTTCATCCTAGGAGGTGTACCTTTAGACAGATGGGGTCATGACAAATTTTTATCAGAGGTTTAGGTTGAGATATTGAATAGTGTTAGTATTTATAAATTTTTAGTATTACATGGGTTTGTAGAGAGATGGTTCCAGTCAACTTTGGTGCATGACATATGCCAGAGATACTAGCTTGGACATGGGATTTTAGGGGGTCCATTGATCTGATGCAAGGAATATGAGCCTATCTAATAACCAATTTAGGAGGTTCTACTTGCTGGGTAGAGACCTATGAGAGTTATATATATCATGATTTATTTTACTTGTGATTGAATGAGGTGGTTTTGGGAAGTTAATGGATTTAATTAAATAAACTGTAAAATTTTATGTGTGTTCCCATGATTGTGCCCATGTTGTAGTTGTTAATGAAGAAATATTATTTTTCTGAATTAGTCATATAATCTAAAAAGTAACGAGTAAATGGTGATTAAATAGCTTGAGTTTCCTATTTGAATCTTTGTTAAGACTTTAATGTTTTGATTACTTTCTTAATATAGAATTATTCTTCCTAAATTAAATTTTTTTCCATTGTTAAAATGCATAACATGATAACATATTTTCGTAACGTTTTAAATTGTTTCTAAGGAATTATTCTGATATTTTTTTGAATATCTACTAAATTTTGAAAATCCTTATAAATAATTATACCTTGAGTAAATTTTATAATGACATTATAAAATTGTTATTTTAATGACTAAGAATAGGATTATTCTTGTTTCTATGAAATTTAATATTCCATGCATTGCTTTCCATTTTTAATTTATCATAATCATGGATTTTGGGCTTATTGTAAAACTTGGATTTGGACATTTAGATTTTGAAATTTCTTTGAAATGACTACCTTGATTATTCTTAATTCATATGAATATTTGGAAACTTTGACAAGAATAATTTTCTCTTTATTTTTGGCATGATTATATATCTAAATTATTGATATAAAAAAAATTTACGCATGTGTTATGTTGTAAATTTTTGTGACATTTATTTCTAAATCTTGTGAAATTTTAAGCATTCTTAGTTATAACTGTTAGTAATTTGAAAGTTTTCAAGATACATAATTTTTATAATTTTCTAAAAAAGGATTAAAAAATTTCTATAAAATATTATTTATGTTATTCAACATTTAAATGTATATATCATTCCATGTATTCCCTTCTTGAACATGATGTGTAGCTTTCATGTGTTAAAATTTTATTTAAAGGCTATACATAGTTTTGAATTCTTGGAAAATGATAGGCATTCTTTGTGGGAAATTATTGAACTAGAAAACGTTTTAAATGATTTAACTTGTTATTTTCAAGACTGATAAAACTTTTTAGCACTGAAATAACTTTTAATTTTATGTTGAGTCATGAGTAGTTTTTTATAGGAATCATTTCTAAAGTTGCAAATAATTTTATGGTAACTATATAATTTCTAGTATTTGAGGAAATAGCTTGTAGCATATTTAATTTTTTGTTTTTATAATATAAAAACATATTATATACTAATCATGTAATATTAAATATGAATGTAAAATCATATTACCCTTATTATATAGTATAATAATGTTTTACTGAGTAATGAAATGGTTAAATAATATTTAGTTTGATCATGATAAGCATGACACATAGTAATAAAACATGTGTAGTTTTAATTTTGTGATCTAAGAACTTGTTTTATTTTTAGAATTCTTAAATCATATTGTTTATGTAAGGGGGTATTTGAATTGAGCACTAGAAACTAGAATGTATAATTTTTCAAATGAATTTGGGAGTGTGTTCTATCATTAACAAGATAAACCCATAATATCTTATTTAATAATTTTAAGCATGATTCATGAATATGATGAATGTGTAGTTTTTTTCTTTTTAGCATGGATGCATTTTAGAGCTATTTAAAGGCAAGGCATGATGTTTCCCTATAAATGAATTGGAAAGGTTGAGTGTTTTTATGGTTGCGTTATTTATTTCTATATTAAAATGCTGATATGTTTTGTTGAAAACGTGTGTCTTGATTATAAGATGATGTTATAATAGGTGATTTAAGAATAAGATATTATTTAATGAAGCCTAAGACATTAGCCCTTTATATTTTTTACCTTATAAAACTATGTGATATTTTAATTAATGTATCTTTTTATTGAGTAAATGTCTCTCTAATGCGATTTTGTGTTTTTGTGTGGTTTTATTGATGAAATAACCCACTTTCCATAAAAAGGTTAATTACTTAAAGAAAGTAATAAAAAAATGTTTGTTTAGAAAATCTTGAAATTGATGAAGATGAGATTTCTTTCCACAACTACATTGTTATGAAGGAAGTGATGGAATTATTTTCACTACTATCCATTTGGTTGGGTTTATAGTGATTTAACTTATTTTATTTGCATGTGATATATATTAAATCATATAAATATAGGAAAAAACCAAAGCGGACATTATCATGGTGTAGTGGATGGGTTCATTTGGTTTTTATGTTTGAATAATCTCTACCTCTTTTGATATAAGTGATTTTGTTGGTTGAGAAACATTATATTAAACTCTTGGATGTATTGGTATGCACCTATGGAAAATGAAAAGTTGAACATTAAATCCCATGTACATTTTGCATGAGTGTGCTCCTAGTAAATAAATTTTTGTTAATAAACTTAAAAATATTTATAGATGGATAAATTGGATTGTTCAAACCTCATGTTTTGTTTATGATTCATGTCATATGTTAAATTGGGTTCTCTAATTTTGATGTTATTTGTATTGAAATTAACTTGGTAAAGAGCATGGTAGAGTTGTGATAGTTGAATAGAAAGAAATTGATGAAATCAGGTTACTTGACTAAATATTTTGGGAAGAATGTTAAATGTGGAATGTTAGATATCAGTTTGGTAATGTTTTAATTTTCTTATAAACATCAAAACTATTTTACATAAAACATTTTTGAGTTATAAATGAAAATAGTAAATGAAAATAGTGGGTGGATAAATTAAATCCAGTAATGTATAGTGAATTAAATTATTTAATCTTTTGGTCATCTTATTTTTTTATTTCTTAATGATATGTTTTTAGAAAATAAAATTTTACTTTGAGTACATCATCCTTGTAAGTCCTTTCCATTTTTTGTAATACAATTTAGTGAGACCCACTTAGAATAAAATGATTTTGTGGTAACAAGTTTTCTTAAATAAACTACAACAATTGTTTTACAAAAAAATTATTTATTTTAAAAGTAGTTTTACAAATGTATTAAAAGTTTTTTTCAAAAAAAAATTTATAAATAACTTTATATAACGAAATATTTAAAAATATTTTCATTTTATGGCATACCTAATTGAAATTTTTGAAGATTTGGAGATAAAGGTGTTTTCTCCCAAATGGAGTTATGTTCTCTTTTGTTTACTCAATGGAAAGATCATATTTTTAAAATGTACCTTCTGAAGTGTTGTTTTAATATTATGGTTACTTTATTGGATATACATGGCTTACTTGTTTTGTTTTGGAAATTTTTGTAGACATTTAAGTGTTATTACTTTGGAACGAGAGTCAAAAACGTGAGCTCAAAATTCCAAAGTTGTTTAATGCTTGATTTTTTTGGGAAGAATTATTAACCCTATGTTGATATGTTAGAATGATTCCCCTTTTTATATAATGTATTATTAATGTAATTACTTCTATTTTCGAGGTATCTCCCTCAATATAATGATTTAAAGTGTTGTGTGGTTATACACATTATTACCCTAGTATCTTTTTTATTCCAAATATAGTGAGATTATGGAGAGGTATCTCATATGGTGGTTAGATTATCTCCCCTTATTTTCCTCTCCTTACCAGTTTTGTTTCAATTATCAACGACAATAATTGATTTAGAGGTATATAAATTAAGGTTTCAGGTTTTTCTGATCCCTTTGTTGTTTTGGGGTTTCCAATCATTCGGGAGCAATTTCAGAAATTTTAGAATTTGTTTTAAAATTATTCTGTAATTTATAAAGTATTTTTAAAATGGTTTTACAAGTTTTGGGACTAATTTCATGTTTTAAAAGTTTATTCGGAATTTAATTTTGATTTTTTTAAAGAGATTATATGTGTTTTTGGGATTTGGGAATTGATGATAAAGCTTTTTCATAATTATTTATATGTTTTTCAAATGTAAATATCATATTTTTAAGGTTATTATTATCCTTATTCAACTCCATGACTCTCCATAAGGGTAACACTTATTTTTAAAGTGGTGTGTAAGGGTACATGTTATTTTATATTAGTTTCATGTGGATATATTTGAAATTATGTAGTTGTTTAAGGGTAAGATGTTAATCCCAAGTGGAGCATAAAGGTAGAACCCTTTTTCTTAACCCTATGTAATGGTAGCTTGAACCTTGAATAAGGGTATTCCAAACTCATGTAAAGGTAAATCCTTTGGGTTTTCTCAAATAATGGTACTTCCCTACTCATGTAATGGTTAACTATACCGATGTAAGGGTAATAAGATGGTCACATAAGGGAATCCCATGAGTTATAAAGCTCTTATAAATGTAATATGAATCTCACATAAGGGTAAACAAGAGATCCTTAAGCTTACATATGGTTCATATTGGGTTTCTTTTACTCATGTAATTGTAATTGGTCGTTTAAGGGTAAAATTGTGTTACCCTTACACAACACAAGCCTCCTACATATTGGCATTGTAAATTGCTTAAAAACTATAGTTTTCCCTTCCTAACTATCATATAATGTTTTATTAATGTAATTAATTGTAATTAAATGTGTAAATAAGTTGTTTTTAATCAGTTAAGGGATTTAAATATAAAACATTACCTTATTTAAATTTAGAATTTTTTAATTAATATTAAATGAGAAAATGACAGAGTGTCTGATAAAGGATATCTATGAATGTTAAAATGATTTCCTTTACCTTTTTAAGTTACTCTTTGTTTCTCTTGAGTTTCAAAACACCTAAATAATATTCTAATGAGTTTTGGAATATTATGTGAGTTGAATGAACCCTTCTTCTCAAGGATTCCAAATCATCCTTGGTGCTCTCTCTCTCTCTCTTATTCCTTCAGCTACAACAAGTTTACAAGAAAGAAAATATACTAGTTAGGGGATCCAATTATATATTCACTTTCTATGCATGTTTAATTTTGGCATGATTTTTATTCCTTTCGGGTGGATGGTAAGAGTTATTTTAATGATGATAATTAATTTAACATAAATAAATTGATGGGGAAGGGGAGATATTGAATTTTCATTACTAATTTCATGATATTTATTTTTCCATATTATGTGTCAGATATTTTTTTATTATGAATTATTTTTGTTTCTACGAATAGGTCATGGTTAATATATATACTTGTGAAACACCTCATGTGAAAATAATTAAAACCCTTAAAATTGACATTTAATCAGTAGTATGTAAATAATGAATTATTTACTGAGTATAATATAATTTTTATTTGACTGTGGTAATAATTTGTAATATGGGATCATAAAATGGTAATAATTTGCAGTATGGGATCATTAAATGGTAATAATTTGTAATATGGGATCATAAAATGGTAATAATTTTTATTTGAGCTAGAAATAATGAATGGAAAATGGATTAATTATATTTAATTTTAATATGGTAATATGACTAATGAATGTGAAATTGGTTGGTATTTAATGTGGTTAATTGGGAACTATAAAATTGATGTGTGGTAATTGGAAAAAAATTAATTGAAAGATAAATTAATGGGCTATATAAAATAGAAAGTATAGGTAAATGGGATTTAGTGAAGTATCAATAATTGTGGAAATGGTGGAACTTTTAATTTAAAGTGTTTTTTGTGTCTTATTTGTGTAATTTGTGATGATATGTGTGGATTGTAATGAGGAAGTTGTTTTGATGTGAAATGGAGGAAATTTGGGGCTTTTTGGAATGAGGGTAATGTTTTGTTGTATATTGTGTGTGTGATGTGATAGTTTCTCGGTAGTAATATACTGAATTGTTAATGATGAACTAAAATGAAATGGGTTGTAATGGGTAATTAACACTTCAATTAAAATGGTAATTATGGTTAAAGTGGTTGTTTATTAATGTGAAATGAATTGGATGGATTAATTAAATTTGATGGTAATGGAAATATGGAAATTAGATTGACTTAAAAAGAATATGTAATATGGCTTGTGACTTATGACTTGTTCCTTTTGGATTTCTTATGTAGTGTTATGCATTTACATGTCATAGTTGAAGTGGTATAAGTTATGTGGATTTTTGGTGATGTTGTGACTTAGGATGGTACTCTTGTTATGAACCCATAGATTGGTATTTTGTGTTTGTATACTATATATATATATATATATTTCATTGTGATTTATATACACACCCTACCCTCATCAAGCACTATGTGTTGATACCCAAATGTTTTGTGGGGTATTTTTTCCAACATCACGATGGTGAGGATGGATGGATGGATACTCCCTCTTCCCAGCTATTTCATTCAAAAAAATTTGATATGAAAGTGTTATGATAGATAGAAATAAAGAAGTAAATAAGTGGTTAAGTTTTATTATATGATGAGGTAGTTCATTATGGGGGTCATTTATGGTAGGAGGAGGGTATGAGGTTTATGTCTTCATGTTCATGAGACCCTATTATTCTGGTCACTGATATAGTTGAGATGTGATGTGATGGCCTGGGTGTTTTCAGGTGAGGTGTGATGTTATGGCCTCGGTGTATTTGAGTGAGATGTGATGTGATGTCCCATGTGTCTTTAGGTGGGATTTGATGACAAATTTCATGTGAGGTGCTTGGTATGATGCAGTTACACATGTGTCTTTAGGAAAAATTATGAAAAATAGTTAGGAGTGACAAGACATACGACATCACGATGTGATAGTGGATAATCAAAGGGAAACTGGTGTAGGGTATCCTTTTATCAATATGATTCATATTATGTTACAATACATGGATATTTTATTTGGATATATAGAATTTTTGAGGTATGGAACTAGTTGAACTGATAGGTTATTATTGATTATATTTTATGTTTACTAGGTAATTAGTACTCTTTTCTCACTTTTTAATGATAGTCCTTGGATATAATCCTATTAATTATGCATGTTATGCTCACCGTATATATATGTAAACTATTTTATAGGATTTAAAGAGGACTTTGGGGACTGATTTGGACATTACTATCTTGGGAATTGGATATGTTGTTGATTTTTTGTCATAGGATCATATTTGGTGTTTTACTTAGATAATTTCAATGTATTCGTATGAAATTACATGCATTGTGATTTTTTATGTATTAAACCTTTCTTTTGTTTGGGATTTTTTGGTGATTGATATCCTATCTCTCGATCATAATTGTCTTTATATTGATTTTGATCCCTCCCATATGTGTGACATTATTTACACCGTCATTTATATTCTCCAAATTGGGGCCTAATGGAGGCGGTACTTAGGGGCCATTATCTCCTTTTTTTCTTTATTGGCCTAAGAGGGGTACCTTTGGAGGGAGGGGTCGTGATAGTATCATTTTTTTACTATAAATAATGTTCATATTAAATCCATAACCATTTCATCTCATACAATATTTATCATCTCATGTTTTATTTCAATTTTTATGCATGATTCTATTGATTTAGTTTTGGAATCTCTATTTCATCTACAAATTTAATGTGTTTAGCCTATATTAATGTGTAAAATTTTACACAACTCACAGTTTTTTTACTAACCTAAACAAGAACCCAAATTTATTTAAATGTAACTAAATTCATCCAATGGAAAAAATCATAACCCCCCCCCCCCACTGGTACCCCTCCTAGGTCGGAAATGAAAATATGGATGATGAACCCCAAAGACCTCCTCCAATAAATAATGGTTTTATGACTAGAACCAAGGTTATATAGTCACAAATTAAAGGAATTACCCTCTTTATGTAAATTTAAGGAATAAGAGATAAGATTCAATACCATCAACAAAAACCATTCATAAATAAATAATAAAAACCAATACATGAGTATAATGTTATATATAACTAAAAATAACTTCCAATATTCCAAAAGAAAAAGCTAGGTAGTGACCACGAACTCCATAAACACTTGAACAAGTCTAGGAGCTAGTAATTCCCAAATCAATCACTAAAAACTCCTACAAACCTGAAAATAGCTTATATATAATTTGGGTGAGCATAAAATCACACTTAGTTGGATTCTCCCTAGAAATTATCATGTGAAATGTGATATAAGCATACTAAAGTCCAATGAATAAGAAATGAAACCAACTCATTCCTTAAACAGGTAAAACTACATCCCATTCTCACCATGATCACTCATTAAGTAACGCATATAAGTAAGAATATATGTGCATATATATATATATGAAAGGTGCCTTTCTTTCACTTCCCCACTAGTGTGTCGCTCTTAAACCCCAAAATCTTGTGTCCTATGATTCATCCTACCTAAACCCAAGAAATCATGTCATAGCTATTTCATTATCTGATCATATATCTTGTACAACTTATCACAACCTCATCTAATATAACTAGAATTTTGGAATCCACTATAACCTATGTATCATACATTACACCTCAAACTACTATATCCCATGCATGTACTCTCAATGAAAATCCTAGACACCACAATTGGATACAAGTTTGTGTTATAAGCTTGAGTCGGTAAAAATGACACATAAATGTATAGTAAAACCAAGATATATAAATGCTTTTTTATTATATTTCCTAAACCTTAAGACCACACATCATAGGTATTATCACATAATATACTGTAGTTTAAGAGAGTGAGGGAGAGGGAGTATCCATCCATCAATTCCCTCACTGACCTAAATATTGGGGTAAACACCTCCCTCAACCCAAAAAAATATTTTGGTGTTGATTTCCCTACTGACACGAGTAGTGTAGTGTATGAAATCAAAAAATATAATAATAATATCACACACAACCTCACTGAGGTAACTATCAATCCTTAGACTTAGACAACAACTAATGTCTCACAAGACACTCGACCGCCACAACTAAGGCCAAATAATCTAGATCAAAAAGGTGAACAAAAGTATTATGTCCTAATAAAATTTAATAAAATTCATTTAGTAATTATCAATTACTATTATTTCATTTAATAATCCTGTAATTTTTCACATTATTCATTTTCCCATAATTAAATCTAGTTTCACCATTTTATTCTTTAAACCTCATTACAATTTCTCTTTTAATCAACCCATTTATTTCAAACCAAACGGTTACCCTTTCATAAACCATTATTAAATTTTCTATATTTTATTCTCATTCTCATCATGAATTCATTACAACCTATAGAGACCCAATATTTTCCAACATGGATATTATGTCATTTTTTATGAATATTCATTATATTACACAAACACACGCTTGAGTATGGTAATAGTTTAGTTACATTAAAAACATGGAACACAATCTATTAATCTAGAGAAATATATTCAATGTTTCCAACAAATATCTTACCATTCAGTACTCTTCATAGACATACACTACATTAAACCATTCTTCATAACCTGGGGAAAGGAAACGTAAGAAAGGGTGGGCTTAGATTCTCAGTAAGGGTGAACATAATAGATAGATAAGAATAATATGAACATATGTATGTGAGAATATGATTTTAATATTTAGAAACCACAACCTGTATATCAATGATCATAATCATGATTCATGGAATAAATATTAGAAGTTCATAATACATGAATCATAACATAATAAAAGAGCACGAGCAATGAGAGCGTAACATTTTCATAAGACATGGATTTTGTGGCATATACATTAGCTTGTAACATTGAGAACATGTGTAAATATAAACAATTTCACCCATTAAGTTAAGGACTTGAAATCATACCCTCTCATAAACTTATGGGTAGGAAACCAGGCCCATTCATTACATTGTAAACATAAAATCAGGTTCACGCTTAACATTGTGAACATGTAATAAGGTACATTCATAACATAGTGAACATTTAATCAGTTCATTTATAACATTATAACATGTAATAAAGTTCATTCATAACATTTTGAACAAGTAATCAGGTTCATGAATATGTAGCTACACCTCCGGAGTGGGACTCACCACCACCCCCAGTGAAAGTCATATATTATCATATTGGGTTTACTCCTTGACTCATCCATTTCTATCTCAAGAGATATATAAATATTTACCCAAAAAATAAAAGGATATATATGTCCCACCCATAACATAATGAAAACCATAATTATTTATGCCACATTATCATAAACATTCATCATATCATAACCTATGAAATTAAATGCGTATCATTATCATTTCATCATATTATAACCTATGGAAAATTACAGGTTTCATACTCATTTCATCATAGAATAACCCATGAAAAGAAGTGGGTTTAATAATCATTTTATAATGGTATAACCTATGGAAGGGAAATGGGTCTCATAAACAACTTTTCAACTTTTCATATTGGGTTTACTCCTTGACTCATCCATTTCTATCTCAAGAGATATATAAATATTTACCAAAAAAATAAAAGGATATATATGTCCCACCCATAACATAATGAAAACCATAATTATTTGTGCCACATTATCATAAACATTCATCATATCATAACCTATGAAATTAAATGCGTATCATTATCATTTCATCATATTATAACCTATGGAAAATGACAGGTTTCATACTCATTTCATCATAGAATAACCCATGAAAAGAAGTGGGTTTAATAATCATTTTATAATGGTATCACATCGCTTTGTGAGGCAGTAGTTCATCGTACACACGAACGACATCATCGTATTCCCAAAAAATAGAGAGCATGAAGTAATCTATGATATAAAAATTATAAAGTCATAATAACATAATAAATATCATATATATCATATATAAATAGTATTTATATCATTATACCCAACCATGAAAGGTGTTAATGGAAAACTTAATGATATTGGTTCGCGAGACGGTTGTTTCCCATACACATGAATGATGATTTCATAACACATTTGATGGAAGTTTGTGTTGTTTTATGTCCTAAAATTAACATAAAAATATATAATTATATTTAATATAATTATTTTATTATATAATCATGATATAAAAATAATTAAATGTGTTTCAGGAAAAAATTAAACAAACACGTTCGTTGAGGAGCGTTACCTCTTCTTCAATAACCCCCTTATGTTTTCACTTAAAGCCTTCCATGGATAGATTTATGCCATAATAAGTCTTATAGGATGTGTTAAGGTAAATTTTTAAGATATTTTTCTAGGGTTTTGTTGATCGGAATTTAGTGATAAGTGTGAAGAATTAAGGAGATTGAATTTCCTTTATAATGGTATATGAGTGTCATTCTTGTAAATATCCAAAAGTATTCACTATTGGGAGGTCTACCATACCTCATGTGGATCTAAAAAATAATAATAATGGAGATTATAGATTTTTTTGCTGATAAATACCTCCACCGCACAAAAAAATAGCTTTTCGAAAAATGAATTTATTTTATTTTCAAAATGGTTTTACTTTCATTTATAATAAATTGGTGCCCAAATAATTCATTATATAAACATGTTTAAACTATGTTTTCATAATTTAATTTATCATATTCATACCTTTCATTCCAATTTCTAGTATACAAATTTCCTAATAATAGTATGTCATGTTTGGTTTAACCGCAGTGTTGTGTGTTACCATATTCATAATGTATTATCTTGAAACATGGTAATAAAAATAATTAATATAAAAAATAATAGAAAAAATACATGATTCTTAATTCGTTACATAGAACATAGATTATTTGACATATTCCTTAAATCCAAAAAGTAGTAAACTCCATTCATGATAGCATTTACCGCTTTGTAAAAATAAATATTAATAGGTTCCATGGTAATCAATACTATCCAATTTACTTTATTCATATAGAACATATCTTTATCCAAACTAAAAAACATTTTCTCAAAATAAATAGAATATTAATGGTTACATTAACTTAATCATTTGTTTTCCATAAAATATAACCTTTCCATTAATGAAATTTTCTAGGTCATTAGTATTATTCAACATACTCTTCTAAATCCTTTAAAAATTATATTGAGAAATCCTTACATATTTCTTAATTATGATAATAAAAAATTTTAATTTACATAAATACTTCATTTATATCACTTCCTTCTCTAAAAATTAATTATGTTTTATCGTCTTATACTTTATCACTTATTTTCTTTCACATGTCATTTGTAGTATCTTCATCACGAGTAATATAACCATTATCTATACCTCTTTGATGACTCTCTTCATAGGATTTCTCTTTAGGACGTCTATTTTTATAATTCCCATATTTTCTGTTTATAAATCATTAAATAGTTAATGATATCTTAGGGTGGCCAATATTCTCATTCATTTATTTAACTAAACTTTTCATTTTCCCTTTGTTGTTACTTAATTTGTGTCCTTGTTTTACTTAGTCAAAACAACATCATTTTCTTATGAGACATTTACTTGGGTGTTTCTTCCCACATTCTTGACACAGACTTATAACATAGTGAAAGATCTTTAACATATCCCATAAATATATTCCCATTTTTTACTCCTACATAAAACATTTATTTATAACCTATGGAATGGAAACATAAGAAAGGGTGATCTTAGATTCTAATTAAGGGTAAATAAAGGATATATGTAAACATAACATAGACATAAGGTTACTATAAAATGAGAATAACATTTAAAAACTAAACCCTGCCTATAAAATATCATTATTAGTAGTCATGGAATAAATATTGGAAATTCATAAGACTTGGATGATAAGATAATAAAATAACATGATCCATGAGAGTATAACATCAGAATAAGACATAGATTAGTGGAATAAATATTATCTTATAAGACAGTGAACATGTATAAATATAAATAGGTTCACTCATTAATTCAATGACATGAAATAAGAAACTTGCATAAACTTATGGACATGATACTAGGTCTATATATATCATTATGATCATTAAATACAGGTACAATCATAACATTGTGATCATTTAATAAGGTTCGTACATAACATTGTGAAAATGGAATCAGGTTCATGCATAACATTGTGAACAGGTAACCAGGTTCATGCATAACATTGTGAACATGTAATCAGATTCACGCATAACATTGTGAACATGTAATTAGATTCATGCATAACATTGTGAAAATGTAATAAGGTTCACACATAACATTATGAAAATATAATCAGGTTCATGCTTAATATTGTGTAAACATTTAATCAGGTTCATTCATAACATATATACTCATGAGTTATCCATCGTTACCCAATGAATTGGAATGAGATATAAGTCCCACACATCACATTATAAAATCATACATATATGTGTCACAAGAACATAAAAATTCATTATATCATTAACCATGAAACAAAATGAGTATCATAAACATGTCATCATATCATAACCTATATGTAACACCCTGACCCTAGAAGCTCAGAGCCAGTTTATTAATTTATTAAATTGGCATGATTATAAGAAAATAAAATCCCAAAGGACATAAAGTTTAGAAGTTTTGAAAAACCATATTACCTAACAGATACCCATATTACATTGATAAATACAAAATAAAACATGATACATAATGAAATGAAATAAACAACATCCTTGAAATATTATTCAAATATTTCTTGTTCATAACCTTGGGAAAGGAAATAAAATAAGGGTGAGCTCAAATCCTCCATAAGGGTAAGTACAATAAAATAAATAATGAATCAATTAGAATAAATCAACATGGAAAGGTAAATAACTGATAACACATTATATATCTAAATAACTAGATAAGGCCAAATCAATATGGAAATGTAAGTATATGAAACACATGACATTTAATAAATAAAATGAGAATGAACAACATCCATATATAAGGTCAAAGAAAAAATATCATAGATAAATAATAAATCAATCTAAATGATGTCAATGCTTAATTATTAGATATCATGTTTCCAATGTACATGGTAACTTTACCATCAACACCTTTCATAAGATTTTTTATCACATATCGGGTAAAAACCCCATCTAATTTGGCCAACTAATTTGTCTCAGAAGACTACCGATGCATATAGGGGTTATCTGTAACTGGGCCACAGCCATTCCCTATATTTTCAAATCATTACTCATATATCAAATAATCGATTTATTTCATGAACAATGTTCCTTATAAAATATTTGTATTGAGTAAAAGATACAAATTTACCAATATTTTTCTAGTTAATAAAGTAACTTTCATGTACACACCGTACATAAAAATGGTATATAGTTTAAGAAATAAATATACCCATAACATAAGATTATGGATATCCAAAATGAATTTTATTTCTAAATGAAAATTTCCATAAGGAATTGATTGTTTCTAGAGAAATTTAATAATCACTAAAGAAGGTGTGATTGCGAAGATAACTTTTACCACTTGGTGATTTTCAAGTCAAAACCATTTGGATGAGATAATTCAAAGTAAAAGATCAAATACCAAGAAGATAAAAGTGTTAAATATATCTAAATGGGAAGTATATACACCACATAACATAATTAAGTGTTGAATATTACATTTATCTCTTAGATGTAAAAATTGATATAAAAATATCTTACCTTGTGTTTCCTTTAGGGTGAACATCCTTTAACCTTCTGTAGAAGGGTTTTAAAAATGTAACTAAATTTTACCAAAACCATTATAAGATTCATAATATCATATATTAACTTATTATAATATCTTATTATAATATCTTATTATAATCTTTTATTATAATATCTTATTACCCATTTTTTAACAATATGTCATTATTTTAAGTATTTTAGGTGTTAGTTGCCTAGTTTTTCGAGTATGTTTTAACTTGTTACTTATTGTTCTTATTTTTTCTATCATTATTTAATCATTTAAATAATGTAAAAAATGATTTAATTATCATATTTATCCATTATATATGTATTTATAATAATCCATAATATTTTGAGATAAGAAATGAAATGCACAGTTCATGGAGATGGTTGGTTGTACGTACTCATTAACACTATATACATTTCATTTTCATATTAAAAAAATGAAAATTAAATGATATAAACGTATATTATAATTATAGTATCATATTTATGTCATATATATCACATATATTAATTAAAAACACCCTTTATACATTCCATGTAATGTGTGAAGGTATCAAATTTCTTTGAGGAGGCGGCAATCCACATGTCCACAAACGATGTTATTGTATTTACAAAAAATGGAAAGAATTATGGCATGTTTTATATAAAAATATCTTAAATATGAAGAAAAAAATAAATATAACATATATTATATATAAAACTTGTGTCAATTATAATTCCCAATCATGAGAGTTGGTAAAGGAAAAATGAATGACATCGTTTCGTAAGGCGGTAGTTCATCGTACATGCAAATGGTAAGTTTGTTACCCATTTAATGGAAGTGTGTGCATGTGTAGGTATAAACCATAACATAAAAAACATATTATTATATTTATGTTAATTATTTTATTATATAATCCTGTAATAGTAATAAATGGAGGGGTTTAGAAACAAATAAAACATAAATGCATATTAAAGAATGATACCTCTTTTTCAGGTAACTCCTTTTAGTTTGCACAAATGGATTCTTGGTTTGATTTATGCACAAAGTGAGGCCAATAGGGTGAGTTGATGGATGTTGGGAGATTATTGAGGTATATTCTGGATAATAAAAATGTATTTATAGGTGTCAGTAAATGGGATGGGTGAGTGCCTTTTTATAGTGGTGGAGTGTCATTCTTGTAAATATAAAAAGGTAAACACTATTTAGAGGTCTCCCTTAAATCATGTACCTCTAATAATCATCCATATTCAATAAAATGGATCCAATGGTAGACATATTTCCATAAAATGTCTTTTCACAAGTTTATATGTCATTTTGGATTTTAAGATTAAGGTTTAATCCCTTATTAATCTAATTTTTTTCTTAATCGTTGTAATTAATTTTAATCACTTTCACTGATATTTTTTTGTAATAAAATAAGATGAAATTGTAAATTATAAATAATTATAATTAAAAATATGGATTCCATTTTCGTAAATTCTAATTGCATAATTTTCAAAAATTAATTTAAATTTAATCTCACAGATGGGATGACAAAAAGTGTTTTTAATGTAAAAATTTCCAAAAGCTTGATATGTTTTTATATAGAATTTCAAATTTAAATTTATTATAATGAACTAAATATTATTAATTTATGTATAATTTAAATAATTTTACTTTAAAACAAAATTAAAATATAATTTGACCTTATAAATAAATTAGAGGAAGAAGCATATTTCAATTAAATTTCAGTATTTTTTATGATCCATCAACAAACGAAACTTCACAGAAAAATACCAAAAAATATCCTTAACCTAATTTTGAGGTTTTTATTTAAAAATTTAATTTTATTTTAATGTATAAAATTTATAAAAGTTCCAAAATTTATTTTTAAAATAGGTTCCCCATTAAAATTCGGTAAAACTACATTTATAAAAATATGGGTTTTTATGTATAAAAATTAGTTTTGTTCTAATCTTATGTCTATCAAATATAATGAATGAATATAAAAAATATTTGATTAAATATATAATATATAGATTAAATTAATATAATATTATAATATTAATAAATTTAATTTATTAAGACAGAACACTTCAGTGGGCATAAAATAGTTTTTCATGAAAACACATCCTTTATATTTAATTGTGTTCTCCATTCATTTATAACACCAAAAAATTATAAAAACATATGTAAATAATATTTTAAATTTTTAGTTAAAAATATACATACATTTCAATACAATTTATAGTTGATTATTATCATATTAAAATAATAATATTAATAGTATATTGTAGTTTGGTAAAACTCGATCTTGTGTGTAATGTAAGTTGTCGATGAATGTATTTGTTGTGTGTAACATAAGCTAACCCAAAATAGTATTCATTAAAAGATATAAAAAATGTTGAATTTATTTAAAAATATTAAATAAACCCAAAATTTTTGATATTTTATATTCCTTTCAACATTTGGTGTTGCATTTCACACACACTATTAAATACAATGTTCTTACTTAGGAATTTTGGGGTGTTACATTCTCCCCAACTTAATTGAATTGCATACTCAAAATTTAAACTCGATCTTTATAATCAAGGGATTGATATTTTAAAATACTATTTTAGAAAAATGTATATCATAAATAATTTCAATAACACATATTATTGATAATAGGGAAAAAGATATGTGAAGGTTAAAAAAGTAGGATTTAGAGTAGGAGAACATTATTGAATTCATGGATATAGTAGAAAAATGTAACTATAATATTCTAATAGAGAGTGATAGAGAACATTTTCAGATGAATGTTATTGACCACATAGCCTTAAACCATATTTATGAAAAAGGACATTGATATCATCAAAAATTTTGATAAAAGGACAACATTTTTTATATAAAGACCATGTTTCCTAGATTTGAGGAATTATTTCACTATATAATAACATAATTAAATGTATATTTAAACTTCAAAAACACAATATTATACTTTCATTGTGCCTTGAACAATTTCTACTTCATTTCATAGCACGTGTTTCATCATAGGGTGAAGTAATATGTCATTCTCTAAAACCACATCCAAAGTTCAACTAAAACCATTTCATAAATGGTTAAATTTTCCACAATATTATGATATAACACTTTAGAAAGAAGGTTACTGAGTTTCCAAAATGAACTTATCATTAATATTTCTACAAAATGAAGCATCTCCTATTTTTCAAATTCGAAACATGTGAATATCCTCATCACGTATTCTCTTAAAACATGGTAATAACCTTAATTAACATAAAAAATATTGGAAACATGAATTATCCATTATTCCTTTGGAAAAACACATTTTTTTGAAATATTTATTAAATAAAAAATTGTTGTAAAATCCATCAATGATAGAATAAAACATTATGTTGATAAATCATTAATTAATTTCAAGGTAATCAGCACTTATCCAATTCAATTTATCAATATCACACATCTCTTTATCCAAGAATAATTATCTCAACATCAGTAACATATTAAGGATTATATTTCACACAACCATTTATTTTCTAAAAATATTAACTTTCTACCAAATCAATTTTATTATTACCCTTCAACATATGATCACAAATCTTTAATGAAAAAGTAAGGCAGTGAAATCCTTATATTATTCATAATTCATATGATGCGAACATCATCAATAAATTACTTTTAAAATAAATTTCATAGATTAAAATATATAATATCATTAATCATTCCACTTCTATTATGTTAATAACATATTCTGAACCTTGATCCCTTAGCTTCTTCTGAGGTAGATTACCTTGATGCTTGGAGAATTCATTAGCATAGTGCCCCATCTCCTTCCAGTTTTAATAATGAATAGTATCATTTTACTTCTTTCCTTTTCATTATTTTTCCTAGTGACCCTTTTATATACACTAATAAAAAACTCCCAATCCTTTTAATAATTCCCCAAGGTGACCCCTTCCATAGTTATCACATGTTGGAAAATACTTCTTTCTCTACTTCTCTTTATCTATTATTTCATCTTCCATCCTCTTCTTATTCTCTTTCTTTACTTTGAAGCCATAAGACTTGGAGAATTATTTCTCTTTCTTGATAACACATTAAACTATTTCATCTTATTAAGAAAAGGTTCAAGACATAATCACTCTTCATATACTTAGCTTAATTCCTTAAAATAAACGGTCAATCTTTAATTTCGTGTTGCATATGAAATTTGTAGCATACCTTTCTAACCTTGTAAAGGTAGATTCATACTCTACCACACTTTCTTGCTCCTATTTATTTAAACTAGGTAAATTTTTCTTTATCTATATTTGTTTATGATGAGGTAAATATTTTTCAAATAATGTCTCCTTAAAAGTTATATGTTCAATGAGTTTCATTTCTTCTTCCACCTTAGTTTTTTGGATCAAAGACCACCATTGATCAGCATCATAATTAATAAAATACAATGCTTGTAACACCCCGACCCTAGTTACCCAGAGTCGGTGCCTTATTACATAACATTGGCATGATCACAAAAGATCATGTCTTGAAAGACCTATTAGTTTAGTAGCCTTTGAAGTACTAGATACATTCATAAGTCTTATATTACATCATAAAGTAAAAAACCTACAACAACATCTGGTCTTCATATCCCCTCATACTATTCCTGCAGATCATTCATAAATTACTTCTTCACATACTGGGAAAAAAACATTGAAAGGGGTGAGCTCAGATGCTCAGTAAGGATAACAATATAGAGGAAACTTTCATAAATAAGAATAAACATTTAAGGCAATGTATAACTAAAACAAAAGCCTTTTAAAAATTAACTTCAGCATAATATGGAAAAGATAAAATGAAATAATTCCATTTACTAATTCACATGGATATTCTACTAGTCAAATAACCACATGAAATATCAATAACCACTTTTATAATGATGGAATGCATAATGTCAGACTATCATAACCACGTAGCCAAGGCCTCGTGCCAAGACTACAAATAAGATTTTGTCAAGGCCTTGTGCCAAGACACTAGTTTGTCTCATGAGACCTACTGATGCATCAAGGATCTATAGTGGGCTCCACTCATCACTTACTAAGTCCAATGCATTTATCATATGAATAAGTTTAAACATAACATAAACATTCTTATTAAAACTAGAATATGAAATGTCAATAATTTAACCACAAACCATGAATGGTATAAAAATAGCACATACATAGTCAAACATAACTCATTCGATACAATATGGAAGATTGTATTGTATCAGATTAAACACAATCGATAATAATGAAGGATATTTACATAGATGAAAATAATCATCAAAACTATTAGGGAGAAATATCCCCCATTTTCATGAAATCATTTAAAAGTCACACTATTTTTCAAGAAGACATATAAAAATAGATTTTTGAATCAAAGTGTCCCATACCACTTTGAATATTTTAAAAGGAATTTTGATTTGAAAACTTTAATGTCCATATAATTAAATCCTTAAAACCATTTTCAAAACAAGGATATTAATGAGAAATATTTAGAATAATAAATCGTTAAAAAAATTTAAAATGATATTTTAGTTAGAGTTTCTAGCCAAAACAGAGACACTTGAATGAAAATAATTGAAGTAAAAACTTGGTAATTTCATGAGAATAAAGGGATTCATGATACACTATGTCAAAGTACAGTATATACACCATATAAAAGAGATTTGGTGTATAACAACAAAGGAGTCTCAATGGAATGTAAATTGAGATGAAATATCTCATAAAGGTCGTATCCTTAGGTTAAGGATAAATCAACGACATAATTGTGTGTGATAAATATAAATACACTCAATATGATTGGATATTTAGTTTAAAACAATCAAAGGACATTTGCACATATTCTTGTAAAAACAACACCAATGAATTGGATGTTTAACTCAACAAATGGAGATTGAGTAAAAGTTACTCTTATCAACTTCCTACCAATGACTTGGGAATTAATCAATGGAGTGATTATGTGTATAAAAATTATATCCACAGAAAGGGTAGTGGAAATTATTACATAATAAAATGAATATTGATTCCACACATAATCTTGGAGTAAAATAATCAATGAAGTATGCGTAAAGTCGAATGAGTGGAAATTGAAAATTCAAATTCCCTTATTGATTTGGTAACTTATGAAACATACACCCATGAAATAATGATCATAAAATGAAAAGGTAAATATCCATAAATTAAAGTATATTTCACAATGAAAACAATCATGGGCAGTACACACACCACATGCAATAAATAAGTGGTTAACAATGGAAATCTCACAGAACTAAAAGTGAGGTAAGAAACCCCTAACCTTGTACTTTTCCTTGATAGAGTGTGGGTTAACCTCCTGTATAATATTTAAATCATTATTATTAAATTATAAAATAATCGTATACATTAATATGAGATCATATATGATCTTTTAACATTTCATTGTTAATAATATCTTAGTATTATTGTCGTTTCGGGTGTTAACTTACTCGTTTTATTTTATATGTTTTGTTACATAAGCCATGTTTGTTATGGATAGGTTATATCGTATTCATATCCAGAATGATATCAGGTACTAAAACATTATTTTTAATCATAAAATGAGAATTAGACTTGAATGGATACGATGGGAAATGAATCTGATCACATTCGTGTAGACGGTAGTCCGTACGTACGCACAAACACTACTTCCATTTCATTTTTCATTTCAAAAGGAATCAAAACCAAATGATACATAATTGTATTATTATTACAGTATAATATAATATCTTATATGTGTTACTTAATGTAATGACCCGGACCTCTCCGGCCCATTTCCTTTGTCAAAAAGAAGGCCACGAAGTGTTCTGGAGGGTAAAATGGACTTTTCCACACTTTCCAGAATTTTGAAACTACACGCTATGTAGTTTGAGTACACGTCATGTATGCCCTTTCAGGGTATACCCCGTGTTGCAGGCCGTGTCCTCATCGTGTGAAGTAAATGAGTACACGCTGTGTAGTGTAACTACATGCTGTGTACCACCTTGCCGGGTATACCCCGTGTTGAAGGTCATGTCCTTGCTGTGTGGAATAATGGGTGCACGCCGTGTGCCCAGTTCTACACGTCGTGTAGTCCTTCCCCGCATACACGTTACCAGTCAACAGTCGTGTACCATGTTGGAGTTGTGTCCTTTCCATTTTCAATAAATGAGTACACGTCGTGTGTCTAAACTACACACCGTGTAGTCCGTCCCCCCGTATGTGTTACCCTCAAACCGTGTGTTGACCATTAAACTGCCACAGAGCCTTGTTGGAAGCCGCGTGGAGACCGTGTAAAATAACCGAGTACACACCGAGTACCATAAAGTACACGCCGTGTTCTTTTCCTTTTCTCGCCTATAAAAGGAGGGGTCCCCTCCTCCTTTCAATTCACTCCTCTCCTCCCCTTTCCTCTGAGCAGAGCTCTCCCAAGAGACTCGAAGGCTCCTTTTCTTCCATAACATCTTCATCCGAGCTCCGATTTACGATCCGTCAATGGCCATGGGATCGTAACGACGAGGCGGAACTTCCAAGCTTGGATCTTTTGCCTTTCCTTCGGCCTTTCCTTTCCGACTTCCACCCGAGGAGGTTTTTCCGGGACCCGACAGAAGTGACGGACGCCAACGGACGTCTTATAAAGTTGATCCGGGGGAGCGCTATGATCAGAACCTGTTGAGGTAGGGATCTTACCTTCGTCTCTCTAATTTTTGCATCATGCGGGGTGGGTATCCGCTTTTTTTCATGAGAATCAGTTGAACCATTAAATGAAGATAATAACTGGTTAAAGAATGGGGTTGGGAAGTTTGTGATTGTTGTTACTTTATATCCTGTGGTATTATGTTGTGAATTTAATGAGCTTTTGCCTACTAAAAATCATGGTCGTTGGGGGGATTTTCTTACGCAATTAAATTTTTCCCTCTCCTTCTGGATTTTCTTATGGATGGAAACTTTGTGGAATTTTAAAATTGGTTAATCACGTGAAGTTGGCTGTTTAAAATCTGTAACACTTGTGTGATCAGACTGGTTAAACAAAATGGAATAATGAACATGTGGTTGTTGGCTTGGATTCATGTCATGTGATGGGGGTGTTTTTTGGGTTGTTGTGGATAGGGTGAGCAGCGGGGTTGTGGTTGACTTGGTTGCGGGTTGGTGTGAATGTTATGTTGGTAACGGGCAGTGGGGCTGCGATAAATGGTATTAAAGGGAAAATGATGTACGGTGTAGTTGTGGTTATGGAAGTTGGCAGCGGGGCTTCAGGTATGGGTTTAAATGTGAACGGACTATGGGTTGTGAATAATAAATAAAAGTGGAAGAGTTAATGAATGGTGGAGCTTGGTAGCGGAACGGGTTTAATAATTAATGGGTTGGAAGGCTGATAAGAAGGGACTTGGTTGTGTTACTTGTGTTTTCCTAACTTGATTTGTGGATGATAGAGATATTTTTTATGAACGATCGATGTGGTTGGTTGTGGATAGTTTCCCTATAGTTAAGGAACTAAATAAACTAATTTCTGCTGAAACGTGAAAACTTAAATGGGGTTGAGGTTGTTTGTTATATGCATGCTTCGTAGTAGCAGTGCCAAGGCACGTGATCAGTTTCTCTATTTAGAAGCCATAGGTTGGGCTGTGGGGTTGGTATATATATATATATATATATCTGTATCTTTTTTGTTTTATCGCACCCCACCCATGTTGAGAACTTAGTGCCGAACACTACCATTTCATGGGAGAGGGTGTTTTTCCCTTATTTACTAGCTCCTTCATGCTCCTTCTCCCCTCGGCCGTGATGCCTTGAGGTGACCTTACACCAAAGACTCTTCGGGTACATTTCAATTGGGGTGGCTTTAGCCCAAGACTCTTCGGGAAGGTTCTACTTTTTCCCAAAAATCTTCAGGATGAGGCCCAAGTGTGTGCGGGCGGGATACGTGGTTGTGAGGCCCAGGTGTGTGCCGGCGGGATACGTGGTTGTGAGGCCTAGGTGTGTGCGGGCGGGATACGTGGTTGTGAGGCCCAGGTGTGTGCGGGTGGGATACGTGGTTGTGAGGCCCGGGTGTGTGTGCGGGCGGGGAGAGTGTGACAGCGTCAGGACATTCACCATTAGGAATAGAAGCTAACTAAAGGGAAATGGTGCAGGGTACCCAATACTCTTGTTTCTTATATACTGCTACCTGTTGTGCTTGTGTTTTGGTGAGTGTGGCTGGTGAGGTTGGGTGGATGGAATTCCTTGCTACGTTTCTTCTGTTGTTCTCACGGGACATTAGGATGTCTCCCCACTTGTGCACGAGAGCTTTAGGTTTACCTACTGAGTATAATTGTATGTTCACCCTACGTTTACTTCTAGGTTTCCAGGAGGACTACCAGGGCCGTGCGGGACCCTACTAGTTGGACAGTTTGAGTTGTTGCAGTTTTTGTACTCTTTTTTTCTTTTGGTATTGTACTTTGAGCTTTCTTGTACTTGTACCTTGTTATAAAATTATTTAATATTGCATGTGGGCTTGGTTTGGGTTTATTTATATACACTTGTTCTTTTTCCTTTTTGGTGGTTGACTCATCCTATTTCCTGATCTCAAAAAAATAAAAGGGTAATGCCTCCCATATTTGTGAAAACTCATACCCTTGGTGCTAGTCGCCGCCCCAGGGCCTACTGGAGGCGGGACTCAGGGGTTCATTCTCTCCCTTTCACCATTGACAGCTCAGGAGGGGCATCTTTGGTGGGAGGGGGTCGTGACAGAATGGTATCAGAGCTGATGGTTGAGAGATAGGATGGAGTCTGAAGTTAGGCACAGTGAGGATTTCATGGGATGGTAGGGTGACAATGTTAGTCAATCTTGGTGCGTGACATAGGCCAGGGAAGACCGCCTAGGACATGGGATTTTAGGGCCCCCCGTGATCCAATGCAAGGACTCTTAGCTTACCGAACGACCAAGTGAGACTACATTGATTGCAGGGTAGAGACCCTAGGGAAGGTATATGCATCATCATGATTGTGTTTTACTTGATTTGGGTGTTCTGGGAAAGAAATTTAAATAAAATGATAAAATAAAACCTTGAGTTTTCCTTACTAATTGGGATTAGGAGATCTTTGTTTACCATACAGCCATGGAACCTAGACGTCGTCCCCGGGTGGCTCAGACGGTCGAGGCCCAGCAGATTCAGGCGGTCGATCAGCTGAGGATTGACCGAGAGGATGAAGATAGCCAGTGGAAGAAGAATCTTCGTTCTTTCCAGCAGCAGACCCTCAAGAAGTACGAGGGTAGTACTTCAGATATGGAGACGGAGGGGTGGCTTGAGAAGCTAGGGATCATTTTTACCTTGATCCGTGCTCCGAGGGAGTACTGGGTTCCCCTAGAAGTCAGTCAGCTGAGAGGTGCGGCGAGACAGTGGTGGACGCTCTACCTAGGAGAGAGGATAGAGGAAGAGGTTCCATGGGAAGACTTTGATAAGGAATTCCGAGAGGAATTCCTTTCTTCCATGATCAAGGCGGAGAAGCGACAGGAGTTACTCTCCCTTCAGCAGGGGAGTATGTTAGTACGAGAGCTGGGGATCGAGTTCAAGGATCTCCTGTGCTTTTCTCCAGATCTCTTTCTGGATGAGAAGTCTTGGGAGAGACGTTTGGAGGAGGCACTTCATCCTTCACTCCAGTATGCTGTCACCCCCTTCACCCTTTCGACGTACTTGGAGGTACAGAAGAAGGAAGAGGTTGTAGAGAGGATGCACTCGTTGGGAGGTGCACCCCGAGAGGGGAACCAGCCAGGCTCGTCGAAGGGGGAGGCAGTCAGAAGCAGGTCTCCTGCGACAGGACCTTCCAGTTTCAGGCCGGTAGGGAACAGGCCCCAGCAGTTCCAGTTCAAATCTTCGGGTCATCGTCCCTTTTTCATGATCCCAGGACCGAAGTGTTTTTCTTGTGGAGGTTTCGAGCACGTCTAGAGTCGGTGCCCGACCCAAGCTCAGTACGGCGGAGGTGGGCAGGTTCAACGCCCACCTCAGCAGCACCTGTCACCGGCAAGACCCTTCCAGCTGTAACAGGCTCCAATCCCTTTGATAGGAGATGAATCAGGTGGCAGCCAGCCACATGGAGTTCCTCAAGAATTCCAACTGGGACGTGGTCGAGGAGGCGGACGTCAGCAGAGAGGCAGAGGATCTGGGCGCGGATAGTTGCATGCATCAGAGGCAGCATCTCTAGAAGGACCAGGGATCGATAGAGATGTGTTTGGGTTTTCCTGAATGATCTACTTTATGTTTTGTTTAGGAGCATTACACTCCATTTTTGGAGCTCTTTTTGCTCATTCTTTGGACCTGGACCTTGTTTTTGTGAGTTATTAATTCTATGTTGTTTTCTGATTTTCTTTAAATGTACGTAAAGAGACCTATCATGTGGGGAGGGGAAGACCTAACCCCTAATCGAGACTCATTAATGTGGATGCGATTAAACACGTGCAGACGAGTCAGTGCCACCTAAAGCGGATAATATCTCGACATGGGAGAAGGAATTCCCCAAGCCATGTGTTCGGGAAGTGTATGGGTTGTACGGTGTTGGGGGTAGTGTAAGTTGGAAAATCCTAATATATGGAAGTGGGAAGGCCCAATCCTTAATCGAGACACATTAATGAGGATGCGATTAAACCCATGTAGGCGAGTCAGTGCCTCCTAAAGTGGATAATATCTCGACATAGGAGAAGAAATTCCTAACACATATGATTAGAATTGTTGGTTGGGTTCCTCTTATAAAGAGAACCCTAAGAGGTATCTTGTTGGGTTTCCTCTGGGTTGGTTTTTGAATTCTCAGGGACGAGAATGTTTTATGAGGTATCTGATGTAATGGCCCTGACCTCTCCGGCCCATTTCCTTCATCAAAAAGAAGGCCACGAAGTGTTCTGGATGGTAAAATGGACTTTTCCACACTTTCCAGAATTTTGAAACTACACGCCGTGTAGTTTGAGTACACGCCGTGTACGCCCATTCCGGGTATACCCCGTGTTGCAGGACGTTTCCTATCCATGTGAAGTAAATGAGTACATGCCGTGTAGTGTAACTACACGCCGTGTACCACCTTGTCGGGTATACCCTGTGTTGAAGGTCGTGTCCTTGCGGTATGGAATAATGGGTGCACGCTGTGTGCCCAGTTCTACACGCCGTGTAGTCCTTCCGCGCGTACGCATTACCAGTCAACGGTTGTGTACCGTGTTGGATCTGTATCCTTGTCATGTGCAATAAATGAGTACGTGCCGTGTGTCTAAACTACACGCCATGTAGTCCTTCCCCGCGTATGCGTTACCCTCAAACCGTGTGTTGACCAGTCAACGGTCGCGGAGCTGTGTTGGAAGACGCGTGGAGACCGTGTAAAATAACCGAGTACACGCCGTGTACCATAAAGTACATGCCGTGTACTTTTCCTTTTCTCGCCTATAAAAGGAGTGGTCCCCTCCTCCTTTCAATTCACTCCTCTCCTCCCCTTTTCTCTGAGCAGAGCTCTCCCAAGAGACTCGAAGGCTCCTTTTCTTCCATAACTTATTCGTCCGAGCTCCAATTTACGATCTGTTAGTGGCCACGGGATCGTAACGATGAGGCTGAACTTTCGAGCTTGGATCTGTTGTCTTTCCTTCAGCCATTCTTTTCAGACTTCCACCAGAGGAGTTTCTTCTGGGACCTGACAGAAGTGACGGATGCCAACGGACGTCTTCTAAAGTTGATCCGGGGGAGCGTTGTGATCAGAACCTGTTGAGGTAGGGATCTTACCTTCATATCTCTAATTTTTTCATCATGCAGGGTGGGTATCCTCTTTTTTTCATGAGAAGCAGTTGAACCATTAAATGAAGATAATAACTGGTTAAAGAACGGGGTTGGGAAGTTTGTGATTGTTGTTACTTTATATCCTGTGGTATTATGTTGTGAATTGAATGAGCTTCTGCCTACTGAAAATCATGGTTGTTGGGGGCCTTTGATTACGAAATTAAATGTTTCCCTCTACTTCTAGATTTTCTTATGGATAGAAACTTTGTGGAATGTGGAAATTGGTTAATCAAGTAATGTTGGATGTTTAAAATCTGGAACCCTTGTGTGATCACCCCGGTTAAACAAAATGGAATAATGAACATGTGGGCATTGGCTGGGATGTATGGCATGTGATGGGCGTGTTTTGTGGGTTGTTGTGGATAGGGTGAGAAGGGGGTCTATGGTTGACTTGGTTGAGGGTTGGTGTGAATGTTATGTTGGTAACGGGCAGCGGGGCTGCGATAAATGGTATTAAAGGGAAAATGATGTACGGTGCAGTTGTGGTTATGGCAGTTGGCAGCGGGGCTGCAGGGATGGTTTTAAATGTGAACGGACTATGGGTTGTGAATAATAAATAAAATTAGAAGAGTTAATGAATGGTGGAGCTTGGTAGCGGAACGAGTTTAATAATTAATGGGTTGGTTGGTTGATAAGAAGGGACTTGGTTGTGTTGCTTGTGTTTTCCTAACTTGATTTGTGGATGTCAGGGATATGTTTTACGAACTATCAATGTGGTTGGTTGTGGAAAGTTGCCCAGTATTTAAGGAACTAAATAAACTAATTTCTACTGAAACGTGAAAACCTAAATGGGGTTGAGGTTGTTTGTTATATGCATGCTTCATAGTAGCAGTGCCGAGGAACGTGCTCAGTTTCTCTGTTTAGAATCCATAGGTTGGGATGTGTGGTTTATATATATATATATATATTTTGTGTTTTATCACATCCCACCCATGTTGAGCACTTAGTGCCGAACAGTCCCATTTCATGGGAGAGGGTGTTTTTCCCTTAGTTACTAGCTCCTTCCTGCTCCTTCTCCCCTAGGCTGTGATGGCTTGAGGCGACCTTACACCTAAGACTCTTTGGGTAGGTTTCGATTGGGGTGGCTTTAGCCCAAGAATCTTTGGGCAGGTTCTACTTTTTCCCAAGAATCTTCAGGATGAGGCCCAGGTGTGTGCGGGCGGGATAGGTGGTTGTGAGGCCCAGGTGTGTGCGGGCGGGATACGTGGTTGTGAGGCCCAGGTGTGTGCCGGTGGGATACCTGGTTGTGAGGCCTAGGTGTGTGTGGGCGGGATACGCGGTTGTGAGGCCCAGGTGTGTGCGGGCATGATACGTGGTTGTGAGTCCCAGGTGTGTGTGCGAGTGGGGAGAGTGTGGCGGCGTCAGGACGTTCGCCATTAGGAAGAGCAGCTAACTAAAGGGAAATGGTGAGGGGTACCCAATACTCTTGTTTATTATATACTAATACCTGTTGTGCTTGTGTTTTGGTTAGTGTGGCTAGTGAGGTTGGGTGGATATAATTCCTTGCTAGGCTTCTTCTATTGTTCTCACAGGACATTAGGATGTCTCCCCACTTATGCACGAGAGATTTAGGTTTCCCTACTGAGTATACTTTTATGCTCACCCTACGTTTACTTTCAGGTTTCTAGGAGGACTACCAGGGTCGTGTGGGACCCTACTAGTTGGACAGTTGGAGTTGTTGGAGTTGTTGTACTCTTATTTTCTTTTGGTATTGTACTTTGAGCTTTCTTGTACTTGTACCTTGTTATAAAATTATTTAAACATGCATGTGGGCTTAGTTTGGGATTATTTATATAGACTTGTTCTTTTTCCTTTTTGGTGGTTGACTCGTCCTATTTCCCGATCTCAAAAAAATAAAAGGGTAATGCCTCCCATATTTGTGAAAACTCATACCCTTGGTGATAGTCCCCACCCCGGGGCCTACTGGAGGCAGGACTCGGGGGTAATTATCTCCCTTTCACCATTTCCAGCTTAGGAGGGGCATCTTTGGTGGTAGGGGGTCGTGACACATAATTTCATTAATACCATACTTTATATGTTCCATTTATGGTATGAACGAGTCATATTACATTGAGGGGGCGGTAGTCCGTACTTCCTCAAATGAAATTATCATATATATGTATAACATGAAACAAATAATGGTATGCTATAAAATGAAATTACATAAGCTTATATATAAAATAAATATCATTAACATCATATTTAATTATAGTTCCATCATAATGGCCACCATGAGAGGCGGTAGGAGATAATTGAACAATCATCGTTTCGTGAGGCGTTTGGTTTCCATCTATAGAAACATTATGTTCTTCACCCATTAGATGGAGGTGTGTGTAAGTGTAGTTAGAATAATTCTCATAAAAATATCATAGTATATTTTGGATATAGGTTTTGTTACAAAATAAAGTAATAATAATAGTTTAGGGGTTGGAGAAGTAAAATAAAATAAAAGAAGCTAAGATGGATTGTTAACTTTAATTTGGGTAACTCCCTTTGGTTTGAACCAAAAAGGACTCTTGAAGTTCCTTATTCCTAATATAAGAATTATAGGAGTAGTAGAGTGATGTAGGGAGCTTAATTGGGCAGATTTTGGATGAGAAAAAAGGCTTTAGAGGTGTGAGGAATTGGTTATAAGTGGTGTCCTTTTATAAGGGGAGGAGGGGCTCTTTAGGAAAAACTAAAAGTATTAATTTATAATAAATTCATATTCAGTTTCTAATGGATCCAAAGTGAATTATTCAAAGTATAAGGTGGGTATGCGTTTAAAACCACTCAACCAAAATATTTTAGACAGGTTTGGGTCACTATAGTAACCTTATCTTTTAGATTTAACTCTTAATTAAATAGTTTTACATTTACCATGTCTCTTTGTACTTTTATATTATATAGTTCATAAACTTACTATATACTTCCAAGAGACCCCCAAGTGGTCCATTAAAGACACACCTATCATTATATAAGTCCTTTGGCTAAACCTTAGATTTTTAGGAATATAATATCAATTAATAATATAATATTTGTTTTAAAAACTCTTTTTTGTCAATTTTGACACTATTGGGTATTTTGTTTTTGCTAAATTTATAACAGCATTATTAATTCGAATAAAATTAATATAACCCATAATAATATGTCATATTAACTTATAAAAGTATTATAATTCATAAAAAGTCTCAAATTACATTTATTTGGATATTTATAATATCAATTATTTTAATATTTCATTAATTAGGTAATTACTGCATCACCATTGTGTCATAAATAAATTAAATTATTTAATGTCTAAAAATTATAAATAAAATACCATTATGTAGGAAATAATTTTAGCTTTCTAATGAATATTTATAATCTAATTTATCTTTTTTATAACCCTATATTAAAAGAACATTAGTTATTAAACATTGATTTTAAGTCCTTTAACTCTTCTTTGAATTAAATAATAATAAATGTCCTAATCTAATCCAAGTGGACCAAAGAGGTTCATATTTTATTCCTAAGGTTGTTTTTGGTCTAATTATACTTAACCAATAGAATTAGGACATGTTTTAGGGTAATAATAATTTCATTTTTACCCTTAATTACCCTATTTACTTTATTACATGGTAAATAAAAGTAAAAAGTTACTATTCACCAAAAATTATTTTTATCTTATTGAACCAAATTTTACTCCTTGATATTAACTGTGTTTCTCGGATTTTTTAAATTCCACTCACAGAAGCGGTAAAATTAAGTTTTATGTGATTTTGCAAATTCTCCTAAGAGATGGGTAAAAGACGGTAAAAAGTTCAATAAAATTTTTATATGTCTAAAATTATTGTAAACTGACTCCAATGAATTACATTGAACTTATATAGGTATTAAGTATCTATTTTGACCGAAAATAAATTTAAATAAAATAAATAATTATTTAAATAAAAATTCAGTTTTAACCAATAACTCAGTGTTTTTCACTATTCATCCAAAATTGAAAGTTTTCAGAAAAATACCAAAACTTCACCCAAGGCTAATTTCGATATTCCCAATCCCAAAATGAATCCCATTTTGAAAGATAAAATTTATAAAATTTAAAAAATTGGGTATTACTATTCATAATAGCTAGTTTGATTGGTTGTGGTGTGTGTTAGAACTCGAAGTTGTGTACAACACACGCTACTGTATTATTCAAAGAGAAGCATACCGTGGATGCTTGGGGTGTTACATTCTCCCCTCCTTCGAATAATTTCATCCTCAAAATTTTTAAAATTGGGCTTGGGAATATAATGGAAAGTCCCACATTGGAAAAAGATTAAATAAAACTATCCCCTTAAAAGAAAGAAAGAGAAGTACAAAGGTCACCCAAGATAACTCATACAAGGATTCCATGTAGGAAAACATGGATATGGAAGATAAACTAAGTGTCAAGTTCTGATAGAGAGGGATAGAAAACATGATCAGGAGAAAGTTAACAACAAGAAAGCCACAAACTTGTGATGGGAAAAACGATCATTAGTTTCCCAGTAGGAAAATTATATAGAAAACATTTTTTTAAGTTACATTACATAAAGATGAGGAATTAATTTATGAGATTGACTAAGAAAATAAAGAGATATACATACATTTTAAGTAGAGTTTCATTCTTTAATAAATTTCTACTACTAACTCATTTTTTTTAAATGATGAGTTTTCAAGAATACTTGGTCACACTAGAAGAGAAAGAATAAACTTCTATAGAATCACATGATCCATGAAAGATAAAATATATATTTACCTTGTCTATAAAGATTAATCAAAACCAAAATGGTTAGTACAAGATCTGATGATCCCCCAAAAGGATATTCCTTTGGAGAAAGAAACACAAATCTTAATTTCTAAAATTAAACCAATAATACCCCAAAGTTAAATAAATACCATTCAATAAACAATTGTCCTTAAAATCCTTCAATATAATCCAAACTAATATTAAAACCCAAAACTTATAAGAATTTGGTTATGTAGTCTTCCACGTTAAATTGTATCTCCAAATTACATCAATTACTCTTAAAGTCACATACTTAAAAGTAATTAACCTAATCACATATTCTCTATTATATGTTAATCATTTCCATAAATAACCCAAATCACTATAAATCCACAATAAAAATGTAGATAAAAATCCACCATTACTCCTCAAATGAAATCCCATAGTATTCTAGTTTCCTTGGGCATATAGTGTTCCCAACAAAGTGAACATCTTCCAAAATAACATTTATCACTTAATCACCAAATCATTTTCCAATACTAAGGGTATTCATTTGATAGGACATAATAACCCAAATCAACTTATTATTGATCAGTAAAATCATTTAACTAAAAATAATTAATCACACTAACAAGGGAATTCACGTAGTCCAGTGGTAGGTAATAAATCCCAATCGCACTTTGGTTGTGGGTTCGATTCCCACATCTTTGTCCGACGCGATGGGTTGTCACACAGTTTTTGTGTTGTCCTTTTTTGAAAACTATATTTTATAACATTACCAAAATGAGATAAATTCCCCAAAATAATCATAACATAATTTTAACCTGAAATGTTATCTCATACCATGCATTTTCATCCCAAAATATAATAACTTGTAATTGCCTCAAACCTAATGATCATATAAAACCAAATAGTTATTTATAACTATATCCTCAAGGGAAAAGATCATTCTTCATCAAATATCATTCTCACATGGAAAACTGCGGGGTTAAAATATAAGAGAAAATTATTCTAAAGTAATCCCATCAACAAGGAGCACTAATACATTTAAACATTTCTCCAACTATTTATTTCCACATAGCTTCTTTTTTGACCAAGAAAATATCCTATAGAATAGGGAATTCACTCGGGTAATGGCCAAGTCCCCTACATTTACAGAAAATTACTGTAAATGGATTTTTGGGACCATTTTTATTTTCTTACATAGTACGCTTCATTTTTCTAGGAAATTATTCACTTTATGTCCTTATTTTCTGCACATAAAGAATTTATTTGTTCCGTTGAGACACTTTCCAGGGTGTCTCCTTCCACAATTCCTGCATGATGGAAATTTAGGATTCTTTTCTCCATGGTCTCCACTGCTGGAGCTCTTATCATTCATCACCATTCTCTTCTCTGTTGAGTCCGGGAGTTGGTTAATATATATGTTGTTGATCATATCTTTGGAAAACTGATTTGGTATGAAAACTATATCTTTTATGCCTATCAACATGCCATTTTGTTTCTCGTTTCCACCACCTTTTTTGCCTTGTACATCATTCTCAAAGTTACTATGACTTCCTTGGACTCCATCCATTGACTAAAACTAGAAAGCATTGTGTGAGTAACAGTAGTCATAAAATCATTTAGCGAATATCGTGACACCATATTCTCAATTTGAAACACCATAGGATTAACCAAGGTCATCTATTCTCATCTTATATTAAAATTATTCAAATTGGTTTGTATAGAAAATGTAAATTATCCTAAGAATATCCCCTGGGAGTGTCGTAACCAAGAGTGCAGCAAGGCCTATTGTTGTGTACCAGTTCCCATTCGAGTCTAGCTTAAAGCGGTATTTTCGGGTTTTACCCCTATGTACATCTGTGCCAGAGCCACCTCTACCTACTCGTATCCAGACAGGGATATATTGATTTGAAAACTCACAAAATCTATACAATACCAATATTCTAGGAAGTTCTTCTATATTAATCCTCAAAGTCTATCTTAAGTCTATGTGCTCTAATCATAATTTATCTAAATCTGGCTTCCAAGGTTTGTACTAAACTTCCTCTAATATCAACTGTAACGCCCCGACCCTAGTTTCCCAGAGTAGGTGCCTTATTACATAACATTGGCATGATCACAAAAGATCAAGTCTCGAAAGACCGATTAGTTTAGTAGCATTGGATGTACTAGATACATTCATAAGTCTTATACTACATCATAAAGTAAAAAAAAATTACAACATAATCTTGTCTTCATATCCCATCATACTATTACTACAGGTCATTCATAAATTACTTCTTCACATCCTAGGAAAAATAAAACATTGAAAGGGGTGAGATCAGATGATCTGTAAGGATAACAATATAGCAGAAACTTTCATAAATAATCATAAACATTTAAGGAAATTTATAACTAAAACAAAATCCTTTTAAACGTTAAATTCAGCATAATAAGGAAAATATAAAATGAAATAATTCCATTTACTTATTCACATGGATATTCTACTAGTCTAATAACCACATGCAATATCAATAACCACTTTCATAATGATGGAATGAAAAATTCCAGACTATCATAACCACGTAGCCAAGGCCTCATGCCAAGACTACCAATAAGATTTTGTCAAGGCCTCGTGCCAAGACACTAGTTTGTCTCATGAGACCTACCGATGCATCGAGGAGCTATAGAGGGCTCCACCCGTCACTTACTAAGTCCAATGCATTCATCATATGAACAAGTTTGAACATAAAAAAAACATTCGTATTAAAACTAGCATATGAAATGTCAATACTTTAACCACAAACCATGAATGGTATAAAAATAGAAAATACACAGTCAAACATAACTCATTAGATACAATATGGAATATTTTATTGAATCAAATTAACCACAATCAAGAATAATGAAGGATATTGACATAGATGAAAATAATCATCAAAACTATTAGAGAGAAATATCCCCCTTTTTCTTGAAATCATTTAAAAGTCACACTATTTGTCAAGAAGCCATTTGAAAATATATTTTTAAATAAAAGTGTCTCATACCAAATTGAATATTTTAAAAGGAATTTTGATTTGAAAACTTTCATTTTCATATAAATAAATCCTTAAAACCATTTTTAAAACATGGACATTATTGAGAAAGATTTAGAATAATAAATCTTTAAAAAAATTTAAAATTATATTTTATTTAGACTTACTAACCAAAACAGAGACACTTGAATACAAATAATTGAGGTAAAAACATTTTAATATCATGAGAATAAAGGTATTCATGATATTCTATGTCAAAGTACATTATATACACCATATATAATAGATTTGGTGTATAAAAACAAAGGAGTCTCAATGGAATGTAAGTTGAGATGAAATCTCTCATAAAGGTAGTATCATTAGGTTAAGGATAAATCAATGACATAATTTTGTGTGAAAAATATAAATACACTCAATATTATTGGATATTCAATGTAAAATAATCAAAGTACATTCACACATATTCTTTTCAAAACAACACCAATGAATTGGATGTTTAACTCAACAAATAGAGATTGAGTAAAAATTACTCTTATCAAGTTCCTACTGATGACTTGAGAATTTATCAATGGAGTAATTATTTGTATCAAAAGTATATCCACAGAAAGGTTAGTGGAAATTTTGACATAAGAAAATTAATAGTGATTCCACACATAATCTTGGAGTAAAATAATCAATGAAGAATGCGTAAAGTCGAATGAGTGGAAATTGAAATTTCAAATTCCCTTATAGATTTGGTAACTTATGAAACATACACCCATGAAATAACGATTATAAAATGATGAGGTAAATATCCATAAATTAGATTATATTACACAATGAATACAATCATGGGCATTACACACACCACATACAATAAATAAGTGGTGAACAACGGAAATCTTGCGGAATTAAAAGTGAGATAAGAAACCCCTTACCTTGTACTTTTCCTTGATATAGTGTAGGTTAACCTTATGTATAATAGTTAAATCATTGTTATTAAATTATACAAGAATCATATACGTTAATATGATATCATATATGATCTTTTAAAATTTCTTTGTTAATAATATCTTAGTATTATCGTCATTTTTGGTGATAACTTACTCGTTTTATTTTATATGTTTTGTTACATAAGCCATGTTTTTTATGGATAGGTTCTATATTATTAATATCCAGAACAATATAAAGTTCTTGAACATTATTTTTAATCATAAAATGATAATTATACTTGAATGGATACGATGGGGAATGAATCTCATCGCGTTTGTGGAGACGGTAGTCCGTACGTACGCACGAACGCTACTTCCATTTCATTTTTCATTTCAAAAGGAATAAAAACCAAATGATACATAGGTGTATCATTATTAAAGTATAATATAATATCTTATATTTGTTACTTAATTTCATTAATACCATCCTTTATAAGTTCCATGTATGGTATGAACGAGTCATATCACTTTGAGGGGCGGTAGTTCGCACTTCCTCAAATGTAATGATCGTATATATGTACAACATGAAACAAAAAATGGTATGCTATAAAATGGAATTACAGAAGATTATATATAAAATAAATATCATTAATATCATATTTAATTATAGTTCCATCATAATGGCCACCATGAGAGGTGGTCGGAGAAAATTGAACAATCATCGTTTCGTGAGGCGTTTCGTTTCCATCCACATAAACATTATGTTCTTCACCCATTAGATGGAGGTGTGTGTAAGTGTAGTTTTAATAATTCTCATAAAAATATCCTAGTATATTTAGGATACTGGTTTTGTTACAAAAGAAAAGAATAAGAAGATTTTAGGGGTTGGAGAAGTAAAATAAAATAAAAGAAGCTAAGAGAAATCGTTACCTTTAATTTGGGTAACTCCCTTTGGTTTGAACTAAAAAAGACTCTTGAAGTTCCTTATGCCTAAGGTAATGATTCTAGAAGGAGTATAGGGATGTAGGGTGCTTAATTGGGTAGATTTTGGATGAGAAAAAAGGCTTTAGTGGTGTGAGGAATTGGTTAGAAGTGGTGTCCTTTTATAAGGGGGAGGAGGGGCTCTTTAGGAAAAACTTAAAGTATTAATTTATAATAAATTCATATTCGGTTTATAATGGCTCAGAAGTGTATTATTCAAAGTATAAGGTGGTTATGGGTCAAAAAACACTCAACAAACAGATTTTAGATAGGTTTGGGTTACTATAGTAACCTTATCTTTTAGATTTAACTCTTAGTTAAATAGTTTGACATTTACCATGTCTCTTTGTACTTTTATATTATATAGTTAATAAACTTACTATATACTTCCAAGAGACCCCAAAGTGGTACATAAATGATACACCTATCATTATATAAGTCCTTTTGCAGAACCTCATATTTTTAAGAATATAATATCAATTAATAATATAATATTTGTTTTAAAAACTCTTTTATGTCAATTTTGACACTATTGGGTATTTTGTTTTTGCTAAATTTATAACAGAATTATTAATTCGAATAAAATTAATATAACCAATAATAATATGTCATATTAACTTATAAAATTATTATAATTCATAAAAAGTCTCAAATTACATTTATTTAGATATTTATAATATCAATTATTTTAATATTTCATTAATTAGGTAATTACTGCATCACCATTGTGTCATAAATAAATTAAATTATTTAATTTCTAAAAATTATAAATAAAATACCATTATTTAGGAAATAATTTTAGCTTTCTAATGAATATTTATAATCTAATTTATCTTTTTTATTACCCTATATTAAAAAAACATTAATTATTAAACATTGATTTTAAGTCCTTTAACTCTTCTTTGAATTAAATAATAATAAATGTCCTAATCTAATCCAAGTGGACCAAAGAGGTTCATATTTTATTCATAAGGTTTTTTTGGGTCTAATTATACTTAACCAATAGAATTAGTACATGTTTTAGGGTAATAATAATTTCATTTTTACCCTTAATTACCCTATTTACTTTATTACGTGGTAAATAAAAGTAAAAAGTTATTATTCATAAAAAATTATTTTTATCTTATTGAACCACATTTTACTCCTTGATATTAACCGCGTCTCTGGTATTTTTTAAATTCCACTCACATAAGTGGTAAAATTATGTTTTATGTGAATTTGTAAATTCTTATAGGAGATGGGTACAAGACGGTGAAAAGTTCAATAAAATTTTTATATGTCTAAAATTATTATAAACTGACTCCAATGAATTACATTGAACTTATATAGGTATTATGTATCTATTTTTACCTAAAATAAATTTAAATAAAATAAATAATTATTTAAATAAAAAGTCGATTTTAACCAATAACTCAGTGTTTTTCACTATTTATCAAAAATTTAAAGTTTTCAGAAAAATACCAAAAAATCACCCTAGGCTAATTTCGATATTCCAAATCCAAAAATGAAGTTAATTTTGAAAGATAAAATTTATAAAATTTTAAAAAAGTGTGTATTAATATTCATAACGGCTAGTTTGATTGGTTGTGGTGTGTGTTAGAACTCAAAGTTGCATACAACACATGCTGCTGTATTATTCAAAGAGAAGCGTACCATGGAAGCTTGGGGTGTTACATTTCTAGTTTATCATTTTCCTTTTCCCCACATCCTAATGCCACGAATATCTTCTCCAAAGCCTTAATCCATTGCTCTTCCACCATTCAATTAGTATTCCAACTAAATTATGGGGGACTCTATCATATAAAGCAATCCAACATTGGATAATCTCTTTATGGAATAGGTTTCTCCATCCGAGAATGGTTATGTATCATAAAATAATTAAGATAACCTAATATTTCCATAAATTTATGAGTTCCAATACCATATATATCATCTTTTTATTTAGGGAAACATATACATTGCCCAAGGGTATTGATATTATTCTTCATTCTAGGAACCATTTATAATCAATGGAATGTGATGGATTAGATCACATCATTATGAAACATAATGTATAATCCCAAAACTAGTGAAATACTTAACATATATTTAAAATTTTATGTATATCTAATCTAATAATCCTAAATAATGTTTCCATTGAGATATATTTACTTTCAAATCCTTCATAGTAGTTTTTAAGGAAATTATAAATTATCCTAAGCATATCCCCTTTGAGTGAAAAACTTGTTGTACAGTAAGGCATGTTGTTGTGTACTAGGTTATGCTCAAGTCAGTCCTAACACACCTTTTTTTAGTTATTACCCTTAGGTACGTCTGTGTTAGAACTATGTCCACTTGTAGTATCTTGATAGGGATGTATTTCTAAGAAGACCCACATATTCTCTACCTTACCAAAATTATAGGATATTCAGCTATAATTATCCAAAAAGGATATCTTAGGGTTATATTCCTTAATCTATATTTTATAAATCTTGTTTCTAATGTTTCTACTAAACTTTCTTCGATACCAACTATAACACCCCAACCCTAGAAGCCCAGTTCCAGTGAATTACTTTATTACATTGGCATGATTATAAGGAAATAAAATCCTAAAGGACCGAAAGTTTAGCTATTTTTGAAAACTAAATTACATACATGATACCCATATTACATTGGTAAATATAAAATAAAATATGATATATAATTAAATAAAAAGAACAAAATCTTTGAAAACATATTAAAATATTTCATCTTCTTTACCTGGGGAAAGGAAAAAAAATAAGGGTGAGCTCAAATACTTAGCAAGCATAAGTACGGTGGAATAAATAATAAATAAATGAGAATAAATCAACATATAAATGTAAATAACTGAGCACACATTCCATATATATGTAACTCGATAAGGAAAAATAAATATGGTAAGGTAAGTATCTGAAACACATTCCATTTTATTAATAAACTAAGAATTAAATACACCCATATATAATGTAAAATAAAAAAATATAAGGGATAAATAATAACTGAATATTAATGAGTGAAATTCTTAATTATTGGACTCCATGTTTCCAATTTATATGGTACCCTTACCATTAATACCTTTCACAATACTTTTTATAACATATCGAGTAAAAACCCATCTGATTTGGCCAACTGATTCTTATCCTAAGACTATCAATACATTGAGGGTATATCTATAACTGAGATCCACCTATGTCATGCCTATCTAAAGAATTAATCATAAATCTAATAATTTATTTAATTCATGAAAAATATGCCTTGTCAAATATTTAAATTGAGTAAAAGATGTGAATTTCCTAATATTTCCCGAGTTGATCAAATAATTGTCAAGTACACACTGTATATAAAAATGGTATATGGTTTAGAAAATAATTATTCCCATCACATAAGAGTGTGGATACAAATGATTAATGTTATTTACAATGGAAAATGGTCGTAAATAAGTGATTGTTTCTAGATAAAGTTAACTATCACAAAAGAAGGTGAGATTGAAAAGACAACTTTTACCACTTGGAAATTTTCAAGTTAAAACCATTTGGAAGATATTATTCAAAGTAAAACATCAAATACCATTAATATAAAAGGATTAGTAATATGATATATCCAAAAATGGGTAGTAGATACACCATAAAAATAAGTAAGTGGTGAAAATGTCATTTATCTTATAGATGTAAAAATTGAGATGAAAATCCGTTACCTTATATTTCCATTAAGGTTAAAATAATTTAACCTCTTTTATATGGTTTTTAATCATGTTAATAACTATTACCATAACCATAATCATATTCTTAATATCATATATTAACTTCTTATAATATATTATTACCCTTTTTAATAATCTTTCATTATTTTCACTATTTCGAGTGTTAATTGCGTAGTTTTTCGAATATGTTTTGACTTGTTTCGTATTGTTATTATTAAATTGATCATGATTTCATAATATTAAAAATTTAATTCATGATTTAATTATCATAATATCCGTTATATTTTTATTTATAATAATCCATAATATTTTTTGATAATAAATGAGATGCACCATTCATGGAGAGGGTGGGTCGTATGTACACATGAACACTACTCCATTTATTTTTCATAATAAAAAAATGAAGAGTAAATTATATAAATGTATATTATAATTACATTATAATATTTGTTTCATATATATCACATATGTTAATTAAAAAAGTCTTTTATGCATTCCACGTAATGTGGGAACATATCACATCGCTTTGAGGAGGCGCTAGTCCACACATCCACAGACGATGTCATCGTATTTACACAAAATGGAAATCATTAAGGTATGGGTTATAAAAAAAATACAGAAGTATTAATACAACACAATTAACAAATATATCATATATAAATAGGTTTTCCATCATAATTCCCAACCATGAGAGGTGTTAAAGGAAAAATTAACAACATTGTTTAGTGAGGCGGTAGTTCTCTGTGCACGCAAACAGTAAATTCATTACCCATTTGATGAATTTTTGTCTCGTTGTAGGTAAAAAATTAACATAAAAATATATCAGTATATTTATGATACTGATTTTATTATATAATAATGTAATATTAAGAAATGGATGGGTGGATAAAAAAGTAAAACAAAAATTCACATTGAAAATGTTACCTCTTTTTCGGGTAACTCCTTTTGGTTTTTACCAAAGGGATTCTTGGTTTGATTTATGCCCAAAGTGAGGCCAATAGGTTTAGGGGAGAAATTTTGGGAGATTATTTTTACATATTTTTTTCTAGAAAATGTAATTGTGAATAAATGGGAGGGGTGAGTTCTTTTTTATAGTGGTGGAGGAGTGTCGTTCTTGTAAATATAAAAAGGAAAACCATGTTCAGATGTCTCACTTACATCACCTGTCTCTAATAATAGTCCATATTATATAAAAGGTATTATATAGTCTGAATATTTCTATAAAATTTATTTTGGAACAGATTTTAGGTCATTTTGGCTGTTAAGTTTAAGATTTAGTCTCTTGTTAAGCTAATTTTTCCCTTAATCACTATTAATTTTAATCACATTCACAAATAGTTTTGGTCAAAAACTAAGTTTACATTTTTATAAATTATAAATTATTATAATTACAAATATGGAATCCATTTTTTATTATATCAATCACATAAGTGGTATGAATTAATTTAAATTTAATCCCGCAGACATGACAAAAAAGCGTGTTTTTAAAATAAAAATGTTAAAACCTTTTCTAGGTTTTTATATTCAATTTCAAAGTGAAATTGGTTACAATGACCAAAATTTTATTAATTGATTTATAATTGATATAATTTTTCTTTAAAACCAATTTTAAATATAATTTAACCTTATAAATAAATTATATTATGAAGCTGTTTTCAAATAAAATTCATTATTTTCACTATTCAATAAAAAATGAAACTTCACAGACAAATAAGAAAAATCACCCGAAAATATTTTTTATGTTTCAATTTAAAAAATTTAATTTAATTTTAACTATAAAATTTATAAGAGTTCCAAAGTGTATATTTAAAATAGGTTCATCATTAAAAGGCGGTAAAACTAATTTTATAAAAATATGGATTTTTGTGTGTAAAAAATTGGATTTTTCATATCTTATATCTACCAAATATATTGAATGAATTTCAAAAATATTTTATTTAATATATAATATATATACTGAATTAATATCATCCAATAATAATAATTAATTTAATTTATTAAGATAAAACACTTTGGTGGTTAAAAAATAGTTTTTCATAAAAACACTTCCTTTATATTCAATTAGGTTATATATTTATTTATAACACTAAAGAATTATATAAAAATATGTAAATAGTATTTTTCAAATTTAGTAAATCCTTTTAATAAATTTCATTACAATGTATAGTTGATAACTATCAAAATAAATAATATTATTAATAGTATATTGTAGTTTGTTAAAACTTGATCTTGCATGTAATACAAAATTTCAAAGAATGAATTTGTTGCGTGTAACCCAATATAAACTAGTACATTAAAAGATATAAAATATATTGAATTTATCTTAAAATATTAAATACATCATAAAGACACAAGATCTTATATTCTTTTTTACGTTTGTTGTTTCATTTCACACACACTATTAAATACAATGTTCTTACATTAGAATTTTAAGGTGTTACACTTTGGAAAAGAGACAAGTTTTATAATAATATAATTATATCATAACATGTAAAAAGAAATAGGTTTCATAAGTATTTTATCATTGTATAAACCATAGAAGAGAAATGGGTTCCATAAACTACTTTTCATCTTAATCATAAACCATTCAAAGAATATATATGAATGGCGTCCTTGAATCATATTCGTATTAAATAATAAACTATATCAAAAGATTTCATCTTTATATGGGGATGGATTTTGAAATATCACTTGTAATATTACTTGAGTAAAATAACCTTTCATTGAAAATCACTTTCATAAAAAAAATTAAAAATAATTTTCATTGAAAATGACATAAGAAACATATAAATAAATTATTAAAAAATAATTTAAAATATTTCTTGGGAAAATAATCTTTTCCTCTTGGAAAAAATCATTTTAAAATGTAAAATCTTTTAAAATCCCATTCCTTTGAAAATTTTCTTGAAAACATCAAAATGTTGCTATGAAAATAATTTAAAATACTTTTTAAAACATAAAACATTTTAAAAATCCTTTTATCTAAAAAACACTTTGAAAAATTATAAATTATTATTTTAATATTATTTTAATCGTTTCTTGAGGAAAATATAATTTTCTCTTTGAAAAGCACTTTTTAAAACATAAAACCTTTTTCTTTCAAAATAACATTTAAAACTTGTAAAAGAATATTTAAAAATCATTTAAATAACTTTATAAAACATTTGTAATTCATTTTTCTTTAAAATTAGCTTAAGATATCATTTAAAACATTTTTAAAAAACATGGTTTTTTTAATAAAACAAATTTCTAACAGACGATAGAAATAAAGTTGGATTTTCATAAAAATACTTTATTAATTATCATAAGTACCAAAGAGTGTAAAAAATGGAGCCATTACTTTAAGATATCATTAACAAGAATAGGTGAATAAAATTCATGAGATATATTGAGAGGTATATCATGATATTTCATCATTTAAGACTTAATCATAAAAAATCCTGATAAATGATGAGATTGTAACAAAAACCTTTATGACTTTGGTAATATCAAATCATAAGCCTCATGAAGGAATAAAATAAAATAGAAATTAAAATTTCATGATTACAGATAAATTCATGATATTACATGTCAAAGGGTCTATATATTCACCTCATTAAATAATATAGGTGCATATCATAATATACATCTCAAATAAGGAAAATTGAGACAAAAATTATTTATGGATTTAGTAACTTTTGAACTGTAAACCCCATGGAAGAGAGATCTTAAAATGGATATGTAATTATCAATAAATTTTATTATAGTAATCAAAAAATAAATTCATGGAAAGTATACACACCAAAGAGAAGAAATAGGTAGTGAATATAGTATGTGTCTCACGAAAGTAAAAAAGAGAGAGGTAAATCCCTTACTACTTGAGTAACTTTAGAATTCGGAGCCTTCTGAAAGATTAAAATAAATTAATAAATTGAATTAAATTAAACTCATGATATAACATGTCATAGATAATTATATACAAAACACAAAATAAATTAGTGGTGAATATGTCATAAGTCTTACATAAATAAAAGTGAGACTAGAAATCCCCTTACCTTAAGTATTAACTTCCTTCGTACATATTCAAACATCCTATATAATAAATATAAGTTTATTATAAATATATTAAAGAGTAATATTCATATATATTATACCATACATGTTTTGTATAGTCTTTTATTACCCTTTTATTAACAATACTATGTTGAAGTTGTGTTTTGGGTAATAATCGCTTTGTTTTTTGTATAAGTTTTTGATTTGTTATATTTTTTGTTCTCTTACATTTATCATGATTTCATCATCTAAAAATTTATAATAGTGATATAAATATCATATATATTTAGTATATATGTATTTATAACAATATTTAAAGGATATAAATATGAAATTAAATATATCATTCATGGAGACGGCTGTTTGTACATATGGATGAACATTGTTTTCAATTTATCATAATATTTAAAGAAATAAAAGTAAATGATATAAGTATTTATTATCATTACAGTAGTTCTTTTATGTCATATATAACACATATTTCTATTTAACTCATCCTTAATACATTCCATGTAAATTGTGAATGAATCACATCATTTTATGAGGTAGTAGTCTGTCATACACACTAATGACATTATCAAATTCCCACAAAATGGAAATCATTAAGGTATTTCACACCTAGTTTTTTACTTTTACTTCATCATGATTTGGGTCGGGTTCTTGGTCATTTTATTAGGAATCAGGTGTGACATGTATGAAATTTTGAGTCATTATTTCCTCCTATTTTGGAATATCTTTCCACCTAGCTTTCCCTTAAGCCCCCCCTTGACTTTTGGAAGAAAATGAGGATTTGGGGTGGAAAGAACTTTCCATATGGTTTGGAAAAAAGGTTTACTAAACCAGAAGCCAAACAATTCATAGTGTATAAGTGTTAAAAATTAATTTTTGACCATTTTTCCTTCAATAAATAAACCTAATGTTCCCCTTTCTTTTACCATTAGACCCTAGATGCCATGGGAGGTCTCTAAACTCCCTCAGCCTCCCTTGGAACCAACTTTTTATAGGGGGTTTGATGGGGAATCATCATGAGACATCAATTAAGTGAGTTTCTCTCTAGTTTCCTCCTTCTCTTTAGGCTTTCATCCCCCTTTTCTTGTGGTTTCATGTTTTAAGCACCTAAGGTTTCATCCTTTTTGTTTAACCTTGTTTTTTTTGGTGTAATATTCTTGTTTAGGGTTCATCTCGACTTTCTTGTGGTGTTGTTGAGGTGTGGTTGAAGTTATCACTAATTTTTTGGGGCTTTTGACATCAAAGGTAGGTACTTCCATCTATAAACATTATTTTATTAGATAAATTTCTTTCTTAATTTCATTATCATGTTCTTTGAATTATAAATTGGGTGTGAAAGTTGTTTTGAAATGAGATTTGTGTGTGTTGGATTTTCATATAGAATTTTTATGTGAAATGGGGTGTGATTTTGATGTAAACCCATTTGGTATAACTTGGTGGTGCTTTATAACTTGTGAAATTGGTTTATTAAATGATTAAAGGACTGAAGATTCTATTTTGTTAAGGTATTAGTGTGTGTTTTATTCTAAAAGGGGGATTTTGGGAATGATTTTGGTTTTAAGTCCATGTTTTGTTTCTTGGGTTTGTTTTATAAGTTGTCAAAATGGTTTATTGAAAAATATAATATGTGTAAATCTTGTTGGAAAACTGTTTTGGTTGGTGTTTATTTTTTAAAATGGTTCTTTTTGAAATGTAAGGGTTTTTTTATGTGCACCACTTTATAAATGACTTGTAAAATTGTTAAAACCATTTTTGGTAACATTGATTAAGTGTTTAATTTTAAAGTTTCATTTTGACATGGAATTTTGTGTTTTTCATCTGTATTCAATGTTGTGTCATTTGGGGTTATTTTATGATTCATTAAATTTATTTATTAAATGGTTTTAGGTCCAAAAATTTTTTTGGTATGGTATTTTTGGGTGTTTGGCCTTAAAAGATGATTGTTTTAATGAATTTTGTGTGAAAAGCCTTGTAACGCCTCTTGATATTGTTTTATAAAATTTTTATTGGGATTAATGAACTACATTGAGGGTTCAGAACATTTCTAGGGTACTGTTTTGTGTGTGTATGATTTAAAAATAGAGTTTTGATGTGAAAATGGTATTTTATAACATATGGAACTTGATTGAGTACAAATAGGAAGCCCGAGTATCTCGGCGGGAAGAGTAGGGCTAGTATTCTAGTGATTCAGAAGTGGCCTTGTTCCGATTTCACCTATAAATTTTAATGATAACAACACTAACTAAACTATAATGTTTGATTATATACCACTAGGTTATGTGTGTGTTCCCTTATAGTGGCTCGTTCACAAGAATGTAGTCTGTTGTGGTTTATGTGCTACATTTCCCTGAGATACGATGTACCTAGTGTCCCATTGTTAGATAGTTCCTAGGGGTGTTTACATGACTACTTCTCATTGATTATATTGTACTTACCATCGTCATATGGTGTTTTTGGATGGTAATTTCATAATCATGTGTGTTCTCATTAAAATTTTTCATTCTATAAAGTGTCCCTCTTGAAAATTATTTTTATTTAAAGTTGTATCCCTTTAAAATTGTTACTATCATTTCCTGTGTATGAAAAAATGAAAGTTTCTTATATTATAATTTTTATATCATGGAATATTTTCTTTGGTGGAATCCTATTGGGCTTAGGCTTACACCCTACTTACACCTTTGTGTATAAGTAGACCGGGTAATGTTTGACACAAGTAAGGGCAAGGTCCTTGGAGACTGTGGTTCATGTTGTTATCTTCCTTTATCAGTGCGATGTTGTGGAGATGGCTTGAGGGATATTACCACTTTCCATTTGGTGATTTTTGATTCGGACTTGCTACTTATTTTTAGTTATGACCATCTTGGGATTTTCTTAAAACTATGTAATTCAATTTTGAATTTTTGTTAAGACTTGTTTGGTGTAAATATTCAGATTCTGTTTATTTATTATTGTTGGTTGTTTTATGTGTCTATACTCAGGTAAATCATTCCTAGATATTTATTTATGATACCTGGTTACTTTTTCCATCCCATTGGGATAGGTAACACCCTTCAAGACTTATCGTGGATTAGGTCGAGTGCCAGTTTGGATGGAGAACAGGATTGGTTTGTGATAAGGTATGTGTTATCTAATAATTCCATATGTATAAATACAACATAAATATCATATATATAAATATAAATAGTATTTAAATCATTAAGAGAAACATTGAAAGGTGGTAATGGAGAAAAGAATGACATCAGCTCGCAAGGCGGTAGTCCACCGTACACACAAATGATGATTTCGTAACCCATTTGATGAATCTTTGGGTGTTTGTAGGTCATAACCTTGACATTAAAAAATATCACTATATTTAATATACTGATATTATTATATAATCATGATGTTAAAATAATTTAATAATTTTTTGTAATAAATAAAATAAAAATGATCGTTGATGAATGTTACCTCTTCTTCGGGTATCTTCTTCTGGTTTTCACCAAATGCCTTCCTTGATTGAATTTCTACCCAAATTAAGGCTCCTATTATGAGATTAAAGAAGTTTTTGATGTTATTTTCTTTTATGGATTGGTTGATCCAAATGGATTTAGACTTTTGAATAAGTGAGGAGAGTAGATTCCCTTTTTAATGGAGGAGGGGTGGAATTCTTCTAAATACCCAAACATAATCACTATTGGGAGGCCTCCCATACCTCATGTGGATCCAAATTGAAAAATAATGTATTTTTGGGATGACTTGGTTAATAATAACCTCCAAAACACAAAATAAATAAATTTTTTATAAACCTATTTCTAAGTATTTTAGTTTACTCAATTTTACCTTTATAGATTTTACCAAGGTAACTTGTATCTTTTTATTTACCTAGGTAATTTACCCTTTAATATTATAAATAAAAAGATATTTGATAAATAATTTATACAAAATGACTCAAAATATAAAGTAAATTTATTAAATAAAAAATCCATGTGTGTGTAAATTTAATTTTAAAACAAACACATGTAATGCCTAAAAACTTATTTTAACCTTAATCGCTTTAATTAATTTTAACCATTTTCAATAATCATTATGGTAAAAAATGAAGTTGACATTATTTGATATTATAAATTATTATGATTCCAAATATTAAATCCATTTCCTCAAATTCCACTCATATAATTAGCATAATTTTATTTAAAATTAATCCCACGTACTCTACGGGACAACGAGTTTTTAAAGTGAAAATGTTTGAAATATTACAATGTTTTTATATCCAATTTCAATATGAAATAGTTTACAATGAAAGAAATTGGATTAATAGATTTATAATTTTAATAATTATACTTTAAAACTAAATTAAAATTTAATTTAACTATATAAATAAATAAGACAAAAACTTAATTTTCAATTAAAATTCAGTATTTTTCACTAATCATTAAAAAATAAAACTTCTCAGAAAAAACAAAAAAAACTAATATTGAGCTAATTTTTATATTAATCTTTTAAAAAATTAGGTTTATTTTATCAATTAAATTCTATAAAAGTGGTAAAATTTAATTTTAAAACATGTTCTCCATAAATATGTAATAAGGCTACTTTTTAAAAAACATTTTTAAGTGTAAAATCAGATTTATTCCTATATATTATATTGAAAACATATAAGATGAATATTTAATATTTTATTGATCATATAATATATAAATTTAATTAAAATCATTAATAAAAATTGATTTGGTAAATTTATTAATATAAAAAACACTTGTTTGCATAAAAATAGTTTTCCAGAAAATGAAATCCTTTTATTTTAAAAAGGGTTTTTTTTCATTTATAATTAATTGGTTTGAAAATAATTAATTATATAAACATGTTTTAACCATATTTCAAAATTTTATTTGATTGTATTCATACCCATAATTAAAATGAAAATTTGATAACTATCATAATAATAGTAGGTCATGTTTGGTTTAAACATGATGTTGTGTGTAGTGTAAGCTAAACTAAGAATTGTGTGTAACACAAGCCAAAACATGGTGTTGCATGAAATGAAACCTAAACTCAGTGTTTCATGTGTTGTAAGATTAAATTTGTTTTCCATATAAATCATGATTAAATATTTGTAACATGTAATGGAATCCATCAAATAATTTTAACTTATTATACAAAAACATAATTCATAAAAACATGGGGTGTTACATTCCACACCACCTTAAAATGAATTTCTCCATAAAAATTAATTTGTTTCATTAATGTTTTAAAAATTTAAAGTTCATTTCATAGAAACCCACATTTTAAAAATTAATAATGAAACATCCTTTTAAATTTGAATGTTGGAAACATAACGGTAACCTACGTAACTCATAACTAGGTTTCTAAATAGCAAAACATAGGTGGGAAGTGAAGATTCATACATAGAAAAAAAAGAATAAATCATTATAGAGTGATAAAGATCACTGATCACAAGAAAGCTCATGATCGAGAGAAGGTTACTGATCATAACACCATAGGACAATGATTCATGGAAAAGTTCGTTTATATCATCAAAAAATGATTATAATAGGACAAAATTTTATTTTAAGACCCTTTTCCTAAAGTTGAATAATTTTCATAAGAAGATATACTTATGTTATTTCATTCCATTTCATATGCATAATATCACTATTTGGTTGTTCTTTAATCAATTTCCACTTCTTTTATTACTCTAAGAAATGAAGGTGAATTTGTTATCCCAAAAGCACTAACGAATCAAATGATCCATATATAGAATGAAAATTCAATATGTCTGTCTTCAGTTATCATCAAAATAAAATGGTAAGAACAGGTTATCCAAAATTCATAAATCCTCATATATAAACATAATACTTTGATCTATAAAACCTCATCCAAATTTTTACTTATACCATTCCATAAATGTTTAACCATGTAACCCTATAAACATTCAAAATTTATTAAATAAGTTACTAATTTATCAAAATAAACTTAACATTAATCCCCCAAATATCATAAAGTTGATCTTGATTATCACATACCAAGAATTTGAATACCTTCATAGTGTATTCTCTTGAAACATGGTAATAATATGAATTACTATAAATCCATATTGAAAATATACATTCTTCTTCATTTCTTATATATAACATAGATTATTGGATATATTCCTTAAATACAAAAATGTTGTAAACTCCATTTATGATAGCAGAAACTGATTTGTAAACAAATCATTAATATATTCAAAGGTAATCAGTACTATCCAACTTAAATTGTTCTTATCCAACATCACTTTATCCAAAAAAACACCATTTTATCAAAATCATGAAAAAATTAAGGGTTACCTTTCCTTAATCATGTTTTTTTCATAAAATATTACCTGGTCATTAAATCACTTTTCAATGTCATCATACCATTCAATATACTCTCTTAGAACCTTAATGAAAAACTTATATTGAAAAATCCTTATATATTTCCTAATTTAGATAATAAAATATTTGAATTACAATATATACTTCTTCCATCCCACTTCGTTCTCAAACAATTAACTAAGCTTCATCGTCTTATTCTTTATAACTTCTTTCCTTTCACATGTAAATTGTATTCCATTAATCATCAATAATATAACCATTACTCATACCTCCTTACTAATTCTCTTCATAATATTTCCCTTTAGGAAATAAATTTACATAATCCTCATACTCTTCAGATTTAAATATTTCAATATTTAATGACATATTATTGAGTAAAATATTCACTTCCATTACATTAACTGAACTTTTCATTTCCCATTTGTAGATACTTACTTTGTTTTCTTCAATTCGATACTCAAAATATATTTATGTTCCTCTAAGACATTTATTTGGGCGTTTATTCCCACATTCTCAACACATAGTAAACTTAATCTTCTTTCCTCTATGGCATCCACCACCTAATATCTCACTAGACACTTTCCTTCTCTTATTTGGTGAGTTTGATAGTTGGTTCAGGTATACATTTTCAATCTTGTTCTATGAAAACCGATTAGGCATAATAACAACCTCCTTTACTCCAATAATCATTCTATTTGAATACACATAAAAAACATCTTTCACATTCAGCGATAACCTAGATCCTTCTAGTTCCCACCATTAACTAAAACCAAAAAAACATTTTGTGAGAAACACCATCTTAGCAGAAAACAACATAATCATGAAAAAAACACTTATAAGATGTTTAAATCATAACACTTTATTTTAAATCTATAACACATTTATATTAACATAGGTCTTCCATTATTATCATATATTTAAATTATTCATTATGGTTTGTAAATAGTTTGTGAATTTCCAAGGCATATCCCCCGGGAGTGTCAAACCAGGTGTGCAGTAAGGCCCGTTTTCATGCACCGGCTCCGAATTGATTCTAGCTCAATATAGTGTTTTTGGGGATATCACTCCTATATACATTTGTGCAAGATCCAAATACACTTTTAGTATCTAAAAAGGGATTTAATTTCAAAGAAACCACTCTCTCAATCCATTACCAATATTCTAGGACATTTTCTTAAACTGTTACTCAACCTTAGACTTATCCATAGAGACATCCCTATACATATCCTTAAAAATATCACTAGGGATATCACTAAATTTTTCAAATCCAAGTTTCTAAAGGTTTACTAAACATTTCCTTTGACAATAAATATAGCGTCCCAATATTAACATGCATAGATATTACAACTTTTTAGATGGACATTCATTATATTACATAAAAACATTCCCAAGGACCATAATATCTTAGTGCCTTTGGAAACATGGATCACAATCTTCTAACATGGTGAATGATCTTAAAAATCTCCCATAAAGATATTCCCATTTATTATTCCTACTTGAAACATTTCTTCATAACCTGGGGAAAGGAAACATAATAAAGGGTGAGATCATATGCTCCTTAAGGGTAAATAAAGGAGATACAAAAGTATAACATGAATATAAGGGTATGAGAACATGATAATAACATTATAAAACCATATCTTTTATATCAAAGAACATAATAATGAGTCATGGAATAAATATTAGAAGTTTATAATACTTTAATGATAATATAATCAACTAAAATGAGCCACGAGAGCATAACATCTACATAAGACATATATTTGAGGCATACACATCATATTATAACATTATAAACATGTATAAATAGAAGTAGGTTCACTCATTCGGTTAAGGAAATGAAATCAGGCCCTCACATAAACTTATGTACATGAAACTAGGTCCATGAATATCACTATGGACATGAAATATAGGTCCACACATAACATTGTGAACACGTAATGTGGTTCATACATAACATTTTAAACATGTAATTAGGTTAATACATAAGATTTAGAACATGTAATTAGGTTCACACATAACATTGCCAATATGTAATCGTGTTCATTCATAACATTGTGAACATGTAATCAAGTTCATTCATAACATTACGAACTCATAATAAGGTTCAAACATAAAATTATGAACATGTAATCAATTTCATTCAAAACATTGTTAAAATATAATCAGGTTCATGCATAACATGTATAATCATGATTTGTACATTTTAACCCAATGCATTATAGGGAGATATAGGTCCCACCCATCACAAAATAAAATCAAACATATGTATTCCAAAAGATCATAAACCTTAATCATATCATAACCCATGAAATTAAAAGATTATCATAAACATGTAATCATATCAAAACCTATATAAAATAGATAGGATTCAAAATCATTTCATCATATAATAACCCATGAAAATAAGTGGGTTTCATAAGCATTTTATCATGGTATAACTCATGGTATAGAAATGGGTTTCGTAAAAAAATTAATATTAAACATAAACCATTAAAATAAATAATAATAATTCCATCCTTGGGTAATATCACTGGTAAATAATAAACTAAATCAAAGGATTTCATATTATATAGATAATAATTTTGAAATATCAATTGAACATTTATTAAGGAAAATAACCATTCATTGAAAATCACATTCATAAAAATAATTTCAAAATACTTTTCATTAAAAATAACATATGAAAATTATAAATAAAAAATAAAAAGTTCATTTAAATTTTTTTTGACTATAACAACCTGTACTCTTTTAAAAAATATTTTTGAAATATAAAACCTGTTAAAAACTTTTTTCTTTGAAAATGACCTATAAAACATACAAAGGAAGATTTGAAAATAATTAAAAACATTTTTTGAAACATAAAACATTGTAAAAATAATTCTATTTGAAAAAAATTAAAAACGTATAAATTAATATTTAAAAATCATTTAAAACATTTCTTGAGAAAAATATCCTTTTCGCTTTAATAAATTCTATGTAAAACATAAAACATTTTGAAAACCTTTTTCTCTGAAAATAATCTTGAAAACATATAAAGAGTGATTTGAAAATCATTTAAATCACTTTATAAAACTTTTTAAAATTCCTTTAACATTAAAATTATCATAAAATATAATTTAAAAACTTTTTTTAAAACTTTTTTACAAAACATTGATTTTTGAATAAAATAGATTCTCAACTGAAGAGAGAAATAAATTCATATTTTCTTTAAAAAAATATTAATTATATTAAGTACCTACGAGTTGTAAAATGATATCATTACTTAAATATATAATTAATAAACATAATAGAATAAAATTAATAAGAAATATTTAGAGTTAGATCATGATATTTCAAAATTTTAGACTTATTCATAAACAATACCAATAAATAAAGAGATTTTAACATAAATCCTTATGAATTTGGTAACATTGAATAATAATCCCCATGAATTAATAACATAAAATGGAACTTAAAATATCATTAGGATAGATAAATTCATGATATTAAATTTAAAATTGGTTGTATATATACCTCACGAAAGAATATAGGTTCATATCATAACATAAGTCTCAAAGAAGGCGAATAGGGACAAAAATCCTTTATCGATTTGGTAAATTTTGAACTATAAAACCAATGAAAGATAGATAATCAAATGGATATGTAAGTAATAATAAATTTTATTAGAATCATTCTAAAATAAAATCCTGGAAATTATATTTGGCATAGATAAGAAATAGTTGGTGTAAATATCATGTGTCTTGCAAAAGTAAAAAGTGAGACGAAAATCCCTTAATACTTGAGTAAATTTTGAATCATGACCCCCTTCAAAGAATAAAATCAATTATAACATTTAGTATTATTTAATAAATTAAACTCATGATATAAAATTTCATAGGGTAGTATATACATGACATAAAAGAAATGAGTGGTGTCTTTTGCATAAGTCTTGAAAAAATAAAAGTGAGACTAGAAATCCCCTTACCTTAAGTCTTGACTTCCTTTGTGCACATTTAAACCTATTGTATAATAAATATAAGTTTATTATACATATATTAAATAACCATGTTCACACATATATATATGTATATATATATATATCATTCCATGTTTGGTTTTATTATAGTCTTTTATTACCTGTTTATTAACAATACCATGTTAAAGTCACATATCGGGTAATAACCACTTTATTTTTTCATATAAGTTTTGATTTGTTATATTTTTGTTCTCTTACATTAATCATGATTTAAAAATCTCCATAATTATAAACAAGATATAAATATCATATATATTCATTATATATTTATTTATAATAAACTCAAAAATATAAAAATAGGAAATGAAATACATTGTTCATAGAGACGGTAGGTCGTACGTAAGCATTAATATTGTTTTCATTTTCTTATAATATTGAAATAAATAAAATTAAATGATATATATATATTATCATTAAAGTATAATAATTATTTCATATATAATACATATTTATATTTAACCCATCCTTAATACATTCCATGTAAAGCGTGAATGAATCACATCGCTTCCTGAGGTCGTAGTCTATCATACACACGAACGATGCTATCGTATTCGCACAAAATGGAAATCACAAAGGTGTGGGTTATATAATAATTAAATAACCATTAATAAATCATAAATATTATATATATAATATATAAATAGTATTTACATCATTATGAATAGCCTTTAAAGGTGGTAATGGAAAAACGAATGACATCAGTTCGTGCGGCATTAGTCCACCGTACACATGAATGATGATTTCATAACCCATTTGATGGAATTGTGTATGGTGGTAGGTCATACCATTAACATGAAAACATATAAGTATATTTAAGATACTAATTTTATTATTTAATCATTATATAAAAATAATTTTAAGGTTTTTTAGGAATAAATAAAACAAAAACGTTTTGTTGATGAATGTTACCTCTTATTCGGGTATCGCTTTTTGGTTTGCACAAAAGGCCTTTCTTGGTTGGATTTATACCAAAATTAAGTTTTATATGATGAGATGAGGGAATATTATAGGTAATTTTTTCATGTTTTTTTTGAGAAAAATGGCATGATATTTGTGAATAAGTGGGGAGAGTGAATTTCATTTTATAATGGAGGATGAGTGGCATTCTTGTAAATACCCAAAAGTATTCACTATTGGGAGGTCTTCCTTACCCCATGTGGATATAAAATTGAATAATAATGGATGTTAGAGATTAATTGGTAGAGAAATAACTCCAAAAAAATACATATTTTAACAGTTTATTGCTTAGTATTTATGTTTACTCAATTTTATCTTTATAGTTTTTACAATGCTAACTTGTATCTTTTAATGTACCTAAGTAATTTATCCTTTATTATAATTAAAATATATTTATTAAATAATTTATAACCATTTATTCTATATATGAATTCCAATTTATTAAATAAAAATCATATGTGTGTGTAAAATTAATTTTAATACAAAGGCATGTAATGCGCAAAACCTTATTTTAACCCTAATCACATTAGTTAATTTTAACTATTTTCACTAATAGTTATGGTAAAAAATTATTTTAACCTTATTATATAATATAAATTGTGATTATTCTAAATATTTAATCCAATTTTCCAAATTCCACTCATATAAGTGGGAAATTTTAATTTAAAATTAATCCCACTGACATGATGAGAAAAATGGTTTTTAAAGTGAAAATGTTCAAAAGGTTAGAATATTTTTATATCCAATTTAAATATGAAATTGATTAAAATGAAATAAAATGTATTAATATATTTATATTTTAAATAATTATATTGTAAAATTAATTTAAAATATTATTTAACTATATAAGTAAATTAGAAAAAAAATGCAGTTTTTAATTAAAATTTAGTACTTTTCATTATTCATCAAAAAATGAATCTTCTCAGAAAAAATTGATAAATTAATTATAAGATAATTTTTATATTATTATTTAAAAAATAAACTTTAATTTTTTAATTAAATTCTATAAAATTAATAAAAATTAATTTTAAAATAAGTGCGCCATAAAAAGGCCATAAATCTGCTTTTTTGGAAAAAAAATACAATTTTAAGCATAAATTGGATTTATTCCTGTCGATTGTATATAAAAAATAAAATATTAATTTTAAAAATTTTATTGAATATATAATATATAAATTTTGTTAAAATAATTAATAAAAATCTATTTTGTTAACATATTGATATAAAACACGCTTATACGCATAAAAATAGTTTTTCAGAAAATGAATTTCTTTTATTTTAAAAAAGGGTTTTATTTTCAATTATAATTAATTAGTCATAAAATTATTCATTTTAAAAACATGTGTAAAATATAATTTTATAATATAGTTGATCCTATTCTTTCCCTTCATTCTAACGACTAGTAGATAACAATCATAATAATAGTATGACTGGTTTGTTTTAAACTTGGTGTTGCGTGTAGCGCAAGAAAAACTCAGAATCATGTGTAACACAAGCCAAATTTAGTATTGTGTGTAATGCCAGCTAGGCTCATAATTTTGTGTAACATAATCTAAAATTATTATTTCATGTAATTCAAGTTAAACTTAGTATTTCATATAGCATAAGTTTAACTTGGTGTTGTGTTTAAAGCAGTACTAACTTGGTGTAACATGTAATGTAATCCACAAATGAATTTTAATTTAATCAAAAAAATTAATTCATAAAAACATAGGGTGTTACATATACCCCCATTAAAATTAAATTCATCCTCAAAATTCTTCTAGTTCATTAAAGGTTTAATACTTGAAAGTTCCTTTCATAAAAACCCACATTGTAAAAATTAATACTAAAACTTTCTTTAAAAATGGAAAGTTGGAAAAAAACTATTACCCAAAGTAACTCATAACTAGGCTTCCACATAGAAGAAAATAAGAGGGAAGTGAATATTTGGACATGGAATAAAATCATAAATAATTATAGAGAGTGTTAAAGATCATTGATCACAAAAAACCGTGTGATCTAGAGAAGGTTAGTGATCATAACACCATAGGCCAAAGATATAGTAAAAAGGTCATTGATATCATTAAAATTATGATAACAGGAAAAAAAATTATTTTTAAACCCTTTTCCTAAAGATGAATAATTTTCACAAGAATATATACTTACTTTATTTCATTCCATTTTATATGCACAATATCAACCTTTGGTTGTGTCTTGATCAATTTACACTTCATCTCTTAATCCAAAAAATGTAGGTGATTTTTTTATCCTTGAATCTCTAACAGATCATAATATCCATAAATAGAATGGTAAGTCATTCTGTCTATATTTAGTTATTATCAAAATAAAATGGTTACCATAGGTTATCCAATATGCATAAATCCCCATGCGGTGAGATAATACTTTAATATCTAAAACCTCATCCAAAGTTTAAATTAAAAAATTCCATAAATATTTAACCATGTTACTTTTCCAGAATTCAAAATTTATAAAAAAGGTTACTAAATTTATCAAAATAAACTTAGCATTAATCCCACATATATCATAAAGTATAACTTGATTTCTACATATCAAACTTGTTAATACCTTCATCATGAATTATATCAAAATGTGATAATAACATAAATTACTATAAAACCATATTGATAGCATATATTATTCTTCATTCCTTACATAAAACATAGATTATTGGACATATTCTTTAAATTCAAAAAATTTCTAAACTTCATCCATGATAGCATAAAATGATTTTTCATCAAATCACTAATCATTTCCAATGTAATCAATATTATCCAATTTATTTTATTCTTATTCAATATCTCTTTTTCCAAACTAAACACCATTTTCTCAACATCAAGAACATATTAAGGTTTTCCTTCCTTTAATCAGTTGTTTTACATAAAATATAACCTTTATAATAAATTATTTTTCTTGTCCATTTATACCATTCAACATACTCTTTCATATCCTTAAAAAAACTTATACTTACCAATCCTTATATATTTCATAATTCAGATAATAAAATATTTTAATTCCAAGAAATACTTCATTTATCCCAATTCCTTTGCAAACAATTAACTAAGATTCATCATCTTATTATTTAACACTTATTTCCTTTCACACATCATTTGTAGTCTCTTCATCATTAGCAATATAACTGTTACTCATACCTACTTATTTATTCTCTTCACAAGATTTACCATTAGGACATTTATTTTCAGAATTCCCATGATTTCCACATTTAAATCATTCAGTGGTCAATGATATCTTAGGGAGTCCAATATTCTCATCCATTGCATTATCTGAACTTTTCATTTTCCCTCTGTAATTACTTTATTTGTGTTCTTATTTTCTATAGTCAAAACATAATCTTGTTCTTACAAGACATTCACATGGCTGGTTCTTCCCATGTTCTTGACACGTTGGAAACTAAATCTTCTTTCTTCCATGGTCTCTATAACCTAAACTCTTAGTGGACTCTTTCCTTCAATTCTTTGGTGAGTCTAGGTGTTAGTTAAGGTATACATTATAAATCATTAGCTGTGAAAACTGATTAAGAATAATCACAAAATCATTTACTCTAGTTATCATCCCATTTTAATTATCGTCAAAAAATTATTTGTCACATTTGACATTAACCCAATTTATTATGGTTCCCACCATTGACTAAAACCAGAAAACATAGTGTGAGCAACAGATATCATAGTGTAAAACCACATAATCATGAAAAATAACTTATAGGATGTTTAAATCCGGACACCTTATTATAAATATATGAAATCTTAGTCTTAACATAGGTCATCCATGATCATCATCTATTTAATTCTTCCATGATGGTTTATAAAGAGTTTGTGAATTTATAGAGCATATCTCTTTAGAGTTTCAAAATACGTGTGCAGCAATTCCCATTGTTGTCCACCAATTATTGATTGATACTACCTCAATATGGTGTTTTGGGGTTATTACCCCTACGTACATCTATTCTAGATCCATATCCACTTATAGTATTCAAATAGGGATGTAATTTCTTAGAAACCACTCTCTCAATCCATTACCAAAATTCCAGGATTGTTTCCTAAACATTGACTCATCCTTTGACTTATCCTTAGATAAATCCCTAGACATATCCTTATAGATATCCTAGGGTTATCAAAGTTTTCTTATCATAGTTTCCAAAGGTTGACTAAACCTTTCTTTTGATACCAACTATAGAGACCCAAGATTTTTATACAAGGATATTACATCATTTTTTATTAATATTATAACATTACAGAAACACATGCCTGAGGACTGTAATTTTATAGTGACTTTGGAAATATGGAACATAATATTCCAATATAATGAAATCTCTTTAATGTTTCCCAATAATATCTTCCCATTTATTTCAATTTATAGATATACCCTACATAACACCTTCCTTTAAAACCTAGGGAAAGAAAACATAACAACGGGTGATCTTAGATGCTCGGTAAGGGTAAACATAAGATATACATAATATTAATATGAACATAGGAGTATTATAACTTGATAATAGAATTTTAACACCATACCCTTTATATCAAATATCATAATCATGATTTATGGAATAAATATTAGCAGTTTATAAGACATTAATCATAAGATAATCAAATAACATGAGCCATGAGAGCATAATATTAGCATAAGACATGAAATTTATGAAATAAATGTCATCTTATAACATTATGAACATGTTTAAATAGTAATAGGTTCACTCGTTAAGTTAATATCATGAAATCAGGACCTCTCATAAACTTATGGATAGGAAACTAAGTCCATGCAAAAAACTGTGAACATGTAATGAGATTTATGCATAAAATTGTGAATATGTAATCAGGTTCATACATAACATTATGAAAATATAATCAAGTTAACTCATAAAATTATTAACATGTAATCATTTTTATGTATAACATTGTGAATATATAATCAGGTTCATGCATAGGCGGATTCACCTCCTGAGTGGGAGACACCACCATCCCAAGTGACAGCCTTGTCATATTGTATTGGGTTTACTCCTCATCCCTTCTATGTTTATATCATAATATATATAAATATTTATCTAATTTATTGGAGGGAGATATAGGTCCTACCCATCACATAATGAATACCATATTTATGTGCACCACAATATCATAAACATTCATTATATAATAACCAATGAAATGAAATGGGTATCATAAACATTTCCCTATATCATAACATGTGGAAAACAGATAGGTTTCATAATAATTTAATTATAGAATAACATATGAAAATAATTGGGTTTCATAATCATTTTATCACGTTATAAAATATGTAATAGTTTTAGGTTTCATAAAAAACTTTTCATCTTAAAAATAAACTATTAAAAGATTAAATAAGAATGGTGTCCTTGGATTATATCTTTATTAAATCATAAACTATATCAAATGATGTCATATTAGATAGAGAATTATCTTTAAATATCAGATATAACATTTCTTTAAAAAATAACCTTTCATTAAAAATTACTTTTTAAAACATAAATCATTTTCAAACTCATTTTCTTAGAAAACAACTTTGAAAACTTATAGAGTAAGCATTAAAAATCATTTAAAACATTTCATGAGGAAAATATCATTTAGGATTTGAAAAAAAACCTTTTGAAACATAAAAAATTTTGAAACCTTTTTTATTTGAAAATATATTTTAAACTTATTAAGGAATATTTTAAATTGTTTTAAAACTATATTTAAACATAAAACATTTTCCAAATAACTTTCTTTGAAAATAACATTTGAAAATTATAAACAAATATTTGAAAATAATTTAAAACAATTTTTAAATATAAAAAATTTTAAAAATCCTTTTACTTGAAAATTATAATAAAATATTAATTAGAAATATTTTGAAAATATTTTTATAAAACATGGTTTGGCAAGAAAATGGATTTCCAACTGAAAAGATAAAAAATGGATTTTCTTAAAAACATCTTCTTAATTATATTGAGTACCAATGAGTGGAAAATGATACAATTAATTTGATATATACTGAATAAACATGGGAGAATAAAATTCATGATAAATATTGATATAATGATCATAACATTTCATCAATGGAAGCATAATTATAAACAATCTCATAAAATGATGATATTGTAGTAATTAACTCTTACCATTTTGGTAAATTTGAATCCTAATGGACATGAAATAATAACATTAAATGAAGATTAAAATATAATTAAAATAATTATATCCATGATATAATATGTTAAAGGGGTAGTATATACACCTTGTAAAATAATATTGGTGCAAAACATAATATATTTCTCAAATAAGGCAAATTGAGACAAAACTCTCTTACTACTTTGGTATCATTGAAACTATAACCCCATGAAAGAGAGGTAATAAAATCATTGTGAAAATATGAAAACATTTATGTATATGAATCCTAAATTACATTCATGGTCAGTATATACACCACATATAATAAAGAGGTGGGGAATATAGCATGTGTGTTCTAAAAGTAAAAAGTGAGACATAAATCCCATACCTTAAGTATTAAATTCCTTTGTACATGTACAAAACTATTGTATAATAAATATAATTTTATTATAAATATACCAAAAAAATAATATTCATATATATAATACCATATATTATTTTATTATGACTTTATATTAAACGTTTATTAACAATTCCATGTTAAAGTTATGTTTTGGGTAATAATTGCTTTTTTTTCATACATGTTTTCACTTGTCATTCTTGGTCATATAACTTAGATCATGATTCAATCATATAAAAAATAATAACCATGATAAAGATATATTATATATTCATTATATATGTATTTTAATGTAATATATAAAATTTATTGATAGGAAATGAAATACACCATTCATGGAGACGGTAGGTCGTATGTACGTATAAATGCCCTTTCCTTTTTCTTGTTGTATTGATGAAAATAAAATTAAATGACATATATATATATATATATATATATATATCCATTCAAGTATAATTTCTATTTCATATATATATCCCATATTTCTATTTAACTCTTCCTTAATACATTCCATGTAAAGTATTAATGAATCACATCGCTTCGCAAGATGGTAGACCATTGTACACACGAACGACATTATCGTATTCCCACAAAATGGAAATCGTGATGGTATGTGTGATATAAAAATTAAATAATAACAATAACATCATAAATATCATATATATCATATATAAATATTTTTTCATCATTATTCCCAACATTTAAAGGTGGTAATGGAAAAATGAATGACATCAGTTCGTGAGGTGGTAGTCTTTCGTACACATGAATGATGATTTCATAACACATATGATGGAGATTTGTTTGGTTTTAGGTCATTAAATTAACATAAAAACATCTCATTATATTTAAGATACTTAGTTTATTATATAATCAGGATATAAAAATAATTTAAGGGATTTGAGTAAGAAATAAAATGAAAAATGTTTGTTGATGAGTGTTACCTCTTCTTTGGGTATCCTCCATATGGTTTCACTAAATCCTTCCTTTTATTGATTTATTCAAAAAAATAAGTCTTATAATATTAGGGGGGTAATTTTCAAAGTTAATTTATCTAGTTTTGGTATATTTTAATGGCTTGAGAGGTGTGAATAATTGGGGAGAGTGAATGCCCTTTTATAACAGAGGAGGAGTGTATTTCTTGTAAATACCCAAAATTATTCACCATTGGGAGGTCTCCCTTAGCTCATTTGGATAAAGCATTTAATAATAACGGAGGTAAGGGATTAATTGGTTAATAAGTACCTCCAAAACACAAAATAAATACATTTTTTATCAATTTATTACTTAGTATTTAAGATTAATCAATTTTATCTTTATAGTTTTTACCAAGGTAAATTGTGACTTTTTATTTACCTTGGTAATTTATCCATTATGATTATAATTAAAAATATATTTATTATATAATTTATACCCATTGATTCTAAATATTAATTCCAATTCATTAAATAAAAATCCTATGTGTGTGTAAAATTAATTTAAATACAAACGCATGTAATGCGCAAACTCTATTTTAACCTTAATCACTTTAATTAATTTTTTCTATTTTTACTAATAATTATTGTAAAAAAAATAAGTTGAAATTATTAGATAATGTAAATTATTATGATTCCAAATATGGAATTCGTTTCTTGAAATTATACTCACATAAGTGGCATAATTTAATTTAAAATTAATCTCACAGACGCGAAGAAAAGGTGGATTTTTAAGTTGAAGATGTTCAAGAATTTACAAAAAAATTATATCTAATTTCAATATGAAATTTATTAATGTTAAGTCCACTAGGTTAAATACCTTGAGAGGGGTGTGAATCATGGTTTGAAAGATTAAAAAAACTTCCCCTTCAGATCTTGTTTTGTCATTAAACAAAACTCACTTCTCTCTTTCTCCCGTAAAAAATATATGAATAGAAATTAAATCATGCACATGACACAATTTTTTTTACATTGTTCACCCCCATTGGGATACATCCAAAGAGAATATAACGGAGATTTGTTTATATACCAAATCCACTAAATTTCATTTCCAATTACAAGCATTGGGATATATCTTTTATGCCTGGGTTCACTGCCATTACAAGATTTAGGGTCTGGTCACTACATTCCCAAGGGTGACTCCCTATGTATCTTCCTCTGGTTCACTACCGGTGGGAAGGATAATATTATTCCTATTAAATCACTCACTTCTCTAGGAATGGATCCACTCATAGTTTATGGACTTGTAGGTCCCTTCATTTACATGAAATAACACATCCTTAACTATAGGTACATGCTCTGTTGATGTTTCTTTTTCACCCATAAATGAAATCCACTTTTATGCACACTTTTAGGTTAGTGGAAATTGATTTTGAAAACTATTTTTGAGATTTTTTTATCTTCCTTTACTCCTTCAAGAAACACATTTGGGTACCGCCTCCGCTTGCCTCCCATGTGTACTGCCTCTGCGTACTGCCTTCGCGAACAGCTCCATATATTGCTTACACTTCTACTTCCACGTACCACATCTTCTTTTACTTCGACATAACTCTTCCACTTATACAGAATTTTGTATTCCTCTTCTGCGTAACAGGTATTAATACTCCACATATCGGTTCTTCCTTCTATGTTCACCTCTTCCTTTTTGGGCTATAGCTACCTGAGAAATCCTTTGGTGGAATGTCTTTGATACGAACCACTTTTCATAATTCTCCCTCACGAACTTCCTTAGGACTTTTCTGAATTCCTGGAGCGATGATTTTCTATAATGTAATTCACTCACTTTAATACTGGGATTAGTTCTCCTTATATAGGTAAATAGATCTATGAAATCTTCTAATCTGAGATTACCCAAATTGTCAATGTGGTCCAACCTTCACCGTGTATCACTTCTCTTGTGAACCATTCTTCCTTATATTGACTGAAAACCACATTTCTACCTTCACAGTGGCCAAAATCACCATATTGTTTTTTCCAATGAAACCCTTTATGAATTCTTAAACCACCACCTCATTTTTTCAAACAATAATCCATCCAGCATACCTCAAGGCTTCTGCGTACCACATGCCTTCTTCCCCAAACCTCCTTCACTCTTCAAACCTCTCACATATGTGATCTGCATCTTACACTTCGTGGTTCCCTACCTTTGACAATTTTCTTCTATGTTTCACGTACTACTTTTACCATCCATGAACCAGGATTCTTAGCCCACTTACTTTGTTCCCCTATGTGGAAATCTTCCTTTTCCAAAAACCAAACTCTACATTTTGAGGCAAAAAAATATTGTTAACACTAGAAAAATGTGCCACCTTAAACACCTTATTTTAGAAAACACTAACCGTGGTCATTTAAGGTCATCTGAATTTTTCAATAAACCCAATCACACAAAAAACATGATGAGGGGATAGCTTGAGGGATTTTTACCCAACAATCTCCCCCTTTGAGTTTTTTTACAACACTTTCTTACTTTGATATCTCATTAAATCTTCTTCCAACCATTTTCACCGTTTGCTTCTTACGATTAAGATAGTGATCCAGGATTTACTCAACTCAAACTCTAAGCCCACATGATTCATGCTCAACCTAAGAGACAAGAGTATAATGAAAAGTTCATTAATGAATCACTTCATTCCTAACACTAATTATTGAAACCAAACAATTTATGTCATCAAGAACCTCAGATGTTATGATATATCTTCTTTGATTGATCACGTCTAGCATCATATGATTTAAAACACCCCTTATGTCACTGCACCCCATAACATCTCCCCCTACATCACTACTCCCCCTAATAGCTTCAGCTCCCCCTATCTCACTGCTCCACCTAGAAACTTCTCCCATGTCTTGACTAAGTCTTTTTATCCCATTTAATATCCAAATTTCTCCCCATTTTTCAACAAACTTGAAAGAAATTAATTTGAGGTCTTCAATAGGGTAAAGGACTTAGATTATCACATTAGGGGAAAACTCACCATAACTTAGGGACAGGGGGGTCCACATCCACAAATTTTAAGTACATAGAGTTGACTAGACTCCCAAATCCAATCGATGTATCTCAAACACTTCTTTAGGTAAGGATTTTGTCAAAATGTTTACAACCTGTTGTTCTGTAGGAACATACTCTAAATTCACAAGACATTTATCCACCTTCTCCTAAATAAAATTATATTTGATTTGAATTTTCTTTTTCCTTGAGAGATGAACTGAATTTTTTATCATATTAATAGAAATTGAATTATCACAATGGATTACAATTAGAGACTTCACTTCAACCCCCATATCCTCAAGCTATTGTTTCATACACAATAACTATGTGAATGCTTGAGTGGCTGAAATATACCCATCTTCTATGGATCTCAATGAAATGAAATCTTGTTTCTTACTTATCTAATAGATACACAATCCAACAATATAGAAAGCACCTCATGATGTTGATTTCTGTTCATCTGCTAAACCGTCTCAATTTATATTTGTATATCCTAATATCTCTGGATAATATTTGTTATTATACATCAAACTAAAATCCATAGTACCATTGATATACTGAAGTATTCTTTTTTACTGTAAGAATGTGGATTTCCTTGGGATTACTTTGACATTGTGCCACTTGACATGTGGTAAAAACAAAATCTAGTTGTGTCAATGTTAAGTACAATATACTACCAATGATCTACCTATATTCTATGACATTGATCTCTTTGCCTTTTTCATCTCGAGATAGTTTCATCTGGGTAACCTCAAGATTCTTCATATCCTTGATGCTATCCATTACAAACCTTCTTAAAACTTCCTTGGAATATTGGGATTGAGAAATAAATGTTTCATTCTTTCATTATGTCACCTGTAGACCAAGTAAAAACAGAAACTCACCAATCATTGCCATTTTTAACTCACTTTTCATGAATTCTAAGAACTATATACATTGTGCCTCATATTAACCTCCAAATATTATGTCATTTACATATACCAACACCATTATCCTTTGATTACTATCATGGTTTATATATAGATTGTAATCAAATACCCCACATAGAAAACTAAGCTTTTTCATAAACAGATCTAGCCTTTAATACCATGATCATAGTGCTTTCTTTAAACCATATAAAGCCTTCTTCAGTTGGAAAATTGTGTTCTCATCTTCAGGAATGAGAAAATAATATTTCTTCTCAATATAAACTTCTTCTTCTAGAACCCCATTCAAAAATCCTGACTTGACGCCCATCTGGAAAACCTTGAACTTTCTTTGCACTCCTATGGCCAAGAATAATATAATTGTCTCTAGCCTTAAAATAGGTGGAAACATTTCATCAACATAAATAACCTCAATCAGGGAGTACCCTTAGCACACTATTAGTTCTTCGTTTCTAATTACAAGACCATCTTCATTCATTTTGTTGTGAAAGACCCATTTTTTCCTGATGACATTTTTTTCTATTGGCCTCAAAAAAATATCCTATGTCTGGATATTCTCAATATGGTCAAGCTCTTCATTTGTAGCTTGAACCCAATTCTCATTTCCAGCTACATAACTAAAACATTTAGGATCTACATGTGATAAGTATGATTATTTCTATAGAGTCTTCATCTTTTTTGTCTGCGCTGGCACTGTCTGACCACCAATTTTGTTCTGCCTATAAATTTTAGATCTTATCTTCTATCTTTATGAAGATACTAAATTTTACTCATCCTTTTCATCATCTGAATATTATTGTGAATCATCCTTTGAGACCGGAGCATCCCCTGACCTACTTATCTCTTCGTCATTATCCTCCTAAGACTGATCACGTATTTTTTTGAAGATTCTTCTCATTCTCCAATATGGTTACATAATGGATTTTAATAATATTTCCTACCTTATTGTTGAAGAATTTATAAACTTTTCTTTTCTTTGAGTAGCCAAGAAATACCCCTTAATCTCCATAGTATTCAGACTTCATATGTTTCTCCTTATTGAGAATGAAACACTTACTTCCGAATATTCTAAATTAATTCAATGATGGATTCTTTCCATAAAATAGCACATATAGAGTCTTTTCTTCTTTCAGACATAATAACGCTCTATTTTAAGTGTAAACTGTTATCATCACTACTTCATTCCAAAATTTATCTAGAAGGTCTTTCTCAATGAGAATTGTTCTATCCATGTTATTGATAATCAGTTTTTTTCTCTCAACTACATCATTCTATTGTGGGGTTCTTACTACTAAAACATGATTCCTTATCCTATGTTTCTTGAGATAATCCTCCACTTGGATATTTGTGAACTCTGTTCCATTATTTTTTCAGATCTTCTGGATTTTCTAAATTACCATCTTTTCAACTTCTCATCGATATCTTGTAATGAAACTGAATACCTCATACTTGTAGGTATTGATTGATACCCATACCATTCTACTATAATCATCAATGGAGATAACATAATATCTCTTCCCATAAAGAGATCTTGGTGAAATTGGTCCATACACATCAATATGATCCAACTTAACAAATATTATTGACCTTTCTCTTTTTCCTTATATATATTTTGAATGATCTTTCCTTATGGGATAGCATCGCATGTATGTGTATGATCACATGATAATCTTGAGAGATCGCAAGAAGGATGATATTTATCCATATCATCCAAGGATATTTGACTCACATGGGTAATATGTTTATGCCACAACTTATTTCCTTCTTCAATGGATAGATGGCACATATCTTCTTCTACACTTACGAGTTAGAGATTCCCTTTTGTATTCTTTACCTGTAATACAACAACCCCATATTTTTTCTTAATGAAACATTATTTCTTTGAAAATCTTGTGGAATGTCCTAAGTCACACAATTGACTTACGCTTAATAAGTTGTGACCATGACCTTCAACAACCAAGACATCTTTATGTCTCATGTCTTTCCCCACAAACTATTCTTTCCCAGAGCTAATAATTTTAAACCCCTCTTCATTTCCAATTATTATGATAAGTAATTTATTGTACCTAATTACCATCACTAGATCCTTGGTTCCAGTCATATGGGAGGTGCATCCACTCTCAATGATCAATATCCTGGTGCGATCTGATTTCTTGAACATAATTTATTCAACCACTTCCTGCTCAGATATTTTCTTTTTTATCCATGTTTCTGACTTCATATCTAGTATGTATTGATACTCTTGAAATTCCTCAAAATATGATGTACCGGCATCATCTTATAGATCTGAAAATTGATTTTTCATTTTCATCTCATTTAATGATACATTTGGATGCTACTTATAACCAACCTCAGTCTTCTTCTTCATATTCTTCTTTATAGTTGATGAGAAATATCTTGTCATGTTTCTAATTCCACCACACCTAAAATAGTGACCATCGAATGACGACCTATAAAATTGATCTTTGTATGACTACCTTTGTTGGTCATGTTCCCTTTGGGATGTCTTTGCTATAGAAAAAACATGTTGTGTGTGTCCCATCTTGCTACAACAATAGCATCTTATGTGGGGTAAATTCTTATGTGAAAATAATGAACCACTTATTATCCCTTGGGTTCCCTAAAATTTTTGATTATTATTAATAACCAAATCAATATTTAATCTTAGAGTAGGTGGTTGTGGTCTGACTTCAACTGTTGATGCTTTCTATTTTCAATAAATCCCTATGACAGCCCTACCATTTTGATTTGATTGTTGATTCTATTCTACTGGACCACTATGATCAAATTTTATCATCTCTATTATTAGTATGATCTTCTTTCTTAATACCTTGCCTAGAGTAAATAGTTTTTCTTGATCTTTAACACTTCTTTACAGAAAAAAAATTCTTCTTCAAGTTCTTTGATACGTTTGATTTTTTATTTTCTGGTTTCAGTTAAATTATTGATCTCTCTTTTCTATTATTAAATTTTGATTTTATTCTCAACAACCTTTTCTGATATTTATAGTGTTGATAACTTCAGTTTTTTAATTTCTTCATTTAGCTAATACTTCTCTTCTTCCTGCAACTACATATAGATTTGGGAATCACAAACCATTTTCTTATATTTCTTTTTTTGGCTCTCTAAACATCTATCTCTTCAAGAGAAGCTTATAATTAAGCCTGAAGGTCCACTCTTCCTTTAACATCTCATTCTTCATTATCACTTTCTTATTTTGTTATGTAATTTCCAAAAACAACCACTAAAGAATATACCTCTTGATCCTTCTAGTTCTCCAACTCTTTTATCTCAGATTCTTCTGAACATTCATCTTCTTTTGATACTAGATTATTCTTTTTAAATAACTTTCCCTTAGCACATATCCTACATTTATCATTATATGAATACATATTTAGGGTAATTCCATCATTTTCTTCATCACCATCTTCAAACTTCTTAGGACACTTGACTGCAAAATTTCCAATATTTCCACATTGAAAGCATATAAGTGGAAGTTTACCTTTGAACTTTCCTCTTACTCTTTGCAAATTTTTTGATATAAATGAAATGAAATCATCCAAATTGTCTTCCTCTTGACCATCTTCAATACAGATCTTCTTCATGTCCTTGAATTCCACTTCTTTGGACTTCCCCTTTTCCACAACATTGTTATAATCATTCCTCATTTCATATGTAATAAGAGTACTATGCAGGATATCCAATGTCATCTCCTTTGGATCTTTATCTTCCAATACTAAAAATTTCTGATTAAACTGATGTGGAAGTTTCCTCAAGATACGCTTCACAATATTTATATCTTCAATGAATTATCCAATACCACTCATGTCTTCCACTACAACATTCACCCTCTTAAGGAATGCATCAACAGATTCATTTGGGTTCATTATCAAATCTTCAAAAATTTTCCAAAAAACCTATAGCATTGCCTCTCTGGGCATTGAATTTCCCTCATAGACATTAAGAAACTTTTCCCACATAGCATGTTATGTTTTACATGACATCACCTTCTTATAAATTTAATTTGATAGGTCTCCTCATAAATAATTTATCCCTTTAAAATCTTCATCTAATTATCTCCTTTCAGCTTCTGATAAAGCAACACTATTGATATCGGCTGATATTCCATGCATAGCTATTGTGAAGACATCCATCTACAATGATAGAAAGTAGTTCTTCATCTGATTCTTGAATAGTTATAAATTGTTAACGTCGAATATTGGAATTCCATTGTGATTGACCACCTCTATTTCCTATACTAAGAGAGAACCACTAACATTTAACCATTTCCTCTCATACCAATTGTTAGTTCCACTAGGTCAAATTCCCTAAGAGGGGGGGTGAATCAGGGTATGAAATATTACAACCACTACCCCATTAGAACATGTTTCATCATTAAACAAAACACAATTCTCTCTTTCTCCCATAGTAATATATGATCAAAAATTAAGTTATGCACTGGAAACTGGGATTTTTACTCGTTTCACCCTCACTAGGCTACGTCCAAGGAGCATAAAATAGAGATATTTTGGTGTACCAAATCCACTAAATCTTACTGCCAATTATAGGGTATAGGCTAGATCTTCTATGCTTGGGCCCACTACCTTTACAAGACATAGGGTCTTCTCCCTCCATTCCCATGGGTCAATACCTATGTGTCTTCCACTAGCTCATTACTGGTGGGAACGATCATCATCTTCTTCTTCCTTCATAAACTGATCTTGGAACCGATCCACTCACAATTTATGAACATATAGGTCCCTTCATTTATATGAAATCATTCATCCTCAACTGTTGGTAGATGCTCTGTTAAAGTTATTTTTTTCACCCGTAGGTGAAATCCACTTTTCTGTATACTTTTAGGTTAGTGTAAATTACTTTCACAAAATATTTTAGAGATTTTACAAGATTACTTTTGTCCTACATGAACCACATTTTCATACTACCTCTGTGTACCACCTTCATGTACCACCTTCACGAACTGCTCTACGTACTGCTTCCACTTCTGCTTTCACATACCACTTCTGCTTATGCTTCTGTGTACTGCTTCTACTTCTACAGAATTACATCTTCCTCATTTGTGTCTGGTTCTTCCTCCTCTATGTATTGGGACATCCTCCTCCATGCACCTCTTTGATTGCGGGATATAGTTACCTGAAAACCCATCGATGGAATTTCTTCTATGAGAGCCACTTCACGGAATTCTCCCCCACGAACTTCCTTTGGACTTTTCTGAATTCCCAGAGTGATGATTTTCTCTAATGTAATTCGATCACTTTAATATTTGGATTAGAACTCCTTATATAGGAAAATATATCCACAAAATCTTCAAATACTAGATTACCCAAATCTTCAATGTGGTACAACCTTCACCACGTACCATTTCTCTTACAAATTGTTCTTCCCAACACAGTCTGCATACCACCTTTATTCCATCATGGTGGCCAAAATAACCATATCATTTTCTCCGATAATTCCCTTTGTGGATTCTCAAATCATCACCTCGTTTTCACGAACGACAATCCATCACATGTATCTCAGTCCTTCTGTGTACTGCATGCCTTACTCCACGAACTTCCTTCGCTCTATGAACCACTCCTATACGTGGTCTACATCTTGTGCTTTATGGTTCCCAACCCTCATAGATGTTCTTTAACATTCTTCATACCACATTTACTATTTGTGAATTGGGCTTCATGGTTTGTGTACTGTGTTCCCCTATGCAGAAATCCTCATTTGGAAAAAACCAAACTCTGTATTTTGAGGCCCAAAATTTTTTAAAAACACTGGGAAACTATGACACCTGAAACTCCTACTTTTGGAAAACACCAACCATGCTCATTTGTGATCGTCTGGCTTTTTCAACAAACACAATCACACCCAAAACATACTGAGAGGACACCTTGAAGGATTTTTACCCAACAATTAAAATGAACTAAATTTGATAAATATATTTATAATTGAACTAATTATACTTTAAAACTAATTTAAAATATAATTTAACTATATAAATAAATTAGAAAAAAAATTAGTTTTCAATTAAAATCTAGTATTTTTTACTACTCATCGAAAAATGAAACTTCTCATAGAAAACCCAAAAATTCATCCTAATATAATTTTTTTATTACAATTTAAAAAATGAATTTTATTTTTTCAAATATAATTTTTAAAAGTCTTATAAATTATTTTTAAAATAAGTGCATCATTAAAAGGTGTAAAAACTTCTTTTTTGAAAAAGCATATTTTTAAGCATAAAATTGGATTTATCCCTATCTCTTGTATAGAAAGAATATAATATGTATTTTAAAATTTTTATTGAATATATAATATAAAATTTTCATTAAAATCATTAATTAAATGTGATTTGGTTAATTTATTAATATAAAACACACTTGTTTGCATAAAGATAGCTTTTCGAAAAATGAATTCCTTTTATTTTCAAAAGGGTTTTATTTTTATTTATAATTAATTTGTCACTGAATAATTAATTATAAAAACATGTGTAAACCATATTTTCATAATTTAGTAAATCTTATTCATACTCATCATTCCAACGGCTATTATATAACTATCATAATAATAGTATTCCAGGTTTGGTTTAAACTCAGTGTTGCATGTAATGCAAGATAAACTTAGAATGGTGTGTAACAAAATCCGAACATAGTATTCCCTGTAATGAAAAATAAACTCATAATTTTGTGTAACATTAGACTACCTTATTATTGTGTGTAACACAAGATAAACGTAGTGTTTCTTGTTGTTTAATATTAACTTAGTTTTTCATATAAATAAATCTTAACTTGGTTTAGTGTGTAACGCAATCCATCAAAGAATTTTAATTTATTCGGAAAAAAAATTTATTCATAAAAACTCATGGTGTTACATAACCATTCCATGGTTCTAAATATTATATAAATAAATTAACATTACTACCATCAACAAAACCCCATCCCATTAGTTTATTTATTAATCCAAGGTGTTTAAACTCTCAAGGATGTGGCTAAAAAGTTGTGAAATAGATAGGGTCAGGTATGTTTTTAAATAAGAGATTAGAAATTGAACCCTCTTTTTATATAGGAATTCTGAATGGACTCCACCATAGTATGGTGATCTCTCTTTACATAGTGGTTCCCCTTAGTTAAAGGAAGATCCGATTTTAAAGGTGTTTGAATTTATAAATATTTTGTATTTTAAAAACCATGTCAATATACTTTGAAAAGAACCATTACTTGATTCATAATGTGTTTCATGGTGTTTCTCCCCCTGGATATGCTCCCTAACTAGCCACAATATTGTAAGACAAAGTTCTTTGTTGTTTCACCTCACCATGCTAAAGACCATAGTGTGGAGACACCCAACTTGCTATTTTCCTCCAGCCTCATGGGTCTGACCTCACTAAGCTCTCACACCCTAACATTCTCAATGACCTAGTTGATTCCCCTCAACCATTTCACATATGGGGGAACACAATATACCCACCCTCACAAAAAAAAAATTAGGCATGGGGGTATCTCTGTTTCCCTCAGAGTGACCAAGAAAAAACCATGCCCTATTAAAAAGGCATACCAAGAATTTTTAGTCAGTCATTTTACATAGGAATCACCTTTTTAGCTCCTCGCCTAGAAGTTTCTCATTTTTTCACTACCACATCATATTACATGGAGTTATGGCATGCCCATTTTACATAAGGGTAACCCCATGAAAAATAATGACCACCACAAGAATTTCACTACATGTGCTGAACCTCGTCTCAAAAAAATTTTGGTCTCCAAGTATAACCTCAAAATCTCTCAAGGAAAAAGTTTCACCACAATCTACCATCATGCTCAAGCCTCCAAATGGGTTTTAAAATGGCCAGAATTTTCTTACAACTATCCAAGACTCAAAACATATAGTACCACACCAATTGTTATGATGTAGTGGCCCTCAATAGGAATATAAATTACCTATATCCTCTAGAACACCTCTAAACTTCTTCTAAAATCCTTCAATCCTTATAAAAATCCAAAGTGAGGTGTCCCTCCAAGGCAGGAAATGAAAAGAGAGATGATGGGTCCCAAATCCCACCTCTAATAGGCTATAGGTTTTCAACTGTTGACAAGGGTATATAATCACCAAAGAGAGGTATTTCAATCTTTATTTAAAATTAAAGAATAAGATATTAGATGAGATACGACTAATCAACACCAGGTATAAATAAAAAAATAAATCCTAAAACATGAATTTAATGTTATACATATCTAAAAAACTAAAATGATACCAAAAAAACACCTAGGTAATGACCACGAACTCCAGAAACTCCTTAAAAACTCCATGAGATAGTAATGCCTAGAAAAATTACCAAACAGCTCCTACAAATCTGAAAAATAGTTTATATATACATCGGGTGATCATATAAGTACACATAATAGGATCCTTCCCATATCTCTTGTGAAAAATGTGAAATGAGAATACTAAATCCTATTCAGTAAGTAGTGAAACCAACTTGTTTCTAAATTGGTAAAACTAAAGCTCATCCTCATCATGGATCACTAACCATGTAATGCATACAAGTAAGCATGTATATATCATGACAAGTATATAGAGATGAATGGTACCTCGCTTTCACTTCCCTGCTAGTGTGTCGATCTCACTCACAAAAGGATCACATCATGTGTTCATCCCTACCATAAGCTATCCCACACTAACCCATATAACCATTTTATGGTTATATTATCATCTCAATTGGAATCACGTGTAGCTCTTCACAAACTTATTTGATCCATATAGAAATACAAAAGAAACTACAACATGTGTGTCAAGCATTAGACCTCAAGACACTATAACCCATGCATGTACTCCCTTGGGAAGTTTTATCCACCAAAAATGGATACAAGTATGTTTTATAACCTTAAATTTTTATAACCCACAAATAAATGTATAAAAAGAATAAGATAGATCATACTTCCTATGATTATATTCCATACACATTAATCCTTCACAGTCCAGGTATTCCCATATAACATACTATAGATAAAGGGGGAGTAGGGGAGAGGGAGTATTCATAATTCTATTCTCTTTCCAGACTAGATGTTGGGGAAAACACACCAAAAAACATTTTGGTATCAGTTTCCTACTAAATAAGGTGGTGAATCATATGAAATCATAAAAATATAAAGATGTTATCATACACAACCATATTAAGAGAAACTACCTAGCCTTAGACTTAACTACTACAATCGTCCCACAAGACACCGGAATTCTACCACAAAGTCTTGGGAGACTAGTTCTAAAACATGAACATGAGAAGCAAGATTAACATATTTAATCATCTTCACTAAGAAGATTAGAAAATTATTGTTAATTCATTTTAATAATATAATAATTTAACCATCATTCATTATCCCACCATTATAATTATTATTTAATTGGACCATTCTATTACAATCCAACATACTTCCATAATCATTATTAAATTACTAGATTCAATTATCATGCTCTTCAATCATTCATGAAATCATATGATGGTTCTCATTAACATATAAGTTGTTTTTCATTATTTTAGTCAAGAAACTAAATCCCATGAGTTCATTTATTAATCCAGTTATCATTCCTTAACATTCTAGGTTCTCTGGGAGTCATCCTAAGTTACCCAAACTAGATATTTACTTGACATGTATAGATCCATACAATTTTAAAGAATTGGAAACCATATAAAACAATATCCAAAAAATTATTCATTTAAAATTAAACAACCAATAATCAACTAATGAGAAAATCTAGCTCTCAACACATCCTGACCACTCTGGTTTCATCTTTAACACCATTACGCACATCACATTCCATCTCTCCATCACTAACATCAAGCCACTACTGGAAACCTAGGGAAAAATCCCATTGTTTATCCAATACCAACCATTATAGGTTCACAAAAAAACACATCAAGTATCTACCATCCTAGAGAAATCATAAAAAGTTGTAAGTTTTTATATCATGACACACTCACAGGGAAACTAAAACCATAGAACTGAGGCATTGAAGACTTTATCAAACAATAATGGTATTTCTTAGCCACAAAAAAAATATCTTTAGAAAAAACTGTTTCATTATCACCTTGAATTAACTGGTTCATTATGAATAGTTTTTATAGTAAACAAATTACCAAAAGTTTCTATCAATATCTAGAAGAAAACCATAAACATTCTTTAGTCATAACATAAATATTTCATCAATTTAAAGGAAGAACTGTAATAAATTTAAATTCCAATTCCATTAATCATTAAATAATTCCATATTTATGTTTTTTTATCAAATTTACAGAATATAAATCATGCTAACATCAATAAAAACCAAAAAAATAGATAGAAAACTATTTGGAAAATCATGACGCAATATAAACATGAAAAAAATAACATGTGATCACAAATACCCAATTATATTTTTTATTGATTCTTGTTTATTATCCTTCTTAGGTTGATTCCATAATTACTCAAAGAGATAAATCATTTTGATCTCACTCTTTCACATAAAACGAAAGTATAAGTAATGGATCCCTAAGCTCAATTATATGTTCAACGTTCTCCTAGTAAGATTAGATAATAAAGGATCAAAAACCATTGATCTTGAAGGAAAACTCACTAGAACTTGACTACATCAAGAAACCATAAATTCTCTCTTGAATATACACCCAAAACATAAGGACATTCCTCCACAATAAACCTTTGTAAAGAAACAAGAAAAGTATAATGGGGAAAAGAGGATAAGGTAGAGATTACCTTGATCTGATAATTTGATCTAATGAACCAAGGTTTTTAGACTCTTAAAGATGTGGCTACAGATTGGTGAGAGGGATGAATGTTTTCTAGGGTTCAAAGGAAGATATTAAAAATAAAACCAAGGAATCTAGGACCCTTTATTTATAAATAAATCCTAAATGGCCTCTAATATGGTTTGGTGATCTCCCCTACATCATGGTACCCATTGTTCAAGAAATATACTAGTTTTAAGGTGTTTTAATATCTGGTGATAGTGAATTTTAAAAACCACATCAATCTTATCTAATTATAACCACAACCTACTACACAACATAGTGCATGTAATTTTGTCTCTGTACAACCACCATGACCATCCATTATAGTGTAGGGAAAATTCCTTCACCGTTTCACCTCACCACACCAAATACTGCGATATAGTAACACCTCAATCACTATTTCCCTATTTCCTTGTGTGCTCAGACTCACCACAACTACACACGTTAACATGTCTAATGATTTGGGTATTTCCCTTGGTTTTTCCTATACAAGTAACACAACAAGAACCACACCCAGCCAATCTAGTGTAGTAGTCTCTCTATATCCTCTAGGGTGACCCACCAAACACCACACCGATCCAAAACCATTCCCTAGGAATTTTTCGCCACTTTTTTTACACAAATCACACCAATCCAGATCATCATCATGTGAGGTGCTAGTCCCTACAACATGGAGTTTTTGAACATTAGTGTCACAAAGAGGGAGTATCCCATGAAAAATGTAGACTACCATGAACATTTAACTATTTTTGGTTCACCCCAACTCTAAAATGGTTGGAATCCATGGCTTACCTACAAAATTCATAGGTACAAAACCACACCATATCTATCCCCTATACTCAAGCTTCTAAATGGGTATTAAAATGGTTATCCTTTTCTCACAACTTCACAACACTCAAAACAGATAGTATCATGTCTAATACTATGGTGTGGAAACCCTTAAGACATATATAACTGACCATTATCCTTTGAAACGCCTATAAACTTTGGATCAGTACCTATAATCCCCAGGAAAATATAAGTGTATATTCTAGAAATGTGTTCCCTTACACAAGAGGTGTATAAAACTATTCAATATATAGATAGAGACAAGATTTTCATACATAATTATCCCATATTCTTATATTAATATTCAATATAGTTCATAAACACACAGCCAAGGACTATAATAGTTTAGTGTATTTGGTGACTAGAAACCTGATCTTCTTATTTTGTGAAATATATTATAACATCTCCCCCGAATATCTTCTCAAATAGTACTCCTCTTATGAATAAACTAACTAAAACATTCTTTATATCCTCTGGAATGAAACATAATAAAGGGTGATCTCAGATAATAAGTAAGTGTAAACATAAGAGATATCAATCTATGATCATATGAAATCATAAGATAATAATAGTGTTATTTGATCATCAACATAACTTATGAAGCTAATATCCAACCTTTAATAGATCATAAAAATGATTCCTGGCATAAAAATTTATCATTTCAGAAAAAAACAGTCCATAAGAGTGAGAAATCATCATAAATAAATCTTGAACCATAAGCTCATGTTATAAAAATCTAGCACCATTATAAATATAGAAAACCATTTCATATTTCAAGGTTAAATACCAAGACCATAAACATAGTGGATCAGCACTTATCACTTGTTTCTCATTATGGATTAGGATCCACCTATTTTCCATAGTGGATCAGGATGCACCTATTTCCCATAGTGGATCATGACGTACATGTTTCCCATAGTGGATCAGTCCCAATGACTTGTTTCTCCTTTTTATCTTATGTGATATAACTATTTACCTAATTTATTGGATAAATATATATTTCTCACCTATATCATAATGAAAATTGTACTTATGTGTGCCTCAATATCATAAAACATTCATAATATCATCACATCATAACTTTTGGAAAAATAAATGGTTTCTTAAAAATTTCGTCATTTCAACATTGCATAACCCATGAAAAATAAATGGGTTTCATAAAAAATGCATCAATATAAACATTAACCATCCATATAAATAATAATGATGGTATCATTCAATCTTATCCCCAATGAATCATAAGTAACATCAAAGGATGTCATCTTAGATGGAAACTGATTTTAAAATATCACATGGAAAATTTCTTGTGGAATTTGGCATTTAAATTTTTTTTTTTTAAATAAACTATAAAACATTTTTCAAATCCTTTTCATTAAAAATGACCTTTTAAACTTATTAAAAAATATTTAAAAATCATATAAAACATTTCTGGAGGAAATTATCCTTTCCATTTAAAAAAATACTTTTTAAAATTAAAAAAATTTGAAATACTTTTATTTGAAAATATATTTTTATAATTATAAATTAATATTTAAAAAATAGGTTTTAATGATTTTGGAAAATAAAATTCATGTCATATATGTTAAAATAAATATTCCTTTCACATTTTCAGTAAAATCTAAACAAGCATTATTTGGAAAATGACATGCAGATTCCTTTCAAAAAAATGTAAAAACATAAAACACGGTTAAAAATGTATTTTATAAATCATTTTAATAATTTTAAATAAATTGTTTAAAAAAATTTAGAAAGCATTGTTTTGGAAAAAAGGTCTTTTGACCAAAGAGAGAAATAAAGACGATTTTTCTTAAAAACATTATTTTGAAGTCTTAAGTACATAAAGAGAAGAAAATGAATGGAAAACAAGTATTATATAGATATAACTACAGAATAATAAAATAAATTATTTTCCTGAGAGATATATTATATTATTTCATCATTTGAAGAATAATCATGAGCAGCCTCGATAAAAGATGAGACTGTGACATAAACCCCTTACAACTTTGGTAACTTTAAATCATAATACCCATAAAAGAATAAAATTAAATAAAACTTATAATATCATGGTAATAAAAAATTCATTGTATAACAATTCAAATGTGTTTTATATACACCTCAAAAAAGAAGATAGGTTCACAACACAACATATGTCACAAAGAAGGTAAATTGGGACAAAAAACCCTTAGCTATTTGGTATATTTTGAACCATACACCCCATGAATGAGAGATCATAAAATGGATTAGTAAAATATCAATAATTTTTTGTTAATAATTATAACTTTAATTCATGGGAAGTATACACACCACATAAATGAAATAGTTGGTCAATATGGTTGTGTATCATATAAATAAAAAAATTATATGAAAATTCATTACCGCTTTAGCAATATTTTAGATCAAAAGTGCCAATAAAGAATAAAATAAAATGAAACTTTAAATATCATTAATATAATTATATTCATGATATAAAATTTCAAAGGAGTAGTATATACACCACACAAAATAAATGAGTGGTGATTTTTCATATGACTTCCAGAAATTATAGAGAGACAAGAAATCCCTTACCTTAAGTCTCAAATTCTATAATACGTGTTAAAAAATATTTTATAATAAATATTTTTTTATTATAAATATATTAAAGAACCAAAATTATATATATAATACCATATATTATTTCTTATGACCATTTATTACCCATTTATTAACAATTCCATATTAATATTACGTTTCAGGAAATAATTACATTATTTTTCATGTATGTTTTTATTTTTTATTTTTTGTACTATTACTTTTATCATGATTAAATAATATAAAAAAATTTAAAAATGATATAAATATCATATATATTCATTATATTTTTTTATATTAATCTATAAGAGTTAGAGATAGAAAATGAAATATGTCGTTCATGGAGATGGTGGGTTGTATGTACGCATGAACGTTGTTTCCATTTTCTCGACAGATTGAAAGAAATAAAGATAATTAATATATTTCCATTAAAGAATAATTTTTATGTCATATATATCACATAGTTTTATTAAACCCATCCTTATTACCTTTTGTGAAAATCATTAAAGAATCACATCATTTTGTGTGGCGGTAGTCTGCAGTACACACTAACGACATTATCGCATTCCCACATAATGGAAAGTAAGAAGATATATGTGATATTATAATCATATAAGTATAATAATATAATGAATATAATATATAAATATTTAATTCATCATTATATCCAATTATGAGAGGTGGTAATGGAAAAAATGAATGGCATCGGTTTGTGAGGTGATAATCCACCACACACCCGAATGATTATTTCATAACCAATTTGATGGAAGTGGAGATGGTTATAGGTAATGAACATAATATAACAAACTATAATTATATTTAATATAATAAATTTATTATATAATCATTTTTTAATAATAATTGAAGTATTTGGAGAAATAAATAAAATAAAAATGCTTGTTGAAGAATGTTACCTCTTCTTCGGGTAACCTCTTTGGGTTTTCACCAAAATCCTTAATATGTTGGATTTATTCCAAAAATAATGATGATAGGATTATAGTATTTAATTAATGAAGTTATTTTGGTATGTATTGGTAAAAAAATGGGTCTAATAAGTGTGAAGAGGAGAGGATATGGGGTGTTATTATATAAGTGAGGTAAGTGGCACACTAGTAATTTTTGAAAAGAAAAAGGTATGACCACATTTTTCACATTCCAAAAGGAAAAAAATGATCCATTATCTAAAATAGAATATATAGGGTTTAAATATGGCCATAAAATGTGTTTTGGAAAAAATTTAGTTCATTGATAACCCTTATCTTTTTAGTTTAACCCCACAGTAAACCCATTTTTTACCTTAATCAAGGTAAATAATTTTTAATTTTTTTACTATTAATTGTGGTAAAAATTAAGTTGTTATTGAAAGACAATATAATTTATGATTATTAAAAATATGGAATCCATTTTTTCAAATTCCATTCATAGAAGTTTCAAAAATTAATTTAAAATTAATCTTATGAACGCAATGAGAAAGCATATTTTCAAAGAGAAAATGTTCAGAAGTTTAAAAAGTTTTTATATTAATATTAAAAATTAAATTAATTATAATAACCTATTTTGGATTAAAATATATATAATTTTACTAATTTTACTTTTAAAATCATCTTAAAATAATTTTTATGTTTCTAAATGCTGTAAAATAAATGAAAATATTTAATAAAAACCCAGTATTTTTTATTATTCATCAAAAACTTTATCTTCTTTGAAAATTATCAAACATTTACCCTAAGATAATTTAGACATCATTATTTCAAAAATTAATTTCATTTTTTCAAATAAATTTTCTGAAATTGGAAAACATTAATTTTAAAATAAGTTCACAAAAGGAAACATTTTTTAAAAAAATATAATTTATAAGTGTAAAATTAGATATTTTATTATATCTTGAATAGAAAACACATAATATAAATATTAAACATTTTATTTTATATATAATATATAAATTTAATTAAAAAATCACTAAAATTGATTTATTTAATTTATTGAGATAAAACATGTTTGTGCGCATAAAAAATGTTTTTCCGAAACAAAATATCTTTATTTTCAAATGGTTTTTACATTCATTTCTAATTAATTGGACACTATTGAATTAATAATATATAAATTTTTAAACCATATATTTTCATAATTAATTTAACCTTATTCATACCCTCAATTACAACTATAAAAATCTATTTCTTCCTTTAGGTATAGATCTCTTTTTTCCATAAATTCTTACTTTAGTTCCTTAAATATAGCCTAATGTTAATGAATGTTATGGTCATAGAGGTCTTAGAGGTGTTTGGGGTTGTTTCGGAGCCTGAAACAAAAATTTCAGTTGAAAATAAAAGGTTTCATGGTTTAATAAACCATGCTTCTAGGTCTGCATTTTCAAAAAATTATGATAGAGACTCTTCACACAGTTTGTAAATTATGTGGGTAAACCATGCGAGTGCTCCTTGGTCTATAGAAAATCATGCGGGTAAACCTTGTGGACCTATAATTTTAATAATTTTATAAATTTTAAATTTAATTAATGTTATTTTATATACCTAATTTGAGTTTTACCTCCCATGGACAGCAGCCCCCCCTCCCCCACCTTGGAAAATATCTCCTCTTGACTATTATTAAAATTCAGATCTACTCCCCATCCAATATATAATTTAAGCATGTTTCATATCTTTGGATACATAATGGTAAGGCCTTAATTCTTTTTTAGTCATTCTTTATTCTTCTAGCTATTGTCTATACTATTTAGATTTAGGCTCATATGCCCTAATTTCTCAATATTCATATATTATTCGGATTTCTCCTAATATGTGTTAAATTAGAGGCTAATACTAGATGATATATCTAGCACAGACCTAAGGTAGGTGTTCATGTTCCTTTTACTTAAATTCAGGCCAATTATATATGTCTTCATGTGGCACTCCCATTTTTTGGGCATTTCATTAAAGGGAAATTGAACCCTGTTATTTCCATTCATGTTTTAGGTAATTGAATAGGCATGTTAATTCTTGATATAGGTTGCATATCTTGAATAAGAACCACCCCATGGGTGAGTTTTCCTGAATAACCCTTTATGGATTTTGGCTTTAGATGCCTATGAGGCATGCCCTTTTACCCCTTGATCATGGGATTTCATTTTTTTAATTGGTATATAAATCAAATTGATTTATTGATTTATTAATATAATTATAAATGAAATGAATTAATGGAATGTGATGAATTACTTTCCCCTTGGACCATTATTTTCATTGCTTATGTAATCATTATTTATTTCTTTTTTTCCTTTCCCACATGAGTTATTTATGCCTATGTGATGAAACTAATTGAATTGGATTGAATTTCTCATTATAATTATTTTCCCATGTGAGATATAATGAGACTATTCCATGCGATAACTTCCAAGGCTTATAAATCTTATTTTATTAAAAGTGTCCATATGAGTATTTGAAGGAAGTCCTTTAATCTTGGCATTGTTATGAAATTTCCCTATTTGGAATTAGTTTATTTATTTGATTCTTCTCCCATGTGAGTAATTAAGAGACCAAGCCCTTTGAGGTTTTTCAAGGCTTGATACACCTTCTGAGGTGAGATTGTTCAAGGATGCTATTGGTTTTGACCATGGCATGTTAAATGACTGTCTAAATAGAATTTAATTTATTAAATGATCAATAGGAAAGGTTGATACATGGATTCAGGATTGGAATACCATGGAAGAACTCTTATGCCTATTAACTTGTATGCCTTGGGTGATATGTGGATTCACATTAGAATGCCACGAACAGACTCATTGCCTTAAACCATGATTAAGACATGGGTGATACATAGATCTAAGTGAGTGATTCCATGGATGGAATCATTTTGTATAGAATAATATGAAGAGTTATACTTTAAATCCAATGGATTACCAAGGATGGACACATATGGTATGTTTTATACCACATCTAAAGCGATACATGGGTTCATGAGAGGTTCCCCATGGACGGGCTCGTAGGGTGTTGGTTGATTACACCTGGATTGATACTTAAATTAAAAATTAAGAATTTCTAGGAAGGGCTCAAGTTCTAAATGAATTAAATGAAATGAAATGGATTTTTATGTCTCCAAGACAAAGAACAAGCTTGGATTCGGTCTTGACTTTTTTGTTTAGATGGACTTCTGAGGCATCTATGGTACTTCTAGTTACATGAGGATGTCAGGATTGATCCAAATATTGATACTTATAAAGTAAATGTAATTGAATCATTAAATGAATATAAATTCAATGATATGAATTTAAATGAAAACTAGTGCATGTTGGATGTTTACTTTTGAGTACTTCTTTGCTTACTGCGTTTCTTATTACACATTTCTTGTTATATATATTCACTAACTTATTGGAATAAACCTGGGTGGTCGCCTACTATGATTTAGTCTCACACCCTGTTTGGTCCACTTCTGTGACCCTAACAAATTATATGATTACAGGTGTTGATAAGATAAAGTTCCCATCTACAGGTACTAGACTTGTTGGTTAGGAGTGGGATAGCACGGGACAAAGTTGAGGCTAGCGATGCTACTGAGATTATTTTATTCTTTTTTTATTTTGGGAAAAATAATTTAAAGGCATTTTCTGTACCTATTTTGGATGTTTTATTAGAAACATGTGACATGTGTGATCATCTTGTATATGATATGAATTATGGATTTCTTATACTATTAGTCTTCTGTTGTTTATTTCTGTTGTATGGTTTATTTCTTCTTCTACTAGTATATGTTATGGATATTCCACTATACTACACTCTAGTAATGAGGGAATTGTCTCACCACAAACTCACCTAGGCTCTCACTTCTAGTCGATAGCCTCTGACATTTGGGGATATGCGCTTGAGGCTATGTGACCCATCAGGATCAGGGCACCTTTCAGTGGCATCTGGTCCCGGGTCATTACAAAGTGGTATCAAAGCTTTATTTTCTAGTTTTATTTATTTATTTTTGATAATGGAAAGTTATAGGAAGGTAATGGAGTTTGGTAATAAGTTTTTTCCAAGAGTAGATACCCTACATATAGGGAAATCAAAATTACCTCAAATGAAATTATTGTTTTTTGGATTTTGACAATTACAGTTGATTTGATTCCACCATCCAATGATGTACTTGATTTATGTAGTTATTGTTGAAATAAATTTGGGTTCTATTTTATTGAAACCTGGTGATATGAGGGTATACCATCCCATGAATCATATAGTATCCTTCTAGTTTTCACATTAAATGAATTATGTCATGACATTTAGGATGCATTATTGATTTCATGTTATTGTGATAGGTGTTGTGATACATATGTCTATTGTTGTGATAGGTATATTGAGTTATGTTATGGTATGAATTGGATGGATTCCAATATGTTTTCCCAAAGTTTTATGGTCCCTCTTGGATTTAAATTTGGTAGATCATAAATCAACCTTAAAGTGAAATGTGTTGTGATGTGCCATAGGTGGATGTCAAGATTTGAACCCTGGGGAGTATGGGCACGCTTGGGTCGGAACTTGGAATTATATTGGTTTGCCCTTAAAAAAGGGTTCTGATAAACATGAAATAAGTATCAATTCAATGAATTTGAATGTGAACTCAGTTTTAAATGAAATAAATATAAAAACAAGTGAAAATGAAATGGTTTATAGATGAGATCCTGATTAGAACCGACCATGGTAGTGGGATTTCAGTAGTGTTTCTTGCTTTTATGTGATCTGCTTAACACTTAGAATAGACCAATGGGGTATACAAAGGGGTTTGTTCATACATATGTGGGATTTTACCTATCCTATCTATGTTCCTACACTTCTCAATTGCTAACTCTGTTAATAATATTGAACTGAGGCATGTGTTAGGTATTGTAGATCCATTCCACTATGATGACCTACATTTGTATGCTACGAGGGTGGTGATGATCATGCTCCAGAGGTGGTGGGTCATGGGATACCGGTGGATCTTCTAGTTGTGCCAGCTAAAGAAATAGTTTTTGTATCAGATGTAGGTGTTGATGTACAGTTCTGTGAAAACATTACACGCTTCATAAAGACCCTTCAGGGAGCACTGCAACCTGAAACATATATGGATAAGCTTACGTGAATGTTCCAGCAGCAGCATATGGACACTTTTTGGGGGGATGGAATACCATAGGTAGTATATTCATGGATATAGCCCATACTATCTATCTTTTAATATATTGAGACTCCTCCTGAGTGGTGAGTCAATCACACTATGTATATGTTGTGTGAATCCTTTAATAGATGGTGGGATGTTATCACTCAAATGGAATGTAATTTGGAGATTTATTGGAGGGATTTTTATATGGAATTATATGACTATTTCTATCCTGAGATATTGAGGTCTGATAAAACCCATGATTTTATGCATATAGAGTAAGGTGTACTATCAGTTATGGATTACTCGACTCATGTTACTGAGCTCCAATGTTTCTCAATTATTCTAATGGGTGACAATCTATCTAAATCTAGGAGATTCAAGGATGATCTCAGGTACAACATCTAATCATAGGTAAATGTATTACGGCTAACTACTATAACTATCATAGTGAATTAGGAACTGCTCATAGATCATAACCTAAGGGAATCTGGAGGTGTGAGCTTGAGAAGTTTGGCACCTAAGTCTGGTACTGCATCAACTAGTACTAGGAAGCATCTTATGAAACTTCCATGTGGTGGTACTAGTACTTAGAACATCTCTTCAGGTATCTATGTGAGGTGTTACCAGTGAGGTAGGTTGAGGCATATGGGGCCACAGTTTTCAAGGGACCCAGTTGAGTGTTATTCTAGAGGAAATATGGTTCATCTTCAACACTTCTGCATAACATTTCCAACAATCGATAGTGAGAGAGGGCCCGCACTGACTCCACATTCCGGATTAGGGTCAACAACTTATCACTGGGAAGGGAGCTGGAATATAGATAGTCGATCTGGCCGAGGTGATGGTCGTGACTATGGTTATCACACACCAGTTGGACATTAACATTAGGGTGGATCTGCTCAGGGTATCTAGATACTATCACAGGGTCATAGTTCAGGCCAAGTATATACAGTGCAATAGACCCAGCCGAAGCAAGATCCAAAACCTTCTACTATCATAGGTACTATTCTAGTAGATTCTACTTTAGCTTATACACTTTTTGATATAGGTTCTCTACATAGTTTTATATATTCTCCCATTGTGGAGAGCCTTGGTCTTAGTGTTTAGTTTTCTAAGGGTGATATTACACTAGACACTCTTTTAGGGAATAAAATGGAGGGTATAAGCTAGTTTAGAGAGTGACCCATTGAGATTGGTAGGTGTCACATTCTATAGAGCATTTATGTCATCAAGATTATAGGGCTTAATGTTATACCTGGGATGGAATGGATCATAGCTTATCGAGATGATGTTGACTTCTATCACAGAAGGGTGACTTTAACATCACTAGAGGGTAGAGAGTTTTTTCAAAAGGGAGAATGGGAAGTCCATATGAGTCATGTTGGACCACAACATCCTGAGTTGTGCAGGATGATAGCCCAGATTTTGAGTTTATATCTGGATGATCAAGGAACACATCTGGTGGATTTCTCTCCAGTGGTTGATCATTTCAAGGATGTCTTCCCATATGACTTCTTAGTAATACCTATAGTGATAGAGGTAGAGTTTCCTATTGAGAAATCACGAGGAGATGCTCCTGTATCCATTCCTCCTTACCGGATGGATACTATTGAGATTCAAGATATCAAGAGGTAGTTAGAGGATTTATAGGCAAAGGGCTTCATCTGACCCAGTTCTTCTCCATGGAGTTCAACGACCCTTTTTGTGAAAAAGGCATATGGTAACCTCATATTATGCGTCTTTTATCAGAAGTTGAACCAGTTGGAGGTTAAAAAAATGTATCCTCTACCATGGATAGATGATCTATTTGATGAGCTCCACGGAGTTTGGGTCTACTCAAAGATTGATTTGAGATTTGGTTATCAACATATCCATGTTAAACCATCAAACATACCTTACACATATTTTCGAAGTAGGTATGGTCTATATGAGTATTTGGTTATGTAGTTCACTCTCATGAACGTGTCATCGGTCTTCATAGAACTGATGAACTGAGTGTTCCATCCTTATCTCGATTCATTTTTTATGGTTTTTTTGGTTGATATATTTTTGTATTCTCATAATCGAATTGACCATGCCACCCATCTTGAGATAATTTTTAATACACATAGATCTCATTAGTTATATGCTAATCTCACAAGGTGCCACTTGTGGATGGATCAAATTCACTTCTTGTGTCATCTCATCATAGAGACAGAAGTATAAGTGGACCTAGAGAAGGTGGGAGATATGGTTTCTTGGGAATATCCCAATAACGTATTTGAGGTATAGAGTTTCTTAGGTTTAGCTAGTTACTACAATCACTTCATATGGGACTTATCATGCTTAACAATTCTTCTAATGGTCTTGACTAAGGAGGTTGTGAAGTATGTATGGTTATATTCTTATGAGAGGGCCTTTCAAGAGAAGAAATGGAAATTGACTTCAGTATTGATACTGATTATTCCATATCCATGCTAGAGTTACATTTTGTACTATGATGTATCATTTATTGTGATGGGATCAATTCTTATATAGGGGGATCAATTTTTCATGTACAGGTCTCATCAGTTAAGGAAACATTATAGGAACTACCCATTGCCTGATTTCGAGTTAGTTGTGGTCATTCATGCATTGTATTGTTGGGGACATTACTTACTAGGAGAGTGTTTTGGTGTAAACTGACCACAAAATCCTCAAGTATATATTTACATAGATTGATCTTAACTTGAGATAGTGAAGGTGGGTTGAGTACCTATAGTATTTTGACATCGAGAATGCCTATATGCTTGGTAAGGGAAATGCAGTGGCTGATGAATTATGCAAGAGACCTCAAATACATGAAGTGTAGTAATCCAATATTGACTAGAAGATTATGTATTTTTTCTCTGATATTCACATGGAGGTGAACAACAGTCAGTGGAATAATTTTCTATCATCTTTACTTGTTACCCCTATAATTATAGATACAGTGAGAATGAGGTAGCTATCAAACTCAGAAGGCATAGTTCAATATGAGAGTGTGGAATGTTAGAACCCTCCTCTTGGATGGAATGTAGGTAATGATGAGATCCTCTAAGTACATAGTCATGTGTGGGTCCCTTTAGACATGTGCAAGGATCTAATGTGGTATTTTCATGCTTTAGCTTGGGCAGTGCACCCGAGTGTCACCAAAATGTATCAGGATTTACATCACCGGTACTGGTGGCTAGGTATTAAGGGTGATGTAGCTATTTTTGTTATGATGTGTTCCACCTATCAATAGGTAATGGAAAAACACTAGCAACTTTACAGAATTTTAGAAAAGCTACCCATTATGAAGTGAAAATGGAATGAAGTCGTGGTGGATTTTGTGATATGTTTACGAAGGTCGCCTCAAGGTGATGATGTTTTATGGGTTATTGCTGACAGAATCACGAAGTTCTTTCACTTCTTACCTATCAAGGAGACCTATTCAGTTGATGATATTGGGAGGTTATATATCTGGGATATAGTATGACTTCATAGGGTCTCACATTTTATCATTTCAGATAGGGATGTCTAGTTTACATCTTGATCCTGGAAAGGGATATAGAGGTTGTTAGGTACTCAGGTGATTCTGGTCACAAAAAACCATCCCTAGACAAATGTATAGTCAGAGCACATGATTTAGGCGCTTTAGGTTACACTGAATTCTTGTGTCTTAGATTTTGAGGGTTCTTAGAATATGCATATACCCTTGTTTGAGTTCTCCTACAATAATAGCTTTTGAGGATACTTTTCATATGGTTCCATATGAGGCTTTGTATGGTAGGTCATGGCAACCACGCTTGTGTTGGATGGAGGTAGGAGAGGCAACTTTTTTGGGACCTCATCTTGTCTAGGACAAAACATAATTGGTGCAATTGATTCGGAAGCAGATTGATATTGTATAGTCTCTTTAAAGATCTTACATTGATTATCATAAACAACATCTATAGTTAGAGGTTGGGGATTATATTTTCCTACATGTTTCACTGAGGCTGGTACACAAGAGGATTATGAGATATGGTAAGTTTTCAACAATATACATTGATCCATTCGAGATTATGGATAGATTTGGGCTAGTTTCCTATCAGTTTCAGTTACCTCATTGGTATAGAGCTATGCATGATGTTTTCCATGTTTCTCATATGTGACGTTACCCTTAAGATCCATATAATTCCTTTCATCCTAAGGATATTGAGTTATAGGTATATTTTTCTTTTTAGTAGCATCTTATAAGAATTGTATATCATAGAATGAAGGTTATTTGAGGTCGGTCTATTCCCTTCGTATAGGTTATATGGCAGCATGACCATGTATAGGAAAAGACCTGGGAGAAAGAGGCCAATGTACGATCACAGTTGATGGATTTGTTCTCAGACATTCTTGATCATCCTTGAGAGGTAAATTTGAGGATGAATTTCTTTAAGGGGAAGTTTGTAAGAACTTGGTTCTTATTTTAGGTATGAATCTCTTATTTTACATCAATTATTAGTTTATTTTCTAAAATATTGCCTAATTTGAGTTTTTGTTGAGGTCATGAATGTTTTGGGTTGTCTGGGGTTGTTCTAGATCCTGGAACCCATGTTTTGGGTGAAAATAGGGGGTTGTGCCGCCAGGTCTACAATTTAAGTAGATTTTGATAGAGGATCTTTACACCGTTTGTGCATGGTTTGTAAACCATTTGGGTAAACCGTGCAAGTTCCCCTTATCCTACAAGAAACCATGCACATTTTTTGCATAGTTTGACAAATTGTTCGACCCTATAATTTTAAGAATTTTATAAATTATAAATTTAATTAAAATTAATTTATAAACCTAATTTGATTTATATCTCCTACAGACAGTATCCCCGCCCATCATGGAAAATATATCCTCTTTATTATTCTTAAAATCAAGATCTAATATCTATCTAATCTCTGATTCAAATGTTGTTCGTCTCCTTGGATCTGTAATGATAAGGCCTTAATTCCTTTTTAGTTGTTATTGATTCTTCTGGCTATCGGCCGTGAAATTTGGATTTAGGCTCAAATGCCCAAATTTCTCATTCTTCATCTATTCTTCATATTTATCCTGATCTAGGCCAAATAAAATCTTGATGATGGATGAGATATCAAGCACAGACCTAAGGTAGGTATTCATGTCCCTTTCACTTAATGTTAGGCTGTTAATATATGTTGTCGTACGGTGCACCAATTTTAGGCATTGCGTTAAATGAAAATTGGACCATATTATTTCCAAACATGTTTTAGGTGATTGAATAGGATTTATAATTCTTTATATAGGTTTTATACCTTAAATAAGAACCACCCCATGGGTGATTTGTCTTGCATAACCCTTTATGGGTTTTTGCTTTGGATGCCTATGAGGCATGCCCTTTTTGCCCTTGATCATGGGATGTCATTTGTGAATTGGTATATAAATAAAATTGATTAATTTATTTATTAATTTAATTGTAAATGAAATGAATTAATGGTATGGGATAGATTAATTTCCCCTTGACCCATTAATGTCATTGCATATCTAAGAATACTTGCTTTATTTTTGCCTTGCCCATGTGATTTATTGATTCATATGCGACGCAATTGATTGAATTGGCTAGAATTTTTCATTATAATGATTTTCCCATCTGAGATATAATGATACTATGCCATGTGATAGCTTCCTAGGCTTATAAAGAAAATTTTATTAAAATTGAAAATATGAGTATTTGAAGGCAAGCCTTTCACCTTAGCCTTGTTTTGAAATTTCCCTATTTTGCTTGAGTTTTTTATTTGATGTTTTTTCCATGTGAGTAAGTGAGTGGTCAACCCATTTGAGATTGTCCAAGGCTTGATACACCTTCTGAGCTGATCTTGTTAAAGGATACTATTTGTTCTAACCATGGAATGTTAAATGAATGTCTAAATTGAATTGAATTGATTAAATGATCAATAGGAAATAGTGATACATTGATTTTGTATGGGAATACCATGGATGAAATCTAGTTCTGATTTACTTGTATGCATTAGGTGATACATGGATTCACATTAGAATATCACTGACTGACTCATTTCATTGAACCTTGATTGAGACATGGGTGATACATGGATCCAAGTGAAGGATTCCATGGATGGAATCATTGAGACTAGAATTATATACTGAGTGATAATTGTAATGCAAGGGATTTAAAAGTAAGGACTCTTATATAATGGAATTTATACCATATCTAGAGTGATACATGGATTCATGAGAGGTTCATCATGGACAGGATTGTAGGGTGTTGGTCGATTACACTGAGAGTGATACTTGAATTTCAACTTAGGAATGTCAAGTAAAGATTTAGGTTCTAAATGAATTAAATGAAATGAAATGGTTTTTGATGATTATCCAAGCCAAAGAACAATCTTGGAGTCGTTATTGACTGGTTTTGTTTAGATATCCTCATGTATCATTTGTTGTACTTCCAGTTACACAGGTATGTTAGTCTTGAACTGGATCTCAATAATTATAAATTCGATGTAATTGAAATGTAAAATGAATATGAATTCAATGATATGAATGTAAACGAAAACCAGTGCATGTAAGATGTTTACCTTTTTTTACTTCCTTACTTACTACATTTCTTATTTCACACTACCTACTATATATATTCACTAACTAATTAACATAGACCTGGGTGGTTTTCTACTAGGATTTAGTATCACGCCCTATTTGGGCCAATTTTGGGTCCGAAATAGATTATATGATTACAGGTTTCGATATGGGAAGGCACCATTCTATAGGTACTTGACTTGCTAGTTAGGAGTAGGAGAGCATGAGACCAAGATTAGGCTTACGATGCTACTAAGATTCTTTTGGTATTTTTTACTTTTTAGAAACATACTGTATAGGCTTGTTGTGTACCTATTTTGGATGTTTCATTAGAATCATGTGACATGTATAATAATATTGTATAATATATGACTTCTAGATGTGTTATACTATCTATCTCCCACTATTTATTTTTGTTGTATGGTTTACTTCTTCTACTACTTGTATTTGGTATTGATATTCCACTTTGCTACACTTTGGAAATGAGGGAATAGTATCTCTGCATACTCACCTAGGCCCTCACTACTAGTCAGTAGCCTCTGGTATTAGGGGAGATGCACCTGAGGCCCTGTGACCCACCGAGATTGAGGCACCTTTCATTGGAATCTAGTTTCAGGTCGTTGCACCAATTTCTAGGTTATAACTATCATATTAATTAATAATTTCTTAATAATAATTCGCATTTAGTTTAAACTCTAAATTTCATATAATTTAAGCTAAACTCAATGTTTCATATAATGTAATCTAAACACATTATTTCATGTAATGTAAGCTAAAATCATTTTAGCATTTAACACTGCATAAACCTAGTGTTGCGTGTGATGTAAAATATCAAAAAGATTAAATTTATTCAAAAATATATATTTCACAAAAAATATTAGGGTATTACATTCTACCCTATTAAAATTAATTTATCCTTAGAAATTAATCACTTTGGTACCAAAAAATGAGTATACTTCTACCACATTACATCCTCATATTCCCACTAAGGTTCCTCAAGCTAGTGGTTTTGTCACCAAACTTTGACCATGTGAGTGGTCTTGTTTTGTAGCACTTCTCTATATGATCCAAAATCTCAATAGATCATTCCTTATAATAAATATCATTCTCCAGTAGTATTCCATATAAGTTCAGTATATGTGAAGGTTTAGGTATGTACTTCCTTAGAAGAGGTACATAGAACACATCGTGAACGTAAGAGAGGTTTGATAGAAGCTCCAAACAATAAGCTATTATCCCTATATGATCAAGTATTTCAAAGGGACTAATATACCTAGGGATTAGTTTTCCCTTTTTTCTTCCATGATGAAATTCATTGAAATACCTTTTCACCATATTCCACTTCTATATCACATCGATGATTATCATCATAAAATTTCTGTAAACTTTGTGTTGTCCTCGTGTATTTTTTAATAGATATAACTTTCTATGACATTTCATCATATTGCTCAAGTATTAATAGATTTCTTTCTGAAACTCCATTTTAGTACATTGGATATGTGAACTTATTTATATAAAAGGATACATAAGGAGTCATCTTAATTCTTGAGTGAACATTATTGTTTTAAGAAAACTGAACATGAGGAAGGTATTAATCCCAACCACCTTTGAAGTCCATAGAAAAAGATATTAGTATATCTTATAGGGTTTTAATTGTTCTCTCAAATAGACCATCTATCTGAGGATGATATGCAGTGCTAAAACTCAATTTTGTATCAATATTTTTTTAAGACTTCACCATAAATTAAAGGTAAAATTCAGATCCTAATCAGATATAATTTAATGTGGTAACCCATGCAACCTTACCACTTCATTAAGGTGTATTCTAGCAAGAGGATCCATAGATAAATCTTCTTTGATAGCAATGAAGTGTGTTGACTTCATAAGGTGATCAACTACAACCCATAATTAACACAAGATCAAAGGTTAGTTAAATCATAAAGGTTACCAATACCTTTAATAATATGTCAAAAAAGTGTAAATTCATTCATCCATAAATAAATTTTTCACTAAATCATATACAAAACCAAAGGATTATATTTCCATAAATGTCTATTAAAACATCATTAATCCTGATAAACTCCCAACACATAAAACCTAAAATTGGGTTTCAATGACTTTGAACTTATGATTAACCTTAAACTCATAAATTCATGATGGTATCGATAACTCTTAATTTAATATTACATAGAAACGTATACACTAATAAAAGTTAATTCACCCTTTATTCCTTATATAAGCTCTTATCTTATACAAAAATATTTTCATTTGAATATTGGGTTCATCCTTTTAGTGATAGAATATCAAATTTGATTTCATTATTCTAGAATCTAGGTATAGGGAGATAATCGCATGAAATTTCATTAAAGGGTGAACAATAATATTTTTATAGGGCTCATCCATACAAAACCAAACATGAAATTCTAAACTAAAGAGGGGATGATAAGTGTGTCCTAATTATCATGATTAAATTCATCCAATGTGATTATATAAAATTTCCCTTTTTCCTTTATATTTATATGCGGTTTTAGATTATCATCCACTTTATCCCTTGGATTGGGGAATTTATTCTCATAATTTTCAAACTCCTTTCACTTGAAACATTGAAGTGTAGTTGGTTCATTAATTGATGTCCACTTCTCCTCCATTCTGTTAACCCGCCAAGTAATATCATTTTGACATTCACAGGCTATATGACCCACCTTTCCACATTTAAATCACCTCTTAGTTCCATTCAATTAATTCCATTAATTCTTCTTCCAACATTTCTAGCATGAAAATGGATGTAATTTATTTACACCATTTGGGTTTTTATACGACTCAGTATTCCTTCTTTTATTAAAACCCTAGAAAGGGTAGGAATATCCAATTTATATTTCTACCTTTAATGAACATCGAACAAATTCTTCATTGATACCAAAGTCACTCATATTTAAGGGCTTTTGAAGACTTTGTTTTAGTCCACCAAATAATTGATCAATTTTTTTTCGAGTATGGTGATTAAACTAGAAGTGTACCTTGAAAGTTTTGTAAAATTAGATTTATAGGTACCAATAAATCTGTCATCATTTTACTAAATCTCAAGGAATTATTTCTCCATATTTTTTCATGGAATATTATGGAATTAATTATTGGGAAATATCCCATTAAATTCTTCCCATTCCATAGATTCAATTTTTTATTTTTCCCTTGTGTTCAAAATAAGAGTCCACCACTAATCTAATTTTCATTCAAAATGATAAACAACAAAAATTATTTTTTTAGGATCCAAAAACATAATAACTTAAATATATTTTAATTGGTACTGATGCATTGATCAACAATTAGTGGATCAGCACACCCACTAAAATAAGGTGGGTGTTTCCTAATGAAGGGCTTAATGAGATGTTTTTTCCTCCTTTTATCACATGGGAGTTCAAAATGATTCATATCTCAAGATATTTTTGTGATCATATCAACATGTTTTTTATTTATAACTCCCATAAAATTTGGTTTCTTATAAGAACAATCATTACATTATCCATCACACTCTATATTTGTATAGTTCTTTTGGGTTCCATCAATTGATTAAAACCAGAAATCATAGCATGAGAAACACCAATTATAGTGGAAAACCACATAATCATGAAAAATAATTTATAGTATGTCTAAATCATGACATGTAGTTTTAAATCTATGAAACCTTTGGCATAACATAAGTCATTCATGGTAAATATTTAAATATTTCATGATGGTTCATAAAAAAAATTTGGATTTCCAAAGTATATATCCTATGATTATTAAACTAGGCGTATATAAGGTCAATTTTCATGTACTGGGTAATGATTGAGTCTAGAAAAATGTGCTCTTTTCGGAGTTGTTACCTGTAGGTACCTTTGTACCACATCCACATCCACTTTTACTATCCAGAAACATATGTACTTTGTTGTAAAAACATTTCTCTATCATTCTCCAAAATTCCATGATATTTTCCTATACTTAGAATTATCTTTAGACTTATCCTTATAGATATCCCTATAAATATCCCTATTTATATACTTAGACATATCCCTAGGGATATCACTAATGTTTTTATAATATTAATTTCCAAATATTGATTAAATTTTTCCTTTGATACCAACTATAGCCACCCAGGATTTTCACACATAAGTATCACATCTTTTTATAAGAGTGTTTAATACATTCCATAAACACACACCTAAGGACCGTAATAGTTTATTGTATTGGAGAATAGAAACAAAGTATTCTTATTTCATGAAATACCTTAAAAATATCCTCCAAAGATCTTTTCACATAGTGCTCCTCTTAGGTATTCCCTACCTAAATATTTATTCATAACCTGGGGAAGGAAACATAAGAATGGGTGAGCTCAGATGCTCAATAAGGGTAAACATATGATATATCAATCTATGATCATATGAAATAATAAGATAATAATAAGGGTATGTGATCATGAATATTTCTTATAAAGTCAATACTCAACCTTTCATAGGTCAAAAACACAAGTCATGTCATAAAACTTTATAATTTAAGAAAACATGGGCCATAGGAGTGAGAAATCATCATAAATCACTAATAAACCAAAATCTCATATCATAAAAGTGTGGCACCAACATAAATTTAAAAAAAAGATTTAATATGTCAAGGTTAATTACTAGGACCATAAACATATTAGATCGGATAATAACATCAATTTCTCATTGTGGGTCAGGATTTCACATGTTTCCCATAGTGGATAGGATTGCACCTATTTCTCATAGTATATCAAGATACATCTTTTTACCATAGTGGATCAATCTCATTGGATTTTTTCCCATTATTATCTCATGATATATAAATCTTTAACTAATGTATCATAAAGAGATATAGGTCTTATCCATATCATAATTAAAACCATACTTATGTATTACATAACATCATAAAACATTCATCATATCATCACATCATAACTCATGTAAAGAAAATGGGTTTCATAAAAATTTAATCTATTCATAATAGAATAACCCATTAAATTAATATGTTTCATAAAAATTTCATCAATATTAACATTAACCATTCATATAAATAATAATGATGGTATCATTCAATCTTATCCCTGGTAAAACATATGTAACATCAAAGGATATCATCTTAGATGGAAAATGATTTTGAAATAACACTTGGAACATTTATTGAAGAATATAGCCTTTATACTTTGAAAACACTTTTTGAAACATAAAGTATTTTTAAAATCCTTTTCTTTAAAAATAACATCGATAACTTATTAATGAATCATTTAAATCATTTAAATCATTTCATGAGGAAAATATCCTTTCCATTTTGAAAATCACTTTCTAAGACTATAAAATCATTAAAAAAATTAAAATACCTTTATTTGAAAATAAAATTTTAACTTATAAATTAATATTTTGAAAAAATATCTATCCATGATGGTGGAAAATAATTTTCTTGTTGTACACATTAAAATAATGATTTTGTTAACATTTTCTGTAAAATCCAAATAGTAATTATTTGAAAAATGACATGAAGATTCCTTTAAAAAATTAAAAATTAAAACATGGAAAAGGTGTATTTAATAAAAAAAATTATTAATTTTAAAAAAAATTTTGAGAACATTTTTATAAAACATTGTTTTCAGAAAAATGGTTTTCGACCGAAGAGAGAAATAAAGAAGATTTTTCTTTAAAAATGTTTGGAACTCTTGAGTACATAAAGAGAGTAAAATAATGGTAAAACATGTATTATATATTAATAAACATATGAGAATAAAATACATTAGTTTCTTGATAGATATATCATATTATTTCATTATTTTAAGCATAAGTACGAGCAATATCGATAAATGATGAGATTGTAACATAAAACCCTTACCACTTTAGTAACTTTGAATTGTAATCCCCATGAAAGAATAAAATTAAATTATAATTATAATATAATGATAATAACTAAATTCATTATATTAAATTTCAATGGTTCTATATATACACTTCATAAAATAAGATAGGTTCATTACACAATATATGTCTCAAAGAAGGAAAATTGAGACAAAAACCCCTTACTTATTTGGTATATTTTAAACCATAAACCCCATGGAAGATAGATCATAAAATGGATATTCAAAACCCAATAATTTTCATTATAATAATTATAAAATATATTCAGGTTTATTATATACATAATATTAAATAAATAGTTGGTGAATATGGCATATGTCTCACATATTTAAGAAATGTGAGAGGAACATCCCTTACCGCTTTAGTAAAATAATTTATAATAAGCCTAAATAAAGAATAAAAAGAATGAACCTTTAAATATCATTAAAATAATGCTTTTTATGATATAATATTTCAAAGGGGTATTATATACACCACACAAAATAAACAGGTGGTGAGTTCTCATATGTCTCCCAAAAATAAAAGAGAGACTAGAAATCTCTTACCATAAGTCTCGACTTCCTTGATACATTTCAAAAACCTCATATATAATATATATTGTTTTATTATAAATATATTAAAGAACTATAATTATATATATCATACCATATTATATTTTTATGACTTTTTATTACCTGTTTATTAAAAATTCCATGTTAAAGTCACATTTCGGGCAATAATTGCTTTGTTTTTCGTGTATGTTTTTATTTTTTATTATTGATACTCTTAATTTTCTCATTGTTAAATAATATCTAAATTTTTAACCATTTTATAAATAACATATATATTAATTATATATTTTTTAGAGTAATTCATAATAGTTGGAGATAGAAAATGAAATACACCGTTTATGGAGAGGGTGGGCCAAACATACCCATGAACGATGCTTCCATTTTTTCAATGGATTAAAAAAATAATCAATATATTACCATTAAAGAATAATTTTTATCTCATATATATCACATATTTTCATTAAACTTATCTTTACTACATTTCATGTAAAGCGTGAATGAATCACATCATTTCGTGAGGCGGTAGTCTGTCAAACACACGAACGACGTTATTGTATTTCCAAGGAATGGAAATAAAGAAGTTATATGTGATATAATAGTTAAAAAATTTATAATAATATCATAAATATAATATATAAACGTTTAATACATCATTACACCCTGCTATGAGTGGTGTTAATGGAAAAACTAATGACATCGGTTCGCGAGAAGGTAGTCTGTCATTCACACGAATGATGATTTTCTAAACCATATGATAAAAGTGGAGATGGTTGAAATTAATTACCTTAACATAAAAAAAATTAATTATATTTAATTATATTTTGTTATTATATCATAATTATTAAATAATAATTTAAGGAGATGGAGGAATAAATAAAATAAAAATGCTCATTGAAGAACATTGTCTCTTCTTCAGATAACCACCTTAGGTTTGCACCAAAAGCCTTACTAGGATAGATTTATGGTAAAACAGTATTATAGTAATAGATTATGTAATTTAGGAAATTATTTGGGAATTTATATTTTTAAAAAATGGGTTTTGGAAGTGTAAATAGTAGAGGAGAGGGGTGGCCTTTTATAAGTGATGTGAGTTCCACAATTGTAATTTTTGAAAAGAAAAAGTTTTACCCGTGTTTTTTTCATTAATATTGGATAAAAAGGTCTCATTATAGAACATATAATATATAAGGTCAAAAAATGTACATAAAATGTGTTTTGGATGGGTTTGGGATAATTTTTAACCCTTATCTTTTTAGCTTACTCACACGGTAAACTCATTTTTACCTTAACTGGGGTAAATAATTTTTACTATTTTACTGTTAATTATAGTAAAAAATTAAGTTGAACATATTATATAATATAAATTATTATTATTAAAAATATATAATCCATTTTTCTATATTCCATTCACATAAGTGGAAAAATATAATTTAAAATTAATATTGTATATGCAATGAGAAAGCGGGTTTTCAAAGAGAAAATGTTCAAAAGGTTAAAATGTTTTTATATAAAAAATCAATATAAAATTGATTAAAATTACCTAAATTGGATTAATAAATATATAATTTAACTTATTTTACTTCTAAAACCATGTTAAAATAATTTCAATGTTTTTAAATGCTTTAAAATAATTGATAACTCTTAATAAAAACCAATATTTTTCACTACTCATCAAAAACTTTATCTTCTTAGAATATTATAAAAAAATTACCCTAAGATAATTTTTAATTATGATTTAAAATTTTAATTTAATTTTTTCAAATAAATAATCTAAATTTGGAAAAAATTAAAATAAGTGCACTGAAGGTGATAAAACGTCTTTTTTAGAAAAATACAGTTTTTAAGCATGAAATTGGATTTATTATTATCTATACCCATATGGTAATTTTTTAAAAATTTATTGAATATATAATATATAAATTTCATTAAAACCCTTCACCCAAAGTGTTTTATTTAATTTATTGAGATAAAACATGTTTTTGCGCATAAAAATAGTTTGTGAGAAAAAGATTCTATTTATTTTCAAATGGTTTTTATTTTCATTTATAATTAATTAGTCATGAAGGTATTCATTGCATATAAATTTTTAGATCATATATTTTAATATTTTAGTTAATCCTTTTCATACCCACCATTCTAATGGCTAGGTTAAAACTATCATACTAAAAAATAATTTCTTAATAATAAGTCATGTTTCTTTTGAACTCAGTGTTTTATGTAACACGATATAAAATCAGTGTTGCGTGTAACACAGGATAAACTTAGTGTTGATTTTTAACATAATCTAAACTCGGTGTTATGTGTAATACAAAAAAACTAAATGTTGTATGTAATGAAAAACATTAAAAAGATTAACTTTATTTGAAAAATATATATTTCAAAATATCTCAAGGTGTTACAATATAAATATTTAAAATTATATAAAATAAATAATTCCCACAAGATTAATCATGGTGTTATGGGTAACCAACCCCCAATTTACATCATAAAACTCTAGTCTAGTGAACAGTCTTGCCCAAATTCGCTCTACCCATGGTCTTTTACTTATGAGACACTTTAATTCTATCATAACTCTAATACCTAATAAGTATAACCCATACTCAATCTCTAAATTAAAGCTTATAAATCTATAAAAAAATAAAATTTAAGGTGAGTTAAAACTAAATTTTATGTTTTCAAACCTAACATGTAATTCATGGTGTGATAATTTTATAAAACACTGCGTAAATAATTAAAACTAAAGCATATAATATGCCTATCATGTAAATAATTTATATACATGAATAAATAGAAAATTAATAACTTATATAAATTAACAATAAAATTAATTAACATGAGATAAACAAATTTAAATAATAAATTTTATCAAAATCACTTTTGATATTGTCTAAAGACATATGGATTTAGTTTGAGCCTAAAGGGAATGTGTTAGAAAAGGTTTTTTTGATAATTTTAAAAAAAATATATTTTTTATTAAAATTATACTAAAAAATTATTTCACCATGGCATGGTATTACTTTGGTGAAACTATTATAATAGTAATACATAAGTATAAAATAGGGTTATGTCCATAGGAAAGTCGTTCATCGTTGATTGATCCATAGTGATATCCCTCGGTAGTATTGTAATGAGCATAACCCATGGCTATAGGCCCAAGGTTTTTTCCCATTGCATCATTAGCCAAGGGAGTCACTTGTTTCCATTAGCACATCCATATGGAGTGAGGATACTTCTATGGGTTCCTTTCTTATATCAATAAATAATTTATTTCCATGGGAATCATCCTGTGGTCATTGGTGGTGGAAAATCTAAAACATTTTCCACCATTGACTTTCAAAAATAAAATGTTCGGTATTAAATAACAATGTACTCTATCACTCTACTATTTTAAATTTCTATATATGTGGGTGTAATAATTTTTAAATATATTATTATAATTATTATATTAATTGTAATATTTTTTGTTCAATATAGAAGCACCCTATAGCCATGGGAAATAATCCTCATAATGGTAGGGTGAAGGCGTGGGTGTCAACCACTATAAGAATTATTTATTGGGTAGTAGGGTGCTAGTGGGAGGGTTTACTTCCATGGTTAGTGATAATCATGGTGGTAGGGTGATGTTGGGTGGGTGTGCCAATATATAAATTTTTACCTATGGTAGTAGGTTGCTAGTGGGAGGGTGTACGACCATGGGAATATCTTACAGTGGTAGTGGGGTGTCAGCGTGAGGGTTTACTACCATAATAATTACTATTTATGGTGGTAGGTACTTTCAATGTAGTTCATCAACCCTTACCATACTTAAAAAATATCTCATTTTCTCACCTATGGCCAGGTTTAGAGTGTTCCTATGGCTATAGGTCTTCTCACTATTTTCTCGTACTTGAAAATAGTTTCATTTTTAAACTTATAGTTGTGGGCTAACATGTCCATGGAATAATGACACCTACTTCCATGGGAAACTTTATCCTATGGCTATATCCTAACCTACTTCCATGGGAATTCTATACATGTATATATTCTTAAGGTCATATTTGTTTTTATAAAAGTGAGTTACATGCAGGTTATTAATAAATCCAAGTCATTTTGGTTGTATGGTCATACCATAGACCATAACCATTTTGGAGTGTGTTTTGAGTCTGCATTCCATTTTGAGATGGTCATTTTTTCCAATAAATTTTTCATATCCAAAGTGTTTTGGGGAGGAATTTATAATTCTAAAACAACTTGAAAACTTCTACCATGTTGTGGTTTCTCCTCATGGTATAGGCCACTAAGATTGCCCAACCATAAAATATATGCATATTACATCATTTAAATGAGTATTAATTATATGTCTTAATAAATCACACCTCATAATCCATTCTTAGTGTCTTTATAGATTATATACATAACCAAATTATTTTACATAAAATATTTATCATCTCTCACAAAAATTATTCACACATGATACCCTTATAAACATATCAAACTTAATACTATTATTTATTACCTGGGGAATGGAAGAATAAGAAAGAGTGGTCCCAGATTCTTAGTAAGTGGTAGACATAAAAAGATATCAATCAAAGACCATAAGTGGGAATAATATGAACATGTGGGTATGAAAACATAATCAAGGAATATAAATATAAAAAAATAAAATCATACCCAATAAAACATGGATCCTTAATCATAACCTAAGACTTTCAATATAACATGTGAAGTGAGGTATAGAAATATGGAATCATTGAATATTTATCATAATAGCTAGAAACATAACATATAAATGTGTAATAAAATATAAATTTAGAAAAAACATAATCATACAAATTTATTTCATATATTAAGGATTATTTTAAAGACCATAATCACAGAGTGGAGAGAGTCCCATCACATAGTGGACAGAGTCCCATGACATAGTAGATTCAGTTCACTCCCCATTACCATAAACATAGTGGATAGGGTTCACTCCCCAATCTCATAAATATTATCTCATGATATATAAAACATTACCCAATGCATTATATGGCTATATAATTCTGGTTCCACTCATCACATGATGAAAAACCCAAAAAAATGGATGCCATGTGAACATGAAAATATTTATAATTAAATCATATATTAATTCACCCATGAGTGGGTGATTATTTTTAGGAAAAGTCTTACAACACGTCATCATAAGCTATCAAGATAAATAATTTGTATGGTATCATTAGAGAATATGTCTAGTTTTATAAAAAGCATTAAATGATTTTGACATAGATGAAAAATGCTTCGGATGAACATTAGAAAATTATTTGGAATATAAAAATAAATATTCTTTATGTTTTTCATATTTTTAATTTTAAAGATAAATTATTTATAAAATAATAGTTTTATAAAAAATGATAAATTAAATAAAAATTAATTTTATTAATTGTGAAAATTTGAAAATTCTTCTTAATGAAACGAAAGAAAACAATGGGAGAATGTTTCTATTTGGATAAAGTTAAAAAATATTCCCTTTAAAATTTTAAGAAAGTAAAATTAAATATATAATGTAATTAAGTAATCAAAAAAATAAGTATAATGATATTTATTAATTCATATGAAAAATATAGACATGGAGGAGAAAAATTCTCATCCGAAAAGAAGAGATAATGTTAACTCCACCTACAAGCATACTTTCGATTGAATTGTGAACCAAAGAGGGTAAAATGGTATGGAGACATGTAGAAAACAAAAATAACTATAATATAATAAAATAAATGGTTTTTTAGAGATAAATTACATTTAATTTTCACAAAATGGAATTTAAACATAAATAATCTCGATTTCAAGGTGAGATTTGAAAATAAACCTTTATGACTTTGGTGACTTTTGAATCAAAAGACTTTGAAAGAGATCGCCTGAGATGGATTTTTAAATCCCTTTAATTAAATTAAAATTATGATTAAATAATACCTAGGTAAATATATGCTCCATAAAAAATCGAATAAGTGTTTAATATGGAATATATCTCAATGAAGGGAAATTGAGATGAAGAACCCATATATTTATTCTCAATTTAAATAAAGGTTATTTAAACTACTTTATAATAAATATAAACATATTAATAAATTATATAAGAACCTTATATATATATATTACCTTTTATTTAATTTAATTATAATATTTTATTATTCATTTATTAGTTTTTTATTTTTTTTATTTTCATCATCAGATGTTATTAATTTTGATTGTTTCACATAAGTTTGATAATGGTGATGTTGATCCTCATTAATTCATAAAAATTTCTTCATTAAAAAATTATTGAAGGTTGTTTAATAATTTTTTTTATTTATTCAATATCATTATGATTTTATGGAAGGTATGGGTATGTTTTACAATAATGGAATCTGTGATGAGTATGTTTTTTGGGAAATTTACCGTTAAGAACAAGTTACTTTATAATGATCACTAAATTTTGTGTCATACTTAAAGAACCACATTAATAACAAAAAATTATCTTTAATATCATATATTACTAGTATTAAGTTCTTGATACTCATTAATTTTAGAAACAATGATGATATTATATCATCATTCATGTAGGTGGTTGAACTAACTCAAACAAAAACATGTTATACTAAGGAATGTGTAAGAGTGTAGAGTTATATTATAGTAATATTATTTAAATAAAAAAATAATTATGTTAATATAATATAATTAGTTTTTTATTTAGATTTATAAAATGTTAATATGATAAGGTAGTTTAAAAATATGGTAAAACTATATATTATAAAGGAATTCACACTTTCTCAAAATGTGTTCCTTCAAAATAAGTGATTTAGGCCTCCTTCATGGAACCAAAATATACTAAATGTGTACTAATAATTTAGGATAGGAAATTCTTTCAAGATTCAAAATTAAACCAAATGCAAAGAGTGTTTTGGGATAGGTGGAGGTGGGGTCCTTTATAGGTGAGTTTTAAGTGTCATTTCTGTAAATACCCATTCATTAATGTGTAAGGAGTGTATTTTTATATGGTAAGTGGATCAAAAGAGGAAAAATAATGTATATGGGTTTTTTCCATAAAAAATAATTTATAGATAAGTTTAGAGATATTCTAGTCCTTTGTACCTTAATTTAACCCTTTTACCTCATTTTACTTTTACCCTGGTAATTCAATTTCTACCTCGATAAATTATTTTTTCTCGCAAAATAAAATTGAGCCTATTAACTAATTTAGAAATGATTATTCCTAATTTATATTCTATAATATAGAATTAAATTTCTAAATATGAGAAATTTAACTTCTAAATGAAAACATATAATATATAGAAAAACAGTTTTTATAAAAAAATGACTTTTTTAAACATTGAGTCTTTTTAATATTATTTCATATAAATTGCCAATTAAATGGGTGTTAATATGTTGGTTTATTCATTTAAAAATTAAATTTTATTATAATAATCCTTTAAAAGCGATTAGTTTAATTTATTAAGATAAAAAACACGACACTTATCAAAATGATTCTTTAAAAATGTCAATTTTTAACATTAAACAATTTTAAGTACATCCCATTAAAATTATTTATTTATCTTCTAAAAATTAAAATTTATCAATACATTAGTATTAGAATATTTCTCTTAACTTTATAAACATATAAAATTATTCTGTAATAATAATAATAATAATATGTAATGAATAAAGATATATATTTTTATAATAAAGAATTTTACTTAATTATTATATTTTTATTTCATTCTAGAATTATTTATTATATATGAATTATATTATTTATAATTTTTTTAAAAAAATTACACAACATAAATTTATCTATTATATATAAGTATATCTAATGATTTTATATCCAATGACCATATATATAACGGTTATATCATGTTCTTAGAAGTAGCCTTGCATGTGTCTGTAAAATCATTTATCATATTCTCTAATTTCTTTTTCAATATGTTTATAATATTTATAATGTTTTTTACTTTTTATATAGTTATCATTTTTTGTATGATATTCATGGAAGATCATGGTGATGAGAACTCTAATTTGTTGTATTTTTATTTACTCTTGTTTTCATTCCATTAGTGATTTTACAAATTTAGTTTCATTTAGTTATCTTACAATTTATTTAATTTTTTATTTTAATATTATAACATAATTAAAAAATACATTTTCCATTTTAGTAAAATGTTTCATATATCATAATCTATCGATCTCACATAATTTATTTATAGGAAAATGCGTACCACAATCATGAAGTGTTGTAGTCACTACGACCTATAAATCCTCAGATCATGGCACAGAGACATCGAATACAATGCTCTATTTTCTATGAAAATTTTAAATGGAAATTTATCATGAAATTTGGTTTCATATTATAATATCACACCCATTTTTATATCCATTTAAGTCATTGTCATAAAAATCAAGAGCATAAATGGTAATTTTGAAGGAGTTATGTTGTGGTGCCTAGGAAAAATCCACTTGAGGTTTTTGTAAATAAGCTTTATAATACTAATTTATAATTAAAAATGGATTTAATAACATTTATGTATTTCATGGGACATCACAATATCAATTTTTAGTATAAGTAAATATAAATCTAACACCATGATAGTCTGAGAGATGAATCGACGTGATCAATAAGGAAACCCATAAAATAAACGTACCTCAGTATCTAAGATTTCAATATTCACTAATGGTTAGTTATATTAAGTTATCATCATATTATCATATGGTTTATTTCCATTAATGGTATCCACTATCCATTAGAATAAAAAAATCTTTAGTAAGACCTCAATTCTTTAAATAGTGTTCTAGTACCTCCTCCTCAAAATAAAATAGAGAATCAAAAAACCCAGAAAGAGTTTTATCCAAAAGAATGATCTTTGGTCTATCCAATGTGATCCATTAATTTCCTTTAAATATATCTCTACCATTAAATTATCAACACTATCAAAATCTAAACATTTTAAAAATTTTGAAATAGTTAATCAATTTTGTAACTCCTTAAAACATTAAACTATTTTATTCATCTAATTGTTAAAATCCGTAAACGATAAATGTTGCATTTAAAAATTATATCATGATGTTTTAATTATTTAAAAAGATATGGTAAACAACATGGAATGTTTTTATGAGTATACACCATTAATGAAACAGAAGATATGTTTTCCAAAACTCCTAGCACAACAGAACAAGCATCAGAACTCCCTTGACTGGAATATACCTGTATGGCCTTTAGTATACCAAAAATTAGGGAGAAAATGACTCAAAAAATTGACCACCCTAATCCAACCTACTCACATTCACTCAAGATCTAAAAACATTCCAATAATCAAAAATTAAACCAATTAAGAAAAAAATTGTGTTTATGTAGTTAAGATATAATTCCTACATCAATGAGAGAACACTACTTTAATTTTCACTTGTTTGAAATTTATAATAATTATAATCACCTATGATTAATAATTAAAATTATTTACATGTTCGCATTATCACATGTGTGAAAGTATCCCCATCTACTTATAGTAATTCTAAGCTGGTAATTTTAGTTGCACCGACTTCTGACTTTGGGGACATCTAACCATTTAACCATGGTGATTGTTGATCACTTCTAGTAAATTAACCCTAACACCAACATTATATGAATGGTAAAAGTTACTCTAATGAATATAAAAATTAATATTATGCTAAACCCCGTTATCATAAACTATAAGTATTGAAATTGATGTAACATCATCAGAACACCCACATTGTGTGTCATAAATTCCATTCACATCTTTTATACCACTTGTCATATTCACATAAAAATCATGAACATAGCATCAAGATACCCACATCCAATGAAGTCATCTGTTACTAATTCTCTGATGAGATCAAGTAAACTTTTGATGTTTTTTTATCTAGTCATTGAAATAGAAATTGAATGTACTTAACTATTCCTAACAATATCCCACTTGAATATTACTTAAAATAATCCATATAAACTCTCTATAACTTTGAAAAAATCCCAATTCCCATATAATGTAGTGTATACATAATCATTCCATTCACCCAAGTCTCACTAAGTCATAGTCTTGCCTTAGGATTTCTGATACTAGCACATTAGTGACCATTTCCAATAGATTCTGTTTCCCAAGTATTTTCTGTAACTTGGGTATCTTTTTCTCTAGCTTGTGGGATCATTTTAGAATATGATTAACATTGAGAGGGGGGTGAATCAGTGTTGGGGTCCTTTTAATCAATTTATATTTTTATCTTTTTATTTTACCTCTAAAATATTAACTGAATGGGTCTTTTATTCACTCGCCTCTCATTTATTTTCAATCACATTTAAACACGCACGAAAAAGGGGAAAATGATTTACATGATTAATATTTCAAAAATAAAAATAATCCTTATTTTAATTACGAAAAACCCCTGATCACACAACTCACTAGTAAAAAACGTACGAGATATAGAAATAAAGTAATATCCATGAATTTTCAATTCACTATAGTCTCATAAATGTTTATGTGAATCCCTTACATTAAAGTGATATGAAATGGGGTAATAATTGAAGATTCCTTCTCCACTTTAGACTGTAATCTAATTGTTAGTTTTTTTTTCTTTTTCTTCATATTCTTCTTCTTATTCTTTCACAATAGTGAGAAAGTAACACCTCTTCTATTACTACTACTTGCACAAGGTAATATCACCTCTTTAATTTTCATGCACATTGGGGTAGGGTATATAAGTAGTGACTTATTCTTCGTATTTATTTCTCTTCTTCTTTTTCTCTTTCACTATGAAAACACTTTTGTAATTTTATTCTTATTTATTCAGTATGATAGAGCTACACTAGTTTTCTCCCTCTTTCAATTCTTCTTTAGTGCTCAAGAATAACATTACATCTATAAAAAACCATAATTTTATCAATGAAAAATCCCTTCGTATAATTATTCTATATAGTATAAATGACATAAAATCACATTGATAACATAATAAAAAACTTTATAAATCAATAATGAATGAAATAACAGTCATTTCTAGAAGATAAGAAACAAATACTGATGAAATAGTAACTTGAACCTTAGAATGGAAATATGACCTTTTGGAATATTAATTCAGCCAATAGAATAGTAGTAACACCTATAAATGTTTAAATAAAATTTATACATCATATAAAAGAAAATATGATATAATTATATCATAGTTTAAGTAAATAAAATTTTTTAACACGATAGATTATGTGTTGGTTTTTTTTAAAAGATAAATGTTTATTAAAAATTTTATAATTAATATAATTATTTAAAATAAAATTTATTTTCAAAAAATATATTCATAATTAATTTTTTTGTCTTATGATTATAATATAATTTTATGAGGCCTAATTTAATTTTTCAATGAGTCATAAAATCAGTTATAATTTTAAAATCAGTATTTTTTGAATAAATGGTGATTTTACTTAAAAATTAGATTTCTCATATTTAAAAAATTATTTTCATAAAATACAGTTCATTTTTAAATTTTAAAAGTTGAAAAAAATTTAGAATTATTTTTTGGGATTTTTCTAAAATACTTGAGATTTGGGAATAGTAAAATACGTTAATTTATGATAAAAGCTAAATACATGAATTTTTTAGTATTTGTTGATTTAAGGCTGATGCAAGACCAAAATATCAAACAATGATTAATTAATTTAATATATTTTGTTATAAGGTTCCATCTATTCATTGTCTTGATCCAAAATAATAAACAAATGAATAAAATAATGAGAAAACACCCAACTCCTCCACTATAAATACCACCCCTCGCCACCTCTTCTACTAACACATTCCAAGACTTAAATATTGTCCAATATGATACAAATAATCTTCCAAAGACAATACCGCACATCCAAGATTCATTGGTCTCATCAAAACACCAAACTCTTTTCCCTAAAGAGGTTCTCAAGGAGGAGAAAATCAGGTGGAAAAATCCTCATTATTTTTTTTAATTTATTTTTAATTTCATTTCCTTTCTTATGATATCATCACCTAAACTTATCCAAGTGGAATGATAACTCCAATATCATTTATATACTTTAATTTTATTATATTACATGAATAATTCATCTTCAAATCTCATCCCTTTTCCCTTTTATTCTAAAAAATGAAATCATTATTCGTGATGTGTCAATTTACCACCATCGTGGATGATGCATTTTGATTTTACTTTAATTGCTTTATGGATGGAATTAAAACCATTATAATGGTTGATATAGATTTTAAAATTTATGGTATAACATTTTTTATGTTTTGTAACTAACTTATAAACATAATATTGAATGAAAAATGAGTTCGTTGTGATTGAAAAACCATAAAATTAATCTAAACAAATATCATTAACATTTTATCTAATGAATAATAATAATATCTATAAAATGTATATACAAGATAAATTAAACTTCTATAAGTTCATTAATAACATATAATATCAATTTTGGATAATTATTCCCATTTTAAACAATCTTTCATATATGTATACAAGTGAACTGATCATGAAAACAAAGAAAATAAACACTCTCAAAAGACAAAATTGAACTCTATAACACATAATAATGAACATAAATAATATTAATAAAATTATAATAAATCAGATACATGTATAAGAGATTCTGTATTTATTAATTAATCAATTTTATTTTATTATCTAACATATTAAATTGATGATAGCATTCAGGCATAAGGTAAGGGGATTCTCGAACCCAATTTCCTTTCTTTAGGTTATTCCTATTTCGTGATAAATTACTGTATGTATATTCTTTTAATTTTCCTCAAATATAATTTATTTTTCCTACCCTTTTCTATTCCTAGATATACAATCTTTCAATATGATTTTATGTTAAGTGAAATTATTTTTCCAAAATAACTATTCTTTCAAGAAACATATTTTTACTTATCCTGAGATTGTTTCTTCTTCACTCAAGATTGATGATTATTACACCAAGTATGTTATTCCATTTTTTTAGGAAACCTAATGTTTATTCATGAAATTATTCTTTATGAAATTCTTATGAAACCCATTTTCTTTCCATGGGTTATTTTATGGAAATTATTGTTATACAGTCTATGTGGCATGCAAGATTGTGTAAATGTAATGATGTGATGGGTGAACCTGGAATTATATAGTGCTCTAATTAATTGGGTAATTTTATGTATCTCATGAGATAATGTGCAATATTCATGTACATGATACAATATTTCTTCACAATTATAATCATTAACCAACCTGGGTACCCTAGTAACCAGATAACTGAGCTAGTCCTGATATATCCTGAAGGGCATTCCCAATCCCCACAAGTCGGTGAATAACACCAAGCATCATAAAAAATGAAAGTGTGAATGATTTTGGCACAAAAATTATAGAATTAATATAAAAAGATATTATTTATACTAAAGAAACTCCATAAAGAGTAGTATAACAAATATCAAACAAGTAATAAACAACCCAAAGTACTATAGTAAAGTACCAATAAACTAAAAGAAAACATCCCAAGTACCCAGGGATACAACTCTTTAAGTCTATGGATCAATAGCTAGAATCGCCTCCAAGTGGTGCTTTACCCTTACTCTAATATGGAAGGAGATAATCTAAAAACACCTGAATTCATAGGTAGGGTGTGAGTTAAAAGCCTTGTAGGGTCTCACAAAGGATTCCATAATAGATGTCAACATTTAATTAACTAAATAAAGAGCTTTCAATTTTCAAATACATAGGTTTGAAATTTCAAAATCATATTTAAACAAATCATTATTTACATTTAAAATGAGGGAATAAATTTCAAATGATGGAAATACATTAAACAAATGGATTAAAAAACATATTTTATATAAAATAGTTTATATAAATCTAAATTCATGTAAATTATTTCACAACAATGTCATATTTTCATTTGAAATACAAACAAGTGAAGAACAAAATCAATTGCCTAAGAAGGTATGATAGTTCTAGGATATATGAACCCCACACTCTAGGTGACATAGCAATATGTACATATTCACCTTTGAACTTAGGCCAAATAGGACTCATCACCATCACCTAAGTGATGTGATGTATTTAATTTATGTTTTGGAACATTTTAAATTGTAAAGTTTAATCTAAATAGCTCACTGACTACCTAAGGCTTATTTGTGATCTAGTACAAAAACAATGATGGGAAATTTATTTTTAAACTGTTTAAAATAAAATTCTTCCCATTATCCATTTCAAATATTCCAATTTCTATTCGAAAACCATAACACATGTTTTTAATAAAAAAACATTCCATTTCCATGAGAAAACCGAAAGGTTCCTATCAAAACCATTTTTATCCATTTTTATCAAATAAAATTTAAAATATAGTTCATCAAATTAATTTCCACAATTTTTCATCAAACCAATTTTTCAATTTAAATTAAATAATTTAAATTTCATCACTTTCCATAAATTTCTAGACCCTAATTCACTAGAATTTGGGGGTTTTCCAAATTTCATACCAAAACCAAATTTCCAAAACAAAATTCCTAAATTTAAGGGAATTGGATTTCTAAATAAACCAATTGAAATTAGTTTTATGTAAATTAATTTAAATCAAATAATTTAAATTAAATCAAGCAATTCAAGTTAAATAAAATTTTTCCATCATAACAAAACCAACTTCCTTTAACGAAAAAACAATTCCCACAAAAAAACACTGACTATAAAGATGGCACAAAAGATCTAGAAAATCAACCTAGAAACAAGATTCAACAACATGTGGTATACAACCATAAATCCTAAGATGATCTTTCAAAATTCCAAGGATATAAATAGAAATAGATGAATATATAGGGAGAATGCTTACTTAGAAAGTCAAACCCCAACCGCATCATTGATTAATCACTGATCAAGATGACTCGGAAGGGTTTCAGGGCTTTAAAGTTTCCTAGGAATGGCTCTTGGGTCAAGAGAAAGAAATTATGGAGAGGAGGAAATAATAATTTCAGCTAGGTTTCTTGTTTAAAAACAAATATGGGGGTTTTACACGGCATGTAAACAAATTACATGTCGTGAAATTGAATATTCTCATAATCACCGAAATATTTTTCTCCTATTGATAAAAATGAATTGTTATCATTTTATGATTTACACAGTATATAATCATATTAAACAGCATGAAAATCTCCATCAAGTTGTAGAAACGACTGGTTTTTTCTAAGAATCCAACAAATATATGACTTCGTCATTATAGGTATCCTCCCAATTCCATCTCATCCCTACCCAAACAACGAAAAATTAAAACCACAACAAGTTTTAAATCATACCTATAAGAAGAGTAATGGAATGTTACACCCTCTGTATCATAAAAACTTTTTTCTCCATAAATCATATAAAGAATCTTCCATATTGAAATGGTGAGGTTGATTCTCTCTCATTAGTTCCACGTGCTCCCATATCTCATGAGAATCAGAATTGTGCTACCATGTCACATAAACTGAAGTTATCACCCTCCCATGAAGCACCTTGGATTTAGAATCAACTGTCCTGACTGGTCATTCAGCCACGGATAAATCATGATCAACCTCAAGATCACTCAATCTCAGATTATGAGATGGATCAAAAATATACTTACATAACTGAGATACATGGAACATGTCATGTATCAACCTCAACTTTAGAGGAAGTGATAAACAATAATAAATTTTACCCAACTACTCAACAACCTCAAAATGTCCAAAAAATGAGGAGAGAGATTCCCTTTACTCCCAAGCTGTTGATGACCCAACTGAGGTGAAACTTTCAAGAATACCTGGTCACCAATATAGAATTCCAATTTTCTACAATGATGGTCAGCATAAGAATTATACCTTCTCTTCTCCGTTAACATTATTTGATGAATCAACGGAATATTTGATGTCATCTCTTGAACAAATATTTGTCCAACCAAGGAACCTTCCCCAATATCCAACCAACACAAATGATATTCACAATGACAGCCATACAAGGCCTAAAAAGGATCAATTTTAATTAAATACTGGTAAATGTTGTTATAAGAAAACTCAACTATCCCCAAATGTTCATCCCAAGCCCCACCAAAGTGGTAACACATGAGCGAAGAATATCATCAAGAATATGTATAGTTCTTTATGTCTAACCATCTGACTACCGATGGTATTTCATGCTCAAAAAAACCTGAAATTTAAGTTCATCCTAAAATACTTTCCAAAAACTATAAGTGTACTAAGGATCTTTTTCAGAAACTATAGTAGATATAACTCTTTTCATACGAACAATCTCTTTCACATAGAGATTTCCTTGCTCCTAAAATTTTATTGTATCATGAATGGGTATAAAGTGTGTCGTTTTGGTCAACTGATTGAACACTAACCATATCACATTATTATTTATTTGGGTACATGTCATCCCAACCACAAATTTCATAGAGATATCATCTCACTTCCATATAGGGACTTTAATTGGCTGATGCAAACATGATGGTTTCTATTGATCATCCTTGAACTATTGGCACAAATAAAAATGATTTAAAAATTCATCAATGCCCCATATAATACATGGACACAAAAAATATGGCCATAAGTCATATAATATATTCAACGATATTGGGTGCACTTCCCACTAGAAACTATGGAAATCCCCCATTATAGCTTTCCATAATGAAGATGCTACCACAAAGCGGTTCTAAAAGCATATAATTCCCTCTTTGGAGAACAATCAACCAATCACGGCCTTCCCACCATTAAGAGAGTCTCTAATATTGATTAAATCTCATCATGAAACTTTTTTCATGAAGAATCAATTCAAGAAGAGATGATTTCAACTAAATAATGGCCAAGGAATCCTTGGCCCTTGATTCCTGGACTTTGATATGTAATTGTGCAAAGAGATCCATTAAGTTCCACTCTTCTAATGATTCTTTCACTACCTTGGTTGGAAGTTTCCTACTCAGATCATATGCAACAGCATTCCATTTCTCTAGAGAATAGGGGATGTTGAAATAAAAATACTATAGGTATTCCACCCAATGCCTCTAGCAGAGATTCAAATCCTTTTGAGAGAAGAAATAACTCAAGATCTTGTGGTCTGATAACATGGTAAACCTTTGTCTATAAAGGTAGTGCTACTAACTCTTAATCACGTACATCAAATCTACAAGTTCAAGGTCTTAGATCAAATAATTCTTCTCATGTGGCCTAAGATGACGATAGTCATAAGCAGCATCCTAATCACATTATATAAGAACAAAACCCAAACTTGGACTTGATGCATCATAAAAGACCACATAGCCATGCCCAATCTCAAGAAGAGTCAACACTGGCATAGTGTTCAAAAGAAATTTTATCTCAACAAAATAATTCTAACAATTATCATCCCAGGAAAAATTCACTCCATTCCAAGTTAGTTCAGTCATTAGAGAAACCAAATTTGAGAATTCCTTCACAAACTAGTGAAAATATCCAGTTAAGCCCAAGAATCTCTATATCTTGATGACATTTCTTGGTTTATCCCAATTCATTACTTCCTTCACCTTCTCATGATCAACTAATATTCCTTGTTCTAACACCACATTCTCTAAGGAATTTACTTCCCAAATCCATAAATTGAATTTTGAAATAATGGCATAAAGTCGGTGATTTCTTAGCAAACTTAGAACTGTTCTAAGATAATGTGTGTTATCCTCCTTAAACATTGGGTAAACCGGGATATCATCCACAAAAACCACCATGAAAGTATCTAGATACTCATGAAGATTCATGTTCCTTGACTCAATAAATATTGTAGGAGCATTGGTTAGAACAAAGGGCATAACAAGGTACTCAAAATGTCTATACCTACTCTGAAAGGTGGTTTTCTGAATGTTAGATTCTTTTATCCTCAACTGATGGTAACCAGAGTAGAGATCAATCATTGAGAAATGCTTTACCCCTTTCAACTAATCTAAAATATCATAAATATTTGGTTATGGATATTTTTTTACAATAACTCAATTGATCATTCTATAATCAATGAATAGGTGAATTGAACCATTAGCATTCTTAGCAAAGAGAATGGGCGCCACCCGAGGTAACATGCTCGAGCATATGAAGCCTTTATCAAAAAAAATTCCCAACTAGAAATTTAGTTATTTAATTTCATATGGAAGCATATTGTAAAATGGAATAGATAATGTTTGAGTAACAGACATTAATTCAATATAAAAATAAACCTCCCTTATCAGTGGAAAACTAGAGACTTCTGTAAGAACCCGTGTTTTTTCAGACTGCCGTTTTGAGAAGAAATTTGAATTTTTGATTTTGGATGCTCGTGAGGGGTTAAATAGTAATTTTCTATTACCATATGATCTCAAATAATTTTTCTGATAGCTCCGTTAGTCCCAGAATAGGGATTTTACCCTAGGACATGAGTTTGGAGGAATTCTAATCTGTTCGAATTTTGGTGGAATATTTAATATTTAATATTATTAAATTAAATATTAAATTATTCGCGCAGGTTCATTTGGAAATAACTTTTAAACGGATCATTGGATTGAGATTTTTTCAGTGTCTTTGAGTCTAGAATGGGGATTTTAGCCTAGGGGAGGCATAAACTCTTGTTGGGCGTCGGGGCCGGCCCATGCCCCTTTTTCTTCCTTTTCTTTTCTTCTTTCTTTTTCTTTTCTTCTCTCTCCCTTCCCCATCATTCTTTCGCACACTCTATAGGTTCTCCTCCTTGTACATGTCCCATGGGAGATTTTGGAGATCAAGAAAACGGGATATAAGTAAGGCGAGACAGGTGCCGATTTGAAGCTCTCGATGCGCTGATTCCGCGAAGGGAAACCGTGAGCCGTGAGATCAACTGAGGCTTCAGCGGTTTCCACCCAAAGGTAGTTCCATTTGTGTTTTCACCATGGATCCCCTTTAAACATGTTTTTTATGTTTTTAAATCCTTATATTGCTTTCTTATATGTCCATGGGGCACGATCTGTTGTTTCGAGGGTGAAAATGGGTGAATCGGGCATTTTTAGGGATTTCCCATCGGAAAACCTAGTATACACGACATGTGTTCCAGGGGAACATGCCTTGTGTTATTCATGTTCAGGGAAGATGATGTTATCTTAAGTACACACCGTGTACTTTGAGTACATGCCATGTAGTGGGTGGCCCTGTGGCTGGCAGTATGGAATAGAACACAGAATAGTGGTTTTTTGAAGTACACGCTGTGTACAGTAAAGTACACGCTGTGTAGTGGTACTTGGGTATGTGTTTTAGTGAAAAAACACATGGTGTCACTTTTTTTGAATAGTACATGTCGTGTACAGTAAATTACACGCCGTGTACTCTTACACAGGTAGGCCCAATGTGCTCTGGCCATGTACTCTGTCCATGTACGTCTTCAGTTTGGTAATTTTGAGATATCTTGTGCCTAGGAAGTCAGAATTGGGCATGTGAGTAGCCAATTATGAGCGTTGTTTCACGTAGATCAAAATTGTGGACTCCTTTTGACATTTAGAGGTCATATAAATGGGGTATGGGGAATTATTATCTAAATGGAGGGGTTCTTCCTCCAGTTATCGAGCCCAGTCGGCACCTGAGGGTGAGGCTTGGCGAGGTTGCTAGGTTTGGTGTTCGAACCAACTTAGTTGAGACCTTTAATATGAGATGAGTTGTGAGTTATCTCTCATAACCTTTTCTTTATAGGACTTTTACCTTTTGAGACGTTCCCTTCTGGCCTAAGATTCCATGAGACCAGATGCTTCTAAGGGTCCCCTGAGGGATGCCTTTCTTGTGTGATGAACTAGGGAGTCCTTGTAAATACTCTCTCATGTTTTCTTTGAGAGGACCCCTGTAATGTGTTGCCTCTTTTCTTTCTTCATTCGAGGATCCCATATAGGATTCCTCTTTGCTAAGGATCCTATTTAGGATTCCTTCTCTCTAGTTATCTGAAGGATCCCAAGTAGGATAACTCTTTGGGGTTTGACTTGTGGGACCCGGTGGGTGCCTGTTGTTTGACCGACCTAAGTTGTTACTTCGGGTTTCGGTAGAGAAGGTTTTTGGGTGTCATCTAGAACTTTTTCCAAGCTATTAATCATGTGGGGTTATTTTTTTAGTGTTGGGTTGGGCGTTTAGCCACCCTCACTTGTTTGTTTATATCTGACTTGGGTTGTTGATGTTATAGTGGTTACCAGAGGTGCTTCCTGGTTGGTGGCTATTTATCCTGATGTGAGGCGTCTTTCTTGTTTGTTAGGATTCCTACTTTTCCTTGTGTGCCTATTTAGTAGATGGTATGATGTTTAATTTCTAAGTGTTGAATGTTTTTGTGTACTGTTCTTCTATGCGCCAATGTTTGCGGTGTCGTATGGCTAAGTCCTTGATTAATTAAATACCTATAATTGGATAGGTAATTTAATGAATATGTATAACTGCTATTTGGTATCACTGCTTGGATCCAAGACCAACCCGGGGGTGCATTCCTCTGTTTAGTTTTTTGGCCCAGATACCTGAGGGTATTCCATGTTTATATTTAAAATTACTTCTTCCTTGAAAGGAATTGTATATAAAATTGCTTGTTATGCTTTGGGATCAGCCCGGTTACTTGCACCTAAGGGCAGTGTTTTACTTTAGCCTAAGGGCATTGTTTTCTTATCCCAAGGGCAGTAGTTGTTTAGCCTGAGGTAAACGTTTCTTATGTCTGGGGCAGTAGCTTCTGTGCCTCAGGGAAATATCTAGTATGCCTGAGGGTGAGATTCCATACACCTGAGGGAACTATTCGTTATGCCTGAGGGTGTGATTCTGATTAGCCTGAAGGTGTGGTTCTGATTAGACTGAGGGAGTGGTTATATTAGCCTGAGGGAAAGTGTTCGTTTAGCCTAAGGGCCAGATTCTTATATTCCTGATGGCACTATTAGTTATGACTAAGGGAAATCACCGGAGGGTTTTGTTTCTGTTTGCCTGAGGGGAAGGATTCACATGTCTGAGGACAGTGGTTACTTTGTATATTCACTGTGGTGATTTCTTCTGTAGAACCTTCCAAGCTACATCACAGTCTTAGCATTGTTATTATCTTTGACTTGTCGATAGCCTGTTGTGGTTTTTCTATGTCTTTGGTATAGGAGATGGTCAGTCGAGGCCGAGTCTTGGAGAAACTCAGAATTGAATTATATTGAACTGGTTACTTGTTTTTGGTCAACTTGTTCAGAGATATATTTCTGGAATTAGCCGAAGAAGGTATATGTCGATGGGATTACAGACCTAAATATGGACTTAATGATACACTGCTTCAGTGGCATGACGTCCAACTCAATTCCCTTGCACAGGATGTCCAGGAGATTGGGATGATGGTCTCAAAGATTGACTTCTGATGTTGTTTCTTGTTATTTGAATCACTAAATCATGAATATTCATATTTATGTATATGTGTATATGTATGGGACTATACATGTGTATGTATATAGATATGGACATCCATGGTGGCACTTTCCTAGTTGACAGGTATTACATACCCTGAGTTTAAATATGGTTTCACGTATGGTTTACTTCCTTTGTTGTGTTCCAGCTAGGCTAAGCACATTGTTGTTGCATACACTTTTAGCAGCACAGTTATAGGTTTCTTATCGGGGTGCCATACTAAGATTTTTTCTCACCCATGCACATGAACCTCAGTGTACGTGTGGACCTTATGTCTTCCTTTCAGGTTTAGCACAAGTTTCATGTTGGGTAGGGCTGAGGCCCAGTGTTGCATGATCGAGCGGACCTGCTCGAGTGGTTCTACTGATCGGACTGATGCAGTTCGACATTGTCTGGAGATCGGGTACGTGGATTGGCTCAGAGTTAGTAGAAGAGCCCATTACTTTTACTTTCAGTTTATTTTGTACTTGTATCTGTGTGTTTGTCCCAGTGGGTGAACAGTGGTGTATTGTATTTCATAGTTGTTTGGGGTTTTACAGCATTTTTCTATTGCAGCTTTTTCTATTTCAGTTGTTTATTGCTTCTGAACTCTGTTTACTTTCCGTTATGTATGATACTTAGTAATTTCTTCTATTTTCTTGCTCTAGTATGAGGGAATAGTCTCCCCATTATCACACCCTAGGCCCCCGCTGCTAGTCGGCAGCCTCTATTGTACGGGGAGACGTCCTTGAGGCCTTGTGGTGAACTGGCTCAGAGCACCGATTTAGTGGCTTCCGGGTCAGGACGTTACAAAGTGGTATCAAATGAGTTTTCTTTCCTGGTCTTTACTATTTGGGATATGGTAGTTAGGAGTATTAGGAATGTGTCGGAACCTGTGATGGATATTAGGATGGTGAGTTAAGAATAATTGTTTCGGTAAGAAGTCTTGTTTTCCAGGGTTTGGGATTGCTGTTTTGATTTCGTGATGTTACAGTTGAATATGATTTTCTCCTTGAGTGACGCACATGTTGTGTGGTGTTTTGATTTACTATGGATCTCTATATCATGGCCATTGGTAAGATGTCGGGGATGTATTTTGACTCTTGTCCGGAAAAGGCAAGAGGAGTCTCATGCATCATACTAGGAACGTAGGATTCACATCATATAGGACTTCCAGTGTGTGTTTTTACTGACGACTGAGACCTTTTGGTATTCTTACACATACTTTTATCTCTGATGGCAGGTTACGTGGATCTGTGATGAGGCGTTTTTGTTGAGGATGATGACTTATTCCTTGTGCACAGGTGGTGCAGTGACCCTAGTTGGTCTATGTGGCACGTGATGCCTTTCTCTTCAACCCTTATTGGGTGTTGTTTCTCGAGTATGTGGTTATCTAGTCGGATAGTTGAGAACGATGTCGATAGATACCAAGGATTTTCTTATGAACTGGACCTCCTTTTGGTACTGCTGTATGCAAATACCTGATGAACATAAGTTCAGTTTCTCTTTTTCTTGGGTTGTGAACTCCTGGGATTAATTCCTTCTGAGGATGCTTAGAGAGGATCAGGGCCCTTGTAGGTTGTGTTTTGGTTTTGTTTTCCTTGTTCGTTGTCATCTTTAACATCTTCTGAGAGGTTTTGGATCTTTGGGCTAGGTGGTTAGACCTTGTGACCCAGTTTTGAAGATTTTTCTATAGGTATAAGTGGAAGACCTAGACACCCTTGGTTTTGAATCGAACCTTTGTAGGTTGATGTCTGTTTTGTTCTAGGGAAACCTATGTGAAAATGGTTGACCCGTGTTGTAATCCTAGTCAGGTTATGGCAGGATATTAGCGTGGCTCGGTGGGAGCTGGACACGCATTTGGTGAAAGCTTAGTGTACTCCTGTTAGATATGATCATGCGCTATCTTGATTCATCTTGAGTATGCTGAGAGAGCTTTGACCCTACATCGAGCTCATTTTTCCATCCAAAGGTTCATCCCTGTTGAGGATGGAACCTTTTCTGGTTGTGCTCTCGAAGTAGTTTAAGGAAATCCATATGGTGTGGAGTGCACCATTGGCCTTTTGAGGGTGGTTCTCCTTGTTTAGGTTAAACTTCTGTGTTTTCCATGAGCTTTTGAGCTCATATTTTCCTTTAATACGACGACAAGGGTATTCTTATGGTGGGGAGTACCAGTTTGTTCGTAGTTGAATATCTTCTATGTAGAAGGTGGTGGTTAACACTATAAGGATGGTCTTTAGATGGACAAGATAGCTTGTTTGTGCAGATGCTCGGGTTGGGAGCATGGTTGTTGGTTCTTTCAATGGACTTCTCGGGGATGATAAGGTTTATAGTGGGGAGTTTGTAAGAACCCGTGTTTTTCTGGACTTCCATTTTGAGCAGAAATTTGAATTATTTTAGTTGGATGCTCATGAGGGGTTAAATGGTCATTTTCCCCAACCATATAATCTCGGACAATTTTTTCGATAGCTCCGTTGGTCCCGGAATAGGGAGTTTACCCTAGTACAGGAGTTTGGAGGAATTCTGAGCTGTTCGCATTTTGGAGGAATATTTAATATTTAATATTATTAAATTAAATATTAAATTATCCACACAGGTTTGTTTGGAAATAAATTTTAAAAAAATCATCATATTGAGATTCTTTCTGCACCATTGAGTCTAGAATGGGTAGTTTAGCCTAGGGGAGGCATAAACTCATGTCGGGTGTTGGGGCCGGCCCAGACCCCTTTTTCTTCCTTTTCTTTTCTTCTTTCTTTTTCTTTTATTCTCTCTCCCTTCCTCCTCCTTCTTGTTCATTTTCCATAGTCACTCCTCCATGTCCGTATCCCATGGTATATTTTTTATATCGAGAAAATGGGAGAGAAGGAAGGTGAGAGGGGTACCGATTCGAATCTCTCGACGCGTTGATTCCGCAAAGGGAACCCGTGAGCTGTGAGATCAACTGAGGCTTCGGCGGTTTCTACCCAAAGGTAAGGAAGTTTGTATTTTTTCCATGTATCCTCTTTAAACAAGTTTTTTTAATTTTTTAAAGCCCTATATTTCTTGCTTGTATGTCCATGGGGCTGGATCTGTTGTTTCGGGGGGAAACGGGCGAATCGGGCGTTTTTAGGGATTTCCCATCAGAAAACCCGGTTTACATGACGTGTGTTCCAGGGGAACACGCCCTGTGTTCTTCCCATTAGGGGAATACGGTGTTTTCTTAATTACACACCATTTACATTGAGTACACGCCATGTAGTGGCTGGCCGTGTGGCTGGCCGTGTGGAATAGAACACGGAATAATGGTTTTTTGGAAGTACACGTCGTGTACTATAAAGTATATGTCGTGTAGTGGTACTTGGGTGTGTGTTTTAGTGAAAACGCACATGGTGTGACTTTTTTTGAATATTACACGCCATGTACAGTAAATTACACTTTTTGTACTGTTACACAGGTAGGCCCAATGTTCTTGGGCCATGTACTCTGGCTATGTACTGCTTCAATTTTGTAATTTTGGGATATCTAGTGCCTCGGAAGTCAGAATTGGGCGTGTGAGTAGTCGATTCTGAGAGTTTTTTCTCATAGATCACAATAGTGGACTCCTTTTTACATTTATTGGTCATATAAATGGAGTTTTGGGGGTTTTTATCTAAATGTAGGGGTTCTTCTTCCAGTTATCGAGCCCAGTCGTCACCTGAGGGTGAGACTTGGTGAGGTTGCTAGGTTGGGTGTTCGGACCAACTTAGTCGAGACCTTTAATATGAGATGAGTTGTGAGATATCTACTGTAACCTTTTATTTAGAATAATTTTCCCTTGTGAGACATTCCCTTCTGGCCTAAGAGGCCGTGAGACCGGATGCTTATAAGGGTCCCCTGAGGGATGCCTTTCTTTTGTTCTGAACTAGGGAGTCCTTGTAGGAACTCTCTCATGTTTTATTTGATAGGAACCCTGTTATGGGTTGACTCTTTTGTTCTTAATTTGATGAACCCATGTAGGATTCCTCTTTACTAAGGATCCCATGTAGGATTCCTTCTCTCTAGTTATTTGGAGGATCCCGAGTAGGATGACTCCTTGGTGTTTGACTTGTGGGACCCGGCAAGTTCCCTTTTTTTGACCGACAAGAGTTGTTACGTCGGTTTTGGGTAGAGAAGGTGTTTGGGTGTCATCAAGAACTCGTTCCAAGATAGTAATCATGTGGGGTTATGTTTTTATTTTTGGGTTGGGCATTCGGCCACCCTCGATTGTTTTTTTATATCTAACTTGGGTTGTTCATTTTGAAGTGGTTACCAGAGCTGCTTCCTAGTCGGTGGTTGTTGATCCTGACTTGAGGCCTCTTTCGTGTTTGTTGGGATGCCAACTTTTCCTTGTGTGCCTGAGTATTAGGTGGTCTAATGTTTAATTTCCAACTGCTGAATGTTTTTGTGTACCATTGTGCTATGTTCCCATGTTTGGGGTGTCGTATGGATGAGTCCTTGATTAATTAAATACCTATAATTGCATAGGTAATTTAATGAATATGTATAACTATTGTTTGGGATCACTGATTGGATCCAGGACCACCCCAGGGATGAGTTCCTCTATTTATCCGTTTTTCCTGGATACCCGAGGTTATAGCATGTCTATATTGAGAATTACTTTTTCCTTGAAATGAATTTTATATAAAATTGATTGTTATGATTTGGGCTTGTCCCAGTTACTTGCACCTGAGGGCTGTATTTTACTTTAGCCTGAGTGAATTGTTTTTTTAGCCCGAGGGTAGTAGTTGTTTATCTTGAGGGCAATGATTCTTATTCCAGAGGGCAGTAGCTTCAGTGCCAGAGGAAATATCCGGTATGCCTGAGGGCGAGATTCCTTACGCCTGAGGGCACTATTCGTTATGTCTGAGGGAATGATTCTGATTAGCCTGAGGGCGTGGTTCTGATTAGCCTGAGGGCATGGTTATATTAGCCTGAGGGAAAGTGTTTGTTTATCCTGAGGGCAAGATTCTTATACGCCTGAGGGAACTATTCATTATTCCTGAGGGCAGTCACCTGAGGGTTTTGTTTCTGTTTTCCTGAGGGCAAGGATTCACATGTCCGAGGATAGTAGTTACTTTTTATATTCACTGTGGTGATTTCTTCTGTTGAACTGGAAAAGATTTATCATAGGCTTGGGATTGTTATTATCTTTAACTTATTGATATCCTGTTGTGGTTTCTTTTATGTCTTTGGTATAGGAGATGGTCGGTCGAGGACAAGTCTCAAAGAAACTCAGAATTGAATTATATTGAACTGGTTACTTGTTTTTGGTTAACTCGTTCAGAGATATATTTCTGACATTGGATGAAGCAGGTATATGTTGATGGGATTACGGACCCATAGATCGACTTAATTATACACGGCTTGAGTGGAATGACGTAAAACTCAATTCCCTTGCATAGGATGTCCAGGATATCGGGATTATGGTCTCAAATATCGACTGCTAATGTTGTTTCTTGTTATTTGAATCACTGAATCTTGAATATTCATATTTATATATATGTGTATAGGTATGGGACTATACATGTGTACATATATAGATATGTACATCCATGGTGGCTCTTGTCCAGTTGACAGGGATTACATACACTGAGTTCAACTGTGGTTTCACGTATGGTTTACTTCCTTTGTTGTGTTCCAGCTAGGCTGAGAACATTGTTCTTGCATACACTTTTAGTAGCACAGTTATAGGTTGCTTTTCAGGGTACCCTAATGAGATTATTTCTCACCCCTACATGTTCACCTCAGTGTAATTGTGGACCTTATGTCTACTTTTCAAGTTGAACATGAGTTGCATGGTGGGTTGGGCTGAGGCCTAGTGTTGCATGATCGAGCTGAGCTGCTCAAGTGGTTCTACTGATCAGGCAGCTGCAGTTTGATATTGTGTGGAGGTCGGGTACATGGATTATCTCGGAGTTAGTAGCAGAGCAATGTAATTTTACTTTCAGTTTCTTTTTTACTTTTATATGTATGGTCAGCCTGGTGGGTGAACAGTGTCGTATTGTATTACATAGTTGTTCAGTCTTTTACAGCATTTTACTATTGCAGCTTCTTCTATTTCAGTATTTTATTGCTTCCGCACTCAGTTTAATTTCCATTGTGTATGATACTTAGTTATTTCCGCTATTTTATTACTCTGGTATGAGGGAATAGTCTCCCCATTATCACAACCTAGGCCCTCGCTGCTAGTCGGCAGCCTCTGGTGTACGGGGAGGCGCGCTTGAGGCCTTGTGGTGAACCAGCTCGGAGCACCGGTTTAGTGGCTTTTGGGTCAGGATGTTACAAAGTGGTATCAAAGGAGTTTTCTTACCTTCAATTTACTATTTGGGATATGGTAGATAAGAGTATTAGGAATGTGTCGGACCCTGTGATGGATATCGGGCTGGTGCGTCGAGAACACTTATTCCGGTAAGAAGTCCTGGTTTCCAGGGTTTGGAATTTCTGTTCTGATTTTGTGATGTTACAGTTGTATATGATTTTCACCTTGAGCGATGCACATGTTGTGTGGTGTTTTGATTTACTATGGATCTCTGGATCTGGGCTATTGGTAAGATGCCAGGGATGGATTTTGACTCTTGGTGGGAAAAGGCAAGAGGCGTCTCATGTATCATACTAGGCACATAGGATTCACATCATATAGGCCTGCTAGTGTGTTTTTTAACTGACGATTGAGAGCTTTTGGTCTGCTTACACATACTTTTCACTCTGATGGAAGGTTATATGGATCTATGTTGAGGTATTTTTGTTGAGGATGATGACTTAGTCCTTGTGCACAGGTGGTGCAGTGACCCCAGTTGGTCTATGTGGCACATGATGCCTTTCTATTCAACCCTTATTGGGTGTTGTTTCTCAGGTATGTGGTTATCTAATCGGATCGCTGAGAATCATGTCGATAGATACCAAGACTTTTCTTGTTAATTGGAACACCTTGTGGTATTTATGTATATAGATACCCGATGAGCATCAGTTTAGTTTCTCTTCTTCTTGGGTTGCGAACTCCAGGGAGTAGTTTCTTTTGAGAATTCTCGGAGAGGATCAGGTCCCTTGTAGGTTGTGTTTTGGTATTTTTTTCCTTGTTCGTTGTGATATTTACCATCTTCTGAGAGGTTCTGGATCTTTTGGGCTAGGTGGTTAGACCTTGTGACCCAGTTGTGAGGATTTTTCTATAGGGATAAGTGGAAGACCTAGATACCCTTGGTTTTGACTCGAACCATTGTAGGTTGATGTTTGTTTTGTTATTGGGAAACCTGTGTGAAAATTTTTGACCTGTGTTGGAATCCTGGTTGGGTTATGGAAGGATGTTAGCATGGCTCGGTGGGAGATGGACATGCTTTTGGTGAAAGCTCAGTGAACTCCTATTAGAGATGATCATGCGCTATCTTGATTCGTCTTGAGTATGCTGAGAGAGCTTTGACCCTACATAGAGCTCCTTTTTCCTTCCTAAGTTTTATCCCTGTTGAGGATGGAACCTTTTCTAGTTGTGCTCTTAGAGCGGTTTAAGGAAATCCATATAGTGGGGAGTGCACCATTGGCCTTTTGAGGTAGGTTCTCCTTGTTTATGTTAAACTTCAGTGTTTTCTAGGAGATTTTGAGCTCAGAGTTTCCTTTAAGACGACGACAAGGGTATTCCTATGGTGGGGGGTACCAGTTTGGTTGTATTTGAATATCTTCTGTATAGAAGGTGGTGGTGAACGCTATAAGGATGGTCGTTAGATGGACCAGATGTCTTGGTTGTGTAGATGCTCGGGTTGGGAGCATGGATGTTGGTTCTTTCACTGTGCTTCTTGGGGACTAGAAGGTTTATGGTGGGGAGTTTGTAAGAACCTGTGTCTTTACAGACTGCCGTTTTGGCCAGAAATTTGAATTTTTGCTGTTGGATGCTCGTGATGGGTTAAATGGTCATTTTCCCCTACCATCTAATCTTATATAATTTTTTTGATATCTCCTTTGGTCCCGGAAGAGGGAGTCTAACATAGGACAGGAGTTTGGAGGAATTCTGAGCTGTTCAAATTTTGGCGAAATATTTAATATTTAATATTATTAAATTAAATATTAAATTATCCACGCAGGTTTTTTTGGTAATAAATTTTAAAAGGAGCATCGGATTGAGATTCCTTCTACGATGTTGAGTCCGGAATGGGGTTTTTAGCCTAGGGGAGGCATAAACTCATGTCGGGCGTCGGGGCCGGCCCGGGCCCCTTTTTCTTCTTTTCTTTTCTTCTTTCTTTTTCTTTTCTTCTCTCTCCCTTCCTCCCCCTTCTTGCGCATACTCCATAGGTTCTCCTCCTTGGCTGTGTCCCATGGGATATTTTGGAGATCAAGAAAATGGGAGAGAAGGAAGGCGATAGGGGTACCGATTCGAAGCTCTCGACGTGCTGATTCCGCGAAGGGCAACCGTGAGTCGTGACATCAGCCGAGGCTTCGGCGGTTTCTGCCCAAAGGTAGGTCCATTTGTATTTTCAACATGGATACCCATTACACAAGTTGTTTTAAGTTTTTAAAGCCTTATATTTCTTTCTTGTATGTCCATGGGGCTCGATCTGTTGTTTTGGGGGCGAAAACGGGCAAATCGGGCGTTTTTAGGGATTTCGTGTTGGAAAACCCAGTATACATGACGTGTGTTCTAGGGGAACATGCCGTGTGTTCTTCCCATTTAGGGAAGATGAATTTTTCTTAAGGACACACCGTGTACTTTTAGTACACGTCGTGTAGTGGGTGGTCGTGTGGCTGGCCGTGTGGAATAGAACACAGAATAGTGGGTTTTTGAAGTAGACGCCATGTACAGTAAAGTACACGCCGTGTAGTGGTAATTGGGCATGTGTTTTAGTGAGAAAGCACACGGTGTGACATTTTTTGAATAGTAAATGTCGGGTACAGTAACTTACACACCGTGTACTATTACACAGGCAGGCCCAATGTGCTCTGGCCATGTACTTTGGCCATGTACTGCTTCAGTTTGGTAATTTTGGGATATCTTGTGCCTCGGATGTCGTAATTGGGTATGTGAGTAGTTGATTATGAGAGTTTCTCAGAGTAGATCGCAATGGTGGAATTGTTTTAACATTTAGAGGTCATATAAATGGAGTTTTTTGGGGTTTTATCTAAATGGAGGGGTTCTTCCTCCATTTATCGAGCCCAGTCGTCACCTGAGCGTCAGACTTGGCGAGGTTGCTAGGTTGGGTGTTTGGACCAACTTAGTCGAGACCTTTAATATGAGATGATTTTTGAGCTATATCTCATTACCTTTTCTTTATAGGATGTTTCCCTTGTGATTCGTTCCCTTCTGGCCTATGAGGCCATGAGACCGGATGCTTTTAAGGGTCCCCTGAGGGATGCCTTTCTTGTGTGCCGAACTAGGGAGTCCTTGTAGGAACTCTATCATGTTTTCTTTGAGAGGACCCCTATTATGGGTTTCCTCTTTTGTTCTTCATTCTAGGATCCCATATAGGATTCCTCTTTTCTAAGGATCCTGTGTAGGATTCCTTTTCTCTAGTTATTTGGATGATCCTGGGTAGGATGACTCCTTGGTGTTTGACTTGTGGGACCCGACGGGTGCCCATTGTTTGACCGACCTGAGTTGTTACGTCGGGTATGGGTAGATAAGGTGTTCGGGTGTCATCTAGAACCCGTGAAAAGCTATTAATCCTATGGGGTTATGTTTTTAGTGTTGGTTCGGGCTTTCGGCCACCCTCACTTGTTTGTTTATATCTAACTTGGGTTGTTGATGTTGTAGTGGTTACCAAAGGTTCTTACTGGTTGGTGGTTGTTGAGCCTAACATGAGGAATATTTCTTATTTGTTGGGATTCCTACTTTTCCTTGTGTTCCTGAGTAGTAGGTGGTCTAATTTTTAATTTCCAACAGCTGAATGTTTTTGTGTACTGTTGTGCTATGCGCCCATGTTTGGGGTGACGTATGGCTAAGGCCTTGATTAATTAAATACATAGAATCGCATAGGTAATTTAATTAATATGTATAACTACTGTTTGGGATCACTGATTGGATCCAGGACCACCACGGGGGTGCGTTCCTCTGTTTAGCCGTTTGGCCTGGATACCTGAGGGTATTCCATGTTTATATTGAGCATTAATTTTGCCTTGAAAGGAATTGTATATAAAATTTCTTGTTATGATTTGGGCTCGGCCCGGTTACTTGTGCCTGAGTGCAGTGTTTTACCTTAGCCTGTGGGAATTGTTTTCTTAGCCCGGGGGTAGTTGTTGTTTAGCCTGAGGGCAACGTTTCTTATGCCTAAGGGAAGTAGCTTCCGTGCCTGAGAGAAATATCCAGTATGCCTGAGGGAAAGATTCCATACACCTGAGGGCACTATTTGTTATGCATGAGGGCGTGATACTAATTAGCCTGATGGTGTGGTTCTGATTAGCCTAAGGGTGTGGTTATATTAGCCTGAGGGAAAGTGTTTGTTTATCCTGAGTGCAAGATTCTTATAAGCCTGAGGGAACTATTCGTTATTCCTGAGGGCAGTCACCTGAGGGTTTTTTTTTTTGTTTTCCTGAGTTAAAGGATTCACATGTCTGAGGACAATGGTTAGTTTTTATATTCACTGTGGTGATTTATTCTGTTGAACCTACCAAGATACATCATAGTCTTGTAATTTTTATTATCTTTGACTTGTTGTTATCCTGTTGTGGTTTCTTCTATGGCTTTGGTATAGGAGATGGTCGTTCGAGGTCGTGTCTCAGAGAAACCCAGAATTGAATTATATTAAACTGGTAACTTGTTTTTGGTTAACTTGTTCTGAGATATATTTTCGGCGTTGGATGAAGTAGGTATATTTCTATGGGATTATAGACCCAGAGATCGAATTAATGATACATGGCTTGAGTGACACGACGTCCAGCTCAATTCCCTTACACAGGATGTCTAGGATATCAGGATTATGGTCTCAAAGATCTAATATTGATGTTGTTTCTTGCTATTTGAATCACTGAATCATGAATATTCATATTTATGTATATGTGTATATGTATGGGACTATACATGTGTACATATATATATATGGACATCCATGGTGGCACTTTCCCAGTTGACAGGGATTACATACCATGAGTTCAACTGTGGTTTTACATATGGTTTACTTCCTTTTTTGTGTTCCATCTTGGCTGAGCACATTGTTGTTGCATACACTTTTAGCAACACAGTTATAAGTTTCTTGTCAGGGTTCCCTACTGAGATTATTTCTCACCCCTGCACATGCACCTCATTGTACGTGTAGACATTATGTATTCTTTTCAGGTTGAGCACGAGTTTCATGGTGGGTTGGATTGAGGCCCAGTGTTTCATGATCGAGTGGAATAGCTCCAGTGTTTCTACTGATCGGGATGATGTAGTTCGACATTGTCTGGAGATCGGGTATGTGGATTGGCTCGGAGTTAGTAGAAGAGACCTATACTTTTACTTTCATTTTCTTTTGTACTTGTATCTGTATGTTCGGCCTGGAAGGTGAATAGTTTTGTATTTTATTTCATAGTTGTTCAGGATTTTACATCATTTTACTATTGTAGCTTCTTCTATTTCAGTTGTTTATTACTTCCGGACTCTGTTTACTTTCCGCTGTGAATTATACTTAGTTATTTTCGTTGTTTACTTTCTCTAGTATGAGGGAATAGTCTCCCCACTATCACACCCTAGGCCCTCACTACTTTTTGGCAGCCTATGGTGTACGGGGAGGCACTCTTGAAGACTTGTGGCGAACCGGCTCAGAGCATTGGTTTAGTGGCTTCCGGGTCCAAACGTTACAATGTCGGAAGGAAACACGTCCGTAAACTCGCTGACCACTGGAAGGAGATAACCAACCAAATATTCCCAATTACTATAAAAGGAAAATGTAGATATCACTATCCATAACTCTATATAAGAAGTTCTGGCTTTTCTCTCCTTGGGTCCCATTCTCCTTGGAAGACAGAGCATGCACCACTAGGTGTAGTAAAGGAGACCCATCGAATATAGAAATCAATTTGAGATTTATTGGAAATGATCTGATCCATCCCAAATATGTTGTCAATAAGTTTCATTTTGAAAAACATAAAACTATAAGAAATCTTGACATCTGAAAGGTATATAACACAAGTGGGACTACGGAGACCATGCTCTCTCTTCGTACCAAGGGGTGTAGTAATATCCATTATATAAGATAAAATATCCATAAGAAGATTTAGAATATTAATAATATAGGTTGAAATAAATGAATGAGATGCACCAGTAGCATATAGATCATCCAGTAATGAAGAATCTATAGTAATGGTAACTCTCACAGTCACTAGACCCATATATATTTCCTCTAGATACTCTTTCACTATGTGAAGAAGATTTATTCCAAATGCATGTAAATGTAACCCATTTATACATGAATCATCTAATTTCCCCACTATTTTGGAAGGAGATGATGATCTTGTGCCACTACACAGAGTGGAAAAGACATGTTAGAACCTCTATAAGTGTCCTGAATGTCCACAAGAGATATAATTCTTGGGTTCCTCACTGTAAACCCTCATTAAATACCCTGGCTTGACTCACTAGTATAAAATCATAGGACCACTTCCAGAAACTATAGGAGTCTTGGAATGACCCTACTATTGAGAACCACCCCAAGATTCATTATGCTTCTTCATTCATTTAAAATAACCCATGTTGTCAATATGAGATAAATAAACTCCCAATAATCCTGACTTGCTGGCCATACCCATTTTGACCATTAGTTCTATATCTATCACATCAGTATAAGAAGGTAGCTTTAGAAATAAAACCTATGAATGAACATCCTATCAAAGTCCCAACTCAAACCATCAAGTGTTCATCTTCCCGTTTGATACTATCTCAGGTGAAAACTACACAAGCTCTGTAAAACAATTTGCATAATCTGTAACAGTCCTATCAACCTGTTCAAGTTTGAAAAACTTTATAGCTTTGGAAAACACCATCAACTTTTGATAGAACTAGTTGGTGAAAATAGATTTGAAATCGTTCCATTATAATCCCTCATGGTGATTTTCCATCACCATCATGTCCCATTGTCTTCTCCTCTGTCCTTCTAGCATGAAGGTGGAACACCTCACCTTAATTTCATCAGGGGTCTCTAAGAAACCAAAAAAATGATCGATTATGCTCAAAAACTTCTCATCATCTTGATGATAATTTTATCCCTTAAACGTTGGTGGATTTTAGTGAAGAAACTCCTAATAATTGTTTGGAAGATTATCCCCTTGAGGTTATACAGTTGGCGCCTGAATGGGAACCGATGGTGGTACCTTTCCCAGATCATTTGTAGTACACACAATCACCTCAACTAGATTAGGGTCCACAAGAGGGGTTTCTCACTGAGGTTCAATAGTATCTTCCTTCTAGACTGATTCGCATGACTTCTCAAAGGAATATTGCTACACAACATCAGCATACAACAAGTAAGTCATTGGATTAACACTCAAATAGAGAAATAGGGAAATTAATCCCAAAAGACATAAAAATAAGATTTGGATTTCAATATACCCAAAACAAAATTAGGGAAAAGACTATAACTAATCCTCAATATGTCTTTCCATAACCACCCATGGGGTCTTAAGGTTCATTATGGTGATAGATGGTTAAGAACTCAATTGAAACTACCTCTTAAGTCCATACATGATTTCACTACTAGATACTAACTTCAAGACAAAAGACCAACATCCCTCTAATACCACTTTTTCATGAACCAACCCAGGTACCCTGGTAACTTGATAGATGAGCCAGACCTGATATAGCCCGAAGGGCATTCCCAATCCCCATGGGTCGGTGACTATCACTTGGCATTATATAAAATGAAAGTTGGAATGATTTTTCCATAAACATTACATAAGTAAGATAAAAAGTTAATATTCATACAAAAGAAAATCCATTGGTAGTAGTGTACCATAAATCAAACAGGTAATAAACAAACCAAAGTACTACATCAAAGTGATAAAAAACTAAATAAAATAGCCCAAGTCCCAATGGACATAACTCTTATTGTCTACATATCAAGAGAAAGAACCCTCTCCAAGTAGTGATTTACCCTTTCTCAAACCTAGAAAGAGATAATCTATAAACACCTAAAAGAGGAGGCAAGATGTGAGAAAAAATTCTTGTAGGGTCTCACCAAGGATTCTATAATATATTCAAATATTTAATTAACCAAATAAAGTGATCTAAATTTTCAAATAAATATGTTTTGAATTTCAAAATCATATTTAAACAAATCATGCTTTACATTTCAAAATACGGAATAAATTTTAAATGATAAGAATACATTAAAAAAATTTCTTAAAGAAACACCTTTTATATAAAATAGTTTATATAAATTCAAAATCATGTAAATCAGTTCACAACAATGGAATATTTTTATTTGAAATACAAAAAAAGAGAGACATGGTCAAACTCCTAAGAATGTATGATAGTTCTGGGATATAGGTACCCCAAACTCAAGGTAACACGGTAATATGTACATATGACCCTTTGAACTCAGGTCAAATTGGACTCTTCACTATCACCTAAGGGATATGACATGCTTCATTTATGTTTTGGAATGTTGTAAATCATAATTTTTTATCCAAATAATGCACTAGCTACCTAATTTGTTCATGTACTTGTGTAAAAAAATGATAGGAAATTTATTTTAAAATTGTTTAAAATAAAATTCATCCAATTCTCTATTTCAAATATGCCAATTTCCATTCAAAAACCGTAACAAGGGGTTTTAATAAAAAACATTCACTTTTCCCAGATAAAACCCAAAGGTTCCTATCAAATCCATTTTAAGCCATTTTTATCAAATAAAATTTGAAATCAATTTAATAAAATTAATTTCCACAACTTTAAATCAAACCAATTTCAAAATTTAAATTCAACAATATAAATTTCATAGGTTTCCATCATTTTCTCAAAAGAATGCCAATTCACTAGAATTAGGGGTTCTTCCTAATTTAGTTCCAAAACCAAATTTCCAAAACCAAATTCCCCAATTCAATGGAATTGGGTTTCTAAATAAACCAATTGAAATTACTTTCAAGAAAATTAATTTAAATCAAAAAAATGAAATTAAATCAATAAATTTATGATAAATTAAATTTTTCCATCGTAATGGAACCACCTACCTTTAACAGAAACACAATACCCACAATAGAAACCTCTGACTAGAAAGAAAGAACATAAGATGTAGGAACTCAACCTAGAAACAAGATTCAGCAAAAAAATGTGTAGATCCATAAATCCCAAGATGATCTTTTAAACTTATAAGGAGATAAATATAAATAAATGAAGAGATAGGGAGAATTCTTAATCATAAATTCACACCACAACCACAACAAGGATCAATAACTGGTCCAGATGACTCAGAAGGGTTTGAGGGCTCCAAAATTGCCTGTGAAAGGCTCTTGGGTTGAGATCAAGGAATTATAGAGAGGATAAAATAATATTTTCTTCCAAGTTTCCTGTCCAAAACAAATCTATGGGTTTTACACAACATGTAACCCAATTACATATCATGGAATTTAAAATTATCATAATCAATGAAAAACTCGTCGCCTCTTGATAAAAACAAATTATTATAATTTTATGATTTACATGGCATGTAAATATCCATTAGGTTTTAAAAATGACCAGTTTTTCTAATAATACAACTATTATATGACTTTAATATTATAGGTATCCTACTAATTCCTTCTCGGCCCTACCCAGACAACGAAAAATGAAACCCATGAAAATTTTTAAAATGTACCTATCATAAAATTAATGGAATTTTTTAATGATGATTTTATGATTATTCCCATATTTTATGTGTGAAAATGATGATATATTTGTTCACAATTATGTGTGGTAATTCACCACTAAGACATCATGTTTTATTTTTATGAATTTCCACATTCATTACCTTTATCTAATGCTTTCTGTCATGATTATGATGATGATCCTTTGCTTATGTTATGATGATGATGCTTATGATCACCCATATCTCATATCTATTATTTATCCACTTACTGGGATTTTATCTCACCGATTATTTTAATGTATATCCTCAAGTGAATAGTTTTTCTAAGGAGAACATGAGGGCCAATAAGTATCTAGAGAAAAGGGAATTAAATTATGTTTATTATTTATTATATAAATGTTTTATATGGTTCTAATTTTCTCAAGACACTAAACCTTTGGATCCTGGTTGTGTAACACTTTTATGTTATTTTTTAAAATGATGTAATAATCATGTAAGAAAAGTAGGGTTGTTTTAGTTGGTATCATATAATGGTTTAGTTAATTTGGGAATTATGATTAGAGAACATTAGTGAAAACCATTAGTATGAGACTATGTATATAAAATCACCCAAGAATCTTTGTTTTATAAAATTTCTAAACATAGGGATCCCACAAGATATGATTTTAGAGTTAATTTCACAAAGTAATAAATTATTTATTCATGAATTTTTTTACTTATGTTTTGTTCAAACCTTTTTTTATTTTAAAAATTGGTGGGAACCGGGAGAAACCGGGATAATAATCCATGTAAGGGATAATACAGAAAATGACCAAATGACATCCCACAATCCTTGGGAGGTGGATTTTAAAATTTCATGATAATACTAACCCTTCTATATATGGATATGAACAATAACCTGAATAATAGGGAATTTCCTCATTTAACTAAGAAGGATAAACTAGTTATCAAGTATTTTATATGGAAACGACCATCGACGTTTAGTGTATATTATGATCCAATTGTCATGGAATAGTGGATCAACTCAATGGAGAAATTATTTTATTTGCTTCACCATTCAGAGAAAAAGAAGGTGACTTTGACCATATATAATTTAGATGGAGAGGTTGATCAATGTTGGGTACTAATTAAGAACTCCAATCCCAAGGATGAAATTTAAGAGATATGGTGGGAATAATTTAATAAATATTTCTTAACAATTATTTCCCTCAAACTCTATATGAATATAGAGAGAGAATTTATAGAGATGAAGCAACTGTAAGGTAAATTTTTCATGGATTAAAAATAAATTTTCACAAGGATTTCAAGGTATTCCATGGTTTTTGTTATCAATAATGATAGAAAAATAGATATATTTTTTAGTGGTTTAAAACCACACATTATAAAGGCTCTATAAATTCAAGAATTTGGGAGTTATTAAGAAGTTGTTTGATGTGGTCTCAAAGTGGAGATGGTGCTTGGAGAATCGTCCTATGGATATATAGATAAGAAAAAATGATGGATTTTCAAGTTGGGGTATCTAATGAAAAAGGTGGAAAGAAATATCAACCACTCATATGTCAAAAATGTGGGAAGAAGCATCATGGGAATTTCCTCAAAGGTATGGGGAAATGCTTCAAGTGTAAGCGAGAATGACACCGAGCTTATGAATGTCAAAGATGCATAATAAATTTCGACAATGTGGTGGATGGAGGGAGATAACCACATATGGTTCAATGCTTCAACTATAGAGAGAAAGGGAACTATATAATTCAGTGAACTAAACCTTGAGTCCTCAAGGGTAATCAGCATCAATAGTCACCAAATACAAAGGAACAATTGAAATCTTATGAAATCACTACTACTGAGGGGGATCTTGAAAATGATGTGGTGTTATGAATGTTGGTTATTTATTAAATAATAGAAAATATACAATTTGTTTCTAGTTTTACACATTCATTCATACCTTGCAAGTTTAGTAGAACAATTCAAACTCCACCTCAAAATATAGAGGTTGAGTTATCTGTTGGAACATAAAATGGGAAAACTATTGCATACAAAGTATATAACTCCTCCCTAATTAATTTTTATAGACTGAACCAACCATAAAATCATGTATTACATCCTTTGGTTGAGTTTGATGCTATATTGGGCATGGATTTTCTATCTTTATACAAATCCAAAATTAACTATTAGGAAAGAGATATCACTCTTTACATCCTGAGTCATCCTCCATTTTTTTATAAGTGTAAAGAGGATGATGAATCATATTCAGATCCATCATCTCAAGTGTGGATATTATTTCCCTATGAGAATGAATATCTAACTCAAATTATTGTGGCAAATGATAGAATCATGCTCGAAGACATTCACATTGTGACAAACTACTTTGATGTGTTACTCAAATAATTGTATATTCTTACTCCTAATTGAGAGGTAGAGTTATCAATTGAGATTATTCGTGGATCTCTACCAATATCAAATACCCCTTATAGAATGGCCAACATTGAGTTGGGGGAACAGAATAAATAGTTACAATAGAATCTAAACTAGGGTTTTATATGCTCGAGTGCATCACCATGGAGTGCACCAGTCCTCTTTATCAAGAATAAGGGTTGATAAATTCACCTATGTATTGATTATCTTGAGATCAACAAAATGAAGATAAAGAAAAAGTTTCCCATTCCCTGTATAGATTAATTTTTTGTTCAGCTACATGGGGACAAGTTTTTATCTAAGGTGGACCTTCAGTTGGGATATCACCAATTAAAAGTGAGCAAGTAAGATGTTCCCAATAATACTTTTCGAATGAGGTATGGATAATATGAGTTCATAGTAATTCATTTTATACTCACTAATGCTCTTGAAATATTAATGGACTTAATGAATAGAGTTTTTAGATATTACCTCATCATATTTTTGGTAGTCTTTATTAAAAATATTCTAAAATATTATAAGAGAAAGTTGTAACATGAGGAGTATTTAAATACTATGTTAAAGACTTTATGAAGGGATAAAATTTATGAAAAGTTCAGTAAATGTGAGTTCTGGAAGGAGGAAGTATCATTCACGGGGCATATTATCATTAGGAAAGGAATATTTGTGGACCCTTCTAATACAAATTCAATCGAATAGTGGCCCGGGCCAATATCATTCATAGAGATCCATAGTTTCCTAGTTCTAGATGGGTATTATTGACGATTTGTGAAGAACCTATCATGATTTACAAACCCAATTACCAAGGTGAATCAGAAGGGATAAAAAAATTCTGGACTAGAGAATGTGAAGAGTTATTCGAAGAGTTAAAAAGAGGCTTATCGCCACTCCAATACTCACACTTTCAAAAAATGGGGAACTTTTTTGGGTAAAAAATGAGGAGTCAAAGAAGGTATTAGGATGTGTAATGATGAAAAATGATAAATTGATATCATATTCTTTAATATAGTTGAAAATTCATGAGAAAAACTATCTGATTCATGATCTGGATTTGGAAGCTATGACTTTCGTGTTGAAAATCAGGTGGCATTATCTCTATGGGAAAAGTGTGAATACTGATAATATGAGCCTCAAATATATATTCATAGAGAATTATCTTAATATGTGCTAGTGAAGATAGTTAGAGCTTCTCAAGGATTATGAATTATAAATCTAGTACCGTCCTGGAAAATCGAATAACCTGGAAGATTCTCTAAGTAGAAAAGATCATGCAATATTATCAATGATGAGAATTGAGAAGGATCTAATATTCTTATATTTTCAATAAATAGGAATTGGGATCATTTAGGAATGAATGTCCTCAATACTTTCTCAAATGATTTATCAACCATCCATCATGAAGAAAATAAAGGATGCTTAAAGAAATGATATGGAAATTTAGAAGAATGTGGAAGATATCAGGAAGGGGAAATCCTTAGAGTTTATAATTGATTAGGAAGGAGTTTTAAGATTTGGGTCATAACTATGTGCACCATCGAATCCAGAGATAAAGAAATATCTTCTGAGTGATGAACATATCTCAACATTATTTATTCACCTAGGGAGCATAAATATGTATCTTGATATATAAGATAATTATTGGTGGGACAATATAAAGAAGGATATCACTGAATATATATCAAATTTCCTAGAATGTCAGCAAGTGAAGTATTAAAGGAAAAAGTAAAAGGAGATGATAAAACTATTACCCATACCAACATGTAAATAGGAAAACATCACCATGTACTTTTTCAATGTACTTATGAAGACATTGAGAGAAACAATTCTATATGGTTTGTTTTTATTAATCTTATAAAGACATCTCACTTTATCACAATACAATAGTACTTCTCACTATATTAACTTGTTTGGATATACATCAGAGAATTGGTAAGGCTCCATGAAGTACCACTATCGATTGTATCTAATATATATCTAAGATTCACCTAAATTTTCTGGAAAAGTCTCAAACATTCTATAAACACTGAGCTGAAATTCAGTATGGCTTATCATCCTCAAGATAATGTCTATTTGGAGCAGACTATTCAGACACTAGAAGACATGTTTATGAAATGTTCTACAGATTTAAAAGGAGGATAGGACCAAAATCTACCTCTGGTTGAGTTCTCTTACAACAAAAATTTACACAAGCATCCAAGTGGATCCATATGAATCCCTTTATGGGAAAATATGAAAACACTGGCATGTTGGGATGAATTTGGTGAATTTAAGCTTCTAGGACATGAAATGGTCAAAGAGATGGTGGAATAGGTGGAAACCATTCAGAAGCACATCAAGGTGGCCCAAATTCAACAGAAGAGATATGATTACAATCAACAATGGGACCTATATTTTTAGGTTGGATACATGGTATTCCTCCTCATATATACGTGGAAGAGGATCATAAGATTTAGAAATAAGGGAAAGCTAAGTCCTAGGTACATCGGCTCCTTTGAGATTGATCATTTTGGAGCTATGGAATATAAAATATCACTTCCACCAACCATATCTCAAGTACAATATGAATTCCACGTATCCCTCCTAAGTTAGTATATACCAGATCCCCCACATATACTAAATCCATAGGTGGTACAGTTGGAAAATGATCTCTCTTGTGAGTAGAAGCCAGTGAAGATCATAGACCATAGAGATAAAGTTCTATGCAACAAGACTACTCACCTGGTAAAGTTACTATAGTGAAACTATAAGTATAAATAGGAAACATGGAAACTAGAGGAAGATAAGAAGGATAAGTACCCATGTTTGTTTTCACTATAGTTTGTAAAAAGAAATTTCAAGGGAGAAATTTCATAAGGGGGAAGAATCTAACATCCCATAATTTTATAAATAGAAACTCCCTTTTTATAATTTGGAATAAATCACATAAAAGAACGTAGAGAACACAACAAAAACATTATTAATGAATAATTAATGAAATAATAGGTATTTTTAGAAGTTAAGGAACCAATACTGATGAAATTCTAACTTGGACCATAGAATAGTAATATAACCCTTAGGAATAATAATTTGTCTAATAGAATGGTAACCACACATATGAATGTATAAATAAAATTTAGACATCTTATAAATTAAAATATGATATAATTATATCATAATATAAGTAAATAAATATTTTTAAGGTGATAGATTAAGTGTTAGTTATTTTGTAAAACATAAATATTTATTTACAATTTTATAATTATTATAATGATTTAAAATAAAATTTATTTTCACAAAATAGATTCATAAATTAGTATTTTTGTGTATTACTATTATAATATAATTTTATGAGACCTTAACTAATTTTTCAAAGAATAATAAAATCAATTATAATTTTAAAATCTGAATTTTTTTAATAAATGATGATTTTAATTAAAAATAAAATTTAGAAAATTTTAGAAAATTACATTCATAAATGGAGTTCATTTTTTAATTCTTAAAGTTTAAAAGTTTTTAGGGTGATTTTTTTTTATTTTTCTAAAATACTTGAATTTTAGGTGAATAGTAAAATATGATAATTTACGATAAAAGTTAAATATATGGATTTTTGAGTCATTGTTGATGTAAGGATTATGTAAGCCAAAAATCTCGAAATATCCTTAATTATTTAAATATATTTATTGATAAGGTTTAAATTATTCATATTCTTGTGCCAATATAATAAACTAATGAATAAAATAATAAGAAAATACCCCTCTCCTCCCATATAAATACCACCCCTCACCACCTCTTCTCCTCACACATTTCATGCCTTGAAGCTTGTCCAAAATCTTACCAATAATCTTCCAAATCCACTATCCCATGTCCAAGATCCATTTGTCACATAAAAATACCAAACCCTTTTCCCTAAGTAGGTTCTCAAGGAGGATAAAACCAAGAGGTAAAATCTAATTTCTTTTTCTTTTAATTTATTTTCAATTTCATTTATGTTTTATCCTCTCATAACTTCCACTTATCCAAGTGGAATGAAAAATATATTATATTTTATATAATAGAATTTTATTATGTTAATGGATTAATTCATCTTCAAATCTCTTCTATTTTCTCTTTTATTCTAAAAATGAAATCATCATTCATGATGTATCGATTTACAGTCATTGTGGACGATGCATTTTCATTTTCCTTTATCTCCTTCAAGGATGGTCTTAAAACATTTATAATGATTTATAAAGATTTTAAAATTTATTTTATAACCTTTTTAGGTTATGGAACTGACTTATATATATAATATTAAATAATAAAACAAAACGATTTCATTGTGATCGAAAAACCACAAAATTAATCTAAACAACTATCATTAACATTTTATCTAATGAATCATCCTCATATATTAAAAAAATAGTATATAATACCAATTAAACTTTTCTAAGTTCATTAAAAACATATAATATCAATTCTAGATAATTATCCCCATTTTACACGATCTTCCATACATGTATATAAGTGAACTGATCATGAAAACTAAGAAAACGAACACTCCTAAATAATGAAATTGAACTCTATAACACATAATAATGGCCATAAATGAACTTAATAAAATTTTAATGAATATAATACATTAATAATAGGTTATTTATTTATTAATTAATGAATATAATTTTATTATCTAGGATATGAAGGTGAAGATTCCATTCGGGCATAAGGTAAGGGGATTCTTGAACCCAATTTTCTTTCTTTGGGTTATTCCCCTTTCATGCCAAACTTAAGTATGTATGTTATTTTAATATTCCGAAAATATAATTTATTTTTCCTACCATTTTCTATTATAGGATATACATTCTTCAAATATGGTTTTATGTTAAGTGGAATGATTTTTCCAAAAGAACTATTCTTTATAAAAACACATATTTTACTTCACTTGAGATTGTTTCTTATTCACTCATGATTAATGATTATTACACAAAGTATGTTGTTACCTTTTTATTTGGGGAACCCTGATGTTTATTTATGAAAGTATAATTTAGTAAATTTTTATGAAACTCATTTCCTTTCGATTGGTTAATTTTTGGCGATGATTATTATATGTTCTATGTGGAATGCATGATTATGTAAATGTTATGATGTGATGGGTGTTCCTAAAATTATATAGTGCTCCAATAAATAGGTAATGTTATGTATCTCATTAGATAATGTGAAATATTCATGAACATGATTTTATATTTTTTCACAATTACGATTTTATGATTATTCACATATGTTATGTGTGAACATGATGCTAGCTTTGTTTGCAACTTTGTGTGGTAGTTCACCACTAAGACATTATATTTCATTTTTATGAATTACCACATTCTTTCCCTTAATCTAATGATTCATCTCATGATTATGATTATGATAATTTTCTTATTTTATTATGATGATTTTTTTTGCTCACCCATGTTTCATATCTCTTATTCATCCTCTTATTGGGATTTTAGATCACCCCTTCTTTTAATGTATATCATCAGGTGAGTACTTGTACTAAGGAGAACATGAGGTCCAATAAGAAGATATAGAACAAGGAATTAAATAATTTTTATACATTATTATGAAAATGGTTTGTATGGTTCTAATTTTCCCAAGACACTAAACCTTTTGATCCTAGTTGTGTAACACTTTTATGGTGTTTTATAAAATGATATAATAATCATGGAAGAAAAGTTGGGTGACTTTTGTATCTCTTCATATATTTTACTTATAAGAATATATAGAAAGTTTCATATTTGGGAATTATATCTTATTTTATACTCAATGTTTCTTAATAAGGGTGTAGTATTAGATTTTTTCCCCTTTTTTATCTTCGACCTACATAATTTATGTATATAGATTACAACATCAGTCTTATTTATATTATTTATCTTATTTATAACATTTTTAATTTTTATAGATCTTAGTATTTAAGATCCCTCAAATTTCTCATATAGACTTGGATATTTCCTTCTTTATTCTAATGATATTTGGAAACTTAGTATCCTTCTCTTCTTAAATTTATTTCACAAAATTCACTTCATAAAATTGAACCCAATTATACATATGTATTATGATTTTTTTCAGTCTCATTTGTTCCTTCTATTATGGAACAAAGTGTCATGAATATTCTTCTTTCATTATTACTATAATTCTGATAAATAATATCATGATATTTGAATTTTAAATCCTAAAAAACCATCATCAAATTTAGAACTCACTCATACATGAGCTACATGTATGTGGTTTCCTTGTATGTAGTCACTCTTACATCGAGCTCGATCTCCATACATTATCCAACCTTACATGGATCTTAGTTCATGAATCCTCTTATATTGATTCCTCAAATTTTGGTTACGAACCTTTCATGGTTCATAAATCTTACTAACTCTCTATTATTTGAGTGTCAACTTATTCCAATTCATAGTGGCTCAAATTTTCATCTTTACATTCACAGTTATTTTTCATTCATGATCTTTAGATAATGAAAAAATCCATGATCAATTTCCAGGTACATCAATCTAATTTTTCTAGTGTACTCATAGTATATGCAAGCTTCATAAAAAACAAATTCCTCCTCAAATTCAAACTCATGTAACTACATTATTCCACTTTCACAGTAGCCAATATATATATGAGTTTTTAATCTCATGATACATCACATAAATGAACTCCTTATATTCTCAACAGGATTCCAAATGAATCATGGGATCACAACTCAAGATTTTATTCTTCTTTAATGGTGGAACATGACTTGGTGATTAATAGTTGGTCATGTGTTTAATCATGCAAGGAATAAAAATGAATACAAATTGTCATTTCATCCCGATATAGTTCGACTTTTTATTTATGAATCATAGCAGTCTTTTGATTCCCACATTGTAAATTCCATGGGGATGGTGCTTCTTTATAAACCCAGATACTTCATAGTGGCTTGTTAAAATCCCTTAATGCATGCACTAATTTAATTCATCTATCGTGCCACCTTGAACGGTAGTTTCCAGACTCCTTGCTCCTACACCACCCCATATAGGTGCTCTACCTCTGGTATGACACCTCTAATGCTGCTTGAGGCTACCTCACCTTTCACTTTGGTTGGATATCTCTATGAGATGTCCTGGCTACTTCGGAACTTGGATAGCCTGAAGTTGGCCACATTTTTTTATGTAAAATAAATATATACCTTTGTCAAGATATTGATAAAATATCACTCATACATAGGCCAGTGAATTGAGATGATTAATACTCAGATTCAATAATGAATCATATACATATCAATCTTGGAAAAAATGGTGAGAAACAACCTTGTAATACCAAAACTATGACAACCCAGATATAATTATATCATAATTAAATTATTTATAGACAATATTACATTGTATATAATACCACAAACTTTTAGGTTTGGATACTTAAATAATTAAAGTTATTTTATTTATTAACTAATTGAAATTTTTTTCCCGCTACATTAGGGACTACTTAATCAATAATAAGTCTTCAATATATCCCATTAATTCTCCAAAAAAAATATTCTTCTAGAAATATCTTGTGTAACACTTTTCTTTATAATCTGTAGAAATGTAAAAATAATAAAGGTAAGTAAAATCCTATACCAGAAGATATTTTATAATAAAAAAAGGTATGGATAATATGTAAGAAATAAATGATAATCAAATAATTCCATATAACTGGTCAAAAGATCTTGAAACAAATCCATGGATGATATAACAATATAAATAATCACATGGATATTAATAACTAGTTTCATAGTGTTAAAATGTATAATTTTATACTTATCAAGGCCTTGTTATAATAAATTAAATATTTTCATGGCCTCATTCCAATACGTCTACTTTTTTTCAATACCATAGTTAAGATATCTAAATAAATAGGCACACATGCACCAAATACTTAGAATAGTTTTTCTCATGAGACCTACTAATGCATCAAGGGGATATTATAGGCCCCACCAAACACTAATTAAGTCCAATTAATTCATAATATGAAGTAATTAATAAACAATACATAACATTACTAACATTACCTATTAATCAATAAAAATATATATTTAAATGAAAAGTATACTGATTGTCAATATTTTCCCAATCAATAAAAGTTATAACTCTCTATATACTCATCCCTCAAACCAACACTGCATAGATTAATGGTTATATGGTTATGTAAATAATTTTAAAAGTCAATAAATATCATTATATGATCATTATCCATCAAGACAAATAATGTTAATGGTTAAACAATAAATATCTTAATGTTATATAAGAAAACTCATACATAATCATGAATAAGTAATCAATAGGTATCCATATAGAAATCGTATATATATGAATTATAAATATTTCCAAAATTAATGTAAAAATTTTGGATGAATAAGTGAATATATAACAATAATAATAATCCAAATGTAAGGAAAAGTTCCCTTATCAAAGGAATTATAACAAGGTAGTAGTGAGGAATACTTTTATAGTGTAAGGATACAAATAGGAAATGATCCTTAAAAAATATTTTATGAGGATGAAATTTAAATACATATTAATGGAAGTAGAAATACTATTTTATAAAACCATAGGGTAAAATAATTAAACTTATAATAATGGGGTTCAAGCATAATCATTATAACTTGTAGGGAAATAATGAGATATGAAAAATTCTTAAAAACATATTATTTTGAAGGAAGAATAATTATAAAAATATTTTTTAATAAATAAATATAAATAATAAGAAAAAAAAAGATGAAATAAATCATAATAAAATCATATTATATAACAGACCCAACTTATAATAATAAAGTTAAAAAATAATAATCATAACTCGGTGAATGAAAATTGAGTTAACAAAAACCCTTACATCGTCGTTATCTTTAAAATTGGAAACAAATGAAAGATAAAATGTAATATGGATTTGTAAATACATTAATTTAATAAAAAATATTATATAAAATAAATCATTTTCCAATATATACACTAGAAAAGTAAATAAGTGGTGAATATGAATCGTATCTCAGTGAAGAGAAATTGAGATGCAAAAACCCTTACCTTAAATCCTAATTCCCTATACCCATGTGCCTAACATCATGAAAAATAAATTTAATTTTATTAAAAACTTTATTAAGAACATTATTATTCTATATTTAATTTTATAAGAACTATTTAATATTATTTTTTATTCATTTATTAAATAGTTTTCACTTATGTTGATTACATGATGTGGTTCGTTCAATTCCTCTGAAACTTCCTTGGAATAATGGCCATGGTCAAATGTGTTGAAAAATAGATTCATTATATCAAAAAAAATTATTATTATTCCATTAGAAAAAAATTGGTACATTTTTATTGGTTTTCCCAAAATGTACTCAAATTAAGTTAGGTACCTCAATATGTTAATTTTAGGCGGTTAGATTTACTACGATCATTTATTGTTAATATCACATATAAAATTTAAAATATTATATTTAAAAAGATTAATTTTGTTATAAATATCATTTTTATATATTAAATAAATTTCTAAATTCATTCATGTTAGGTGGTAATGGAAAATGAAATATGTCGTTCTTTGGATGTGGTAGTTTGCATGTACACACAGATGACGCTCTCATTTTCCATAGAACAGGGGGCGGTAGAAAATAAAATAATTTATCATTATAAAATATTAATATTGTTATAAATGTAATATTTTTAATTAAATAACACTTTTTAACTATCCATTAGAAGAGGTTATGAAAAATATAATGTGTCATTCATGGTGGCAGCAGTCGACATGTACGCATAATGACTTCTTCATTTTTCAAATGGTTTTCATGGAAGGTATAAAAGTTATATTACATTATTATAATAAAATTAAGAATATTAATAATACCATGTTTATCATAATTTCAGGGATAAATAATATTTTAGGTATTAGAAGAAGAAATAATTAAGAGATCTTAATAGAGATTATTATCTCTTCCTTTGGATATTCTCCCATGGGTAATAACTTAAAGATCCTCAGCTTGGTATTTTGGAAATAATAAGTCTTATAAGACATGGGGATAGGTTTTAGGGTTGATATTAGGGTATATTTTTGGTTAATATAATTATTTTATTTGGTGGATAAATGTGGTGGAAGTGATCTCATTCTACAAGTGAAGAAAATTTAATTTTCGTAAATATAAATTTTTTTTCAATGATAGAATATAACTATTCAAGGGTCAATCTATTAAACATTGGTAAATTTTTAATTTTATTATTATAAAAGGTATATAAAACCTCAAAAATTAATTTTCACACAAGTTTTAAACATTTTTCAAGTCTTTTACCACTATATTTTATTCATTTTACCATTTTAGTTTTTACCTAGGTAACTAGTTTTTACCTAGGTTACTAGTTTTTACCCAAGTAATTTATATTTTATTAAAAAATAAAAGGTAATCCATATTACCAAATTTTTATGTTATAAACCTAAATTTAATCTCTATATAATCTAATTCAATTTCTAAATAATTAAAATTAAACTTTTAAATTCTAAAATTTAATATATATAGAAAACTACTTTGTAGAAAAATGCTATTTTTATCTTAAAGTGTTATTAATCTTATTTAGTTTTGATTAAAAATTTAATTAGTGTTATTATATTTATATGTTTTTGTAAAAATAATGTCAAAGCCTTTATATAAAATAAATAATTTTAATTTATTAGATAAAAAATTAAATAACATTAATAAAATAATTTATTGAAAATAACTCTTTCACCATTATCATGGTCAATAACTTTAATCTTAGTAATCAAAATTTTTGCCTAAAAATGAAATTTTAATTATTAAATAAAATTAAAATTATGGTCTAAAATTTGAAATCCATTTTTTTATATTTAATTTTAATTACTGATGAAAACTAATTTTTAATATTAGGGAATAAATAGGGTTTTTTAAGTAAAAAATTACTGATTTTTTCAAAATGTTAAACATGTGTATTATAAATTAAAAATTTTATTTTTAAAATATATTTTTTTACTTATTAAATATATATTTTATAGATTAAAAAGTTTTTATAAACTTATAGGTCATTCTTAGAGTCATAAAATTTACAGTTTTGTTAAAAAATGTATTTTTCTCTATTCACCTAAAAATCAACTATTTCAAAAAAGTCCCAAAATTTTATATTAAGATAACATTTTTATTTTAAACCTAAAATGAGGTTAATTTTTTAAAATTTAAATTCTAAAATTTAGGAAATTAACTTTTAAATAAAAATATAAAAATATAATAAAAATTATTTTGATAGAAAAATAACTTTTTTAAAATATTAACTATTCTCTTTCCTATTTCATATAAATAAATAATTAATTTGGTTTTAATATATTATCCATATAAAAAATATATTTTATTCATAATATATTATGTTTCTTAAAATAAAGTGTATAAAAATCCAATTTTACAAAAAAAATACATTTTTAGCATAAAATGTTCTTATGGGTTATTTAGCTATAATAATTAAATTTAATCAAATAATTAGTATTAATAGTGACCTTTATATATATATATATATGGTAATTTGGTTATCTCTATTTATACACTCATATGAAATATTTACATTTTAATGGTTATGTATAATTTTTTGGTTCACTATGGTTCGGTGTTATGTATGAAGTAAGCTTTTGAAAACATTAGGTTTTACATGAAAATATAATTTAAAATATTAGGGTGTTATATACCCCCCCCCCCCACCTAAACAAATTACATACTATCAATTTTAATTTTTACTTACTAATAAAATAACTGAGGTTATCTATAAGATAAGCATGAAAGAGGATAAAATTTATACTAAGATTCCAACCACACTATCTTAGGTAAAGACTAGGAAAGATTTATTTTAACTCTTAATAAAACTATGAATTGATTTTAATTTTTCACAAAAAAATAAGAAAAATATGCTTCCTTAATTAGTTGATATGACATAGTAGTTTCTAGATACATGCCTTTCGCAACTTCATTTTCAATATCTTGACTCCAACTAAATACTAAATCCAATATGGTTATTATAATATCCCATAAAATCATAATTAATGATCACAAGGATATGAAAACTCAATAATATAATGTATTATCCTATAAAAACTTCATTTCAATGAATAACAATTTCAGTTCAACTATGATATAATTGGATCGACCCATAACTCCTTTAATTTAACCAAGGTTGTCAACGATTAGTTTCCTATTAGGTTATTTAAAATAAATATATACAAATCCATCATAATGGTTTGTAAATAGCATGTGAATTTCCAAAGAATGTCCCTCAAGAGTGTCAATCCCAGTGTGTAGTCTTAATCCCACTCATTATGCACCAATTAAATATTGAGTCGATACTCAACCAGCATTTTTCTAAGTGATTACCCCTAGGTGAATTTCTTCCATAGTAGCATCCACTTTCCAGTATAGAAACATGAATTTAATTTCTTGAAGAAACACATAATCTATGATTTAACATAATTTTAGGATTTTTTTCCAAGAAATAGACTTATTCTTAAGGTTTTTACTAAATTTCCCAATTTCTAATTGTAAAAACCCAGTTTTTTGGATCATGTATGGATCCTTTAAATTTTTGTATAACTATTTATTTTGGACCAATTTTGGATTCCTAATGAGTTCAAAAAGGTCTTAGAGGTGTCAGGGGGTTGTTCAGAGCTAGAAACCCATCTTTTTTGGTGAATTTTTCATAGCGCCCAGTTAGTGTAAATTGTGTAGGTTGGGTACATGGTGAGATCTAAACATATAGATGGTATTCAATTTCAATAAGATCCATTTTACATGGTTGGAACATAGTTTCTAAGACTTTTCAGCATAACCATGCAAGTGACCCTCTTATTCTAGGTACACATGTATGGTTTGTGCACAGTTTGGGAAATCATGTGGCCAAACTATACATAGGCTAAATTTTGGGTAATTTTACCATTTCCCCCTTAATGATTTAATTAACTCAACCCTTCTTACTTAATCCAATTCTAGCATACAGAACCACCTTCTCTCTAATTTGTTAATCTCTCTTCAAGCCTAATCTAGGGATTGAGAGATCTCCTTCATATGGGGTCTGATCAAGCTCCTATTTTTCATGTTTAATGTACATCGGTAAGTACTAGATTCTTATTTAGTCATTATTAATTTCTATTCCTCTCAATTAAGTTATCGAGGTGTATTATTATATACCTTTTTTCATATCTACTCTGATCAAGTAAGAATTAGAGTTCGATACTAAATGAGGAGAGTCATGTGAGTATGAGGTAGGTGGTCTATAACTCAGTCCTCAATTTTTATCATTTTATAAATTGCAGTGTCTTCATGCCGATTTAATCATGTGTCATTTTTTGAATTTATATGACTTTATTATTTTTATTAAAACCATATTCTGATACTCTTTCCATATATGTGATTTATTATTAGTGGTTACATCCACAACACTGACCACCCCATATAGGTTGTTATGCCATATTTGGGGTTTTAGTGTTTTGGTGCTTTGAACCACCATTAAGGTGGGACTTAAGATTGACCATCCTAATGGTAATCCTTCCATTAATAAATGGATATTTAATTGTTTAATTTTTAATTGATGGATGGTTTGGACCATGTTGTTTCCACTTAACCCACCTAAGGTAAGTTCTTGTACTTGTTTAATAAATTTTAAATTGTATATTGGAAAGTATATGGTATAAATATTATTTGGCCTAATTAATGAAATATAAAGGTTGGTAACATGTCGTTGAACCCCATTCCAATCATGGTGGAAGGTATTGGAATGAACCAAGTTAAATGAGCATGACTTAAATGAATAAATTTGACGGTTTCATTCTCCTTGCATTTTCCACATTAATGAAAGGCAAGGATTGAACCTCTTGAACATATTAAATGGAATGACCTTCACATGGACTAACTTATTAAATGAATTAAATGTAAAGTTACTAATTGTATTTGGACCTTGAAATCATTATAGGAAGGTCCTGACTTGAGTTTTCCCTTGGATTCCTAAGGGAATTCCGTAAGCACTCAGAGATGTCATTTTGATTCAAGGATGTTAGTTACCTTGGTTGAGACCCACATTATAACTTGATTCTAATCTATCATTGGATGCCTAGTATGATATATTAAGATCCTTTGTTTATCATTTAAGGATGCCCTAGATACACTACTTGGTTCGAGCATGGCTTCTATGGATATTAGGTTCCCTGGTTACATCCTTGGGCCTAGCTATATCTTATCCCATTTTACCTTGGATTAATTCCTTAGACTCAGTTAGATCATACTATTGTGGAATTCAATAGATGAGTATTCTTGGATTACACCCTTACCCCTTATCTAGGATGCAGTAATTACTGAGTTGGCATCCATTGTGGTCTAGGTTTCCTTGGTTATTACCTTGGAACCCATTTATATTATTATCATCATGGTTTCCTTGTTTGAATCCTCATAACCCTTTTATTAATAATTAAATTACAGGTTTCCTTGTTTCATCATGGAACCTTCATTATTTATATCATGGGGAGAGGTCAATGTTGGTTATGCCTCACATAACTTAAGTATATAAATTGGAACTTAATTAATTCATGAACTGGTAACATGTTCAAACACCAGCCAAGGGATGAAGCTGGTACTTGAGTGTTTATGTTACTATACTAATTTACTTTTATATAGGCATTCATGAACACCATTCAGTTTATATTACACTTATAGGATGTTATTGACATCATTAGTGGTGTCCTATTAAGATTTATCTCACACCCTATCTGGGTCGTCATTTGGTACCCGGAAAAACACTATATATGTAGGTGTTGACAAAGGGAAGCATAGGGCTTCATATTCCTGGTTTCTTGTTGTTTTAGGATGGAGCTATTAGCATATGATCTAGATTGAGCTCAGGATTCTTGGGATAGATTTTACATTCCTTTTTCTATTTTATATATAAATCTTGTATGTTGCATGTGTACCTATTTTCAAAGATTTCTAGTGACATTAAATATATCATCATCAGTAGTAGTATGTTATTCCAGTTATTTTAGTTATTATTAATCTTTTTTCTTTTCATTATGTATTCTGTTTTCTTATATTTCTTTTGTTATTTATTTATTAAACTGTACTTATATGTTATATACTATGATTCCCTCTAGTAATAAGGGCATAGTCTCCCTAACGAAACACCCTAGGCCCTCGCATCTAGTCGATAGCCCCTGGAATTCAGGGAGATGCGCTTGAGGCCATGTGGCTCATCGGGCTCAGGGCACCTCCTTAGTGGAATCCAGGTCTAGGATGTCACAAAGTGGTTTCAAAGGTGTTTCATTTCTTACTTTACTATTTTGAGATAATATATTAGAGATTATTGATTCTTGGGACTTGGTCATAAGTTGTGCATGGGCATCATGAACCCATGTTCGGGCTAATTTCCGAGTTTACTGAATAATAATTTTTGTTCTTTTTCCTGTTGTAGTTAATATCATTGCACCATTGGGTTACTCACATGTTATGTGGTGTTATTGATTATTATTCTATATAATATTCAATTTTATACTTAGCCCGATGATATGAGGGTGGGGATCATTATTACATGTATTATATAGGCACCTAGAATTCACATGTCATGCATATCACCATGCCATATAGGTGTATTTCATTGATTTTCATTTCTTGATATTCATGTGATTGTTGAGTGAGCCTTACTTTGAATTTGTGCTTGTGTGGTTATTTAGGATATGATTGAGTGATTTCTTATTTAAATTCATGTGGTGTTATGGTCCCTTGAGGGTTGGAATGAGTATTTTACCAAATCAATCCTTTAATTATAAATTCAAATGGGTGTTAATCTCAGTGATAAGGATTATAGACCCTAATTCACTAGGATGGACAACTCTTTTTAAATGAATCTTGGTATATGAAAATAAGAAAATGAAACTTGAAAGTGAAACATCACTTTTAAAAATAAATGGTTGCATGTCCTTATCCCGCCTTGTCATGTTTAGGAAAGTTAAAAGAGTGAACCTAGAAATTAGATATGAAATGAGTGAAATGGTTTCTAGACAATGATGAGGCAAGGTACTATTGACCCTTCATCTACTGGAACTTGTGTAATTAATACTTGATCACTTATTGATACCTATCCTTCTAAGAGGGTAGTTTGGATAGTATATCACGGGTAGTAGGCCTTTTTCTTATGTTCATCTTCTATTGTCATTGTTATATATCTACTTAAATCTTGTTCTGATTCCTGTTATTGGTATTATTAGACCAATTTTTCCATGATGTCATTGTGTCATGTGCCAGGAGGGTGGTGATGACCATGCTTTAGACGTGGTGGACCCCAATCCTTTAATATTACCTCTAGGATTACCACTTGAGGCATCACCTATTATACCTAAATTGGGAACCAATTCTCAGGTTTGTGATAGTTTCATATGTCTGATGCAGTCTATGACTGGTACTCTATAAGATGTACCTATGGTGGCTAATTTTTCCAATGAGTACCAGCAGTAGCATCCTCCTACCTTATTAGGATATGGAGGCCCATAAGCTACTGAGTCTTGGATAGAGGCCAACTTGTCTATATTTGAGCATCTAGAGATGCCTCCAGAGTGGAGGGTCAATTTTACTGTATACATGCTTTAGGATTTGGCCAAGTGTTGGTGGGAAGTCATTACCCAAGTTGGTCTCCATCAGGACATGGTATGGGAAAAAATCTAGACTATATTCAATCATCAGTTCTTTCCTCAGACTCTAAGAGCTGATAGATCCAGAGAGTTCATGAATCTTGAGCATAGTTCTATGTCAGCTATGGATTATTCATCATTTTTCACTAAGTTATAGTGATTTACACCACTTTTAGTCGATCATGAGCTTCTTCATGCTAGACGCTTTGAGGATGGGCTCGTTAAGCCATCCGTACTCAGGTGAACATTTTTTCCCTACCTACTTTCTATGAAATAGTAAATAAATATCTTATTAATGGGTTAAACTTGAGGTATGAAAATGGTAATGGACATATAGGACTAGTTTTTCATTCGGCCAGTAGTTCTTCTAGTAGTAGAAAGAAATATCTCGAGGTTTTTTGTCAGGTTAGTGGCAGACAAAGTACTCATGATGGTAGCCTGATGGTGTGTCACCAATGTGGATGATAGGGTCATATGAATCCTTAGTGTGATAAAGACCCTCTAGATGTTATGATTGCGGCCATATGGGGAACTTTCATATATTCGTTCAAACCTTCCATCAGCTTCTAGTGAAAGAGGTTCTGCACCAGCTCCACCTTCAGGAGTTAGATCTTTTATGTTGCATCAGGCGAGGAGTTATAGTAGAATTGGAAGGAATATCCTAAGAGGAGGTCATGGTCATGGTAGATTAACCCCTGGTCATCATCAATGTCAGTAAAGCAGTTTTGATTGTGGTTGTCCAGTTGTCATATAGGGTTATGGATCAGGCCAGTTGCATGAATTACAACTGATACCCTAGGATATGTTCGTGAAACTATCTACTGTACAAGGTACTATTCTATTAGAATCTCCTATAGTATCTTATTTATTTGATATAGGTGTTTCCTACTCTTTCATATCTTTATCTTTCATGGGAATCCATGGGTAGGAAATACAGTATTATTGTGGTGTAATGACCCTAGATACACCGTTGGAAGTATTCTTGGAGGGAATACACTAGTGTAGGGACTGTACCCTTGAGGAAGGTAGTTACCCTTTCTTATGGTACCTCTTTGTTCTCAAGATGATGGGCTTTGATTTCATTCTCAGGATGGATTGGTTAGTTCTGTGTCACACCTTTATAGAACTTTATCATTGTAGGGTGTCATTTATATCCCTAAAGGGAAACAATTATATACATAAGGGTGAGTGGTATATCCAAGTTAGTAAATCTAGACTAAAGCATCATGTGATAGGTGGAGTAACTGTACAGATTTCCAATCTCTTCATAGAGAATCAGGGTTTATACTTGGCTGAATTCTCTCCAGTTGTAGAGAGATTCAGGGACATCCTTCTAGATGATTTTTTTGGATTACCGTCTAAGAGAGAGGTAGAGTTTATAATTGAGCTCAATCTAGGAGATGATTTAGTCTTCATTCCTCCATAGAAGATGTAACCTACTAAGCTCTAAGAGCTCAAGTGACAGTTAGATCACTTAGAGGAAAAATGTTTTGTACCAAATAGAACTTCCTCTTAGGGATCGCCTATGATTTTCACCAAAAAGGTGGATGGGAACGTTCTTATATGCATGTATTATAGTTAGTTGAACTAGATTGTGATTAAGAACTAGTATCCACTACCTTTAATAGATGATATCTTTGACCATATTTGAGGAACTATGGTTTTCTTTAAGATTGTCCTAATATTAGTTTATCATCAGGTGTGACTCAATCCATAAAACATACCTTGTATGGATTCCCATAGTAGGTATGGTCTATATTATTACCTCTTTATGTTGTTCGGTCTTATGATTGTGCCCACCATTTTCATGGATTCGATGAATAGGGTGTTCAACCCCCATCTAGATTCTTTTTCTTGTAGTCTTTGTGGATTACATCTTGGTGTATTCTCATACTCGTATAGACCATTCTAAGTACCTTGAGATCATCCTGAGAACACTGATAGGGCATCATATTTATGTCAATATTTCTAAATTACACTACTAGATCAAAAAAATCACTTCTTAGGTCATATGATCACATAATCAGGAGTCTATGATAACCCATATAAGGTTAGTGTTGTGGTTTTCTAGGAGCATCCCAAAAACATGTTCGATATACAGAGATTCTTGGGGATGGATAAATATTAAAAGAAGTTTGTAAAAGACTTATCACACCTTAATTCACCTCTTATTGGACTTAAAAATAAGGGTGTTAAGTTCCTATGGTTAGAAGTGTGTGATAAATCCTTTCAGTATATGAAAGGGAGGCTTGTCTAGGCACCAATAATGATTCTTACAAAGCCTGGCAGAGGTTATACTATCTTATGTGATTCCACGGGTATCAAACTAGGAGTAGTGATAATGTGGGAGGATAGATTCAATGCATACAGATCTCATTAGTTGAGGCTTCATGAGAGAAATTACCCGATGAATGACCTTGATCTACCAACAGTTGTCCATGCCTTACATTGTTGGAGACACTATCTATTGGTTGAGTGCTTTTTTGTTTATAAAAACAACAAGATCCTCAAATATATTTTTTTCATGGTGTGAATCTAATATTAGATAGTGAATATGGGTCAAATATCTTTAGTACTTTGATTTAGATCTTTCCTATATTCCTGGAAAGGGCAATGTAGTCACTGATGCACTGAGTTAGAAAACATAGGCACAGTTCGTACGGGAAGCTAGTGATGAATGGAAATTTATGGACTTATTTAATGATCTATATCTGGAGTTTCAGTAATGTCATGAGCAGTCTTACCTCTCAGCCTTGAGAGTTACCTCTTCCCTCATTAAGATGGTGAATAGTAGGAAATTTTTAGATCATAAGGTCTTGGTTCTCTATGAGAGTATTTTCAGGAGATGACCCACATCCAGATTGGTCTATGGATAGAGACAACATCCTACGTGTACATGGATGTGTCTAGGTTCCTACAGATATGAGAGAGGAGTTTTTGTGGGAGTCTCACTCTTCTCAGTGGTTAGTTCTTCCATACATCTCCAAAATGTATTGAGACATGTGACACCATTATTAGTGGTTTGGGATAAAACGTCATATAGTAGTCTTTATCACTAGGTATTATACCTATTAGCAGGTTAAGGTAGAGCATCAGAGACTTGTATACTTTTTACAACCTCTTACAGTCCCAGAATGGAAATGGGGAGATATTTCTAGGGATTTTGTAGTCATATTACCAAGGTCATTGAGGGATAGCGACGTAGTATGGGTAGTTTTTGATTGAATAACAAAATCATCCCACTTCATTCCTATCTGGGAGGCTTTCCCATTTGATGAGCTACGAATACTCTATGTCTGTGAGATCATACAAATACATGGGGTCCTTTGTTCTATTATTTTAGATAGGGATGCTCATTTCACATCACGGTTATGGTATGGGTTTCAAAAAGCTATGGTTACATGCTGAGAACGTCTTTTCACCATCAGACCAATGGATAGTCGAAAAGGGTGATATAGGATATAAAGAACATTCACTTAGCATTTTTCCTTGATTTAGACGGTTCTTGGGAGAAGCATATCTCTCTAATATATTTCACCTGTAATAATAGCTTTCATGTGACAATTCATACGACTCATTTTGAGGCCGTATATGGTAGGTCATATTGTTCACCCTTATGCTAGATAGAGATAGGTTAGGAATACCGACTAGGTCCTCATCTTTTATAGGAGACTTCAGAGTAGGTTCAGAAGATTTGGAAGTATATTTATACTACTCAGTCTAGAGAGAAATCATATGTCAATTTCTACTGACGACCTCTGGAGTTCAAGGTTGTGGATCATGTTTTCCTATGGGTATTGCTTGTGCAGGGGCATAGATGGATACAGAAGTAAGGGAAGCTATCACATCATTTTGTAGGGTTGTTTGAAATTCAATAGAGAGTTGGTCCAGTAGAATATTGGTTTTTACTACCTCAGAGGTGTCATTCCATGCACAAAGTCTTCCTTGTTTCACATCTTTTATATTATTTTTCTGACCCATATCACACTCTTGATCCCAAGGAAGTTGAACTTTATTTTTTATTATTCTTTTAAGAAGTATCATATACACATCATTGACTGGAGCACAAAGTCTCTCTAAGGATGGTTTGTTCCTCTACTATGGTTTTGATGGTAACACGGTCATGTATAGGATGATACATGGGATTGGGATGTTGATGTACATGCTTAGTGGCTAGAGTCATTATCTGATAGTGCTTTACTTCCCCTAGAAAGTGAACTCAGGGAAGAGTTCTATTAAGGGGGGAAGACTTTAAGAACCCAGTTTTTGGATCAAGTATGGATCCTTTAAATTTTGGTTTAACTCTTTATTTTGGATCTATTTTAGATTCCTAATGAGTTCAAAAAAGTATCAAGGGTATTTGGGGATTGTTCGAAGCCCATAACCCATCTTTTTGGGAGAATTTGGCATATCGTAGGGTTAGTGTAAACTATGTGGGTAGGGCACATTGTTAGATGTAACTATGCGGATGGTCTGTACTTTTAGGTAGATCCATTTTGCATGGTTGGTATATAGTTTCTTAGACCGTGTGGCCTATCTGTGTGAGTTCCCCTCTTCTTCCAGTCACCCATACATGGTTGGTGCATGATTTGGAAAACAGTGGGGCCAAACCATACACCAGTTAAATTTTGGGCAATTTTACCATTTTTCCTTAATGATCTAATTAACTCGACCATTATTCCCTATTCCGATTCCGATATACAAAACCTCTTTATCTTATATTTTTTTATCCCTATTCAAGCCTAATCTAAGGATTGATAGATCTCCTTCATCTGGGTCCGATCAAGATTCCTTTTGTCATGTTGGATGCACATAGATAAGTACTTGATTCATTTTTAACTGTTATTCATTTATAATTCTTTTAATTAAGTTATCGAGGTGTAGGCTTATATTTTTTCAGATTTACTCTAATCTAGTTCACATTAGATGTTGATACTTGATTATGAGATTCATGTGAATATGACGTAGGAGGTCTATAACTCATTCCACAATTTCATTCATTTTATAAATTTTCGTTTCATCACACTGACTTCATCGATCATAGTTTGTTGAATTTATATACCTTTCTTATAGTCATTAGAAATATTTTGAGACTTTTTCAATATATGTGATTTATTTTTGGTGGTTAAATCCACAATGTCGATCACCCTATATAGAGTGTTATTCCATATTTGGGATTTTAGTGTTATGGCATGTTGAGCCACTGTTCAGGCGTGCCTTAATCTTGACCATCCTAATGGTAAGCCTTCCATTAAAAAATGGATATTGAATTTTTGAATTTTAATTTGATGAATGGTTTAGACCATGATGTTTTCACTTAACCCACCTAAGGTAAGTTCTTTTACTTGTTTAATAAATGTTAAATTGTAGTTTCGTAAGTTTATGGTATAAATATGACTTGGCCTAATTAATAAAATATAAACATTGGTATCATGACATAGAACCCCTTGGAACTCATGGTGGAAAGTATTGGAATAAACCATGTTAAATTAGCATGACTTAAATGAACTAATGAGACAGTTTCATGCTCTTTGGCCTTGACACACTAATGATGGGAAAGGCTTTAACCTCTTGAACTTATTAAATAGAATGAACTTAACATGGCCTAACTTATTAAATAAATTAAACATAAGGTTCCTAGTTTTATGTGGACATTGAAATCATTATAGGAAGGTAATGACTTGAGTTAACCCTTATATTCCTAAGGTAATTCCATAAGCACTCAAGGATACCATTCCAATTCAAGGATATTGGTTTCCTTAGTTGAGACACACCATGGAACCTAATCCTAGTCTATTAGTGGATGCTTGGTATGACACTATAGGATCATTTATATATCATTTCAAGATGCCATGGATACACTCCTTGGATCCAGCATGGCTTCTATGGATATGAGGTTCATTGGTTAAATCCTTGGGCATAGCCATAGCTTATCTCGTTTTACCTTGGATGATTTCCTTGGACTCAATTATATCCTACTATTGTGGAATACCATGGATGATGCTCATTGGATTACACTCTTAACTATTATCCAGGATATAGTTATTACTGATTTTGAAACCCTTGTGGTCTAGGTTGCCTCGGTTATTACCTTGGAACCCATTTATATTATAATCATCATGGTTGCCTTATTTGATACCTCAGAACCCTTTAATTAAGAATTAAATTACAAATTTCCTTGTTAAATCATGGAACATTTACTATTTATATCATGAGGTGATTTCAGTGTTGGCTATGCCTCATGTGAATTAAGTATATAAACAAGAACTTAATTAATTCATGAATAGGTTACATGTCCAAACACCAGCCGAGGGCTGAAGCAGATACTTGGTTATTTACATTACTATACTACTTTACTTTTATATATTCATGCTTGTAAACCTTTAAATTTATATTACATTGACAGGATGTTATAAAAACCATTAGTGGTGGCCTACTGAAATTTATCTCACACCCAATCTAGGCTATTTTTTGGTACCCGAGTAGACACTACGTATGCATGTTTTTATAAAGGGAAGTGTAAGGATTCAGATACTTGATTGATTTTTGATTTAGGATAGAGATGGTGAAGATGGCCAAGATAGATCTCAGGATTCTTGAGATAGATTTTACATTCCTTTTTCTATTTTATATAGCATGCTTGTATGCTTGTTGTGCACCTTTTTTCAAATCTTTCTAGTGACATGAAATATATCATTGTTAATAGTAGTATTTTACTATAGTTATTTAAGTTATTATTGATCTTGTATCTATCTGATGTGTATTATATTTACATATATTTCTTCATAGATTTATTTATTTACCTGTTCTTATATTTTATCCACTGCAAATCACTCTAGTAGTGAGGGAATTGTCTCCCCTCGAGCACACCCAAGGCCCTCACTGCTAGTCGACAGCCTCTGGTGTTTGGGGAGATTCTCTTAATTTCATTTGGTTCACCAGGCTAAGGGCACATACTAAGTGGTATCTAGGTCCAGTACATCACACTAATTCAAAAACAACATAAAATATTCAATATTTTCTCAATTACCCTTAAGAGTTTTCTATAACTTTGAAAATATGATCAACATTAACTTATCAACCCTTGATGAAATTTATAACTCTTAAATTATATTAATCTAATCAAATACTAATCTATAAAGTTATATAAAACTTAATTCAATTATAACTATGATAACATAGATGTAAATATCCCATAATTACTTGATTTATAGTAAATATTTAATTACATACAATCACAAGAAATTTTAGGTTTAATGATTTAGATAATTAATATAAAACATCAACTAATAAAGAAAATTTATTTATCAACCCAAGGAAATATTTTCCACCACATCAAGAACTACTTAATCCATAATAATTCTTCAATATCTCCCATAAATTCTCCACACGTGTTATTATTCTAGACATATCATGTGTAATACTTTTATTCATAACCTAAGGAAGTAGAAACATAAGAAGGTTGAGAGAAAATGATCAATAATAAAAATAATATACCATAAGTTGTGATATAATAAAAAACGAATGAATAATATGGTATAAAATAAATGATAATAAAATAATTTCATAGAACTGATCATAAGAGAAAGAAACAAATCCATATATGGAATAATAGTATAAATAATCACATGGATAGAAATGATATGTTTCATAGTGGTAGAATTCATAATGTACGAATTATCATGACCTTGTTCCAAGACATTATATAGCATCAAGGCCTTATTCCAAGACATTTACTTATTATCAAGGTTGTAGATAAAATATCTAAACAAATAGGCAATAATAAACCAAATACCCAAGCAAGTTGGTCTCATGAGACCTACCGACGCATCGAGGGGCTATTATGGGCCCTTCCCATCACTTATTAAGACCAATGAATTCATAATATTAATGAATGAATAATATATGAAATACATAACCAGCATTCCTTAGTAATCAATAAACATTCACATTTAAATGAAAATTATATAGATTTTCAGTATTTTAGAAATCAATTAATTTGATAGATCTCTATGTAAAAATCCCATAAACCAAAACTTTATAGAATAATGAGTATACATACAAGTAAATACTTTCAAAAATCAATAAATATAATTATATAATCATAATTCATCTCAAGAAATAAGGTGGATGGTTAAATAACACATATCTTAATGTTCCCTAAGGAATCTCATACGTAATCAAGGCTAAGTTGTCAATAATTATCCATATATAAATAATAAATATGTGTATTATAAATATTTACCCATTAATAAAACAATTTATCTAACTGTGTGAATATAAAACAATAGAAACATTCATCGTGCAATGTAAAGTACCCCGGTCAAAGGAATGATAACAAGGTAATAGTGAAGAGTAATTTCATAATGTAAGGATGTCAATAGAAAATAATCCTTAAAAAACCATGAGGATGAAATGTAAATCCATAGAAATAGAAGTGGAGATAATATCTTATACAATAACAGGGTAAAATAATTCAACTTAGAATAATGGGGTTAAATAATAATCATTATAACTCAAAGAAAGGGAAATGAATTATGAAAACCCTTACAACCATCATATCTTGAAGGAAGAAATATTGTAAATAGATTTTCTAAGAAATAAATATAAATCCCCCAAAAAATATGAAATGCATTATAATAAAATCATAAGGAATAACATACACAACTTATAATAATAAAGTTCAAAAAGAATAATCGTAACTCAATAGATGAAAATTGAGTTAACAAAAACTCTTACATCATCATTATCTTTTGAATTGAAAACCAATGAAAGATAGAATGTGAGACTAATTTTTAAATCCATTAAATTGAATGGAAATTATGAAAAAAATAAATCCATGACCAATATATACACCACAAAAGGAAACAAGTGGTGAATGTGAATCATATCTCAATTAAGAAAAATTGAGATGTAAAAACTTACCTTATATCCTAATTTTCTCTGTAAATTCAACTAACTAACTAAAAAATAAAATTACATTTATTAAAAAATTTATTAATAAAAAATTTCATTGATATTTCTTTTTTAATTTTTATTTATTATCATGTGTTATTCATTTATTAAATATTTTTTTCTTATGTCGGTTACTTGAGATGGTTCGGTCAATTTATCTAAAACTGCCTAGGTATATTGATTATGATCAAATGTATTGTAAAATATATTACAAATATCCATAATTTTATAGTTTTATATTTTTATTATTCCATTAACACAAAATTTATATAGTTTCTTCGGTTTTCCCAAAATGGAATCAAATTAATAATAGTGACTTGATATGTTTATTTTGTGTGGTTAAATTGAATCTGATCATTTATTGTTAATATCACTTATAGAATATCCAATATTATATTTATATAATATTAATAGTGTTATAAATATAATTTTATTCATTAAATACATTTTAAATTCATCTATTTTAGGGGATAATGGAAAATAAAATATATAATTCCATGGAGGTGGTAGTTCGTATGCACAAACATACAACGCTCACATTTTTCATTGAATGGTAGAGTGATAAAAAATAAAATAATTTAACATTTAAAAAAAATTAATCATGTAATAAATATTATATGTTTTCATTAAATAACTATTTTGAACCTTCCATGAAATTGGGTTATGAAAAATAAAGTTTTTCATTCATAGAGGTGGTAGTCCGCACATACAAATGACAACATCTTCGTTTTTTGAATGATTTTGGAGGAAAGTAGAAAAGTGATATTATATTAGTCTAATAAAATTTCATCATATTAATAATAATAATTTTATTGTTCATGTAATGACAAGATATTTTGGAACCCTTAAAATACATACTATGTTCTATAACTTGTGTCACACAATACACGCAATGTAAGTAAACCACAACATATTGAGTGAAAATTATTAATAAATATAAAATAAATACTAGTATAGTATACCATTAAATATTCATAATATAAATAATTAATAGGAGTTAATGTTGAGAAATGTTATTTAAAATAGATTCATTTTATTTGTATTATTTATTTTTATATAAATCAAATTTTATAAATTTTAGAATCTAAATTTAATAAAATAAAATTCATTATTTAATTTCTCGCATCAAATTTTACTTTATTTTAATTTTTTAGTTTTCTCTAAAAAGGTAGATTTTCAATTGAAAAATATGGTTTTTGCAAAAAATATACTTTTATGATTTTATAATTATGCAAGATTAACTTAGAAAATAAAAACCTTTTAAGTAATGAAGTTTTAATTTATGTAATAAAATTATTGATTTTAAAATATTTTTTGAACTTATAATTTTATATCCAATATTTTCTAAAACTAAATTAAAATGTTAATTTAATAAAAAAATGAATTTGGTTTTTTCATCTAATTAAGTGTTTATATGGTAAATTTTGTTTTGGGTTATATTGAAAGCATACTATTATTTATTTATTTTATAATAAATCAATTTATTTCCTCAAAATCATTATATAAGATAATTATATCTTATATATATTTAAATCTTAAAAATGTTATTTTTTCAAAAATTGTTTTTAAGCGATTAAGTGTGTTTATTTTAAAATTAACTTTTCACTCCTTTAGAAATTTTATGTGTTAAAATGATTTAAAAATTTTAAATTATAAGGATAAAATTTTAATTTCTTTCATTGATGTTAATTCCTAAGGTTAAAAATTAATTACCAAGGTAAAAGTCAATTTGGGTAAATGGTTAAAAGTAAAAAAACCAAAGACATAAATCACTCGTACCATATACAAAGATTAATTTATGAGAGTATTTTTTACATTATATTTTCACACTCCCCATATTTGTAAAATTTTGATCCACTTACCCCTAAATAGTGTCATGACATTATGGATTAATGATGAGTATTTCCAAAAGATTCCATTTTCTCCTATTATAAAAGGGTACCACTTACACCATTAAAAGATGCACTTAAACTTCAATTTACTTTTTAAAAATATAACATTTTACTCTCCCTAAAACCCTATCCCACAAAAATAATCCTCAGGTCAATCATTATTATCCTAATGCCTTCATTTTTAAGAGAAATTCCAAGGAAATATCAAGTCTCCAATATAAGTATTATTTCCTTCTTATATTTTTCATCTTAATATTAATCTTCCAGATATATTATAACCATAATAATATTATGAATTTATTATCATTATTATTATAAGTTTTTTTATATTAATGGTAAAAACCTTAGTTAGTCATTTCCATCTACTTAGAAAAAAATGAACATTGTTAGTGCATTGTGTGAACTACCGCCTCCACAAAACGAAGTTGTTTGTTTTTTTCAATACCTCTCTTAATGTATGGTATTAATTGTGGTAATTATTATTAAATATGATATATATAATTTAATTATGATTCTTAAATTTTAATTTAATATCCACCTTCACCCCCTCTCAAGTGTTTATAAATAGGATTCTAAACATGCATACGCGAGGGTTCTGATCGGACCACGATTTACTGTGTAATTTTCACCTTTACACAACTTTGTTGAACTTATTTTATATTGAAAATTATAAAAATAATGGCAAGTTTCATTCCATTTTTGAATCATTTATTTTTTTATCAATTTTAAAAATGGAAATGATACTTGTTTTTATGATTCCATTGCAGGAGGAGGTGATTTGGAGGGCACATGATGATGTCCAAGAAAAATGGGCCAAACTGTGTAGGATCCAAGAACACCAGTGGATTAATCTGCACATTTCTACTATACCATTAATTCAATTGTGTTGAAAGTTTTTGGACTGGTCCTAAATTAATTGGGATACATTTCATATGAAGTAACCCAAGACTCATTCGGCCATCTGGTGGCCCAACCGACCTGATCTGTCTATCAAACTGAATCTGCACAATGTCAAACGTTGTTTGTTGTGATCTGTCTATATCTCGGGCTATAGGTGTCCAATTTAATCCAAAAATTCGGTGGATATAGTCAAGATTTAAGGACACAACTTTTTTTTTCTCCAAATCTAGATAAGGATTTATGGAGGTCAAAACACCTGTGACAAGTGGTTTTAAGAATTCTGTGTGCTCAAAACCACCTTCCCATTTTCTTATAAAATGGCACCATGGCCTCCTCATTTGGAAGTTCGTCCAGGAGGCAAACCTCTGGTATTTTGGAGACCCAAAGAATTCCTATAATCATCCAAGTAGTTAGGGAGGCCCCTATCCTCATAGGGAATCGGGTATTAAGAGGGAGTTCCACCCGAGCCTCCTCATCCTCTCGATGGCGAGCTAAAAGATGGACGATCATTTCGAGGGAGCTACACAAACATGGGAAGGATTTCTAGCACAGGTTCTTCTATTGGTTTTTTATAATTTATTTTTTGAATATTTCACTTATTTTGTTTCTTGACATGATTTCCCCAGATTACATTTCATTTGATATAATTAAGTGGAACGCTTTTTATTTCAACACCGATTGGGTTGATATTTCAAGTGGGAATCTTGGGTTGTTCCGATTGGACAACACAATAATCCTATTTATCTCACGCATACATAAGATTTAAGTATTCTTGGTTAATACTCTTATTCTATGTTTGATAACCAAATCTTGGCAACACGATTGTTGTGCCAAGGGGTGGTACTTTAAGTATCATTTGAAGAGGCAAGAGGGGAGTCAAGATCTTGACAACCTTCAACCAAATAATTAAACAAAACCATGTTAAATTTTCAGAAAAATTAAATATCAAAGATGTGTAGTGAACTTGAAATGATCTTCTCCTCTCATAATTATTAATACACCACCATTTATTTCCAACTATTAAACTATTTAATCAAGTCATTTCATCCTAAAATTGTTTTCAAAACCACCCCCTATCTAAGTAATTCTTATTAAAAACGCACACTCTAAATCCACCAACTCTCCTTGAGAGACTACCTAGGGTGTTACCTAGACTATAAATCAACCTTAAAATCATAATCAATTTTCCACATCATGATAGTGCGGCCAAGATCCCACGAGATGTTTTTCATTTTTCATCGATATTTTCATACATTATCTAAACATATTAAAATATGGTTCAATATGATAAATAAATAAAAATAATATCATTATAATTTTTTTATAATGACATTATATCAAAATGAAAACCTCTTTAACTATACTCGCTACTCTATTTAAAGCATGTTCAAGTTTTGGTTGATTTACCTACCTACATGAACAATAATCTAAAATACAATTATGGATGACTATAGGAACATGAAAACTAATATTATTATAACATATTTATAAATAATAATTAGTATATAGTTCTTTAAGTATTATATTAATAATTTTACTTATTATTAAATTAACATTTTCATTCTTTAATATTATCAAAATAAGCCGACACCAATTCAATTTTCACACAAACTCAAGGATGAAATATATAATAAATAAATTGAATATAATAATAAATTACACATATTTAATAAAATATATAATTATTATTTTCCTAATAATGTATCTAATTAACTTAATTTGGTTATTCTATAAGTTAAAATCATGCACAGAATGAATCTAGAAAAAAGTAAGGGATTTTTGTCATAGTTTTCATTCATTAAGACAATGTTTATATTACTCACATTTTTTATTTAAGTGATGTGTATAATACATCTATTATATATTATATCATGAATTAATTATTCATTTATGGTATTATAAGTTTAATTTCATAGTCATTATCTATCAAGAGTTTTGATTTAAATGTTATACAAGCCATAAAGATAAAATTTTAACTTCCTTCCAAAAATAAAGATCTCTCAAATGTGATAATACATCTATATACCTTGTATTATCATTAATTTTAAATCCTATATCATTTTCATCACCTATTTATATCTTAATTAAACTTAAATTTCTATTTACCTCATTTTAAATTTGAGGTTTTAAAATCTTTTAAGAAATGTAGGTTTTCAACAAATTTATTTAAAAATGTTAAAAAGGTTTTTTATCCTTTATAAAATAAATATTTTTTCATCCACTAAACATTTTATTTTGATAAAATTTATTTATATAAAAGGATTAGTTATTTGGAAATATTTATATTTTTTTTTTCAAAATTATTCTTTTTCTCTTTACAAAATGTTTTTTATAATTTAATGGTTTAAAAGGTTTTTTTGAAACAATTCATATTTTTAATTCTATTTTCCTTACAAGATTTATATTTCATGAGGTGATGTTTGGTCACCATCTATATGTTATTATTATATTATTTATTTTGGTAAATGGTAGTTTTTTATATCCTATTATTTCTTTAATTCATGTTACGTGATTAATTTGGGTGATCATATTTTCAGTTTCAAATGATTTAATTCATGATGTTATTTTATACCATTTATATGTTTTATGGAACCCTTTTTATTTACATGGGTTATTTAAGAAAAGTAAATGATTATCATTTTTATTTATAGTAAAACCATTTTTTTCAATGGTTTTATTAATATATTTTTATGATTGATTTTTTTATGGCACACATATGTATGGATGGTTATGGGTGGGGTATTACATATCCCTTCAATTAATTGGTTTAAGTTTATATCTCATGGGCTCAAAATGGTACATGGGAGGATTCATCCCAAGTAAATGAAGTACACTAGAGAATTTATCCCTAGGACAAAGGGTATAATATATGATTTATCCAATGCCAAAGGGTACGTGGGAGGATTTATCCCAAGGTAATGAGCTATCCACAAGGATTTATCCTTATCCAAAGGGTACACAGGAGGATTTATCCATAATAAAAATGGGTACATGGGAATTTTATACCAAGCCGAAGGGTGCCTAGGAATATTATCCCATTCCTAAGAAGGTAAATGGATTTTGTTTTGTTATAATTTTCATATTCTTATGGTAGTGCCACATTTATATGTTTTTCAGATTATTATGTTAAGTTTTTAAAATGTATTGCATTTTCATAAAATGACATGTTATTATTATTATGACTTATTTTTAATGTTTTATGAACTTTTATGTCATACTCACGTGTTATATGATTATTGAAATGTGTTTTTCCATGTCAGATCATTTATGGTTCCTTAATGATGTCTATATGATCTTATGTTACTCTAACATGTTTATGGTTATCATATAAAGTTTTTTGATCTTTTATTATGACATTTATTTAATCCTCATGTTTGCCTTCCTTTTTATGACATGTTACTCTATGATAATTTTTTCCCTTACCTATTTTTTGAGCTCACCCCTTTCTTAGGGTTCTAATCTTCATGTTATGAAGATTATCATTTCATATAAAATTGTTGGAGTTGATGTCCTATGAAAATTTTTTGTAATTTGATTACATATTTATTCAAATATTTAATTATTAATAACATATTATTATATATTTTCATTGTTTTTTATGACTTTAATGTAGTAATGGCCAAGGGTATCTTTCACATTGATAAGGTCATAACAGTTCCCTATTATATTGGGAGCCTTGAAGTGATATGATAATATTCTTAAATATAGTTCTACTGTATGATAATGAGATATGATGGGAAACATAGAACGTGAATATTAGGTGTGTTTAATTGTAAGAGGGTGAGGCTTCTTCTTATGAAGTTCACACTTGTTAATCTCCAAGATGTGGGATAATGAGAACAAACCTACCATTAGAAATTCTGTGAATTTTTGTGTCATTGGATATTCCTATCTATAAGTGTGGGTAATGGTCCTTAGTCTTTAATGTTATCATTAATTCAGGTCTTGACTCATGTACTATGATTTGCTGATGAAAACTATCACACAATATGTTGGTGGGAAGTAGGGTATATTGGGTGCATCACAAATGACATGTTATTAATGGATAATTCAAGGAAGGATTTGTACCTTCTATATTTATGGAAACTTTTATCTTGACCCTTTTATTGGAATAGAATCATTGTATTAATTTATAGGGCCATGGTGAAACAATGTTTTTATTTCCGATAGTCAAAGAAAGATATATCAAGCATATAGGTTGGAGATACATATGTGAAACCTTCTTGATGAGATATTGAGATAAAGGGATTATATTATACAGTGAGTGTTTGTATGTGGTTTTAATCCTTGTTACATTAAGTTATTTCTCTTTGGTGCCTTAACCAGTTACTAGATAGTAATCTTGGACTTTAGGTGATCCTACCAAATAACAATAAGAAAGTATCCTGGATGGTTACACATTAAGTGTTTTGGTTAATCTCGATTAAATTATATTTGAATTTAATTAATGGAATAAATATTATTCTAGGGACTGAGGAATAATTTCATTAAAATTTTATTGATCAAAAAATTTTATTTATGAATGAAATATTTAAATTAAATATTTATTTGGTTATTCAATAAATTTTGAGAAGGATGAACAGACCAAGGCCACATCCGTTGATAAATATTTACTTACAAGCTAGTAAATATTATTTATTATTGTGCTCATTGGTGTGTGTCACAAAGTAATAATACATATATTATTATTATTATTATATTTCATGGGGTTTATTAAATATTAATATATTATTTAAGGGTCGAAATGAAATTAAATAATATTTTAACCTAAACCCTACCCTTATAAATAGATGGTTATTTTTATTATGTGTGGTATGTGTTTCTTAATCGAAAATTGAGAATAGGGAATAATTGCACACAACAGACTTCTCTCTCTCTATTGGATTCCTCCTCTCTTAATCTTAAGAATGATAATAACTCCTTAAATACCAAAGGATCTTATAGTGATCTAGATAAACAATACAAGATAATTGATTCTCCATGATAGTTCCCAAAAATCAATTAGCATTGTTCAGAGATCAAAGGAGAATTTGTGGATCACTACTAGAGGGATTCAACACATGAATCCTTATAATTCAATGAAGGTAATCTTCGATGGTTTTTTAGGAGATTATCATCATTAATGAATAAAGGAACCTAAGATGTGGTAATAATTTCTTCCAAATCCAAATAAATTAATTATAAATTTAACATGTAAGATCCTCTATTGGAGTTTTGGGAAAATATAAATTAAAATAAATTTTAATTTAACGACGACCAAAGGCACTTTCACTGCACTCAGAGACTTCAAGTGGTATCATAGTGATCCCATTTTAAATTTATAGTTATTTATTTTATTCTTAATCTATATGAACAATTGTGGTTTAATTTTTTATTTCATATTATTCATTAATTAATATGATTTGAGTTAACAGGTTTTTTTTATATTAATCATAATCATTCAGTGTTTGATTTTTTAAAGGACTGAGAATGGATAAAGAAATAATGAAGATTCCATTAGGATGTGTCAAGGATTCTTGCAATATATCATGGGACTTCATAACAAGTAGCCAGAGTACACATCGTGTACCCCATTTCACTACACTTGGTCATGTTGTGGGATATACAATGAACTTAATAGTAATTACACGTGGTGAATTTATTGCACACCACATGTAGACAAGCCCAATGTGGAACATGGAATTTCATATTACATGGTGTTTAGTTGGTGTATACATCGTGTAGTCTACACAGTTTATGGTGAAATTCATGCATCCTATGCGGTCATAAACACGTTCAAACCATGTGAGACTGATAGCCTTGAGAAATATTGGCATAAATAATGTGTAGATAGTTTGTACACGTCACATGGTTCATTATTTTCAATATCTGAAACACATTATGAGTTTATCAATGAGTTATACAAACACACAACATGTGAGTTACGTGGTGTTTAGTTGGATTGCACATGACATGTAGTCTCACATCTGACAAACACATTGATTCCTTCAGTGGGTTTTGAAGACACATGACAAACATGATACCCAACATATAGCTAGTATGTACACACTGTGTTGTCTAGTTGCGATACATGTCAAATCCATATTCAAGTAACATGGGTACAAGGAAAATGAGATACACGACATGTAGGTCAATAGTACATGTCGTGTAGTCTCTCAATAATGGATTGAATTAAATTAAATTAAATTTATAAATGCATTATTAAAACCATATTTCTTTGATTTCAACTATAAGTGATTGAAAATTTAATAATGATTTTAAGTAATTTTAAATGCTCAATTAATTTATTGTAATAATTTGTAATAATTGGTTTTTTTGTTTATTTTTCTTGAATTCCATAAATATGGGTATCTCTAAATAAATTTGGATGGTCATTAAGATGAAAGGTGATTAATTAATTAATTAATTAATTAAATAGTGTTTATCTTAATAATAAATAATGAATAAAAATTAATGTTAACTGATTTAATTTTTCATATACATTACACGTATGGACATTCATAAGCTTGATCGGGACCTGTGTATGTTTTGTATGTTTTAATTTAATTTATTTCAGGGGTTTTCAATTAGATTATATTAAATTAAATTTTATGACCTTAAATTCATCCCTCCCTCTATTATTATATATGACCTACATTCCCATGGTTATTTATGTAATACCCATTAACAAATCTGTTGGTCCCACTCACTAGCATGTGAGTTATAAATACTTATTATTAATGGAATTTTACAAGGTGTGTAGAGTAGTTTCAAGAAGTAGACATAATGATTCCAACCTAGGTGGTACACAGGTGGATAAGTTGGAATGATACAACTCATTCCAATACCAAAAAAAGAAGTTATTTCCCTAGTTTAAAGGTTGATTTATTGTCTACTTAATAAGTCAACTGTTAGATAAGATCATGATTGGGTCATCCAATTATTTAATTATTTATATCTTATGAATTATTTATTTAATGGATTCATTATTTTTATTACATACGTAAATGAATTAATGTGATAAGATGAAATTTAAATAAATAGATTATGATAAATGTTTTATCCAACAAGGTTAATTAATTAAGTAAAATCCACCTAATATTGACATGTTATGTAAGGAATAAAACAAGATAAAGTTAATTCACAATAAAATAAAATCCATCAACTAAATATTATGTCATATTTGGACTTCCATTACTTTATTTGGAATTAAAATCAATAGAACTAAGTGTTGGACCAACCCTTGGTAGGACACTTACTTTTATAAGGGGAGTTCTTATGAAGTTTTTTGGGTTTACTTAACCATTTTATATAAATAGAATATTCCCTTGATAAAATTGGTGTAATTGGGAGTCAATTATTTATGGAATATATGCTAGGATTTTTTGATTGGGGAATTTTCTCAATAGATAAAGGATCCACAAGCCCATGGTTGGCAAAGACCCGCCTCCCTAAATACTTTCAAGTAACTTGATCAACCCCTGTGGAGGTTATACAAATTTTAATATAGATCCTTGTCACTATAATTTCCTAGAAACTAGACATTATGAGTTTAAAATTGGGGGCTATTGGGACTTGATAAAATAGTGGTAGATTTAATAATAATTAATTATTATTATTTCTCACATAATTTGTAATCAATCAAATTTATAATAATTTGCACTTTTATGATTATATAAAATTTAATGTTCATTATCCAAACTATAACTATGATATATATTGGTTAAATACCATATCGTAACTAAAAATAACATCTATGAGTGGTTCAGAAGCCTTCCGATTATGTTTTCCTATGAATGGAAATCTTACGTGCTAGAATTTCCAATGCCTGATCCACCTACCAAGGATGCGAGTGGTGAAGAGTTAATTGTCTAAGAAAAAAATTTAAATGATGTGGTTGAATTTCAATTCTTTATGTTATCATCTATGTCTAGTGAACTCATTAAGTCTCATAGAAACATGGATGCTTATAGCATGCTTGAGCATCTTCATGGCCTATATCATGAGAGAGCTAGAAAGTAATATTTTGAGATCTCCAGGGATATTTTTTAGAGAAATATTGGGGAGTGTTCCTTATATGGACCTCACATAGTCAAGATAATTTTATATATAGAGTTTCTAGAGTTTATTGGGTTTAAACCCCTGAATAAATTGGAACTGAATCATTTTTTGCATCACTCCCTCAGAGCTTCTCGAACTTTGTTATAAATTTTAATATAAACAACATTTATAATTCTCTTATAGATATACCTCACTCTTTTTCACTAGTTAAATAAAGAGAAAAATGTGAAAATAATTCAGTCCTTATGTTGAATAAAGATAAAGGATAAGAGAAAATTTCTAAGGCCAAGGATTCTTCACAACACCCTTTAAAAAGAGGAAGATCAAGGGAAAATCAAGGTAATGGGATGTTTTTTGTTTCATATGTGGAAAGAAGGTCCAATAGAAGAAATATTTCACCTATCCTAAGAAGAAAGAGTAATCTTAAAAAGTGTTGGTTATAAAGTGAAATTTATTTATTTCTATATATCAGGTATTAGATATAACTTTTGGTTCCCACATATGTGTTCAAAAAGAGGATACAATTATATTCAAAAAGATTGACCATGGGGAGCTATATCTATGAACAGCCAATAGAGATAAAATTATTGGTGTGTCTATCAGAGAGAATAACATTATGTTACTAATTGGAATGATATTATCTTTGAAAGTTTTTTATTATGTTTCATCCACTACCAAAAACATTATTTCTATATCCAAACTAGATATGGATGGATTTATTTTCAAATTTGGGAATAAATTTTTATTTTTTAATAAAGACTGAATTTGTTATGGTAAGTTCATTTAAATAATTATATTTACATATTAGACCATATAAAAAATGTAATAGAAATCAATAATGAAACTTCTGCACATGAATCATACCATACCCAACTATAGAATCACTGGCTTGGTTATGTAAATGAAAAGTGTGTGACTAAATTACACCAAGATGGATATTTATATTCTTATAAGCTAAATCCACTTGGTGTATGTCATTCATGTTTACAATGAAAAATGACCAAATTAATGTTTAGTGAAAAAGTTAAAAGGGATATGGAGATTCTTGAATTAGTTCATAATGATGTGTGTGGGACATTTACTATTGAAGGAGATAGTGGATACTCATACTTTATAACTTTTACTGATGATTTTAGTATATATGGATATGTCTACTTAATGTGTTATAAGTCATATTTCTTTGATAAATTCATGTAATATAATAATGAATATGAGAACCACATTGGTATGAAGGTTAAGAAACTCCGCTTAGACTATGGTGGAGAATATCTCAATCAAGACTTTATTTGTTATTTACAAGAGTTTGTGATTTTATCTCAACTAAATCCACTATATAAACCTCAATGGAATGGTGTAATTGAAAGGAGTAACTACACCTTATTATACATGGTAAGATCAATGATGAGTCTTGAAAATATTCCATCATCCATTTGGGGATACACGTTACAGACAATAGAACACATATTAAACCAAGTACCAACTAAATTGACAAATGGTATTCCATGCAAACGTTGGAGTGGAAGAAAATCCATATTTTTTAATCTATTTGTGTGGGGTGGTGAAGTGTTTTTTTATGCCTCTTCAGGTAAAAAAAATTCACCTAGAGGGACAAAGTGTGTCATTATAGGTTACCCTATGAAAATAAAGGGTTATTACCTATATATACCCTAAGAAAAAAAGTGGAAAGACACACCATATTACATGAGAGGGATAAAATATCTATAAGAGATAGTGGGAGTGAGATAAACTTTGATTAATTCAAGTCTCAATGTATACAAGAGTTGGTAGAGGATTAGATTCAATAAATCCCCATGGAAGAATAAGTTTTTCTGGAATCATAGATGTGGCCAAGTGGAAGTAAGCCACTAATTCTAAAATGGATTCCATATAGAAAAACCATGTTTGGATTTTGGTAGATCCTTCAATAAATGTATATCTCAATATTTTTAAATGGGTATTTAATAATAAAATGTACATTTATGGGCAATTCAATACCTATAAATCACGGTTTGTTACAAAAGGGTTTCAACAACATCCAGGTATTCACTATGATGAAACTTTTCACCAGTATCTATACTGAAATCCATCTTAATTATACTTTACATTATAGCCTTCCATTATTTTGATATTTAAAAATTGAATATAAAAAATATCCTTCCTTAATAATAACCTTCAAGAATATGTCTATATGAAACAACATCAAGGGTTTGTGACTCTAAAGGATTCCAACAAGGTATGCAAGTTGAAAAATATCCATTTATGGATTAAATCAGGAATCTAAGTCATAGAACATTCATTTTGATGAATCCATAATAGAATTTGGTTTCATAAAGAAAAAATTTCAGCTATGTATCGATAAATTGTTTAGTGGGAGTGTGGTATTTTTATTAATAGTATATATCAGTGACATATTAATTATTCTACATAAAAAACAAGTCTTAAAGTCTGTTAAATCTTGGTTGAATAAATGATTCTCCATGAAGAACTTAGGCAAGGTGGCATAAATTATTGGGAACAAGATCAATTATGATGGATCTAAGAGAATACTCAGTCTATGTTAAGATACATATATTGACAAGATACTTAAGAGATTTGGTATAAAACAATCCAAGATGGGATTTTTTCCTATGTCATGTGGCATTCTTCTTTCTAGGAAAATGTGTCCTCTGACACATGAAGAAAGAAATATAATTTCATGGATTATATACATGTCCTTGATTGGGTCAATAATGTATGTCATGCTATGTACTAGGATATATTTCTCATATGCATTAAGTGTGGTTGGAAGATATCAAGATGGCCCAAGTGACTTCCATTGAATGGAATTCAAGACTATCCTTAAGTACCTAAGGAAAACTAAGGATATGTTCCTGATCTATGTAGGATATGATGAATAGTCATCACAGAATATTTTTATTCTAGTTTAAAAATAGATAATGATGATATGAAATCATAAAATAGATACATATTCACTTTTAATGGAGGTGTTGCGATTTGTAAGATCTCATAGCAGACTATTGTCATAAATTATATAGTAGAGTCTGAGTATGTTGTGGATTCTTAGGTTTCTAAATAATTAACTTGGATATGCAACTTAATTCAATATATTTATGTATTACATATGATTAAATATCCTATTACACTCTATTTTAATAATACTATAGTTGTGGCTCTCGCAAAGGATCCAAGTCCACATCAGTGAATGAAGCACATACTTCAAAAGTATCATCTCTTGAGGGATTTTTATCAGAGAGTTGTGGTTTTAGTGAATAGTATTTATATACAAGACAATGTGGAGGAACCCTTGACTAAATCTTTGACTCAAGAAAAACATGGTTATCATATCAGGTCTAGCATACTGAAAATCATAGGCAGTTGTCTCTGGTCTAAGTGAGAGTTTCTTAGAGTTGGAATCCAAGGATCAAATTTTTATACTTTGATTACATGTATATTTGATTATTTGAATATTACATAATTTTTAGTGTTTTTATGAATTTAATGTAATAATTTCCTAGGGTATTTTTCGCATTGATAAGGTCATAACAGATCCACTCTTTGATGAGAACCTTGAAATACTATGATGATATTCTTAAATATAGTTCTATGGTCAAATAATGTTTTATGATTGGACACATATAACGTTACTTTAATGTGTGAGTAATCATAATAAAATTAGGATTCTTCTCATGAATTTCACACTTATAAATCTCTAATACGAGATATTATGAGAATAAACCCTCTTATATGAATTCTATGTATTTTTTTGTCATTGGATATTCATATCAACGAGTGTATGTGATGGTCCTAAGATTTTAAGATTATCATTAATGCATGTCATTAATTTGAAACTTAGATTTACTGATGAAAACCATCATTCTATATGTTAGAAGGAAGTATGGTATGTTGGGTGCATTAAAAATGACATGTTATTAATGGATAAGTCAAGGAAGGATTTGTCTCTTCCATATTTATAGAATATTATATATCAGGCCTTTGATTGGAATAGAACCATCGCATTAAATTCCATGTCCATGGTGAAATGACATGTTTATTTTAGATTGTCAATGAAAGACATAACAAGAATATAGTTTGGTGAAAAAGATGTGAAACCTGCTTGATGAGATATTGAGACAAAGGGATTATATTATATATTGAGAATTCATATGTGGTTTTCATTGATGTGAAATTAAATTCTTTATCTTGGGTGACTTGAACCACTAATTGATAGTAATCTTAGACATTAAGTTATCCTATCTAATTCCAACAAGAAATAATCCTTGAGGGTCACACACTAAGTGTTTCTATTGATATTGATTAAATTATATTTGAATTTAATTAATAGAATAAATATTATCCTCAAGACCAAGGAATAATTTTATTTATATATTATTATCATAAAATATTTATTTATTAATGAAATATTTAAATTAAATTTTTATTCAGGTATTCAATAAATTCCAAGGAGAATGAATGGACTAAGACTGCATTCATTGATAAAAATGTATTTACAAGATGGTAAATATTATTTATCATTGCGTGTGTTGGTGTATGTCACAAAAAAAATATTATTATTACTATTATTATGTGGAATGGGGTTTATTAAATATTAATGTATTGTTTAAGGATTAGCATGAAATTTAATAATATTTTAACCTAAACCCTACCCCTATAAATAGATGTTTATATCTATTCTGTAGGGTGTGAACCGCTTAATCAAAGATTGAGAATAGAGAATCGTTATGGAAAATAGACTTCTATCTATCTCTCTCAAATTCATCCTCTCTTCCTCTTAAGAATATGAAGAACTCATTTAATTCCAAAGGATCTTTGATAAATCTAAAATAATAGCGCAAGACAATTGATTCATCATTCTAGAACCCAAAAATCAATTGACACTGCTCATAGATCAAAGGAGCACGTGTGGATCATTACTAGAGGGATTATACACTTAAATTATTATAGTACAATGAAGTTAATCCAAAATGTTTTTTTGGAATATCATCATTATCAATGATGAAAGGATCCTAAGATGTGGTAATAATTTCTTCAAGATTAAAATAAATAATTTATAAATTTAACATGCAAGATCCTCTATTAGGTTTTCAGGAAACTCTAAATTAAAATGAATTTTTATTTAACAACCACAAAGTGTGATTTCTCTATGCCCAAAACCTTTAGAGATATCTAGAAATGGGTCTAGAGGAGAAAAATTATAGATAAATTTTTACAAGTGTAGTAAAATAAGATGTTTATGTAGCTAATCTATAAGTCACTAAAACTATTGGTCCTTGATTTGTGTGACTATTTATGAGATGTACTAATTAAATAATGGTTTTAAAGTATTATTTATTCATTTTTATCTTGGTTTTATCTAAAACTTCATGGATTGAGAATATTTGAGGGGGTAGAAGAAGAAATAATTAAGGGAGATCATTTGATAACATTACATATTCCTTTGAGTGTTATCCCTTGGGTAAATCCTTAAGGCTCTTTAGATTGGTCTTTTGGAAAGAACAAGGATTATAGGATATGGGGAGAGGGTTGAAGAGAGAATAGTGTATATTTTTTTTCAATCAAATGCTTTATAGTGGGTAGATAAATGTTTTGTAAGTGATCACATTTTATATGTGAATAAAATGAAATTTTTGTAACTACTCATTCATTTTTCAATGATGACATGACACTATTCAAGGTTCAATATAATATCCCTAAACCCACATACACTGATACAGTTCTAAAAACATAATCTTTACATTTATATATTTGATACGAATAAACATGACCCAATTTTAACCTTTCAAAACATATTACATAGAATTGAAAATATTGGATCACTTGCATACCCAAGGATATTTTAGGTTTAGAGTTTTATTTAATTAGGATAACACTTACATAAAAATACCCATGACATCAAGTGAGTATTTTTTCCACTATAACCAAATTTTCATTTTTAGTATTAAGTATTCAACATCACCCATAAAATTCTTTACACATGAAAACTTCATAGACATAAATTATTTAATATAATTCTTCATAACTTGTGAAAAATGAAACATAAGAAGGGTGGAATCAAATTCTAAGTAATGGTAAAAATGAATGTTAATAATTGTAATTCATTAATGAGCATAAGATGAGCATAAGGGTATGATAAAAAAATCAGAGTTCATGAGCATAAAAAGAATGAACTCATACCCATCAAAACATGGATCCTTAAACATATGACATGGTATCAAGATTTAACAAAGAAAAGATTCATAATAATCAATAATCATGAGCCATATGATGTAAATATAGATTAAAAGAAATAGTTATAACCCATAGTAAGCATAAAGAAAACATGTTAAAATCTTGGAACATTATCTTCATAACCCATGTCAAACTCGTGTCAAAAATAACTAGAGCCTAGTTAAATTAATAAGATAAACCACCATGGTTAAATCCATTTTTATTTCTTATTAAGTCAAGGAGCATTACCTAATACACTAGACATCTATAATGGGGTTTTTTCATTGTATAAGCTATATCAGGATCACCCAATCATATAATATGTATCAAGATCACCCATTCATAAAATCTATATTAGGCTCACTTACTCATATAAGATATATCAGGATAACCCCCTCATAATCAATAATGTCCAAGTACCTTCCATGAATAAAACACTTAGAATATTTCAATTTACACCCTTTAAAAACCATCATTCCTTTATAGTTTTGTTTACCCATAGAAAAAATGGGTTTCATGAAAATCTCATTAAAACAATCTTCATAAGACATCATAAGAAATAAGATGGATGGTACTGTAAGATCATGATCCTATTTAATTATAGGTATCATTAAAGTATTATTGCATAGAGTAAAATAACCTTAAAATAATATTTAATACATTTATTTGAAAATATGGTAAAATTCCTTTTTATTTGAGTAATATTTTATAAAAATTAAAAAAATATTTGGAAAAAGATTTTATTCAAAAATAACCATGGAAACTTATAAAGTAGTATTCAAATAAAATAATGGTCATGTAAGAAGGAAAATTATTTTATTCCATAAACATTAAAAATAAACATTCCTTTCATACGTTTTTAAAAATTCAAAAATGACTTGTTCAAAAAACTTCTAAAAGATTGATTTTTAAAAACATTTCAATGAAGTTATAAGATTGTGTAAAATAACTTTATAAAATAATATTTTTAAAAACATTTTAGAAAAAATGGATATATAAGAGAAATATTCCCTATCTTAAATAAAATACGAGATCGGTATCACTTACCAAAAAAATTCTTGATGATTATTTAATCAATAAAGGAGGAAAGGGAAATTAAACATGTAAAATACATTCCTAATAAGAGAATAATAAAATATATGTGGTTAAATAAAATAAGATAATATGATTTCCCCTAAAGTAACCTTTAATATAAACAATCTCAAAAAGAAAAGATATTATATCATAAAGCCTTTACCACTTTGGTAACTTTCGAATCAAAAGTAATTGAAAATAAAGAGTATGATATGGATCTATAAATATCATGAATTTAATTAATAGATATGTAAAAATTAATTTTTGAGGCAATAGGTACACCATTCAAGGAAATCATGGTGCATGACATGAATCATGTCTCAGGAAAATGAGATTGAGACAATGAAAACCTATTCAAATTTTATAACATTTGAATCAATATCTCATGAAATATTGAACTTAAAACTAACTTTAAATATCATGATAAAATATTAATTCATGATATAATATCTTATTTTGAATCATATACACCTTATAAAATTAAGTATATTCGTAATATAAATGTATGTCCCAACGAAATAGAATTTGAGACAAATAACCCTTATAAAAATAATATCATTAAATTAATAATTAATCAATGTAATGATTATGTGTAACAAATTTAAATCTAAAAAAACAATTTTATATACAACATAAATTAAAAAATATATTTCACACATAATTGTGTCATTATATAATCATTGAATAAGTGATATAACCAAATGAAAGGAAATTGAGTTAAGAATCCCATTACCACTAGGTAACTTTCAAGTCAAGTCACCTTAGAATAAAAAAAATTGAAAAGAAACTAAAATAAAATGAAATATAAATAATTAATGATATATAATGTATAATGGTAGTATATGAACCGTATAAAATAAATTAGTTGAATAATATTAAAACATGCCTCAGTGAAGGGAAATTGATATGAAATCTCTTACCAGGAGTCTAGACTCTCCATATATGTTCTTTAACTCTTTATAATAAAATTATATAAATTATTTTATTTATTAATAACCTTTTAAATTTTTAATACCTTATCCTTAAACCATTTATTTCATTTATATTAATTATATATATAAATATTTAATCAGTTAGGTCAAAATTGGGTGTTTTGAGGACATTTGGTTCATAACATCAAAATGAATTCAGTATGTTAACCATGGTCAAAGGGATATTTTTCCATAATATCTAGAATAATAATCATGAAATAATTATAATTTTTATATATTAATTATAATTTTAAAACAAACTATTAAATATGGTTATGGAAAATGAAGTATGTTACAATACTAAAGATGGTAGGTCGTAAGTACGCAGGAGTAACATTTCCATTTTTGAATGATCGTGATGGAAAGAAGGTAAGTATTATTTTATATTTAAATAATAATAATTATATCATAAATTATATATTATTTATTTAAATACACTTATATATACCATCCATGTGATTTAGTGATGAAAACTGAATTACATCGCTTTGGGGTGGAAGTAATCCACATGTACGCACGAACGATGCTATCATTTTTAAATGAATGAAAAGGTAAGAAAATTAATGATATATTATATTTATAGATTTAAAATTATTCCATTAATGTCATATAAAAACATTAAATATATCATTATAACCATCCATGAGAGGCGGTGATGGAAAACGAATTACATTGATTCGTGATGAGGTAGTTTGCCGTAGACATGAATGATGGATTTATTTTCCATTTGAGGGAAGACGAGATGGATTTAGATTATTACATTAACATAATAACATCTAAAAAATTAATTTTTTTTATCATTTAATTATGGTTGAATAATATTTGAAGGAGTTGGAATAATAAATAAAATTAAAATTCTCGGTTAAGAACTATATCTCTTCTTTAGAGAACCTCCTTTTCTTTACACCTTAAGCCCTCTAAGATTGGTATTATGCACAAAATAAAACTCTAGAACATGGTTATAGATGTTATGAATGGATTTTAGTTGTTATTGTATGAATAAAATGGTAAAATAAGTGTATATAAGATAGGTTAAGGGGTTCCCTTGTATAAGTGATAGGAGATGAATTCTTGGAATTACTTAAATTATTATATTAATATAAATTAATTTTGAATAACAAATCACTCAAAAAATGATATAATTAGAATATAATATGAGTATGAGTCTAAATATTATCATAAAATAATGTTTTTATAAGTTTAGGTTATGTTTTCATCCGCATATTTTGGTTTTAATCCCCCTATTAACCCTTTTGACAATTATGGTAATATCAATATTTTTTAATATTTAGGGTTCAAGAAAGTTAGTATAAGAGGAAAAATGGTCCATAAATGCGAAATATTTGATATTGTAAATAATATATAATTAAATGATCTAAATATAGGTTTTTTTGTAATTTTAAATCATTTAATAAAATATAGTTTATTATAAAATATCATTAATATCATTTTTGAAAATACATGAAATATTATAATATAATATGTGTCCAAATCTAGTAAAATGGTTAAAAATTTATATTTATTAGAATATAAGTAATATATTTATTTCATATAATCATAAAATAAAATTTTTATAGGTTTGAATATCATTTTAAACCTTATCTTTTGGGTTAACCCTTTAGTTAACCAATTTTAATATTAATCATGGCAATTAATTTTTAAATATTAAAGGGTTATAATTTTATTTATAAGGTGAAAATTGGATCAAAAATGGAAAGGGAATGATATTTTAGACCATTTATAATCCTAATTGTTCTCTTTTGAGATTTTTATAACTTTTAAATAATTTAATAAAGTATTATTTAACAAAAAATATTATTCATGTCATTTTTTATACTATTCACTTAATTTGACTACGAAAACAACATGAAAGGAAATAAATTCGAATATAATTCTTTAAAACATCCCTAATATTATATATTTTTCTAAAAAATTAGTGGTACACTACAAATCACAAAAACAAATATTACTCCGCGAGTTTTTTAAATCATTTAATTGAATTTTTTTAGTGTTTGCACAAGCCCTGTATCGGCATTGCGTAAGCATTTAAGGTAATAATTTAATCCCTAAAAATTAAAAATAAATTACCATGATAAAAAATAAATCCTTTATATTTATAATAACTATTTATAATGTAATATATTTTTTTTAATCCTTGTCATGAAGTTTTATATATATTAAAAGCAAGAGAGTGACATTTTTACTTTATATTTATTTAAAATAATATATAAGTCATTTACAAAGAAAAAATGGCACCAAATTGACATGAATTATAATATTGGATGAGAAGGGTCAATTATCCCTCATAAAATATATTAAATTAAAATTTTATGGTTATTTTTATTTTTTATCATATTATTTTTATCCTAAATTATTTTATTTACCCTTACCGATGTGGCAAATATTTACTACGGTTATTATTCATAATAACCAAAAATAAAAGGAACTGATTTACCAAATTTGTAACTCAGGATTATAAATGTGGAATAAAATTTTCAATATTCAATTTCTATAATTATAATAAATTAATTTAATATTAAAACACAAAACACAATGAAAAAACTATTTTTTGAATAAATGCGTTTTGATACCCAAAAATGAACTTATACCAAAATCAGGTATAAATTTGATGAAAATGTAGTTAATTATAGTATATATAACTACATAATTTTTATTTTACTTTTATATAAAATTCAAATAATAATCATTATTTTTAATAAAAATAAATGATATCTTTACAAAAATCTGTATTTTTCACTATTCACTGAAAAATCAATATTTTTAGAAAAAACCCAAAATTCCTCCCTAATATAATTTTGATAAAATGATTTAAAAAATAAATTTAATTTTATAAAATACATTTATAAAATTCACTAAAATTAACTATAATATTTTATCATGAAAATCAATAAAAATCATTTTTGAAGAAAATATATTTTTGAAGAATAAAATGATTTTACTAAAAATTGACTGCTTATTCCATGAGAATCAATAAATAAATTTATATTGAGTAGAAATTTTATATATATCTATATTTAATAATTCAGTTAATCTTATTCATAACCATTAATTTAATGGCAACGTTATATTTATAATATTTAAATAATAATATTTCGTGGTTTGTTTAATTTCTGTGTTTCGTGTTGTATATGCTATCAAACATAGTGTTCATTTAAAATATCATGATATTATAATAAATGGACCCATAAGTAGTAAATAATAAATTGATGGGTGATATAAGGTCTATAAATCATCTATAATTTAATTTCACACATGTTTCAAAGATGTTTCAAGCCTTTTACCACTAGATTTTTACATTTTACCATTTTGGTTTTTACCTAGGTAACAAGTTTATACCCAAGTAATTTATGTTTTATTAAAAAATATAAGGTAACCCACATTAACAAATTTATATTTTATAAAAACAAATTTATGATCCATATAATCTAATTTAGTTTCTAAATAAGATAAAATTAACTTTTAAATTAAAACATTTAATATATATAGAAAAATTGTTATGTGAAAAAATGATATTTTTACCATTAAGTGTTCTTAATATTATTTAGTATTGATTTATAATTTAATTATAGTTAATATATTTATATATATGGGTAAAAATTATATCAAAGAATTTATAAAAAATAGAAAACTTTAATTCATTAGATAAAAAATTACATAACATTAATAAGACAATTCTTTGAAAATAACGGTTTCGTCGTTATCATAGTCATTAACTTTAATCTTAGTAATCATAACTTTTTGAATAAAAATTAAATTGTAATTATTAAATAATTTGAACATTATGATCTAAAATATGAAATTCATTTTGTTATATTTAATTTCAACAAGTGAGGAAAACTAATTTTTAATATAACTGAATAAAGTTTTTAGAGTAAAATATTACTTATGTTTTCAAAATGTTAGACATAGGGTTTATAAATTTGAAATTGTATTTTAAATATTCATATTTTTAATTATTAAATTAATCATTTATAAATAAAAATTTTTTATAAACTTCTAGGTCATGTTTATATAGTCATAAAATTTATAGTTTTTTGTAAAAACTGTATTTTAACTATTCACCTAAAAATCAACTATTTCTGAAAAGTCCCAAAATTTAATCTTAATATAATATTTTTATGTTGAATCCAAAAATGAAGTTAATTTATTCAAATTAAAATTACAGAATTTAGAAAATTAACTTTTAAATAAAAACATAAAAATATAATGAAAACTCTTTTCATAGGAAAATAACTTTTTAAAAATATTAACCATTCTCATTATTATTTATTATAAATAGATAATTAAATTGGTTTTAATATATTATTAATATCAATAATATATTTTACCTATAATATATTTATTTTCTTAAAATAAAGAGTATAAAAATTCAATTTTATAAAATTTTCATTTTCAGCATAAAATGATCTCATTATTTATTTAGATATTCTAATTGAATTTCATCAGTGAATTGGTATTAAAATTAACCGTTATTTTTCTATATACATAAATTTAAAAAAAATACCTCTATTTATATCCTCCAATTAAACAAATTCATTTTAAGGGTCATATACTATTTTTTTGGTTTTTTGTGGTTCAGTAGTGTCTATAAAGCATGTTATTAAACACATTAGGTTTTAATGGAAATATAATATTAAATATCGAGGTGTTACAAAAATTATGACATTATTTTTCAACTATATCCAAGGTATTTCCCATAAAATATCAAACTTGTTAAAAAAAATTGGCATTCTTCAAACATCTTCATTATAAAGATAGAATTGATCATTATAAATTCTCCATGGAACTGAAATGTTTCAACCATGTTTTTACTTTAATATGAATAGATCAAAAAACATCAAATAGAAGGAAATATTTCTTTTTCAAGTTATCTTCCAATATGTTTTCTTTTAGTCTTCATGAATTTAATACATGTAGTCTTCTTACTTGGGATCTCTTCACCACAACAATCTTAGATTCTTCAACCAACTTCTAAGAAATTATTATTCAATATAATGAAACAAAACTTCATTAATACTCCATTATTATTAACATACATTGAAAATAAATACAACATGAAAAAATCGGGATTATAAATCTCCCATTTTTATTTGTTGTCAATACCTACTAAAATGATATGTTAATATGTGTTCTTTATTTCTCAAGCATCTTTCCTTCTCTCCCTAATTATCATTCACCATTCATTTTTTATTTTCTTCTCTTTTTATTATAGACAAGAAATATAAATCCTTTGAGAGATTATGGTATCATTTGAAACTCAAAAAATTGTCCATAAAACATTCCACCATTAATTTATGTGATCCATTATAAGTATAAAAAAACAAGAGGATTTGATTTTACACATAAAAGTTTTCCATTATAAAAAAAATATTATGATAACTAAAATAGGAAAATATTAACCTTTATCAAGATATTTATAACTATTTTTAGGCTAATAAAATTAAATAATACCAATTGTAATAAAGCTTATCATGGAATATTTCAACCTAAATTCCTTAACTCACTTAAAAACACATATTAAAATCATTCAAGTAAAAATATAAGGTTTTATATTTCAAAAAATAGCCCAAGATATTTTTAAACTTTTCACCTTCACACAATTGATTAAAAAAAATATCCCACTTTATTTTAGGATCTGATTTTTTGAAACCAAGGATGAGAGAATAATAAATAATATTTATTAAATGATCCCTTTTCACACACATTCAATAATTCATATTTTGATGAAATGATAACTCTAATGGATTCTTAAAGTTCACTCTACTAGTATCCTCCTTAATAAGAATCCCCAAATTATCCTCATTAAGATAAATCTCTTAAATGAATATATTTTAGTATATCACGTGTTGAGAATTCAAAAAAATGGATCACTTAGACTGGTTTTCTAGACTTGAAAGCTTGCTTCACTTCATTTTTGTTGTCCAGTTTTGAGAACATTCACTTATTCTCTGGTTCTCCCCCTATGAACCAACTTCACCTAAAATTTTCTATATGGTTTTCACACAAATACACCACAAATAATAGGGAATATAGTCTGAATCCTTATCCCTCAATGTGAATAGCAAGGTTGAGAGTATTTTCTCAACCATGTTGATCACTTATTTATAGCCTTCATACTTGTGCAACTATTTTTCATATCTATTTTTTATTTGGTTAGCATGGTATATTCACTACTAAAATTTTTTGGGTTTGATACCTCTATTCTCATAATACATCAAGTCATATCCATCTCCTAATGTAGTACTCATCTTCTTTAGGGATTCTTCTTATGTGATAATCATAACTAAATAGTCTTTATATGTATATCCAGACTTCTTTCATCTATCACACACCACTTATAATCTTCTTGGGTAATAATTTGTTCACAACCAATCTTGAAATTTTTATTTTTCTTATATAACATATTATTTCCCTTTTTTACTTACTTTCACTTTTTTATTTTCCATCTTCTTTTCTTTTTCTAAATCATCTATTCAAATAACTAATAATTCTTTAGAAGATATCTCACCTTGTTTTGGAATTATTTTATATCTTATTCTAAGTTCACTCAACTAAATAATTCCTTTTATGTCTTTACTAGATTCTCTATTTCTTTTTTTACTTCTATTAATACATATATCCATGGATTTTTTACTTTATTCTATGGTGTATCCTATTTTCCCAAAATAAAAATAGTTGGTTCATTTATTTTTAGAACTACTCTTCTCCTTCATGGATCATTACAAAAGGATCTATCACTTGTCTTCTTAAAAATATTATTTGTAATATTATGATTTGAATATTTCTTCAGCTTTCTACCCAAGGTTTCCTCACCTTCATTCACCAAATTTTATGGTCTCATTTATATACTTGTTTTGACATATGCTTAGTTTAGAATGCACTATTCTTATTAACACTTTGATGGAAGTCACCATAAAAAATCTAAGTGTATCAAATGTGTTTGATATAGACACATTTTTATTATTAACTATTGGTTGTTTCATCTATATTTCTTTTATCCCCCTTAACATGGGAATCTTTCGTGCTTTTGAAATTGATGGATTGTACCAACAATCTAAGGACTTATGAAAAAATATATTACAACACTATAAATGACCAACAAAAATTGGTTTTCTTCTTTAGAATACATATTGTCTAGATTTTCCCGAATTTATAGCATGTTATTTTTTGTCACTCTTTTGAGCTGTTTGGGATTATTTTGTGTAATTAGCTCTTTTATACATTCTTTTATCCACCCTGAACATGGTGGTAGGATTGTCATCATTTTTCCTTATCATTTTCGTACAAAATTTGATTTTATTTATGTATTATCCACGAAAATGGATTTAAAACAATTATTATAAATTTATGTGGATGGTACATTTTCCTTTTATTTTGTTTGAAATTTATCGTAAGAAGATCTCATTATCTCTACCATAAATTAAATGACTTTTAGAACATAAACCCTAATTTAAAGGTTATATGGAATTAGAAAATTTTTCCTTGTCTTCTTTCAATGACATGAATTGATCAGTTTTCAAAATTTATAATTGGAATTCAATATCAAGACAATTCATATTAAGAATAGATTTATCACCTTCCATTATATTTAATTTTTCTTCACTATCCTTGATTATTTTAACTTCTTCATCAGTCATTTTAAACTTCTATCATAATAATGTGTCAACTTATTTAATTTATTTACCTTGGCATCCAACTAATAATTATTGATCTCAATGAAAGACTTTTATATTATCTCAAATGCATGGATCTTATCTTAAAGATTTTTCTTAGATTCTTCTTTCTAATGAGTTACGTTTTTCCATTTACTCTAATATATAGAGTGTAATATAATAGGTTTTTCTATGAGGTATAGATTCTTTTATTTTTATTTTTATTATTTTTCTTCAACCTAATATGAATTCCTAATGATTTCATGGGGGTTATAAGGGTGTTTGGGGCTTGTTTGGAGTCCAAAGCCCTATCTTTTGGTAAAAAAGTTGGCTCAAACGTTTAGAGGAAACTTTACTGCCTAAGAAACATGGTTTTGGATAAATGTGCGATGTGTTTTAGTGAAAAATTGAGGTTTTCATGGTTTTCACAAACCATAAAACTCAGGCTGCATGTCCGTGTATGTGTTACAGACATTTTAATAGAGGGAAAATGCACGGTCGGTGCAAGGTTTTTCTAACCAAACACCATGACGATGTGTGGGGGGTCTTAAGGTAGTGTTTGGCACATGGTTGGTGCATGGTTTTTCCAACTGTGTGACCTAGTTTTAAAGGGATGAAAAGACTATTTTTCTCTATTCCTACTTTATGATCCTCCTCTTTTCTTTTCCTCTGGTGGCTAGACCCTATCCCTCCAATTGAAGCTCTCCTCAATCCTTTGAGATAGGATTTGGTCTTGTTTCACCATAAGACATCTGATTTGAGTTTTTTTCATCTCATTACATAGCCACATGTGAGTTCTTCATTCCTTAGGCTCATTTCATTATTTATCTTTCTTTTGATGATTCTATTTTGGCGCAAGATGATATGGCCTATGATCAAGATATTCATCTAATCTTCTATTTTCTTCTGATATGGACCGAATTATAGGACAATACAGGAAAATTATTCCTCTATAATCATAATGTAGGTGGTATATACATTTTCTATAAAATTTTGGTTTTTTATACCCTTTTTTTGTTCCACAAGCTAAAATTTTTGGTGTTTCTTCCTAATTTAATAAACCCTTGAGTTAAATGTTTAATTCATGTATGAGACATTCTATGAAACCCTAATACATGGTTATAGGTTGTTTATCTCAACTAAAATTACCCATGGGGTGGGTTATTTACTTTAACCCTGATTATGCCACTATTGGGGTGTGTCAAGCTCTATGTACATTGTATGGGAAATTGAATGTGATAATAAAGTGAATTATTAAAGGTTGTGTGCACCTTAGAACAGCTTTTCATTATATATTAAAGTTATAAAATGGATAATACCTTGGATTGTGTATTATTATGAAGGTATTAATGAAATTATTAATGAAATGTTTTATGAAATGATGAATGAATTGGTTATGCTCATATTAGAGGGTCCGTGTTATGGAACCAATGACCTTCTAGGATAACTTAGAAATTATTACTTTTTGTATATGATGACCTACTAGGATGCCTTAGACATTTCTACTCCTTGGATTCTATTTACTTGACTTGATAGAATTCCTTAGACATTTATACTTCATGGATATGGTTAAATTAGCTTACCTGGATACCTTGGACATTTCTACTCCTTGGATCTGAATTACTTCACATATTAGGATGGCTTTTACATTTCTAATTCTTAGATCCTGGCCATGTTTTTCTGATACTATATTACACGTCATAGGCCATTGATGATGATTTCGAGGATTTAAAGTTTTCCCTTATGATCTAGATACTATATTACATTCAGCCTCGATATGCTGGATATTATCACTTGTAATTTAATCACTTTAATCCTTTTATACATACATATTGATTCATCTTATATATGAAAAATGGACTTGTTAAACACACTATTGGTGGTGGCCTACTGAGTGTTATCTCGCACCTTGTTTGGTCCATCATTGGGTATCCAGAAAGACTTCATGGATACAGGTATGGATAGGGGAAATCTACCATTTAGTTATGCTTCATTGATTGTTTCTTAGGAGTATCATAGCAAAGGACTGGGATGTGGCTCATGATGCAATCTGGAGATAGTTTCTTTTTGGTCTTTTTATACTATTTATACATGTATTATACCGGATTCATGTTGTTATGTCTGCCTATTTTTTATTTTTATATAGAATTCCATGATCATAATTATGTATATGACATTGATGGATGGAATTAATTGATTATTTATATAATGGATGATTACTCTTATATTGTTCATTTATGTTATATGATTCTGCTATTGATTAATATTATTATACTGATGTTCTACACTCTGATCATGAGGGAATAGTATCCCCACTATTCCACCATGGACCCTTGCTGCTATCAGAAGTCTCTGGAATATGAGGAGGTTCACTTGAGTCCATGTGACTCACCATCTCAGAGAACCATTTAGTGGCTCCCATGTCGGGAAGTTACAAAGTGGTATTAGAGAAATTTCCTTTTTTATTTGTCTTACTATTTAGGATTGGTAGATAGAATACTAGGAAAGATATGGGGTTTAGTAATGAGTTATTCCTAGAAGTAGCTATCGATGTATAGGGAGAATCCAATTTACTTAGGAATAGGACTTGATGTTCTGGTTTGTGCTTATTACTATTTATTAAATTTCACCATTGGGTGAAGCACGTGATTTGTGTTGTTGATTTTGATTTGGTTTTTTTCCCTTTTCTCATTATGATAAGTAGATTTGGTCTTATGCATCATGTTTGGAACATAGTAAATCCACATACTGTGCATATGTCATTCCATCTTGGATGCATTAGTTGACTACAAAGAATTTATTAGATGTTCCTTATGATACATAATTTTTATTTGACTATCATTTTTATAGTAAAATAAGAAAAATAATTGGTTGCTTAAAGTTATTGTATCAACCTAATAGTGTTTTCCTACATATATTGATGTGGACACCTTAAGTAGTCAATTATGGAATGTTGATCCATGGACCATTTGTCATAGGGGTTGAAACGTGTTCTTATTTGTGATTAAATGGGTGCCATAGTTAAATTTATAAAGTGTATGGACCTTTATAAATAGGTAGTGGTAATCTATATAATTCAACCATTTAAGAATATTTATAATGAATAAATAATTATGTTAAAAGAATATAAATTATGAAAAAAATGTCGGTTGTTAAATGGAGTTTCCAATTGAAACTTAAAGGTTGATTTCCTCTATAAATTGCAATCAACACTCTGTATACTAGAACCCTTGGTTTATAATAGATAAATTGACTTTAATCCAACATTAGTAGTGGGAAGTAGGAAGTATCTCTTTCATTTTTATGATTCTTATGTCACATGGACCTGGATTTAGAAGTAGGTAGAGGGGTGTAACTCATATATTGAAAGGTGTGTACCTATCCTATTTATATATTTGGTGATCTTATCATTACCAAATCTTGTTTGCGGTGTGTTATTAGAATTTTTAAAGACATTCCACCATGATGTCCTCTAATTGTGAGCCAGCAGGGTGGTGATGACCATCCTCTGGAGGTGGTGGTCCCTAGTTCACCCACAAAACCTTCAGTAGTGCCACTTGTGGCACATCCTATTATACCTCATGTGGGTGTTGATGCCCAGTTTCAAGTGGGTTTCATGGGATTTATACAGACTATTCATAGAACCCCTTAGTCTGCCTCAACCATGGTAGAGTTGAAGTTGATGTGTGAGTTTCAGTAGCATCATCCACCCATTTTTTAAGAGGATAACGGAACACGGACTATAGAGTAATGGCTAGAGGCCATGCTATCTATTTTCAAGAATCTTAAGATACCTTCTATGATAAGAGTGAATCTATCTACATATATGCTTCAGGATTCCACCAAGAGATGGTGGGATGTTATTAATTAGGAGGATCATCATCGAGATATGGATTGGATGGATTTTAAAATACCTTATATGATTTTTCTATCTTGATATGTTAAGGACCGATTGATCCTGAGATTTTATGCATTTAGAGTAGGGAAATATATCATTCATGGACTATTCTGCCTATTTTATGGAGCTCCAGTGTTTCTCACCTATTTTTTTAGGTGATGAGTTATCTAAAGATATGATATTTTAGGATAGTCTCAGGTGTGACATTTGATTACTGGTATATGTCTTTTGAATTACTAGTATATCTGGAATAGTTAATTAGGAACTTATTACTGAATGTAACCTAATAAAATTTGGGGGTTAAGAGCGAGGTAATTTAGCTTCTCAACCCAATGGCATAGTGTTAGGTGGTAGGTAGCAGTGATTTGTAGTCTCTTATGAGGGTAATACTAGGCAAAGTATGAGTTATGGTAGTTTTGTTTTCAATCGTCGGTGTGGGAGGTAGGGACACATGAGGAGCTAGTGTGATAGAAACCCAATTGACTGATGAGACTATAGTAGGATGGGACATCTACATAAGTTTTGTAGGACTTTTCCTCTAGAAATTTGTTATAGAGGGTCTACACCAACTTCATCTTCAAGAGTAGGGATAACAGATTCTCGTTAGGTAGGGAGCTGGAGTGCCACTGACTGATCAAGCTGAGGTGGTGGTCATGGTTGAGGCTACTAAGAACCAGACTTACAACACTAGTAGAGCAGACCTTCATAGGGTAGTCGGGCTATATCTCAAGGTTGCATATTATGCTAGATGTATTAAGTGCAACTGATACTTGAGGAACATATTCTCAGACCTTCTATAGTGAGAGGTACTATTCAGGTAGCATCTATATTAGTATCTATTCTTTTCAATATAGGTTATTCTCATTCCTTCATATTTATTCTTATTTTGGAGATCCTTGGTCTTGATGTTAATATTTTTATGGTATGATGAAACTCGATACTCCATTGGGGATTTGATTAGAGAGTGTACTCCTATGTAGGGAGTTCCCACCTTGAGATAGATGGGTGTCGCTTTGTGTGGGGCCTCTTTGTCCTCAAGATGAAAGGGTTTGATATTATTCTCAAAATGGATTGGTTGGTTCCCTTATATGTTTATGTTAATTTCTATCACTTAATGATGACTTTAATATCACCATAGGGTGAATTTTTTATTCACAAGGGTGAATGGGATGTCCAGTCAAGCTGAGGCAGACCCAAGCATCGTGGGTTGGGCAGGATGAAACCCATATTTCTAGATTATATTTGGATGATCATGGAATGTGTTGGGAATATTTCCCTCCAGTAATGTATTGTTTTTGGGACGTTTTTCTATATGGATTTTTAATGACGAACTCCTAAGATAGAGGTAGATTTTTATATCAAGTTAGTGTCTAGATCTACATCGATATCCATTCCTCCTTACAGGATGTCTACCACTAAGTTGCAGGATCACAAGAGGTGGCCAGAGGATTTAGAAGCAAAGGGTTTTATATAACCCATTACTTCTCTGTGGGGTTATCTAGTCCTTTTCACCAAGAAATATGATTGAAACCTTCATTTATGTGTGGATTATCTTAAATTGAATTAGTTTATGGTTAAGAACTGATGTCATTTTCCTTGTAAAGATATACTCTTTAACCATCTATGAGGATCAAGGGTCTTCCATAAGATTTATCTAAGATTGAGTTATCATAAGGTGTGTGTGATACTATATGATATACCATGTAAAACATTTTATAGTAGATATTTCATGTACAAGTATTTGGTCCTACCGTTCGACCTCACAAACATACCTGCAGTTTTCATGGCACTAATGAACCAGGTTTTCCATCTATATCTAGATTCATTTGTAGTTGTATTCATGGATAATATATTATTTTATTCTCACACTCAACACAACCATGAAAAACATCTTGATATTTTATTGGATACATTGGGAGAGAATCAATTATATGACAATCTCACTTAGTGCCAATTTTTTATGGATAAAATTCACTTCCTAGGTCGTATTATATCAAAGGAAGGAGCATTAGTTGACCTAGAGAAGGTGATACTATAGTTTCTTAGGAGTATCCCAAGAACATCTTTAATATATGATGTTATTTTTAGGATATTTATATATTATAGGTGTTTCATATAGGAATTATCATGCTTAGAATAACCTCTTATGGGATTTAATAAAAGGGGTGTGAGGTTCTTATGGTCTGAAGCCTATGAGACAGCCTTTCAAGAGATGAAAGGGGGACTGACTTTAGTGTTTATCCTGATTATACTACAGCTGGGAAAATATATATAGAGTATATTATAATACATCAGGTACCGAGATAGGAGTAGTTATGATGCATGAGTAGTGAGTCATGGCGTACAGGTATTGTAAGTTGAGGCCCCATGAGAGAAACTACCAGACGCACAATCTTGATTTAGCTATTGTTGTTGTTCATTCCTTACCTTGATGGATACATTATTTACTAGGAGAGTATTTAGTGGTGTATACGGATGAAAAAAGCATTAAGTGTTTTGACACAACATGAATTGAGTATTATAAAATGAAGGTGGGTAGAATACCTAATTTTTTTTTACATCAAGCTTTCATATATACCAAGGAAGGGAAATGTATTTGTTGATTCTATGAGCATGATCTCTCAGACATAGGTAGTTCAGGAGGCCAGTAGTGAGTGGCATCTTATGGGACTATTTTTTTTAGATGCACAAATATTTTCAGGACTATCATGGATAGTCTACACTTGCATCATTATTATTGAACTCTTCACTTATAGAGAGAGTAAATATGAGTAATCTATATGATTATAAGGGCTTCATCCTATAGGAGAGTATTTTAGGTGATGAGCCACCACCTAGTTAGACCATTGGTAAGGATGAAATCCTATGTGTTCAGGGTTTTTTTTTGGTTCCATCTGATATATGGGAGGAACTAATGTGAGATTCTCATGCCTTCACTTGGGCAGTGAATCCTAGTCTTACCAAGATGTATTTGGATTTATGCTGCCATTATTGGTGGCTTGGTATGAAGTGGGAGATAGCTGGTTTGGTTACTCGGTTCTCCACCTGTCAGTAGGTGCAGGAAAAACACCAGCGACCAGTGGGGATTTTATAGCTTTTACATATTCCTAAGTTGAAGTAGGATGATGTATTCATTGATTTCATGATAGGGTTTCCTAGATCTCCTCAGGGCAGTGATTCCATATGGGTGAACGTAGACAGGTTGAAAAAGTTCTCTAGTTTATTACTAATTCAAGAGACCTTATCAGTGGATGAGGTCGAGAGGATATACATTCATGAGATTATATGCCTATATGGGATCCCACATTCTATCATATTGAACAAAATTGCCCAATTCACAATGTAGTTCTGGTAGGGGTTGTAGAATGCACTATGTTCATAGGTACTACTGAGTAAAGCCTATCACCCATAGACTTATGTTCATTTAAAGAACATAATATAAGTCTTAGAGGACATTATTAGGGAATATGTCCTTAATTTTGGGGGTTATTAGGAGAGAAATTTACACCTGGTTGAATTTACCCACAATAACAGTTATTATGTGACAATACAGACCACACCCTACAAGGTTTTATATAGTAGGCCATGTCGATCACCTTTGTACTTGTTATAGACAGAAGAGATAGTGCTTCTCAGACCTCATCTCTTTCAGAGGACTTCGAAATAGCTTCATCTTATTAGGAAGTTGATGTATATAGCTAATTCTAGACAGAAGTCATATTTTGATTGTTTCCATCTAAAACCGGAGTTTTATGTGGCTAGTCGGGTTTTCTTAAGAGTTTCACCTATACTGGGGAATAGATGAATTCAAAAACAAGGGAAGAAATCACCTCATTACGCTAGACCCTTTGATATTACTGAGAGATTTGGGATGGTATCGTATCAGTTGTAGTTACCTCATAAGTATTGGGTCATGCATGAAATCTTCCATGTATCTCAGATTTTCTGATATCATTGTGATCTATCACATATTCTTCATCCTGAATATGTTGAGTTGGAAGTTAATGCATCCTCTGAGGAACATCCTATTTGTGTTGTTGATCAAGTCATGAAGTTTCTCTAATACTAGTCGGATACTCTAATATGGCTATTATGGAATCATGGCCATGTATAGGATGAGACTTGGGAGTGGGAGGCCAACGTACATGTCCAGTTGCCAAAGTTATTCTAAGACAATGATTTACCACCTTATAAGGGTAATTCAAGGATGATTCCCTTAAGGGGGGAGGGGGGATTGTAAGATATCATATTTTTCTATGTGGGAAAAAATATTTTATGTTAGGTTTGATTCTTTTTATTATACCTAATATGAATTCCTAATGAGGTCATGAGAGTTATGGGGGTTTTTTGGGGTTTTTTGGAGCCTGGAACCCCATATTTTGGGGAAATAAGCTAGGACACATGATTAGTAGAAACTATACCACCAGGACACATAGTTTCTGCTAACCGTGTGGGGTGTTTTAGTGCATAGAAAAGGGCCACACAGTATTTCCTAATCATGAAACTTAGGTTGCACACCCGTTCTTGTGCTACATAATTTTTATTAGATAGAAAACACATGTTCAGCACATGGTTTGTCTAACCATGAACCAGGACCATGTGAGGGGGGTCTTGAGGTAGTTTTGAGCATATAGTTGGCACACAGTTTGGCCAACCATGTGGACAAACTGTGTGACCCTATTTTAAAGGGGTGAAAAGACCATTTTCCTCCTCCTATTTTATATTCCTCCTCATTTATTTTCCTCTAGGTTCCATCCCCTCTACCATTCATTAAAGCTCTCCTAGATCCTTTAATCTATGATTTGATCCCATTTCACCATACAATGTCTAATACGAGTGTCATTCATCTTGTTGGATAGCCACTTGTTATTTTTTTGTTCCTTAGGATCCTTTCATCATTTTTCTTTCTTTTGACGAAATTATTTTGGTACAAGATGATATTCCCTATTTTCAAGATATTAATAAATATTTTGTTTTCTTCTTATCCAAACTGAATCAAAGGTTGCGACTGCATTATTGATCCTTCATGGTTATATGTTAGGTGGTCTACACCTTTTCCTTAAAATTTTGGTTGTTTATACCCTGTTTACAATGTGTTGCATGCCAGACTTTTTGATGTTTCATCCCAAATTAATAAACCTTTGATTAAAATGATTAATTTATGTTTGAGACCTGATATGACACCCTAATACAAGTTTGGATGTTGTTGAACTCAACCCAAACCACCCATAGGGAGGGTTATTTCCTTTGACCATGATTATACCACCCTTGGGGTGTGTCGATCTCATTTTACATTGTATGGGTAATGGAATGTGATAATAAAGTGAATTTTTAAAGGTTGTGAGAACCTTATAACACCTTTTCATTGCATATGAAAGGTATGAATGGATAATACCTTCACATTTTTATGATTATGAAGGTACACTACAACAAAATTGGATTTAACAGTGTTAAAAATGGTCTTTAATAGTACTAGAAAAGTGATGACTACCAGAGAGAGATTAAAATCTGTAGTCTTTTATCAGTGCTAAAAAGGACTGATAAAGGGGAATACTACAGTGTGCTGCAACAACACACTATAGCACTAGTGTAATGTGTTGTAACAGCACACCACGGCACTAAAAACACCATGAAATCAAAAACAAATCAAGTACGAATATAGAATTTAAATGAAATAATATTTACAAGAAAAATACAATAAAAACACTATATTATAGACATTTCAAACATTGGTTTATAAAATTAAATAAGTAAAACTTATTACATATATTCAAAAACAGCGGTCTTCCATTTTATTTTGATCTTAACCCTTACTCGAGAAAAAAAATAACCTGTATAAGAAAAAAATTATTATGTTAGAAATAATATAAATAAATAAATAAATATAAAGTATTAATTTTAAATTAATCTTTGATCTATACCAGGAACATTGTGTATTGGATTAAGTTGCAGTTTATTCTTGCACGTCACACCATTTCTTGTTCATCTTCAAGAATTATCTCTTTGAAAATTAATTAAATAATTATAAGATAAAATTGATAATAAAATTAAATAAGTAATAGAAAATAGAATGATGAGAACAATTTAGGATTGTTTGCTCGATTTTGGTGATGTGATACGCATTTTAAACTAAAAATGACACTTATATATTGAAAAGACACGCTTTGAGTCATACGGGTCACACCATGCATAATATTGAGGTATGGATGATTCCTAAACATCTCAATTTAATTATGGATCATTTTTATAAAGTATCTAATCAATCCAAATGTGTTTCCTCAATTTTAAGTACATAACTTGTCTTTTTTACTAAAATATCATTTTAAACTAAAAACACACACTTTAACTCATATCGATCACATCGTGTGTCGTTTTTATGTGAGACTAATTCCTACACATCGTAAATTACTTATGAATTGATTTCCTAAATTATCATGAAAATCCAAGTGTGTTTTATGTATTTTTAGTTTGTGACACTTTTTGAACTAAAATGTAAATTTTAAACTAATAATGGACACATTGAGTCATATTGGGAACAATGTGTAACATATTGAGGTGTGGATGATTCATAAAAGTAAAATATTACTTATGGATTGGTTACTTATAATATAAAAACAATTCGAGTGTGTTTTATCAGTTTTGAGTAGGTTAGTTGTCCTTTTTACTAAAATTGATGTCAATTTTAAATAAAAAAGATGAACTTGGAGTCATACCGGTCACACCATTCATAAAATTGAAGTATAGATGATTCCTACACATCAAAAATTACTTATATATTGTTTCCCAAAAATATCAAAACAATATGAATGTTTTTTCCTGGTTCTGAGTTGGTTAGTTATCCTTTTTACTAAAATTGTTTTCAATTTTAAATAAATGGCACACTTGGAGTCATACCGGACACACCATGCATAGGATTAAGGGTATTATGATTTCTACACATCACAAATGACTTATAGATAATTTTCCTAAAATATAAAAACAATTTGAATGCATTTTCTCTATTTTGAGTAGGTCAGTTGTCCTTTTTACTAAAACTGAAGTCAGTTTTAAATAAAAAGATGTACTTTGTGTCATACTGGTCACAACATGTGTTAGATTCAGGTTAACCTGATTCTTACATGTCCCAAATTTCATATGGATATTTTTCATAAATTATCAAAACTATCTGAATTCATTTTCTTAGTTTTGAGTATGTCACTTAGCTTTATTACTAAAATTTCATTTTAAACTGGAAAAATGCACTTTGACTCATACCAATCTCATTCTGTATCAATTTTTCATGAGAAAAATTCCTAAACATAACTAATTAATTTTGAATTTATTTCCTAAATTATTAATAAATTAAGAGCACATTTTCTCATATTTTAGTGGGTGACATTTTTTGAACTAAACTGTCTATTTTAAACCAATAATGGACACATTGAATCATATTGGGAACATCATGTTTCATATTGAGGTGATAAAGATTACTAAATTTAAAAAAATGACTTATGGATCATTTACCTAAAGTATAAAAATAATCCAAATGTGTTTTCTCCATTTTTAGTAGGTCAGTTGTCCTTTTTACTAAAATTGGTGCAAATTTGAATTAAAAAAACACATTGGAGTCATATCGATCACACTCTGTGTCGGGTTGATGTTTGGATGTTTCCTACACATATCAAATGACTTATGGATCATTTTCCTAAAGTGTAAAAATAATCCTAATGTGTTTCCTCAGTTTCGAGCACATCACTTGTTTTTTTACTAAAATGTCATTTTAAACTGGAAACATGAACTTTGAATCATACTGATCACATCACATATCATTTTTACATGTGAATGATTCTTAAATAACATAAATGACTTATTAATATATTTACTAAATTATCAATAAAATCTAATATTGTTTTCTCTATTTTCAGTGGTTGGAATTTTTTGAACTAAACTATTGATTTAAAACTAATAATGGGAACATTGAATCATGGTGGTCACATTGTGCATCGAATTGATGTGCACCTGATTTTTACACATCCCAAATTAATTATGGATCATTTCACTAAAGTATAAAAACAATATTAATATGTTTGATTGGTTTTTAGTATGTCAGTTTTCTTTTTATCTAAAATTAATGTCAATTTTAAATAAAAAAGAAACACTTTGAGTCATACCAGTCACATCATGTGTCGGATTAAGGTTTGGGTAATTCATGAATGTCCCAAAGTCCCAAAAAATCCTAAATGACAATGTTACCACGTTTTTATTTTCTTTATATGTTTAATTTTAACCGTTTCATATATATTGAATCGATGTTATTAGATGAAAAACCTTTCTTATTGTTGAAATCCAGAAGAGCAGAGGAAGGTCACGTTCCCATTATATCACAAGAATTCACCACAATAGGCACATGAGTTATCTATACTCTTCAATATTTCAACAATAAAAAAGTTTTTTGGCTAACAATATCAAATCAATATTCAATGTTGGAAATTCGACAAAGAAAAGCAATGAAAATGGAAAATTTGGTAACATTGGCAGAAAGAAAAAAAATTTCTCTTTTGGGGCTTGTTTCAGATAGTTGATAGAAAAATATGACTTCCCAAAAGATCAGTGAGAAAAACTAAATAATTGTTAGATAAAAATAATAAGGAAATTAACTTACAAATAATATATAAAATGATTGAAAAATTAATTAAATAATTAGTAGTAAATCGCGTTTTCCTTATGGTTGTATGAATTATTGATGTATTTCCTTATTTTCATTATTTCAACTACAATCTTGAATTTGAATTCATCATGAGCATTAGAATCTTTGAAAAAACCATCCAAACTCAAAAAAAATAATCCACCTACACAAGAAAATAATTATTATATGAGTAATACTGAAAAGAAATAAATTAAAAATAAATATAAAATAATACATTAATTCTATGGATAATGATTTTACTATGAAAACATTGTTGACCATAGGGATATGTCTATGGTAAAGCAATAATGATGATAAAAATCAAATAGATCTCACCAAACAATCAATAAACAAGTGGAGAGGATAATGAGAAAATAAGATATATTGGATTGAAATGTTGAATCATCCAAGAGAAATTAGAGATATCCTATTGGGTTCAAAAAATATTAATTTTTTACAATAAATAAATAAATACACATATAAGATATTAATTATCAAAGGTGAAAGTTATAGATAATTATAATAAGGGACACTCGATATTTTATTGTTTTAAATAATGTTAGTATGATTTGCAGAAAATGGGTAATTTAATTTAAGAAAATAATTAATCCAATATGGTAGGTGTTATCCTCTAAATTCATCCAAAAGTTAAAGTTATAGGCTATTTTCATCCTCATAATCTCATCTTACGAACAGTTATCATTACATTTTGTTGTTTGGAACTCATCCTCCATATTTTATATACATGCACCTAGGTTTCTTGTAATACACAAAGTAGTAGTCATCCATATGATGACTACTACTTAGAGTAGTATAAGAAACATAAAATATGTGGGGGATGAGTCCCAAACAAAAAAATGGAATAATAGCTCTTCGGGAGATGAAACTGATGAGGATGAAATTTGTACTCCATTGTGTCCTCTAAATGGGTTAATGTCTCCCATTTGTGAGAATTACATGGATGGTAATTATAGATTCCTAATAATGGAACCAAAAGGCAATGTTAAAGAATGAAATATTTTTAGATGGATTAAAGTAAAACATACATAGTTTTTATTTGATGTTTGATGAAAAGAATGAAGTGGTTTTTAATAAGTATTAATGAGTGGGTTATCATTTCAAAGATGGATATATTTTTACAAAGTTATAGAAAACTATTTGAAACATTTTTTTTTATTTGGGGTTGGTAAAAATTTATTGTAATTGTGTTTTATAGATGAAATAGATTTGTGGTAGTGAAAAATTGATCATGCTAGATAATGAGACAATTAAATATTTACTTTAAAGGGGTGGTTTGAGATGTTTTTATGATAACAGGATAAAATTGATATATATTTGTAACAAATTATAATGGGGAGCTTGTTAATAATTAAAATAATGATGAAATGTCAATGGAAATTAATGATGAATTGAGTGGGATGGGGGGAGAACACGGAGCTGAGGTAGACTCAAAATAAGACATTGATAGTGAGGAAAATTAAGAGGGATTATCAACTTCATGAAATACAATCAAGGATTAAATTAGTTAATAAAATTTCATTGGTGATCTAATATTTTCAGTGAAAAATAAAAGGAGTAAGACATAATATTTGTGGGTTAGAAAAAACACAATGAAATTTTTTGTGTGGATTGTATGAGGTATGATATCGAGATGTCTAATATTGGTGAGATTCTTTCCTTGGTTTATAAAAAAATCAAGGAAATCATATCACATTAATTTCTCAATCAAAATATGAAATAGGACCCCAAGTGATTTTCAATAGAATATTCCAAACTAATGACAACACTGACAACTATATGGATGAATTTTTTAAAATTTGATGATTGAAAAGAGGTAGATGCCATGGAATATAGGTATTTGGGGCATATTATACCTCAAAACAATATGAAACAACATTGGGTTTGATATATTTGAAGTCTAATAGTACTAATGTTTTCCCAAAGAGGGCCACATGCTATCTGGGAAGACAATACTTCAATATATCTAAAAAAAGTGAATTTTGGGTTGTTTTATTATAGGATAGTGCAACTAGAGATGTTAGGATTCACATATGTGTGATGAGAAGGTTTAGTGGACAACCAAGGTAAAGTAGAGAAATCAAGAAACCTATATTTCATTCAAGACTTTGTTTTGTTTGAGCCTTGAATCGCTAGAGCCTTGGATTTGAGCCTTGGAATAGTTGGAGGCTTGATTCTATCCAAGATTCGAGCTTGAATTCGATAATAAGGAGTGTCAGTATTAGGAGGCTTCTATAGAGATCTTTGGATATTATGATATGGTACATGATGGTTAGGGTTCTTAAAATAGATCGGGAGACTTTTTCTCAGCGCTTACGAAAAAAGAACTAATAATGATACCTTTTATCAGTGCTAAGTTTCTAAGCACTCATAAATACTTATAATAATTTTAAATAAATACTTTTTTAAAAAATACTTTAAAAAATTATAATTATTATGTATAACTATATACTTATAAAAATACTTTTTATAAAATGATGATTTTATAATTATTTATTTATAATTATATAAATACTTTTTAAAAATAATATTTATATCATTATATATTTATATAATTATATGTTTATATATATATATATAATAAATATATATATATAAATATAAATATAGTAAATATATTCATTATTTAAATAAATTTATATATTTATTTATTTATAATTATATATATACTTTTTAAAAAAATATTTTTAATTTATTTATAATTATAAATGTATAAAAATAGTAAATATATATTTATATAGAATTATATATATATATATATTAATATACTTTAATATTATTAATGAATATTAAATCTTAAGTGCATGCATGTTCAAAATGAGTAAAATTAAATAATTAAAAAAGAGTACACATTAATTAATAATTTCGAAAAATTGGATAAGTTTGATTAATTAAATATAAATCACTAAAAAATTAATATATGTTGAAATAAAGATGAATATATATTGAAAATATTAAAACATAGTAAATATATATATATATATATATAATAAATAATAGAAACTTATTGAATTCCTAAAAAATATTTATGTGTGTGCATTGTATATAAAAATGAATTATAATTATATATATGTCAAATCAATATAGCACACATTTAATTTGTGTTAAATTGAAAAATCAAACGACATTAAATTACGTAGATTACTTGATGTAATTAGTCGGTATTTTTAATTCATATTATTTCTTAATTATAAACGAATATTCACTAAATATATCACTATTTAATGTAAAGTATAAATATTTTTTATTATATAAATAATATTTATATACATTCAAATATATATATAATATATATTATTTATTAACATTATCGGTAATTATTTAATTAATAAAATTTTAATAATTTTCTCAATTTACATATTTTTATTTTTTATTTGTTTATTTTTCATTTTATATATATCAATATATTTAATATATACTATTTATTAGTATTTATAATTTATATATAGTATAATCATTTTTATCATTTTTATCAATAATTATTTAATTAATAAATATTTTAATATTTTTTTAATAAAATCATTTTAATTTTTTATTTATTTAATTATTTCATTTTATTCTGACATTTATGAGTGCTAAAAAATAGCTGATAAAGGATTCCTTTATAGGCATTAAAAAGCATTGATAAAGGACACCCTTTATCATCACTAAAAAATGCACTGATAAAGGGTGCCTTTTATCAGCACTTGAAAAAACGTTGATAAAATGTACACTTTTATCAGTGCTTGTTTTAACACTGATAAATGGAACCTTTATCAACACTTGTTTTCTCACACTAATAAAGGCCAACATTGTTAAATGTCTGTTTTGTATTAGTGGGATTAATGAGATGGTTTATGAAATGGTGAATGAATTGGTTTTGCTGATATTAGTGGGTTCACGGTATGGAACTGATGACCTACTAACATGCCTTGGACATTTCTACTTCTTAGATCTGATGACCTACTAGGATGCCTTGGATATTTATACTCCTTAGATCCAGTTTATTTGACTTACTATGATGCCTCAAACATTTCTACTCCTTGGATCCGGTTTAATTGAATTACTAGGATATCTTAGACATTTCTACTCCTCATATCTAGTTTAATTAGCTTACTTGGATGACTTGTACATTTATACTCCTTAGATCCAAATTACATAGATTATTAGGATACCTTTGATATTTTTACTCATTGGATCCTATCCATGTTTGTCTAATACTTGATTACACAGTGTAGGTCATTAATGATGCTCTTCATGCTTTGCAGTTATCCCTTATGATTTAGCTTCTTGATTACAGTGAGCCTTGATGGCCTGGAAATTATCACTTGTAATTTTATCACTTTATTCCTATTATACATGCATACTGATTTAGATTAAATGCATTTATTGAACTTGTTATAGAAACTTCTGGTGGTGGGCTACTGAGTGTTATCTCACACCCTGTTTGGGCCACCGTTGGTAACCTAGATAGACTTCATGGATGCAGGTAGGGATAGAGGAAATTACACTCTTAGTGATGTTTGATAGATTTTTTCTTAGGAGTAGGGAAGCACGGGATTAGGATATGGCTCGTGATGCTATCTAGAGATAGTTTCTTGTTGGTCTTCTTATAATTTTGATAAATATATTGTACTAGATGTTTGTTGTCATGTCTACCTATTTTTACTTTTTTTATATCATTATATGGTTATCATTCTCAATATGAAATTTATGGATGGGATTACTTGATATTTATATGATGTTTGATTACTCTTTAATTATTCATTTATGTTATATGCTTCCATTATTGATCGATATTATTATACTGTTGTGATACACTATAATCATGAGAGTATAGTCTCCCCACTATTACACCATGGAACCTTTCTGCTAGTCGTCACCCTCTAACGTACAAGGAGGCATGCTTAAGGCCATGTGAACCATTAGATCGAGGCACCATTTAGTGTATCCCAAGTTGGGATATTGCCTGGATCATATCAATTCAATCTTTATATTTTTTTCTTTTATGGATCTAACTTTTTTAGAGAGATTTAAAAAATTCAGTAGTTTTTTCTTCAAAGATTTCTCCACATTATCTTCCTCTCTTTTAAGTTGGATGATCTCTTCTAACTGAATTTCAAAAAACCCACAAATAAAAGAACTAATTTATTTGGAAAACTATGCAGTATATCTTTTAAAGCATCAAAAGTTATTTCATGTGAAACTGCAACTATGTGATCACTAATCCTTGGTTCTTCTTATAGACAATATTTAAAATAATTTACAATTACCACTTGATCAACTAAGTTATTTAATTCTTTTGATGTGGGAAGTTTTTCTATTTACTTAGTGGTAGATTAAACCACCAGTTCTTCTCTTTCCCAGCCAGATATTCCTTATTTACTATAGTTTCATAGAGAAGCTATAAATTATTCCTCTTGGCATGAGAGGGTTCCCTTATTTAAAATCTTCTTCTCTTTCTTATTCATGTTCATCATAGTATTGGTATAAATAGAATTTTCTTATGAAATGGATGTATCTTCTCTAAAGTTATACTTAATTTTAAATTCAGAAAGAGACTCAAATTTTTTAAAAGTGAACAACTTCAAAATAGTGAATCCAATCATAGGTTCAACCTTCCTCTAATCCAATTGTAGGATTACTTTTGGATATTCTCAACATTGATAGGGGTGAATTAGTGTTGGGGGCATTTTAATCAATTTATCTTTTCATCCTTATCTATTACCTATACTCTATTAAGTGAATGGATCTCCCATTATATCACCCCTTTATTTTTTATCACATCCAAACATGCATAAAAAAATCAAAAAAATATTTACAAAGTTCACATTTCAAAAAAAATCAAATACTTGGTGTGATCAGTAAAAACACTTAATCACATAACCCACTATTCATAAACCTATGTGCCATAAAAATCAAGGATTATCCATTAATTTTCATTACATTTTGGTCACCTGACAACATATGTGCATCTCACACATTAGTGCAACCCTCATTTTAGAGTAATTAAAATGGGTTAATAATTGAAGGGTCCTTCACCACTTTATACTGAAATAGAATTATTGGTGTGCTGCTTGTTCTTATTTACAACTACAAAAGAGACCTTTAACAGCACTGACATTAATCAGTGCGAGTAAAAAGCACTGATAAAGGATGTATTTATCGGTGCTTTATTTTAATGTTGATAAAAGGTACCTTTTATCAGCACTTTATTTTTAGTATTAATAAATGTCTAGAATAAAATGAAATAATTAAACAGATAAAAATAAATAAAAATATTAACAATTTTATTAATTAAATAATTATTCTTAAAAAAGAATAAATTGAATATACATATATATAAATTATAAAAATTAATAAATAGTATGTTTTAAATATATAGATATGTAAAATTAAAAAAATGAAATAGTTAAACAAATAAAATTTAAAAATGAGTAAATTAAGCAAAATATGAAAAATTTTATTAATTAAATTGTTATTGATAAAAATGAATAAATGTAATATATACATATATATATATATATTATAAATATTTATAAATAGTATATATTAAATATAGATATATAAAATGAATAAATTATAATAATTAAACAAAAATATATAAAATGAATAAATTATAAAATTATTTAACAATTTATTAATGAAACAATTATTAATAAAAATGAATAAGTATAATATATATATATATATATATATTTTAAATAGTAATAAATAATATATATTAAATATAAATATATAGAGAATGAATAAAATGTAATAATTTAAAACGTATTAATGCCATATTCATTTTTAATGTTGTTTGATTTTTAAATTTAACATATATCAAATGTCGTGTATATTGATTTCACATATATATATGGAATTAATGAATTTTTATATACAACGCACACACATAAATATTTACACAATTAATCTTATTTACAGAAACACATAAACCAAATATTTATGTAATTTATTAATATTATATACAGAAACACATACACACAATTATTTTCACAAATATTTATGTAATTTATTCAAATTTTAGTATATTTTAAAATTTTATTATAACATGATACAATTAATATATTATGTTTTTAATCAGTCAATTTTATTTATTTATTTTTAATATTACTATTTTTGGGTATAATTTATTCATTTTTAATATTTTTTATTTTTTATTTTGTATTTTATTTTTAAATTTTGATCATTTTCTATTATTTATTAATATATATTTATTTACTATATTTTAGTATTTTCAATATATATTCATCTTTACTCTAATATATATCCATATTTTTTTAATAATTTATATTAAATTAATAAAACTTATCCATTTTTTCAATATTTTTAAAGTGTACTGTTTTTTTTATTTTTCAATTTCACTCTTTTTTAAAATGTGTGTATTTAATATTATATATCCACTAATAATGAAAAAAAAAAATTTAAATACATTTTTATAAATAAATATATATTAATAATGTATATATTTTATATTTATAAATTTATATATTAATAATTACTATAAATAAATTATTATTATTTTATAAAAAAATATTTATATGATTATAAATAAATAATTATATATATTTAAATAATTATACAATTGTAATAAATTTATTTAAATATTTTGGTGGGTAATCCTTTGGGGGCTATGACCTACCTTTCAGGCTCGTGTGTGTGCGGTGTGTGTAATTATACACCCAAACACCTAATATATATATATAATTATATAATATATATAGTTATATAAATATATTTATAATTATAAAATTATAATAAATATATTTAAATAATGAATATATTTACTATATTATATTTATATATATATATTATATATATAATTATATAAATATATATAATGATATAAATAAATTTATAATTATAAATATATTTATAAATGAATATTTACTAGATTTATAAAATTATATATTTATAATTATAAATAAAATAATATAAATTTTTTAAAAAAGATTTAATGTAATTATAAATAAATAATTATATATTTAAATAATTATAAAATTTTAATAAACAAAAATATAATTATTTAAATTTTTTAGAATTTTTTTATAATTATAATTGTAAATCATTTATCAGAGCTAAAGTTTTATCGCTGATAAATTTTTCTTTTATCTGTGCTTATCAATTTAGCACTGATAAAAAGGATATTTTTCAGCACTTTTTTGAAAGTGATGATAAAAGTATCCATGGTCTATTAAAGGAACCCTAATTGCATCTCATTCAGTCATGATTCTCAAGCTCTCATAGAACTCTCCTTCTACCAGTGATACTTCCCCATGTTCTTTCAGACGAATCAAGGATAGAATCTAATATATGTTATTTTCTCTTTTTTCTCTCTCGTTGTTTGATTTTATGGGTTCTACAGTTTGTAGTTTTTCACTATTCTTAACCATGATGAACCCTACATCTCATCTCTCTCCCCCTCAATTACATATACCTACACAATGCCACCCCTACTCTGTAAACTCATTCCAGCTTCATATGAGACCACTGTGAACTGCATCTCCATTCGTTGAAGTAGTTAATGGTGATTTTTTTATGTTTCAATTATATTATTCCTTTTCACCATTTAGATAGTGTAGTTTTTCATTATTTGAATCTTTTTTCACAATATGACATGAACATGAATATGAAAAAAAATTAACATTATATTAACTAATTTTAGAGGAAATTCTATTTGATATGAATAATATAAAGTGGGTTAATATACATATTGTTTTAATGTGAATGGGTTAATCTAATTTAGGGAACTAAATCATAAATTTTCCTGTTTATATTGGTTAACATTATCAATATGTTATATAGATATAATTTAATAAGGAAAATACTATTTAAATTTTCATTGAAATCAAAATAAGTATAGTTTTTCAGTTTTTATTTGATCCAAACTCAAAAGTTGTGATGTATTGTCGATAAGAGGTGTGTTTATAATTGATTGATAGGTTCCTAATATTTTTAAATTTACTGAAAAATATATTCACATAAAACATTATAGTTATGAGATAAGATGATATTCAATGGGTTTGGGAGATCATTAAATGAGATTCCATTTATTTCCATTATCAATGAATGATTTCCAATAATTTCCCATGTCCTTTAAATTTATAACTAGTTAAAATGAAGTTTGATTTTTTTAAACTAATATTAAATATATTTTATGAATTTACTTTATTTTACATTTATAAAAGAGAACATTTCATATAATAACACACCAGATCATATTCTAGTAGAAGAGTTTCCATATGCGGCATCATCTCTAGAAGATGTTATATATGAGTTTACTTTTCTATCAAATAATTTTATAAATAAATTCCTCTAAATTAAGTGATTTTTTATGAAGTTTCTTAATTTAAGAAAATTTATTTTATTTATTTATGTGTGTGTTATCTTATCAATAAATTTCTCTTTTATAAAATGGTAACATCACATTATAGTCTAACTATTCATAACCTCACCTGAGCTGAATCAAAATGTTACTCAACCAATGTAGCGGTCAACCAACTTCCAAATGATTGATAATAAATATGTATTGTTCCACATGATATATGATAAATGGTTTAAAAACCCAATTCACATGACAAGTGCATCTATATAAAATAGTACATAATAGAATCCCATGAATATAAATGACTATGGGCATAAAAATAATAACAATTTGATAAATCCTAGGTAAAAATAAAACCCTATACAAATAACCAACCTACCATTGATGACATAAACTCCAAAAGTATCCACTAGCTATCATTTTATACTCTATCTATTCCAATAAATAATCAATCCTTTCAATCTTTATCCTAAGTAAACATCAGATATATATGCACCAAGATGCACATAAAGTGGTTAAGTAAAGTAACTAGGTAGGTTTTCACTGATGATTTTCCATACCCAGGATCCACATGAAAACCATATATCTCATTTTTATTTTATGAAAATATTCCTAATGTATGATAATTTAAAGAAGAATACAATACATAATAATCATAAGAAATATAAATAATTTTTCATAAAAAAGGACCATAGGTTTCACAAATAATTTCATGTAAATAAGGATTCATTTTGGTAAGATATATATACAAGACAACACACTTCATGCATAAAAGTCCACATTTTCATTGATCTTTCAGGAAAATTGTTACTATATTGAACAGAGATATAATACTTCAATACTCCAGTACAAATAACCATCACTTAAATTTTTTAATCCATCCTCAGACTCTTGATCTCCTTCCATCTTTTAATGATGGATTGGACTCCTTCTTTCAAACTAGCCTTCCTCTTATCATTTTTCTTCCAAATTTCCTTGATGAAATACCTCTTGATTAGATTTTTTTCATTAATATCCATCAATTTAGATTCCATAACTTTGAATATTGCATCTTTTAACTCATTCTTCAACTCTTTCATCCTTTCATCCTCATCATTTACTATTTCCTGAGAACACAAAAAATGACACCTAAAAATTAATCAAAACACAATGACTGATTTTGTTTAGTTTCTTGATATCCATTTTCTTATATGACTCACTTGGTTAATTTTGACAACGCTTCATAAAAATTTACTTTTAATTTGGGTTCAGTAACATTGGATCCTATGAGAATTCTATAGTTAAGGATTCTTGGATGATAATACTACTATGATGGGTGACCTTTTGAAAATACTCATGTTGCACATTTTTTGTGAAAAAAACATGTCAGACACACCTTTTCATTATATTACCCTTCAACATTGATAAATTTAAAAGGGTTCCAATATTACTCTTGAAGGAATTCCTCTCCTAATGAAAATACCTCTTTGTCCCTTCTTTTTAATTCATCTTTTGGATACTTTCTCTTGGAATCTTGGAGAAATGGTCGGTTGTCAAGATATCCCATTTTCCTCACACAAATACTACTGCAAGTTTGTATCTCCTCTAATCCTTTCCAAAAAAAGAAAATTTCAGAGAAAATGGTAAATATTAAAAAATATTAGAGGAAGTAAATGACCATGAGGGGAGTTCATGTGGATTTTAATTTTCATTCCGTCATTTTTGAAATGTAATATGTTAGAATCCCTAATTAAAATTGAATTTAGGTAATTTTTTAACCTTAGTGGATATAAAGATCTTATATTTGAGATACATGTGAGGTAAAAGGACTGGTAACATAGGTTAGAGTTATTTCAACATAGTAGGGATGATTTAATGTTATCATGGTAGTGTTTAGAACCTTTCATCTCTTGAATAGTTATTATTACATTTTGTTGCTTGAGACTCATCCCACATATCTTCTATGTTGTTTGAAGTACTCTGAGTAGTATTCAACCAAAATGATCACCAGTACCTAGTACAGGATTAATTTTGGTTAGGGTAGTTCAAGAAACATAGGTGGATTTCCACAAATAATGGTGGATGGGTATCAAGCAACAAAATGAAATAATAACTATTTGCGAGGTATGTCATCAAGAAACTTTGGAAACACTATGATGGTAGGAAGACTAGATTGAAAGGGGGATTCTAACCCATCATCAAGAGATGGAAGGTAATCAAGCTTCTGAGGATGGATTAAATAAAGGTAGTGGAGGTTATTTGTACTAGAGTATTGAAGTATTATATCTCTATTCAAGACAATAATAATTTTTATGCAGGATATATGAAAATTTGGACTTTTATTCATGAATTATATTGTATTTTTGTTATTAAAGACAAATTGAATTTTTGACTGGTCGTGAAGAAAATGTCTTCTGCACATGATGATGTTACCAATCCCTAGGAATAATAGATTGTTGATGATGAAACTATGAAATTATTAGGGGATCAACATCATGTTGATGAAAAAAAATAATCACAAAGCTTCACAGTGTTGAATAAAATTTTCAAGGAAATAAGTTAGGGTCTAAAATTTAAGGTTGGTTGGAATAAATGCGGCCAACCAATTGACCCCAAAAATCCAACATTCATTAGTTATCTTGGGGTTACAATGAGGATGAATTTATCGATTGATATTGATTCATGGTGTTGCATCCAACCTATAATAAAGAAAATCCTTTGAAAATATATAATGGTAAAGTTACGATATACTTTCTCTATTTTACTGAAAATTTATATAATGAAACATTGATTTAATTTTCATTATTCCTTATAGGGTTTTTTTATTTTAGAAGATTTTAGTAATAAATTTGTCTTAATGGATGCTAGAAAATCCCATATAGGCTTCAGAACTCTTCTTATGAGTTACCTCTTAGGGGTGCTAAGGGGAAAGTAAATCCCCACCCACCAGTTAGTTATGAACACATTATAAAGAAGGAAACATGGACTTCCTTCATCAACATTCGCAATGATAAATCATTTTATTTTCATTGAATTAAATAATATATTATTTGACATTATTTATTTTATTCAACTTGATTCAAAATTGTTAATTTCTGAAATAGAAAAAGAGTGCTGAAAATAAAGAACATGCGTCAAAATCAATGTACCCTTATCGCAAAGCAAGGATGGGGTATTCTTCATTAGAGAAGAAATTGGTATGTATTTTAAATAAAAAATAAAAATTTAATTATGTGATATGAAATAACATAATTCTTTTGTTTATATGTAGATTTATGAATCAAAATCTAAAGTCACTTTTATCCCACATCATGTGCTATGGAAGGAGGCTTGTGTAAATAAGGAGGATAATTTAGTTGATGAAAACACAAAAACAGTATGGGAAACATGCATAAGTATGACATAATTGTAATTCATTATTCTTTAAAAAAATATTAAATAAAAATATCTCTTTACATTTTTATTTTTTTATATAGTTTAGAAACAAGAATCGGTAACGACCATACTAGAAGAAAAGCTACTTTCAATAGCTTTGAAGCGGTCTGAACAATATGGTTGCATTATAGGATTAGGTTTAGGAGTCTCTCCTCAAAAATATTTAGAGAAGATAAAACTAAATGAAGATATATATAATATGATAAGACAATTGTAGACACAAATAGACTCACTGTAATAAATTATTGTTTGGTATAGTTTGGTAGACCAATTTATGAGAAAATATCAAAGTGAACCGGTGGTGGAGAAAAGTTCTGCACATGAACTAAATGATCCCATTAGCTTTGAGGTTATTCATTCCCCCCAAACGAATATCTCACCTGTGGTAATCAGTTTTTTCATTAATATTTCTCATAAATTTGAATCAAACAACTTTTAATAACTTTATATTACTAAAATTATGTAGGGTACAGTTGTATGTGATTTGTATCTTTCAACACCCACACACCGTCATGTTAATATGGGTACAGTGTATAATATCCCTGAAGAAAAGCTACACCATAAAGACCTCCCAAAATATCACATGATAGTGGGGATTAAGGTAGATCATGATCTGATTAATGAGTTACCTATTCCACTTGATGGTCTAGATTCTTTTATAGAATGGTCATCTAATCTTATAAAGATACGTGATGTATGTCTTTAACAAAAAAAATTATATGAAAAACTTGTAACAATTGATGATAAAAAGTCTGAATCGAGGTATGATGATACAGATGGAAAAAGAAGTGGGGCAACATAAGGTCAAATCTAGAAAATATAGTGAATCAACCAAGAAAACAAAATGAATTTATGATTGTAGCTTTTCCCTGCCAGTTCTAGAGAAACATTTATTATCGTTACAACTTCATGAATAGAAAATCGTTAAAGATAAAGTTATGAATTAAATTTAATATAAAAAATAAATATATGTAAATTCCTCAACAGATGAAATTGGTCTCGAGATTCAAAATGTGATTCTTAAGCATGAATGGCTAGGTGTCTCAGTTTTGAATACATACATAAGGTACATTTTCATAATACGTCTATCCAAATAGTGATATAATATTTTTATTAAAGTTAATAACTATTCATATTTTCTATAGTAGTTTATATTAAAATTATAAAAAGGGAAGATCATGTGAATCACAATTTTGATTCATTAATCCCTATATCATTTCTATGGAAGAACTTATTTTGGATGATGAAGAAATTAAGAAGAAAAAAGATGAGTCTCTTGAATAATGTAATCAAAAAGTATCAGATGAAAAACTCTTTTTGATATCTAGAATGAAAAAATAAAACTCTACAATCTAATCACATAAAATATATTTTTTATTTTTTCATTAATTATGTAACACCCCAAGCTTCCACAGTACGCTTCCCTTTGAATAATACAACAGTGTGTGTTGTACGCAGCTTCGAGTTCTAACACACCACAACCAATCAAACTAGCTGTTATGAATAGTAATACCCACTTTTTGAAATTTTATAAATTTTATCTTTCAAAATGGACTTCATTTTTGGATTCAGACTATCGAAATTATCTTAGGGTGAATTTTTTGTATTTTTCTGAAAAGTTTCAATTTTTGATGAATAGTGAAAACACTAAGTTATAGTTTAAAACCGAATTTTTATTTAAATAATTATTTATTTTATTTAAATTTATTTTAGGTCAAAAATAGATACATAATACCTATATAAGTTCAATGTAATTCATTGGAGTCAGTTTATAATAATATTAGATATATAAAAATTTTATTGAACTTTTTACCATCTTTTACCCACCTCCTATGAGCATTTACAAATTTACATAAAACATAATTTTACCACTTCTGTGAGTTTAATTTCAAAAAATTTAGAGACACAGTTGATATGAATAAGTAAAATGTGGTTCAATAAGTTGAAAATAATTTTTGGTGAATAGTAAATTTTTACTTTTATTTACCACAGTTAAAAGTAAATAGGGTAATTAAGGGTAAAAATGATATTATTATTACCCTAACACATGTCCTGATTCTATTGGATAAGTTTAATTCAACAAAAAAAACCTTAGGAATAAAATATTATCCTTTAGTTCCACTTGGATTATATCAGGATATATATTATTATTTAATTCATAGAAGAGTTAAAAGAGTTAAATCAAAGTTTAATAACTAAAACATTTTTAATATAGGGTTACACATAAGATAAATTAGACTATAAATATTCATTATAAAGTAAAAAAATATTTCCTAAATAATTGTATTTTATTTATATTTTTTATACATTAAATAATTTAATTTATTCATGACACAATGATGATGTAGTGATTACCTAATTAAGAAAATATTAAAATAATTGATATTAGAAATATCCAATAAATGTAATTTGAGACTTTTTATGAATTCAAAAAATTTATAGGCTAATATGACATATTGAGTTGGTTAGATGAATTTTTTTTGAAGTAATAATGCTGTTATGAATTTAGCAAAAACAAAATACCAAATAGTGTCCAAATTGACATAAAAGAGTTTTTAAAACAAATATTATATTATAAAATGATATTATATTCCTAAAAATATAAGGTTCAGAAAAAAGACTTATATAATTATATTTTTATCATTAATTAACCACTTGGGGTTCTCTTGGAAGTATATAGTATGTTAATTAACCATATAATATAAAAATACAAAGAGACATGGTAAATGTCAAACTATTTAACTAAGAGTTAAATCTAAAAGATAAATTTAATATAGTGACCCAAACATGTCTAAAACATATTGGTTGAGTGGTTTTCGACCCATCCCCACCTTATCCTTTAAATAATCTATTTTGGAGCCATTAGAAACCGAAAATTATTTTATTATAAAATAATATTTCTAGTTTTTTCTAAGGTGCCCCTCACCCCTCTTATAAAAGCGCACTCCCCCTTCACTCTAATTCACACCTTCAAAGCCATTTGGATCGGCCAAACCCTGCCCAAATACCCTATCAACTATCCTCCCTTCATCCTAGAGGACTTACTTTAGTCAAAAATCCAACCTAAGGAGCCCTTTTGATCAAATCAAAAGGAATAACCCGAAGAAGAGGTAAGTATTTCATCACCTCTTTCAAGTTCCTTTCTTCTTCCACTTCCTATTTCTTTGTTGTTTCCATTATAAAATAATACCACCAGTATCTTCTATATAATGTGATTTTATTATAAATATTGTAAAACTATATTCATTATTTTATCCATCCTTTGAATGACATGTCACCATACGTGCGTATGTACGGCTTACTGTCTCCACGTCGTGGTGTAATTGTTATTCAATACATTATTATTTGGATGGTTATAATAATGATGTGTAATTGATGTAAATAATAAATATAACATGATAATCATTCTGTATATATTATATAACATCCAATTATATATTATTTTAAAATCAAAAGAATGATATTGTCGCTCGGGCGTACGTACGGATTACCGTCTCCACGAACGCGATGAGATTCATTCCCCATCGTATCCATTCAAGACAAATTTTTATTTGATTACTAAAAATAATGTTTAAATACCTGATATAATTCAAGATATGAATAGGATACATCCCATCCATAACAAATATAACCCACGTAACAAATAATATAAAGGAAAACGAATTTTTTAACACCCGAAACGACGATAATACTAAGATATTATTAACAAAGCAATGTTAAAAGATCATATATGATATCATATTAATGTATATGCTTCTTGTATAATTTAATAACAATTATTTCACCATTATACAGGAGGTTAAACTACCCTCAACCAAGGAAAAGTACAATTTAAGGGTTAATTATACAATCTTTTCATTATTCGAGGTTGTTTATATGTAATTATCTACTGGGACCTCTTTATCATCCACATCCATGTTTTTTTAAAATATATTTCAAAACATTATTAATATTTACTAGACTATGGTTTAAAGTCATTTATACCCTTGTTTTACTTTTATAAGATTTTTATAAAGGAATCTTTCTGTCGTTTTCCCAACAAGGTCCTTTATAACCTTTTCGAAAAAATTGAGGTAAGAATGTATTTCTTTAACTTATATGGTGGGTGTGGCTATTTTCCTCCGTTATAACATTGTCAAAGCTTCCCTTACAATATTATAATAATATTTTAAAAATAAATGTTTTCTTTATAAATTATGTGACTTTTAAATTATTTCAAAATAGAAAGATATATTTCTCTAAAAAAAGGTTTTGATTTCATCTATGTCAACATCCTTTGATGAATTTTAAGATTATTTGAAGTTGATTTATTATGATACAGAACTTCCATATTGTATTGTATATTTTGTTATATGTTAGACTATGGATGTTTTATTTTAATACCATTCATGTTTTATGGATAAAGTATTGACATTTCATATGCTAGTTTTAATATGAATGTTTATGTTATGTTTAAACATTTTCATATGAGGAATGCATTGGACTTAGTAAGTGACGGGTGGAGCCAGCTATAGCTCCTAAATGCATCGGTAGGTCTAATGAGACAAACTAGTGTCTTGGAAAAAGGTTTTGAAAAAATATTATATGTAGTCTTGGCACAAGGCCTTGACTATGTGGTTATGAAAGTTTGGCATTATGCATTCCATCATTATGAAAGTGGATATTGATTTCGTATGTGATTATTCGACAAGTAGAATATCTATGTGAGTAATTAAATGGAATTATTTTGATTTATATTTTCTATATTATGATGATGTTTATGTTGAAAAGGCTTTTGTTTTAGTTTTATACATTTCCTTAAATGTTTATTCTTATTTATGAAAGCTTCTGTAATATTGTTATCCTTACTGAGCATCTGATCTCACCCCTTTCTATGTTTTATTTTTTCCAGGATGCGAAGAAGTATATTATGACTGACCTATAGGGTTAGTCTATGGGATCTCAGTGTTTTCTATGGAAACAATGTTGTTTTAGTTTTCTATTTCATTATGTAATGTAAACCTTATGAATGTATATAGTACTTCCAAGGATACTAAACTAATTGGTCTTTCGAGACTTGATATTTTGTGATCATGCCAATGATATGTAATAATGCACCAACTCTGAGATTCTAGGGCCGGGGCATTATAGTTGGTATCAGAGGATGTTTAGTACAAACCTTGGAAACTAGATTTAGATAAACTCTAATTAGAGCACATATCCCTAAGATATACTTTGAGGATTAGTATAGAAGAACTTCCTAGAATTTTGGTATTGTAGAGATTTTGTGAGTTTTCCAAGCAATACATCCATGTCTGGATACAAGCAGGTAGAGGCGGCTCTGGCACAGATGTACCTATGGGTAAAACCATAAAACACCGCTTGAGCTAGACTCGAATGGGAACTAGTGCACGACAACAGGCCTTGCTGCACTCTTGGTTACAACACTCCCAGGGGATATTCTTAGGATAATTCTCATTTTATTTACAAACCATTATGAAGGGTTTATGAGTATATATTTCCTCAAAGAAAACATTTTTTTTTATTATGGATTATATCCATAAACTGTTCAATTTATTTTAAGTGTTTTATAAGTTTGGAATTATGTATTTCGATTTATAAACTAATCTAGATTATTACATTGTATAGAAATGGAGCCTAGTGGAAGTAATGGAAACTGTATCAATGCATGCACTCTATGTAGGTATTTTCCTCCTACTCAAGATAATTATAGTTTAGCTAGTGATGAAACTGGTGCTGATCAGCTAATCACCATACTGGGACAACTCACTCAGGTTATGAATAATAACCTTACCTGTATGGAGCACCCTGATCCACAGCATGGAGCATCAATGTTAGATCACTTCATGAAGCAACAACCACCAACATTCAATTGGGGTACAAATCCATTAGTAGCTGATCAATGGATAAATTTCTTAGAGAAAATATTTCACACCATGGGGAGTAGTGAAAGGGAAAAAGTTGTCATGGCAGTTTACCACCTCACTGGAGATGTTGATCAATGGTGGTCATTGATTCAAAACACAGAGGAAGATGATGAAGTATCAAATATGGAATGGGGGGAATTTAAATAGATTTTCTTAGAAAAATACTTTCCTCGTGACCATCGAGCGGATATGGGAAGGAAATTTCTAAGTCTGATACAAAAGGAGGATGAGAATGTCGCAAAGTATGAAGTTAACTTTACAAGGATAGTGAGGCATGCTGCAAATTATATACATAACCCAAGAAGTAAGGTTGATCATTTCTTTTATGGGTTAAAACCATTTCTCCATTGATCATTAGTCTCACAATCCTTCTCGTCGTATGAAGATATTTTCTCATGTGTTATCGAGAAAGAAAAATAATTCTCTAAGTCTTACATCTTTAAAGAAAAGAAAGAGAATAAGAGATATGTTGAACACTCTGGAAATGGAAATAAGGGAAAGGAGAGAAAAGTTGAGTATCCATCCTATATAAAATGTGGGAAGAAACACTCTAGTACTTGCCTGAAGGGAATGGGAGTCTATTACAAGTGTGGTGAAAAAGGCCACCAAGCTCATGATTGCAAGGGGAAGGAAGAGTTTGTCATTGTTGAATGATAAAATTGTAGAGAAAGGGGGCATTATGCAAATGAATTTCCTAAGCGCCAAGGAAAATTACCTCAGAAAAGGTCAATGGATCAAGGCCAAGCTTATGTTATCACTACTGCTGAGGTTGATGCTCCGAAAGACGTAGTGTAAGGTAATTTAATGGTTTTCTCAAGTTTAGAAAATTCATTATTTGATTCTGGATCATCGCATTATTTCATATCTTCCCAGTTTGCTAAGAAAATTAAATATTTCCAATTTGACTTAATAAGGGATTTTTCAGTCAAAACTCCTAAGGGAAGTATCATTGCAACAAAGTTTTGTGAATCAGTCCACATTAGGGGATATAAATATTCTTTATCTGCTAATCCCATCATCATACCCATGATTGAATTTGATATAATCCTCGGTATGGATTGGATTTCAGACCATGATGCAAAAAATTATTGTAAGAATAAGGAGGTTACTATTTTTGATGATGATGATAAATAACACCTTATCTTTAGAGAAGAATCAACACCACCTAATTCTTATCTAGATTCACCCCTAATATCTCAACTAAATTCAATTATTATGGAGGAATAGAATGAAATAATTGTGGGTGAAGATAGGAATGTTCAAATAGAGGATGTACCTATTCTGAAAAAATATGTTGATGTGTTTCTAGAAGATTTACCTGGACATCCTCTAGAACGAGAAATTGAGTTTTCTATTGATCTAATTCCTGGTTCAAGGCCCATATCGAATACCCCTTATAGAATTTCCACTATGGAATTAGTGTAACTAAAGAAACAACTAGAGGAATTGAGTAATAAGAGATTTATTCTCCGTAGGGTTTCTCCATGGGGAGCCCCTATCCTTTTTTTTTAAAAGAAAGATGGATCTATGAGGTTGTGCATTGAATACAGGGAGATCAATGCTATAACAATAAAGAACAAGTATCCCCTACCTCACATTGATGATTTATTCTACCAACTTCATGGAGCTCAATACCTTTCAAAGATTGACCTTTGATCTAGATATCATCAGTTGTGTGTGAAGAAGGAAGACATTCCAAAAACAGCATTTCGAACCAGGTACGGGCATTACGAGTTTACAGTAATGCATTTTGGATTGACTAATGCACCCTCTGTCTTCATGGATATGATGAATAGAGTTTCCAACAAATATCTTGATGACTTTTTAGTGGTATTTATTAATGATATCTTGGTATACTCCAAAATCTTCGAAGATCATGATAATCACGTGCGCATTATCCTGAAGACTCTTAGAAGACATGAATTATATGGGAAGTTTAGCAAGTGTGAATTCTGGCTTCAGGAGATTTTTTTTCTTGGCCATATTGTCTCCAAGGATGGAATATATGTTGATCCTTCTAATACCAATACAATCCAAGAATGTCCAGCACCGACGAGTATAACTGAGGTATGTCGTTTTATTGGATTAGCAGGTTATTATCGGCGTTTCATCCAGAATTTTTTCCAATTGGCTAACCCATTAACTGAGCTCACACGTAAAGGGGTTAAATTTGTTTGGACAAAAGAGTGTGAAGAATTTTTTTAAGAAATGAAGAAAATATTATTCAATGCTTCTATCTTGACTCTACCGTCGGGGAATGATGGGTTTGTTATTTATAGTAATGCTTCAAAGAAAGGAATTGGTTGTGTACTTATATAGAATGATATGTTTATTGACTATGCATCATGATAGCTAAAAATTCATGAACAAAACTATCCCACTCATGATATTGAGTTAGCTGTTGTAATCTTTACTTTTAAGATATGGAGACATTATCTCTATGGTGAAAAGTGTGAGATATATACCGATCACAAGAGTTTTATGTATATTTTCTCACAGAAAGAACTCAACATGAGGCAAAGGCGATGGCTTGAACTTCTCATGGTTTATTATTGCACTATACACTGCCACTTGGGGAAGGCAAATAAAGAGGAAGATTCTTTGAGCAGAAAGGATCATGGAGTTTTGAACAAGTTGAGAGTTGAAAGAGATCCAATTTTTAGGGATCTAGTAAATTTGGACATGGAGATAACCATGGAAGGTGAAACATCTATAATTTTTCAAATGGTTTCCAAATCATCTTTACTAGAAAGGATAAAGAGTTCTTAGACTGATGATGAAGAGTTTCAAAAGAAGATTAAAGCTGTGAATGATGGGAGATTGAGTGACTTTGTGTATGATGATGGAATTTTAAAATTTGGGAAGAGACTTTGTGTTCCCAATATACCTGATCTAAAAATGGAATTTTTGGATGATGCTTATAGTTCCAATTTCTCTATACACCCTGGTAGCACCAAAATGTATAGAGATTTGAAGGAACATTTTTGGTGGGACAACATGAAGAGGGAGATTGTTGATTCTGTGTCAAGATGTATGGTTTGTCGACAAGTAAAAGATGGAAGGCAACAGCCTGGAGGAGTCTTGCAACCTCTACCCATACCTGAGTGGAAATGGTATAATATTACGATGGATTTTATCATGGGACTACCAAATACTCCTAGAAGGAATGATGAAATATGGGTCATTGTTGATCGTCTTACCAAGTCAGCACATTTTTATGCTATAAGAGAAGATTTACCATATGAATGATTAGCAAGAATATATATTAATGAATTTGTAAGACTTCATGGAGTACCACTATCGATTGTTTCTGATCGTGGTCCCCGTTTTACATCAAGATTCTGGAAAAGTATTCAAAAATCCCTGGATACTGAACTTCGTTTGAGCACTGCCTACCACCCCCAAACTGATGGACAATCAGAACGGACTATTCAAACCTTAGAAGGCATGTTGAGATCATTCTCACTTGACTTTCAAGGTATGTGGGATCAATATTTACCTCTGGTAGAATTTTCCTATAATAATAGCTTCCATTCAAGTATTCAGATGGCACCATATGAAGCGTTATACGGAAAGAGATGTCGCACACCAAATTGTTGGGATGAGGTTGGTGAAAGAAAACTCATAGGCCCAGAACTTGTGGAGGAAATGATAGAAAGGGTGAAGGTAATCCAAAACCACATCAAGACAGCTCAAAGTAGACAGAAGAGCTATGCTGATAACCGAAGGAAAGATTTGGAATTTCAGGTAGGAGATCATTTTTTCTTGAAGGTATCTCCATGGAAGGGTGTTATATGTTTCGGTAAGAAGGGTAAATTGAGTCCCAAGTACATCAGACCTTTCTAAATTCTTGAAAAAATTTGGGTTGTAGCTTACCATTTGGAAATGCCACCAAGTCTCTCTAAATTTCATGATGTGTTCCACGTATCACAGTTGAGAAAATACCTGCCTAAACCAACACATGTACTCACCTATGAGGAATTAGAATTGGAACCTGATCTATCTTATTGCGAAGATCCTGTCAAGGTTCTTTATACAAGAGAACAAGTGTTGAGAAACTGGATGACTCGTCTGGTTAAAGTTCTATAGAGAAATCATAAGATGGAAGAGGCAATGTGGGAACCCGAGGAACTTATGATGAAGAACCACCTAAGTCTTTTTATGCAGTAATATTCTAGATATTTTGAGGATGAAATTATTTCAATGAGGGGAGAATATAACACCCCAAGCTTCCATGGTATGCTTCTCTTTAAATAATACAATAGTGTGTGTTGTACGCAACTTCGAGTTCCAACACACCACAACCAATCAAACTAGCCATTATGAATAGTAATACCCACTTTTTAAAATTTTATAAATTTTATCTTTCAAAATGGACTTCATTTTTGGATTTGGAGTATCAAAATTAGCTTAGGGTGAATTTTTTGTAGTTTTCTGAAAACTTTCAATTTTTGATGAATAGTGAAAACATTGAGTTATAGTTTAAAACCAACTTTTTATTTAAATAATTATTTATTTTATTTAAATTTATTTTAGGTAAAAATATGTACATAATACCTATATAAGTTCAATTAAATTCATTAGAGTCAGTTTATAATAATTTTAGATATATAAAAATTTTATTGAACTTTTTACCGTCTTTTACCCACCTCCTAGGAGCATTTACAATTTTACATAAAACATAATTTTACCACTTCTGTGAGTTGAATTTTGAAAATCCGAGAGACACGGTTGATATCAATAAGTAAAATGTGGTTCAATAAGATGAAAATAATTTTTGGTAAATAGTAACTTTTTACTTTAATTTACCACTGTTAAAAGTAAATAGGGTAATTAAGGGTAAAAATGGTATTATTATTATCCTAACACATGTACTAATTCTATTGGATAAGTTTAATTAAACCAAAAACAACCTTAGTAATAAAATATGATCCTTTAGGTCCACTTGGATTAGATTAGGACATTTATTATTATTTAATTCAATGAAGAATTAGAAGAGTTAAAATCAAAGTTTAATAACTAAAACATTTTTAATATAGGGTTACATATAAGAAAAATTAGACTATAAATATTAATTAGAAATATAAAAAGATTTAATACATAATTTTATTTTATTTATATTTTTTAAACATTAAATAATTTAATTTAATTATGACACAATGATGATACAGTAATTATTTAATTAACAAAATATTAAAATAATTGATATTATAAATATCCAAATAGATGTAATTTGAGACTTTTTATGAGTTCCAAAAAATTTATAGGTTAATATAACATATTAGGGTTGGTTAGATAAAAATTTTTTGAAGTAATAATGTTGTTATGAATTTAGTAAAAACAAAATACCAAATAGTTTCAAAATTGACATAAAAGAGTTTTTAAAACATATATTATATCATTAAATGATATTCTATTCCTAAAAATATAAGGTTCGGCCAAAAGACTTATATAATGATGTTTGTATCATTAATTAACCACTTTAGGTTCTATTGGAAGTATATAGTAAGTTTATTAACCATATAATATAAAAAATAAAAAGAGACATGGTAAATGTCAAACTATTTAACTAAGAGTTAAATCTAAAAGATAAAGTTAATATAGTGACCCAAACCTGTCTAAAACCTATTGTTTGAGTGGTTTTAGACCCATACCCACCTTAGAATTTAATGAATCCATTTTTGAGCCATTATAAACTGAAAATTATTTTATTATAAAATAATATTTCTAGCTTTTCCTAAGGTGCCCCTCAGCCCTCTTATAAAAGGGAACTCCCCCTTCTCTCTAATTCACACCTTCAAAGCCATTTGGCTCATCAAACCCCTACCCAAATACCCTCTAAACTATCCTCCCTTGATCCTAGAGGCCTTACTTTATTCATAAAGCCAACCTAAGGATCCCTTTTGATCAAATCAAAAGGAAGAACCTGAAGAAGCAGTAAATATTTCATCACCTCTTTCAAGTTCCTTTCTTCTTCCACTTCCTATTTCTTTGTTGTTTCCATTATAAAATAATATCTCTAGTATCTTATATATACTTTTATTTTATTATAAATATGGTATAATCATATTCATTATTCTATACATCCTTTTAATTACATCTCACCATATGTGCGTACGTACGGCTTATCGTCTCCACGTCGTGGTGTAATTGTTAATCAATACATTATTATTTGGATGGATGTAATAATGATGTGTAATTGATGTAAATAATAAATATAACATGATAATTATTATTTAATTATGATATAACATACAATTATATATTATTTTAATATCAAAAGAATGATATTGTCGCTCATGCGTACGTACGGATTACCGTCTCCACGAACGCGATGCGATTCATTCCCCATCATATCCATTCAAGACTAATTTTCATTTGATGATTAAAAATAATTTTTAAAGACCTGATATAATTCTGGATATGAATAAGATACATCCCATCCATAGCAAATATTACTCACATAACAAATAATATAAAGGAAAACGAATTCGTTAACACCCGAAACGACGATAATAATAAGATATTATTTACAAAGCAATGTTAAAAGATCATATATGATATCATATTAATGTATATGATTCTTATATAATTTAATAAAAATTATTTCACCATTATACAGGATGTTAAACTTCCCTATACCGAGGAAAAGTACAAGGTAAGGGTTAATTCTATAATCTCTTCATTATCCGAGGTTGTTTATATGTAATTATCTACTAGGACCTCTTTATCATCTGTATCCATGTTTCTTAAAAATGTATTTCAAAAAATTCTTAATATTTACTAGACTATGGGTTAAAGTCATTTATACCATTGTTTGACTTTTATAATATGTTTATAAAGGAATCTTTCTGTCATTTTCCAAACAAGGCCCTTTATAACCTTTTTGAAAAAATTAAGGTAAGAATGTCTTTTTTTAACTTATACGGTGGGTGCGGCTATTTTTCGCTATTATAACATTGTCAAATATTCCCTTAAAAGCTTATAAGAATATTTTAAAAATAAATTTTTTCTTTATAAATTATGTGACTCTTAAATTATTTCAAAATAGAAAGAGATATTTCTTTAAAAAAGGTTTTGATTTCATCTATGTCAACATCCTTTGATGGATTTTTAGATTATTTGAAGTTGATTTGTTATGATAAAAAACTTCCATATTGTATTAAAGGTTTTTTGATATGTTTTACTGTGGATGTGTTATTTTTATACCATTCATGGTTTATGGATAAATTGTTGACATTTCGTATGCTAGTTTTAATACGAATGTTTATGTTATATTTAAACCTTTTCATATGAGGAATGCATTGTACTTTGTAAGTGACGGGTGGAGCCCACTATTGCTCCTCAATGCATAAGTAGGTCTCATGAGACAAGCTAGTGTCTTGGCACAAGGCCTTTAATAAATCTTATATGTATTCTTGGCACGAGGTCTTGACTATGTGGTTATGCAAGTCTGGCATTATGCATTCTATCATTATGAAAGTGGCTATTGATATTGCATGTGATTATTAGACTAGTAGAATATCCATGTGAGTAAGTAAATGGAATTATTTTGAATTGTTTTTACCATATTATGATGAATTTTATGTTGAAATGTCTTTTTTTAGTTTTATACATTGCCTTAAATGTTTATGCTTATTTATGAAAGATTGCTCTATATTGTTATCCTTACTGAGCATTTGAGATCACCCCTTTCTATGTTTTATTTTTCCATGGATACGAAGAATTATATTATGACTGACCTGCAGGGACAGTCTATGGGATCTCAGTGTCGTCTATGGAAACAATGTTGTTGTAGTTTTCCATTTCATGATGTAATGTAAACCTTATTAATGTGTCTAGTACCTTCAAGGCTACTAAACTAATCGTTCTTTTGAGACTTGATATTTTCTGATCATGACAATGATATTTAATAATGCACTGACTCTGGGCTTTTGGGGTTGGGGTATTATAAATTATTTGTTTTTGTTTCTTTAGGGAGCACTCAATTATGATCGTAGTCAATTTGGACACCCCAAATATTTATTTTTTGGATCCAATGTATGGATATCCAACCAAACTAACACACATGATGTGTATTGTGAATATGTAATACACTTTAATCAACATTTTATTGATAAAATTTGAATAATATGTTTCATACAATGTTTTAACAAGAATTTTGTTATGATAGGGAATTCACTAAATATAGGATAAATTGTGGAAACAAATTAATTTTTATATAGAAATATTTAACTATAAAAACACTTAAAAACAATTTAATTATTTTGGAAAATTTTTCTGTAGTTTCTGAAAAAAGATAATGGCATCAATTTTGGATATTATGTTTTCCAATTTATGAGAGAGATCATAAAGCATAAAAATACCAGTATCCCCCAACAGGTAATTTCCAAATCTTATTACAATTTCATTAAATACATTTCATAATTATTTTTTAGCCTATATTTTCTCAGTACTATAAATATTGAAGACAACCTAGATACTCATAAGAAGAAATAAATTTGTTTAGAGATGAGTAGGTAGTGTACTTTTTGTCAGAATGTATGCTGACAACAAATTAAGGTGATTACCTATTATTTTTGTGATCTAGTATGATTTATGGCCTTCAAAATATATTTTGGGTGTGAAGAATTAGTGACAGAATTCTTATATATTATTTTTTATCTCTTTTTAAAGGATAAGTATGATGGATGAAATCAATTTGTTTAGAAGTTCTATCCTACAAACAATAAAATTGTTGGGTAATGTCGGTGGTGGAGGCAGAGGAGGAGGCAAAGTCAGAGTTGAAGATCGACATAGAGGAGGAGACATAGGTGGAAACCAAGGCGGAGACCAAGGCGAAGGAGGATACAAAGAATTGTCTTTAAAATAATAAAATTGTTGGGAAATTAAGTGGAATGAGAATCATGCCAAGATTTTATTTGAGAACAATTGTTGAAAAGGGAACAAAACACTTGTCACTTAAGATAATTGCCATTGTGAAATTGTTTTAGGTGTCATATTGAAATAAAAATTTTCACCACTTGTTTAAGTAATTTTATACAATTTATTAGTCCACCTATAAGATCATTCTATGTTGGAATCTTAAATTTCTCCTCTAGTGTTACTGAATCAATATTTGTACAACTTCCAGTCATCAAACAGGTATATAATCATACTTAAATGTTTGAATAAATATGTATGTAATAAACCACCGAAGTCATCAGGTGTATGAGGGATCTATTGAAGGAAAAAAATCATTGATATATTAGGGTCATCAGGGAGGGATGGTGTCAAAGTGTCCATTATCAGTTTAAAATTGACATTTTAATACAAAAAAGTACCACTCACTGAAAACATAGCAAATCTAGCATCCTTACCCCAGGAGACACCTGAAGGGTGCCCTGAGTCGGGTTGTCCACATAACCTCAAGAGCATCTCCCCAAATTCCAGAGGCTGTCAACTAGAATTGAGGGCCTTTATCATGTCCGTGGGGGAGACTTTTCCCTCATAGTTAATAGGTATTATCATGATGGAAGTAAAAAAATAATAATAATAAATAGTGGAAGCATATAAGTGAATAAATTATAGCAGAAGCAATATGAATAATCCAACTAAACAAGAATTAAGTATGAAAGCTCACAAAACAATGTCATACAATGATGTCTGTCTAAACTGAAAGTGGAAAATAGAAACCAAAGCATACTATCAACTAAAAAGAAAAGACACAAAGTGCAACAACTGCATCACAAGCAAGGTTCAGTCCTCTTCCCCAGTGTACATCCTAAGTATCAAGAAACAATCAATCATTGGAAGTAGAACACTTCCCTTTGTCAATACCTAAAAGAATGTAATCTACTCAGGTGTCAAGGACGCCTGATCAGGGTGTGAGATAAAATCCCAGTAGGCCGGCACCCACAGTTTCTAAACCTTTCCATTTCATGAATTAATAAAATGCAGTGTGCCATTATATAATAAATGCAGAAAATTAATTAATTTAAATAAAATAAATAACTCAACCAGGGTTCCCAATGGTACTTGTCTCTAATCACCTGCTTCGACCTAAGTCGGAGGTCTAAAAGGAGTACCTGTAACAATCAGGATTCACATATGTATATATAAAATCCTATAAAAGCGTGGTAAAACAAGGAAGGTGCCTACCCCTAAGCTTATTCTTTAACTTGGGGTCTAAATCATGTGTCAACCGGGTGTGCTTCAAAATACAAGAAAAATATCACAATTCAGATGAGATTCAAAGAGGCATTAACATAAACCTTCAGTGCATCATTATTAATGTTCAAGTTGAGAGTTGGAGTCTGAGATTATCCTGAAGGTATCGATATGGTACATCCCTCAAATTATCCAATGAAACTGAGCATGTCCAAGGAAATATTTTGAAAGACTAAGTATCGCTTGAGGCATGGATTTACCATGAGTCTATTCTGGTCTCACAAAAAGGGGTCGAGAATCATCCAAGGATGGATTAGATACATTTCCAATAGACCTTTCCTTGATGGGACCTTTTGGAACCAATATCACTCCTAAGTATTTAAAATTCATGGGGGATCCTCGATCTAGCAAAGCTTGAGACACTGCCCCCCAATGGATAGTGGTAACCAGTCAGGAACAGAGGGTCCATGTGTGGCCCTTAATATGAGACCTGCCTTCTCTCCCCACCCTGAATTTAATTAAAATTTTACAGAGAAAGATATGACATAGCATTCATATGTAATTGCAGCTTGAAATATAATCATATATACTCGTTCAACACAAGGTATTAATTTAATATTGTAGCGTAAAAACTAATGAGGAAATATATTGTATCACCACAAGTAGATAAATGCACTTTTAAATAAATAAATAATTCATCATAGAAAACAACAAAAAATACAACAATTCAATGTTCATAATTATTCTAAAATAATTATTTAAATTAAATACAACATAAATGAGTTGCACAACACATGAAGTTAAATAAATTAAATGCTCGAGCTAACATAATTTATACCAACCACGTCGGCATACCCAAAGGGGTGTCCGACCATGTTGTCAAAATTTAAAAAAATTAATTCATGATAAATAGAGATTCAATAATTATACAGAAAAATTAAATTGAGAAGATTGGGTGAATTTGCACAAAGTTGGTAGGAACCGACGAACGGCACAACCATGAATTTTTATAAATCACAACGAAATGGAGTTAAAGAAAGTAGAAACCCTACCTTATGGTCAACAAATATTCTATGATACGTGATAGGCATTGATTTGACCTAAAATGGAAGAAAATAGATGATTTTAGAAAAAGCCCAAAATAGGGTAAAATCCCTCAATAGAGAACTACGCGAAGGATACTCAAAAAAACTCTATGATTCCAAATGCGCATGATTAACCTTACCTTAAGGTTTATAGATCACCCGACGATGAAGAAAATGGCTGATGAATAGAGTCACGATGGTCTTCTAAAGGGGGAGAAGGGTGGTGCGCCACCTAGGGAGAGGGGGAGTCCCGACGTGAGAGGTAGGAGAGGAAGATAGGAGAGAAAAAAGGAAAAAAATAAAAAAAGACAAAAAAAGGGAAAAAAGAAAAAAAAGGAAAATAAAATAAAAAGGATGGGATAGAAAAAGGATAAAAATAATAAAAAATGGGAATCTCCCATTTTAATTATTTTTACATTTTTTGTAACCCCCTTTCTATTTTATTTTTAAATTTCTTTTTATCCCTTCTTGATTTCTTTTAAATTTCTTTAAATATCTTCTTATTTTTTTCAATACTTAATTAATTATTTTAATCCTAAACACTGTGCTAAAGTGTGGTATAACATTTTTCATAAAACCTCTATAGTTATTTAAATTATTTAAATAGCTGGCTAGGACCCGCAGTGGGGCGCACCGACGGGCGACATGGGTCACTTTAAAGAATTAGACAAAAAAATTAAAACAATTTGTACCTGATTAAATATGGGACATTACAACCTCCCCTCCTTAAGACAAATCGTCCCCGAGTTTACCTTCCGAGGGTAGTGGAACATCGTTAGAGAAAAGTTATGCCACTATACATGTACATCCATCTCTCGCTCCCATGTCTCCTCCTGAACGTGTATGTGTTTCCATAACAGCCAGAATATAGGGACTGACCTGCCTCAATGGACTTTCATGCTACGATCGATGATACTGATCAGATTCTCTGCAAATTATGCATCTTCCTTAATCTCAAAGTAGTTAGGGTCAAAAGAATGATATGGGTATGGATGATATTGTTGTAGTTAAGATACATGGAAAATGTTGTGTATGGAATGGTAACTCTGAGCTAACAATAACTAGTAGGCTACCAGCCTAACTCTCTCCACTATCTCAAATGGACCAACGTATCTTGGTGATAAATTTCCCTGTCTTCTGATCCGCTAGTGACCCAACCTCGGAGAAACATGCAGGAAGACTCGATGTCCCACCTCGAACTCCGGAGGTCTGCGGCAACGATCGGTATAAGACGTATATCTGGACTGAGATGTAATCATATTCTTTTGAATCATTTGAACTTTCTCAAAAGTCTCCCGAATGAGATGAGGACCCAACATAGCTGACTCACCTGCTTCAAGCTATCATAAAGGTGAATGACATAGTTTACCATACAGGGCCTCATACGAAGCCATTTGGATTATCGTCTGGAAGAAATTATTATAGGTAAACTCAACAAGAGGTATATGATTCTCATAGGAACCACCAAAATCAAGGATACAGACCCATAACATATCATATAACACTCATATATTTCTCTCGGACTACCCATCGGTTTGAGGGTGATATGCAGTACTCAGAAGTACCTATAAACCTAGACACCTTTTTCAACCCTTTCCAAAACTATGAAGTAAAGCGGGAATCTCTGTCCGAGAAAATATAACGAGGTATTCCATGAAGTCACACAAAATCCAAGATATAAATCCTTATTAACTCTTCAATTTTAATGGTCTCCCAGATAGGTAAGAAGTTTGAAACCTTGGTCAACCTATTGAAAATCACCCATACTACATCACTGCCTCGAGGATATCTTGGTAAGATAGTAATGAAATCCATGGTGATGTCATTCCATTTCCATTCAGAAATGGAGAGAGGCTGAATGAGTCCAGCAGGTCGTTTTTGCTCTTCCTTCACCTATTGGTTGGTGGAGCACTGAGTGATGAAACCTACTATATTCTTTTTCATACCAAACCACCAGTACTATCGACACATGTCTCCGTACATCTTGGTCATCCCAGGATGAACTTCCCAAATGAAGGTGTGATATTCCTTCATTAGCTCTTCCTATATACTTGAAGGTACCCATACACAGCCATAGTAAAGGAGAGTTTCATTTCCTACAATAATACAACTAGTAGGTGGGTTCTCTCCTATAACGCTTTCCTTCAAAATGATCCCCTCAGGATCAGTCAACTATTGCCTGCAGACTTGATCTAGAAGAGAGCATGTCACTGTAAGGGCTGCTAGAACAGATTGTATGCGTTGTTCCTGAACCTCCATATGCATCTCAGAAAACAAACCCATCATCTGTCACTCACTTCTAGAAACCTGAACGGCATGTGTCTGATTCTTGCGGCTTAAATAATCTACCACGGAATTACCCTTAACAAGGGTATAAGCAAGATCAAATTCAAACAACTACAAGTATTAAACCCATATGTGTTGCATTAAGTTCAAGTTTCATTGAGTGGAGATATATTTTAATCTTTCATGATCCATATAAACAATGAATCATTCACCCAACAAGTAGTGTCTCTAACAGCATAGAGCATGAACCACAGCTACCAACTCAAAATCGTGTGTAGGATAGTTCCGCTTGTGAGGTCTCAGATGGTGATATCCATAAGCCATGACTTGATCACCCTACATCAAAATTGTGCCCAGTTAGATTCCTAAAGCATCACAATAAACAGTATAGATTTTACCTAGTTCAGTAAGAATTAGGATCAAGGATGAGATTAGTCTTCCTTTCAACTCTTTAAAGGACATTTCAAAAGCTTCTGACCAGATGAACTGTACAAATTTCTTAGTCTGGGTCATAAGAGTCACTGATAAGAAGGAAAAATAATAGATGAAATTCCTGTAATATCTAGAAAGACCCAAAAAACTGTGGTTGTCGAAGACACTCTTAGGCTGCTCCCATGAAACTACGATGCCCACCTTTTCTAGGACAACTGGTACTCCTACTTCAGATATAATATGACCCACGAATTGGACTTTATCATTCCAAAAGTGGAATTTACAGAGCTTAGAATATAACTGATGAACTCTCAGTGTACTCAACATGATATCAAGATGGGTTTCATGGTCGTGTCTAGAACACAAATACACCAATATGTATTCCACAAATACTACCACAAAGGAATCAAGATATGGGTGAAAACCCTAGTTCATCAGATCCATGAAGACTTTCGGAAAATTTTTGGGGCCAAATGGTATAACCAGATACTCGTATAAGTCATACCTGCTTCAGAATGTCGTACATGGTATGTCAGATGGTCACATGCACACCTAGTGATATCCCGACCTCAGATCTATCTTAGAGAAAATAGTTGCTCCCTAGAGCTGGTCAAAGAGATCATCTATACGTGTCAATGGAGATTGATTCTTTACTGTGAGTTGGTTGAGTCGATGATAATCCACGCATAACCTGAGGGTACTATATTCCTTCTTGAAAAAAAGAACAGGTGAACCCCACGGCGATGTGCTGATTCTGATGAAACATTTAGCCTTGAGGTATTCAAGCAGATTTTTGAGTACTTGTAGCATTGTTGGTGTCATCCTATAAGGAGGAATAGACGCTAGTGCTGCACCTGGTATGAGCTCGATAGTGAACTCCATGTCCCTCATAGGAGGTAAGCCAGATAAATCATCAGGGAAGACATTCCTGAAAAGTTCCACCACTGGAGGGAATTCAATCACCTGCGTTCCATGATCGCTCATTAAGAGACTTGCCAACTGATTCGTCACTCTACCCAACCCTACATATTTAGGCTTAGCTCGGTCTGCCTACATATCCCATTATCCTTTGTGTAGATATATGTCACCCTTATGGGATGTAAAAGACACCCGAAAGTGATAGCAATCCACTTGAGCACGATAACAATCCATCTGGTTCATACAAAGATTGACTTCGATGTCGTTCATGTCGAGGATATAGAAATTTCAATCCAAACAGTACCCACCAATCTCAATGGGGCGCTCCTGGAACTGGTGTATTCCCTATGTATGGACCCTAAGAGGAGTGTTAAGATACATGACACCGCAAAGGTACTCAATTGGAAAACCAAGACTTTCAACAACAGAAGTATATAAAAAGGAGTCTTATGCACCAGTATCAAAAATAGTAGAAACTAAAGTAGAGGATACTAGGATAGTACCTCTAATTTTATATGGCCCTGCACTCTGCTCCTATGTTGATGATTGCAATGAGTACATGAGACCTGAACCACAGACCTGATACGCTACCTTGTTGGCCTGAGCAGGTCCACTCTACTAACGCTGATAGTATGGAACTTGATATTCTTGACCATGACTTCCACCATTAACTAGGCCAAATTGGAAGTTGGAAAAAAACTTCCAACCTGCTATGGAGTCATAGATCTTATACCTTATGGAGGTGCATTTGTGGATCCCCTACCACTGGATACTGAAGAGATGGAGTGGAATAAATGCTGAAGGTGGCCCATCTTACCACAAGCTCGGCACTCCTTCGAGTCTCTCGTGCATTGTGGCTTCTTATGACCATATCTTCCGCACTAATAACATGTGAAAGAGATATCAAAATGTACCGTTTGGCTATGATTTCCCCTAAGTGCACTTTCAAAATGGTGTTTCCTACTGCTAGAAGAGTCATCACTCCATCTCATAACTAAACCGACCTAGATCACCTGTTTAGCTTCCCTAACATCTCTCTCTAATATTAAGGCCTGATATATGATCTCTATTATAATGTTAAAACGGAAGAAGTTCATCTATGAGTAGATAGTATACTCAAGTTCATCCTCAAAACGCCTCACAGTAGTATGCATGTTTCCTGTTAGAGATATGGAAAAATGTTGAAGCTCTAAAAAATGAGTAGAATATTCTAACATAGTCATAGATCCCTAATGAGGATATAGGAATTCCCATGCATGATCATCACTCAGAGTCTACAGGAAAAATTGATCATAGAAAGCTCCTTGGAAGTCAACCCAAACCATATCACCAGTCTGTTCAGCCTGAGAAATGATGTCCCACCAGTGTTTGGTGAAGTCATGAAGCATGTAGACTTCCATTTTGACCCTTCTCTCTATAAGCATCTTGAGGTGGTTTAAGATGGACCTTATGTCTTCAATCCATGACTCTGGAACATGAGGGTTTCCACTCCCCGATAAGGTCGAAGGGTGCTGCTATAGAAAGTCCCACGTGAGGTCTGCCATAGATAGGACAGGTCTAGGGATACTCTGAACTGACTCCATAAAACTAAGGAGACTATCCCTGAATTGAGCATCAGGGTCCCTCAGAAGATTGGTAGGAGTTAGCACCACAAGAGGCACTACAAGAGGTACCACTGGTGGTTTGGGACCCACCATCTATGGAATGTGCTTATTTCCACTCTCCTGAGGAACGACATGAAGACATTGTGGTGGAACTGGTCTACAATATCCAAACACATGCCTTTAGAAAAAAGTTAAAGAAGATGGGGAAAACAAGTTGGGTGCAAAAAGAGTTTAGGTACATATCTTGCCTCTGAGCACTTCCAAATAGATAACCCGCTTCAAGAGCTGGGTTTCGATATGGAAGAGAAAACTTAAAAGGATTACTTAACAATATCTACTATACATTTCCAAGATAAGTCAGGTTAACATCTAACATACTATCACAACTTTATATTTAATAAACTGGCATTTCAAAAAATATACCATTAGGAACAAAAACACTCACATGAAAATAAGAAATTCCACACTGAAAGTAGATATGGCATGGCAATATGCATATCATTTTAATACTATGGTTCCTAATATGATTCATGCAATGTATTTCCCTCGTATCATCTAGCTGAAATGGTAAAACCCATTATCTCAACAATACCAACATAAATAACAATGAAAAAAAAGTGAGTCACCTAATAGTGAAATCATATCAACAATAACTTGCATAATCAATAACTGCAATCCCAACCTAGAAATTTGGGTTTCCCCTGTACATGGGTTAGCTACATCCAAGAATAGGGTACATTACAAATCTCTATATCCTAGTCTCATGTCTAACCCAAATAGCAAGAAAAAAGGAAAAAAATATAACCTCTAATACCACTTTGTAGAGTCCCCATCTCGGGATCCACCTGAAGGGTTCCCCAAACCGGGTTGGCCACATGACCTCAAGCGCATCTGCTCGAATGCCAGAGGCTTCCAACTAGCAGTGATGGCCTTTATCGTGTCTGTGGGGGAGATTATTCCCTCATTGGTAATAGGTATTATCATAGCAGAAGTAAATAAAAATTAATAATAAATAGTGTAAGAATATAAGTGAAAAAACTATAGTATAAGCAATATGAATAATCCAACTAAACAAGAATCAAGTGTGAAAGATCACAAAACAATGTCATTAAATGATGTATGTCTAAACTGGAAGTGTGGAAAATAGAAAACCAAGTATACTATCAACTAAAAAGACAAGCCTTAAAGTGAAACAACGGAATCACAATCAAGGCTCGGTCCTCTACCTTAATCATCATCCAAACAACAAGAAAAAATCAAGCATCAGAAGCATCATGCTTCCCTTTTTCAATGCCTGCAAGCATGTAATCTACTCTGGCATCAACAATACCCGAGTAAGGTGTGAGATAAAATCCTAGTAGGCCAACACCCATAGTTTCTAAACCTTTCCATTTAGTGCAGTAATAAAATTAAGTGTTCCATTACATAACAAATTCAGATAATTAATTAAGTGCATTAAAATAAATAACTTGGCTTGGGTTTCCAACGATACCCGTCCCTAATCACCTGATTTGGCCTAAGCCAGAAGTCTAAAAGGAGTACCTGTAATAAGAAAGATTCACATATGTATATATATAATCCTGGAAAATAAAGTTAAAATAAGGAAGAGGCATACCTCCAAGCTTGTTCTTTAACTTGGGGTCTAAATCATGTGTCAACCAGGTGTGTTTCAACATACGATAAAAATATCAAAATTCTCAAGAGACTCAAAGAAACATTAACATAAACCTTTAGTGCATCATTATTAATGTACAAATTGAGAGTTGGATTCTGATCCCATCCTGAAGGTATCGCTATGGTACATCCCTCAAATTATCCAATACCACTGAGCCTGCCCAAGACAATATTTCTAAAGACCAAGTATTGCTCAAGGCATGGCTCTACCATGAGTATGTTCTGATCTTGAAAAAAGTGTTTTAGCATCATCTAAGGCTATATTATCCACTTTTCCAATGGATCAATTCTCAATGGGCCGTTTTGGAACTAGTATCACTCATAAGTACTTAGAAATCTCGGGGAAGTCTTAGTTTGGAAAAGCCTAAGACACCGCCCCCCGACACATAGTGGTAACCAATCAGGAATGGAGGATCCAAATGTGGCCCTTAATATGGGACCCACCTTTTCTCCCCACCCAAAATTTAATTAAAATTTCATAGCAGCATATATGACATAGTATTCATATGTAATTGCATCTTGAAATCTAAGCAGATACACCCATGTAACACAAGGTATTAAGTTAATATTACAGCATAAAAACTAATGAGGTGATATATTGTATTAGCACAAGCAGATAAATGAAATTTTAAATAAATAAATAATTCAACACAAACAACTCCCAAAAATCCAACAATTCAAGGTTCATAATTATTCTAAAATAATTATTTAAATTAAACACAACAAAAATGGGTTGCGCAACACATGTAGTTAAATAAATTAAATACCCGAGCTAAAAAAATTTATACCGACCACATCGGCACACCAAAATGTGTTTCTGACCATGTTGAAACAATTTAAACAATTTAATTTATGATAAATAGTGTTTCAAAAATTATGCAGAATAATTAAATTGAAAAGATTGGGTGAATTTGCACAAAGTCGGTAGGCACCGATGAACAGCAAAGCCACACGTTTTTATAAATCACAAAAAAATGGATGGAAATTAAGTAGACACCCTACCTTATTTTCATAGGTGATTCTATGATCCTTGGTAGGCTTTGATTTGACCTAAAACAGAATAAATGAATAATTTTAGAAAAAAACCCCAAAATAGGGTAAAATCCTTCTACAACGAACTGTGCGAAGGATACTCAAATAAAATCTACGATTCCAAATGTGCATGATTATCCTTACCTTAAGGTTTACATCACAATTGATGGTGAAGAAAATGGACAATGAAAAGAGTTGTGTTAGTCTTCCAAAGGGGGAGCAGGGTGGTGCACCACCTAGAGATAAGGGGAGGCGTGATGTGAGATGGAGGAGAGGAAGAGAGGAGAGAAAAAATGAAATAAAGAAAAGAAATAAAACGAAAAGAAATAAAAAAACAAAAAATAAAAGAAAATAAAACAGGAAAATAAAATGAAAAATAAAATAGAATAAAAATGATGGAAAAGAAAAAAGATAAAAATAATAATAAATGGGAATATCCTATTTTAATTATTTTTACTTTTTTTGTAACCCCCTTTCTATTTTATTTTTAAATTTATTTTTATCACTTCTTGATTTCTTTTAAATTTATTTAAATCTCTTCTTATTTATTTTCAATCCTTAATTAATTATTTTAATCCCAAAAACTATGCTAAAGTGTGATATCACATTTTTCATAAAACCTATGTTGTTATTTAAATTATTTAAATAGCTTCTCAGGACCCGCAGTGGGTTGTGTCGACGCACACCCTAGGTCACATTAATGAATTAGACAAATTTAAAACGTTCCATACCTAATTAATGTCAGGACGTTACAGAAAATGCACCCAGATTATATTGATAATTTAGGAAAATAATTAATAATTAATTTGTGACATGTAAGAATAATTCTCATGTCAAACCCACACATGATGAAACCTATATGACTAAAAGTTCATGTTTCCAGTTTAAAATGATATTTTAGTAAAAAACACTAGTGGCATACTAAAAACTAAGGAAATGCATTTGTATTATTTTAATACATTATAAAAACAATTAATAAGTCATTTGATATTTGTAGGAATCATATAAACCACAATTCAATGCATGGTGTGACCGATATGACTCTAAGTGCATCTTTTTATTCAAAATTGACATTAATTTTAGTGAAAAAAACAGCTGACATACTCAAAACTGAAAAAAAAGCATTTAAATTGTTTTTATTACTTTAGGAAAATTATTTATAAGTTATTTTTGACTTATATGAATTAGTATCACCTTAATACAATACATAATGTGCCTGGTATGACTCAAAGTGTCTGTTATCAGTTTAAAATTAACATTTTAATAATAAAAAATAACTCAATGAAAACTAAGAAAATGCACTTTTATTGTCATGATAATTTAGGAAAATGATTCATAATTTATTTTTCATGCATAGGAATCAGTCTCATGTCAAACCCACACATGATGAAACCTGTATGACAAAAAGTGCATGCTTCCAGTTTAAAAGGACATCTTAGAAAAAAAACACCATTGACATACTCAAAACTAAGTAAACACATTCATATTGCTTTGATACTTTATGAAAACAATCCATAGTAATTTTAGATGTGCATGAATCATCTTGACCTCAATCTGACACACAGTGTGACCGGTATTACTCCAAGTGTGTCTTTTTATTCAAAATTAACATTTATTTTAGTGAAAAAAACAACTGACATACTCAAAACTAAGAAAACACAATAAAATTGTTTTAATAATTTAGTAAAAAGATCTATAAGTCATTTTTGATATTTAGGAATTAGATATATCTCAATCTGATACATTATGTTTTTGGTATGACTCAAAGTGTCTGCTGTCAGTTTAAAATTGACATTTTAATATAAATTTCTTTCACTCACTAAAAACTAAGAAATTTTTCTCAGATTTTATTGATAATTTATAAAATAATTCATAATTAATTTTTGACATGTAGGAATCAAACTCATGTCAAAACCACTTATGATTCAACATGTATGACCAAAAGTGCATGTTTCTAGTTTAAAATGACATTTTAGTAAAAAATACAAGTGGCATACTGAAAACCAATGAAACACATTCATATTGTTTTTATACTTTATAAAAATGATCTATAATACATTTAATATATGTAAGAATCATTCAAACCTCAATATGACGCATGGTGTGATTGGTATAACTCGAAATGCATCTTTTTATTCAAAATTGACATTAATTTTAGTGGAAAAAAACTAACATACTCAAAACTGATAAAACCAATTAAAATTGATTTTTTACTTTAGTAAAATTATACATAAATCATTTTTTTGTGTAGGAATCATACTCACCTCAATCCAATACACGATGTGCCTATTATGAATCAAAGTGTATGTGATCAGCTTAAATTTTACATTTTAATAAAAAAAGTGTCACTCACTAAAAACTGAGTAAATTCACTTGAATTTACTTGATAAATTAGGAAAACAATTCATAATTCATTTTTTATGTACAGGAATCAGTCTCATGTCAAACCCACTCATGATGAAACTTGTATGACTCAAAGTGTCTATTTCCAGTTTAAACTGACATTTTAGTAAAAAACACAAGTGGCGTACTCAAAACCAAGGAAACGCATTTGGATTATTTTTATACTTTATTAAAAAGATCCATAATTCATTTGAGATATGTATTAATCATTATCACCTCAATCCAATACACGTTGTGACTGATATGACTCCAAGTGCGTCTTTTTATACAAAATTAATATTAATTTTAGTGAAAACAACTCACATACCTAAAACATAGAAAACACATTAAAATTATTTTAGAACTTTAGTGACACAATACATATGTAATTTTTGATGTTTATTAATAATCCTCACCTAAATATAATATAATATGATCCCAGTATGAATCAAAAAATTTTTTATGAGTTTAAAATTGACATTTTAATACAAAAAAGTATCACTCACTAAAAACTAAGAAAATGCACTAGGATTGTATTAATAATTTAGTAAAATTATTCATAATTTATTTTTAATGTGTAGGAATCCACCTCATGTCAAAACCACGCACAATGAAACCTGTATGACTTACAGTTCCAGTTTCCAATTTAAAATGACATTTTAGTAAAAAACACAAGTGTTTTATTAAAAACCAAGGAAACGCATTTAGATTGTTTTGATACTTTAGTATAATGATCCATAATCTATTTGACATGTTTAGGAATCATTCTCACCTCAATATGATGCACGGTGTGACCGATATGACTCAAAGTGCATCTTTTTAAACAAAATTGACATTAATTTAGTGAAAAAAAAACTGACATATTCAAAATATAGAAAAAGAATTTTAATTGTTTTGGTCCTTTAGAAAAACGATCCATAAGTCATTTTTGACATTTAAGAATTATCCGCACCTTAATCTGATACACGATGTTCCCAGTATGACTCAAAGTACCAGTTTCCTATTTAAAATGACATTTTAGTAAAAAACACAAGTGGTGTACTCAAAACCAAGGAAACACATTCATATTTTTTTATAGTTTAGGAAAATTATCCATAAGGAATTTGGGACATATTGGAATCATCCATATCTCAATCTGATACATGGTGTGATTGGTATGACTCCAAGTGCATATTTTTATTTAAAATTGACATTAATTTTAATAAAAAACAACTAACATACTCAAAGCCAATAAAAAACATTCATATTTTTTTTACTATAGTAAAACAATCCATAAGTCATTTTTTAATGTGTAATAATTAGTTACACCTCAATACAACTCACGATGTTACTGGTATGACTCCAAGTGAACCTTTTTAATCAAAATTGACATTAATTTTAGTACAAAACAACATACATACTCTATAATAGTGTTTTTTTTCTTTGTGTTGGAACTTTTATTTAAATTAAATTCTATATTTGTATCTGATTTTTGTAATATTTTTTGTTGTTTCTGGTGATTCATTGTGTTGTTTCCACAAACAATATGCCATATTTTTGGTGTTGTAGTGTGTTGTAGCATCACATTTTAGTATTATCCTTTATTAGTGCTAATAACTGCACTCATAAAGGATACCTTTATCAGTACTTCAAAAATCAGTGATAAATCATGCCTTTATCAATGATTTTAAATGTACTTATAAATAGTCCCTTTATTAGAGCATTTAGTAACACTGATAAAGGATCCCTTTATTGATGATTTTTTGTGCTGATAAATTTCCCCTTTATCGACACTTTTCTAGTTCTAATAAAAGCCTTGTCCTTTTAACCATGTTATGGTAGTCAATGCTTTTTTAGCACTGATGAAGGAATATTCTATCACTATTAAAAGACTATTTTGTATTAGTTCCTCTTTTTCTTATCTTTCATCTAAAATATCGAGAAAGTAACACTTATTATTCTTCTACTACTTCCACATGAGTAGGTCACTTCTTCACTTTACATACACAACACATGCACTAGTTTATACATTGTCTTCTTCCTTAGATGTAGAGTATATAAGTGGTGACTTATTATTATTCTTTATTTATCATATTATTCTTCTCTTTAATTTTGAAAACAGTTCTATATTCTTCTTATTATTCTTTATTTAGTATGATAGAGTTTCTCTAGTTTTTCCCTCTTTATATTCTTCTTCAGCGCTAAATAGAAATTTTGGATCTCTTCTTCTCTTTGACTCAAAACAATATGCAACAAGTGTTGGAGTTAGTGATTCTCTCTTCATTGATGCTCAAGGTTCTTGAGAGGGGTTTGGTATTAGTTCTTTTCTATTTTTTTATCTTTGGTCTACAAAATATATGTATATAGATTTCATTTTGAGTCATATTACTCTTTCTTCTCACACTTTAAATTTCCATAAATATTGGTTTTCAAGATCCTTGAAATATTTCTTGTAGACTTGGATATTTTCTTTTTCCCTCCAATGATATTTAAAAACTCAAAAATCCATCAATTCTTTAATTTCTTACACAATATTCACTTAAAAAAATTCACCCACATATGCATGTGTATTATAAATTTTTCAATCATAGTTTCTCCTTATATTATGAAACAAGGTGCTCATAATTCTTATACTTTCATTTCTATTAGAATAATGATAAATAATATCATGATATTTGAATTTGAAATCACAATAAAGAATCATCACATTCAAAAACTCACCCATACATGGGTTACACATATTTGGTTTACTCATATGTAGCCCCTCTTACATAAATCTCAATATTTATAAATCAACCACCCTTACAAGGATATTAGTTTATGAATCCCCTTATATATATTCCTATTACATCTATCATGAACCTTACAAGGTTCATGGACCATACTAACACCTTGTTCTTTGAGTAAAAAACTTCTTTAAATTCACACTCGCTCCAATTTTATTCTTCTAATTCACTGTGTTTCTATATGCATGATCTTCATATAATGAAATAATTCATGATCAACTTATAGGTACCTCATATTACTTGTTTTTATGTACTTATATTTTACACAATATTCTTTAAACAAAAATTCCTCTCAAATTCAAAAAACTCATGTAAACCACTTTCTTATTCCCCTTTCACAATATCCAATATGTAGATGAGTTTCAAATCACTTGTTACTTTTCTTGAATAAACTCTTTATATTCTCAAAAATATTCTAAATAAATCATAAAATAAAAATTTGATCTCATCTTCTACTTTAAGGGCAGAACAAGGCTTATAGATTGATGATTGAGCATGTGTTTGATTTTTTAAGGAAGATAGCTAAATACACAATGTTGATTCAACTATATAAAACAAGTATTTTTTAAGTATGAATAGTAGAGTAGTTTTGTGAGTCCAATATTGGAAATTAATTGGGGTTAAATATTATTTATAAACTTGGGTTCTTCATAGAGGAATGATCAAATACCTTAGGGCTCACACTAGCCCGATGAATCTATTTTATCACCCCACACAATATCTTCTTGACTCATTTATCTAATATCACCCTCTATAGTGGATTTTTCTTCTTTAATGCCAAAAATACAACCTTCTTTTTCAACTTCCTCAAATTCATCACAAGTATTTCCTATAAAATCTCAAACTTTTTAAGTACAAGGATATAATTCTTTAATAAAACTTCATCATAAAGATAAAATTGATCATTATAAATTATCCATGTAAGTAAAATACTTCAACCATATTTTTCCTTTAATATGAATTGATCTCCAAAACTTTATATGGTATTAAATATTTATTTATTAGGTAAACTTATAAGGTGTGTTATTTTAATCTCCATGCACTTAATTCAAGTTGACTCTTTACATGAGATTTATTCACCACAACAATATTGGGTTCTTTAATCAAATTCCAAGAAACTCATCATCAATATATTGAAAAAAAAATTCATTGATGCTCCATGATCATTGATGTATATTGAAAATAAATATAATAAACATAAATTGGAATCAATACAACATGTTTTAGATGAAATTATATTTTACTTCGATGAGTTTCATTCATGAATGAAACACTACATTCTTCACTAATTGTATTGCACTTAGACTATCACGGTAGAGAAATCCACCCTCTAGACACCTTATGAGATCCTCCAATTAACACCTCAAACATATTAGTTATTTCCATGCTTCCATTAATTCCATATACTCAGCTTCCATTGTGAAAAATTAACTACTGGTTTCAGTCGCGATATCCATCTAATTTTCATTCCTCTATTGGTGAACAAAAAACATGTAGTTCTCTTATAGGTGTTTGAATCTCAAAAAAAATAAGAATCAAAATAACCCTAAAATTTATCATATATCCTTAAGAAAATAGTTATACCTTTTGATCCTTTCATATACTATATGGTCCACTTCATGTTCTCTTAGTGTTTCTTCCATGGATTTGACATGAAATGGCTCACAAATCCCATGGGAAATGCAATATATGGCCTATTACATATAATGGAATACATCAAGCTACCTACCACTTAGGTAAATAGAACTTTTTCTAGGTACTTGACCTCATATTCGTTTTTAAGTTCCTTATCCTTGGACAATTTGAAGTGTACGACCAATAGAATTGAGACCATCTTACATATGGATATCCCAAACTTCTTGAAAATCTTTCAGATGTAGTCTCTTTAAGATAAAACCAAATTCTAGGTTTTCTTATCTCTCTTAATATTCATCCCCAAAATATTTTTATTTATATTGAGATATTTCTTCTTGAATATTCTAGAAAAATCAAACTTCAATTCTTAAATCCTCTTGATTTTATAACTCAATAAAAGAATGTCATCTACATATAGAAGAAGTATAATGATACTTCCATATTCCCATAACCTTTGGTAGAAATAGTTATCCATGTTACACTAATTGAAATACTTATAATACCTGAATTCATAAAATTTATTATTTTACTATCTTGGTTCATGTTTCAAAACATAGAGACTACTCTTTAGCTTACACACTAATTCATTATTTCATGAATCCACAAAACCCACTATCTTCTTTATATAAAATCTCTTCCTCTAAGTAACCATGAAGAAAGTTCGTATTTACATACATATACTCTCAGTGAAAATTATAAATAGATTCCATTATCAATACTATATGGATGGTAACTTTCTTAACTACTGATGAAAAGAATTCTAAGAAGTTAATACCCTCCATCTATAGAAATCCCTTCACCACCATCCATGCCTTGTACCTTTTCACACCATCATCTTATTCATTAAAATAGAAACCCCAATTATTCTCTCTTACCCTATGGTAAATTAGTCATATATCATGTTCAATTAGAATATAATGAATTCATTTCTTACTTCATCACTAACTCCCACTTTCCAGAGTCACTAAGAGTGGGTCCCTATTTTAAGATTTTAGGTTCCTTGATGTTTGTTAGAAGTAAAAAAATCATGTTACCTATAAACCTATGAACTGGTCTTATGACTCTATTAGTTCTACACAATTTGACTTGAAACTTTTCCTTTTTAAAAACTAAAACTTCCGGTGCTCTATCTTTCAGATCCCCAACTTCTGGAGCTCTTCTCTAAGCCTCAATAGACCTAGAGGATTTAGGCATATCTTCTACTAGTCAATTTTATATACTTATATTGGTTCCATATGAACTCTTTAGAACTTGTGTATTTTTTACTCCCACTTATATCATCTTAGACTCATTAAGTTGATTCTTTGTTCTCAACCTCCTTATCAGCCAAATTTTTGAATTTCCACAGAACCTTACCATTGAATAGAATATCCACTAGTATAAAAGTAGATTTCATTTTATTAGTAATTGACGTAAAAATCAAAAATGTTTTGGTTTTCACATTGGTTATTATAGAAACTAATTTGAAAACCCAATTAGTGTATTTTTCACATAGTTTATTTGTATAATAGATGTGAAAACATAGATATTATTAGTTTTCCCATCAGTTATACTAATAACTGATGTGAAAACATTGTCATTAAATTTTTTTAATGTTGGTTCCTCTAAAAACTGATGTTAAAACGTACTTTTAAAAAAATTAAAACTCGCATGAATTTTTGTTTCTTTATGTCAATATTGTTTCCTCAAACCCTAACTTGTGTGGGTAATGAACACCTTTCTTGACTTCCTTCATCACAATTATTCCTTTCCATCCCTTGATTAGGTTATTTTCCACTCAATTTATTATTATTTCTTCGGTTTTTGCTACATTTCTCGGACCTCAAGTTATTTATTGTCTCTCCTCTAAGTCCCACCATTATCGTCGAATATTTTTTTTAACAACCATGCTCCCACCTAATTAAATTTAATCTAAAGGTTTTTTACTCTTGTTTTTCCTTTTTTCTTCACTGATATACTATCTACATCAACATTTTTTGTGAGTTAAATTTTTATTTTATTTATTTAGAAGATGTATTATGTGTTTGTGATTTTTAAATTTTTTCATTTATTTATTTTTGATTGCACTCCTACTTAATTACAAACAATATAAAATTTTTCCTCTATTATATTGTATATTTTCTTTATAGATATACTATCTACATTTATATTTATTATCAATTCAAATTTTATTTTCTTTGTTTAGAGGATTATTAAATTATATTTATTTTTAAATTCTATTTATTTATTTATTGACGATCATGCTATCATTTAATTTCATACAATATGGTATTTTTTTACTACTACTTTTATTATGTTCATCGTAGATATACTATCAGTATATATAATTTTTTTATTTAAATTTTTATTTTATTTGTATAAAAAATTAGTGAATTTTTAAATATTTTAAATTATATTCATTTATTTTTTATTTATACAAATGTTATATACATTTATTATATTCCATTCATTTATTTATTTTATTAATGTTTATACTGTAGGATTGTTTGTTTGGATTAAATATTAATGAATAAATATTTCTTTAATTGTTTGTTTTAATTACATGTATATGAATTAATGGTTAGTTCATTTATTATATTTTATTTATTTATTTATTGTATCAATGTCTATTTTGTATAATTTTTTGTTTTGATTAAATTTTTATGAATAAAAGGTTAATTTATTATTTTTTTGATTATATGTTTTATATATGTATATATATAATTTTAATCTATAGGTTTTAAATTTAAGAATTTTATATATTTATAAGTTTATATGTTTATATGTTTTAAATTTATCTATTTATATGATTGTTTAAATATTTATATGTTTCTTTATATTCATCTATTATATTATAATTTTAGGTAATTAATGGATTATAATTGGATAAATGCCAGAAGAACTATCAATTGTAACACCTCATGTTACTGTGTGATTTAATTTATATAATTTTGATTATCTAAAATTTTTGGAAGTTTTGGGGATTTATTTTTTAATTTTTGAGAGTTTTTAGTTTATTAAATGGTTTTTTTATAACCTATGAATTGTTTGAGTAAATTTTGTAGATGACCTTTAAGTTGGTCTTCTATGGAATATAGTTCAGTGTCCACAGTTTAGTTCAACCCATGCAAGTTCCCTTACATAGAGAGGTCTTCAGTTCATTTTTTGAATGTGTGTGGTTTGGTGTTAATGAGAAGTGCATGGATTGGGGATAACTGGTTGGGTCCTAGTAGAGGTAATGTGAGGAACCCTTAGGTGTGGTTGTGGGGTGAATGAATTGTGAACGGTTAATAAAAACCATGTAGTAATCATGCAAAGTGTCTTACAACTTGATAGAGTTGTTTTTCATCATTGGGACATGGTTTTTCAAAATATGCAGCCAAACCGTGTGAGTTTCTTAGTTTTTAAAATTTTCATTTTTGTCAATTATTCCATTATTGATTTTTAAGTGCTTTACCCCATTATTTCCCCTTCCTACATCATCTAAACTTAAGGCATATGATAGAGATCTCTCCCCTTTCTCTTATCTTCGATACAATCTCTTCATAATTTTTTCATTCGATATCTCAAGGTAATCCCTTGTTCCTCTTGTTTTCCCTTATAACTTTACCTCCACCACTTTTTCTCTTGGTTACATTTCCCCATAAAAACACTAAGGGATTCTAGGATATGTTTAGGGTTTGGGGGTGGATCTTATATGGAAGTTTTAGTTTCTAGGGACTATAGAGGGTGTCTCTTGGCTCATTTGAGAATTCTCCATCAAAGGTGGTGAATCCCTATTTGATTAATGTTAACTCATGGTATATGTTTTTGTGAACTTTCTTTAAATGGAATTTCATTGTGTTCTTAGTGTTTTAAAATGATTTATTTATTTAATTATACATATATGTGATAATTATATTGATTTTTTAATTACTTTTAAGGGAATACACTTGGTATAAAAGGTGTTAAATAATATTTCAAGGTTTTCCAATTTTTAAAGGGTTCTTGAATTAAAAGTTATTTTAGAGATATTTCAATGATATATATTAAATAGAATTGGAATTTTTAAAGGTGTTTGACCATATTAAGGTCATAAAGTGGGTGGAGGGTTGATTTTCATGTATTTATTTAAAAGTGTGAAAATGTTTTAGATTTATTAAATGGTTTACATAAATGCGTTAGATGTTTCTAAATGGTTTGAATGTGGCTTCCAAATGGTTTGGTTTTAAATAATAATTAGAAATGGAATTTTCAAACTGGTGAAATGGATTTTCATGTTGATTAGGGATTTTGGTGAGACTCATTTAGAACTTTAAAAATTGTATTTCATGATGTGTGTGTGAGACCCTTAGATCCCATTATTTTGGTATGGGATTCAACCCCTAAGGGGGTATTTCTTATTATTATAATATGGATGATAAGGTTGGGGATATTTATTATGATTGTGTCCAAGGTGAGGTTAGATGTATGGTCTAATTTTATATTGATCATGTGACTTATTTTATTTATTATATCCTATTGATTGAATTTCATGGGATCACAAGGCATTGAGTGAGAGGTCTATACTTATGCTACACTAGATAGTCACATGCTACTAGTTTATCCCTTGTTGTGTTGTGTGTCGAGGATAATGGGGAGTCTCCCCTATTTTAATCTAGGTTAAATATAGTTGGTTATTTTATGTTGTTTGCATGGAAAATATATTGGAAGTTGGTCCCATGTATCTAGTAAAGTCTAGGACTAGTCTTACCATAATAACTAGTGTGTTTCTCATGATACTACATGATGCTAGATAAGGGGTTTTATTATTTGTATCACCTAGTTTTATTGGCTTATATTAGTACCATGATTTTCTTTGGTCATTGATCTCTTTGTTTTATATAATCATTGAAATGGTTCTTTTCTAGTCATTTGATCATTCATGTTCATTTTGGATTGTTTAAAAAGTAATATTTTTAAAAGTGAACTAGGAAATTAATTTCTAAAATGGATTTTAAAAGTGGATTTAAAAAGGGTGCTTCTAACGGAAAGTAAATTTTTTAATTTTTCTTTTTCAAAGTGTTTACACAATCCATTTTTTTATTTTATTGAAAAAAAACTTTTAAGGTAAGTGAGAACCTATAGAACCATTCCTCCAGCATCAATACATACCCTTAGAAAACCCACATTACAAAGTTCAAAATTAAGAAAATAAAACATAACCATTAAACACACCAACACTATAATAAGAATCTTGTTCCAAAATTAAAAAGAAACTAACAGTACAATAAAACCCGTATATCCCATGAGCAAAATGAGTAATTTTATCACTAATATTGACTCCAAAATGCAGCCACCAAACAAACCATTTCAAAAGTTGAAAATAAAAAATCATACCATCATCATGCCTCTGTCACCATCACCTATAGATATACAAACTAACACTGAACACTTTTCCATCATAATGTAGTCTTCACCACAAACCCCCATCATTACTGAGATCACTGACATCATCACCATAGATCACCACCAGAACCAACATCATTTTTGAAATATACCATCGAAGACTGAAGGACACCATTTCCAAATGGAGAAGTCATCCTCTCCTCTCTCTCTCTCTCTCTCTATAGATCCTAGTATTCTCTCCCTATATTACCTCCCCCAACTTTTTGAAGGCCTCCTTCGGCAGCCTTACTATTCTCTAGCCTTGATTCCCACCACACCTCTCTAGTTCGGATCTGGATTGTTGGGCGCACCAAGGTTTTGTGATACTGGTTTGGTGGCTAAGGGTCCTCTCAGCATCTCTTCTCTTCTTTATTTAGGTTTTTATCCCCTGGTCCCTTTCTAGGGTTTCATCCTCTCATTGTGGTGGTTTTTAGTCATACTCCACAATCTTGTTTAGGAGGGTTATATCCCGGTTTCTTTTTAGGTTTTCATACTCGTTTTCACCATGTTCTATTTTCTTCCGGTTTTGGGTTCCTTCTTTATTAGTATGTTTTTTGGGGGTTTTATCCCCTATTTTTCTTCATCATTGTGTTGGTGTTTCTCAGTGGTCATCAGTGGCATGAGGTTGAAGACTACGGTGATGGGTTCTTTGAGTGGATCATTGATTTTTTGTCATATTATTCATAATTTTTGATTTCCTTAAAAAGGGGTGGTTGATTTATGAAAATGATTATGGTTTGATAATTGTTTTATTATTATCATTTATAGAAAATTATTTTTTAACTTCATTTTCAAACTAACATGGATAAAATATCTTTATAGGTGAATTGAAAAACACCTCAGTGGGATCCTATTGTGCATGGTTTTTCTCACACCCTACATACACCATTCAGTGTATGCAGCTCTTTTGGTTACTTTTCAAGTGATTTGGATTTGGTCTCTCCCTTTTTTTTGGGATAATCAGGGTGGTTGTCTTGGGATGTGAAGAGTGACTTAGGGGTTGTATGGAGATGGTTGGTTATGGGTATTTTCATTTCATTTTGGGGTGTTCTTGTATTGTCCATGATAACCAAGGTCGTGTTTTATAATTTATTTATGAGATTTTGGTTATGTTTCAACTATGTTGTGTGATTTTTTAATTTATTTATTCATATTGTGTACTCTTTATGGATGTTCTTTGTTTTTTATTCTTGTTTATAAGCATGGGTTTCCAACTTATATATAGGACATCCAGGATTTTTGGGAGGAATCTATGCTATGATTTTATTTTAATGAGTGTGAAATCATTTCACTTGGTTATTCTTGATAACCTGGAACTATTTGTCAGCCTAAGGTATTAAGGAACACACCTCATGAATGTCATGGGTTGGCATGGGTTTCTGATTCATGGGATTCTAGGATGGTTTCATACAAAATGGTATTAGAGCCTAGGTTCTTATAAAGGTCCTAAGTTATTGAGAATCCATCTTGTTATTTGGTGTGTGTCTTTGTAGACCAAAGATTAGGATTACCATTGGGACTTATGAGGTAGCTCACAAGTGGGTTCATGATCACCCCCTTTTGTGAAAAAACATAATTTTTCATGATTAATTAGGATTTGAATTTTTATTTTGGAGTTCTATTTTGGGTATCTTCAATGGATTTTGGTATGGGATTATGGTATTTTGATCCCTGATGTGTAAAACCCTGACTCTAGTAACCCATATTTTCTTTTTACTTTATTACATTAATACATGATACAAGTGATCTCACCAGATGTGATTGGTCAGTTTTTCATCTTGGAAAACTAGATTCACACATAATTCTCAATTTACATTAGAAATATAAAAACATAGAATAATAAACATTCTTATATCCTTGAAATAATTCATAATATTATTCTTAATATCTCAAGGAAATTAAAACAAATAAAGGGTGATATCAGATGATTAGTAAGGGTTATGTATCGCATAATCTATCATGAGTAAATAAGTCATAATCAATATAACAGCATGGATGATTAGAACACATGTCATTCAATCACCAACTTGAGTTTAATGAACATCATGGATAATATAAACATAACAATCTCATAGATAATGGAAAATAAATTCTCAATAAAGGAAATGTATAAATCTATACAATCATGATCAAGTCCTCTCAACCAAGATATCATGAATCTTACTATTAAAGCCTCTCAACCTAATCATCATTCTTAATAAATGGGTAGGTGAATACCAAATACCCATTTTATATGGAATGTATTTTTTTTTCTCATGATGCCTATTAGGGCATCGAGGGGATATATATAAATAGTCCCCAACCATCACTTTCACATCCTATAAAACCATCATATATTGAATGATCAATACAATTCATTCTCAAAATTCTTTATAAATCAATAATTATCTATATTGAATCAAGAATATGGAACATTAATATTTTCTCAGTAAATGAAATAACTTAATTAATAAGAATCCTTCAACTGATATCATATATAGAAATTCTATATGGTTGGACTATCATAAAATTAAAATAAATAATTCTGAATTCATCTATGATATTAAAAATATGGACATGAAGAAGAAAAATAATATCCCATAAATAATGTAGAGTGATATAGAACATGATTATAAGAAAGTGAATGAACTCAAAATAAGGTACAATAAATTATCTATAAAGGATGATAGAAGACCATAGATTCATCATAATTAAAGGTTTTGTAGTAAAACTAAGCCTTTATAAAATAAAATAGGAGTAATACATTAAAAATAACTTCCTTGTAACTTCATGTAATAATAGAGTTATAACAAAATTTTCAAAATTCTTTTCACTTATTTAAGAAAATAATTCCATTTTTTTATATCATTTTAAATTAAATTTATCAAAATATTGATAAAACTTTTTATTTGAAAATAACCATGTAAACATTTGAATTAATCTTTAAAGAAAATAGTAGTCATGATGGTAGGAAAATTCATTCATGTGGTGTATTTTAAAAAAATATTTCATTCACACCTTTGATAAAAAGTACCTTGTTCGGAAAATGAAAAGAAGATTCCTTTTAAACCTTTTCATAGAAATTCAAACATGGGTAAAAATAAATTTAATAAATATCTATATAATAGTAAAAAATATATTAAAAACATTTTAATGAAAATATGGGCATGAAGAAAAATATTTTTAATGAAAACTTTATAACAATATTTTTAAAAGAATTTTCCTTATATGTAACTTATTTATTGATTCTTAATCCAACAAGAGAATAAATGGAATATAAACATACAAAACCCAAAATAAATATACTAAAAGAAAATATATGGAGTTTAAAATATTATTATCATATAATTTTCCCAAAGTAAATCTGAACATAAAGATTCCCGAAATAAAATGAAATTATAACAGAAATCTCTTACCTCAAGTTTGAGTTGCCTCGTAAGTGATTTTAACCTCATATATAAAAAAATTAAATTTATTATAATTAAATAATAGGAAAATATAAATATTTATAATATAATATATGATCCAATTATAACATTTAAACACACATTCATTAACAGTATTTCATTATGATCGTCATTTTGGGTGTTAATTGCTTCATTTTTCATGTATATTTCGATTCAACAGTTATAGTACTTGCATCTTGATCATATTTAAATCATATACATAATGTTAATAATAATATTAATATAATATATATTAATTATAAACATATTTATAATCATCCATTAAAGGCGTACATGAAAAATGAGTCACATCGCTTTATGGAGGTGGTAGTCCACGTGTATGTACGAGCGACGTTATCATTTTTTTAACAGATGGAAAAGTAAGAAGATAAATGATATAATATATTTACATAATCTTAATTATTTCACAAATATTATATATATTAATTATTTCCATATTTATAACCATCCAAGTTAAGTGGTGATTAAAAAACAAATTACACTACTACATGATGACAGTAAGTCATGCGTGCGCATGAGCGATGTTTTTATTTTTCATTGGATATTAAAGAAAGAATTATAATATTTATTTACAAATAAATAAATAAATTTATATCATATATATTATATTATTAAATTTTTATAGATCATTATTATCAACTATAAGAGGTAGTGATTAAAAATGAAATACATAGTCTTCGTGAGGTGGTAGTTTGTACGTACACACAAAAGATGTTTTCATTTTCCATTAGATGGATAAGTAGGTGAAAAGGGGTTATAAAATAAACATTATAATATTTAATTATATGGTATATAATTATTTTATTATATCACAATTTTTAGTATAGGTTTGAATGAGTTAAATGAAGAAATAAAAAAGAAAACACTCGGTTAAGAACTATATGTTTCCTCAGAAAACCTCCTTAGTTTTATACCTAAAGCCTTATTAGGATGATATTATGATCAAACAAATACCTCTAGGATGTGATTAGTGATGTTAGGAAAGGATTTTGGTATATATTTTTCAATATAAGAGACTCTTAAAGTGTGTATAAGAGATGAGTGGTGGTCTCCTTTTATAATTTAAGGAGATGACACACTTGGAATTTTTCAAAATATTAAAATATATTAATGTATTACTCAATACATATGGTTCAAAAATGACTCATAAAAAATAGGATATGATATAGTGTCTAAATATTACCATTAAATAGTATTAATACATGTTTTGAGGTCATTTTAACCCTTATCATTTTAACTTTAACTCTTTTAAACCGTTTTAAAACTTATTATAGCAACTAATCTTTTTGCCAAAGTTATTATTCATAATGACCAAAAATGAAAGTGGAATAATTAAAAAAATTTAACATGATAATTATAAATACAGATTCCATTTTATAAAATTTATTTTCTATAATTTTAATAAATTAATTTAAAAATAAACCGGCAAAATGCGATGAAAAACAGTTTTCCATAAAATGTCTTTTTAAGTATAAAAATATATTTACAACAAAATAAAGTATAATTTTGATTAAAATGGAATTAATTGGATTGTGTTAAATAAAATGAGACTTATTTTTTTTAAATCAAACCAAAACCTGAAGGTACCTTTTAAATAATTTATTAAAAGAAAATAACTAAAAATGGTTTTTATTTGAACAAAAACATTACATAGATTTCCAAAAATGTTAAGAATATATTTCTAAGTTCAGTATTGTATTATTATTTACATTATATTAGTTATTTAATTTATATTTTTTCTAGAAAAATAAATTCATAAACCTTTAATTGATTCTTATATCATTATGATATTATAAAAGTGACAATTTTGTAAAATCAATATTTTTCACTATTCACCTAAAAATTAGTTTTTTTGAAAAATATTAAAAACTCATCCTAAGCTAGTTTTGACATGATGAATTAAAAAAAGAAATTAATTTATTCAAATTAAATTTATAAAATTTTATTATTTATAATTTAATAACATTCTTGAATAAATCAATGTGAATTATTCCATAGTATCTTTAGGAAGAAAATATTACTTACTGTAATTGAAGATCAGGTATTACATGATGAGTATGTTAGTGATTTTGGGGGTTGTCATGATTTTTAAAGGTGAAAGTGGTGAATGAAACAGAGTCTCATAGTTAGCCTACCCAGTCTGGTAAAATATACAATGCTCGTGCGAAATGGTTCTACAACCATTATAAAGCTAGTCTCTTAGTTATTGCACAATTTACCAGACCCCACAGCCAAACCATACATAGTGTTTTTTCTCCTTTAAAATTGTTTTTTTCAATAACTTTCTTCATAGAATGATCCTAATAGAGTTAAATATTTTTTTTATGTCAATTGATGGATTTTTTATTCAGAATTGATGTTATGGGATGGAGTTTTAAAGGATATATGTGTTTTTCTAATGATTTTATCCCTTAGGAATGTTGTTTTATGTATTAAAAAAATTATTTTTTGAGTTAGAAATGTGATTTCATAAGGTGGTTTGTTTTTAAATATTATTTAGTGGTGGTTATGAACGTATTTTTTGGTTCCATTAATTTTTTTAAGGTCAATGGTTTTAAGATGAACTGGGAAGGTTTTTTATCATAGAGACGATGTTCTCAGTGAACTTTTAGTTTTACAGTGAGATTAAAAATGTGTTTTTTTTAAATTGATTTAAAAAAATAATTACAAGATCAATTCAATCTTGAATAAAACATTAAAGGTAAGTTATTTTTAATGAAATAGAGGAATTTTTTTGGAAAATGAGGTTCCTGTGATAATTTCAAATGAAATGTCATATGTTTAAGGAAAGTCTTGTTTTGAAGGGTCATGTGAATATTTTAAGGTGGTTTTTTTAAAGAATGGAATGTTTGTTTAATTGAATAAATTTTTTTTGGAGTTTGGTTGATGTGGATATAGTGTAATTTTATTTTTAAAGCATGAACTAATTAAGTTATTGTTTTGTGATATTTAGAGTAGACCTCCTAGAGAATATTTGAAGAAGGTTAGGAAGTTTGGTAATTAGGTTAGTCTTCAGTATGGTCCCCCTAATAATTTAGGAGTTGTTTCATCATAGTTGAAATAAACCCAAACTCATGAAGGAGTGGTGGAAGTTGACTAATTGGTCCAATCGGTGGTGTTTCAGTTTCAATGGATTTAGTTCTGGATGTTCTTTTTAGTGGGGAGAATGATTTGATTAAATCTGGTTGGAAGAGTAAGCTAGCAGAAGTAAGTTTCCTTGGATTAAAAAATAAGTCTATTGTATGATTCTAGTGTGGAGATCTTGGGAATTATAAGACATATTATTTTAAATCTCTAATATTTTATCTCTTATATGTATGGATGGGTCATCTTCAAAGGTTTTATAAGTTGGGTTATTAGAAGAGGAAATATTGGTTGCCATTTGAGTTTTCATGGATGGTTGTTTTAGGACGTTTCTTAGTGATGTGGGTTTCTTGAGGATATATTGTTTGTATTTGAGAATATATTACTATATTTTGGTGCATGGATGATTAGGAAGATCATTGAATTTGGTTTTTTGAGCGCTTGATGATGTTATTTTTTCTTATTGGGTTTTTCATGGGATGGTGTTTCATGGTTGAAGTCCAAGTTCAGCTGTTGAGTATTGTGACCTGAGGTTAGGAGCCTATGTTGGGGTTTTTGGAATTGTTTTCTTCTTGCCTTGTGGTTGGGTCACATTATTAATCTCAATAGTGGTTTTCTTTGAATTCATTTAGTTATATTTAGGTTGTGTTTCCTTAGATGTTGGAATTAGTGTCATGGAAATTGATTATGATGGATGGATATGAGAGATTTCTTGGAGACGATTTATTAAGAATCGAACACTATTTAATTTTTAAATTTAACATATATCAAACATGTGTTACATTAATTTAACAAACATATATGGAATTGATGAATTTTTATATACTATGTTTTCATATTTTCAATATATATTCATCATTATTTCAATATATATCCATATTTTTTAATTAATTTATATTAAATTTATAAAACTTATACATTTTTTAATATTTTTAAATTGTACTGATTTTTAATTATTTAATTTTACACATTTTTAACATGCTTTCCTTTAAGATTATATATTTATTAATAATGTTAAAATTATATTTGTAAATAAATATTTATAAGTGAATATATTTATAAAATTATATTTTATATATTTATATATTTATATATTTATAATTATAAATAAATAAATATAAGGTTTTTAAAAATTATTTATCTAACTATAAATAAATAATTATATATATTTAAGAAATTATAAAAATATAATAAATTTATTTAAATAATGGCCATTACACCTGAGCCTTAGTTGAAATTTATTTTTCTCGGGATCTTATTAATACTGTCCTTTTTACGACTAGGGACTTCAAGCTGGAACTCTCAATCCATTTTTAATGGATGCCAAAATTATATGATTATTGTTTTCAAGTTGGACATTCTGTTGAATATTTCCACAAGAACATACAATACTCAAAATGTGTGAAATATGTTCATGTTCTACTGTTTGAAGTCTTAACAATTTTGTTGGCTTGGATCAATTGAGGGGTCAGAATGGTCCCATGAAAGAAAGATGGGTTTACCAGTGAAAGGATAGTACTATTAAGGACCAAAATTATAGAAGTGTTTCTTTTACTGATATTGTCAAACAGGGGACTAGAAGTGGGGAAATGAGTGGGCAAGGCATTTTCCACTCTCATAAGCTTGCCGCTGAACAGAACAAGAATGAAAAATGTGTTCTATCTTTGGATCCCACCTCATGGGATGAGACTTTAGATGAGGAGAAACAATCTAAACTTGAGGCTGAAATCCAAGAGGAAGTGGATAGGGAAATGAGGCAAGAACACATTGTTAAATATAAAATAAATTTTAATGCCAAGGTGATTTATAGTGAAGGATTTGAGTTGGTTATTTAAAGGAAGTTAAAGGCCAATATCCAGGAGGTTTGTGATCCCCCTTTTTTGACTCTCTTTTTGATCATCCTCACTCCAAAGTGGCTGCTTCAGACCCTGGTGAGGCTTATTTTGTGGATGAATCCAAAAAATTGGTGCCTTACTTACCAAGCTTGTGTCACCATGATGACTGAGTTCTAGAATTAGTATAGTAGGTTCATTCTTTGAAAACTGCAGCCCCTAGTTCAGTGGAAAAAATAAATGGCAACTCATACTTTGCCTATTGAACAAATCAAAAATTTGGATCCTCCACTACATGACTCCAATATTAATTTTGTTGCAGCATGCAATGATAATCATATTGTGAAAGCAATCCCAATTTCCCCTCATTCTAAACTAGATTATAGGAAGAATTTCCATAAATTACATGGGAAAAGAAATGACACTTTGGTGGGAAAATATGACCTTGAACATAAGGTGATGTCTCTCATAGACAAAGAAGAAACGAATTTAGAAAAAGAAGAACGAGAAGAAACTTGGCAAAAAACCAAAACAGGGAAGCGGGGTCGCCATCCTCAGAGTCTTGGTCAGGGATGTGGACAGGCTAATTGTAACACCTCGAGCTTCCACGATACGCTTCTCATTCAATAATGCAATAGCTTGTATTATACGCAACTTCGAGTTCTAAAACACTACGACTAATCAAAGTAGCCGTTATGAATAGTAATAACCACTTTTTAAAATTATAGAAATTTTATATTTCAAAATGGACTTCATTTTTTTATTCGTATTATCGAAATTATCCAAAGTTGAATTTTTTGTAATTTTCTGAGAACTTCCAATTTTTATGAATAGTGAAAAATACTCAAAACAACTTTTTTTAATCAAAATAATTTATAGTGATAAGTTAAACTATTGAGTGGTTTTAAAGTATAATTACAATATATTTTTACCATTTTATCCAATGGTGGTCATTATAATTAATTTAACATTGAAATTGGACATAAACAATTGCCAATCTTTTGATATAAATTGCTTCTTAAAAACACGCTATTTGTTGTAACAGCGGGAATTAATTATAAAATTAATTAATGCAACTTATATGTTTGTAATTTTGTAAAATAGACATCATTTTTGAATTCGGAATATCAATTATATCTTAGGGTGAAATTTTGGCTTTGTTCTGAAAAACTTCAATTTTTGATGAATAGTGAAACCACTAAGTGGTAGTTAAATAACTGATTTTTCATTTAAATGAAATATTACCACTTCTGTGATTTGATTTTCAAAAATCCAACATACATGGTTGTCATTAAGAAGTAAAATGTGGTTCAATGAGATTAAAATAATTTTTGGTGAATAGTAACTTTTAAGTTCTTAATCGCGATTAGAGGTAATTAGTGTAGTTTAAGGTAAAAATAATGTTTTAATAATATGATAAGAGATTGAAACTTGTCCTACTCCTATTGGATGAGTCTCGGCCGACCAAGACAACCCATGGGTCAACTTGGGGACCCCATGGAGCCACTTTAGTTGGAAAATTACATTAATATATATTTATTTAATGTTAAAATTAATTTGACACAAACATGATTTTTTTTACTAAAACAGTTTTTAAGTGGGGTTACGAAAGTCAAAATTTTGATTATAAATATTCATTATAAAGATAAAAATATTTCCTAAATCATAGTATTTTTTTTATAATTTTTAGACATTAAATAAATTAAATTATATATGACATCATTATGATGCAGCGATGACCTCATTATTTAACGATTTAAATAAAATGAGAAGATAATGAAAAATCCAAGGCTTACACTTGTCCAAAGACTATTGGATGGGTATATTTAGAACCCTTATCACCTTATCCACGAATTATATAAGTGTGGGACCTTTAGAAACCGAAAAGCATTGTATAATTGAATAACATTTCATTACATTCCAAAAGTGCCCCTCCTCTCCACTTATAAAAGGCCCCCACCTCACCCACCTTATTCACAATTTCAAGCCATTTGGATCGGCCAACCTCTGCCCAAATACTCTCCCAACATTCCTCCCTTACTCATAGAAGCCTCACTTTGGGCATAACTCTTCCCAAGGAAGCCTTTGGCTCAAATCAAAAAGAGTTACCCGATTTTGAGGTAATGTCTTCTCTAATGTTGTTTTGTTTTGTTTTTCTTCTCCAACCCCCTAAACTCTTTTTATTCATTTCTTTTATCACAAAACCAGTATCCTCAATATACTAGGATGTTTTTGTAAGAAGGATTAGAGCTACACTTACACACACCTACATCTAATGGTTAAAGAACATATGGTTTCTGTGGATGGCGAATTTCTGCCTCACGAAACGATGATTGTTCAACACTCATATAACACCTTCAAAGGTGGCCATTAAGATGTCACTATTTTTATATATGATATATAATATGTTTATGTTTTACTTATGCTTCTTTATTTCTCATTTATGGCATACTTTATGATTTCCATTATGGGTAAAATGCGATAATTTCATTTTAGGAAGTGCGGACTACCGCCCCCTCAAAGTGATTTGAATCGTTAATGCCATGTGTGGGATGTATAAAGGATGCATTAAATAGTATTATACACTATATTATACTGGAATTATATTATACATTTATATCATTATGATTTAGTTCCATTAAATATGAAATTGAAATGAAAGTAGCATTCATGCGTACGTACGGCTTACCGTCTCCATGAACGGTGCATTTCATTTCTTACCTCTAAATGTTATGTAATATTATAAATGAATGTATATACTGGATATATAAGATATATATTACATCTAAATCATGAATATAATTCTGGATATAATGGATATTCTACCACATGAACAACTTGTAATTATAAGAAGTTTATTGTTGACTCAAGTTACCAAAGATCGACAAAACGACCGTTATTAACTTAAATAATTACATAATGTTCATAACATTGTAATAAGTGATATAAAAAGGATAATGAAATTTAAAATGGTTCTTAATAAGGTATATATTAACTCTAGTTTATTATTCAGGAGGTTAAAGAGCGGTTGAGTCAAGTCGGACACAAGGTAAGGGAATTTCTTAACCCAACTTCCATTCTTTGGGTTAATCTCCTACTTCCAAATTATGTCATGATATTATTATGTCCTATTTTGTATTTTTACTTTCTTTATGTGTACCTATAGTGAATACACATAATAGATCTATTTTATTTTAAAAATGATCTTTTTAAGGACTTCGTCTCAATCTCCTTTCATTGAGGCATATTTGGCTTTATACACAACTTTCTTTTATACGGTGTATAAACCCATTTGACTTTTATGTTTATTCAAAAGGAATCTTTTATATACGAAGCGTTTTACTAAATGACAAAAAGGGAATGTTTTTCTTTCCGTACTTATGCGGCGACAACGACTTCTCCGCCGCCGTGACCATTATTTGAGTTTTGGATTCCTCTACAAGCCATCATTTTTTTTAATGAAAAATAAATACAAAGTTTTAACTTTCTTTTATTTTGGTATTGAAAATGGTTTTGAAAGAGTTTTATTATATCAATGTGTTGTATTGATATCTTGTGATTGAAATATGGAAATGTTATGTTTCCTTTATGCATGTTTTATGTGATACGATTATGTTATGGTTTATGATATGTTTAAACCCATTCATATGAGGAATGCATTGGACTTAATAAGTGACGGGTGGAGCCCGCTATAGATCCTCGATGCATCGGCAGGTCTCATGAGACAAACTAGTGTCTTGGCACAAGGCCTTGACAAAATCTTATTTGTGGTCTTGGCACGAGGCCTTGACTACGTGGTTATGATAGTCTGGCATTATGCATTCCATCATTATGAAAGTGGTTATTGATATTACATTTGATTATTCGACCAGTAGAATATCCATGTGAAGAAGTGAATGGCATTATCTCATTTTACTTTTTCCATATTATTTTGATGTTCAAAAGGCTTTTGTTTTAGTTATAAATTGCCTTAAATGTTTATGTTTATTTATGAAAGCTTCCGCAATATTTTTATCCTTACTGAGCATCTGAGATCACCCCTTTCAATGTTTTAATATTTTCCAGGATGTGAAGAAGTATTTTATGAATGACCTGCAGGGATAGTCATAAGAGGATATGAGTGTGGACTATGAAGACTTTGTTATTAGTTTTTCACTTTATGATGTAATGTAAGACTTATAAATGTATCTAGTGTTTCCAAGGCTACTAAACTAATCGGTCTTTCGAGACTTGATCTTTTGTGATCATGCCAATGTTACGAAGTAATGCACCGACTCTGGGTAGCTGGGGTCGGGGCGTTACAGTTGGTATCAGAGGCAGTTTAGTACAAACCTTGGAAGCTAGATTTAGACAAACTCTGATTAGAGCACGTAGACCTAAGATGAACTTTGAGGATTAGTATAGAAGAACTTCCTAGAATTTTGGTATTATAGAGATTTTGTGAGTTTTCCGAGCAATACATCCATGTCTAGATACGAGCAGGTAGGGGCGGCTCTGGCACAGATGTACCTAGGGGTAAAACCCGAAAACACCGCTTTGAGCTAGACTCAAACGGGAACTGGTGCACGATAACGGGCCTTGCTGCACTCTTGGTTACGACACTCCCGGGGGATATGCTTAGGATAATTCTCGTTTTCTTTACAAACCACTATGAACGGTTATGAGTATATACTTCCTCAAAGAAAAGCTTTTTATGATTATGGATTATATCCATAAATAGTTCAATTTATGTTAAGTATTTTATAAGTATGGAATTATGTATTTTTATTCATAAACTAATCTAGTTTATGGAATTGTATAGAAATGGAGCCCAGTAGAAGGAATGTGAACTCCATCAATACGTATGATCCAAAGAGTAAGAAGGATCATATCTTTCATGGTATTAAGCCAACATTTAGAAGGGAAATATTCTCCCATGTGTTATCAACATATGAATAAATAGTATCATGTGTTAATAAGATAAGTAGAGAATTCTCTGAGTCTTATGGATTTGAAGGGATGAAAGAGAAGAAAAGGATGGAAGAGAGAATGATGGATAAAGGGACGAGGGAAAAGAATAATTTTCCAATATGTGGTAACTGTGGGAAGAAACATCATGGAACTTGCCTAAAGGGAATGGGAGTTTGTTATAAGTGTAGAGAAAAAGGACACAAAGTGCGTGACTGAAAGGGTAAGAAAATGGTTTCAAATGTACAATGCTTCTTCTGCAAGGATTGGGGACACTACGCAAACCAATGTCCAAATCATCAGAGTATGCCCCAAATGATGTTATTGGATAATAATCAAGTTATGATACTACCACAGATGAGGAGTAATGATTAGAGTTCTTATGTTGTTATTAAAGAATTTTTTAATTTGAGTGTTGTATCAATGATGTACTGGTTATAATAATTATGGAGTATATAAGGATTGTACTGCAGTACTATTTCATCAAGGACTTGAGATTGTGTGGAACCAAGAAAAGTGACTCCACGGTAAATTAAATTTTTGGAAAATATATGGTTGAGAGAAAGATAAACCATAATATGGTTCTGATACCGAGATAGTGACTTTGGAATAAGACGTGATTGATTTGGATAAATTATATTGGATATTCTTAACTTCCTTGAAACTGATTGATGATTTGTATACATTTTTGGATAGAAGTAGTATATCTAGTATTCTATAAGGAATAAGGGATCATGGTAATTCAGTATGTTTAAAAAGAATACATGATGAAGGTTTTCACATGTTGTTACATGGAAAAAAGGATCTTCGTTATGTTTACCTTCCTTATAAAATTTGGACTGTGAGTTGGACAAAAGTATTTTGGATAACTATAAAGGTTTGAATGGATTAAGTTGATCTTTGGATAGTATTGTTTAAGGTTAAAAAATTTATGAAGATTATTTTTGGAATATTATAATACTATAGTTTTAGGAAAAGGACAACCTGCAGGGTGGGGCATAACCTGACGCGTCGAAAAAAGCTGCAGGAATCGAACCCACAACCATAGTGCGACAGGCCTTTATTTCCTACCACTATCCTACAGGAAGTCCCTGGTTATTACAAAATAATTTTACTAATCTAAATGGTATGATTTATCATTTGGAACCTTATACAATTAGGATAAGTATAATATTTTTGGGTTCTATTATCTTTTTGAGTGAAAGGTGAGTTGAAGGTTGAAACTCTAATTGTCAAGCATAAATATATATATACCTATCTGTTATTCAATGAATAAATTAATTCTTAAACTTTAGTAAAGGGATATTAAAACAAAAAATGTGTTATCCTAATACCTTATGTCTTTTTGAACTAATGATATTTTAAATCAACAAAGATTGAAGGCTTTGAGGCCCTCAATTTGACAGTTGATTGTGATTGATGATCTCAATCACTCCCTACGAATATTTACGTTTTTCCTCCAATTATATGTCTCTAATTGCCACCAATGTTCTCCTAATCGAGATCATAATTGGGTGGTGACTTTTTCATTTCCCTTTCCCTCTTATTAAGGCTAAATTTTATTAATCTTATTTCCGATGTGGGTTTTCCTCAAAGGTATTTTCTCTTTTCAACCTTTTATTTTCAAAGAAAAATTTCAAATTGCGAGGACGCAATTTATTGAAGGAGGGTAGAATGTAACACCCCGAGCTTCCACGATACGCTTCTCATTCAATAATGCAATAGCTTGTATTATACGCAACTTCGAGTTCTAAAACACTGCGACTAATCAAAGTAGCCGTTATGAATAGTAATAACCACTTTTTAAAATTATAGAAATTTTATATTTCAAAATGGACTTCATTTTTGTATTCGTATTATCGAAATTATCCAAAGTTGAATTTTTTGTAATTTTCTGAGAACTTCCAATTTTTATGAATAGTGAAAAATACTCGAAACAACTTTTTTTAATCAAAATAATTTATAGTGATAAGTTATACTATTGAGTGGTTTTAAAGTATAATTAGAATATATTTTTACCATTTTATCCAATGGTGGTCATTATAATTAATTTAACATTGAAATTGGACATAAACAATTGCCAATCTTTTGATATAAATTGCTTCTTAAAAACACGCTATTTGTTGTAACAGCGGGAATTAATTATAAAATTAATTAATGCAACTTATATGTTTGTAATTTTGTAAAATAGACATCATTTTTGAATTCGGAATATCAATTATAGCTTAGGGTGAAATTTTGGCTTTGTTCTGAAAAACTTCAATTTTTGATGAATAGTGAAACCACTAAGTGGTAGTTAAATAAGTGATTTTTCATTTAAATGAAATATTACCACTTCTGTGATTTGATTATCAAAAATCCGACATACATGGTTGTCATTAAGAAGTAAAATGTGGTTCAATGAGATTAAAATAATTTTTGGTGAATAGTAACTTTTAAGTTCTTAATCGCGATTAGAGGTAATTAGTGTAGTTTAAGGTAAAAATAATGTTTTAATAATATGATATGAGCTTGAAACTTGTCCTACTCCTATTGGATGAGTCACGGCCGACCAAGACAACCCATGGGTCAACTTGGGGACCCCATGGAGCCACTTTATTTGGAAAATGACATTAATATATATTTATTTAATGTTAAAATTAATTTGACACAAACATGAGTTTTTTTACTAAAACAGTTTTTAAGTGGGGTTACACAAGTCCAAATTTTGATTATAAATATTCATTAGAAAGATAAAATGATTTCATACATCATAGTAGTTTTTTATAATTTTTAGACATTAAATAAATTAAATTATATATGACATCATTATGATGCAGCGATGACCTCATTATTTAATGATTTAAATAAAATGAGAAGATAATGAACAATCCAAGGCTTACAATTGTACAAAGACTATTGGATGGGTATATTTCGAACCCTTATCACCTTAGCCACGAATTATATAAGTGTTGGACCTTTAGAAACCGAAAAGCATTGTATAATTGAATAACATTTCATTACATTCCAAAAGTGCCCCTCCTCTCCACTTATAAAAGGCCCCCACCTCTCCCACCTTATTCACACTTTCAAGCCATTTGTCTCGGCCAAAATCTGCCCAAATACTCTACCAACATTCCTCCCTTACTCCTAGAAGCCTCAATTTGGGCAGAACGCTTCCCAAGGAAGCCTTTGGCTCAAATCAAAAAGAGTTACCCGATTTTGAGGTAATGTCTTCTCTAATGTTGTTTTTTTTTTGTTTTTCTTCTCCAACCCCCTAAACTCTTTTTATTCATTTATTTTGTCACAACACCAGTATACTCAATATACTAGGATGTTTTTATAAGAATGATTTGAGCTACACTTACACACACCTACATCTAATGGTTAAAGAACATACGGTTTCTGTGGATGGCAAATTTCTGCCTCACGAAACGATGATTGTTCAACACTCATATAACACCTTCAAAGGTGGCCATTAATATGTCACTATTTTTATATATGATATATAATATGTTTATGTTTTACTTATGCTTCTTTATTTCTCATTTATGGCATACTTTATGATTTCCATTATGGGTAAAATGCGATAATTTCATTTTAGGAAGTGCGGACTACCGCCCCCTCAAAGTGATTTGAATCGTTAATGCCATGTGTGGGATGTATAAAGGATGCATTAAATGGTATTATACACTATATTATACTGGAATTATATTATACATTTATATCATTATGATTTAGTTTAAATATGAAATTGAAATGAAAGTAGCATTCATGCGTACGTACGGCTTACCGTCTCCATGAACGGTGCATTTCATTTCTTACCTCTAAATGTTACGTAATATTATAAATGAATGTATATACTGGATATATAATATATATATGACATCTAAATCATGAATATAATTCTGGATATAATGGATATTCTACCACATGAACAACTTGTAATTATAAGAAGTTTATTGTTGACTCAAGTTACCAAAGATCGACAAAACGACCTTTATTAACTTAAATAATTACATAATGTTCATAACATTGTAATAAGTGATATAAAAAGGATAATGAAATTTAAAATGGTTCTTAATATGGTAGATATTAACTCTAGTTTATTATTCAGGAGGTTAAAGAGCGGTTGAGTCAAGTCGGACACAAGGTAAGGGAATTTCTTAACCCAACTTCCATTCTTTGGGTTAATCTCCTACTTCCAAATTATGTCATGATATTATTATGTCCTATTTTGTATTTTTACTTTCTTTATGTGTACCTATAGTGAATACACATAATAGATCTATTTTATTTTAAAAATGATCTTTTTAAGGACTTAGTCTCAATCTCCTTTCATTGAGGCATATTTGGCTTTATACACAACTTTCTTTTATACGGTGTATAAACCCCTTTGACTTTTATGTTTATTCAAAAGGAATCTTTTTTATACGAAGCGTTTTACTAAACGAAAAAAAGGGAATGTTTTTCTTTCCGTACTTATGCGGCGACAACGACTTCTCCGCCGCCGTGACCATTATTTGAGTTTCGGCTTCCTCTACAAGCCATCATTTTTTTTAATGAAAAATAAATACAAAGTTTTAACTTTCTTTTATTTTGGTATTGAAAATGGTTTTGAAAGCATTTTATTATATCAATGTGTTGTATTGATATCTTGTGATTGAAATATGGAAATGTTATGTTTCCTTTATGCATGTTTTATGTGATATGATTATGTTATGGTTTATGATATGTTTAAACCTATTCATATGAGGTATGCATTGGACTTAATAAGTGACGGGTGGAGCCCGCTATAGCTCCTCGATGCATCGGCAGGTCTCATGAGACAAACTAGTGACTTGGCACAAGGCCTTGACAAAATCTTATTTTTGGTCTTGGCACGAGGCCTTGACTACGTGGTTATGATAGTCTGGCATTATGCATTCCATCATTATGAAAGTGGTTATTGATATTTCATGTGATTATTCGACCAGTAGAATATCCATGTGAAGAAGTGAATGGCATTATCTCATTTTACTTTTGCCATATTTTGTTGATGTTCAAAAGGCTTTTGTTTTAGTTATACATTTCCTTAAATGTTTATTTTTATTTATGAAAGCTTCCGCAATATTGTTATCCTTACTGAGCATCTGAGCTCACCCCTTTCAATGTTTTAATATTTTCCCGGATGTGAAGAAGTATTTTATGAATGACCTGCAGGGATAGTCAGAAGAGGATATGAGTGTGGACTATGAAGACTTTGTTATTATTTTTTCACTTTATGATGTAATGTAAGACTTATGAATGTATCTAGTGTTTCCAAGGCTACTAAACTAATCGGTCTTTCGAGACTTGATCTTTTGTGATCATGCCAATGTTACGAAGTAATGCACCGACTCTGGGTAGCTGGGGTCGGGGCGTTACAGTTGGTATCAGAGGCAGTTTAGTACAAACCTTGGAAGCTAGATTTAGACAAACTCTGATTAGAGCACGTAGACCTAAGATGAACTTTGAGGATTAGTATAGAATAACTTCCTAGAATTTTGGTATTATAGAGATTTTGTGAGTTTTCCGAGCAATACATCCATGTCTGGATACGAGCAGGTAGGGGCGGCTCTGGCACAGATGTACCTAGGGGTAAAACCCGAAAACACCTCTTTGAGATAGACTCAAACGGGAACTGGTGCACGACAATGGGCCTTGTTGCACTCTTGGTTACGACACTCCCGGGGGATATGCTTAGGATAATTCTCATTTTCTTTACAAACCACTATGAACGGTTATGAGTATATACTTCCTCAAAGAAAAGCTTTTTATGATTATGGATTATATCCATAAATAGTTCAATTTATGTTAAGTATTTTAGAAGTATGGAATTATGTATTTTGATTCATAAACTAATCTAGTTTATGGCATTGTATAGAAATGACGCCCAGTAGAAGGAATGTGAACTCCATCAATACGTATGATCCAAAGAGTAAGAAGGATCATATCTTTCATGGTATTAAGCCAACATTTAGAAGGGAAATATTCTCCCATGTGTTATCAACATATGAAGAAATAGTATCATGTGTTAATAAGATAAGTAGAGAATTCTCTGAGTCTTATGGATTTGAAGGGATGAAAGAGAATAAAAGGATGGAAGAGAGAATGATGGATAAAGGGACGAGGGAAAAGAATAATTTTCCAATATGTGGTAATTGTGGGAAGAAACATCATGGAACTTGCCTAAAGGGAATGGGAGTTTGTTATAAGTGTAGAGAAAAAGGACACAAAGTGCGTGACTGCAAGGGTAAGAAAATGGTTTCAAATGTACAATGCTTCTTCTGCAAGGATTGGGGACACTACGCAAACCAATGTCCAAATCATCAGAGTATGCCCCAAATGATGTTATTGGATAATAATAAAGTTATGATACTACCACAGATGAGGAGTAATGATTAGAGTTCTTATGTTGTTATTAAAGAATTTTTTAATTTGAGTTTTGTATCAATGATGTACTGGTTATAATAATTATGGAGTATATAAGGATTGTACTGCAGTACTATTTCATCAAGGACTTGAGATTGTGTGGAACCAAGAAAAGTGACTCCACAGTAAATTAAATTTTTGGAAAATATATGGTTGAGAGAAAGATAAACCATAATATGGTTCTGATACCGAGATAGTGACTTTGGAATAAGACGTGATTGATTTGGATAAATTATATTGGATATTCTTAACTTCCTTGAAACTGATTGATGATTTGTATACATTTTTTGATAGAAGGAGTATATCTAGTATTCTATAAGGAATAATGGATCATGGTAATTCAGTATGTTTAAAAAGAATACATGATGAAGGTGTTCACATGTTATTACATGGAAAAAAAGGATCTTCGTTATGTTTACCTTCCTTATAAAATTTGGACTGTGAGTTGGACAAAAGTATTTTGGATAACTATAAAGGTTTGAATGGATTAAGTTGATCTTTGGATAGTATTGTTTAAGGTTAAAAAATTTATGAAGATTATTTTTGGAATATTATAATACTATAGTTTTAGGAAAAGGACAACCTGCAGGGTGAGGCATAACCTGACGCGTCGAAAAAAACTGCAGGAATCGAACCCACAACCATAGTGCGACAGGCCTTTATTTCCTACCACTAGCCTACAGGAAGTCCCTGGTTATTACAAAATAATTTTACTAATCTAAATGGTATGAGTTATCATTTGGAACCTTATACAATTAGGATAAGTATAATATTTTTGGGTTCTATTATCTTTTTGAGTGAAAGGTGAGTTGAAGGTTGAAACTCTAATTGTCAAGCATAAATATATATATACCTATCTGTTATTCAATGAATAAATTAATTCTTAAACTTTACTAAAGGGATATTAAAACAAAAAATGTGTTATCCTAATACCTTATGTCTTTTTGAACTAATGATATTTTAAATCAACAAAGATTGAAGGCTTTGAGGCCCTCAATTTGACAGTTGATTGTGATTGATGATCTCAATCACTCCCTACGAATATTTACGTTTTTCCTCTAATTATATGTCTCTAATTGCCACCAATGTTCTCCTAATCGAGATCATAATTGGGTGGTGACTTTTTCATTTCCCTTTCCCTCTTATTAAGGCTAAATTTTATTAATCTTATTTCCGATGTGGGTTTTCCTCAAAGGTATTTTCTCTTTTCAACCTTTTATTTTAAAAGAAAAATTTCAAATTGCGAGGACGCAATTTATTGAAGGAGGGTAGAATGTAACACCCCGAGCTTCCACGATACGCTTCTCATTCAATAATGCAATAGCTTGTATTATACGCAACTTCGAGTTCTAAAACACTGCGACTAATCAAAGTAGCTGTTATGAATAGTAATAACCACTTTTTAAAATTATAGAAATTTTATATTTCAAAATGGACTTCATTTTTGTATTCGTATTATCGAAATTATCCAAAGTTGAATTTTTTGTAATTTTCTGAGAACTTCCAATTTTTATGAATAGTGAAAAATACTCAAAACAACTTTTTTTAATCAAAATAATTTATAGTGATAAGTTATACTATTGAGTGGTTTTAAAGTATAATTAGAATATATTTTTACCATTTTATCCAATGGTGGTCAATATAATTAATTTAACATTGAAATTGGACATAAACAATTGCCAATCTTTTGATATAAATTGCTTCTTAAAAACACGCTATTTGTTGTAACAGCGGGAATTAATTATAAAATTAATTAATGCAACTTATATGTTTGTAATTTTTTAAAATAGACATCATTTTTTAATTCGGAATATCAATTATAGCTTAGGGTGAAATTTTGGCTTTGTTCTGAAAAACTTCAATTTTTGATGAATAGTGAAACCACTAAGTGGTAGTTAAATAATTGATTTTGCATTTAAATGAAATATTACCACTTCTGTGATTTGATTTTCAAAAATCCGACATACATGGTTGTCATTAAGAAGTAAAATGTGGTTCAATGAGATTAAAATAATTTTTGGTGAATAGTAACTTTTAAGTTCTTAATCGCGATTAGAGGTAATTAGTGTAGTTTAAGGTAAAAATAATGTTTTAATAATATGATATGAGCTTGAAACTTGTCCTACTAATATTGGATGAGTCACGGCCGACCAAGACAACCCATGGGTAAACTTGGTGACCCCATGGAACCACTTTAGTTGGAAAATGACATTAATATATATTTATTTAATGTTAAAATTAATTTGACACAAACATGAGTTTTTTTACTAAAACAGTTTTTAAGTGGGGTTACACAAGTCCAAATTTTGATTATAAATATTCATTAGAAAGATAAAAAGATTTCCTACATCATAGTAGTTTTTTTATAATTTTTAGACATTAAATAAATTAAATTATATATGACATCATTATGATGCAGCGATGACCTCATTATTTAACGATTTAAATAAAATGAGAAGATAATGAAAAATCCAAGGCTTACAATTGTCCAAAGACTATTGGATGGGTATATTTCGAACCCTTATCACCTTATCCACGAATTATATAAGTGTGGGACCTTTAGAAACCGAAAAGCATTGTATAATTGAATAACATTTCATTACATTCCAAAAGTGCCCCTCCTCTCCACTTATAAAAGGCCCCCACCTCTCCCACCTTATTCACACTTTCAAGCCATTTTTCTCGGCCAACCTCTGTCCAAATACTCTCCCAACATTCCTCCCTTACTCCTAGAAGCCTCAATTTGGGAAGAACTCTTCCCAAGGAAGCCTTTGGCTCAAATCAAAAAGAGTTACCCGATTTTGAGGTAATGTCTTCTCTAATGTTGTTTTGTTTTGTTTTTCTTCTCCAACCCTCTAAACTCTTTTTATTCATTTATTTTGTCACAACAACAGTATCCTCAATATACTAGGATGTTTTTATAAGAATTATTCGAGCTACACTTACACACACCTACATCTAATTGTTAAAGAACATACGGTTTCTGTGGATGGCGAATTTCTGCCTCACGAAATGATGATTGTTCAACACTCATATAACACCTTCAAAGGTGGCCATTAAGATGTCACTATTTTTATATATGATATATAATATGTTTATGTTTTACTTATGCTTATTTATTTCTCATTTATGGCATACTTTATGATTTCCATTATGGGTAAAATGCGATAATTTCATTTTAGGAAGTGCGGACTACCGCCCCCTCAAAGTGATTTGAATCGTTAATGCCATGTGTGGGATGTATAAACGATGCATTAAATGGTATTATACACTATATTATACTGGAATTATATTATACATTTATATCATTATGATTTAGTTCCATTAAATATGAAATTGAAATGAAAGTAGCATTCATGCGTACGTACGGCTTACCGTCTCCATGAACGGTGCATTTCATTTCTTACCTCTAAATGTTACGTAATATTATAAATGAATGTATATACTGGATATATAAGATATATAAGATATATATGACATCTAAATCATGAATATAATTCTGGATATAATGGATATTCTACCACATGAACAACTTGTAATTATAAGAAGTTTATTGTTGACTCAAGTTACCAAAGATCGACAAAACGACCGTTATTAACTTAAATAATTACATAATGTTCATAACATTGTAATAAGTGATATAAAAAGGATAATGAAATTTAAAATGGTTCTTAATATGGTAGATATTAACTCTAGTTTATTATTCAGGAGGTTAAAGAGCGGTTGAGTCAAGTCGGACACAAGGTAAGGGAATTTCTTAACCCAACTTCCATTCTTTGGGTTAATCTCCTACTTCCAAATTATGTCATGATATTATTATGTCCTATTTTGTATTTTTACTTTCTTTATGTGTACCTATAGTGAATACACATAATAGATCTATTTTATTTTAAAAATGATCTTTTTAAGGACTTCGTCTCAATCTCCTTTCATTGAGGCATATTTGGCTTTATACACAACTTTCTTTTATACGGTGTATAAACCCCTTTGACTTTTATGTTTATTCAAAAGGAATATTTTTTATACGAAGCCTTTTACTAAACGAAAAAAAGGGAATGTTTTTCTTTCCGTACTTATGCGCCGACAACGACTTCTCCGCCGCCGTGACCATTATTTGAGTTTCGGCTTCCTCTACAAGCCATCATTTTTTTTAATGAAAAATAAATACAAAGTTTTAACTTTCTTTTATTTTGGTATTGAAAATGGTTTTGAAAGCGTTTTATTATATCAATGTGTTGTATTGATATCTTGTGATTGAAATATGGAAATGTTATGTTTCCTTTATGCATGTTTTATGTGATACGATTATGTTATGGTTTATGATATGTTTAAACCTATTCATATGAGGAATGCATTGGACTTAATAAGTGACGGGTGGAGCCCGCTATAGCTCCTCGATGCATCGGCAGGTCTCATGAGACAAACTAGTGTCTTGGCACAAGGCCTTGACAAAATCTTATTTTTGGTCTTGGCACGAGGCCTTGACTACGTGGTTATGATAGTCTGGCATTATGCATTCCATCATTATGAAAGTGGTTGTTGATATTGCATGTGATTATTCGACCAGTAGAATATCCATGTGAAGAAGTGAATGGCATTATCTCATTTTACTTTTGCCATATTATGTTGATGTTCAAAAGGCTTTTGTTTTAGTTATACATTTCCTTAAATGTTTATGTTTATTTATGAAAGCTTCCGCAATATTGTTATCCTTACTGAGCATCTGAGATCACCCCTTTCAATGTTTTAATATTTTCCAGAATGTGAAGAAGTATTTTATGAATGACCTGCAGGGATAGTCAGAAGAGGATATGAGTGTGGACTATGAAGACTTTGTTATTAGTTTTTCACTTTATGATGTAATGTAAGACTTATGAATGTATCTAGTGTTTCCAAGGCTACTAAACTAATCAGTCTTTCGAGACTTGATCTTTTGTGATCATGTCAATGTTACGAAGTAATGCACCGACTCTGGGTAGCTAGGGTCGGGGCGTTACAGTTGGTATCAGAGGCAGTTTAGTACAAACCTTGGAAGCTAGATTTAGACAAAATCTGATTAGAGCACGTAGACCTAAGATGAACTTTGAGGATTAGTATAGAAGAACTTCCTAGAATTTTGGTATTATAGAGATTTTGTGAGTTTTCCAAGCAATACATCCATGTCTGGATACGAGCAGGTAGGGGAGGCTCTGGCACAGATGTACCTAGGGGTAAAACCCGAAAACACCGCTTTGAGCTAGACTCAAACGGGAACTGGTGCACGACAATGGGCCTTGCTGCACTCTTGGTTACGACACTCCCGGGGGATATGCTTAGGATAATTCTCATTTTCTTTACAAACCACTATGAACGGTTATGAGTATATACTTCCTCAAAGAAAAGCTTTTTCTGATTATGGATTATATCCATAAATAGTTCAATTTATGTTAAGTATTTTATAAGTATGGAATTATGTATTTTGATTCATAAACTAATCTAGTTTATGGCATTGTATAGAAATGGCGCCCAGTAGAAGGAATGTGAAATCCATCAATACGTATGATCCAAAGAGTAAGAAGGATCATATCTTTCATGGTATTAAGCCAACATTTAGAAGGGAAATATTCTCCCATGTGTTATCAACATATGAAGAAATAGTATCATGTGTTAATAAGATAAGTAGAGAATTCTCTGAGTCTTATGGATTTGAAGGGATGAAAGAGAAGAAAAGGATGGAAGAGAGAATGATGGATAAAGGGACGAGGGAAAAGAATAATTTTCCAATATGTGGTAATTGTGGGAAGAAACATCATGGAACTTGCCTAAAGGGAATGGGAGTTTGTTATAAGTGTAGAGAAAAAGGACCCAAAGTGCGTGACTGAAAGGGTAAGAAAATGGTTTCAAATGTACAATGCTTCTTCTGCAAGGATTGGGGACACTACACAAACCAATGTCCAAATCATCAGAGTATGCCCCAAATGATGTTATTGGATAATAATCAAGTTATGATACTACCACAGATGAGGAGTAATGATTAGAGTTCTTATGTTGTTATTAAAGAATTTTTTAATTTGAGTGTTGTATCAATGATGTACTGGTTATAATAATTATGGAGTATATAAGGATTGTACTGCAGTACTATTTCATCAAGGACTTGAGATTGTGTGGAACCAAGAAAAGTGACTCCACAGTAGATTAAATTTTTGGAAAATATATGGTTGAGAGAAAGATAAACCATAATATGGTTCTGATACCGAGATAGTGACTTTGGAATATGACGTGATTGATTTGGATAAATTATATTGGATATTCTTAACTTCCTTGAAACTGATTGATGATTTGTATACATTTTTGGATAGAAGGGGTATATCTAGTATTCTATAAGGAATAAGGGATCATGGTAATTCAGTATGTTTAAAAAGAATACATGATGAAGGTGTTCACATGTTGTTACATGGAAAAAAAGGATCTTCGTTATGTTTACCTTCCTTATAAAATTTGGACTGTGAGTTGGACAGAAGTATTTTGGATAACTATAAAGGTTTGAATGGATTAAGTTGATCTTTGGATAGTATTGTTTAAGGTTAAAAAATTTATGAAGATAATTTTTGGAATATTATAATACTATAGTTTTAGGAAAAGGACAATCTGCAGGGTGGGGCATAACCTGACGCGTCGAAAAAAGCTGCAGGAATCGAACCCACAACCATAGTGCGACAGGCCTTTATTTCCTACCACTAGCCTACAGGAAGTCCCTGGTTATTACAAAATAATTTTACTAATCTAAATTGTATGAGTTATCATTTGGAACCTTATTCAATTAGGATAAGTATAATATTTTTGGGTTCTATTATCTTTTTGAGTGAAAGGTGAGTTGAAGGTTGAAACTCTAATTGTCAAGCATAAATATATATATACCTATATGTTATTCAATGAATAAATTAATTCTTAAACTTTAGTAAAGGGATATTAAAACAAAAAATGTGTTATCCTAATACCTTATGTCTTTTTGAACTAATGATATTTTAAATCAACAAAGATTGAATGCTTTGAGGCCCTCAATTTGACAGTTGATTGTGATTGATGATCTCAATCACTCCCTACGAATATTTACGTTTTTCCTCCAATTTTATGTCTCTAATTGCCACTAATGTTCTCCTAATCGAGATCATAATTGGGTGGTGACTTTTTCATTTCCCTTTCCCTCTTATTAAGGCTAAATTTTATTAATCTTATTTCCGATGTGGGTTTTCCTCAAAGGTATTTTCTCTTTTCAACCTTTTATTTTCAAATAAAAATTTCAAATTGCGAGGACGCAATTTATTGAAGGAGGGTAGAATGTAACACCCCGAGCTTCCACGATACGCTTCTCATTCAATAATGCAATAGCTTGTATTATACGCAACTTCGAGTTCTAAAACACTGCAACTAATCAAAGTAGCCGTTATGAATAGTAATAACCACTTTTTAAAATTATAGAAATTTTATATTTCAAAATGGACTTCATTTTTGTATTCGTATTATCGAAATTATCCAAAGTTGAATTTTTTGTAATTTTCTGAGAACTTCCAATTTTTATGAATAGTGAAAAATACTCAAAACAACTTTTTTTAATCAAAATAATTTATAGTGATAAGTTATACTATTGAGTGGTTTTAAAGTATAATTAGAATATATTTTTACCATTTTATCCAATGGTGGTCATTATAATTAATTTAACATTGAAATTGGACATAAACAATTGCCAATCTTTTGATATAAATTGCTTCTTAAAAACACGCTATTTGTTGTAACAGCGGGAATTAATTATAAAATTAATTAATGCAACTTATATGTTTGGAATTTTGTAAAATAGACATCATTTTTGAATTCGGAATATCAATTATATCTTAGGGTGAAATTTTGGCTTTGTTCTGAAAAACTTCAATTTTTGATGAATAGTGAAACCACTAAGTGGTAGTTAAATAATTGATTTTTCATTTAAATGAAATATTACCACTTCTGTGATTTGATTTTCAAAAATCCGACATACATGGTTGTCATTAAGAAGTAAAATATGGTTCAATGAGATTAAAATAATTTTTGGTGAATAGTAACTTTTAAGTTCTTAATCGCGATTAGAGGTAATTAGTGTAGTTTAAGGTAAAAATAATGTTTTAATAATATGATATGAGCTTGAAACTTGTCCTACTCCTATTGGATGAGTCACGGCCGACCAAGACAACCCATGAGTCAACTTGGGGACCCCATGGAGCCACTTTAGTTGGAAAATGACATTAATATATATTTATTTAATGTTAAAATTAATTTGACACAAACATGAGTTTTTTTACTAAAACAGTTTTTAAGTGGGGATACACAAGTCCAAATTTTGATTATAAATATTCATTAGAAAGATAAAAAGATTTCCTACATCATAGTATTTGTTTTATAATTTTTATACATTAAATAAATTAAATTATATATGACATCATTATGATGCAGCGATGACCTCATTATTTAACGATTTAAATAAAATGAGAAGATAATGAAAAATCCAAGGCTTACACTTGTCCAAAGACTATTGGATGGGTATATTTCGAACCCTTATCACCTTATCCACGAATTATATAAGTGTGGGACCTTTAGAAACCGAAAAGCATTGTATAATTGAATAACATTTCATTACATTCCAAAAGTGCCCCTCCTCTCCACTTATAAAAGGCCCCCACCTCTCCCACCTTATTCACACTTTCAAGCCATTTGGCTCGGCCAAACTCTGCCCAAATACTCTCCCAACATTCCTCCCTTACTCCTAGAAGCCTAACTTTGGGCAGAACTCTTCCCAAGGAAGCCTTTGGCTCAAATCAAAAAGAGTTACCCGATTTTGAGGTAATGTCTTCTCTAATCTGGTTTTGTTTTGTTTTTCTTCTCCAACCCCCTAAACTCTTTTTATTCATTTCATTTGTCACAACACCAGTATCCTCAATATAATAGGATTTTTTTTATAAGAAGGATTCGAGCTACACTTACACACACCTACATCTAATGGTTAAAGAACATACGGTTTCTGTGGATGGCGAATTTCTGCCTCACGAAACGATGATTGTTCAACACTCATATAACACCTTAAAAGGTGGCCATTAAGATGTCACTATTTTTATATATGATATATAATACGTTTATGTTTTACTTATGATTCTTTATTTCTCATTTATGGCATACTTTATGATTTCCATTATGGGTAAAATGCGATAATTTCATTTTAGGAAGTGCGGACTACCGCCCCCTCAAAGTGATTTGAATCGTTAATGCCATGTGTGGGATGTATAAAGGATGAATTAAATGGTATTATACACTATATTATACTGGAATTATATTATACATTTATATCATTATGATTTAGTTCCATTAAATATGAAATTGAAATGAAAGTAGCATTCATGCGTACGTACGGCTTACCGTCTCCATGAACGGTGCATTTCATTTCTTACCTCTAAATGTTACGTAATGTTATAAATGAATGTATATACTGGATATATAAGATATATATGACATCTAAATCATGAATATAATTCTGGATATAATGGATATTCTACCACATGAACAACTTGTAATTATAAGAAGTTTATTGTTGACTCAAGTTATCAAAGATCGACAAAACAACCGTTATTAACTTAAATAATTACATAATGTTCATAACATTGTAATAAGTGATATAAAAAGGATAATGAAATTTAAAATGGTTCTTAATAAGGTAGATATTAACTCTAGTTTATTATTCAGGAGGTTAAAGAGCGGTTGAGTCAAGTCGGACACAAGGTAAGGGAATTTCTTAACCCAACTTCCATTCTTTGGGTTAATCTCCTACTTCCAAATTATGTCATGATATTATTATGTCCTATTTTGTATTTTTACTTTCTTTATGTGTACCTATAGTGAATACACATAATAGATCTATTTTATTTTAAAAATGATCTTTTTAAGGACTTCGTCTCAATCTCCTTTCATTGAGGCATATTTGGCTTTATACACAACTTTCTTTTATACGGTGTATAAACCCCTTTGACTTTTATGTTTATTGAAAATGAATCTTTTTTATACGAAGCGTTTTACTAAACGACAAAAAGGGAATGTTTTTCTTTCCGTACTTATGCGGCGACAACGACTTCTCCGCCGCCGTGACCATTATTTGAGTTTCGGCTTCCTCTACAAGCCATCATTTTTTTTAATGAAAAATAAATACAAAGTTTTAACTTTCTTTTATTTTGGTATTGAAAATGGTTTTGAAAGCGTTTTATTATATCAATGTGTTGTATTGATATCTTGTGATTGAAATATGGAAATGTTATGTTTCCTTTATGCATGTTTTATGTGATACGATTATGTTATGGTTTATGATATGTTTAAACCTATTCATATGAGGAATGCATTGGACTTAATAAGTGACGGGTGGAGCCCGCTATAGCTCCTCGATGCATCGGCAGGTCTCATGAGACAAACTAGTGTCTTGGCACAAGGCCTTGACAAAATCTTATTTGTGGTCTTGGCACGAGGCCTTGACTACGTGGTTATGATAGTCTGGCATTATGCATTCCATCATTATGAAAGTGGTTATTGATATTGCATGTGATTTTTCGACCAGTAGAATATCCATGTGAAGAAGTGAATGGCATTATCTCATTTTACTTTTGCCATATTATGTTGATGTTCAAAAGGCTTCTGTTTTAGTTATACATTGCCTTAAATGTTTATGTTTATTTATGAAAGCTTCCGCAATATTGTTATCCTTACTGAGCATCTGAGCTCACCCCTTTCAATGTTTTAATATTTTCCAGGATGTGAAGAAGTATTTTATGAATGACCTGCAGGGATAGTCAGAAGAGGATATGAGTGTGGACTATGAAGACTTTGTTATTAGTTTTTCACTTTATGATGTAATGTAAGACTTATGAATGTATCTAGTGTTTCCAAGGCTACTAAACTAATCGGTCTTTCGAGACTTGATCTTTTGTGATCATGCCAATGTTACGAAGTAATGCACCGACTCTGGGTAGCTGGGGTCGGGGCGTTACACTAATTGGATTGTAATAAAGAAGACTCACAACCAATGGTTGATTCTAATTTTGATAACATTGACATTGAAATCCTCCTCTAACAAGAAAAAAAATTAGAAAATAGTTATTCTAGAGGTTGTGGCCGTGGGCATGGGTGTGGCCGAGGGACAAATTGGGTTCATCTTCGAGAACACGAGAAGAAGATTGGAGCTAAGATTAGGAAAAACTTGGTCTTTGATTTTCTGATGAGGGAAGTGATGCTCTGTCTGACCCCATCCTCTCTTTTCGTTGTCTTATTTCCTTTCATTTTGATAAATGGATTTCAGGCCTTTAAAATATATATATATATATATATATATATATATATATAATTCTATAAATATCTAAATATTTTTTTAAAGTATTTATATAATTATAAATATTTAATTAAATATTTAAATAATTATAAAATTATAATAAGTATATTTAAATGATGAATATATTTAATATATTTATATATATTTATTTAATATTTATATAATTATATAAATATATATAATGATATAAATATATTTATAATTATAAAATTATAATAAATATATTTATAATTATAAAATTATAAAAAATATAATTAAATAATTAATATATTTACTATATATAAATTTATAATTACATAAATATATATAATCCTAAAAATATATTTATAATTATAAATATATTTACAAATATATTTATAATTATAAATATATTTACAAACATATTTATAAAAATATATATTAATAATTAAAAATATAATAAAATAATTTTAAAAAAAGTATTTATATAATTATAAATAAATTATAATATATTTAAATAATTGCAGAATTATTATAAATAAATGCATAATTATATTAATATTTTTAAAAATATTTTTATTTATGATTATAATTATAAATCATTTATCAGCGCTAAAATTTTAGCACTAAAAAAGATGTCTTTTATCAGTTCTTCTTTAGCACTGATAAAGATAGTGTTGGGAAAAAATCCCTCAAGGTAACATTGCAGTATTTTTGGGTTGATTGTGTTTGTTGACAAAGCAGGTTTTCATGGATATTTGTCGAGTTCCTGAGAATTTGTTGACAATCCTTGTTGACAAAGAACGATGACAAAGGAAAGGACGATCTGGAGGCGGTACAAAAGAGCAGTACAAGGTGGCGTCGTTTCCCAGTGTTTGCCAAATTTTTGGGGTCCAAAATTTGGAGTTTGGTGAGCATCGCGAAAATAGGATTTCCATAAAGATCATAATTTAATATGCCAAAGGCATGAATTTTGCGAAGATAGGATGCATGGTTTGGAAATCGCAAAGGCCAGAAGAATGGAGGCGGTGATGCTTCGCGATTACATCAAGCTTCACGAATGGCAGAGGCTGAAGCGTATCGCAGCGGTGAAGGGCTTTGCGAGGGAGCTTCACGGTGAAGGCACGAAGGAATGTTTGGCTTCGCGAGGGAGCTTCGTGGCGAAGTCGCGAAGGTATGTTGCTGGTGATTCTTCGCGACTACGTCAAGGTTCGCGAACGGAAAATTGTTGTGGTGCTTCGCGATTTGGACAGAATTCTGGCAAAAACTTTGGAGCTTCGCGATTTGAGATGATGTGGCATTGAATTCGTGTGGAAGGGATGAGGGTCGGTGGAATCGCCTATATATAGAGGCCGACCCCCTCGAGAGAAGTAGAGATCATTTTCATAGAAGATCATTCGCTCTCGATTTGCGAAGGTGGTTCGCGGAGCCAGTGTGCTTCGTGAAAGAGGTGCTTCGTGGCGGCTATTATAGCTCTGCGAACCCTGCGAACTCCGCATTGGCTTAGTTAGCTTCGCGATGGACGTTTCTTTGCGACGGCTTGAGCATCACGAGGGTGTTTCACGAGAGTGCTTCGCGAGAGAGCTTCGCGAAAAGGCAGGAGCTTCGCGAAGGCTTGTTTGAGCTTCGCAAAATTGGGAGCTTTGCGAAGTAGGGTGCTTTGCGAAGGTACTTTCCAAAGGTAGTTTCCCAGTGGTCAGAGGCAAAGTGATATTCATCAGTGGATGAAAGTTAGACTTCAATAGAGCATCTATCAATAGTTGAAGATGCATTATTTCATGCAAATGAAGAGACCTACAGGTCTATAAACTGTGATTGGATTCCCTTCTGGAGCAGTGAGATTAGGAAGAGGAAGTAGGTGATCCTCTCCACCGGCAGTGATCCAGAGAGAGAGAAACAGGGAGTGACCCTTGGGAAAGCAGTGAGCTGACCCTAAACCTTATAAAGGCAGTGAGCCTGGGCATAGAAGTGATCTAGCCCGAACATTGTAATCCACAGCTAGTGAAGTTTAGTGGAATTGGTACGACCGGCAACTTGTCGGCGTATGCTCCTTGGACGTAGCCCTTTGAGGTGAACCAAGTAAAATTGGTGTGTCATGTGCATGCTTTACTTTCGGTTTACTTTGTGCAACAGGAAATAGAGAGAAGAGTGGTTTTCTTAACAGCGAAACAAGATCAGAACGGGCGTTAATTTTTAATCAGTCATACCTTGATTCACCCCCCCTCTCAGGGTATTCAGCCCTATGGACCTAACAATTGGTATCAGAGCATAGGTTGATATTAGTTCTTCTCTCAATGGAGGTTACTAATCATAGAGGGATTCCGATCTTCAACGGATGTAATTTTCAGATATGGAAGAATCGAATGCAACACTATTTCCGATCTTTGGGAATGGATGTGTTTTCAGCAGCTATGCATGGTATCACAGCTGATATTACTAGTGGTGCATTATCAGAAGCGGAGCATAAAGAGTTGGATGCTGATTCCAAAGCAATCAATGCCTTAGGGGGAGCCCTTTCCAATCTCATATATACAAAGGTGATGTCATGCAAAACTTCACATGCCATGTGGGAAAAGATTTTGAATATTTATGAAGGGGATACAAAAGTCAGAGAGGCAAAGCTGCAAGTGTTGTGGAATAAGTATGAAGATCTGAGAATGAACCCGAATGAGTCTGTTGATGCATTCTTTGACAGGGTAAATGCTGTGGTAGAAGACATGCGGGGTCTTGGAGAAATTATCGAAGATATAAAAATTGTGAAGCGCATCTTGAGAAAGCTTCCACCTCAGTTCAATCTGAAAGTTTCTATTTTGGAAGATAAAGATCCGAAAGAACTGACATTGGATAACCTACATAGCACTCTTGTTGCATATGAAATGAGAAATGATGACAACGATGTTGTGGAAAAGGGGAAATCCAAAGAGGTGGCATTTAAGGCCATGAAGAGGCTCACTATTGAAGATTCTCAGGAGGAAGAAGAGTCAGATGAGGTGATGTCATTCCTTTCTTCAAATCTGCAAAGAGGAAAAGGAAAGTTTAAAGGGAAACTTCCACTAGCATGCTTTCGATGTGGAAAGTTTGGTCATCTTGCTGCAAGATGCCCCAAAAAGTTTCAAGAAGAAAGAAATGAAGATGAAGTTGAGATTCCCATGAAAAAATCTTCAGCCTATGTGAAAGGGAAGAAGCAGTTCAAGAGAAATTTCTTTAAGAAGAAGAATCTTCTTTTACAAGAAATAGACAGTTCAGCTGAGTCTGAGGGTGAAGAAGTTGAAGAGATAGAAAACTGCAAAGATCGTGGACAAAATGCGATGGTGGTTGTTTCCAGTAGTGCTCTTGAAAAGAAAGAAACTGAAACTGATGAAGAATAAGAAGAAATTGAAGGGAGAGTTGACATGGAAGCTGAATTAGAAGAAGATCTTGAAGAGATAGATGTTTGGTGAGAAAAAATAAAGAAATCCAACAAGATGGTATGTGATGCCAAACTCTACATGCAACAACAAGAAGAAGAGAAGTTTGTGCTTGAGAAAGAAATTGAAAATCTTAAGTCTTCCAGGCCAGAGCGCACAGAAAAGGTTGATGAGCATAAGCTCAAGATTGAAGAGCAGAAAAGGGAGATCGATTGCTTGAGTCAAAAAGTGAAAGATCACGTCAAGCGTATTGAAGATCTTGAAGAGGAAGTTGTCGGTCTGCGGAGAAAAGTTAAAGACCAGGAAAAACCTTTGAATCCCAACACATTCTTGGGAAATTAGGTCGTTACGAAGACTAAAAAGAAGAAAGAAGAGCCTAGTAGTTTAGCAGGAAAGAAGCAGCAATTGAACTCAGAAGTTAAGGCTGATTCATGGCTTAATCAGAAACAAAAATCTGTGGCAGTTGAAGTTAGATCGCAAGCACCTGTCCTGAGATTGAAAGTGGATTTGAGAACAAAGCAGAATCAGAATACTCAGAGATCCCAAGGGGAAACTCATAGTGCTGAAGTAACACGAAGGAATTCACCTTATATCAGGTGTTATTGTTGTGGAAAGATGGGATATTCACAGTATGTGTGTTCCATAGCCAAAAGATATCGAAGGGAACAAGAACAGAGATGGCATCCAAACAGATAATGGTTTTCCAGAACATATTTTGAAGGACACTGTTTTTGGTGCGGAGGATTTGGACACATGGCTAGGTACTGCACTCCAACCATTCAGAAAAATGTGCCAAAGCAGAATCAAAATGTTCGCAAGCAGCAGATCTGTAAACCGACAAGTGAGTTAAAAGTTCAGAACAGATTTGCAGTTTTGCAAGATGAAGCCGGTCCATCATAATCTGAGAAATAACAGAAGCCTCAATCCATGCCGAGTATGAAATAAAAAGTATGGACTAGGAAGAAGAAAATTGAGAAGGCCGTAGTTGTTGAAATTGACCTTAAAGCATCAGATCGTTCTAGTGTGTGGATCCTTGATAGTGGTTGCACATCCCACATGATAGGCAACAAGGATCTTGTTACAGGCATAAAATATGACAAAGAAGGAGTTGTCAAATTTGGAAATGATGAAGGCCTAAAGATTGTTGGCTCAGGAAAATCCAAGTTTGGGGGAAATGAAATGAGACATGCTGATGTCTTGGTGGTAGAGGGTCTCAGTCATAATTTGCTTAGCGTCAGTCAACTATGCGACTCTGGGCACTCTATCCTATTTACCAAGAAGATGGGTATTGTTAAAGGAAAATATGGAATAGTCATTCTACAGGTAAAACAAACAAAGGGGAATCTTTACCTGGTAGGTGGGGAAGAAGATTCATGCCTTTTATCCAGAGAAGAAGAAAATCAGTTGTGGCATAAGCGACTTGGTCATCTATGTCAACCATCTATGGAAGATCTGGTAAAGTGTGATGCTGCTAGAGACCTTCCCAAACTGTCACGTGATCGTACTCATACGTGTGATGTCTGTCAACAAGGGAAGATAATCAGGAAGACATACAGGCCAAAGGAACAAAAAGCAACTAGAGTGCTCGAATTGGTGCATGCTGATGTATGTGGACCTATCTCACCACGAGCTATAGATGGGAAAAGGTACTATGTTATTTTCATTGATGACTATAGCAGAATGGCCTAGGTATTCATAATTACCCATAAGATAGAGGTGTTCAGTTGCATAAAGCAATACAGGAGGGAATCGGAAAAGATGCTTGGGTAGAAAATTCTGAAGTTTCGTACTGATAACAATACGGAATTTACAAACAGTCAGGTTGAAAACTATCTCGAGAAACATGGGATAAGGAATCAAGTTTCATCAGTAAGAACTCCCCAACAGAATGGAGTGGTTGAAAGGAGAAATCGGATCATCAACAACATGGCCAGAACAATGCTTATTGATAAGGACCTACCAGAGAAATTTTGGAAGGAAGCAGTTTTGACATCGGTCTATGTTTCAAACAGGTCCCTGTTATGTCTGAAGTAGGGGAAGACTCCGTATGAACTGTGGTACAGAAAGAAGCCAACGTTGAAATACTTTCGAATCTTTTGAAGTAAGTGTTTCATTATCAACAAAGAACATAATAGGAAGTTTGATGCATGATGAGATGAAGGGATATTCCTTGGATATTCAGGGAAAAGCAAAGCATATAAATGCTTCAACAAGAGGTTGAGAAAAATTGTTGAGAGCAATGATGTCACTATAGTCGAAAATGAACAGACTTCTCAACGACCCAGTGAACAGTTTCTGGATGAAAGTGATGATGAGGTAAGCAACACAGGGGGAGTAGAAGTGGAAGAGGCTAACTCAGAAGAAGATACTGATGATGAACAAGAAAGTGTCAAGTCCGTATCTACAAGGAAGCCAAAGAGTCGAGCTGAAATTGATAGGCAAAATATCATTGGTGATCAGACAGCTCCAGTTCAGACTTGAAGAATGAAATCATTACAGTAAACATCGTTTTTATCTCAGGCGGAGCTGAAATATTTTTCCGATGCAGCTGAAGATGAAAACTGGGTTCAAGCTATGAATGAAGAGCTTGATCAAATTGAGAAGAACCAGACATGGGATATTGTTTCGAGGCCAGCAGACAAGAATGTCATTGGGACCAAATGGGTCTATCGCAACAAGATGAATAAAGATGGCACAGTGATTCGGAACAAAGAACGTCTAGTGTGCAAGGGGTACTCCCAGATCGAGGGAATAGATGTTGATGAGACATTTGCACCAGTTGCAAGGCTGGAGACAATAAGATTATTCCTAGCCATCGCAGTGCAAAGAAAGTTCAAAGTGTTCCAGATGGATGTCAAATCTGCATTCCTGAATGGTGTTCTGGAAGAGGAGGTGTATATTGAGCAGCCAGATGGTTTTCTCATTCATGAGTATGGGAACAAAGTTTGCAGGCTGAAGAAGGCATTGTATGGGCTGAAACAAGCACCAAGGGCATAGTACTCAAGGCTTGATCAGTACTTGAAGAAGCTTGGTTTTCAGCGTGGAGGAGTTGATTACAATATCTATTTCAGTAATGATAGTAATAAAAGGATGATGGTGTTGGTTTATGTCAATGACATAATATTTTTCGAATTAGATGAAGCTCAGTGTAGACAGTTTTCTGAATTCATGAAAAATGATTTTGAAATGTCAATGATTGGAGATCTAACGTTTTTCCTTGGTCTACAAGTGACACAAGGAAGGAATGGAACATTCATTTCTCTATCTAAATATGCCAAGGAGGTCCTGAGAAGGTTTGGAATGGAAAATTTCAAGGAGATGAAGACTCTGGTGGCTACCCGGATGAAATTTTCAAAAGATGAGGATGGAAAGGCGGTTAATATCACAGAATACAGGCAAATAATTGGAAGTCTGTTGTACTTGACCGCAACAAGGCCTGATATTGTTTTCGCCACATACCAAGCAGCAAGATATTAGAGCAATCCCAAGGAAAGCCACATGCTTGTAGTGAAAATAATACTTCGGTATATCCAGGGCACAGTGGATTTCGGCTTGACATATACTGATAAATCTTAGATAGAGTTATTGGGCTATACTGATGCAGACAGGGCCGGTTTAGCGGATGATAGGAAATCAATGTCAGGTGATGCTTTCTATCTTGGTGGATTGTGTATTTCTTGGCTTAGCAAGAAGCAAGATTTCATTTCATTGAGCACCGCAGAAGCTGAGTATATTGCGGCCACTCAAGCATGCACACAGTTATTGTGGATGAAGCAGCAGCTTGAAGATATGGGAGTTGAAGTGAAGTCTCCGATCGGAATCCAGTGCAACAACTCAGGTGCTATAAATCATAGAAAAAATCTCGTCCATCATTCAAGGACAAAGCACATTGAGATTAAGTGTCATTTTATCAAGGAGAAGGTTGATCAGGGAATCGTGAAGTTGGAGTACGTGCCTACAGAGCTACAGGTTGCAGACATTCTGACAAAGGCCTTACCCAAGGAAGCTTTTGAGAGGCATCGACTGGCTCTGGGAGTTCAGTCGATTCCTTGCACTTGAAATAGTGTGGATGTGGGACCCCCCCCCCCCCCCTCTCCTCGAGGTATGATGTGTTTTCCCTACTGTACTAATGTGTTCTCTACTCTGTTACAGACTGCAAAGGAATGACCTTTGGGTTCGTTGACAAAGGGGGAGAAAAGTGTTTGTTAAAGGGGGAGAAAATAGTGATTGTTCAAGGGGGAGACAATACGGGGAGTTGATAAATCATAATTGATACAGGGAGAAGCTGACAGGTGGAGCAGCCAGAAAGGGGGAGCTATGAGAAAGGGGGAGAGTATTTAAAATCTGACGATGCTAGAAGTGATCGATCAAAGCATAGAAATCACGATAGCTGAGGATCGTGATAAAAGCAGAACAGTGGTGTTGGAATGGTGTGAGACGGTGTCCAGCTATTAACAATTGGTATCAACTTAAGAATTCACCAATTGGTATTAGTGTGGTTCAACAATTGGTATCAATTTAAGAAATGGTATCAGGGTGGAATCGACAATTGGGGTCTGACATAAAGTGATTCATTGATGAAATTTTCAAACTACTCTTGTTTCTCACGCAGATCATTGCTCATGTGGGCTTAGAGTACGTGTTAAGTGAATCCTTGAACGCTATCAGAATCGCAAGAGGCGAATGGTGGTAGCGACTGGAAGAAGACTCAATGAGGTATCAAAGTGCAGAAAATCATTCTGAGCAGAGTTGTGAAGAGTTGTCAACAAACCCAAAGGGGGAGATTGTTGGGCAAAAATCCCTCAAGGTAACATTGCAGTATTTTTGGGTTGATTGTGTTTGTTGACAAAGCAGGTTTTCATGGATATTTGTTGAGTTCCCGAGAATTTTTTGACAATCCTTGTTGACAAATAATGATGACAAAGGAAAGGATGATCTGGAGGCGGTACAAAAGAGCGGTACAAGGTGGCGCCATTTCCCAGTGTTTTCCAAATTTTTGGGGTCCAAAATTTGGAGTTTGGTGAGCATCGCGAAAATAGGATTTCCATGAAGATCATAATTTAATATGGAAAAGGCATGAATTTCGCGAAGATAGGATGCATGGTTTGGAAATCGCGAAGGCCAGAAGAATGGAGGCGGTGACGCTTCGCGATTACGTCAAGCTTCGCGAACGGCAGAGGCTGAAGTGCATCGTGGCGGTGAAGGACTTTGTGAGGGAGCTTCGCGGCGAAGGCGCGAAGGAATGTTGGGCTTCGCGAGGGAGCTTCGCGGCAAAGTTGCGAAGGTATGTTGACGGTGATTCTTCACGACTACGTCAAGCTTCGCGAACGGAAAATTGTCATGGTGCTTCGCAATTTGGACAGAATTCCGGCGGAAACTTTGGAGCTTCGCGATTTGAGATGACGTGGCGTTGACTTCGCACGGAAGGGACGAGGGTCGGTGGAATCGCCTATAAATAGAGGTCGGCCCCCTCGAGAGAAGTAGAGAGCATTTTCATAGAATATCATTCGCTCTCGATTTGCGAAGGTGGTTCGCGGAGCCAGTGTGCTTCGCGAAAGAGGTGCTTCGCGGCGGCTATTATAGCTCCGCGAACCCTGCGAGCTCTGCGTTGGCTTAGTCAGCTTCGTGAGGGACGTTGCTTTGCGATGGCTTGAGCATCGCGAGGGTGCTTCGCGAGAGTGCTTCATGAGAGAGCTTCGTGAAAAGGCAGGAGCTTCGTGAAGGCTTGTTTGAGCTTCGCGAAATTGGGAGCTTCGCGAAGTAGGGTGCTTTGCAAAGGTACTTTCCAAAGATAGTTGCCCGGTGGTTAGAGGCAAAGTTCTATTCATCTGTGGATGAATGTTAGACTTTAATAGAGCATCTATCAACAGTTGAAGATGCATTATTTCATGCAAATGAAGACACCTACAGGTCTATAAACTGTGATTGGATTCCCTTCTGGAGCAGTGAGCTTAGGAAGAGGAAGTAGGTGATCCTCTCCACCGGTAGTGATCTAGAGAGAGAGAAACAGGGAGTGACCCTTGGGAAAGTAGTGAGCTGACCCTAAACCTTATAAAGGCAGTGAGCCTGGGCATAGAAGTAATCTAGCCCAAACATTGTAATCCACAGCTAGTGAAGTTTAGTGGAATTGGTACGACCAGCAACTTGTCGGCGTATGCTCCTTGGACATAGCCCTTTGCGGTGAACCAAGTAAAATTGCTTTGTCCTGTGCATGCTTTACTTTCAGTTTACTTTGTGCAACAGGAAAGAGAGAGAAGAGTGGTTTGCTTAACAGTGAAACAAGATCAGAACGGGCGTTAATTTTTAATCATTCATACCCTAATTCAACCCCCCTCTCAGGGTATTCAGCCCTGTGGACCTAACAGATAGAGCTTTATCAGCGCCTATTAATTTAGCACTAAAAACGGTATCTTTATCAGTGTTTTTTTGTTAGTGCTGATAAAAGTCTCCCTAATCTATTTAAAGAACCCCAACACACTAATTTCAGTCGTGATATCTTAAGTTTTCATGGAAGCCACCTACTGTTGGCGCTCCTCCTCGGATCCAAGTCTCGAATCAAGGCTCAAATGAATCCAATATTTCATAATATCTCTACTTTCTCTCAAAAGAAACAAATATTGAATCCAATGTATGTTATTTTCTCCTCCTCATCACTCATTGATTTCTTTTTTAGGTTCTATGTAAGGTGATTTTTTCTATATATTTTCCAAGAGTCGAGTGATTTAGAAGTTTCATTGTTTTTGTTTCTTTTTTCATTATTTGGTTCAATAGTTGGTTGCTAATTTATTCCACTTGATATAACTCAATTTGGATATTCTCTACACCCTATATCACATGAACAATATAGAAGAGATATCTTATGACTTCCTCCATTTTTTTCTCCATTTTTCTATGTCTTACTCAAATGGATTTAAATGGATTATTGAACGTAAATAATTATTTGATACCCATTATGGGTTCATAATTTTTTTATGCTTCCTTTGTTGTCCATAAAGTTTTTTCAAGGGGATTAGATATTTATTTATAGAACTAATTATTTATGATTTTTAAGTATTTTTGTAAATGAATAAGAGGATATTTTAAATGAATAAGAAGAATGAAAAATATTTTTTACCCTATTTTGAGTTCTAAAGGATGTAACTAATGTTTTAAGGGTTAAAAATGAATTTTTATGATTATTATTTGACACTGATTAGCGGAATGATTTGTTTTCAATGTGTTGATACCTATTATGTTTTTAAAGGATATTTATAACATGGTTTTTCATGATTATTTTTAAGTCTTTTGGTAATTGGAAAATGTTATCCTTAGTTTATAACAAGGATAGTTTTGTAACAAGATTTTCGCCCATCTTATTATTAAAGGAATATTGTCACTTTATTAAAAAAAATCATTACGATTTTATCACCCTTATTAGTAAACCCTTGGTTAGTATTTTCTATAGGCTATTTCTGTTTTATGGGATGTGTATTGATTATTTTTATATGATTATTATATGATTTTATAGGTGGATATTTCTTGAGAGGGCATTGGTGGTGAGACGAGGTTTATTGCATGTTTTGTATTATTGATTTAAAAATTGATTATGTTCATATTTTTTCTCAACTTCACTTTTACTATGCCATGGGAACTTGGGGTAACTATGTTAGTGATCTTTTTTTGTCATAGTGTTTGGGAATTATGTCCTTATTTATTTTCCCATACCATTAGTGATGTAATATCCATGTTGATTAACCTATAGTGTTAGGGATGTGATAGCCTTATTTATTTTCCAATGGTGTTGTTAGAGATGAGAACCCTTGGGTTATTGATTCTTCTAGTATGTGTTTAATTTTTTCACTACCTAGGATCTAGTGAGATTCCCATGATGATTTTTAATTTGATTATATTTGCTTATAAATCCCCACTACACACATTTTATCATCCCTTTTTACATTTCATCGACATGTTACAACAATTTATTTTTAGTTTAAAATTTGTATACATCATTTTTTAATGTATATCATTTTATATATATTCCATCTTTTATTTATGGTTGAGATTACATTTTTTTATAAAAAAATGTGTTTTTAATGAATAATTTTTTTTTATTTTCATAAGCTCAGAAGTCCAAATTTTTAATATTTTAAATATTTTTTTCTTTTAAATATATGACTCCTTCCATTGGTTGGTAGAAAATTTACGTTGAAGGAATGATTTTAAATGAATTTTTTTATCTACATGAGTATAAATGTATTGATCTTAATCATGGTTTTATTTTATTTTCCAAAAATATTTTACCTTGGGATTTCAAAAAGAGACAAATTTATGGTATTTCATTCCTTTATACTTTCCATTTTGAAAAATTTTTTAAATGGTGTTCAGACTGTTTTTTGTGAAATGTTTTATAAATGAAATTTAATTGATTATTTGGTGAAATATTACTATGATTGTTTAGCTCACACCCTGCATACACACCCATATAGGTATATATATAGATTTTGTGTTTTCATATATGTTCTGAGGATATGATATCAATTTGGGTGTCATTAATGTAGTCCATTTATGGACATTTTGGTGGAGGTATGTGACCAAGGGTCACATGGAGATGTTTGAGCTCGGGATTAGTTGTTGGTTTATTTTGGGATGTTCTTTTATTGTAAAATTTGAAAATATTCTCTATTTAAATTTTATTTTTCTTTTAAAAAGAGGCATGATTATGTATTACTCTAATGTTTTATATAATAAGTGAGTTTTTATATATTTTTCTTTTGAATCCTTTATAATAATTATTTATTTTAATGATTTAGTTTATATCCATGGATGTCTAATGCATATACAACCCATGTTCGATACTCAGAAACATTTACATTGCTTATTTAATGTTATTAAAAGTTAAAATTAATCCTAATTATATATAGATTTATACCATGGTTCTTTTATAGCTATAATCACATGTCCCTTTATTAATTTAAAATTATTATTTAGTAAAAATAATTCAAGATTGAAAATACCTAAGGTTTCAATTTCATGAAAAAAACTATTTATTTAAGGTATTTATATAAAACCAAATCCATATAAAATTATTTAAGAATATAGGCACCTTTATTACTTAAAAGGTTTTTATTTTAGTTTTATAAATAAAACAAGTTGACTATAGTTGATAAGTCGTCATAAAAACCCATTCCTTCTCACTTAATCAACCCATACATTAACTCACTATTGATTAAATCACTAAATAAAGTTTAAGTATTTTTCATTGACTTATAATTCATTTAGGTTATAGTAAAAGGAAATGAATTTCATTGTAATACAAGAAAAGGTATAAAAGGGAAAACTTAACTAAGTATATTCATATCATTTAAACTCATTATTTAAAACTAAATTCAGGTTTACTAAAAGTAATCAAGATGTAAAAACATAAATATGTACCAAATTGTAATTTTATTTCTTGAACAAAGCTATAATAAATGTGAATATTCATGTTACTTTATCAAAATAAAGTGAGGTAACATAACCCAAACATATGATAGATACATTCCTTTATGGATCTTGAAATTATTTCAAGCTTATAGAATTTATAATCATGAACTTATATAAATGAAAGAATGTAAATAATTAAAGAAAACAATTCCAAACGTTAATTTCATATAATAAATAATTTTAAAACAAATAAACATGTTTAACATACTTTACACAATAAACCGAGCATAAATATATAATGTGAACAATGCACGAGATGTGGTTTCCATCTCACTACACCCAATCTCATGAAAAAAACATTATTTGGTCCTCAATTGGAAACAAATTCACTAAAAATTCTTAGTTGAACCCATTGATGTGTTATATCATCACTCTATCCCAATTCCTAAACAAAATAAATCATCCCATGATCTTCTAAACACCCAATAAAAGTATAAACTTGAAGCTTGGTGTAACTTCAGGGTTGGTTTCTTGCTAAATAAAAACCAAATCCGCTATCATTCACTCACCTAAGGTACTAGAGCACCTCTAATTATACTCACACTCTGATAAATTCAAATCAAACCTAATCTCAATATCACACACATATTCTATCTAACACCTCATGATCTTTTGGAAAATAATTTTCAATGTCATGAATATTTTTAAAACCTTATTGATTTTGATTATTGAGTAATTTGTATTGAATTTAAAATCTTGGATTTGTGTCTTCTTGTGTGATATTTGATGAAACTTTTTGATAAATGAATTGTCCCTTGATTGAATTTTAAAATAATCCTATGGGAAACTTAATATTTAGGTGGGTATCCTAGATCAATCATTTTAGAATTTAAATTTTTTATTTAATATTGTTTTATGAAAAATGTTTTATTCATATCATATTTATAAAATGTTAATGAAATTTTTAATAATCATGCTTTTATTTAGGTTAGGTGGTGGCCTAATTAGATTTTTTATGGTCATTCCTATTTTAAATTTTAGTTTGGAAAAGGGAAACTTGTTTTTAAATTATTAAGTGGGTCTTGAAATGATAAAATGTGGTTATCCATCCAAATGAACTAAAATGGATTCGGTATTTCAAAACTCATGAAGTGATTTCAAAGTTAACCTATAAAGTTTTAAACATTTCAAAGTGTACATATTTCCATGGAAATAATTTAAAACTTTTATCTTATTTCTAATAGTTTTTTAATATGATTTTAAAATTTTTCACTTGATTATAATAGTTTTTATAGAAAAGGGGGTTCATATCCCATTAAGTTTTTTGAAAAAAATTAGTCAATTTTAAAGGGGAACTAAAAAAATAGATTTCAAATGGGGTTTTAAAAATTCAAAAAACAACCATTTTAATTTTGGAACTGATTTTGAGATGTGATTTGAAATTTTAAATTAAGATGTGGTAATATAAAAAGTTGTAAGGATATAATTTTCATCCTCATCAACGACTTCTCCCAAATAGCTATTATTCCATTTTTCTGCTTGAGATTCATCCCCCATCTCTTCTAGACATGTACTTATGATACTTGAACTACCCTGAACAGTAGTCATCCCCTACATGGTACTGGTTACCATTTTTGATGAATTTAGATTATAAAACCTACCATAGTGGAGTAATTATTTTCTTAAATTCAATTAACCGCTTCCTTCAAATCCTACTGAAATTATTTGAAATAATAAAATTTTGGTTTTCCCTTATTAAAAATATCTATAACTTTCAACTTTTATAATGAATATCTTATGTGTATTTATTTATTTTTTGTACAAAATGAATATTTTATAAACCTAATACAATGGATATGAATAAAAATAGATGCACACTAATCATATGAAAAAAGGGTGTGAATATGGAGTTAAAGAGTTCATCAAGTTTGTAATTAAGAATTTTTATGAAAATTCCGAAATTCCTTGTCAGTGATTACATTGTTGTTATTCAAGAAATATTATTCCAGAAGAGTTGGATGACCATTTTATTTGTTACAGAATATATCAGAGCTATAAATTTTGGACTAAACATGGGGAAAAACTAAACATGCACACTGATTGGGATGATATTTTGGTTTAAGTATCATTTGATATAAATACAAGTGTAAATGATGTTGGATATTACATGGAAGAAATGTGAATGGAAACTGAAGATGAACTTCATAATTTTCTAAAGTTATTTGAGAATTTAAATAGTTGTGCTAAGAGAACATTGTGTACCAATTGTACTAAATAAAAAAATAGTGTTAGTTGTATAGAAGTTATATAATTTTAAATCTAGCAATGTATGGAGTGACATTATCTTTAAAAAACTACTTGAAATCCTAAATGATATTCTACCAGAAGAAAATTAACTTCCATATTCAACATATGATGTTAATCGAATGCTACAATCAATGGGCATGATCTTTGAAAAATAAATTCTTTTACAAATGATTCCATATTGTTCCTCAAAGACCATTATTCAATCATAAAATTCCCTAAGTGTGGTATGGATTGATACAAGAAAAATAAATCAAGTCCTTTGAAAGTGGTATGTTACTTTCATATCATTCCACAGTTTAGAAGACTATATTGATATCTAGAAATAGAAAGACAATTTAAATGGAATGAAGATACATGAATTAAATAAGGGAACCTACATCATCTTGTAGATTCTACTCAGTAGAAGAATATTAATTATGAGTATCCCAAATTTTGAAATGAGCAGATAAACTTACATCTTGTGTTATCTTCAGATGGATAAAGTCCTTTTGGTTTAAAAAGTAGTACTCACGGTACATGGTCCATCATGTTGGTAAATTATAACTTTCCACCAAGGTTATGCATAAAAAAATACATTATTTTTTCTCTGTTTATATCTAGACCAAAGAAACCTGAAAATAATATTGATGTCTATTTGGATCTATTGATTGAAGATCTGAAAATGATGTGGGATATAGGTGTTACAATGTATGATACTCATAGAAATGAATAATTCTCATTTAGGTCCATGTTGTATGGGATGATAAATTAATTTCATACTTATGAAAATATTTTAGGTTATAACATTAAAGAAATGTTGGGGAGTCCCATTTGTGAAGAATTCACATACTCAGTTTGGTTGAAGCATTCCTCAAAGACTATGTTTTTAGGACTTTGTAAATTTTTACCACAATGATATAAATACAGATCCTATATGACAAAAATCAATGGGAATTTCTAACAAGATACAATATCGTCTTCACTATCATGTGATCAACTATTTGATAAAGTAAAAAATATTGACATTATTTTTGGTAAACCAATTTTAAAAAAGCTTATAAAATCAGGTTGAAAAAAGCGATCAATTTTCTTTGGATTTTCATATTTTAAATGTATGTACATTATACAATTTCTTAATGTCATGCATGTAGAAAAAATGAATTTTATATTGTTATTGAAACTTTACTAAATATTCCTAAAAAACAAAAGATGGAATCAAGGTTAGGTTGGACATGATTGACAAGGAAATAAGGGAAGAGTTGGAACAAATAAAGGGTAATGTGTTTAATTTTCTTCCTAAAAAATATTACACTCTATCCGGATAAGAAAAAATTCAATTTTTAATTTTCCTTAATGGTATAAAAGTTCAAAAGGGGTATTCATAAAATGTTAAGAATGTCATTTCAATGAATAATTTGAACTTATAAGGACTAAAATCACATTATTTTCATGTTTTTATGAAATATTTGATTCTCATTACTTTACATTGCATTCTACCTAAAAATTTATGACATAAATTAACCAGACTCTAGTTCTTTTTCAAAGCTATATGCAGTAAATTTATAAACCCGGTGAAGTTTCCAATCATGAATAAAAAGTATTAAGTCATATTATGTGAAATATAGATGTTATTCTAACTATTATTCTTTGATATAATGGTCCACCTGATGGTTAACTTGGTTAGAGAGGTTCAAATATGTAGTCATTCCCATTACAGATGGATGTACCACATTTAAAGGTATATAAATATTTTGAAAGGGTTTGTTATGAATCAAAATCATTCAGATGGTTGTATTGTAGAATGATATATTGTTAAAGAAGTTATTGAATTCTATACCGATTACCTATCAGATGTTGAAAACATCAGTCTCCCAAAGTATCATTACATTGGATTTCATATGAGCATAGGGATTTCTAGAAGAGATGTTGTTATAATTACCTTCACAGAGTAGGAGAAATCACACCTTTACATTTTACATAATAGTGAATATTTTGATCTATATGTTGAATACCAGAAATTAATTATTATATATTTTAATCCATCAAGGGTTGAAGGATAGATATCAAATACACAAATCAATAATTTACATAATGGTTTTGAGATCAAATTTATAAGGAGTTATATGAAAATGCAGATTCAATTTCTAAACGACTTTGATGGCAGCTAGGGGACTAAATTCAAATGTAATATCTTACACTAGTTTTTTATTCAATGGTTATACATTCTATATAAAAGAACATGATCAATATAGTTCGATGAAAAATAGTATAGTTACACTTATGGTGGAAGTGATGCACATATCTAATTCTAAGGATAGATATCCAATTTATGTGAATATGCTATATTTTAATATTGTCGAATAGATATTTCAGTTGGATTATACATCATTTCAAGTGTTAATTTTTCATTAAAAATGGGTTGAAAATAAGAGTGCAGTTAAAGTTGATGAATTGGGCTTCATGAAGGTAAATTTAAGGGGAAAATGATGATCAATTCATAATTGCATCACAATTAGTACAAGTATTTTATGTCTCAGATCTAATAAACAATAATGGGTCAATTCTCATGATCCGAAATAAAACAACTATAAGGTCAGATGAAAATTCAATCAAGGATGACCCTTTTATTGGGATATCAAAATCATTTCATATCAGTTTCATTATAGAATGTGTATTATATGTTATAGGGGACCATAAAGATGGTATTTGGGTTCCCAATAGAGGATTAAAATCCCTTCAACCTTTAAAAAATAAATAGAGTTCAATGATAAGGTTAATTTGTTTTTAATATACTATGTTTTTCTCAAAATATTATATATTCTCTACTACATTAACATAATATGAATAAAATTTTTGACTACTCATGCAGACAATGTCTTTGGGACATGATGATGTTACCAATCTAATGGAAGAATAGACTATTGATGTAGAAATTACAGAATTATTAGGGGATTAATAGCATGTTGATGAAAAAAACATAAATGACACAACATCTTAGTTTTGAATAAAATTATCAAGGAAATAAGTAAGGATATAAAATTTGAGGTTGTCTAGAATCAATGCAGCTAAACTGTTGACCCAACAAGTCAATGTTTATTAGTTGTGATGGGGACACAATGAGGATGAATGTGCTGACTAATATAGATTCATAGAACCGTTTCTATCCTATAACTAAGGAAACCCTTTGGGAATATATAAATTCCTTAAAATATAATTTCTCTATTTTACCAAAAAGTTATATGATGAAACTTCGATTTAAATTTCATTATTCTTTATAGAATTTGTTTATTTTAGAATATTTCTCTAAGAAATATGTCTCAATTGACTCTTAAAATCCCATAGAGGCTTCCAAACTCTTATTACCAAGTTACATCTTAGGAATGATGAGGGAAAAGTAAATCCCTACTCACCAGTTAGTTATGCACATATTATAAAGTAGGAAACATGTAATACTTTCATCATTTGTTATGATGATAAATCATTTAAGTAGTATTTTAGTCGATAATATACTGTTTGTAATTATTTATTTTATCCAATTTTATTCAAAAAATTAATTTATTAAATATAAAAATATTTATTAAAATAAATAATGTGCATCAAAACAATGTACCCCTATTGCAAAGCAATGATGGGGCATCCTCCACTAGAGAAAAAAACTATGTATTTTAAAACAATAATAAAAATTTTATGTGAAATGAAACAACATATTTTCCATTTTTTATATGTAGATTGATGAATCAAAATCCAAATCTATTTCCATCCCACGTCGTGTGCTATGGAATGAGGCTAGCATAAATAAGGAGGGTAAACTAGTTGATGAAAAGACAAAAAATAGTATGGGAAACATGTGTAAGTATTAAATAATAATAATTCATTATAATTTATAACAGTATTACATAAAAATATTTATTTATGTTCATATGTTCTTATATGGTTTATACATAAGAATTGGTAGATAACATGCCTGAAGAAAAACTAATTTCAGTAGCTTTGAAGTGGCTAGAACAATATGGTCGTGTTAGAGGATTATGTTTTAGAGTGTCTCCTTGAACATATTTCAAGAAGATAAAACCATAATAAGATACATATAAGATGATGTAAGGATTTTACTGAAAAATTGATTCTTTTAAAGATATTATTTTCTAGTCTGGTTTGGAAGACCAATATATGAGAAATAATCAAAGAGAACCAGTGGTGGAACAAAGATCTAGATATGAAGCACCAAATGAACCTGCTATATTTGAGGATATTAATTTCCCTCAACCACATACCTTACCCTAGATAATAAATTTTTTCATTACTCTTTCTCATAAATTTGAATCAAACAGCTTCAAATAACTTTATATTTCTAAAATTATACATGGTAAAGTTGAATGTGATTTCTATCTATCAACACCTTTACACCTTCTTTTTGTAAGGGGTATGGTGTATAATATCCCAAGATACAAGATAAACAATAAAGAAAACCTGAAATATTAGATTATTGTAGGGATTGAGTTATCTCAAGATCCGACCACTAAGATACCTATTCCACTTGATTATCTTAATATTTCAACTATCAATGGTGTTATTGGAAATTTTATAGCATAGTTGTATAATCATATAAAGATACATGAGGTATGTATTTAACAAATTTTTTATTATGAAAAACCTATAAAAGTTGATGAAAAAGGTTTTAAGTGAGGTGTGGTATTACAAACAGATAAAGCTATAGGGAAACTAAAGGTAGAATCAAGACAATCTAGTGAATCGACAAACAAATCAAAAGGACCTTCTTAGAGTACCATCTCCTCGCCAGTTCTACATCAAAATTTATTATCATTACAAATTCCTGAAGAGAAAACTTTTAAAGATGAATTTTTTTCTAACATTCCATATTAAGAAGCAATGTTTCAAACTTTTGTTACAAACGTATTTGGTGTCAAGATTATAATTGATATTCTCAAGTTTGAATGCTTGGGACCCTCAGTTTTGAATACATATATAAGTTACATTTTCATAATACATATATCTAAATATCGATATAATATTCTCACCAAAGTTAATAATTATTCTTATTTTATATAGGAATTTATATTACTTTTATATAATGGGGAAAATGTGTGAAAAATTATTTGTATTTATTAATCCTTATATCATTTCTATAGGGAAAACTTTTTTAGAGATGGAAGAAACTGATAAGAAGAAATGTGATCTATAGGATGTATTTGAGAAAAAAATAACAGACAACAGAATATTTTTTATGCCTATAATGAAAATAACATAAAATATATTTTTATTTTTTTCATACTTATTTGTTTTTGTTTTTTAGGAAGAACGGGATACTGATCATACTCAATCTGGATACCCAAAATATTTATTTTTTGGATCCAATGCATGGATATCCAACAAATAGACCACACATGATGTGTATTGTGAATTTTTTTAAAATAGTAATCAAAATTTAATATTTAAAATTTTAAATCTATGTTTCAATCTTTGTTTTAAAAATAATTTTGTTATGATAGGTTGATCGCTAAATATAGGAAAACTCATGGCATAAAGTTGGTGAGTGAACATAAAAAGCCTATGGATTACTTCAAATTGAAACAAATTAAGGTATATATAGAAATATTTAACTATAAAAACATATTTATAAAAAAATTAATTATTTTCATCAATTTTTCTGCAATTTTTGAAGAAAGATAATGGCAACGATTGTGGATATTATGATTTAAAATTTATGAGAGAGATCATAAACCATGAAAAGACCATCATTCTCAAAAAGGTAATTTCCAAAGTTAATTAAAATTTCATTAAAAATATTTATTAATAATTTATTTTTATATATTTTCTCATAAATACCAAGATTTATGTGAACCTTCATGCTCAAAAGAATAATTAAATTTGTTTAGAGATGAGTGGGAAACATACATAGTGTTGGAAGGTTTGCAGACAACAAATTCGGGTGATTACCTGGTGTGTTTGTGATCTAGTATGGGATATGACTTTAGAAATATATTTAGGGTGTGAAGAATTATTCTGAGAATGCTTATATATTATATTTTATTTATTTTTATAGGAGAATTATAATGGAGGAAATCAATTTGTTTAAAATGAATAGAAGACATGGTGTAAGAATTTATATAGGCATCATGAAGAGGTTACTTCCTACTACTTATTTAGTTAATTTTCTCAATATTTTATCTACTTTTTTTAGTTAATTTACTTATCATTTTTATAATAAATTAGGTTATTTCCCTATATAGGGTCCCATCATGGGTGGTGGATAGAATAAAAGAGTAATACAGTTGCTTCACTTGGGTGGGTGGTGGAATTATTTGGGATGTTATATCATCAATTAAATGCATGATATATGTAGAGACCCCAAACTTGACGTACATGGACATTACATTACTTTTGAGAAATAATTAATACATAACAAAAACAAACACACAAGGACCGTAATAGTTTAGTGTCTTTGGAAACTCGAAACATAATCTTCTAATCGTGGTGAAAGATCTTCAACATCTCCCATAAAGATCTTCCCCTTTTGTTTTCTTACCTAAAACCTTTCTTTATATCCTGGGGAAAAGAAAAAATATAAAGGGTGAGCTCAAATGCTCAGTAAGGGTAAGCATGGAGAAAATAAAACAAACCATATATATTTTAACTTCAAAACATGAACATAAAGTTTACACATCAAAATCTTGAGTTGTGAAATAAATCTTGGCAGTTTGTAAGGCATAGGTCATAAAGAAACATTAATCATGATAAAATAGAATGGGAATAAAACATTTAATTGTGGAAAACCATTAATCACATGATATGATTTCCATAGTAGCCAAGGCATTGCTTCCAAGACCATCTTAGTGGACAAAGTCCCTTTCTAAATCGAGTTTACTCCTCGTTTCAGTCCTCTAACACTGAACCGGATTAACTTACCATTCCAAACATGTCTATCTCATGAGATATAAATCTTTACCCAATGAATTGGAGGGAGATATAGGTCCCACCCATCTCATAATGAAATCGTTCTTACTTGTTCCACAACATGAACATAAATCATTCATCATTACCCAAAGTATAAAATGGGTTTCATAAACATCATCCATTCATAACATAATCCATACAAAAAAATGGATATAATTTCATCATAAGAAAATTGAAACCATGTAAATCATAGAGAAATTATACTTGAAACATACACATATGAAATAATGTCACCTTATATGGAAAACGGTTTTGATAAAACACTTGAAATGAATTCTTGAGGAAAATTTCCTTTCTTCTTCAAAATCATTTTCTTTTCACAAAATGCCATGAAATTTTAAAAGAAAAGGATTTTGTTGAAAATATTCATTAAATCTTGTAGAGTGAGCTTCATGAAAATAAGGCATTATGAAACCGTAAAAATTTGTTCATGCTGTATAAGTTAAAAAACATTCTTCTCGTACTTTTGCCGGAAAAGTCAAAAAGTACCTCGTATGGTAAACGAAAGAAAGATTCCTTCCATGCGATGTGGTAAAAGTAAAAAAGGGTAAAAATGAATTTAAAAATACATGGAATAAAATTAAACATTTTATGAAAATATTTTGAGAACATATGGACATAGATAATAAACATAACCCCAGTAAATACTTACAAATAAACAATCTCGGATAAGAATGAGATTGGAATAATTATCCCTTACCTTAGTCCAATTTCTTCTGTATGTGACTGATACTTATGTATAGTGGGTTTAAACATATTATTAACATGTAAAATAACCATAATAATATTTATGATATCATATATTATTCACTTGCGACTTTATATTATCCTTTCATTTGTCAATTCCATGTTAAAGCAGCGTTTTTGGTAAAATTGTTTCATTTATCGTCTGTGTTTTGACTTGTAATTATTAATATGATTACTTAGATCATGATTACTTAATTCCAGAATATAAACACAATTTATATATAATATATATTCATAATATACATATATATAATAGACCTATAAATGGAAATAAATACAGCGTTCATGGAGACGGTAGGTCGTACATACGCATGAACGCTATTTTTTGTTTCCTTATTGAATTGAATGGATTTAAGTATATGACATACATATATATATACATAAATATAGTATCATTATTATGTATTATATTTCATGATTACTTATTATATATACTTTATAATCATTCTTGAATTGTTAACATGGAAAATGAATCTCATCGCGTCGTGGAGACGGTAATCTGTACGTACGCACGAGTGATGATATCGTTCCCATATTTATTGAATGGAATTGGAGTGGATGATATAATATCTTAGAATCCGTATGATGTTATAATAATCATATATAGTTATTCTTTACACCATTATACCCATCCAAGTAAGGTGGTGGTGGAAAAACTGATTACACCACGGCGTGGAGACGGTATTCCGTACGTACGCACGTGCGGTAATTTCATTTTCCATAGGATGGATAGAAGGTGAAATAGGATTGTTTCATATTTATAATAACATATAATTATATAAGTAATACTGATGTTATTACATTGTAATGAAACAACTAAATAAGAGGAAGTAGAAGAAGAAAGAATCCTGAAAGAGTCGGTAGAAGAGATTACCTCTTCCCCGACGCACCTCCTTTAAACTTCTTCTTAGGGCACTAGAGTTGGTCTTTTGAGAAGACCAGAACCTCTATGATATAACTAGAGAGGTTGAGAAGATAAATTTTCATGGTTTGGCCGAGCTTCAAGGCTCAAAATGGTGTAAATAGGAGAGGGATGAGGTGCCCTTTTATAAGGGAGGAAAGGGGCACCTTTAGAAAGTGTGAAAATATTATTTTATTATAAACTTATCTTCGGTTTCAAAAGGTCAAAAAATCATTAAATATGAATATAAGATGACTCATGGTCTAAATAAAATCATCCAATCATAATTTTACATGTTTTGGATAATATTTTAATCATTATAATCTTATTTATTCAAATCATTTATTAATGAGGTAAATATTGCAGCATTTTTGTGTCATAAATAATTTAATTTATTTGATGTCTAAAAATTATAAAAAAAACCACCATGTAGGAAATATTTTTATATTTACAATGAATATTTATAGTTGAAAAGATGATTTATATAAACCCTTATAAAAAATTAATTACTAAAAGATTTTTGTTAATGTCAATTTTGTCTTTACATTAAATTAATTAATCCAAATTGTCATTATCCCTACCAAGTGGCTCAATGGGGTCCCAAAATCGATCCAAGGATGACCATAGTCAGCCACTACTCATACAATAAGGTTAGGACAAGTGTTAAGGTAATTTGGAATTATTATAATATTCTTTTAACCTTGAATTACCCTATTTACCTTTAACTGCAGTAAATAAAAGTCAAAAGTTACTATTCACCAAAAATTGTTTTCATCTTATTTAACCAAATTTTACTTCTTGATAACAACCATGTATGTTGGATTTTTTAAATTATATTCATATAAGTGGTAAATTTTCATTTAAATGAAAGAGTCAGTTTTTTTAACTACCACTAAGTGGTTTCACTATTCATCAAAAATTGAAATTTTTCAGAAAAATACCAAAAATTCAGCCTAAGATATATTTGACATTCCGAATTCAAAAATGATGTATATTTTTCCAAATTAAAAACATATAAGTGGCATTAATTAATTTTAAATTCAATTCCCGTTATCAAAACAAATAGCGTGTTTTTAAGAAACAATAACTATCAAAAGATCGACACTTGTTTATGTCCAATTTCAAAGTGAAATTAATTCCAATGAACAACATTGGATTAAATTGTAAAAATATATACTAATTAAACTTTAAAACCAATTAAAAAGATAATATAACCATATAAATTATTGCGATGAAAAAAGTTTTTTTTAATTAAAATATAGCGTGTTTTTACTATTCATTAAAATATGAAAGTTTTCAGAATAATATGAAAAAATTATCCAAAGAAAATTTTTATATCCCGATTCCAAAGAAGAATTTTATTTTTTCAAATTTAACTTATAAACATGTTAAAAACTGGATTTAAAGTGGGTGCACCTTCAAAAGGCGGCTAAACTGCATTTTTTGAAAAATACTTATTTTAACCAAAAAAATTATTTTGTTATCATACCATGTTCTATAAAATGTGTCAGATGAATAATAATTTTATAAAATTAAAAATGTAGTTAATATTATTCATAACAGCTAGTTCATAATAATATTATAACCATATATCGTTGTTTAGTGAAACCCGGTATTGCGTACTACAAATGTTATCGAGGAAGGTCGTGATTGCGTGTAATGCAAGCCAAGAATAGTGTTGTGTATACTTAAAGATAATACAGTGTTGCATATAGTACAAGTTAATATTGGTGTATCATACAACACAAGACATCAAAGAAATTAAAAATAATAATAATAACAACAATAATTTTTCTCATAAAATCTCGGGGTGTTACATTCTACCCCCCTTAAAATGAATTTCGCCCTCGAAATTCGCCAGGGTTATAAATGGTTTTCTACTTGAAATTTTATTTCATAGAAACCCACATAGTAAAAAGGAATACTAAAACATAATGTTAAAAAGTAAAGTAAGAAACATAACGGTTACCCAAATTAACTCCTCACTGGGTTTCCACAAATGATAACATAGGTGAAAATATGGATATGGAAGAGAAACCTAACCAAAAAATTCTGATGGAGAGTGGTAGAGAACATGGCTATGAAAAATCCATTAATCAAAAAGTCGTAAATTTGTGATGATTTAAGGTACCATCTAATTCATCAGATATAAGGACACTAGGACAACATTTTTTTGTTTTCAAGATCATTTCCCTAAAGTTGAAGAATTGTTGAATTAAAGGAAATACTTACTTGATTTTGGTACAATCTTACTGTTGTTTTTGCCTTGAAAAATTTCCACTTCATATCTTAAAGAAATGAATTTGAATTTTTCTTCCGTGAAGTGTTAGCAGATCATGCGATAGAATGATAGGTCATTCCATCTGTCTCAAACAAAAGGACAACAAAAGTTATTAAATATACATAAGTCCATTTATAGTGAGATTAATTGTATATGGTTCCTAAAATAGACTTATACATCATATATCATACCTATTAATATAATAAAACTATTTTCTACTAACTAGGGACTTCCTGTAGTCTAGTGGTAGGTGATAAAGGCATGTCGCACTTCGGTTGTGGGTTCGATTGCCACAGCCTTGTCTGACGCGGCGGGTTGGCTCCCGTCCTGCAGGTTGTCCTTTTTCTAAAACTACATTATTATAACATTCCATAAATAATATCAAAAAAAGTTATATCCTTAAACAATACTGAATTATGTCTAACATAATCCATTCCAATCTTTAGGCTTATCCAAAATACTTCTGTCCAAGCTCATAGTATAAAGAAAACAATTACTAGAAATGTCATCTGTTGAGCATGTGAATACCATCATTTATCCCCCATATAACATACGATATATCTTGTTGGTCAAATTACAAACATGTGAATAACTTAATCATGTATTCTCTTGAAAAATGAATACCCATTGACCCTTAGTGAAAACACGAATGCTGTCAAAATTTAACACTTTCCACATACCAAAATCCCAAAATTTCTATATACTCAAACCATGATATAACTTTGTCCTTATATCAGTCATGAGATCATTTCATTTTTTTCTTTATCATTTTATTATGCACATATCATATTCTTTCCAAAAATATTTCAATAACTTTTCATGATTACCGGTACCATATAATTATTGAAAACCAATACATAGATATTCCAAAATTCCACAATGCCATAAATGAGATTCCATGATGCTATTTTGAAATCCCATTACATAAACACTTAATCATTACAAAACATCATTGTCATACTCAACATCACAAATAGTGATCACATGTGACTTCCCTTTATCCTTTTCCTTAAGAGGTTGCTCACATTGATCATCATTAACCTTTGAATTAGAGCATTGATTAGCATAATGCCCCCATTTCCTTTCACTTGAAGCATTGAAGTGTTGGTGGTGCGTTCTCTACAGTCTATTCTTTATTCACATCATTAGTAACCCTTTTTCCATTACTTCAACACTCAATTGCTCTATGACCATCTTTTCCACACTTAAAATATTTTATAGTCCCTTTAAGACAATCTCTACCATGCTTCCTTCCACACTTTGAGCATAAAGAAACATTCATCTTCTTTTCACCATTATTATGAGATTTCTCCTTGAACTTCATCTTTCATTTCTTGTCAAAACCATGAGATGGATATATAACACCAACTTCCATTTCTACCTTGATATCACAACGCATAATTTCTTCATAGCTACTGAAGTCTCTTATAGCTAATTCCCTTCGAAGACTTGGTTTTAAGCCACTGAAGAATCGATCAACTTTACTTTCAGGTTGGATGATAAAGCCAGATGCATACCTTTAAAGCCTTGTAAAATTCGCTTCGTATATACCAACAGATTCATCATCCTTTTTCATAAGCTCAAGGAAATCCTTCTCCATATTTGTTCAAAGAATACGAGGAAAGTACTTATTGAAAAACAAGTTCTTGAACTCATCCCATTCCATGGATTCAATTTCATCTTGGGGCCTCGTATTCTTAATTAGAGTCCACCATTGATCTGCTTCACCTTCTAAACGGTAAATAGCCAGAATGACTTTTTCATGTTCCGAATAGCGATGTATGGAAAATATCTTTTCAATGGTACTGATCCATTGTTCAGCAACAAGTGGATCATAAGACCCACTAAAAGAAGGTGGATGTTGCCTCATGAAGGACTCAATAGAATATTGTTCCCTTCTCTGCTCATTTGGAAGTCCAGAATGATTCATAGCTTGTGTAAGTATAGAAATAATATTTTTCACTCCATCTCCCATAACATTGGTTTGTTCAGGAGGAAAATCATCGCATTGTCCATTACATTGATCAACACAGTTCCTTCGGGTTCCATCCATCGTCTAAAACCCAAAAAGAATGGTGTGAGTGGAAAAAACAATGCTAGGGAAAACAACATAATAAAGGGGGAGTACCTTCAATATATAACATCTTAGGGTTAATTCTAATATTGTTACCGTAATTCTATTACTATAACCTATACTTATACTTAACCTTACAGACATCCCTAGACATACCTTAGAAATATCTCTAGGGATCTCACTAAATTTTTTGCATCCTAGTTTCCAAAGGATAACTAAACCTTTCCTCTGATACCAACTGCAAAGACCCTGAACTTGACGTACATGGACATTACATTACTTTTGAGGAATACTTAATACATAACAAAAACAAACACACAAGGACCATAATAGTTTAGTGTCTTTGGAAACTCGGATCATAATCTTCTAATCGTGGTGAATGATCTTCAACATCTTCCATAAAGATCTTCCCCTTTTATTTTCTTACCTAAAACCTTTATTTATATCATGGGGAAAAGAAAACATATAAAGGGTGAGATCAAATTCTCAGTAAGGGTAATCATGGAGAAAATAAAACAAACCATATACATTTGAACTTCAAAACATGAACATAAAGTTTACACATCAAAATATTGAGTTGTGAAATAAATCTTGGCAGTACGTAAGGCATAGGTCATAAAGGAACATTAATCATGATAAAATAACATAGGAATAAAACATTTAATTGTGGAAAACCATTAATCACATTATATGATTTCCATAGTAGCCAAGGCATTGCTTCCAAGACCATCTTAGTGGACAAAGTCCCTTTCTAAATCGAGTTCACTCCTTATTTCAGTCCTGTAACACTGAACCGGATTAACTTACCATTCCAGCCATGTCTATATCATGAGATATAAATCTTTACCCAATGAATTGGAGGGAGATATAGGTCACACCCATCTCATAATGAAATCTTTCTTACTTGTGCCACAACATGAACATAAATCATTCATCATTACCCAAAGTATAAAATGGGTTTCATAAACATCATCCCATCATAACATAATCCATACAAAAAAATGGATATCATTTCATCATAAGAAAATTGAAACCATGTAAATCATAGAGAAATTATACTTGAAACATACACATATGAAATAATGTCGCCTTATATGGAAAATGGTTTTGATAAAACACTTGAAATGAATTCTTGAGGAAAATTTCCTTTCTTCTTCAAAATCATTTTCTTTTCACAAAATGCCATGAAATTTTAAAAGAAAAGGATTTTGTTGAAAATATTCATTAAATATTATAGAGTGAGCTTCATGAAAATAAGGCGTTATGAAACCTTAAAAATATGTTCATGCTTTATAAGTTAAAAAAACATTCTTCTAATACTTTTTCCAGAAAAGTCAAAAAGTACCTTGTATGGTAAACAAAAGAAATATTCCTTCCATACGATGTGGTAAAAGAAAAAAAAAGGTACAAATGACTTTAAACATAAATGGAAGAAAATTAAACATTTTATGAAAACATTTGGAGAACATATGGACATGGATAATAAACATAACCCCAGTAAATACTTACGAATAAACAATCTTGGATAAGAATGAGATTTGAATAATTATCCCTTACCTTATGTCCAATTTCTTCTGTATGTGTCTGAGACTCCTATATAGTGGGTTTAAAAATATTATTAACTTGTAAAAGAACCATAATAATATTTATGATATCATATATGATTCACTTACGACTTTATATTATCCGTTCATTTATCAATTCCATGTTAAAGAAGCATTTTGGGTAAAATCGTTTCATTTATCATCCGTGTTTTGACTTGTAATTATTAATATGATTACTTAGATCATGATTACTTAAATCCAGAATATAAAACATGATTTATATATAATATATATTCAGAATATACATATATATAATAGATCTATAAATGGAAATAAATACACCGTTCATGGAGATGGTAGGTCGTACGTACGCATGAACGTTGTTTTTCGTTTCCTTATTGAATTGAATGGAATTAAGTAGATGACATACATATATATATACATAAATCTAGTATCATTATTATTTCATATATTTCATGATTACTTATTATATATACTTTATAATCATTCTTTAATTGTTAACATGGAAAATGAATCTCATCGTGTCGTGGAGACGGTAATCCATACGTACGCACGAGCGATGATATCGTTCCCATATTTATTGAATGGAATTGGAGTGGATGATATAATATCTTAAAATCAGTATGATGTTATAATAATCATATATAGTTATTATTTACACCATTATACCCATCCAAGTAAGGTGGTGGTGGAAAAACTGATTACACCACGGCGTAGAGACGGTATTCTGTATGTACACACGCGCGGTGATTTCGTTTTCTGTAGGGTGGATAGAAGGTGAAATAGGGTTGTTTCATATTTATAATAACATATCAGTATATAAGTAATACTTATGTTATTACTTTATAATGAAATAACTAAATAATTGGAAGTAGAAGAAGAAAGAAACTTGAAAGAGTCAGTAGAAGAGATTACCTCTTCCTCGACGAACCTCCTTTAAACTTCTTCTTAAGGAACTAGAGTTGGTCTTTTGATAAGACCAAAACCTCTATGATATAACTAGAGAGGTTGAGAAGAGGAATTGGCAGGGGTTGGCCAAGATTCAAGGCTCAAAAGGGTGTAAATAGGATAGGGAGGAGGTTCCCTTTTATAAGGGAGGAGAGGGGCACCTTTGGAAAGTGTGAAAATATTATTTTATTATAAACTTATCTTCAGTTTCAAAAGGACCAAAAATCATTAAAGATGAAGATAAGATGACTCATGGTCGAAATAAAATCATCCAATCAGAATTGGACATGTTTTTGATAATATTTTAATCACTATAATCATATTTATTTAAATCATTTATTAATGAGGTAAATACTACATCATTATTGTGTCATAAATAATATAATTTATTTTATGTCTAAAAATTATAAAAAAAACCACCATGTAGGAAATATTTTTAGATTTCCAATGAATATTTATGGTAGAAAAGATAATTTATATAACCCCTTATAAAAATTAATTACTAAAAGATTTTTGTTAATGTCAATTTTGTCTTTACATTAAATTAATTAATCCAAATTGTCATTATCACTACCAAGTGGCTCAATGGGGTCTCAAAATTGGCCCAAGGATGCCCATGTTCAGACACTACTTATAAAATAAGGTTAGGACAAGTTTTAAGGTAATTTTTAATTATTATAATATTCTTTTAATCTTGAATTACCCTATTTTCTTTTAACCGCAGTAAATAAAAGTCAAAAGTTACTATTCACCAAAAATTATTTTCATCTTATTGAACCACATTTTACTTCTTGATAAAAACCATGTATGTTGTATTTTTGAAATTCAATTCACAGAATTGGTAAAATTTCATTTAAATGAAAGAATCCATTTTTTAACTACCACTAAGTGGTTTCACTATTCATCAAAAATTGAAGTTTTTCAGAAAAATACCAAAAATTCAGCCTAAGCTATATTTGATATTCCGAATTCAAAATTGATGTCTATTTTTTCAAATTCAAAACATAGAAGTGTAATTAATTAATTTTAAAAGTAATTCTCATTATCAAAACCAATAGCTTATTTTTAAGAAATAATAACTATCAAAAGATCGACACTTATTTATGTCCAATTTCAAAGTGAAATTAATTCCAATGAACAAAATTGGATTAAATGATAAAATATATTCTAATTACACTTTAAAACCATTTAAAAATATAATCTAACCATATAAATTATTGTGATGAAAAAAGTTGTTTTTAATTAAAATATAGTGTGATTTTACTATTCATTAAAATATGAAAGTTTTCAGGATAATATGAAAAATTTATCCAAAGTAAATTTTTATATCCTGATTCAAAAGAAGAATTTTATTTTGTTAAATTGAACTTATAAACATGTCAAAAACTAGATTTAAAGTTGGTGTTCCATCAAAAGGCGGCAAAACTGCATTTTCTAAAAAATACTTATTTTACCCAAAAAAATTATTTTGTTCTCATACCATGTTCTAGAAAATGTGTAAGATGAATAATAATGTTATAAAATTAAAAATATAGTTAATAATATTCATAACAGCTAGTTCTTAATAATATTATAACCATATATTGTTGTTTAGTGAAACCTGGTATTGTGTACTACACACGTTATCGAGGAAGGTCGTGATTGCGTATAATGCAAGCCAAGAATAGTGTTGTGTATACTTCAAGATAATAAAGTGTTGCATATAGTACAAGATAATATTTGTATAGCGTACAACACAAGACATCAAAGAAATTAAAAAAATAATAATAATAATTTTTCTCATAAAATCTTGGGGTGTTACAATATAGCATCACAAGTGCCTGTGAAATCCATACAAGTAACACGTTATGTTTACATTAGTGAAATTTATGGATAAAATTAATTATTTTTAATTCACATGATGTGTAATTAAATCATCCCACCATTATATCACATAGAATCTCACAATAATTACATGAATAGATGTGTTTAACCTATCATTATTGTGCAAATAGATACTTTTTCATCGGATCACCATCAAAAAATGTTTCCACTGATTCATCACTAATATGCATGATCACATTAATTATGTAAAATGATCCATGTTCACAAGCTCGTTAATAAAAAACTCATCATCATTCTCAATAAAAAAATCATGAGAATAGGGATATTCCCATTTTGAAGAGAAAATAATGATGATGTTATGTCAGAGTCTATCATCACCCATATTATTGAAAAGGATTTACTAATATATAGCAAAATCCATAAATACTTAATTTATATGATATATTTTAGTGTAATTTTGATTCTATAAGGTTATATATTGATGTTTAATACTATCAAAAATGGGTACACAATTTTTAATGGAGTTTAGTGTCTTCTGAAAATACATAATGGGTCACACTGATGTTTTTTTCATCAAAGAAGTTAAATGTTTTATCATGGATTTTTTACTCTCTATGATGTTGAAAGAGAAATATATGTTTTATTATGTTCCATAAAAACTCAAATGCAAATATTTATTTTAGTTCAATAAATGAATGGTAATAGGTTTACACTAATGGTTATTGTTTTCTAGGAATAAATAAAGTGATACACTAATGTTTAGTATAATCCAAGAATATATAATGTTTTGTGCTAGTTTTTTTGTAGAAAATAATAAGGAAAATGTTTATATATGTTTTTTACACAAATCCAAAAGTATAAAAGTTTTTATGAGAATTTTGGGTAATATGTGAATGTTATGTTATTATAAAGTGGTTAAATATATCATTTTTTGGGATTGAGCTTCTAAAATATCTCATATGTATCCATAGTGGGTGAATAAAAAATTTTATAGATTTGAATCATAGTTGAAAATAATGGGACTAAGAATGCATTACTTTATATTTATGTTTAATTTATTTATTTATAGTATTAGTAACATAATAATTTTTGTTCTTATACAGGTGGATTTTTTTACTCTAGGTGGGGTGGTTTGTTTGAAGTTGATCGTGCTCATGAGATATTGGAATGAAAATGTTCATTTTTGATAGAAGAGGAAACCCAATGATACCTAAAACATGAAGAGTTGGAGGAATCATGAGGTCACATCACTCCACATAGAGAGAAGGTATGGTGATGTGGTTCTCTATAATCCTCTATAAATATCTTCATCTCTATCAGGTTCCAGAATATTCTATATTTCTCTAAAGTATTGAGAAACACCTCCGTGGGGAAGGCTAAGTACCAGGATAATGAGGTTTCCTCTTCCATATTAATGGAACATGTTCTCTCTATCTTTATTTTTTAATATAGTTTAAATCAAAAAATATATCACATACTCAATCATCCTCACCTCAATCTGATACACAGTTTTCTCGATATGATTTGACATGTATGTTTTTAGTTTACAATTTATATTTTAGTTCAAAACATACATCACACACTCAAAACTGAGAAAACACATTAATATTATTTTTATACTTTAGGAAAAAAATCCATAAGTCATTTGTTACATGTAGGAATCAATCGTACCACAATTTGATGCACGGTGTGTTCAATATGACTCCAAGTGTGTCTTTTTATTTAAAATTGACATTAATTTTACTCAAATTGTCTGTTATCAGGTTAACATTGATATTTTAGTTAAAAAAGTGTCACTAAATTAATACTAAGAAAATAAACTTGGATTGTCCTAATAATTCATGAAAAATATTCAAATAAAAATTTGATGTGTAGGTTTCAGTCTCACCTCAAGACACTACATGATGTGACTAGTATGACTCAAAGTGCATGTTTCTAGTTTAAAATAACATTTTAGTAAAACGGATTGGCATAATAATGACTAAAATAACATTCTTATTGTTTTTATACTTTAGGAAAATTTTCCACAAGTTATTTGAGATGTTAAGGAATCAACCTAACCTAAATAAGACACACAGTATGACTAGTATGACTCCAAGTGTGTCGTTTTATTTAAAATTGACATTATTTTTATTAAAAAAGACAATTGACATACTCAAAATCAAGAAAAAAACATTTTTTATTCTTTTGATACTTTATAAAAACAATCCATAGGTCATTTTTTATGTTTATGGCTCATCTTCACCTCAATCGGATACACGATGTTCCTGGTAGGACTCAAAGTGTGTGTTATCAATTTAAAATTGATATTTTAGTTCAAAAAGTGACAGTCACTAAAAATTGAACAAACATGCCCATATTTCCTTTATAATTTATAGAAAATATTAATATGTGATTTTATATGTTTAGGAATCAGTCTCACTTCAAAATGACCCATGATGTGACCGATATGACTCAAAGTTCATTTTTACAATTTAAAATGACATTTTAGTAAAAAAGAAGAGTGACATACTCAAAATAAAGTAAAGAAATTCAGATTATTTTTATAATTTAGTAAAATGATCCATAATTCATTTTAAATATTTAGGAATCATATGAACCTCAATCTGATGCACAGTGTGACTGGTATGAATCCAAGTGTGTCTTTTTATTTAAAATTGACATTAATTTTAGTAAAAGGGACAAATGAAAAACTCAAAATTGAGAAAATTAATTCTTATTATTGTGTTACTTTATGAAAAAAACCTTTAATTCATTTTTTATGTGTAGAAATTATGCACACCTCAATCTAATATATGATGTATCTGGTATGACTCAAATTATTTGTTATTAGTATAAAATTGACATTTTAGTTCAAAAAGTGGCATTGCATGAAAATTAAGAAAATGCACTTGGATTGTCTTGATAAATTATAAAGATGATTTATAGGTTTTTTTTATGTGGGGGAATAAATTTCATTTCAAACCAATATATGATGTTACCGATATGACTCAAAGTATGTGTTTCTAGTTTGAAATGACATTATAGTAAAAAAGACAAGTGACATACTCAAAATCAATAAAATTCATTCATATTATTTTGATACTTTATAAAAATAATTCATAATTCATTTTTGATGTGTAGGAATCATCCTAACATAAATATAATGTATGTTTTGATCGGTATGACTCCAAGTACGTATTTTTATTTAAAATTAACATTAATTTTATTAAAAAAAGACAAGTGACATACTCAAAACTGATATAATGCATTGAGATTATTTTTATACTTTATAAAAATGATCCATAAATCATTTTTGATATCTAGGAATCATCCTCACTACAATCATACATACGGTGTGACCATTATGACTCCAAGTGTGTCTTTTTATTTAAAAATTACATTAATTTTAGTAAAAATGACAAATAACATACTAAAAACTGAGAAAATGAATTCAAATTATTTTGATACTTTAGGAAAATTATACATAATTATTTTTAGATGTGTAGGAATAGTTAAACCTCATTCTGATACATTATATACCCGATATGACTCAAAGTTTCTGTTATCAGTTTAAAATCGACATTTTAGTTCAAAAGTGTTACTCACTAAAAACCAATAAAACGCACTTGGATTGTCTTGATAAATTAGAAAAATTATTCATAAGTGTTTTTTGACATTTAGGAATCAATTTCACATCAAAAAAATACACGATGTATCTATTATGACTCAAAGTGCCTGTTTCCAATTTAAAATGAAATTTTAGTAAAAAAACATAAGATACATACTCAAAACCAATAAAATGAATTTGGATTGTTTTTATAATTTATAAAAAACATACATAAGTAATATTAGATGTGTAGGAATTATCTTAACCTCAATCTGATGCACAGTGTGACCTATATGACTCCAAGTATGTGTTTTTATTTAAAATTGACATTAATTTTAGTAAACAATACAAGTGACATACTCAAAAATGAGAAAACACATTCAAATCATTTCTATACTTTAGTAAAATTATTCATAATTTATTTTTAATGTGAAGGAATCATCCTCACCCCAATATGATACATGATGTGCCCGGTATGACTCAAATTGCCTGTTATTAGTTTCAAATTAAAATTTTAGTTTAAATATTGCCACTCATTGAAAACTGAGAAAACACCCTTGGAATGTCTTGATAATTTTGAACAATGATTCATAATTCATTTTTGATCTGTATGAATCAATATCATTTCAAATTAATATATGATGTGATTGTTATGACTCAAAGTATGTGATTCCAGTTTAAAATGACATTTTTGTAAAAAACGCAAGTGATATTCTCAAAATTGAGAAAACACATTCAGATTGTTTTGATACTTTAAGAAAATGATCCATATTCTTTTGGGATGTGTAAGAATAATCTAAACATCAATATGATGCATGGTAAGACTGGTATGACTCCAGGTGCATGTTTTCAATTTATAAGTTTCATTTTAGTTTAAAATGTGCATCACATCTCCAAATCCAAGAAAAGGATCCTAGATCATTTTCTCATCATTCTATTTACTATTACATAATTAATTTCCTTATTAATTTTATCTTATACTTATTAAGTTAATTTTTATAGATAAAATTCTTTAATAGGAATAAGAAATGGTGTCACATGCAATAATCGACCGCAAATCAATCTAATACACAGTGTTTCTCGTATGACTCAAAATTTAGTTTAAAATTAAAACTTTCTATTTAATTTATTTCTTTATTGTATTAATAACATAATAATTTTTTTCTTATATCTTTGCATTATTTTTTTAGAGTTGGTGTGGGTTGTTTGGAAATAACATGAGTGGGGGTTAGGGGCCAATGATAAAGGATGTAAAGACCCATATTTTTCCATGTAATTTTTTTTATTATATGGAATTATTACGAGTCTGCGAAAATTAACGTCGCATGATTCCGAGGCTCGGTCTACCTAGAATAAATTTCTGAACTTTTTTTAGGTACGTTCACTAAATGCACAAGCGGCATTTTGTAACTTTTGAACTGGTGCTCGGAATTGAAATTTGAGGACACCGTTGAACTCGCAGCACCGACATTCTCTTACCTCGACTATAGTAGGTTGAGGGTGGAAGTTAGTTTTTCGAATTTTAATGGGAGAGTTAAAAGAAAAATAATAAAATAAAACAATAGCTTTTATTTTGTTTCTTGAAACCTCTCATTTGAATTTTGGTGGTGAGTACCACCCGAAATCCTCTTTTAATGGGAGGTAACTCTTGGAATTCCCCCAATTGATGTGCCAACATTAATTAATAAACATAACTTAATTAATTTGGATCCTCACCACTCGTGGGAGAAGATCATTGGAAAATAAGGGATTTTGGGAGATCCTTGGAGAACTTGGAAGAACATCCTCCAACGAGGAACTTCCTTCAATGAAGAACATCCTCTGGATCAAGAACGAGGGATGGATGCTTGAGCTTGGATTGGAAGCGTATTGCGGGAGCAACGAACATCGGTGCCACCATCAACATCTTCATCCTCTTTCTCACACAGTCTCCAACGAACGATTGAGGTAGAGATTTTTTTCCATGGGTTCTTAGTTAATTTACATTGAATATTTCTCCTTGAGTCGCGTGCTATCGGTCTAATGCAGAGGGTATGGGCCAAACGAACATGGCTCAATCCCTCCGTAACTTCATTATTGACGTGTTCTTTATGGGGGGATCGACGGGTTGAGCGGAGCCCAACCACATCACCGACAACCAACGTCGACAGGGCACAAGGCAGCGGCCGGCACACCGCCCTACCACGATAGTGGCGGCGACGCAACCGTGCTGTCAGAGGAGGTCGCGGCCCATCGTCCGCGGCGGTGGAGGATGGTAGTTGGCACGCCGTTCGGCCGCATGGGATCCGAGGAAGCGTACGTCCGTGCCACCGGAGATATAGGTTAGGCTGCTTAGTCTCAACGATGCACCCGGAGGGCGGCCGACACCAGGCTGACCGTAGGAGGATAGCGGCATCATCTAGTCACTGGGAGGTGAGCCGATCAAAACCTCAGTCGGCCACGTCACGCTGAGCAGGACCGCTCCGGCAGATCCCTCATGCCAACCTGATGGCGTGCCAACCGAACAGTCCATTAGACCTTTCAGAGTACCGACGGCCACCTTCCCCTGGGTAGTAGCTAGGTCAGGCCCCACCATGGCAGACCGCACCCATTCAGGTGGACCATACCTAGTCGGGTAGACCGCACCTAGCCGGGTGGACCGTACCCAGCCGGGTGAACCACACCCAACCGAGCGGGCCACACCGAGCGGGCCACCCCCAGCGGGCCGGGTCATGCCCAGCTGGCTAGGCCGCCCCCTTTCTGAGTTGGGCCCACTTCGGCCCAGCCCATCCGGGCTCGACCTGGACCGGGTCGGGTCGACCCAAACTTGGTTGGCCCAGACCGGGTCGGTCTGACTAAGTCGGACCAGACCCGGGCCCATCTGGACTCAGATACGCCTTTTTGGACATATCTTGAGAACAGGGAATCGTTTGACGAAATATTTGTAGCATTGGTATACTTGGATCGAGATGGACCTTTTGGTATAATCAACTTGAGTTTTGGATAATGTTGGAGTATGGCTGGGTTAGATCGAACCTGAATCCAACCGGGCCCTCGAAATAGAAACGCTAATAACTTACAGACCGGGCATTCGATTGACGCGCTGTCTATCACATTGGGTCCCTTATGACATGACGGACCTTCGTGATACTTATTCGTGGGACTTTGTGGGAGTTGAAGTATCAAATGATGGATTGAGGAGCAGATCCTCTCGAAATCAAGCGTGCTTAGTGTGGGAACCATGTGGTTGGTTGTACTTAAAGAGTCTTCAGATCCTGTGTAGGTCATCTCTGATCTTGTGTTGGTCAGTGCTCATTGATTCTGTGTGGGTCAACGCATACCGATCCTATGTGGGTCATCTCTAGATCCTGTGTGGGTCATCTTCAGATCCTATGGGGGTTATCTTTGATCCTTTTTGGGTCAATAGCAGAGCTTCTCGATGAAGTAATATGATCTAGAAAAATAGATAATAATCTATACTTCCGTACTTAAGTTATACCTTGTGTGAGATGAGTCTTTACCTTTGTGGTACACTTCTGTGTGGTTAATCCTTTGTGGTATCCTTCTGTGTGGTGTTACCTTTGTGGTACTTACCTTCGTGGTGATACCAATGTGGTATTCTACTGTGTGGTGTTACCTTTGTGTTACTTAACTGTGTGGTGTTACCTTTGGGGTATACCTTCAACAGTGGAACAATTGAGATCTTGGCTAAAGAGTTGGGCCTTGTGTTTCCTCATGAATGAAATGGGTATACTTGATAACTTAGGTATATGTATGGTCATATACCTAAGTAGGTTTGACTTCTGTTTCGTACTTTGGGATTACGGTTTTTATTTGTGGTTTATCCTTGATGAATTATGAGAGACCTTAGGGGGTCTCAGGGTCCCTACTGAGTATCGTTATACTCACCCCTACACGGGCTACACTCGCACCATGTTGTGTCTTGTGCAGATGACGGACAGTGCTGATTGAGGTCGAGGGTACCAGGACTGGAGGCTGCTTAGAGGTGGACCTTAGACAAGGCGTACCACAGAGATGACCATTCGAGAGTTGTACCTACCCTTCAGGTAGGATCCTTGGCAGGTGTTCACAGGAGCTATTTTCAGTTTTGCTTGTACTTTCCAGTTGTGCTTTTATTCAGTCCCCCTTTACCTATTGTACTCACTCTTCTTACTATATAGTTTACTTTGTTCTTGTATCTTGCTATGTGCTTGGTTGTGAGAGTTTGCAGGTTAAAAATCCAATCCCTTCTCAGTTTTAGGGATATTCCTTTCTGGTGCTAGTCTCCAGCCCCTAGCCTATGGAAAACTGGCTTGGGGTAGTCACGGAATGGGCCCTAGGGGATGGGTCGTGACAAATTGGTATTATAGGAGTGAGTTCTACCAGAGAACTTGGACTCTGGTATTTTTATTTGGAAAAGGTGTTAAGTGTGACGAGTGTGGTCTTCAATTTGGGGAATCCAGTGTTGGTGCGGCGGTCGATGTATCCATACACCATGACCCTAAATTCTGATTTCCGACTCAGTGCACGAAAAAACTAATTGCGTGTGTGTTTTTGAAAATTTTTCTTTGTGATCTCTTTGAGTCAGCTCACCAGGTATAACTTATAGACCCCGGCGCACCTATTTATTTTCAGGATGCCTCCACAAACACATCCATCCAGGGTTCCAGAAAGAGTACACGATGACAGCCCACTGAGCGACGATGCTTCAGTGCAGGGCCCCCTTTCGGTAGTTGTACCATCGGGTGGTGAACCAATAGCACCACTTCCCATTGTGTAGCCAATTCCACCAGCCCCAACAGTAGAGGGTGAACGCCGCTTAAGTGCGTTGCACGAGTTCCAGTGCCAGAGGCCACTGAGGTTCTGATGCGAGATGGATCCACAGGCAGTTGAGGACTAGCTGGAGGTCGTGGTTAGAGTTTTTCAACTTGTATAGACACCAACTGATCTCATGGTGATCCTTACCTCCAGTATTCTTTAGGAAGCTACGGGTAGATGGTGGAACTTAATTCTCCAGGTTCACAATGAGGTCACTATCATCTAGGCGGACTTCAAGAGCCTTTTCAGGGCAGAGTTCGTATCAGCAACCTTATTCTCTATGTGTATACAGGAGCTTCTCCACTTACAGTAGGGCAGCATGATTGTGGCTCAGTATTCAGTGTGGTTCACCGACCTCTCGCGCTACTCCACTAACATGGTGTGAGATCCTTTCTTTAGGGCTTGAGCCTTCGAGCAGGGACTCAGATGGGAGATTAGATCTTCGATGATTTCTCTCAGTATCCCGATGTAGGTGGGGGGTTAGAACGATCACTCTTAGTGGAGAACTACTTTACAGAGCAGTCACTAGAAGCGAGACCCACCACCGAACGTCACGTTGCAGAATCATCCATAGCTAGAAGCAGACTGATGACGTAGAGGTCCAATAGGACTAGACTTACAGGTGGATGATCGTAGGATATAGGGTCGGTTGGGCGGGTTTCTCAAGACAGAGCAGGACAGGTGAGGAGGAGGAAGTGTTACTCATGCAGCGGGTAGGGTCACATGGCTCGCGACTACCCAACCCACTGTACATACGACCAACAGACAATCGAAGGACCGCCTGGTCAGAGGCGAAGATTCGATCGAGGAGGTATGTAGGTAGCAGGTAGATGTGGCAGAGGAGCTGGTCATGCAGCAGGCGGTGGGCGGCGATTCGAGGTTCTTCCAGCACCACCTCCAGGTGGTCCACCCCAACCATAGGGAGCAGGTGGACAGGGATGAGCTCAGATCTAGATAGATGAGGCCTACGACCATGAAACTCTAGAGATGATATGAGGTATGATCTTTGTATACTCCACCTTAGTTGCAGTACTTTTAGAAACATGTGTCAGTCACTCTTTTATTTCCACAGTCCTAATTCGGAGCTCAGAGATTAAGGTGGAGCCATTGGCTCAATAATTACGGCTAGATACTTCTACTATAGTGGATTTGATGATTACACACTGGTTCTGGTATTGTGAGATTACTCTAGGAGGTGATATCTTCGGCTGGGATCTTCTAGTAGCGGCATCGAGGCCTTACGACTTCATCTTGGGTATGGATTGGTTATCTACAGTCCATGCTCAGATCAACTGTATTAGACACAAAGTGTGGTGTGTCCGTGAGGATGGGACCAGGTTTTCATTCACCAGTGATAAGGGAACCTTTTCAACACATAATGGACTTACCCGGAGGAGTTTGTAGCTGATCAAACATCAGTTGGCTAGCCTTACCCTCGGAACTATTGATGTTGAGAGTCTGAGTTATCCTATAGTGGTGGACCAGTAATCTAATGTTTTCCCTAATGATGTTCTAGGTCTACCTCCTCACAAAGAGGTGGACTTTTATATCAACTTGTACCCCGAGAAGACACCGATATCTACAGCAGCATATCGGATGGCTCTCACGGAGATTCAAGAGATACAAGTACATCTGGAGGACTTGTAGAGCAAGGGGTTTATTAGGCCCAGTGTTTCTCCTTGGGCATCCCTTATTTTTTTCGCCAAGAAGGAAGATGGGAGTTTGAGACTCTATGTGGACTATCGGCACCTGAACCAGGTGACCACAAAGAACAAGTACCCACTACTAAGGATTGATGATCTTTTAGAACATCTGAAGGGAGCATGGTGGTTTTCGAAGATAGACCTCAGATCGGCTATCACCAGCTCAGGGTATGGGATGAGGAGGTGCAGGAGACGACCTACAGATGTCGATATGGCCACTAAGAGTTCTTGGTTATGTCATTCGGTGTGACCAACACCCCAGAAGTGTTCATGGGACTCATTAATAGGATCTTCCAGCCATACCTCAATCGCTTTATGGTAGTCTTCATCGACGACATCCTGATATACTCAGCTAAAAAGGAGGAGCACACCTATCATCTACAGATAGTTCTGGACACACTCCGAGAGCACCATTGTAGAGACCCAAAGCTTGACGTACATAGGCATTACATTAATTTTGAGGAATATCTAATAGATAACAAAAACAGACACCAAAGGACCGTAATATTTTAGTGTCTTTGGAAACTCGGAATATAATCTTCTAATCTTGGTGAAAGATCTTCAACATCTCCCATAGAGATCTTTCTTTTTTTTCTTACCTAAAACCTTTCTTTATATCCTGGGGAAAAGAAAACATATAAAGGGTGAGATCAAATGCTAAATAAGGGTAATCATGGAGAAAATAAAACAAACCATATACATTTTAACTTCAAAACATGAACATAATATTTAAACATCAAAATCTTGAGCAATGACATGAAATATGGTAGTACGTAGGGAATAGATCATAATGGATCATCATTCATGATAAAATAGCATGGGAATAAAACATGTAATTGTGGACAACCATTAATAACATGATATGATTTCCATAATACCCAAGGCATTGCTTCCATACCATCTTAGTGGACAAAGTCCCTTTCTGAATGGAGTTCACTCCTCATTCCAGTCTTGTAACACTGAACTGGATTAACTTACCGTTCCAGCCATGTCTATCTCATGAGATATAAATATTTACCCAATGCATTATAGGGAGATATAGGTCCCACTCATCTCATATTTAAATCATTCTTACTTGTGACACAAAACAATCATACATCATTCATCATAACCCAAAGAATAAAATGGGTTTCATAAACATCATCCCATCATAACGTAGTCCATATAAAACATATGGATATCATTTCTTCACAAGAAGAATAAAACCATGTAAATAATAGATACATTATACTTGAAACATAATCATACTAAATAATTTCATCTTAGATGGAAAATAGTTTTGATAAAACACTTGAAATGAATTCTTGAGGAAAATATCCTTTCTTTTTCAAAATCATTTTCTTTTCACAAAATTCCATGCAATTTTAAAAGAAAGTGATTTTGTTGAAAATAATCATGAAATATTGTGGAGTAATCTTCATGAAAATAAGGATTTATGAAACCTTAAAAAAATCCATTCATACCGTATAAGTTAAAAAAACATTCTCCTCATACTTTTCCCAAAAAAGTCAAAAAGTTCCTCGTATGGTAAACAAAAGAAAGATTCCTTCCATAACACAATGTAAAAGTAAAAGAGGGGTAAACATGACTTTAAAAATACATGGAATAATATTAAACATTTTACAAAAAACATTTTTATGGGCATGGATGAAAAATATAACCCCAGTAAATACTTACATATAAGCAATCTCAGATAAAAATGAGATTTCAAAATTATCCCTTACCTTATGTCTGATATGCTTCGTATGTATCTGAACCTCCTATATAATAATTTAAATAATTTCATTGACTTATTAAAGAATCATATTAATTGTTATGATATCATATATGGATCACTTATGACTTTATATTACCCATTCTTTTGTAAATTCCATGTTAAAGCAGCGTTTTGGGTAAAATCGTTTCATTTATCGTACGTGTTTCGATTTTTTGTTCTTGATATTGTTACTTATATCATAATTTAATTAATTCCAAAATGTAAAACATGATTTATATATAATATATATTCATCATATAAATATATATGATAGATAGAAATACACCGTTCATGGAGACGGTAGACCGTACGTACGCATGAACGTTGTTTTTGTTTCCTTATTGAATTGAGTGGAATTAAGTAAATGAAACATATATGTAAATAAATAAAGTATCATTATTATGTAATATCATTCATTATTATTTATTATATATACACTTTATAATCATACTTTAATGGTTAATCATGGAAAATTAATCTCATCGCGTTCGTGGAGACGGTAGTCCGTACGTACGCACGAGCGATGATATCATTCCCATAATTATTTAATAGAATTGGAGTGAATTATATAATATATCAGAATCATTATGATGTTATAATAACCATATATAGTTATTCTTTACACCATTATACCCATCCAATTAAGGTGGTGGTGGAAAAACTAATTACACCACGGCGTGGAGACGGTATTCCGTACGTACGCACGCGCGGTGATTTTGTTTTCCGTGGGATGGATAGAAGGTGAAATGGGGTTGTTTCATATTTATAATATCATATCAGTATATTATTGATACTTATTTTATTACTTTACAATGAAACTACTAAAGAATAGGAGTCAGTTCTACCAGAGAACTTGGACTCTGGAATTTTTATTCGGAAAAGGTGTTAAGTGTGACGAGTGTGGTCTTCAATTTGGGGAATCCAGTGTTGGTGAGGTGGTCGATGTATCCATAAACCATGACCCTAAATTCTGATTTCCGACTCAGTGCATGAAAAAACTAATTGCGTGTGTGTTTTTGAAAAATTTTCTTTGTGATCTCTTTGAGTCAGCTCACCAGGTATAACTTATAGACCTCGGCGCACCTATTTATTTTCAGGATGCCTCCACAAAGACATCCAGCCAGGGTTCTAGATGGAGTACACGATGACAGCCCACTGAGCGATGATGCTTCAGTGCAGGGCCCCCTTTTGGTAGTTGTACCATCGGGTGGTGTACCAATAGCACCACTGCCCGTTGTGTAGCCAATGCCACCAGCCCCAACAGCAGAGGTTGCATGCCGCTTAAGTGTGTTGCATGAGTTCCAGCGCTAGAGGCCACTGAGGTTCTGAAGCGAGATGGATCCATAGGCAGTTGAGGACTAGCTGGAGGCCATGGTTATAGTTTTTCAACTTGTATAGACACCAACTGATCTCATGGTGATCCTTGCCTCTAGTATTCTTTAGGCATCTACAGGTAGATGGTGGAGATTAATTCTCCAAGTTCACAATGAGGTCACTATCATCTAGGCGGACTTCAAGATCCTTTTCAGGGCAGAGTTCGTATCATCAACCTTATTCTCTATGCGTATACAGGAGCTTCTCCACTTACAGTAGGGCAGCATGACTGTGGCTCAGTATTCAGTGTGGTTCACCGACCTCTCGCGCTACTCCACTAACATGGTGTGAGACCCTTTCTTTAGGGCTTGAGCCTTCAAGCAGGGGCTCAGATGGGAGATTAGAGCTTCGATGATTTCTCTCAGTATCCCGATGTAGGCGGGGGTTTTAGAACGATCACTCTTAGTGGAGAACTACTTTACTGAGAAGTCACTAGAAGTGAGACCCACCACCGAACGTCACGTTGCAGAGTCATCCATAGCTAGAATCAGGCTGATGACGTATAGGTCCAAGAGGACTAGACCTACAGGTGGATGATCGTAGGATATAGGGTCGGTTGGGTGGGTTTCTCAAGAAAGAGCAGGACAGGTGAGGAGGAGGAAGTGTTACTCATGCAGTGGGTAGGGTCACATGGCTTGCGACTGCCCAACCCACTGTACAGACGACCAAAATACAATCGAAGGACCGCCTGGGTAGAGGAGAAGATTCGATCGAGGAGGTATGTAGGCAGTAGGTAGATGTGGCAGAGGAGCTGGCCATGCAGCAGGCGGTGGGCGGCGATTCGAGGTTCTGCCAGCACCACCTCCAGGTGGTCCACCCCAACCACAGGGAGCAGGTGGACAGGGACGAGCTCAGCTCTAGAAAGCTGAGGCCTACGACCACGACACTCTAGAGATGATATGAGGTACGATATTTGTATACTCCACATTAGTTTCAGTACTTTTAGAAACAGGTGTCAGTCACTCTTTTATTTCCACAGTCCTAATTCGGAGCTCATAGATTACGGTGGAGCCATTGGCTCAATAATTATGGCTAGATACTTCTACTGGAGTGGATTTTATGATTACACACTGGTTCTGGTAGTGTGAGATTACTCTAGGAGGTGATATCTTCGGCTGGGATCTTCTAGTAGCGGCATCGAGGCCTTACGACTTCATCTTGGGTATGGATTGGTTATCTACAGTCCATGCTCAGATCGACTGTATTAGGCACAAAGTGTGGTGTGTCCATGAGGATGGGACCAGGTTTTCATTCACCGGTGATAAGGGAACCTTTTCAGCACATAATGGACTTACCCGGAGGAGTTTGTAGCTGATCAAACATCAATTGGCTAGCCTTACCCTTGGAACTATTGATGTTGAGAGTCTGATTTATCCTGTAGTGGTGGACCAATAATATAATGTTTTCCCTAATGATGTTCTAGGTCTACCTCCTCACAAAGAGGTGGACTTTTATATCGACTTGTACCCCGGGAAGACACCGATATCTACAGCAGCATATCGGATGGCTCTCACGGAGCTTCAAGAGATACAAGTACAGCTGGAGGACTTATAGATAAAGTGGTTTATTAGGCCCAGTGTTTCTCCTTGGGCATCCCTGATTTTGTTCGCCTAGAATGCAGATGGGAGTTTGAGACTCTATGTGGACTATCGGCACCTGAACCAGGTGACCACAAAGAACAAGTACCCACTACTAAGGATTGATGATCTTTTAGACCAGCTGAAGGGAGCATGGTGGTTTTTGAAGATAGACCTCAGATCAGGCTATCACCAGCTCAGGGTATGGGATGAGGAGGTGCAGAAGACGACCTACAGATGTCGGTATGGCCACTACGAGTTCTTGGTTATGCCATTCAGTGTGACCAGCACCCCAGAAGTGTTCATGGGACTCATTAATAGGATCTTCTAGCCATACCTCAATCGCTTTATGGTAGTCTTCATCGACGACATCCTGATATACTCAGCTAAAAATGATAAGCACACATATCATCTACAGATAGTTCTGGACACACTCCGAGAGCACCATTGTAGAGACCCAAAGCTTGACGTACATAGTCATTACATTAATTTTGAGGATTATCTAATAGATAACAAAAACAGACACCAAAGGATCGTAATAGTTTAGTGTCTTTGGAAACTCGGAATATAATCTTCTAATCTTGGTGAAAGATCTTCAACATCTCCCATAGAGATCTTCCTTTTTTTTCTTACCTAAAACCTTTATTTATATCCTGGGGAAAAGAAAACATATAAAGGGTGAGCTCAAATGCTCAATAAGGGTAATCATGGAGAAAATAAAACAAACCATATACATTTTAACTTCAAAACATGAACATAATATTTAAACATCAAAATCTTGATCAATAACATAAAACATGGTAGTACGTAGGGCATAGATCATAATGGATCATCATTCATGATAAAATAGCAAGGGAATAAAATATGTAATTGTGGACAACCATTAATCACATGATATGATTTTCATAATAGCCAAGGCATTGCTTCCAAGACCATCTTAGTGGACAAAGTCCTTTTCTGAATCGAGTTCACTCCTCATTCCAGTCTTGTAACACTGAACCGGATTAACTTAACGTTCCAGCCATGTCTATCTCATGAGATATAAATATTTACCCAATGCATTAGAGGGAGATATAGGTCCCACCCATCTCATATTTAAATAATTCTTACTTGTTCCAGAAAACAATCATATATCATTCATCATAACCCAAAGAATAAAATGGGTTTCATAAAGATCATCCCATCATAACGTAGTCTATATAAAACATATGGATATCATTTCTTCACAAGAAGAATAAAACCATGTAAATAATAGATACATTATACTTGAAACATAATCATACTAAATAATGTCATCTTATATGGAAAATATTTTTGATAAAACACTTGAAATGAATTCTTGAGGAAAATATCATTTCTTTTTCAAAATCATTTTCTTTTCACAAAATTCCATGCAATTTTAAAAGAAAGGGATTTTGTTGAAAATAATCATGAAATATTGTGGAGTAATATTCATGAAAATAAGGATTTATGAAACCTTAAAAAAATCCATTCATACCGTATAAGTTAAAAAAACATTCTCCTCATACTTTTCCTGAAAAAGTCAAAAAGTTCCTCGTATGGTAAACAAAAGAAAGATTCCTTCCATAACACAATGTAAAAGTAAAAGAGGGGTAAAAATTACTTTAAACATACATGGAATAATATTAAACACTTTATAAAAAACATTTTTATGGGCATGGATGAAAAATATAACCCCAGTAAATACTTACATATAAGCAATCTCAGATAAAAATGAGATTGCAAAATTATCCCTTGCCTTATGTCTGATATGCTTCGTATGTATCTGAACCTCATATATAATAATTTAAATAATTTCATTGACTTATTATAGAATGATATTAATTGTTATGATATCATATATGGTTCACTTATGGCTTTATATTACCCGTTCTTTTGTAATTTACATGTTAAAGCAACGTTTTGGGTAAAATCGTTTCATTTATCGTACGTGTTTCAATTTTTTGTTCTTGATATTGTTACTTATATCATAATTTAATTAATTAAATAATGTAAAACATGATTTATATATAATATATATTCATCATATAAATATATATGATAGATCGAAATACACCGTTCATGGAGACGGTAGACCGTACATACGCATGAACGTTGTTTTCGTTTCCTTATTGAATTGAATGGAATTAAGTAAATGAAACATATATTTAAATAAATCAAGTATCATTATTATGTAATATAATTCATTATTATTTATTATATATACACTTTATAATCATACTTTAATGTTTAATCATGTAAAATGAATCTCATCGCGTTCGTGGAGACGGTAGTCCGTACGTACGCACGAGCGATGATATCATTCCCATAATTATTTAATAGAATTGGAGTGAATGATATAATATATCAGAATCAGTATGATGTTATAATAACCATATATAGTTATTCTTTACACCATTATACCCATCCAAGTAAGGTGGTGGTGGAAAAACTAATTACACCACGGCGTGGAGACGGTATTCCGTACGTACGCACGCGCGGTGATTTTGTTTTCCATAGGATGGATAGAAGGTGAAATGGGGTTGTTTAATATTTATAATATCATATCAGTATATTATTGATACTTATTTTATTACTTTACAATGAAACTACTAAATAATAGGAAGTTGAAGAAGAAATAAACTTGAAAGAATCGGTAGAAGAGATTACCTCTTCTTCGACGCACTTCTTGTAAGATTCCTCTTAAGGCACTAGAGTTGGTCTTTTGAGGAGACTAGAAGCTCTATAATGTTTCTAGGGAAGTTGAGAAGGGAAATTGGAAGGGTTTAGCTGAGGTTTACGGCTCAAAGTTTTGTAAATAGGAGAGGTAGGAGGTTCCCTTTTATAAGGGAGAAGAGGGGCACCTTTGGAAAGTGCGAAAATATTATTTTATTATAAACTTATCTTCGGTTTAAAAAGGTCAAAAAATCATTAAAGATAAATATAAGATGACTCATGGTCGAAATAAAATCATCCAATCATAATTGGACATGTTTTGGATAATATTTTAATCATTATAATCTTATTTATTTAAATCATTTATTAATGAGGTAAATACTGCATCATTATTGTGTCATAAATAATTTAATTTGTTTGATGTCTAAAAATTATAAAAAAAATACCATCATGTATTAAATACTTTTATCTTTCCAATGAATATTTATAGTTGAAAATATAATTTATATAACCCCTTATAAAAAATTAATTACTAAAATATTTTAGTTAATGTCAATTTTGACTTTACATTAAATTAATTAATACAAATTGTCATTATCACTACCAAGTGGCTCAATGGGGTCCCAAAATCAACCCAAGGATTCCCATGGTCGGAAACTACTCATAAAATAAGGTTAGGACAAGTGTTAAGGTAATTTTAAGTTATTATAATATTCTTTTAACCTTAAATTACCCCATTTACCTTTAACTGCAGTAAATAAAAGTCAAATGTTACTATTCACCCAAAATTATTTTCATCTTATTGAACCACATTTTACTTCTTGATAACAACCATGTATTTTGGATTTTTGAAATTCAATTCACAGAAGTGGTAAAATTTCATTTAATTGAAAGAGTATGTTTTTTAACTACCACTAAGTGGTTTCACTATTCATCAAAAATTGAAGTTTTTCAGAAAAATACCAAAAATTAAGCCTAAGATAAATTTGATATTCAGAATTCAAAAATCATGTCTATTTTTCCAAATTCAAAACATAGAAGTGTCATTAATTAATTTTAAAAGTAATTCCCGTTATCAAAACAAATAGCGTGTTTTTTAAGAAACAATAACTATCAAAAGATCGACACTTTTTTATGTCCAATTTCAAAGTGAAATTAATTCCAATGACCAACATTGGATTAAATGGTAAAAATATATTTTAATTACACTTTAAAACCAATTAAAAAGATAATCTAACCATATAAATTATTACGATGAAAAAAAGTTATTTTTAATTAAAATATAGCGTGTTTTTACTATTCATTAAAATATGAAAGTTATCAGAATAATATGAAAAATTTGTCCAAATTAAATTTTTATATCTTGATTCCAATATAGTATTTTATTTTGTCAAATTGAACTTATAAATATGTCAAAAACTACATTTAAAGTGGGTGCACCATCAAAAGCGGCAAAACTGTAATTTTTGAAAAATACATATTTTACCCGAAAAAATTTATTTTGTTCTCATACCATGTTCTATTAAATTTATAAGATGAATTATAATGTTATAAAATTAAAAATGTAGATACTACTATTCATAATAGCTAGTTCATAATAATATTATAACAATATCTCGTCGTTTAGTGAAACACAGTATTGCGTACAACACACGCTATCGAGGAATGTCGCGATTGCGTGTAATGCAAGCCAAGTCAGGGTGGCGTGTAGTGCAAGAATCCTTTGTTGTTGCATATAAAAAAATACAACCATATTTCATTTATACGTTGAATATATATATATACACACACTCAATGTTGCGTAGAATAAAAACTATCAAACAAAATTGAAATTGTGTGTAACACGATCCAAGAATAGTGTTGCGTATACTGCAAGCTAATACGGTGTTGTGTATAGCGCAAGATAATCTTGGTGTAGCGTACAACAGAAGATATGAAAGAAATTAAAAATAATATATCTTATAAAATCTCGGGGTGTTACAACCATCTTTATGGTAAGCTCTCGAAATGCCAAAACTGGATCAGAGAGGTTCACTTCCTAGGACACGTCATCTCATAGGATAGATTTGCAGTGGATCCAGCGAAGATTGAGGTTGTTCTTTCTTGGGAGACTCCCGGGAGTGTGACCGAGGTGCGGAGTTTCTTGGGTTTGGCCGGTTACTACCAGAGGTTTGTGCCTGACTTTTCCAAAGTTGTGGCACCCTTATCAGCATTAAAGAAGAAGGGGAAACCCTTCATGTGGTTGGAGAGACACGAGCTGAGTTTCCAGGAGCTGAGGCAGAGACTAACGATTTCCCCCATATTAAGGATACCAGAGGAGGGAATTGGGTATGTAGTTTACTACGATGCATCAGGGACCGGGCTCGGATGTGTCCTAATGTAGGAGCGAGCAATGATCATGTATGGTTCTTGATAGATGAGGCAGAATGAGCAGAACTATGCTACCCATGACCTAGAATTAGTAGTATTGGTCTTCTCCTTGAAGATGTGGCAACACTACTTGATGGGTGAATGTTTTACAGTCTACTATGATCATAAGAATCTCAGGTATATCTTCTCTCAGAAGGACCTGAACCTGAGACAAAGATGTTGGCTTCAGTTCCACTAGGACTATGACTTTGAGATAGTCTATACTCCTAGGAAGGGGAATGTAGTAGCAGATGCACTCTGTTGGAGATCTGGTATACAGTTGCTGAGTGAGGTGACGAAGCAGCTAGCTGCTTTGCAGATATCCTACATGGATCGAGATGGAGCAGCTTATCTTCAGTCTTTGACAGTCACACCTCCACTCCTTCAGCGATTCAGGGAGGCATAGCTTGGGGACACTAACTGTGAAGCTCGACATGCTTAGATATCCACAGAACAAGCACCTGATGGATTTTCTGAAAGTGGGTAGCACGTCATCCTCTTTAGAGGATGTATTATAGTACCAGTGGAACTATGGGAGGAAGTGTTAATGGAGTTCCATGCATCCACTCTATCAGTACATACAGGAGTGGTAAAGATGTACCAAGACCTTTGGCGTCAGCGCTGGTGGTCGGGAATGAAGAAAGCAGTAGCAGAGTTTGTCTCTCGGTGCCTCACTTGTCAACAAGTGAAGGCAGAGCATCAGGTTCCACCAGGTTTTTTCATCCACTAGAGGTTCCAGAGTGGAAGTGGGATGGAATTTCAATGGACTTTATGACAGGAATTCCACGCACGTCCAGGGGACATGATTCCATCTAGTTGATCGTTGACTGACTCACCAAGTCATCCCACTTCCTACCTATCAGAGAGGAGGGATCAGTAGAGAGCTTGGGATACCTTTACGTACAGGATATTGTACGGTTTCATGGAGTACCATCTATTATTGTCTCCGATTCTGATGCATGTTTTACTTATCGGCTATGTAAGGGGTTGCAGGAGGCGTTCAGGTCACAGCTTTGGTTGAGCGCCGCCTTTCATCCTTAGACGGATGGTCAAACAGAGTATACCTTTCAAATCCTCGAGGAAATGTTGTGTGATTTCATCCTTGATTTTGGTCACTGCTAGGAGGATCACTTGCCCTTGGTGAAGTTTTCATACAATAATATTTATCACTCCACTATCGGTATAGCACCATTCGAGGCATTGTACGGTTGACCTTGCAAATCACCTCTATGCTGGACTGACCTAGGGGAGTTAGCACTCAGGGGACCAAAGATGGTACGGACTACTATAGAGAAGGTGCAGATCATTCAAGAGCAAATGAAGACTACATAGATAAGGCAGAAATCTTATGCTGACAGGAGACAGAGACCTCTTGAGTTCAAGTATGGCGACCATCTCTTCCTATGGGTCTCACCTCGACGAGGTTTGCGGAGATTTGGTCGGGGTAGAAAGTTATCTATGAGATTCATCTGACCCTTCCAGGTCCTCAACAGAGTTGGCGAGTTGGCATCCCATATAGCTCTTCCCCCTCAGTTGCACCCAGTGCATGACGTTTTCCACGTATCTCAGCTGAGGAGATACGTACATGATCCTTCGCACGTCATTGACTGGGGTGAGCTGGACATCGATGATGGGGCGACGTTTTCAGAGGTTCCAGCAGAGATTGAGGATCGACAGGAGTGAGTTCTTCTTGGGCGGTCAATACCTCTGGTGTACATTCGTTGGTATCATGGGAACCTCCAGGAAAGCACATGGGTGCAGAAGATTCAGATTCGTGCTTAGTACCTCTACTTGTTTCCCTATTTTGTAATGTGGCTTTCGGGGACGCAAAGCCTTGAGGAGGGTAGAATGTAAAGACCCGTAATTTTACATGTGAATTTGTTTAATTATATGGAATTATTATGAGTCTGCGAAAATTGACGGTGCATGATTCTAAGGCCCAGTGTACCCAGAATGAATTTATGAACTTTTTTTAGGTATGTTCAGTAAACGCACGAGCGGCATTTTGTAACTTTTGAACCAGTGCTCAGAATTGAAATCTTAGGACATCGTTGAACTCGCAGCGCCGACATTCTTTTAAGGAGACCTTCACCTCAACCGCAGTAGGTCGAGGGTGGAAGTTAGTTTTTCAGATTTTCGTGGGAGTGTTAAAAGAAAAATAATAAAATAAAACAATAAATTTTATTTTATTCCTTGAAACCCCTCATTTGAATTTTGGTGGTGGGGACCACCCGAACTCTTATTTTAATGGGAGGTAACTCTTGGAATTCCCCCAATTGATGTGCCAACATCAATTAATACAATTAACTTAATTAAGTTGGATCCTCCCCTCACGTGGGAGAAGATCATTGGAAAATAAGGTATTTTGGGAGAGCCTTGGAGAACTTGGAAGAGCATCCTCCAACGATGAACTTACTTCAATGAAGAATGTCCTCTAGATCAAGAATGAGGGACCGATGCTTGAGCTTAGATCGAAAGCTTGTTGCGGGAGCGACGAACGTCGACGCCTCCTTCAACGTCTTCATCCTCTTTCTCATGTTTTCTCCAACAAACGATTGAGGTAGGGATTTTTTTCAATTTTTTCTTCGTTAATTTATGTTGAACTGTTCTCCTCGAGCCACGTGCTATCGGTCTAACATAGAGGGTATAGGCCAAACGAACAGGATCTGATCCATCTGAAACTTCATTGTTGACACGTTCTTCGCGAGCAGATCGACGGGTTGAGTGAGGCCCGACAACATCGTCGGCAACTGATGTCGGCAAAGCACAAGGTGACGATTGGAACACCGGTCAGCCACGATGGTGGCGGCGGCACAATCGCACCCCTGGAAGAGGCCACGACCCGTTGGCCGCAGTGGTGGAGGATGGCGGTCGACAGCATGGGAGTCGGGGCAACGCGCATCCGTGCTGCCGGAGATGGAGGCCAGGACTACTTAGCCACAGAGGTTCACTTGAAGGGTGGCCAGCACCTAGCCGGCCATGGGAGAATAGCGACGTTGTCATACCACTGGGAGGTGAGCCGGTAGGAACCCCGGCTGGCCACATCACGCCGAGTGAGACTGCTCTAGCAGGTCTTGCGTGCCAACTCGGTGGTTCCCTAGCTGAACAGTCCATTGGAACCTTCGAAATATAGAGGGATCCTTGCCCTCAGGTAGGATCTAGGGTGGGCCCTGCCACAGTGGATTGCACCCAACCTGGCAGACCGCACCCAGCCGGACGGACCGCACCTAGCCGATTGGGTCGCGTCGAGTGGGTCGCGCCTAGTAGGCTGGGACACCCCCTTTGTGGGTCAGACCGGACCACGGCCCAGTGGGCCAGGATTGCTGCGGCCCCACCCTTCCGGGAAAAACTCGGACCGCTCAAGCCAGGTCAGACCAGACCCGGGCCCATCTGGATCTAAATATAACTTTTTTGCCATATCTTGAGAACCAGGTGTCCGTTTGAGGAACTGTATATGGCACTGGGATCCTTGGGTTAATATGAACCTTTTGGTATAATCCACTTGAGTTTTGGATAGAGTTGGAGTACAGCTGGGTTAGATCGAACCTGAATCCAACTGGACCCTCAGAACAGAAACACTAATAACTTACAGACCGAGCATCTGATTGACACGTCGTCTATCGCATTGGGTCCCTTATGACATGACAGACCTTTGTGATACTTCTTCATAGTACTTCATTCTAGTTGAAATATCAAATGATGGCTTGAGGAGCGGATCCTCTAAGAATCAAGTGTGCTTAGTGTGGGAACCCTACGGCTGGTTGTACTTGAGGAGTCTTCTGATCCTGTGGGGGTCATCTCTGATCCTGTGTGGTTCAGCGCTTAGTGATCCTATATGGGTCAGCGGATATCAATCTTGTGTGGGTTATCTCCAGATTCTATGTGGGTCATCTTCAGATCCTGTATGGGTCATCTTTGATCCTGTGTGGGTCAACAACAGAACTTCTCAATAAAGTAAGATGATCTAGAAATACAACTAATCGTCTATAATTTTGTACTTAAGTTATACCTGGTGTGAGCTAAGTCTTTACCATTTTGGTACACTTCTATGTGGTGAAACCTTTGTTGTATCCTTGTATGTGGCATTACCTTTGTGGTACTTACCTTCGTGGTGATACCTATGTGGTATTCTACTATGTGGCATTACCTTTGTGGTACTTACCTGTGTGGTGTTACCTTCATGGTATACCTTCCTTCGTGGAACATTTGAGCTTTTGGATAAAGATTTGGGCCTTGTGTTTCCTCATTAATGAGATGGGTATACTTGATAACTTAGGTATATGTATGGGAATATACCTAAGTAGGGTTTACTGTTGTTTTGTGCTTTTTGATTACGGTTTTTCTTTTTGGTTTATCCTTGATGGATTCTAAGAGACCTTAGGGGGTCTCAGGGTCCCTACTGAGTGTCATTATACTCACCCCTACATGGGCTATGCCCACACCTTGTTGTGTATTGTGAAGACGAAAGACTGTGTTGATCGAGGTCGAGGGTACTAGAACTGGAGGCTGCTCAGAGGTGGACCTTAGATGAGGCATACCGCAGAGATGATTGTTCGAGAGTAATACCTACGCTTCAGGTAGGATCCTTGGCGAGTGTACAGAGGATTTGTTTTCAGTTTTTCTTGTACTTTCCAATTGGGCTTGTATTCTAGCCCCCTTTACTTACTGTACTCACTATTTTTACTATATAGTTTACTTTGTGCTCGTATCTTGATTTGTTCTTGGTTGTGAGAGTTTGTAGGTTAAATAGGCAATGCCTTCCCGGTTTTAGGGATATGCCTTTTCGGTGCTAGTCGCTAGCCCCTAGCCTATGGAAGGCAAGCTTGGGGTAGTCATGGCACGGGCCCCGGGGAAGGTTCGTGACAAAGGAACATTGATGTTTTTGTATATCTGTGATAATTTTTACATAATCATGTAATTGTATAAACCAATGTTTGAAATGACTATAATATATTGTTTTTTATTTTACTTTTATTTTAAATTTTATTTTATTCATAATCAATATTTGTACCTATGATCTTTAATTTTTGATATGTTGTTTCTAGTGTTGCAGTGTGCTATAAATTTAGTAGTACACTGTAGTATCCCTCTTTATTAGAACCTTCATAAGTGCTGGTGAAGGATCCCTTTACTAGTTATTTTATCATCATTAATAAAAGAGGTTTTTATCAATGCTTCTAGAAGCACTAATAAAGGAAACTTTTATCAGCACTCAATAAAAGCGCTGATAAATGTTGTCCTTTAATGGTTCTCTTTTGAGAACTGATAAAGGACCCTTTTATCAGTGCTTTTCTAGCACTCATAAAAGCCTACGGATTTTAATTGTGCTCTGGTAGTCAGTGATTTTCTTTCATTTATAGAGGTTAATTTTAGCTCTATTAAAATCATATTTTGTAATAGTGATGGAACAAATTTTATAACAAAAACGTGGAAGAAAAAAGATTACAAGTCATTATGATCAACACTCCAAGGGGAGAAAGTACCAAAAATAAAAAGTAAAACAAAACCCAAAGAAGGACATCATTAAAAACTCAGAATATAACAGCATGAAAAATCAATAATCCCATGAAATGATTGGATAAAATATCCACTAGTCACCTCCATCATCACTCTAAGGTTTCAAGGATCAAGAACATTCACCACTTCCAAGTGGTGCTTTCCCTTTACTCTGACATGGCATAAGAAAATTTACAAATTCCCAAAGGTAAAGGTAGGGTGTGAGCTATAAATCCCAATAGGGTATCACTAAGTGTTCAATAATAGATTTCATAATAATAAACCAATAATTCTTTCAATTTAAATAAAATAATGCATGGAATAATGTATCATTTTCATATTTAAAACAAAATATTCTTTCTTTTCAATGGATGTTTAATATTTCAAACATGGATTAAATAAAATTTTATATAAAATCATTTATATAAATCATTTATCAGGAGTAAAAATGTTTTATAATCAATGTCATATGTAATCAAATCATACACAACAATCAACATGTTCATCTTCCCTGAAGTACTTTCGTTTCTAGCTATAGGATCCTCACACTTCTCAAATCATTGATCACTACTAAACATGTGTGCAGACATCCCTCAAGCTCTAGTTGGATAGGACTCATCAATATCCCATCAATGAAAATCATGTCAAACAAGATTTTTTTTGAGTTTTCATCGTCAATCCATTTCTAGGGGATCAAGATCTTATTATTCTTATCCCAAATAACCCACTAACTACCTAGGATTTCATGTTCTCAGTCAATTAATCAGCAATGTAAAAATCATCTCATTTCAAATCAATCATTATTTACAATCCAATTTCTTAATTTTTAGTTTGAATATTCCAAATCACTTTCCAAACCGAAAATTGGGTTTTTTAAAATTTCTACCTTTTAAATATAAACTTTTACATAGGTTTTCATCATTTCAGTTTTTATCCATTTTTTCAAAATAATTCTCAAATCACTTCATCAATTCCCTCATTTTCAAAATTCACCCCACATTTCCAATTCCATTAGAATTGGGAGGTTTTATCAAAATCCATGTCATTTTTAATTTCATGATCAAATAATTACAAATAAAGGTTTTATAAATCAATTGAAATATATTTCAAAAAATAAATAAATTCAAGGTTTCAATTACAAAGAAAATATCAAATGGAACCACATACCTTTAGTCACATAATTCAAACGATCGACACCTACAATGGGAACGGCTATCTTGTTAGATCTTGATTCTAGATTTGATTCGGAAATCTTATTCACCTTAAATAAAGAATAGAGTTTAGATCTATCAAAATCATGATGATATAATACTATCTAAAGGTCAGATAAGGAGAGATTGAGAGAAACTACAAGAGAGAAGATCCACTTACATGGAAGAGATTGGTTAAGATCAACACAATTTCAATACACAAAGGAAAGGGTTTGAGGGATCCAAAACCACTTATAGAGAGCCTTCACAACCATGGAATTTGATTTATGGTAGAATAGTGTTGTTAGGAATCATAAATGGGGGGTTTTAGATTTTAAAATTAATTTTCATAACTTTTTAACCCCACATGCATGGTTAGCTGGAGGGGGCGCATGGTTAGGGGAAACTATACGCCAGACCTGAACCCCAACTATTTGGGGTGTACAGATTCCTCGGGGTGGTTGCATGGTTTGGGAAACTATGAAATAATCTTTCATTCCCCCATTTTTTAGGTGTAACATCCCATGTTTTTTAAAATAAATATTATGTTTAATAACATACATGATATGTCATATCGAGCTTAAATGAACAACTAAATATTATTATGTTCACATTATAACCTATCCATTAGAAGAGATAGAATGAACATGATTACCTGAATTATGAATATATGGTTTACACATGTATATATAATAAATTATTTTGTGAAAATGTGATTATAAATGAGGGTAAAATTACTTTTATAATAAAAAGAAATGTTTTTTCTAAAAAAATATTTAAATGTTTACAAGTGTATTTTATTCCAATAAATAAAATAATCACTATTATTGGATTATATTAATTAAATATATATTTAATATATTAAATATAATATTTAAATCTCATATTATGTGTTTTCTAGACATTATATCATAACAAATCCAATTTTACGTATAAAACAAGTATTTTTCAAAAAATGTACTTTTGCCGCCTTTTGATGGCGTACTTTTTTTAAATTTACTTTTTGACACTTTTAAAAATTATATTTTAAAAAATTAACTTATTATTTTAAATCAGAATACAAAAAATTACTTTGGTTTAATTTTTTGATATTTTTCTGATAAGTTTTATGTTTTGATTAATAATGAAAAAATACAACATTTTAATGGAAAACTGTTTTTTCATCAATTTTAGTTATAGTGTTAAATTATATATTTGAATGGTTTTAAAGTATAAATAGATAATTTTTTTTCATTTAATAAAATTAAGGTCATTTGAATAAATTTCACATTGAATTTGGGTATAAAAAACATTTCATTCTTGTGAACTTTTTTACTTTAAAAACTTGTTCTCTCAATCCGTTAATGGGATTAATTTTAAATTAATTTCATCCAATTATTTATTTTGAATTTTTAAAAATAGATTCCATATTTGAAAAAATAATTTCCATATTTATTAAATATTACCTTTTTCGCATTATGAATCGTAACTTTAGTAATATTTTTTATTACCACGATTAAGGATAAATCGGGTAATTAAAGGTAAAAATAGTATTATAAATATTATAAAATTACCCTAACACTTGTATTAATTTTTTTGGGTGAGATATTGTTAAAAAAATCACCCTTGAACCTATTTTATTAGTTATTGGATCCACTTGGATGACTTTAATCCATTTATAGTATTTAATTCAAAAAAAAGTTAATTTTTTCTTACTCTTGTTTTTAACAAGTGAAATATTATTAATATGGGGTTATATGGGGGAAATGTTAGACTATAAATAGTATTTTTAAAGATAAAATATTTATCTTAATCATGATATATTATTTTTAATTTTTAGGTAATAAATAATTAAATTAATTACTTTCATAATTATGATAAAAGAATTGTTTAATTAAAGGAAATATCAAATAAATGATATTAAAAATATTAAAATAAATATAATTTGAGATAATTAATTTCATCCACTAAATTTATGAATGGAATAGAAATTTAATGATTATTTGAAATAGTTTTTTAAATATATCATGTTGTTATTATATTTTTAAAAAGTCAAGTAATTAATAGTTTCAAAATTGACATAAATGATATTTTAAAATAAATAATATTTTATTAAATGATACAAAATTTATAAAAATATAAAATTTGGAAAAATAATTGGGATAATTTGAAAATTTTCATAAATGATTCATTTATTAGTCTTTTTTCATTTTAAAGAAATTATATTGACCCTCAAAGTGTAAATTACATTATATCATAGTAAGAATAAAAAAACGTCAAATAAGGGTTAAGGCTAAAGGATATGGATCAATAAATTATAAAAACTTTTCTAGTTTTTAATATAGGAATTTATTTTGATCCATAATAATACTATTTTATAAATAAATCATTTTGGAACTGTTTGGAATATAAAATTAATTTATATTAATTTAATATTTTGAATAATTCCAAGAGTGCCCCTCCCCTCTCCTGAAAAAGAGCACTCATTCTCCTATTTTCTTAACACCTCAAAACCGATTTGGTTCAGTGAATATATTCAAAATTTTCTTTATATAATCCCACCTTACATTATAGTTCTCTTATTTTAGGTATATCATTCACCTTATAGGTGTTAAGGTGTTAATTAAATGAGATTGTATGAAGAAAAGGTATCATTTTTAATTAAGTATTTTTTTTGTTTCTTCTTCAACATCCTTAAAATATTCTTCAACCATGATGAAATGATAACTAAATTATCCTCAATATAATGAGATGTTATTATGTTTATATCATCATCTAAATCCATATCCACTTCCATCAAATGGGAAAACATTATTATTTTTATCTATTGTGAACTATCGCCTCACAAACCGATATAATTTTTTTTCTATCACCACCTCTTAATATTGGTTATAATGATGGAATTAATGTTTATATATAATATTAATGAAATATTTATCAATATTATGGTATAATATACCATTTATATTCTTACCTTTAAATGCATATAAAAATGATAACGTCATTCGTGTGTACGTATGAACTATCACCTCCACAAAGCGATGTGATTCATTTTTCAGCATCATATCACATAAATTATATATATATAATTATACTTAAATTATTAATATTATATTAATGATATTATATTCATTATTTAAAGATAAAATAATACTTAACTTCTTTCAATAATGATCATTGAAAAATGGAAACGTTACTTGTGCGTTTGTACGGCTTATCGTCTCCATGATTGTAACGTAGTTCATTTTTCATATACATATGTAATGGATATATTTAAAGGTATAATTGATCTAAAAAATTGATTAATATTTCATGAAAATTATTATGTAGATAATGGAAAAATGACCACTTTAACAATTGACATTGAACTAAATTCATTTTGGACTTAAGTCCTGAATACTGACAAAACGTACGATGTTAACTTAAATAATTAAGTAATTGTTTTAACATGGTAATAAGTGATATAAATGTAATAATAAAATTGAAAAGGGTTCTCAAGAAATTAAATAATTAACATAATTTTATTATTCATTAATATAAATATTTTATGTGATGATTCAAACTCAAGGTAAGGGACTTCGACTCGATCTCCTTTCATTGAGGAATGTTTTAATGTTATACACTCACCTTATTTTATGTGGGGTATATACAACCCCCTTTGACATATAATATCATTAATTTATTTATTATTATGTTATTTACTATTTTTTTAAAATATATTCTTTCATCAGGTTTATGATTTAAATGTTCAAAGTAGTATGGGACACTTTGAATGTTTAAAGATTTAATTATCAAATATTTTTCACCATGTCAATATTCTTAATATTATTTTACATATATATTTATATGGATATTAAAAGATTATAAAGGAAATTTAACATCTATTTTTAATTTCATTCAATGGTTTTTAAAAGTAATATTTTTACATGTTTTATATGGAATGTTTTGACAAACGAAAAAAGTAATGTTCTATTCTTAATGTACACGGCGATAATAAATTTCCCACTACAGTGACTATTATTTAATTTCTATATTAATTTAAATTATTCCATATTTTCTTAAATGAAAAACCCTACTCCCTTGTATTTGGTTTTTTGGTATTAAAGTTTTTTAAGAAAATAAAATGGTATTTTTTTTATAAAAGTGTTTTTCATATGGGATTCAAAGTGATCTTTAAAGTTTTTGATGATGAAAGTGTTTTATTAATGATATTCTACTTGGTAATTATAAGAAACAAGTAAACTCAATATATCTTATACATGGTGTAGCCCATATAGCACCGAGTAATCCCATTTTAGCTTAACATGAGGTGGTCCAGATAGCGTCGGGGAAACCCATGACTGTTGAACATGGGTTGACCTATATAGTGCCAGGTAAGCCCATTACAACTTAACATGGGGTGGCCTAGATAGCATTGGGTATGCCTGAAACAAATTAATTGGAAGTTGTACATATGATTATTCCAATTGAAATGGTTTTTTTATATGATCCTCTAATTCACCTAAAGGATTTTAATTACTTGATATGGGTTTTATTGATTTTCTTTGAAAAAAATGTTTGTTATTTTTATGTGAAAATGTTTTATTTCATATTATCAAATAAATTTGAAGATAAAAGTAAACGCTATATAAATTTTCATTTTTTTACTAAACTATTGATTTCCTTTCCTTTTTATATCTCTTACTTATCTTTTTCTCCCATCCCAAGTTTTTAAAATTTATTTCAAAATGTTTAAGGGGAGATAGATACAAGAATGAGATTAATGGGATAATTGTGAAGATTTTTCATAAAGAGAAATAAGGTTTTATTTTAAAAAAGAATTATATTGTGTAAAAATGGATACTAAGTGTAAGTTTATACTTTTAATGTATGGGTTTAATTTTTAAGAGTTTATTTTAATTCTCTAGAACTATAAAATTTAAAGATCATTGAATGTGAATTATAGTCCAAAAACACTAGGATATTTAATGTTTAAGACTGAGGCCTTAGAGTTGGTATCAAAGGATGGTTTAGTAAACTTTGGAGATTAGTATATTTTCTTAAGATTTATGGATATCATCATTGGTTTATAATTTTCAGGTTGATAATAAGTTTAGTGTCTTATAAAACCCTTTTTAGGATTTAAGATATGAAATTTTAAGGTGATAAATGTTATTTTTGGAGAAATTTATTTTTGAGGTAGTTATGGGTTATTACATTTTGGGATGAAAAATGAAAGGTATGAGATAACCATTGAGGTTAAAACATATTAAGGTTATTTTTTAGGTTGTTACTAATATTTTTTGGAATTGTATAGTAATTATAATAATATAGTTTTAGGAAAAGTATAATCTACAGGATGGATACAACTTTTCATGTTCGGTAAGCTGTAGGAATCGAGCCCATAATTGAAGGAAGACAAAGGTGCATCGCCTACCACTAACCTTTGTAAAGTCCCAGGTTATTATGACTTTTTATTTTTAGTTAAATAAGTTTATTAAATAATAATAAGTTGATTTTTAGAACATATATTTTATTTAATAGATAACCTTGGGATTGGGAAATGATTTGGTGATTAAGTGACTCATGTTGTTTCAGAATACATTCGTTATTTTTTGAATCCTATAAATTTAAGGTAAATAGAATACTGTGGGATTTTATTTTAAGAGTAAAGTTTAAATTATATTTTGGAATCCTATATAAATTTATTGTGGATTATGATGATTCACGTTATTTATAGAAATGGTTACTGTATCTTGAAGATTATTTGGGAGATTATTGTAATGCCCCGACCCCAGAATCCTGGTGCTGGTAAATTATTTTATTACATTGAAATGTTTAAAAAGAGAATGATATCTAAGGACCAATTAGTTTATAAGTATTGGAAATCCATATTATATACAAGGTACCCATAATACATTTTCAAATAGTAAATAAAAATATGATACATAAAAATAAAATAAAATGTGTCCTTGAAATCTTATTAAAATATTTCTTCTTCATAACCTGGGGAAAGGAAATATAATAAGGGTGAGTTCAAATTCTATGTAAGGGTAAGTAAAGTGAAATCAATAATTAATCAGTGAGAATAAATCAACATGGAAAGGTGATTAATTGAAAACACATACCATTCAAAAACTGGATAATGAAAAATCAATATGGAAAGGTAAGAAACTAAAACACATGCCATCTTGTCAATAAAATGAGAATAAACTATATCCATAGAAATTTCGACACAAAATATCATGGATAAATAATAACGAAATTATATTAAATAAATGATTAATTATTGGATGTAGTGTCTAAGGTACATGAAAACATATACCGTCAAGACCTTTCACAAGATGTTTAAAACTATAGATAGAAACCCATTTAATTCGGCCAACTTATTTATCTCGTGAGAACCTATCAATGCATCAAGGAGATATATAAAGTACAGGATCCTATTATCCTTACTTGTCGAAAGAATTTATCATATCAAATAGAGAAATAAATAATATGGCATATCAAATTTCCATATTGAATAAAGAATATATAATTATCAATATTTCCCCAAAATAATAAATTAACTTTTAAAGTAGGCATTGTATGTAAAACGGTATATAGTTTAGGAAATACCGATATCCATGTATATGAATATGAATATTCAAGTAAATTTCTAGTGAAAAAATATTACAATAAATTTATTATTTCAAGATAAATTTATAAATCACAAAAGAAAGTGATATTTCAATGGTAATCATTAAAAACATTCTTGAGGAGAATAATATTTAAACATTCCAAAGGGTCTCGTACCACTTTGAAACATTTAAATAATAATCCCCATGAAGGTATGAAATTAAATGAAACTTATAATATCATAAGAATAAGGGTATTAATGATATTATTTTTAAATGGATAATATATACACCATATAAAAGAAACTAGGTGCATAACTACAAATAAGTCTTAATGGAATGTAAATTGAGATGAAATCCCTTACCTTAACCTTAATTTTTTTTATGGTGTTTTATATTCCTATATAGTGGTTTAAAATATTTTAATAACTTATAATTGAACCATAATAATTTTTATAACAAAATATATTAACTTTTTAAAATATTTATTACCCGTTTGTTAACACTCTTTCGTTATGCTAACTATTCCAGGTGTTAATTGCCTGGTTTTCTCAAGTATGTTTTGACTTATTATTTGGTAGTAATTTTACTTAGATAATTATTTCCTTATATCCATAATATAAAACATTATTTAGTTATAATATATATTCATTACATATGTGTTTATAATAATCTATGAAGTTTGGATATATGAAATGAAATGCACCATTTATGGAGATGTTAGGTTGTACGTACGAATGAATGCTAGTTTCATTTCTTTGTCATATTAAAAGAATGAAAAGTAATTGATAAATATGTATATTATAATTATAGTATAATATCTATGTCATATAAGTTACATAGTTTTTTTAAAATCATTCTTTATATATTCCATTTGTGGTGTGAATGAGTCGCATCACTTTGAGGAGGCGGTAGTCCACACTTCCACAACGATGTTATCATATATACACAAAATGCAATATATAGATGCATGTGTTATAAAATAATTCAATAAGAATAAATAAATTATAAATATCATATATATCACATATAAATATATTTTACATCATAATTACAACCATGATAGGTGGTGAAGCAAAAACGAACAATCATTATTTCGTGATGTGGTAGTTTTCCATTCAAATAAACAATATGTTTGTTACCCATTAGATGGGGGTGTGTGTTATTGTAGGTATAACACTTAACAAAAAAAACATACTAGTATATTTAGTATATTTTTTTTGTTACATAATCCTAGAATAAGGATCTTTTAAGGGGTGGAGAATGGAAATGAAACTAAATAGCTTGAGGAATATTGTTAACTCTTAATCAGGTAACTACTTTTGGTTTGTACCAAAAGGCTTCCTTGGATTGCTTCCTGACCAAGGTAAAAATTATAGGATTAGTGGAATTATGGTTAGGATATATTTTGGAAGATATTTTTTGAGATAAAGTGTCTTTAGAGGCATGAGGAAGTGGGAGGAGAGGAGGCCCTTTTATAGTGGAGTGACACTCTTGTAATATTTTGAAAAATAAAATACATACACGTTTTTCACATTGAATGTGGATAAAATAATAGAAATAATTAGATCCAAGGGATTATAGGGTATAAATATGGACATAAAATGGATTTTAGACTAGTTTATAGGTCATTTGGGCCCTTAATATTAAGGTTTTTTCCCTTATTAATCTTAATTTTACCTTAATCGTTGTAATTAATTAATTACTTTCACTAATATTTTTGGTAAAGAACTATGTTAAACTTATTATAAATTATAATTTATTATGATTCTCAATATTTAATCCCTTTTTTCAAATTCCAATCAAATAAGTGGTAGAAATTAATTTAAATTTAATCCCGTTGACAGGATGAAAATGCGGGTTTCTAAATTAAAAACGTTCGAAATTTTATTATGTTTTTATAGTCAATTTAAAATTGACATTGATTATAATGATCTTAATTAGATTAATTAATAAAAATATTATATAATTAAAATTTAAAACCAATATAAAACATAATTTAACTTTATAAATAAATTAGGTGAAAAACAAATTTGAACTAAAATTTAGTATTTTTCACTATTCATTAAAAAATGAATCTTCACAAAAAAATACCAAAAAATCACCAAAAGATAATTTTTATGTTTTTATTCCAAATATGATGTTTATTTGGATATATTAAATTTATAAAAGGTTCAAAATTTGTATTTAAAATTGATTCTTTATCAAAAGGTGGAAAAACTATTTTTATAAAAAAAATATAGTATTTTATGTGTAATATTGGGTCTATTATTATATTATGCATATAAAATATATTATATGAGTGTTAAAATATTTGTATGTATATAAAATATATATATATATATATTTACTATATAAACTCTCTAAAAGTGTTATAATTTAATTTAATTTTCAAAATGTGATTAAGTAGTGTTTTATTTAAATCAGGTGTTATGTGTATTGAAAAGCTATCAAAAAATATAAAGGCAAATATCATAAATTATTGAGGTGTTACATTCTTCCCTCCTACAAAAAAAATTCCCTTTAAATTTTAGGGTTATTACCTTTAAAAATATGTGGGTAGTTCTCTTTCATATAATCCTCTAGTTCCAATGTCGCTTCCTCCATTTTGTGATTTCTCCAAAGTACCTTTACTATTCAATTTGTCTGATTTCTCAATACTTTATCTCTAATATAAAGAATATATATGGGTTCTTCCTAGTCTGAAAGGTCTGGTTCCAAAAATATATTATCAGAGATGAGAACATGTGATGGGTTTACATGTACTTCCTTAGCATAGATATATGGAACACATCGTGCACCTTTGAGAGATTTGATGGAAATATTAAACGATATACAACGAATCCAAACATTTTAAAAAATTTGAAGAGTTTGATGTACCTAGGACTCAATTTTCCCTTCTTAACAAATCTTATAACACCCTTCCATAGAGATACTTTCAAGAAAACTTAATCTCCCACTTGGAACTCTAAATATTTCTTCTGATTATCAGCGTAGATATTTTTTCTACTTTAAGTGGATTTAATATGAGCTTGGATATACTTTACCTTTGTCATAATATATTCAATAAGTTTTGGGACTATAATTTTCCTTTCACCAACTTCATCCCAATTAGTTGGTGTATTAAAACTATTTCCATATAATTCTTTATATGACATCATTGGAATATTTGAATGGAAACTATTATTATAGGAAAACTCCGCCAAAGGTAAGTACCGATCTCACTTAACTTTAAAGTCAAGTGAGAATGATATCAACATATCTTACAATATTTGAATAGTCCTTTCAGACTTTCCATCAGTTCAAGGGTGGTAGGTGGTACTCAAATAAAGCTCAATGGCAATAGCCTTCTGAAGACTTTTCCAGAATTTCGATGTAATGCGAGGATCTTAATCCAAAACAATTGATAGAGGTGAACCATTAAGTCTTACAACTTTATTAATATATATCCTTACAAGGTTATCAAGAGGCAAATCTTCTCTTATAGAAAGAAAATGATCATATTTGGTTAGGCTATCAAAAATAACCCATATTGGGTTATTCCTTCTAGGAGTATTTGGTAGTCTCATGAAAAATTACATAGTAATTTCATCCCATTTCCATACAGGAATAAGAAGAGGTTTTATGAATACTTTAGGATGAAACCTCAAAGCCTTTACTTGTTGAAAACCTAAACATCTAGACACATAATAAAAAATTTCCCATTTAATGTTATCCCACAAAAAATGTTCCTTCAAATATATATACATCTTTGTGCTCCCATGGTGTATAGGGAAATTTAATCTATGAGCATCATCCAAAAAATCCCTTTTTAGATCAGGTAGAGATGGAACACATAGCCTATTTCCAAATTTTAGAACACTATCTTCACAAACAAAATCTTTTAATTTTCTTTCATTCACACATTTAATTTTCTTCTAGAGGTCCTCATAATATGATTGAGAATTCCTTATCCTTTCAAATAAATACGGTTTTACAATCACTTGAAAAATGAGGGATGTCTCCCATTCCTTCTAAATTCCCAAATAAATCTTAACTATATCCATAAACATGGAATCCTTATCAATCCTTATTTGGGTTATAAATCCATGATCTTTTCTACTCAATCCATATGCTGCCTTATTTTCTTTCCCTGGGTGGTAGTGTATTTAGCAGTCATAATCCATGAGTAACTCGAGCTATCACCTTGGTCTCAGGTTGAGAAATTTCTAAGAGAATATGGTTTCTATATATTTTCAAAGTGAAGATTAAATCTACTAACTCGGGATCATGGGTTTAATAGTTCTGTTCATGAGTATTTAATTTCCTTGATGCATAATAAATAACTTTATCATTTTTTATTAGGATAAAAGAAATTCCCTTCTTTGATGCATCACTATATATGGAAAACCCATCTCTCCCATATGGTAGAGTCAAAATCGGAGCATTGATTAATCTTATCTTTAATTCATCAAAGGATTCTTCGCATTCATTTTTCTAGAAAAACTTAAACCCTTTAAATGTAATCATGGTTAACAGGTTAGCTAAACGGTAAAAATTATGAATAAATCATTGATAGTAACCTACCAAACTAATGAAACTATGTACCTTGGTTATGTTTGTTGGTGTAATCCATTCTATTGTTACCTTTATCTTTTTAGGATCAACTAATATTCTATCATTGTAGATAATATGTCCTATAAAAGAATCTTCTTGAAGTAAGAAATCTCATTTACTAAATTTCTCATATAACTCTTCCCTTGTAAGAGTATTAAGAATTATTCTCAATTGATTTTCATGGTCCTAATATATTTTATAATACACTAGAATATTATCAATGAATGCCACAACAAAATCATCAAGATATTCCTTGAATAATTTTTTAATTAAGTCCCTAAAAATATAGGGTTCACTAATCAATCCAAATGGAATTACTATAAACTCGTAATATACATACCTCATCTAAAAATATATCCTCAGAATTCCTTCCTTCTCTACTCACAATTGGTGATACCCTGAAAAAAGATCAATCTTTGAAAAATATTGGACTCTATGAATTTGACCAAACAAGTCATTAATGCTAGGTAGAGGATACCTGATCTTTATTGTAATGACATTTATTTCCCTATAATCAAAGTGCAACCTCACAGATCCATCATTATTATTAACAAAGAGGACATGGGATCCCCAAGGAGAAAACATAGGGTAGATAAAACCCTTATTGCCCAAATCCTCTAGTTTCTTATTCTACTACACTAAGTCCTCCATGACAATTTTATAAGGAGTCTTTAATATTGTCCTTGCATTGGAGATTAAATCAATCGAAAATTTAACTTCATGCTCTTGGGTATGTCTAGATAATTTCTCAAGAAATAAATTAATCTATTCTCTTATTCATGTTTCTTAGATAACCTCTTCTTGTCCTGGTTTCCTTTGAATATATTTATTCTAAAAAATTCCTTCAATGTCTTGATGGCACATGAAACTCTCTCTTCATATGAAGAAAACTTTTGGGAGACCAGTGCCCTTTAGATACTTGGCTTAATACCTTCAAAGAAGTGGTCAATATTGAACTCATTGTTGCATATGTAATACATATAATACCTATATAACCTTGTAAAGTTAGATTCATAATCCACAACACTCACTTATTCGTATTTCTTTAAGCTAATAAACTTAATCTTCATATAAATTTGTTGATCATAAGGGAAGTATTTCTTAAATAATTTCTCCTTAAAATTCCTTCATTCCACGAGTTAAATTTCTTTTTACTCCCTTGTATTTTGAATCATAGACCACCACTAATCAGCATCACCTTAGAGATAATATACCACAAGTGTAACATTTTCCTTTTCATTGCTTTCCAAGTCTGTAAATATCTTCTTCGGATACTTAATCCATTGCTCAACTAAAATTGGATTAGTAGTCCCACTAAACGATGGGGGAATATACTGCATAAAGCAAACTAGCATAAGGTATTCTCTCTATGTAATAGGTTTCTCCATTTGGGAAATGTTATTTTTCATAACCTTATTAAGTTTCCCTAATATTTCCATGATTTTCTCCATTCTAATTCCAGTTATATTTGTTTCATCAATAGGTAAATCACTACATTTTCCATGAGTGTTGACACCATTCATCCTTCCATGTTCCATTTCTAAAAAATGTAATATATTGGGTTAGATCATAAAATCATAATACATGATTCCAAATATGTTATAGAACATAATATAAATTTATGCATCGTAAATCCTAGAATCATAAACTTTAGATACTTTGGTAAAATCCCTACTTTTAAATCCATCATAATGGTAGGAAAAGAAAATTTAAATTATCCTATATGTATCCCCCAGTAGTGTCAAACCATGTGTGCAGTAAGGGTCATTTTCATGTTCCAGGTTACACCGAGTCAGGTCCAGCACACCTTTTTGGAGATGTTACTCCTAGTTATATATGGTCCAGAACCACATCCACTTATAGTATCCAGACAAGGATGTATTTCTAGGAATGACCATATAATCTCTAACTTACCGAAATTATAGGATATTATTCTATACTTATCATAAATTTATATATTAGTGTTGTGATACCTAATCTAAGTTTTCTAAATCTAGTTTCCAAGTTTTCTAATAAACTTCCTTTGATAGCAATTGTAAAGCACCGACCCTAGAATCCTGGTGCCAGTTCATTATTTTATTACATTAGTATGTTTATAAGAAAAAAATTAAGAAGGACTAATCATTTTAGAAGTCTTATAAAGCCATATTATATACATGATACCCATAATACATTGGGAAGTAGTAAATAAAAATATGATACATAAAATAAAATAAACTACATCCATGAAATCTTATTCAAATATGTATTCTTGAAAACCTGGGGAAAGGAAACATAGTAAGGGTGAGCTAAAATACTCAGTAAGGTTAAGTAAAGCATAAGAAATAATGAATTAGTGAGAATAAATCAACATGGAATGTTGGTTAACTGAAAACACATTCCAATTAATAACTAGATAAGGAAAAATCAATATGTCAAGGTAATAAACTAAAACACATGTCATCTATTCAATAAACTAAGAATGAACTATATCCATAGAAATGTCGACACAAAATCTCCTAGATAAATAATAAATGTAAAGACCCGAATCCTGACGTACATGGACATTACATTACTTTTGCGGAATACTTAGTACATAACAAAAACACACACAAGGATCGTAATAGTTTAATGTCTTTGGAAACTCGGAATATAATCTTCTAATCGTGGTGAAAGATCTTCAACATCTCCCATAAATATCTTCCTTTTTTTATACCTAAAACCTTTCTTTATATCTTGGGGAAAAGAAAACATAAAAGGGTGAGCTCAAATTCTCAGTAAGGGTAAACAAAAGAAATATCAATCACATCATATTCATAAGAACATAACATTTTGGAAATCTTAACCTGCAAAAGAGAGAATAATTTCATAACATGGGATAAATCATAGTAGTGAAATGAAATACCAATAATCATAACTTAAAACATGAAACTTTGTAGAATACACACATAATCATAGAGAATCATATCTTATTAGTCAAGACTCATTGCCAACACTATCTTAGTGGACAAAGTCCATTTCTGAACCGAGTCACCCTCGTTTCAGTCCTGTTTCACTGAACTGGTATAACCTACCGTTCCAGCCATGTCTATCTCATGAGATATAAAATCTTTACCCAATGCATTAGAGGGAGATATAGGTCCCACCCATCTTATAATGATACCATTCTTATGTGTGCCACAAAATCATAAACCATACATTATAGCATAACCCATGTAATAAAAATGGGAATCTTAAACATCGTGACATCATAAAACAATTCATATAATATAAAGGAATTCATATAAATAATTCCATCACAACATAATCAAATCAATGTAATAATTGGGATAAAAACAGAACCCTTTATTATCTTACATGGAAAATAATTTTGATAAAACACTTGAACTCCATTCTTGAGGAAAATATCCTTTCAAATTCAAAAAACATTTTTCTTTCTTAACATGTCATACAATTTTAAACTAAAAGAAGTTGATTAAAAATAAACTTGAAAACTTGTAAAGGAATATTATTGGAAATAATGTTTTAAAAATCCATTCATGCCGTATAAGTTAAAAAAAACAATCTTCTCGTACTTTTGTCGGAAAAGTCAAAAAGTACCTCGTACGAAAAACGACAAAAGATTCCTTTCATATCTTTTACTAAAAACTCATAGAAGGGTAAAATTAGATTTAAAAAATTGTAGGTGGATGGAAATAATATTACATATTTAGGAAACATGGATGTGGATGATAAAATACACCCCAGTAAATACCAAAGTATAAACAATCTCTGATAAAATGAGATTGTGATATTTTCCCTTACCTTAAGTCTGATTTGCTTTGTAAGTGTCCAAATCTCCTGTATAATGATTTAAATAATGTCATTAACTTATTACAGAATCATATTCATTGTTATGATATCATATATGGTTCACTTATGACTTTATATTACCCGTTCTTTTGTAAATTCCATATTAAAGAAGCGTTTTGGGTAAAATCGTTTCATTTATCGTAGGTGTTTGGACTTGTTGTTCTTGACATTATTATTAATTATATCATGATTTACTTACTTCCAGAATATAAAACATGATTTATATATCATATATATTCAGTATATATATATATATATATATAATAGATAGATAAATGAAATGAAACACACCGTTCATGGAGACGGTAGTCCGTACGTACGCATGAACGTTGTTTTCTTTTCCTTATTGTCTTGAATAGAAGTAAGTAGATGACATACATATATACATAAATCTAGTAGATTTATAATGTCATATATTTCATTATTATTGCTTATATATACATTATAATCATTCTTAAATGGTTAACATGGAGAATGAATCTCATCGCGTCGTGGAGACGGTAGTCCGTACGTACGCACGAGCGATGATATCGTTCTCATGATCGTGAACTTGTGTTGAAGTGTATGTATACTATTTCAGTATCAATATCACTTTATAATATAGTTACTCATTACACCATTATACCCATCCAATTAAGGTGGTGGCGGAAAATAGATTACACCACGGCGTGGAGACGGTATTCCGTACGTACGCACGCGCGGTGATTTTCTTTTTCCGTAGGATGGATAGAAGGTTAATTAGAGTTGTTTCATATTTATAATAACATATTAGTATATAATAAATACTTATGTTATTACTTTATCATGAAACAACTAAAGAAGAAGAAGTTGAAGAAGAAAGAAATTGAAAAAGATCGGTAATGGATATTACCTCTTTTTGACGCGCCTTTTCTTATCCTCCACTTAAAGAACTAAGGAGGGTATTTGAAGAAGACCAGGACCTCTAGGATGATACTAGGGAAGTGGAGAAGAGATTTTGGCAGGGGCTGGCCGAGCTTTAATGCTCAAATTGGTGTGAGGAGGAGAGGGAGGAGGTGCCCTTTTATAAGGGAGGAGAGGGGCACCTTTGGGAAAACTAAAAATATTATTTTATTATAAAGTCAAGTTCGGTTTTAAATAGCTCCAAATTGATATATTTATAAGATAAGGTGTGTATGGGTCGAAATCCTCTCATCAAATAGGATTTAGAAAAGTTTAGGTTATTATTTTAACCTTATCAATTAGATTTAACTCTAAGTTAAATAATTTAACTTTTACCGTGTCTTTTTGTTTTCTTACACTATATGGTTAATAAACTTATTATATCAAGACAAACGAACCCCAAGTTGTTTATTATTAATATATATAACCTTATCTAAGTCATTTGGCCGAACCTTAGATTTTTAGGAATAAAATAACAATTAATAATATAATATTTGTTTTAAAAACTAATTTATGTCAATTTTGACACTATTTGGTACATGATTTTTATGAAATTCATAACAGAATGATAAGTTCGAACCAAGTTACTTAAATCAACAATAACATGTCATATTAACCTAGAAAATTAGTGTAAGTCATAAAAAGTCTCAAATTACATTTATTTGGGTATTTATAACATCAATTATGTCAATATTTCATTAATAATATAATTACTGCATCATCGTTGTGTCATAAATAAATTAAATTATTTAATGTCTAAAAATTACAAATAAAATACCATTATGTAGTAAATCTTTTTAGATTTCTAATTAATATTTATAGTCGAATTTATCTTATGTATAAATGCATATTAAAAATGATTTAGTTATTAAACTTTGATTTTAACTATTTTAACCCTTCTTTAAATAAATTAATAATAAATGTTCTAATCTAATCCAAGTGGGCCTAAATGGTCATATTTTATTCCTAAGGTTGTTTTTGTTCTAATTACACTTGTCCAATAGAATTAGGACATGTGTTAGGGTAATAATAATATCATTTTTACCCTTAATTACCCTATTTACTTTTAACCGTGGTAAAAAAAAGTAAAAAGTTACTATTCACCAAAAATTATTTTCATCTCATTGAACCACATTTTACTTACTGACATCAACCGTGTCTCTCGGATTTTTGAAATTCCACTCACAGAAGCGGTAAAATTAAGTTTTATGAAAAATTCATTTTTTAACTACCACTTAGTGGTTTCACTATTCATCAAAAAAATGAAAGTTTCCAGAAAAATACCAAAAATTAGGCCTAAGCTATATTTGATATTATGAAATCAAAAATGATATCTATTTTACCAAATTCAAAACATATCAGTTGCATTAATTAATTTAAAAATTAATTCCTGTCGTCAAAACAAATAGCGTGTTTTTAAGAGATAATAACTACCAAAAGATTGACACTTGTTTATGTCTGGTTTAAATGTGAAATTACATCCATTGACCAACATTGTATTAAATTGTAAAAATATATTCTAAATATACTTTAAAACCACTCAAATTAATAATTTATCACTATTAATTATTTCGATTAAAAAGGTTGTTTTTAATTAAAATTTAGTAATTTTCACTATTCATCAGAAAATGAAAGTTATCCGAAATGTACCAAAATTTCACTCTAAGCTAATTTCGATATTCCGAATCCAGAAATGAAGTCCATTTTGAAAAATAAAAATTATAAAATTTCAAAAAGTGGTTATTACTATTCATAATGGCTAGTTTTAATAATATTTTAATAGCATATCGTTGTTTAGTGAAACTCGGTATTGCGTACTACACACGCTATCGAGGAAGGTCGTGATTGCGTGTAATGCAAGGAAAGTCAAGGATGTGTATTGTGCAAGCTCCTTTTGGTGTAGCGTACAACACAAGACATTAATGAAATTAAAAAGAATATTTTTCATAAAATCTCGGGGTGTTACATTCTACCCCCCTTAAAATGAATTTCGCCCTCGAAATTCGTCGGGGTTATAAATGGTTTACTATTCGAAAGTTTCTTTAATAGAAACCCACATCATAAAAAGGAATACCAAAACCAATATTTAAAAACAAAATTATGAAACGTAACGGTTACCCAAATAAACTAATCACTGGGTTTCCACATAGGTGAAAATATGGATATGGAAGAGAAATCTAACCATCGTGTTCTGATGGAGAGTGGTAGAGAACATGGCTATGAAAAAGCCAACAATCGCAAAGCCATAAATTTGTGATGATCTAGGGTACCATCTGATTCATCAGATATAAGATCACTAGGACAACATTTTTGGTTTTCAAGATCATTTCCCTAAAGTTGATGAAATTAGAAGAAATACTTTTGTGATTTTGGTATAGTCTCATCGTTGGTCGTTCTTTGGACAATTTCCACTTCATCTCTTAAAGAAATGAAGTTGAATTTGTCATTCGTGATGTGTTAGAAAATCATGTGATAGAATGATGGGTCATTCCATCTGTCTCAAACAAAAGGTTAGAAAAGTTATCAAAAAATACATAAGTCCATCTATAGTGATATTAATGATATATGGTTCCTAAAATGGACTTATACTTCATATATCATACTTCTTAATATAATAAAACTAGTTTCTACTAAACAGGGACTTCCTGTAGGCCAGTGGTAGGCGATAAAGGCCAGTCGCACTTCTGTTGTGGGTTCGATTCCCACGGCCTTGTCCGACGCGATGGGTTGTCGCCCATCCTGCAGGTTGTCCTTTTTCTAAAACTATATTACTATAACATCCCATCAATAATATCGAAAAAACTTCTATCCTTAAACAATACTAACTTATGTCCAACATAATCCATTCCAATCTTTAGGCTTATCCATAATACTGCAGTCCACTCTCATAATATAGTGAAAACGATTACCAGAGATTTAATACCATCGTTGATCCCCATATATCATAAGATATTTCTTGTTGGTCACATTCCAAACATTCAAAGGCCTTAATCATGTATTCTCTTGAATACCCATTGAACCTTAGTGAAAACATGAATGCAGTTAAAAGTTAACACTTTCCACATACCAAAATCCTCAAAATTCTATATACTCAAACCATGATATCACTTAGTCCTTATATCAATAATGAGCTCATGAATACTGTCAAATATTTCATTTTCTCGTTTTCCCTTCATTATGCGCATATCATCTTTTTTCCAAAAATATCTCAATCACTTTCCATGGTTACTGGTACCATAAAATTATTGAAAACCACAGTAGACCAATACATAAATATTCCAATATTCCATGATACTATATACAACATTATTTTGTAATCCCATTACATAAACACTTAATCATTCCACCACATCATTATCATATTCAATATCGCCAATGGTGATCGCATGTGACTTCCCTTTGTCCTTTTCCTTAAGTGGTTTCTCATGTCGATCATCACTAACCCTTGGATTAGGGCATTTATTAGCATAATGCCCCATTTCCTTACACTTGAAGCATTGAAGTGTAGTAGGTTCATTCTGTGTATCCCTTCCTTTGTTTGCATCATTAGACATCTTCTTCCCATCATTGCGGCATTCAAATGCCCGATGACCTTCCTTTCCACATTTGAAACATTTACTTGTCCCATTAAGACAATCTCCACCATGATTCTTTCCACACTTTGAGCATAAGGAAACATTCATCTTCTTTTCACCATTATTCTGAGATTTATCCTTGAACTCCATCTTTCGTTTCTTGTCAAAACCATGAGATGGATATGTAACACCAACTTCCATTTCTACCTTGATAGCACAATGCACAATTTCTTCATAGCTACTGAAGTCTCTTATAGCTAATGCCCTTCGAAGACTTGGTTTTAAGCCACTGAAAAATCGATCAACTTTACTTTCAGGTTGGATGATAATGCCAGATGCATACCTTACAAGTCTTGTAAAATTCTCTTCGTATATACCAACAGATTCATCATCCTTCTGCTTTAGCTCAAGAAATTCCTTTTCCGTATTTGTTCGAAGAATACGAGGGAAGTATTTACTGAAAAACAAGTTCTTGAACTCGTCCCATTCCATGGAATCAATTTCATCTCTTGGACTCGTATTCTTGATAAGATTCCACCATTGATCAGCTTCACCTTCCAAACTATACACTGCTAAGATGACTTTATCATGTTCAGAACATTGAAGAACTGAAAATATCTTTTCAGTGGTACTGATCCATTGTTCAGCAACAAGTGGATCGGAAGGCCCACTGAAAGAAGGTGGACGTTACCTCATGAAGGACTCAATAGAATATTGTTCCCTTCTCTGCTCATTTGGAAGTCCAGAATGATTCATAGCTTGTGTAAGTATAGCAATAAGATTTTTCACTCCATCTCCCATAACATTTGTTTGTTCAGGAGGATAATCATTGCATTTTCCATTACAGTGATCAATACAGTTCCTTCGGGTTCCAGCCATCGTCTAAAACCCAAAAAGAATAGTGTGAGAGGAAAAAAATCATGCTAGGGAAAACAACATAATAAAGGTGGAGTACCCTTAATATCTAACATCTTAGGTTAAATTCTAAGATCGTTACCATAGTTTTAGGACTATATCCTATACATATACTTATCCTTAGGGACATCCCTAGACATACCTTAGAAATATCTCTAGGGATCTCACTAACGTTTTCGCATCCTAGTTTCCAAATGTTGACTAAACCTTTCCTCTGATACCAACTGTAAAGACCCGAATCCTGACGTACATGGACATTACATTACTTTTGCAAAATACTTAGTACAAAACAAAAACACACACACAAGGATCGTAATAGTTTAGTGTCTTTGGAAACTCGGAATATAATCTTCTAATCGTGGTGAAAGATCTTCAACATCTCCCATAAAGATCTTCCTTTTTTTTAATACCTAAAACCTTTCTTTATATCCTGGGGAAAAGAAAACATAAATGGGTGAGCTCAAATGCTCAGTAAGGGTAAACAAAAGAAATATCAATCACATCATATTCATAAGAACATAACATTTTGGAAATCTTAACCTGCAAAAGAGAGAATAATTTCATAACATGGGATAAATCATAGTAGTGAAATGAAATCCAAATAATCATAACTTAAAACATGAAACTTTGTGGAATAAACACATAATCATAGAGAATCATATCTTATTAGTAAAGACTCATTGCCAAGACTATCTTAGTGGACAAAGTCCATTTCTGAACCGAGTCACCCTCGTTTCAGTCCTGTTTCACTAAACCGGTATAACCTACCGTTCCAGCCATGTCTATCTCATGAGATATAAAATATTTACCCAATGCATTGGAGGGAGATATAGGTCCCACCCATCTTATAATGGTACCATTCTTATTTGTGCCACAAAATCATAAACCATACATCATAGCATAACCCATGTAATAAAAATGGGAATCTTAAACATCGTGACATCATAAAACAATTCATATAATATAAAGGAATTCATAAAAATAATTCCATCACAACATAATCAAATCAATGTAATAATAGGGATAATAACAGAACCCTTTATTATCTTAGATGGAAAATAATTTTTGATAAAACACTTGAACTCCATTCTTGAGGAAAATATCCTTTCAAATTCAAAAAACATTTTCCTTTCTTAACATGTAATACAATTTTAAACTAAAAGAAGTTGATTAAAAATAAACTTGAAAACTTGTAAAGGAATCTTATTGTAAATAATGTTTTAAAAATCTATTCATTCCGTATAAGTTAAAAAAAACATTCTTCTCGTACTTTTGTCGGAAAAGTCAAAAAGTACCTCGTATGAAAAACGACAAAAGATTCCTTTCATATCTTTTACTAAAAACTCACCGAAGGGTAAAATTAGATTTAAACAATTGTAGGTGGATGGAAATAATATTATATATTGAGGAAACATGGATGTGGATGATAAAATACACCCCAGTAAATACCAAAGTATAAAAATCTCGAATAAAATGAGATTGTGATATTTTCCCTTACCTTAAGTCCGATTTGCTTCGTAAGTGTCTGAATCTCCTGTATAATGATTTAAATAATGTCATTAACTTATTACAGAATCATATTCATTGTTATGATATCATATATGGTTCACTTATGACTTTATATTACCCGTTCTTTTGTAAATTCCATGTTAAAGAAGCGTTTTGGGTAAAATCGTTTCATTTATCGTAGGTGTTTGGACTTGTTGTTCTTGACATTATTATTACTTATATCATGATTTACTTACTTACAGAATATAAAACATGATTTATATATCATATATATTCAGTATATATATATATATATAATAGATAGATAAATGAAATGAAACACACCGTTCATGGAGACGGTAGTCCGTACGTACGCATGAACGCTGTTTTCCTTTCCTTATTGTCTTGAATGGAAGTAATTAGATGAAATACATATATACATAAATCCAGTATCTTTATAATGTCATATATTTCATTATTATTGCTTATATATACTTTATAATCATTCTTAAATGGTTAACATGGAGAATGAATCTCATCGCATCGTGGAGACGGTAGTCCGTATGTACGCATGAGCGATGATATCGTTCTCATGATCGTGAAATTGTGTTTAAGTGTATGTATACTATTTCAGTATCAATATCACTTTATAATATAGTTAATCATTACACCATTATACCCATCCAATTAAGGTGGTGGCGGAAAATAGATTACACCACGGCGTGGAGACGGTATTCCGTACGAACGCACGCGCGGTGATTTCCTTTTTCCGTAGGATGGATAGAAGGTTAATTAGAGTTGTTTCATATTTATAATAACATATCAGTATATAAGAAATAATGATGTTATTACTTTATCATGAAACAACTAAAGAATAAGAAGTTGAAGAAGAAATAAATTGAAAAAGATCGGTAATGGATATTACCTCTTTTTGACGCGCCTTTTCTTATCCTCCACTTAAAGAACTAAGGATGGTCTTTGAAGAATATCAGGACCTCTAGGATGATACTAGGGAAGTGGAGAAGAGATTTTGGCAGGGTTTGGCCGAGCTTTAATGCTCAAATTGGTGTGAGGAGGAGAGGGAGGAGGTGCCCTTTTATAAGGGAGGAGAGGGGCACCTTTGGGAAAACTAAAAATATTATTTTATTATAAAGTCAAGTTTGGTTTTAAATAGCTCCAAATTGATATATTTCGAAGCTAAGGTGGGTATGGGTCGAAATACTCTCATACAATAGGATTTAGACAAGTTTTGTTTATTATTTTAACCTTATCAATTAGATTTAACTCTAAGTTAAATAATTTAACTTTTACCGTGTCTTTTTGTTTTCTTACACTATATGGTTAATAAACTTACTATATCAAGCAAAACGAACCCCAAGTTGTTTATTATTAATATATATAACTTTATCTAAGTCATTTGGCCGAACATTAGATTTTTAGGAATAAAATAACAATTATTAATATAATATTTGTTTTAAAAACTAATTTATGTCAATTTTGACACTATTTGGTACATGATTTTTATGAAATTCATAACAGAATGATAAGTTCGAAAAAAGTTACTTAAATCAACAATAACATGTCATATTAACCTATAAAATTATTGTAAGTCATAAAAAGTCTCAAATTACATTTATTTGGGTATTTATAACATCAATTATGTCAATATTTCATTAATAAGATAATTACTGCATCATCGTTGTGTCATAAATAAACTAAATTATTTAATGTCTAAAAATTACAAATAAAATATCATTATGTAGGAAATCTTTTTATCTTTCTAATTAATATTTATATTCGAATTTATCTTATATATAACCTCATATTAAAAATGATTTAGTTATTAAACTTTGATTTTAACTATTTTAACCCTTCTTTAAATAAATTAATAATAAATGTTCTAATCTAATCCAAGTGGGCCTAAATGGTCATATTTTATTCCTAAGGTTGTTTTTGTTCGAATTACACTTGTCCAATAGAATTAGGATATGTGTTAGGGTAATAATAATATCATTTTTACCCTTAATTACCCTATTTACTTTTAATCGTGGTAAAAAAAAGTAAAAAGTTACTATTCATCAAAAATTATTTTCATCTCATTGAACCACATTTTACTTACTGACATCAACCGTGTCTCTCGAATTTTTGAAATTCCACTCACAGAAGCGGTAAAATTAAGTTTTATGAAAAATTCATTTTTTTAACTACCACTTAGTGGTTTCACTATTCATCAAAAAAATGAAAGTTTCCAGAAAAATACCAAAAATTAGGCCTAAGCTATATTTGATATTATAAACTCAAAAATGATATCTATTTTACCAAATTCAAAACATATCAGTTTCATTAATTAATTTAAAAATTAATTCCCGTCGTTAAAACAAATAGCGTGTTTTTAAGAGATAATAACTACCAAAAGATTGACACTTGTTTATGTCTGGTTTAAATGTGAAATTACATCCAGTGACCAACATTGTATTAAATTGTAAAAATATATTCTAAATATACTTTAAAACCACTCAAATTAATAATTTATCACTATTAATTATTTCGATTAAAAAGGTTGTTTTTAATTAAAATTTAGTAATTTTCACTATTCATCAGAAAATGAAAGTTATCCGAAATGTACCAAAATTTCACTCTAAGCTAATTTCGATATTCCGAATCCAGAAATAAAGTCCATTTTGAAAAATAAAAATTAAAAAAATTCAAAAAGTGGTTATTACTATTCATAACGGCTAGTTTTAATAATATTTTAATAGCATATCGTTGTTTAGTGAAACTTGGTATTGTGTACTACACACGCTATCGAGGAAGATCGTGATTGCGTGTAATACAAGTCAAGTCAAGGATGCGTGTTGTGCAAGCTCCTTTTGGTGTAGCGTACAACACAAGACATTAATGAAATTAAAAAGAATATTTTTCATAAAATCTTGGGGTGTTACAATAAATGAATCTATATAAAAGAAATTATTAATTTTTGGATGTCATTTCCAAGGCACATGAAAACCTATACCATCAATACCTTTCATAAGATAGTTAAAAGTACAGATAGAACCACATTTAATTTGGCTAACTTATTCGTCTCATGAGAAATCTTTGATGCATCGAGGAGATATATAAAGTCTAGGATCATATCATCATTGAATATCCAAATTATTCCTCATATCTAATATTAAAAACAAATAATATGCCTTATCAAATATCTGTATTGAATAAAGAATACAAAATCATCAATATTTCCCCAAAATAATCAAATAACTATGAAAGTAAAAACCGTATGTAAAATGGTACACAATTTAGGAAATACTAATATCCATTTTATGATAATATGTATATTCAAGTAAATTTACAATGGAATTTATTAAAATAAATTGATTCTTTCAAGAAAATTTATAAATATCAAAAGGAATTGATATTAGAAAGATAATCATTAAGAATATTCTTAAGGAGAATAATCTTTAAACATTCCAAAGTGTCCCATTACACTTTAAAACATTTAAATCAAAATCCACATGAAGGTATGACATTAAATGAATCTTATAATAGCATTCTAATAAGTATATTCATGATATTATGTATCAAGGGGTGGTATATACACTATATAAAATAGACTAGGTGAATAACTACAAATTAGTCTCAATGGAATATAAATTGAGATGAAATCTCATACCTTAACCTTAATTTTGTTATGTGGTCTTTTATCCTAATGTATAGTGGTATAAAATATGTTAATAAATTATAATATAAACTTAATAATTTTTATAATATCATATATTAACTTCTTACAATATTTATTACCTGTTTGTTAACACTCTTTCATTATTTTAACTATTCTGGATGTTAATTCTCTAGTTTTCTCAAGTACGTTTTGAATTATTATTTTCTACTATTATTAATTAGATCATGATTTAATTATATAAATAATTTAAACCATGATTTAATTATCATATATATTCATTAAATATGTTTTTATAATAATCTATGAAGTTTGGAGGTAAGAAATGAAATATATCGTTCATAGAGACAGTAGACCGTACGTACGCTTGAACGATGTTTTCATTTCTTTGTCATATTAAAAGACTGAAACGTAATTGATAAATATGTATATTATAATTAAAGTATAGTATATATTTCATATACAATTAATATTTTTATTAAAATCATCCTTTATGCATTCCATGTATGGTGTGAATGAGTCGCATCGCATTGAGGAGGCGGTAGTCTACACTTCCACAATGATGTTATTGTATTTACACAAAATGGAATGTATAGAGGTATGAGTTATAATATAATTAAATAAGAATAAATAAATTATAAATATAATATATATCACATATAAATATATTTTCCATCATAATTACCACCATGATATTTGATAAAGGAATAATGACTAATCACCGTTTCATGAGGCAGTAGTTCGTCGTTCATAAAAACAATATATTTGTTACCCATTAGATGGGGGAATGTGTAAGTGTAGATAAAAACCTTTACATAAAACATAATAGTATATTTAGGGCATTTTTTTGTTACATAATCATATAATAAGTTAATTTTAAGTGGTAGATAATGGAAATAAAACTAAATATCTTGAGGAATTTTTTTACCTCTTAATCGGGTAACTACTTTTGGTTTGTACCAAAATGATTCCTTGTATTTCATCCTTACAAAGGGGAGGATTATAGTATTATGTGAGGGATATTTAGGATATATTTGGGTAGATCTTGATTGGTCCAAAGTGGATTGACAGGTCTGAGGAAGTGGGAGGAGAGGAGGCCCTTTTATAGTGGAGGAGTGGCACTCTTGTAATATTTTGACAAAGGAATTTTATACATTTTTTACATTTAAAATGGATAACATAATAGAATAAATACAATCCAAGGGATTATAAGGTTGATATATTTCCATCCAATTGATTTTTTACAAGTTTATAGGTCATTTGGGCACTTAAGATTAAGGTTTAGCCCCTTATTAAGCTTAATTTTACCTTAATTATTGTAATTAATTTTAATTACTTTCAGTAATATTTTTGGTCAAAAAAATATTTGAAATTATTATAAATTATAAATTATTTTGATTATAAATATGGAATACATTTTTTCAAATTTTAATCACAGAAGTGGCAAAAATTAATTTAAATTTAATCCCACATATGGGACGAAAATGTGGGTTTCTAAAGTAAAAATGTATGAAAGATTGTTATGTTTTTACTGTCTATTTAATATTAAAATTAATTCCAATGAAATAAATTGGTCTAATAGATAAAAATATGATCTAATTAAACTTTCAAATAAATCTAAAATATAATTTAACCTTATAAATAAATTAGATGAAAAAAAATTGAACTAAAATTCAGTATTTTGCACTATTCATTAAAAAATGAATCTTCATAGAAAAATACAAAATATTCACCATAAGATAATTTTTATGTTTATATTATAAGGATTAATTTTATTTTTAAATACTAACTTTATAAAAGTTTCAAATTTTGGATTTAAATTGTTTTTCCATCAAAAGGAGGAAAAAATACTTTTATAAAAAAAGAAATAACATTTTATGTGTAATATTAGGTTTGTTCTTATCTTATGCCTATCAAATATGTTAGATGAGTTCTAAAATATTTTGTTGTATATACAACATATATTTACTAAATAAACTTTCTAAAAGTGTTATAATTTAATTGACTATAAAAAATGTGATTAAGTAGTGTTTTGTTCAAAAAGGGTGTTGTGTGTATTACCAAGCTATCAACAAAATCTAAAGGAAAATATGGTAAAGTCTTTAGGTTCTACAATTACTTTTGGTGTCTTACTTTAAGAGTAATTTATTTTATTTATATATTATTTTTAAAATTTATCTTGGAATATTATGTGATCAAATCCTTCTGATTTATGGGTTTTATATTTAGTTATACTATTTTTGAGGAATCTTAAGGATAGTTATTTGTTTAATGGTCTATGATGAAATTTGGGTATTACAATTGAATTTTGGAGATTAAAGTAGTTTATATTTATATAATGGTGTATTATTTTTAAATAATTATTTTATATTTTACTAACCATTTTGGTTTTGGTTAATGTATAAAGATAGAAGTAATAGATAGTTAATCTTTTATGGATTATGTGATTATCTAGAGGCTAATTCTAGTTCTTCAGGCATGAAAGATTCATTTGAAATACTCATCATTTAGAGAAAAAGATGAGATTTGTGGTGTGAATTGATTAAAGGATTAAACTCTACATGTTAAGTAATTATATTTCCTTATGTTCTTAATAAGGGTAGTAAAATAATTCCTTGACTCTATGAAAAGGTTCTTGAAACAAAAATGCCATCCATTTATTTTTATCAATGGTGTTTTGACCCATAACATATTTATGGTTTTGGAATGGTTAACTTTCCAATGATCATTTTATTTATCAATCTTTATTAGTCTTTCATAGTTATCTTTCTCTTTTATGTCCATTTTTCCTACATGTAAACCTAGTATGTGTTATCTCAGCTGACCTTTATACTTTAATTTCTTTATTTTAAAGTGGAAGTTATATTAATCATTTTTCTGATGCCTAATTTCAATTAAGGTATTTTGAAAATTCAAACCTTTTTTACTGATCCTGAATTCAAAATTGCAATGACGTAATTTTAAAAAGGGGGAGAATGCAACATCCCAAGTTTAAAAAAATAAATACTATATTGGGTAGCATACATGATAGGCTATATAGAGCTTAAAAGAACAACTAAATATTATTATGTTACCATTATATCCTAGAAATTAAAATGTAAGGAATGAAAAGATTAACTGAATTATGAATATATGGTTTACAAATGTATATGTAATTAATTATTTTGTTAAATATTAATTATAAATTAATGTAAAACCATTTTTAAAATAAAAGGAATTTTTTTTTAAAAAACTATTTATATGTGCACAAATGTATTTTATATTAATAAATAAAAAAATCACTCTTATTGGATTATATTAATGATATATATATATATAATATTCAATAAAATATTTAAAATTTATCTTATGTGTTTTCTATAAATTATATAAGAACAAATCCAATTTTATGCATAAAATAAGTATTTTTCAAAAAAGGTAGGTTTGCCACCTTTTGATGGAACACTTGTTTTAAATCTAGTTTTTGATACTTTAAAAAATTATATTTGAAAAACTGAAATTATTTTTTGAAATTGTAATAAAAAAATTTAATTTGGTTGAATTTTTCATATTAATTGATAAGTTCCATGTTTTGATGAGTAGTGAAATGTACTGTATTTTAATTAAAAAATAATTTTTCATCAAATTTATTTATACTGTTAAATTATATATTTTAATGGTTTTAAATAATAATTAGAGAAAAATTATCATTTAATCCAATTTACTTCATTGGAATAAATTTCACAGTGAATTTGGGTATAAAAACATTTCAATCTTTTGAATGTTTTTACTTTAAAAACATGTTTTCTCGATCCATCAATTATATTAGTTTTAAATTGATTTTATCCAATTTTATGTTTTGAATTTTGAAAAATAGATTCTATATTTGGAATAATATGGTTCAAATTGAGTAAACATATCCCTTTTATTTTTGTACATTATGATATGAGTTATTATTGAAAAAAATCATAATTGCTCGTATTTTATGAGATCTTGGAGCCACTTGGATGACTTTAATCCATTTATAGTATTTAATTCAAATAAAAGTCAATATTATCATACTCTTATTTTTAACAAGTGAAATATTTTTAATGTGGGGTTATATAGGGGATATGTCAGACTATAAATAGTATTTTTGAAATATAAAATGTTTATATTAATCTTAATATTTTAATTTTAATTTTTATGTAAAAAATACGTAAATTAAATACTTTCACAATAATGAAGTTGTAATTGTTTAATTAAAAGAAATATCAAATAAATGACATTAAAAATATTAAAATAAATTTAATTTGAGATTATTAATGTCATCCATGAATTTTATGGATGAATTTGACATTTTATTTATGATTTAAAATATTTTTTTTGAAGATATCATGCTGTTATGATATTTTTAAAATTTCAAGTAATGAATAGTTTCAAATTAAAATAAATGATATTTTACAATAAATAATATATTATTAAATGATATAAAATTTATAAAAAAATATAAAATTAAGAAAAATGATTTTTTATATGACTAAAAATTTCATAAATGACTCATTTATTGGTATTTTGTCATTTTATAGTAATTATATTGACCCTCAAAGTGTAAATTACATTATATCATGGTAAGAATTAAAAACGTTAAATAACGTTTAAAGTTAAAAGATAAGGATTAAAAATTAGTAAAAACTAATATAATTTTTATTTTATGAATCTATTTTTATCCATAATCTTACTATATTCTAAATAAATCATTTTGGGTCCATTTGGACTATAAAATTAATTTATATTAATTTAATATTTTGAAGAATTCCAAGGGTACCCCTCCCCTCTCCTATAAAGGGGCACACATTCTTCTCTTTTATTCAAACCTAAAAACCTATTTTTAACAGCCATTGTCTACCCAAATATATTCATATAATCCCTAACCATATTCTATATCTCTTATATTAGTCATAACAATCACCTTATAGCTGTTAAAGTGTTAATCAAATGAGATTGTCTAAAGAAAATGAATCATTTTCAATAAAGTATTTTAGTTTTATTTCTTCTTCCACTTCCTTAAAATCATCTTCAACCATGATTATATAATAACTAAAATATCTTAAATAAACTTAGATTATATTATGTTAATATAATCACCTATATCCATCTCCACTTCCATCAAATTTTAAAATAATTATCATTCATGTGTACTGCAAACTACCGCCTCGTAGACCGATATAATTCGTTTCCATCACCATTTCTCAAGACTGGTTATAATTATGGAATTAATGATTATATATGATATTCATGAAATATTTATCATTATTAAGTAATAATATATCAATTAATTTCTTACCTTTCCATGCACATAAAAATGATAATGTTGTTCATGTGTACGTGTGAACTATCACCTCCATGAAGCGATGTGATTCATTTTTCAGCACCACATCACATGGATGGTATATATATAAGTATATTTAAATTATTAATATAATTTTAATTATATTATTATTATTATATAAAGATAAAATAATACTTACCTTCTTTCTATAATGATCATTGAAAAATGGAAATGTTACTCATGTGTACGTACAACTTACCGTCTCCATGATTGTAACGAGGTTCAATTTTCATATCCATATGTAATGGATGGATTTAAAAGTATAATTTATGTATAAAAGTGATTATTATGACATGAATATTATTTTTTATATGATTTAATAATTACCACTTTGACTACTAACATCATACTAAAGTCATTTTTTGAATCAAGTACCGAATACTGAAAAAACATCCGATATTAACTTAAATAATTGAGTAATTGTTATAACGTGGTAAAAAGTGATATAAGTGGAATGATAAACTTAAAAAAATTCTATATAAAGTAAAAAATTAAACTAATCTTATAATTTAGGAATATAAATATTGTATGTGACGAGTCAGACTCAAGGTAGGGGACTTCGTCTCAATCTCCTTTCATTGAGGCATATTTTGATGTTATCCACAAACCTTATTTTTTGAGGTGTATATAAATCCCTCTTTGACATATCATATCATTAATTTATTTATTATAAAATTATTTACTATTTTTTAAAATTTTATTCTTCCATGGGGATTATGATTTAAATGTTCAAAGTGGTATAGGACACCTTGAATGTTTAAATATTTAATTATCAAATTTCTTCTCCATGTCAATATACTTGATATTATTTTATATATTTATTTATTTGGATATAAAAGTATTATAAAGTATATTTAATGTCTATTTTTAATTTCTTTTAAATATTTTAAAAGGAATATTTTTACATTTTTTATATGGAGCATTTTGGAAAAACAAAAAAAAAGGAATGTTCTATTCTTAACATACATGACAACAACTAATTTCATACCACTGTGACTATTATTTAATTTCTAGATTCCTTTTCTTGATTACATATTTTCTTAAATTAAAAACCATATTACATTATTTTTGTTATTTTTGGTATTTAAAATTATTTTTTAAAAGAAAATTTTATTTTTATATGAAATTGTTTTTCATATGGAATTAAAAGAGTTTTTTAAAGGGTTTGATGATGATAGTGTTTTATTAATGATATGGTACTTGAGAATTATAGGAAATGGGTGAGCCTGATATAGATTATACATGGTTTTGAATATAAATCTATGGGTAAGACCTTAACATCTTAACATGGTGTGTCCCAGATAATGTCAGGGAATCTCGTTACAGCTTAACATGGGGTGACCCAGATAACGCCAGGTAAGCCCGTTATAGTTTAACATGGGGTGGCCCAGATATCATTGGTTAATATCATAATAGATTATTTAAAATTTGATAATATTTTTATTCAAATTTAAAGTATTTTGAAAGGGTTTTATGTATATGATCCTCTAATTCACCTAAAGGAGTTTTAATTTCTTGATATGGGTTTTAATAGTTTTCTTTGAGAAAAATGTGATTTTTTTTCATGTGAAAATGTTTTATTTCATATTCTCAAAATAACATTGAAGATAGAGGTAAAATTTATATGATTTTTCATGTTTTTAATAAAATAATAGTTTCCTTTCTTTTTATATCCCTTACTAAGATTTTGTAACTATCCCAAGTTTTTAAAATGTCTTTAACAAGGTTTAAGGGGAAATAGAGGATAGTATGAGATCAATGGGATAATTGTGAAGATTTTTCATAAAGAGAAATAATTTATTATTTTAAATTGTTTTATATTATGGAAAAAATGGATACTGGGTATAAGTTTAGACTTGAAATGTATGGGTTTACTTTGTAAGAGTTTTTCATAATTCTCTAAAACTCTAAAATGAAAGATCATTGAATGTGAATTCTAGTTCAAACTCGCTAGGATGAGTATTGTTTAATGTTTAGGCCTTACGCAAAGGGTGCATGGTTTTTACTGGATGTACATGGTTTGGGAAAACATTGTGCCAACCATACACAACCCAAAAACTCTCTAAAAATTTCAAAAATCTCCCAAAACAACCCCAAAACAAGACCTGACTTAATGGAGGTAAACAAAAGGTCGATGAATACCTAAAATAAGGTAATAGTATATTACACTTCCCATTATTCTATTGGATGAGTTTATTTTAGACATTTCCATCCATGTTTTTAAAATATGGACACATGGTTCCATATATCTTTGATTTTTACCTTTATAATATTTAAGTAAAATGTAAAGTCAAAAATATCACTTTCTAGCTTTTAATTTTTATAATATTTTATGATGGGGATAAATAAAACTTATTTTTTATTATAGGTAATTATTTGAAATATAAATTAATTTTTATCATGGTGATTAATTTATTATTTTTAACAATGAATTATTTACCATAGATTCTTACTCAACACTGCCACTGTATTTATTCAATTAATTGAAAAAAAATAATTTTAAAAATATTAAAAGTAATATAATTTGAATAAATTATTATATCCCAAAAAAAGATAAAAATTACATATTATAGAGGTTTAAATGAATTATATTCAAATTGTATTGTTTTAATGTTGTTTTCAAAGTCAAATTAAATTAATAGTTCCTAAAATGAAATTAACATTATTTTATAATAAATAATATTTTATTAAATGATTTAAAACTCCTAAAAATCACATATTTTGACAATTTATTAGTATATGTTTAAAAATATAAAATAAGGTCTATTTATGGGACAATTTTATTTTTATATTAACTATATTTATCCCTAAAAAGTAAAAACTTTATTATCATGTAAATAATCAAAAAGGGTTGATACAGGTTAAAACAAAGAGATAAGGGTAAAAACCTAATCTAAACTTCTCTAAAATTTAATTTATGATATTATTTCAACCCATATTTATCCTATATTAGAATTATATTAGTTTTTAGACCTTTTACATTGAAATTTATTTTATATTAATTTAATATTTTTTGTAATTCCAAGATTGCCCCTCCCCTTATAGGGGGCCTCCTATCCAATTTTATTCACACTTCAAGAGAATTTTATTTCATCCAATACATACTAAAATACCATCATAACATCCCTCCCCATATTATATAGGTTTATTTGTGGTAGAATACAAACCTTAGATGGTTTATGGTGTAAATCAAAAGATGTTTCCCGAAGAAGAGGTATAGTATTTTACCGAATATTTTAGTTTTATTTCTTCTTCCACATCATTCAAATATACTTCAAACATTCTTAAATAACAACACCAATATATTCCATATACATAGATAGTATTATCTTAATTTAATCACCTAAATCTATTTCCTCTTCAATCAAATAGGAAATGAAATCGTCATTTATGTGTACAACGAACTACCACCTTGTGAACCGATATAATTCATTTTCCATTACCGCCTCTCATGGACGGTTAAAATGATTAATTAATTATATATATGTGTGTGTGTGTGATATTAATGAAATAATTACCATTATTAAAATATAATATATCATCTATTTTCTTACCTTTCCACCCATTGAAAAATGATATCGTTGTTCGTACGTATGTATGGATTACCACCTCCAAGAAACAATGTGATTTTTTTTCATAACCACATCACATGGCTGGTTTATATAAGTTTATTTAAATAAATTATATGATATTTATTATATAATAATAATTAAGTAAATATATAATAACATTGAAATTCTTTTTATCATGTTTTTTGAAAAAATTAAACATTACTCATGTGTATCTATGACCTACCATCTCCATGATTGTAATGTAGTTCATGGTTAGACCATCACAGTGAGAGATTCGATGCTAGCCTCTGAGCGGCTTCTCCCTCCCCTCATGGCGTGCTAGGGTTTCTCTCCTTCGAAACCCTCCTCCTCCCCTCCTCTGGTGCTTTGCAGTGTTTCATTGTCGGCCCCTTGGGATCTCGGAGTCTCGCTTCTCCTCCGTGGTGGTTGCTTTTGCGGAGGCGTCTCTTCTTCGAGCCCAGTTGCAGCGAGGCTTTCTGGTGGCGATTCTTCCACACCGGCTTCAGATCTCGTCAGGCCCGAGACTGGTGACAGCTCCGGTTTCTTCCTCGATGGTTGCTCCGGCGGCGGCGTTTCTCAGAGAGGCTTCCCTGTGGTGGATCGTCGGTTTCGGCTTCAGATCTCATCTGACACGGGGTCGGCGAGGGTCAGCGGCGACTTTGGTGTTCCTGAGGTGGCGTGGTGTGAGTCTGTTGCTGCTCGTAGGGGGGAGGTTATGCTTCTGCTCTTTGGAAGGTTTGATCTGGTCTTGCAGGTTTGAAAATCGTTTGATGGAAGTGATGTTGTTGAACGGCTGTGGTGGTCTGTGGAGGTGCGTACAGCGGCAGGTTTGCCCGATCTGATTATGCTTAAATTTTTCTTTTGGATGATTTATGGTATGGAAATTTCAACGCCAGTGTTCAGCTTCACTCTTGCATTTTATATGCGAGGGTTTTATGATTTTTATGTATTGGTATGGAATGTTGGCTGGCTCGGATGCGCGTGATGGTTTTGAGTTGATCGTGAAGGAAGAATTGTGGTTTAAGGGCAATGTGGTCTTCTGAGTTGTCTACGGATCAGGGTGGTAACGATGTCAGGATCTTTCCATCTTCATTTTGGTTTCTTTGACGTCCTTTGTGGATGGATTCTTCCTGGAGGTACATTTCATTTCGCTTGAAGGCTGGGCGAATTCCACTGGAGTTTGCCGATGGGAGGTTTTGGGCCGGTGTCGATGGTCGCGCCGGGGGACGTTCAAGGTAACCATTTATGAGGTTTGGACAGCTTTTCTGATGTTCTTGTACCCTTGTTCGTGGTTTCTTGGACATTGTCATTGGTTTATGTTGTTTTGGTATTATTGTGAAATTTTTTGTATTGGAATCATGTAGTGGGGTACCAGGAACCCATAAATCGGCTTTTGAAAATGAAAAAAAAAAGATTAGCAGTAATGTAGTTCATTTTTCAAAACTATATTTCATTGTCAGTTTTAAAAGAATAATTGATGTATAAAAATGATAATTATGTCATTATTATTATTATTTATATGATTAAATATTTAAATCATTGACCATAGTCAACCTTCAAAATTTATTTTGGACTTATGAGTCGAATACCATCAAAACATCTAACATGAACTTAATTGATTAAGTAATTGAATATAACATGGTATTATATAGAATATAAGGAATAATAAAATTTTAAAATTTTCTTAATCAAGTAAATAATTAACATAATTTTGTTATTCAAAAACATAAATAACGTATGTGATAATTTAGACTCAAGGTAAGAGATACTTTACTTTAAAAACCTCATTTTAAATATTTTAATAATTTATTTTATAAGTATTTTTATTCCATGTGCATATTTTTAAAATGATTTTATTTATGTATTTATATGGATATTAATGAATTATAAATTAAATTTTATGTATTTTTTTACTTTGTTTCAAAGGTTTTCAAAATTAATCCTTCTATGTATTCAGTACAGAATATTTTAACTTTCATTACAAAACACAAAAAAAATGTTCAATTTTAACACATACAGTGTCAACATTTCTTCCAATTATTATAACAACTATTTTATTTTGGGATTGATTTATAATCTTTCTTGTTTTATTTATATAAAAATTCTCTTTCCCTATGTGCTATTTATTTCCAAAAAAAAGTTTAAAATGGAATGGACATTTTGATCTCTGAAAATGTTATGATTAAGGGTGCAAGAAATATTTTTATAATTATGAAAGATTTAATGTATTATAATTATTTTATGGTTGTTAAGAATTTTTTATGATTATGGGTGGTTCCTTTATAAACCAAGTATGGGTGGTATTTTTATAAATCAAATATGGTTTATTCTATTAAATCAAGTATAAGTGGTTACATTATAAAATAAGGATAGGTTGGTCCATTATAGCCCTCCAATGCATTGGTTAATGATTATTTCTTCGAATAATTAGGTTAGATGTTGTTCATTTTGATTATTAAATTTTAATAGTGATATAGAAAATTATGTCCCAACTTACCTACAATATTTATTTATGCAATCTATGTTTTTTTTTAATATTATTATTTCATAAGGTATTCTACTGAGATTATGTTTAAAGGAAAATATATGCTACTTATTAAGGGTGAAATATATAACATTTTGAAAAACAATTATGAGTTTTTTATGATTTTAAATAATCCTTTATTATTTTTTCCTTTAATATTTTTTATAAAATGATTTATGAAAATAATAGGGTAGAGAAGCCGATTTATTGGGTAAATAAAATTTTTATTTAGATCCCAAAAATTATTTTTAAAAAGGAAATTTTTTATAAGTATTCATGGAATAACAGGTCTATTTATTTCTTTTTTAGGTCCTTTACTAAACATTTTATATTCATTCCATTTTTTAAAAAAATAACAAGGTTTTAAGGATAAGTAAGGTCAAGGATGAGTTCAATATGAAAATTTTAAAGATGTGTCATGAAAAGAAAACTTGTTATATCTTAAAATTTTGTTTTTTGTGGAAAATAGATACTAAGTAAAAGTGTCCACTTTGTGATGTAATATTTATTTATATAAGAGTGATAGAATGATCCTATAAAACTCTAAATTGTAAAAATCTTCAAATGTAAAAGAATGAATTCTTAAATTAAAACTTAATATTATGTAATGTTTAAGGATGGGTCTTTATAAATATTTCTTCAATCAATTGAATAACTTCTATAGTAAAACACTATATGTAAATATTTTATATGGTTTAGGAAATAAGTTATCCATGATATAGAGAACATGGATATGGGATAGAAATGTAATTTTTTGATTAAAGATGATCATAATAAAGTGGATTTTTTAAGAGAAAATTAATAAGTATAAAATTAATAAGAGATAAAACATGATCATCAATTCATTTGGAATAGAGGTTTTGTAAGAAAATAAATTCATTTGAGGAATAAAATAAAATGGAATAAAAAAATTAAAAAATATTTTCATTAAATAATATTATTTTTAAAATCATGGGAAACATGTAGAAGATTTTAAATCTTGTAAAATGGTTATGGAAGTGGGAAAATCCATTAACTCTATATACATTAAAAAGAAACATTTCTTTTGACTAATTATAAATAAAGTTGAAAATGCCTATTTTAGAAAACATTATAAATTTCCCATTAAAACTATATAAAAATTCAAGAATAACATTAAATGTTCTTAATAAATATTATGAGTAAATAAAAATGACTTTTGTAAAATAATTTTTAAAAATATAGTTATGGAATAAAAATTACTTGAACAAAAAGATAAATAAGATCAGATTCTCTTATAAATATTTCGTTTCTGGATTAAAATGACAAAGATAGGAAAATTTAGAAGAATATATAGAATATCATTAAATATCCATAGTATAAGAAAATAGATTGTTTTTTTGAATGATAGGTTATAAGATTCTTTCAATGTAAATATAAGAAATCCCCAAAAATGAGATTTTAAAATAAATTATTACCTCTTTGGTAACTTTTAAATTATAACCTCGTGATAGAGTAAACTTAAATTGAAACATTAATTACCATAAATATATATATATATACATTTTATATATATCAAATGGGTAGTATATACACCATATGAAATAAAATAGTTTCATAATATCAAATATATCTCAATGGAGTGGAAATTGAGATAAAATCTCCAACCACACTCTTCCACTTTATTGAACATGGTTTATCATCTGGTATAATAAATTTATATTTATTATACTTACATACAAAAACCATATAAATATATATATTATCTATTTATGAAACCTTATCACCCATATATTAACAATACTTCATTAATATGATTGTTTTTGTGTGTTAACTGCTTCCTTTTTCATGTATGTTTTGATTCATCAATTATGGTACTTGTGTCTTGATTGTGGTTATATCATATCTAAAATTTTAACAATAATATAAAAATTATACACATTAATTATATATATATATTTAGAATTGTATATGAAAAGAATACATGAAAACCGAATCACATTGCTTCATGGAGGTGGTTGTCCACATGCACGCAAGAGTGACGTTATCATTTTTTAATGGGTGGAAGGGTAAGTAATTAAATGATATATTGCATTTCCATAATCATAATTATGTCAAAAAAATCATATATATTCATTATTTATATAATTATAATCTTCCTTGTCAGGTAGTGATGAAAAACAAATTACATCGGTTTGTGAGGCGGTAGTCCACCATACAAATGTGTGATGATTTTTCTTCACATTTGATGAAGAAGGATATGGATAAGTACCATGTCATGAATATAATAACATATGAGTATATGGGGGTTACTTTTGTTATTATTTTGGAATGGTTATAACATAATTGAAGATGTTAAATGAAGAAGAAAAATGAAAATTTTCAGTAAATATAATTAACTCTTCTTTGAAATTGATCATTTAGATATACTCTTAAGAACTCTAAGGTTGGTCTTTTGGGAAGACTGGAACCTCTAGAACATGGATAAGTATCTTGGGGAGATATTTTTATAGTGTTTTTTTATCTAATTTTCTTAAGGTGGTGTGAATAATAGATGATAGGTGGTGTCCTTTTGTAGTTAAGAAAATGATACACTTGGAATTACATAATAGGTTTAAATATAATAATAAAAAATTATTGTGAAAGTAGAACCATGTGGAAACTTTTCATAGCTAAGATAGGTAATGTATGAAATCCCTTCGATAAATGAAATTTTTATAGGTTAATGAGACATTTTAAACCTTATATTTTATTTTAACCCACAATTGGATCACAAATGTCAAAATATTAGATTTTTGACCATATCCCATCCCTTTATCCTCCTTCAAGTTTTTTATGATTTTTAAATCATTTAATAATATATTATTTAATATAAAATACCATTAAATAAATTTGAAGAACTATTCAAATATTTTTACTTCAAAGACCTCAAGATTATAATGGATTCAGAATATAAACTCTTTAAACATAAATTATAAATTATTATTAACCATAAAATTCATGTGACATAATAATTAATACAAAATATATTACTTTATTATGTTTTAAAACCATTTAATTTGTTTTTTCTATTTTTTTCGCAGGCACTATATTAGTATTTTGTAAGTATTTAAAGTAATTATACGATCCATAAAAATTAAAATCCTAAAAATAAATAAATTATGTAAAAAATAAACTTTTATATTCTTTTATAGCATCTTATTATCCCTATGTAAACATATAACATAAATTAAAAGTAAGAAAGTGATATTTTGGAATTTTCCTTTACTAAAATAATATTAAGGTCATTATTAAAGAAAAATGGCATCAAATTAAAATATCTTTAAAAATTTGATGATTATTATAGAAAAAATAATCTCATATAATAGAAATAATTCAGGTGTTAGATAAAATTTTAAAGTCTTATCACATTATTTTTAACCTTAATTACCAAATTTACCCTAACTAAGGTGACAAATATTTACCACGATTACTATTCACAATGCCTAAAAATAAAAGGAAACTATCTATCAAATTTGAAACTACTGATTATAAATATTTAATCCATTTTTAATGATTAAATTTCTATAAATTTAAAAAATAAATATAAATATATATTCATAAAAGGTAAAAAAAGAGTTTCTAGAAAAATGCATTTTTAAGCCTAAAAATGAAATTATTCCAAAATCAATTATAATATTGATTCCTATGTAATTAATTAGATTATATATAATTAAAAAAGACTTATTTTACATAAATATTATATTTAAAATTTAATGGGACTTTTAAATTACTATATTTAATGAAAATAAATTGTAGTTTTACGGAAATCTGAATTTTTCACTATTCACTAAAAAATAAATCTATTGAGAAAAATCTAAAAAATTATACCTAAAATAATATTGAAATATTTATTTAAAATATGATATTAATTACATAAAATAAAAAGTTTAAAAATGGTATAAATTAATTACAACATCTATGTGCAAATGGAAATAAAGACCATTTTTGAAGAAAACATATTTTTGAAGCATAAAATAACTTTACTGAAAATTGAGTAATTATTTATTATGAATTAATAAATACATTATATAAAAACTTTATACATATTTTTCATAAATTTTTTATTCCTTTTCATACTTCAAATTTAACGTCTAGTTTGTAATGGTGATATTTTGATAATAATATTTTTATGGTATATTACATCTCAGTTAAAGCTTGGTGTTGCATGTTAAGCAAGAGATCATTATTATTATTATTTTAAAATAATATTTTGATGTGTTACATTATCCCCCCTAAAATAAATTTCATCCTCCAATTTTTTTAACTCAGTAATCAAGGGTTTAATATTTGAAAATAATTTTTTTGGAAACCAACATCATACAAAGGAATAATAAAAGTTATTTTGAAAAGGGGAAGTGAGAAACATAAAGGTTTCCCAAAATAACACATAACTAGGTTCCAATATAAGGAGAAAATTATCAAGAACTAAAAATGTGAATATTAAGGAGAAATAATAATTTATAAGTAATAATAGAGAGTGATATAGAATATAATTTAGAGAAAGTTCATGACCTCCAAGACATAAATCAGTAAGGGATACAAAAGATCCAAAAATTAATTAGAAATGAATGTAAAAGGATAATATTTTTATTTCAGGATCATTTTCCTAGAGTTGAGGGATTATTTTAATATCAATACTGAGAACACTAAAAAATATAATTACTTGATTTCTTTTAACTTTCTAATATTTTTTTGTTTGAATATTTTAATTTGTTTTCACATCTGATTCTAATGATTAATGAACAAGATGAATTTTTTTACAAATTTTAATGGATCATAAGATCCATAAATGAAATAAAAGTTATTTCACCTTCCTAAAAAATGATTAGAATGAGTTAATATAATACTCAATATGAATAAACCTTCTGGTGAAGAAGTAATAAATTAATTCCTAAAACATAAATAATAATACCCATTGAAATGATATAGTACTTTAATATTTAAATTATAATACCACAAATTAAAAATATATTATTTTATGATTCATATACTAATTATTAAATCCTTTTAAACTAATTCAACCCCCCAAAATTAATAGGATTATGTCACATTCAAACATCAGTATAAAAAACATGTTTGAAACTAGATAATATTTATACATATTATTAGATACCACTCGTTATATTCTCACTACAACCAAATTCCAAATATTTGTTTTTATTGTAAAATCCTTCCTTGAATTGTTACGGGATGATTAAATATTCTTAGAAGTTATAAAAGAAATTATATTTCTAAAATCAAATGAAGCATTATCTAACTTTGTATTTAGGACCAAAGTACCTATTATAACAAATTAAGGTATTTCAAAATCATGTATCATAATTAAATAAGCTTAGACTTTCCCCCATATAATTTTTTGAGATAAATTTCCTTGATGCTTAAATAAATCATTTTAATAGTTCCCCATCACCTTACAGTTGAAACATTAAACATTGGAGGCTCATTTATTTCCCTTACACTCATGTGTCTGAGGTTGATTCTATCTACACTTGAAAAAAAAATCTCATTCAATAAAAACTCAGGGTAGGTCACTACAATAATAGTAAACATGTTAATAAATAAATCAAGGAATGAGGGTGGTTGAATTCCTAAACCCACCACTACTGACATATCCCAAACAGGCTTACAAGTTCAGTACGGGTTCTAAGGTGACACCTGATACCATCTCTACCCAAACTCAGGGTAGGTCAAACATCGGGTCACACACTAGGTCCCTCAATTAAAAAAATGAGAGGCATACTACTTGGGATCCATAGTAGAAAATTTAAAAGGGGAATCCTAAATAGAATCTTTATGGTTTACACATTAGTATAGGCATCCTACTTGGGATCCTTATCTAACAAGTTAATGGAGGAATCTTATAAGGTATGATCTAATAGAAAGTAAATAGAGGAATTCAACAAGGGATACTTATAATGGTACACAGTTAAAGGGATCCTACTAGGGATTACCTAGGTCAATATGTAATAAAAATCATCCCTAGGGGATCCTTTGGTATAGGAATAAGATAGAGGCATCTTATACGGGATCCTTTAGGTTGAAACATAAGCATAGGAATCCTATAGGGATCCTCAGGAACAACTAAACTCATAGCCTATGAGTCTATAAGAGAACATATCATAAGGGATATCTCCTCAAAGTAATATATACAAATAATAATTCTAGAGAGATAGCTTGTGGATTATCTCAGAACAAGTCTCTCCCTAAGGAGATAACTGAATTTGATCACAGGAGGGAGAACCTCTCCCTTAATAAAGGCCTAAAAATGCTACCTAGGATTCCTAAAAACACCTCAGGGGTCTTACCATTAGGATATACATGAAAAGATACTCAAAATGGACTAATCATGGGTCCAATTATGAATCCCAGGTGAAAATATATAAAAAACCCAAAAAAAAAGTTGGAAAAGTGACAGTACATGGCTTGTCTTTCTAAGCACACAGTGTGTACTCCCAAAGACCCACCTAGACATGTACTCTAGCCATACATGGTGTAAATTCCCAAGAACACAACATGTAATATGGGTACACAGCATGAACCCTACACAAGTTACCATCCCATTTCCCTCAAAATTCTTGTCCATGTACTTGGCCTAGCCATGTACATCTACACAGCGTGCGACCCACACGAGGTCTAGTTGTGTACTCTACACAGCCATGTACCCCTACACGGGTAGCATGGATAGGTACTCAGGTACATGGATGATTCCCATTCTATGTTTTGTACACCCTATTACATTATGTGTACCTTGAAAACTTCATCTTCTCCAAACAGGAAGAACACACCGTGTGTCTCCCTGAACCGCACACCATGCAGACGGGTTTTCCCAAACAGAAAACCCTCGAAATGACCTAAAACACTAGTTTTCACCCTAAAAGTAGTAGATCAAGACACATTAGTCCATAAAAAATCATATAAGGGGTTTAAAACTTTAAAATGACATATATATGTGGATCTATGGAAAAACTTAAAAATAGCCTACTTTTGGGTGGAATTTGTCGAAGCTTCACCCGTTCCACAATCCATGGTTGTTACACGGTGATCTGGAACATCTCGAGCTCTACGGAGGTAACTCCTTATCTCCCTATATATTTAACTCTCTCCCTGTCCCTATATATTATTCATGTGGTGGATGAATCCCCTTGGGGTCCTATATGAGAATCCAAATAAAGAAACAAGAAAATAAAATGGAAAAAAAGAAAATAAGGGGAAAAAGAAGAAAAACAAACAGGGCATGGGCTGAACCTGACACCCAACTCAATTTTATTCCACACCTAGTATAAACTCCCTATTTCGAAGTCAATGAGAGAGAAGGAATCGCAACTTGACACTCAATTCAAAAGATAAGGTAAAACAAACATGTGTGAATAAATTAATATTTATTTAATTAAATATTAATTATTAATTATTCTTCTAAAATTTGAATGAATCATAATTCCACCAAACTTATTTCCTATGGTACACACCATATTTAGGGACCAAAGGAGTGGTAAAAATAATTATCCAAGGTAATTTTCTAAGAGAAAATGACCATTTTACTCATTACAAGCATCTGAAAGTAAAAATTCCAATTTTTGATCAAAATTTCATCTAGAAAAACATGGGTCATTACAACCTCCCCACCATAAATATGCTCATACCCAAGAAGCCTAGTGGTAAGAATAAAATCCTTACTCTTAAACTAATCATATTCACAAACACATTGTTCAAACTATCAAATTAAGAGTCTCAGTGTCAATGATTATATCCTACATTAAAGGCATTTAACTATGACCGATCTGGTACTCCACACTAGAGTAATATCCTTATCGTCATGTCAACAATCAATATCAAGCCCAATAGCCCATGGAAAATTCCTACTTTCAATTAAAACGAGGGTCACCACCCTCTAACAGCCAACAGTGTGACCTCAATAGGTTTCCTCATCCAGGAAGGATATTTAAAAGAAAAGAAGATCGACATAGGGACAAGGATCTCTCAATATACTCAAGATGAAGTCATGATAGAGCATGATCATCTCTAAACAAGAGTACACTAATATTCCCCAAAAGTTGAGTACAAATCTCTTCGAGCCACAATAAAAATAAATAGGATAACTCACCTTTAACTAACACCTAACACCATGTCTCCTGACACGGCATTTCAAAGTACATCTATGGGTTAACCATCTCATAGTACCCAATTTATTCTCAGTGTCACCTCTACCACTAAGGGAAATTCATCATTTTAACCACAACTCTTAGGAAACCATGTCCACTACAAGCCTTGAAAAACATCGGTCCTCATATCGCACCTAGAAACTCACTGATTAAGATTTAACGGCACCAAATACAACCAGTGTGTACCTTTATTACCTAACTCATGCTCTCATGAGTCATCCAATGCAAGGCTAAGTAGATCGTTCTACATGGAACTTCAGTCTCATTAATCTATAATCTCCCTTGGAAATCATATTCAAAATCATCCACCTTTCATATTCCATAATTTATTCTACAAATGAAAATCTCTCAGAATCATTACAGTAATGAGTGTCTAACCACACTATGACTACATTAGCAACACCAAAAACACTGGTTGATCTAGCCAGGAACCCGAATATTCATGCCCGTCAAAGACAGTCTTGAAACCAGAACACTCTAGGTACTTGTGAAAATATGAAGGAAAGACATTTCTATAACTCAAAACTTGATAACCTATCTATCCTTGATCACCTATCAATCCTTGATATGAAAACAAGCATAAAACCAAGATCACTACCTAAAAAGGTATCTAAAAATATGGTCCAACCTCTCTCTTGTAGGCTTCCCTTGAGAAAAAACACATATACATAAAAAGTTCTTTGTCAAACTAAGTGTCTCTAGGTCAGCCACCTATCCTTTGAGATCAAGTCTCACAACTATGTCACAAGGTTTAACCACCTAACCCAAAATATCAAACCTCTCTAAAGAAGTTAAAGATCACAATGACCTATCAGGGTCAAAACTTTAAACAAGGCCTATAAGGTCTTGATCCTCACTGAGTTTCCTAATAAAGAACTCCTCCCTATAGGTTATGATACCAATATAAAATAGACACTAAACTGACACTCACCAAGAATCCATACATGGTAATACCCCCTGGAGGACCAGTTCACAAGAAAAGTCTTGGTATCCATTAGCATCGTACTTGGTGATCCGACAAGATAACCATAACATGAGAAATAACACACAACAATGGTTATAATATAAGGGCATCACATTCCATATTAACCTACTAGGGTCACTGCACCTCCCATGAATGAGGACTGACTCATCAGCCTTAACACCAATGCCTCAACATAGATCCACATAACCTACCATCATAATGAGTATATACATATATATATATATGTGTGTATATTAATCCCAACTAAACAATCCTCATTCTTCAATAAAATCACACACTAGCAGGCCTATATTATGTGAATCACATGTTCCAAAGATGATGCATAAGATGCCTCTTTCCATTTCCAACCAAGAGTAAAAATCCATCACAGGCCTCTTTCCAATGGCTAAGATCTATAGATCCATACTAAACCATAACATCCACACAACATGTCTGTCACTCAAGGAGAAGATCACATAAAACTATAAAATCATATATAAGAACAACAATATAATACCCCTGGGAACTAGGAATTCTTATTGGAATAAGTGTTCTCAATACACCAATATAATATCCATCACAGGTTCTGAGACATTTCTAATAATCTTGTTTACCATATCCCAAATAGTAAAACCAAGAAAAGGAACACCTCTATTACCACTTTGTAATTTCTCAACCAAGATTCCACTAAAATAATGCTCTCATCCAGTTGGTTATAAAACCTCAACCACACCTCCCAATATACCAGAGCCTTCTGACTAGTAGTGAGGGATAATGGTGTGAAATTGAGCAGACTATAACATCATATCAAAGTGAGAAAATAGTAGAAATAGTTATCTGTCATACAAAAATATAAGTAAAAAGAGTCTGGAAGCAATAAATAAATTGAAATAAATCATTCTATAAAAATAAAAATAAAAATCTATAAAATACTGAACTTCTATTCCATATATAAAAAACTAGTCACCCATTAGTAAAACCATATAGATACAGTCACAACACAGTACTTTCATAACCTCAATGATCAACAACCATATAGATACAGGAGTACAAAAGAAACTGAAATAAAAGTATAGGACTATACTACTAACTCATAGCCAGACCACAAACTTGGTCTCTAGATACTGTTGAACTACACTATCCCAATGATAAGAACCCACACAAGAAGCTCTGCTCAAACATGAAACTCAAGGTCTCAACCCTACCACCATGAAACTGTGCTCAACCTGAAAAGAATACATAAGGTATACACGCAGACTGAGTTGCATGTGCAGGGGTGAGAAATAATATAATTAGGACACCCCAACAATGAACCTATAAAATATGCTTCCATAAGTTCATGAAAATGTAAAAAATAAGCTTATACTAGATGAGGTACAATTGAAAAGATAAATAAAGACAATAAATTTAAAACCATAGTCAAACCCTGGGTCTGTAATCCCGACTAACTGGGAAAGTGCCACCATGGATATCTATATCTATATGCATATACATGTATAGTATCGTACCTATAAATATATACATAAATATGAATATTCATGAGTAAGGTGAACAAAATAACATAAAACCAAACAATAGTTGATCCTTGGGTTCATAATCCCGATTACCTGGACATCTTGCTCAAGGGTATTGAGCTGGACATCATTCCACTCAATCCATGTATCATTAAGTTGATCTATGTGTCTTTAATCCCATTCAACATATACCTTCTTCATCCAACAATTAAAATATCATTGATCAAGCTATGTCACCATAGGGGGACACTCGTTCTACACATGGGTTCACCCGTACTCACCTCCAATCATTGTAAAGAATGATTCTAGGGGATTACATACAGACATCCTATTAATGGTCACTAAGCTAAATGTTATTCTACTAAGAACATGTAAATCAAGTCCAATATCTAATCCCTAGGTCCTGGTCTATTGGAGACCATGAAATTCATAACTCGAATAATATATAAGGTTCTGACCCTTATTAAATCTTCAAGGAGAACTCATTGGTGAGACTTCATCCCCACCTTAGAGTCTTTAATAAGGGAGATTATAATAATCCCTATATTATGGAAGTGAATAATCATTTTAGGTATCCAACAATGTGAGATTCCATTCCCAACACCGCGGTTAAGTAACTGATTAGGGAGAGTGTAATCATCCCTATCCCTTAAGAGATCATAATCATCCATGAGTACAATTAGATTAAGGAGAGTGTAATCTTCCTCAAGTATAATCAAATCAATGAGAGTGTAATCATCCTCATCACATATCAAACAGAGGAGATAAGAATCACCCTTATCAATCAGGAGAGCGGAATCATCCATGAGTATCATTACTGGGAATATCATGCCCATATATCATAGTAGTTGGCTCAACAATTGGATTCTAGGAATCGCCTTTGGAAATCCTAATAATATAATAATAAAATATACACAATCAATAGCTATATCCCAGGTAGTACCTCTGGGTATACAAATAACATATGAAAATAACATTGATCAGAAGTCGGATCCTAGGAAATCATGTCTAGGAATCCAAAAGAATAAAATAAATCCCAAGAAGAATGTATGGGCATACTAAAGATAAATAAATATGCCTCACATCAATCTCAATAGCCACCAACTAGGAAGTACCTCTAGATATCATCGTTTAAAAAGCAGTAAATATGTGAATGAATAAACAAGTGAGTGAGGGTGGTTGAATGACTCAACCCACCACTACTAACATAGGCTTAACAGGATTACAGGTTTGAAACATGTTTGAAGGTGACACATGATACCATCTCTACCCAAACCCAACGTACTAACTCAGGGTCGGTCAAACATTGGGGAACCCACTAGTTCCCTCAATTCAAACATAAGAGAGGAATTATACTTAGGATCCTTGGTAAAAAATGTAAAGGAGTAATCCTACATGGGATCCTCAAGGTCCACACATAAGTAAAGGCATCCTACTTGGGATCCTTAGCTGAAAAGGTAAAGAAGGAATCCCACAATGGATCCTCTAATAGAAAGTCAACATAGGAATCCTGTAAGGAATCCTCAAAATGGTTCACATTTAAGGTATCTTACTAGGGATTCCCTAGGTGATCATTTAAGAAAAGGCATACCCCAGTGGATCATTGGTAAAAGAAGAAGATATAGTCATCCTACATAGGATCCTAAAGGTCGAAACGTAAGTAGAGGAAACCTCTAGGGATCCTTTGAAATAACTAAACTCACAGCCTCTTATGCTATAAGGGCATATCTCATAATGAATACATCCTAAAAGGAATTGATATTAAGCTTCAGTCTAGAGAGATAGCTCATGGATTATCTCAAAACAAGTCTCAGTCTCTGGAAACAACTGAATTCAATCACATGATGGAGAACTTATTCCTTAATAGAAATCCCAAAAACGCTAACTACAAGTCCTCAAAACACCTCATGGGTCTTACCATCATGATCTACGTGAAAAGTTAATCATACTTGACTAATCTTGGGTCCAATTATGACACTTGGGTGAAAAATATATGAACAACCCAAAAAACAGGTTGCAAAAGGGATAGTACATGACAGGTCTCCGTGAGAACACGACATGTACAACCAAAGCCCCACCTGGGCATGTACTCTAGCTGAACATGGTGTGTAAACACCCAACTACACAGCATGTAATATGGGTACATAGCTTTTTTCCTACACAGGGTACCATCCTGTGTCCCTAAAATGGACTAGGCATGTACTATGTCATGGATGTGTACTTCTACATAGCTTGCAATCCACATGGGGTCTGGCTGTATACTTTACACAGGCATTTACCACTACACCGGTAGCCTAGCTGGGTACTCAGGTACACGGCCGAGTCCTAGTACACAAAATATAAACCCTATTACACAATGGGTACTTAAAAAACTTTATCTTACCCAAATAGGAAGAACACACTGTGGTTCTCTCTGAACCACACGCTGTGTAGATGGATTTTCTCAAATGAAAAGCCCTCGAAATGCCCAGAAACCCCCATTTTCACCCCGAAAGTAGTAAATTGGTCCAAAAGGGTCCATAAAATATCATATAAGGGTCTTAAAAATTGAAAACGACAAATATACTGGGATATATAGAAAAAAATTAAAATTTCCTACCTTTGGGGGGAATCCACTAAAGCTACACCTATTTCCATAATTCACGGTTGTCGCACAATGATCTAGCGCACCCCCAAGCTCTACAACAGTACCACCTTATCTCCCTCACTCCCTCTCTATATCTCTATATCTCTCCATATCTCTCTCTATTGAACATGAAATGGTGGAATCCCCATGGGGACATGCATGATATGCCAGAGGAGGGAAGAAAAAAAGAAAAATAAAAAAATAAAAAAAGAAAAAGAAAAGGGGGAGTGAAGCGGCCTTGATGCCCAACTCGAGTTTATACCTCGTCTAGGCTAAAATCCTTATTCTAGAATCAAAAGCAAATATGAAATATCAATCTGGATCTCTATTAAAAATATAATTCCAAACAAACCTATTTTAATAAATTAATATTTATTTATTTAAATATTAAATATTAATTAATCTTCTAAAAATCAAATATCTTAGAATTCTACCAAACTCCTATAATAGAATAAAACCCTTATTTCAGGACCAAAGGAGAGGTTAGAAAAATTTTCTAAGGTCATATTCTAATATAAAATGACTATTTTATCCCTCACAAGCATCTGAAAGAAAAAAATAAAATTTTTGCTCAAAATTTCTGTCCAAAAAAACATGTTGGTTACAATTTTCCATGAACTACTAGTGGGAATGATGAAATTTGGGTGATCATTTATTGACTTATAAAATTATCTCATTTCTTAACTATAATGGAGATGAAGAAATTGGAATAGATCTGAGACTTTTATATTTGAGATATTGTGAGACTTCATGGGCTTTCCTCTATGATTGTTTCTAATAAGGACCTGAGGTTCACATACAGGTTATAGAAAGTTTTGTATGAGGAGATGGGTTCCTAATTAAAATTGAGAATGACTTATCATATTCAAATGGATGGATAGACAAAGGGTTTTATCCATATTCTTCAGGATATACTTTAGTCATGCGTTCGTGACTTTGGTTGTTCTTGAGAAAATCATTTGCCTCTGGTGAAATTTTCTTATAACAATAGTTATCATCATTAGATAAAGATGGTTACCTTTTAAGATTTTTATGGGAGTCCATGTAGATCTTCCTTGTTCTGAGAAGAGTTAGGATAGAGGTCCTTATTTAAAATGAGTCTCATTCAAGAGATAATGAAAAAGGTAAAGTTGATATGGAATAGGTTGGTCACTACACAAAACCATCAGAAATCTTATGCAAACTATCATCATTGGCAACTAGATTTTGAGGTTGGTGATTGGGTTTTTCTCATAGTTTCACCTTTATTAGTAAATCATTGGTTGGTTAAGTAGGGTAATTGAGAAGTGAGGTTTTTTTCCCTTTTATATCATTGAGAAACTCATAAAGGTGGTATATCGACTGGACTTACTGTCTCATTTGAATTCAATCTATGATGTGTTTCATGTTTCCTAGCTAAGGAGGTATCACCTGGATCCTTCCCATGTAATTTAATGGTAGGATATTGATCTTGAGCCTGATACCCATTTTCGAGAATTAGTTCAGATTACATATCTCCAGGATAAGGTACTACATGGTAAAATGATTCCCTTTGTCTGAGTATAGTGGTAGTGTGGAAGGTATTGCCATGATATGTGTGATTGAGAATTATTGATGTGGAAATAATTGAATTATATTTTTGTGATTTCATGATCTTGATAAATTTATGGGGATGTAAATATTTTATGGTGGGGTGATTGTAACATTTAATTAATTTCTTATAGGTACTACTTAAACATTTTTTTACTGTGATTTGGTTGGGTCTTGCATCGGGGTCATTTTGAGATTTTTTGGAATATTTTGGAGTCCCATGGGGTTCTGCACAGTTAGAATATGGATAGGTAAAACTGTCTGGTTTTACCCAATAAATCATGTGGCCTATGTTGAGCCACTGGAAGGGGGTGCAAGGTTTGTCCAAACTAGGTGTCCACTTAGTGAAAATCATGTACCCTATGATAGAGGGGTTTCACAAATTTGGTTCATGGTTAAAAAACAATGCATCCAAACCATTCAAACCAAACATAATTCTATTTGAGGTGCATGGTTAAGGTACATAGTAACTTTTAACCATGCATCTTCTCTATTAAACCATGCATGCAGACTTTCAATGCTCCAATGTTTTAATTAAAAATTATCAGGATGATAGTTTAAACTCTAATGACCCCTAATCTCATTTTGGATTAACCTAATGCTTCCCCAATGGTCTAGAGGGTTCTATCTTGGAATTATAGGTGTATTTACTTCATTCTTGATGGATCATCTCAATGTATGTTGCGTTTTTTCCAGTTCTGCCTTTCCTTCTTAGATCCTCAATGGATCCCTTCTCCTCTCATCTTGTGGAACCCGAAGGGGATTTGTATGCCAGATCTAAGGGTTTTGATATAGTATTGATGTTTTTTCTATGGATATGGTATTTTGAGGACCCGGTATACTCTTCCACGATCTCTATTTTCATAGGTGATTAGTTCCACCTCTGTTCTTGAGGTAGGTGTTTCTATAAAAAGGGTTAATTCTATGAATTTATTATTATTCTTATAAAACTCCTTTTTTTATTGATTAAATTTAAGTTATTTATAGTTTCAATGGGTTTCTTGGAAAGATATATTTTTTAAAGGGTTTTTTTTTAAAAAAATGGGTTTTCACACCAAGTGTTTGTTTAAATGCTTGAATGGTGGTTTTGATTCAGAAATGGGTTTTCAAACACTGAAGCAGATTATCTTGTCTTTCAAAATGTATTATAAATTGTGCTCATTAATTTGAAATGTATTTTGAAAAACATGTCACATTGGGAACCTTGGTGGCATTTCAAAATGGACATAGGTAAACCTAGTGTGTGTGGCACCACTAGGGGTTATTTTTTTGATATTGATAGAATGTGATAGAAATAATTATTGGTTGGTAACAAAATATTTCTGGTTTAGGATTATTTTATGTCAATTTTATATCCCCATAGGCTAGTGATCAATATGGAATTATTTTCATTTTTTTTATTTATCTCATGATGGATTTTGTCATGGATAGAAGCTCACATGTTTTCACATGAGTTTGTATCATCTGGTTTTTCATGATTGGTCATTTCATGGATATGTGTTTACATTATTACCTTATGTTGTGTGAATATGCTTTATTATTTTATTGTTTATACTTTTTATATTACTAGATTTGTGAATATGAAAATATTTTATGATAACCAAATAAAAATGATTTATAAATTGGTTTAGATTTATGAAAATTATTTGTAAATCTATTTCTATTTTAAAATCTAGAATTGATGTATTCTTGTTATTAGAACTTGTATAGATTCTATGGTGGTGTCCTACTGGGATTTGTTCTCACACATTAATTTTTCCATTGGGCAGTTATAGATGTTGTATTATAGGATCTATTTTTGGGGAATAGAATCTTGTATCAGGATAGTTTCTCTTATTTTCATGGCCTTTGTAGAGGAATTGTTTGGTGGTAATGATTTTTCACATGTAGATTTATTAGTTTCATCTGGTTTTACTTTTCTAGTTTAGCTAGTTTGCCTTGGATTTTTTGGATCATGGATGTATCTAATCATTTTTCATTTTTATATTGTTTTATGTCTTTTTTCATTATATTTAAGACTTTTTTCTTCTTTATTTATTGTACCACACCACTGTGATGGACCGGCTCGGGTGGTTTGTCTAGTTGACTCAGGTTGGTATGATACATTGGTTGGGTATGAAATCGGTCTTCACTTGGTGAACAATAATATAGTCTAACTACACACCTAGTTTGACACTCTTAGGGGATATTATTTGGATGTTTCATGTACTCTTTACAAACCATTATGAAGGATTTGACTTTATACTGTTATGGTATTGTATAATTTGATGATAAAATATATAATTAGTAAGGATAGAGAACCTATTAAAAATGAGAATGAATAACCTGTATTAAAACCTATAAAATATCAATCAAGGATACATAACACTTATGAGTTATTTTTCATTTTTTTAAGCTTATTGTTTTCCTTTTATATGATTATTAATTTAAGCATTCTCATCAGTGAGAGAAATTAAATTTACGATGATGTAATTTATTTAAGAGGGGTAGAATGCAACACCTTGAGAATTTAGTGTGTGTTTTCATTTAAATAAACCATTATGTTGAATAGACTGTATCATATGCAACACAGAACCAAAATTAACCATGTTATATTTTACAATTAAAGATAAAAATTAATACATCATGAAAAAAAATGTAAAATATCATTAAAAATTTAAAATAAGTGTAAAACCTTAAGAAAGTAAAATGATAGTTAACATGATTTATTTTAAAAATTATTATTACTGTTTTAAAGAATTATTTTATTTTTTCTAATACCAATTAATTGAGGAAATTTAATGGTTGGAAGATAAATAATTAATGATATGTGATTAAAATCATTTAGTATTAAAAATACATATTTTTCAAAGAATTGTATTTTTCTATATTATGTTTTAAAAAATTAAATTAAACAATATTAAAGGATTATTATTATAAAATGTTTCAATTTATATAAAAATATATTTTCACTCATTTAATTTATAATTGATATGAAATAATATTAATAATACTTAAAGTTTAAAAACTCCTTTTCCTATAGAAAATAGTTTTTCATTATATCTTATGTTTTTATTTAAAAGTTAAATTCAAAAAATTTAGAATTTGAAATTAATAAAATGAAATTGAGTTTTTGGATTCATCATTCCAAAAATTATCTTCAGTTAATTTTTTTTTATTTTTCTAAACAAATTTTCATTTTTAGGGAATAGTATAAAATTAAATTTTTACAAATACTGTAACTTTTTTAACATCATCATGATATAATTATGACATAAAATTTTATGAAACCATTTTCTCAAGCAAAAATGTATCTAATAAGTAAAATTATGAATTCAAAAATATTAATTTTAATTTAGAAATCAATATTTTATATTTTGGAAGATAAAATATATTGTATCTAAATTAAAAACTATTTTTGGCTCTTCACATTTAATTGAGTGGTTCAAAGATTCCATTCAGTTTTAACTTGATCTAGATGTCAAATAACCCTCAATTGTTTAATAATAAAGAAAAATGTGAAAATTGCCTAAATAATAAAATATTCAATTTTTTATTCTAAAACACCCCTCATATAAATATCACTTTTCACCACACTATTTCTCCACACATTATAAGAAAAATAGCTCAAGTAAACTCTAAAAAATATCTCTTAAAATCTATTTCTAATGCCCTTAAGGTTTTTTAATCATTATTAAACCTATCTAAGATGTATTAAGGTGTACCATAAAGAAGGAAAACCAAGGGAAGTGGTAATTATTTCAACCATGTTTTTTTAATTTATTATCATCCTATATCTTGCATAAATATCTTCAATACATAATGATATAATGGCATAAGTATCAAATGAATACTTAAATATTATTATATTAATGGAATATAAATTATCCTACTCCCTCACTTTAATTCTAAAATGAAACCATTACCCATGTATTAGTTAGTTCAACGCCTCCATGGATGATGTATTCCATTTTTTAACACCAACTTACATGGATAGTTCTAAAAATGGATTTAATGAATAAATATAATATTTATGAGATGATTAATATTATGAAAAGATAAATTAACTATTATAGTAATGATATTAATAATAAATGATCTTTGTAATTTTAATTTCCCAAAAACAAGCACAACGATACATCTTTTATAAGTTGAATCTATTTTGGATAATATATGAAACTGCATAACTATTGTATAACTATAATGATAAATAGTTTATAACTCTATAATTCTGGATATTATGAAACTATTTTATAAGTCATTTGAAAATGGTTAACATACCATAGCAGTTTTGGAGAAATTGACCAAACAACCTCAAGTGGTTGATGAGAGAAAAATCATGAATTAAATGAATGGAATATGATAAAAAATAAACCTTAAAAATGAAATATAAAAGATTTTTTTTAATCAAGTATTTATTAAACTCTTTTTGGTAATTCGGGAGGTTAGACCCAAGCACTAAGTAAGTGGGAATCCAAGGTAAGGGTTTTTATCTCACTTTTCCTTCTTTGAGACATGTTTTATACTATGAAAATACTTTCTTTTATATGGTCTACATACTGCCTAATTTACATATTATATCATTATTATATATTTATTCATGCTATTTAAAGTTCCAAATCAATTTATTCCCTTTATTGTCGTTTGAACTAAATGTTATAATATTTGTAAATGTTTATTTTCTAACCTCACTTTGAATTGAAGATTATTTATATCTAAGTTCCTATTTAAGGAAGTTGTATGTTATTTCTCTATTAAAACCCATTATTTTATTCTCATCTAATTATGTATAGGTATTATGTGTCTTCATACAATCTCACTTCACTTTGATACATAATTCAACCAAAAGGTTTGTCATAAGTGAAACCATCCTTTCTTTTTCTTTTTAATTGGGATTCTTTCTCTCCCATGTCTATATTATATAAATTTTTTATAAATGTTCTTAAATTTACTTAAATTATTACTTAAGTTTATTTTATATTGATTTTAACTTTCTTTAAAAAATATTCAAATGAATATTAATAACTTTTTTTCATAGATCATTTTTTATTTTCTTATAAAAGTGTAAAAAGAATATTTGTCTTTAATATTTTTCATGTTAATGAATCTTCCTGACATCATGCTCATTACTCTAAATAAATATTTCTCTCCAAGTTTTCATGTTTTCTCAAAGTAAATTATATTCCCATTTTCAATGATTTTTTCATTTTTTAAGGGTTATTAAAAGGAAAAGGTCATTTCTTCTTTTTTTTAAAGTAATTTCTTAATGCTCTTATAAAAGTGTATTTCATCTATGTTAATATTATTTAATTTTTCTTATGATTTAATGGGATATGTTCTAATTATACTATCCACCTTCTTTCTCTAGATGTCTCATGAAAACATCTTAAGGATGTTTTTCTGAAACCCATTTCTTTCCCATGAGTTAGTTAAGTTGTTATGAAATTATTAATGATTTTAACCACCTTTAAATTCAATCCATTCATTATTTGTATTTCAAATTAATCTCATCCTTTATTGTTTGTCTATAACCCATAATTTTAATTATGATCCATTATCTTATTACTTATTCTATTTATCCCAACCACATTCCATGCCATCGGGCATCTTTGATACAACCCCACAATAATCAATCCCACTACCACATAAACCATATCACAATACAAGCCAACAGCAGCCACTACTGCCAAAAAAACACTCCCTTTATACATAACCAGCCATACCTCCACTACCATAACCACACAACATCAAATATATCACCATCTCGTCCAAACCACACTATGTCCCCACAACTAGCCATAACAACGAGCCAAACACCTCTAATAATAGCAATATAGATGCCATATTTGATAGGAAAAAAACAATCATACCAGCAATTCACTTCAAAGAGATTCTTATTAATCTTCCTTTTATATTAAAACAAAATTCCATGTTCAAGTATCATTAATATAAATTCCAGATTTCCAAAAAATAATTTATTACCAACTTTAAATGAGTAACCAATTATGGAAGGTGATACAAACATATCGATATAAATAAAAATGCATCACAGAAGAAAATAATCCTCTATAAATAACATCAACAATACCATAGAATATCATGGAATAACCATAAATAAAATGTGAATCATTCATTCCATTCAATTTTCTATAATCTAGTTAATTATCTTAATTAGGTTAATCCATAACATCTACCCAAATAAAAAAATAGTGTAATATTTTAACAATTTACATATAAATATTGAATAATAATCCTTAAATCCCCTACCTCGATTTAAGCTTCAAAGAATGAAGAGAAATAATGAGAAAAAACAAGGATCAAGAACCATTAAACCTAAAAGGAACCTCAGTAGGACCCAATCACAAAAATTTATAATTAAAAATTCACCCAAAAAATACCCAATGCCTAAATAAACCACTTCTATAATCCCATGATGAGAAGGAGAACCAAAATATTGGGAGAGAGGGGAGTAAGAGTCACCTAGGATGGAAGAATAATTGATATCATGAATCAAGAGGTTAGAATCTATAAGGACATGAGAAAATAGATCAAAAAATTACATGTCTAGCTAGGATTTGAGGAAATAAAGGAAAGTCAAACCAAAGGAGAGGTTGAACCATATTTATAGAGAAAACTCGACATATCACCACTATGATGTGGTGGAATTCAAAATTGTTTTCATGGCCTCAAAAAAATCAAATATTAAACTATAGGTCTACAAAATGGTAGGTACCCCATATCTTGATGTTCACTTAAACCATTTTGAAACATTTTTTGATAACCACCATGACATGGAGGAACCTCCCTCTCCATTTCTAGACTCGCTCTGTGACCAATCATACCAAATATCACTCAATACCGCAACATAGAGCCTCTACGACCACAAAAATGGGCATTACACTAGTACTCATTTAACATATGGACTTCACCAAAAACTCCCCAATCACTATGATTTTCAAAATAGCTAACTCCACATTCTCAGCTACCTAAACTCCCATTCCAACCCCTAAAATGGCTACAGCCCTAAAATAATCACCACAACAGCTTTAAAAATGTGTGATTTTTTTACCTTAGGGAGCCAAAAATCAACCCTATACTTCTAAACCACCTTAAAACTTATTCTAGAAACTCTAAAAGATAAGAAAAAAATAAATTAAAGATCCATGTATGTTTGGGATGTTACATTAAATACCTCTCAAATGATTCTCATCCTCAAGAATCAAATCCAAACCCATAAGGAAACAATGACCACAAAACCCAAACACCCTCAAGAGATACCTCTCAAATAGGAAAAAAATTATTTATAAAAAATAATTTAATATAGGATTATACTAGTATTAATCAAAATAACACTAAATTCAAATATATCATCAAAAAATATATACAAGGTTCAAAATAGCTTAGGATATTGATCATGCATCTGCGACACATGTTCCTACGTACATTCCCCCAAGAAACAATGTCTTCATAAGATGTTAACAAAATGAATAATTCCCTTATAAAATAATTTCTCCAAAAATCCTAGATCTAAACTGTATGGTTCATGAATTTCACATTATCCTCTATATCCAACTCACCCCAATCAATGACATGGGATTCATTACGCTGATATCAATGAAGTTGTTTTACATTAAACACATCATGGATACTATCTAGCTTAGATAGAAGAATTAACCAAAATTACATATAATAAATGTGCTCTAACTCCTCAACTGGATCAATAAAATAAGGGGAAATCATAATCCATATAACACCCTGGTATTTTAAAACAAGAAAATTATGGCTTACATTACACACAATATCAATTTTAGCTTGTGTTTCATGCACTAATGAGTTTTAAAAAATCACTCTTACTAGATTATATTAAGGAAATTTATATATTATATATTCAATCTAATGTTTAAAATTTTTCCTATGTGTTTTCTATACAATAGATAAAAATAAACCAAATTTTACACTTAAACCCATAATGTTCAAAAAATCATTTTTATCACCTTTTTATGATACCCTTATTTTAAAACTATTTATGCCACCTTTATAAAAAATTTCTGAAAAAATAAGCATCAATTTTGAAATTTTAATACCAAAATTATCTTAGGGTGAATTTTTTGTATTTTTCTAAAAAGATTCATTTTTTTATGAATAGTGAAAATAGTGAATTTTAATTGAAAGATGTCTTTTCATTAATTTATTTATAAAGTTAGATTATATCTTCAATTGGTTTTAAATTAAAATTAGTTCAATTATATATCAATTAATCCAATTTATTTCATTGGAATCATTTTCATATTGAATATTGATATAAAAACATTGTAAACTTTTGAACATTTTCACTTTAAGAACTCACTTTCTCTTCACGCATGTGGGGTTATTTTAAATTAAAATTTTCCACTTCTATGTGTTGAATTTGGACAAATGGTTTCCATATTTGGAATAATAATTATAATTATATTATCTAATAATTTCAACTTAATTTTTTCCATACTGATTAGTGAAAATAGTTAAAATTAATTAGAGTGATTATGGTAAAAATGATTTTACTTTTCCAACACCCATTTTATTGGAATATTTATACCATTATCACCATATTATTTATTTTTATGAGTTATTAGGATACTATTCCATAATAAGTAACCTATATAATAAGTTATGTAAAGAAAAAGAAAAAAGGAACCTTCCATACCTTTAATATCTATAATGTTATGATATAGGGACAAAAACAACATTAGTTTGGATATACATATTATTTTAAAATAAAAATTAGTTTTTGTTATCATAATATTTTATATTTAATTTTTAAAGATGAATTAGTTACTTAAAATTCTTAATAAATGTCAACGTAGTAATTATTTAGTTAATAATTAACTAAAATAAATGATACTAAAAATATTAAAGTGAGGTAAATTGAATAAATTATTATCCTAAATTTACTTTTAAATGAATATATCATCTTAAATAGGTTTTAAATTAATATATTCAAATTACATCATTGTATTGATATTTTAAAATTCAAATTAAATAAATAATATCAAAATTGACATTAATGTTATTTTATAATAAATGATATTTTATTAAATGATTTAAAATTACTAAAAATACTTTAATATTCCAAGTGATTTTTAAATTTTAATAAATATTATATATTTTCCATTCATGTTAAAACTTATCTTTCATAATTAACATATTGAACCCTAAATAGTAAAAACATTATTAGCACAAATAGGGTTAAAGTAGTGTTTTTGTGCATTACATGCGCTTCTGTTAAAATTAATTTCCAAAACACATGAGATTTTTATTTTATAAATTATACATAATATTTATAATCATTGGGTCATGATTTTATAATAAAATTAACTTTAATTTAGTCTTAATGGATAAATTACCTAGGTCAGAAAACTAGTTACCATGGTAAAAAAAGGGTAAAATTGAGTAAACTTAAAGACTAAAGAAAAAAATGATAAAAATTATTTTCTTATAGTGGAGGTGTTTATCAACCACATAAACCATAACCTAAATTTTTATTCAATTTTTGAGCCACATGAGGTAAGTTAGACCACCCGGTAGTGAATACTTTTGAGTATTTACAATAATGCCACTCCTCAACAATAAAAGGACACACGATCCCCTCACTTATTCACACCTCTCAATCCATTTGGATCCTCCAAACCATGGAAAAATAAATTATAAACTTCCATAATATCATCCTATAATCCTTAATTTGGTCACAAATCCAATAAAGGATAGCCTTTGGTTCAAACCAAAAGAAGTTACCCGATGAAGAGGTAACATACATCAATGAGAATTTTTGTTTTACTTCTTTCTCCACCCATTAAATTATTCTTATAACATTATGATATAATAACCTAAGTATCATGAATATTTTTTATAGTTTTATTGTGTTATGGGTAAGACCTAAAACCACACAAACTTCCTTCAAATGGGTTATCAAATCATTATTCATGTGTACGGTGGACTACAGCCTCACAAAATGATGTAATTTAATTTTCCATTATCATCTCTCACAATTTGGTATGATGATTGATTTAAAGTTTATATATGATATTTATAACATAATTATACCCCTTTAGTCATTATATTATATATACACATTTACTCTTCGTTTCATAAGGGATATGTTAACATCATTTGTGTGTACAGCAAACTACCGCCTTGTAAATCCATGTGATTCATTTTTCACTAACGCGTTACATAGAAGGTTACAGGGGTATATATAGTAACTCTATGTGATATAAATGAAATGCTAATGATATTAATTTCATAATTATCATTTTTTAAATATAATATATCATTTTATTTTTACCTTTTCCCTCACTGAAAAAAATGATAACGTCGTTCGTGGACGTGTGGACTACCACATCCTCAAAGCGATGTGATTCCTTTTTTCAACACCACATCACAAGAATGATATTTATAAGTATATATAAGTAAATAATATTATATTTATGATATAATTATAAATATTTAAATATAAATTATTACTTACCTTACTTCCATGATCATTGAAAAATGGAAATGTTACTTATGCGTACGTACGACCTACTATCTCCATGATCGTAACGTTGGTTCAATTTTCATAACCATATTTCATGATTTGTTTTAAAAGTATAATTGATGTGTAAATATGATAATAATTTCATGATTATAATTTTTTATATATTTAAAAATGGCCTTTTTTACCATAGTCATCCTACCTAAGTCATTTTTGACACACAAGCTGAATATGGTCAAAACATCTGGCATAAACTTAATTGATTAAGTAATTGAATATAACATGTAAATAAGTGAAATGAAATTAATTATAAAATTGAAAAGGGTTATAAAAAATTAAATAAGGAACATAATTTTATTATTCATGAATATAAAGACACATGTAACAAGTCGGACTCAAGTTAAGGGTTTTTCTCATTTCACTTTTGTTTCTATGAGATATATTCCATATTAAGCACTTATTTTTGTTGTGTGTTATATATACTAAACATGAATGTAATTTAGGATTATTATACTTAAATTTATGGTGATTTAAATATCCATTATAGGATATCTATTCCATGGGGTCTACATTTTTAAAGTTACCAAAGCTGTAAGGGATGTTTGTCTCAACCTTCCTTCTTTGAGACATATGTTATGTTATTCACCTATCTTATTTTATGAGGTGTATATACTCACCCTTTTACATGTTATATAATGAATATAAGTATTTTATTTATATTATAAGTTTAATTTAATGTTATTATTTCATTGTAATTATAATTCAAAGTTACAAAAGTGGTAAGAGTATTTTGTTACAATCTCATCATTTATTAGGATTGTTTATGATTATGCTTACAATGATGATATATTATATTAAATATCTTAATAAACTAATTGATTTTATTATAATATGGTTATTAATGATATTTAAAAGTAATATAACCATTTTCTCACTCTTTGGTACTTAAAATTATTGATAAAATGTTTTTAATAAAATTGTATTGTATTTCTATCTTCGGTTGAAAATTTGTTTTCTTCCAAAAACAATGTTTTCTAAAAAAATATTTTCAGAAATTTAAATCTTTTTTAGAATTATTCAAATGTTTTTTAAAGATTCCTTAGTAATGTTTCAAGGTTATTTTCAAATAAAATTAATTTCAAAAAATTTCAAAAAAAAATCAAAATTTAAAGGATATTTTCCTCAAGAAATGTTTTAAATGATTTTTATTAAAAAATCATTTATATGTTTCCAATGTTTTTTTCAAGTAAAATATTTTTAAAATATTTTATGAATTTTTTTTAAAATTATTTCAAAATGAAAAGTTTATTTTCTTCAAAAAAAATAATTATCTTTTAATGGTATTTTCATTCATCAATGTTAATAACCATTGTTGTTTATTATGCTCCATTGGGGATATTTTATAATGATATTATCCTCATTCTTTCTCTAGATGGATTAAGATTATTTCAAAAATATTATTATGGAATCCATTTCTTTTCCATGAGTTAATCAAGTTTCAAAAGTATTGAAATTGTAATGATCCAACTTTTCTCTAAGATACAAATCATTGTTTTCAATTTTAATTTCTTAGTTTGGTACTTTAAATGTTACATAATGGAATCATGAAGGTCACAAAGGTGTCCAAGTATTTTTCAAAGCCCATAACCCCAGATTTTGGGGAAACAAACCAGGTCGCATGGTTAGTATAAATTGTTCTTCCAAGACCACATGGTTTCTCCAAACTGTATAGGGTAATTCAGAAGGGAGTAGGGGGGTTCATAGTTTGTCTACAAATTTACAAGATAAGGCACATGTATGTGAAGAAACTTAAAACATCTTGGCAGTGGATTCATGCATGGTTAGCCAAACTATGAACCTAGCCTATGCGAGGTCCCTCCTTAGGAAAAACTTAGTGCACAGTTGGTGCATGGTTTGGACAAACATATGGAAAAATTGTGTGACCTAGTGATAGAGAGTGACTTCTATGATTTTTACCTTAATTAAACTTAATACCTCACCCCTCTATTTTCCTTATCATTTCTAGTGGATAAATCCTACTCCCTTCTCTTGTGGGTTCTTCCTCATCCCAAGTTAGGGATTTCCTTTTCTCCTCTATCTAAACACAAAATGGATCACCATCGGAAGAATTAGATAGCTATAGGTAATCTCTTGAATCCTCTTACTTCCATTCTTCTTTGTTCTTCCCATATTTTGAGCTATTTGGGTGCAAGATTATATACCCTATTTTCAAGGATTTGGTTATTTATTTGTTTTTCTTCTAATATAATTTAAATCTGAAGCTGATATTGGATGAGGATTTGTCTACGGCCCTAAGGTAGGCATTCTAGATTTTTTTCCCATAATTTTTTGTGTTTCCATATCTTTCATCGATGTTTGGGATGACAAACATTTCCATGAATAACCTTAAATTATGATTCTCATTTCTAAATAGATATACACTTGATGTTATAATCCCTTGGACCCTTGATAAGTGATTAAATGTTCTTAGACTTTTTCATTTCCACCCCTTTGGGTGTGTTGGATTAATTTTTCTCACATATAATTTTTTTAAATTGACCAAAAAACTTATAAGTATTCTGCTTGGGTTATAAATGGAATTTCCCCTTTGTGTATAATTTCTTGATTGATTAAATCACCTTTTAAGTGGTTGGCTTTCTTTGTTATAATTTTCCATTCCTTGACTAAAAAAATTTCGTGTTAAAATGCAATGGAAATGGGTGTAAAGGTTGTTCCTCATGTTATATCAATATAAATGTGAATTGTATGAACTTTAACACTCCTAGTTATATTGGGCTTAATGATTAAAATGATTTAAAGGTGATTCTTCATGTTATTATTATGATTATTCCGTTCCTAATGGTTGTTGAATGATGGTTAAGGGACTTGTTTGTCATGGTGTTTTACTCTCCCTTACATCGGGTGTTGAGCTGATGTCTCTCATCATTATACTTTTACTTGGGCGAGGGACATGACATTACACGTTCCTTCATATCGGGTGTTGGTTATGAAAACTCACCCCACCAATATCAAGTGATGAGCATGATGTCTCACATTTATCATTAGATTTATGGAATGTACCCTTTCTTGATCCTATAGCTCGTTAGACTAGTTATGAACACCTGAGATACGCATCGGGTCGAGCTAGCACCAAGTATCCATGTATATGCCTACTTATGTCCTCACATACTTAGTGAATATACATGTAGATAGTATATAACTATATATATATATATTACATATATATATATATATGTGGTTACTAATTAGACTCATTCTAGCCTATTCCAAAGTAGGTGAAGTTCTCCAGGTGTCCTTTAGGAATCTAAGATGACTATTATTTATTTATCTATATAATTTATTATTATTCAGTTATATATTCACACTAATTATCTATGTACATTGACTGGATTATTCTTATACACTATTGGTGGTGGCCTATTGAGTTTTTCTCACACCCAACTTAGGCCTCCTTTGGTACCTGAGTAGACTTCGTGTCTTCATAAATGGATATAGGAAAGCACCCTGCTACAGATGCTTGATTCATTATACTTATAGCTTAGAGAATGGGAGCATGGGATTGGGCATATGCTCATGATGTTATTGAAGTAGTATTTTTGCCTTTTTTATTTTTGTATATAATGTTGTATATACATGTCCCATGTTTACCCTTTTTGTATATCAACATTCCATGAAATCATTGTATATGACTTAGACTCTGAGCATTTGATTATTATTATAGTGTCTTGGTTATATATGCTTCCACATTTGATTATTATATTTGTTTCTGCTATGACATTTTATTATATATGTTTTCTCTTTTGTCTTCTTATTTAATATATTCATCGTGTCACTCTGATATGAGGGTATAGTCTCCCCATTATACCATTGTATACCCTCACTACTAGTCATCAGCCTCTGGCGTATGGGGAGGCACACTTGAGGCCATGTAACCCACTGGCTTGGGGCACAAGTTGAGTGGATCCTGAGTTGGGGAAATAAAAAGTGGTATCAGAGAATTTATTTTCCTTTTGTATTGTTATTTGGGTATTATATAGGAGACTAGGATTTAATGGAATTTGGTAATGAGATTTTTCCTAAGCATAACAAACCCAAGTACAGGGGAACCCCAAATTACCTAGGATGGGATGTTGTATTTATTGATTATACATGTTATAGTTGATATGACTTTACCATTGGGTGATACACATGCTTTATGATGTTATTATAATTAGTGTTATTGTAATGGGATTTCTTTTACTTTCTCTCGATGAAATGATGGTGTGTAATTTCATGCATCATTATAGGCACATTAGGACTAATATGTCATGCATTTTTTCATGACACATCTATTTTCTACATGAATTTTCCTATTACATATAGTTAGTGCTTAATTATCATATATTTAAATGTGCTGACATTTCTTGTAAGGAAAATATAATTGGATTAATTAAAGTGCTGACATCATTCTAAACGGTTTTTCCCACATAGATTGGGGATGTCACCTTAATTATCTAATTATATAATTTTGTGGGTTCTAGACCTGCTAGTTCTTGACCGTGATATATATATATACATATAAATATTCATACAAGGATTAAGTACTTTTATAGAATCAAATATTTAAAAAAATAGTTACTGATAAATGGAATGTTAATTGTAAAGTAAATGGTGTTTTTCTCTATACCTTTCAATTGACACTCCATATATCATAACCTTTATCATCTGATATGAGACCTAGACCTGAACCCAACCTTAATAGTGGGTAGTTAGGGGTGTATCTTACATTATAATGACATGTTATGGTTTTTCCTTACCACCTAGACCTGGATTTTGGAGTAGGCAGAGAGGTGTGATATCACTACTATAAATCGAGCCTTTAATTGCGCTAGTAAAAGGGTTTTATAAGCACTTCAAAATCACTGCTATTTTGAGCAATGTTAAAATCTAACCTTTAACAATGATTTTTTAGTGATCTTAAAGGGTGCCTTTAATAGAACTTTTTTAGTGATTTTAAAGGCTATCTCTTAATAGTGCTAAAAAGTGATGATAAAAAAATTGAAAAAATCAATTAATTTTTCACGAACCCCAACACCCCCTTTCTTAGAGATTACAACCCCCATTTCTCAGCGCTTTCCACTCCACATATACCAACACACACCCAACCCCTTCCTAAATGCTAGAAGACTACCCCAAATACTTGTACATCCCTGTATTTGATCCTTGGACATCCCTTATGTGACTAGATGCTCTTTACCACTATGTCATGTGTGTTTTGTTGTATATTTAACGAATTTTATAATTATTTGTATATATTTTTAAATGTGTGATATACATAAACAATTATATTTATTTAAATATATTAGATATTAATATTCATTTATATATATTATTAATATATATATGTTTATTAATATACACACATATGTATATATAAAAATTATATATATATATATATATATATTATTTCATTTTATAAGGTAAATAAAATGGATAATTTTTTAACTTAAATAAAATTAATAATATATATTTATTTTATATATTTTAAAATACATATTTATATAAATATATTGATATATGTATTTATACAAGTGATTATTATAAGTAAATATAACAAAATATGCATATATTTAATTATAAAAAAACTACATTATGAAAAATGATAAAATTTCAAATCCATAATATCAATATAAATGTAATACCTAGGAATAAATTCACTCCCCACTAAAAAGGGAGAAATTCCCCCTTAAACAAGGCTGAAATTCAATCAAATGTTAAAAAATTAGGGTACCCCCACTAAAAACTCAGTTTTAAAGGCCTTTTGGCCTTGAAAAATGAGACTACATATTCCTCTCAATCACCAGGGCATAGATCTTGTCGCAATCTTTGATTTGATATGTGGTAGAGCTCAAACGAACACTCAAATCAAAAGTTATGGTCATTTGAATTTTAAGTTATGTTTTCAACTTATTTTAGATCTTTTATTAATTTTTTGATTTTTTTAACGTCAAATTGTTATTAAATGGCTATTACCCAATAATAATTAAAATATTATAAATTAAAAATATTTTTTAAATTATTTTATAAGCCATTTTCATAAAAGATATTATATATCAAGTGTAAATTCCTATTCAGACTTATCTAAAATATATTTAATATATATATATATATATTATTTATATCAATATAAATATATTTATATATTAATATATATTTTTTGATGAAATATATTTTTTGATGAAATATATTTTTTTGAAATATACCCTTTATCGGTGCTAGTAAAAAATCTCTGATAAAGACCATCCCCTTTATCAGCACTTTTTTACTAGTGCTGATAAAGGACCTCCATCTATCAGCTCTTTTTTAATAGTGTTGATAAAGGGGGGGCTTTATCAGTGCTTTTATACAAGTGTTGATAAAAAGCCCACTTTAATTGCTCTTTTTTAGCACTATTAAAGACCCACCTTAACAATGATTTTTCTAGTGCTAAAAAGTGGGTCTTTAACAGTACTTTTAACCAGGTCTATTAAAGCCCTAACATTGGATAAACCCAATTTTGTAGTTGGTTCTTTTCTATAGGAAGGTTGTGTACCTATCCTATTTATTTATCTTTAATTTTTTTCAAATACTAAATTCTCTTCTGATGCATGCATTTTTCATTGTAGAATTATGCCACTATGACATTCTCTAGTTGTACACCAAGGAGGCAGTAAACACCATGCACCTGAGGTGGCAGGACCTGAGCCATAAGTGATTCCTCCTATAAGTCCACTTATGGAACCACCTATTATTTATGATATGGGCATTGATGCCCAGTTTTGAGAAGGCTTTTTCTGTATAATGCAGTCTATACAAGGTGTCACTCGACCTGGACTGACTATGGAAGAGTTGACTTATAAGTTTTAGTAGTAGCATCATCCCACCTTTTTAGGGGATGGAAAACCACATGCTACAGAGTCTTTGATGGAGTCCAAGCTCTCTATTTTTGAGCATCTGGAGACACCTCCAAAGAGGAGGGTCAATCTTGATGCTTATATGATACACGATTCTTCCAAGTGATGGTGGGATGTTATTACCTAGGTAGATTGGTATCGATATATGATCTAAATGGAGTTCTAGATGATCTTCTATGACAACTTATTGCTACACATGTTGAGGGGTGATTGGGCTATAGAGTTTATGAACCTACAGCAAGGATCCATTTCTATCATGGATTATTCTTCTTGTTTCACTGATCAGCAATGGTTTTATCTTAATTTATCAGGTGATGAACTTACGACTACAAGGTGATTCAATGATGAATTGGTATACACCATCTGATCACAGGTCAACATTTTCAGGTTGACTACTATTTCTGAGATTATCAACCAGGACCTTATTACTGAATGGAACTTGAGAGAATTCGATGGTGGGAACCAGGGTGGTTCAACACCAAGATCTTTTATTGTTTCTTCTAGTAGACAGAAGTGACACTTTGAGGTTTCTTATAGGATTAGTAGCAATTAGATAGCTTATAATGACAGTTTCTTGATATTTTACCAATGTGGGAAGTAAGGATCTATGAAACCCCTGTGTATGTGGGAGCCATTGGAATGTAAAGTATACAAAAGGATGGGCATATCTAGTGATTCTACAATACTTTTCCAACAGTTCCTAGTGAGAAAGTATCTACACCTACCCTACATTTCAAAGCGGGATCAGAAGTATCTCGTTAGGTAGGTGGCTGGAATACCATTTTCCACCCAAGTCGAGGTGGTGGTTGAGGAAGAGGTAGTTAGAATTAGGACTTGTAGTTCCATCAAAGTATCCCTACTTAGAGAATTCATTCTATGACTCAGGTCTATGGTACAGGCTAGTTACATGTAGTGTAGCCTATGCTAAAGGAGTAGAGTGTCGTACCTTCTACTATTTAAGGTACTATTCTAGTAGCCTCTTCATTAGTGTATACTTTATTTGAAACATGTGTGTTATAGTCCTTTATATATGAGGAAATTATGGAAGGTCTAGGCCTCAATATAGAGTTATTTTTTTAGTGTTATAACTCTTTATACCCTGTTAGGTATCCGATCAAAGAGCATTCTCGATTGTAAGGATTGTCCCCTTAAATTAGGCAGATATCTCTTTATATGGAATCTTTTCATCCTTGACATGAAATTGTTCGATGTAATCATCAGGATGGATCAGTTAGTTCCATATCGAGCCCATATTGATTTTTATCATTGGAGGGTGATGTTTAAATCACTATAGGGAGGTAGACATATACATAATGGAGAATGGAATGTCCTTGCATCTCAAGCTGGACCTGAGCATCAGTGGTTGGGTATAGTGACAGCCCATATCGCTAGTCTCTTCTTATAAGATAAGGGGTTATGACCCACTATTTTTCCTCCTATAGTTGATCATTTCAATGACATATTCCCTGGAAAAAAAATTGGGCTACCTCTAGTGAGGGAGGTGGAATTCACAATTGATCTTGTGCTGAGAGCGGAACCAATTTCCATTACCCCTTACAATATGGCACCAAATGAGCTTATGGATCTAAAAAAATAGTTGGAGGACCTTGAGGCTAAAGGTTTTATATGCCCCATCACTCCTCGATGGGTTTCACTAGTCCTTTTTTCCAAGAATGTGGATTGTACCCTCAAGCTTTGCATGGATTACATATGGTTGAACCAGCTTATGGTTAAGAATTAGCATCTACTATATCAAATAGATGAACTATTTGATCATCTATAAGGAGAAAGAGTGTTTTCAAATATAGATTTGAGTTTGTTCTATCATCGGGTACATGTCATATCTTTATATATACCTCGTACAACTTTCCTAAGTAGGTATGTTCTCTATGAGTACCTGGTAATGTAGTTTGGTCTTCTGAATACGCAAACTATTTTTATGCCCTTAATGAATCATTTTTTTCCACCTATATCTAGATTCATTCATTGTATTCTTTGTGGATGACATCTTAGTGTATTATGACTCTCGACACAACTATACCAACCATCTTGACATAATGTTGAATACACTAAGGGAGTATCATCTTTATGTTGAGCATAGAAAATTTCAATTTTGGATCAACAATGTCCATTTCATAGGTCATATCATTTTAGATTTAGGAGTTTCAGTAGACCCATAGAAGGTAAGAGTTATAGTTTCCTGGGATCATCCCAAGATTTTCTTTGACATACGTAGATTCTTGGAGCTAGTTGGGTATTATAGATGCTTCATCTAGGATTTCTCACACCAAGAAATGCCTATTATGGGATTGAATAAGAAGGTTTTGAAATACATATGTTCAGAATCTTAGGAAGTATCCTTTCAGGAATTTCAAGGAAGATTGACTTCAGCACTGTTTTGATTTTTTCAAATCTTTGAAGGAAATATACTATTTATTATGATGCATCGGGTATTAGGTTAGGATCTGTTCTAATATAGGATGAGTGAGTCATTGCGTACGAGTCTCATATGTTGAGGCCTCATGAGAATTTTTACCCAACACACAACCTTAAGACAACTACAGTTGTTCATTCTCTTTGTTGTTAGAGACATTATTTACATGGGGAGTGTTTTGTGGTATTCACTGATCACAAAAGACTCAAGTATATCATTATGTAGTGTGATCCAAATCTCAGAAAATATAGATGGGTTGAATATATATAATCCTTTGATTTCGGGCTTGCCTATATGCCTATAAAGAGGTTCTTCTAGATGGCTCCTCATTTTCCCGGTCCTCCTGCCACCCTTGCTCCCTCGCTCGCTCATTGCTCGCAATTTCTAGGGTTTCTCCCTGAAACCGTTTTCCAGCGTCGTCGCTCGCAAGCATCTTTTCCTCTCTGGTTTCTTCATCTTGTCGTCCTTTCTTCCCTGTCTATATTCCTCTTCTTCTGATTCGGTTCAGCATCGGTGGCTTCATTCCCTGCCCTCTCTCCCTCGCTCGGTCGGTGCTAGTGATTTCCAAGGTTTCTCTCTGAAACCCTTCTTCAGCGGTGTCGTCGTCGCTCGTAAGGCTACCCGCAGTGGCGGACCTTCGATCTCCTTGGTTCCAGCTTCTTCAGTTCATTCTTCTAGGGTTTCATCCCCGATTTACCCTTTCTCGTTTCTTGGTGGTTCTTTCAACAGATCTAATTCAATACCTTTGTTCTGGTTTCCCTTAGGGTTTCAGTTATCCTCTTTCTTGTTTCATGGCAGTTTAATTTCGCCCTTGCCCCTTCTCTGCCGCTCCTCCATGCTCTGGCTTCTGGGTCCTTTGCACCCTTCCAGGTCGGTCAGGTGCGACGGATACCAATGAGGCTTTAGGATGTGTTTGGGGTGCGGTAAGTGTTTCTGGGCGGCGCGACCTGTGGTGGCTTTCTCCAGTTTCAATGTTCCTTCAGATTTCTCCTATGAAGATGGTTGTGGTACTCTTTCTCTTTGTGGATGGCAACTTTCAGTTGTGGATTCGGAAACGATTATGGGGATTGTTTTTTGTTCAATGGATTTTGTTCAGTTTTTCTTCCTTAATGTTATCAGTGAAGCTGTTTGCATCTCTATTTGTTGGTATTGTTCGTTGCTGATTATGATGGATACCATATGTGTTGTTCACTACGGTGGCATGATTGCCCGACGGCTGGCGATGCGATGATGTTGTTGTTCAGAGGTTTTCCGGTTGTGGCAGTGGACATCGATGAAGAGGACGTATGCGTATAGTCCGACGATGAGGATGGCGAAGATGATGAAACTGATGATGGCGGAAGGCATTGAAGTGACCTTCTAACACGGTTTGAGGTCACCACCTGATGGATGATGGATTGTGGATCGCGGTGGGTATGCGACTCGAGGTAGTGGATCGAGGTTGATGATGGCGGTTGATTTGAATTTTTTCTTTTGAATTTTGTCTTTTGAATTTTGAAGTTTGAATATTGAATGTCATGGTTTTCAAATTCTTGATGATGTGGATCCTCTGTATGGTTCCCACTACCAAAAAGTGTCTTTTTATAAATTTCAAAAAAAAGGTTTTTGGCTCTATATGCCTATAAAGGGAAATGTTATAGCTGATTGTCTAACCCATAAGACTCAGACATAGGCAGTTCAAGGGTCTATAGGTGAATGGTAGCTCATAGCCTTATTTCCAGAGATAAACATTAAGGTTCTAGAAGATCATGGGTAGAAAATCCTCTTAGCTTTATTAGTGACCTCTACCCTTCTGGAATAGGTGAGAATGAGTCAACTCTTAGATCCCTAAGGCTTGTTCCTAAGGGAAAGTATCTTAGGTGATGATTTATCTTCTCGTTGGATCGTGGATGAGGATGACACCTTACGTTTTCATGGGAATTTTTGGGTCTCAATAGATATAAGGGAGAATATGATGCATGAATTTCATGCCTCAATTTGGGAAGTACATCATGGTGTCACCAAGGTGTATCAAGACTTATGTTGCTAGTATTGGTGGCCTGTTATGAAACATGAGATAGCTGGTTTTATCACTCGGTGTTCCACATGTCAGCAGGTGAAGATGGAACATTAGTGACCGGAAATACTTTAACAGCCATTGTCCATTCCTTAGTGGAAATGGGATTATGTTTCTAAGGATTTCATGATTGTTTTACCCAGATGACCTCATGGAAATTATACAATTTGGGAAGTCATTGATCAGTTAATGAAGGTCACATATTTCTTATGTAAGGACCCAGATCCAGTTTCCCAGAGCTAGTACCTTATTTTATTACATTGGCATATAAACAAGGAATATGCATCCTGAAGGACCGAGTAGTTTAGTATCTTTGAAAACAATATACATATATAAGTTCAACATTACAACTTGAAATGAAAAACAATTTAGAAACTCCTTTGACAAAATCCATAACTCCTAGGTTATTTTTGCATGTCATTCATAATATACCTCTTCATATCCTGGGAAAATGAAACATAATAAAGGGTTGAGCTCAAATGCTCATTAAGGGTAAGCAATACAGTGGAAGATATCATAAACATAAATATTAGGCATGGTGAATAACTGAAAACACATGCCTTTAAAAAAAATAAAATTGAACATAATATGTCAAGAATAAGAGATGAATAAATAATTCCATAATAAAACATAGTCATGAGTATTCTACTAGTCGAAAAAATACATGAACTATCAATTACTAGTTTCATAATGAGGGAATTCATAATGTCAGACATCATAACCATACCGTTAAGTCCTCATGCCAAGATCATAAATAATCATTTTTTCAAGGCCTTGTGCCACGACCATAGTTTGTCTCATGAGACCTACCGATGCATCAAGGGGCTATAGAGATCCACACACATCAATTATTAAGTAAAATTCATTCCTCATATGAACAAGGATAAACATAAACAACATATACATCCATATTGAAACTAACATATGAAATGTCAATAACTTTCCCCGAATATTAAGTATAAACACTAACCATTTAGAGTAAATTGGTAAATGGTTTTAAGATAGTACATCCATATTCAAACTAATAATAAAACATTAAATTAAATATGGTAGATGATATAATACATAATAATCATAAAGAGTGTTGAAATAGATGAAGATACTCTTATAAAATCATCGATTATTCTTGAGATAAATACTCTTTTACTTTGAAAAAAATAGTTCTTTTGGAAAAGTATTTGTATAAAACAAGAAGTGAATTGAGATAGTATTTTCATAATAAAATGTGTGATTTTAGAAAGATTATAGTTTCTAAAAACATATTATAGTATGCCCTTGAAAATAGGTAAGAATTTGAAAAATTCCCTTGAATTGGGCTTATATTCCAAGAAGAATTTTTGAAAGATCCTTTTAAAACATATAACTCCCTATTAAAATAAAGAAGGATTATGGTTGGTAAACACATATAGAACACTCAAACAGAATTTATGAGGATTAAATAATAATACATAATAATTTTATTGAGGTAAGTATGCAATAAAAGTAACCCGAATTAAAATTGAGGTTCGGGTGGAAAACTCTTACCTTGAGTCTAAAGGTGTTCCTCGCTTGATCTTAATGGCCTGAATAATAAAATTTAAGTTCATAAATTAATGATTAAATAACCTAATATACATGTAATTGATTTATTATAACCTTATTTAGGTTCATTCATGTCCTTTTGATGGGTTAATATATTCAATTTCATTGTTTGGGAGTATTTTCTTCCTTGGTTTTCATGATCGGTTTACTTATATTCATGTACGGATAAACATGTAGAATGAGAATGGTTGTCCAGGATAAAATTTGTATGTTATTATTGAACAAACATAAGATTACATGGTTATAATATTTTTTTGGTTATTGGTAATTAAGATGATTCATTATATAAAACTTTAAGGATAATTGTATGGGTTAATTAGTTGTTCTTGATCACAACGAACTCATTTTGATTTATAAATAAATATCATGTGTAAAAAAGGATTACAAAACCTTAAATAAGTTATAATACATATATTATAGTCTTTTTCAACCATCAAAATGGTTTCATGACTAGAATTGAAGACGGTAATAGAAATTGAAAACTCATCGTCCTTGAATGTGATAAATTAACACATCTCAGATAGTGTTTTCATTTCTAGTATAAAAGAAGGGGAAAGGAGAGATGATGAAGAATTATTATTTTATCATAAAAATATTCCAATCAATTTAAGGTACTAGATTCATCACAACATTTAGATGAAAGGAGGTTAGAAAAGAAAAAGAAAATAAATGAACTTGAAATGAAAGAAATGAAAAGAGGAATTTACCTCTTGAAGTTATCTTCCTTGAGAGCCTCTTTATGGGAGAGGTTTTGGTCTTTTTATAAAATAGAAGGCTGATGGATGTGGGGGAGGATCTTGGGAGGAGATTTGAGAAGAATTTAGACAAGGAACAAGACTTGATAGGAGTGAAGAGAAGAGGAAGTGAGGGAGGGTTTATAATAGAGGAGAGAAGTGAATTTTGAATATCTTATTCATTATTTTATTATTTCCCTCAAGACAACCAATAGTGTTGATTCATGTTGCCCATAATAGTAATACATGCATGTGAGTTCAAACCAAGTGTTATTACATCATCCATTATGCTAGGAATAGTGAATTTAACTGATAATGTATATATACGGTAAATTATCGTATGTTACTATTCATCAAAAATTCAAGTCTTTCAGAAAAATACAAAAAATTCACCCTAACCATTTTTCGATATTTTGAATTCAAAAATGAACTCTATTTTTTAAAAATAATTTTATAAATTTAATTTTTAAATAAAATCATAATTTATTCAAAAAATAAAAAAATTTAATACTATAATTTATTTTTTATCACCTTGAAAAATTAATCAAGATATCATTATCTTATAACCTTAAGACAGTAAAATAATAATATGATTTACTATTCATAAGGGTTATATTATTATTCATATTAATATTCATAAGGGTATGTTACTATTCACTAAAAAATAAGTTTGTCTTATTAAACTCTAAATATCTTACTGAATGCAACAATGTATGTCATTTTTTCGAAATTCAAATCACATAGGTGGAAAAATTATGTTTATTGGCTAGGTTATAATAAAGTGGTGTTTTTTAGAGACTCAGTGTTTCATTAATTCAATATTAAATTTTATTTCCAAAATCTTGGGGTGTTACATTCTCCCCTCCTTAAAAAACTTTCATCCTCAAAATTCACAGAATGTTAACTCATAAAAATATTTAAGTAGTTCCACATCATAATCTCCTCAGGCTCTCATGTTTCCTCTTCAATTTTATGAGTTTCTAATGTATCTTTACCAATCGAGTCATCTAATTCCTCAACACCTGTTCTTTAGTGTCCAAAATCTAGATAGGCTCTTCACAGTAGGATGGGTCAGATTCTAATTCTATACCTTCAGAAGTGAGGACATGTGTTGGGTATGGCATGTACTTCCTCAGCAATGAGACATGGAACACATTATGTACTTTAGTCATCCTAGGTGGCATAGCCAATTGATATTCAATAGCTCCAATTCTCTCCAGAATTTCAAAAGGGCCTATGTACCTAGAGCTAATTTTCCCTTTATTCCCAAATCTTATAACACCCATTCATGGAGATACTTTCAAGAAAACGTGATCTCCCACTTGAAATTCCAAATCCATTCTTCGATTCTCAACATAGATTTTTTGTATGCTTTGAGCTGCGTTGATATGGCCTTGAATAGTGTTTACCTTTGCTGTTGTTTCCTCCACAAGCTCTGGAAATAGAAGCTTCCATTCACCAACTTCATCCCAACATATTGGTGTACGGTATCTCTTTCCATGCAATGCTTCATATGGTGTCATTTGAATACTTGAATAGAAACTATTACTATAGGAAAACTCCACTAAAGGTAAATATTGATCTCACATACCTTTAAAGTCAAGTGAACATGATCTCAACATGTACTTTAAAGTGTAGATCACTCTTTCTGATTTCCCATCAGTTTGAGAATGATAAGCAGTACTCAAACAAAGATCAGTATCCAAATATTTCTGAAAACTTTTCCAGAATTTTGATATAAATCGAGGATCGTGATCAGAAACTATTGAAATAGGTGCTCCATGAAGTCTTACAACTTCTTTGATATAGATTTGTGTAATCTGCTCCAGTGGAAAATCCTCTCTTATAGAGAGAAAATTTGAAGATTTTGTAAGTCAATCAACAATTACCCATATTGCATCATTCTTTCTTGGAGTTTTGGGTAATTCAGTGACAAAATCCATGGGGATTTCATCCCATTTCCATGTAGGAATAGTCATAGGATTCATCACTCCTCTAGGATGTTGTTTTTCATCCTTCACTTATTGACAGACTAAACATCTTGATACATAATCAGAAATTTCGCTCTTCATGTCGTCCCACCAGAAATGTTCCTTAAAATCTCTATACATCTTAGTTCTACCAGGATTTATAGAGAAATTCAAACTATGAAAATTATCCAATAACTTCCTTTTTAGCTTGGGTATAGATGGAACACAAATCCTCTTCCCAAATTTTAGAATTTCATCTTCACACATGAATTCATCCAACTTCTCATCATTCACAACATTAATTTTCTATTGAAGGTTCTCATCATCTGGATGAGAGCTTTTAATTCTTTCTAATAAATATGGTTGGGAAACCAATTGAAAAGGTAGTGATGTTTCACATTCTTTGATAATTCCCATGTACATCCTTATTAGATCCATAAACACAGGATCCATTTCAATCCTCATTCTGTTTAGAACTCCATGATCCTTCCTGCTCAATGCATCAACTACCTTATTTTCCTTTATTGGGTGGTAGTGTATGGAATAATCATAATCCTTGAATAGTTAGAGTCATCGCTTTTGCCTCGTGTTGAGTCCTTTCTATGAGAAGATATACTTCAGACTCTTGTGATCCATATATATCTCACATATTTCACCATAGAAGTAGTTTCTCTATATTTTTAGATAAAATATCACAAAAACTAACTCAAGATCATGAGTATGATAGTTTTTTCATGAATTCTTAATTGCCTTGATTCATATTCAATGACTCTATCATTCTGTATAAGGACACAACCAAGTTCTTTCTTTGATGCATCATTATAGATCGCAAACTCATCATTCCCCTATGGTAGATTTAGGATCAGAGCATTCACTAATATCCTTTTTCAATTCTTTGAAACAGCCCTCACATTCTTTTTTCCATATGAACTTAACCCCTTTACGTGTAATTTTGGTCATTGGGTTGGATAAACGGGTGAATTTCTGAACGAAACGCCGATAATAACCTTCTAAACCAATAAAACTATATACCTTAGTTATGTTCATTGGAGTAGGCTATTCTTGAATATCCTTTGTATTCATAGGATCAACAGATATTCCATACTTAGAGACAATGTGTCCAAGAAAGGAAACTGATTGAATCCAAAATTCACACTTCCTAAACTTCCCATATAATTCATTTTTTAAGAGTCTTAATAATAGTGCGTAAGTGATTTTCATGATCTTCATAGATTTTGGATTATACCAAGATATCATCAATAAATACCACCACAAATTTATCAAGATATTCCTTTAAAACTCTATTCATTAGATCCATGAAAACAAAGGGTGCATTTGTCAGTCCAAAAGGCATTATTGTAAACTTGTATACGTAGTTTGAAATGTTGTCTTTGGAATATCTTCCTTCCTCACATGAAACTAATGATATCCTGATCGAAGATAAATATTCAAAAAAATATTGGGCTCCCTGAAGTTGGTCAAATAAATCATCAATGTTAGGTAGGGTATAGTTGTTATTTATTGTTACAGCATTGATCTCCCTGTAGTCAATACATAACCTCATAGATCCATCTTTATTCTTAACAAAAAAAATAAGGGATCCCCATAGAGAAACACTAGGGAAAATAAATCTTTTATTACTCAATTCTTCTAGTTGTTTCTGCAATTATAATAATTACACAATGTTCATTCTATAAGAGGTCTTTGATATAGGCCTTGAACCAAGAATTAAATCAATAAAAAACTCAATTTCCTGCTCTAGAGGATGTACATGTAAATCCTATAGAAACACATCAATGTATTCTTTCACAATAGGTACATCCTCTATTTGAACATTACTTTCCTCACCCATAGTTATTTCATTACCTTTATCCCAATAATTGAATTCAGTAGAGCTACTGGGGGTGGATCTAGATGAGAATCAGATTGTGATGTTTCTGCCCTAAAGATAAGGGATTCCACATCATCCTCAAAAATTGTAACCTCCTTTTCCTTACAATAAATTTTTGCATCATGGTTCGAAAGATAATCCATACTGAGGATTATATCAAACTCAATCATGGGTATGATAATAAAATCAGTAGATAAAGCACATTTATATGCCATAATGGGGACTACCTAACACAGCTTTGTTGCAATGATACTTCCCTTAGGAGTTTTAACTGACAACTCCCTTATTAAATCAAATTGAAAATATCTAATTTTATTGGAAAACTGGGAAGATATGAAAGAATGTGATGATCTAGAATCAAATAAAGCATTTTCTAAGTTCAAGGAAATGATTAAAGTACCTTCCACCATATCATTAGGAACTTCAACCTCCGCAATTGTGACTGTATAAGCTTGGCCTTTCTCCCTTGGAGTTCTTTGGGGAACATTTCCTTGATGCCTAGGAAAATCATTTGCATAATGTCTCCTCTCCCTGAAATTATATCAATGAAGATTGGTCGCTTATTTCTTCCCCTTACAATCCCGGTATAGGTGGCATTTCTCTTCACACTTGTAACAAACACTCATACCCTTCAGTCAAGTACCAAGGTGTCTCTTCCCACAATAATCATAGGGTGGAAGGTCAACTCTTCCCTTTTCTCCATTTCCTTGTTTACTTCTCTAGAGTTTTCAGCATCCCTCTTCTTCTCTTTCTTTCCCTTAAAATCATAAGACTTAGAGAATTCATTTTCCTTCATTATAACACTTAAGAATATATCTTCATATGATGAGAAGATTTGGGAGACTAGAGCCCTTTGGAGGAATAGTTTTAAACCATCAAATAATTGATCAATCTTGCTCCTTGGATTATGTATGTAGTTTGTGGCATTTCTTTCTAACCTTGTGAAGTTTTATTCATACTAGAGCCCTTGAAGCGCACACAGCACAGATGTGTCATCTACCGATACCACCGAAATCAATTTCTACTCCACCAAGAAGACTGAATGCGAGTGCAACCATATGATCTATTGGGGTCTGAACGCTGGAAAACCTGAACCACTGTCTCGAGCCAATCCCCCTCCGCTTGAGGGTCTGGCACGCAGAGAAACCTCAACGGTCTCCGTCGCTGGAACTCGCATAACATGCTAAGCCCGCACGTATCATTGTCCTGACCTGCCGAAGAGATTGGCTACCCAACATGTCATCGGCCATCCAACTGATCCACTAAAAGATCTAAACGTCGCTCAACAAGTGGTAGCACTTCTCTATGCCCACCTGGAGGAAACACCTCATGAGTAAATCCATGAATTGAGGCATCATCGCTCAACTGGTCGTCGTCACACAGTCTCGGAATCCTAACTGGTTGTCGTCGCGGAGACATCTTGAAAGTTATTAATATGTATCACAGTAAAAGAGCATATCTGATGAGCTGACTCAAGAAATGTATGAAAGCCAGGCAACTCAATATTATATGATGCATATACCATAGGTTTCTTGCAACTGGTGTCTCTGTATGGCGAAAGTCAAAGTCCTGGTGTATGGATATGTCGGTTGTCACACCAACACTAGGTTCCCTAGCCTGAGAGCCGAACTCAAGACATTTTAACATTGCTCCCTAAGTTCCCAAATCAATCCTCACAACAAGGTCAACTATAAACACCATCTCGAGAAAGACTCATTTGATATCAGTATGTCACGGCCCGACCCACTGGGGCCTGCATGGCTGGTGGTAAACCGAGTGAGACATCCCAGGCCCACCTCCAATGGGCTATGAACCGATGACTAGCGTCTGATAGGCAATGCTGAAATGGGAGGCCTTAGCCAAAGTGCCAATACGCATGCACACAACCAGCTCCATGCAACAGTGTAGAGGTATAAAATAAAACGGAACATCTAAAGTGTAATCATGCATGCAACAACTTCTAGAAAAACATCAGAGTACAGCAATATCAAGGGGCAAAATACACGCCCCACCAAAAATACAGGGGGGACCCAAACTGACAACTGGAAAAGGGGAAAGACTAGAGAGAGCCCAACTCACAATCTCCAAGGCTGACCACCAAACACGATCAACGCCAAGAGTCGTTATGCTCTCCCGAAACCAGATCCACCAATATCACTGATGATCTATCTGTCATCTACATAATACACAACACGTGTGAGCAAGGCTAATGCAAGTGTGAGTATATACATACCCAATATGCGCATCAAAATCACCAAATACAAAGCATCAAGGAGAGAGTAGTCAACTCAACACCATGAATGCATGCCAATCAGTATATGATACAAAACTATAATAACTCATATATTCTCAAAAGAGATCCAAGTGAGAGAGAAAGGAGATCTCCATAGCCCACTAAGAACAACGAGTCACCATGTAGCTCCAAGAGTCCATGTTTGATGCCCAACACCACACGCAACCTCGCCAGAATCTGTGTGGAGGGCCCACACCTCACCACTACTCTCAATAGTCGAAGGGCACTATCTCCAGTGGTGGTTTCGTGTAACCACATAAGATACAGAGTGGAGGGACCGCTCTTCGTCACTGCACGTCACAGCCGATGGGGGAATTATCTCCTAGTCGTACATCTCGTGTAACCTCTCAAGAAAGAGTGTGGAGGACCTGAACCTCATCACTGCACTTCACGGCCGAGGGGGCACAATCTCCAGTGAAGGACCCGCTCCCGCCGGAGCTCAAAGACAGGGGGTGCAACTCCACAGATAGAGGACTCACGCCTTATATAGCAAGGGGGTTGTCGACCCTACCTATAAAGAGTATGAGGGATCACGCTCTAGTGCGATAGGGGGGTTTCCAACCTCGATAACACTCTGATGATCACACCTGATCGTTGATACCTATGTAAAGAGAATGGGGACCCGCGCCTAGGTGCGACGGGGGGGGTGTTAACCCCGACACCTCTCTAGAGATCAAACCCGGTCACTGCCATCGATTAAGTGTCGTTAAAGAAAGTGTGACACTCGTAACACCTCGTGTTGTACCTCTGATTCCAAAATGAAGGTCATCATCATGTTCTACGTGAAATCAATGTATCAAGAGGCCGAACTCTGGTCGTGTCTACTCACAGTACTCGACATGTAGTATGCAACGTGTCTCAAGAGGCCGAACTCTGGTCGTGTCTACTCACAGTACTCGACATGTGAAATCAATGTACACGACGTGTACGTAGGGTCACGCGACATGCGACCTCACCTGGATATTGGATTGGTGTTGCCTGATCCAGTTGGGCCGAATGCTTGTGGCTCGCAACTGTCGTGGGTCGACCTCCGTGGTGAGCTCGTTGGGGGTTGCAGGGGACAACGCGCCCCTGCTCCGAGGGTCCGGGGGCCGAAGGGTCCCGGCCCAATTTTTCGGCACTGTAGCAATGTTGACCACTGTAGCGGAGCTGACCGACCGACACCGACAGGCACTGCAGCGGTGCGGACTTCGGGGTCAACTTTACTGTAGCGCTTTTGACAAAGCCAGCCGCCGTTCACTGTAGCGACGCGGACCACTTTTTCGAACAGTGATCGTCTTCTCCATTGTTTTATAGCCCATTTTCGGGCTAGGGTTTCTACTGGAAAAAAACTCTCTATAATTTGTGCTCCCGAATAGTGAAATATTCTGCCTCTCCCATGGACGTAGGGATTATTCCCGAACCACATAAATCGCTGTGTCCTTTGTTTTCTTTCGTTTTTTCTCATTTCTGTCGTTGTGTCTCCCGGCGATTCCGCAACAACTGGTATCAAAGGGTGAGTTTGGAATTCTCCAACGATGGCTCTGGATGAAGGCAAAGTGAAGATCGATCGCTTCGATGGAACTGATTTCAGTTTCTGGAGGATGCAGATCGATGATTATCTTTATCAGAAAAAGATGCACTTGCCACTTCTAGGTGTGAAGCTAGCGGACATGGAGAAGTCTAAGTGGGAGCTACTGGATCGACAGGTTCTAGGTGTTGTGCGTCTGACGTTGGCCAAAAACGTGGCGTTCAACATCAGAGATGAGAAGACGGTGGTGGACCTGATGAAAGCCCTCACAAACATGTACGAGAAGCCTTCTGCGGCAAACAAGGTGCATTTGATATGACGATTGTTCAACCTGAAAATGGTTGAAGGGAGACCTGTTGCAGATCATATCAACGAATTCAATACCATCATAAGTCAGCTGTCATCGGTGGACATTGATCTTGGTGATGAGGTATGTGCTCTGGTTTTACTATCTTCATTACCAGAGAATTGGAAAGCAACTGTAACAGCTGTGAGCAGCACTTCGGAGAATACGAAGATGGCTCTGAAAGATATACGGGATCTAATCCTTAGTGAGGATGTTCGAAGAAGAGAATCGAGCAGATTCTCTGGTTCTGCTTTGAACGTTGAAGGAAGAGGAAGGTACCAACAGCGGGACAATCGCAGAGGACGATCGAAGTCAAGAGGAAAGAGCAGAGACAAGGCAAAGGGGCCTAGTCCTACCTGTTGGACATGCGGGAAGAAAGGACATGTCAAGAAGGAGTGCAGGGATAACCGGAAGGGACCTGAAACGAGTGGAACAAACACTGCAGCTGAAGGAACTGATGACGTGTTACAGCTGAGCGTGGACACCCCGATGGAGTCTTGGATTTTAGACTCTGGGGCGTCTTTCCATTCTACATCAGAGAAGGGCTTCCTGAACAATTTTGTTTCTGGAAATTTTGGCAAGGTGCATATTGCTGATGACGAGCCCTTGCAGATTGTGGGTAAAGGAGATGCAAGGATCAAGACCAACAGTGGGAGTTTGCTGGTTCTGGAAAACATGAGGTATATCCCTGGCTTGAGAAGAAATCTTATTTCTGTTGGACAACTTGATGATGCAGGGTTGAGTACCACTTTCACTGGTAGTGCATGGAAGATCACCCGAGGAGCTATGGTCATAGCTCGGGGAGCAAAGAATGGCACCCTGTACAACATGACAGAAACTTGCATGAACATGGCTGCATTACTGGAAGTTGTCGGAGGTTCTCAATTGTGGCACTACAGACTCGGCCACATGAATGAAAAGGGGATGAAGGTGCTAGCAACAAAAGGGTTGCTACCAGAGTTGAAGTCGGTGGAAGTAGGCTTATGTGAAGATTGCATCTTTGGAAAGCAAAAGAGGGTGTCCTTTGCAAAAGGAGGCAGAACACTGAAGACTGGAAAGCTGGACCTAATGCATACAGATGTTTGGGGGTCTGCACCAGTACCATCCCTCGGAGGGTCACAATATTATGTGACATTCATTGATGACTCGACAAGGAATGTATGGGTTTACTTTCTGGAGAATAAATCTGATGTGTTCAGGATGAATAGGACACTGAATGAACGTGCCAGGAGCATGAGGCTGCACTCAGGGTTGCCCAAAACCTTCTGGGCTGATGCAGTGAACATGGCAGCATATCTGATCAATAGGAGCTCATTTGTGCCAATGGGAGAACGCATACCCGAGGAGCTTTGGTCTGGTAAGGAGGTAAAACTCTCACATTTAAGAGTCTTTGACAGTTTAGCTTATGTACACATTGATGCTAACTCAAGGGACAAGCTTGATGTTAAGTCCAAGCCATGTTTCTTTATTGGCTATGGTGCTGATGAGTTTGGTTACCGATTTTGGGATGATCACAAGAAGATATTCATCAGGAGCCAGAACGTGGTATTCAATGAAAGTGTCATGTACAAAGGTCGTCATGAAGCTGAAGATGAAAATGGGAACATTGAATCAGAGTGCAAAGAGCAAGTGGAGCTTGAAGGTGTGTCTGAGCTTGAGAGATCTGAACCAGTGGAACCTACTACTCCAGTGGAGTTGAAGAGATCATCAAGGGTGAGAAGGCTTGTGCAGAGGTATTCACCATCATTGCACTATTTATTATTGACTGACGGTGGAGAACCAGAATGCTTTGAAGAAGCAATGCAGCTGAAGGAGTCGAGCAAGTGGGAGCTGGCTATGAAGGAGAAGATTTCCTCATTGCATGAGAACAACACTTGGGAGCTGACACCTCTGCCAAGAGGGAAAAAAAGCATTGCAGAATAAGTGGGTCTACCAGGTCAAGGAAGAACATGATGGCAAGAGGAGATTCAAGGCAAGGCTGGTGGTGAAAGGCTTTCAACAGGAGGGAGTAGATTTCACTGAAATATTCTCACCTGTAGTGAAACTTACCACCATCCGGGCGGTTCTCAGCATTGTGGCGTCAGAAGACTTGCATCTTGAGCATCTTGATGTCAAGACTGCTTTCCTTCATGGAGATCTGGAGGAGGACATCTACATGCAGCAGCCAGAGGGATATGTAGTGTCTGGAAAGGAAGACCTGGTGTGCAAACTCCAGAAGAGCTTATATGGATTGAAGCAGGCACCCAGGCAGTGGAACAAGAAGTTTGATTCATTTATGTCTAAAAATGAATATAAACGAAGTGGCATGGATCAATGTTGCTACATCAAGTCTTTCGGTGATGAATACATTATATTGCTTCTGTATGTGGATGACATGCTCATTGCAAGATCATGTATGCAGAGGATTAATGAGCTGAAAGGGCAGCTGGCTGAGGAGTTTGAAATGAAGGATCTTGGAGAAGCTGGCAAGATTCTGGGAATGAAGATCAAGAGAGACCGCACAGTTGGAACATTAATGTTGTCACAGACTGATTACATTGGGAAGGTTCTGAGAAGATTCAGCATGTTGGAAGCAAAGGCAGTCTCTATTCCCCTGGCGAGCCACTTCAAACTATCAAAGGAGCAATCAACGAAGACGGCAGAAGAGGTGGAGTACATGGCAAAAGTTTCATACGCATCAGCTGTTGGAAGTTTGATGTATGTCATGGTCTGTACTCGACCTGACATTGCTCATGCAGTGGGAGTTGTGAGCAGGTATATAGCTAACCCTGGAAAGCAACATTGGGAAGCTGTGAAGTGGATACTGAGGTATTTGAAGGGCAGCAAGGAGGTATCTCTGTGCTTTGGGAAAGGAAATTCATTGCAGGGGTATGTGGATGCTGACCTTGGAGGCGATGTCGACAGCAGGAGTACCACGGGTTATGTTTTTACCTGTGGAGGAACTGCGGTAAGTTGGATATCACAATTGCAGGAGGTGATGGCTTTATCCACCACAGAGGCAGAATACATTGTTGTAACAGAAGCTGGGAAAGAGATGGTATGACAGAAAAACTTCTTGGATGAATTGGGAAGAAAGCGAGAAGAAAATGTATTGAACTGTGACAGTCAAAGTGTTATACATCTTGCAAAGAACTCGGTATTTCATGCCTGAACGAATCACATTCAGTCGAAGTACCATTTCATCATAGGGTTGATACAAGATGGGTTGCTGACGTTGCAGAAGATCTGTGGAACCAACAACCCGGCAGACATGTTGACAAAGCCGATGGTGATACAGAAGTTGAGGCACTGTTGTGCCTCTGTTGATCTCCACTGATGAACGGAGGATGAGAGGCAGAATGGAGGACCTGATGGGATCACAAGAGGAAAACAGTTTGTATTTCATGAATCTGTGAATGGGAAGCACGCCACTGGTGAGTGAGGAAGAGGAAGAACTTAGATTAAGTAAGTTGTCTTCATCAGTTGCATCGAAGCATAGCAGTGCAGCGGATCAGGCTACAAGTGGGAGATTGTTGGATTGGTGTTGCCCAATCCGGTTGGGCCGAATACTTGTGGCCCGCAACTGTCGCGGGTCGACCTCCGTGGTGAGCTCGTTGGGGGTTGCAGGGGGCAACGCACCCCTGCTCCGGGGGTCCGGGGGCCGAAGGTCCTCGGCCCAATTTTTCGGCACTGTAGCAATGTTGACCACTGTAGCGGAGCTAACCGACCGACACCGACAGGCACTGTAGCAGTGCGGACTTCGGGGTCAACTTTACTGTAGCGCTTTTGACAAATTCAGTCGTCGTTCACTGTAGCGACGCGGACCACTTTTTCGAACAGTGATCGTCTTCTCCATTGTTTTATAGCCTATTTTCGGGCTAGGGTTTCTACTAAAAAAACCCTCTGTAATTTGTGCTCCTGAATAGTGAAATATTCTGCCTCTCCCGTGGACGTAGGGATTATTCCCGAACCACGTAAATCGTCGTGTCCTTTGCTTTCTTTCGTTTTTTCTCATTTCTATCGTTGTGTCTCCCGGCGATTCCGCAACACTGGACACCCGGGCGTATCCTCACATGCACACGACTTAGTTGGTCATGTGAATATACACGGCATGTATATGTAGTACACGATGTGTAACCTCTCCTGGACACCTGGGCATGTCCTCAACCGCACACGGCCTGGTTGGTCATGTGGTCCTACACGGTGTGTACATGGAATACACGGCGTGTACTGTCTAGCCCATCCCAAGCTCATGTCCATCAGCATGTGCTCATGTACACTGGATGTGCCTGTGTACACCGAGGTTCTGTTTGTGTACTTCTACATGGTCATGTCCTCTTAACATGGAGTGTCTACCCATAACTCGACCACATGACCAAGTCCCACTGCACAACGTGCACTTCAAGTACATTGCGTTTAGTACCCAAATTTCTTTCTTCCCCCAATGGAAAAAACACACGTGTGCTCATGAACTACACATCATGTGATCAAGATTTCTGAACGAGAAATCTCTACGAACCTCCAAAAACCCCTGTTTTTCCCAATTAAGCACAGATCGACCCTTATGGGGTCCTTAGCAGTCATAAAAAAGGGCTTCAAAACCTTTTAAACACAAATACGGGGATCAGGACATAAAACTCATAAAACTGCCTACCACGTGGTGTAAACGCCAAAACTTCGGGTCCAAAATCATGCTCAAAAGCCACTACATCTCGATTCGATCGGGATCGCCGTCAAGGACAAAGTCTGGCGACACCTCCTCTCAGTTTGGTTGTCGTGCAAGGGAGAAACCTCCTTTGTTCCTCCTGTGTATGGGAATGAAAATGGGAGGGGAGGGTTATTTAATTAATTTTAATTAATTAAATACCCTAAAACATTTATTACACCCACCAACGATCGTCTTCCACCAAACGTCTGACCCCGACCAATTTCATATTGTGCCTAGGGTAAACCCTGTGTTCTGAAAACATCTGTGGTCTTGAATTTCTCATCTAAGATCTCAAACAACAAGAAAACCATGAAACTCAAAAAGATATATTAATATTTTTAATATATTAATTATGGAATTCTGCGACACCCAAACACCACACCTAAAGGTTTCACACAAAACCAACACTACCATCACTCGTACTAACCTTCACACCACTACAATGCTCTAACAACTTTCGCCATCACCACACGACAAACCAACCCCACAATTCCACATAAGGCATCACAATCATCTTTAATTTTTCATGTACTCTTATCATCATTACAACTTTCATGATTACCATTTACCAGTCTCGTTACATTCATTATATCATTCAATTAATCCCACTTTATTTACAGCCACAATCATTTCATTTAACCACATTTAAAGTCAAGCCATTCATTATTTATATTTCACATTAATCCCAGCCTTTATCATTTGTCTACAACCCATAATTTCAATTCTGACCCATTATCTCATTACTGATTCGATTTATCCCAACCACATTCCATGCCACTGAGCATCTATAACACAACACCAACAACTAAGTTCATCGCCACATAAACCGCCCCACAACGCATGCCAAAAGCCACCACCGCTGCCACACAATCACTCTTTCCACACAACCATTCATGTCACTACTACCATTACCATACAACAATCCATCCATCACCACGCGAGCAAGCCACACCATATCACATCCTCCCAACCACCCACAACAACCAACCAAAACACCTCTAATCACAACAAGAGAGACTCCACATACAACATCAAACAAAGCAATCATAGCAGCAATTCACTTCAAAGGGCTTCTTATTAATCTTCCTTTCATATTAAATCAGACTTTCATGTTCAAACGACCATAAATTCCAAATTTCCACGCAACCAATTAATTATCAACTATACATGATTAACCCATTATGGAAGGTGATCCCAACATATCAACAGCAAGCAACGCATATTACAGTAGCAAATAAAAGTCTTTTGCACCAACATCTACAAGACCATAAACAATATCATGGGAAAACCATAAAGCACAAGTGAATCATCACTTCCCTTCAATTTCTTTTAGTCATTATCTTAATTAGGTTAATCCATACTATCCAGCCAAAGAAAACAAAAACACGATGCTTCCACAATTTACACGTAAATAATGAATGAGGTCTTGAATCCCCTACCTCGATTGAAGCTTCAAAAAAAACAGCAAAAAAACTAGAAAAAAAAAACAAGGATCAAGTGCCTTCAAACCTGAAAGGAACCTTCACAAGACCTAACCACAGGAAACGCTCATCAAGAACTCGCCCAAACACTACCCAAAACCAAAGGAACCCGCTGCCATAACCCTATGACAAGGAGAACCAAAAGATTGGGAGAGAATGGAAGAAATGGCACCTTGGATCGATGAAGAATCGACAACACAAAACGAGAGGTTAGAATCCACAAGGAAATGTCAAAAGAGCTCCAAACAAGGACCATGGTTTGGTTAGGGTTCGAGAAAAGGAGAGTCAAGCCAAAGGAGAGTCCCCAATTTACTGAGAAAACCCCCACTGGCCTCCACCACGACATGGTGGACTTCAAAATGTTTGTTATGGAGTTGGTCAAAGCCATGTCTGAAACTTCAGGTCTTCAAAACAGCAGATCTCCCCTCCCCTTTTTCAATGGTCGTTTTGACTGTTTAAAAGCAGATTTTACCAACACCGCGATGTGGAGGAACCGCCCTTACTGTTTCCAAACACGCATTGCGACCAACCACGTCGAAAATCACCCAATACCATGGCATAGAGCCTCCACAGCTAGCAAAATGAACGTTATGCCTCCCCGTTTTACACAAGGACTCACCAAAATCTCCTCAATAACCACGCTCTTCAAAATGGTCAACTCAACGTCGCTGGCCGACTCCTCAATAACCACGCTCTTCAAAATAGTCAACTCAACGTCACTGGCCACCCAAATGCCCCATACCAAACCCCAAAACGACCGCAGACCTGAAACGATCTCCATCACTTCTTTCAAAACAGGAGTTTTGGACCTTAGAGAGCCAAAACTTAACCCTCCTCTAGGCCACCTTCAAACCTCCTCTCAACACCCCCCAAAGCCCAGGAAAACAAGCACCTTCAATAGCACCCATATACGATTTATAAAGTTTCAAGTGACTTATTTTCAACTGTTAAAACAAACACCTTCAATAGCAATTATGTCCGGTTTCTAAAATTACTCGCATTATGTTCAAATTGAGTGTTTAGCGTGCATTTACATTAATGATAATGGTATGTCAAATTTTAAAATGTCATTTAATAAAAAAGGTAATTTAATATAAATAAGTATATGAAAAATATAATTATTATATAAAAATGGATGAAAGGATGCATTTAATAAGAGATTCAACCTTGTTTTTGCCACGTTTTCTCAATTTTAATTTTTTATTAAGGATATTTATTATATTTATAATTAGTTTGTCCTTCAATTTCACATTGACAATCAGATTAGAGGCCTTACTACAATCACTTTACCGTTAAAATGTTATAATGCAGTCACAGTTGCCATAGGGAACGCTGTAAAGTGATTGTAGGCTATGAAATTACACAGCAAAGTGATTAAAATCCTCAAGTGAGAAATGTTTATCATATTTTGCTCTTCACTAAAATTTCATTAGAATCAAATTCTAATTATAAGAAATTTAATCAATAATTTAAAATACAAAGTGAATCAAAAATAAAGTATTATAATTAAATACATTATAAAACCACTGAAAAAAACATTTATTATTCTAAAAAATATGCATAAAACATCATCCAAATTTTTATTTACATAACTCTTTAATTCTCATAACATATAAACTAAGAGTGAAGTGTATAAAGGTGATATTTTCATGCACCTGATGAAATAACTTCATCCTCCTAGTAAGATCTAATAGCTTGAACATGTCATGAAAGTGATTCAGCTATAGCTATGGCTTGGTCCAAAGTATAAACCCTATATATATTTTATGAAAATGTTTTGCATGATATTTCACTCAGTTGTCACATTGTAAGCCTCCTTTGTACTCTTTTTTTGGAAGTGTTAGATCTATGTTTTAATATACAAATCCAAGGGAGGGAATACAATTTCCTATTATGAGATGTTACTCAAGCCAGCCCTCATAAATTTCAATAAACATAATCAAGATATTATTCATTTATGCATTTAATCCTTTTAAAGACCGCTCTTAAACTTTTCAAAACACAATCTTAATAGAATAAAATATTTAAGCACTTGAAGACCTTTTCCACTTGCCTGACTAAGCCTTTCCTGAGGGATTTTTTATTTTGAGGTGGGGAATTAGATATTAGTGTGTCCAGAATAGGTATTGCCCATTAAAATATAAAATTCATTTTCACATTCTCTTTCATAATAATAAGAAAACTATTTGAGTTGTTTAACGTTATCTGTTTTGTTTTTGTTTTTTCAAATACTATTTTCATTTTTTGTTTTAAAAATTTAAGAAAAAAACAACTCAGACTTCTTTTTGTTTTCTGTTTTTGTTTTATATTCCCAAAATAAGTTAGAGTGGTGCACAAGATGATTGTGATGTCACTGAAGACTCGATCAGGTCGAATCAAAAAGCTCTCAGGTCCATCAATCCAGTTAGATGACCCGAGTTTTCAGACAGGGTGGTCCAGTTTTAGCCTTTAAAAAATAAAATTTTAAATTTTAAATGTTATAAAAATAATTTTAAATCAACTGAATGACCCAATTTACAAGAAAAATTACCATGGATAGAATGTTGGCACATTGTTCCCCACCAGACAAATATCATGGCACGTCCATTGATAGAAAGTTGGGAGCAGCAGTCCTGGTGAAACTTTTATACTGCTCAGCTATGAATTGCAGTCCAGTGCATGAGGTTTACTCACATTCTTAAAATCCGAACCAACTTATAAACCTGCACAACAAAGGGTTCTCGTCACGTTGCAAGTAAAATACTGAATATCAATTTAGATAACGACATATTGAACTAAACATCCAGCAAATACAGTAAAATAAAATAATATTATTACAAAAAAATTAAAACTGAACGGAAAACAAAAACTTGAGCATAAGAAAACTCTCAGACTAGAAAACAAATTAATATTAAAACTAAAGGAAACTATAAACCATTTAATTTCACAAGACATGGTAAGAGGCAGAGGGACTGTCAAGCAAGATTCCTTTCAATTTGGATGGAATGTCCATTCCTTGATCGGAAAATAAATTTTATGAACAGAATTGTCCATAAATTTATTTGTTATCGACACAAAAATATACCTGGAACAATGACCATTGAAGCTTTCTTTTCTATAAAATAATGATTGCCCCCCTTGTTGCGGAATCATCGGGAGTCGCAACGACAGAAACTAGAAACGAGATAAAATGCGGAAGAAAAGAAAACACAAGGAACACAACGATTTACGTGGTTCGGGAATAATCTCTACGTCCACGGAGAGGCAGAATTCTCACTAAAATCAGCAGCACAAATTACAGAGTTTTGCAGTAGTAACCCTAGCCTGAAAAATGGGCTATAAAATGGAGAAGACGATCCACTGTTTGCACAGGAAGGCCGCGTCGCTACAGTGAAAGGTGACCAGTTTTGTCAAAAGTGCTACAGTGCAGTTGACTCCGAAGTCCGCACTGCTACAGTATTTGTCAGTGTTGGTCGGTCAGCTCTGCTACAGTGGTCAGAGATGCTACAATCCCTGTCGGTGTCGGTCGGTCGCCCCTTCTTGAGAAACAGCCTTGTCCTCAAGGCTGAAAGTCGGAAACTGGTTTTGGATGATGTAGTCGTCCTCCCAAGTTGCATCCTCCGTGGGGCGGCCCTGCCATTTGATAAGAGATTGTGGGTGGGTAATGTTAGGAGTTTGGGTGTGGGCCGACAGAGTTGGAAATAAGTGAGTGTGTTGTTAGGGGCTGTTTGTTTGAGGCAGGAGGGGGTGTAACTGCCTAGGGGCAGTTATGTACTTTTCTTTTGATAGTTTGTTGAGTTAGTTAGTCGGCAGGGTGGGCTAATAAATAGGGGGGTTAGTGCTTATAGTGGGGATACGAATCATTCTGGTTTTTCTACTGGGAAGCAGTTGGGAGGTGCAGCTTGGGAGGTTGCACCTTGGCTCGTGGGAGAGTGATCTTCTTCCTCGGGAATTCCTTCTTCTTCCTTTTTCTCCTCCTGTAATTCTTCTATTCTCCTATTACAGTGTTTACGGCCGTTTTCCTCTCTCTCTCTCTCCCTAACTCTCTTTTATTCCTAACAATTGGCGACTCCGCTGGGGAAGTGTCGTGCGAGAGGGAGGATCGCTGCTGGAGAAATTCCTTCGCTGTAAAAGAGAACCGAATGCAGCAGCAGGACAATCGCTGCTATGTAAGTTGTTGAGTGAAGCGCGCAGGGGAGCAAAGGTTGTGGAAAGTCGAGTTGCGGTGCGAGTTTATTGTTACTGAGAAGTTGGCGCGCCAGGCAGAGAAATATCGAGTGGATGTGTCACAACTGCTGAGGAAGAAACGGACGAAATTTGGGAAACACGTCGCAGCAGTAGACGCTTGCTGGAGGAGAGGCGTCGCAGGAGAGCAGGACGATCGACGCTGGGGTATCGCGTTCCGGAAGAGGAGACGCAAGCGCTGACCGAAGCAGTCAAAGGCGACAGGAAGCGCGACGTAACAGGTGACACGTACGAGTCGGGAGTGATCGCTACAGAAGTGATTGAGTGAGCAGTGGTGAAGGACGTACGCGACTGGGAGAGCTTTCGGGCCGCGGTGTGTAACCGACGTAACAGCTGTTGACGAACGAAAAAAAGAAAAAAAAACGTGGAAAGCGTAGGACGATGCCGCTAAAGACGAATGAGAAAGGACACACAAAAAAAAGAACCGTGGAAAGCCTGTGGTGCTGTAGGTGGACGAGATTTTAAAAAAAAAAGAGAAAATTCAGTTTACAAGAAATTTTGTCTCTCAAGTTGATAGTGATGTTGTTGGTTGACGCACGGGATGGAGACATTGGGGCAGATGGCTGTTTTTTCAGAGCAAACCAGCCAGATGCACAGATTGCTCAGTTGTGAGCTAGAAGCACGATTGCCCGACGAAGTTTTCGGTTGGGGTGGGAGCTGAATATACGAGACAACTATGTGCGATACAGACACTGTTGCAGAAGCAGACTAGAGGTGTGACCAAGAGAGTTAAGTTACCAGACTTTACTGGAGAGGATCATCTTGGTTGGATCATTAAAGCAAAAGCTTATTTCTTGATCAACAGGACGTCGAAAGACATGAAAATACATTGGTCACAACTTTGTATGGTGAACTCAGCTCTATACTGGTTCTTATCATGGCTGAAAGCTAATCCCGAGATGTCATGGGAACAGCTGAAATCGGCGTTGATAAATAGGTATGGAAAGGCGACAGAGGGGGATCCACAACGGTTTTTAAAAGGGCTTCGAGAGATTGTTTTTGTGGAGCAAGTTGAGTCTAAATTGGTATAGCCTGTTGAGGAGATTACACATTTGGTTTCCGATGAGGATGAGCAGGTTAGGCAATCTCAGGAGCAGCATGATCCTGGACTGCTTCCAGTAGCGGTAGATAAAGGGGCAATTGCAGATGTATGTCCTGTTGTTGCTGGAGAACCTATAGATCCAGAAGAAAACGATCCTAGAATTGTTATGGACGAGCAAGTTAGATCAGAGAGAAACTTGTTTACCAAGAGTGTTTTGCCCATACATTCAGTCCACCAACATGGCTACATTCAGTGGGACATGATATATGAAGGCGAAGCTGTTTGTAACCCTCTTGTTACTAGAGAATTGGATACACAGAATTTTGAGAGGTTCATTGACAGATCGAGGAGGAGGCGACAAAGGAACCTTTTTTCAGATTTATCTAATAGAAGATTGAGTAAAGTAGTGTGCAGTGGACAGCTGGATAAAGCTTCTCATTTTGCCTTGGGCAGTTTTTATACGCTGGGTAGTTGGAGGGTTGGGGAAGTTGCAGTAGTTCAGGATGCGATTCTTGGGACTAGATTCAATTCAAATTACAAGTCGTCCGAGCAGTGGCAAAGTGCAGACAAAGTTGTTGAAAACCCTTTGGGGTTAGGGAGCAGTGGCTTCGAATTTGGGCTGAAAGTTCCTCCCATTTTTTGTGAGGATGTTTACCTATATGAAGTTGAATCAGAGGTTATTGCTGGTGGAGCTGCAGGGAAATCAAAGGTTTGGGTTGCAGAGGCTAAAGTTGATGCAAATGGTGAACCAGGCCGGGCTGCTGAAATTCATTCTGACACTCTTAATGGCAGGTTGAGCAGCTCTCAACATGATAGCACGATTGCGGTGGTCATGGTTGGCAAAGTGTTTCATGCTCCTCAAGTAAATGCAAAAGAGGTTATTTTCTATGGCATGATCGTCAATTCCAAAGTCCCTACATCTACTCCACTGTTGGTAAGGGATTTTTTCCATGAAAGTATTACCAATTCAGGAGCATATGGTATTGAAGATTACAGAGAGGAATTATTCTGGAAACGCTATCCACCTACAGTGGTTGCCCAAGTTTGCCCACATATGTTGCTGGCTTTCAATGAAGATACATTGAAGCTTAGGCCGCCACCGAGGCCACCACCAGGGGTACATTTTCTGCAGTGTTTTTCCAGTTGCACTGCACGTTGGTTGTGGAAAGATATCTCGGTCTACAATTCATGCAGATGTTCAACCAACAGTTCATGTTGGGCAAGACAAGTTTCCCATTGTTGTGTTGATTTTGTAATACTTGTGGTTGCGGGAAATCTTCTTGGTCTGCATGATTGGGCAGCACCAGTTAGAGTTTGGACGGTGTTGTGGTTGCTTTTGGAACAGGGGTCCGCTTATCATTCCTTTGTCCATGGGGCTGCAACAGAAATTTTTGGCAACAAGGATGCAGACTTCTTGCAAAGTACTGAACAGGGAAGTGAAGTAAGCAGTGTGATGCCAAGGGTTGCTACAACTGTTGGGCATCCAAAACAGCCTAAAAAAGTGGAAGTTAATGCTGAGAGGTTGGTTGGAATTTATGGAGAAAAGAAGTCTTATTGTGTTGTTGGAGACCGGATAGGAGAACAAGAACCACCACACCGGAAAGCCCTTCATCGTGGAAAAGGGTCAAGCCGAGTATTAGAGATCCACCTTGAGGACAAGGTGGTTTTTAAGAGGGTGGAAATGTTAGGAGTTTGGGTGTGGGCTGACAGAGTTGGAAATAAGTGAGTGTGTTGTTAGGGGCTGTCCGTTTGAGGCAGGAGGGGGTGTAACTGCCTAGGGGCAGTTATGTACTTTTCTTTTGATAGTTTGTTGAGTTAGTTAGTTGGCAGGGTGGGCTAATAAATAGGGGGGGTTAGTGCTTATAGTGGGGATACGAATCATTCTGGTTTTTCTACTGGGAAGCAGTTGGGAGGTGCAGCTTGGGAGGTTGCACCTTGGCTCGTGGGAGAGTGGTCTTCCTCGGGAATTTCTTCTTCCTTTTTCTCCTCCTGTAATTCTTCTTCTATTCTCCTATTACAGTGTTTACGGCTGTTTTCCTCTCTCTCTCTCCCTAACTCTCTTTTATTCCTAACAGGTAATATTGTCCTGGGTGTGGGTGCGTTTGGATAGGAAAGCTTCTGGGGTTGGCCAATCTGCCACATCGTCCAGTAAATCTGGGGGAAGAAGAGGGTGTGCAGAAGGAGGACCATATAGCTGTTTCAATTGGGAAACATGAAAATCAGGATGTATGCGAGTAGTGGGCGGCAACTGGAGCTGATATGCCACGGGGCCGATGCGCTTGAGAACAGGGAATGGGCCGTAAATCATGGGGGGCAGTTTCTGATCAAGCCGGTGGCTGAGAGACAACTGCTTATGAGGGCGCAGTCGCAAATAAACTTGGTCGCCGACTTGGAACTCAAGGGCCTGATGGTGGCGGTTTGCCTGCAATTTCATTGCCTGTTGAGAGCGGTGGAGATGAAATTTGAGCTGCTGTAAGGCCTCCTTGCGGACTGAAAGGGCCTGGGCGACGACGGTCACACGAATTTTGAAAGGTAAAAAATTCAAAACAGTGGGCCTTCAAAGGGAGTAGAGTTGATAGAAGCATGCCAAGTAGTGTTGTAACAGAATTCAGCCCAGAGAATCCAATAAGACCATTGCTTAGGATGTTCACCAGCGAAACATCGCGGTAGGCTTCGAGGCTCCTGTTAATGACCTCAAATTGGCCATCCATTTGTGGATGATAGGCCGAACTGAACTTCAAGGTGGTGCCCTAGAGGCGGAATAATTCAGTCCAGAAGTGGCTGAGAAAAATTGGATCCCGGTCGCTGACAATTGAATTAGGGATGCCATGGAGGCGGACCACTTCGCGCATGAAAATTTCAGCAACCCCACGGGTTGTGTAAGGGTGTTTGAGGAGCAGAAAATGGCTGTATTTAGAGAGACGGTCCAGCACCACAAAAATAACATTATAGCCGTGTGATTTAGGCAATCCAGTGATGAAATCCATGGATAAGTCTGTCCAGACAGCCTGTGGAATATCCAGCGGTTGTAAGAGACCGGCAGGGGACAGGGTAGAATACTTATTCCGTTGACAAATGTCGCAGTGGACATAATCTTGGACTGTTTTCTTCATGCCAAGCCAGTATAAATTCGCTGCCAGTTTTCGGTATGTTCGGTAAAAACCCATATGCCCCCTGAGGAGTTAGATGAAATTCGGCCAGAAGCCGAGTTATCCAAGGGGAAGTAGCTGGAAGAACCAGCCGCCCTTTATAACGGAGTATACCGCGGTCCAGTGAAAATTGTGGATAAGTCGGGCTGCCTTGACGAAGGGCGGAGATGATTTTTTATAAGGATCAGTAGCAACGCCTGCAAGAAAATGTTGATCCTACTGCCAAATGGGAAAGGACTGGACAGCAGCTAACTGAGCAGTATCATGGCGACGAGAAAGGGAATCAGCCGCTGAATCCTGGCTTGAACTGGACATCAAATTGAAAATCCAACAGTTTGGAAATCCAGCATTGCTAGTCAGCTGTAGTAATCCGTTGCTGGAGGAGATATTTGAGGCTCCGATGGTCAGAAAAAAAACAGTGAAAGGTTGACCCAGTAGATAGGGTCGCCAATGCTGGATTGCCAAAGCTAAAGTCATGATCTCCTTGTCGTAAGTTGATTTGGCAAGGTGTTCAGCTACTAAAGTTTTACTAAAAAAAGCGCTAGGCCTACGGTTTTGCATGAGGACAGCTCCAACCCCCCGGCCCGAAGCATCACATTCAATCTGAAAGGGGGCAGAAAAATCTGGCAAAGCAAGGACAGGAGCTGTGGTAATGTGGTTTTTTAGGTTGTCAAAGGCTTGGGAAGCTTGGCATTCCAATGAAAATTATCCCATTTGGTGAGGCCAGTCCAAAACCGCCTGAATCTTTGTAGGGTCCATGGAGACCCCATCTTTGGAGATGAGATGGCCCAGGTAATCAACCTCCTGCTGTGCCCAAGAACATTTGGTACTATTGGCAATAAAGGAATGTTGAAATAACACCTGTAATACAGCCGCCAAATGGCCCAAATGGGCATCCCAATCACTGTTGTAAATAAGTATGTCATCAAAGAAGATATGGACAAACTTACGAAGGAAATGCTGGAAAAGGTCGTTCATTACAGCCTGGAATGTAGCAGGGTCATTCATAAGACCAAAGGGTGTGACCAAAAATTCATAGTGAACCAATGGATGGCAGGGCCGTCCATACTAAATTGGGCAAGGGAAACTTTGGAGTCATCAGGCGTCTGGTGGAGCCGAAAATAAAGTTCTGCTCAAGTGAGCCAACCTCGTGGATCGTGGCCATCAAATACTAGAAGCTCCACGACCTTTGGAAGAACCGGCAAGTCGAGTGGTAGTACATGGTGAGCTCGGGGGTCCGGCAGATCCCAAACAGTGCCGCCAGACTGATCGCCGGAAGTATCCAGAGAGGGAGAGGCATCGATGGTGTGTTCATGCGGACGCTTGTCCTGCCAACACAGAATTCTAGAAGAGTACTTTCGAAATTCAGCATTCTCTTGAGCCTCCCTATCTAAACGTTGAAAGTTTATATGAAATAAATCCAAAGTGGAGGATATTTTGTTTACCGGTGAATGAAGATCAGCCAAGGAAGTGTCAATCTGATCCATGCGGTGATCCATAGAATCCAGGCAGGATTGAGTCCGAGTCTCTGTCGGTGAAAAAGTGTGGCCAAACGAGAAGGGAGGCAGGTCGTGCGCCAAGGGAAGAACAGAGAGGAGGTGCATGAAGACGGCAGGTTGGACCAAATTGTTAAGGACTGAAGACACCCAACTCCCAAAGGGAAGCTGCTATATGTATTTCAATTTAATCCAACTGAGAATTACAATCTGAAACAGAAAGATAGGAAAAAACAGAGTAACTCGGGAGGCCCCTGCTCTCCCGCCCAAGCTCCCAGCCGAGAATGACTCCAAGAAAAATAACCACACCTCCCCACCCCCACTTCCCTCCCCTTAAAAACAGAAAAGTCAGATGCACCACTCTCCTGTCCACGTGAAGATTCCCCCCTGCTCCACTAACTTCAGTTGTAACTGCTTGCTGAAACTGCCTTAGCTGCTCCACTAACTTCAGTTGTAACTGCTTGCTGAAACTGCCTTAGTGGGACCCAACCGAACTGCCTTGGTGGAGATCATGTTGAACTGCCTTGGTGGGACCACTTCCCATATTTGCTGCTGCTGAGGCAGACTTACCCCTGCCCTTACACGTATAAACCAGCCATTCACCCGGCTGGCTACAGTCTCTATTAGATGGGTTGACTTAACTAAAGATGGCAACAAAGTAGTCATAGTTAACTTGTTGCATCTTTAGAAGCAAAGCGTTGAGTAAATCAAGTTATAATTTCTAGAAGTTGGGGTTCCACTCATCAGATCAAAGAGCAGCGAGTTAATGTGGTTGGTCAGTCAGATGCCTACCTTGAAACTTTCCGGGTAGTGGCGTAGCCATAGCTTAGACTATGAGCAGAGGTTTCAGAGATCTTTGCCACTAAAATACTCTACCGATTGAGTATTCTGAATTTAGTAGTGAGGGCTATTAGGGTTCAATAAAATAATGGGAAACATTTAATGATTTAATTAATCAATAATGTCTAATCAGTAATCAAGATAAAAGTACTAATCTGCTAGTGTTTAATTTTGTAGAAAATGGCAGGTAATACCACATATTCACTGTGATTATTATTGGACAAAAAACATGTCCTCACCGGCATGAGTTTCCAAAGAGTAGTACAAGGGCTTGTGCAAAGTACTATGATATAGGAAAATTCAAGGTGTTGGAGTCCCCAATACCTGTTGAGCTGCCTCAGGAAGCGAGGGTGCGAAAGATGCTTATTGGACACTCATGTATGACGCATTTGATGTTTACATCATAAGGTTATCATCAACATCCGATGTGAGTTGTGGATACAACATCGGGACATGGATGTTTTCACATGTTGTCTCATCTTTGAGAAGTTTGCGAGGAGACATTGAAGCATGATTTGAATGGGGTGATGATTACACTGAATACGTGTAAATTGAAAAAAGGAACAATTTCTTTCAATACATCTCATTCTTACATCTTTATCACCAACTTTCTCAAGTTTCGTTTAAGATTACAAAAACGAACATTAAATAGAGAAAATGTTTCATTACCTTTTGGGTAATATTCGCCAAACAAATAAGAATCTAAAGAAAGACTAATCTTTAGTTATTATGGTGAACAAGTTGAAAGACAAGGCGAAAAGGCCAATAGCAAGTGTGACGTCAAAGGCACCTCCGCAACATCCTTCAAAGAAAAGAGGTTGATCATCATGCAGAGAACGTTACTTGTTTCGCATGTCATGAAATAAGTTTATGGAAGTTTAAATGCAATGAACTGAATTGAAGAATCAAGTAGTCACTTCTTTAGGTATATTCATCAATTGTGTGTAATGTTTATGTCATGCTTCTTGGGTATTAAATATAATATGTTTATCACATGTGTGTATTGAAATACAGTAACCAAGTATAGAAACGTTACAAGAAGGTGAATTATCCAAGCGGCTGAGAAATGGTAATTCCTAAGTCAGCAGTGAGAAGCACGGAACTTATAATTGCCAAGTTAAATGATTCTAGTTGAACATTTATTGAGTATTACCTACAACATTTATCTCTAGTGTCCATTGAACACAAGGAGACATCATTTCAGTTTTGGAATGAATGTTGTTTGTAGTGTCTTATACTTAATTAATTTTTCAGTATTGCTTGAATCATTGGCAATGCCTGATGAATATAAAAAAATGTAAGATTGTTATACCCAGTTGTGGCAAGGAAATTCTTTGTCTAGTAAAACTAAGTAGTTTTCAAGGATATATCATATACCCAGAATGGTTTTAGACTCCTTGGAGTTAAAGAACTTAGGTATTATCGACAAATTTACTTATTTAGTTTTGGACAAAGAAACATTTATATATAAAGGAAAGGCACAAAGCTTTTGAAATTAGTTCAGTTGGAGTGCGTGAATTATTCTAAGGTCGAGCTAGAGGTAAACTTGTATACTTCATGAGATTCCTTTGAGTTTTAAGGAATGTGAAAGTGAAGTATGGTATATGCATGGTCAGAAAATATGAGTTGTTTTGGGCCCGTGAGCCGAAAATATCTTGACCAAACATCATCAATCATTAAAATGTAGCGTTGAACGATTCCTAAACACATATTTTCTTATACACATCAGAGTTATGATATTAGTAAGGAGGAGCCATGATGAGTCTTATATGCAAACATTGATCATTAAAATGTAGCGTGGGGCAATTCCTAAATGCAAATTTCCTAATACACATCAAAGTCATGATGTAAGAAAAAGGAGTATCAATGTTGAGACTCATATTGCAAAAACTTTCATTGCTTTTCATGATATGTTTCGCAAATAGCAGTGTTATCCCATAACTGTAAACTATTATGACAAATGGATATCATATGAGTTACAATATGATATAAATCTATTATGTCATAAGAACATGTGTTTAGATGCGAAGTGTTTGTTAAGGAAATAAACAAACTTGCATCAAGCAAAACACATTGTGTATCTAAAGTAATTATCCTAAAAAGTTTCTCATGATATTACTTAGAACCCTTAGATAGAAAAGTGATAGTCAAGTAATAAACTATATTTCTATGAAAGGGTGCACATCTCTATTTGAGATAGTGGGAGCAAGATTGACTTGAATTTAGTCAAGATCAAAGATGCACAAATAGTTGGTATAGGAATAAGTTCCGCAAGATTCTGTGGAAAAGGAATGTTCCAAAAACATATACAGCGTGGAAAGAATAAAACCATGGTAATGGTTTTGCATTCATCACAGCGGGTGATAATTTATTCATTGAGTAATGAATCCTAAAAGCAACAAATGGCAACAAGCTAAAATTGACAAGATCAATTAAAATTCAATAATAAATTTCATGTATCAAAGTACAGGGGCTTATTACTTTGAATACTGTGATGGGTATTCAAGTGAGATTATACATGGGTGGTACAAACGTGGTACTAATAAGGCTTGATTGGTAATACCAAGTCATTATGCCTAAATCCATTAGAATTTTACTTGTCATGGCTATTTTCTATGATCATTATATTGGACGATCAATCTTGGAAGGCGTTTATACGATGCAACCAGAAAGGGTTGGTTACACCGTAGAATGCCAATAAGGGGTGCAAGTTACTAAAATCCAATTTTGGATTAAAGCAACAAGATCATAGAATCTCATTTGAAATGAATTTTCTCCGTATGTCTACAAGAGGTTAGTGGGAGCGCCGCTATCTTCCAAGTAAAATATGTTTGATAACATATAAAAAACAGGTATTAGTCTTACAGTTAGTTAAGAACAAAATGAAAGTAACACTACACAGATTGACTTAAAGTAGCAACCTATGTTCTAGAAAACCAGATCAACTGAGGTAGATCTAACGGGTTGCTTAGACCAAGTCAAAGTACATATGCTGACAAGGTATTGAAAAATACAAGTTTGAACAACTCAAGAGAGAATTGTTACCAGTGTCACATGGCATAAATCTCTCCAAGAAGACATGCATGGGCATAGGAAGAGATTAAAGAGGTGAGTAGAATTCCATAGGCGCCAACAATGGATTTATCACATATGTCATGTTATGTACTATATAAGATATTGCCAACACATAATTAATGGTAAAAAAATATCAGTTAAATCCAGGAGAACTGCACGGGAATCAATTAGAACTATCCACTTGTACTTGAGTGAGTACAAGAGATATGTTCCTAGTACTTGGAGAGGAAGGGACACTACTTTAAGGGGAACAAACAAGTCTTCCTTTTGATCAATATGATCTAATATCGGAGTCAGGCTAAGGTAATGAGCAGGAGAAGCTCATTTAAGTCAATGGTACCCATATCGACAGATACTAATTGCATTGCGGCTTCTGATGCAGTTAAAGAAGCAGTATAAAAATACGCAACGATTTGTTTCAGTTCTTTGAATCGCACCTAGTAAGTAAATTTTTATCATAGTATAAATTATGATAATCCAACTACTAGAATTAGCCAAGATGTCAAGTTTTGAAAGTGAATAAAAGAGAATATACTCGGGGATATCATCTCTTGAAAAGTTTTACTCAAGGAGGTGAAGTCGCAGATAGCAGGGCAGTCAGCGGAGACGTGGCAGGCCCAGCAACTAAAGTCATAACTCAGCAGAAGCGTGATCTTATCATGTGAGAGCTAATAGGGTTCGTTGGCAAGTTGACTCTAGTACAAGCGGGGGTGTTGTGATAGTGGGTGCCCTAAATCCAACTTAAACAGTGATTTTCGATTACCATATTATGTATGCAGTGAGTTATACATGATGTACACTTACCATAATAGTGTTGATATTTCTGCGTCCACTATTTATATGGTAATATCCTTAGATTATTTGTCGTATCAAAATGTTATAGCAGTTCTCGAACTATAATAAGAACCTCAAGATATTATGATATTAATCTTAAACATATGTCTTATGGTCTAAATGATATTTATGACTCAGTAACCCAGTCATAATATGTCGTTTATGACCTAGATAGTGGGTAATAAATGTTTGGGGGTCAGGGAGCCTTTTCCGGGTAATTTGTGAGTCACTATATAAGGAGGAGAGGCTCTCAGATGGTGGACTATTCACTGCGAGTTTATGAGAGCCACTCACTCCTCTCCCGTTTACTAAAGAGAGAAATGGACAATCCGAGCTTCCGATCCGAGTTCTTCTTGAATCGATGGATCGTCGTTGCAGTGATCATCAGGACGTCGGAGGCTTCGTCGAATCTCCCCGCTAGCAACCGGAATTCGACGATCGACGCTCCCACAGACTTTCGAAGCGCATGTGGACAATTTAGATGGAATCGGCTTTGATTCCTTCGAGCAACGATCGCTGACGACGAGCGGATGTCGAGCGCGTCTTCAAATCGAAAGAGGTAATTTTCTATTTAATTTATGTGCATAAAATTCATCACGACAGATCAACAGGCCTTTACTAGGACTGTGTTTCACCAGCGATGACATAGTTAAGTCGATCACCGATGAAAAATCTTAAATCTTTGGCCCATCGACTTCTGCTACGCATCCTGGTACCTTCAATTTCATTTCATGTGCTAGAGTTATCTTCACTCGCGCTATTTTTTGTTTTGGGCCAACAAGGCAGGCACCGTTTCACTCGACCGTTTTGAGGTCACTCGTTGGTCGCCGTTTCATTCAAAATATTCAAGCATTGATTGTCATCCGCATAAGAGTTCACTGGTTGCCACATAATCTTTAGCAACAGTTTTTCTACTTCAGATCAATCATTTTTATTGTGAAGGAAAGCTCACATAAAGGATAGACCCAAACACACGGGAGGCACATACAAATGTTCTTATTTCTTTTATTCTGGTAATTTTATGTAGTCAAGCTGGGTATGTCCAGCTTGAGGGGGAAGTATTAAGAGTATTTATTTTGTTTTCTTTTCCTATGTATCCGAGCGAGATAAACCTAACTTGAGAGGGAGTGATAGTATTTAGCTATTTAAAATATGGGATTTGACTACGTTAATCTTATCATGTCTTTTGAATTTTAAATCTCCTGCTATCTTGGAGATGTATCATTATTTTCTTCATCAATAAATAATAACCCGTCCTCACTTATGAGGTACGGATTCAACGTCTCTCCTACAATAAAAACATTTGAATAAAAATGAAAATTACTTAAAACAATTATGAAGAATTATTTTGTAGAATAAATTTTGGAAACAAAAAAAAAGAATCTGTTTCGATCATTATTTCAAAAGGCATACTTAAAAAAAATCGTAATAAATTTTGAACATTTACAAGTTTTTCATGAATAATTTAAGTTGTTACCCGTGTTTTTTCTCTGTTCTGAAGAAGAAAAACTATAAAACGTATAAATATCCGCAAAACTAACAGAATCACATCAAATGTACTGACCTGGGCAGTTCTGCTAGGAAGAGGCAACACCAAGCAGTTTCGAAGACCATCCACTCTGCAATGATGTAAATTACATTTTTTTCATTTATTTTACCCTCATTAGGCTTAAAGATGTAAAAATATGTTCCAAAGATTATCAAAAATATGTTCAAAAAAAGTCAAAAACTACCTTTTGATAAGGGTCCTTTGAAGATATGGGTAATCATTAAAAATCCCCCGACCACCATAGTTTATATCATCCGTATTCAGAATAACCTGACAGTACAATCCAATCCATTAGCTTTGACAATCAATCACTCTGCTTTAACTGTCGATTTTTTATTTATTTTTTATTTTGAAGTTTGATGAGAGAGAGCAAAAGCATATTTGGAATGGTTTAAAAATTATTAAGATTATCAAACAAGACAACTAACGATACATTGGCATTGTCATAAAGAGGTCTTAAAGCAACTAATTTTCACACTTTTTACACTTAATTCATTCTCTCAAGCGTACATGCAATTCAACATTATTGTCCAACGATAAATATTGTCTAAGAAAATTTGCACACATTGCCGATTTTATATCATCATCAGAAAGTTCTACAGCGTAACGTAAAAATACCACTTTATCCAGACTACAATAAAAGCTGCTATTCACCCATGATTATCAGTGAAACTTTCAGAAACTACTTATCCACATTTGCTAATTTAGTTTTTTTTCCCTTTCATTTGCTTGTTTATTTATCAAAATATTCAAGAACTAGCTGCATTTTCAGTTTCATTCCAAACAGAGAAACCAAAAGGCAAGTTTTAAAATTTAGAACTTTTAAAATCATGGAAAGTTTTCAATGGAAACCAGCTGCTTCTGAGGCTTAAAATTAAATTAACATATCCCACTTTTCTCCCTAACTTATCATTGTTTCTCTCTGCATGCAACTTGGGCTCCTGACCAACTTCATAAAAAAACCCAAAGACCATAAATTCTTGCCTTTAGAACTTCTCAACACCAAATATCAGCCTTCAGAAAGCTTGTCTGCATGATAAACGTTTTCTTTCCAATCCTTTTCCTTTAAAATCTTATTTTAAAAATGGTGTGATATGTTATTCTATTAATTAAGGATAATTTAATCCTCTTAGATACAACCCTAAAAACTCAAACCCAGCAACATTCATACTCTTCCAGCAGTAGCTATTTCAAAAAAATCCAAAGTGTGGCTATTTATGTTAGAATTGTCATTACTTCCACAATGGACATGTTATGACTAACGGTAGAAAATGATAGATAACTGGGAACTCCGTTAAAATGAATAACTCAACCTTCACAATGATAAAATAAATATAAATGGAATTGAATGTCCATTTATTATGGTACAACAACTAACAAACTATTCACACCGTCAAGACTACAGTTTTTTAATAAGAAAATGGCCCTATTGAGGTGTATCTTCACTTTGTATGTGAGAAAATACAAAAAAAGGATATAATTCTCCATCATATCCAGGTATAAAATAAGCTCGCGGATAATATAACGAGAACTTTACTTGATGTTAGAGTCGATATATTAAAACCAAGTTGGCCTTATTTTGCCTATATTCTTCAACTTGAGAGTACTGAAATGTTATATGGTATTTCATTAATTAAAGGTAATTTACTAATATTAAATAAACAAAAAATGTTTGTCTCAATATGACATTGAACCCTCACGTCAGTCAATAACAAATTTAATAATTAAAGTTGCTTGCATTAGAAAAAAAAGATCAAATATCAACTCGAGTTAATAAAAAAATTCAAATTTCCAGCATCCATTGAAGGAGTGATACCAAAGAACAGTAAGCTTATTATATAAACAATAGGTACACATATATAAAGCCAACACAATAGAAGCGTACTGAAAAATGCAACTTCTTACTTGATACTCTCCAGCTTCTTCCACACCTACAGTGTAATTTTCATATGAATTGCTGGGATGAAAGTTGAATATGAAAACAAGTGGGCCTTTGATGTAAGATATCACCTGTAATAAATCAAGACCATATTTTAAAACAAAAAAAAAGTAGATAGATATTAACAATGTTTAATATGGCTCCAAACTAACACATAATTAAGTACAACAGGAACCAAGGGGTGTGATTATGCCCCACTGCAGGGAGAGGAAATTTTTACAACCCAATCCGGTCTGCACGAGTTGCAAAAAAGCAACCATAGTGATGCATCAGTCCACCCCAAACAATGCAACAAATCCTAGAAAGCATCAAATATAAGAGAGAAAGAAAGAACTTGCAGCTAAGAAATAAAAATGTTCTTCACATGGATAAAAAAACACCTTGAAAAAGTTTTTTGTAGATGATAGTCACAAAAATGCATCTCAAACACAACTGCTGGAGTATTTTAAGTATTTGGATATGGGTCTATCTCAGATCAGTTTATTTGAATAGGTCTATACTATATCTCTTCTCCCTTTAGTTTGAATTCTGTATTTACTATCTCGACCAGTTATCTATTTCAATAAATAAAGTATCCCGTCTTCATTCAAGAGGAACGGTTTCTGGACCTACTATTTCTACATGGTATCAAAGCCCCGATATAGAGTATTTCTCTCCTAGTTCTCTCTCCCTCTCTCTCTCTCAGATGACCGAGATGATCACGATGCATTTTCCGTGACAGATCCGGTATCGCCTTCAGAAGAATTTATTTGCTAGTTCTGGCGCATTTTGAGTTAGTGTAGCAAGCTAGAGTATGTTCCAGCTTGAAGGGTGAGTATTTAGATATGTGTCTATCTAGGGTCAGTTTATTTGAATAGGTCTATCCTATGCCTCTTCTCCCTTCAATCTGAATTTTGTATTTACTATCTATCTCGAGTTCCATATCTCGTTATTTGTTTCTATAAATGAAGTGTTCCGTCCTCATTCAAGAAAAATGGTTTATGGGCCCGCTCTTTCTACAACATTTGAAAGAAACATAACAAAACAAACCAAGCAAATGATTTTAACTTTCTAGGCTAACATTTTCATTGGTTGGGTAAGAATAGACCCTTCAAATCAAGACTGTTGCATTCAAATGCCCTAAAATTTGAATCAAGAAATCCTAAATACGCAGCATATTCTTTCATGGACTTGATATTCAATGGCCTGGAACTCACAGTATACACATCATCATGCAAGAATGCTCGTGCACACAAAACATCAGTTTCACTGTTAATTTCTATTAAAGGACTTACTAAAATTAATGAAGCATACACATGCAACAATGCATATTGAGCATAGGGCCAGTATACCATGTTAGTGTCATTCACATGGTGAATTTTGGGCAGACCTTTTGAAAGAACCCTTTCATTTTCATCCAACTTCATCAAGTCCTACAAGAGGGATCAAAGTGTCAATTTGCAGCCAAAACTTTTCATATGAAATGCCATCTCATCCAAACAAACTACACCTCACAAAGTTCATGAAATTAGACCAAATATATTTTCATCCCCCAATCATTGTTTCTGATTGGCTTTCTTTACATTATTGACAAGATCGGTATATAAATTATCCATGCCCCGTGCTAAACTAGTCATGCATGCCTCCATTTGGCCATTTTGAACCTATGGCAATTCCAAGTCAATTGATCTTCCAGCCCATAAAAGGAACGATGTTAAAGAAGAAACTAGTGAATAAAAAACTAAAAGGGACATTATAAGATAGCAGAGACAATGATAATACAGTGGCGATAGATAGAAATAAAACGGGCACCTTATCAAATGAAAATAATTTGTGGTGCACTCCATCCTTTGCCAGAAGATCCCAGCAACGGTTAGCAAGAGAAAATGAGAAATTATTGCTTGGCCTTGGGAATTCAACTCTCTACAACAAGAAAAATCATTAGCAGTAATAAACAAGGCATCCTTATACCTTCTAAGGGAATAAACCTCACCAAGGGATGCCCAAATTCATTGCCCATGAAGTTTAGATATGCACACCCAGCAATCGTAATTGTTATCAATCTGATCATCTGGTTTTCAATAAAGAAAAATATCAAGCAAACAGATAACTTAAAAAAATGCATTCATTTTCTGGAAAATAAACAATGAATTGACAAATGCTTTCTAAGAAATTAAGGAACAGAACTACAGATATTCCATATATTGCAACAGAGGCAAATGCCTTAAAAGTGAATCCACTTTTGGAAGTTCCATCCTTGGAAATGTGATTATTCCTTTCCACCCATAAGCCTCACAAAAGAACAATAAAAATAGCAGCAGACAACATCTAGGCTTTCTTATTGTGACCGGATAAGAAATCTCTAAGAATTCAAATATCAAAACTGAACAAATCCAATCCTCACCATTAGGAGTGTAAATTTGGCCGCAAGTGAGCCCGATCAAGTGGGGCAAGACCAAACCAATGTGAAAAACTAATGTAGCCAAGGGGGCCAGGCCAGTAGACAGTGAAATCCTCAGGCCCATGGGCCAGGACAATGTGTCAGACTAAGCCAGGCTACTCAGGTCAAGTTTGGCGGGCTTTTGAGCGTAAGCTAAAATAAAAACAAAAGAATAAAAATCAATAAAATGTTGTATGTCGAAATTAGTTTTAAATGTTGACCAAAATTCCTAAAATCTTAGTGCTCAAAACTTCATGGCTTCCGGGAAAAAAACAGAGGTTTAATTGGGTGAGGTGAGGGCATGTTGGGCCACGGCCTCTTTCATGGCAGGCCTCCAAGCTGGGCAGGCATCCAAAATGAAGCTAGTGCCCACCTCGTTAGTCCCATCCCAGGTTGTCAAATGGATCTCAGGCCATCAGGCCTCTTTTACACCACTACACTCCATATAACAAAAAAACTGACAGTGTATTCAATTTATATTAGAATTTCTTACTTGATAATAGGAATGGCATCTTTATTTTTTTAACAGGGTAACAAATCAAAAGATCAAGTTTGATATGCCAAGAAAGTCAGGATGAATTTTAATGAAGCATTAAAAACAAAGGGTGCACAAAAATACCTTGTGTAAAGAACACCCTGTAAGTAGTAATTCTGTTGAGTCAGGGGAGTCCTTAATTTGACCAAACAGTATTTCAGCAAACGATCGCCCACCAGATATGGACTATGATTAAAGAAAGTAATAAAAAAGGCCCAATAAATAAAATAATCAAATTACATCTACAAAAACTATTTATAGAGAGAAGGTAAGTTGAACAGAGACTTGGACTGAATAAATGATTAATTACCTGGTTATGATTTTCCGCATATATAAGCATCTTATCTGCATATTGTGTATTGCCCATCAATGCAGTCACAATCTGGAGTGTGCAGATTTAATAAATTTATAGACTGGGTTAAGTTTTTACTGCAAATTTTTATTACAGACAATGCTAGAATTACCAGAAAGAACAACCTTACTCATGCTCCACTCATTATAAGAGACATTCTCAAGGAGCCCGAGCCACATCTCTGATGCAGAAAGATTCACATAATAATCAAATCCCAGACCACCTTGTGATGTTGGCTCACAAAGTCCAGGATATAGGCTTGCCTAAGAGAAGTTAACAAAATGCCATTTGGCAAGAAGATGTCACAACACATAAAACCACTCATACAAAGGAAAAAGAAAACGAAATAACAAATAACAAATTCTGACATCTTCGGCAATTGTTATTATATTAGGATGAAGATAGTGCAGTATCTCATTAGCCAAAATGAGGTATAATAATGCATCCTTGTCGACATATTGATTGCAGTACCTGCAATAAAAATGAAGTATCTTCAGAACACTTAAACTAGCGATAGCCAGGTGCTCACAAAGTACTAAACAATACTGATCAACAAATGATGAGAATGATACTGTGTAAAATGACATACAGTGCAATTTGACTTGAAATAAACAGAAATTTGAAACTAGTGCTAAAACCAAAGAATGTTCGACATTTTGGATTTTCAAAAATGCAACATAACCAACTTCTTTTCCTAAAAACCCTAATAATGTTTCAGTTGACTCAAGAAGGAAAAAATAAAAAATGTCATTAGGGTGTCCAAGGCAAGCCTCAGCTAAGAAAGAGAAATATAATTGATTTTTTTTCAAAGGGAAAGGATCATCATATTTGCTAAAGCTTCCAACAATGGACAAAATACAAAGGTAATTTTAAAAGCAATGAATAACGGTAGAAAATGTATTTTTTCCACGGGGATAGGATCACTACACCATGCATCTTCAAAAAAACAGAAAAAATAGACTGAAAAATTGCAAAGAAAACTCTAGAAATAGAGTCAGTAGAAGGGTCTGCTAATGAACAGATTTCTTACTCCTCAAGATCGCCTGAGAAAGAAGCAAAACCATTGTGTGTATACATCATTGATGAGAGCGAATGGAACTGAAAACCATCAATATGATACTCAACCACCCACCTGCAAAGAAATCACCCATTTACAATGCAAATGGAAATGTGACATGAATCATGGAAAAAAGAAGAATAAAAAGAAAGAGGGAATTTACACCATGTTGCGGAATCGTCGGGAGTCGCAATGACAGAAACGAGAAACGAAAGAAAAAATGCAGAAGAAATGAAAGCAACAAGAACACAACGATTTACGTGGTTCGGGAATAATCTCTACATCCACGGAGAGGCAGATATTCACTATGTCTGGAGCACAATTACAGAGTTTTTCAGGTTGGAAACCCTAGCCCGAAATGGGTTACATATGGAGAAGACGATCCATTGTTCCGAACAAGAAGTCCGCATCGCTACAGTGAAAGGCAGCCACCTTTGTCAAAAGTGCTATAGGGGCTGCCGGCTGAAAGTCAAAAGTGCTACAATGTAGTTGACTCCGAAATCCACACTGCTAAAGTGCCTTTCGGTCGGTCAGCTCTACTACAGTGGTCGACCCGCGACAGTTGTGGGCCACAAGCATTCGGCCCAACCGGATCGAGCTACACCAATCCAACACACCAATCAAGGGATGTAAAATAGGGTCTCTTTATTGAGACTAGAAATGCAACTCTAGCATGTCATTTTTAACTGAATAAATTGTTCAATGAATTTAAAATCAATAGAAGAAATGAGTTTCCTTGTCCTAAAAGGAAGGCATATTTACCCCTTGTATCATACATATTTTACCCATTCAATTTCTCTCATGCCTCATTTATATATTACATCTAGATATTATTTTAACAACTTCTATTGTGCTTTTGAGTTACATTCATAGGATAATGGTTTTATGATTTTTTTTGGTTTTATTAGCAATTATGGAGATTATTTGGTTTATTAGATTGTATAATCATTATTAGAAAGTTACAAATGTTTATGATTATTAATTGCTTTTGGCATTATGGCGGGTTGTCAGTTTTTATCAAGTTATTAATGTTTGTTGTAAAATGGTTATAATGAGATTTCTATGTTGATTATGAATATTCATGAGCTTCATTACAGCATCAATGATGCTTTGTTATTCCAGAAGCAGTTGCAAAAAGGTTGGGTGATAGAAGAGATGAAGAATTGTGCAGTAGACCAATTTATTTCTTGTGCATACATTCTATACCTTTGGCAGATCCAATAAATTAGATTTGATCAACGATTGAAATTCGCTTTAATAGTTGGTCTGATCAATTCTAATCACATGATCAGTAGGTGATCCAGGTACCGGTCCACACACAAGGATTGAAATCAAGTTAGGAGGACATTTTTTATGTTAATTTTTTCATAAACCGTGATAGGGCTTGATGACTCCAGCTCAGATGATGAATTGCTGTTATCTCGCTCGGGTCCGGTTTCTTCTACTTTTTTCTATTTTATAAACAAACACTGCATTTTTCTAAGCAAGATAACTAACCCCTATTTTCATGTAATATACGCTTGTTGAGGCAGGCAACCTAGGACTGTAGCAATGCTGCAATAATTTATTGTTCATACATTAATATTTGGCATGCTATGATGCATGATCAAAGTTTGGTGCTATAACTAGAGAGCCTATTAATCACTAAAATTTAGGTAGAAAAACCTAAAAATACATTAAAAAAAATATTAAAAAATTGAAATGTTTTTTATCGTTGTTCATTCCATTTATCCTGTTTACTAACAACCTGTTGGGTAACGAATCTCAATTCTCATTCCCATCAAATCACCAATGGAGAGAGGTCAACGATCAATATCCATACACGTTTGGTTCAGGATGGACCGCACAATTGGATTGTTCTTTGGATCTGGTTTGTATATAATTTTTCTATGGGCCTTTTCTATGATACTTTCTCCTCCCATTCCCTCCCACTAGACATAAAAAAAGATCCAAGCCCATCTGATTCATGGGAAAATCTATGAATGTGGTTGATTGAGATATGCCCTAAAGCCAATGTAAATCATTTGACGCGTTTGGCTATATTGTATGTGACGATATAAGAATGTTGTATGGCATGGGGGTGAATTGGGGTATGAAACTTGTTCTAAATTAAACCACTTAATCCTCAAACACTCGCCATCTGAAATGATCTTGACCTCATTGTTAGTGGGGTCACTCTTAAGTTCTTTCGTCGATGATGATCTAATTGTTATTTCAATGATCTTTACCTTGATCTAATTTGATCAATGATTTCTTAACTCACACACACCGATTTATATCTTGCAGAAAATAAATAAAGAATATACACAAGACGTAAGGGTGTAATTTCGGCCCGGGCCTCCAAAAAATCGGGCCGCGAACCACTATTCGGGCCCGGCTTTTCGGGCCGGCCTTCGTGTTCTTTTATTATTTTTAAAATAAAATATATAACAAATTAAAAAAAAAATTACGTTTCTTAACGTTTTTTTTTTTTAATGTTAATTTTTAAAAGTTTATTTTAATGATTTTTTAAAACGTTTTATTTAAAACACTTTTTTTAAGAGTTTTTTAAACAACTTTTTAAAACCTATTTTTTTAACATCTTTTTTTAAACATTTTTTAAATATTTTTTTTTACATTTCATTTAAAAGGTTTTTTAAAACGTTCTTTTAACATTTTTTTTAAACGTCTTTTTTAAAACAACTTTTTTTAACATATTTTTTAAGGTTTTTTTAAACGTTTAACATTTTTTTTAAAAACGTTTATTTTCTTTTTTATCAACAGTTACATTTTACAACTGAAAAGTTTTTAATTTAAATTTCAATCATTTGACATGTTTTAAATTGTTCACTTCATGTGTTTCACAAAAACCCTCAACCCCAACGTTGCATATCTATTATAATTGTAATATTTTCTTTAATTTAATAAAAATCTAAAATATTGACCAATTTAAAAAATAATTAAAGTATAAATAATTTATTTGAAAACATCAGATTAAAAAAAATGAATCTGCGGCAATTTTCATATTTAAATAAATATCATCCATCGTAATAAAAAACATTCATAATAATATGTGCAAGTTGTAAAAAAAATTAATGAGGTTGGGAGTTGTGTTATTTTTTTTTTCTAAATAGATTTATATATGTAATTATATATATATATATATATTTATATATGTAAATATATATATATATATCTTTATATATATATATATATATATGTTTATATATGTATATATATATATATATGTTTATATATGTATATATATATATATATATATATAATATGTGCAAGTTGTAAAAAAAAACTAACGAGTAGTTGGGTGTGTGGAGAAGTGGGTGGGTGTGTTAATTTTTTTTTCTAAATAGATTTATGTTTTTTTAATTGTTTTTTTAAATCATTTTTTTCTAAACATTAATTTTTAAAAGTTTATATAAAACGTTTATTTTAAAATGCTTTTTCACTTGTTTTTAAACATTTTTTTTAATATTTTAAATTTTTAAAATAGATTTATATATGTTAATATATATATAATATGTGCAAGTTACAAAAAAAAAATAACGAGGGGTTAGAAGTGCGCAGCAGTGGGTGGGTGTGTTAATTTTTTTTCTAAATAGATTTATGTTTTTGTAAATGTTTTTTTAAATCATTTTTTTCTAAACATTAATTTTTGAAAGTTCATATTAAACGTTTATTTTAAAATGTTTTTTTAACATTTTTTTAAGCATTTTTTTAAAACGGTTTTTTAATGTTTTAATTTTTTAAAATAGATTTATATATGTTAATATATATATAATATGTGCAAGTTATAAAGAAAATAACGAGGGGTTGGAGGTGCGCAGCAGTGGGTGGGTGTGTTAATTCGTTTTCTAAATAGATTTATACATGTGAATATATATATATAATATGTGCAAGTTATAAAAAAAATTAATGAGGGGTGCACAGGAGTGGGTGAGTTAATTTTTTTTCTAGATTGATTTATATATGTATATATAATATATGCAAGTTGCCAAAAATAATAATAATATGGGAGGGGGGCGTGCGCAAACATCAGTGGGTGAGTTTTTTTGTTAATATATAATGAGTTATTATATATATATGTATATATGTATATATATATTATGTTACATCGTTTATTTTAAAACGATTTTTTAAATGTTTTAAAAAAAGATTTATACATATAATATGTGCAAGTTGTAAAAAAAATGAACGAAGGGTGCGCAACAGTGAGTTAATTTGTTTTTCTAAATAGATTTATACATGTGAATATATATATATATATATAATATGTGCAAGTTGTAAAATAAAATTAGTGAGGTGCACAACAGTGGTTGAGTTAATTTTTTTTCTAAATAGATTAATATATGTATAAATAATATATATAATATGTGCAAGTTGTAAAAAAAATAATGAGGGGTGCGCAGGAGTGGGTGAGTTAATTTTTTTTCCTAAATTGATTTATTTATGTATATATAATATATGCAAGTTACAACATACATAAAAAAATAATAATGTGAGAGTGGGGCGTGCGCATACATTAGTGGGTGAGTGCGTTTTTTTGTTAATATATATTGAGTTATTATATATATATATATATATATATATATTGTTTATTTTAAAACTTTTTTAATGTTTTAAAAAAAGATTTATATATATAATATGTGCAAGTTGTAAAAAAAATGAATGAAAGGTGCGCAGCAGTGAGTGTGTTAATTTTTTTTTCTAAATAAATTTATACATGTAAATATATATATAATATGTGCAAATTGTAAAATAAAATTATTGAGGGCCACGCAGCAGTGGTCGAGTTAAATTTTTTTTTCTAAATAGATTTAAATATGTTTATATAATGTATATAATATATGCAAGTTGCAACATACTTAAAAAAAATAAGGTGGGAGTTATTGAGGGGTGCACAGCAGTCGCTGAGTTAATTTTTTTTCTAAATAGATTTATATATGTATATATAATATATGCATGTTGCAACATACATAAAAAAATGTGAGGGGGGCGTGCGCGAGCATTAGTGGGTGTGTTTTTTTTGTAAATATATAATGAGTTATTATATATATATATATATATATATTATGTTAAATCGTTGATATATAATTATATATAAATTTATATATATATATATATATAGTCTGGTAATTCTAAATCAGGCGCAGCCTTGGAAACATGTGGTAGGGGGTTCGAGTCTCCCAATCGGCAATTTCCCAGTATTTTTTTTAGAGCGGACGGGCTTTTACGTGTTGGGCTTCATATGGGTCTGCTTGCATAGGCCCAGGCCCGACCCGACGAACCATCGGCCCAAGTCCGGCCCGGCCCGGCTCAGGCTTTGCCGGGCCGGGACGATCGGGCTTTCAGACCGTCGGGCCAGAATTACACCCTTAACAAGACATGAGAATTGCACCCAATTCACCCAAACTGGACTACATCAAAGGAGCATACAACGGTAGTGTGTCAATGTACTAAAGCCCACTAAACGTATTGTTTCGTAGTGTGTTTAGGCAAGGTCACTCCAAGCCTAGGTGCAGTCCCCTTTACAAGGTTTGGGGATGGTGCACACATCTCCCAAGGGTTACTCCCTCACTCTCTCAATGCTCACTGCTTCAAGAAACGAAAACAATTTTAGCATGCAAGCCAAGACAAGAACGACATCATCGTTGTCATTGATGCACCAAGTGTAGGTGCTCATTGATCTCCATGTGCTTCTCCTTCACAAACAAGTTGCAAACATCACCACAAACGCAACATCACCTTCAATGAAAAGATCTTCAGCAAGGCTTCAGGAAATTCTCCTTTGGTAAGATCTTCAACGAGTGCTAAATGTTCTTCTCTTCCTCTTTTTTTCTCTTTTTGGAATTCTCACTCTTATATTCAATCACCTCTATTCTCCTTCCTCTCCTTCGAACCGAGAGAGTCAACACATGATTATAGAGATAGATATCTCCATAATTGGGAAAAGAAGAATTCAATGTTGATGCATATATTTTTTATACTTCTGGACCAGATTTAGTTCTCGGTATAACCTCGCTGGAGACCTTGGGATATGTTACTATGCATTGGAAAGAAATGACAATGAGTTTTGTGTGGTAAGGAAGGCATGTTATCTTTAAAGGCGTACAACCATCTTTGCATGGCACTACTGGGGCTCTGCAGCAGTTTCTTGGGGGAATTAAATATGAGGTCCAAGGATTGTGTTGAAACGAACCTGGAGAGTGAGAGCAGAAAGAGGACCCACTGACCAGCTTCCAGTCTAAGCAGCTTCAAGAACTATTGGATAGTCATGGACAGTTTTTGAAGCTCTCAGAGAACTTCCACCGAAGAGAGAAACATACCATTTCATCAGACTTATTAAGGAACTGATCCAGTAAATATCAGGCCATATAGACACGCATACCATTTGAAGAATGAAATCGGAAAGCAAATTCAAGAACTGCTTAAACAAGGGGTTGATAAGACCCAGTACTGGACCTTATTCCAATCCGATTATTTTGGTCAAAAAAAAGGATGGTGGGTGGCGGATCTGTGTCGATTACCGGACTCTAAACCGGCAAACGATACCTGATAGATACCCAATTCCTATTATTGAAGAGCTATTAGATGAGCTCTTTGGAGCAACCTTTTTCTCAAAAATAGACTTAAAATCTGGATTTCATCAAGTCCAGATGCGAGAAGGGGATATAGAGAAAACAACCTTCAAAACTCATGAAGGGCACTATGAATATCTTGTCATGCCCTTCGGATTAACAAATGCCCCTGTTACTTTCAAGGCGACGATGAATTCAGCGTTTCAATCTATGCTACGGAAAACAGTGTTGGTATTCTTTGATGATATTTTGATTTATAGTAGAGACTGGGAGGAGCATATCAGGGATTTGCATGGAGTTTTACAAACCATCGAAGACAATATTTTGTATGCCAACCTTATGAAATGTGCCTTTGGCCGGAAATCACTGAAGTATGTGGGGGAAATGATTTCAGAAAAAGAGGTATCCATGGATCCTAAGAAGTTGCAGTCCGTTAAATTGTGGCAGCGGCCTAAGAATGTCCGTGAGATCAGAGGACTTCTAGGCTTAACAGGTTATTACAGAAGGTTTATAAAAGACAATGGAAAAATTGTTAAACCCCTTACGGTTCTTACCAAAAAGGAGGGATTTCTGTGGACTCCTACAGCTCAAGAGGCTTTCGAGCATTTAAAGCAGAAAATGACAACTCCTTTCCTCGGCATGCCTAATTTTTCTAAAGAGATCGTGGTAGAATGTGATGGTTCGGGGGCTGGAATTGGCGCGGTATTAATGCTGGAAGGGTGTCCTCTTGCTTATTTTAGCAAGGCGTTATCTGAGACCAATCTGGCAAAATCAGTGTATGAGAAAGAATTAATAGCACTAGTTCAATCTATAAAACATTGGAGGCAGTATCTTATGGGAAGGCAGTTTAAGGTGTATACGAATCACCTAAGTCTCAGGCATTTGTTGAGTCAACGGGTGGTATCAATGAGCCAACAATGTTGGCAAGCCAAGTTATTAGGATATGACTTTGAAGTAATCTATAAACCTAGGCGGTTAAATAATGTTGTTGATGCTTTATCATGGAGCACTGGAGATAAGGAATGTTCTCATCTGTCCATTTCCAGACCCACTTGGTTGGATTTACAGACAATAAAGCAGGAGGTGCAGCGAGATACGACATTGCAGGCGATTATTCAGTCTTTACATACAAACATCACTTCTAAGTAGGGTTATTCGACAAAAGGGGATCTTCTATTCTATAAGAACAGGCTGGTTTTACCAAAAAATTCAGATATGATCCCAAAATTATTGCATCACTTTCATTCGTCATCCATTGGGGGGCATTCAGGGTTTTTAAAAACCTACAAATGCCTTGCAAATGGAGTATATTGGATAGGAATGACCTGTGGCATTCAGCATTTTATTCGGTCTTGTGAAGTGTGTCAACGCCACAAATATGAGGCTATGAATCCTGCTAGTTTATTACAGCCATTACCTCTTCCAAATTTGGTTTGGGAGAAGGTATCAATGGATTTTATTACAAGTTTGCCAAAATCTATAGGGTATGATGCTATTTTGGTGGTCGTTGATAGATTAAGAAAATATTCACATTTCCTTTCACTGCGCCATCCGTATTCTGCTAAAACAGTTGCAAAAGTTTTTGTGAGAGAAATAATAAAATTGCATGGAGTCCCTAGTGCTATTGTAAGCGACATAGATCCACTTTTTACTAGTCTATTTTGACAAGAGTTATTCAAGTTACAAGGAACCATTCTTAAAATGAGCTCCTCCCATCACCCTCAAAGTGACGGGCAGACCGAAGTAGTAGTGAATCGTTGCTTAGAAACATATCTCAGGTGTTTTTCTTCAGATCATCCTAAACATTGGGTGGCCTGGCTACCTTGGGCAGAATATCATTATAATACTTCCTATCATACATCTGTCGGGCGTACTCTATTTGAGGTTGTGTGTGGGCGAGTTCCACCATATGTTTTTCATTATACCAAGGGGGAAGCAGCAGTAGAAGCAGTGGTTGAAACTCTTCTAGAAAGAGATGAAGTTCTCAAACAATTGTGAGTAAATCTTCATCAGGCACAACAAATAATGGTGAAGAATGTTAATCGGCATAGGAGACATGTCACATACAAGAGGGCGATTTAGTATGGGTCAAATTATGGCTGAATCATCCAGGAGTGCGTTTAAAGATAAATCCCAAGTTGGTTGCACGCTATTTTGGCCCTTTTGAAGTGATGGGAAGCGTTGGACCAATTGCTTATCGCCTCAGACTTCCAGCAAATAGTAGGCTCCATCCGATTTTTCATGTTGCACAACTCAAGGGTGCAGTTGGACAACATTCTGAAAACGCGGAATTAGCTTCAAAATTCATTGCTGACCTTGTTTGCTCAATTGCAATTTTAGCAAACAAAACTCAAGGGAGGTCTCTTTTGTGGCTCATCCAGTGGCATGGTAGATCTCCAGATGAAGCGACGTGGGAGGAAGCTGAAAAGATTAAAGCTCAATTTCCGAATTTTCACCTTGAGGACAAGGTTGTTCTTCAAGGGAGCGGCAATGATAAGTCTGTTGTACGTTTCACCTATCAAAGGAAAGGGAAGCGGAGTGATAGGGAGAGGGTCGGGGTAACTGCCTATCAGAATCGGTTTTGTTACCGCCAAGGTTAGTTATGTCTTTGTCCCTTGTTTTTTCTGTTATAAGTAGGGAATTACTTGGGTATAGGAGGGGGGATTGGGAATAATCGGCTTGTGGCTTGGGCCTCGGAGGGAGGGCTCTCCAAGAAGGGAATGCAGTAGAAACTGCTTTCAGGTACGTTGTACCATATTTTGTAACAGAAATTCTAGTCCAAATATTTCTTCTTCTTCTACTTCTAGTTCTCTCGATATCAATCACCATCTAGCCAAGGGAGAGAGAAGAATCGATAAAGGAATATCTCACTTGTCAGTCAGCAGAATAAGAATTGATAAAATTGGAAATCATGATAGCATTGCACAAGGTCTAGCCAAACTCAACCCGCTCACCGCTTCTCATTAATTGTTTTAAATCATTTAATTTAATATGCTTTCTAAAATTCTCAATTTCTCAAATCAAACCAAAAGCAGTTTTCTTGAAACAACTAAGAAAGGCGACAACCCGTTTTTGCGTGCACTCATCTTCCGGAGACAACCCTAGATTAACCTCTATAATATACTTCGGAAATAAAATTTGTTTTGTCACGCCCCACAACAAGGCGTGCGTCAAAACTTGGCGCTGTCGCCGGAGAGGCAGTGCCTCAAAATATCTTAACACTGAACGCCTGAAGTTCAACATACCATTTAGTTGATTTTGACCTTGAAATTGAACGAACACTAACCAAATTGAGGAATATTAATTTACAAGCAGACTTTGAGGAAATAACTCTTTCAGATAAGTGTTCACTCTGAACCTGAGGAAATGGCTGGCAATCCCAACCAAACCCTAAAAAATATTTGCACACCCCAATTTGTCAATCCTCAAAACCAACTTGCTATGTCTGCTGAACAAAATTATTTTGAATTGTGCGTTAATATGATTCCAATGCTCCCTAAATTTCATGGTCTTGCAGGTGAAGATCCTAACCGGCATATTCAGAAATTCAGCTTCTTATGTTCAAGCTTCAGGCCGAGAAAAGCACCTGAAGATCAATTCAAGTGGAAGAAATTTCTCATTTCACTGGAGGGAGCTGCAAAGAAATGGTTGTACAATCTACAACCAGGAGAGGTCAACGATTGAGAAGATCTCAAAAGATGCTTCATGCGGAGATTTTTCCCGACATCCAGAAGCCGGACAATCAGAAAGGAAATCTATGTCATCCACCAATCAACTGGAGAGACCCTCTACGAGTACTGAGAACGCTTCAAGAAACTTTGTGTAAGCTGCCCGCATCAAGCAATGAAAGAATATCACTTCCTCGTTTTCTTCCATCAAGGTTTGCTCAACAATGACCGCAACTTGCTCGATGCCTCATCTGGAGGAGTCTTGATAGCAAGGAGAACTTAGAGAGAGAGTGTTAAGGCGAGCAGTGGCCGAAAGGCGACAACTCATTCCTTGACATGGCGAAGCTGAGGGTCTGGAGTTATGTGTGAACAGGTGACAACTTATTTTACACAAAATAAAGCTAGTTAGCAAGCATTTAATTTAATTTGTTTATGCACACTAATGCCTTAGCACAAGTGATTTATAAGGAGACTGGAGAGTTTCCGATTGATTGGGAAAACAAGGGAGTTTTTCTACTATTTTTGGAGTGTCGGAAGTTTTCCAAATGACTTGAGAAATGGGAAATTTCTAAACAAACGTTTTCAGAAAATAGAACTTTCTTTTAAAATGAATATAAAATATGGGTTTTGATTTTATGATGATTTCCGTGAAAATGTTGTTTTTGGGCAAATGGTTTTTAATATCAACGATCTTGATAATTCGGTTTGTACGAGTTTTTTTTTTTTTTTTTTGATAAATCAATGTTTTGGATAAAACTGTTTTTGATTTATCATTGTTGAGTAGCATTGCATTGTTGGATTTGCTCATGCGTAGGTTTATTGGAATCTTGAGATAACCTACTGGGTTATACACTCACCCCCTACATGCACACCTGGGTGGGCATGCAGTCATGATTGGTCATAATGCAAGTAAAGAAAATGTCTCATATTTTGTCAGTGGAGGGTCGTAGATCCACATCGGAGACATGGCAAGAGGAGTTAGAGGAGTCAATGGCATAGACATGAGTCACTTTTATATATCTACTTTGAGTCGGCATGTTGTTGCGGAATCGTCGCGAGACACAACGACAGAAATGAGAAAACGAAAGAAAGAAAACCAATAAGGACACAGTGATTTACGTGGTTCGGAAATAATCCCTACGCCCACGGGAGAGGCAGAAATTCACTATTCAGGAGCACAAAATTACAGAGGATTTTTCAGTGGTAACCCTAGCCCGAAAATGGGCTATAAAACAATGGAGAAGACGATTACTGTTCGAAAAAAATGAGTCTGCGTCGCTACAGTGAACGACGGTCAGCTTTGTCAAAAGTGCTACAGTGGCTGCCGGCTGGAAGTCAAAAGTGCTACAGTCCAGTTGACCCCGAAGTCCGCACTGCTACAGTGCCTGTCGGTGTCGGTCGGTCAGCTCCGCTACAGTAGTCAGAGATGCTACAATGCCGAAAAATTGGGCCGGGGGCCGACAAGCTCACCGCGAAGGTCGACCCGCGACAGTTGCAAGCCACAAGCATTCGGCCCAACCGGATCGGACAACACCAATCCAACACATGTGTCTTCGTACTTCGGTTTGGATGTTGTAAAACTTAATTTGTTCCCACTGAAGATTTTTTAAGGTTTTTTATAAGAGTTGTACGTTACACATGCATGGTTTTCAATTTTAGTTTGTCTCTTCAGGAAAAATTATTCCCTAACAGTTTATTTTATCTCTCAACATTAGTTGTCAGCCTATCGCCATTAAGGGAACACACTTGAGGCCATGTGGCAATCCGGTTCGGGTCTCAGGACTTAGGTTCCCGGGTCGAGTCGCTACAATTAACATGTTTCGTGTATAGCGGTCACTCAATATCGTGGCCTTTGTCAATATTACAAAGGCCCGTAGGGTCATATAATTAGGCCTTGGAATAAGGATTAAATTTTGGACAGTGTTTGTTCCAAAATACAAAGAGTTTGACAAACAGTATCCAAAAGAGTTTGGATGAATTTACAAAGAGTTGTGAAGTTTTGAATAAAGTCCTAATGATATTTTAGTGCAAGTGAAAGATTGATAGATATGCACTAAGATCCGTGAATCGTATTGTACAATTCATGTATATCGTAATCCACAACATGCATATAATGCATTTAACAGATAACGATATGAGGCAGTATCGTAAGGTATATGATGCCTATATTGCTTCATACAATATGTTTTTGGTTTACAATATGTTTTTGGTTTACAATATGTGATATGAAGTACATGGGATACTGCCACGTCTGTCAAACAGTTTATCTTCGGTTACAAATCATCAGGAGGATTCATTTATGACTTCACATATTTTGATCGTTGAGACATTCAATGATCATAATAGACCAAATGGGCATACATTGCGAGTAACGTAAATGTTAGCGGTCGATGTTCGACCTCCTTCATTGAATGAAGTGGGACTATGTTAGGACTCCAGCCTAACAATGGTCACAAAACATATTTAAGGGATGAGAACGAGCAAATAGTGACCGCAAGAGAGAGAATAGGTAGAAGATAACAGTAGAACACTTTGTATACAAGTCACTGTGCTTAGCCTAGAAGAGGAATTACAATAGGTTGGAGGAGGAAGAGCCAAAGGAAGAAGTATCTCCAAGAGAAGACCACTTTCCGAGAGCCTGGAGAGACCTTCAAAGGCCGACGCCCCCACAGCTACCAAGCTGAATTGCCAAATGAAGTCATATCCCTTCCCCCAATGCTTCAGCCTTATTTAATACCCTACCCAGCCAACTAACCACCCCAACAGCCAGCTAACCACCCCTGCTTGCAATAGCCAACCCCCAACCACTATCTTAAGCAAATTCCATCACTGCCCCTTGGCAGTTTATCACCCATATCCTTTTACAGATAGCCCCTACTACTTTACTAACACTGACAGACCCAAATTCCTAATAGGCTATATAAAGGATATGATACTTCTAGTTGGTGTGTGTGGCGCACTATCAAGCCAAGCCGAAGCTCTCTTCTTCTTTGTTCTTCGTTTGTCTTCAAGGAGAAGGTGGTAGCACACTTTTAGAAGAACAAGTGGTCCTCATGTAGTGTACATTGATTCTAGTGGCCAGGGTACTGCCTGTGGAAGCAAGAGTCCGAGTGTTGTTACTCAGTGATCTTCCTCAAGCATACTCAATCGAGATGGAGCACACTGAACTTGAGATACACATGTTTATGTTCTTCATTCTACATGTTGATTCTATGATAATAGATCCGGCATTTTAATGGGTTTCTTCCGCTGTTATGAGCAAGTGATGTTCTAACAAAACCTATCATCTCCAACTACGATTTTGTTTTCCAGCTGCATTTAAGGTATATCAAATGTCTACAAAACTCATCACACAGATTTTTCACACGTATTAGGACATGTATGATGTTTAGTCACAAATTTCAATTTGAATAATACTTTCCACTTGCATATCCTAATACGCATTAACCTAACTCCAATCTGGGTAATGAAGCATATGCAAAAAACAGGAACTATATAATGTTCAGCTATAAATCTGATCCCAAACGATATTTTTTTCTTTTACATGTCATAATGTGTGTAATTAGACTTCAAGTTTCAACACTTGTTTGGCAATAAATTTCCCATGGTTCCTTCTATAATATAATATCATTTCCGCAACCAAAATCAAAAATCAAAAATTTAAATAAACAGTTAAATTATAATCAGGATGGGCATTACCAATTCAGATTTGAGAGAAGAAAGTGCAACACATCAAGATCCCCATATTTGAACATTCTTGTACCCCAGTACTTGTGACGTCCTCGTTTGCCTAATAAAGCCAGAAAAGTTGGGCGAACAACTTAAACACGTTATGATGCGGACTGTAATATAAGCATTGTGAACAAATGCAACAACCAAAAATGCTAGAAAGTTTACATTCATAAATACATAATAGAAATTGATCTGCGAAATCTCTTACTATAATATTTTGTAATAATATTGATCAATTAAAAATTTTATTCAACTCATTCAAAGCATGGGTCCTCTACTAGTTTAAAAATTTTGGATTCTGGTTTAATATTTCTAGCAGTTTAACTACTTCAAAGAGAACTTTTTAACAGTTTCAAAGAGAACTATGATGTCTATCGGCCTAAGCAAACCTTCAAGCCTACCAAACACAGCTTTCGAAATATTCTAATAGAGAAACAGAGCTTATACTTAACTATAAATGAAGTTAAAAGAAACTAAATTGCAAGTCCAACTAATAAAATAAGTTTGTTTGGGGGCATAAACTTCGTGCAAGTGACAGGCAATAATACACTAGGAATAAAGAAATTAAATAATAAATGAAATGAGTTTGTCTGCAGGAAAATTCTATTTAAAAGAAGTTTAGCCTCAACTTATGTTGGATTGGTGTGGCCCCGGTCCATTTTGGATGATGTTTGGGCCGAATGTTTGCGGCTCGTACTGCGCATCAGGCCGCAACCTTTGCAGGTCGCGCTCCGCAGTGTGCTCGTTGGGGGTTGTTGGGGTCAACGCGCCCCTGCTCCGAAGGTTCGAGGGCCGAAGGCTCCCGGCCCAAATTTTGGGGGGTCTGTAACAACTCTGACCATTGTAGCAGAGTTGACCGACCAACACCGACAGGACACTGTAGCAGTGCGAACCTTTGGCACAACTACTGTAACTCTGTGGACTTCCAGCCGCCAATCACTGTAGCACTTTAAACTTGGGTGGTCGCGGCACTGTAGCGATGCGGACTTTCAACCGTCTTTCACTGTAGCACATTGGACTTTTTGACAAATGGTGGAATAGTGTTTTATCTCCTTTATTTGCCTATTTCGGGCTAAGGTTTATGTGTTGTTAGAAACTCTGAGAAATCTCCCTGTAAATTGTACTCCCGAATCATAGTGAAATTCTACCTCTCTAGGGACGTAGGGATCATTTCCAGAACCACGTAAATCTCTGTGTCCAAGATCTTCTTCTTTTGTTTTTTCCCCTTTTTACTCTTTTGTAGATCGTTTTACGCTCCATTGCTCCCGGCATTTTTCACAACAAACTTCATCCAGATAGTATGTCATAATGCATTTAAAGGATAAAGAGGTGCGCTTTCCGATAAATGTATGAGAGCTCAAATGAAAAAATTACTAAAAATTTAAAGATGGAATCGCTTCTGCAGGTATGTGGACAACAATTAATGAGAGCTAGTGGGTCCGTGGACACAGTTTTGATATTGCTTGATACAATACTAAATATTTTTTTAATGTCAAATTAGTTTAAATTTCATTACATGAAACTAATTGAATAATGCCAAGATTTGCTTCAAACACTATGGAAAATTGCATCAATCCAATGTTAGATCAACCTTTATTAACCTCATGAGTAAAAAAAAACTTCGTTTACGTACAATGTGCAATTACAAATGAGTCAATCTCTAGTCAAACAGAACTTGCATCAAACAAACACAAGTGGTGCCGCATCAAACATGCAAGACTCCGGCTTTCTGTAAAAAGAGTGCAAGAAAACAAGAGAAAAGAGAGACCAAGGACGACAAATGAAAAGTGGGAATCCACAACCTAAATTAGATGTAGTAAACTACATGATGATTAAAACATGTTAATAGTCTCACATTGAGTGAGAGATGAGCATAGTGATTGTTAGAGTATTTAGATACTTAGGATATAGGTTCATCTAGGTTTAGTCCATTTGAATAGGCCTATTCTATCCTCTTCTCCCACTAGTTTGAATTTTATATTTTCTCTCTATCTCAAGTCATGGAATGCTTTATCTATCATTGTAGATAAGGTGTTTTGTCCTCATTCTCGAGTCAAGGTTTCCGGATCTATTCTTTATACATGATAGACTCTGGTAAAACCTAGGTTTATCCCCCCCACGTGCGACCCCCCCCCCCCCCCCGTCCGCGAGACGGCCACCAGCGTCCCCTGTGCGCGCAACGGCCCCCTGCCTCCAACGATCCCTGCGCCACCGCCCCCCTGCAGTGGACCCCTTACGCGCGACGGCCCCCACAACATTATGCAACCACGCCCCGATGCCATCCATGTTGATCTTTCCTCAATAACCTAATTAATACTTGGATGGTCTAGTCGTGCAATTTCAGCACCTGTAATCTCTCAACCGTGCACCTTCAGCACATTGTCACAGTGCATTTTCAGTACACTATATGGCATCATCAAGCGTCATTGTTGCCCATAGCAATACTCCAGCATCATGTCTCTCCCAACGCTGCACCTCCTGGGTTGTTGGCTCGGGTACGTCCGAGAACATCACTGGCGATGCAGGTATTCTTCGGTCCTATAGAGCAACCTTGTCTGGAGGTAATATTATCGTGGCTGATGATCAGACTGTGCAAATTGCAGACTATGGAAGTTGTACATTTACGTCTGGCTTGACACTATCCGTTGTTGCCTTTGTTTCCCATTGTCCCTTTAATTTACTATCAATTAGTAAACTGAAAGTTGACTTAAAGTGTCAGGCCATCTTCTCACCTGCTTCGGTTATATTTCAGAAGCATTCGACGACTCGGGTGCTTGGTACTGGACGACTTCAGGGTGGTGTGTGTGTGCTTGACTCGACCTCCACTCTCGCATGTCCTGCCACCTCTGATTATACCCTCCAACTTCACTATCGCTTTGGTCATCCACCTGCCCCGTTCAAAAACTTTTTCTAGGATTGGAACTTCTTCTTCCTTTTGAATGTGAGTCATGTCACTACGCAAAACATTATCGGGTCACCTATGTTCCCCGAGCAGTTCTCCGTGCATCCACTCCTTTTCATTTGGTTCACTCTAATATCGGGGGGGCCAGTCCTAGTCCCTCTAAACTGGGTTATCGGTGGTTTGTTACTTTCATCGACGATTTTTCACGGATGATTTGGGTCTATTTGTTGAAAAATCATTCTGAAATCTTTACCGTGTTCCGCTCTTATTATCAAGAAATCATCAACCAGTTTTCTGCTAAACTCCATTGCTTTCGTTCTGACAATTGTTGTGGATATTTATTTGAACTCTTCCAGTCTTTTCTCACTGACCATGACATTATCCATCAGACCTCTTGTCCTGACACACCCTAACAAAATGGTGTTGCTGAATGGAAAAACCGTCATCTAGTAGAAGTTGCTCGGGCACTTTTATTTCAAAAAAAAATTCCAACCGCTTTTTGGGGCGATGTCATTCTCACAACCACCTATCTTATCAACAGACTTCACTTGTATGTTCTTTAGGGGAAGACACTTTTTCATTCCTTATTTCCAACAACACCCCCTCATTCCCTACCCCTCCGCATTTTTTGTTGTGTTATGTTCGAGATATTCGCCCCTCAGTTACCAAGTTTGATGCACGTGCTCTAAAATGCATCTTTCTTGGCTATTCCTACACCCAGCGAGGATATCGATGCTTCTCTCCAGATTTGTGTCGCTATGTTGTCTTCGCTGATGTTTCCTTTGTCGAATCATCAGTTCTTTCTATTCCCGAGTTCCCACCACCATCTACTCTTCATGATTCCGGCATTATTTTTCCATATTCCCTCGATACACCACCACCTCTATCTCTTCTTAGTGATATTGTTGGATCCCGATTTGGTCAGATATATACTCGTTGACCTCGCACATTTGCCACCCTACCACCTCCTGTCGCTACCACACCTAACAACTCATCTGCTCCTGATGCTCCATCACCGGAGTTGCATATTGCACTCCGCAAAGGCTCACGCTCGTGTTAGCCTTATCAGGGATTATCCGCGTCTACCTCCCGAGTTATTCAGATACTGGCGAATTACTCGACACCACGCACTGTTGTCGAGGTCATCTCTCATTCCGATTGGTTACATGTTATGCAGGATGAACTTCGGGCCTTGGAAACCAACCACACTTGGGATCTTGTTCATCTCCCCAAGGATAAAAAGGTTGTGGGTTGCAAGTGGATCTATATCGTGCGCATCAATGTCGATGGTTCTCTAAATCGTCTCAAAGCACAGCTTTGCCAAGGGTTATGTGCAGACGTATGGCGTTGATTATTTTGACACCTTCTCTCCAGTGGCCAAAATGGCATCAGTCTGCTTATTTATCTCTTTTGCCGCTTCTTATTACTGGTTTCTCCATCAGCTGGATGTGAAAAATGCTTTTCTTCATGGTTTTCTTAATGAAAAAGTTTATATGAAGCAACCACCGGGGTTTGTTGCTTAGGGGGAGTCTTCCAAGGTTTGTCGCCTTCGTCGATTGTTGTGTGGCCTCAAGCAGTCACCTCGTGCCTGGTTCGGGCGCTTTTGCACCGTTGTGCTTAGCTTTGGCATGTGCCAAAGCATAAAAGATTCATCTGTTTTCTATCACCAATCTACAGCAGGCAGCATTCTCTTGGTTGTCTATATGGGTGACATTGTCATTACTGGAAGTGATATTGACAGCATTGATCGGCTCAAATCCTTCATCAACATTTTCATATGAAGGATTTGGGTACACTACGATATTTCTTGGGGATTGAGGTCTCCAGATGTGCCAAAGAATCTATCTCAAAGGAAGTATGTTCTTGATAGTAAGATGTTTTCATCACCCGACAGATACAAACAACTTGTTGGGAAGCTCAACTGCTTGACAATGACTCGATCCGATATTGCTTGTGTGGTTAGCAAAGTGAGTCAATTTATGGAATCTCCAACAAAACGCAGAGGAAGGTTGTTCTTTGCATTGTTAGATATGTGAAAAAAGAACCAGGTTTAGGTCTTCTATATTCTGATCATGGGCATGCAGACATTGAGGCATTTTGTGATGCAGATTGTGCTAGATGTCTCTCTTCTAAGAGATTTACGTCTGGTTTTGCAATTTTTGTTGGAGAAAATTTTATCTCATGGCGAAGCAAAAAACAAACCGTTATCTCCCGCTCAAGTGCAGAATCGGAATATCATGTCATGGCATATGTGACTGCAGAGATTATTTGGGTACAACAAATTCTTCACGAGATTGGGTATATAACATATATGGTGTGACAATCAAGTTGCTATCAAAATTGTCACAAATTCAGTCTTTCATGAGCGGACAAAGCATAATGAAGTTGATTGACATTTCGTTAGAGAAAATTTTGAAAAGAAGAAGATCGTCTTTGGCCACGTTCACACCTCTGATCAACTTGCCGATGTTCTCACAAAAGAAGTGTCTAGACCACGAGTCCAATTTTTGTGTAACAAGTTGGGCATGATAAATATATGTCCCAGCTTGAGGGGGGGTGTTGTGCTTTTTTTTTATTTTATTATGTATCCAAGCTAGGAACACCTAGCTTGAGGGGGAATGCTAGAGGTTAAGTTGTGTGCAGTCTCACATCGGATTTGACGTATCATGTAATCTCTTTTATTCATTATAAAATAACCCCAAGGTCTCCCTTAGTGAGACACCTTGGGTATTCGGTCCACTCTTCCATTTCTACAATTATAAAAATGTATACATATTTATGCATTACAAATTATTATTATTATTATTTAAAAAAAATGATTTGATGTATTTATAAAATTCAAAGAAATATTTTAATATCAATGTATTGATAAAATTTAACTAATGCTTATTAAACAAGTAATCAATCTTAAAAATTATAAATAAAATCAATTAGTGATAAAAATACTTTTTTTCAAAGTAAAACTTTTTATATATTGTGTATTTTTAAACCAATTGATCACTATTGATGTATAATATGTTAGTAATATATAATACCAAATAAATTAATGTTGCATCTAAATATTTTCAATTGACATGGAATATCAATAAATTATTTTATGCTTAAAAAATATATTTTTCTAAAAAATGTTTTTATGCGTTATGCGCACTTATATTAAAATTAATTTGTATCCACTCTAAAAATTGAGTTTAATAAAATGGTTTTCATATTTTAATCACCATATCCAAATTTGGTCATAAGATCATTTTCATTTCTAACATAAAAATAAGTTACTAAAGCAAATATTAGGTATCATGGTAAAATAGTCATTTTTCAAAGAATTGTTTTTATAAACATGTAATTTTTATCTAAATAAATTAAATTGATCCATTTAAAATGATGATTCTAATATGATGTTTAAACATATAAACAAATATATTAACACTCATTTGATTAGTAATTAATAGAAAATAAGAATAAGAAGAGTTAATATTTAAGAATTAATTTTTCTACGAAAACGGTTTTTCTATATATCTTATGTTTTAAATTAGAAGTTAAATTTCTCACATTTAGAAATTGAATTTGATTAAATGGAGTCCAAATTCGAACGCATGCTGAAATTAGGTAAGAGGGGTCATTTTATATTTTTAGTAAAAAAATAATTACTACAGTAAATATTTAATCAAGGTAGATAAGAGTAAAAATGGGTAACTTAAAGTGGCTTAAATTTTGTTAGGTTTACATGACACTTATGTAGGAGGGGTCATTTTATATCTTCCCACATGTCTCACCAATCTTTTCTCGCCTAACACTCATGTGATTCCATCTAAACCCCTCATCTAACTTTCAATTCCAAAGAAAAATCTCTCTTTTTCACCTATAGAAGGACACTTCCACCCACTTCAAGCCACACTTACCCTTCGAATTCCTCTAGAACCCCGACCCATTTTGCCTCTCCTAGAAGCCTCTTACACGTTTGGCAGCCCCTCGTTGCATGAAAGTGTCCCAAGTCCTTCATTTCCAAGAAGTTTTTCAAGGGAAGAATTGAGTTCTCGATGTGAGTATTATCCACTCTACATTTTCTTCTCTATCTTTTTCCTCTAAACCTATTCTAATCATACTAATATAATGACATTGGTGTCATTAATATACTGAAATATTATTATATTAATGGAATGATCATTTTCTACCTTCCTCTCATCCATTCGAAAAATGAAAACGTCGCCCGTGTTACGTGCGGACTACTGCCTTTATGAACGATGTATTTCGTTTTTCATCACTCTATAGCATGGCTAGTTCTAAAAATGGGTTTAATGAATAAATATAATATTCATGACACAATTAAGATTTTGGAAAGATAAAGTAGGCATTCTGTTAATAATATTAACAATAAGTGATCATTGTAAATTTAACCGCTTAAAACGAGCATGCCAAGAGGAAAAACGATTTCTCCGTTCTAAGTAATAGTTTCGTACCAATTATCGCATTCTCTCTCTTCCCAATTCTAATTTATCACAATAATAAAACCTAAATAAGGTCATTATACTTTCAGAATAATGATATTATAACTAAATCATTTCATAATTGTTAAGAATATTAGAATATTAGATATTTTTAATATTTGTATCCCACGTCGATGTGGGTTATCTGTTGTATTCTTTTTCTCAACTATAAATTAAGCATCCTACCTCGTTGTGAGGTACGAATTTTTATTCCAACATGGTATCAGGCGAGGTTTCGCGTTTGTCCCTCCCTGCACGTCTGCGCCCCCTGCGCGGCGAAACCCTTCTGCCCAGAACTCCTGCACGATGCTCCCCCAACTTTCGCCCAGAGCTCTTGCACGACGCCCCCCTTCCACCCAGAGCTCCTGCGCAACGGCCCCTTCTGCCCCGTACGCATCGCTCTTCCTTGCACAACAGCCCCCCGCCCCCTACCCGAAAGCCCATGTGCGCCGCCCCTCCAGTCGGTCGCCCCCCTGTGCGCCAACCCCTCCACACCTCCTGTGCGACGCCCCCTTTGCGCGCCACCCCTCCCTGCGGGACGACCTCCCGCACAACGGTCCTCCAGAGCGACTGCCCCTTCTTCGTCGCCTCTCCTAGTGCGATCTCTCCAGCCGACCCCTTCCTCTGCGACGCCCCAAAATGCACAGCCGCACCCCACTATCATTCGTATTGATCTTTATTCTATGATCTAATTGATACCTGGATGTTCTAGATGAGCAATTTCAGCACCAATTCTCTACCAACTGTGCACCTTCAACACCTTGACGACGTGCATTTTCAGCACGCAATCTATGGCATCATCAAGCGTCATTGTTACCCATGGCGATACTCCAGCATCGTGTCTATCCCAAGGGTTCACCGCATGGGTTCTAGACTCTGGTGCCTCAGAACACATCACTGGGGATACAGGTATTCTTCGGTCCTATAGATCGACCATGACTAAAGGTAATATTACTGTGGTCGATGGTCAGACACTGCAAATTGATGGTTATGGGAGTTGTACGATTACGCTTAGCTTGACACTATCTGTTATTGTCTTTGTTCCTAGTTGTCCCTTTAATTTACTATCTATTAGTAAACTTACAGCTGACTTACAGTGTCGAGTCATCTTCTCACCTACTTCGGTTATATTTCAGCAGCATTCGACGACTCGGGTGTTTGGTAGTGGACGTCTCCAGGGTGGTGTGTATGTGCTTGACTCGGACCCAGCTCTCGCATGTCCTGTCACCTCTGATCATGCCCTTCAGCTTTACTATCGTCTTGGTCATCCACCTGCCCCCATTATTCAAAAACTTTTTTCGGACTTAGGTCCTCTTCTTACTTTTGTGCATCACCAGATCACCTATGTTCCCCAAGCAATTCCCCGTGCATCCACTCCTTTTCATTTGGTTCATTCTGATATCTGGGGGTCCAATCATAGTCCATCAAAACTGGATTATCGATATTTTGTTACTTTTATCGACGATTTTTCACAGATGACTTGGGTCTATTTGTTGAAAAATCGTTCTGAAATCTTTACCGTGTTTCGCTCTTATTATCAAGAAATCACCACTCCGCTTTCTGCTAAACTTCATTGTTTCCGTTCTAACAATGGTTGTGAATATTTATCTAGACCGTTCCACTCTTTTCTAGATGATCATGGCATTATCCATTAGACTTCTTGTCCAGACACACATCAACAAAACAATGTTGTTGAATGAAAGAACCGTCATTTGTTAGAAGTTGCTCATGCGCTTTTATTTCAAAAGAAAGTTCCAACCATTTTTTGGGGCGATGTCATTCTCACAGTCACCTATCTTATCAACAAACTTCTCTCGTATGTTCTTCGAGGGGAGACACTCTTCCATTCATTATTTCCAACATCCCCTCATTCTCTACCCCTACAAATTTTTGGATGTGTGTGCTATGCTCGAGATATTCGCCCCTCGATTACCAAGTTTGATGTGCATGCTCTAAAATGCATCTTTCTTGGTTATTTCTACACCCAACGCGGATATCGATATTTCTCTCTAGATTTGCGTCGTTATGTTATTGCGGGTGATGTTTCCTTTGTCGAATCATCAGTTATTTCTGATCCCGGGTTCCCACCACCTACTGTTCCTAATTCCGAAGTTATTTTACCATATTCTCTCGATAAACCACCACCTTTATATCTTCCTAGTGATGTTATTAGATCACGATTTGGCAAAGTATATACTCGTTGACCTAGCACACCTGCCACCCCGCCGCCTGATGTTGCTGTCACACCTGACGACTAACCTACTCCTAATCCTCCATCACTGGAGTTGTCGATTGCGCTTTGCAAAGGCTCACGCTCCTGTCAGTCTTTATCAGGGATTATCTGCGGCTACCTCACGAGTTATAGAGACACTGGCTGCTCACTCGACACAGCACACTGTTGTCGAGGTCATATCTCATCCTGGTTGGTTACAAGCTATGCAGGATGAACTTCAAGCTCTGGACGCCAACCATACTTAGGATTTTGTCCCTTTTCGAATAAGCAGGTGGTCGATTACAAATTGATCTATACAGCACGTGTCAACGCCGATGGCTCTCTTAATCATCTTAAGGCTCGCCGTGTTGTCAAAGGTTATGCGCAGACATATGGAGTTGATTATTTTGACACCTCTCTCTACTGGCAAAGATGACCTCGGTTCGCCTACTTATCTCTCTTGTTGCATCCTCTCACAAGCTTCTCCATCAGTTGGATGTTAAAAATATTTTTCTTCGTGGTTTTCTGAATGAAAAAGTTTATATGGAGCAACCACCCGGGTTTGTTGCTCAGGGGGAGTCCTCCAAGATTTGTCGCCTTCGTCGATCGCTACATGAACTCAAGCAGTCGCCACGTGCTTTGTTCGGTCGTTTTTGCACCGTTATGCTTAGCTTTGGCATGTGTCAAACCATAAAGGATTCCTCTAATTTCTATCATCAATCTGCAACAGGAAACATTTTTTTGGTGGTCTATGTGGATGACATTGTTATTACTGGCAATAATGTTGCTGGCATTGGTCGACTCAAGTCTTTTCTTCATCAAAATTTTCAAACAAAATATTTTGGTCCACTACGATATTTTTTGGGAATTGAGGTCTCCAGATGTAACAAAGAAATTTTTCTATCTCATAGAAAGTATGTTCTTGATCTACTGCAGGAGACTGGCATGACTCGAGCTGGCTCGATTGACTCACCCCTCGAACCTGGAGAAAGGTCGCCTCATACTGACAGTGAGATGTTTTCTCCACCCAACATATATAGACAACTTATTGGGAAACTTAACTACTTGACGATGACTCAACCCGATATTGCTTGTGAAGTTAGCAAAGTAAGTCAATTTATGAAATCTCCAACAAAACCGCAATTGGAGGTTCTTCGCATTGTTAGATATGTGAAAAGGGACTAGATTTAGGTCTTCTATATTTTGATCATGGGCATACAAATATTGAGGCATTTTGTGATGCAGATTATCTTGAATGTCTCTCTTCTAGGAGATCTATGTCTGGTTTTGTAGTATTTGTTGGAGGAAATTTGATATCATGACGAAGCAAAAAACAGGCGGTTATCTCCTGATCAAGTGCAAAGTCGGAGTATCATGTCATGGCATATGTGACTGCAGTGATTATTTGGGGACAACAAATTCTTTAAGAGATTGGGTATACTGCCAAGAAACCGGCACATATCTGGTGTGACAATCAAGTTGCTATCAAGATTGCCACAAATCCAGTCTTTCATGAGCAGATAAAACATATTGAAGTTGATTAGCATTTCGTTCGAGAAAACTTTGAGGAGAAGAAGACCACCTTCGGTCATGTTCACGCCTCTAACCAACTTGCAGATGTTCTCACAAAAGGGGTGTCTGGACCACATGTCTAATTTTTGTGTAACAAGCAGAGCATGATAAATATGTATGTCCCGGCTTAATGGGGGTGTTAAGAGTATTAGAATATTAGATATTTTGAATATTTGTATCTCACATCGATGTAAGTTATATGTTGTATTCTTTTTCTCATCTATAAATTAAGCACTCTACCTGGTTGTGAGGTACGGGTTTCCATTCCAATAATAAGCATACTTATTTATTAATTATAGCATGTTCTTGTTTGGGTCGGTTTAACCACTCACATGAACAATGCTATAAATTTTCATCATGGATGACTATGGAAACCTAATTAATGGTATGGTTAGATATTAATAAGTAAATAATGTTTTTTTTTGTTCTGGAAAGGTGATATTAACATTATACTCATTATTAATATAGCATTTTTCATTTGTTAAAATTACCGAAACAAACTCGTCATGATTTCAACTTCACAAAGCATAACTAAAATTCTCATGGAATAAAATTAGAACTTTATAAATCATTATGGAACATCTATTCTAGTACCTTAAATAAAATAGGAATGATGAACTTGGTATCAAAGCATGGGGATCGACATCAACATAACAAAGCATGTGCGAAACAATCAAAATCTTTAACATCCGATAATGAAAATAAACAATAACGAACTAATAATTGTATAATGAATGATTATAATTAAAGTATATAAAAGGTAATGGATATGAATAAGGTTCTTAAATAAGTAATTAAAAATAGTCATGTTTATCATACAGGAGGTTAAAGCACTTTCGTGGAAGTCGAAAGTAAAGGTAAGGGTTTTCGTCTCAATTTCCCTTCAATGAGGCATGTTTTCATATTATACACATAATATTTTATATGGTGTAACCACTGCCACATTGGTTTCTATTCTTATTATTAAAGTTTCTTTCATGAAATTTACAGGTCTCTATGAATCTCTCCTTCCAACTCTTTTGATTCAACTATTACCAAATTCGTAAGTGTTTTGTTAACTCAACTCTCTTTCGTTGAATTATAACCTTTATTCTTGAACTTCTTTATTCTATGTTTGGTTTATTTCACCCCAAGGTTTTATTATATGGCACTTTCTCTCTCACCGGGGAAAATGGCATTTTTAATTCAAAGGTTCTTTCTTGATGAATTTATTTCATATGTTAAGAATATTTTTCATCGTCTTTAAAGGCTATTTTAATTCCACATTCATATTCTTTCTTTCCACAAATGTTTTACTTTCTTATTTTGAAATCCAAATATATATTATCATGTGGTCTTCATATTTTTATTTACCTCTTTTCAAAAATAAGTTTTATTACTCTTTTTACAATGTGGGTTTCAACAAAGATATTTTAAAATATTAGAGGTTTTTCCTTCCATGACCGTATGTTTTATCTTTCACTCCACAATTCCTTCGGAAAACTCTTATGTCTTTTTCAAGGCTCCATTATTGAGATTTCTTTCCAAATAATGTTTAAAAAAGTTTTTCATGTCAACTTTTCAAAAGCAACTTTTGAAGGTCTCGTAAATTTGTTTTTCGATAATGTTAAAATGTTTTATGAAAACTCTTTTTATGATTTTACTTCCATTTTTCTCTTTATCCTCAAAATATCTATCTCCTTTGGAGTAATGTTTCATGAATCACTTTTTAAATGCCTTGTAAAATACTTCTTTTGGGTAATTGAATTTTGAGTATCAATCGATCTAACTCTTGAGATCATTTTACGTGATACCATTTGAAAATGTTACGAAACCCATTTTATTTCCATGGGTTCTTCATGATATGATATATGATTGATTTTGTGTGGCATAAGTGTGTATGGATTATCATTGAGAGACGGGTGGGGTCATGTATAGTCCTCCAATGCATTGATTAAGGATTTACATCTCATGAGATAATGATGTTGAGCACGGACACAATGCGGTTAGCTATGTTCACAAGAATGAGCGTGGGCACGATGCGGTTGGCTATATTCACAAGATTTAGCGTGAACATGATGTGACTAGCTATGTTCACAATGTTATGATTTTTTTTGTTTATGTTCATGCCACATTTCTATATTATATGTCTATGTTATGATCCATAGATCATGATTGTCCCATGATTCCAAACTCTCATGCCATTGTATATGTTTGATCATTTGAGATTACATGTCCTATGTATTATGCACAACTTTTATTGTTTTATATTCTTTTTAATAAGATATTTCTCTCATACTCATGTTTTCACATATGTTTATGATCTAATCAATGATGACATGTTGATAAGTTTTTCTCTTACTGAGCGTCTGAGTTCACCCCTTCTTATGTTTTTCATTCCCTGGATTATTAAGATGAGCATAGCATATAAGATGTCTACAAGGAAGTCTAGTATGGTGCAATTATGAAGAAATGATCACAAATATGTGAAATAAGATTTTTATGTAATCTCCAAAGACATTCAACATTTGGGTTTTGGGGCTGTGCAATTATTTTTGAGATGCAATGTTTGAATTATGTAAATAATGTGAAATATATGAAAGTTTATCTTGGATCATCTCACTTGGTATCAAAGTCAGTGTGTGAAGTAAGTGTTTTTATCACCGAACCCGAGAGTGCGGGTTTGGGGCGTCTCATGTTGTCTGCGGCACAAGACGGGACAGTTTGGCAAACAAACAGATACAGCAATGCGAGGTGCAAGCATTTTGGTGCTCCCCGGAAGTTTTTGTGAAAGACTCGAGATTTAGAAGTTCTACCTGTTGGATTGGTGTTGCCCGATCCGGTTGGGCCGACTGCTTGTGGCCCGCAACTGTCGCGGGTCGAGCTCCGCGGTGAGCTCGTTGGGGGTTGCAGGGGCAACGCACCCCTGCTCCGGGGTCAACTTCACTGTAGCGGTGCGGACTTCGGGGTAGCGGTGCGGACTTCACTGACCGACACCGACAGGCACTGTAGCGATGCGGACTTCGGGGTCAACTTCACTGTAGCGCTTTTGACTTCCATTCGGCAGACACTGTAGCGCTTTTGACAAAGTTGGTCGTCGATCACTGTTGCAACGCGGACTTACTATTTCGGAACAGTGGACCGTCTTCTTCATATGTAGCCCATTTCGGGCTAGGGTTTACTACTGAAAAAACCCTCTATAATTTGTGCTCCCGGATAGTGAAATATTCTGCCTCTCCCGTGGACGTAGGGATTATTCCCGAACCACGTAAATCGCTGTGTCCTTTGCTTTCTTTCTTTCGTGTTTCCTCGTTTCTGTCGTTGTGTCTCCCGGCGATTCCGCAACACTACCACCAGCATGCAGTGCTCTCAACTGGCTTTGGTTTCCAAAGGGCGGGAAATTGCATGTTCTTTGGTTTATCATTTTGGTTTTTCTCCTCCACACGCAGCATTTACATTGGAGGTAATTGCAGTGTTTACAATTAGCACACCGTTTTCTTTTGTTGTGAGTACTGGAGGTGCTACTGTTGGTAACATAAGACCCACTGCTACTATTCTCGAAGTGTGCTGCATGTATAGTGTAATTACTGGAAGCTGCAAGCATTTTGTTCGGCAACCCGATAGAACAACGTTTGTTGCACCATTCTATCTTGATGTTTTTTTAAATTAAGTAAATCGGTGGCATGAGGGTGCTGCAGTGGTTTTATGCTTCAATTCAACTATTGTTCTGATGAGGGGTGGGATTTTCAGAAGCCGGGTATGGTGCTGTTATTGACTCCTTGGAAGAGTGGAGGCTGATGGCTTGGCAGGGGAGGCAGTTTCCGCAACTGGTATAGTGGACTTGTTTGTTGGATTACCTCTGTATTACAAGGGATTAGTTTCCCATCGCATTGTTGCGGGATTTCTTGCACAAAGTGGTGATTCTTCCGAAGGAAAAGGCAATGGTGGCGAAAGCATTTTTGCAGGGAAGTTTTTAGTTGAGAACTTCAAACTGGTTCATTATGAGTTTGGTCTCCTCTCTAAGGAAATTAGTGGTTTTGTTATGAACAAGTCTCAGTTTTTTGTTCTTTTTAAGCGTCAACCTCACCTCGATGGGAAGCAAGTTGAGTTCGGCAAGGAAATTTGAGAGATGGGCATTGTTCAATGGGTTATAGAGGCAAGGATCAAAAAGTGGGCAACCTGCCTGTTTTGTCAAATTTATTGATTGTGGTGGAGCTTCCAAAAGTAACATTCCTGATGCATCTGTTCTTGGGAAAGGAAATATTAAAACAACAGCTGATGACACGGTTTCTAGATGTGCTTCTAATGTTCTATCTAGAAGTAATAAACCATCCATAGACAGATCGAGGGGGAGGTGACAAAGATACTTTTCTTCTGATTCTTCTAGCAGCGATTTGGAGAAGCTTGTGTGTTGTGGGCAGCTGGATGAAGAGCATCTTTTTGCAGTGGGCAGCTTGTGTACAGTGGGCCGTTGGGGGATGGGGTTGTTGCAGCAGTTACAAATTCAAAGTTTCCCTATCTTCCCTATTTTCACCTTGAGGACAATGTGGTTTTTCAGGCGGGGGCAATTGTTAGGAATGTGAGCAGTGGAGTTGGTGGGGCTGTTGAGAGCAGTTTTAGAATTTCAATGGGTTGCTGTTGTGAGCAGTTTTAGAATTTCAGTGGGTTGCTGTTGTGAGCGGGACCTTAGGAGGTCTCGGCTTGGCTCTTCCGGGAGTGGACTTTCCAAGGGAGTTTCTCTATTCCTCCGTCTCCTTCTCCTTCTTCTTGCTACTTCTTCTCCTTTGTCTACTCTACTCTAATTCTGCTTCGTCACCTAATGCAAATGCCTACTGCTGTTGTGTGAGAGGAATATACAGTTCGTTAGTTCTCTTTCTACTTCCTTAAAACCATTAGGCTAGAGTCCTAACAGCATTGTATTTGGCTAGTTTTACTTCTACTGTACACTCATAAAATACATGTTATATTTGTCCATGAGAGTATTGAAACCCCCATAAGATTAGAGATCATGATGTTTGAAATACCATATTACAAATTTTTCTTCAATACCAAGAGGTTTTAAGGCAAAACGTTGACAAACCAAAATAATACAACCTCGTGTTGGTTAGTCATAAAGGCCAAGTCAATTATAAATCTACTTGATGTCTAAATACATGCACAGCTCCACCAGCCCGACAAATCACCAAAAAATCACAACAAAGTCGAGTGACAGGCTTTAGAAGCTATTACTTCCATGCCTCTCTCCTCCAAGAGTTGAATTTTAGAACAGAAATAAATCAGCATTGTAATATTGCTTTGAAACAAAAGGACGTGATGAAAGACAAAATGATACAGCCAATGAAAGAGTGAATCCCACAACTCCACATAAACAAGTGCCGAGGTGTGTGAACAGAATTACCGGTATGAAAGTAGCAATCATTTGATCCATCAAATAGTGAGAGCCCAACCCTTTCATCTGCTGCGGCATATGAATGGACAACGTCTAGAAAGACCAACATTCCTTGTCCTGTGAAATAAAATAAAAAATCAAGAGAAACCCTTCGTGAGCAAATAAAACATCAACCTGAGAAATTTACTGCTAAAAAATGAAAATGCATGGGCAAATGTCACACGAATATCCCATGAAACTATAAAATTAATTTTCCTTATTTTAGTAGTTCATGGGAAATTGAAAATTTGAAAAGGATCCAAGAAGATGCAAAGCAACCATAGCACAATCTTACAAAAACCTGCACATAGGTCTGGACTAAATGTTTGACATAAATCCCTTGCTAGGAAGTATATTAAAATTGGTTTTCAACATTTAAATCATCTTTTGACTTACCTTGCAGCACCTAAATGCAAATTTAGGTTTCAAATGGGTAACACACCAAATCTTAAGAATAGTCTACATCAGCCTCCAAAATTGTCACATCAGTCAAGACAAATAAGAAGGTGAGTATGTTTTAATTGCTCAACCAACCCAAGTCGCTATGCACAAGGCCCAAAGAAAAGACAAAGGGAAGGAAAAGCCAACCATATGATGAAATCCAAAGGTTCCAACCACGTCCCCAATTACCGTTTTCATCACTTCGACATAATCTTATACAAGTTACCACCACTAGCCCATGATATAAGTAAAAAATAATTGCTTGACAAAGTTTATGCATCTAGGATATAAACATGTCAACATGCATTATGTTTGGCTAGGTGTGTCCCATCTCCCTTATCCTGCATATTTGAATTTGTATATTTCACCTATCTCAAATCCTGGGTATTTTTATTCCTCAGTTTAAATAAAGAGTTCTGACCTCGTTTAAGAGGTACGGCTTTCTGATATTCTGATGTCAACACACAATAATTAAGGAAATCAATTAAAAGTGATCGGTCACATTGAATTCATCACTTATAATGTATTCTCAAAAATATCCTTAATTAATATTTACAACATATTCTCCTTTATAATTGATGAAGATCATTTGTAAAAAAAATGAAATTTGTTTGAGGTTAAGTTGAGTTGAGTCCCACAATGGGCTTTAGGTGTCATGTCATTTTTATTATTCATTATAAATGAACATCAAGGTCTCTCTTAGAGAGGCATCTTGGGTATTGGGTTACTACTCTTCTCCATTCTAACATGCTATCAAAGGAGAACCCCGAACCCTAATTTTTCCTCTCTGCTTCTCTCCTAGGGTTTGACCTACGATATTTTCCCCCGGGGGAGCGGCGGCTCCCGACCAAAAGCCATCATTTTAGTCGGTCACCCCCCTCCATCGTTAGCCCCCTATTCTCGTCGCCTTCCCAATAACCGTGACAACCCTCGACGGCGTGTCGCCCCCCACCCAGCTCGACGACACTCCTTCATCTCCCAATAGTTGCGCCGACCCCCCTTCCCAACGTTGTCCCTTCCCACCTCTCGTCGCATGCCCTAGTCACGACTCCTTGCTGCTGCACGCGCCTCCTAGCGTTGCCCTTGCTCGCATGCTTCTGTAGTAAAGGTTGTGCCTCCTTCTCCAACGACGCACTGCTCAATCATGCTAGTTACAACGGTCGCACGTTCCACAAGAGCGTGGCAGCTTCCTTTTCCAATGTCTTCCATGCCCTCCTCTTTCTCCTGTTCTGTTTTTTACCAAACGTCGGACTGCGTCTTATTCGTGACTCTTCAAATCTACTTCTCTTAGCACACCAAACTTCTGTCGGGGCCTCTTCACTGCTGGTAAGGCTCTCCATTATTGTCAGCCTTCTGTCAAGCCACTCTGTTTGTGCCCAAATCTCCATCGGGTATTGTTGTTGATGCACCACCATTACTAACAATCTGATATGCTTTCAATTTAGGTCCGCAAAGTCGGACGTCGTTTCACCCGGCCTTTTGGGTCCGCGACATCAAAAGTCGTTTCACCTCGGCAATTTGGGTCCACAACATCGGGCGTCGTTTCACCCAAATTTTTGGGTCCGCTATTCGGTCGTCGTTTCATCCGGCTATTTGTCGATCGTCGTTTCATCCGGCATCTTCAAGCAATGGTCGTCCTCAACATTTGCATGAGAGTTCTAAGATAGTCATCTATTCTTTAGTAGTCATGGGTGGGAGCGCAACGGGCGGAGCAAAACCAACAGGCAGTGCATACAAGGGTGTTATTCTTTTGAGTCTTTATGTATTCAAGTTGGGCATGTCCAGCTTGATGAGAAGTATTAGGAGTGTGAGAATGTTTATTTTTACGTTCTTATGTATCCAATCTAGGTACACCTAGCTTGAGGGGGAGTGCTAGAGGTTAAGTTGAGTTGAGTCCCACATCGGACTTTAGATATCATGTCATTTTTTTTTTTTGGTCAAAGGACCAAAGCAAATTTATTAGCAAAAAGAAAACAAGGATTACAAGAGTCTAAAAGACGGGATCAAATTACAATCTTTAAGTTGCAAAGGCATCAGGTTATCTGGGAGCTCCTCCAGCCAAGTTAGATTCTGATCAATGCCTTTATTAGCGAGAGAATCCGCAACCATGTTAGCTTCGCGGTAAGTATGAGTTGCAATGAAACTGACGTCATGGAGAGATTGAAGACAATTCATCCAGCGCGTAGTAATCGGCCAAGCGAGATGAATATCTCCCTTCCAAATGGCTTGAACAACAGTAGTAGAATCACTTTCAATCCATAAGTTGTTCCACCCACGTTGAAGAGCAAAAGCAGTGGCATGAATAACACTTAGCATCTCCGCTTCCAGAGAGGTTGCAGTACCGCAGCCTCCAAAAATGCATCCCATAACATTACCATGATGATTTCTGAAGACAGCTCCACAACCCGCAGGACCTGGATTTCCTTTAGAGGCTCCATCCACATTAATTTTAATCCAACCTGGAAAGGGAGGTCTCCAAAAAACCTCAAGAGTGCGGAACGGTTTCGAGAAAATGGCCTCAACTCGAAGACGTCTAAGGATCATAAAATCATCCACCGAATTGTTGCAGGAACCATTCTGAATCAGCGCAGCTTCCCGAATAGCAATAAGAATACGCGTTTTACCTGCATTAATGTTGTGTGAGCAATTATTGTGAAGAATCGAGTTTCTGTCATACCATATCACATGTATCAGCTCTGAGACCCCAGCAAGGAACAAGTTTCTGATTTATTGAGAGTTATCCTTAGCAACACATCGCTTAAGCTGCTCATCAACTGAGTTCTGAACCAGTCATCTGCATTCAAAAGTGTCAAAAATATAGTTCCAAAGAGCGGTGGCAGTAGCACAAGATAGAAATAAGTGGTTAGTATCTTCTCTATGCTGATTGCAAAGGCGACATTTTGAACAAAGTTGGATACCAAAACTTTGAAGACAAACATCAGTGGGAACCCTATTGTGGGCGAGACGCCAAATAAGAGTGAATCTAGAAGGTTTGATCCAAGGTTTGTCAAAAAAATTTATCCAATTCATATCATTATCAGCGTTGTGTAAGGAGTGATTATAAAAGTTTTTGGTATTAAGGATCCCATTATGAGAAGGCTCCCAAATCAAGAAATCACTCGAGGTAGAAAAATGGTAGGAATCAATAATTTGAGTAATGTTTTCGGGAAGGGAATCAATGTGAGAATTAATCACATTATTTACAGTGGAGTTGATGTCAACAGGGATATGATCAAGGGGAGTCACAGAGATTAGAGGAGCACCAGTCCAATTGTCCAACCAGAATCTCATTGAAGAGTTTCTCGAAACCATCCATCTAGCATTGTGCATAATATTGTCATAAGTGTCTCTAACAGAGGGCCAAATGGAAGAGGTCATGAAACTTCTATTAGATCTTTTCAATCTATCAATGAACCTGTTTTTGATAAAAGCAACAGGAGGGGTGTCATTGTGAATCAGGTTCCAAGTTAGTCTGGCTTGAAGAGCTTCATTGAAGAACTTAATGTTTTTAATACCAAGACCACCCATAGCTATAGGCTTACAGCACTTAGCCCAAGGAATAGTCACAAGTTTTCTGTCCAAAGTGCTTCCAGACCAGACAAAGTTTTTAATGTGAACATTTAGTTTTTTAATGAGACTAATAGGCCATTTATAGACCATCATCGAGTATACAAGTTTGGAAACAATCACAGACTTTACAAGGCAAACTCTCCCCGCCATGGAGAGGGATTTTCCTTTCCAAGAGGAAAGTTGATGAAGAACCTGGTCAACAATGCTTGAAAAGTAGCAGGCTTTGGGTCTACCTCAGAAGATGGGAACCCCAAGGTACTTGAAAGGGATAGTACCTTCTTTGATACTAAGCTCATTGATAATACTATTTTTTCTAGCAGAAGGGAAGTTTTTTCCAAAGTAAATGAAAGATTTATTCCAACCAATGACTTGTCCCGAGACCTCCTCGTAGTGGTTGATAGCAGCTTTAAGAGTTCTGATGTTTTTAAAATCACCCTTTAGAAAAAGAATGATGTCATCAGCATAAAGGAGGTGAGTGGGGGCATTCACATTTCTGTAAGCCTGAATGGGTTTGAGCTTGTTATGATCAACCATATGGGTGAGCAGACGACTAAAATAGTCTTCTGCAATGGAAAAAAGAATAGCAGATAAGGGATCTCCTTGTCTGACTCCTTTAGAACATTTGAAAAACCCTCTAGGCGATCCATTGACCAAAATGGAAACATGAGTAGAATGAAAGAGGATTTTAAGTCTAGATATGAAGTTATCATTGAAGCCAAAACCATGAAGAACTTTGAAAATGAAATTCCAGTCCATAGTGTCAAAATCTTTACGAATGTCTAGTTGAATGGCGATGTTTCCGCCTCTATTTTTATTATTTAACATGTTAGTGCATTCCGAAGCAAGACAAATGCAGTCTTGGATTGATCGCCCCTTGATAAAACCAAATTGATTGCAGGAGATAATTTTGTCAGTAATAGTGTTGAGTCTGTTAGCTATAAGCTTGGTAATAATTTTATAGAGAGTGTTGATCAGAGCTATAGGGCGAAAAAGATGGATTTCAGCGGCATTTTCAGCTTTGGGGATCAAAGCAAGGAATTGGGAATTTAAACCATGAGGTAAGAAACCATTAGCAAAGAAAGATTTAACGAACTTGCAAACATCAGCATGGATGATATCCCAATATTTTTGATAGAAACCATTAGTGAAACCATCAGGTCCTGGGGCACTGTCAGGGTTCAAACCAAAGACAGTGTCTCTAATTTCATGATCAAGAGGAACACCCAGGAGAAAACTGTTATCAACATCAGTAACAAGAGTTGGAATGACGTCATTAATGAGGTCCTTGTTCATACAAGGCCCATTGAATAAAGATTCAAAGTAAGAAACAACATGCTGAGCAATGTCATCTTCTTTATCCAAAAGGTTATCGCCATCTTTAAGGGAGGCAAGAGGCCTACTAGCTTTCCGAATTCTTTGTAAAGAGTTGTAGAACTTGGTGTTACGATCACCATCAGTGAGCCATTTGATTCTAAAAGTATGCGTGTGGATGTTGTCTTTGAAGGCAAGAAGCATATTTAGATTCATAGTAATTTGGGCTTCTTGATTGTGATCAGAGGCGAAGTCTAAGTGAGTGTTGTTGTTTTGAATTTGATGCAGCTCATTCTCAAGAGAGAGGATGTCATTGTCAATTTGAATTGCTTTAGTGCTGCACCAAGATTTGAGCTTGCGTTTGAGATATTTTAGTTTAAGAGGACAAGAAAAATCCTCATCGGAATGATTCAGAGATGACCAAAAATGATTAATGAGATTAGAACAGTCAGGGTCAGAGAACCAAGCATTGTTGAATCTAAAGGGGAAAGAGGGTTTGCGAATGTTGAGGGAGATGGTGACCAAAATAGGATGATGATCAGAATGAAGTTTTGGAAGGGTGGTACTAGAGATGGTATCCCAAGTATCTAAAGCATGGTCATTAGAAAAGGCTCTGTCCAATTTGCTCGCAACCACTCTATTGTAATGTTTCCTGTACCACGTGTATTTGGCACCGCTTAGAGTGATCTCAGTGAGATTGGAGTTTTCAATAGCAGCCTTAAAATCCCTCATAGAAATATTTGAGTGAAGAGGACCAATTTTTTCATCAGCAGAAAGAATAGCATTAAAATCACCCGCAACGATCCAGGGGGAATGAATTTTTGAATTAAGAGAGGAGAGGTCCCTCCAGATATCATGTCATCTTTATTATTCATCATAAATAAACACCAAGGCCTCTCTTAGAGAGGCATCTTGGGTATTGGGTTACCACTCACCTCCATTCTAACAAAATTAAATACATTGTTTTTTCCTAAATTTTGGACCATGGTAACACCCAACTTTTTTATATAAAGTGGACAAGAGGTCATATTTCACATGACCATGATGGCCAAAAGGGAGACAAGTGTTGGATTGGTGTTGTCCGATCCGGATGGGCCGAATGCTTGTGGCCCGCAACTGTCGCGGGTCGAGCTTCGCGGTGAGCTCGTTGGGGGTTGCAGGGGGCAACGCGCCCCTGCTTCGGGGTCAACAGTACTGTAGCGTTTTTGACTTCCAGCCAGCAGACACTGTAGCACTTTTGACAAAGTGAGCCGCCGATCACTGTTGCAACGCGGACTACTATTCAGAACAGTGGACCGTCTTCTTTATGTAGCCCATTTTCGGGCTAGGGTTTCTAATTGAAATCCTCTGTAATTTGCTGCTCCCGATTAGTGAAAATTCTGCCTCTCCCGTGGACGTAGGGACTATTCCCAAACCACATAAATCGCCGTGTTCATTGCTGTTTTTTCTTTCTTTCGTTTTCTCATTTTCTGTCGTTGTGTCTCCCGACGATTCCACAACAACAAGCACATTGATGTTTTATTGCTCTTCCTTTCATGACACCATCTTCTTACCAAGGTCAAAAATAAATATACTCAAGTTATGTGCAAATTGAAGTTGCAACATAATGATTATTAATAATATTAAAAGGCAACAAATGAGCAGAGAGAACCATGAGCCTCGTCAATCAAACGCTTGAAGTCTTCTGGAGTACCATACCGGCTGCTAACAGCGAAGAAATTTGTAACCTACACACCCAACAATGTAAAGTATTACCCATCCGGAACTTACAAATAAAGTGAACCATATAAAACCAGCAGCTGATAACATAACTGGAACTTTTAATAATAAATAAACTTAAACTACTATGAAATTAACATGATCTTGAACCTTTGACCTTGCCTCAGCATCAAGGATTTGGTGCATAGAAGTACAACCATGCTAGAAAGCAGGTAATAATGCACATGGGCTTCGCATAGAACTTGAATTGCACTTAGAACTTAAATTTAACAACTACAAGCAAACAAATCTTGAGATGCTAAAAAATAAGCATAGTAATTCAACATCTGCTTCGTATGTTTGATGACTGAAATAAATTTTAAAATGATTATTCGCTTTAACTTTTGGATGCTTTTACATGTCTTTTAGTCCGCAAAACCAAATAAACAGGATATTAATGTAAAATAAGATTCAAACACACATTTTCTCATTGATTAAAATACAAACATTTTCAAACGTAAATATTAAAAAACAATAGGATATAAGTTATCTGTAACACAAAATACACACACGCGTATATATTTAAATTTTATTTTTCCTATAAAAACAAAATCAGATGGATAAATTGAGAAAGATATTGAACTCACTCTATAACCAACAGTGAAATAATCTTTGTGCTCAACGATTCCAATTAATTGGATTGCATTATATCCAGCTCTCTTTATATGAGGAAGGACCTGTCACAGAACAATGAAAAAAAAAGACATGAATGACGTTTTCCACGCTGGAGAAAATTTTTTAAATATCAAAATTAAAAATAAGCATTAATTCAGTAGCTACCTTCTCCGCAAAATCATCGAAGGAGGATACTTTCGGCTCTGATCCACTAATACCAACATGGCACTCATAAATACGCAGAGTCTTTGGCACTTTTGGGCTCACATTTTTCCATCTGTATCTGCAGTCAGGAGGTGGTTCCCAGTGTACTGCACATGCTTGCTGTTCATCCAAATCTGAGAAAAGGCAGTCTTAATTTCTAAATGATGCAAATGTACCTCGTATTTCCTTTTCAATGGAGACTACATGATTAGCATTTATGGAAAAGAAAAGGCTTTGAGCTAACATATGAATATTTTGCAACAGTTATCACATGACTCATTGCTTTTCACAGCTACAGTAAAACAACGAATCGGCTGAGACCCTTAAGAAGCAGCAGGAAATATCATATGCGGACACCAATGAAAACTTGATGCTTGGAATACTTGACCCTTTCTTCTAGATAAGCATACAAGACATTACAAGGGCATAAATTGCAATAATACATGAGAACATTATGAATTGGAGCAGCATCCGGTGGTGTGGGTTGAATGAAGACTCGAAGCTAACTTAAAAACTACAACAGAAACGTATAGGAGCTAAAGTTAACAATGGCATTGGGCAGGAAAAAAACATTAACAGTGTTTGGCTGCATTCCAAATGATACTGTTCATGGAAAACAGTACATCATTCCAGCATATGGTTGGATTGAAAGGGGAAAAGGGTATGTCATTCAAACATTTGGTAGGATGAAAATGGAAAATGTTGTAGACAGTTCCAAAAAACAATGGAGTGGGAAATGACACTTCAAGGGGTGTCGATCCGGTTTCTTAGGAGTATGAATGGAACTAAAAGGACTATCATGTCCCTCACCATCAAAAGTTTTGATTTTAACACAGGAACATAGTTGATATTAAACAATACTGTTTGGAAAACAACCAAAATGATTGTTATTCTTTATCCATTTCATTCCACCCCGTTTCAATTTCATTCCACTCCATTCCATTTCCGATTAATCTATGAACCAAACGGGCTGTCATGAAAAAACAAATCTCATCTAAGCATCTCTAGGAATAGAAATTGAAGTGTACAAATAATGAATAGCACAGCATCAGACTAATTTACCGGGAAGAGCATAAGTGGCCCAGGCAGGTACTCGCTCCAAAGCACCATTTGGAGTATTGAAGTAGACTCTGTACTTGCTTCCATGTGAAATACCAGGGCTGTACTTTTTCAACCAAGCTTTCCTTCCTTTACGGGACTCCAACCAGTAAGCTAAGGGAGGCTTCTTAGCACGAAATCTATCAACCCATCCAGGGTCAACCGCAAAACTAAATATGTCATATTCTTTTCCCTCGTCAATCACATGATATGGAAATGTGCTACCAGGTGGATCGTTTTTATGGCGTTCTTGCCATGCTTTAAATCTAGTTTCTGCATCAGGGAAATCTCCCAATTCTTCTTCTGTTTGAGGTCCATTTGGCCCAAACATTTCTTCATATAAATTAGCTGCCGTTTCATAGCGTTCTTGAAAATACTTGTTCTCTTCGGGTGTCCAGTACTCATCATTTGCTTTCTTAAAAAGTTCATGAACAGAAACACCGCTGTCACCTTTGTCGTAATCATCATCATAGTTATACTGCTGAAAATAAAACTCATCTGGCTCTTCACCTTGCCTCAATTTATCTTCAAGTATGATAAACCAGTACCCGAAATCATCACAGCCATGGTGTCCCTCCCTGGCACAATTTTCTGTTGGCGACCATCCATTAAAGTCGCCAACTAGTGCACAGTACCGAGAACCTGAACAAGGCATGTGCGACATGCATGTTCAGCTACAAGAAATAATATAAGCTATAATAAAGAGGTATTTATAATTAAAGAGAAATATTAGAAAATATAAGCAGTGCAAGCGGCAGCACAACAAATGTGGATACACATGGGGTCCGGGCAGACAATTGTAAAATCACCATCCGGTAAATATAGAAATTTATCTGGACTAAGCAAGCTTTACTAGGGGGGATCAAAATCAACTGCATAGTAATTAAATTTTCCAAAATATAAGCGGTGATATATCGCTAAATTCTTTAGAAATCTAGTGATATTTTATTATTTCACGGAACAATAAGGGAAAGCAACCCATCAAAGATATTTATTCATTAAGGAACTCAAAACCATGATTTTTATATAAATGAAAATGTTCATCAAACCTGGTGCCCACTCCATGAAATCCACCCGATGTTGCACGTGGCGATGCATACCCAATATTTCATATCTGGACAGAGATGCCAATGGTTATTACAAATAAGGAACAACAAAAACCAAATGAAAATTACAATAAAAAGTCACTTCTGCAAAATATTTTTATGAGCTTCTGTTTAATAAAATAAAAAATTAGGCACTAAAAATCAAAAAATTTAAAGCAGGATTATTAATGGGGGAATGCGTCTAGTGGCTCAACTATCAGATTATCCTTTCAAGATCATAATAACACAATCAATATACCCGTTTCGTGGTAATGGATACCAAACTGTTTTAGCCACTGTTTAGGCAATAGAGCCAAATGGCCTAGTGGTCAGCATTTTACCATGAAATGCTCTTGATCCATGGTCCCAATGAACGCGCTGTGGATATGTTCAAGGCATATTGCGGAAGAAACACCCTGTTATTTATCTCAAACTAGGTCCCATGCAGGTGACAGGCATTTTTTTATTTAGTTCTCATAAATTCTTCAAGTGACAGTTACATATAGCCAGATATGGCTTCAAAATTAAATATTTTTCAATTATCATCGTGTTAAGTACAATCCAGATGAATCTAAACACAGAAGAGAAGCATTTTTTTATTCGGGCATAATGCAATGGATGAAATCCGAAAATCACTTATTAAACAACCAACAGGCTTTGATGCTTAACAATTGAAAACCCAATTGTTAAAATGGGCCAGTTTTGGCCAACCAGGCAAATATTAACAGATAAAGCAGTTCTGAAGCGCCGGAAGAAATGCAAGCAGGGAGCAAACGAAACCCCCAGTTCAACTCATATAAAGCGCGATTGAAAATGAGAATGAACGCAGCGTCGCTTTGAGAACAACTAACCCAGTGACCATGTCCTTGAAATCCATATGCCGCTTTAAGATTGCATCTTTCAGGCCCTTCAAAGCCTTGTGCCTGCGAATGGAAAACGAAAACAGCACAAACAGTCACGCATGGCCGTCCAGACAAGGTAAAAACTCGCGCAGCTGAGAAACAGCAAAGGGTGAAATAGAGCTACCTTTCGCGAAGGAACTGGGCGAAGGACTTGTGGGAAATGCCATGCTTGGTCAAGAAACCGACTGGGTCGGTCCTTCTCTCGCCATCATTCGGACTTTGCTCCCTGTTCTTCTGCATTGGTCTCTCCGGTGGGCTCTTCCGAGGTGGACCCTGATGATGGGAATGCTCGGTGGCTGAGCATCGCCATTTGGTAGAGAAAGTGGCCCGTTGAGGATTGCTGGGGTAGGGGAACTGCTGAGAATAACCGTTGGGTTGTGGAAAGAACTTAGTTGGCACTGAAAGAGAGACCATCGAAAAGCCTGGTGCGATGACGGCAGTCCCCGCAGCCCGCAGTTGCCTGGCGATAAGGAACCGGCGGGAGCTTCGGTTGAACGCCGACTTATTTCTTTTTATATATATATATTGTTGTTGTTGTTACTATTGTAACTTTGATCTGTATCTATGACATGGGAAGGAGCGGACGATAACATATTTTGGTTTTTTTTTAAACAAAAGGAGATCGCCCTTGATTTCTTTTGTTTATTTTTTTAAACACACCTAACATATTTTGGTTTTTTTTGTTTTTTTTTTTTGTTTTTTTTTTAAACACACTTAAAGGGGGAGATCCCCCTTTATTTTGGTTTTCCCCTATAAACACACCTCATCTCTTCACCAAACCCTAACTTGTCTCCCAAATTCTCTAACTTTTCACTCCTAAAGTCTTTCATTTTGGATGAATTATGAAGACAAAGCCAATTAAAGCCCAAAACATATTCAAGTGTTATTTGTTTTTTTAGTTTTAAATAGTTATGTAATTAATTTTATTGATTTAATTGTTTTATTAAGTAATTGTAATATATTATTATTAGGTTTTGTGCATCAAAGCATTGATCATGGTGCGGTAAAAGTCACCATGGTGTGGTCTATGGTTTTACGTGGTGGTTGATACCACGTTATGTGCATATGAAGATTTATATTTCATGTTGTTCATATGATCTTTTTGGCCAAGAATGATGAAGTTTGCTCAAGGTTTGTTTCAACAACTGAAAGGGGAAACTTTATAAGTTAACTCAGTTTGATCAGAACAGCGACAACGAATGACTCCAGCAGAGGCGGGTGTCTTGAAGTTGTGTCTTGGATGACAGTGTTCAGGCGGCCAGTGATCAGGAGGATGTGGATGAAAGTTACAGCACACGATGTGGGTGTTCTGGTGATGTTACGTCAAAGTCATTCCTCATGGTTTGCGACCAAGAGGTGGAGTGTAAAAGTTATTCAGAGGTTTGTAAGAGTAACTTGTATTATTCACTGGAAGTCGGTGGTGGGGTGCACTTGCTGCAGGTGTAACGTCCCGGTTCCGGAAGCTACCCAGAGGCGCCCCGTACCCGATTGTTGGTCACATGACCTCAAGCGTATTTCCCCAAACGTCAGAGGTTGTCGACTAGCAACGAGAAGTTTGGGTGTGATAATGGGGAAACTATGCCCTCATTGGCAGAGTACACATCGGAAATAAATAAACATGCAATAGTGGAAGCAGTAATAACCAACAATATAAACAGCGGAAGACTAAATCATCAAACTGGAGCACATATGTATATATATGAAATGATGCATAATACACAACTAGGAAAACAGCCAAACAAGTCACAATGCTGGAAAACACTACAGTATCAAAACAAGTACAAAAGAAAAGTAAACAGCTCCTCAGCATCACAAGCCAAAGCTTGGTCTCATGCTCTCCTGCTCCAAGCAATCAAGTTACAGAAGTCGGAGTGCGCTTGCCCTTGTCTATACCTGCAACAACATAGTCTGTTTGGGCCCAAAATCATGGCTCAAACAGGGTGTGAGATAAAATCCCAGTAGACATTCACCCGAAGATCTGTGCCTAACAGTCAGTGAGTATATGACAGGTAAAAGTACAACAAGCAGTAAACAGCAACAACAAGCAATAGGCAGTAACAGTAAGTGGTAAAACAGGATGTTACATAGCAGCAATCAATCCACAACCAATCAACAACTGTGAAACAAACAGCTAACAAGTTGGAAACCTTCTGGGAAGTACTCGCAGCCATCCCCTCTGGTCATATCCAAGAAGTACCACAACCCACTGGGCAATGCACTCAGCCTAACCCCTCTGGCTTGGTCATACGAATTTACGAGACTCTCTGGGGAAGCTCACTCGGTCAATTCCCCTTATAGTCTAGGGTAGTCAGGGACTCTCTTGAGGAAGATCACGCGGTCTAACTCTCTTAGCCCCAAGGTCTAGAGACTCTCTGAGGAAGCTATCTCGGTCAATTCCTCCTATAGCCTCAGGTATACCATAGACTCTCTAAGGAAGCCCACTCGGTTAATTCCTCCTCTAGCCTGGGAAGGTTATTAAAAAGATTCAAACGAAGTAAGACTCTCTGATGAAGCTCACTCGGTCTACCCTCTTGTAGTCTATAATATCCAAGACTCTCTGGGAGCTCACTCGGTCAATCCCCTCTGTAGTCTGTAATGTCTAAGACTCTCTAGGAAGCTCACTCGATCTATCCCTTATAGTCTATAGCACCAGGTCCTCTCAGTCTCGTGCCAGTCAGTGCATAATAATGCTATAAGGCCAAAGTACACCTATAGAGCTACTTGGCTAACCAAAGTACACCTATAGAGCTACTTAGCTAAACAGTCTACAAGGCAACAAACATGTCAAGAATTCCACTTCAACCTATAATCGCAGGGCATGAAAACCGGTGTAGCGGTCAAAGGCAAACGAGACCCAAAGGTCGTGAACAGAACAAAGCAAGGGCAAAAACATCCAAGCACAACAAATTATCCTCTAACATGGTCAAATTACCTCTACACAAGCATACTGGAAAGGCAGGAAAACAACAAGGGCAAAAAGGTAAACACGTGATACCCCGTTCACGGGTATCGGTGGAAATTCGCACATAAACTCAAAGACTTTGAACGGTAAGGCACAAACCACCTACCTCGATCCTAGGAGATCAATATACTTGAACCACGATGGCTGATTCTCCCTAGAACATCGTAGATCTGAGAAAACACACAAAATGTTCAACCTTAGATAACTTGAGAAGGATGAAGAATTGGAAAACAAGGTTCAAGCAGAAGGAAGAACTCACCACTGCGCTTCCAATGCAATCAACCGTGCTCGAATCGGAGAATGGACGGAGAGGCGGGAGCTCGGGGAAGATCTGGTCGTACGGGTTTCTCTTGGACGAACCAGACCTAGAAGAAGACAAATATCGCGATGAGGCGCAACCCCGGTCCGTTTAGTGAAAAAAAAAGTACACGGCGTGTAGTGGGTTTTTCCGTACTCTGCCAAAATCGGCCTCCACGTCACCCCTACACACCGTGTGTGTGGCCTGGGTACGGCCAGCACACGGCTTCGAGCCGGAGAAGAGTACACAGCGTGTACTCAGAAAGTACACGGTGTGTACTTCGAAATTTTCCAGAAACTCAAAAAATTCTCAAAAACTCCATAAAAGGAAAGGCATACCTAAAACGAAGATCCGAGTTCTTACATACTTTACCCCTTAAAAAAATTTGTCCCCGAATTTCCCTAGAGAGGCGTAGAAGAAGAAACCCCGAACAGCTCTGGCCACTGCGATCGAACCTCGACCTCCCTCTCCCAAGTCTCATCCTGTACTCGCCTGTGCTGCCATAACACCCGTACCAGAGGAACAGACCGGTCTCAGAGAACCTTCGTGCTGCGATCGACAATCCAGACAGGATGCTCCTCAAACGACGCATCCACTTCAAGCTCAACCTCCTCGAGTTGGAAGACATGAGATGAGTCTGAGAAGTAACGTCAGAGCTGAGAGACGTGGAAGACGTTGTGCATAGCCTGGTACCTCTGAGGTAGTTGTAACCGATAGACAACCGGCCCAACTCTCTCCAATACCTCAAACAGCCCGACGTACCGCGGTGAAAGCTTACCCTGTCTCCGAATCCTCTTGTGTCCCAACCTCGGTGCGACACGCAGGAAAACATGATCTCCGACCTCGAACTCCAGAGGTCGTCTCTGCTGATCAACATAAGACTTCTGTCAAGACTGTGTTGTAGTCATCCTCTTCCGAATCAACTCTATCTGCTCCGAAGTCTCATGAACAAGACGAGGTCCCAACAAAGATGCCTCTCCTGCCTCCAGCCAACATAAGGGTGATCGACATGGCCTACCGTACAAAGCCTCGTATGGTGTCATCTGAATGGTCGCCTGAAAACTGTTGTTGTAGGCGAACTCCACAAGCGGTATATGCTTCTCCCAAGAACCGCCGAAGTCTAGAATGCAAGCTCGAAGCATATCCTCAAGCACCTGGATCGTGCGCTCGGACTGACCATCAGTTTGGGGATGGTATGTTGTACTCAAAAGTACCTGTGTACCCAAAGCCTTCTGAAGTCCTTTCCAGAACCGAGAGGTAAAGCACGCATCCCTGTCTGAAACAATGGAGTGTGGAATTCCATGTAGACGTACAATCTCTCGGATATACAGTCATCCCATATCATCAACACTGAAGATTTCCTTGATCGGAAAGAAGTGTGCAACCTTCGTAAGCCTGTCAACGACAACCCAAACAACATCACTTCCCTGCGGTGACCTTGGCAACCCGGTCACGAAGTCCATCGCGACATCGTTCCACTTCCACTCCGGAATGAGTAACTGATATAAGAGCCCTGCTGGTCGCTGATGCTCTGCTTTCACCTGCTGACAAGTAGAACATCTCATGACAAAACCAACAACACATCTCTTCATACCGGGCCACCAGTACTGGCGATGAAGATCCCGATACATCTTGGTGATGCCAGGATGAACTACCCAAACTGAGGAGTGAAAATCCCGCATCAGCTCCTCGCGTATGTCTGCCGGAACCCATACACGTCCCTGAAAACGCAAGATCTCATCCTCGCCCACTGTCCATCCAGGAAGAGGGTCCCCTCCTGACACACTCTCCCGTAGGACCAAGGCCTCTGAGTTTGATAACTGCCACATTCGTACCCGATCAAGAATTGTAGAGGTAATAGCCACAGAAGATAGGACAGTCTGTCCCTGCCTGTCGTGAACCTCCAGATGCATCTTAGAGAACAAAGCCATAAGCTACCACTCACTACTGGCCTCCTGAACTGCCCGAATCTGAGTTCGTCTGCTCAACGCATCTGCCACTCCATTTCCCTTTCCCAGCAAATAGGTGAGCTCGAAATCAAAAGACCGAAGATACTCGACCCACCTGCACTGTCTCAGATTCAAATCACGCTGAGTGGAGATGTACTTGAGACTCTTGTGGTCGATGAAAACCACAAAATGCTCTCCCAGAAGATAGTGTCTCCAACAGCGTAAGGCGTGAACAACTACTGCCAACTCCAGATCATGCGTCAGGTAGTTCCTCTCGTGTGGCCTCAACTACCGAGACCCGTAAGCAACGACTCCATCTCCCTTCATAAGCACGACTCCTAGCCCGATACCTGAGGCATCACAGTAAACAGTGTAGCTCTTACCCAGCTCTGGCAAGACTAGTATCGGTGCTGACGTCAACCTCCCTTTCAGCTCCTGAAAGGCTGACTCACAAGAATCTGACTATAAAAACTTCGCCCCTTCTTGGTCAGACCTGTCAATGGTGCTGTTAGGCACGAGAAGTCCTGAATGAAGCGTCTGTAGTACCCATCCAACCCTAGAAAAATTCGTACCTCAAAGACATTCTTCAGATGCTCCTAGGAAACTACGACTCTCACTTTCTCTAGGTCCACAGATACTCCAGCCTCTGAGATGACATGACCCAAGAAGTGAATATGATCCATCCAAAAGTGGCACTTCGAGAGTTTAGCATACAACCAATGCTCTCTCAGTGTACTCAGAACGATCTCAAGATGTGTGACATGGTCGTGTCGAGTGTGAGAGTACACTAAGATATCATCCATGAAGATCATGAAAAAGGAGTCCAAGTACGGATGGAACACTCGGTTCATCAGTGTCATGAAGACTACATGCGCGTTTGTAAGACCGAACGACATGACTGTATACTCGTAAAGACCATACCTGCTCCTAAAGGCTGTCAGAGGTATATCTGATGGTTTAACGCGCAACTGATGATAACCGGACATCAAGTCGATCTTCGAGAACACCCGGGCTCCTCGAAGCCGATCAAAGAGGTCATCAATCCTCGGTAAGGGATATCGGTTCTTAACCATCAACTGGTTCAGCTTCCGATAATCCACACAAAGTTGAAGGGTACCGTCTGCCTTCTTTGCAAACAGGACAGACGAACCCCAAGGAGAAGTACTAGGTTGGATGAAACCCTTCGTCTGCAACTCCTCCAACTGCTTCTTGAGCTCCTGCAACTCAGGTGTAGCCATCCTATAAGGAGGAATGGATACCGATGCCACTCCTGGAACGAGATCAATCGAGAAGTCTACCTCACACTCCGGAGGCAAACCTGAAAAGTCTTCTGGAAAGAGATCCCTGAAACGATCCACCACTGGAGGAAAGTCTAACTGTGAAGTCCCCTGGTCATCCAGATAAAGACTGACAATATGGGTTGTAACTTCCCCTAACCCATGATTCTCTGGTCTAGCTCTACCCGCCTGGACATCCCACTCGCCTCTATGAAGAAAAGATCTGCCCTCTGGTGATGTGAAACTCACCCTACGACGATAGCAATCAACGACTGCCTGGAAGGGAACCAACCAGTCCATCCCGAGAATGACGTCATAGGCCTTCATCTCTAGGACATAGAGGTCCCATAATAAATGACACCTCGTAACCTCAAGAGGGAACTCTCTGCACTGTCATACGCTAGATGTCCTCGTTCCCAACGATGTGTCAAGAGTCAACAAGTCGGCAGACGAAAAGATACAGAGCCCAAGGCTCTCCACAACCGCAACCGAGATAAAGCTATGGGAAGCACCGGTATCGAAAATAGCTGAAGATAAAACTAAGGCTACTAAGATCATACCTCGAACCGTAGAAGGGCCGGGATCCTGCTCCTGATAGGTCTGCTCCGTGGCGAAAGACTGGCCTGCACCACGGCCCTGCGCCCCTGACTGACTGCTCTGAGCTGATCCACTCTGCTGTCGCTGATGACCTGGTGATTGACCACCACTGTCGCGACCTCCACCTCGGCCTGAATGACCAGAAGAACTCCAGTTCCCTGACTGGTGGGAAACTGGTGAAGCATCTTCAGAACACGGGGTCGTAGAGGAACCACTACCACCAGCTGAAGGTGAGAAGATGTGACAGAAACGCTGAAGATGACCCATCTTGCCGCAAGACCGGCACTCCATCGGATCCCTCTGGCACTGAGGCCTAGTATGTACACTCCTATCGCACTGGTATCATACAACCTGGATGCCAGAAGACGCATCCCGTGAACCTCGACCTCCTCGAGAAGACTCTCTGCGATGCTTCCTACTGTCCATCGGAGAAACACCAGTTCTGGATGACGAACCACCCTGGCTCACTGCTCCAGAATCTCTCAAATTTTTCTCAGTGATCAGTGCTTGGTTGACGATGGAGGATATCGAAGTCAACTGGAAAATATTCACCTGGGAACAGATCTCCTACCTGAGACCGTCCTCGAACTTCCTAGCAAGGAACAACTCATCCCCTGCTGAGATCAGTGTGAAACGCTGCAGCTCAGTGAAATGAGATGAGTACTCCATAACAAAGAGAGTACCCTGTTGCAGACTCATAAACTCCCAGGCTCGATCGTCCCTCAGGGTCTCCGGATAGAAGTATTCATAGAAGGTGCGTCGAAACTCGTCCCAAGACATATCCTGCTGACGCCCTGACCGTGAGATCACCTCCCACCACCTCTTGGCGGTGTCCCGGAGCATATAAGTAGCCAGATTTACCATTTTCTCTGGAGGGATCTCTAGGTGCTCAAAGATGGTTAGTGTGGACTCTATCCACGACTCTACAACCTGAGGTCCCCCCATCCCCTGAAAAAATAGGAGGATGCTACTGCTGGAAAACCCGCGTCAACTCAGCCATCGATGGGGCAGGAGGCGGCGCTCCCTGGAAGGTCTGCATCATCCTCAGGAAGTCCTCCCTGAACTGCGCCTCGGAGCCTGCAACAGGTATGACAGCTGGTGCCAAGGCTGGCTCGACTGGAGGCTCAGCAGGAAGTCCCTGATCATCCATATCTGGCGTATGATCACTGCCTGACGATAGACGTACAACTAGGGGACGTCTCGGAGGCATAGCTCTGAAAGATCAAAAGTATGCCTTAGATCAGAAAAAAAAGACAGAGAACACAAGAGTACAAAAATAGGAATAGGGGAAGAAAAACACACAAGTTTACAAAACACGACTACACAACGTGTATAAAAACTACACGACGTGTCTTCTTAAGCCACTGACAAGGGCGTGTACCCTTCCCTACAGGTCGTGTAACACCTTAAACTACACGGCGTGTTAACCAAACACACGGCGTGTGCTTGAAGACTATTCCCCTACCCGAGTCTCTTTACACGGCTAACTCACACGATTCAAACTAACCTCAGACTACATGGCGTGTTCCCTCGGGACACAACGTGTACCGGACACTGACTCGGTGGCCCGTGTTGTTAGTTACACGGTTGTCTACATGGTTGGCATTTACACGGTGTGTTTCGAACAAACATGACGTGTATAAGTGAAGGTGACACCGTCCCATGTTGTTCGTGACACGGCCGGGTACCTAGGCAAGACTACACGACGTGTTCTGAAAGCAACACGGTGTGTCTACTTAAGCTTCTCTGACCCGTGTTGTTGGTGACACGGTCGGGTACACAGCTCTAAACTACATGGCGTGTACCTGCCGTACACGGCATGTTCCTGAAGTTATTTCTACAACACAGTGTTCCTGCACACACAGTCAGTAACACGGCCTGAAAACTACACGATGTGTAACCAGAAAGTACACGCCGTGTATTCTAGGTTTTTCTAGACAGTAGCTTAGAAACTGTACAGAAGCCCAGAAACACAGAAAACAAAGCAAAGAGGTGCCAAATTCCGATCCGTGAGGGGACATACTCCCCGCGAATCAAAGCTTGGCATCTTCTACAGTCATGTACAAGAGAAAACAAGATCATGATCCACCAAATTTCGATTCAAGAGGGCCCATAACACCTCAAGAATCAAAATTTGGTGTTCATTTGATCAAAAATCAATACAAACAATTCTCTAACAGCAGTAGAGATTCTATCAAGCATTTATCACAACAGCATGCATAATCTACACAAAGTCTATCACAAAAGCATGCAATCGCTAATGCACCCTAGATGGCATGGCAAGAATGCATGACATGTGATTTATACAAGTGCCTAGATGATGCATGAGATAACATACCCTCATCTCATCGGGTTGCGACAGAAATAGAACCGTAATATCAAAACAATAACAGTTCAAAGAATGTGAATCACTCTGGGTGAAATCGTATCAACCGTAAATTCTCAAAACCAAAAAACTACAATAACAAGGTAGTATGGCTTTTCCCTGTACACGGGTTAGCTACTCCCGGGAACAACTTATTACCAAGTACTGAATTCGTCCTATCCCTAGCTAATATATCCAAATAGTAAAGCAAGATAAAACAATTCCTTTGATACCACTTTGTAATGTCCCGATTCCGGAAGCCACCCAGAGGCGCCCCATACCCGGTTGGTCACATGGCCTCAAGCGCATTTCCCCAAATGCCAGAGGCTGCCGACTAACAGCGAGGACCTTGGGTGTGATAGTGGGGAAACTATGCCCTCATTGGCAGAGTACACAACAGAAATAAATAAACATGAAATAGCGGAAGCAGTAATAACCAACAATATAAAGAGCGGAAGACTAAATCATCAAACTGGAGCACATATGTATATATATGAAATGATGCATAATACACAACTAGGAAAGCATCCAAACAAGTCACAATGATGGAAAACACTACATTACCAAAACAAGTACAAAATAAAAGTAAACAACTCCTCAACATCGCAATCCAAAGCTTGGTCCCATGCTCTCCTGCTCCAAGCAATCAAGTTCTAGAAGTCGAAGGGAGCTTACCCTTGTCTATACCTGCAACAACATAGCCTTCTTGGGCCTAAAATCATGGCCCAAATAGGGTGTGAGATAAAATCCCAGTAGGAATTCACCCGAAGATCTGCGCCTAACAGTCAGTGAGTATATAGTAGGTAAAATTACAATAAGCAGTAAACAACAACAACAAGCAATAGACAGTAACAGTAAGCGGTAAAACAGGATGTTACATTGCAACAACCAATCCACAACCAATCAAAAACAGTGAAACAAACAGCTAGCAAGCTGGAAACCCTCTGGGAAGTACTCGCAGCTATCCCCTCTGGTTCTATCCAAGAAGTACCACAACCCACTGGGCAGTGCACTCAGCCTAACCCCTCTGGTTTGGTCATACGAATTTATGGGACTCTCTGGGGAAGCTCACTCGGTCAATTCCCCTTATAGTCTAGGGTATTTAGGGACTCTCTTGAGGAAGATCACGTGGTCTAACCCTCTTAGCCCCAAGGTCTAGAGACTCTCTGAGGAATCTATCTCGGTCAATTCCTCCAATAGCCTCAGGTATACCATAGGCTCTTTGAGAAAGCTCACTCGGTCAATTCCTCCTCTAGCCTGGGAAGGTTCTTAAAAAGATTCAAACAAAGTAAGACTATCTGAGGAAGCTCACTCGATCTACCCTCCTGTAGTCTATAATATCCAAGACTCTCTGGGAGCTCACTCGGTCCATCCCCTCTGTAGTCTGTAATGTCTAAGACTCTTTGGGAAGCTCACTCAGTCTATCCCTTATAGTCTATAGCACCAGGTCCTCTCAGCCCCATGCCAGTCAGTGCATAATAATGATATAAGGACAAAGTACACCTATAGAGATACTTGTCTAACCAAATTACACCTATAGAGCTACTTAGCTAAATAGTCTACAAGGCAACAAGCATGTTAAGAATTCCACTTCAACCTATAATCGTAAGGAATGAAAACCGATGTAGCAGCCAAAGGCAAACGAGACCCAAAGGTCATGAACAGAACAAAGCAAGGGAAAAAACATCCAAGCACAACAAATTATCCTATAACATGGTCAAATTACCTCTACACAAGCATACAGGCAAGGCAGGAAAACAACAAGGGAAAAAAGGTAAACACGTGATACCCCGTTCACAGGTATCGGTGGAAATTCGCACATAAACTAAAAGACTTTGAAGAGTAAGGCACAAACCACCTACCTCGATCCTAAGAGATCGATATAGTTAAACCACAACGACTGATTCTCCCTAGAACATCGTAGATCTGAGAAAACACACAAAATGTTCAACCTTAGATAACTTGAGAAGGAGGAAGAATTGGAAAACAAGGTTCAAGAAGAAGGAAGAACTCACCGCTGCACTTCCAACACAATCAACCATGCTCGAATCGGAGAACGGACGGAGAGGCGGGAGCTCGGGGAAGATCTGGCCGTACGAGTCGCTCTCAGACGAACCAGACCTAGAAGAAGACAAATATCGCGATGAGGTGCGACCCCAGTCCGTTTAGTGAAAAAAAGTACACGGTGTGTATTTTTAAAGTACACGACGTGTAGTGGGTTTTCCCGTACTCCGCCAAAATCAGCCTCCACGTCACCCCTACACACCATGTGTGTGGCCTGGGCATGACCAGTACACGACTTCGAGCCAGAGAAGAGTACACGACGTGTACTCAGAAAGTACATGGCGTGTACTTCGAAATTTTCCAGAAACTCTAAAAATTCTCAAAAACTCCAAAAAAGTAAAGGCATACCTGAAACGAAGATCTGGGTTCTTACGGTAGGAAATCGACAATCGCCATGATTCAATGGTGGGATGTCCACAAAGATCGGAATTTGGTGCAACTTGAATTACCAGCTAAGACCTACTATAAGTGGGTGCGACCACTTGTACATGCATGATGGTGTGATCAAGTGATTACTTGTAATTAGTGATCTTAAATGATTTCAACTCTCGTAACTTTTGAAGGAATGAAAATGACATTAGTGTTCTCTTGTGGATATAAGACTCACGTTTGAACCATGTAAACCCAGAATGTTCTTTTCTTGCTTTGTTTGATTTATGATTCTCTAAATGTTTGTGAGGTATTGAGTGTGTGCGAGGAGGGAGACTCAATTTAATGATTTAAGGTGAGGCGTTTTCTCCCTAAGTTCTAGTACATTGAAGGTCACAGGGGTATCTTTTGGTTAAGGAAGTTTTAAAGCCTGTTATTTTGTGCCAAGAGTTTCATATTATGCATCTTTCGGTGAATATGTGGTGTTCACCCCCCAACAGGTGGTATCGAATCTTGTGGTTTAGGGCTTAGTAATGCACACTTAGAAGACTCAGGTAGCATTCTCATCTCTTATATAAAGAATACCCACATACCCATAAGGCGGACCTTAGGATGTCGCATTTACTTATATGTTTATAATGCATGAGTAAATGCCACTTCAGCCAACTCATGCATAGATGCATGAATAATGAACTCCTGATTCATTACATCTTATGTAATGACTCCTTAAATGATGACATTTGTCGATGATCAAACTACCCAACCATAACTGTAATCACAGGCAATATAAAATGATACACCCTTTTATGAATGCAAATCATAATTTGCATCCAAATCATAAAATATAGTTCATGTATATTTAGGGCGTCTCTCCTTGAATCTCCCACTTGCACTAAAGCCTCATAAACATTGTGTAATCTCACATTATATTATATCATATACAATAACATGTGAAATCATATCCAAAACATCTTTCGAATATCTTCCAAAATATTTGTAGAAAGCTATCATTTCTTTCACTATGTATTACATTGTATGCAATACCTTATGAATACCCATCCAAAACACTTTTTAATTTACTATAAAAAACTTTTAGAGAATCTCTCTAAGTCAAACTCAATCCTCATTCAGTCAACCACAAAGTATGACCCCACAAACCTTCATACTGTTAACAAAAAATAAGAATATCTGGATTTATATACATAAGCAAAGAGCGACTTCTATTAAAGCATCAATTCTACTCAAGCTATAAAGGGATTTGACGTGATCTCCATCAAACAAATGTATATCTCTATAATTGTGTCCACCATTCTCCATTATGCGCAAATGTGTATTCTCATATTTTCCTTTTGTCCAAGGCATCGAGTGTTCATGATACATGGAGTATGTCAGTCTCATACATGCTACTTATATGTTCTTGATTTTCATATTATAGACTAAATTGGTCGATGAATACATCACATGTCATTCACCTGCATAGATGAGCACATCACATGTACTTTATAGGTGTGATTGTACATTCCACATTCTATCTCAATCGAGGGCCCGAATGTTATACTTGTCATACGAGAGGACAAATCTCATATTGTTTGAGCTCCAATCGATGACATGATTAATAACATACCCAATCACCCCTATATTAACTAAGTTATTATGTGGACTTGCATAAGTAGGGCATCAAAGTATGGAGGTTATCATGTTAGACATCTCACCAACCTCGGGTAGTGGGGACTCAAATATGATCCATGCACCCCTAGTATACTGAAGACCCATGCATGACACTCTATATGGTATACTTAGTGAGTCGTCTAATGCACACAAATAATCTTATTCTTCATTTTGTACCTCATGAGCATATTATCTATATCTACACAAGAATTCTACTTGTTCTAACCTTGACATTTCATCATAACCTATAACACTCCATGACAAATATCAATTAGGGATAACTCAAATTCGTACTCTAAGAGGTTAATTATCATTACACTTCATGAAATGTATATCTATATATACATTTATATGACCAATGTGAAAGAATGATAAAATGGAGTTTTCATTTCATATGGGACATTTTATATCCTTAAAAATATTTTAAGATATTTAATAAACCCAACATAAGTGACTATCTATCATATCATATATGATAAATTGTCAGATCGGCCTTATGTATGCCGCACTTTTCAGGGGCTTTGTTAACTCATTACATCATATGTAATTATTGTGAAATCTCCATGTAAATATCTGATAAAACCCTATAACTAAACTATTTTAGTGAGTGAAATCTATAAAGAAAACAAGATTGAATAATGGTGAGATTTAGGAATCGTATTCCTATCCATTCAACTCTTTGAACATATTCAAACTTCTTAACTTTATCACATCAAATGTTATGATGTCTACTTTTTTTGGCCACTTAGAACTCTTTCTAAGTGCATCATCACCGCCATTAGAACTCTTTCCATTAAACTTTTTCTTTGATTTTTTTAAACAATGCAGTTACTTTACTAGCACATCCTAATCCCTTTTAGGATAAAGTGATAATCACTTTAATACAATAACTAAATGTAACTTTTACATTTCTCTTTACCATCGTATTCTAAACTCTTTTCAGATAAAGTGATATCCAATTTTCTACGGTAGCTAATGTAACTTTTTAAATTTATCTTTAATGTCCTAAACTATTTCAGGATATCAAGTGTAATTCACTTTGTAATTTGTCTGGTACAATCCTTCAGGAAACAATGATATTCACTTTTCATGATAACTAAATGTAACTCCATATATTTTTATTTATCATCATATATCCTAAACCTTTTAGTATATTAAGTGAAATTTCACTTTAATTCTAGACTCGTAAAATTAATTAGGAAATAGTGATATCCACTTTCTATGGTAACTAAATGCAACTCTTTACATTTTTCTTTACCATCACACATCCTAAACCCTTTAGGATATTAAGAATAAATCACATTAACTTTATACTGGTGTAATCCTTTATTTTTTAACTTTGAACCTCTCTAACTCCAAACATACTCCCACTAACCTACCAATCGCTATATTCTTCTCAGAATATCGGGCTAAGGAACAACACAAACTCTTTTATGTTTAGGAAATAACACTTATTTCCTCCTGGTATGAATAATCAACAAATAAACTATTATTTTCATATCACATATGGTATTCTATGCATCTGAAGCATTTTCCTTAAAAATAAGACCATTATTTAAAATACACCACCGATGGGCAGGAATCACATTCCATTATATTTTAACAAATAGTTAGATAAACATTTTATCATGGATAACACATTTTTATCCTTATATTTTTCCCGAAATATTCTATTAAATTCAATTAATCATAAAACATATGTATTCAACTAATCATCTAGATTTTGTTCACAACAACTCTTTATTATCGAACTACCTCTCTTATCACATAAGATAAATGAGATGATGATACACATCCTTTATTTATATCCACCTGAGATTGATAGATTCTATTACATTCAATATATTAATGTAATAAACCATTGCTTTATCACTTGAATATAAACTACAAGATCTGTCAATTCTTCCCTTTATTTTGAACTCTTTTATATTTACAACACTTTTAAAATATACATTTAGCATCACATACACTTCAAAATTAAAGAATTTTTTTCTATAACACTTAGGCCTGACATAAAAATTCTGTGGAGTTTCCTAAACTCCTTCAAGTATTATGGATAATCCCATCATATGGAATCATTATTCCTCCTTCCATACAACCCTAGGTTTTAATGAACTTGACTGTATTTTTGAATAAACATTGTTGAAATTTTCAACAAAACTTTATTCTTCCAGTTTAAACTTTTACCCACTAGCACTGACCATACAACGATTATAACCTGGACATCATATGCTCGGTTTATATATTCTCAACACTTTGAGAATATTAAGTAAACTTTTCTTGAATTCATTCACACTATTTAAACTTTTCCATAAATAATAATAGGATGAATTCTCTAACTAGAACAATCCATTTTAGACCCCCTTTAAAGTATGTTATAAAATCAAACAAATCAAAAAACATGTGTATTAAAATCACTCATCTCATTTTATTAAAGAAAAATTGTTCACATGCTCTTCTAAAGAGAAAAAATAGATAATACACATCTTATGACAAGTTCATCTAAGCTTGAAGCATCCACTTTATCAGTGAAATAACTCCTTTTCTTCATTACTTGAAGCTTAATTATTCAATCATTTTCTCCTTTTGACTTTATGTATATTTATAAAATTTGTAAATCATATAGTTGATATAATGTATATGTCAGAATAGTAGAATTTAATTCTATAACCAATAAATATTTAAGGAAACATTTAGTATCACCAAGTCATTAAACTATTTAATCATATCGAGTATAATTTGGTTTACCAAATCATATTTAGTATATGTGGCTAAAATTCCTTAAATTATTGATGCACCCAATCATATTGAGTACATACATGGAGACTAATATTCCTTTAGTAAATTTTCATCCAATTCGTTTGAAACCTTTATTGAATCGTTCTATGCTTCCATAAGCAGCTATATTCATAGGTTTAACAACTCCAACACTTGATTACTCAAGAATAGTCATTTCTCTAACACATAGAATATTTCTTGTACTTTAAGAACTTTTAAGGTTGCCAGTTTAGCTTAAGAACTTTTCTTAAATTACCAGTATTAGAAGTAGATTACATTAAGATTCTCCTTCCAAGAATTAATCTCAAATTTTAGTTTCATGATAGTAATGTTATTCATCTACAACAGAAGCTTTTATCAAATGAGTATCATGTTTTATTAACCACTTAATAATGAGTTTTATTAAATGGAATCCCACTAAAAATATGACCCAATTTTAAAATCCATCACACCCATTAGTGGGAAAAGATCCATATTTCACTAAGATTTAGGTTACTTTAAAATGTATACTATCACTTAGCTATTTAGGCAGGGCATCACCCTAATCACAACAGTTATGACTCTTGGATATTTGAGTAGACAACTCTTTGTCCCATCCATCACATGGATAAACCGAACTCTATTCCTATAGAAAACTAATCCTATTAATGTAATAACCCATGTTTTTGGTATATATTTACCTTTAATTTATTAATATCATTTATGGATCATAAAACACGTAGCATCAAACTAAAAAAACATGATACTTCAAAATAAAAATATAAAATATGATTTTTGTAAACATAATTGTTAAATTGACAGATATAAAAAGGAGTAATCATATTTCAAAATAAATTCAAAAAATAAGTAATATGGAATCAAGCAGCCTGATTCTTCCTTATAAAGACCATTTCTCTAAGCTTGGGAAAGAGGTGGCATCATTGGGGTTTCCCGTAGACTAAGACCAATGTGAACTCTAACAGGTACGACATAAGAAAAATCATTTGCAGGAGAAACTCACATTTTTAGAACTCATTGTGAAATACATGATAACTAAATCACCACCTGTAACCACCACTACTGGTTATCTTACCCTCATGTAATGTCCCAGATCTGGGTGCCACTCAACAGGTGCCCCGAACCCGGTTGGTCACATGACCTCAAGTGCATTTCCCCAAACGCCAGAGGCTGCCGACTAGCAGCGAGGGCCTAGGTCTGATAGTGGGGAAACTATGCCCTCATTTGTCAAAGTGTAACGCAGCGGAACAAATACAAGCATACAAAAGTGGAAGTAGTAAACAATACCAAAGCTAAAATAGACAGAGTACTGAAGTAAATAAAATACCAACAATTATATATAATGATGCAATGTGTCCCTAAGTCTAAGAAAGCATCCGAAATAGGATACACTACAATCTGAATCAATACAATACAAGGGAAAAATACAACAAAGCAAAATAAAACAGCGCAGCAGGAACTCAGCAGCATCGCAAGCCTAAGCTCGGTCCCATGCTCTCCTACTCCTCTGCAAAAATCAAGTACCTGTATATGGACTCTTGACCTTATTTACACCTGCAACAATATAATCTGTTTGGGCCCAAGACATGACCCAAATAGGGTGTGAGAAATGAATCCCAATAGGCAACCACCAAAGGCCTGTGCCCAACTGTTAGTGAATTTGTGCAACAGTAGTGTGCAATAATGAACATGCAGTAAACTAGGAAGTACTCAAAAGCAGCTACTCATACCAGTTCCATTTCCATTTACATTTAACCATTATATAATAATTTCGAGATAATTGAATTATAAGTTCTCGAGACTCAGCCTCAAATGAAAATCTCCTAACAGTGCTACAACAAAACTACAACAAGCTATCTAACAAGTATAAGGTAAAACAATACCAAGAATGTGCTTTAACTTGGTAGATATAACATGTGAAATCACCATAGTGAATATACGAACTAACAGAGTCCTCAGACATGAAAAACCTTACCCTCAGGTAAATAGAATCGAAACCCTCAGGTGATTTCCCTCAGGCATAATGAATATTTCCCTCAGGCATATGAGATAATGCCCTTAGGCATGGAAGCAACTACCCACAGGCATAAGAAACATTTCCCTCAGGCTAAACAAACACTTTCCCTCAGGATAAAAAAAAACACCACCCTCAAGCATAAGTAAGTAATCGGGACGATCCCAACACATAGCAAGAAATTATATACATTTCCTCTCAAGAAAACTCAAAGCATGCTAAATCATGGCATACCCTCGGGTAACCTGGCCAAACGACTAAACAAGGGAACACACCCATGAGGTGGCCCTGGATCCAATAAATGATCCCAAACAATAGTTTATAATTATCATCAGATCATCTATGCAATTCTAGATATCTTAATTAATTAAGGCCTCAACCATAAGACACCCCAAACATGGGCGCATAACACAATGGTACACAAAAACACTCAGCAGTTGGAATTAAACATCAGACCACCTACCCCGATCTCCACTGATTGATATACGTGAACGATGCCTCCTAAATCAACTAGGAACATCGTAGATTTGGGATAAATGAAAATGTGTTCAAACCCAAATAAATTCCCCTTGGGAAAGAATTGGAAGGAAACACATAAGGAGAGGGAAGGGCTTACCCGCGCGGTCCTAACGTGATTATCGGCGAAGGAAACAGAGTCCCGGTGTTCGATCGGGAGCTCCTACAAGGTTCGACCCTCTCTCCTGCGGCCTTCCGACGTTCTAAGATTTCTCTGTTTAAATAGGAGGATACTGCTAGTTTATAACAAAAAAACACAACTACACGGCATGTACTCTCAAGTACACGACATGTACTTTTCATTTTTTAATTGTTCCTCCAGTGGCTACTTTTCACCGCAATACTATTCTATTGGGACCAAGTTGAATGGAGAAGGAAGTTTGAAGAGTTAGCCTTTGCAGAGTGTTGTATTTTGTTGTCAAAGAAGATAAATCAATTCACTTTGTAGAAGGACCACAAATCAGATGATGCTTTGCTGATTTGTATTTCAAAAATATCATAAGTTGGGAGAACTTGTGATGCAAGCCTTATAAAGGAAAGGGGGATAAATGATGATGCCAATCATATACAGTTTTGATTGGAAGGAATGATGCTGCGGGAAGATGAGATGTTTCAGTACTTCCCATTACAACTCTGACGATGCTAAAGCTGATCTATCAAAGGATACATATCACGATAGTGGAACTCGTGATAAAAGTTGAATAATGGTTATGGGAAGCAGTGAAGAGAGAAATGACAAAGTAATGGACAATCTGGGGGTGGCACAAAAGCATAATTTAAGGTGGAACTGTTTTCCAGTGTTTGCCAAATTTTAGGGCCTGAAAATCGGGAGATGAAGATGTGTTTTTGGCAATGGATGGAGCGTGCAAGATTGAAGATGGTTTAGATTTTTTCATACAAGGCATGATTCAAGGTCAGAACATCGAAAAATGACAAAGGCATGGAGTGCGTGGAAATTCAGGCAAGTTGTGCGCAAAAATAAAGTGGTGCGCGCAATATTTGTGGGAGGCGTGAAATTTCAGCGGGATGCGTGGAAAAAATGAAGGCCGCGCGAAATAGTAGCAGAATGCGCGAAATATTGGATCATTGTGCGAAATACGATGTCATGTGAAATGTTGGATTTGTGCGCAATATGGAACGCGGTGTGGAATTTTGCGCGCAATTGGTGCTTCATGCTTAGAAGGATGAAAAACATCAAAGTCATGAGGTGCGCGAAATATTGAAGCATGGCGCGAAATATGAAGTTGCATAAAATATTTTTTACGTGCATGAAGGAGGTTTTACGCGCAGATTAATGTTTTTCGTGCGGGGTCAAAAATGCCTATAAATATGAGGCTAACCCTTATCATTTGTTAATGCTTGACACTTAGAAGAAATCCCGAGCTCTGGTGCGCATAAATTATATGCTAAGTGAGTTGCGCGAGAAGAAATAAGTTTGCGCAAAAAGAGGATAGCTACGCGAAAAATTGACAAGTTGCGTGAAAAGAGAAAAAGTTGCACAAAAAAGGAAAGTTGCGCGAAAATGTTTTTCGCACCAAAATGGAATTTTTACGCGCAAGGAACTTGAATTGCGCGCAAGATATCCTAAAGGTTGCGCGGGAAATTTGGGGTCTTCGCACATATTCAGTTGTGCATATGGAAGTTCTTACCAGCTTCTGGGTAGGAAAGTGAAGATCTGAACTTCAGAGAATACATCTGTTCAATTTTAAAGAAGCACTGAAATACTATAATTCCTTATTTGTGCTAAAAGGTTGCACACGCACTTGCAGATTGTTTTCCAAGTGCTACAAGAGTGTAAGGGTATATCCTAATTGTTGTATTGCACATCAAAGGAATGTTCTCTAGTGGATTGTGTGGTACTGAATTATTTCTGTACCATACCAAGGACGTAGCTACTCTTGTTGAGTAATGAACCTTGTAAATCTTGTGTTCCTGTGGTTGTGTGTGTTCAGCAGAGAAGAAAATCTTTAACAGGAGGCAAAGGTTGTTTCAATTCGAAAGAAACATAAAAAGAAAAAGATATCACTGATTCACTCCCTCCCCCTCTCAGTGATACTTGGATCCTGACTGGGAACTTCATGTTCACTCGTCGACATGATTACACGACGTGTATTTCTGAGGACACAGCGTGTACTACCATTCCACTGGTGGCTACTTCCACCGCCTTACTGTTCACCTGCCAACTGATTACATGACATGTATATACTACGTACATGGTGTGTAGTCAGTTTTTACACCCTTCATCGCCGACAGGCCTACATGCCCTATGTACTCATCCCACACAGCCAAAGTACACGATGTGTGGAAAAGTACACGGTGTGTACCCACAAAATTTGGGATTTTCCCCCATTTTCCTTATTTTCTCAAAAACACTTAAGGAAAAAGGAAAAGAAGAAACTCATACCTCAAGAATAAGAACCGGGTTCTTAAAAACTCCCCCCCCCTTAAAGAAATTCATCCCCGAATTCCCCCTCTAAGGGTGGTGAAGATAAAGCTAAGAACAACTCTGGCCACTGAGCATGTACGTCGGTCTTCTCCTCCCAAGTTTCATCCTATACTCGACCATACTGCCATAGCACCCATACGAGAGGAACTGACCAGACTCAGATAACCTTCATGCTCCTATCAACAATACGAATCAGATTCTCCTCAAAGGATGCATCTACCTAAAGTTCAATCTCCTTAAGATGAAAAACATGAGACATGTCTGAGTGATAACGGCGCAATTGAGATACATGGAAAACGTCGTGCATGGCCCGGTACCTTTATGGTAACTACAACCGATAGGAAATCGGCCCGACTCTCTCAAGAATCTCAAACAGCCCCACATACCTCAGTGAAAGTTTACCCTTTCTCCTGATCCACCTGTGTCCCAACCTCGGTGAAACACACAAGAAAACCTGATCCCCGACCACGAACTCCAAGGGTCATCTGTGGAGATCAGCATAAGATTTCTAACGAGACTATGCGGTAGCCATCTGCTTCTGAATCAACTAGACCGCTCTAAAGTCTCCTGCACAAGACATGGTCCCAGTAAAGCTGCCTCACTTGCCTCTAACCAGCACAATAGTGATCAGAATGGCCTACCATATAAAGCTTCGTAAGGTGCCATATGAATAGTTTCCTAAAAACTATTATTATAGGCAAACTCGATCATGGGTATGTTCTTCTTCCAAGTGCCCCCAAAGTCCAGGACACATGCACGTAGCATGTCCTCTAGCACCTGTATCGTATGCTCTGAATGGTCATCGGTCTGAGGGTGGTAAGTTGTGCTCAAAAGCACCTGTGTACCCAGTGCCCTCTGAAAACTCTGCCAAAAACGAGACATAAAACGGGCGTCCCTATCTGAAATGATAGAATGAGGGACCCCATGAAGACGTACTACCTCTCAAATATAAAACTTCTCAAGTTCGTCAACACCGAAGGTCTCCTTGATCAGCAAAAAGTGAGCTACCTTTATGAGTCTGTCCATAACAACCCACATGACATCATTGCCTCGAGGTGACCTCGACAACCCGGTCACGAAGTCCATCATGAAATCATCCCATTTATACTCCGAGATGGGTAACTGCTGTAACAGTCCGGCTGACCTTTGATTCTCCACCTTCACCTACTGACAGGTGGAACATCTCGTAACAAAACCAGTTACCTCTCTTTTCATACCCGGCCACCAATACTGACGTCTCAAGTCATGATACATTTTGGTAAATCCGGGATGCACAACCTAAGCTGAAGCATGAAATTCTCGCATCAGCTCCTCGTGTATATCCCATGGAACCCAAACTCATCCATGGATACACAGTACCTCATCATCGCCTATCGTCCAACCAAGAGGAGGGTCCTCACTTGCCACTGACTCTCGTAGAACTAGGCCTTCCGAATTTGATAGTTGTCTCATCCTCACTCTATCCAGGAGGGTATAAGTTACAGCTAAGGATGAGAGATAGGTTCACCCTTAACTATCGTGCACCTCCAAATGCATCTCAGAGAACAAAGCCATAAGTTGCCACTCACTACTGGCCTCCTACACTGACTGTATCTGAGTCCTCCTACTTAGTGCATCAACAACTGTGTTACCCTTACCAGGTGTATAGACAAGCTCGAAGTTGAAGGACTAAATGTGTCACGACCCACCTCCCTGGGTCGTGAACCTTGTCATTTGACCCCATGGGTCTCCTGTAATACCTTGGTTGCCTTCCTAGAACACCATAGGCTATTACTCACTAGGGTTGCTTATCAGACTAATGACTGTCCCCACAGGCCAACACATGTTCTTTCAGTGTGTTTTGTCCTCACTCACACACAACCTGGGAAACTTCCCAGAAGGTCACCCATCCTGACTACTACTCCAGGCCAATCATGCTTAACCGTGGAGTTCTAATCAGGTAGGCTCCCGAAAAGAAAGGTGCACCTTGTTGACATGGGTAGTAACATTTAGCCTTTTAAGTCTCACTTTTCCAGGAGTGTTACATTATCCACCCCTTTAAAGCAAAACACCCTCATTGTGGACCCCAAGCCTCAAACCCAGGCAGTGCCTAAACACTTCTGGCTGGGTATTGGATCTGATACCATTTGTCACGACCCGCCTCCCCGGGCCATGAACCTTGTCATCTGACCCCATGGGTCTCTTGTAATACCTTGGTTTCCTTCCCAACACACCATAGGTTATTACTCACTAGGGTAGCTTATCAGACTAATGACTATCCCCACAGGCCAGCACATGTTCTTTCAGTGTGTTTTGTTCTCACTCACACACACCCTGGGAAACTTCCCAGAAGGTCACTCATCCTGATTACTACTCCAGGCCAAGCATGCTTAACTGTGGATTTCTAATCAGGTAGGCTCCCGAAAAGAAAGGTGCACCTTGTTTAAATGGGTCGTAACATTTATCCTTTTAAGTCTCACTTTTCTAGGGGTGTTACATTTCAGGAATGCCCTTCGGGCCATGTCACAGACCGGCTCGGGTGACCGGTTCAGGGTCGACTCGGGTTGGTTCATGACAAAATGGTATCAGAGGGCCCTTGTTATTTGGGGTGTCTGGTAGATGGAGATTAGGACTGTCGGGACTCGAGAGGTAGGCACGAAAAAGAGGTCATGAACCCTCACCCGTTCCGAACCTCGAGTCGCCAGGGGTAGTTCGGGAATTGAGTTCTTGTCTCGTTCTAATTTGTTTTGGATTGAGGGATGACAACGGAGGTAAACCGATGTTACATTGTGATTTTACATGGAGTAGTGACCCATGTGAAGTCTACATACACAGTTTAAGTTCTTCCTAGTCATTGATGCTTACTTGGTGTATGGCCCACTACCATGTTGCTAGGTTAAGCATGACTACTAGTCCATCTCTTCGGTGATTTGATTCAAGTTGTGTGTTATCTTGGTTCTTGTGGGTGTAAGTGAAATTTTGAAAATGAAAAAGGGGTTTTGAAATGAGAAATTTTTATTCTAAATGGATTTAAATTTGTGAAAGGTATTTTTAAAACTGAAAGATATTGGTCTAAAAATCCAGTGGTTGTTTAGAACTGGTTGAGATATGGTTTGGGTGCAACCTCGGGTACTCTTTATGAACGTTTTCACATGTGAGGGAATACATGAGAAGTGTGTGTTGGTGTGTATAGATGAAAGCGGATGAACACATGTGCAACGGTTTATGGGATTACTGGGGTGTGCACTTGGAATTAAAGACTTGACCTTATTTTTTTTAAAGCGATTTTAATAAAGGGAAAATGATTTTTGGAAACTGAAATTGGTTTGAAAAGTGGTTTTGGTATTTGGGAAATGACCTTCAAAGAAGGCAGTTTTGAAATCTAAAATAAAAAGGTATTTTTGTGTTGTGTTGGTATTTGTTTGGTTTTTGAGTTGGATGTTTTTGGATGAAAACGCTTTCAATGATATTGCTTCAGCTTGATATTGGTATTGGCTCTGTGTTTTATATTTTGTTCAGAACATGCCACACAGAAAGGTCCCCAAAGTTTCTGATAAGTCATGCCTAGTTTTTGGTCCTTCTCAGACATTGTCTGTACTTAACGGTGACCGGGGTCCGTTAAAGGTAGTTATGTGGTTTGAAGAGGTCGAGTGTACTTTTAAGATGTTGGGAACTCCTGAAGCTATCAGAGTGTGTGCCGTTTTGGGAATGTTCGAAGGTCCATCCTTGGACGAACAAGAGTTGCTCGCCCCACCATCAATGAAAGTTGGGATGATGTGAGATGTCTTTAAATCTGTATTCATCCGATGGTTTATACCTGAAGAAGTGAAGATGAAGAAAAGGGAAGAGCTCGTGCGTATTCAACAAGGCCAATGGACGGTGAAGGCATATGTTGACCATTTCAAGAAACTTGTGTTCTTTTCTCCGGGGTCTTCATCTAGAGATAATGGAGAAGGTCCTCCCTTCTAGGGACTATCATTTCAAGAAGTTGGTGGATGAGACATTCTTAGATGAATTGATCTCCGGAGCATAGATGCTTGGCAATCCAGCGTATCCAGTCACTCATGAAGGTTCCCCATCTAGAGAGAAAGGTTTGCTAGAGGAACCGGTTGCTAAAGAGTCCTACGCAGTGGTTCTGGCTTCCAGTTCATGGGACCGTTCAGTGGTGTTCCACTAGTGTGTCTAGTTCGGGCATGTGAAGCCGTCATGTCGCATCCCTCCGAAGACGTGCCATCATTGTAGATGTTTGGGTCAGTTAGAGAAGTTTTGCAGGAAGCGTCGCCTAAAGAAGACATTGTGGCCAGAGGAATTCTAGTGCCTGACTATGAGGTAGGAGATGCTTCGGCCATTAGATCCCCAACCACAGGTCTTGGGGTGAAGCTCGTGCATAGTTAGGAGTTGTCGGGTGCGTGAAGCATCGATTCGGGTTTTGTGTTCCATGTTGGCAGTGGAACATTTAAATTACTTCTATTCTTATTCTTATGTTAATGTTTTGAAGTCGTTGTAAGTTAATTTCTATATTGTGGAGTTATGGAGGACATGTTCCATTGTAATCCAAACAGTTTTGTTTGTCTGATCATGGTTTTCTGAATTGTGCGCTTTTCATAAAAGTGTGTTTGGCCCTTGTCTGGATTGATTTTGGTTTAGCTGTGTTCGTTTGGAGATGTAAGTGCCTATGAAAGATCCGATGTTGTGATTGTTCTCAGGTTCACTGCTTGGGGTAAGTTCTGCTCAAAGGTTTTCCCCTGGTGTTGGGAGTGTTTGGTCTGGGTCAAGAGTTCCAGGTTTTAGTGGAGGTGTTGTTTGCTCGTGCTATAGAAGTTAGTTTGGGTCAGTTGGGAGTTCCCGTGTCGACCCCCATCCTGGGGTGGTATGTTTGGGTGTTAAATTTTCACACTATTTGAATTCTTGTGGTGGGTAGAACACTCTCGTGTTCTCCCGTTTTCTTATATTGTGGTTTCTTTCAGTTTCAACTGGGCATGGTCTCTTGTTTTATCTATCGTTCGACTGAGTGATTTCCGGGGGAAGAAAGTTTCTATGGTGGGGAAAATTGTCACACCCTGACTTTTTTATTAATTTTTATTTTAGTATTACTTGGCTCCGGGTCCTCACGCCAAGGTCCGGGCTGGGTCCCGGACCAAATTTTTTTGTCATTTAATATCTTTCATGGGTTTTAGACTCGTGCGCGGTCACCGCACAGCGGGCGGTAGTCGCGTCATTAGCCGAGTGTCCATGAAAGTATCTATCGATTAAAATAAATAAATTTTATGTAAATAAAGTGGGTTAAATGGTTATATTGCAATAATAATAATTTTATTATATAATTGACAATGTTAATATCAATAAGGTGTTATTATTGTTATTATTTTTATTTTTATTATTTTTGTTCTTATCATTTTTATTATTATAACTTTTATGGTTATTATTTTTTTAATTATTATTTCTGGTTTTATTATTATTATTATTATCATAGTAAAATGATTTTTTTAAGAAAACCCTAATCTACCCATGTTGCCCCCCATCCCCCTTGATTTGTTGCGTAGCTGCGCCAGACCCCTTTCCCAGTTCCACTCGCTTCACCCCTTGCCTCCCCTGTCCACAGCCTTCCTCTCGAGTGGATGCACTAGCCTCGCCTCCCCTGTCCGCAAGCCGAATCACCCCCCTTCGGCTTTCCCAGGCCCTCAGCCTCCTGCTCACGCCCAGGCCCTCCGCCGTCGGCTCCCGCTCGCACACCACCTCCCTCTTCCCGCGTGCAACACCCCCCCCTGCGCTTAGCCCCAGACGACCCCAGCCTCGCTCCTGGTGGCCCCCTACACGACCCCACGCTCCCTCCTGGTTCCCCCAGCTTGCGCCGGCCAGCAGCGCCCCGACCCCTCCGCCAACTCCGGCCACCCTCGCACAGTCTCTCCGGCAGTAGGCGCAAGACCCCGCCTCCCTTTCCCTCTGCCTTCGGCCTGCCGACCAGACCCAACAGTGCCGTAGCACCCCCTTGGGACCTGCTGCCCTTCCCGTCATGCCACCCTCCCTTCATCCAACTGGTTTCTTTCCGGCGCATCCATTCGCCGCTTGATTCGGTTTTCCCCAGTGCACCATCCTTGTAGTAGGTGTTTCCTTGCCATAATTTTTTTAGATTAATTTAATATGTCTGTTTAAATTTATTAAGGTATAATTTGATTTGATTGTGTGGTGATTTTGGTGAATTTATTTTGCTTAAGTATAGTAGCATGTTCTCTTATTTTTGCGTATGGTGTGAAAGCATGTTTCAAATTGGTTGGCTGAGTTTTTGGTTTCAAATTGGGGGTTTTCATGTGATATGTGGTGTATTTGTGGTGAAAAACCCTTTTTGAATCATGAATGTGTTTTTGTAAATTGTGAAAAGGTTTTATTAAATTGTTTCAGCAGTGCAGATTGTATTTTTTTGAAGGGTGTTAGAGTACGTGTGGTTTTGAAATATAATTTGGGGTGTGTGAATGGTGACTTTGGAATGTGTGGTGTTTGGTTTGGTTGGTTGTGTGTCTAATATTGTTTTACGGTTTAATGGTGTGGTGCAGAAATATTTTTTGGTGGTGTTTGACATACATTCATGATAAATTGAATTCCTTTTAAGTGAATTATTTGTGATGATGTTGTGTGTTTTATTTTAAAGTGTTTTCTTATGTGAAACTGAGTATGTTTTTATGTGAACCTTGGTTTCATCATTTGCGTATGTTTTATAAATTATTCAAATGGTTTATTACTTTAATCATGTGGTGCGTATGATGTTTGCAAAGTGGTTGGTGTGTCTAAAGGTCGTGATTGGATTCTACTATAGAGATTGGTTGTGTTTTGATATGTGTTTTGATGTGATATTTTCAAAACTTGTCGAGATATTTATTTTGCATTGTTTGTTTTTTTGGATCGTTTTAAGTCCATGTGTATGTGTTTTTAGTTGTTTGTGCGGTTGTTGCAGCGTGTCGATGAGGAAAACCACGATACTACGATCATCAGCATGTGCGTACTTGCACACCTTTGCGAGGCATGTCGTGTCGTTGTGTTCGAGCTGCAAATTGAGGTAGGTCCCCCATTGTATTCACCTTTAAATTTATATTTTATTAATTGCTTTATGTTTTTATTAATTTTAATAAATGGGAAATGATATAAGATAATTAATTTTTTTAAATGATTATTTGGTGTAAAAAGAGCCGTTTATTTTATACACGACACTTGAAATATTTTCTTGATGAGCGGATACCCAGTAGTAAAAGAATGCCCGTTTGGCCTTTAAACATAATTCACAGAATTTTAAATGTAGTTCTGGTTTATTGATAAATGATTTATTTTGATGTTTGAACAAGTGTTTTGGTTCACTTGAGAAATGAGGATTTTCCTTAAAATTGGTGAAGGCCCGTTTGGCACTTTAATAAAATGAATTATTTTGGAAAACTCTATTTGGGGTGACTTAGATGTGATATTTGGTGTATATTGACTGCATGATTTGTGTGTGATGTTTTTACTGCTTGATTGAACTTGTTGACTCACCCCTTTTCTGTTTATTATATGCATTGACATGAGAACCTGACATAGTAAGTGAATCTTCTGAGAACGATTGCTGCACTAGTTTAGATTACACACTGGCTAGTGACCCTTAGTACGAATGAAACTATACGAGGGGATTGAGCCCCTTAGTTAGGCCATGTAGGGAAACACCGGGCGTTAGGGCGTTATGACGTCATCGAGAGTAGGCATGCCTTCAGGATGAGTCAGATGTATAGTACATTCTGGATTGTTCACAAGCTCCTAGGTTTGACCCATGTTCTCTTTAGTGTTTATTTTTATGTGGCGGATGATTGAGAGGCCTAGTTCGGTTACTGGACCCTGTGTGACATTTTTTTCCATTTCCCTTAGTGTGTGTGTTGTGTGTTGTGTGTGGTTTTCCATTTGAATAACAACTGAGATTTGAATTTCTAAATTGTTCACAGAAATGTTTTAAAATGCAATGCACCTGTTCCTTTTAAACATTAAACTTGTTTTTAAATTAAAAAGGGAAATGGACTATTACTTGTATTATAAATGGAAGTGTGTTTGTGGAAACCCATATTTTGTATAATTTAGTTCAAACATGGAATTAGTAAATTTCTTTATTTAAAGGTAGTGCATTGGGAATAGTTTGTTGGGCACACCTACTGAGTTTTAATACTCATGCCTATAGTGTTTCCCTGTTTTTTAGTTTTGTTGTAGGTTTGACTTGAGCTTGCTCGCTGTGGGTGAGAGTCATTTGTGGACTGGTGAGCGACTCTCGGAGTCGTAAGGAGTTTTGGTCGTGATCAGGTTAGTTTGTTGTGGTTGGTTGTTCCTCCTTTTTTGTGTCGTTTATTTGCCTTGCGTTATTCTACTTTTTTCGCTGCTTTACTTGTCTTTCATTTATGGGAAAAATCATTCCCTCTTGTTTAGTTTTGATGCCTGATACTAGTTTCCAGCCCATGGGGATCGGGAACGCCCTTCGGGCCATGTCGCAGACTGACTCAGGTGACCATTTTAGGGTTGACTCGGGTTGGTTCCTGACAGAAGGTATTTAACCCACCTTCGTTGTCTCAAATTCAAGTCACACTGGGTGAAAATGTATTTGAGACTTTTGTGGTTTGTGAACACCAAAAAATGTTCTCCCAAGAGATAATGTCTCCAACAACGTAACACATGAACAACTGCATCCAACTCAAGATCATGCTTTAGGTAATTCCTATCATGTGGCCTCAACTGCCGAGACCCGTACACAACTACTCGATCACCCTGCATCAACACTGATCCCAGCGCAATACCTGATGCATCACAGTAAACTGTATAGATCTTCCCTTGCTCTGGAAGTATCAGGACTGGTGCTGATGTTAACCTTCCCTTTAGCTCCTGAAAGGCTGTCTCGCAAGCTTCTGACCAAACGAACTTCACACCCTTCTTAGCCAAACCCATCAACGGTGTTGCTAAGCGGGAGAAGTCCTATATAAAGCGCCTGTAGTAACCATCCAACCCCAATAAACTTTGTATTTCAAACACGTTCTTAGGATGCTCCCAGGAAACTACTGCTCTCACTTTCTCTAGGTCTACCGCAACTCCTGCCTCTGAGATAATATGACCCAGGAAGAGAATCTGGTCCATCCAAAAGTGTCACTTTGAGAGCTTAGCATATAACTGATGCTCTCTCAGTGTACTTAGTATGATCTTAAGATGGGTAGCATGGTCGTGCCGAGTGTGAGAGTACACCAAGATATCGTCCACGAAGACTACCACAAAAGAATCCAGATATGGGTGGAACACACGATTCATTAGAGCCATGAAAACTTCTGGAACATTCATGAGTCTAAACGGCATGACCAAGTACTCGTATAGACCGTATCTGCTCTGAAAAGCTAAAAGTGGTATGTCCGATGGTCTAACGTGCAACTGATGATATCCGGATCTCAAGTAAATCTTCGAGAACACTCGTGCTCCTTGAAGTTAATCAAAAAGATCATCAATCCTTGGAAAGGGATATCATTTCTTGACCGTCAACTGGTTAAGCTTCTGATAATCCACACAAAGTCTCAGGGTACCGTCCACCTTCTTAGCAAACAGGACAGGCGAACCCCAAGGAGAAGTACTGGGTCAGATGAAACCCTTTGCCTGCAACTCCTCCAACTACCTCTTGAGCTCCTGAAACTTTGGTGTAGCCATAATATAAGGAGGAATGGACACTGGTGCTGCTCCTGGAACTAGATCAATAGAGAAATCCACCTCTCGCTCTTGAGGAAGACCTGAAAAGTCGTCCGGGAAGACATCCCTGAAACGATCTACCACTAGAGAGAAATACTTCTGAAAAGTTCCATGGTCGTCCAGATACAAACTCACAATCTGGGTTGTCACTCCATCATGCCCACGATGCTCGGGTCCAGCTCGGCTCACCTGTACATCCCATTCTCCCTTGTATAGAAACTCTCCACCCTCTAGTGATGTGAAAATCACCCTGCGACGATAACAATCTACAAAGGCTTGAAAGGGTACCAATCAGTTCATCCCGAGAATGACACCATGGCTCGTCACCTCTAAGACATAGAGGTCCCATATAAAGTGACACCCACCAACCTCTAGGGGGCACTCCCTGCACTGACGCACACCTGCTGTTATAATCCCCAACAGAGTGTCTAGAATCATGACATAAGAAGAAGAAGAAACACAAATCCCAAGGATCTCCACAATGGACACATATACAAAGCTATGTGTATAACTAGTATAAAAAAGTACTGAAGACAAAACAGAAGCAACTAGAATAGTGCCTCTGACAGTGGAAGATCCAGGATCATGCTCCTATTGGGTCTGTTGCACTGCATTTTCCTGCCCAGTGTCGTGGCCCTGTGACACAGCCTGGCTACCCTGATCTGACCTGCCCTACTGTCTCTGAGATCCTGGTGTCTGGATACCATGGCCACAACCACCACCTCTGCCTGAACGTCCCGACGTATTCCAATTCCCTGACTGGTAAGAAGCTTCTGGCCCTTCTTCTGTATGCGGAGTCTGCACAGAACCCCTCTCACTAGCCACTGGTGGAAATGCCATGCAAAAGCACTGCAGATAACCCATCTTGCCGCAAACTCGGCACTCCACTGAGTCACATGGACACTACGGTCTTTTGTGCCCCTCTTTACCGCACTAGTAGCATATCACCTGACCACCTGAAGAATTCTGATGACTAGTACTACCACCGTGGGAGAAATACCTCTGTCTCTTCCTCTTACTAGTATAAATAGTACCAGAAACTGGTGCCGAACCGCCCTGTCCTGCACCACTAGCTTCCCATAGGTTCTGCTCAGTAATCAGTGCCTGGTTCACAATAGCATGTACTACAGGCAACCTAAAAACATTCACCAGTGCTCGGATGTCATATTGAAGACCATCCTTAAAGTGTCGATCCCTCAACGTCTCATCTCCCACTAAAATAGGTGCAAAACGCTGTAGCTCGGTGAAGAGGGTATAATAGTCCATCACTGACATGGCGCCCTGCTGCAGATTCATGAACTCTCGAGCCCGATCTTCCCGTAGCATCTTCGGAAAGAAAAATTCATAGAAGACTTCCTGAAAATCTTCCCACGCCATGTCTCGGTGATGCTTGGTATGGTTGGTAACATCCCACCATCTCTTGGAGGAATCACATAGCATGTATATAGCGAGCTTGACCCTCCGCCCTGGAGGCGTCTCCAGATGCTCGAAGATAGTCTGCATATAGCCCAGCCAAGACTCCGCAGCCTGCGGTCCACCATCCCCTGAAAATGTAGGCAGATGTTGCTGCTAGAATATATGAGTCAGCTCTGCCATATATGTGGTAGCCGGCGGTGCTCCCTGGAAGGTCTACATGAACCGCACGAAGCCTTCACGAAACTGTGACTCTGCGCCTGTGTCCAGTATAACGGCTGGCGCCACATCTGGATCTTCTGGAGGATCCATCGGTAGCCCATGGCCTACCGACTCTAGAGTATACTCGTTTCCGCTCTCCTGGAGAAAAACTCGAGGTCGTCTCGGTGGTATAAATCTACAAGGTCAACACATGCCTTAGATTAAGATCATCCAGGACTAAAAACAAGGAGTGCAAGAAGGGAATAGGAGAAAGAAAACATTCAAGTTTTACAAAACAAGACTACATGGAGTGTATAATAACTACACGACGTGTTCCCGTAAGCCTTTCACATGGGCGTGTACCTCTACCAGAACTGGTCGTGTAACACCCCCAAACACATGGCGTGTTGTCCCCACACATGACGTGTACTTGAATTATCTCCCCCTACCTGAGTCCTTCTACACAGCTAAGCCACATGACACTCTTTTTAAAGAGAGTAAACGGCGTGTATAAGGTCTACACGGCGTGTACTGGATGAGCTTCACCGACCCGTGTTGTTAGTTACACGGCCGGATACACAGATCGGACTACACGGTGTGTTCCAGATAGACACGGCGTGTACGACTTAAATTCCAACTACCCATGTTATTAGTGACACGACTGACTACTCATTGAAACTACACGGCGTGTTACACCCACACACGACGTGCACACCACCATGTTTCCCCAGCCATACGGCCAAGTCCACACGGTATTTCACTGGTCAGGACCACATGACGTGTCCCTCAGGTACACGGCGTGTACAAGAAAGTATTACACCAACTCGTGTTGTTAGTTATACGTCCGAATTCCTAGGTTACACTACACAGCGTGTTCAACACTGACACGACGTATAGAAATGAATATTTCCTCCATCCGTGTTGTTAGTTACACAGGCGAACACAGGGTCAACATGCACAGTGTGTACAACTAGTACATGGCATGTTCCCTCTAGAACTTCCCCATCCCGTGTCTCTTCCCACACAACCTATGACACGATTAGAGACTACAGGGCGTGTACTTAGGGTACACGGCGTGTACTTAATTTTTTTTCTTTTCTTCCTGAACCGAAGAGTACATGGCATGTAGTCAAAACTACACATCGTGTATTCTGGGTTTTCTGGATAGTAAGCCTTAGAAACTACTCCAGAGCCCAAAAAAACACTAAAACCAACACCTAAGTGCCAAATTCTGATCCGTGAGGCCCCATACTCCCCGCGAATCAAATCTTGGAATCTTATACGTATTATAACAAGGTAACAAGTCGACGATCCACCAAATTCTGGTTGATGAGGGCCCATACTCCTCAAAAACCAAAGTTTGGCGTTCATTCATTGAACCTTACATAACAATACCCTATCAAATAGAAATTATTTTATCAAGGCATCTATCACAACATCATGCATTTTCTAGCACAACATTTATCACAACAACATGAAATTTCTAATGCACCTATATGGCATGGAAACTATGCATGGCATGTGATTCTAACATGTGCCTAAATGATGCGTGAGATGACATAACCTCATCTCATTGGGTTACAACTAAATAGAACCCAGGTATAAAAATATAAACAACACACCACAAGTGCGTCACCCAATGGTGAAAATCAAATCAATTGTAATAATCATAAATAGAAAATCACAATTTAATTAGAGGAAATCCGACCTTTACCTGTACACGAGGTAGCTACTCCCAGACATAGTTATTACCAAATCCCTTAGAAATATATCTCTTTCCATCATCACCAAATAATAAAATAACTCAGAGAAAAGGAAAGCTCCTCTGATACCACTTTGTAACATCCCAGATCCGGGTGCCACTCAACGGGTGCCCCGAACCCAGTTGGTCACATGACCTCAAGCGCATTTCCCCAAATGCCAGAGGCTGCCGACTAGAAGCGAGGACCTATTTCTCATAGTGGGGAAACTATGCCATCATTTTTCAAAGTGTAACACAGTGGAACAAATAAAAGCATACAAAAGCGGAAGCAATAAACAATACCAAAGCTGAAATAGACAAAGTACTGAAGTAAAGAAAAGACCAACAATCATATATAATGATGAAATATGTCACTAAGTCTAAGAAAGCAACCAAAATAGGATACATTGAAATCTGAATCAATAAAATACAAGGGACAAATACAAAAAAGCAAAATAAAACAGCACAGCAGGAACTCAGCAGCATCGCAAGCCTAAGATTGGTCTCATGCTCTTCTACTCCTTTGCAACAATAAAGTACCTATATAGAGACTCTTTCCCTTATATATACCTATAGAAATATAATCTGTTTGGGCCCAAGACATGAACCAAATAGGGTGTGAGAAATGAATCCCAGTAGGCAACCACCAAAGGCCCGTGCCCAACTGTAAGTGAATTTGTGCAACAGTAGTGTGCAGTAATGAACATGCAATAAACTAGGAAGTACTCAAAAGAAGCTACTCCTACCAGTTCCATTTCCATTTCCATTTAACCATTCTATAATTTTTTTGAGATAATTGAATTATAAGTTCTTGAGACTCATCCTCAGCCAACAATCTCCTAATAGTGCCGCAACAAAACTACAACAAGCTATCTAACAAGTATAAGGTAAAACAATACCAAGCTTGTGCTTTAGCTTGACAGATATAACATGTGAAATCACCACAGTGAATATACGAACTAACAGAGTCCTCAAACTTGCAAAACCTTACCATCAGGTAAATAGAATCGAAACCCTCAGGTGATTGCCCTCAGGCATAACGAATATTGCCCTCAGGCGTACGAGATAATGCCCTTAAGCATGGAAGCAACTGCCCACAGGTATAAGAAACATTTCCCTCAGGCTAAACAAACACTTGACCTCAGGCTAAACAAAACACTGCCCTCGGGCATAAGCAAGTAACCGGGCCGAGCTCAACACATAGCAAGCAATTATATACATTTCCTATCAAGAAAACTCACAACATGCTAAATCATGGCATACCCTTGGGTAACCTGGCCAAACGGCTAAACAAGGGAACACACTCACAGGGTGGCCCTAGATCCAAGCAATGATCCCAAACAACAGTTTATAATTATCATCAGATAATCTATGAAATTATAGATATCTTAATTAATCAAGGCCTCAGCTATACGACACCCCAAACATGGGAGCGTAGCACAATGGTACACAAAAACACTCAACAGTTGGAATTAAACATCAGACCACCTACCTCGATCTCCACTGATCGATATACGTGAACGACGCCTCCTGAATCAACCAGGAATGGCGTAGATCTGGGATAAACAAAAACACGTTCAAACCCAAATAACTTCCCCTCGAGAAAGAATTACAAGGAAACACACAAGGAGAGGTAAGGGATTACCCGCACGGTCCTAATGTGATCGTTGACAAAGGAAACAGAGTCCCAGTGTTCGGTCGGGAGCTCCTCCAAGGTTTGACCCTCTCTCCCGCGGCCTTCTGACGTTCTAAGCTTCCTTTGTTGAAAGAGGAGGCTACTTCCGGTTTATAACAAAAAAAAACTACATGACATGTAATCTCAAGTACACGGTGTATAATTTTCATTTTTTAACTGTTCCTTCAGTGACTACTTTTCACCACCACACTGTTCTCCCGTCAACATGATTACACGACATGTATTTCTGAGGACATGGCTTATACTACCATTCTGCTGGAGGCTACTTCCACCGCCTTACTGTTCACCTGCTGACTGATTACACGACGTGTATATATTAAGTACACGGTGTGTAGCCATTTTTTACACCCTTCATCACCGACAGGCCTACATGCCCTGTGTACTCATCCCACATGGCCAAAGTACATGGCGTGTGGAAAAGCACACGACGTGTACCCAAAAAATTTGGTATTTTCCCCATTTTCCTTATTTTCTCAAAAACACTTAAGGAAAAAGGAAAAAAAGAAACCCATACCTCAAGAATAAGAACCGGGTTCTTACACCTCAAATCTTATGTGGAGGTTATAATGGGTTTTGTAAGTAGAAATTAGTATGATATCAATATGTAATTATTATCTATAACATTGAATGGGATATCAATATAAAAGTCATTTTAATCTTAACATCATTTGTTTTTTGAGTCATGTGTTCCTATATTAAAATGAACTTATATCACTTTTATATATGAATTTTATATACAAGAAAATAATTTATCATCCATCCAATAGTTATTTCTTTATAATAAATAATAATACATTCACATTATACTTAAAAATATGTTTTTCTAAAAATTGTTGTTTTTCACCTTACACCTTTATATTGAAAAAAATTCTATAAATTTTAGAATTTTAAATTAATAAAATTAACTTAAATTTTGAATTCATTATATCAAAATTTACTTGGTATAAATTTTTGATCTTTTTTTGAAAATGTTGTTTTTTAGTCGAAAAGTGTGGTTTTTAAGAAACTTATGATTTTTATGACTATATCATTATGATCTAGAAGATTAAAAAAACTTTTAAGTGATAAAATATAAAATTAAAGAATAAAATTATATTTTTTAAAATATTATTTGAACTTATAAAACCTATGACCAACATTTTTAGGACTAAATTAAAATGTTACTTTAATAAAATCCATTTTGGATATTTTCTTTGAATCAAGCATTTTCAAGGTGAGATTAGGTTTTGTATTTCATTAAAAGACTCATAAATTTTATTTTATTTATAATAAATCAATTAATTTCATTAAAATTAGTAATAGTTATAATTTTATCTTATATATAAATTTAAAGTTAAAAAACATTGTTTTTCTAAAAACTGCTTTTACACAATTAAGCGTGTTTATTTTAAAATTTACTTTTCAAACATTTAGAAATTTTATTTAATAAAATTATTTTAAAATTTTAAATTAGATGGATAAAATTAGTTAATAAGTTAAATTTAAATTTTTTTCATTATAATTAATTACTAAGGTTAAAAATTAATTACCAAGGTAAAAGTGAATTAGGATAAAAATAAAAAAGTTAAAAGGGCCTAAAAACACTCTTGGTTGTCTAAAAATGAGTTTAAGAGGATAATATAGACCCAAACACACTTCCACCCCACTTTTTCCATTTTGGATCCATTGAACTTTTAATAGTAACATTACATTATTGAAAATTAATGGTTACTTCCAAAACTACTCTTCCCTCCGCTTATAAAAGGGTAACACTTACACAACTTCAAGACTCACCTATCCTTAAAATTTATTATTTAAACTCTACAAAATCACTATTAATAGAAACCTATTCCATGTTAAAAAGATTTTTTTCACCATTAGTTATCATAAGGCCTTCATTTCCAAGGATAATTCCAAGGAAAATTCAATCCCTTGACATGAGTATTATCCACCACTTAAATTTTCTTCTTAATTATCTTCATTTAAATCTATTATATCCACAATAATATAATGATACTAGTAACATTTAAATAATTTAATGTTATTATCATTATCTATTCATCTATCTTATCCATCAAGTAAAACCAAATAGTTGTTTGTGTGTACGTGCGAACTACCGCCTCCATGAAGCAACACAATTCATTTTTTTCGACACCACCTCTCATGGATAGTGACAAGGGAGTATTTTATGAATATATATGATATTTAAAAAATTATTAGGATTATGAAATAATAATTTTTTCATATACCTTCATTTTATTCATTCGTTGAGAAATTATATTGTTAATCATGTCTACGTGCGGACTACCGCCTCCATGAACAATGAATTTTGTTTGTCATCACCACCCATCTTGGATGGTTATAAGAATGGATTTAATGAGGATATATGGTAATTATTAAATTTTTAAGAATATTAATATTTTATATTATCTTTATCTAAACGCATTTCCTTACTCATGAAAGGATTATAAAACTTTACCATTTCATTTGGTTTTACCACATATGTGAGCGATGTTATAATGTTTATGTCATAAATGATAATGGGTAATCATAAAATGGTAATACAATGTAATAATAATGAATTTATTAATTATTAATTATTATTTAAAAGTGTTATTAATATTTTAAATATTTATTAATGTATCTCCTTTCGATTGTTAAGAATGATGAAACTAGTTTATCATGATTCCCATTTTCAAAAACCGAATTCATGCCTTTCACTTAATAAAAAAAAGTCTTAAGTAATAATTGGAAAAAAATAATTATTCTATCTTGAATAATAAAGTAATTATTAACTTGAAACCATATAGTAATAATCAACTTTTTTATTGTGATATTTGAACGAGATAAATAAATGAACATTCTAACTTCTGATTAATGAAAATAACTATAACTAAGTAATATATCTATAATAAAGGATTATAAATAAAGTTTATAGAGGGTAATAAATTTTAATGAGGTATTTAATTAATTACTTAAGTTATTTATGTTCATTATATAGGAGGTTAAATCAAGGCCGATTTAGCGGAAACTCAAGGTAAGGGTTTTTGCAACTCAACGTTGCTTTATTGAGATACGATTCATATCCATTACCCATTTAATTTTTGTGATTTATATATTGGAAATTAACTTCATTTTTGTATTAATTTTCATGAAATATAATTTATTTACAAATACACCTCATGTTTTAACTTCCATGGGTCTTCGTTTTTAAATATAATGAAGTTGTAAGAGTTTTTTGGTAACTCAATTACCTCTCATTGAGCTATATTCATCTTATTGAACTTTGATGTTAAAAGTTGGTTATAATTTTCCTTATGTTGATATTATGATATAATATCTATTTATTTTATAATGAAAACTATGTTCTATATCAATGTCTTCTCCTATGATGATTTATTTTCTTAAAATTTGAGATTGCAAAGAATAACCCCTAACTTTTCAAATGAGATGTTTTCCTCCATGGACATATTTTCTTCCCACCAATATTTTCCTAAATATTTGAAAAGATAATGATGTTTTGATCTTCAAAACCATTTGAAACTCTTATTAAATGAAACTTTTATTAACCTCTTAAATGATGTGGTTTTAAATAAAAGTATTTTTAGATATTTACAGGATTTCTTTTAAGTACTTACCTTTCACCTTCCAACCATATTTAATTACAAAAGAATGGTTTATTTTCAAGATTATACTATTATATATTTTAAAAATAATGTTTTATAAAGCCTTAATTAGGCATTTTATAAAGTGTTTTAGAAAATAATTTTATAATTTCTTTTTGCAATCAATTTATAAAGGTCTTAAAATATAATATTCTTAAAGTCTTGCTTCCATTTTTTTCTCCATGTCAAACATTACATATTTTGAAAATAATTTTTTTAAAAGGTATCATTGTAAAATTTATGAAAAGTTTTTTTGAAATTATTTATTACTAAACTTTATAAAACAAATTTAAATGGATTTTAAAACATTACTTTTTCTTAATGATTTTCTTCCATTTCTCTCTCTAACAAGAAGTGTTTCATATATTACCAAATGATGTTCATAATTATCCTCTTTATGATTTTATGATACCCATTTATTTTTTATTGATTTTTCATCTATGTTAACATCCTTTAAATCTTGGGATATGGTTTAATGAATCCATCCATCTTCTTTCTCTGAATGGCCAATGTTGTTATTTTGAGGATGTTTTATGAAACCCGTTTATTTTCCACGAGTTATTTAATAAAATTTTAGAAATGTTATGAAACCCATTTTATTTCCATGGGTTATACTGTCACGACCCATCCCCCAGGGCCTATGCCATGACTACCCCAAGCTCGCCTTCCTTAGGCTAGGGGCTGTCGACTAGCACCAAAGGCGTATTCCCTAAAACTGGGAAGGCATTGCCTTTATAACCTGTAAAATCATGCAACCAAGCACACAACAAGATACGAACACAAACAACTGTATAGTAAAATAGAGTTAGTATAATAAGAAAAAGGGGCCAGAATACAAGCTCAAATGAAAAGTACAAGAAACTGAAAGTACAAGTAAATTGGAACAACTCCCGTGATCACCCGCCAAGGATCTTACCTGAAGGGTAGGTACAACTCTCGAACGGTCGTCTCTGCGGTATGCCTCGTCTAAGGTCCACCTCTGAGCTACCTCCAGTACTGGTACTCTCGTCCCCAGTCAGCGTTGTCCATTGTTTTCACTAAACACAACGAGGTGCGGGCATAACCCATGCAGGGGTGAGTATAACAATACTTAGTAGGGACCCCGAGACCCTCAAGGTCTCATAAATCCACAAAGGATAAACCACAAAGTATGAAAACAACTGACAACCCTACTTAGGTATATGCCTATACATATACCTAAGTTATCAAGTAAACTCATCTCAAACATGAGGAATTACAAGGCCCAACTCATTAGCCCAAATCTCAACTGTTCTACAAAGGAAGGAATACCCCGAAGGTAAGTACCACACAAGTACGCCACATTGAAGAATACCACCAAGGTATTATCACGAAGGATAATACCGCACAGGTATAGACTTATCTCACACCAGGTATTTATTAGGTATAGTAGTAGAGATGAGTAGATGTAACTGCTGAATCATCATACTCTGTTAAGAGGCAGACCCATGAAGGATCCCTAATCATCATCAGACCCATGGAGGATCGTAGTACATTGTCAGATCCATATAGGATCTTAGTACCTCATCAGTACGTCATCAGACCTACATAGGATCCTAGTACATCGCTAGTACATCGTCACACCAATATAGGATCTCTAGATTCTGACCCACACAAGATCACTCGGTGCTGACCCACATAGGATCGTTCGGTGCTGACCCGCACAGGGTCGCTCGGTGCTGAACCACTTTGGATTGTTATTCATTCTTCACGTCACAACCAGCTATTGGGTTCCCACACTAAGCTTTCTCATCTTCGAGAGGGTACGATCCTCAAGCCACTATTAGATACTCCAACTACCATGAAGTCCCATGAAAAAGTATCCCCAAGGACTGTTATGTCATAGGGGTCTCAATGCAACAGACGATGCGTCAATCGGTCGCCTGGTCTGTAAGTTATTAGCCTTTTAGTTCCGAGGGCCCGGTTGGATTCGTGCTCGATCCAACCTGACCATATCCCAAATTTATCCAAATCTCAAGTGGGGTATACCAAAGGGATCATCTTGCTCCAAGATTTAAAGCGTCATTGACGGTTTGTCAAACGGACGCCTGATGCCAACGTTATGGCCGATAGAGCGAAAATCTCGTAGCTGGTTCGGGTCCGGTCCGACCCGATCAGACCGACCCGGCCCGACCCGACCTAGTTTGGGTCGACCCAGCCCACTGGGTCCAGACTGGCCCGCGCTGGATGGCGTGGGGGCCGTGGATCGACGCGAGGCCATGAGGGCGGTGCGGAGGCCGCGAGGGTGGCGAGGCCGTGGGGCGGTGCGACCGCAGGAAGGAGATACCGCAGGGGCTGTAGAGGGACATTGGGGGGTGAGGCTGTAGGGGCCGTGAGCCCGTGGGAAGATGAGGCCGTGGGGGTTGCAGAGGGCTGTGGGGTGACGAAGGCCGTGGGGGATGTGGAGGGTCGCGGGGCAACGGAGGCCGCGAGGGCCGTGAGGCCGTGGGATGGCAAGGCCGCAGGGGCCGCGGGGTAGTGTGGGTTATGGGGGCCATGGGGCCGCGTGGTGGTGGGGTCGTGGGGGTCATGGGCGGCGCGAGGCCACGAGGCGATGGGGGCCGTGGGAGGCGGAGGCCACGGGGCGGCGCCATTGCGCCGTCACCTTCATCACGGCCGAAGATGGTGCCAGCCACCGTTCTTGTTCCCCATCGAGGTTGGTTTCCGTCCTCCTCCATAACAAAGAACACAACAATTAAACACAAAATTTGCGGAGAGGTCAGGCCATGTTTGTTTGTCCCGAAGTCTCCGCGTTAGAGCGATAGCAAGAAGCTATAAACTCTTCCTGCTTTTACGATGAATTATCAAGAACAAGTAAGGGGAATAAATTCAAACAACCAACCTACCTCATTTTCTTGTTGACGTCGATGAGGAGGGAAGGAAGGTCGTCGATTGAAGATGTCCCACATTGGAGGATGTCCCGAGGAAGAAGTCGAAGACATTGGAGAACGTCAACGTTCTTCGTTAGAGAAGTGTTCTTAGTTGGAGAAGAAGAATTCCTCCAAGGTTCTCTCCCAATTTCCCTTTGCCAACACTTCCCCCAATTCCAGAAAAAAGAAAAGGTATCCAATATGATATGTTTCACCAATTTAATTGTTGGCACAAATTAAATTGGCATCATAATTACATTGAGGTTGGCATAATAAATTTTGGGGAAACCTAAAGGTCACCTCCCTCATTAAAGAGGGAGTTAAAGAGGTTTATCATATTAGGAGGGTTCGGGTGGTCCCCACCCTTAAATTCAAATTGGGGGTTTTAGGTTCGGTGGCCCCCACCTCTATAACCTCACATGGGAGGTTTAGTTCTGGTGGTACCCATCTCTTAACACTCAAATGGGAGTTTCAAAGAAAATAAAATGTTACAAAATTTTATTTTATTTTATTCTTTCACGAATAAGTGAAAAAATAACTTCCACCCTCGACCTACTGCAGTTGGGGTGAAGGTCTCCTTAAGCAACTACCGGTACTGCGAGTTTAACGGTGCTCTCAGATTTCAATTCCGAGTACCGGTTTAAAAGTTACAAAACCTGCTTGCACGTTTACTGAACGTACCCAAAAAAAAAGTTCTGAAATTCATTCTGGGCACACCGGGCCTCGGAATCACGTGCTGTCAATTTTCACGAACTGGTAAAATTCTCATATAATTAAAAAAAATACATGGAAATTTTGGGTCTTTACATTCTCCCCACCTCAGGGCTTTGCATCCCCAAAAGGCACATCACTAAATTAAGAAAACAAGTGGGGGTACTGAGCATGTATCTGAGTCTCCCACTCCCATGTGCTCTCCTGGATGTTCTTGTGCGGCCAGCAAATGCACACTAGAGGTATCGACCACCCATGAAGGACTTGGTCCTGTCGATCCTCAATCTCTATTGGAACCTCCGTAAAAGTTTCCCCATCGTCGACGTCCAGCTTACCGTGGTCGATGATGTGAGAAGGGTCATGCACATATCTCCTCAGCTGGGATACGTGGAATACGTCATGCACCCGGTGTAACTGAGGTGGAAGAGCTAAGTGGTAAGCCACCTTGACAACTCTTCTAAGGACTTGGAAGGGTCTGATGAACCTCGAAGATAACTTGTCGCCTCGGCCAAATCTCCGCAAACCTCATCGAGGTGAGACCCGTAGAAAGACGTGGTCACCATCCTCGAACTCTAGAGGTCTCTATCTCCTTTTGGAATAAGACTTCTGCCTGCTCTATGCAGTATTCATATGCTCTTGGATGATCTACACCTTCTCTTTGGTAGCCCATACCATCTCTGGTCCCAGTAGTGCTAACTCCCCTAGGTCAGTCTAGCACAAAGGTGATCTGCATGGTCGCCCATACAATGCCTCAAAATGTGCCATCCCATTGGTGAAGTGATATCTATTGTTGTATGAAAACTCAAAAAAAGGTAAGTGATCCTCCCAGCTACGACCAAAGTTGAGGATGCAAGCACGCAACATGTCCTTGAGGGTCTGAATGATCCACTCAGTCTGGCCATCCGTCTAAGGATGGAAGGCGGTGCTCAAATGAAGATGCATACCAAAAACCTCCTTCAACCCCTTCCATAGTCAGGAAGTAAAATGTGCATCAAAATCAGAGATAATCGTCGAGGGTACTCCATGTAACCGCACAATCTCCTGAACATAGAGGCATCTCAATCTCTCTACTGAAACCTGCTCTCTGATCGGTAGGAAGTGGACCGACTTGGTGAGTCGGTCGATGATCACCCAAATAGAATCATGAACTCTGGATGTATGTGGAAGTACTATCACGAAGTCCATGGATATCCCATCCCACTTCCACTGTGGGACCTCTAAAGGATGAAATAAGACTGTTGGTACCTGATGCTCCGCCTTCACTTGCTGATAAGTGAGGCACCGAGAGACAAACTCTGCTACCACTTTCTTCATTCTCGGCCACCAGTGTTGTCATCAGAGATCTTGGTACATCTTTGCCACTCCTGGATGTACCTCTAGAGGGGATGTGTGGAACTCCCTCAACACTTCCTCTTGAAGTAACACTGGTACCATGGTACGCCCTATGAAGAGGATGACATGCTCCATAGCTTCAGAAAATCCATTAGGTGTATGTCCTGTGGATATCTGAGAATGTCGAGTCTCACAGTTAGCGTCCCCATGTTGTACCTCCCTGACTAGCTGAAGGAGTGGAGGAGTAACTGTAAGAGACTGAAGAAAAGTTGGTCCATCCTGATCCACAAAGGATATCTATAAAGTGGCCAACTACTCTGTCTCCTCACCTAGCAGTTGTATACCAAATCTCATAATGAGTGCATATGCTACAACGTTCCCCTTCACAGGAGTATAGATTATCTTTAATTAATAGTCCTGGAGGAACTCAAGCCAACGTCGTTGTCTCAGGTTCAGGTCCTTCTGAGAGAAGATATACCTGAGAATCTTGTGATCCGAGTAGACATTAAAGTGTTCTCCCATCAGATAGTGTCGCCACATCTTCAAGGCGAAGACCACTACTGCCAACTCCAGGTCATGGGTAGCATAGTTATACTCATGTTGTCTTAGTTTTCAAGAACCATATGCGATCACTGCTCGCTCCTGCATCAGGACACATCCGTGCCTGGTACTTGATGCGTCGCAGTAGACTACGTACCCTATGCCCTCCACTAGAAGCCTCAAGATGGGGGCACTAGTCAGCCTCCACCTCTGCTCCTGAAAACTCTGTTGGCATCTCTCCAACCACACGAAGGGTTTCCCCTTCTTCATCCACATTGATAGAGGTGTTGCAACTCTGGAGAAATCTGGCACAAACCTCTAGTAGTATCTAGCCAAACCCAGGAAACTTCGTACCTCTATCACACTCTTGGGTGTCTCCCAAGCAAGTACCACCTCAATCTTCGCTGGATCCACTGCAACTCTAACCTCCGATATGACATGTACCGGAAAGTGAACCTCTCGGATCTAGAACTGGCACTTCGAGAGATTACCATAAATATGGTGCTCTCGGAGTGTGTCCAATACTACCTGCAAATGAAAGGCGTGCTCCTCCTCAGTAGTCGAGTAGATCAGAATGTCGTCGATGAAGACTACTACAAAGTGATCAAGGTATGGATGAAAGATCCTATTCATGAGTCCCATGAACACTGCTGGAGCATTGTTTACACTGAATGGCATAACCAAGAACTCGTAATGGCCGTACCAACATATGAAAGCTATCTTCTGCACATCCTCGTCTCGTACTCTGAGCTGGTGATAGCCTGATCTGAGGTCTATCTTTGAGAACCATCGTTCTCCTTTCAGATGATAAAAAAAGTCATCAATCCTCGGAAGTGGGTACTTGTTTTTCATAGTCACCTGGTTCAGGCGCCGATAGTCAACAAAAACTCTCAAGATCCCATCCACCTTCTTGGTGAACAAAATCGGGGCTGCCCAAGGAGAAACACTGGGCCAAATGAACCCTTTCCCCTGTAAGTCCTCCATCTGTACCCACAACTCACGAAGCTCCGTGGGATCCATCTGATACACTGGTGTAGATATCGGTGCTGTCCTGGGGTACAAGTAAATGTAAAAGTTCACCTCTTTGCGAGGAGGTAGACCCAGAACATCATCAGGGAAGACATCCGCGTACTAGTCCACCACAATAGGATAACTCAGACTCTCCACATAAACTGCTCTGAGGGTGGTAAGGATAGCCAACTGATGAGTGATTGGATGCACTCTCCTCTGGGTAAGTCCATCATGTGTTGCAAAGGCTCCCTTCTCACCGGTGAAGGTAAACCTGGTCCCATCTGTGCGGACACACTGCACTTTCCGCCTAATACAGTCAATCCGAGCATGGACTGTAGATAACCAGTCCATACCTAAGATGACGTCGTAAGGCCTCGAAGCCGCTACTAGGAGATCCCAGACAAAGCTCTCGCCTCCTAGAGTAAGCTCGCACTACCAGCACCAGTGTGTAATCGTCGAATCTTCTCCCATAGGATTCTCTAGCTGTAAGGATCGAGCCAACGACTACGTCGGAATCTCCGAGCTCCGAATGAGGGCAGTGGAAATAAAAGAATGACTGGAACCTGTGTCTATAAGTACTGAAGCTAAGGTGGAGTAGACACAGATCGCACCTCATATCATCTCCGGAGAGCCATGGTCATAGGCCTCAGCTGCCTGGAGCTGAGCTCACCCATGTCCTCTTGCTCACTACGGTTGAGGTGGACCTCCTGGTGGTGGTGGCGGTAACATCTCGAATCATCGCCCACCGCCAGCTACATGACCAGCTCCTCTACCATGTCCGCCTGCTCCCTGCAGACCTCCTCAGTCGAATCTTTGTCTCTACCTGGGTAGTCCTTTGACCTTCTAATGATCATCCGTACGGTGGTTCAGACAGTCACGAGCCATGTGACCCTACCCGCTGCATGCGTAACACTGCCCGCTCCTCGCATGACTGGCTCTGCCTCAGGTGCCCTGCACAACCGACCCTGAATCATGCGGTCGTCCACCTGTAGGTATGGTCCTCTTAAACCTTTGCGACATCTTTCTGTTTCCAGTTACAGAAGAATCTGATATGTGACGTTCGATGGTGGGTCTCGCTGCTGGTGACTGCTCAGCAAGGAAACTCTCCACTAAGAGGGATCACTCTAACACCCTCGCTTGTATCGGGATGCTGGGTGAGATCATCGAAGCCCTGATCTCCCGCCTGAGTCCCTTATCAAAGGTCTGGGCCATAAAGAATGGGTACCACACCATATCTATGGAGTAGAGTGAGAGGTCAGTGAACCTCGCTGAGTACTAAGATACAGTCATGCTGCCCTACTGCAGATGAAGAAGCTCCTATTTGCGCACTGTGCGAAGAGTCGTTGGGACAAACTCTACCTGAAATAGGCTCTCGAAGTCTTTCCAGAGAATTGTCACCTCATCGTGAACTTAGAGCATCAAGCTCCATAATCTGCCCATTGCTGCCTGTAGAAGGTTGGAGACAAGGATCACCATGAGATCAGCTGGTGTCTCTACCAGTCGGAAAACTCTCACCACAGCCTCCAACCAATCCTTAGCCACCTGTGGGTCCGTCTCTCCCATGAACCTGGGTGGCCTCTGGTTCTGGAACTCGTGCAACATGCTCAAGAAGTATGCACCCTCTACTTCTGGGGCTGGTGGCATCGGTGGATCAACGGGTAATGGTACCGCTGGTGCCTCTACTGGAAGAGGGCCCTACACTGAGGCCTCATCACTTAGTGGCCTGTCAGTGCATACTATATCCGGAACCCTAGTTGGCTATCTATGTGGAGGCATCTTGAAAAGAAACAGGTTCTCCACGGTCAATAAGTTATACCTAGTGAGATGACTCAAAATATCATAAAGAAAACTTTTGAAAACACACACACGATCAGTGTTTTCGTGCACTGAGTCAGAAATTAGAAGTCAGGGTCCTGGTGTATGGATACGTCTGCCGCCGCACCAACATTGGATTCCCTAAACTAATAACCACACTCACTACACATAACACTATTACTGTTAAAAAATATCTGAGTCCTATGTTCTACGATAGAATCGACTCCTCTGATACCAATTTGTCACGACCCGTCCCCCGGGGCTTGTGTCGTGACTACCCCAAGCCCACCTTCCTTATGCTAGGGGTTGGCGACTAGAACCAAATGCATATTGCCTAAAAATAGGAAGGAATTGACTTTATAACTTGTAAACTCTTGCAACCAATCACGCAGTAAGATACGAACACAAACAACTGTATAGTAAAATAAAGTGAGTACAGTAAGCAAAAAGGGCTAGAATACAAGCCCAACTGGAAAGTACAAGAACCTGAAAGTAAAAGTAAACTAGAACAACTCCTTTGATCACCCGCCAAGGATCCTACCTGAACGGTAGGTAAAAATCTCGAACGATCATCTCTGCGGTATGCCTCATCTAAGGTCAACCTCTGAGCTACCTCCAGTCCTGGTACTCTCGTCCTCAGTCAGCGTTTCCCATCGTCTGCACCAAACACAATGAGGTGCGGGAATTTCCCGTACAGGGGTGAGTATAACGATACTCAGTAGGGACCCTAAGACCCTCAAGGTCTCACAAATCCACAAATAATAAACCAAAAAGCATGAAAACAACTGAAAACCCTACTTAGGTATATTACCATACATATACCCAAGTTATCAAGTAAACCCAAATCAAACATAAGGAATCACAAGGCCCAACTCATTAGCCCAAAGCTCAACTATTCCAAAAAGGAATGAATACCGTGAAGGTAAGTACCAAATAGGTATGCCATATTGAATAATACCACCAAGGTATTATCACGAAGGATAGTACCACACAGGTATATACTCAGCTCACACCAGGTATTTCTTAGGTACAGTAGTAGAGATGATTAGATGTAACTACCAAATCATCTTACTCTGTTAAGAGGCAGACCCACGAAGGATCCCTAATCATCATTAGACCCACGAAGGATCGTAATAAATCTTAAGACCCACACAAGATCCTAGTACCTTGTCAGTACGTCATCAGACCCACACAGGATCCTAGTACATCGCCAGTACGTTGTCAGACCCACATAGGATCTCTAGGTGCTGACCCACACAGGATCACTCGGTGCTGACTCACACAGGATCGCTTGGTGCTGACCCACACAGGATCACTCGGTGCTGACCCACACAGGATTGCTCCATGATGACCCACACAGGATCGCTCAGTGATGACCCACAAAGGATCTCTCGGTGCTGACCCACACAGGATCGCTCGGTGCTGACCCACACAGGATCACTATTCATTCTTCACGTCACAGTTAGTTACTGGGTTCCCGCACTAAGCTTGCTCATCTCCGGGAGGGTTCTCTCCTCAAGGCACTGGTCGATACTCCAACTTCCAGGAAGTATTATGAAAAAGTATCCCAAACGACTACCACGTCATAGGGGTCTCAATGCAATAGACGGTGCGTCAATCGGTCACCCGATCTGTAAGTTATTAGCCTTTTAGTCCCGAGGGCCCGGTTGGATTCGTACTCGATCCAACCCGGCCATATCCCAACTTTATCCAAATATAAATTGGGGTATACCAAAGGGAACATCTTTCTCCAAGGTTTACAGTGCCATTGACGATTTTTCAAACGGACGCTTGGTGCCAAAGTTATGACCGATAGAGCGAAAAGCTCATAACTGGTCTCGGTTAGGTTTGACCCGACCTGGTTTGGGTCGGCCCGGACTGCGCTGGGTCCGGCCCGGCCCGGCCCACGCTGGGCAGCTTGGGGGCCATGGAGCGGCGCGAGGGCAGCGCAGAGGCCACGAGGGCGGCGAGGCCGCGGGGGCCACGAAGGGCCGCGGGGCGACGAGGCCGCGGGGCGGCGAGGCCACGGGGCGGCGAGGCCGCGGAACGGCGAGGCCACGGGGCGGCGAGGTCATGGGGGCCACAGAGGGTCACGAGGCAGTGAAGGATGCGGGGGCCGCAGAGGGCCACGGGGCGGCGAGGCCACGGGGGCCGCGGAGGGCCACTGGGCGACGAGGCTGTGGGGGCCCTGCGGGGGCCGCAAAGGGCCATAGGGCAGCGGAGGCCGCGGGGTGGCAGAGTTCGCAGGGTGGCGGTGGCCGTGGGTGGTGCAAGGATGTGGGCGGTGTGAGGCCAAGGGGCGGCGGAGGCCGCGGGAGGTGGTGGCCGCGGGGCGGTGTCGTTGCGTCGTTGTCTTCATTGCAGCCAGCGGTGGTGTCATCCGTCGTTCTCGTGCCCCACCGAGGTTGGTTGCCATCCTCCTCCATCGCGAAGAACACAAAAATTAAACACAAGATTTGCAGAGAGGTCAGGCCATGTTTGTTAGGCCCACACTCTCCGCGTTAGAGCGGTAGCAAGTGGCTACAAACTCTTCCTGATTTTACGACGAATTATCAAGAACGGGTAAGGGGAAGAAATTCAAACAACCAACATACCTCGTTTTCTTGTTGACATCGATGAGGAGGGAAGGAAGATCATTGATTGAAGACATCCCATGTTGGAAGATGTCCCGAGGAAGAAGTCAAAGACGTTGGAGAACATCGGCGTTCTTCTTTGGAGAAGCATTCTTCATTGGAGAAGAAGAATTCCTACAAGGTTCTCTCCCAATTTCCCTTTGCCAACACTTCCCCCAATTCCACCAAAAAGAAAAGGTAGCCAATATGATATGTTTCCCCAATTTAATTGTTGGCACAAATTAAATTGGCATCATAATTACATTGAGGTTGGCATAATAAATTTTGGGGAAACCTAAAGGTCACCTCCCTCATTAAAGAGGGAGTTCAAGAGGTTTCTCACATTATGAGGGTTCAGGTGGTCCCCACCCTTAAATTCAAATTGGGGGTTTTAGGTTTGGTGGTCCCCACATCTATAACCTCACATGGGAGGTTTAGTTCTGGTGGTCCCCACCTCTTAACACTCAAATGGGAGTTTCAAAGAAAATAAAAGGTTACAAAATTTTATTTTATTTTATTCTTTCACAAATAGGTGAAAAACTAACTTCCACCTTCAACCTACTATGGTCGGGGTGAAGGTATCCTTAAGAGACTACCGACGTTGCGAGTTCAACGGTGCCCTTGGATTTTAATTTTGATCACCAGTTTAAAAGTTACAAAAACCCGCTCACACGTTTACTAAACGTACCTAAAAAAAAGTTCAGAAATTCATTCCGGGCACATCAGGCCTCAGAATCACGCGCCGTCAATTTTTCGCCGGCTCATAAAATTTCCATATAATTGAAAAAAATTACATGGAAATTCCAGGTCTTTACATATACATAATTAGAAATTTCATGATACCCATTTTTCTTTCCATGGGTTATTTTATTATGTGATGATTATTTTTAAGTGGCACACATGTATATGGATTATATTATGGGTGGGATTTTTATAACCCTACAATGCATGAGGTAAATGTTTATATCTCATGAGATAAAAATGTTATGTGAATAGGTTAGTGAGTATCTAGGTTCACAATGTTGAGTGTGATGGCCAATATTACTACTCATAATTTAATGTGTGAACAAGTTGTCAGGAAGCTAGGTTCACAAATATAAGAAATCTTATGTTTATTATTGTTCCACTTTATTTACATGTGTTATGTTCCATGGATCATGATCAATGTATCGTGTTTTTGTCTTATTATTCCATAGTATAAGTTTTATCATTCAAGATTAAATGTATATACTTTATTCTTATAGAAAACTCTTATTAATTGAGGTTTTAATTAGATAATTCATCATTTTCATGTTCCTTACATGTTTATGAACTAACATTTATAGCCTTTGATATTCTATCCCTTACTAAGCATTTGAGATCACCCCTTCCTATGTTATTATTTTCCCAAGGGTTTTAAGATGAAAATTTCCTATGGAATGTCTAGAATATGGTTTAGATTATGTAGAAATGTTCACAATGGTGTAATAAAATTTTGATGTTGCTTGTCCCCAAGGACACTAAACCTTTACGGTTCTCGGGTTTCATAATGTCATGTAATGTTATGTCTAAGTTGTGGATGATATATGTAAAATAAAGTCTTTTTTAGATTGTACCATTATAGTTGGTATCAAAGTAGGGTTTAGTTATTTTTGGAGATTAGTTTAGTTATCTTGGATTTAGGTTAAGAAGAACCATAGTGAAAACCCTAGGGATAATACTAAGCTTAGGAAATCATCCTAAATTTTTAGTTATATAGGGAATTTATGGTTTTTCTATCAATGAAATATTTTTATGGATACTGTCAAGTGGATGTGGTTTCATTATATATGTACCTAGGTTTAATAACCCCGAAGAGGTCATGTTGGGTATTAACTCAACCGTGACATGGTGTATGACAAAGAGGCATCACTGCATGCCTAGATAGACACTACTAGAGGATATGATTTGGTTAATTCACATTTTATTTATGAACTATTATTAAGTATTTGAAAATATAATTAATAAATTTGATGATGAGAACCTAGTAGTAAAATTAACATTTAACACCAAGGATTGGATGAAGAGAGTCATAGGTTTAAGAAAAAGTATCATATATTAAAAAACAAAGGTTTCATTGGAGAAGACATATTTCGATTTAGGTTTTCATATTCATATTATGGAAATTTTCATAACCATTTTGGTTTTTTTTGTTGAAACAAGATCACAAAAATGAAGCTGAAGAAGGTATGTATCTAGAAACTCCTATATCTTATAGCCAAACAAGGAGGCATACTTAAATGACTAAATCATAATATATGATTGAAAATTGAGTCACTTGGTGTTAACTAAGAAAATTAGGATAATATCTTAATAGAAATCAAATCTTGATTCTTTTAGCTATTTTTATTACCAAGTGAAATTTTGGTGTATTCGAAAAGTTATTGAGGATTATATGAAATATTTAAGAATTATTCTTCAATAGCTTTACTTTAAAAGTTTATGAGCATTTATTAAATAATATTGGTACCCTAAAGAGTGATTTAATGTCAAGGTCATATTTTTAGATATAAATATTGAAAAATAAATGGTTGAGTATGGATAAATCTTAGGTTTAACATATGCTTGATTTTAAAGTAATAAATTATTGAGTGATTTTAGAATAAGTAAGATGGAATTTGTAACCTTGAGATTGATAGTTGATTCGTGATATTTTTTAGGCCAATCTCATTTTTTAATTATGGTATATATAGTTTAGTGTGTGATTTTATTAACTAGTGGTTCATAAAATTTTATTATTTAAGAAAAAAAAATTATTTTTGGAATAATATATGATTTTTTCTATGGTTTTATGTCTCGGAGGGACTACCACCTCTATGAAGCAACGAGATTCATTTTTTCAACACTGCTTCTAATGTTTGGTAACAAGGGAGTATTTTATGAATAGATATTATATTTAAAACATTATTAGGATTATTAAATAATAATTTTTCATATACCATCATTCCTTCCATTTGTTGAGAAATGAGGTTGTTAATCATGCCTACGTGTGGACTACCGCTTCTACGAACAATGAATTTTGTTTTTCATCACCACCCATATTAGATGGTTATGATAATGAATTTACTAATGATATATGATAATTTTGTTATGTTTAATCTTTTTAATATATCATATTATCATTATCTAATGACATTTCTTTACTCATGAAAACATTATAAAAGGTTAGCGTTTGGCTTGGTTTTTCCACATACGTTAACGATGTTATAATGTTTATGAAATAAATGAAAAAAAGATGTAATATAATGGTAATATCATGTAATAATAATGATTTTATGATTTATTAATTATTTTGTAAAGGTTTTATTAATATTTTTAATATTTATTAATATAAGACCTTTCGATCGTTAAGCATGTCGAAACTAGTTTATCATGTTTCCCATTTTCAAAAACCGTATTCATGTATTTCTATTAATGAAAATAAGAATTAATTAATAATTATAAAAAATTACCATTATATCTTTAATAATTAGAGAATTATGAACTTGATACCACTTAGTAATAATCAACTCCATTACCGTGATATTCGAATGAGACAAACAAATAAACATTCTAACTTCCAATTAGTAAAAATAAATTTAACTAAGTAATATATTTCTAATGAAGGATTATAAATAAATATTATAAATGGTAATAAATTTTAATAAGGTCCTTAATTAAGTACTTAAATTATTTATGTTTATTATATGTGAATTTAGATTAAGGACGAGTTAGTGAAAAATCAAGGTAAGGGTTTTTGCATCTCAATCTTACTTCATTGAGATACGATTTGTATTCACAAACTATTTCCTTTTTGTGGTATATATATTGGCCATGAAATTTATTTTTATCTTATTTTTAATGAAATATAAGGGATTTAAAAATCCACCGCATGCTTTACCTTTCACGGGTCTTCGATTTGAAAGATAATTAAGTTATAAGGGTTTTTTTGGGTAACTCAATTACCTCTTATTGAGTTATATTCATCTTATTGAACATTGATGTTAAAATTTGGATATAATTTTCCTTATGATGATATTATTATATAATACATCTTTATTTTCTATGTAAAATTATGTTCTATATCAATGTATTCTTCCATGATGAATTCTTTTTCTAAAAATGTGAGATTGTAAAGAATTACCCCTAAATTTTTTAATGAGTATTCTCCCTCCATGTCCATATTTTATTCCTACTAATAGTATCCTAAATATTTGTAAAGATAATGATGTTGTGATCTTCACACTACTCTAAAACTCTTATTAAAGGAAACTTTTATTAATCTCTTAAATGATGTGGGTTTTCAACAAAATTATTTTTTGATATTTATAGGCTTTATTTTAATTACACACCTTTCACCTTCCAAACTATATTTCCTTACAAAATCATGGTTTATTTTAAAGACTATAATATTATATATTTTAAAAATAATGTTTTATAAAGCCTTAATTATACCTTTTAAAGAGTGTTTAGGAAAATTATTTTATAATTCCTTTTTATAATCAATTTACAATTTTTTTTAAAAATATACTTTTCTTAAAGTTTTGCTTCCATTTTATTCTCTATATCAAATATTCCATATTTTGAAAAAAAAATATTTTTTAAACGTATCATTGTAAAATTTATGAAAAGTGTTTTGAAATTGATTTATTACTCAATTTTATAAACAAATTTAAATCTATTTTAGAACATTACTTTTTATAATGTTTTTCTTCCATTTTTCTCTATAACTCAATGTGTTTTAACTATTAACAAATGATTCTCTTAATTATCATATATATGATTTTATGATACCCATTTCTTTCATTTATGGATTTACCTTCTTTCTCTAGATGACAAATGTTGATGTTTTGAGGATGTTTAATAAAACCTATTTATTTTCCACAGGTTATTTAATGAAATTTTGGAAATGTTATGAAACCCATTTTATTTCCATGGGTTATATATAATTGGAAATTTCATTATAACCATTTTTTCTTTACATGGGTTATTTTATGATGTGATGATTGTTTTTAAGTGGAATAAATGTGTATAGATTATTTTATGGGTGGGTCCATTACAACCCTTCAATGCATTGGGTAAATGTTTATATAAAAGGAGATAAAAATGTCATGTGAACAAGTTATCATGTGACTAGGTTCAAAAGAGTGAGTGTGATTAATGATAATTCTACTCACAATTTTATGTGTGAACATCTTGATAGGAAGCCAGGTTCACAAAGATAAGAAGTTCTATGTTCATGATTGTTCCACTTTCTTTGCCTATGTTAAGTTTTATGGCTCATGATTGATGTCTTATGTTTTTTCATTATTATTTCATGGTATAAGTTTGATAATTTGAGATTAATTTTTCATCTTTTATGATTATATATAACTCTTATTGATTCATGTTTTAATTAGACAGTTCTTCTTATTCATGTTCCGAACATGTTTATAAACTAACCTTTATGGACTTTGTTATATTATCCCTTATCGATCATTTAATCTAAACCATTTCTATGTTTTTCTTTTCCCTAGGGCATGAAGATGAAAATTTCTTATTTAATTTCTAAAATAGGGTTTAGATTATAGATAAATGTTCGCAATGGTGTAATAAAGTTTTTATGTTGCTGGCCTCCAAAGATACTAAACATTTACAATTCTTGAGTTTTGTGAGAATATTATGTAATGTTATGCCTAAGTTGTGAATGATTTATATAAAATAAAGTCATGTTTACCTTGGGTCACTACAATTAGGGTCTATTGGCTAGTCAAACCCAAATAAAATGCCAAAAAACAATCAAACAAAGGACAACCCAGGGGCTCCTGACTTTAGCATGACCCACCCAACAAGACAATCCAGATCCACTTTTTACTTCTATTCATTACACAAGATAATCCAGGGACACCCAACTTTAACCTTACTTACCCAGTTGGATGATTGAGCACTCGAAAAGTGTTGCTTTATAAGGAATCTAATAATTAGTATTTTGAGAGGATTTAATCTCACCATTTTATCACATGTTATCCCCTTCACGTATGCATGATTCTAGTTATTCAATTTGGAATCCTATTCCCTCAACCAAACCAATATGTTTAAACCACATTGATGTTTACTGTTTACACAACCCATAAGTTTGTGTTACTCACCCAAAAATAGAAGCCAAACATATTCATACATATCCAAATGCATTGTATGCATAAGGTATATGAACTTTTCACATGATTGAATAAAGTTATATGAAATCGACACTCTCCACATGAGTAAGTATATATTTATAAATAACCAACCCCATTCACCTTTCTAGACGAGGCACGATCCTCCAGACCGATAGGTAGTTTAACCCCAAGTCCCTCTACCCGAGGATACTTTACTCAAGATAGAATTCAATTTATTGTAACTCTAAACCTTAATTTTCATAAACTATATTAAACAACTATATTCGAGTTCATAACTTCAATTACAAATTGAGATCAAGGTAGATAAAAAACTAAATTCATTTACATACCAAGGATATAATGCAAGGATCTATTCCCTAAAAGCATATTAACATTTAAATGAAAACATACATGATTCATAATATAAATAGTTTATAAATATGAATAAAATATGGAATAACATTTTAAATAAATGAACAATTCAAATACTTAAACATGAGATAACTATTTGTGAATAATTCATAAATAAAAACTAATTATAAACATTTTATAATTTTGTATTTAAAATTATGAAAATTCTATAATTTTGAATATAAACCCTTTATATTCATTCCAGTATGAACTATTTCATATCCATCATTATATGATATTTTTACTTTAAAATATATGATATTTTTTGAATTACAAACAATCTATAATTTAATTTATATTATGAAAACATTTTATATAATCTAAATATCAAATACTTAATATTATTTAAACCATGATCAAATCAATCATAAAAACCCTTTTGACATGGCTTAAATAATATCCCAAATAAGTCCCCTTATTTTAAACATTTTAAAATAAAAAATTATAAATGATTCATAAATTAAATATAAACACCTTTATATTTTGGCCTTATTTATGTAATTTATAAGCACTTCATAAATCATTCTTATGATTTATAAATAAATACTTTTATTTCTAGATCATATGACATGTCATATAGCTTATTAAAAGGTATTTTAAATATTAATATTTAATATTTATGGAATATTTAACAATAGATATTTCATAAACATTAATTAATTAATTATAAACCCTTTATAATTAATAAATTAATAAACTCTTTATTAATTAATAAATATTCCCCAAATAAATTTTACTATAATTTATAAATAATTTATAAATTATAAACAAACTTAACAAAATATAAAATTTTGAAAGTTTTTGTTTACCCTTAAGCAATAAACTCTTTATTTTTAAAACTAACCTTGTTCACCTTTACACAGATCACATTTTTCATTTTTCATAAAATTAAACCCGAGTGACCTTTACGCAAACCCTTATTTATTTAGGTAAATCCATGTAACATTTACATAGATCCTATCTACATAAAGGTAATGTTCTTTGGCCTTTATGCAAAATCCTTTTTCATAAAGGTAACTTGAATTACCTTTACACATGACCTTTCTATATAAAGGTAACATAAATTATAACCTTGCCTGCATAAAAGAAACTCTAATTATCTTTATGAATAATATTAATTACCTTTACACATCTCAACATAAAAGTAACTTTTTTATGCATAATTTTCAGAATACACAAACACAATTCTTTGTTTTTCAAGATTTCTTTATTTAAAGCATGATTTCAAAAATCTAAAACATGGGATGAATCTGATACCACTTTTGGGATTCTTTAGGGTCTAATAATAATTATTAAAACACGCAAAATCAATTTTATCCCTTTCCCAAAATCACCCATGTAAGAAATATGAAAAACAAACATAAACTGAAATGAAGAAACATTATAAAGGTGTGTGTACCATAGAACATAGAGAATATGCAACATCGTCGTCATCATCACCATCATCATATGTTTTGATAAAGATCACCAAGGGCACCCAAAGGATATCCCCTATCCATATTGCATCAACAGGTTGAGTGAATCATATAACATTCAGATGGGATCCATTCTATCTCCATGACATGTTAGTGCCTCAAACATAAAAGAGAAGAATGAAGAGGGGTTCAGGTTTTTTAGAAGTTCAAAAAAAATTTATAAAGAATACTCTCATACCCATTTCATCACATGCCAATGTTTTTATAAGCCATGAGGTTTCTCCTTAGGATTTCACATTTACTTATGCATTTATAATGTATGAGTAAATGATGCTTCGACCAACTCATGCATAAATTCATGAATGACGAACTCCTGATCCATTAAATCTTATATAATTGATCCTTAAATGGTAGCATTGTGGATGATTGATCTACCCAATCATAACTATAATAATATAAAGTATAAAATGATATACCATTTTATGCATTAAATAACAATTTTCATGAAAACAATAAAATATATCCCCCCACATATATATATATGTGTGTGTGTGTGAGAGAGAGAGGATTTAGGTCATATCTCCTTCATTTTTTTGGTTCAATTGGGGTTTATTGGTATCATAAGGTATGGCATGAAAATAAGTAAATGTCCGGATAAATAAATTCTATGGGAAAAACTTTGTCTTCTGGTGAATGTAAATGGAGGACTATATCATTTAGATAGACTTGGAAGTTTTTTTGATGGGGATAAAACCATATAAGATGGAGAAAGCAGAATGGGATTGACTGGATAGAAAGACATCATGTTTGATCAGGATTTCATTAGCTTAAAATGCATCCTTTAAAATCTGTAAGGTGAAAATCACAGTGGAGTTGATGAAGGCTTTGATAGACATGTATAAAAGTCTGATAACATTGAATAAAGTGTTCATGATGTGAAGGTTGTTCGATATGAGACTATCGGAAGGCAGACCCATGGCTGACCAAGTAAATGTCTTTAACGTGATTTGAGGGTAGCTTAAATCGGTTAATATGAATTCCATAGATGATTTATGATATCTTCTAGTACTATATTCATTACTGGAATCATGGGATGTAATTGTAACAACTGTTAACAATTATTATAGGAAAATTGACTTAGTGTTTGAGGATGCCAAGAATCTTATCTTGAATGAATAACTCTGATGGAGGGAAGTCCAAGAACCATCTGGAACCATGTTAAATATTAAAGGAAGAGGATGATCACCCCAACAAAGAAGTAAAGGAAAATTTAAAGATAAATCTAGAGAAAGTATTTGAGTAAAATTGACTAGTATCAACCCTGCATGTTGGAATTGCAAGAAGAGAGAACATATCAAGGACCATAGAGATCGCAGGGTAAATTCTGGTAATTTTTCTTCTAGAAGTTCATGTCCTATGAACTCAGTTGAGGAGAATATAAACTTGTTGCTAAGTTTCAACATATTGGTCAAGTATTTAGTGATTTACATAGTGCATTATTTCACTCAATAGCAGAGAAAGGTCACATGGTGAATTATCTGAAATATTTGACAAAGTGAATTTAGTGGATGATGTGGATCTTGAAGTTATGGGTAAAAGTGATGGTAACATCTGAATGTAACACATTTGTTTTTAAAACTAGAAGAAGTGAGGCATATCTCAAGGCTATAGAAGAGTATAATCATTATAGGATAACTTGATAAGGTAGGGTTTAGTGTAATATTTTCTGATGAAGTTGGGAAGATTACTTGAGGATCCATGGTGGTGGTAAGAGGATTAAAGGATGTCTCCCTATGTCAGACCAGATGATTAAATAGAGTGATAATTGTTAGGGTATCAATATTTGAGAATCTAGAGTTGTGGAATTATCATATTATAAACCTTGTGATAAGAAAATAACAATTCCAATGAAAGAAGGCATGTTTAATCTTGATCACACAGAGTTTAGAAGTTGTGAGATCTATGTGCTTGGAAATTGGAAAAGGGTTTTGTTCAACCTAAATGGAAGGAATCTCATATATTAGAAATTATAGCCTTTTCACCCAAATGTTTAGGGGATAACCCTAGTTCAATTTCACAGATGTTCAATTTAATTCATGAATTTCATTAATGATACAACAAGTAAAGTGTGATTTTACTTTCTAGAAGACAAGTTTGAAGTATTCAGAGTGTTTGTTAAGTGGAAGACCGTGGTGTACAGGGAAACCGGTCAGGAGTTAAAGTACCTAAGATACTATAATTGTGGCGAGTACAATAGAAGTGACTTGCAATTTTTTTTGAAAAGGGGGATTGAAATAGAGAAGAATATGCCTGGTACGCCTTAGTAGAATGGTGTAGTAAATAGAATCAATTTTATATTGATATATAAGACATGAAGAATGGGGTTAAACTCAGGAATTGCCAAGGCAATTTGGGTGGAATTAGTGAACATGACAACATACTTGGTGAAAAAAAGTCCATCCACTCTGTTGGGACAAGTGATTTTAGAGCAGTTATTGTTCGATAATCCTACATAAGTTATCCACCTCAAAATTTTCAGGTGTATCACCTAAATCAATGTTGATTATAAGGATAGGGTCAAACTCATGGAAAATTCAAAGACATGTTTCTTTATGGGATATGGTGATGAAAATTTTAGATCCCTACTTTGGGATAATGACATGTGATAAGTCATCAGAAGTCAGGATCACTATTGGAAAACAACTTTTAATGCCTGTTATTTTTTATCTTCAACATTATTTTAAATGATACATTATTTTAGATAATGTTAAAATTAAAGTTTCAATGTCATTTATAAAAATATGACATTGAAACATTATTTCAATGTAAATTTTCTTAATAACTGACATTGTTAGATACACTACATCGATTTTTAATTGAGATTTCCATGTTGGTTTTAATAGTAACTGACACCAAAAAATAATTTCCATATTGGTTTTTTTAAACTGACACTGAAAGTAACTTTTGACGTCAGTTATAACTCAAACGAACATGGAAAGTCTTAAAAAATGACCTCAAAAATCATTTTCCACACCGGTTTTAGGAAGGAACCGACATGGAAAGAGTCTATTGATGTTGGTTTTCTTAATAATATAAATCAAAACTTAATTATTATTTAAAAAAAATATTATAGAAATAAAATACCCTATCCATGCTAACAAAAACCTATAACACAATAGCGAAACAAAAAGCAGCAGTAGTGGTATAAAACAAATAAAAAAATAATGAAAACTTTTATAAAATATTTTTTTCATGATAATACACATAAACTAAACTTTTAAATATAAATATATTAATTAATCAATCCTATATATTTTTTTCAAATAAATCTTTAATGTGGTTTAATTATTCAGTCGAATAAGATGTAGCATCATCAAAAACCTATAAAAATAATGAAATTTATAAAATTTACAAAACAATGTATTTTTTTATATCATAAGAGCTATAATGGAACTAACATTGTAAAAAAAATCACCATTACATTCATGATAGTCTCAAAAATGAATCATAAAACATAATATCCACATTCAACATGCCCTATTTGATGATAACATTGAATTTATCAAAAAAAATTAAAAATAAAACACACAATATATGTAAGATAAAAAAAGTGTTAACTATAATATAAAAGTTATCTACCTTCACTTAAAAACAATTAATTTCATTTGGATTCTTTATCAATAAGTGATTTTTGTTAAATGATTTACATGACCTGTTTTGTTTTCATATATTAATTACTAAAACATATATAACATGGAAAATTTTAGATTAAAGGACTAATAAACTAGTATAAAGCGTATGAATTCAACAAGTCTCAAAAAATTTCATGAAATTCTCCCATTAAAGAGAATAAACAATATTTTTTGCATTCATGTGGGCAATGTAACTTCCCCCCTAGTCTGCGGCCAATGAAAAATGCCCAAACTGGTAGAGTCTCCACTAGGACCTCTAGCGCACCTCTCCATATGCTAGGGGTTACTGACTATCAATGGGGGTCTAAGGTAGTACCGTGAGGAGACTATACCCCCATATCATATCGTACAATAAAAAATAAAAATATCTATAAAACATCTATAATAAATAAAAATCTATTAGAGTATGCATAATCAATAAAAGGAATCAATAATAAATGAAATATAACAGTAAAATAGTCATACAGACTCATTGCACTACTACAAAAACGATCAAGGGAAGCGCCACCTTATATTAGCACTAAGCAAAAACTGCTGATAAAGAAACCATTTATCAGCGCTAAAATTTTAGCATTGATAAAGGGACCCTTTATCAGCGCTACAATTTTAACGCTGATAAAAAGACCCTTTATCAGTGCTAAAAAAGTGTTGATAAAGAATCCCTTTATCAGTGATAAAATGTTAGCACTGATACAGGAAGGATTTATCAGTGCTTTTTAGCACTGATAAAGAGGACCATTATCAGCGCTAAGAAAAGCACTGATAAAGGATACCTTTATCAGTGCTTTGTTAGCACTGATAAAACCCTAGTCCATTTTTTTATAAAGTCGGTCACACAGTGCCCTCATTTCATCGTGACCTAAAGCTCACGCGGTAATGGAACCCTGCGACTCCCCTCCACTGCCCGCTGAGCTTCACGTTGCCGGACCTCCGCCGCCCGCTGAGATTCGTGTTGACGTACCTCCACCGCCCTCGAGCTTCTCTTTGTCGGACCTCCGACGCCCGTTGAGCTTCGCGTTGCCAGACCTCTGCCGCCCTTGAGCTTCGCGTTTCTGGTCCTCCACCGCCCTCTGAGCTTCGCGTGCCGGACCTCCGCCTCCCTTCGAGCTTCGCTTTGCACGCTCTGAAAAATCTATGAACCCCCTTGTAGTATATTATCATAGGATGAATGGTTTATTTTGATTTTGGGATTTTACTATTGATGATTGTGATGAATACTTTGCTTTATGTTTGGTAGTTGGTACATGGTAGACCTTAGATTTGTGAGTAATCAAATGGGTTATACTCTAGTTATCCTTGAGGTGATCACTTGAGTCTATTTTTGATGTCCCCAAGAGGTCTTGTTTATATTGATTGTCTGGTCACATAACCAGGTGGTGTTCCGTGAGTGAGTCAATTTCCATTAGAACCTATAGGTAAGATATCATCCTATGTTTCTCCAATTAAAATTATTTTCTTTCCCATAATTATTTTAATGAATGATTTTGTGATTATAAGTTACTCCCATTGATTATCTTTATTATTTACTTTTTCTACAATTTAGTTTTTATCTAACCTTGATTATTTATTTTTTATTTTATCATTACTCCATTATTCTAGGATTTTTTATTAGTATAGTTTTTTTACTATAAATCAAAATGTGGAATATTTGGGGAATGTTTAACATGGGTTGATTTTCTTTAAAATGTATTTCTTAATATGTGTGTTGTTATTTTTATAAAAGTAGATTAAGTTAGGAAAATAGAATTCCTTGTGAATTTTTTCATTTATAAAAAATGAAATATATATTTTAAAAATGGTTGACCACAATGTTTTGTTTTTTTAATAGATTGAATGCAATTTTTTAATAGATGGAGTGCATGCATACATGAGTGAGAGAAAAACTTGTTTTCATTGATGGAAGTGTTGAGGTAGTTCAATGAGTGAGCCGAGCCAATGATATATAATTTTTCAGTCTCTTGATATCCCATGATATTAAATGGGAATAAATCCTTATTTAGTTCTTCAACATGGTGCGGTAAGTGATCGACATCAGAAAGAGGGAGCCCTCTCGGTTGAAGAATAAATTCATTTCAAAGTTTTATATCATACAATAGGGACATGAACCATGTTTTTTAACTTCATGCAATTAGAACATTGGACACACATTTTAATATCTTGTGATTAGGATTATGATAATGTATTTTAAGGTTGAATATATTTTACCAAAATGTCATACGGTTTCATATCATGCAACTAGAACATATAGTGAGGGTGAGGTGAATTTTCCATCCATAGAGTCCCTACACCATGTGAAATATGGGTAGAGGATGAAAAAGGTTTAAGTTAATTGGACCAAAGGGGGTGTGTCCCAGAATTTTTGACGTGTCATGCAAGAATACCGATTGATGGAAATATTGATATGCTCATCGTCAATGGCGATTAATGAGTTTACACTATCAGAGTGAAGTTTATGAAAAATTTAAGGTCCTTCACACTTGTATTCCAGTTTCACTAGATTCCTCCTAGGTATCATCGATTCCCTTAGATCCAACACCATGTCACCATAAAGTAAGGAATGAAGGATAACCTTTTTCTTTAAGGACAACACCACCCGGTTCTAATGCATTTCTAGGTCATCCAATTCTTGAATCCTGTTTTCTTCGAGGGTTCCCCCATTCTTTCCTTCATTCTATCTAAGTGACTTTGTCTAGAAGTGCACTTGTATGGAATGATGCCCAAACCACCAAGCTTTCTATCCTTGCCACCCTTACCTCCATCTTTGTCCTTATCCCTCGCTGAGGTTACTAATTGCTTATCTGTAGTGGTCAGGCCCCTTCCTAGCAGTGTTTGTTCTGTCTCCCTTGGCTCTGAGCCTGTCATCTAGCTCCAAATACTTATTGATCCAGAGAGAACTCCCTCACTAGCCCCCAAGTTTCATTACCCATCCTTCCCCTACCCCTTTGGATCCTCATCTCCCATTCATATGAATCTTACCAACCAGAAGGGATTATGAGCATGTTTAAAATCAAGGGACCTCAATGAGAGATCATCCTCCCACTTCAATAAGGCTACTAGCTCTAGATCCAATGCCAGAGCCCTGTCCTACCCATCATTATTATCTTCATATTTAATTCTCATGGTCTTAGTGCCCATGTTAAATAATACTTCCTCATTATAGAAATAAAAAATCATAATGTCATTGTTGTTGTTGTCAAATAACACAAAAAACCCTATAATAATCATAGAATTCTCCTGGAATATTAAGTTGCACAGATTTCTACACTCTGACCCCTCCAACAGACACAAATGGGTATTTTGGCACAATAAATATGTTGTTGAGACTGTTCAAGATTGAAATCAATTCATCACTACCAAGGTGTCCAATGATGACATCTCATTCCTTATGACTTTTGTTTTTGGAAGCTATGACCCTCTTCAAAGGGAATCTCTATGGAGTGAACAAAATACCTTCGATCCTGGCCACCATCCATTGTTTTTTGGGGGTTAATTTAATGTCATTTACAACCCAAAGTAAAGGAAAGGTAGAAGCCCATTATAGATGAAGGCCATCATGGAGTTTGTTCAGTTCATGGCTGGGAAGGGCCTCATTGATCTCAGATTCTCAGGTGACAGTTTCACCTGGTGCAACAACTGCAGGGGCCATCACCGCTTGTGGAGTCTATTGGATAGGTGTCTAGCCAACATGAAATCCACTAACCTATTCTCAAATACCATTTTTTCCATCTTGCTTGAGGCATTTTGATTCACTCCCCCCTCTTGGTTTCCATTTCTCCTTGGCATGATCATCAAGAACAGTTTCACTTCCACCAGCAGTGGGTTAACATCCTAGGGTACCAGGACATGGTTTGTGAAATATGGAATGAACCCTTGTAGGAGTATCGGGCCACCTTCAACCTCAGTGACTTGACCTCGAACCCCGATAGGTGCATGTTCACCCCTTCCTCCTTAGGAACCTTCACCACCTGGGACTACTGTCGCATATGGGCTCCTTCAGAGTATTCTGATAGATGGAATGATACCTTGGGTTTATTGGATTATTAACACCAGTTTGAGATTTATGTGTGACTATATAATTATTATATTTTATTATTATTTCTTACACACCACCACTTGAGTCGAGTAACCTGATTGAAATCCATATTGGTACTTTGGTTCTGATGTGTATATGGTTTTTTATGTGTTTGCGACATGTGTATGTGTGGATATATGGGTATTTAGGCATGATGATATTGAATGTAGGGTAGAGACCTAGGAGTGGTAGATGTATCATTATTGATTATTCTTGTGTTTGGTCTAAGGTGATTTGAGGAAACTATAATGAATCTAAAGTAATTATATTTAATGAAGATGAATAAATAATAATGGCTAGGCTCTATTAATCTCTATTTTTTATAAGGAATTGGTTCTCTTCTAATGTATTTGGAAGTCTTGTTTTTTGTACTTGAACCATAAATACTAATATTTGAGATTAAAATAGGATGAAGATGAATAAAGATTGGATGGATGCTAATCATTTGACAATAGAGTACAAGAACAGAGTGAAAGAGTTCATCAAGTTTGCAAAGGATCACGCAAAGGATCCTTCTCAAATCCTTTGTCAGTGTTTACATTGTTTTTATTCTAGACTACTTACTCTGAAGGATTTGGAAGAACATTTGATATGTCACGGAATAGATCGGAGTTATAAATGTTGGAATAAACATGGAGAAAAAGAGAATGTAGCTACTGGCTGGGATAAAACTACGTTTTATGGATCATCAGATATGAATACAAATATGGATAATGAAGAAGACCGTATGGAGGATGTGATTATAGATGTCAATGATTATGAAGATCGTATTTAGGAAATGACAAAGACAATTGAAGATGAACTCCGTGATTGCCCAAAATTGTTTGAGAAGTTAAAGAGTTGTGCAAAGACGCCATTGTATACTGGTTGCACTAAGTAAACAACATTGTTAGCTGTACTGAAGTTGTATAAATTGAAAGCAGGCAATGGATGGAGTGATGTCAGTTTTACGGAACTACTTGATCTCTTGAATGACATGCTCCTGGAAGATAATGATCTCCCAAGCTGGAAATATGAAGCTAGACGAATACTACACTCGATGGGTATGATTTCTGAAAGAATACATGCCTGCCTGAAAGACTGTATATTGTTTCGCAAGGAGAAAAAATCGCTTACAGAATGACCAAAGTGTGGTGCTTCTCGACACAAGAAAGATAAATCCAATCCTACAAAAATTATATGGTACTTTCCAATCATTCTAAGGTTTAGGCGTCTATATGGAAGTGAAGAAACTGCAAGACAATTGTCATGGCATGCAGATAAAAGAAATAAAGATGGGAAATTACGTCATCTGGCCGACTCTCCTCAATGGAAGAAAATTGATCATGAGTATCCTGAATTTGGAAAAGAGTCGAGAAACCTTCGTCTTGCGTTATCTACAGATGGAGTGAATCCTTTTGGTTTTCAAACCAGCACTCATAGTACATGGCCTGTTATGTTGGTAAATTATAACTTACCACCCTGGTTATACATGAAGCGGAAATTCATCATGTTATCTATGCTTATATCAGGACCAAAACAACCAGGTAATGATATTGATGTTTATATGGCTCCTTTGATTGAGGATTTTAAGTTATTGTATGAATCAGATGTTATGTTGTATGATGATTATAAAAGTTAATACTTCACGTTGAGATCGATGTTGTATGGGACAATAAATGATTTCCCTACTTATGGAAATTTGTTAGGCTATAGCATTAAAGGAACTCAAGGGTGTCCCGTGTGCAAAGAAGATACAAAATCAATTAGGTTGAAACATTCATCGAAATTTGTGTTTCTAGTACATCATAGATTTCTACCTCGTCGGCATAAGTACCAATCTTAGACGACATCATTCAATAGAAGTTCAGAACAACGCGCAACACTGTCTCCACTAACAGGTGATTATTTGTTTGAGAAAGTAAAAGATCTGAACACTGTTTTTGGTAAACCATTTTCGAAAAACCTTATGAAAATCAGTTGGAAAAAGAGATCATTTTTTTGAATTACCATACTAGAATTGTTTGTATGTCATACATTTTCTTGATGTGATGCATGTGGAAAAAAATGTATGTGATAGTGTTATCGGAACGTTACTAAATGCCCCTGGAAAAACAAAAGATGAAATTAAGGCAAGGTTGGACATGGTTGACATGAGAATACGAGAAGAGTTGGCTCCCGTGAAGGGTGAAAATTGAATGTTTCTTCCTCCAGCTGCTTATACTCTTTCTAGGGAGGAGAGATATCAGTTTTGCAACTTTTTCAATGATGTAAAGGTTCCATAGGGGTATTCATCAAATATCAAGAACATTGTTTCAATGAATGATTTGAAGTTAAAAGTTTTGAAATCACATTATTTCCATGTTTTGATGCAAGATCTAATTCCTATAGCTTTACATTGAATTTTTCCTAAGAATGTTCATCATACGTTAACTAAACTTTGTTTCTTTTTCAAAGCTATATGTAGCAAAGTTTTAGACTCGGTGAAATTTCCAACTATGGAAAAAGAAATTGTCATCATATTATGTGAATTAGAAATGTTCTTCCCGCCAACATTCTTTGATATGATGGTTCATTTGATGATTCAATTGGTGAGAGAGATTCGACTTTGTGGTCTTGTGCACTATAGATGAATGTATCATGTTGAATGGTATATGAAGATTTTGAAAGGGTATGTCAAAAATTGAAGTCGGCCAGAGGGTTGTATAGTGGAGCGATATATTGTTGAGGAAGCCATTGAATTTTGTACTGAATACCTATATGATGTGGAAAGCATTGGTCTCCCGAAATCTCATCACACTAGATGCATTGAGGGTGAGAGAATTTCTGGAAGAGAAGTTGTGACAATCAGTATTACAGATCAGGAGCAGGCCCATATTTATGTTTTGCATAATAGTTGGGAGGTTGGTCCATATATTGAAACTCACAAAGAAATTATTAGGTAGTTGAATCCATCAAGGGATGAAAAATGGTTATCAAATACACATAATCACCAGTTTATAGGATGGTTTCAGGACCATATTTTTAAGCAGTTGGATGAAAATCCGAATTCAATTTCAGAACAACTTTGATGGCTAGCCGCTGGACCAAGTGTGTATGTATTATCTTACAGTGGTTATGTAATTAATGGTTATACATTCTATACAGATGAACATGATGAAGATAGTACCATGAAAAATAGTGGAGTTACACTAGTGGATGAAGTGATGCATGTTTCTGGTAGTAAGGACAGAAATCCAATTTATGAAAATATGTCATACTTTGGAATTATCAAACTAATATGGGAGTTGGATTATATGACATTCCAATTGCCGATTTCTCAATGAAAATGGGTTGATAACAACAGTGGTGTTAAAATAGATGAATGGGGATTTGTGAAATTTGATTTTAGTAAAGAAGGGTACAAAGACGAACAATTTATAATGGCATCACAAGCGGTACACGTTTTTTATATTCCAGATCCCACAAACCAAAAGTGGTCGATTGTTCTATTATCATCCAAAACTACTGAAGGTTCCGATGAAAATTCAGTTGAGGATGATCCTTTCAGTAGTACGTTGCAATCATTTCAGAGCAGTCCCAATGTAGATGATGTTTTGTATGTTAGAGGATACCACAATAAAGGGATTTGGATAATCGATAGAGGTTTCAAATCCCTTCAACCTTTGAAAAAAATAAAGAGAGTTCAATAAAAAGGTTATATTTTGTTTGTAATATAGATCTCATTATCTCATGTTATTATCTCATCATTACTGAATTTATGTAATCTAAATTAAATGTTTAACCACTTTTGAAGATAATGACTTCTGCACATTCTGGTGCTCCTAACCTTGAGGTTGAACAAGTCTCTCAAGCTACTGCTGCTGCGGCTGCTGCTGCTCCTGCTGCTCCTGCAGCTGCTGCTGCTCCTGCTGCTGCTCCTACTGCAGCTCCTATTGCTCCTGCTGCTCCTCCTACTGCGGCTGCTGCTGCTCCTGCTGCGGCTGTTGCTGCTCCTGTTGTTGCGGCTCCTGCTGCTCCTAGTGTTGAGGTCCAACAACCATAAGCACATGCTGTTGATACCATTTAAGATGAACATATATATGATTTTGATATCAATTAAATGGTTGGGAATGAAGGACCGACGTCGCAGAAAACACAGGTGCGTCGTAGTTTGATGGTGTTAGCCAAAGTTCTTAAGGTGAAAAGCAAAGGCATCAAATTTTAAGTTAGATGGAATGCATGAGGCCAACATGTGAATCCCAACAAGGCTATGTTTAGCATCTACATTGGAGTTGTCACTCGGCAACTCGTGTCGATTAACATAGATTCATGAACCATGTTGTGTCAGGGCTGAAGGCTGTGATCTGGGAAGAAATTACGGTAACATTATGAATTTATTTCTTTAATTTACCATCAAATAAAATAATGAAACAATGTCTTACTCTTCTCAATTTCTTGAAGAGTACATTTATAGTAGATGATTCACACAAGGATTGTGTACTAAGGCTTCCAGGAAGGATTCATCGAGGATGTCACACTATTTTAACAAGATGTCACCTGAAAGATTCCAAAGGTAAAATAAACCCACACCACCCATTGTCTACGCTCACCTGATATCCCAAGAAGCATGGGATTTATTTGTTGGTCGTCGTGGGGATGAGAAGTTTCAGGTACATTGTAGGTGATAATACGTTGTTTGAGGATACCTGTATTCATCACTTTGATTGTCAATATTTCATTTATGAAACAGAAACTCTGTACTGAAAATAAGGAAAGTGCATCAAAACCACCATACCCCTATCGTAAAGAAAGGATGGGGTACACTTCATTAGAAAAGAAAATGGTACGTATTTTAAATTTACAGTAATATTGTTAGGTTCCAATAAACAACATCATAATTATCTTTCTATGTTTATATGTAGATTGATGAGTCTAAAACCAAATACACTTCCATCCCACGTCATGTGCTATGAAAGGAGGCATGTGTGAATAAGGAAGAGAAGTTAGTAGATGAGAACACACAAAAAGTGTGGGAAATATGTGTAAGTATGACACGACGATAAAAATATTTGTTTTAAATTGCTATTACATAAAAATAATTAGTTATTTTCCTATATCCGACAGTCACAAGAATCAGCTACTCCTGTAGCGGATAAAGACCTATTATCGATGGATTTGAAGCAGCCATAAAAATACGGTCATGTCAGAGGTGCAAGTTTTGGGGTGACACCCTGAGTATATTTTGAGAAGAAGAAGAAAACGGATGATACAAATGAAAAATTGGAACAAATGAGTGAAAAAATAGCAACCCTTTAAGAACGATTGCAATGGCAGGGAGAGTTGCTAGTAAATTTTATGGGTGGGAAGCAAAGGGAAGACACAAGTCAGGAACAACCAGCGTGTGAACATCCTGCCCCACCCCCCACCAGCTTTGAGGCGATCCATTCCCCTCAAAGAACTGTCTTATCTGTGGTAATCAATATTCTAATAATTGTTCCCATGAAATGTGAATCAGACAAACACTGATAATTTTTTTGTACTGATATTCTACAGGGTGATAATGATTGTGATTTATTTCTTTCAACACCCACCTATCACCTTGTAGCGAGGGCTACACTGTTCAATATCCCAGATGCCACGTTGCATAATAGACCACTTCTGAAAGATCATCTGAAAGTGATGATTACTGTAGCTCATGAGACAAATTCAGAGCTACCTATTCCACTTGTTGATGATGATATTCATACGGTCGAAAAGGCTATTGGGACATTCATTGCATGGCCATCACAACTTGTAAGAGTATATGCAGACAAAGAGGTATTTATTTCCTTTTTTTAAGCTAAACTTTTAACAATTAATGAAAAAAGGGTCTAAACCAATGATTGTTGTTATAGACGAAGAAAGGGAAGGGGGTGACAAACGTTGGCTCAAAATCATCTAAAGGATTGACCAACCGATCCCAAGGAGATACTGAAAGCACAATAACACCACCTGTTCTCTATCCACATTTACTAGCATTGAAGACTCATGTGGATACGAAGCTAAAAGATGGTAATATTCATATAGTGGTTTTCGAAGAGAATATATACGGAGAGGAAAGTAAAGATTTCGTTGCTGCTGAAAATGTAAATGTGATCCTTGAAAACGGTTGGCTAGGCATCACAGTTGTAAATGTATATATGAGGTATGTTTCCATGAATTTATTTTCTAAAAGCTGATCTAATGTGAAAATTATGACTAAATTCATTTTATATTGTTGACAGACGCATTTATGAAAAACAGTTGAAGGAATTTTCCCATGAGCCAAGATTTGGACTCGTTAGTCCTCATACCACATCAACACACCTAACAAAATTAGAGCCATAAAAAAGGGATGAAATAACGAACAACTTTCTGAAAACATTTGAAAGCAAGATTACAGATGACAGACTCTTCCTAATACCAACCATACAGGGGTAAAACTCTACGATTAAAGCATATCAATTATATTTTCACTTATTTTATTACTTATTCCTTTTTGTGTTTTTAGGCAACATTGGTTGCTAATTTCGGTGAACTTGGATACTCCAAAGATTTATTTTTTGGATTCAAAGTATGGATATCCATCAAACCGACCACACATGATGGAGTTTGTGAATCTGTAAGACACTACATCTTACGTTTTAGGTCTAAACATCAAGTAATATAATTTATATTATCTTTTACTGAGGATTTTGTTATGATAGGGAGGTGTATCATTATCATCTAAAAAAAGGAATGAGGATAGGGGCTAAGCATAAGGAGGCGAGCAAGTACTACGTCTGGACAAATATCAGGGTATATATAATAAAATTTCACTATCCAAACACATCTCAACACAAGTTACTTATTCTCCTAATGATAATTTTTTTTGCAGTGTCCAAAACAAACAAACGATAATGATTGCGGTTATTATGTTTGTAAATTTATGAAAGAGATAGTTTTTCATCAACAAACTAGCATCCCTAAAGAGGTATTTTCAAAAACAACTACTAGTTCGTTTAATTTATTTATTAATTCTTTATTTTTATATTTTGCAGTACTACTATGACTGCCAACAAGCCTCATACTCACAAGAAGATATAGATGTGTTCAGAAATGAGTGGTCCACATACCTAATGGAATATTTTACACAAATACAATGAAGATCTGACTTGGGGACATGTACAATTGGTGGTCATTTTTGAGTGGGGTTAAGGGGATTAAAAGATGAAAAATTGTTGTATGTAAATGTTCGTAGGAAAATTGTAATTTTTATTAAATAAAAAATCCTATCTCCAATGAGTCATTTTCCCATTTTAACATATGATATGCACCAGCAACATGCAAGAATGTTGAACCACTCAAAGGGTCTCTCTTTTGTTTAAAATGGACACAATTTTAAGTGAAAACAACATCTGACGTACGAAAATCAGACCAAACACATTCGGATTGTGTTGATACTTTAGGATAACAATCCACATGTCCTTTTTGACATTTAAGAGTCATCCCCGCCTCAATCAGAGGCACAGTGTGGCCGGTAGCACTTAAAGGGTCTCTCTTTGGTTTAAAATGGACACAATTTTAAGTGAAAACAACAACTAACCTATGGAAATCCGACCAAACACATTTGGATTGTGTTGATATTTTATAAGAAAGATCCATGGGTCCTTGGTGACGTGTACGAGTCAACTTAACCTCAATCCGAGTCATGGTGTGGCCGGTATCACTCAAAGGGTCTCTATTTTGTTTAAAATGGACACAATTTTAAGTGAAAACAACAACTGGCCGAAGGAAATCTGACCAAACCCATTCAGATTGTGTTGATTCTTTTGGATAATGATACATAGGTCCTTTGTGATGTGTAAGAGTCATAACTTCCTCAATCCGAGGCACGGTGTGGCCGATATCACTCAAAGGGTCTCTATTTTGTTTAAAATGGACACAATTTTAAGTGAAAACAACAACTGACCTATGGAAATCTGACCAAACACATTCAGATTATGTTGATCCTTTAGGATAATGATCCATGGGTCCTTTTTGATGTGTAAGAGTCAACCCCGCCTCAATCCGAGGCACGGTGTGACCACTATCACTCAAAGGGTCTCTCTTTTGTTTAAAATGGACACAATTTTAATTTAAAACAACAAATGACCTATGAAAATCTGACCAAAAACATTCGGACTGCCTTGATATTTTATAAGAACGATCCAAGGGTCCTCAGTGACATTTAAGAGTCAACCCCACCTCAATCCGAGGCACGGTGTGGCCGGTACCACTCAAAGGGCCTCTGTTTTGTTTAAAATGTACACAATTTTAAGTGAAAACAACAACTGACCTACGGAAATCCGACCAAACACATTAATATTGTTTTAATCCTTTAGGATAAATATCCAAGGTTACTTTTTGACGTGTATGAGTCAACCACGCCTCAATCCAAGGCACGGTGTGACCGCTATCACTCAAAGGGTCTCTCTTTTGTTTAAAATGGACACAATTTTAATTGAAAACAACAACTGACCTATGAAAATCTGACCAAATGCATTAGAATTGACTTTATATTTTATAATAACGATCCAAGGGTCCTTGGTGATGTGTATGAGTAAACCCCTCCTCAATCTGAGGCACGGTTTGGCCGGTACGACTCAAAGGGTCTCTATTTTATTTAAAATGTACACAATTTTAAGTGAAAACAACAACTGACCTACATAAATCCAACCAAACACATTCATATTGTATTTATCCTTTAGGAGAGTGATCCACGGGTACTTTGTGATGTTTAAGAGTCAACCCTGCCTCAATCTAAGGCACGGTGTGGCCGGTATCACTCAAAGGGTCTCTGTTTTGTTTAAAATGGACACAATTTTAAGTGAAAACAACAACTAACCTACGGAAATCCAACCAAAACCATTAGGATTGTGTTGATCCTTTATTATAATGATAAAAGGGTAATTTTTGACATGTATGAGTTATCCCCACATCAATCCAAGGCACGGTGTCACCGGTATCACTCAAAGGGTCTCTATTTTGTTTAAAATGGACACAATTTTAAGTGAAAACAATATCTGACCTACGGAAATCCGACCAAATGCATTCATATTGTGTTGATCCTTTAGGATAAAGATCCACGGGTCCTTTTTGACATGTAAGATTTGACCCCGACTCAATCCGAGTCACGGTGTGACCACTGTCACTCAAAGGGTCTCTCTTTTGTTTAAAATGCACACAATTTTAATTAAAAACAACAACTGACATATGAAAATCTGACCAAACGCATTCAGATTTCCTTGATCTTTTATAAAAACGATCCAAGGGTCCTTGGTGATGTTTAAGAGTCAACCCCGACTCAATAAAAGGCACGGTGTGGCCGGTACCACTCAAAGGGTCTCTATTTTGTTTAAAATGTACACAATTTTAAGTGAAAACTACAACTGACTTACAGAAATTAGACCAAACACATTCATATTGTTTTGATCCTTTAGTAGAATAATACAAGGGTCCTTTTTGACATTTACGAGTCATACCCGCCTCAATAAGAGGCACGGTGTGTCTGGTACCACTCAAAGAGTCTCTATTTTGTTTAAAATGTACACAATTTTAAGTGAAAACAACAAATGACCTACGGAAAACTGACCAAACACATCTGGATTGTATTTATCCTTTAGGAGAATGATACAAGGGTCCTTTGTGACGTTTATTAGTCATCCTTGCTTCAATCTGAGGCATGGTGTGGCCGGTATCACTCAAAGAGTCTCTCTTTGGTTTAAAATGGACACAATTTTAAGTGAAAACAACAACTGACCTACGGAAATCCGAACAAATGCATTAGGATTGTATTGATATTTTATAATAAAGATCCATGGGTACTTTTTTATGTTTATGACTCAACCCTTCCTCAATCCGAGGCACAGTGTGGCTGGTACCACTCAAAGGGTTTCTCTTTTGTTTAAAATGGACACAATTTTAAGTGAAAACAACAACTGAACTACGGAAATCTGACCAAACAAATTTTAATTGTGTTGATACTTTAGGAGAACGATCCAAGGGTCCTTTGTGACATTTAAGAGTCATCCCTTCCTCAATTAGAGGCACGGTGTGGCCGGGACCACTCAAAGGGTCTCTCTTTTGTTTAAAATGGACACAATTTTAAGTGAAAACAACAACTGACCTACGGAAATCTGACCAAAAATATTAGTATTATGTTTATACTTTTGGAGAATGATCCAAGGATCCTTTTTGACATGTAAGAGTCATCCCCGCCTCAATCTGAGGCATGGTGTGGCCGGCATCACTCAAAGGGTCTCTCTTTGGTTTAAAATGGACACAATTTTACGTGAAAACAAAAAATGACCTACAGAAATCCGACCAAACGCATTTTTATTGTGTTTATATTTTATAAGAACGATACATGGGTCCTTGGTGACGTGTAAGAGTCAACCTCGCCTCAATAAGAGGCACGGTGTGACCGGTATCACTCAAAGGGTCTCTATTTTGTTTAAAATGGACACAATTTTAAGTGAAAATAAAAACTGACCTACGAAAATATAACCAAACCCATTCAGATCATGTTTATCCTTTATGAGAATGATCCAAGGGTCCTTTTTGATGTGTAAGAGTCATCCCCGCCTCAATCTGAGGCATGGTGTGGCCGGTATCACTCAAAGGGTCTCTATTTTGTTTAAAATGTACACAATTTTAAGTGAAAACAACAACTGGCCTATGGAAATCTAACCAAACACATTAGGATTGTTTTGATACTTTAGGATAATGATCCATGGGTCCTTTGTGACGTGTACGAGTCAAACCCGACTCAATTCGAGGCACGGTGTGACCGCTATCACTCAAAGGGTCTTTCTTTTGTTTAAAATGGGCACAATTTTAATTGAAAACAACAATTGACCTATGAAAATCTGACCAAACGCATTCGGATTGACTTTATCTTTTATAAGAATGATCCAAGGGTCCTTGATGATGTTTAGAAGTCAACACTGTCTCAATCTGAGGCACGGTGTGGCCGGTACCACTCAAAGGGTCTCTATTCTGTTTAAAATGTACACAATTTTAAGTGAAAACAACAACTAACCTACGAAAATCTGACCAAACACATTTGGATTGTATTAATACTTTAGGAGAATGATCCAAGATTCATTTTTGACATGCACGAGTTATCCCCGCTTCAATCTGAGGCACATTGTGATCGGTAGAACTCAAAGAGTCTCTCTTTGGTTTAAAATAGACACAATTTTAAGTGAAAACAACAACTGACCTACGGAAATATGACCAAAAACATTTGTATTGTATTGATCTTTTATAATAATGATCCATGGGTCATTTTTGATGTGTAAGAGTGAACCCTGTATCAATATAAGGCACGGTGTGACCGGTACCACTCAAAGGGTCTCTTTTTTGTTTAAAATGGACACAATTTTAAGTGAAAACAACAACTGACCTACGTAAATCTGACCAAACACATTAAGATTGTGTTGATCCTTTAGGAGAACGATCCAAGGGTCATTTGTGACATGTACGATTCATCCCCACCTCAATATGAGGCATGGTGTGGCTGGTAGCACTCAAAGGGTCTCTCTTTGGTTTAAAATGGACACAATTTTAAGTGAAAACAACAACTGACCTACGGAAATCTGACCAAACACATTCGGATTGTGTTGATATTTTATAAGAATGGTCCATGGGTCCTTTGTGACATGTACAAGTCAACCCCACCAACCCCCTAGACCACCCCCACCCCCCTGGACACCAACCCGCCCCCTAGACACCCCCACCCCTCTGGACACCCCCACCCCTCTGGACACCCCCACCCCCTATAAAGCCCCCTGACACCTTGGACACCATCCCACCCCCTTGGAAAGCCCCCTCGGACACCCCCATCCCCCCGAACACCCCCTACCCCCCTTGGACAACCACCCCAAACCCTTGAACATCCCCCCAACCCCCTGAATTCTGAATTGAATTCTTTATGTACTTAATTAACTTATGAATTATGTGTTAATGGTGTACGAGTATACTTGTTGTATGGGTATACTTGGTCTAATTAGATTATGATTTATGTGTTAATTTTGTATGGGTATACTTGCTCTAATTAGCTTATTGAGATGCTGAATTTTTTTGCAGGTGTTCGGGTGTGCTACTGCAGATTTTTTCGTAGCAGCAGACATGACATTTATCCGCGCTTTTTTAGCGCTGATAAATGGAGCTTTTATCAAAGATAAAACATCGCTAATAAACTACACCTTTATCAACGCTAAAGAAGCACTGATAAAGGATCAATTTATCAGTGCTCTTTTAGCGCTGATAAAGTACCCCTTTATCAGCGCTCAGTAAGCACTGATAAAGGGTACCTCCCTTTATCGGTGCCAATCTTTACAACACTTTTTTAGCACTGATAAATCCCATTTTGAGCACTGATAACAGTAAAATAGTCATACAGACTCATTGGATTCCCACCAGGCCTACCATATATATAGAATGAATGCAAGAATAAAATAAATTTAAAAGAGGATCTACTATCATCTTTGAGCCTCATCACATCCTTGTATCTAATCCTACCTAAGCTATCCAACTCGATCATATAACTTTGAGCCTCTGCCTAACCTGAACTTGTGATCAGTAAATTCTGCTCGAGTATCGAAGTGTCATGGATTCCTGAGTAGGGTGTGAGTAAAACTTAGTAAGGAACCGCCAATGCAGTCCCATGCCTAATCGATAAATGTAGTGTATGGGTATGTGACTTACTCTGAATATAAATAAATAGTTTGAAAGCATAAATAAAGTAATTACCATTGATCCTTGGGTCCAAACATGACACCGGAGATTGAACCAAAATTGCTTTGGCCAGTACCAGAGTGTCTTGGAGCATGTCACACAACCATTCCAACCAATTTTAGGACCATGACTAATTATTATGAGGAATTCCTAGGTAATATAGTAGTATTAAGAAAAATTTTGATCTCCTAGGAGGTAATCCTATGCGATCCAATAGTCATCAGGCGTCATCACTGACCCCAATGAGGTAATCCCAAGCAACCCAATAATCATAAATCATCATCATTAGTACCTAAAAGGTAATCCCAAGTTATCCAATTATCATCAGGAATCATCATTGGTCCCTAGGTGTTAATTCTAGACAATCCAATAATCATTAGGTGTCATCACCAATTCTTAGGGGGGTGACCCTAGGCAATCCAATAACCATCAGGTGTCATCACTGATTCCTAGGTGTACGACCCTAAACAATCCAATAGTTATCAGTCATTATCATTGATTCTAGGAGGGATGTATCTAAGTAATCCAATAGTCATCGACCATCATCTATGATTCTTAGGGGGATGACCCTAGGCAATCCAATAGCCATCTGACATCATCGTTGGTTCTAACAGGATGACCTTTGGAAATATAATATCCATTATGCATCTTTTTTGATTCCTAGGGGGATGAACCTAGGAAATCCAATAATAATCATACTTCAATATGATCCCTAGGAGGTAATACCAGACATTTAATAGTCATCAAGCATAATTGTTGGATCTGATGAGCATATCCAAGGCATTTATAAGTATCTTAAAAGGGTCCAATATCTTCCTAAAACCATCTCACAAATCCAAGGTCAGCCTCTCAATTACACAAACTATCATCATCACAACCATATCATGACCACATCATCAATTAAAGTTCTAAAGTGACACCCACAATCATCACTACACATTTCCCATTCACACCCTATCTAGGGTTAACAACTCACTAGGTCACCCTCTATCATCTCTTAGGTCCCATAATTGTTGAGACACCCTTTATAGACCCTCTTATCCCAAAATCATCGCTTGAGTTAAAATCCATCACTCGGAGGGAATAACTTCCCTCGACATCATCAAAGTCTCATTGAGGCCTCATTTACCTCCTAGTAAAGTCTCACAAGGGAGATAACCTCAAGCCCATTCCCTTTGAAAGTCGCTCTAGGTTAGTCCCCACACCCAACTTATCCATCAATATCCTTAGAGTCTACCCACCTAGGTAATCACATCTTAGTGTGCGAGGAATGCTCTCCCCACACTCATCTCACTAGTATTAAGGCTTTAAGGAATCTCGAGTTTCCCACATGACCAACACCAGGTTCATTCATATTAATTCATCATCCACCTCTACTTGGAGGTCACTAAGGTCACCTATACTAAGGAACACCATGCCCACTTAAACTATTTAATTCTCACCCCTTATGGTCTATGTAATTTAGGTAATATAAGTGTAATTAAGGCCGCAACCATTGGATAATGAGGCATCCAGATAGTGCACAAGGGGCCCTTATGGCCCTTATAAATTTGTTTAGTTTATCTAGGCATCTAATTTTTTATAAAAAACTTACTTAAATTAAAAAGTCCATCCACCTTCAGTGGAGAGATACATATCACTTTCCAAAATATATAATGAATTCAAATACCATAGGGGTATAAATAAGGGACCACCTACCTCAAACTAGAGTTGTTTTCATTTAAGCATAACATGATAACTCTCACCCAAGCTCATACAAGTCCAACCAGTCCTCGTCCATCATCAAGAGACCCTATCTCAACCCATAACATCCAATAATTAATTATAAACATTTTTAATTAGTTATTCAAATCATTTTTAACAATTTATAAATAATTAAACCATTTAATTCAAGAAATAATGCCCAAAATATCACCAGACACCCTCATCATATCCAAACCATGACCAACCACATGCCAACACCCCATGACATGCTCTTGAAACATCCCCACTCGAAATCCATAATAATCAGAAAAGATTCAGTTATTAATTTTACCAAAACCCTATAATAATTCATACGATGAAAAATCTTCACTGAAACGATGAGAAATGACATGCATATATCATTCAAGGATGCCCTTTAGCTATATCATACAAAAGCCCCATCAATCTCATACAATTTCACTATGCACCGGTGAAATTTTCACTAATATCTATCCCAAAAATAAACCAAAGTCAAGGTCTAGAAAGGAGAAACAAGAAAAAAGACAAAATGGAAGATCTTACCTCATATCTCTATAAAAACACACCAGGAATTATCCCAATCAGAGGGGAACCAAGAGAGGGAAGGGGGGAGGAGGACCGACCAAAATGGTCTCCTCTTGTTGCATGAATCCCCCCCAAAACTCACAAGAACAAAAAGTAATATGATTTTCCATCACCTAAAAAACACCACCCAAAACTATTCACGATGTGAACTAGGTGGTTCATGGTGTGAAGCACTCCAGGCAGAAGAGGTATCCCTCTACCTCAACACATTCACAATGTGAACCCCAGGTTCACGATGTGAATAGATCAAGGTATGTGATACTCTCTTAGCTACCTCATTCATAGCCTAAAAGGCCAACATGAAGACATTTACTATGCGAAGACAGTTCAGCATGTGAATAGCTTGAGGTAGCTGACCCCCTTCACCTATGTACACATCATTCATAATGGGAATGACCCTTCACATTGTGAATGACCTACTACTATAAAATTTTAGCAGCCCGACCACCCGTCCACTACCCCGACGCTTTCCTAAACACCCAAAGTATCTACAAAGCCTAAAAAAACACCCAAAAACACTTTTTTGAGATGTACAAACACTTTGAATTTTTCTTTGAGTCCCAATTCCAAAGACGAACCTCTCACCAAATAAAAATTTAAATTCCTTCTAAAATTCTCACCTTGAAAAGGTATAGGGTTTTACAAGATCCCCACCATAGAACTTATCAACCCCAAGAAGCCTCAATAGTATTTCAACCAACACACCCGACCTATCTTGGTCATCAACTCATACCCCACTCATTGCGTTCTACTCCAGAATAACAATTGATCCTTCACTGTGCAAATCCAACCATATGGAACACTATTCATTAAAAATAGATTCATCACTTATTATTATTACCTAAACATCGATAAAACACTTACCCACACCCTTCTAATGTGAGACACTAAGGTTTCATTAATTGATTCATCTCCCAGCTTATGATACTCCCCACCATAAGTCTAAGCTTATCAAAGGCTGATTTCGATCCACAATGCTCTCCACCATCGAGATCGCTTACTGAAACACAATTCCAGTGATCCAATGATAAATTAGTATGGTTTATAACTCACTAGACCCAAACTTATGTAAAAACATTAGTCGGTCCACCTCTAGATGACTATTCCTAAAAATGCTCGGTTGCAGCCACCGATGCACTGTCATATTGCCTGATCTCAATGTCTTAACTCTCAAAGGCATCGCTGAGTCATCTAAAACACCCACACCAAATCCTAAAATTGAATCTTAGTGTAATTACCTAGATATATCACTAACCACTCACATCAACTGCCATGCTCTCACCATGAGCATTAACACATCATCTATCCAAATCACTCTTAGATCGCTTCAAATCCCATTTTGAGCTTGATGCCAACATTCAAACTCCAATCATTGCTGCATCAGAAACTTAATTATGGTATTCACCATGGAACCAAATAAATAATATACACATGTTCAATGACATCCCAAAAGTCACATCAATCACCCACTAGACGATCTTATCACACCCATGAACCTACCAACATGGGGTTGCACCTACACGACTCGTGGTCCATTTATTACCTCACATAATGATTGGACACTATCATATAGATCATACCTGAGTGACAACATGAAACATTAAACTCTATATATTCCCAACTTACCAAGAATATCATCCTCGACATTCGCTGAAATTCATCCATAACAAGGGTCGCACACTCAACCGACCAATAGTGCACTCCCCACCATATAACTTTCCTTATATCACTCCTCGAGCATAACCTCAATAGGTTCCAACATCGTGCACATGTAACTCCTCCCAATCCATGACCATTTAATCCCAGGTAACACCTGTCAATAGTCAAATCCCAGATCGACTGTTCCACCACACTCGATCCATTTCTGACGCCACCAATTCACATAACACAGCTCATGATCCCATGAGTTGCATCTCATCATATCTCAACTCACATGCCTAATCATTGGCCACACTCCACATGCATGTTAGTCACACCTATCCCGAATCATGCTCAGTACCCCTCTTCAAAATCAGACATTTAACCCATTATAGGGTTTATCGCACAATCGCCCACCAATCAATGTCATTTCAAAATCACCAGCATCCACCCACGCCCTCACCACACCCCTAAAAGCATATAAGGAAATAGCAATGTTAGGACATCTACTGGTCCTTCCCTCAATACTGAATATTGATACCCAAGCACTAGCACTCAAGGTGCTCGTCATGAAAATCCAAGTCATAATCATTCCCATAACATATACGACAACATCTTCTATGCATTGATCATGAGGAAAGGAACTTAACTATTCCCACCACATTCACAATATCTAAGGCATCACCATGCCCATGTCCCATATTCAGTAGCACATTTAATGCATCAATCTCAACCCAAAACATCTTCCCATGCTTTACATCTTTAAGGTATTTGCAAATTTGTGATAACCCCTCTCTCTTGGGTTACCCTTGTATACATCACAACTCATCTCATCTATAGTACCCCACTCACCTATATCACAAGACGCATCTCAAAACACTAGTCTCTCCAACCTAACCCATTGGTCATATCTCACAAAAACCATAGTGCTTGGGTAACACCTCTACACCATCTCCAACATCACACAGAAACTCACAACCAAACTACCCAATCTAGGGTTCCCATGTATATAAATCTCAAGAATCAAAAGCCAAATCGTCAGCCTACCAGGGCACTGATCCACACCAGACCTCTATATACGAGATTGCCTCCTCAAGAATCATGATCTCAAGTTAATCCTCATCAGGCCTCCATATACAGGAGATGCCCCCTCGAGGATCACATTTTCATTTAGGTACATATATCTAATGGAATCTCCCTGCCACGATCTGTGTCAAGTATACCATAGTCATATGGTTTGGTTAAGTAGAATACCATCAAGAAACTGTTGAGCGGAAAAAAAAAGGGAAGTGATGGCAAGAGGGGGGTGAATTGCCTTTTTAAAAAAAGATTAACAATTTAAAATCAAAGTTGAAATGCAGCGGAAAGTAAAGAGGCAAGACACAAGAAATTGTTAACGGAGTTCGGCCAAAACCCGACCTACGTCTCCGCTCCCAACTCAACCGTTGAGAGATTCCTACCGCTTGCTTTTCAATGGTTTTAGCAAGAAACCCACTAGGCTTTGAGGTAGCACTAGGACCTATTACAGCTTGCTTTTATTGGTTTAGCAAGAACCCACTAGCCTTTTTAACGGGTGAAGGCTAGCTCACCATGACACAAGCCTTTTAAAAGGAAAGGCTTGAAGAAACCTCTTCACACCTTAGTGGTGATGTGAAACCCAAAAGAAAGGGGGAAAAGAAAAGGTGTTGGGGTTTGTAGGCACAAACCCAAAATTAAAGCTCAAAATAAATAAAACAATAAAAACCGTATTGTTGAGAAGCCTTGGGCGCCAAAGGTTGAATGGAGTTGAAGACGTGCACTCCCAAGCTTCTATGGTGGTGCTCCTTGGATGTGGAATTGGATTGGAGCAGTTGTGGTTCCCTTGGAGCAATCCGCCGGAGGTTTGCCAAATGAGGAGAATTGTGTTCGTTGGCTTCACAATGCTTAATTATGGTCCGACAATTGTTCCGGGGCTTCAAGGTCCTTTATTTATAGAGGGGGAACCCTCATATGGCCGTTGGAGGCCTTTGGAGCCGTTGGAAAGGCTTTCGGAGCCGTTGGGAGGCAAGTGGAGCAGCCTGGTCAAAGCCCCAACGGCTAGTTTGACTGGGCTACCGGATGGCCGGTACAGGGCCACCGGCTGGCCGGTGCCTTGGCAGAGAAGAAGAGTCTTGGTCCAGGCTCCACCGGCTGACCGGTGGAGGAGCCACCAGCTGGCCGGTGGCAAGACAGTAGCAAACACTATTTGGGCTGGATGCCACCGGCTGGCCGGTGGTCAAGCCACCGGCTGACCGGTGGAGCCTGGCAGTGGGCAATGCCTCTGCCAGGTCCACCGGCGGGCCGGTGCTATCACACCGGTTGGCCGGTGGACTGAATTTCAGTCCACTTCTTGTCCATTCTTGGGCCATTCCTTTGGCAATCTTTTTCCTATCATCCACAACACTCAAAAACAAGGTTAGACAAATAATAAGGTGATTGTGATCATGAAAATCAAACAACGAGGGGAACGAGAGGTACAACAATCTCCCCCTATTTTGATGATCACAATCACCAAAACAATTAATGTAAAAAAAAACTGAAATTGAAAGGAAATGCTTAACACGATGAAAAGGATTCTCCCCCAATCAATCAAGAGATTTCTCCCCCTTTGTGATTATCAAAATAGAATGGGGCATAAAACTTGATTGAGGGAAAACTTTGAAAAACAAGATAGAGATTTTTAAACCAAATGAAATTTGAAATTTGAATTGAAAGTTTTGAATCAAAAATAGAATAACAGTTTGAATTGAAAGTTTTGAATCAAAATTGAAAGTTTTGAATGAAAATTGAATAGAGAATTTTGAATTGAAAAATTTGAAACCAAGAGTTGAAATTGAAAGTTTGAATAGAAAGTTTTGACAAAAACAAAGCTAACTCCCCCTAAATAAAAACAACAAATCACCGGGGAGAGAGATTTTGAAAAGAGACAAATTTTGGCCCGGTGAGACTCGCAAGAAGGGATTTTTCAATCCAAACTTGTCTCATAGCGGGTCTTCTCCTATAGAATTCGTCCGAAAAGAAAATAGACTTGGGTTGGCCATACCGGGCGTTTTTACAATTACATTCATAAATAAGGTGCCCGGGTTTTTTACAATAGTTGCAAAATTTAAAACTAGAGCTCCCCCTTACAAAAACAGTGGGTGCATGGGAGGAGGAGGCTTGGTTGGTATAGCCAAGCCCTTGGGTGGTTCGGGAAACGCGTTGGGAACCAAGTAAATTGTTCAAATTTTGTTCCCCTTGGGTGAACTTAGCTAGGGTCTCCCTTAGGTCTTTGATGGTTGATTCCATAGAATCAACATTTGGGAAATTTTGGATTTTAAGGGTGAGTTCCTCCTTCTCTTTGAGAAGTTGGTCTTTTTCGGAGGAAAGTTTTTTGAAAGACTTTTTTAAAGCAACAAATTTTGACGATAAAGTATGAAAACCTTTTTCTAGTTGGTCTCTAGCATGTGAGAGTTCTTCATAAGATAAATGATTAAAAGAATTAGAAGAACTAGAGGAGGAAGAAGAGGAAGAGGATGATGGTACCTCATGTTTTGCCATTAGGCATTTTGTACCTTGGTCGCTTGAGGAGGAGGAGGAGGAGGATGATGAGGTGTCACTCCATGTCGCCTTGAGGACCTTCTTCTTTCCTTTTTCCTTTTGCATGGCCCGTTTCTTGTTGAGTGGGCAATTGGGCTTGTAATGGCCCTTTTCGCCGCACCCGTAGCATTTTACCTTGGGTTCGGATCTTGCGGTGGGTTCTTGCTTTTGATGCTTGCGGGATTTCTTCTTCTTGTGCTTCTTCATAAACTTGTACATTTGGCGGGCGAGATTCTCCATTTCCGAGTCGCCGCTTGAAGATGAAGTAGATGAGGAAGATGATGATGAGGAGGAGCTTACTTATTTTTGTACCTTGAGGGCGATGTTCTTTGGAGTTTTGATTGGTGTGCCCTCCTTTTGAGCTTGCCTCCTCATCGTGATCTCGTACGTCATTAGGGATCCGATGAGCTCTTCGACCGGCATGTTCTTTACATCCTTAGCTTCTTGGATTGCCGTCACTTTAGGTGCCCATGAGCTCGGAAGGACCCATAGGATCTTCTTGACCATTGTTTCTGCAGAAATATTATCTCCAAGAGATTTTCTACCATTGCACACGTCAGTAAAGCGAGTAAACATTTCAGAAATTGATTCATTTGGGTGCATGGAAAAGCTTTCAAAATCTTGTCTATACATGTCTAACCGAGTATCCTTAACTTTGTTAGTGCCCTCATGGGTCACTTCTAAAAGTTTCCAAATTTCATGTGAGGAGGTGCAAGTAGACACTCGATTGAACTCATTTCTATCTAAGCCGCAATGGAGAGCGTTCATGACTTTTCCATCAAGCTCAAAGTTTCTAATATCGGCGGGGGTCCATTTGGAATCGTCGGGGTAAGACAAAGAATAACCTTGCATGACAATTTTGTAAATAGGATATCCTATCCTTCTTAAAAAAGTGGTCATGTGGGTTTTCCAATAATTATAGTCGGTCCCATCAAAAAATGGAGCCCGACCCAATGAGTAGCCCTCGGGGGCGAAAGAGGTAGATGCCATCACAATGGATCTTTAAATTTGAAACCGTTTAAGGTATTACTCAAATTATCCCTCTGATACCAATTGTTGAGCGGAAAAAAAAAGGGAAGTGATGGCAAGAGGGGGGTGAATTGCCTTTTTAAAAAAAGATTAACAATTTAAAATCAAAGTTGAAATGCAGCGGAAAGTAAAGAGGCAAGACACAAGAAATTGTTAACGGAGTTCGGCCAAAACCCGACCTACGTCTCCGCTCCCAACTCAACCGTTGAGAGATTCCTACCGCTTGCTTTTCAATGGTTTTAGCAAGAAACCCACTAGGCTTTGAGGTAGCACTAGGACCTATTACAGCTTGCTTTTATTGGTTTAGCAAGAACCCACTAGCCTTTTTAACGGGTGAAGGCTAGCTCACCGTGACACAAGCCTTTTAAAAGGAAAGGCTTGAAGAAACCTCTTCACACCTTAGTGGTGATGTGAAACCCAAAAGAAAGGGGGAAGAGAAAAGGTGTTGGGGTTTGTAGGCACAAACCCAAAATTAAAGCTCAAAATAAATAAAACAATAAAAACCGTATTGTTGAGAAGCCTTGGGCGCCAAAGGCTGAATGGAGTTGAAGACGTGCACTCCCAAGCTTCTATGGTGGTGCTCCTTGGATGTGGAATTGGATTGGAGGAGTTGTGGTTCCCTTGGAGCAATCCGCCGGAGGTTTGCCAAATGAGGATAATTGTGTTCGTTGGCTTCACAATGCTTAATTATGGTCCGACAATTGTTCCGGGGCTTCAAGGTCCTTTATTTATAGAGGGGGAACCCTCATATGGCCGTTGGAGGCCTTTGGAGCCGTTGGAAAGGCTTTCGGAGCCGTTGGGAGGCAAGTGGAGCAGCCTGGTCAAAGCCCCAACGGCTAGTTTGACTGGGCTACCGGCTGGCCGGTACAGGGCCACCGGCTGGCCGGTGCCTTGGCAGAGAAGAAGAGTCTTGGTCCAGGCTCCACCGGCTGACCGGTGGAGGAGCCACCGGCTGGCCGGTGGCAAGACAGTAGCAAACACTATTTGGGCTGGATGCCACCGGCTGGCCGGTGGTCAAGCCACCGGCTGACCGGTGGAGCCTGGCAGTGGGCAATGCCTCTGCCAGGTCCACCGGCTGGCCGGTGCTATCACACCGGTTGGCCGGTGGACTGAATTTCAGTCCACTTCTTGTCCATTCTTGGGCCATTCCTTTGGCAATCTTTTTCCTATCATCCACAACACTCAAAAACAAGGTTAGACAAATAATAAGGTGATTGTGATCATGAAAATCAAACAACGAGGGGAACAAGAGGTACAACAATCTCCCCCTATTTTGATGATCACAATCACCAAAACAATTAATGTAAAAAAAAACTGAAATTGAAAGGAAATGCTTAACACGATGAAAAGGATTCTCCCCCAATCAATCAAGAGATTTCTCCCCCTTTGTGATTATCAAAATAGAATGGGGCATAAAACTTGATTGAGGGAAAACTTTGAAAAACAAGATAGAGATTTTTAAACCAAATGAAATTTGAAATTTGAATTGAAATTTTTGAATCAAAAATAGAATAACAGTTTGAATTGAAAGTTTTGAATCAAAATTGAAAGTTTTGAATGAAAATTGAATAGAGAATTTTGAATTGAAAAATTTGAAACCAAGAGTTGAAATTGAAAGTTTGAATAGAAAGTTTTGACAAAAACAAAGCTAACTCCCCCTAAATAAAAACAACAAATCACCGGGGAGAGGGATTTTGAAAAGATACAAATTTTGGCCCGGTGAGACTCGCAAGAAGGGATTTTTCAATCCAAACTTGTCTCATAGCGGGTCTTCTCCTATAGAATTCGTCCGAAAAGAAAATAGACTTGGGTTGGCCATACCGGGCGTTTTTACAATTACATTCATAAATAAGGTGCCCGGGTTTTTTACAATAGTTGCAAAATTTAAAACTAGAGCTCCCCCTTACAAAAACAGTGGGTGCATGGGAGGAGGAGGCTTGGTTGGTATAGCCAAGCCCTTGGGTGGTTCGGGAAGCGCGTTGGGAACCAAGTAAATTGTTCAAATTTTGTTCCCCTTGGGTGAACTTAGCTAGGGTCTCCCTTAGGTCTTTGATGGTTGATTCCATAGAATCAACATTTGGGAAATTTTGGATTTTAAGGGTGAGTTCCTCCTTCTCTTTGAGAAGTTGGTCTTTTTCGGAGGAAAGTTTTTTGAAAGACTTTTTTAAAGCAACAAATTTTGACGATAAAGTATGAAAACCTTTTTCTAGTTGGTCTCTAGCATGTGAGAGTTCTTCATAAGATAGATGATTAAAAGAATTAGAAGAACTAGAGGAGGAAGAAGAGGAAGAGGATGATGGTACCTCATGTTTTGCCATTAGGCATTTTGTACCTTGGTCGCTTGAGGAGGAGGAGGAGGAGGATGATGAGGTGTCACTCCATGTCGCCTTGAGGACCTTCTTCTTTCCTTTTTCCTTTTGCGTGGCCCGTTTCTTGTTGAGTGGGCAATTGGGCTTGTAATGGCCCTTTTCGCCGCACCCGTAGCATTTTACCTTGGGTTCGGATCTTGCGGTGGGTTCTTGCTTTCGATGCTTGCGGGATTTCTTCTTCTTGTGCTTCTTCATAAACTTGTGCATTTGGCGGGTGAGATTCTCCATTTCCGAGTCGCCGCTTGAAGATGAAGTAGATGAGGAAGATTATGATGAGGAGGAGCTTACTTGTTTTTATACCTTGAGGGCGATGTTCTTTGGAGTTTTGATTGGTGTGCCCTCCTTTTGAGCTTGCCTCCTCATCGTGATCTCGTACGTCATTAGGGATCCGATGAGCTCTTCGACCGGCATGTTCTTTACATCCTTAGCTTCTTGGATTGCCGTCACTTTAGGTGCCCATGAGCTCGGAAGGACTCATAGGATCTTCTTGACCATTGTTTCTGCAAAAATATTATCTCCAAGAGATTTTCTACCATTGCACACGTCAGTAAAGCGAGTAAACATTTCAGAAATTGATTCATTTGGGTGCATGGAAAAGCTTTCAAAATCTTGTCTATACATGTCTAACCGAGTATCCTTAACTTTTTTAGTGCCCTCATGGGTCACTTCTAAAAGTTTCCAAATTTCATGTGAGGAGGTGCAAGTAGACACTCGATTGAACTCATTTCTATCTAAGCCGCAATGGAGAGCGTTCATGGCTTTGCCATCAAGCTCAAAGTTTCTAATATCGGCGGGGGTCCATTTGGATTCGTCGGGGGAAGACAAAGAATAACCTTGCATGACAATTTTGTAAATAGGATATCCTATGCTTCTTAAAAAAGTGGTCATGTGGGTTTTCCAATAATTATAGTCGGTCCCATCAAAAAATGGAGCCCGACCCAATGAGTAGCCCTCGGGGGCGAAAGAGGTAGATGCCATCACAATGGATCTTTAAATTTGAAACCGTTTAAGGTATTACTCAAATTATCCCTCTGATACCAATTGTTGAGCGGAAAAAAAAGGGAAGTGATGGCAAGAGGGGGGTGAATTGCCTTTTTAAAAAAAGATTAACAATTTAAAATCAAAGTTGAAATGCAGCGGAAAGTAAAGAGGCAAGACACAAGAAATTGTTAACGGAGTTCGGCCAAAACCCGACCTACGTCTCCGCTCCCAACTCAACCGTTGAGAGATTCCTACCGCTTGCTTTTCAATGGTTTTAGCAAGAAACCCACTAGGCTTTGAGGTAGCACTAGGACCTATTACAGCTTGCTTTTATTGGTTTAGCAAGAACCCACTAGCCTTTTTAACGGGTGAAGGCTAGCTCACCGTGACACAAGCCTTTTAAAAGGAAAGGCTTGAAGAAACCTCTTCACACCTTAGTGGTGATGTGAAACCCAAAAGAAAGGGGGAAGAGAAAAGGTGTTGGGGTTTGTAGGCACAAACCCAAAATTAAAGCTCAAAATAAATAAAACAATAAAAACCGTATTGTTGAGAAGCCTTGGGCGCCAAAGGTTGAATGGAGTTGAAGACGTGCACTCCCAAGCTTCTATGGTGGTGCTCCTTGGATGTGGAATTGGATTGGAGCAGTTGTGGTTCCCTTGGAGCAATCCGCCGGAGGTTTGCCAAATGAGGAGAATTGTGTTCGTTGGCTTCACAATGCTTAATTATGGTCCGACAATTGTTCCGGGGCTTCAAGGTCCTTTATTTATAGAGGGGGAACCCTCATATGGTCGTTGGAGGCCTTTGGAGCCGTTGGAAAGGCTTTCGGAGCCGTTGGGAGGCAAGTGGAGCAGCCTGGTCAAAGCCCCAACGGCTAGTTTGACTGGGCTACCGGCTGGCCGGTACAGGGCCACCGGCTGGCCGGTGCCTTGGCAGAGAAGAAGAGTCTTGGTCCAGGCTCCACCGGCTGACCGGTGGAGGAGCCACCGGCTGGCCGGTGGCAAGACAGTAGCAAACACTATTTAGGCTGGATGCCACCGGCTGGCCGGTGGTCAAGCCACCGGCTGACCGGTGGAGCCTGGCAGTGGGCAATGCCTCTGCCAGGTCCACCGGCTGGCCGGTGCTATCACACCGGTTGGCCGGTGGACTGAATTTCAGTCCACTTCTTGTCCATTCTTGGGCCATTCCTTTGGCAATCTTTTGCCTATCATCCACAACACTCAAAAACAAGGTTAGACAAATAATAAGGTGATTGTGATCATGAAAATCAAACAACGAGGGGAACGAGAGGTACAACAGAAACTGTATGGGAAAACACCATATAGGTTATTATTGACACTTAACCAGACTTATTTTCTTTTCAGTTCAAGTATTAAAACCACCCTCAATCCGCCAAGTTATATTGGGAAACACCATATAATTTGTCACTAAAACATTAAACAACTGAACCCTCTATCATTAGTGATATCAATCACACAAAGGTGTGTGAATTTCATGTAAACCCTACATGCCAAATATGATGCATGTACACAACCTCTTTCCATCGGGCTAAGAGCAAAAAACCCATAAATCATGAATCATAAATCCAAAAACTCAAGTGTGTCGTGCTATATAAAAGCATACAATCAAACAATCAAAAACCAAGAATAACAAATCCCATATCCCTCATAACCTGAACTTCCTATTGGAAAAGGTGTTTGTGATGCACCGGTCCGATATTCATCACAATCTCCATTACATTCCTATATCACCAATCTACCATCTCCCCAAATAGTAAGACAAAACAAAACTCAGATACACTATGATATTAGTCAAATAAATGATCTTATATCACTTTGTAACATTCTCTGCCGGTCCGCAACCACTTAACGGTGCTTGAACCAGTGGAGTCGCTACTGGGACCTCAGACGTGACTCCTCATATGCCAAAGATTGTCAACTAGCAATGGGGGTCTAAGGTAGTACTGTGGGGGAAACTATACCCCCATATCAAAGTGTGTAATAACAGATACAAATAATTAAACAACATCTATAATAAATAAACATCCATTAGAGCACACATAATCAATAACAGGAATCAATAACAAATTAAATGCAACAAGCAAGCATTCATACAACCTCACTGGCCACCCCTCAAGCTGACCACATATATAGAATTAATACGAGAATAAAGTAAATGTATAAGAGGCCCTACTACCTTCTTAGAGCTCCGCCACATCCCTATCTCTAATCCCACTTGATCATGAAACTTTGAGCCACTGGCTAACCTGAACCTGTGGTCGGTGAAGTCTGCTCGGGTATTTAAGTGTCATGGGCGTCCAAACAGGATGTGAGTATAACTCAGTAGGACACTAATGTGGTCTGTGTTTACACACTTTTCCACATTTGTTTTGATGGAATCATTGAGTTTTTTATTTGAATATGAGTTTTAATTGGGTAATGTCATGACATTTGATGATTTTGTATTAAATTATACATTTTTTGAAAATCATCTCAGAAGTATGTTTCTTTGGTGCCAAGTTGATAAACGTTCTATTATTAAATTTATAAATTCATATTGGAACATACATTTTGAATTTGGATGAAATTTCATTGAATATCTTTTTATATAAATTTTAAACACCCATTTTAAATTGTTTTGGATACCAGAATAAAGTAAATGTATAAGAGGCCCTACTACCATCAATGTTGCCTACTACTAGCAGCCCCTGAAATTTGCAACCATTGGAGACAGCCCCTTGTTACCGTCAAGGTCACCCGCTACCACTACCGCGCTTCCCTGCTGCTACTGCCACCATATTCCGCTACCGCCAGTTTGCGATTCTGCCACCGCTCCCTCGAATCTGAAGAACCACCGACGAACCCAACTTCACTTGAAATCACCACCGAGGGAAGACCGATGTCATGGTCTAATTTAGGCGTTCATCAAAATCAACTGGAGACTCCACCTGAAATGAAGATGCATTTGATCTTGAATCTGCAGCTTGAATAAGAATTCCAATTCACTGAAGAAGTGGAATACACGGATGAATTCCACTTGAGGAATACTGGACACTGCCCAAGGATTCTCCACTGGATGAACTTCACCGAAAATAGAGACGCGCGATTGATTCTGAGCTCGATCTGTGAAAGAAGCTGAAGCCGCGTGAGTCTGAGATTGAAGATATCCAAGCTTGAAGATGACCTAGCCGAGCCAAGCCTTTCCAATCTCGAAGAAGGAAGCCGATGCCAGGTCCTTCGGAGGAAGATGTCCGAGCCATGCCTATGCCGCCACTTGCTGAATACCTATGTAAGGGCGATCACCAGTTGCGTAAGGGTCAGCAGGCCGTGTAAAGGCAGAATCAGTGAACCTACGTAAGGGTACATTGCAATCGCATAAGGGTACTTCATCTCTGTTTAAGGCTAACACTGCCACTTAATTTCATTTAGTGGCCTCAAAATCGGAAATGGGAAATTAATTTTTCAAATCTGAAAAGGCCATCTCAAGTCAACTCTGTATTCTTTTTTGTCAGTTTGGGTAAATCAGGGAAAGAAGATTTGAGCATTCCCTTATCGGTTAATCATGACCCTTGAGCTTGCAATGTCGCGATCATCTGTGATTTGAATTGTGGTCGCTGCATGATATGAAATTTTGAGTAGTGAATTCTGTTAGAGGAGTTTGTGCTTGTTTCACTAATTGGGGAGGAAAATACACAGTAAAAGTGTCATGTGGAGGCTGATGAAGAAATCTGGGAGCCGTGACTGTGAGATTCTAAGGGGAGCATTGGTGCGTGCACTATTTTTTAAGGATAGTGAAGAACATCTAGAAAAAAAGGAGAGAATAAGGTGAGAGAATAAACAACAAGCGAAGGGTTAGGAGCAAGGAGACAATCATTGGAGATTTAGAGGAAGTTTGAAGCTCTCTTACTGAGAACTTATATTCTCTTTGTTTCCTCATTTCCCTCATTTTCAATGCATGTTTTGAATTTATTGAAATATTTTGATAATACAAGCATGGTCGTTGGCTAAAATGAGATAGAGGAATGAGGTTGTGATGGTCTGTATTTTAATTTCATTCAAGTGTATTGTATTACTAGAAACTACCCTCATTCTCATTCTTCAAGTATTAGTTATCCTTCAATTATCAGGAATGAGTGAAAACTGTCTTTGGTTTCACTTCTTCTAATACTTTTCATGTGAAGATCCATATGAAAAGAGGATGGTTCATCTGAGGGTAGCACATTAGGATCGAATGAGATGTTGATTTTGATGTAAAACTAGTATCATCATTGTGTGGATTAGTGGATGCTGCAGTTAAGAGACTGTAGGATCTAATCACCAATATGTTGGACATTCGAGAGAATTGTCAGGCTTATTTTCACCGGATCCAACAATATTTACGCATGAATGAAGACAGAAAATGAAATCTAAAAAAAATAACAACAAAATAAGAACCATCCAATCAAATTTTCCAGATTTACTTCTGGATTATTTCTTGTTACTTGTGTTTGTTCTCTTTCTTGTGTGGTTGCTTGCTTAGCCTTGGTTGTTGTCTCTTACACTAGTAGAAAAATGGGTTTTAACGTCAGCAGTTTAACGTCGATTCTTAGAGACCGACGTTCAAAGTCAGTTTTTGGTGTCAGTTATTCAAATAAACGACATTAAAAATGAAATATAAGTTGTAGATAATGTCTCAATCTTTGATTTGACAGGTCGTGTAGCAAAAAAAGACTTATGGATCAAAAGTTATGGACGTTAGAAGTTGAACATTATAAGACTTAATTTTTAACGTCGTTTTTTTCCAATAACCGATGTTAAAATACCCTTTTTGGCGTCTGTTTTTCAAATAAACGACATTAAAAATAAAAAAAAAGTTTTAGATAATTTCTTAATCTTTGATTTGATAGGTCGTGGAGAAAAAAAGGAGTTACAAATCAAAAGTTATGGACGTCGGAAGTGGAACATTATAAGACATGATTTTTAACGTCGGGTTTTTTCAATAACTAATGTTAGAAGTCAGTTTTTGGTGTTAGTTATTCAAATATCTGACATTAAAAATAAAATAAAAGTTGTAGATAATTTCTCAAGCTTTGATGTGACAGGTCGTGAAGCAAAAATGGACTTACAGGTCAAAAGTTATAGACGTCGGAAGTTAAAGATTATAAGACTTGATTTTTAACGTCGGTTTTTTTCAATAACCAACGTTAAAAGTCCCTTTTTGGCATCGTTTTTTCAAATAATTGACATTAAAAATAAAAAAAAAGTTTTAGATAATTTATCAAGCTTCGATCTTATAGGTCGTGGAGAAAAAATGGACTTACGGATCAAAAGTTACGGATGTCAGAAGTTGAACATTATAAAACTTGATTTTTAACGTTAGTTTTTTTCAATAAACGACATTAAAAGTCACTTTTTGGCATTTTTTTTCAAATAACCATCATTATAAATCAAAAAAAAGTTGTATATAATTTCTCAATCTTCTATTTGATAGGTCGTGGAGAAAAAACTGACTTGCGGATGAAAGGTTATGGACATCCGAAGTTGAACATTAGAAGACTTGATTTTTAACGTTGGTTTTTTTCAATAACCGGCATTAAAAGTCCCTTTTTGGCGTCGATTTTCCTAATAACCGATGTTAAAAGTCACTTTTTGGCTTCAGTTTTTTAGTAACCGACGTTATAACCCCAACATGAGAATATTTTTAACATCGTTTGTAAAATTAATCGACGTTAAAAGTAATGTTCCAAATACGCGGGTTTGATATTTCAATTTTTTCACAACGCGCATTTCTATTTTCAAAATCCAGCCTAAATTTTAATGCATCACCACCAATAATATTTTCATTTAAAATATATAGAACCTCATCCTCTTTCTTTAAACATTTTTAATATCTTCGATTCAATCAATATTTCAACAATTCTTCGATCGACAATTTGTACATGGTATTTCTTTTCACCATTTAATTTCATTATTATAGTTTTCCTTATCGCTAAATATGATGATATTTTTATTATAATGATGAAATATTATTCCGATCAAGACACAAAGATGAAACTTCCACATGAGATTCATTAGTTGTGGTGCAAAATTCTTTATCATTCACCATTTTCATTACCTCATGAGTTCTTCCTTAAAATGAAGTGAAATAACAACAAATATGATATCGATTCGAATGAAACCAATAAAAGAATTAAAATTAGCTTGAATCTTTATGTATTTTAATATTAGTGTTCATTTGGTGTATAGTTTTTGGTTCTTGTTTCTCATGTTTTCTTTGAATCAATTTTTATCTATCGAAACTTAAAGAGCTACAACTCACAACGACCATAACTTTTGATCCACAAGTCCGTTTTAGCTCCATAAGCAGTCAAATCAAAGCCTGAGAAATAATATATATTACAATATTAATATTTTCAATGTTTTAATGTCGTTATTTTACCAAAACCAATGTGGAAAATATTTTTTTTAAACGTACTTTTCACGTCGGTTTTTATCCAAACCCGACGATAAAACTCATGTAGAAGCCGAATTTTGACGTCGGTTTTCTAAAAAATCGACGACAAAGACTATTGGGCCCTAACTTTTGGCATTGGTTTATATGAAAACTGACGCTGAAGATTTTCTGAGCCTGAATTTTGGCATCAGTTTATATGAAAATTGACGTCGAAGACCCACAAGGGCTGATTTTTTATGTCGGTTTATAAAAATCGATGGTGAAGCTTATATTTTTTAAATTGCCTTTATTGACATCAGTTAAAAACTGACGTCAAATTAAAAAAAACGACATGGAAATACATTTTTCCACTAGTGTTACCACCTCCATTCCTTTCATCGCTTTACTTCTTCTTCTTTTCCTTCTCTTTCATGTTAATTTTTTTTAGAGTCGTTTTTCTATCTACTTGGACACACACGCCTTTGGAAGACCTTCCCTATAGATTGAACCCTATTCACCAAAACACTGGTTTTTAATAGGGTTTATCAATAATTAATTTTCCTCAAACCTAGTAAACGACCTAGAGACCTAGTCAAATTTTGACACCGTTGTCGGGGAGGACATATGCGACTAAGTAACAAAAACACATACAAAAAAAACACACACACAAAAACACAAAAAAATTGTAAGCAATTAATAAAAAAATTGTTGAAAAGGGTTGTGAATTCAAACTAGTTAACCATATAAAAACATAGAGAGCTCCATACATGAAATCAATAAACATATGGGTGCTGCAAAACTCAAGAAGAAACTTGAAATATAAGATCTTCAAGAAAATCAGAATAATCAATGAAATGAAATTTTCAACTAAGCTCAAAATGTTAATCCACCACAACATGGGAATGAACTAATTGATAAAGTCAGACTTAGAGAGTTTCAGGTGCCTAAAGTGTCAAACAACCCATCATGCATTAGGAAAACTCTTAGGTATTGAAACTATGAGATTAATAAATAACACTTTTCCAAGCTTCCAACATTCGATAGAACACCCAACGAAGACTTGTTGGACTTCATTAGTGACTTCTATGGTATAATGCAACAACTTACACTAAGGGGATTGAGTGAAGAGGAGTTAAAGCTATGAGTATTCCCATTTTTCTTAAAAGGAAATGTAAAAATTTGGTTCCAATAAATGGATAAAGAAATCTTTTATTCATAGGACCAATTGTACAATGTTTTTTTCATGAAATTTTACCCTAGGATTATGACTTATGATTTTAGACATAAAATCACTGGATTTTTACAAGATGAGGGCGAATTATTCCATGAAGCATGAGATAGATTCAAGGGGCTACTTAGACAGTGCCCCAACCACAAGTGTAAACCTTAATTTCTCATGGATACATTCTACCACAGTCTCACACCATACCATCAAACACTGATTGATCAGTCCCCTAGAGGGGATTTCTCTGATAAAACTACTGATGAAAAGAAAAAAATTTCAACACTCTAGAAAAAAATTCATCACACAAGTGATCAAGAAGAATAACCATTTTTAGGAAGGAAACCACATGTTCTCCCCAATATGAAGTTCAATCTAATATATTTCACACTAAAAATACTCAAAACACACTTAGGGAGAAATGTCACCACTGTGGCATGTTTAGACACTCACAATCTTGTTTTACCAATTTCTATATGCCCGTATGAGCTCCAAAAAATGCAAATTTTTCTAGGTATGACTCTAGGATGCAACCAAGGGATGGCCCATTCTCAAATAATTACAACCTAGTCTAATGTAACCATCCATGTCACACCCCAACCCGATACTATAATTTTTATTTATTTTTGAGTCCCTATTCATTTCATTTTCCTTTTGGGAAATTTTTCTTAGAAACTGGGGATTTTTGGGCATGAATAGCATGTCACATAGTTAAGGAACATGATTTTCCAAACCACACGACAACCGTGCAACAACTACTATAAGTTGATAGAGCCAACCACATGGTCGGAACACAGCTTTCCAAACCGTGTGACCTGCTCGTGCGAGGTGCTCTAGAATCCTAGTGGAGGAAACACAATTAGCATATGGTTTTTCAAACTGTACAAACTAACTGTGCACCGCGTCCATTTTTTTTTAAAATAATAAAATATAAGTACCTTTTCCCTTAGGGAATTAAAACCCCTATGGGGGTTTCTTTCTCCCCTCCCCACTCTCTCGCTCGATGCTTAGGAGGGGCTCCCTCATGCATGACCTCCTCCTCCTCATCTCTCTTCGATTGGCTGATTTCCTTCCTGATTTTTGGTACGACCATCTCTAGTTAGCTTCTCCTCTTATCCTCCTCATTTTCTCCTTTTCTTTTGGCTTCTTATCCCCCCTTACAGTGTGCGTAAACAAGGGTGAACCATAACCTGATTTTGGTATTGTTTTGGTTGATTCTCAGTCCCTAGGGTTTGTAAGGGTTGATTTGAGGCCCGTTCTTACAGTGTTCATCAAAGGTAAAAAATCACAAACCTTATGAGACTCGATTCCATCTTTTTGAGGTAGGTTACCCTATTTTTCGAACCTTTAAAATAGAAACTATGATTGCTTACTTGTTTTATTGGGTGATTTCATTTTATTATAAAGTAAATATGTTATAGAAAATGGTGGCGATTCTTGGAAATGGATCCTCTCATGTTTTTTAGGTCTTCTATAAACTTCTGAAATAGGCTTCCCTTGCTAAATCATGTTTTCAACCTTATTTTGGAATGTAGAGCATCCTAAATGTTTGATTAATTTTCCAAATGATCTCTACCATGTAAAATGGAAAATCCCAAAAGGTGTTTTGGTCTTTCAATTGGGTTTTCATAAAATCCTCATGGAATGGTTAGGTTTTCTAGGAATCCTTGAGGGGATTTTCAATATTTTGGCTTATTGAATGCGACTTACACACACACACACACACAATACATAATACATACATACATAAACTACTACAAATATGGCCTTTATCAGCGCTAGAAAAGGGTATTAACAGCGCTAAAAAGCGCTGTTAATCGAGGTGAAGATGGGGGGGGGGTCCCTATTACCAGTGCTCAGAAAAGCGCTAATAAAAGGAGTCTTTTATCAGTGCTAAAAAAAAGAACTGATAAAAAGTTCTTTTATCAGCACATTTTTTTAGTGTTGATAAAAGTCAAAAAATAAAAATAAAAAAAGTTAAAAAGAATATATAATGCAGGGGGAGCTTTTAATAGCGCTTGAAGCCCCCTATCAGCATTAGGCGGACCCCCCTCCCACTCTTCCGCACACTTCCCTTGCCCACACATCCCCCACATGCCCGCACGCCCCTCCCTGCTTCCACTCGAACTCGAACCCGAGACCTCCCCCCTTGAGCGCCTGCACCTTTACCACTAATCTATTTAGTTTTTTTCTCTATTTAATGATATATCTATTTATTTATATATATATAGTTATATTTATTCATATATTAATATAGATTCATAGTAATATAAATATATTTAGTTATATTAATATATATATATATATAGTGATATTTATTCGTATATTAATATAGATTCATATTAATATAAATATATTTAGTTATATTAATACATATATATTTATTCATATATTAGTATATATATATTTATTCGTATATTAATTTATATTTATATTTATTCATATATATATTTTTAGTTATAGTTTTTCATCCGTATATTTATTTGTATATTAACATATATTTATAAGATTAGTTTTAAATACATTTATAAAATATGTTTTTTATGCGTGTTTATAAATAAATAAATAAATACATACACACATATATACATCACACACACACACACATATTTACGAATAAATACATATATTTGTGTATTTGAAAAGCCATAAAATGTTAAAACTAACATAACTTCTAATCCAGAAGTCTATTTCAACTACACAACTAGTAAAATCGAATAAAATGAAACAATATTCGATATGATATTTGGTATAGGCCTAAAGGACATCCAAATCAGAAGTTATACTTGTTTGAATGTTAAAAAATCGGGGTATCCCGATTAAAAACTGAGTTTTGGAGGCCTTATAGGACATTTTGGGCCTCAAAAAATGTAACAGGAGGTTCCCTTGGGTCACTAGCGCGTAGATCTCATCGCAAGATTCGATTTGATATGTTGTAGAGCTCAAACGGATACCCAGATCAAAAGTTATAGTCGTTTGAAGTTTGAGTTACATTTTCAATTTATTTTAGATCTTTTATTATTTTTTTGATTTTTTGTGTCTTCAAATTGTTATTAAATGATTATTAATCGATGATAATTATAAAATTATTAATTAATAATATTTTTTAAAATATTTTAAATCCATTTCACTAAATTTATTATATATTAAACGTAATAATCTATTTATACTTATCTAAAACATATTTAAAAAATATATACTATATTTATATCAATATAAATATACTTATATAACAATATATTATTTTTCATGATTTTTTTTTGAAATATAAAATTTATCAACACTAGTAAAAAGTGATGATAAAGCCCCCCTTTTAGCAGTGCTACTTAACAAAGTGCTGATAAAGGGGTCCCCTTTAACAACGCTAAAAAACATTGATAAAGGGGGGGCCTTTATCAACGCTAAAAAAAAGCGCTGATAAAGTGTCACCGTTAACAACACTTTTTTTAGCGCTGATAAAGGGTGGCGCTGCGAAAACCTAGTTTTGTGGCATCTTAGATGTTTGATTAATTTTCCATGTCTTCTATAAACTTCTGACATGGGTTTCCCTTTCCAAAGCATGTTTTCAACCTTATTTTGGAATGTAAAGCATCCTAATTGTTTGATTAATTTTCCAAATGATCTCTACAATGTAAAATGGAAAATCCCAAAAGGTGTGTTGGTCTTTCAAATGGTTTTTCATAAAATCCTCATGGAATGGTTAGGTTTTCTAGGAATCCTTGAGGGGATTTTCAATCTTTTGGCTTATTGAATGCGACTTACACACACACACACACACACACAAGTTCCCTATTTGTGCATATTCACTCATGGAAAGGGGAATATCACTACAAGAAAATCACCGAATAGCGGCAGTTTCATAAAATCGCCGCTAAATTGGGTGTCGACAACCAATACGTGGTGGTTTCTTCAATCTAGCAGTGGTTTTGTGTGTTTTTTGTGGTGGTTTTTAGGGAAAAAATTCAAACTTTCTAGCGACAGTTTTAACTGCCGCTAAAAAAATCCAACTTTCCCCACTGAAACCGCTGCTAAAACCGCAAAACCGCAAAACCGCTGCTAAAATACATGCACTATATAATTTAGTGGTAGTTTTAACCACCACTGATAATAGGCTACCACATTTTAGAAGTGGTTTAAACCGCCGCTAAATGTAGATTTACAAATAAAAAACTGCTGCTGATTCTGCAACCCTAGTATCAGTACCCTGAAAAAAAACCATGTGCAGAGTTTATATAACTGAATAATCTAAACCATCTAATATTATTCAGTAATCAACTATATAAAATAATAATATACACATCCTAACATAACTAAAATGAAAATATATTTGGTGACTACTCTGTGCCACACATGATACACAAACAAAGTATGTTTGGTGACTACTTTGCGCCACACATGATACATAAACAAACCAACTATTTCCAAATTTGTCCAACATATCAAAAAAACCACTAATCATTGTCCGATGATGAATACATCTCCTCACCCTCTTCACCTCCATCTCTACTTCTTGCTACCGGCACCTGTAAGACAATTATATTGAAAATTAAATATTGTTGTATATTTATATTTAAACTTAAAACCAATAAATTTTTGAAAACTAAATAATTTTGAATTTTTGTGATTTACCTACTCACCACCACCCGTCATTGATGCAATATCACTAGGGAAAGATCCAGTCGTCTTCTGATATAAATCAATCAACGCTTTCTGCAAAGTGGATATCTGAGTCCCTTGATCCTCAATTTTATTTTGCATTGAAAAAAAATCTCTCTGAGCATCTCGAGATAGGGAGTGAATACAACCAGGAGTAGATGAAACATCAATCCCCAATGGTCTACCAAAGACCTCAGATGGTATGGGTTCCAAACCCATCTCGTGCACTCAACCAGGATTCTCCTTCCCAAGCACTTTACCATTTGGGTCAGTTTGGGAGACTGAGTAGAACCGCGCGGGATTGACATCCCATAGTTCTTTAATTTTTACCTATAAATCAAATATCAGTCATATTATAATAAATATATATTAACATATTGACAAATGAAAATAAGTTATTATAATGAAAAATGAATTCATACCCCAACTTCTTTGGCAGACTCATTAACAAAACTTCCATCAGATTTTTTATGAACATCCAACCACAGTTCTGTTTGGGATGTTGGGTTCCCTAAACTCTGTGACCACATTAAACAAAGATAAATTAACAATTATAATATATTAAACATATAATATTGTATTCTAAATATTTAAACTAATGAAAATATTACAATAGCTTATCAGATTCTAGAAAAACTCTTTGACCTTGCATTGTGAGAGATGATTTTCTTAAACCGGCTCGATGCATTCTTCCTTGAAAGATCCTGAAATAAATAAAATTTAATTTAATAGTAATTTATGAAATTTAATCTCCTTTTAATATACATGTATAAATTTAAAATGAGATTAACATAATAATATATATTTAAATACCATCTGCTTTTCATCACGATGTCTGTCAACAAAAAATTTCCATTGATCTTTGGGTACCCCATTGGGTACCTTGTCATACATCTGTTGGTCACTCAACGAAGTATTGTTGACATCGCTCCACAATATCCATTTAAAGTGTTTCCATTTCTTACCTATATTTTTCAATTTCCACTTTCGTGTTAGCACATCAACAGCTGTAAAGTGGAAAAACATCTGTACACAGAAATTCATTTTGAAAATATTATAATTTAATAACACAATGACATTCAATTACACCATAATGTATTAAAATTGCCTTTATTTTTGAATAAAAAACTCCAGTTTTCCAAGTTGAAGGCATATGCCTCCAATCATCATAAGTAATAGGAAGGGAAACCGGCTCCACGACTAGCTGGCCCAGAATCTGGCCAAGTATTTCTGCAACATCATTTGTAGGGACCCCATGGGAATCAAATGGGACAAGTATCTTATCTTCAGCCAGATTCCACACATCTAAACTTTTCATATTTTTCTTCATACTTTCATTATTTCCATCTTTTATGAACACATAGTTAGTATAAAAAAAGTTTAATAAATTTATTCATATTAAAATTTGTACCTATAACAGTCACCCTCCAGTATCCTTGCGAATAACTAGGAGTGGTTCCATGCTCTCTCACTGTTGAGGCTCCCTAAGGGGAAGGTGTCACCTGAGCTGTTGGAGAGATGCTCATGAAGGGTGTGAGAGATGGTGTAGGGGGGAAAGAGGATGGTGTCTCACATGCTGTAGAGAGGGAGATAGATGGATCTTCATCCGTAGGTGTGGTCGATAAAACAGTGTAATGCTTCCTCTTTGATATTCCTATCATTTAATCAAATAAAATTAAGTTTAGAACATATATTTCAAAAAATTTATGCAGGAAAAAAATTAAAAACGATAATATATGCATAGTATTAACAAATAATATATATATAACAATGATAATGAATGACTACACAAATGACACAAGTGGTTGATAAATGAATGGATAACTGTACATACAATCATTTTACCCTTTAATAATGTCATTTTCCCACTCCATCAATTCATCCACTTCATCCATCCTTTCAAGAATAATATTTTCAATATCATGATAGACAAATAAGTCTGCTTCTTGCTGTTGATGAGATTCAATGTCAGAGGTCAAATCTTTCACTTCATCACCCATATCATACAAATATGTTTGTTTTACATGATCAACTAAACTCCACCCTTCATCCACAACATCTTTAACATAATATACCATTTTTTCTTATGATGATAAGATATATGGATCATGTAGTTCACGGTCACCAACATCCATCAAGTAAGATAAGTTCACAGTAATAAATTGCAAGGAATTTATTTTAACACCTCTAATAATATCGACCTAATAGCATTTGAATAAAATGACCGAAAATGCCCAGGGTAGTTTAATTTGATAACATTAGTCAACTTTCCATAGTATCCCACTTCAAAAAATGTAAATATACCACTATTCTATGCTTTCAAACCCTCTTCTCGATCAACTGTATGAAATCTAAAGCTATTCACGTTGTAAGCGTCAAATTTTCTAGCTTGTTTTAGAGGACCTCAAGTAAGAAACTTCAAATCTTATGAAAAATCTGCTCGAGTATTAGTATTAATGATCTAAAAAAATAAATATACATTACTCTATTTAAAAAATATACGTGTCAATCTAATATCCATATTTATTTCAATATTTATGAACTTACAAGTCGTGAAAACCATTCTACAAGCTCTTTATTAACATCTTTTTTTATATATTTCTCATTTCTTATTAAACCTCTCATTCTTATCTTTCTTTGTATTCTAAAATCTTCAATAAATGGATATGAAATTTGACTATTCATCAGCACATATCTATGTGCCTGTAATAATTCCATTTATGTCAGTATAGCATTTGAGGTCCTCCCAACTGATCGGCCAATAATAGGAAATATTTTTGATTTCCCATATATTTGAGATTCAGTCGATGCGTCATAAACACATAAAACTTGATTAAATCTTGTCTCAATATTATCCAAGTATCTAGAACAAAATTTAAGACACTCCTATGCCAAATAGCCTTCAAAAATAGAGCCTTCAGGTTGAGATTTATTTCTCACGTATGATTTCAAATGCCCAATATATCTATGAAATAAAATAAAATAAACATAATTATGTATTTAATTAATTTATAATAATTATTTAATTAACTTAAAAAACATATAAATAAATTACCTCTCAATTGGATACATCCATCGATAATGCACATGGCCTCCTAATTTATCTCCCTCAACCAAATGCATAGTTAAATGCATCATGATAGTAAAAAATGACAGAGGAAAGATCATATCCATTGCACAATGTATCAATAAAAATATCTCCTAAAGGTTTTCAAGCTCAAATGGATGTAGAGATTTCTCACATAGTTTTCTGAAAAATGTGTATAATTGTAGTATAACAGCAGTAACCATTTTATGTAATAATGTACGCAATGCCAATTGTAGTAAATGATGTAACAAAATATGTGAATCATGACTTTTCAATCCATGTAACCTATTATGATTTAAGTTAACACACCTTGAGAAGTTACTTTAATACTCATCATATACCTTCACATGTTTTAAAATTCAAAGGAATATATCTTTATCCCTATTTTTCATCGCAAAAATTGTCAGATCATACTTTTCATTCTCATATGGCCAGAGATCACACTTTATGTTCATTGTTTTTAAGTATTTCTGAGCATTGAGATGATCCTTAGATTTTCCATGCTCATTAAGTAATGTGAATATCAAATTGTCACAAACATTATTCTCAATATGAATCAAATCAATATTATTCCACAACAAATTGAATTCCCAATACGAAAGTTTGAAGAATATTCTTTTTTTTCTTCCATTGTTGCGTTCCGATTTCACTTGACGATGCACTTAAAACTTGTTTCCCACTATCATTCAAATGAAGCACCTCCCCAAATTATATTTCCACATTTCCAAGTTGTGCCAATATTTCAAAACTAGTTAACAACTCTGGAGGTGGTCTACGATCAATGAAACCATTGAATTTTGACTTGTTTAGCCAAAATCTATGAGATACATCAAGAAATATTTGATGGCACAAGAAGAACCATTTTCTACTGTGAGGTAGCCATTTGGGCTCAAAATCAAAGTTACAAATAGGATAATCCAAACTCATGTAAGTGTTCCAACCAGCTAAATTCCCATGTCCAGGGAAGTCACTAATGGTCCACATTAGAGATTATTGCATTTTGAACATTGTTTTAGAAGAAGCATCATATGTATCAACACCGTTGCCATAACTACTATAATTCTTCAATTAAAGGCTGAAAGTGTACATCAATATAATTTCCAGGCATTTTTTTTCCAGGAATAATCATTGAAATGATAAATGACGTTTGTTGCATACACATCCACATATGTAGATTGTAAGGGATCAAAACAGCTAGCCAAATGCTATAACTAGTACTCAAAGTCCCAAATGAGTTGAATCCATTAGCAGCCAATCCCAATCAAACATTCCTAGGATTAAATGATAAATCAAGATGTAATGAATCAAATTTCTTCCATGATTATGAATCTCATGGATATCGTATTAATCCATCATTGTTATTATCTACAGAATGACACTTCATGTGTTCGGTGGTTTTCGATGACATGAATAATATTTTCCATCAAGGATTTAAAGGAAAGTAATGTAAAATATTTGTAGGTGTGTTATTTTTCTTATTATTATTCATGGTAGTATATTAATTCAGACTTCCAACATCACCCATTGACTGCCATCTAGAAGAAGAACATTTTTTGCAATCCTGTCTGCTTGAATCCTCTTTCCAATAAAGTATAAAATCATTGGGACACACATGTATTTTTTTATAATTTAGACCAAGCCTGTTAATTTTTTTTTTCATATCATAAAAAGACTTGGGGACATTTTCTTCAGGAAATGCATCACACAATAATTCCAATATCATGAAAATTTCCTTATTTGTAATTCCACATAGGCATTTGATATGATACGACTTCATCAAAAAAGAAAGTTTTGAATATTTCAAACATCCACTATACAACTCTTTATTTCCATTTTCAACTAAACCATGAAACACATTTTTTTCAGTGAAGTTTTCTCTTACACCAGTCTCCACAGAATCAAGAGGAGGATCCAATAATATATTACAATCTTGATCTGGTTGTCCTATAGTCTCAAAAACATCACTTGTCACATTTCTATTTATATCACCCTCAACTGGTTGTTCTGATATGTTTTGATGTTGGTTTTGGTGTCTTGCAATGCCTAATTCATCAATTATAAGGTTTTGCATTTCATTTTCCATTGTTGATGAAATTGAGAGCTCATTCTATGGATTGACATCAGTGCTCAACCTTTCTGTAATGTTCGATTCTCCATGCCAAATCCAACAAAAATATTGATCATGGAATTGCTTCAATATCAAGTGTTCATAAACTTCATCTCTGTTCAACCATCTTCTAAATTTACATCCAGGACATGTACATCTTATTATCCCATCAAAAAATCGATTAGAAATTGAAAAATCTAAAAACTTATCCAAACCCTTAGCATGCTGAGGTGTGTTCCTCGGTAATGTGATCCTGCTTTTATCCATATATATCAAAATGTACCTACAAATTATTACAAAAAATTAAAACACATAACTATTACTAAATAAGAAAAGATATTCATATATACAGTTTAAAAAAATATGAATATATTAAATAAGGGTTTCCTATATAAATAAATAAATAAATTCCATATATAAGGGGATGAATTGAAACCATATTTTCTACATTTCATGATAAATGTAAAACTATATAGGATAGTCCTATGATCTTTAGTGGAAATATAAATTCAGGTATCTTCTTGTCATAGTGAAAGTGTTGTGTTTTAAGAGGATTCCATGCCCATTGATTTGAAAAAGGAAAATGTGTAACATCATGTCTATTAATTTGTTTTTGACATTATGGGACATCATGACCATTAATTATGAATAACATAGAGGACTATCATGTATACATACTCCAAATAAATAATATAAAGTATCATTTTCATTAATTACAATTAGAAATAAGGAACATCATGTCTATATATTCTAAGTGAACGTTAATTAATGCCATGTCCTTAAATTAATAATAAAAATAAGTAATTTAATGTACATTATAGACGTTATTAGTGATTTAATCACATCCCTTCCAAACTACATTCAAGGACAAAAAATAACACCCAATCCATTATTCAATTAATTTAATCATTTAAGCCATATAGTTTCTAAATAATATGATGGGAAATGGTGTATAATATGTTCCACTATATCATTTTATTAACTCAATTTATCAAATTTCACTAGCTAAATTGAATCCTAAAATGACTTAGTGGTTCTTAGGTCACAAAGCGAACATAAGTCATTAAGGAATGTAGTCAAAATGACCCATGTGGTGGTTTGGTTGAGTTAATCAACCTCCAAATGTATATCAAGGTCTCCTATCATTTCTATAATTTAATTCCAATAATTAATTTTGGGGTTTATCTATTTTAAGAGAAACTTAGGGAAAGTATGTAATATAACAGAACAAAAACCTAATATAAAAACCCAAAAAATTATGTAAAAGTATGATACCACCGACCTTATACTGATAGATGAATATGTTAGACTACATTTATTCTCCATTAAAAGGAATTTTCAACATTTAATAGAGGGATAATGACCATAGGATATGGAAATTGGATATGAACACTAACTGAGGGTATATAATCTTAAATGGGAGTCATTTCACTCTTTATTGTAAATTAAAATGAACAAGAGATAAGATGATATTCCACTAATAAAATCTATACATAAATAAAAATTAAATTCCAATTCATGAATTTAATGTCATACATAACTGAAACAATTAAATTTTACCAAAATAAATCTTTGACAATGACTAAGAACTCTAAAATATTTTGAAAATAAATGAATTTATATGTTCAATACTATATGTTTTCACCAATAACGACCTATTTGAGTATTATTATATGTGAATACTTTTTTGAGAAATATAATTTCAAAAACCCTGGTGAAATGTAACCATGAGCATATAACTCCTGCACATGACTAATAATGCATAAACCTCCCCGCAAGAGCCTGTGTATGTGACCCCGGGAATATATATTCTTCATGACACCTACTCTAGATATACCATTTCATATGAGATATGTCATTAAATAATTTCACATGAATCAATTTATTTAATCCCAATAATGTGACTTCGATCATTTTTTGATCACATAATTGATCCATGGAAAACCCTATGAGCAACCGATCGTGTGATTGGATCATGGAAAACTTTTAAACACTCCAAGATCTAGTAAAACCCTTAATATATTGATCAAAAACTTAATAATGTAAACACTGTGTATTAATAGAGCTAACCCATTGACTTGACCTCTAAAAAACACAGTCATTCACCCACTCCTATGCCTCAAGGAATCGCCTAAACATGACCACCTTCAATTGCGGGTCATGTGACTCCATACACTATACGTCAATCCAACACAAACTAAGTATTCCCACACAATATACTATATTCAAAGGGAGAGAGAGGGATAGGGTGCATTCATTCTTTTTCACATCAAAATATATGTAATATAAAACAACATATTTGGATATCCATGTCAAATACCTAGCAGAGCGAGGCGTGATGAGGGACCGTGAGGTGAGGGGCGGTGAGGGTTGGAAGGGAACGACGAGGCGAGGGGCGGTGACGTCCAGCAACGAGGTTGGCATGGCGAGGGTCAGTGGGGATCAACGAGGTGAGGGAGGCTAGGGTTTCAGGGAGTCATGGGGTGGGGTTTGGGTGTGTTGGGGGAGGGAGAGAGTGTCTATTGTTTTAAAAAGTGTAATTATTTAGTGGCGGTTTATAAAAAACCACCGCAGGTTTTTTTTTAAAATATCAGCGGCGGTTTAGTAAACCGCCGCTAATAAACCGCTGTTAAACACTCAGTTTTTTGTAGTGTATATGAATTGAGATAATGGGTTCGTATATATAAATAAATTTTATATGTTTATAAGGATAAAGAATTTTTTTGAAACTAAAAAGCTTTGGGTAAAAGTGGTTTCTAAAAGAAAATTGTTTCATTCTAAAATGACGAGCCCCGATTGGTACTTTCTAAAGTTTTTCAAAAAGTGAGGTTCACTCTAATAGAAGACCAAATTTTTATGTATTTTTTGGACTTGAATTGATGTGATTATAATTTTGGCATGATTCTAAGAAAGGGGCTTCTCAGTAGTAATGCAGGGAGGTGAGGTGTTGTTGTATGCTTGCTTTGTGTTGCTATGTGATTGAGATTTGATTTTTTCTACTACACCTCCCTCATGTATTTTGGTTATGGAAATGAAACGTGGGAATCCTAGGTATCTAGGTGGGAATACTAGGACTAGTATGCTAGGATATCTATTAGGGACTCGACCCAGTCTCCCTAGTAGGATTACACTATAAAACTAATTAGAAATACAAGATATGAGTGATTACCATTGAAACTTGGGTGTATCCCCTATAGCGACTTGTGCATGGGAAGGATATATGTATGTGATTTGACACTAAGAGTACATAGATACTAGGACCTTGGGTGTGTCCCATATGTTTTTAGCACCTTGTGATATTCCTTTTACTACTATGATTTCTCACCAAGAATCTTACTTTATCAACTCATCCCATATTATAAGTAGTTTATTAAAAAACCTCCCATTCTTTGGAAAATGGTTTTGAAAATCAAAGAAGAAGATGGTTTTTTGAAGCATTAGACTGTTACTTGTTTTGAAAAGAATGGAAAGCCTTATATATATATATATTCAAACTAGCATTAAATGGTTTTCTCTTTAAAGGTAATTCATAGGTCATGCTTTTCTTTTGGAGACCCTATTGAGAATTTTTATTCTCATGCCTATATCTCTATCATTTTTCCATTACAGGTTTCAGATTATCTTTTATTCTTGACCATGGGGTATTGTGGATCTTTTATTGGGTAGTGACTCATATAGCCATAATAAGGTAGGTATGTTTTTAGTTTAATTTTTTATTTTAGTTTCTTTTATCACATTGGACACTTAGGCTTTTACTTCTTTCTATAGTCATAAGTGTAGAGATATTCCGGTGGCCAAGTATAGGTATTTGGTGGGAATCTTTGCCTTGTAGGATATAGAGACTAGGGTAGTGAGGGAGGTTTTTGGTACTTTTTTTTTATTTACTACTTTTCTATATTTGATATTAGGTTTCTATTTTTTTATTTTTCTTTAGCGTGGATATCTGATGTATGGATGGGTCATGCTAGAATTTTATTTATTCCCCACTGCTTCTTTTCTTAATTATATAATGAGAAAAATCATTCTCAAATGGTGTTTCCTTGATTCCAAATCATTTGTGTCAGCCCATGGGGATTGAGAACACCCTTTGAGACTTATCAAAATCTGGTTATGGCATCCAATGGAGGGATGAATTGGGTAGGTTTGTGAAAAATGGAATCAAATGAGTCAGGTTATTTTATCTATAGGAACCTTGGTCCTCTCGTAAGTATCCATTATTATTTGGGATGTCTAATAGATGGAGATAGGATCATTAGGTCTCAGGAGGTAGGTCATGGGTTGGTTCCTGATCACCACTGCTCATGAAAAAACTTGAGTTACCAGGGTATGTTTGGATTTTGATCTTGAGATTTTATTTTGGGGATGAAATGAGAGTTGATCTAGTGGTACACAGTGAACTCACACTGATTGGTAACTCACATGGAGCTCACATAAATGGTTCTGTGTTACTCTTGATGACAGTTTTGGGGTTGACACATGGTCCACCAAGCCATGCAGTCAATTCATGCATGATCACTAGTCCCTTCTTGGTTGGTTTTATCTTGTGTGTTATGGGTCAATTGAGTTTTGACTATGGTTTGATAAAGTGTTTTTGGATTTTAAAATAGTTTTCAAGTAAAGTTTTATTTATTTTTTAAATGGAATTGTGTATTTCAAAATGATTTTAAGTGGTTAAAATCAATTTGTAATTTTAAAAGGGGGATTTTATGACGGGTAAATGTTCTACAAAAGGATTTTCATGGTTTTGTATCAAAAATCTCATTTTAGAGTTATATAAACTTAGTTTTGAAAATGAGTGATTTAGAATATGTTATTTAATGAAATTATTTGGTTTTAAAAATTATTTAAGAGGTGGATTTCTAAATTTTATGTAAAGTGGTGTTTTTATTTTCCAAGTGGGATTTATAAATTTAAAAATTTTCAACTTCTTTTAAATCAAAGTTTAGAAAAACGTATTGAAATAAAGTTGGTTGGATTTTCAAAGGGGGGTGAAAGGTTTTTAGGGTATGTTTTTCAAAAAGAGTCTTGACCTTTCAAACTTAAAATTGGGGGGTTTTTAAAGGGGAAATAGGTGGTTTTGTAAATTTGTTTTTTTGGTAAATTGTGTTTTTAGTTTCAGTTTATGGTTCATATTAAGATCATTTTATTTAGATTGGGAAGCATAAATCAATGGATTTATGTTTTATTTTATTTTATTATTCCCTAGAAAGGTCTCAATAATGAGTGGATGTTCAATATCTAGGATTTATTTCTCTATGTCTAGGTGAATATTGGTTTTGGGAATTAGTGTTGGATATCATTTAGTGGTTTTATTTTGTCAAGTTTTTTGTGGTTGGAATCTTTGAGGAAATTCTGAATAAGTATTTCCCTAGGTATTCCCATTTGAGAAATCCTTAGGGAGTATCTATTGTTTCGACGATTTTCCATTCTAATGAGGTGCATTCCTTAGTGTTGATATTACTTATTTTAATGGGAAAGTTTTGGGTGAGTGGTTGGGATGACTCGGATGGGTAATTTATTTTTATTATCGGTTGGGTTCACCGAGGGTTAATGTTCTGAGAGTTGGTCCCAAGTCCTCCTTCCTTAACTCGAGACCTGAGCCCATGTTGATTTTGTTGAGGCATGTTTTTTTGTGGAATTCTCAGCCATATCTTATCTTCTAACTCTAATCAGTTAGTCCTAGTTGTCTTTATTCTAGGTGGTATTCCTTTGAGTTATTGGATTTAACAAGTGTTTATGGTTTTTGGGTGGTGCCTTGTTTGAGATGTCTTGAATCTCCAGAATTAGTTTTGAGGATTGTTATGTAACATCCCACCCCATATCATTATCTTGAGAGGATTCAATAATGCTACTAACCATAGGTGCCATCCCTAAGACATTAAAGGATGGAAATAAATGTTAAGGGCTTAGGAAAACATCGGGGGGATGATTTTCCATTAATGATAAAACAACCTGTTAACACTAAACTATAAATATATAAGACAATATATATGATGCATGAATACAAATAATACAACCCATATAATAATCCAACAGACAATAATATCAGAGTGACAATGGAATATCAACTGACAAAACCAAACGACAAAAAAGACCCAACGATACCCATATGGTATCCTCACAAGAAAATCCTAATCCAACTCCAAACTCCAACTCCACCTACCATGACCAAGGTATCAAGATGCATTTCTAGAGACCTTCCCTATATCTCGGTAGATGATATCTGTAAATGTATCGAAGTTCCCAAGTAGGGGGTGAGTATAAACTCAATAGTGTGATGACCCGTGTCGTCATAGGTTGTGAAAATCAGGAGAAATTTGAACCTTTCATTCCCAGAAGTGTTTCAAGGGGAAATGGTAATTTATCCTACAATATGATCTCAAATAATTTTTTGACAACTCTGTTGGTCCCAAAATAGGGTGTTTACCCTAGGACATGAGTTTGGTGGAAATTCGAGATGTTCATATTTTCACAGAATATTTAATTAATTAAATATTAATTTATTCTCACATGTTTGTTTGGGTTTATATTTAAAATAGAGCATTGGATTAAGATTATATCTCTACTATTGAGTCTGTAATGGGGGGGGGGTGGTTCCAAGGTGAGACATAACCTTGCATCAGGTGATAAGGTCGGGCCCGAGGCCCCCTTTTCCTTTTCTTTTTCCTTTTTCCTTTTTTATTTTTCTTTTTTTTCCTTTCCCTTGGCTTATCACGTACACCTGAGGGGATAAACCAATCTGGAGTCTTCATCCCAGAGATGGAGAGTGATATAATATATGGAGATAAATAATAGGAGGTGTCACCATGGAGCTTGGGTCGCGTCGGATCATCATGTGGCTGTTGCAGATCATAGATCAGTGCGAAGTTTCGATGATATTCACTCAAAGGTAGGCCCATTTTTTGTTTTATTATTAAAATCCACATATTCTAAGTTTATTTCATTTTTAAATCCTTTTATAGGTTTTTTGGTTCCTCTTGTGGGTTCATCTAGGAGTTTCGGGGATAAATAGGGCGTTTTGGGCTGCTTGGAAGGTTTTCAGTTCAGGAAAACCCATGTACACTGCATGAAATTTAGTGAACAAACATTGCATGTTCTTCATATTTAGGTAAGATAAAGTTTTTGGGACTACATGTCGCGTACTGGGGGTACATTCCATGTAGTGGGATTCCAGGGTGTGCCCAAGTACTCGTCTAGACACCCCATGCGAGGGCACTTGGCCATGTAGGGTACAAAACCAGTGCCTGTGTGGGGTGCACACTGTGTAGGTATACATGTCCAGGAAATGTACATGGCTTGGTACATGGGTGGGGACCCCATGTGGGGGTACACTCCATGTACTGGTGGTACACACTATATACTCATGTGTTTTACACGCTGAGTGGGGATGAGGTACACAGGTAGGTACCCTTATTAGGGTACATGTCATGTACAATGTCTGCACTCCTTGTACTTTGAGAAACTACATGCTAAGTGGCCTAAGGCACATGTCTAGGGAGGAATTCTGGGGTTACATGTCATGTACCCCAAGTTCATTTTGTGTACTTTTCTTTTATTGTTCTATTTTGCCTGTTTTTTCCCTAGAGTCAGAATTGGACTTATGAGTTGTCCATTCTGAGTGTTCTACACATAGATCATGACGTTGATATCCTTTCAGTGTTTAGAGGCATTATGGATGATGTTTTGGACTATGAGAGCTCAATAGGAGTATTTCCTTGAGGTTTTGTTTCAGAATCCTCTAGGGGGTTTGGGTTGTGAGTTGTGAGACCCAAGTGAGGGTTGTAAGCTTAGTGACTAGCTTGGATCAAGTGTTCTATGGATATCTATTTGAGATTTTTTGGATAGATTATGGTAGGTAGTATCGACTGGTATCTCTAATGATATTTTGGTTTTTCCCTGCATATTGGTAATAGTTGCTCTAGGTTTTAGCAGTTGAGTTTTAGATTTTGTATTTGGTGACTAGAGCTATTGTATCCTTTGGGCTGGTTAACGTCTTTGGATGGAAGTTATGACCAGGTTCTATTGATCTTCTTAGATGAGTTTAGGGACTCATAAGTATGCCCTCGTGGGCCAGTTTTTTATCAAATGATCAGTGGTTTTCTCAGTTGGTTGTTGAGAATGCCTGTATGACATGTTTTGTTTTGGATTGTGATGAGGAACCCTTGTAGAGGGCCTACAACTTTTGATGTGGTCATGAGGACCATTGTGAATTCCTATGTAGGAGTTATTGTGCTTTTTGATTCTTGTTGGGTGTGTTATTGATCAATGATTGACTGGAGTCCACTGAGGGTTGTTTGAGATGTTTCAGTACTAGGAATGTCCTATGCTTTTGGATAAGCTTGATGAACCCTATATAGGGTGTCTTACTCTTACTGTAGCCTTTTGGATAATTGAGGTTGTTTCTGTGGGTGTGGATTGAGTGCTTGGGTGTAGCAAAGGAGTCCTGTGGTGGACATCACTTTATTTTGTAGCCTCAAGGACTATATAATCCCCAAGTTTGGTTTGACCCTAAGGCGGGTTGCGGAGATACCATGGTGGATGTTTGGTTTGGATGATGAGATCTAAGGGACCTTGAGATCCCTATGCTTGTTAGCTGAGAGTGGATCGATGCAACTAGTTCAACCATTTGGATGGTGGGTTTGAGGTTGGATCATCCCGTGTTCAATTGGCCTTTGGCCATGATGTTTGAGGAGATTTTTACTAAGGAATATGGTTTTAGGAGGAGACCCTTGGGATATCTTAGATCTAGCATTGGCCCTAAGTTTTGATTTGGTTCTATCCTCCATTGGAAGGTTGTTGTTAGATGATCTTAGGGAGACAATGGATGATTTATATGAGTGAAACCCCCATCTAGTTGAGTGTTAGCTGTGACTAGTGTAGCTTCTGGCTCTTGAGGTGTCGAGGCACTCACAAAGTGGGTTTTTTGTACCACGTATGCCTTTTTTTCTCCTAGAGTCATGGATGTTGTGCAATCCTTATTTTTATGGAGCCTATGGGATATTTTGTTCAGGTCCATAGTTGGTTCCCGATTAATTCTATAGGACCTTCAGAACTGACAGGTTCTCTAACCATGTCGAAATAGATGTCCTTATCACCAATTTAGATCATGATATTGGAGTACTAGAACCCAATAATTGAACATTTTTCATGTGGATGCCTATAGTTATTCCCTTTAGGTCCATAATTCATGAAATTTTCATTTATACATCTTAGAGATCCTATATAGAACTGAAAGACACAGTTGTTGTTGTGTGGTTGGGTGAGGCACGTGTTATAATCCTCTAGAGTGGGCCAGAGTGGGGGTAGATTTATCAGGGTTTCTAGGATAGAACCCATTGGTTGGATGCTTTATTGTGTTTGTTTCCACCCTTTTTATGTAGTTTTTTATTTCATTTTAGTTGCTGTTAGTTTTCATCTAGGATGGGCATATTAAGTGTGCATGGACTTTTTATGATAGCAAATTTATAGGTTCACCATTGTGGGTGGACTACTGTGATTTATTTCTCACCCCTTGTACGTGCAGCTCAGTGTGTGTACAAACCTGATTTCTTCTTTCAGGTTGGAGCATAGGTTACACAATGGATGGGGTTGAGGCCCAATGTTTCTTGATCAAGTGGATCCACTCATGTGGAGTCTCAGGATTGGGCTGGTGCAGTTTGAGTGTTGTGGAGATTGGGTATGTGATTTGTCTTAGTGTTGGTAGTAGATTCAGTTGTATTCATTTTCAGTTTGTTTATTTTGTATATGTGGTCATCCCAGTGGGTGACCGATTATTGTATGTTTTTCATGATTTGATTTTATATGATTTTATGCTGCATTCCATTTATTATAGCATGATTCTATTTTAGTTATTTATTATGAATACTCTAATGTTGATAACTTTGTATGAATTTGATTATTTTACACTATTATTGAAATCTGGACAGAGGTTATAGTCTCCCCACTAAACCTTTTAGACCCTCATCACTAATCGACAACTTTTGGCATTTAGGGAGGCACACTTGAGGCCTTGTAGTGAGCCATATCAGGTGATGTGTTAGGTTGATTTGACTTGGTTCATTACAAGTAGGATTTTCCTAAAGACTTACCAACTCACACCACAAGAAAAATAATCAGTTAGCACATTTTATATAAAATAGTTTAAAAGTAGTTAAAATAGTTTATATCAAAACCATAAACAAGTTACATGAAAAATAAAATAAAATAATGTATCAAAACCATTTGTCGCTATTTGGTATACCCATTCCCATGTTTCCATACCTCCACACATGCATTCCAAGTGACAGTTCCATACTCATGAGCGGTATCTTTTCTATCCACCAAGTCATAAAAAGATGACCAATATCCTAGTACCCCAATCACACACACCCCATATTTTTCATCATGTCCTGGTACCCTAATGGTGTACGCCCCGTCTCCAGGGTCACGTCAAAAGTAATGAACTCACTCTAACTATGTATTCCAAATTCCATTCCAAAACATTGCACATAAAAACCAAATATTTCTTGAAAACATTTCACCAAACAACTTGAGTGAATCAAAACCATACCATAATTTTAAAACAATCATTTAAAATTATAAAAAAGGGGTTTTTCAAAAGCCGTCCAATTTACCAAAATTTACAAACCCATAACCAAAAGGTATTTCCATCAAGAATCACACAAGGTTTACACAACAATTTCATGAAAAAAGTTTAATCAAAACTAACCCTTCAAGTTCTATAATGGAGAATATGAGAGAGAATACACCTACTTCTCAACGATTGAAAAAAAAACGAATAATGATACAAAGATATTGTAGATCCAACCTTGGATCTTATCCCCCTTAAAATATATAACAAGATATCATTAAGATCTTAAACAAGGAATATATATCCATCCATGATGGTCTAGATATCATAATATAGGTGAGATAAAACAAAAGGATCTAAGGAGAGAGAGAGATAAATTATGATTTACTAGTGAATCCAGATCTCCAATGCACCTTGATTCGACAAAAGATCACTCCATATCAACAAAAATCACCAAAAGAGGCTTGGGAGGGAGGGGAGTTCAAGGCCTTGGGAGAATGGAAAAAATAAGGTTTTTGAGGGCTTAATCCAGGTTAAAATCTAATTTTCAAATTAATTAATACTCATCTCATGGTTGGGATGCACAGTTTGGTAAACCATGTTCCAACCATGTGACTCTAATATCTCAAGTTCATACTCGTAAGTTGGATTGCATGGTTAGACAAACCATTCACTAAACATGTTTTCCCATTTGTTTTAGTTTTCATGGTTTCCCCTAGGAATTCACATGGTTTGGATAAATCGTGCATCAACCACGTTCCTACCTAGTGAATTACAAAAAAATGTTGTACTGTTTCCTGGATATGTTGTATGGTTTCTACTAGTCATGATCAAAATTTTCTCAAATCTTTCTTATCCAAAAACAATCCCAAAACACCCCAAAACTACATATAAACTCCCTAAACTTAAACCAAGTCTTATATAATCTCAAAGTAAATAAAATAAGTTCAAAGTACTTGAAATTGGGGGCACTAAATTCTCCCCACCATTGGTCTTTTTGTCTTTGGAAAGTAGAAAACTAGTGTTGTCCTAGAAGAGTTTGAGCCACTATTCTAATATATCCTTTTCACAATCCAATGTTTCTTCCTAAATATGAGCATTTTTCAAAAAAAAACACACTTAACTAATTATTTTTCCATACAATATCTTCTCTTGACTATCCATAATCCGCACCAGCACATGAATCAATATAGCATCCAGTTCATGATCAACATGGTCTCATAAAATCACATGCTTAGGACCAGGTTGGTACTTCTTCAATTGAGATACATGAAACACATTATTCATAAAACTAAACTTTTTTGGTAGTTAAAATTGATAATCTAAATCACCCACACGTTCAAGTATCTCAAAAGGGAAAATGAAACATGAAGACAACTTACCTTGCTTACCAAAATGATGATTCCCTAGCCTTAGAGATATTCTTAAGAAAATATGACCAACAAACTCAAATGATAATGGTCATAAATTCTCATATATGTGTGATTTTTTATGACTCTGAGCCATCTCAATTCTATTTTTTATCATATGAATATTATCTGTTTCTTCTTACACAAGGCTATGTCTAATAAGTGAAGTTTCACCTGTTTTCACCCAATAAGTGGGGAACAATAAGGATGACCATAGAATACTTATAAAAGTATCCTTATGTATTGATACCTGATAACTATAATTATATGAGAACTCAAATAATGACATGTTATATTCCCATTATCCTCCAAAATCCACCACACAATCCCTTAACATGTCCTCCAACATTTGTGTCGTTCTATCGATTTTCCATCCGTTTTAGGATGATAAGCTATGATCAAAGTCAATTGGGTTCCAAGGGATTTCTATAAGGATTTCAAAAAATGAGAGGTAAACCTAGGGCCTCAGTCATATATAATCAAAAAAGGAATTCCATGCATTTTCATCACTTCCCGAATTAAATTTTATAAAAATCCTTCACCATATTAGATTCACAAATAGGGATGAAGTGAGCCAAATTTGTGAGTCGATCCACAATCACTCATATGTAATCATGTTTCTTAACCATTATTGGTAGACCTATCCCAAAATACATGGATATATACTCCCATTTCCATATGAGGATTGATACCAATTGCAATATACCGGCTTACAGTTGGTGTTATGCCTAGATGTGCTGACAGGTAAGGTATCTATAAACAAACTCAGTCACTTACTTATTCATGGAAGCCCACTAAAAATGTGATATAATTTCTTTATAAATCTTCTATATTCCCTTATAAACAAACCATATTGAATTGTGTTAGGCATTAAGAAGTTATTCCTGATAGGTTGGAGGAACTACTATCTGATATCTAAACCACAACAAAAATTTTATATCCAGATTCCATACCTTAATGGTCTCCCCACCATTGTGTTTCAAACTTATGGTAACACATTAAAGATAATATATCTGATCCTCTTTCACATGATCAACTAAATCAGGAATAAAAAAACTGGGAAGAATGTTACAATGTTACCTTGATTAGCATAATCCAAATTCATATTTACTACGACTGACATTAGCTACCACTGATCTGAATCTTCTTTATCTATCTGATTATATAAATTTATACTTAATGTATCAACCATAGAGTTATATTTTCCTGGTGTATAAATCAAGTCAAATTCAATCATTTGAATATATTCCATCCATCTTTTCTGCCTTAGATTCAAATACCTTTGTGAGAAAAATCATTTTAAACTCTTATGATTTGTAAACACTATAAATTTATCACAAAAAAGATAATGACACTAAGTCTTCAAATCATGGACTATAACAACTAATTAAAAATCATGTGTTGGGTAGTTTTTTTCATGTAATAATAACTGTCATGAGCCATAATCTATGGAATGATCTCCCTACATGAGAACACCACCCAACTCTAATCTCAATACATCATAGTAGACCACATATCCCCATCCAGACTCAGGAAATGTAAGGATATGTGATGACATAGGTAAAAAATTAAACTCTTAGAAGGATTTATGAAATTCATCATTACATTGGAAAGGAATTCCCTCCCTTATCAAGGTTATTATTTTTGAGTAAAGACATGAAAAATCATGAACAAAGCATCGGTAGTATCCTACTAAGACAAGTAAACTACTTATCGCAAAGACATTTTTAGTGGTTTCCCAGAGATAACAACTTATATCTTTTCAGGATCTATAAAAACTCCTTTCTCAGAATTTACATGACCAAAGAAATGTACCTCTTACATCTAGAAATCAAACTTTGAAATCCTATAATAAAGGTGATGCTCCCATATGATACCCAATAATATAGCCAAGTGTTGTTCATTATCCTCTTTAGTTCTAGAATACACCAGGTTGTCATCCATGAACACCACTACAAAGGAATAAATATAACTCTAAAATATTTGATTCATCAATTCTATAAACAACACTCATTTATTAATAAGTACAAATAACATAACCACATATTCATAATGTCCATATCTTCTCATAAAGGCTATCTTCAGAATATCCTCTTTCTAAACTCGCAATTGGTGATATCTTAATCATAAGCCAATTTTAGTGAACCATTGGTCTCCCATAAATTGGTCAAAAAAGACATAAATTCATGGAATAATATATAGATTCTTTATCATAATTTGTTTAAGCTTATGATAATCCACACAAAGTCTAAGAGTTCCATCCACTTTCTTTACAAAAAGAACCGGTGCTGTCCATGGGGAAATGCTTGGCCGAATGAACCCTTTGCTTTCCAATTATTCAGGTTGGACTATCAATCACCTCAATTCCATCATTTCTATCCTATAGTATGGAAGGGAAATAGTATTATTACTTGGTAGGAGATCAATTATAAACTCCAATTCTCTTTTGGGTGAAAACCTCAAGAAATTATTAGGAATCACATCAGGAAACTGGTCTAATATGGTTGAAAAATCTCTATTTCCAATCTCATCCATAGATGATAAAATTACCGCTGCCAACTAGTAGGAGATAATTCCAACCATTGGTACCAAATGTTCTACCCTGCTTGCATCCATTGCCCAATCTCCTTTAAAGATACATTTAACACTATCTAAATATATGAAACTCACTTTTTGATCATAACAATTGATATGGGATTTGGACGTCATCAACCAATCCATTCCCAAAAATCAACTCATATATGTGAATATCAAGGATAGAGAAGTCCCATACCAATTATTACCCATTGATAGTCATCATACATTCCACACACTTAAAAAATCTCAACACTCTCATTGGATAATAAGAGTTTGTAGTTTTAAAATAGAAGGCGTCATCTCAACATGCAAACCCATATGATCAACAACATGAGAAGTAATAAAAGAGTGGAATACAATCGTATCAAAAAAATTCTTACATAAGGTTAGAATTCACAAAAACCTTATCTCGCACCATCAAAGAACCATATTGATTATCTATGACCACTTTCTCAACACCATACAACTACTTAGTCTTCATCCATTACTCTTTGTTTCCCTATTGATACTTCCTTTTCTGAGGATTCATGGTGTTCCTAAAATCACCTTGACTCTCTTAGTTCTAAAAATGAGGTTTATTATGATGAGATCATCCCATTTTAGCATACAAACTTCGAGAGATTGTATTCTTAGCACTAATATTTGGAGTGCTATGACAATAATGCTATAGATGTCCCATCATGTTATAGTTGTGACATGATCTAGGTGGCACCATACAATCTCACTTGATATGCTCAAAAGAACCACATTGGAAACATCCATGCTTACTCTTAGGTTGAGGAGGAAATTTGATTGATCTCACTATCTAATTTTGAGATATCCTATCACTTTGTAAGTAGGTTCTCCTCTTATTCGTATTCCCAGCATTGGAGTTCCCACCCATTTCTGTGGGGATAAACATTCTTCATACCATTGTATTTTCAGAGATATCCCTTTCTTCCACAGTCACTCTATTTATCATCTCTGTATATTCCATAATATAGAGTATGAAAATCTTTGAGATAATATATGATAATATCCCCGACTAAAAAATGCATACCTTCAAGGATGCACTTGCAACTACTTCTGGCGCAAAGTGAACTATATTCATAAACTTAGTCACATATTATTTCACCAAGATATTATCTTACTTTAAGGTAAATAAATCCATTGTTCTAGAAATTTGAAATATGTGAGGATCTAATTACTCATTAAACAATTCTTCAAAATCCTCCCATGAAATTCCTTGGTCAATTTTATCTTGGGTAGTTAAATCCCACCATTGTCATGCTAGATCCTCTAATATATATGTTGATAACTTTACCTTTAGCTCTACTGGTGTACCAAGAAAATTGAAATTTTTTGTTCATTTGGTTGATCTACACTTATGTTTTTTTAGGTTCAGAATCCCCTAAAAAATAGGTGGATTCTATTTTTGAAATTTTATAGAATGATCCTCTTTTTTTGGTTCATCATTTTGATTTCCTTTGTCCGCAACCTAAAAAAGCTTATAAGATACACTATACTAGTTGTTAGTTCACCTATAGATCAGGTGCAACCATATTATCTATAGCTTCTTCCGTTTGATTCCCATGATGTTTAATCAGTTCCATTTTTTATAAACAAAACAAAACTCCATTTAGTCTTAGTCACTAACAACTAAAGGATTAGAAATTCCAAATTACCATATCAATAAATACCACAACCATTTTTTTCAAAATCCAACCCTTATAAACATTTTTAACATTTTTTATAAATTATAAAACCAAATATGATCAATATAATATAAATGGGAAGTCTTACTACCGTTACATGACATGCAATCCTCATCGTCTAAACACAAGACAATGAGTTGAAAACACACCTAGAAGTGTGTAATTTTTTTTATACCTGAACACCCTGGAAACTTGAAGTTCAGCATAAAAAGGTTATCTATGTATTTTTAATCTATACATTTCAAATTATGAAATTCCTATCTCCTTGTTACCATCCCAAGAGACAGATAGATTGACCAAGACTGATACTATTTCCAACTCAAGGACCGAACAAAATCGATACCATTTTTAAATCAAGGACTAAACAAAACTGATACCATTTGTAACATCCCACCCCATCTCATTAGCTTGAGAGTAGGTAATAATGATACTAACATTAGGTGGAATCCTCAAGACACCAAAGGCTAGAAGTAAATTCCAAGGGCTTAGGAAAACATTAGGGGATGATTTTCCCTTAAAGATAAAATAACCTATTAATACTGAACCATAAACATCCATGAAGATCTATATAATTAATAGATATATATAATACAAAACAGATAATAATCCATCATACAATAATATAAGAGTGAATAAAACATCAACTGAAAAAACCAAAAGACAAAAAAGACCCAAATATACCCATGTGGTATCCTCACAAGAAAATCCCGAACAAACTTCAATCTCCAACTCTACTTTCCATGCCCAAGGTATAAATATTAATCACTTGATAAATATGATATTTTAACTTTTCCTATATCTTGGTAAATTACATCTATAAATTCACCAAATTTCTTAAGTAGTGGGTGAGCATAAACTTAGTAGGATTTCCCCAAAGTCTTCCCAACTCACACTATTAAGACAATAACCGATTAGAACATTTTATATAAAATAGTTTAAAATAAATTAAAATAGTTTATATTAAAAACATAAAATAAATTTCATGGAAAATAATAAACAAAGTCTTAAAATCATTTCTTTCTATTTGGAATACCCATTCCCATGTTTCCACACACACCTGCACACACACACACATTCATGTCAAGTGACAATTCCATACTCATGAGAGGTCTCTTGTCTATACACTAAGTTGTCACAAGGTGACCAATACTCTAGGTACCCAATGGAACAAACCCCATATTCCAGGTCATGTCCTAATACCCTAGTAGCACACACCCATTCTTCAGGGTCACATTAAAATTAATGAACTAACTCCAGCCATGTATTCCAAATTCCATACCAAAACATTTCACATAAAAACCAAATATTTATTGAAAACATGTCATCAAACAACTTGTGTGCATAAAAACCATACCATAATTTTAAAACCACAATTTTCAAATTATAAATAAAAGGGTTTTTTTAAATCCATCAAAATCTCCATAATTTATAAAACCATAACCAAAAGGAATTTCCATCAAGAATCACACAAGTTTTTCACAATAATTTTAGGGAAATAATTTAATAAAAACAAATCCTTCAAGTTTTATAATGGTGGAGATGAGAGATAATCCATATACCTATCAATGATTGGAGAATATGAAGAATAACACTAAGATATTCTATATCCAAACTTAGATTTTATCCCATTAAAATGATCTAACAAGATCTCATCAAGATCTTCAACAAGGAATATTAAGCTATCCACGATGGACTAGATATTTTTGGTCAGAGTAGGACACTCAAGAGGGGGGTGAATTGAGTTACTATAAAAATTTATGTTAAAAATTTTATTTAAATTATTCCCCTAATTTAAAATAAAATATGCCAGTTAACCAAGGTAGTAAAATTATTATATTTTTACTGTTCAAATAGTTTCTCAAAAGATTGATTAATTCTTAGTTATACCAATATGAGATATTGATACAACTTTTGAAACTACTATAATAAGGAAAAATAGTTATAAATACTATCCAAAACTAACTATCAAAGTGAAATGTAGTTTTATGAAATATTAGTTAAAATAGAGAAAAACTAAATTGAAAGATACAGTGGATAAAACAAGTGGTTCAGTCTCAAGCTGAGACCTAATCCACTCCACTTGATGATCACCTTCCACCAAGAAATATATATATAAATATTTGATCCACACCCTGGATTGGGGTTAACAATAGTACACAGGACTGTCTAGGTCACAAGACCTCTTCCACTATTCTATATAGGTAAACAAACAACCAGGTCACATAAGACCTATTCCATAGTTATACGTGGGTGAAACAAGGTGTAAGAAGATATTTGAGTAAGGATATCTTGTATCATCTAGTTCAGTACATGAGACAGTGTGTGTTTTAATACACACACACACACACTACTCAAAAAAATTAATAAAACAGTACAAAGTAGAACAAAGATAACGAGAAAGGATTAGAAATGCTCTGAGTGTTGTTCTATAAAGCTCTGGACTTGTAGGATGTAACAAATGTGATTTTTTATTCCTCTTATGAGAATAGACTGTCATGAGTCTCGTGTTCTGGTTTCCAGTTCGATGAGATGTGATTTTTAGCTCTTGTTCTTCTTAGAGTTGTTGTAGTGAGGATGTTTGAGGTTATGATCCATAGCAGTTCATCCACTAGGTATCGAGAGTTCTTCATTTTTTCTTCAATGTACGAATATTCTCTTTTTTTCATACAATCCACTACTCAATATTTTTGCAGCTCGTGCACCACCATGTATTTTATCTTTAGGATGTCTTTTTTATGGCTGATAGGGAGCATGATCTCTACACCTTGTACCTTGTACTATCTGCTAACAGGACTACAAAATAACATTAATTATATTAGTGCCATTAAATGACTCAAATATGACCATTAGAAATAAATTTTAAATTTAATTGAAAAAATAGAAAAATGGTTAAGTATGGAATGGTGTCATAGTTGCGGTGAGGCAGTCACAGTGAGATAGTCACAATACCACTTGGAATGGTGTCATCTTCTTTGCCTTTGAATGTTATCACTAGAGTAGTATCTGGTCCTTTTTCAATTGTGGAATCGGTATCATGTGATAATAGTAGCAAGATTGTGATAACAGATCCTTTGTAAAATTTGAAACCGATAGCATGGTCACGGTGTCTGGTCCTTTGCGAATTCTGGAACTATTTGCAAGACTACGGTGTCAGGTAAACGGTGTCTTAGGTAATAGTGTCTAGTCCTTTGTCAAAATTCTGAACGGTGTCTTGTTATGGTGTCTTGGAAATGGTAGCAAGGAAATAGTCTCAGGTCCTTTGTAAAAATCTAGAACCGGTAGCAAGCTTACAGTTTCATAGACTTATCCAAATATCTGTAAGCTTTCTTAGGAAGCAATATTCATAGAATGGATTGAGATTAAACATAATCATACTGAAACATAATATAACAAGATTAAACATATTTTACAAGATTCATACATGATTTGTGATATGTGAAACATGATTTGTGAGCATTAAAACATGAGGAGTTCAATAATATCCCCATTTTTTATGGTCACAAATCATGGAATTTATACCCCATATATTTTAGTATATATGAGATAGGATGTATAAAAACTGTTCTTCTCCCATGAAGACCCTTTTTCCATAAATTATTCCATAAATGCCTTGTCTTATTTCTCCCCCTTTTGGGATTATCAAAAAAAAAAAGAAAAAAAAAAGAAACACTGAATGAATGTAATTAAGAGAATAAACAACAAAAATGCACATTGTATTGAATAGAATGAGAGAGTTCATTACAAGCATGAGGAAAAAGACAATACATACCCATCAAAATACATCCTTCACTTCTCTTCAAAGCCAATAGTATTGTCTTTTCTATTGGAAAAGATATCAAGAGGAGCCATAGGAGCATAAGTATAAGTGGTATAAGGGATTTATCCGACTATAAGAGAAGGAAGAGGCACTCCTTCAAAGACAGAGGGTGAAAGAGATGGTATGGTGGAATAATGAGGCAATGGTTTCTCAATAATAATAGGTATGATCTAGATTATAGCCTGAGATAAAGACATGATAACAGGAGAAAAGGTAGTGGAGGAGGAAGGAGTTGGACCAGCCTGTAAAGGGGCAGCTGTAGAATCCACTATGGCAGTACTTTGTACATGTAGATAGGGATTTAACAACTTAATGAAAGCAGTGATGATCTCACTTCCATAATTCATATCCTTCTCAAATTAATCTTTGTTTTCCAAAAAAATTCTCTAGAGTGGGTGTGAATTCCTTGATCTTATGCACTTTATCCTTAAAGCATTTAGTGACTAGAGGTATTTTTAAATTATCGACAAGATACTTGAAGTGATTGGCCAGCTGATGCTTAGAATAAATTTTATTGAAGTAGAAGTCCACTTTCTTAGAGATTTCTTCTTGAGTATCATTGGAAATATTTTAATGTACCCTAAAAAAATCAAGAACTCGTTCACTATTCTTGATGAAAGTAGAGAAAATTTCCTTATCAACACCACTCAACACTGATTGAAGATCTTCTTTGAAAATTGTTCTAATCAGGTCACTATCCATAGGCTAAAATGGCTATCCATAGGCAGTTGAAGTTGTAATAGCTAATGTGAGAGACTTATGTTGATTTAGAACCTTCCCTTATACTCATCGTTCAACTTATTAAGTCTAAAAACAAGTGCACTCATCTCATTGACTATATTAGTGTTGCTCTCAACCAATTTTTCATATACTGTAATCAGGTTTGGTTGAATCAAAGATATAACCTTCTGTGGGATCTGATCACCAACATCCTCAACAGGATGGGAAACAGGAGCTTGACTGGTTTTCAAGACTTTATTCATATCTTCACCCATAGATTTTAGAGACTTTACCTCATCACTCAACTATTTGTTCTCAATCCTAACTTCCTGAATTTCATGAAGCATCTTCGGTTGAATCTTCCAAATAATTTTCTCCAATAGAAAGGTAGCATCTCTTTCACTGAGATTATTCATAGGGGAAGGCTATGACTTCATGAACTTTTAAAATCTAGATAAAAAGGTGTTTTCAAAGTCTTTTAAGTCATATTTACTTACATAAGCAGGAGTTTCTTGGGAAGGTTCAGAAGTAGGAACTAATACAGGTTCTGATTCCTTTGAAGGTATAATTTATTTTGCAATGATTGGGTTGAGACTAAACACTGTGGAGGGATCAATTGATTTAACTGAGACTCCTTGATAATTATCAACATAAAAATACTCTGGAAATATATACTAGGTATCCACTAAACATAAATCCATAGGGTTGGTCACTTAAATTCTTTCCAAAATAGGGTTATGCTCCCCCTCAATAGGTGCATCTATGATAGGATTAATAGATTCAGTTTCTTGATCCATTCCCAGATTCTCAACTTTTTCAGGTTCACCCAAATCTTCTCTAGCTAGCTGAAATGCCTACTCCATCCTCTCCTCAACAGATAAAATAACTTCAGGCTCCACATGTTCTTCTAAATGTTCCTTAGGAATAACTTGTTCTTCCATAATAACAACTTTTTATTCTTCAGTAATAAATTCTTCAGTAACTATCTCTTTAGAAAATTCATCAACTACATTTGTAATAAGTAGGCCATTGTCTTTTTCTTCTAAGACAGTTCCTTCCTCAGGTAAAAATATAGCATCTTATAACTCTTCCTCTGAGTATTCAACAACTTTATCAGGTTCCAGACCAAGGTCAAATACATTCTTAGGTCTAGGAGGGTTTTCAATCAGGTTGAACCTTTCATAAATTCTTTCATTATCTTCCACCCATGATTTCTTCCATGGGTTCCAACTAATTTTCATCCTTCTAAATTTATCATTTAAGATAAAAAAATCATAACCTTCAACTACTTATTTATTCAGACCAACTACTACCTTAGATAATAACATTGTAGAAATTAACCTTGAATAAAATAGAGAAGTTGATTTTTAAGCTGTCTTGATCATTTCACACATGTGAAGTATAATATACTTACATAGATTGATCTTGTTCCCATTCTTCATAAAATATATCAAGAACACATCTTGATACTTAAGGGAAGAAAAATACTATTTCCTTGTACAAATAAGATGTTTAATAAACTTAAACAATGGTCTTGTCTCACCATCCAACTTAGCAGTAATTGACCTTATCTTCTTCTTGTTTCTAGTTAAACTTCCAAGAGACTCTTCTAGGATAAACACATCACTAGGTGTAGGATGATCTATTTGGTAATCCTAAAAAATTCCTTCATGAGGTATTCCTAGGTAGATATCCCACAACCTTGAAGAAAAAGTACATCTTTGACCATTTACCCAGCTTCTTACTACAAAATCATCTTCAGAATTGAAAGAGAACTGAACATAATGATAAAACTCAGAAACTAGCTTTAGATAAATGGGGTTTTTCTCTTTTATGAACCAGTTCAACCATCCCTATTCATCCAAAACTTTCAAAACAAGCGACTTACTTTTCAACATTCACTTCAGACAAACTTCTTTCTCTGGCACTACTATTCGATCAGCAAGACCTTAATTTAGTGGTTTCTCATGAATTATTTTTAGAGCCTTTTTCGCTTTATTTTGAGACATTCACTTATCAGGAGTTTATGAACATGGATGCTTAATTATGGGAATCCAATTTGGGTTTGATAAATATATAAGGTTGAAAGAGGGATAACGGTTTGAGAGAAAAGGGTTTCAGTTTTATGAGAAGAGAGCTCGAGTGAAGAGAGGAGTGAAAAATATCAGGTTTTTATCATTTAGGGATTTCAAACTTTGCAAACAAAAATACATGGTATAAAATCAATAAAATAATTGATACAATGATATGGGAAAGAAAATTCTAAAAATAGAAATTTGAATCATTACAGTGAGATCAGAACAGGTAGTCACGGTGTCAGCATTACGATGTGACTCCAAGCAGTGAGACCATATCATTGATACAACAAGTATGAGACTGTAACTGAGAGACAGTAACTGTGAGACCATAAGTGTGAGATAGTAACTAAAATATAGTAACTTTTGAAACCATGAATCGTGAAACCATAAACTATGAAATAGTAGACTGTTCATTTTAGACTTATTATTACTAACTCATGTATGATTTAATTTATCCTTTAAAAATTTAATGGCTTAGTGAATATATCAGTAAGATGATGTTCAGTGCCAATGAATTCCAAATTGATATCATCTTTTTGATAATGATCTCTCAAAAAGTGATGTCTTACATCAATATATTTAGTCCTAGAATGTGAAATATGATTCTTTGAAATGTTAACAGCACTTGTATTGTCACAATTTATAGGTACATGTCTGAATTGATATCCATAATCTAGTAAAGTGTGTTTTATCCACAAAATTTATACACAACAACTACCAGTAGCTATGTATTCAGCCTCAGTAGTAGATAATGCAACATAATTTTGCTTTTTACTAAACCATGATACTAGAGACTTGCCTAAAAAGTGACATGTTTTAGAAGTGATTTTTCTATCTAACTTACAACCACCAAAATCAGCATCTAAATAGCTAACTAAATCAAATGGTTTTCCTATAGGATAAAATAGTATTAAGTTGGTAGTATGTTTGAGGTATTTGAAAATCCTTTCAACAACATTTAAATGATACTCTTTGGGGTTTTCTTGAAAACGTGCACACATGAAAAAACTAAACATAATATTAGGCTGACTAGTAGTTAAGTAGAGTAAACTTACAATCATTCCTCTATAAGTAGTTTTATCAACAAATTTACCATTTTCATCAAGATCCAACTTACAGGTAGTGCTCATTGAAGTATCACTACTTTTAGTGCTATCAAATCCAAAAAGTTTTATGATATATTTTGTATATTTTCTTTGATTTAAGACAATACATTCTCTGTTTTAAAAAATTTGAAATCCAAGGAAAAATTTGAGTTCACCCATTAAACTCATTTAAAATTCATTTTGCATCATTTTTGAAAAATCAGTACATAAATAATTTCTTGAATATCCAAAAATAATGTTATCTACATAGATTTTAACTACTAAAACATCTTTAGAAATTCGTTTTATAAAAAGAGTAGGATAAGCTATACCTTTTATAAAACCTTTGGAAATAATAAAACTAATTAATCTATCATACCAAGATCTTTGATCTTACTTTTAATCATATAAAGCCTTAGTTAATTAAAAGACATGATTTGGAAAGTTAGGGTTTGTAAAACCAGGGGGTTGTTTAAAAAAACATCCTTAACTATATACCCATTTAGTAATGCACTCTTTACATCCATTTGATAAAGTTTGAAATTGAGATGTGCTACATATGAAAGCAATATTCTAATGGCTTCAAGTCTAGAAACTGGTACAAAATATTCCTCATATTGAATCCCTTATTCTTGAATATAACCCTGTGTAACCAATCTAGATTTTTTTCTAACTATGTTACCAGCTTCATCTACTTTGTTCCTGAACACCCATTTAGTTCCTATGTTCAAGGTGTCTTTAGGTCTATCCAAAAGTTTCCAAAATTTATTCCTTTTAAACTGATTTATCTCTTCTTTCATAGCCATCACCCAAAATTCATCATTGATAGCATCATTGATGTTTTTAGGTTCAAGTTTTGACAAGAAATCTTGATGTTTAACCTGATTTCTTAGAGAATCTCTATTCTGTGTTCCTTTATCTAAGTCTCCAACTATTTCATCTAAAGAATGGGTTTTAAGAGTTTTAAAAGGTCTAGAAAAAGAAGGGATAGTTATTTTAGGTTCTTTAATAGGTTCAGGTTCATTATAACCAGAATCTATAGAATTTACAGAACTAGAAGTTTTAACTGATTCTTTCATAAGATGGTTAGAAGTTTTAGCATTAATGTCCGGATTTGACATATCATCCTCAAGATTATCTAGGGTGGTCTTTGGTTCATGTTGATCTGTTTCATCAAATTTGACATGTATAGATTCTTCCACATAGCTGGTTCTTTTATTAAAGACCCTATAGGCTTTACTAGAGATTGAATATCCTAGAAAAATTCCTCCATCACTTTTGGAGGCAAATTTTTCTAGATTATCCTTAGTGTTAAGGATATAGACTTTACAATCAAAAGCTTTTAAGTAATTAACCTTGGGTTTTATATTGTTCCACAACTCATAGGGAGTTCTTTTAAGAATAGATCTAATTAACACTCTTTTTAATAATATAGCATGATGTATTGACATCTTCTTCACAAAAGTAGATAGGTAGTTTATACTCACTAAGTATAGTTCTAGAAAATTCTTTCAATGTTATATTTATTCTTTCTACAACTCCATTTTTTTGGGGTATCCTAGGGGCAGAGAAGTCATGGATATAGCCATTTTGTGAGAAAAATGATTCAAACTCTTGGTTTTCAAACTCATGACCATGGTCACTTCTTAGAGATTTTATCCTAATACCACTAATATTTTTTACAATCCTAGAATACTTGGTGAAGTAATTACATGCTTCACTTTTGTGAGCCAAAAAGTAAGTCCAAGTATACCTAGAATAGTCATCTATAAGAATATAAACATAATGATTCCCATTTAAACTAGAAACTCTAGATGGTCTAAACAAATCCATGTGAACCAACTCAAGAGGCTAAGAAGTGGAAGCTTCTTTCTTTAGTTTGAAAGATATTTTGTGATGTTTACCCTTTTGACAAGGATTACAAACTTTATCATTTGGAAACTCAATTTTGGGTAGATCCTTGACTAAACCTTTTCTAGTAAGCTTTCTAAGGGAGTGTATATTGCAGTGTCTTAGTCTTCTATGCCAAATCCAAGACTCTTGGTGAAATAAAATTAAGCATGAAACATTTTGGGAAATTAAAGAATCTAAGTTAATAACATAAACATTTTCATTTCTAAAAGCAGAAAATACTGGTTCATTTTTAGAGTTAAAAACATTACAAGCATAATTTTCAAATTTAATATGAAATCCATCATCACATAGTTGTGAGATACTAAGAAGGTTAAATTTTAATCCATCAAAAAAAGTACTTTAGAAATTAAAACTAAGTTAGAGTTTCCAATCTGGCCGAGACCAATTATTTTTCCTTTAGCATCGTCACCAAAGGCGACATGCCCACCATCAATCTTTACTAAATTCTTGAAGCATGATCAATCTACTATCATGTGTCTTGAACATCCACTATCTAAGTACCATAAGACTTTGTAGGATATTTTCAATAAACTTTCCTACAAAATAATTAAATAAAAATAGATTTTGGTATCCAGATTTGTTTGGGTCTAGTAACATTAGTAATCAGTGCTTTAGGAACCCACATCTACTTCATGGGTTTTCTATAAGCATTATGTAACATATTTGAGAAATAGACTCTATTTGGTACAGAAAAACTAGAGGTAATAAAAGACTTCCCAGAACTACAAATAGCAACAAAATTTTCATTTTTAGGTTGAATTTTTTTTCCATATTTAGTTACAAACTTGTTTTTGGTGATATTTCTTTCCCAGGGTTGGTATCCTATAACAGTAGTGTATCTAGGGGTAATTTGTTTATCAATATTCTATGTAAGAGTATTTTTCCCATTTGTAAATTTCTACAGGTCCTTTTTCAATTTCTAATTAGACAACTAAAGTTAATTTTTATCCTTGAGTAATTGCACATTTTTCTCTTTCTCTATAGTAAGCTCAGGTTTGACAGTAGTAGTCAAGGCATGCTATTTCTTTAAAGGTTTGTATTTATCTTTTAGCTCATTACAAGTGTCTTATAGAATTTTTAAGTATTCAAACATTTCATCATTTTTCATATTTTTAGAATCACTTTCATCTACAAAATAATAGGAATTTTTTACAGGAGACTCAAGGGTTACCTCAGATGTGTTTTTCATAAAACACACATTGGCCTTATCATACTTTTCATCATGTGAAGACTCTGAGTCACTTGAACTATCCTCAGAAGCACTCCATGGTTCCTTCATGTCCTTTTTATACTTTCTATCTTTGTCCTCATATCTCTCCTTATATTTTAACTTGGGACAATCAGCCTTTACATGTCCCTTTATCTTTTATTCATAGCATATTATTTTACTAGAAGTATCACCTTTATTCCAATCCTTTTTCTAGTTTTCCTTATTATCATATTTACCTTTATAGTTAGGATTCCTGAAGAATTTATTTCTTCTATAAAACTTCTTAAATCATCTAGCTAATTGAGCCATTTCCTCATCACTATCAGATGATGATTCTTCATTACTTATACTGTTAGAATGAGGTTGTATCCTTTACTTTTCCTTAGTTTTAGAAGTATTGGTTTTAAAGGCCACTAAATTTTTCTTTGGTTCATATTCCTATTCCTTTCTGACTTTTAATTATTCCTCATACATCATCAATTTTCCTATCGGTTCCTTGAATAGAAACTTGCTAATATCACAAGATTCTCTGATTGAGACATAGGTTCCTCTCCATCTATCTGGTAAGAATATGAGTATTCTCATGATTTTTTCCTTGTCTGTAACATCTCTTCCCAGAGAGATCATAGTGTTAAAAATTTCATTAAACCTGAGATACATGTTAGAAATAGGCTTACCATGCTTCATTTTAAAGTTATCATATTTAATAGTATATGTTTTAAGTCTCATTTACTTAACACTAAAGGTTATTTCATGTGAAATAGATAAAGTTCCCCAAATTTTATGGGCTGTTTTACATGTAGAAATCCTGTTAAAATCTTCATCTCCTAAAGAAAAGTATAGGGCATTCATGAATTTGCAGTTATTGTTATAAGTATCCTTATTTGGGTTATCCCAAGTATGACTATCAGTAGAATGAATCTTATATTCATCTATAATTGAAGACCAAATCTCAAAACCCATACTTTCTAAGTGCATTTTCATTTTAATTTTCCATTGTGCGTAATTTGTTCCATTAAAGAATGGAGTTTTGTTGGTAAAAGCACCTTGTCACGACCCACCTTCACCAATATGAGAGGGGACAAAAAACTACCAGACCCTTCCTTCCTCAAGTTAAAGGAGAGATAATGACCCCCAATTCTTGCCTTCAATAGGCCCCGTAGTGGCGAATAGAACCAAGGGTATAGAATCACACACAATATGGAAGGCATTACCCTTTTTATTTAGTAGGATTGGGAGATACGATGGTACAAACCCAAACAAATCCAAAACTTAAGGTAGAAGTAAAGTAAAACCAAAAATCCATTCCCATATGCATGTTCCAAATAAAGTGCTATAAGGTACAAGAAAACTCCAAAGGGAAGTACCAAAATAAAAGAAAAACTACAAATTCAACAGTCCCGATGTTCGATATAATAGGGTCCGACATGGTCCTCAAAGTCCTCCTAGAAACATGAAATCAGTTTTATATATGTAGGGTGAGTATACAGGTATTCAGTAGGGAAAACCAAAATCTATCATGCACAAGTGGGGAGGCATTATAAAGCCCCATGAAAAAAGGAGATAACCAAAACACCTATTAAGGAAACTATCTACCCAAACCTCACCAAGGCATACTCCCCAAATAACGCAAGTCAAGTAAACTAATAGTAATAACACATTGATGTTTGGGTACCCTGCACCACTTTCCCACTGGTTATTGAAGAGATCCTACGCATCAGACCTCTCCTTCCATTTTCACCGTAGTCCCACTACCGCCCCAACAACAACCTTTTGGGCCACCACAACCACGTATCCTGCTCGCAGACACCTGGGCCACAACAACCACACACATCCCCACTCGCAGACACCTGGGCCACAATAACTACTACCATGCCCGAAGAAACCTGGGCCAGAACAACTACCACCATGCCTGAAGACATCTGGGCCTCATCCCAAAGACACTTGGGAAACAAACTTCCCACACACACCTGGGCCAACCACCACAACTACCCTGCCCGAATAATCTTATGCTATAATGGACCTCAGGCCATCACAGCTTGCCTGAAGAGTCTTGGGCTTCTTGGAAAAGGGAGCAGAAAAGGAGCTAATAACCAGCTACTCATAGGAGTGTTGGAAAAAACACCCTCCCCCATGAAATGGGTGTGTTCAACACGAAGTTATCAACTTGGGTGGGGCGCGAATAAGAAACGTAAGAACTAAATTAAACATATAGGTAAACAAGCACTCATACCAACCTAGGGGTTCCAGAACCAACCCATACACGAAAACCCTCATTACTATTCATTCATAAAAATTACAACAGCCACAACCAAGTCACAACTCATTCTTGGAAAACAATTCCCCATTAAACCCATTCTTGTTATCACATTCAAGTGGTTCCTTTTAAATAATTCTTCACTACCGGGAAACTAACATGTATAGCCACAATCCAAGGAAGGAAAAGAACCAAGCAACAAATTAAGCATTCACACCCGGTTATCTTATAAAGTCACAACAACAAAAGGGATCCGTGAGATCCCTCAAAGTACTGGAACCAAACCAAGCCCCAACATATGACCCCACATGGCCCCAAATCCACAAACTAACAACTGCACAATAGGGGATCCCATACCTATCCATGTCACCTCACAAGCATCAAGAAAAATAACCATACACATCACCATAACAGAGTAAGGAAGTTTTCATATTTAAACACACCATTCCTTTAGTTATGTCCTTCCATTTGGTTAACCGGGGTGACCACACAAGGATTCTTATTCATCAGGAATCCATTTAATCAATCAATTTTACGTGATTAACCAATTTCCATGTTACATCCATTCAATCACAAAATTATCCAAAAAACAGAGGTTCATTAGTTTGCAAGAAAGGACCACCAACGACCATGTTTTTCAGTGGACATAAGCCCATACAATTCACAACATATAAGCAAAGGTAAAAGAGTACAACAACATCATCAAACACACCCCTTCATTCTTTAAAAACTAGTTATTATCTTCGTTAAGGTTTGGTTTCATCCATCCCCGTAAGAACATTATCATACCCATCCCGCATGATACACAATAAAGAGTGACAAAGGAAAAACCATACTTGGATGATCAATGATCTAAGTTTTTATCTACGTGCCAAGAATTGGGGATGTGTGACTTGAAGGAGAGGAACTTTGAGGACTCCAAGAGTGAGCAGGAAAGGATTCAACATAGGCACACCACTAGCCTCAAGAAGGGGGACTCCAAAAACACCAAGGAAAGGAAAGATACCAACCAAGAAGAAGAAAGAATCCCTATGCGATAAAAGGTGAGATCCTGGAGTTACGGGATATGAATTCTTGAACCTATTTAAAGGATTATTATGGTTTCTACATGCGGTTGGGTGGTTACACATGATGGAATTAATTGTCATTTAATAATTATCATCGGAGAGGTGTCCATAACGGCTATGAGTTAAAGGGTTTCCTTTAAATAGAGGAAAACGCTTAACTGGGGTGGAACTGGAAAGTACGGGAAAAGAGTGTGACACTGAGGAAAAATACACATGTTTTGGTAAGTCAAGGGTCTCCTGGATCTTGGGGGATTTTAGATTTCATTTATGGGATTTAAATGGATTTGAAAGGGGTATTAAAACACTTTTACATCCAAAAAAACGTTACGGGAGAGGAACTAGAAAAATTCAGAAACTGGGAAAAAAACAAAGGGTGGGGCACCATTTAGTGAGACACAGTAACAGTGCCACCATCACGGTGCCACTGGTTTGGTGGAACACCATAACTGGTGCCACCATTTCAGTGTGAGACCATGGTAGTACGACCTCTATGGTTCCACCGTTACTGTGCCACTATCACTGTGCTTCTGTGACTGGTGCCACTGCCACCGTGCTGCCGTGACCGGTGCCACTGTCATATTTCTCCCATGACCGGTGCCACTGTCACAGTGCTTCCGTGACTGGTGCCACCATCATGGTACCTCCATGACCAGTGCCACCGTCACTGTGCCGCTGTGACCGGTGCCACCGTCATGGTGCCCCGTGACCGGTGCCACCATCACACTACCACCGTCATACTATCACTGTGACTAGTTCCATCGTGACTGGTTCCACCATGACTGGTGCCACCGTGATCCGTGCCACTGTTTTTGTGGAACCGTTTGATGGAACCAAATTTTTGGAAAACTCCTTAATGAGTCATTGTCTGATCCATTACACACCTTCCAATATATTATCCATACTAAATAATAAAGTGTATATTTTTTTAAAGAACTAAAAATTTAGGTCTAACAGAGATTTTGAGATCTTTAAAATACAACTAAAATCATAGTTGAAAAATATTTTAAACAGATTAAATTTTTTGAAAATAGGGATTTTAAAAACTCCTTTGATACCAAATGTTGGTCGGAGTAGGACACTCAATAGGGGTGAATTAAGTTCATAAAAAAATTTCTTTTAAAAATTTTATTTAAAGGATTCCCCCATTTTAAAATAAAACATGCCAGTTAACTAAGGTAGTAAAATTATAATAGTTTGACCATTCAAATATTTTCTCAAAAGATTGATTAATTCTAAGTTATACCAATATTAGATATTGATACAACTTTTTAAACTAATATAATATTTAAAAACAGTTATAAATACTATCCAAGACTAACTATCAAAGTAAAATTTAGTTTTATGAAATATTAGTTAAAACAGAGAAAAACTAAATTGAAAGACACATCAGATAAAAAAATTGGTTCAGTATCAAGTTGAGACCTAATCCACTCTACTTGGTAATCACCTTCCACCAAGAAATATATACATAAAGATTTGATCTACACCTTGGATCGGGGTTAACAATAGTACACAGAGCTGTCTAGGTCACAATACCTCTTCCACTATTCTATATGGGAAAACAAACAACTAGGTCACACAAGACCTCTTCCATAGTTATACGTGGGTGAAACAAGGTGTAAGAACATATTTGAGTGAGGATATCTTGTATCCTCTAATTTAGTGTAAGAGACAGTGTGTGTTTTAATACAGACATACACACTACTCAAAAAGTAATAAATCAGTACACATCAGAGAAAAGATAATGACAAAGGATTAGAAATTATTTGAGTGTTGTTCTATTCAGCTCTGGACTTTTAGGATGTAGCATATGTGATTTTCGAGTCATCTTGTGAAAACAGAGCATCGTTAGTCTCGTGTTTTGGTTTCCAATTTGATGAGATGTGCTTTGTAGCTCTTATTCTTCTTAGAGTTGCTGCAACGAGGATGTTTGAGGTTCTAATCCATAGTAGTTCAACTATCAGGAATCAAGAGTTCTTCGTGTGTTCTTTAGTGTATGGATATTATCTTTTTTTGTATGAAATACACTACTCAATCTTTTTGCAGCTCATGCACCAACATGTATTTTATCTTCGAGATGTCTTTGTTATGGATGATAGGGAGCATGACCTCTACACCTCATACCTCATACTATCTGCTGATAGGATTGAAAAAGAAAATTAATTATATCAGTGTCATTGAATGAATCAAATATGACCATTAGAAATACATTTTAAATTTAATTGAAAAAGATAGAAAAATGGTTAAGTATGGAACAATGTCACAGTTGTAGTGAGAAAGTCATGGTGATATAGTCACAGTGAGACAATCACAGTGCCACTTAGAATAGTGTATTCTCCTTTTCCTTTGAATGGTATCACTGGAGCGGTGTCTGGTCCTTTGTCAATTGTGAAACTGGTAGCATGTGATAACGGTAGCAAGATTGCAGTAGTGGATCCTCTATGAAATTTGAAATCGATAGCACGGTCACGGTGTCTGGTCCTTTGCGAATTCTAGAACTAGTAGAAAGACTACGGTGTCAGGTAAACGGTGTCTTAGGTAATGGTGTCTAGTCCTTTGTCAAAATTTTGAACGGTGTCTTGTTATTATGTCTTGGAAATGGTGTCAAGGAAACAGTGTCAGGTCCTTTGCAAAAATCTAGAACCGGTAGCAAACTTATGATTTCACAGACTTAGTCAATTATCTGTAAGATATCTTAAGAAGAAATATTCACATAATGGATTAAGATTAAACATAATCATAATGAAACATAATAGAACAAGATTAAACATAGTTTACAAGATTCATACATGATTTGTGATATGTGAAACATGATTTGTGAGCATTAAAACATGAGGAGGTCAACAGATCTCATAATCTAGGTGAGAGAAAATAAGAGGATCTAAGGAGAGAGAGAGAGAAACCATGAATTACCAATTATTCCAGATCTCTAATGCACTTTTATTCAACAAAAGACCACTTTGGATGAAAGAAAATCACTAAAAGATCCTTGAGAGGGAGGGGAGTTCGAGACCCTAGGAGAATTGGGGAAAATGAGGGTTTCAAGGGATTAATATAGGTTAAAATCCAATTTTAGGATTAATTAATATCCATCACATGGTTAGGACACACGGTTTGGAAAACCATATGGCAACCATGCAGTGCTACTGGCTTAAGGCCATACCTTGCACGGTTGGCTCGCATGGTTTGACAAACTGTGTGCCAACTATGCTTTTCCCTCTATTCTAGTTTTCAAAATTTACCCTAGTTTGGACAAACCTTACTCTAACCATGTATATGCCTAGTGACTCCTAAAAAAAGTTGCACAATTTTATGAAGATGTTTCATGATTTCTACTAGCCGTTCTCAAACTGTGCTTCTACAAAAACACTCCCAAAACACTCCAAACCTCCATAAAACTCCCAAAATTTAAACCAAGTCTTATATAAGATCAAATTAAATAAAATAAGGGTAAATTACCTAAAAACAGGGTTGCTAAATTCTCCCCACCATTGGTATTTCCATCCTTGGAAACTAGAAAATCGGTGTTGTCCTGAAAGAGTTTGGGCCATTGTTCCAACATATCCTTTTCAAGCTCCCACATTTCTTCCCAAATATAACTATATTGCCACAAAACCCACACTAAGATAATGATTTTTCCCATGAAATAGATTATCTTTCCTATCCATAATCCACACTATAATATGAATCATCACAACATCTAGTTTAATATCAACATGGTCTCTTCAAATCACATGGTTAGGACCAGGTTTCTACTTATTCAATTGAGATACATGAAACACATTATGCATAAAACTCGAATTTGGAGGTAATGATAACCAATAATCCACATCACCCACTCATTCAAGTATCTCAAAAGAGATAATGTAACATGAATAAAACTTTCCTTACTTATCAAAATGATGATGCCTTATCCTTGGAGAGATTCTGAAGAAAACATGATAAACTACCTAAAACAATAGTGGTTGTTGATGCTTATCTGCATACAATGTTTTATGACTCTGAGCCATCATCATTATCTTTCTGATCATATAAATATTATCTATTATTTATTTCAAAATTTCAGGTCTAATAAGTGAAGTTTCACCTATTTTCACCCAATAAAGTAGGGAATGATAAGGATGATCATACATTGATTCAAAAGGATCCATATGTATCAAGTATTGATAATATTTATTGTATGATAACTCCAGAAAAAGTATGTTATCTTCCCACAAGCCTCCAAAATACATCACATAATCCCTTATCATTCCCTCCAATGTTTGGATCATTCTTTCAGATTGACTATCCATTTGAGGTTGATAAGCTATGTTCAAAGTCAATTGGGTTCCAAGGGATTGCTGTAAGGATTTCAAAAAATGAGATGTAAACTTGGGGTCTTAGTTAGATAAAATTAAAACATGAATTCCATGCATCTTTACCACTTCATGAATGTAAATTTTAGACAAATCCTCCATTATATTAGATTCATGAATAGGGATAAAGTGATCTGAATTTGTGAGTTGAACCACAATCACCCATATGACATCGTGTTTCCTAACCTTTTTTGGTAGACCTATCAAAAAATCCATAGTTATTTACTCCCATTTTTATATGGGGATCAGTAATGATTGCAACATACTGGCTAGCCATTAGAGCTCTACCTTGACCTGTTGACAGGTGATGCATATTTAAAAAAACTATGCCACTTTCCTCTTCATGAAAACCCACCAAAACTATTCCCTCATTACTTTATAAATCTTATGTATTCCTGGATGAACAACCTATCTATAATGGTGGTGGGCACTATGAAGTTTTTCTTGATAAGTTAGAAAAACTACTATCCAATTTTTAAATCATAGCACAAAATTTTCATCTAGATTCCATCCCTTAATGGTCTCCCCACTATTTAGTTTCGAACTTATGGTAACATATTAATGATCACATATCTAATCCTATTTCATATGCTCAACCAAATCAGGAAAAAAAACTAGGAAGAAAGTTACAATGTCACCTTACTCAGTACACTCTAAATACATATCCTCTATGACTGACAGTAGCTTCCACTGATCTGAAGCTTTTTTTAGTTAATTATATGACTTCCAACTTAATTCATCACCCACAAAGTTACATTTACCCAGTGTGTACATCAAGTTGAATTCAAAAATTTAATGATATTCCATCCATCTTTATTGCCTTAGATTAGAATCCCTTTATGAGAAAACATGTTTCAAACTCTTATGATCCATAAACATTGTAAATTTCTCACCAAAAAGATAATGATTCCAAGTATTAAAATCATGGACTAAAACCTCTAATTCCAAATCATGCATTGGGTAGTTTTTATCATGTACCCATAACTTTCGTGATCCATAATCTATGATATGATCACCCTACATGATAACACAACCCAACCCCAATCCTGATGCATCACTGTAGACCACATATCCCTATCCAAATTTAGTAAAAGTAAGGACACATTCTTATGTTAGGAAAACCTTAAGCTCTTGGAAGTATTTTTATCATTCATCATTCCATTGAAAAGGAACACTCTCCCTTTTCAAAGTTTTAATTGGTGAGGAAAGACATGAAAAATCATAAACAAAGCATTGGTAGTATCCTGCTAAGCTAAGGAAACTTATTATCTCAAATACAATCTCCAGTAGTTTCCAAGAGTTAAAAACTTTTATATTTTTAGGATTTATAGAAACTCCTTTATCAGAAATGACATGATTAAGGAAACATACCTCTTGTATCCAAAAATCAAACTATGAAATCATAGCATAAAGGTGATGCTCCTGCAACGTACTCCAACACTATAGAAAAGTGTTGTACATGATCTACTTTAGTTTTAGAAAACACCAGGATGTCATCCATGAACACCACTATAAAAGAATCAAGATACCTATGAAATATCAGATTCATTAATTCCATAAACATCATTGGTGAATTCATAAGGATACATGACATAACCACGTATTCATAATAGCCATATTTTACCCTAAAGGATATCTTTGGAATATCCTTTTTATAAAATCTGAATTAGAGATATCTCGATCATAAGTCAATTTTAGATAACCTATAACGAACCAACCTGGGTCAACTCGAAAAGCCACCCAAACCGGCCCATAACATAATATAGGTAAAACATGATAACAAAAAATAGTCTTGAATATAAGAAAAACACAACAAACAACCATAGTAAAAAGCATAAAAAATAAGATAACACTACAACCATAAAATCCAAGCTAAAATAGTCTAAACCAAAAAGTATGTCCAATCCCCATGAGACTAATAGTCACCTTTAGACCAACCCAAACCGGAAGCATCATAAACAAGAGAAGCCAACATGCTAAAATATGCTCTTCCCTTTACCTAAATCTTATAATAAAACATATAACAACACCCAAAGGCACAAGTAGGGTATGATACAAATCTAATTAGGATACCACCATAGTTTTTATACAAGATCTAATATCAAGAATGAAACAATTCTATCTTTTAAAACAAAACGGTTTTACAAATAATTTTCATAAATTAAATATATTTTTAAATCAATTTTCCTTTGGTCTTTATAAAATCCATTCATATTCTCAAACTAGAAATATTATAAGTAGATGTGATATAAATAGAAAATCATATCCATTCATAAAGAGGTAAATATACAAATACATATCTATGGAAAAACCTATCATACGAAGCTATGTGATAAAACCTCATATAAAAAAACTATAAGGAACAATCCATGATAAAAAAATCATATGATAAATAAACATAAATGAAAAAGCACCTCACATTTGGGCTCTAGCCTATGGGACACTACGTACTAGACACTAAAAATCCTAAATAGGCATAATGTTGTATCCAACCGATATTGAGTCATACCACTCGATATTAAAAAAGGTTACCTCCTAGTGGTGCCATACACACTAAGGATAATCGTGTATCTTTCCCAATGAACCTAAGGTTCCTAATGTGCAATTTTCCAAATTCATTTCAAAACCATGCTCAAAATTTTATAAAACATTTTCAAATCCAAGCCAATCTTCTTTGGAGTTTGAAAACCCATTTCCAAATATAGAAAATCCATTTTCAAAGAAAAACCCCATTTTTAAAATATTTTCCTTTCCAATAAATCATTTCAAACCAATTATAACTTCAAATAAATGGAAAAACCAAATGAATTTATCAATAACAACATTAAATTCATCAAATTAAACCATTTTATAGAACCACCTACCTCAATATGGTAGAAACCTAGTTTCCTTTGACAATGGTGATCAGAAACCAATAGAACAACCTTCTAAAAACAAGGAACACCAAGAAACTAAAAATTATCAACATGAAACACCATTCAATCACAAATCTAAACATAACCGCATAAAAAACCACTATTGTAACCAAATCCAAAGAAAAACTAGAAGGATTACTACCCGAAGATAGGCAAACCAACCCCAACGGTGATCAATCACTAAATGAAGCAATAATAAAGGTAGGGAACCACCCAAAATCACTTAGTAAGAGACTCTAGGTCAATAGAAATGAATATTTCAACAAATTAAATAAGAAACCACTCATGTAGCACCCTAAAAAACCAATTTGTGACTATTACATGGCATGTAATCCCATTACATGTCATGTAATCCATGAGGATCATATATGTTGAAAAAAAATTGTCTTTTTATTAAAAACTTGATAGTTTCCATTAAATTATGTGAACTAATTACATGGTATGTAAACCTATAACACAATGTATCCACTCCATAACTTATTCCTGGAGGCCATTACACATCGTGCACTACCATTACACCATGTGTAATCGCCCAACAAACAAAAAAGACTGCAATTTTAAGAAGAAAACTCTAGAAAATCCCTAACTTCACCACAGGTATCCTCCCAATTTTTTTAGAATTATTCATCCATGAAAAAGGAAACCAATATAAAAGGTTAATGCATACCTAAAAGAAAGGTAACAAGGAGTTACAATCTCCCCACCATAAAAACTTTCTCTCCTCAAAAGTGCTCAAGGTCCTAGATCCACAAAAATAAAAGGCCACTGATTCCTCACCAATGACTAAATATCCTATGTATCATGGATATCCTATCTACACTACCATAGTACCTAGACCAGGGGGATAATTTTACCACATAGTACCTTATCCTGGTGATCATAATCAAAACCGACCGCTCAACCAAAGTGGTATCAGGATCAAGATCAACATCCTCTCATCAGATCACTTGGGAAGGATATTTTGTATACCTACGCAACTAGAAACACATGAAACATGTAATAGATAGCTATCAAGACAAATGGAAAGTACAACTGATAGGAGACCCTCCCTAGTTATACAATGATCTCAAAGGTTCCCACAAACCTTGGTGCCAACTTACCTTGCTTACCCAACTGATAATGTCCCAAGTGAGGTGAAACTCTATGAAAGACCCGATCACCAACCTCAAAATCCATTGGATAATGAAGATTATCCACGTAGTATTTCTAAAAACTATTTATTTTGATCAATATTCTACATATCAACTAAACCATCTTCATCATCTCCTAAAAAAGACTCATCCCAACCATGGGCCACTCTCCCAACTCTGCCCAACATGAGGGAGATCTATATGGACACCCATACAAAGCCTCAAAGGGCACTATATTTATAGAAGCTTGATAACTATTATTATAATAAAATTCAACTGAAGGAAAATTCTTTTCCCAAGTCCTTTGAAATCAAGTACACAATACCAGAGAATGTCCTTTAGAACCTGGATAGCCTTCTCCGTTTTTCCATCCATATACAGATGATAAGCTATGATTAATTTAATTATGGAACCCATCACCTTCTATAAAAATTTAAAAAACCTAAAATTGGACCTTAGTTCCCTATCAGAAAAATATATATAAGGAAGCCCATGAAGCTTCATAATCTCTCATACATACAAGTCTCCAAGCTATTCCACTTTCATCGTCTCCCGAATAGGTAGGAAATGCACTGATTTTGTGAATCAATCAATGATAATCCAAATTGTATCCTTACTACTAGGATTCCATAGAAAACTAATAACGAGGTCCATGGAAATATCATCCCACTTCCATACCAGAATGGGTAAGGGATGCAACAACCCATAGGCCTCTGGTGTTCTGCCTTAATTCTCTGAAAAATAAGGCACTGTAATACAAAATCTGCAATCTACCATCTTATCCCTTACAACCAATACCAACATCTCATATTATGATATATCTTGGTAGTACCTAGGTTCATGGACCAACATGAACAATTTACCCTATCCAATAACTCCTACCTCAAGGAAAATAAAACAACCAACCTACTATGGAGGCATAAATCTCCATTGGGAGACTGACACCACTTGTTTGAGGTCTCCCCACTATAAAGGCTTTTATCCAAGCATTGGAACTCAGTGTATTTAACCTAATAAATCCGAAATCACTCATCAAAATACAAGATAACTTTTATTGAAGCCAAACACACCTGACCACCAACCTCTCCCACTTCTAAGATCAAACTCATTAGAGACCACTTCTCAAGTGATTCATTCAAATCTTGTGTCAGTAATTTTTTTCTCAACACATTGTCAACCACATTACCTTTCCTATTGGTATAAGCAATATCAAAATAAAAAGTCTAAAGATACTATACCAAAAATATATATTGTAAATTCAGACCCCTCTGAGTAAAAATATATTTCACTCTCTTATGACCAAAATATACCATAAACCACTCCCCGATAAGATACTAATGCCACATTTTGAGTTCAGGAATAACCCCTAATAACTTAAGATCATGGGTAGGGTAGTTCTTCTCATGATTTCATAACTATCGAGAGCCATAGGCCACCACCCACTTTCCCTGCATCAAGAAACATCCGAAACCCATACTAGAAGCATCATAGAAAACATCATAGCACGATCCCGGTTTTGGAAGAATCAAAACTAGTAATGAAGTCAACATCACTTTCATCTCCTCTAAATATATCTCACACTTTTCATTCCATTAAAACTTTACACCCTTATGGGTTAAAGCTACCATCTAAGATACAAGCTTGGATATGTCTTTAACAAACTGTATATAGTAACCATCCAAACCCAAGAAGATTTGGATCTCAAACACATTTCTAGGATGCTACTAGGACATAACTACCTATACCTTTTTTGGATCTACCAAGATGCCCATCTTAGATATCATATGCCCCCAAAACTTCACTTCCCAAATCCAAAATTCACATTTATAAATCTTACCATACAGATGGTGTTCTTTAAATGTCTTAAGAATGATATCCAAATGGTTCATATTCTCCTCCTTTGACATGGATTACACCAAAATATCATCTGAAAAAAACAACCATAAAAGAGACCACAAATCAATGAAAAATCTAATTCATCAAATCCATAAAAACCATAAGAACATTAGTCAGAATGAATGACATAACCAAAATCTCAAAATGACTATAAAGGATCCTAAATGCTGTATTAGGTATATCCTCTTCTCAGACTCTCAATTGGTGGTACATTGATCGTAGGTCAATCTTAGAAAACCAATGAGACCCTCTAAGATAATCAAAGAGATCATCAATCCTTGGAAAAGGATATTTATTATTAATGATCATGTGATTCAACTTTTGATAATCAATACAAATTCTGAGGCTCCCATATACCTTCTTAGCAAAGAGGATAGGAAAAGACCATAGTGACATGCTAGGATGAATAAATCCTTTAGCCTCTAGGTTCTCGAGATGGACCTTAAGTTCCACCAACTTAGTAAGTGACATATGGTAAGACGACATAGAAATGAGAATCATACCAGGGAGAAGATAAATAGTAAAATCAACCTATTTATAGGGTGGTAAACTAGAAAAATCATCCAGAAATACCTCAGGGTATGCAAAAAACCCTTTAGGAAGTTGACCACCCAAATAAGGGTCAAATATATCAAGAAACATCTCTGAAAATTGACATAAGATTACCCTGACATAAGGAGAAACAAGCCCCTCCCTTCCCGATCTAGATTCCCACTCACCTTGGAAAGCATGAGCAACCCCATTGACAGATAGGAACTGAACTCATTGGTGATAATAGTATATCTAGTACTTAACATTGATGATCCAATCCATAATGATAATCAAGTTTAAGATGTCAAGATTAAGTGATAAAAAGCCCCACTCCACCTTAAAGTCAGCTATTATCACATGACACATGGGACATCTGAAACCTTGTTTGGACCTCTTTCCCAAAGGCATGGAAAGATCCAACAAGAATAAGTTCCAAATTAAAAACCAACATGTTAACTAACTTTGACAATATACAAGAATGATATGTGATAAAAACCATACCTATAATAGTAGATGGATATTCTTCAGATTCACCTGGTGCATACTCCACTGCATAAAGTCATCCGATCTTATCCACATGAACATCTCCCCTGGCTTCAGGATTAGACACACCACCCTTGGAAGCATCTATATGAACCTGTGAACCCTTTGTGAGAGTGGATCCTTCCCTATTCCCTTGAGATATCTTTTCAAAAAAATGATGTAGATGGGCAGATCATCCACAAAGATGAAAAGTCTTAGGAGCCTCCACACAGTTAGGATTGGTATGACCACACCTTCCACATTGTTAGTAGACAACCTACTTCCACCTTGTCGTATCCCATGAAACCGGTCCTAAAAATACTAACTACTTTTACGCTTCCTCTTCTAGATAGTAGATACACTCTAGCTAACAATTGAACCAACTAAAGCTCTACCCAAACCTATCTTCCCAGTTATGTATGCCTTTTCCAAATATTCCTTGTCAACTACCTCCAAAAAGGTTAGAAGACACATGATAATACATATCAACCAAATATCAAGCCTCAGTATTAACTCAAACCTTAAATCCTTTAGGTACTCATTAGTGACAAGCTCTGGTTCTAGATGCACTAACTCAAAAAAATGAGTAGAATACTTCAGTATAGTAAACCCCCTACTCTAAGGTCAAAAACTCATGGGTATTCACCACATGAAATGTATCAGGGTAAAAATGATGGTTAAATATTTTCTTAAAGGAAATCCAGTTAAGATCCTTATGCAACTTAGCTTGCACAATAGAGTCCCACCATCTCCTTCCTGGACCCTCAAGAATATATGTGGAAAAAACCCACCTTAGAGTATTTAGGAGTATTCAATAAGTTTAAGATACTCTCTATCCACTAAATTAACTCCTTGTATTCCTAGGGTCTTTTGTCTCCATGAAAGACGAGAAGATTTTACTTAATAAATTCAGATCCATGATCCACTTTGCATCCTGGGTTCCCAACACCCACTTGACCCAAAATCATAATTGTGTATATAATAACTTTTAAAAAAGAAGGGCCCATTGAAGGTTCAGCCTGCATAACCTATCTCACAACTTATTTCTTATATTTTTAAGATCTCTTCTCAGAGGCATTATCTAACAAAAGACAAAAACCAATTAGTCATAGAAAAATCCCAAAATAAAAGGAACAACTTAAGGTATTGGTATTAAAGCTTTATAACATTAAGAATTTAAAGTAACTAGGAAGAACCTTAATTATAAAGGAAAATTTCAATTGAAATAAACTTCCCATACAGTTCATTTAAATAAACTCAAACTATAAGTCTTAAACCTAGTAAAAGTCCATGAACACCTATGGTAACTTGGTTTCAGTCACAGAAGTGATCTGGCTAGCCCACTTTCCACACTTACTATCTGAATTCCGACGTTCCTAACTCTTGTCTACCTAATACACATAACCAAACTCAAGAAATGTTAATAAACTTTAGGTTGAGCATCCCTATGATACCAAATTGTAACAAACCAACTCGGGTCAACTAGAAATCCACCCAAACCGACCCATCATGTAATATAGGGAAACGAGAATAATAGAAACCAGACATGAATATAAGAAAAACCAGAAAAAATAGAGTATAAAGAAGAAAAAAATGAGACATGAAAAAATTCATAAAATTCAATCCAAAATAGGCTAAACTAGAAAGTATGTTCAATCCCCATGTGACCAACACTCACCTCTAGACCAACCTGAATCGAAGGAAGCAATAATAAGAGAATCCAACATGATAAAAGATGCTTTTACCTTTACCTGAATCCTGTAATACAATATCTAAAAACACCCAAAGGCACAAGTAGGGTGTAATCCATATCCTAATAGGATACCACCACAGTTTCTATACAAGGTCTAATACTAAGAATGTAATAATTGTAGTTAAAAAATAGTTTTACAAAGAATTTTCATAAATTAAATCTAGTTGTAAATCAATTTACCTTTAGTTTTCATAAAATCCTTTTATATTATCAAACCAGAAATATGACAAGTAAAAGTGATATAAATAGAAAATCATATCCATGAATCAAGAGGTAAATAGGTAAACACATATCCATGAAACAATCTATCATGAAAAGCTACATGATACAACCTCATATAAATAAAACTTTGAAAAAAAATCCATGATAAAATAATCATGTGATAAATAACCATAAATAAAAAATCATCCCACATTTGGGCTCTAGAATATGGTACACTATGTAATAGACACTAAAAATCCTAGACAGGCATAACATTGGATCCAACTGATATCGATTCCTGCTAGTTAATATCATAAAAGGTTACCTCCTAGTGGTGTCATACACACAATAAGGATAATTGTGTGTCTTTCCTGACACACCCAAGGTTTCTAATGTGAAATTATTAAAATTCATTTCAAAATCATGGTCACAATTTTATAAAACATTTTTAAAGCCAAGCTAATCTGCTTTGTAGTTTGAAAACTCATTTCCAAATCAAGAAAATCCATTTTCAAATCAAAACATCATTTTGAAAATATTTGTCTTTATAAGAAATAATTTGAAACTTCTTATCACTTAAAATCAATGAACAACCTAAATGAATTTATCAATAATGACATGAAATTAATTAAATTAACCCATTTTATAGAAAAACCTACCTCAACATGGCAGAAACCTAGCTGCCTTCGACAATGGTGACTGGAAACCAAGATAACGACCTTAAAAAAACAAGACACACCAAGAAACAAAAAATAATCGATATAAAACACTATCCAATCACAAATTTGAACACAACCATAGCCAAAACCACAGTCATAACCAAATCTAAATAAAAACAGAAGGATTGCACACCTGAAGGGAAGAAACCCAACCACAACAGTGATCAATCATTGAAAAAAGTGATCCAAAAGGGAGGGAACCATACAAAATCATCTAGGAAGAGCCTCTGGGTTGAGATAAAGGAATCCTATGATGAATGAAATAAGAAACAACGCATAGAACACCCTAAAAACATAATTTGTGACTATTATATGACATGTAATCCCATTACATGTTGTGTAATCCATGAGACTCATATACACTGAAAAATTCATCACCTTTTTATTAAAAACATAATATTTTTTATTACATGACTTGAAACCTTTACACCACGTGTAAACCTATCACACTATGTATCTAGTTCATGGATTTTTCATGATGTCCATTACATGTCGTGTACTCCCATTACACAGTGTGTAATCACCCAACAAACTGAAAAGACTACAGGTTTAACCTAAAAACTCTAGAAAATCCCTAACTTCACCATTATAGGTATCCTACCAATTTATTTTTCTGACATTATTCATCCATGAAAAAGGAAACCAAAATAAAAGGTTAAATCATACTCGACAGAAAGGTAATGAGGCATTACAGAACTAATGGGATCCCCTCAATTGATCAATCAAGTCATCAATGCATGGAAGTGGATACCAATTATTTATCATAACTTTGTTAATCTTATGATAATTCACACAAATCCTAAGATTTCCATCCACTTTATTTTAAAAAATAACTGGTGCTTCCCATGGATATGTTCTTGGTTGAATGAACCCTTTAAGTTTTAATTATTCAAGTTAGAATTTCAATTCCCTCAATTCCATATATTACATACTATAAGATATAAGGTAAATAGGACTAGTCCCCAATAGGAGATCAATCATAAAATAAAATTCTCTTTTGGGTGGAAACCCATAGAAATTGTTAGTAAGCACATCAATGAACTTGTCAAATATGGTTGGAATACCTCTATTTACAATCTCATCTACAAATGCTAACTTAACCACTTTAAACTGTTAGGATATAGTTCCAACCATTGGAACCAAAGGTGTTTCTCTGATTGCATCCACTACCCAATCTCATTTAAAGAGATATTTAACACCATATAAAGATTTGAAACTCACTTTTCAAGCACAAAAATCAATATATGATATAGAAGTTGTCAACTAATACATTACCAAAATCAAGTCATAGATGTAAATATCAATAATAAAGATTTCCCATACTAATCCCATCCCATCGATAGTCAACATACATGTTGCACACTTAAAATCTTAATACACTTGTTGGACAAGAGGAGTTTGAAATTTTAAAACAAAAGGCATTATCTCAACATGAAAACCCATAATATAGACAACATGAGAAACAATAAAAGAGTGTGATGAACCCTTATCAAAAAATGTCTACATATGAGTATAATTCACAAGAATCATACCTCACATAATTTAAGGACCAGATTGATCATTCATGATCACTTGCTTAGAACCATAAAACTGCTGAGTCGTCATCCCCTGATCTTTGTTTCCCTATCAAGATTTCCTTTGGTGAAGATTCATGGTATTCCTAGAATCACCTAGACTATTTTGGTTATAAGTATGGGAGTTATTATAATGATATCATCCCATTTAATCTTAATAAGTTTGAGAGACTATATTCCCAACATCAGTATTTGGAGTGCTATGAAAATAACATTAGATATGTCCCATCTAGTTATATTTGTGGCATGATCAAGGTGGAACCATACATTCACACTTTATATGATCAAAATAACCACATTGGAAACATTTATTCTTACTATTAGGTTGATTAGGGAAGTTGAATGATCATATTGTCTAATTTTGAGATATCCCACCACTTTGGAAGTAGGTTTCCCTTTTCTATTTATTACCAGAATTGGAGTTGCCACTCGTTACCATGGTGATAAACATGATCCCTCCCACTGTATTTCTAGAGATATATGTTTCTACCATATTCTCTATATTTACCATCTCTGTATAGTCCATAACACAAAGGATGATAATCTTTGACCTAATATCTGATCGTAGCCCCGACTCAAAAATACATGACTTCAAGGATTCACTTACAACTAAATCTAGTGAAAAGTGAAATAAGTTCATAAAATTAGACACATATTATGTCACCAAGATATTATCTTACTTTAAGCTAAATAAATTTGTTGTTATAGCAATCTGAAAGGTGTGAGGATAGAATTTCTTATTAAACAATTCTCTGAAATACTCCTATAAAATGCCTTGATCAAGTTTAGCTTGGACATATAAATCCCACCATTAGCACGATTTATCATCCAACATATATATTTACAACTTTAACTTTAGCTCAGATGGTGTACCAAGAAAATTGAAAATTATATTCATCCATTTGATCCACACTACAAATTTTTTAGGTTCAGAATCCCCTAAAAAAATAGGTGGATTCTATTTTTGAAAATATATCAAATGATCCACTTGTTTTGGTTCATAACATTAATTTCATTTATCCATAGATTAAAAATATTGTATGATACTTTGTACTAATTATTGGTTCACTTATGACTTAGGTGAAACTATATTCTCTACAGCCTCTTCCAGTTGATTCTTACGATGTCTAATCGATTATATTTTCTATAAATATAAAAAAACACCATTTAGTCTCACTCACTAGAAATTGAAGTCTTAGAAATTCCAAATTACCTTATCAACAAATACCATAACAATTATTTTCAAAATAAAACCATTGTAAATATTTTCAACATTTTTCAAAAATCATAAATCCAAATTTGATAAATGTATTTTTGATGGGAAGTATTACTAACAATGCATGATATACAATTCTCATTAGATAAACCCATGAAAATGAGATGACAACACACCTAGAAGTGTGTAAAAACACTTTTGTACCTGAACACCCTGGTAACTTGATGTTCAAACTAAAAAAGTTAGCTATGTCTTTTTAATCTATACATTTCAAGTTCTAACATTCATATCTCCTTACTACCATCCCATGAGACAGATGGAATGAAAAAGAATAATACCATTTTCAACTTAAGGACCAAATAAAACTAATACCATTTTCAACTCAAGGACTGAACAAAAATGATACCATTTGTAACATCCCACCCTAAATCATTAGCTTGAGAGGAAGAAACAATGATACTAACTTTAGGTGACATCCCTAAGACACCAAAGGCTGGAAATAAATTCCAAGGCATTAAGAAAATGTTTGGGGGGGGATTTTACCTTAAATATGAAACAACCTATTAACACTGAACCATAAACATCCAAGATACTATATATGATGTATGAATAAAAATAATCCAACCCATATAATAATCCAATAGAATTAGAGTGATAATGAAACATCAACTGAAAAAACCAAAAAATAGAAAATTCCTAAGGATACCCATGTGGTATCCTCACAAGAAAATGACAAAAAAAAAAAAAATTCTAAGCTATAACTCCACCTTCCATTACCAAGGTATTAAGATGAATCGATAGAGAAATATGATATCTTAACTTTCCCTATATACCAGTATATGACATCTGCAAACACACCAAAGTTCCCAAGTAAGGGGTGGAAATAAACCCAGTAGTATTTCCCCAAAGACTTCCCAACTCACACCACTAGGACAAGAAATAGTTAGCACATTTTATATAAAATAGTTTAAAAGTAATTAAAACTATTTATATCAAAACCACAAAAAAGTTCCATGGAAAACAATAAAAAAAGTCTCAAAAACATTTCTCACTATTTGGAATCCCATTCCCATGTTTCCACACCCCCACACACATGCATGCCAAGTGATAGTTTCATACTCATGAGTGGTATCTTGTACATCCACAAATCCATCATAGGGTGTCCAATATCCCAACACCATAATGGAACACACTCCATTTTCCAAGTCACATCTCGGTACCCCAATGGTACACACCCCTTCTTTAGGTTCACTCTAAAAGTAATAAACTCACACCAGACATGTATAATAAATTCCATGCTAAAACATTTCACATAAAAACCAAATATTTCTTGAAAAAATTTAATCAAATAACTTTCATGCATCAAAACCATACAATAATTTTAAAACCATAATTTCAAAATTATAAACAAATGGGTTTTACAAAATCCATCTAGTTTCCCACAATTTCTAAATCCATAACAAAAAGGGATTTCCATCAATAATCACACAAGGTTTTCAAAATGATTTCAGGAAAAATGTTTAATCAAAACTAATCCTTTAAGTTCTAGAATGGTGGTGATGAGAGATAATTCACCTACCTCTAAATGATAGGTGAAAATGAATAATGGTACTAAGATATTCTAGATTAAAACTTGGATCTTCTCCCCTTCAAAAGATCCAACAAGGCCTCATCAAGATCTTCAAAAAGAAATATAGATCTATCCATGAAAGACTCGATATCATAATCTGGGTGAGAGAAAATGAGAGGATATAAGGAGAGAGAGAGAGAAACCATGAATTACTAGTGAATATAGATATCCAAAACACCTTAATTCTATAAAATATCAATTCAGATTAGAGGAAATCACAAAAAGAGCCTTGGGAGGGAGGGGAATTTGATACCATGGGTGAATGAGGGGAAATGAGGGGTTTAGGGGATTAATCCAGGTTAAAGTATAATTTTAGAATTAATTAGTACCTATCACATAGTTAGGATACATGGTTTGGTAAACAGTGTGATAACCGTGTGATGATATTGTCTCAAGGCCATACCTTGCATGACTGACTCGCACGGTTAGAAAAATTGTGCGCCAACCATGATTTTCCCTATATTTTAGTTTTCATGGTTTTCCATGGGCATTCACATGGTTTTTCCAAACTGTGAACCAATCGTGGCCTTCCCTGTGACTCCCAAAAAAAAGATTCACAATTTCATGGATATGTTGTATGGTTTCTACAAACTATTCTCAAAATATGCTCCTCAAAAAACACTCAAAAAACACTATAAAACCTCTTAAAAACTTCCCAAACTCAACCCAAGTATTATATAATCTAAAATTACATAAAATAATGGAAAATTACCTGAAACTAGGGGTAATATAGTTTGGGTGTTAGTGGTTTCTATCCTTTTCTATATTTCTTAATCCATTGGGGTTTTCCTTGGTTCTTTATTCAAAATTTCTCACTAATTTCGATTGTGGAATTTCTTTGTTTGTAGTTTCCTTTTTGGGGAAATAGTTTTTTGATCTGGTGATATCCCTTTTATTTGATTTATTTAAGGAATTATGGTTTCAATGGAAGTATATTTTTGGGAAAATTTGTTTTTTGTTAATGTTAAGTGGTGGTGTTTGTCATCCCATGCATCATTCCTTATAGATTTTGGCTCCCATCAAGACTCATAACTTTGTTCTAGATTAGAAAATCAATGTTTGACCAAAGTATTAATATGGTGGGGAGATTGAAATTGAAGGATCTCATGGAGAACCTAGTTTCCAAGATTTCTTGATGGGGCAATTTCTTACTCCTGGCCCACATGACCTCGATCATAGTGGTTTGATTATATAAAACCGTAGGTTGTGTAAAGGATAATCATGGAGATCCCAAACAGAACACAATAATTTTATTTAGGGATTTCTATGTTGGGGTTCAGGTGTTTCTTATTTTTAGTGTGAGTTTGGATATCTGGGTCTCTTCCTATGATTCTTCCATTTGATAGTTTGAATTCCTTGGTCTCGCTAGCTATCCCCTTGGATGTTGGTTTCATTTTTGAGGATAATCTCTTTGGTATCTTTTGGGAATTAGAGGTTCCCAGTTTTGAAGGGAAAGTGAGTGTTGGTTCTTTAGTCTTTGTGTTTTGGGGGTCTTGATAAGAGTAGTAGTTTATCCTTGATTTTGTCTTGATCAACCAAATATCTTTGGGAAATATGGGGGAATAAAGTGTCATAGTGGGGATAATTATCACACCCTAACCCGAAAATATTTATTTATTATTTATTTTTGAGTCCCTATATATTTCATTTTTCTTTTAGGTAATTTTTCTCTGAAATTGGGTATTTTTGAACATGAAGATCATGTCACATGGTTAATGTGAAAGGTTTTACAAACCATGTAGAAACTGTGTAAAACTACTATAAGTTGACTGAGCCAACCACATGGCTAGTACATGGTTGTCCAAATCATGTGGCTTACCAATGAGAGGTGCTCTAGAATCCTAGTGGAGGATACACAGTTGATGCATGACTTTCCAAACCGTGTAACCTAACGGTGCACCATGTCTAATTTTCAAAAGAAAGAGAATAAAAAAGAATGAACCTTTTGAACTTAGGGATTTAAAATCCATATATGGGTTTCTTTCTCCCCTCCCTACTCTCTCGCTTGATGCCCAATAGGTTATCCCTCACTCATGGCCTCCTCCTCCTCCTATCCCTTCGGTTGTCTGATCTAAATCCTTATTTTTAGTTTGATCATCTCTGGTTAGCTTCTCCTCTCATCCTACTCCATATTTTTCTCCTTTTATTTTGGTTTATTCTCCACACCCTTGTAGTGTGTGTGACCTAGGGTGAACCCTAACCCAATTTGGGTGTTGTTTGGGATGATTATCAGTCCCCAAGGTTTTTAAGGGATTATTTAAGTCCCATTCTTACGATGTTCATTGAAGGTGACAACTCTTGGACCTTGCATGACTTATTTCCATCTTTTTGAGGTAGGTTAACCTATGTCCAAGCCTTTAAATTTGAAACTATGATTTATTACATGTTTTATTGGGTGATTTCATTATATTATAAAGTAAATATGTTATGGAAAATGGTGGTGATTCTTATAAGTGGTTCCTATCATGTTTTCCAAGTTTTCTCTAAACTTACGATGTGGGTTTCCCTTGTTAAATCATGTTTTAAACCTTGTTTTGAAATGTGAAGTATCCTATATGTTTGATTAGTTTTCCAAATGATATTTACTATGTAAAATGGAAAATCCTAAAAGTTATTTTGGTCTTTTGACTGGTTTTTCATAAAATCCTCATGGCATAGTTTGGTTTTCTAGTAATACTTTAGGGGATTTCCAATCTTTTGGATAAATGAATGTGACTTACACACATATAAATATATAGATATATATTTAGGTTCCCCATTTTTGTATATTCACTCATAGGGAGGAAAATATATGAATTGGGATAAGGGTTTCATATATATAAATCAAGGTGTATATGTTTTTAATGACAAAGAATGGTTTTGGAACTTGAAATCTTTAGGTAAAAGTGATTTCTAAAATAAAAGTGTTTCCTTTTAAAATGATGAGTCCTGATTGGAGATTTCTAAAGTTTTTCAAAAAGTGTGGTGAAATCCAATAAAATCCCAAAATTTTATGTATTTTTTTTGACTCATATTGATGTGATTGGTATGTTGGTGTGATTCTAAGAAAGGTTATTCACATTTTTAGTGCAGGGAGGTGGGGTGTTGTTATACGCCTTATTTTCATTGTAGTGTGATTAAGCTTTAGTTTTTTTCACTAAAAATCCTGTATGTATTTAGGTTATGGTAATGGAACATGGGAATCTTGGGTACCTAGGTGGGAAGACTAGGACTAGTATACTATGTGATCTGATAGGGCCTTATCCCGGTCTCCCTGGTAGGATTACGCTATAACTCTAACTAAACTACATGATATGAGAGATTACCATTGGACCTTGGGTGAGTCCCCTCCAACCACTTGTGCACAAGAAGGATATGTGCATGTGAGTTGACTCTAAGAGTATTAGGATCCTAGGAACTTGATTAACCTGGATACTTAGGGGTTTCCCATTTTTCTTGATCTCATTTACTCATGTTTCCATGGTACTATTTTAAAATGATCTTTTGCTTGATTTCCATTTTATGACTAAAATAATGAAAATATTATTCTATTTTACTCTATTTTTAGCACCTTTTGATATTTATTTTATCACAATTATTTATCATTGAGACTCTTACTTTATCAAATTTTTCCTTCTTACAAGTGGTTTATTGGAAAACTTCTCATTATTTGGAAAAATGGTTTTGAAAATCAAAGAATAAAACGGTTTTTCTAAAGAACTGGCCTGTTACTTTTTTTGAGAAGAAATTAAAACCTTACATATATATATATATATTAAAACTAGCATGAAACCATTTTCTATTTAAAGGTAAGGCATAGGTTATGGTTTTTCTTTTAGCATCCCAAGTGGGAATTTTTTTCTCATGCCTATATCTCTATCATTTTCACCTATAGGTTTTAACTTATATTTTATTATCATACATGGGGTGTTGTGGTTCTTTTGTTGGGAAGTGACTCATATAGTCACACAGAGGAATGTATTTTTGTAGTTTAGTTTTTATTTCACTTTCTTTTATCACATTGGGCACTTAGGATTTTACTGCTTTTATGGTTAGAGGTGTAGAGATATTTTGGTAGTTGAGGATAAGAATTTAGTGGGAATATTTTCCTTATAGGAGAGGGAGAACAAGTGGTGAGGCAGGTTTTTTGTGATTGTTGCTTTTTACCTCTTTCCATGTTTTGATATTATATTGTTGCTTTGTTATTTTTCTCTGGAATGGACTTTTGATGTATGGATAGGTCATTCCGAGAATTTATTTATTTTCCACTAATGAGTTTCTTAATTATTTAATGGGAGAAATAATTATCAAGTGGTTCCTTCTTGATTTCTATGCACTTGTTCCAGCTAGTAGGAATCAGGAACGCCCTTTAGACCTTACCACGAACCGCATCGGGCATCCAACGGAGGGATGAATCAAGTTGGTTCGTGATAATCCAAGCCTTTCCTGGAGAGGGAATAGAGTTCTTAAACCTATTTCTCCCCTTGGATTCCAACAAAAACCTAGGAAAAAATTCCAACCCAATATAAAGGATAAAACTTATAGTTATCAAGATCAAGTCAAGGGTATGTTCCAACAACTAATTGGTAGGTTTGATAAAAAAAGTCCAAGAGTGGTTTTGATAAAATACAAACTGATTCCATGTTTAAAATCCTATAGTTATAAGTGGGATAGTTAGTTAGAGATTCTGGAGTTAGAGACAGGGGTAAACCATTGAGCACAACTGAACTTAAAACTAGAGAGAATTTCATGGTAGTTACAACTATTATTGGTCACCAAACCCATTAGAAATCTTGGAAATATCCCAAATCTACGTAAAATGAAAATCTAGATGAAACTAAAACCCAAACTCTGGAAAATGAAGATTTTGGAAATTTGGATAACCCCACTATAATTCCATTAAAACCTATTTTACCTGCTAAACAACCAAAATAGAAAGACTTGAAAATAAAATACAGTTAGGGGAAGAAAAATATTAAATAATAAATTAAATGAATTCCAAAAATTGTGAATAATTTTTCTCCAATCGTTCTATTCTCAGAAAGGATTAAGAATAAGAAAAAATAACCTGGAATTATTAATTTTTTGAGTCTTTTTAAGAAACTCCAAATCAACATACAATTTCTTAAATTCTTAAACCAATCCCCATAATACCTAAAGTAATTTAAGAAATATTATCCCAATAAGAAAACATTGTAAGAATTTGAAACATGTAACCTCAATAAGGAGTGCAGTGTTGTCTTGAAAAATAGAATAACTCCTAAAATTCAATACCTAGGGAGATTTTTCATTCCATTAAGCTTATAAGAGAGTATCCATCTCAATTGATCATGTTTCCTTGGGGACAATATAAATTTGATACCCTTATCATTCTTTCAAAACTTTTGATTATAAGTAACACAACCCACCATAGTTTTCTTATAGTTAGATGACTGATCTACTACCCACCCTATTAGTAGAGTTGTTGACCTACTATTTGGTGTTGAGAATCTATTTCTATCTACTAATTTCATAATGTTATACATAGAGTGTGAAAAGTAAGTACCTATCATCTTGGGTAGGCCCTTCTTAGTCATTAGGGGATCTATCATTGATATATCAAAGGGTAATATAATTTTTAATCTTAGGGAATACAAAGAAAAATTTAATGTCTTTAAAAATATTAAGGAAGCCATTTATGGAGAAAATTTATTCAAAAGTTGAGATGCTGGAGTTTGAGGAATCATGTTGTTAAGATAAATTTGATAAAAACAACTTGAATAAAGAAACCCATTTGGAAACTAAAAATAAAAATAAGACTATGGATGCCCATTTTGTTCCAACTGAGAGGAGTTTTTTTGTGGATGAATACTTTTTTTCTGAGCTTAGACAATTTTTGGGAGAATTTGTGTCACAAACCAAGCCGAGGAACCATCCAACCCGACACCCGACCCAGCCCATGGAATGCCCCGAAGGGCATTCCTGATCCCCATGACTTGGAAAATAGTGTCTAGGTATCAAAAATACACTTTTGGGAATGATTTCACCCATGATAAGTAACCATAAATAATTCTCAATAATGAAACATCACACCATGATAAATACCCACAACCATAAGATATACCACAATTCAAATTACACATTTTTCAACCTTAACCAAAGCCAAAACTACAAAAACTATATGGGAAGAAACTAGACCACAACTCAAAAACCTCCATGAAACATGAGGGAAATCACTCACAATCCACCTACACCAACACCTGCAAGAGAGTAACACTAGCAACCAGATCCACCATCACCACTACAGAATATATTTCCTTTACCCGAGTCAAACATAACAAAGTATACATACACCCAAGGGTATATGTAGGGTGTGAGAAAAATCCCATTATGATTCCATCCAAAATAAGGATTCCATGGCATAACATTAGAAGACAAATCATCATTCAAGTTTTAAGAAGGAATTTATAATTTTTTTAATAAAAATTTTTTAAAGAATTTTTTTTACAAGAATCATGCTTTGGAAATTAACATAAGAATAAGGTCCACCATATGTCGATGGTAAGAAACACATCACAAGATAGCACCATGTCATGAGAAATCCCTATAGGTACCAACACTAGTGGGACCCTAGGAACCTTGTATCTCTATGAAACATGGTATAACAACCGTAACCCACAATAAACCCGTGAACACACCACTAGAGGGGAATCCATCCCATGGATAGTAGTCTCAAATCATCATCAAGTTTAGTTAGTGTTACATCGTCAATCCTATTAGAAGAAACTGAGCCTCAGCCTCACTGATCCTACTAGCATACTAAACCTTGTCTTCCCACCTAGATACCTAGGATTACCTTTGTGCTAAAATTTCCATTTCACATGCCACATAGATCACTTCTTTCACATACACACATCAAGAATCATTAAAAAACATTTTAAACCATCAATTTTCATAGGAAAAACCGATTTAAAATCCATACACACACCAAATCCATTTTAAAACATACTTTCCACCACTTACACAATTTATAGAACAAATTTGAGAAGCACAATATGGAAGAACACATGAAACACAACCAATTTCTTTTGGAAAACCATATTTCAATCCATATTCACCTTAAAACTTTTTGAAAACACATTTCAAACCTCACACATAAACCATTGAGAATATTCAAAAAGATAATCAAGTATACTAACACCATCTAATAATGCTAAAGCATGGAATTACCTACCTCAAGCTTGGAAACTTCTAGAGTATGGTGGAAAACCAATGCCACACTATAATGTCATGGACCTCTTTGGTCCATCCCTTTATTGAAATCTGGTGTTTGAGCTATTATGGGAGGTCAAGGTGACTTATCCCCAACACTTTTCCAAATTTGAAAAACAGTTTCATGAAACGGTGTCACAAAACAATGTAAATTCCTCTGAAAAATTTCCTAACTGTTTCATGCAACAATGTCCTGAAATGGTGTCACTTCATTTACCAAATTTACAATATGTTTCATGAAATGGTGTCACTTCCTTTTCCAAATTTCCAAACTATTTTATGAAATTATGTCATGAAATGGTGTCACTTCCTTTTCCAAATTTCCAAACTGTTTTATGAAACGATGTCAATTCCTTTTCTAAATTTCCAAAATGTTTCATTAAACGGTGTCACGAAACGGTGTCACTTACTTTTCCAAATTTCAAAACAGTTTCATGAAACAGTGTCATGAAACAGTGTCACTTCCTTTTCCAAATTTCTAAACTGTTTCATGAAATAGTGTCATGAAATGGCGTCACTTCCTTTTCCAAATTTCCAAACTGTTTCATGAAATAGTTTCACGAAATGGTGTCACTTTATTTTTCAAATTTTAAAACTATTTAATGAAATAGTGTCACAAAATAGTGTAACTTTTCTAAATTTCCAAACTGTTTCACGAAATGGTGTCATGAAACGGTGCCACTTCCTTTTCTGAATTTCCAAACTGTTTCATGAAACGACGTCACAAAATAGTGTCACTTCTTTTTCCAAATTTCCAAACCGTTTCATAAAATGTTTGCACAAAAATGGTGGCAAAGAAATGGTGGAATAGAAATGATGGCACCAAAACAGTGTCATGAATAGTGTTTCCAAAACTATGTCATTTCCTTTTTCAAATTTCCAGATTTTTCCAAATTTCCTACAGTTTCTCCCATTTAACATTCCTTTTGACGTAAAATTAATTAAAATCCTTGTTTTAAGATATTTTAGGCCTATTCAAAGCCCATAACTCCTATCTTAACTTTTCTTAATAGCCAGAAAGCCTCTAATCGGTCAAAATGTGTGATCTTTGATAGATCTGATCTTAATGGAATATCTAGCATATCTTAAACCACTACTCCGTTAAATCTTTTAAAGGTATGAGATATCTTCCTCCCTTGTTCTTTATTATTGTTACCTGGTGCAAGACACTCAAACCTTTTTTTCCCATAGGAGTCATGCGTAGTGCTGAAGCCTTGGATCCTATCTTCCTTGGAGTTTCTTCCTATTGTATGTGCACCCCCTGTTTTGGTGAAACCAAGAAGTGTCAATATTTATTCGATATAAGGTATGTTCTATCACCATTCTTATGGGTTTCTCTCCTTTAATTTCTCCTTGAAATGTTATTTCATGTGATCTTCATGTCTCTAATGGAGATTTCTTGGGTGATGATTAGTGTGGTGGTGTCTCTGTGTCCTCGGGTGGATGCAGTCTTCCAGGAGAGGTGACCGTGATCTATTATATTGGCTGTTCTCATGAAAAGAATGTCTGAAACCTTTTGAGGTAGGGGATTCATGGATTCTCAATTATTTTACATGTATTTGTAGAGCTATCATGTTTTAGCTCACTGAATCACAATGGAATCAACATAATAAATATTTGAACCAGATAAGTAAATTGGTATTGATCATATGTTATTGCCTCATATTTTGCTATATAGTGTGATATCTATGATTTCTTTGTTTAGAATTTCATTCTTGATGGAAATTGGTAAAGAACATAAAGAAGGGATTAATTGTAAATTAATTTGATAAAGATAAAGAGGCATTTTTTTGAATCTGGTCATTTCTATGGTAAACTGTTGATAATCAAATGAATGTAGTTATGCATGTTTAAATGAAACGATTAATTCAATATGGATTAAATAACTAGTTTTTTGATAAAAGATAATTCCTGATAGGGTTCTGAGTTACCATCTTACTTGTAAAGGCCAAAATCCTTATGCTTGGATTAGTGAGTGATTGTTGTGTGTGAAGGCTAAATGCCTTTCTTGGGGCCGAGAGACCAGTTTCTTGTTGATTGTTTTCCTACTGCTTTTGTTGTGGTGTGAGCCTAGGATGGCTGAGCTGTAACGACCCAAAATTTTATTAATGAAAATTTCTTTTGGTCTATTTAAATGTATTCTTATGGTTATGTAAAACGTATGCACTTATTTGGTTTGGATTTTAAAATACCGTTAAGAATTGTGACCATTTCTAATATAGTTATTGAACAGTGATCACATGATTAGTATAAATATAGGGTTTTAACAAATCCAATTTACTCAAAAAAAGGAAGTGATGGCCTCATCCAGTAGACTTACCCCGTACGAATCCCATTTGTCAGAGCTCGGAAAAGAGGTGGTGTCATTGGTCTTCGCTCTTGACCAAGCCCAACCAATCTTGAACACGTTAATCTTGAGCGGAACCGACTATGGGAGAAGTGGAAGTTAATAGAGATTACCACCTGAGTGATGTTATCCAAGCCACCCCAAGAGTCTGTCACCATCGCACACCTTACCCTTCAGTCTTATGCGGGTGTTATAAGGGGTTATGTAACAATACCCTAACACTATGACTATGTATATTATTTTTGTATAAATAATGTGCATTCATTTTATTATTGTTACTTTGTAAATAGTTTTTAAAGCACAAATAATATTTTTAGTTAATATTTGACTAAGAAATCTATTTTCATGAATTAATGGATTTTTTAATTAAATAGTATTTTAATAAAATATTATTATTATTATTAAATTAATTTTTATTAAATATAAATTATCGTATAATTTTATGAATGAAATTGAAATTTTTATTAAGGTTTAAAAGCTGTTTTTGTCAAAACCCATGAATTTTTGATAAATGTCAGTTTTTATTTTAAAATTGAAAATTAAAATATTTAGAAAATTATTTAGATAAAATGAATATTATTTTTTGAATCAGGACATAAAAATTATCCAACAGTGAATTTTTCATAATTTTCCGAGATAGTTGAATTTTTGGGTAAAAATTAAATACCATTTAAATATATAATGTGTTTTATGACATCATAATGACCCAATAGTGATGTAATAAAATACTATAAATGATATTTTCGGCCAATATATGTTTTACCATTAAAATAATGTGATTTTTGGTTTGTTTGATTCACTACTGGAAAATGGACCTATCCCCACGGTTTTGGAGAAAACCGTGGGGATAGACCCGCCTATACCCACGGTTTTGGAAAACCGTGGGTATAGGTGTCTATTGAAGACCTATACCCATGGTTTTCCAAAACCGTGGGTATAGGGGGGTCTATCCTTACGGTTTTCCCAAACCGTGGGGATAGGTCCTAAAAAGCGACCTATACCCACGGTTTCCCAAAACCGTGGGTATAGGTGTACCTATCCCCACGGTTTTGTGGAAAACCGTGGGGATAGGTCTGGGCTAAAATTCCTATACCCACAGTTATGAAAAACCGTGGGTATAGGTCACTTTTTTGTGCGCGGGAAAAAAATGTTTTCCGCGGGAAAATTTTATTTTTGGCGGGAATCCTATACCCACGGTTCTTCCCTCTATACCCACAGTTTTTATAAATATATTTAAATAAATATATATATATATACATATAGGTGATGTTAGGGTAGTGGTTAGACGTGGTGTTTGCAGCGGAGAGGTCGCGAGATCGAAACTCGGCGCCTGCATTATTTTAGGACCTATACCCACGGTTTTGAAACCGTGGGTAAAAGCCGTTGACACCGTGACAATTGGATATGTTTCGGTGACATGGTGGCAGGAGACCTATACCCACGGTTTTGGAAAACCGTGGGTATAGGCTGGGGACCTATCCCGATGTCGTTCCAGCCCACGGTTCCCAAAACCGTGGGTATAGGCTATACCCACAGTTTTGGGGGCTATACCCATGATTTTGAACCGTGGGTATAGGTTGTTTTTCCAGTAGTGATTTATTTTACAAAGCTTTAGTGGACCCTTCAAGGCTTATAAAACATTTTGTCCTTTTAAATTGTTTTCCTTGATAGTGTGACTCACCTCCACATAAGAAAACCTATTATTTTAATAATTTCATCCATTATCCTTATAAAATATTGTTTTCCAATCACCTTTGAAAAAAACCATGGGAAAACACCATGGGCTGGTTTGTGGTTTTGATTAGTTCAATGTGTGGTGTCCTAAACCTAAATAATAAATAATTCTCTCTCCTTTCCTATATAAACCCACCCAAGATCCCATTTCCTCTTCACTAAAATCCTTTGGAGTTCGTCCAACCTCTCCCTTTCTCTCTCTAGAATCCTCCCAAGGTGCCCCAAGTTTCCAATAAGCCTCTCTCAAGCCTCTCCCAAGCCTTTGGAAGCACACTTCCAAGTAAGGGATTCCTACCTTTCTCTTTTTATCCAAGTTTATTAATATTGTTATGCCATTTTATTTTCAATTATAAATGTTTGGGTATGATTTTTCACCTCCCCCATACTTCCATATTTATGTTTTAATGATTATATACCCATTTATCTCTCATTAAATTCCTTCCATATACACCCGTTACCATGCTGAAATTCTGTAAGGAATTTCTCTCTCCTCATTTACATTCAAGTGATTATTTTGTATCATGAATCTAAATTCCATTAAAATTGTTGGAACATGTATCTATATGACCCCCTTACTGTAAATTTCATGTACATATTATGAGACACCCCTTTACCTCTCATCAACCATTTTTATGAATTCTTATATCACACCGTTATGCTGCTGAAATTGCACCGCGTTTTCCAAGCCAAAGTCATTGTGTAGTGAATACCATGCTCATTTCTCTATCAAGGGTATTCAAATTTATTCACATTTTAATATTGATTATATATTTTCAATTATGAATTCTACATTCCTTTATCGTGGAATAAATGATGATGAATCCATGTTTTATGATCCATGTGGCACACTTATGCATGAAATGAAATGTTTAAGAAGGGTGCGCCCTAATAGCGTTCCAATGCATTGAGTAAAGTATAGTATCATGATACATCATGTGAAATGAGCATTGGATCATGATAATTCAAGTGAAATGAGGGTTTACTCATGATTCATGTGCAATGAGGGTTTACTCATGCTCCATGTGCAATGTGCCTTGGCTCATGCTAATTCCATGTTAAGTGCTATTGCCACATTTCCATGTTATGATTATCATGCTTTATCATGACTTTATGTTCATGTTTCTATTGTGCTCCATTGATATTCCTATTTCCTAACATGTATTGTAATCTTCATTTTATTTCTTTTTTACTCCCTTACTGGGATTTATAGCTCACCCTTTTCTTATGCATGTCCTCAGGTTATCCCATGCAATGCTAAGTACGAGGGAATGTAGTGGTCATGTAAAGTAATTTTTCAATAAATATGTTTTATTTCATGTTTTAAGTTGTTATGTAATGATACTAAGCCCCAAATACACTATACCTATAAATATTCTATGTTGTATCAAGTGAAGTTTATGTAATAAATCATGTCTAAGTGTGTAACAAAATGAAGGGTTGTTATAGTTGGTATCAGAGGATAGGTTTAGTTATTCTTGGGATTAGGATTAGAAAACTCTAGTGAATAATTAGAGACAAGACTAAGTATAATAAAAACATCCCTAATTTTTTGTGGGTATTGAGTAAGTGTTTTATCAAGAAAATATATCCCTGTCTAGATACGATCAGGTAGAGGCGGCTCTGGCACAGATGTACCTAGGGGTGAAAACTCTAACAAGGAGTTTCGGGCTTGACCCGAGGTATCCTGATACACGACAAAGGGCCTTGTTACACTTTTGGTTACGACACTCCTAGGGTATATTCTTTGGTAAATTCACAAGATTAGTATGAACCATTATTAAGGGAATAAAAAAATACCCATAAGAATATATGTTAAGAAATAGATCAAGGATAACCTAGATTTAAACCTAAGGAGTCACAAGTTAGGACATACTTATCCTTTACAACTTTATCCTTTTATGATCAAAGTTTCCTTTTTATGCTCCATAGATAAGTATTCAAACCCCCTAATTATATTCCCTTTTTCATAGTTAAAATATGGAAGGAGGAAGATCATGAACAACTCTTCTCTCTCTTCCTGAAGAACTACTCATAATGATCATCCTGAAGTCATGCTCAAATGACTTTGAAACTTTTTCAAATATCCAAGTTACCTATAAACAACTTTATGAGGCATCAAATATATCTATTGTTGCATGATTATTTCAAGGATCAAGTACAGTCTACTGGGGAATATTGCGCTCTCAAATTTTATACCATTCTAAGAGTGGGAAGTACCATTAGGGTCTTTTAAAATTCTTCTCTTTATTTGAAAATTATGAAGCAAAAAAAATATTTTATATATGCTGCAAAAGAGGGAGACCTTCAAGCTGCCTATATGTATGAAATTATAGATTTTGTCTATAGGGAAATAAAAAAACTGAATTACTAAATCCCTATTTTGAAATATTTGAAGATGAATCAGTAAGGCATTTTTATAAAAAACAATTTCAAGAAGATATTTAAAAATTATATACAAGAAATAACTTTTTAATAAATTATCAATGCTTCCATCGATATAAACCAAGACGCATGAGGTGTTTTTGGGAAAATGAAGTAGATGATTTTGAAAATACCCTGAGGTACCATTGTGACGCATGAATCCTTTATACATGAAGGCAATGATAATAGGAAATAATGAAGATGGCGTCAAGCAAATTAAGGAAAAGTACCCACACCTATTTATGGATTAGAATGTAAAATGAAATTTTGAGGGAGAAATTTCTTAAGGGGGGAAGATTGTAACGACCCAAACATTTATTAATGAAAATTCTCTTACTCTATTTAAATTTCTTCTTATGGTTATATAAAACGTATGCACTTATTTGGTTTTTATTTTAAAATAACATTAAGAATTGTGACCATTTCTAATATAGCTGTTGAATAGTGATCACATGATTAGTATAAATATAAGGCTTTAACAAATACAATTTACTCTAACAAAGGAAGTGATGGCCTCATCTAGTATAATTTCCCCATATAAAGCCCATTTTTTGGATCTCAGAAATGAGGTGGCATAATTGGGCTTCGCTCTTGACCAAGACCAAGCCAAGCTTGAACACGTTAAGCTTGAGCAGAACTGACTATGAGAGAAGTGGAAGTTAAATGAGATTACCACCCGAGCGATGTTATCCGAGCCACTCCAAGAGTCTGTCACAATTTCACACCTTACCCTTAGGTCTTATGTGGGTGTTATAAGGGGTTATGTAACAATACCCTAGCACTATGACTATGTACATTATTTTTGTATAAATAATGTGCATTCATTTTATTATTGTTACTTTGTAAATAGTTTTTAAAGCACAAATAGTATTTTTAGTTAATATTAGACTAAGAAATATATTTTGACGAATTAATAGATTTTTTAATTAAATAATATTTTAATAAAATATTATTATTATTATTAAATCACTTTTTATTAAATATAAATTATTGTATAATTTTATGAATGTAATTGTAATTTTTATTAAGGTTTGAAAGTTGTTTTTGTCAAAACCCATGAATTTTTTTATAAATGTTGGTTTTTATTTTAAAATTGAAAATTCAAATATTTAGAAAATTATTTAGATAAAATGAATATTATTTTTGGAATCAGGATGTCGAAATTATCCAACGGTGATTTTTTCATAATTTTCTAAGACGGTCGAGTTTTTGGGTAAAAATTAAATACCGTTTAAATATATAATGTGTTTTATGACATCATAATGACCCAATAGTGATGTAATAAAATAATATAAATGATATGTTCGACCAATATATGTTTTACCATTAAAATAATGTGATTTTGGGTTTGTTTGATTTATTTTACAAAGCTTTAGTGGACCCTTCAAGGCTTATAAAACATTTTGTCTTTTTAAATTGTTTTCCTTGAGAGTGTGACTCACCTTCACATAAGAAAACCTATTATTTTAAGAAGTTAGGCCATTGGAATTATAAAATATTATTTTCCACTCCCTTTTTTAAAAAACCATGGCAAAACCACGGGCTGGTTTGTGGTTTTGATTATTGTAATGTGTGGTGTCCCAAACCTAAATAATAAATAATTCTCTCTCTTTTCCTATATAAACTCACCAAAGATCCCACTTCCTATTCACTAAAAGCCTTTTTAGTTTATCCAAAATCTTCCCTCCTCTCTCTAGAATCCTCCCAAGGGGACCCAAGCTCCCAAGAAGCCTCTCTCAAGCCTCTCCCAAGCCTTTGGAAGCACACTTCCAAGTAAGGGATTCCAACTTTTCTCTTTTTATCCAAGTTTCTTAATATTGTTATGCCATTTTATTTTCAATTATAAATGTTGGGGTATGATTTCATAACTCCCCCATACTAACCTCTTTATATTTTAATGATGAGATACCCCTTTCTCTCTCATTAAATTCCTCCCATGTACACCCGTTACCATGCCGAAATTCAGTAAGGAATTTCTCTCTCCTCATTTACATTCAAGTATTTTTTTGTATCATGAATATAAATTCCATTAAAATTGTTGGTACATGTATCTATATGACCCCTTACTTTCCATTTAATATACATATTATGATACACCCCTTTCCCTCTCATCAACCATTTTTATGAATTCTTATGTCACGTCGTTATGCTGCCGAAATTGCACCGCATTTTCCAAGCCAAAGTCATTATGTAGTGAATACCATGACCATTTCTCTATCAAGGGTATTAAAATTTATGCACATTTTATTATTGATTATATATTTTCAATTATGAATTACACATTCCTTTATCATGGAATAAATGATGATGAATCTATGTTTTATGATCCCTGTGGCACATTTATGCATGAAATGAAATATTTAAGAAGGGTGCACCCTAATAGCGCTTCAATGCATTGGGTAATGTATAGTATCATTATAAATCATGTGAAATGAGTGTTGACTCATGATAATTCAAGCGAAACTAGGGTTTACTCATTCTTCATGTTCAATTAGGGTTTACTCAAGCTCCATGTGCAATGAGTCTTGGCTCATGCTAATTCCATGTTAAGTGTTGTTGCCACATTTCCATGTTATGATTATCATACTTTATCATGCCTTTATGTTCATGTTTCTCTTGTGCTCCATTGATATTACTATTTCCTAACATGCATTTTAATATTCATTTTATTCTATGTTTACTCCCTTACTGAGATTTATAGCTCACCCTTTTCTTATGCATGTCCTCAGGTTATCCCATGCAATGCTAAGTACGAGGGAATGTAGTGGTCATGTAAAAAAAGTTTCCAATAAAGATGTTATATTTCATGTTTTAAGTTGTTATGTAATGATCCTAATCCCCAAAGACACTATACCTCTCTATCTTCTATGTTGTATCAAGTGAAGTTTATGTAATAAATCATGTCTAAGTGTGTAATAAAGAGAAAGGTTGTTATATGAGCCATGGAGGATGTTGTGGTATGTGGGGTAGGGAGGCCTAGGGGTTGGGGTCACAGTTGACACCTAGAGTGGCGAGATGCATTGGTTTATGCATGTGGGTGTCAGGGAGGAAACCAGAGATGATGAAATGGGTTAGTTATGAATTTTGGATGCTTATTGAATCTTGTTAGTTGTTTATATTTTTTACTTTCCCCACTGCTTAAGGTAGCTGGTCTTGCTTACCCTCCTTCCAAAGGTGGTGAAGATGTGTAGGGTATGCCACGTGCTTTCCGTGTTTATCTTCTAAAGGATGGATGTGTCTATGATCCTACTATAGGTGGAAAAGGCTTGATGGGTAGTCCATCTACTCACTATGTTTATCCCCTTGTGTTTGGTAGTTTTGTTTTGTTTTTATAGAATGCCTGGAATTATGGAAAATTAATAATGATATTAATAAATGATTGAATAAATGATTTTAACCTATGGTATTGGAGTTTGTTGGGATGCAATGTCTAGGTAATATTTTTGAGAAGATGTGGACTTGGTTTGGTTATTCCTAGAGGGCATGGAACTTGGTGTGATGCCAATGAAACATAATATGGAATTAATAACGATTAATTAATGGTTAAATAATTAATTATGTAAAGTGAAACTAATAAAAAGGGATAATTAACTTAATATAACTATTTAAATGGTTATATTCTTATAGTATATATAGTCTTAGTAGTGGAATCCAGGAGTTTAAGAGACGTTAGCTGTAGTTGAGTCTAAGGCTAGGTTTTACCCATAGTGTGGTTGTGAGATAATATATAATGTGTTTTTTGTGTTTCTATATGCTAATACAGCTTGTCGATTAGGGAAACTAACACCCTGAGGATTATAATCCCTATGGGGGTGTTTTCCCCAAAATCCTGATGGGAGGATGGATGAATGACTACCCCCTTTGGCTTCACTCTCTTCTCTTGGTAGTTACTTGTCCTGGTAGGAACAATGGTTAGTTTTTCCCATATATTTGTGTAAAGGGATGTAATTGATTATGGTTATTTTCACACATATATTATGTATATAGTTTCCTATGGATTACTATAGGTGTAACGTGTATAGGATATAATAGATTGAGGACCCTTACTCAGTGTACGAGCTGTAATGGCTTGAGGTATAATAATAGATGTATGATACATGTTATATGAGCTGTGGTGGCTCCCAGAAACTACCTAGTTACTTTAGTTATGTGGATGTGGTGGTTCTGTTGCATGAGGTCCAAGTTGTGGTGCATGTTGTGGTGCTTCACCTAGGTGTCTATAGGAAAGCCTTTTTGGAGAGAGATGCCTTGGATGTGCGACGTTGGGGGAAAAGCGGCATACCAGTGGGGAAGTGGTAGCAGGGTACCCTTTATATTCTTTATTATATTATATACTCTTGTATGTGATACTTGGTGAGAGTATCCATGGTGAGTATAGGAACATAGTATACCTGTTTATGTGGTGAGTTAGTTTCACTTGTTGTTCACTGTGCTTTAGCATGCTTTTGTTACTTTTGCACGAGAGGTTCTGGGGAGAATCCTACTAAGTATACTATTATACTCAACCTATGTATATATTTTTTTTTTCATTTCACTTGGAGTAGGTTGGAGATCAGGTTGGTTACTACTAGCTTGGGGTTTGCAAGAGTTGTTCGGGCTTCGTGGTTACTGCCGTTTTACTTTCTTTTGGTACTTGCAGTTTTCCCTTTTAGTTATATTAGTTCTTGCATGACATTAAATATATGTACCTGGGTTTCTTTTATAGTGAAGTCCAAGTTAGAGTTGATTGTTGGATCTCTTATCTATCTCTTTCAGATGTGTTCTCTTAGAGGTTAATGCCTCCCATTTGTGTGTCTACTATACCCTCGATACTAGTCACCGACCTGGGGCCTACTGGAGGTGAGACTGAGGTGTCACTATCTCCATTCTCACATTACTGACCTGGGATGGGTATACTTTGTGGGGAGGGGGTCATGAAATAGTGGTATTAGAGCTCTAGTTGAGGGATAAGATGGAGTTTGGAGTTAGGCACAAGTGAGGTTTGATGGATTGGTAGGGAAACAATGTCAGTCAAGTTTAGAAAGTGCTGTAAACAGTGGATACTGACTGAGACACAGGTATTTAGGGACCCCTGTGATCTGATGCACAAACCTTTAAGTTTATAGTGTCTATTAAACAAGGTGATGCTGGTTGCAGGGTAGATTCCTAGGAAAGGATCATGCATCATTATTCCTTGCGTCTGTGTTTGAATAGGTAGACCTTAGGATAGTTTAACCTAAAATGAATAAAAAAAACAATTAATTAATGTAAATTCTTCCATATTCTAGATTTATAAGATCTAACTATTTTTTATTTTTCAGATATGGATCTAGGTTGATGTCCTCATCAGGTTCATATAGAAGATGTCCAACAGGCTGCACTAGAAGATCGCCACAAAGTGGAGGTTGACGACGAAGACACATGGAGGAGGATACTCCGAGAGTTTCAGTGCCAGAGTCTACAGAAGTATGAGGGCTCTATTTCAGATGTAGTCATGAAAGACTAGTTGGATGAGGTTGAGATATATTTCATCTCAATATATGCTTAGAATGATAACTGGGGATCGTTGGTTGTGACAATGCTACATGGGGTAGCAATGTAGTGGTGGTTCTTATTCCTTAGAGATCGTGAGGAGTCAGTGATCTCATTGGAGGAGTTCTGAGACAAGTTCAGAGTTGAGTTTCTTTCTTTGACTGTGAAGGAATCCAGTCACCAAGAGATTCTTACCCTTTGACATGGGAGCTCTAGTGTGTGAGAGTTTGGAATTTATTTCAAGAAACTTTTATGATATACTTTGGATCTATTTCCATATGAGTAGGCAATGACATGAAATTTCGAGGAGGCTTTGCATCCAGAGATCTAGCTCCAAGTCACCCCATTTATGCTGAAGTCATATCTTGAGATGTTATTAAGGGAAGAGGCCATTGATAGAATGTTATCTAGAACTATATCTTCATGAGAGGGTATTCTTTAGGATTCCTCATGTAGCAGAGCTGTGGTATGGGGTTCTTGGTTTTCATAGAAAAAGAGTTTCCATTCAGCCGGGGGTAGGTCCCATCCCTCAGTATCTCATTTCTATAGGGGCAGTGAATTTTAGGCCTATACCAAGGGATCATGCACTTGTTTTTATTATGGTGTTTGAGGTCATCAGTAGCAAGAGTTTCCGACCTTTTAAAGCGATCAGTGTGCACCAGGTGTTCCGCTCTAGGTTCCTCTGTTGAGGCAGTTCCATCCAAGGCAACGACAATAGGTTGTACTAGCTTTGGATCAGTAGAGAGAAGATAATCCAGGAAGAGGAAAGCCTCGGGATGCTCTCCATCCTCTGAGAGTAGAGTGCGACCATGGTGGTGGTCATCATGAGGGCCATAGAGGCTATGGAGCTGGTCGTGGCCAGCTTCATGCTTTAGCATTGCCAGCGTTAGGCAAGCCAGACATTGTTCAATGTACCCTTTGCTTGTTTTCTACTTGGTTTTATGCCTTATTTGACTCAGGAGACACACACTCCTTCATATCACCTTCCCTTGTACATCTTTTGGGACTTGAGGTAGAGAGGATTCCAGTTCCCTTAGCGTTGACTATGCCAGTAGGAGGTTGAAATGACTTGTTTGAAGTATGTAAAGAATGTGAGCTAGTGCTGGGGAATCAACAATCTTAGGAAGATTTCCTATGTTTATGGATACAACCATATGATGTCATACTCAGCATGGAATGATTGTATTTGGTGTAGGCTATTGTGGATTTCTTTTGAAGGTAGGTGGTGTTCTTCGATGCTAATAAAGAGACATCAGTGTTTGTTGGCTAGTAAGACCCTCATATGGGTCGGAGGCATGTTCCTTTTTTATCATCCTTGATGGATGATATGATGTTGAGTTTGTTAGAGGTTCAACAGTTGGTGTTTCCCAGGGTTGTGGAAAAATACCCCGATGTCTTTAGAGAAGAGGTTGTAGCAATACCCCCTCGATGAGAGATCGAGTTCAGGATCGAGCTATAGCCAGACATGTCTCATATCTCGATGTCTCTATATAGGATTTCACCTTCCGAGTGGTGATAGTTGAGTATATATCTTAGTGGTATGTTGTAATGTGGTTTTGTTCGGCTGAGTATGTCACCATGGGGTGCACTAGTTTTGTTCATAAAGAAGGCCGATGATAGTTTGCGGTTGTGTGTTGATTATTGTCGCTTTAACAAAGTGATAGTGAAGAACCGCTATCCTATTCCAGGGATTGATGATTTGTTCAACTAGATAAAGGGTGAAAGTTGATTCTCGAAGATCGACTTGCAGTCAGGGTATCATCAGATGCAAGTGAAGGATGAGGATATCCTGAAGACTGCTTTCTGGTGTCGTCATAGGCATTATGAGTTCTTGGTGATGATGTTCAGTGTGAAGAATGCTCCATTTGTGTTCATGGGGTCTATGAAAGATGTGTTCCATGAGTTCTTGGATAAGTTTGTGGTGGTTTTCATCGACGAAATCCTCGTGTAGTCCACATCTGAGGAGGAACATGCAGAGCATCTGCATGCCATTTTGGGAGTTCATCGACAACAACTGTTTAGGAAGTTTTCGAAGTGCTTGTTTTGGGATTAAGAAGTATTTTTCTTGGGGAATGTTGTGTCCTAGCTGAGAGTAGCTGTGTATCCATTGAAGATAGAAGCAGTTGTGTCTTGGGAAGCCCCCAAGATAGTGATAGAGGTGTGAAATTTCCTTGGTCTCGTAGGCTATTAAATGAGGTTTGTGGAAAATTTCTCTCAGGTTGTGACTCATATAATAGTGTTGACTAGGAAGGATCACGAATTCCTGTGGACTAATTAGTTTCATAAAAATTTTGAGTATCTGATGGAGAAGTTGGTTAGTGCTCCAGTTCTTTATCTGCCAACAAAGGGAGTTCAGTTTGACATTTTATGCGATGCTTCATGTATTGTGTTAGGCTGTGTTCTGATGCAATAGAGATTGGTTGTTTCTTATGGGTATTCAAAGTTACATCACCATGAACGTAACTATACCACCCGCGATCTTGACTTTGTGATAGTGGTGTTTTCTCTAAAGTTATGGAGACATTACCTTATCAGTGAGTGCTTTGTGGTTTTCACTGATCATAAGAGCTTGAGGTATGTTTTCTCCCAGCGTGAATTGAACTTAAAACAGCATTGGTGGATGGAGTTTTTATAGGATTATGACTTTTAAATTTCATATACACCTGGTAAAGGGAATATTGTAGCCGATTCGTTGAGCAAGAAGTCATACAGTGATACGGTGCCTGAATCTGGTGATTCCTGGAGAGTGATGGACGAGCTTTTAGTATTTCATCTCAATATGGGAGAATTCGGGGGTAGTGGTTGTATTTTCTAGATTACGGTGTAGTCATCTCTGGTGTAGTAGGTAGAAGAGTCCCAGTTTGGGGATCTTGAGGTAGAGGTCTCGAGAGACTGAGTTGTTTATGGTGAAGCCCTTGATGGTTGGTCTGAGGATGAACAACACCGAGTGTTCTTTTAGGTAAGTATTTTCATTCCTTTGGTGACGCGTGAGATAGTTCTCAGGGAGTTCCATGGTTTGGACTTAACGGTACATCCTGGCATAAAGAAAATATACCATTCCTTGAGGAGTTAGTTTTGGTGTCCTAGGTTGAAGCATGAAGTTATAGAGTTTGTGTATTGATGTTTAGTCTGCCAGAAGGTAAAGGTCGAGCACCATGTTCCTGGTGGTTTACTCCAGTCATTGGATGTTCCTAAGTGGAATTGGGAGGAAATCTCGATGGACTTTGTTACCAGTTTACCTAGAGATCAGGGGGGCTATGATACTATATGGGTGGTAGTGGATCACATGACGAAATCATCCCACTTCATAGCGATCAAGGAGTCGAGCTTAGTAGAGGTTTTTTTGAGGCAGTATCTAGAGGATGTGGTGAGACTCCACAGAGTCCCAAGGAATATCATTTCTGATCGAGACCCACGTTTTACCTCCAGGGTGTGGAGAGGTCTCCATCATGATTTTGGTTCTTATCTATGCCTTAGCACTACTTTTCATCCGTAGACGAACGATCAGACAGAGTAGACCATCTAGAATCTTGAAGACATGTTGTGCTCTTGTGTCCTAGATTTTGGAAGTTTGTGGATGAGACACTTACCCTGGGTAGAGTTCTCTTAAAAAAATAGTTTTCACTCCACCATCGGTATGGCGCCGTTTGAATCCCTGTATGGACAAACTTTCCATTCTATATTGTGCTGGACTAGGGTCAGAGAGTCAACAATTCTCAGGTTAGAACTGGTATAGAATACAACAGAGATGGTTCATGTGATTCGTAGAAGGATGAAGGCATCATAAGATTGTCAGAAGTCCTATTCTGATCATAGGAGGAGACCTATGGAGTTTGACGTTGGGGATCACATGTTTTTTAAGGTGACTCCCCATAGTGGGTAACAAAGGTTTGGTCATGGAAGTAAGCTTTCTCCCTAGTTTGTTAGGCCTTTAAAGGTGTTGGATCATGTTAGAGCCATGGCGTATCGAGTAGCACTTCTCCATCAGATGATCTGGATACACGACGTCTCTCATGTATCATAGTTCCTTCATTATCTTCATGATGAATCTCACATCATCGATTGGGGTGATATTGACATCAATGATGATGTGACATTCTAAGAGTGGCCTATAGAGATACAATACCACAAAGAGAAGGTGTTACGCGAGTGTACTATTTCCTTGGTTCGTGTCTTGTGGCGGCACAGTGGCGTAGAGGAGAGTACATGAGAACGTGAGTCACAGATACACACTCAGTACCCTAAGATGTTTAATGTTTATCCCTTCTCCTATAATGATGTTTTTATGTGGTTTTAGACCTTTTTTGTTTATGATATGGCTTTCTTTTATTTCTTATTGTGGATTTCTCTCTTTTGAGAGGTATCTCCCCCAGGAGAGTTTTTAGGATTTGGTTGCTGTTGTCATGTGGTTTTGCGTGTTACTTTCTAAAGTGGTTGAGCTCCTTTTGTAGCGAGAACCTTGAGAGGTATCTCAAAGGGTGGTTGTTTAAAACCCTTTTTCTTTTACCTATCTAGGTTGGTTTTGGATTCTTGAGGAAGAGAATGTTTTGATAGGTATCTGATGTAATGTCCTGGACCTCTCTAGTCCATTCCTTTACTGAAATCTGGTGTTTGAGCTATTCTGGGAGGTTAAGGTGACTTATCCCCAACACTTTTCCAAATTTCCAAAAAAGTTTCATTAAACAATGTCACAAAACGGTGTCACTTCCTTTTCCAAATTTCCAAAATGTTTCATGAAACAGTGTCACAAAACGGTGTCACTTCCTTTTCCAAATTTCCAAACTGTTTCATGAAACGGTGTCATGAAACAGTGTCAATTCCTTTTCCAAATTTCCAAACTGTTTCATGAAACAGTGTCATGAAACAATGTCACTTCCTTTAAAAAATTTACAAAACTGTTTCATGAAACGGTGTCATGAAATGGTGTCACTTCCTTTTCCAAATTTCCAAATTTTTTCATGAAACAGTGTCATGAAATAGTTTCACTTCGTTTTCCAAATTTCAAAATAGTTTCATGAAACATTATTATGAAATGATGTCACTTACTTTTCTAAATTTCTAAACTATTTCATTAAATGGTGTTATGAAACAGTTTCACTTACTTTTCTAAATTTCCAAACTATTTCATGAAACAATGTCATGAAATGGTGTCACGAAATGGTGTTACTTACTTTTCAAAATTTCCAAACTGTTTCATGAAACAGTTTCACAAAATGGTGTCACTTTGCAAAATTTCCAAACTGTTTCATGAAATGGTGTCATGAAATGGTGCCACTTCCTTTTCTGAATTTCCAAAGTGTTTCATGAAACGATGTCACAAAATGGTGTCACTTCCTTTTCAAAATTTCCAAACTGTTTCATGAAATAGTGGAACAGAAATGGTGGCATAGAAATAGTGGCACTGAAATGGTGTCATGAACAGTGTTTCCAGAATTGTGTCATTTCCTTTTTCAAATTTCTAGATTTTTCCAGATTTCCTATAGTTTTTCCTATTTGAAATTTCATTTGACGTAAAATGAATTAAAAGCCTTGTTTTAAGGGATTTAAGGTCTATTAAAAGCCCATAACTCCTATATTAATTTTTCCTAATAGTCAGGAAGCTTGTACTCAGTCAAAAAGCATGATCTTTGACAGATCCGATCTTAATGGAAAATCCAACATATCTTAAACCACTACTCCATTAAATCTTCCAATGGGTCGAGATATCTTCCTTACTTGTTATTAATTATTTTTCCCTAGTGAGAGACAATCGAACCTTTCCTTCCTTCCCATAAGAGTCATGCGTAGTGTTGAAGCCTTGGATCGTGTCTTTCCTGGAGTTTCTTCTTACTTCATGTGCACCCCCTATTTTGGTGCAACTAGGAAGTGTCGATCCATCTTCAATATAAGGTATGTTCTACCACCATTCTTCTGGGTTCCCCTCATTCCATTCCTCCTTACCATGTTATGACATATGATCTCCATTTTTCTAATGGAGTTTTCTTGGGTGTTGGTTGGTGTGGTGGTGTCTCTGCATCCTTGGGTGAATGAATTCTTCTAGGAGAGGTGATCGTGATCTATTTTATTGGCTGTTCTCATGAAAAGAATGTCTAAAACTTTTTGAGGAAGTTGATTCATGGCTTCTCAATTCTTTTAGGTGAAATCGTAGAGTTATCATGTTTTATCCCACTGGATCATAATGGAATTGACATAATAAATATTTTACCCTGATCTCTTCTCTTGGTAGTTACTTGTTCTAGTAGGCACGAAAATTAGTTTTCCCCATATATGTGTGTAGAGGGCTGTAATTAATTGTGGTTATTAACACACTTATATTATAGATATAGTTTCCTATGGAATACTATAGGTTTAACGCATATAGACTATGATGGATTGGGGATCCTTACTCAGTGTATGGGCTGTAATGGCTTGAGGTATAATACTTGAGGTATGATACAAATTATATGAGCTACAGTGGCTCCACAAAATTACCTGGTTACTTTGGTTATGTGAACGTGGTTGTTGTGTTGCATGAGGTTCATGTTGTGGTGATTTTTCTAGGTGTCTGCCAGCAAGCCTTTTTGGAGAGAGATACTTAGGACGTGCGACGTTAGGGAAAAGCATCAAACCAGTGGGAAGTGGTAGTAGGGTACCCTTGATATTATTTATTATATTATATACTCTTGTATGAAATACTTGGTGAGAGTATCCATATCCTGGATGGGAATATAGTATACCTATTTAGGTGGTGAGGTAGTTTCACTTATTGTTCACTGTGCTTTAGCATGATTTTGTTACTTTTGCATAAGAGGATTTGGGGAGGATCCTACTGAGTATACTGTTATGCTCACCCTATGTATATACAACTGTTTTTTTCAGGTCACTTGGAGAAGGTTGGATATCAGACTGGTTACTACTAGCTTGGGGTTTGCGGGAGCTGTTCGGGCTTCGTAGTTGCTGTCATTTTACTTTCTTTTGGTACTTTCATTTTTCCCTTTCATTTGTATTAGTTCTTGCATAAAATTACATATATTTACTTGGGTTTCTTTTATAGTGAAATATGATTTGTATTTGGTTGGTTTCTTTCTTATCTCTCTCTTTCACATGTGTTCTCTTAGAGGGAAACGCCTCCCATTTGTGTGTCTACTATACCCTTAGTGCTAGTCGCCAGCCTAATGCCTATTGGAGGTGGGGCTCAGGTGTCACTATCTCCCTTATCACATTACTGACCCAAGAGGGGTACACTTTGTGGGGAGGGGGTTGTGAAACGCACCTCAAACGAACCTTATAAAGGGAAGATCGAACCATAAACATCAATATTTTACCCAAAAACTCAAGATTGAACCCTTATTAGGTCAATCAATCTATTGGAGAAGAAGACCTCAAAGGGGGAGGAAGAAGAACCCAGGAAGATGGAAGAAATTGAGATGAAATAGGATTACTTGATGATTCTTTGAATATCCATGGCTAAATCAACCAAAAATTGAAGTTCAAGGAGGGAAATAGGATATGAGGAGGCTCATAGGGATGGAAATCCCATATGGTTCAAATTAGGGGTGATTTGGAGTTAAAATTGGGGGAGGGTAGAAAGGTAATTCACCATTTTTAATGACCTAGATAGGTTTTATGGTTAGACCACATGGTTTTACAAATCGTGTGACAACCATACGGTCTCCTATGTTCAAGAGGAAACCAACCACATGGTTTCCTGGGAGAGGGTGCATGCCCGTATGGAAAACCATGCAGCCTAGATAGTGCCACTGTCTAGGGTGCACAGTTTATTTTGGGCTAGTGTATGGTTTCCCCTAAATGTGAACCACCTGCCGTCAGGTCTAAAAACTCAATTTTCTCCAAAAAATCCTAGTAAAACTAAGGGAAAATACAAGATCAAAAATAAAAAAATGAATACCTCAAAATAAAATCATGGATGTGGAAATAGTCTACCCTCATAATGTCATCCCAAAGTCTGATCAGAGAATAAAAATGGGTAATACTCCTCGACCTAAGAATTTCTATCTCAAGTCTCATGCTAATCATCCCCATGATTCCAAAGGAATCATACCAATGGTATGGACTTTCCACAAATTAGTTCTTCTTGGGAATCCATAATTCGTACTGGCCACTCAAACACATTCAAATCAGGTTCAAACCCCAACTCTTACCAATCCTACACATGAGACAAATCCAGATTATACTTTTTTAGATGAGTGACATGGAACACATCATGAATTTATGTCAACTAAGAAGGAAAATCTAAACTTTATTCCACCTTACAAATATGCTTGGTAATATCAAAGGTTTCAACATACCTCAATGTTAACTTCCCTTTCTTACTAAGAATACAATGACCAAAATGAGGTGCCACCTTCAGAAACACCCTGTCACCTATTGATAATTCTAAGGCTCAGTGCCTCTAATCAACATAAGACTTGTGGTGACTATGAGATATCAACAAATACTTCCTAATCAACTTAACTTTATCAGATGTTTCCTACATAAGGCTTGGTCCCTACAACGAGGTCTCAACTACCTAATCCCAACACAAATGAGACCAACATAGATGACCATAAAGTTCCTCAAAGGGAGCCATTTGTATCGAGGACTAGTATATATTATTATAATCAATATCAACTAACCCAAAATGGTTATCCCAAGAGCCTCTAACATCCAACACACATGCCCAGAGTATATCTTCCAAGATCTGATTCACTCGCTCTTTCTAACCATCCGTTTAAGGATGGTATTCCATAATCAATTTGAACTAAGACCCCATTACCTTTTTAAGTCCTTCAAAAAATTTCATGGTAAAATGGGGGTCTATATCTGAAATGATATCCAAATACACACCATGAATCCTCACGATTTAATGAACATAAAACCGACCCAACTCATCCACCTTGGATGAATCCCTGATCGAAATGAAATGGGATGATTTGGTTATATGTTCAATCACTACCCAAATCAAGTTTCATCCTTGAGGTGTACAAGGTAAGCCAATAATGAAGTCCATGGAAACCTCATCCCACTTCCAAGTAGGAAAGGGTAAGTGTTGAAGAAAACCTAAGGGTCTCTAGTGATCTTCTTTGACCTGATGATAAATATTATATCAAGATACAAAGTCATCTATGTCCTATCTCATACCTGGACACCAGAACAAGTAACGCACATTATAAAAAATCTTGGTAGAAATATGATTAATGGACCACTAATACAGGGGGATATCCTGAATCACCATCTTTCATAGTGACAAAAACTCCACAAAGAGACCCTTAAAGCACATAACTCCATTATGAGACAACGAAAACTCACTTGGAACCTCCCCACCATTTAGGAATTGCATATAATGATGGTAAAACTCATCATTCAGCTTCTCCAACTGAATCAACTCTAGAAGGGAAGGTTTTAGATGAACATTATCCAAGAATACACCTCCACTATGCTCCTTGGACTCCAGATGCATTTGAGAAAAATCCCCATCAAGGTCCACCCATCACTGGACACTTTCAACACTTGAACCAACACTTTCTTGCTTAAAGCATCCGCCACTACATTACCTTTTCCTAGGGTATACATGATATTAAAATTGAACACCTAACGATTCTCAACCCAATGATGTTGCCTCAAATTTATATCCTTTTGAGAGAAAATGTTGGCTAAACTCTTATGATCCAAGTAGACCACATACTTCTCCCCAAAGAGATAATGATACCACATCTTTAAGGCATGCATCAATGCTTCTAATTCAAGGTCATGGGTTTGGTAATTATTTTCATGTGGTTGGAGTTATCGAGAACCATACACCACCACATGATCATACTACACCAGCACACACCCAAGGCCCATATATCAAGCATCTGAGTAGATCACATATCTCTTTACAAATCTCAAAAAGATCAAAAAGGGGTTGTGGTAAACTGCCTCTTAAGATCCTCAAAAGATGATTGAAAATCTAAAATCCATTCAAACTTCACCTCCTTCCAGGTGAGTTCCATAATGGGTGAAAAAAATGAAATAAATATCTAAAAAACTTCCTGTAATACCCCTCTAGGACTAGAAAACTTTTGATCTTGAAAAAATTCTTAAGTTGTTCCCATGAAATCATTGCACTAATCATCTTGGAGTCCATATAAACCACCCTTTTCAAGATCATGTAACCCAGAAACTTCACCTCCCTAATCTAGAAGGCAAACTTGGTGAACATTTCATAGAGACAATGATAAAAAATAGTGCCCAACACAATCCTGAAATGCTTCACATGCTCCTACTTGGTTCCAAAATAGACCAGGATGTCATCCAAAAATACCATGATGAAGGAATTGAGATACTGACATAACACTCAATTCATAATCACCATAAAGACCGCTGGAGAATTCTTCAATCCAAAAAGCATGGCCAAGTACTCAAAGTGGGTGTACCTAATTCAGGAGGTTGTTTTAGGAACATCTACCTCGTTGAATCTGACCTAGTGATACCTGGAATGCAATTCAATCTTGGAGAACTACCCCGCTCCCTTGATCTGATCAAAGAGGTCATAGATATATGGAAATGTATATATTTTCTTGATCATTACCTTATTCAGCCACTAGTAATCAATACATAACTAGAGAGATCCATTGGCCTTCTTCACAAACAAGACTAGGGTGGACCAAGGTGAGATGATCAGATGAATGAATCCTTTGGATTCCAAATCATACACCTATACCTTTAATTCCCTCAACTCGATGGGGCTATACAATGTGAGGGAAGGGATATCGACTATGTTCCCTACGCTAAATCAATTGTGAAATCCAAATCCCACTCTGAAGGAAAACCCAAAAGGTCAACTAGAAATACCTATGGAAACTCATCCACCACAAGAGGTAATCCAACCTCAGGAGCACCATATTCATCCTCCAATGTGAGCAATGAGATTAGAAAAATAAGGTATCCCAATTCTAGAAGTGGAGGTCCAATACATCTCAACTAAGGATCCTATTCTCCTTGAAAAACTTGGGTACACCAATCAGGTTCCACAAAACTCACTCACTGATGATAACAATCGGCGTGCACCTAAAATCACACCATCCAATCCATACTAAGGGTCACATCAAAGGTGAACATCTCAAAAACTATAAAATACCATTCTAGATCGACCCATGACTTGATGAGTGCACAAGACTGACACCTAAAACCCTACTCTCACTTCTTACCAAGCGACATCACTAACTCTATCACATACGACATAAGCTCAGTTGATAGTTTCAATAAATCCACAATACATATAGAAACAAATGAAACAAATGCACTAATATCAATCAATGAAACAACTATGGATGATGAAATAAGAATGATACCTTGAACTATCATAGGTCACACATCAGATTCCATTGGTGCCTGATTCATAACATGAAGATGTCTCATTTCTTCCTGAGCCTAGGAATGACCATTGGCCCACGACTCTGCCTTGAGAAGACTCTGACCAAAAGAAGTTCCAATCCTACCACAACAACCACCAAGCCTGTAACTTTCCATCCTTGATGGTTCTGGTTAGGATGACATCCCCCTAGAAACTGTGGAACCTACACCACTCTAATATGGGCACACCACCTTGAAAAACTACTTCAAGTGTCCCATAATTCCACACCAATGGAATGATATGGGTGGATCTGAACACATAGACTGCACATGCCCTGATTTTCCACACTGGTGGCATAGAACCGATGCATCATCTGAATCCATATATGAAAACGACCATTAAGGATGGCCTGAGATACCACCTCCCCTCTTCCCCTACTCATCCTATTTCCTCTTCTTTTAAAATAAACTACCACTACCCTTTCCCACTATTGATACTTCTCTATAGAAACTAGACTTTCCACTGTGATCAATCTCCACCAATAAAGCACAATCAACCACCTCATCATAGGTCTTCAACTTGAACGGGAGGACTTGAGATCAGATATCTAGTTTCAAACCCATTTTAAACTTTTGATCCTTAAAATGCTCATTAGAAACCACCTTAGTTGTGAACCAAACCAATTCAGTAAAATTGTCGGCATACTTCATCACGGTCCGATCCCCCTGGTGAAGATTTAAGAGCTACTGAGTCTTAGAAAATTTCATGGTATCAAGAAAATATTTCTCATTGAACACTACTTTGAAATCATTCCAACCCATCTTCTCGTGCTTCCTAGATTGAACCACCGAGTCCCACTACCTTCGACTGGGACCTTACAATAAGAATAAAGTACACTTTACTTTTTATTTCCTCAAGAGTGTTAAGAAACTCAAACATCCTCTCAATATTCTCAATCCAATCCTCAGCTTCTTGGAGGTTCATGCTACCCTTAATGGAAGGAGTCTTTCTCTTGAGGAACTTATGATATTTTTCCTTTACAGGACCTGGTCCAGCTTACCCAATATGAGAAGGACTAGAGACCACTCCCTGAACCAAATCTTGGATAGCCTGAACCATGGGTTTCACTAGTATTTGATCAACTGGTGAGGGATAAATCTCTTCGGCCTCTTCCTGCGGTTGCATAGGAAGTCTCTGGGGTGGCATCTTGATATAGTAAGAAATAATCATAAGAAAAACCATCGACATGCCATTATGATTTTTTTGGTAACAATAAAAAATTCCAAACCCATCTATAAATTAAAAAAACCACATCCATCACAATAACAATCCAAAACACTCACCCCCACCTGATGTCCATATATAGTCTATATCCTGTATGTCTCACATGGAGGAGAAGTGAAACCAAATCCCAACATCCCATAGAGACCAAAGGTTTTTTACGAGGTGTGTTATCCAATCACCATATTAGCAGCTAGAAACACAAGCCCTGACAATCCTAGTTCCAATATATCTAGACTCTTTCCCATATATCGTAACCCAAAGAAAGAGTGAAGCCTACTCTGATGCCATTTTATCATGAACCAAGCTAGGGTGACATCCAAACCAACACCTGACCCAGCTTGTGGCATGGCCTGAAGGGTGTTCCAGATCCCCACCAGATGTCAAATAGTTCTAGGGTATCAACAATACAATTTTTGAAATGATTTCACCCAAGATAAGAAATCATAAATAATTCTAAATAATGTAAAATCACACCATGATCAATATACATAACCAGAATAAATACAATAATTCAAATTAAATATTTTGAAAATTTAACCAAAACCAAAACCATCAAAACAGGGGGGCGGGGAACCAACTAGACCACAAGTCAAAAACCTCCATGAAACATAAGGGACATCACCCTCAATCCACCTCCACCAACACCTACAAGATAGGAACACTAGAAACCAAGTCTACTATCACCGCTAAAAAACATATTTCCTTTTCCTGAGTCAAACATAACAAAGTCTACATACACCCAAAGGTATATATTGGGTGTGAGAAAAATACCAATAGGATTCCACCCAAAAGAAGGATTCCATTCTATAACATTAGAAGAAAAATTACCATGTAAGTTTTAAGAAAGAATTTGGAAACATTTTTAATAAAAATATTTAAAGTAATTTTTTTTCAAAGAATCATGCTTTGTAAATTAACATAAGAATAAGTTCCACCATATGTTGATGGTAATCACCACATCATAATAGAGAACCACGTCATGTAAAATCTCTATAGGTACTAGCACTAGTGGTACCCTAGGAACCTTGTATCTCGGTGAAACATGGTTTAACAACTATAACCCATAACATCCTTATGCACGAGACACTAGAGGGGAATCCATCACAAGGTCTAGTGGTCTCCAATCATCATCAAGTTTAGTTAGTGTTGTATTATAAATCCTGCTAGAATAAATCAGGCCTCATCCCCATAGATCCGACCAATATACTAGTCATAGTCCGCCCACCTAGATACCTAGGATTCCCTTTGTGCTCAACTTTCCATTTCACATGTGACATAGATCGACACTTTCACATACACACATCAAGAATCATGAAAACACATGTTAAACCACTAATTTTCATAGTAAAACCTCTTTAAAATCCATACACACACCAAATCCATTTTAAAACATACTTTGCACCACTTACACAATTTATAGAAAACATTTGAGAAGCACAATAAGGAAGAACGCATGAAACGCAACCAATTTATTTTTGAAAACCATATTTTAATACATATTCACCTTAAAATATTTTTAAAATACATTCCACACCTCAAACATAAACCATTTAGAATATTCAATAAACCACGAAAGCATAAAAATATCACATAATAATGCTAAATCATGGAATCACCTACTTCAAGTGTGAAACTTCCAGAATCTAGTGGAAAACTACAACCGAGAATCAAAGTAACCCTATAAATGCAAGATCAAACCATAAACGTCAATATTTTACTCAAAAACTCAAGATTGAACCCTTATTAGTTCAATCAATCTTTTATACAAGAATAACTCAAAGGTGGAGAAAGAAGAACCCTAGAAGAATGAATAAATCAAGAGGAAAGAAGATTACTTGATGATTATTTAAAGATAAAAGGAAAAATCCACCCAAAAATTGAAGTTCAAGGGGGCTAAGAGGGAGAGGAGGAGGATCTTAGGGATGAAAATTTCACATATTTTGAATTAGGGGTGGTTTGGGGTTAAAATCAATGGAGGGTAAAAAGAAAATTCACCATTTTTAATGACCTGGAAAGGACACATGATTAATTCACATGGTTTTCCAAACCATGTGGAAACTGTGCGGTCTCCTGTGTCCAAGAGTAAACCATATACATAGTTTCTCAGGGGAGGACACATGCCCATGAGACAAGTGGTGCAGCCTAGACAATGCCACTATCCAGGACACACAGTTTCTTCTAGGTTGGCACACGGTTTCCCCTAACTATGTTCCAACTGCACACCACCTTCTTTTGGGTCCAAAAAATCCATTTTCTCAAAAAACTCCTGGGAAAACCAAGGGAAAAATAAAAGACCAAAAATAAATAAAAGGAATACCTCAAAATAAAATCATGGATGTGAACATTTGAGGAACTTTTCCATACTATAACTAAGGATGAAATCCCTATAAAGTCTAAGTAAGAGCTTTTTAAATGCATTTATGAGTTTGTTGGAGGAACTCATTTGAAATATGGTCTACATTTAGAGAGTAGTGAGCTATCCACTTGGGATAAGAGTGAATAAAATCTTGATTCTTGTCTCAAAATTTAAGATCCTTCCAAATTTCATTCACAATTAAGAAACACATTAAATAAATTGGACCTCCTTGTCCCAAGAGCCTACCATCTTGTGAAAAAGCACCTGATCTAGAGCTAAAACCCCTTCTTGATCTTTTGAAATATTCCATTCTAGGTGAATTCTCTACACTACCTATTATCATATCTTTTGGTATAGAGAAAATTATAGAGGAAATTCTATTTGATCTCTTGGGGAATTTTAAATCCATCATAGTCTATTCCATTTCTAATATCAAGGGTATAAGTACATCTTACTATATGTAAACAATTACCATGGAATTAGACCACAAACGTAGAGTTATAGAATATAGAATATTGAATCATAACATGATGGAACTAGTTAGAGAGTAAGTGATTAGATTATTGGATGTTGAGATTATATATACAATTTCAGATATTCTATGGGCAATCCCTATCCAAGTTTTCCTTAAGAAGAGTGGAGTCACAGTTGTCACAAATGAGAAAAATGAGCAAGTTCAAGTTAGGACAATGAATAAATAGAGAGTCATCATTAATTAAAGGAACTAAATACTACCACAAGGAAGGACCATATCTCAATGCCTTTTTTAAACTAAATTTTTGAGAGGTTATCTAGGAAGTAATTATTTTTCTTTCTTGATAGATATTTTGGTTATAACTAGATTTTTATATCTCACGGGGATCAAGAGAAGACCAGATTCACTTTTCCATTTGGGAAATTTTCCAATGGGAGAATACCCTTTGGATTATATGGTGTACAAACCAATTTTCATAGATTCATGATAGTTATTTTCTTGGAAATTATTGAGATGATTATTTAAGTTTTTATGGTTTATTCCTCAATAGTTGGAATTAATTTTGAAAACTACTTGGAAAATCCAGAAACTATTTTAGAGAGATATTAAGAAAAAAAATTGTTTTAAACTAGGAGAAGTGTTAATTCATGGTTATAAAGGGAATTTATTTTGTTAATAAGGTTTCCAAGAGAGTTATTGATGTTTATAATGTTAAAATTAAAGTGTTCCAAAATCTTTTTCCACCTAAGAATGTCATTGGAATTAGAAACTTTTTAAGTCATGCCATTTTTTACCAGAGATTCATCAAGGATTTTTACAAAATAACAAGGCCTTTATTTTCACTTCTAGTAAAGTATAAATCATTTGTGTTTGATGATAATTGACTAGATTCATTTAAACTGCTTAAGGATAAACTTAGAACTTCTCCCGTGATCACTACCCTAGAATATAAGTTACTTTTTAAGGTGATGTGTGATTCTAGTGATGTGGCAGCATGTGTTGTTTTGGGGAAGAGGAAAGCGAAGGTATTGTATGTTGTTTATTATTCTAGAAAGCTGTTAGATGATTCCTAAAAGAATTATAACACAACTAAAAAGGAGTTGTCTTCTGTAATTTTTTTATTTGTATCGGTTTAGGTAGTAATTGGTTGGTTCCAAGGTCATTATTTTCATTGACCACTTTGATCTCAAATATCTGTTTGATAAAAAGGATTTCAAACTAAGGATAATGAGATGGATTCTTCTACTATAAGAGTTTTATTTGGTAATAAATGATAATAAAGGATATGAGAATGTGGTTTTTGAACACCTATCTAGGTTACTGAATACCCAATATAAAGAACCAAAATAACTTAACACATCATTCTCAGATAAGCAACTTTTTACTACTTTAGTGAGACAATCTTCTTGGTATAAAAACTATTCCAAATTTCTTATTATATGTTCTAGTCCCAAGAATATTTCATAGTATTATAGAAATAAATTCATTTATAATATTAAATATTATTTTTGGGATGATCCCCTTATTTTTAGAAGATATTTCAATGGTATTTTGAGGTGGTTTATTTCTTAGGAAGAAATTATTTCTATTCTTGAGAGTTTTCAATCATCACCATGAGGTTGATATAATGGGGGTGAGATAACTACCTAAAAGTCCTCTAGGATGGTTTATATTGGACAAATATATTTAAATATACTACTATTCTTGTCATACGTTGTGAAAAATATCAAAGTCTAAGAAATATTGGTTGAATACAGGATATGACTCAAAAAGAAATTTTGGAGGTAGAATTTTTTGATGTATGTGGTTTGGACTTTTTGGGAATATTTAAATACTCTTATGGGAATGAGTACATATTTGTGGTTTTGGATTATGTGTCTAAGTGGTTTAAGATAGTTTCTATCCCAAACAACCTTATTTCTACTGTTGATAAGTTCAATAAGAAAAATATATTTTCATTATTTGGAGTTCCCAAGGCATTCATCACAAAAAATGGCACCAATTTTAAGAATTATAAGTTCAATTATTTAATGGAAAAGTATGGGTGTGACCATAGAAATATTACCATCTATCACCCATAATCAAGTGGATAGGATAAAATTTATGACAGAGAGATTAAACAAATTTTGGATAAGATAGTCTCAAACTCTAGGAAAGACTGGTCAGTCAAATTGGATAGAGCCATGTGGGTTTAGATGATTTCCTACAATACCCCCATAAGGATGTTTTCTTATAGTATTCCCTTTGTAAATTCATGTCATCTACCAATGGAGTTTCTTCACAAGTCCTTTTGGGAAGTGAATGCCCTGAACTATGATTTTAAGTATCCCGCAGAGAGAATATTTATGGAGTTGAATGAGCTGGAGGAAATTAAGAGAGAATCATATGAGAATGTCCAAATTTATAAAGAGAGAACCAAATCATTTAATGAATCTATCATCTAGAATAGGGACTTTAAGGTTGGACAAACGATTTTACTATTTAACTTGAGGCTGGATATGTTTTCTGAAAAACTAAGATCCAAGTGTTCAGGCCCATTTAGCATTATGAGAGTGTTGGTCAATGAGAATGTTGAGTTGGTAGGGAAAGTTAACATCCCATTTCTAGTCAATAAGAAAATAATAAAGAATTAATTCAAGGGTCAATAGAAGGGCTTGTATGCCATATCCTAATTTGAAATTTGATCCATTTATAAAGTCTAATTGAGGATAATAAACTCATTATTTTTAGGGAAACTGACCCATTATCCTTTTCTTGTTTAATTTTAATTTATATTATTTAATAAAATTAACTTTTGATGATAGATTCTCCATGACCTAATCCCTTGAAATTTTTCTCTTGCGTTATACCGCCAATTATACTACCATCACATGCTAGCGTTGGAGTGATACCACTTCCATAAATTTGAAAAAGGCATACTAAGGGAGAAAAACACTAGATTAACTAGATAAAATATCCCAAACTCAAACTTTGGTTGAAATTTATTTTGATCTTTAAGTTATATATTCTCATGTATATGTTTTTAACCCTATAGGAAATATAAAGGATTAACCATATAACTTCACTCAAGAAAACAATAGAGACACTATTGAAAGAGCATAAATGATCAAGGCTCCATATTTAGGGGAGTACTGCTCTCATTTCTCTAAATTTTAATTATGCATATTCATGTTTCATGTTGTTGTGAACTAAGTTTGGGGGTTTTCAAAATTGTGATTATTTTGCCTAACTAGGTTTGAGGCTTACTGATAATTGGTTTTTTGAAAACCAATTTGAACCAAATTTTTGACTTGGATATCACTCTTATAAATACCCTTGGTTTCAAAATTCTACATTCCATTGTTTCATTTTTCACCATGCTTCTGTTTAAGTTTAATTGATAATTTTTTTTCTTTATACAAATAATCAAAGGCATGGATTTTTTTAATTTTTTTGAAAATATGTATGGATGAGTGGAAATGTGTTTTTTTGAACTTTCTTATAATCCTTTTAACATCATTATTTAAAGTGATGAATTGCCAATTTTTATTGAATCAAAATCTTCTCCCACCTTATAATTCAACATTAGGGACAATGTTGGGTTTTAAGTGTGGGGGAGAAGATATTTGTCAGTGCTAAACTATGTTTCAATTATATACACATCAAAACCTACCATTTTTTTTCAAAATGACTCCCTTTTAATATCATTTTAAAATTAATATAAATAAAATCTGTTTTTTTATAAATAAAATTTGTGCATATCTAGGTTAGTAAAATAATAACTCAACATTTCCTTCCTAGGAAAACATGTCATGCTCATTTTGAGGGTTTTCAATGGTTTTGAAGTTGTTAAAATTGAATGATGTATAAGTGATGTTTTTCAATTTTCATATAGAAATACTATTTGGAAACTATAAAGGGAAGTGTGATAAGTTATATATATTTTGGAATTGGAATTATAATTTGGGTAAACTTGAAGTTTGAACTTGAACCTAGTAACTTAGCCTTGATGAAATATACCACCTCAGGGAGCCAACTCAATTGAGAGTAATATAAGTCTATTGAATATGGAGTAAAATGGGAAATTGGGATCTAATGATGAGTCTCTAAGACAAAGGAGTTGAGTGTGTTTGGTAAATAAAGATATTTCCAAATTCAATAAGTGTTTTGCACAATGTTATGCACAAATTCATGGTCGATAAAAATTCAAATAAAGTGTATGTAAAAAAAAAGTTCATTAAGGTGAAAGGAATATTGAACCTAAGTGAACAAGGAGACAATTGATTTATAAGAAAATATTTTGAGTTATATCAATGAATCTAAAAGTAGAACTTTGGTTTGAGGAACCTGGGAGAGAGTGAAAACTGTTAGCACTTATTGTAATAAATTTAATTCCACTTGAATCTTACTAGTTTTCCCTCCTTGAACTTGGACTTAAATTGGGTTAAAGTGGGGTGGTGGGTGTTTATCACATATGAGGAATGAAAATTTCAATTAATGGAGGGTTCTTTTATTTACTTTATTTTGGTGTGCATTTGAAAGTGAGTAGAATCATCTTCTGTTTTTAGTGGTATTTAGGAATAAATAAAATTAATTTAATTTCCTAGGAGTGTAATTGACTATGTGTGGGGGTAATTTGATGTGGTTTGTGTTAAAAAAAAATTTCACATATTTTTTGATGGAATCATTGAGTTTTTTATGTTAATACAAGCTTTAATTAGGTAATATTTTGACATTTAATGATTTTACATTAAATTCTATATTATTTGAAAATCATCTCAAAAGTGAGTTTCTTTGGTGACAAGTTGATAAATGTTTAATTTTTAAATTTTTAAATTCATATAGGAATATACATTTTGAGTTTGGATGAACTTTCATTGAATATTTTTTTTCATATAAATTTTCACTATTGGATTATGAATTATTTGTGACGGTCCGCCATGAAAACGTTTTTTACGAAAGGGGTTTCCCCATCACAAGAAACATTAATGGTTATATATATATTTTTTATTTGTGACGAGAATGGTCTCCCATCTCAAATAAATTTAAAAATTATTTTCGACGGGATTAGTGTCCCATCGTAAATAATGAAAAATATAAAATAAAAATAAAAAATGAAAAAAATGAAAGAAATGAAAAAAAACAAACAAAAAACAAACAAAAAACATCACAATAATATAAAAATAATAATAATAAATAAAAATATAATAATATAAAGAAAACACAATATATAAAACTATGATTTTTTTAATTAATAAAAATATTTACAAAAAAAATGTTCATTCAAATGTTCATCTTAATAAATATATCTAAAAAATACATAAATAACCGAGGAGGGGTAGACTTATCTAGAGGAGGTAGTGGAGGAAAATCCATCTCTATACTCTGCACCAAACACTACATGTACTCCACCATCTTCTACTATTACTGATCATGCGCTCGATGCTGCTCCTCGTGATACTGCTCATGTTGTTGATAAAACTCTTCCTGCTCTCTACACAGGGTCTCTATAACCTCATTCTGAGATCAAATCTTCTCATCATACTCTGCAATTGATGATGAAGACTCTCCACGATCTCCCCTCGATCTAGACAATGATATATCAATAGTACTATAATAACTCTTAGGAATCAATCAAGAGTCAATACCAATAACTTGACCTTTTTCAAAGGAATAATTAGTTTCCTATATCCATGTCGCACCTGTGAGGGTACCGGGACTGCGCAGCGGAAGCCGGTGGGCTGGGAAGTTAAAATTTTCTACATCACCAGAGTGACATAACCTTGTCAACTCCGGTGATCTTGTTTCAGTTTGGTCTGAGGATCTCTCAAGGTTTAAATAGAGCACAAAAATAAACTGAACATGTACCTAGTTCTAAATTGACGTGTGTAAGTTTGCCGCAGGACACTGATAATCATTGCTCAAAGACTCCGACATCGAATCCCTCTAGATCATCCACACACGCCTCTCGAATCTTCTCACACACTGTTCATCAAGATCCAGGTGCTAGCGCAGATCTTCAACGCTCACTTTAGTGCAGCGATGATCACTGCAAGGCAAGATCCTTCAATCCGTGATGAACGAACTTGAAGATCTTCCTTCACTTGAGAGAATATCTCTCTAGATTCCAGGAGGAGAGATAATCTATCAATCCCAACACATGAATAGTTAATATGGGAGAGAATCTCTCTCAATTATATAGGGAGTATTTAAAACAAGCGGTATGGATTCCCAACCTCTGTGTAATAGACGCCTTCTATATAAGTGTTATAAACAATTATTTATGAAAAATAAAATTATGCAATAAATAATATTTATAATTTATCACTTACTTGTAATATATAAATATATTAAGTGATAAATTTGAGTCTTTAACTCGACTCACACCTCCTGCTAATATTAAACGAACCTAGGATATTAAAATCCATTCGAATAATATCAATAATTGTATTTACTATATAACTTGTAAATACATGTTATACACAAATTCAATGAATTATTCTAAACTTGAATAATTTATGAATTTATTTATTCTTTGGTGATCCATAGAACTTGGATAGTGCTCGGACCCTTCAGTAGGTCCCACCAAGTTCTATATTCCTATTCCCAGAATAGGGAAGATTCTCAAGGTGCTATTGTGTGTGACCCTCTAGGCCCTTACCTCAATAGTAGTGAATAATATCCACTGACCTAGAGCAGGGTCTAGCAACCCATCGAGGTCCCTATAGAGATAAGGCAAAGTCAAAGAAACGACTTCCTTCCTACGAACACGGTCCGTGTAATATAATTTATTCATCATTGATATCTCAATAAAAAATAATTCACACTAGTGTCATCATTATTTATTTTTCTTTATTTTATTTGTTGATTTGTTCGGAAAGTCTTACCTTCCCCTACCACAGCCATGGATTTAATGAAGGTTCAACAATTCTAATCAACCAGGCCCGAGATATCTCTTCCTGAACTCGGAAGCAACAAATCCTTTCTCAATCATCCAATCAATGCCATTCCATTAATGACATACCCAATACAAACTACCTCGTCAAGACTTTTTCACCATGGTTTTCACCTTGCATCAAATGTACGCAATTAAACAACATCCATTGAAAATGATCTCAAGTCTAAAGACCATTACACATGTCCATAGATAGGAATGACCAATGACACCTAAAACAAGTGGTGTTCCAATTATGTGGGTCTTTCCTCACGATCTCTACTACTAGAGATCATCAAGTGAGAACTTCATGAGAAGAAGTCTCAATGCTTATAAGCCCCCAGCACCTGATGGTCACACATCATCTGTGTCCTTACCAAATGATCTAACTAGACCATAGGATGTTACTTTAAGATTAATGTCATTGCATTACAGGGTTCTCATTATAGCATGAGATCTACTATAACCCTTTGATGCGACAAGTAATCTAAGGACATTTCCATAAAAAAAGTGGATGCAGAAGTATCTACACTATTATCACAAGATAAACACATGTATTATAACAAACTGAATACACATAGTGGTAATCAAAGTACAAAATAAGTTGGGTCTAGGGCACCCACTTTCAACACTCCAACTTGCACTAGAGCCAACTACTAACAGGTTTCAATCCACTATCTCTCACACGGGAATCATGATTTTGCTGAGAAATGGCTTTAGTCAGGGGGTCTTCCACATTGTCCTCTATGGATACTCTACTAACTGTCACTTCACCTATTTGAGTAAAATCCCTCAAGAGATGAAACTTCTGAAGAATATGCTTTGTTCTCTAGTGAGACCTGGGATCCTTGGAAAGCACCACTACAGCAGTGTTATCACAATATACTAGTACAGGATCTGCACTGCTAGGTACAACACCAATTTCTGAGATAAAGATACGTATCTAGACTGCTTCCTTTGCTGCATCGGAAGCTGCAATATATTCGGACTCTGCTGTAGAATGAACAACCACAGCTTTCTTCAAGCTTCTCCAGCTCACTGCACCACTATTCAGAAAAAATATGTAGCCTGACTATGATTTCATATCATCATAATTTATCTGGAAACTATCATTAGTGTATCCCCTCAAAACTAGTTCTTCATATCCTCCATACACCAGGAACATATCCTTAGTACGCCTCAAGTACTTTAGGATAATTTTAACAGCTTTCCAATGCAACTCTCTTGGATTGGCTTGATATCTACCCACCATGCTTAAAGTAAAGGCGCCATCAAACCTAGTACATAACATGACATACATGATAGAACCCCCTGCCGAAGCATAAGGGACTCTACTCATTCTGTCAAACTCCTCCTGTGTTTGTGGACACATTTTCTTGGAGAGATTTACACCATGTGTCATGGGTAACAATCCTCACTTGGATTGTTCCATATTGTACCTTTTGAGTAACTTGTCAATATATGTACTTTTAATTAGCCCAATAAGCCTTTGAGATCTATCTTGATATATCTTGATCCCTAGAATATAGGCTGTTTCACATAAGTCTTTCATAGAGAAGCATTCATTTAACCAAGTATTAACTGACTGTAAGACTTGCACCTCATTTCCTATAATTAATATGTCATCAACATATAATAATAGGAAAACAATGGCATTCCCTTCAACCTTTTTATAGACACAAGTCTCACTTTCATTTTTGAAAAAACCAAAATCTCTTATGACCTCATCAAAACGAACATTCCATAATCTTGATGTCTGCTTCAATCCATAAATGGATATGTGCATCTTGCATACTTTATTAGCATTCTTTGACTTGAAAAACCCTTTGGGTTGAGTCATATAGACGTCTTCAACCAACTTCCCATTTATAAAAAGTAGTTTTGACATTCATCTGCCAAATTTCATAATCATTAAAGGCTGCTATTGCAAGAAATATTATGATGGATTTAAGCATTGCTACCAGTGAGAAGGTTTCATCATAGTCAATACCTTGAAGTTGTATGAAACCCTTTGCAACCAGTCTTGATTTAAAGGTATTAACCTCAATATCCATGTCCAACTTCTTCTTGAATAACCATTTTTATCCAATGGGATTTACATCAGCTGGAGGGTCTACCAAAATCCAAACTTGATTTTGGTACGTGGACTCCATCTCATAATTCATTGCTTCTTGCCGTTTATCAGCTTCTTTTCCTTCTACTGCTTCCTTATAGGTTAGAGGTTCATCATCCTCAAGGACTAATGTGTCACCTAACTCAGTGATAAGAAAACCATAATGCTCTGGTTCTCTAACCTCTCACGTAGACCTACACAATATATATGTCTTAGGAACAACTTCTTATTCCACTTGTTCTTGTGGAGATTGTTCCTCTCACAACTCTTGTGCATCTGGAGCATTAACTTCATCTAAGTCAATATTGATACCACTATTTACAATAGAAATGTGTTCCCTTTCTAGAAATGTGGCGTATCTTGCCACAATGAATTTTCTATCTAAAGGGTTATATAGGTATTATCCTCTAGTTTCCTTAGGATAACCTATAAAGATGCACTTAGTGCTTCTGGATGCTAATTTTTCACTTGGTAAAGTCTTGAAAAATTCCTTGCACTCCCATACATGCATGTGGGTCAGGTTGGGTTTCTTTCCATACCATAACTGATATTGAATCCCATCTACAGTTTTAGTTGGTACTCGGTTAAGGGTATATGCTATTGTCTGCAAGGCGTATCCCCAAAAGGATAATGGAAGAGTTGCATGACTCATTATTGATCTGACCATGTCAAGCAAGGTCCTATTCCTACTCTCATTAACACCATTCCATTGTGGTGTATAAGGAGTGAGTTGGGATACTATCCCACACACCTTCAAGTTATCAATGAAAGCTTGGTTAAGATATTCTCCACATTGGTCTGAGCAAAGTGCTTTTATCTTCTTACCAAGTTGGTTTTATACTTCATTTTGGTATTCCTTAAATATCTAAAAGGAATCTGACTTATAATGCATTAAGTATATATAACCATACCTACTATAGTCATCAGTAAAAGTAATGAAGTATAGAAAACCACCCCTTTCTTCTACTGGAAATGGACCACACACATCAGTATGTATTAATTCCAGCACTGCATTAACTCTTTCTCCCTTTCCTGAGAAATGTGCTTTGGTCATCTTTCCTTGTAAACAAGCTTGACATACATCTAAGGGTTCTAACTGTACCGATTCTAGATACCCTTCTTGATGTAATATTTGTAATCAATTCTCGTTTACATGACCAAGCCTGAAGTTCCATAGGCGGGTGATATTTGAGTCATGTTGGCTGTTTTTTTCATTGATTGCCATTTCTGAGTTTTCTAGTTCCATCATATATAAACCATTGTTAATATGTGCCATACCATAACATGTGTTATCCCTATAAAAGATACAACATTTATTTCCAAACTTGAAATAAAAACCCATAGTGTTTAGACTCGACATAGAGATAATGTTTCTGGTAATATATGGTACATAATAGAAATTGTTTAAAACTAGAACCAAACCAGTTGGCAAGGTTAAGTGATAGTCTCTCACTGCCAAGGCTGCCAGGCTTGCACCATTTGCATCTCGGAGATCCACTTGACCTTTTTCAATCTTCTTGAACCTACTTGGTTCCTGTATATGAATACAAATGTGTGAGCCACATGCTGTATCCAATACCCAAATTGTAGATAAAGATAAATTGCATTCAATGAAAAAAATACCTGAAGTAGAAGCATCAATTTTCTTCTTCTTTCCAGCTCTTAAATTCTTCTTCCAGTGGCCTTTCTTTCCATATCCAAAGCAGACAGCTTCCTACTCGTTACTTTGCCTCTGAATCTTTGGCTTATTTGCAGGATGATGCATTGGTGTCTTAGGCCTTGACTTGGCCTTATACCCCTTTTCCTTGCCCTTGTTTTTCTTGTTCACCATAAGGATAAATGAATTGTTATTTTTCATATCCTTATCATCTTGGTGAACTAAATCCAAAAGGTCCGGGAGAGACTTTGTCATATCATTCATATTATAATTGACAATAAAAGTCGAGAATCTTGACGGTAAAGAGGCAAGAATGTGATCCACTGCTAGTTCTTGGTTCAGTTTGAACCCAAGGGATTCAATCCTCTCAATATACCCAATCATCTTGAGTATGTGAGGACCGGCTTGGTGCCCTTCTGCTAGCCTGCACTTATAAAGCGCACTTGAGATCTCATACCTTTCTTGCCTATCCCTCTCCTCATATAGTTCTTGGAGATGTGAAAGCATCTTGTAGGTGTCCTCATCCTCATGCATTTTTTGAAATTGGTTGGACATGGATGAAAACATGATGCATTGTACATCAAGCGCATTGTCTACATGCTTTCTCCATTTATCTTTTTCCGCCTTACTTGCTCCCTGAGGAGGCTCAGTAGGAATTGGGGATTCCAGCACATATAACTTCCTTTCTTGGCGTAGTACTATGAACAAGCGCCTGCACCACTCATGGAAGTTATTGCCGATCAGGATATTTTCTTTATCCAAGATCGATCGCAGTGATAAAGTACTTGTGGTGTTGGTGATTGTAATTTTGAATCTACATCAGATAAACATTTAGCAGTTAGTACTTTGTCTTGATTACCTTTTGACATTTATGATTAATAAATTATTATATCATTTTAATGTCTCCCACTATTTTAGAAAACCTTAATAGCCCTCACTATTAGATTCGGAATACTCTATCGCTTGATTATTCTAGTGGCAAGGATCCTCGAAACCTCCCTCGTAGTCTACAAGCTAGGGCTACTCCACTAATTAGAGGGTTTCAAGGTAGGCACTAGGCTGGAAAACCACTTTTTCTTGTGGTTCCTTGTGTTGTTGAGTAAAGTACCATGTTTTGGAATCTAAACTTGATTCCCTCAACATCTTTCTTCTAAAGTGATAGAAATTTAGCTAAGGCTAATCCTTGACTAATCACTTTAGTTAAGTCGACCCATTTCTCTCATGAAAACACCCCGGTAGTAAGAGGCACTCTCAACTATGGCTAACAAGCACCCCAAACAACCAGTTTTATTTAGATGTGAGAAATAGAAGGAATTTATTGGACTTAATATATCTTTGAGGGATTTTTATATTTATTGACGAATATAATCCTTTTCTATTTATTATGTTCAAACTAGGTTTTCACGCTCACAACTGAACATGTAATAAAATATAATTCATCACATATTTATGCATTTTATATTGTTTACTATTCTATGTGATCATGCAATAATCATGAAGACGCATAAAATAATAAACTATACATAAAGTAAATCATGAAATCTAACTGGTCCTGAGCATTCTATAAATATCGATCCATAACGGATCAATCTTGACCTAGGGGCATCCATACCTAAGTCGTGACTTGAATCACGTTGTGGATTTCCTAGTGTAACGTGCTTGGCTCCTGTCTGGTTTACCGCCTCGTCTTGGAGGGGTATGCATCTCAGATCATCATTTAATTACAAATATTCTTGCATGAAAGCAAGAGGGTCTAGGGGTACAAAATAAATCTTGTGAATTGGACATGCAGACCCTTATACGTATTTGAAATTAAAAGGTTGATTCCCAGACCATCATTTATCTAATTAATTATTACAAACATCACATGCATTGAATAAATAAATAAATAAATAAATAAAAACCAGACATGCATAGTTTAGTCGCTTGCTCAAGACCAGTCGGGGTAAAATATGCGCAAGAAAATTAAATTGTAATAAATTTAAATAGTGAGAGGGTGTTTTAATAAATTAAATGAATTTGATTAAATTAAAATAATTTATTTATCGGTTCCATTTGTTTAATTTAATTTTAATTATAAAAATTAAATTAAACAATTAATTTAATTTTAATCCTAAAAATTAAATTAAATCATTAATTTAATTTGAATCTTAAATTAAATTAATATTTCGGATTAAAATAATTTAAACCCCCAAATTAATTATAATTAATTTAATTTTAAAAGAACTAAATTAACTAAAATTAATTTATAGCAGGGTTACCTCTAGCCGGGGAGGAGTTCGGCAGGACTGCGAACCGCCGCGAGGTGTCGTCCTGGAGCAGGCCCAAATCACAGCATTACCGTAGCTTGACCACAGCGTGACCGCGATGTGACCAAGGCGTGACCGCGGCGTGACCGCGGCGTGACCGCGGCGTGACCGCGGCATGACCGCGGCATGAACGCTCGATCCAACGAGTCCCGTGGTGGTAACAACTTCCGGCGTGATTTGAAGGGAGCGGGAGGAGGCCGGGGAGCATCCCGACTAGCTACATGGCCGGTAGCCCGCTGCTCCAGTGAGCCGGTGAGGTGGCAACCTGGTCCGGCGGCGGCCTGGTCCGGTGTGGCCGGGACCGGTGGCGGTCGGTGCGGGGCTCGGTTTGCGCGAGGAGAAGGTCCGGCGGCCAGGGTTCGGGAGCGGCACAGTGCGGCGGTTTAGCAGGGCTCAGTCTGAGGCGGTGTGAGGCGGAGGTCCAATAGTCGGGGTTTAGGCGCAGCGCGACCAGGCGGTCCGATGCGTCTCGGTCTGAGGCAGCGCGAGGCGTAGGTCTGGCGGGGCTCGGAGCGGCACGAAGGCGGCCGAGGTTTGGGAGCGGTGCGACGCGGCGGTCCGACGGGCTCGGTCTGTGGCAGCGCGACGGTCCAGCGAGCTCGGGGCGACGGTCCGGTGGCATGGAGCAAGGGGTGGGGTGCGACTAGGGTTTCTTCCACAAGGGGGAGCCGCACCCCTGTGCGCCGCGTGAAAGAGAAGACCCCAAAGGGGTCTTCTATTTTTTTATTTTGTACTTAGAAAAAATGCCACCCTTTTTTTTAAATAAAAGGAAGAAGGACCCATTTTGGGGTCTTGGTCTTCCCTTAATTTTTTTTAAAATAAAAGGAATAAGACCCCATTTTGGGGTCTTGGTATCCCCCCCCCCCGTTTTTTTATTTTTTGAAAAAATATTTTCCACACACCTTTGTAGAAAATATTTTATAATAAAATATTATAGTAAATTTTATAATAATAAAATATTACATTTAATTTTATCTCAATAATGATTGAGATTAACATCAAATGAATGAAAAATAAACTACGACGTCGATCCGATTAAATTTTTTAAATGATCATAGCTTGATCATTTGAAAACAAAATGATGCGCGGTCGGATCCAAATGAACCGTTTTAATACCCCACACTTAAATTTAATGCATCTTAATTTTGTTGACTCATAAAAACCTTGCGATCCCTCTGATACCACTGTGAGGGTACCAGGACTGTGCAGCGGAAGACAGTGGACCAGGAATTTAAAATTTTCTGCATCACCAGAGTGACATAACCCTATCAACTCTGGTGATCTTGTCCCGGTTTGGTCCTAGGATCTCGTAAGGTTTAAACAGAGCACAAAAATAAACTGAACATGTACCTAGTTCGGAATTGACATGTGCAAGTCCACCGCAGGACGCCAGCGATAGTTGCTCAAATACTCTGATGTCGAAGACCTCTAGATTATCCACACACGCCTCTTGAATCTGCTCACACGCCGTTTATCAAGATTTGGGTGCTAGCACAGATCTTCAATTCTCACTTCAGTGGAGCGGTGATCACCGCAAGGCAAGATCCTTCAATCCGTGATCAATAAACTTGAAGATCATCCTTCTCTTGAGAGACTCTCTCTCTAGATTCTAGGAGGAGAGAGAAGCTCTCATTCCCAACACATGAATAGTTAATATGGGAGAACCTCTCTCTCACTTATATAGGGAGTGTTTAAAACACGTGGTATGGATTCCCGACCTCTGTGTAATAGACATCTGCTATATAAGTGTTATAAATAATTATTTATGACAAATAAAATTATGCCATATTTAATATTTATAATTTATCACTTACTTGTAATATATAAATATATTACGTGATAAATTTGAGTCTTTAACTCGACTGACACCTCCTGCTAATATTAAATGAACCTAGGATATTAAAATCCATTCGAATAATATTAGTACTTGTATTTATTATATAACTTGTAAATAAATGTTATAAACAAATTCAATGAATTATTCTAAAATTGAATAATTTATGAATTTATTTATTCTTTGGTGATCCATATAACTTGGATAGTGCTCGGACCCTTTAGCGGGGCCCACCAAGTTCTATATTCCTTTTCCCATAATATGGCAGATTCTCAAGGCGCTATTGTGTGTGACCCTCTAGACCCTTACCTCAATAGTAGTGAATAATATCCACCAACCTAGAGTGGGGTCTAGCAACCCATCAAGGCCCCTATAGAGATAATACAAAGTCAAAGAAATGACTGCCTTCCTACGAACACGGTCCGTGTAATATAATCTCTTCATCATCGATATCTCAATAAAGCAGAATGCACACTAGTGTCATCATTATTTATTTTTCTTTATTTTATTTGTTGATTTGTCCGAACGGTCTTACCTTCCACTACCATGGCCATGGATTTAATGAAGGTGCAACCATCCTAATCAATGAGGCTAGAGATATCTCTTCCTGAACTCAGAAGCGACAAATCCTTTCTCGATCATTCAATCAATGCCATGCCATTAATGACGTGCCCGATACAAACTACCTCTCCAAGACTTTGTCGCCATGGTTTTCGCCTTGCATCAAATGTACATAATTAAATGACATCCATTGACAATGATCTCAATTCTAAAGACCATTACACATGTCCACAGATAGTAATGAGCAATGACACCTAAAACATGTGGTGTTCCTATTATGCGGGTCTGTCCTCATGATATCAACTATTAGAGATAATCAAGTGCGAACTTCATGATAAGAAGTCTCAATTCTTATGATCCCCCAACACCTGATGGTCACACATCATCTATGTCCTTCTAGAATGATGTAACTATACCATAGGATGTTACTTTAAGAATACTTTCATGGTATCTCAGGGTTCTCATTATATCCTGGGATCTACTATAACCCTTTGATGTGACAGGTAATCTAAGTACATTTCCATAAACAAAGTGGATGCAGAAGTATCTACACTATTATGGTAAGATAAATACATGTATTATAAAAAAATGAATACATGTAGGGGTAATGAAAGTACAAAAAAAGTTGGGTCTAGTGCACCCACTTTCAACAGCGCCATCAAATCCTACTACACTGGTGGCTAGACCCTCTGTCTTAGCTTAACTGTCATCATGTTTGTGAGAAGTCATGTCCTCATATGACTCCTTCAAATTAAATTTTAAATTCAAATAGTTAATATATTATTTTTAGTTAATTTTAAAACTAAAAAATAGCACTGACCACAACCTGGGACTTTCGACCATCAGTAATATCTCTAGTGACAGGGTCCTTTTACTTCCTCTTGTAAACATAAAAATATGTAATATCGGACTTCTCAACTGCCTATATGAAAATTAAAATAAACACTTTAGATTTATAGTTATATAAATTATTAAATAAAATTATTTACCAGATGTCGCCGATGAGTACTAAATGTATGACTACCAGCTCTATGGGTGACCTCCTATCTCCCATAGTTTTTCTAAATTAATGATGATCTCCTCTAAAAACTACCTATCATCCAATGTAAGAAAAATCTATCCCAAACCTAAGAGGATATGTAATTGGGTTGATGGATACAACAAGACTGATCAAAATCCCTGAATCCGTCTTTCTTCATATCTCTCTTCCTTAGATTGTAAAAAAAACTGATGATATCAATCATAAATGTGGGCCTCCTAGGCCTCCCTGATAGAGGTCCTTGTGTTATCATCAATGGGATACCATAAACCTTAAAAATAATTAATAATATAAAGTTAATAATTAAATAAATTTAAAAATAACTATTATATATTTACATACAATACAATGATTAAACATTCACTGCCAAACATTAATAAGAATATAATATCACATCACCCATGCTCTGGAAAAATAATTCCATAGAATACCACTCCCTTTTTCAACAGATATATGTGAACAACTGTGGGAAAATAGAATAAATAATAAAACAATAAGTACATAAATAAATTAATGAAAATTAATGATAATGAAAATCAACTAAATTACACAACTGAACATACCTTCACATGCATGAATCAAAATCTAGATGTGGACATCGATCAGGAATATGGTCAATAATCATCAATCTTGAAAGAACATGACCCATCTATGTCAACGCATCGCCTGCAGCCTGAGGGTTAGATGAAATACCTTTAGGCTAATCACCAGGTACTATAGCCTCCTTTAGGCTATAAAATATCTCATCATAAGCCTCATCAGCCATTAGAAACATAAAAAGAAAGTTTTCAGAAAATAATTGAAGATGAGTATTATATATATATATATATTTATTTATTTTTACTACAACCAACAAGTAATTGTGTTATTCTTCATCTTCATCCTTATATTCATTTACGAAACTTTCAAGACCTTCATCTTCCTCCTTAGTATCATCAATTTCCATAGAATTTTCATCTTCATCATCACTTGTTAATTAAAATTCATTTGTTACATCATTGACATCATCATCACCATAGACCCGTAGCTTTGTAATGTCATCATCAATATTCATGTATCTTTTTTGAAAAGATATATTTGGATATTTCTCTTGAAAAATTTCAATTCCTTACACTTCAATATAACCAAATTCACTTTGTATAAACTAATTTTCATAGGATTTCATTTTTATAATGCTCCACCAATCAATTAAATCTCTTTAAGTAGTAAACTAATTTGAATAATAAATTTTATATGCTTGATGATCCAATAAAAATGGTTCATTTACTATAATAAGGCCTTTATATTTAAAGCTGACGATTCCATGGTGCGGATAAACACACAATCATCTATCAGTATCAAACCAATGACATTTAAACATCATTACATAATTCTATCTTAGATAACATAGTTCAATTATTTCATCCAACATTCCATAAAAGTCAACTTCACTTTCTATATGATGAGATCCACTCAATAAAACAACACTATTCATTATTTTTTTGATTCACCTTATGCATGTGTATGAAATCAAAAACCATTCATCATATATGCATTATAAGATTTAACCATTTTGGATGGTGAGTTACACTATACACATAATATATTATCAATTTTATTGGCATGTTTTGATGTCTAAAATATTGAAAAAAAATTATAAATATAACAAATAATAAATTTATTATATATGTTAAATAATAAATAATTTACTTTACCATTCATTGAAACCAGTAAGAAAAATTATGTTGTCGACATTTTTCAAGAGTATATGGTGTAATTTGTGGAAACAATTTCTTGATATGATCATAATATAATCTAAAAATAAAATAATATTAATTTACTTTAAAAAAAAATTAAAGAATAGGTGATAGTATCACTCTCTATAAAAATTGTTTCATTTCTTCATAGTTGAGCAGAACATATGTATGAGCCCTGTGATGTTCATCATTTAAAATACATCATTCATAAACTCCACCAAATCCAAGTTCAGGCTGATTAAAAACTGATAATTGAATGTTCAGTTCATTGTCAACATTTCCCTTATTAGGACCTATTCAGTTATGTTTTGAAGGATATTCAGGTTGGAAATAATGGGAGTAGAAAAAAGAAATTTCCTCCTGTAAATAATATTATGTAATTGACCCTTAAACTGATGCTTTTTTATATACATTTTTCTTTAGTTTCTTCATGAATATCTCTCATGGGTACATCCGTTGGAACAATACCAAATCTATACATTTTTCTTCACGTGACAAATGTAATATCAAATGTTCCATTAAATCAAAGAAATCCAGCAAGAATTTTTTCCCAGTTTACATAAAATTTAACCAACATCTTATTTTATTTTACTAAGTGCATCATAGTTTGTTATTGCTGCACAAATTTCTTATAAAAAATATGATATTTCTATTAGGACATAAAAAATCAAAGAATTAAGAAAACCTCTAAATCCAATCGGTAGAATTATTTCCAATATAACATGAAAATCAATACTTTTTTATCTGGTAATATGAATTTTTGTGACACATCTAGCCAAATTGGAAACATAACCATATAGTAGTCTCAAATCTACAATCCACGAAAAAAATAATAAATAGTTTTTTTTGCAAAGTGTATAAGTTGATTTTGGATTTATTAACTTATGTGATCTGTCATTTTCAAACAACTCGAGTTATGGTCGTCTAAAAATTTGGGCAAGATCTAATTATACCTTTGCATTATCTTTGGTCTTAGTAGATATGTAAAAAACTATATAAATTATATTATCAAAATAACTTTCTCAATATTCATGACATCCAACATGTGACAGACCAACAAATCATAACAATATGAGAGATCCCAAAAAAAAACTTCATTTAATCCAATTGTGATATTTACCAAAGCCATCAATTTTTTGTTGGTTTATAGTCAGTCCAAAGGTAATGGGAGGTAATGAAGAGATAATAGATTTTAAATCAATACCTGAGATCATTTCTGAAGGTTAATCACTCTCAATTTTACCTTTTCTAAAATTATTTTTTTCCTTTGGAAAGGTTGATCAATAGGAAGAAATATATGATAATAGTTGAAAAACAAGGTTTTATCCCATTGACAAGCATAAACAATTTATTGTCAATCATATAGTATGAACATGATTTTGGACCATGTGTACTCCAACCAAATAACAATCCATATGATGAGAACTCACTAATTTTACACATTAATTAATCTTTCATTAGGATTTTTTTTCTCTCAACAAAATCACATGTAATGACACCATTACTAACTCATAAATCAATGGATTCAAATAAAAATAAATATTCTTTTTTGGATTTCCTAGATTTAATAATGTTAAAAATATATACGGTTCATTCATTAACATCCAAGGAGGTAAGTTATACAGAGTTATAAATATGGAACAATAAGAATATTGACTATCGTACGAATAAAATGGGCAGAAACCATTAGTAGAAAAACCCAATTGCATTTTACGAGATTCTAAATAAAAAAAGGATGTACATGGTCAAAATGTTTCCATGAATCACCATCATAGGGATGATTTAATCTTTTACCAGTTGAAATATTAGATTTATTCCATGAAATAAATGATAATATATTCTAAGATATAAATAAATGCTATAATCTAGGTGTAAGTAGGAAATACCTCAACTGTTTAACATGAACCAATCCAGACTTCCCTTTTTGATCCTCCTTATAACTCAATTATCCACATATAGGAAAACTAACTAATGAATCATTTTCAGCATAATATAATATGTAATCATTCTGACATGCATGAATCTTCTGATAACTAAGAATCAAATTACAAACCAGTATCTTTCTCTCATAGAAATTGGCAAAAAAAAACATTTTATTTAGGTAATAATGACTTAACCAAAGAGAATATCTTATCAAATGAGCTATTTGAAATTATATTATATGATTTAATAGCCATGATTTTTTTTCACCACTTCAAATTTTATTATCTTTCAACCAGGATATAAGGAATATTCAAAAGATTTCAGAAAATCATAAAATCGAGATAACTCTAAATTAGGAGTTAAATCAATATCATTCTGAGTTTCTATTTTTTGAAAATATGGACTGAAAAACTTAGGTACTAATGTTTGAAACTATGATGGATCTGGAATCAAATTATTAGTATCATATTCAAAACTAAATTCATTGTGTTGATACCAAAAAACATAATATTTCCTAAAACCAAAATGGAATAGATGATCCTCCATGCTGTCAAGTGTTTCAAATCTTCTTAGATCACATTTCTTACATGTAAACTTAATTTTCCCTTCTAAAACAAATTCTGGTATAGATGATTCAAATGATAATAAAGCTTTAATACCCTCAATATATATAGTATTTATACCATAACCATTTGGATTCCTATAATGATTTATCCAATAATGATCTGGTAATAAAGATTGGTGTCTACTTCCTTGTTCCATGTTTTTCTAAAAAATAGAAATAAAAATATTTCTTATAATTAATCTAATATAAGGAAGTGACTATCCAAAAAAATTATAAAATAAAAAAATTTCAAATTACTTGTAAATATTATCAATTCTATCTAATTACCGCTAAATTTTTATAATTCCACAAATGACCACTATTTTTTTTTCAAATTACCACTAATTTTTTTATAATTACCATTAATCATCATTAAGGGAAATGGAAGGTTGACTTAGGGACATGAGAGAATCTTGGAAAGGACTATATGAAGGCGATGATGGAGTAATAGAATTCTAGTGCCCCTACGCTTAGAGTGTTTAGAGGAGAGACAATCATGGGTAAACATGTGAGTTTACCCATGAATGCATCTCCTTCAAATGGTCTAAATGCAGGGGATTGGAATTATTTCACTCTATCTTCACCTTCATCCCCTCCACTCCATGCTTCCCTTGAGGGAAGTAGGTAATGGAGGGGATGGAGGTGACTGCAAAGAGAAATAATTTTATCACCTTAATTCTCTCACTCTACCATCCCCTTCACCCCCTCTGCTCTATGCTTCCCTCACACCCCTTGGCTGACCTTCTATTACTAATTTTGGTTTACTATAGTTAATTATGGTTAATTATTATTAATTTTGGTTGATTGTGGTTAATTGTGGTTAATTGTTCTTAAATGTGGTTAATTGTGATTAATTATGACATTTTTTACTAAATACCTCTCATTGCTGATATTTTTTACTAAAGACCATTCATTGAAGGTATTTTTTACTAAATACCGCTCATTGTAGGTATTTTTTACTAAATACCACTCATTTCCAGTATTTATTTACTAACTACCACTCATTACTGATATTATTTACTAAATACCGCTCATTATTAGCATTTTTTACCAACTACTGCTCATTATAGGTATTGTTTACTAACTACCATTCATTTACAATATTTTTTACTAACTACCACTCATTGCTAGTATTTTTTTCTAAAATATCGCCCATTGTTGGTATTTTTTACTAAATACAACTCATTGTATGCATTTTTTTTCTAAATACCGCTCGCTGTAGGTATTATTTACTAATTACCACTCATTGTAGGTATTTTTACTAATTACTGCTCATTGTTGTTATTTTTTACTAAATACCACTCATTGTAGGTATTTTTCACTAATTACCGCTCATTGTAGGTATTTTTTACTAATTACCGCTCATTATAGGTTTTTTTTACTAATTACCGTTCATTGTAGATATTTTTTACTAATTAATGCTCATTACTGGTATTTTTTACTTTTTAACGCTCATTATCTGTATTTTTACTAAATACCGCTCATTAACATTATTTTTTTACTAAATACCGCTCATTGCTGGTATTTATTACTAAATACTACTCATTATCAATATTTATTACTGATTACTACTCATTATTGGTATTTTTTTTACTAATTATCGCTCATTGCCGATATTTTTTACTAATTAACATTCATTACCACTAATTTTTAATAATTAATGCTCATTTTTGCTAATTTTTAATAATTTCTTCTCATTATTGGTTTTTTTACTAGTTACCGCTCAGTACTAGTTTTTTTACTAATTACCGTTCATTTTCACTGATTTTAACAAATTAACACTTATTTCCACTGATTTTAAGTGATTAATGCTCATTTCCACTGATTTTTAATAATTCCCACCCATTACTGATGATTTTTATTTATTTTTTCTCCTTACTGTTGATTTTTACTAATTCTCACTCATTTCGGTTCATTTTTACTAATTAACATCCTTTATTGCTATTTTTTCAAATTGATGCCCATTTCCGCTAATTTTAACTAATTAGCACCCATTCCCACTATTTTTTTTATAATTCTTTCTCTTTACCACTAATTTATAATAATTTCCACTCATTATCATTAATTTTTAATAATTCTCGCCCATTACCGTCAATTTTTACCAATTACCACTCATTTCTAATAATTTTAATTAATTTCTGCTCATTTTCACTAATTTTAACTAATTAACACTCTTTTTTGATAATTTTTAACTAGTTAACACCCATTTACATTTTTTTAATAATTCTCGATCACTAACATTTATTTTTACTAATTAAAGCTAATCACTGCTAATTTTAACTAATTAACACTAATCACCACTAATTTTAACTAATTAATGTTCATTTCCACTAAATTTTAATAATTCTTACTCATTGCTGCTAATTTTTACTAATTACCGCTCATTAGTGGTATTTTTTACTAATTACCGCTCATTACTGGTATTGTTTGCTAATTACCGCTCATTTTTGGTAATTTTAACTAATTATCACTCATCTCGGCTAATTTTTACTAATTACAACTCATTTCCACTAATTTTAACTGATTAATGCTCATTTTCCCTAATTTTAACTGATTATTTCTCATTTTTTCTAATTTTTAATAATTACCACTCATTTCTGCTAATTTTTACTAATTACCACTCATTTTCGCTAATTTTTACTAATCACCAATATTTTCTACTAATTACCAAAAAATTATAATAATTACTGCTAATTTTTAAGAACCAATGCTAATTTTACTAATTCACACTAATTTGTACTGATCACCGTTAATATTTACTAATTATTTTAAAATTATTAATATTTAGCGTTAATTATTAAAAATTAGTGTTAATTAGCAATAATTATTAATTATTGTTAATTATTAGAAATTACTATAAATTATTATTACTTATAACTACGATCTATAAATTATTACTAATTTCTATTAATTAATACTATTTATTTATCAGTTATAAGTAATTACTATTAATCGCAACCACTTACTAATAATTAAAACTAATTATTGAAAATTAAAACTAATTTCTTGTGATTAAAAAAACTACTAATAATTAAAACTAAATATTTATAATTTAAACTAATTACTACTAATTATAAATAATTACTTCTAATTAATTATAATTACTATTAATTGATAACACTAAATTCTAATATAAAATAAAATAAATGAATTTAAAATTAAAAACATTAAATAAATGCCTCAAAACTGAATCTTTTTTTGAATGCAAAAATAAAAATTTGCTTCCCTGTAAAAATTTAAACTTTTAAACGAAAAATGAGGAGGAGAGGAGAGTTCAGAGGAATAATGAATAAAAAAATCGGGTTAGGGTATATATAGGTTAGAGTAGTAGTAATGAGACTATTTGTGATGGGAAACCCATTACCAATATTAGTATTTACGATGGGACTCACTAGAATTAGTACTCACCATAAATAAGCATGTCGTTGATAAAAAAGTTATTTGCGATGAGATCCATTATAAATACTCTTCTACCAACCGATTATTTATGGCGAGTTATTAATTCTCATCGAAAATAACAATAATGACAAAAATGAGAGGATCCAAGGCAAGAGAGAGAACCAAAAATTACTGGTAATTCCAGATCTCTAATGTTCCTTGATTCGATAAAAGATCAATTCAGATAAGAGGAAATTGCCAAAAGAGCCTTGGGGGGGAGTTTGAGACCATGGGAGAATGGGGGAAAATGTGGGTTTCAGGGGCTTAATCTAGGTTAAAATATAATTTTAGAATTAATTAATACCCATCACATGGTTAGGCTACATGGTTTGGTAAATAGTGTGCCAACCGTGCGGTGCTATTGTCTCAAGGCCATACCTCGCACAATTTACTCACACAGTTAGAAAAACTGTGCACCATCCATACTTTTCCATCTATTTTAGTTTCGATGGCTTCCACTGTACATTCACATGGTTTGGCCAAACTATGCACCAACCATGCGCTTGACCAGTGACTCCCAAAAAAATATGCACTATTTCCTGGTTATGTTTCATGGTTTTTACCAACCATCCTCAAACTGCGCTCCTCTCAAAACACTCCCAAAACACTCCAAAACCTCCCAGAAACTCTCTAAACTTTACTCAAGTCTTATATAAGCTCAAAGTATATAAAAGAATGGTAAATTACCTAAAATCAGGGGTACTATAGTTTGGGTGTCGATGGTTTCTATCCTTTTGTGTATTTATTAATCATTTTGGGTTTTATCTGGTTCTCTATATGATTTTTCTCTCTAAGTTAGGTTTTTTAATTTCTTCATTTGTGGTTTCCTTTTTGGTGACATTGATTTTTGATCTGGTGAACTCCCTTTTCTTTGACTTCTTTTAGGAATTATGGTTTTAATATAATTATCATTTGGGGAAATTAAGATTTTGTTGTTGTTTTGAAATGGTGGTGTTTTTCATCCCGTGCATTATTCCTTATAGCTTTTGGTTCTGATTAAGAATCGTGAGTTTGTTCTAGCTTGGGAAATTGATGTTCAATCTGATTCCTAATATGGTGGGGAGATGGACATTGAAGGATCTCATGGTGAACCTAGTTTCCAATCTTTCTTGATGGGGTAATTTCTTACTCTCGGACCACCCAACCTAGATCATAGTGGTTAGATTATCCATGACTATGGGTTGTGTGAAGGATTCTCATGGAGATATTAAACATACCATAATGATTTTATTTGGTGATTTCTATGATAGGGGTTGGGGTGTTCCTTATTTTGAGTGTGAGTTTGGATATCTAAGTCTTTTCCTTTGATTATTACATTTGACAGTTTGAATTCCTTAGTCTCTCTAGCTTTCTTCTTGGATGTTGGTTTGAATTTTGTGGATGATCTCTCTAGTCTCTTATGAGATTTAGAGGTTCCTGGTTTTGAAGGGAAAGTGAGTGTTGGTTCTTTGGTCATTGTGTTTTGGGAGTCTCGCTATGAGTGGTAGTTTATCCTTGCTTTTGTCTTGATCAACTGGATCTCTTTAAACATTCTAGGGTCAAAAAGTGTCATGGTGGGAAGAATTGTCACACCCCAACCAACAATATTTATTTTTTATTTATTTTTGAGTCCCTATTTATTTCATTTTTTGGGGTAAATTTTCTCTAAAACTGGGGATTTTTGGGCATGCAGAGCATGTCGCATGGTTATAGCACAAGGTTTTCCAAACCGTGCGGCAACCATGTAACAAATAATATAAGTTGACTGAGCCAACCACATGGCCAGCACACGGTTTTCAAAACCTCATGTCTTTCCTATGAGAGGTGCTTCAAAAGCCCAGTGGAGGATGCATGGTTGGTACATGGTTTTCCAAACCAAGTAACCTAACCATTCACCATGTCCAATTTTAAAAAGAAAGAGAATAAAATAGAACGACCCTTTTGAACTTAGGGAATTAAAACCCATACATGGGTTTCTTTCTCCCCTCCCCGCTCTCTTTTTTAATTCCTAGGAGGTTCTCTCTCACTCGTGGCTTTTTCCTCATCCTCCCCTCCCTCTTTTTGGTTGATTTACATCCCAATTTTTAGTACAATCATCTCTGGTTAGCTTCTCATATCCTCTCACTCCTTATTTTTATCCTTTTCTTTTGGTTTCTTCTCACCGCCCTTGTGGTGTACACAACCTTGGACAAACCCTAACCTGATTTGGGTGTTATTTTGGTTGATTTTGAGTCCCTAGGGTTTGTAATTATTTTTTAAGGCGTGTTATTCTAGTGTTCGTTGAAGGTGAAAACTCTTGGAACTTCCTTTACTTTATTCTAGCCTTTTGAGGTAGGTTACCCTATGTCCAAGCCTTTAAATTAGAAAATATGGTTTCTTGCTTGTTTTATTGGGTGATTTAATTATATTATAGAGTAAATATGTTATATAAAATGGTGTTGATGCTTAGAAATGGTTCCTCACATTTTTTAAAAATTTTCTCTAAACTTATGGTGTGGGTTTCTCTTGAAAAATAATGTATTAAACCTTATTTTGAAATTTTAAAGCATCTTACAAGTTTTATTTTTTTTCCAAATGATATTTACTATGTAAAATGGAAAACCACAAAAGGTGTTTTGGTCTTTTGACTGTTTTTTCATAAAATACTCATGGAATAGTTTGGTTTTCTAGGAATCCTTTATGGGATTTCTAATCTTTTGGCTCAATTAATGTGACTTACACACACACACACACACACACACACACACATATATATATCAGTGTGCGTGTGTGTCCTATTTATGTATATTCACTCATGGGGATGGGAATATGTGCATTGGGATAAGGGGTGCTTACATATAAATTAATGTTTATATGTTTTTAAGGATAAAATGGGTTTAGAACATGAAAGATTTGGGTAAAAGTGGTTTCTAAAAGAATTTTTTTTCCTTTTAAAATGATGGGGACTGATTGGTACTTTTTAAAGTTTGTTGAAAAGTGTGGTTTTCTCTAATGGAAGCCAAGAATTTTATGTATTTTTAGACCTAGATAGATATGATTGGTATGTTGGTGTGATTCTAAGAAAGGGTTTCTCATTTTCAGTGTGGGGAGGTGGGGTGTTGTTGTATGCTTTTTTTCACTGTAGTGTGATTTAGCTTTGGTTTTTACTACTACACCTTTTTTATTTCAGTTATGAGCATGAAACATGGAAATCCCGGGTACCTAGGTGGGAAGACTAGGACTAATATTCTAGGTGAACCGAAATGGCCTCATCCTGGACTCAATAGTAGGACTACGCTACAACACTAACTAAAATACATGATATGAGTGATTACCATTGGACTTTAGGTGCATCCCCTGATCGTACCACGATTCACTATGTCATTTTCACCCTTACAACATTGTATTAAAATGAATTTGTATTATAAATTCCAAATATAATAACATAATTCACTTCATGTTTTATTCAATTATTTTGTGTTAAAAAGGGAAATGTTACTTGTTTTTATAATTTTATTTAAGGTCAAGATGATTTGGAGGCCTGGAGATTATCCAGAAGAAAAATGGGCCAAACTGCATGGCATCCCATGGACATCTGTCCACTGTTTTGAATAGTAAGTGAAATCCGTGCATCCAAATTGGCTTAGATTTTTTGGACCAATCCAAAATTTAATAGGATACATTTCATATCAAGGAACCCAATCCTGATTCAGCTTCTATGGGGCCCATAAGAACTGATCTGTCCAAGTCACCCAATATGCACAAAGTCAAAAGTGGTGTTCTATATTTTGTCAATATCTCAAGATATAGTTGTCCAAATGGTTCCAAACTTTCATTGGTGATAGAGAAGGCGTGAAGATACAACTTTTAAGTTTTTTCAAAAGGGATATTCGACTGTCTAATTTCCAAAAACCTTTTTTCAAGTGGTTTATCAAAATCTGGGTGCCCAAAACCACTTTCCATTTTGGATATAAAAGGCACCTTGGGCACCCCATTTGCAAGTTAGGCCAGGAGGCAAGGTTCTGCCATTTTGAAGTCCCTAAGGAGTCTTCTCAACATCCCTATAAGTTCTGGAGGCTATGGGAAGTTCTACCCCAACATCTTTCTCTTCCTCCTCTCCTATGGGTTTCTAAACCCATTGTGATCATCCGAGGAGGAACGTGATGTAATCCCGAGCTTCATATTTGTATTATATTGAATGATCTTTTTAATTCTAGGTTTTATGTTGTTTTTCTTCATAATATATTTTAATTTTATTGAGTTATGTACTGGTATGTCATTCTCAACTCATATGATCATGTTTGTGGGTACCCATTCATGTGATGTTTCACACACCATTCACCACTTCCTTTTCCCCCTTTCAATTGTGGTGTTTGTGTGGTTCATATTGGTCAATTGAACTCACATAATAACTTTCAAGTCCATGTACATTTATTTCATGGTATCACAAAGATATAACATACAAACCTGGACCACACATCGAGTTCTTTGTGTGTTGCCTTGGTGAGTTTTGGTTATGAAGTCAAACACAAATCACCCAATCATCGGTGGTGTCTAGTGAATCATTGTGTGTTTTCAACTGAACCCTAGGAGGTGTCCTAGTATAAACTCAGTAACATTCTGGTTCTAGGTTTTATAAACCAGGGATTATAAGATCATAACCCTATATCATGAATCGATGAAGGATAAACATCATGAGAGTACCCCGGGTTGATCACGCTTAATTAATTCTGTTAATCTCTACATTGTCTTATCGCTTTCATTTTCTATTTTCATCTTTAATCATCAAACCCCTAAGTTTTACAAAACCTCATTCACCTTCTAATTCCATAATAAAAACCCTAATTTTAAATTAATGATCTAAGGCTCTGTCGAGAGATGACCTAGGGTTGCTTCTATACTGCAGAAATTCTAGTCAAAATTAAACAACTAATTTGACGCGCTCGACCACGCGATCAAATTTTGGTGCTGTTTCTGGGGAGCTGAGATCATTTTTTTTCTTTATTTACTTTTATTTATTTATTTTACTTCTTAATTAGTACTGTTTTAAATACCCCACCCCCATTTGATTGTTTTTGTTTTGGGTTTAGTCTTTATTTTTGGTTGTTTTTAGTGTGTTTTCTCTCTCTCTCTCTCTCTTCTCCATATCCCTCTCTATAATTTTGTATTATAACATTATATTATCTTTTCACCCTTCTTAATTGATTTTATCCATATTCAAAAAAACTTCACAAATTATTTGCATGAACCGATCTGGTAAAGAAACACTACTTGAATTTGACCCTAAAATTGAAAAGTCACTTCACACACAAATCAAGGCATCTGGAGAAGGTAAATAAAGTAACATTGAGGAAACCCTTTTGGAACCTCAAGTGGTTCTAAACCAATCCAAAATTGAACCCAATCAAACCCAAGAAAACATGGCTGCAAATAATCGAACTTTGAAAGAACTGACCACCCCTGATGTGGAGTACCAACCTATATACATCCAATATCCTGAGGAAGAAGCCAACTTTGAGCTGAGATCAGGTCTCATCCACCTTCTTCCTAAATTCCATGGTCTTCCCATTGAGGACCCTCACAAACATCTCAAAGAGTTTCATATAGTATGCTCCACCATGAAACCCCAAAATGTGTCTGAGGACCTAATTAAGTTTAGGGCCTTCCCTTTCTCCCTTGATGGTGTAGCCAAATATTGGATATACTATTTTCCTACCACAATTGGGGGATGGAATGAACAAAAAATAATTTTTCTATAGAATTTCTTCCCTGCATCCCAAACTGCTTCAATTAGGAAAGAAATATGTGGAATTAGGCAATCACAAGGAGATACCCTTCATGAATATTGGGAGAGATTCAAAAGACTTTGCCCAAGCTACCCCCACCACCAGATTAGTGAACAACTATTAATCCAATACTTCTATGAGGGACTTATTCCCATGGATCATGGAATGATTGATGCTGCAGCTGGTGGTTCCCTAGTTGATAAAACTCCTTCCACCGCTCGTGACTTAATTGCCAACATGGCTCAAAATGCACAACAATTTGGTACACGAGAAATTTCACCAACCCGAGGAGTTCACGAGGTAAGTCATTCAGCCCTAGAACAAAAGTTAGATACTAAACTTGATGATATGCATACCCTTCTAAGGTAATTATCTCAAGCACAATGTAACTCGCACTCTACTTCTATTCCATTACATTGTGGTATTTGTTCTGATAACACTAATTTTTCTGATCAGTTCCCACAACTTCAAGATTCATCTGAGTCTTGTGCAGATGTGTTCCTAGGGTGTCCATTCCAATAAGAACCTCCCTTCAAGTAAGAACAATTCAGGCCAAATACAAACCCTGAGTGGCAAGCACAACCCCAGTACGGACAAGGAGGAAACTCAAGATACCCCAAGCAGAATTGGTATCAACAAGGACAAGGTATGAAACCTTCTTATCCATCAACATCTCAAAACAATCCTCCTCCTCCCAAATATGAACCAAGCCTCGAGGATATGGTGAAGAAAATGGAAACCCAGAACCTCCAGTTCCAACAGACCACACAATCGGTAATTCAAGACCTACGAACTCAAGTGGGACAATTGGAAAACACCATCAGTGAACTTAAGATGCAAGTTTCTAGAAAACTACCATCTCAACCCATTTCCAATCCGAAGAAAAAAAGGTAATATATGTGCAATTACACTTCGTAGTTGTAAAGAATATTCTCCTTCTACTGATTCTAATCAACAGGTATGTCCCCCACTTGAAAAGACTCTTTCTCCACCCGCAAAAGATTCCAATGAAGAAAAATAAAATAAAAATGAAAATAAAATTATCATTAAGGACTCCCATGAACAATCAATTCCTCTTCCTTTCCCTCAAAGACTCTCTAAATCTAAGAAAAATGTTGATAATGATATTGACAATGAAATAATGGATACATTTAAAAAAGTTCAAGTTAATATTCCATTGTTGGATGCAGTCAATAAAATTCCCCAATATGCAAAATTTATTAAAGAACTTTGCACCCATAGACGAAGGATGAAGGGGAATGAGAGAGTCAACTTGGGTATGAATGTATCGGCCTTGATTCAAACAGAAATGCCAACCAAATGCAAGGATCTAGGCACATTCACGATAACATGTACCATAGGGGAGACCTTCTTTTCTGATGCTATGCTAGATTTAGGTGCTTCCATTCATGTAATGCCTCACTCCTTGTATACTTCTCTATAGGTTGGATAGATTCAACTAACAGACATTGTCGTGAAAATTGCCAACCAGAGTAAAATTCATCCAAAAGGAGTGATTGAGGATGTCCTTGTCAGAGTGAAGAATCTCATCTTCCCCATTGATTTTTACATTCTTGAGATGGAAGATACCCGAACCTAAGGACACAATCCTCTCATACTTGGGAAGATATTCCTCAAAACAGCAAAGACGATCATCAACGTTCACAATGGTACAATTTCCATGGAATTCTGAGGATAAAAGGTAAGTTTTAACATCCTTGAGGCTATGAAACACCCCTTCAAAGATCACTCCACTCTTCCTGTCTATTCGATGGAAGTTATCTCAAAAAATGCACACACACACAATACTCTACTCAACCCAAACTCTGATTAATTTTTGTTTTCTTCACTCTTGGATGATTTGAGTTTTGATTCATGTTTTGAGTGTTGTGTGGGTTCTAAAAAGTGTAAATTTTGTGCTTTAATTGATGTGTGTGTTTATTATGAGGTACCCATGATCATGAATGATTATGCAAATCTCATTTATATAGATTCTCTATTTTTAGAGAATAAACATGAGCAGATAGATAGTTTAATGGACCTCACTCCCCCTAAATACCCTCCCTCAATATAGAAACCATCGGTGCTGGAACTTAAAAAAATTCCTTCTAATTTAAAATATGCATATCTTGAGGGTATTGACCAATTTCCCGTCATTATTTCCAATAAACTCTCTCCACAACAGAAATTGAAATTGCTCAAACTTTTGAGAGAGTGTAAAAAGGCAATAGGATGGACATTGGATGATATTACCAGGATTAGCCCATCTTTTTGTATGCACCATATAATTTTGGATGATGATGCTAAACCTGTAAGACAATCTCAATGCCGGTTGAATCCCACTCTCCTTGAAGTGGTAAAATTGGAAGTCAGTAAATTACTTACTGCAGGGATCATTTATCCTATATCTAATAGTAAATGGGTTAGCCCAGTGAAAATTGTACCGAAAAAATAGGAATAATAGTTGTGTCAAATGAAAGGAATGAATTGGTTCCAACACGTGTGCAAAATAGTTGGCGAGTCTGTATTGACTACCGTCGACTGAATCAAGCCACGTGGAAGGACCACTTTCCATTACCTTTCATTGACCAAATGTTGGAACGATTGGATGGTAAGTACCATTATTGTTTCCTTGATGGATATTCGGGTTATTTCCAAATCCATATAGCCCGTGAGGACCAAGAAAAGACAACATTTACCTGTCCATTCGGCACATCTGCATACGGAAGGATGCTATTCGGTCTATGTAATGCTCCTGGTAATTTTCAGCGATGTATGTTGAGTATTTTTTCTGAGTACCTTGAGAGTTGTATGGAAGTATTTATGAATGATTTCATGGTATATGGATATTCTTTTGATGATTGTTTGGAACACCTAGGTTCTGTCCTTCGTCCCTGCATTGAAAAAGATCTTGTTTTAAATTATGAGAAATGCCATTTTATGGTTGAGCAGGGGATAGTTCTTGGGCATGTCATTTCAAATAAGGGAATTAAAGTTGAAAAATCTAAAATTGAATTAATTTCAACCCTTCCATATCCAAAATGTGTTCGTGAGGTGCGATATTTCTTGGGTCATGTTGGTTTTTACCCTCGATTCATTAAAGACTTTAGTAAGATTGCACTTCCATTGTCCCGGTTATTGTAAAATGATTATGAGTTTGTGTTTGATAAAAATTGTGAGGATGCATTCAATTAACTAAAAAATAGTCTCACATCACCTCCCATCATACAACCACCAAGGTGGGATCTCCCCTTCGAGCTTATGTGTGATGCCTCTAACTTTACAGTTGGGGCATTTTTATCACAAAGGGTTGAGAAGGCTCATCATGTCATTGTGTATGCCTCGCGTACCCTTGACATTGCCCAGGTAAACTACACAACCACTGAAAAATAACTTCTTTCTATTGTGTTTGAATTGGAAAAATTCCATTCATCATCATCTTTTATGATCATGCTGCCCTTCATTTTCTCCTAAAGAAACCTAAAGCCAAGCCCTGCCTCATTCGGTGGATGCTCCTCCTACAAGAGTTTGACCTTGAGATTAGAGATAAGAGATGAGTAGAGAATTTGGTAGCTGACCACATTAGTAGGATTTCCCCACCATTGGACCATCATGTTGACTCACCCCTACCCATTGGAGAATTCTTCCCTCATGAGAACCTTTGTGATGTTGTGGACCTTACCCCCTGGTATGCGGACATTGTGAATTTTCTAGAAACATCTAGGGTCCCCACTAATTTCAGAATTGCATAATCTTATAGACTTAAGAATGACTCTCATTGGTACATTTGGGATGACTCATACTTTTGGATAATTTTTAGTGACCAAGTAGTTCATCGGTGTGTCCCAGACCATGAGTTCACCTCTGTTTTGACCTTCTTCCACACTTTGGCCTGTGGGGGCCACTTTGGCTCTCAACATACAGCTCGAAAGGTCCTTGAATCAAGACTTTATTGGACAACTTTATATAAGGATGCCCATATATTTTTCAAGTCATGTAGTCATTGTCAATTCACAATGAATATCTCCAAGAGGAATGAAATGCCCCAACAACCCATGTAATTTTGTGAGATCTTCGATGCATGGGGCATTGACTTAATGGGGCCCTTTCCAAATTCATTTAGATTTGTGTACATCTTATTGGCTATTGAATATGTATATAAATGGCTGGAATCAAAGGCCACCAGGACCGATGACTCTCGAGTGGTTGTTGATTTTGTGAGGTCCCAAATTTTCAGTAGGTTTGGTTTACCAAGATTCATCATTAGTGATCAGGGTTCACATTTTTGCAATAGCAACATGAAAAATTTTCTTTGTAAGTATGGGGTTGATCATAAATTCTCCACTTCATATCACCCCCAAACTAATGGAAAAGAAGAAATATCAAATTGGGAAGTTAAACGAATCTTGGAAAAAACGGTACAACCTAATAGGAAAGATTGGAGTTTGAGCTTGGATGATGCACTTTGGGTGTACCGTACAGCTTTTAAAACCCCAATCGGAATGTCACCATACAGAATTGTGTTTGGAAAGGCTTGTTACCTCCCAGTGGAGGTAGAACACCGTGCATATTGGGCTATTAAACAATGTAATATGAACCTTTCAGATGCAAGTGAGCAAAGAAAGCCGCAGATTCAAGAGTTGGAAGAAATTCGACGTGATGCATATGAGAAATCCTGGATCTATAAAGAGAATACAAAAGATATTCATGATAGCATGATTCACCAGCGAAAGTTTCATATTGGTGAGAAGGCCCTCATGTACAATTCTAGGCTTAAGCTCCACCTAGGTAAGCTTCGTTCCCGATGGCTCAGTCCTTATACTGTTACTAATGTTTACCCTTTTGGTGAAATAGATATTTTGCATGAGCAGAGTGGACAAAGTCTTACCTTCAATGTTAAGAGACTTAAACACTTCTATGAGGATTTTCCGAAGAATTCGGTGGAGGAAATCCACCTTATCTATGCATCATACCAATAAAACACACCAGGTTTCATCCTTCCTTCTCACATTATCAATTATTTTAGTGAGGACACTACACTTTCTAGGTGTGTGGGGGGGGGGGGGGGGGTGGATACATTCCTGGTTTAGTTAGTAATTTTCATTGTTTTCTCCTTTCTTCTCTTTTTAGCCTTCTTTATGGTATTTTCATTTTTCCCCATCAAAAATTTTGAAGTTTGATGATTTGGTGACCATAAAGGGGGGAAAGTAAAAATACCATAACAAAGGATAAAAATAATATTTGTATGAATTTAACATCAAGGATTGATTTTGTTTTTTTAGTGAATTGGTTTTCTATCAATGATATAAATGGTCGTATCTATGTGAAACCTTTAAGATGATTGATTCCCCTTGTGTGAGTAGTTTTTGGAAAAAATGTGTCACTAATATCTCCAATTTTTTTTTCACCAAACCACAAAGTGTGAATATTTATTACTTAATATAAGGTAAATATATGTTAGGTTAATATTTTTCATCTTTAAATGATATTTCTATACGTTCGTTCCTTATCCGATCTGTTTCATTACTATACCAGATTGACCTATGCGTGTGTACCTAATGTCTGACTGTTGTACATCCTAAAAAAAATGGTTGTGTCTTGGCCAGGTCAAAAACCACTCCTCCTCAACCTTTGATCTTGTTATAACTATTGGAATTAGTTTCGTGAGGAGATCAAACAAGGGTTGAGAAATGAGTGTGAGATTTGTTATAAATGAAACTTCAAAAAAAAATATATATAATAAATGAGGGGAGTGATGAAATGTGAAACATATGGGGATATCTAGGTCGAGAGATTATGGTTAGACTTCTGGGAATTCTTAAGTGAGTGGGTCTTGAAATATGATTGCAAAGGATGTAGGACAGGTTCGGTGAAAAATCATTTAAAGTTGAATAATGTTAAAATAACCTATATTTATTTGATAGAAAGTGGAAAGAATAGCATGGAATGATTTTCAAACACACACATGGAGAGTTAGTGGAATGGTTGAATTTTTAATTACTTGCTCATGTTGGTGTCATGAATCTCTTTGAATTTTAATGTGATATGATTTATGAGACATATTTTTCCATTTTCATTGGGAAAAAATCCTTGGTGCGGTTCGTGCATTGATCACATTAATTTGGTGAATTAAAACTTACTCAAATGTTAAATCTTCATGATGTTGGGAATATATATATATATTCATAATTTTATTTGGATATGTGACTTTTCCCAGGAGTGAAAATGTTTAGGTGTGGGGGTGTGATCGTACCATGATTCACTGTGTCATTTTCACCCTTACACCATTGTATTAAACTGAATTTGTATTCTAAATTCCAAATATAATAACACAATTAAATTCATGTTTTATTCAATTATTTTGTGTTAAAAAGGGAAATGTTACTTGTTTTGATAATTTTATTGAAGGTAAAGATGATTTGGAGGCCCGAAGATTATCCAGAAGAAAAATGGGCCAAACTGCATGGCATCCCATGGACATTTGTCCACTGTTTTGAATAGTAAGAAAAATCAGTGCATCCAAATGGGCTGAAATTTTGTGGTCCGGTCCAAAATTTAATAGGATACATTTCATAGCAAGGAACACAATCTTTATTCGGCTTATATGGGGCCCATACGAACTGATCTGTACAAGACACCAAATATACACAAAGTCAAAAGTGGCGTTCTGTAGTTTATCAATATTTCAAGCTGTTTTTGTCAAAATGGTGCCAAATTTTCAGTGGTGATATATAAGTCATGGGGCTATAACTTTTAAGTTTTGTAAAAAGGGATATTCGACTGTATAATTTTCGAAAACTTTTCTCCAAGTGGTTTATCAAAATCTGGGTGCCCAAAACCACTTCCCATTTCGTCTATAAAAAGGCACCTTGGGCACCCCATTTGCAAGTTCGGCCAGGAGGCAAGGTGCTACCATTTTGGAGTCCCCAAGGAGTCTTCTCAAAATCCCTAGAAGTTCTGGAGGCTATGCGAAGTTCTACCCCAACATCTTTCTCTTCCTCCTCTCCTATGGGTTTCTAAACCCATTGTGATCACCCAGGGAGGAACATGATGTAATCCCGAGCTTCATATTTGTATTATATTGAATGATCTTTTTAATTCCAGGTTTTATGTTATTTTTCTTCATCATATATTTTAATTTTATTGAGTTATGTACTGGTATGTCATTCTCAACTCATATGATCATGTTTGGGGGTACCCCTTCATGTGATGTTTCACACACCGTTCACCACTTCCTTTTCCCCCTTTCAATTGCGGTGTTTGTGTGGTTCATATTGGTCAATTGAAATCACATAAGAACTGTCAAGGACATGTACATTTATTTCATGGTATCACAAAGAAATAATATACAAACCTGGACCGCACATCGAGTTCTTCGTGTGTTGCCTTGGTGAGTTTCGGTTATGAAGTCAAACACAAATCACCCAATCATCAGCCGTGTCCGGTGAATCATTGTGTGTTTTCGACTGAACCCTAGGAGGTATCCTAGTATAAACTAAACAAAATTCTCATTCTAGGTGTTATAAACTAGGGATTATAAGATCATAACCCTATATCATGAAGCGATGAAGGATAAACATCATGAGAGTACCCCGGGTTGATCACGCTTAATTAATTCTGTTAATCTCTACATTATTTTATCGCTTTCATTTTATATTTTCATCTTTAATCATCAAACAACCAAGTTTTAAAAAACCTCATTCACCTTCTACTTTCATAATAAAAACCCTCTTTTTAAATTAATGATCTAAGGCTCCATCGAGAGATGACCTAGGGTTTCTGCTATACTGTAGAAATTATAATCAAAATTAAACAACTAATTTGACGTGCTCAACAACGCGATCATCCCCTCCAACAGATTGTGCATGAGAAGAATATATGTATGTGAGTTGAAAATGAGAGTATAAGGATCCTAGGACCCCTATTACCCTAGCTACTTAGGGGGTTCCCATTGTTATTTCTCTCATTTACTTCTATTTCCATGGTACTATTTTAAATGATCTTTTGTTTGGTTTCAATTTTATGACTAAAATAGTGAAAATATCACTCTATTTTCCTTTATTTGTAGAACCTTGTGATATGTTTTTTTTTATCTCAATGCTTTCTCACTGTGACTCTTACTGTATCATCTCATTCCTTCTTATAAGTGGTTTATTAAAAAACCTCTCATTCTTTGGAAAAATGGTTTTGAAAATCAAAGAAGAAGATGGATTTTCTAAAGCACTTTCCTGTTAATTTTTTTGAAAATAAATTAAAACCTTATATATATATATTTAAACTAGTATGAAATTGTTTTCTATTTAAAGGTAAGGCATATGGCATGGTTTTTTATTTGGAATCCCAAGTGGGCATTTTTATTCTGACACTTATATCTCTATCATTTTTCAGTTGTAGGTTTTGAATTATATTTTATTCTCATCCATGGGGAATTGTGTATATTTTGTTGGGTGGTGACTCATACAGTCACAAGGAGGGATCCATGTTCATATCTTAGTTTTTATTTCACTTTATTTTATCACATTTTCCACTTAGGATTTTACTGATTTTTATGTTCGAAGGTGTAGAGATATTTTAGAAGCCGATGATAAGAATTTGATGGGAATATTTTCCTTATAGAAGAGGGATACTGGGGTAGTGAGGGAGGTTTTTGGTGCTCGTTACTATTTAACTATTTCCTAGTTTTGATATTATACCATTGTTTTGTTATTTTTATCTGGTATATGGCAAGAATTTATTTATTTTTTACTACTTCTTTTATTAATTATTTAATGGGAGAAATCATTACCAAGTGGTGTTTCCTTGATTCCAAAGCACTTATTCCAGCTAGTGTTGATTGGTAATGCCCTTCAGGACTTTTCGTGAACCACACCAAGTGTACGATGGAGGGACGAATCAGGTTAGTTCATGACAATCCAAACCTTTCCTGGAGAGATCATGGAGTGATTAGACCTGTTTCTACCCCTGAATTCCAACAACAACCTAGGAAAAAATTCTAACCCAATCCAAAGGCTAAAACTTCTAGTTATAAAGATGAAGTCAAGGGTATGTTCCAACAACTGATTGGTAGGTTTGATAAAAAAAGTCCAAGAGTGATTTTGATAGTACAAAAATAGATTCCATGTTTAAAATCCTAGAGTTAAAAGTGGGACAGTTTGTTAGATATGAAAGAGTTATATACAAAGGTAAAATATTGAGCACCGCTATACTTAATACCAGGGAGAATTTCATGTCAGTTGAAACTTGAAGAGGTCTCCAAACCCACCAGGAAGTTAGGACTGATCCAAAATCTACCCAATATAAAAATATATATGAAACTAAAACCAAAACTCTAGAAAATAAAGATTTTTATAAATCTGGATAGCCCCACTAGAAGTCCATTGAAACATGTTTTAATTTATAAAAAAATATAATAAAGAGACATGAAAATCAAAGATAGGAAGGAGAAGAAAAATATTAAAGAATAAATTGGGGGAATTCAGAAAATTGTGAAGAATTTTTCTCTAACTGTTCCATTCTAAAAAAGGATTAAGAAGAATATTCAAGAACCTTGATTTCTTAATTTTTTGAGTCTTTTTAAGTAACTCCAAATCAACATACCATTTATTAAAGTCATTAATCAATCCCCATCATACCTTAAGTAATTGAAGAAAACTTTTTACAATAATAAAACTTTAGAAGAATTTGAAACATATAATCTCATTGAGGAGTGTAGTGTTGTCTTGAAAAATAGGATACCTCCTAAAATTCAAGACCTAGAGAGATTTTTCATTCCATGAACCTTATAAGATAGTATAAAACTAAATTTTTCATGTTCCCTTGGGTCCAATATCAGTTTTATACCCTTATCATTATTTCAAAACTTTGGATTAGGATTACCACAACCCACCATAGTTGTATTAAAGTTAGCCAACTGATCTATTACCCATCATGTTGGAAGAGTTGATGACCTTATATATGGGTATGAGAAGCTATTTTTTCATACCAATTTCCTAATGTTATACATAGAGTGTGATAAGGAAGTACCTATCATCCCGGGTAGGCCCTTCTTGGATACTAGGGGAGCTGTCATTGATGTATCAAAGGGTAAGATAATTTTTAATCTTAAGGAACAAAGAGCAGAATTTAATGTATTTAAATATTAAGGAACCCATTTATGGAGAAAATTGTTCAAAAGTTGAGATGCTAGAGTTTGAGTAATCATGTTGGTAATAAGATTCTTATAAACACACCTTGAGTAAAGAAACCCATTAGGAATCTAAAAATAAAAATAAGACTATGGATACCCATTTTGTTCCAACTGAGTGGAGTTTCTTTAAGGATGGGTACTTTGTTTATGAGATTATACAATTTTTGGGAGAATTTTAGGAAAATTTCCCTTATCTAACTAATAAGGAAATCCCTATAAAGTCTAAGTAAGAGTTTTTGAAATGAATTTATGAGTTTGTTGGAGTAACTGCTTTAAAATCCAGTTTACATTTAGAGAGCAGTGAGTTGTCCACCTAGGATATTAGTGAATAAAATCTTGTTTATGGTCTCAAAATTCAGGATATTTATAACTTTCAATCAAAATTTAAGAAACACATTGAAGATCATGGACCTCCTAGGCCCAAAAGCCCACCATCTTGTGAAAAATCACCTGATCTAGAGTTAAAACCCCTTCCTTCTCATTTGAAATATTCTTTTTTAGGTGGATTATCTGTTATCATCTCTACTGGTTTAGAGTAAAGTTAAGTGGAAAGTCTATTGTCTATATTGGTGAATTTTAAATCCATCATAGGATGGTCCATTTATAATATCAAGGGTATAAGTCTATCTTACGATACTCAAAAAATTCCCCAGGAATCAAACCATAAACCTAGATTTGAAGCATATAGAATATTGAATTCTAACATAAAGGATGTGGTTAGAGAGGAAGTGATTAAATTACTTGATGTTGGGATTATCTATCCTATTTTAGATAGTCTATGGGAAAGCTTTGTCTAAGTTTTCCCTGAGAATAATTGAGTCAAAATTGTCACAAATGAGAAAAATGAGCAAGTTCAAGTTAGGATAATGAATAAATGGAGAGACTACATTGATTACAGAAAATTGAATGCTTCCACTTGGAAGGACCACATCTCAATGAATTTTTTGGAAAAAATGTCAAATAGGTTATCTAGGAAGGAATTATTTTTGTTTTCTTTATGGCTATTCTAGTTATAACCATATTTCCATAGCTTCTAAATATCGGAAAAAGACCAACTTCACTTGTCTATTTGGGAAATTTTCCTAATGAATAATTCCCTTTGTCTTGTATGGAATTCCAACCACTTTTTTATAGATTCACGATTGTTATTTTATTGGACACAATTGATAGTATTATTGAGGTTTTTATGGTTTATTTCTCAATAGTTAGAAGTAATTTTGAAAACTGCTTGGAAAATATGAAAACCATTTTAGAGAGATGTCAGGAAAGAAATTTTATTTTAAACTAGGAAAAGTGTTAATTCATGGTCATATAGGGAATTGTTTTAGGTTATAAGGTTTACAAGAGAGGTATTAATGTTGATAATTCTAAAATTAAAGTGATCCAAAAGCTTACACCACCAAAAAATTTCAAGGGAATTAGAATCTTTTTAGGCTATACCAGTTTTTACTGGAGATTCATCAAGGATTTTTACAAAATTAGAATGCCTTTATTTTCACCACTAGTAAATTATATACCATTTTTGTATGATGATAATTTATTAGATTCATTTAACCTACTTAAGTATAAACATAGAACCTCACCCGTGATCACTACTCTAGAATAGAAGTTACCTTTTGAGGTGATGTGTGATGCTAGTGATGTGGCAGTAAGTGTTATTTTGGGGTAGAGGAAAGAGAAGGGAAAATATTTTTTATTATGCTAGAAATATTATAGATGATGCTAAAAATAATTATACCACAACTAAAAATTAGTTGGATGCTATAATTTTTTTCTTTGTACAAGTTTAGGTAGTAATTGGTCGGTTCTGAGGTCATTATTTTTACAGACCACTGTACTCTAAAATATCTACTGGCTAAAGAGGATTCCAAACCAAGGATTGTGAGATGTATTATTATTATAAAATAGTTTGATTTGGTAATAAAGAATAATAAATGAGCTGATAATGTTGTTATTGAACACCTGTATAGGTTACCCAATACCCAAATAGAAGAACCCACAGAACTCAATACTTCATTCCCAAATGATCAACTTTTTACTACTTTAGTGAGACAATCCACTTGGTATGTAGAATATTCAAACTTTATTATTATAGGTTTCATTCCCAATAATATTTCATAGGATTAAATAAATAAATTCATTTCTGATCTGAAATATTAGTTTTGGGATGATATTATTCTTTTTAGGAGACATGTCAATGATATTTTGAGGAGGTGTATTCCTTAGGAATAAATGATTACTATTATTAAGAGTCATCACTCATCACCTTATGGTGGAAATCATGGGGATGAGAGAAATTCCCAAAAAATCCTTCAGTCTGGTTTTTATTGGACCAATGTATTTAAAGATGTTAGGAGTCTTTTCATAGGCCGTGACAAATGTCAGAGGTTGAAAAATATTGGTATAAGGAAGGAGTTTCCACAAAAAGGAATTATAGAGGTATAATTTTTTTATGTTTGGGGTTTGGAATTTTTGGGACCATTTTAATCCTCTTATGGGAATGAGTACATAATTTTGGTTGTGAACGATGTTTCAAATTGGGTTGAGGTAGTTTTTCTCGCAAACAACCTTACTTTTAGTGTTGTTAAGTTCATAAAGAAAAAAATATTTTCAAGATTTGGAGTTCCCAAGGAATTAATAACAGAAAATGGTACCCATTTTAAGAATTATAAGTTCAAGACTTTAATGGAGAAGTATGGTTGTTCCCACATAACTGGAACCACCTATCACCTATAATCAAGTGGATAGGATAAAATTTCAAACATAAAGATTAAACAAATTCTGGAGTGGACAGTCTCAAAATCTAGGAAAGATTGGTCAACCAAATTGGATGAAGCCTTGTGGTTTTATAACACTATGTAAAAGACCACCATAGAGATGTTTCCTCATAGGTTACTCTTTGGAAAGACATTTTATCTACCACTGGAGTTACTTCAAAATTACTTTTGGGTAGTGAAGGCCCCAAACTATACTTTTAAGTATACAAGGGAGAGAATATTTCTGGAGTTGAATGGGATGGAAGAAATCAGTAGAGAATCATATGAGAATGAACAAATTTATAAAGAGATAACCAAATCCTTTCATGAATCTATCATTCAGAATAGGTACTTTAAGGTTGGACAAAGAGTTTTTTTTGTTTAACTTGAGGGTGAAGTTGTTTCTTGAAAAAATAATATCCAAGTGTTCAATCCCATTAACTATTTTGAGAGTGTTTATCAATGGTTCTGTTGAGTTGGTTGGGGAAGTTAACATCCCATTTATAGTCAACAGGCAAAGAATAATACATTACTTCGAGGGGTAATAAAAGGGATTGGCTACCATATCCTTCTTTGAAATTTGATCTATTTCTGAAGTCTAACTAAGGAAAATAAACTTAGTGTTTTTAGGGGAACTGAACCATTATTATTTTCTTGTTTTATTTCAATTTATATTTTTAATAAAGTTAAATCCTCTTGATATATTCTCCATGCTGTAATCCCTTTAAATTTTGCTCATGTGTGCTACTTCCAGTTCTTCTACCGTCACATGCCACCACTAGAGTGCCACTACTGCCAAAAAATTGGAAAAGGTATACCAAGGGAGAAACACATTAGATTAACTAGATAAAATCTCCTAAACTAAAACTTTGGTTGAAATTTATCTTGATCATTAAATTATAGATTCTTATGTCTATTTTTTAACCCTATAGGACATAAAAATAATTAACCATAGGACTTCACTCAATACAACAATGGAGACACTATTGAATGAACTTAAATGACCAGGGATCCACATTTAGGGGAGTACTTCTCTCATTTCTCCAAAAATTAATTATAAATATTTAGGAAAAATTTTGTTGTGGACTAAGTGTGGGGGTTTTCAAAATTGTGAATTTGCTTTCCAAATAGGGTTTGAGTCTTGTTGATGACTAGTTTATTGAAAACTAATTTGAAACAAATTATTGACCAGGCTAGCACCCTTATAAATACCCTTGGTTTCAAAATGTTTCATACCACCTTTTAATTATTCACCATTCTTCTGTTTAAGTTGAATTGATAAAACTTTTTCCCATATAAAAATAATTAAAAGTATAAACTTTTTTTTAAAAAAAATTGTTTTTAAAATCTGTATGGATGAGTGGAAATGTATTATTTTGAAATTTCCTACAACCCCTTAAACATTATTTCAACCACTTAATTGTAAACTGGGTTTGATTCAAAATTTCATCCCACCTTATATTTTAATATCGAGGACAATGTTAGGTTTTAAGTGTGGAGGATAAGAGTATTTTTCAGTGCTAAACTGTGCTTCAATTCTGTACACATCAAAACCTCCCATTTTTTTTTTCAAAATGCCTCCCTTTTTAGCATCATTTTAAAATGACTGTAAATAAAATTTTATTATTTTCTATAAATAAAATTTTTATGTGTCTCTGGGTTAGGAAAATAAGAACTCAACATGTCCTGCCTAAGAAAACATGTCTTTCTCGTTTTGAGGGTTTTCACTGATTTTGAAGTTGTTAAAATTGAATGACTTCTAAGTGACGTTGTTAATTGTTCTTATGAAAATAATTTTTGAAAACTAGAAAGAGAAGTGTGATAGGTTATATATATATATATATATTTTGAATTGTAATTATAACTTAAGAAAACCTGAAGTTTAAACTTGAACATAACAACTTAGCCATGGTGAAATGGAACACCTCAAAGAGTAAACTTAATAGAGAATAATATAAGTTCTTTGAATCTAGAGTAAAATGAGAAATTGGGATCCTAATGTGAGTATCTGAGATAAGGGAACCGAGTGTGTTGTGTAAATAAATCCATTTTCAAATTCAATAAATGTTTTTTCACAATTCTATGCACAAATTCATAGGTAAGAAAAATTTAAATAAAGTACCTTTGTTAAAAAAAACTGCATTAAGGTGAGATGAATATTGAACTCAAGTGGACAAGGGGACAATTGATTTATAAGAAAATATTTTTAGTTGTATCAATGAATTGAAAATTAGAACCTTGGTTTGAGGAAGCTGGGAGAGAGTGAAAACTGGTAGAACTTCTTGTTATAAATTTAATTTCATTTGAATCTCACTATTTTTTACTCCTTGAACTTGAACTTGAATTGGGATAAAGTAGGGTGGTGGGTTTTTATCATATATGAGGCATAGGAATTTCAATCAATGAAGGGTTATCTGATTTTATTTATTTTGGTGTGCATTTGAAATTGGGTAGATTTTTTTTTTGTTTTTTTAATATTTATGACTAAATAAAATGAATTTAGTTTCCCAAGAGTGTAATTGAATAAGTGTGTGTATGTGTGGTGGGAGGGGTTTGATGTGGCCTGTGTTTAAATAGTTTTCCACACATGTTTTTGATGAAATAATTTAGTTTTTTATGGGAATACAATCTTTAATTGAGTAATATTTTTACATTTGATGATTTTAAAATTAAATTATAAATTCTTTGAAAATCAATTAAAAAATGTGTTTCTTTGGTGAAAAGTTGATAAATGTTATATTCTTAAATTTCTAAATTCATATTGGAATATAAATTTTGATTTTGGATGAAATTTCATTGAATATTTTTTTCATAGAAATTTTAAACAACCATTTTTAATTATTTTTGGTACTTGAATTCATTTTCTAAAGTAATTCTATGAATTTATTTTATTAATTTTTTATAGAATTAAAAATTCATTTGAATGAATTCATTGATTAATTTTTACTATAATCAATTTTTATTTGAATGACACTTAATTTTTAAATCTATGAATTTTTAGGTTCTGCTGCCGCTATACAGACCCCTGCTGCCGTCAAGTCGCTCACTACTGCCTGCCCTTGCTACATTAAATATATCCCCCCATACTACCATAAAGATTACCAAATACCACCACCAATCTTCCCTGATACCATTGGAATAACATTTCTATGACTTCTATGTGCAACTACCACCATATTCTGCTATCTCCAGTTGGTGATTCTACCACTTCTCCCTCATATATGAAGAGCCGCCGATGAACCCAGCTTCACCCAAACTCTCTACTGAGAAATAGTTTAACATGGGTGATATGGAGATAAGATAAATGATATTGAGGTGAGAAATAGATTCACAATGTTTGGTGAGGTAATGTTAAGAGGTGATAAATGATATGGGGAGAAATGGAGAGAAATACATTTCTCTCATTCTATTGTTTTTAAATCATACCAAAATTGGTATGATTTAGAAGGAAATAGTGGTGGAGAGTTATTAATATTTTAAAATTCCAATTTTATCCACATTTTTTACTTGTTTAATAAAATAATTTATTTTCTTTTCTTTTAAAAAAGATTCACCAAACAAGATGGAGAGAAATCCAAATCATTTCTTTTATTTTACTAAGTTATTGTTCCAAACAATCATTTTTTTATAGAAAATCAAATAATTTGTTTTATTTTACTAAAATTGTGTGAGGGAAGACTAATCCAGTGATCTAATTTAGGTGTTCATCAAAGAGACTCCACCTAAAATGAAGATGACTAAGAGCTTGAATCCACAATTGAACCCACCATGCACCGAGCTCGAACCGAAATCGAGCCCATGATTGAAGTATCAAGATCGTTGATGAAGGAAGACAGGCTCGCCACTTGAAGAAAAACCTAAAACTATCCTGATAACTGCTGAAGAAGTGTAATAAAATGGTGACTAACACTTTAGGAATACCCAATGCCACCTAAGGATTTTCCACCGGATGAAGTTCATTGAAAACGGAGATGTGCGATTGATTCCAAGATCGATCTATGAAAGAAACTGAAGCCACGTGAGTCCTAGATTAAAGATATGTGATCTTGAAGATGACCTTGATGAGCCGAGCCTTGCCAATATCAAAGAAGGAATCCCACTCCAGGTCCACTGGAGGAATATATCTGAGCCACACCCATGTCGCTGCTTGCTAATGAGGAACCAACCATGCCTGACCCACCATTGAAGAAATGCACATAGATGAGATTTCCAGTCTATGAGTGGAGGAGATGACCATATAAGGGTAATGAAATTATCTCTAAGGGTAACACTGCTTCATGATTTCATTTTGTGACCTAAAAATCAAAAATGGAAAATTAATTTCCGAAATTGGAAAAAACCATCTCATGTAAACTTTGCATTCTTTTTTGTTAGTCTTGACTGGATTTGGGATGGAAGATTCAAGAATTTTATATTATCTATTAATCATGACCCTTGATGTTTCCATGTAGAGAAAATATGTGATTTTGATCATGAATGCTACATGACACAAAATTATGAGAACTTGTGAATTATATTAGAGGGGCTTTTGACTATGTTACTAATTGGGAAGGAAAATACATGGTAAAATTTCCATGTGGAGGTCACCAAGGAAATCATGGAGCTGTAACTATGATATTTCAAAGGGAGTATTGTCAAACACTATTTTATTAAGGATGATGAAGAATAATCTAGAAAAAAATGGAAGGAGAGAAGGAGGCAAGATAATGGGAAAGAGGCAAAGGGATAAGAGCAAGGAGATAGTCAGTGGACATTCAGAGGAATTTTAAAGCTCTCTATCTACAAAATTATATTATATTCTTTGTTTCCTTCCCTAATTTTCAATGTCCATTTTGATTTTATTGGAATATTTTGATAATACATGCATGGTCATTAGCTAAATTGAGATAGGAGTATGAGATTGTGCTGATCGGTAATTTAACTTCATTTAAGTATATTGTATTGCTGGAAATAACCTCCATTCTCATTCTTCAAGTATTTTTTATCCTTTAATTATTGGGAACTAGTGAAAACTATTTATTATTTCACTTATTATACTATTTTTCATTAAAATATCCATTTGTTCCATTTTCAGGCGGTTGAGGTGGCAGGAGGGGCTGGGGTGGGGGGCACCGATCGCTAGGTCGAGTCCCCAGGCCATTTTTGTTTGTTTCTTGTAGTGTGCATGACTTCCTTTGATAGTGAAAACCACTTTTTAAAAAAAATACACATATGAGAATTTTATCTGAGGGTAGCACATTATGATTTACTGAGAAGTTGATTCTGATGGAAAACTAGTATCATCATTGCATGGATTAGTGGATGTTGCTGTTGAGAGACTATAGGATCTATTCATCCACAAGTTAGATATTCGAGAGAAATGTCAGGACTATTTTCACTAGATCCAACAAAATTTATGCACGAATGAAGATAGAAAATTAAATCTAAAAAAATTACAACAAAATAAAAACCATCCAATCAAATTTCCCTACTTCATTTTCAGATTATTTCTTATTGCTTATGTTTGTGCTATTTCCTGTGTGGCTGCTTGCTCATCCTTGGTTGTTGTCTCTTACCACCATCATTTATTTCACCATTTCACTTCTTCTTTTTCCTTGTTTCTTTCATGTTACTTTTTTTGAGAGTTTTTTTCTACCTACTTTTCCACACACACCTTTGTAGGTCCTTCTCCATGGACTAAACCCTATTTACCACCACACTAGTTTTTAATAGGGTTTAAAAATAATTAATTTACCTCAAACCTAGTTAACGAATTAGGGTCCCAGTTAGGCACCATCATCACAACCTCGTACAAAATTATTACATGAAGTGTATGAGCACATGACATGCTCTGAGTATACATAAATAGTGTTAAAGCATAAATAAAGTAACCACCTTCGATCCTTAGGTCCTAACATAGCACCCAAGGGGGGAGGTTCTAGATTTTGGTGTTTCCGTGAGTTTTTTGCAGGTTTTAGGTTTGATCTGAAGGTTTTTCTATTGTAGGCTTCATTGGTGTTCTTGAGGCATCATTGTCGGTGGAGTGTCCCTATTCTCCCTCATTGGACCCTCCTACTTCTCATGGTTCGTCTGTTTTGGAAACCGGTTGTGGTTCTTCTGCAGTTTTGTTCTGTTTGGCTCCAGCCCAAAGCGGCGTTTCTAGCTCAGTCCTTCTCGGATCCCCTCAATGGAAATGCTCCCTCAACGTGCTATTATGCATTTCAGTCCTAGGAGAAAAATACTTGGTTTCATGCTCCTTGGTTCATCTTCCTATCTGGGTTGTTGCGGCTGTGGATTTGGAGGGTTCCTTTGGTTGCGGCGGGGTTGCATTGGTTCTAGTAGCAGTTCATAATCTTTAGAGTGCAGTGCATAATTTAGGTTCTCTGATGGGTTGTTTTGTTGTTGGATTTTTCTGTTGATGACTTGAAGGGATTGAGTTTTCTGGCCCTGCGGTTCGTGATTTAAGGGGATATTATAGTTCACCTTCAAGGGGATGTTCCATAATAGGTTCAGATCAGAGAGTTTTTGTCTGATCATTACTTTTGGATTTGGATGTTTGAGAGGGTATGACAATTTCCATCGGTACTAGGTCCATGCATCTTTGAACGGGATAACTATCCGAGCAGCAATGAGAAGATGGAAACTATTATATATGATTTTTCCTTGTTGGGGAGGGGTGTTTCTTTTTTGTTTTGATCTGGGTTGAGCCTTTGGATTTTTTACTATGTAGGTTTTATGGTTTTTAAGTTTTGAAGTCTTGTTGGGTTCCCCCTAATCCCTTAAAAGGGGATTATCTTTCAATAAAAAAAATTAATTTTCAGTCTTTGAGCATGTCACACAACCTTTCTAACCAGTATTAGGCTCACAACCAATTCTTAGAATAAATTCCTACAAAATCTAGTAGTATTAGGAAAAATGATGATCCATATGAGGTTTTATTAGACAATCCAATAGTCATCATCGATCTCTGGGAGGTAATCCTAAGTGACCCAATAATCACCAGGCATTATCATCGATCCCTAGGAGATAATACTAGGAAATCCAATTATCATTAGGTGTCATTATCTATCCCTAGGAGGTAATCCTAGGTAATCCAATAATCATCATGTGTCATAATTTATTCCTAGGGGGATGACCCTAGGAAATCAAATAGTTATTTGACACCATTGTCAATTCATAGGGGGATGACCCTAGGCAATCCAATAGTAATCAGACACCATCACTGATTCCTTGGGGATGAACCTAGACATTCTAATAACCATCAATAATCATCACTAATTCCTAATAGGATTACCTTGGACAATATAATAGTCATCAGATGCCATCACTGATTCCTAAGGGAGTGACCCTACGCAATCTAATAGTCATTAGGTGTCTTCATAGAATCCTAAGGGGATAAACCTAGACCATATAATAGTCATTAGGTGTCATCACCAAATCTTAAGGGGATGAAACTAGGCAATATAATAGTCATTAGGTGTCATCACCGATTCATAGGGGGATGACCCTAGGTAATCCAATAATCATTAGGAGGCGATCAATAATTATCAAGAATAACTATCAAATCCTAGGAGCATGTCCAAGGTATCTATAAGTATCTCATAAGGTTCTACCATCTTCCCCAACCCATCCCATAAGTCCGGGTTAAGCCTCTAAAGTGTATGAACTATCATTATTACAACCATATCAAGATAACATTATCAATTTGGGTTCTAAAGAGACACCCACAATCATCACTATCCATTTCCCATTCTCATCCTCTCTAGGGTCAACATCTCACTGGACCTTTAGTTCATATCATAGCTAGAACACCCTTCATGGATCCTCTAATCTCAAACTCATTTCTCAAGTCAACACTCATCACTTGGAGGGTATACCATCCCTTGGTATCATCAAAGTCTCATCAAGGTTTCACTGGCCTCCTAGGAAAGTCTCACATGGGAGATGACCTCAAGCTTATTCCCTTCCCAAGTCACCCTAGGTAGGTCCTCACACCCAACTAATCCATCACTCTTCTCAGGGTCTACCAACCCAGGTAATCACATCTTAGTGGGGGAGGAACACATTCCCCACAACCATCTCATTAGTTCAAAGGCTTTGAGTCATATCGAGTTTCCTGCATGGGAAACCCCTAGGCTATCCATCTCAATTCATCACTCACCTCTACTTAGAGGTCACTAAGGTCACCTATGCTAAGGGACACCATGTCCACTTAAACCATATCCTCCCTCCTCAGGGTCTATGTATCTCACAACATACAAGTGTAATAAAGGCCTAGACCATCAGTGACCATGGCATCATGCCAATGAACTAGGGTCACTTATGGCCCTTGGTACTTTTTCAATTTATCCATGCATCTCATTTTTAATAATACTCAAATTAAAAAGGTTAATCAATTTTATTGGCGAGAATGTATATCAAATACCAATATATATAATGAATGAAAATACCATTGAGGTATGTACAATGGAAAAATCACCTCAAATCAGATTTTTCCCCTTTTAAGAACATCCCAATAACTCTCTTTCGAGCATATTCAAGTCCAACCAAGCTTCGTTTATCATAAAAAGGCTCTATCTCAAACCATAACATCCAATAATTAATTATAAAAATTATAATTAATTATTTAAATGAATTTTAACATTTAATAAACAATAAAACCATTTAATTCAATTATACACAAAACCCAAAATCTCACTGGATTCCCTCATCGTATCCAAATTACGACCAACAACATGCCAACGCCTCATGGAATTCTCTTGATACATCCTTGCTCAAAAGACTTAACAACAAAAAATGATTCAATTTTCAATTTTACCAATTTAAAATAAAAACATATAATAATTCATATGGTGATGTTACATTACCGAAATGGTGAGAAAAAACGTGCAAACATCATCTCAGAATTTCCTCTAGACACACCATATGAAATCCCTGTCAATCTTGGATGATTTCACCAAGATTTAGTAAAACATTCACCAATTCTTATCCTAAAACCGAACCAAAATCAAGAGATAATAAGGAGAAACAAAAATAGATACAAAAATGGAATATCATACCTTAGATCACCGTCAAAACACATAGAATCACCCCAAATGGGGAACCAAGAGGGGGAAGGGGGGATCGACCAAAATGGAATCCTCCTGTTGCTCAAAGCCTCCAGAAACTCCCCAATCTTGAAAAAAGATACTTTTACCCTCATCTAAAAAACACCAACCAAAACCATTCACAATTCTAACTAGGTGTCTCATGAAGTAAAACACTACATACAGAGGAGGCATCACTATGCCTCGATACTTTCATGATGTAAACCCTGGGTTCATGGCATGAATAACTCAAGGAAGGGGCTCCTCCCTTACCTACCACATTCGTGTCCTAAAAGTCCAGCATGAAGACTATTCACAACATGAACCTAGTTCACAATGTGAATAAATATAGGTAGCCAACCCTCTTCACTTTCATGCACATCATTCACAATGTGAATAACCATTCACGCATTGAATGACTTGTAGCTGTAAAATTTCAATAACTTGACCACCCGACCACCCGACCACTACATTGACACTTCCTAGAACTCATAAAACATTCACCAATCATAAAAAAACTTCAAAAAACACTTTTTTGAGATTTCCATACACTCAAAATCCCAATCTGAGTCCCAATTCTCAAAATAAACCTCTCACAAAATCATAAATTCAAATTCCCTTTGAAATTCATACCCTGAAAAGGTATGAGGTTTTACAAGAAGGATATGCATAACATTCAATGTCCACTAAAACATAAAAAGTTCAGCATGAATGATATTATAATGAATAATAATTCATAATTAAATAATACTACTTAACCTTATGGAATGGAAGTAACCAACACTTAATATTTGTGTTTTTTAATCTTTCATCTATATATTTCACTAAAAAATTCTTAATAATGTATTGGAAAAGAAATGAAATAAATTTTAAATCCATAAATCCATAAACAGAAGTTCTCTCATATTATAGGAAAAGAGAGTGTAGATATATAATTTGATAATTAATAAATTAAATCACTACAAGTTATATTTATTTCAAGAAATGAAAATTGAAATTGAAATTTACTTATATGGAAAACAACCACACCATGAGTATGAAGATATTATCATTGAAAACAATATCCATGAAATATTTTTTAAATATTCTTAACATATAGTCTCTCCCATATATTTTTTTAGTCATCAGAAACTCATGATAACTCTCCAACAAAAAATAATTCATTGATATTTTTGTTAAACTTTTAGAAATCTGAGAAGTATATGAAGATGTGGGTTCTCAAAACTTTTATTTTTTTAATGAATCCTTAGATTTTAGATACTTCTATATAAGGTAAATGTAAGAAAAAATACAATAATTTATAATTAAAAATAAATAAAAACTAAAGAACAATTCATACCACATATGTCAACTAATGACAAAGGCTAGCAGTTCAAAGTAAAAAAAATGACACATACTCCGTATAACTTTGGCTACCTCCTCAGTAGGAAATGACACTAAAGCAATTGGATTAATAACATCATGCACTACTACTCTTACTTGATCTAATTTAATAAGCTGGTGATATACACAATCCAATAGATTATATATGATTCTATATGATACAATATGTGAATAGGGATTCCCAACATGCAACTCAAAGTACATAGTTGAGTTTAAAATAGGAGGTGGATGATCTGTATTGGAAGAATAGGTAGGCCGAGGAGTCTGGGGAGGCTATGGAGGTTGTTTTTGTTACTCTATTTTTACAAATATAACATGTACATATGATTTAATTCAATATTCTATCAACTAATTCATATCTCATAGATCATCCTTAAGGAAACTATTTCTCCTCTAGATTCTATCTCCCTCGATGTCGTACTAGGATGATCAAAAACTTTTATAATACCAACACCCACCTCACATCCTCGTATGCAACCCATGCATTATTGCTTTCCTAAAGTAGTATCCAGAATTTACACCCTCCCCTTAGGGATAAAGTTTCCCTATATAGCTTTCTCCAAAAGGTTATCCTAAAATAATATATAAGGATGTTATATTAGCATGATGAATTTAAAAAATGATAATATTTAAGAAAAATAATAATTATATTCTTACAATCTTATCAGATATTATTCTTGAAGAATCCGTAAGAAACTTCTACTTTTTTATCCTTTCCATTTTCCACTTTTCATAGCGAGTGGGGGTAGATGAAGGGCCAAACTGAACCTCTTCCAAGTTTCTATTAGATTTAGCTCTTAATTCATCAAAATTTTCAGCAATCATTTACTCCTCTAGTTACTAATACCCTCCATATGATAAACTATAAGGGTATGCATTCTATGACTAAATCTATTGGTGTGATCTCCTGGAGTCTTTCTATGTAAGAATAAATGAATAAGTTTTCAGATAATTATTAAAAAAAAAATTATTTTATAATCTATAATTATTATACTAGAAAGGCTTCCTCCAGTCGGATGGTGAACAACTTCCTCCAGGTCTCTATATCTATAAACCTATATTTGAGGCATGAATTTTCATTCTATTGTTTCCTTAAAATATAATGTAAAGTAAATTTTGTTTTAAAACATATCAATTAAATTAATGCAAAATTATAATCACCACGTTTTAATATCTTTATTATCGTGAAAGTAAAATATCATATATAATTTAATAAATTAAATATCAGTAATGAAATATATAATATTCTAAAAATTGGAAAAAAATAAAAGAGATAATAAATTATACTGTTATGGATTCCCACAACTGATCTTTCTGCTTCCTTTCAATGCTCCTATAATCTGGATATAAAATACTAATCCTATAATGGCTCTGTATGACCATATAACTCCTAAAATACTTTGTATTCAGGCCTACCATATTATCCTTATCATAAAATTCAATTCTCAACCTCTTATCCTAGTAAACAATTGAATGTTTTGGTAAATAAATGATCTCATGTCTACCAAATTTGGGTATCGTCTTCTCTGGAGAATAAGAAGACTCTACCATAGGAGGCTCTCCAATAGTGCTATAAATAATTTTGCTAAACAAAAAATTAATTTCATTGAATAATTTAATTATTTCATATATATTAATATGAAAAATGTACACATACCTCAGTAGGTGCTCCTATGCCTCAATGTCCGTCATTTAAATAGTTGATTGTAATAAAATTCTATATAACAGTATTTTATTAGAATTAAATTATTATTAGATGTAAAAAAATTGATTTTTAATAATATAAAGAAAATTATATATATTATGTTAACTAATACAACTGAAGAAAAATTAATATCTAAAAATGATAAATACAAAAAAATAGTCACAATAAAATGACGGCATCAAAATTTTTTAACCATAAAACATGAAACTGTAATTAAAGAATATATAAATTAATATAAAAATAAAATAAATGATCAAAATTTATAAATTTAAATATTTAAGTTAAAAAATAGCAGTATTAGATGTGTAAGTTTCATAAAAAATTAATGATATCATGCTTATTCAACAAAAAAATGTGTAAGTCAAACTAATTAACATAAAAATTAATTAAAAATGATAAAATGATAAAAATATATAGATTTAAATTTACATGTTAAAAAAAGTGTTTTTACATGTGTATGTTTCATAAAAAATAATGATGTTAGGTTTTTAACCAAATAAATGTTTAACTAAAACTGATGAATATAACATTTAATACAAAAAATATAGAAATGGTCAATATCGATAGATTTTAATATCCAAGATAGAGTTTTTACATGTATAAGTTTTATAAAAAAAATAGAAAATGATATTTACTAGAAAAATTAGAAGAGTATTGGAGTGTTTTCCCATATCCATTCTACAAGATCATTTTTTATTGAAAAGAATATATCTACATCATAGTCATTGTTATATTTAGGTAATCGTGTGATAAATGAAGAAATCTCACATAAGTCTTCAGCATCATCAATATTCTCATCACCTAAATAATTTTTTCTCTTGATAAATTATGGACCAATGATCATTCGATGGGTCAAAAATATAAAGTATTTGTTTTTCATGCTTTCCCATGATAGATGATTCCTATTTTCAATTAAATATTTTCAAATCAGCAAGTATAAATACATACTCATTATGTTTCACACCATTTTTACTATAAATCCAGTTACACTTAAACATCGGTACTCAAAATTTAGTATAATTAATCTCCCATATATCATCAACAGGTCCAAAATATGGAACTGATGTAGAAATTGGTTTTTTATCTTTTAAAATTAAAAAATATAGTGCTTCAACTATGACCATTACTCAACAATTTTGAATGGTACTCATGTCATACTGATTTTATGTGTAAAACATGTAATCATTAATATCAAAACCAAACCATGTGATCACATTAACACTTGGACCCCCGCTAACTATTTCAATTTTTCTGATGCTAATAAATTAGTGTTTAATTTATCCTTAAACCATGAAATAAATATATTTTTATGTTCATTCATCAACCAACTTTCATTTATTTTTAGATAGCTAATCACACTGTGATTCACTATTTATTTTCACCCTTTACACCACTGAATTTAACTGATTTTATATTGTAAATACAAATTATTATAAAAAATTTCACTCTATGTTTGAATATATTATTTTATTTTAATCACTATTTAAGAGGTAATTTCACTTGTTTATTTAATTTCATTATAGGTGGAGGTGATTCAGAGAGCCCATGATGATGCGGAAGGAAAATTGGCCAAATTTCATGGAATCCCATGAATATATTTATACTATTTTTCATGTTATGTGAAATACATGCATCCAAATGGGATGAAATTTTGTGATATGATCCAAAACTCCGTGGGATAAAAAGTTTATGAAGGAACCCAATCACCATTATCCCATTAAGAGGCCCAAACGAACTGATCTTTTCAGGGAATCAAATCTGTAGAAAGTAAAAAGTGGTGTTCTTTATTTGAGATATATCTAGAGCTATGGGCCTCATAATGATGCCAATTTTTTTGTGGAGACATCAAAGAGGTGGTAAAATATTTTTTGAGTTTTAAAAAAAGATATATAATATTTTTAGTGTATAAAAACCACATTTCAAGTGGTTTTATGAAATCGGGGTGCCCAAAACCACCATCCACTTTGCCTTTAAAAGAGTACTTGGGCACCCCATTTTGAAGTTCGACCAGGAGGAAAGGTGCTTAAATTTTGGGGTCCCAAAGGAATATTGTCATTATTATTAGAAGTTTTAGAGGATATGATAAGTGATAATTCAACATCTATGGATTCCTTCCTTTCCACAGGGTTCTAAAATCCTCATGATCGCCCGGGGAGGAACATGACGTAATCTTAAGCTTCATGTTTGTATTATTTTGAATAATATTTTTTATTATAGGTTTTATGTTATTTTTCATCATCCTATATTCTTATTTAATTGAGTTATGTACTATTATGTCATGCTCAAACTCATATGATCATGTTTGGGGGTACCCTTTCATGTGTTGTTTCACACACCGTTCACCACTTCTTCTCCCCCATTTCAATTGGGTGTTTGTGAGGTTAATATTGGTCAATTTAACTCACATAAAAATTTTCATGGATATTTACTTTAATTTCATGATAAAACATTGAAATAACATACAAAACTGGACAACGCATCAAGTTCTTCATGTGTTGCCTTGGTGAGTTTTAGTTATGAAGTTGAACACAAATCACCCAATCATCGGTGGTATCCAGTAAATCATTATGTGCTTTCGACTAAACCCTAGGAGGTATCCTAGTATAAAATTAGTAACATTCTGGTTCTAGGTGTTAAAAACTAGGGATTAAAATACCATAACCCTATCTCTTGAAGTGATGAAGGATGATCATCATGAGATTTCCTTGGGTTGATCACACTTAATCAAATCAGTTAATGTATATTGTCTTGTATCAATTAATTTTATATGATTAATCTTAAATCAAAAAAACCCAAATTTAATAAAACCACATTCCCCATTTTCTTAATAAAAACATTCTTTTTTAAATTAATGATTTAAGGATCCGTTGAGAGATAGCCTAGGGTTCCTGCTATACTATAGAAATTATAGTAAAAAATAAACAACTAATTTGACATGCTCAACAACACGATAAGATTTTGGAACCATTGTCAGGGATCCAAGATCATTTATTTATTTATTTACTTTTATTTATTTATTTATTTATTAATTATTACTCCTTTCAATATCCCCCATCCCTTTTTATTTTTTTTGATTTTGTTTGTTTTTGTGTGTTTATTCTTCTCTCCCTCTCCCCCTCTCTCCATCTATAATTATATAGTATAACATTATCTTTTATTTTATCCTTTCAACCTTATTAAGTTATTTTATTTTACCAATATTCAATCATAAAAATAAAAAAATAAAAAAACAAACAAACTTCACAACTTATTTTCATGACCCAATCAGAAAAAGAAAAAATACTTGAATTTGACCCAGAAATTGAAAAGAAACTTCACTCAAAAATTAGGTCATCTAGAGTAGGACAATAAAGTAACAATGGGGAATCCCTTGTGGAACCTAAAGTTATCCCAAACCAATCAAAATTGAACCAAATCAAACCCTAGAAAACATGGCTAAAAATAACTAGACATTAAAAGAACTGACCACCCCAGATATGGAGTACCAACCTGCATACATCCAATATCTTGAAGTAGCAACCAACTTTGAGTTTATATCAGGCCTCATCCACCATTTTACTAAATTCCATGGTCTTCCCTATGAGGACCCTTGCAAACATCTCAAGGAGTTTCACATAGTATGCTCTACCATAAAATGCCAAAATGTGTATGAGGATCTCATTAAGTTTAGGGCCTTCCCTTTCTCCCTTAATGGTGTCACCTAAGACTGAATATACTATAAAACTACCACAATTGGGGGATGGAATGACCTTAAATGAATCTTTATAGAGAAGTTCTTCGCTACCACCCAAACTGCATCAATTAGAAAAGAAATACGTGACATTAGGCAATCACATGGAGAGAACCTTCATGAATATTGGGAGAGATTCAAAAGACTTTTCTCAAGTTTCCCCCACCAATAGATTAGTGAAAAATTGATAATTAAATACTTCTATGAGGGACTTATTCCCATGGATTGTGGTAAAATAGATGCTGCAACTGTTAGTTACCTTGTTGATAAATCTCCTTCTGCTGCTCATGATTTAATAGCCAACATGGATCAAAATGCACAACAATTTAGTACATGAGAAATTTCACCAACCCGAGGAGTTCATGAGGTAAGTCATTCATACATAGAACAAAAGGTTGATAATAAACTTGATGAGATCCATACCATTCTAAGGAAATTTTCTCAAGCACAAGGTAAATCACACTCATCTTCCATTCCATTACATTATGGTATTTGTTCTAATAACACTCATTTTTATGAACAGTGTCTACAAATTTAGGATTCATCTAAGTCTTGTGTAATAGTATTTACTGGGCATCCATTCCAACAAGAACCACCCTTCAAGAAAGAACCATTCATGCTAAATACAAACCTCAGGTGGAAAGCACAACCACAATACTGACAAGGAGGAAAATCAAGCTACCTGAAGCATATTTGGTATCAACAAGTCCAGGGTATTAAATCTTATTACCCTTAAACATATCAAAACAATCCTCCTCCAAAATATGAACCAAGCCTTGAGGATATGGTGAATTAAATTCCAACCTAAAACTTCCAGTTCCAACCGACCACACAATCAACTATTCAAGACCTATGAACTGAAGTGGGAAAACTAAAAAACACCATTAGTGAGATAAAGATGCATGGTTCTAGACAACTACCATCCCAACCTATTTCTAACCCAAAATACAAAGGTAATGTATGCGCAATCACACTTCGTAATGGTAAAGAAATTTCTTCTTCCAATGATTCTATAAAAAAGTTATGCTTCATTTTTAAAACTCTCTTTACCTACCCTCAAAATATTATAATGATGAAAAACAAAGAAAAAATTCTAAACAAATTTTCATTAAGGATTCCACTGAATAATCCATTCCTCTTTATTTTCCCCTAAATACTCTCTAAATCTATTTTTTTTAATAATGATATTGATAAAGTTATAATGGATACATTTAAAAAGGTTCGAGTTAAAATTCTTTTATTGGATGAAGTTAAAAAAATCTCATGATACGCCAAATTTCTTAAAGTGATTTGCACCCATAGACTAAGACTCAAAGGGAATGAGAGATTAAACCTAGAAGGAGTTCCTCATCCTTGATTTAACCTGCAATTCCAACCAAATTCAAGAATCTTGGAACTTTCATCATACCTTGAACCAAAGTGGAGACATTATTTTCAGATTCTATGCTAGAATTAGGTGATTTAATTTATGTAATGCCTTAATCTATGTACACTTATGTGCAGGTTATAGAGATTCAACAAACAAACATCATCATTCAACTTGCCAACCAGAGCGCAACACGCCTGTTAGGAGTGATCGATGATGTACTCATAAGAGTGAAGAATCTCATCTTCCCCAATGATTTCAACATTCTTGAGATGGAAGATACTCGAACACAAGGAAATTCTCCTCTCATACTTGGGAGTCCATTAATTAAAACAACAAGGATGATCATCAACATTCACAATGATATTATTTCCATGGAGTTTGGTGGAGAAAAGGTAAGTTTTCATATCCTTGAAGTTATGAAATACCCCATTGAAGAGAAATCCACTCTTCCTATGTATTTGATATAAGTGCTCTCAAATGAAACAGACATAATTATCTCCTCAATCCATACTCTGATTCATTTTCCTCTTGTTTACCCTTGTATGATTTGAGTTTTGATTCATGTTTTGAGTGTTGTGTGGGTTTAGAAAAGTGTAAATTTTGTTCTTTAATTGAAGAGTGTGTTCATTATGAGGTACCCATGACTGTTTATGATTATGAAAATATCATTTCCATTGATTATATTTACTTAGAGAATAAACATGAGAAGATAGACAATTTCATAGACCTCACTCCCCATAAATCTCCCACCTCAATCCAAAAACTACTTGTGTTGGAATTAAAACCACTTCCATATAATTTAAAATATTCCTATCTTGAGGATATTGACCAATTTTATGTCATTATTTCCAATAACCTCTCTCCACAACAGGAATCAAAACTGTTCAACCTATTTAGAGAGTGTAAAAAGGAAATTGGATGGACATTGGTTGATATTCCCAATATTATCACATATATTTGTATGCACCATATACTTTTATATGATGAGGATAATCCCATAATGAAAACTCAATGCCAGTTGAATCCCACTCTCCTTGAAGTGGTAAAATTAGAAGTCAGTAAATTACTTGTTGCTGGGACAATTTATCCTATATCTGATAGTAAATGGGTTTGCCCAGTGAAAATTGTGCCTAAAAACTATAATAATAGTAGTGCCTAATGAAAGTAATGAATTGGTTCCAACACACATGGAAAAAAGTTGGCGAGTCTATATTAACCACCATTGACTGAATCAAGCCACAAAAAAGGACCACTTTCCTCTACCTTTCATCGACCAAATGTTAGAAATATTTGTTGTTAAGTGCTATTATTGTTTCCTTGATGGAAATTTGGGTTATTTTTAAATCCATATAGCCCTAGAGGATCAATAAAAGACAAAATTTACCTATCTATTCGGCATATTTGAATACAAAAGGATGACTTTTGGTCTATTTAATTCTCCTGGTAATTTTTAGCGATGTATGTTGAGTATTTTTTCTGAGTACCTTGATAATTGTATGGAAGTCTTTATGGATGATTTCAAAATTTATGGTACTTCCTTTTATAACTATTTGGGACACCTAGGTTCTGTCCTCCACCGCTATATTGAAAAATATATCATATTAAATTATGAGAAATTCCATTTTATGGTTGAGCGGGGGATAGTTCTTGGGAATTTTATTTCAAAAGAGATAATTCAAGTTGATAAATCAAAAATTGAATTAATTTCATCACTTACATATCCAAAATGTGTCCGTGAGGTTCTATCTTTCTTGTTTCATATTGGTTTTTACCACCGATTCATTAAAGACTTTAGTAAGATCACACTTCCCCTGTCTCAATTGTTCCAAAAGGATTCAGAATTTGTATTTGATAAAAAATGTCAAGATTCTTTCAATTCACTAAAAAGGAGTCTCACATCACCTCCCATAATCCAACCACCATGGTGGGATCTTTCCTTTGAACTTATATGTGATGCCTCTAACTTTGCATTTGGGGTAGTTTTATCATAAAGGGTTGAGAAGTCTCCTCATGTCATTATGTATGCCTCACGTACCCTAGACCCTAACCAAGAAAACTACATGACCAATGAAAAATAACTTCTTTATATTGTGTTTTCATTGGAAAAATTACAATCATATCTTATTGGGTAAAAAATCATTATCTTTTCTGATCGTGTTGGTCTTTGTTTTCTCTTAAAGAAACCTGAAGCTAAGCCTCACCTCATTCAGTGGATGATCCTCCTCTAGGAGTTTGACCTTGAGATTAGAGATAATAGAGGAGTGGAAAATGTGGTAGCTAACCACATTAGCAGTATTTTCCCACCATTAGACCACTATGTTAACTCATCCATCCCCATTGGATATTTCTTACCTCATGAGAACCTTTTTGATGTTGTTGACCTTAACCCTTGGTATGCGAACATTGTGATTTTTCTATCAACATCTAGGGTTCCCAAATATTTCATCACTTTACAGTCCTAGAGACTTAAGTATGATTCACGATGGTATATTTGGGATGACACATATTTGTGGAGAATTTTTAGTGATCATGTTGTTCGTCGGTGTGTCCTTAACCATGAATTCACCTCGATTTTGACCTTATTACACACTTTGGATTGGGGGCCACTTTGGATATCAATGTAAAGCTCAAAAGGTCCTTGAATTGGTAATTTATTAGAGAACATTATATAGATATGCACATCAGTTTTTACGTTGTGTACTCAATATCAAATCACAGGGAATATCTCCAAGAAGAATGAAATGACCCAAATACCCAAGTTATTTTGTGAGATATTCGATGCATGGGGAATTGAATTCATGGGGCCTTTTACAAATTAATTTGGATTCATGTACATATTATTGGCTATTGAATATGTCTCTAAATGGGTGGAAGATAAGGCTACCATGACTGATGAATCTTGAGTGGTTATTGATTTTGTGAGGTCCCAAATTTTTAGCAGGTTTGGTTTGCCGAGATTCATCATTAGTGGTCAGGGTTCACATTTTTGTAATCACAACATGAAAATTTTTCTTTGTAAGTATGGGATTTTTTATAAAGTCTCCACTTCATATCACCCCAAACTAACAGACAAGTAAAAATCTCAAATCTGGATGTTAAGTGGGTATTGGAAAAAATGGTACAACCCAATAGAAAATATTGAAGTTTGCGCTTGAATGATTCACTTTGGATGTACTGTACAGATTTTAAAACCCCAATCAGAATCTCACCATACAATATTGTGTTTGTAAAGGATTTTCACCTCCCAGTAAAGTTAGAGCACCATGCATATTGGACTTGTGAAATCCCAGACCTAGATTCTACTTAATGGGCACCCCAAGCCTGGTGGGCCACATGGCCTCAAGTGCATCTCCCCGAACACCAAAGGCTGCCGACTAGTAGCGAGGGCCTAGGGTGTGTCTATGGGAAGACTATGCCCTCATTAGTAGAGTGTAGCATAATGGAATGAATATAAAGGAATAGTAAATAGTAGAAGAAATATAAATAATATAAATAAAAAGCAGAAGAAAACTGATGCAAAAGATAAAAGAGAATAATAATAACTGTATCAAGTGGAACAATGATGATGTAATTTCATGTAACTAGAAAACTAGAAAACATGTATACAAGACAATAGGCATAACATGTTCCGCAAAGTAAAAGAAAACAAATGCTAATCCAAGAATCCTGAGATCTAACTCGGTCATCTACTATCAAGATCCATCCTACCAGCAATAAATCAAGTGTTCGAAGCTGTATGCTTCCCTTTGTCAACACCTATAGTCATGTAATCTACTCTGGGTACCAAACGATGCTTAGAGAGGGTGTGTGATAAATCTCGGTGGGCCACCACCAATGATGTCTATAACATCCGTCCCGTGTAATGGAATATAACAGTGTGCAGGCATGAATATATAAAGTAAAGCAACCAGTACAATATAACTAAATTTCCAAGTACCTACTTCATCCCTCAGCTGGTGTATGAACATGTAACCAATTCATTAATTAAGTAATTACCATTTAATGTTAATAGGTCTCGTGAGGTGTAGCCATCACTGACATCACCTCATGATAGTATAAGTAGTGAAGGTCTCAAGAAATAATAAGGAAACCTGAAAATGATATCTAGTGAGGGAGTTCCAGGGTAATAACCAAGGTAACGTAGATATCACAGAATACTAACTCAGTAGTATCTGAGTCTATCTAAGGGATAAGAGTGCAATCCAAGGAGCATAATCCAAGGAATTCCACAATAAGGCGCCTACTGAGTCTAAGGTGATTGACCAAGGTAAAATAGGGCTAAGCAAAGACAGGGCCCTATGGGATTTCACCATGGCACCTACTATTCAATGCTTGATCCAAGGAGTGTATCTGAGGTATCAGGTAATAATGTAAAGGACCCTATGGTAGTATACCAGGCATCTGTGGAATAGATAAGAACCAGAGTCTAGGTGGGTATCAACCTAAGAAAACCGCATCCTTGAATCAAAATGGGGTTCCCGAGTCCCAAGGAATTCTCCTATCAAAATCCAAGGTGAGCCCGAGTTAGTCAATTCCAATTTGATATTGTAATCATGTAATCATTCATTAGGCTCATGACTTTTCTTCCATTAGTTTGGATAGTCCAAGTAGCATTACCACTATTTAATCAAGTCTTTATTAACTATTAATGCATATTCAATTACTGAGGTTCACTCCGCTAACTTCCTTCAATTTGGAAAGGGGTTCTATAGACATGTAACCTTTATTCAATCTCTTTTGATAAGGATAAGTTATATACTTAGTATACATTCCATTCCACATTTCACATTTAATAATCATTTGAAAGAACTTACCTTAGGTGGGTCTAGTGGTGAGCATACATGGTACATGCCATTATCCAATTCTCATTAATAACATGTCATTTATTATAAGAAGACTCACCCTTATAAAGGTCAAGCAAGGACACACCCGAATGGTGGATCAAACATGCCGAAACACTAAAACCCAATTATGGCATAACCTTAGACATGAGGTGGATTGAGTTGTGGGTGTAATCGTTAACAACTAATCACATATTTGGAAAGAGAATAACCATACTATTCTAACAAGTATAAACATGGAATGTAAATTTAAGAAATGGATTCCAATAATTAGTGGGCCCCACATGAACAAACTTTAGAAATGAGTTATAGACCACCCAACTTAGGGTTTTACGACTCACCTCCTCCGGTATCGGCCCTTGATTTGCATCGAATCAGAGTATATCTAAGAAAAAGTGGAAAACACTCACATGAATATATCTAGTTTGAGAGAAAAATAGAAGAATAATGGCCAAAGAGGAATCGATTACTTACTGTTATGCATCCAACATGACATACAAGAGCTCGATCGGATGCCAGATGAAGGAGATCTCTCAATCCCAAGATTTGGCCTTCAAAAAGATCCAAATGGGTGAAATGGAGGAAAATCCCACTGGTTTTTGGATTAGGGAGGAAGGGTTTTATTAATAGATAATTAAGTACAAAACTGAGAATTTACCCAAAAAATTATCCTTCACACAGTTTGTCAAACCGTGCGCAAACTCTGCAAGATGACTCTGCCTGAAAAAAATCATCTTCATGGTTTGATCAAACCATGTGCAAGCCATGAATGGGTACTTGTAAAAAAGGGGGGAATTTACACGGTTAGGACGCATGGATGTGCGCCAACTATGCGAGGTGGTTCTGTCCAAAAAAAACACAATCCACATAGTTTTCCAAACTGTGTGAAATTCTGGATAGTTTACTCTAAACCGTGTGCAAAGTCTGTTTTCTAAAAAAATATGGGTTCCAAGATCCAAAAAAGCCCCTAATACCCTTGGAAACTGTACTAACTGATTAGGCATCCAAGTTATGTCCATGGTAAAGATTTATACTAAAAATTAAAGGATTCATACCTGAGTAAAAAATCAGGTTCTTACAATCTTCCCCCTTAAAGAACCCACCCCTCGAGTTCTCCTTCCAAGGGTAAAGAAACACTATCTAATAACAACTCTGGAAATTGGGAACATGTGATGAATTCCCTCTCCCAAGTCTCATCCTGTACTCGACCATGCTGCTATAACACCCCTATAAGAGGGACAAAATTTCTTCAGAGAGCCTTCGTGCTTCAGTCAATGATGCATACTGATTATTCCTCAAAGGTAGCATCGAAATCTAACTCAAATTCCTTGGGATCAAAGGTATGAGATGGGTTGGAATGATATTGTAGAAGTATGAGATGTGAAAGATGTCATGCATGGAATGGTACCACTGAGGTATTAGTAACCAATAGGCTACCGACCTAACTCTCTCTAAGATCTTGAACAACCCGATGTAATGAGGCAACAACTTTCCCTGCATACTTAACCATCTATGACCTAGCCTAGGTGATACCCAAAGGAAAAAATGATCCCCAGCCTTGTACTCAAGAGCTCATCAATGAAAATTGACATAAGATTTCTATCTATACTGAGAAGTAGTCATAAGATTCCTGATTAGTTAAAACTGTTCTGAAGTCTCCTAAATGAGATGAGGACCTAGTAGGGCTGCCTCACCTACCTATAGTCAGCACAAGGGTGAACAACATGGCCTAACATATAAGGCCTCAAAAGAATCCATCTGAATCATCACCTAAAAACTGTTATTATAAGTGAACTTGATGAGAGAGATATGCTTCTCCCAAGAACCACCGAAATCAAGGATACTTGCTCAGATCATATCCTCTAGAACCTCTATTGTCCATTCTAATTGTCCATCGGTCTGAGGGTGAAAAGCTATGATTAGAAGCACCGAAGTCCCCATAGCTTTCTGCAAACCTTTCTAGAACCATGAAGAGAAACGATAATCCCTATCTAAAACGATAGTATGTGGAACTCCGTGTAGTCATATGATCTCACAGACATACAATCTTCCCAATTCGTCAACTGAGAAAGTCTCTCAAATAGGAATGAAGTGGGATGATTTCATTATTAATTCAATGAGTACCCATATAGAATCGCTACCCCTCAGTGATATAGGTAATCCAACTATGAATTCCATAGTTACATCTTACCATTTCCATTCCGGGACTGGATGTGGATGTAAAAACCCTGTTGGTCTCTGGTGTTCCGCTTTCACCTGTTGACAGGTGGAACACCTAGTGATGAAGCCTAAAATCTACCGCTTGAGATCTCGAAGCTTAGCAGGTTCCATCCTGTATGGAGTAATGGACACTGGAGATTCTCTTGGAACAAGATCAATTTTAAAATATACCTCTCTCTTAGAAGGTAATCCAGAAAATTCACCGAGAAAGACTTCCTTGAAATGATCAACTACTGGAGGGAAATCAGTTTGAAGCAATCCCTGATCCTCCATGAAAATATTTGAAATCTGGGCGGTCACTCCACCTATCCCATGATACTGCATTCCAAATATCCCATCTTGGACATCCTACTCACCTTATAAAAGATAACTACTACCTTATGGTGATGTAAAAGAGACCCTACGACGATAGCAGTCTACAAAGTCGTGATAGTGGACTAACCAGTCCATCCTGAGAATGACATTGAAGCCCATCATCTTGAGAAAAAAGATATTCCAAAAGAAAGGGTAACCACCAACCTTAAGGGTAAAGTCCCTAAACTGGCGTATGCCCTCCATCCATATTCCCAATGGTGTATCGAGGGTCATTACACCATAGTGATACTATATCTATAGTCCAAGACTTTCCACGATAGATACAGAAATGAAATATTTTGAAGCACCTATATCAAACAAAGTAGAGACAATAGTGGAGGATACTATAATAGTACCTAGTACTATAGATAACCCCACAACATGATCTTTGAATATCGTCTGTAAAGCATGCAACTGACCTGATCCACGACCCTGTGAAATAGATGGACTACTATGATCATGACTACTCTGCTGGTGATCAGGGGTCAAACTACCATGGTCACAACCACCACCTCAGCCAGACCTACTGGTTCTATTCAAACTCCCTGCCTGTCACGATGCAAAATAACTCTCTCCTAAAGGTGGAGAGGATGCTGATCCTTTTCCACTTGAAGCTGGTGGAGAGGCCCTGCAGAAACGCTAAAGATGACCCATACAACCACAAGCCTGACACTCCATAGGGTCTCTGTCACATTGGTGCTTCTTATACCCTGGTCTTCCACAATGATGACACACTACAAAGCTATCAAACTGGATACTCTGTCTACCACTTCCCTAATGAGAAACCTCAAAGGAACATTTCCTACCTCTGGAAGAACTAATGACCTGACGCGACACTGATCCTTTAAACCCAATACTCATTCCATCCCCTAGGTTACGTTCAGTGATAAGGGATTGGTAAAATATTGCATAAAAGGTAGGAATGTGAAGTCATTCACCTGGGTTCAAATGGTATACTGGATCCCATCCTCAAAACGTCTAGCACGTGAAAGATAATCACCGTCTAAAAGTGGTGTAAAGAACTGTAAATCAGTGAAACATGCTAAATATTCCATAACTGACATAGAACCCTACTCTAGATGCATGAAATCTCTGGCTCTGTCAGCTCTTAGTAACTGAGGAAAGAACTGATCATAGAAGGCAGTCTGTAAATCAACCCATAACATGCCCTGATGACAACCGTCCTGGGTAACCACATCCCACAAATGCTTGGATGAATCTTGAAGCATGTATGTATCAAGCTTGACTCTCCACTCTGGAGGAATTTCTATATGCTCAAAGATAGACAACATGACCTCTAGCCAAGACTCAGTATCCTAAGAACCGCCATCCCCTAAAAAAGTAAGAGGATGCTGCTTCTGAAACTCTCGAGTTAGATCAGCCATCGTAAGTGCAACCCATGGAGCACCTTACATAGAATGCATCATACGTAGGAAACTATCACATACTTGAGAATTAGTTCTTGGATCAGGTACAAAAGGGGGTGCATCAAGTGGAACTATTAGAGGTAAGACTGGAAGCTCAAGGCCCACCATGTCTGGAGCATGATTGTCACCACCTTCTCAGCAAATGACCTGAGGGCATCGTGGTAGTATTGGTCTAGAAATTCCAATAACACGCCTCAGAACAAGCATAGAAGAAAGGATATAACATCACTAACAGAAGATGAACATAAGAAAACTCACTACCCAAGCCATACTAACCCAACTACCCGCTTATACAACTAGGTATTGTTAAGTTCTCAAGTATAAGTTTCATATCATTTTGCAGTTAATTTCCAGGTTCACCCGTTTACCTTTCATAGACATGACAAGGCATGACAAGGATGTGCAACCAATTCATTTTTGATTTTAAGATTCTCTTTATAATGGATAGCCATTTCTGATGAATCAGTGACCATACACCTATCACCAGAAACAACACCCACTTATTTGTAGTATAATGGATTGACTCAGAAAATTATTCATCCCAACCCATGAGGTCCCATACACCTCATGAATTGAGATAGGAAATCATGAAATCATAACCAATAGTAGTACATGTAAAAGAAACTATCACAACATCTCTAAATAATCACAAGCATATCAAGCAATTCAAAGCAGTGAAATGCACCTATATGGCATGGATATATGCATGACATGTGAATTCTAGGTGCCTATAATGATGTATGTAGCAGTTCTACTTGCCCTCATGTCATCATGCTAAGGATAAAATAAGACCCTCAAACAAAGTAATAATCAAAAACACCACACAATATATTCATCACCCAATGGTGAAATAATGTCAACTATAATAGGCAAAAGCAGAATAATAATTATAATTTAGGAAACTTGTTTTTTACCCCAAAAATGGGTTCGCGACACCCAAGAATGACTTATGACCAAGTCCCAAGCATTTATATTCTCTAATATATTATCTCCAAATAGTAAGGTAAGAAAATAAACCACATCTGATACCACTTTGTGACATATCGGACCTAGATGCCACTTAACAGGTGCCTCGAGCCCAGTGGGCCACATGGCCTCAAGCACATCTCCCCGAACTCTAGAGGATACCAACTAGCAGGAAGGGCATAGGGTGTGTCTGTGGGAAGACTATGCCCTCATTATCAGAGTGTAACACAATGGAATGAATATAAATGAATATTAAATAGTGGAAGAAATATAAATAATATAAATAAATAGAGGAAGCAAACTGATGAAATAAATAAACAAGAATAATAATAACTATATCAATTGGAATAATGATGATGTAATTCCATGTCACTAGAAAACTGGAAAACATGGATACAAGAAACTAAGGATAACATGTTCCACAAAGTAAAAGAAAAAAAGGATACTCTAAGCATACTGAGATCCAACTTGTTCATATTCTATCAAGATCCATCCTACCAGTAAGCAATCAAGTGTTCAAAGCTGTATGCTTCCCTTTTTAAACACTCGTAGTCATGTAATCTACTTCGGGTACTAAATGGCACTCAGAGAGGGTGTGAGATAAATCTCAGTTGGCCACAAACAATAGTGTATATAACATCCAACCCGTGTAATGGAATATAGCAGTGTTAAGGAATACATATATAAAGTAAAACAAGCAGTACAATATAACTAAATTTCCAAGTACCTACTTCATTCCTCAGTTGGTATCTGAACATGTAACTAGTTCATTAATTAAGTAATTACCATTTAATGTTAATAGGTCTCATGAGGAATAACCAACACTGACATCACCTCGTGATAGTATAAGTAATGAAGGTCCCAAGACATAATAAGGAAACTTGAAAAAAATATCCAGTGGGGGAGTTCCAAGGTAATAACCAAGGTAACATAGATCTCATGGAACACTAACTTAGTAGTATCTGAGTCTAGCTGAGGGGTAAGAGTGTAATCCAGGGAGATTAATCCAAGGAATTCCAAAATAAGGCACCTACCGAGTCCAAGGTGATCGACCAAGGTAAACTAGTGCTAAGAAAAGATAGGTCCCTATGGGCTTTCACCATGGCACCTACTAGCCAATGTTGGATCCAAGGAGTGTATCCAAGGTATCCTGTAATAATGTAAAGGACCCTATGGTAGTATACCAGGAATCCGTGGAATAGACAAGAACCGGAGTCTAGGTGGGTATCAACCTAAGAAAACCACATCCTTAAATTGGAATGGGGTTCCTGAGTCCCAAGGTATTCTCCTCTTAGAATCCAAGGAGAGACTGAGTCAGTCCATTCCCATTTGATATTGTAATCATGTAATCATTCATTAGGTTTAAGCCTTGTATTCCATTATTTTGGATAAGAAAATTAGCATTGAAACCATTTAATCAAGACTTTATTAACCATTAAGTAATATTTAATTATTGAGGTTCACTCCGCTACCTTTCATCAAGTTGGAAAGGGGTGCTACGGACATGTAACCTTTATTAAATCTCTTTTTATAAGGCCAAGTTATATACTTAGTATATTTTCCATTCCACATTTCACATTTAATAATCATTTGAAAGCACTTACCTTAGGCAGGTTAAGTGGCGAGAATACATGGTACATTCCATTATGCAATTCTAATTAATAACATGCCATTTATTATAAGAAGACTCACCCTTAGAATGGTCAAATAAGGACACACTCAAACGGTTTCTCAAAAGTGCTGAAACACTAAAACCTAATTATGACATAACCTTAGACATGAGATAGATTGAGTTGTGAGTGTAACTGCTAACAACTAATCACATATTTGGAAAGAGCATAAATATATTATTCTAACAAGTATAATCATGGAATGTAAATTTAATAAATGGCTTCCGATGAAATTAGTGGGCCCGAAAAAAATATTCCAAAATCAACAAACTTTAGGGATGAGTTATAGACCACCCACGTTAGGGTTGTATGACTCTCCTCCTCTGGTATCAACCCTTGATTTGCCTCAAATCATATTAGATCTAAGAAAAGGTGGAAAACACTCACATGACAATATCTAGGATGAGATAAAAAGTGAAAAAGAACATCCAAAGAGGACTCGAGTACTTATCATTTCACATCCAACGTGACATACAAAAGATCGATTGGATGCTGGACAAAGGAGATCTCTTGATCCCTAGATTTGGCCTTTAAAAAGCTCCAAATGGTTGAAAATGGAGGAAAATCCCACTAGTTCTCAGATTAGGGAGGAAGGGTTGGCTTAATAGATCATTAAGGAAAAAACTAGAAATTTACCTAGAAAATTATCCTGCACACGGTTTGTCTGCATGGTTTGTCAAACTGTGCACAAACTATGCGAGACAACTCTACCTGAAAAAACATCCTCCGCACGGTTTGATCAAACCGTGCGCAATCCATGCATGGGTACCTAGGAAAAAGGGGGAATTCACACCGTTAGGCCACATGGCCGTACTCCAACCGTGCAAGGTGGATCTATCCAAAAAAACACAATCTGCATGGTTTTCCAAACCCTGATAAATTCTGTACGGTTTACTCTAAATCGTTCAAAAAGTTTTCTCTCTCCAAAAATATGGGTTTCAGGCTCCGAACAAGCCCCATACACCCTTGGAACCATTAATAACTCATTAGGCATCCAAATTAGGTCCAAGGTAAAGATTTAGACTGGATATTAAAGGATCCATACCTGAGTGAAAAACCGGATTCTAACAGGACTGTTAAACAAAGTAATATGAATCTCTCAAATGCAGGTGAGTATATGAAGTTGCAGATTCTGGAGTTGGAAGAAATTCGATGTGATGCATATGAGAACTCTTGAATCTATAAAGAGAAGAAAAAGGTTACCCATGATGGGATTATTCATCAGAGGAAGTTTCATATCGATGAGAAGATCCTTATGTACAATTATAGGATAAACCTCCACCCAGATAAGCTTTGTTCACGGTGGTTCGGTCCATGTACTGTTACTAATGTTTACCCTTTTCTTGAAATATAGTTTTTTCATGAGAAGAGTGGATGAAGTATTAATATCAATGGAAAGATACTTAAACACTTTTACATGTATTTTCCAAAGCATACGATGGAGGAAATCCACCTTTAAGAAGAAACATACCAATAAAACCCATTAGGTTTTATCCTTCCTTCCCACATTCTATTTTATTACAGTGAAGACATTTCATGCTCTAGGTGTGGGGGAATGGGTATATTCCTAGGTTAGTTAGTAATTTTCAACATCTTTCTAATTTTTCTCTTTTTGGATTGTTGGATTGTATTATCACTTTCCCTCTGTTTCCCCTCTCATTTTGTGCCAGAATTTTAATTTTTGATGCCCACTTTATCATGGAGAATGTTGTACACTTACCATGGAAGTTAATGAAAATGCATGATAAATTTACCTATTTCATGCTGTTTTAACATTTTTTTGGTTTTAATGATGAAATGTGTGTTTTAGCATGAATTTAACATTGGGGGTGTGATTTTTAGTAAATTGGTTGTTTGTCGATGATATAAATGGTTGTATCTCTTTGAAACCTTTGATAATAGTGTTACCATTTGTGTGACTAGTTTATGGGAAATTGCGTCACTTAATATCTCCACACATATTTTTCACCAAACAATGAAGTGTGAATATTTCTTAGTTAATAGAACATAAATATATGTTAGGTTAATATTTATTAGCTTTCTAAAATTATTTTTCTATACATATGTTCCTTATCTGATCTGTTTCATTACTATACTAAATTGACCTATACATGTGTACCAGTTATATAACTATTGTATTCCCTAAAAAAACTATATCTAAAATTCAAAAAAAAAATCAATTAAAAAAAAACACAAAAAAATATGGGTTGTGTCTTGGGAAGGTCAAAAACCACTCTTCCTCAACCTTTGATCTTGTTATAGCTATTACAATTACTATTATGAAGAGATCAAACAAGGATTAAGTGATGAGTGTGAGATTTGTTCCAATTTCAAATTTTAAAAAAAATAGTAATAAATGAGGGGAGTGATAAAATGTACAACATATGGGGATATTTAGTCCAGGATAATAAGCTTTGAATTTCGAGAATGATTAAGTGAGTGGGTTTTGAAATTTGATTGCAAAGGATGCAGGGAAGGTTCAATGGACAAAATCATTTAAGCATATGAATGTTAAAATAACCTATATTTACTGGATAGAATGTGGAAAGAATAACATGAAATGATTTTCACACACACATGTGGGGATTTATTAGCATGATTGACTTTTGAATTCCTTGTTCATTTTTGTATCATGAAACTCTTAGAATTTCATTTTAATATAATTTATGAGACACCTTTTTTCCATGATCACTGAGAATAAGTCCTTGGTGTGATTTTTGATTTGATGGCATTACTTTCATGAATAAATTTTTTATTTAATGTTAAATATTCATGATGTTGGGAATATATACATGCATCATTTTGTAAATGTGACTTTTCCTAGGAGTGAAAATGTTTAGGTATGGGGGCGTGATCACACCACAATTCACTATTTATTTTCATCCTTTACACCACTGAATTTAACTGATTTTTTATTGTAAATACAAATTATTATAAAAAATTACACTCTATATTTGGATCAATTATTTTGTGTTAATCAATAAAAAAAATTCACTTGTTTGTATAATTTCATTTTAGGTGGATATGATTTAGAGAGCCCATGATGATGTGGAAGGAAAATGGGCCAAACTGCATGGAAGCCTTCTTGCATTGTCGAGTGTGTCAAATTAATTGTTTAATTTGACTAGAATTTCTATAGTATAGCAGCAACTCTAGGTCATCTCTTGATGGATCCTTAGATCATTAATTAAAAAATGTAGTTATTATTATGAAATTAAAAAGGGAAATGGGGTTTTATATTACTTGGGTTTGATGATTAAAGATTAAAATAGAAAATGAAAGTGATAAAACAAAGTAGAAATAAACAAGATTAATTAAACATGATCAACCCAGGGAAGTCTCATGATGTTCATCCTTCATCGCTTCAAGATAAAGTCTATAGATCTTTTAATCCCTAGTTTGTAACATCTATTACCATAATGTTACTGAGTTTATGCTAGGATACATCCTAGGGTTCAGTCGAAAACACACAATGATTCACCGGACACTACCAATGATTGGGTGATTTTTGTTCAACATCATAACCAAAACTCACCAAGGAAACACATGAAGAACTTGGTGTACTATCCAGGTTTTTATGTTTTTTTTTTGACAACAAAATAAGACGGATCCATTAATGATGGAGATCAGCAGAAATACAGGAGCATAACCACGATGGAAAATGATCGAGCCAAAGCAAATCCTCGTAGGGAGGGCTAATGCCTGCCATCTTGTGAGCGGCTTCATTCGCTTCCCTCCTAATAAATGAGAAATTGCAGGAATTGAAGCCCAGTCTCCGCGAGTGAATACACCGGATAATGGGACCGAAAGGTTGAAGCCCGCCATCAGTGAGGTTGATGGCATTGATTACAGTGAGACAGTCGGATTCGATGTGAATGGAATCCCAACCGCAATCTTTTGCGAAGTTTAATCCAGCAAGGATGGCGGCGGCCTCCGCGACTGAGGGCTCCCAAAGTGCATAATGTGCTTCGTATTTGGCAGCGATAGGATTTCCCAGGTTGTCTCGGGCCAGTAAACCTAGTCCAACTGGGCCATCCTTAGGAATAGAGGCATCCACATTGATCTTAACAATCCCTTCCGGTGGGGGGCACCAATGTTGGGGAAGAGGAGGGTGGGTGGAAAGTCTTTGTTGTTCAGGGTGGTTCTGCCAAACCGCAATCCATGACAATGCCCAGTCAATCCAAAATCTGGGGGGCCTCCGGAAATGATTGAAAATGGCCTCGTTCCGCCTATTCCAGATAATCCAAGCCAAAATGCACAGGGCGCCTGCTTTGGCCGGCGAAAAGGAGGAGCACCATCGCATCAGGAGAGATGAAAGATCTGAGGCGGTGTCCAGAAACAGCTCAAAAGTTGATCCCCATCCATTCCAAACCTCCTGAGCCCCGGGACATTGAACTAGAGCATGGAAAGGGGATTCAGTCTCAGAAGGGCAGAAAGGGCAAGAGTTGTCGTTTGAAAAGTGTCTGTAGACAAGGAGGCTCTTAGTTGGGAGGATACCAGTACACACCTGCCACCAGAAAAAGCGAACTTTAGGGGGAACATTAAGCTTCCAAATTGATGTCCAGGGCCTCGCATCTCCTTCTGAAATCTGAGCAGAAAGAGCTCGCCGGTAGCCAGCTTTCACTGTATACTCACCTGAGCTGTCGTTTGTCCAGTAGAGATGATCTGGCCCTGCGTCTGACACACAGGGAATACTCAGAATAATTCTCCGATCCCTCTCATTAAACCAGGAGAAGAGTTTTTCCAGACACCATCCCGCCCCTTGATCATCAAAAAGACAACAGACTGTGGCATGTTCGGATCCTGGAAAAATAGGGGATGACGCCTTCGTGCCTGTCTGATCAACAAGCCAAGGATCGGTCCAAATCTTGACCGTAGAACCATTTCCAATCCTCCAGCCGAGACCTTTCCTCAGAAGATTACGACCGCCCCAAATGCTTCTCCAGAGAAAACTGGGTCGATAGCCAAGATGGGAGTCCATAAAATCCTTATGTGGGAAATATTTAGCCCGGAGAACACGCGTGCATAGGGATGACGGGTTATTAATCATACGCCAGCCTTGTTTAGCCAGTGCTTATGTGAGTTCAATTTACCAATATGAATCACACAAACACCACAATTGAATGAGGGAAGAAAAATGGATGAACAATGTGTGAAACATCACATGAAAGGGTACCCCCAAACATGATCATTTGAGTTTGAGTATAATATACCAGTATATAACCCAATTAAATAAGAAGAGATGATGAAGAAAAAAACAGACAAACTAGAATTAAAAAAATTATTCAACATAATACAAACATGAAGCTTGGGATTATATCACGTTCCTCCCCGAGTGATCACAAGGAGTTTAAAAATCCATGGGAGGGGAGGAAGAAGAAGATGTTGAATTATAACTTCCCATAGACTCCAGAACTTATAGGTATGATGGTAAGACGCATTTGGGACTCCAAAATGGAATCACTTTTCCTCTTGTCTGAACTCCTAATTGAGGTACCCAATGTGTTCTTTTATAGGCAAATTGGAAGGTGGTTTTGAGCACACAGATCGTGTAAAACCACTTGGATTATAGTTTTATACCACTAGAAAGTTGAATATACCTTTTAAAAAAACTATAAAGTTGTATCCTCACATAATTAATATATCCACCTAAAGTTTGGATCCATTTGGACAATCACATCTGGATATATTGATAAAATACAGAACACCACTTTTGACTTGTGTATATTTGATTTCCTAGATAGATCAGTTCAGATGGGAATTTTAGATTCCGAATGGGTCTTGTGTGACTTAATATAAAATGTAGCCAATTAAATTTTGGATCATCCCACAAAATGGAAGCCCATTTGGACCCACATTTTAGTATAAATATTCTAATTAGTCCACTAGTGTTCTTGGATCATGTGCAGATTGGCCCATTTTTCTTGGACTTCTTCATGGTTCCTCCAAATCACCTCCAACTATAACAAAAAAATTTAAAAAAGTAAAATATACCTTTTTTAAAGTGATAATAATTAAATTATATAACTAAAAATGAAGTAAAACTTGTTATTAAACTTGGAATTTTCAATACAAAATCAGTTTAATACATTGGTATAATGGTGAAATAAAATAGTGAATCGTGGTACAATCACACCCCCACTCCTAAACCTTTGCATTCTGGAGAAAAGTATAATATCCTAATAATTTCCCATTCCTAAATCAAAGGTGTGAAAAAATCCAAGATTATTTTGAAATCAAATTCATCATTTGTCATTTATGAAATCAATTTTCCTATAATTTTTCTTTTCTCACATTAAAATTTGCTCAACTTCATTTTTTCACCCATGAAACATGTCACAACCTACCTCACCTAATTTTTTTCCCTCTTCACTCAAGGAACATATGAAAGTGGATTCTTGATATTTTCCCAGATTTCATGTGATCTTACCATATGCTTTCCATGATTCTCAGTTTTCTACTAGTAGAAACTAGTGTGCTACTCAAGAGGAATTCCAATAGGTTGTTCTGAGGTTAAAGGGTTAGTAGGATTTAATGTATAAAAAATATGAGGTAGAAGAGGAGTTTTTAATCACTTAAGTACAAAAAATTTCAAAATTAAGGAAGTGTCTACAATGAATGTACACACTCACCCCCTCACAAAGTGTATTACCTCCAACTCAATATCCCCATTATCTATTTGTATGGGTCACAACCAAGAAATGAATAATAATTAGTAAACATCCTCTTTTATCCATTTTATTCTTTTGTTCTGTTGTTGTTTTTTTCAATGTACAGAACCATTTTTTATATATATAGTTTTTTGTAGATAAAGAGGGAAACATGTGTAAAACAATGATATAATATGGTTTGTTAACCCATTCCCAAGGAAAATGTAAGCACCCTTTATATCAACCCATAACAATGATTCTATTCCCAAAATTCCCATGGAAACACCCTCTCTCCCAAACTTTCTGAAAATAAAACAATAATATACACAAGATATGGGTAGGTAGGGATTACTTAGCTTTTAATGTGGCTACCTAATAGGCATTTCATGGTCTCTAAGTCTTAAGAAGGATAAAATGTAAAGGTGGACCAAAATAGGGGATAATTGTACAAAGGGATTTTAAATGAATGATTTCCTATATCATGAATGTAGCATACTTGAATCTCATGTCTTCAAACAGAATCATGGAAAGTTTTAGTTTCTCTACATGACCCGAGAATCTCAAGAAAGTTATTAAAAGGAAGAATATGTAATAAAGGGCTTAGAATGTCTCTCAGGTAAGGGATTAAAATATTGGTCAGTGCTAATGAGGCATGGGATTCAAAAATCCATTAAAAGCTTAAGAATTATTTGAAAATATAAATTATAGAAAATGATTCCATATCAACATTCATTTGAAAATCATTTTTCTAAAAACAATGAAATTTTCTGCACAATCGACTCAAGCATGAAAAATGATTTGAGATATTCTTTTTGAGATCAATTTTTATCTAAAAACACAAAATAAGGAAAAATAAATCAAAAATTAAAACACATTTTTTTTGTTTTTTTGTGTTTTTTTATAATTTTTTAATCCTAACTATGACATGTCACCCTCCCCCACACTTAAAAGTTACATTGTCCTCAATGAAAGTATTTTAAATAAATAAAAAAGTAAATAAATTTAGGGAGAAGGGATAACCTGCTAAGTGGAGTCATATGTGGCATATAAAAATTGGATTTCCTCCATGAGATGCTTCAGAAAATCATAATAAAAGTGTTTAAGCCTCTTCCCATTGATAGTAATCCTTTTTCCACTCTTTTCATGCAAAACCTGTATAGAACCAAAAGGGTAAACATCAGTAACAATATAAGGACTGAGCCATCGGTAACGAAGCTTACCTGGGAGGAGCTTTATCCTAGAATTGTACATGAGGACCTTCTCACCAATATGGAACTTCTGCTGATGAATCAGGTTATCATGGATAGCCCTTTTCTTCTCTTTATAGATTCGGGAGTTCTCATATGCATCATGTTGAATTTATTCCAACTCTTGAATCTGAAGCTTCCTATGCTCAACTACATCTGAAAGATTCATATTACATTGTTTAACAGCCCAATATGAATGGTTTTATACCTCCACCGGGAGGTGACAAGAATTTCCAAACACAATCTCGTATGGTGACATTCTGATTGGGGTTTTAAAAGCTGTACGGTATGCCCAAAGTGCATCATCTAAGCGCAAAATCCAATCTTTCCTAATGGGTTGTACCATTTTTTCCAAGATTCACTTAACTTCCCGATTTGAGATTTCTGCTTGTCTATTAGTTTGGGGGTGATATGCTATGGAGACTTTATGAACAACCCCATACTTACGAATCGAATTTTTCATGTTGCGATTGCAAAAATGTGGACCCTGATCACTAATGATGAATCTTGGTAAACCAAACCTACTAAAAATTTGGGACCTCACAAAATCAACAACCACTCGAGAGTCATCGGTCTTGGTGGCATTTGATTTAACCTATTTAGATACAAAGTTAATAGATAATAGTATGTAAAAAAATCCAAATGAATTTGGAAAAGGCCCCATGAAGTCAATTCCCCATGCATCGAAGATCTCACAAAATCACATGGGTTGTTGGGGAATTTCATTCCTCTTGGAGATATTACATGTGAATTTAAATCTAGTTCATGAATTAAAAAATTGATGGGTATCTCTATACAATTTTTTCCAACAAATACCTGAGTCAAGAACCTTTCAAGCCATACGTTTAGAGCCAAAGTGACCCCCACAAGCCAAAGTGCGACAGAAGGTCAAAACAGAGGTGAACTCATAGTCAGGGACACACTGATGAACAACTTGGTCACTGCAAATTCTCCACAAGTATGGGTCATCCCAAATGTACCATCGAGAATCATTCTTAAGTCTCTGGGTTTGTGAAGTGCTGAAATCAGTGGGGACCCTAGATGTTTCTAGAAAATTCACAATGTTTGCATACCAGGGGGTAAGGTCCATAACATCACAAAGGTTCTCATGAGGGAAGAATTCTCCAATGGGGAGAGGTGAGTAAACATGATGGTCCAATGGTGGGGAAATCCTACTAATGTGGTCATCTACTCCATTTTCCACTCCTATCTTATCTCTAATCTCAAGTTCAAACTCCTGGAGGAGGAGCATCCACCAAATGAGGCGGGGCTTAACTTCAGGTTTCTTTAGGAGGAAACGAAGGGCATCATGATCAGAAAAGACAATGATTTTTGACCCAACAAGATATGAATGAAATTTTTCCAAGGAGAAAACAATAGAAAGAAGTTCTTTTTTAGTGGCTGTGTAGTTTTCCTAGGCATGGTCAAGGGTATGAGAGGCATACACAATGACATGAGGAGCCTTCTCAACCCTTTGTGATAAAACTGCCCTAACTGTAAAGTTAGAGGCATCACACATAATCTCAAAGGGAAGATCCCAACTTGGTGGTTAGATTATAGGAGGTGATTTAATACTAATTTTTAGTGAATTTAAAGTATACTCACAATTTTTATCAAAAAAACTCAGAATCCTTTTGTAATAACCGAGACAAGGGAAGTGCGATCTTACTGAAGTCTTTAATGAATTGACGGTAAAAACCAGCATGACCCAAGAAAGATTGTGTCTCAAGAACACATTTTGGATATGGAAGGGTTTAAATTAATTTAATTTTTTATTTATCAACTTGAATTACCTTATTTGAGATGATATTCCCAAGAACTATCCCCCTTAAACCATGAAATGTCATTCCTCATAATTTAAAACAAGATCTTTTTCAATGCAGCGACGGAGGACAAATCCTAGGTGTTCCAAAAAATCATCAAAAGAAGAACCATATAATGTAAAATCATCTATAAAAACTTCCATGTAATTCTCAAGGTACTATGAAAATATACTCAACATACAATGCTGAAAAGTACCAAGAGCATTACAAAGACCAAAAGGCATCATTCTGTATGAAAATGTGCCAAATAAACAGGTAAATATTGTCTTTTCTTGATCCTCAGGGTCTATATGGATTTTAAAATAACCCGAATAGCCATCAAGGAAACAATAATGGGACTTACCATCCAATCGTTCTAACATTTGGTCAATGAAAGGTAGAGGAAAGTGGTCCTTCCATGTGGCTTGATTCATCCGACAGTAGTTAATACATACTCACCAACTGTTTTGCACACATGTTGGAACCAATTCATTCCGTTCATTTGACACAATAGTCATTCCAGTTTTTTTAGGCACAATTTGAACTGGGTTAACCCATTTACTATCAGATATAGGATAAATGATTCCAGTAGCAAGTAATTTACTGACTTCCAATTTTACCACTTCAAGGAGAGTGGGATTCAACCAGAATTAAGCCTTCTTTACAGGCTTATCCTCATCATCAAAAAGTATATGGTGCATACAAATAAATGGGATAAAATCGAGAATATCATCCAATGTCCATCCTATCGCCTTTTTACACTCTCTCAAAAGATCAAGAAGTTTTGATTCCTACTATTGAGAGAGGTTATTGGCAATAATGACGGGCAATTGGTCAATAACCTCAAGATATGCATATTTTAAATTAGATAGAAGTGGTTTTAATTCCAAAACCAAGGGTTTTTGGATTGAGGGAGGGGGTTTTGGGGGAGTGTGGTATATGAAACTTTCTATCAGCTTAGGTTTATTCTCTAAGGATAGAGAATCTATTGAAATGAGATTTGCAGAATGATCGACGATCATGGGTGTCTTAGAACGAACATACACATCAATTAAAGCAAAAAATTTACACTTTTTAGAAACCACACAATACTAAAAACATGAATCAAAACTCAAATCATCCAAGGGTGGAGAAGAGGAAAATGAGTCAGAGTATGGGTTGAGGAGAGAATTGTGTGTGTGCACATCATTTGAGAGAACTTCCATCGAATAGAAAGGAAGAGTGGATTGCTCTTCAATGGGGTGTTTCATAGCCTCAAGGATGTTAAAACTTACCTTTTCTCCTCCAAACTCCATGGAAAACATACCATTGTGAACTTTGATGATCATCTTTTATATTTTGAGGAATGGACTCCCAAGTATGAGAGGAGCATGTCCTTGGGTTCAGGTATCTTCCATCTCAAGAATGTAGAAATCAGTGGGTAAGATGAGATTCTTCACTCTTATAATGACATCCTCAATCACTCCTGTTGGATGCGTAGTACTTCGATTGGAAAGTTGTACAACAATGCCTATTGGTTGAATCTCTCCAACCTGCAGAGAAGTATACACGGAGTGAGGTATTACATTAATAGAAGCACCTAAATCTAGCATGGCATCAGAAAAGAAGGTCTCCCCTATGGTACACAATATCGTGAATGTGGCCTGATCCTTGAATTTGGTTGGAATTTCTAGTTGAATCAAGGCCGAGACATTCATCCCCAAGTTGACTCTCTCATTCCCCTTCACCCTTCATCTATGGGTGAAAAGTTCTTTAAGAAATTTGGCATAACGGGGAATTTTCTTAACTGCATCCAATAAAGGAATATTAAATTGAAATTTTTTAAATGTATCCATTATTTCATTATCAATCTCATTATCATATTTTTTCATATATTTAGTGATTCTTTGGGGAAAAATAAGAGGAATGGATCATTCATTTTAATAATTAATGATAATTTCATTTCCCTTTTTATTTTTTTTCTTCATTGGAGTATTTTATGGGTGGAGAAAGAGTGTTTTCAATAGGGGACATAGTTGTTGCGTAGAATCAGTAGAAGGAGAAACTTCTTTACAACTACGAATTTTAATTTCACATACATTACCTTTTTCCTTCGGATTGGAAATGGGTTAGGATGGTAGTTTTCCAGAACCTTGCATCTTAAGCTCATCGATGGTGTTCACCAATTTCCCACTTGAGTTCATAGGTCTTGAATTTCCAATTGTGTGGTCTGTTGGAACTGGAGGTTCTAGGTTTCCATTTGTTTCACCATATCCTCGAGGCTTGGCTCAGATTTGGGAGGAGGAGGATTATTGTTTTTATATTTTTAAGGATAAAAAGGTTTCATACCTTGGCCTTTTTGATACCAATTCTTCTTGGGGTAGCTTGAGTTTCCTCCTTGTCGGTATTGGGGTTGTTCTTGCCACCTAGGGTTTGGATTTGGCATGAATTGTTCCTACTTGAAGGGAGGTGCTTGTTGGAATGGACGCCCTGGGAACACAGCTGCACAAGAATTTGGTGAATCTTGAAGTTATGGGCACTGATCAAAAAAATGAGTATTGTCAGAACAAATACCACAATTTAATGAAATAGGAGGAGATTGTGAATTACCTTGTGCTTGAGCTAATCGCCTTAGAAAGGTATCCATATAATCAAGCTTGTTATTTACCTTTTTTTTCTAGGGATGAATAACTTACCTTATAAACTCCTCGGGTTGGTGAAATATCTCGTGTACCAAATTTTTGTGCATTTTGAGCCATATTGTCTATTAAGTCATGAGCGGCAGAAGGAGTTTTATCAACCAAGGCACCACCAGCTGTTGCATCAATCATTCCACGATCCATGGGGATAAGTCCCTCATATAAGTATTAGATTAATAGTTTTTCACTAATCTGGTGGTGGGGTCATCTTGAGAAAAGTCGTTTGAATCTCTCCTAGTATCTATGAAGGGTCTCTCCTTGTGATTTCCTAATGCGACAAATTTCTTTCCTAATTGATGCGGTTCAGGAGGTAGGAAAAAAATTCTCTAAAAAGAGTCTTTTCAGTTCATTCCAGCCCCCAATTTTGGTTCGAAAACAATATATCCAATCTTTGGCTACACCATCAAGAGAGAAATGGAAGTCCCTAAACTTAATTAGGTTCTCAGACACATTTTAAGGTTTCATGCTGGAGTACACTATGTGAAACTCCTTAAGGTGTTTATGAGGGTCCTCGGCAGAAAGACTGTGGAATTTAGGAAGAAGGTAGATGAGGCCTGATCTCAACTCAAAGTTGGCTTCTTCCTCAAGATATTGGATGTACGTAGGTTGTTATCCACATCTGGGGTGGTCGGTTCTTTTAAAGTTCGGTTATTTGAAGACATAATTCCTGGGGTTTGATTGGGTTCAAATTTTGAGTGGTTTAGGACCACTTGAGGTTCCAAAAGAGGTTCCTCAATGTTACTTTATTGAACTACTCTAGATTCCCTAATATTTGAGTGAAGTGATTTTTCAATTTCAGGGTCAAATTCAACTAGAGTTTCTTTACCAGATCTTTTCATGCAACAATGATGTCCAATTTTATTGATTGATTGTTTGTTGTTTTTTATTTATTTTTTTATGGAAGATAAATGAAATAAAAATACTTAATAAATGAAAGTGGGAAAGAAAAGAGAATGTTATATTGAAAAATTAGAGATAGAGTTGGAGAAGAAGAAGAAAGAGAGAGATAGAGGACTGACTGAAAATTAATTTTTTTATTAAGATAACCCCTTTTAAAGGGTGAGGGGGAACCCAACATGACTTCAACGACATAAAAGACAACCAAGCCTCACAATCCAAAGTCCCAAGGACAAAAACAATCAAATTTAGGCTGCAAAGAAAGGCCCCTCCCCAACATTAAAACATTAAGATCAGCTTCCACCATATCATTACTGCTCGGTTAGATGTCCCGTGCAAGAATACACAGGCCTGGTACCGATGATGAATGCCATACCCTCTCAAACTTCCAATTCCAGATAGCAATGATCATATGAAATATCCCTGCTCTGAACCTCTTCTGGGACTGTCCCTTGTAGATGAACTGAATGTAATGTCCCATGGACTGCAAACCAAGAGCCACAATTCAAACTGACCAACACAAAAACCAGTCCATGGAACCATAAAATCATCACCAACACGCTGCAAAACACAACCCGATTGTTCCTCCAACATGAACCTTAATGCTTGCAATGTCCCAAAAAAAACCACAAACCTACCCAAACAAATAGAAACAAAAAACTAAAACCAAAACAATAAAATGTGGGTGGGGTATTGAAAGGGGCACTAATTAATAAGTAAAATAAATAAATAAAAGTAAATAAATATAAAAAATGATCTTGGATCCCCATCAAAGGCACCAAAATTTGATCATGTTGTCGAGCGCGTCAAATTAGTTGTTTAATTTTGACTAGAATTTTTGCAGTATAGCAGCAACCCTAGGTCGTCTCTCGACAGAGCCTTAGATCATTAATTAAAAAATGTAGTTATGATTATGAAAGTAAAAAAGGGAAATGGGGTTTTATAATACTTGGGTTTTATGATTAAAAATGAAAATAGAAAATGAAAGAGATAAAACAAAGTAGAAATAAACAATATTAATTAAACGTGATCAACCCAGGGAAGTCTTGTGATGCTCATCCTTCATCAATTCAAGAGAAAGGGTATATATCTTTTAATCCCTAGTTTGTAACTCCTACTAACAAAATGTTACTGAGTTTATTCTAGTATACCTCCTAGGGTATAGTTGAAAACACACAATGATTCACTGGACACCACCGATGATTGGGTGATTTTTGTTCGACATCATAACCGAAACTCACCAAGGCAACACAAGAAGAACTCGATTTACTGTCCAGGTTTGTATGTTATTTATTTGTGATTGCATGAAATAAATTTAAATGACCTTGAAAGTGCTTATGTGAGTTCAATTGACCAATATGAACCACACAAACACCTCAATTTAATGAGGGAAGAAAAATGGATGAATGGTGTGTAAAACATCACATGAAAGGGTACCCCCAAACATGATCATTTGAGATTGAGTATAACATACCAATATATAACTCAATTAAATAATAATATAGTATGAAGAAAAACAACATCCAACCTGGAATTAAAAATATCATTCAACATAATACAAATATGAAGCTCGAGATTACATCACATTCCTTCCCAGGTGATCACAAGGGGTTTATAAATCTATGGGAGGGGAGGAAGAAGAAGATGTTGAAATAGAAATTCCCATAGACTCCATAACTTTTAGGTATGATGGGAAGACACCTTTGGGAATCCAAAATTCCAGCACCTTGCCTCCTGGATGAACTCCTAAATGAGGTGCCCAAGGTGTTCTTTTATAGGCAAATTGGAAGCTGGTTTTGATCACACAGATTGTGTAAAACCACTTGGCTCGTAGTTTTTTTCCACTAGACAGTCAAATATCCCTTTGGAAAAAACTATAAATTTGTATCCCCAAATAATTAATATCTCCACTTAAAGTTTCACTCCATTTAGACAATCACATCCGGAGATATTGATAAAATACAGAACACCGCTTTTGACTTGTGCATATTTGATTCCCTGAAAAGATCAGTTCAGATGGGCATTTTAGATTCTGAATGGGTCTTGGGTTCCTTCATATTAAATGTATAAAATTAAATTTTGGATAATCCCACAAAATTTCAGCCTATTTGGACGCACTTTTTAGTATAAATATGTGGATTATTCCAATGGTGTTCTTGGATCATGTGCAGATTGGCCCATTTTTCTTGGACTTCATCATGGGTCCTTCAAATCACTTCCACCTATAACGAAAACATCAAAACAAGTAAAATATACCATTGTGAAAGTGATAATAATTAAATTATATAACCAAACATGAAGTAAAACTTATTATTAAACATGGAATTTTCAATACAAAATCAGTTTAATACATTGGTATAAGGGTGAAATAAAATAGTGAATCGTGGTACTATCAAATCCCATGAGCACATTTCTACTTTTTTCCATGTTATATGAAATAAATGCATCCAAATGGGATGAATTTTTTTTATCTGGTCCAAAAATACATGGGATTCAACTTTCATGAAGGAACCCAAACCCCATTAATCCATTAAGATGCCCAACTGAACTAATCTTTTTAGGGAATCAAATCTACAGAAAGTTAAAAGTGGTGTTCTATATTTCAGATTTATATAGAGATGTGGGCCTCCTAATGATGCTAAATTTTAGGTAAAGATAGTAAAGAGGTGGGGAAACATGTTTTTAGTTTTTAAAAAAGATAGATAATAATTTCTTTTTCCTAAAACTATGTTTCAAGTGGTTTTACGAAATTTGGGTTCCCAAAACCACCATCCACTTTTCCTATAAAAGAGTACCTTGGGAACCCCATTTTAAATTTAGATCAGGAGGAAAGGTACTACCATTTTGGAGTCCTAAAGGAGTCCTATCATCATTTTTATCACTTCTGGAGGATATGGGAAGTGTTAATTCAACAAATATTGTTTCTTCTCTTTCTATGGGGTTTTAAACTCCTTGGGATCACCCGAGGAGGAACATAATGTAATCTCAAGATTCATGTTAATATTATTTTGAATGATATTTTTGATTCCAGGTTGTATGTTCTTTTTCTTCATCCTATATTATTATTTAATTGATTCATGTACTGGCATGTCATTCTCAAACTCATATGATCATGTTTGGGGGTACCCTTTCATGTGATCTTTCACACACCATTCACCGCTTCTTCTCCCCCTTTCAATTGTAATGTTTGTGTGGTTAATATTGGTCAATTTAACTCACATAAAAACTGTCATGACCATTTAATTTCATGTCAGGATAAAACATTGAAATAAAATACAAACCTGGACAATGCATCAAGTTCTTCATGCGTTGCCTTAGTGAGTTTCAGTTATGAAGTCGAACAAAAATCACCCAATAATCGATGGTATCCAGTGAATCATTTTGTGTTTTTGAATGAAACCTAGTAGGTATCCTAGTATAAAATCAATAAAATTATGGTTTTAGGTGTTACAAACCAAGTATTAAAAGATCATAACTCTATCTCTTGAAGCGATGAAGGATGGTCATCATGAGATTTCCCCGGGTTGATCATGCTTAATCAAATCAATTAATTTTTGTTGTCTTGTATCGATTTATTTTATATGATTAATATTAAATAAAAAAAACCAAAATTTAATACAATCCCATTCCCCTTTTCTTAATTAAAACATTCTTTTTAAATTTATGATCTAAGTCTCCATCGAGATATGACTTAGGGTTCCTGCTATACTACAGAAATTCTTGTGAAAAATAAACAAATAATTTGATGCGCTCGTCAATGAGATCAATATAATACCTTTAATTAGAAAATATGTGATAATACATATCATTTAAAATCACCTATTCTGTTCAAAATTTATAAATACACCTACATCACTTCATTACGTGGAATTAACTTTACCTTTAAGCCAAATATGCCTTTACCTTAACGATCAATAGTAAAATGTAGAGATATAGGGAGGCGAACATGCTCTAATATATGAAAATAATCAATGAAGAACTCAATAACCTCTTTTGATATATATTTTTGAACAATAAATTATTCTGGTAAATGTGTATTTTTATAACACCCCTTCAATATTTTCACATATCTTTTAAAAGGATACATCCAAAATAAATAAATAGACCCACACATTCTTATCTCTCACAAAAAATGAGTCATTATATTAACCATTATATAAAAAATGGAGGAAAATATATTTCCAATTGTAAAAACATTATATTAGTCTCATTTTACAACACATCTAAAAAATTTATAATTATGACTTTGCTACAAATGAAATTGAAAATGTAACACAACTTGATGATAGAATTTCTTAAATGTATAAAACATATTCCATGTAGTGAAACCTTTAATATTTATTGCATAAATATATGAAATTCAAGGAATTTCATACATATTGAATTTAAATCCTCCAATGACACTAAATTTTTCACATTTAAATAAAACCCATTGTGTAAAAACATTGAAAAAAATTTATCTTCTCACTATTTCTTAATGTGTGACAAGCCAGAGGTAAATATGTTCTGTTTCCTTTTATAGTGGGAGCTAACTCTAAACATATTCCTATGGATATTAAGTCCAATATTATATTCAATCTATCATTTATCTTTCCTTTTATGTCTAACAAAGTTCCAATCAAACTGTCGCATATATTTTTATCAATATGAATAATGTTAATGCTATGTTTTACCTCAAAAAATATCCAATAAGGTAGATTGAATAATATATACCATTTATTTTATGTTTTTATTTAATGTCTATAACTTCCTTTCTTTCCAAATGTGAAATTGATGTTTTTTTTCATAATATTCTTTAGCTGACAATGGTTGTGGGAAAAAACATACTCTTGTAAACTTTTAAATTCCATTTTAATCTTCAATAAGGATGATCTATTTTAAAAAATATTCGATGTACCATGTACACTATATTTATAACATTCTACAATTTATGATATTAATAACCTTATTCACAAATTAAATAAGATTTGTGACCAATAACATTGTATCTAGATAAGTTTCCATGTGTAAGAAAATTGTTTATAGTGAATATTACTGATAGATATAATATTTTCATAATTATTCACATTATTTTCAATGATTTAATCCCTTTTAATTAATAAATTTGATCTAATTTTCATCATTTTAGTAATTTAGGTGAATTTTGGGCTTAATTATGGAAATTGCTTAATTCTGGAAATTTATCGGTTTTCTAGAGCTTCTATTTTTCAAGAATAAATTTTATAATTTTGATCTAATTAAAGTTATTCCTTTTTTAATCTTAATTTTTTCATGGGATTTAATTTTTTATTTTGGACCCAAATACAATTCGAAACGCACTGGCCCAGAAAAATCAATCAAGTGGAGAAATTTTATTGTTGACAGAATGGACCCCACATTAGTAATTGAGGAATATATGGTCTATAGACATACAAATGAAGTAATTATAGATTTATTAGAAAAATTAAGCCGATCCTAATGTCCAAATTTAATTTCATGAAGAAATTTGGTCATTCAGACTTCTATTTAATGCGCCAAAGTGGAGGGAGTTGAGGAGTCTCCTTGGGTAGAAAAAGACTTCTTCAGTAATTTGAGAATAGATTTTTTTTCCATTTGTACAAATAAGATGATATTTTTTGGGAACATGAAAAATAGATAGAGGGATAAATTTTATGAATAAATCTACCCAATATCTAGCCACTTATTATGCGAAATAGAATCAAACTTTTGGAGGAATAAATTTGGAGGTAAAATTTTCCAACCCTCAAGCCTATAAATATGAGTGTTCACTTCCATTAAAAGGGGTTGTAGAAGGTGAAATAGGGGCTGTGTTGGAGGATTGGAATCTTGAAGAGATTTTTATTTTCTATTTTCTCTTTTACTAGTTTTATAATTCTGTTTTCTTCCCCCTTCAACTCTATTACCCTTCACATGGAGGGGTAAATATTTTGAGTGATTGAGGAAGGGGGAGTTTTCCTTTCGTAATGTCAGAGTCTTGTACTTTAATGTAAAAATAAATTTTTCTATTGAATGATTTCTATTTTTAGTGGTAACTAATTATATTAATGCTATTTTGTTTTGGGCTTTGGTTTCATTCATTTTTTATAACTTTGGTTGAAGATATTTAAACTCACTCCACCTAGTGAAGTTTGTCTAGATTGAGTAGATTGTGTTAGGTGGTCAGTTTCTAGCAATCATTGACACGTGTGTGGAATAATTTAATTGGTTTTAGATTTATAGGGAGAAAAAAATTATCTATCAGTACTTTACTAAGTTTTTTTGGAAATGGTTTATGAACTTTCATGTACATAGAAGTGGTTTCCATTGATTCCTTCAACCAAGGGAGATTGACAACTCGATCGAGGAGTCTTTCATTTATCATTCAATAGGAAGAGGGGGTGAATTATTTTTATTACAATGATTACATTGAAAAATGTGATCCTACCCTGAACCCATCACTCTCTTCATCAACTTGTGTCCAAAATTCATTTTAATTGCTTGATTTCTTTTCAAAATCAAACAATTTAAAAAAACCACCCATTATTTCTCAAATTTCAAGTGAGAAAGATGATTTTTGTGTACTTCTATTAGGAGATAACCTAGGTTGACCACTTTATTGAATTTTAACTTAGAAAATATTTTTTTCACACCCCATGATAGGAATGTGTCAAAACTTGGTGATGTTTCCAGGGAGGTGGTTCCAATAATCTTTTTTCTTCTTCTTTATTTATTTTCTATTAAAAATTTCATGAATAGAACCTCAAACACTGACCAATTACCCCAAGATATTGAAATTGAAAGAACATTTTTGAATAAACTTAGAAACCTTAATTTTCAATATGAATTTGAGGAAATTTATCTTGTAGACTTGAGTGAAACTTCAAGTGTTCACTCTGAGCCTTTCATCATGGCTAGAAATCAGAACCAAACCCTCAGAGACCTTTTCACACCATAATTCCTTAATCAAAACAATCAAATTAACATACTAGTGTTAAAAAATGATTTTGAGGTAAAACCTAACATGATTCCATTTCTCTAAAAATTTCATGGCTTGGCTGGAGAAGAACCACAAAAACATATTAAAAGTTTACACATGTATGTTTTACTTTTAGACCCCAAGGAGTTTCTAATGATCAGGTAAAGTGGAATACATTCCCATTTTCATTGAAAGGAGCTACCAAAAAATGGTTGTATTACTTAAAACTAGGATATTTTAATGATTATAATGACTTAGTGAGATGATTCATGAAAATATTCTTCCCCTACTCCAAAATAAAAACTATCAGTAAGGAAATCTATTCCACTAGATAATCATCTGGAGAAACCCTTTATGAGTACTAGGAAAGGTTTAAAAGGACATGTTTCAGTTTCCCACATCAACCAATTTATGAGCATCATTTTCTTGTCTTATTTTACCAAGGATTACTAGAAAATTATTTAAACCTTTTGGATGCATCATCTAGAGGTGCAATGATTTCCAAGTATCTAAAAAAAGCCAATGGATTGATTGAGAAGATTTCTCAAAACCCATAATAGTTTGGTACAATAGGTACTTGAACAAGAGGTATTCATGAGGTAAGAACTTATTATCCACCACCTTTATAGAAAATTAAGATTGATGAGATAACCATTATATTGATACAGATGACCTTGAAATAAGTGGGTGACCAATAAGCACCAACTAAGGTATGTGGTTTATGATCATCACCTGATCATTTCACTGACCAATGTGCTAAAATACAGGGAATGTAAAATTATGAAATAACCTTTCAGATGAGTAAATTGGAATAAAATCAAGTATTGATAGATCCTAATCAAGTTCAATATGGATTTGGATATCAATATAATCAACCTAGACCTCCATACCAAAACCAGTTCCAAAACCAACCCCCATTTCAGAAACAATTCCAATACCCACCACCATTTCAACAAAAGAAATATTATAACCAGTGTTCATACCACAAACCACCCACTTTCAAAATACCCTATAGGAAACCATCCACCAATATAAAACCTTATATGAAACAATTACAATACAAGTTTTAGGGCCCAGAGGATAAGGTTGATAAGTTGGAAAACATGGTGGGAAGTCTTGTTGAAATCATATAAAAAAACCAGGAAAAATCCCTTCCCAAACAATCCCAAACCCAAAGGAGAATTTTGGCATGATAAAAAAAGAATTGGAAAATAAATATCACCAACAAAATCCCATGAACCTAAAATAAGACCACCTAAGTTGAGGGATAATGAAGATGCAAATTTTAAAAATTCTATGAAAATACACCAAGAAGAAGAAAGTAAGGAAGAGGAGGAGAAGGATCAGTTAAGGAGTAAGAGGTAAGAAACACCATTGAAAATTAAACAAAGGTAGAATAAATAATTACCCTCACCATTTACATCAAGGATGATTGAATCAAAGAGATTGCTGGAAGAAACACTTAAAAAAGAAATTCTATACACCTTCTAGAAAGTGGAAATTAATATCTCCCTTCTTGAAGCACTCAAACAGATTACAAATTATGCTAAATTTTTAAATAATATTTAGAAAAAGTAGAGAATACTTCAAGGTAATGATAGGATCAAATTAGGAATAAGTATCTCAACCCTTATCACACCATAGTTTCCAACCAAATATCAAGATCAGGGGATACTTTCCATTACATGAACCATTCGTTATTTAAAATTATATAATTATTTGTGTGATATAGGTGTTTCAATTAATTAATTTCCGCACTCATTATACACTTATTTGAATATGGGAGACTTGAATCCTATAATAGCGGTGGTCCAACTTGAAAACAAATCCATAGTCTTCCCAATAGTTTTTTGGAGGATTTCCTTGTGAAAGTCAAAGATATCTTATTCATAGATGAATTACATGTGCTAAATGTGTAATAATACAAGATCCCTTCACAATCACCCATAATTTTTGGGAGACCTTTCTTGATTATGGACAAAACAATAATCAATGTCCATGAAGGGACACTCACCATAGAGTTTAGAGATAACACTATCCACTTAAATAATTTTGAATCCATATAGTACACATCAAATGATCACTCACTCTTTTCACTCTCCCATGATGTTGGTACTAATACAATTGAAGAATCAGGTATGTTCCATGAGTTTTTATCCTTTGGAGAGAATTTTTCCACTAAAAATATCACTAAACATTTGGATGCCCAAAATGCTGGATATTCTGATTTCATTTGGGTAGAATAGGTAAGATGTGATTTATTTGATTATTTTTTAAATTAAGAGTAATATTATATAGTTTATTTTTTTAGGAGGTACAACCTTTTTAATTGGGGAATTTCAGTTTAATTTTATCCCTTGAGCAGCCCCCTAATATGAAATTAAAACCACTCCCCACTGATTTGAAATATTTGTACCTTAGGGAGGGATAAAAATTACCAGTGATAATTTCAAATAATTTGTATGAAACCACAGAAAAAACTTTGATTGATATTTTGATAGGTAATTTCCATGAAATAGGGTGAATCTTAGGTGATATCCTAGGAATAAATCCAAAAATATGCTCACATATAATTCTTCTTGAGGAAGATTCCAAACCTATCAGACAACCCCAAAGGAGGATGAATCCTACCTTGATAGAGGTTGTAAGGAATTATATAAATAATATATTGGAATATGGGATCATATATCCCATTTTATATTCACAATTGGTTATCCCCATACATGTAGTTCAAAAAAAACTGGCCTCACCACTGTGAGGAATTAAAATAATGAATTAATACCTGCGAGAATTCAGAATAGCTGGAGAGTGTGAATTGATTTTAGTAATTTGAATTAGGTCACTCAAAAAGATAATTTCTCTATCCCCTTCAATGACCATATGTTATAGATATTGGTAGGAAGAAATCATTATTGATTTTTGGATGGATTTTAGGGTATTTTCAGGTACCTATTTCTCCCAAGGATGAAGAGAAGACAACCTTTACTTGTCCCTTGAACACTTTTTCATATAAAATAATGCCTTTTGGATTATGTAATTATCCAGGTACATTTTATAGGTGCATGGTAAGCATTTTTTTCTAATCACATTGAATATTTCTTAGAGGTTTTCTTAGATTATTTCACAGTTTTTGGAAATTACTTTGACCATAGTTTGAAAAATATGGAAAAAGTTTTGAAAATATGAATTGAAAAAAAAATATTTTTTTAAATTTTGAAAAGTGTAATTTCATGGTTGAGAGATGAAATTTACTTGGGAATGCAATTTTAAAAAATGTAATTAAAGTGGATAAATCAAAAAATGAAGTGATAAATTCATTTCCTTACCCAACTTGTGTGAAAAATGTTAGATCATTTTTAGGACATACAAGATTCTATAGGAGGTTTATCTAAGATTTTAGTAATAATGATCTATTTTTATCTATATTTCTTTTGAAATATTAGGATTTTGATTTCAATGGTGCATGTAGGGAATCCTTTGATGAGCTGAAGAAGAGATTGATTACACCACCAGTGATGCGACCACCAAACTGGGAAGAACCATTTGAGATACTTTGTGATGCTTCCAACCAAGAAGTTGGAGAAGTACTTTATTAGAGAATTTATGGAAGAAAAAAAATCATTGAATATGACTAAAGAAACTTATATGTGTCTCAATTAAATTACACAACAATAGAAAAAGAGTTTTTAGTAGTTTTTTTCTTTAGAAAGATTTAGATCATATCTTATTGGAATTAAAGTCATTGTGTTTTGTGATCATGTAGCTCTTAGGTACTTGATGAAGTAGGATAAATCTAAAATGAGGCCAATAAGATAGATATTACTACTACATGCATTTAACATAAAAATCAAGGACAATAAGGGACCTGATAACCAAGTGTATGATCATTTAAGAAGACTGCCCAACATCGCTGAAGCTGAAATTCCAGACAAAGAACCACTAAATGATCACCTCCTAGGAGAAAAGTTATACTTTATTGAAGGGTAAGTTACTTGGTATGATTACATGGTCAATTTTCTGATAACATCTCAGGTCACATATAATTTTAATTCTCACCAAATTAAAAATCTGAAAGCTGAATCAAGATATTATATTTGGGATGATCCGTTTAATTAGAAGATTTTCAATGACAAAGTGATAAGAAGATGTTTTCCTGAGAGTGAAATTGGTTATATCTTTGATTTTTTTCACACTTTATCTTGTGGGGGAAACTTTAAACCTCAAAGAAAAACAAATAAGGTTTTAGAATTTGGACTTTATTTCCCCACCCCTTTTATTGATTCTCATTAATTTTGAAAAAGGTGTGAAAAATGCTTGTTTTCTGGAAATATTTCAAAGAGACAAGAAATGCCCTAAAATCCAATTATTTTTTTGATATTTTTGAGGCCTATGGGATATATTTCATGGGTCCTTTACCAATTTCATTTATAAATTCTTATATCTTTTGTGTAGTTTATTTTATTTCAAAAAGGGTGGAAACAAAATCCACCAGGACTGACGATGCTAAAGTTGTTTTTGATTTTATCAGTGCTAACATATTTTGTAGGTTTAGAGTGTCCAGAGCCATCATCTGTGTTTAGTGTAATTGCTTTTACAATATTATATTGGATTATTTGTTGAATAATTATGGGTTTCATCATAAAATATAAACTCCCCATCATCTATAGACTAATGGTTAAGCTGAAGTTTCCAATAGAGGAATCAAAGGAATTTTGGAAAAGTCTGTTAAACTGAACAATATGATTGGAGCCAAAGGTTGGAATAGACATTATGGGATTATAGGAAATCCTATAAAACCCTAATTATAATGATTCCATATATGTTTATTTATGGGAAAATATGACACATAACTGTGGAATTGGATCATAAGGCGTATTTTGTTATGAAGAATATGAATTTGGATCTTGAAAGTGTGGGAAAGAGAGAATATTGTAGTTGTAAGATATGAATGAAATTAGAAAGGAAACATTTGAAAATTATAAGATTTATAAAAATAGAACAATATTGGATCATGACAAGTGACCTGACCAAAATACTTCAATCCTGGATACAAAGTGTTGTTATTCAACTCAATACTCAAGTTGATGCCAATTAAACTTCATTCCAGATGGGAAGGTCTATTTATAGTTACTCATGGATATCCTTTTGGTGATGTTCATATTATGAAGGATGGAGAGAAGGATCCATTCACTGCTAATGGACATAGGCTGAAGAAATTCCATGGGACCGTTCCATCAGATCTAATAGAGGAAATCACACTCCTCCAACCTGTTTATCATTAAAATCCATCAGGTCGTACATCTATTTTATACTTACTTATTTGATTTGATTCATTTTAAAATATTCTTACATGTTAAATTTTTTTTAAGGAATTGAGGACACTACATAATTTAAGTTTGGGGGATGTAACCTTTTTAGTTTAGGATTTTTATTTGTTGCTTGTTTTTCTATTTGAAAAAAATGTGTTTTTTTTCAAATTTGTGTGTGTTTCCTTTTCATTTTTTTGTATTTTTGAAAATTTTGAGCTAAAATGATTTTAATTTTAATTTTTTAAATCCATTTAAATGAGTGAAACAATTTACTCCATGAAACTAAGCTTAAATGAATGCTAAAAATGACTTTGCTTCAATTTCAAATCTTCAGGGATTTCATGAAAAGTACTATAATTTTTGAATCTTGTGCCACATCTCACTGTATTTATCTTTGAAATCACTTTCCTGTGAGGATTATGAACCTTTCTTTTTCATTATTATTTTCATTCAACTCACTTCTTGAGAGAACTATACCATTATTTCTTTAATCGGAATTTGATTTATTCCTTTCAAAACTTGAGGGTTTGAGGTACTTGTGTTTTAAATGATCAAGACATTTATTTGGTTTTAAATCACCCTTTTCAAAAGAATGATTTTCATTCCAAACTTACTTGTACATTTAATCCTTACATCCCTTAGAATCCATGAATATCCTGTTAGTTTATCCACATTACAAGCCAATTTTCCCTATCCAACCTCCTCTTGAAGTGAAATTTCATGATCTAGTTGAACTTAAGTGTGGGGGGAATATGTCTTATGTTGTGCTACCTCATTTGGTGATACTTTGGGTTGAAATTAAAATGATTAAGAGATGTGTTTTCTATTGAAAAAAATAATTCTCTTGAAAGTAGTGCCTTTTTTGGAGATTTCATGATAATAGAAGCTATGCCTTTCTTGAGCTTCTAATGGATAAAGTAAGTTGTGCCTTTTCTAGAGTTTTTAAGAAAAATTATGTTTGAGATGATTGAATTTTTTTTGATAAAATTATGAATGGTGTGAAATTTCCTTTATTTTTCATGATGATGGAGCTGATTTTCTACAATGGGAAGTGAGGAGGATACCATACTTGAGTAAAAATTAGAATCTTGCAATTTTGTTTCAAAAAGATCCAAGCCCTCCTTATTCAGCCTTAGATTTTTTCACATCAAAATCCTACCACATTTTTGAGATGAGAGAAAATTCCTGTGAGGCAGGTGTCTTCGGTGCATGGGAAGATAGAGAACTTGAAATAATTTTTTTTAAAAGGCATGATATTTTTTGTTTCTTGGTGCAGAATTGGTGGATATCATGGGTATGTGTTTTGAATTTTCTTTGATTTAGTTTTTATTCTTACTATTCTTGGAGTCTAAGTTCTAAGTGTGGAGGAATTGATAGAGATAATATTTTGACAATTCTTCATATGATTTCAATGATTTAATCCATTCTAATTAATCAATTTTTCCTTATTTTCATCATTTTAGTATTTTTGGTGAATTTTGGGCTTAGTTGTGGAAACTTCTTAATTATGGAAATTTAGAAGTTTTCTGAATCATCTATTTTTCGATAATAACTTTTACAATTTTGATCCAATTTAAGTGATTACTTTTTTAGGATTCCCTTTTTCTTGGGATTCAAGTTTGTTTGTTGGATCCAGTTCCAATTCGAAACACACTGGCCCAAAAAAAATCAATAAAGTGTATAAATTTTGATGGCTGACAGAATGGACCACACATCATTAATTGAGGAGTATATTGGTCTAGAGACATAAAAATGAATTTATTCCATATGTGTTAGAAATTATAATCCTATCATCATGTATAAAATAAATTTCATGAAGAAATTCAGCCATTCATGCATCCATTTAATGCGCCAAATTAGAGGGATTTGAGGAGTCTCCTCTAGAAGAAAAGGTCTTCTTTATTAATTAGATCATAATTTTTTTAAAACTTGTAAAAATAAGATGAGATTTTGTGGGAACATGAAAAAAAGAGATAAGAACTACTTTTGTGCATACAACTACCCAAGATTCGTCCATTTATTATGATAAATAGACTCAAAATTCTAGAGGATTGAATCTGGAGGGAAAATTTTACACCCCTCAAGCCTATAGATATGAGTGTTCACTTTTATTCAAAGGGGTTGAATAAGGTGAAATATGGGATGTACTGGAGGATTTTAATCTTTATATTATTTCTATTTTCTATTTTCTATTTTCTTAGTTTTATAATTCTCTCTTCTTCCCCCTTCAACTCTATTACCCTTCACATGGAGGGGAAAATATTTTGAGTGATTGAGGAAGGGGGAGTTTTCCTTTGGTAATGATGGAGTCTTGTGGTTTAATGTAAAAATATATTTTTCTATTGAATGATTTTTATTTTCAGTGGTGATTAATTATATTAATGCGATCATGTTTTGGGTTTTCATTTCATTCATTTTTTATACTTTGGGTATAAGATCTTTAAACTCCCTCCACCTAGTGCAGTTTGTCTCGATTGAGCATATTGTGTTAGGTGGTGAGGGTCTAGAGATCTTTGGAACGTGTGTAAAATAAGTGAATTTGTTTTAGTAAGGAGAAAAAATTCCTGATCAGTAATTTCCTTATTTTTTTGGAAATAGTTTATGAACTTTCATGCACATAGAAGTGGTTTCCATTGCTCCCTTCAAATAAGGGTGATTGACAACTCAATCAAGGATTATTTCATTTATCATTCAATAGGAAGAGTGGGTGAATGATTTTGATGACAATTATTACATTTAAAAAGGAGGTCCTACCTTTACCTCATAACTCTCTTACTCAAATTGTGTCCAAACTTCATTTTAATTGCTTTCTTTCTTTTCAAAATTAAACAATTTCAAAAATAACCTCCACTTTCTCAAATTTCAAGTGAAAAACATGATTGTTGCACACTCCTCTTTAGAGAAAACCTAGGTTGACCACTTTACTACATTTTAATTTATATGTTTTTGTCACACCCCATGATAGGAACATGTCAATTACCATAACACACAATATAAAATACTCTTTCTAGTATGTATCAAAAAATATACCACCTAATTCTCATATAAATTTTCAACAATAAATGGTGATATATAAACATCAATATCCTTTCCAGGATGTTGTGATCCATAAATAATCAAGCTCATGATAACATATTTTTTCTTAATGCATATCTATGGGGAAAAGTTATACACTACCAACATAAAAGGTCACAAACTATGCTGGATACTAATGTTATGATATGGATTTATTCCATCTGTGCATAGTCCCATTCTGAGATTTCTAACTTCATTTCCAAAAATCAATAAATTTTGATCAAATCTCCTCCATTGTGGTGAATCGGTAGGGATATATAGGTTTCCATCAGGGATTCAATCATCTATATTCCATCTTATCCTCTTTGAATCACTTTAATTTGTAAATAGATTCTTCAAATAAGGAATTATTGGAAGAAACCAGATTGATTTAGCATGAGGTTTAATGCCTGTTCTTTAGAATGAATAATAATTGGATTTCTCATCCATTTTATATCGTTATGTACCATATTTTGTACATTTTTATAAAATTTATATTTCTTCCTATATAACATATAGTTGTTAAGGAAATCATATATTTTCTTATACCCAATCCCATTGGATATAATATTTTTCCCTCATAATTGGATTCTAGAAGCCCATTTCATTCTGGAAGTAAATCTTTAAAAATATTAAGCAGTTTAGTGAAAATTTTATCACTCCAATATTTTTTTCCTTTCAACTTAACTAATCTCAGCACTACTGATAATAATATAAATTTATTACAACCTTATAATAGTGGTTTCTCAATATATTAGTATAATTTTTTAACACTTTCTCTTTTTTTTTCAATGGTTTCAATCCCTACATCTTGAATTAATTATTCAATACGATCCTATGTATCATGATGAACATCTTCATCAACATTAGATATCAAATTATTTGTTATTTCACCATTATAGATCCATCATGTATAACTAGGATTAAAACCATTGAAAATAAAAGGATTTTTGATTTCTCTATATCCTAATTTTCTAATATTCAAACACTTCATGCATGGATAGAAAATTAAATATAAATTTTCAAGATTTTGTTTAGAAAATTGCAATAAATTTTCAACTCCTTTATCTTATTCATCACTATCGTGAACCATCCTAGGTTACCCCTAAACTGAGCACCTGAGCCATCCCACAACATACCCAAGGTGTATTTTCGATCACCCAGGGCTAGAAATTTGGTACTGGGGAATCAAAACTAACCAAGTGGGAATGATTTCACCCTTATAGAAATAAAATCACAACATATATTCCTTTTATAAATTCTAAATAACCTATCTTTAAGTAATACACCCATTTATATGAACAAGCATTACAAAATAAATGAATATCTAGACAGAGTATGCAACATGAATAAATAAATAAAATAATTATATAATAGAAATGAAAGATAACTAATATCTCATAAATAAATAATAGAACAAGATCCCAACCATCATGACCAATACAAGAACATACAAAAAATGAAAGGAAAACCAACCCATAAAAAAAAACCTCATGTGACCCTTCAGTTAATCTCCACATCCCAAGAAAACCACCCCGATAAACCAAAAAATAACTAGGGAGAGAACAAAGACAAGACACTTGAAAAGAAACCATAAGATTTGTATACATTGAATATTATATATAGAATGTGAGAAAAACTAATCGTAGTAGCATCCCACTTATGAGTTTGTGAAATTTATTTTGGAACACATTTCATTCATTCTAGTTTGAAAATATAGTTTAAAAATAGTTTTATATAAACAATAATACTAAAAAAATATCAAACCATAAATATTTTCATAAATCATCCACCCCTTTTAAGGAATTCATACACTTTGAACACACTACATTAAAACCTTTATTTTAGAAACATCCATTTTAAATCCTATTCTTAAATAAATTTTATAAATATACTTCTCATAATGATTTAAAAATTATTCCTTTTTAATCAAGCCAAAATGGACATGAATAATCAAATGAATAGCAAAGCACCGCACCAACGATGATATAAAACAAAGAGATAAACAACCAAATAAAATCATGGTTCTAATACAGGTCAGTTAAACTAGGGGATACAAAGAAGGAAATTATCTATTTAGAGTAATCTAGTATCATATTAAACACACTAGGTCATAATATAAGACCAGTCCTAGAATTTACTAGATACACACGACCAACTGATGGAATATGTTGCGTACGAACAACACAAGACACTTGACTAGACTGTACGTAGGCTAAAATCAGAGGCACTCCCTAATATACATAACATAAAACACAACTAGAGGTAAATTAATAGCATGTGACTATATAGTGTAGTATAAATCTAGACCTCTCACTTAATGCTTAGTGATCCCATGAAAGTTAAACAGTAGTAGGTGATAAATCAAACATGTCACATGATCAATATTAAAATAGATCACAAATATCACCTCACCTCCAAATCCCTTAAAAGAAACAAAACTAACTTGGAATCCATATTGTAATAATAAACAATACCCCCATTAGGTGTCACAAACAATATCATAACAAGGGGATCATAGGGGTATCACAAACACATCATGAAATACAATTTTTTAATTTGTAAATGGGACTCACTAAAATATTGGTTTGGTATGCCAACACATTTTACCCTTTTGAAAATTCCATTTCTAACTATTCTTTAAAATCATGCTATTTGGAAACCATAATAAAACCATTTATAAACTCTCTATCCATTTATGTAAACCATTTAATAAATCCAAAACATTTCCTCACTTTTAAATCAATCAATGGAAATCAACCCTCCACCCATTTTATGGACCAAATAGGTTTAAACAACTATAAAAACACCAATCTCATTTAAAAAAATCATTTAAATATCTCCATAATCACTTGGAATTCAATAACCTTTTAGGAATTAAAAAAAACTTAAAACACCATTTAACACCACTTATGCCAAGTGTATTTTCCATTTAAAACACATAGAAACTCAACATAATTATCAAATATGGATATAATTAAATAAATAAATCATTTTAAACCACTAAGAACACAGTGAAATTCTATTTAAAGAAATATCACAAAAACACCTACCATAGGTTAATGAAAATTGAGAAGGGATGTGTCGCCTTATATGAAGAATGATCAAACGATCCAAGAGACACCCTCCAAAGGCCCTAGAAAAAAGAACCCCCATATAAGAACCACCATAATCCCTTAAATGACCCTAAAAGACGCTAGGTTTTGTGGGAGGAAAGGGAACCAAGAGAAAAAGAGTTTGGGGTAAAGGGAGAAGGGAAAATAAGGGTAAGGAGGGATCACCTTGAGAAATCCACTTGAAAAATATAGAGGAGGTCTTGGATTGAAGATATAAATAAGGGGAGATATCCCTCTCATGAGTCTCAAACTCATACGAGGGGGGGGGGGAGAAGAGGTTAAAACCCTTAAAAATCAAGAAGTGTATAATTGAAAAAACAAAAATTTTAGAAACTAGGTAGATCATATGGTTTGGCCACTTGGTTTGATAAACCAAGCACTAATAGTGAAAAACAAAATGGCTAAGTTGTAGAACACGTCACATGGTTACCTCAGGATTTATATTAATTATGTGCAACATATGAATCTCACATCCACATGTAAGGGTACCACACGTAGTCTCTACTAAGACCTGTAAAGTTATCCCCAAGCCATGCGATTACGATGCACACAAAATCATTAATGTTTAGAAATTAAATGAGGACCCCTCTATATAAGGGAACTCACACAGTTTTAACTAAACTATGTGCATTGAACCATGTGCTATAAAAAACCTATATAAAGGTCATCTACATGGTTTACTCTAATTGTGTGCAGGCTATATGAAAAACATGAAACAAAAAAAATTCTAAAAAATTAAAATATAAAGCCCAAAAATTTCCAAAGAATTAAGATAACCCAAAATAATATAAATTAATTATTCATTTTTATTCATTTTCTATATTTATATTTAATATATATTATTTATTACTATTTATAATATATATATATAAATTAAACTTATTAATTTTTATTAATAGTTGTATCATTAATAAGTTTATTAATAATTTTTTAATTTTTTAATTTTTATTTTTTATTTAATTATTACAATTTATTCATTTTTAATTTTTTTGTTTAATTATTACAATTTATTCATTTTATATATCTATATTTAATATATACTATTTATTAATATGTATAATATATTTATATGTATATTAAATTTATTCATTTTTATCAATAATTATTTAATTAATAAAATGTTTAATATTTTTCTTCATTTACTCATTTTTAATTTATATTTGTTTAATTATTTCATTTTTTTCATTATACATATCTATATATTTAATATATACTATATATTAATATTTATAATTTATATATATGTATATTTGTTCCGACTCTAAGGTGGAATGTTTACGTGCGATGAGGAAATGGCGATTTACTGTTCCTTTGTTTCGACCCGTTCAATGTCATTATCCTTTAAAGAAGGTCAAATTAACCCTGTGGGAACTGTTGGTCCCAGTGAGTGATTGCATGGGGGTCAAGTTCTCATGAAATCAGTCCTTCTCAGATATAACTTCCTCAGATGGTCTCCAACAGGTTTATTCGTGGAGCTAATAATTCCCAATGGCCCTATTATCCATGATTCATGGACCTGCTTTCCAAAGGAAGGCACTCATCAGCTGGTGATTTGTCCAACGACACTTAAGGCCTCCATTGGTTGAGAGGATGGGAGGTCAGGCTCACCGCACCCTTCTGAGGGAGGATTTTTACCTGTTCTGAGACTCTCTTATAGATTTAAGTCATGTTCATATGTTCGTGAATCCTTGGTTCATTCTTGAAGAGTGTGTCCATGGGATACCCTTGGTTTGAAAGATCATTGTGAGCATGCATATGTTTGATACCATGGAGGTGATGCCAACTTAGCCATATTATAAGGCGCTCTAGAGTTTATTGTCATCCAGTGGGGATGAAAGGTGACTTGATGTTGGGATTGAGCCCAGAAGGGGGGCATCCTACGAATCCTTGTGAGAGGATTAGAACCCACGTAGTTCGGATGGGTGTGGGGCTTACACATGGAAGCTGCCCATTTGATAGACATGATTAGGTGGACCCTTCATGGGAGGTCACCCTTTTGAGATTGGGCCTTCTATTAGGCATCCTACGTATCCTATTTTGGTCAGGAATCAGAGTTCTCATAGTTCAGATTATGTAGGGCTTACGCGTGGAAGATGCCCATTCAATAAACATGATTGGGTGGACCCTTTTGGATGGGAATCCTTTTGAGATCAGGCCTTTTGGAAGGCATCCTACGTATCCTGGTTTGATCAGAAATCATAGTTATTGTATTTTAGAAGGTGTGTTGATGTTTTAATCCTCACAAACCTCTAATCTCACGTGAGTCATGCTCAGTGTGAGAAATAAGAGGATTTGAAAGATTCAATAATGCACATGCCTCCCCTATTGGTGGGGGAGGGAGAGCCCGCGGTGAAAGAGGCTAGGGCGACCGTGGGTGAGGGCATAGAGCGATGAAACTTTCCATGTGAAATGGAATTAATGTTCATGAGGCCCTACCTCAGATGATTGGGGACTTACCTCAGTGGGAGGGCCCCAGAGCATGTTCTGTGAAGGGGAGGAGTTTCTTCCTCATCAAAGGGGGAGCGAAAATAACCCCTTCGACTGATCATTATCCCTCATTGAATGGAAAATCATGTGATCACCCTTAATCATGAGAACAAGGAGGTTCACGTCGGCATCCCAAGGCTGGACTCCGGGTTACCGTGGGAATGTAGCCTTACAGGCATTCCAAAAGCCCGCACCTTTGTTGGGAGGTCCTTCATGACTCTGCTTACCATGTGTATATATACTCAATGGGGCGCGTTGATGCGCCCGATGACCTGATCATACAAGTCTGGTGGATTTGGAGAAGGATTTGGCCTAGTGCTGGAGGACTAGTTAACAGAGGGATCATGGAGGATTGGACGGTAATGGAAGGGTGAGGTTGGAATTGGAAGGAACAATACCCAAAAACACCCCATTCTGCGTACTGGTTTCTTATGCAGGATGGGGAAGTCTATGCTTATTGTGGTTATATGCGGGTAGGAGGGCTGTCAGCATACCGATGTGGTATGCAAGCATGGGTATCGCCAACTACGTACCAAAGTGGTACATGGATCACCGTGCTGCTTTGGGTTATATCCACGTACAGATTGGGTGTGCGACACCAGTTTCAGTCTACATAGCGGTATGCTACCAGAAGAACCATACTAAAGGAGGGTCAGGGGGATTGCCATTTGTAGGAAATTCATCCGCAATAAGTCTTTTGTTCACGATTCAATTATTATTATTCAATTCCCCCATTTTATGGTTCATGACCAGCTGTACCTGTAGAAGAAGTGGTTCGCGGTTCGTGGTTTTCCGATGAAACAAGACGGAAGCCAGAGTGCAACCTCTGAGTCTACCTCAATCCTTCGTCTCCCATCTTTCTCCCTATTTATCTCTTTTGTTTGTATTTTCTATTGTACTCCTTTTATAGAGCATTAGAGTGATCATATATACTGGGCATACGAAACCATTTGTGGAGGCCCATTGAAGCAATATTCTGAACTGCAGAAGACTCGGTCAACTAGGGTTTGCAGAGGCTTTGGTTTGGTATAATGGTTTGCAAAACCCTACCCGTCCGATTAATCTGCGAATTGAGGAGTTCACAACATGGTACGTAGACAATATTTCACGCAGGACTTCTTCCATTGACGCAGTTTGCATTTTTCCTTGCTCATTGGCCATCACTTCATGGGCCAGCAGTTCGTGGACCATCCCACATACCTGGCAGTTCCCAATGATGGTATGCAGGCCACTTGAAAACTTAAATTCCTTCAAGTTCCTTCAAAGAAATGCAACTCAATTTGAGTCCCTTCACCTTGATAAACTTATATAAGTGCTTGATACCTTCTGAAAAGTGATTTTGGGGGTATTTACTCTCCTTGGAGGAATTTTTAGGACCCTACAAATGTCCCCCATCGAAATGGTGTAACAACCCAAGATTTCATAGTACGTTATTTCTTCAAAGTAATTCAATAACTTTCACTACACGAAACATCGGGTTCAAGCACACCACGACTTACCAAACTGGCCGTTCAAAAGAGGTTATGAATAGTATTAACTGCATTTTGAATTTTATATACTCCATATAATTTTAACACCCATATTATGTGTTTCTTAGACATAATATAAGAACAAAATCAATTTTTTTTAGATAAAGGAAGTATTTTTCAGAAAATGCGATTTTACCGCCGTTTGATGGAGAACCCTTTTTAAATCGAATATTTGACACTTTTATATATTCAATTTTACAAAATAATATTCTTTATAATCAAGACATAAAAATTTAGTTTTGATAATTTTTTGGTATTTTTCTGATAACTTTCTTATTTTGGTGAATAGTGAAAAATACTAAATTTTAATTAAAAACAACGTTTTTAATCGAAATAGTTTTTAGTGTTAAATTATGAATTTGATTGGTCTTAAAGTATAATTAGATTATATTTTTATCATTTAATACAATTCAGGTAATTATAATTAATTTCACCTTGAAATTGGACATAAACAAGTGTCAATCTTTTGATAGATATTGTTTCTTAAAAACACGCTATTTGTTTTGACAATGAGAATTAATTTTAAATTAATTAATGCAACTTATATGTTTTGAATTTGGTAAAATAGAAATCATTTTTGAATTCAGAATATAAAATATAGCTTAGGCTGAATGTTTGGTATTTTTCTGAGAAACTTCAATTTTTGAGGAATAGTGAAAAACACTGAGTTATTGGTTAAAATCGACTTTTTATTTAAATAATTATTTATTTTATTTAAATTTATTTTAGGTCAAAATAGATACATAATACCTATATAAGTTCAAAATAATTAATTGGAGTCAATTTATAATAAGTTTAGATATATAAAAATTTTATTGAACTTTTTACCGTCTTTTTTCCACCTCCTAGGAGTATTTTCAAATTTGCATAAAACTTAATTTTACCATTTATGTGAGTTGAATTTAAAAAATCCGAGATACACGGTTAACCTCAGTAAGTAAAATTTGGTTCAATAAGATGAAAATAATTTTTGGTGAATAGTAACATTTGACTTTTATTTACCGCGGTTAAAGGTAAATAGGGTAATTAAGGGTAAAAATGATATTATTATTACCCAAACACATATCATAATTCTATTTCCTAAGTATAATTCGACCAAAAAAACATTAGGAATAAAATATGATCCTTTAGTTCCACTTGGATTAGACTAGGAAATTTATTATTATTTTATTTAAAGAAGAGTTAAAAGAGTTAAAATCAAAGTTTAATTACTAAAACATTTTTATTATATGGTTACACATAAGATAAATTCGACTATAAATATTAATTAGAAAGATAAAATGATTTCCTATATAATGGTATTTTATTTATAATTTTGATACATTAAATAATTAAATTTATTAATGACAATGATGATGTAGTAATTACCGTATTAATGAAAGATTAAAATAATTGATATTATAAATATCCAAATAAATGTAATTTGAGAATTTTTATGAATTACACTAATTTTATAGGTTAATATGACATTTTAGGGTTGGTTAGATGAATTTTTTTTGAATTAATAATGCTGTTATAAATTTAGAAAAAACAAAATACCAAATATGGTCAAAATTGACATAAAAGAGTTTTTAAAACAAATATTATATTATTAATTGGTATTCTATTCCTAAAAATATAATGCTTTTCCAAAAGACTTATATAATAATATATATTACATTAATAAACCAATTGGGGTTCAATTGGAATTTTATATTAAGTTTATTAACCATATAATATAAAAATACAAAGAGACATTGTAAATGTCAAACTATTTAACTAAAAGTTAAATCTAAACTTTAAGGTTAATATGGTGACCTAAACCTGTATAAAACCTATTGTTTGTGTGGATTTAGACCCATCCTTACCTTAGACTTTAAATATTTCATTTTTGAGCCATTATAAACCGAAAATTAATTTATTATAAAATAATATTTTAAGTTTTTCCTAAGGTGCCTCTCACCCCTCTTATAAAAAGGAACTTCCCCTTATCTCAAATTCACACCTCCAAAGCCAATTGGATCAGAAAAAATCTGCCCAAATATCCTCCCAACTATCCTATATTCATCTTAGATTCCTTCCTTTGGTCAAAAATCCAACCTAATGAGCCCTTTTGATCAAATCAAAAGGAAGAACTCATAGAAGAGGTAATGATTTCACCACCCTCTTTCAAGTTCTCTTATTCTTCCACTTACTCTTTCTTTGTTGTTTTCATTCTAAAATAATAACTCTAGAATATTCTTTATACTGTGATGTTATTATAAATATGTCACAACTATATTCATTATTATATCCATCTTAGGAATGATAATATCACCATGCATACGTACATACGGCTTACCGTCTCCACGCCGTGGTGAAATTTTTTATTTAACACTATGTTATTTGGATTGATATAATGATGAGAAATATGTATATAAATAATGAAAATAACATGATAATGTTTCTTTAAAATTAATATACCATCCAATTCCACACCTTTAAGTAAATGATATTGTCGCTCGTGCGTATGTACATATTACCGTCTCCACGACGTGATGAGATTCATTTCCATGTTCACCATTCATCGATGATTATAAAAATATATATTACTAACAAGTATGTAATATATGATATAATAATTCTACTGGATATATATATATATATATATATGTATTTATGTACTTACATATATCTTATTCACTTCCGTTCAATACGATATGAAAACAGAAACAATGTTTATGCGTACGTACGGCCTACCGTCTCCATAAACGGTGTTTTCCATTTCATATATCTATCTATTATAAATATTTATATTCTAAATATATATGATATGTGAATCAAGGTTTATATTCTATAAGTATTTAAATCATGACCTAAATGATACGGTCAAGAATAACAAGTTAAAATACGTATGATAAAGAAAACGATTATTACCCGAAATGTTTATTTAACATGAAAATAATTATTAAATAGGTAGTATAAAGTCATAAATGAATAATTTATGATATAATAAATATGAATATGGTCCTGTTATAATATATTAACATACATTTTTCATTATACATGTGGTTAAACATACCCTCGACCAAAGGAAAGTGCAAGGTAAGGGGTTTCTTATCTCACTTTTAATTCTGTGAGATTTCCATTGTTCACCACTTATTTATTGCATGTGGTGTATTGTGTGCTGCCATTTGATATATATTATCATGATTATATTTATATTCATGATATTATATGATTCATTTGGTGGCTATTGACTATTGTTCATATAACTCGATTGATTACAATGAGGTAAGGGTTATTTCCTCAATCTCATTATTATCCGAGATTGTTTATGTGTAAGAATTTACTGGGAAATATTTATCATTGATACCCATATTTCATATTTTTTTTTTCAAAATTAATCTTTTAAGGTTTTATTGGAGGGTCTATTTAACTATATCATCATTTTAAATGTTTTAAAGATTTATCTTTCTAAACCCTTTTAATTAATGTCCATGTTTTCAAAATTATTTTATGGATTTATTTATATAGACATGAATGTTTTGAAATGATAATTCTTTTAAAAAGTTTCAAAGTAGTATGGGACACTTTGATTTAAAAAACTCTTTTAAACGACTACCTTTATAAATTGTGAGAATTTTAAATGACTTCATGAAAAGTTGTATTTCTTTCAAATCATTTTACTGATCATTTTTATCTATGTCAACATCCTTTAATGGATTTTAAAATTGTTTAAAGTTGATTTATTATGATAAAAATCTTCCATATTGTATTGAATTTTTTGTGATATCTCTGATTGTGGATGTGTTATTTTTATACCATTCATTTTTATGGATAAAGTATTGACATTTCGTATGATAGTTTTAATACGAATGTTTATGTTATATTTCAACCTTTTCTTATGATGAATGTATTGGACTGGTATGTTCAGGGTTGGGGACTCATAAAAGTAATCCCTTCGGGTTGGGGTTCAGTTACAGCAAACCCTCTGGGGTGGAGTCCAGTTATAGAGGCTCTATGGGTTGGAGTCTAGTTACAGAGGCTCTCTGGGATAGAGTCTGGTTACAGAGGCTCTCCGGGTTGGGGTTTGGTTATAGTTAGCCCTAGGTCCTAGCACGAGGCTTTGACATAGAAATTAAAGTCTGGTACTATACATTCCCTCATTATGAAAATAATATTGATGGTTCATGTGGTAATTCGACTAGTAGAATACCCATGATTATGTTTTATTATGGCCTTATTTACTCATCTCATATTCCTGGCACAAAAGTATTCATGTTTATTATTGGTAAAGGAATGTGGTTTCAATTATTCACTATTATTAATATTTATGTTATCTTCTGCTGTATTGCTTACCCTTACTGAGCATTTGAGTTGACCCCTTTCTATGTTTTATTTTTTCCATGATTCCAAGAAGTGTATTGTGATTGATATGAAGGGTTAAGCTAAGAGAATAATGGAGTTCATAAAGGATTATTTATGTTGTGTTGTATGTTATAAAATGTAATGTAACATTCATGTATGTAATCTATTTTCCAAGACTGCTAAACCGATCGGTCTTTCAGGACTTGATTCCTTGTAATCATGCCAGTGTATTAAAATAATGCACCGACTCTGGGTAACTGGGGTCGGGGCGTTACAGTTGGTATCATAAGAAGTTTAGCAATAACCTTGGAAACTAGATTTAGATAAACTATGATTAGAGCACATTACCCTAAGATAGACTTTGAGGATTAATATAGAAGAACTTCCTAGAATTTTGGTAATGTAGAGATTTTGTGAGTTTTCCAAGAAAATAAATCCCTTTATGGATATGATTAGGTAGAGGAGACTCTAGAACAGATGTACCTAGGGGTAAAACTTGAAAACAAAACTTTGAGCTAGACTCGAATGGGAACTAGTGCATGACAACGGGCCTTGCTGCACTCTTGGTTATGACACACCTGGGGGATATGCTTAGGATAATTCTCATTTTCATTACAAATCCTTATAAAGGATTTACTAGTATATACTTCCTTAAAGAAAATATTTTTATGATTATAGATTATATCCATAAACTGTTCAATTTACGTTAGGTATTTTACAAGTTTGAAATTATTCATTGCAATTCATAAACCGACCTAGTGTATGCCATTGTTTAGAAATGGCGCCCAATAGAAGGAATGAGAACTCTAGCAATACGTATGATCTAAAGAGTAAGAAGGGTCATATCATTCATGGTATTAAGACAAAATTTAGAAGGTAAATAGTATCCCATGTATTCTCAACATATTAAGAAATAATATCATGTGTTAGTAAGATAAGTAAATAATTCTCTAAGTCCTATAAATATGAAGGGAAGCAAGAGAAGAAAAGGATGGTAGAGAGAAAGATGGATAAAGAGAAGAGGGGAAAGAAGGATTTTCCCATATGTGATAAATGTGGAAATAATCACCTTGGTAAATGCTTGAAGGGAATGTGAGTTTGTTATAATTGTAGAGAAAAAGGACACCAAGTACGTGATTGCAAGGGTAAGTTTTTTTTTTCAAATTTACAATGCTTCGTCAGCAAGGAGTAGGGACACCACATGAATCATTGTCCAAATCATCAGAGTATACCCCAAATGATGCTATTAGATAATACTAAAGTTATTATACTACCTTATATGAAGAGGAATGACTAGTGTTCTTATGTTGTTATTATAGAATTATTTCATTTGAGTGTTGTATCAACAGTATACGAGTTATTTGAATTATGGAGATAAATAAGGATTGTACTGCAATACTATTTTATTGAGGGTTTGAGAATATATGGTTCTAAGAAAAGTGACTTAATAGTAAGCTACGCTTTTTGGAAAATACATGGTTGAAGGAAAGGTAATCCTCAATATGGTCCTGACAATGAAGTAGTGATTTTGGAATAAGAGATGGTTGATTTGGATAAATTATATTGGATATTCTAGACTTCCTTGGAACTGATTAATAGTTTTTTTATTTCATCATTGTTGGAATATTCAATATTTTTGATAAAAGGAATATATCCAGTATTATATAAAGTATAAGGGAGTATGAATGTAATCAATAAGGTTTTATGGTAATTCAGGGTGTTACCAAGTTTTAAAATAATACACGATGAAGGTGTTTACATGTTATTACATGGAAAAAGGATCTTCATTGTGTTTAACTTCCTTATAAATTTTAGACTGTGAGTTTGGATAGATTTATTTTGGATAATTATAAAGGTTGGAATGGATTAAGATACTATTTTTAAGGTTATTTTTGGATTTTTATAAAAAGGACAACACGCAGACCGTGTGACAACCTGTCGCATCAGACAAACTGCGGGAATCAAACCCACAACCATAGTGCGATTGGGATTTATCACCTACCACTGGACTACGTAAAGTCCATGGATTGTATAATGTAGTTTCTTTTTTAAAGTGTCTGATAGGTGAATTATAAATTCATATTTTTTGACCTTATACGAATAGGATAAATAGAATATTTTTTAAGTTCTATTATCTTTTAGAGTGAAAGATGAGTTTGTGTATAAATTAGTTAAAGGATGGAACTCTACTTGTCAAGTATATGTTTTATTCTTCTCTTATTCTATGAAGAAAGTAATTCTTAAACTTTAGGTAATGGGTCTTAAAACTAAAAATGTGTTATCCTAATACCTTATGTTTTGTTGAACCGATGATATTTTAAATCATCATAGATTGATGGCTTTGAGGCCCTCAATTCTACAACTGTTTGCGACTGATGACCTCAATCACTCCCTATAAATATTTACGTTTTCCACTAATTACGTGTCTCAAATTTCCACCAATGTTCTCTTAATCGAGATCATAATTTGGTGGAAACTTTTTCATTTCCCTTTCTCTCTTATCAAGACTAAATTTTATTAACCCAGTTTCTGATGTGGGTTTTTCGCAAAGGTATTTCTCTATTTTTAACCTTTTATTTTCGAAGAACAATTTCAAATTGAGATCACACAATTTATTGAATGAGGTAAGAATGTAACAACCCAAATTTTTCATAGTACATTATTTCTTCAAAGTAATTCAATAACTTGCACTACACGCAACATCGAGTTCAAGTGCACCATGACTTACCAAACTAGCCGTTCAAAAGATGATATGAATAGTATTAACTGCATTTTGAATTTTATATATTCCATATAATTTTAACACCCATATTATGTGTTTCTTAGACATAATATAAGAATAAATTCAATTTTTTTAGATAAAGGAAGTATTTTTCAGAAAATGCAATTTTACCGCCATTTGATGGTGAACCCTTTTTAAATACAATATTTGACACTAGTATATATCAAATTTGACAAAATAAACTTCTTCTTTTATAATTGGGACATAAAAATTTAGTTTTGATAAATTTTTGGTATTTTTCTGATAACTTTCTTATTTTGGTGAATAGTGAAAAATACTAAATTTTAATTAAAAACAAAATTTTTTAATTGAAATAATTTATAGTGTTAAATTATGAATTTGATTGGTTTTGAAGTATAATTATATTATATTTTTATCATTTAATATAATTTATGTCATTATAATTAATTTAAACTTGAAATTGGACATAAACAAGTGTCAATATTTTGATAGATATTGTTGCTTAAAAACACGCTATTTGTTTTGACAACGGGAATTAATTTTAAATTAATTAATGACACTTAAATGTTTTGAATTTGGTAAAATATACATCATTTTTGAATTTTAAATATCAAATATAGCTTGGCTTAATTTTTGGAATTTTTCTGAGAAACTTCAATTTTTGATGAATAGTGAAAAACACTAAGTTATTGGTTAAAACCGACTTTTTATTTAAATAATTATTTATTTTATTTAAATTTATTTTAGGTAAAAATATATACATAATACCTATATAAGTTCAAAATAATTAATTGGAGTCATTTTATAATAAGTTTAGATATATAAAAATTTTATTAAACTTTTTACCGTCTTTTCCCACCTCCTAGGAGTATTTTCAAATTTTCATAAAACATAATTTTAATGCTTCTATGAGTTTAATTTCAAAAATCTAAGAGACACGGTTAAAATCAGAAAGTAAAATTTGGTTCAATAAGATGAAAATAATTTTTGGTGAATAGTAACATTTTACTTTTATTTACCGCAGTTAAAGGTAAATAGGGTAATTAAGGGTAAAAATGATATTATTATTACCGTAACACATGTCCTAATTCTATTGGCTAAGTATAATTCTAAAAAAACAACCTTATGAATAAAATATGATCTTTTAGGTCCACTTGGATTAGACTAGGACATTTATTATTATTTTATTTAAAGAAGAGTTAAAAGAGTTAAAATCAAAGTTTAATAACTAACACATTTTTATTATAGGGTTAAACATAAGATAAATTCGACTATAAATATTAATTAGAAAGATAAAATGATTTCCTATATAATGGTATTTTATTTATAATTTTTAGACATTAAATAATTAAATTTATTTATGACACAATGATGATGCATTAATTACCGTATTAATGATAGATTAAAATAATTGATATTATAAATATCGAAATAAATGTAATTTGAGACTTTTTATGAATTAATATAATTTTATAGGTTAATATGACATTTTAGGGTTGGTTATATGATTTTTTTTCGAAGTAATAATGCTGTTATAAATTTATAAAAAACAAAATACCAAATAGTGTCAAAATTGACATAAAAGAGTTTTTAAAACAAATATTATATTATTAATTGGTATTCTATTCCTAAAAATAAAGTTTTGACCGAAAGAATTATATAATAATATATATGACATTAATTAACCAATTTGGGTTCTATTGGAATTTTATAGTAAGTTTATTAATCATATAATATAAAAATACAAAGAGATATGTTAAATGTCAAACTATTTAACTAAGAGTTAAATCTAAAAGTTAAGGTTAATATGGTAACCTAAACCTATCTAAAACCTATTGGTTGAGTTTTTTAGACCCATAACCACCTTATATTTTAAATAATTCATTTTTGAGCCATTAGAAACCAAAAATGAATTTATTATAAAATAATATTTTAATTTTTTCCTAAGGTTCCCCTCACCCCTCTTATAAAAGGGAACTTCCCCTTCTCTCAAATTCACAACTCCAAAGCCATTTGGCTCAGCCAAACCCTACCCAAATATCCTACCAACTATCCTAACTTCATCTTAGAGGCCTTAATTTGGTCAGAAAGCCAACCTAAGGATCCCTTTTGATCAAATCAAAAGGAAGAACCTGAAGAAGAGGTAATTATTTCACCACCCTCTTTCAAGTTCTCTTATTCTTCCACTTACTCTTTCTTTGTTATTTACATTCTAAAATAATAAATTCAGTATATTATATATAATGTGATATTATTATAAATATTTCCCAATAATATTCATTATTCTATCCATCTTATGAATGATAATATCACCATGCGTGCGTACGTACGACTTACCATCTCCACGTCGTGGTGAAATTTGTTATTCAACACTATGTTAATTGGATGGATATAATGATGAGTAATATGTATATAAATAATGAAAATAAAATGCTAATGTTTCTGTAAAATTAATATACCATCCAATTCCACACCTTTAAGGAAATGATATTGTCGCTCGTGCGTACGTACGGATTACCGTCTCCACGACACGATGAGATTCATTTACACGTTCATCATTCATCGATGATTATAAAAATATATATTACCAAAAAGTATGTAATATATGAAATAATAATTCTAATGGAGATATATATATATATATGTATATATATATATATATATTTATTTACTTACATATATCTTATTCACTTACTTCTGTTCAATACAATATGAAAACAGAAACAACGTTTATACGTACGTACGACCTACCGTCTCCATAAACGGTGTTTTCCATTTTATATATCTATCTATTATAAATATTTATAATCTAAATATATATGATATATGAATCAAGTTTTATATTCTGGAAGTATTTAAATCATGACCTAAATTATACGGTCAATAATAACAAGTTAAAATACATACGATAAAGAAAGCGATTATTACCCGAAATGTTAATTTAACATGAAAATATTATTAAATGGGTAGTATAAAGTCATAAATGAATCATGTATGATATAATAAATATTAATATGGTCCTTGTATAATCTAATAACATACAATGGTCATTATACAAGAGGTTAAACGTACCCTCGACCAAAGTAAAGTTCAATGTAAGGGGTTTCGTATCTCACTTTTAATTCTGTGAGATTTCCAATGTTCACCACTTATTTATTGAATGTGGTGTATTTTGTACTAACATTTGATATATATTATCATTATTATCTTTATATTCATGATATTATATGATTCATTTGGTGGTTATTGACTATTGTTCATAGGACTCGATTGATTACAACGAGGTAATGGTTATTTACTCAATCTCATTATTATTCGAGATTGTTTATGTGTAAGAATTTACTGGGACATATTTATCATTGATACCCATATTTCATAAATTTTTTTTCAAAGGTAATATTTTAAGGTTTTATGGGAGGGTATATTGAACTATATCATCATCTTAAATGTTTTAAATATGTATCTTTCTAAACCCTTTTAATTAACATCCATGTTTTCAAAATGATTTTAAGGATTTATTTATATGGACATGAATGTTTTGAAATGATAATTCTTTTAAAAAGTTTAAAAGTATTATGGGACACTTTTATTCAAAAAACCCTTTTAAATGAAAACCTTTATAAATTGTGAGAATTTTAAACGATTTCATGAAAAGGGGTATTTATTTCAAATCATTTTACTGATCATTTTCATCTATGTCAACATCATTTAATGGATTTTAAACTTGTTTGAAGTTGATTTATTATGATAAAAATATTCCATATTGTATTGAATGTTTTGTGATATGTCTGACTGTGGATGTGTTATTTTTTTACCATTAATTGTTTATGGATAAAGTATTGACATTTTGTATTCTAGTTTTAATAAGAATGTTTATGTTATATTTCAACCCTTTATTATGATGAATGTATTGGACTAGTATGTTTCGGGTTGGGGACTGGTAAAAGTAATCCCTCCGGTTAGGGTCCGGTTACAGCAGACCCTCTGGGTTGGAGTCCGGTTACAGAGGCTCTCCAGTTTGGAGTCCGGTTACAGAGGCTCTCCGGGTTGGAGTCCTGTTACAGAGGCTATTCAGGTTGGGGTCTAGTTACAGTTATCCCCTAGTTCCTAGCACGAGGCCTTGACATAGAAATTAAAGTCTGGTACTATACATTCCCTCATTATGAAAATAATATTGATGGTTCATGTGGTAATTAGACTAGTAGAATACCCATGATTATGTTTTATTATGAAATTATTTACTCAGCTCATATTCCTGAGATAAAAGTATTCATGTTTATTATTGGTAAAGGAATGTGGTTTCAATTATTCACCATGTTTAATATTTTTTTATCTTCCATTTTATTGCTTACCCTTACTGAGCATTTGAGCTCACCCCTTTCTATGTTTTATTTTTCCCAGGATTCTAATAAGTGTATTGTGATTGATATAAAGGGTTAAGCTAAGGGAATAATGGCATTCATAAAGGATTATTTATGTTGTGTTGTATGTTATAAAGTGTAATATAACATTCATGTTTGTAATCTATTTTCCAAGACTGCTAAACCGATCAGTCCTTCGAGACTTGATTCCTTGTAATCATTCCAGTGTATTAAAATAATGCACAGACTCTGGGTAACTGGGGTTGGGGCATTACAAATGGTGTCCATTCGAAGTCAAAGGGGACTATTCTGATGTGGAAGTGGTCTTGAACTAACTTGGTTTGTAGTAGAACATGTAGAACCGGTAGGAGGGAACTACACCTATATATAGGGGCCAATGTCATTTGTCTTTTTCCATTTCTCACAGCGAAAAGTGCTCCCGATTTCTCGGACTCCTTCACTCTCATGTATCATACTTCTTGTGAAAACCATGTTCGCAAACTACTCTGTATGTTCTGAGAACCGATTTCCTTACCATATCCCATCCGTGTACCACATTTTGGTTTTCGAGAATGGTACTATGGAAATTTAAAACATAAAATCCAGATCCCGCATAGAAGAACTCTACGTGGCTGCCTTGTTTGCGCACCAAACTTGGATTGGAGAACCAAACCTCAAAAACTATTAATATTGACTTAAATTTTAATCCACATCTTCTAAATGAAAACTTAATCGAGGTCGATGTTAGTGGTTTCTACATTCTGCGGACCGTTCTGTTTGCCGACCAATGGTTCACAGACCTGCGCCTCATGGTCATTCCACATACTATGGTTGTATGTAGTGAATTGCATCTACGTACCATAGTTGTAGGTGGAGTATCTTCCCCATGTCATGCTGTATGTAGAATGATCTTTCCACGTACCATTTCTAGGAACAGTATGTAGAGCCTTTTGCAGACATGGTTTATGGTTTTTAGCAATTTTTTTTTTGTTTTTTTGTTTTTTATTAATTTTTTATATCCTTTTCCCAAAATTTTTTATCAGACTAAATTCTAATTGGATTATTTATCTTCCTATAAAGGATATAATAGATGATTCACATGATGCTGATAACGTCACTGCTTCTTCTAAGGATACTATCACTACCCCTCTTTCTGTTGCTGATGAAAGATCGAGGGATATGTTGGCTTTGGTTGATGACAAGACTCTGGTCACCCCATTTCACCAATCCATTACGAATCTTCTCACAGTGGGTCAACATGATTACTCGGTCTCAAACATGCTTCCTTCTTACGAGTTTGGACTTTTGTTCGACACAGTGATCCGGATGCCAAACCTGACCAATCAGCCCTCTATATGGATAATTAATACTTCTATTCTGAAGGATTTGATTCCTTCCAAGGGTAGGTACCTTCAGAGAGAGACCACTTCCGATCCCTTGCTGCATTATGCACCTCAAACCTTATAAGGGGTGCAATGGAAACTAGATCAGACAACCAACTGTTATCAGAGTATCACGAGGAAGGCGACAACGAATGAGCGACACGATTGGTCATCTCGACGGGACCTTCACCACATAGGCTTGTTTGGTTTGGACGGGGGGGTGACTCTTTTGGGTTCACCAGATTTATGAAGAATTCTAAGCCAAGCCAGAGCTTGTGGGACTATAAGAGGCCGCATGGGTTTCTCAGACATACACCCATCGTTCTACTACCCTTATCTCAAAACTTTTAAGCAGGTTGAGTCTAGATACCAACACTTTCCATTTGACCCATGGGGAGGTAGGAATCATCCTTTGGGACATCCAGTTGATTTCAGGAGTCCCTATCATTGGGGAAATTTACAAATAATTTCTCCCCCTCCACTATTTGGGATAATGAGGAGAGACCCCCCCCCTTTGGCCAAGAAACTCATCATCCAAGCGAAGACACTTTTGAAGGAAAGTGATCCCTATATGAAGAAGGACATTCCATTTGATGATTGTTTTGGTGATTTTGCTAAGCATACTGGTCTCGAGCCCGATCTAAAGAGACGTAGGGCTTGTCCTACCAAAGCCACCCATAGGCGAGAAAGTACTTACTAGCCCACCTTAGAAGAGGGGGATTTTCAGAAATGGGGATAGGGTATCATCCCTGACATCGAACGGTTTTTTTGAATGTAGGCTTTCTTGGACATGTTTCTGAGTGGGTGGATTCTACCAATGCGAGAATATGCTGGTGTAAGATCCTTGAACTTTATCATGGACGCTGAGTTGGCTATCGGCAAATGCATCAATTTGGCTATCCCCGTGTTGGCCAAGATATATGGCCTACTGGGCCGAATCAGCGAAGGGGGGTCATCCTGCCGGATGGTTGGCTCATTTCAAATTATTTAGGGATATATGGGATCCCACATAGGGGGTTACTCCTTCATAAATTTCTTACCGATCCCGCATTCAACCCTTCAACCATACCTTCAGAGCACTAGCAGTTTCATGCCAATGGCTTGGGCCTCATAGGATAAGTGGGAGGAGTAGACCGAAAAGAATGAGAAAGACTTAATGGATTGCCTCAATTTTTATGAACATTTTTCTTACCACCCTTATGATTCACCCACTGGTACCATTATGAACAACACATCAGAAGACTTTTTCAATTTAGGTTACTTCTTTTCTTTACAAGATGGCATTTTGGTTGCTTGTATTAGAGGGGAACTCATCTGCAAGGGCTATGCACCCTTTAGGTTTAGTCGACAATTCAATTAAATTTAGAAGTTATTCCCTCCTTCTCTTAATAGTTCTCTCTAGGAGAAACATCTTATGATATATCACTAATTATGGCTAATGTTCACCTAGGAGGACACCTAGAGCCTGGCTAGACTTCTGGATTCTACATATTCTATTCCTTTCCTTACCAAGAATTATGCTGAGGCATGGGTTAAGTCATATCCTGATGGCCAATTGGCCGACTTGGTTCCCATTTTTGGCAACTTATAGGCAATAGAAGGTGAAGGAAAAGGGGAAGAAAAAGTAATTTTATGAACACACTCAACCTGTAAAAGTTCTTCGAAGGTCCCTTCACTCCCTCCCTGGGAAAGTTGTGAAAGATGGGGTTACGACCTCATGGGAAGCTGAACAAGATTCTGGAGCTGCTGCTAGGAGTCCATCCTCCATTGCTTCCAAGGCCAATTTTCTAGTGGCTTGGAGGAAATGGGACCTTTTAAAAGGTCATAAATCTTCCCATGGCTGGTCCTCTTGTGATTTATGTCAACTTTTCCAGACTAGGGAAGTTTCCCTTAATGATATTGGTTTCATGTTAGCACCGACTGATGTTTATTTAGATGAGGATCCAAATGAGGTAGGTTACTACCTTAAGGACCTTGAGACCCTTATCCACTCCCAAAGTGGATTTTTCAGGTGATTTTATTAGGTACTTGAAATGATGTGACCCGAAACCATCGATAAGGATGACAATGTTGTTGGATTTCCTACTATGGCCGCCATGAAAAAGGTTTCTTATTTGCCCCCATCCTCTCATAAATTCTCCTCTTCTCAAGGTCCTGAGCTAAAATGGACAAATAGGAAACATTTATGGTTGTTGAAGCCTACCCTGCTTCCTCATGTTAACCCTCCATGATTGGCCATCCCAATTACGGTCGCACTTCCAGAAGCTTGGAAAGTTTGGGATGAACTAAGGGCGAGCACTACAAATGATGATATATGGAGACTTCTTTAGAGGGAATGCTTAGATATTCTAGGTTTTGGGGTAGCCATCGCTCCTACCTATATTTCAGTCGATGAAGAGCCTAATGAGGTGGCTGCTTACCTGACTGAAATGGATAAGTGCCTTCATGCTCCTGCAGACAAACATTACTGGTCAGACCACATGGCATTGATGGCAGTATTCCCACAGCTGATGAGAGAGGTCTTATATGTAGCCTTTGGCCTTAAATTCATTTATTGAAAATATTTTTAAATCTTCTCCCCTTTACTTATTATTTTTTAGGGGCCTATTAGAACTCAGGAGATGGATTTTTTCCTGACTTATTCTTCCAGAGGTACTGTAGCTGGGGAGTACACCCCTTTACCAATAGGGGGTACTGCTGAAGGATCTCTTGGAGCCCAAGAGCATATAGAGGTGGTGATTTTAGACCCTTCTAGGGAATTTCCTCCTCTAGCTCCTCTTGGTGATCTTATTCATGAGCCATCTCTCCAACAGTCAAAGAAACATAAGCAAGCTTCCCAGCTATCGAAGCATATTTGAAGGGGGGTCACAAGTTAGTGTCTGCTCAACTGGTGATTGAACCAAATATCCTTATCTTGTTGACTCACTGGTAAATATATGTGCTTTGAACCAGGGCCCATTGGTGATCAAACAATGACCGCTCAAGCATCTATAGCCCCTATCCCTTTCAGGGTAGAGGAAGGACCTCCATCTGTTATAGATGATCAGAATAGGGAAGTAGGGCCTTTTGAAAAGACCAGGGGTTATGTTGACCCCTCGGATGTGCCTACCCCTGTTCAAACAATTTTCACCCAATAGTGGAAGGTCATACAGAAGTATAGGGTTCATTTGATCATGATTAACCAATTCTCAAAGATAGGGACAAGGTGGTCTTTGTTGCGGGGGATGAGTCCAGTGACGGGCACTGAGTTTTTCCGGATTTTGGAGGGGCTTCGAATACCGTTGAGCCAATAAACCTCGACCAAGTGGATTTTGTCCCTACAGAGGGAATTGATTCAAAAGACAATACTATGCCTTCTTATGGTGGCTCAAGGGAAGTCACGACTGGGGAGGCTGATGTTACGTCCCCTAAAAATCTAGAGCGAGCTATCGTTCCATTTTTTCTAGTTCTAAGAGGCATTATGTTTTCTTCCCCCAATATCCTGAGACCAATATCTTTATCTGAAATGACCATACCCACAAGACTTATACTGACCAATGACCTTTTAAGGGTCGTCTTGAGGACTACTGTTCTGACTTGTCATGGTTCTGAGTCCTCAGCACTCTCTCATATACATGGAGCACGACTGATGATTGAAGATGTAGCACCAACTGTTTTGGACAATGATACTGCTTTAGGGGGTGGGAGGTATTTTCATCTCCTCTACATACTGGGAATCAAAATCTTTGGCAACAAAGGACATCCCTACCTTTCCATCTATTATGATTAACAGAGACGAGGCTGTTGTAGGGTCAATCCATGATTTAGCTACCAAAACAGGTCCCTCTCTGGTAATGTTTATTCCCAACTACATTTCATCGTTAGGGAGTGATTCTGAGACTGACTGAGAAAGCCTAGCTGAATTTTATCCTACTCGGAAAAAAGTGTGGAGGAACATCTGGGTATTAATCTATCAGACTCCATTAGAAGAGATTCTAGCAAAATTTCCATGGTTACACCACTAATTTATAGTCTTGGGTTTCAATAGATTTAACTATCATGGCATTTATGATATAATAAGGCAAGTGGTTACTACTTGGGAAGTAATGGGTGAACTTGAGTCTCGACTCTATGTGGAAAAGTTGATGACTTATCTTGCACATATACAAAAAATCCTTATTGATGAAGCTGCCACTCATAATAGAACAATTGCGAAGTTACAAAACGGACTCATGAAGAAAGAGTCTCTAATGGAGCAGCTTGACCAAGAAGTGGAGCAACAAAGCCAGAAACTAGAATGACTCAAACAGGAGTGGGCTCGGGCCACAACTTTCGTTGAGGAAGGGCGATGGAAAATGCAAGAGGGATAGAGAACCGACCTCCAAGCCATAAGAGAAGCGTAGGTTCTTCAAGTGAGTTCATAAGATGATACTGCAAACTCATTGAAGCTTTTCCAAGCCACTAAAGAATCTCACCAATCATTGATGCAGCTTTGCGACTCTGATGAATGTCTCATGTAAAGGCATTATCTTGTTCTCAAGGAGAGGCTCGAGGTTGTGGACGCCCACCATATATTTCATGGAATATGATGGAACTGATTTACCTCTAAATTCCATCCCTTTTTTTTCCTGTCAACATCATTTCAATCATGTGTTAATTTTGAACCATGACTTGAAATCAGTAAACTGAGATAACCGAATCGAGCTCTAATTTTTACTTGATCTAAGGGACTTAGTGAGTGTAGTTCGACTATTTCTAAGGTTTAATGGAATACCTCATGAACATTTATGTATTTTTCATTATTACCCTAATTTTTTTCCTAAGACTACTTGACACGGGCTTAGCGGGCATAACATGGATTTTTATTAGGCCATCCTTTGTGGGTTTCCTACTTAACAAGATTTGCACCTTTTCTGATGGTTCAATGTGTTTTTTAGCAAACCGATACTCGACTTTTACCCATAGGTGCATTTGGTGGATTTTACCTTTGGTGAGTATAACATATTTTTTTTCTGGAAGTTCACAGTCCTACCAATAAAACTTAATACCGATGTTTTAGGTCAAACATATTTGACCAAACTTAACAAGGTAGGGCCCCGACTCAAGACCATTGATCAGGAATGTTATAGTATCCTTCATACATGGGTTAGGGATTTTTCTTGACCCTGTATTTGTGGATTCTGGACATTCATGAGGCTCAGGAGCTGCTTTAGGCGTACAAAGGTAGGAAAGGAGTCTCCTAGATATGAATTTTCCTTCAATTTATGACCGTTTTGGTGGGTGACATATGCATAGCCACTAGGGTATGATATGTATAGTCAATCAAAGGTGTCCCCAAGACACTAGCCCTCCGCCTCTGATGTCATGGTGGGATTTGAAATTTTTTGGATTTATCTTGATGTTGGGAGCCACAATAGGTGGTTGGATTGAGTAGTGTTGTCTGAGAACATTAGGAACATTCATATCAGCCTTGAGTGGAAATTTTTTCCCACACATTTCTTACATGCATGAGGGAGAGCTGGTGAATGGTCAGTTCAACTAAGAGTCCCCCATTTTATTTTTTATGTTAGAGGATCTTGGAAAGAAGGAGGGACATAAGCCGTAATCCATGAGTTTTCCAAATTGGGGGGGGGTGTGACAAGATGTGAACGTCATTTGAGTGTATGGAGGATGGAAAGGACTCTCTTGGGGATGAATTTTCCTTTGATTGATGGTCGTTTTTGTGGGAGAAATATTTAGAACCACCGGGGCATGATGTGCATAGTCAATCAAAGGTTTCCCCAAGACACTAGCCTTCCACCTCCGATGGCCTGGTGGGATTTGCAACATTTTGGATTTATCTTTATGTTGAGATCCACAATAGGTGGCTGGATTTATTAGTGTTATCTGAGAACATTAGAAACATTCATATCGAACTTGAGTGGGCAATTGTTCCCACACATTTCTTACTTGTGTAAGGGAGAGCTGGTGAATGTTCAGTCCTACTAGTATTCCCCCCTTTTATTTTTATGTTAGAGGCTCTTGGAAAGAAGGAGGTACATATGCTGTCATCCAGAAGTTTTCCAAATATGGGGGGTGTGACAAGACGTGAACATCATTTGAGCGTACGAAGGATGGAAAGGACTCTACTGGGGACGAATTTTCCTTTTATTGATGAATATTTTTGTGGATGACATATGCAGAGCCATCAGGGCATGATGCACATAGTTAAGCAAAGGTGTCTATAGGAAACTGTCCTTCCACCTCCGATGGACTTAGAGGATTATGGATATTGGGAACTTTATGAATACGGTGTGTGACCTTCAACCAAGGGTGACTCTAATAAAAAAAGGAGGATTTTTAGCTGAAATTATTTGGGGAGACTCAGAAATGAGTAGGGGCACTCTTCCTTTGCATACAGATCAACTTTGCACATGTGGATGTGATATCTTTTAGAAACCTCAAAAGAGACCAGAGATGAACCGAACCCATATGTTCTGATATATCTAGGATGTGTGAAAGGAGGAAAATGTAAACCATTACTTTAAGGTCCCTTGAATTAGGAGGGATGGAATGAGGCTTGGAATCCATTGGGCATACTGAGATAGGATAGAAATATCATGGGGAAGAATTTTCCTTTGATTGATGACCATTTTTGTGGGTGAAGTATACAAAGCCACCAGGGCATGATATGCATAGTCAATCAAAGGTGTACGTAGGACACTGAGCTTCTATCCTAGATGGCCTTAGAGGGTCATGTGGATTCAAGATATCTCAAAGCACAGAGTTTGGAATATGTAAAGAGCATATCTGGACATATTGGGGACATTTGGGCCGTGATTTAATCATGGAATGGTGTCCCTTACGTAGATCCGACCCGTACAAAGGGTGAAATATTCATTCTATCTTTGGGATACCCGGTTGTTTAACATCATATGGCCAGGACACAGTGTTCCTCTCAGGGGAGGGAACCGTGACATTCTTTTTAGGGTCATATTTCTAGGACCAAATTCCTTGTCCATTTTTCCATAATATCATGGTGAATTCCTTTCTAAGACCCCTAAGATCATGTGATCTATGCTCGGTGTGAGAAACAAGGGATCATAAGGGTTCAATGTTACTTTCTAAGAATAGTGAATTCAACATTAGGGGGAATTTTTAGGATAAATCCATTGCCTTGCAGTTTAACATCATGCAGTGAGGATGATTTTGGCCTTGCAGTTTAAAGTCGTGCGGTGAGAACGATCTTGGCCTTGTCGTTTAACATCATGTAGTGAGGATGATTTTGGACTTGCAGTTTAATGTCGTGCAGTGAGGATGATTTTGGCCGTGCAGTTTAAGGTCATGTGGTTAGGATGATTTTGGCCTTGCAGTTTAATGTCGTGCAGTGATGAAGATTTTGGACTTGCATTTTAACATCGTACGGTGAGGAAAATTATGGCCTTGTAGTTTAACATCGTGTGGTGAGGATGATTTTGGCCTTGTAGTTTAACGTTGTGTGGTGAATATGATTTTGGACTTGTAGTTTAACATCGCACGGTGAGGATGATTTTGGACTTGCATTTTAATATCGTGAAGTACAAATGATTTTGTCCTTGTAGAGGTCTTCAAAAGTTTCAGGTTAATCACAGTCAGGGTGTTCCGTTGTTCTTTAGACATGAGTGATGATATAAGGTGTAAACCATAGTCCTGGGGGTGACTTGAATCAGGAGGGATGGCATGAGGCTTGGAAGCCAGTGGGCGTACTGAGGTAGGAGAGGACTCTCCTGGGGATGAATTTTCCTTTGATTTAAGACAGTTTTTGTGTGTGATATATGTAGATCAACTGGGGCATGATGTGCATAGTCAATCAAAGGTGTCCTCAGGACACTGTACTTCCATCCCAGATGGCCTTAGATGATTATGAGGATCCAAGTTTTCCCGAGGTATGGAGTGTGACAAATGAGAAATGTATGCCTAGGAATGTGAGAATACCTAGAACATGATCAACTGTGACCTTCTTGGAGCTTCCACTTAGATCCGACCCACACTGGGATAGGATGTCGAATCCGAGCGTCACTATGTATCCTATGAGGGAAGGAATCCGGCCACACGTAGTTCTGGGTGTTCCCTAAAAACTTTTGTTCAATGTGTTAGGGACACTTGATGGAATTTTGGTTTTAATAGATATGGGTTCCAGGGCTACCATACTCCCCTATGATTTATTTGCATAAGAGAATCCCTACCACTGATCCTAAGCTCACATGAGTTATACTCGATGTGAGAAACAAGGAGTGGTTACTGAGTATCCTTCAAAAGTGTAAGGAGACAGAGAATATGATGGGGGCATTTTCATTCTATCTATCATGACTGTCAGGTCTTCCATTGAAAAGCACAACCGATTGTCGCCTATTGACCGGTCAATGTTTCGATGCTCTGCTAATGTGTATGGCAGCACTCGGGTCGAATCCTAGAAGATGATACTTTTTTATAGTCAGTTGTTTTTAGTTAATTGTATTCTGATTGGGGGGTTTGTTTGCAGAGATTATGAAATAATTTATGGATGATTTTTTTATTTAAAAAATTAATAAAGATTGGGGTGAGTTCATTATTGGGGATTTAAGCTTATGATATCCTTGATCTTTTCTTTATATTTCATTAAATTAATACCCACTTTACAAGATGATTTTGATTATAATTCCCAAGTGTTAAAGCTTTAATCCAAGCCGTAACTTAACTTAGGGTTCTAATAATTGCCATTACTTGTTTATGGTAGTGTATTTGTGGTTCCAATAATCCATGTAATCCACATATTAAACAAAACATGTCATTAATCCATGACATATAAAGTTCAACATACACAATATTAACTCAAATAATACTCATCGATCAAAGGCTCTCAATCACTTAATATCCTCAAATTATAACTCACACCTATGGTAGATTTACTCATCAATTTAAATAATTAGTAATCTGGTTATAATTATTATGATGATACATTAAGAATATGAGAAAAAGAAAGGGATAAAAAAAGAGTGGTGCGTCGAACACACACACAAACGATGAAGGGAATTAAAAACGAACTTTAGATTGAATGAGAAAGCAAAAGAAGGGAAGGGGATTAAAATGTATTTAAACTATTTTAAGAACAATAATATTAAACTACATAATTTGGATGAGAATAAGAGATATTTAATAAGAAACTTTCATTAAAATATAATTACAAAAGAAAGACTTACAAGATTACAACAAAGAAGAAGACAAAAGTAAATGAAAATAATGAGAGGAGGAAAGGTCTCTCAAGTGATAACTTGAGTATGGAAGGTCCTACAAAGCCTTTGGAAATTCTTTGGTCATGCCAATATATGCTTCTCTCTTCTTAAATGACGACCCCTTTGAAGGAGAGGAGGGGGATGTATTTATAGCCCAATGTTGTGGTCTGTTTTCATTCCAAAATATCCCCTCCACTTGCATCACCAATTTGATAAATTAGACAGCTGAATTGAGAGATATGATATACTTACGAGTTGTATATAAATATCTCCTCTATCTACTCTGAAAATTTTCAGTCCATTGGACTTAAGGATCCAAAGTTATGGCAATTTAATTAAAAAAAATTAATCTTTCCATTTCAATCCAAACTTTTTGAAGTCCAAAATGTGAATGGGTTTTTAATAGGAATATGCCTTCAAATACAAATTATTTATTGAAAAAAATATTCCAACTATATCTCCTCTTGCACACTTCAAAACCGTATCTTGATTGGATTATTTCATCATGAGATATGTCATGAATAGTGTCCGGATTTTAATTCCCGACCAAAATGGTGGGCTGGACTTCAAAGCATTAGTTGGGACCCTTGTTCTTGGAGTTGGGCCCTAAAATTTTATCCATTACTCCTTGAATTGTTATCATAATTTTGGAGGAGAATTAATGAATTTTCAATTCTGGATTGAGCCCAGAAATTTAATCTTCATGGATGGTATAGTTTTCTCACAGATTCTATGGGCCTTCTTGTGTGGTCCATATGAGCCTTAAAATGGAAGAATTGACCCATGATGCATTCTAATGAAATGTTTTATATTGAACTATAAATCCTAAAAAACAAGAACCACACAATTTGGATCATTAGGGGGAGAGTTATAAATAAAATAGTAAACTGAATCAATTGGACTACTTCTAAAAATGATAAAAAAATTTACTTCGTATTAAAACATTAATATTTTACACAAATTATGAAAATTTCAGATAAAATCAGTAAAGGGAGTATATAATAAGTCATGAAAATATTAATATAATCAAATCCCCCACACTTAGTCTTGTTCATGTCCTCATGTGAAACAAATATAAAAACATGAAAAAATCATTTTCACTCACCAACAAATATTAAAATTTTGTTTTCTCCGACCAGGGGAGGTTTAGACAATTTCACTCATACATTTTTAATTCCACCACAAGTTATTACAAAAACAATGTTACAAAAACAATTCATTTTTTTCCTGCTCAAATTTAGATATGGAAAATGGTGGCACACAAAACTCACAACTCTCAAGATGATAAAATTCATTTTGGGAGGTTCACTCTTTCACCAAAAAAAAGTGAAAATCTTAGAGTTTGAAAGAAATATTAGCTTCCAATCCCTATCCAAAGTGAACAAGAATCAAGAGGTATTTTTAATGGGTTTTTCTGTGGCTATGGGACGGTAGGAATATAATGTCCAAGAGAGAGAAGAAGAGGGGTAAAACACCAACATGGAAAAAGCAATGCACATTTTTTTTGAAATGAGACAAGAAAGGAAATAGAAACATATATTTACAAGGGAATGAAAATGTGAAATAAGATACAAAATTGGAAGTAAATATGAAGGGAATTATAAGGTGTAATATTTACAAAACACAAAACTTCTCCCAATGACATAATAATATAATGCAAGTGTTCTTTTTTTTTCTTTTTTTCTTTTTCTATTTTTTTGAAATTTGAACTTGGAAAAGATCTACACTCATATCCCAACCCATGATTTATCTCCTCATGAAACTAATTTTAATTGTTATAATAACATCAAAGGTTGAGGAAGGGTGATTTTTGACCTACCCAAGAAACAACCCAATTTCATTTTTTGATTTTTTTTGATTTTTTAATTAATTTTTTTGAACACTTGTCATTAAAATTTGAACAATATGTCATAAGAATATATATATTCCCAAAACCCACTAAAGGAAAAACTCTCCTCTACACTGAAATGGATGCTTTCCCTCAAGCATATGATAACATGGTGAAATCAAAAAAGGGTACCCAAAATGAAATCCATTCCCCCCACAATTAAATTTCAAAAAATTATGCAATGAAAATCCATGTTGATATTGGGTGGGAAAAGGTATTGGGCTTGTAATGTGGCTATCAAAGAAAAGGTTTTCATAGGCTCTAAGGGGATTTCAAAAGGAGGATTATTGTAAGGTAAATGGGAGGCTATTTGGATATTATGATTCTCATGTGGTTCAGAAAATGCCTCTATCATATTAATGCACACTAAAGTAGGAAATTCAGATCGAAGGTACCCAAACTCAAGATTCACAAATGGGGGTAAAAAAACACTCATTTTGAAAAGATGGCTATAGGTGTCCTTAGATTGAAATATAATTTTGTTCCTCACAGTTTGGGAAAATCATTTTACAAATCAAAAATTGAGCATTCAAAACTGGTTGGTTTTGACATAATATTCTTTATCCAAATTTATGAATAAACAACAATTTTTTTGAGATGAAACCATGTCTTTTGACTCCCAAAAATGGTTGGAAAAAATTTGAAAATTGGATGGTGAGTAAGTATGAATCTTGTTTGTTCATTTTTTTTATTTTTTTTAGGTTTTTTTGTGTTTTTAAATTACACACCCACACAAAAGAGAAAGAGTAAATAAAAATGTGATGAGTAAAGTGGTAAAAAAACAAAATAAGAATGAGGGAGGAAGAAGAATAAAGAGAGAGAGATAGATATAGAAGAGGAGTTAAAGGGAAATAGGTTCCCCTGGTTTGGATTGGTGGGTTTCCATCTCTATTTTGTGGTGGGTTAGTAAATGTTTATATGCCTCATGTGGGATGTTACCTGAAAAAGAAAAAACACTATTCATCTAATGAAAAACTAAAAAGAAATTAAAATTTCATAAAAGTAAAAGAAAACATGAGTTGACTCCCAAGAAGCACTGCATTTATTTGTTTATAGCTGGATAGTTGTAGTGGACTACCCAAAGTCTGACGGTGGCCATCGTATTTTCTCAACTCTAATGTGATTATAGAAAAACCTCTTCTCTAGGTTGCCTGATTGTTCATTGGATAATTTCTTTCCTTCCTTGATGTTTCGATTGCATTCCAATGGGGTTGGAAAGAGAATAGGACTATCCTCCCTTTGGTCTTCAATGTGAGGAATGATTTTATCCAAAAAGTGATGGTTTTCTATGATTGGAAATTCAAGAAGATGTCTCAATTATGATGGTTCATTTATGTAAGGTTCAGATAACATGAAACCAGAGTATGAAATCCCAATTGTTTTTGACTCATTTATTTCATCACTTACCGATGTAGAGTAATGAGTATCATTGGAGTCATAAGACTGAATAAAATTTTCAATATCCTTTATTTTAATGTTGTTCGCCAAAGAATGGTCAATTTCAACCTCACCAGTGATCATTTTATTAATTAGGGAAAAAATCACACAACCTTCACTCTCATTGGGACAAGACAAACACATTTGTTTAGGGTTAACCTCACATATAAGACAATTTTCAAAATCATAGATAGTAAATGATGAATGTTGGATAAACTGATATGAATCAACAAATGAGCATTATAGTTCATTTTCCTCATTATCATCCAAGATGGAGAAATGGAGGTCAGAGGAAATATGAGATTCCAAATAGTTTTCAAGATCCTTTAGATAAATGGAGTTATCATTTGTAATATCAACATCAAATTCTCCAATTATGACTTGGTTAATGAGGATGCAATATTCAAAAACTCCTCTATCAGTAGAACAAGAAGAACATGATGGATTGGGATTCAACACACTATCAGAGGGAGTTTCAGAAGAATGGATAGAGAATGCAGATTCATTCTCTGATGGGTATCGCATGGATTGAAAAATATTGAACTTGACCAGTTGGTCACCAAATTCCATGGATGAGATGCCAACATGGACATCAATTTTGGTTTTAGATGTCATGAAGAAAGGTCTTCCTAAAATCATAGGAGATTGGAAAGAATTTGTCTCACATTCCATGTCAAGGACATAGAAGTCAGCTGGGAAGATAAGATCATTGACATGAACAAGTACATCCTCAATTATTCCCTTAGGACTAGCAGTGCTTCGATTGGCTAACTAAATGACAACACCCGTTGGATGTAAGGGACCGAGACCAAGGTTAGAGAAGATGGATTTGGGCATGACATTAATTGAGGCTCCTAGGCCTATGAGTGCATCATCGAAGTTGAGACTTCCAATTTGGCATGGAACCATAAAGGTCCCTGGATCCTTGCACTTTATGGGAATAGACTGCTGGGTGGAAACATTTTCAAAGGTTTCAAGTTGCCTCTTGTGGGTTCAAAATTCCTTAAGAAACTTTTCATACTTAGGGACTTGTTTTATGGAATCTAAGAGGGGTATGTTGACTTCAACACGTCTAAACATGTCGAGCATTTCAGGATCAGGTTCAAAGGACTTATTTGGATTAGAAATGGCTTGAGGAAAAGGAATTGGGTTCCTAAGTGGAATAGAAGTAGGTGAGGGAATGGTTTCAGATTCCTTTTCATATTTATTTTTATTTTAATTTTCTAGGTCAACATTCAAAGGAGGGTTGGTGGACTCAACATGAGGCATAGCAATTTTCTTTCTCAGTCTAAGTGCAATTGCACTTACATTACCCTTGGGGTTGGGTAATGGTTGAGTTGAAAGATGGGAAGAATTGGATGGTTGCTCCTGACTAAGGTGGGATGCAAGTTGACCAATTTGGGTTTCAATGTTCTTGAGTATGGAACGGGTGAAGGAGGCAAGATCTTATACACCACTTTCCCATTGTTTCTTGGAAGAATAGGCTTGTCCCGGATTAGGATTACCTTGATTTTTGTTCTTGGGAAAGCGATTGTATTGAGTTAGGAATTGGGAAGGCTCACTAGGATAGTGGAATCTTGGAGAATGATTATTCCTTTGAGGTTGAGGAATAAAAGGATAAGGTTGTTGGAAGTTACCAACACCTTGACCATATTGGAATTGGTTTGGGTTTTGATGAGGGAATTTATGGGGATGAGAGATAGAATTACCATACTTCAAGCCTTGGTTATAGGAAGAAGAGAAGGGCTCAGAGTGAGGTTGGTTGAAGTTTCTAATTAACTGACCTGATTGTTGAGGTTTGGTGTTCCTATGAGCATATTCTACATTGAGCTCCATTGGTCCAGATAAATCTGATTGATCCTCTTGAATTTATGGACATGTGTCAGTTGTATGAGATGGAGAGTTTTAGATTCAACAGTTTTTGACAGGTTCAGGAAACATTGATTGTGAAGAAGACGAGGTTGGGGCTTTAGATGCCACAACTAGTTGTTTCACAAGACCTGTAGGTTCACTCATCCACTATGTCATCTTGTTTGTCTCTATAGATTGACTATATTGGGCTTGTTTGACTTGAGCATGTGCTCGAGTATGGAATTGTTGTGTGTTCTCAGCCATGTTTCTTATGAGATCTCTTGCAGCTGTGGTAGTTTTATCAACAAGAGCACCGCCAATTGCAGCATCAATGAAGGTTCTATCGATATCCAATAAACCCTCATAGAAGTATTGGATCAATATTTGTTCATGGATTTGGTGGTGTGGGTAGGTTTCAACAACATTTTTGAACCTCTCTCAGTACTCATGAAGTGATTCATTTTGGAGTTGATAGATACCACTTATTTCCTTTCATATGGAAGTAATTTGAGAAGTAGGAAAGAATTTCTCTAAGAAGAGTCACCTCATGTCATTCCATGTGGTTATGGAACCAGGAGGAAGTAAGTAGAGCCATAACTAAGCAGTATCAGCTAGGGAGAAAGGGAATTCTCAGAGTTTGATTTGTTCCTCAGAATCCCCTTGAGGCTTCATGGTAGAGCACACCACTTGTAACTCTTTAAGGTGAAATGTGGATCCTCACCGGCTAGCCCGTGGAAATGAGGAAGAAGATGAATCAAACCCGATTTGTGTTCAAAGTCAGCCTCTATGTTTGGATATTGAATACCAATAGGTTGGTAATTCATATCAGGGGCAACGAGTTCTTTAAGGGTTTGTTCCTGGATTATCCATATCTAATTCAACTGGCTGGACAAGGACTGGTTCTTGAATGAGTTGATTATCTCTTAAGTTCCTCTTAAGTTGGCGAAGAGTTCACTCAATTTCAGGGTCAAACAAATCTGAGGGATTGTTTGGGAGGCTATAGGGCATTCAAAGAGATTTTTGAAGAATGAGGAAGATGATTTTTTCTTTGTGTTTTTTCCTTTTATGATTTTAATGAGAAGGCGGGTTGTTCTTTGTGTTTTTTTCCAATTTTTTTTTAAATTTTTTTTGTTTTGTTTTGTTTTTTTACAATAACTAGAAACTAACAAATACTTAATTGGACCATCCAAAAAAATGGAGACATTTAAAAATCCCAGCTGATTGTCGCCTATCAACCGGTTAAAGTTACGATGCTCTGTTAATGTGTATAGCAGCACTCGGGTCGAATCCTCGATGATGATACTTTTTTAAAGTCGGTTGTTTTTAGTTAATTGTATTCTGATTGCGGGGTTTTTTTGCAGAGATTATGAAATAATTTATGTATGATGTTTGATTTAAAAAATTTATAAATATTGGGGTGAGTTCATTATTGGGGATTTAAGCTTATGATATCCTTGATCTTTTCTTTATATTTCATTAAATTAATACCCACTTCACAAGATGATTTTGATCGTAATTCCCAAGTGTTAAAGCTTTAATCCAAGCCGTAACTTAACATAGGGTTCTAATAATTACCATTACTTGTTTATGGTTTTGTATTTTTGGTTCCAATAATCCATGGAATCCACATATTAAACAAAAAATGTCATTAATCCATGACATATAAAGTTCAACATACACAATTTTAACTCAAAGAATACTCATTGAGAAAAGGATCTCAATCACTTAATATCCTAAAATTATAACTCACCCAAATGGTAGATTTATTCATCCATTTAAATGATTAGTAATATAGTTATAATTATTATGATGATAAATTAAGAATATGAGAAAAATAAATGGATAAGAAAAGAGTGGTGCATCGAACACACACACAAACGATGAAGGGAATTAAAAACAAACTTTAGATTGAATGAGAAAGCAAAACAAGGGAAGGGGATTAAACTGTATTTAAACTATTTTAAGAAAAATAATATTAAACTACATAATGTGGATGATAATAAGATATATTGAATAATAAACTTTCATTAAAATAGAATTACAAAATAAAGACTTACAAGATTACAACAAAGAATAACACAAAAGTAAATGAAAACAATGAGAGGAGGAAAGATCTATCAAGTAAAAACTTGAGTATGGAAGGTCCTATAAAGACTTTGTCAAGTCTTTGGTCATGCCAATATGTGCTATTATCTTTTTAAATTCCAACCCCTTTGAAGGAGAGGAGGGGGATGTATTTATAGCCCAATGTTGTGGTCTGTTTTCATTCCAAAACTGCCCCTACACTTGCATAATCAATTTAGTAAATTAGACAGCCGAATATCGAGATATGATATTCTTAAAAGTTGTATATAGATATATCCTCTATCTACTCTGAAAATTTGGTGGCCATTGGACTTAATGAGCCAAATTTATGTCTGGTGGATTAAACAAAGTTAATATGTCCATTTCAATCCAAACTTTTTGAAGTCCAAAATGTGAATGGGTTTTTTAATAAGAATATGCCTTCAAATCCGAATTATTTTTTCAAAAAATTCAGCCACCTATATTGCCTATTTCACACTGCAAAACCTTAACTTTATTTGATGATTTAATCATGATATATGTTATGAATAGTGTCCGGATTTATATCCCTTCCAGAATGGTGGGCTGGAATTCAAAGCATTAGTTGGGCCCCTTGTTCTTGGAGTTGGGCCCTAAAATTTTATCAATTACTCCTTGAATTGTTATCCTAATTTTGGAGGAGAATTAATGAATTTTCACTTTTGGATTAATCCCAGTAATTTAATGTTCATGGATGGTCCAGTTTCCTCACAGATTCTGTGGGCCTTATTGTGTGGTCCATATGAGCCTTCAAATGGTAGAATTATCCCATGATAGATTCTAATTAAATGTTTTATATTAAACTAGGAATCCTAAAAAATAATAACCACACAATTTGGATCAGTAGGGGGAGATTTATAAATAAAATAGTAAACTGACTCAATTGGACTACTTCTAAAAATGCTCAAAAATTTTACTTAGTATTAAAACATTAATATTTCACACAAATTATGCAAATTTTATATAAAATCAGTAAAGGGAGTATATAATAAGTAATGAAAATATTAATATCATTATCCATGTTACCCCATAGTTTACCTTCGTAAGAGAATCTCTATCAGCATTTCTAAGCTCACGGGAGTTTCACTCAATGTGAGAAAAAGGAGTGATAAGGGTTTACTTTAAAAATATGGGTAGATAGGGGGAGTGAAGGAGGAACTTTTGTTGTGGGGATGGGCCAGGATCAATGATCAAGGCATCTCTATGTATCCTGTAAGGGCAGGAATCATGCCGCACGTAGTTCTGTGTGAGATCATGTAGTTTATTGTCATGCGATTATGAAATTTTATGGTACGTAGTTTAACATGTTATGGAGAGGACATGTTAATTATAGTTTAACATCATGTTTAAAGGGAGATGACCCATAGTTTAAGTTCTTAGAGTTTGGAGCATGATATGGGAGCATTTTTAACTCATAGTTTAAGGTCTTAGAGTTTGGACCATGATATAGGGGGCATTTTTTTATGCATTGTTACTCATATTTTAAGGTCTTAGAGCTCAGACCTTGGTATGGGATGCATTCCTTATGACTCATAGTTTAGGGTCGTAGAGCTTGGACCTTAATATTGAGAAAATTTTATTTTAATGTTGTGTTACATAGACTAATACTGTACCGTTTAACGTCATGTGGCCAGGACGATGACTCATAGTTTAAGGTCTTAGAGTTTGGAACATGACATCAGAGGAATCCTTTATGATTCATAGTTTAGGGTCGTAGAGATTGGACTTATTAGTAGGGGAGATATAACTCATAGTTTAGGGTAATTGAGTTCGAACCATAACATGGGGGATTTTTCATTACTCATAGTTTAAGGTCTTAGAGTTTGGACAATAACATGGGGGATTTTTCATTACTCATAGTTTAAGGTCCTAGAGTTTGGACCATGCATAGGGGTGACATAACTCATATTTTAGGGTCATTGAGTTCAGACCATAACATAGGGGAATTTTTATGTAAATTATATCTTCAAGAACTTCGAATTTGTGGAAGCCATGATGAGATTTCCGTCCATTGATATCAGGGTGTATGCTCCATTGGAATAGACCCTATGTATGATATATGGTCCTTACCACTTTGGTTCAAGATTTGGGGGCTTCTTCCCTAGTATCATTGGATTTCTGAGGACTAACACCATTTCTCCTTCGAGAAAATATTGAAGGAAAACCATTTTGTTGAAGGCTCGTGCAATCTGTTTTTGGTATATTTCCAAATGGTGCAGAGTGTGAAGCCTTTTTTCGTCTAACTGATCCAATTCATCAAACCATCTATGGGATTTCTCATTCATGGATAGTTGATCTCAAATGGCCACACGAAGTGATGACACATTTATTTTGATAGGTAACACCGCCTCCGCCCTGTATAATAGTGAGTAAAGGGTTTCCTGAGTGGCGGTGCGGGTCATGGTCCAGTAAGGCCACAAAGCATGAAAGAGAATTTTTGGCCATGATTTATTATCCTTGTCGACCATATTTTGAATTATGTTGGAAAAAGTATTGTAGGAATCCTCTATCTTCCCATTGGCCTTCGTGTGGTAGCGGGATGACCGGTTGGCCTTGATTCCATATTCCTGGTACAACTTATCAAGCTCAGTAGAGTAGAAGTTGGTGCTGTTGTCCATCAGTATTGTATGATGGACACCAAATATGGTGATGATGTTGGCCTTCACAAAGCTGATGATGTTTTTCACCCCGACTTCCTTAAGGGATATGGCTTCGGCCTATTTAGAAAAGAATTCGGTTGTTGTGAGGATGAACTTAAATTGTTTGGCTGTAGCAAGAGGATATGGTCCCACAACATCCGTCCCCCAGGTGATGAATGACTAAGAGTACTTAGTCGCATGAATAAACTCCGGGGGCAGTGTATGAAATTAGCATAAACTTGGAAGGAATGTAACTTCTTAGTGAATATGGAACAATCCTATATAATGGTGGTCTAGTAATACCCAAGCCTCCAAATTTGGTAAGAGAGCTTGATTTCTAACTGGTGTGCTCCACAAGCTCCGACGTGAACTTCTTTCATGACGAAAATAGTCTCTTCTCCATCAATGCACCTGAGAAGAACTCCATCAAGGCCTCATTTGTAGAGAACCTTCTCTTGGTTCACCCCATTGTACAAGGTAAAATTGACTGTCTGTCTTTGGACTTTCTTCCTTTTAGCCCTAACTGGTGGGAGTTCCCCATTTCGAAGGTAACTTGTAATGGGTGTCATCCAACCGGTGGTATAACCATAAGGCTCAGGAATGGGGCTAATTTCATTAATTTCCTCTGCATTTCTCTGGATGAAAGGTAAGACCATCCGATGATGAGAAATACTAATGAATATTTCATCCTGATTGGGATCAGCCAAGGCTGTGGCAGCATTTACTAAAGAGTGGGTTGGAGCATTCTGTGACCAGGGGACATGAGTCAACGTTAGTTCTGATGGGAATTCTTCCATCAGTGCTAATACATGGTTCATAATGGGAACCAATACTTCTTTCTTGATAGAATAGTAACTATTGAACTGTTTGATGTCTAGCTCCGAATCACCCTTTATTTTTAGGTGTTTGGCTTACAAATGGAGTGCCAATTCTGGGACCTCAATGAGGTCCTGATACTCTGCTTCATTGTTCGTACATCCTTATAAATGCAGGAAAGAGTAAGGCAAGGTTTCCTTTTCAGGAGATACTAGTACAACTCCCAGCCCCATTTTTTTGAGCTTGGGATCCTCCATCCTTTTCCCTGTCGGGCTTCAGGAAGCACCGTCGAAGTAAATTTCCCACATATGGGGGTTCCCTTTGATGGAAAACAATTCTTCATAGGGAAGATCAACATTTAATGATGTTGTTTCTTCCGAGGGGTGCTCATCCAGGAAGTCTACTAAAGCCTAACATTTTATGGCATTCTAGGGCACGTACCGTATGTCAAACTGTTGCAGGATGACCACCCATCATGATAGGCACCCTTTTAGCATGGTACAATTAAGGTTATACTTGATCGGGTTGCAGCGGGAGACTGGGTGGACCTCATGGTGCTGCAGGTAATGCTTGAGCTTCTAAACTACAAATATTAGAGCTATACAGGTATTTTAAATCTTTGAATACCAATTTTCAACATCAATCATTGTCCAGTTGAGGTAGTAGAGGTTGTTATCACTACCATCATCATTTTTATGCATGATGAAGGAACCTAATGACCGTTCCAGGGTAGTTATGTATAAAATGAGAAGTCTCCCCTCAACTGGCGGCATTATCACTGGAGAGATTAGGAGATATCTTTTGATGCTGTCAAATTCTTCTTGACAATAATTATCCCATTCATATGTAACTGATTTCTTCATGATCTTGGTGAAAGGTAAACATTTACCTGCTAGGTTATCTATGAAGCACCGAATGTAGGCAAGGTTCCCCTGGAGACTTCTCAACTCGGCGAGGTTGTGAGGTGGGGACATGCCAAGAATGGTTTTCATCTTTTCGTGGCCGAATTTGATGCCACGATGGAGTACAACGAAGCTGATGAATTTTCTTGAGGTAACGCCAAAGGTTCATTTTAGGGGGTTCATCTTTAAAATATACTGTGTCAATTTGTTGAAGACAATTTCAAGATTGGCCATTTGGTTTGAACACTGTCGTGACTTAACCACCAGGTCTTCGACATAAAACTGGAAGAATTTTCTTAAAAGGGCTTGAAGATGAAATGCATGGTGCACTGATATGTGTCACTGAAATTATTTAGACCAAAGGACATCACTTTATAACATAACACTCCCTGAGGGGCCCTAAAAGTGGTAGCTTCTTCGTCTCCTCGGGCCATCTGGATTTGATTGTATCCGAATAGTTGTCCATGAAGGAGAGAGATTCGTATCCAACTGTCGCATCGATTAACAATTCTGTGGTTGGGACCAGGAATTCATCTTCTGGGAAATTCCGATTAAAGTCCCTGAAGTCAATATAGATTCTAATATTCCCATTCTTATTTTTTAAAAGGACTATGTTTTCCAGCCAGATCATATATTGGACTTCCCATATGAAGTTGGCTTTGATCAGTTTATCAACTTCAGCCTCTATTTTGGAAGCATGCATTGATGGGTCCTTCTAGCTACTTATTTATAGCCTCAGTGACCTTTTGGAAAGCCCATATGATGGGTGGAGACTTCAGGATCGAGGCATGACATCTTTGTGTAATTCCAGGTGAACACATCTTGATTCTTCTTTAGGAAGGAGGTATATGATTCCTGTTCCTCAACAGGCATGGACACACTAATTAAAGTGGGCTGCGGGTCATTTTTGGTGCCAATATTTTTCTCCTTAAGTTCATCGATGGTGGTAGAAACTCCTTCTTCAAATGTAGGAGGGGAATCATTGAGGCCTTCTTCCTCTTATTCTTCATCATCTTCATCATATTCCCCTTCTTATAGAGAAAGGAATTTTGAGATAAATTCTCCAATATTAGAAGAGAAATCATCTCTTTTCCTTAGTGTGTGAGGCAAGGGTAGTTTGATGTCCTAAGGATGGGTCGAGAGCATCTTTGACAGGGCTTTTCCTAACAAAATGGGAGTCAGCCCGCTATTTTACGTCTTTGGACTTGGTGGTCATAACATAGACCATGTAGACAAATAAGTCTGTATCTGGGCTTGTAATTATGCATTCAATTTGGCTAATGGGTAGTAAGTACTCCTCCCCAAGATGCTCGAAGTGGTCAGTGGGATACATCTCTAATCCATTCGGGGCATTGATCCAATCAATGTCGTCAGCCAAAAGATGTTTTTCTTCTGACTCATAGAACCCTGCGTCGGTGTAATGCAACTCACAGAACTCGAACAAGGATTTATCAGCATGAAACATCCCATTTTTCCCATTAGTGCAATATTTAATCCACTAATGGTATGAGGATAGAATTGTAGCATGCTGATACAGCCATGGCCTCCCTAACAAAACATTGAAGGCCATACTTTTCCACACCACCAGGAACTCAGAATCTAATATGAGATCTCTGAGCCAAGTTTTAAGCTTGATTCATCCCAATGGTTTCTACTCACTTTTTTCATATCCCAATAGAGTTGTAGTGCAGGGTGTCAAGCTATCTTCATCATATCCCAGTCAACGAAGCGTTCTTAGCGGGAGGAGGTTAACTCTAGAGCCGTTATTGATGAAGATCCTCCAAACATCAATTACATTTATCCTTCCAGACACATATAAGGGTTTTATGCACCATTTCATGATAGAGTCTTCATCCCTATCTATGAAGAAGATGATGGCATGAAATTTTTCGGGATTGGTCTCTATTTGGTAGACTTCAGCCGTTGCTATTTCAGCCTCAAACTCCTAGGGACTTAGTAAGGCTTCGATGAGTGCCTCTATAAGATCTGCGCTGGTACTGGAGCCAGCTACTTAAACATTTCACACTTCTTCTCTAAAGGTTGGTGCTTCCCGACTTGGGGTTGATCTTTTACAGACACTTTAGGGGATTGATCTTTGTAAGTAGATGGTTTGGCCTATGTAGCAGGGGCCGATGGTGCTGAAGTCCTTTCCACGTTTGGCCGAACTGGTCTGCCTATATACCTTGGGATGTTTGGTACTTGTTCTTCCCCTGATGGATACTCCAAGATAACTGGGTTTGGATTTATTATAATGGGTGAGAAGAAGCATTCCAGTTCTCATTGTGTCTATCAGAGGGCCCTTCCGCAAGTTTCTACGATGTTAACGGTTTGACTTGTGGCATGGCTGTGAATTTTACTCCTACCATGATCATGCCTTCTGGAAAACCTCCAGCCTCTACGGCCTATTCCTCCATATCTCCTGTTGGGAATGAGGAATTTGGTTTCATGTCCATAGTATTCATCAGAGAAGGGGTCCATCAAGTTAATGACATTAATGGAGCCGAAGTTTAGTTCTTAATTCGATACTGTTCCTGTCTGATAGCCTCCTTCTGATGGTAACATTTTGCGGGGCGATGCCCGTTGAACCATTTGGTAGGGTGGTGCCCATTGAACCATTTGGTGGGGCGGTTCCTTTTGAACCAAGTCTATTGGAATGAAGTCCGAAAGTGTCAACACTGACTTTGGATTTGGTGTCAGCTCATCTGCTTGCACTTTCTTTCTACCCTTCTGGCCTTTAGAGGACCGTGTGACCGAGGAGGATGGATGTGCTGTATTAGGAGATTTTGGGGGAAAAATAGGTTGTTTCAACTATGCCTGGAAGATTCTATGGACTTGGTTGATGGTCTTCCGGGTCATCCAGTTGTCAAATTTTTTCTCCTTGTTGCTGGTGACTATTTCCACTCTTCTTCCTCTCTTGATTCAGAGGTGGAAACATACGCCACTTGTGCTGATGGTGAGAACAACTTAACTTTCCCATAATCCACTATATTTTGCAGGAGATCCTTGAAAACAAAGCATTACTAAATGGTTTGTCCTAGTATCTAGTGATACAGACAATAATTTAGACAGTTGTCGAGACCAACTTCATTGGCTTGTTTGGGCTCTGGAAGCCGAAGCAGATTACAATTCATAATGGCTATGAAATAGCCACATACTTGGTCATCTCAAAAAGAAAAAAATTTATTTCTTCATTCTTTGAACTGATTTATTTTGTCACCTCATTGCTCATCTTGCCGAGGTGGGGCTGGCTATTTGTGTCCAGGGGGTCTTGCACGTTTCAGTGGGGGCCTCACAACTAGGGCTGGTGTCGGTGGTGGCTTAAGCGTGACAAAAGCCGCTTCATCTTTTCCCATTATTTTCCAGGGTTCCAATAGGGCCACTCGAGACTTAAGATTGGTCCTTTTCAAGGAGTTTTATATCCTTTGGGCAATGAAAGAGAAATATCTAAACCCACTGGTGTACTTTACTAGGATGAGAGACATTCACAATTTATCCTGAAGGTTATCGATGCACATGGAAAGAATCTCATCCTAGGGGAGTGGCCGGTTCAGGGAATATGTAAGGCCTTTCCATCTGGAAATGAAGTCTGAGACTCTCTTGTTCTCTCGCTGCTTGCAGTTCATGAGATCATTGACCGTCGTCTTGGACAATGTCAAACTAAACTAGAATAGAAACTGTCACCGAAGGTCCTCCTAGCCTGTGATTTAATTGGCTTGTTGGAAAGTATACCATAAGAAATCCAATCCCTATAGGGTTAATACAAAGCAACTAAGTTTTATGGATTCTTGCTACTCTGGAGTGCCCATCATGGGATCACAGTAAGAGGCATAGTGCATAAAATTCTTTTCTGGGTCCCCCAAGCCATTGAATACTGGGAACATGGGGTTCCTAAAGTTTGGTGGTGGTGGAACATTGCTTACCCACCCAGGGTAGGGTTTGCACTCTGGTTGTATCAAAGCACACCGACCCTCCATGGCTTCTAGTTGGGCTGTTAGCTACTCGAAAGTGTTTAAGATCCCTTGATTCATATCCTATCGGGCTTGAGCTTGAGCTGGTGCAATAGGGTCTAAGATTGGGCGTTCCGACATAACTGGAATTTTGGGGTGGATTCCCAGCTGGGGGAATGATTTGTGGGTTTACCTGGGTATATTCCGACTTCCTTCCCAATGGGGGGAAGTCTTGATGTCCTTCCAGGGCCTGGTTGAATGGCCCTCCGAACATGACTTCATTCCTAGGGATGAGTGCCTGTGGTATGAGAACCTCTTCTAGGAGTACCTGCTAACATTACATAGAGGGAAAACATCCGGTGAGATAACTCCCTTGACCTAGATCGACATTAATTTGCCTAAGCTCTTTCATTTCTTCCTCCTGCTTGGAGAACCTTTCCTCGAGGGTGAGGGATGCACACTCATGGGGAGGAGGAGGCGGGTCATAGGCAACCTTGGATTTATTTTTCTTTTTGTTGGATTTTCCGAGGGGATTTAATGTTGGATTGATTGAGGGGGAACCAATATTTATAACTTCCCTCTAGTTCTGGGTATGCATACCATCAGGCTTGGTGTAGAACGCCTTTAGGAGGGAACCATCTTCCTTTGTGTATTCTCCCCCTGCGTCATTTCCTGTGAGGTCTATGGGTTTTATGTTCACCACATTAACTGAGTCATACCACATTGGGGGTGGTGTACCCAGTTCCGAATTGTAGGAAGGCTTTTTGCTCCCTTTATTGGACTTTATCCTTCCATTTTGCAGTATTATTTGGGATTCTTGACGTAGATTGATTTAAAGGGATCCCTGGTTTGACCTCGTAACATACCTTTGTCTCGGAGGGTGTGAACCATGAGAAGGGGTGGAATAGGTAACTCCTATGTCTATCGTTCTTCCTAGATGGTGGAAGAAAGACTTCCACCGTGTGGGGATTTGAGGTAAAAATGCCCCCATCCCTGCGTGCTGGGGTTGTTCCCATTCTCCTATCGATGCGCTATGGCCTGGATTTTTTGTTCTTACGGGGGAATTTTAATTTAAAAATGACCCCAGCCCTATGGGCTGGGATTGTTCCCGTATCGTGGTAGTAGCCACCGCTATTTCCACCCTTTCAATTTTATGTACTCTCATGCGGGTGTAAGTCGAGTGTGGCATTGGGCCTGCACAAAGTCAATGGTCTTTTGAAGACATGATCACTACTATCTGGTTGGATTACCTTAGGTGGGATACTTTCTGGGTGTTTCTAGTCTCCCGACTTAGAAGTTTTTCGATGGTTTGATCTCTTCGGACCTGATGCTTTTGAGACTTACTCCGGGCCATTTTTTGTTGTGTATCCCATCTTTCCTGAGTAGGGGTTTCATTTGATTATTTCATGTTGGTGATGACATTTCCATTGGGGCCTTCTGGACGGGACGTGGGGTGAAGTGTAAAGCTCCATATTCTCACCACCCCTGAATATGAACTCCATCCGGGGCATTTCCAATGAGACGATGGAATTTATATAGTTCATGGAGGAAATCCAGTTCAAGGTTTTTCTTTCACCTTTCTGATTGTGGATGCCTTACGGATAGGAGGGCTTCTAAGTCGATCAGACGATGAAGCTCCCCTATTGTGATGACATGGTCCACATACCCTTCATAGGGTAGGAATTTTTCTTTCAGCTTTTGAAGAGTTATCCATATATTGAGGTGAATGTCATGCGTGCATTCCTCGGACAATTATCTTGGTATGTCGAAGTGAGAAGTGGTCGTAGGATAATATCACTGGTATATTATCCCTAGCTAGTTGTCTTCTCAAAAGCAACATATCATGCTGTTGTTCTTCCAGAGGATCCTCTACTTGATATGCCCTGCTCAACTGCTTCTTGATGATTTCATTCCAAGAAACCAGGATGGTGGGAGCATTATCAATTTGCGGACACCATGTGGGTTAATCAGAAGATGAGTGTGGCCCTGAGCCATCCTCAAGTTGAGAAATAATATCACTCATTATAGATGGAGTTCCCAATGTGTCTTACTCCCTTGCGAGTGCCTCCACATAGGAGGGCTTTATCATATTTTTTCCAGTAATGGGAGTACCTTCTTTACAGCATGTATTTCGGTTGCGAGGAGGACCTTCTCAAGTGGTGCTATGATGGCGAGGACTACCATGACAACTTGATGCCTGACCGTGGGAATTTTCCGAATATCATATACCCTAAGGAGGGATTTTAGGGTGGGATGTAGTAAGGGGAGGACCTTCTTGCTGCTTAACGTCACTGTGGGGAGGGACTTCACAACAACTATCATTGCAGGGAGGGCCTTCGTAATGACTGTCATCATGGCGAGGACTACCATTATGACTTGATATCTGGCTGAAAGGATAATTTCTACAGTGTACATCTTGGGGAGGTTTTCAATGAGGGGAGTACTTTCTTGTTGCTCAGCATTACTATGGGGAGGACCATCAGAGTAACTACCATAGCGGGGAGGGGCTTCGCAATGACTGTCATCATAGCGAGGGCTACCATCAAGACTTGATGTCCGACTACAGGGAGAATCATATCTACAATGTATACCCTAGGGATGACCATCAGGGTGGATGAAAAAAAGGGGAGGACCTTCTTTCCATTTGATCTTCAGGTCGAGGGGAGGTCTACCCCGATGTGCATTAGGAGATAGTATCTCATGATCGATCATTCTTGACCCATAGAGTAATCCCCCGAGGGTACTCTGTGGAGGACCTTCAGAGCTGTTGGAAGCGACATTGCGGGGAGGGCCTTTGCAACTGATAGTGTCACTTCCATAATTTGGTAATGTAATGACAGGGTCTTGAGACTTTGTTGATATATGTTTTAGGGTGTCAAGAACCCCAACTTCCAGTAGAGAAGGATCATGTATGTGCTCTTCATTTTCTAGTTGACTTTGGCACTTTTCATTTTTGGGTGCTATATTGCGAGTAACTAGGGACATATGCTTTTGGTAATGGACTTCATATATGGGTTCCAGTCTTGTTGGGTTCTGTTATATCGTCGGGATAAACCGACGAGAATCTTGAGTTTTGGAATGGATATATTCCTACCTTGGAGCGGCCACCACATTGGACTGACGTCCCCCAGTTGGAACCAGTATTTGTTCCCGATCTGGTTGTCCGTATGTCGCGAGTTATTGGCGTTGACCCTCCTGGACTGGAGCATGGATGCATAACTACTCCGGAGTGAGTAACTCATTTTGCAAGTGAGTCATTCCATTCGAGGAAATCGGGTCGTGGGCCTGATTTCTCACCTTTTCCACTGATGCAATGACATCTTGGCATGTTCAGGGGATATATTATAGAATCGACATCTTATCTTCCATCATGGACAAGATGTGATGAGATACATCTTTTGATGGAATGGGTATGAAGGCCCATTCCGATGTCGGACCAGGAGTTTGTGCCTACTCTATTCCTCCATGATTTTCCAGGGGATACTGGTAGTTCTCCTGTGTCGGGATAGAGGAATGAGTCTGCCGCCAGTTGTCTTTTCCTGTTGCCACCATATTTGACTGGTGGTCTACATATTCATTAGTGGGGATTTTCATTCGCTCTCTTACCACTATATTTGTCTCATGAGATTTGTATGCATCCACAGGAATTTGATTATGCTCATATTTGGTTGCCTCCCTCTTTGGATGGTGGGATTGATATGTATCAATAGGTATTTGTGCCTACGTATAGCCTATTGCTTCCCTATTTATATAGAAGGATTGAAATGCATTAGTAGGTGTTTTTTCTTGCATGTAGCTGAGTGTTGCCATATTTAGATGGCGGGCTCGTTGTGCGTTGGAAGATATCTGCATCCTCCTGTAGCTCGCCTATCTGTCTACATGGAGGTACTGGCAGGAATTAACAGGAACGTGTGCGTGCTCGTATTGTGCCACCCTATTTCCATGGTGGGCTTGAGTGGAGAGGGCAGAGTCATATTTCTACCCATTTAATGACACTACATTAGTAAGGTATACCTTATCCTCAGAAACCAGGGTGATAACATGGTCTTGATTATATATTCACCACCCTTGGAGGGTAGTCTGAGGACCCCGTGTCTTCTAGAATTTGGAAGGTTCCCTCGGCATTAGGTCCTCCTCAGCAGGAGGAGGACTGGTCTTCTAGTGTCGGTGGCGATGCTCTCTGGCAGGAGCCTATGGGTAGGGCCCCTGTGAAGTTGAGATGAATTTGTCAACATTGACTTCATCTACCTCCCTGAGGTAAGTGAGGTAGTCGTTGCCAGGTTTCAGGTATAGGCTCCCGAAAGGGTTTGAGACAACCACTGGGGATGCCTTGTTCTGAGGTACCGACAACAGATGAAGAGTTGGTTGGCGGACCTTTGCAGACTGGATGGATTTTCTTGTGGCCTCCAGCATGGGGATAGTACCATTTCGGTGGTACTCTTTCATCAGCGTATTGGACACCCAGCGTTGAAGACACTGGGTGGGAGAAGGGGTCTTTCTCTTCATTGATGCCTCGAACACCTATGGGACCACTGATGTGTGTGTCTTAATTGATCATGGGGATGTCATTTGGATCAAAGTTCACTTTTCGAGAACCTAAAATACATTTATATGACATACATACCACAAAAAATCATCAAAGTAGAATTACTTTAATCATATGAATATTTGGTGATTCAGCTTGGCCCCCTTCCCCTTTTCTTTTACTGTGGGGCGAAGGGGCCTAAGTGGGGTGAGACCACCACCTTGGTTAAGGATTTATATTGGGTTTACCATTTTTTTTCCGCCTTTGAGGTGGTGCGTTTACGCATACCAGGGCAGAAAAAATGGTCCAACGTGCAGTGTCTTGTTATCTTTTATCATTATGGGTAGAACTTCCACCATGGTTAAGGATTCACGTTGGGTCCACCTCCGAGGTGGTGTGTTTTGAACATACCGGGGCAGACAAAATGGTATGATGTGTAGTGTCCTTTTTTCTTTTATCGTTGGGGTAGAACTGCCACCTTGGTTAATGATTCATGTTGGGTTCACCAATTTTCTTCCACCTCTGAGGTGACGCATTTTGCGAGTAAAGGGGTGGAAAAAATGGTCTGATGTGTAGTGTTATTTTTTCTTTTATCATTGGGGTAGAACCACCACCTTTGTTATGGATTCATGTTGGGTTCACCATTTTTGTTCCGCCTCCGAGGTGGCGCGTTTACGGGCAGTGAGGAAATATAGATTTACCATTCCTTTTTTTCGACATGTTCAGCGTCATTATCTTTTAAAGAAGGTCAAATTAACCCTGAAGGAACTGTTGGTCCTAGTAGGTGATTGCGTGGGGGTCAATCACTCATGCAACCAGTCCTTGTCAGATATAAATTCCTCGGATGGTCTCCAACGGGTTTATTCATGGAGCTAAGAATTCCCAACGACCCTAGTATCCATGATTCATGGACCTTCTTTCCAAAGGCAGGCGCTCGTCAGCTGATGATTTTTCCAACAACACTTAAGGACTCCATTAGTCGAGAGGATGGGAGGTCAGGCTCACTAAACCCTTCTAGGGAAGGATTGTTACCTGTTCCGGGACTCCCTTATATATTAAAGTTGTGTTCATATGTTCGTGAATCCTTGGTTCATTCTCAAAGAGTGTGTCCACAGGCTACCCTTGGTTTTTAAGATCATTGTGAGCATGCATATATTTGATGCCACAAAGGTGATGCTGACTTAGCCAAATTATAAGGAACATTGGAGTTTATTGTCATCCAGGGGGGACAGAAGGTGAATTGATTTTGGGATCTGGACCACAAGGAGAGATTCCTACGTATGCCCAGGAGAGGAATTAGAACCCATGTAGTTCGGATGGGTGTGGGGCTTATGCATGGAAGCTTCCCATTTGATAGACATGATTGGGTGGACCTTTCACGGGAGGGAACCCTTTTGAGGTTAGGCCTTCTGGTAGGTGTCTTATGTATCCTGTTTTGGTTAGAAATTAGAGTTCTCATAGTTCAGATTATGTGGGGATTACGCGTGAAAGCTGACCATTTGATAAACATGATTAGGTGGACCCCTTTGGATGGGCACCCTTTTGAGCTCGGGCCTTCTGGAAGGTGCCCTACGTATCTTGGTTTGATTATGAATCAGATTTCTTGTAGTTCAAAAGGTATTCTGATGTTGTAATCCTCAAAAACCTCTAATCTCACGTGAGTCATGATCAGTATGAGAAACAAGAAGATTTGAAAAATTCAACAATGCACATGCCTCCCCCCTATTGGTGGGGTAGGGAGAGCCTGTGACAAAAGAGGCCGGGGCGACCATGGGTGAGGGCGCAAAGAGATGATCCTTTCCATGTGAAATGGCATTAAAGGTCATAAGGCCCTACCTTAGAAGATTGGGGACTTACCTCAGTGGGAGGGCCCTGGAGCACATTCTAGGAAGGGGAGGAGTTTTGTCCTCATTAAAGGGGGGAGAGAACATAACCCCTTTGACTGATCACTATCCCTCATTGAATGGAAAAGAAAGTGATCACCATTAATCCTGAGAACAAGGATGTTCATGTCGACATCCCATGGTTGGACTCTGTGTTACCGTGGGAATGTATGATTACAGGCATTCCCAAATCCTGAACCTCTGTTTGGAGGGCCTTCGTGACTTTGCCTACCGTGGGTATGTAGACTCAATGGGGCACACTGATGCGCCCGATGGCATGATCATACGGGTCTAGTGGATTTGTAGGAGGATTTGGCCTAGTTCAAGAGAACCGGTTAGCGGAGGGATCATGGAGGACTGAGCGGTAATGGAGGGGTGAGGTTGTAACTGGAAGGAACAATACCCAAAAACACCCCATTCCACATACTAGTTTCTCATGAGGGATGGGGAAGGCTCAGCATACCGTTGAGGTATGTGGGAATGATGTCTATCCACATACCTTCATGGTACAAGGGCATGAGTGTCACTAATCGCATACCAAAGTTGTACGTGTCTCACCATGATGCTTTGGGTTATATATGTATACCGATTGAGTACACAACATCAGGTTCAGTCCACATAGAGGTACGCTATGCAAAGCACCATACTAAAGGAGGGTCAGGGGGATTACCATTCGTGTTAAATTCATCTATGAGAAGTCTTTGGTTCACGGTTTACCCGTTGGGTTTGTGGTTCAATTATTATTATTAAATTCCCCCATTTTATGGTTTGCGTCTGGATGTACCTGTAGAGGAAGTGGTTCGTGGTTCGTGCTTCGTTGATGAAACAAGACAGAAGCCAGAGTGCAACCTTTGAGTCTCCCTCAAGCCTTCGTTGCCCGTCTTTCTCCCTATCAGTCTCCTTTTTTAATTCTTTCTATTGTGCTCCTTTTATAGAGCATCAGACCGATCATATCTACTAGGCACACGACACCATTTGCATAGTCCCATTGAAGCAATATTTTGACCTGTAGAAGACTCGGTCAACCAGGGTTTGCAACGATTTTGGTTCACGATAATGGTTAGTGGAACCCTGCCTGTTTTCTTAATCCGTGAACAGAGGGGTTCGTGGCATGGTATGCAGACAGTCTTTTGTGCATGACTTCTTCGGTTGACGTGGTTTACGATTTTCCACTGGCCATTACTTCGCAAGCTAGTAGTTTGCAGACCGTCCCGCATACCTGGCGGTTCACAATCCATCTTCTTTACGAACCTTTCCCAGTGATGGTACATGGGCTACTTGAAAAATTGAATTCCTTGAAGTTCATTCAATGGAATGCAACTCAATTTGAGTCCCTTCTCCTTGATAAACTTATAGAAGTTCTTTATTCCTTCTGAAAAACGATTGTGGGGGTATTTCCTCTCCTTGGTGGAATTTTCAGGACCACACTATATTAAATTTATTCATTTTTATCACTAATTATTTAATTAATAAAAAATTTAATATTTTTTTTAATTTACTCATTTTTAATTTTAATTTTTTGATTTATTTTATTTTATACAGGACCTTTTTCAACACTTGTTTCTTGCAATGATAAAGACCATTACTGTTAAAGTCTTATTTTTTAGTAGTACGTCTTGATCATGTGTGATGTGAGGTGCTATTCACCAACCCCTAGGGATCAAGAACACCCTTCGGGCCATGCCAGTTCTGACTTGGGTATTAGGGTACCAGGGTATCCGAGATGGTTCATGAAAAAGTAATATTATAGGGAGGTTAATAATCTTTCCTTGATGTCAGTATGTTGTTTGGGATATCTTGATGGGATATAGGATGTAGTTGAGAGTTAGTGTTTAAAAATCTCTCATCATAATGAGCCTTAAGTCACCATGGGTGTTTGGGAAAAGTGCCAGTGAGGAATGTTTTGATATGATTCTAGTCTTTTACATGATCTTGATTTATGTATATTGAAATCTAAATCTTAATATCTTGTCTTATGGGATTTATTTTCCCATTTCTCTTATTCGATTTGTTGATCCAGGTAATATTATGATGTATTAAGTGATGTTACTTGATTTTGTGTAGAATCATGCCTCTAATAATATGTTTGAATAGACTTAAAGAGGAATCTTATGGTGAACCACAATGAGCAGATCCACCCATGGAGCAGAATCTCTCTGAGATAGCGGTTTGTGCTTTCAAAGCTATGGGATAGACAGCCACACTCATTCCCATTCAGGGTCCTATCATGGAACCATGAAGGGATTACTTTAGAGATCATTTTTGAGAGTTTCTTCACTAGAATCCACCAGATTTATAAGGTTCCAATGATCCTAAAGAGGTTGATTATTGGTTGAAATTAATTGAGTGGCTTTTTGAGTTCATGGAAATGCATGATTAAATTAAAGTAAAGTGTGCTACCTTTAAGCTTGAGGGACCTAGTATAAGGTGGTGGGATTAGATGGTTATGAAAAATAAGCCTAAATTCTTAGATTAGAAATACTTCAAGGTGATTTTTAATGATAAGTTATATGTGGAGTCCATGGTTTTAGAAAATTCAATGGAGTTCCTTAATCTCCAAAAAAGTGACAAGACTGTGACTCAGTATGCAAACCACTTTATTGAACTAGTATAGTTTGATCCTAAGATTGTGATTAATGATATTCTGAAGTCAAAAATATTTAAGAGGGTACTTTGAGCTGATATTCAATCCCAGTATTTCATTCTAAAACTGACTTCTTATGCTGATGTACTAGATAGAGAATTGATGACTGAGCTTGAACTAGCTGGTAAATTAGGGTTGAAGTGAGTTGTTTTTTATCCTAGTGGAAGTTTTATGAGTTCCTTTAAATGAAAGAGGAAGTTTGATGAGTTCGTAGTGGTTCTCAATAGTAGGCGTCCTCTAGACCTTCTTCAGTTCCTGGTAGAGACCCTTTGACTTACTTCCAGTGCGACATGGCTGGGCATTCAAAATGAGTTTTCACTGAGGCACCCAAGAGATATAATTCATCTAGACAATTAGGTCAAATATATAAATTTTACTATAAATTTTCTAATAAAAATAGTGTAACATGCTCATTAGCACCTAAAAGTATTATGGTGTAATAAGATGATTCAAGAACAAAGGGGTTCTATCCACAGACATCTAGAATGAAGCTTCTTCACATAGTGGAAAAGTCTCCAGAGGATGTTGATATGGGTCCAGTGACTGTGAGAGGTACCATAACTATAGATTCATCCTTATTGACTCATTTATTTTGATACTAGTGCATCTCAATCATTCATATTGACCAGATATTTTTATTTGATAACCCTTCCTATAGAGTTTTTATCTTATGTGATGGATATTACTACACCCATCATAATGAAGAGAGTGTATGGTCTTCGATGTCCTAATTTTGATTTCTATTTATCATAGATTGATTTCACCTATAAAATTATGGTTCTTGACATGGAACCTCTTGATTTCATTTTCAGGATGGATTAGATCATTGATAATAAGGCCCTAATTGACTGCTATCTTCAGCGAGTATCCTTTAATATGCCTGATGGGATGTGTTGAGTTTTTCAATGAGAATGGGACTCAAAGTCAAATAGAGACGGACCTTCTTATCTATAGTAAGATAAAGTAATATTAGTGTTTGATCTTGGTCCATAGAGGAAATCTTTTATTGATGACATCCCATAAGTTTTTTTCAAGTTTCCCAACATTTTTCCTTGTGATTTGACTATTTTTCTAGTGGTAAGAGAGGTTGAGTTTTCTATTGATTTAGTACCTAGTACTCAACCAATATCTATTCTTTATTACTGTATGGTACCATATGAATTGAAAGAGTTGAAAAAATCATTTGGATGATCTTTTAGGTAAAGTATATATATATGTTTTAATGTGTCACCTTTGGTGGAACCTATTCTCTTTACGAAGAATAATAATGGAGCACTTCACCTCTGTGTTGATTAACAGAAACTCAATTGAGTTACGGTAAAGAACAAGTATCTGTTACCATAGATTGATGATATTCTTGACCAGTTGACACTACTAAAAATTGGGCCTTCAAAATAACTAGTAAAATGGATATATTAGTGCTATATAAGTACTGACAATGTAAGCGATGTTAAAGAATTTCCTTTAATAGAACTCATAAAAAAGCACCGATAAAGCCCCCCATTAATAGTGACAAAAAAATTTATGATAAAGGGGGCCTTTATGAGCATTTTTTTTATCGCTGATAAATTTTTCCTTTAACACTGCTTTTAGCACTGTTAAAGGTCACCTTTATCAGCGTTTTTTGGTATTGTTAAAGGCCCCCTTTATCAGTGTTAAAAAAGAAATATTAAAGGACCCACTGATATAGTGGATAATTTTTTTGTTCCTTACCCACCTTTTTATCAGTGCTTCCCACCCCCCGCTATTAGTCCCCCCCTTTATCAGTGCTTTAGATAATCCCACCCTACCGTGAACACCCTTACCTCTAGCGAGTTTCGAACATGAGACCTCCAACTTATACACCAGTGCCTTTTCCACTCCCATATATTGTTTTGTTTTACATTTTATGATATATCTATATATTTATATATATATAATTACATTTTTTTATCCATATATTTATGTTTATGTTTATATATATCTTTATATATATATTTAAATACATATATAAAATATGTTTGTGTGTGTTTGTATGTGTGTGTTTATAAATACACACACACACACATAAGTTTGAATCTATAAATATAATTATACATGTTTATATTTATTTTCATATTTTATATATTAATATTTATATACATATATTAGAATATATAGATAAATATATAGCTGTTTTTCAATAAACACACAAATTTATATATATATATATATATAAATTATATATACATTAATTGTATAGGTATATAAATATTCAAAAATTTGTATTTGAAATAAAATAGATATTAGAGTTTATTTATAAAAGGTTTATATATTGAGAAATATACTTTATATGTAAATATATTTAAAGATTTATATATAAAATTAAATTTGTATATGTGAATATATAAAAAATATGTATATATTTTTATAAATTTGATTATAAATAATAGTAAAATATGAAAAAAATAAAATTATAAAACCATAATATCAATATAAATATAATACCTGATAATAAATTCAGTCCCCACTAAAAATGGGAAGAAATACCCCCTTAAATGAGGCTTAAAATCCATCGAATGATAAAAAATTGGGGTACCCCAACTAAAAAATCTGTTTTTGAGGCCTTCTAGGACTTTTTTGTTCAAAAATATGAGATCAAGTGTTGTCCCAGTCACCAAGGTGTAGAGATCCTCATAATATTCAATTTTATATATGGTAGAGCCCAAACAGACATCCAGATTAAAAGTTATGTCCTTTTGAAGTTAGAGTTACGTTTTCAACTTATTTTAGATATTTTATTAATTTTTTGACTATTACTCGATAATAATTATAAAATTATTAATTAAAAATATATATTTTAATTATTATATAATCAATTTTCAATAAATATCTTATACGTTATGCGTGAATGCCTATTTATCCTTATCTGAAACAAATTTTAAAAAATATATATTATATTTATATAATAATATATTTTTTTTAATGAAATATTTTTTTGAATATACCCTTTATCAGTGCTAGTAACAAAGCGCTGCTAAAGGTGTGGTCTTTATTAGAACTTTTTTATTACTGCAGATAAAGGGGGGACTTTATAGGCCTTTTTTTTTCAAGTGGTGACAAAGGCCCCCTTTAACAGTGATTTTTTTAGTGTTGTTAAAGACCCCCTTTAACAATGCTAAAAAATCATTGTTAAAGACCCCCTTTAATAGTTCTTTTTCTAGCACTGAAAATGGGGGTTTTAATAGCACTTTTAGATAGCGTTGTTAAAGAAATAACAATGGATAAAACCAATTTTGTAGTGATGTTATGTGGGAAAAGTGCCTCTCAAAGATTAATCATCAATTTGGTTATCCCCAGTTGATAATAAAAGAATTTGACATTCAGAAGGCCACCTTTCAGAGTAGGTATGGAAATTATGAGTACCTTTTAATGCCATTTGGTCTAACCAATTCTCCTACAATATTTATGGAATTGAAGAATAAGATCTTCCAAGAGTATCTTGATAGGTTCATGGTGGTATTTGTGGATGACATCCTAATCTACTCTCAGTATGAGGAGGATCATGTGCGTCATCTAATATCAATTCTAGAGATTTTGAGAAATCACCAACATTATTCCAAGCTATCAGAATGTGATTTATATATTTGTGAAGTAAATTTCTAGGGACACATAGTCCCTAAACATGGTATTCCAGTTGACCCTGATAAGTTGAAGGCTTTTATGACATGGGATCAACCATGTAATGTTTTCAAGATACAAAGAATCTTGGGTTTATTAGGGTATTATCATCACTTTGTAAAGGAGTTCTCAAAGTTAGCTTCTCCGATGACTAATATCACTCAGAAGGGGGTAAAGTTCACTGAGAGTGATAAATGTTAGAATTATTTTTTGAGATGAAAAATATTTTTACTTCTAATCTGATGTTGAATTTTCCTAAGGTTATGTAGGGATATGTGGCCTTTTGTGATGTATCAATTTTAGTTTTGGTATACATTCTTATATAGGGTGATCATATGGTAGACTATGGTTCCTGACATACTAGGCCATGCAAGAAGAGTAATCTGACCCATGACCTTAAACTTGTAGTCATGATACATGCACTTAAGAGTTGGTGACACTAACTTTTCAAATAAAGGTTTACCATGCTTTCTGAAAAAAATATCCTAAGTTATTTATTCTCTCAAAAATATTTGAACCTTCTGTAGAGGCATTGTTGTATTACCTTCAATATTTTGATTTTGAAAATGCCTACACCTAGGTAAGGGGAATGTAGTTGCAGATGCTTTGAGTAGTAAAATTCCAACCTAGACCATGAAAGAATCATTAAAATAGTGGAACTAGAGGGATATTTTTACACATTTGAATTTAGGAGTTAGGGAGGAAGAGGCCCAAGTTTTATTGGAAAGTTTTAAATTCACCTCTAATATTCTTGATAAAATTCTTTAGGAAAAGTTTCTTGATGATGAATTTTGTAACATTAGGGACTCTCTTTATAGCAGGGAGATGATTGGTCAGTGGTCATTATCTTCTAAGGGTATCCCATGTTTTTGGAATAGGTATTCTATGCCCTTATCTGTGTGAAATGATGTAATGGGGGGATTTACATAATTCCAAGTGGACAATGCACACTGGAACCAAAAATATTTTTTCATAACATGTGACAAAGATTCTGGTCACCAGGTATGAGATTGGACATTACTGACTTATATTATCATTTTTATACCTATCATCAAGTCAAGGTAGAGTACTAGAGAGATTTGGATTTTCTTTATCCAATTCCAATGTCAATTTGGAAGTGGTATGATATATCTATAGACATTGTGGTGGGGTTTCCATGTACCCATCTAGGAAAGAATGAGATATGGGTTGTGATCTATTGAATGATCAAATTGGACCACTTCTTACCCACTAATGATAAAACCAAAGTTAAGGATTTGGTAAATATTTATTTGAAAGAGATTATTCACTTTCATGGAGTTCCACCTATTATAGTCTTTGATAGGGACCCCGATTTCACCTCTCATTTTTGGGCGAGGCCTTCAGAATGTGATGGGATATCGAGCTCATTTTAGTATGACATACCATCCGTAAACAGATGTCCAGAAAAAGAGGGCTATACAAATTCTTGAGTACCATATTCATTCTTTTATCCTTGATTTTGGAGGATCTTGGGATGTCCATTTTGGACTATTTGAGTTTTCTTATAACAATACTTACGGGTCCATAATTTGGATGGATCTTTTTAAGGCCTTTCATGGTCTCCTGTGTAAATCTTAATTATGTTGTTTGGAGATTAGTGAAGCTTCCTTGGTTGGACCAAGTTTGGTCTAAGAGATTATGGATAAAATTTAGTTTATTATTAAGATAATGTTTATGGATCAGAGCCAATATAAATCCTATGTTGATCATCATTATAGACCGTTTGAGTTTTCTAGTGGTGACCAAGTGTTCATAAGATTTTCTCCATATTTGGGTCACCGACAGATTGGGAGAAAATGAAATCTTTCTTCTTATTTTTTGGGACCTTTTGAGTTTGTTGAGATGATGCGGAAAGTGTCTTACCATTTAGAATTTCCATCATAACTGATGTCTATACATAATGTGTTCTATGTATCACAACTTCAGAAGTATTTTTCTGACCCATTTTAGGTCTTGAGATTATAGGATCGTGATGTTGAGACTAATTTATCCATGACTGAGAATCTAGTCAATATTTTTCATTATGAGACAAAGGTGATTCATGGGAGAATGATAACCCTGGTTTGTGTGTTATGGAAGCATGGTTCTGATTCTCATGATATGTTGGAGCATTAGGCACTAATGTGAGATAAGTGGCCTCATTACATTGATATAGAAACTTCTTGACCAGATTTCTAGGGAAAGAAAGTTTTTATGATGGGGAGGTTATAATATTCTATTAACTTGTTTCAGGTATTCCTCAACCCTTATTTTGAACTCCTTTAATTATTGTCTTGTTTTGGGGTCATTCAGAGAAATTTTTGATTTTTTTTGAGACTTTTTGGGTTGTGCATGATTGGCACACAATTTTCCAAAACTGTGAACCCCCTAGTGCAAAAAATGAACCCCAAGATAGTGGGGGGAATGCATGGTTGGTTCATAGTTTCAAAAACCATTCACCCACCCAAGGGAAATTTTTAACCCCAAATAGTAGGGGTGTATGACTAGCACAAAGTTTCCCCTAGCCATACACCCCTCAATCTAACTATGCACGTGGGATTAAAATGTTTTAAAAATTAATTTTAAAATCCCTAACCCCTATTTAATATTCCTAACAACCCCATTAAAATATAAATTGAATTCCTCAGTTGTGAAGGCTCTATAGAAGCAGTTTTGGATCCCCAAACCCTTTCTGTGGTATATCAAAGTAGCGTTGATCTCGATCGATCTCCTCCGAGTAAGTATATCTCCTCTCTTGTAGTTTCTCTCAATATCTAAAACTCTTCTACTTAGAGAGTATTATATAATCATGGTTTTTATGGATCTAAACACTATTTTAATGGATTTAATCCTTGTCTTGTTAGATCTTGATTCTAGATCTTATTTTTAGATCTTTTTCACCTTTGATCGTCGTTGGTGTTCCCATTACAGGTGTTGACCATTTGATTTTAGTGATTAAAGATAGGTGGTTCTATTTTATATTTCCATGTAACTGAAACCTTTAATTGATTGATTTGTTTGAAATAGATTTTAATTGATTTATAAAACCTTTATTTGGAATTATTTGACTGTTAAATTAAAAATGAAATGAATTTTGAGAAAACCCCCCAATTCCAATGGAATTGGAATTTTGCGGTGAATTTTGAAAATTATGGAATTTATGAAATGATTTGATAATTTTTTTGAGAAAAAAAGGATAAAAATTGAAATTATGAAAACCTACGATTGGTTTTGTATTGAAAAGACATGAAATAATGAAAAACTAATGTTTTGGTTTTGAAATTAAATTGGCATATTGAAACTAAAAATTGGCCAATTGAATTGTAAATCATGATTGATTTGAAATTAGATGATTTGAATATTATTTATTAATTGATTGATCATATGAGAGCCTAGGTAATTAGTGGGTTATTTGGGAGAATCACGCTAGGATCTTGATTCCCTACCAATATATTGAAGATGAAAACTCTAACAAAAACCTTATTAGGAATGATTATCCCCAATGGGATATCAATGAGTCATATTCTTCCTAATACTGAGGGGTTTTTGCACACATGTTTTCCCATTACCACTACTTTGAGAAGTGTGAGGATCCTATAGCCAAAAACTATTGTACCTAAAGATAGATGACCATCATGATTATTATGTATTATTTGGTTATATATTTCATTGATTATAGAACTATTTTACTCATGAAAAATGATATATATATATATATGATTTTATATAAAATTTTTATTTAATCCATGTTTGAAATGTTTTCTATCCATTTAAAAGAAAGGATTTTTTTTTCTAAATATGAAAATGATACATTATTCCTTGACCTATTTTATTTAAATTGAAAGCATGATTTCATTATTATTATAGAATCTATTATTGGACACTTGGAGAGACCATACTGAGATTTATAGCTCATACCCTACCTTTTATTTTGGGTGTTTGTAGATTTTCTTATTCTAGTTTTGAGAAAAGGGAAAGTTCCACTTAGAGGTGGTGGATGTTCTTGATCATTGGGGCCATTGAGTGATGATGAAGGTGACAGTTGGAGATGTTATCCACTTGTTTCATGGGATGATTGAGTTTTCATCTTGTTATGTTTTGAGTTCTTGATGATGTAATACTTTGGGAATTGTTTTAACTATTTTTTGGTACCTTATCCCCTTGAAGTGTTGAGAATACTGACTTGTAATCCTTTTTCTTCTACTGTTTAATGAAAAAATATTTCCCTCTTGATCATATGTGATGCCAGGTGCTAGTCGCCAACCCATGGAGACTGGGAACACCCTTTATGACATGTCATTTCTTTATTTTTTATCAGGGTATCTAGGATGGGCCATGATATAAAGTGAAATACTAATTTTTATCCCTTATCATATTATTTTTAACCTTAATTAACTGATTTACCCTTATTATGGTGATAATTAATTACTATGGTTAGTATTCATAATGAAAAAAACTAAAAGGAATCTATTTAATTTTTTAACCTATTTATTACCATTATGGAATCCATTTTTCAATTTTAAATATCTATAAGTGGTATTAATTATTTTAGGATAAAAATAAAAAATTCAATGAAACAAGTTTTTTAAGAAAAATTTCTTTTTAAGTAGACTTTTTTATACCAAATTCAAATATAAAATAGATTCCAATGAGCTTAAATGAATTATTAATAATATAATATAATGAATTTTAATTTTAAACCATTTTAAAAAATGAAACTTCATAGATACTTGAATCAAACTTAAGTTTTCAATAAAAAACATTATTTTTAACTATTCACTAAAAAATCGGTCTTTTTAAAAAATCCCAAAAATTCACTCTAAGATAATTTTGACATGTTTATTTAATAAATTATATCATTTTTATCAAATAAAATTTATAAAATTTATATAAATTAATTATCATATTCTATCAATTTTTTTTAATAAAAACATTTTTTGAAGAAAACATATTTTTGAAGAATAAAATGAGTTTACTAAAAATTGAGTGCTTATTTGATAAGTATCTATGAATACATTTATATTGATTAGGACCATTATAGATTTTTAATAATGTGGTTAATACTATTCATTATTTCTAATTAAAAGTCTAGATTATAGAGATCATATTTAAATAATAATATTCCATGGGTCACTTGTTGTGTGTCATATTTGATGTTGAACATAATGTTATTATTTTAAAATCTTGGTGTGTTGCATTATCTCCCCATCAATAAATTGTATCCTCACAATTGGAACTTGAGCTTGGTAATCAAATGTTTTTTATTTGAAAATATATATTTTTGAAACCCCACATCACAAAAAGGGTTAATAAACCTTCCTTTTGGAATGAGAGAAAAGGAATTACAAAGGTCATTTGGAATAACACACACCAAGTTTTCAAATAGAAGAACGTTAGGGGAAGTTAAAATATGGACATGGAGAAAAAACACAATGTTTAAATAATTATGGAGATTAGTAGAGATTATTGATCACAAGAAAGTTAATGATCATAAGAAAGTTAGTGATAAAAAAACTATAAACCAAAAGGTGTAAAAAAGTCCATAGATTCATCAAGAATGAGGATAATATGAAAATATTTTTGTTTCATGATATTTTTCCTAGATTTGAAGAATTCCTTTACCACATAGTCTAAGAACATAGGGAAAATATACTCACTTAATAAGTATAATTTCATCCTTTTATCAATTCCCACCCCAATCTCATATTTTTCTCCAAATGATGAGTATTGAAGATGTGTTTTTTATATTTGAATCACTAAAATCAACTAATAATGGATCACATAATCCAAAAATGGATAAAAATATATTTACCTTGTCTTTAGACATTAACCAATACCAAAATGGTTAGAAAATGATAATTCTCAAAATAAATAAACCATCATATGAATAAATGCAACATTTATAACCAAATCCTCAACAATAATAACCAAATTTCAACTTATGTAATTCAAAAAATATCTAACATGAAATTTCTTCAAAATATGTTAGACTAGGATTAAAACCAAAAAATTATAAGGATTTGATCACATATTCTTAAATTATTAATTTATCATTTATCTTCAAATAACATCAACCACCTTTAAAGTCTTATAACAGAAATGTTTATTCCTTAATAATATAATCTCTAAGATATTCTAATCATTTATATAAATAACCTTAATCATTATAAATCCATAGTAAAATCATATATGATTCCAAAAGATAATTTAACCTTTATTCTTATAATAAAATCCCATAATATATGTTTACTTTAATCTTATAATATTCTACAAAATTACTGTGATCCTCTTCTAAAATAACATTAATCACCTAACAAGTAAATCACTTTTTCAATCCTATAATTACCTATATGATAAAACATATATTCCCAAAATCAGATTAATATTTATCTTGAAAACCATTTAAGTAAAATAATAAATATCATACTAACTAGGAAATCACATAGGATAGTGGTGGGAACTGCACCCTTATCACCCTTAATTTGTGGGTTCAATCCCTACGGCCTTTCCAAATGCAACATGTTGTTTTCTGATATATAGGTTGTCCTTTTACTAAAACTATATTAATATAATTCCTATAAATTTCCCAAAAATATAATGAAAATTCTAAAAATAACTTCAATAACTTCAATATTAATTAATATTTTATCCTCAAAGGTTATCTCATACCTTTCAATGTACATTTTCAAAAAAGGCAATAGTATTATTCCAAAATAATCCTTCATGTTAAACCTAAGGGTTGAAAATACTTCAATGTAATAAAACATCTAAAAAAATATCATTATTAACCTTAAAATCGCATCACTTAAAAAATAAAATGGGGGTTTCTATGTAATTGAATTATGATCAACCTTAAACTTATAAATCCTAAATGGTATCCATAACTCTTAATTTAACCTCAAAATAAAATATCCAAGTCTTCAATGTTATCAAAACTTTTTCTCTAGTGCCAAATATAAGGACTCGACCTTAAATATTACATAATATTTATTTTAAAGTCAAGAATTAATTATCTTAAATTTGAATATCTTTATGGTTTAGTGTTTTAAAGGATTAGGACATCACCCTTACATAAATAAATATTATATCACAAAGTGTGCACTTTAACTTTGTATCCATTTTTCCAAAAAACAAAACTTTTAAGGTATAACAAGTTTTTTTCATGAATGTCTTCACAATTTTCATATTGACCTCATCTTTTCCCTTAATTACCCTTAAAACCTGGAGAAAAATAAAATAAAATATGGGATATTTATAAAAATATCAATAAGTAACATGAAAAGAAAAAAAGGAACTTGTTTGACCATGAATAATTATAAAATTTTTCCTTTTTGAAAATAATCTTCTTGCTCTAAATAGAAATTTTTTATCCAAGAAATTAACTTATCTATGAAAATATTTTCATAAATAATTTTATAATAAATCATAACATAAAAATTAAATCCATAAAATTTCTTTTCAATCATAAAAATTTAATATTTTTTTTCAAAATTTTATATATTTCACCTTTAAGAAGTATCATATTCTTTCCTTTAAACATGAGCTCAATATTTTACCTTGTGAAGTAATAATATTTTTGAAAAACACATAAAAATAATAAATAAATAATATATGTAACCTGGGATATAATATTTAATATCACTTATCAAAATGGAATAACCAATATGGTCACCATCCATCATAATTCTACTAAGAGAATAATTATTACCCAATGAATTTAAGGGTTATAACAAACCCACTCATCCTTGGTTTATAACGTAACCACCCATCCTTGATATATAAAGGAACCAACCATCCTTGGTTTATAACAGTTCCACACATACTTTGATTATAATGTATCCACCATTCATCATAAACAATTCATAATAACCGTATCATAATTATAACACATGAAATCTTGGATACTTATAAAAATATTCTTTGCATCTGTAAGCAAAACATTTCTAGACATTGTAATAAACATTAAATTTAAAACCATTTTTTTGAATATAAATCGAACATAGGTAAGAAGGGTTTTAATCTAAATAATACATGGAATATCATAAAGGAATCAAATTTTTTTTACATCAGTGAGGAAAACCATTGACACTATATACATTTAAATAGAACATTATTTTTTTCTTTTATAAAAATTAAAAACATTCTGTATAAAAATACACAAAAAGATTCATTTTCAAAACCATTGAAAGAAAGTAAAAAGAGTCATATAATTTCATTTTATAATTTATTAATTTATATATGAATACATTAATAAAATAATTTTAAAAATATGGACATGGAAGAAAAATATTTAGAAAATAAATTTTTAAAACATTTAAAAAAGGTTTTTAAAGTAAAGTGTCCCTTACCATGAGTTTGACATGTCATGCAGGTTATTTATCTTCATGAATAATAAACTTATGTTAATTATTTAATTTCTCAAAAAAATTTCATGTTTATTATTCCTTTTATTTTATTTAATACCATGTTATATTTAATTACTTAATCAATTAATTTCATGTCAGATGTTTTGATGATATTCGACTCATAATTCCAAAATGACTTCGGCAAGTTGACTATGGTAAATTATTTCATTATTTAATCATCTCAAGAATAATAATAATGACATAATTATAATTTTTATACATAAATTATAATTTTAAAATCAACCATCAAATATAATAATTAAAAATTAACTACGTTATAATCATGGAGACAGTAGGTCGTATGTACGCATGAGTAACATTTCCATTTTTCAATGATCATTATGTAAATAAATAAAGTGTTATTTTATCTTTAAATAATTATTATGATATCATAAATATAATTTTATTTCTTTAAATATAGTTATATATAACATCCATGTGATGTGGTTATGAAAAATGAATAACATTACTTCATGGAGGTGGTAATCTACATATACGTATGAACAATATTATCATTTTTCAATGGGTTAGAAGGTAAGAAAATAGATGATATATTATATTTTAATAATGGTAGTTATTTAATTAATATCATATATATATATATATATATTAAATTTATCATTATATCCATTTGTGATAGGCAGTGATGAAAAATGAATTACATTAGTTCATGATGTGATAGTCCACCGTATACACGAATGATGATTTCTTTTCCCATTTGTTGGAAGAGGAGATGTATATAGGTGAGGCCATTAACATGGTAAAATATAATTATATGTAATATTATGGTGTTATTATTACAATATTTTTGAAGTATTTATGGGGGAAGAATAATAAATACACCTAAAATATTTGGTTAAAAGTATACCTCTTCTTTAGACAACATCATTTCCTTTACACCTCAAACCATATAAGGTATGTATTCTGACTTAAAAATTTCCTATAAAAAATAGAGAGGGATTTTAGGAATATATTTTCAAGGTATTGGAAAAACTAAAATTCTTTTTAAGTGTTAAGTAAAAGGGAGGAGGTGCACTTTTATAAGTGAGGGGAGGGTCACTCTTTGAATTACTTAAAATGATAAATTAATATAAATTAGTTTTCATGGAAAAAAGGATCCAAACTAGAATAATTTAAATATATGATGATTATGGGTCAAACTAATATCATCCAATTTTTTTTGGAAAAGTTTATAATATGATTTTAACCTTATCGCTTTATTTTAACCCACATTACCCCTTTTTGACAATTATCATAATAACAAAGTTTTTACTATTTAAGAGTCAATATAGTTACTATAAAAGGAAAATTAGTCCATAAATGGACTTTAGTTGATATTTTTAACATATACCAATCACTTGGATGAATATGCAATTTTTTGGAATTTTAAATCATTTAATAAAATACTATTTATTATAAAATAACTTTAATGTCATTTTTGGAACTAGACATTTAATTTGACATGAAAACAACATGTAAACAATGAAATTAGTATATAATCCATTAAAAAAAATATAATAGGTTATTATTATCTATAAAATTCTCAGTAAAAAATAATTCTTTCAATTTATTTTACTTTTAACATTTTTGAAATCTTTTATTTTATATTTCTATTAATTTAATATATTTTGTGTCACCATTACGTAAGAATTTAAGGTAAATATTTAATCCCTAAAAAATAAAAATAAATCATCATGATAAAAAAATATTTATTTAAAATGATTTTTTATAATTTAACATAGTTTTCTTTATCCCTATCCCAAAATATTAAATAAATTAAAATAAATAAAGTGACATTTTTAACTTTATCTTTTACTTAAATATTATAAAAGTCAAAATCAAAGACATATGGAACCGGGTTTACATATTCTCTAAAATTATTTATAAATGTAAAAAATAAACCCATACAGAAAAATAAATGCAAGTTTTATAGTCATTTGTAGCCCTCATCATATTATTTTTAACCTTAATTACCCGATTTACCCTTACCGTGGTAATAATTATTTACTACAGTTACAATTCATAATGAAAAAAATAAAAAGGGACTATTTACAAAATTTAGGCCCCTTTATTCCAATTACAGAATCCATTTTTCAAGATTAATTTTTTATAAGTGGACCAAATTAATTTAATATTAAAATGAAAAATGCAATGAAAAACATTTTTTTTAGAAAAATGCATTTTAAGCATAATAATATTTTTATACCAAATTAAACCATAAAATTGATTCCAATAAACTTAATTGGACTATTCATAATATACAATGACGAATTTTAGTTTTAATTTTTTTTAAAAGTATAACTTCATAAATGTTTGAATCAAGAATACATTTTTTAATAAAAATTAGTATTTTTCAATATTTATTAGAAAATAAATCTTTTTAGAGAAATACCAAAAATTTAATCTAAGATAAATTTAGCATTCTGATTTCAAAAATTATATACTTTTTAACAAATAAAATTTATAAAATTTCTATAAACTAATTATAATATTCTCTCACAAAAAGCAATAAAAACCATTTTTAAGAAACCTTTTTTTAAAATAAAATAAGTTTTCTAAAAATTTAGTTCTTATTTCCTAAGAATTAGTCAATAAATTTTTATTGATTAGTAACTTTTTATATTTTTTATATGGTGTTTAATCATATTCATACATTTTAATTCAATAGATAGCTTATAAGGATAATATTTATATAATAATATTTCATGGGTCATTTAAGCTCAGTGTTTCATATCATATACTCTATCATTCATAATGTTATTATTTTAAAATTATAGAGTTTTATAATCCAGATATTAGATATTATTTACTTAATACCTATATTTTTTATAAGGTATATTTTTTTATGAATTAATCTGATCATTCAATACATGAGGAATGCATTGGAAATGCAGAAACTGGTGAGGCTCGGTTATAGATAGTCCCTTGATGCATTGATAAGTCTCATGAGACAAACCAGTTTTCTAGAATTATTAAATGGGTTTTTGGTGTATACCTACCCATATTTGAAAATATTTTTGCATAAATCCTTGATCAAGACATCTAACATTATGAATTTCTTCATTGATAATTTAGTTATTATTATCCATGATATTAGTACACTGATATTATTGATGGATTCATTTAATGCTCAAGTTGTTGACTAAATGGTATGTATTTTTAGTTATTTATCTTTCCATATTGATTATTCCTTATCTACTCAGAATAGATTCTACTTTATGCAACCCTTGCTGATTATTTGAGATCACCCTTATTTTGTTTTCCTTTCCCTAGGATACGAAGAAGGAATCTTTGAATGAGCTTTAAGGGTGCATGATATTTAATTTTACTATGTTTTATAATTTATTTTCAATATAAAATGGGAATCATGCATTTATTTGGTTCTTCATGACTACTAAACTAATTGATCCAAATTGATGTAATTCGTTTAATGTTATGCCAATGTAATAAACTAGACACCAGCTATGGGGTACTATAGTTGGGGTTGTTACATTTTCTGTTGTGATTGATGACCTAGTCTCTCAAATTTTCCACTGGATTCACATCATGTAATGTAATCCCATGATTTATAAAAATGTTTAGAGATGTATCCTTGCATTCCATGAAAATAGAACATGTTACCATATATTCTTGTAGAGCTCATAAAATTTCCTTTATCTCTTTCAAGGATTATTTTATATTTTTTTCTAGTACCTATATTAATTTTCTCTTTTCTTTGGGATCTTTATTGATTTCTTCTTCTCACTCTTAGGAGGGGTTTTGTCATATCCAAAACCATATTTTCCCATAGCTTATGGCTTTTATGAAATGTTTATCTTTTCATGCTTCTCCTATGATATGGAATAATTCTCTATTTTTTTCATTAACAACTACTAACGGGTAATAAATATAATAAATATAATGAAACTTTGAGTATATGATTCCACATGGATTTTTTTACTTAATTTTTAGATGAGATTAATTCATCTTCCAACTATTTAATAATCTTTATATTGGTTTCAATTTTAGAATTAAAATCTATATTAAGTTCCTTCCCATTATAAATATCATTTTCTAATGCTTCAGAGTGTTTTTCTAACATGTGTTTATGCTCCTTCACATTGACATTCATTTGAGTAATAGAGTCTTTGAGAAATATCTTTTCTTATTTCATCCTTCTCTTCTATTAAAAAAATTCTATTATATGATATGTGATTTAATCCTTATTGGATTTCAAATTATGATTTTTTCATCTATATTATTTCCTTTTGAATCAGTCTTAGTGTTTTCAATTTTTTGAAATATCCTTCAACTCTTCATCTTGGGAATCATTCTTTTCCTTGAGATCATTCGTAAGTTCAATAATAATTTTGTTTATTCTTTTTAATTTATCAACCTTAATTCATTTTACTTGGATTTATAAATCTTGGGACTTATTCTTTTATTTAAGATTCTTCTTTTAACTCTTGATCAATATCCTATGAAATGTGGAAAAACCCACTTTGAGGATCCTTGAAATCTCTTCATTATCAGAGGTCCCAAATTCACTCAGTTTTTTAGCTTCCTCACTTATTCTTATAGAATCATTTAATGAGTGAATATTATCATAATTAGATTCACCCATACCTTCCTTACGTAAGATACTAGTAACCTTCAGTACAATCTCAGTCTTTCTATAAAAAATTCCACAATATAGATTTACATTTGACTTGTTATTCTTATTTGAAGTTATATTTAGTTTAATAACACACAAGAATAATAGAGGATACCAAACCTTCAACTCTAAATTTTAGTCAGATAAATCCAAAGAAAAAAATTCAATAAAAAGAAACAGAGCTACGATACCATATGAAATTCATCTGTACCCACACATGTGATTTATCACTATATGAAATTGTCTTCTTTGGTAGAATTTCCCTCACATCATTGATTTCTTAAGGAAAAATACACAAGGTGCGCCAAAAATTTCCAAAAAATTCCTTGTACAAGGAGGGGGTTCTTTCAAGAATTATAATCCATGCCTAGAACTCCCCCACACCCCATGTAGGATTTGCAGCCTAGGCACTAGATGAACCAAGACATCTATGGGAGGTACAATCCTTTTTTTGAGATACTGAGGGTTAAGAACTGCAATATATTTATAATAGTATCCCATGATACATTCCATGCATACGTCCATCATACACAACTGAACCTCCAAAAAATACACACCGAGTGAGTGGATAAGCCTATATGTCATATACCCTCCCAAAGACACACATTTTAGTCTATGTGGGATTGATTCAAAGTACCTTATATGTGTGTGAGATTTAATTTTATACCATGATAGTCCCACACACTATGTACCCTAGTGAACACACTTGTAGGTTGACCCACAAATTCCATGTAAAGGGTAATACATGAACTTACTACCCCCAAGGGGCTACACTTCATGTAGCCCCATAGTAGATGCAATGTAATTTTTCATCCTTAGTAGTGTTTCATAACCTCTTGCATGAGACTTGGATTTGGGAAAAAAATTAGTCTATACCGAGTTTCATTCCACATAGAATGATATGGTTAAATCCTCTTTAATATCATTGGTGAAATATGATGTGATACGAGCCATGTATTCTACTTAGCACCATAGGACCATTGATGAGGATTGGGCATGATGAATAGAGTATTCATGAGGTTATGAACTCTCTTAGGAATGCGTTTATGATAGGCAATGCATCAATTTTATGAGAGACATTGTTTTTAACTCTTCCATACATGGGTTGAGGGTACTATATCCATGTCATTGGGTAATCCCTTGTCCAACGAGATCTGACAGGGAGTGGGTCCTCCACCAGGGTTGGTTACTACCTCAAATGACATCTATCCTTTGTCAAGGCATGAGTCCCCAACATAGTTTATAAGAGGTTGTGTGGGTTGTGCATGGATGGGTAGTTATGATATTATGGGTTAGTACTACCTTGACTGTTATCTACTCCTATAAAAGGTGAAAGTTCCCGTATAGGAATCTATATCCATGGCATAGTAATGGTGGATAGTAATGTTTGGTACTCCCTTGAATGATGTACATACTTCAATGTGGAGTGGGTTATCCTTTATAGTTTCTAGTAGTAATACATAAGTTATAAATGCTGATCAATTCAAACACTTATATCCTTGTGACTCCTTAGGAATGCCTTGGTTTCCTTTAAGATGAATCTTGTAGTTGGGAAATTTATTTTAGACTAGTGAAATATTTGATACTCTAATCATCCCTAGTTTCCCATTAAGTATGATCCTTTAGGGATTAGAGATGAGATGTTTGAAACTTTTCTATATCCCTAATAATTCAAGAGGTAAAACATATATGGGTCTTTCCTTATCTTCATTCTAGTTAATTTCTTATACCAGAGTTTGAGTTGAATTGTTTCTCTTCCTTTTTTTGGTTTTAAGGTTTCCTACAGAGTATGCATATAATCACCCCTATATAATATTTATACCCAAAAATTTATTGTCTATAAAGATAACATAGGGTTTATATATGGTATTGGTGGATATATATCTGTAATGACTTTCACATATATGATGCTTGATTGTGCTCAGTGGTGTTTAGTGGTCATGATAGTGACAATGACTACTGTAGTTGGAATTTTTTTTCGAGAATCTTTGTAAAAAGGAGGAGCTATCCCTTATTCCTGCTTCTTTTGTTTCAGAGGCCTTTTCAGATATACATATCCTACGTTATTTTTCATATGTGGAAATATACTTACCATTTCAGGTCTCATGCATTCATTATATATATTTTAATCATTTATATACATGTTTCAGTTGTTTCTAGTTATTTTTTTTTTCAGTTGATACATATTTCTATATTTGGTTGATGTAGGATAAGTCCTACCATATTATGATGTATTCCTACTTAGTTCTAGTCACCAACCCCTGACCTATTGGAGGTGGGATTGGGGTAGAACACCCAGATTACTATCAGCCTGGGTAGGGACCTAATGGGTTATGTTATGTAATACCTATCAAGGATGGACAGTTAAGAATCCCTTTCATAAAAAAATTCCCCTAACCCCCCATTTTAACTCAAAGATAAGATGGAAAAAAGGATCAAAGAACTTGAGAACACACAACCCTAGTCTATAAACCTAATATTTACAAAACTCTCCCCATGTGATTTTTGAATAAAAACCTAGGAGAAGTGGTAAAAAATAAGGGTATTTGGGTCATATTATGTGTACTATTGGATACAATATTTTCTAACGATCCTTGAGGTTTGTAACCTGGGACTAATCATCCCACTCTCTAGTTTCATGACATGTCCAGGGTGATCATTCCATGATATTAACACCTCGAGTCCCACATAGGGAGAGGGGAAGTTTCATGTGTATAATACAAATCATAATGGCACTCTCCTCTATTATAAGGATCTTATAGTGATGGATAATGATCCATAATGGAGAAAAACCCATAAGGGGGTGATCTAAAGTGGGAAATATCATGATTAGAGTGGAAAGACCTTTAACTGGTATTGGAGCACATGGGTAAACTTCAAACCACAAGAGTAGCACTGGAGGGGTATTTTTGGATCTTGGGTTATCCAAATCTCCATGAGGTTCATGACATGGGACTTACCATCCTGATGTCAAGTTTGAAGGTATCATAACATTACTAGTCAGGATGCGTTGTAATACTAACACCTCAAGTACTACATGGGGTGAGAGGGAGTTTCATGTGGATAATATAATTCATAAGGTAACTCTCTACAATCACATTGACGTTTCTAGTAATGCTCAGTGAGCCTTAGGGGAGACAAAACCATGAGGTAGTGAGCCAATGAGGACAATATTCTGATTGTAAGGGTGTAAAATACCTGTAATGATAGAACCAAAGGAGTTTGGTGTTATATTTTATGTCAATCACTATATTTTTTTTGTAAATCTATAAAGTTTTCAAGCACTAAATAAATATTTATTGAATACATAATGATGTGAAGATGTTCATAGATGATTTGGAGAAGCGGTGAACATGGTTTCACTAGTAAATAAATGAAAATAATCTCCTTTATATATTTATATATCAAGTTCATGGATTTGTAATTGATGTAAAGTGGATTGAATGATATTGGATTTGGAATGAGAATGTTGAGTTTCTTTTTGAATGTTTTAGAGAGGAACAATGCCATAACTATACATGTCACATTGTGAATGATGTTGAAGCTAAAAAATGGAAGAGTACCACTTCAAAAGAATCATGATATCATTCCATAAGATTCATGGAAACATTGTGTAATATTAAATTTATGACTTGATTTGTAAAATTGGAAAAAGAATAAGTTGTCTTGTTGAAATGATATCCACACCAAAATGATGGTATATAGAATTTTGGTCAGTCTAGTGATTTTAGGTTTCTTATACCATGAATAAAATATCATCAAACAAGGTCACATCATAAAAAATGATTAAAATTAGTCATGTTTTAAGGTAGAAATTTCACTATAAGGGATACTGAGATTAAATTAAGTGGTACTGGTTATTATAGGCCTTTGTGTTTTGGAGGATAATTGTTAATTAACAAGACAATATAAAATGGAGGACCACATCACATCATATATTCTATTCCATGAAAGTTGTTTATTTGACCAAAAAAGATAATTCTATTTACTAAATTTATAAGACCTAAAACCAAAGAATAATGTACTATAATTCAATAAGTTTTAAATTTGAGATGATTTGTATAATCACACTATGATATGTCTGTAAATTAAAGGTAAATAAATTTCACTGGAAAAAGTGGATTTGGAATTTTAAATCAGACCATAACGAGGTTAGTCCATAAAGAGGTATTTTCCAGATTACCTATAATATTTGGTTAGAAATGAAAATATGAATTAATAGCTTAGAATATAAAGTTTTTATTTAGATTAAATGGAACTTTATAACTAAACTAGAGTCTTATGGTACACTTGACATATTCAAAGAGATTTAAAATAATGCGAATTGATCTCAAACCTTGATTTAAGGGTTGGTTATAGGATGTCTATAAAACAATTGTATCAGTTTCGAAAAAATATAAAACATATTGAATATCTAATATGGTGATAAGAGAAGAATTAAACATGAGAATATTGATATATTTTATATTTAGAGAAGATAAATCATTACACTACTATATTTGGTTGGTGGAAAATAAAGGCAACAAGATAATTCTAGTTTCAAAATTATCTTCATTTACAAGAAGGGATTGATAATAATATTATTTAAGGAAGACAAATACTCAACTCTAATATTAAGGTATTTATCTCACTAGGAATTGAAGAAAGTAGAGCACATTAAATTAGAGTATAATGGAGAATCAATTTTGAATAATAATATTCAATGTGTCTTGCAACCTATATTGAACAGAGGAAAACCTTCAAGTCTATAAAATATTGAAAAATTTCTATAATCATATAAATAATATAATCCTTACCTTGAAGTAGTGTGTAGATTGATAAAAATAAGAAGTTCCCCTGGATCAATATTTTAACTTTATAAAAAAAATTATAACACATATAGTGAATAATGGTAATTTCTAGTACATCAACATATCATTATGTCCATACTCCTTGGATTATCCCTTAGTGGTGAACCAAGTAAAATCCACGTGTTAAACATTATTTAATTTCCACATCTATTTTTTCATTGGGGGTAAATTACATAAATAAATGAGATAATGAACTAGTTTTTCTAATAAGGTAACAATATTTGAATATCCTCATAGGTCCAAAGAAAAGAAAGGGTTTTAAATAACTACACATACTGATTCACCCACTTCTCAAGGTGTCCTTTTTCAAATTAGTCCCCATAATAAATATCAAAGATAAAAAATTAAGATGATAATTTCAATATTTATATTTATTTTAGATTTATTTTTCATATAAAATCTCTGATGAAGCCTCAATTTTTCAAAGAAGCTAACTTTTATGGTTGGTAGGATGAAATTATTGTGTTCTTATAGGATTACGGTAATGAGGTGTTAGAGTATATTATTTGAGATTTTGATTTTACAAAGAATAGGGAAAGGATTTATGATTCTTGGAAAAAGAATATCTTAATTATATCACTATCTAATGAAGTTCACAAGAACACCACTCATTATGCTACTACATTCAAGAAATTGAAGAATTTAAAATTTATTTATGGAAGAGTAGTGTAAGTGAGAGATAAATAGGTATCATCCTCTAAAACTATAAAATATTAACTTATGTATAAATAAAGTAAGATTAGTATAAATAAGTCTCTTGTGAAGATGGAAAATAAAATTTTGTTGAATAATTATAATTCCATTATTGAATTTGATTATAACAATGTTCTGGAAGTTCCTTGAAAATATGAAAAATCAGAATCATACCTAGATATAAACAAAATTAGGTATTAAAATGATTATAAGATGTGGAAATTATGTCATTAGTATAGTGAATATACATTTAATGATAAAAATGAGATAAAATCCCTTTATGAAAATATGGATCAATATGAGTTCTTTCACCAAGTGAATCTAACTTTCATTTAAGACATATATATATAGAGAACAAAAATTTTAGGATAATTAAAGTGTTCTTGAAGTATGATCTAATGAATATAGGTGAAAAGATGACAGACCAAAGTGATCTACTTGAATAACTCACAAAAGAGGTAGTAAATAGAATAAACATATAGAAAGTGCTAAAAGATATAATTATCCCTCTCAAGAGACAACTTGAAGAGAGAAAATGACCAGGAAATGAAGTTGGATAAATAATTAAGGATATGAATATCTAGTTTAAGGAAAAATATGAAAGGGTCAATGGTCTTAAGACAAAACTAAAATCATCCAAGGGAAAAGAAAATTTAGATATTCCCTCTATGGAAACCTCAACAAGTGGAAGGAAAGGAAGTTGAAATCTAAAACCAGTAAATAAATATAATATTCATGAAAAATCTAGAATCGAAGGCTCTCAACAGAAGGTATAAATAAAATTATACTACTTTGAAACAATGGGGAACACAATGAGTGTGTTTCTATAAGCCCAATGGTTCAATGATAGAGGAAAACCTACTGCATTAAAATATCTACTAAAAATTAACTACAATATGTATTAATTATATAATATATATTTCATTAGTTATAACCATGGGAATATGGTAAGACACTACTACAAGAAGGAAACAAAAGTGTAAGAAGGAGTTTCTCTTTTACTATGATAAACCATAAGAATATCTTCACTAAAAATAAATCCTTTAAGATAAAAAAGATTTACATTTTTAATGGAATATTATTTAGTTCAAATAAGGGAACACTAAGCACTAATCATGTTGTACTCACAACAACTCACATAGAGAGAAAGAAATACAATTTTGAAGAAAAATAAGGAATCTAATCCAGTTGTGAGGAAAATAGATGTACATTTCAAGAAAGAATCACTAAGGAAAATAAGTTTGAAGTGAATCTTAGGTAAATATAAGGGGATATAAATGACGTATGCCTTATGGTTTTATAAATCACACCACTATAAAAGTGATTAGGATTAGTGGAAGATACCTCATATGAAATAGGTATAATAAATAAATATTCCTTGATGTTGCAAAAAAATAAGAAACATGTATAGGTGGGATTGATCTCACTACAAAGATCAATTCCAAGACAAGGGAAAAAAATAAACCCAGAATGATCATCTAGAATGAAATCTTCACAAGTTATATAAAAAAAATAACCACTAGTTAAGATTTAAATAAAGTGAAAAGCATTAGGTTGGTTCATTAAAACCAATTAAAACCATCAATATGAGGATGTTGAAGGTACCCCTATCCATATGTATTAAATATTTATAATATATATTAAAAGTAATACAATATTAAGGGGTATATATGATCCATATGGTATATTAATTCAAAGGAGATAGATGCATAGTGATAGGGTGTTTTTATTGGAATAAGATACATCTAACAAGAGGATTCAGTTTTTTAAAGTTCTTAATTGGAATCAAAACATAATAGAAAACATTAATGGTATCAAGGCCCTATACTGACTCAAAATGTGGTGACTATCAACCAATTTGGATTTCCAAGATGAATATCAAAGCTTCATGATAGAATTAAAGAAGTTGAAATGTTAAAGAGAAGGATATAAATTTCAAGAAGTTTCAGATCATTATTTGATATTTATAGTGGTATTAAACCACTATTGAAGATCAAAAAGTTACAGTAGGACGTTTATCATGTGGTATATGACCACTATAAGAAGTGGAAGATAGATAAGTAGAAAAGCAACAACATTAATTAAATTCATGTTTATTTATTTGTATTCTAATAATTGTAGTATTAGATGACTATATTTTATACTATAAAGAAGATAATAGAAGAAAATAGTATTACCAAAATGTTTTTCCCCATGATGATTTTTTTTCAAGATATAATGTTAAGAATTAAAGGCACTCAGGGGTAGTTTTTAATGAGTACTTAAAGGATGTTTAACCTTATCTGGGAAATACAATCCCTTTAAAGATCGAATATCAGGGATATTAGGCGATATCACAATATTAGCATTAACTAGTGGTATTAATTTATTCAATATATGGTATAACTCACATACATTTTCTTTATTTATTATCCACTAATGGTTTTGTGGAAGTGTTATTGATATCACAAGATGATTTATTAAAAGATGTAAGTACTCATGCTTCATTGCTGGAAGTATATTTTAAATTAAGAAAGTTATTTGGAAAACTTTGAGATTGTTAACTTAGAATCTTATTTCCTACATCAAGTTATGACTAATTATACTTAGATTATTTGTTGATGACTCAAATTCCAAGCGGTAAATTCAATTTATGAAATCTTTTATAAAAATGTAGTTGAGTTTGGGAGACAAGTTTTGGATCTTGAAGGATATAAATATATAATTATTCTTTCTTAGAATTAGTTCATATACTTAAATACAAAATATATAAGTGTTATTATTCAAGTGTTATCATAAATTAGTTTCTCTTAAAGGTTTGATGGTGATAAATGGCTCAAAATCTGTATAAATATTTCTCTCAAATGGTTAAAAAAGGAACAAAAGTTTTTATATGTTAACCAATGGTTTGAAATTGGATAGAAAACTATTTCATATAAATGTGGAAAATAATATCTCCCAATTGGAAGAAAAGGTGTAATAGAGCTTAGAAAGATACCCCATTCTAATTCAAAAAAATCGGGTGAGTGATATTTAAGGTAAATCTAGAAATACCCTTTACAATTTTTATTATTAAAGGTGGAGTGGAGATGTTGGAAGTTTTTTTTAAATTTTTATTTCAAAGGGGAAGAAATAAAGTAATCGTGAATCTATAACCATGGAACCTTGGATATATTTTATGGAGTAAGGATTCATGATAGTACTGATAACACAACCCAAAAGGGGAGAAAGTTAAAACCAAATGTGTTTGGTGTTGGATTTTTTGCTAATCATTGGTTTTTTTCTATCAATAAAATTTTCAATAAATGAATAAGAATTAATTAAATACTTGGTGTTGTGAATAAATTCATGGAAGATATGGATAATAGGTCCACATGTTTTGAATAGTTGAAAATTCTAAGAGACACATGTGAAGATGTTCATGGAAGAGAAGAGGTTCACATGGTGGAACTAGTGGATAAATAAAAAGATATAAATTTTTTATCTTTATATATCATGGTCATGGATTTTTAAGTGATTCAAAATAATTTGAATAATATTAAATTAGAAATTATAGGGTTGAGTTTTTCTCTAGAAGTTTCAGACAAAAACCAAGATGTGAATACAATCGTGACACTGCAAATGATGTTGAAGTTCTAAAAATGGAAAAGGGCCACTTCATAAGAATCATGGAATCATTACGTAAGAGTAATGTAACCATATAATAAGAATAACTCTATGACTATATTTGTAAAATTTTCAATTTCATAGGTTTCTTCATGGTAATTATGGCCATGTCGAAACAATACTATAAAAAATTTGGGTGGGTCTGGATATTCAAGGTTTCTCACACCATAGAGAAAAGTATATGCCAAAAGGTTATATCATAAAATATGATTGATAATATAAAGGTAGAGGTTGCACCATGAAGGAGGTTGAGGTTAAATTCAGTTTCAATAGCTATTTAGAGATATCTACACCATGTTCAATGATTTCACCATAACATGTTAAGAGAAAAAGGAAGACCACACCACATTGTACATTATACACCATGTAGGTTGTGTGTTTGATAGAATGAAAGAAGGTTGTTTGATAGGTTATTAGACCTTTCATAATGGAATAATAGACAACACTATAATAGGTTTGAAGGACAAGATGAAATGGATGATCATGCCATGATATACAATTGAATTAAATAGGAGGAGAGTTAACATAAAAAGTGGTTTTGGAAATTTGGCTTAGAAAATACCTTAGTAAAGAAAACCTCATCAGAAAATTATTGAAGTTGATAAGGTCTCACTGCAATGTGGGAGGTTGTGCCATGATGAGGTGGTTTCTATGTTACCTATAAGATTCAGTTGGAAATTAAAAGATGAAATAATGGCTTGGGATATTAGGTTTTTATTCAGATTAAATGGAACTTAATGACCACACTAAACTCATGTGGTACACCTAATATAATCATAGAGATTTAGAAGAAGGGTAATTGATCTCAACCCTTTATTTAGAGGTTTATTACTTTAAATTTTTAAAATAGGTATAATAGTTTTGAAAAAAACATGAACCGTATTGAATATTATATTTATTGAGAAGAGAAGAAGGGAGCCTGGGCATATTTATATATATGAGTTTTAGAGAAAAGAAAGGATTGCACTACTATATATGGTTTTTAGAAAAAGAACATAACAAGATAATTCTAGTTCTATAATTATCTTCATCTGTAAGAATGTATCACTGCTACTATGATTCAACGAATTCATAGACTTAACCCTCTTCTTGAGGATTTGATCTCATCATGAATTTAAGAAAGGAGAATGAAAAAAATTAGAGTATAATAGAGTATAAATTTGGAAGAAAAAGGTTCAATGTGTCTCAAAACCCTATATTAAACATATTAAATACTTAATATCTATAAACTATTGAAGAATAACTACAGGTTTATAAACTAATCAATCCACATATTGAAGAAGTGCGCAGATATATAAGAAAAATGAGTGCCCATGGATTGGATGTAAACCATTCAGAAAAACATTGTAACACTTACAATGAGTAGTTTTATTTTTTGGTACACTGATACATCATCATGGTTATTCCCCTTTGATTATCTCTTAATAGAGAACCTAGTAAAATCTATGTGTTGTGCATGTTTTACTTTTTGCATCAATTTTATAATCTAAGGGAAATGACATAAGTTAATGAGAGATTGAAAAATTTTCTCTAATAGGGGAAGAATATATAAATGACCTATGAGGAATTAAGAAAATAAAGAGTTCTAAATTACTACACACCCTAGTTCTCCCTCCCTCATAGGGTGTTCTTGGTCAACTTGGTCCCAAGAGTTTCATACTTAGAATAATTTTAAAAGACCACTTTGGCCAATCCCTCACATAGGGTAGGGTGAAGTATCCCCCCAAATGAGATATAATTTCAAGAAAGGAGAAGCAAGATGGAACACAAGTTACTCTTGTTTGTATCTATTCTCTGTTCTTAAGGGATCATTTGGGTGCCTTACTTACCCAGGTCACTCACCAAGGTGAAGTTTCTTTTTATCACCTCAGTGAATTTAAATACCTCATTGGAACCCTTTATCTTATGTTTAACTATCATAAATCCCAATTTATCCAAGATCAAACCTTATCTTCCCAATATACATAATCAAGTTACTTCCCACATTCATGTGGGATCTATGATCATGTATTCCTTTGATGCACATGAGCCTCAGCCCAGTTGGTGAGGACTCCTTAAGTGCATCCAAGAAACCTAGGATCAAGTCTAGGCAGACGCTAATTTCTGGGTCACTATAGCAGCACTGTAGCAGTACTATAGTAGGTACTATAGAAGGAACTGTGCAGAACTGTGCCAGGTACTATAGCGGGAACTGTCAGAGGCACTGTTTGACACTATAGTAGCTGAGAATATTCCCCTGTTTGGGCCTTTGGGGCACCGATTTGGTCCTCGAGTCCTTTAAGGCCTTTGGGCCACCCAGGACTTCGAGTCAATAAGGCCTTCGGGCCACCTCAAGGCCTTCGAGCCACCTTAAGTATAGATTCAAACCAGACAAACTACAAGGAACAAGCTTCAGAAGGAGGAGTAGCAATAAGCTTTCACCATAGTAGAAGCTAAACAGATTGCATGAATGAGAGGGTATGAAACCTGCCATCGGGACAAGCCTGTGCATGCACGGGAAATCCCGACTGAACAACCATGCAAAGGTGGAGAGCTAATTTCACGATGAAGAAGCTGGGGAGGAGCAGTTCCAAGTAGTTAGTCTGGGTTGTATGTATTTTTTTGAAGAATATGGTCAATTTAATTCCTCTAAGGCTTACGATCCATGTAATACTTACGCCTACAGGCCTTTTAAGGGTTCCACCTCACCCCTTGAAAGTTGGATTATCAAAAATCAATAAAAAAAATGAAGGCCTCTGGGACATTGGAGGTATTCCTTTGATAATGGGAATATATCATTTTAAAATAGATCCTCTATTGGGTTTTCCTCCCTAAAAATAGATCCTTAGAGTATAGTAAATCATATATACCCTTTATATAAAGGATAACTTATCTTGGAGACACTGACAAAATCCCTCCTACCCCAATCTACCCATATTGTTTGTTATGAATCAGTCCCATATTCTTCAATAATTTGGTCAGCCTACTCGAGTACAATCAATGATCTAGAGGTATAAATGTGCTACCATTTCGATGTAATCCCTTCATACATTCACCAGAATATTCTATTATGATAAAATGAAAATGGTCACTCATGTGTAAGTATCACACCAAACAATTTATAGGATCATTTCACCTTGTAATCCACCCCACACTACTTTAAACTATCTAGAAGATGTCTTAGTCATATGACCTTAAACTACATGGAACAATCATCTTGGATACTTGAAATAAAAAGAAATACCATAGTTCTTTGTTATATGACCTTAAAATCAGAACAATAATTCCTTATCACATGATATTAAAATTTATTACATATACCATTATATTTCACCAAAATATGTAAGTTTTGATTACCTTTATAGGGATACATAGAAATCCACTTTCATGGGACTAATATCTCCACCAGTATAACACCTTACACCTCATTGAATAGTGAAAAATTATATATTTCCTTACTATATGGATTTAAATTATATAAAAATTAATTAATTTGGGAGATAAAAAACCTCTTACATAGTGATTTTAAATATTAGTTGTATCAATCAATTTCTTTCATAGAATGATAACTCATATTGTTACTAGGAAGGATTTTACGAATACTCATAAATCTATAAGGGAGTTCCAAACTATACAAAAAATATCCTTTGTGAGTTTATTTTATCTCCCATCCTCTTTATTCTGATATGTGATATCCCAAGAAAATAACCAAAAGGTAAATGTTGAAAACAAAAATTATGAACCCAACATGAATTCCTTTACTCGTGAGAGGGATTAATTGACCATGAATTATCACTTGTGAAACTACACTGATGAGTTCATTATTTTTGAACATTACTTAGAAACTAAATGGTATTATTAGTAAATTTACTATTAAAAATAAGTATTTCTAGCTAAGATGGGAACACTCATAGTTGTTAAGGGTTTCCATGATTCACCAACTGGTGGCATCTCAAACATATTTCATTACTGTTGATATAATTGCCTCAGTTCCAAAAACCTAATAAAAATTTTCACTCAATCAATTCCTATAATTATAAGTAATGAATTTCAAGATTTAATAATATCTCCATGATGGATTTTTTTCCAACTATAGAGACAACTCATTCTATTTTGGAGGAATTTCTTCCACAATAGCCATTACATTAGAGACATGATTGTTGGAGTAGGAAGACCCCATTGTAACCTCAAACCACTATGGAATACTTTATATGGAGTGAGATAATTTTTATCAACCTTATATTAGGGAAGTTGAGGAATATGTGTAATACATAAAAAAAAAACTATTCAGGAGCTTCCTCATAGGAATCCCACCAAATAAGTCCATAATCATCATTGAACAACATTAAAAACTCAAGAGACTGGTGTGGAAGTTGTTCTCATCCTGGTTATCCAAACTAGGGAACCTAGAAGGAGATCTTACTAAGGGAAACTGACAACCAAGATTTTAGAGTATGATTATCCTCCTTCCATTACTTCTAGTATCCCTATGACCCACCAACAGATCCTGATGGTAACACATAGGAAATTTATATTTACCATTAGCTAAAAATAGTGATAATATTTCAGGGAACATTACTAGTAGAATTGACTGAGTACCCCCTTACAAGGTAGAACAACACAAATATAGAGGGCCTCCCTATGGTGATATTTCAAGCATCTTTATTGGTCCTATCCTAAGTACTCTTCACAGAGTTCCTCCTTGTGAAATAATCTTAATCTGACAAGGAGGTCCTATTCTTGTTGATAAATCAACAATCATAAACACTTGAGGTACTCCCTAGTGTATTTTTCACAATTTTCTTCCCCATGATATAATGGATAAATGGAGTGGAGGTCCTCCTCATGATGACAATCACACAAATTAAAATCATGGAGTTCCCCCCCCCCCCCAAAAAAAACTCGACATGGTGGTCCTCCCCATGTTGATAATTAATAAATCGATAACCATGAAGGTACTCCTCATGATGCTCACTATTACAGTCCTCCTCATCTATCCAAAGACCCGAGGGACTTCGATATTTTTTATTATAATTATAAGACCCTATTTTAAGGTAAGAAGGGGGGAACCCTAACAGAATTTATGAACTTAAGAGATTACATGACCCGAAGGTCAAAGAGAATAAAAACCATACTGAACAGAAGGAGCTGCCCCTACCCAACATAAAAAACATGATGAAGCTCTCCACTAATGCATTAATGTTTTAAAAGCAGTTTCCTATGTCAAATCATAGGCCTGATCTGATGGATTTCACCATTCCCTCTTAAACAACCAAATCTAAATAGAAAACATAGGTGAACTGCATACTATGAAACCTCCTTTGGGGCTTGGTCTTTCTGATCAAGTCTGGCTGCATCAACAAATCATGTGGTTTGAAGAACTTACCAGCAACAAACAAGACCATATCACACAGACCATAGAGAACAACCTTCATACAACGATGATCAATGTCGCATTCCAGAAGAACCACCACAAACGCGCCGGAGAAGAACTAGAAGCATAAGGACCACTGGAAGCACACACCAGAACCACCACAAATGCACATGAAAGTAGACCGATGACCATCAGAATAACACACCAACCCCCCCCCCCCCCCTCTGAGCCACACTGGGGCTAATGACAAGCTACACGGGAGCATATCCGATCCTTCTCCCTAGGACGCTGATCCAGGAAAAAGTGCAAGAATCCTCCACCCATCAGATCCGCAGTGTTAGTCGGATGATGTCACCTGCAAAGGCGTAACAGAGACAACCTCTTGCAAGTTCGAAGAATCTATAAGCGACCATATAAGATTCGAGGTGAACACTGGCCGACGCCTTCCCCCTCAAAGACTCAATGAAGAAGACACCAAACCTGAGCTGACAAAGCCAGAATCATCCTCAACAATACATGCAACACCGATATGGAGGATGCCAACACCAAGATGAGGTCTGACACTAAGATAGAGGAATCCATTGCCGAGCCATCTGCAATTCCAGAGGAGAGAAGGAATAAAACTCTGAGGCCAAAACCCTAACCCTACACGATAGGGAGAGTGTTTCCACTTAGAGGCTTAGAGTCTATTACAGTCCTCCCCATAGTGATATATAACATATCCATATAGGTCCTCCCCATGTTATTAGTCATGAATTTTCACTTTTTGGTAAAACATCTTGTCGATATGTATGTCCTCCTTGTTCCAAAAAACAAAAAATTATCAACCACAAAGAGGTCCTCACTATTATTATTTCCATTAATGTCCTACCTGCAATAACATATCACATATCTACAGAGGTCTTCCCCATTTCAAAAAGTAATAATCTGTAACTATGGAGATCATGCCTAAAATGATCAAACTACAAATAACCATAGAGTTTCTTACTATGGGGATCAAAAACTTAACAACCATATAGGTTCTCCTCATGGTGATCAAGCACCCAAAAACCACAAAGGTCATCATAATGGTGATCAATCACCCAACAAATACAAGTTCCCTCCCCATAGTGATGAATAAAATGAATATGGAGGTCCTATCTAGAGTATTTGATAAAAATTACAACTTCATGCTATAATATTACAAATATTTACTATTATAAAGATATTATTACAAAAAATTAAATAAAAATAAACTGAATTAGACACTCTCTTTTAAATTGGAAATGTATCCTCCTAAATAATAAGAGATATGAGAGAGAGGTCATAATTAGTTCCACTATTAGGCCGATCATGTTTGGATGTAGTTGAAAATATCCAAAATGATTTTATTTCATTGGAGAAAGTAGTTTAAAAGAAATATTTATGTCTAAAAAAATCCAATTAACCATTCATAAATGATTAATAAAACTTTAGAATCATGTAGAATAAATTAGACACTAATAAGATATCTATTATGTTCCAAATTTTGACCATATATCAGTATTTCATTTCCAAGAATCTCCATGAAGAATGTATACTACACCTTTTCCACAATTTTTAGGTGGAATTATAATTATTTAGGTGAAAAAAATTCCCTTATAAGGGATGCACAGATCATTTCAAGGTTTTAGATGAGAAATATCATTAGCTCAATCATGCCACCCTCCTGGTAGCTTAGAATACTAAATCCTATAAGTAGGATGAATGCCTCTAAAAGTATTGTCTTAATTTCCTCAAGGTTTCCTATCAATGTTTTTGGGTGTGATTTTGTTTTTTTGAAAGATATAGATGATCTCGAATGAGTATGGTTGGTATTTTTGATGTAGGGTTTTAAGGTGGCGCGGTTTCCCAATATTTTCCAAATTTTTGGGTCACAAAAATCGAAATTTTGTTTTTGGAAAGGGGTGATTTCAGAAAAGGAGTTTATAGTATGTGGACTGTGAATCTTAGATCATGGATCACAAAGGAGGTGTGCATAATGCCAATTAAAAATTGGAAAAGGAAGGATCTCCACGTAGCAGCACTATAAGGACCTTGAAGTGCACTACGTAGATCACAGAGGAAAAAATAGTTCACAAGAGGATATAAGTTCATGAGAGGATTGAAGTCTATAGGAGTATTGTCACCTAAAAAATTGAGGCATAAATTTGAGGATCCTTAAAGGGTTATCATTAGTTGAAGAGATCAGTCACTATAGAGGATCAAAACACTATGCGAACCGCATAACAGTACATGGTGAAGGATATATCACATATAAACTTTGGGAAAATAATATTATTGATATTTTTAAATCTATATGCCTATATAAGGACCATTAATCAGATAATTAAGGAGAGAGAGAATACTGTTATAAAATATCATCGCTTCCGGAATAATTCAGCTAAGATTGAAAGAGTTCACGAGGGAGTCTGTGAAGGAGAAGAGTTCATGAGGGAGAATTCCATGAAGGGTGAATAAGTTCATGGGAAAAGTATATAAAAGGGTTTTCAGGGCTCTACAACTCACAAAGGAAAAGATTCCATATAAGAGAGGTGGTCCATAGAAGAAGAATCCATTTGTAAAGAAGGCAAGGTCTATGGAAGGAGATGTAGAATGCATAACACTCGCACCACACGGTGCAAGGAATTTTGTGGAGGCCATGAGGAAGTTTGCGAAGGGACTAAAAATTTTTGCGAAAGTAATTTTCGCAAACTAACAGTGTGAAGAAAAGTAAATTTTATCTATAGGTGAAAACATGAATTAAATAGAGCATCTATCTATAGTTGAGGATGAATTCTTTCATGCAAATTAAGGGACCTACAAGTCCATAAATTGTGGGTTAATCCCTTCCAAGAGCAGTGAGCAAAGGAAGTGGAAGATAGTGATCCTTTCCACTGAATGGGATCCAAAGAAAGAGACATAGGGAGTGACCCTTGGGAAAATAGTGAGCTGGCCCTAATCCTTGTAAAGGCAGTGATCCTGAGCATAAAAGTGATATAGCCTAAACATTATAATTTTGAAATGATCCTTATTAAATTTGGTACATTGGAACATCACCATTGTATGCTCCTTGGATGTATCCTAGTGAGGGTAAAGCAAGTTTAATTGTTTTGTCCCACAAATGATTTAATTTCTATTCATACATTGTTATAGGACAAGAAAAGAGTGTTTTTCTTAATAACGAAACAAGATCCGAAGTGGTAGTAGTTTTAATCGGTCATACCCTGATTCAACCCCATGGTATTTAACCTAATTAGGCTAATAATTGGTATCATAGAGAAAGGTTGAGAGTTTATGGTTTTTTATCAGTTGAAGAAATGGAGGTTATTAATCACAAAGGGATTCCAATATTTTATGGTAACGATTTTCAATTATGGAATAATCAGATGCATCACTACTTCTGATCATCAGGAATGAATGTCTTTACAGCAGCGATGCGTGAAATTTTGTTCAATATCGACAATGTTGCTTTATCAGAATCTGAATGAAGGAAATTGGTTATAGACACCAAAGGAATCAATTATTTAGGGGGAACCCTATCTAATGTAATATTTACAAAGGTTATGTCATGTAAAACATCATATTCCATGGAGGAAGTTGTGGTAAATTCCCAAAAAAAGGAAGAAAGTGACAGTGATGTGGGAGAAGTAGAATGAAGAGTTGACCTTCAAGTTGAATTAGAATATGATCTTGAAGAAGTCAGAGTTTGGGGAGCCAAAATGAAGAAATATAAAAATGTGGTTCATGATTCCAAACATTATATGTAGTAGTAGGAAGAAGAGATATCTGAGATGAATGGAGAAATTGAAAAAATGATGTCTTCAATGCAAGAAAACTCAAAAAAAATGGTTGAGTACAAAATAAAAATTGAATAACAGAAAATAGAGATTAATAGTTTGACTAATACTAGAAAAGATCAAATAAAATTTATTAAATAGATTGAATAGGAAGTTGTCAATAGTCGAATAAAATTTAAATATGAAGAGAAACTATTGATTCTAGAAAAGCAGAACACACAAGAAACAAAAAAAGTAAAAGTAGAATTCGTAGTCCTAATGAAGCAGACAATTGATTGTTATGAAAGGAAAATTATTGATCAGAATGATACAGCTAGTATGAGGCTTAATCGCAAAAATAAATTAGTACTGGTTGAAGTTATACCACAAACTCCCAGATCGAGGTTGAATAGTGATTCAGATATGAATCAGAATCAGATGACCCAGAGAACCCAAGGGAGAACCAATAGTGCATTATTTACACATAGGAATGCACCCCACATTATATTATATTGTTGTGTAAAGATGAGACACTCAAAAAATGTTTTTTCCATAGAAAATAGGTATCAAAGGGAAAAAGATCAATAGAGGTAGCAATACATGGATCAATATTCTAGGACATAATTTTATGGTCACTATTTTAAGTGTTTATTATTCGAGAACATGGAAAGATACTACTCATCGAAAATGCAAAGAAATGTATTGAAGCAGGATTAATGTAGTCATAAGTAGCAGCTAAAGGTATCATCAAATGATATGAACATATAAAATCAATTTTCAGCTCTACATGATGAAGCTGGTCTATTATATTTCGAGGAAGATAAATATTATCAATCCGTATCAAGTATGAAGTAAAAAACATGGATCACAAAGAAAAGATATGAAAAGACTGTGGTCACAAATATGTCATTTAAAGCATTAGATTGACCTGGAATATGGATCATTTTTAGTAGATACACCATGCATATGACAAAAAATAAATATCTGGTGACCAGAATCAGGTACGATAAAGAAGGTATCACAATTTTTGGTAATGTTGAAGGATTGAAGATTTTTAGCTTAGGGAAATCCATGTTTGGAGGAAAAGACATGAGGAATGTTTATATAATAGTCATTGAAGGTCTCAGTCACAACTTACTTAGTGTCAGTCAAATGTTTTACTTAGGACATTCCATAAACTTTTCAAAGAAATTATGTGCCATCAAGGAAAAAATGGTGTAGTTTCTTTTCAAGGAAAGTGTATGAAAGGAAATATCTATCTTGTGAGTAGAGAAAAATATATGTGATTTCTATCAAAGGAAGAGGAAAAAAATTTATGACATAAAAATCTTGGTCACTTGAGCCAAAAAACCTTGGAATATCTGATGAAATATGATGTTTCTCATGACCACCCTAGGTTATCAAATGATTTTACTCATACATGTGATGATTTTCAACAAGGTAAGATCATTTGAAAGACATATAAAGAAAAATAGAAAATGTCAACAAGAGTGCTTGAGATGGTGCATATTTATGTGTGAGAAACTATTTTACTAAGAGCTATTGATGGGACGATATAATATGTTTTCTTCATTAATGATTTTAGAAGAATGATGTGGGTATCCATCATCACCCACAAGTCTTATGTGTTTAGTTTCATTACAAGATATCAACGGGAAGTTAAAAAAATAGTAGGTCAGAAAATCCATAAGATCAGAATAGATAATGGAACCATGTTCATGAATATCCAAGTTAAGGATTATTTTGAGAAACATGTGATAAGGAACCAATTTTCAGTAGTGAGAACTCTGAAATAGAATAGATTAGTTGAGAGAAGAAACAGAATTATCGACCACATTGATAAAACAATGCACATTGAGAAAGACCTACCAGAGAAGTTTTGGAAAGAAGAAGTGATGACATTAGTCTTGTAGAGACCCGTATCTTGACGTACATGGACATTACATTACATTTGCGGAATACTTAGTACATAACAAAAACACACACACAAGGATCGTAATAGTTTAGTGTCTTTGGAAACTCAGAACGTAATCTTCTAATCGTGGGGAAAGATCTTCAATATCTCCCATAAAGATCTTCCCTTTGTTTACCTAAAAACCTTTCTTTATATCCTGGGGAAAAGAAAACATAAAAGGGTGAGCTCAAATGCTCAGTAAGGGTAAACAAAAGAAATATCAATCACATCATATACATAAGAACATAGCTTTTGAAAATCTTAACCTGCAAAAGAGATCATAATTTCATAACATGGGGTAAATCATAGAAGTGAAAATGAGATCCCCATAATCATAACATGAAACTTGAAACTTTGTGGCATGCACACATAATCATGGAAAATCATTTCTTGTTAGTCATGACTCATTGCCAAGACTATCTTAGTGGACAAAGTCCCTTTCTGAACCGAGTTCACTCCTCGTTTCAGTCCTGTATCACTGAACCGAAATAACCTTCCGTTCCAGCCATGTCTATCTCATGAGATATAAAATCATTACCCAATGCATTGGAGGGAGATATAGGTCCCACCCATCTTATAATGAATCCTTTCTTATGTGTGCCACATAATCATAAAACATACATCATCGCATAACACATGTAACAAAAATGGGATTCTTGAAACATCATGACATCATAAATCAATTCATATAAGATAAAGGAATTCATAAACATAATTCCATCACAACATAGTCAAATCAATGTAAAAATATGGATATAAACAGAACCCTTTATTATCTTAGATGGAAAATAATTTTGATAAAACACTTGAATTTAATTCTTGAGGAAAATATCCTTTCTTCTTCAAAATCAATTTCTTTTCACAAAACATCATGCAATTTTAAAAGAAAGAGATTTTATTGAAAATAGTCATGAAATCTTTTAGAGGAAGCTTAATGAAAATAAGGCTTTATAAAACAGTAGAAATCCGTTCGTGCCGTATAAGTTAAAAAAAACATTCTTCGTACTTTTGTCGGAAAAGTCAAAAAGTACCTCGTACGAAAAACGACAAAAGATTCCTTTCATACCTATTACTAAAAACTCACCGAAGGGTAAAAATGGATTTAAACAATTTTAGGTGGATGGAAATAATATTACATATTGAGTAAACATGGATGTGGATGATAAAATACACCCCAGTAAATACTTACGAATAAACAATCTCGGATAAAAATGAGATTGTGATATTTCCCTTACCTTAGGTCCGACTTGCTTTGTAAGTGTCCAAACCTCCTCTTCTTTGAAGTGCCTTTTGGAGACCTCCTCTTAGGGAACTAAAATTGGTCTTTGAGGAAGACCAGAACCTCTAGGATGTTTCTAGGGAAGTGGAGAAGAGATTTTGGCAGTGGTTGGCCGAGCTTGAGTGCTCAAATTGGTGTGAGGAGGAGGGGGAGGAGGTGTCCTTTTATAAGGGAGGAGAGGGGCACCTTAGGAATATCTCAAAATATTATTTTATATTAAAGTCAAAATCGGTTTATAATGGTTCCAAAGGGTCTTATTTCGAAGCTAAAGTGGGGATGGGTCGAAATCCTATCAACCAATAGGATTTAGACAAGTTTAGGGTATTATTTTAACCTTATCAATTGGATTTAACTCTAAGTTAATTAATTTAACTTTTACCGTGTCTTTTTTTTTCTTTCACTATATGGTTAATACACTTACTATAACATGCCAAACGAACCCCAATTTGTTTATTATTAATATATATATCCTTATCTAAGTCATTTGGCCGAACCTTAGATTTTTAGGAATACAATAACAATTAATAATATAATATTTAATTTAAAAACTATTTTGTGTCAATTTTGACACTATTTGATATATGATTTTTGTGAAAGTCATAACAGAATTATATGTTCGAACCAAGTTGATTAAATCAACATTAATATATCATAGTAACCTAGAAAATTAGTGGAATTCATAAAAAGTCTCAAATTACATTCATTTGAGCATTTATAACATCAATTATGTTAATATTTCCTTAAAAGGGTAATTACTGCATCATCGTTGTGTCATAAATAAATTAATTTATTTAAAGTATAAAAATTATAAATAAAATATCATTATGTAGGAAATATTTTTAGCTTTCTAATGAATATTTATAGTCGAATTTATCTTATGTATAACCCCATATTAAAAATGATTTACTTATTAAACTTTGATTTTAACTATTTTAACCCTTCTTTAAATAAATTAATAATAAATGTCCTAATCTAATCCAAGTGGGCCTAAATGGTCATATTTTATTCCTAAGTTTGTTTTTGGTCGAAATACACTTGTCCAATAGGATTAGGACATGTGTTAGGGTAATATTAATATCATATTTACCCTTAGTTACCCTATTTACTATTAACCGCGGTAAAAAAAAGTAAAAAGTTACTATTCACCAAAAATTATTTTCATCTCATTGAACCACATTTTACTTACTGACATCAACAGTATCTCTCGGATTTTTGAAATTCCATTCACAGAAGCGGTAAAATTAAGTTTTATGAAAAAATCAGTTTTTTAACTACCACTTAGTAGTTTCACTATTCATCAAAAATTGATGTTTTTCAGAACAGTGCCAAAATTTTATCCCAAGCTATATTTCATATTCCGAATTCAAAAATGAAGTCTATTTTACCAAATTCATATCATAGAATTTGCATTAATTAATTTTATAATTAAATCCCGCTGTTAAAACAAATAGCGTGTTTTTAAGAAACAATATCTATCAAAAGATTGACACTTGATTATGTCTGGTTTAAATGTGAAATTACATCCAATGACCAACATTGTATTAAATTGTAAAAATATATTCTAAATATACTTTAAAACCACTCAAATTAATAATTTATCACTATTAATTATTTCGATTAAAAAAGTTGTTTTTAATTATAATTTAGTAATTTTCACTATTCATCAGAATATGAAAGTTATCCGAAAAGTACCAAAATTTCACCTTAGGCTAAATTCGATACTCCGAATCCAAAAATGAAGTTCATTTTGAAAAATAAGATTTACAGAGTTTTAAAAAGTGGTTATTACTATTCATAACGGCTAGTTTTAATAATATTTTAACAGCATATCGTTGTTTAGTGAAACTCGGTATTGCGTATTACACACGCTATCGAGGAAGGTCGTGATTGCGTGTAATGCAAGGCAAGTCAAGGATGCGTGTTGTGCAAGCTCCTTTTGGTGTAGCGTACAACACAAGACTTTAATAAAATTAAAAAGAATATTTTTTTATAAAATCTTGGGCTGTTACATTCTACCCCCCTTAAAATGAATTTCGCCCTCGAAATTCGTCGGGGTTATAAATGGTTTACTATTCGAAAGTTTCTTTAATAGAAGCCCACATCGTAAAAAGGAATATCAAAACCAATCTTTAAAAAGAAAAGTATGAAACGTAACGGTTACCCAAATAAACTAATCATTGGGTTTCCACATAGGTGAAAATATGGATATGGAAGAGAAATCTAACCATCATGTTCTGATGGAGAGTGGTAGAGAATATGGATATGGAAAATCCAGTAATCACAAATCCATAGATTTGTGATGATATAAGGTACCATCTGATTCATCAGGTATAAGATCACTAGGACAACATTTTTGGTTTTCAAGATCATTTCCCTAAAGTTGAAAATTTGAATTAGAATAAATACTTACTTTATTTGGGTACAATCTCACTGTTGTTCGTGCCTTGAACAATTTCCACTTCATCTCTTAAATAAATGAAGTTGAATTTGTTATTCATGAAGTGTTAGCAGATCATGTGATAGAATGACGGGTCATTCCATCTGTCTCAAACAAAAGGTTAGCAAAAATTATATGCATAAGTCGATCTGTAGTGAGATTAATCATATATGGTTCCTAAAATGGACTTATACTTCATATATCATACTGCTTAATATAATAAAACTAGTTTCTACTAAACAGGGACTTCCTGTAGGCCAGTGGTAGGCGATAAAGGCCAGTCGCACTTCGGTTGTGGGTTCGATTCCCACAGCCTTGTCCGAAGCGATGGGCTGTCGCCCGTCCTGCAGGTTGTCCTTTTTCCAAAACTATATAACATCCCATCAATAATATCGAAAAAACAAACAATACTAACTTATGTCCAACATAATCCATTCCAATAATACTGCAGTCGACTCTCATAATATAGTGAAAATGATTACCAGAGATTTAACACCATCATCGATCCACATATATCATAAGATATGTTTTGTTGGTCACATTCCAAACATTCAAAGTCCTTAATCGTGTATTCTCTTGAATACCTTAGTGAAAACATGAATGCAGTTAAAAGTTAACACCTTCCACATACTAAAATCCTCAAAATTCTATATACTCAAACCATGATATCACTTAGTCCTTATATCAATCATGAGATCATGAATACTGTTAAACATTTCATTTTCTCGTTTTCCCTTCATTATGCGCATAATATCTCAATCACTTTGAATACCACATTAGACCAATACATAAATATTCCAATATTCCAAGATACAACATTATTTTGGAATCCCATTACATAAACACTTAATCATTCCACCACATCGTTGTCATATTCAACATTGCCAATAGTGATCGCATGTGACTTCCCTTTGTCCTTTTCCTTAAGCGGTTTCTCATGTCGATCATCACTAACCCTTGGATTAGGGCATTTATTAGCATAATGCCCCATTTCCTTGCACTTGAAGCATTGAAGTGTTGGTTGTACGTTCTCTGCAGTGTTTGCTTTATTCACTTCATTAGAATCCCATTTTCCATTACTTCGACACTCAGCTGCTCGATGACCTTCTTTTCCACACTTAAAACATTTTCTAGTCCCTTTAAGACAATCTCCACCATGCTTCTTTCCACACTTTGTGCATAAGGAAACATTCATCTTCTTTTCACCATTATTCTGAGATTTCTCCTTGAACTCCATCTTTCGTTTCTTGTCAAAACCATGAGATGGATATGTAACACCAACTTCCATTTCTACCTTGATAGCACAATGCACAATTTCTTCATAGCTACTGAAGTCTCTTATAGCTAATGCCCTTCGAAGACTTGGTTTTAAGCCACTGAAAAATCGATCAACTTTACTTTCAGGTTGGATGATAATGCCAGATGCATACCTTGAAAGTCTTGTAAAATTCGCTTCATAGGTACCAACAGATTCATCATCCCTTTGCTTCAGTTCAAGAAACTCTTTCTCCATCTTTGTTCGGAGAATACGAGGGAAGTACTTATTGAAAAATAAGTTCTTGAACTCGTCCCATTCCATAGACTCAATTTCATCCCTTTGCCTCGTATTCTTAATAAGATTCCACCATTGATCAGCATCTCCTTCCAAACAATACACTGCTAGGATGACTTTATCATGTTCAGAACATTGAAGAACTGAAAATATCTTTTCAGTAGTACTAATCCATTGTTCAGCAACTAATGGATCAGTAGACCCACTGAAAGAAGGTGGACGCTGCCTCATGAAGGATTCAACAGAATGTTGCTCCTTCCTTTGCTCGTTTGGAAGTCCTGCATGATTCATAGCTTGAGAAAGTTGTGTGAGTATGGCTACAAGATTTTGCATTCCGGCTCCCATATCGTTTGGTTGCTCAGGGGGACAATCATTGCATTGCCCATCACATTCCGCATTGACACGGTTCCTTCGGGTTCCAGCCATCATCTAAAACCCCAAAAGAATAGTATGAGAGGCAAAAATCATGCTAGGGAAAACAACATAATAAAGGGGTAGTACCCTCAATATCTAACATCTTAGGTTAAATTCGAAGATCGTTAGCACAATTCTAGGACTATAACCTATACGTATACTTAAACTTAGAGACATCCCTAGACATACCTTAGAAATATATCTAGGGATCTCACTAACGTTTTCGCATCCTAGTTTCCAAAGGTTGACTAAACCTTTCCTCTGATACCAACTGTAGAGACCCGTATCTTGACGTACATGGACATTACATTACATTTGCGGAATACTTAGTACATAACAAAAACACACACACAAGGATCGTAATAGTTTAGTGTCTTTGGAAACTCAGAACGTAATCTTCTAATCGTGGGGAAAGATCTTCAATATCTCCCATAAAGATCTTCCCTTTTTTTTACCTAAAAACCTTTCTTTATATCCTGGGGAAAAGAAAACATAAAAGGGTGAGCTCAAATGCTCAGTAAGGGTAAACAAAAGAAATATCAATCACATCATATACATAAGAACATAGCTTTTGAAAATCTTAACCTGCAAAAGAGATCATAATTTCATAACATGGGGTAAATCATAGAAGTGAAAATGAGATCCCCATAATCATAACATGAAACTTGAAACTTTGTGGCATGCACACATAATCATGGAAAATCATTTCTTGTTAGTCATGACTCATTGCCAAGACTATCTTAGTGGACAAAGTCCCTTTCTGAACCGAGTTCACTCCTCGTTTCAGTCCTGTATCACTGAACCGAAATAACCTTCCGTTCCAGCCATGTCTATCTCATGAGATATAAAATCATTACCCAATGCATTGGAGGGAGATATAGGTCCCACCCATCTTATAATTAATCCTTTCTTATGTGTGCCACATAATCATAAAACATACATCATCGCATAACACATGTAACAAAAATGGGATTCTTGAAACATCATGACATCATAAATCAATTCATATAAGATAAAGGAATTCATAAACATAATTCCATCACAACATAGTCAAATCAATGTAAAAATATGGATAGAAACAGAACCCTTTATTATCTTAGATGGAAAATAATTTTGATAAAACACTTGAATTTAATTCTTGAGGAAAATATCCTTTCTTCTTCAAAATCAATTTCTTTTCAAAAAACATCATGCAATTTTAAAAGAAAGAGATTTTATTGAAAATAGTCATGAAATCTTTTAGAGGAAGCTTAATGAAAATAAGGCTTTATAAAACAGTAGAAATCCGTTCGTTCCGTATAAGTTAAAAAAAACATTCTTCGTACTTTTGTCGGAAAATTCAAAAAGTACCTCGTACGAAAAACGACAAAAGATTCCTTTCATACGTATTACTAAAAACTCACCGAAGGGTAAAAATGGATTTAAACAATTTTAGGTGGATGGAAATAATATTACATATTGAGTAAACATGGATGTGGATGATAAAATACACCCCAGTAAATACTTACGAATAAACAATCTCGGATAAAAATGAGATTGTGATATTTCCCTTACCTTAGGTCCGACTTGCTTTGTAAGTGTCCAAACCTCCTCTTCTTTGAAGCGCCTTTTGGAGACCTCCTCTTAGGGAACTAAAATTGGTCTTTGAGGAAGACCAAAACCTCTAGGATGTTGCTAGGGAAGTGGAGAAGAGATTTTGTCAGGGGTTGGCCGAGCTTGAGTGCTCAAATTGGTGTGAGGAGGAGGGGGAGGAGGTGTCCTTTTATAAGGGAGGAGAGGGGCACCTTAGGAATATCTCAAAATATTATTTTATATTAAAGTCAAAATCGGTTTATAATGGTTCCAAGGGGTCTTATTTCGAAGCTAAAGTGGGGATGAGTCGAAATCCTATCAACCAATAGGATTTAGACAAGTTTAGGGTATTATTTTAACCTTATCAATTAGATTTAACTCTAAGTTAATTAATTTAACTTTTACCGTGTCTTTTTGTTTTCTTTCACTATATGGTTAATACACTTACTATAACATGCCAAACGAACCCCAATTTGTTTATTATTAATATATATATCCTTATCTAAGTCATTTGGCCGAACCTTAGATTTTTAGGAATACAATAACAATTAATAATATAATATTTAATTTAAAAACTATTTTGTGTCAATTTTGACACTATTTGATATATGATTTTTGTGAAAGTCATAACAGAATTATATGTTCGAACCAAGTTGATTAAATCAACATTAATATATCATAGTAACCTAGAAAATTAGTGTAATTCATAAAAAGTCTCAAATTACATTCATTTGAGCATTTATAACATCAATTATATTAATATTTCCTTAAAAGGGTAATTACTGCATCATCGTTGTGTCATAAATAAATTAATTTATTTAAAGTATAAAAATTATAAATAAAATATCATTATGTAGGAAATCTTTTTAGCTTTCTAATGAATATTTATAGTCGAATTTATCTTATGTATAACCCCATATTAAAAATGATTTACTTATTAAACTTTGATTTTAACTATTTTAACCCTTCTTTAAATAAATTAATAATAAATGTCCTAATCTAATCCAAGTGGGCCTAAATGGTCATATTTTATTCCTAAGTTTGTTTTTGGTCGAAATACACTTGTCCAATAGGATTAAGACATGTGTTAGGGTAATATTAATATCATATTTACCCTTAGTTACCCTATTTACTATTAACCGCGGTAAAAAAAGTAAAAAGTTACTATTCACCAAAAATTATTTTCATCTCATTGAACCACATTTTACTTACTGACATCAACCGTATCTCTCGGATTTTTGAAATTCCATTCACAGAAGCGGTAAAATTAAGTTTTATGAAAAATTCAGTTTTTTAACTACCACTTAGTAGTTTCACTATTCATCAAAAATTGATGTTTTTCAGAACAGTGCCAAAATTTCATCCCAAGCTATATTTCATATTCCGAATTCAAAAATGAAGTCTATTTTACCAAATTCATATCATAGAATTTGCATTAATTAATTTTATAATTAAATCCCGCTGTTAAAACAAATAGCGTGTTTTTAAGAAACAATATCTATCAAAAGATTGACACTTGATTATGTCTGGTTTAAATGTGAAATTACATCCAATGACCAACATTGTATTAAATTGTAAAAATATATTCTAAATATACTTTAAAACCACTCAAATTAATAATTTATCACTATTAATTATTTCGATTAAAAAAGTTTTTTTTAATTATAATTTAGTAATTTTCACTATTCATCAGAATATGAAAGTTATCCGAAAAGTACCAAAATTTCACCTTAGGCTAAATTCGATACTCCGAATCCAAAAATGAAGTTCATTTTGAAAAATAAGATTTACAGAGTTTTAAAAAGTGGTTATTACTATTCATAACGGCTAGTTTTAATAATATTTTAACAGCATATCGTTGTTTAGTGAAACTCGGTATTGCGTATTACACACGCTATCGAGGAAGGTCGTGATTGCGTGTAATGCAAGACAAGTCAAGGATGCGTGTTGTGCAAGCTCCTTTTGGTGTAGCGTACAACACAAGACTTTAATAAAATTAAAAAGAATATTTTTTTATAAAATCTTGGGCTGTTACATTCTACCCCCCTTAAAATGAATTTCGCCCTCGAAATTCGTCGGGGTTATAAATGGTTTACTATTCGAAAGTTTCTTTAATAGAAGCCCACATCGTAAAAAGGAATATAAAAACCAATCTTTAAATAGAAAAGTATGAAACGTAACGGTTACCCAAATAAACTAATCATTGGGTTTCCACATAGGTGAAAATATGGATATGGAAGAGAAATCTAACCATCATGTTCTGATGGAGAGTGGTAGAGAATATGGATATGGAAAAGCCAGTAATCACAAATCCATAGATTTGTGATGATATAAGGTACCATCTGATTCATCAGGTATAAGATCACTAGGACAACATTTTTGGTTTTCAAGATCATTTCCCTAAAGTTGAAAATTTGAATTAGAATAAATACTTACTTTATTTGGGTACAATCTCACTGTTGTTCGTGCCTTGAACAATTTACACTTCATCTCTTAAATAAATGAAGTTGAATTTGTTATTCATGAAGTGTTAGCAGATCATGTGATAGAATGACGGGTCATTCCATCTGTCTCAAACAAAAGGTTAGCAAAAATTATATGCATAAGTCGATCTATAGTGAGATTAATCATATATGGTTCCTAAAATGGACTTATACTTCATATATCATACTGCTTAATTTAATAAAACTAGTTTCTACTAAACAGGGACTTCCTGTAGGCCAGTGGTAGGCGATAAAGGCCAGTCGCACTTCGGTTGTGGGTTCGATTCCCACAACCTTGTCCGAAGCGATGGGCTGTCGCCCGTCCTGCAGGTTGTCCTTTTTCCAAAACTATATAACATCCCATCAATAATATCGAAAAAACAAACAATACTAACTTATGTCCAACATAATCCATTCCAATAATACTGCAGTCGACTCTCATAATATAGTGAAAATGATTACCAGAGATTTAACACCATCATCGATCCACATATATCATAAGATATGTTTTGTTGGTCACATTCCAAACATTCAAAGTCCTTAATCGTGTATTCTCTTGAATACCTTAGTGAAAACATGAATGCAGTTAAAAGTTAACACCTTCCACATACTAAAATCCTCAAAATTCTATATACTCAAACCATGATATCACTTAGTCCTTATATCAATCATGAGCTCATGAATACTGTTAAACATTTCATTTTCTCGTTTTCCCTTCATTATGCGCATAATATCTCAATCACTTTGAATACCACATTAGACCAATACATAAATATTCCAATATTCCAAGATACAACATTATTTTGGAATCCCATTACATAAACACTTAATCATTCCACCACATCGTTGTCATATTCAACATTGCCAATAGTGATCGCATGTGACTTCCCTTTGTCCTTTTCCTTAAGCGGTTTCTCATGTCGATCATCACTAACCCTTGGATTAGGGCATTTATTAGCATAATGCCCCATTTCCTTGCACTTGAAGCATTGAAGTGTTGGTTGTACGTTCTCTGCAGTGTTTGCTTTATTCACTTCATTAGAATCCCATTTTCCATTACTTCGACACTCAGCTGCTCGATGACCTTCTTTTCCACACTTAAAACATTTTCTAGTCCCTTTAAGACAATCTCCACCATGCTTCTTTCCACACTTTGTGCATAAGGAAACATTCATCTTCTTTTCACCATTATTCTGAGATTTCTCCTTGAACTCCATCTTTCGTTTCTTGTCAAAACCATGAGATGGATATGTAACACCAACTTCCATTTCTACCTTGATAGCACAACGCACAATTTCTTCATAGCTACTGAAGTCTCTTATAGCTAATGCCCTTCGAAGACTTGGTTTTAAGCCACTGAAAAATCGATCAACTTTACTTTCAGGTTGGATGATAATGCCAGATGCATACCTTGCAAGTCTTGTAAAATTCGCTTCATAGGTACCAACAGATTCATCATCCCTTTGCTTCAGTTCAAGAAACTCTTTCTCCATCTTTGTTCGGAGAATACGAGGGAAGTACTTATTGAAAAATAAGTTCTTGAACTCGTCCCATTCCATAGACTCAATTTCATCCCTTTGCCTCGTATTCTTAATAAGATTCCACCATTGATCAGCATCTCCTTCCAAACAATACACTTCTAGGATGACTTTATCATGTTCAGAACATTGAAGAACTGAAAATATCTTTTCAGTAGTACTAATCCATTGTTCAGCAACTAATGGATCAGTAGACCCACTGAAAGAAGGTGGACGCTACCTCATGAAGGATTCAACAGAATGTTGCTCCTTCCTTTGCTCGTTTGGAAGTCCTGCATGATTCATAGCTTGAGAAAGTTGTGTGAGTATGGCTACAAGATTTTGCATTCCGGCTCCCATATCGTTTGGTTGCTCAGGGGGACAATCATTGCATTGCCCATCACATTCCGCATTGACACGGTTCCTTCGGGTTCCAGCCATCGTCTAAAACCCCAAAAGAATAGTATGAGAGGCAAAAAACATGCTAGGGAAAACAACATAATAAAGGGGTAGTACCCTCAATATCTAACATCTTAGGTTAAATTCGAAGATCGTTAGCGCAATTCTAGGACTATAACCTATACGTATACTTAACCTTAGAGACATCCCTAGACATACCTTAGAAATATCTCTAGGGATCTCACTAACGTTTTCGCATCCTAGTTTCCAAAGGTTGACTAAACCTTTCCTCTGATACCAACTGTAGAGACCCGTATCTTGACGTACATGGACATTACATTACATTTGCGGAATACTTAGTACATAACAAAAACACACACACAAGGATCGTAATAGTTTAGTGTCTTTGGAAACTCAGAACGTAATCTTCTAATCGTGGGGAAAGATCTTCAATATCTCCCATAAAGATCTTCCCTTTTTTTTACCTAAAAACCTTTCTTTATATCCTGGGGAAAAGAAAACATAAAAGGGTGAGCTCAAATGCTCAGTAAGGGTAAACAAAAGAAATATCAATCACATCATATACATAAGAACATAGCTTTTGAAAATCTTAACCTGCAAAAGAGATCATAATTTCATAACATGGGGTAAATCATAGAAGTGAAAATGAGATCCCCATAATCATAACATGAAACTTGAAACTTTGTGGCATGCACACATAATCATGGAAAATCATTTCTTATTAGTCATGACTCATTGCCAAGACTATCTTAGTGGACAAAGTCCCTTTCTGAACCGAGTTCACTCCTCGTTTCAGTCCTGTATCACTGAACCGAAATAACCTTCCGTTCCAGCCATGTCTATCTCATGAGATATAAAATCATTACCCAATGCATTGGAGGGAGATATAGGTCCCACCCATCTTATAATGAATCCTTTCTTATGTGTGCCACATAATCATAAAACATACATCATCGCATAACACATGTAACAAAAATGGGATTCTTGAAACATCATGACATCATAAATCAATTCATATAAGATAAAGGAATTCATAAACATAATTCCATCACAACATAGTCAAATCAATGTAAAAATATGGATAGAAACAGAACCCTTTATTATCTTAGATGGAAAATAATTTTGATAAAACACTTGAATTTAATTCTTGAGGAAAATATCCTTTCTTCTTCAAAATCAATTTCTTTTCACAAAACATCATGCAATTTTAAAAGAAAGAGATTTTATTGAAAATAGTCATGAAATCTTTTAGAGGAAGCTTCATGAAAATAAGGCTTTATAAAACAGTAGAAATCTGTTCGTGCCGTATAAGTTAAAAAAAAACATTCTTCGTACTTTTGTCGGAAAAGTCAAAAAGTACCTCGTACGAAAAACGACAAAAGATTCCTTTCATACATATTACTAAAAACTCACCGAAGGGTAAAAATGGATTTAAACAATTTTAGGTGGATGGAAATAATATTACATATTGAGTAAACATGGATGTGGATGATAAAATACACCCCAGTAAATACTTACGAATAAACAATCTCGGATAAAAATGAGATTGTGATATTTCCCTTACCTTAGGTCCGACTTGCTTTGTAAGTGTCCAAACCTCCTCTTCTTTGAAGCGCCTTTTAGAGACCTCCTCTTAGGGAACTAAAATTGGTCTTTGAGGAAGACCAGAACCTCTAGGATGTTGCTAGGTAAGTGGAGAAGAGATTTTGGCAGGGGTTGGACGAGCTTGAGTGCTCAAATTGGTGTGAGGGGGAGGGGGAGGAGGTGTCCTTTTATAAGGGAGGAGAGGGGCACCTTAGGAATATCTCAAAATATTATTTTATATTAAAGTCAAAATCGGTTTATAATGGTTCCAAAGGGTCTTATTTCGAAGCTAAAGTGGGGATGGGTAGAAATCCTATCAACCAATAGGATTTAGACAAGTTTAGGGTATTATTTTAACCTTATCAATTAGACTTAACTCTAAGTTAATTAATTTAACTTTTACCGTGTCTTTTTGTTTTCTTTCACTATATGGTTAATACACTTACTATAACATTCCAAACGAACCCCAATTTGTTTATTATTAATATATATATCCTTATCTAAGTCATTTGGCCGAACCTTAGATTTTTAGGAATACAATAACAATTAATAATATAATATTTAATTTAAAAACTATTTTGTGTCAATTTTGACACTATTTGATATATGATTTTTGTGAAAGTCATAACAGAATTATATGTTCGAACCAAGTTGATTAAATCAACATTAATATATCATAGTAACCTAGAAAATTAGTTGAATTCATAAAAAGTCTCAAATTACATTCATTTGAGCATTTATAACATCAATTATGTTAATATTTCCTTAAAAGGGTAATTACTGCATCATCGTTGTGTCATTAATAAATTAATATATTTAGAGTATAAAAATTATAAATAAAATATCATTATGTAGGAAATCTTTTTAGCTTTCTAATTAATATTTATAGTCGAATTTATCTTATGTATAACCCCATATTAAAAATGATTTACTTATTAAACTTTGATTTTAACTATTTTAACCCTTCTTTAAATAAATTAATAATAAATGTCCTAATCTAATCCAAGTGGGCCTAAATGGTCATATTTTATTCCTAAGTTTGTTTTTGGTCGAAATACACTTGTCCAATAGGATTAGGACATGTGTTAGGGTAATATTAATATCATATTTACCCTTAGTTACCCTATTTACTATTAACCGCGGTAAAAAAAAGTAAAAAGTTACTATTCACCAAAAATTATTTTCATCTCATTGAACCACATTTTACTTACTGACATCAACCGTATCTCTCGGATTTTTGAAATTCCATTCAAAGAAGCGGTAAAATTAAGTTTTATGAAAAATTCAGTTTTTTAACTACCACTTAGTAGTTTCACTATTCATCAAAAATTGATGTTTTTCAGAACAGTGCCAAAATTTCATCCCAAGCTATATTTCATATTCCGAATTCCAAAATGAAGTCTATTTTACCAAATTCATATCATAGAATTTGCATTAATTAATTTTATAATTAAATCCCGCTGTTAAAACAAATAGCGTGTTTTTAAGAAACAATATCTATCAAAAGATTGACACTTGATTATGTCTGGTTTAAATGTGAAATTACATCCAATGACCAACATTATATTAAATTGTAAAAATATATTCTAAATATACTTTAAAACCACTCAAATTAATAATTTATCACTATTAATTATTTCGATTAAAAAAGTTGTTTTTAATTATAATTTAGTAATTTTCACTATTCATCAGAATATGAAAGTTATCCGAAAAGTACCAAAATTTCACCTTAGGCTAAATTCGATACTCCGAATCCAAAAATGAAGTTCATTTTGAAAAATAAGATTTACAGAGTTTTAAAAAGTGGTTATTACTATTCATAACGGCTAGTTTTAATAATATTTTAATAGCATATCGTTGTTTAGTGAAACTCGGTATTGCGTATTACACACGCTATCGAGGAAGGTCGTGATTGCGTGTAATGCAAGACAAGTCAAGGATGCGTGTTGTGCAAGCTCCTTTTGGTGTAGCGTACAACACAAGACTTTAATAAAATTAAAAAGAATATTTTTTTATAAAATCTTGGGCTGTTACAAGTCTAAACATCAAATATAGCTTAATTGTTTTCCAAAATAATAGAAGACTCCATATGAGATATAGTATGGAAATAATCCAATGTTGAAGTAGTTTCGAGTATACAGAAGTAAGTATTTCCTTATCAATAAGGAGAAACACAAGAAGATTGAATCCTATCGAGATAAAGGGATATTTCTTGGATACTCAAAGAAAATCAAAGCATATAAATGCTTGAATAAGGGGCTGGGAAAAGTTGTTGAAATCCATGATATAGATATAATGGAGAATGAGAAAAATATTATGCAAATATATGATCAGTATTGGGAGGATAATGATAAAGAGATAAACAGATTAGGGGATGTTCTAGTTAGATAGGTTGATTCAAAAAAGGTTTAGATAATGAAATGGATGGTCCTAATTTAGTATCTACACAAATAAAAAAGAGAAGAGATGAAATTTATAGACATAATATAATTGGTGACCAGACAATATCAATGCAGACAAGGATGATGAAGACGCTATAGAAAGCATCATACTTATTACTGGTAGAGCCTAAATGTATTGATTAAGCATCTATAGATTATAATTGGGTTTAGGATATGAATGAATTGCTTGACCAAATAGATAAGAATCAGAAATGGGATATTGTTTAAAGGCCAATAGAAAAAAAATTCATTGGGATTAAATGGGTTTTTTGGAATAAAATGAATGAAGATGGTGAAGTAATTTGAAATAAAGAATTACTAGTGTGTAAAGTGTGATCTTAGATAGAGGGTATCGATGTTGATAAAACATTTTCACCTATTACAAGGCTAGATACAATCATATTACTCATGGAAATAACAGTGAAAATAAAGTTAAAAGTTTTTCAAATTTATGTCAAGTCATCATTTCTGAATGGGGTTATGGAATAAGAAGTTTATATTGAGAAGACAGATGGTTTTCAAATTCATGAAGATGAGAACAAAGTTTTTTGATTAAATAAGGATTTATATGGTTTGAATAAATAACCAAGATCATGATATTAAAGGATATATTATTTTTTGAAGAATATTGGTTTTCAATGTAGAGAAGTTGATTACAATCTATCTGTCAACCATGATAGTAATCAAAGGATTATGGTGCTGGTATATGTTGATGACATAATCTTTGGTGGATTAGATGAATCTTAGTTCAATAAATTCTCTGAATTTCGGAAAAGTGAATTTTAAATGTCAACGATCGGTGAATTAATGTTTTCCTTGGTTTACAGGAGACACAAAGAAAGAATGAAACATTCATTTCTCAATCCAAATATACCAAGGAGGTTATGATAAGATCTGGAATGGATAATTCCAAGGAGTTGACTACTCCCATAGCTACCTAGAAGAAACTATCATTAGATGATGAAGGAAATGTAGTTAACATTATAGAATACAGAAAAAACATTGGAAGTATACTATACTTGACAGTGATAATACATGATATTGCTTTTCCATATTCCAAGTAGCACGATATCAAATAAATACCAAGGAAACCCACTTTCTTGTAGTGAAAATAATATTTCAGTATATCAAGGGTGTGGTGGATTTTTATTTTATGTATAATGACAAATATTAGTAAGAGTTATTGATATATATAGATATAGATTAGTCTGGTTTGGTAGATGATAGAAAATCAACATCAGGTGGTGCATTCTATCTTGAAAGATTATGTATTTCTTAGCTACATAAGAAACCAGATTACATTTTATTAAGCACCGTAGAAGCTAAATATAATGTGGCTACTCAAGTATGCACACAGTTATTATGGATGAAACAACAACTTGGTGATAGGGGGATTTAAGTGAAGCCTCTGATCATAATCCATTATGATAATTCAAGTGCTATAAATCTTAGAAAAAATCTAGTCCATCACTTAATAAAAAAAGCACATTGAAATAAAGTATCATTTCATCAAAGAGAATATGGATCAAGGGATTGTGAAGTTGGAGTATTTTCCTATCGAACTATAGGTTGTGGACATTCTGACAAAGGAATTACCCAAATAATCATTTGAAAGGTATTGACTAGATTTGAGATTTCAGTTGACTCCCTGCACTTGAAAAAGTGTGGATGTAGGACCCCCCCTCTCCGATGTATGGTGGGTTTTTCCCAAATGTGCTAATATGAGTTATTTATCATGTTATAGACCTAAAAGGAATAACCTTTAGGTTCATTGAAAAAGGGGGAGAAACAGTAGTATTAAAATGGGAGAAAATATCTGAATCATGATAGGGGGAGAATCTGAAAGGGGGAGAAACAAAAGCTGGAAGGGGAGAAATGATATAGGGGGATTATTAAATCTTACAATGCTAGAGGTGATCGATAAAAGGTTATATATCATGACAAATGAGGATTGTGATTAAAGTTGATGAGTGGTTTTGGAACAAAATTAAGTTATTCATTGATGAAATATACATTATACTCTTGTTTATCATACTGAGAATGGATCATGTGGGCTTAGAGTGTGTTTTGATTAAATCCTTGATTGATATATTAATCATAAGAAGTGAATGATAATAGGATATGGATGGAGCTTTAATGAGGTATAAAAATGAGAAGAAGTATCAACAAACCCAAAGTGAAAGATTATTGGGGGAAAATCCATCAAGGTGACTTCTTGGTGTCTTTGGGTGTGATTTCCTTTCTTGAAAAATACATATGATCATGAATTAGTGTGGTTAGTATTTTAAAAAGTAGTTTTTAAGGTAGTATAGTTTCCCAGTGTTTTCCAAATTTTTGGGCCTCAAAATTAGAAGTTTATTTATAGAAAGGACAGATTTTTGAAAATTAGTACACAGTATGTAGACCAAAAATCATAGATCATGGACCAAAAAGGATGTTGGAGGAATGGTAATGGAAAATAAAAAAATGAATGCTTTTTTTGTAGCAGCGCTATGCGGAATGTGAAGTGTGCTATGTGGATCACAGAGGGAAAAATGGTTCGTAGGAGGATCATAGTTCAAAGGTGCCTTAAATAATATGGGAGTCTTGTCTTTTGAGGAAAGGAAGTAGAAATTTGAGGATCCTTAAAGGGTTATCATTAGCATAAGAGATTGGACACCATAGAAGATCAAAGCTCTATATGGACTGCATAACAGTACATGTTGAAGGCTGTACCACATCTAAACTTTGGGAAAATAATATTAGTGATATTTTTGGATCTAGTTTCTTATATAAGGACCGCTAATTAGACCATTAAGGAGAGATAAATTCCCATTATAAGATATCATTACTTTGGGAAGAATTCAGCTAAGACCGAAAGAGTTCATGAGGGAGTCCGCAAAGGAGAAGCGTTTTCAAGGGAGAATTATCCTAAGGGTGAATTACTTCATGGGAAAAATCTATGAAAGTGTTTTTTGGGGCTCCATGGATCTAAAAGGACAATATTTCCTAGAGGGAGGTGGTCCAAAAAAGGAGAATTAGTCTAAAAGGTAGGGATGATCCATGGAAGGAGAGGTGGTTCGCGAAGCACTCACACCACACGGTGCAAGGTAGTTCATGGAGGACTTGAGGAAGTTTGAGAAGGGAATAAAACAATTCATGAATGTAATTTAAGAAAAGTAACAGTACATGGAAAAGTGGATTTCATCTATGGGTGAAAATGGTACTTCAATAGAGCATCTATCTACAGTTGAGGATGAATGATTCCATTTAAATGATGGGACCTATATGTCTATAAACTGTGGGTGAATCCCTTCCAAGAGTAGTAAGTAAAGGAAGAGGTAGACAATGATCCTTTCCTCCAGCAATGATCTAGATAAAAATACATTAGGAGTGACCATTGGGAAAGTAGTGGGATGACCCTAAACCTTGTAAAGGTAGTGAGACTGGGCATAGAAGTGATCTAGCCTGAACATTGTAATTTGGTAGTGATAATTAGTGAATTTGTTACATTGTCACACAACCATTGTATTATCCTTGGATGTAGCCCAGTGAGGGTGAACTAAGGAAAATTTCTGTGTCCCATGCATGATTTCATTTGTGCCCATACATTTTTACAAGAGAAGGAGAGAAGATACTTTTGTTTAATGATAAAATAATATCCAAAGGGGTAGTAGTTTTAATTTTTCAAACCCTAATTCCCCCCATCTCAGGGTTTTTAAACTAATTGGGCTAACATCAACCTTTCCACCCTCCCAATATCACAAAATTCCAAATCCTATAAGTATGAGAAATTCCTCTAAAATTATTATCTTAATTTTCTCAAGGAATTTCATCAAATTATTTTGGAAGCTTCCCCACATGTATGAATAAAAATATGGGTTTAATTTTAGGCATTCAATTGTACCATACTTGTTAGTCAATGATACTATTCATATATGCTAGTTTGTAACATTATCACCACAAATCATGTTCCAAGACCAAAATTTGAATACATTAATTATTAAATTAAATAGAATAAAATTTTCCCTAGTCTATAGAAAAGTCATAATTTATTGGAATGAGTTATTAATTTATTTACTTAACATGATTCCAAAAAAATAAAACAGGTTGTGAACTTGAGGTGAGGAAACTCTGTGAAGAAAAAAATACTGTCAGTGGTGGTCTATAATCATCCATAATAAATAGAGTATATGTTATATCTAGAACTTGTTATAATATGAGTCTAGAAAGTGAAATTATATTACCCTAAAGCTTAAATAATATAGGTGAAACCCCATATCATATGGCTAATGTAATTTTTACCCCCACCACTACCGTTGGCATCATAAATCATACATAGAGATATACAAACATATAACAAGACTCCTTTGTATAAATTAGTGTTCTTAAGGATATAGGAAGCTCTATTGTAAACCCATTAGTCTACTTCATTGTTTTTTTAATCAAATCCTCTTACAAGATCACATTTTATAGAGTTTGGGGACATTTTCTCAGAATAAATTTTCATGAGTGATATCCAACTCCACCATAAAAAATATGCTTAAATGAGGAATTTAAGACTTTAAGGTCCAAAAACTTAAAATTATCTCTAAAAAATAAAAAACAAATGAGTATTATGGATTAAAATTTAAATTTTATTTTGAATATGATAAAGTCTTATACTTATCATACTCGAATGAGGACTTGGTTTATGTTGCATGATTTTTATCAGTAAATGTAATAAATACTAATCCTAACAATTCCATACAGATACTGAGGATGGATGAGAAAAGGAGGAATCATCCATGGAGAATATAATTTTCATGGAGGTATGTTAATAATGTTCACTTACTTGACATAAAAAAATCCTATGATTTGGGATATCCCATAAATATCCCACTTCTAACCACTCATAGATCTAGTTCCAATAATAAAGGAAAAGGTGTGGCTATAACTATATCCCACCCACTATAAAAAGATGTTGTAAATTTTTCAATATAAGAATAATATTCCTAATACAAGGATAGGATAAAGGATCTTAACCAAATGAATATTGAATTACTCAGATGAAACTTACCCTTTGAGTGCAATTTATAGGATGAAGCCACAATGCCTCCCCCAAAAGACCCTCCTCATTAGGAGGGGACTTTTTGAATTTAAAAATTAGAATCAATACACTTGGTCAATATAATACCATATCAACCTGTTTAGTTAATTATAATGTTGGTGGAATATCAATAGTTTCCTCTATTATGATGTCATTTGTCATGATTTTAGGCAAGTCATTGGACATTAGTTTAGGTAGATCATATGATAAAATCTTAGACTAGACATAAACATCAAAATAAAATAGGCCATTTGACCCAAAATTCATCATAAATAGTGGTTTCATAAGAAGAATAACTAAATTCTATTATTTATCAATTAGAATCAATTGATGGTTAATATGAACCCTCAAAGATAGAGAAAAATTCATACTCTGAGTTGGTGGATTTGACTCCTCTAACTAACTTTGTAAACCACAAATTCTAGAAATTAAATGGTAAAAGAGATCCATAGAATCATATTACCTATTTTTTTTCTCATTGTAGCATAATGTTGGGGATTACAGAACAATAAGAGGCTATAGAACTTAGATATTTCATGAAAACTTTTGAAGGTCATTCATTTATCTAGTAGAATAATTTAGTAATTGAATTCATTTATATTTTTGAATAAATCCATCACATATTTATCTATTAGTTTATGACTACACTGAGTATAATCTATATTCATGATTTCTCCAATTATATGTAGTGAAAAAATAAGAGTCACATATTTCATTTCTAGATGGAACAAACTCACCAATTCTCTAGATTTTTAACTTCCATAAGAATATGTTCATTAGATATTTATAGATAATTTATAAGATGAATTAATAACCATGATCACCCCATAAAAATAAGCTAATTGATTCCAAGAGTCCACTTCAATAACACAATAGTTTGAAGATTCTATTCCAGGCACTAAAACTAAACAACAAAAAATTCCATCATCAAATAAAAGAAAGTTTGGGAAATAAGAAGAAAATAATATCACTATTAAACTAGATCCAGCCACAAATCCTATCATATTTAATTCAGCTCCTCCTCTTGGGAAGAATTAACTACACCTACAAACTAATTAAAACACATAATATGTGGATAAACAATAGAGTTTCCAGAACTCTAAAAACAGAAAGAACACGGTATATTCCTTTTGGAATAAACAAGTAAAGGGGTACTTTATCCTAGACCTAGAAAACAATTTGACCACATTACCAGATATAAGGAAGAAAGATGAGGAAGGGTTAAATAATAAACCTAATTTTCCCCTATTAATTAATTATTCCCTACAAGTTTGTTTTAACTTCAAATATTTTCTCCAAAATATGGTAGATAAATTCTATGTAACCTTTTATAGATCTAGAAAACATGTGAAATATGTGTCTACTGATCCAATGAGAAAATAAAAACAACTATGGAATATTACAGATATAAATTCATATAATTTTTATGACTAGATAAATTTAAATTTGGTGAACTATATATATAAAATCTTTAGGTAATGATTAAACCAATCAATCATCACTCCAATTATCTAAAAAATGCTTATGAAAACATTTTATATTCTAAAACCCTAAAAAAAGTAGAACATTTTTTTATAAAAAATAAAATTATGAGAACAAAACCCCCATGGTTACCTAAGATATTCCAAAAATTATAGACTTCATACCAATATCACTAAGAAGACAGACACCACCCTATCAAACTGAATTTCCCTCTAGTGAAGAGTCCCAATACGACTCAACCAATATCATCCTTTTGACAGACACACATGATGATGTTAAGTATTGTTATAAGGTATGTTTTGACATAAAAAATTATGGAGGTATCCCCTAAGGTAGAGGAAGACACACTTGAGGCGGTATTTAGAGTTTGGGTTTTATCCCTATTAAAATCACACATGACATTGAAACTAGGATAATGGCACTTCAATGCGCTTAATTGTAGAATCTATCTGATCTTGAGTCCTATGGGAGTCATTTCTACCCTATTTGAATGGTGGATCAATTGGATGATTTAAAACTATAGAATAAATCATGAAGTATGATAAAATAAGTTTAAATTATCCTTTATAAAAAATTCCCCCAATCTTGACCTAAGAACATGAGTTTCATTATCACATCCATCTGAGTCTCCTAATACTAATGCTCAAGAATGGGCACATGTTAGAAAAAACTATACTCTAGATAAAAAGTATGACGTGTTAAAGAATCTATTAATTATTACATTATGAATATCATTCATTATTCCATTTATATTGAAAATGATCTTATAAATCCCCTTTTCAAATACTTAGGAATTTAAGATCAATGTGGCAGACTTAGAAACATTTCAGGAAGATCTAGGTTCCACTATGTGCCATGTAGTATTCTCCTTTATAGAATAGGGATAGAAAACTATAATATAAGGAAACATTATACCATTGTACATATCTGAAAATCTCGATGATGTCAATATTCATTGAGTTTTAGTGAACAATGGATTGATAATCAATATTATTCCATAATAAAACCTCTATCATTTAGGATACAAGAAATCTTACTTAACCCTTTCCAATTTTAGGAATAATGGCTATGATAAGGGAAAAAACCCTTGTGGATAATTAGGTTAAAAAACAAATTGTGGATCTCATATTTTACTCTAAGTTCATGGTAGTTCAACAAGATACTAATTTCAATACCATATTGTTTATTCCATGAATTTATATTCAGGAAATGGTTTATTTTTATTACCAATAATGTTTTAAGTATTCTATTTATGGATAAATTAGAGTGCTTTATGATGATAGTTCCCCTTTTAACTCCTATAAAACTTGATACATTAATGAAAGATAATACATATGAGAGGGAAAAATCATCAATAGATGGTGAAATATATATTAATTCCCCTAATGGATTTGAATACTCCTATAAAAAATTGTAATTATTTGAAGAAAAATTTACTAATCCCCCTATATCATATTGAATCAATAATGTAAGATTTATAAAATAATATAGTTTTAATAGATAAAGTAAAAAAACACTAAGTTTTTTTTTCACATATAATAAACATACATATTAATTTAATAAATTTCCTCGACCTGTAGAAAGGAGAACACTTATGTGACCTTTTCACATTGATCATGTCTTTGAAAAAATATATTAGAACACCAGTTTAACTGATACCCATTCAACTTAGTTAATAATATTTGATAAAATAAAAATGTTCTAATAATAAAATACATGGGTATTCAGGAGTTTTTATCCATTAATATGGTTTCTAATGAGTCTAACAAATCTTTTTCTATGTATCAAAGATACAACTTTGATAAGGATGATGATAATCTCATATGACTGTTAGAGGCTCAAAATATTAGCCCATCCTCCACCCTTGATGGTGATAGTGAATAAGAACTTAGAGATAAACTAAGTACACTCATAGAAGGTGTCTCTTACACTATTTATGATTTAAAAAAATTGAATGTGGGTACCAAAGAAGATATGAAACCTACATTGATTAATGAAACCATCAATCCTAAGGAGTAGTAGTAGTGTATTTCTTTTCTCAAAAAAATTAGGATATATTTTTATGGATTTAAACAGATATTCGAGGACTATATCCTTGGGTAATTATTCATAATTTAGGCCTATCATCGAACCACTATGGTTATAAATAGTTAATTATGATGGTAAATATGAATCATGGTGCCAAGGTGGAAGTCAAGGTTGGAAAATTGATCAATGAAAAATTCATTCATGCGATATAATACCTTAAATAGCTAGCTAACATTATCCCCATGAAGAAGAATAATAGAAACATCAAGGTCTATATTGAATTCTAGGATCTTAGCTATCACTTCCCAAATGATTATTTCTCTGCCCCGATCAAAAAACTATTGATTTATGCAACAAATAGTTTTTAACCCCTCTCATTCTTGGAAAATTATACTAAATATAACCCGATTCTAATGGATTCTGAAGAAAAAAAATAGATTTCATTTAGGTAACTTCAATGAATATATTACTTTAAAGTAATTACATTAATTGTTAAAAATTATAGGTCCACATAACGAATTTATTTTCACTACATACTTAAAACTCTTCTTATCAAGAAAATAGAATACTATGTGGATTATTTGGTCATAAAATCATGTCAACATCCAAAAAAATAACTAATATTGAAGTAGTATTATCTAAACTTCCATCAAATAACCTGAAGATAAACCCATTGAAGTGTGTATTCAGGGTTTCATAAGGAAATTTAATTAGCTTTATAGTCCATTATCATCATATCAAATCATATCTATAGAAGACTAAAGAAATACTTGAGACGTCTCTTCCTTGAAATCTCTGAGAGTTGAGAGGTATCTAAGGAATTCTTTCCTAAATCCAATGTTTCATGAAAAAACTTATAGGAAAGTGTTTAACCTTTATGAATTTGATGAATAAGGGAACCATTTATCAATGATACAACTATTTCTAGTTCAATTTTTATAGAATTAAACAATTATTACCATATAACCCTATCATAATGTCTCTTATGGAAGGAAATACACTTATCATTTATGTTTTTGTGTGGGATAAATCTCTTGGTGTTCTCATAGTGTAGAAAAATAATGTGGAAAAATAGAAAAATATTTACTAATTATATTGAATAATTTTAGAAAGTGAGATACGATATACTATAATTGAAATTTTTTCCAACTTTGGTCTTTGTATTATATATGCTGTGTCATTATTTGTAGAACAATGAGTTTAATTTGATATCCCACATTGATCCATTAAATTATATCATTAACCATCCAATGTTAGTAGGATGGGATGTTATTTTATAATAGTTCAAAATTAATTTTTTCACCTAAAAGACAATAAATAGAAAATAATTAGTAGATTTTATGACAGTATATCATACCCATAGGAATATCCCTTAGTTGTTAAGCACCTTAATGTATAATTCATCTTTGTTAATGAAACCTCTAAAACAAGGGAGAAATAATTTGATTATTATTCCTGAATTCCAAATGTAAAAGGATGGAAAAACTGTAACTCAATAATGTTTTTTTAAGAATCATTTTTTCTCAAGTAAATAAAATCTAACCATATTTATTGCTTCTATTAGAAGGATACAATAACAATGAGGTAGAATATATATCTCTCATCACTGGCTTAGAACTAGCTCTACAAATACCTATTTTCTGACTTAATTTCAAAGGGGGCTTGAATTTTTGGATAAAGTCGATTAATAGAGAGTATGATATCATGAAATAGGAATTAATATCACTATTTGACTGTGTATGATAATTAATTACCCGGTTAGTGCTATCTCATGTTCCATACTTATATAATGTTCACACATTTATGTTGGATAACATAGATACAAACCTTACCAATCCTGATCATGGTGAAACAATCATTCATATATCACAATAGAGAGTGTTATTTCCATTTATTAACAAATAAATGGAGGAATTGTATAAAATTAACACTACTTTGAATCAAGTTTGATCCTCACCTCTATGATCGAAATAAGGTTTCCAACTAGATACCTCTGATAGTTTATTATATTTAAAATAGATTTCTACCATAGAATCAATTAAGAAAGAATGAATTCTTCAGTGAGTGGAAATTTCAAAATTTATAATGGCTAGGAATCTCATATAAAACTATATTAAAAAGGATTTTATGGTGGTCTTTATTAAGCATGTTTAATGACGAGTGAGCCTCATTGTTATGCATAAATTCCACACTAGCACATGTAGTGCACATCATTGAGGAACTAATATTTCTCCCCAAATCTATAGGATTGGGTACTTTTCACTCTCAATGATCCATTATTTTACAAAATTATAAGGATATTTCATGCATTACATAAACATTACAACTTTATATATCATCCTCCAATGTTACTTCATGCTAGAAAATACTCTTGGTTATTTTTTTGTGGGGAGTCAATATCATGGGTCTGTACCCTCACATGACTCTTAGGTAGTTAAAATTCATCATTAAAACCACTAATATATTTTTCAAATGGGTCATTGATATTCCCCTAAATAAATATAAAAAAGTGTTTGTGATGAGATTTGTGAAGTTTAATATCATCACTAGGTTTAGAGTTCCACATATCATTCTCATGGAAAATTTTACCAACTTTTATGCATGTGATCTGAATATATTATATGAAATGTGTAATATTCTACCCAATCATTCATCCTAATATGAAACAACTTCTAATAGAAAAATAGAGGCCATTAAAAAATTATCCTATTAAATATGGTAGATAAAGATAACAATTCTTAGATATAAAAACTTATCAATGCTTTAGGGACATAATGTACTACTATGAACACTATTACATAAGTGAACCCATATTAATTAGTTTATGGGACCAAAGTTATTTTTTCTATCAAGGTCTATTTTTTGGAGATATTCCCTAAATCCCATATCATGTTGTATGATATGATCATGTCATATAGTATGACAAGCAAGAAATACTTTGCATATTGTATTTCATGTATTAAGGAATATAATAAGGATTGTTATGTGATAAAAAGCCACTACCTTTCCATGGTAGTGAAATTATAAATGTTAATCTTTGAATCAATCCTTTAAAAGATATCATTAATAGTGAGTGTTTTATAAGATAAAATATTGGGGAGGTTAATGAACTCATCAAATGAATTCATGAATGACATAATTTATTTTACTCATTTATTGTAACATATTGGTAAATGTATGGAACTCGATGAGTATCCTATAGGCCTATATAAGAGGAAACTCCCATAAGATCAATGTGTAATCATTCCTGGTTGATACTTCCTCGATCCTGAAGCTCTGTTATTCTTCTCTCTTATCATTTGAGAGGTACTATAATGATGTGGGAGATGTGAGGGTACTGACCATGAATGGGTTATTTAGCTTTATCCAATGGATACATCATGGAGTATGGAGTCCCTTTTCTACCTATAATATTATATTTATCAATCATATTGATTAAATAAAGTAGAGAAAACATTATTTAGTGTATGATACAAAAAGTGTTCTTCATTATATTTATGAATGGATTACTCTTCATACATAATAGATATTAGGAATTTGAGTTTATTGTTGTCTTTGATACATTGGTTAAGTATTTATCTATTCCTTGGAACCTAACAATCATATCATAGATTCACCATGATCATTAATTCTTGAAATCATGTTGAAAATGAATGAAATTGATATCATATTATATATCATATTTATTATTATAAAGTATTGTTGATACTTTTTTATGGGGAACTCTATATGTTTTATGATATCATAGTCAATGATTGTATCACACAATATGATACGAGATATCATAAAAAAATATTTTTCTTTCCTTCATTTTTTCAATATATCATAGATTATAATATAGGTTGTCGTAGTGTATGATGGAACTGATGAATTATTAGAGTATTTAATTATTACTACGATATAATGTATGTCACGTTATGTGATTACTAAGTGATTTTTAACCCTATATGGGTTTATCATAAGCCGAGGTTTCTCCACACATTGAATTATTATTACAAAAACCATTAATACACAAGATTAATTGTATGTTTGATATATTGTAATCCACAAATCCCAAACACACGGTATCACTCTTTTGTGATCCACCTATAAAAAGTTAATCTTATATAGGCTATATCATAAGCCATGGTTTCCTACACCCTTTTCCAATCCTACATAAACCTACCTGACTATCGCAAGCTGTATATATATCATCATTTATTATAGATAGTGTTTTATGGAATTAAGCTTTGTGGCTTCTACATCACCCCTTACGATATAGTTGATATCGTTAAAAATGATATAATTAGATTTTTTTCTATATCTCAATTAAAACATGAACTATTTGGTTTATAAAATGTTTATAAATAATAATAAACTATATTTTGGAATATTTGTTAATTTATAAATGTGTTTATAAATTAATTAATTATAAACTGTTTATCATTAATTAATTAATTGTTTATGAAATATTTATTAAAAAAATATTGCATAATTTTAATTTTCAATATTAAAATACCTGTTTTTCAAATTTTATGGCATGAATTATAAATTGGATATAAATTATTTTTATATTATGAATAAATGTATACTATAGTTTAAAATTTTAAACTTCTTCTATAAATTGTTATACATACATTTAAGGAGTTGTATTCTAGGCATGATAATTGATATATTTTTTCTACAATAACTTTGTATTATACTATATTATTTGATTTAATTATGTTTTTTTTATTTATACATATTAAGTGTTTTAATTATGATTTCATCGATTCCTCTCTTGAATAAAGTATCTTTGGGTATAAGGACTTTGGGTCAGACTGCTTACTAGCCTTGAGGCTTATACCCTGTCTAGAAAAGTGGGGGTTGGATATTTTTTTCTCCAACCTTAATGTTTTGGGGATTATTGATTTCATATGATTATAAAACTTTACATGAAATTGATTTATGAACCTAATTAATGGTATTAACTTAAATTTGTTTCAATATATTTATATTTTAATTTGGGTTAGTAACACAAGTTATGAGTTTCGTAAAGAGTTATACATAAATATGGTTTGAACATATTTATTTTTTTGAAGGAAATGGATTCCAAAATAAATAATTAAAATAATTCATACATTTAAAGGTAATAACTTATATATTATGTTGATATTAAATCCAATATAAAATTTTTAATTGTTATATTCTTTCCAAAGTAGGCTCCTGTTAGGACCTCGATCATCCAGTCATACAAGTTCATGCCTAAGAGGGGTTCCCCAAGATTATCTTGTGTAAGGAAATAAATTAATTAGGTGACTCTAAGAGTTAGGTTCCTCACTTGTAGTTTTTTATTTGGATTTCAACTATCCAAGAAACCCTAAGACTTTGGATATTAGAGGAATTATATTGATTTTAGCCTTATGATGGATTGGGAAAAGAGTTTCCCACAAACCATATAAGATTAATATATAATATGAAAAGAATAATAAACTATATAGATATCTAAATGATGAGTTTCATACTAATTTTAGTACATTAATTAGTTAAATATATTTCTTGGCCCACTAATTAATGTAATGAATTCAAAAAGGGTAATCATTTTAGTGGGATTAAAATTAATGAAAGTACTTATTAAATGAAAGTAAAAAATGATACTCATCTGGAAAAATATACCATCATGGATAAATAACATTATCATCATTAATCCTAACGTTGAGATAAATATTTAAAATTTTAATATTAATGTAATAAACTCATTATTATAGTACAAAATTAAATTAAATATCTTAAGAAATGAAAATTTTAGGTGTTAGTAAAACACCTTCTTGAGTAACCATCGATTGAAACTGTTGAAATAGTGAATCTATATGCTTATGAGGAGCATAAAATGATTCACATAAGTTTTTAAAAACATTATATCAAAGATAATCAAAGGAAATTTAGTCTCTACTCATATAATTAATATGATTGAGTGTTCTCATGACTTAGTGAGACAAAGGTTTCCTATAAGGCTTATTCTAGTTAATAAATTCACTTGGTTGTAATAATTTTAAATGTTTCGAAAATTTGAGTAAACTAAATAGTTTTTTATATATTTTTCTCATATTTTTTAGGATTGATAAACTAGGTATGTGATGTTCATGTTCTGGTGTTGTATTTTCAATACAGTTGGGTAAAAGTTCAAACTTGAAGAAGAAAATTTAATTTGAGAGTCCAGAAATGTTCATTAAATTAGTTATCCAAGACAATCTAAAGATAAATGGTAGTATTATTAAGGAATTAAATTGTTTTAATATGATAGAATTATCACAAATAATTAAATGAGTTTTGTAAACTCTATAGACTATCTATTTCAGGATTTAGTGTTATTAAAATGGATCTTAGTAAAGGATATGTATAATCATCTTATTTATATTATATAATAAGAGAATTTGTTTATTAAAATATTATTATTATGAATAATGTGAGATTATTAATTCAATAAAAAAGGATTATGATTTATCCAATTATATATCATGTTTTGAAAATATTATAAGGATAATGTTTTATCCTGGATAAATATGTTTATCTATATGTTTGTTAAAATATGAGTAATTGGTATTCCACCACTATAAGTGTAATATTTTAAAGAATAAATTCCTATTTTATTAAAATAGAACCAAACACAAATAATAACATATGTGATATGTATATGATAGTTTATATGTTAAAATTTTCCCACTAAGAGAAAATAAATGTCAATTCTCTAAACATAACGGATTTTTTGTATCCTATCATGATATTTTGAAGATAATGTAGTGTTTAACAGGATAATGGGAGTATATTTAGACTTATAGAAGTTCCAAGTTAACTAATATAAGATTATGCATGTAAAAAAAATTGAATGTCATTTAATATCCTAAACTGTTTAGGGTATATTCCTGAAATATTAATGTTATGAGTCACATTAGTTAATGAAAGATTTATAGGAAAAAAAATTATGCGAAAGGTTCCAATAATGATGATGTTGATAAACATAGTAAGTGTTCTAATCATACAAAAATTATTATTAACATCATAAAATTGGATGTTGTGAAGCTAAGAAGTTTGAAAAAAATGTTCAATGAGTTTAATATTAGGAATATGATTCCTAATTCTCACCATTATTCACAATGAATTTGTTCATAGATATTACTCACTAAAGAAATTTATTGGAAAGTTTTATCGGGTGGTCACATAGGGATGTTGTATGAATTATATAGAGATATAATGAGTTTAAGAAAACCCAAAAATTGTAGTAAACACAAGGTTGGTCTGGTAGTCTGTCATATATGATATGATTATATAGGTGTGTATGTGTATTTCTGTTAAAATTATTAAAATATTTTTAGAAATATAAATGTACCAAGTTATACTAAAGATAAATCTCCACTATCATTATTTCATGTTGGATGTATATATATATATTGTGAATTTAAATGGTAATTGACCTCTAAAAATAAGAATTTGATTTATCTATAACTAATTTTTTTTCATAGAGTATTATATAATGTGATGAAATATTTAGGTTATCATGAGTGTGAATCTTTTATAAGGATAATGAATATGCTTATGAGGCACAAAAATTGTTTTGTGTGATCAATGTCTCAGAAGTATACCACATGGAGTGTCATACACTATGTCTTTAGTATACCCAGGGTGCATAGATAATATTTTAAGTCCCAAATACCCGAGGGTAGTGAGAAACCTAGTATGTGATCATTAATAATTTATACCTTTCTTAAAAAAGACTTTAGGATTAGCTAATCAGAGGGTGGTTGGGTATATTGTTGATCAGGTCATTGGTTAGAACTTAACCAATATGGGATTCATCCTATCATATAAAAATTATGAAATTTAGGCCCTTTATTGAGATATAATGAGTAAGTTTATGAAAATACCAAGATAATATGTATGATGTTATTATCTATTGGATAAGGTTCATTTTATGTGACCATCCGTAAGAGTGAATGACATGTGATGTATTCATGAACCAAATCTGTTTGTACTATGAGAATCAAGATTGTGTGAGTCGATATATGGGATTGACATACTATATGTCCCATGGTCACTATATGTCTTAGAAAAAGATCTCATATGTAAATTCATGCTTTAATATGGTACAAACGATGGAAAAATGTCTAAAGATACACATGTTTTAGGTAGATCACATCATATCGCTTTATAGATTGAGTAACATTGATGTTTTTCTAGAGACTGCTCTTTTCTTACATCTATGAATTTAAAAATTTATATTTTTTTCAATTTTACAAAGGAATTTGGTCACAAATTTTGGTTGGATTAATAAGGATTGAGTTTTTGAGTCAGATAGATTCTATAATTTTTTTCTAGAGTTTATCAAAAATGGGGTTTTGATGGTTATTGTAGGATCACATTAGGATATGCTCAAAACTGAGAGGCGAGGGGTGAATATGTGTTGGTTCCTTTATGATTAATTTATAAATTTAATCCCTTCACATATTTGATTAGTTAGGATCTATATTATCTCATTCTATCACCTTTCCTTCATTCTTCATTAGGTACAAAAATCATATAAAAAATTTACAAGGTTCACCTTTAAAAAAGAAGGGCTATCCTTGGTGCAATCAGGAAAAAATCCATGAACACATTACCCACTAGAAGTAATCTTATGAGCTATAATGAGTTGGGTATATTATTGAAACTCATGTAAACACTTTATTCTCTTGACATTTCTTCAGTTTCTCCCACCATAGGTGCCTCTAGCACTTCAAAATTAATATGATGTTCTATCTTTTTCTTCTACTTCGTCATCTTACTTGCATAGCACCATGTAAGCCCCTTATATTATTTTTTGTGCACATAATTTCAAACACCTTATCCTTCCTATTCATAGTAAAAAAATTAGTGATTCCTTTATTCTTCTTCTCAGAAGAATCTAGAAAGGTAGCTTAACATTCTTCTTCCAGTGAAAACTGAATAACACAACACCTTTATACATCTTATTTCCTTTATATATTCTTCTTCTTATTTTGCGTGGACTGGATTACACATCATCTCTTCTAGTTCCTCAAATTCCTTCCCTCTTCTTTCTTCAATGAAAACAAACATTACCAGTACATATATTCTTCATATTTAGCGCATCATCAACAACACTAATTCTATTATTATATATTTTCTTCAATAATTACTATTTTAGAACATTGATTTACTATCATTTCTTATTCTTGACACATATATCATCTTCTAAGAATAATAGTTTCAAACACTTCTCCTTGTACAACCTATAATATATTTCTATAGAATAGAATATTATATCATCAATTCCTTCATAATTACACAATATTGACTGAATATTATTTTGATAACATTTAAACTTCATATCTTTATATATCGTGGAATTTAAAATTACTTGAATATATCATATATACTCATTTCATTTTTATTCTTTTCTTTTAATATTTTGAATCACTAAAATATCATTTTTCCCACATGGTTTCATTTTGAAATACCTAAATACTTAGAATTTAAAATCCTTTCCAAACTCATTCCAGAATCCTTGAGTGAATGCCCAACCACCCATGGCTATAACTCCATTCTTTATGGTATGGATCTCATTGATATTTCTTCATTTAATATATTTCTAAATCAGGATTATTTGAATAATAAGATTTGGATACTTGACATCACAACATTCTAGTAATTTTCATATTCATGAGATATAAAATATCATTAACTCTCCTTCAAATTTGGTTAATAATCTTCATATTTATGAAGATAAGTGTAAACATGAACGATGATTACACAAATAAAATTATTTTTACGTAGAACTCACATGATTCTTATGGAGAGTATATTTTTTTATGAAAGTACATTTCATGTTTACATAGCTGATGTTTACATAAATATGTTTATGTTACTACAAGAATTATTCTTATTCTGATCATAATTAAATGATTTAGCCTCTATTTTTTATTATTCTCCCTCTATATACCATTGGTATCATTTGAATTTATTAATCTTTATAGAACAATTACTTAGCTCATGTCATGGAACTCTTAGTTGAAACACCCAATGAACATGATCCACAACATAGTTCTCACATTTTTCCTTCCATCTTCTAACTTTAATGTTAACCTTTCACAATTCCACTATAGCCACTAAAATTCTGGTATAGGTCTTCCCATTTCTCATAGATGGAATGGAAATCCACATTAAAGACCAAAATGCTCACTAAAATTTCACCACGACATGGTCATATTTATAATGTGCTATGTAAATATCCCAAAATAATTATTTTATTATTTTCTTTACCCTCAAAATTATGTTAACTATTTAATTATTATTAATTTTATAAATTCATATAAAATTCCTTAAAGTTATACAAAAATTATCTGGATGTCAAACAAAATTTATCTTTTCTAAAATTTTCAAAGATGAGAAGTCATAAACTTTTTTATAAGACCTTCATACTTAGAATTATTCTTTATTACACTTCACTATAAAGAAAAAAAAGTAGATTATTTAATGAATTTTCTTATTCTAATATCACATGTATCATTTCTTTTCTTCTTTCTCTATTTTTCACATCAGAACATCCTTCAAAAAATGGATGGAATTCCAATTTTTTTCAAATAATCTCCTCATGAATTAGGATGTTGTGAATTGTGTTCTCATCAACTTAAATGGAGGAAAATGACCTTAGAATCAAGTTCTCATCACGTATTCTATTTCTTTAGAAATAACATTCAATACGTGATATGTCATTGATCCCAATATCACACATGATTTTATTGATGAACAATGTCATACTTTTGGTATCCCACATTGAATATTAAAATGAGAAAATACTTATTAATTTCAATGATTTCTTCATTTTTTTTTACACTAGAGTCCATTGGATATAGTTATCTCGAGTGGATTATCATACAACCTAGCATAATTTAGGATAAGAACCAAACCACACTCTCACACAAAACTGTACTTACCCATATAAGCTTCTTTTCCCCTTGCATAATCCCTGTGGATGTATCTTCATTAATCTTGGATGAGTGTCCCTATAGGTTTTTCCAAATGCTTAGTTATGATGGCCTAGAGTTGGGATTTTTTTATAACTTTATTAATGATTCCATTTTATAATAATAATTTATTATTATAAATAAAAACCCAATATCTAGCCTCTTCCTCTTCTCTTCTTTTTCATTTTGGATTCATCCAAAATAAATGAAGGGAACCCCAATTACTTCATTATAGAGATAAAAAATATTCATTAAAACTTATACATGGAACTACTATTCTTAAAAAATGTTTCCCTTAAATAATAATTGAATCTTTAAGAACTCCTACAGAATGAACTTTAATTCAAATTTAACCAACTTATTTACTTTGATTTAGATCCTTGAAATATTTCCAAGAAATTATTCATCAATTATATTGAAATAAACCATAAATATTAATTGAAAACTATTGAAAATCATTGATAGAAAATAAAAAACACAGAAATTAGGATTAATAACCCCATTTTATTTATTTTAAATTACCATATAAAATTATGTGTCAATATATACTCCTTTCTATATTACTAAACTGTTTAATATTTCATGTCATTTTAAACTCTCCCCCATTTCTCATTAATATTTTTAATTTTTATTTCTCTTCCATTTATTGATAATAAATATAAATTCCATGAAAGAGAGGACGACTTCATTTCATAACTAATAAATATACCATCAACCATTACACTTTAACACAATTTAACCCATGCACAATGTATAAAACAAAGAGTTTTTATTTATCCAAAAAAGTTGTCCAATATTGATTAATTATGATACCAAATAAAATGAGATACTCATACCTCTCTTAGAAGTTATATTATAATTTCAGGCTGATAAAATTGATGATACCAATTTATATACAAACTTCTCATGAGATATATAAACCTGTATTTTCAACACTCACTTCAACACACAGGTTAAAAGAATTCAAGTGAAAATTTAAGGAATTAAAATATCTCTGAACATTCATAAAAATTACACTTTTATGCCAATTATTTAAATTAAATTCCTCAACCTTAATATTTAGTTTATTTTTTAGTCAAAAAGGAAGATAGAATAAGAAAACATAAATTTTTCAATGATAAAATTTCAATAACATTCCAAAATTTCATATATTTAATGTAAGGTTTAATATATAAGATTCCTTATTATTTTTATTCACTTGTCTCTCCCACAAGGAGACACTTGAATCAAATTCATGTTTTTGTCCAAATTTGAAAGATTCTACATATTTACTAAGGATGATCTTGTCATTAATTTTTTAGAACACTATTTGTGAAATAAATCCATGATGGGTGATTATTTATATTTTTTGTCCATATTTTGACATCCAAATCTTCTACTTAGGTTCTACCCCTAAGAACATGCCTCGCCATTAATTATCTAAATTTTAATAACATAAATATAATTCAAAAATATCAGAGAATAAGGTGGATCTTTTTTATCCTCAACACGAACAACAAGGATGAGATTATATTTTCAAAGAATTTTTTTCTATTTAATCTTTCCTTCATGTTTTCACATATTTTATTCAAATAAAATTTAGATATTTTTTTATATATTTATTTTATGATTCTTTTTCTTTGTGTACTAGGATCCTCTTTTCTTTAGCTATCAAATAAAAATAATATTCTAAAAATTTCTTCATTACTTATATGAATTATTTTTATATGGTAATTAATATTAATAATTTTTTAGTAATGTCTCCATCCTTTTTAAATCCTTCACATATAACTTCTTAATCACTAGGGTTGTCATTTTTCCACAACCCCTCAAGAAATTTGACATATTTGTGTGGATTTTATTCTTTTCCTTTAGCACAAAATTTATCTTTTAATTTGTCCATCCTATTTTCTATTTCCAAATTAGCTAACCAAATAACTAAAAAATCTTTATGTGTGTGCAAAATATTTTTGGTTTTTCTATATAGATTTTTATTTAGGGTCATTTTCTTCACATTAGTCTCTTTAAAATTTTCACTCCACTTTAACTTCTTTGGTTTTATACCCAAGGATCACTCAACTATTTTCTTTGATATCTTCTTGGGATAATTCTAGTTTTCATCATTCTTAACATTTCTTCCCATGGACACATAATCTTTATTTACAAAATTCTATGGCCTTATTTTCAAATTTTCTTTAGATATATGTTGAGATGATCATGCATCATATTTTTGACCATAAAAATTGAAAACATCATAGATAATTTTAATAATTCCAAATCTATTTTAGGTTGATGGATTTATTTTAATATATGGATGTTTATTCTCCTCTAGATTGATTCCCTTTTAAATTAGATTTCATTGTACATAAATATTTAAATAATTGTACAAAAAATTCATTTCATATCTATTAAACTATTTTACCACTATCCTTTACTAGTAAACCTTGATATTATTTTTGTAGATACCCGAAGCTTGACATACATGGACATTACATTACCTTTGCGGAATACTTAATACATAACAAAAATAGACACACAAGGACCGTAATAGTTTAGTGTCTTTGGAAACTCGGAATAAAATCTTCTAATCGTGGTGAAAGATATTCAACATCTCCCATAAAGATCTTCCCATTTTTTTCTTACCTAAAACCTTTCTTTATATCCTATGGAAAAGAAAACATAAAAAGGGTGAGCTCAAATGCTCAGTAAGGGTAAGCATGGATAAAATAAAACATACTATATACATTTGAACTTAAAAACATGAACATAATGTTTAAACATCAAAAGCCTGAGCAATGACATAAAACATGGAAGTACGTAAGGAATAGATCATAAAGAAACATTAAGAATGATAAAATATCATGGGAATAAAACATGTAATTATGGCATCCATTAAACACATGTAATTATTTCTATAGTATCCAAGTCATTGTTGCCAAGACCATCTTAGTGGACAAAGTCCCATTCTGAATCGAGTTCACTCCTCGTTTCAGTCCTGTAACACTGAACCAGATTAACTTACCGTTCCAGCCATGTCTATCTCATGAGATAAAAAATCTTTACCCAATTCATTGTAGGGAGATATATGTCCCACCCATCTCATAATGAAATAATTCTTTCGTGTGCCACAAAATCATAAATCATATATCATAGCATAACCCATGAAATAAAATGGGATTCTTAAACATCATGCCATCATAACATAATCCATAAATAATTGATATCATTTCATCATAAGAAAATTGAAACCATTTAAATCATAGAGAAATTTTATTTGAAACATACAAATATGAAATAATGTCATCTTAGATGGAAAATAGTTTTGACAAAACACTTGAAATGAATTCTTGAGGAAAATATCATTTCTTCTTTAAAATCATCTTCTTTTCACAAAATTCCATGAAATTTAAAAAGATAAGGGTTTTTTTTGAAAATAATCATGCAATCTTGTAGAGTAAGCTTCTTGAAAATGAGACGTTATAAAAACGTAAAAATCCGTTCACGCCGTATAAGTTAAAAATAACATTCTCCTTATACTTTTGTTAGAAAAGTCAAAAAGTACCTTATATGGTAACCAAAGGAAAGATTCCATTATACAATGTGGAAAAAAGTCAATAAAGGGTAAAAATGACTTTAAACATCCATGGAAGAATGGTAAACATTTTATGAAAGCATTTTTAGAAAACATGGTCATGGATGATAAATGTAACCCCAGTAAATACTTACGTATAAGCAATCTCGGATAAAAATGAGATTGAAAATTTATCCCTTACCTTAGGTCCGATATGCTTCTTAAGTGTCCGAACCTCCTGTATGATGATTTAAATAATGTCATTGTATTATTCTAGAATAATACTCATTGTTATGATATTATATATGGTTCACTTATGGCTTTATATTACCCATTCTTTTGTAAATTCCATGTTAAAGAGCGTTTTGGGTAAAATCGTTTCATTTGTCGTCCGTGTTTTGACTTGTAATTATTCATATGATTACTTAGATCATGATTAATTAATTGCCTAATATAATAAATTATTTATATATAATATATATTCATAATATATATATATATATAATAGATCAGTAAATGGAAAGAAATACACCGTTCATGGAGACGGTAGACCGTACGTACGCATGAACGCTGTTTTCTTTTCCTTATTAAGTTGAATGGAATTAAGTAGATGACATACATATATATATACACATAAATACAGTATCATTATTATGTCATATATTTCATGATTACATATTATATATACTTTATAATCATTCATGAATGGTTAATGTGGAGAATGAATCTCCTCGCGTCGTGGAGACGGTAGTCCGTACGTACGCACGAGCGATGATATCATTCTCATGATCATGGAATTTTATTGGAGTGTATGTATACTATTTCAGAATCAATATCACTTTACAATAATCATATATAGTTATTATGTACACAATTATACCCATCCAAGTAAGGTGGTGGTGGAAAATAGATTACACCACGGCGTGGAGACGGTATTCTGTATGTACGCACACGCGGTGATTTCGTTTTCCGTAGGATGGATAGATGGTGAAATAAGGTTGTTTAATACTTATAATAACATATCAGTATATGAGTGATACTGATGTTATTACTTCATAATGAAACAACTTAAGAAGAATAAGTGGAAGAATAAATAAAGATGAAAGAATCGGTAACGGACATTACCTCTTCTTTGAAGCGCCTCTTTGAGTCTTCCTCTTAGGGCACTACAATTGGTATTTTAAGAAGACCAGGACCTCTAAGATGTTTCTAGGGAAGTGAATAAGAGAATTTTTCAGGTTTTGTCCGAGCTTGAAGGCTCAAAGTGGTGTGAGGAAGAGAGGGAGGAGGTGCCCTTTTATAAGGGAGGAGAGGGACACCTTTAGAATAACTAAAAATATTATTTTATTATAAAGACAAATTCGGTTTTAAATAGCTCTAAATTGATTTATTTCGAAGATAAGGTGGGGATGGGTCGAAATACTCTCATCCAATAGAATTTAGACAAGTTTAGGTCATTATATTAACCTTATCTTTTAGTTTTAACTCTTAGTTAATTAGATTGACATTTACCATGTCACTTTGTATTTTTATATTATATAGTTAATAAACATACCATATACATCCAAGAGACCCCAAAGTGGTCCATTAATGATAGAACTATCATGATATAAGTATATTGGCCGAACCTTAGATTTTTAGGAATAAAATAACAGTCAATAATATAATATTTGTTTTAAAAACTATTTTATGTCAATTTTGACACTATTTAGTAATTGATTTTTGTGAAAATCATAACAGAATGATTATTTCAAAAAAAGTTAATTAAATCAATACTAACATGTCCTATTAACCTATAAATTTTGTAATTCATTAAAAGTCTCAAATTACATTTATTTGGGTATTTATAACCTCAATTATGTCAATATTTCATTAATAAGATAATTACTACATCATCTTTGTGTCATAATTAAATTATTTAATGTCTAAAAATTACAAATAAAATATCATTATGTAGGAAATCTTTTTATATTTCTAATGAATATTTATAGTCGAATTTATATTATGTATAAACCTATATTAAAAATGATTTTCTTATTAAACTTTGATTTTAACTATTTTAAACCTTCTTTAAATAAATTAATAATAAATGTCCTAATCTAATCCAAGTGGGCCTAAATGGTCATATTTTATTCCTAAGGTTGTTTTTCGCCGAATTACACTTATCCAATAGAATTAGGACATGTGTTAGGGTAATAATAATATCATTTGTACCCTTAATTACCCTATTTACTTTTAACCGTGGTAAAAAAAGTAAAAAGTTACTATTCACCAAAAATTATTTTCATCTCATTGAACCACATTTTACTTAATGAAATCAACCGTGTCTCTTGGAGTTTTTATATTCCACTCACATAAGCGGTAAAATTAAGTTTTATGAAAAATTCATTTTTTTTAACTACCACTTAGTGGTTTCATTATTCATTAAAAAATGAAAGTTTCCAGAAAAATACAAAAAATTAGGCCTAAGATATATTTGATATTATGAATTAAAAAATGATGTCTATTTTACCAAATTCAAAAAATATCAGTTGCATTAATTAATTTAAAAAGTAAATCCCGTTGTCAAAATAAATAGCGTGTTTTTAAGAGATAATAACTATCAAAAGATTGACATTTGTTTATGTCTGGTTTAAATGTGAAATTACATCCAATGACGAACATTGTATTAAATTGTAAAAATATATTATAAATATACTTTAAAACCACTCAAATTAATAATTTATCACTATTAATTATTTCGATTAAAAATGTTGTTTTTAATTAAAATTTAGTAATTTTCACTATTCATCAGAAAATGAAAGTTATCCGAAAAGTACCAAAATTTCACCCTAAGCTAATTTCGATATTCTGAATCCAAAAATGAAGTCCATTTTGAAAACTTAAATTTACAAAATTTCAAAAAGTGCTTATTACTATTCATAACGGCTAGTTTTAATAATATTTTAATAGCATATCGTTGTCTAGTGAAACTCGGTATTGTGTACTACACACACTATTGAGGAAGGTCACGATTGCATGTAATGCAAGGCAATTAAATTATGCGTGTTATGCAAACTAATTTTGGTGTAGCGTATAACACAAGACATTAATGAAATTAAAAAGAATATTTTTCATAAAATCTCAGGGTGTTACATTCTACCCCCCTTAAAATGAATTTCGCCCTTGAAATTCGTCAGGGTTATAAATGGTTTACTACTCGAATGTTTCTTTAATAGAAACCCACATCGTAAAAGGAATACCAAAACTAATCTTAAAAAAAAGTATGAAACATAACGGTTACCCAAATAAACTAATCACTGGGTTTCCACATAGGTGAAAATATGGATATGGAAGAGAAATCTAACCATCACATTCTAATGGAGAGTGGTAGAGAACATGGCTATGGAAAATCCAGCAATCACAAAGCTATAAATTTGTGACGATCTAAGGTACCATCTGATTCATCAGATATAAGAGCACTAGGACAACATTTTTGATTTTCAAGATCATTTCCCTAAAGTTGATGAAATTGGAATTAGAAGAAATACTTTTGTGATTTTGGTATAGTCTCACCATTGGTCGTTATTTGGACAATTTCCACTTCATCTCATAAATAAATGAAGTTGAATTTGTCATTCGTGATGTATTAACACATCATGTGATAGAATGATGGGTCATTCCATCTGTCTCAAACAAAAGGTTAGAAAAGTTATCAAAAAATACATAAGTCCATCTATAGTGAGATTAATCATATATGGTTCCTAAAATGGACTTATACTTCATATATCATACTACTTAATATAATAAAACTAATTTCTACTAAACAGGGACTTCCTGTAGGCCAGTGGTAGGAGATAATGGCCAGTCGCACTTCAGTTGTGGGTTCGATTCCCACAGCCTTGTCCGACGCGATGGGCTGTCGCCCGTCCTGCAGGTTGTCCTTTTTCTAAAACTATATTACTATAACATCCCATCAATAATATCGAAAAAATATTCTATACTTAAACAATACTATCTTATGTCCAACATAATCCATTCCAATCTTTATCTAAAATACTTCGGTCCAAGCTCATAGTATAAAGAAAATGATTACTTGAAATTTCATCAACCAACCATCATTTATCCTCCATTATCTTGTTGGTCACCTTCCAATCATGTGAATACCTTAATCATGTATTCTCTTGAAAAATGAATATCCATTAAACCTTAGTGATAACATGAATGCTGTCAAAAGTTAACTCTTTCCACATACCAAAATCCAAAAATTCTATATACTCAAACCATGATATAACCTTCTCCTTATATCAGTCATGAGCTCATGAATACAATCAAACATCTCATTATCTTCTTATCCCTTCATTATGCACATATCATATACTTTCCAAAAATATCTGAATAAACTTCCATGGTTACCAGTACCATTTAACATATACTTTCATATACTTTAGGAAAAACAATAGTGTAACAATCCTTAGATGATTCTTTATTCCATAGTACCATACATTATTATTTATAAACATACAATCATTTCAATAACTTCTTAAACCACTAGCTGAGCTTCGTCATTTATTTCATATCATATTTCATTTTTAGTCTCTTCATCATCATCCACATAAATACTACCCGTATGACCATGCTGATTCTCTTTATGAGATTTTCCATTAGGGAATTGGTTTGCATAATGCCCATACATTCCAAATTTAAAACATATAATCATTGTTGATGTCGTAGTAATACCATTATCCTCATCCCTGGTGTTAACTAAACCGTTTCCTTTTCACTTACTGGCTTTGTGTCCTTCTTTTCCACACCCAAAGCATCTTCTATTTCCCTTGAAACAATCTCCCCGATGCCTCTTCCCACATGATTTACATGAGGGAAATTGAACTTTCTTTCCTCTATGATCATCATAAAACTCCATCATTCTCTTATTATCTGAGTCGGGAAACTTACCAAAGTTGAGATTATTAATCATATTATGAGATTTCTGATTAGGCATAATAACGATGTTTGGAATTCCAAATCCTGTTTCATTTGGTTTCTCATGAAGAATATCATTCCATTGTCTGTCATATCCTCCATTATCATGAATATTCCTGTTTCCATCCATTTTCTAAAACCCAAAAAGAATAGTGTGAGAGGGAAAAATCATGCTAGGGAAAACAACATAGTAAAGGGGGAGCACCCTCAATATCTAACATCTTAGGTTAAATTCTAAGATCGTTACCGTAGTTCTAGGACTATATCCTATACGTATACTTATACTTAGGGACATCCCTAGACATACCTTAGAAGTATCTCTAGGGATCTCACTAACATTTTTGCATCCTAGTTTCCAAAGGTTGACTAAACCTTTCCTCTGATACCAACTGTAGAGACCCAAAGCTTGACGTACATGGACATTACATTACCTTTTTGGAATACTTAATACATAAAAAAAATAGACACACAAGGACCGTAATAGTTTAGTGTCTTTGGAAACTCGGAATAAAATCTTCTAATCGTGGTGAAAGATCTTCAACATCTCCCATAAAGATCTTCCCCTTTTTTTTCTTACCTAAAACCTTTCTTTATATCCTGGGGAAAAGAAAACATAAAAAGGGTGAGCTCAAATGCTCAGTAAGGGTAAGCATGGATAAAATAAAACATACTATATACATTTGAACTTAAAAACATGAACATAATGTTTAAACATCAAAAGCTTGAGCAATGACATAAAACATGGAAGTACGTAAGGCATAGATCATAAAGAAACATTAAGAATGATAAAATAGCATGGGAATAAAACATGTAATTGTGGCATCCATTAAACACATGTAATGATTTCCATAGTAGACAAGGCATTGCTGCCAAGACAATCTTAGTGGACAAAGTCCCATTCTGAATCGAGTTCACTCCTCGTTTCAGTCCTGTAACACTGAACCGGATTAACTTACCGTTCCAACCATGTCTATCTCATGAGATAAAAAATCATTACCCAATTCATTGGAGGGAGATATAGGTCCCACCCATCTCATAATGAAATCATTCTTTCGTGTGCCACAAAATCATAAATCATATATCATAGCATAACCCATGAAATAAAATGGGATTCTTAAACATCATGCCATCATAACATAATCCATAAACAATTGATATCATTTCATCATAAAAAAATTGAAACCATTTAAATCACAGAGATATTTTACTTGAAAAATACACATATGAAATAATGTCATTTTAGATGGAAAATAGTTTTGACAAAACACTTTAAATGAATTCTTGAGGAAAATATCCTTTCTTCTTTAAAATCATCTTCTTTTCACAAAATTCCATGAAATTTTAAAAGATAAGGGTTTTGTTAAAAATAATCATGAAATATTGTATAGGAAGCTTCTTGAAAATGAGGCGTTATGAAACCGTAAAAATCCGTTCATGCCGTATAAGTTAAAAATAACATTCTCCTCGTACTTTTGTCGAAAAAGTCAAAAAGTACCTTATATGGTAACCAAAGGAAAGATTCCATTATACAATGTGGTAAAAAGTCAATAAAGGTTAAAAATGAAGTTAAAAATCCATGGAATAATGGTAAACATTTTATGAAATCATTTTTAGAAAACATGGTCATGGATGATAAACGTAACCCCAGTAAATACATACGTATAAGCAATCTCGGATAAAAATGAGATTGAAAATTTATCCCTTACCTTAGGTCTGATATGCTTCGTAAGTGTCTGAACCTCCTGTATAATGATTTAAATAATGTCATTGTCTTACTCCAGAATCATACTCATTGTTATGATATCATATATGGTTCACTTATGGCTTTATATTACCCATTCTTTTGTAAATTCCATGTTAAAGAGTGTTTTGGGTAAAATCGTTTCATTTGTCGTCCGTGTTTTGACTTGTAATTATTCATATGATTACTTAGATCATGATAACTTAATTACAGAATATAATACATGATTTATATATAATACATATTCATAATATATATATATATATAATAGATCAGCAAATGGAATGAAATACACCGTTCATGGAGACGGTAGACCGTACGTATGCATGAACGATGTTTTCTTTTCCTTATTAAGTTTAATGGAATTAAGTAGATGACATACATACATATATACACATAAATCCAGTATCATTATTATGTCATATATTTCATGATTACATATTATATATACTTTATAATCATTCATGAATGGTTAATGTGGAGAATGAATCTCATCGCGTCGTGGAGACGGTAGTCCGTACGTACGCACGAGCGATGATATCGTTCTCATGATCGTGGAATTGTATTGGAGTGTATGTATACTATTTCAAAATCAATATCACTTTACAATAACCATATATAGTTATTATGTACACCATTATACCCATCCAAGTAAGGTGGTGGTGGAAAATAGATTACACCACGGCGTGGAGACCGTATTCTGTACGTACGCACACGCGGTGATTTCGTTTTCCGTAGGATCGATAGATGGTGAAATAAGTTTGTTTCATACTTATAATAACATATCAGTATATGATTGATACTGATTTTATTACTTCATAATGAAACAACTTAATAATAATAAGTGGAAGAATAAATAAAGATGAAAGAATCGGCAACGGACATTACCTCTTCTTTGAAGCGCCTCTTTGAGTCTTCCTCTTAGGGCACTAAAATTGGTCTTTGAAGAAGACCAGGACCTCTAGGATGTTTCTAGGTAAGTGAAGAATAGAATTTGGCAGGGGTTGGCTGAGCATGAAGGCTCAAAGTGGTGTGAGGAAGAGAGGGAGGAGGTTCCCTTTTATAAGGGAGGAGAGGGGCACCTTTGGAATAACTAAAAATATTATTTTATTATAAAGCCAAATTCGGTTTTAAATAGCTCCAAATTGATTTATTTAAAATCTAAGGTAGGGATGGGTCGAAATACTCTCATAAAATAGAATTTATACAAGTTTAGGTCATTATATTAACCTTATTTTTTAGTTTTAACTCTTAGTTAATTAGATTGACATTTACCATGTCACTTTGTATTTTTATATTATATAGTTAATAAACATACCATATACATCCAAGCGACCCCCAAGTGTTCCATTAATGATACAACTATCATGATATAAGTATATTGGCTGAACCTTAGATTTTTAGGAACAAAATAACAATCAATAATATAATATTTGTTTTAAAAACTATTTTATTTCAATTTTGACACTATTTAGTAATTGATTTTTGTGAAAATCATAAAAGAATGATTATTTCAAAAAAAGTTAATTAAATAAATACTAGCATGTCCTATTAACCTATAAAATTATTGTAATTCAAAAAAAGTCTCAAATTACATTTATTTGGGTATTTATAACATCAATTATGTCAATATTTCATTAATAAGATAATTACTGCATCATCTTTGTGTCATAATTAAATTATTTAATATATAAAAATTACAAATAAAATATAATTATGTAGGAAATCTTTTTAGTTTTATAATGAATATTTATAGTCTAATTTATCTAATGTATAACCCTATATTAAAAATGATTTTCTTATTAAACTTTGATTTTAACTATTTTAAACCTTCTTTAAATAAATTAATAATAAATGTCCTAATCTAATCCAAGTGGGACTAAATGGTCATATTTTATTCCTAAGGTTGTTTTTGGTCTAATTACACTTATCCAATAGAATTAGGACATGTGTTAGGGTAATAATAATATCATTTGTACCCTTAATTACCCTATTTACTTTTAACCGTGGTAAAAAAAGTAAAAAGTTACTATTCACCAAAAATTATTTTCATCTCATTGAACCACATTTTACTTAATGAAATCAACTGTGTCTCTCATATTTTTGATATTCCACTCACAGAAGCGGTAAAATTAAGTTTTATGAAAAATTCATTTTTTTTAACTACCACTTAGTGGTTTCACTATTCATCAAAAAATGAAAGTTTCCAGAAAAATACAAAAAATTAGGACTAATATATATTTGATATTATGAATTCAAAAATGATGTCTATTTTACCAAATTCGAAAAATATCAGTTGCATTAATTAATTTAAAAATTAAATCCCATCGTCAAAACAAATAGCGTGTTTTTAAGAGATAATAACTATCAAAAGATTGACATTTGTTTATGTCTGGTTTAAATGTGAAATTACATCAAATGACCAACATTGTATTAAATTGTAAAAATATATTATAAATATACTTTAAAACCACTCAAATTAATAATTTATCACTATTAATTATTTCGATTAAAAGGTTGTTTTTAATTAAAATTTAGTAATTTTCACTATTCATCAGAAAATGAAAGTTATTCGAAAAGTACCAAAATTTCACCCTAAGCTAATTTCGATATTCCAAATCCAAAAATGAAGTCCATTTTGAAAACTAAAATTTACAAAATTTCAAAAAGTGGTTATTACTATTCATAACAGATAGTTTTAATAATATTTTAATAGCATATCGTTGTTTAGTGAAACTCAGTATTGCGTACTACACACGCTATCGAGGAAGGTCGTGATTGCGTGTAATGCAAGGCAAGTCAATGATGCGTGTTGTGAAAGCTCCTTTTGGTGTAGCGTATAACACAAGACATTAATGAAATTAAAAAGAATATTTTTCATAAAATCTCGGGGTGTTACAATTTTCTCTACTACATTTTTTCTAAAATTTATAGATTTTAGAGCATGATATTTTTAGGAATTCTCCACCACTGAATGAGATTATTTTAGGGAAACAACTCATTGAAACATTTTTATATCCACCATACGAATATCGGTAGGATTATCATCACCTTTAACCATCCATTTTTATATAAATTTTGTTTTCAAACGTGCACCATTGGAGAAAATAGCTTTAATAAAATATTAAAATTTGAAATGGATGGTACATTCTATTTTAAGGAAGCTAGTAACAGATCATCAGATAATTTAATGATAAATTTATAAATAAAATAGGTATTTTAATATCATAACCCACCTTATGACATCTATAGGTAGAATCTACTTTGTTCTTCAATTGTGAAGACACAATATGTGTCATTTCAAGACAGGTAAGTTTTACTTCTAATTCTATACACCTATTATTTAGAGAATTATTTTAGTCATAAATTACTATTATTATATCTTCCCAATATTTATTCACATTCTAAAACTTTTCATCTGGAATTATATCATTTTCTTGAATTAACATGTCAATTTCCTTGATTCTTTTGGATGAAACTTCTAATTGTTCTTTTTTAAATCAATGTTAATTTTCAGATTGACTTCCAATGCAGGGATCTTCTCTTCACATTATTTAGTAGTATAATACTTTTAATATATTTTGTTAATCTACTCTTCTTCAAACCTAGAGAAAAACTCCATAATCTCTATATTCATATATTCTTTCTCCTTAACCTACTTGTAGAGCTTTATGTAATTTAAAACCTTTTCTTGTAAAGCGTTCTCCATATTTTCTGGACTCTTATTATATCTAATATATTTAATCATGTTGACTTTAAAAACCCCTAAAAATAAAAGTATCTATTTATTTTGTAAAATAATGAAATAAATTCTTAAAAACTTCAACATATAAATTTATTTATATATGATCACTCCCATTAGTTCTGGGATCTTCTAAAGGACATTTTGAGAAATAATTTTTATTTACCTCTAAAAAACATGAATTTCTTGATCCATTTGAGGTATAAAGTCTATCCACCACATATTTGTATTTATTTGTCAAGACATGTCTTCTTTATTGTGTGGAGTTTCTATAACCACTTATTCTTTAGACAAAAGGTATCAATTATTCAATATCGTATTCTATTTCTTTATCATGTTCATCATATCCTTGTTAGAGATAAAATTATGATCTAAAATATAAAATTCTTCACCAACACTACTATTGTTTTTATAAATTTAGAAAGAGACATAAATATTCAAATGGGAAAAACTTCAACAATAGAGAATATAATCAAATGTGTGATTGCCTCTACTACTAATTATAGGATTTATTTGGGATATGTTGAAAACTAAGATGGGAGGTGTGAATCAGTGTTGGTGTTTTTTTAATCTAATTTTTTAGTCTTTTACCCATTTTACCAGTTAAGATCTAAATTATCTCATTATATTATAGTTATTTAATTTTTTAAAAGCACACAATTTTGAAAAGATATTTAAAAAGTTCACATTTAAACAAGAATGGTAAATCCTTGTTTTGAATAAGAAACAATCCATTATATGAGATAAAATGAGTTTGTATATCCTTAAAAATCACGTTTTCCCTTTAGTATCCTAAAAGTACTTCAATACCTCCCTTATACAGGTTCCTCCTACACCTTAAAATGAATATAATGCGTGTTCTTGTTCTTATTATTATTTAAATAACTTGCACAGTATCATGAAATCCCTATATCTTATTCTTTATGAACAACAGTGAACAAAACTTCTACTTCCCCTTCATAATATAAAACTATGCTATTATTTTCTTCTTCTTCTTAGAAGAAATTTAAACTGAATAACATGAAACCTTAATTATTAATTCCTATAATTCTTCTTATTTTTCTTCTTCTGTATATAATGGATTGAAAAACCACTTTTTCCTTCCTCTTATTTCCTTCTTATTTCTTCAGTGTAACTGGACTGCATTGGATCTTCTCTTCTTCTTTCTTAGCGCATCGACAACAATACCAGATCTATTTTTCCCTATTTTATTGGATAATAAATATTTTAGAACTTTGATAAAGATTCAATTATTCTTCTTGAGAAAAATATTATATTCTTATAATAATATTTTCGAACACTTCACCTTCAATAACCTACAATATATATATTTCTATAGAATGAATGTTTCAATGTTGGTTCATTCATAATTATACAACATCTTATGAATATTATTTTCATAATATTAAAACTTCGGATCTCAATAAATATTTGAATTTAAACCTCCTTGAATGTCACATATAATATTGTTTCATTCCTCTTAATTCCTTATGAAATTTGGAAAAATTGTGATCTCCCTTTATCACCCTTAGTTTCCTAATTTAAAAATATCCACAAAATTTATTCCAGTATCCATGAGTGTGTGCATAAATCAATTATAGCTTCACCTCCTTTACTTGTTAGATGAAACTCATGTAACCTTATTCTTTCAACATCTAATAGAATCAAAATTCTTTGAATCATGATATTTGGAAACTTAAGATCATATTATACTTGAAATAACCACCTTCATGAAATATGAAATATCAAAAAATCTCCTCCTTCAAATATGGTTAGTTATCTAATCCTTAAAAAGATCCACATAAACTAGAATGATGTTTACACAAATAAAATGATATTTATATAGATCTAAAATGATAATTATAGGTAATAGATAATGTTTATGAAATTCATTTTTTTATAAAACAGATGTTAATACATTGATATTTATGTCGCTATAAGAATGATTCTTACACTGATCATTATCATAATTTTTTAGCTTATATTCTTGATTATTATCTCTAGATAAACCACTAAAATCATTTGAATTTAGTAATATTAATGGAATAGATGTTTAACTTGTGGAATAGAACAATCATTTGAAACACCCACTAAACACGAACTACAACATAGTTATCACCACTTTTCATTCTATATTTCAAATCTAACATTCACCTTGAACAAGTCCACTGTGACCAAAAAATATTTGTATACGGATTCTCATTTCTATAAATTATAATGGAAATTCACCATGTGAACTAAAATGATCATTGAAATTTCACTATAGTATGGTTATATTTAAAATATGTGGCATAAATATCCCTATAGAATCCTCCTCTTCTTTTTTCATCCTCAAAATTCTGCTAACTATTGAAGAATTTTGGGAATTCATAAAAACTTACGTAATGTCATATGAAAATTATCTATATGTAATATGAAAATTAACTTTTAAAAATTATGTAATATGAGAAGTCATACTAAATTTTCATAAGTCTTTCATTCTTGGTCATCTCCCTTATTCCACTCTAATGAAAAACAACCTTTTCAGATTCTTCAAATATTTTTATTTTCCTAATATCACATGGATCATTTTTATTCTTATTTATTCATTCCATACTCCATATCATCCTATAAGAATGCATTTAGTTCCATTTTATTTGAAGAATATCCACATGAATCATGATTCTATGAATTATGTTCTCCTCAACTTCAGTAAAGGATCACAACTTGAGAATTAAATTCTTGTTGTGTATTCTATTACCAGAGGAAGGAAATTCCATACATGGTGTCATATTGATCTTGAAAGTGTTTGTGATTTTAATGATGAATAGTTCCAAACATCCATTATCCCAAATCAAATATTCAATCTATAAGATGATTATTTATTACCATGTTCAATTTGTGTGGCATCTATTCATGTCCATTGGAGTAGGTGATCTCTTGTGGGGCATCATGCTACTCTGAATGGTGTAGGATAAAAACCAACCAAATCTCTCACACACAACTATGTTGACCTAAACAATCCCTGAATTCACTTGCAATCTGTTCATGGATAAATCTCCTCTGATATTGGAAAGATGTCCCTATAGAATTCCCTGGCTACTCAGGTAGGTAGGTTTAGAGTTATCATATTTTTTACTAATGTCATTAATGTTTCCATTTTCAAAATAATAATTCAATATAACAAAGACCAACCCAACATCCACCCACCTCCCCTTCTCTTCTCATTCTTTTTTTCTTTATCTAAAACAAATGTATAGAACTTAAATTACTTAATTATAGAGATAAAACAATATTCATTAAAACTTATCTATGGAACTCCTCATATTTAAACACTTTTTCCTTCAATTACAAATGAATCTTTAAGAAATTATAAGGAAATAACTTCAAATCAATTTCAACCAACTTATCTACTATAGTTAAGATCTACAACTTACATCCAATATTTTCTTTATCAGTCATATTGACATAAACTTTCAATATTCATTGACAACTATTGATGGTAATTGACAAAAAAATACAACACACACAAGGTAGGATCAATAGGTATTCACAAGTTATTTTATATAATGTAATACAAAATAAAGTTTATTATAGTTTCCCAAAAGTGTTTTGGAAGATATCAAAAAGGATTTTTGGATATGGTTTCATAATTTATTGTATATGATACAACATATTTTGAAATAACATTAAGTTTATATGGATTTTATACAAGTGGGATATTGTTGAAGATATATCATAAAGCCCGTATCATATTTTGTTATATGATATTTTCATATGATAAAAAATGTATGAAAATATAGTAATATCATATGCCTTTTATTAAGCAATATCATAAGGATTTTTATGCAATAAAAATCCATTGAATTGGCATGGAAGTGAAACGTTAAAGGTTAATGTTCAAATCACTACTATAAAAGGATATCCTTAATAGTGATCATTTTATTAGATGAAATTTTAGGGAGGTTCATGCATTCATTATATGAATGAATGAATTAACAAATTCCATTTACTCATTCATTGTATCACATGGGTAAAGGCATAGAACTTTAAGAGTTTCCTTGAGGCCTATATAAGAGGCTTCTACTATATGATGAGTTTGTGAGAGTTTCATGTTAATACTTTATATATCCCAAATCTCTACTATTATTTTTCATTAGCATTTGAGAGGAACTAGCATGACATGGGAGACACTAGGGACCTACCCATACGATGGGTGATTAAGCTTTATCATGTGGATACACCATGAAAGTGGGATTCCTTAAACTTCCTTTTATATGATCATTAGTAAGAATGAATATTGAAGACAATGGTAGTGTTAATATTCTATATAAGGTATAAAAAGTGTTCTTTATTTTATTTATGCATGTTTTTAGTTTCATACATTATAGATCTTTGGAAAATTTGTTTCTTGTTGTCTCTTATATATTAGATAAGTGTTAATTGATCCCTTTAAATCCAAAATATTTGTAAGAACCCCGATATTCTTTTTCAAGTATGTTTTCCTTTTTTGGTATTTTTTTGAGAAAAAGAGGAATTTCTAGAAATTTTTGAAGTACATGCCGTGTACTTGGTTACTGCGGGTAGCCGTGTTCTGGCCGTGTAACAGCCATGCACATGGTCATGTGGGGATGACCCGGAGGCTTCCTAAAGCGAAGTATAGAAATGGAAAGTACACATTGTGTACTTCCAAAGTACACGCCGTGTATTTTATTTTATTTATTAAATGTACCAGGGCCACGTCTAATCGCTAGAAACACCTTCTTATAGGTTTGGTTCGGCCGAGAGCTCCCATACAGCTGCAATCTTCCTCCGAGCCCCCGACCGAGCAACCGATCTCCGATTCGACCACCATAAATTGCATTGGGATCGCCTCGGTAAGTTCTTCCTTCTTCTTGAGCTTCATTTCACAATTCCTCCTATTTATCAAGTTATCCTTGGTTGAACGTTTTAATAATTTTTCTATATCTACTGTGTTCTTGGGCGATTTAAGGCATAAGGTTCACTTATATTGATCCTACAACATCGAGGTAGGTGGTTTGTGCCTTTCTGTTGAAATTCTTTGAGTTATATGTGTAAAATCTCCAATACCCATGAACGGGGTATTGTGGGTTTATCGTTTTAGCCCTATTGCTTCCTTGCTATGCTTGTATTCTTGAGTAAAGGTTAATTGAATGTGAATAGGGTTAATTTCTATTCTTTGGAAGTTTTTTCCCATGCATTATTTATAGTTTTGACCATTGGGTCTAGTTTTCCTATTAGGTTGCTGTTTACTTTCCCATGCCTAGTTGTTGGATGATGTGATTGTTCTGATATGATGACACGTTGTAGACTATTAGCTAATTAGTTCTTGAGGTTTAATTTGGCCGATACGCATTTCTATACCTACTTGACTTACACAGGGCTGGGAGAACATGGTGTAGTAGAAAATAAGGAGAATGGACGTAAAGGCTTCTCCAGAGTGTCTGTTTTACTTAGGATGTGAGACCATAGGGGTAATTGACGTAAGTGCTTCCTCAGAGTGTCTGTAGTTTCTCAACGTGGGCCACAGAGGGAATGTGACGTATGTGCTTCCCTATAGATCCTTTAATTACCAATACAATACTATAGGAGGAATCGACAGTGAGTGGTTCCTCAGAGAGTCTATGCTTAAGATAAACCAGAGGGTTTAGACTGAGTGTACTTCCCAGAGGGTTGCTTGTAATTTTTAAGTAGGACCAGAGGGGATAGGATGTAAGTACTTCCCAGAGGGTTACATTTTGTGTTTAGCTGCTTGCTTGTGTTTCTAGGTAGGACCATAGGGGATAGGCTGTGAGTACTTCCCAGAGGGTTACCTATTTGTGATTACATGTTTGATTAGATATTTCTTGATATATGAAACTGAATGCATTGAAACTGTGGATTGTTTACTACTGAGTACATCATTGTTTGCTGCTTTTTGTACTTATTACCTACTATATATTCACTGATAGTTATGCACAAATGTTTTGGTGGTTACCTACTGGGATTTTGTCTCACTCCCTATTTGGGCCATGATTTTAGGCCCAAATAGATTATATTGTTTTAGGTATAGACAAGGGAAAGCAATTTTCTACTTTAGGTACTTGATTTGCTGTGGAGTTGGAGAGAATGAGACCAAGGTACGACTTGCGATGCTGAGGAGTTCTTTACTTGCTTTATTTTGTACTTGGGTTCATTACTGTTGTATTCTAGCATTGTTATTTGTTTGTCTTCTTTCCCAGACATATGTATCATGCATCATTCATATATATATATATATATGTGTTCTCCAGTTTATTATTTCCAGTCCTCCACTGTTTACTTTTTTATGGATTATTCCTACTTCTTCTATTGCTATTTGTTTTACTTCTGCTGTGTTACTCTACCAATGAGGACATAGTTTTCCCACTATCACACCCAAGGCCCTCACTGCTAGTCGATAGCCTCTGGCATTCGGGGAAATGCGCTTGAGTCCATGTGACCAACCGGGTATGGGGAACCTCTGGGTGGCTTCCAGAACTGGGACGTAACAAAGTCATATAAGAGGATTTATTTTCTCTTGACTTACTATTTGGAGCCTATATCTAGGGATATGAAGGAATAAGTACTTGGTAATAAGCTGTTCCTAGGAGTAGCTAACCCATATACAGGGAAAAACCAATCTACCACGTTTATTGCAATTTTTATGGTTTTGGAAGTTTACGGTCGATCTAATTTTTACCGTTGGGTGACTCACATGTATTGTGATATTATTGTTGACATTATTTAGGTTCTATTTCTATTGCAACCCAATGAGATGAGGGTATTCCATCTCATGCATCATTTAGGCACTTGCTAGAAATCACATGTCATGCATTCTTTCCATGCCATATAGGGTTCATTAGTGATTACATGTTGTTGTGATAGATGTTGTGATAGAGATGCATGCTGTTGTGATAGTTTCCTTGATAAAATACCTCTTGTTTGATAGGGTATCGGTGTGTAAGGTTTTGTTTGAATGAATGCAAAACTTTGGTTCTTGAGGTGTTATGGTCCCTAATTGACCAAAATTTGGTGGATCATTGAATTTTTTACCTTGTTTATAACATGTGTAAGATGCCAATCTCTGATTAACGGGGAGTATGGGCCCTCACAGATTTCAATTTGGCACTTCAATGTTCATTTCAGTGTTTTTCTAGTATATAGAGTAGTTTTTGAGGCTTAATGTCTAGAAAAAACCCCAGAATACATGCCGTGTAGTTTGACTACACGCCATGTGTTCTTATGTTTGGGAAGAAACTATTTTTCTTAAGTACATGTCGTGTACTGTATGTACACGTTGTGTAGTCTCTAACCATGTCTCATACTGTGTGGTCGGGGACACGGGGTTTTAAATCTTTGGTAAGACACGCCGTATAGATAATGTACATGCCGTGTCATAGAACCGTGTAACCGGCTGTGTCACTAACATCACAGAACAAAAAAAATCTTCTTAGTACTTGCCGTATTTTTCTGGAACACACTGTGTGGTGTAACCTAGGTACCTGGCCGTGTAAATAACAACACAAGACAATGTTATCCTTTCTCGTACACACTGTGTCCGCCTGGAACACACCGTGTAGTGTGAGCTGTGTAACCGGGCATGTATCTAACAACACGGGTCGGTGAGGTTCATCTAGTACATTCCATGTTTGGCACTAACACGCCGTGTAGTCTCATTCTAAGGAGAACCGTTTGGCTTAGCTATGTAGAAGGAAATAGGCTGGGGAAGAGGATTCAAGTAAAAACCGTGTGTTAGGTGAACACGCTGTGTGTATGGGGTGTTACACGACCAATTATGATAGGAGTACACGCCCATGTTTTTGGATTATGGGAACACGCCATGTAGGAGACGTACACACCATGTAGTCATGTTCTACAAAAATTGAATGTTTTCTTCCTCCTATTCCCTTCTTATAAATTTGGTTCTCATTCCTTGATAATCTTGATCTAAGGTGTGAATTTGACCTTTCCAAATCTTGCCGACGAGACATCTTCCGGTTGTACTCTAGTTACGGGGTAGTGATCAGACACTAGATATGGCTGATCAGAGACTACCTGTAGATCCTCCCATTGTGCCAGTCTTGGAACCAACCATTATACTAGACACAGATGCAGATGCACAGTTCAGGGAAGTCTTTATGAGGATGATGCAGACCTTTCAGGGAGCACCACCCCCTGCCCCGTCGATGGTAGAATTGAAGCGGGTCTTTCAGCAGTAGAATCCTCCCACTTTCTCAGGGGATGGAGGACCCCATGCTATAGAGTCATGGCTAGAAGCCATGCTAATGATCTTTGAGCATCTGGAGATACCTCCAGAGAGGCGGGTGAAGATCTCTACGTATATGCTTTGGGATTCTACCAAGATATGGTGGGATGTGATCTCATAGGTGGGACATCAGCAGGTTATGGATTCAGAGGATTCTAGTATATCTTCTATGAATTCTTCTACTTGGAGACTTTTAGGGCCGTTCAATCCTGAGAGTTTATGAGTCTAGAGCAGGGTACTCTTTTATTTATGGAGTATTCCTCTTACTTTATTGAGATGTAGCGTTTCATTCCTGTTCTAGGAGTTAATCTGTTATTCATGTAAAGGAAGTTTGAGGATGGTCTGAGGCACGACATCCGATCGTAGGTGAACATCTTCCAGTTGAATTCTATCACTTCTATCGTCAACTAGGTGTTGATCACTGAGCATAATCTGATGGATTCTGGAGTTTTTATCTAGGTCATCTTGACATCTGGAGTTAGTATTCCTGCTATTGGAAGCAGGAAGCGCCGTAGGGAGTCTACGCATTGAGATCCAAGGAGGTGATATACTTCTTCTGGTAGTCAGGTGGTCTGATACTTGTGCGGGAAGAGTGGGCATGCGATCCCACACTACCCGAGAGACCTAGTAGAGTGCTGATCTTGCAGCAATATGGGTCATATTCAGCACTTCTGTCAGATCTTCTCACCAGCAGCTGGTGATAGGGGTTCTTCTAGGACTCCTCAATTAGGAGTAGCGCCACCAGTTTCTCACTAGTCTGGGAACTGGAGTTATTCTGGCCGTTCAGGCCGAGGTAGTGATCATAGCCATGGTATCTAGTCGCCCAGTTTTCAGCAACAATAGGGTGGATCAGCTCAGGGTGTCCAGACAGGGTCACAGGGCCACGGTGCAGGTTAGAATTTTACAGTAGAGCAGACCGAATAGGAGCAGGATCCTGGACCCTCTACAGTTCGAGGTAGGATCTTAGTTGCCTCAGTTTTAGCTTATTCTCTTTTCAATATAGGGGCTTCCCATATCTTTATATCTGTTGTCATTGTGGAAAGCCTTGGGCTCTTCATCTTTTCTTCTACTGATATCTTGACACTAGACACTCTGTTGGGGACTAGAACGGTGAGTGTACGTCAGTGCAAGGAGTTCCCTCTAGAATTTGGTGGGTGTCACTTTTTATGGGACCTCTATGCCCTAGAGATGACGGGATATGATTTCATTCTTAGAATATACTGGATAGTTCCCTTCTAGGCATTTGTTGACTGTTATCACCACAGGGTGAGTTTTATATCACCAGAGGGTGGATATTTTCTTCATAAGGGTGATTGGGATATCCAGGAAAGCTGAGCGGGACCCGAGTATCATGGGTTGGGAGGAGTTACAACCTAGTTTGGTAGTCTATATCTGGATGACCAGTGGATTTCACAGATGAACTTTCCTCCAGTGGTTTATCATTTCAGAGATGTCTTTCCAAAAGTCTTTTCACGTTTTCCTCTAGAGCGCGAGGTAGACTTTTCTATTGAGCTTGTTCCAGGAGAGGCACCAGTGTCCATTCATCCTTATAGGATGGCTACACCAGAGTCACAAGATCTCAAGAAGCAGTTGGAGGGTTTTTAGGAAAAAGGTTTCATCCGACCCAGTACTTCTCCTTGGGGTTCACCTATCCTTTTTTTAAAGAAGGCGGATGATACCCTCAGGATTTGTGTGGATTATCGGAAGTTGAACCAGTTGATGGTCAAGAACCGATATCCATTACCGAGTATTTATGATCTCTTTGATCAGCTTCGAGGAGCCTAGGTGTTCTTGAAGATTTACTTGAGGTCTGGTTACCATCAGTTGCACGTTAGACCATCAGATATACCTCTTATATCCTTTCAGAGTAATTATGGTCTATACGAGTATATGGTTAGACCATCAGTTGTGAGTATATGGTTATGCCTACAGTTTTCATGGCACTGATGAACCGAGTGTTCCATCCATACTTGGATTCCTTCGTGGTGGTTTTCATGAATGATATCTTAGTGTACTCTCACACTTGACACGACCATGACACACATCTTGAGATCGTTTTGGGTACACTGAGAGAGCATCAGTTATATGCTAAGCTCTCAAAATGCCACTTTTGGATGGATCAGATTCACTTCATGGGTCATGTTATCTTAGAGACAAGAGTATCAGTGGACCCAGAGAAAGCGAGAGAAATAGTTTCTTAGGAGCAGCTGAAGAACGTCTTTGAGGTATATAGTTTTCTAGGGCTGGATGGATACTACAGATGCTTCATTCAGGACTTTTCACGCTTAGCAGCACCACTGAAGGGTCTGACTAAGAAGGGTGTAAAGTTCTTGTGGCCAGATTCTTATGAGTCAGCCTTTCCGGAGATGAAAGGGAGGTTGACTTCATCACCGATACTAGTGTTTCCAGAGCCGTTCAAGAGCTATACCATGTACTGTTATGCTTTAGGTATCAGGCTAGGAGATGTGCTTATGCAGGGAGAAGGATTCATTGCATACAGGTCTCAACAGTTTAGGCCACATGAGAGGAATTACCCAACACACGATCTCGAGTTAGATGTTGTTGTTCATGCCTTATGTTGTTGGAGACATTATCTTCTAGGAGAACATTTTTTGGTTTTCACCAACCACAAGAGTCTCAATTACATCTTCACTCAGCGTGATCTAAATTTGAGATAGCGAAGGTGGGTTGAGTACCTTCAGTCTTTTGACTTCGAGCTTTCCTATATGCCTGAGAAAGTAAACGCATTGGCTGATGTGTTGAGCAAGAGGACTCAGATACAGGCAGTTCAAGAGTCCAGCAGTGAGTGGCAGCTTATGGCTCTGTTTTCTAAGATGCATTTATAGGTGCATGACAGATAAAGGTAGATGTTTCTTTCTTCTATAGCTATTACCTCTACCCTTCTTGATCGAGTGCGAATGAGGCAACTATCAAACTCAGAAGGCCTAGTCCTACAGAAGAGTGTGCCTGGAGATGACCATTTTCCTAGATGGACTATAGGCAAGGATGTGATCATACGTTTCCAGGGGCACATATGGGTGCCAACAAACATACATGAGGAGCTGATGCGGGACTTTCATTCCTCAGTTTGGGCAGTTTATCCTGGTGTCACCAAGATGTATCGTGATCTACACCATTAGTATTGGTGGCCAGGTATGAAGAGAGATGTTGCGGGTTTCGTCATGAGGTGTTCCACCTGTTAGCAGGTGAAGGCGGAGCATCAACGACCAGTAGGGATTTTACAAGAGTTACCCATTCCCGAGTGGAAGTGGAATGATGTCGCGATGGATTTCGTGAAAGGTTTTCCGAGGTCTCCTCGAGGGAATGATGTAGTTTGGGTTGTCATTGATAGACTCACGAAGGTTTCTCAATTAATTCTGATCAAGGAGACCTTCATTGTTGATGATCTGGGATGGTTTTACATCCGTGAGATTGTGCTCTTACATGGAGTTACACACTCCATTATTTCAGATTGAGATGCATGTTTTACTTCTCGAGTCTGGAAGGAGATTCAGAAGGCTTTGGGTACATAGGTACTTTTGAGTACAGCTTACCACCCCAAGACAGATAGCCTATATGAGCGTATGATTTAGGTACTTGAGGACATGCTTTGAGCATGCATTCTGAATTTTGACAGTTCTTGGGAGAATCACATACAGCTTGTGGATTTTTCCTACAACAATAGTTTTCAAGAAACTATTTATATTGCACCTTATGAGGATTTGTATGGTAGGAATTTACGATCACCCTTATGTTGGTTAGAGGTAGGAGAGATAGCTTTTTTGGGACCTTGTATTGTTCAAGATACCTCAGAGCAGATTGAGTTGATTTAGAAGAGGATGGCTACTACAGAGTCTCGACCGAAGTCTTATGCTGATCAGCAGAGACAACCTCTGGAGTTTGACGTTAGGGATCAGGTTTTCCTACGTGTATCAACAATGTTGGTACACAAGAGGATTATGAGACAGGTTAATCTTTCTCTGAGGTACATCAGGCCGTTTGAGGTGTTGGAGAGAGTTGGACTGATTGCCTATCAGTTTGAGTTGCCTCAGAGGTACCGGTCTATGCTCGGCGTTTTCCACATTTCTCAGCTTCGACATTACTTCTCAGACCCATCTCATGTTTTCCAACATGAGGAGGTTGAGTTGGAAGTGGATGCATCATTCGAGGAGTATCCTATCCGGATTGTTGATCTAAGTACGAAGGTTCTCTTTGGCCGGTATGTCCCTCTGGTACGAGTGCTATGGCAGCACGGGCAAGTACAAGACGAGACTTAGGAGAGGGAGGCCGATGTTTGAGCTCAGTGGTCGGAGCTATTCAGGGTTTCTTCTTCTACACTGCCTTGCTAGGGAAATTTGGGGACACATTTCTTTAATGGGGGAAGTTTGTAAGAACTTGGATCTTCTTTTTCAGGTATATTCTTCTTTTCTGGTCTTTTTTGAGAAAAAGAGGAATTTCTGAAAATTTTCGAAGTAAACGCCATGTACATTCCAAGTACATGCCGTGTACTCGGTTACTGCGGGTAGATGTGTGCTGGCTGTGTAGTGGCCATGTGCACGACCATGTGGGGATGACCTGGAGGCTACCTAAAGAGGAGTACAGAAACGGAAAGTACACACTGTGTACTTCCAAAGTACACGCCATGTATTTTCTTTTTCTTTTTTCATTTAACATACCGAGGTCGCGTCTAATAACTAGAAACACCTTCTTCTAGGTTTGGTTTAGTCGATTGCTCCTGTATGGATACGATCTTCCTCAAAGACCCCAACTGAGCATCCGATCTCCGATTCGACCTCCGTCAATTGCATTGGGATCACCTCGGTAAGTTATTCCTTCTGCTTGAGATTCATTTTATGATTACTCCTCTTTCTCAAGTCATTTTCTATTGAAAGTTTTGAGAATTTTTGTATATCTACCATGTTCTTGGGTGATTAAAGGCTTAAGGATCACTTATATCAATCCTACATCACCTAGGTAGGTGGTTTGTGCCTTTCTGTTGAAAGTCTTTGAGTTATATGTGCAAAATCTCCAATACCCATGAACGGGTTATTGCACGTTTACTGTTTTAGTCCTATTATTTTCCTTCTATGTTTTTATACTTGAGTAGAGGTTAATTGAATGTTAATAATGTTAATTTCTATGCTTTGGAAGTTTTTCCCATGCATGATTTCTTGTTCTGACCATTGGGTCTAGTTTTACTATTAGGTTGTTGTTTACTTTCCCATGCCTAGTTGTAGGATAGTGTTATTGTTATGATATGCTGTAGACTACTAGCCAAGTAGTTTTTTAGGTTTACTTTGGCCGATACATGTTTCTATACCTACTTGATTTACACATGGCCGTGATAACCTGGTGTAGTAGACCACAGGGAGAGTGGACATAAGGGCTTCTCTAGAGTGTCTGTTTTACTTACGATGCTAGACCATATAGGTAATTGACATAAGTGATTCCTCATAGTGTATGTAGTTCCTCGACACGGGCCATAGAGGGAATGTGACGTAAGTGCTTGCATAAAGAGCCTTTAGTTACCGATACGAGACTATATGAGGAATTGACGGCTAGTGATTCCTTAGAGAGTCTATGGTTAAGCTAAACCAGAGGGGTTAGACTGAGTGTACTAACCAGATGGTTGATTGTATTTTTTAGGTAGGACCAGAGGGGATAGGTTGTGAGTACTTCCCAAAGGGTTACCTTTTGTGTTTAGCTGCTTGCTTGTGTTGCTAGGTAGGACCAGAGGGGATAGGATGTGAGTACTTCCCAGAGGGTTACCTATTTGTTATTACCTGTTTTTATTACCCGTTGCTTGATATATGAAACTGAATGCATTGAAACTATGGATTGTTTACTACTGAGTACTTCCTTGTTTACTACTTTCTGTACTTATTACCTTCCATATATTCACTGAGTGTTAGGCACATATCTTGTGGTATTTTTCTACTGGGATTTAGTCTCACACCCTATTTGGGACATGCTTTTGGGCCCAAACAGATTATATTGTTGCAGGTATAGATAAGCGAAAGTGCCCTTCTACTTATGGTACTTGATTTGCTGTGGAGATAGAGAGCATGGGACTAAGCTATGGCTTGCATTGCTGAGGAGTTTTTTACTTGATTTCTTTTATACTTGGGTTTACTACTATTGTATTCTAGCATTGTGATTTTTTACTGCTTTCCTAGACATACGTTTCATGCATCATTTATATATATATGTGTGCTCTATTTTATTATTTCTAGTCTTATGCTATTTACTTTTGTATGGATTATTCCTTCTTCCGCTATTGCTATTTGTTTTACTTATGTTGTGTTACTCTGCCAATGAGGGAATAATTTCCCTACTATCACACCCAAGACCCTCCCTGCTAGTCGTCAGCCTCTGGAATTCAGAGAAATGCACTTGAGGCCATGTGACCAACTGGGTACGGGGTGCCTCTGGGTGGCTTCCGGAACCGGGACATTACAATAGTTTCCTTCACATTGAATAAATATTATTTACTAATTGAATAAAGATGAATTATTGTAGATTTTTTTGGATGAATTTGGATATATTAATGAGAAAATATTGAAATCAATTTATCACCTTTAAATTAAACAAAATTGGGTCTCACTATCATTTAATAAGAAAGTTTATCTCTACTCATTTGTTTAAGATGAATTGGTGTCAATTTTGAGAATGATGATGACACCAAAAATAAAACCTCAAAGGTTAGAACAAAAATGGGATGGACATTTCATTTTGCATAATTTATATTCTAATAGAACTTTATCTCTAATTAACCAAGAAGGATAATGTATCTTGACTCATACCAATGTGAGGTTTCTCAATAATTACTTGTCATGGATTCACATCAGGTTTATAAAGTCCATATCACACAACATAAAACTATATGAAATATGATTTTTACCAAATTTCCTTAAATAGTATGGAATATATTCCTTATCATATGAACTTTAACTGCACAAAACATATTCAATCACATATAAACCTAAACTACTTGGAGTGGTCAATTATATATGACATAATACCCTTACATAAGATACTAATGTATATAAGAACTCATAGTGTAAAACCTACTCATTCATATCAGGTTTCCTTTAATAATCCTTCTCTAGGATAAAACCACCCCATATACCTTTTTAAGAACTATTTATGGATTTTTTCCTATTCCTAAAGGATACACAGTGACACTAGAATTTCCTATCCTATCACCAGATGAAAATTTTCATCCTCCATCCACATAATCTTGGTATATGGTCTTACCAATTCTAATTGTATTTTCATACATTAACCCTTCAATGGGATTAAAAACTTTCAAATAATTACACATGGCATGAATCTAGTTCCCACAAGATATGTAATGAAATATAGATTATATATCTCAGACCCAATTGTAAACTTCCTTTTCACCTAATTTCTCATCTATCTTAATGTACCAACTTACCAATTCATGTTGGTCCTTATAAACTAGTATTGTGTTATAAAATCATACTCCTACTTTGAATAACTATGAGTTTATTATTTATTATTTGTATAGGATATATAATGACACCTAGATCTCTTATCTTAGGCCCAACCATAACTTTTCACCCTTTTTTATCCCATTTTCAACACTTTGTGTCCATCTAATTTTATCATCCTCAAGTCACAATATTCTAACCATCATTGAACATTACTATTTAATATACCATGCTTTATATGTTGAGTATTTAAATTTCTATAAATATTTCATGGATATTGGTAAAAAAATATCTTATTCCAAGGGACCCACTTTGGAATAGTGACTACACATGTGCTACATATAGAGCTCACCTATACCCAGCCAAGGGAATATAATTTTCCAAAATAGAAGACTATGTAACTCTATATGACTCTAATAGTATTATAATGTAACCCATGAATAAAACATTGTCAATGACCATCCTCAGTATGTCTGTCAAATAGTATAGTAACAGAGCCGTCATTCAAAAATGGTTAGTGGTGATCTTTTACTATTCATTGTCCTTTGAATTAAATATTTATTTTCTATAAATACCACTTTTATAGGTTTAGTGGTAACCCAAAAAATAAATAAATAACCATACATGAAAATACTAAGACAAAAACAAAATAAGTAATGCAAAATAGAAAAAGTGGAAAAATAAATCCAAGATAGGTTGGTCTATAGTCTAAACAAGTTTCAATATTAAAATCTTAGGATTTTAGGACATTATAATCAAAATGGTTTTTCTAGGATGATTACTTGATATCAAATTTGGGGTGGATTTATATATTTTCATTCAAAACCACAATCAATAAACTATAGATTAATAAAAATTCATCAATAGGAAAAGGAACGTGGGGAAAATATAGAAAAATCACATTGATTTGTCTATAAAACCATTGGTGTGGATCTCCTCTATGTCCCTAAAGATTAATAATATTTTAAAATTTTAAATTTTCTTTTGTTTATAAAAGTGATGTAATGTTACGGGCTTCAAACCATCCCTCTATTGAAATATACAAAATTGTTCATAGGATAATTTTAGTTTTTCAGATAAATGGGAGGGGTAAGAATAATTTTATCACTCTAAATTTCTATGGACCCATAAGCTTCCATATTATCCTAATTATACATTAGGAAACCATTATTGTCCTTAAGATTATTGATTCTTTGATTAGGATCCTTGAATACCTCTAACTTCCCTACTGAAATTATCACCATGGATTTGGGTAGATTAGAATAGTCTTTTCAACCTCTAGTTTTTCTCCCTATAGTCATTGAATTGTCCCCAATTTCATTGATTCCTTTATTCCTTTTTTTGAATCATAATTTATCTCTAGACTAAATAACCACTTGATCTTTGAATGAAACCAATATAGTAGATTCTATATCTACTCAATCAAAAAATGAGTCAGCTTCAACTGTATAAAACTTATACTACTCTTGGTATTTTACTAGGATTATATCCTAATAATACTAATTATTTCTATAATCATAATCCAAAATTTATTCATACTATTTGTTTAGCCTATGCTCATCCAGTTCCTTAAACTGGTTCCAAAATTCTTGGTCAAATGGAACCAACTAAGATCTCTATTGTATAAGATTAAACTTATTTTTCATCTAAATTTTAAATAAAATAATATATTATTTAGTCCCTTTATAACCAATGGATTCTTTATACATTGGTAAATATACATCAATTATTCCAACTATAGTATATATAGGGGACAATATCGAGTGTGGATTCAAAGGTGTTATAGAATTTTCCAACCCAACTCCTATAATTTCATCCTACATCAACTTTATGGGTGAATGATCAACTTGAGGGGAATCCACTATCCCAATTTAGAATCTCATTCACACCCTATAAAAATATGTGTAGAATTTATAAAAAAATAAGCTGACATACTTTGGGGGAGATTCCTCCTTCCTACCCCTTATTCACCTTTCAATGCCTGCACCCCTTCTCTAAGAGATGAGGTGACATAACTAACCTTATCATCCCAACCATCACTTCCCAATGGCAAGTCGACCATAAGATTTTTGTGGGACTCCTGAGGACCAACACCATTATCCCTATGAACCTTGTGAAAATAAATGATGAAATAACCCTAAAGGATAGAAATATGAAAATAAATTATACTACCTTCATACACAATATTTTGGCTATGACTAGTTCCATCCTCAACACTGAACTATATGAAATCTGAGAGAGTTGTAGATAGGTCTAATGCAACAAATAATCTGGCCTAAATACAGTTCTTCATATTTTTCATCTATTAATCCACTAATAATAAGTTTCTAATAACATCACCAAAAATATTAAGAGTCATGAAATTTTGGAAATTTTGTGGGAGTCTAGGAAGAAAATTCCAAATCACTACTAAAGGTCCATCTTTATATGAATGAATCATCATTGTCTATCATATCAAACAAAGTCTATGAGACTGATATATGCGAGATGTGTGATACCAGGAAATCATAAATTATTCTTCAACTACTCATTGAATATAAAAAGAATGGGGGTCAAGAAGCCCTACCATCACCTTGTTTTTCAGACCTTACTCTAGGTTCATGTGTTGACCAAAGAGTCCATTGAAGTCTAGTGAGAATATAATCTTATAGCTTGGGTGAGTTCGAGGGATTATGTAGTATAAACCATCTTGAGAAAATAGTGATAAACCAATAGTAATCCATTCATTAAACATATAATTTATTCTTACCACAAAAATAATCCCATGTGAAATGTGAAAATAACATACCTACAATGGACCCTATTATAGGATTCAATCCCTCCCCTGATCTAAATGTGGGGTTGCTGACACCACCATCGATATCCAAAAACCCCAAGAGAGGAATCTCTAATATTACCACCATTACTATCCATTATTATTCCATTACTCCCTAATTAAAATACCTCATTTTACACCATTCACTACCCTTCATTCAAATATTTGAGAATTCTCCTTATTCTCAAGCTTCTATTTGGTTTGTTGAATTTATACCCCTTTATCTATTCACACTAGAGTAATTTCAATTCATGTTGGGTCAATTATGATAATTGGGAGGATGACCTCTATTTATCATTATACTTCTTCCCACATTATCATTAATTATGTGAAACTTTGGTTTGATAATTAGGACCTTAAACTATAGAATATACATTTTTCAAAGCATTATGGCCTTAAAATATGTGCAACCCTTCCGAATTAGAGTTTATTTTCACTAAATCTGGGTCCATTATTCAATTCAAGTAAACACATCCCTTATATCCAATAATGTAACCTCACTTTGGTCAAAGATTTATGAACATAAACAATAACCCTTTTTGGTAAAAGCTATATGAACGTAGTTATAACCATTAAAATATGGTCTAATTTTAATTACCTTTGAATATAAAAGAAAATAAAAGTAGGAATAAAACCTACCAGGTTAAAAATTAATAAAGGGATACAAGAGAAAAATCCAAGCCGCCACTTTATATGTATTTCATTTATTCTGTTAGAAAAAAGTTAGAGCATAAAAGTAAAATAAAAAATATTTTAGAGACAAATATGTGGCCCTAAAAAATTAAAGATATTATTTATAGGTATAAAAACATAAAAAAATTTAAAGTGTTGTAATATTCCTTAAAAAAATTAGTTTAGAATTTTTTTATAGAAAACAATGAGATGATTTCAGGGTACTTGATTCCTCATTTAACATTAAATTATCCATAACAAACCCCAGTCAAGATTTTATTAATCTTAAATCAATTATAATCTCATATATGAATGAAATAACATTTTCCTATGGTCATAGTGCATGCAATACATATATATCCCACCTACACCTATCCAAGAGAACATGTCTAAGGGGAAACCAAACTTTTTTAATATTTTATCTAACTTGTTAACCTCATCCTATAGTCATGAAACATAATCTATATATACATAACCTACCTACACCCATCTAAAATAACATACCTTGAATGAAAATATAAAAACCCAATTATTTTCCATTAATGACATAGTAATTTCGAATCACAATTTATGAAGACCATAAAAATTCAATATTCAGCCCGATTCACTTGTTTTAGAATTAATGTTTGTGTATTTTCTAAAGTTATCAGAAGTAAATAATTAATAGGAAATAAATTTCATATTACTACAAAGATTTTAAAAATAACATTAGAAAAGATAATGATATCATTTATTGAATAAAAGAAGGAGGAACATCCACATTTTAGAGTCTCTCCCAGACATTAACAAAATGGGCAGAGAGTATAGTGACACATATATCATTATAAAGAATGTCCACTCGATTCCTAGAGATGAACTAGTGATTTATTAGAGTCATAAATAGATTTTATAACTTTATCTAGATCTTTAATTTTATAATTTTCATTAGAACATAGTTCTGTACCCTTGTATTAGTGATATTTTCTTCCTTTTTTTCTTCTTTAAGAATCTCCCTACTAGTCTCTCCTCAACATTGGACATATTTTGAATAAGGTGGATTACTAATTCCATACCTTCATTAGTTAGAATTTTTATCTCTTACATCACCAAAACATGATGAGATATTTATTATAAATATACATTTCTAAGATCAATAAAGTATGATGTATATTTGATCATGGAAAGGTTTGATTATAACACCCATTCTTACTCATTCTTGTTGATTATTTTATTTACTCAATTATGGATTTTAGAGTAGTCAAACCTAACATATCCTAAAGTGATGAAAATGTTGTGAATGTTTCATTATTTAATTCTTATACCCTCCAAAGGGGTCTCATAGACCTACCTACAAGTATCTCACCAAACCCACTATTGCAATATCCGCTAAAATGAAATATATTTCATATATGAATTATAATAAATCTAGGAAACTAAGACATAATTAAAATCCAAAATTATCAATTAAAACATGATCCCAATTCTCTCTATTATATCTAATCTTGATTAGTTCCTCTATCATTCCTTTAGGTGATATCAAAATAATTGCTTTATCTATTTTATTTTTTTCATTTATGGTAGCACCACTAAAGTGAAGAATCAAAGTCATGTTTCAATTAGAGAATATGAGGTTCATAAAAATAGAAAATGATGATTACCAACAATTGTGGATGTGTTTATGTCTCTCATGACCATTTTTTCATCAATTTATGCTATAGTGGTATTTCCCCCCACTACCGTGGTTTCATCTATTTACATGATTGAGATATTTTCCCATGATTATCCTCACATGGGATCTTTAGAGACTACTCTAGGTGAACATGATAAGCTCACCCATTAGATTATCCCCTATGTGGATAAGAAGTATATTTTTAAAATGTGTAAGAGGCATGATTTTCTAATCAATTATTAACCTGAAAATATTTTCTTTAGATAGAGTTAAATAATATATGCAGTCTAAGTTAGCACACATTCTTATGGGATAAAAATGAAGGCATTCATAGAGGAGGTAAATCCCTTATAATTATTTAATAAAGTCAAATAACTCTAAAATATATAAGGGGTAGTCCTTAATGTTCATTTATAGGATTCCTTCAATCCCTTTATTCATATCTATATTTTTTGTGATCACTATGGGTTATATCATGGAAAAGGTGGTCAGAATCATTATAAGATTTCAAAAATTCATTAAAAAATTCATATAGAAGTTTTTCCTCTTGATTGACAGAGGAATCAATCATAATCACTTGTGATGACCACTATATCACAATCGGGGACTTAAGATAATCTTAAAAAACCTCTTCCATCACACAAGGGGATCCTATAGTTTTCCTTAAGTTTTTCTATTCAGTTACTAAGACATGTCTCACAATAACTTGGGTGTCATCCTGAGATTTTATATCCTCATTAGCATTAGTAGTAGATTCAACCTGAGGTATTAGAATTACCTTTTTAGTGTTTTAATTCCTCACACTAGAACTAGGGGAGGTCATAACATTATGATGCATTTATTCCAATTATTCTCTACTTTATGTATAAATCATTTTGATCCAAGAAAAATATGGTGCTAATTACTAAGAAAGATATGATAATTGAAGACAAAAACCAACTTTTAATTCTTGAATAAATGTGTTTCATCATTGAATGGGATTATTCCATAAATAGTAGTAATTGTTTGAGGTAATAGACCATAGTTTAGGACCTGGTTCACTAAAAATGGTTTTATTACACAATGGGTCTCTTTTTGGGGATTATTTATCTTCTATGTTTGGTTTATGTGGTGTTTAAATTGAGAAGTTAGATACTGAAATAATAATAGGATATGATATCAATATCTAAACATAACTATATATGAATTGAATTCATTGACTGAACACTTTCACCAGTAAGAATATAAAAGTCCAATTTACCATTACACTGCTAGAGTCTATACCATTATGTTGGAGTATTAAGATTAATTTTAGATTCAAACTAACATAGGATGTGGAAAGTACCTAATGGGTCCTGTACTGCCACATCCAGTTATTCTGTATGCTTCAGAAACTCTATCTATTCCACAAGAACCTATTATTTATTGACACTACCAATTGGGGTTCCTATTGCTATATATTTGGGAGAGGTTATCAATGTTCTCATGGCCTATATCTTCTATATAAAAAGTTATTTCAAGACATTTTATTACAATTATAATTATTTTAAGGTAATTTTAAAAATAGTTTATCAACATATATCAACATTATTAAAGAGATCATATCATTATTCAACAGTTGTATGGTTAACTAATCCTTAAACCAAATTAACATTGATAATCTTCTGCACTAGTTTTGTGAAGGTAATTTTTTATTGGTTGTATGAAACAACGTCTACAACATTTATATATATATATCAACTTTAGTTGGGTTATTTTCAAGTTTAATATCATCAAATTTCTTTAGATTTCTAATACAAGGAATATACATGATAACTTGAATGGTAGTTTATATATCCTCAATTATGTTTACCCCTACCTAACTATCCATGAAATGGAAGGATTTAGAATATATATAATTTAAGAGGCATCAATGTTATCTTCCTTATTCCTTGAAAAAGTAACGATCTCTTTCTTCATCAGGCGTTTTCTTAGACTCTCACTCTTAGCCTAAGTATCACCTCACTACCTATGGATAGACTATCTTAGCTCAAGATCATATCACATTTCATATTCAATATTGATATGGCTATAAGACTATGAGAGCTGGTGGTCTCAATAATCTAATTCCCCAGTCATAGTGATTTACTTTCAAGACTTTCTATTACCCCATTTCCCCTTGTTCATGGATAAGGGAACACTAAATTGTACTACCCTCCTTATCAGTATTCCATGAGGATAAGAGGATATCCAAAAGGAAACATAATAATTCCATAATCCAAATCCCATGTATCTAGAGGGTAGTGTGATTTCAATATTGGTATCCTTATAGATAATCATTGAAAAAAACTATCAATCTACCATAGGATGATATTCTATCCTTGCATTTGAAAATGAAATTGAAGTATACCTCAATGCGAATAAGAATCAGTTGGAAAATTGATATAGTTTATAGGTCTTATAGATGATGTCACAAATGATTTTTATAATAGAAATTTCTACCTTGACACCATCTTATATAACTATTCCTTATAGTAACTAGAGATATTATTGATAATCATTTAAGTCGGGACCTAGTTCTATGGGATGAAATTAAACTCTAAAGATATCTCTAGATCCTTTATGATCTTCGCATCTTTTATAGGAATTTATCAAATTCCAGAGATGATATTGATATATGGAATGGACCAATACTGAGGAATATTGAAAGGATTATTCAATTAAAGCATCATGAAGTTCACAACTATCCATTCCCACAACACATATAACTATATAGTGATGCAGAATAAATACTTCCCTTGATAGATGTCCAAAAGGCATTGATATATCTTGGTCAACCTTGTCATTATCAAATAGATTTTATTCCCCTATACCGGTTGGGATGCTATCAATAATGTTCTCTACATCACACCAGTATGTGAGTCATATATGGGTAACATATATCCACTTATCCACATGGATAGGAATACATCGTGGAAAACTTAAGGATCAACTTCAGGGACAACCCAATTTCTCATAATAACCTTGATTCAATTAGGTATATCAGGTGACTAGGGATCCCATATTTTTCATATTGGTACACCCCTTTAGACATCAAGAGATTTTCCCCTCACCATGATTTGTTAAAAATATATTCGTCAATGTCTTGAAGCCTATATTGATTCTTATCCAAGTTTCCTTCCTTATAGTGTCTCAAGACTCTCCCATCAATGTCTATTCCAACAATGGTGTTTTCTCTCCATATCCTTAGGTATTATTTTTTAGGAGAAAATCTTCATTCATCTACCATAGGATGGGAGCTCTGCTAATATTTTAAATATTCCAAAAACTAATCCCCACTTTCTTATGTAATAAGAGGAAGTTATTTGTGTGGGGACTCTAGTGGATCAGTTGGTCAGATATGAAGAATTGATTCTTACACCCATATACTTCAGAAATAAAATCTACTTCATATATACCCAATGATTTTATTTGTCATTTAAATTCAATATAATTTTTCCTAACTCGACACTCTCACAATTAATTAGGCTTGAATCCACCTCTAGGTTGTAGATATCAATTGGTATTCCATCCTTATAGGTGATAAATAGATGAATAATTATAAATGGAAGAGTAATTCTGTGTCATAAAATCTAGTTCATGTTTATTATTATGTGAGGTGTTAGTTATGTACTACATTCTATAATATGAATCCATAAAATATTATTTAATATATTATCCTTATATCTAAATGTTAGAACTTTCCCATTAAGAGAAATGGGAAAACTAGGACCTTGGAAAATTAGGATCTAATCATTGATTTATCACATCTGTTAGTAAACCATAGTTATATATGGGGAGAAATCCTAATAATGGAAATGTATATAGATTCTATACAAGTGTCTATATAAGATCTGACATATATAACTATCATTGAAGTGCCTATCCCAAATCAGTATCCTTAATAAATTATTGATTGTGTATTGGTTCAGCATAATAAAAGATCATGTTTTAGGGGTCATCCATTTATTTTGAAAATTTTAGTAATGGGTTTATAAAATAATTTCTAATAAAAAGATAAAAATAAGGATTCTTGGGGTGAAAATAATGAAGTAAATCTTGGGAGGAAGTACATGTAATATTAACTAAGTTAATTTTAATGGTACACTAAGGTAAAAAAGAGAGATTTGAATCTATAGGATTATCAAAAGTGTGGTCTTCACTATCAAAATAGTACCCCACTATTTATAAAGGAAGATGGACACAACCCAAATACCACATCATACTCATGTCTCTAGTAGTGTGTGCACTATCATCATCACCGACAATATATGCATTCATGTCACCATCAATATATGATCATGATCACACTCGAGTGATTATTATTCCTAAAAGAAGTGTGATGACCATAATTCAATATAGAACTCATACCCATGATATATTTGGCTTATAATTTAATCCTTATCACCTAAAATGCATCTAATTATAAGGGATGATTTTTTGTAAATTAAATTTTGTTCAGGACCTTCCCCTAATGTCTTAGCTAAAATTTAAGATATTTTGTGGAAGGATCTTCCGGAATCCTTTTCCACCTCTACATGCATTCCCTATTTAAGCCCCCATGAACACCCTAATGAAGTCTCATGCATTCCCTCAATTAATTGTGTGTGTTATTGAATTCAAATTTGGGTTCTCGTGGAAATAACATACAAAGGATGGGATCCAAGCCTCCCTTTATTATAAAAGGACCCACCTCTCATTTAGACATAAAGTGTCAAATATATAAATCCCGGGCACTTGAGTTCCCAAATCCCTAGTCTACATTATTTATCTTTTTAAAAAATTATCTCTTAGGTTATTTATGATTAAAAACCTAGTAGGAGATATGTGAAATAGGGTATTTGGGCCATTATAAGTATTTATTCTTAGAACCTTTATGAAAGACCACTTTTTCTAATCCCTCAGACTGGGTAGGGTGAAAGACCCCTATAGACATACTTTTACAAGAAGGGAAAATCACAATGAAACCCAGTTACCCATTGTTTGGATCCATATCCAGGCATACTTATATAAATATGTATGTATTTTCTTATGTACCTATATATATACTATAAATTTATAATTTAAATTTACACTATATATGAATATTAGTTTATTAGTGTGTGTGTGTGTGTGCTTAAATGTATGCATATAATTATATTATTATAATTATATGTATGAATGTATTTATATACTTAAATAAATATATATTTATATATGTATATATAATAATATATTTATATATACATGTAATTAAATTGTAACTATAATTTTCAAATTGAAATTTAACAATGTAAAATTGAATTATGACTCTTGAAGTGAAGATGCACACATAAGAAGAATCCATGTGTATTCAAATTTCAATTGAAAATTAAAAACATAGTGAAATAATATAAATTTTTATCACTAATAGAAAATTTCAATTAAAATTTATAGTGTAAATTTAAACTATAAATATCGAGTGAAAAATTTATAATTTAAAATTGAGCTGTGATTTTTTTGTGGAAATACACACATAAGGAAAATCCATGTAAATTTAAATATTCCCTGAAAAAATTTATTTATGTGAAATAATATAAATATAGATCTCCATTTTGAAAATTAAATTCAAATTGATAGTGTAAATTTGATCTTTATATTTCTTTTGTAAATTTTAAAATGTTAAATTATACTATCACATTATAATGAAAATGCACACACAAAGATAATCCTTTTGCATTTAAATTTACAATAAAAAATTTCATATAAGTGAAATAATATAAATTTTCATCTCCATTTCAATATTTAAATTCAAATTTACATTGTAAAATTTAACTTTAAAATTCCATTGAAATTTAATAATCTGAAATTAAATTGTGACTTTGTAGTGGAAATACACACACAAGGATAATACATGTGCATTCAAATTTACACTTAAAATATTCATCCTAGTGAAATAATATAAAATTTGATCACTAATAGAAAATTTTAATTCAAATTTACAATGTAAATATGAATAGTAAATTTCATGTGGGAATTTAATAGTATAAAACCAAACTGTAACTTTGAAGTGGAGATGTATTTATAATGAGAATACACATAATTTGAAATTTCATTTGAAAAATTTCATCAATGTGAAATAATATAAATAATGATCACCAATAGAAATTTATCTTTAATTTTATATTAGAAATTTAATAGTGAAAAATTTAATTATTACTTTGTAGTGTAAATGAATACAATTAGAATCCATGTGCATTAAAATTTCCTCTAATAATTTTCATTTTAGAGAAAAAATATAAATGGTATTATATATGTTATTCTGTTTGTATGTAGACACACACAAATAGAGAAAATTTATTCTTATAATAATAATAATAAATATAAATTTAAATGCGAATTAGTATATATATATATATATTATAAATGAACACTTACACAAACACAACCACACACACACACAGACACATATAGAGAGATATGTATGTAAATCAAAAAGCACACTCATTGAGAACCCCTCTTGGTCCTGCAATAAAGATGTTATTAACCCCCAAAGACCACCTTTAAAGGAAAAAGATTGGAAACTAACAAAAAGGGTATAATCACACATAAATGAGTGTAATTACCCTTATAACCCCAGAAACATGAGATACATCATTTATCAACTCCAAATAAATAATCCAAATGCATAATGCAAGTAAATATCACACAAAATAAGGTATCCAAAAATAAAATACAAAAAATAAAACTCATATAGCAGTGAAAAAAACACTATTTATGACCTATATGAGCTAGTATAGTCTATACTGATCACCAAATCCCCCCTATATTTTTTTTTAAAATATATTTATATATAAATGGGTGAGTGTAAAAGTATACTTAGTAAGATCCTTCCTAAAACATCTCCTGAGAATGTGGAAGAGGCATACTAATGCCTTGGTGAATAAACAATAGAAAAAACTCACACCTAAATTTGGTCCACTAGCACCCATCCTCACTAAGGCTTGCACACCCAATAAAACAATCAAGTATAATAATATTATATCAATATAATATATATTGAGGAGGTACCTCATAACCACTTCCCATTAATATAGAGACTCTCACACCCCAACAAAATATGTACTGGTGTTCCAATTCCTTCTATTCCCACATAACCACATTTCCACATTACATCCATATTTAAACCACCACCATAATCTCATACCACATAACCACATAGTACAAAATATCCTATCACGTGAGGGTAACATGAACATAAGGTAAATTGACCTCTTCCCTTACTCCTACCACACATATCCCCCACCGTGTATCGTTATCCCCATTACCATATCATAGGCACTCTAACCTCAATAAATTTTATACCATTCTATATAACCTCAGACCATTACGACCTATGATATGTTCTGAATATCAATAATGGAAGAGGTATTAGTTATCCATTTATTCGCTTTATTACTTTGATGTTAGGGAAAACACATCAAATCCAAAAAAAACATGAGAATTAGTAAGATTGCCCAAATTTGGTGGTGTTTTATATGAAATAATAAGAAAATATAATGAGTATAATAGTTACACAAAAGCCCAACCTAGGGATCAACTCGTTACACGTCACTTATATATACCTACCACATCAATCCATCCACCATATAACAACAACAACAACTACAACTATTAAACAAAAATACTCAACCACACCAAACAACTATACAATATAAAACAACTTCACTTTTTATCATAACTTTTATTAATTCCATATTTAACATTTTTTATATTCATTCCATTCCTTTATATATTTTTAATTTCTACCTATTCATTATTTTTTACCATTTTTATCCAAACTATTAACTTTTTATGCCAATTATTATAATTTATCTTGAATCCTTTAATTTATTAATTTCTAACATTTTACCCTTTACCGATTCCATTAATTCTAGCTATGTTCCATGCCACCGAGTAACCATAACACACCCATAAATCCTCCACCCCATTCCACATCAATCACCACACTACCATGAGATAATAATCATAATAAAATATATAATCCTATACATTTTTTCCTCACAAAAACTAACTATTCCATATCCACTACACCATCAGGACAACCCACCCTCTTCCACCACAACCACATCGCAACATCACCCCTATTACTAACTACCAAAATCCACAACGAAGATCTAAATATGCAAAAACATAGAAATACAAAAAAACACAATTCCCACTACAACAACGTCAATCAATTACTTGTTTTATTATACTTTTATATCTATTCAACACTTCAAGAATAAGCATATAATTAATGGTATCTGAAATTACCAAGACACCAACTGATTACCATATTTAAGTGATTAACCTTTTATGGAAGGTGATTCAATCATTTCCATATACAACATCAATATCAATCAATAATCATCAACATATATCAATAACATGGATTTATGTAAATATCATATGATTCAACTATTTTACCTTTAGTTTCATTGGTTAGATTAATTATATGGATTAGGTTAATTCATACCATACACAAAATGAAGATTAAAGCATGTTAATTCTACAATTCAAATGAATAATAAAGGATTAGTCTTGATTCCTATACCTCAAATGAATATTTGAAGATCACATTGTAATATTGAGGAGTGGGAGATGATTAAAATGCTAAGAACACATAAGGAAATCCACAAAACCTATAGAGTAACAACCTACATCAATAAATCAAACAAAAAATCACCTAAAACAAACTAAAACCACTCTCATAGACTCCCTAAGAAGGAATGACAAGAGATAATATAGAGGTAGATGTAAATTAATCACCTCGGATATCAAAGAGATTGATATCTTGAAGATTAGGGATAAAATACACTATATGATGCTTAAATATATTCAAGTATACACCACTAATTACTTATGTTTTGAAGGAGGTTAGAGAAATAGGAGAGAATTTTATATGGATCATAAATTCATAATTATACCAGAAAAACCAAAATCATATATTGATAGGATAAATCACATCATAATTCATACCTGATCTAAAAATCATGACACGATATCCCTCAAATAATGAAGGTCAGCCCAATTTAAAATTGATACATTCAATGAAGGCCACAACACAACAAACATGGAAACATTGTAAAAATAGAACTCCTAAGTGTCATGGTGTGATCTTAGACCTTATCCACTAAAAACTAACACAACTAAAAAAAATGAAACACAGGGCGTCATTACATAATAAACTTCACATCGATAAAACTATGAAAACTGACCACCCATGACTTGATGATGTAGTGAGTATTATAGCGTCATAATATCTATCACACATGATTAAACTCATGAAAATATTAAGATACACCACCCCATAATACCACTCATCATGATGAAACCCTTCTTATGTAAGATTAACTAAACAAACTTCACAAAATATTAGCTCATGGACTCTTTATAAAATAATAATCCAAATACCTTCATGCAACAAGTGAAATCTATCATTCCTCAACCAAATTTCCACTATGAGATAGAGTAACACTAAAATGTCAAGGATCCTCCACTGATCTATAATTTAAAAAAAATCTTATCCTAACAATTCATCATAATGAAACACATCAATCCATTCTGAAACACATCCTTATAGATAAAATCTCAACTCAAAATCTATCTTCCTTACTCAAACCTTATCTTGATACCTACAATAACTAAAGGATGAAATGTAATGGTTTAAGAAAGTCCAGTATGTTGTATAAGATACTTATAAAATTATTCTCATCATCAAGGATCATAATCAAACCCATAAGAAAGATAATGAAAATAAAACCCAAACATCTCTGAGAGATACCTCTCAAATAGGAAAGATGCCAGCAACAAAACACAATATAGTGCATGAAAAAATAATTCCAATAAAATAAACACAAAATAAAACATCTCAATGTAAAGGGAAACAAGGTTTATAGTAGATAAGGTTACTAAATTAACATATGTGACTCATGTTTCTAAATACAATCCTCCGAACCATAATGCCTTCATAAGACACGAACTAAGGAATAAATCACCCATGAAATACCTTCTCCTAATGATCCTAAATCTCAACTGGATTCTCCAAAAACATCACATTATATTCAAAATCCAAATCACCCCAATTAATGACATGTGATTTATCATGAATTAAAAGATGAATTTACGACACATAGAAGAAATCATGGATCTGGTCTAATTATAAATGAAGCTATAATTGATATGTTTCCTTACCAATATGCTCCAACACATTAAAATGCCCAATTAAATAAGGAAATAACTTAATCTCATGATCGAACCTCAAATTTCCCCAATGAGGAGGAACCTTTAAGAGCACATGATCACTATCTAAAAATTATAGAGGTATTATACTATGATATGCATAATACCTTTGATGGTCTTGAGTTTCCATCATCCAATCATGAACCATATGCCCCATCTCAATCATGATTTGAACCAAATCTAGTAAAAGGACCATATAATCACCAATCTCGGTCCAATATAATGAATAACAAGATGTTTTCTGATGAAAAACCTCAAATGTAGGTATACCAATGGAATAATGATAAATATTGTTATAGGAAAATGAAACTAAGTGTAGTTACTTTGATGATAAACCATAAAAATCCAGAAACATGCATATAATTTTCCCTTTAACATATAAATAGTTTTATTCATTTAATCTTTCATATGAGGATGTAATATAGTTCTAAGGTATAGAAGATAGAAAAAATCATGTTGAATTCCTCTGAAAACTCATGAGATAAATAAGGATCCTAATAAGAGATAAAAATCATCATAAACCTATGAATATTTATTATCTCATCATATGATACCTCACCAAATCACCCACTATACTTGACTATTTAATCTCGAATAAATGAGATTACTTCATCAACTTATCCAAAATATATAAAATAACTTTATATCCTCCTTGATATTGAGGAAAACGAGTGATGAAATACATCAATATATCTGCCCACTTACACTAAAAAACATAAAATGGTTACATAAAACCTCTAGAAACATGATAATATACCTTCACTTGCTTAAAGAATAAGTTACATGACACAAACTCTTCCATTTAATGATTAATCCCTTGCTACCAAAAATAACTCATCAAGGCATAACATATATTAGCTATACCTAGATGCATGGCTAGGGGTGAACTATAAAACTCACAATGAACCACCTCTTACAACCCCAGTGAGATAAAAAATCTCCCTAGAAACAACACCTGATGTTGATCATCCTCTAAACATCCCTCAAAAGCATCACCATAAAATATGATATCTTACAACACCTATAACTCTGATTCTGTCTATCAAGACTCCCCCACCTTCTGAAAAAGAATGAAGTAACTATCATTTAATATAGGAAACCATTACCATAATCCTCCTCAATATCGATGTACATTATTGAAAGATCCCCATCAATATACATGAATCTCCGGACTCTTGAACAATATCTCCATGAGAGTTTCTACTCAGCATATCAGTTAATACATTCCCTTTACCTAGGTTATAGAAGATATTAAAATAATAGTTTTACAAAAACTCTATCCACATTAATTTATATAGATTAAAATAATGTTGATATAATATATAAATCAACCTCTCATGATCTTGGAAAGTAACGAAACATTCAATGATGAGGTAATGGTGCCACAACTTCTGAAAAAACATTGTATACAACAATTTGAGATCATGGGTCGAATAGTTACTCTCATGGAGACATAACTTCCTCAAGCTATTTGATATCATTTCTCTATGATTTATCATAATTTCACCTAATCCAAGATGATATGATTTATAAAAAAACCACAAACATGACTCCATTCTCAGGAAACCAAAAGAAATAACAACTAATCAACTTATCCTTTAGGTATTTAAAATATGTCTAACATTGACCTGACCACATGAAGGCCCGATAATTCCTAGACAAGGGCATTAAAGGGGTCATAATCCAAAAATAAATCTAACACGAACCATTAATAATATCCAACAAGACCAAGTAAACTATGAACCTCTATGAAATTCTTAAGTAATTCCTTAGAAACATATGCTTCAATCTCTGAAGGATTAATTTACATTACCTACAGTGACACTATGTGACCAAGAACATTCACCTCATGCATCTAAAACTTATACTTAGATAGATTCCTATAAATATGATGGTGCCAAAAAATTACCAAAATGGTCCTTAGATGCTCAATATGATCCTCCTCAAACATCAAGTACATAAGAATATCATCGATTAACAATACAATTAACTGATATAGGAACTCATCAAATATAGAGTTCACGAGTCCCATGAAAACAAAGAGGAAATTTTTAACATGGAATGGAATAATCATGTACTCAAAGTTCTCATAAAATCACTAGAAAGCCGTCTTCATGATATCCTCCTCCTTTACCCTCATCTAATGATACACGGGCTATTGATAGATCTTTGTAAAACATTTTTCTTCTATTAACTTCCCAAAAATATCATATATCATTGGAAGGGGATAATGGTTCTTGTATTTCATCTATTTTAATTATTTATAGTCTTTGAAAAACCCCAGACAACTATATGCATTCTTGATGAATAACACTGGAGCACCCTTTATGAGACACACTAGGCTGAATGAAACCCTTGTATATAAAATCATTAATCTAAATCCTCATCTATAAAAACATACAAAGTTTTATCCAATAAAGATCCATCATAATTAGAGAGACACTAGGATGCAACACTATCTTGAACGTGATATCACATCAATGGGGGTAGCGTTACAACCTATTCATGGAAAACTTCCATAAAATCCTTGAAAACTCTCAAAATATCCCCTGTCTAAACATCCACTAATCACAATGGAAAATTTTCTAGCATAGAATATATGGGATCCAAATTTCTATGACACATACAATAATCCCAATAATAAATGAACCCCACATGATTGTGTTATATTTCAAAGAAAAAAAATCTCCTTTGGAATTTATCAATGAACACACACACAAAGTACAACTAATCTATGCCATAAATGAAATCATCTTGTTGTATATATAACAATAAGAAATACTAAAATGATTAATAATGCCTCATCATCAGCTCAAGAACCTGATATAAATCAATATAACAATATTTACCTCTAATCAGGGTGTTTGAAATCAGAGTCGATGGAAGACTATCATCTTTAATTCTTAAGGAATGAACCAGGGTGGGTGCATTACTAAAAAAAAGGCCATTAACAGTGTCGACCATTATCAGTGCTTGTAAAAAACACTGATAAATGATACCTTTTATCAATGTGTTTTTAGTACTGATAAAGGGTACCCTTTATCAGTGATTTTCTATAGCATTAATAAAATGTACATTTTATCAGCACTTTATTCTTAGAGCTGATAAAGGGTGTCCTTTATCGACACTTTATTTTTAGTGCTCATAAAGGGAACACTCTATCAATGATTTTTTAGTGCTGATAAAAGTACTAAATAAAATGAAAAAATAAAATAAATAAAAATTAAAAATGAGTAAATACAAAAATATTAGTAATTTTATAAATTAAATAATTATTGATAAAAAGAAATAAATTTAATATATATATATGAATTATAAATATTAATAAATTATAGATATTATATATATATATATGTGTGTGTGTGTGTGTGTAAAATGAATAAAATGAAATAATGAAACAAATTAAAATTAAAAATAAGTAAATTAATAAAAATATTTAAAAATGTATTAATTAAATAATTATTGATAAAAATGAATAAATATAATATACGCATATATATATATTATAAATATTAATAAATAGTATATATTTATATTAAATGACTAAATTGTAATAATTAAACAAAAAAATAAAAATGAATAAATTAAAACAATATTAAAAAAATATTAATGAAACAATTCTTAATAAAAATGAATAAGTTTAATATATATATATATATATATATATAAATTATAAGTAGTAATTAACAATATTTATTAAATATAAATATTTAAAATTAATAAAAAGTAATAATTAAAAAAATATTACTCCCTTATTAATTTTTATTAGTTTTTATACATAATTATTCATTCATAGATTTATTATAGAAATATATTCACACACACACACACACACACACAGATATATATATATATATATGAATGTATAATATTTCCTAAAATAGGATTTAATATAATACAAAATACTTATGCTTATATATTAAATAAGTTATATTTATTGAAGAATGGTTTATAATTAAAAATTAATATTAATTAAAAATACTGACTAATTGCATCGAAAATGGACATAATTGAATTTTGTTTTATTTCTCAATTAAACATATATAAAAGTGTGTTACATTTATTTCACATACATATATGTGTAATTTAGTTTTATATACATTGCACACACACAAATATTTACAAAAATTAATGAAATCTTATATATATATATATAAACACATACACATAATATTTATGAATTTTATTCACATTTTAGTATTCATTTTAGAATTTCATTAAAATATGATACATTTAATATGTTATGTTTTTAATCAATAAATTTTAATTATTTATTATAATATTATTTTAATTAGGTGTTAATTCATTTTAATATTTTTTTGTGAATTCAATAATTTTATATTATTTATTTATATATATTCATATACTGTGTTTAAATATTTTAGATATGTATTAATTATTATTTCAATATATTTCCATATTATTTTAATTATTTATATTTAATTAATAAAACTTATTCATTTTTTCAATATTTTTAAAGTGTACTCATTTTTAATTATTCAATTTCACTCGTTTTTACATGAATGCATTTAATATTATATATTCATTAATAATGATAAAAATATATTTAAAAATAAATATACTCATAAACGTGTATTTACTATATGTATATATTTATAATTATAAATAAATATATATATTTTTAAGTATTTATATAATTATGAATATATATATATATATATATATATATATATGAAAGGCCTAGATATGGAGGAATGGGAGTTATCTCTCTCAAAGATCCCTAGTGAATGTTTTTTCTGAGACCACCCCATGAGCCTAAATCTGTACTCATACTCAGCTCATTACCAGGTTCCTTGATAGAAATCATGTTCTTCAAGGAAGTCCAAATAGCTCAATGTGGATGCTTTGAAATTATTTTCTACTTTCTCTAGATTTGCTGGAGGTTCATTTTCTTAACTCATGAATCAACCTTCGAAACGAATCATCAGGAATTGTGCGACTGCTCACATCTTAGCTTCAGATGATTCCATATCTTAATGGATTGATTTGTGTAAGTTCTATTTTATCGCTCATATTTTACTGATGAAAGGATCAAAACCTTGGAAAGTTGTGGATCTGGTCACCCGATTAGCATCGATTTGGGGATTTGAATATTTTAAATGTGTTTCCATTGGATTTGGTTTTTTCCACATACTATTTCCTTCTGCTGAGCTTAAAGGAAAATCCTGGAGCACTGGTTTTCTCAATTTAAGGCCATGTACTCTACAGATTTATGGTTGGAAGTTGAATCTCTGTTTGAATGATTTTAAGGATACCTGCACATAGGTTTAGGTTGGAATCCATGGACTTAACTTGGTTTTATGGCATCCATAAATCCTATATGATATTGCATCCATGATAGGAATTCTGATTAGGATGGACAATTCCACTGAAATGGTGAGTTTTGGTCACTATGAACATGTCTTGGTGGAAGTGGATTTTAGTGTTACATTGATTGATAAGGTGGTCCTTTCCACCCCGCAAGATGAAACTACTCTTTGAATCGAATTTGAGAAGATACCTCTATTTTGAGACTCCAAGAGAATTATTGTCCATTCAAAAGATATGTATACATGTGATTTAGTTGTCCCTAATTGTAATAATAAAGGTAATAACTTGTAGTTTTGTAGAAGAAAATAAATCAAGTAACTGATCAAGTCACTTTCAATCAGATTGAAAATTAGGAGACAGATAAGGCTGGACCTGCTCCTACTCTTAATTCCTCACATGAAAAAGCCTCTATTGATGTAGGAATCTCCATGGTTTTAGAAAAGGCTCTTCTGGTCAGTTCATTGGAAAATCGAATTTATGATTATCCAATTCTTGGATTTGTTTCCTCTCTGCGAGATGATCATGGACTTTTGGTTCATGTTCATTTGAATGAGAAGAGCCATTATCTTAGGATGGCCTTTTAAAGGAGCCTCACCTTTCCATTAATGGTATGTATTTTAGAGATACGTTATCAAGAGGCATTACTTGGGAGCTGGCTGGGGAATATTACAATGAAATTCAAGCTTCCATGGAACATGATGCCCAGGATGAGGTTGATCTTAATTACTAGAAAGAGAAAAGATCGATTTCTTCAAAAAATAAAAAAGGAAAATAGAATATAATTTCTTTCACTTTATTAAAATCCAAAATTAATATGACATGAAATGAAGTGAAATGTTAATCTGTTCCTTCTCTGTGAATCCCTTCTTCTAGTATGACAATGGTACTTACTGCTTCTATGACTCCTCTCCCTGTATCTAATAATAGGAATGTGCTATAATCTTCATCAGTTTTGAAACAAACTAATACTATTATTGAGGATGTGAAACCCCATGTATCTACTATGTCAAGCATTTATAAAGGTCCAATTAATTTGGATAAGGAAAATTTATCTATTAAAGCTGTATAAAGTGATCCTACTAATTATTTTGGTATGAAAACACTATTTTTAGATGTTGTCCCACCTATTTGCAATGAACTAGCTAAGGTTACTAGAAAGAAAACACCTTCTTCAAGTGTTATCCCACTGTTTTTTATCCAAGAGACTTTATATCCTCCGTAGGTTTCCACAACTCTTTTAAAGGATAGTCAACTTAATGTAAAGGAAGTTGTGAATGAGGTTGTTCTTCCTTGCAAGCCTCTTGTTGATAATTCTATCACTACAATTATTGAAAATGGGGTTTCAATTATGGAGACTCCCTGATTGGATAGGATGAAGTCATCCTATCCTACTCCAAGAGATAAATTGGTTCAACATGTGGAAAAATACAAATTCAAAGGTATGTATTCATAGTTCAGTTGAGCTGCTTGCATTAGGTATTAGATAGAAAGATGGGAATTATAATGTATGGATTTTGGGAGTGGAATAAATGCCAAGTACAATTGACTTTGTACTTCCAAATGATGTAGGGGGCCTTGGATGTAGGTAAAAACATGGAGAAGATGTCGACACCTACATGGCCGGGGTGGGAGCTCCTTCTATCATAGTATGCTTACTCATTCACGAGCTGAATGATTGATCTTCATTTTAGCTATGTACTAAATGTTCCTCTATTGTACATTTCTTTCTTATTTCAATAATAGGGGCTTCTTACCTCAACTTTTTTAAATAAAAAACATGAATATATATATATATATATTTAAATAATTATAAAATTACAATAAATTTATTTAAATAATGAATATATTTAATATATATATATAATTATATAAATATGTAAATATTATTTTTTAAAAGGATTTATATAATTATAAATAAATAATTATATATTTTAATAATTTTAAATTATAATAAAAATATTTAAATAATGAATATTTTTACTATATATATATAATGATATAAATATATTTATATAATGTTAAAAATATATTAATTATTATAAATAAATAATTATAAATAAGTAATTATATATATATTTATAAATTTATATCAACTATATTTATAAAATTATATATTTATAATTATATATAAAAATATTTTTTTTGAAAAAGTATTTATATAATTATAAATTATTAATTACATATTTAAGTAATTATAAAATTATAATAACTAAATATATAGTTATATAATTATATTTACCAATTTTTATTATAGTTTTATCATCTTTTATCAGCACTTATTAATTTAGCATTGATAAAAGGTATCTTTATCAGCACTTTTTTAGAAGCACTAATAAAAGCCTCTCGATCAATTTTAAAAACTCCAAATTTGACTATTTCAGTCATGATATCTAAAGACTTCCATGGAATCCATCTACTGATGGTGCTCTTCTTCACTGAATCCAAGCCCAAATCAAGGCTTGAATCAAGTCTCAAACACATCCAAGGCTCGAATCAAAGGCTCAAATGAATCAAGACTTGAACGAATCCAAGTATCGAAAGTATCCAAACTTTCACACGTGATATCTCTACTTCATTTTGGAAAAAAATCAAATATTGAATCCAAGGTATGTTATTTTTATGCTACTCCTCACTCATTTATTACTTGTTTGGGTTCCTTGTAAGGTTCTTTTGACTTAGATAGTGGTCTTTTTTTGAGTGAGCATGGGATTTGTGGGCACATCAAAGTTGTGTTGATTTCATAGAATGGTTTTAGTTATTTTACCTTTATGATGATGTATGGATATTATAGTTTTTGAGTTACTGAACATATAAAATTCTCCCAGATATGTTTAGATGTTGGAGTTTAGTCATAAACAACTTTATTTTATCACATAGAGTTAGGAATTAGCTCTAATGATAATTATAAATTGGGTGAAATCCCAATCAAAATAAGGATGTAAAATGGATTTCTTCCATCATCCAATGATATGGAAGATAGAGGAAAACCCCTCCCCTAGTGAGAGTCATACTATTCAAAATAGAGATAATAATAAGAATACATCTCCATCAGTATTCAATTGTTCCATTTGGGGAATTGGTAAATGTCATGGTGCGTTCTTCTTGGGATATGTTCCATTTTTCTTTAAATTGAAAATAATTTAGTTTGTTACTGATGGAAATTTTTCTCATAATATTTTTGATAGCATGCCTTGGTCCATTACCATAGTGTTGGTTGTGGTTATGATGTCGTGGCACTCCCTGGTAGGTTTTCTTAAGTTCTTCCTAGGTAAATTAATTATGAAATTTAAAATTACATATTTTACTATTTTATTAATGATATATGGGCCAATGTGATTGAGGGTCTATATAACTGGATTGTATGGATTTAAAAAAGTGATCCTTGTATAGTTAACTTCATAAAAGGGGAGGGTGGTACCAAAACTATCAATGATTGTTTTATATGTTTTTAGTGTGAAATGTGATATATAAGAATAACTAATTAGGTAAAGGAGACCATAGTGAGTTCTAATATGGGTTTATTATCATGATGTATAATAGATAACAATGATTTTGAATAAAATAGTCATTCCATACTTTGTGGGATGATTGTAGTCTCGCTCAGTGGTTTATTCACCTTATGATCCTTGGGTTAATTAGTTTGGAGAATCCTAAGGTGTATTAAAAAATAAAATAAAGGGGTGAACCTAATACATTCTTGTATGATTGTTTGAGAGGCACATTTGATAGTGGATTGTGTAATTGATGGTTGTAAATGGTTTCCTTATAGTTTAGGGCCATGGTTCATGAATAAAGTGAGATAAGGACTTAGGAAATATGATATCAATATGGAAGTTAATGTCTAGTAGTATATAGGTCAGATTATGAGAGGCCTAGTGAAGATAATCATGGATAATGGAAGTATCCCATAAGGGTAGAACAATTTATAAATTTTCCTATAAATGTTTCTATTAGGGTAGTGATGTTCTAAGAGAGATTATACTATCACCTTATTAGTGATTATATCTTTTCTATAAAATAAAGTATATTCCCTTTAAACGTAGTGGGATAACCTATAAAGGGTAGGACAGATTAGTTGGTCATATAACATAACTTTTGTTGAGATTTGATGTATATGAGTGACGAATTATGGCCTATAGACTATGAGATTATCTAATAAGTGATCATTGAGAGGGATGATAAATTCCAAAGATAGATGATATTTGAGTATTTTATATTATAATATGATGGGTATTATGTGAATGAAAGTTATGCTATATATAAAGTTATTTTCAAATTCTAAGAAAATAATATGTAACATATAATAAAAAATATATAAATTATAAGAATATAAATGAAAAGAACATAATGAATAATAATAATAATGGAAATGATATCTATGATATGTTTTATAACAAGTATATTAGGAAATAAAAAAATTATTGGAATTATATCAATCCATTATTTACATATCCATTTTATTCGAATTTAAATGGGAATACATGAGTAATATAATGTCAATTTATCCAAAAATTTCACTATAAAAGTACATAATATTTTAAACCAATGATGTAATATAAGTTATTCGTGATTTATTATCATTGAGTCTTATTCCATAATATCAATCATAATATTGAAATATTGAAGATAAATCATACAATAAATGAATGAAGTGGTAATATAAATTTTCATGTAATATAATTTATTAGCATTTTCCTATTTTTTATTTATGAAAAGTGGTAATATACATGGATTTAACATAGATATAAAAAATTTAAATGAAATAAATGCACATACAGAGTCCAATACAATAATCTAAAAATGAAATATACATACTCATAATCTAAAAACAATATAATAAATGGAATGGATGATAAAAATAGTACACAGATGGAATATTATTACCCTATTATAGTAAAAAATTATGGTAAGTAGATATTTTAATGATTACATAACATATCCTTTTCAACCATTATTTGATTTCTTTTGAAATATAAAACAAAAACATTTATCAATGACCATGAATAAGATTTCTATGTAGATGATTTGAAACAACCACACTCAAAATGATTCACCGATCTAGTTCTTTATATAGTCTCTCATGATGAAGATGGATGTATTGATCACCAAGACTATGCTGATGGTTATTGGGAAGTTCGCAACACTAAAATCCTTAGACTAAAACCCTTTAAGCTCCTAGAATGAGGCTACCTTGGATCTGCATCTACATTTTTTACTCCAGAACACAGATCTATTCCAATGTCTCATTGATCACCTCCATATGACTAAATTAGATTATAGGATGTTGGAAGGTAATGATAGAGGATCTTGTTAATTATTCTTGGATCATTCATGGATTTAATGGAGTAGGGGTCGATATCTAACTCATTAATTTTTTTTGCAGAGTCTAGAACAAAAGAACAAGAGTTTTTATTGAAATACAGAACATAAAATCTGGAATTATTAAAAAATAAAAGAACGAGATAGCTCTCTAAAAAATTGAGAGGATTTATATAAAATAAATAGGTATTGAAAATACAAAAAAAAAGAATGTGCAAATCTATCCTACTAATTGAGTGGATTCATACAATTTTTGTTGAGTGCATGGGGATTTATTGTTTAAATTACTTATATAAATGAAAAAATGATATAGAAACATTAAAAAAACAAATAATATGCTCTAATAAACAATATCTATGAGGGTTGTAGGAAGTAATAGTCTCCAATAAACAACACTTATGGATGGGGAAGATATTAATAGGCTCCAATATTATTTCTACAATACCTCCCCGTATGCCTATATGCTTATAAATATAGACAACTATGTATACACGTATGCATACAGTTGTTTTTTGAAGAATGCGATTGTGTACATAATGCTTGCATATAGGTGTATGCATCATAGATATTTTTAAACCACATGCATGTATTTTTAAAGTTCAAATAATTTATGAAGTGTATGTATACAGGTGTGTAATTTCAAAAAATTTATGTATATGAAATGAATATTGTATATAATTTATTAATCTGGAAGTTGCATAAGAGGAATACTAAAATTTATACAAAAGTTTTTCATACTATAATTATGTACAACATGAATCTTAATGAGGAATGAGAGTATGTAATTTTGCACTACATACAATCCACTATATTTGAATAGTTATGTATACTTTCAAACAATTTATGCACATAGTTTCTTTGTAAAAAAATGTATGCACACAGTATAAAAAATGGTGTATGTAATTTAAAAAAATTATGTATACCATATGCATATTGTATACACCAGTGGACATACAATATAAAATGCATGCATATTTTAATTTCATGTAGCATGAATATGAAATAGGTGTGGAAGGTATATATAATTTTAAACAATGTTACTATTTTATATGGGAAACAAATATTAATAAGGTTGTGATGATATATTTGTAAACATTATTTAAGGTAAAGTAATATCAAATGATATTTCATGAATTGTGTTTGTAATATAATGGTTACCAATGTAATAGAGAACATAGATGCATACCATTGAATAAATTGACAATAATTATATATTGATGAAGTCACATAAGTTGGAATTTTCATATGTACAAACTTCTTATATTGAAAAAAGGATAAATAGTGATAAAAAATGATTTTTTGATTTACTATATTTATACCTTCTGCACCAGATTCAAAATTAAATGTTTAACTACTCTTGAAGAAAATGTCTTCAACACATGATGATGTTACCAATCCCATGTAAAAATATATTTTTGATTTTTTAACTCTATAATTATTAGGGGATAAAAATCATGTTGGCGAATAGAAATAAGAACAATGAAACATTAATGTGTTGAATAAGATTATCAAGGATATAATTAAGGTTATAAAATTTTAGGTTGGTTGGAATCAATGCGTCCAACTTGTTGACCACAACAAATAAATGTTCATTAGTTATGTTGGGGTCATAATTAGGATGAATATGATAATTGATATTGATTTTTGGTGTTATGTCTAACCTATAATGAAGGAAACCCTTTGTAAATATATAACGGTAATGTTATGATATACAATATCTATTTGACCAAAAAATTATATAATGAAATGTTGATTTAATTTTCATTATTTCTTGCATATTTCATTTATTTTATAACATTTCCATAAGAAATTTGACTTAATGGATGTTGGAAAATCCTAAAGAGGCTTTCGAACTCTTCTTACCAAGTTACATCTTAGGGATGTTGAGGTAAAAGTAAAGCCCTACCCACCAGTTAGTTATGATCACATTATAAAGTAGTAAAAATTGAATGATTTTATCATTCTCCATGATGATAAATAATTTTAGGTGAATTTCATTCAATAATATATTATTTTACATTATTTATTTTATCCAATTTGATTTAAAATTGTTAATTTATGAAATAAAAAAATAGTGCTAAAAATAAGGAACGTGCATCAAAACCAATGTACCCTTATCGCAAAGAATGGATGTTGTACACTTCAATAGAGAAGAAATTGATATATATATTTTAAATCAATAAGAAAATATTTATGTGATATGAAATGAAATATTTTACTTTTTTATATGCAAATTGATGAATCTAAATCTGAATCTACTTCTATATCACTTCATGTGCTATGGAAGGAGGATAATGTGAATAAGGAGGGTAAACTAGTTTATGAAAACACAAAATAAGTATGGAATACATGTATAAGTATGACATAATAGTAATTCATTTTTCTTTATAAGAGTATTACATAAAAATATCTATTTATTTTCATATTTGTTTATATTGTTTATACATAAGAATTAGTAGCGGCCGTAACTAAAGAAAAACTAATTTCAATAGCTTTGAATCATCCAAAATAATATGGTTGTGTTAGAGGAGTGGGTTTTGGAGTGTCTCATTAAAAAAATTCCAAGAAGATAAAATCACATGAAGATACATGTAATATGGTAAAAGGATTTTAGGCACAAAAAAATACTTTGGAAAATATTATTGTCTGGTCTGGTTTGATAGACCAATATTTGAGAAAGGATCAAAGTAAATAATGAGTGGAACAAAGATCCGCATATGAAGAACCAAATTACCCCACTATCTTTGAGGCAAGTCATTCCCCTAAACCAATAACTTATCTGAGGTAGTCAATTCTTTCATTACTCTTTCTTCTAAGTGTGAATCAAACAACTTATGATGAATTTAAATTAATAAAATTCTATAGGGTACTATTTTATGTGATTTCAATCTGTCAACACCCACGCACCACCTTGTTGTGAGGGGTATGGTGTATAATATCTTGGGAGGCAATATACACCTGAAAGAACTACCTAAAGATCACATGAGAGTGGGGATTGAGGTAGATCATGAGTCGACTACTAAGTTTCCTATTCCACTTGATGATCCAGATATTACAACGGTCAATGATGCTATTGGAACTTTCATAGCATGGATGTATAATATTTTAAAGATACATGGGGTACATGTTTAACAATTATTTATATATGAAAAAACTGTAATAGTTGGAGAAAAAATATCTGAAGTGAGGTATAATATTACAGATTGATAAAGAGACAAGGAAACAGAAGGTCTAATCAAGAAAATCTAGTGAATAGACCAGGAAATCAAAAGGATCTTCTAGAGTACCTTCTCACCACCAGTTCTAGAGAAACATTTATTATCATTAAAACTTCATTAAGAGAACACATATAAAATAAAAATATGTCTTACATTCTATAAAAAAAAAAAATATATGGAACTTTCATGACAGATATAGTTGGTATCGAGAGTATAAATGAGATTCTCAAGCATGAATGGTTGGGAGACTCAATTTAAAATACATGTATAAGGTACATTTTCACATCACATCTATCAAAATAGTGAGATAATATGTTTATTAAAGTTAATAACTATTCATATTTTCTATATTCATTTATATTACTACAATATAAAGGGGAAATATGTGAAGAAAAATTTTGATTCATTAATCCCTATATCATTTCTATATAAAACTCAAATTGGATAAGAAATAAATTAAGAAGAAAAGAGACGAGATACTTGATGAGTTTAAGAAAAAAACAATAGATGAAAGACTCTTTTGGATGCCTATAATTTAGAAGTAAAACTCTACAATCTAATTACATAAAATATATTTTAATTATTTTAATTACTTATCTGTATTATTTATGCAGCACTAGATGTTGATCTCATTTAATATAGATACCCCAAAAATTTATTTTTGGATCCAATTCATGGATATCCAATAAACCGACTATACTTGATGTGTATTGTAAATTTTTAATACATGATAATCAATCTTTTATAGATAAACATCTAATTATATATATCAATATGTGTTTTAACAATAATGTTGTTATGATATGGAAATCACTAAATACAGGCTAAATCATGGAATGATGTTGGTGTCTGGAGCAGTTGAGGTATATCCTAGTGGTTAAGGAACCTCATAAAACTACATGCAATCCCAGGATCAAATTCTAGAAGAAACCCAATTATTGGGGAAGTTAGAATTTCAGGATTATAGGTGGGAATAATTGAAGGCACTCGTGTGGTGAATTAGTGGCCACATGGCACACTACCATGGAAGAGGGAGGGTTAGTCCTTAGAGGTGGTTGGTGTCATGCGAGTTCGTCGATAATAGTCTTGTTCAATAGATGTGATCAAAATTTGGTTGTTGAGGATGACCTGTGGTATATGTTGGATGGTGATGAAGGTCCCCTGGAGCTATGATTCTCACAGAACATTGGAGCTTGATGTTCCTATCTAGTGATGACAGATTAGAATGGGCATGATGTGTATAGTATAGTGGGGAATTTCTGTGTAGCTAATGTAGTGGAGGAGTATCGATGGAGTGGGTGATGCAACAAGTTTCAACGAATGGAATTGAATGAAGTAAAAAATTTGTTTCAGATACTGAGGTGCAGTCTCAAATAAGGTCAGAGCAAGGAGAAACCACCCATAATGCTATTATATTAGGATGAATGAGAGGGTATGGATCTTCTTTTAGTACCAGTCCCCATGAAGTCATGTATGGGGATTTCTTGCTGAGTTGCATTGTAGGTCAGCAACTTGAAACAAGAAAAAATTAATTATATAGGGTATGTATTTATGTTGGGTGTATGATCTCTAGGATTCAATGACCATGTATTGGGCCTAGTGTCTTGGTCCTGTGGGCCACGTAAGGTTCCCCATAAAAACAATTTTAAAAATGATTACCCAAAAAAAATATATGGCTTTTGGGATTTTAAGCAGGAAAGTTAGTGTCTGAACCTGAAAAGCCCATGGATTACTAAAAATGAAAATAGATTAACATATATATTGAAATATTTAACTATAAAAACATATTTCAAAATAATTTACTTATTTTTTTCAATGTTTCTATAGTGTTTGAAGCAAGAAAATGGCATCGATTATGGATATTATGTTTTTAAATTTATGGTAGAGATCATAAACCATGAAAAGACTAGAATCCATGAACAGTTAATTTCTATAGGTAATTACAATTTCATTAAAAATATTAATTAATTTTTTTCTATATTTTCTCAGTACTACCAATATTTTTATAATGTTCGTACCCAAAAAGGGAATTAAATTTGTTTTGTGATGAGTGGGTAGCGTACATGGTGTCAGAATGTTTTCCGACAAAATATTTATGTGATTACCTTCTATATTTTTGATATTGTATGGTCTATGAGATTAGAAATATATTTGGGGTGTGAAGAATTAGTGTCACAATTCTTATAAATTATTTTGAATCTATTTCTCAAGGATAAGTATAATAGAGGAAATCAATTTGTTTAGATGCGATTCCCTAAAAACAATAAAAATTTTATGAAATGTATAAGGTAGAGGTAGAGTTAGATTCGGAGGTGGAGGCGGAGGAATAGGTGGAGGTAGAGGTGGAGGTAAAGTCGGAGGTAGAGACCGAGGAAGAGGCATACGAAGAAGCGGAGGCAGAGGTAGAGACTAAGGCGAAGGAGGAGATGAAGCGGTGGTCTGAAAACAATAAAATTATTGGGCAATGGAGTAGAATGTGGATCATACCAAATTTGTGTTTGAGAACAATTGTTAAAAAGTGTGCACAACTCTTGTCACATAAGATATGATCAATTATGTTTTAGAACAATTGTTGAATAAATATGTGTGTAATTAACCACCTAAGTAAGCAGCTGTATAAGAGAACTATTGGAGGACAACCAGCATTGTGATATCGTGGTGATTGACGAGGGATAGTGTCAAAAGAAAACATGGAATGAAATGAAAAAACCTCTTTATGAAGAAATCCTGAAAAATGAAAAACTCACTTCAAATGAAATCATAAATCATAAAAAATCCAAAAAAGTCCCTTCTGTAAAATATGATAGTATTTTGATCCAAAAACTCTAAAAAAAAATAAAGAAATACAAAATTTCATTGATTGAATCATGAATTTTAGGAAAATAAAAATATAGTGGTTTCAATTTGCTGGTTGGTGTAATTATTAGGTATTTTCTATAATAAATTAGATTCATGATATAATATTTCAAATTCTCATGAAATTCATACAAGTTACATTCATTATAAATGTGTGCATTTATTATATAAAAATATCCATGTTCACATGCTCATTAATAAAAAACTCATAATCATTCTCAATAAAAAATACATGATAATAGGGATATTCCCATTTTGATGAAAAAATAATAATGATGTTATGTAATAGTTTATCAACACCTAGAATATTGAAAAAGATATACTAATCAATAGCACAATCTAGGAATAATTAATGGATACATTAGATTTTAGTGTCATTTGGAGGATATAAAGAGATATACTAATATTTAATACTATCAAAAAGGGGTAAAAAATTTATAATGGAGTTTAGTGTCATCTGAAAATACATAATGGGTCAAATTGAAGTTTCTTCCATCATAGAAGGTAAATGGTTTATCATGGAGTTTTTACTCTCTATGATGGTGAAAGGGAAATATATTTTTTATTATTTTCCATAAAAAATCATATGTAAATATTTATTTTAGTTCAATCAATGAACTCTAATAGGTTTAAACTAATGGCTAATGTTTCCTAGGAATAAATATATTTTTCAACAAGTATGATAAACTCGTGAACTATGATCGTACACTCAACAAGGATGATTCACTCATGATAATGAAATTTTCTTTTTATTATCCAATTAATTAAACATTATGGGTTATCAAAATGAAATATTGTTAGATGACTTAGAGTGTTGAATTCACTATAGGTTAAAAAAAATATAATGGAATCAACCATACCTCAAATCAATACACGGTGTACCTGTTATATCTCAAATTGTGTGGTTTCATTTTAAAATTGACATTTTATTAATGTATTTTTTCATATTTATGTTTAATTTATTTCTTTATAGTATTACTAACATTATAATTTTCTTCTTATATAGGTGAATTATTTTTCTTATGTTGGGGTGGTTTGTTCAAAGCTACTCGTGTACACGAGAGAGTGGACTTTAAGGATGCAACTAAGAAAACAACAAGGAAATGAGTCTAGAATGTATATAACCATCATGAAAAGGTTAATTACTAAAACTTATTTAGTTAATTTTTTAACCATTCTATCTGTTATTTTAAAGTTAATTTCCTTATAATTTTTATCTAATAATTATTATTTTTTTACATATATTTTGGGAAGACATATTTTTGCTTCAATCTTCTACAACAAGCCAAAAAAGAGAGAATATGTCGCTTTTGGATGAAGTGTTTTAGGTGTAATGTGGTTTCTTATTCCCTCAAAATAGAAAATTTCTTAATTTGTTTTGTCATGGTTTAGATGTTTGAAAGAGAAACAAACATCACATTCTCAGTCAGTCTTACCTCAATCCAACGCACAGTGTGACCGACATGACTTGAACTGTATGTTTTTAGTTTGTAATTTACATTCTAGTTCAAAATACACATCACATTCTCAAAATTTAGAAAACACATTAAAATCTATTTGATAATCTATTACATTGATTCATAATTCATTTGTGACATGTATGAATTAGCTACCATTAATATGATACAAGATGTTCTTGACATGACTCAAATTGTTTGTTATCAGTTTAAAATTGAAATTTTAGTTCAAAAAGTGTCACTCAATGAAAACTAAGAAAACACACTCACATAATCATGATAATTTCAGAAAAAATTAAAATACATTTGTGACATGTAGGAATTAGTCTCAAATCAAACTAACAAAGTATGTGATTGATATGACTCAAAGTGTGTGTTTCCAGTTTAAAATGAAATTTTAGTAAAAAAAAGGGACATAGTCAAAACCAAGAAAAAAATTCATAATATTTTGATAATTTATTAAAATTTATCCATAAGTCATTTGGGATGTTTAGGAATCATCCTCACCAAAATTAGATGCACGGTGTGATGGGTATGACTCAAAGTGTATCTTTTTTATTTAAAATTGACATTTATTCTATTAAAAATAAACAACTGACAAACTTAAAACCTAGAAAATACCTTTTATTTTTTTTATACTTTAATAAAATGACCAATAAGTAATTTTTTACATGTATAAATCATTCACACCTCAATCTGACACACGATGTGAACGTTATGAATCAAAGTTTCAATTATCAGTTTGAAATTGATATTTTAGTTCAAAAAGTGTAACTCAGTGAAAACTATGAAAACATGCTCAAATTATCTTGATAATTTAGGAAAATAATTAAAAATTAATTTTTATGTGCATTAACTAGTCTCATGTCCAACCAACACATTATGTGACTGACATGAGTCAAAGTGAAAGTTTCTATTTTAGAATGACATTTTAGTAAAAAACACAAGTGATGTACTCAAAACTAAAAAACATTTTGATTGTTTTTAGACTTTATAAAAATGATCTATAAGACATTTTGGATGTTTAGTAATCAGATGAACCTCAAAAAAATGCATGGTGTGACAGGTATGACTCCTAGTGTGTCTCTTTTATTTAAAACTAACATTAATTCAAGTAAAATAGACAATTGACGTACTCAAAACTAATAAAAAAACATTTGGATTATTTTTATACTTTAGTAAAATGACCCATAAGTCATTTGTGACATGTAGGAATTAGATTCACCTCAATCTAATACATGATGTTCCCAGTATAAATCAAAGTGTTTCTTATCAGTTTAAAATTGATATTTTGGTTCAAAAAGTGTCACTCACTAAAAGACAAGAAAACATGCTCAGATTATGTTGATAATGTATGAAAAAGGCTCAAAAGTAATTTTTGACATGTATAAATTATTATCACATAAAACTGACACATTATGTGACTGATATGACTCAAAATGTGAGTTTCAAGTTTAAAATTACATTTTAGTAAAAAACAAAACCGACATACACAAAACTTAGAAAATGAATTCTGATTGTTTTGAGAATTTATAATAATGATCCAAAGGTAATTTGGGATGTGTAGGAATCATTTTTACCTCAATCTGATGCATGGTGTGACTGGTATGACTACATGTGAATATTTTTAATATATAAGTTTCATTTTAGTTTAAAATGCACATCACATAACCAAAATAGAGGAAATGAGACTATATTGTTTTCTTATCATTCTATATGCTATTAATTAATTAATTTTATTATCATTTTTATATTATAATTATTTATCTAATTTTCACATAGATAATGCTTGATGATGAACAAGAAATGGTGTGACGTGCTCGAATGAACCACAACTCAATCTGATACACAATGTTCCTAGTATGAATAAAATTTTAGTTTAAAATTAACATTTTATTTTTAATTTATTTCTTTATATTATTACTAATATAAGTATTGTTTTATTATATCGTTGAGTTTTTTTATCGATCATGGGTGGTTTTTTGTTTTATAGAGGTGTGTTTTTTTCTATATAATATTGTGTTTTTTTCTTCAATTTGTGTTATAAATTTTATTTCATTTAAATTCTGTATTTTTACCTAATTTTGTTAATTTGGGGTGTGGTTTCTGGTGCTACAATGTGATATTATAGAACCCTATAGTATTCCCTACTTCTGGTGATGTTGTGTGCTATAACAAAACACTACAGTATGCCCCTTTATCAGCACTGATAAAGGGGTACTTTATCATTTATAAATAAAAGTGCTGATAAATGGTGTATTTTATCAGGTCTTTTCTATCGATGATAAAAAACTAGGGCTTTTAATCACACTCTGGTAGTTAGCACGTTTTTAGCAATGATAAAGTCCAATTCTATTGATTTTAATGGCCTGTTTTGTAGTGGTGGTGCAATAAAATAATGTGATTCTATAGAATCAAACAAATTAAACAAAAAGGTAGAATATAAGTAGGGGGAACCTAAGAAAATCTATATCCCACCTGGCATTGGAAACCCTAAAATATTACAATCTCTATCCCACCTGGCGCTAGAAACCCTAAGTATGAAATTGACCACTCATTACTCCTCTTCCTTTTTGGACCCACTAATAACCACCTAAATGACCACAATCAAGACAAAATCCCTAAGGATGAATAATGTCACAATACTATCCTCTACCAACTCTACCTCCCATATATTGACTGATTTTTTATTGGACCTGCTACTAATAAGGCCTTATGGTAAATTGTTGTTGAGGCTACATTGAAAACTAACCACCTATGAATAACAAACCATAAAGAATTGTTAGAACTTGAAATTGATGATTTCTATGTCCTCTATAAGAAAATTACATTGGAACTAATCTCTTGGTAGAGGAAATAAAAATACTAGCTCTAGATAATTGTAAATAATACTGTTGAGACTTATTCCCTACCGATTGAAACCTAGAATTTCTTAATATCTGAGAGCTCCCATATTCAACCCTACTCATTGAGAAGTTCTGATGACTCCCATCTCAAGATGACCGATTCCACACATGCATCCCCACAATCAACTATGAATTATCTATCACCTTTATATATTAATGAAACTTAAATGGGGGTACCCTAATGTGGGACGGAGGGACTCAATGCCTCCTCAAAACACCGTGATCTAGAATCCTCATCTGAAAAAAGATCACGTGAATAACAGATAAGATATTTGAACTAAATTCTGAGCTCTCACATTATTATGATACCATACTATAGAGAAATAAATCCTTACCACCTAGTCACTATTATATTCTAAGAAAGAAATTCTACATAGAAAATATTTTAAAAGCATCCTATATGGTGATTGAATCCTCATGCTCCCTCGAAAAAAAACATACCACTAAAATGTTTCTCACATCAACTAATTGATATCCAATATGATTCAATTATCTCTCTCATATAATGAATGATTCTAAAATAAATCTTTAACTCATATAGCTATTACTCAATCTTATAATTAGTAACTGGACCCTCATAATTCACATAGTATTGACACTAGAACTTTTGAAATTTCACCCTCAAAAACCCATCCTCCCATATCATGTAAACCCTCCTATGGTTAACCGGTCCATCCCACTACACATCACAAACCAAAACCCAATAAAGAAGGTAACTACCTGCCATTGATTTAAGAAAAAATATTACTCCTAATCATGGGAACATAGAATTTAGTTAAGATCATTAGATTCATTTTTAACTTCCTTAGAATCACAACTAATCAAACATAGGAGTAAACAACATGATGCATGTTCCCTTTCTAGTCCTATTTCTTATAATCGGTATCATATTTCTTGTAATGACCAAAACATTCATTAATGGAAATTCCACTTGATCTAATTAAATCTCTTATTATGGTTATATAAAATGTTAAATTCCTTGTTTTTAGGTTTCTAGATTTAAAAATACCGTTATGAATTGTGACCATTGCTAATATAGCCATTGAACAGTAATAACATGATTAGTATAAATATAGGGCTTTAACAAATCCAATTTAATCAGAAAAAGGATGTTATGGCCTCATCTACTAGACTTTCCCCATTCTAAGCCCATTTGTCGGAGCTCGGAAAGGAGGTGGCATCATTGGGATTCTCTCTTGACAAGCCCAATCTGAGCTTGAACACGTTAAGCTTTAGCGAAACTGACTACGGTAGAAGTGGAAGTTAATAGAGATTACCACCCGAGAGATGTTATCCTAGCCACCCCAATATTATGTCCCCATCGCACACCTTACCCTTCTGTCTTATGTGGGTGTTATAAGGGTTTATTTAAAAATACCCTAGCACTATGACTATGGGCATTATTTTTATATAAAGAATGTGCATTCATTTTATTATTTTTCCTTTGTAAATAGTTTTTAAGCACAAATAGTATTTTTAGTTAATATTAAAATAAGAAATATATTTTGATTAATTAATGGATTTTTGAATTAAATATTATTTTAATAAAATATTATTATAATTAAATTACTTTTTATTAAATATAAATGATCATATAATTTTATGAATGCAATTGTAATTTTTATTAAGGTTTGAAAGCTGTTTTCGTCAAAACCCATGAATTTTTGATAAATGTAGGTTTTTATTTTAAAAGTAAAAATTCACATATTTATAAAATTATTTAAATAAAATGAATATTATATTGGTAATTAGGATGTAGAAATTATCGAACAGTGAATTTTTCATAATTTTCTAAGACAGTCAAAATTTTTGGTAAAAATTAAATACCATTTAAATATATAATGTGTTTTATTACATCATAATGACCCAATAGTGATGTAATAACATAATATAGACATTATTTTCGGCCAATATATGTTTTATTATTAAAATAATGTGATTTTAGATTTTTTAGATTTATTTTACAAAGCTTTAGTGGACCCTTCAAGGCTTATAACACATTTTGTCTTTTTAAATTGTTTTCCTTTAGAGTGTGACTCACCTCCACATAATAAAACCTATTATTTTAAGAAGTTCGGCCTTTCAACTTATAAAATAATGTTTTCCACTCCCTTTTGGCAAAAAACATGGGCAAAAACCATGGACTTGTTGTGGTTTTGATTAGTTTAATGTGAGGTATCCCAAACCTAAATAATAAAGAATTCCCTCTCCTTTCCCATATAAACCCATCCAAACTCCTACTTACTCTTCACTAAAAGACTTTTTAGTTCAACAAAAACCTGAAATCCTCTCTCTAGAATCCTCCCAAGGTGACCCAATCTCCCAAGAAGCCTCTCTCAAGCCTCTCCCAAGCCTTTGGGACCACACTTCCAAGTAAGGGATTTCTTCCTTTCTCAATTTTGTCCAATTTTCTTTAAGTTGTTATGTCCTATTGTTTTCAACTCAAAATGTTGAGGTATTATTTTGAACCTCCCCCATACTGCCCTTTTTAATTTTGGACGATGGGAGACCACTTTCTCTCTCATTAATGCCTCCCATGTACACCCATTACCATGCCAAAATTCCGTGAGGGATTTCTCTCTCCTCTTTTACATCCAAGTAATTCTTTTGAATTATGAAACTAAATTCCATTAAATTTGTTGGTAAATGTATATATATGACCGAATTAATATCCATTTCATTTAAATATGACGATACACCCCTTTCTCTCTCATTAACCATTTTTTATGAGTTCTTATTTCACGTCGTTATGCTGCCGAAATTGCCCTACGATTTTCCAAGCCAATGTCATTGTGTAGTGAATACCATGCCCATTTCTCTATCAAGGGAATTAACCTTTATAAACATTTAATTATTGATTATAAAGATTCATGTATGTATTCCACATCCCATTATTGTGGAGAAAATTATGATTATTGATTCCATGTTATATGATCCATGTGGCACACTTATGCATGAAATAAAATGTTTAAGAAGGGTGTGCCCTGATAGCGCTTTGATGCATTGGGTAAAGTATAGTATCATGATACGTCATGTAAAATGGGTTTCGAATCATTATAATTCAAGTGAAAATAGTTTTTACTCATTCTTCATGTGCAATGAGGGTTTACTCATGCTCCATGTGCAATGAACCTTGGCTCATGCTTATTCCATGTTAAGTGTTGTTGCCACATTTCCATGTCAGGATTATCATATTTTATCATGAATTTATGTTCATGTTTATCTTGTTCTCCAATTATATTCCTATTGTCTAACATGTATTGTATTCCTCATGTTATTCCATATTTATTTCCTTACTAGGATTTATAGCTCACCCTTTTCTTATGCACGTCCTTAAGTTATCCCATGAAATACTAAGTATGAGGGAATGTAGTGGTCATGTAAAGGAAGTTCTCAATAAATATGTTGTGTGTTTTATGTTCAAAGATATTATGTAATGTTCCTAATCCCCAAATATACTAGACCTCTCAATCTTCTATGTTGTATCAAGGGAAGATTTTATATAATAAATCATGTTTAAGTGTGTAATAAAAAGCAGGGTTGTTATAGTTGGTATCAGAGGATATGTTTAGTTATTTTGGGGATTAGGATTAGAAAACCCTAGTGAAGACTTAGAGGCAAGAATAAGTATAATAAAAACATCCCTAATTATTGGTGAGTATTGAGTAAGTGTTTTATCAAGCAAATACATCCCTGTCTGGATACGAGCAGGTAGAGGCAGCTCTAGCACAGATGTATCCTAGGGGTTAAACCCGAAAATACCACTTTGAGTTAGACTCAAACGGGAACTGGTTCACGACAACAGGCCTTACTACACTCTTCATTACGACACTCCTAGTGAATATGATTTGGTAAATTCACAAGCTTAGTATGAACCCTTATTAAGGGAATTAAAAAAATGCCCCTAAGAATATATGTTAGAAAATAGATCATGAATATCATAGATTGAAGCCTATGGATTCATAAGTTAAGGAAATAAAATTTATTTATAAGTCATCATTTTTGTCCTTGTATTACCCTTTATGTGTTACCCCAAACTTTCCTTTTACTCTAGCCAATGGCTGGTAATAGGAGGACTCGGGCTAACAACCAATGTTTTTTATAAAGGTTGGGGCCGAAGCCTCATTTTATTATTTAAAGAAAAGACCTCTTTAGACTGGGTAGAGGGAGACCCATTACATAACCTGAAGGCCCAAGGGCAAGTGGCCTGAATACAAGGCTTGAAAGCCCATTTTTTTCCCAAAGGACCCCCCGTTGAATAGTACTGCTACAGTACCCGCGCTGCTACAGTTCAACCGCCGCTACAGTAGCTGCTCCAGTCCCTCCACCGCTACAGTGATGCCGCTGCTACAGTTCCGCCACTGCTACAGTACCCTACTACAGTTCCTGGAAATTCTCTCATTCCTGGATTTTATCCTGGGTCTTTTTGGATGCCAATTAGGAGCATGTACCACTAACAACCGATGTGAAGATCAATGTGATGATTATGATAATGAGATGCCCAATCTGATGGGAGCAGGAATCGTGAACTTTGTCACACATATCTTTCAGTTAACTCAAGATTTGAATAGAAACATGGGTCAAGAGGAACATTCAACCCCCCTAAGAATTAAAAAGTATCTATAGAGAGATTTATGAGACAAATACCTCTTAATTTTAATGCATCATCCGATCCCTCAATCGACGAACAATGGACCAACTCCACTGAAAAGATTTTCTCCATCCTTCAATGTTCTAAACAAGAGAAGGTTCTCCTGACCGATTATCTTATGGAGGGTGATGCTGATCAATGGTGGACGTTGATAAAAATACGAAGCCCAAGGAGGATATCGAGGTGTTAGAATGGAAGGATTTCCATAAGATGTTTTTTGATAAATATTTTCTGCACACCCTCCGGATTAAGATGGAAAGGGGCATCCTTGACCTCAAGCAAAAAGACGAAAAATCTGTCAGAGCGTACAAGGAAAACTTCACAAGGATTTCATGATATGCCCCCAACATTGTCGTTGCCCTCGAATGCAAGGTTGACTGTTTCTTTGGTGGGATGACACCTAGCCTACGGAAAGCACTGGTGATCCGTGACTTCGACAGCTATGAGGAAATTGTCTGATGTACCCTCAAGGTCAAAATGGAGATCAGAGAATCTTTAGGGTATCATGAGGATAAGAAGCATAAGGTGGACTTCAATGTTGGTGGTTTGATGGATAAATGCAACGGTGCTAAGAAGATCCAGCACCCCACTTTCCAAAGGTGTGGAAAGAAGCACCTTGGAAATTGTCTGAAGGGGATGAGAAAATTCTTTAGGTGTTGAAGAGAAGGGAACCTAGCTGTTAACTTCCGAAAAGAAAAACCCATGACTGCAACAGAGAAGAGGAACGCTCCGTTTGAACCTCAATTCATTTTTCATTGCTACAACTTCAAAGAACTATGTAATCTTGAAAATCAGTGCCCTAATCCAAGGGTTTTCAGAGCCAACCAACAACCTCCAAGGCAGTAAGGTAGAGATTTTTCCATCACTACTACCGAAGTGAACCCCGAAAACGAAGTGGTGACAGGTACGCTAGTTATTCATTCAAGAATAGCAAACATACTTTTTGATTCAGGTTCTATGCATTCTTTTATCTCCCAAAACGTTAGTAGAACAATCCCAGCACCACTAAAAATCATGGAAGTAAAGATGTCGGTGAGTATGAAAAATGGGGCAATCAATGCATCCCATGAATATAACTCCTCCCCCGTCATAATATGTGGATTGGATTTCCCAACGAACCTTGTCATACTACCTCTGGTGTAATTTGATGTAATTATTGGCATGGATTGGATTTCCTTATATAGAGCCAACATAAATTGCCGTGAGAGGGAAATCACTCTCCATGTGGAGAATCGACCCCTGATTCTATACTAGTGAAAGGAGGAAGACGAATCTTCTTTAGCTCCATTATCTCAAGTGTGGATAATATTAACCTATGAGCACATGTATCTAGCTTAGATTATGGAGTCTAATGAGGCAACCACCCTTGGAGACATGCCTATTGTGAGGGAATTCACTGAAGTGTTTCCCGAGGAATTTCTTGGTCTTCCTCCTAGAAGAGATGTTGAATTCTCAATTGATATTATACCTGGTGCATTACCAATATCCAAGAATCCATATAGAATGGCTATTGTGGATCTTGATGAGCTGAAGAAACAAATACAGGAGAATCTGGATAAAGGGCTTAGACGCCCAAGTGGTTCACCATGGGGTGCACCAGTCCTCTTTGTCAAGGAGAAATATGGGTCAATGCGCCTTTGCATCGATTATCACAAGCTTAACAAAATCATGATAAAGAACAAGTATCCTCTCCTAAGAACCGATGACTTGTTCGATCAGCTGCGTGGAGCACAATAATTGTCCTAGGTGGATTTGTGATCGAGATATTATGAAGTAAGGGTGAAGAAAGAAGATATCCCAAAGACTACTTTTTATACAAGATACAGGCACTATGAATTCATAGTAATGAATTTCAGACTCACTAATGCTCCAGAGATCATCATGGACTTGATGAATAGATTCTTTAGGGATTACCTCTAAAAATTTGTGTTAGTATTTATAGATGATATTCTAATATACTCCAAAACCAAGGAGGATCATGAGGAGCATCTAAGAACTGTACTAGAGACCTTGTGGAAGGATAATCTCTATGCAAAGTACAACAAGTGTGTGTTCTGGTTTAAGGATATATCATTCTTGGGACATATCATCAAAAGCAATGGGATATGTATGGATCCATCCAAAAAAGTTGAAATTGAGGGATGGATGAGGCCAACATCGGTAACAGATATCTGTACCTTCATGGGGTGAGCTGGATATTATTGATGATTTGTGAGAAATTTCTCAAGATTTTCCAACCCTCTTACCAAGCTAACTCAGAAGGGAGTAAAGTTTTATTAGAGTGATGAATGCGAAGAAAGCTTCAAGGAGTTAAAAAGGAGGCTTATCACTCCACTTGTGACCACTTTACCCATAAGTAGAGAACTTTTTGTGGTATTCAGTGATGCTTCGATGAAGGGCCAGGGATGTGTGTTGATGCAAAATGAAAAAGTTATTGCCTATGATTCAAGGCAATTGAAAGTTCATGAGCAGAATTATCCAACATATGATTTAGAGTTGGCTGTAGTGATCTTCGCATTAAAAATTTGGTGGCATTATCTATTTGGGGATAATTGTGAAATATATACGTACCAAAAAATCCTCAAGTATATATTCACACAGAAAGAGTTGAACATACACCAATGAAGATGGTTAGAGATGATCAAAGACTATGACTACTCAATCCATTACCACCATGGGAAAGCGAACATTGTGGAAAATTCTCTAAGTAGAAAGGACCCATCAATTCAATCATTTATGATAATTGAAAAGGATCAATTCTTATTAGATTTGATAAATATGGATATGGGAATCATAAAGAAGGGAACATCATCAATCCTTTCACAAATTATTTCTCAACCGTATCTTTTGGAAAAGTTAAAGGATGCTCAAAAAAATGATGTGGGAATTCAGAAGAAAGTGGAAGCTATCAGAAGAGGGAAATCCTCAGAGTTCAATGTTAATGAAGAAGGAATTGTTCTATTTAGGAAAAAACAATGTGTTCCATCAAGTTCAGAGCTGAAGAAGGAACTTTTGGATGATGCACATAGTTCAAATTTCTATATTCACCCAGGAAACACAAATATGTATCGAGATCTCCAAGAGAATTATTGGTGGGATAATATGAAGAAGGGGATCACTGAATTTATATCAATGTGCCTGGTGTGTCAGCAAGTGAAGGCTGAGAGACAGAAGTCTAAGGGGATGATGCAACCATTTCCCATACTAGCATGGGAATGGGAGAACATCACCATGGACTTTGTCACCAGACTTCCGAAGTCATCCAAAGGCAACAATGCAATCTGGGTTGTTCTAGATCGTCTTACAAAGTCAGCACACTTCATTGCAATTCAGGATGATTTCTCATCGGATCAACTGGCATGAATATACATTGGGGAAGTGGGAAGGATACATGGAGCACCACTATATATTTTATCCGATCGAGATACAAGATTAACCTCTATGTTTTGGAAGAGTCTTCAACATGATTTGGATAATGAACTGAACTTTAGTATGGCCTATCATCCTCAAACTGATGGCTAATCTGAGTGAACTATTCAGACACTAGAGGATATGTTAAGATCATGTTATATGGACTTCAAAGGAGGGTGGGACCAACATCTTCCACTGGTTGAATTCTCCTACAATAACAATTTCTTCTCGAGCATCTGAATGGTACCTTATGAAGCCTTGTATGGGAAGAGGTGAAGAACACTGGCATGCTAGGATGAAGTCGGTGAACTTAAGCTTCTAGGACTAGAAATGGTCGAAGAAATGGTAGACAAGGTGAAAAACATTCAACAACATATCACAGCAGCCCAGAGTTGATAGAAGAGTTATGAAAATAGCTATCGACAAGACCTTGTGTTTAAAGTTGGAGACATGGTATTTCTACACATATCTCTATGGAAGAAGTTCATGAGGTTTGGAAAGAAAGGGAAATTAAGTCCTAGGTACATCGACCCCTTCGATATTCTTGATCATGTTGGGGATGTGGCCAATCGACTAGCACTTACACATACCATGGAAAAAGTACATGATTTCTTTCATTTATTCCTCTTAAGGAAGTACAAACCAGACCCTTCACATGTACTCTCTTCAGAGGTAGTACAGCTAGAGGATTATCTTTCTTATGAGGAGAAACTGGTGAAGATCTTAGATCATAGAGAAAAAGTTCTACTAAATAAGATAATACCCCTCGTCAAGGTGTTGTGGTGAAACCACAATTTTGAAGAAGAAATGTGGGAATTAGAGGAAGTGATGAAGTAGAGTTATCCACATTTTTTTAGAGTGGGAATAGGAAATTTCGAGGGAGAATTTTCTTAAGGGGGGAAGATTGCAACGACCTAATATTTCATTAATGGAAATTCCTCTTGATCTAATTAAATGTATTATTATGGTTATATATAATGTGAACTTCCTTGATTTTATGTTTCTGGATTTTAAAATACTGTTATGAATTGTGACCATTGCTAATATAGCTGTTGAACTGTGATCACATGGTTAGTATAAATATATGGCTTTAACAAATCCAATTTACTAAGACAAAGGAAGCGATGACCTCATCTAGTAGAATTTCCCCGTATAAAGCCCATTTGTCAGAGCTCAGAAAGGAGGTGGTGTCATTGGGATTTGATCTTGACCAATCCCAATCCAATCTTGAAAATGTTAAGCTTGAGCACAACCGACTACGGGAGATGTGGAAGTTAATAGAGATTACCACCCAAGCGATGTTATCCGAGCCACCCCAAGAGTCTGTCACCGTCGCACACCTTACCGTTTGGTCTTATGCAGGTGTTATAAGGTTTTATGTAACAATACCCTATCACTATGACTATGTACATTATTTTTTTATAATGAATGTGCATTCATCTTATTATTGTTACTTTGTAAATAGTTTTTAAAGCATAAATAGTATTTTTAGTTAATATTCAACTAAGAAATATATTTAGATGAATTAATTTATTTTTTTTAATTAAATAATACTTTAATAAAATATTATTATAATTAAATAAATTTTTATTATATATAAATGATCATATAATTTTATGAATGCAATTGTAATTTTTATTAATGTTTGAAAGTTCTTTTTGTCAAAACACAAGAATTTTCGATAAATGTAGGTTTTTATTTTAAAAGTAAAAATTCAAATATTTATAAAATTATTTAGATAAAATGAATATTATTTTTGGAATCAGGATGTCAAAATTATCCAACAGTGAATTTTTTATAATTTTCTGAGGCAGTAGAATTTTTGGGTAAAAATTAAATACCGTTTAAATATATAATCTATTTTATGACATCATAATGACCCAATAGTGATATAATAAAATAATATAAACATTATTTTCGGTCAATATATGTTTTATCATTAAAATAATTCAATTTTATATTTTTTTGATTTATTTCTTAAAGCTTTAGTGCACCCTTTAAGGCTTATAAAACATTTTATCTTTTTAAATTGTTTTCCTTGAGAGTGTGACTCACCTCCAAATAAGTAGCACTATTATTTTAAGAAGTTAGGATATTTTCCTTATAAAATATTATTTTCAAATCCACTTTGGAAAAAAACACGGGCAAAAATGTAACACCCCGACCCCAGCTACCCAGAGTCGGTGCATTACTTCGTAACATTGTCATGATCACAAAAGATCAAGTCTCGAAAGACCGATTAGTTTAGTAGCCTTTAAAACACCAGATACATTCATAAATGTTACATTACATCATAAAGTGAAAAAATACAATAACAAAGTCTCCATAGTCCACACTCATATCCTCTTCTGACTATCCCTTCAGGTCATTCATACAATACTTCTTCACATCCTGGAAAATATTAAAACATTGAAAGGGTTGAGCTCAGATGCTCAGTAAGGATAACAATATTGCAGAAGCTTTTGTAAATAAAAATTAATATTTAAGGCAATGTATAACTAAAAAAAATCCTTTTTAAACTTTAACTTCAGTATAATATGGAAAAAATAAATTAAATAATGCCATTTACTTACTCACATGGATATTCTACTAGTCGAATAATCACATGCAATATCAATAACCACTTTCATAATGATGGAATGCATAATTCCAGACTATCATAACCACGTATCCAAGGCCTCGTTCAAAGACCACAAATAAGATTTTGTCAAGGCCTCGTGCCAAGACACTAGTTTGTCTCATGAGACCTACCGATGCATCGAGGAGCTATAGCGGGCTCCACTCGTCACTTATTAAGTCCAATGGATTCCTCATATGAATAGGTTTAAACATATCATAAAACATAACATAATCGTATCACATAAAACATGCATAAAGGAAACATAACATTTCCACATTCCAATCACAAGATATCAATACAACACATTGATATAATAAAAACACTTTCAAAACCATTTTCAATACCAAAATTAAAGAAAATTAAAACTTTGTATTTATTTTTCATTTAAAAAAAGTTATGGCTTATAGAGGATGCCGAAACACAAATAATAGTCACAGTGGCGGAGAAGTCGTTGTCGCTGCATACATATGAAAAAAACATTCCTTTTTTCGTTTAGTAAAAACGCTTCGTATAAAAAGATTCCTTTTGAATAAAAGTAAAAGTCAAAGGGGTTTATACACCATATAATGGAAAGTTGTGTATAAAACAAAATATGCCTCAATGAAAGGAGATTGAGACGAAGTCTTTAAAAAGATAATTTTTTAAATAGAATAGATCTATTATGTGTATTCACTATAAGTACACATAAAGAAAGTAAAAATATAAGATATGACATAATAATATCATGACATAATTTGAAAGTAGGAGATTAACCCAAAGAATGGAAATTGGGTTAAGAAGTGCCCTTACCTCGTGTCCGAATTCACTCGACCGTTCTTTGATCTCCTAAATAATAAACTAGAGTTAATATCTACCTTCTTAAGAACCTTTTTCAAGTTCATTATTACTTTTATATCACTTATTACCATGTCATGAACATTATGTAATTATTTAAGTTTATAACGGTCGTTTTGTCGATCTTAGGTACTTGAGTCAAAAATAAACTTCTTATAGTTACACTTTGTTCATGTGGTAAAATATCCATTATATCCATAATTATATTCATGATGTATATATCATATACATCATATATATCCAGTATTTACATTCATTTATAATATTACATAACATTTAGAGGTAAGAAATGAAATGCACCGTTCATGGAGACGGTAAGCCGTACGTACGCATGAACGCTACTTTCATTTCCATTTCATATTTAATGGAATGAAGTTATAATTATATAAAGGTATATTATAATTCCAGTATAATATAATGTATAATAAAATTTACTCCATTCTTTATAAATCCCACATATGGCATTAACGATTCAAATCACTTTGAGGGGGCGGTAGTCCGCACTTCCTAAAATGAAATTATCGCGTTTACCCATAATGGAAATCATAAAGTATGCCATAAATGAGAAATACAGAAGCATAAGAAAAACATAAAAAAAATATATATCATATATGAAAATATTTTCATCAAAATGGCCACCATTAGAGTTGTTAAAAGAATATTGAACAATCATCGTTTCGTGAGGCAGTATTTCACCACCCTCTGAAACAGTATGTTGTTTAACCATTAGACGAAGGTTTGTGTAAGATTAAACCAAATACTTATCATAAAAACATCCTAGTATATTGTAGATACTGGTTTTGTTACAAAATAAAGGAATAAAAAGAGTTCAATGGGTTGGAGAAGCAAAATAAAACAAAACAACATTAGAGAAGACATTACCTTAAAATCGGGTAACTATTTTTGATTTGAGCCAAAGGCTTTCTTGGGAAGACTTCTGCCTAAAGTGAGGCTTCTAAGAGTAAGGGGGGGGGGAAGTTTAGAGAGTATTTTGGCAGAGGTTGGCTGAGACAAAAGGCTTTGAAGGTGTGAGTAAGGTGGTAGTGGTGGGGTCCTTTTATAAGATGAGAGAAGGGGCACTCTTGGAAAGATTGAAATGTTACTTTATTATACAATTCTTTTAGGATTATAAAGGTCCCACAATTATATAATTCAAGGATAAGGTGATAATGGTTCTAAATATACTCATCCAATAGGTTTTTGACAAGTTTAAGTCTTAGAGTTTACATTATCTTTTCATTTTATTGAAATCGTTAATTAATGAGGTAATCACTACATCATCAGGGGGTCATAAATAATTTAATTTATTTAATGTCTAAAAATTATAAAAAGACTATCAAGATTTAGGAAATCTTTTTATCTTTCTAATGAATATTTATAGTAAAACATATGACTTTTATAACCCCATTTAAAAATTGTTTTAGTAAAACAACTCTTGTTTGTGACATTTTTATTTTAACATTAAATAAAAAGTTATTTATGTAATTTTCCTACCAAAGTGGCTCCATGGGATCCCCAAGTTGACACATGGATTTTATTGGTCAGCCATGACACATCCAATAGGGTTAGGACAAGTGTAAAGGTATTTTCATATTTTTATAATATCATTTTTACCTTAAATTTAACTAATTACCTTTAATCGCGATTAATTAAACTTAAAAGTTACTACTCACCACAAATTATTTTAATCCCATTGAACCAAATTTTTCTTCCTAATGACAACCATGTATGTCGTATTTTTGAATATCAAATCACAGAAGTGGTAATATTTCATTTAAATGAAAAAGCAGTTATTTAACTACCACTTAGTGGTTTCACTATTCATCAAAAATTGAAGTTTTTCAGAACAATGCCAAAATTTCACCCAAAGATATAATTGATATTCCGAATTCAAAAATTATTCCTATTTTAAAAAATTCCAAACATATAATTTGCATTAATTAATTTCATAATTAATTCCCGCTGTCACAACAAATAGCGTGTTTTTAAGAAACAATATATATCAAAAGATTGACAATTGTTTATGTCCAATTTCAAAGTGAAATTAATTCTAATGACCACCATTGGATAAAATGGTAAAAATATATTCCAATTATACTTTAAAACCACTCAATAGTATAATTTATCACTATTAATTATTTTTATTAAAAAAGTTGTTTTTAAGTAATTTTCACTATTCAATGCAAATTGGAAGTTCTCAGAAAAATACCAAAAATTAAACATAGGCTAATTTCGATATTCCGAATCAAAAAACGAAGTCCATTTGCCAAGATAAAATTTCAAAAATTTCAAAAATTAGGTATTACTATTCATAACGGCTACTTTGATTGGTTGCGGTGTGTGTTAGAACTCGAAGTTGCGTACAACACACGCTACTATATTATTCAAAGAGAAGTGTATCATGAAAGCTTGGGGTTTTACATTCTCCCATCCTTCAATAAATTGTGTCCTCATAATTTTAAAATGTTCTTCGAAAATAAAAGCTTGAAAATAGAAAATACCTTTATGGAAAACCCACATCGGAAATAGGGTTAATAAGAATATAACATTAAAAAAAGAAAGAGAAGTACAAAGGTCACCCGAGATAGCCCATACTAGGATTCTATGAAAATATGGATATGGAGGAGAAACAAACCATCAAGGTCTTATGAAGAGTTGTAGAAAACAAGATTAGGAGAAAGTTAACCACAAGAAAATCACAAACTTGTGATTGGTTAAACGGTCGTTGAATCCCCAGTTGAAAAAGTTAACCGGAAACGTTTTTGTTTTAAGTTACCTTTCATAAATTTGAGGAATTTATTTAGGAGATTTACTAAGAACGTCTGGAAATATACTTACTTTTCATGTACACTTCCATTCTTTAATAAATTTTTACCACAAACCCATCTTTCACTCCAAAAGGTAATAGATTTCAAAAATATTATATTTATCCTAATCGTACAAGGTTCAAAATATTAACACAGACCATTTAAATTAGGAAAACTATTTTGTAATAACCAGGGACTTCCTGTAGGCTAGTGGTAGGTAATAAAGGCCTATCGCACTATGGTTGTGGGTTCGATTAAGGCAGATTTGTCCAACGCGACGGGTTATGCCCCACCCTGCAGGTTGTCCTTTTCATAAAACTATAGTATTATAATATTCCGAAAATAATCTTCAGAAATGTTTTAACCTTAAACAATACTATACAAAGATCAACTTAATCCATTCCAACCATTATAGTTATCCAAAATACCTCTATCTAGACTTTCTCTAAAAGGTCTCTAAATTCCAAAATCAATTGTAACATCATATTCCCCAAACAAAGTAAAGTTTCTCTTATTGTCACATACTAAATATATGATTAACTTCATCATATTAAATCCTTAATGAAAACAACAAGTACTGAAGTAAAATCCTTATATATATATCACATTATCCTTATAACCAGAATATAATCCTTGAGTCCAAAAGCACCAATACATTAATTATTCCACTTCAACTGTAGTAACAGCATAAGATTGTCCTTGATCCCTTGGCATTTTCTGAGGTAAGTTTCCCTGATTCTTAGGACATTCATTTGCATAATGCCCCATTTCCCTACAATTGTAGCATTCAACATTGATAGCCTCTTTCTTTCCCTTGAAATCACGAGCCTGGTGACCTTTTTCTCCACATTTATAACAAACTCCCATTCCTTTTAGGAAAGCACCGGGGTGATTCTTCCCACAATTATCACATAATGGAAAATCATTCTTTCCCTTTTTCCCTTTACCTGTCTCTTGTTCCACCATTCTCTTCTTCTCTTGCTCTACTTTATTTTCATAAGATTTAGAGAATTCCTTTTCTATCTTGATAGAACACGCGACTATATCTTCGTATGTTGAGAAATATTGTGATACTAGTGCTCGATGAAGAAACGGTTTTAACCCATCAAAGAAACGATCGATCTTACTTCTTGGGTTACGTATATAATCTACAGCAAACCTCGCTAACCTTGTAAAGTTAGCCTCATACTTTGCGACATTCTCATCCTCCTTCTGCCTCAGACTCAGAAATTTCCTTTCCATATCTGCTCGATGGTCGTGAGGAAAGTATTTTTCTAATAAAAGATATTTGAACTCTCTCCATTCCATATTTGATACTTCATCATCTTCCTTTGTGTTTTGAATCAGCGACCACCATTTATCGACATCTCCAGTGAGGCGGTAGACTACCATTAAAACCTTCTCCCTTTTGCTACCCCCCAAGGCATGGAATATTTTCTCTAAGGAGTTTATCCATTGCTCAGCTACTAATAGATTTGTACCCCCATTAAATGTTGGCGGTTGTTGTCTCATGAAGAAGTCTAACATTTATCCTCCATGTTGCGGATCAGGGTGCTCCATACGAGTAATGTTATTATTCATAACCTGAGTGAGTTGTCCCAGTATGGTAATAAGTTGATCAGCACCAGTTGTATCTCCAGATCCATAATAATTATCTTTAGCAGGAGGGCAATCTCTACACGGAGTGCGTGCATTGATACGGTTTCCATTCCTTCCACTAGGAGCCATTTCTAAACAATGGCATAAACTAGATTAGTTTATGAATCGAAATACATAATTCCATACTTGTAAAATACTTAACATAAATTGAACTATTTATGGATATAATACATAAAAATGTTTTCTTTGAGGAAGTATATAATCATAACCCTTCATAGTGGTTTGTAAAGAAAATGATAATTATCCTAAGAATATCCCTCGGGAGTGTCGTAACAAAGAGTGCAGCAAGGCCTGTTGTCGTGCACCAGTTCCCGTTCGAGTCTAGCTCAAAGCGGTGTTTTCGGGTTTTACCCCTAGGTACATCTGTGCCAGAGCCGCCTCTACCAGGTCGTATCCAGACAGGGATGTATTGCTCGGAAAACTCACAAAATTTCTACAACAACAAAATTCTAGGAAGTTCTTCTATACTAATCCTCAAATTCTATCTTTGGGCTATGTGCTCTAATCAGAGTTTATCTAAATCTAGCTTCCAATTTTAGTACTAAACTGCTTCTGATACCAACTGTAACGCCCCGACCCCAGCTACCCAGAGTCCGTGCATTACTTCGTAACATTGGCATGATCACAAAAGATCAAGTCTCGAAAGACCGATTAGTTTATTAGCCTTGAAAACACTAGATACATTCATAAATGTTGCATTACATCATAAAGTGAAAAACTACAATAAAAAAGACTCCATAGTCCACACTCATATCCTCTTTTGACTATCCCTGCAGGTCATTCATACAATACTTATTCACATCCTGGAAAATACTAAAACATTGAAAGGGGTGAGCTCAGATACTCAGTAAGGATAACAATATTGCAGAAGCTTTCATAAATAAACATTAACATTTAAGGCAATGAATAACTAAAACAAAATCATTTTTAAACTTTAACTTCAGCATAATATGGAAAAAATAAATTAAATAATGTCATTTACTTACTCACATGGATATTCTACTAGTCGAATAATCACATGCAATATCAATAACCACTTTCATAATGATGGAATGCATAATGAGAGACTATCATAACCACGTAGCCAAGGCCTTGTGCCAAGACCACAAATAAGATTTTGTCAAGGCCTCGTGCCAAGACACTAGTTTGTGTCATGAGACCTACCGATGCATCGAGGAGCTATAGCGGGCTCCACCCGTCACTTATTAAGTCCAATGCATTCCTCATATGAATAGGTTTAAACATATCATAAAACATAACATAATCGTATCACATAAAACATGCATAAAGGAAACATAACATTTTCACATTCTAATCACAAGATATCAATACAACACATTGATATAATAAAACCACTTTCAAATCCATTTTCAATACCAAAATTAAAGAAAATTAAAACTTTGTATTTATTTTTCATTTAAAAAAATTATGACTTATAGAGGAACCCGAAACTCAAATAATAGTCACAGCGGCGGAGAAGTCGTTGTCGCCGCATACGTATGAAAAAAACATTCCTTTTGTCATTTAGTAAAAACGCTTCGTATAAAAAGATTCCTTTTGAATAAAAGTAAAATTCAAAGGGGTTTATACACCATATAATGGAAAGTTGTGTATAAAACAAAATATGCCTCAATGAAAGGAGATTGAGACGAAGTCTTTACAAAGATCATTTTTTATTTAAAATAGATCTATTATGTGTATTCACTATAAGTACACATAAATAAAGTAAAAATACAAGATATGACATAATAATATCATGACATAATTTGAAAGTAGGAGATTAACCCAAAGAATGGAAATTGGGTTAAGAAGTTCCCTTACCTCGTGTCCGAATTCACTCGACCGTTCTTTGATCTCCTGAATAATAAACTAGAGTTAATCTCTACCTTCTTAAGAAACTTTTTCAAGTTCATTATTCCTTTTATATCACTTATTACCATGTCATGAACATTATGTAATTATTTAAGTTTATAGTGGTTTTGTCGATCTTAGGGACTTGAGTCAAAAATAAACTTCTTATAATTACACTTTGTTCAAGTGGTAAAATATCCATTATATACATAATTATATTCATGATGTATATATCATATACATCATATATATCCAGTATATACATTCATTTATAATATTACATAACATTTAGAGGTAATAAATGAAATGCACCGTTCATGGAGACGGTAAGCCGTACGTACGCATGAACGCTACTTTCATTTCAATTTCATATTTAATGGAATGAAGTTATAATTATATAAAGGTATAATATAATTCCAGTATAATATAATTTAAAATATCATTTACTCCATCTTTTATACATCCCACATATGACATTAACGATTCAAATCACTTTGAGGGGGCGGTAGTCCGCACTTCCTAAAATGAAATTATCACATTTACCCATAATGGAAATAATAAAGTATGACATAAATGAGAAATACAGAAGCATAAGGAAAACATACAAATAATATATATATCATATATGAAAATAGTTTCATCAAAATGGCCACCATTAGAGGTTTTAAAAGAATATTGAACAATCATCGTTTCGTGAGGCAGTATTTCACCACCCACAGAAACAGTATGTTCTTTAACCATTAGACGAAGGTTTTTGTAAGTGTAAACCAAATAATTATCATAACAACATCCTAGAATATTTTAGATACTGGTTTTGTTACAAAATAAAGGAATAAAAATAGTTTAAGGGGTTGGAGAAGAAAAATAAAACAAAACAACATTAGAGAAGACATTACCTTAAAATCGGGTAACTCTTTTTGATTTGAGACAAAGGCTTCCTTGGGAAGACTTATGACCAAATTGAGGCTTCTAAGAGTAAGGGAGGGAAGTTGAGAGAGTATTTGGGCATAGGTTGGCCGAGACAAAAGGCATTGAAGGTGTGAGTAAGGTGGTAGTGGTGGGGGCCTTTTATAAGAGGAGAGAAGGGGCACTCTTGGAAAGATTGAAATGTTACTTTATTATACAATAATTTTAGGATTCTAAAGGTCCCACACTTATATAATTCGAGGATAAGGTGATAAGGGTTCGAAATATACTCATACAATAGGTTTTTGACAAGTGTAAGTCTTAGAGTTTACATTATCTGTTCATTTTATTTAAATCGTTAATTAATGAGGTAATCGCTGCATCATCACGGGGTCATAAATAATTTAATTTATTTAATGTATAAAAATTATAAAAAAAATATCACGATGTAGGAAATATTTTTATATTTTTAATGAATATTTATAGTCAAAAATATGACTTGTATAACCGCATTTAAAAATTGTTTTAGTAAAACAACTCTTGTTTGTGACATTTTTATTTTAACATTAACTAAAAAGTTATTTATGTCATTTTCCTACCAAAGTGTCTCCATGGGGTCCCCAAGTTGACCCATGGATTTTCTTGGTCGTCCATGACACATCCAATAGGGGTAGGACAAGTGTAAAGGTATTTTCATATTTTTATAATATCATTTTTACCTTAAATTTCACTAATTACCTTTAATCGCGATTAATTAAACTTAAAAGTTACTATTCACCAAAAATTATTTTAATCCCATCGAACCAAATTTTTCTTCCAAATGACAACCATTTATGTCGTATTTTTGAAAATCAAATCACAGAAGTGGTAATATTTCATTTAAATGAAAAAGTAGTTATTTAACTACCACTTAGTGGTTTCACTATTCATAAAAAATTGAAGTTTTTCAGAACAATGCCAAAATTTCACCCTATGATATAATTGATATTCCGAATTCAAAAATTATGTCTATTTTACAAAATTCCAAACATATAATTTTCATTAATTAATTTCATAATTAATTCCCACTGTCACAACAAATAGCGTGTTTTTAAGAAACAATATACATCAAAAGATTGACAATTGTTTATGTCCAATTTCAAAGTTTAATTAATTATAATGACCACCATTGGATAAAATGGTAAAAATATATTCTAATTATACTTTAAAACCACCCAATAGTATAATTTATCACTATTAATTATTTTGATTAAAAAATTTGTTTTTAAGTAATTTTCACTATTCAAAGAAAATTGGAAGTTCTCAGAAAAATACCAAAAATTCAACATAGGATAATTTTGATGTTACGAATCCAAAAAAGAAGTCCATTTGGCAAGATAAAATTTATAAAATTTCAAAAATTATGTATTACTATTCATAACGGCTACTTTGATTGGTTGTGGTGTGTGTTAGAACTCGAAGTCGCGTACAACACACACTACTGTATTATTCAAAGAGAAGTGTATCATGAAGGCTTGGGGTGTTACAAAATCCACGGTCTGGTTGTGGTTTTGATTAGTTTAATGTAAGGTGTCCCAAACCTAAATAATAAATAATTCTATCTCCATTCCAATATAAACCCACCCAAGATCCCACTTACTCTTCACTCAATTCCTTTTTAGTTAGACCAACCCCTACTTGTATCTCTATATAATCCTCCCAAGGTTCCCTAAGCTCCTAAGAAGCCTCTCTCAAGCCTCTCCTAAGCCTTTGGGATCACACTTCCAAGTAATGGATTTCTTCATTTCTCATTTTTGTCCAATTTTCTTTAAGTTTTTATGCCCTTTTGTTTTCAATTAAAAATATTGTGGTATGATTTGGAACCTACCCCATACTAACCTATTTATTTTTGGATGATGGGAGACCCCTTTCTCTCTCATTAATGCCTACCATGTACACCCGTTACCATGCCGAAATTCTGTTAGGGATTTCTCTCTCCTCTTTTACATCCAAGTAATTCTTTTGAATTATGAATCTAAATTCCATTACGTTTGTTGGGACATGTATCTATATGACCCCTTACTGTACATTTCATATAAATATGATGAGACACAACTTTCCCTCTCACCAACCATTTTTATGATTTCTTATTTCACGCTGGTATGCTGCCGAAATTGCACTACGATTTTCCAAGCCAATGTCATTGTGTAGTGAATACCATTCCCAATTCTCTATCAAGGGTATTCAACTTTATGAACATTTAATTATTGACTATAAAGCTTCATGTATGTATTCCATATCCATTTATCTCAGAATAAATGATGATGATTGATTCCATGTTATATGATCTATGTGGCACACTTATGCATAAAATAAAATGTTTAAGAAGGGTGTTCCCTAATAGTGCTCTAATGCATTGGGTAAAGTATAGTATCATGATACATCATGTGAAATGGGTGTTGACTCATGATAATTCAAGTAAAATGAGGTTTTACTCGTGTTTCACGTGCAATGAGGGTTTACTCATGCTCCCTGTCGAATGAGCCTTGGCTCATGCTAATTCCATGTTATGTGTTGTTTCCACATTTCCATGTTATGATTTTCACGTTTTATCATGCCTTTATGTTCATGTTTCTCTTATTCTCCATTGATATGAATATTGTCGAACATGTATTGTATTTTTCATGTTATTCCATGTTTATTCCCTTACTGGGCTTTATAGCTCACCCTTTTCTTATGCATGTCCTCAGGTTATCCCATGCAATGATAAGTATGAGGGAATGTTGTGGTCATGTAAAGGAAGTTTTCAATAAAGATGTTGTGTGTTTTATGTTCTAAGATGTTATGTAATGTTCCTAATCCCCAAAGACACTAGACCTATCGATCTTATATGTTGTATCAAGTGAAGATTTTATATAATAAATCATGTTAAAGTGTGTAATAAAAAGCTGGGTTGTTATATTTATAGACACATTAAGTAAGACTAAAGTCCTCATATCAGATCATAGGGGACCCTAAATTCCTATTCCATAGTAGATCTCCCTTTCTACATTACATGATACTTTTTATCGATACCATTTCCCTACCAAACTGTCTAGACACAGTAGTTCCTAACTCTGATATCCATATTAACTCTAAACCATATATCTAAAACCAATCTTTCAGGACCCACCCCAATAGGAACCCCTCATAAGACTGTAATAAATGTGAGAGTGAAGCCCCAAATCTGACCTCTAATAGGCCATGGGTTAGATATTTTCAATGATGATATAATCACATATAAATGGGATGAATTTACCTTATAATCCTCGGAAAACAAGATAAACTACCAAATAAATCCATATAATATAAAATAAACCAAATACACAATACATGTAAATAATTCACATAAACAAGTTATCCAAAATAAAATACCAAAAAAAAACTCTTATGAAAATGACAACAATGTTGATCAGGAACTCTATGAGTTATTACAATCAAAATCAATCACTAAATGCCTCTTTAAAACCTGTAAAAAAGATTTATATATACAGGGGTGAGTATACAACTATACTTAATATGATCTTCCCCAAAACCTCTAATGAGAGTATATGAAAATCAAACTAATGACTTAGTGAATAAACAATAGAAACAAATCACAACTACACCCACTAGCACCCATCCTCACCAAGGTTTTTTATCCCACTAAAACAACCATGTATAAAAACATAGTATCAAAATAATATATGTTAAGGAGGTACCTTAAAACTACTTCCTTACTGATCTAGTCATTCTCCAGCCCCATAAAAAACATCATAGTGCTCTCAAACTTTACACATCAATATATCCACATATCTATATAACTATATATCCACATGACATCCATATCCATACCATCATCATCATTGAATACCATATAACCATGTAATAGGGTAACATGAATGTGAAGAATATTGATCCCATTCCCTTTTCCATCAATTAACATCCCCCACCGTGTATGATCATCCCCACTACCATATCACAGGCACACTACCCTCAAAAAATTAAAACTCATGAAACATAACCTCGGGACATTATAGCCTATGCTATATTTGAAAGAGAGTCTGAGGAAGAGGGAGTAGCCAACTATCTATTAACAACCTCAATGTTGGGGAAAACACCCGAAACCCAAAACCATGTGGGAATTAGTAAGGTTATATGACTCGGTTGGTGGTGCTTATAATACAAAAAGAAAATAAAATGATTATAATATTCACACAGAATACCAACCTTGGGATTAACTCACAATATATAACTTATATATAACTACAACATCTAACCAACCACTACATAATAACAACCATTTTCACAATAATTAAACCACAATAATCAACCACCCCAAACAAAATAACTCATATTTTTATCACATCATTTATTAATTCAATATTTAATATTTTCTATCTATATTACATTACTTTATCCATAAAAATTTTAAACAATTTATTATTCATTTATCACATTTTTCCCAACCATTATATTTTCATCTTAATCAATATAATTTATCAAGAAACTAGCTATTTATTAATTTCCAGACCATTGTGCTTTACTAATTTTGTTAATTTCAACCATGTTCCCTTCCATAGGGAATATATAAAAACAAAACCTCCTCCCAATTCCACTTCAACCACCACACTTTCAGAAGCTAATAATCATCAAAACAACTACAACCTCATCTATTTTTCCACACACAAACTAGTAATTCAATCACTAAAACACCATCATCAAAACCAATCCCCCACAACCAAAACCAAATTGTATCTTCACTCCAATTACCAACTACCAAAATCTATAACCATGACCTAATCATGGAATAAAATAGAAAAATATCAACAAAAAATAGAATTCTCACTATAAAATATCAATTTTCTAAATTATCACACTTTCAAATTTATTTAACACTTTCAGTACAATTATGTCTTCCAAATTTTCCAATCCACTAATTCATTACCATATTTAAGTGACTAATCTTTTATTAATAATTCCAATAACATAAAACATGATCTATAAAACATCAATGTTAATCAATAATTATTAATAACATGAATTTAGGTAATGATCTTATGATTAACCACTTTTCCCTTTAACTTGATTTCTCAGATTGATTATCTATATGAGGTCAATCCATACCATCCACCCATTAAAAAAAAGCATGTTAATTCCATAATTTAAAATTAATTATAAAGGAAAAGTCTTGAATATTCTACCTAAACTGAATATTTAAATATCACTATTTGAGATTAAGGATAGTGAGATGATCACAAGGCTAAGAGAACATAAGGAATACCTTAACAACCTATCACACACCAGCCTCTAAAAATCACTCGACCTAACATCACCCAAACCCAACCAATGCCACTTCTATAGACTCCCCAAGAAGGTATAACAAGATATAATGAAGATAAATAGGGGAGAAAATCACATTGGTTCTCATGGATGTTTATTTCTAAAATATGAGGGATAAAATCCACTAAAGGAAACTCAATGATCTCCAAGGATGAACTACTATTCACCTAGGATTTGAATAAATATAGTGAAATAAAATAGGATTTTAGATACAAAATGAACTTATATTTTAAATATAAAATACAAAATCATCCCATGATAGGATAAATTACACTACAATTCAGACACAATCTAAAATTCATGATGTGATATCCCTCAAATCTCGGAGGTCATGCCACTTTAAAACTGATGCATTCAATGAAAGAAACAATGAAACCAATGTGGCCATGCCAGAACACTCAAACACATGATAATCCCACCATGAGACTTGGAATTCCCCCCTCAAACCCACTACACCACAAAAAAATCTTGATGAAACACAATGAACCATAGTGAAACAAATCTCAGATGGGCAGAACAAAGAAAACCAACCTTCTAGTAATCCATGGCACAACGAGTATAGTCACGACTCAATATCCCTTATGTAATATTAACCTTGTAATACTTAAAGATGAACCATACTTTAATACAACTCCCTATGGTATAACCCTTAATATGTAAGATTAACTCAAGAGACTTTATGTAAGGTTAACCCATGGACTCCCTATGTAAGAGTAATACGTAGACCCTTAACACCATAATCAAAATATATCATGCTGCAACCTACCATCCACTCCGATAAAAAGAAAAACTAAAATCCAATGGTTCGTCACCAAAAAGGAAACGAGCTAGACCATAATAAAACTATAACATCCCTGTACTTCTCATTGGCTTGAAAAGTTGGAAGGAATTATACTTGGCCTTAAGTGAAATCCACAAGATACCAAAATCTAGAAATAAATGTTTAGTAATTCATTTAAAATATCAGGGATGTTTTTTCCTTTGAAGATAAAAAACCAACCAACAAGCCATAACCAAATAAAACACTACATGATGCATGATAAAAATTAAATACAACCCAAGCATTTCATTTATATCAAAACCAACAAAAGGTACCACAGTGGATGAAAAACCACATCAATGTAAATAGAGAAATACAAACTATCAAAACTAAAAGACAACCACATGACTCCAAAGATACACATGATCTAATATCCAACTCTACCAAGCATCCCAAGTATCATGAAGTATTAAAAAAGATGTGTGATTATTTACCTTTTCCCATATCACGATAAATGATATATCCAAAATCACCAAAGTGATAAAGAAGGGGTGAGTACTAAAACTCAGTAGATTTTCCCTAATGACTTATCAACTAATGCCACTAGGATATAAAAAGATAGAAACATTTATATAAACAAATTTATATAAAACAATGTATAAAAAAGTTTATATCAAAATACAAACAAAATTCATAGTAAATAGTTTTACATGGAAAGTACATGAACCATTCTTTAAATCATTTAACATTCTATTTCAGCATAACTCATTCCTTTCCTCATAACCATACATCCAAACATGTATGAAATCCATGGAAATATGTATAATTATGATTGGTGAGTCATACTTCCACTAATTATTCACTTAGTGGACCACTTTGATAGGGGTACTTCATTCCCATATCCATCCCGACCTTTGGATAGAGGTACTTCATGCCCGTATCCATCCCAATACATAGGAATACACACCACATAACTATGAAATATTCATGCCAAATTCAAGTGTGTTCAAACCATTTTAATAAAACATCATTAATTTTATTGAAACCCATTTTTCCATGCAGAAAAACCCAAAATTATTTTAAAATCATCATTTTAAAATCATGTTATCAAAAAAACTTTCCAAAAACACACCAAATTTCCCAAATTCCAAAAACCATCACTCAAGAGGGTTTCAAAAATTATTTCACAGTGAATAAACAATCAGTTTCAATTAAAGCAATCCATTTCAAGCTAAGCCTTCAAGTTCTAAAATAGATGAGTCGAGAGTGAAGCCACCCACCTTGAGATTTATGGAGAAAACAAAGAATGGCATGATGGATGTTCAGGAAACTAGGTTAAATCTCCAAAAAATCACCTTATATATCTTCCATTATAAACAATAAGAACATATATAAACATATTTAGAATCCCTAACCCTAGATCTACCCACATCAGGTGTAGATCTAAGAAACCAAGAGAAAGGGAAAAGTAGATCTAAGAAAACCATCAAGAACATTGAAAAATGAATCTTTACTGCAAGAATAAAGCTTCAATGCACTAAAGAATGATTTTTATCACTTCCAATTCAATGGGATAACCCTCCATGACCTTTGAGAGAGAAAAATACCGAGTTAGGGTCATTTTTTAGAAATAAGAAATTTATGGGTAAAAATGTGTTAGATCCATAATTTAAGGATCTAATTTTTGACCTGCAGATGGTTTGGTCACATGGTTAGATAAATCATCCACTAATCATGCTATTGCCTCTACCTTAAGGGTGACCTCGCATGGTTGGATCACATAGTTACCTAAACGTGCACCAATCATTCCAAATCTAACAATCTCAAGTTTTATGGTTTCTCCTAGGCTTCTGCACGGTTTGGTAAAACCGTGCATATACCATGTGCCTTCCCTTTAGCCCATGTCCCACTGTACATGGTTTCCTGTAGATGTTGCACGATTTTTCCAAATCATGCACCAACCATGAACTTATAGAAAATCCTTAAAACACTTCAAAAGTTCTACAAACATTCCCAAACTTCACCTATATACTTTACATACTTAAAGATCATAAATAAATGGGTAATTTCTGAAATCGGGGGTGCTACATTCTCCCCACCATTGGTCTTTCCATCCATAAAAAGTAGAAAACCCACATCTTTTTGAAAGAGTTATGGAAATTTATATTTTATTTATTTCTCTTGTTCCAAAGTCTCTTCTTGAATCTAATCATGTTTCTACAAAACCCACACTATTCCAATTCTTTTACCACACTAGAATTTATCTTTCCTATCCAAAATCTATTGAAGGTTATGTACCAACGAAGTATCCAGCTCTAGGTTAATGTGATCCCATATTATCCCATGGTCAGGATTTGGATGAAACTTTTTCAACTAAGATACATGTAACACATTATGCACCGTACTGATCTGTGGTGGCAATGCCAGTTGATATTCCACCTCTCCAACCCATTCTAGTATCTCAAAAGGGCTTATGTATCAAGGAGATAACTTTACCTACTTCCCAAAAAGATGATTTCCAAGACTTAGAGAGATCCTCAAGAATATATAATCACACAATATGAATGACAAAGACTACAAATGATGATCTTCATATGATTTCAGATGACTCTAGGCCAACTCCATTCATTTTATGATCAACTAAATATTCTCTATTGTTTATTGGATAAGGCTCATCCTAACTAGTGAATGATCACCTATTTCCACCCAACAAAGTAGAGAATGACAAGGATTCCCATAAAATGCTTCTAAAGAATCCATATTTATTGATTCTTGATAGCTATTATTATATGAGAACTCCATTAATGGAACACTCTCTTCACATGATCCACAAAAATCCATTACAGAATCCTAGATCATGTCTTCCAACATTTGTATCATCCTTTCAGATTTTCCATTCATTTGAGGATGATATTCCTTACTCATAGTCATCTAAGTTCCATGGGATTATTGTAAGGATTTTAAAAAACAAGACATGAACCTCAAATATCTATTTGAAACTATCAAAATTTGTATTCCATTCCTATTTACCACTTCACAAATATAATTTTTTTATAAGCCCTCTACTGTATGAGATTAATGAATAGGGATGAAATGATCCAACATTTTAAGATGATCCACTATAACCCATATCACATCATGTTTCTAAACCATTCTTGGGAGGCCTGTTACAAAATCCATAATTATCTTCTCCCACTTCCAAATAGGGATAGGTAAAGACTGAAACATACCAACTAGTTTTTGATGCTATGCCTTAACTTTCTGAAAATTTAAGCACCTTGAAGCAAAATAAGCCACCTTCTATTTCATACCAATTCACCAAAAATGTGCTTTCAATGCATTATACATCTTTTTTATTCCTAGATGAACAAACTATCTCGAATGGTGGTAAAAATGAAGAAGTTTTTCATGACAATCCATAGGTACGACCATCCGACTTTTGAACCATAACACCGAACTCTCATCCAGCTTCCATCCCTCAATATTCTCCCCACTATTGATTTTTGAACTTATCATAACACATTTTGAAATAGACATCCCTGCCTCTTTAACAATATTCACCAAATAGGGAATCAAAGAAATAGGAAGGAAAATCACAACATCACCTCGGTCTTCACATTCTAAACTCATGTCAGCTAGGACTGACATCAACACCCACTCATATGAGGCCTCTTTTTCAAAAAGAGTGTAAGAGTTCCTACTTAATGAATCTTCCACCATATTATCTTTCCACGGTGTATACATCAAGTAAAATTTGTACATTTGGAGACACTCCACCCACCTTCTTTGTCTCATATTCAAATATATTTGTGAGAAAATATGTTTTAATCTCTTATGATCCATAAACATAGTAAATTTATCACCAAAGAGGTAATGATGCAAAGTTTTCAAATCATGGATGACTACAACTTACTCCAAATCGTGGGTCGGTTAGTTCTTCTCATGAACCCATAACTTCTTTGAACAATAAGCAACAATGTGGTGTCCTTTAATGAGAGAACACCCCAACCCAAACCCCAAAGAATCACAATTCACCTTGTAACCTTGTCTTGATTCTAGAAATATCATGATAGGTGCAGATGTAAGATGATATTTCAACTCTTAAAAATAATTCTATCATTCCTCATACCATTCGAATGAAGCATTCCTCTTTTTTAAAGCTATTACAGTTGATCCTATTCATGAGAAGTCACTAAAAAATAATCGGTAATAACCATCGAGACCAAAAAAAATTCAAATCTTAAATACATTATTCAGTGGTTTTTAGAAGATAAAAAATTCTATCTTATTTGGATCCACTAAAACACCTTTTTAGAAACTACGTGGCCACGAAAGCATACCTCTTGTATCCATAAATTTCACATTGATAATTTGGAATACAAACAATGATCTCTCAAGATTCCCAAAAACGCCACCAAGTGTTTCTCAAGATTATCCCTTGTCCTTGAATATAAAAACATTTCATTGACAAATTCCACAAAAAAGTAATCCAGATATCACTAAAATATCCAATTCATCAATGCCATAAAGACTATTGGTGAATTTATAATACTAAATGGCATTACCACATATTCATAATGGTCATATCTTCTTCTAAAATCTTTCTTTAGAATATTCTCCTTTCGAACTTGAAATTGGTGATATCTAGATCACAATTAAATCTTAGAGAACCACTCAAATACCCTTAATTGATCGAAAATTTCATCAATTCATGGTAGTGGATACCGATTCTTTATTTTAACTTGATTAAGCTTACGATAATCCACACACAACCTTAGAGTTTCATCTAACTTCTTAATGATCAAGATTGGTGCTACCCATGGTGATGTACTCAGTCGAATGAAACCCTTTATTTACATCTCTTACACTTGCACTTTAAAATAGCTTAATTCAGTCAGCTCTATCCTATCGAACGAATGGAAAATAGGACTGGTCCTCGAAAGAAGATCAATCATAAACTCCACTTCCCTTACAGGTGGTACCCTTGAGAAGTTTCTGGAAAAAACATATGGAAACTGATCCACCACCACTGGAAAACTGTTACTCTCTATCTATTACATCAATTACAAGGTCAATACAACCAACATGTAAGATATTTTCTTACTAAAGGTTCCAACAAGCTCATTGCACATGTCTTTACATTCCTTTCTCCTATAAATAGTTTCTAAACACCATCCTCATTCGTGAAACTAATTTTTCTGCTACAACAGTCAATGTGATCCTTGAACATTATCAACAAATCCATACCCAGGATTACATCATAGACATCTATGTCTAGGACAAAGAAATCTGACTTCAGATCAGATCCATTAACAGCTATAGAAAATTCTCTACATATAAAGGCTCTACATTCTATTTTCCCAAGTGGAGTTTGAAGTTTTATCACAGAGGGAATCATCTCAAGTTTTAAAGATAGAAAAAAAACATGAGAATAAATAAAGGTATGTGATCCACCAATATCAAACAGAACATGCATAAGTGTAGAATTAAAAAGAATCGTACTTATCACCGTAGATGGGGTAGACTGATCATCCACCATAACCTATTCAACTCTGTATAAATTCTTGCTCACAACACTCATCTCATTATTACCCTATTGATATTTCCCTACTTGAGGAGTCATGGTATTCCTAGAATCACCATGGATAGCTTTGTTCTACTAATGATATTGAGTTTACTACCCTCACCCCGTCGAAGCATACAACGCCTATGATACCTTAGAAGTGTCCTATGCACCTGAACTCGGAGAACTGTGACAATAACAATAAATATGACCCATCTATTTATAGTTTTGTAATGATCTAGATTATATCATACACTATTTATTTATGTGGTCAAGGGAACCACATTGAAAATAATACGCTTTTCTCTTGGGTCAGGGAGAAGGTTAACTGATCCAATAGTCTGATTTTGATTCATGATCCCACCTTGGAAATAGGTGTCACTCTTTCTCTTTCTCCCATCATTAGAGTTCCCACAATTTCCCATGGGCATCAACAGACTTCCTCCTCCGGTAGATCTTGAGATATCTCATTTATCCACTGTCTCTATATTCACTATCTCTATATAATCCGTAATACAGATCACAACTATCTTCAAGAGAAACTCCTATATCAGCCCTAATTCAATGATGTGTGCCTTTAAGGATGCACTACTAGCAAATTCAGGTGAAAATTTCACTGAAATCATGACTTTAGATGCATACTTGGTGACATAGAGATTCTATTGGTCAAGGTTTAAGAAGTCCATCATTCTTTGGATCCTAAACATGTGAGGATATAATTTTTTGTTGAACAATTAATAAAAATATTCCCAACCAAGGTGTTGATCCACTTTAGCCTAAATAGATAGGTCCCACCACTAACACGAAATATCCTCTAGCATGTACATTGTCAGGTTGACCTTTAGCTCTACTGGTGTGTTGATTAAATCAAAAATACGATTCATCATTTTCAACCACACCTCTATATTTTATGGTCATAAATCTCCTTGAATTAGGGTGGATTATACTCCTAAAACTAGACAAAATGATACAATCTCCTTGGCTTATCCCTTTGGTCCCCTGTTTCCACAACCTAAAATTCTTGGACAATGCATTGAACTGGCTTTTGGTTCACCCGTGGCTTAGGTGAAACCACATTCTCCGCAGCATCTTCCATTTGGTTTCTAAGATGCATACTGGGTTCCATTTCAATATATAGAACAAACTCCACAAGTCTCACCCTCTATTAACTGAAGGCTTAAAAATTTCAAATTCTATCACAACATAGTCCCCAAAATTTCTTCCCAAAATCATGTTTTTCAAAGTTCATTTAATTTTGAAAAAAAACCTAGTTTTGAAAAGAGAACCATTTTCAAACAACCAAAACCATGATCTTTTTCAAAATATTTTATTTGAAAATAATTTCAGTATTTTTTTTAAAAAATAAACACATTGAACCAAATCAAATATCATTACTCAAAATGAAATATGTAATACTAGTGGTAATTCATTCCTCTAATGAATGTCATACTCAGGTCATTGGATAAACCTATGGAAATGAGATTTTAAATCCTATAAGTGTCTCCAAAACACTTATGTACCCAAAACCCTTGTAACTTGAAGTTTAACATAAAATGGTTTTCTACATAATTTTATGCTTACATTTCAAGTCCCGAAAATCCTACTCCATTCTATGATCCTGACTCAAGGAATAAACCATAATGAATTTCAACTCCTGGAATAAGAAAACTAATGACCACTTGTTCCAAAAAAGAAGTCCCAAGGTGATAACACTTGTAAAACCCCTCTACTTCTCATTAGATTGAAAAGGAAGAAGGAATCCTACTTTTCCTTAAGAGATATCCCCAAAATTCTAAAGGATGTCAATAAATGATGAGGTATTCATTTAAAATTTGGGGGATGATTTTACCTTTAAATATATGAAACCAACCAACAAACCATGACCAAATAAAACACAACATGATGCATTATAAAAATTAAATACAAACCAAAAATTTCATTTATATCAAAAACAACCAATCATACCACAATGGATGAAAAACTAACATCAAATTAAATAGAGAAAGACAAAATATAAAAACTCAAATACAACAACATGAATCAAAATCTACAAATACTTCAAGTTCCAACTCCACAAAGAAGCCCAAGTATCATGAATTAGTACTAAAGATGTTTAATACTTTATGTTAGGACTACTAGGTCAAATAACCTAAGATGGGGGGTGAATCATGGTATGACAGATTTAAACCACTACCCATTGAGATATAGTTTCATAGTTAAACAATACACTCTTCTATCCTTCTCCCATAATTAATGTATGAACATAAATTAAATCATAGATGAGGCACTATGATTTTACTTGGTTCACCCTCAATGGGCTACGTTCAACGAGCATTCAACAATGATGTGTTGATATACCAAATACACTAAGGTTTACTTCTAAAATAAAATAATAATTCAATATTAATTCTATACCTAGGATGACTACCTTTATAAGGTTTATGGTTAGATCACTTTTTTCCCAAGGGTAACTCCTTGAGTTTATTTCTCAAGATCACTATCTGTGTAAAGGATCACCTTCTTCATCTTCCTTTTCTCACTGATCATGGAAAGGATTCATAATATAGTTAATATTTTAATTATTATTAATATGTTTTTCAATTATTTAATCCCTCCCAATTATTTAATTTTGGTATATTTGCATCATTTATGTATTTTTGCTGCATTTTGGGCATAAATGTGAAAATGGGGTAATTTTGTTAAATTGAAAGTTTTTTGGAGCTTCTATTTTTTAGGAATAACTTTTATATTATTGATCCAATTGAAGTAAATACTTTTTTTAGGATTTATATTCTCATGGGATTTAATTTTGTCTTCTGGACCAAGACCCAATTCAAAACCCAATGGTATAGAAAAATCAATCAAATGGAAAAATCAGTCTGGCTAGCATAATGGACCCCACTACATTAAATATACAATATATCATTAAACCAACATGAAAATGAGGTGATTCAAGATTTTTTAGATAGATATATTTAAAATTACAGTTAAAATTAAATTTCATAAAATAATAATTTCATAAAGTAATCTTTTGGGTGCGTCCAAGTGGAGTGGGTGAAACAGTGTTTGGCGGCCAGAAGAATTTAAACTCACTAATCAAGCCATATATTTCTTTACACATGTCCAAAGGATTTTATATTTTGAGGATAAATATAAAAATCCATTTTTAACATCTTATAAGAAGCTATTTTGGGGTTTTTCAGACATCTTGTGGTCATTACCGAGGAAAACTTCTGATAGATAGATTCTGGAGGATTAAAATTTATGTTCTTGCTTTTATTTCTTTTATTATTCTTATATTTTTAATGAATTATTCTTCACCCTTAAACTAGGTTACCCTTACCATGTTGGGGTAGATCTTATGAGTTATTTTGGAGGTTTATGTTTACCCTTTTTTAATTCTTTAGTTCTTTCATTTAATATTTTAATATCCTCTTTTCTCTTCTGCGAATCGGTTTGAATTTCTTATAACGGTTTTTATTATCATGTACGATTGTAACTGATTTTAGATTATATTGTTTATTTTTATTTGGTCAAGGATCAATGTCTACCTCCATTAGGTTCTGGTTTATATACGATGGAATAAACCAAGACTTTGTGGTGAAGTACTTGTTGATCACCGGTACGTGTGGGAGGAGTAGTGAATATTCTTGATTGCTTGGGATGAAAAAAACCCAATTGGGAATTGACTAAGATAATTATTGGTATTATATACAACTATATTACATAATGGAAGGATATTATAACAATATGAGGTTTTATTAAGGTTTATTCTCACATTATTATTTGACCAAGGGAGTGAGGGGAAACGATTGTGGATTCTCACTCTTAACGACTTAGAAAAAGAGAATTGGGTAAAGTGAACTATGATAGAATTACAATTGGAAAACCAACCCTAACCTAATCACCATTTCATATCACTGATTTAAATTACATAAATTCTCAATTTTATTAAAAAATTTCACTTAATTTATTTACTTTATTTAGTTTCCTTCTTCTATTTTCCAAATTAAACAATTTCAAAAACAACATCACTTCTTTCTCTTATTTTGAATGAAAAACATTATTTATGAGCACTCATCTCTAGAGACAACATAGGTAACCCACTATAATACATTTTAACATAGGTTATATTTGTTTTTTCCACACGCCATGATAGACACATTCCAAAACATGGCACCGTTGTCAGGGAGGAGGCACCAACATTTATTTTCTTTTCGTTCCTTTTTCTTTTCATCTTTTCTCTTCAAAATTTCATGACTAGAACCTTAAAAACTGAACCTTTACCCATAGATCATGAAATTGAAATAACCTTTATGAATAGAATTAGAAACCTTAATTTTCATTCTGAATTTTAGGAAATTCCCCTTGCATAATCAAGTGAAACTTCAAGTGTTCACTCTGAGCCTGTCATCATGGATGAAAATCAAAACCCAACTCTTAAAGACCTCTATGCACCACGATTTCTTAATCAAAACAATCAACTTTACATACCAGTGTTACAAAATGATTTTGAAATGAAACCTAACATGATTATATTACTTACAATGTTTCACGGTTTGGAAAGTGCAGATCCAAACAAACATATTAAAGAGTTCACACATGTTTGCTCAACTTTCAGACCCTGTGGAGTTACTGAGTAGTAGGTAAAGTGAAAGGTGTTTATGTTTTTATTGGATGAGGCTATAAAAGAATGGTTGGATGACCTAAAACCAGGATATTTTCATGACTGGAATGACCTGTTAAGATATTTTATGGAAATATTTTCCCCCACTTCTATAATCCCATCCATTCGGAAGGAAATCTACGCCATAAAAAAATCATTTAGAGAAACCCTTTACAAGTAGTGGGGGATATTTAAGAAGCTATGTGCCAGCTTCCCACATCAAGACATTTAGGAACATAACTTTCTTGTCTTCTTCTATCAAGGACTACTGGAAAATGACAGAAAAATTATTGATGCATCATTTGGAGGTGAATTTATTGACATGTCACTAAAAGAATCCAAGGGATTGATTGAGAATATTTCCCAGAACTTGCAGTAGTTTGGAACAAGAGGTATTGTAATAAGAGGTATTCATGAGGTAAAAACTTCTCATTCGTCACCCTTACTAGAAACTATGATTTAAGATCTAACAAGTATGGTGAGGTAGATGGCCTTGAATAAAGTTAGTGACCAACAAGCGCCAACTAAGGTATGTGGTTTATTCTCATCACCTGATCATTTCAATAACCAATGTTCTTAAATACAGGGAATAGAAACATCTGTGGAGGCCTTTCAGCCATGAAAGTTCCAACAAAATCAAGTATGGAGAGATCCTAACCATGTAAAATAATTTTTTGGAAATTATAAGAATCAAGGTAGACCCCCCGTACCAAAACTAGTTTCAAAACAAACCACCATTCCAGAACCAATTCCACAACCCACCACCATTTCAAAAAAAGAAGTCTTATAACCAGCCTTGATACCAAAAACCACCCACTTTCCAGATAATCCATGAGCATCCATCTACCAGTGCACAACCTCAAAATTCAAAACCAATAGCAGAAATCTGATTTTTAGGGGTTAAAGGACAACATTAAAGATTTGTCCAACAAGTTTAAAAGCCTCATGGACTTTCTGAATAAAAATCCAGGTAAACTCCTTTCCCAAACAATACCAAAACCAAAAGAGAATGTCAGTATGATAACAACAAGAAGTGGAAAAGAACTCCTACCACCATCCACTATTGAACCTGAAATAAGAATACCGGATCTAGGAGAGAATGAAGTTGCAAATGATGAAAATTCGATGAAAATGCATCATGAAGAAGATAAGAAATAGGAGGAGGAGAAGGATAGGACAAAGAAGAAGAAATAATAAAGACAATTTAAAAGGAAATAAAGGGAGAAGAAAGATATACCCCCAACATTTCCATCAAGGATGATTGAATCAAAGAGCTTTCAAGAAGAAGCACTGAAAAAAAAATCTGGGCACCTTCCAAAAAGTGGAAATCAACATACATCTTCTTGAAGCACTCAAAAAAATTATAAATAATGATAAATTTTTGAAGGATATTTTTCACCAAGAAGAGGATAATTATAGGAATTTAGAGGATCAATTTGGGAAGAAGTGTCTCAGTCCTTATCACACCATAATTACCAACGAAATGTCAAGATCCAGGGATGTTTTCTATTCCATGCACCATTGGTTCATTAAATTTATCTAATGATTTGTGAGATTTAGGTGCATCAATTAATGTATTTCCTCACTCAGTATATACTTATTTGCATATGGGAGACCTAAAGCCCACAAGAGTGGTGGTCTAGCTTGCAAACAGATTCACAGTTTTCCCAGCAGGAGTTCTAGAGGATGTCCTGGTAAAAGTATAAGATCTTTTATTCCCTACTGACTTTTATGTGTTGAATATGGAAGATGATAGGATACCATCACACTCACCCATCATTTTTGGGAGAACTTTCTTGAATACGGTCAAAACCATCATCAATGTCCATGAAGGGAAACTTACCATGGAGTTTGGAGACATCACTACCCACTTTAATATTTTTGAATCCATGAGGCACCCATCAGATGATCATTCACTCTTCGCACTCTCCCATGAAGATGGTACAGAACCAATTAAAGAATCAGTTATGTTTCATGAATTCTTATTATTATGATAGAATGTTTCCATTAAAAATATCACTGAACATATGGATTCCCAAATCACTATAGATTCTGATTTCCTGTGGGAATAAGAGGTAAACTCTGATTTCTTTGATAATTTTTAAAATAATGAAGAAGATGATATAATTTATTATGTGTAGGATGTCAAACCTTTGGAAGTGGGGAACCTAAATTTAGTTTCACCCCTTGATCATCCCCCTGATCTAGAATTAAAACCACTACCCACTGATTTAAAATATGTTTACCTTATGGAGGGAGAGAAATTACCAGTAGTAATTGATAATAATATATTTGAAACTCAAGAAAATTAATTGATTGAACTTTTGAGAGATAATGTCCAAGAAATATGGTGGATCTTAGGTGATATCCTAGTAATAATCCCAAAAAGTTTCTGACATAGAATTTTTCTTGAGGGAGATGCCAAACTTTTCAGACAACCCCAAAGGAGGCTAAACCCCACCCTGATGGAGGTTGTGAAAAAAGGCATTGAGAAGCTTTTAGAAGCTGGGATCATTTATCCCATATTATATTTACAATGGGTTAGCCCAATCCACGTAGTCCCAAATAAAACTAGCCTAACCATTATGAGGAATGAAAAGAATGAATTAATCCCTGTGAGAATTCCGAATAGATGGAGAGTGTGTATAGATTTTAGGAAGTTGAATCAGGTAACTATAAAAGATCATTTCCCTATCCCTTTCATTGAAAATATTCTAGAGAGATTGGTCTGGAGAACTCATTATTGCTTTTTGGATGGATTTTTAGGTTATTTTCATATACCCATTGCTCTTGAGGATCAAGAGTAGACTACCTCTACTTTTCCTTTCGACACTTTTTCATACAAAAGGTTTCCATTTGTATTGTGTAATGATCCAGGTAAATTTCATAGGTGTATGGTAATTATATTTTTTGATCACATTTAAGATTTATTGGAGGTTTTCTGGGATGATTTCACAGTTTTTGTAAATTGTTTTTACCATTGTTTGAAAAATATAGAATTTTTTTTGAAAATGTACATTGAAAAGAACCTTGTTTTAAATTTTTAAAAGTGTTATTTTATGGTTTAGAGAGTTATTTTCCATGCGAATGTCATTTCAAAGAAAGGCATTTAAGTTGATGAATCAAAAATTGAAGTGATAAATTATTTTCCTTACCCAACTTGTGTGAAACATGTTAGTTCATTTTTAGGACATGCATGATTCTACAAAAGGTTTATCAAAGGTTTTAGTAAGATTTATATCCCTCTATCTAGATTAATTTTGAAAGATTCTGATTTTTATTTCAACGGTTCATGTAGGGAATCCTTTGATGAGTTTAAAAAGAGATTGATTACACCACCAGTAATGCAGCCACCCAATTGGGAAGAACCATTCGAGCTACTTTGTGATGCTTCAAACCAAGAAGTTGGACTAGTCATTTCATAAAGAATTGAGGGCAGGACAAAAGTCATTTCATATGACTCAAAAACCTTTTATGTGGCCCAATTCAACTACACAACAATATAAAAAGAGTTTTTAGCAGTTGTTTTTGCTTTAAAAATATTTAGATCATATCTTCTTGGAAGTTAAGTCATTGTGTTTTCTGATCATGAAACTCTTAGGTACTTAATGAAGAAGGTTGAAGAAAAATCAAGTCTTTTGAGATGGATTCTATTACTACAGTAGTTCAACATAGAAATCAAAGATAAGAAGGGATCTGAGAGCCGTGTGGATGATTACTTAAGTAGACTACCCAATGCTGCCGAAGTAGAAATTCCAGACACTGAACCACTAAATAACCACCTTCAAGGAGAGAAATTGTACTTGATTGAAGGAGAAGTACCTTGGTATACTAACATGGTAAATTATATGGTAACATATTAGGTCCCATATCATTTAAAATATCACCAAATTCACAAATTGAAAGCTGAATCTAGATATTACATCTAGGATGATCCATTTAATTTGAAGATTTGAAATGACCGAATGATAAGAAGATGTTTGAATAAAAATTAATTGAATAAATATTTATGTTTTTTCACACATTAGCTTGTGGAGGACACTTTGGACCTCAAAGGACAACAAGTAAGGTTTTTGAATCTAGACTTTATTGGCCAACACTTTTCATATATTCTCATGAATTTTGCCAACAGTGTGAAAAATGTCAGTCTACAGGAAATATTTCGAAGAGACAAGAAATGGCCCAAAAGACACTTAATTTTTGTGAAATTTTTGAAGTTTTGGGGATATATTTTATGGGACCTTTCCCAATGTCATTTGGAAATTATTATATTCTTCTTACTATTGATTGTGTTTCCAAATGGGTGGTAGAAAAAGCCACTAGGACTGACGATGATAAATTTGTTTGTGATTTTTTTAGGGATAACATATTTTGTAGGTTTGGGGTTCCCTGAGCCATCATTAGTGATCAAGGGACTATCTTTTTCAATAGTATAATTGAGGATTTGTTGAAAACATATGGGGTGAATCATAAAAAATCAACTCCCTATCATCTATAGACTAATGGGAAAGTTGAAGTGTCAAATAGGGAAATCAAAGGAATTTTGGAAAATACTGTTAATCCAAATAAGAAGGATTGGAGACAAAGGTTAGAAGACACATTATAGGTTTATAGGACAACCTAAAAAATCCCAATTGGAATGAGTCCCTATAGGATGATTTATGGGGAAATTTTTCACCTACCTATGGAATTGGAACACAAGGCATACTGGGCTGTGAGGAAGATGAATCTGGATCTTGAAAGTGCTGGGAAAGAGAGAAGATTGCAGTTATAGGATCTGGAAGAAATTATAAGGTAAGCATTTGAAAATTCTTAGATTTACAAAGATAGAAGAAGAGTGGATTATGAAAAACTGATCCAACTGAAAGACTTCCATACTAGCGACAAAGTGTTGTTATTCAATTCAAGACTCAATCTGGTGCCAGGTAAACTTCATTCCAGATGGGAAGGTCCATTTATAGTTACTCATGTATATCCTTTTGGTGCTATGCAGATTTTGATGGATGGAGAGAAGGATCCATTCATTGTCAATGGGTACAGGCTAAAGGAATTCCTTAGGACCATGCCATCAGAGTCAATGGAGGAGATCACACTACTCCAACCTTTTTATCAATAAACTCCATCAGGTCATACATCTCATTTACATTTTCTTGATTGCTATGATTCAATTTCAAATACTCTTACATGTTAAATCCATTTGAATACATTTTGGACATTGCATCATTTAGGTGTGGGGGAGGGAACCTTTGTAGTTTTGGTTTTTTAATTTTTAAAATGTGTGTGTGTTTCAAATTTTGTGTGTTTCTTTTTAAATTTCTGTGTGTTTTTAAACTTTTAAGATGAAATGATTATATTTGACATTTTTGAAACTCATGTCCATGGGAGAAATAATTTATTCCATGAAACATATCTTAAATTAATACTAAAAATTATAACGACCCATATTTTACATAAATTGTTAGTACTTCAAAATTTAAGTACAATTATTACAAAATATAACAAAACCATGAAATGACCGTATAGGTATAGTGTCTTTAGAAACTGGGAAACAAAAACAACTGGTTCATAAAGCGTCTACACTGTCTCCCATTTATTTCATCATATCTATAGTCCCTTTTGGCATATCTTACTTAATAACCTTCTTCATGACCTGGGAAAAAACAACATACAAAAGGGTGAGCTCAAAATGCTCAGTAAGGGTAAACAAAAGAAATATCAATCACATCATATTAATAAGAACATAACATTTTAGAAAATATTACCCTACAAAAGAGATCAAAATTTCATAACATGGGATAAATCATGGCAGTGAAATTTAATCACAATAATCGTAACTTAAAACATGAAGCATTGTGGAATACACACATAATCATAGAGAATCATTTTTTATTAGTCAAGACTCATTTCCAAGACTATCTTAGTGGACAAAGTCCATTTCTGAACCAAGTTCATTCCTCGTTTCAGTGCTGTTTCACTGAACTGGTTTAACCTGCCGTTCCAGCCATGTCTATCTCATGAGATATAAAATCTTTACCCAATGCATTGGAGGGAGATATATGTCCAACCCATCTCATAATGATACCATTCTTATGTGTGCCACAAAATCAAAAAAAATCATACATCATTGCATAACCCATGTATTAAAAATGGGAATCTTAAACATCGTGACATCATAAAACAATTCATATTAGATAAAGGAATTCATAAAGATAATTCCATCACAAAATAATCAAATCAATGTAATAATAGGTATAGAAACAAAATCCTACATTATCTTAGATGGAAAATAATTTTGATAAAACACTCAAAATCCATTCTTGAGGAAAATATCCTTTCTACTTCAAAAACATTTTTCCTTTATTAACATGTCATACAATTTTAAACTAAAAGAAGTTGATTAAAAATAAACTTGAAAACTTGTAAAGGAAGCTTCTTGGAAATAATTTTTTAAAAATCCATTCATGCTGTATAAGTTAAAAAAAACATTTTTCTCGTACTTTTGTCGGAAAAGTCAAAAAGTACCTCGTACGAAAAACGAAAAAAATTCCTTTCATATCTTTTACTAAAAACTCACTGAAGGGTAAAATTGGATTAAAAAAATTGTAGGTGGATGGAAATAACATTAGATATTGAGGAAACATGGATTTGGATGATAAAATACCCCCCAGTAAATTCCAAAATATAAACAATCTCAGATAAAAATGAGATTGTGATATTTTCCTTACCTTAGGTCTGATTTGCTTCGTAAGTGTCCGAAACTCCTGTATAATGATTTAAATAATGTCATTGACTTATTCCAGAATCATACTCATTGTTATGATATCATATATGGTCATATTATTAGCTTATTATTAGTAATATTTCATTGCTACTTGTTATTCGGGTGTTTATTACTTTTTGTTCTTTTGTGTGTTTTGTCGAATAAATTCTTATTATTCTCTTTAGGTTATAGATACATAATTTCCAGAATGGTATTAGTGTAATATATATCATATTCACTCATTCAATTCATTTATATAATCATTATGCAATGAAGATCATGTATAACGAGTCGCATCACATCGTGGAGACGGTATTCCGTACGTACGCACGAGCGATGATATCGTTCCCATGATCGTGGAATTGTATTGGAGTGTATGTATACTATTTCAGAATCGATATCACTTTACAATAATCATATATATTCATTCTTTACACCATTATACCCATCCAAGTAAGGTGGTGGTGGAAAATAGATTACACCACGCCGTGGAGACGGTATTCCGTACGTACGCACGCGCTGTGATTTCATTTTCCGTAGGATGGATAGATGGTGAAATAGGGTTGTTTAATACTTATAAAAACATATCAGTATATTAGTGATACTGATGTTATTAATTCCTAGTGAAAAAACTAAAGAACAAGAAGTGGAAGAAGAAATAAAGTTGAAAGAATCGGTAACAGACATTACCTCTTCTTTGAAGTGCCTCTTTGAGACCTCCTTTTAGGGCACTAAAATTGGTCTTTGAAGACGTCCAGGACCTCTAGGGTGTTTATAGGGAAGTGGAGAGGAGATATTTCCAGGGGTTGGCCGAGCTTGAAGGCCCAAATTGGTGTGAGGAAGAGAGGGAGGAGGTGCCCTTTTATAAGGGAGGAGAGGGGCACCTTTGGAAAAACTAAAACTATTATTTTATTATAAATCCATATTCGGTTTTAAATAGCTCCAAATTAATTTATTTCGAATCTAAGGTGGGGATGGGTCTAAATAATCTCATCCAATATAATTTGGACAAGTTTAGTTTACTATTTTAACCTTATCATTTAGATTTAACTTTAAGTTAGATAATTTTACTTTTACCGTGTCTTTTTGTGTTCTTACACTATAAGGTTAATAAACTTACCATAACAAGCCAAAAGAACCCCAAGTTTTTTATTATTAATATATATAACCTTATCTAATTCATTTATCCAAACCTTAGATTTTTAGGAATAAAATATAAATTAATAATATAATATTTAAAAAAAAAACTATTTAATGCCAATTTTGATACTATTTGGTAATTGATTTTTGTAAAAATCATAACAGAATGATTAGTTATAAAAAAGTTAATTAAATCAATACTAACATGTAATATTAATGTAGAAAATTATTTTAATTCATAAAAAGTCTCAAATTACATTTATTTGGGTATTTATAACATCAATTATGTCAATATTTCATTAATAAGATAATTACTGCATCATCATTGTGTCATAAATAAATTAAATTATTTAAAGTATTAAAATTATAAATAAAATATCATTATGTAGGAAATATGTTTATCTTTATAATGAATATTTATAGTCTAATTTAGCTTATGTATAACCCTATATTAAAAATTATTTACTTATTAAACATTGATTTTAACTATTTTAACCCTTCTATAAATAAATTAATAATAAATGTCCTAATCTAATCCATGTAAGCCTAAATGGTCATATATTATTCCTAAGGTTGTTTTCGGTCGAATTATACTTATACAATAGAATTAGGACTTGTGTTAGGGTAATAATAATATCATTTTCACCCTTAGTTACCCTATTTACTTTTAATCGTGGTAAAAAAAAGTAAGAAGTTACTATTCACCAAAAATTATTTTCATCTCATTGAACCACATTTTAGTCCTTGATATTAACCGGGTCTCTCGGATTTTAGAAATTCCACTCATAGTGTAACACCCCGATCTTCCACGACACGCTTCTCATTCAATAATACAGTAGCGTGTGTTGTACGCAAGTTCGAGTTCTAACACACCGCGACTAATCAAAGTAGCCGTTATGGATAGTAATACCCAATTTTTAAAATTATAGAAATTTTATATTTCAAAATGGACTTCATTTTTGGATTCGGAATATCGAAATTAGCCTATGTTGAATTTTTGGTATTTTTCTGAGAACTTCTAATTTTTTATGAATAGTGAAAAATACTTAAAAACAACATTTTTAATAAAAATAATTTATAGTGATAAATTATACTATTTAGTGGTTTTAAAGTATAATTAGAATATATTTTTACCATTTTATCCAATGGTGGTCATTAGAATTAATTTAACATTGAAATTGGGCATGAACAATTGTCAATCTTTTGATATAAATTGTTTCTTAAAAACACGCTATTTGTTATGACAGCGGGAATTAATTATAAAATTAATTAATGAAACTTATATGTTTGGAATTTTTTAAAATATACATTATTTTTGAATTCGGAATATCAATTATAGCTTAGGGTGAAATTTTGGCATTGTTCTGAAAAACTTCAATTTTTGATGAATAGTGAAACCACTAAGTGGTAGTTAAATAACTGATTTTTCGTTTAAATGAAATATTACCACTTCTGTGTTTTGATTTTCAAAAATACGACATACATGGTTGTCATAAAGAAGTAAAATGTGGTTCAATGAGATTAAAATAATTTTTGGTGAATAGTAACTTTTAAGTTCTTAATCGCGATTAGAGGTAATTAGTGTAGTTTAAGGTAAAAATAATGTTTTAATAATATGAGATGAGCTTGACACATGTCCTACCCTCATTGGTTGTGTCATGGACGACCAAGAAAATCCATGGTTCAACTTGGGGACCCCATGGAGCCACTTTATTTGGAAAATGACATAAATACCTTTTATTTAATGTTAAAGTAAAAAAATGACACAAACATGAAATGTTTTACTAAAACAATATTTACATGGGGTTATACAAGTCATATTTTTGACTATAAGTAGTCATTGGAAAGATAAAACGATTTCCTACATCATAGTATTTTTTTATATAATTTTTAGACATTAAATAAATTAAATTATTTATGACATCATTATGATGCAGCGATGACCTCATTATTTAACGATTTTAATAAAATGAAAAGATAATGTACAATCCAAGGCTTACACTTGTCCAAAGATTGTTGGATGTGTATATTTAGAACCCTTATCACCTTATCCACGAATTATATAAGTGTGGGACCTTTAGAATCCGAAAAGCATTGTATAATAATGTAAAATTTCCTTACTTTCCAAGATTGACCCTCCTCTCCTCTTATAAAAGGCCCCCACTTATACCACCTCATTCAAACTTTCAAGCCATTTGGATCGGCCAACCTCTGCCCAAATACTCTCCCAACTTCCCCCTATTACTCCTAGAAGCCTCACTTTGGGCAGAACTCTTCCCAAGGAATCCTTTGACTCAAATCAAAAAGAGTTACCCGATTTTGAGGTAATGTCTTCTCTAATGTTGTTTTGTTTTATTTTTCTTCTCCAACCCCCTAAACTCTTGTTATTCATTTCTTTTGTAACAACAACAGTATAATAAATATACTAGGATTTTGTTATAAGAATGATTCGATCTACACTTACACACACCTACATCTAATGGATAAATAACATACGGTTTTTGTGGATGGCGACTTTCTGCCTCACAAAACGATGATTGTTCAACACTCATATATCAGCTTAAAAGGTGGACATTAAGATGTCAATATATTTATATATGATATATAATATGTTTATGTTTTACTTATTCTTATGTATTTATCATTTATGGCATACTTTATGATTTCCATTATGGGTAAACGCGATAATTTCATTTTAGGAAGTGCGGACTACCGCCCCCTCAAAGTGATTTGAATCGTTAATGCCATATGTGGGATGTATAAAGGATGGATTAAATGGTATTATACACTATATTATACTGGAATTATATTATACATTTATATCATTATGATTTCATTCCATTAAATATGTAATATAAATGAAAGTAGCGTTAATGCGTACGTACGACTTACCGTCTCCATGAACAGTGCATTTCATTTCTTACCCCTAAATGTTACGTAATATTATAAATGAATGTATATACTGTATATATATGATATATATGATATCTAAATCATGAATATAATTATGGATATAATGGATATTTCACCACATGAACAACTTGTAATTATAAGAAGTTTATTTTTGACTCAAGTACCTAAGATCGACAAAATGACCGTTATTAACTTAAATAATTACAGAATGTTCATATCATTGTAATAAGTGATATAAAAAGGATAATGAAATTGAAAATGGTTCTTAATAAGGTATATATTAACTCTAGTTTATTATTCAGGAGGTTAAAGAATGGTTGAGTCAAGTCAGACATGAGGTAAGGGAAATTCTAAACCCAATTTCTGTTCTTTGGGTTAATCTCCTACTTTCAAATTATGTCATGATATTGTTATGTATTATCTTGTATTTTTACTTTATTTATGTGTACTTATAGTTAATACACATAATAGATCTATTTTATTTATAAATGATCTTTGTAAGGGAATTTCTTAACCCAACTTCCATTCTTTGGGTTAATCTCATACTTTCAAATTATGTCATGATATTATTATGTCTTATTTTGTATTCTTTATGTGTACCTATAGTGAATACACATAATAGATCTATTTTATTTTAAAAATGATCTTTTTAAGGATTTCGTCTCAATCTCCTTTCATTGAGGCATATTTGGTTTTATACACAACATTCTTTTATACGGTGTATAAACCCCTTTGACTTTTACGTTTATTCAAAAGTTTTATTTTATAATTATGTGATTTTTAAATGATTTCAAAAAAGATATATTTTTATCAAATATAAGAAAATCCAGTGCAAATGTATACGTATTTAAAACAAGCTTAAAAATGTTTTCAGAAAACCTGACTCTCGAGTTTGGTAGACAGGAAGGGATTGGGCGTGGACCCATCATGGCCTGTAATTAGTCGAGCAGTCTCAGAATTAGTTATTTTGTTTTCAGAAGCTTGCATAATGTTTTCAGAAAAACACTAGAGTATATTTAAGCAATTTTAAACGTAAGTATCTTCTAAAAAAATTGCATCGGTAGGTCTCATGAGACAACTAGACGTGGAATTGGCCGAGGCCCCTTCCCAATTTGATTTATGGTTTTGGCCGAGGCCTTAATCATTTTAGACGTCTTGGCCGAGGCCTTGAAAAGATGTTTCAGAATGTCTGGCATTATACATTCCCTCATTATGAAAGTGGTTATTGATATTTCATGTGATTATTCGACCAGTATAATATCCATGTGAAGAAGTGAATGGAATTATCTCATTTTACTTTTTCCATATTATGTTGAAGTTCAAGTTTAACGGCTTTTGTTTTAGTTATACATTGCCTTAAATGTTTATGATTATTGATGAAAGCTTCCGCTATATTGTTAACCTTACTGAGCATATGAGCTCACCCCTTTCAATGTTTTAATATTTTCCAGGATGTGAAGAAGTATTTTAGGAATGACATGCAGGGATAGTCATAAGAGGATATGAGTGTGGACTATGAAGACTTTGTTATTGTACTTTTTCACCTTATGTTGTAGTGTAACATTTATGAATGTATCTAGTGTTTCCAAGGCTACTAAACTAATCGGTCTTTCGAGACTTGATCTTTTGTGATCATGCCAATGTTACGAAGTAATGCACCGACTCTGGGTAGCTGGGGTCGGGGCGTTACAGTTGGTATCAGAGGAAGTTTAGTACAAACCTTGGAAGCTAGATTTAGACAAACTCTGATTAGAGCACGTAGACCTAAGATGAACTTTGAGGATTAGTATAGAAGAACTTCCTAGAATTTTGGTATTATAGAGATTTTGTGAGTTTTCCGAGAAATACATCCCTGTCTGGATACGAGCAGGTAGAGGTGGCTCTGGCACAGATGTACCTAGGGGTAAAACCCGAAAACACCGCTTTGAGCTAGACTCGAACGGGAACTGGTGCACGAAAACGGGCCTTGCTGCACTCTTGGTTACGACACTCTCGGGGGATATACTTAGGATAATTATCATTTCTTTACAAAACACTATGAAGGGTTATGAGTATATACTTCCTCAAAGAAAACATTTTTATGATTATGGATTACATCCATAAATAGTTCAATTTATGTTAAGTGTTTTACAAGTATGGAATTATGTATTTTGATTCATAAACTAATCTAGTTTATGCCATTGTTTAGAAATGGTGCCTAGTGGAAGGAATGGAAACCGTATCAATGCACGAACTCCGTGTAGGGATTGCACTCCTACTCAAGATAATTATTGTGGATCTGGAGATAAAACTGGTAGTGATCAACTTATTACCATACTGGGACAACTCACTCAGGTTATGAATAATAACCTTACTCGTATGGAGCACCATGATCCGCAACGTGGAAGATCAATGTTAGACCGTTTCATGAGGCAACAACCACCAACATTTAATGGGGGTAAAAATCCATTAGTAGCTGAGCAATGGATAAACACCTTAGAGAAGATATTCCATGCCTTGGGGAGTAGCGAAAGGGAGATGGTTATCATGGCAGTTTACCACCTCACTGGAGATGCCGATCAATGGTGGTCACTAATTCAAAACACAAAGGAAGATGATGAATTAAAAAACATGGAATGGTAGGAGTTCAAAGAGTTGTTCTTAGAAAAATACTTTCCTCGAGACCATCAAGCAGATATGGAAAGACAATTTCTGAGTCTGAGGCAGAAGGAGGATGAGAATGTCGCAAAGTATGAGGCTAACTTTACAAGGTTAGCGAGGCATGCTGCCGATTATATATGTAACCCAAGGAGTAAGATTGATCATTTCTTTGATGGGTTAAAACCATTTCTCCGTCGAGATTTAGTATCACAGTCCTTCTCATCATACGAAGATATTGTCTCGTGTGCTATCAAGACAGAAAAGGAATTCTCTAAGTCTTATGACAACAAATTAAAGCAAGAGAAGAAGAGAACGGTGGACCAAGAGACAAATAAAGGGAAAAAGGGAAAGAAGGATTTTCCATTATGTGATAATTGTGGGAAGAATCACCCTGGTACTTGCCTAAAAGGAATGGGAGTTTGTTATAAATGTGGAGAAAATGGTCACCAGGCTCGTGATTGCAAATGAAAGAAAGAGGCTATGAAAGTTGAATGCTACAATTGTAGAGAAATGGGTCATTATGAAAATGAATGTCCTAAGCATCCGGGAAACTTACCTCAGAAAAGGCCAAGGGATCAAGGACAATCTTATGCTGTTACTACAATTGAAGCGGAATAATTAATGTATTGGTGCTTTTGGACTCATGGATTATATTCTGGTTATTAGAATAATGTGATATATATATAAGGATTGTACTGCAGTACTTGTTGATTTCAGTAAGGTTTTAATATGATGAAGGTAATTATATTTTTAGTATGTGACAATAAGAGAAACTTTACTTTGTTTGGGGAATCTGATAAATTGATTTTGGAATTAAGAGACCTTTTAGAGAAAGTCTGGATAGAGGTATTTTGGATAACTATAAAGGTTGGAGTGGATTAAGTTGATCTTTGGATAGTATTGTTTAAGGTTAAAAAATTTATGAAGATTATTTTTGAATATTATAATACTATAGTTTTAGGAAAAGGACAACTTACAGGGTGGGGCATAACCCGTCGCGTCGGACAAAGCTGCAGGAATCGAACCCACAACCATAGTACGGCAGGCCTTTATTTCCTACCACTAGCCTACAGGAAGTCCCTGGTTATTACAAAATAATTTTACTAATCTAAATGGTATGTGTTAACATTTGGAACCTTATACAATTAGGATAAGTATAATATTTTTGAGTTCTATTATCTTTTTGAGTGAAAGATGAGTTGAAGGTTGAAACTCTAATTGTCAAGCATAAATATATATATACCTATCTCTTATTCAATGAATAAATTAATTATTAAACTTTAGTAAAGGGATATTAAAACAAAAAAATGTGTTATCCTAATACCTTATGTCTTGTTGAACTGATGATATTTTAAATCAACATAGACTGAAGGCTTTGAGGCCCTCAATTTTACACTTGTTTTTGATTGATGACCACAATCACTCCCTACAAATATTTACATTTTTCCTCCAATTATATGTCTCTAATTGCCACCAATGTTATCCTAATCGAGATCATAATTGGGTGGTGACTTTTTCATTTCCCTTTCCCTCTTATTAAGGCTAAATTTTATTAACCTTATTTTCGATGTGGGTTTCCCACAAAGGTATTTTCTATTTTCAACCTTTTATTTTCAAAGAAAAAAATTCAAATTGCGAGGACACAATTTATTGAAGGAGGGGAGAATGTAACACCTCGAGCTTCCACGATACGCTTCTCATTCAATAATACAGTAGCGTGTGTTGTACGCAAGTTCGAGTTCTAACACACCGCGACTAATCAAAGTAGCCGTTATGAATAGTAATACCCACTTTTTAAAATTATAGAAATTTTATATTTCAAAATGGACTTCATTTTTGGATTCCGAATATCAAAATTAGCCTATGTTGAATTTTTGGTATTTTTCTGAGAACTTCTAATTTTTTATGAATCGTGAAAAATACTTAAAAACAACTTTTTTAATAAAAAAAATTTATAGTGATAAATTAAACTATTTAGTGGTTTTAAATTATAATTGTAATATATTTTTACCATTTTATCCAATGGTGGTCATTAGAATTAATTTAACATTGAAATTGGGCATGAACAATTGTCAATCTTTTGATATAAATTGTTTCTTAAAAACACGCTATTTGTTGTGACAGCGGGAATTAATTATAAAATTAATTAATGCAACTTATATGTTTAGAATTTTTTAAAATAGAAATTATTTTTTAATTCGGAATATCAATTATAGCTTAGGGTGAAATTTTGGCATTGTTCTGAAAAACTTCAATTTTTGATGAATAGTGAAACCACTAAGTGGTAGTTAAATAACTGATTTTTCGTTTAAATGAAATATTACCACTTCTGTGTTTTGATTTTCAAAAATCCGACATACATGGTTGTCATCAAGAAGTAAAATGTGGTTCAATGAGATTAAAATAATTTTTGGTGAATAGTAACTTTTATGTTCTTAATCGCGATTAGAGGTAATTAGTGTAGTTTAAAGTAAAAATAATGTTTTAATAATATGAGAAGAGCTTGAAACATGTCCTACCTTCATTGGATGTGTCATGGACGACCAAGACAATCCATGGGTCAACTTGGGGACCCCATGGAGCCACTTTATTTGGAAAATGACATAAATACCTTTTATTTAATGTTAAAGTAAAAAAATGACACAAACATGAAATGTTTTACTAAAACAATATTTACATGGGGTTATACAAGTAATATTTTTTACTATAAGTAGTCATTGGAAAGATAAAACGATTTCATACATCATAGTATTTTTCTTATAATTTTTAGACACTAAATAAATTAAATTATTTATGACATCATTATGATGCAGTGATGACCTCATTATTTAACGATTTTAATAAAATGAAAAGATAATGTAAAATCCAAGACAAACACTTGTCCAAAGACTGTTGGATGGGTATATTTAGAACCCTTATCACCTTATCCACGAATTATATAAGTGTGGGACCTTTAGAATCCGAAAAGCATTGTATAATAATGTAAAATTTCCTTACTTTCCAAGATTGCCCCTCCTCTCGTCTTATAAAAGGCCCCCACTTCTACCACATCATTCACACTTTCAAGCCATTTGGATCGGCCAAAGTCTTCCCAAATACTCTCCCAACTTCCCCCTATTACTCCTAGAAGCCTCACTTTGGGCAGAACTCTTCCCAAGGAAGCCTTTGACTCAAATCAAAAAGAGTTACCCGGTTTTGAGGTAATGTCTTCTCTAATGTTGTTTTGTTTTATTTTTCTTCTCCAACCCCCTAAACTATTGTTATTCATTTATTTTGTAACAACACCAGTATCCTCAATATACTAGGATGTTGTTATAATAATGATTCGATCTACACTTACACACACCTACATCTAATGGTTAAAGAACATAAAGTTTCTGTGGATGGAGACTTTCTGCCTCACGAAACGATGATTGTTCAACACTCATATAACACCTTCAAAGGTGGCCATTAAGATGTCACTATATTTATATATGATATATAATATGTTTATGTTTTACTTATGCTTCTGTATTTCTCATTTATGGCATACTTTATGATTTCCATTATGGGTAAACGCGATAATTTCATTTTAGGAAGTGCGGACTACCGCCCCCTCAAAGTGATTTGAATCGTTAATGCCATATGTGGGATGTATAAAGGATGGAGTAAATGGTATTATACACTATATTATACTGGAATTATATTATACATCTATATCATTATGATTTCATTCCATTAAATACGAAATAGAAATGAAAGTAGCGTTCATGCGTACGTACGGCTTACCGTCTCCATGAACGGTACATTTCATTTCTTACCCCCTAAATGTTACGTAATATTATAAATGAATGTATATACTGTATATATATGATATATATGATATATATGATATCTACATAATGAATATAATTATGGATATAATGGATATTTCACCACATGAACAACTTGTAATTATAAGAAGTTTATTTTTGACTCAAGTACCTAAGATCGACAAAACGACCGTTATTAACTTAAATAATTACAGAATGTTCATATCATTGTAATAAGTGATATAAAAAAGATAATGAAATTGAAAATGGTTCTTAATAAGGTATATATTAACTCTAGTTTATTATTCAAGAGGTTAAAGAACGGTTGAGTCAAGTCAGACACGAGGTAAGGGAAATTCTAAACCCAATTTCTGTTCTTTGGGTTAATCTCATACTTTCAAATTATGTCATGATATTGTTATGTATTATCTTGTATTTTTACTTTCTTTATGTTTAATTATAGTTAATACACATAACAGATCTATTTTATTTATAAATGATCTTTGTAAGGGAATTTCTTAACCCAACTTCCATTCTTTGGGTTAATCTCCTACTTTCAAATTATGTCATGATATTATTAAGTCTTATTTTGTATTCTTTATGTGTACCTATAGTTAATACACATAATAGATCTATTTTATTTTAAAAATGATATTTTTAAGGATTTCGTCTCAATCTCCTTTCATTGAGGCATATTTGGTTTTATACACAACATTCTTTTATACGGTGTATAAACCCCTTTGACTTTTACGTTTATTCAAAAGGTTTTATTTTATAATTATGTGATTTTTAAATGATTTCAAAAAAGATATATTTCTCTCAAATATATGAAAATCCAGTGCAAATGTATACGTATTTAACACAAGCTTAAAAATGTTTTCAGAAAACCTGACTCTCGAGTGTGGTAGACAGGAAGGGATTAGGCGTGGACCCATCATGGCCTGTAATTAGTCGAGCAGTCTCAGAATTAGTTATTTTGTTTTCAGAAGCATGCATAATGTTTTCAGAAAAACACTGGAGTATATTTAAGCAATTTTAAACGTAAGTATCTTCTAAAAAAATTGCATCGGTAGGTATCATGAGACAACTAGACGTGGAATTGGCCGAGGCCCTTTCCCAATTTGATTTATGGTTTTGGCCGAGGCCTTAATCATTTTAGACGTCTTGGCCGAGGCCTTGACAAAATGTTTCAGAATGTCTGGCATTATACATTCCGTCATTATGAAAGTGGTTATTGATATTGCATGTGATTATTCGACCAGTAGAATATCCATGTGATGAAGTGAATGGCATTATCTCATTTTACTTTTTCCATACTATGTTGAAGTTCAAGTTTAAAGGCTTTTGTTTTAGTTATACATTGCCTTAAATGTTTATGTTTATTGATGAAAGCTTCCGCTATATTGTTAACCTTACTGAGCATCTGAGCTCACCCCTTTCAATGTTTTAATATTTTCCAGGATGTGAAGAAGTATTTTAGGAATGACATGTAGGTATAGTCAGAAGAGGATATGAGTGTGTGTAGAGACCCGTATCTTGACGTACATGGACATTACATTACATTTGCGGAATACTTAGTACATAACAAAAACACACACACAAGGATCTTAATAGTTTAGTGTCTTTGGAAACTCAGAACGTAATCTTCTAATCGTGGGGAAAGATCTTCAATATCTCCCATAAAGATCTTCCCTTTCTTTACCTAAAAACCTTTCTTTATATCCTGGGGAAAAGAAAACATAAAAGGGTGAGCTCAAATGCTCAGTAAGGGTAAACAAAAGAAATATCAATCACATCATATACATAAGAACATAGCTTTTGAAAATCTTAACCTGCAAAAGAGATCATAATTTCATAACATGGGTTAAATCATAGAAGTGAAAATGAGATCCCCATAATCATAACATGAAACTTGAAACTTTGTGGCATGCACACATAATCATGGAAAATCATTTCTTGTTAGTCATGACTCATTGCCAAGACTATCTTAGTGGACAAAGTCCCTTTCTGAACCGAGTTCACTCCTCGTTTCAGTCCTGTATCACTGAACCGAAATAACCTTCCGTTCCAGCCATGTCTATCTCATGAGATATAAAATCATTACCCAATGCATTGGAGGGAGATATAGGTCCCACCCATCTTATAATGAATCCTTTCTTATGTGTTCCACATAATCATAAAACATACATCATCGCATAACACATGTAACAAAAATGGGATTCTTGAAACATCATGACATCATAAATCAATTCATATAAGATAAATGAATTCATAAACATAATTCCATCACAACATAGTCAAATCAATGTAAAAATATGGATAGAAACAGAACCCTTTATTATCTTAGATGGAAATTAATTTTGATAAAACACTTGAATTTAATTCTTGAGGAAAATATCCTTTCTTCTTCAAAATCAATTTCTTTTCACAAAACATCATGCAATTTTAAAAGAAAGAGATTTTATTGAAAATAGTCATGAAATCTTTTAGAGGAAGCTTCATGAAAATAAGGCTTTATAAAACAGTATAAATCCATTCGTGCTGTATAAGTTAAAAAAAACATTCTTCGTACTTTTGTCGGAAAAGTCAAAAAGTACCTCGTACGAAAAACGACAAAAGATTCCTTTCATACGTATTACTAAAAACTCACCGAAGGGTAAAAATGGATTTAAACAATTTTAGGTGGATGGAAATAATATTACATATTGAGTAAACATGGATGTGGATGATAAAATACACCCCAGTAAATACTTACGAATAAACAATCTCGGATAAAAATGAGATTGTGATATTTCCCTTACCTTAGGTCCGACTTGCTTTGTAAGTGTCCAAACCTCCTCTTCTTTGAAGCGCCTTTTGGAGACCTCCTCTTAGGGAACTAAAATTGGTCTTTGAGGAAGACCAGAACCTCTAGGATGTTGCTAGGGAAGTGGAGAAGAGATTTTGGCAGGGGTTGGCCGAGCTTGAGTGCTCAAATTGGTGTGAGGAGGAGGGGGAGGAGGTGTCCTTTTATAAGGGAGGAGAAGGGCACCTTAGGAATATCTCAAAATATTATTTTATATTAAAGTCAAAATCGGTTTATAATGGTTCCAAAGGGTCTTATTTCGAAGCTAAAGTGGGGATGGGTCGAAATCCTATCAACCAATAGGATTTAGACAAGTTTAGGGTATTATTTTAACCTTATCAATTAGATTTAACTCTAAGTTAATTAATTTAACTTTTACCGTGTCTTTTTGTTTTCTTTCACTATATGGTTAATACACTTACTATAACATGCCAAACGAACCCCAATTTGTTTATTATTAATATATATATCCTTATCTAAGTCATTTGGCCGAACCTTAGATTTTTAGGAATACAATAACAATTAATAATATAATATTTAATTTAAAAACGATTTTGTGTCAATTTTGACACTATTTGATATATGATTTTTGTGAAAGTCATAACATAATTATATGTTCGAACCAAGTTTATTAAATCAACATTAATATATCATAGTAACCTAGAAAATTAGTGGAATTCATAAAAAGTCTCAAATTACATTCATTTGAGCATTTATAACATCAATTATGTTAATATTTCCTTAAAAGGGTAATTACTGCATCATCGTTGTGTCATAAATAAATTAATTTATTTAAAGTATAAAAATTATAAATAAAATATCATTATGTAGGAAATCGTTTTAGCTTTCTAATGAATATTTATAGTCGAATTTATCTTATGTATAACCCCATATTAAAAATGATTTACTTATTAAACTTTGATTTTAACTATTTTAACCCTTCTTTAAATAAATTAATAATAAATGTCCTAATCTAATCCAAGTGGGCCTAAATGGTCATATTTTATTCCTAAGTTTGTTTTTGGTCGAAATACACTTGTCCAATAGGATTAGGACATGTGTTAGGGTAATATTAATATCATATTTACCCTTAGTTACCCTATTTACTATTAACCGCGGTAAAAAAAAGTAAAAAGTTACTATTCGCCAAAAATTATTTGCATCTCATTGAACCACATTTTACTTACTGACATCAACCGTATCTCTCGGATTTTTGAAATTCCATTCACAGAAGCGGTAAAATTAAGTTTTATGAAAAATTCAGTTTTTTAACTACCACTTAGTAGTTTCACTATTCATCAAAAATTGATGTTTTTCAGAACAGTGCCAAAATTTCATCCCAAGCTATATTTCATATTCCAAATTCAAAAATGAAGTTTATTTTACCAAATTCATATCATAGAATTTGCATTAATTAATTTTATAATTAAATCCCGCTGTTAAAACAAATAGCGTGTTTTTAAGAAACAATATCTATCAAAAGATTGACACTTGATTATGTCTGGTTTAAATGTGAAATTACATCCAATGACCAACATTGTATTAAATTGTAAAAATATATTCTAAATATACTTTAAAACCACTCAAATTAATAATTTATCACTATTAATTATTTCGATTAAAAAAGTTGTTTTTAATTATAATTTAGTAATTTTCACTATTCATCAGAATATGAAAGTTATCCGAAAAGTACCAAAATTTCACCTTAGGCTAAATTCGATACTCCGAATCCAAAAATGAAGTTCATTTTGAAAAATAAGATTTACAGAGTTTTAAAAAGTGGTTATTACTATTCATAACGGCTAGTTTTAATAATATTTTAATAGCATATCGTTGTTTAGTGAAACTCGGTATTGCGTATTACACACGCTATCGAGGAAGGTCGTGATTGCGTGTAATGCAAGGCAAGTCAAGGATGTGTGTTGTGCAAGCTTCTTTTGGTGTAGCGTACAACACAAGACTTTAATAAAATTAAAAAGAATATTTTTTTATAAAATCTTGGGCTGTTACATTCTACCCCCCTTAAAATGAATTTCACCCTCGAAATTCGTCGGGGTTATAAATGGTTTACTATTCGAAAGTTTCTTTAATAGAAACCCACATCGTAAAAAGGAATATCATAACCAATCTTTAAAAAGAAAAGTATGAAACGTAACGGTTACCCAAATAAACTAATCAATGGGTTTCCACATAGGTGAAAATATGGATATGGAAGAGAAATCTAACCATCATGTTCTGATGGAGAGTGGTAGAGAATATGGATATGGAAAAGCCAGTAATCACAAATCCATAGATTTGTGATGATATAAGGTACCATCTGATTCATCAGGTATAAGATCACTAGGAAAACATTTTTGGTTTTCAAGATCATTTCCCTAAAGTTGAAAATTTGAATTAGAATAAATACTTACTTTATTTGGGTACAATCTCACTGTTGTTCGTGCCTTGAACAATTTCCACTTCATCTCTTAAATAAATGAAGTTGAATTTGTTATTCATGAAGTGTTAACAGATCATGTGATAGAATGACGGGTCATTCCATCTGTCTCAAAAAAAGGTTAGCAAAAATTATATGCATAAGTCGATCTATAGTGAGATTAATCATATATGGTTCCTAAAATGGACTTATACTTCATATATCATACTGCTTAATATAATAAAACTAGTTTCTACTAAACAGGGACTTCCTGTAGGCCAGTGGTAGGCGATAAAGGCCAGTCGCACTTCAGTTGTGGGTTCGATTCCCACAGCCTTGTCCGAAGCGATGGGCTGTCGCCCGTCCTGCAGGTTGTCCTTTTTCCAAAACTATATAACATCCCATCAATAATATCGAAAAAACAAATAATACTAACTTATGTCCAACATAATCTATTCCAATAATACTGCAGTCGACTCTCATAATATAGTGGAAATGATTACCAGAGATTTAACACCATCATCGATCCACATATATCATAAGATATGTTTTGTTGGTCACATTCTAAACATTCAAAGTCCTTAATCGTGTATTCTCTTGAATACCTTAGTGAAAACATGAATGCAGTTAAAAGTTAACACCTTCCACATACTAAAATCCTCAAAATTCTATATACTCAAACCATGATATCACTTAGTCCTTATATCAATCATGAGCTCATGAATACTGTTAAACATTTCATTTTCTTGTTTTCCCTTCATTATGCGCATAATATCTCAATCACTTTGAATACCACATTAGACCAATACATAAATATTCCAATATTCCAAGATACAACATTATTTTGGAATCCCATTACATAAACACTTAATCATTCCACCACATCGTTGTCATATTCAACATTGCCAATAGTGATCGCATGTGACTTCCCTTTGTCCTTTGCCTTAAGCGGTTGCTCATGTCGATCATCACTAACCCTTGGATTAGGGCATTTATTAGCATAATGCCCCATTTCCTTGCACTTGAAGCATTGAAGTGTTGGTTGTACGTTCTCTGCAGTGTTTGCTTTATTCACTTCATTAGAATCCCATTTTCCATTACTTCGACACTCAGCAGCTCGATGACCTTCTTTTCCACACTTAAAACATTTTCTAGTCCCTTTAAGACAATCTCCACCATGCTTCTTTCCACACTTTTGTGCATAAGGAAACATTCATCTTCTTTTCACCATTATTCTGAGATTTCTCCTTGAACTCCATCTTTCGTTTCTTGTAAAAACCATGAGATGGATATGTAACACCAACTTCCATTTCTACCTTGATAGCACAACACACAATTTCTTCATAGCTACTGAAGTCTCTTATAGCTAATGCCCTTCGAAGACTTGGTTTTAAGCCACTGAAAAATCGATCAACTTTACTTTCAGGTTGGATGATAATGCCAGATGCATACCTTACAAGTCTTGTAAAACTCGCTTCATAGGTACCAACAGATTCATCATCCCTTTGCTTCAGTTCAAGAAACTCTTTCTCCATATTTGTTCGGAGAATACGAGGGAAGTACTTATTGAAAAATAAGTTCTTGAACTCGTCCCATTCCATAGACTCAATTTCATCCCTTTGCCTCGTATTCTTAATAAGATTCCACCATTGATCAGCATCTCCTTCCAAACGATACACTGCTAGGATGACTTTATCATGTTCAGAAAATTGAAGAACTGAAAATATCTTTTCAGTAGTACTAATCCATTGTTCAGCAACTAATGGATCAGTAGACCCACTGAAAGAAGGTGGACGCTGCCTCATGAAGGATTCAACAGAATGTTGCTCCTTCCTTTGCTCGTTTGGAAGTCCTGCATGATTCATAGCTTGAGAAAGTTGTGTGAGCATGGCTACAAGATTTTGCATTCCGGCTCCCATATCGTTTGGTTGCTCAGGGGGACAATCATTGCATTGCCCATCACATTCCGCATTGACACGGTTCCTTCGGGTTCCAGCCATCGTCTAAAACCCCAAAAGAATAGTATGAGAGGCAAAAATCATGCTAGGGAAAACAACATAATAAAGGGGTAGTACCCTCAATATCTAACATCTTAGGTTAAATTTGAAGATCGTTAGCGCAATTCTAGGACTATAACCTATACGTATACTTAACCTTAGAGACATCCCTAGACATACCTTAGAAATATCTCTAGGGATCTCACTAACGTTTTCGCATCCTAGTTTCCAAAGGTTGACTAAACCTTTCCTCTGATACCAACTGTAGAGACCCGTATCTTGACGTACATGGACATTACATTACATTTGCGGAATACTTAGTACATAACAAAAACACACACACAAGGATCGTAATATTTTAGTGTCTTTGGAAACTCAGAACGTAATCTTCTAATCGTGGGGAAAGATCTTCAATATCTCCCATAAAGATCTTCCCTTTTTTTTACCTAAAAACCTTTCTTTATATCCTGGGGAAAAGAAAACATAAAATGGTGAGCTCAAATGCTCAGTAAGGGTAAACAAAAGAAATATCAATCACATCATATACATAAGAACATAGCTTTTGAAAATCTTAACCTGCAAAAGAGATCATAATTTCATAACATGGGGTAAATCATAGAAGTGAAAATGAGATCCCCATAATCATAACATGAAACTTGAAACTTTGTGGCATGCACACATAATCATGGAAAATCATTTCTTGTTAGTCATGACTCATTGCCAAGACTATCTTAGTGGACAAAGTCCCTTTCTGAACCGAGTTCACTCCTCGTTTCAGTCCTGTATCACTGAACCGAAATAACCTTCCGTTCCAGCCATGTCTATCTCATGAGATATAAAATCATTACCCAATGCATTGGAGGGGGATATAGGTCCCACCCATCTTATAATGAATCCTTTCTTATGTGTGCCACATAATCATAAAACATACATCATCGCATAACACATGTAACAAAAATGGGATTCTTGAAACATCATGACATCATAAATCAATTCATATAAGATAAAGGAATTCATAAACATAATTCCATCACAACATAGTCAAATCAATGTAAAAATACGGATAGAAACAGAACCCTTTATTATCTTAGATGGAAAATAATTTTGATAAAACACTTGAATTTAATTCTTGAGGAAAATATCCTTTCTTCTTCAAAATCAATTTCTTTTCACAAAACATCATGCAATTTTAAAAGAAAGAGATTTTATTGAAAATAGTAATGAAATCTTTTAGAGGAAGCTTCATGAAAATAAGGCTTTATAAAACAGTAGAAATCCGTTCGTTCTGTATAAGTTAAAAAAAACATTCTTCGTACTTTTGTCGGAAAAGTCAAAAAGTACCTCGTACGAAAAACGACAAAAGATTCCTTTCATACGTATTACTAAAAACTCACCGAAGGGTAAAAATGGATTTAAACAATTTTAGGTGGATGGAAATAATATTACATATTGAGTAAACATGGATGTGGATGATAAAATACACCCCAGTAAATACTTACGAATAAACAATCTCGGATAAAAATGAGATTGTGATATTTCCCTTACCTTAGGTCCGACTTGCTTTGTAAGTGTCCAAACCTCCTCTTCTTTGAAGCGCCTTTTGGAGACCTCCTCTTAGGGAACTAAAATTGGTCTTTGAGGAAGACCAGAACCTCTAGGATGTTTCTAGGGAAGTGGAGCAGAGATTTTGGCAGGGGTTGGCCGAGCTTGAGTGCTCAAATTGGTGTGAGGAGGAGGGGGAGGAGGTGTCCTTTTATAAGGGAGGAGAGGGGCACCTTAGGAATATCTCAAAATATTATTTTATATGAAAGTCAAAATCGGTTTATAATGGTTCCAAAGGGTCTTATTTCTAAGCTAAAGTGGGGATGGGTCGAAATACTATCAACCAATAGGATTTAGACAAGTTTAGGGTATTATTTTAACCTTATCAATTAGATTTAACTCTAAGTTAATTAATTTAACTTTTACCGTGTCTTTTTGTTTTCTTTCACTATATGGTTAATACACTTACTATAACATGCCAAACGAACCCCAATTTGTTTATTATTAATATATATATCCTTATCTAAGTCATTTGGCCGAACCTTAGATTTTTAGGAATACAATAACAATTAATAATAAAATATTTAATTTAAAACTATTTTGTGTCAATTTTGACACTATTTGATATATGTTTTTTGTGAAAGTCATAACAGAATTATATGTTCGAACCAAGTTGATTAAATCAACATTAATATATCATAGTAACCTAGAAAATTAGTGGAATTCATAAAAAGTCTCAAATTACATTCATTTGAGCATTTATAACATCAATTATGTTAATATTTCCTTAAAAGTGTAATTACTGCATCATCATTGTGTCATAAATAAATTAATTTATTTAAAGTATAAAAATTATAAATAAAATATCATTATGTAGGAAATCTTTTTAGATTTCTAATGAATATTTATAGTCGAATTTATCTTATGTATAACCCCATATTAAAAATGATTTACTTATTAAACTTTGATTTTAACTATTTTAACCCTTCTTTAAATAAATTAATAATAAATGTCCTAATCTAATCCAAGTGGGCCTAAATGGTCATATTTTATTCCTAAGTTTGTTTTTGGTCGAAATAAACTTGTCCAATAGGATTAGGACATGTTTTAGGGTAATATTAATATCATATTTACCCTTAGTTACCCTATTTACTATTAACCGCGGTAAAAAAAAGTAAAAAGTTACTATTCACCAAAAATTATTTTCATCTCATTGAACCACATTTTACTTACTGACATCAACCGTATCTCTCGGATTTTTGAAATTCCATTCACAGAAGCGGTAAAATTAAGTTTTATGAAAAATTCAGTTTTTTAACTACCACTTAGTAGTTTCACTATTCATCAAAAATTGATGTTTTTCAGAACAGTGCCAAAATTTCATCCCAAGCTATATTTCATATTCCGAATTCAAAAATGAAGTCTATTTTACCAAATTCATATCATAGAATTTGCATTAATTAATTTTATAATTAAATCCCGCTGTTAAAAAAATAGCGTGTTTTTAAGAAACAATATCTATCAAAAGATTGACACTTGATTATGTCTGGTTTAAATGTGAAATTACATCCAATGACCAACATTGTATTAAATTGTAAAAATATATTCTAAATATACTTTAAAACCACTCAAATTAATAATTTATCACTATTAATTATTTCGATTAAAAAAGTTGTTTTTAATTATAATTTTGTAATTTTCACTATTCATCAGAATATGAAAGTTATCCGAAAAGTACCAAAATTTCACCTTAGGCTAAATTCGATACTCCGAATCCAAAAATGAAGTTCATTTTGAAAAATAAGATTTACAGAGTTTTAAAAAGTGGTTATTACTATTCATAACGGGTAGTTTTAATAATATTTTAATAGCATATCGTTGTTTAGTGAAACTCGGTATTGCGTATTACACACGCTATCGAGGAAGGTCGTGATTGCGTGTAATGCAAGGCAAGTCAAGGATGCGTGTTGTGCAAGCTCCTTTTGGTGTAGCGTATAACACAAGACTTTAATAAAATTAAAAAGAATATTTTTTTATAAAATCTTGGGCTGTTACATTCTACCCCCCTTAAAATGAATTTCGCCCTCGAAATTCGTCAGGGTTATAAATGGTTTACTATTCGAAAGTTTCTTTAATAGAAACCCACATCGTAAAAAGGAATATCAAAACCAATCTTTAAAAAGAAAAGTATGAAACGTAACGGTTACCCAAATAAACTAATCATTGGGTTTTCACATAGGTGAAAATATGGATATGGAAGAGAAATCTAACCATCATGTTCTGATGGAGAGTGGTAGAGAATATGGATATGGAAAAGCCAGTAATCACAAATCCATAGATTTGTGATGATATAAGGTACCATCTGATTCATCAGGTATAAGATCACTACGACAACATTTTTGGTTTTCAAGATCATTTCCCTAAAGTTGAAAATTTGAATTAGAATAAATACTTACTTTATTTGGGTACAATCTCACTGTTGTTCGTGCCTTGAACAATTTCCACTTCATCTCTTAAATAAATGAAGTTGAATTTGTTATTCATGAAGTGTTAGCAGATCATGTGATAGAATGACGGGTCATTCCATCTGTCTCAAACAAAATGTTAGCAAAAATTATATGCATAAGTCGATCTATAGTGAGATTAATCATATATGGTTCCTAAAATGGACTTATACTTCATATATCATACTGCTTAATATAATAAAACTAGTTTCTACTAAACAGGGACTTCCTGTAGGCCAGTGGTAGGCGATAAAGGCCAGTCGCACTTCGGTTGTGGGTTCGATTCCCACAGCCTTGTCCGAAGCGATGGGCTGTCGCCCGTCCTGCAGGTTGTCCTTTTTCCAAAACTATATAACATCCCATCAATAATATCGAAAAAACAAACAATACTAACTTATGTCCAACATAATCCATTCCAATAATACTGCAGTCGACTCTCATAATATAGTGAAAATGATTACCAGAGATTTAACACCATCATCGATCCACATATATCATAAGATATGTTTTGTTGGTCACATTCCAAACATTCAAAGTCCTTAATCGTGTATTCTCTTGAATACCTTAGTGAAAACATGAATGCAGTTAAAAGTTAACACCTTCCACATACTAAAATCCTCAAAATTCTATATACTCAAACCATGATATCACTTAGTCCTTATATCAATCATGAGCTCATGAATACTGTTAAACATTTCATTTTCTCGTTTTCCCTTCATTATGCGCATAATATCTCAATCACTTTGAATACCACATTAGACCAATACATAAATATTCCAATATTCCAAGATACAACATTATTTTGGAATCCCATTACATAAACACTTAATCATTCCACCACATCGTTGTCATATTCAACATTGCCAATAGTGATCGCATGTGACTTCCCTTTGTCCTTTGCCTTAAGCGGTTGCTCATGTCGATCATCACTAACCCTTGGATTAGGGCATTTATTAGCATAATGCCCCATTTCCTTGCACTTGAAGCATTGAAGTGTTGGTTGTACGTTCTCTGCAGTGTTTTCTTTATTCACTTCATTAGAATCCCATTTTCCATTACTTCGACACTCAGCTGCTCGATGACCTTCTTTTCCACACTTAAAACATTTTCTAGTCCCTTTAAGACAATCTCCACCATGATTCTTTCCACACTTTGTGTATAAGGAAACATTCATCTTCTTTTCACCATTATTCTGAGATTTCTCCTTGAACTCCATCTTTCGTTTCTTGTCAAAACCATGAGATGGATATGTAACACCAACTTCCATTTCTACCTTGATAGCACAACGCACAATTTCTTCATAGCTACTGAAGTCTCTTATAGCTAATGCCCTTCGAAGACTTGGTTTTAAGCCACTGAAAAATCGATCAACTTTACTTTCAGGTTGGATGATAATGCCAGATGCATACCTTGCAAGTCTTGTAAAATTCGCTTCATAGGTACCAACAGATTCATCATCCCTTTGCTTCAGTTCAAGAAACTCTTTCTCCATCTTTGTTCGGAGAATACGAGGGAAGTACTTATTGAAAAATAAGTTATTGAACTCGTCCCATTCCATAGACTCAATTTCATCCCTTTGCCTCGTATTCTTAATAAGATTCCACCATTGATCAGCATCTCCTTCCAAACGATACACTGCTAGGATGACTTTATCATGTTCAGAACATTGAAGAACTGAAAATATCTTTTCAGTAGTACTAATCCATTGTTCAGCAACTAATGGATCAGTAGACCCACTGAAAGAAGGTGGACGCTGCCTCATGAAGGATTCAACAGAATGTTGCTCCTTCCTTTGCTCGTTTGGAAGTCCTGCATGATTCATAGCTTGAGAAAGTTGTGTGAGCATGGCTACAAGATTTTGCATTCCGGCTCCCATATCGTTTGGTTGCTCAGGGGGACAATCATTGCATTGCCCATCACATTCCGCATTGACACGGTTCCTTCGGGTTCCAGCCATCGTCTAAAACCCCAAAAGAATAGTATGAGAGGCAAAAATCATGCTAGGGAAAACAACATAATAAAGGGGTAGTACCCTCAATATCTAACATCTTAGGTTAAATTCGAAGATCGTTAGCGCAATTCTAGGACTATAACCTATACGTATACTTAACCTTAGAGACATCCCTAGACATACCTTAGAAATATCTCTAGGGATCTCACTAACGTTTTCGCATCCTAGTTTCCAAAGGTTGACTAAACCTTTCCTCTGATACCAACTGTAGAGACCCGTATCTTGACGTACATGGACATTACATTACATTTGCGGAATACTTAGTACATAACAAAAACACACACACAAGGATCGTAATAGTTTAGTGTCTTTGGAAACTCAGAACGTAATCTTCTAATCGTGGGGAAAGATCTTCAATATCTCCCATAAAGATCTTCCTTTTTTTTTACCTAAAAACCTTTCTTTATATCCTGGGGAAAAGAAAACATAAAAGGGTGAGCTCAAATGCTCAGTAAGGGTAAACAAAAGAAATATCAATCACATCATATACATAAGAACATAGCTTTTGAAAATCTTAACCTGCAAAAGAGATCATAATTTCATAACATGGGGTAAATCATAGAAGTGAAAATGAGATCCCCATAATCATAACATGAAACTTGAAACTTTGTGGCATGCACACATAATCATGTAAAATCATTTCTTGTTAGTCATGACTCATTGCCAAGACTATCTTAGTGGACAAAGTCCCTTTCTGAATCGAGTTCACTCCTCGTTTCAGTCCGGTATCACTGAACCGAAATAACCTTCCGTTCCAGCCATGTCTATCTCATGAGATATAAAATCATTACCCAATGCATTGGAGGGAGATATAGGTCCCACCCATCTTATAATGAATCCTTTCTTATGTGTGACACATAATCATAAAACATACATCATCGCATAACACATGTAACAAAAATGGGATTCTTGAAACATCATGACATCATAAATCAATTCATATAAGATAAAGGAATTCATAAACATAATTCCATCACAACATAGTCAAATCAATGTAAAAATATGGATAGAAACAGAACCCTTTATTATCTTAGATGGAAATTAATTTTGATAAAACACTTGAATTTAATTCTTGAGGAAAATATCCTTTCTTCTTCAAAATCAATTTCTTTTCACAAAACATCATGCAATTTTAAAAGAAAGAGATTTTATTGAAAATAGTCATGAAATATTTTAGAGGAAGCTTCATGAAAATAAGGCTTTATAAAACAGTAGAAATCCGTTCATGCCGTATAAGTTAAAAAAAACATTCTTCGTACTTTTGTCGGAAAAGTCAAAAAGTACCTCGTACGAAAAACGACAAAAGATTCCTTTCATACGTATTACTAAAAACTCACCGAAGGGTAAAAATGGATTTAAACAATTTTAGGTGGATGGAAATAATATTACATATTGAGTAAACATGGATGTGGATGATAAAATACACCCCAGTAAATACTTACGAATAAACAATCTCGGATAAAAATGAGATTGTGATATTTCCCTTACCTTAGGTCCGACTTGCTTTGTAAGTGTCCAAACCTCCTCTTCTTTGAAGCGCCTTTTGGAGACCTCCTCTTAGGGAACTAAAATTGGTCTTTGAGGAAGACCAGAACCTCTAGGATGTTGCTAGGGAAGTGGGGAAGAGATTTTGGTAGGGGTTGGCCGAGCTTGAGTGCTCAAATTGGTGTGAGGAGGAGGGGGAGGAGGTGTCCTTTTATAAGGGAAGAGAGGGGCACCTTAGGAATATCTCAAAATATTATTTTATATTAAAGTAAAAATCGGTTTATAATGGTTCCAAAGGGTCTTATTTCGAAGCTAAAGTGGGGATGGGTCGAAATCCTATCAACCAATAGGATTTAGACAAGTTTAGGGTATTATTTTAACCTTATCAATTAGATTTAACTCTAAGTTAATTAATTTAACTTTTACCGTGTCTTTTTGTTTTCTTTCACTATATGGTTAATACACTTACTATAACATGCCAAACGAACCCCAATTTGTTTATTATTAATATATATATCCTTATCTAAGTCATTTTTCCGAACCTTAGATTTTTAGGAATACAATAACAATTAATTATATAATATTTAATTTAAAAACTATTTTGTGTCAATTTTGACACTATTTGATATATGATTTTTGTGAAAGTCATAACAGAATTATATGTTCGAAAAAAGTTGATTAAATCAACATTAATATATCATAGTAACCTAGAAAATTAGTGGAATTCATAAAAGGTCTCAAATTACATTCATTTGAGCATTTATAACATCAATTATGTTAATATTTCCTTAAAAGGGTAATTACTGCATCATCGTTGTGTCATAAATAAATTAATTTATTTAAAGTATAAAAATTATAAATAAAATATCATTATGTAGGAAATATTTTTAGCTTTCTAATGAATTTTTATAGTCGAATTTATCTCATGTATAACCCCATATTAAAAATGATTTACTTATTAAACTTTGATTTTAACTATTTTAACCCTTCTTTAAATAAATTAATAATAAATGCCCTAATCTAATCCAAGTGGGCCTAAATGGTCATATTTTATTCCTAAGTTTGTTTTTGGTCGAAATACACTTGTCCAATAGGATTAGGACATGTGTTAGGGTAATATTAATATCATATTTACCCTTAGTTACCCTATTTACTATTAACCGCGGTAAAAAAAAGTAAAAAGTTACTATTCACCAAAAAATATTTTCATCTCATTGAACCACATTTTACTTACTGACATCAACCGTATCTCTCGGATTTTTGAAATTCCATTCACAGAAGCGGTAAAATTAAGTTTTATGAAAAATTCAGTTTTTTAACTACCACTTAGTAGTTTCACTATTCATCAAAAATTGATGTTTTTCAGAACAGTGCCAAAATTTCATCCCAAGCTATATTTCATATTCCGAATTCAAAAATGAAGTCTATTTTACCAAATTCATATCATAGAATTTGCATTAATTAATTTTATAATTAAATCCCACTGTTAAAACAAATAGCGTGTTTTTAAGAAACAATATCTATCAAAAGATTGACACTTGATTATGTCTGGTTTAAATGTGAAATTACATCCAATGACAAACATTGTATTAAATTGTAAAAATATATTATAAATATACTTTAAAACCACTCAAATTAATAATTTATCACTATTAATTATTTCAATTAAAAAAGTTGTTTTTAATTATAATTTAGTAATTTTCACTATTCATCAGAATATGAAAGTTATCCGAAAAGTACCAAAATTTCACCTTAGGCTAAATTCGATACTCCGAATCCAAAAATGAAGTTCATTTTGAAAAATAAGATTTACAGAGTTTTAAAAAGTGGTTATTACTATTCATAACGGCTAGTTTTAATAATATTTTAATATCATATCGTTGTTTAGTGAAACTCGGTATTGCATATTACACACGCTATCGAGGAAGGTCGTGATTGCGTGTAATGCAAGGCAAGTCAAGGATGCGTGTTGTGAAAGCTCCTTTTGGTGTAGCGTACAACACAAGACTTTAATTAAATTAAAAAGAATATTTTTTTATAAAATCTTGGGCTGTTACAGTGTGGACTATGAAGACTTTGTTATTGTAGTTTTTCACCTTATGTTGTAATGTAACATTTATGAATGTATCTAGTGTTTCAAAGGCTACTAAACTAATCGGTCTTTAAATACTTGATCTTTTGTGATCATGCCAATGTTACGAAGTAATGCACCGACTCTAGGTAGCTGGGGTCGGGGCGTTACACATAGAAGCGGTAAAATTAAGTTTTATGTAAATTTGCAAATTCTCCTAAGAGGTGGGTAAAAGACGATTAAAAGTTCAATAAATTTTTTATATATCTAAAATTATTATAAAATGACTCCAATGAATTAATTTGAACTTATAAAGTTATTATGTATCAATTATGACCTAAGATAAATTTAAATAAAATAAATAATTATTTAAACAAAAAGTCGGTTTTTAAATAGTAACCCAGTGTTTTCACTATTCATCAAAAATTGAAAGTTTTCAGAAAAATACCAAAATTTCACCCTAGACTAATTTAGATATTCCAAATCCAAAAATGAAGTCCATTTTGAAAAATAAAATTTAAAAAATTTCAAAAAGTGGGTATTACTATTCATAACGGCTAGTTTTAATAATATTTTAATAGGATATCGTTGCTTAGTGAAACTTGGTATTGCGTACGACGCAAGCTATCGAGGAAGGTCACAATTGCGTGTAAAGAAATCCAAGCTAGTGTTGTGTGTAGTGAATGATTCCCTTGATGATTTATATAACATACAAACAAAATATTTCTCATAAAAGTCTTGGGTGTTACATTCTACCCCCCTTAAAATGAATTTCGCCCTCGAAATTCGTCACTTGTAACAAACAGATGAGGATACCTCTCCCTCATCATATCCTCAAGCTCCCATGTAGCTTCTTCTAATTAGTGGTTCCTCCATAAAACATTCACCAAGCGAGTGGTCTTGTTCCATAGGACTTTTTCACATCGATCGAGAATATCTATCGGTTGTTCTTCATAAGAAAGATCTTGTTCCAACGGTACAACTTCTGAGCTGAGTACATGTGAAGGATCAGGTATGTACTTTCTCAATAGAGATACATGGAACACATAGTGAACTTGAGAGAGATTCGGTGGAAGCGCCAATCGGTAAGCAACCTTCCCAACATGATCCAATATTTCGAAAGGACCGATATATCTAGGGCTCAACTTTCCCTTCTTTCCAAATCTCATGACCCTCTTCCAGGGAGATATTCGTAAGAACACTTTATCACCCACTTCAAACTCTAGGTCTTTTCTTCGGTTGTCGGCACAACTTTTTTGTCGACTCTGAGCTGCTCTTACGTGTTGTTGAATAGATCTGACCTTTTCTGCCATCTCATCAACAAGATCAGGTCCTAATAGCTTTCTTTCCCCAACTTCATCCCATCAAGTTGGAGTCCTAGATTTCTTTCCATAGAAAGATTCGTAAGGAGCCATCTGAATACTGGAGTGAAAGCTATTATTATAAGAAAATTCCACCAAAGGTAGGTGTTGATCCCAACCACCTTTGAAATCCATAGAGCCAACATGTCTTCTAGAGTTTGAATTGTCCTCTCAGACTGACCATCTATCTGAGGATGATAAGAAGTGCTAAAACTCAACTCTGTATCCAGAGTATGCTAAAGACTTCGCCAGAACTTCGAGGTAAATCTCGGATCCCGATCAGATATAATGGAAAGTGGTACTCCATGCAATATTACTACTTCCTTTACATATATCCTAGCAAGCTGATCTAGAGAGAAATCCTCTCTAATAACAATGAAGTGTGCAGACTTTGTAAGACGATCAACTATGACCCAGATAGAATTATTGCCTTTGGATGTTTTAGGAAGTCCGGTGAAAAAGTCCATAGTGATGTTTTTCCATTTCCATTCGGGTATGGGTAATGGTTGTAACATCCCCTTAGACTTCTGTCTCTCTGCTTTAACTTGCTGACAAGCCAAGCATCGAGAGACATATTCAGCAACATCTCTTTTCATGCCATCCCACCAGAAGTACTCTTTCAGGTCCCTATACATCTTCGTGCTTCCAGGATGAATAGAGAATGAAGAACTATGAGCCTCATCCAGCAGCTCCTTCTTTAATTCTGGGATGGGAGGAACACAAACCCAATTCCTGAACTTTATTATCCCATCACAATCAATGTTGAATTCAGGAATATTTCCCACCTTCTTTTGTAACTCTACATCTTCTTTCTGTGCCTCTTTAATCTTCACATATATAGATAGTTGAACATTCATTTGAGAAAGATATGATTTTCCCCCTTCCATTATAATTTCAAGATTCATCCTTTGTAAATCCATAAATATTGGATCTTTTGTGATTCTTATCATGGATAAGGTAGCATGGTCTTGTCAACTTAATGCATCTTCCACCTTGTTTGATTTCCCATGGTGGTAATGAATTGAGCAGTCGTAATCCTTAATCAGCTCCAACCATCTTCTTTGGCGCATATTCAACTCCTTTTGTGTAAAAATATACTTTAAACTTTTATGATCAGTATAAATATAACACCTTTCTCCATAAAGATAATGCCTCCAAATCTTTAATGCAAAGATTACCGCAGCTAACTCCAAATCATGAGTTGGGTAATTTTGCTCATGGATTTTCAACTGTCGTGAGGCATAAGCTATCACCATATCATTCTGCATAAGAACACACCCCGACCCCTTCTTGGATGAATCACTATAGATCACAAACCTTTCTCCACTACAAGGAAGTGTGAGTACAGGTGCGTTGGATAACCTTCTTTTCAACTCCTTGAAATTCTATTCACATTCCTCTATCCAAAAAAACTTAACTCCTTTCCGAGTCAACCTGGTGAGTGGATTAGATAATCGTGAAAAATCTTTCACAAAACATCGATAATATCCAGCGAAACCCAGAAAACTTCGGATCTCGGTTACTGTTTTTGGTCTTGACCATTTTTTGATAACCACTGTTTTTGATGGATCCACAAATATCCCCTCTTTTGAGATTATGTGACCTAAAAATGCAACTTTTTGAAGCCAAAATTCACACTTGGTAAATTTGGCATAAAGCTTCTCCATTCTTAGGGTCTTCAATATAATTCTCAAGTGATCTTCATGTTCTTCCATACACTTTGAATATACAAGAATATCATCCATAAAGACTACTACAAACTGATCAAGATAGTCTCTAAAGACTCTATTCATCCGATCCATGAAAATAGCAGGGGCATTAGTAAGACCAAATGGCATCACTACAAATTCATAGTGTCCATACCTTGTACGGAAATCCGTCTTTGGTATATCCTCCCTTTTGACCCTTAATTGATGATACCCTAAATGAAGATCAATCTTGGAAAAGTATTGAGCTCTGTGTAGTTGGTCAAATAAGTCATCAATGAGTGGGAGAGGATATTTGTTCTTGATAGTGATCTTGTTAAGTTCTCAATAATCAATTTAGAGTCTCATTGATCTATCTTTTTTCTTAACAAACAGAACAGGTTCTCCCCAAGGTGATGCACTAGGGCGTATGAATCCCTTATCAAGATTCTCTTGGAGTTTCTTATTTAATTCCTGCAACTCAATTGGGGCCATTCTTTAAGGTGTCTTTGAAATAGGAAAATCCCTCGGTATGAGTTCTATTGAAAACTCAACTTCACAATTTGGTGGAAGACACGAAAATTCCTCCGGAAAGACATCATCAAACTCCCGTACAATGGGCATATTCTTAATAGTGAGCTTCTCACCAGCCATTTGAGATAAATAACCTTCATTTAGTGGAATCAAGACCCATAAGATGGAAGAAATTTCCACTGGAAGGTTATGTTCATCCTTGCATTGATAGAAGATCAAAGATTGATCTGGAATATGCAATATGACTTCCCTTCTTTGGAAATTGATATGAGATCTATATAGAGAAAGCCAATCTATTCCAAGAATCACATCAAATTCCACTATAAGTAGGATCACAAGATTTGCAGGAAGCACTTTCCCACAAACTTCAATCGGAGAAGAATTATAAACTTTTTATGCGACTGTTGTGCCATTAGGGGTTGTCATAGCTAACTCAACATCTAATTGTTGAGGTAATATAGTGATACCCTTAGAAAATTATTCAAAAATAAAAGAGTGGGTGGATCCAGAATCAAATAAAACATTTTCTACTTTAGAGTGGATAGTAAGTGTACCTTTCACCACTTCGTTATCGTACTCCACATCGCTGATAGAAATTGCATGTGACTTTCCTTTGTCTTTAGCCTTATGATTTTGTTGATGTCGATCATCATCAACAACCCTTGGATTAGGGCATTTATTGGCATAATTCCCCATCTCATTGCACTTGAAACATTGAAGTTTAGTAGGTTCATTTTGTGTGTCCCTTCCTTTGTTTTCATCATTAGACATCTTCTTCCCATCATTGCTGCATTCAAATTCCTGATGACCTTCCTTTCCACATTTCAAACATTTACTTGTCCCTTTAAGACAACTCCCTCCATGTTTCTTTCCACACTTTGAGCATAAAAGAAAGCTCATCTTCTTTTCAGTGTGCTCTTTAGATTTTCCTTTTAATTCCATTTTCCTATTCTTATCAAACCCATATGACTAATGGGTTACTCCAATATCCATCTCAACTTTGAGAGCACATCGAACGACTTCCTCATAGCTATTGAAGTCCCTTATGGATAACTCCCTTCGAAAACTTGGTTTTAAGCCACTAAAGAATCGATTGATCTTACTCTTAGGTTGGATAATAATACCAGAAGCATCCCTTGGAAGTATTGTAAAATTTGCTTCATAGGTACCAACAGATTCATCATCCTTTTTCTTTAGTTCAAGAAACTCCATCTCCATCTTTGTTCGGAGAATACAAGGGAAGTACTTACTGAGAAATAAGTTCTTGAACTCATCCCATTCCATGAACTCAATTTCATCTCTTGGCCTCGTATTCTTGATAATATTCCACCATTGATCAGCATCACCTTCCAAACGATACACTACTAAGATGACTTTATCATGTTCAGAATATTGAAGAACTGAAAATATCTTTTCAGTAGTACTGATCCATTGTTCAGCAACTAATGGATCAGTAGAACTGCTGAATGAAGGTGGACATTGTCTCATGAAGGATTCAACAGAATGTTGCTCCTTCCTTTGCTCGTTTGGAAGTCCTGTATGATTCATAGATTGAGAAAGTTCTGTGAGCATGGCTACAAGATTTTTCAATCCATCTCCCATAACGTTTGGTTGCTTAGGGGGACAATCATTGCATTGCCCGTCGCATTCCGCATTAACACGGTTCCTTGGGGTCCCATCCATTGACTAAAACCAAGAATAATAGTGTGAGCAACACTAATTATATTAGGAAAACACATAATCAAGAATAATATTTCACACTTAAGGTCTTATCATAGGTTGTTCATGGACATTTTTAAAACACTAAGATCGTGTTCTATTCTTAGACTTATCCTTAGGGTTCTTACTAAAGCTTTCACATCCTAGTTTCCAAAGGTTGACTATACCTTTCCTCTGATACCAACTATAACGACCCATACTTTACATACATTGTTAGTACTTCAAAATTGAAGTACACTTATTACAAAATATAACAAAACCATGAAAGGTCCATATAGGTATAGTGTCTTTAGAAACTGGGAAACATAAACAACTGGTTCATAAAGCGTCTACACTGTATCCCATTTATTTCATCATATCTATAGTCCCTTTTGGAATATATTACTTAATTACCTTCTTCCTGACCTGGGGAAAGAAAACATACAAAAGGGTGAGCTCAAATTCTCAGTAAGGGTAAAAAAAGAAATATCAATCACATAATATTCATAAGAACAAAACATTTTGGAAAATCTTACCCTGCAAAAGAGATCAAAATTTCATAACATGGGATAAATCATGGCAGTGAAATGTAATCACAATAATCATAACTTAAAACATGAAGCTTTGTGGCATACACACATAATCATAGAGAATCATTTCTTATTAGTCAAGCCTCATTTCCAAGACTATCTTAGTGGACAAAGTCCATTTCTGAACCGAGTTCATTCCTCGTTTCAGTCCTGTTTCACTGAACCGGTTTAACCTGCCGTTCCAGCATTGTCTATATCATGAGATATAAAATCTTTACCCAATGAATTGGAGGGAGATATAGGTCCCACCCATCTCATAATGATACCATTCTTATGTGTGCCACAAAATAAAAAAAAATCATACATCATTGCATAACCCATGTAATAAAAATGGGAATCTTAAACATCGTGACATCATAAAACAATTCATATAAGATAAAGGAATTCATAAAGATAATTCCATCACAACATAACAAAATCAATGTAATAATAGGGATATAAACAGAATACTACATTTTCTTAGATGGAAAATAATTTTGATAAAACACTCGAACTCCATTCTTGAGGAAAATATCCTTTCTACTTCAAAAACATTTTTCCTTTATTAACATGTCATAAAATTTTAAACTAAAAGAAGTTGATTAAAAATAAACTTGAAAACTTGTAAAGGAATATTCTTCGAAATAATGTTTTAAAAATCCATTCATGTCGTATAAGTTAAAAAAAACATTCTTCTCGTACTTTTATCGAAAAAAGTCAAAAAGTACCTCATACGAAAAACGACAAAATATTCCTTTCATATCTTTTACTAAAAACTCACCAAAGTGTAAAATTGGATTTAAAAAATTGTAGGTTTATGGAAATAACATTACATATTGAGGAAACATGGATGTGGATGATAAAATACCCCCCCAGTAAATTCCAAAGTATAAACAATGTCGGATAAAAATGAGATTGTGATATTTCCCTTTCCTTAGGTCCGATTTGCTTCGTAAGTGTCTGAACCTCCTGTATAATGATTTAAATAATATCATTGACTTATTAAATAATCATACTAATTTTTATGATATCATATATGTTCATATTATTATCTTATTATTAGTAATATTTCATTGCTACTTGTTATTCGGGTGTTTATTACTTTTTGTTCTTATGCGTGTTTCGTCGAATAAATTCTTATTCTTCTCTTTAGGAATAGATAACTCAATTCCAGAATGGTATTAGTGTAATATATATCATATTAATTCATTAAATTCATTTATATAATCATTATGCAATTAAGATCATGTATAACGAGTCGCATCACATCGTGGAGACGATATTCCGTACGTACGCACGAGCGATGATATCATTCCCATGACCGTGGAATTGTATTGGAGTGTATGTATACTATTTCAGAATCAATATCACTTTAGAATAATCATATGTATTCATTATTTACACCATTATACCCATCCAAGTAAGGTGGTTGTGGAAAATATATTACACCACGGCATGGAGACAGTATTCCGTACGTACGCACGCGCGGTGATTTTGTTTTCCGTAGGATGGATAGATGGTCAAATAGGGTTGTTTCATACTTATAATAACATATAAGTATATGAGTGATACTTATGTTATTAATTCATAATGAAACAACTAAAGAAGAATAAGTGGAAGAAGAAATAAAGTTGAAAGAATCGGTAACAGACATTACCTCTTCTTTGAAGCGCCTCTTTGAGACCTCCTTTTAGGGCACTAAAATTGGTCTTTGAAGAATACCATAACCTCTAGGATGTTTCTAGGGAAGTGTAGAGGAGATATTGGCAGGGGTTTTCCGAGCATGAAGTATCAAAGTTGTGTGAGGATGAGAGGGAGGATGTGCTCTTTTATAAGGGAGGAGAGGGCCACCTTTGGAAAAACTAAAACTATTATTTTATTATAAAGCCATATTCGGTTTTAAATAGCTCCAAATTGATTTATTTAGAAGCTAAGGTGGGGATGGGTCTAAATACTCTCATAAAATATAATTTGGACAAGTTTAGTTTACTATTTCAACCTTATCATTTAGATTTAACTTTAAGGTAGATAATTTTACTTTTACCGTGTCTTTTTGTGTTCTTACACTATAAGGTTAATAAACCTACCATAACAAGCCACACGAACCCCAAGTTGTTTATTATTAATATATATAACCTTATCTAAGTCATTTGACCGAAATTTAGGTTTTTAGGAATAAAAAAGAAATTAATAATATAATATTTGTTTTAAGAACTTTTTTATGTCAATTTTGACACTATTTGGTAATTGATTTTTTTGAAAATCATAACAGAATGATTAGTTCTAATAAATATAAGTAAATAAATACTAACATGTCATATTAACATATAAAATTATTTTAATGCATAAAAAGTCTCAAATTATATTTATTTGGGTATTTATAACATCAATTATGTCAATATTTCATTAATAAGATAATTACTGCATCATCATTGTATTATAAATAAATTAAATTATTTAAAGTATAAAAATTATAAATAAAATATCATTATGTAGGAAATATTTTTATATTTCAAATGAATATTTATAGTCTAATATATCTTATGTATAACCCTATATTAAAAATTATTTACTTATTAAACATTGATTTTAAATATTTTAACCCTTCTTTAAATAAATTAATAATAAATGTCCTAATCTAATCCATGTGGGCCTAAATGGTCATATATTATTACTAAGGTTGTTTTTGTTCGAATTATACTAATCCAATAGAATTAGTACATGTGTTAGGGTAATAATAATATCATTTTTACCCTTAGTTACCCTATTTACTTTTAACCGTGGTAAAAAAAAGTAAAAAGTTAATATTCACCAAAAATTATTTTCATCTCATTGAACCACATTTTAGTCCTTGATATTAACTATGTCTGTCGGATTTTTGAAATTCCACTCATAGAAGTGGTAAAATTAAGTTTTATGTAAATTTGCAAATTCTCCTATGAGGTGGGTAAAAGACGGTCAAAAGTTCAATAAAATTTTTATATATCTAAAATTATTATAAAATGAATCCAATGAATTACTTTGAACATATAAAGGTATTATGTATCAATTTTGACCTAAGATAAATTTAAATAAAATAAATAATTATTTAAATAAAAAGTCTGTTTTTAAATAGTAACCCAGTGTTTTCACTATTCATCAAAAATTGAAAGTTTTCCGAAAAATAGCAAAATTTGACCCTAGGTTAATTTCGATATTACGAATCTAAAAATGAAGTCCATTTTGAAAAATAAAATTTAAAAAATTTCAAAAAGTGGGTATTAATATTCATAATGGCTAGTTTTAATAATATTTTAATAGCATATCGTTGCTTAGTGAAACTCGGTATTGCGTACGACGCAAGCTATCGAGGAAGGTCGCAATTGCGTATAAAGAATGCCAATCTAGTGTTGTGTATAGTGAAAGATTACTTTGATGATTTATATAACATAAAAACAAAATATTTCTCATAAAAGTCTTGGGTGTTACATTCTACCCCCCTTAAAATGAATTTTTCCCTCGAAATCCGTCACGTGAAACAAACAGATGAGGATACCTCTCCCTCATCATATCTTCAAGCTCCCATATAGCTTATTCTAATTGGTGGTTCCTCCATAAAACTTTCACCAAGCGAGTGGTATTTTTCATTATGACTTTTTCACTACGATCAAGAATCTCTATCGGCTGTTCTTCATAAGAAAGATCTTGTTCCAGTGGTACAACTTCTGAGTTGAGTACATGTGAAGGATCAGGTATGTACTTTCTTAGGAGAGATACATGGAACAAATCATGAACTTGAGAGAGATTCGGTGGAAGCTCCAATCGGTAAGAAACCTTCCCAACACGATCCAGTATTTCGAAAGGACCGATATATTTAGGGATCAACTTTCCCTTCTTTCCAAATCTCATGACCCTCTTCCAGGGAGATATTCGTAAGAAAACTTTATCACCCACTTCAAACTCTAGGTCTTTTCTTCAGTTGTCGGCAAAACTTTTTTGTCGACTCTGAGATGCTCTTATGTGTTGTTGAATAGATCTGACCTTTTCTGCCATCTCATCAACAAGATCAGGTCCTAATAGCTTTCTTTCCCCAACTTCATCCCAGCAAGTTGGAGTCCTGCATTTCTTTCCATAGAGAGCTTCATAAGGAGCCATCTGAATACTGGAGTGAAAGATATTATTATAAGAAAATTCCACCAAAGGTAGGTGTTGATCCCAACCACCTTTGAAATCCATAGAGCAAGATCTCAACAAATCTTCTAGAGTTTGAATTTTCCTCTCAGACTGACCGTCTGTCTGAGGATGATAAGCAGTGCTGAAACTCAACTCTGTATCCAGAGTATGATGAAGAATTCGCCAGAACTTCGAGGTAAATCTCGGATCCCGATCAGATATAATGGAAAGTGGTACTCCATGCAATCTTACTACTTTCTTTACATATATCCTGGAAAGCTGATCTAGAAAGAAATCCTCTCTAATAGTAATGAAGTGTGCAGACTTTGTAAGATGATCAACTATGACCCAGATAGCATTATTTCCTTTGGATGTTTTAGGAAGTCCGGTGACAAAGTCCATAGTGATGTTTTCCCATTTCCATTCGGGTATGGGTAATGGTTGTAACATCCCCTTAGACTTATGTCTCTCTGCTTTAACTTGCTGACAAACCAAGCATCAAGATACATATTCAGCAACATCTTTTTCATGCCATCCCACCAGAAGTACTCTTTAAGGTCCCTATACATCTTCGTGCTTCTATGATGAATAGAGAATGAAGATCTATGAGCCTCATCCAGCAGCTCCTTTAATTCTGGGATGGGAGGAACACAAACCCGATTCCTGAACTTTATTATCCCATCACAATCAAGGTTGAATTCAGGAATATTTCTCACCTTCTTTTCTAACTCTACATCTTCTTTCTATGCCTCTTTAATCTTTACATGTATAGATGGTTGAACATTAATATGAGAAAGATATGATTTTTCCCATTCCATTATAATTCCAAGATTCATCCTTTGTAAATCCAGAAATATTGGATCTTTTGTGATTCTCATCATGGATAAGGTAGCATGGTCTTGTCGACTTAATTCATCTGCCACCTTGTTTGCTTTCCCAGGGTGGTAATGAATTGAGTAGTCGTAATCCTTAATCAGCTCCAACCATCTTCTTTGGCGCATATTCAGCTCCTTTTGTGTGAAAATATACTTTAAACTTTTATGACCAGTATAAATATCACACCTTTCTTTATAAAGGTAATACCTCCAAATCTTTAATGAAAATATTACCGCAGCTAACTCCAAATCATGAGTTGGGTAATTTTTCTCAGGAATTTTCAACTGTCGTGAGGCATAAACTATCACCATATCATTCTGCATAAGAACACACCCCAACCCCTTCTTGGATGCATCACTATAGATCAAAAACCTTTCTCCACTACAAGGAAGTGTGAGTACAGGTGCGCTGGATAACCTTCTTTTCAACTCCTTGAAATTTTCTTCACATTCCTCTGTCCAAACAAACTTAACTCCTTTCTGAGTCAACCTGGTGAGTGGATTAGATAATTGTGAAAAATCTTTCACAAAACGTCGATAATATCCAGCCAAACCAAGAAAACATCGAATCTCAGTTACTGTTGTTGGTCTTGACAATTTTTTGATAACATCTGTTTTTGCTGGATCCATAGATATCCCCTCTTTTGAGATTATGTGACCCAAAAATGAAACTTTTTGAAGCCAAAATTCACACTTGGTAAATTTGGCATAAAGCTTCTCCTTTATTAGGGTCTTCAATATAATTCTCAAGTGATCTTCATGTTCTTCCTTTCTCTTTGAAGATACAAGAATATCTTCTATAAAGACTACCAAAAACTAATCAAGATAGTCTCTAAAGACTCTATTCATCAGATCCATAAAGATAGCAGGGGCATTAGTAAGACCAAATGGCATCACTAAAAATTCATAGTGTCTATACCTTGTACGGAAAGCCGTCTTTGGTATATCCTCCCGTTTGACCCTTAATTGATGATACCCTGAATGAAGATCAATCTTGGAAAAGTATTGAGCTTCGTGTAGTTGGTCAAATAAGTCATCAATGCACAGGAGAGGATATTTTTTCTAGATAGTGATCTTGTTAAGTTCTCGATAATCAATGTAGAGTCTCATTGATCCATCATTTTTCTTAACAAATAGAACAGGTGCTCCCTAAGGTGATGCACTAGGGGTATGAATCCCTTATCAAGATTCTATCGGAGTTGCTTATTCAATTCCTGCAACTCAATTGGGGCCATTCTATAAGGTGTCTTTGAAATAGACAAAGCCCTCGGTACGAGTTCTATTGAAAACTCAACTTCACGATTTGGTGGAAGACCCAACAATTCCTCCAGAAAGACAACATCAAACTCCTATACAATGGGAATATTATTAATCGTGAGTTTTTTACCAACCATTTGAGATAAATAACCTTCATTTAGTGGAATCAAGACCCATAAGATGGAAGAAATTTCCACTGGAAGGTTATGTTCATCCTTGCATCGATAGACGATCAAAGATTGATCTGGAATATGAAATTTGACATCCCTTCTTTGGAAATTGATATGAGCTCCATATAGAGAAAGCCAATTCATGCCAAGAATCACATCAAATTCCACTATAGGTAGGATCACAAGATTTATAGGAAGCACTTTCCCACAAACTTCAATTGTAGAAGAATTATAAACTTTTGATGTGACTGTTTTGCAATTAGGGGTTGTCACAGCTTACTCAACATCTAATTGTTGAGGTAATACAATGATACCCTTATAAAATTCTTCAGAAATAAAAGAGTGGGTGGATCCAGAATCAAATAAAACATTTGATACTTTATAGTGGATGGTAAGTGTACCTTTCACCACTTCGTTATCGTACTCCACATCGCTGATAGAAATTGCATGTGACTTCCTATTTTCTTTAGCCTTAAGATTTTGTTGATGTCGATCATCATCAACAACCCATGGATTAGGGCATTTATTGGCATAATTACCCATCTCCTTGCACTTGAAACATTGAAGTGAAGTAGGTTCATTTTGTGTTTCCCTTCTTTTGTTTTCATCATTAGACATCTTCTTCCCATCATTGCAACATTCAAATTCCCGATGACCTTCCTTTCCACATTTGAAACATTTACTTGTCCCTTTAAGACAACTCCCTCCATGTTTCTTTCCACACTTTGAGCATAAAGGAAAGCTCATCTTCTTTTCAGTGTGCTCCTTAGATTTTCCTTTGAATTCCATTTTCCTCTTCTTATCAAACCCATATGACTGATGGGTTACTCCAATATCCATCTCAACTTTGAGAGCACATCGAACAATTTCCTCGTAGCTATTGAACTCCCTTATGGATAACACCCTTCGAAGACTTGGTTTTAAGCCACTAAAGAATCGATCGATCTTACTCTCAAGTTGGATAATAATACCATAATCATACCTTTTAAGTCTTGTAAAATTTGATTCATAGGTACCAACAGATTCATCATCCTTTTGCTTTAGTTCAAGAAACACCATCTCCATCTTTGTTAGGAGAATACGAGGGAAGTACTTATTGAAAAATAAGTTCTTGAACTCGTCCCATTCCATGGACTCAATTTCATCTCTTGGCCTCGTATTCTTGATAAGATTCCACCATTGATCAACATCACCTTCCAAACGATACACTGCTAAGATGAATTTATCATGTTTAGAACATTGAAGAACTGAAAATATATTTTCAGTAGTACTGATCCATTGTTCAGCAACTAATGGATCAGTAGACCCGCTGAATGAAGGTTGGCGTTGTCTCATGAAGGATTCAATAGAATGTTGCTCCTTCCTTTGCTCGTTTGGATGTCTTGCATGATTCATAGCTTGAGAAAGTTGTGTGAGAATGGCTACAAGATTTTTCATTCCAACTCCCATAATGTTTGGTTGCTCAGGGGGACAATCATTGCATTGCCCGTCGCAATCCGCATTAACACAGTTCCTTCGGGTTCCAGCCATTGACTAAAACCTAGAAGAATAGTGTGAGAAACACTAATTATAATAGAAAAAACACATAATCAAGAATAAAATTTCACACTTAAGGTCTTATCATAGGTTGTTCATGGACATTTTCAAAACACTAAGATCGTGTTCTATGCTTATACTTATCCTTAGGGTTCTTACTAAGGCTTTCACATCCTAGTTTCCAAAGGTTGACTATACCTTTCCTCTGATACCAACTATAACGACCCATAATTTACATAAATTGTTAGTACTTAAAAATTGAAGTACACTTATTACAAAATATAACAAAACCATGAAAGGACCATATAGGTATAATGTCTTTAGAAACTGGGAAACATAAACAACTGGTTCATAAAGCGTCTACACTGTCTCCCATTTATTTCATCATATCTATAGTCCCTTTTGGAATATCTTACTTAATAACCTTCTTTCTGACCTGGGGAAAGAAAAAATACAAAAGGGTGAGCTAAAATGCTCAGTAAGGGTAAACAAAATAAATATCAATCATATCATATTCATAAGAACATAACATTTTGGAAAATCTTACCCTGCAAAAGAGATCAAAATTTCATAACATGGGATAAATCATGGCAGTGAAATGTAATCATAATAATCATAACGTAAAACATTAATCTTTGTGGCATACACACATAATCATAGAGAATAATTTCTTATTAGTCAAACTCATTTCCAAGACTATCTTAGTGGACAATGTCCATTTCTGAACCGAGTTCATTCCTCGTTTCAGTATTGTTTCACTGAACCAGTTTAACCTGCCGTTCCAGCCAAGTCTATCTCATGAGATATAAAATATTTACCCAATTAATTGGAGGGATATATAGGTCCCACACATATCATAATGATACCATTCTTATGTGTGCCACAAAATCAAAAAAAAATCATACATCATTGCATAACCCATGTAATAAAAATTAGAATCTTAAACATCGTGACATCATAAATCAATTCATATAAGATAAAGGAATTCATAAAGATAATTCCATTACAACATAATCATATCAATGTAATAATAGGGATATAAACTGAATCCTACATTATCTTATATGGAAAATAATTTTGATAAAACACTCGAACACCATTCTTGAGGAAAATATCCTTTCTACTTCAAAAACATTTTTCCTTTATTAACATGTCATAAAATTTTAAACTAAAATAATTTGATTAAAAATAAACTTGAAAACTTGTAAAGGAAGCTTCTGGGAAATAATGTTTTAAAAATCCATTCATTCTGTATATGTTAAAAAAACATTCTTCTCGTACTTTTTTCGGAAAAGTCAAAAAGTACCTCGTACGAAAAACGACACAAGATTCCTTTCATATCTTTTACTAAAAACTCAACGAAGGGTAAAATTGGATTTAAAAAGTTGTAGGTGGATGGAAATAACATTAAACTTTTAGGAAACATGGATGTGGATGATAAAATACCCCCCCAGTAAATTACAAAGTATAAACAATCTCAGATAAAAATGAGATTGTGATATTTCCCTTACCTTAGGTCCGATTTGCTTCGTAAGTGTCTGAAAATCCTGTATAATGATTTAAATAATGTCATTGACTTATTACATAATCATACTCATTGTTATGATATCATATATGGTCATATTCTTAGCTTATTATTAGTAATATTTCATTGCTACTTGTTATTCGGGTGTTTATTACTTTTTGTTCTTATGCGTGTTTTGTCGAATAAATTCTTATTCTTCTCTTTAGGTTATAGATAACTCATTTACAGAATGGTATTAGTGTTATATATATCATATTAATTCATTAAATTCATTTATATAATCATTTTGCAATGAAGATAATGTATAACGATTCGCATCACATCGTGGAGACGGTATTCCGTACGTACACACGAGCGATGATATCGTTCCCATGATCGTCGAATTGTATTGGAGTGTATGTATACTATTTCAGAATCAATATAACTTTATAATAATCATATATATTCTTTTTTTACACCATTATACCTATCCAATTAAGGTGGTGGTGTAAAATAGATTACACCACGGCGTGGAGACGGTATTCCGTACGTACCCACGCGCGGTGATTTCGTTTTCCGTAGGATGGATAGATGGTGAAATAGGGTTGTTTAATAATTATAATAACATATAAGTATATGAGTGATATTGATGTTATTAATTCATAATGAATCAACTAAATAATAAGAAGTGGAAGAAGAAATAAAGTTGAAAGAATCGGTAACGGACATTACCTCTTCTTTGAAGCGCCTCTTTGAGACCTCCTTTTAGGGCACTAAAATTGGTCTTTGAAAAGACCAGGACCTCTAGGATGTTTCTAGGGAAGTGGAGAGGATATATTTTCAGGGTTTTGATGAGCTTTAAGGCTCAAAGTTGTGTGAGGAAGAGAGGGAGGAGGTTCCCTTTTATAAGGGAGGAGAGGGGCACCTTTGAAAAAACTAAAAATATTATTTTATTATAAAGCCATATTCAGTTTTAAATAGCTCAGAATTGATTTATTTCGAAGCTAAGGTGGGGATGGGTCTAAATACTCTCATCCAATAGAATTTGGACAAGTTTAGTTTACTATTTTAACCTTATCATTTAGATCTAACTTTAAGTTAGATAATTTTACTTTTACCGTGTCTTTTTGTGTTCTTAGACTATAAGGTTAATAAACTTACCATAACAAGCAAAAATAACCCCAAGTTGTTTATTAGTAATATATATAACCTTATATAAGTCATTTGGACAAACCTTATATTTTTAGGAATAAAATATCCATTAATAATATAATATTTGTTTTAAAAACTATTTTATGTCAATTTTGATACTATTTGGTAATTGATTTTTGTGAAAATAATAACAGAATGATTATTTGAAAAAAGGTTAATTAAATCAATACTAACATGTCATATTAACATGTAAAATTGTTGTAACTCATAAAAAGTCTCAAATTACATTTATTTGGGTATTTATAAAATCAATTATGTCAATATTTCATTAATAAGAAAATTACTGTATCATCATTGTGTCATAAATAAATTAAGTTATTTAAAGTCTAACAATTATAAATAAAATATAATTATTTAGGAAATAGTTTTAGATTTCTAATGAATATTTATAGTCGAATTTATCTTATGTATAACCCTATATTAAAAATTATTTACTTATTAAACTTTGATTTTAACTATTTTAACCTTTCTTTAAATAAATTAATAATAAATGTCCTAATCTAATCCATGTGGGCCTAAATGGTCATATATTATTATTATGGTTGTTTTTGGTCGAATTATACTTATCCAATAGAATTAGGACATGTGTTAGGGTAATAATAATATCATTTTTACCCTTAGTTACCCTATTTAATTTTAACCGTGGTAAAAAAAAGCAAAAAGTTACTATTCACCAAAAATTATTTTCATCTCATTGAACCAAATTTTAGTCCTTGATATTAACCTTTTCTCTCTGATTTTCGAAATTCCACTCATAGAAGCGGTAAAATTAAGTTTTATGTAAATTTTAAAATTCTCTTAGGAGGTGGGTAAAAGACGGTCAAAAGTTCAATAAAATTTTTATATATCTAAAATTATTATAAGATAACTCCAATGAATTACTTTTAACTTATAAAGGTATTATGTATCAATTTTTACTTAAGATAAATTTAAATAAAATAAATAATTATTTAAATAAAAAGTCTGTTTTTAAACAGTAACATAGTTTTTTCACTATTCATCAAAAATTGAAAGTTTTCAGAAAAATACCAAATTTCACCCTAGGCTAATTTCGATATTCCGAATCCAAAAATGAAGTCCATTTTGAAAAATAAAATTTACAAAATTTCAAAAAGTGGGTATTACTATTCATAACGGCTAGTTTTAATAATATTTTAATAGCATATCGTTGCTTAGTGAAACTCGGTATTGCGTACGACGCAAGCTATCGAGGAAGGTCGCAATTGCGTGTAAAGAGAGCCAAGCTAGTTTTGTGTGTAGTGAAATATTCCTTTGATGATTTATATAACATAAAAACAAAATATTTCTCATAAAAGTCTCGGGTGTTACAAAAATGACTTTGTTTTAAGTTCAATCCTTTGGGAATTTCATAAAAAGTACTCTAATTTTTGAATCCCATGCCACATATCACTGTCTTTATATTTGAAATCACATTCCTGTAAGGCTTATGAACCTATTATTTTCATATTCTTTACATTCACCTCACTTCTTGATAGAATCAAACAATGCAAGATTTAACCAGAATTTGATTTATTCCTATCAAAACTTGAGGGTTTTAGGTACATGTGTTTTAAATGATTGAGGAATTTCTTTGGTTTTAAATTACCATTTTCAATAAAATCCTCTTTATTATGTCCCACCTTGAACATTTAATCCTTTTACCCCTTATAAGTCATGAAAACCTATTAGGATAGCCACATTAAAAGCCAATTTTCCCTACCTAACCTGCTCTTTAAGTAAAATTGCATGATCTAGTTTAACTTAAGTGTGGGGGAAGATGTCTTATATTGTGATACCTTATTTGTGGATACATTGGGTGGAAATAAAATTTTTAAGAGATGTTATTGATGCTGAAAAAAATCATTCTTCTGAAAGCTGTGCCTTTTCTGGAGCTTTCATGATGAGAGAAGCTGTGCCTTTCTGGAGCTTCTAATGGAGAAAGAAATTTGTGCCTTTTCTCGAGATTTCAAGAAAAATAATATTTGAGAAGATTGGAATTTTTTATGATGAAATTGAAAATGGTGTGAAATTTCCTTCAATATTTCATAATAATGGAGCTAATTTTCTATTAAGTGGAATGGGGAGGTGACCATACTTGTGTGAAAATTAGAGTAATGCAATTTTTCTTTAAAAAGAGCTAAGACCTCTTCATTAAACCTCATAATTTTAAAATCTAAATCCAACCAAACTAAAGACATAGAACAACCTTGAAAAGTAATCATGATAAATATATGTCTTTAACTCATATCAGATAGAGATGTAGGAATTTATCAAATCTATGGTGACCCTTGTATGAGTTTGGATGAAAAAGGCATTGCTAAAAAATGGAAATTTGTGTGATGAGAGATAATGAAAGTTAAGTAAGTGTTTTGTGTGAATGGGAGGAGAAATGAAGAGGAAATATATTGAATGATCTGAAATCAAGAACTTTAAATAATATTTTTTTAGGATGCATGATATATTTTATTTCTTGTTGTAAAATTGGTGGATCTCATGGATATGTGTTTTGAATTTGCTTTGATTTTATTTTGATTCTGACTTGTCCATGAGTCCAAGTGATAAGTGTGGGGGAATTTATAGAGTTAATATTTTCATTTTTATTAATATTTTTTTCAATTATTTAATCCCTCAAAATTATTTAATTTGAGTATATTTGCATCATTTATGTATTTTTGGTTAATTTTGGGCTTAAATGTTGAAATAGGGTAATTCTGTAAAATTGAAAATTTTTGGGAGCTCTTGTTTTTCATGCATAACTTTTATATTATTGATCCAATTGATGTTAATCCTTTTTTTATGTTTAATATGTTCATGGGATTAAATTTTGTATTCTGGACCAAGACCAAATTCGAAACCCAATGGTATAGAAAAATCAATCCAATGGAGAAATCAGTCTGGCTGGCAGAATGGACCCCACTACATTAAATCTGCAATATCTCATTAAAACCACCTTCAAATGAGGTGATTATAGCTTTTTTAGACATATCACTTTCAAGTTATGATTCAAATTAAATTTCATAAAATAATAATCTCATCAAGGCATCTTTTTGGCATGTCCAAATGGAGTGGGCGAAACAATGTTTGGCCTCCAGAAGAAGTAAAACTCACTAATCAAGCCATATATTACTTTAAAACTGTCCAAACGCTTTGATATTTTTCCGATAGACAGAAAATTCAATTTTAAACATCTTATAATAAGGTATATTGTCTTGTTTCAGACTTCTATTGGTTATAACAGAGGCAAACTTTTGGAGGATCAAAATTTTTGTTCTTGCTTTTCTTTCTTTTGTTCTTCTTAGATTCGTAATGACTTCTTCATCTCCCTTAAACTTGGTTACCCTTACCATGGTGGGGTAGATCTTCTGAGTGATTGGGGAGGGTTAGGTTTACCCTTTTTTAATTCTTGAGTTCTTTCACTTAATATTTTAATATCATATTTTCTCTTCTACGAATCAGTTTCAATTTCCTATAACAGTTTTTATTATCATGTACGATTGTATCTAATTTTAGATTATGTTGTTTATTTTTATTTTGTCAAGGATCAATGTTTCCCTCCACTAGGTTCTGGTTTATATACAATGGAATAGACGAGGACTTCGTGGTGAAGTACTCGGTGATCACCGGTACGTGTGGAAGGAGTAGTGAATGTTCTTGATTGCTTAGGATGAACAAGACCCGATTGGGAATTGCTTAAGATAATTGGGGGTATTCTCTATAACTCTATTACACATTGGAAAAAGAGTACACCAATATGAGGTTTAAGTAAGGTTTATTCTCACATTATTATTTGAAAAAGGGATTGAGGAGAAAAAATTGTGGATTCTCACTCTTAATGACACAGCAGAAGAGAATTGGGTAAAGTGAACTGTGATAAAATTACAATTAGAAACCCGACCCTAACCTAATCACCATTTCATATAACTGATTTAAATCACATAAATTGTAAATTTGTTTTAAATCATTCACTTAATTTCTTTACTTTATTTATTTTCTTTCTTGTATTTTACAAATCAAACAATTTCAAAAACAACATCACTTCCCTCTCTTATTTTAAGCGACAAACACCATTGTTGAGCACTCCTCTCTAGATACAACCTAGGTAAACCACTATAATAAATTTTCACTTAGTTTATATTTGTCTTTTCCACACCACAAAGGTAATTTATCTATTCACCTATAGATTATGGATTTTTAGGTCCCTTAATTACCACTAATGAATACATCCTCGGTTGTAGATGGATGATCTGTTGAATTTATACTTTCATCTAATTGATGAATACCACTATACTATAGTTCACTGGGAAATCCCTTTTAAAAAACATTCATGATGCTTAATGACTTTGTGAAGCTCCATATTTCATGAAGTTGAAATATCCTTTGCAAAGCTTCTAACATTACTGAATCTCACTTTTTTTTTCAGGAAGATCAACTAGCCTTAGTGAAGCCCACTTCTTTTGGTTGGATTTATATATCCATAGATAATTTCTTTAATTTCATGATTCCCAATACATTTGGTTGGCTATGATAGACTTCACAAACTTCCATGATTTCATGATGATCAAAACATTCAGTAGGCTATTATATCCTTTGTGAACTTTCTTACATGAACCGCCTTCATGACCCACCTTCATGAATCCAGAGCCTTAAGATTTTCAAAAAGTCATGCTGGTTTTATGAAGGTGGTAGAGGACTATTTATAGTAATTTCCACTGATTCTAGAATCTTTTATCGACATCATCACTATTTTGTGATGCCCCCTCATTTCTTCTATGAATATTTATTTTTCATGAAGCTCCATGGGAATTTCTAGATCACAATGGTTGATGAAGTCAAAGATATTTCCATCAAAACCATTACATCATTCCTAATGGTTGTCATAATCATGGAGCTTTCTGTCAAAACCCTCTTGCCTTCATGAAATAGCCTCAGTGAAACCCAATCTTCACTAAACATGTTTCTCTACAATATTTTTATAAATCATTCAAGGAATTCTATCTTTCGTGATGCTGAACAATGTCTAAATTTTGGACCCCAAAAATATGGAAAACACTGGGAAATGGAATCACCTTGTGTACAAATTTTTTTATACTGCTTCCAGGGAATACATTCTTTTGTCATGGATCTTTTTTAACGCATGATGTTAAGAATATATTTGTACAACCCAAATTTATATGGAAATATGTTTTTTCAACCAACACAATCAACCCTAAAATTATTTAATGTTACCTTGAGGTATTTTTTTCCCAACACTTTATCTTTGACCGTATCCTGATAGATGATATCTATAAAATAACCAATGTTCCAAAGAAGGGGTGATAACTAAATCTCATTAGGTTTTCCCTGATGACTTCCCAACTCACACCACTAGGATAGAACTAGTTAGAAACATTTATATAAACCAATTTATGTAAAACAATGTCTAAAATAGTTTATATTAAAATATAAAAAAGTCCTAGTAAATAGTTTCCCAAGGAATATAAATGAACCATTCTTTAAATAATTTTACATTTTATTTTGGCATAACCCATTACTTTCCACACAACCATAGATCCAACCATGCATGAAATCCATGTAACTCTCTATTCTCATGAGTGGTGAGTCATCCTTCTACTAATATGTCACTTAGTAAACCACATTAACTAGGGTAATTCACTCATATATCTGTCCAAACCTTTTGATGGGGGTACTTCACACCTTTATCCATCCTAATGCATATGAACACATGCCAAAAAACCATATGAAACTCATTAGAAATACAAGTGTGTTCAAACCATTTCAGTAAAACATCATTCTTTTTATTTAAACCCATTTTTCCCATGCAGAGAAACCAAAAATTATTTTGAAATCATCATTTTAAAATCATGTTATCAAAACACTTTCCAACAACACAGAAAATTTCCCAATTTCCCCCAACCATCACTTAAGAGGGTTTAAACAATTATTTCATAGTGAATAAACAATCAATTTCAATCAAATAAATGCATTTGAAACTAAGACTTCATGTTCTTAAATAGAGGAGTTGAGAGTGAAACCACCTACCTCGATCTTTATGAAGAAAATGAAGAACGACGAAAAGAAAATTCATGAAAACATGTTAAATATCCAAAACCCACATTAGATATCTTCCCCTATCCACAAAAAGAATAAATATAAATATATTTGGTATCCCCAACCCTAAATCTAATCACGGCGGGCCTAGATCTAAGAAACCAAGAGATAAGGAAAAGCAGATCCAAGAAAACTATCAAGAACAATAGATAACAAAGCCTTATTGCAAGAATCAAGCTTCAATGCACCATAGAACAAATTCAGATTTCTTCCAATTCAATTGAATAATCTTTATTGACCTTTGAGAGAGAAAAATACTAATTTAGGGACGTTTTTGGAAAAAACCAAAGCATTTAGAGGTAAAAAAACATTATATCCACAATTTAAGGATCTAATTTTTGAACCGTGCATGGTTTAGTCACATAGTTAGATAAACCATGCTCTTGCCTCTACCTTAAGGAAGACCACACTGGTTAGATTGTACGACTATCAAATCGTGTGCCAACTGTTCCAAATCTCATTGTCTCATGTTTTATGGTTTTTACTAGGATTCCGCACATTTTGGAAAAAATTGTGTGCAACCTATTAGCCTTCTCCTTAGCCCCTATATCACTGTTCATGGTTTCATGTAGGTGTTTTAACAATTTTTACAAACCAAACACCAACCATGAACCTACTGAAAAGCCTAAAAAGTACTCAAAAAGTTCTCCAAAGTTTCCTGAACTTCACCCATATACTTTATATACTTAGAAATCACAAACAAAGGGATACTTACTTAAACTATGGGGTACTACAAAAACCATCTCCTCTTACAAACTCATCACATTGGAACACATCAAACCATGATGCAACACATCCATCAAACTAAAATTTTAGCTTCAACTCCATCTTCCTTCCTATACCATTCTCTCGACATCTCCAACACCTGAAGGATGCATAGTAATGGTACACAAATTTCTGGACTATTATAAAGTATGTATGTGTGTGTGTGTGTATGTTTTTGTCGTTATTATTAATATTAGAATAAAATATAAATCATTATATAAAATTTTATAAAAATTTTTTAATTAATATTTTTTGTGTGTGTATATATGTAACACACACACAAATATATATATATATATATGTACATATAATTTTTTTTTATAATAATAATTATACATATAAGATATAAAATGCAATATGAATATTTAAAAATATTATAAATAAGTTCATATATACATGAATAGATATATATGATTGTATATAGGTATGTATGTCTATATGATCAAATCACATCTAATGAAAAAAAATGAAATTCATAATCATCTATTATATATGGGTGTATAATTATTCACCTTGAATTCATGATGGAACTGTCATAGATGGATCAAAATTTTGACATTTTATGAATAAGATATCATAAGATAAATTTTTATAAAATGAAATAAAATAAAAGAAGGAGAGGAGAGATATAATAGTGTATATTCCCCATAAAGAGAGGATGAGGGTCTATTTATCCAAATGGAGAAACCAGTACTTCTGTTCCTGGAAAGAATGTGAGGGTATTTTAATCCTTAAATCATGGAGTGAAAGATATCTATTATTTTAGTTTTATTATTAAATAGAATTGTTTCATCAAACTATTATTTTAAAAATAAATAAATAAATTTATTTTTTATTAATAATTTGTAAAAGCTATCATTGTTATTTTTATCTATGAAATTCCAATCCATTTAATTTAAAACTCCCAGATATAAAATCATGTTATGGTTGATAATTTTTTAATAAAAATGGATCTAATAATATAAAATTAAACGATTTTATGTCATGTTTGAGAGTTTTTATGAGATGTTATGGAATATAATGGAATGAAACAGTACCATTCCATGATGGAATAAAATGATAATACCTAAGTATTTTTTTAAAAACCGTAGACAATGAATATAATAAATTAATTTTTTATTTATAAATGTCAAAATTAATACCATGATTTTTGGGGAGATTAATCAATAAACCCTATTTTTTTTTAAAAATTACTCTTGGGTCCAAGAAGAAAAAACCATTATATACACACCTAAAATATTAAAAATCTCCCAAAATCACCCAAATGCATAAAACATGTTACATTTAAATTTATAAATAAACACACACATATATATAAATTATACAAGTTTAAATTTTTTAAAATACTATGTTTTAACATTTAAATACTATATATATATAAATAAATCACAAATGAAATTAAAAACTAAATAATATTAAAAAAAATAAAAAAATAAAAAATAAACCACAAAAAACAAACAATATACATGTTATGTGGATGAGAAACGTTTAGAAATTTATTGAAAGCATAGTAAAAAAATTTCATGTGTTAAAAAATAAAAAAACAAAAATTTTTCCGAAAAAAGTATATAAAACTCACCAATTTTAAAAATATAATGTTCTATGTATAGAATTTTTTTTGATTTTTGTGTTTCTTATAATGTAGAAGTTTTCATTCATTTTATATTTTATCTTTTTATATTATGTGGATAAATATATTAAGGTAAAGACATTTATTTAGTCATATATCTCATCTATATTAATTATTACATCACTTTTGGGTCCTTATGATGTTATAAAATATACAATATATTTATACAACATTTAATTTTTTACCAAAAAAGTCGATTATCTCAAAAAATTATGAACAATTCCCCATTTGAAAATTTCAATGTTCTGATTCGAAAAATAATATTAATTTTATCTAAATATTTTCTAAATATGTGAATTTTAACTTTTAAAATAATAACTGACTTTTATTAAAAATAATGGGGTTTTGACAATAACAATTTTCAAACCCATATAAAAATTACCATTGAATTATAAAAATTATATGATCATTTATATTTGATAAAAATTATTTAATAAAAATACTGAAAAACTATTTATTTTAAAAATCCATTTATTCATAAAAATAAATTCCTTAATTTAATTTGAATATTACCCCAAAAAGACTATTTTTGTTTTATTGAATCAAAATAAAAATAATTTATAAAGTAACAATTATTGGATGAAAATACATTAAATATTTTGTAAAAAATAATCTACATATTCATATTTCTAGGGTCTTTATACATATACCCTTATTACACCATCAAATTACCTAAGATTAAGACAGGAAATGGTGGGACTTTTATCGAGCGATTCGAAAAACATGGTTAGGGATGTGATCTTGATGAACTTGAACTTCTCCCATAAATAGTTTTTCTAATTCTTAATATGTTGGATATCAGCCTTGGATTGTTCAATGGAAAAGCCCAAAAATTCCAAATCTCTTGGAATATCTGATAAATGGGATTCATAGGGTATGATCCTACTAGTTGAGGCCATCACTTCATTTTTCTATTGCAATTGGAATTGTTAAAACCCTATATTTACACTAATCATGCGATCACTGCTAAGTTGATATATTATCAATGGTAAAGATAAATAAAGGTATTTTAAATCCAATTGGATAATACATCAAAGGAGGTGAATGTGTTTTCTATAACCATATTACTTAATAAGACATTTAAATAAATCAAAAGTGGAATTTTGTTTATGAAATTTCGAGTCATTACAATATTACCACCTTTAGAAAGTTTACCCTCACAATTTTCTTTTCCCACACTAAAACAGATGAGGGTAACTTTTTTTCATAATATCCTTTGGTTCCCAAGTTACTTCTTCAAACTTTTCGTTTCTCCACAACACTTTGAAAATGTGCATTGTCTTATTTCGTAGAAATATTTCTCTATGAGCTAAGATCTTTATTGACTATTCTTCATAGTAAATATCATTATCCAATGGTACCACCAATTGATTGAGTACATTTGAGGGGTCTGGTATGTACTTTCTCAAGTGGGATACATGTAATACATCATGTACTTGAGATAGGTTAGGTGGGAGTGCTAGTCAGTAAGACACCACTCCGATGCAATCAAGGATATAAAAGTGTATTATGTGTCTTGGACTAAGCTTTCTCTTCTTCCCAAATCTCATCACTATCTTCAATGGAGATATGTGGAGGAATACGATGTCTCCAACATCAAACTCTAGGTATTATTTATTATTTTCATTATAGATCTTTGTTCAACTATGAGCATCCTTAATGTTCTTCTAAAAGATCTTAGAGTTATCCACAATTTCCTTAACCATTTCAGGACCTAGAAGTTTTTGTTCCCAAACTTCATCCCAACATGCAGGTTTTTTACACCTCTTCCCCCAAAAGGATTCATAGGGATCCATTTGGATGCTTGAGTTGAAACTATTTTTGTAAGAGAACCTAACCAAAAGATGATGTTAGAACCATCCTCCTTTTAAGTCCATAGAACATGATCTCAACATGTATTATAGTTTTTGAATAGTCTAATTAGATTGGACATCAGTTTTAGGATTATAGGCCACACTGAAGTTCAGTTGAGTGTTTTGAGAATGTTGGAGACTTTTCCAGAACTTAGAGGTGAATCTTAGATCTCAATCAGATAAAATTGTTAGTGGTACTCTATACATCCTTACGACTTATCTGATTTATATTTGTGCAATTTTATCCAATGATAAGTCATCTCTAATTGTGAAAAAGTGATTTGTCTTTGTAAGACGAACCATAACAACCCATGTAGCATTTTCCCCTAGATTTATTTGTAAGTCTGGTGACAAAGTTCATGGTGATGTTTTCCCATTTATATGTTAGTATGGGTAATGGTTACATAATCTCCTTAGAATTATTCCTTTAAGCTTTAAATTTATTGAATACTAGGAACTTTTATGTATATTAAGGTATCTCCATCTTCATATTTTCTAACCAATAGTGATTACAGAGATCTTGATACATATTGTTTCTTCCTGAGTGAATGGAGAAAGTTGAACTATGTTCATCATCCAATAGTTCCTTATTTAACTCAGTATTTGATGGAATGTATAGTCTTGTAATAATTATCAAAATTATATCTTCATCAATTTCAAACTATGAGGATTTCCCCATTCTTATAGTTCCCACCTTCTTCTGAATTCCTACACCACCTCTTTGATCATCCTTTAACCTCTGTATAAGAGATGATTGAGTAATCATATATGAAAGTATTGATGATGTCTCTTCCTTTATGATTCCAATTTCCATAATTTCAAAATATAAGAAGATAAGATCCCTCTAAATTCTCATTAATTATATAATTGTTGTATCCTTTATACTTAGAGAATCTTTCATCTTATTTTCTTTATTGAGATTGAAGTGGATTGAGCAGTCATAATACTTAATGAGGTATAACCATATTCATTGGTTCATATTAACCTCTTTATGTGTTAATATATATTTGAGGATCTTATGATCAGTATATATTTCACATCTCACCATATAGATAATGTTTCCATATTTTCAAAGAAAAGATCACAACTGCAAAATTCAAATCATGCGTGGGATAGTTTTGCTCATGAATTTTCAACTGCCTTAAGGCGTAGGCTATCACATTATAATTTTTCATCAGTAAAAATCCTATTCCATTCTTTGAATCATCACTATATACTAAAAATAGTTCCCCACTTGTTGGTAGTGTGAGCACTAGTGCAATGATAAGCCTCTTTTTGAGGTCCTTAAATCTTTCCTCACATTCTTGCATCTAGAAAAAATTCTCATCCTTTCAAGTTATCTTGGTAAAAGGATTTGAAAATCACAAGGAATATATCAAAAATCAAAGATAAGTCCTAGGTAATCCAAGTAAACTATGAATATTTTTCATAGATATTGTCCTTGGAAATCCTTTAATTTCTTTCATAGGCTCTTTACCACAGTGCTCAGATAATCCTCATTCTCCTCCTTTCTCTTGGAGTATATTAAAGAATCATTTCGAAAGACGACCAAATTTTTTTCAAGGTATTATATAAAGACATTATTCATCAATCCCATAAATAGTTTTCAAGCATTAGTGAGCCTAAAAGGCATCACTATGAACTCATAGTTCCCGAACCTTGTACAGAAAGTGGTCTTGGGGATATTTTCCTTCTTCACCCTTACTTGATAATATACCTACAGAATATCCCCCTTAGAGATGCATTTTTCTCCATGTAGTTGATCGAAAAAGTCATAAATCTAAGGTATATGATATTTTTTCGTTATCATGATCTTGTTGATCACAAGATATTCAATACAAAGGTGCATTGACCCATCCTTCTTGTTGAAGAGGACTGGTTCACCCCCTGGTGAATCACTTGGGTGTGTGAACCCTTTATCTAGATTCTACTATAGTTGTTTCTTCAAATCCTCAAGTTACATAATATCCATTCTATATGAATTATTGGATAATGGTAATTCACTAGGTACAAGATCAATTGAAAATTCAACCTCTCAGTTAGGAGGGATACCAAGAAATTCCTTAAGAAACACATCAGTGTATTCCCTCACAATAGGCTTGTCTTAGAGGATGGCTATTTCCCTAAACTCAATAATTTTTTCTAGATATTATTTTTCATATGGTAATAATATCAATGCTTGAGATATTGGTTCCATAGAAGATTAATCCTCCTCTTTACACTTGTATATAAACTGGGGTCAATTCGTGATACAGAGAGTGATTTCCTTATCACAAAAATTTATGTTGGATATATATAGTAAATCCAATCCATGCTCATAATTGCATAAAATTATACTAAAGGTAGTATTAAATGGTTTTATGGGATGTTAATACCACAAAATTTGATAGGGTAGAAGTTATATACTTAGGATGAAATAATTTCCCCAATTTCTATTTTCACTGAAAAATATACTTCCATAATTTGTGGTGGTGTTTGAATAGTTATACTAAACTTTCATGATATGAAGGAATTGTAAAACTATAGTTAAAAATTTTATTCTATATTCATGAATGAAAAACCAGTATACTTGTCACCACTTCATTTTTGGGATCCACTTAAGTAGTAGTGATGGAAAAAGATCTCCCTTGCTACCTTACAAGTTGCTGGTTATCTATGAAAACCCTTTTATTAGGGCATTGGTTTGAAAAGATCCCTAGTTCCTTGTAATTAAAGCAATGAATAATGTGTGGAGGGTTGATTGGAGCATTCCAATATTCCATCACATTAGCCGGTTTATATTTTCAAAAATTCCTAGCTAGGTGTCTTTCCTTCCTACAACTAATGGATTTCTTCATTCCCCTTAGGCAATTTATGGGGTAATTTTTTCTCGACCTTTGACGAAGTGGTATGTTGAAATTTCTGAGAACCATTAGATTTCTTCATAGAACTAATAGAATTAAAATTCACTTTATACTTCTTATCCCTATGATATGCTTTAGATTCACTGATCTCCATTTTGACTTTGAGGGAATAGAAGAAAATTTCCTCATAACTATCAAAGTCATAGATCTCTAGGGATTTTCATAGACTAGGTTTTATCCCACCAAAGAATAGGTCAACATTTCATTAATTGGTAATGAAAAATCTGGAGGAATATCATGCAAGTATTATGAAGTTTTCCTCATACTCACTGATAGATTCATCCTCTTTTTTATTGAGGGAAAGGAAATCCCTTTCCATTTTATATTGGTGAGTGTGAGGAAAATATTTATCAAAAAATATTTTCTTGAATTCCTTCCACTCCATCACTTCAATATCTTCCTCAAGATTCATATTCTTGATTAAGGTACACCTCTAATTAGATTCTCCCTTCATATGATAAATAGCCAGTAAAATCTTCTCTTATTCAGAACATTTAATGATAGATAAGATCTTCTCAACGGAATTGATCCATTGCTCCATGATTAAGGGATCTTGCGATACATTAATAGTAGGAGGCCTTTGTTAAATGAAGATCTCGATTGTGGCTATTTATATCTTGGGGGGGGGGGGGGTTAGGGACTCCTCTTGATACAAGTTTCTATTACAAACTTGATTTAGCTGAGAGATTATCGTCATAAAGTTCACGATTCCTACTCCCATCTGGTTGGACATATCATTAGGGCGATCATCACATAAAATGTCGCATTGATTGTTTACCTAATTCTTCCTATTTCCATAAATTGGATAGAATAAAAGGAAAATTAGGGATGATTATTTTTAAACTATTAAACACATAAAGGGGAATCCAATGACATTAAAGGGATAACTTATACATTACATGTATTTCCAAAAAATATGAATTTCTAGGATTCAATCTATGTTATCCATGATTTATTTCCAAACATAAATTATTATGGGAATTTTTTTGTTCCCTTAATAATCGATCATAACTAAATTATGAATTTACCAAATAATATCCCATGGGAGTGTCAAACCTGGTGAGGAGTAAGGCCTGTTGTTTTGTACCAGGTTACCCTTAGTTAGGATTGGAACATGTTGTTGGAGTTGTTACTCCTAGGTACATCTGTACTAGAACAAAATCCAATTATAGTATATAGATAGGGACTTTTTTGGTAAACCAGTTAATCTATACTAACCAAAATTTTGGGATATTTTCTTATAATTAGTCTTAGGATTTTGCTAGATTTTTCTAATCCTAATACCAAAAATAACTAAATTTTTTCAATGATGCCAACTGTAACAACTAAGATATTTATTACACTATAATACATGATTTATTATATAAATGTAAATTTAATATAACCTATAATATATATAAGTATAGTTTATTTGGGAATTAAGTATATAGAATAATTGTTTGAACATGGGATACAACAACATTATTGAAAAATTTCTTAACATACTTCTAAAATTCCATGGATTTTTTTAAAAATGCGTGAGATATCCTAAGGAAAATCATAAGAAAGGGGTAAAATATAAAGCCCAGTAGGGGAATAAAAAAGGAAGAACATACAAAATACAATGTATGTTATAAAATAGGTATATTAATGGGGAATAAAAGGAACATGGATAATAAGGCATGATAAATCATGATAATCATTACATGGTAAATGTACCAAAAATTTAAACATTGAATAATAAACATAGGTCAAGGATAAACCCTCCAAGATATATTGATGGAAAAATTATGATAAATTAATCAAGTTTACTCTCTATACCAATATGACATATCATGATACTAAACATTACCCAATGCATTAGAGTGCTAACTGGGCACACACAACATATTCATTTCATTATCATGCTTAAGTGTTCTGTATAGATCATACAACAAAGATTAATTCCGCATAATAATTTATTCCATGATCAAAGAGTGTGGAATAAATACATGTAATTACCAAATGAAAAAGTATATGTGCATAAATGTTAACATTCTTGATAATAAATGGGTATGGTATTCACTACACAATTGGTTTGGCATAGAAAATCTTGGTAGTATTTATACAATGTAATGACATCACTTAAAGATTCATAAAAATGGTTTGATGGGAGGGAAAGGGTTATACAATCAAATATAAATAAAATGGGTAGTAATAGGTAAATGTAAAAGAATATCCCAACATTATAAATTTTGAAATAGGAGGCATATGATAATGAATGAACTTGAGAAAATAATCATATTTGTATTTTGGCATGGAAAGATGTGTACATAAAAGATCATGGGAGTATTAATGAAATTTAAAGGGTATATCTTCATTTAAAAATTAAATTTATATAAAATGGGGACATGGAAGATCATATTACAACATAATAACATGGAATTTAAGAGACATAACATAAAATAAGTTATTGAACGGAAATGAGAGGAGAGAAATATCTTATGAAATTTTGGCACAATGAAGGCTTAGGTAAGGATCAAAATGAGAGAGTAAAAATGGTATCTCATTAAAATAAAATCAATTTGATGGTTAGGTAATTATAATAAATTAATAAAAATATAACCAATTTAAATTATAAATATTAATTTCAAATAAGGTTCTTGAATTTAAAGGAGTGGAATGTGAGGATACCTTACTTGAGTGTTGATAAAGATTACATTTTCATATATTTTATACTGTAAATCATTTTTTATAATCCCACAATAGTGTTATTGTATGAGTAATTGTCACATTTTTATGATATTAGTAATATTTTGAGCTTAATAGTAAAAATGGCCCATTTCAAATTATTAACTATTTTAACTTATTTTTGTATTTTGGCCATAACATTTTCTACACTACTCCAAATTGAAAAATTATTTAATTTAAATATTATAAATATCATGGTGTAAATTTTCTATTTTTGGACTAAAACCTGAATCGTCCATATGGAGCTCAAAAGAAGACCCCAAGTGGGAGCATGAAAACTGTTCACGGTTCTGCTGATTTTTTTTGTGGGGTACGTAACTCAATCTTTGTGGGCCCAAATGTTTTGATCTTCTATACGTGGATGAGAAAATATTTTTATAACATCTTTCATGAAGGAACAACCGTGGGATTTGGCTGTTTACGAGGCCATTAAATCTTTCTAATCAGGGGATTGTCATTTTGGAGAGTTTGACTGGACAGAATAAATTCTCAGAGTAAAACGACTATAACTCTAGAAATACATGTCCAAATCCACTGAGACTTTTAGGGTAAACGCCAAAGAAAATTATGAACAACATTGGAAAAGGTATCAATGCGTGAAGATGTCATTTAATTGGGATATAACGTGTCAACATTAGGGGTAAAAAGTTTGGCTATAAAAGGAGGAGAGCTCCACCCTCTCAAAGCATCACATTCTCCATTCCATTCCTTCAAGGCACCAAGGAGGAGATCTCCACTGAGGGTGTCCGGCCACAAATCTTCCACATTACATTTATTTTATTTATTTTTGTTTCATTTTTCAATTGTAATTTATATTTCTAATAAAATTCATGCATTATTTTTATTTCTGTGTCCACCCATCCACCCTGTTTTCTTCTTCATCTTTTCTCATTATTTTCTAATTTTATTCTTCTCATATTATACACCATGACCTCTTACCCTAAAAAATGAGGGATTAACCTGAGACTTGTCTTGAGGGAGGTATGTGGAAATTTCATTTATTCTGTGATTAAATTCTGATGTTTTATTAAGTTTGTGATGAGAAAGAGTGATGTACACAGGTATGGAGATCATCCACCACGACACTGATCTCAAACTCATTTATTTATTTTATTAAATATTTTCCATCCATTATACTGGATACAATCTCTTAATATGATGAATTTGAACCATTCACAGGTAGAAATTGCATATGATGGAGCTGGGTCTTGGAAGATGTCACACTCTCGATCGAGGTGTGCCATCAACCGTGATTATAGGAGGAGGTGAAGTTAAGATTGAAAAATGCATTCAAGATTTCACACCAATAAATAAAATAATAGTAATTCATGAATGAGATCTCATAATTTAATTATCAAAGTTAATTTAAATACCAATAAGGAGAATGATGAAACCCACAAACCAACCCATAATGGCCAAGTTCTTTCTCAATTGATTGCATTTTGTAATTACATGTTAGTTTTATCTTTTATTTTAATTTAATTGTATTCCATTAATAGATAATATAAAAACAAAAAAAATAATTAGTTTAGTTAAATTATATTAAGTAAGTAAATGATTGAGAAAGCTCCTCAAGTGAGACAACCATAGTCAGCTTCTATGCTGCACTAGGAAAAATTAAATTTCTTTTTCCATGCCCTATGACAAGCGTGTGTCAAAATTGGCACTGTTGCCGAGGAGCTAATCGGTTGTTAACTTTACATCTTATATTTTCAAATTTTAGATAGTTTTCATTATTTTTTTTAAAAATAATTAAAAAAATATAAAAAAATTATTTTTCCATGATGCATTCAAATTACAATTATTATGCATGAGAAGATTACTCACAAGTGCAATATCAAGAACTAGAAATTGATTATCATGATCAAAATGACCAGGTTGAAAGGATTAGTAATAATTTGGATGATTTGGGGAGGAAAATGGAATGGTCATTGGACTATGTTCGTGCAAGGATGGAGCAACCCGACCCAGAGCCGGAGCAAGAACCTGAGATAGTGGTGGAAGAAATTTCACCACTCATCATTGAAGAACCAGAGGAGGTAAATGTTGGGGTACCTGAAGACTCATTCATCCTCACTCAACCAATTCTACCCAAGATAGATAAAAAGGAGGATGATTTTCCTGCTGAGCCAAATGTGGGAGATCAACAAGAATTGGAAAAATTCTGGAATGAATGTGAGGAGCTACTTGATCTCCCCAAACCTTGCAGAGAAGAAGATCCACCACCACTGAAAGAAGACCCAACCAAATTGGTGTAATTTGAAGTCAAGATGGAGGAGACCGACTACCTACCTCCATCCAGTGATAATAAACTCCAAGAATAACTTTCAACTAAATAAGTGATTGAACCATAACTAACTCATGAAGATGATACTTCCACGAACTCTACCTTTTCTGATTTTATTTAATCTGATTTGAGCATCACTCCTTATAATTTTGAATTTTCAAATTTGATCAATCATTACATTGCCTTAAAAAAGATGAAAAAGAATATGAACCTGTTGAGGAACACTTAATGCTCTTTAAACACATTGAATATTCATTAGAGGGAGTACAAGAAGAGAAGAAGAAGGTTGCACAAGTAGAAACCAATGAAGAGGATGCTCCATACTTCATCCTACCCCCTCCATGTAAGCTGTACCACAATGAAAATGGGGAGGATTTGGTGTACTCTATCCATGGAGTCCTCCTGAAGAAGGACAAATACGTGGATGATGGGAAAAGCCACATGTGGTGGTTCAAATCAAAGAAGCTTCATCCACCGACAGATTATGGATAATAGTTGGTACTTCCCTCTGGAGGCAGTAAAAGATTCTTGGGCCTAATTGGGGGATCATACCAAGATTTATCTTTACATGATTTTTACTAATTTAAATTCCAAATTCAGTATTAGGAAATATTTTTTCATGTGGCTCCCTCCCTCTTTTAATTTTGAGCTTAAATGAAATGATCCTTGTGATTAATTGAGTAATTTTTCTTTTGTAGGATCATGAAGGCAGAAGGAAGCCCCGAGAATTAGAGGAAGAGGACCAAATATTTATTTTAAAAGGGACATCACCTTTTATGATTATCATTTAAACTCATTTCATTTTTTGGTCCAAAACATATTTTGAGCTTTAATGAATATTCTTATCACTTTTTACACATCAAATGATTTTGAAAGAGTTGGAATGATTTTTTAAATAATGGATTTAAAATGATTGTTGATATGAATTATTTTCCCTTGAAATGGATTTTCAAGAATTTTAATGAGTTTGATTGATTTTTGAAATCCATGCCCATAAAACACTGACTCAAAATATTTTTCCAATCCTATGAGGTATTCTAAACCACTTTTACATATTCTTCCTAATACCCACACTTTCTTGATGGAAACTTAAATTTTGTGTGAGAACCAGAATTTTTGAATAATTCTCTTTCGAAGCTTTGTATTTCATGGAACGTATTTAAAATTATTGAGGCATCTCTTTGGCTAGCCACATTTTATCTTGAGACACACCTTTACATTTATCCTTTGTAAGCCCTTAGATTCTATGAATTGCCTTATATCTTTAAGCCACATTAGAAGCCAATTTTTCTTTACCTACCTGAACTTTTAGTATTTTTAGCATGGTTATTTCAAGTTTGAGTGTGGGGGAAGGTCCTTTCTTGTGCGTTCATTGGGTTGTGTATCATTTATTGGTGATGCGAGGTGTGTGTAAATACTTTGGAGGATTGATAATGGATTTACAAAAAAACTTAAAATCTCATTATTTTGAATTATAAATGTTTATTTGTTCATATATCCATTTTATAGAAATTATTAAATCACTTTTGGGTCCTTATGATGTCATAAAATACAAAATATATTTATACAATATTTAATTTTTTACCCAAAAAATAAATTGTCTTAGAAAATTATGAAAAATTAACCATTGGATAATTTATAAATTCTAACTCAAAAAATAATATTCATTTTATCTAAATAATTTTATAAATATTTTAATTTTTAGTTTTAAAATAATAACAGATATTTATTGAAAATAACGGTTTTAGGACAATAAAAGTTTTCAAACCCTTATAAAAATTACATTTGAGTTCAAAAAAATTATATAATAATTTATGTTTGATAAAAATTATTTAATAATAATATTGAAAGATTATTTATTTAAAAAACCCATTAATTAATAAAAATAAATTCCTTAATTGAGTATGAGTATTACCCCAAGAATACTATTTGTGTTTTATTGAATCAAAATAAAAATCATTTATAAAGTAATAATAATAGGATGAAAATATATTCATTATTCTATAAAAAATAATGTACATATTCATATTTCTAGGGACTTGGTACATATCCTTTTATTACACTAGATAATTCCATAAGAGTAAGGTGTTTGATGGTGTGACTTTCATGGGGCGGTTCAGAGAACATGGTTTGGGCCGTGATCTCGATAAACATTAACTTCTCCTGTAAATGGTTTTGATCATGATTAAGTTGTTAGATCTGAGCTTGGGTTTCATTGTGGGAAAATAATAGAAATGATATCTTCCTCAGAAGCTCTAATAAATGAGATTAATAGGGTATGACCCTACTGGTTGAGGTCGTCACCTCCTTTGTATATGTCAATTGGATTTGTTAAAAACCTGTATTTATACTAGTCACGTGATCACTATTAAATTGATATATCATCAATGGTAAAGACACATAAAGGTATTTTAAATAAAATTGGATAATAAATAAAAGGAATTTCATGTGTTTTTATAATAATATTAATTAAAAATACCTTTAATTAAAAATCAAAAGGGGGATTTTATTTATAATAGTTCAGGTCGTTACACACCATGAATCAGACTAAGGTGACGCTGATTACTACACATCTAAAATGACTTATGGATCATTAATCTAAAGTATCAAAACAATATTAATGTTTTTTCTTAGTTTGAGGAGGTAAGTAGTCCTTTTTACTAAAATTAATGTCAATTTTAATTCAAAAGACACACTTGGAGTCATACTGGTCACACAATGAGTCAGATTGTGGCGTGGGTGATTCCTACACATTAAAAAAATTACTCATTGATAATTTTCCTCAAGTATCAAAACAATCTGAATGAATTTAATTAGTTTTCATTATGTCACTTGTTCCTTTTGCTAAAATTAATGTCTATTTAAAATAAAAAATACACTTGGAGTCACATCGGCCGCATCGTGTGTTGGATTGAGGTGAGGTTGATTCCTATACATAAAAAATGACTTATTAATTTTTACTTAAAGTATAAAAATAATCTGAATGAATTTACATAGTTTTGACCAGGACATTTCTCATTTTTACAAAAAATGATGTCAATTTTTAATAAAAAGACGCACTTGGGGCCATACCGATCACACCATATGTCAGATTGAGGTGAATATAATTCATAAATGTATAAAATGACTTATGTATCATTTTCCAAAAGTATCAAAACAATAAAAATGTTTTTTCTTAGTTTTTAGTAGGCCAATTGTCCTTTTTACTAAAATTAATGTCAATTTTAAATAAAAAGACACACTTTGAGTCATATCAGTCACAATATATGTTGGATTGAGGTGAGGTTTATTCATATAAGTTAAAAATAACTTATGGATAATTTTACAAAAGTATAAAAATAATATGATTGTATTTTCTCAGTTTTGAGTAGATCAGTTGTCCTTTTTACTAAAATTGATTTCAATTTTAAATAAAAAGATGCACTTTGAGTCATACCAATCACATCATGCATCAGATTGAGGTGCAGTAGATTTTTACATGTCTCAAATGACTTATGAATAATTACCCTAATGTATCAAACAATACAAATTTTATTTCTTGATTTTGAGTAGGTCAGTTTTACTTTTTACTAAAACTAATGTCAATTTTAAATAAAAATATGCACTTGGAGTCACACCGTGAGTCGGGTTGAGGTGCGGTTAATTAATAAACATAAAAAACGACTCACATATATTTTTTCCAAATATTTTTAAAAATTATAATGGGTTTTCTTGGTTTTTAGTATTTCACTTGTTCTTTTTGGGTAAATTAATTTTAATTTAAAATAAAATGACACACTTTGAGTCATACCGGTCACACAATGCGTTAGATTGAAGTGAGACTAGTTCCTACATGTCCTAAATGACTCATGGATAATCTTCCTAAAGTATAAAAACAATATGAATGAGTTTACTTAGTTTTCAGTATGTCAATTTTTTCCTTTTGCTAAAAATAATGTCATTATTAAATAAAAAGATGCCTTTGGAGTCATACTGGTCACACCGTGTGTTGGAATTATGTGAGGATTATTCTTACACATTAAAAATTACTCATGTATAATTTTTATAAAGTATCAAAACATTGTTAATGTGTTTTCCTAGTTTTCAATATGTCACTCGTTCCTTTTGATAAAATCAATGTTAATTTGAAATAAAATGACACACATGGAGCCATATTGGTCACAACATGCATCATATTAAGGTTTGGGAAATTCCTACACATCAAAAATGACTCAAGGATCATTTTACTAAAGTATAAAAACAATTTGAATTAATTTTCTCAATTTTGAGTAGGTCATTTATTCTTTTTTCTAAAACTAATGTCAATTTTAAATAAAAAGATGCACTTGGAGTCATAACGATCACACCATGCATTGGATTGAGGTGAAAATGATTCCTAAACATATAAAATGAATTTTTTATCATTTAAAAAAATTATAAAAACAATATTAATGTGTTTTATTAGTTTTATGTAGTTAACTTGTCCTTTTTACTAAAATTGATTTTAGTTTTAAATAAAAAGACACACTTAGAGTAATACCAGTCACATAGTGTGCCGGATTGAGGTGAGTCTAATTCCTAAAAATAAAAAATGACTCATTTATCATTTAAAAAAGTATTGAAAAAAATAAAAATGTGTTTTCATGGTTTGTAGTACATCACTTTCCTTTTTTACTAAAAATTCATTTTAAACTAAAAACACACACTTTGAACCATACCGATCACATCATGTATTAGCTTGACATGAGAATAATTATTACACATTGTAAATTATTTATAAATAGATTTATTAAATTATCAAGAAAATATGAGTGTGTTTTCTTAGTTTTTAGTGAGTGAAACATTTTTAACTAAAATATAGAGTTTAAACTGACAACAGACACTTTGTGTCATACCGATCAGATTGTGCATAAGATTGAGGTGAAGTTGATTAATACCCATATTAAATGAATTATGGATCATTTTACCAGAGTATAAAAAAATATTAATGTGTTTTTTGGTTTTTATTATGTTATTTATCTTTTTTACTAAAATTAATGTCAACTTTAAACAAAAAGAAACACCTAAATTCATACTGGTCACATTGTGTGTCAGATTGAGGTGCCGTTGATTCATATATATCCAAAATTATCAAAAGTATCATAAATTATAATATTAACATGATTATTATTACTTTTATTTTTTGAAATACCAACATTACATATTGAATCACTGTTCTTAGCTGAAAAACCATTCTTGTTGTTGAAAAATAGAAGAGTAAAGGATGCTCTTTTTCCCATTATATCATGATAAGTCACCACAATGGGCACACGAGCTTCATCCACTATTATGTTTTTTTAAAAAAAATAAATGTTTTTCATCTAAGAACATTGAATTAATATACAGTGTAGGCAGGTCGACAAATAAAATCAAAGGAAATACTAGTAACATTGGTAGAAAGGAACAAGTTTTCTATTTTTTGTCTTATTGTAGATATTTGAAAGAAAAATTAGGCCTACCAAAATATTTATGAAAAAAATAAATAAGTATTAGATAAAAATTACGGGGGAATTAACTTATAAATATTTGATAAAATGATGATAAAATTAATTAAATAAGTAATAAGAATTCAAATTTTCATGATGGTTATATATATTCTTGACCAATTTCCTTTTTGTTCATTATCTCAGTTGTAGCCTCAATGTCTAATCTCTCATGATCATGAGCAACTTCAAACAAACCACCCCAACTTGAACAATTGAATCCACTTGTATAATAAAACAATTCTTATGTGATTAATACTAAAAAATAAATAAATAAAACATAAATATTAAACAATCCATTACTTTTATAGAAGACACATCTTCATTCTATTTTTGTACATTCTATCATTAGGTGTGCCTCCCATTCATTTCTAAGAAAATTTATATATCATCTTGTGAAAATGATTTTTTTCAGTTGATATAGTAGTAATGGAAAAATATAAAAACATAAATAATTAATAAATATTAAAAATGAAATAGTAAGAATGTTAAAAAATATATGTAACAGCCCAAGATTTTATAAAAAAATATTCTTTTTAATTTTATTAAAGTCTTGTGTTGTACGCTACACCAAAAGGAGCTTGCACAACACGCATCCTTGACTTGCCTTGCATTACACGCAATCACGACCTTCCTCGATAGCATGTGTAATACGCAATACCGAGTTTCACTAAACAACGATATGCTATTAAAATATTATTAAAACTAGCCGTTATGAATAGTAATAACCACTTTTTAAAACTCTGTAAATCTTATTTTTCAAAATGAACTTCATTTTTGGATTCGGAGTATCAAATTTAGCCTAAGGTGAAATTTTGGTACTTTTCGGATAACTTTCATATTCTGATGAATAGTGAAAATTACTAAATTATAATTAAAAACAACTTTTTTAATCAAAATAATTAATAGTGATAAATTATTAATTTGAGTGGTTTTAAAGTATATTTAGAATATATTTTTACAATTTAATACAATGTTGGTCATTGGATGTAATTTCACATTTAAACCAGACATAATCAAGTGTCAATCTTTTGATAGATATTGTTTCTTAAAAACACGCTATTTGTTTTAACAGCGGGATTTAATTATAAAATTAATTAATGCAAATTCTATGATATGAATTTGGTAAAATAGACTTCATTTTTGAATTCGGAATATGAAATATATCTTAGGATGAAATTTTGGCATTATTCTGAAAAACATCAATTTTTGATGAATAGTGAAACTACTAAGTGGTAGTTAAAAAAATTAATTTCTTCATAAATCTTAATTTTACCGCTTCTGTGAATGGAATTTCAAAAATCCGAGAGACACGGTTGATGTCAGTAAGTAAAATGTGGTTCAATGAGATGAAAATAATTTTTGGTGAATAGTAACTTTTTACTTTTTTTTACCACGGTTAATAGTAAATAGGGTAACTAAGGGTAAATATGATATTACTATTACCCTAACACATGTCCTAATTCTATTTTATAAGTGTAATTCGACCAAAAACAACCTTATGAATATAATATGACCATTTAGGTCCACTTGGATTAGATTATGACATTTAATATTATATTATTTAATGAATAGTTAAAATAGTTAAAATCAAAGATTAATAACTAAAACATTTTTAATATGGGGTTATACATAAGATAAATTCGACTATAAATATTCATTAGAAAGCTAAAAAGATTTCCTACATAATGATATTTTATTTATAATTTTTAGACTTTAAATAAATTAATTTATTTATGACACAACGATGATGCAGTAATTACCCTTTTAAGGAAATATTAACATAATTGATGTTATAAATACTCAAATGAATGTAATTTGAGACTTTTTATGAATTCCACTAATTTTCTAGGTTACTATGATATATTAGTGTTGATTTAATCAACTTGGTTCGAACATATAATTCTGTTATGACTTTCAAAAAAATCATATATCAAATAGTGTCAAAATTGACACAAAATAGTTTTTAAATCAAATATTATATTATTAATTGTTATTGTATTCCTAAAAATCTAAGGTTCGGCCAAATGACTTAGATAAGGATATATATATTAATAATAAACAATTTGGGGTTCGTTTGGCATGTTATAGTAATTGTATTAACCATATAGTGAAAGAAAACAAAAATACACGGTAAAAGTTAAATTAATTAACTTAGAGTTAAATCTAATTGACAAGGTTAAAATAATACCCTAAACTTGTCTAAATCCTATTGGTTGATAGGATTTCTACCCATCCCCACTTTAGCTTCGAAATAAGACCCTTTGTAACCATTATAAACCGATTTTGACTTTAATATAAAATAATATTTTGAGATATTCCTAAGGTGCCCCTCTCCTCCCTTATAAAAGGGCACCTCATCCCCCTCCTCCTCACACCAATTTGAGCACTCAAGCTCGGCCAAACCCTGCCAAAATCTCTTCTCCACTTCCCTAGAAACATCCTAGAGGTTCTGGTCTTCCTCAAAGACCAATTTTAGTTCCCTAAGAGGAGGTCTCCAAATGGCGCTTCAAAGAAGAGGTAATTACCGTTACCAATTCTTTCATCTTTATTTCTTCTTCCACTTCTTCTTCTTAGATTGTTTCATTATGAAGTAATAAAATAAGTATCACTCATATACTGATATGTTATTATAAGTATGAAACAACCCTATTTCACCATCTATCTATCCTACGGAAAAAGAAATCACCGCGCGTGCGTACGTACGGAATACCGTCTCCACGCCGTGGTGTAATCTATTTTCCACCACCACCTTACATGGATGGGTATAATGGTGTAAATAATAACTATACATAGTTATTAAAACATAATATTGATTCTGATATATTGTATAATCCACTCCAATTCAATTCAATATTTATGGAAATGATATCATCGCTCGTGCGTACGTACGGACTACCGTCTCCACGACGCGATGAGATTCATTCTCCATGTTAACCATTTAAGAATGATTATAAAGTATATATAAGAAATAATAATGAAATATATGACATTATAAAGCTACTGGATTTATGTATATATATATATGTATGTCATCTACTTACTTCCATTCAAGACAATAGGGAAAGGAAAACAGCGTTCATGCGTACGTACGGACTACCGTCTCCATGAACGGTGTTTTTCATTTCATTTATCTATCTATTATATATATATATATACTGAATATATATGATATATAAATCATATTTTATATTCTGGAAGTAAGTAAATCATGATATAAGTAATAATAATGTCAATAACAACAAGTCAAAACACCTACGATAAAAGAAACGACTTTACCCAAAACGCTTCTTTAACATGGAATTTACAAAAGAACGGGTAATATAATGTCATAAGTGAACCATATATGATATCATAACAATGAATATGATTCTTTAATAAGTCAATGAAATTATTTAAACCATTATACAGGAGCTTCGGACACGTACAAAGCAAATCGGACCTAAGGTAAGGGAAAATATCACAATCTCACTTTTATCCGAGATTGTTTTTACTTTGGTAATTACGGGGGTGTATTTTATCATCCACATCCATGTTCCCTCAATATGTAATATTATTTCCATCCTTCTACAATAGTTTATATCCAATTTTACCCTTCATTGAGTTTTTAGTAAAAGATATGAAAGGAATCTTTTGTCGTTTTTTTCGTACGAGGTACTTTTTGACTTTTCCGACAAAAGTACGAAGAATGTTTTTTTAACTTATACGGCATGAATGGATTTTTAAAAAATTATTTCCAAGAAGCTCCCTTTACAAGTTTTCAAGTTTATTTTTAATCAACTTCTTTTAGTTTATAATTGTATGACATGTTAAGAAAAGAAAAGTGTTTTTGAAAAAGAAAGGATATTTTCCTCAGGAATGGAGTTCAAGTGTTTTATCAAAATTATTTTCCATCTAAGATAATAAAGGGTTCTGTTTTTATCCCTTTAATCACATTGATTTGATTATGTTGTGAGGGAATTATTTTTATGAAGTCATTTGCCTTATATGATTTGTTTTATGATGTCATGATGTTTCAAGAATCCCATTTTTGTTACATGTGTTATGCGATGATGTATGATTTATGATTATGTGGCACACATAAGAAAGGATTCATTATAAGATGGGTGGGACCTATATCTCCCTCCAATGCATTGGGTAAATATTTTATATCTCATGAGATAGACAGGGCTGGAACGGTAGGTTATACCGGTTCAGTGAAACAGGACTGAAACGAGGGTTACTCGATTCAGAAAGGGACTTTGTCCACTAAGATAGTCTTGGAAATTAGTCTTGACTAACAAGAAATGATTATCTATGATTATGTGTGTATTCCACAAAGTTTCATGTTTTAAGTTATGATTATTGGGATTACTTTTTCACTGCCATGATTTATCCCATGATTATGAAATTATGCTCTCTTTTGCAGGTTATGATTTCCAAAATGTTATGTTCTTATGAATATGATGTGATTGATATTTATTTTGTTTACCCTTACTGAGCATTTGAGCTCACCCTTTTATGTTTTCTTTTCCCCAGGATATAAAGAAAGGTTTTAGGTAAAAAAAAAGGAAGATCTTTATGGGATATTTTGAAGATCTTTCACCACGATTAGAAGATTATAGTCCGAGTTTCCAAAGACACTAAACTATTACGGTCCTTGTGTGTGTGTTTCTTTAATGTACTAAGTATTCCGCAAAAGTAATGTAATTTCAATGTACATCAAGATACGGGTCTCTACAGTTGGTATCAGAGGAAAGGTTTAGTCAACCTTTGGAAACTAGGATGCGAAAACGTTAGTGAGATCCCTAGAGATATTTATAAGGTATGTCTAGGGATGTCCCTAAGGATAAGTATACGTATAGGTTATAGTAATAGAATTACGCTAACGATCATAGAATTAAACCTAAGATGTTGGATATTAAAGGTACTCCCCCTTTATTATGTTGTTTTCCCTAGCATGATTTTTGCCTCTCACACTATTATTTTTGGGTTTTAGACGATGGCTGGAACCCGAAGGAACCGTGTTGATCAATGCAATGGACAATGCAATGATTGCCCTCCTGAACAAACAAATGTTATGGGAGATGGAGTGCAAAATCTTATTGCTATACTTACACAAGCTATGAATCATTCTGGACTTCCAAATGAGCAGAGAAGGGAACAATATTCTATTGAGTCCTTCATGAGGCAACGTCCACCTTCTTTCAGTGGGTCTTCTGATCCACTTGTGGCTGAACAATGGATCAGTACTACTGAAAAGATATTTTCAGTTCTTCAATGTTCTGAACATGATAAAGTCATCTTAGCAGTATATCGTTTGGAAGGTGAAGCTGATCAATGGTGGAATCTTATCAAGAATACGAGGCCAAGAGATGAAATTGAGTCCATGGAATGGGACGAGTTCAAGAACTTGTTTTTCAGTAAGTACTTCCCTCGTATTATTCGAACGAAGATGGAGAAGGAGTTTCTTGAACTAAAGCAAAAGGATGATGAATCTGTTGGTATATACGAAGCGAATTTTACAAGACTTTCAAGGTACGCTTCTGGTATTATCATCCAACCTGAAAGTAAAGTTGATCGATTTTTCAGTGGCTTAAAACCAAGTATTCGAAGGGCATTAGCTATAAGAGACTTCAGTAGCTATGAAGAAATTGTGCGTTGTGCTATCAAGGTAGAAATGGAAGTTGGTGTTACATATCCATCTCATGGGTTTGACAAGAAACGAAAGATGGAGTTCAAGGAGAAAACTCAGAATAATGGTGAAAGGAAGATGAATGTTTCCTTATGCACAAAGTGTGGAAAGAAGCATGGTGGATATTGTCTTAAAGGGACTAGAAAATGTTTTAAGTGTGGAAAAGAAGGTCATCGAGCAGCTGAGTGTCGAAGTAATGGAAAATGGGATTCTAATGAAGTGAATAAAGCAAACACTGCAGAGAACGTACAACCAACACTTCAATGCTTCAAGTGCAAAAAAATGGGGCATTATGCTAATAAATGCCCTAATCCAAGGGTTAGTGATGATCGACATGAGCAACCGCTTAAGGCAAAGGACAAAGGGAAGTCACATGCGATCACTATTGGCAATGTTGAATATGACAACGATGTGGTGGAATGATTAAGTGTTTATGTAATGGGATTCCAAAATAATGTTGTATCTTGGAATATTGGAATATTTATGTATTGGTCTAATGTGGTATTCAAAGTGATTGAGATATTATGCGCATAATGAAGGGAAAACGAGAAAATGAAATGTTTAACAGTATTCATGAGCTCATGATTGATATAAGGACTAAGTGATATCATGGTTTGAGTATATAGAATTTTGAGGATTTTAGTAAGTGGAAGGTGTTAACTTTTAACTGCATTCATGTTTTCACTAAGGTATTCAAGAGAATACACGATTAAGGACTTTGAATGTTTGGAATGTGACTAACAATACATATCTTATGATATATGGGGATCGATGATGGTGTTAAATCTCTGGTAATCATTTTCACTATATTATGAGAGTCGACTGCAGTATTATGGATAAGCCTAAAATATTGGAATGGATTATGTTGGACATAAGTTAGTATTGTTTATTTTTTTGATATTATTGATGGGATGTTATATAGTTTTGGAAAAAGGACAACCTGCAGGACGGGCGACAACCCATCGCTTCGGACAAGGCTGTGGGAATCGAACCCACAACCGAAGTGCGACTGGCCTTTATCGCCTACCACTGGCCTATAGGAAGTCCCTGTTTAGTAGAAACTAGTTTTATTATATTAAGCAGTATGATATATGAAGTATAAGTCCATTTTAGGAACCATATATGATTAATCTCACTATAGATCGACTTATGCATATAATTTTTGCTAACCTTTTTTTTGAGACAGATGGAATGACCCGTCATTCTATCACATGATCTGCTAACACTTCATGAATAACAAATTCAACTTCATTTATTTAAGAGATGAAGTGGAAATTGTTCAAGGCACGAACAACAGTGAGATTGTACCAAAATAAAGTAAGTATTTATTCTAATTCAAATTTTCAACTTTAGGGAAATGATCTTGAAAACCAAAAATGTTGTCCTAGTGATCTTATACCTGATGAATCAGATGGTACCTTATATCATCACAAATCTATGGATTTGTGATTACTGGCTTTTCCATAGCCATGTTCTCTACCACTCTCCATCAGAACATGATGGTTAGATTTCTCTTCCATATCCATATTTTCACCTATGTGGAAACCCAATGATTAGTTTATTTGGGTAACCGTTACGTTTCATACTTTTGTTTTTAAAGATTGGTTTTGATATTCCTTTTTACGATGTGGGTTTCTATTAAAGAAACTTTAGAATAGTAAACCATTTATAACCCCGACGAATTTCGAGGGCGAAATTCATTTTAAGGGGGGTAGAATGTAACAGCCCAAGATTTTATAAAAAAATATTCTTTTTAATTTTATTAAATTCTTGTGTTGTACGCTACACCAAAAGGAGCTTGCACAACACGCATCCTTGACTTGCCTTGCATTACACGCAATCACGACCTTCCTCGATAGCATGTGTAATACGCAATACCGAGTTTCACTAAACAACGATATGCTATTAAAATATTATTAAAACTAGCCGTTATGAATAGTAATAACCACTTTTTAAAACTCTGTAAATCTTATTTTTCAAAATGAACTTCATTTTTGGATTCGGAGTATCGTATTTAGCCTAAGGTGAAATTTTGGTACTTTTCGGATAACTTTCATATTCTGATGAATAGTGAAAATTACTAAATTATAATTAAAAACAACTTTTTTAATCGAAATAATTAATAGTGATAAATTATTAATTTGAGTGGTTTTAAAGTATATTTAGAATATATTTTTACAATTTAATACAATGTTGGTCATTGGATGTAATTTCACATTTAAACCAGACATAATCAAGTGTCAATCTTTTGATAGATATTGTTTCTTAAAAACACGCTATTTGTTTTAACAGCGGGATTTAATTATAAAATTAATTAATGCAAATTCTATGATATGAATTTGGTAAAATAGACTTCATTTTTGAATTCGGAATATGAAATATAGCTTAGGATGAAATTTTGGCATTATTCTGAAAAACATCAATTTTTGATGAATAGTGAAACTACTAAGTGGTAGTTAAAAAAATTAATTTCTTCATAAATCTTAATTTTACCGCTTCTGTGAATGGAATTTCAAAAATCCGAGAGACACGGTTGATGTCAGTAAGTAAAATGTGGTTCAATGAGATGAAAATAATTTTTGGTGAATAGTAACTTTTTACTTTTTTTTACCACGGTTAATAGTAAATAGGGTAATTAAGGGTAAATATGATATTACTATTACCGTAACACATGCCCTAATTGTATTGTATAAGTGTAATTCGACCAAAAACAACCTTATGAATATAATATGACCATTTAGGTCCACTTGGATTAGATTATGACATTTAATATTATATTATTTAATGAATAGTTAAAATAGTTAAAATCAATGTTTAATAACTAAAACATTTTTAATATGGGGTTATACATAAGATAAATTCGACTATAAATATTCATTAGAAATCTAAAAAGATTTCCTACATAATGATATTTTATTTATAATTTTTAGACTTTAAATAAATTAATTTATTTATGACACAACGATGATGCAGTAATTACCCTTTTAAGGAAATATTAAAATAATTGATGTTATAAATACTCAAATGAATGTAATTTGAGACTTTTTATGAATTCCACTAATTTTATAGGTTACTATGATATATTAGTGTTGATTTAATCAACTTGGTTCGAACATATAATTCTGTTATGACTTTCACAAAAATCATATATCAAATAGTGTCAAAATTGACACAAAATAGTTTTTAAATCAAATATTATATTATTAATTGTTATTGTATTCTTAAAAATCTAAGGTTAGGCCAAATGACTTAGATAAGGATATATATATTAATGATAAACAATTTGGGGTTCGTTTGGCATGTTATAGTAAGTGTATTAACCATATAGTGAAAGAAAACAAAAAGACACGGTAAAAGTTAAATTAATTAACTTAGAGTTAAATCTAATTGACAAGGTTAAAATAATACCCTAAACTTGTCTAAATCCTATTGGTTGATAGGATTTCTACCCATCCCCACTTTAGCTTCGAAATAAGACCCTTTGTAACCATTATAAACCGATTTTGACTTTAATATAAAATAATATTTTGAGATATTCCTAAGGTGCCCCTCTCCTCCCTTATAAAAGGGCACCTCATCCCCCTCCTCCTCACACCAATTTGAGCACTCAAGCTCGGCCAAACCCTGCCAAAATCTCTTCTCCACTTCCCTAGAAACATCCTAGAGGTTCTGGTCTTCCTCAAAGACCAATTTTAGTTCCCTAAGAGGAGGTCTCCAAATGGCGCTTCAAAGAAGAGGTAATTACCGTTACCAATTCTTTCATCTTTATTTCTTCTTCCACTTCTTCTTCTTAGATTGTTTCATTATGAAGTAATAAAATAAGTATCACTCATATACTGATATGTTATTATAAGTATGAAACAACCCTATTTCACCATCTATCTATCCTACGGAAAAAGAAATCACCGCGCGTGCGTACGTACGGAATACCGTCTCCACGCCGTGGTGTAATCTATTTTCCACCACCACCTTACATGGATGGGTATAATGGTGTAAAGAATAACTATACATAGTTATTAAAACATAATATTGATTCTGATATATTGTATAATCCACTCCAATTCAATTCAATATTTATGGAAATGATATCATCGCTCGTGCGTACGTACGGACTACCGTCTCCACGACGCGATGAGATTCATTCTCCATGTTAACCATTTAAGAATGATTATAAAGTATATATAAGAAATAATAATGAAATATATGACATTATAAAGCTACTGGATTTATGTATATATATATATGTATGTCATCTACTTACTTCCATTCAAGACAATAGGGAAAGGAAAACAGCGTTCATGCGTACGTACGGACTACCGTCTCCATGAACGGTGTTTTTCATTTCATTTATCTATCTATTATATATATATATATATATACTGAATATATATGATATATAAATCATATTTTATATTCTGGAAGTAATTAAATCATGATATAAGTAATAATAATGTCAATAACAACAAGTCAAAACACCTACGATAAAAGAAACGATTTTACCCAAAACGCTTCTTTAACATGGAATTTACAAAAGAACGGGTAATATAATGTCATAAGTGAACCATATATGATATCATAACAATGAATATGAATCTTTAGTAAGTCAATGACATTATTTAAACCATTATACAGGAGCTTCGGACACGTACAAAGCAAATCAGACCTAAGGTAAGGGAAAATATCACAATCTCACTTTTATCCGAGATTGTTTTTACTTTGGTAATTACTGGGGTGTATTTTATCATCCACATCCATGTTCCCTCAATATGTAATATTATTTCCATCCTTATACAATAGTTTATATCCAATTTTACCCTTCATTGAGTTTTTAGTAAAAGATATGAAAGGAATCTTTTGTCGTTTTTTTCGTACGAGGTACTTTTTGACTTTTCCGACAAAAGTACAAAGAATGTTTTTTTTAACTTATACGGAATGAATGGATTTTTAAAACATTATTTCCAAGAATCTTCCTTTACAAGTTTTCAAGTTTATTTTTAATCAACTTCTTTTAGTTTATAATTGTATGACATGTTAAGAAAAGAAAAGTGTTTTTGAAAAAGAAAGGATATTTTCCTCAAGAATGGAGTTCAAGTGTTTTATCAAAATTATTTTCCATCTAAGATAATAAAGGGTTCTGTTTTTATCACTTTAATCACATTGATTTTATTATGTTGTGAGGGAATTATTTTTATGAAGTCATTTGCCTTATATGATTTGTTTTATGATGTCATGATGTTTCAAGAATCCCATTTTTGTTACATGTGTTATGCGATGATGTATGATTTATGATTATGTGGCACACATAAGAAAGGATTCATTATAAGATGGGTGGGACCTATATCTCCCTCCAATGCATTGGGTAAATATTTTATATCTCATGAGATAGACAGGGCTGGAATGGTAGGTTATACCGGTTCAGTGAAACAGGACTGAAACGAGGGTTACTCGATTCAGAAAGGGACTTTGTCCACTAAGATAGTCTTGGCAATTAGTCTTGACTAACAAGAAATGATTATCTATGATTATGTGTGTATGCCACAAAGTTTCATGTTTTTAGTTATGATTATTGGGATTACTTTTTCACTGCCATGATTTATCCCATGATTATGAAATTATGCTCTCTTTTGCAGGTTATGATTTCCAAAATGTTATGTACTTATGAATATGATGTGATTGATATTTATTTTGTTTACCCTTACTAAGCATTTGAGCTCACCCTTTTATGTTTTATTTTCCCCAGGATATAAAGAAAGGTTTTAGGTAAAAAAAGGAAGATCTTTATGGGAGATTTTGAAGATCTTTCACCACGATTAGAAGATTATAGTCCGAGTTTCCAAAGACACTAAACTATTACGGTCCTTGTGTGTGTGTTTCTTTAATGTACTAAGTATTCCGCAAAAGTAATGTAATGTCAATGTACGTCAAGATATGGGTCTCTACAATATATCTTCAGGGATGATAGTTTATTGATAGAATATGACCTCTATCATAAATTTACAAACATAATAACCACAATATTTTCCATTTGTTTGTTTCAGACTTTGAATAAACATTGAGAAAAATAATTAATTTGTTTTGATATGTGTTTTTATAGTGAAATATTATTATATATACTATGATACTTGTCCAGTTGTATAACTTATCTGGGTATTTGTGTGCATGTGCTATCTTTATGCCATGATTTTCATGGTATTTATACACCGCCTTATCATAAAATAATTATTATTAAAAAATAATATAAAATATATAACTTGATGTTTAGTTCTAAAATTTTGGATGTAGTTTATTAAAAATTAGAAAACTTCATCATTTGTTGTTAGTTTATTGGGTATCCATGCAGTGAATCTAGAAAATATGTATTTGGAGTATCTAAATTGACCTCAATGAGCAAACAATATTTTTCTAAAAACATAGAAAGGAATAAGTAATGAAATTAATGAAAATATATTTGATATAATTATATTATAGAGTTTTACCCCTATATCATTGGTATTAAGAAGAGTTTGTCATCCGTAAGCATTCTTTAAAACTATTTGGCCAGGTTTTCCTTTATTTCTTTCATTTTTTTAATCTATTTATTTTTGTTCTGTAGGGATGATGTGAGGATTAATGAGTCATGATTTTTTTCATGTTTAAATTCCTTCAATTGGTATTGATATATATTCTAGTAAAAAATATTAAATGTATTTAGTCATAATTAACATAGTATATCATCTTTTAGAAAATCAAATCATGAAAAAATAACTTATTTATACATTTACAACTATGGATCTTAGCCATTCATAGTTTAGGATTTCATTTATATTCTCAAAAGAAATGCATTATATAACTTCATATCCATAAATATTTTCTTCACAACCAACTATGTGACTACTACCATTTTGTAACTTTGTATCTATATGAACCTTCAATGTTAGTAAATGAGGATATTGAATGGGCATGGTAAAGGTGCTTTTGGAAGATCTTTTTGATCGGTTGGTTGATCCTTTTTATGGGTTTTAGTCGACATTTCATTTCCCTCCCTTCCCTTTGTCCTTCTGTAATAACATTCAATAATTCAGACATTTTTTTCATTAATTATGAAAGCTTTAGAATGAAAAATAAATTATAAATGAATTTTTTCTTTTTGACCTGTGTTTTTAAAAGATTTTATAGCCATACGATGAATGTTCCAAAAACTTGGTTGACCATATTAATATCTTCTTCATCAAGTGGAATAGGTATCACAATGCTCGAATAATGAGCTACGTTAATCACCACTCTCACATGAACTGTTGGAAGAGGTATGTTTTGTAGCCCGTCATCATGGATATTGAACACCATATCCATAGTTATAAGTAAAAGGGTGGGTGTTTATAGATATAAATCCCAACCATCTTAACCCCGTAGAATATTAGTATCATAAAGGTATCAGTGTGTGTCTGATTCAAATTTCACAGAAGCAATTATTATAATATTGATTACCTAAAGTAAGACAACTCTTTGAGGGGAATATATAGCCTCAAATATGGTGGGAGGTGGGGTGAGATATTCATGAAATGGTTGTTCTTAAGTTGTTTCTTCTCTTCGCTTCCCCCCATTACAGGTTCTAGCAACTCAAACTTCTAATTAAATTTTTCTTCAAGGGTAGCTAATCTTGATTTCAACTCTAAAATTTCATTATCTTCATCTTCATGTTTATTTTTTTCCCAAAATATGTTTGGGGTGTCACCCCAAAATCCACACCTCTGATGCGACCATACTATTATAGCTTCTTCAAGGACACTGATAGTATGTGTTCATCTGGTAGAGGTTTTGATGATTCCTATGACTATGTCAAATAGAAAATACCAGAAAATAAGTAATCATTGCTATGTAATATCAATTTAAAGAAAACAAATTATTATGTCATACTTACACATTTTTCTCACATTTGTTTTGTATTTTCATCTATTAGTATTTCACATATTTTTACACGTGCCATCTTCCATTTCACTTGGCATGAGATGGAAGTGGTTTTGGATTTGGATTCATGAATCTTCATGTAAAAAAAGGAACATAATTATGTTGTTGTTTCATAACGCATAAAAGTATTATGGTAGATTTAAAATACATACCAATTTTTTTTCAAGTGAAGCATACCCCATCCTTGATTTACGGTAGAAGTAAGTTGGTTTTTTTGTCTGTTCCTTATTTTTAGCACTCGATTGTTGTTTCATAAATAAAAAATTATCAATCAAAGTGATGAATACACAAATTGTTAAGAAATGTATCACCATCCACAGTGTAGCTGAAAATACACCTCTGTACAATGGCTAGTAAATACATCCCATGCTTCTTGGGTTATTAGGTGTGCATACATAAGTGGTGGGTGTGAGTTTATTTTCCCATCAACATCATTAAGATTAAATCTCATTATTATTTTGAGAAATCCTCTGTGAATACTTCAAATAAGAATTAATACATAATTCTTATGGGATTAATCTACTATAAATGTACTCTTCAAGGGATGATGAAGGGTAAGTCAATTTTTCATTATTTTATTTTTAGTAAAATAAATAAATGATATAATAATGTTGTTGTAATATCTACCCACATCAGTGCCTTAAGTGTGTGTAGAACATGGTTCCATAAATCCACATCAATCAGCGTATATTTACAAGTGATGAGTCTAATGTAACTACCGAACAAAGCCTTATTAGGGTTAACTTGTTAGCACCATGCATTGAATTTGACCTCAAATTTGATGCATTTTATTTTGGACTTAATGATTTTTTCTAACACCATCAATCTACAATGCTCTTGTTTTTTCTAAATCACTATTCCTTCATCACCTACCATTTCCTTAGATTCAACATCATAAATATTTTTTTTCTACCTATCTGTAACATCAACATGTGAAGAAGGTCTTTGTACCTCTACACTAGGAGTAGTAGCAGGTTGATAAACCTATTGTTCCTTAGGATTGGGTGCACCAACATGTGCATAATATCATTGTTCTTCTACACTAAGAGAAGAAATAGGTTGAGATACCAATTGTTCCCTGGAATTGGGAGCACCAGAACATGCAGAAGTCATTATCTATAGAATTGGTTTAACATTTAATTTATATTATATAAATACAGTAGTGAACAAATAATAACATGAGGTAATATAATGTATATTAAAAAAATATATAACCTGATTATTGAAGTCCATTTTTTAAAGGATGATGCTATTGGACCCCTCGATCGAGTATCCAAATCCCTTCAATGTGGTCTACTCTAACATACAAACCCCCATCTACATTCGGGACATTGTAAAATGATTGTGACGTCCCAATGAAAGGGTCATCCACAGTTGAATTTTCATTTGACCCTTCAGTGGTTTTATTCGATAACAGAATAGTTGACCACTTTCAGTTTATAGGATCTAGAACATAAAATACTTGTACTGTTAGTGATTCCATTATAAATGGTTCATCTTTATACCCTTCCTTACTAAAATCCACTTTCATAAATATCAATTTATCTATTTTAACAATACTTATATTATGAACCCACAATTTAACAAAATCAATATATGGCGGTGGTTTTTTGGGCTTTGGTGGTGATTTAAATTGATGTCATATAGTTCTGTGACAATTTCCAATAATCACCGCTAAATTTGGCATTAGTAGTCAACTCAAATTAGTTATGTCTATTTATCAGTGGTTTCAGGGAACCATCACAGAATGTTTTTTAGTGGTGGGTTTGTAGGTTTTAGTAGCGGTTTTTCTTTGAAAAAATGACTAAAATATAGCAGAGGTTTTAACCACCAAAATACATTAGGAATTTTTTGGGAATTAAAACTGTTTATGGATAAAAAAGTACCTTAAACAGCAATGGTGTAAACTACCTCTAAATAATAATTTTTCTGATATGGAAGCAATTTAAACCACCACTATATATCGACTTAAATAAAATACAGATGCAGATTTTGTGGCCCCAAAATAGCCAAACCCGATTAGTTATTCAACTATAACACATAAAGATATCGAACTATAACACATCAATAAGTTTCTAATATACCACAGTAATAACAATAAGTATGTAAAGTATTTAGGAAAATGTAGTAAAAAATTCCTTAATAAATCACCCATACAACTGAAAATAAAAATGAAACAACAAAAAGTCACATTGATTGGAGTTCCACATTCACTACTCCGTGTACCATCGCAATGAAATCTTCTTGACACTGTCTCTATAACCGTATCCACTTAATGCTATAGACAACTACATGATAATAATATTAAAAATTATATAGTGTTGTATAATTAAATTTAAACTTAAAACTAATAAAATTTAGTGTACTAAATGATATTGAAGTTGTGTGATTTACGTGCTCACTACGAGCCATCAATAAAATATCACTAGGTAAATATCCAATTACATTCTGATATAATTTAACAAACACTTTCACCAGAGTGATGAACTTTTCATATTTCATCTTTATATGATTCCCCTATTCCTGAATTTTTATTTTCATGGAGAAAAATTCCTTTGGAAAAATATTCCTACAACACCATTCTTCATAACTCTATAGTAGTCAAATGGGACAACTATCTTATGTTTGTTTAGATTCCAGACATATGAATTGTTCATATTTCTCTCTATAGTATCATTATTTAAATATTTCAAGAAAAAAATTAGTATTATAATAAAAGTGTGATAACATTATTCATATTAAATTTTGTGTCTATAAATATCACCTTTTAATATCCCCAGGATGAAACAAGAGTGACGACTTACTACTTCTATACTAAGCCTTCTAAATGGGAAGAAATTGTCTCAGCTATTGATGGGATGAGGACAAAGGGTGTTCTAGAAGCTAACAGAATGATGGACGTGAGAGGCAGTGTAGGGTGCATGGGGAGGGTGTCTCAGATGCTGTAGGGAGGGAGACTGATGGATCATTATCTGTTAGTATGGTCTAGGGAACATCGACTGGGAGTTGAATAGGATCAGTAAAATGCATAATTATTGGATTTCCTATCATTTAATCAATTAAAATTAACTTCAAAACATATATTTTAAAAAACTCATCAATAAAAAAATATAAATGATAACAGATACACAATACTGACAAAAAAATATACATAGTTATGATAATGAATGACTGTACATATAACATAAGTGGTTGATAAATGAATGTATGACTGCACATACAATAATTTTTTCCTTCAATCATGTCCTTTTCTTTATCTATCATTACTTTATCAACTTCATCCACCCTTTCAAGACTAATTTTTTCAATATCATGATCAAAAAATAAGTTCTCTTCTTGTTGTTGATGAGATTCAATGTTAGAGGTCAAATCCTTCACTTCATCACCCATATCATACAAGTCTATTTGTTTTACATAAAAAACTACACTACACCATTAATTCATTACATCCTCCACATAATATAACATTTTATCTTATGATGATAAGATATAGAGATCATGTAGTTCATGGTCACCGAAATCTATCAAGTAAGAGAAGTTCACATAAGTAAATTGAGAGTAATCTCTTTTAATACGCTTGATAATATTGACCCAATTGAATTGGATAAAACAACTGAAAAATTCTCATGGTAGTTTAATTTGATAATATTTATCAACTTTCCATAGTATCCCACTTCATGAAATATAAATATACCACTATTATATTTTTTCGGACCCTCTTCTAGTTCAACTATATGAAATTTAAAGCCATTCACATTGTAGGTATTGAAATTTACAGCCTGTTTTAGAGGACCTCAACCCAAAAACATAAAATCTTCAAAAAAATCAGATCGATTATCAGTATTCATGATCTAAAAAAAGTAATATACATTATTATATTTACAAAATTTATTTTTCAACATAATATCTATATTTATTGTAATATTTATGAACTTACACATCATGTAAACTATTCTAAAAGATCTTTTTTAATATATTTTTTATATCTTTCTCATTTCATATTTGGATTCTCATTCATCTATTTGTTTGTTTCTTGATCACTTCAATAAATGAATTTACAATTTCACTTTTCAACAACACATATCTATGTGCCTATAATAATATCATTTTTTAGTGTAACATTTGAGATCCTCCCAATTCATCAACCAAATATAGGAAATATTTTTGATTTATCATGTAGTTGAGATTTATTGGATGTGTTTTCAACATGTCCAACCTGATTTAATCTTGTATCACTATTATCTAAGTATATAGAACAAAAAGTAATACATTCCTCTTCTAAATATCCTTTAGAAATAGAGCCTTCAGGTTGAGATTTATATTTCACATATGATTTCAAAGGAACAATATATTTTTGAAATAAAATAAATAAAACACAAATTTTTTATTTATTGAAGTGCCAAAAATTTCTTAATTAAGAATAAAAACATATAAATAAAGTTCCTATCAATTTTATACATCCATCGATAATGTATGGGGCCTCCTAATTTAGCTTCCTTGACCAAATGCACATTTAAATGTATCATGATATCAAAAAATGATGAAGGAAAGATAATCTCTATTGCACAAAGTGTCAATACAAATATCTCAAGAAGGTTTTCAAGCTCCAATAGTTGTAGAGTTTTGTCATATAGTTTTCTAATGAATGTGCCAAATTGGAGTACAACAACAAATTTTTTGGCTAATAATGTATAAAATTACAATGGTAATAACTACTATAAAAAAATATGTAAATCATAAATTTTCAATCCTTGTATCCTATGATGCTTTAAATTAACACACCTTGATTTGTTACTTGAATACCCATCAGATACCTTTACATGTTTTAAAATTCAATTAAATGTATCTTTATCCCTCTTTTTCATTGAGAAAAATTCCATAGCATACTTTCCATTCTCATCTGGCTAGAGATCACGCTTTATGTTCCTTGTTTGTAAGTCCTTCCAAGAATTGATATGGTCCTTTGATTTTCTATGCTCACTAAAAAATGTGAAGATCAAATTTTCACAAACATTATTCTCAATATTCATAACATCAAGATTATATGAAAAAAAATTAAATCCCAAATATAGAAGTTTGAATAATATACTTGTTTTATTACATTGTTATGTTCTAATTTCACTTGAAGATCCACTTCGAACTCATTTCCCACTATCATTCAAATGATGCACCTTCCCAAATTCATTTTCAAAATTTCTATATTTTGACAAAATTTTATAATGTGTAAACTATTATGGTGGTGGTCTACGAACAATTAAATCGTTGAATTTTGACTTGTTCAACAAAAATCTATGAAATAAATTGAGAAATATTTGATGAACCAAAAGAACCATTTTTTTATTATGAGGTAGTCATTCGGGCTAAAAATTAAAGTTACAAATAGGATAGGACAACCCCATGTAAGTACTCCAACCAGCTAAATTCCCAAGTCCAGGGAAGTCACTAATGGTCTATATTCGAGATGCTTGCATTTTGAACATTGTTCTAGAAGATTCATCATATGTCTTAACAATGTTGCTCCTTAAATCCTATAATAATTCAGTTATAGGTTGCAAGTATACATAAATATAATTTTTATGCATTTTTTTCAAGAATAACCATATAAATGATAAAATATGTTTGTTTCATACACATCTGTGGAGGTATATTTTAAGGGATAAAAACAACCGGCCAAATACTATAATTGGTGCTCAAATTCCCAAATGGGTTTAATCAATCGACATCCAATCCCAATTGCAAATTCCAAGGACCAGATGAGAAATATCGATGTAATGAATCAAATTTATTCCCTGACTGTGACTCACTTATATGTTTTATTAACACATCATTATTATTATCTATAGAATGCCACGTCATGGTCTTGGTGGTCTTCGATAACATGAATAATATTTTAAATAGATTCTTTAAAGGAAATAAATTAAAATACATTGCTGGTGTGTTCTTTTTCTTCTTCTTTATAGTAGTATGTTTATTTAGGCTTCCAATATCACCCATTGATTTCCATCTAGAAGAAGAAAATTTTTTACAATCCGGTCTGCTTGAATCCTATCCTCAATAAAGAATACAATCATTGGGACAAGAATGCATTATTTTATAATTAAAACCATAATTTTTAACAACTTTTTTCAGTTCATAAAAAGTATTAGGGATCTTAGCTTCATAAAATGCATCACACAACAATTCCAATATCATGGAAATCACTTTATTTTTAATTCCACATTGGAATTTGATATGGTACAACTTCATCACAAAAGAAAGTTTTGAATATTTCAAATATCCACCATACACCTCTTGATTTATATCTTCAACTAAACCATGAAACAAATTTCTCTATTTAGTGAAGACCTCTTTTTAATTAGTTTTATATAATCAAGATGAGGATACAATGATATGTTACAATCTTGATCTGGTTTTCCTATAGTCTAAAAAACACCAGTTTTCAAGTTTCAATTTATAACACCCTCAACTTTTTATTATGATATGTTTTGATGTTGATTTTTTTGTCTTCAAATTCCAAATGTATCATTTATAATGTTTTTCATTTAATTTTCCATTGTCAATGAAGTTAGTAGCTCATTATGTCGATTGACATCAGTGCTCAAACTTTATATAATGCTCAATTCTACGTGCCAAATCCAACACAAATATTTAGAAAAGAATTTCTTTAATATAAAGTGTTCATAAACTTCATCTCTCTTCAACCATATTATAAATATACATTTAGGAAAGAAATATCTTATTCTCCCATCAATGGATCTATTGGAAATTGAAAAATCTAAAAACTCATCTGAAACCATAGCATACTAAGGTTTTTTCATTGGTAATGTGACCCACCTTTTATCCATACATATCAAAATGTTCTTACACTTCATTAATAAAAATTAAATCATATAAAAAATATTATTTCATGATTAAAAATAATGTAAGATGTATTATAAAATTTTATAAAAAATAGATAATTATTTATGTAGAATCAAAGAAACTAACTTATAGAAATAATGTAATTATTTTTTTGAACATATACAACCCATATTAATTTTATGTTTCATAATTTGGATATATATATATTTTATCTAAAATAAAAAACATGTTTTAACACGATTCTTAATAAAATATCTATTTTTTCTCATGAAATTCATGTAGTTATCATTCTTTAAACAATTCAATAACCACCAATCAAAAGTTTTAAATAATACAACACTTTTAATATCCCATATAAAAGAAATTAACATATTTATCAAAACCCACATTATATTTATTCCATCATTATCATTATTAAATTAAGAGCATTCAATAACATTCTCAATTCCCACTAGATAGTTCACATTAACATTCTCCTTAATAAAAATTCATGAAATTTTAATCAAAATAGTAATAATGAAAAATCCCAAGAGATGAAAATGTTGAGTTAAAAATTCTAAAATTATGATACTCACATATCATCAAAAAATTAACATGTATAATTTTACTTCCATATTTTTATTATAAGGAAACAAATAAACTTCTTATCACCACGCTCAAAACAAAAATGAAACATTTTACCATTAATGTTCAACTTTTAACATAAGACATAATATTCTATTATTTCTCTATTTTTCATGTCAATATTTTAATTTTTCACACTTATCATGAGTCATCATTTCATCTATCCAAAAATGTTGAAATTAATCCTTCAAATAATATAATAATTATTATATAATATATCAAAATTATGTATTAACAAATATAAGATCAAAACTACAAAAATTTTATGTTTTAAAAAAATACACATTTCTCGTTTTAAAATCATAAATTTTAAAAAAACATACATAACTGGTTAAACACATTAAAATAATATTTAAAAAACAACCTTAAAAAACATACAAGAATAATATCACATTAACTTTGTCAATGTGAAATAATTTCCAAAATTGTACCTCTAAATTTGAAAAAAATATAAAACCAGGATTTAATTTGATTATTGTTGGAGGTATCTCAAAGAGCATGGTAGGGGTTCCTTACCAGACACCTTTATTTCATAACTATTTAGTCATAATCTCACATCAACAACATATTTATATATTTTAATAATTATAATTACATGGTATTATAATACTTTGGTTCTATTATTATTGAGATATTATGAATTCCCTCTCATCAATCCCTTTTCATAAGCCATTATTTTTCATATAAAATTATACAAAAACAAAGTATTTTCATTTTGATTCTCCTCTTTCCATTATAAAATATAAGTGATAATTAAAAGTAACTCTAATAAAACTGATTAATTATAATATAAAACTTTGATCAAATAAAATACATATTAGTTTCCCCTTCTTAAAATGCTTAAAAACTTTATTTTCCATGGTGGTTCTATAATACCTAAGTGAGTGACGATGATTAATTTTCACATAATCCTTTAATGGATTTTCTTTAAAATTGATTTTATTATTGAATATAATATTTATAATTAATTAATATCATATTTATAATAATGTAATGGAAATAAATTCCTTATAATAATGATATTAAATGTAAACAATCAATATCATTTTAATCATTTAAAACAATATTACCAACAATCACTTTTCAATTTAGAACCCCACTATGGAATATGTTAATATATTTAACAATAATAACTTTTTAATGAAATGAAAACTATAACTTGATACTTTTAGAGCTTATGGACGTATTTTATAGTGGTTATAAATTATTATAAATGTTATATATTTTCATAAAACCTAATTAATTTACAAATTCAAGTAGTTATCTAATTATAAAACCCTTTAATCCATTGAAAAGAACTTTAAACAACCACTTTGAATAATTATGTACATAGTAAACATTCATCAAGGGAATAAATAATGTCAAAACAATCCCATATTTATAGAAAAGCAATTTTTTATTTTATTTAAGGGATTAAAAAATTATGAGAGGTGATCATAAAATAATAATGGAAAAAAGAAAAGTTTTTCAAAGAAACAACATTAAACAAGAATCATAAATATACCAAAAATAAAAATCATGGTAAATAAACACTCAGAAATTATTAACTAATAATAACTCTATGATCCAATAACTCATTGAACCCTCAAAGTTTGTATAATAATAAAATCAAGAAATTAAGGATAAAAAATCACCAAATGGGGGGGGGGGGGTGGAAATGAGGTGCAACGAGGTTGGTGATGAGGTACAATGGCGGTTGGGGCTCGGTCTTGTGCTTGGGTAGAGGGGAGATTGAAGGAGATATGGATGATCGAAGAGGGGGATGGGGGGTGGGGGCAGCATTGACGTGCAACATGAGAAATCAACGAGGTGTAACGAGAAACGATGATTAAAGGGAGGAGAGAAAAGGGGGAACGAGGGGCGGTGGGTGGGGTCAAGGTACAACTGGCATTATTGACAATGTGCAATGAGTGGCGACGAGGTGGAATGGGTGGAAGAGAGGTGTAACAGGAGAAAAAGAGGGGGTATTGGGCTTGGGGTCAGTAATAAATGGGTTTGAGGGAGAGAGGGAGGAGTGAAAAGTTGGGATTGGGGAGAGGGGAGGAAGTGTGTTTTTTTTAAAATTTAAATATTTAGTAGTGTTTTTAAAAAAACCATTATTGAATATTTAAAAAAAATTAGGAGCGGTTTCAAAAACCACTGCAAGTAAACCACATCTATTACCCTATTTTTTATAGCATCACTTGCATTGAAAAATTGGTATTTGGGATGTTTTATAATACAAATACAATATTTTTTTGAAGATTCCAAAGTATGAAATTTTTGTATAAATTGGATTTTGTCTTTAGTACCAAAACATTAATCGATTTAGGCATAAGTGTAACTAATATATTTTTCACAGTACCACCTTCATCATGTTAATTTTTATATAACATATAACCATTAATTACATAACTATTGTAAGATAATACATACACACTTGGTCCTATGGATAGCCATCAAAGTCATTCTGAAATTGAATTCAGATTTTCATTTGACTCCTTAAAAATATGGTTCTAAAACCATCCTATAAATTATTGATTATTGGTATTTGATATACATATTTCAACCCTTTATAGTTTCAAATGCTTAATAATTTATTTTTTTGTTTCAAAATATAGAGAAGCCCCCAAAATGTTATGAAAAATGTAAAGGTTTGCCTACTCTCGATTTGTAATATTGATTGTGACAACATCTCTTCTAGAAATTCATTCACCTACAAACCTCCCAATGTGATGAGATTTTTGTAGAATAATGATTTCAACACCATATAGGTAGTTTTTTAAAAATTAAATTGCTTCATTAACAATATATCTCTCCATAAAAAACCCTTTGGATAACTTTAATTTTTGACATACCCTTTTAAAAGATTTATATACCGTTCAATGGGGTACTTCCATATGTATTGTACCTAACCACATAGTCGAATCTCTCTCACCATGTGAACCATCATGTGAACCATCATATCAAATAATGTTGGTATGAAGAAAATTTTCAATTCTCATAATATGATGGAAATTTAGCATCCCATAGTCAGAAATTTATTTTGGTCTATAACTTTTCTACATGTAGATTTGAAAAATAAACATATCTTAGTTAATGTATGACATATATTCTTGGAAAAAATACAATGAAAATGTACATGAATTATATATTCCTTTAAAACATGGTTGTCATGTGATTTCAAACCCTTTAACATTAAATTAGTCATTAAAAAAATATTATTGATAATCAATGAATATTCCTATAGAACCTTTACACCATTAAATGATTTGAAAAACTAATATCTCTCCTGTCTGGAAATATTATAAGCAGTTGGAGGAAGAAAAGTTCATTTTCACCCTTCACTGGCACCAGATCTTCCCAAAATCCAATATAAACCATGTCTAACCTAGTATTAAATTCATACTATTTTTCTTGGTTCCTTTAGTGATGTTCCAACTACAATATCACATACATTTTTTCAACATGCATAACATCAAGAAAATGTATGATGTATATACAATTCCAGTATGGTAATTCTAAAAAAATTGATATCTTTTTCCAACAGATTTTCGTAAGGTTTTTCAAAAATGGTTTACCAAAAGTAGTGACCACATGTTTTACTTTCTCAAGTAGTTGATCACTTGTTAATGGAGAAGGTGCTATAAAATATTCTGAACATCCATTGAATTATGTCATCCAAGATCAGTACTTATGTCATTGGGGTAGAAATATATGATGCCCTAGAAACACAGCCTTCAATAAATGTTTCATCCTAATTGATTGTATACCTTGTTCGCAAACAGTACACACTTGAGTTTCTTTAATTCTATATCATGAAAAATTTAATAAGAAATAAATTCATTTATCATCCCATTCAACATATATCTCAACATGAAACTTCATTCAAGATATTATCATACAATGTAACACCTGAATCCCACAATAATTTGAAATCCTCAATCAATGTAGCCAAATAAACAATAATATCATTACTTAGTTGTTTTGGTCATGAAATAAGAATATATAACATGATATATTTTTGTTTCATACATATCCATGGTTGAAAATTATAATTTACCAAGATAAATGACCATATACTATGAGTACCACTTTGAAAACAAAAAGGACTCACTCTATATGTAGATAATGAAAGATGAAGGTTTCTCAACTCGTTTCAAAATTTAAGATACTCATGATCAATTTTATTTCATTGAGGAGAGTCTATAAAGTGAAGAATTTTCCCATATTTATTTCTTTTATTTGTGTGGCATGTTAATTTACCTTCAGTCTCCTCACTTTCATATAGGCACTTAAACCTTAGAATGATTGGAAAGTACCATAAAATTTTTATAAGACCTGATTCATCTTCCTTGTATCAAGAAGCACCACACTTTGGGAATTCCACAAGTTATTTTTGGTCCTTGAGAAACAGTATACAGTAATTTGTGAAATCAAGTATTCTTTCAGAGATTATACCCATCAAACATAGAATTTATTTGGCATTGTATTTTTTTCAAGGGAGCCCATTATCTTCTAGGAGCATATTATTCAAGAGAGAATGTAGTTTAGTAAAACAGTCGTCACTCGATCCATTGCTTGATTTCAAATTATATAGGTTTAGTAAATCTGAAAATATTGTACATTTAGTGAAACCATCATACAATGACGTCTTTTCACAACTCTTTATCTTCACAAGACAATCATGAAGTTCATTTTCAATTTTCCTTATCATTTCCTCAATACGATATTCATTATCATTCACACCTATAATCACATCCTCGATATGATATTCTTCATTTTCCACACTTTTAATCATATAAGATGATCCCTAAAATATAGTGTTATCCCAGTCACTTGCTATATTCACTTTTCCCCATGTTTATTCCAATATTTATAAATTCGATCAATTCTACAACAGATCAAGTGTTCTTCTAACTCTTCTAGACTAATTAGTCTTGAATAACAACAATATAAACATATAAAAATGATTTGATAAGGGTCATATGCATGATCTTTTACAAACATGATGAACTATTTTACTCTATCTTCATACCCTTTTGTCATACGATTGACATCCATCCATTCATTATTCATTTCACCCTATCTGATTCGAAAATATTTGTATTTAAAAAAATAAATACACAAAAGATGTTCAATTGAATATGGATCTTGTGAATTGCTTGACAAAAAATTGAAAGATTTAAAAATGTATTATCATTCCACATGATCAAAAATAAAAACTTATTGAAGTTAATTTATAAATACTATTATTGAATGTAATAATTGAAAAAAAGTTATATTATTTGAAAACTATTTTCATAATAGAAAATATGGCTATTGGAAAATGGCTTATCATACCACATGATAAAAAACAATAAATTATTGAAGGAAATTTATAAATATAATGGAGGAGATTTCACTTTTAAAAACTATTTTTCACTTTATATTTTTAATGATCAAAACCCTTTTTGTATGAGTATAAATCAAGTATAAAATCAAATTTTTGTTATAAAAAACTGATGAAATACAGAAATTGAATGTAATAATGAAAATAAAAAAAAATTTATATTATTTGAAAACACTTTTCATAACAGAAAATGTGTTTATTGAATATAATAATGGTTTCACAAAAAAAAATTAATATATTTTTTAAAATATTTTCAACACTAATGTTGATTTTATGAAAGTATAAGAGTATTAAACTATTGATAAATTGAAAAAAATGTACACGTATAAAATTATAAATTAAATAGGTATATATATTTATATAAGTATATAAACTTATTTATATATATATAATTATAAAATTATATATAATTTATAAAATAATATATATTTTAAATAAATAAATATAGTTTATAAATTTATATAAATTTGTAAAACTATATAAAAGTACAAATATATTATAAAATTATACATAATTTATAGAAGTATATAGTTTTAAAAATATATAAAAGTATAAATTTATAATATATAAAAGTAAAATTTATGAAAGTATAAATTTATAAAATTATTTCATTTTAGTTCATTCATGAAATGACCGATCTTGATTTTACAGTTAACAAAAGATCACTAGGTGTACCTTGAGAGTCTCATGAGACCTACCCTTAGAATTAATGAAACACACTTTCAAACCATTTTAAAAATCATTTAGAAACCTTGATCTTGCTACATGGGTAAATGATCAAATGAATGTAACCACATCCTTAATGAAATGAAAATAAGAAATAAAATAAATTAACCTCGGGTCCCACACACATCAATCAAGTTGGGGAACTAAATAAGATCAATAGAACCCCATATTCCAAACCACCAAACAAATAAATGATTCATGGAATATACCATTGGATTTAATGTGAGAAAGTCCAAGAATTTATCAAACTGCAACTAAATGCAGGCTTATGCTGCATTCTAAGACAAGTCACTTGACTAGATTGCACCAATCATAGAATTAATGGAACTCCCCACTAGTCCTATAAATTACTAGGGGCACTAGTAGTGTGAAATGATCTAGTGTAGCATAAATAAATACTTCTCACTTAGTTACTCATGTTCCCATGACCAAAGTAATAGTAATGGTGAGCAATAATCAATAATCCAAAAAATCACCATTAAGAAAAAATATAACTCACTCACACCTCTATCACTCTCATCAGAAATAGACCTTTTCTATCCATCGTCTAATCACTATGTACATAAAGAAAAAACTATAATGGGAAATAGTCATAAGGGGAAATAAGTGGGTCTTACACACCCAAATATTTGAAATACAATTTAAAAGGTACAAACATGCCTTTTAGAAACCCACCAAAAATCCAATTCTATATATAATAATTTCAAATCATTTATATGAATTTTTTTAAAACATTAAACTTAAACTACCCATTAAATCATTTTTAAAATTATTCCACCTTTATAAAATCACTTGAGTGATTAAAAAGTTGCCTTAATTGTCTTATACAATAAACTAAATGGGGTAAAAATGTTAGAACTCACATTTTATTTTAATGAAATATTGAAATAATTTTCAATGCTTGGAATTTCAAGTATTGCTTCAAATGAAAAGTAAAAATATTGTATCTATTGAGAATTCACTTTGATGACCAAAACACCTTATAAAATCATATTTTTTTTATAAATACAACTGGTGAAATATCTTAAACACATGGTGTGCATGGTGTATTATAAAATATTCTTAACAAGTTTTACAATTGATAAGTCATTGTAATTGAAATGAAAATCCCATAAAAATTTATTTACTTTTCCAATGACACATAAACATATTTAATGATATTATTTGATATAAAAAATATGGGGTTAAACATGAACAAAAATCATGGTTCTCAAATTAAAAGGCAACCACATGGGTGAACCTATCACAAATCAATGGCGAATGATCCTTAAATTCAAATATAGGATGAAAGGAGCTAAAAAAATTAATCAAATTCCCTAGAAACAATGAAATCACATCAAAAAAGGGCCAACCCTTACCCTTGGGTTTGTCCATGAATGCAGTGATGGGTAATAAAGTAAGGGGGAGGGATCCGGTTTGAACAAAACAATACTAAATTGAAATGGGGTTCCACACACTCTATTGTTCAAGTAATATTAAAAAAAATGAAACATGAAGATAATTAGTTGACAAATACATAAAAACAAGATTTTAATATTATAAATTTTGTTTTGAGGGTCTTGATTCATCGAAAATGTGATGGAAGTGGGTTCTGTTGAGGTAGTGCGATGAGAATATGATGAAGCGGTGGAGTGGTAATGAAATGACTATGCAGTAGAGCGAGAGTGGTGGAGTGATGAAAATCGGGTACAATAAGAGTAGTAGTGTGGTGCAGCGACAACAATGTGTTTGGATGAGAGCGTAGGAGCAGCGACAATGAGGTTTGACAAGAGCGGCAACACAACAACATAAAACTTCCACAAGAGCTTGAAGGTGAGTGAGAGAGGATATCTGGTTAGGGTTCTTTTCAAATAAGGGAAAGGGTTTTATCAGTGATAAAATAAAAAATCACTAATAAAACTAACGTTTATTAGTGTTTTTAGTGCAAATAAAAGTACACCTTTATCAGTGATAAAAAAAGCACTCATAAAATCTATCTTTATCAAGGCTAATATTATAGCGCTGATAAAGAATAATATTATCAGTAATTTTGTAGTGCTGATAAAGGGATATCTTAATCAATGCTAAGAAACTGTCGATAACGATATAAAGTTAATAATTTATTTATATTATTATATGTATTTATAAAATTATATATATAATAAATAAATATTTATTTATAATTATAAATATTAATAAATATATATTTATTTATAACTATGTATATAATAAATATATTTATAAATATTTGTATATATTTATATAATTGTATATAATTATAAAAATTAAAATTAAAATATAATAAAAATATTAATTATAATTTTATAAATATAAATAAATATTTATTTATTTACAATTATAATTATAATTAAATATATATTTATTTAAATAGTTATAAAATTATAATAAATATATTTATTATATTTATAATTTTATAAATATATATAATTAATATATTTATTATATATAACGGTAAAATTATAAATATAATAAATATATTTATTATAATTTTATAATTATTTAAATAAATAAATACTTATTTACACTTATAACTATAAATAAATATTTATTTATAATTATAAAATTATAATAAATATATTTATTATATTTATAATTTTATAAATATATTCTCAGAACATTCAGGAGATAGGCAAGCCCTCTCCTAAAAATTTATTTGAAAAATAAAAATGACAAAGAAGAAAAAAGAGAAAGGACAAGGTCAAACAAAAAGGCATTCCCTCATCCATAAGGGAAGACTAAAAATAAAAAACATGATCATCCTAATAATCATGGTTAGAGTCATCATTGTCATCAGCAGATTCCCACTCTGACTATGAGTTCCTTTGATTTAAGATCACATAGTACTTATCCTTGATCGTTTTCTACTCCAGAGTGAGTTGGTTATTAGATTATTTTGAAGAAAACCTGGTAGGCTCATTCCCTTGTACAACAGCCCAATCGGCACAACCACATATTCTTTTACAAAATTTTGGGTGACGTCCTTGTTTCCAAGATCTGTGTTGTTGACAAGTCCCTTCCAGCTTGCCTTCGTTCTTTTATAAATTGTCCTTTTCTTTCAACTCCATATAAAGTAGTGAACTTTCCAAATAAACATTATTGTCTTTTGATTGTTCCTCTATCTCCGTAAATGGACTCTTATCCAAACTCCCCTTGGTGGCTATCTTAATATTATTCCATGTGATGTTAACATGTGAGTCACCTTCAACCATGTCATTAGGCCCCTTTTGTAGCTCTAAGAGTTGGGATTGGAACTTTTGGGGGGTTGTTGTGGGCTATTTTTCATCGCTGCCTTATGGAAGGCTTACTAATGGGGTCATGCTAGGTGCAACACTAGCCTTGAAACATTTTTAAGGAGCAACTGCATGTGTATTGTCATTATCAAGTGCCTCAAAATCTGTATGTTCATCCCTATTATGTGATTTAATCACTCCAAAGGCATTTTAAGTTATTATATCTTACTCCTACATAAGGCATATACCACTCATATTTGTTTTAGGGAGAGAGATGGACATCCTATAAGAGAGCATTTGGAAACCATCGTCATCCAGAGATGCCTTTCCTTTACTCTTACTCTTTCCTACCAACTATTTCTTTGTTGTAAGGTCATATTTTATCTTCCCATTACGATTTCATTAGGTGATATCTTGTTCCGGCAAGAGCTACTCATCAGCTAACTATTGGAAATTTGTTTCCATGACATCCTATTCATCTAAAGAAATCTCCTCCAAATGAACCTCCAGACCACATTGCTCAATATCATTGACATAGTCCTCAACAATAATATCAGACCACTTATTACTACCAGAGGGGTTGGTGTTATTGCATTGTGAAACCCCCACTTCTTTGCTAGCATGAGTATCATATTCTTCCATAGAAAATGTCTTGAAATCTTCATTAGAATGAGTATAACATGAATGAATCATACCTAATAAGGTATAGATTATAAAAAAACCCATCACATATATAAGAAAAAATATGATTAAAAAGGGTGTCAATGTATAAATGAACATTCATGTGTCATGAATATATAACATATGCACGTGTCATCATAATATAGTTAATATTAATATTTGGAATATAGCAATCCACAATCATGTCCACAAATACACTTCTGATCATATAACATCAATTATACATACTCACACATTAATGTATGAACGTAAATAACACCAATCATGTCAATGAATGTAACCATTATATCTCTTGATATATATATTTATTGACCAAATTCATTTGAGGCATATATTTATTTATATAATTATAATTATAAATAAATATATCTAAAAAGCATATATATATAAAATTATAAATATATAATTATAAATATAATAAATATATTGATTATTTTTAAAAAGTTTATTATAATATTATAATTATTTTAAAATATATATATATATATATTAATAATCTTATAAATACTTTTTTAAAAACATTATATATATATTTGAATTACTAAAAAAATTAATTATAAAAATGTTTTTTTAATTAATTTATATAAATAAACATTATTTTTGAATATAAATATAATTACATTATATAAATATATATATTAATAATATTTTTTATTAAAAAAAATTTATCAGCACTTTTATCTAGTTCTAATAAAAGTGTGTCTTTTATTAGCGTTTTTCCTTAGTGCTGATAATAGCCGGTGCACCCCTTATCCATATTTATGGTCGTGATGTTTTCTGTTTAGTTTTTGTTCTTTGTATTTTTTTTGTTTTCCGGGAATCTTAAATGTTCTTTGAGTTTCATTTCATTATATTTTTAATGTTTAATCTCTACACATATTTTTTATAGTCTATAATTTAATATTTATTAATCTTTAAAATATTCTTAATAGAAATTTAAATGCTATGTGGAATGAGAAAGTAGGGTGCCTTGTATAAAACATGTTTCATCATTAGTTTATGTTATGTGATAGATTTATGGTACATGTGTGTTGTCCTTGTATTTTAATCATTAGACGTTATCAATACAACAGATTCAAGAAAGGGATGCACAGACTTTTATCAGTGCTCAGTAGAAAAGTGCTAATAAAAGAGGGGGTCTTTATCAGTGCTAGTGAAATGTGATGATAAATATTCTCTTTATGAGAGCTAAAAAAGTGCTGATAAAGGTGTACCCTTTATCACCACTTTTTTAGCGCTGATAAAAGTTTTTAATAAAAAATATTATTAATTTATATATAATTATTATATTTATATTAAAAAATGATCTTTATTTTCATACATTAAATAAAAAACCCATGTTTATAATTAATAAATATTTTTAAATAATTCAAATATATAAAAAATAAATTTAATTAAATAATAAATATTTTTATTATATATATTATATATATTAAATTTATATATTTATTCATTTATAATTATATATTTATAATAATGTATTCATAATAATATATTTATAATTATATATTTATAATTATATATTTATAAATATATATTTATAATTATATGTTTATAATTATATATAAATAATTTTTAAATATATATATTTATAAATATATATAAATACTTTTTAAATATGTATAATTATAATTATAATTATAACTATAATTATATATATATATATATATATATATTTAAATAAATATATTTTCCAAGGAATTTGGTCAATTGATGCATGAATATAATTGACGTTCATATGTTATGTATTGATCATGAATGTTCATTTATACATTACACCATCATTACAATTATTTTTGTCTATATTTATGATGACTCATTTTTTATGAGATCTACACTTATATGATTCATTCATGTTCCCATGAAGCTATTATGTTCTCATAAATACTTAAAATCATGATAAATATATTTAAATAATAAATATATTTATTTTATTTATAAATATATATATTTAGTTATATATAATTAATTTTCCTAATATATTTTTATTTATAATTATATATAACTAAATATATGTATTTATATAATTAAAAAATTAAAATAAGTTTTTAAAATGATAAATATATTTATTATATTTATAATTATAATTACAAATAAATATATATATATATATATATATTTATAGTAATAAATATAAGTAAATAAGTAAATAAATAAATAAATAAATATATATATATTTAAATACTTATAAACTAAAATAAATATATACTAATTATATATATATATTTTAAAATTTCATACGTATTTAAATATAAATATAAATATATATATATATATATATATTTATATTTATGACTATATATATATATATTTAATTATAATTATAAATATAATAAATATATTAATTATAAATATATTAATTATAATTTCATATTTATTTCAATAAAAATATATATATTTATTTAAATAATTATGAAATTATAAAAAATATATATAATTAAAACATTTATTTTAATTTCATAAGTATATAAATATAAATATATTTATTTATATTTATGACTATATACAATTAATAAATTTATTTTAATTTCATAAGTATTTAAATATATATATATATATAAATTTATTTATATTTATGACTATAATTAAAATATATATGGAATAAATATATATATATATATTATCAATATGTAATAAATATATATTTATAATAAATATATATAATTTTATAGTTATTAAATAATTATAAAATTATAATAGATATATACAAATATATTTCTAAGTAAATATAGATATATTTAAATAATTATAAAATTATAACAAAGATATTACATATATATAATTATAAATATGATAAATATATTTATTATAAATATATTTATTATAGATATATAATTATAAATAAATATATATTTATTAAATATGTAAATATAAATAAACATATTTATTTATTATACAAATAATTATATATATATATATATATATATAAATTTAAATAATTTATTATCATTATTGTTTTATCCATGATTTTTTAGCACTGATAATGTTTGGTCTTTATCAGCACTAAAAAACCTTGATAAAATCTATCTTTATTAACAGTAAAATTTTAGCGCTGATAAAGATGCTATTTATTAGCGTTTTTTGGACTGATAAAGTCTGGTTTTATCAGCACTTTCCATTTTAACACTGATAAAACATACCTTTATCAGTGCTTTCTACATAGCACAGTTAAAATGTTTACCCAGTTTTATAAATAAACCCTAATAATCTCCTCCTCCTATCACAAGACTCAAGCTCTCACAGAAGCCAAACCCTATCGAATCCTCATCCTCCTCCTCTACTGCCTCCTCCTCCTCTTCTACCACTATGAAGGACTCCTCCATTGCCCCAAAGGCCTCTTCCTCCTCGTCTACCACTGAATCCTGTCACTGCAAAGCTGCCCTATGCTGCCGCGTAGCACTCCTCCTCCTCCTCTGTCACTAACTCCTACCTCCACAAAGCCCTCCATCGTTGTCGTGAATCTCTCCTCAATCACGAAGCTCTCCTCCGCATACCCCACCTCTACCATCGAATACCACCTCTACTGCGATGCCCTCCGCCTCTACGAACCCATATCCACTGCGAACCTAGCTCCTCAAGTGCTACCACTATGAGTATTCTTACAATTCCCTAAGTACATTTTTTGTTTAATAAGTATATGGGTAGTTATTGGACGCATGTTGTCCAATTGATTTTTAGTGGAATAGAAATTGGTCTATTTGTTAAGTGGTTTTGATAATGGAGGCCGTGTTTGGCTGGAGATCATATCATAGAATATAACACAACCATTTTTAGATATGTTTTTTTCAATGTAGTTTCACATGTTTTTCATCGTCTGTTTACAAATGGATGTGGTTTATTACTTCTAACCGTATTCATACAGCGACATTGGTGTTTCTTTTATATTTTCATTCAATTATAGAGAAATTTATTATTTTTGCTCTATAATTTATGGTAAATGAAGGTTTCATGTCGGTTCTTAGGATATTTCGATTATAGCATATCAATTTACTTAAAGTGGTAAATTGTTCCCCACATATTAAACCAATACACGAAGTGATCAGAACTATCCATAGTGAATCGATATACACTCTTGGGGTAGTAGTGAACTAATTTGTCTATTTTGAGATTGGTTCATTATACTTTCACCCACATCTCATCATACTATCACCCATAATCATCAACTTTCATGTCTATGTTGGAGGAGTAGATTATAGATATACTTATATCCATGGATAATAAACAAGATTTTTTATAATCCCAAGGAATTACCCCATCAAGTAATATACATTCATCCACTATTCTACCAACCCCAACCTATGAAAAAGATTCTCTATAAGTTTTGGAGTAGTAGAATAATGAAAAACTGGACACTGCAAAAATGTAAAAATGGATTTATGAGGAGAAAAGAATAAGTAATAAGAGGATGAATGGATATAGGAATAAAAATAGGAAAAAGTAATGACATAATGATGAAAATATTCTTGGAGGCTTATCCAGGCCACTTCATGAACCAGGTGGAACCTCATATACTTGATCCACTTTCTAATTTTGTCTGAGATGAATTTCCTTTTGAAGAGAAATACATACTATTATACCTAGAAAAATTCATATAACTCAAGTACCCTGATATCCTATCAAAATATGTATGTTTTTGGTTCACCTTGAAGGGATAACCCCAGTTCATGTCAGTAACACCTCTAGGGTGTAGATGCCAACTCAAAGCCCAACCCAATCATTGGTCAACAATGTAATTTTTAGTATAGAGTAATAACCATGGGAACCAATATTTGGAATAAGTCTCCATTCTTCTATGTTTATAAGGTCCTAATTTAGGACATTATAATCTATATGGTTCCCCTCCTAGATGAAGCACCCTATAACCAAGATCGTTTATTAGGCTAGTTCATATTAATGATTAATCTATCTCACCAGCTGATTCACTAGTTATGGTGTTGGTATCAACACATCACCCAAAAAACCAAATCCATATATGGGAAACCTATATGATACACAATATTATTAAAGACCCACCCTAATGAGATTTTATAGTAGTAAATTAATCATTTAGACATTGTATAATTGTTTGGGAATTTCCAGTTATTACCAGAGGGTCAACCAGGATTCTTGCGGATTTGAAGCGCTAAAAAGACCTTAACCAAGAATGTGGTATGGTTCATTTTCTTAGATGTTCATGATATATCCTTATAATATTTTAATGGGTTATTGATGAAAACACCAATCTTAACCATAAATGGGTTGGGTAATGAGTATAGATTATATTGTGATGTATCAGGAGTTGGGATTTGAATAGTTCTAGTCCATGAGGGTCATGTGGTTGCTTATGGGTCTAAAAAGTTAAAGAGACATAAGGAAAACTTCCCAAACCATTTCCTAGATTTGTAAATAGTTGTTACTTCCATGAGGTGTTATTGGTATTATCTTCAGGGTGAGATATTTTTGGAATACACTAAAAGTGATTAAAATATATTTAATCACAAAGAAATGAACCATTGATAATAGAGAAGGTTTGAGTAGCTATAGCCCTTTAACTTTTACCTAATGTATATCCTTAAGAAGGGGAATTTTTTTTCTAATGTACTATACTGGAAGTATCAAGATTAGGTATTACATGATTCAAACATCAAGTGGGAGATAGTTTCCCACATTGAAGAGATGTGACTTTATGTTCAAATGTATCATGGCCAAGTGACACTTATGTATTTGTATATAACTTATTCACTCCTTATTATTATTATAGGAGTAAACTATAGGATTAATACTATTAATTAACGAGATACATTATAAAACCTTATATGTTTATATGTTATAAAATGTTGGTAATTTGTTTTCATGTATCCTTTATAAAGATCCTCTGTTGGGATTTGTATCTTTATGAAAATTCCTAAGTGGATATTTTAAAGTGATTCAAGTGTTTTGAAATGTTTTTAAAAAAATTATATGTGTTCAACATTCCTTTTTTTAAATATCTTTAATATTATTTAAACTTTTTTCATGGACTTAGGTTCCATGACAAGTGTTTTTCAACTCACCCAATTGACTTTCATAAAGGAATGTGATTTTTTAAAGCGTATTTGATGCTATTTTCATTTTAAAAAGGGTTTGTTATTTTAAAGAGGAATCTGTGTAAATGGTTAGTTTTTTAATTGGATTTAAAGTGTGATTTAATAAATAGTTTTCAGAGGAATTTGGTGTTATCTTCTAAGTTTATGATTCCTAGGAAAAAAATTCAATAATAACTATCATTTAAATGTTGAGTTCCCCTTAATTTGAGATGCCCATTTTCTGTATTTATTTTGTTAAATATTAATATCACTAAATCAAATAGGATGGAAATGAATAAATAATGTATATATTCCAATTGCTTGACAAAAGAGTATGAAGATGGAGTGAAAGTGTTCATCAAGTTTTCTAAAGATCATGCAAATGACCCTTCTCAAATCCATTGTCTGTGTTTGCATTACTATTATTCCAGAAAAGTTAGTCCAGAGTAGTTGGATGAAAACTTGATCTGTCATGGAATATATCGATGTGATAAATGTTGGAATAAACATGGTAAAAAGTGAATATATCTAGTGGCTAAGATAAAACTATGTTTTATGGGTCATCTAATACAATTAAAAGTGTTGAAAATAAAGAAGACCGTATCGAGGATGTGAATAAAAAAGTGAATGATGTTGAAGATTTTATTGAGGAAATGTCAAGTATAGTTAAAGATGAAAATCATGATTTCCCCTAATTGTTTGAGCAGTCAAAGAGTTGTGCAAAGACACCATTGTATAGTGGTTGAAATAAGTATACAACATTGTCAGCCGTAACGAACCTGTATAATTTGAAAGTTGGAAATGGAAGGAATGAAACTAGTTTTACAAAATTACTTTCTCTCTTGAATAAAATGCTCCCAGAAGATAATGAGATCCTAATCTGAAGATATGATGCCAAATAAATGCTATGCTTGATGGGTATAATATCTAAAATAATACAAACCTGATCAAATGACTATATACTATTTCAATAGTGCCAAAAATCATTTACAGAATACCCAAAGTGTGATTCTTCTCGATACAAGAAACATGAATCTGATCCTACAAAATTTTTATGGTACTTTCTAATCATTCTAAGTTTAAGGCACCTATATGGAAGTGATAAGACTATAGGGAATTTGACATGTCACCCAAACATAAAAATAAAGATAGGAAACTATGTCACCTGAAAGACTCTCTTCAGTGGAAGAGAATTGATCATGAGTATCCTGAATTTGGAAACTAGCTGAAAACCTTCATATAGCATTATCTACAGATAGAGTGAATCATTTTGGTTTTCAAAGTAGGAAATAAAGTACATTGATGGTTATGTTGTAAAATTATTACTTTCCGTAGTGGTTATGCGTGAAACAAAAAATACATCACGTTATCTATGCTTATATCAAGACCAAGACAACCACGTAATGATATTGATGTTTATTTGGCTCCATTTATTGAGGATTTGAAATTACTATGGGAATCAAGTGTTATGTTGTATGATGCTTATGGAAATGAATATTTCACGTTGAGATCCATGTTGTATGAGATGATAAATTAATTTCCTTCTTATATTTTTTTTAGAATATATAATTAAAGGAACTCAAGGGTGTCCCATCAATGAACAAGGTACACAGTCAATTATGTTGAAACATTCATAGAAAAACATGTTTTAGGACATCAAAAATATCTACCATGACGACATAAGTACAGATCTTAGACGAGATAATTTAATGGATATTTAGAAGAATATACAACATCATCTCTACTAATAGGTGATCAAATATTTGAGAAAGTAAAATATTTGGAAACTACTTTTGGTAAGACATTTTCAAAAAACCTTATGGAAATCAGTTGGAAAAAGAGATTTGTTTTTTTAATTACCATACTAGAATTGTTTGTACGTCAGATATTTTCTTGATGTTATGCATATTGAAAAAAATGTATCTGATAGTGTCATCAACATGTTACTAAATGACCCCAGTTAAAAAAAGGAATGAATTATGGCTAGGTTAGACATGGTTGACATGGGAGTACGAGAAGAGTTTGTGCCATTGAAGGGTGAAAAACGAAATTTTCTTCCTCTAGCTGCTTACACTCTTTCCAGGCAGGAGAGATATCAATTTTGCAACTTCTTGAATGGCATAAATCTTCCATAGGGGTTTTCATCGAATATAAATAACATCATGTTAATGAAGGATTTAAATCTAAAGTTTCTAAAATCACATAAATTCCATGTATTGATGTAATATTTTATTCCCATAGCTTTATGATTCATTTTTCCCAAGAATTTCTATCATACATTAACCAATCTATGTTTCTTATTAAAACCTATATGTAGAAAAGTTATAGATTTGGAAAAATTGAAAACTATGGAAATAGAAATTTTCTTTATATTATGTGAATTAGAAATGTTCTTCACACAAACATTCTTTGATATGATGGTTCATTTAATGGTTTACATGGTGAGAGAGATTTGAATATGTGTTACTATACACTATAGATAGATATAACCCACTGAATGGAATATGAAGATAGTGAAAGAGTATTTAAAATATAGAATTCAGCCTAAGGTTTGTATTGCAGAGTGATATATTGTTGAGGAAGTGATTGAATTTGGTACTAAATACCTTCTAGGTGTAGAAAACATTGGTCTACCAAAATCTAATCACATTGAGAGGTTTGTAGGTGAAGAAAGTTTTGGAAGAGATGTTGTCACAATCAATATTACATATCAGGAGCAGGCCTGCCTTTATGTTTTTCATAAGAGCTTTGAGGTTTCCCCATATGTTGAAACCCACAAATAAATTATTAGGAATTTTAATCCAACAAGGGTTAAAACATGGATATCAAATACACATAATCAATAGTTTATAGGATGGTTTTAGGAACATATTTATAAGGAGTTAGATGAAAATATAGATTCAATTTAAGTATGACTTTGATGTCTACCTAGAGGACCAAGTGTATGTATTATCTTAAAATGATTATGTAATTAATGGTTATATGTTCTATAAAAATGAGAAAGATGATGTCACTACCATGAAAAATAGTGGAGTTACAATCATGGATGAAGCGATGCATGTTTTTGGTACTAAGGATAGAAATATAATTTACCCGAATATGTCATACTTTAGAATAATAAAAAAATATGGGAGTTGGATTATACAACATTCTAAGTGATGATTTTACAATGCATGTTGGTTGATAACACGTGTGCTATTAAAATAAATGAATTGGGATTCATGAAGGTTGATTTTAGTAAGGAAGGGTATACATTAGAACCATTTATAATGGAATAAAAGGTATTAGAAGTATTTTACATTACAAATACCACAAACCAAAAGTGGTCAATTTTTCTATTATAAACCAAAAGAACTAAAGGGTAAGATAAAAATTCAACTACGGATGACCCTTTTATTGGGACATTGCAATACTTTTGCAGTAGTCCCAATGTAGACGCCATTCTATATGTCAGAGGAGACCATATTGAAGGGATTTATATTTTCTATAGAGGGATAAAATCCCTTCAACCTTTAAAAAATAAAAATAGGGTCCAATAATCATGTTACATGTTTATATATATATATCGTGTTACCTCATGTTACTATTTATTTTTTTCTATATTTATTTACTATAAATTAAATGTTAAATCACTTCTACTGATAATGACTTCCATAAATTTTGGTGTTTGTAATCCTAAGGAACAATAGGCCTCTAAACCTATTGTTTCTCATAGTATAGAGGAATGACCTTTTTCACGTGTTGTTTCTCTCATTCCTAAGGAACAATAGGTTTCTCAACCTATTGCTCTTCCTAGTGTAGAGGTACAATAATGATCTGAATATACTAATGATAACACTCCAAAGGAACATATTAATGATGTTGATTCTTGGGTAATGGTAGGTGACGAAGGACCAATGTATTAGAAAAAATCAGAGCACCATAGTTTTACAGTATTAGAAAAAATCATTAAAGTGAAAGTCAAAGGAATAAAATTCAAGGTGGGATAAGTTTATTGGACATCATAAAAATGTGTATTTTTAGGTACGTTGTGGCTAGTAATATGTTGTCTTAATATATGTGTATTCATCACTTTGATTGAAATTTTTTTATTTATGAAATATAAACCGAGTGCTGGAAATAAGGAACGAGTAGAAAAACCAATGTACCCCTACTATAAAGTAAGGATGTGGTATGATTCAATTGAAAAAAATTTGGTACGCATTTTAAATAGACCATAATACTTTTATGTGACATGAAACAACACCATAAACATGTTCCTTCATTTATATGCAGATTGATGACTCGAAATCCAAAGACACTTCCATCCCACACTTTGTGCAATGGAAGGCGGCACATGTAAATAAAGATGGGAAAATATAATAAAAAAACACAAAAAAAGTGTGGGAAAAATGTGTAAGTATTAAATAATAATTTTTTTTCTTTAAATCACTATTACATAACAATTATCAATTATTTTCCTATATTTTCTATCCGAAATATTCACTAGAATCTGCAACACCTATTTTGGATGAACACAAACTATCGGTGGCCTTTAAGTTGCTAGAACAGTATGTCTGCATTAGAGGTGCGGGTTTTCTGGTGACTCCCCAGAAATATTTTGAGAAAAAATAAAAGAGGATGATCAAAGTGAGTTAATAAGACATTCGATAGAAAGAATATCAAACCTTGAATGAAAATTCCAATGACATAGGGAGATGATGTAAAATATAATGGGGGAGAGGTAAAGAGAAGAATAAACTCAAGAAAAACCACCATGTAGAGATCCCAACCCACTTCCACCAACTATGAGGCTATCCATCCCCCACAAAGATATGACTTAGCATAGGTAATAAATGTTCTAATAAATTTTTCTGTGAAATGTGAATCAGATAGACACTAATACATTTTCTACACTTATATTATTTAGGGAGATAATGACTATGATTTATATCTAAAAACACCCACTCATCACCTTGCAAAGAGGGATACAATGTTCAATATTCAAAACGACATGCTACACAAGAAAATACTTCCAACAAGTCATCTGCAAGTATCGAACAACATAAACAATGAGACGAGCATAGAGTTACTTATTCCAATTCATGAGGATTATATTAATATGGCCGCAAAATCTATTGGAGGACTCATCACATGGATTTCATATCTTATAAAAAATCATACCGATAAGGAGGTATTCATTTTCAATTTATTTTTCAAGATAAACCTTTATCAATTCATTAATAAAGGTATGAGCCTATGAATGTTATTATAGATGGACAAAGATAAGGGAATGAGATGAAAGAACCCCTCAAAACCATCTAAAGGATCAACCAACTGATCAAAATGATCTACCAAAATCCTTATTTCCCATCCCGTTACATATCCACATTTACCATTATTAAAGGTTTAAGTGGATACAGTGTTAGAATATGGTCTAAATCAGATAGTTGATTTTGATGAAAATATGTACAAAGAGAAATACCAAGACTTTATTGGTGTTGAGAGTGCAACTAAAACCCTAGAATATGAATGGCTAGGCAGATCAGTTGTAAATTTATACATGAGGTATGTTTTCATGATTTTATTTTCCAAAAGCTGATACATTGTGTTTATTATGAGTAAATGAATTTTATATTTTTGATAGGGGTTTATATGAAAAAAAATTTAAAGGATTTTCCCTTGAAAAAAATTCAGACTCATTAGTCCTCACATCACCTCTACAATATAATAATAAATAGATAGAAAAAGAGTGAATTAGTAGCAAGCCTAATCAAATTATTTCAATGAAAACGTTAAGATTACAAACTCTATTTAATACCAATAATTCAAGGGTAAGACTCTATAATTTAATCATATCAAATATATTTTTATTTCTGTCATTACTTATTCCTTTTTGGGTTTTTAGAAATCATTGGATACACATTCTGATAAATTTGGAAACTCCAAAGATTTATTTCTTAGATTCAATGTATGGATATCCAACAAACTATCCACACATAATGAAAATTTTCAATTTTCAATACACTAAATCCAACATTTTAGAACTAAACATAAATTTATATAATTTATATTATCTTTTAATGAGGATTCTGTTACGATAGGGTGGTGCATCACTATAGTGAAAATCAAGGAATGAGGCTAGAGGATAAGCAGAAGGATAATGAAAAGTTCTATGATTGGATAAGTATTAAGGTATATATAATATTATTTCACTATCCAAACACCTATAAAAAATTACTTATTCTACTCAATGATTCTGTAGTATTCAAAGAAAACCAATAGAAAAGATTGTGGTTATTCTGTTTGTAAATTTAGGAGATTGGTTATATTCCATAAAAAACTAGCATCCATGAAGAGGTATTTTAAAAGATTATTACTATTTATTTTAAATTATTTATTAATCCTTTGTGTATTTATATTTTTGTAATACTACTATAACTGTCGAAAAGACTCATATGCACATGACAACATAAATGTGCTCAGAAATTAATGGGAAACATACCTGATTGATGAATTTCCCAAATTACATGAAAATGCAACTTCCATAGAATTAGTTTATTGTTTTATATTTATGTTTAATTTACTTATTTTCAATATCAACCACCTAAGAATTATTTTCTTATATAGGTGGATTCCTTTATTTGAGTTGGGGTAGTTTTTTCGAAGATGCTCATGCTCATAAGTGATTGGAATTAGATGCTACAACTGAGATAATGAAAACAAGGAAAAGGGACAATAACATATTAGGTGGATTCATAAAACTTAATTAATTAATTATATTTTTAATTATTTTATCTACTATTTGTAAGTTAATTTCCTTATCATTTTTATCTAATAATTATTTATTTTTTATAGATCTTTTGGGAAGTGAAATTTACCTTTCAGCTATCTACAACAAGACCGAAAAGAGAGGAAATATTGAATTAAATATATGACTTATCAGTATTTGAGAGAAAAGTATGACTTCCCAAAAGATCTTTCATGAATATTTTCCTGAACAATGTACTAATAAGCCGCATATCAATCAGACGCACCTCAATATGATACACAGTGTGCTCAGTATGACTCGAAGTATATATTTTTATTTTATAATATTATTTGGTTCGTTAAGATTCATATATTTTGAACTACCATGATTTGATCCATGACTCATGATTATGATCTATGATATGAAGGTTATGAATTTCTAATGTTAATATCACCTTCTAACATCTTTATGCTCATATTATCCTTATATGATCATTTATATCTCCCCTGTTTATACTTATTGAGCATCTACGATCATCGTTTATTATGTTTCATATCCTTATGTTATTAATAATAGTTTTATAATTATATGTATAAGAAGTCTTCTAGTAAATAATAACTTAACGAGAGACTCATACAAACTAGCTCTTTATGTTTTCGTGTTTCCAAAAGCCCTAGAACCAAACTATTCTGACATGAATCATTATGTTATATAAGGAATATTAATCAAATAATATATGATATCTATGTATGAAATGTATGGGTCAATATATTTTTTATTAAAGAAACTTAACAACTCAAAATTGAGAAAAAATAACAAGTGATCGGTATCAGTCAAAGGGTGTCTTGTTATTTAAAAATGACATTATTTATAGTAAAAAAATGACCTACTAAAAACTAAGAAAACCTATTTGTATTGTTTTGATATTTTAGGAAATGATCCATGAGTCATTTGTGATGTTTACGAATCATCCACACCTCAATCTAATGCACGGTGTGGCAAGTATGACTATCTGTGTGTATTTTTATATTTAATTAACATTAAATTGAGCAAAAAGAACAAGTGGAATACTGAAAACTATGAAAAAAACATTCGTATTGTTTTTATAATTTAGGAAAGTGATCCATGAGTCATTTTTGATGTGTAGGAATCAACCACACCTCAATCCAACACAAAATGTGAACGATATGTCTAAAAGTGTCTGTTATCAGTTTAAAATTGACATTTTAGTTCAAAACGCATCACAAACTACTAACCAAGAAAATGTGATCTGGTTATCTTGAAAGATTATTATAATGATTCATAATTAATTTTGAAATTTATGAAGTATTATCATATCAAACCAACACATGATGTGACCGGAATGAATCATAATGTGTGTTTCCAGTTGGAAATGACATTTTAGTAAGAAAACACAATTGATATACTGAAAACCAATTAAACATATTAGGATTTTTTTTCTCAAATAAATTCTCTATAAGTAATATTTATGTGTAATAATTATACTCACTTCAATAAGATGCAAGATGTGGCCGGTATAACTCAAAGTGTCTCTTTTTATTTAAAATTGACATCAATTTAAGTAAAACCAACAAGTGACATAATAAGAACCATTAAAACACATTTGGATTGTGTTTATATTTTAAGAAAATTATCCACGACTCATTTGTGATGTGTAGGGGTCAACGTCACCTCAATACGATGCACGGTGTGACCGGTATGACTCCAAGTGTATCTTTTTATTTAAAATTAACTTTAATTTATGTAAAAAGAAAAAGTGACATACTGAAAACTAGGAAAACACATTTGGATTGTTTTTATACTTTAGGAAAATGATCCATGAGTCACTTTTGACATATAGGAATCATCCTCACCTCAATATGTTGCATGGTGTGTCTAGTATAACTAAAAGCGTCTCTTTTTTATTTAAAATTGATATGAATTTAAGTAAAATCAAAAATTAAAATATTGAAAACTAAGAAAATGCATTTGGATTGTTTTGATATTTAAGAAAAACAATCTATCAGTCATTTTTGATGTGTAGGAATAATCCGTACCTCAATAAACTACATGGTGCAGTCGGTATTTCTCAAAGTGTCTCTTTTTATTTAAAATTGACATTAATTTAAGAAAAAACGACAAGTGACATGATGAAAACCAAGAAAACGCATTATAATTATTTTAATATTTTAGAAAAATAATCTATTAGTAGTTTTTGATATGTTAGAATCATTCACATCTCAATTAAATGAACGGTGTTCCTAGTATAACTCTAAGTTTATCTTTCTATTTAAAATTAACAATAATTTAATTAAAAACAATAAGTGACATACTAAAAATCAATAACACAAATTAGGATTGTTTTTATATTTTAAGAAAAAGATCTATTGGTCATTTTTGATGTTTAAGAATCATCCTCACCTCACTATTATGCACGGTGTGACTAGTATCACTGAAATTGTATCTTTTTATTTAAAATTGATATCAATTGAAGTAAAAATAACCAGTAACCTACTGAAAACTGATAAAATGTTTTAAGATAGTTTTGATATTTTATAAAAACGTTCTATTAGTCATTTTTGACATGTAGGAATTATCTGAACCTCAAACCATTGCACGATGCAGCTGGTATGACTCAAAAAGTGTGTTTCTAGTTTTAACTGATATTTTAATAAAAAAACACAACGGGTATACTAAAAACCATGAAAACACATTCATATTGTTTTCATACTTTAGGATAACAATACATTAGTAATTTTTGATAGGTAAGAATCAACCACAACTCCATACGATGCACGGTCTGGCTGGTGTAACTCCAAGTGTGTCATTATTTAAAATTGACATTAATTTTATTAAAAGAACAAGTGACATTCTCAAAACCAAGAAAACACACTCATATTGTTTTGATATTTTATGAAAATGATCCATAACTCATTTTTAACGTGTTGTAATCAACCCCAACTTAATAGAATTCATGATGTGATTGGTATAACTTAAAATGTTTCATTTTTATTAAATATTGAAATTTTATTCATGTGTTCTTTCATATTAATGTTTAATTTATTTATTTATAGTATCACTAACAAAATATTTTTTTTTCATATATAGGTGGAATATTTTGTTCAAGTTGAGATGATTTGTTCAAAAACTAATACCAAGATCAAATATTTTTGAGAGGGGATCATAGGTGCCAAATGATGAAATATTAATGTTTTATAATGTTTGTTGGATAATTGTAAATGTAATTATATAAAATTTTTTGTTTGAAATGTAAATAATACTGTTTTTTTATACCATGGGTGGAATTTTTTTTATTCATGATTTCAATTAAATATATATATCATTGTTGAAAATTATAACATTTTTTGAAATTACAGGGAAATTGCAGGTTTCTATAGGTTTTTGATTATGGTTGTGCTAATATAGGCGGCTAAGCCTTTATCAGTGCTTTTTTAGCACTGATAAAGGGAAATCCCCCTTTATCATTTTTGTGATTAACAGTGCCTTATTAGCACTATTAAAGTCTATTTTTCATGCTATGAAAGTCCATGTGAGTAGTAGTGTATCACTTCTTTCATGTTTCTTTTGTTGGTAAACCTATATGTTTTTTTTCTTTATGATGAATCATTATTTATTTGTTAATTTTGTTTGAGAAATAATAAAGGCATATAACATGTTATTATTTAGGTTTAGTTTATGTTTTGTGAGTTTTTATATATGTTATGTGTTTTTATATCACTGTTTTGTGTTTTTTATATTACATGAGAGTATTTTATGAATATATTATTCTTCTTATTTTATTATTTTTAATGTTAAATGTTCCAAAGAAACATATTCTCCATGTCCGTTTACATATTTTTCATAAATAATAAATTTATTTGGTGGGAGTTTATCGTGTTTTGTGCTCATTATTTTAATAAATTTTTTATATTTTATATTTTCATGACATCTTTAGGTTTTGAGTCATGCGTAATTATATTTTATAATTTTGTTTTAATTTAATAATATTACATAAATTAAATTTTGAACTTAATTTTTTTTTCTCACAATAAAAAATATGTTATATTTTTATCAAGCATTTTTTTTCATTTTTATTATATATTTTATGTATCAGGTATTTTAATGAATCTTTATTCTATGTAATATATGTTATGAGTTTACTTTATGTTTTAATTAATACCATGTTTTAAATTATAAATACTATTTTAAGATCTAATAAATATTTAATATTAGTAAAGAACATATCATTTTTGTCACAAAAAATATTACCCGAGTATTTCTTTATGTTTTTATTCTTATTTTAACATATTTTTCATTTTTTAACATTTTAGTTTAATTATTTTCTATTTTTTTGATTTGAAATTACCAATAAATCACTATTAAAAATAATATTTTTGGACTTAGGGGTATTTTTGGCTCAATATCATTGTGAACTTTGCAAGGTATATTTTCAACACAAATATAAACATGTGTTTCACATTAAACTTAATAGTGATATAAAAATTTTAGACTTGATGGTAAATATTTTACTGATTATGATATTTTTTATTGATTTCTAAAATTTTTATCTAATTTATTTTCAATATTTTTAAAATATTAATATAGTGTATAGTTAGTCCATTCTTTCTGTGGCTTTTTGTTTTGAAGGGTTAAAAAAGTGTCTTTGGAGGTCAAGAGATGGTGGGAAAATCCTTTAATGATAATCTCATTCCCTAAAAAAAGTATCAAAAAACAATGGTTATCCATTCCAAGCCACCTTATTTAATTCCATTCTATCCAAAAAATGAACTACTAAACACACTATTTAATTCATACCGAAGTTGATGACCAGATTGGTAGTGCCATTGATCGATGGGTTTTTTTGATCTGATATGAAAGTTTAAGCTATCCTATAATTTAGACAATTTATGATTCTATAAACTAATGGATTTTGTGGTTCGATCACTCAGTTTTTAGTGAGAGTGAACTGAAATAGATTTCCCCTAAAATTTTTATTTTTTTAAAATTAGGTAGGTATCGTTTATTTCACTAATTTTCAAATTGTGGGTTTTTTATAGAACTGTATGAAGGGGGTTTGAATTTTATATTCTATTCTGTTTTATTATATATATTATTAACCCAATGATTTTTTTGGGATATAGTAGCTTGTGAGATAACTAAAAATAACTTTTGTTCATAAAAAACAGGCTGATATAATATATAAACAAAAATGCATTCTAGAATGAATATTAAATAATGAAAATATAACACATAATATATATAATTTTAGACAATGTATGCATGGTGTATGAATATAGATGTATATAATTTCAAATAATTCATGCACATTGTGTGTATATATATCACATAATTGGTGCATACTATATGCAATGAATCAATCTGTAAGAGAAATGGGAGGAATATAGGACTCTATAAAGAAATTATTCATAATTAATACCTAATGAAATTGAAAAAAATATAAAATGTATTCCGAGTGTAACTACATACAGTGTGAATCTGGAAGCGGTATGAGAAGCATGAGAGTGTGCGATTACGTACTGCATAAAATTTCTTGTTTTTGTAAAGGCATGTAATTTTAAACAATGTATGCATAATATATGAATATTTGTGTGAAATTTCAAATAATGTTTGCATATTATATTAATATTATATATACAAAATATAATTGTACATATAAATTATACAATGTATGCATAATATTATTACACACAACATGAATATAGAAGAGGCATGTGAGTATGGAATTTCTTATTGAGGGCACCATATAGATAATGGTTATCCATGGAAATATAGAACTTAAACATAATCAAATTAAATGATAAATAATACATGAAAAGTAATAAAATAAAAAATATTTGAATATCTATAAATAACTTTTGTTAGGTATTCTTTTAGAAAAAAAGGTTAGTATTCAAATTCATAAAAACACAATATATAAGGTATACTACCAGGTATTGTTTTAGAAAAAAAGATACATTCAATGACTTTACATTCACGTTCATCACTTTTTCAGAACACTAATATATATCACAATATATATATATATACAAACATTAAAAAAATTATATATTTGTAATAATAATTCTACTAAAATTTCATATGAAGATCAAAATAAATAAAGAAATCTATTTACTTCCCTTATCATCAATGATAAAAGGGTGAGAAAAGTAAGCTTACCCAAAGAGTGCACAATCACATCCTCGTAAGCTTCAAAAATCTTTTACCAATGGCGTCTATGCAAGGATGATGAGAGGATAATCAAGTGTAAAACTATTCACTTCCTAGTTAAATCAATTTGTCTAATTTTCTTTCTAATGGTCAAATCAAAGAGTTTGAGACTAAAATTACCACCAAAATGTTGGATTTTGAGTGTCATCACCTATTTTAGTAAGAAATATACCAATTTTAATAAGGATAAAACTAATTGAAATGAACCATGAAAAAAGGAATATGAATATGAAAAGGAATAAAAAATAAGCATGAAATCAAACACCAACATGTAATTTTCATTGAATTTGGAGTTTCTTCAAAACATTTATTCATAAGTAGATATTCATCATGTCTCAATCATGGGAAAAACTCATATATTTTTTTGGTCAAATATATTTTAATGTTAGAAACATATGAAACATAAATCTGGGTTATAAATATGAGCTAAATTTTCTAATGTTAATATAATTCAATTGTTTTTATGCTTCTTATATGAGAAACTTGAAATAAATTAAACTAAATATATGTTAAGAAGAAAAAATTATAAAATTTAATGGAAAAATAATATATAATTTGATTAAACTAAATAATTCAAAGGATCATTACAATTGATAATCTCTTATCAGAGTGTAGAAAAACATTGAAGAATATAATGCATCAAGTAATCAAGGTAACTATGTTATGGAATTTTATTTTATATTATATATAACATAATGTAAATCACTACTAAAAATTTTATAATGATAAGTTATATTGTTTAAGTTTATATAGAAAAATAAAAAATTGGAATAAAAGTACATTATATTTGGATTTAACAATACATATGAATTTAAAATGATTTTTCATATAGTAGTGATTTTTATTCAAATTTTTCGGAGAGAGATAAATTTTAGCAAATTGTAGTAAAATTGAACTACATGTGAGAAATATATAAAAATTAAATGTACATATTAACAATATAGGTAAATATAAGTCATAGCTAAAAATATAAATATATAAAATGAACTGTCATGACCCCCCTCCCCCACAAAGACACCCCTCCTGGGATGGAAATGAAAGAAGGGAGATATTTAATCACAAGATGCAATGTCAAACTTCTTGAATAATATTTATGATAATTATTTTCCTTATAATTTTGGATATTAGATAATTTAATGTTTAAATAGATTTCAATTTGAAAAATTATGATTATGAGCACATGATTTGGTTTAATTGATAAATGGAATAGATAATTTAGGGAAAAGAAATTATTGAAAACATGTGCCTTTTTGCTTATTCTTTTGTTTTAAATATTATTTCATATTAATAATTATTATTAATGTTCAATTATATTACAACAAATTATATTTAAATTAAATCCTAGCAACCACATGTATTATCATATGTGAATTTGTTGATATTTACGAATCAATGTTTTGGGATGTGTGAACACATGATTTTGAGATATATATATATTTTACAATGAGTTTTACTGGATATTATGCTATATAATGTTATAGTTTTTATGTATGGATAATATGAATGGAAATTAAATAACAACATAAAATTGGTAATTCTTCGATTATAATGAAAGAGGAATGTTTTTTAAACCATTCTTATAATTTTATGGAAACCAAATTGATTCTTAATGCATGTTTAATTAAATCTTCATTCCACATGTTAATAGATTTGGATAAAGAACATGAAGTGATGACATTGAGTGTGATTTTAGAAATCATGTAAACACAATTTTTATCATTTAATATATTATGTATTAGGTTTCCTGTGGTTGTAACATTTGTTAAATTAAACTAGTTGTCTGATAAAGATAAATGTTTGGGGCTGAGAGATCCTGTTTTCTTGTTAAATATATAATGCCTTATATTATTTGGACAAATATTCCATTCAAATTATGTGTGTAGTAATACATTTAATATATATTTATTCTCTATGGATTTAGATCCTTGATGTGATTGAATGTTAACCTTGTGTGGTTGGAAAATGGGAGGGGATGCCTGAGACTATGAAGGATGCACGAGGTGCATGAGATTGTAGCCTAGGTGTCTCCGGGATTTATTTAACCTAGGTATATATAGGATGTATTTTTATAGATATGGATCATGATGTGAGAAATTGGGGAAGAGCTAAAAAATATTGGGGAAGTGGTAGTGGGGTATCCTATTTCGTTATTATATTATATGATCCATTTTATGTGATACTTGGTGAGAGATAAACATGGTAAGGTTGCGAAATGAATAATAAAATTGTTTAGGTGATGTGTTAGTTTCATTTGTTTACTCACTAGTCTTTAATATGATTCTTTCACATTTTTTATTAGAGGTTATTGGAAGGATTCTATTGAGTATACATGTTATGCTCACCCAACGTATATATAAACTATATTTTAGGTCAGTAGGATCTAGTTGGTGATCGAGCATGACTTTTCTAGTTTTTGGAGTTGTTTAGAAGATGTTGGAGCTTTATTGTAACTATTAAGGATTTGTTTTACTATTTTTAAATTTTTTCAATTGTATGTTTTTACATTCATATCACATATTGGGATTTATTCTTATTTTGTTATTAGAAGGAGTTGTTTGTTGTTATTCTCAACTTATCTATTACATAAAATTTTTTGTGGGTAATGCCTTTAATATATGTATATGTTATAACCTTGCTTATATTCACTAACCTATTTTCTATTAGAGGAAGAATTTAGACATCATTATCTCTCTTCTCTCATTATCATCCAAGGAGGGCTTCCTTTGGTGGGAGAGGGCTATGAAAAAGTGGTGTCAAAGGTAAAGATTGAGAGATAATATGGAGTTTAGAGTTAGGAACTGGTGATTATGAATTTTTTGGTAGTAAAATAGTTCTATATAGGCTTAGTACTTTCTATATAATAGAGATAATTGATAGGAAATATAATTTTAGGCACCCCTGTGATATGACACAGGGACCTTCAAGTTTACTGGATATGCGAAGAAAAGTGACGCTGCATGCAGGGTAGAGACATAGAAAAGGATACTTCTTCATGTTAGTTTGATCCTATGTTTGAATGGTGTATACAATAAGAAAATATTAAAAATGAAGAAATTATTTAGCCTTAAATATTATTAGTTATGGGTTAGGAGTCCCTAACTTTTTTTCTTTTTATAGGAGGGGATCCGTGTCAATGTCCTTGTTAGGTTCATGACGATGAATTCAACTAGATGTGTCAGAAAATTTCCATAGAGTGGAGGATGAGAAAAAATCTCACAGGATTAAAATATGACTGTTCTTGTACCATAGTATACAGAATTATAAGGTTCCATTTTAGATTGTGGGATAGTGGTTGGGTTGGAGGAGGCAGTGATAGATTTCAGTTGAATCATTCTTGGATAGAGAACTGTGTTTCTTTTTCAGTGACGATGCTACGTGGATCATATCGATAGTGAAAATTATTGTTCCTTAGGGTTTGTGAGGATTTAGATGTTTTTAGGGAATTTTCTATGATCATTTTCAATCCATGTTTTTTATTTTGACTGTAAGGGGGTGGATTCTCAGTTGGTGATGTATTCCCTCTATTATAGGATTTCTGAGCTCCACTCATATTATGTGGTGATACTTTTGAATTTTATTATTGAGACTAAAATAATTTTATTTTTATAATTTTGAATATAATTACTAGGTTTGTAATAATTCTTCGATTTCTATCCATTCAAATTGAGTGTAGATAAACCTCCTCATCCATTCGATTAAAATTGATTTAATAAATATTTGATCCATGATCATTCTCATCACTTTAACTTTTAGTTTCCAACCCATACCCAAATTCCTTAAAAGGTGGTAAATACAGATCATTCCTCTATCTTGGTTTTGTGATGGAGTTATGGTCTGGGGAAGGCATTTCTCAAAACTTTTTCATATTATTCTATTTACCCTATGCTCGGGCCCTTTTATAGTATTGGGGGGGGGGGTTCTATCATCATATTCACTTTATACTCTTTTTTCAGGCTCAGTGTGAGGAATATTTGGTCTGGGTTAGGGGTTCTTGTATGTATTCCTTTTTTAAATCAACATACTCCTCACTCGTTCTAGGTGATATGAGCCCAGGTTCAAGAAAAGATTATATTATATGTTTTATTTAATTTATTTTTTCCTAGTGTGGGAATAATTACTCTCTATGTTGTGAATTAAAATCTTATATCTTGTGGGTTGGGCATGTGGCTTTTTTATGATGCAATTATGACATGGTTTTATTAAATCCTTAAAAGGGATTTCCCTTGTTCCGGTAATGTGTGTGTTATGACCTTGAGAATATGAAGAGATGAGAAAATTTACCCATCATGAGGAGTTATATTGTGAAAAATTTTAAAACCTTGTGGGAGATCCAGTGCCACCAAAAGTGTATTATATAATTTCATGGTGGATGGGTTCCTTTTATTTTTATTCTTTATAAAATCTATTTATCTTGGTGTATATAATTATTGGGGAATGTTATTTGATGTTGTTATATAACTCTTGAAAATACTGGCATGCACCCATGGTAAATGGAAATGGAAGCATTATACCAATTTTAGTTTTTTATTAATGTCCATGTAATTATTTTAGAGGTATATCCCCTAGGAGATTGTTTTGAAGTTGTTTTAAAGTGTTGTATAGTTATACACTTTGTTTTTTCTATTTATTTCTATGTTACAAATATAGAGATATCATTGGGAAGTATCTCATAGAGTGGTCAAAATTATACCCAATACGTTTACTCTACTTCATGATTCTATTTTAATTCTTGAGGATGAGAATTTTTTGAGGGGTATTTGATTTAAGGGTTCAGATTTTTTTAGATCCCTTTTTCATTCTGGTGTGTCTAGTGGTTCGAGAGATATTTCATAAATTTATAAAGTTGTTTTAAAGTGATTTTTGTAATTTATAATGTTTTAAATTTATTTTTTAATTTGAAAGTGTTAAAATATTATTTTGAAATTAATTTGGAAGTTTTGAAGTTATTCTCCAATTTTTGGAAGTGTTTTGGAAATTTGAAAGTGATAATAAACACATTTCTTGATTATTTTTATACAAGTTCAAATAAAAATGTAATATTTTCAAGATATTACATACCCTTATGCATGATTTTAGAGTTATGTAAAGGTAAAGGTTGTTTTCCTTAAGCAACATAAGGGTAATGGTTGCTTTGTATAATTTACACAAGGGTAACCTAGATCTCTTATGTGCTGTGTAAAGGTAAAACTATTTTTCTTAACCTTGGAAAAAGGTAGTTTTATCCTTGTTTAAGGGCATGTTCCAATTTATAATGGCTATGTAAGGGTGACTGTGAGTTTCTTAAGGTTATTTAAGGGTAACCTGTAAGTTATAAAGCTCACATAATGGAAATTTGAACCTTATATAAGGGTAACTCCATCACTATGTAATGGTAACCACATGATCCTAAAGCCTACATAAGGGTAAGACAAGTCTTATATAAGGGTGTTTTTGAGTTTCTTAGTGTTACATAATGGTAGCTTCAGATCTCTAGGCTAGAAAGAAGGTAAGGAAATATTTCTTAGCTCGTATAATGGTCATATATGGATACTGAAGTCCATGTAATGGTAAGAAAATGATACCCTTACATAGAATGTATATCCTGTATTTGGGTAATTATTATTACCTAGTTTTTTTTGGAATTTAATATTATTTAACCTATTTTTTTAGGATTGTTATTTATGAATATTTAGACGACTTTATTTCCATTATTGGAGTCCCTATGTGTTTATCTCATGTTCAGGTGATATCAAAGCCTCCTCTTGAGTCTTGCGAAGACATCTGTTGATGATATGAGCTTCTCCCTCTCATGGAAAGATTATGTTTCCAAGAAGAAGGATTATCTCTCTCTCTCTACTATATCATTATTGATGTAATGATTTAAATTGTTAAAATAAATACTAGGTAGGGGATCCATGACTTCTACTTAATTTATATTCTGTAAATGTGAAATTATCACAATTTAGACGTCACAATTTAGATGAATGTGATTAAACATAATCCAATAATAATTTATAAAATTAGTAATCTGAATATTGATTATGTAATAGTATGAAAATTATAAAATAGGAAGATAAAATTTAAACTGCGAATTTCTATTAATGAAATATTATTAATTCCATAATTTTTAATGCAAGTTCAATTTATTCAGTATAATGTTTCTTCTAAAAATATAGTAATTTCATATAATATAATTTTTTTAATATTATTTCATGAAATAAAATAATTTTTTACTACTTGAAGAAAATAATTAACATATTATTTATTAATTTCTAGTTTTTATTTAAAGATAATTTTTCATACTGAAGATAAATAAAGTTAAATTAGAACCGGTAAATTACTTCTAGAAATAAATATTGTTGATAATAATTTCAAAAATTAAAATTACTGATTTATTACATGAAATAGATAACATTGTTTGATAATATTTAAGATTATAGAAAGAAAGAGGAAATAAGTGTTTACATGTTATTGATTATGGAAAATATTTTGGAATTACCCACAAGAGAGAGATAAATAATCATAAGATGCAGTATTAAACTTCTTGAATAATTTTGATGAAAATTATTTTCATCCTAATTATGGATACTATTGAATTCTAATGGGAATTATATTTCAACTTAAAAAATTATGATTGATAGAACATGCTTTGGTTTAATTGATAAATGGAAAATATAATTATTGAAAACGAAATTATTTAATTCTTGTTCCCTTATGATTGTTCTTTTCTTAATAATATTTTTGGATATAAGGAATTATTATTATTTTTTAATAATGTTATCACATTTTAGAATTTTATTAAATTTTGGGAACCATAATTATTATCACATGTGAATATATTGATGTCTAAGAATTATTATTTTTGGGATGTATGAAGGAATGATTTTGAGATATATATTTTGATGATTATGATATTTACTAGATATTATGTTATCTAAAGTTATAGTTTCTAATAATGGATATTATTCATGGAAATAAAATAAAAAATTAAAGCTTTTAATTCATTGATTATAATTAAAGAGGCATGATTTTGTAAACCATTATTATAATTTTATGGAAATAAAATTTATTCTTAATGCATGATTAATTAAAATTTTCTTCTATATATTAATGGAATTGGATAATGAACATGAAGATACACATTCTTATTATTTCAAATGAATAAAGGCATGATAAATGAAATGATATTCCTTAAAGTTTAATAAAACTAAGTGTGATACTAGAAATATAGTGACCCTGACCCCAATAACCTAGAGCCAATGAATATTACAATTAAATTGACATAAAATACAAGGAAACACATTCAAGAGGACCGATTAGTTTAATAGTCTTGGTAAACTCGATAAATAACTAATCCTTACATTACATTTGAATATAAAAAATAAAAACATTTTTTGTGAAAATAACTTGTTTCCATCTAGAGAAACCCTACATATCAATTATAGTAAATTTTATGGATTATTGGGGAAATGAAATAGAATAAGGGCGGGTTCAAACACTCAGTAAAGGTTAAGTAAAATGAAAACAATAATGAATTAATAAGAACAATCAACATGGTAATGTAAGTAACTAAGCACACATTCCATTTAAATAAGTAGATAATGGATAATCAATATGATAAGGTAAATAACTGAAAACCATTATATTAAATCAATAAACTAAGAATTAAATGCATCCATATATTTTTACATAGTGAAAAAATCATGGGTAATAATAAATAAATCTAAATATATGAAATTCTTAATTATTGGATGCCATGTTTCCCTGGTACACAGAACCTTTACCATTAAGAACATTAACAAGACAGTTCAAAACTGATGGGTAAAAACCCATTTAGCTGAGCCTAGCCAACTGATTCATCCCATTATTCTACTGATTCATCGAGGGGCATACATTAAATGGTCCCAAACCTATGTCATACTAGTCCAAATAATTCCTCACATATCAAATAATAGATTTAATTAATAAACATTGTTCTATATTAAATATCCACATCGAGTAAAGAATACATATTTAACCCTATTTCCCTAGATAATAAAATATCTATCAATGTAGACACTGTATGTAAAAATAGTATAAATTTAAGAAAACAATAAAATACATGATAAATAATGTAGATATTTAGGGTAAATTTAATGTTCAATGGTCTCTAAAAAGTGAAAAAATTAATGGGATGTTAATGACTTCTAAATAATGATTCCTAAAAGTTAATTTCTATATTTTCATTGGTACAAATGATCATAATACATCCAATGGAAGAATAATATGTTATCAATATGATGTATACCCAATACAGTAATAATATGGGTTTTTGTTGTTGATGAAATAAAACTTTATTTAAAAACATTGTAGGGGAGAAATATCATTTTCATTTTGAATTTTTTTTTGAAAAAACATTCTTTGCAAAGAAAATTTAATAATAATGATTTAAAAACATTTTTTTGATCTTTTAAATTAATCTTGAAAGAAACAGTGGAGGGTAATTCCATACATGTCATACAAGGTAAAAGAAAAATCATTTTAAACTATAAAAGGTTAGAAAAGTGCATTTTTCAGAAATAAATAATAATATTCCTTTGAAAAAACTTTTAAAATATAAAATGAGTAAAAGTGTATTTAACAAAAAATTTTGATTTTTTTTAAAAAAAATTCAGAAACATTTTTAGAAAAACATGGTTTTGAGTGAAAAAATATTTTCGACTGAAGAGAGAAATGAAGTCGGGTTTTATTAAAAACATTTTCAAAAACATTTTAAGTACCAAAGAGTGGAGAAATGGTAATATTACTAGAACATATTAATTAATAAACAGAGGATAATAAAATGGAAGGGTTTATTAAACAATGATCAAATAATTTCCTTTAATGGAAATTCATGTGTAAACAATCCTGAATGAAACTTGATTGTGCAGTAAACCCCTGTAAAGATCATAATGTTGAAGTTAGAATCAACTAATGAATAGAATATGTCTATCAAATATAAATCCACATAAAAAATTATAAATAGAAAATATATAGTCAAAATTCATTTCACACATAATATTAGAATATTAACAATAATGAGGAAGTAATATAACCTAATGAAAATGAATTGTGTTATGAAATTATTTACCACTTAGTAACATTTAATTAAAATAAAAGTAGATGAAATAATTCAAATTAACACTTAAAATAAGATAAATAAATAATTATTCAAAATATTAAATTTCAACGGTTAGTATATACACCATGTAAAAGTAATTAAGTGCATAACATTATAATACACCTCAACAAAAAAAAGAAATTGAGACTCAAATCCCTTACAATGCACTTCACTTTTGGTTTTACTTGATTTAAAATTCTATATAGTGGTCTTAAATATGTTATTAACCTATTAAAGAATAATATTTATATTTATGATATCATATTTGATCCTTTTATAACATATTATTACCCATTTGTTAATAATCATTCATTATTTTCATCATTTCGTGTAATAACTTCCATTGTTTTTCATGTATGTTTTGACTTGTTATTTTTTGCTCCTATTAATTAAATCATGGTATAATCATATACTTAATGTAAAAAATTATGTAAATATTATATATATTAAGTATATATGTCTTTATAGTAATCCATTAAATTTAGTGACAGGAAATGAAATACACCATTCATGGAGATGGTAGGCCGTATGTACGCATGAAAGATGTTTTCATTTTATTGTAGAGTCGGATGAAAAAAATGTAATATATATATATATATATTATAACTTTTGTATCTTTTTATATCATATATATCACATATTTCTTATTAAACCCGTCCTTAATACATTCCATGTAAAGTGTGAACAAATCACATTGCTTTGTGAGGCGGTAGTCCACTGTACATACGAGCAATGTTATCGTATTCCAAAAAAAAAAACAGTAACCATGAAGGAATGTGTTTTATAATAAATAAATATGAATAAATAAATCATAAATATTATAAATATAATATCTAAAAATTATGTCTATCAGTATTCCCAACCTTGAAAGGTGGTAATGGAAAAACAAATGACATTAGTTCTCGAGGCGGTAGCCTGTCGTACACACAAATGATGACTTCACAACACATTTAATGTAATTGAGTAAGTTTTTAGGTATTAATATTATCATAATAAAATATAAATATATTTAATATAATTTGTTTATATTATAATAATTATATAGGAATAATTTAATGATGTGGAAAAGGAAATAAAATAAAAATGCTTTTAGAAAAACCGTACCTCTTCTTCTGGTATCCCCCTTATTTTTGCACTAATTCCTTCCTAATTTGGATATATTTCCAAATTAAGGATTATAGGATGAGGTTATGGAAGTTTATAATTTATTATTTCACTGATTTTATGATACAATCAGCTTGATATGTGTGAATAGAGGAGGAGAGTAGGATTCATTTTATAAGTGGGGTGAGTGGAAAACTTGTAAATTTTTGAAAGAGTGAATTCCACCCACATTTTTTACATTTAAATAGAATAAAATAAGGAAAAAAACATTATAATTGAAGTTATAAGATCAAAATATGGATAAAAATGTTTTTTGGATAAGTTTTAGGTCATTTGGCCCCTTAAGTTTGCATTTTAGTCCCTTAGTAAACTTGTTTTTCTCTTAATCGTTGTAATTAATTTTAACAGATTTTACTAATAAAATTGGTAAAAAATTAATTTTTAAATATTATGAATTATATATTATTATTATTAAAACTTTGAATAAATTTTTCCAAATTCAAACCACATAATTGGTAGAAATTAATTAAAAATTAATCCCACACATGGAACGAGAAAACAGGTTTTTAAAGTGAAAATGTTCAAAAGTTTACAATGTTTTTATATCCAATATCAGTATCAAATTGTTTAAAATTAAATTAATTGGATTAATATATGTATAATTTAACTATTTTTACTTTTAAACTAATTAAAAATACAATTTAACATTATAAATTATTTAGAAGAAAATGTAGTTTTCACCTAAAATCCTGTATTTTTCACTATTAATTAAAAAATGAAATTTCTTAGAAAAATACAAAAAACTCACCCAAAGATAATTTTAACATCCCTATTTAAAAAATTAAGTTTATTTTTTCAATATAAAATTTAAAAAAGGGTCATTTTTTTAAAAAATGTTGATCTATTAAAAGGCAACAAAACTGTATTAAGAAAAATATAGTCTTTAATATGTAAAATTAGGTTTGTTCTTAACTTATATTAATAAAATATATTCAGTGAATGTTAAAAACATTGATAGAATATATAATATATAAATTTAATTAATATAATTCACTACTAGTAATTAATTTAATTAATTTGGATAAAACTCCTTTGGAACATAAAATAGTTTTTATAAAAACATGTCCTTTATATTCAGTTGGTTTTTATATTAATTTATAATTAATTGGTAACCAATGAATTCAACAATATATTTTCATAAGTCAGTTAATATTTATTATAAAAACCTATTTAGTGGTTAGGATATAATTTTAATCATAAATAATAATATTAACAGTATTTAGTAAAACCCGATCTTGCGTGTAACACAAGCTACTAAATAAAGTTGTTTTTACATGTAACGCAACCTAAGTTAGTGTTAGATGCATTGAAACCTCTATAATATATTAAATTTATTTTAAATATTAAATATACTATGAAGTATTATGATATTATATTCTATTCTAGTCTTGGGTTTTCATGTCATACATGCTATTGAATAAAATATTATTCTTTTAGAATTTTTGGGGTGTTACATTATCCCCACCTTAAATAAATTGCGTCCTCACAATTTAAAATTAATAATGGAAACAAAGTTTGTGCAATTTGAGAAATTATTTTTATAAAATGTCACATCGTAAAAGAGTTAATATAATATTATCTTAATAACAGATAATTGAAAGTATACATGTTACATGAAATAACACATATCTAGGTTTAAATGTATGAGAACATTGGTGGAAGGTAAATATATGGAAATGGAGAAAAAACATAAATATTTATAAGATGTGATTGAGTTCATTTATCACAAGAAAGTGAGTGATCAATGGAAATTTTATGGGCTCAAAACCATAAATCATTAATGATTTAAAATACCACCAATTGAACAAAAATGAAGGTATTAAGATTTTTTTTTTGTTTCAATACCCCTTTTCCTAGATTTAGGGAATTATTTCACCCTCTAAGAATATAAGAAAGTATACTTACTTGATATATTTATGTTTCATAAGAACAATTTCAAATTTTGGTTGTGCTTTAATTAAATTCAATTTTATCCCTTACTTCAAGAAATGGATATCCAAAAATGAAATTTTATGCCTAAAAAACTAAAATTTACTTTCAACGGATCATAAGATAAAAAAAAGTGTGAAAATCCTTTCTATATATCTAAAAATATTTTCCAAAACCAATATGGTTAATACATTAATATCTAAACCTCAAAATTACTACCACTTGTTCATAATTATAATTTAATTTTCAAATAGTTTACAAAAAACAATGACATATTAACTTGGACATTGTGTTGCTGTAACGACCTGAATTTTTTAAATATATTTTTTTCATAAATTTTTGTGTTATATCATTTTATACTCCACAAAACTATATCCTTTAATTAATGAAGTGATACATTTGGGTTTTGACTATTATATGATCATTGGTCAATATGACCGTTGGAAACTAAACTCTTAATGTTGCGATTATTGCTTATAAATACAAGTGATTTTGGTTAATTAATACAGAAAGAAGAGTCAATGGCATCATGTAGTAGACTTGGGCCATATGAATCACATCTGTTGGAGCTTGGGAAGGAGGTAACATCATTGGGATTTACTCTGGACCAAGCCCAAGCCAAACTTCAATATGTGAAGCTTGAATGGAATTTTCTAGGGGATAAGTTCAAGCTAATAGAAATCACCACTCGGGAAATGTTTTCTCAAACACCCCAAGATAATATCACCATAGCACACCTTACACTTAGGTCCTATGCAGGTGTTATAAGGGGCTATGTAATTAAGCCTTAGTTACTTTCTGTAATCCTTTTGTATAAATAAATTTTTTACTTCTTATTATGGTAAAATTTGTGAATTTTAGATGTCCAGATAAATACAGGATGAATTTATAGAAGTTTCTTTTTTTATTGATGAATTTTTTAAAAAAGGGGTATTTTAATTATTTTTGTATTCTTTAAATAATTATTAATGTGATTTGATTTTCAAAAAATGGTCTTCTACAGTTGTGTTCATTAAAAAATTTAGAGTCTAATAAGATCAACTTAATTTTTATTGAATAGTAATGTATGAATAGTAACATACCCATATGAATAGTAATGAATAGTAAATCGACCAAAAAAAGAGAAACTTCACCCATGAATGTTTAAATACGTTTTTGACATCTTAAAAGTGAAAAAACAATCGTAGTTTAAGTTTTGTTATTTTTGTATGTCTTAGATATTTTATTTAAAATTTTATAATTAATTTAATTATTTAAAATTGAAATTTATTTTCATAAAATTTAATCATGAGTTGATACTTTATTGTATTATGTTTATACGATAATTTTATGGGACCTTTATTACTTTCTTAAGGTGTTACAAAATGGATTATAGTATTAAAGTTGTATTTTTAGAATAAATGCAGATTTTATTTTAAAATTAAATTAAAGATATTTAGAAAATTATTTTAATAAAATGGAGTTAATTTTTGAATTTAGAGCATCAGTATTAGGTTAGAGTTAATTTTTTGGGATTTCTCTAAAACAATTGATTTTTCAGTGAATAGTAAAAATACTGTTTTGTTTTTCGGGTGTTTAATGGAACCATTAATGATGTAATAATGATGTAAGATTTCTGGTTGACTTATGAATAGTTATATATTCTATGAGGTGTCCCAAGTGTACAATACCATTGGAAAATACCAATGGAAAGCCCATGGTTTTTCAAATACCATCGATGAGGTGTCCCTTAGAAATTAATAATTTATTTCCCCACTTTTCTTGTAGATAACAAGCCATTTCCCTCATTCATTTACATCCAAAATCCTCCTAAAATAATTTATAGTCTCCTTATCTCCCATTTAGTCCTCCCAAGGTTCCCTCAAGCCTCCCAAGGTCCTGAAATTTAAGAGTTCGAAGTTACTCTTCAAGGTAAGGGAACCTTTCACCCTCCTCTTTTAAGTCATGACTTCCTTTATGTTATGTCTTATAGTTCCATTTTATTATGATGGGGATTGTTCTTATATATTTTTACTAATTTCCATTTCATTTCCAAATGATGAGAGACCCTTTATGCTCTCATAAATTTCTTTTCTAAATTTTTATTTGATGCCGTTAGGCTGCCGAATTTTCGTAAAAGAAATCACACTTTATCTTTCCTTTCAAGTTTCCTTTTCATGTGGTGTGTCATTCAAATGTCCACACCATGATCTTATTTATTTTTATTATTTCCATGTACATAAAAATGGTTCATTTATGGGTGGTATACCCTTGTACCCTATCTTTTTATTATTTTCTAAAACCATGATATATAACTGTTATGCTGCAGAAATATCGCCTCAAGATTTCTCTCTCTTTCTCTCTTGTTTTATTTATGTGAATACCCAGAACTATTTTGTTTCTAGGTGTGTTCATAAATATACCAAAAAAGATATATTTTATTCTGTAATTGACAAACATACAACCCTCACTCCCTTTCCATGGGTTATAAATTACATAATGACTTTTTTTAAACTTTTAAAACGTCACAATTTTGAAATGAAACCCATTTGTTTTACTCTCTTTGGGTTATTTATTAATTGTTTGATTATGATCTATGTGGATCACATTAAAATAAATACATATTAATGGTTCACCTTGATAGTGCTCCAATGCATTGGGTAAAGAATTAATCTTTAGTGATGACAAGTTTCACGATACCTTAGTGAATAAACCTGGTAATTTTTATGACACCTTAGGGATAAAACTTGGTGATATGTTCATGAATGTCTAAATGAAATGTTGTAGCCACATATTCAAGTTATTATTCAAGTTATTTTTATTATGATATTACTATTCTTCCATTTATCATGCCTTATGACTTTTATCATGTTCTTATTAATATTTCTCAAGATCACATGTCAACTGTTTCACTTGTTTTCCTTACTAAGAATTCTACTCACCCTTTCCTTTGATGTATGTCTCCATGATATGAGATGCATTAATTTTTCGTAGGATGAACCTATGATGAAGCCTTAAAAGTTGTTTAGAAGAATGTTTTATGTTGTTTTCATGTATTATGTCTCTTATTTCCAAGACACTAGACCGTAAAGATCCTCTGTTTGTAAAATGTAATGAAAAGTTATGTAATAAAAAGGAAGGATCCCATAGTTGGTACCAAATGATAGTTTAGTTATTTATGGAAATTTGGATTTTAAAACTTTAGTAATAATCATATATTAAAGTTTAAATATAGGAAAAATTCATGGTATTTTGGTGAGTGTTGAGTAAGTGGTTTATCAAGAAAATACATCCCTGTCTGGATACATGTAGGTAGAGGCGGATTTGGCATAGAGGTACCTAGAGGTGAAAACTCCGACAAGGAGTCTAGGGCTTGACCCGGGGTATCCTCGTACATGATAATGGGCCTTGATACACTCTTGGTTATGACACTCCCAGGGGATATGTTTGGTTAATAATAAGCTTTTTATGAATCATTATGAAGGAATTATAGAGAAATGTAATTGTTTAATCATGAAGTTTTAAGAAATACAATCCTTTATTGTTAAAAGATTTATAAATGAAATAAGTTTCTCACTAAGGTTTTATTCTTTTACAAATGGTGAGCAATAGGAGGAACTGTGTAAATGGTGACCGCAATGGACCATGCACTGACGACCATCCGATGGAAGCTGGAATGGAAAAATTCATGTCAATGATAAAGTAACTAACTCATGTTATGGGAAATAACTTGAATCAAGTTGAGAGACCGATCTCACCATGAAGGGAACAACATTCTTTTGAGTCCTTTATACATCAATGACCACCATCCTTTAGTGGATCGACCAACCCATTGATTGATGAATAGTTGATTAGCTCTATAGAGAATATCTTTTATGTGATCCACTATTCATAGAAAGAGAATGTCACCCTGGCTGTCTATCGCTTAGAGGGAGAAACTGATCAGTGGTGGGAACTAATTAAAAACACAAGGTAAAGATTTGAGGTTGAAGCTATGAAGTGGTAAGAGTTCAGAGGGATCTTCTTCAGTAATTATTTCCCTAGTTCCATGAGAACAAGATTAAGGAAGGAGTTTCTCGAGCTAAAGAAGAAGGAGAATGAATCTATGGGAAGCTACAAGATGGAATTCACAAGGATTTCACGTTACACCTCTAGCTTTGTCATGGATCCAAATGGTAAGGTTGATAGATTCTTTGGTGGAATGAGACCCCATCTGTCGAAGAATCTATCCAACCGATACTATGATATCTATGAGTAGATCATTTGGAGTGCGATGAAAGTCAAGATAGAGTTTGTTGAGACACAATGGTCTCATAAATCAAATGATAAGAAGAGTTCGATGGATCCCAGCTTATGGAGGACATTTGATCATGGAAGAGAAGGAAGTAAATTGAAACGTTCCATGTGTAATAAATGTGGGAAGAAGCATTTGAGGAACTACCTACTCGGGAGAGAGAAATGCTAAAAGTGTGGAATAGGCGACCATATTGTGAGGAATTGTCATAGTGAGGTGAAACCTCAACGTACAAACACTAACGACAAGGGGATGACGGTTCATGCACTACCTGATGTACAGTTATTTAAGTGTGTAGAAATTAGGCACTTTTCCAATCACTGTCCAAATCCAATGGCAGTGAAGGGGAACCACCATTAACCCCAACAAAGGCTAAGGGAGAAAGGTCATGCTTTTTCTATCATGACAACTAAAGTTAAAGCTCCAAATGATATGATATCAAGTACTCTCGTTGTTTTCTCAAAGCTAGCAAGTAATTTTTTTGATTCTAGTTCTACACATTCCTTTATTTCCTCCAAGTTTTCAAGGAATTGAGAATCAACCCCTGACTTGATAAAAGTAGAGTTATCAATCAAGAATCTTGGTGGGATTATCCAGGCTTCTTTAGTGTTTAGAAACTCTAGTATTTAATTTAGTGAGCACAATCTTATCACAAATCTAATAGTCATTCCTATGCGGGAATTCGACATTATACTAGGGATGGAATGGCTCTCAAAGTATAATTCTAAGATCAAATGTAGAAGAAAGGAAATCTCAATAGTCTTGAATAGAGAACCTATAGTAATCTTCCAAGGAGAGATATCTCAACCTGATCTTTGTCTAGAAGAACCTCCTATATCATTATTTATGGAGTTTATTGGTGATGAAGAAGAAGGAAATGAAAGTTTAAGGATAGAAAATGTCCCCATTGTACAAGAATACATTGATGTATTTCCTGAGTTGTTACCCATACATCCCATAGAAATAGAGGCAAAGTTCTCTATTGAACATGTACCTGGATCTCATCTGATATCAAAGACCCTATATAGGATGGAAAATGTGGAGCTGGAGGAATTAAAGAAACAACTCCATGATCTTTTGGAGAAGGGGTTTATTCGTCTGAGTGTATCTCCTTGGGGAGCACATGTTCGCTTTGTGAAGAAGTAGGATGAATAGATACGGCTATGCATTGATTATAGAGAACTGAATGGGATCACCGTAAAGAACAAATACCCTCTTCCAAGAATTGATGACTTATTTGACCAACTTCATGGGGCTCAATTCTTCTCTAATATTGATCTTCAATCTGGTTATCATCAATTAAGGGTGAAGAAAGAAGATATTCCAAAAACTGCCTTCCGATCAAGATATGGGCATTATGAGTTTGTTGTTATGCCTTTTGGACTGACTAATGTACCTCATATTTTTATGTATTTGATGAATAGAGTCTTTAAGGACTACCTTGATAACTTTGTGGTAGTTTTTATTGATGATATTCTAATATATTATAAAAGTTGTGAGGAGAATGAGGATCATCTAAGGGTTATTTTTCAAACTCTATGGAAGGAGAGGCTTTTTGGAAAGTTTAGTAAATGTGAATTTTGGTTACAACAAGTTGTTTTCTTGGGGCACATTGTTACCAATGAAGGAATCACAATTGACCCTACAAAGACAAAAGTTGTAGAGGAGTGGCCTTAGCCTACAACAATAACTGATATTCATAGATTCCTTGGATTAGCAGGATATTATAGGAGGTTTGTGAAAAACTTTTGATGGATTTATAATCCATTAAACAAGTTAACTTTAAAAGGGGTCAAGTTCATCTGGAAAAAGGAGTGTGCGGAATGTTTCCAAGATCTGAAGAAGAGATTGGTTACTGCACCAGTGTTAACTCTTCCCTCAAGTGGAGAAGGATTATTTATTTTTAGCGATGCATCTCTAAAATGGTTTGGGAGAATCCTCAAGAAAATTGGCAATGTCATTTCTTATGAATATCAACATTTGAAGACTCATGAGAAGAACTATCCTACGCATGATCTGAAGTTGGCTGTGGTCTTTTTTACTATGAAGATATAGAGGCACTATCTTTATGGGGAGAAATGTGATATATACATAGACCATCAATGTTTGAAGTATATTTTCACTCAAAAGGAATTGAAGATGAGACAAAGGAGATGGTTGGAACTTCTTAAAGACTATGACTGTTCAATTCATTGTCATCCTGGAAGAGCAAACAAAGTCACTATTGCATTAAGCAGGAAAGACCCAATTATTCTATCCATTATAAGGATTCAAAGAGATCCTTTGATCAATGACCTAGTAAAACTGGACATGGGAATTATAAAGGAAGGGACATCATCAACCCTAACCCAAATGATTTCTCAACCAACATTACTAGAGAAGATCAAGAAATATCAGAAAGAAGATCTTTTTTTATAGAATAAGTTTGAGGCTATGAAGGATGGGAAGTTTCCTAAGTTCAATATTGATCAAGAAGGTGTATTGAAATTTCGTACAGGACTATGTGTTTCAACTATTCTAGAAATAAAGAAGGAGCTGATGGATGAAGATCATAGATCTACTTTCTCTATACATCCTGGTAGCATGAAGATGTATAGGGGACTTTGTGATCTTTATTGGTGGGATAATATAAAAAGGGATATTGCTGACTACATGTCAAGGTGCCTGGTATGTCAGCAAGTAAAGGTGGAGTGACAACTTCCTAAAGGTGTATTGCAACCACTACCCATACCAGTATGGAACTTGGACAATATCACTATGGACTTTGTCACTGGTCTCCCGAGAACTTCTAAAGGAAAAAATGAGATATGGGTTATTTTGGACCGTCTCACCAAGACTGCCCATTTTATCTCCATTCAGGATGATTTCTCTCTTGATCAACTTTCCAGGATTTACATGAATGATGTGGTATGGCTGCATGGAGTTCCACTTTCTATCATATCTGATCATGATCCAAGGTTCATATCAAAATTCTGGAGAAATCTTCCATAAGCTATGATCATTGAATTGAATTTCAATATGAACTATCACCACCAAACTAAGGGACAATCTGAAATGACTATTCAAACACTCGAGGACATGCTCAATAGAATTTAATGGTGGGTGGGATCAACATATACCTTTAGTTGAGTTCTCTTACAACAACAGCTTCCACTCAATCATTAAAATGGAACCCTATGAAGCTCTATATGGGAAGCGATGTGGAACTCCAAATTGTTGGGATGAAGCTGGTGAGAGAAAGATTCTTGGGATTAATCTTGTTCAAGAGATGAAAGAAAAAGTACATGCCATCCAACAACACATTAAGACTTCTTAGAGTCGGAAGAAGAGCTATACGGATAACCATCGAAGGGACATGGAGTTTGATGTTGGTGATAAAGCCTTTCTTTGAATTTCACCTTGGAAGAGAGTAATGAGGTTTGGGAAGAAAGGGAATATCAACCCTAGGTACATTGGCCCCTATGAAATCCTTGATCGCATAGGAGCCGTGGCCTATCAGATTGCACTTCCTCTAAATCTAGCACAAGTTCATGATGTCTTCCACATATCCCTCTTGAGGAAGTACATACCCGGCCCTTCACATGTACTAAGTATATAGGTGGTACAACTAGAACATGACCTCTCTTATGAAGAGAAGTCGGTTGAGATCTTGGATCGTAGATACAAGGTTCTATGCAACAAGACTACCCACCTTGTTAAGGTGTTGTGGAGGAACCAAAAATGTTAAGAAGCCACATGGTAACTAGAGGAGTCTATGAGACAGAAGTACCCACACCTTTTCTCATCAGAGGTTACAAGATAAAATTTCAGGGAAAAATTTTATTAATGTGGGAAGAATGTAACGACCATAACTTTTTAATTATATATATTTCTTAAATTTGTGTGTTATATCATTTTATACTTCAGAAAACTATATACTTTAATTAATGAAGTGATACCTTTGGGTTTCGACTATTATATGACTGTTAGTCAAAATGATCATTGGAAACTAAACTATTAATGTTGCGATTATTTCTTATAAATACAAGTGATCTCTGTTAATTAATACAGAAAGAAGAGTTGAGGGCATCATCCAGTAGACTCAGGCTATATGAAGCCCATCTGTCAGAGCATGGGAAGGATATAGCATCACTGGGATTTGCTCTGGACGAAGCCCAAACGGAACTTCAACATGTGAAGCTTGAATAGAATCTCCTAAGGGAGAAGTTCAAGTTGATAGAAATCACCATTCGGACAATGTTGTCCGAACCAACCCAAGATTCTATCACACTTAGGTCCTATGCATGTGTTATAAGGGGCTATATAATGAATCCTTAGTTACTTTCTATAATCCTTTTGTATAAATAAATTTTTTACTTTTTATTATGGTAAAATTTATGAATTTCGAATGTTTGGATAAATATAGGATGAATTTATAGAAGTTCCTTTTTATGGATGAATTTTTGAAAAAAGTGGTATTTTAAATATTTTTGTATTCTTTAAATAATTAATAATGTGAATTTATTTTCAAAAACTGGTCTACTACAGTTGTGTTCAGTAATAAATTTAGAGTCGAATAAGATCAACATAATTTTTAGTGAATAACAATGTATGAATAGTAACATACCCATATGAATAGTAATGAATAGTAAATCGACCAAAAAAATAGAAACTTCACCCATGAATGTATAAATAAATTTTATACTTATTAAAAGTGAAAAAACGATCATAGTTTATGTTTTGGTATTTTTGTATGTCATGGATATATTTTTTGAAATTTTATAATTAATTTAATAATTTAAAATGGATATTTATTTTCATAAAATTTATTCATAAAATTTTACTTTATTGTCATATGGTTATACGATAATTTTATGGGACCTTGATTACTTTCTAAAGGTGTTACAAAATGAGTTATAGTTTTAAAGATGTATTTTTGGAATAAATAATGATTTTACTTAAAAATTAAATTAAAAAAATTTAGAAAATTATTTTCATTAAATGGAGTTTATTTTTGAATTCAGAGCATCGATAATAGGTCAGTGTGAATTTTTGGTATTTTTCTGAAATAACTGATTTTTCAGTGAATAGAAAAAATACAATTATGAGTTTCTGGTGTTTAATGACATCATTTATGATGTAATAATGATGTAATATTTCTGGTCGACTTTTGAATAGTGAGATATTCTATGAGGTGTACCACGTGGCCAGTACCATGGGCAAATACCATGGGCAAACACATGTTTTTGAAAATACCACTGATGAGGTGTCTCTTGGAAATTAATAATTTATTCCCTAACTTTTCCTATAAATACCAAGCCATTTACCACATTAATTTCATTCAAAAATCCTCCTAAAAGAAGTTAGGGTCTCCTTACCTCCCATGGAGTCCTCCCAAGGTTCCCTCAAGACTCCCAAGGTCCCGACCTTCATGCTTTCGAAGTTACTCTTCAAGGTAAGGGAACATTTCACCCTCCTCTTTTAAGTCATGACTTCCTTTATGTTATGTCTTATAGATCCATTTTATTATGAGGGGTCTTGTTCTTCTATATATTTACTACTATAAATTTTATTTCTAAATGACGAGAGACCCTTTCTGATCTCATCAATTGATTTTCTGAATTTTTATGTGACGTTGTTCGGCTTCCGAATTTTTGTAAAAGAAATCGTACTTTCTGTTTCCTTTCAAGTATCCTTTTCATGTGGTGTGTCATTCAAATGTCTAAAAAATGATATTATTTATTTTTATTATGAACCTATACTTAAAAATGGTTCATTAATGTGTGGGATATCCTTGTCCCCTATCTTTTTATTATTTTCTAAAACCATGATATATAGCTGTTATACTGTAGAAATTTCGCCTCAAAATTTCTCTCTCTTTCTCTCTTGTTTTATTTATGTGAATAACCAGACCTATTTTGTTTATATGGGTGTTCATAAATGTGATAGAAAATATATATTTCATTCTGGAATTTACATACATATAACACTCACTCCCTTTCCATGGTTTATAAATGACATAATGTCCTTTTTTTAAACTTTTAAAACGTCACAATTTTGAAATGAAACCCATTTATTTTACTATATTTGGGTTATTTACTAAATGTTTTATTATGATCTATATGGATCACAAGAAAATAAATAAATATTAAGGGTGATCCCTGATAGTTCTCCAATTCATTGGCTAAATAATTAATCTCTAGATATGACAAGTTTCATGATACCTTGGTGAATAACCTTGGTAATTTTTATGACACCTCAGGGATAAACCTTGGTGATATGTTCATGAATGTCTAAATGAAATGTTGTAGACACATATTCAAGTTATGATTCAAGTTATTTTTATTATGATATTACTATTCTTCCATTGATCATTCCTTTATGACTTTTATCATGTTCTTATTAATATTGCTCAAGATCACATGTCAACTATTTCACTTGTTTTCCTTACTGAGCCTTCTGCTCACCCTTTCCTTTGATATATGTCTCCAGGATATGAGATGTAGTAATTTTACATAGGATGAAACTATTATGAAGACTTAAGAGTGGTTTAGAATAATTTTTATGTTGTTTTCATGTATTATGTCCCTGATTTCCAAGACACTAGACTTTAAAGATCCTCTGTTTGTAAAATGTAATGAAAAGTTATGTAATAAAAAGGCGGGATTCCATAGTAGGGTAGTGGTAGGTATGAAACCCTTATCATCCTTTGGTCATGGGTTCAAGGCCAACTGCCTTGCTGGATGTGATGGGATGTCATACATCATACAATTTGTTCCATTTGTAAAACCATATTTGTATAATTGCAATAACATTCATAAAAAATTTTATGTACATCCTTGAAATAAAGTTAATCATTAAATAATATTTTCTACTATGGTTTTCAATATGACTTATTATTATTATTTTTTCAATGTTTAATAATATTATTTGAATATTATTAAAATTTCATTAATTATTATATTAACACTAAATGCTATAAATTAATTTAAAATTATTTCTATAAATTTTATAGGCAATATTCATCAAATAACATTTACACTAAATCAAATACATTCCATTAATTTCTCAAAAATTTCTTTAATATCAGTAGAATCCAATCGCATAAAACCAAAAAAAGGTGTTTATGTGCTTGAACTTATATTAAATCTTAAACTCAAAAAACCCATGATACTATCTAGATAGAGATGTATTCAAAGAAAATACCACATAATCTCTACCTTTCAAAAACATTAAGATGTTCTTCTATAATTATCCTCAAAGCCTACCATAGGGTTATGTTTTCTAATTTATATTTTCCTAAATATAGTTTCCAATATTTCTACTAAACTTCCTTTGATACCAACTATAGAAATCCGGACCCCAAAAAACCAGATTCAATGCTTACTACCATTAAATTGGAATAAGATAAATGGAAACTCTTCACTAAGGACCGATCAATTTTTTAGTCTTGGTGAAATAGAAACATATATGAGTCATACATTACATTTGAATAAAAAAAATTATAACATAATTTCTTTTGAAAATAACATTATTACATCTATATAAAGACTTTATATCAGTCGTATAAAACTTCACGGATTTGTAGGGAAAAGAAACAAAATAAGGGTGAGCTCAAATCCTCAATAATGGTTAAATACACATAAAAAATAATAAATCAAAAATCATAATCAATATGACAAGTTAAGTAACTAAGTACACATTCTATTTAAATAAATAGATAATAAATAATCAATATTCTAAGGTAAATAATTAAAAAACATTCCATTCTATTAATAAAATGACAATTAAATGCATCCATATATTTTTATATAGTGAAACTATCATGTATAATAATAACTTAATCTGAATGAAGGAAATGCTTAATTATTGGATGCCCTATTTACTAGTTACACCGAACTACTAATATGAAGATCTTTCACAAGATGATTTAAAAATGATGTGTAGAAACCCATTTAAATGTGTCTAGCCAACTGATTCATCATACGAGACTACTTATTCGTTGAGGGGCTTACAATAAATGGTCCTCAATCCATGTCATACCAGTCCAAATCATTCCTCATATATCAAATAATCGATTTAATTCATAAACATTGTTCCTTATAAAATATATGTATTGTTTAAAGAGTATGGATTTATCAATATTTCTCTAGATAAAAAAATAACTATAAATGTAATAAATATATGTAAAAATAATATAAAATTTAGGAAACAATCTTATATATGATAATTAATGTATATATTTAGGGGAAATTTAATGTTCAGTGTTTATCAAAATTGAATAACTCAAGGGGAAGTTAATGACTATAAAAAAACTGATTCAAGGAAGTGATTGTAAATAATGTCCTAGGTCAAAATGATCATAATAAACCCATAGGATAAATAAGGCTGGTATCATTACATCATATACCCATTGGAGTAATAATAAGGGTTGTTTTCATTGATAAAATAAAAATTTGCCTAAAAACATTATTGGGGAAAATATCCTTTTAATTTTATTTTTTAAAAATAATATTATTTGAAAATTATATATATATAATTTTTTTTTTCATAATATTTTCCTAAACATGAAAAGTAATATTTAAATAAATTATGGATGGTAATTCTATATATTCTATATAAGGTAAAAACATTTTTTACATTGTAAAAACTCTATAAAAGTTCCTTGTTCTGAAAGTGACCAGAAGAGTCATTTGAAAATATTTTTTATAGGGAAAATGGGTATAAATATATTTAATAAGTCATTTTTAAAAGGTTAAAATTTTTTATAAAACATTTTTATAAAAATATGGTTTTGATAGAAAAATGATATCCCACCGAAGAGGGAAATGAAGTCTAGTTTTCTTAAAAACATTTTCTAAAACATTTTATGTACCAAAGAGTGAAAAAATAGTGTTATTACATGAATATAATAATTAATAACCACTGGAGAATAAAATTAAAGTATTTATTAAATAATGACCAAAAAATTTCATTTAATGAGAATTAAAGTGTAAAAAATCTTGAATAAAACAAGATTGCGAATTGAACCCTTGAAAATATCAAAATGTTGAAGTGAGAAGAAACCAAAAAATCCATTATGTGTATCAAATATAAATCCATAAAAAAAGTGTAAATAAAAAAATATATATTAAAAATTAATTACACACATAATTTTAGAAAAATAATGACAATGAGGAAGTAATATAACCCAATGAAAAGGAATTGAGTTATGAAATTATTTACCACTTGGTAACTTTTAATTAAAATACCATTAGATGAAATAATTAAAATTGAAAATTAAAATTCGATGAATAATGAATTTTTCATGACATTACATGGAAAAGGTGTTTTATGTACACCATATTAAAGTAATTAGGTGCATAACATTATAATATGCCTCAACAAAATGAAATTGAGGCGAAAATACCTTACCTCACACTTTCTTTTTGGTTGTAATTGATTTAACCTACTTTATTGTAACGTCCTGGATCCGGGTGCCACTCCACGGGTGCCCCAAACCTGGTTGGTCACATGACCTCAATCAAATTTACCCAAACGCCAGAGGCTGACGACTAGTAGTGAGGGCCCAGGTCTAATAGTGGGGAAACAATGCCTTCATTTGTCAAAGTGTAGCACAACGGAATACAAGATAAAACATACAACAATAGCGGAAGTAATAAAACATACACAACTGATATGAAAAAATGCAGTAAAAGATAACCAACTGCTATATAGAGATAATGATGAAACATGTCTCTAGTCCTAGGAAAACAACTAGAACATGTTAAACAGTAGTACAATACGATACAATGGAAAGCACAGGTACAAAAAAACAGAATAGTCGGCAGCATCGCGAGCCTGAGCTCGGTCCAATGCTCCCCTACACCTCAGCAGCACTCAAGTACATGTATAGGGACCCTTTCCCTTAACCAAAACTGTAACAATATAGTCTGTTTGCTCTGAATACATGACCCAAACAGGGTGTGAGAAATAAATCCCAGTAGGCACCCACTGAAGGCCCGTGCCCAACTGTCAGTGTAAATGTGCAATAGTGGTGTGCAGTAGGAAATGCAATAAAATAAGAAGTACTCAAAAGTAACTAACCATACTAGTTATATTTCCATTTTTAATATTCATTTAATCATTCAATATAAGGAAATCACCACAGTTAATTTCTAAGTAAACAATCAGTGTCTACAGGCCCATAAACCCTTACCCTCAGGTAAATAGAATCAAAACACATAGGAATCTGCGCACAGGCATATCAAATAATGCCCACAAGCATACGAGGTATTACCCACAGGCACAAAATCTACTGCCCACAGGCACGAAAGAAGTTTCCCTCAGTCTGAATACAGCACTGCACATAGGCTAATCACAACACTTCCCTCAGGCTAAACAAGTAACCGGGCCATGTTCAACATATAAACAAACAATTTATATAAAATTCATCTAAAGGTAATTTAAGACATGTTAAAATTTACAGTATACCCTCAGGTAATCTGGCCAGATGTCTTAATAGAGGAACACACCCCAAGGGTGGTCCTGGATCAAAGTAGTGATCCCAAACAGCATTTTTACAATTTAATTAAATTACCTATTCAATTTTAGGTATTTTAAACATCCAAGGCCTCAGACACACGACACCCCAACCTGGGTTCTTTGCACATTGGTACACAAAAACGCACAACAGTTGGAATTTAAACACCAGACCACCAACCTCGATCTCCCCTGATCGGTATACGTGAACGACACTCCTCTAAACTCCTGAGAATGACGTAGATCCATGCAGTTCCAAGGAGATTAACAGTGCAGAAAATGGGTTCCCAGTGTGTGGTTGGGAGGTCCTCTAAGTTCCTGTCATCTCTCCCAATCTCTCTTCCGGTTCTAATCTTCCTCTATTAACAGAGGATGCTACTGCCCATTTTAAGAAAAAAAATAAACTACAGGGTGTGTACAATTGGGTACACGGCGTGTACTTTTCATTTTTTAACTGTTCCACTGGAGGTTTCTTGCCAGTGCAGAACTATTCATCTGTCGACATCCGTACACGGCATGTAATACCTGAGTACACGACATGTACTATTGCTCAGCTCCCACCGCCTTACTATTTTCCTGCCGACTGACTACACAACGTGTAAATACCCACTACACGACATGTAGTCGGTTTTTACACCCATCATCGTCGACAAGCCTACATGCCCTGTGTACTCATTCCATATAGCCAAAGTACATGGTGTGTGGAAAAGTACATGGCGTGTAGTCACAAAATTTAGTATTTTCTCCCATTTTCCTAATTTTCTCAAAAACACTTAAGAAAAGAGAAAATAAGAAACCCGTACATCAAGAATAAGAACCGGGTTCTTACATGTATAGTGGTTTTAAACATGTTATTAACTAATTAAATAACCATATTAATATTTATGATATCCTATATGATCCTTTTATAACGTATTATTACCCTTTCGTTAATAATATTTCATTATTGTCATCATTTCATGTAATAAATTGCTTCGTTTTTTTATTATGTTTTGACTTGTTATTTTTCGTTCTTATTACTTAGATCTAGATTTAATCAAATAAATTCTAAGAAATATTATTTTAATATCATATATATTCATTATATAGGTTTTTAGAGTCATCCTTTAAATTTATTTATAAGAAATAAAATACACTGTTCATGGAGATGATAAGCGATATGTACGCATTAACATCATTTCCATTTTCTTATCATATTAAATGAAAGAAGAGTAAATTATATATATATATATATTATCATTACATTATCATTTTTATTTTATATGTATCAATTTTTTTTATTAAAACCATCCTTAGTCTCTTTCATGTAATGCATGAATGAATCACATCGTTTCGTGAGATAGTAGTTTGTTGTACACATGAGGGATGTTATCGTATTCCCAAAAAATGGAAAGAATGAATTTATGTGTTATATAATAATTCCATAAGAATAAAGACATCATAAATATTATAAATATAATATATAAATATTAGTTTTATCATTTTTACCAACCTTGAAAGACACTAATGGAAAAAATGAATGACATCATCTCACGAGGTGGTAGTCCACCGTGTACACAAATGATGATTTCCTAACCTAGTTGGTGGAAGTGTGTGTGGTTGGAGGTGTTAAATGTTACATAAAAACTTCTCAGTATAATTAATGTACTTATGTTATTATATAATCATGATATAAGAACAATTTAAGGAGGTGTAGAAGGAAATAAAATAAAAATGATTTTAGGAAAACATTACATCTTCTTCAGGTATCCTACTTTAGTTTGCACTAATGAATTTTTAAGTTAACATTATTCCCCAGATAAGGATTCTAGGATAATTGTATATAATTAGATAACTTATTTGGGTAGGTATTGGAATATTAAAATGGGTTTATATGTGTGAAGAGAGGAGGATAACAAGATGAGTTTTATATGTGGGGTGAGTGAAAAACTTGTAATTTTTTGAAAGCATGGATTCCACACACATTGTTTACATGAAAAGTGGATAAAATAATGAACAAAACTAGATAATATAAGTTATAATGTCTAAATATGTCTATCCAATTTTTTTTTTAAAATTTTCTAGGGTATTTTATCCTATGATTTTAATGTTTACTTCCATAGTAAACTCATTTTTCTCTTAATCGTTGTAATTAATTTTAATTGATTTCACTAATCAATTTGATAAAAAAATTAATTTAACCATGTTAGAATTTATAAATTATGATTATTATAAATATTGAATCCATTTTTTCAAAATAAAACTATATAATTTCCATAAATAAATTTAAAATTAATACTACGAACAGAACGATTAAGAGTTTTTTTAAATTGAAAATGTTCAAAAGTTTACAATGTTTTTATCTACAATTTCAAAATAATATTGATTAAAATTACTTAAATTGGATTAATAGATGTATAATTGAGCTTTTTTTCTTTTAAACCAATTAAAAATATAATTTAACATTATAAATTATTTAGACTAATAGGTAGTTTTCAACTAAAATCTAGTATTTTTCACTATTCATTAAAAAATAAAATTTTCCAGAAAAATACAAAAAATATAACCTAAGATAATATTGACACTATTATTTTAAAAATACTATTTATTTTTTCAAATAAATTTTATAAAATTTTCAAAATTTATTTTTAAATGAATTTCACCATTAAAAGGATGAGAAACTGCCTTTAGAAAAATACATCTTTTTATGTGTAAACATGGTTTTGTTTTATCTTATACCTAAAAAATATAATGGATGAATGTAAAAAAATTTGATTGAATATATATTATATAATTTTCATTAACATCATTATCTATTAGCAATTAATTTAATCTATTAAGATAAAACACCGCTGGTGGATAAAAATAAAATTTATAAAAACATTTCTTTTATAATCAAATGTTTTTTAAATTAATTTCTAATTAATTGGTTACTAATTAATTAAACCATATATTTTCATAAGGTATTTAATATTATTTCTAACCACCAATTTATCTACTAGGAAATAATTTCCATTTTAAATAATATATTAATAGTATTCTATAAAACTCGGTCTTTCGTGTAACATAAGTTATAGAAGAAAGTCATTATTGTGTGTAACACAAGCGAAATCAGTGTTGCGTGCATTGAAATATATATCATATATTGAAATTATTTAAAATAGTAAATATTTTATAAAGTCTTAAGATATTATATTCCCTTATACACTTGGTGTTGCATGAAAAACATGCTATTGAATAAAATATTATTCTTTTATAATTTTGAAGGTTTTACATTCACTCCACCTTATATAAATTGCATCCTCAAAATTTATAGTTGATCTTGGAAAAAAAGGTATAAAATTTGAGAATTCATTTTTCAAAATCCCAAACCATAAAATAATTAATAAAATATCATTTTAATAAGAGATAATGGGTAGTTTAAAGGTCACATGAAATGACACGTGACTAGGGGTATATGTAGGAGAACATTGGTGGAATGTGAAGATATAATCATGGAGGAAAAGATTGAATTTTTATAGAGAGTGACTAAGGTCACTGATCAAAAGAAAATGAGTGATCAGTAGAAAGCTTAGGGGATCAAAACCATAAATATATGATGATTTTGAAGACCTTCGGTTCAACAAAAATGAATGTATTGGGAGACTTTTTTTTTATTTCAAGACCCATTTTCCTAGATTTTTTGAATTCTTTCACACTCTAATAATATAAGGAAATATAAATAATTGATTCATTTCTATTTCATAAAAAAATTTAACATTTTTTGCATGCTTCAATCAGATTCCAATTCATCCCTTACACAAATAAATAGATATACAAAAAATGAACTTTTATGGTTGAAGAACTAAAATTTACTTTCAACAGTTTGAAAGATCTACAAAAGAGTGAAAATTATTTCCATCAATATCTAAATATTTTCTAAAATCAATAAGGTTAATATATTAATCTATAAACCAAAAAAATAATATAACCATTTCATCATTAAAATTTTATTTTTAATTATTTTACCTAAAAACAATGACATATTAACTAGGACATCATGTAGACCAATAGCAGGCAAGAAACCCTTACCATACTTCAATCATGGGTTTAATCCCTACCACCTTTCCAGATTTAAATATTTTCCACCCAACAAACATGTTGTTATTTTTCTAACATCGTTTTAATTTAATTCTTATAATGTTCCCAAAAAATATATAATGGACATCCTTGAAATAAAGTTAACCATTAAATACAATTTTTACTATAGTTTTCAATATTAATTATTATTATTATTCACAAATTCTAATAATCCTATTTGACTATTATTATAATTTCATTAATGATCATATTAACCCAAAAGGCTATAAATACATTTCAAATTATGTATGTAAATTGTAATGGTATTATTCCTCAAATAAATTTTCTAAAAAAAATATACTTTCCATAAAATTCTCCAAAACTTCCTTAGTATCTGTAGACTCACATCACATAAAACCTAAAAAGTGGTTTTTAAGTCTTGGAACTTATCTTCAATATTAAACTCATAAACCCATGATACTATCCAGAGGGGGATGTATTCCTAGGAAAGACCACATAATCACTACCTTACTAAAACATATTGATATTCTTATATAAATATCCAAAAATTCTATAATATCCTTGTGTTTTATAATCCATGTTTTCTTAAATCTAGTTTCCAAGATTTCTATTAAACATCCAATGATACCAAATGTAGAGACCCTTACCCCATCAAGCCATATCCAATGCATACTACCATTACATTGACATAAGATACATGGAAACACATCCCGAAGGACCAATCAGTTTAACATCCTTGGTAAACTGGATATATACATGAGTCTTATATTACATTTTAATACACAAAATTACAACATATGTATTTTTTTAAAATAACTTTATCCCATCTATATAAACCTTTCATATCAACCGTAATAAACATCCTGGAGTTTTGAAAAAAAAGCAAAATAAGTGTGTGATCAAATGGCCAGTAAAGGTTAAGTACATAAAACACAATAATGAATCATTAAACATAATAAATATAGAATGGTAATTAACTGAGCACACATTCCATTTAAATAACTAGATAATACCTAATCAATATTTCAAGGTAAATAATTTAAAACCGTTCCATTTAATTAATAAACTGAGAGTTAAATGCTTCCATATATTTTTCCATAGTGAAAATATATTGGATAATAATAACTGAATCTAAATGAAGGAAATTATTAATGATTGTATTCCATGTTTCCAAGGTACACAAAACATTTATTGTCAAAAACTTTCACAAGATGGTTTAAAAATAATGGGTAGAAACCCATTTAGTGGAGGATATCCAACCAATTTGTCCCATGAGACTACCAATGCATCAAGGGGGTTATAATAAATGGTCCCCAACCTGTGTCATACCAGTTCAAGAATTACTCATATATCTAATAATCGATTTAATTCATAAAAATGTTCCTTTTAAAATAACCATATTGAGTAAAGAATAATGATTTATCAATATTTCATCAGATAATAAAATAACTTTACATATAAAAACCATATGTAAAAAATGGTATATATTTTAGGAAATAAACATATCCATGATAAATAATATAGATATTTAGGGGAAATTTAATGTTTAATGGTCACTAGAAAGTGAATATCTCAAGGGGGATTTAATGAATACAAACAAATGATTCAAGGAAGTGAATTTCAATACTATCCTTAGTCAAAATGATTATAATACATCCAAGGAAATAATAAATATGGTATAAATATGACATATAACCATTGGATTAATAATAAGGGTTTTTTTTCATTGATTAAATAAAATTTCTCTAAAAATATTATGGAAGAAAGTATCCTTTTAATTTTGAAAACAATTTGAAAATAATTTCATTTAAAAATAACTTTTTCAAAAATTAATTTAAAAATATATTTGTGATATTGGAAATGAATATTCATAGAAATTATGGTGGGTAATTTCATATATCCCATATAAGGTAAAGTAGCATTCCTTTTTCATTATAAAAAGGCTAGAAAAGTGCATTGTTCAAAAAGTGATAAGAATATTACTCTAAAAACACGTGTAAAAGATAGAATGGGTAAAAATATATTTAATAAATCATTTTAAAAAAGTTAAAAATATTTTCGAAAACATTTTTCGAAAAAAATGACTTTGGGATAAAATAGATTTCTAATTGAAGAGAGAAATGAAGTCTGGTTTTATTGAAAACATTTTCTAAAATATTTTAAGTACCAAAGAGTGGAAAATGGTAATATTGTTTGAAAATAATCTTTAATAACCATAGATGAATAAAATTAATGGTTTTATTAAACAATTGTCAAATAATTCCCTCCAATTGAAATTAATGTGTAAATAATCCTAAATAGAAAGAGAATATGAAGTAAACCCTTGCAATGATCATAACGTTGAAGTGATAATCAACCAATGAATCCATTATGTGTATCAACTATAAATCCAAATAAAATAAGTGGAAATAAAATAATATATAGTAAAAATTAAATACAAAAATAATCTTAGAATATTAATGATAACGAGGAAGTAATATAACCCAATTAAAAGGATTTGAGTTATGAGATTCTTTAATACTTTGTAACTTTTAATTAAAATACCATTAGATGAAATAATTGAAATTGAAATTGAAAATAAAATCAATAATAGATTATTGATGATATTAAATTTCAAGGGTAATTATATACACCATATAAAATTAATTATGTGTATAACATCATAAAATGAATATAAAAAAATGAAATTGAGGAAAAAATCCATTACCTCATACTTTTTTAAACATACTTGCTTTAAAATCCTGTATAGTGGTTCTTGTAATGAATCGTCCATTAAAAGAAGTTACATATAATTTGTTTTTCAATTTGAATCCTTTTTTAATAATAATAAAGGAATTTTATTTCCTAAGGAAGGTATGAGGGGCGTCCAAGGATTGTTTAGAGTCAAAAGTTCTAGAAAAATGGGCTACAGACCAGGCCACACTTTTAGTTTTAATCATGAAGCCCATTCCACATAGTTTGTTTGAAACTCTGAGTTTGTAGATAGGGTAACCTATAGGCTACATGGTTTGTTTGTAACTATGTGAGATGATGTGCATGATTTCTCAACCTATTTAAGATATGTGATATAATCCTATTCCAATGTTTGCACATAGTTTTCAAACCACGTTCTTAAACCGTGCGACCCCAAATTTTTGAGGTCAAATTAAATTTTTTACCCCACTTAATTTTTTATCTTTTTTATTTTACACCCACTTACTCTAGTGTCCAACAATATTTTCTCCCCACCTTCAAGATCAAGAATCATCTAAAGATAGTATATTAATAATAACTCCCATCCCATGTCTAAATCTTGATCCTTCTAAAGCTACAAGTCCATCTCGGAAACCTCCCCTAGTCTCTAAACTCCTATCAAAATTTTTCTTAGTATCTATTGAGCTATTTAGATTTCGGATCATGTGCTTTATTTTTAGGGCATTGGAATATTTCTCATATATCATATAACCTTTTTTGAATCTATGGTTGATATTGAGTAAGGTATCGTCTACGACCTTGAGGTAGGTGGTCATGACATTTTCCATTTTAGTTTTGGCCGTTTCAAAATTATTCTATCATGCCATATGTCAGCCATTTCCAAACACCTCTAATATATTTATTCCTTAATTTATAATAGACCATTATGCCTTAATAAATGATAGTTGATCCTTTCTAGGTGGTTTTGAGCTTGTACATGGAATATATGGTCACCCATGGGTGTGCCAAGTGAAATTGACCATTTTGGCCAATCGGTCCAATTTTACAGGAAAACAATTTACCCTTAGTATTAGATTATAAATGAAATTTACCTCAAGACACATGTATTTAAATGAAACCAAATCACCTATTATGTTTTTGGACCACTTTTAGTTGAAATTTCCCAAGTGTGCATATGCCATGTTTCCTGTGAAACCATACCTTGACACTTGAGTTTTAAAACTAGTTTTGCCTCATCATAATGAATAGAATAGATTGGTTAGGGTGTATGGATTGTATAGGTTAGATTATTCTATTTTTTGGGACCATTTAGATGAATTGACCCTCGAACCCAATAATTGAAACTTGATCCTATTAAATGAATTGATCATCCTTTGATAAATTGAATGGGTTGTTTTGAAATTAAATGGTTGATATATATAGGAAGTTAAGACCATGAACTTTTATAACTACATAAATTATTATTGAAAATAGCAATTCATAAAGTGTAATTGAACTTGACTAATGAAATTCAAAAGAAGTATTTACCTTATGTGTTGAATGATAATTGTGACTATTCGTCTTATATATACATGGTCTATACAAATGAAATAAATGGGAAGTAATTCACCATATCAGGTATAATATTAATTCAACTTTATAGAGGTTTTGATATGATGGTAAGGTGTGATAAGCCATGATGGTAATGGAACTCCCTTATATAGGGTGTTGAGTATGACATCTCACACTAGTGATATTATATGGACATTGGGATGAGGCACCACATCCCAAGATTAGAGTGTTTCGTGGTAGCTCAGTCTCCATTCTGAGTGATGTATTAGGGAATCTATCACTCGATTGGGATATAGGGTATATAACCTTGGATTGAGATTTTATACTCATTTGACTAGTTTAGATATGTGAGTTGTGCCTTGGTCCAACCAGCACTAGTATTTCAGGTATATGTCCGTTAGGCATCCTCACACACTTGGTTCATATAGGTGGATGCAATATAAAACTAAAATATTTATATATATATTATTAATATTATATATAGAGTAACAAGATCAAAATTCTTCCCAGCCATGAGTTGATGCAGGTAGACCCACCAGGTGTCCTTTAGGAACCTAAGTGAGCGGTTATTTATTTATTCATCTTTGCATTATCTTCATACTTTTACCTACACAATTTTTAGTTATGAGAACTACTCGAATTACATGTATACACCATTGGTATCATCATACTAATATTTTTATCTCACACCCAACTTGGGATGCCTTTAGTACCAGATAAGACTATCTTCCTAGAGGTTTTGATATGGGAGAGGTCTTACTATAAGTTGCTGACCTTTATTACCTAGTTATAGCGAACGGGTAGAGGATCGAGCTTAGTCTTGGGATACTTATGGAGTAATTTTTTCTTTTTTTCCTTTTTTGTAGCTTTTATAGCATGATTGTATATTCTTGTTTCTTTTTTTATTACAACATTCCATGCATCATTTATTATACACCTTCTTAAAGGATTTTGGTAATTATATTTAGTTGTTCAATTATCTATTTCTTCCACTACTTACTTATTGAGTTATCTATTTACGCTTACATAGTTTACTAATTAGAATTGTTTAGAGTATGATTACACTTTTGATAGTATATTTTTGTATTGACTGTGATACTATGATATGTGGGTATAATCTCCCCGATGTACCTTCTTTAAACCCTCGCTGCTTGTTTACATCCTCTGGTGTATGTGGATGCGCACTTGAGGCTATGTGACCCACCAGATCAAGGCACATGTTAATTTCACACTAGGTTGGGACATTAAAAAGTGGTATCAATGTGGTTCCTTTCATAATTTACTATTTAGAGATAATAGATTGGAAATCAGGAACACTTAGAACTTGGTCAAAAGTTGGGCTTGGGAATCCCGTACCCATGTTCAGGGTAAAGGCCAAGTTTCCTAAATTATAATTATTGTTATGTTTTTTCCTATTAATATTGATATCATTTCACCCTTGGGTGATGCACTTGAGTTTCAATGTTATTGATATTTGTGTTATTGAAACTATGATTTATTTACTATTCTTTGATGAAATTAGGAATTTTCATTGGATCATGCATCATTATATGAACAATACGATTAATAGGACAATAATTTTTCCAGGTCACGTCTATTTATTTAGCATGTATTTTCCTGTTACATATTTATTTTTCCTTGTTATAATTTAATTACGATACCACTTCTTATAGGTATTGCAAAATATAATGAATACTGAAAGTCCCTACCTTAACCTAACAATTTTTTTCTGAACAGATTAACGTAGATACATTAAGCATTCAATTCTGGCACATTGAGATATGGATCATCTATTGCATGAGATGGATGTGTTATGGTGTGGATTAAGTGGATTCTATATTTTATTCATAAGGAGTATCGACCGTTATGGATTGAAAATGTAAAACCATTTAGTTGAACCTTTTTAAGTGATTTTATCATTTGAAATGTAAAAATTCAAAATGAATATGTATTATAAAGAAAGAAAAATCATCTTCTATATGCTAGATTCATAGACTTAGACCTGAACCTAGCCATAGTAGTGGGTAGTGGGGTGTCTGTTGCATTATTATGGAATATTATGGTCTATTTTATCGTATAGACCTAGATTTTGAAGTAGGTGGAGAGGAGTGGTTGTATCCATAGGAAGGCTTCAGTTCCTATACTATTTTTCTACCTAAAATTCATATACTTTCTTAAATATCTTTATAGGCATGTGTTTGTAATTATAGGTAATTCCTCCATGATGTCTTCCTATTATGCCCACTAAAGTTGGTGAAGATCTTGTTCCTGAGGTGGCAGGCCATGAGCTGCCAGTGGTTCCTCTGGTAGATCCACCTATGGACCCTCTTCAGGATCATGATATGGGAAATGATGACTAATTTTGAGAGGTTTTTCTCCATATTATTCAGATGATGTGGGGTGTTATTTGACCAGCCCTGAGCATGGTAGAGTTGACTCTGAGTTTCAGCAGTATCATCCTCCCAACTTTTTGGGGGATGGAAGACCTCATGTTGAGGAGTCTTGGATCAAGGCTATCTTATCTATATTCAAGAATATATAGATGCCTCCAAAGTTTATTATCAATATAGGTTCATACATGATTTTTTATTTAACCAAGAAGTGGTGAGATGTCATCACCTAGGTAGATTTCCATCGTGATATGGTTTGGACTGATTTTCATACCATGTTCAATGACTAATTCTTTCCCCAAACTCTACGGGATGAAAAATCTAGAGAATTTATGAACCTTTAGTATGGGAGTATATCAGTTATGGAATATTCTACCCATTTCATAGAGCTTCAATGGTTTTATCCCTCTCTAGATGCTGATGAGATTATGACCGCTAGCTAATTAGTGGTTGGGCTAGTTTACAACATTCGGTCACAGGTCAATGTGTTCATATTGAAAACCATTTTAGAAATCATCAACTAGAACCATATTACAAGGTCAAATATGAGATATGATGACGGTGCAATCTAGGGTGGTTTGGTACCTTGGGCTTCCATCGATTTTTCTTTTGATAAAAAGATTCATTTTGAGACTACTCACAGAGGTAGTAGCAATCGGGATTCTTGTGTAGAGATTTTTCTTATCTGTCTCCATTGCAGGAAGCATGGACCTACAATGCCTTAATGATATCCTGATATAGTTGAGTGAAAAATTTGTGGAATAATGTTCTATATCTATCATTTTTGTTGGACTTTCACTCTAGTTCCAAGTGAGTGTGGATCTACACCTATTCCTCGGCCAGAAGTGGGGTCAGAAAATCATGAAAAGAAAGCGGCTGAAATACAACTGGATGATTAGGCTGAGGTGGTGGTCAAGGAAGAGGTAGTCAGACATATTATTCTCAGTACCAGTAGAGTGGCATTACTCAGGGTAGTCATGTAGTGACCCAGGGTAATGGTACAAGCCAGTTTCATGAAGTCTAGCCCATGTTGTAGGAATAGAGCATCAAGTCTTCTATAGTTCATGGTGCCATTGTAGGTGCCTCCACTTTATTATTATTATTTTTGACATAGTTGTGTCTATCATGTTTATATCTGAGACTATAACGGGATGTATGGGCCTCGATGTTGAGGACTTACGTGGAATTATGATGCTCGATACACCATTAGGCATCTATTAAAATGGCGTTCACCATTATAAGGACTATCCCCCTGAGGGAGGCGGTTACCTTTTCATATGGAATTTTTACTTCCTCAATGTGAAGATATTTGATATATTCATTGGGATAGACTAGATAGTTACTTATCAAGCCCATATTGACTATTTACATTGGATGGTGATGTTTACATCACCATAAGGCATTAGAAATGTGTATAAGAGAGAATGAGATCTCAGTTCAGGACCTGAGTGGCAGATAATGGGTTATGTGACATCTCAGATCAATATAATTTTCCTCGAAGAATAGGGGTTACAACATAGTATTTTCAATCCTGTAGTGGAGCATTTTAGAGATGTTTTCATAAATACTTATATGGTATATCTCTAGTATGATAGGTAGAGTTTACTATTTATCTTGTTTCATGAGAAGCTCTAGTGACCATTCCTCATTATAGGATGGCTTATAAGAAGATTTAAGAGAACAATAAGTAGTTGGAGGATCTAGTGGATAATGGTTTTATATGCCCCAACATGTCTCATTGGGGTTTATAGGTTATTTTTTCCAAGAAGATAGACGATACCCTTAGGATCTATGGGAATTACCATCATTTGAATCAAATTACTATAAATAATTAGTATCCAATACCTAGAATAAAAGACCTCTTTGATCATATATAATGGTAGAAAGTGTTTTCAAAGATATATCTCTGGTTGGGATACCATCAGGTGTAGGTCAGGACTTCAAAAATACCATGCATAACTTTTTGGAGTAGGTATGGTCACTGTGAGTACTTAGTCATGCCATTTAAACTAAAAAAATGAACTTGTAGTCTTTATGGATATTACGAATCAGGTTGTCCACCAATATTTGGATTTATTTTTGGTAGTATTTTTTGAAGATATATTAGTGTATTCATGCTCTATAAATGACCATGAAACCCTTATTGAGATTGATCTGAATACACTAAGATAGTACTGGATCTACGCCAAGATTACTAAATTCCACTTTTATATCAACGATGTTCACTATATAGGTTATATAATCTTGGAGTTAGGAGTTTTAGTAGACCTAGAGAAAGTGAGAGATGTAGTTTCTTTGGAGAAACCCAAGAAAGTATTTGATATTCATAGTTTCTTGGGGATTTTAGGATATTATATATGATTCATCTAGGTTTTCTCATGCCTTGCATCATTTCTTATTGGCTTCACGAATAATGGTGTGAAATTCATTTAGTTAGAATCTTGTGAAGAGGCATTTCAATAGTTCAAGGGATGATTGAATTTAGTACTGATACCGATCTTTCCAGAGCAAGGAAGGAGCTATACTATATACTGTGACAAATCAGGTATCCGAGTTGGAGATATTCTGATGTAAGATGGTCAAGTCATCACGTACGAGTCTCGTCAATTCAGGCCTTATGAGCATAATTACCAAACACGTGATCTTGAGGTTGTTCTTGTTGTTCATGCCTTACGCAGTTGGAGACACTGTTTACATGGTGATCATTTTGTGTTGTTCATAGATCAAAAAATCCTCAAATAAATAATCACACAGTGGGATCCCAATATCAAGAAACACAGGTTGGGGGAGTACCTACAATCATTTGATTTTGATCTTGCCTACATGCCAGGAAAAGAGAATTCAATAGACAATGCTCTGAGTCAAAAGACTCATATGTTGGATGTTCAGGAATATAGTGGTGAATGATAGATTATGGACTAATTATTAGAGATGAATTTTGAGGATCAAGAGGGCCATGGTTAGAATATCCTATCATCCTTATAAGTGAATTCTAATCTTCTAGAATAGGTATTAATGAGGTAGATATCTGATTATGAAGGCCTTTTCATAAGGGAAATAATTTTGAATGATGATACATCTTCAAGTTGGGATATGGATGGTAATTATAACTTATTATTCCATGGGATTGTATGGGTCCCAACAGACATCATAGAGGAGTTGGTGAAGAAATTCCACATCTTAGTAGGGGTGGTTCACCCTGGTGTCAAAAAAATGTATCAAGATCTATAATGTAAGTATTGGTGGCCTGGTATAAAATGATATATTTACTGCTTCATCACTAGGTTTTCCACCTGTTAGTAGCTGAATCAAGAACATCAAAAAATGGTAGGAATCCTATAGATGTTTCCAATTCCCAAGTGGTAATGAAATGACGTTTCGATGGATTACATGACTAGTCTACCAAGATCACCTCGAGGCAATGACATGGTGTGGTTTGTCATTAATCATTTAATGAAGGTTCCATAATTTTTACCTTAATGAGAGACCTTATAAGTAGATGATATAAGAAGTTTGTACATAAAATAGGTTGTATATATTCATGGATCTAATCATTCTATCATTTTTTATAGAGATAATAATTTCACATCATGGTTATGGCATGGGTTACAAAAGGCATTGCATACACAGGTACTTATGATCACAACCTATCACTTTCAGACCGATGGACATATGAAGTGCATGATTCAAGTTCTGGAGGACATGCATCATGCATTCATCCTTGAATTTGGAGTTTCTTAGGAGAAACACATTCCCCTTATAGAGTTTTCTTATAATAACAACTTTTAGGCTACCATCGAGATGGATCCCTATGAAACATTATACGGTAGGCCTTAACACTTGCCTCTATGTTGAATAAATGTAGGGGAAGAAGCTATGTTTGGACCATGCCTCATCCAGGAGACTATAGAGTAGGTCCAATTGATCAGAAAGGACATATTGATAGCTCAGTCTAGATAGTAATATTATGACAACAGACATTGGTGACCTCTTGAGTTTGAGGTCAGATATCAGATTTTATTGTGAGTCTTTTCTAGTTTAGGGAATTGACATATCATGAAGCAGGGTAAGCACTCATCGATATTTGTTAGATCCTTCGAGGTTGTGAAACAGATTAGATGAGTGGCTTACTATTAGAAACTTCATTAGAGGTATTGATCCACAAATGACATCTTTCATGTATCTTGGCTTCACTGATACAATCCAAACCTCACTCATGTATTTCATCCTAATGAGGTTGAATTGTATATAGATGCTTCCTTTGAGGAGTATCTCATCCATATTGTTTATCGGAGTATGAATACACTATGATGTAGGGTTGTTCCTCTTGTACGGGTTCTATGGTAGAAAGAACAAGTGAAGAATGATACATGAGAGTGCTAAGCTGATATACATTCTTGATGGAAGGAACTATTCACTGATTGTACTTCTTTACCATTATAAGGCCAACTTGCATACATGTTTCTTTAGGGAGGATGGGTTTTAACAACTCATCTTTTAAATAAAGGTACATATCATTTGTTTTTTAATTTTAATCCTCTATTTAATCATGGTAATGTTTTTTTCCGGCCTAATTATGGTATGAGGAGTGTATGGAGATTGTTTGAAGCCTGGTGTTCCATAATAATGAACTAAAATCTAGGCTACATGTTTAGTTTTAACCATGCTACCCAGACCGCATGATTTGTTTAGAACCGTGTATTAGAAGACAAGGGAACCTATAGGCCGTATGGTTTGTCTAAAAACATGTGGGCCAAGGTGCATGACCATTTTGAGTATTCCAGAAATGGGATAGAGGTTTATTGCACGATTTGAAAACTATGGGCCTAAACCTTGTGACCCCAAATTTTTGGGTAGAAATGAAAATTTTCTCCCACTTAAGTTTTTATCTTTTTTATTTTCCACACTCTTCCTCTAGTGTAAAACAATACTTTTCATCCCCATTTGAGCTCAATAATCTTCTCAAGATATTATTTGAATTAGATCTCATGTTCGGTGTCCAATTCTTGATCCGGTGGAAGCTACAATTCCTTCTCAATATACCCTCCAAGCATCTCAACTTATATCAAAGTTTTTCTCCTCATATATTACACGAGCTAAATACAGAAAAATATTATCTATTTTTAGGGTATTGGAATTTTTCTCAGATCTCTTTTAACCTTCTTTGAATTTTAGGCCAATATCGATCAAGTCTTAATCTACAACCCTGAGGTAGGTGGTCACATCATTTTACATTTTGAGTTCTGACTATTTCATAATTATCCCATCATTCCATAAGCCAACTATTATTGAGATTCTATAATATGTTGATTACTTAATGTCTAATTTCCCTTTTTGACGTAATACATGCTATTTTACCCTTGTTAGGTGTTTTTGATCTTGTTCATGGCTCATATGGTCACCCCATGGGCGTGACAAGTTTAATTGGCCATTTTGGCCAATTGGTCCAATCTACCTAGAACTCATTTTAACCTTTATCTTGGATTCCAAATGTATTTTACCATGATACACATGCATTTAAATTAAACCAAATTACCTCTTAGATGTTTGGACCTATTTTAGTTATAATTTCCCAAGTGGGCATATTCCATGTTGCCCGTGACTCCTTCTATTAACACTTGAGATTTATAAATGGGATTTCCTTGTTATAATGAATTGAATAGATTGGTTAGGGTGTATGGATTGTATAGGGTGGATTATAATAGATGGTGTCACACTTTATATTAATTGAACATGGAACCTACCTTTTGAAACATTATCCTATTAAATTAATTGATCATCCATTGGTATATTGAATGGGTTGTTTTTAAATTAAATGGTTGACATGTATATGATGGTAAGACCATGCCCTTGTTTATACATATATGAATGATCATTGTGAATAAAAATTCTTAATATGTAATTGAACATGACTGATGAAATGAATAATAATTCCTTGACTTATGGTATTAATGATAATTGTGACTATGCCTCTTATATATACATGTTCTATATAAATTAAATGGATGAGAGATAATGCCCCATGCGAGTTATAATATTAATGTGTTTTTATAGAGACTACAATACGATGGTAAGGGGTGATGATACAAGATGGTAATAAAACTCCCTCAAATCAAGTGTTGAGTATGGAATCTCACACCAGTGATACCATATGAACATTGGGAAGAGGTTCCACGATCCATGATTAGAGTGTTTACATGGCGCCTCACTTTCCATCCCGAGTGATGTAGTATGACATCTATCACTCTATTGGGATGTAGGGAATGTGCCCTTGGAATGGGATTTTAGGTTCTTTATACTAGTTTAGATATGTGAGTTATGCTCTGGTCCAACTAGTACTAGCATTCTGAGTATATGGCCATTAGGAATCCTCACACACTAGGTTCATATAGGTGGATGCAATATAGAATTAAACTATATATATATTATAATTAATATTATATATATATTGACAAGATCATACTTATTTCTATCCATGATATGAAGTATGTAGACCCACCTGGGGTCCCTTAGGAACTTGAGCGGGTGGTTATTTATTTATTCAACTTTTATTTACTTTATTTCTTTTATATACACACTGTTTAGTTACCGGCATCACTCAAATTACATGTAGACACCGTTGTTGGTGGACTACTAAATTTATTATCTCACACCCTACTCAAAATGACTTCGTTAACTAAGAATAATAACTTCCTTTAGGTTTTTATAAGGAAAAAGGTCCAACAAAATTTTGTTGACCTTAATTTCCTAGTTGGAGCTAAGGAGCTGAGTATCGATCTTGGGCTTGGAATGCTTATAGAGTTGTTTTATAATTTTTTTGTCATTTTTATAGTTTGTATAACATTATTGTATCTTATTTTTTCTTTTTTGCATTACATCATTCCATGAATCATATTCAGAAACTGCCTTAGATGATTTTGGTCATTATATTTAGTTCTTCAGTTATATATTTATTTCGCTGCTTACTTATTGAGTTATCTATTTATGCTTCCATAGTTTACTGATTCTGATTATTTATATTATTATTTTTCTACTGATTTTATATCTTTGTATCCAAGGTTCTACTCTAATATAATGGTATATTCTCCCCACTATACTAACTTTACTCCCATTCTTCTAGTTAGAAACCTCTGGTAATTGGGGAGGTGTTCTTGAGGCCATGTGACCCATCAGCTCGGGGCACAGATTAAGTGGACCCCAGTTCTGGATGTTAAAGTTTTAAACATTTTATTAACTTATTATAAAACCAAATTAATATTTATTATATCATATATGATCCTTTTATAACATTTTATTACCTGTTCATTAATAATATTTCATTATTTTAATTATTTCGGGTAATAAGTTGTTTTGTTTTTTGAGTATTTTTTGACTTGTTAGTTTTTTCCTATTAATTGAATCTCAATTTAATTATATATTGAATGTAAAGGATGATGAAAATATAATATGTATTAATTATATTTGTTTATAGTAATATGTGAAATTTAGAAATAGTAAATGAAATACACTATTTATGGAGACAGTAGACTGTACATACGCAAGAACGCTGTTTCTATTTTCTTGTCGTATTGAAAGAAAGAAAAGTAAATTATATATATATATATTATCCTTACAGTATAATTTTTATGTCATATATATCACATATTATTATTAAAATAATCCTTAATACATTCAATGTAAAGCATGTATGAATCACATCGCTTCATGAGGTGGTAGTCCACCATAGTCAAGAACAATGTTATCATATTCCAAAAATATGGAAATCATAAAAATATGTGCTATAAAATAATTAAAAAAGAATAAATAAATCATAAATGTTATAAATATCATATATAAATAGTATTTACATCATTATTCTTAACCTTTAAAGGTGGTAATTGAAACATTAATGACATTGGTTCGCGAGGCGTTAGTCTGTCGTACACATAGATGATGATTTCATAACCCATTTGATAGAAGTGTTCTTGGTTGTAGTTAGTAATATTAACATAAAAAAATATCATTATGTTTAATATATTGAAGTTATTATATAATAATGATATAACATGAATTTAAGGAGGTGAAGAAGGAAATAAAATAAGAAGGCTTTTAGAAAAACATTACCTCTTCTTCATGTATCCTCGTTAGGTTTGTACTAATTCCTCCTTAAGTTGGATTTATGAACAATATAATGATTATATGATTATGGTATGGAAGTGGAGAAGTTATTTGGGAAATTATTTTTTGATTCAAATGGATTTATAGGTTTGAATAGTGGAGGATACAAGGAGGCCTTTTATAAGTGGGGTGAGTGGAAAACTTGTAAATTTTTAAATGTGTGAATTCTAATCATGATTATTACATGTCAGGTGGTCCAATAATTCAAAAAACTATATAATATAATGTATAATGTCTATATATGTCCATAAAACTGGGTTTGGATACGTTTTTTGGTCACTTGGACCCTTAATTTAAAAGTTTAGCCCGTTAGTAAACTCATTTTCTTCTTAATCACTATAATTAATTTTAACTGATTTCACTAATTAATTTGGTAAAAAATTAAGTTTTAAATATTATAAATAAGATATTATTTTTATTCCAAATATGAAATTAATTTTTCAAAATTAAAACTTCATAATTGGTAGAAATTATTCCTATAGACGAAATGGGAAAACAGGTTTTTAAAGTAAAAATGTTCAAAAGTTTACAATGTTTTTATATCCAATTTCAATATAAAATTGATTAAAACGACCTAAATTTTATTAATTTATTTATAATTTAACTATTTTTTACTTTAAAACCAATTAAATATATAATTTAACATTATAAATTATTTAGATGAAAAGGTAGTTTTCAACTAAAATCCAGTATTTTTCACTATTCATTAAAAAAATGAAATTTGTTAGAAAAACACAAAAAACTCACCCTAATATAATTTTAAAATTACTTTTTAAAAATGAAGTTTATTGTTTCAAAAAAATTATAAAATTTTTAAAATTTAGTTTTCTAACAAGTTCTCTATTATAAGGCCAAAAAACTACCTTTAGAAAAATACACCTTTTTATGTGTAAGGTTGGATTTGTTATTATCTTATACATATCAAATCTATTGGATGAATGTCAAAAAAATTTATTGAATATATAATATATATATTTAATTAATATCAATCATTAATAGTAATTAATTTAATTTATTAGGATAAAATTCCTTTGGGGTATAAAAATAGTTTTTATAAAAACATTTCTTTTATATTCAATTGAGTTTTATATTTATTTATAATTAATTGATCACCAAGGAATTAAACCATATATTTTCTTATTTTAGTTAATCTTATTTTTATCTCTAATTGAATTTCTAGAAGATAATTTTGATTTTAAATAATATTTTTAATAGTATTCGGTAAAAATAATTCTTGTGTGTAACATAAACCATCAAATAAAGTCATTATTGCATGTAACGTAAGCTAAATCTGTGTAGCATGAATTGAAAACTATATCATATATTGAATTTATTTAAAATTCTAAATATATTATAAGGTCTCTAGATATTATAGTAACTTCTATACTTATAATTACTTTTTATACACATTATTTAATAAAATAATATTCTTTTAGAATATTTGGGGTGTTACATTCTCACCACATTAAATAAATAACATCCTCACAATTTAAAATTAAACTTAGAAACCATGGGTATAGAATTATAGAATTTATTTATTAAAATACCACATCTTAAAATAGTTAATAAAATATCCTCTTAATAAGCGATAATAGTAAGTACAAAGGTCACATGAAATAATACATAACTAGGTTTCTTAGTATGAGAACATTGGTGGAATTTGAAGATATGGATGTAGAGAAAAAGAATTAATACTTAAAGAGATTTATTTAGTTCATTTATCAAAATAAAGTTATATACCAATATAATGTTTTGGGGATCAAAACCATAAATATGTGATGATTTAAAAGACCATTAGTTCAAAGAAAATGAAGGTATTAGGATAACATTTTTGTTTCAAGACCCTTTTCCATAGAGTTATCGAATTATTTCACTCTCTATGAATATAAATAGATATGATTACTTGGTATGTTTCTATTTCACAATAACAATTTCAGATTTTGGTTTTGCTTCAATCAAATTACAATTCATCCATTACTCTATGAAATGGTAATCCGAAAATTAACTTTTATGCCTAAATCACTAAAATTTACTTTCAACAGATCTCAAGATCCATTAAATAGTGAACAATATTTCCATATGTCTCTAAATAATTTCTAAAACCAATATGGTTAATAAATTAATCTCTAAACCTCAAAAATAATACTAATGGTTCATCATTAAAATTTAATTTTAAAAAAGTTTACCTAAAAACATTATCATATTTTCTTGGACATCCTGAAGGCCAGTGGTAGGTGTGAAATCATTATCGTCATTTAGTCATGGGTTTAAGCAAAACCAACTTTCTAGATGTTATGGGTTTTCAACTAGAATATGGGTTATCCTTTTTTATAAAACCATATTAATATAATTCATATAACATTCCCAAAAAATATGATGGACATTCTTGAAATAATGTTAATCATTAAATAAATTTTTTTACTATGGTTTTCAATATGACATATTATTATTATTTAACAACATTTAATTATATTATTTTAATATTATTTCAATTTCATTAATTATCATATTAACCTTAAATTCTGTAAATACATTTAAAATTATATCTATAAATATTAAAGAAATTATTCCTAAAATAACTTTTCCACTAAAACCTATAATTTCCATAATTTTTTCCAAACATCCTTAATATTGTTATACTCTCATCACATAAAACCTAAAAAGTGGTATTTAAGACTTTAAACATATATTCAATATTAAACTCATAAACCCATGATAACATCCAAATAGGGATGTATTCTATAGAAACAAGACATAATCTCTACCATACCAAAACATTATGAAGTTATTCTATACATATCCACAAAGTCTATCACAGGGCCATGTTTTCAATTATATGTTTTCCTAAATATAATTTCTAAGGATGCTTCTAAACTTCCTCTGATACCAACTATAACAACCCCAACCCAAACAACCAAGAGTTGATTCCCGATACCGTTACATTGGCATAAGATACATGAAAAAACATCCCAAATGACCGATCAATTGAGTAATCTTGGTAAACTAGATACACACATCATTCTTACATTAAATTTGAATACACAGAATTACAATATATTTTTTTGAAAATAACTTCATCCCATCTAGAAAAAACCTGCATATGAATCATAGTAAACTTCATAGATTCTTAGATAAAGGAAAAAAAAGTTTGATCTCAAATTCATAGTAAGGGTTATGTATATAAGAATCAATAAGAATAATTAATATGGACATTTATATAACTAGGCACATATTCCATTAGAATGACTCAATAAATAATAATCAATATGTAAAGTTAAATAACTTAAAAGCATGAAATTTGATCCAAAAACATAGAATTAAATATGTCCACATATTTTTCTATGGTGAAAATATCATGGATAATAATAATTGAATATAAATGAAGGAAATGCTTAATTGTTGGATGTCAAGTTTTCCTAGTACACAGAACATTTTCCGTCAATACCTTTCATAAGAATATTTAAAAATAATTTGTATAAACCCATTTATCTAAGAATAGATAACTAATTCCCCCTTGAGACTACTAAGGAATCAATAGGCTTACATTGATCAGTTCCTACCATATTCTATATTAGTCCAAAGCATTCATCATATGTTGAATAATCGATTTAATTCATAAATAATCTGCCATATCAATTATCCATATCGATTAAATAATACAAATTTATCAATATTTCCCCAGATAATAAAATAACTATCAATGTAAACAACATATATAAAAATTGTATAAAATTTAGAAAATAATCACATCAATGATAAATAATGTTGATATTTAGGGGAAATTTAATTTCCAATGGTCATTGGAAAATGAATAACTCAAGGGGAAGTTAATAACTACAAAAAAATAATTCATGGAAGTGAATTTCAATACTATCCTTGGTCAAAATAACCACAATCCATCCATAGGAATAATAAATATGGTATCAATATGATGTATACCCATTGTAGTAAGAATAAGGGTTATTGTTGTCGATGAAATAAAATGTTATTTAAAAACATTCTTGATGAAAATATATTTTTCATTTTAAAAAACATTTTGAAAATAATTTTACTTTTAAAAAACTTTAAAAAAAAACTTATTTAAAAATATATTCCTGAAATTATAATGTAAGATTCAAATAAATGGCAATGGTTAATTCTATACATGTTGTACATTGTAAAACAACATTCCATTTGCATTGTAAAAATGTTAGAAAAGTACCTTGTTCGAAAATAGGAAAGAATAATATTTTGAAAAAAATTTTAAAAGAAAAAATGGTTAAAAATATAATTAATAAATCATTTTTAAGTGTTTAGAAACGTTTTTAATTTCTTTTAGAAAAACATGGTCTTGAGAGAAAACAGATTTCTGACCAAATAGTTAAATGAAGTGAGGATTTATTAAAAATATTTTCTAAAATATTTTAAGTACGAAAGAGTGAAAAAAATGTAACATTAATAGAAAAAAATAATTAATAACTTGAGGATAATAAAATGAAAGGGTTTATTAAGAAATTATCTAATAATTTCCTTCAATGTAAATTCAAGTGTAAACAATCTTGAATAAAACGAGATTGCAATGTAAACCATTGAAAATATATTAATGTTGAAGTTAGAATAAAAAAATGAATTTATTATTTGTATCAAATATAAATCCACATAAAAAATTAGAAATAAAAAAAATATATAGTCAAAATTCAGTACACACAAAATCTTAGAATATTTATGACAACAAGGAAGTAATATAACCTAATGATATGGAATTGAGTTATGAAATTCTTTACCACTTGAAAACTTTTAATGAAAATAATATTAGATTAAATAATTCATATTGAAACTTAAAATAGCATAAATAGTTAATTATTCATGATATTACATGTATAGGGGAATTATATACACCATATAAAAGTAATATAGGTGCATAAAATTATAATATGCCTCAACAAAATGAAATTGAGACAAAAAATCCCTTACCTCACACTTTTCTTTTGGTTATAATTGATTTAACCTCCTTTATAGTGGTTTTAATAACGTTATTAACTTATTAAAAAACCATATAAATATTTATAATATCATATATTATCATTTTATTACATATTATTTCCCATTCGTTGATAGTCTTTCCTTATTTTCACCATTCTGAGTAATACCTTTCTTTGCATTTCGAGTATGTTTTGACTTTTGCTTTTGTTCATATTACCTAGATCATGATTTAATCATATAAAAAAGATAAAAAATTATTTAAATATCATACATATTCATTATATTTGTTTTTATAATAATCCATGAAATTTAGTGGTAGGAAATAAAATACACTGTTCATAGAGATGTTAGGTCGTACGTGTGCATGAACACTGTTTTTATTTTGTTTTCATATTTACATAAATAAAATAAAATAATATATATTATCAATAAATTCTAATTTTTGTTTCATATATATCATATATTTTTATCAAACCCTTCCTTAATACATCCCATTTAAAGTGTGAACAAATCAGATCACTTCGTGAGGTAGTAGTCCGCTGTACACACAAACGACGTTATCGTATTCCCACAAAATGGAAAGAATGAAGGTATTTATTATATAATAATTATAGAAGGATAAATAAATCATAAATATTAAAAATATAATATATAAATAGTATTTACATCATTATTACCAACCATGAAAGGTGGTAATGTAAAAACAAATGATATTGGTTAACGAGGCGGTAGTCCGCCATACACATAAATAATGATTTTGTAACCCATTTGATGTAAGTGTGTGTGTTTATAGGTTTAAGCCTTAACATAAAAAACATAAATATATTTTAGATAATTATTTTATTATATAATAATGATATAATAATAATTATAGGAGTTGGAGAAGGAAATAAAATAAAAATGCTTTTAGAAAAACATTACCTCTTTTTTGGGTATCCTCTGTAGGTTTGAAATAATTTCTTACTAAGTTGAATTAATGACAAGAATAAGGATTAATGTATTATGGGGTTTAATTGGAGAAGTGATTTGGGTAGGTATTTATTATCCAAAGTGCTTGAGAGGAGTGAATAGAGGAGGATAGGGGGAGGCCTTAAATAATTGGGGTGAGTGAAAAACATTTAAATTTTTGAAAGTGTGAATTACAACAACATATTTTACCTGTAATGTGGATAAAATAATGGAAAAAACTATATAATAGAATTTATGAGGTCTATATATGTCCAAACAATGTGTTTTGAACAAGTTTCTAGGTCATTTGACCCCTAAGTTTAAAGTTTAGTCCCTTAGTAAACTTGTTTTTCTCTTAATCACTACAATTAATTTTAATTGCTTTCACAAATTACATTGGTAAATAATTAATTTATCCTTAGTAGAAATTATAAATTATCCTGATTCTAGATATAAAATCTATTTTTCAAAATTTAAACCATATAAGTGGCATAAATTGATTTAAAATTAATCCCACATATGAAGCAAGAAAGCAGGGTTTTAAAGTGAAAATGTTCAAAATCTAAATGTGTTTTTATATCCAATTTAAATATTAAATTGATTAGAATGAACTATATTGGATTAATATACATATAACTGACCCATTCTTCCTTTAAAACCAATTCAAAATATAATTCAATATTATAAATTATTTATATGAAAAGTCCTTTTTCAACTAAAATCCAGTACTTTTCACTATTCATTAATGAATAGAATTTGTCATAAAAATATCAAAAAACAACCCTATAATAATTTTAAAATTAATATTTCAAAAATTATGTTTGTTTTTTCAAATAAAATTTATATAATTTCCAAAATTTAGTTTTAAAACAAGTATGCCATTAAAAGGCAGAAAACCACCTTTAGAATGAATATAGTTTTTCTACATAAAATTGGATTTTTTATTATATTTTACCTATAAAATATATTATATTAATGTCAACACATTTGATTTAATATATAATATATAAATTAAATTAATATAATTCAATAATAGTAAATATTTTAATTTATTAGTATAAAATTCCTTTAGTGCATAAAAATAGTTTTTATAAAAACATTTCATTTATATTCAATTGGTTTTTTATATTCATTTCAATGTAACTTATAATCAATGAATTCAACCATATATATTTATTTGTTATTTAATATTATTTATAATAACTAATTTAACATCTAGAATGTAGTATTAATTTTAAATAATAATATTAATAGTATTTTGTAAAACTTTGTCTTGCGTGTAACATAAGCTATCAAAGAATGTTATTGTTTCATTAAACAAAAACCAACTCAATGTTGTGTATATTGAAAGCTATATCATATATTGAATTTATTTAAAATAGAAAATATATGATAAATTATTATAATATTATACTCCCTTCTACACTTGGTGTTGTATGTCATACATGTTATTGAAAAAATATTATTCCTTTAGAATTTTAAGGGTGTTACAAGAAATAATGATAAAATAATTATTAGATTTTAATAGCTAAAGAATTAGATTGCATGTGGTTTTAATATTTTATAAATGAATTAGTTAATCTAAGATGTTAATTAAATGGGTTGTGTGATAAATATAAATATATTGGGCCTAGAGAACCCATTTTCATGTTTAGGTTGGAATTCCTTGTTTCATATTTCCATAGTTTCATTTGAAATTATGTGTGTAATAGTACATTTAAATGTATTTATACTCTATGAATTTGTAGTATTTATGTGATTAAATTTTAACCTTGTGTGGTTGGAATAATGGGCTGGTTTTCCCAAGGCTGTGATGGACACATGAGGTTAATGATATATTATCCCATGTGTCTTCAGGCAGCCATAAATTAGCCCATGTATAATCTTGTTGTCTTTGGAGAGAGATGGATTAGGACGTGTGATGTTGGGGAAAATTAGAAAACTATTGGGGAAGAGGTACCGAGGTACCCTATTTCATTATTATATTATATAATCTGTTATATGTGATACTTAGTGAAAGATAACCATGGTAAGGATGAGAAAAAATACTAATCCTATTTAGGTGATATGTTAGTTGCAGTTGTTTACTCACTGGGTTTTAGTATGGTTCTTTTTCAATTTTCATGAGAGGTTACAAGGATAATCATATTGAGTAAACATGTAATGCTCACACTATGTATACATAAACTATTTTTAGGTCAGTAGGAAATGGATGATGATTGAGATGGATTTTTTAGTTTGAGGAGTTGTTTAGAAAAAACTAGAGTTTCCAAGTCACTACTGATGGTTTTTAGTATTTTTAGTTGTTTTAGTTTAATATAATTACATTCAAATCATGTATTGAGATTTATTCTTCTTTTCTTATGATAAGGATTTATTAGTGGTTGTTCTCATATTATCTCTTACTTTTCAAATTTTTGAGATTAACACCTCCCATTTATGTGTATGTTATACCCTTGGTGATACTCACCAATCCATGGCCTATTGGAGGTAGGATTCAGAAATCATTATCTATAATCTTTAATTTCTAAACTATGTGGGGTACCTTTAGGAGGAGAATGTTTTGATACAGAAAATATTTGAATCACTTAAAAAATCATCGTAAATTAGAAACAGAATTTTTAAAAAAATTCTTAAATTTATGAAATTACTCCCAATCCACCAGATACCCAATAATTTAATAGGAAGGGCTATGTAAAAATCTAATACTGTACATGAAAATTTGTATAAAATTTTTATTATAAACCTATATATTTTTTCAATCTTAGTGATAGTTATTAGAATATTTTGAGCCTAAATAAAAATTAATCTTTAACTTGTATTCAATAGGAAAACCACCACTTCATTGAAAATGAAAATGATAATGGTTATAAGATTAATAATATTTCCTTAAAAATTAGTGGTATAATTATTGGGAAGTATCACCCTGTTAGGTAAAAATATTCCCTTCTCATCCAAATATTTTTACATTTTAGCATGAAATATCAAACTTTTCTCATTAAAATAGATCAAATAATTTGATTTTAGAAATCTCCATGTCATTAAATTTAGCTTAAAATATAATAATTTTTAGTGAGGATAAAACATGATAGTACAAATTTGTTATTCAATGTTCTACCATATTATCCCAAATTTCCACTTATTAATTATGTAATACATGAAATTTTAGGATAGAATAAGTTATTTATATGGGAAAATAATTAAACTTTTATGAAAAATTAATAATTAAGGAATAAAAGAAAGATGTATCAATAAAAAACCATTGATTAGAAAATTAATCAGTTTCAAAGAAATAAAATCACTTTATAAGAAACGATACATGTCATTATAGAATAAATACATGAATAGTAAATAATAGAAGGATTATAAATGGGTAAAATTACCTAAATACACAAATTACAACTTAAATAATTAAATAGATATTTTTATTTCCCAATAAATAATTAATTACTAAAATAATTAGACTATAATTATGAAAGAAAACACCATAGATCAATTTAAATCGATTCCCAAGTATTTATGATAAATTATAAGTAAGAAAATAAAGATGAAAAATTTATGTGTAATGGAAAAAAGAAAAATTTTGTTGGGAAAAAATCCCTCAAGGTATCATTGAAGCATTTTTGAGGTGATTGTGTTTGTTGAAAAAGTGGACATCTGAGTAGTGATTATTGACAAAGAAAAACAATGACTTACAAATTTGTTGACAAAGAGGATTTCATGGTGGAATGTCGAGTTCAAGAGCTGAGTTCAACGATCCATGTTTGATTCAAGAACGTCGATAAAAGGAATGGATGATCTAGAGGCGGTACAAAAGAACAGATACAGGGTGGCGTCGTTTTCCAGTGTTTGCCAAATTTTAGGGCCTGAAAATCGGCAAATGAAGAAAAGTGTTTTTGGAAAAAGGACTTGCGCACCTAGGACTTGGAGTATAAGAAACTTGCGCGCCATATGTTTTTCAAGATCATAAGATCAAAATATGTCTAAGGAAAAAGGTTCGCGCAAGTTTGGGAGTTGGTCGCGCAAGTGTCTAAATGACAAGGGACTTGCGTGCCAAAACTGGGTCACGCATGTGACTTGCACGCCATCGTGCAGGGTGGTCAGATTGCCTATAAATACTGGATCACCCCTCCTCATTCTCACCGGAGTTCAACACTTTGAGAAATCAGAGCTCCCGTCGTGCAGGTGTGGTGGTCGCACAAGTGGTGAGTGTGGGTCGCGCAAGTGAAGTTGCGCGCCAGTGGTTGAAGTTGTGCGCCAGTGTTAGAAGTTGCTTTCCAGTTGGTAGTTGTGCGCCAATATTGATTTGGGCGTAAAAGGAAGAGAGTCGCGCAAGTTTGTATTTGGGGAAGATTGTGTCGCGCAAGTGTCTGAGGTGAACTTGCGCGCCCGTTGTGACTTGCGCGCCGATACTTGCACGCCGAGATTGACTTGCGCGCCAAGTAAGGTTTTGTTCCAGCAGTGATTCTCGGACTGCGTGGAAGCTGGTACGTTGCCCGATACCTTTGGTGCAAAGAGATATTCATCTACGGGTAAAAGTTGTACTTCAACAGAGCATCTACACACAGAGGAAGATGCATTCATTCATGAAAATGAAGAGATCTACAGGTCTATAAACTATGAGTGGATTCCTTCCAAGAGTAGTGAGTTTAGGATGAGGAAAAAGGTGATCCTCTCCACCGGCAGTGAGCCAGAGAGAGAGAGAAACAGGGAGTGACCCTTGGGAAAGCAGTGAGATGACCCTAAACTTGTAAAGGCAGTGAGCCTGGGCTTAGAAGTGATCTAGCCTGAACCTTGTAATCCATAGCTAGTGAAGATTAGTGTAATTTGGTAAGACCGGAAACTTGTCGGCGTATGCTCCTTGGACATAGCCCTTTGCGGTGAACCAAGTAAAATTGTTGTGTCCTGTGCATACTTCACTTTCTATTTACTTTGTGCAACATGAAAAAGAGAGAAGAGAGTTTTTCTCAACAACGAAACAAGATCAGAACGGGAATTAATTTTAAATTAGTCATACCCTGATTCACCCCCCCTCTCAGGGTATTCAGCCTTGTGGACCTAACAATTGGTATCAGAGCGAAAGGTTGACAGTTGTTCTTCTCTGAAATAGAGGTCACTAATCATAGAGGGATTCCGATCTTCGACAGATGTAATTTTTAGATATGGAATAATCAAATGCAACACTATTTCTGATCTTTGGGAATGGATGTGTTTTCAGCAGCTATGCATGGTATCACAGCTGATATTAATAGTGGTGCATTATCAGAAGATGAACACAGAGAATTGGATGCTAATTCCAAAGTAATCAATGCCTTAGGGGGAGCCCTCTCCAATCCCATCTATACAAAGGTGATGTCATGAAAAACGTCACATGCCATGTGGGAAAAGCTTTTGAATATTTATGAAGGGGATACAAAGGTGAGAGAGGCAAAGCTGAAAGTGTTGTGGAATAAGTATGAAGATCTGAGAATGAACCTGAATGAGTCTGTTGATTCATTCTTTGACAGGGTAAATGCTGTGGTAGAAGACATGCGGGATCTTGGTGAAATTATCGAAGATATAAAAATTGTAAAGCGCATATTAAGAAAACTTCCACCTCGGTTCAATCTGAAAGTTTCAGTACTAGAAGATAAAGATCCAAAAGAGCTGACATTAGAAAATTTGAACAGTACCTTGGTTGCATATGAAATGAGGAACAATGATAATGAGGCTGTGAAAAAGGGGAAGTCTAAAGAGGTGGAATTTAAGGCCATGAAGAAGCTCACCATTGAAGATTCTAATGATGAAGAAGAGACAGATGAGGTGATGTCATTCCTTTCTTAAAATCTACAAAGAGGAAGAGGAAAGTTTAAAGGTAAACTTCCACTAGCTTGCTTTAGATGTGGAAAGTTTGGTCATCTTGCGGCAAGATTTCCCAAGAAGTTTGAATATGATGATGATGATGATGACGTTGAAATTCCCAAGAAGAAGACTTCGACTTTTGTGAAAGGGAAGAAGCAATTCAAGAGAAATTTCTTCAAGAAAAAGAATCTTCTTTCACAAGAATTTGAAAGCTCAGATGAGTTTGAGGATAAAGAATGTGAGAAAATAGAAAATTGCAGAGATCATGGGGTAAATGCCTTGGTGGCAATTTTTGGTAGTTCTCAAAAGGGAGAAGAAGATGATGCTAAAGAAGAAGAAGAAATTGAAGGGAGAGTTGATATGGAAGCTGAATTGGAAGCGGCTCTTGAGGAGATAGATATTTAGAGAGACAAAACGAAGAAAGCCAATAAAGTGGTTCATGATGCCAAACTCTATATGCAACAACTGGATGAAGAAAAGTCTAAGCTGTTAGAAGAAATTGAAAGACTAAAATCTTCAACACCAGAGAGCTCGGAAAATATTTTTGAGTATAAGCTTAAAAATGAGGAACAAAAGAAGGAAATTGATTATTTGACTAACACAGGAAAGGGGCAGGTTAGACGTATCAAATATATTGAAGAAGAAGTTGTTATTCTATAACAAAAAATTAAGGATCAAGAAAAACTTTTGACCCCCAATGTGATATCAGAAAATCAGGCCATACAGAAGACATAGAAGATGAAAGCGGATCCTAGTAGTTCAGTAGGAAAGAAGACGCAATTAAGCTCAGAAGTTGCAGAGGCTGACTCAGAAGAAGATACTGATGATGAACAAGAAAGTTTCAAGTCTATATCTGCAAGGAAGACAAAGAGTCGAGCTGAAATTGATATGCAGAATATCATTGGTGATCAGATGGCACCAGTTTAGACTCGAAGAATGAAGTCGTTACAGAAGACATCATTTTTATCTTAGGTGGAGCCGGAATGTTTTTCCGATGCTGCTGAAGATGAAAACTGGGTTCAACCTATGAATGAAGATCTTGATCAGATTGAGAAGAACCAGACGTGGGAGATTGTTTCGAGACCATCAGACAATAATGTCATTGGGACTAAATGGATCTATCACAATAAGATGAATGAAGATGGAACTGTGATTCGAAACAAAGCATGACTAGTGTGCATGGGGTACTCCCAGATCGAAGGAATAGATATTGATGAGACATTTGCACCAGTTGCAAGGCTGGAGACAATCAGATTATTCATGACCATAGTAGTGCAACTAAAGTTTAAAGTGTTCCAGATGGATGTCAAATCTGCGTTCTTGAATGGGGTTCTAGAAGAAGAAGTGTACATTGAGCATCCAGATGGTTTTATCATTCATGAGGATGAGAACAAAGTTTTTAGGATGAAGAAGGCATTGTGTGGGCTGAAACAAGCACCACGATCATGGTACTCAAGGCTTGATCAGTATTTGAAGAAGCTTGGTTTTCAGCGTGGAGGAGTTGATTACAATCTCTATTTCTGTAATGAAAGTAATCAATGGATGATGTTGCTCGTTTATGTTGACCACATAATATTCGGCGGATAAGATGAATCTCAATGCATACAGATCTCTGAATTCATGAAAAATGAGTTTGAAATGTCAATGATTGGAGAGCTAACATTTTTCCTTGGTTTACAGGTGACACAAGGAAGTAATGGAACTTTTATTTCTCAATCCAAATATGCCAAGGAGGTTCTAATAAGGTTTGGAATGGATAATTCCAAGGAGATGAAGACTCCGGTTGCTACCCGGATGAGATTATCAAAAGATGAGGATGGCAAGGCAGTTAATATCACAGAATATAGGCAAATTATCAGAAGTCTGTTGTACTTGACCGCGACAAGGCCTGATATTGTATTTTCCACATGCCAAGCAGCGAGATATCAAAGTAATCCCAAGTAAAGTCACATGATCACAGTGAAAATAATACTTCAGTATATCATGGGCACAGTGGACTTCGGGCTGACATATAATGACAAGTCTCAGACAGAATTATTGGGATATACTGATGTAGACTGGGCCGGTTCAGCAGATGACAGGAAATCAACATATGGAGGTTCATTTTATCTTAGCGGACTATGTATTGCTTGGTTGAGCAAGAAGCAGGATTGAATTTCATTAAGCACTGCATAAGCTGAGTATATTGCGGCCACTCAAGCATGCACACAGTTATTGTGGATGAAGCAGCAGCATGAATATATGAGAGCTGAAGTGAAGTCTCTGATCGGAATCCAGTGTGACAACTCAAGTGCTATAAATCTTAGCAAAAATCATGTCCATCATTCAAGGACAAAGCACATTGAGATCAAGTATCATTTCATCAAGGAGAAGGTTGAGCAGGGAATCGTGAAGTTGGAGTATGTGCCTAAAGAGCTATAGGTTGCAGACATTCTGACAAAGGCCTTACCCAAGGAAGCTTTTGAGAGGCATCGACTGGCTCAGGGAGTTCAGTCGATTTCCTGCACTTGAAATATTGTAGATGTGAAACCACCCCCCTCTCCTTGAGGTATGATGTGTTTTCCCTGATTTGCTGATATGTGTTCTCTACTATGTTACAGACTACAAAAGAGTGACCTTTGGGTTCGTTGACAAAGGGGGAGAAAATAGTGATTGTTCAAGTGGGAGAAAATGTGGCTATATGAGAAATCATGACAAATACAAGGAGAAGCTGACCAGTGGAGCATCCAGATAGGGGGAGAAATAAGAAAGGGGGAGAGTATTAAATCTGACGATGCTAGAAGTGATCGATCAAATAATAGATATCACGACAACTGAGGATCGTGATAAAAGCAGAAGAGTGGTTTTGGAAAGTGATAAGATTATTTCCAAACCAAACATTGGTCTTCCAATAAGCCCATCAACAATTGGTATCAGTTTCGTACAAATTGGTATCAGTTTGGTGTCAACAGTGGATGTTAGAGATAAAGTGATTCATTGATGAACTTTTCATTTACTCTTGTTTCTCACACCGAGCATTGCTCATGTGGGCTTAGAGTATGTGTTGAGTAAATCCTTGATCGCTATCAGAATCGCAATGAGGTGAATGGAGGCTGAAGAATCAATGACGTATCTTTGTTTTGGAAGTGTTGTCAACAAACCCAAAGGGGGATATTTTTGGGAAAAAATACTTCAAGGTATCATTTAAGTATTTTTGAGGTGATTGTGTTTGTTGACAAAGTGGACATCTGAGTAGTGGTTGTTGACAAAGCAAAATAATGACATAAAAATTTGTTGACAAAGAGGATTTCATGGTGGAATGTCGAGTTCGAGAGCTGAGGTCAACGATCCATGTTTGATTCAAGAACGTTGATAAAAGGAATGGATGATCGGGAGGCGGTACAAAAGAACAGATACAAGGTGGCGTCATTTTCCAGTGTTTTCCAAATTTTAGGGCTTGAAAATCGGCAAATGAAGAAAAGTGTTTTTGGAAAAAGGACTTGCGCACCAAGGACTTGGAGTATAGGAAACTTGCGTGCCATATGTTTTTCAAGATCAAAAGATAAAAATATGGCTAAGTAAAAAGGTTCGCGCAAGTTTGGGAGTTGGTCGCGCAAGTGTCTAAATGACAGGGGACTTGCGCGCCGAAACTGGGTCACGCAGGTGGCTTGCGCGCCATCGCGCAGGGTGGTCAGATTGCCTATAAATACTGGACCACCCCTCTTCATTCTCACCGGAGTTCAACACATTTAGAAATCAGAGCTCCCGTCGCGCAGGTGTGGTGGTCGTGCAAGTGGTGAGTGTGGGTCGCGCAAGTGAAGTTGCGCGCCAGTGGTTGAAGTTGTGCGCCAGTGTTAGAAGTTTCACGCCAGTTGGTAGTTGCGCGCCAATATTGATTTGGGCGTAAAAGGAAGAGAGTCGCGCAAGTTTGGAGTTGGGGAAGATTGTGTCACGCAAGTGTCTGAGGTGAACTTGCGCGCCCGTTGTGACTCGCGCGCCGATACTTGCGTGCTGAGATTGACTTGCGTGCCAAGTAAGGTTTTGTTCCAGCAGTGATTCTCGGACTGCGTAGAAGCTGGTACATTGCCCGATACCTTCAGTGCAAAGAGATATTAATCTACGGGTGAAAGTTTTACTTCAACAGAGCATCTACACATAGAGGAAGATGCATTCATTCATGCAAATGAAGAGATCTACAGTTCTATAAACTGTGAGTGGATTCCTTCCAAGAGAAGTACGCTTAGGAAGAGGAAGAAGGTGATCCTCTCCACCGGCAGTGATCCAGAGAGAGAGAAATAGGGAGTGACCCTTAGGAAAGCAGTGAGTTGACCCTAAACTTTTAGAGGCAGTGATCCTGGGCTTAGAAGTGATCTAGCCGGAACCTTGTAATCCATAGCTAGTGAAGATTAGTGGAATTTGGTACGACCGGGAACTTGTCGGCGTATGCTCCTTGGACGTAGCCCTTTGCAGTGAACCAAGTAAAATTGCTATGTCCTATGCATACTTCGCTTTCTATTTACTTTGTGCAACAGGAAAAATAGAGAAGAGAGTTTTTCTCAACATCGAAACAAGATCAGAACGGGCATTAATTTTAAATTAGTCATACCCTGATTCACCCCCCCTCTCAGGGTATTCAGCCTTGTGGACCTAACAAATTTATTATAAAAAAAATTGATGAGTAAATTAATTATTATATAATAAATTAAATAACCTTAGAAGTACGGGTATATTTATTTGCAAAAAAAACTTTAACCGTGAAGAAAGGAATGATTTGATATATGTAAAATTTCATAGTTACAGGAATTAGGATTGGAAAATTACCTAAATATTCTTATTATTGCTGAATAATTAATAATAAATGTAATTATATTATTATAGTATCCATAAAACTCCATTAATCTGTTACGAGTGATTTCTATATATCCCTAGTTAATGATGAAGTGAGTCAGTAAAGGTGATATGATAGTTGATGGATGTTTTTGTGATCAATTCATTTTTCTCTAATAGAAATGAGTAAAGATAGAATATGTGATTCAAGTCATTTGTGAGTCTTGATCCTTCATGATAGTTGATAGATTTAGATGATGGATTTTTATGGACGACAAAACAAGGGAAGGTGGTGAATTTATTGTGGTAAAAAATAAGAGGAAAGCATGATTTTGGAAGAGTATGAGATGTTTTTGGGAAGGAACGGGGAGGGATTATGTGAATTTGGATGATATTAAAGGGGAGGATCCAAGATCAGGGAGGGGGAATTAAGGGAGAATCACACAGAGGTTATAGAGGGTAGCGAGGGATTGAGGGAGACTCTTAGTATTGGAGATGGAAAGGCAGAGTGGGGGTGAAGATTCTGAGAGGTAAAGAATTATGAGGGTGAGGAGAAGAATGTAGGGAGGCAAGGAGAAATGGAAATTAGAGAGAGTTGGGAGATTCATGAAGGTTGGGATAATAGAATAATTGAAAGAGAGAGAATGGAAATGTGGAACATGTACTTAGAGTGTAGAAATTGTGAAAAGTGTAATAGGAAGCATGCATATTCATATAATTGTAGACACACACACACACAATTTTTTTTATTTCAATTTAAATTCAATAATTCAAAAATGTTCTTTAAATTTTATATTGTTTTAAGTAAAAATTTCCAAAACATGACATTTTTAGGGAGTAACATTAGAAACATCTTTAAAATTTTCAATTTGGGATTTTATTCCACCCCTATTTATAAGTTTAGATATATATTACTTTTGCTAATCTTTCTAATGTGGGAATTCACATCAATTTAATGAATAAAAATCTACTGTTTAGAGAAGAAAAAATTTTAATTTAACAAAATTTAAATATAAAAATATAAAAATAAAAAACATTAAATTTTTGTTCTTTATAATGAAAAGGAAATTAATTAAGACCACTAAATTTTTAATATAAATATTATTTTAAAATATGAAAAATAATAAAATAATAATTAATATAATTAAAATAATTAAAATAATGAAATTGGTTTAATAACTTAGCTTAACTGATTCGACCCGTTTGAACTTGAACTACTAGCTTATCTATTACAACAACTAGTACAAATTCACGAATAACATTAAATGTACAAAAACAATTCTTATGATTTGAATTGATTTTAAAATCTATTGCACTTTTATTAAAATTTTAATCAAAATGTATTTGGTTAGACTTGGTTCTTGACATGGAATATTTTGTTTCAAATGGGAGTAAATGAGAGTAAATATTATTTATCCATTATTTATTAAAAAAATATTAATTAAATATTAATAATAATTATTTTTTTATATTTTTGTATATTTTTTTTAAAATACGATTTATGTTTTATTATTATGTCATAATTATAATTATATTCAATTATTTACTTTTCTCTTACAAATGAGATATAGTTTTTATGTATTTTACATTTAATTTTCCTCCTCTTTTCATTTATTTATTTTATTATACTTTTTGATAGCCAAATGAACCCTTTAAAAATGTTGATATACAAATGAAATTAAAAGAGGAAAATAATAAAGAAAGAAAAAAAATAAAGTGAAAAGAAAAGGAAAAAATTATTTGTGATATATGAAATAAAAATAGAATATATAACAGGACAAGTTATAATTATAATAATTAAAAATAATTTTAAAATATTGATGTTGTTATCTCATGGTCAATATTAATTTTTTAGTGTAATTAGTTTATTTAAAGTCATCAGCACAATATAATCCTTAGAAACTAAAACGGTGTTTGCAGAGTTTGATGAGGAAAATTGCACTATAATGATTCATAGTGAACTGACCAGGAATGTTAAATGTTTATTTTTTTAATGTGTGTGTGAATATAAGGATAACTAAAATAATATTTCATAAACTGTTGAAAAACATATACCCTTTGGATTCAGAATAATGAAAAAGGGATGAGATCAGGTGATCATAAGAAACTCACTTCACGGAAGAAAAAGAGACCATCATGGAAGAAATCAGTGAATATATTATAATTTTTCTTCTAATGGATAAATAAAGGGAGAGATAATAAGTATCTTAAGTTCTCAACATTCTATCATATATCTCATCTATTTTAACATCATTCATTATCTTTAAAATATAATAAAATATATATTTATTAAGTGTATTTTAGTTAGAATAACACAGATGGTTAAATAAAATGATGGAAAATCTATCCCAAAATTACACATTATAATGACAGTAATATCCTCTATATATGTTAATTTGGTTAGGATCAATAAGGATAAATGTGTATTTCTACGTATTATGTTAATTGGAATAATTTGAGTCTTATTTGAGGCCATATTATGATATTATCACCAAAATGGTCAGCCACTATATAAGATGTTTTACCTTACACAATTTTTTCATCAAGGAATAAATACTCCAAAAAAATAACTGGTCAATGAAGGGTTCACACCTCAAAGGGTGAATAATTTTGTCCCAAAATATTAATTAAAATAATCCATAATATCATTTAATAATTAAAATATTATAGTGCTATCAAAAGGGTTAAAAATAAAATTGTTAATGATACTTTCAAAAATAAATCAAAATAAATTTTTTAGTGAAAAATATAAATTTAAATCAAAATTTTGAAATTTTTTGAATGAAATATCAATAAAATATATATGAAAAATAAGATATATCAAATCAATAACACATACAATTTTTCATTCTTGAAAAAAACCAATATGAAATTGAGGATGATAAATTAATTTAAGTTATTTAAGAATGAAATAAATACACAATTCATGTTTTAACTTTATGGAAAAAAATAATTGATTGATATGAAATTAAAACCAAGTAAAAACATTCATTATTATTTTATATGTTTCATGTTGTAATTCTCACCATTCTTTAATTTTAATGACCAAAAAAACACTTAAAAGACTTTGATATTTTATTTTAAGTGATATGTAGCTAGCCTCAATGAAATCATTTTAGAAACCCTAAATTATACTTTAAAATGTATTAGTTTATGTTTTTATTCCTTATAAGAAGGAAATAATATTCATGGAGGATCATAAAAGTAAGTGGAGAAGAAACTCCATTAAGACCATGGCTATAGGATGCATCGACCAACCAATGGCATGCTCAAGATCTTGTTAAAGCTGAAGGGGACCATTGACTACCAGGTTGAGGAGAACTAGATAGCTAGTGCACATAAAAAGTAGGATCTTGGATAGTAGGATTCTACTGGCTAGCCAATTATAATATATAGAATGGATGGAGTTCTAGCAACCCCACCTAATACCCGATGTAGGATATTGGGTATCTAGTGGTTCCAGGTCTGCAGTTCTGAGGAAATCATTTATGGTGGTAAAAATATATCTAATGTGGACTTAAATGAATTAAAGACCCTAAAATAAATCCAAAAAATTATTTAAGGTTTTATATCCTTTATATAGAGACCTTGGTGGACTTCGAATCTTAATTTATTATCCAACCTCCAATTACAATGCTCTACAATCTTCAATTTCTCTAAAAGTTATATTTTTTATAAATATTATTTATCCTTTCTAGAGTGTATTAAAATTTATATATATTTTCAATATCTTATATTATACTCATTATCTCTTAAAATTCATCATAATCTTTGAGATAATTGAGACCAATTTACCATGTAATTTCTTCTTAGTAATCCCCTCATATTTCTCTTTCTTATTATTTTAGTGCTCACTTCCATTAAAATGATTGACTTTGGTTTTCTTTCCATTTTCCTTTAAAACACCTGGGCATATTCTTATGAAGGTTTCTAATTTTTCATTAAATAGATAGGGATTATTTTATTTATTATTTCTTATTATAACCTAAAATTTAATGGAAGGTTTTGGTATCTTGGCTACTATTAAATTTAATGGACTAGTATATTAAATCTTTTATCGATTGGGGTGGTTGACATATGATATATTTTATAGATGTTGTTGAAATTAATTAATAAATATTTTTAATTATTTAATCTCTACAGTTTAAATTATTTATTTCTTTAAATCATTCATTTATTCAATTGTTTAGTCCATCAAACACCATTAATCAATTTATTCTTGAATCTCTATTTTATTATTCTTCTGATTTTAAAGTAATATATAATAGTACTTTTTCAATTTCGGCTTTGATTCGTTTTTTTCTTATATATTTTATAATAAATTTTTTAAACTTGGACTATTTTAATTTAAACTTTTAAAAAGAAAATCTACCTCCTTATTTCTATTTTTCTTTACTCTGACCTACATTTGGTATCAAAGGATTTTTGATTTGATTAATTTATTTTATTTTAAATTCTTCCAAATATTTTTCTTAAATATTTTACTTGTTTTTTAAAAAAAGATCACTTTTTTAAAATGATTTTTTTAAACACACACGGTGGTCTCGAAGTGAAGTCCTTGGGTCATGCTCTATTTTTGATGGATTTTAATATTCTTATTGGAAATCAAGAATTTATACTTTACTTATATCTATTGGATTTATTATTTATAAGATTATAATTCATGACTATACTCTTTTAACTAACAATGAAGAAGAAAGGATTCCTGATGATATTTATGCTTTCAAAATTGATGGTAAAGTAATAAATGAATTAAATTATGGTTTGGATATTAATTATTTCAATATAGATTATTCAGGTAAAACCATACAAGAAATCTTGAAATTATTAGAATATACACATAAAGTTACAAACAAAGTTAAGATACATGGATTGAAATGTATAGGCAATACACAAATAGTTTCTTTATGCATCCCAATGAGTCTATCACTACTATGTTTAATATATTTTCTAATATATATAATGGTATAAAATATCTTGGTGACTCTTTTTATACAAAAACACTAGTCATGAAAGACTATTGGGTTTACAGAGTAGTTAGGCACCAAAATTCACTATAATCAAGAAAATAATGATTTTAAAAATATGATAGTTGAGGAACTCATAGGTTATATCAGGAAATATGAAATAACTATTAAGATACAAGATGGAAATGATTTTAAGGAGGTCAAGGAACCTAAAATAACAATTACCTTAAAGTCAAGAAACATATAATCCATTTAGAGTGACATAGAAATCACCAAAATTAACATGACGATGCAAAAGTATAAGAAAAACAAGATATCCTCTCAAAACTTCAAAAATAAAAATAAATAATTTGAGGAAAATTGTTTAGTTTTAAAAAATAAGAGCCACAAAAATCTGTATTTTCCCTTGAATAAGAAAAATTCAAAAGACAAGAACTAGGCTATGAAATCTATAAATGTTTTGACTTAGAGCACCGATGCGCCCAAAATGCTTCATTAAATCCTCAAAGTATGATAAAATTTGAAATTTATTTATTCTTGAAACATACTAACTACAATGTCATATTATAGAAGAAGTGTAGGGTCTATACCATAAAGAGTGTGGAAAAAAATTATTATAACTCTTGAATTATGGTCACTTCACTACAATTTTAGTTTTATTTAATTAAACTAGTGACACAAATAAAATTATTGAATTTAAATAGAAAATCATAAGATAAGGAAATCTATTTCCATGGGAGAGTTTTCTAAAATGAAATCACAAATGCACATGAAAAATGATAATACTCAATGGCTACACAATAAGTCATATTTAATCAATAAGGGAGATAGTCAAACCCTATCCATCTACCCTAGAATCTCAATTTAAAGTGGAATAATGAATTAAAACAACTAGAGTGAATTAAGATCAGATTACATTTGAAGAAGAAGAATCACATTAAATGGACATTAATTACTTATTTAATCAAGTTGGATTTAATCCACTATTAAACACACTTATTTTAATATTTAATAATAAATAATAAAAAAATGATTTGAAATGAAATACTAATTGAATATAGTCATTTATGAAGAGAAAAATAAAATAAAAAACATTGTTACACACCCATTTATACTGATTATTTTCTCCATTATAGATTTAGCCAATAATCATTGTGTGATCACAAATGAATAATAAACCATATTCTCTAGAGAAGATAATAGACGAAGTGATTGAGAAAGAGAATGAATAAAATAGAGAGATTTAAATTAAACTAAAAACCACTCAACATTATATGAGGGAAATAAAATAAAAATATAATGAATACATATCTATGATATGTCAGAACCCTACAAATGGCTCCCAATAGCCATGCCTCAAGATTAGAATGAAATTATACTTATTTTAGATGTAACCCATTATTTATAACCCTGTATGTCATCTTAAAGTTCCCCCAAGTCAAATATGGCATTAAATGGCCATTAGGTCAAAGTCATAATGTTTCCTTCACATTTTACATAAAAATCACTATTCTTTTGCTGTGTCAGGAATTTAAATGAGGTGTAGAGTTTACAAGACATGTAATTTTACACCACATATATCAAATTCAGGACCAGTAGCCTTTATGGTAATAATTCACAAGTGTCACAATGTGAAACATGTAGTCTTCACTTCATGTTGGTTTTCTCCACCTCTAGACCTATATAGTTTCTGTGAATTTCACTGGCTCATGATGGTTAATGATTATTCAATATGTATAGTCACTTTTATACTCATAAATCCTTGTTTTCCTCAGTTCTTTAATTATCTTCCTTATAAGTAATCCATGATCATCCTAAAAAATTTAGTGTCATGCCACTTCACTTTGTTCATGGTACGAAGTGACCTTTTATTATTAAATTTTCGTGTTTCCATCACATGCTCTAAATTCCATTCCTTTATAAGAATAAACAAAGAATAAATATCAAGGTATGAAATCATATTTAATTAATTAATATAAAATGTAAACACATATAAAAACCCATCAAAATATGGATGCAAAATAGAGACATCAATAACTATAAAGGAATCAATTTTAATATATGAATCATGTGATTAATGGACTAAGTATCACATGAGACATGTTGAGGAAGGAATTTAGGTTAGTTCTAATATCTCTCACTTTTGTTATTATTTCTTATCTTACTATTTCACTTCTCTAATTTCTTATTTAAATTATAATGATATTATTTAGGCTAAAAATGAACATAAAAATTGGTTTTGTGATCTTCTTTAAAAATTTAAAGATATTAAAAAGTAACAAAATATTTTTGTTTCTAAAAAGTTTAAATTATAAAATAAAAATGGGATTTTAAAAAAAAATTAAATGAACAATCAAATATTGAAAATATAGAATTTGAAATTAAAGATATTAAAAATAATATTTTTCATTTTACTCAAGGAGAAGAAAATTTAAATAAAATTTTGTATTCTAAAAAACCTATTAAAATTCATTATGGTTTTGGTTTTTCAAAAAAATATAGTTTTCAAAAAAATTCTAAAAATACTAATTTTTAAAGGGAATTTATCAAAATAATTTTTTTAATTATTTCAAGAAATTTAGTCATATAATTTTTAAATTCAATTGTAAGATTTCAAGATATATTAGAAAAAAAAAGATTCATCACTCTTCTCATATTTAAATTCAATAAACGTGCTCTAAACAAGTGTGGATTCAAAAAATTTTGTTGGATAACTTAATTGGACCGATGATATGGGTAAAAAAAATCTATAGTATCTTAATATTTTATAGAAAAATATAAAAACATGAGAATATATATGGTATATGGATAATGGGTGCCCAAGTGATATGTGTGGCTATCTTTACAAATTTAATCATCTCAAATATTTTAATATAGGACATTTCACTTTTGGAGACAAATTAAAATGAAAACATACCATTATAGATACCATTAGTTTCTATAATACTATAACTAATGATATTTGTTTTTTAAAGTCTTAATTAATAATATAATTAGTATCCTTCAATCATGTGATATTGGTTTCTAAATTAAATTTTAAAATAAATTTTGTAATTTTTTTAATTCTAAAATATGGTTTTTATTTATTTCATACCATTTTAAAATGTTTATATTATATATTTAAAATTTCTATGACATCAAAATGTTAAGTGTTTAAGTGTAGAAGATAATAAATCCTGGATTTTTAATTGGATCCTAGGTCATTTAATATTAACTCTCTAGTCAAAATCAACCGTAAGATACTAGTATAATATTTATCAAAATTATCTTTTAAAGATAACTTAGTTTGTGAACCTTTCTAACTAGGAAACAAACCGAAGTCTTATTTAAAACCTAAAAACATTTTTTCATATTCTAAAGCCTTAAAAATAGAATATATTGAAATTTTAGACTAACTAATTATGCTCGTACCGGAGTTAAAAGTTACATATTTTTAATTAGCAATGAATTTACTAGATTTGCTTGATTTTTTTCTTAGCTCATAAGAATGAGTCTTGTAATGTATTTATCTAATTTTAAAGGAATGATGAAAAGAAAAAGGCTACATCCTATTTTACCTTATAAGTGACCATGGTTTAGAATTTAATAAAAAATACTTATAGGAGATTTGTGATTCTCTAGTTTATCATCACTCCTTCTCTATTCCTATAACACCACAAAAAAATGGGGTTATCAAAAGTTGAAACACGGCCCTTCAAGATATTTCTAGCACTCTCCTAAGTGAGTTTTCCCTTCCTAAAATCTTTTGGGAAAAGTTTTTCACTACCACTTTCTTTATCCTCAACCATTTTCTCATAATTCCCTCCTAGGAAAAACCCCTTATAAACTTTGTAAATGTAAAATTCAAAAAGATAGATTCCTTAAATTCATAAATTTTGAATACTTTATCATTAATACCAAGGATACTATAATAATTATTAACACTAAATATGATGAAGTAATATTTATTGGGAACTCAAACTCAAGTAAATCCTTACAAGTATTTAATAAGAGGATTAATGCTTAAAAAGAGTTAATTCACATTTAATTTGATGAGAATATACCTAAATCACATCCACAAAGTGATGATAATGTTGGCCAACCTAGTTTGACCTTTCCTAAACCTCATTCTTCTAAGAAAATTGAATATGTACTAGAATCCCTTATACTTATTTAGTTATTTCAATGATTCAATTAAAGTAGAATCCACATTAGAATGATATTAGTGAATTAAAATATAGAACTCGTACCAGAAGGTTGGTCTTAAATGAGATTAAACATCAAATTTTTTTTCTGTCACCTTGAACATCATTCCCTTGATGATTCCGTTAATGATGAGAATTGGATTATCTACATTAAAAATAATTTCAACCAATTTCAAAGTTGAAATGTTTTATATATCATTGAACATCATGATAATAATCATATTATTAGATCTAAGTGTGTTTTTCAAAATAAACATGACGAACAAGGAAATGATATCCAGAAAATTATTGAATTGTTTCTGAAGGCTATAATAAATAATAAGGTATTGATTATGGTGAAAACATTTCCTAATTTCTCTACTTGAATCCATTTGAATATATTTTTCATTCACCACTCATTTTAATTTCAATTTTTTCGAAATGGATGTCAAAATGTAAATTTTAAATGGTTTTGTTCAAGAAAATATTTTTGTAGACAAACAGACTAATATTAAAAATATTTGTTTTCCAAATCATGTTTTTATGTTTACAAAAGATCTATACGGTTTAAAATAAGCCACTAGGGCTTGGTATGATAGGGTAACTATATTTATTTTATCAAATTATTTCAAAATGAAAAAATACGATTCCACCCTATTTATAAAAACCTTTTCAAATGATTTATTAATCATTAAAATATATATTGACTATATTATTTTCATCTCAACTAAAGAAAATATTTGGAATGAATTTTCCAATTTAATAAATAAAGAGTTCTAAATGAGTTTTATGGGATAACGTAAATTCTTCCCTATCTTTCAAATTTCCTAAAATTCTAATGGAACCTTTTTAAAACAAGTAAATAATCCAATGAACTTATAAAGACATTTGAAATGGATCATTCTAAGTAAATTATAACACCCATGAGTACAAATTGTAATCTAACATTAAATTAAGACAGTGAATCAATCGACAACAAGATTTATATAAGTATGATTGGACGTCTACTTTAACTTACTACAACTTGTATAGACATCTAGTTCAGTGTATACCTTGACGATAATTTTCAATATAATCTAATGGAATTATAATAAAAATCACTTAAAAATAAATTTTGTTATTTAAAATTATCTAAAAACCTCAGATTATTTTATCTTAAGGACACATATTTTAAAATTTCTTATTTTTTCGATGCTGATTTAGAGGATTACCACTAGATATGAAAACTTGTATGGGAAAATATAATATACTAATAAAATACCTAATCCCTTTGAGTATTATGAAGAAAAAAAATATGTTTCTCTTTCTAAAGATAAAGTATAATGCATATACATTAGAAGTTTTTTACCCATGTTATATAGATGGAACATACTATCTTGGACTTTGGGTTAACATATTCTTATATTATTATCAACTGTGACAAAAATTGTGTGATTAGTATTTCTAAAAGCCTGTCCAACAATATAAAAATTATAATATTGACTTAAGACACTATTTTATTTAATATTACTATCAAAAAGGTAATATCATTATTGACCTTTTCTTCATAAACATTATAATTACCAATAACTTCACTAAAATCATCCCCCTTGATCTCTTTGACTTCATCAAATTTGATTTGGGTACGATTATATTTTGATAATAATATCTTAAAAATTATAGGATTGATAAGTTTTTCAATTTTAAATATTCTTTGAAAATAATTTTTCAGAAAATTATTTCATATTAAAAATGTTTTCAAAACATTTCATAATTTTGGAAAATTAAAGTATGTATGATACTCCAATCAAAACATTCCTATCTAGATAAAGACTAGTGGATGTGGTTCTAGAAAAAATCCTCCAAGAGACTTATCCAAAAAATGGTTGATTATGTTTTTAACCCTCTACCTCATGATCATAGTGAGTGCGACTTTTATTGCACCAGGTTTATCACACTTATGGAATTTTCAATGGACTGTTAATATATTAATTTCTAAAAGTTAATGATGGAATGAATTTTCAAAAGACTTATTTACAAAGTATATTATTTATTTATTTTAGTCTTTCTTAACTGGATAAGATCACTTGAAACTATCCTAATGCATTTTTTAGTGGGTGGTAATTATGTTATTACTAAAATTATCCATGAAGAGACATTTTTTAAATAATATTATTTTTCAAAAATAAAATTATTTTATTTTTCAAATATTATCAAAATTTTCAAACTATTTTCAAATATTTATCTTTGTCTCTCTCAAAAGATCATTAATGATAGGAAATATAGTTTTTAAATATTTTATTTTAGTTATCTAAACCTTTTTTAGTTCTTTTTGATAATCCTATGGGGTTTTAAATTTTATAAAATTTAATAATTTTAATCTAAAAATTGGAAAAGTGTTATATTTATGAGAAAATATTGTTTCATGGAAACATTTGGGAGAAAATATTGGTATCATGGTAATTATTCCTCTTTATCTTTTCATATTCTTGTTTTATTCAATTTTTATCTATGTGTTTGGGATCATCAAAAAGGGGGAGATTTTTGTTCTTCTCACTATTCATTAATTTTAATGATCACAAACACTTTTAAAAGTGTTTAATATTTTTATTTAAGTGATATGAATATAGGATTAATAAAATCTTGTTATAACCCTTGAAGAATCCTTGAACATATCTTTATTGAAGTTTTGAATCCTTAGAAGAAGGATAAAATAATAATAGAGTATTGTGGAAGGATGTGGAAAAGCCACCCTATGATGACCTAGGATGTTGGCAGTAATAAATAGTCAGTAGCATTCCAAATATCTTCTTCAAGTAGAAGGTCCCCATCGGCTACCCAGCGCACATAGAAAACAAGATCTCAGTTAGTTAGAGTCCATAATGTAAATGATGGTAGCATAAAAAATGTTTAAGTTCTAGAAACCCCAAACACTACCTGGTGGAGGCTACCTAGTATTCAATGTTGTTAGAACATCATCTTTGATCTAGACATAAATGGTTATAGAAATACATCAAATGTGGTCATCAATAACTTATAGATCTTAAAATAGTTACAAAACTTTACTAAGGTTTTTAGATCCTATAAATAGAGACCTTGGTGGCCTTAAAACATAATTTATCATCCAACATGCAACCCTAAGGATCTAAAATCTTAAATTTCTCTCAAAGTTCTCTCTTTTCCACAATATTCTTTCTCCTTTATAGAGTGTGTTCCAAGTTTTTTATATTTTAACTATATTATATTATTCTCATTATCTCCCATCACTAATAATTTTATTTGAGTGAATTTAGTCCAAGCTATAAAGTTATTACTTCATAGAAATACTCTCATATTTCTAATTGTTATAATTTTTGTGTTCACTACCATTAAAGTGATGGAATTTGTTTTTTTCATTTACCTTAAAAAGGAATGAGGCTATTCTTCTTGACGTTTCTAGATATCTCATTAAAGTTCTAGAGTATATTTTATTTTCATTTTCTTGATAAAAATTAAAAATATTGGGAAAGTTTTATTATCTTGGTTACCATTAATGTCAAGGGGCTAATACATTAAATCCTCAAGTGATTGGTGTGGTAGGCATATGGAATATTTTAGAGATATTTATATACTTCCATACCAAATATCATGAATTATTTAATTTCTATAATTTAAATTATTTATCACTTTTAATCATCCATTTAATCAATTATTTAATCCATCAAGTGTTCTTAATTGATTTATTACTGATTTTTTTATTCTTTGACTTTTATTTTTAAAAATAATTATATTGTTGTTCTTTCAAAATTGATTTTTTTTTCATTTTTCCAATATTTTATAATTATGGTTTTAAACTTGTAATTTTTCCTTTAATTTATATAGGGAAATTCATCTCCTTATTTCCATTTTACTATACTCCAACATATAGTTTCATCCAAGAAAATTCAGACAAGTAATAATTAACTTAAAATAAATTCAAGAAAAACTTCAAAAATCTTTATGTATAAATATTCATTGTTTCTATTAATTACTCAATGATAAATAAATTTATAAATTGATATTACTCTCTCCAACACTTACCTATTAAGGTATAGTACAGAAAAATTTAAATGTTAATCCCATAAAGAAGAAAAGGAATCCTAGATCCAATTTTATATAGATTATTAAATAGCTTATAATGATATAAATATTGTTATTTTAGGTTTTAAGAGAAATTTTAAATGGATTAAAAAATAATTATGAAAGTAAAGGTTAGAGACTTAATTTCAAAGGATATTTTTTCTAAAATAAATAAATAAAAATTACTTTATAACTTCAATGATTTAATAGTTGTAGTTTTATATAAGTAATTGACTAATATATGATAAATTTTAATAAATACTTAATCAACTATTAGAATTCCAATGGTAAAATAAATATAAATGAATTATAGTTTATTATGGATAAATATTATTTACAAAAGAAGAATAAAAATCAATTCATTGATTAAATCCATCATATTATATTATTCTTCCTCCCTTATTATAAAATTATAATCAATTATATAATAAGGAATAATATAAAACAAAGATTCTAAATATGAAATTAAAAAATTAATATCATTTAAAAGGCAAATTTGATTAAAAAAATATGTACATGTTCTTATACTCTAAATTCTTCCACCTTATGAGGAGTCATCCAAATATGAAAATCATAGAATATATAATTAATGATTTATAAATCATTGAAATATAATTATGATAGAAATAAATTACTACAATCAATTAATGAATAAAATAATAAATGAAAATAACTCAACTATTTTTCTATTGAAAGTTAAACAAAACCTTAAATCCATAGATATGGTTTAACATAAATAGATCTCTAAAAAATCCAATATCTCTTCAAAACTCATTATAAATACCCTTCTTACTCTAAGGACTTGATTGGTATGATGAAAATGGTGAAAAAATAGGAATGGGAAATAAATCTAGGGTTTTCACATTTGGTATGCTAGAAAATTGTTTCTAGAGAATACCTAATTCCATTATTTAATGTAATCAAGATTCCTCACCAAATCAGGTGGATCAACTAACTTTGTTTTGGAAATGAAATTTTTGGAAATTATTTCCCCCAATACCCTTTTTACTTCACAAATTCATTGAAAATTAATGATATGATAATTGTAAGATTCTTCTCCTTATTTTTATTCACCAATTTTGACAACCACTATCCTCTCATCACCTTATTCATTTTCCTCTACCATGATGACGACAACCGAATCCCCAATGATTATTCTATATAATTATGCCTTGTATTGATAACACCCCAACCCCCCATCGACACTTTCTCCTTCCTTCACCATGTTGAATACTAATAATTCCCCTACAATAGTTCAATATAAATACTCATAGTAATGACACTCTATAAATCACCACTGATGCACTGGAATCACACCCTCATCATCCAGTATTGTGAACCACTACTTGTGACTACCTATGGTCCAAAACCCCCATTAAAGACCTTTATCACCAAGTGATAATTAGGATAACTCCCATAAAATACCCTAAGGATGATTATGGGTTTATGTGTTTTCAAATGGAAAACAATGTCTTTTTCTATTTTTTAATTCATCATTATTATTATTTTTCTAATTATCCACTATGTATTTCATAGAATACAAAATATTATTTTAAACATAAATTTCATCATCTTTCTTATTCCCATTTAATTTCCCACTCCCTTTACGTTTCAATCAAAATCTATTCCACTATACAAAATGAACCCAAAAAGTAATAAATTTATTGAATCATCATATGCATCTATGCATAATTCATATCCCACAAACATAGATGTACATAAAATCTTTGATTATTCTAATTTCTACTTTATAATTATGTCACATTTTTCTAGGAAGTAAAGATATCATGTTTCAATTATGTTACCTATATTCCATGAAATTAAGAAAATTTTATAGTTTGAGCTAAAAATAATAATTTATTCCATAGAAAACATTTTCTTATAATATTAACTCATATAATATAAAGAATTCACTAAATTAATGATATATTGTTTGGGTTTTTTCTCTAATTAAATGAAAAGGTCACAATAATTATTTTATTAAAGGAAAAAATTTAACAGTGATAATGTTAATTATGTATTGAAAGTAAAATTAACTAATATAAAAGAATTAAAATCATTTATGTTACATTATGTATGAGAAAAGACATTATGATGGAAATGAAAAAGGCATGGGAAATGGAAACAAAAAGTGATAGGTTTGTAAATAGTTTGTTTATTGTATTAAATAATATAATTATATAATAATAAAAACTATATTATAAAATTTCCTATTATTTAATGTATATTTTTCTCAATAATACATAAATTAGTGGATAATGAAGTTTATAAAATTTATTTTCCATGTATGGAATATGTATTGTACCCAAATTTTAAAGAATATTTCTTGACACTCCCTCCACCTCTTACTATATATTGTCAAACTTGATTTGTTACCATTTTATCACTTATTAATCTTACCAAACCAATTTTATTTATTAGTTTATGGTATTTATTAAATTTTTATAGTTTCCTTTAGTTTCAATACAAATTTTATTTATGTTCTAAGAATTTTCTTATGTTCCATTATTAGGTTTCATAATATTATTTTTTTTATTTTTACACTAATATTATTTTATTTCTCTGTATTTACAAAATTTTTAGTTTAAATATTTTCATATAATTTTAAATTCAGTATTTTAATTTCAATTTAATTATAATCCATTCTTATAGAATTTATATTTGGGTATAGGAAAATATTTAACAAGAATTTTACACCAACATTTTTATCAATGGAGGGTCCATGATTTTTTTGGTAGGGAAGAATGTGTGAAAATTTTATCCTTGATATTTTTTTAGTAATTTGGAACACTAATTTGAATTAAAATTATTATTTTTTAATATTTTAAAACTGGAATTTTATTTTTTAATTTTTTGTATAAGACTACACTTGTCTAAAAATTGAAGTCATTGAATTGGATAAATAGACTTGAGAGCTTTATGACTCGATGTGACTGATTATCTAGTGACATTATAATTATTTTTTTCATTAATATATAATTACTTTTGTGAATAAAAAATTTTAAAACAAAAATAAATACAAAAAAAAGTTGTTTTTAATTTTCTTTTTGAAAAAATGATAATATTTTTTGAAAAAAATATCAGATAACATAAAAAAAAATTAGTTATGAAAAATAGAAAAAACATGTCCTTTATATATTAAATAACACTATATCTATTTAAATTATTACTTTCATGAAATTAAATATTTAAAAATTAACTGTTAAATAAATTTTAAATTATAGAGAATTAAAATTATAGAATTGTCGATGAAATATATTATACAAATAGTTTTTAATAATGGACCTTTATATAATTTATAAAAGATATACAATGCTATTATACTTAGTGATAAATTTCTATGAATGATTGATGATGAAATATTTGGGGTTGGTTTTAGTGAAGGCTAAATTTTTTTTACATGCATAAATTTTTAGTTGGAAGATTAAAAACAAAAATAAAACTTTATACATTCAAAATACTCCATGAAATAAAAATTAGGAAATATATTTATGAATTTAAGAAGATTATTTTTATATAATTCAAATATAAAATTTGAAATTAATAATGTGTCAAAATTGATTTTATTCTTATCCTATATGAATAAATAATTAGCAAAGCCTTAAACAAATTATGATATGTTGGAAAAAAATACCATAGTTAAAAGAAGTTAAATTTATTTTTTATATAATGGGGTAAAAACTTATGAGTAAAACATAATAGAAGTAAAAATTAAAATTAAAATTAAAATTTTAATTATTTTATTTTCATAAATAAAATATATTTTAAAAAAAAATATTCAAATAAAAAATACATATTATGAAATTCTGTTAAGGTAGGATATCCTTCTCTTGAAATTGAAGATAGGAAAAAGTTTTTTGAGGAAATTAATGTCGTTTGTGGAGGTGTTACATTAGAATAGAAATTTTATTTACAAATTTATCCAATATCCATGTATTTTGTTCTCCCCAATTCATTTTTGTAAACCTCTATGAATTGAAGTTACATAAAGAGAAATAATCGTTAGGTTGAGGTGTTTTCCATGATATTATCCTTAACAACAACATCAAAATATTATAATAATTTTTTAACTAATGCATGTAATTTTTTCAGGTCAGAACATTATGAAAATTAAATTAAAAGATTAGACATTATTAAAATTCAATTAATTTTTTATATTATTCTAGTGATTACTCAACTAGTTCTCTTACTATTATGAATGATGAAGTGAAAATTAATTTATTATGTTAATTGTAAATACCAATTTTGAACACATGATTATATCTAATTACCCACATAAAAATAGAAATTTACTTTGTAATGTCTTATTAATTAATTGGAAAAGGTATTTATGTTATTAAAATATAATTTTTAAGGGATATAATCCCTTAAATATTTTATTCTATTGAAATTGTGTTTTTGAAAATATTAACGGAGTGGTTTTTAAAATAGTTGAATACTTTTGTGAATAATATCTTAATCATAAAAATTCAATTTTAAAAGTGATGTCTTGAGTAACATATCATCGAGTAGGAAATTACATTCTCTCCATTGTATTTTTATATTAAATAATAGATCTAAAAAATATAAATACTTTAAGTAGTTAAACAAGTTAGGAAAATCTATGTACTAAAGAGACTTACAATGTCAGAAATGAGTGAAATATCATATACAAAAAAATTAAAATAATATATTATTTAGAACATTGGTTGGGGTGATTAATGGGTATTTAAGAACATTAACACTATATAGGTGGTATAAAAACCACATATTTGAGAGTGACCTGAAAGTTTTAACATTTAAAGGATGAGAAAAAACATTTACGTTTTTAAGATAAACCACATTTCATCTATTTTAATAGATGAAATAAAATTATTTCATTTGAAGGGTTTACTTACATACCCTAACAGGGCCTACATGAGGGTATCAAGGAAAAATTACATTTATATGGGATCTTATGAAGGCCTAAAAAATTCCTATTTAAGATCCAGCTCACTAGAAAATTGTTTGGAAACTATTCATGGACCAAAGGCTAACTCAAGATTTTTCCAGGGATCATATTGGGGGGTCACTTGAAGGTGACCCATAAATGTTATTAGATGAAACAATAATTTCTATAGTTCCTACCAAAATACCTAATACAATACCAATAATAGTATCAATGTAATATCAACTTCAATAACAATGAAAACCACATTAGTTGAGATTACTACCCTAAATATTTTAGATATCAATTTAGTTTCTATTATCCAATGAGTTTATTAGACAGATTTATCATAAAATAATTAAATAAATAAAATACAAAAGGATAAATCATGGTAATATTAAAAATAACATTTTATGAATTGATAAATGAAAAATAAAAATAAAATCCATACCTTCATTTTTATGCTATGATAAATGTGGTACGATAATAGATAAATGAAATCACTAATAATACTTTGTAATATTTTGATTGGTATACTTAAATAATATTAAGAATTATAGAATCTCAACTAAGTGAAAATCAACATTAACATTATGGTAATAATTTTCTAAGGAAAATTTAATTACTTAGAGAAAGAAATGTATGAATGATAAGTGTTATTTTTAGGTTTAGATTTAGGATAATTTATAGAGGGTTTGGGGATAGGTTGTTTTTACATTAATTATTATGGTAATATAACAATTATGTGATGTTTATAGGAATCCATTACATAGTCATTATGTAATTGAATTATTGTTAGAATTAACTGATATAAGTAACAATTTGAAATATTATATCTAATATATATAAATAATATAAATCATATTATGAAATTTATGTAGAAAAGAAAAATTATGAAAAAAATAGAATAAATATCTCATACGATGTATGCTTGTTTGAACATGGGAAGAAATCAATGTCCACAAGGTTTACATTAGACCAAGTCATAGCTAAATTCTAACAAGCATGAGTTAAATAAATCACTTTTATGAAAAGTTAAACCTATTATATATCACTAGGATGTTATTATGAATTAGTCTAGTATATAAAGATATTACTATTTTACACTTCTCCCTTTGTTTATATATTGGGGTATTAATGGGATACGTATATAAAAATTAAGATGATGCATTATCTATATTTTATTGATTAATAAAATTTACCCTCAATGCTTTTATACTGTATTTCAGTTTAATAATTTATTTTTGTTTCAATTAGTATTTTAAATTAATTATTAAATTTATTATAGTTATAAATTGATTTTAATGAAATTTTACTGAAGATTAAAATATGATGGTGTATAATATCCCCAAACCCAGACACCCATATCTGGTGTTAAAGCATAATATTTATATTTATAGATTTTATATTGATATAAATGACACAAATTTAACCCTTTAAAAAATATAATATCAAACTAAAATATTATTTCACTTACATAACTGAGTATCTTTTAGCTTTATAGTTTTAGAGAATTAGTAACAATTCTTACAAAAAACATTGATACAAAAAAATGGTTTATAAAAATATAATTTATCTCAAATGAAGTTCTTCACACATAGTAACTTTATTTGGAATAACATAATTAAAAAAAATTATTCACAATAAGGGGAATGGGAAATATAAAAATCGTTTGCTCAAATTCTCAATAAGGGTAAGAAAATAATTTACAATTTAATGTACTCATTGACCATAATATGAGCATAAGGTTATGGTGATATAATCAAACTGCATGAGCATAACATAAGAGAATTCACACCCCTCAAAACCTATATCATAAAACACGAGACATGGAATAAAGATTTAAAATAATACAAGAGTCATATATGTAAAAAATAATGAGCAATGTGAAAACAATCCTTAGGAAAACAATCCATTATAATTTTATGCAATCATAAAAAAATATGTTGGTAACATGGAACATAATTTTTATATCACTCCTAAAATCAATATTACAAATAGAATAACCCACCCAGTAAATTCTCTTAATATCTTACAAGAAATTTAATCGGTTAACTCCATCCCTTCATCCAATTCATTGGAGATCTATACTATGATCACTTGTTACCATATAGAATTTACAAGTTCTCTAACATAATTATAACAAAAGAAATCTCTCATTTTTTAACATAAAAATAATCACTATTCTTTCATAGCTTTATTTAATTTTTTAAAAGAAATGAGTTCCAAGAAAATCTATTTGAAACAAAAATAGTCCATCAAGTGAAATAATAATTATGGTAAAATTAGAAAATATCCTTAGTGGTGCATATGTAAAATCAAGGGTGTTTGTCGATAATCAATACATATACTAAAAAATGATCGTTAAAAATATTATTTTGGAAAATTCTATTCCCACGTTGAAAATATATTTTCAAAAATAAAAATATATAAAATATTAGGATATTTTTTTTTAAAAGATAACAATTTAAATTTCCAATGAATCTTCAAAAAAATTAGGATAACACCAAAATACAGTTAATCAATTTATGATAAAATGAAATTCCTTTTACATTTTGGTATAGAAAGTAAAAATGTGTCATAGGGATAATGTAAAAAATATTCAATTTTAAAACACTTGTGAAAAAATTCAATGTTACACAAAAGTGTCCCTAATAAATCATTTTTTAGTGGTAAGAACCTCATAATTCTACATGAAAAATGGGGGTTCAAAACCCATTCAGCGCAGGGTGTTGTAGTAGTACTGTAGCGTACTGTAGCAGTGGGGGAACTATAGCAACGAAGAGTACTATAACGGTGGTAGTTCACTATAGAGACGGTAGGATACTATAGTAGTGGTGGGTACTGTGCAGCACTGTAGTAGGTAGGTACTGTAGCAATACTATTCATAGAATGGTCTATGGGCCAAAAATTTGGGCCTATAGGCGATGTAATGGGCTAAATACCCACTAGGCCTTTGGGTTATGTAATGGGTCTCCCTCTACCTAGTTAAAAGATTTATTTTCTTTGAATTAATAATCAATGAGGCTTCGTCCCCAACCTTTTAAAAAAAATGGATATGGAAGAGAAATATTTACGATTTAAGAGAATATACAAAATAAATATTTCTTATAAAAACTTTTATGATGTTTCATTAATAAATAATGGAGGAAATAGTAAAATTAAAATGTAAAACAAATTCATAACAAGATTATAAGAAAATATATGTGGTTTTAGAAAAAGAGCATATGATTTCCCCTAATGTAACCTTGAACATAAATAATCTCAAAAATGAAAGAGATTGTAACATAAATCCTTTACTACTTTGGTAACATTCAAAATAAACGTCATTGAAATAAAGTGTATGATATGAATCTATAAATACCATGAATTTCACGAATTAATATTCCAAAATTCATTCATGATGTAGTGATAACACTATACAAGGAAATCATAGTGCTTAACATTAAACATGTCTCAAGAAAATGAGATTGAGACAAAGAAAAACCTTCTAAAGATGATATCCATGGAAGTAATAATTAATCCATGAAGTGATTATGTAAACATATGTAAATATAAATAATAAAATTTTATATACACAATAACAAAATTTAAAATCAATTCATATATAATAATGGCATAAAAAATTCAATGAAGTAGAATTATAACCCAATGAATGGAAATCTAGTTAAGAAACCCCTTTGCCCGTAGTAACGTTCAAGTCAAATACCCCTGGATTAAATAATTTGGATTGAAACAAAAAAATTACTTGAATCATTAAGGATTAATTTTATAACTTGTAATATTTTTATTATATACACCATATAAAATAAATTAGGTGAAAAACATTAAAATATTCCTCAATGAAAGGAAATTGATATTAAATCCATTACTCCTGTGTAACTTTTAAATAAAAACCCTTGAATTAATTAACATAATGTGTAACATAAAACAACATTATGTGTGAATTATTCATAACATATCATGTAAAACAATAGTATATACATTAAATAAAATAAATTATGTGTATAAAATTAAATCACGCCTCAATAAAGGGAAATTGAAACGAAATCCCTTTGAGTTAAGAATTTCTATATATGTCATTTAACACCTATATAATAAAATAATTTTAATTATTTTATTTCTTTAGAACCATTTAAAATTTTAATCGCATAAAATTAAACTATTTATTTTATTTATTTTAATGACATATTTAATTTATTAATCAATTAAGTTCACTTCAAGTGTTTTGAAGAAGTTTGGTTCATAATGTGAACACGAATTTGGTATGATGACCATGGTCAAAGAAATCATTATTCTGTAACATCCAAAATAATAATAATGAAATTATTATAATTTTTATACATGAATTATTCATTTAAAACATACCATGAAATATGGTTATGAAAAATTAATTATGTTGCAACCATGGAGATGGTAAGTCGTACATATTCATTGTTAATGTTCTTATTTTTCATAGATAATTATAGAAGGAATGAAAGTATAATTTTATAATTATATAATTATTATTATATAATTAATATCATATTAACTATTTAAATAAACTTATATTTACCATCCAAGTTATGTGTTGATGAAAAATGAATCACATTGCTTCAAGGAGGTGGTAAACCACATATATGAACACACGACATTACCATTTTTAATGGATGAAAAGGTAAGAAAATAGATGATATATTATATTTAAATAATTATAATTATTTCACTATTATCCTATATATGCATTAAATTCATCATTATAACCATCTGTAAGAGGCAGTAATGGAAGATGAATTATATCCGTTCACGAGGTGGTAGTCCACCACACACATGAACGATGGTTTCATTCCTCATTTTATGGAGAATAAGATGTATATAAGATATTAAATTAGAATAAAAACATATCTTTTTATTTAGGATACTTATTTTGTTACTATACCATGTTTTAATAATATTTTAATGAGGTAGAAGAATAAATAAAACAAAAAAACTCAGTTAAGAACCATGCCTCTTCTTCAAACAATCTATTTAGGTTTATACTTAAATCCTTTATTGTTTTTTTATAATAAATAAATGGAATTTAAGATATGGTTATGGATTTTATAAAGGTATTTGGGTAGTTATTGGCTAAAATATTCTCTTGATTCTTGGAGTGGAGAGTAGAATGGGTGTCCTTTTATAAGTGGAGATGAGACACACTTAGAATTTTCAAAATGATTAAAAAAATTAATGTATTAGTCAAGAAAAATGGATCCCAAAATGGTTAAATTTTTAATTTTAAGGTCTAAATATGTCTATTAAATAGTTTTCTCAAATTTGTTTAGGTCATTTTAATCCCCATATTTTTAGTTTAACCCCCAATAAACCCCCTTAACCTTAACTGTGGAAAAAGATTTTTAGTTTTTTTAATTTTCATTATGATGAAAAAAGAAGTTTAAATTATTAAATAATATTAAATATTCTATTTAAAAATATTTAATCCATTTTATAATATTCAATTCACATAATTGTGAATGTTTATTTTAAAATTATATCTATAAAACGCGATGAGAAATTGTTTTTCAGAAAAATGCATTTTTAAGAATAAAAATGTTTTTATAGAAAATTGAACTTTAATGTTGATTACAAATATTTATTTTTATTATTTTTAATAAAAAGGAACTAATGAACTTTTAAAACTAATCCAAAATATAATGTTAATTTTTAAATAGTTTAAAAGAAAAAATAGTTTTTGAAAAAAACTATTAATTTTCACTATTCATTGAAAAATCCAATTTTTTACAAACTTATAAAAAAATAAACCTATGATAAATTTGACATGATTGTTTAATAAATTATAACATTTTTATATAATAAATATACTAAAAGTTCTGTAAGTTAAATATAATATTTTCTTATAAAAATTAATAAAAATCATTTTTGAATAAAATTAATTTGGAACATAAAATGACTTCACTAAAAATAGAGTGACTATTTAGTAAACATTTATCAATAAATTTTTATTAATTAATAACTTTATATATATTTCATAATTATTTTACTTCTATTCATATTCTAGAATTCAACGGCTAAGTTATAATAGTCATAAAATAATAATATTTCATAGTTCTTTTTAGAATAGTGTTACATGTCATATACACTATAAAACATAATATTATTTTAAAAATATTAGGGTGTTACATTGAACCCCGTTTTAATAAATTATTTCATCACAATTTTATCTTGAGCTCAGAAATCAAGGGTTTAAAATTTAAAGATATCTTTGTTGAAACACACATCATTAAAAGGGTTAATAAAATATTCTTTTAAAATGAGGGAAAAGGAAATTAAAATTTAACATAGCATAAAACATAACTAGGTTTCCAAATAAAATAATATTAGTAGGAATTGAATATGCGAAAATAAAAGTAAATATTATTATCTAAATAATTATGGATATTGATAGTGAAATTTGATCATTATAAAGTGAATGATCATGAGAAATTCAAGGATCAAAAAATTATAAATCAATGAGGCATGAAAAAGACCATCGATTCATCATAAATAAAGGTAATAGGATAACCCTTATATTTCAATATCCTTTTATTTAATTTCAGAAATTCATTTACCATCTTGAAAAATAACATAATTAAATACATTTACTTGACAACTATAATATATTATTTTAAAAATTTTCCACCACAATATCATCTGTTACTCCAAATGATGAGTATTAAATATGAATTTTAATTGACTAAAGAATTGAAATCACTTATAGTGGATCACATAATCCAAAAATATATAACAAGATATTCCTCCTATCATTAGATACTAACCAAAACTAAAATGGTCATATCAAGGTAATATATTATCAAAAATGTATAAAACATCATATGAATAAATAATACATTAATCTATAAAATTCAACAATAATGTGAAATGTTAAAATTAAATCATTACCCAAAGAATTAACCTCATATCAAAATTAACCTCAATAATCGGAACATTGTAGAATATTCTATCATTAAAATATTTCTCATATATTTATAAATAAATCCCAAAAAATGTAATAACATCCTCCAAAAATAATCCTCTATATTAAACATAAGGGTTATATATATCTCAACCCCATGAAACATCCCCTAAAATATAATTCTTCGCCTTAAAATACCATCAATTAAAACCTCATATAGGGTGTGAATTTCATTGATTTTATGATCAAACATCAACTTATAAACCCATGATAACATCCATAACTTTTAATTTAACCTGACATGAAACCATCCGAATTAAAAAATTTATCTAATCCCTCTTATGACACTAAGTATAATATCCCCATAACTGCACATTGGGATCGAGTGCTAAAATATAATATTTATAGTTTTGGATTTGATATCAATAAACGTGAACCAAATTTAAACCGTTAAAACATTCAATATAAAACAACAATATTGGTCCACTTACATAACCAAATACCTTTTTGGTTTATAATTTTAGATAATTAGGAAAAATATCAAATAACAACATGGATACAAAAAAACTGGTTCATTAAAATCCATGTCATCTATAACTAAGTTATTAACATCTAGTAATATTATTTAACATAAAATACTTATCACTAGTCTTCACAAACTGAGGAAATGGAAACATAAGAATGCAGGGATGAAATGATTAGTAATATTAAATATAAGTAATAATAATTTAATTTCATCACTAAGAATAACATGATCATAAGATGATAATAAGAGCATGACGACATAATAAAAATGCATGAGAATAACATAATAGAATTTATACCCATAAAAACTAGGATCATAAAACATGATACGTGGAATAATTAATTAATGTAATAAAAGAGTCATATATATCATTAATAATGAGGCATGTGAAAACAATCCTTAAGAAAAGGATCAATTAGAACATGATGAAAGTATAAAAAACATTTTGGTAACTTGGAACATCATTTTCATATCACTCTTACAATCACTCTTAGAAATGGAATGACAAACCCAGTAAATTAAAATATTCTCTTAGGGGTAACAGAACTTGTAAACTCGGTCCCTTTACCTAATTAATTGGAGATCTATATCGGGATCACCCATCATCATAATTTATATTAATCACACCCATCATTAATAAAAAATATCCAATAACCATAACATAATTATAACATGTTAATGATTTTATTTTTCAATGTAATAATAATCTTTGTTCTTTCACAGGTTTATTTTCTCGTGGAAAGTAAATGGGTTCCACGAATTCTCTTCAAAACAATCATAATTAATATAGAGAAATAACAAGTATGGAATCATTACCGTATATCCCTAGTGTATCATAAGTTAAATAAAGGTTTGTTTTCATCAATGAATAGAAAAACCAAAATAGAATAATTCATAACACTCTTGAGGAAAATACCCTTTCCCCTTTTAAAATTACTTTAAAAAAACTAAAAATTTATAGAATATTGGGACAAAATTTCCCTTTGAAAATGATCTTGTAATCATTCAATGTATGCTTCAAAAAAAATATTTATGATGGTGAAAAAATAAGGTTAATATGTATATGATAAAATAAAATATTCTTTTCACACCTTGGTAAATAAAGTCAAAATGTGTCATAGGAGCAATGTTAAAAAGACTATTTTTAATTATTTTTAAATAAAGTTAATGATAGGTTAAAATTACCTTAATAAATAATTTAATTGAAAATAAGAACATTATTGAAAACATGGTTATGGAAGATAAATATTCCCAATTGAAAAGAAGATACAAGATCATTATTTATTATAAAATTTTTTATTGATATTTATTTGATAAACTAGGGGGAAATTAAAACTAATCATGTAAAACACATTTATAACTAGAGGATATTAAAATATATATGGTTTAAGAAAATAATAGCATATTATTTCAACTAAAAGAACCTTGATCTCAAATAATCTCGATAAGAAAAGAAATTGTAACATAAATTATTTAACAATTTTGTAACATTCATATCAAAAGTAATTGAAATAAATAGTATGAAATGGATCTATAAAGGACATGAATTTAATTAATTAATATTCTCAAATTCATTAATGAGGTATTAATTACACCATATAACGAAATCATGGTGGATGAAATGAAACATGGCTCAATAAAATGAGATTGAGATAAAGAAAGCCCTTTAAAAGACCATAACCTTGATAGTGATAATTAATAAATGATGTGATTATTTGAAAGTATAAAAATCAATATAAAATAAGTGTAAATTAAGAAAAAAAATTAGATTTCAATTCACACATAATCATGGAATAACAGTGTTAATGAAGTAGAAGTACAATTCAATGAATGAAAATTAAGTTAAAAAATACCTTTACACTTGGTAACTTTTAAGTCAAATACCCTTGGATTAAATAATATGGAATGAAACTTAAAACAACATATTTTTTTAGAATTCATGATATAAAATGAAAAAAAGTAATTATATATGCTAAATAAAAAAAGTAGGATTGTAACATTTAAATATGAATTAATGAAAGGAAATTGGGATGTAATCCCTTACTTTTGTAATACTTAAAAAACCCCATGGATGACGTAACATGAATTTTTTCATAAAATACAATTAAGTATAAAGTATTATGATATCTCTTATAATAGGTCCGCATTTATAGTATATAAAAATATCCGAATTATAATATTAAATCATGCCACAATGAATAGAAATTGAGACGAAATATCTTACCTCGAGTCGTGACTTTCTATGTATGTCCTTTGACACATGTATAACAAAATTATATCTATTAGTTTATTTCTTAATAACATATTATATCTTTAATACCTAATAATTTTACCATTTATTTAATTTTTTTTAATGACATATTTAATTATTTAATCGGTTAAGTCCACTTCAGGTGTTTTGAGGATATTTGGTTTTTAACTTGAAAAATGACTTCGATTAGTTGATTGTGGGAAAAGAGTTCATTATTAAATCATATTTAGTACAATAATAATGAATTAATTATAATTTTTATACATTAATTATACTTTTAAAACCAACCATGAAATTTGGTTATGAAAAATTAACCGTGTTACAATCATGGAGACAGTAAGTTATACATACGCATGAGTTACATTTTCAATTTTCAAAGAGTATGAGGGAAATAACATAAATATAATTATATATTTTGAATTTATAATTATATCATAAATATCTTATTTTATAAATAATAGAACTTACATATACCATCCATGTGGTTTGGTGATGCAAAAATAAATTACTTCGCTTTATGGAGGTAGTAATATACACGTGCGAATGAACATCATTATAATTTTCAATGAATTAAAAGGTAATAAAATAGATGATATATTATCATTAAATAATTATAATTATTTCAGTAATAATATATATATATATATATATATTAAATCCAACTTTATAACTTTCATAAGAGGTGGTGATAGAGAACAAATTATTTCAGTTCACGAGATAATAGTCCACCATACACATGAACGATGGGTTCATTTACTATTTGATAGAATAAGAGATGGATATTTGTAACTAAATTGAGACAATAACATCTATATATATATAGCATACTGATTTTTTTATTTTAGAATGTTATAAGAATTTTTTAAGTAGGTATATAAATAAATAAAACAAAATCACTTGACAAAGAACCATACCACTTCTTTAGACAACCTCATTAGGTTTATACCCAATGACTTACGAGGTTAGTTCTATGATCAAATAAAAAAGTGTAAGAAATGGTAAAGGATTATAGTAAGGTATTAGGGTAGGTATTGTATGAAACCAAAGTATCTTGAAATATGGAGAGGAGGGTAGAGGGGGTTTCCTTTTATATGTCGGAGAAGGATACACATAGATTTTTTGAAAAGATGAAAATATATTAATGAATTACATAATAAAAATGGATCCAAAATGGTCCATTTCAAAATATTAGATAATTTAGGGTCTAAATATTTCCATAAAATTGGTTTTATATGAGTTTAATTTCATTTTAACCCTTATCTATTTAATTTAACCCCTAGTAAACCTGTTTTAACCTTAGCTGGGGTAACACATTTTAACTATTTTTACAATTAATTGTGAACAAAAATTATGTTGAAATAATTATATAACATTATCTATTATGATTAAATATACCCAAAATGCTCAGTCAGAGGAAAGCCTCTGACCATTTATTAATAAAAGAAAAATCATTCAGCAGTTAAACCAAGTCAGAAAAGAAACTACATATCATGAAAATCATACTCATCACCACCCCCTTAGAGATTATGTCCTCTATAGTGTCTGTTTCCCACTCTAATGATTCATAATGCTTAAGAACCTTGGCATATTTCCTTATAAGATTCAACTTCTCCAAAGCTAGAAACTCCTTCGAGGACTGCAAAGCCCAAATTTCCTTTCCAAAATATGATCTGGTAGACACCGGCCTTGGAAGATAAGAATAATCCTTCCTTGGTTTTCGTCATGGTGGATCGGTCTTAACAACAACATCCTCATGCATCTTCATTTTTTAGCCTTGAACAACAACACTATAGGAGGGCTGGACCACACCACTATCTTTTTCCTTGTCACTATCTGAGATGTCACCCCACTTCCCTGAGATTTTAACCTCCTGACAACCTCCCTCCAATCCACAATCCTTCCAGACCAGACTGTTAGAATACATTTGTGGATCGTCCACCAGATTCTACATGACTTCCCTAGTTGCAGCAGCCATCGAAGAATTGGCAAGCTGCAAGAGGCCTTCCTACCTTGCATCATTCTCCTCTTCAAGCAATGCCTCCTCACTTTCCAGCTCAAGGAATCTATTTTCAGTAGTTACCATGGTCACCAATCCCCCCACATCAACAAACATCCCATCTTGAATAGGAACAAGCGGGTCTAGAGAAATTCCCACTGTATCTGACCCCATGCAAGAGCTTCCCAATGTATCTGCATTTACAAGACCGGGATCACTCATTAAGTGATCAAGTACCTGCTTAACCATCGAGCCCCATGACCTCTTCGCTACCTTCTGCAAAGAAATATCATGTACTATGTTGTTAGAACAATTATGCACAACAACCTCAGCCACATCAGAAACAGGAACTCCCACCTGAACTATGTTAATAGGGCCGGTATACTCAGCAACCTTAGCCACAGTAGAACCAGAAGCCCCCAGCTGGATGCTCAATATCCCCTCAGAAGCATGGACCTCATCAGCATTATCCCACAGAATCCCCTTCAGCAAGACTATTGGAAAAGGCTCATCAACCATTGCAGCTCCATCCAAAGACTCTCGGACTACCCCTTTCGCTGGTGCCACTAACTCCACCACCACTACACCATCATTTCCTCCCACCCAGACATCCTTCTCAGCAGAATCTCCACGTACAATACATCCAGCGTCCTTTCTGAATGCAAGAATCTCCCCCACCTCACCCCTTCCTGCTGCCGAACCATCTTTAGAAGGACCCAATCCCAAATCTTTATCCACAACAGAAGTATCACACCCTCCATTATGCCTCGTCCCCATCACTTGTGAGGATCCACTCACCCTCCCACTACGACAGTTCAAATCCAAATGACCACATCGGTTGCAAGACACACAATATTCCATCCACGATTCGAAAACCACCTCTTGGCTCCACCAAAACTATTGATCATTTGTAATCCAAATGCATCGGACTGGCGGCTTTGAAGCATCCACTTCCACACATATTCTCGGGCAGATAGAATGGAAAACAAAATCAGCACGCCAATCAGAACAAAGATACCTCCTGATCATGTTCCCAATTTCACACAAGATAGAAGGATTCTGAAATGAGAGAGGAAGCCCTGGAAGACTTACCCATGTCACGAAAGTCGAAGGATCATGCCGTATGTGAATGTCAAAACTCCAGCGAAATAGGTAGAAAGACGCCCCGTTGCATCTTTGTGGGGCCCTGGACCAGGCGTAAATCAAATCCTCCTCCGATCCAAATAGAATCATGAAGTTCCATCGGTCAATTAGAACAATAACCGCATGCTCCTGAAAAGGTTTAAGGGTATTATATTGACCCAATTTAATAAATTTAATCCTCAAAATTTCATCATGATCATGGTAATTTAGGGTTTTCCATTTGAAAATACCTTTGATGAAAACCCATATTATAAAATGGGCTAATGAAACATCCTTTTGAAAAGATGGAAAGGGAAATATGAAGGTCATATAGAACAAAAAATAACATGGTTTCAAAATAAGATAATATTAATAAGAATTAAAAATATATGCATATAAGAAACAATTAATGTCCAAATAGTTATGGAGAGTGATAGAGAACATTAATCACAAGAAAGTGAGTGATCATAAGAATTTCAATGACCCCAAACCATAAATCAATAATGTGTGAAAAGACCACTGATTCATCATAACTAAATTTAATAGAATATTTTTTTTTGTTTTAAGACCATTTTCATAGATTTGAGAAATTTTTTTACCCACTAGACAAAGAATATAAGGAAATATACTTACTTGAAAAGTAGAATTTAATCCTTTAATCAATTTCCACCACAATATCATGTTTTTGTCCAAATAATGAGTATTCTAGATAAATTTTTCAATCTTGAAGCAATAAAATATACTAATAACAGATCACATAATCCAAATAAGGATAAAAAATATTACACATGTCTTTATATATTAATAAAAACAAAAATGTTTAGTATAAGGTGAGATAATATCAAAAAAAATTAAACCTTAATTTGAGAAATAATACATTAATCTATAAAATTCAATAATAACACCAAAAGTTCAAATTAAATCATTACAAAAATAATTAACCAAATATCATAATTAAACTCAATAGCCTCAACATTAAATAATATTTTAACATAAAATTTGTCTCGTATATTTTAACATACATCCCCAAAAATGTAATAGAATTATCCTAAAACAATCCTTCATGTTAAACCTAAGAATTATGTATGACTTAACCCAATAAAATATCTCCAAAAATATCATTAGTCACCTTAAGAACTAATTAGTTAAAACATAAAAAATAGTTTTTATACCATTTAAATTATGATCAAACTTAAACTTATAAACTCATGACAGTATCGATAAATCTTGATTTAACCTCACATGAAAAAATTATTATCTACAATGTTATCTAAAACCTCATATGATACCAACTATAATCTCCCCAAACCAACACACTCAGATCTAATGCTAAATCATAATATTTACATTTCAAGATTTGATATGGATAAACATGACAACGATTTAAACCTTTAGAACATATAACATTAAAATAAAATATTATATCTCTTAGATACCTAGGGACCTTTTAGGATGATAGTTTCATAGAATTATGAAAAAATTTCACATAGAAACTTGGATATATAAAAAAATAGTTTATAAAATTCTATAATATGTCTAACTAAGTTATTAACATCTAAAAAACTTGTTAGGAATAACATACAAAAATAATTCCTTCAAAACATGGGTCAAATGAAACATAATAAGGGTGAACTCAAATTCTCAGTAAGGGTAAACACTATCTTTATCAATTGAATGTCATTATTGTGCATAATATGTGTATAAGGGTTTGATGAAATAATCAAAATACATTATCACAATATAATAGAATTGATACCCATAAAAACCTATATCATAAAACATTAGACATGGCATAAATATTTAACATAAATCTAGATTCATGTATCTCAACAATCATGAGATAAGTGAAAATAATCCCTAAGTGAATGATCCATTAGAACATGATGCACGTATAAAAAAACATGGTGGTAAATTGGAATATCATTTTAATATTACTCTTATAATAAAACTTAAAAATGAATAACCTAGAGGGTAAATTATAATAACCTTTTAGGATAAACCTAACTGGTTAACTTTTCCCTTTACCCAAAGCATAAGAGAGCTGCATCAACCTCACCAATCATCATGAGCTATATTTGTGTCACCCATCATCATAATCAATGTAAAAGAGATATAAGGTAATTATAACACATGAAATATTTCATTTTTAAATATAATAATAACCATTTTTCTTTCATAGGTTGATTTATCCATGAAAAAGAAATGGGATCCATTGAAACATATTTAAAAAATAATAATTCATCTAGAGAATAAATAAGGATAGAATCATTAAAATATATACTCAGTGAATAATATATAAAACCATGGTTTGTTAATTTTTATTAATATAATTACAATAAAAATATCTTTAAAAACATTATTTAGGAAAATACAATTTTCCTTTTAAAAATAAATTTTAAAAAAGAAAAAAATTCCAAAATATTATTGAATTGTTTTTATTGAAAAATAACCATTGAATATTTCAAATGAATCTTAAAAAAATATTCATGAAAATGTGAAAATCCTGTTATGATATATATGATAAAATAAAACATTCCTTTCGCACTTTGGTAAAGAGAGTAAAAATGAGTTATGGGACCACCTTTAAATATATTCCATTTTAAAAAAATTTTAAAATAAAGTTAGTGATACCTAAAAATAGACTTATGAAATCATTGAAGTGTAAATAATAAAATTCATGAAAATATTTTAGAAACAAATATATTTGTAAGATAACCATTCCTAATCTAAAATAAGATACCAGATCAAAATTACTTACATACAACTTTCTTAATGTTTCTTTAATAAATAAAGGAGGAAATGGAAATTAAACATTTAATCCAAATTTATTACCATAGAAAAAGATAATATATATGGTTTAAGAAAATAAGAGCATTTTATTTCCCCTAAAGGAACCTTGAAATAAATAATCTTGAAAAGAAAAGAGATTATAACATAAATACTTTACCACTTTGGTAACATTCAAATAAAAATTAATTGAAGTAAAGACTATGATATAGATTTATAAATCCATTTAATGTTTTGAATTAATATGAAAAAAATCCATTAATGTGGTATTAAGTACACCATATAAGGAAATCATGATTCAAAACATGAAAAATGTCTCAAGAAAATTAGACTAGGACAAAGAAAATACTTCTAAAGATTATAACCCTTGAAGTGATAAGTAATCCATGTAGTTATTTTATAAACATATATAAATCCACATAAAACAAGTGGGAATATTTTATAAAATAAATTTTGAGATTAATTGACAAATAATAATTAAATAAAAAAGTAAATGAAGTAGATGTATAACCCAAGGAATGAAGATGAGTTAAAAAACCCTTACTATATGGTAACATTCATATAAAATGCCATTGAATGAAATAATTTGGATTGAAACTTAAAATAACATGGAGTATGATTGTTTCAGGATATAACATGTGAAATTTTAAGTATATAAACAACATAAAACAACTAGGCGCATAACATTAAAATAAACCTCAATGAAGGGAAATTGATATGGAATCCCATATTGCTTTGTAACATTAAAATCAAAACCCCTTGGATAATGTAACATTAATTTTAAGGTAAAATAATATTAATTATGAACTATTCATGATATATCATTTAATAGGGTAGTATATACACTATATAAAAGAAATTAGGTGTATGCCATTAAAGTATCCCTCTATTAAGGGAAATTGAGATAAAATCACTTACCTCAAGTCCAAAATTGGTTTGTATGTATTTGAATTATTATATAATAAAATTATATAAATTATTTTATTTTATGTACCTTTTATAGGTTTAATATTTTAAAATTAAAAAATTTAATCCAATAATTTTAGGATCTGGTCGAACCATTTCCGATAAGGTTTTATTATAAAAAATAGAAAGTGGAATTACAAGGGGGTTTACAAAGATGTTTATGCAAGTAACCATTCACATACACCTCTACAACATGAGAATAGAAGTCCATGATCACAAAAAAAATCATGATATTTCATCCTCAATTTATCTCTTTGAAAGAGAATCAACCACCTAGTTGGATTCCCTATAAGCATGCATGACATCAATATTGAACTATTCAATAAGCTGGAGACATTCAATCTAGGATGTAATAATTCTTCATGGATCATTACTTGACTAGGTAATCAATAGTACCACTATTATAATTGAGTCATATTCCAACTAGAGTAACACCAACCATAATGAATATAATATTTGAATGATTCAATAATCATATATAATTCAACCTCAAGAGCATAACCATTCCCACTAAAGTGATAAAAGTAACCATTAACGAAGTATTTATGGGTCCACAAAACAACCTCACAACCTGAGGGTCCATATGAACTTGTATCCACCCTACTCACATTATATTTTAGGGAACTATCTAATGGATTTTATCACCACATATTTCTTGAACCTACTAGAAACACCTAATAATCTCAAGATAATAAGGTTTAAAAAAATCATTTTTTATTAGTCCTATACGAATTTTGAGGAATTTATAACCTAATTATGTATATATGAGATATCTATATGCAGTTAGGGATTTTGGTTTTCAAAATAAAGACAATTATCATCTCTCCATGTGTAGGAAATAGTGGCAGTGCCAGCTATGATCAACTTTCCCTGGATTTTCTCATTGCGGCTAGATTCAGTGATGGTAACCATTTAATCTGAAAATACATTCATAATCATACTGGTGAAAAATGATTCTTGGATCTAACCCTATACCATATATGATAAAATACAGGATAAAAAAATGATTGATACTCTCCTCAGTATTTAGATAGTGGTGACAAGTGGGTGCCATTAAGCACCCTGTACACATTAGTGGGTTATGGATATGAAGCATACTCCTCTAGATTATCCAAATAAACAATTTGGGAGAAGGTGAAATAAAAGACTTCATCAATTTGGAAAACCATTAGGGAACTATAACAACACCTTCACATTTGTAAATGTAATAATCCCTTGCATTGAGCTAATGAAAGTGATTTGGGGCCCTGATAAGTGTATTTGTATCAACATTAACATAAATTTGAACATAAAGAGAAATATGATATAGAATAAATCCATGTATAACAAAATTGTATTGAATTTAAGAAATGGGAATGTGTTTCATGTCATCAGGGAATTCCATCCCATATTTCAATGGATTGGAAAACCATTTTGTGTTCCAATAGTTAAGATTTGACTGCTTGCAATCTAACCACTTCAAGCATTGTATGAGATCATGATATGTATGTTTTATGGATAAATATATTGGTGATAAAATATTTGAGGAATATCCATTCATCAATTTTTTGGTGAATCTATTGGAGAGGAAGTTCAGGGAATTATCATCAGAGGTAAGAAGGATCTTTGTGAAATTAGTGAGGAGTTCTTCATTAAAGATTCTAAAATCCTTAATTCCCAACTATCTCTTATTAATAGATTTGACACAAAATTTCCAATATGTAGTAATAAGAATACTATCATAGATGGATCAAGTCTAGATGAAATTTATGATAAGAAATTGTAGTTTCTTAATGAGAGATTTTGGAAATCTATACATCGATAAGTCATTTATGAACATAGAGGCTATCACAGAGTTGAATAAACAAACTCATCACCCATTACCTTTAAAAATTTAAATTTGGGTTGTAATATTATAATATAAATTTTCTAGGGAAAATCTATTGAATTTACCCAGTAAGAGGGTCACCTCATGGAAAGTGAAAAGAATGGATCCTCTCTTAACTCAGAAGGCTCTGTAAACTTTGTTATGCTTGGAGATAGTCAATCCATCCCCAAAGACAACAAATGATTTATTCCTATTAATAAACCATATATAAAACTATTTATAGTTTCCAAAAATATCCTCGATGTGGGAGATATTTCCTCTATCATATAGAACAAAAGGATGATGTTTTCAGTATAAAAAAGATGGTATGTGTCAAAAATCCCCCTTCGGGCCTTAAATTACTTATATAGGATAGCTTGTACAAAATAATTAAGAAGAAGACATAGATAATATTCATCTACATAAAAGAGAAGGCATAAAAGGGGGTCCTCTTAACTAACACAGATATAACATTGAATTAAGCCTCTAGGGGACCCATTAATCAGAATAGATAGCCTTTAACTTTTAAAAATGTATTGATCAAATTTACGAAAGTGATGGAAAATCCATACTGCCACACCCAAATATTTTAAAAGAGGAATATCATGTTTGATAGCGTATATGAAATGAAACAAAAATATTAGAAGAGAATTTAACACCCATAGAATTTTTGATATATTTATTTTTAAATAAATTCAATATCCTTGGTATCTTATGATGCATGCAACAATGTGTTTAAATTAAACACGATACTCTATTGAAATATTAATATTTAAACATGACCATTATAAACTAGAAGTTAATTTCTAGGGTATGAATAATATTACATAAAAAAAATATATTCTTTACACAAGTATAAATTTTTATCTATTTATTAGAAATTAATAAGAACTATTTCAAATAAGAAGAATTTGTTTTAGAAAAAATGTTTTTTTCTAAAAGGAGGTTTAGTCATGCTTTGCATACATAAATTAAAATTAATTTTAAAAACATTATAAAATTTATTTGAAAAATAAAAATAATTTTTTAAATCTATATATCATAATTATCTTTGGGTAAATTTTTGATGATTTTATGAAAAGATTAATTTTTTGATGAATAGTGAAAATACAAATTTTTACTAAAAACATCCTTTTTGTTTAAATGGTTTGAAAAGTTAAATTATATTTTAAATTATATTTAAAGTAAAATTAGTTAAATTATATTATAATTTGACTAATATTTATAATTTTAATCAATTTAATATTTAATTCTAATATAAAAACTATTTAATGTTTTGAATTTTTTTCTTTGGAAAAACCAATTTTTCGACCCGTCTATTGGTTTAATTTTCAATTTAATTATGTTACTTATCCAAATTGAATTTGAAAAAATGGATTCTATGTTTTTAATAAAAATAATTTATATTATTTAAAAAGTTGAATGTAATTTTAGAATATAATGAATAGTGATAATAGAAAAAATAATAATTACCGTAGTTAAGGTGAAAAAGAGTTTACAGAGGGGTAAAACTAAGAAGATAAGGATTAAAAATGGAATAAAATTTTACCAAATGTTTTTATAGAAATATTTTGATCTTAAAAAATATAATTTTAAATAATTACCCATTTTGTTGGTGGCAAGAGAAAAATTTATTTATTACTTTATATTTTAAAAAATTCTATGTGCGTCCTCTGCCTCACTTATAAAAGGCCACCCCATCTTATCTCCTACACATACATAAAAAACCATTTTTTCCAATATCTACCCAAATATAATATTTAAATCCCTCCATAAATAATATATTCCTTATTTTGATTATTAAACCCTCCTAAGAAGGATTTATATATAAACCTAAAGAGTCTCACTGAAGAAGAGGTAAACTTCTTAAACCTGTGTAATTATTTTAATAGTTTTTCCAACCTCATTAAAATAATATTAAACTATGATTATATAATCAAAATATTATCCCCTATATAATTATACGTCATAATATTTATGAAAAAAACTACATCCATCTCCACTTCTATCAAATGGGAAACTAAACCATCAATCATGTGTGTGGCAGACTACCACCTTGAAAACCGATGTAATTCGTTTTCCATAACCACATTTCAAGGATAAATATAATAATGGATTGAAAATATTTATAAGATAATTATGAAATAGTTGTACTACTATAATTATTATGTCCCATATACCTTCTTACTTACCATTTTGTGGAGGGATACAATAATGTCTTGTATATGACGGACTGCCACCTCGCGAAGCGATGTGACTTATATTTCAATTAATCTTTTCTTGGAAGGTAGTAAGGATATATTTAATGATAATATGTGATATTTATTACCTGAATATACTTATATAAATATAACATCACATCTAAATTCTTACCTTCCAATCCACTAGACATCAATAACTTTTCTCATGTGTACTTATAAACAACTACCTCCACACAATGATGTAAAATGATTTTCATTTTATTTTTACATGGATGGTAATAATAATTTATTTTATTAACATAAATTCTATATTTGAAATAATAATTATTCTGTAATGTTTAATTAATATTTACTTTTATTTCATTCCATCAATTGATAAAAAAATTGAAACAACGTTCATGCGTACGTATGGTCTACCGTTTCCAGGAACAGGGTAATGTATTTTTTATCTCCAAATTTTTTATATTAATATAATTTTATATATAATGAATATATATAATTTTTAAATCATATTTAACATTATGGATATTATGGAACCATGATCAAAGTAAAAGGATTGAAATTATCAAATCAAAATGTACACGAAAAACAAATCAATTATCACCTGAAGTAGTGATTTTAACAGTGAAATGTTAATAAATGAGTGATAAAAGAATATAAGTAAATTATATATGGTATGAAATAAATTATTATGGTTCTATAAGATATTTATAAAAATCTTATATTAATTTTATAGGATTTTCAAACATGCACTAAGGAAACCTGACCTAAGGTAACTGTTTCTCATTTCATTTTTATTTCTGTACGATATATTCCATAGTCACCACTTATTACTTTGTGTGGTGTATATACTAAATATTTTTATATGTTATATTTCAAATATATTTTTTATTTATGGAATTTAATGTTTCATTTTATGTTATTCCTTTCATGGGGCATATGATTCAAATATTACCAAAATGGTAATGGTGTATTTCACAATCTCACCATTATTTGGGATTGTTTATGATTATGTATCCATTGGGGGAATTATTTTATATTTATTAAACTAAATATATTTTCTTATACTTTGGTTATTTATGATATTTTTCCTCTAATTGTACCATTTTACCCTTTTCTAGTACATAAAATGATTGAGCAAATGGTTTTAATAAAATCTCTCTATTCGGTTGCAAAACATTTTTCTTCCAATAGCATGATGTCAAAAAATGTTTTCAAAAATATTTCTAAAAATATAAAAATGATTTATTAATGAAATTTTTACGCATTTTTTACTTTTTTAATTTTTTTGAAAGGATATTCATGTGTTTTTCCAAATATGGCATATTTTAATTTTACCAAAAATGTGAAAGGAATATTTGTTTTAACATATATGGAATACATGAAATTTTCTACAGACAAGGCTACTAATTGTTTTAAATAATTCTATATAAGGTTAAAAGGTTATTTTAAAATTAAAGGATTTTCAATTTTTTTAAAATTTTATTTTTAAACATATTTTCTAATTGGAAAGGTTATTTTCCTTAATAATTTTTTTAATGAAATTTTATGTTATTTCTATTCATCAAAAACATCAAAATTGTTATATTTATGATCCAGTAGGGATATGTTGTAATGATACAAACCTTATTATTTATCTGGATGGTTTATGATCAGTTTGAATGGGGATGTACCATTTTATTACCATTCACTATATTAATCTGGATGGTTTAGGATTAGGGTAAGTATTAAAATTTTTTATATTAGTTTTTAAATATGAATATTTATGTTGATTTTATTTCACCCCTTTTATATGAGGAATTAATTTGAATTATGAAGTGATTTGTGGGGCCTAGAATTATATACCCCTCAATTTATTGAAAATTATCATGAGAAAAATTAGTTGGAAAAATTAAATGGAGTTTTACCCATAGTTTTAAACTGCCTTTTGAAAGGTCTTGAAAAAATGCTTCAGATGTCTAGCATTATGAATTCCTTAATTATGAGATAATTTGTTGACGTGAATGTGATTATTAAATTAATTATAATATCCACGGATATGATTCGAGCATGTGATTATATGTATGTATTTATTTGATCCTCATTTACTCCTTCTATATTATAATCAAGTTATTTTTAAATGGAATTAGTTTTATTTATTTAACATTCAATATTGATTATGATTATTTATTCATGATATATTCTGCAATATGCTTACCCTTATTGAGTATATGAGATCACCCCTTTTTTATGTTTTATTTCCCCTAGACATCAGGAAGTGATTTTTTATTGATATACAGAGATATACTAAGTGGAAATATTGAGTACTCAAAGAAAATACTTTGTGTATTTGATGTTTTCAACTGTAATGTGAATTTCAAGAATGTGTCTAGTTTACTACGACTACTAAACTATTCAGTCATTCTAGATGTGATTCCTTTTATCTAATGAAAATATAATAAGGTAACCACAAACTTTATTATACTAGGGTAAGGGTCTTTACAATTGGCATCAGATGAAGTTTAGTATAATCCATGGGAACTAGATTTAGGAAAAAATAGATTATGGAATATAACCCTTTGACTTATGGTAAGGATAAGAATAAGTAAAGTATAACATGATAAAACTTTGTTTTGTTAGATATTATATGAAATAATTAGAAATAGATCCATATCGGGATAATTCTTGTGGACATGTTTCTGTAAAATATGTAACTATGGGTAATAATTATAAAAAATAGGTGTCTATATTGACTTGAACGTTACCTGGAAAATGATAAAAATACTTTCTATACACATGGTTTGGAACTCTAGGTGATATTATTAATATAATTCACATTTTATTTACAAACCATTATAAAGGATTTGATTTTTTTATTATTTGAAAACCTTTTCAAAGAAACCCTGTTTATGATTATGAGATTACATGTGAATAAACTTTTCAATTTATGTTAAGTATTTCACTAGTATTGGGATTATAAATTATGTTTCATAATGTTATAAACTAATCTAGTGTATTAAATTATTTATAAATGGTTCATAGAAGAAATAATGGAAACTCTAGAAAAGTATGTACCCCATGTAGGGATTTCTCTCATAGGAAAGATAATGAAGTTGGAGGTAGAGATACAGCTAGAGATGAAATATTTATAACCATATTAGGGAAGCTAAGTCAATTTATGAGTAATGAACATGACCTTATAGATAATATTTCTAATCCACCATGTTGTGTAACAATGTTAGAACTATTTATATGTCATAAACATCCATCATTCAATAAGACTACAAATCCATTTATAAAATATCAATGTATAAGTTCTTTATAGAATATATTTCTCTCTCAAGTATGTAATAAAAGGGATAAAGTTTTCAAGGAAGTTTATTATCTCTCAAAGTATTTATATCAATGGTGGTAATTAATTCAAAATACTTAGGATGAGGTGGAAATAGAAATCATGGAGTTGAATGATTTTAAGGTACTTTCATGGGAAAAATATTTTACTCATGAGAAATTGGTAGATATGGAGAGACAATTCACAATTATTAGACAAAAGGAAGATGAAAATGTTTCTAAGTATGGAGAAAACTTTAAAGGATATAAAGTAATTCTAAAGAGTATTTATGTAATACAAAGATAAATATTTATTATTTCTTTGATGAGATTAATCAAATTAATCTAAGGTCACTAGTATCCCAAACATTACTCTCATACAATGAAATAATATTATGTGGTATCAAGATAGATACAGAATTATCCAAGTATTATGTATTCAAAAGAAATAAATATAATAATTTTATTTTATAAAAAATATGGATAAAGTGAAGAGGGGAATGGAGGATTTCCCCATGTGATAATTATAGAAAGAAATATCCTGGTAGTTTGTTGAAGGGAATGTGGGTTTTCTACAAGTATACAAAGAATTTCCACCATGATAATGATTTAAAAGTTACTAAATAAGTTTTAAATGTTCAATGCTTCAAATCTAAGGAGAAGTGTAATTACACAAAAAATACCATGTTTTAAGGGAATATATCCTAGAATAATTTAAGGGATCAAGGTCAAGCTTAGGATATTACTACAAACAAAGTGTAATAAAGTAATTGTGTATTTATATTCATGAATTATGTTGAATAAGTTTATTATCAATGATGGTTCAGTTATAGGAATCATAAAATGTGTATAGATTATACTACAATACTTTTATTTAAGGATTAGAGAGAATATATTTAATACTACTAATGACCCGGAAAAATGATTCAGTGGAAAGTTGATCTTTTTATAAACTATATTATTGAGGGAATATAACTATTAATATGTTCTCTATATTGAGATAATAATGATAAATACATGTTTATGGGATATTATTGGTGACCATGAAATTGGTTACTGATTTTATGGTATATTTTATCTTTATTGGAGTTTATTGTACATTTTCATTAAGTTTTTATGGAAATATAGCTATTCACATATTTTTATGTGACATTAATAGATACTTTTTTTTGGGAAATATAATGTTATTTTGATTTTGTAAATTCAGGGACCATCCTTCTAATGTTTTGGACTTTAAATTTGGCCAGAAATATTTTGGTTGAGTCCTAAGGTTAACTATTTATGAAATAGATTAAGTTGAATTTTGGGAGTTACTATTGAGGCGTTAGATATTAATATATCATATTGGAAAACTTTTTCTAATCATTTTTGTTTTAGTAAAGAATAGATGAATGACTAGTTTATCTTATATGGATCTTATGATCCATTAAAAGTTAATTTTAGTGCTTCAACTATAAAAAGATCATATTGGATATTAATTTATTGGAGTAATAAATGTAGTGTAAAATGATCCAAGCAAAACAAAAGGATGAAATTGTAAGTATATTTTATGGTTATCTATATTATAATTGTAAAATAATGCCTCAAATTTAGGAAAAATATTTTAATAAAAAAATATTTTCATATTAATTTCAATTTTATTGATTTTTTTTTAACACATCATTGATTGTATGGTTTTTTGGTTATTTAATTTCTCATTACCATGTTCTATATCACTCTATATTAATCCTTTGGTTTTAGTATTCTATTGAACATCTTTGTTTTCATTTCACTCCAATGTTCTTCTACTTGGAAACCTCATAATGTGTTATTCTAGATGACCTTCTTACTTAACTTTATATTTTATAAAGATAATGTTTTATCAAAACTTTTTATGATTTGGGATTCAAAAAAATGCATTTTCAAATTTCAACCCCTGATTAAAGAGACTAAGATTAAATTTTGAGGACGTAATTTATTTAAGGGTATAGAATATAATACCCCGAGGTTTCAAAAGGGGAAAATCATGTTCAATAGAATATATGAAATGAAACACCAAGATTATAATAGAAATTAACACACATAGAATTTATAATATATTTATTTTTAAATAAATTTAAACTCTTTGATAGCTTGCGATTCATGAAACACCAAGTTTAAATGAAACACGATACTCTATTAAAATATTATTCATTAAACATGAATATTATAATCTCCCCATTATGTTGGAGGGTATGAATATTAATAACTAAATTATCAAAATTATATGTTTTATACATATATAAATGGTTATATATTTATTATAAAGAAAATAAAAAATCATTTGAAAGGAAAAGAAATGTGTTTATGAAAAACAGTATTTATCTAAAAAGAGGTTTAGTCACAGTTTGGGTACATAATTTAAAATTATTATTTAGGAACATAAAATAATTATTATAATATATATATTTAGTTTTTTGAAATTCTGATTCCAAAATTATCTTGATATTAATTTTTTATAATTTTTTGAAAATAATATTTTTTTGATGAATAGTGAAAATATAAATTTTTAATGAAAATTTACTTTTTATTTAAATTATTTTAAGAGTTAAATTATATTATAAATTGGTTTTAAAGTAAATTTATATCAATTATATTAAATTTTAACTATTTTAGTTCATTGGAATGAATTTGATATTGAATTTTGATATATATTTTTTTAAACTTTTGAATGTTTTTCTTTAGAAAAAATATTTTTTTCAATGTGTCAATGAGTTTATTTTTAAATTGAATTCTTCCAATTTTTTTGAATTAAATTTTGAAAATGGATTCCATATATATAATTATAATAAGTTATATAATCCATCTTAAATATTGACCCTGATGAATATGGAAAATAGTAAATATTAATTACCATAGTTAAGGTGAAAAGGGGTTTACTAGGGGTTAAACTAAGAAGATAAGTGTTAATAATGACATAAAATTTCTAAATAACCCATTTTATGTGTATATTTTCACCTTAAAACCACTAATGTTTGATACTGACTAATATTTAGGCTTTTGGAATGATAAAAACATGGGTATCACTTTATCCTTTCAAAAATTCAATGTGTGTCCTCTCCCCCAATTATAAAAGGCCACCGCACTCCTCTACTCTTCATGCTACAATAACCATTTGGTTTGGAAAAGACCTTCTAAAACATATTCCTTAATTAAATATAAAAATATTTGTGTTATTATTTTATTATAAATCTATCTTAAAAAGTCTTTAGGTATAAACATAAAGAGTCTCTCTGAAAAAGAGGTAAAACTTTTAAATACACGTATTTGTATTATTTAATCTTCCAACTCTTTCAAATAATATTAAAATATTATAATAAAATAAAACTAGTATATACTATATAATAATAAGTTGGTATGTTAATTTCATAACTCATATACATATCCACTTCCATCAAATGGTAAATGAAACCGTCGATCGTGTGTAGGATGAACTACCTCCTCGTGAACCGATGTAATTCGTTTTCCATCACCACCTTTCAAATATGAATATATTGATGTATATAACATATTTATATAATATTTATTAAACTATTATAATTTTATAATTATTATATTAAATTTTACTTCTTATATAACATTCCGTGGGGCGATACGATAACGTTGCTCGTGTGTACGATGGACTGCTGCCTCACGAAGGGATGTGATTCATTTTTCTCTTACGTTTTATGTAAAAGTAAATAAGGATAAAGGTAATGAATTTATTTGATATTTAGGAACTGAAAAATATTATATAAATATAATATCACATATAACTTCTTACCTTCCAATCCATTGGAAAACAATAACGTTTCTCGTGCGTACATGTGGACTACCTCCCCCACGTAGTGATGTGAAATGTTTTTCATTTCAATTTTACATGAACTATAATAATTATAGATTTTATTAATAATATATATATATATATTAAATAATAATGATTTTATAATGGTCAATTAATATTTATTTTTCTTTCATGCCACCCTTCAAGAAAAAATATAAACAACATTCATACATATGTACGACCTATCCTCTCTATGAACAGTGTAATCCATTTTCTATCTATAAATTTTATATTTTACAATGATTAAATATATAATGAATATAAATTATATTAATATCATGGTTAAAATTATGGATATTATGGAACCATGATCAATGTAAATTTACCTAAATTACTAAAGCAAAACATACATTAAAAATGAAACAATTATCACACAAAATAGTTATTTTAACAAAGAAATGTTAATAAAATAGTGATAAAATACTATAAGAAAATAAAATATGGTATGAAATAAATAATTATGGTTCTAAAATAGATTTAAGATAAACTTATATTTACAATATATGAGGTTCAACCATGTATCAAGAGAATCACACCAAAGGTAAGCAGTTCTCGTTTAACTTTTATTTTTGTGAGACATATTCCCGATTCAAAAATTCTTATTTTGTGTGGTTTATATACTAACCATTTAGACACGTTATAACATCAATATATTTATCTTCATGTAATTTGAATTTGAATCTTAATTTATTACTTTAATGAGGATTTTTATTCAAATATTTCCAAAATAGTAATGATGTATTTTACAATCTCATCATTATCCTTGTTTGTTTATATATAAGTATCTCTTGGAGGAATTAATTAAAATTTCTAAAAAATAATATATTTTCTTATCTTATGGTTATTCATGAACTTTTTCAAGTTATAGTACTGTTTTATCTCTCTTTGGTATTTAAAATTATTGAGAATTTTTTTTATGAATGTATGTCTCTTAGATCGCAAATCCTTTTTCTTTTAAAACCATGTTTTATAAAAATGTCTTCAAATATGTTTTTAAAATTATAAAAATTATTTATTGAATAAATTTTTAACCATTTTTTAATTTTTAAAAAATGAATTAAAAGGAATATTCATGTCATTTTCCAAACAAATCACTTTTTTATTTTTCTAAAAATGTGAAAGGAATATTTATTTTAATGTCTATAACATGTATATAATTTTCAGCTATGAAAACAAATCAATGTTTCAAAAATTCATTTATAAATTTCAAAGGTTATTTATAATGAAAATTATTTTCAAAATATTTTTTGAACTTTTAGTTTCAAAAATATTTTAAAAGAAAAAATTTAATTTTATTCAAGAAAATTTGATTGAAATTTTTATATTATTTATATTCATCTACGACATCAATACTTTATTGTACTTATGATCCAATAGGGATATATTTTAATGATACAATCCTTATTATTTATCTATAAGGTTCTTGATTAGTTTTAATGGGAATTTACTATTTTATTACTATTTAGCATATTAATCTGGATGGTTTATGATTATATTTATTAATTAGGGTAAGTATTAAAATTTAACATGTTAGTTTTTCAATATGAATATTTTTTTTGATTATGTTTCACCCATTTAATATAAGGAATGCATTGGAATTATTAAGTAAGGTGTGGGACCTAGAATTTTATAGACCTTTGATGCATCAATAGGTCCCATGATACAAATTGGTTGGCCAAATTAAATGGGTTTTTATCTATAGTTTGACTATATATTGTAAATGGTCTTGAGAGTATGTTTTATATGTCTGGTATTATGAATTCCCTCATTATGAGATTAGTTATGGATGTTCATGTGATTATTAAATTAGTGAGAATAACTATGGATATGTTTCAAGCATGTGATTATGTATATGGATTTATTTGATAATCATTTATTCCTGATATATTATGCTTAATTTATTGTTTAAATGGAATGTGTTTCAACAATTTACCTTTCAATATTTATTGAGATTTATCAATGGTATATTTTACTATATTCCTATCCTTAATGAGCATCTGAGATAACCAATTTCTTATGTTTTATTTCTATAGCATACTAGGAAGTGTTTTTTGATTGATATGTAGGGACATTCTAAGGTGAAATATGGATTTATCAAAGAAAACACTTTGTGTATTTCATGTTTACTATTATAAAGTGAATGTATCTAGTTTACCATGACTACTAAACTATTTGGTCCCTCAAGTTGTGATTCATTATATCTTATGACAATTTAATAAAGTAAACACATACTATAGGATACTAGGTTCAGGATTTTTACACATTATTTTTGAGAATTTAAAAAATGAAGCTCCATTTAATTATTTCAAAGGCCTTAGAGATGTTAATTTTGAGAGAAAAGCTTCCATCTTTGGCATTTTCTTCATTATTTTGACACATTCTGAGGGAGTGAACAAGAAATTTTTTATTATACTTATAGATAAAAAACCAAATTGGTTTGAGGTGATGAATCCCTTATAAATATATTCCAACCTTAAATAAATTATTTTTATAATGAAATTTGGAATTGTGCTTCCAATAAAAACTATCTTGAAGTCCTTGATGTCCACAACACTTTATTTTTCTGGTATTAGGGAAATGAATTTAGAGTTAGTTCTATAAGTCACAGGGTAATAATTGAATAATACCATCACAATATTTTAGACCTCATCATGAATAATGTACTAATTTAACATGAAGAATTTATTAGTAAATCCATCCAATCATGCCACAATGTCAATGGTCGGTTTATAATTTGAAAATGACTTTAGTATGTTGAACTTGGTAAAAGAGGTCATTATTAAATAATATAAATAATAATAATCATTAAATAATTATCATTTTTATGCATTAATTATAATTTTAAAACCAACCATGACATATTTTTATAAAAAATGAATCATGTTACAATCATTGAGATGATAAGCCTTACATACGCATGAGTAATGTTGTCATTTTTAAAATAGCATAAAGGAAAAAAGGTAAGTTTAATTTTATCATTTAAAATTAGTATTATATCATAAATATCATATTATATATTTAATTAAACTTAAACATACCATCCAAGTGATGTGGTGATGAAAAATGAATCACATCGCTTTATTGAGGTGATAATCTACCCTTATGCATGAATACTGTTATCATTTTTCAAAAGAAGGAAAGTTTAGAATATAGATGATATATTATCTTTACCAAATTATAATTATGTGATTAATATCATATATATACATTAAATCTATCCTTATAGAAAGTTGTGAAAGGTTCTGATAGAAAATGAATTACACTGGTTTGTGAGGCGGTATTCTTCCACACACTTGAACAATGGTTTCATTTCCCATTTGATAGGATATGAGATTTATATTGTTTATAACATTAAAATAATAAATTATATCTATATTTAATATAATCATTTTCTTATTTCATCCAACTTGAATAATATTTGAAGGAGGTAGAAGAAGAAATAATATGAAAATTTTCAGTTAAGAACCATACCTCTTCTTCAAACAACATCTTTAGGTTTATATTAAAAGACTTCCTAATTTTGTTTTATGATAAAACAAGGGCATATAAGACATGGTGAGCAATTTTGGGGAGGTATCTGGGTAGGAATTGAAAAAATGACTCTTGGTGTGTAGAGAGGGGAGTAGATGGGGATGTCCCATTATAAGTGGGGGAGAGGACACACTTGGTATTTTAAAAAATATTAAAAAATATTAATGTATTACTCAATAAAAATAGTTAAAAAAGTGAAAATTTTAAAATATAAGATGATATAGGGTTGATATATGTCCATAAAATTGGTTTTAGATAATTGTTTCTATCATTTTAACCCTTATATCTTTAGTTTATCCCCCTAGTGAATCCATTTTAACCTTAACTATTGTAATATATTTTTACTATTTTTACTATTCATTAAGACAAAAAATTATGTTACCCATATTACCCAATATTAATTATTATTTTTCAAAATAGTTAATCTATTTAAAAAATGAAATTAATATAATTTATAGAATTTAATTTACAATTAAACTTGCAAAATATGAAAAAACTGTTTTTGTTGAAAAATACCTTTCTAAGTATAATGTTTTTGTAACAGCCCAAGATTTTATAAAAAAATATTCTTTTTAATTAATGTCTTGTGTTTTACGCTACACCAAAAGGAGCTTGCACAACACGCATCCTTGACTTGCCTTGCATTACATGCAATCGCGACCTTCCTCGATAGCGTGTGTAATACGCAATACCGAGTTTCACTAAACAACGATATTCTATTAAAAATAGTCGTTATGAATAGTAATAACCACTTTTTGAAATTCTGTAAATCTTATTTTTCAAAATGAACTTCATTTTTGGATTCGGAGTATCGAATTTAGCCTAAGGTGAAATTTTGGTACATTTCGGATAACTTTCATATTCTGATGAATAGTGAAAATTACTAAATTATAATTAAAAAACAACTTTTTTAATCGAAATAATTAATAGTGATAAATTATTAATTGGAGTAATTTAAAAGTATATTTAGAATATATTTTTACAATTTAATACAATGTTGGTGATTGGATGTAATTGCACATTTAAACCAGACATAAACAAGTGTCAATCTTTTGATAGATATTGTTTCTTAAAAACACGCTATTTGTTTTAACAGTGGGATTTAATTATAAAATTAATTAATGCAACTTCTATGTTATGAATTTGGTAAAATAGACTTCATTTTTGAATTCGGAATATGAAATATAGCTTAGGATGACATTTTGGCATTTTTCTGAAAACCTTCATTTTTTGATGAATAGTGAAACTACTAAGTGGTAGTTAAAAAACTGAATTTTTCATAAAACTTAATTTTACCGCTTCTGTGAATGGAATTTCAAAAATCCGAGAGACACGGTTGATGTCAGTAAGTAAAATGTGGTTCAATGAGATGAAAATAATTTTTGGTGAATAGTAACTTTTTACTTTTATTTACCACGGTTAAAAGTAAATAGGGTAATTAAGGGTAAGAATGATATTAATATTACCCTAACACATGTCCTAATTCTATTTGACAAGTGTATCTCGACCAAAAACAACCTTAAGTGTAACATATTATCATTTAGGCCCACTTGGATTAGATTAGGACAATTATTATTATTTAATTCAAAGAAGAGTTAAAAGAGTTAAAATCAAAGTTTATTCACTAAAACATTTTTAATATGGGGTTATACATAAGATAAATTCGACTATAAATATTCATTAGCAAGATAAAAAGATTTCCAATATAATGATATTTTATTTATAATTTTTAGACTTTAAATAAATTAATTTATTTATGACACAACGATGATGCAGTAATTACCCTTTTAAGGAAATATTAACATAATTGATGTTATAAATACTCAAATGAATGTAATTTGAGACTTTTTATGAATTCCACTAATTTTATAGGTTACTATGATATATTATTGTTGATTTAATCAACTTGGTTCGAACATATAATTCTGTTATGACTTTCACAAAAATCATATATCAAATAGTGTCAAAATTGACACAAAATAGTTTTTAAATAAAATATTATATTATTAATTGTTATTTTATTCCTAAAAATCTACGGTTAGGCCAAATGACTTATATAAGGATATATATATTAATAATAAACAATTTGGGGTTCGTTTGGCATGTTATAGTAAGTGTATTAACCATATAGGGAAAGAAAACAAAAAGACACGGTAAAAGTTAAATTATTTAACTTAGAGTTAAATCTAATTGATAAGGTTAAAATAAGAACCTAAACTTGTCTAAATCCTATTGGTTGATAGGCTTTCTACCCATCCCCACTTTAGCTTCGAAATAATACCCTTTGGAACCATTATAAACCGATTTTTACTTTAATATAAAATAATATTTTGAGATATTCCTAAGGTGCCCCTCTCCTCCCTTATAAAAGGACACCTCCTCCCCCTCCTCCTCACACCAATTTGAGCACTCAAGCTCGGCCAACCCCTGCCAAAATCTCTTCTCCACTTCCCTAGAAACATCCTAGAGGTTATGGTCTTCCTCAAAGACCAATTTTAGTTCCCTAAGAGGAGGTCTCCAAAAGGCGCTTCAAAGAAGAGGTAATTACCGTTACCAATTCTTTCATCTTTATTTCTTCTTCCACTTCTTCTTATTTGGTTGTTTCATTATGAAGTAATAACATCAGTATCACTCATATACTGATATGTTATTATAAGTTTGAAACAACCCTATTTCACCTTCTATCCATCCTACGGAAAAAGGAAATCACCGCGCGTGCGTACGTACGGAATACCGTCTCCACGCCGTGGTGTAATCTATTTTCCGCCACCACCTTAATTGGATGGGTATAAAGGTGTAATGAGTAACTATATATGATTATTTTAAAGTGATATTGATACTGAAATAGTATAAATACACTTCAACACAATTCCACGACCATGGGAACGATATCATCGGTCGTGCGTACGTACGGACTACCGTCTCCACGACGCGATGAGATTCATTCTCCATGTTAACCATTTAAGAATGATTATAAAGTATATATAAGAAATAATAATGAAATATATGACATTATAAAGTTACTGGATTTATGTATATATATATATATATGTATGTCATCTCCTTACTTCCATTTCAAGACAATAAGGAAAGTAAAACAGCGTTCATGCATACGTACGGACTACCATCTCCATGAACGGTGTTTTTAATTTTATTTATCTATCTATTATAAATATATATATACTGAATATATATGATATATAAATCATATTTTATATTCTGGAAGTAATTAGATCATGATATAAGTAATAATGATGTCAAGAACAACAAGTCAAAACACCTACGATAAATGAAACGATTTTACCCAAAACGCTTCTTTAACATGGAATTTACAAAAGAACGGGTAATATAATGTCATAAGTGAACCATATATGATATCATAACAATGAATATGATTCTGGAATAAGTCAATAACATGATTTAAATCATTATACAGGAGGTTCGGACACTTACAAAGCAAATCGGACCTAAGGTAAGGGAAATATCACAATCTCATTTTTATCCGAGATTGTTTATACTTTGGTATTTACTGGGGTGTATTTTATCATCCACATCCATGTTTCATTAATATGTAATATTATTTCCATCCACCTACAATTGTTTAAATCCAATTTTACCCTTCGGTGAGTTTTTAGTAAAAGATATGAAAGGAATCTTTTGTCGTTTTTCATACGAGGTACTTTTTGACTTTTCCGACAAAAGTACGAAGAATGTTTTTTTTAACTTATACGGAACGAACGGATTTTTACGGTTTTATAAAGCCTTATTTTCATGAACCTTCCTCCAAAATATTTCATGACTATTTTCAATAAAATCTTTTTCTTTTAAAATTGCATGATGTTTTGTGAAAAGAAATTGATTTTGAAGAAAAAAGGATATTTTCCTCAAGAATTCAATTCAAGTGTTTTATCAAAATTATTTTTCATCTAAGATAATAAAGGGTTCTGTTTCTATCCATATTTTTACATTGATTTGACTATGTTGTGATGGAATTATGTTTATTAATTCCTTTATCTTATATGAATGGTTTTATGATGTCATGTTGTTTAAGAATCCCATTTTTATTACATGGGTTATGCAATGATGTATGATTTATGATTTTGTTGCACACATAAGAAAGGATTCATTATGAGATGGGTGGGACCTATATCTCCCTCCAATGCATTGGGTAAAGATTTTATATCTCATGAGATAGACATGGCTGAAATGGTAGGTTATACCGGTTCAGTGAAACAGGACTGAAACGAGGGTTACTCGATTCAGAAAGGGACTTTGTCCACTAAGATAGTCTTGGAAATTAGTCTTGACTAACAAGAAATGATTCTCTATGATTATGTGTGTATGCCAAAAAGTTTCATGTTTTATGTTATGATTATTGGGATTACTTTTTCACTGCCATGATTTATCCCATGATTATGAAATTATGCTCTCTTTTGCAGGTTATGATTTCCAAAATGTTATGTTCTTATGAATATGATGTGATTGATATTTATTTTGTTTACCCTTACTGAGCATTTGAGCTCACCCTTTTATGTTTTCTTTTCCCCAGGATATAAAGAAAGGTTTTAGGTTAAAAAAGAAGAAGATCTTTATGGGAGATTTTGAAGATCTTTCACCACGATTAGAAGATTATAGTCCGAGTTTCCAAAGACACTAAACTATTACGGTCCTTGTGTGTGTGTTTTTGTAATGTACTAAGTATTCCGAAAAAGTAATGTAATGTCAATGTACGTCATGATACGGGTCTCTACAGTTGGTATCAGAGGAAAGGTTTAGTTAACCTTTGGAAACTAGGATGCAAAAACGTTAGTGAGATCCCTAGAGATATTTCTAAGGTATGTCTAGGGATGTCTCTAAGGTTAAGTATACGTATAGGTTATAGTCCTAGAATTGCTCTAACGATCTTAGAATTTAACCTAAGATGTTAGATATTTAGGGTACTACCCCTTTATTATGTTGTTTTCCCTAGCATGATTTTTGCCTCTCACAGTATTCTTTTGGGGTTTTAGACGATGGCTGGAACCCGAAGGAACCGTGTTGATCAATGCAATGGACAATGCAATGATTGTCCCCCTGAGCAACCAAACGATATGGGAGCTGGAATGCAAAATCTTGTAGCCATTCTCACACAACTTTCTCAAGCTATGAATCATGCAGGACTTCCAAACGAGCAAAGGAAGGAGCAACATTCTATTGAATCCTTCATGAGGCAGCGTCCGCCTTCTTTCAGTGGGTCTACTGATCCATTAGTTGCTGAACAATGGATTAGTACTACTGAAAAGATATTTTCAGTTCTTCAATGTTCTGAACATGATAAAGTCATCTTAGCAGTATATCGTTTGGAAGGTGAAGCTGATCAATGGTGGAATCTTATCAAGAATACGAGGCAAAGAGATGAAATTGATTCCATGGAATGGGATGAGTTCAAGAACTTGTTTTTCAGTAAGTACTTCCCTCGTATTCTTCGAACGAAGATGGAGAAGGAGTTTCTTGAACTAAAGCAAAAGGATGATGAATCTGTTGGTATATACGAAGCGAATTTTACAAGACTTGCAAGGTATGCATCTGGCATTATCATCCAACCTGAAAGTAAAGTTGATCGATTTTTCAGTGGCTTAAAACCAAGTCTTCGAAGGGCATTAGCTATAAGAGACTTCAGTAGCTATGAAGAAATTGTGCGTTGTGCTATCAAGGTAGAAATGGAAGTTGGTGTTACATATCCATCTCATGGTTTTGACAAGAAACGAAAGATGGAGTTCAAGGAGAAATCTCAGAATAATGGTGAAAAGAAGATGAATGTTTCGTTATGCACAAAGTGTGGAAAGAAGCATGGTGGAGATTGTCTTAAAGGGACTAGAAAATGTTTTAAGTGTGGAAAAGAAGGTCATCAAGCAGCTGGGTGTCGAAGTAATGGAAAAAAGGATTCTAATGAAGTGAATAAAGCAAACACTGCAGAGAACGCACAACCAAAACTTCAATGCTTCAAGTGCAAGGAGATGGGACATTATGCCAATAAATGCCCTAATCCAAGGGTTAGTGATGATCGACATGAGGAACCGCTTAAGGCAAAGGACAAAGGGAAGTCACATGCGATCACTATTGGCAATGTTGAATATGACAACAATGTGGTGGAATGATTAAGTTTTTATGTAATGGGATTCCAAAATAATGTTGTATCATGGAATATTGGAATATTTATGTATTGGTCTAATGTGTTATTCAAAGTGATTGAGATATTATGCGCATAATGAAGGGAAAAAGAGAAAATGAAATGTTTAACAGTATTCATGAGCTCATGATTGATATAAGGACTAAGTGATATCATGGTTTGAGTATATAGAATTTTGAGGATTTTGGTATGTGGAAAGTGTTAACTTTTAACTGCATTCAAGTTTTCACTAAGGTTCAATGGGTATTCAAGAGAGTACAAGATTAAGGCCTTTGAATGTTTGGATTGTGACCAACAAAACATATCTTATGATATATGGGGATCAACGATGGTATTAAATCTCTGGTAATCGTTTTCACTATGTTATGAGAGTTGACTGCAGTATTATGGATAAGCCTAAAGATTGAAATGGATTATGTTGGACATAAGTAAGTATTGTTTAAGGATAGAAGTTTTTTTTTCGATATTATTGATGGGATGTTATAGTAATTTATTTTTAGAAAAAGGACAACCTGCAGGATGGGCGACAGCCCATCGCTTCGGACAAGGCTGTGGGAATCGAACCCACAACCGAAGTGCGACTGGCCTTTATCGCCTACCACTGGCCTACAAGAAGTCCCTGTTTAGTAGAAACTAGTTTTATTATATTAAGAAGTATGATATATGAAGTATAAGTCCATTTTAGGAACCATATATGCTTTATCCCATTTTAGGAACCATATATGCTTTATCTCACTATAGATCAACTTATGTATATAATTTTTGCTAACCTTTTGTTTGAGACAGATGGAATGAACCGTCATTCTATCACATGGTCTGCTAACACTTCACGAATAACAAATTCAACTTCATTTATTTAAGAGATGAAGTGGAAATTGTTCAAGGCATGAACAACAGTAAGATTGTACCAAAATAAAGAAAGTATTTATTCTAATTCAAATTTTCAACTTTAGGGAAATGATCTTGAAAACCAAAAATGTTGTCATAGTGATCTTATACCTGATGAATCGGATGGTACCTTAGATCGTCACAAATTTATGGATTTGGGATTATTGGCTTTTCCATAGCCATGTTCTCTACCACTCTCCATCAGAACATGATGGTTAGATTTCTCTTCCATATCCATATTTTCACCTATGTGGAAACCCAATGATTAGTTTATTTGGGTAACCGTTACGTTTCATACTTTTGTTTTTAAAGATTGGTTTTGATATTCCTTTTTACGATGTGGGTTTCTATTAAAGAAACTTTCAAATAGTAAACCATTTATAACCCCGACGAATTTCGAGGGCGAAATTCATTTTAAGGGGGGTAGAATGTAACAGCCCAAGATTTTATAAAAAAATATTCTTTTTAATTAATGTCTTGTGTTGTACGCTACAACAAAAGGAGCTTGCACAACACGCATCCTTGACTTGCCTTGCATTACACGCAATCACGACCTTCCTCGATAGCGTGTGTAATACGCAATACCGAGTTTCACTAAACAACGATATTATATTAAAAATAGTCGTTATGAATAGTAATAACCACTTTTTGAAATTCTTTAAATCTTATTTTTCAAAATGAACTTCATTTTTGGATTCGGAGTATCGAATTTAGCCTAAGGTGAAATTTTGGTACATTTCGGATAACTTTCATATTCTGATGAATAGTGAAAATTACTAAATTATAATTAAAAAACAACTTTTTTAATCGAAATAATTAATAGTGATAAATTATTAATTGGATTAGTTTTAAAGTATATTTAGAATATATTTTTACAATTTAATACAATGTTGGTCATTGGATGTAATTGCACATTTAAACCAGACATAAACAAGTGTCAATCTTTTGATAGATATTGTTTCTTAAAAACACGCTATTTGTTTTAACAGCGGGATTTAATTATAAAATTAATTAATGCAACTTCTATATTATGAATTTGGTAAAATAGACTTCATTTTTGAATTCGGAATATGAAATATAGCTTAGGATGAAATTTTGGCATTTTTCTGAAAACCTTCATTTTTTGATGAATAGTGAAACTACTAAGTGGTAGTTAAAAAACTGAATTTTTCATAAAACTTAATTTTACCACTTCTGTGAATGGAATTTCAAAAATCCGAGAGACACGGTTGATGTCAGTAAGTAAAATGTGGTTCAATGAGATGAAAATAATTTTTGGTTAATAGTAACTTTTTACTTTTATTTACCACAGTTAAAAGTAAATAGGGTAATTAAGGGTAAGAATGATATTAATATTACCCTAACACATGTCCTAATTCTATTTGACAAGTGTATCTCGACCAAAAACAACCTTAAGTGTAACATATTAGCATTTAGGCCCACTTGGATTAGATTAGGACAATTATTATTATTTAATTCAAAGAAGAGTTAAAAGAGTTAAAATCAAAGTTTGTTCACTAAAACATTTTTAATATGGGGTTATACATAAGATAAATTCGACTATAAATATTCATTATAAAGATAAAGAGATTTCCTATATAATGATATTTTATTTATAATTTTTAGACTTTAAATAAATTAATTTATTTATGACACAACGATGATGCATTAATTACCCTTTTAAGGAAATATTAACATAATTGATGTTATAAATACTCAAATGAATGTAATTTGAGACTTTTTATGAATTCCACTAATTTTATAGGTTACTATGATATATTAGTGTTGATTTAATCAACTTGTTTCGAACATATAATTCTGTTATGACTTTCACAAAAATCATATATCAAATAGTGTCAAAATTGACACAAAATAGTTTTTAAATAAAATAAAATATTATTAATGGTTATTTTATTCCTAAAAATCTAAGGTTCGGCAAAATGACTTAGATAAGGATATATATATTAATAATAAACAATTTGGGGTTCGTTTGGCATGTTATAGTAAGTGTATTAACCATATAGTGAAAGAAAACAGAAAGACACGGTAAAAGTTAAATTATTTAACATAGAGTTAAATCTAATTGATAAGGTTAAAATAAGAACCTAAACTTGTCTAAATCCTATTGGTTGATAGGATTTCGACCCATACCCACTTTAGCTTCGAAATAAGACCCTTTGGAACCATTATAAACCGATTTTTACTTTAATATAAAATAATATTTTGAGATATTCCTAAGGTGCCCCTCTCCTCCCTTATAAAAGGACACCTCCTCCCCCTCCTCCTCACACCAATTTGAGCACTCAAGCTCGGCCAACCCCTGCCAAAATATCTTCTCCACTTCCCTAGAAACATCCTAGAGGTTCTGGTCTTCCTCAAAGACCAATTTTAGTTCCCTAAGAGGAGGTCTCCAAAAGGCGCTTCAAAGAAGAGGTAATTACCGTTACCAATTCTTTCATCTTTATTTCTTCTTACACTTCTTCTTCTTAGGTTGTTTCATTATGAAGTAATAACATCAGTATCACTAATATACTGATATGTTATTATAAGTATGAAACAACCCTATTTCACCTTCTATCCATCCTACGGAAAAAGGAAATCACTGCGCGTGCGTACGTACGGAATACCGTCTCCACGCCGTGGTGTAATCTATTTTCCGCCACCACCTTAATTGGATGGGTATAAAGGTGTAATGAGTAACTATATATTATTATTGTAAAGTGATATTGATACTGAAATAGTATACATACACTTAAACACAATTCCATGACCATGGGAACGATATCATCGCTCGTGCGTACGTACGGACTACCGTCTCCATGACGCGATGAGATTCATTCTCCATGTTAACCATTTAAGAATGATTATAAAGTATATATAAGAAATAATAATGAAATATATGACATTATAAAGTTACTGGATTTATGTATATATATATATATATGTATGTCATCTATTTACTTCCATTTCAAGACAATAAGGAAAGTAAAACAGCGTTCATGCATACGTACGGACTACCATCTCCATGAACGGTGTTTTTCATTTTATTTATCTATCTATTATATATATATATATACTGAATATATATGATATATAAATCATATTTTATATTCTGTAAGTAAGTAGATCATGATATAAGTAATAATGATGTCAAGAACAACAAGTCAAAACACCTACGATAAATGAAACGATTTTACCCAAAACGCTTCTTTAACATGGAATTTACAAAAGAACGGGTAATATAATGTCATAAGTGAACCATATATGATATAATAACAATGAATATGATTATGGAATAAGTCAATAACATGATTTAAATCATTATACAGGAGGTTCGGACACTTACAAAGCAAATCAGACCTAAGGTAAGGGAAATATCACAATCTCATTTTTATCCGAGATTGTTTATACTTTGGTATTTACTGGGGTGTATTTTATCATCCACATCCATGTTTCTTTAATATGTAATATTATTTCCATCCACCTACAATTGTTTAAATCCAATTTTACCCTTCGGTGAGTTTTTAGTAAAAGATATGAAAGGAATCTTTTGTCATTTTTCATACGAGGTACTTTTTGACTTTTCCGACAAAAGTACGAAGAATGTTTTTTTAACTTATACGGAACGAACGGATTTTTACGGTTTTATAAAGCCTTATTTTCATGAACCTTCCTTCAAAATATTTCATGACTATTTTCAATAAAATCTTTTTCTTTTAAAATTGCATGATGTTTTGTGAAAAGAAATTGATTTTGAAGAAAAAAGGATATTTTCCTCAAGAATTCAATTCAAGTGTTTTATCAAAATTATTTTTCATCTAAGATAATAAAGGGTTCTCTTTATATCCATATTTTTACATTGATTTTACTATGTTGTGATGGAATTATGTTTATGAATTCCTTTATCTTATATGAATGGTTTTATGATGTCATGTTGTTTAAGAATCCCATTTTTATTACATGGGTTATGCAATGATGTATGATTTATGATTTTGTGGCACACATAAGAAAGGATTCATTATGAGATGGGTGGGACTTATATCTTTCTCCAATGCATTGGGTAAAGATTTTATATCTCATGAGATAGACATGGCTGAAATGGTAGGTTATACCGGTTCAGTGAAACAGGACTGAAACGAGGGTTACTCGATTCAGAAAGGGACTTTGTCCACTAAGATAGTCTTGGCAATTAGTCTTGACTAACAAGAAATGATTCTCTATGATTATGTGTGTATGCCACAAAGTTTCATGTTTTAAGTTATGATTATTGGGATTACTTTTTCGCTGCCATGATTTATCCCATGATTATGAAATTATGCTCTCTTTTGCAGGTTATTATTTCCAAAATGTTATGTTCTTATGAATATGATGTGATTGATATTTATTTTGTTTACCCTTACTGAGCATTTGAGCTCACCCTTTTATGTTTTCTTTTCCCCAGGATATAAAGAAAGGTTTTAGGTAAAAAAAAAGGAAGATCTTTATGGGAGATTTTGAAGATCTTTCACCACGATTAGAAGATTATAGTCCGAGTTTCCAAAGACACTAAACTATTACGGTCCTTGTGTGTGTGTTTCTTTAATGTACTAAGTATTCCGCAAAAGTAATGTAATGTCAATGTATGTCAAGATACGAGTCTCTACAGTTTTTTTCATAAAAAATTCACGTATTATATTATTTAAAATAAAATTTATTAGATTATTTGAAATCAAAACAAACTTATTAAATTATAATGTTAAATCAAAATAGAATTTGAATTTTTAAATACTTGAAAAGAAACAACAGTTCTCAATAAAAATAAATATTTTGATTGTTCATTGAAAAATAAAACAATTTATAAAATTATAAACAATTAAGCATAAAATAATTTTTAAATTACTATTTAAAAAATGATATAATTTTTATTAAATAAAATTTATAACATTTAAAAAAATTATTTTTTAAAAAAGTAATAAAAATTATATTTGAATCAAACATATTTTTGAAGAATAAAATTTATTTACTAAAAAATTAGAGTTTATTTACTAAGAATTTATCTATTTTCATAATTTTTTAGGGAATTAATATATATATTTCATAATTCATTTAATTTTATTCATACCATGTAATTTAATGACTATATTATAATGGTAATAAAATAATAGTAATTCATTGTTCATTTAAGTTTGGTGTTGTATGTCGTATACACTATAAATAATTACCTTATTTAAAAAATATATTGGTGTTAGATAGTAAATAGTGAAATAAAAATTAATTATATTATAATATATTAAATAAGATAATTTTTAATTTAGGTAAAAATTTATCTATTTACATGGTCTTGAGAAACACTTTTATGTGGAGAAGAATATATTCATTTTCAAGTAAACTTTTTTTACCTAAATCTCCCACCCCACCTAACTCTTACATGATTGAAAAACCACTCTTAACATACCTCAATATTACAATAATGGTCCCTTGATTATTACTTGTAAACACTCACCCCTTCACCAATTTGTATTCGGTACCAAATTCTGAATTCCTTAGAGTCCTTTATTTGTATATCTCATATATTTCTTATTTTTTAAAATATTCAAAGGGTTGTCTTTGTGGGGAGATTAGAAAAAAAATTATCTTTTTAAAGGGTTGTTTTTGACTTTTTTATCTTATAACGTTAGTGTGGTGAAACATAGTACTAATAAATTATATAGGGGAGAAAATAATAGAGAGGGGAAAAGGACAATTACATTATAGAGAGGGAATAAAGACCTAAGACATATGAGGGGGTGAGATTTCAAAGGAAGTTCATTTACATTAGAGTGGTAATAGAGTAGTCATATACACATGAAATTAAACATCTATATAATATGATTTAATTACACAAAATTTGTGGGAAGTTTATCTAGAGGTGGGTCTAATTGTTGGGTAAGACTATTACTGGGAATGAAACACTAGATATGATAGACATAACCTTTTAACTATAACTCCTAATTTAAATAACACATGTGTCACTATTATCAATATTGAATTTATGAGTGTGTGATTTTGGATTCATCATCTCTAAAAAAGAGTTTATGTTTCCAATACTGATAAATGATTAGAGCTTTTATCAGGGATATTGAAAGTGATTATAAAAGAATTATTTTTTAGTACTATTTATACTGATGATAAAATTCATCAATTGATAAAGTGTACTAATACATGAAAAGAAAACTTCAACAATGAAATAAAGAAAACATAAATAAATTACAGATAAATTTACTTTAAAAAAATAACAATTACAAATAATTTAACTTTATAAAAAAATCAATTCATTAAAATTACATTAATATTTATAATTTATTAAAAAAATTTATAATTTCTAACAACCTCAAAAACAATCTAACTCATATGATACAAAGTGACCCTATATTCCATTGAACTCAGGACCCCCTTTTGACATGGTATGATCACACTACCAGTTTTTGAACACACCAATCCCAGCTTGAAGAAAATAATCTTGTACCTATAATAAAAATTAATTCATATTTTAGTAATACAATAAATAAACAACTAACCCAAAAATATACTATAATAATTCATAAAATAAAAATAAATAAAAATGAAATCATGAATGATAAAACAAAAATTCATAAATTAAAAAGAATAAAATAATACATAACATATTACAAAGTAATATGAGACTCCAAGCACATTTTTTCTATTTTGATTATGTGACACACTTTTAGTCAAACTATTCACACCACATGTTGCATTAACTTATAATTAATTACTACATTTCATAAATCTACAATCATTTTTTTTCACAAGTATCATGATAATATAAAATTGATTTCAATTTTTTGACTATGCAAAGCATGTTTTATACTAAAATACTACATTTAAATTTAAAACAATGAGTTTTAGTTATACTAGTTATACCACATATCATATTGAAATGTGGTCAGTTTATACATATCACAAATTAATAACCTATAATTTTACTAATCTATCTTTACAATTAAATATTTTATTCTTATATTTGAGTGTTTAACACATGTTTTTAACAAAAGTTTAACTTTTAAAATAAAACACACACTTTCAGTCATACTGGCTGTGACAACCTAAGAAATTTTAACAATATGTTTATTTTATAGTTTATTAATACTCATTATTATGAAATTTTACATTTACATTTAACATGTGTATATGTTTATATCATGTCTAAAATTATGTTGTATAATCAATTATATACCTACTATACAATTGAAATTATTAAGTTTACTTTATCTTATAAGAAATATTTTTTATAGATATTAAATAAATTTCATTAACGTAATTTATTACTTTGATCTATTTGAAGAATTATTTAAATTTTATATATGTTATAAATGGATATTTTTCCTAAACCATACTAGATTCCTTGATACCCTAGTACTCAATCAGGCTCTGACATATCCATAAGGTCACTCCTGATACCCATAGGTTGGTGACTAAGACCCATTATCATACATGATAAAAGAGGGAATAAATTTGAAACAAAATTGTGGAAGATAAAATATTAAATGTCAGTATGATCAACACTGAATGAGGTGAAAGTACTAGAAAAAACATGTAAAATAGAACCAAATAGTAAGAAAACCTTCCCAAAGGAAATATCATGCCAAGATGACAACATAAAACCAGATAGAAAAGTTCTCAAAGATCCTTTGAAAAAAGTAGATAATAGCTCCATTGGTCACCATCATCACTCCATAATCTAAAGGATCAAGAACATCCACTACCTCAAAGTGGATATTTCCATTTCTCAGACTTAGTATAAGAATGTATACAAATTCACAAAGGCAAAGGTAGGGTGTGAGATATAAATACTATTATGGTTCCACCAAGTGTTCCATAATCAATACCAAAACAATAAACCTGTTATGATTTTAATTTATATCAAATAAGGCATGAAATATATTTTATATATTTTCAACAAAACATTTGTTTCAATCAAAATATGGAAGATATAACGAAACAGTCTAAAACAAACATTTTATTTAAAAAATTCGACATAAATCACTTGACATGATGAAAAATTTTCAAATAATCAACCAAATGTATAATAAAATCATGTAAAGTAGGAACCATTGAAAATATACCTATGATATGTTAGTTTCTTTGGTAATAGGACCCTCACACATCTCATTAATCAATACAACTATATATATGTGTAAATAATCAAATAAGCACCCTATTTGGGGAGCCACTAAGGGAAATCAAACAAAACCCCATAAGGTGAGCCACTATAAGAAATTAAGTTGATCTTGGTTTAGTTATTGTTGTAGTCATATGTCTAATACTAGGGGATCAATATCATAGATTTATTTTCCTAATTACCCACTAACTACCCTAGAATACATGTGCCTCCATCAATTAATCAACCAGTCAAATTGGAAATCAATCATTTTGAATCATTTTGAATCATTTTAAAATATTATTTCCCAATTTCAATTTTCATCATGCATTTCTCATTTCAAAACCAAATCACAGGTTTTCATTGTTTTATTCCATTTCAAATAATAATTAAATTTAATCCATTTTATAAATACCAACATAAAAATAATTCTTCAAAGAAAATTTTAAAAACAATCCATAATTATTAACAAATCCACCCCATACTTTCAATTTAATTAAAATTGGTTTTTTTCTCAATTCCTATGCCCATTTCATATCAATGGTCAAACCAACTCAAAATGTTTTTTAAATCATTTCAAAAATCATTCCAAATCAATAAATAAATATATGAATTCATTTGGATGGAAAAAACTTACGTAACCACCTACCTTTAAATCAAGGGATCACAATGCACAACCCTTACAATGAGGAATTCCAATAAATAACAAGGGAGTAAAAAATATTGGAACAAAACCTAGAATCAAGATCCAACAAAATAAAGTTTATATCCATTAATTAAATGAGGATATTTCAAACTCTATAGTAGAGAAAAAGAGATATTAGAAGAAACTATACAAGAGGATATACAATTACTTGAAGAGGATCAAATAAGATCAGCACTACTTCAATCCACCAAGAAAATGGATGCGGTAAAAAATCACCACTTGGGAACCACCAAGTATGAAAAAAACTTATCATGTTCGAGAAGGGGGATTAGGCATCTCAAATAGTGGGTTTGATATTTTTAAATTAATTTTATAAACTTTAAAAACATGTGCGCATAATTAGATGGAGGGGACATGGTTAAGGGAAACCATGCACTAGACATGTGATCCTACAATCTAAGGTTCATGGATTCCCCTGGGTGAGTGCACTATTTGGGAAACCATGCACCAGCCTTGAATTCCCCATTATATCAGGGTGCATATTTTTCATTGGTGGAGGGGGAGGGGGGAATAGTTCGGTCAAACTGTTCACCTACCATGCACATACAAAAAATAATTAAACCACCCAAATTTCACCTAAAACCTCCCAATAAAAATCCTAAACAAATAATGATAAATAAATGGTCAATGATTATGGGAAAATGAGTAACAAGATGTTATAACATCCCCACCATAAAAAATTTGTATCCCCAAAAAGCCAATCAAGAAGTGTCCATTGAAAAGAGATGAGGCCACTGCTCTCTCATTAGTGCCTCACACTCCAAATTCTAATAATAATCAGAACCATGCTTCTATAGCACATGAACCAAGGTTATTATTCTCCCATGAAATACCTTTGTCTCAAAATCTACCATCCAGACTGGATTTTTAATCACGAATAAATTAGGCTCAATATCAAGATCACTCAATCTCAAAACATGATATGGGCCAGAAATATACTTTTGAAGATGATATATATAATACACATTGTGTATCATAGTAAATTTTAGTGTAAGTTCTAAATGGAAGCCAATTTTACCACCCTCTCAGTAATTTCAGAAATACCCACAAAGTGAGGACCAAGCTTCCCTTGCCTCTTAAGATGTTAGTGAACTAAACAAGGAGAAACTCTCAAAAACACCTGGCCAATAACTAAAAACTCCAATGGTCACCTATTATGGTCAATATAAGATTCTTTCTAACTCTGTGATTCCAAAATTATCTGATTAATAAACTGAATCCTTTATATCATTTCCCAGAACAAACTCAGTCCAACCATGGATCTTTCACCAATCTTCAGCCAACACAACAGAGATTTACATGGACTTCCATACAACTCCTAAAAGGGGTCTATCCAAATTTAAGAATGGTAACTATTATTATAAGAAAATTCAACCATTCCCAAATGGTATCCCAAGTTCCCCCAATGCTGAGAAAATAACCCCATAATTTATCCTCAAGAATCTGTATAGATCTTTCTATCTAGTCATCAATATAAGGATAGTATATTGTACTCAAACGAAAATGATATCCCATATTCTCCTAAAGGAATATCAACAAATTATAGGTAGAATTGGGATCTATAGTGGAGACTATAGAATATGGAACTATATGAATATGAAAAAATCTCTTTCACATAGAGTTATTCTAACTTTTCAACTTTGGTTATATTCTAAATGTTTATAAAGTGAATTGATTTGGTCATAATATCAATCACAATCCATATCACATTATTTTCCTTACAGGTACATGAAAAAACAATAGTAATGTCCATAGAAATTTCATCCCACTTCCAAGTCAGCACTAAAATTGGACAAAGTAAACTTGATGGTCTCTAGTGCTCGACCTTGACCTATCAAGAAATATAACAATGTAAAAAAAATCAGAAATGTTTTATCTCATACCTAGCCACAAAAATCATTGTCTCATGTCATATAACATCTTCATTGTACATGGGTTCTGTTCCCACTGGGAATTATAAAAATACACCATGAAATATTTTCTCAAAGATAGAGGAATAATGAAACGGTTTTAGATTCATAGGATACCCTCAAAAGAGAATGACCACTTACCTATTGGATCCCCACCTTAAAGAGATTCCCTAATGAAAAAGAATTTATAATCAAGTTACTGCCCCTTAAAAATCATCTCAAGAATAGTGGAGGCCAGTTCGATACTTCCCCAAACAATCCCAACCCCTTATTCCCAAACTCCTAAATTAAATTTTGAAAAAGGAACCATCATGTTCCACTCTTCTGATGACTCTTTCATAGACTGATTTGGAATTTTCCTAATCAATGAATTAGAAATTACTTCCCCCTTCAATGAGGTGTATGCAATTTTGAATAAAAAGATTGGAGGCACTCTACCCAAATCCTTTTCTGAAGGTTCAAATATTTTTATGGAAGATATAACTCAGGATCTTATATTTCAAAAACATGGTAAACCTATCTAAAAGAAGATAATATCATCAAATATTAAGAACATGAATCATGACTATGAGTTCAAGTTCGTGGGTCAGATAATTCTTCTCACGTAGCCTAAGCTATTGGGAACCATATACTACCACATGATCTCCCTACATAAGAATGTATCCCAAACACATAAATATTTCATCCCAATAGACCACATAGTCCTAATAATCCACTATAATAGTCATCACTAGTGTATAAGGTAATATAAGTTTTATCTCAATAAAATAACACTGAAATAAATAATCTTAAGAGAAATACACCCCTTCCAAGTGATAATGTTTTCAGAGAATCCAAATTAAAAAATCCTTTACAAAATGATGATAATACCACACTAAAACCAATAAAACATAAATCTTGAAAAGATTCATTTGTTTCTCCCATGTCATAAAAACATTTACCTTCTCAAAATCAACTAAAATACCATGTTCTGAGACCCTTTGTCTTAAGAAATTTACTTCCTGAATCCAAAAATCACATTTTCATATCTTTGAATAGAGTATATAATTTATAAACATTACCAAAACTGCTCTCATATGAGGAACAACATCCACCTTAGACTGATATTAGACCAATATGTCATCTACAAAGACCAAGATGAATATATCAAGATACCCATGGAAGATTTTTTTCATCAATACTATAAAGACTATATGAGCATTGGTTAGACCAAATGGATTGAAAATATACTTATAATGTAAATAAATACTCATAAAGGTGGTTTTATAATTTTTATATTCTTTTATTCTAAACTGGTGATAACTAGATCGATGATCAATAAACGAGAATCACTTATCCCTTTCAACTAGTCAAAAAAATCATCAATCTGTGGTAACTGATACTTTTTCTTCACCCTAAATCAATTGAGTTTCTATTAATCAAGACATAGTTAAAGTGTTCCATCATATTTCATAGAAAAGATAACAGGCTCCCCCCAAGGTGGCACACTCAAGATAATTAATCCTTTACACAACAGGTCATCCAACTGATTCTTACACTATTTTAGTTCAGTTGGTTCCATATGGTTATATGGAATATACACTAGTTGTAAAAACCCAAGTCTTTATGAAATTTTTTCAAATAAATTAAATTTATTTGATTTCTTATGTAATACGCTACACCAAGTTAATCTTTCACAACATGCAACACAAATTTAATTACATACAACACTGAGTTTCTAAAAAACAACTATTTATTATTGTAATTATTTAAAAATTTAAAATATAAGATAGTTGTTATAATTTAAGGTATGAACATGATAAAATAAATTATAAAAAATGGTTTAGAAATGTTGTTTTTGATGATTTCTTCATGGTGCGCATCTGTATGTTGAGGACGTGCAACTTTTTCCCCGCATTCATGCTTTCCAAAGGTGTGAGACATCCGTTGCTTATTCAGGGATGATTTCTCATTAATCAAAATGAGATGATGGGATGTTGGTTCTTCCTTTTGTGTATTCCTCATTATAACTTGTTTCCAATTCATATTTTCCCTCATAGACTTACGACATTGTTCGTGAAACTCTTCCCAGTGCCATGTCTTTATGGACACCAGTTAATTACAATTCTGCTGTCAGGACATTCCAAGGGGTCCAGTCAGGGATGCAACTTTTAGTTAGGGGAGTAGTCACATTGGACATCTCTGGCATGTATGGATGTTGGAACACTGATGCGTCTTTGTTTCTTCCCCTTATGACGGGGCTTCTCTAGGGCACGAAAGCTTGAGGCATCCCACATTGAATGTAGGGAATTATATGCCATCGACATTTCTATAAGGTTTTCCTTAGCTTCCCATGTTTAACATAGGATATGCCACAAGTTTAATGCTAATAAGATAAGGATCAAGCTAATCAGAACACTGACAAGTGTGGATCAGATGGGTGCAACCCCAAGAGGGATCGCTGATGTTGGGGCTAACGCATGGTTAATTACCAGATTACTACTAGGAGTAGTGAGAAACTAGGTGACATGATCCCACCAGGATGTGATGTCCTAATTGAGAATTAGGATGGATATTGATTATTGAGTGTGGATAGAGAGTGAGATGTATCCCATGTGAGGGTGATGATGATGTTGGGATTGAGCCTCTAAGAGACTTCTTACATATCCCAATGGCAGGGAATAAATGAATGCATAGTTCGGTGGGGCGATGGGACACCTGAGGAGGTGGCCCATGAGAATGGAAGCATGGATGGGACCTGGAGGAAGTGGATCCTCTAGGCTGGGACATGACATTACCGAAAAAAATAGGCTCAAGGGAGTGACCAGGATAAGAAATGAGTGATGGGCTTGAACCTCAGGGATTCTTCCTATGTATCCTCGATGTGGGGAATGAAAGTCCACTTAGTTCAAGATGGGGCATGGAATCAGGGTGTGCGTAGAGGAAAAAACCCAAAGGCGTGTTGGGGATTACATGTGGTTAGCAGCCCGGGGTTGGTCTGATGCTAGAGGGGCAGACTAGAGATGTGGGTCCCTCCAGGGGGACACCAAAGTTTACCAGCCTTTGGGGTTGAACCTCCGGGAGGCTTACTACTTACCATGTCTATGTGATAGGGATAAATCCCACATAGTTCATCTTACAACACCTTACCGTCATGTGGGGCTGACAATGGCTTACCGCTGGTTGGAGTCCAACAACATACCAACGGTTGAGGAACACAACATCTTATCATAGATTGGGGATCACAATGACTTACTGTCAACTGGGATTTGACCCCAGGGAGGTTTCCTATATACCCTATCTCGGAGACAAGGATCAAAGCCTACGTAGTTTGAATGGGTATAGTTTAACATCATGTAGGATGAAAAAGGGGAGTACCATTTAATGTCAGGTAGGATGAAGGTGAACCGACATGAATGAGTCTGGACAAGTAAGTGTTGGGCTTGAACTATAAAGAGGATTATTATGTACCCTACCTTGGAAATGGTCAAATTCCATATATTTTGGGATGGAGAATACATTTTAACATCATACGGGATGAATGAACCGATGTGAAGGGGGTCAGGAAAAGTAAGTGTTGGGCTCGAACCTCAGGGAGGCTTCCTATGTACCCTACCATGGCAAGGATCAAAGTCCATGTTGTTCGGGAAGGAGAATACAGTTTAACGTTATGCTGGACGAGTGAACTAATGTGAAGGGGGTCGAGACAAGTGGGTATTGGGATTGAACCTCATGAAGGCTTCTTACATACCCTGCCTTGACAAGGATCAAAGTCTATATTGTTCGGGATGGTTTGGGGTACCGTTTAACAAAATGAATGATGAGTGAATAGATGTGAAGGGGTTGGGACAAGTAGGTGTTGGTCTTGATCCTCTGGGAGGCTTCCTACGTACCCATCCTAGGTGACAAGGATCAAAGTCCACGTAGTTTGGGATGGAGAATACAGTTTAAGGTCATGTGGGACAAGTGAATCGACCTGAAGGGGGTTGAGACAAGTAGGTGTTAGGATTGAACCTTAGGGAGGCTTTCTATATACCCTACCATGGCGAGGATCAATGTCCACATATTTCAGGATAGAGAGTATAGTTTAATGTCATCCAGGATGAGTGAACCGACGTGATGGGGGTTGGGACAAGTAGGTGTTGGGATTGAAACTTTGGAAGGCTTCCTACGTACCCTTCCTTAGCAAGGATTAAAGTGCACATTGTTTGAAATGTTTTGGGTCTGCTGTTTAATGTTATGAAATATGAGTTAACCAATGTGAAGGGCTTAGGACAAGTAGGTGTTGGGATTGAACCACAATGAGGCTCCATGCATACCCTACCTAGGGGACAAGGATCAATGTCCATGTTGTTCGGGATGGAGAATATATTTTAACGTCATACGGGATGAGTGAACCATTGTGAAGGGGGTCGGGACAAGTAGGTGTTTGGATTGAACCTCAGGGAGGCTTCCTATGTACCCTTCCCTGGAAAGGATGAAGGTGAACGTAGTTCGAGATGAATAATATAGTTTAACGTCATGCGCGATGAGTGTACCGATGTGAAGGGGGTCAGGACAAGTGTGTGTTGGACTTGAACCATAAGGACTTTCCTACGCACCTGGCCATGGAAAGTATCAAAGTCCTTGTAGTTTAGAAAGGTTTGGGTATTACACACTAAGGTGGCCTAGAGAGGATGTCTGGGTCAATGCCCACTCTAATCCCACGTGAGTCATGCTCAGTGTGAGAAACAATAGGCAAAAAAGGCCTAATGATCACGTCGCGAAATGTGCATCCATGGTAAGTGGATTGAGGCTTACATGTGATTAGCGGCCCAAAGACGAAGTAAGGGCTTATGCATGGTTAGGATCCCATGGAGATGGATATTGGGACCTACTCCAGGATGGAGGCCCAGTGGTGACAAATCCCAGAGGGAGAGGGATGGGGTAACGATGTCCCCTTTCCCCCCCATGCCTCTAGTATTTGGAACCGAAGAAGAAAGGAGGAGAAGGGGTGCTTCCTCCTACAAGAAAGGAGAGGGGTTACACCAAGATGGTTGGCCTTCCCCATAGAGAGGTGCCACTCCAGTAAAAAGGATCCCATTTCATGTGAGGAAGATTTCACTCCGGTGGATATGAGCGGGTGTAGAGAATGTCTGAGGTAGAGTGCCCCGCATGTGTCACCCGGGGTGAGGCCATAATTTAACATCATGTGTTAAGGATGAGGGTGCTTGGCAGTTTAACGTCCTATAGCTCAGACAAGGTGGGTTCACTCCACCCCCCTAGGACTTACATAACGATCACACTTTAACCCTTGGTGAAGGGGAGGCATCAACAATGCTGTAGTGAAGGGTGTTGTGGAGTGGTCCACTGAGGGGCCCACATTAGCGTGGCTATGCAAAGAAGTAATATCCATTAGAGTGCCAATGTGAAGAATCATAAGGCTAAGAAACGAAATGTGAATCACCCCCAAGGGACCTTGAAATCACTCCGTACAAACCTGGGGGGTCGGATGGGAGAAAGGAGCATGAGATAGGTGTGTTGCGCATAAGAGGTTCTTAGACATGGTTCCTTAGGGGGAGAACGACACATGGAGCACACAAGGAGTGAGGATTGGCAGCAATAGAGAAGGTTTGCGCACAATAGGTTCTCAAATAGGAATGAGTGCGCACAAAAAGCTGGGTTGTGCAGATAAAGGAGATGCACGCGCAATTGGAGGAGGTTTTGAGTGCAAGTGGCCGAGGTTTGCGCACATGTAAACGGACTTTTCGTACGACTGGACAAACTATAAAGGACCCAAGGAAGGGTCAAGACCTAGGGGTTTCACGCGAAGACGGACCTATGGGAGACCTTTCATAGAAAATTCAGTAACTAAAATTCAACTTTTGCACGTGGAAGAGTGTCTTGTGCGTCGGGGATATGGTTCAAATTCTTCAGCCACTGGAGATGAGGTGGGTTCCCTTCTATTTATAGGTGATCCAAGGCCTTGGGGGTGCATGGAATTCATCCTACGAGTAAAACCCGATACATCAGTTGGTCACGCGGAACATTCCACATTGTGCACAAAGAATCTCCTGGGTACGTGAATTTGTGCACCATTAGGGGCGGTTTTACATGCACATCTCTGATTTTCTACGTAGATTTTCATACTCTTCGAGACCAATTCACTCAGTATAAACATGCCATAAATTTTCCCAAAATGTCGGTCGAAGGCCTTCATCATATTTTAGCGTCTACAAATTCCCCCCCATGTAATTAGAACTACGAGGGGGTGAGGAGGTAGGATTTTGAGGGAAACACCGAGGCACCCAATCTCGATGGTTGTGGCGCACGAAAAATAGTGAATATGGTGAATAATCATTTTTGTGTGTGTGGAAAGATGAATTCGTGCTTATAAAAACCCTCAGGGGGGTATGGTCTGTATGGATTTCTTGCGCGATAATCTTTCGTGATCTTGTGCGCGTAAAATCTCACCAACCTTTGTGCGGAATCTTATTTGTGTTGTGTGGAATTCCCCGACATAGGTTGGAATTTTTCACACACTAACCATTTTCCACACCACTTTATTGGTTTTTTTTGCTACCTGCTAATTTTATGTGCAACCCACTGGTCTTTTTGCACGGGCTCCTGCTTTTTTCTAGACATTACCAAATAATAATGGCTTCGGATTAGGGTTGAAATGGGAGAGAAGCTGCGTATGCTTCTTGGAGAGCTGAGATGGTTGGGAACCCTGAATTATATAGTGCCAAGAAAGTTTTATCCGGCAACCAAACACTCTTCAACATGTTGAACCAATCCCAGAAGGATTATGTGATATAATACAACCTACCGATATGGGAGTTCGGTATTTTACAAGAGCTACTGATGATGGGATTTGAAGTCGATACACTGCAGTCATTGGTGACCCGCGAGGATGATCTTTCCCGATACAACATCACAAAAAATGGCCATCCTGCCAGAGCAACCGAGCACATGGCTATCTATGTCCTGAATCCAAGGACCAGAACCATCTCAGGAAGTGAGCCGGTTGCCAAGGATTCTTCGACCCATTATACAAGTACCTTCCAACAGAGCATCACCGATGAGACCAAGGGCTGGGTGTAGGACTGGGACTTGAGGTTTGGAAAAAATTTCACAAGTGAGTGGGCCTAGGATTATTGGGTTTTCCAATCATGCGATCAGTTTGGGGCATAACTATGGCACATCGGGTTGTTCGAGGTGGTGTGGACACTGTAGTTCCATTTTTACCTCTAGCAAGAACTCATACTGAAGCTATTTAGCCGGCGGTCCCCTAATACCAACACCTTCTATCTCCATCATGGGGATGTTGGTATCAGTATTTGGGACATTCACTACATTGAGGGAATACCTTTGTATGGGCATCAATATGAAGAGTTTCTTCCCATAGTTAATATCTGGAGGGACAACTCGTGGACTAACATTCTATCCTAGCATCTTTTAGAGCTGGCCAAGGAGTAACTGGTGGTCAAAAAAATTCTGAAATACATTTCCTATTCGAAGTGGTTCAGCCTATTTTTGAAGAAATACCAGAATATAAAGTTGTCATGGTGAGGAAAATGGTGTCTGATCATGGTCCAAAGAAGCAAGATCAGATCATATTGGAGGATCCAAGAGGCGGGGGAATATCAATCCTGGGGCTTCAGTTTGGATGAAAGATAATACCCAAACATTAGGTATTCCATATTTCTTACAAATTTCTTGAGCAGGTGTCTACTGATAGTAAGAGACACAAGGATGGGAGTCCACCCAGCAACATTTTCGAAGGCCAACATCATGGAAGCCAATAATAGCTTTAACCTGGGGTTCCCTGTGCTGGACCAACTAAATGCCATTCTAGGGCGTATTTCAAGAGGAGGTTCATCGAGGAGGATATTTGGACCTTTCCAAAACCTTCATGGTTGGATCGTGGCTCTCTGTGGCGGGTACACCTTCACAAATGCTATTTTCCCCCCATGAAATGGCATGTGACCTTCCTTTTTGAACATTATCGGGGTCATTCCGCTGATTCTCAACAAAGTGGGGATAAGGATAAATATTGTAAATAAAACCAATTTTACTTTTAGTCTATTCCCCACTCTGGTTGGCGAGATGATAGATGCCAAACAAGGCTCACTAGAGAAAAGAAAATACTTGCAGAGCACCAGAGGTGGGATTCTTGTGGCCCAGGTTCATGGAAATATTCTTTGCGAGCCCTATGTGCCATCAAGGTTTTCGAGACAGTTTGGATGCCACCAGAAGATTCCAAAGAAGGTATATATAGATATACAGATGGAGAAACATCCTTGAATTCTTTATAAAATTTGGTATATGTTCACAACTTATGTATCTAGTGAGGTAATTACATTCCCCCCCACTAGATTTGACACTGACCTCTCAATAAAATATGTCGAACATTGGGTGGAGGCATATCCCGAAGGGATCCGGTGGATGTGAGTATGACAACTCAAGGTTTCTTGTGTGGAACCTAGTCAGCGAGAGAGTAGACAAGATGCTATTGGGGAGTAGAGGTTGAGAACAAGTCGAGCGATTGGGTCAATACATGTCGGGACTTTAGCAGAGGGAAAGTCACATGGTGCAGTCATTCCCTCAATGTCCATTGGGAGAGGGGCTCATAAACAACATCTTAGAGCAGCTGGGGAGCTTTTTGGGGAGAAAATAAGGTATCTGCTTCAACCATATGAAGAATCTATATTCCCTACACTTTGGTAAACAAGGTTGACCCTGCAGTAGTCAATGAGCACTGAAGCCCTTTGGAAAAAGATGGTATGAGATGGGATCCTGATGCTAGAAGTTGGAATCATTCAGATTGACGATAGGGTGAACTTCCACTATTGGCACATATATTTGATGGCCATGGATGAATATGCATGCCAGCGGGGTTTATGTGAGGAACCACCACTCCTGGTGAAGGTGATGCCCATATAGAAGCATGATCCAGAAAGAATATCGTATGAAGGTGATGAGAGCGATGAGGAGATAGATGTAAGTGAGTCAAAAGAAGAAGAGTAATCTGAAGAGGAAGAAGAAATAGGGGGATCTAAATAGGATATTTGAGGTGGAGTGTCTCAGGGGACATACCACCAAGGTATTCCTTGGGAGAGTGGTGAAATTGATGGCTCTAACATGGAAATAGCTGAGGCACTCATGTTATGGCTCAATTTTTATCCTAGATTTTCTTCTTATCATCATTTGTAATCATCAATCAGATTTTTCATCTTGTTCGATCACATATTGGTGCTGGTCAGGACGCTCTATCTAAGGGGGGTGAGGATGCACTAGTAGAACAAGGCGGGGAACTGACACCCATTATCAAACTGATAACTACTGAAAGATCTCCCACAGTGACAGTTCCTTCAGCAACTGAAACCCATGAAACTAACGTGCTGAGCTTTTCTAATTTTCATTACTCAAATGCTCTTACATGTCATGAGAGAGAGTTTAGATGATCATGGAATTCATTGTTTTTTTAGTAATCATGAAATTGGAGGATGGGTAGGCCTTTGAATCTAGATCACCCATAGAGAATCTGATGGCAATTGGACCCACCAAATCAGAACCCTCTTCTCAAATCGTACAGGCCCCGACACCTGGTGAGAAAAGAGTTGTGGAAAATGATGATATCACTGCTGAGGCGGGGTATGAAGCTAGAAGGAGAAAAATTTCTGAATAATAGATGATATAGGAAGGTTTACCACATGTTGAAGAGCCTTACCCCTTGGGAGAAATGAAAGAGGGAGATCCTGCCACTAATCTCTTAGTTGCTTTCCCTAAATATCGGCCTACAAACCCTAAGGAGATGGATGATTCTGAACCTAAATCAGCTGAGGAAAGCCGTATGACGCGACATTTAGTGTGGAAGTGTATTGGGAACTTCATGAAACATCCAATAGATGAATAAGTTCCCCAAATAGGATCCCCGTGCACCTGGTTACACCTTCATTACACTGGAGGGGAGGAAGCTCATCACCTTCATGCAGTGATTCAGGATTAAATGGCTAAGAAGGTGCGGGAGTGTAGCCAACTTCTAGCCATAGACCAATACTGGGGCATATCTATGAGAACACCAATGTTCCTTAAGGATGAGTGAGAATTTCTACGCCTTGATGACCATTCAAATGAGAGATACATATTCGTTGTAGTCCAATCTAAGACTATTGAGCGGTTGAAGTCCCAGTTGGCCGAAGCCTAGGAGAAAGCAGTACAGGAAAACCGTCAAATGGTTGGGTTTCAGGATGAGCCATATCAAATGCATATCAGAGCTAACGAGCTCCATTTTGCAGCTAAGAATGAAGAGAAGGAGATCAAGGAGAGGTAAGCAGTCCTGAAGGCTACAAGGCAGAGGGTGGTAGCACTAGAGCAATCCATCAAAAGGGATGATCCACAAGGGCCATGTTTTGGACAAAACTATAAACATTTCTCCCTTTTTTTTCTTATCTCAAACTGCGTGCATAGAATTATCATCTACTTGCTTGTTTATTTTGATTATCACATCTCAATCATAACTTTGGAGTAACCAATATTGAATCTCTATGCTCGCATGGGTTGCGCCCGATGTGAGAAACAAGGGATGTTTTCATCGTTACTTCTTCTAATCATGAGAGTGCGAACCAATATTTGGGCATACAGGGTATAAATGACCAATCCTGCATTCCAGGAAGAAATAGGGAGGCCTATCTGAAGAATGAAGTTCTCAAAATAGTTGATTTTCTATTTTTCCGATGTGCTCTAGTGCATGAGTGAAGTAATTCCAGGGGCGTTAGAATCAATCCAAACATAGGGGAATGGGAAGTTTGAGTCATGATACCCAAAATTTGCATCACTATGGGGTCAAATGATAATGGAAGAAAACTACTAACCGTGTTCAAAACAAATTATCTCTATTGCGTTAGCTTGGAATGGGGATAAAAAACGAGGACCGATCGCTAACAATGTTTGAAACACAGGGCCCGACACAAAATGCCGTCCATTGGCCTTCCGGAAAGTTAGCCCAGGATAGTAGGCGAGCCATAGGCTGAGCATCCATACTATTAGGGGGTTCCTTAAGGCATCTAATAAGATGAGTATCCAAATAAAGGACACACAAAGCGTGTTGGGTGGAGTGATTAATTGTTCTAAAAGAGTCCAACACTCATGAAATTTTGCCACCACAGTGGAAAAAAATTAGGTGGGTGCCTCAATATGATCGAGGATCAAACTTACTTCCAAATAAGACCTTTATTATAAGGACTTGGAGAGCCTTGTAGTTTTATGTCATACAAATAAGGGCGATAAACACATAGTTTAAATGTCACATGGTGGGGATGGTGCACACAGTTTTAAGGTCATACTTCTTGGGCCAAGATCGGGGCTGAGGGGCCTGAAGGGTAAATGAACCTAGGGATGGGCCCGAGGAGAAATGACTCGATGTTTCTATGTATCCCATATGGATGATCATCTAGTGAAACATAGTTCTTAAGCACGGCGTGGCCCGAGACCAACACTAGTAGGGGGAATCCTCTCTGGTGAGGAAGATGATGCATCCCATAATTAACATGGGGCGTCCTAAACTTGTTCATGGTAGAATCGTAGTTTAGTGACATGCATCTATAATGTGTGGAATCATGTAGTTTAATGTCATATGATAGGATGGGTAGTGAATGGGTATATCCAAAAAGGGGAGTATGTGATGCAGTAGCTATAAACTCGACGTGAATGAGGATATAAGGAGTCCACACCACACTACGTATCATAGGAGGAAGTTATTTAGGTTAAGGGATGGAAAGAAAAGTTAGGTTGGGACCAACGCCAAGTTCCCATGAATTCCAATGTATCCCATTAGGATGATAATCAAGTCGCACGTAGTTATGGGATCATAGTTTAACATCATGCGTGACGAAAGGCCTGTATGGCATAAATGCACCAGCACACGCCCCACCAAAACTATTAATCCCACGTGAGTCATGATAGATGTGGGAAATGATGAGTAGCGGTGGTAATTCCCTGATGTAGGTAGGAATACGTTAGGAGTGATGGGCCACTAGGTGAGTGACGTTCTACTATCATTGACCCTCCTTAACACACCTACATGCACTGAGGAAATAGAACTGAGTGTGTTTGGATTCAACTTGAACATAAGTGGGGTGGAAATACGTGAATCATGATTCTTGAGATATGGATAAAATGATATAGGAGTGATGATAGAGGATAACTTATGATCACGTTCGAAACACAGTATCCGCTTTGCGTTAAATTGGAATGGGGAAAGACAAATGAAGATTGACCGTTGACCATGTTCGAGACACGAGACCTATCACAAATGTTGTCTGAGGTCTTCAGGGGTGTTGGACCAAGACAGTAGGTGATCCAATGTTGCATGATACCAGGCCATAAAAGGGGTTCCCTTATGACATGGAAGCGGATGGGTATCCAAATAAAGGGCTCATGAAGCTTGGACATGAAATAAGGGAATGTCCTTGTAAAAATTCCACACCTTGGGCTCTGTCACGATGCATTTGAGTATGAAAAAAAGACGTATCAGATAGAGGTACTTAAATCCCTTTCCAAGGATAAGGGTACTGGGGTCACATATTTCTAGATTAAGTTTGTAGAGTGGATCATTAATAGGGGACCTGATTTAATGAAATTATCACAGAGAGGTGAAGTACATGAACTCGATGTGTAGTTCCCATAGGGAGATCTTAGTTTAGGTTCATCAGACTCAGACCAGGATGAGAAGAAAAAAATATAAACATGGTGCAGTTGTCTCAAAACCTGACATGAATCAGAACCCAAGAGGTTCTCGCCACACCACATGCTTCCAAAGGAGTTTGGGCCAAGGGGCCGAAAAAGGGGGTAGTATTTAAGATTCCAGGGACTGGACCTATAGACAGAATGTATGGGTGTTCCTACCTATCCCATGAAGAAGGTAATCAAGCTACATGTAGTTATTGGAAGTGTCATACATTTTGGTGTCCTATGACAAGGATGTCTAGATCATAGTTTAAAGGTATTAAAGCTTGGACCATGATGAAAGGAGGGACGAAGACACATGGTGCAGTAATTTTAAAACCCAATGTGAATGAGGATGGAAGGAGACTATATCACACCATATTCTCCCTAAGGTGGTTTTAGGTAGAGGGACTGAAAATGAAAGTTGGGATAGGCCCCAGGAAAAGTGCCCGAGTGTTCCTATGTACCCCATGAAGATAGAAATCAATCCATATATAGTTCTAGAAGTGGCATGGTATGGTACCAATTCCAGGGACAATACTATCATGCGGGTCTGGACCACACACCAAAAGAAGCAGCATTTGATAAATCTTGTTTGTTCTTTAGGATGGATGTGAGGTTTTTTTGTGAATCAATAAACCTAAGAAGGAGAGTTTAGGAATTGTTACAGGAATCAAGTCATATGAAGGAATTGACAAATGGTATGGTGGATAACCACTACCAAACATGATTCCCCCTCGAATGAGGACATCACGATGCAGTGCCATTTTTCTTCATACAGACAGGGCAATAATGTCATAGTTTAGTGTCATATAATAGGACCAACCGATGCATTTAAATGTCATGAAATAAATATGAAATAGTTTAAAGTCATGGGGGAGCAGACAACGTAGTTTAAAGTCATATGGCTTGGACACATATAGAAGAAATGAGGTTTTCGGTGGGGATGTGCACGGCATGATAAAGCATACCCGACGTGAATGGGGACGAGGTCCACACCACACCATGTGAAATTATGTGGAAGAAACCTCCGGATGAGGGTCCAGAAAAGGTCATAGAATATGGGGATAAACCCAAAGATGAGAAATCCTGGTGTTCCTATATTCCCATGAGGATGGGAATCAAACCATACAGAGTTTTGAAGGTGCAGTTTAATGTCATGCAGGACAAGATCCAGGAGAGAATAGCTCCTAGAAGGGGAGTACATGGTACAACTATTGCAAACCCGATGTGAGTGAGGAAATAAGACCATACATTCCACACCATGAAATCCTGTGAATGTCAAGGAAAAATGTCCAAACATAAGAGAGAATTAGGGGAACCTGAGCTGGACCTAAAGATGAGATGCCCGGGCATTCCTACGTATCCCCAGAAGATGGGAATCAATCTATATGTAGTTCTAGGTATGTCGAGCAGTTTTACATCATGTGATAAGGATGCGAAGAGATACGAGTGTTAAGGTCTTAGAACTCAGACCATAGATAAGCATGACTCTCCTGAACAGACACAAAACTCGAACAAATCCCTAATCCCACGTGAGCTATGATTGATGTGGGAAACAAGGGCGGAGAATGTCTTTGCAACACATGGAATACATGAAAAAGAGAAATTGGTGTGGAGCCCCTAATGATGCCTCATTGTGGCTATGTTCTCCTAACTTGAAAACACACACTGAGGGATATCACCAAGAGTGTCAAAATTCCACTAGGAAATGATGGAGTGGAAATGGATGTGAATCATGAAACCAAAATTTAGGGACTGGAGGTGGTGTGACGATGGGTGATAACTATCGACTGTGTTCAAAACACAACATCCATATCATTTGACCTGAAATGGGAACAACAAATGAGTGTCGACCGCTGACCATATTCACAACGTGGGACCTGTATCAATTTGTGGCTCGAGGTCCTCGAGGACGTTGGCATGAAATGGTAGGAGATCCCTTAGTTCGAGAAACCATACTGTTTGGGGGTCCTTTCGGATGTGAAGGATGATGAAAGACCAAATAAAGGGAGACATGAAGCCTTAAAATGGGTGATAACATGTCTTGTAGAACCCGAAACTCTAGGTCCTAAACCAAAGTGCTCCTGGGCACATCAGTGAACTACCAAATAGGGTCTAGGGGCCCAACTCAAGAGAATCCGACTTGAAAAGATGAATTTAGGGTAGGGGAATGAAGATCTCTCATAAGAATGAGGTACGTAACATGGTTATTACAAACCCGACATGAGTGAGGACATAATCCCATACCACACCGCATGCCCTTCTCCTGGAAGAACTCAGTATAGGGGACCAGGAATGTATGGAGGTTTGACAGAGAAAATTTATGTGAATATTTTTGATCAAATATTGAGTATTTTTTAATGTTTTTCAATGGTAATCCCCATTTATTTACAAGTTTTATTAAAATAATGGGTAATTTGAATTTTATAATGAAAATGAGCATAATAGAGAAAAGAGCATAATTTTGGATTTTGGACAGATTTTGACCACAAGGGTATTTTTGTCATTTATCATAAAATACATGTCCGAACATTGTGATTAAAACTTTTTTAGAATACTTATTTTATTTTATCTAATTTTGTCTTTTAGACCGAGAGCATATTAAGCCATCTAAAGGGCCTAAAAATTCATTGAAGTTAGAAATAGTTTCAGGCGGACAATGTGGACCCCACCACCGTAATGGAACCCAAACTCAGCCTAAACACATCCAAATGATGTGTTTATACCTGTGATAGTACGAGGATAGATAGGTATGGCTCTAGAAAAAATTTTAGGGAGTTTTTAAGTCATTAAGATGGACATTGAACAACATACTTTTGGAGGAACCTTCCTGGAAGCTTCGTCCAGAAACATAAACCTCCAATGAAAAATTTATAACTCCTTAATCTGGGGTCTAAATGCTCTGGAATTTGAAGGGTGAATGGCCAAAAAAATTATTAACAACATTAAAGAAGGGGTCCACTTGTGAATCGTCCATTTAAGGGTCCAAGAATGCGTAAATTTTGGAGTACAGAATGCTGCCTATAAATTGAGGCCCTTGCCTCCTTCTCAAATCATCAGCTCGACACCCACTGCCAAGGAGGGATCCCACTGGGGCACATGACACTGTTGGTCCTATATTCCCCCCTCATTTCATTAATTTATTTATTTTTTGTTTTTTTATAGTAGTTTTATTTTCAATTGTAATTAAAATTTTAGTTTTATTAATCCATGCATTTGTGTTTCTCCATCCATTTTTCTTCATCTCTCTCTCTCTCTCTATCTCTCTCTTCTTCCACCCACTCCACCAAGTAATCTCATACTCTATGAAATGAGAGGCTAATCATGAGACTTGTCTTGGAGTGAGGTCATGGTGTTCTTGAATTTTCTTTAATGTTTATTTGAAGATTGTGGTAGATTTGAGTAGCATGCATTGGTGAGGCGAATGTCCCTGATTTGGTGATAGCCCCCAATGACATGCGACTCAAACTACTTCTATTCTGGAAAAGAATAGTGATTCAAAAATTATATTTCATGTTTGAATTATCAGTCTAAATCAAAAAAAATGTTGGAAAATAATGATTGAATCCCTAACAGAACCCTAAAACCAAGTCCTTTATTCCTAACTTCATTCTGTTTAGACTTACATCTAAGTATAAATTTAGAATTCTTACTTTTCATTTAATTGTTTCAAATAATTAAAAAACCAAAAAAAGAGATAGTTTTGTTTAATTAGAATAAAATAAGTGAACCAAACAGAAAGTCTCCTCAAGAGAGACGACCCTGGTCAGCCACTGTGCTGCACTAGAAAAAATATAATTGTTTTTGTCTATGCCCCGCAATAGGTGTGCGTTAACTGGCACCGTTTCCGGGGATCCAATCAGTTATTAATTTACCTTTTCTTTTTTCACATCTTAGATAGATTTCATTTATTTTAATAAAATTGAAAAAAAAACACAAAAAAATTATTTCCATGATGAATTTAAATGATTATTATTCTACATGGACTGAAAATTACTCACAGGTGAAACAACAACAAAAACAAAAAGAAGATTTTAGAAGGGATCAGGTGATAGAACTTAGAAAAATAATTTAACAATTGATGAGAAAATCTGAAAGGTAATTTGACTATGTTCGTGCATTAATGGAGCAACCCAACCCTGAGCAGGATCATGAACCTGATGAGGCAAAGGATAATGATTTTACTGCTGAGCCATAAGTAGGAGATCAATAATGATTGGATAAACTACTGATTAAATGTGAGGAATTACCCGATCTCCCAATGCAATACAAATATGAAGAGCCCGCAACACTAAAGGAATAAACCACCTAAGTGGTGGAATTTTATGTCAAGATGGAGGAGCCTGACTACCTACCTCCATCCTCAGAGAGTCTACTCCAAGAGGAACTTACCACAAAGGAAACGATTGATACTTAATCGACTCAGGGAGTTGAACCATTATTTGACTCTATCTCTTCTAATTTTATTGAATCTGAATTATACATCACTCCTTGTGAATTTGATTATATAGAAACATACAATATCTGTTATGCCTTGGAGGATGACGAAGAACCTAGATGTGCACCTGCTGCGGTACCTACAGAACTCCCTAAACACGTTGAATATTTTCTCATGGAACTCCATGAGGAGATGCCAATGGATTTTCCTAATGAAACCATGCCAAAAGATGCTTACTTTTATGGGGATGAATTTGATCTTAATACTTCATGTTTTAATTTCAGTCAAATAGAATTACACTCTGACTTTCCCATTGACTCTTCATTTGATGCAGCATGCCTTGAGAAACCACTGGACAGAGAAGAAGAGGATACAAAAGTAGCAACCAAGAAGGAGGATGATGGTCCATACTTCATCCTACCCCTACCATGCAAGATATACATCATTGTGAGGGGGGGATTTGGTGTACTCTATCCATGGATCATTACTCACCTAGAAGGATGAAGCATAAGTTGGGAAAATCCATATGTGGTGGTTCAAATCAACGAAGCTTCATCCTCCATCAGACTTTTGATAACAGCTGGTACTTCCCACTAGAGGCATTAAAACATCAGGTCCCAATTTGGGGATCATACCAAGATTTATCTTTAAATGATTTCTAGGAATTTAGATTTCAATTTCATTTCTTAGGAAGTATTCTCACATGCATCCCACTCCCTCTATCTTTTTTGATCTTAAATGACATGATCCTTATGCTTAATTGAGTTGTTTTCTTTTATAGGTTTATAATCGGAAGCCCCAGAGTGTGAAGGGGAAGGGATAAATTTCATGGAAAAGGGAGTTAAATTTTAGTGTTTTATCTTTTAAACTCTTCAAATTTTAGTCCACAATATATTTTGAGCTTTAAAGATAAAATTTCATGCCCACACTTGAATTAATTTTTTACTCGACTCATCTAAGAGACATGAGTTTCTTAGGAACCCAGTGATTCCATGTTTTAGATTTCAATGTTTATATGATTAAATGATTGAAATTCAGAATTTAATTTTTAAATATGAAGCATAGATATTGAAATGATGGCTCATGATTTGAAGTAATTAATTAATTCATGTAAACAAAATTTCCCTACCATCTTTCATGATTTGAATTTCTAAAATTTCTGTGAATTGATTTATTATTATTAGTCATGCCATGAGTGACTTTACAATGTTATATTTCTCATTCCCGAGAGGAATTCTAGACCAAGTACTTCCTATTTATTCTTGAGCATATTTCTTGATTGATCTTGGGACATGTAACTGACCAAAACGTGTATTGAAACATTTCAAAGTTGTGACTATGCAAAAACACATTTAAAATGATTGATGCATCCTTTAAAAAGCCACTTATCCTTAAAATACAACCTTTACATCAATCCTTCTTTTATCCCATAGAGACCATGAATGACCTTTATAGGGATGAGCCATGTTTCAAGACATTTTTATCCATTCCTACCCTACTCTTGGTATTTGCATGATATTTTAAAGTAGAAGTGTGGGGTAAAGGGAATCATGGTGGATGGGATGATACAAATTGTAAAGAAGAAGTGTGGGGGTGTTATTTTGGGAATTATAAAAGGTTGTAAAATCATTCATTATATTCTATTGTTTTCCCCTATTTAATTAAAAAAATGACAAAAATGAAAAAAAGATCCAAAAAAATAGAAAAATGGGTTTTGATTTGGGAGAACCAAAAATCACCATTTTCCAGACCGACGATCTTATGATTGTATGTGGTTAGGGGATGGATGTTAGGTTTTATCTAATCATAACTTTCGAAAAATGAAAAAAGGTACAAAGTAACAAAGAATATTCAAGAGGGTGCACAAATCATTCATTATGCATAATCTGATCATGGCCTTACTTTGAGTCTTTGGAAGTGGGTGTTACTACTTTGAAGAGGATAATTTCATTACACTTTTACATTTTATATCAGGCATTGTACTTAATAGATTAGCCTCCTCCTTGAGCCATAATTTTTAAAGCATCAAATCCTACCAACCTTAAAGCCTTAGAGTCATTTGAACCTTTATTTCAATTACTGACGATTTTATGTGTCTTTTTCCTTTACAAAGTTGAGAAAGTAGTTCATTTACAAGCCTATGAATAAGGAGTATGTTCTCATGATATGAGCATAACTCTACTTGAATTGTATCATGAGTGATGAGAGAAAATAATCAAAAGTGAGGTAAATCATGACATGGCATGTTTAATAATGTTGAATCAAGGAGCTTGAATGAATGAAAGGATGAGTTCCATCAATTTTCAAAGGGGGTAAAGTAAAATATGTGAATTATTTGTTTCTTTAAAATATGGGAATTTAAATTGATATTTTATGAATATTTTTGACAGTTTTATTTCACATTGATTTTTTTTTTGATTTTATTGCATTGAAATTTGAATATTGGTAACATTGGTGTCCTTTGATTTCCATGTTGAGATTTTATTCTTGATGAAAAGCATGGTTTATGTGTGGGGGTATTTGACAGAGAAAATTTACGTGAATATTTTTGATCAAATAATGAGTATTTTTTACTACTTTTCAATGATAAACCCCATGTATTTACATGTTTTATTAAAATAATGCGTAATTTGAATTTTATAATGAAAATGAGCATAATTCTGGATTTTGGACAGATTTTTACCACAAGGGTATTTGTGTCATTTATCATAAAATATATGTCCAAAAATTGTGATTGATTTTTTTTAAAATATTTATTGTATTTTCTCCAATTTTGTCTTCTGGACTAGTAGCCAATTCGACCATCTAAAGGGCCTAAAAATTCATTGATGTTTGAAATATTTTCGGGCGGACAACGTGGACCCGACCACTGTAACAGAACCAAAACTCAGCCTAAACACATCCAAATGATGTGTTTCTACCTGGGATATAATGAATATAGATAGGTCCGGATGTAAAACAAATTTGGGGGATTTTTGAAGTTATTAAGATGGAATTTGAATGACATGCTTTTGGTGGAACCTTCCTGGAAGCTTCGTCCAGAAACATAAACCTCCAATGAAAAATTCATAACTCCTTCATCCGGGGTCTAAATGAGCTGAAATTTGGAGGGTGAATGTCCAAAAAATTTATTCACAACATTAAAGAAGGGTTCCATGTGTGAATCAGTCGTTTAAGGGTCCAAAAATGCGCAAACGTTCGGAGTACAGAATGAAGCCTATAAAAGGAGGCCCTCACCACCTTTTGAAACCATCAGCTTGACACTGACAACCAAGGAGGGATCCCACTGGGGAACAAGACACTGATGATCCTATATTCCCCCATCATTTATTTTTTTTATTTTAATTTTAATTTTATCTTAGTTTTATTTTCAATTTTAATTCAAATTTTAGTTTTATTAATCCATGAATTTGTGTTTATCCTTCCATTTTTCTTCATCTCTCTCTCTCTCTATATCTATCTATTTTTTCTCCCACCCACTCCACCAAGTAATCTCATACTCTCTGAAATGAGAAGCTAATCACGAGACTTGGCTCGGGGTGAGGTCAAGGTGTTCTTGAAATTTCTATAATGTTTATTTTAATTTTGTGGTCGATTTGGGTAGCATGCATTGGTGAGGTGAATGTCCCTGATTGGGTGAAGGCCCCCAATGACATGCAAATCAAACTACTTCTATTATGTAAAAGAATAGTTATTCAAACATGATATTCCATGTTTTAATTATCAAACTAAATCAAATACATGTAGGAAAATAATGATTGAATCCCTAACTAATCCCCAAAACCACGTCCTTTCTTCCTGACTTCATTCTGTTTAGACTTGCATCTAAGTATAAATGAAGAATTATTACTTTGAATTTAATTATTTTAAATAATTAAAAAACCACAAAAAGAGATAGTTTAGGTGAATTTGAATAAAATAAGTGAACCAAACAGAAAGGCTCCTCAAGGGAGACAACCTTGGTCAGCCACTGTGCTGCACTAGAAAAAAATATAATTGTTTTTGTCCATGCCCCGTGCTAGGCGTGCATCAAGGTTTCTAATAAATGAGGCTGGACCAAAAGGCTAAATTTTCAGGTTGTCCTATGTATCCCATAAAGATTGGAATCAAGCCACATGTAGTTCTGGAGGATGTTATGCAGTTTTACATCATGTGACAAGGACACAGAAAGGGGAAAGGTATCTGAGTGAGGGATGTGTATGACCCAACAATTAACCCAGCGTGAATGATAACATAAGATCATACAACATCGTACAATACCAAATGAGAAATTAGGTTAGGGGTCCCAAAAGGATGAGGGGTTTAATACGGGAATTCCCAACCAGTTTGTAGTTTATTGTCTTTTGCAGAGGAAAAAAGAGGTAGAGATCTCCAGGGAGAAAGATACATGGTGCGGTTATGATGAACTTGACGTGAATAAGAGAAAAAGCCTCCACTACACCATGTGTTTCAACCCAAGGGGAGATCATGAATTTTGGGATGGGCCTACAGACGAAACATCCAGGTTTTCCTAAGTATCCCATGATGATGGGAATCAATTCATACATAGTTCTAATAGGGTCATGCAGTTTGACGTTGTGCGGCGAGGACATGGGAGGATATAATAATGAGGAGGGGAACATGGTTCGATTATCGTAATCCCAACATGAGTGGGTCCAAATAAGCCTACACTACACCATGTGGGATCCTCCAAGGAAACTAAACTTAGGAGGCGATAGTAAAAAAGAAGAGCCTAGGACTAGAATCAAGACAAGGTCATCCATGCAGTCCTACATATCTCATGAGGATGAGAATCAATCCATACGTAGTTCTTGAAGGTGTAGTTTAACATACTATGGGACAAAGGATACAAAGATATCTTAGTTTATGGTTATTGAGCTCGGACCATAATGGTATCTCTACAGCTCATTGTTTAACGTCATGAAGAATGAGTGTTTCCTCTGGAAATGGGGATGACCTCATTGATTTAAGGTTCAAACATTACAAGTGGTTTCTAATGGGTTTGGTCATAGAACCAGAAAAATCCAATGATTCTATATCCATTTGGAACTAATTTCCAAAGGTAGGTGCTCATTAGTTGTGAACTAATAAGGCGTAAGAATTTGTATTGGTCGAGAGGATGGGAGGTCGGACTCATCACACATTTTTGAGGGGAATTATTGTCTACTCCGGGACTCTCTTTATAGATTTAAGTTATGTTCGTGAATCCTTATTAAATTACCATGTTTGAAAATGAGGTTTCTTTTTGTTCTGAGAATCAATGATTAGTATGTAGGAAATTTAGAGAATCTTTTATATTTATTTGAGTTTTTTCATCAATAGAGAATCATCTGTATTTGTTTATATATTCTTAGTCAATGGTATCCTTTGACACATTATATAGAAATTTCTCGGTCATTATGATAACCATACTGGTTTTAAAGCCACTTAGTGGGGAACTTGAAGTTTATTGCCATTCAGAAGGACACAAATTATTTCAGAGTTGAGATCGTACCCGTAGATGGGATACCTATGCATCCTTTGTTTTAGAAAAGGAATCAGAACCCATGTAGTTGGAGTAAAGAAGTATGAGGTTTATGCATGATTGATAGCTCAAAGAAAGATGTCATAATTACTTTTACACTCTAAGCTCACGTGATTAATGCTCAATGTGAGAAGCATGAGGTATTGGTAAAACCAGAAAATTTTTCCACAAAAGATACAATCATAAGAAATGATGTGGGGCTTATGTATGTATGAATACCCATATAGATGAAGATTAGGATTTACATCAGGGAAGAAACCCGGGAAGAAGGTCCATAAAGGTATATGTGCTCTATGGAGATTTGGATACTTAACTTAGGAATTAATCCTGATAAAGATGCCCAAATTAGAGGGGTCTTATGATTTGGTTTTTATTCACGAGAAGGAAGTCCAAAATCAAAAGAAATTAAGACTCTTTAAGAGAAATTATGACTGGGGCTTATTCCTAAGAAGGAATCCCAGGTTAAGAGAAATTATGACTGAGGCTTATTCCTTAAAAGGAGGCCTAGTGAATAGGGAACTTGGGGCTTACTCCTAAGGAGGATTCCAAGATTTGGGGAATTATAACTTGGGCTTACTCCTAAGGAGGATTCAAATTTTTGGGAATTTTTGAGACTAGGGATTACTCCTAAAAAGGAGGCCCAGGTTAAAGATCCTCTCATATTTAAAGGATGAAGTTGAATGAATGAAATCTGTCACCTTAGTGATATGAAGACATGTAAATCACTAGGTTTTGAGAGATGTTCTATATCATTCTTTTCAGATAAGGAATACAATCAAGGAAACATGCCATAAATGTCTTTGAAGAGTGTCTTGAAGACTAAATCTTGAAGAGGAAAGGTGGATTTGAAGAAAACAAGTGAATAGGTAGGAGGGGCACCCAATAAGAGAGAGGCGCGCAAGTCCTGCATGGGCGCGCAATTACTGGTCACGCAGGTATACCTGCACGGCACATGGATACTTGCATGATAGTTAACCCATGGGGAAATACTTGGGTGAGACATGGCTCAAGCCCTTTGTATTATTCCTAGGGGCTTCCAGAAGAGTGGCACACATGTTTTGTTGACGGGATAAGGCAGCACACAAGTGTCTTCATTTCCCTTCAGGGTTAGACACCTAGGTGTGTTGGTGTTGATGAATGTCAACAGTTAGGCCTTGTTCCCCTTATTTAGATCTTCCATTCTAGGTAAGAAATTACCTTAGAAGTGTTTGGAAGACTTACAGAAGAGACTAGGGTGCCGGGAGCTCGAATATGAGTTTTGTAATTTTTCCACCTTTGAAATGGGGGGGCCCACCGGGGGTATTTATAGGCTGCTGAAGACCCTGAGCGAGAATCAAAGAGGGCACACAGGACACCTGTGCGGCCACTATGTGGCGCGCAAGTATACTTGTGCGACCATGAGGAAACTTGTGCGACCCAAGTGGGAAGAAATCCTTTTTCACGCCTTTGTCAATTTTTGATGTTTCTTCAAAGGATGAATCACTTTGGGCTAAGGTACTCCCCTTTTTTAGTAGTTTAGACTTTGTGATGGAAAGGAGCGTCAACAAAAGTCCCCCCTCAGAGTTGGATTCGAAAGAAAATGAGGATGTGGCTCTGAGGTAAAGAAGAAAACCAAGGAACATTCGGCGCGTAAGTGTTGAGAGTGCAAATGGAGGCATGCAAGGGTGAGCCGTGCAGGCTTCGGCGTGCACAAGTGTGGGATTTATTATATATATACGGTCATTCCTTGCACAAATCACTGAATCTGAACGCTTCAGAGCTCTATTCACGCAAGTTTCTTTCACCGTGTAGGTTACTCAGTTATCCGCTGCTTCCTTTTGTGTCGTGCTACTGTAGAGGTATTTGGACTTGCGCGGTGATACCTGCACGCCAAAACTTGCACGACACACTTATACTTGTGCGCCAATTTGGGACTTGCGTGCCTTAATCCCTTAGCAATATTTTCACTTTTCTTCCCAAATTTTATGAAAAATCAACTAACTTAAGAGTTAATTATTCAACATTTGTGTAGATTAAATGGCTCTTAGAATAATCGGAACTGCTGATGAATTGGCTAGAAAACGAATTGATTACCTGATGAATGTTGTTGGCCATGATTATTATACTATCTGCGACATCACTCTCTTAGATTTGGATAAGTACTTGAAGAAATATCATCTTAATTTCCCACAGAGCATCTACCTGCCTCTATATGGCTATGGTCATCTGCAAGGAGTCAATGTTCCAGATGCAAAGAATTATCTGCCCAAGATGCAGCTGCACTGCTACTCCTCTATTTCGGTTATGCTGTGCATTATGTGAAACAACAATGGTGTGAACTTTCAAATTTTTCTTCGATGCCATTTCCTTAAAAATATGAAAATGCCAAACCCATGGACTGAAATGTTTTCCACTTCCGGTTGGTGGAGAGAAGACTATCATGGTATTAGAACCATATCTAAAAAAAGTACTCTCTCCAAATAGCTCTTTACTTCCAATGCTCCATTTCAAATCCATGTATACATCTTCCAAGTCTCTTGGACAGAAATAGAGTCACTGTTTGATCAGTATAAAATTTTCTCAAACCACACTCAAGAACATCCTTTTAAAATTGTTCCAAGAAGAGCTAGTATCACTGCATCTCTTATCGTATCGAGTTGAATGAATGAATTCCAGGAGGCTGCTGATGAAGCTCGGGATACCGTAAATCAAATGAAGAGTTATGTTGAAATTATTTTGTAATTCCTGAAAAAGAGAAGATACTCCAGTCTGTGGATGTACTTCTAACTCTTGTGCATCAATGAATAACACTTTCACCTTCAATCATTTTTTCATGAATTCTTTTGCTACCTTCTTTAAATTTTTACCTAATCCAATGGTCCAAGTAAGCATAGTTTTATTTTAGCTAGGATTATTATAAATAACCCTAAAAAGTTTAAATCTTTAATTTCTCAATATTACATAAATCATATGAAATGTATGTTTAGTGATCTAGGAATTGAATTTTGTTAAAATTTCCCTTGTCTTTTGTGGGAAGTTTAATGTCATGCACGTCAGACATAAAAAAGACAATGTTTAAGGTCGAAATAGCCTTGACTGAATAGACTAAAATTGACTCAATTCCTTGACAATTTATCTGAAAACAAATTACCAGACTCAAGTATGAGGGAAAATATGTAAACTATGACTTAAGAAATTTTGAATCTGAGGGATGAAATTAAAAATGGCTAAAAGGTATTAGAAGAAGTAGTTTCCAATAATGAAGTTACCATTATTTAACAAACTTGGTAGGGGGTTGAATTATGCAGGGCCACCTAAGGGAATTGGATGCATAGTCAATTAATAGCATCTTATAGATGACAAGTCTATTTTGTAGACTGTTTATGCAAGGATGACTAAGGGAACGTGCTACATAGTCAGGAAAAAGAACTCTCAGAAATTTATTTTTCTACTGCTGAAAAGGCAGTAGAAGTTTATGGAGATTAAAATTTCCCAAGAAAAGAGTTTTCTATATGGAGAGAGGTACTTGAATATGTAGAAGATATTTCAAAACAATATTGTTAACGAACTGGATGAATGTCACTCCTACGAAGGTCTGACCCAAGAGTAGGGAAGATAAATATAAACCATAGACTTGAATACTTTTAGACCATGAAAAATAATGTGGGACAAATATGTTAAGGATGACTATTTTTGCGGATCCCTTAATATTTTCATTAAGATAACTAAGTAAAAAATATGTTTTCATCCCAATAATTAAGTATAAATTATTTAAAAAACACACTAGGGGGTTTAATTATGCAGGGCCACCATAGGGCATTGGCTGTGTAGTCAAATAATAGCATCTTTTGGCTAACAAGTCTTTTATGTGGACTGTTTATGCAAGGCCTCCTAAGGGAACATGCTGCATAGTCAGGAAAAAGAACTCTCAGAAATTGGAAATTTTATGACCAGAAGTCAAGAAAAGGGGTATGGAGATCTGGGAGTATTTAAGGATAGGTTCATGACACATAAAAATGGGAATTTTTTCAATGCATGAAAGAGATACATAAACTAATGCTAACCATAATCAGGTTGTGGTTGGGTCCTGAATTGAGATGCTGGAGTTCACTATGTATCCCACAAGGATAGAAATTAAGACATACCTAGTTCTTGAAATACAGTTTAACGTCATGTGGGATGAAATTATATGAAATCTTAGATTAAGGTCATAGAGCTCAGAACATAATAATGAATACACAGTGTGTGTTTTCATAAGGGGACTTTTCAGCTAGGGGACTGAAAGTAAAACTTGGGGTTAGGCCCAATGACTTGGGGCTGGGTTTGAGGGACACTCGAATGTTCTTACGTATACCATAAGGATGGGAATCAAGCCGTACATAGTTCTTGAAATACCCTTTGTATTGATTTGGTTCGTTCAAGTGAAGGGTGAAAAGGGGACTTTAGTGCAATGATGTTTTGACCCAAGATAAAAGGTTCAGGAATTGCCATGAATTCACATAGTCTTTGGAATATAACATGATTGGAAAGCAATGTAAATAATGATTCCCTCTCCGGTGAGGGTGTCAAATAATTTTGTAGTTTATTGTCGTATAGGCCAATAGTGAGGTATATTTTAACGTCATATAGCAAGGAAAAAGGTGAACCAATGTGAAGATATTGATTCTAGGGGTGGATTTACAAATCAACATCGTATGAGATGGAGGTGAATCGATGTGAATATATTGGTTTTGGGATTGATCCTTGGAAGGTTGCCTACGTACCCAACCTAGAAGGCAAGGATCAAAGTTCGCGTAGTTCAATTAAAGAATGAATTGGTGATCAAGTTGTTTTTTGAGGACAATGACCTAAAAAATGATGTTGGGACTTACACATGGTTAGTGGCCCAGAGAGGGTGTTATGGTTTAAGTTTACTCTAAGATCATCTGAGTCATACTCGGTGTGAGAAACAAGAGGTAGCAACAACCTTAACGATGCACAGTTTAATGTCATGTAGAACATATGAAGGGACTATGCAGTTTAAAGTCTTGTAGTGAGGACTATTGGTACTACATAGTTTAATGTCATGCAACAGGGAAAAAATATAGTTTAACGTCATATAGGATGTATTAAGGGACTTTGTTCAGTTTTATGTCATGTAGGATGAATGAGCAGTATAGTTTAACGTCAGGTAGGAAAAATACAGGGACACAGTTTAACGTCATGTTGGACGTGAACACAGTTTTGCATCATGTTGGACAATAAGGGTGTTGTACAGTTTAGCGTCCGGTAGCTAAGACGCCGGGGACAATACAGTTTAACAACATGTTGGATGAAAGGGGGACTGTACAGTTTAATGTCTTGTAGTGAGGACTATTGGTGCTGCACAATTTAATTTCATGTAGAAGGGACAAAATAATGTTTAACGTCATGTAGGACGTATTAAGGGACTTTTTCATAGTTTAACATCATGTTGGACGAAAATGGAGAATAGTTTATGGTCATATTCATGGACCGATGGTGGTGTAGTTTAACATCTTGCTGGACATATGTGACTATGTAGTTTAAAGTCTTGCAGTAAGGACACCCCAGTTTAACATCATGTTAGACAATAGAAATGCAAATATTTTAAGGTCATATGCATGGACGGTAAATGATGTATTTTGTATTTATACAAAATACTTCTTCAGAAATATGGCATTGGTTGGAGTAGTGATGACTTCTCCATCCATTGAGATGAAAGAATAAGATCCATTGGAGTAGACCTTATGTAATGAGTAAGGTCCTTCCCATTTTGGATCAAGTTTGGGAGGTTTATTTTCTAGTATCACTGGAGTTCTGAGAACCAATACCAATTCTCCTTGAATTAATGAATGAAGACAAACTTTTTTGTTGAAATCTTGTGCTATTCGATTCTGATAGACTTCCAAGTGGTGTAGGGTGCACAAGCTTTTCTCATCTAATCGTTCCAATTCATCGAATCACTTATGAGATTATTCATCTGTAGATGACTGATCACAAATGGCTACTCTGAGTGAAGGTAATTTAACTTCAATGGTAAATACTTCTTTTGTTCCATATACTAATGAATATGGAGTTTACCACATTGTAGTGCGGGTAGTGGTTCGATAAGCCCATAAACAATGAAAGAGTTTATCAGGCCATGAATTCTTATCTTTATCCACCATCTTTTGAAATATATTTGAAAGAGTCTTGTTGAAGGATTCTATCTGGCCATTGGCTGCTGCATGATACCGAGATGAATGATTAGATTTGATGTTGTATTCTTTATACAACTTCCTCACCTCAGATGAACAGAAGTTGGTGCCATTGTCTGTCAATATGGTATGAGGGACACCAAATCTGGTAATGATTTTAGACTTGATGAAGCTAACAATTATTTTAGAACTAACTTCCTTGAGAGGTATTGCCTCTGCCCATTTGGAAATGAAGCCAGTAGAAGTAAGAATATACTTAAACTGCCTGGTTGTAGATGAAGGGTAAGGTCCCACCACATCCATTCCCCATGTGGCAAATGGCCACGAGTATTTATCTGTATGAAGAAACTCTGGGGGTTGATGAATGAAGTTGGCACATACTTGTCATGAATGAAACTTCTTAATGAAATCAAAACAATCTTCTATCATTGAAGGCCAAAAGTATCGAAGACTTCGAATTTGATCAGATAGTCTATGTCCAAATTGGTGGGCACCACAGACTCCTGCATGCACTTCTTTCATGACAGCCATTGTCTCTTCACCATCGATTCATCTGAAGAGAACTCCATCAAAACCAATTTTGTAGAGAATTTTCTCTAGGTGATCCGGGCTATCATGAAGAGTAAAATTGACCACACGTCCCGGATCTATCACGTGGAAGTGTTCTATTTTGAAGGTATTCCCTGATAGGTGTCATCCATCCTATAGTATGACCATATGGATTAGAGGTGGGACTAATTTCATTGATTTCCTCTATTTTAGTTTGAACATAAGGTGAAATTGTACGACAGTGGGAAATACTGATGATTGTCTCGTCCCGATTTGGATCTGCCAGAGCTGTGTCTATATAAGCCAGTGCATCAGCTTGGGAATTTTTTGATCGCGGGACATAAGAAAATGTTGGTTCTAAAGGAAATTATGCCATTAACTCTCTAACATAATCATACAAAGGTATTAACTCTTCTTTTTTGATGGAATAATCCCCATTTACTTTTTTGATTACCAGGTCTGAATCACCTTTCACCTTTAAGTGATTCACATGTTCTTGAAGCACCAACTCCAATACTGTGATGAGAGCTTGGTATTCTGCTTCATTATTTATACCGCCCTCCCACAATAAGAAGGAATAAGGTAGCGCTGCCTTTTCCTGGGAAATAAGAACAATTCCTAACCCAAATTTGTTGAATTTAGGATCTTCCATTTTCTTCCCTGTTGGACTTCTGGAAGCACCATCAAAGTACATTTCCCATGTTTGAAGATTATCTTGAATATAAAAGACTTCTTCATCAGGAAGTTCAGTATCTAAAGATGTATCTTCTACTGAAGGATGTTCAGCAAGGAAATCAGCCAGAGCTTGGCCCTTTATTGCCTTTTGAGACACATACTGGATATCAAATTACTGTAAAATAACTGCCCACCTTGACAGAAATCCTGTAAGCATTGGACGACTTAGGATAAATTTGAGTGGGTTATTGCAAGATAGAAATTGGACCTTGTGATGTTGTAGGTAATGTCTCAACTTCTGAATAGCAAAGATTAATGCTAGGAAACACTTCTCAATACATTAATATCGGGTTTCTGCTTCAAGCATAGTCCGATAGAGATAGTAGAGGTTGTTTTCATTCCCAACATCATTCTTCTGAGAAATAAAGGCACACAATGATTGCTCTAAAGTTGTCACATAGAGGATAAGTGGTCTTCCTTCAACAGGTGGCATTAATACCGGTGGACTCAAGAGATACTTCTTGAGAATATCGAATGCTTCTTGACATTCTTCAGTCCACTGGTAAGTGACTCCCTTCTTCATCAATTTGGTGAAGGGTAAAATATTTCCTGTTAAATTGGCGATAAAATGCCGAATATAGGTTATGTGTCCTTGAAGTCTTCTCAATTCATTCAAATTTCGAGGAGGTGACATACCAAGGATTGACTTTTTCTTCTCAGGATCAACTACGATACCACGACGGTGTACAAAAAATCCAAGAAATTTTCCCGAGGTTACCCCAAAAGCACATTTTAATGAGTTTATATTCAAATTGTGCTGTCAATGTTTGCGGAATACGACTTCCAAATCAGCCAAGTGATTAGAACATTGCCTAGATTTAACCACCAAATCTTCCACCTAACATTCAACAAAAATCCCTAAAAAGGGTTTGAAGATACAATGCATGGAACACTGATATGTTGCGCCTGCATTCTTCAAGACAAAGCGCATTACCTGATAGCAAAACACACCCTGAGGGACTTTGAAGGCTGTAGATACTTCATCTTCTAGATCCATTCAGATTTGATTACACCCAGAATATCCATCCATGAACGAAAGTTCTTCATAGCCATCTATTGAATCAATTAAGAGTTCTGTGATGGGAACTGGAAAGTCATCCTTAGGACAATGCCGATTAAGATCTCTGAAATCAATGAAAACTCTAATTTGTCCGTTCTTCTTTTTCACAGGGACAATATTAGCCAACCATTTTGGATATTGAAATTATTTGACGATGTTAGATTTGGTAAGCTTATCCACTTCAGATGAAATTTTGGAAGCATAGGTTGGGTGTGTTCTTCTTGCAGGTTGCTTGAATCCTCGATGTTCTTCTTGCAAACCCAAATGATGAGTAGCAACATCAGGATCAAGGCCTGGAATCTCTATATATTTTCAATCAAATATATCTCAATTTTTCTTCAAAAATAAAATATACATTTCCTTATCTTCAAGATTCATGGCCGCACTAATTAAAGTGGTGCGTGGATCTTCTTTTGTACCCAAATTTATTTCTCTGATTTCATCCACAGTGGTAGAGATACCATCTTCAAAAGCTGGAGGAGAATCTCTAAGATATTCCTCTTATTCTTCAACATGTGTTATTTCTTCTGTTTCTACTTGCATTGTAGATGATGAAACAGAATTTCCATGATCAGGAGAGATGCTAAAATTTGAACATCTTGAAGAAGAGGCTTCCATTTTTGACCCGATTGATGATGAATGGTATTCCATGGGTAATAAAGAGGAGATGATGAATTGAGAATCAACATCATTATTCACCTCTAACATTTTTATAACTTCTTCTGAGCTAGTTGGCGAAGTATAGATTTTCTGGATTTTAGAGGATGAAATGAAGAAATCTCCATTTGAGCTTTCATCATTGCTTGGTGAGTCACCAATTTCTCCCATGTTGTCTGGCTTGATTTCCGTAATTGACATTACGGAAGTTTCCATAAGAGTATTTTGATTTGGGTCTATATTTTCAATTTGACTGATATGCAACACATAATTTGTACTTACATATGTAAATGTATATACTGGAATATTTTCCAAACCAAATGGAGCATTAACCTTGGTAACCTCCCTTCTTGTGGATTTCTCCTTACCCTTCATGTGATAGAATTCCGCCTCAATGTATTGAGATTCACATGTATTGAATGTGGATTTATCACAATACAATGTCCCAATTTGACCATAAAAACACTATTTGAGACATTGATGTTATGATAAAGGGATAGCCACATGTTGTTGTAGCCAATGTCTTCCAAGAATAATGTTGAAGGATGTATCGTAATCAACAACCATAAAATCTGAATTGGATACAAGTTCTCCAAACCGAGTTCAGAGTGTAATATCGCCCAATGGTTCTTGTTCATTTTTATCATACCCTTGAAAAATCAATGTAGAAGGAGATAAATCAGATTCTATGAGGCCCAATCAACGAAGTGTACGAATGGGGATGAGGTTGACTCCTGAACCATTATCAATGAAATATCTTCGAATGTCTACACCATTGACCTTTCTAGATAAGTACAAAGGTATAATATGTCCATGCATGACATCATCTTCATTTTCATCTGTGAAAGATATCCCTACATGGCATTCTGTAGTATTATTCTCTACATGGTAGACTTTAGCTGCAGCAATTTCAGTTTCAAACTCCTGAGGACTTGAAAAAGCCTCGATGAGTGCCTCCTGAATATCATTTGATAAATTTAAGGCATCCAGAATTGATAACTTGGCCGGTACTAGGGCCAGGTGTTTCAATATATCATATTTTTCATCTAAGGGTCTGCGTTTCCCAATAGGAACACGTGGTTTTGAAAGTTCCTTAGAAGTTGATTCTTTGGAAGTAGATGCATCTTGTATTGGGATAGGAGTTGGAAATACTCCTGGATTTGAAATATTAGAATGAATGGGTCTATTTACTTGCTGAGAGGAAGAAAGTGGAACCTTTAACCGATCCTCCAGAGTAATTGTGCTAGGACTGAATCTGCTTTTGGTGGAAGAATTTTCTTTTTCTTATTGAGCCTGCTGAAGGGCTCTACCATGAGTTTCTACTGCATACACAGTTTTGGAAAGGGTAGAATTGGAATATTGGATTCTAGGATATCCACATCTTCCTCTGTATCCCAGACCTCTGGAACTCCCTCTAATTCCTCTGTTTGATATAGGGAACTCGGGCTCATCAAAATCGAAACTACGATTGGTATGAGGATCTTCTAAGTGAATCATGTTAACAAAACCAAAGATCAACTCTTCGTCTGATGAAGACTCTGCCTGATTAGCCAGTTTAGGTTGTTCCGTTTGGTGGGAAGGTGCCCGTGGTTTCGAAGTAGATGGCATAAAATTGGACAGAGTCAAAGACAACATGGGCTTTGACACGATTTCATCTTCTTCTGATTTCTCTTCTTTCTTTGAATTATGCCGTTTCTTTGAGTATTTCCCCTCTGATGAAGAGGGTTTTATTGTGGCATTCATAGCAGAAGACACAACTGGTTTCTTCAATGGTGTTCGCAAAATGGCATGAGTTCGGTTGATCATATTTCTGACCATCCAATCATCATATTTCTGCACATTTTTGTTTTTGACTTCCTGCCACTCGCCTTCTTCCTCTGGATTTGTAGTAATAACACATGCTACCTGAGATGAAGAACCTTTCAATTTGACTTGACCCGAGTCGACCATTTTTTACAGGAGGTCCTTAAATACAAAACACTCTTGAATAAGATGCCCCAATATCTGATGAAATGGTAAATAGTTGGGATGATCTTCATCTCCTTCCTTCTTCAGCCTTTTGGGCCTTAACAATTGAACCAAATTATTTTCCAAAGCCGAAATGAAGAAACTAGGAACTTGTTCATTTCGGAAAGAATAAATTTTGCTCTTCAAATCCTCAAATTGTTTCCATCTTTGATATATTTGATCATATTGACAAAACGACCTCTGTTGTTGACGCTTAGGAGGTGGAGCCCTTAGAGAAGATGACGGTTTTGAAATAGAATCAGGTACAGGAGCTTGTTTAAGCATAACTATAGCAGCCTCTACTCTACCCATTCTCCTTCCTGGATCTGATGGAATTACACGAGTTTTATCCTTAGTCATCATAAGAGAATCTTCAATCTGTTGAGAAATTGAAGTAAGGTCTCGAAACCCTCCATTATATTTCACAGGGATCAATGGTGTGTGTAACACATCACATAGATTTTACACACTGATTGGCAACAATTCATCTTGAGGGAGTTCTAAGCTTAGGGAATATGTTAATCTCTTCCAGTGAGCAATGAAATCTGAAACCCTTTCATTATCCCTTTTCTTACAGTTTGTAAGATAAAAAACTGTTGTCTTTGGCAAATTTGAGCTGAATTGAAGAAGGAATCGTTGAAGGAGATCCTCCCACCCAGTAATTGACCGGGATTGCAAGCTTATGTACCAGACAAAAGCAGGCCCTTGTAATGACTGTAGAAAACACCCGAGCTTAACTGCTTCCTGTTGCTGAGGGGTTCCCGTCATAGGATCGCAATGAGAAAAAAAATGTGTTAGGTTATGCTCTGGGTCTCCCGAACCATTAAAGATTGGGAATGTGGTACATGAAAAATTTTATGGGGGAGGAATTGTATCAACCCATTTAGGGTAAACTCTCTTTTATGGTTGAATTTGAGCATGTTTTCCCTCCATAGCTTCCAACTCAGGTGTTAATGACTCAATAGTATTTATTATCTTTTGAGAAAAATCTGGTTGAGCTTGGACCTGAGCAGGTGCAATAACTGGAGCTTGGACAAATGTGGTGGCTGATACTACAACTAATGGTAGCACCGCCGATTTTTGTTGCATCTGACCCATAGGATTAGACCTGTGTGGATGTACTAACAATGGAGGATATTCTTGATCCATCTTAGTAGCTGCAACAAATTCCCTTATCTGACTGAATCCAACATGCTTAGGAGAAAGACTACCTTGAAGTAGTTCTACATTCAACCTCCTCAATTACTTCATTTATTCCTCATGTTCTGCAAATATTTGCTCTAGTGAGAGCGATTGGCCTTCTCCAGAGGAATGGTATGTAAAATGATTCTTTCCTTTCCCCTTGTTGGATCCCTTTTGATGAGGGGGAAGTGGGTTATTTGAAGGAACACCCAGATTCTGGATAAGCCATTGATTTCATATACACACACCTTCTTTATTTGTGTTTGTGCGTACAACTTCTTGAGTAGGAATCTCTTCATCTAATCCCTCTGAGTGAGCCTCATCTGGTGGATCAACAACAACAGAATTGATGACATTAATTAATGCATAATGCATTCCATACCTTATATCGGCATTTCTGTGATATTGTATTCTTCCATATCTTTGATGAGACATTGCCTTTTGTCGATTTGATCCCTCCGGAACTTCTTGAAGAACCGTAATTTAGAGGAAATCTCATGATAATTTGGTTCTTCGTTCTACTTGGGGATTCTTCCCTAATCGATAGAAGACTGACTTTCTCTGAGGAATAGATTGATGATTTGAAAAAGTCCCTAGTTCGGTGGACTGGGGCTGTTCCTATTATTCCTGCTCAACTCCTCAAACCCTATTTGTTGATTTCGAGGGTTGGGTTAAAAGAGTCCCCAGTCTGGCAAGCTGGGGTGGTTCTTGACATGCTATATCTGAGACTTTATTAAAATAACTCTTGATCTTGTGGACTTTAGTCCGGAAATTGGCTGGATGCATCAACCTGCATCCACTTTTATCACCCGGCTCAAAGGAACGCTAGATGATTTCTGACACTTCTGTCACTTGATGATGTGCATGCTCTAAACAAGAATCCTGTTCAATATTCATGTTTTCTTGATGCAGGATAATTCAATAACTTGTTCTTTGTATGCTTGAATTTGAGAAGAACTAGTTGAGGCATGTTCTTGAGAGAGCCTTTGATTACAAACAAATCCAGTTGGTTGTGGCCAGCCATGGGGAATAACATTGCATGAGACCATTTTCGGTGATCTTTGTCGATTGGAGAGTACAGTGAAATGTATTGTTCCATGAACACCCCATCCCCTGATATGAATACTAAATGGGGCATTGGAAATTAACTGGCACACTATTCTTAGTGCGCTAAGGCTTGAGCGCTGAAGGGTTCTCTGCTTCTTTTTAGCCTTCGAATATCAAGAAACTGAGAGAGATGCCAAGTCAATTTGGCATTGTAACCCTTCTATTATCTTGAAATGATTTTCATATTCATCATAAGATAATATTTTCTTTTTCAACAGACAAAGAGTTTTCCATATGTTGAGACAAATATCATGAATTCCATCTTCCGTCAACATCTCTGGAATGTCATAATGAAAGTCAGCTAGAGGCCAAAACATGACTAGCACTTCACCTTTCGCTAGATGTTTTCTCATATTCAACACTACCTCTATATCATTTGATAAAGATTATTCTACCTGATTAGACCATAGCTGGTGCTTACTTGTTGCTTCATCGGATTCAATAAGATTGGTAGATAACTCACTGATCAAACTAGAAGATGAACAATGCAGGGGTGGTTCGGAGAATGACCTACACCCTAAGCTATCTTATAATTGAGAAAGTATTTCACCTGCTAGTGGTAAAGCATCAGACATGACTGGCCTCACATTTTAATGTGCCTCACGATAAGAGGTATTTCTCGTCACTACATTGTCCATTGGAGAATTTTCTAGGCAATGAGAATTACTATTGTGGAGAGGAATTTCACAGCTAAATTCATCATCATAGGGAGGACCACCATGGTGGGTTACAACAAAAGATGAAACATTTTTCTCCTTGGTCTTCTGGCCACACAGAGGGTTCTTGCGACTCTCATCTGAAGAAGATACTTTGAGATCAACCAAATTTTGATGAATCAAGACTTCATGAGGAAGTGTCTGATGAAGACCTTCAGAATTAATGTTCCCCCTATTGGGAAATGAGGGAGTAAAATCTTGAATTCCAACAGATAATTGTCTTAGGTCTTCGAGAACTCCAGCATCAAGCAAGGCCTTGTTACAAATTGGATCTTGATTTCTTGATTGTGCTGGGCTGGTATTCTTCTTAGATGCCTTCTTACTCACTTTAAGAACCAATTGTTGACGAAAGTTGTTATTATGGGAAAGTGTATGTGCCTGCTCAGGAGAAATGATCAGGTTAGGGTAATTATCTCCACTCAAATCAGGTGTATGTGCCTGACTTGGTTGTCCGTATGATATGAGGGAGTATGCCCTACAACCCTCTTGGACTGGAATAGAGGTGTGTGTCTTTTCCGTAGTGAACTGTTGATGTGTCACTCCACTGGTAGGAATAGAATTGCATTTCTTTCCATGTGATGCAGCTGAAGCTATTATAATATCCTGACAGGCATCCATAATATGAGCAGAGATTTGCTTATGCACTTTCACCATTGAAAGAATATGCTTGGTGACTTCTAATACCGGAATGGGGATATACATACATTCCGTGCTTGGAGTAGGTGTGTATTCCTGCTCCTGTCCTCCTTTTCCTGTCAATGAATTCTGATAGTACTCAAGTGTGGGGGCAGAGAGTTGAGTCAGCCTCCTGTTTGTTGCTGGAGCTTTCCGACTGACTTCTCCGAATAATACCAAACGAGACTATTTGTAGGCTTGATCAATAAAAGAAGGTGTATGTGACTGCTTATTGCACTCCGCCAAACGTGGTTGATGAACGTCCTTCAATGCCGACAGATGAGGCTGCTGGCAGGATTGATGAGTATAAGCAGGTGTATGTGCATGTTTACCAGTTGTCCACACATTGGGTTGGCAGGCTCCATCGTATATAGTCAGACGAGACTGCTGACTAGCTGATGATTTATAAACAGGTGTATGTTCCTGTCTATAGTACTCCGCTGGAATTTCCTGACAGGATTAGCGTGCTGCTGCCAGACGAGTCTGCTGGATAGCGGAATTAAAACGGACTGGTGTGTGTGCCTATTCGTTGCTTTCCACCAAGTTAGGTTGGTGGACTTCTCCGGAGATGGCAGAGATAAGGACCTGCGCACTGTTGATCGGATTTCGCCTCTGGCGGTTCGTCTTGCCTTCTTGGGTTCGAGGAACCTGAGCCGAATGCCTGGAGACGATACCCTCGTCATGTTGAGGGCGCACTGCCGCACGAGTCTGGTGGTGATTATTTATGGGAGCCCTCGGGAAGTACTCCTATATCCTTGAATTAAGACCCTAAGAGAACTGCTCATTCACCTCCCCAGAATATGGAAGGGAATGGTGATTGTGTTCCGGGGATAAAGACCTGAAATGGTTGGAGATGGTGGTTGGCACAACCTTCTTCTTGATAGCTGGTCGTCGCTGTCCAGATGACCAGGGTGAATTATTGACTTGGAGGTCTTATCGAGCGGCCTCCAGAGTCAGAATAGTACCTTTTTGATGGTATTCCTTAACCAGCGCATTTGATACCCAGTGTTGAATACACTGAGTAGGTGATGTCGTCCTCATAGAGGACGATGATCCAGCAGGAGTAGCAGCAGATTCACAATAGAGGTATTTACAAGTGTGAAATTAATAGATGCCATTTTTTTAATGTATAAGATCTTGGAAAAGAGTTCATGTTTGATATAACAGACATAACCAAGATAAGTTCGACCACTACATATTTTGGATGAGCACACATGTTATTGATTTTTTTTGGCCCTCTCATTTATTTTAAATAGGGTCCTAAAAAATAAGTAAAACATCATTTTAACTTGTTAAGGATTCATGTCGGGTTCCCCATTTTTTGTTTCCTCTGGAAATGGGGATGAACTCATTGATTTTAGGTTCAAACATTTCAAGAGGTTTTTAATAGGTTTGTTCGTAGAACTGAAAACATCCAATAATTCTATATCCATTTGGACCTACATTCAAAAGGTAGGTGATCATTATTTGTGAACTGATAAGGCTTAATAATTTTCATTGGTTGAGAGGATGGGAGGTCAGACTCATCACAACTTTTTGAGGGGAATTATTATCTACTCCGGGACTCTCTTTATAGATTTAAGTTATGTTCATGAATCCTTATTAAATTAACAAGTATGAAAATGATATTTCCTTTAGATTAGAAAATCAATGATTAGTATGTAGGAAATTTAGAGAATCATTTATATGTATTAGAGCCTCTTCATCGATAAATAATCATCTATATTTGTTTAGAGATTCTTAATCAATGGTATCCTTCGGCACATTATACAGAAATCTCTTGGTCATTATGATAACCATACTGGTTTTAAAGCCACTCAGCGGGGAACTTGAAGTTTATTGTCATTTAGAAGGACATAAATTAATTTAGATTTGGGATCTTACCCGCTAATGGGCTACCTACAAATACTTTGTTTTAGAAAAGGAATCATAACCCGCGTAGTTCGAGTAAAGAAGTATTAGGTTTATGCATGATTGATGGCTCAATGAAAGTTGTCATAATTACTTTTACACTCTAATATCACGTGAGTCATGCTCAGTGTGAGAACAAGAGGTATTGGTAAAACTGGACAATTGTGCCACAAAAGATGAGATCATAAGAAATGATGTGGGGCTTATGTATGTATGACTACCCATATAAATGAAGATTAGGATTTACTTTAGGGAAGAAACCCTGGAACAAGGTCCATAATGTCATATGTTCTTTATGGAGATTTGGATACTTAACTTAGGACTTAATCCGGAGAAGGATGACCAAATTAGAGGGGTCTTATGATTTGGTTTTTATTCCTGAGAAGGATGTCCAAAATCAAAAGAAATTAAGACTGGTTAAGAGAAATTATGACTGGGGCTTATTCCTAAGAAGGAAGCCCAGGTTAAGAGAAATTATGACTGGGGCTTATTACTGAAAAGGAGGCCCAGTGAATAGGGAACTTGGGGCTTACTCCTTATGAGGATGCCTAGATTTGGAAAATTATTATTGGGGCTTACTCCTAATTAGGATGCCCATATTTGGGAATTTTGAGACTGGTCTTACTCTTGAAAAAGAGGCCTATGTTAAATATCCTCTCATATTTAAAGGATGAGGTTGAATGAATGAAATCTCTCACCTTAGTGATATGAAGACATGTAAATCAATATGTTTTGAGAGATGTTCCACAGAATTACTTTCAGATAAGGAATCCAATCAAGGAAACATGCCATAAATGGATTTGAAGAGTGTCTTGAAGACTAAATCTTGAAGAGGAAAGGTGAATTTGAAGAAAAAAAGTTAATAGGTAGAAGGGGCACCCAAAAAGATAGAGGCACGCAAGTCCTGCGTGGGCGCGTAGGTATACCTGCACGACACATGGATACTTTTACGATGGTCAACCCATGGGGAAATACTTGGGAGAGACTTGGCTCAAGCCCTCAGTATTATCCCTAGGGTATTCCAGAAGAGTGGCGCACAAGTTTTGTTGAAGGGATAAGGCGGCGCACAAGTGTCTTCATTTCCCTTAAAAGTTAGACACCTAGTCACATAGGTGTTGATGAATTTCAACACTTATAACTTGATCAACTTCTTTAGATCTTCCATTCTAGGTAAGAAATTACCTTAGAAGTGTTCGGAATACTTCTAGAAGAGACTAGGGTTCCGGGAGATCGAATATGAGTTGTGGAATTTTTCCGTCTTTTAAATGGGGGGCCCACAAGGGGTATTTATAGGCATATGAAGACCTTGGGAGAAAAGAAAATATGGTGCACAGGTCATCTGCGCACCCAATATGTGGCACGCAGGTATACCTGTGCGACCGTGAGGAAACCTGCGCGACCCAAGTGGGAAGAAATCCTTTTTCATGCCTTTGTCGATTTTTGATGTTTCTTCAAAGGATGAATCACTTTTGGCTAAGGTACTCCCATTTTTCAGTCGTTTAGACTATGTGATGGAAAGGAGTGTCAACAACGAGTGCTGAGTAGTTTCAAATCTTTTAACGTGGACTAATCACACATTTTAGAAACATGTGGCGAATATGGACGAGTTTAAGGTCACATGGGACCATATGGATCTTATTTTTTGGTCGTAGAGCTCAGACCGTTTTCCAATTTATCGTCATTTGGGATGGTAAAAAAGTTTAATGTCATGCAGTACATACTAGCTGATGGTCATGTAAGACCATCCCTAACTCAGGTAAAGTACTTTTTGAGGAATTTGGCATTGGTGGGAGGATTTATATGCTCGCCATCCATGGTAACCAAAGAGTATGATCCATTGGATTAAACTTTGTGAATTATGTAATGTCCTTCACATTTGGGCTCCAGCTTGGGTGGTTTCCTACCAGGTATCAATGGGGTTCTCCAGGCTAACATTAGGTCACCTTGATAGAAAGAGAAGAGTTGAAATTTCTTGTTGAATTCTCTTTCTATCTTGTTCTGATGCCTTCCCAGATTGTGCAGGGCATAGAGCGATTCTCATTGAGCACTTCCAATTCATCTAGACGAATTTTAGCTACCTTATCTAGTGCATTATGATCATAGAAAGTTGTCCGTAATGAAGGGAATAGAATCTCGATGAATAAGATGACCTCTGTTCCATACACTATGAAATATTTGGTCACCTATGTGGAATTGCGAGTCATTGTCCGATAAGCCCATAGGGTGTTGGGGAGTTTTTCTGGACAACTCTTCTTGTTCTGATCAACCATTTTCTATAGGATGTTAGAGAGGGTTTTGTTGAACACCTCGATCTTCCAATTTTCTTGCGTGTGATAGTGGGATGTATGATTAGAATAGATGTTGTATTTGGCATACAATTTCTTCAACTAAGTTTCCCAGAAGCGGGTATTGTTATTGGTGAGGATGGCGTGAGGGAGTCCAAATCGGTAGATGAAGTTAGACCTCAAAAATTCAACGATAGAACATGCCTTCACCTACTTGAGAGGAATTTCCTCTGCCCACTAGGAAAATAAATACGTAGCGGTTAGGATGAACATGCACTAGTGATATGTTGTGAGTGGATATGGTCTCATGACATCGATTCCCCATACCGTAAAGGGACAAGAGTTCTTGATTGTGTGGGGAGGCTTCAGTAGACGATGCATGATGTTAGCATGAATTGGGCATTCATGGAACCTCTTGGAAAACTCGATGTAGTCATGGATCAAGGAGGGCCAAAAATACCCTAGTCTCTGAATCTAGTGAGATAATTTCGTCCCGGTCTGATGAGCCCTGTAAGAACATACATGAACCTCCTACATGACTTGAGAAATATCACCTCCTAGAATGAAACGGAGGACAAACCCATAAAAACCGAGTTTTTAGAGGATCATCTCAAGACCAGAATCATTCTGAAGGGTAAAATATAACAAACGACACCATATTCGCTCATGCTCAACTCGATTTACCGAGATATTATTGTGCATGAGGTACTCAATAAAGTGGGTCCTCCTTTCAGAAATCACTTCCACCACTGCATTAGGGGGACCTAGAGGTCCTGACGTAGAGGCACATGCAGTAAGGTGACTTACCTGTGGGCTATCATCGTCGTCTGGAGTGACGGGAGAAATGAATCTCCAGTGTGCCATGTGGATAATCAAATCATCATGATCAGGCTCTGTAAGAGATACATCCAGGCTTGCCAAGGCATCGGCTTGACCATTCTAGGATCAAGGAATATGAGTAACCTTTGGATGATATGGGAACTTGGCCCTCAGCTAGCGGGTACATTCCAACAATGGTAAGAGCCCTTGCTTTCTGACGACATAGTCACAATTGATATTCTTGATGAATATTTCAGTGTACCCTTTCACATGAAAGTGGGGAATGTCAATCTTGAGGGATAACATGAATCCATTAATAAGGGCCTGATACTCTGCCTCATTGTTTTTATAGCCTTATGATAACAAGAATGAATATAGAAGAACGACTTGTGTTGGTATAATGAAGATGATACCCTGGCCCAGTCTGTTGAGTCTGGTGTCATTGAGCCTTCTTCTGGTAGGACATCGAGAAGCACCATAAAATTTCATTTGCCAACATAGAATGACTTGGCCTATAGAGAATATTGACTCATCCAAAAGATCATAGTCCAGGTATTGGTTCACGAGAGATGGATGGGTAGAAAGGAAGTCTTCTAATGATTTCCCCTTAATAGTTTTTTGAGGAACAAACTTGATGTCAAACTTCTTGAAGATCACCGCTCACTGAGCTAGATGGCCTGTCAACATAGGGTAGTTCCATATGTACATCAGAGTATCCACTCGGGACACTAGCTGTACCTCATGGTGCTGCAAGTAATGTCGTGAACTCTATACTTCAAATACCATCACAAGGCATATATTTTCAATTGGGGAGTATCTGGTCTTCATATCAAGGACCATGCAGATAGGGTAGTAAAGAATGATATTCATTCCCCCATTGTTCTTCTGGGCTAGAAGGGTACTGAAAGATCATTCCAAGGTGGTCACATAAAATACCAGCTGATTTTTGAAAACATGTGGCATCAGGACTAGAGGCTGTAACAAGTACTCCTTGATTTCTTCGAAAGATGTCTGAAATTCCTTGTCCCATTAATAGGCAATTCCTTTCTTTATGAGTCAATAAAAGGGCTTACACTTCACTACAAAATTTGCAATGAATCGGCGTATGTAATCCAGCTAGCCTTGAAAGCCTCAAAGCCCATGAATGTTGCTTGGAGGAGACATCTGACTAATGGCCTTGATCTTCTCAGGGTCAATATCGATGCCCCTATATCTGACAATGACTTTGAGAAAATTTTTATAGGTGAACCCAAAGACACACTTTAATGGGTTCATCTTCAGATGGTGAGAATGGAGGAAGCTGAAAACCTTCTCAAGGCCTTTGATAAAGTCCTGCCACTGGCAATATTTGACCACCAGATCATCCACCTATCCTTCCACTAATTTCCCAAGGATCGACTTAAATATCCGGTGCATGGAATACTGATAGGTGGAACCAGCATTATTTAGAATTAAGGGCATTACCTAGTAGCAGAAAGTTACTTGTAGTTCCCTGAAGGCTATAAAATCTTCATCCCCAAGGGCCATTCATATTTTGTTATATCTTGAATAACCATCCATGAAGGAGAGGGCCTAGAACGCACATATGGTATCAATCAACAACTCTATCATGGGGAGGGGAAAATAATCCTTCGGATAGTGATATTTCAGATCCCATAAGTCAATGAAGACCCTGATCTATCAGTTCTTCTTCCAAATGAGAACAATGATGGATATCCATCTCGGGTATTGGACCTCCTTGATGAACTTGCATCTAATGAGATTTTCAACTTCGGCCTCGACAATAGCATCATGATAAGGGTGTATCTTTCGGGGAGGCTATTTGAAATTGTAGTGATTTGTTGTTAGATCAAAGTAGTGGATGACAACCTAAGGATATAGTCCTAGAAATTCATCACAACTCTAGGAAAATACATCATGATGTTTCTTCAGGAAGTCAATGTACTATTGTTGCACTTCTACAGGAATAGTTCCACTGATAAATGTGGGTTTCAAATCCGTCTTTCTACCTAGGTTGATCTGTACCAGTTCATCAATAGTGGTGGAGATGCCCTCTTCAAATGTGGGAGGAGAATCTTCCAAATATTCTCCTTCAGTTATGGATGAGGGATCCTTGGTGGGAGGAGGTTCCTATGAGTCAATAGATCCCGATGGGATGCTTGTGCCATCCAGAGTGGCGATAGACACTACATTGGGGGACTCCTGTTCTATCGAAACCATAGAGATGAAGGATATCAATCCGGTCCCATTTAGTCTTTGGCCCAAGGGGCCACTATTAATGGTATCAAAGTAATAGTGGTGCGTCGGCTTGATCTAGTTTATTCCAGCTCATCGAAAAAAGTACGTATGACGTATTGCTGTTTCCATGGGGTGGACATCCGGATACCTTATGGGGGCAGGGGCTCTGGGATCACCTGATCCTGATTCATGTAGTAATATGAGGTGATCTTATGACATCACTTAGACCTAGGAATGTGGTCCCCCCTTGTTCCAAAAAATGAATAATTTACCCACATTTAGGGTCGTTTCCTCAAATTGGTGGATCGGAAAATGTAGACGTCACCCAGGTCTGTCCACGGGTCGGTCGTAGCTGCATCATGTTTGACGTCGTTAGCATGAATCTGCTTATCCTTGCTATCATAATAGTTGGAATCCAGGTACTGGGCTTCACATGAGGCAAATGAAGATGCCTCACCTTGGGGAAAACCAACTCGACCATTAAGGGAGTACTTAAGGTCGTGGTGATACGATGAAGGGACCGTCACGTGCTGGTGGAGCCATGGACTACCCATCAACACATTATAGGAAGTATCCTAGGAGACAACCATGAACTCCGTACTGGAAAAAATGACACCAAATAGGGTCTTCAGACATATCTTTCCAAATAGTGTTTGTTACATCCTATCATAACCTTGGATTCTCAGGTCATCCACAGATAGCCCCATCTTTTAGAGTGTTTGGGTCGAGGTTAGGTTGATCCTAGAATCTATGTCAACAAGACTACGACGAACCTCCACGCCATTTAATTGACCAGTGATGTACAATGGTTGGATGATCCCATGTATGAAAGAGCCTTCATATTCTCCAGATAAAAAGATAACTACATGAAATTTAGCATTCTTGAATTCCAAAGTATGGATGGATTCACTAGCTGCTAACTCTGTCTCAAATTGGAGGGGGCTTCTTAAAGCATCGGTGAGGGCTACACGCATATCCACTGACTTGAGAAGGGAATAAAGGATAGAGAGCCTCATATAAATGCTATAAGGATGCTTAAGGATATCATACTTCCGTGAAAAGAATGAGCTTCTGCTTATATGAGGTTGTTTTGCGGAAGGAGGCTTGATAGGCCCTTTCGGCTGGATTAGTGGCTGACAGGTGCTGGGAATGTCCCTATGCTTGCTATTCAAAACACATGGAGCAACTAACATATGTTTCTCAGATGAATAATGACATTCCTTAATATATCATGGCTGATCATGATGTGGTCGAGGCATCTCTGCCTGATCAAGTCAAAAAAATAGTTGTGAAGGCGGACCTAATGATACCAGATGAGAAGGATGCGTGTGCTGAGCTCTACGTCGGGACTACTTTCTTGTTTTGGTGGCATGCACAGCCTGGCTGGAAGTACTGAAAAAAGAACTCTGATGACCCATATAACCATTAACCCGACAATGCTGGTGACAACTGGGAACGTTGGGAGGATCCTCTTGGCGCTCCTCACCGTCAGATTTCATATAGGGGTTTACCATCTTCAGAGTGTTAGCTGCGACATACTCTTGATCATCACCTAAAAACTACTCCACTACTAGTCTAATTCTGGGGGCAATTTCCATCTATGGGGGCATGAAGTTGCTGAGAGTATGAGATTATGATGACATAAGTGGGGGACTTTGTTTTCCCTTGTGTCGCCAATGCCTGCTCTTTTGTAAGAGGAAGGTTGATCTGTTGACGCAGAAGTACTGGCTGTGGGTGATGAAGAATCTCCTAATGGTTCAGGTTGATTCAGACATGCATAGATAACACCATGGGCACGAGCGACTGTCTTACAAGCCATCCAATCATCATACTTTTGGGGCCAATAGTTAGAAACCTGATTTAACTCATCTTCGCTATCACGACCACTATCTAGCTTCACGAATACACATGCCACTTGTGCTATAGCTAGGCCCAATCTGACTATGTTATTATCATCCTGTTCTTGAAGCCAATATTTAAAAACATAGCACTATTTGAGGGTGTTCCCTAGGATTTGGTGATAGGGGAAGTAATTGGAGAAATCAGTGAGACCCGCCTCTTCGAGCCTCTTACAATCAGGAAAATATAGAAGTCCCTATTCCAAGGAGCATCAAAAATAATCGAGGACCTGATCCTCATTGAATGAGTAGGTCTAGTTTCTCCTGTCTAGGTAGGGGGCTCTGGGAACCTGGCCTTATCGAGGGGCTGAAGGATCCTGTCAAAGAAGTGGAAGCTAGTTATCTTTCTTGGGTGGTTGAGGCACATTACATGGGGGTGCCTTCCAATTCCGAGGTGGGAACTACGGGGCCAGAGGCTGCACCTGAGGTGGCGGCCCTCTACGAGGCTGTGGAGGTGTCTCTACTGGTAATAGATTCATTTGATTAGGGGACTCTATTTGGGCCACCACAATGGGATCTAACGTACAGTCTCTTCTCATGGGAATTACATGAGGCAATGGATGTGCCTGCTTGGCTCGCTACAAGGCTTCCTCAAGAAGCTGGGTCTTATCAAAGAAGTCTTGGAATTCCCCGAGGTTATTCTGAGTAATGGGAGTGGGGACCAGTTCAATTTTTTACATTCCCCACACACATTTCTAGCAACTGTTTTAGAGTCAGTGGCATATCCATGGAGTAAGTGAGGCCTTTCCACTCAGAAACAAAGTTTGCGATGTTCTCTTTAGGCCTCTGTTTTCATTTGAAGAGTTCTGTAACACTCATCTACTAAGTGGTAGAGATAAAATGGTTAAGGAACTGTCTATGGAGATCTTCTTAGCCAGAAACTAACCCATGGGTAGCTCGTTGTACCGGAAAAATGCAGGCACTCCCAATGTCTATAAGAAACATCGAAGTATGGAGGCCTCTTACTGCGCTAGAGTTACCAACCTGGGTCCACACCTTGAGATGAAGTGGGACAGATGCTTCAGTGGGTCACCTGTCCCATTAAAGGGGGAGAAGGTAGGGTTTTCAAAACCTGGGGGTGCTGAAATATCATTGTACCACACCAAATATGGATTTCCATCAGGCGAGATTTCTACATGTAGAGTTTTTAATGCCTCTAGGTGAGCAATGAGTGCCACCATCAGATCATCTAGGTGGGGGTTCCTGTCTTGAAGAGACTCCCTAACCACCAGTGCATTGGCATACTATTCACCATGATAAGAAAGCCTGACAGCTTGTGGAGCGGCTAGTGGGATGACTTGTGGAGTGGCTGGGGGAACCAGAGCTGGGTCCCCAAGATTATCATTCCATTCAGGTGGATTTGGCAACACATACCGCACCCTCTTTCCACAATCTCCGACCTCTATCCTATATATGTGGGAAGGATTGTTGGGATCACCCAAACAAAACTCACAGGGGGGGAGATGTGCCTACCCCTACTACCCTAGTTGAGGATCATCGTAGTCTGGCCGCTGCTCTGCGACACATTCAGTAAGGAGGCCATCACACATATTTTTGTGTTCTGTGAGCTGTTGGTGCAACATGGATTTTTCAAGATCATCCTACATCTTTTTCACTAAGCAAGACGGGTCAGAGGGTTTGACAGCCGTGAGGTGATCTTTTCCCTTATTGGGATTCCGACTGCAGAATAATTCCTTAGTGGGCACTAGAAGACCCATTACATTTCTTTGATGGTGAGTAAACCCTCACAATGGATCCAATAGTTTTGGAAATCCCCCAGGGTGTAAGTTCTCTTCAAGGAGATCTAAATAGTTCTCCCCCTCAGATAGATAAGCTATGTTAACCGCGAGTCTTCCTAGTTGCATATCTTTGATATCACCTGGAAATTCAGGCTCACACCGGATAGAACTAAAATTGAGGGAAACATACTTCCTACAACCATTGAACTAAACATGGGGGGGGAGTCAACCTCTTTAATACTTCAGTAGAGCACTTTAAATCTCCGAACACATCATTGATGGAGGGTCTGGTGGCAACCGGGCGGCTTAGGAGGCTGGGCCATACAGAGTGCAGCAAAGTCAACCATACGACATTGCTAACCAATTTCCTCAAAGTGCACCTAACTCTTAGGGTAATACAATCTCCAATAACAGATATGGAAGTGCGTCGCTCATAGGGTTTGGCGAATTCATGCGACTTCATCCGGGGTAAGAGATTCTGGTACACTAAAGTTCGCGGTCGCAATCGTTCAGAACATCTCAAGGAAATGATCCGTTGTGAGAATGTTCCCAAAGAACCATGGATCAGACTCAAAATACAGCCCTTGGTTTCCCCACTCATCTACTGGGGGTGACTACAGGACCGAAAATGAAACTAAAGCAGACCACTGAATAGGTAGGTCAACCATTGGAGAATATGAAGAACGTGTAGACAAGCCACTGCCTCTCAGGCTGTCCTACGAGGAATGAAATGACTGAGCCACTACATCTTGATAAGATGGTCTGGTGACCACAGCTTCTAGAATAGGGGATGCTATCATTGGTGTTGGGCCATGCTGTAGTTCATCCTTCAATGGTCCCTAGAATAATTCTTAATGTACTCTGGTTGAGGTAGAGAATGACCCTGTTAACGATAGGGAGGATTGCACGACCATACCATGGGAAGTGGAAAAATATTCCTCCTTGTGGATGTATTAGAGGAAGGAGGTGGGAATCCAATGAACCACACATTCGGGAAGGATGAGGCTGATATGTCGCATTCCTGCCCCATTCCTCGACGCAGAATATCAAGGGGAGAGTTCCAGTACTGAATCACATTCCACATGGGAATCCAAGAAGAAGATGGGCCTAATTGTAGTCTAAATCTTCTTAGAACTCTTTTTATGGTGTCAATGACCCACCCAACTTCCCCATAATGGCTCTTCATTATAGGGTAGATTTTTTTCTCGAGGCGGGCCTTTTGCTGAATTGACACGAGGGTGGAGAGGAGTTCTGCATGGGTGAGCCGGGGTGTGATGGGAACCTGTACTGATGTCGAAGGGAACATGGGGAGGACCTTTGTGTATACTGGATTACATGTGGAGGGAATCTCCAAGGGAAGTGATGGAGCAGGTAGGACCTCCTCTAGAGATGGTGGGAGCATGGTTAGGGCCTCCATACTTATTTATTTTGGCTACATCGGTGTGAGGAGGGTCCTTATACTGGTCGAGCTGAACACGGCTAGGACCTCCGTGTTGGGTTCCCATGAATTGAGGAAAACCTCTGATTCTTTAATTTCTAGGATGAAGAGGAACTTCTTCAGTTGATTCAAGGACATAGGGAAGACCACCCACACTGATGTTTGGCAGGACGGGTATCATGTTCAGATCAGAGACCTTTAACAGGAGGGACGACTACATACCTGAGGTCATGGGTGAGGAAGAGGCATCCGTACTGGGTGTCAATGTAGGGGGAGGACCTTCACTCAGATTGAAGATGGAATGAGGAATACCTCCATGCAAATCTTGGGAGCATGGAGGTCCCACACTCTAATTGGTGGTAGTACGTGGAGGGCCTCCATACTGGAAGTCATCATCGCGGGTCGGCCCGCAAGGGATACAACTTGCGGAAATGTCCAAGAGAGTCTGTCCAGCCTGCCCATGGGGTGGTTGGGGCCTCGATCTAGGATGGACATATGAGTTACCCTACTCAGCATAAAAATGGGACTGATGGTATGCGTTATAAGTGGAACGACCCATGATAGTCGTTTACATTGATGCAACTCGGTGGGCATCCTCCTATGCCTTTTCTCGATGCTGGCGTCTGGTTTATTGGATGGGGGCTGGTGGCATAGGTGTATAGATCTCCAAATACATAGCTTGTTGGGCCGAGTGGCAGCACTGATGGGGCCTGGTGGGAGCCTTACTTGGAATCCCCTAGAACGAGAATCTGGTAGGGATGGCCCAGACATCCCTCACCTTATTGGCATAGGGGAGGGAGTCATCAAATCATTCTTGGGAGAGGCTCCCAAAACAATTATAATTTAGAGTGGGGAGTAGTGGATCCCTCTACGGCCCTTGGGGGATGCGGTGGTGATGAGGTGCATAAGCCTCTATGTCTTGATGGGCCATATCCTAGGTTTGGATAATCCCCTCCTCCTCATATCGTCGAATGAGGTTGTTTATCACCCTTCTCTGAACAATTTTAGATGGGGAGATGGGGAGATGGGTTGTGGGACCCCAATAGCCGTGGATGTGGAGGCTACCACGGGGGAGATGAGGCCACACAGATTGATGCATTGACATTGCCCCTACCCTATGTTAGTGGGTGGGATGTGATTGGTTTCCTGTCATGACAGCTTGGGTCTTGAAAGGCAAAGAGATTTAACCATTATTGCTGAAATAAGGAAGGTGACATCTAGTGACCTAGTGCAATTCCATATTCCATGGTTGGTATGAAGGATCCATGCTGACAATGTCATAGACTAGGATGTCTAACATTCAACTGCCCAAATTTCTAGTGTCTTTCACACCAGGCCCGCTATTTTCTTGGCAGGACCTAGAGCCTGATGACTGGATCCGATGACACACTAATCCACTGATTTCTTGAGCACTACTAATCTCCATGTTGGGGAGACGAAATTCACTTCAACTTCACCATTTTTGTTTTCTATGCTTTTGCTGGGGCACACACCCTTATGTTGAGGATGTACAACTTTTTCCCTGCATTCCCGCATTCTGAAGTGGGTAGCATCTATTTTTTATTCAGGGTTGTTTTATCATTGATCAAAATGAGATGAGGGGATGTCGGTTCCTACATATGAGGATTACTCCTTGGAACTCATTTCCTAGTCTGGGTCTTCCTCATATACTTAAGACATTGTTCATAAAACTCTTCCTAGTGTCATGTCTTCATAGATACCGGTTAATTACAATGCTTCTATTAGGACATTATATGGGGTCGAGTTATGGAAGAATCCTTCGTTTGGGGGAGTAGTAACATTGGAAATCGCTTGTGTGTCTAGATGCTGGAACACTGATGTGTATGGGGTTCTTCCCCTTATGATAGGGATTCTCGAGGGCACAGAAGCTCGAAGCATCCCACCTGAAAAGTAGGGAATTTTATGCCATCGACATGTCTCTAAGGTTTTCCTCAGCTTCCAATGTTTAACACAAGGTATTCCGCAAGTTTAAAATCTATTGAAGATGGATGGTACTGATCAGAACACTGACAGGAGTGGATCAGATGGTTGAAACCCCAGGAGGGATCACTGATGCTAGGGAAAATGTGTGTTTAGTTACCCGATTACTTCTAGGAGTAGAGAGAATGTGGGTGACATGATACCACTGGGATGTGAAATCCTAAGTGAGAATCTGGATCGATATGGATTATTGAGAGTGGATAGAGAGTGAGACAGAGCCAATGCGAGGGAGATGGTGATGTTGGGATTTATCCTCGAAGAGACTTCCTACATATCCATGTGGTATGGAATCAAAGTACGCATAGTTTGGCGGGGAGACGGGACACCTGAGGAGGTGGCCCATGAGAATGGATGCATGGATGGGACCTGGAGGAAGTGAAACCTTTGGGTTGGAACCTGACCTTCCTGAAATACATAGGTTGAAGGGATAGACCAAGATGAGACATGGGTGATGGTCTTGAACCTTAGAGAGGATTCCTATGTATCCGTAGGGAAAGGAATCAAAGTCCACATTGTTCAGGATGGGGCCTAGAATCAGGGTGTGTGTAGAGGACAACGACCCAAAGGCATGATGGGGATTAATCGTGGTTAGCAACCTAGGGTTGGTCTGATGCTCGAGGGATGGACAAGAGATGTGGGTCCCAACAGGGGGGACACCAAAGTTTACTAGTGTTTGAGGTTTAACCTCCGAGAGTTTTCCTACGTACTATTTCTAGGAGACAGAGATAAAACCCATTTAGTTCATCTTAAAATAGATTACCATCATGTGGGGCTGACAATGACTTACTATTGGTCAGAGTCCAATGGCTTACCATCGATTGGAGAACACAATGGCTTACCGTCGATTGGGGATCACAATGGGTTACCATCATTTGGGGTTTGACCTCAGGGAGTTTTCTTGTATACCCTATCTAGGAGACAAGGATCAAATCCCACGTAGTTCAAATCGGTACAGTTTAACGTCATGCAGGATAAAAAAGGGCATATAGTTTAATGTCAAGTGGGATGAAGGTGAACCGACATAACTGGGTGGGGAAAATAACTATTTGGCTTGAACCTCAGAGAGGATTCCAACATACCCTACCCTGGTAGGGATCAAAGTCCACATAGTTTGGGATTAATAACATAGTTCAAGGTCATGTGGGACGAGTGAACTAGGGTGAAGGGGGTCAGGACAAGTAGGTGTTGGGATTTAACCTCAAGGTGGATTTATAGGTACCTTTCCTTAGTAAGGATCAAAGTACATGTAGTTTGGGATGTATAATACATTTCAACATCATGAGGGATGAGTGAACCAATGTGAATGGGTTTAGGAAAATTAGGTGTTGGGTTTTAACCTCAGGGAGGCTTCCTACATACTCTTCCTCGGAAAGGATCAAATTCCACATAGTTCGGGATGGTTTGAGGATACAGTTTAACATCATGTGGGATGAGTGAACCGACGTGAAGGGGTCAGGGCAAGTAGGTGTTGGGATAGAAACACATAGAGGCTTCCTACGTACCCTTCTTAGGAGACAAGGATCAAAGTAAATGTATTTTGGGATGGACAATACAGTCTAAAGCCGTGCAGGATGAGCGAACCGATGTGAAGGGGGTCAGGACAAGTAGGTGTTGGTCTTGAACCTTAGGTAGAATTACTACGTACCCTACATTACCAAGGATAAAATTACACAATGTTCAGGATGGAGAATACATTTTAACGTCATGCGCAACGAGTGAACCAACATGATGGGAGTTAGGACAAGTAGGTGTTGGGATTGAACATCAGGGAGGCTTCCTACGTACCCTACCTTGGAAAGGATCAAAGTAGATGTAGTTCCGAATGGTTTGGGGCTATAGTTTAATGTCATGAGGGACGAGTGGACATACATGAATGGGTTAGGACAAGTAGGTGTTGGGATTGAACCTCAGGGAGGCTTCCTACGTACACTTTGTAGGGGACTAGGATGAAAGTCCATGTCATTCGGGATGGAGAATACATATTAACATTATACAGGATGAGTGAACAAACATAAAGGGGGTTGGGACAAGTAGGTGTTGGGCTTGAACCTTAGCGAGGCTTCCTACATACCCTGCAATGGAAATGATGAAAATCCATGTAGTTAAAGATGGAGAATATAGTTTAACGTCATGTGGGAAGAATGAACTGACATCAAGGGGGTCAGGACAAGTAGGTTTTGGGCATGAACCTCGGGGAGGCTTCCTATGTACCCTTCCTTGGAAAGGCTCAAATTACACATAGTTCAGGATGGAGAATACTATTTAACATCATTCGGGACGAGTGAACCGATGTGAAGGGGGTCAGGACAAGTAGGTGTTGGGATTGAACCTCAGGGATGATTTTTACATACCCTACCTTGGAAAGGATTAAATACCACTTTGTTAAGAATGGTTTTGGGATAAAATTTAACATCATCCAGGATGAGTGATATGATGTGGAGGGGTCGAGACATGAAGGTGTTGGGATTTAACCTCAGGGAGGTTTCTTACATTCCCTACCTAGGAGACAAGGATCAAAGTCCATGTAGTTATGGGTAAAGAATACAGTTTAATGTCATGAAGGACGAGTGAACCGACGTAAAGGTGGTCATGACAAGTAGGCATTGGGATTGAACTTCAGGGTGGCTTCATACGTACCCTACCTTGGCAATAATGAAATTCCACGTAGTTAGGAATGGAGAATAAAATTTAACGTCATGCGGGATGAGTGATCCTATGTGAAGGGGGTCAGGACAATTAGGTATATTGCATGAAACTCATGGAGGCATCCTACGTACCATACTTTGGAAAGGATCAAAGTCCACAAATTTTGGAATGGTTTGGGGCATACACACTTTGGTGACCCAGAGAGGATGTCATGGTCAATGCTCACTCTAATCCCACGTGAGTCATGCTCGGTGGGAGAAACAAGATGCATAAAAATCTTAAAGATCACATCGTGAAAGGTGTGTCTGCAAGAAGTAGAATGGGGATTTCACATGATTAGAAACCCAATGAAGAAGTAGGGGATTATACATGGTTAGCAGCCCAGGGATATAGAGAGTGGGACTTACTCCAGGATGGAGCCCCGACGATGACAAAGACCAAAGGGAGAGGGATGGGGTAATGAAGTCTCATGTGCCCCTCTCACCTCTAGTCTTTGGCCCTGAAGAAGAAAAGAGGAGATTGGGTGTTGCCTCCTACAAGAAATTCTTGGGGCATACACCAAGATGGTTTCCCTTCCCTGCAGATAGGCACCTCTCAAGAAGAGAGGATCTCATTCCATGTGAGGAAGATCACACTCCTATGGAGATGAGTGGGAGAAGAGAATGTCTGATATGGGGAACGCTGCATGTGTTTCATGGGGTGAGACCACAGTTTAACATCAAGTTTTGAGGGAAGAGGGTGATAGGTAGTTTAATGTCCTACAGCTCTTTTGAGACAGGTTCACTCTGCAACCTTTGGACTTACATAACCAGCACGCTTTAACCCTTGATGAAGGGAAGGCACCTGCAATACCGTAATGAAGGGGTGTTGTGGAGTGATCCACTAAGGGGACCCTGTTAGCATGGCTATGCAAAGAACAAATAGACATTAGCCTATATATTCAAATAAAAATAATGCTAAGCCACACAATGTGAAGAATCTCCCAAGGGACCTTGAAATCACTTTGTACAAACCTGAAGGGTCGTACAGGAGAAAGGTGTGTGGGATATGTTTGTTTTCAATAAGAGGGGCCCAGAAATGTTGCTTTAGGGGGAGAAAGGCACATGGAGCACCTAAGGAGTGATGATTGCATGAAAAAGATGGGTTTTGAACACAATAGGTGCACAAATGGGAACGAGTGAGTTCAAAAAATCAAGGTGTTATAGAGAAAGGAGTTGTGTACTAATCACACCGTGCTGTTTCATTTTTACACATACACCACTCTGCTAAACTTGATTTATATTGAAAATTATAAAAATAATAACAAATTTATTTCCATGTTTGAATCATTTATTTTTTGTTTATCACTGTTAGAAAGTTCAATGTGTTAATTTTTTGGATGATTCCAATGCAGGAGGAGGTGATTTGGGGTACCCATGACGATGTCCAAGAAAAATGGGCCAAACTGCACAAGATCCATGCACACCAGTGGACTCATCCGTGCACTTCTCCTGAACTATGCATCTAAATGGGATGATTTCTTTTTGGAATGGTTCAAAATTTATTGAGCTACATTTCATCTACAGGAACCCCAGACTCATTCTACCATATGGTGGTCCAAACAACCTGATTTATCCAGAGCACCGAATCATCCCAAAGTCAAAAAGGGTGTACTATGATCCATCTATATCTCAGGATCTAATTATCCAAAGTGTGAAAAAAATTCTTTGGATACAACCAAGAGGTGGTGATACAACTTTTATATTTTCTCCAAAGTGAGATAAATCTGTTTGGAGGGGGAAAACAATGTGACAAGTGGTTTTAATAAATACATGTGCCCAAAACCACCTTCCCATTTTCCTATAAAATGGCACCCTGAGGTCCCCATTTGTAAGTTAGACCAGGAGAAAAAGATCTAGTATTTTGGACACCCAATGGAGTCCTCTCCTCATCCAAGAAGTTCTGGAGGCCCCTATCATCATATCAGGGTCAACAATAAAGTGGGTGTTTCACCCAAGCCTTCTCCACCTCTTGATGTTGAGCGAAAAAGTGGACGATCATTTCGAGGGAGCTACACATATTTGGGAGGGAGTTTTGTCATAGGATACTGTAATGGTTTTTTATAATTTGTGTGTTTATTATTTCAATTATATTTTATCTAAACATGTTTCTACTATAAATTCATTTCTTGGGTTTAATTTAGTGAACCACTTTTCATTTCAACACCGATTGGGTTGAAATTTCAAGTGGGAAACATGGGTTGTTCTGATTGGGAAACACAAGTATCCTCTCTCTCTCACACATAAAAAAGATATTAGTATGATTAGGTATCCATTAATCTTTTCTTTAAGTCCAAACCTTGACAACACAATTGTTGTGTTAAGGGTTGGTACTTTGTGCAACGTTTTGAGGGGCAAGAGGGGAATCAAGATCTTGAAAATCCTCAACCAAAGAATTAAACAAAACCATGTGAAATTTTCAGAACAAGGAACTATTAAATATGTGTAGTGAACTTGAAGTGATATCCTTATCTCATAATTCTAAAACACCACTTTTATTTATCAACTATTAAACTCTTTAAATCAATTAATTTTCTTAAAACTGATTCCAAACCACCCCCTATTTTATTCTTCTTATTAAAAATTTACACTATAAAACCACCAAAACTACTTGAGAGATGAAAAAGGGTCTACCCTAGACTAAAAAATATTCTTAAAATCACTATCAATTTGGCGTTTCATGACAATGCTTTCAAATGTTGGCACTGTTGTTGGGGAGCGCTTGGGTTTTAGTGCATGTTTTTGATAATATTTTTGTAATTTTTGTGAATATTTATTTGTTTTATCTTCTACCTTTTCATATACGTTTGTGTTTTGATTAATTTATTCTATAGGTTCAATGCATTATGTGTTATAATCTGGGAGACTTACCACCTTTTGAACCCAAACCAGAGAGGATCTTAGGCCAGTGACCCCAAGATGCACAAGACAACCCTTTGAAGAAGGACACACCACAACTTGAGAATTTTCTAAACCCCTCTTCTTCTGGAACCAAATTAGAACATGAAATTAATGAGTATAAAATGGCTGAAAATATTAGGACACTAAAAGAATTAACCTCAAAAGATGTTGATATCCAACCCACTCACATTCAAATGCAAGGCGAGACACCCATTTTTGAACTTAAATATTGTTTAATTCATTTTTTACCAAGATTCTGTGGACTTGTTGGAGAAGATACACACACACATATTAAAGAATTTCATACTGTGTGTAATATATTAAAACCTGATAATGTGGATGAAGAACAAGTAAAGCTTAGGGAATTTCCATTTTCATTAGAAGACACTGCAAAAGTCTGGATTTATTATGTTAATTCACCAATAAGAGGCTGGGCAGACATGAAACACCTTTTTCTTGAAAAATATTTCTTAGCCTCTCACACTACAACTATAAGAAAGGAAATATATGGTATAAGAAAATCACAATAGGAAACACTACATGAATATTGGTAATGATTTAAAAGGATTTGTTCAAGATTTCCACACCACTAAATAAGTTATCAACTTTTAATTCAATATTTTTATGAATGTTTAATTCATATTGATAGAAATATGATTGATGCTATGGAAGGTGGTATGCTAGTTGATACAACCCCAATCCCTAAAAGGAACTTATTTGAAAACATGGAACATAACACTCAACAATTTAGTTCAAGGTCCAATGTACCCATTTGAGGTGTCCATGAGGTGCAAAGTACCAAATTCGAGAGGAAGGTGGACACGATGTTCGAAGAGGTAAGTACCCTTCTTCAAAAACTTTCTATTTCCCAAGGTAAATCCCTATATTCTCCTCCAATACATTGTGGTATATGTCTTATTAACCCCCACTACTCTGATCAATGCCCCCAAATAAGAGAAAGTGCTAAGAGTTGTGAGGAAATCTTTCCAGGATTCCCCTATAAACAACCCTTTAGGCAAGAACCATATTATCCATCCAATCTAGGGTGGATAGACAACCAATCATATATGAAGGGGGGTGTGGGTATTTAAACCAACCTAAACAACCATATAACTAACTGGGATAGAGTAGTTAACCACCGCCGCCTAAAAATACTCAGCCATAACCAAGGTCTTCCCAAAAAACACCTCCAAAACATGGTCCTAGATTAGAATACATTATGAAACAAATGTCTTACAATAATATCCAATTCCAAAAAACCATCCAAACTGTCATAGAAGACATAAAAACCCAATTAGGACAGCTTTCCAACTCAGTGGGGGAAATAAAGAGCCATGGGTTGAGTAAAATACCTTTTTAACCAGTAGTTAACCATAGATATAAAGGAAATGTCAGAGCCATCACCCTTTAAAGTGGAAAAAAACTAAAAATCAAAAAGAACCCTCCACTAGAGTCATCACCTCCTAGGGAAACCACCATTCAAAAACTGGAAATGCTCCAAATAAAGTAAAACCTTGTCTTGAGAGAATCCCCTCCAAAGGAAAGAGTGTGTCTATTGATGATTCAGGTATCCCAATAATCCCTATCCCATTTCAACAAAGGGACACCCAATGTAGAAAATAAAAGGAAACAGAACACGGTAAGGAAATTTTGGAGGTTTTAAAAAACGTTTAGGTAAACATTCCCTTGATTGATGCTATAAAACAAATTCCAAGATATTCCATGTTTCTAAAAGAGATGTGTACACACCAAAGATGACTATGAGGTGATGATAAGGTGAGCATGGGGAGGAATGTTTTAGCATTTATAGAGCCATCACTTCCCACTAAGTGCAATGATCCCAGAAAATTCTCAATTCCATTCACCATAGGAATGTATTATTTTTTCTAATTCTATGCATGATTTAGGTGCTTCTATAAATGTGATGACACTCTCCATTTACTCTACATTGCAGGTCAGGGGATTGAAGCCCACTGGAATTATTGTACAACTGGATAACCAGAGTACCACACACCCCTCTAGTGTGTTAGAGGATGTTCTTGTTGGGGTTCAAAATTTAATTTTTCCTGCAGACTTTTATGTGCCTAAAATGGAGGATGATAGGATTAATGGACATGCCCTGATTATATTGGGGAGACCCTTCTGGAAAACCTCAAAAGTAATAATTAATTTACACAATGGTAGATTATCTATGGAGTTTGGTGGTGACATTTTCCACTTCAATATCATTGATGACATGAAGCACCCCTCATAAGAACATTCCTCTCTCTTTGTTAGTTCTATAGATGTACTAACTTCCCTTGAAAAACTTCATTTCATTCCCCTGATCCCCTTTCTAATTTTTCTTTATTGATAGAAATTCTAGGAAATGATTCATGCATTAATTGTTGTAGTGGTCTAGAAATGTTTCATGCATGTTCATTGATTGATGATTTCTTGAACACTAAGGATCAAATGACCATCGATGATACTACCAAGCTTGTAAAAGATCACTCCTCATCTGAGGATGATACCATTGAGCAGTTAGATGAGATGAGAGACCTCTCAATTTCACACACACTCTTATCAATAAAAAATCACCCTAAATTGGAATAAAAAAAATTCCTCAAGATTTAAAATATTCATATCATGAGAATAGAAACAAGTTGTCTATCATCATTGCTAGTTCACTCCCTCTTGAGCATGAATTGCGACTGCTTGAACTTTTGAGGGAGTATAAAAAAGCTTTGGGATGGACACTTGCTGACATTACTAGTATTATCCCATCAATTTGTTCACATTATATTTTATTAAATGATGAGGCTAAACTAGTGAGGCTGGAACAACGTCGACTGAACCCAAACATCCAAGATGTTGTAAAAATGGAAGTAACACAATTAATCTAGAATCATTTAACCCATCTCTGACAGTCAATGGGCCAGTCCCATTCAAGTAGTTCCTAAAAAAATGGCCTTACAGTAATCAAAAATGAAAACAATGAATTGGTTCCAACTCATGTGCAGAATTGTTAGCGTGTATACATAGACTATCATAGACTAAACCAACACACTAGGAAGGACCATTTCCCATTTCCATTCATTGACCAAATTCTAGGGAGGATATCAGGTAAGTCCCACTACTATTTTCGTGATGGGTATTATGGATACTTTTAGATCCATTTTTCCCTTAAATAAGAGGAAAAGACAACCTTCACTTGACCCTTTAGCACATTTTCATATAGGAGGATGACATTTGGTCTGTGAAATGCTTCGGGTAATTTACAACGATGTATGGTTAGTATTTTTTCAGATTATCGGGAGAATTGCGTGGAAGTTTTCATGGATGATTTCACTATTTATGGCTCCTATTTTGATGAATGTTTGAGTAGTATTGGTTTAGTCATAAATTTTTGTATTGAAAAGAATCTTGTATTAAATTATGAGAAATACCATTTAATGGTGCGACAAGGTATAGTTTTGGGGCATATAATTACTAATGATGGTATCCAAGTAGGTAAATAAAAATTGGATGTCATTCCTTCCTTACCATTCCCCAAAAATGTATGGGATGTGCAGTCTTTCCAAGTTCATGCTAGATTTTACCGTCGTTTCATTTTTGACTTCAGTAAGATTGCACTCTCACTCTCCCGAGTACTCCAAAAATAAAAAGAATTTGTTTTTGATAAATATTGTGAGGAATCTATTAATAATTTAAAATAGAGTCTCACATCACCCTGGGTAATCCAACCACCTCAGTGGGATTTACCATTTGAGCTCATGTGTGATGACTTTAACTATGCAGATGGGGAAATCTTGTCACAAAGAGTCGATCGAGCACCACATGTCATTGCCTATGCCTCACATACTTTGGACCCTACCCAAGAAAACTACACCAAAACTGAAAAATAATTCCTTTCCATAGTGTTTTACTTGGATAAATTTAGGACATATCTTATAGGGTCCAAAGTAATTGTATTCTCTAACCATGCAGCCCTCCGATATCTCCTTAAGAAACTAGAATCCAAACCACACCTCACTCACTGGATTCTCCTCCTTCAGGAATTCAATCAAAAAATTAGAGATAAAAAAGGAGTAGAGAATGTGATGGATGGCCATATCAATAGGATCCTACCATCGTCAGACATTGACTCATCTATATGTAATCCTATAAATGAAATCTTTATTGATGAGTAATTTTACCAAGTGTAAGATGATATTCCTTAGTATTATAAAATTGTAAATTATTTGGTAGAATATTGCATTCCTACTGATTTCAACAAAAACCAGGCCGACCATCTAAAACATGAGTCTTGTTGGTACATTTGGGATGACCCCAACCTATGGAACACATGTAGGGATCAATTTCTTAGGCATTGTGTCCTTGATAGCGAGTTTAAGTCCATCCTTAGATTCTTCCAAACTCTTTCTTGTGGGGGCCACTTTGGTCCCCAATAGACTGATCACAAAATCCATGATTCTGTTCTCTTTTTGCCAATAATTTTTTGGGATGCCCATAATTTTTGTAAATCTTGTCTTAGTTGTCTAAGAATTTGTAATGTCTCTAAAGAAATGAAATTCCACAACAACCATTGCTCTTTCATGACATTTTTTATGCTTGAGGTATTGACTTTATGGGGCCATTTCCCGATTCCTTTAGAAACTTGTACATTCTTATAGTAGTTGATTATGGGTCAAAATGGGTAGAGGCACGAGCTACAAGGAATGATGATTCTAAGTTAGCTGTAGAATTTTTGAGAACCCAAATCTTCTCTAGGTTTGGATTACCTAGGTTCATCATCCATGATAAGGGTTCTCATTTCTATAACCTAACAATTCAATCACTTTTTCGTCAGCATGGGGTAGGTCATTGAGTGTCTACTGTAAATCACCCATAGAACAATGATCAATCCAAGGTGTCAAATATAGAGCTAAAACAGATTCTTAAAAAAATGGTTCAACCTAATAGAAAATATTGGAGTCTTCGACTCAATGATTACTTATTGGTTTATCGTTCTGCTTTCAAAATTACCATTGGAATTTGACTCTATAGGCTTGTGTTTGGAATGAGTTTTCACTTGCCTCTTGAGATTGAGCACCCGGCCTACTGGGCCATCAAACAATGAAATTCTAATCTTTCGGTTGCAGGTGCTGAAAGGAAGTTGTAGATTCCGGAGCTAGAAGAAATGAGAAGAGATTCATTGGGAACTCCAAGATTTATAAGGAGTGTACCAAGGCTTCCCGTGACCGTATCATCCTTCATCGTCAGTTCCACATTGGGCAGAAGGTCCTCCTCTCTAATGCAAGGCTAAAGTTTCATCTAGGTAAGCTTCATTCCTGTTGGTTTGGACCATACACTATTACTAACGTCTCTCTATTTGGTGTTATCTAGATTCAAAATGGGGGAGGGGTATATTCATGGGTTAGTTAGGAATTTTTGTCATCATTATTCTTTTTCTATTTTTAGATTACTGAATAGTGTTGTCACTTTCCCTCCTTTATCTCCCACTCACCTTTGTGTGGGAATATTAATTTTTTATTCCCACTTTATGAGGGAAAATGATTCCTTCTTAATCATGGATGTTATTGAAAATTCATGTGGAATGTCTATATTTCATGTTGTTTTAACAATCAAAAAAAATTCTGATGAAATGTGCATTTTATCACGAATTCAATACTATTGTGTGAATTTCTTTGTAAATTTAGTTCGTTATCGATGATATAAATGGTTTTATAATTTTTAAACCTTTGAGAATAATGGTGCCCTTTTTTGTGAATAGTTTAAAGGAAAATTGTGTCACTTAATATCTCCACACATTTTTTTCCACCAAACCATTATGTGTGAAACTTTCTTACTTAATTTAAGGTAAATATAAGTTAGGTTTATTTTTATCTACTTTCCAAAATCATTTTTCCATTTGTTAGTTCTTTATAAGATCTATTTCATTACTGTACCAGATTGACATATGCGTGCGTACCTATTATCTGACTATTTTACGCCCTCAAAAAATAAAAAGAATAAAAAAGGGTTGTATATTGGGCAGGTCGAAAACCACCCTTCCTCGACCTTTTATCTTATTATAACTATTACAATTAGTGTCGTGAAGAGATCAAACATGGGTTGGGAGAAGAGTTTGAGATTTATTCCTTGTGAAACTTTTGAAAAATTAATAAATGAGGGGAGTGAAGAAATGTACAACATATAGGGATATCTAGGTTGGGAGCTTATGGATTGACTTCGGGGAATGCTTAAGTGAGTGGGTCTTGAAATTTGATTGCAAGGGATGTGGAGCAAGTTCAGTGGAAATGATCTTGTATGAAGACAATTATTAAAATAAATTATATTTACTCGATAAAAAGTGGAAAGAATATCGTGAAATGTTTGTAACACACACATGTGTAGAATTAGGGACATGATTAAATTTTGAATTATTTTCTTTGATTGGTATCGTGTTTCTCTTGGAATTTCATTTGGATACAATTTTTGAGACATATTTTTCAATGATCATTGAGAATAACTTCATGGTGTGTTTTTTTACTTTTATCACATTTCTATAAGGAATTAAGTTTTCATTGAATGTTAAATCTTAATGAAGTTAGAAATATCTATATGAATATTTTTTGGAATTAAGACTTTTACTAGGAGTAAAAATGTTTAGGTGTGGGTGTGTGATCGCACCGCAATTCCCTGTTTAATTTTAACCCTTACACCACTCTGCTAAACTTTTTTTATATTGAAAATTATGAAAATAATAACAAATTTAATTCCATGTTTGAATAATTTATTTTTTGTTTAACCCTATTAAAAAGGTCAATGTTACTTGTTTTGATGATTCCATTGTAGGAGGTGGTGATTTGGAGGACCCCTGATGATATCCCAGAAAAATGGGCCAAACTGTGCAAGATCCATACACACTAGTGGACTCATCTATACACTTCTCCTGAACCGTGCTTCCAAATGGGCTGAATGTTTTTGGTCTGATCCAAAATTCATTCGGATACATTTCATATAAAGTAACCCAAGACTCATTCTTCTATCTAGTGGCCCAACGTACCTGATCTGTCCAGCATACCGAATGTACACGAAGTCAAAAGTGGCGTGATGTGATCTGTCCATATATCAAGATATACTTGTCCAAATTGGGCCAAACATTTGGTGGATACATCCAGGAGGTGGGTATACATCGTTTTTAATTTCTTTAAAGTGAGATAAGGATTTATGGATGTCAAAACCCATGTGACAAGTTGTTTTAATAAATCATTGTGCTCAAAACCACCTTCCCATTTTACTATAAAATGAAATCTTGGGATCCCCATTTTTATGTTCGACCTAGAAAAAAAGATCTAGTGTTTTTGATACATAAATAAGTCCTCTTATCATCCAAGAAGTTCTGGAGGCCCATATCATCATAGGGGGATCAACAATGAAGAAGGAGCTCCACCCGAACCTTCTTCTCCTCTCGATGGCAAGCTAAATAGTGGAAGATCATTTTGAGAGAGCTACACATTCTTAGAAGGGAGTTCTGGCACTTGATACTCTACTGGATTTGTATAATTTGTGTGTGGATTATTTCAATTATGTTTTCTCTAAACATTTTCTCCTCTGAATTCATTTCATGGGTTTAATTTAGTGATCCACTTTTCATTTCCACACCGATTGGGTTGAAATTTCAAGTGGGAAACATGGGTTGTTCTGATTGGGAAACATAAGGATCATCTTTCTCTCACACATAAAAAAGATATTAGAATTATTTTGTATCCATTAATATGTTCTTGAAGTTTAATCCTTTACAATAAGATTGTTGTGTTAATAGTTGGTACATTGTGAAACGTTTTGAGGGGAAAGAGGGGAATCAAGATCTTGAAAACCCTCAACCAAATAATTAAACAAAACCATGTGAAGTTTTCAGAAAAATGAACTATTTAATATTTGTAGTGATCTTGAAGTGATCGCCTTATCTCATAATTTTAAAACACCACATTTATTAATCAAATATTAAACTCATTAAATCAATTCATTTTCTTAAAAATGATTTTAAACCACCCCCTCTTTTGTTCTTATTATTAAAAATTCACACAATAAAACCACCAACTCTACTTGAGAGATAACCTAGGGTCTTCCCTAGACTAAAAAATATTCTTTAAACCACTATCAATTTGACATGTCATGAAAACGTGTCCATGCACACAATTAGAGGAGGTTTTGCATGCAAACGGATGTGGTTTGCGTGAAAGTAAACAGGCTTGCACAAAACTTTCCAAACAATAAAGGAATCAGGTGAGGGTCAAGACCATGAAGTTTCGTGCGAAGGTAGACCCCCAGGAGACTTGTTGTGGAATATTCGGTAACTGAAAGTAATCTTTTGCGTGAGGAAGAGTGTTTTGCGCACCGGGGAGATGGTTCGAATTCTTTAGCTGTCGGAGGTGGGGGGGGTACCCTTATATTTATAAGAGATCTGGGGCCGTAAAGAATTCTTACTGTGCAGAAAAGTTGACGCAGCAGTCAGTTTTGTGAAAATTTCTGTGCGGTGCACAAAAAATCTCATGGGCATGTGAATTTGCGAGCCATTGGGGGCGGTTTTATGTGCACATCTCTGATTTTCTACACAGCCTTTCGTAATGTCCCGAACCAATTCACTCAAGCAAAATCTACCTTCAATTTTCCCAAAATTTCAGTCTGAGGACTTCAGTGGATTTCGGTGTCTACCCATGTATGTATAATTAATTCTTTGGATACCAATTAATTATAAATTAAAATAAATTCCTTTTTAATATAAATGGATTTTTTTTCTAAAAAACTATTTAAATGCGCACAAGTATGTTTTATACCAATAAATAAACAAATAATAATATTTTGATTGTATTAATGATATATATATATAAATATAATATTCAATATAATTTTTAACATTCACCTTAGTTGTTTTCTACACATGAAATAATAAAAAATCTAATTTTATACATAAAACAAGTATTTATCTAAAAAAGAGTTTTACCACCTTTGGATGGTGCACTTGTTAATAATTTAGTTTGTGAAAGTTTTATTGATTTTTTTTGAAAAATAAAATTACTATTTGAAAGAAAGATATCAAAATTAACTTTGGTTGAATTTTTGATAATTTTCTGAGAAGTTTCATGTCTTGATGAATATTAAAAAAAAATGAAATTTTATTAGAAATAACTTTTTTATCGAAATAATTTATCGTGTTAAATTATTTTTTATTGATTTTAATGTATAATTAGATAAATTTTTTATCATTTAATCTAATTTAAGTAATTTTAATCAATTTCACATTGAATTTGGATATAAAAAACATACCAAACATTTGAACATTTTTACTTAAAAACCCGATGATTGGTCTCGTCTGTGGGATTAATATTTAATAAATTTTTGAAAATTATGTGAATCAAATTTCAAAAAATGGATTCTATATGTTCAATCATAAAGTATAAATTTATTAAATAGGCCCTTTTTTGTACAATGTTAATAGTAACTTTAGTAATTTTTATTTCCATGGTTAAGGGTAAATCGGGTAAATTTAGGGTAAAAAGAATATTATAAATATTAAAATACTCCCATAATACTTCCCTAAATGTTACTTTATGATATTAATTCGTTTGTTAACCCCTACTTATAGATATTTTATAATTTAATGTAAACTTTTCCATTATAATTACTTAGATATTATTAAAATCAAAGAGAGTGAAAAAATGTCACACTCTCAATTTTAATAAGTATAATATTTTTAATATATAGTTAAATAAAATATATGATCAAATATGTATATTATTATGAAATATAAGAGGTTTTAATACATCATGGAATTTTATTTATTTATTTTTATTGAATAAAAAATTATCATAAATAATTACACAATGTTGATGTAGTAGTTATTCAATTAATGAAATAATTAATTAAATAATATTATAAATATTAAAATAAATATAATTTTAATTAATTAAGGTTCTAAAATAATTTTATATGTTAATATTACATATTATGAGTGTATTAAATTATTTTTTAAGTTATCATGCTGTATTGGTTTTTTTAAAGTTAATGCTATAAATAGTGTCAAAATTTACACTAATGATATTTAATGAAATTGATATTTTATTAAATTGGTTAAAAAACATAAAATCATATATAATAAAAAATGGGATAAATTATAGCCTATAATATCATAAATTAAACATTTAAGGTTCAATAGAAAAATTATAAGTAAAAATATCTACCTTTTGTTATTGAAAATGTTGTTACCGTTGTTAAAATTAAAATTCGTTAAGGGTTAATCAAAATGATAATGTTAAAAATAATACTAAAACATGTCTAAAATAGATTAGATGATAATATTACATCTATATATCATATTATATTCAAATAAATTTCCTTTTTATGTATTTGATTTGCTATTTAATTTATTATAAATTATTATTATTAGAGATTCCAAAACTACCCCTCACCTTCATTATAAAAGGACACCTCCTTCCTCATCTCATTTCACTAAATTTAGTAATATAGATATAAAAATCTCTAATAAATTATATTATACAATTAAATTGTCACATTATATATATTTTTGTCTTCCAAAAGGACCAACTCCATAGTCCTTTATAAGAGATCTAAATGAGCCGTTTTGAAGAAGAGGTAATCGCTCTAACCAATCACTCTATTTTTCTAGTATTCTATACCTATTATAAATTTATGTTATATATAATAAAATAATAAATTCATAATACTAAATATTATGAAATTTTATTATGATAATTAACACTCCATTATATATACCCATTCCCACCGAACAAGAAGTGAAGGTATCGCTCATGCGTACGTATGAATTACCGTTTCCACGTAGCGATACAATTAGTTTTCCACCACCATCATTTATTAGTTGGAATTATGATGGGTTTAATGTTTATATATGATATATATGACATAATTATAATTATATATTGATAATACAATATTTATCTTGTTTACTATCTAATATTTTTCGAAATGATAACGTCGCTCATGCTTATGTATGGATTATCATCTCCATGATGATATGTGATTCATTTTTCATATATGTTTCACATGGAAGGTAATGAAGTTAATTATTTTGAATTTATAAGATATATATAATAAAAAATTATTCTTTAATTTTAATATATCATATTATTTTCTTTATTGTAACATGATAATGAAATGAAAACAACGTTCATGCGTACGTATGACCTACCGTCTCCCTGAACAATGTATTTTATTTTCTACCTATAACTTTAATGATTAAAACTGAATAAATATATAATGAATATGTATATATATAATGTATATCATTATGGAGATTTTGAAATCATGATATATGAAATAGGACCAAGGATAACATGTGAAAACATGTATGAAAAAAGTAGTTATTACATGAAACATAACTTTAAACTGAAATTTTTAATAAGAAAGTAATATGATGTCATAAGTTAATAATATATGGTAATATATATATATAAATGGTAATGTGGTATATTTACAATAAATTTATATTAATTATACAGGATTTTTGTACATATATGAAGGAAGTCCATACTTAAAGGAAGAGATTTTGATCTCACTTTTTTATGGGAGACATGACTTATACACTATTTGTTTCTTCTGTGTGGTGTATAAACTAACCATGAATGTATTTTATGATTATTATCCTGAATATTATGGTTTTTTCATATCCTTATAATTTTCTTTCTTTCATTGGGCATATTATTTTACTAATTATAAATAGATAAGTGATTATTTCACAATCTCATCAATAATCAGGATTATTTTGTTTTAAATCACTATTATGGAATATTTATCTTCCATGTCCATGTTTTCTATAAAGGTTTTCAATTTTTTTTAATATTCTCCTATGAATATTTAATGTTATTTTTTCCAGTGATGGATTATTTACAAAAGAGTTTTAATTGAATCTTTTTTTTCATTTTCCAAACTTGGTACTTTGTAACTTTTCCTTCAAAAGTTAAAAATGAATGTTTTTTTAACGTATACAACATTAAAAGATTATTCCCCTTTCATGATACCTTAATAAATTGAATTTTACATTAAAATATTAAAATATAATTTTTAGTGAAATTTTTATCGTAAAAATTTCATGGCTCTTTAAAAAATAATTTCATAAATGAAAGAATATTTTCCTTATGAATCATTTCAAGTAATATTTCAAAAATAATTTTCCATCTATGGTGACATTACATGATGTTACTTATGATTTAATGAGGATATTACCCAATAATACAATTATTATTCTTTCTCTAAATCATTTACATTTATGATGACATTATATTTATGGAACCAATTTCTTTTGCATGAGTTAGGTTATGATACAGTGTTCATGGAACTCATTTCTTTATATTGGTTCTGATGTGATGAATGATTTCTGGTACTTTGTAACAATAGTTTATAGTTTTAATTAAGTGATGGATGGGACCTATATATCACTCTAATTCATTACATAATGAATTATATCTCATGATATAGTTAATGTAAATAAGTCAATGTGCTTGATCTGTAAGGGGAAACAAGTCGATGTGCTTGATCCATTAAGGGAAACAAGTGATAAGGAATGATATGCGGGAATTGGTAGTTAAACTTTTCATATGAATTTTTTATATACTTATTATGATTCCAAACACATTTATGACTTGAACATATGGTTAAGGAATCAGTTATGATGATGTTTAATTTTTATGGTTCATGTTAATGTTTTATTCTATAACTCGGAATTATGATCCATGATAGGTTGAGTATGAAATTTTATTGTTATGTTCATGATAACATACCAATATTTATTATCCTATTCTTTCATAAGATATTAAATTGATACATTCCATTTTTATCCTTACTGATAATCTGAGATCACCCTTTTCTTTTGTTTTTTTCAACAAGTTAAGAAGACAGGTTTTATGTAGGAGTACTAAAGGGGAAGATAATTATGGGATATTTCAAAGATCTTTTACCAGAATAGATGTTTATTTTCCATGCTTCCAAATACACTAAACTATTATTATCCTTGGGAATGTGTTTGTGTAATTTCATGAATATTAATCTAAAACGTTTCCATATCCATTTATGAAAATACTAGGTTGTTATAGTTGGTATCAGAGCAAAGGTTTAGTCATCCTTTGGAAACATGGAAGAGAAAACATTAAGTGAAATACCAAGAGATATTTCTATGGATATGTATAGGTACATATATAAGGATAATATTAAGGTTTCATATATTAAATATTGTTTCATAATTTAGTTATCTAGTAGGTGATTTTTCATAGGTATGTGGTTTTATGTTATGATATGTTTTGCTCACACTATTTTTATGGTTTTATTTGTTCGAGGGAACTAGAAAGAACTAGGTTAATGTTGAATCTAATGAAAAATTTGTTGATGAATAATCAAACAAGAGGTTCACTAGAGTAAAGGATGTCGTGATCATGCCTAATCAGTTTTCTTAGAATATTATTAATAATGTGTACCTTAAACTACTCTCAGACTCATCTAGGAAGAGAACTAAAGATCTTAATGAGAATTATGGTAATATATACCATGGAGGAAATATTATTTAGTTTTCTTTATATCAAGAATGTGGGAAGAAACACTAAAATAGATGGCTTAACGGAATAAGAAGATGTTTTGACTGTGGAAAAGGACTCAATATAAGTAACTACAAAGGTAAAATGAAAAGTTTAGTTAACACAATGAATGAAAATATTGGACTACCTATTGTACTATCAATTGATGAATTTTTAAAATTTGGAAAGAATGGGTATTTTTCAAATTGATGTACTATGTGTATATCTCATGAAGATAACCAGAAAGGTGGTACAAGTAATGGTTATTTTACTGAGGATTATTAAATCTGAAAGGAAAGAGGTATTAGGTATTATGATGAGGTATCATTATCAATGGATTTGGGATAAATTGAAATAATCAAAGTGTTGATGTATTTGGATTCAAGAATATTGTTATATGAATTGTGAAATATATAAGGATTTTTTAATTTATGTTTTCACTAAGGATTTACAAGAGTATATAGAATGAATCTTGTGGTATAAAAAAGTGATTTAATGAAAATTGATATTCATGGGAAAAACATGATTAAGGGATATATAACCCTTAAAATTTGTATGATGGTGGGATAATAATTCGATAAAAAAATGTTTTATTACGTTATAAAATAAATGGGATAACATTGATGACCTTAGAACTATTTAGTAATATATTTAAAATGAGGTTTAAAGTTTTATTTTATAGAATTTTTGGATTTATAGTATAAGGAAAGAGTTAATTTTTGAAAGCATGCATGTTTTTACTATGTTTTTATTGTAATTTAGGTTATTAAAATATTTCAAGAGAATACATGATAATAGTATAGACATGTTTTTTGTGTGATAATTAAGTGTTACATAAAGTTGTTTGAGGAATTAATGATGAGTATATTTTTTAATGTTAGTTACCTTCTTTTGAATGTTTTGGATTTTAATCTTTTGGACAGATCATAAGGGTAACCATTTATAAAATTTTTATGTTTTTATTTGGATAAGTTTTAAGATATTAAATTAATATCTCTCCATATATAGATTTATGAATATTAGATAACATGTGTTAACCTTTTTGTTGTTAATACTGATGGAATGAACTATCATTCTATAGATCTCCTCATCTTCTAATGCTTTAGGAATGAAAAATTCTCCTTAATTTCCTAGAATAATAGATTAAGTGGAAATTGATCAAGGTGTAATGAAAGGATGAAATTGTGCTTGTAAAATGTAATGAAATAGATTAAGTATTTATCCTCATGAAAATTATTCAACTATAGGGAAAGGATATTGAAACCATAAAAATGTTATACCAGTACCTTATTTTATGATAAATCAAATGGTTCTTTAAATAATCAATGATTTATGTATTTTTTATTGTCAAATTTCTCCTAACTATGTTCTCTATCACTCTCCATCAGAATTTGACAGTTAGATATCTCTCCCATGTCCATGTTTTCACTTTCCACCAATGTTCTCCTATATGGAAACCTAGTTATGATTTATGTTGGGTAAAACTTATCTTTCCATATTTCCATTTTAAAATTATTTTTTAGTATTCATTTTTACGATGTGGGTTTCTATGAACATAAATTTCAATTATTAAACATTTGATGACCCTAATGAATCTTGAGGTCAAAATTCATTTTAAGGGTGGTAGAAAGTAACACTCCAAGACATTATGAAATATTTTTGAATAAATTAAATTTATTTTATGTCTTGTGTTATACACTACACTAATTTAATCTTTCACAACATGAAACACCTGCTTAGCTTGCGTTACATGAAATAATGAGTTTTTATGAAACAATTGTTTATCATCTTAATTTTTTAAACATTGAAATTATATCCTAGCCATTATAATTTCAAGTATGAAAATGATTAACTGAATTATAACAAATAGTTGATATATATATATATATATATATATTTTAATAAATAATTATAAATGAACATAGAATCATTTTTAAAATAAAAAGAAATGTTTTTTTTGAAAAACTATTTAAATGTGAACAAGTGTGTTTTATACTAATAAATAAACAAAATATTCTTGTTGGATTATATTAATGAAATATATATATTATAAAATTAAATTTTTAACTATCACATTAGTTTTTTTCTGGACACAATATAAGAAAAAAATATAATTTTATGTATAATAGATGTATTTCTCTAAATGGTAGTTTTTCCACTGTTTCATGATGTAGTTGTAAAAAATATACTTTTTTACACTTTTTATTGATTATATTTTTTAAAAAATAAAATTCTTGTTTTAAAGTGGGAAATAAAAATTTAATTTGGCTAATTTTTTGGTATTTTTCTTTGAAGTTTCATGTTTTGATGAATATTGAAAAATACCAACTGGCTGAATATTAAATTTTTATTATTCAATCACATTTATGAAAATAACTGAGAAACCAAGAGGTCAACCAAAAAATGAGATAACAGAACCATTAAATGAGAGTTTAATCCTACCAGATTTAATCTCCCTAAATAATTTACAAGATATATTTCTTACCTAGGTGTTTGGTTCATCTGTTAAGAGATCCTCAAATTGAAATGGTAGCTTATCCCAAGACTGGATGTACTCCTCATGTATGATCTTCCCATTATTGAATCCTCCAACAATAATCAGGTCCTTCTTGTCGATCCAAGAATTATTCCCCTCATTGATCTTCACCCACAATGAACTACCCAAAATCTTGTTTGATTCTTATTATGTATCATTGAAGGACAAAACCCATTCAACCACTTCTTCTTCTGAACTCATAAGAAATTCCAGTGAATGGATGAGAATATAACCTAATTTCCATTAATGATTCAAGAAGAAGTAATACTTATATCCTTTCAGATTATTTTTTGGATTCTAATTCTCCTTGTCTTAGGAATCCCATCACCCTGAACCACCGACACTATTTCACCTGAGGAATAGACTTTACTGGATTTGATCCTAGGAAACTTATACCCATTCAAGGAGGGACCAATTGGATCTTATTGAGACTCTTGAACCAGATCCTCAAAAGGTAGTTGTTCGAAGAGATTTCCCAGTTCAATGGTTTTCACCTCCCTTCATGGACTTTTCTAGAGGCCTGTATGGTTACCACTCCCTGGGAACACCACCTCAGCATATGAAGAAACTAGGGGAGTTATGATATCTCCATAAACCACCATTTATGACTCCATTTTGTTCCAAATGCATCTCTGAGAACCCTCCAAAACTGTAGGGAACTCATGTGCAACCCTTGAAACCTTATGAGTAACACCATCTCCTCCATGATTATCACTGACATCCACAATAGCTCATTTGTTCACAACTTCTCTAGAAGGGATCACCTTCTTTAAATACCACTTGAACCTGTCAAAAAATTTCTTTGAACTTCAGATCAGGAGGTAACACCATGTATTATTTCAGAATCACGACATCACACGAGCTCATAGGATCATAATCCTTTCCATCAGAAGATCCACCACTGCCCGAGATAGCCACCAACTAAGGCTCTGTGATTGTTTCTCGCGCTTCTTATTATAGTACTTCTGGATGTTCCTTACCATGAGGATTTGAATTATCCACTTCAAATCCACTAAGGACATCCAAATACTATTTCCTCATATCTCACACCCTCTTGCACATAGAACCGCTATAATATACTGAATCTAGATGACCTAAATGATTGCAAGACACATAAAAATATGTCTACAACTCAAACTTAATAGCCCACCTCCACCAGAATTCTTGACCATATTTTATCTATACCCAATCCACTGGAATCTTGGACACATCAACCTCCATACAAATTCGGGGACAAATGGGATCACACACTACTTCTGTTATACTATCGGAGCAGAAGTAATGACAACCATGTTCATAATAATAGGAAAAGAAGAATTATTTTTGATTTGAAGTGGGAGAGTGGGGAAGATTTCCAAGATCACCATAGGTTGATTATGCCTCTATATATGGAATTTTACATTCCACTGAAGAATATATAAGAAAGATATACCTCCTTGAGGAGTATCTTTGGACCAAGAAATAATAATATCATCCATAAACATAAACCAAATCATTATATGCCTTTGATCAATAAATCCAACAACCGCATGATCCTATAAACCCCAGGCATTGAAGATGAAGCTTTCAAACACATCAATCAAAGGATGACAGTGATGAAATAGAACCACCAGAGTTAGATTGAAGAGATCTGAGGCATTATTTAACTCTGATGGCGATAATGAGAGTTGAGAAGAACCATGATACAAATCCAGGACTTGAGGACAAATTACGATCTGCAAAAATGGAGGAAGGAACTCTAGATTCGAGAAAGGGAGGAAGGTGGGAAGATGCTCCTTTAAGGATGAAAAAATTCCCCTCTGATATGGAGGGTAATTTAGGATAACCATCATCGAATCCTAGTGCGTCACCGTAGACTTATGACATCACTGCCATGAGACTATTCATCATCAATATTTCAATCCTGTGAAAACACAGAATTTTAATTGAAAAAATATTTTCAATGAGAATAATTTATTGCAAAAAATTATATTTTCTATTAATTTTAAATTATAAATTGATAATATTTTCATCAATTAATCTAATTTATATCATTTGAATCAATTTCACATTGAAATTGGATATAAAAGTCCTAACAAACTTTAGAACATTTTTACATTAAAAACCCATTGTTTCATCCTATCTGTGAGATTAATTTTAAATTAATTTATGAAAATTATATGAATTTAATTTTGAAAAATTGATTCTATATTTTGAATCAAGAAGTTAAAAATTTATAAAATATCCCCCTTTTATTTCTGGACAACATGAATAATAACTTTACTATTTTTTATTACCACGGTTAAGGGTAAATATGTTAAATTGAGGGTAAAAATAATATTATAAATATTAGAATAACACCTTAACACTTTACCAAATTTTATTGGATGAATTTAATTAGAAACTTAACCAATAAGGATTTAAATTGAGTAATTTAATGGAAAATTGTCCGTGATAATGACTTGGATATTATTAAAATCTAATAGAGTTAAAAATGTACCACTCCTACCTAAAATAAGTATAATATTTTTAATATGTTTTTATCTAGAATATATGATAAAATATTTATATTATTATGAAATATAATTGGTTTAACTACATCTAGGAATTTTATTTATTAATTTATAGTGAACAAATAATTATTATAAATAATTACACAATGATGATGGAATAATTATTCAATTAATGAAATAATCAGTTAAATTAATTTAGAAATATTGAAATAAAAATAATTTGAATTAATTAATGTTATACATGAATTTTATAGGTTAATATTACATATTATGAGTGTATTAAATAAATTTACTCGAAGTTAGATTGTTGTATTGCTTTTCTTAAAGTAAATGTTAAGAGTAGTGTCAAAATTGACACTAATGATATTTTATGAAAATAATATTTTATTAAATTAGTTAAAAATAATTATTTTTTTAAATAATGACAAAGGGGATAAATTAAGGTCTCAAATATTATAAATTTACCATTTAAGGTTCAATTGACACCTAATATTTAAAAATATCCACCGTTTAATATTGAAAATGTTTTTCCAATAGTTAAAATTAAAATAGGATAAGTAAGGGTTAATCAAACTGATAAGGTTAAAAATAATAAAAAAATATATCTAAAATCGAATAGAAGATTATATTACAATAATATCTCATCATATATTGGAAACAAAAATTTTTTTGTAGGTTTTTGGTTTGTGATTGAATTTATTATAAATTAATATTTTTTTGAGATTCTAAAATTGACCCTTACATTCATTATAAAAGGACACCTCCTCGATAATCTAATTTCACCACATTGAGTCTTATATCTAGACCAAAATATAAGAAATACACTTATAAACATTCATAACAACATTATATAGGTTTTGGTCACCCTAAAATACCAACTATAGAGTCCTTTAGAGGAGATCTAATGGAGCTATTTCAAAGAAGAGGTAATCACTCTAACCGATAACTCTCCTTTTCTAATATTATATACGTTAGATAAATATATGATATATATCATAAAAAAATAAATTAATCACAAAAAATATTATTAAACTTTATTATGATAATTTCCACACCATTATATATCCCCATTCTCACCGAACAAGAAGTGAAAGTATTGCCCATGCGTACGTACGACTTATCATCTCCACACAACTATACAATTCATTTTCCATAACCATATTTTATGAGTGTGAATTATTATGGGTTTAATATTTATATATGATATTTATTATATAATTATAATTCTATAATGATAATATCATATATACCTTTTTACCATATAATATTTTGGGAAATGATAATATCACTCTTGTATACGTATAAATTACCATCTCCACGATGCTATGTGATTTGTTTTTCATATATATATTTCACATAGAAGGTAATAAGGTTGAATCTCATGAATATATATTATAAAATTGATTTTTAATGATAATATATCTTATTAATTTTCTTTCCCTTAATATGATAAGAAAACGAAACCAACATTCATGCATACGTATGACCTACCATCTACATGAATGATGTATTTTATTTTATACCTATCACTTTTAATGAATGAAATTAAATAAATATATAATAAATATATATTTATATATATTAGGGTCATAACTTTTTATATGATGAAATCATAATCTATGAAAGCATACCAAGGATACCAGGTCAAAACATGTATGAAAAACAAAGCGGTTATTACCCAAAACATAACTTTAACATGAAATTGTTAATAAGAAAGTATCATAAAGTTATAAGTAAAAAATATATGGTATTATATATATGAATATGGTTTTGTGGTATATATATATAAACATATATTTATTAAATATAAGGTATGAACATATATGAAGGAATTCAAGACTTAAGGTAAGGGATTTTTGTCTCACTTTTTTTTCTATGGGACACATGCCTTATAAACTACTTGTTTCCTATGTGTGGTGTATAAAATTCCCATGAATGTATTTTATGAGTATTATCCTTAATATTATGGTATTTTAATATCCATATAATTTTCTTTATTTCATGGTGCATACTATTCTAATAATTATAAAGTGATAAGTGATTATTTCACAATCTAAACAATAATCGGGGTTGTTTCATTTTAAATCACCATTGCAGAATATTTATCTTCCCCATATATGTTTTCTAGAATTATTTTAATAAATTTTTATAATATTATCCTTTTAATATTTAATGTTATTTTTACCCATGATTTAATTTTTACGAAATGGTTTGAAAGGAATCTTTTTTTCATTTTCCAAACATAGTACATTGTGACTTTTCCAGAAAAAGTAAGAAAGTTATATTGTTAAAATTATATAGAATGAATTTATTTTTCTTCTTTAATGATTTATTAATGACTTTAATCTTTCCTTACAATATTATAAGATTTTTTTCAATGAAAATTGTTTCTTTTAAAATTGTTTCACTCTTTAAAAAATGATTTCATAAAGGAAAATATATTTTTATCAAGAATTAATTCAAGTATTCTTTAAAAAATAATTATCCTTCTATGATGAAATTACCTAATGTTACTTATGATTTGATAAGGATATACCCCATGTATACCATTCTTATTATTTCTCTTAATAGTTTATTTTTATGATGTCATTATAATTATGAAACTTATTTCATTTCCATGAGTTAGGTTATCATAAAGTGATTATTAAACTCATTTCCTTATATGGGTTCTAATGCGATGTATGATTTCTGGTCTAGTGACACACATATGTATAGTTTTCACTAAGTGATGGATGAGATATATATCTCACTCCAATGCATTGGGTAATATATTATATCTTATTAGATAATTAAGGGAAACAAGTTGATATACATAATCTGTAATGGGAAAAAAGTCAATGTTCTAGATCCCTTAAAGGAAATAGGTGATAAGGCCTGATCCTAGAGTCTTGGTTGTTAAACATGACACATGAAATTTTTTCTATACATATGATGATTCCACACAAATTTATGACTTAAAAATATGGTTTAATAATGAGTTAAGATGAAGTTTTAATCTTATGGTTCATGTTAATTTTTTAAGTCATAACTCATGTTTTTGATCCTTGAAAAGTTGGGTATCAACTTTGTATTTTATTCTCATAACCACATATCCATATTTCTTATATTATGTTTTTAGAATACATTAAATCGGAATCTTCTATGTTTACCCTTATTAAGAATCTGAGCTCACTATTTTTTTTATGATTCCCTTCAAATAGGTTATGAAGAAAGGTTTTAAGTAGGTTTATTAAAGGGTAAGATATTTATGGGTGATGTTGAAGATATATCACCACATTAAAAGTTTATTTTCCATTTTTCCAAAGGAAATAAACTATTACTGTCCTAAGGTGTGTGTTTATTTAATGTAATGAATATTAATCTAAAAATATGTAATATCCATATACTAAAAGCATGGGTCATTATACCGGTTGAGTACAATGAACTAAATAAATAGAAAACTCTACCTCTATTACCTATGGAAAACAACAGATGTTAGAATAAAACACATTGGGAAACTTGAAAAAAACTAGAGGGAGATTATCAATCATGGATTCTAGGTCCATATTAGAAGAAAAAACTAATATTAATTTCCTTAAATCCAGATAAGAAGGCCGAACTCAATATGACCATGAGTCACATTCTCCCTAAAATACATGAAACACCCTATCAAGAATAGTAATGGAGAGATAATAAATATAACCATAAATTCATCCCTCATTATAAATGATCCAATCTATCCTGAGAATGACATCAATAAGTTTTAGGTTGAGAACCAGAAAATTATAAGAAAGATCAATCTATAACAAAGAGAAGATACAAGTAGGAAAATGAAGACCCCACCCTCTCTTTGTTCTGAGGGGCACAGTAATATCCATCACATATGATAAAATATCTATAAAATGATTTAGAATGTCCACTATTCAAGTTGATATAAATGACTATGATGCACCAGTATTAAATAAAGTAGTCACCAAAGATGAATATTTAGTGATGGAACCTCTCATATTCACTATACCTATATCATATTCCACTAGAGACTCTTACACTATGTGAAGAATATTTGTTCTAGATTCTAAGGTATAAAAACACTTTTGTTCATGAAGAATATGATTAAACCATAGTACTTTTAGGAAGTGATCAGACTGTTCTTTTGAATGGATTGAAAAACATATGGAATAAATTTTTCATGTGGTTTGGGTGAACACATGAATTATAGTTCTTAGGTTCCTCAGAGGAAACCATTTTATAATGCCCAACCATGCCACACAGGAAGAAAATAAAAGGGAATCTTCTAGGTACTAATGATGTTATGGAATACACCTTCTTACTAGATCCACCATGTAGATCATAAAAGTTCTATTTTCTTTAAAGGAACTCATAGAACTACCATTGAGATAAAAAATAACTCCCATAAAACCTAACTTACCATCCAGATCAAGCTCAAAAATAAATTCCCTGTCCAACATGTCAACATATAATGTGATCTTAAGTAAGAAAACTATGAATGAGTATCTTATCGAAGACCCATATCAAACCATTGAGACTTAATTATTTTATTTGATTTAATCTCAGAAAAAAACTAAAAAATATCGGAAAATCAGTTCTCATACTACATCACGATCTATTTAGTCTATTGAATGTTGAACCACTCCATATCCTTATAATGTACAATAGATTCTGGATATAGCTAATCGGTGAAAACAACTTTAAATTACTTCTACTTTAAACCCTATACTTCTTTTCCATCACCATTGAATCCCACTATCTTCTACTAGGCCCTTATAGATTGAAGGTAGAAAATTTCACCTTAATTAGATCAGGCATATCAAAGAAATCAAAAAGTCACACTATCTTTTTAAAAAATTCATAAACCTCTTGAGTATAATTATATCTTTGTAAATAAGGTGGATTATAGTGAATAAACTCTTGGGCATGATTCCAAGATTCATACCTCTAAGGATCCATAACTAGATCCTAAATGGGAATGGGTGAAGGTTCCTATCATAGATTTTAGAAAACACGCAAAACTATCTCAATAAGATTTTGGACCGTGGGGGGATTTTATCACTATGGTTTTCCATCAAATTCCTCTTAGGGCTTATTCTAATGTATTCTAGAGGCATGATATTACAAAACATTAGAAAACATTACTAAAAAATAAGAATATTACTCATATCAATAACTAAAACAAGAATAATGAGAATACAAATCCCATAAATTAATATTTTAATATTTGGATTTAAACATTACCAAATCAAAATTATAGAAAAAACAAGAATCAGATCAAAATATTCCTCAAAGAATCTTTTCCCAAACACCCATGGTGACTTAAGGATCATAATAATGGTATCTAGTTAGACACTTGCTCACAAATACCTTATAATTCATATCACTACATCCCAAAAATCATACTAAAATCAAATAAATATGCTTAAACATGCACCTTTGATACCACTTTTTTAGAAAATTTCCTAGAAACCCTAAAACCATGACACCCAATCCAAATCTGACATAGCTATAAGGGAGATCCCAATCCTCATGGGTTGGATAATAGAACCTAACATTATACATTATAACATAGGGAACTAATTTCCCACAAAATAGTGGAAGATAAAATATTTCAAGTTAGTATTCTCAAAAATCCAAGAGGCAAAAGTACAAAAAACAAATAAGTAAAAAAACCCAATAATAAGAAAACCATCCCAAAGGAAAAATCATCCCAAGATGACAACATCAAAATTGAAATAAAAGGACACAACGATCCAATGTAACAAGTAAAAAATCAAACAACCAGTACCCATCATCACTCTACATTATAAAGTATCAAGATAACCCACCACCTCAAAGTGATACTTTCCATTTTCTCAAAACTGAATTAAGAAAGTCTACAAAAACCTTAAAGAAAATGTAGTGTGTGAGATATAAAACCCAATAGGGTCTCAAAAAGTGTTATATAATCAATACCAAAATAATATACCAATTATGATTTCAATTTAAATCAAATATGTAATGGGAAGGAATTTACAAATTTTCAACAAAACATTATTTATAATAAAAATATGGAAAAATAAACAAACTTAAACAAACATTTTATATAAAATAGTCTATATAAATTAGTAGTCGTGAATAAAACATTTCAAAGAATCAATGGAATGTATAATCAGGTCATGTAAAGAAATAACCATGAAAAATATCCATATAGTACATTAGTTTCTATGGTAATAGGATCCTCACACATATCATTAATCAATATGGCTATAAATATGTGTTCACACTAAAATCACAACCCCATTTTGGGAGCCACTATGGGTAATCAAGATGATATTGGTTTAGTTAGTTTTGTCATCCTATATCTAGTGTTATAGGATCAGGATCCTAGAATTCATGTCCCAATTACCTTTGTAACAACCCAGGCGTACATGTTCCCCAATTAATTAATCAATAAAGTTTTAAATCATTTATTTCAATTAATTTTAAAATATAATTTCCCATTTTAGTTTCCAACATGCCTTTCTCATTTAAAAAAATCATTGGTCTTCGTCATTTCATTCCAATTTAAATCATCCATAAATTTATGAAATTTTCTCAAGATCAACATCAAATTAATTTCTCAACATCATTTCAAAAGGAATCCATGATTTTTCACAAATTCACCCCACAATTTCAATTCCATTTAAATTGGAGTTTTTATTAATTATGTTTCCCATTAAAAATAAAAGACCAAATTGTCTCAAATACATGTATTTAAATCATTTAAAAACACTTTCCAAATTAGTTGATCAATATAGGGATGCAGTTTAATGGAAAAAACTTATTTAGCTACCTACCTTTAAATCAAGGGATCACAATACACACTACTTCTAATGTGGAATGCCAACGATGAATGAGGGAATGAAAGATCTAGGAACTGAACACAAAATCAATATAAAAACTGAGTTTAGACTCATCAATTAAATGATGAAATATCAAAATATAAGGAGTAAGGAAAGAGATATAGGTAGAAAACATACTAAAAGAGATACAATTATCTAGAGGTGATCTAAAGTGATTGACACCGGTTTGATCTATTAAGAAAAGGGTTTAGAGGGTCCAAAATAACCTATGGGGTGCCTCCAAGGATGAAGAAACATATTTGGGTCTAGTATAGTGATCATTATTTCTAAATGAGGGGTTTTTTATTTTTGAATTAATTTTAGTAGCTTTAAAAACCCACACACCCAGTTAGCTGGAGGGGGAACACAGTTAGGTGAAACCGGGCGCTAGACATGCATCCCTACTATTTGGGGAGCATGGTTTTTCTTTTTTGGGTGCATAGTTTTTTAATTATTGCACCAAAAATGAGTTCCCTACTATCCAAGGGTGTATGGTTTTCCCTAGGTTGGGAACATGGTTTGGGAAATCCATGTTTCAACCTTGCACAACCAAAAAAGCCTCAAAACTACTCAAATTTCATCTAAAAAACCACGAGACAAACCCCAACTAAATAATGATAAAAAAAGTGTTGAGGTGTACCTAAAAATGAGTAAGATGATATTACAATATTAATTTTAATTTTATTTATTTTTTATAATATTATACATAATTCTCCCAATGTATGAGGTAAGAATATTATTATTTTTTCATTTGAGAAAGAAATAATTTATATTACAAATGAATTGTTTTTTCATGTATTATATGATTTTATTGAAAATTAAATTATCCAAATTTTTAAATTCAAATTTTATAAAATAGAATTATTTTTTTATCATCATATAGAAATTATCTTAGAGTTATTTTTTTGGATTTTTATATATGAGTTTATTTTTTTGAATAGTTAAAAAAATAATTGTTTTGTGAATTCCATAATTATTAAGACATTATAATGATATACATAAAACATAAAAAATATATGTAACTTATGGAAAATGTAATAAAGGGTAATGTACTCAATATTTAACATAAATATTGTTTATTTGATATATATTGGTTTTTATGCCATGATAAATATGAAAACTTTTATTTGCAGAAAATGCAGTGACTGTGTAACATTAGAAAATTCAAGATTGACAGGTTAATGATAAAATTTTTAAATGATTTTTTTTATAAACCATACGAGGTAAAATTATAAATAATAATTTATATTTAAATTTATTAATTAATTTTTGAATTAAATAACAAGATAAATATCCAAAGGCATACCTAGAACTTTTACAAGGTATGAAAAGTCAACATTATTATTTTAAACTTTCGAATATTATATAAGTGAGAATAAAAGGTTTTATAAATAGTTTTATATAATTACACCAATTAATAATAAAAAATATTTATGTTATTAACTTATTTTTAATATGTAATTACATGACAAGTATCCAAAATTCTTATGTGACATCGATACAATTATTTTTCAATCATGAGAAAAGTTAAGAAAATGGTTTTAAAATTATTTAAAATGAAAATATTAAGATCAATTTTTTCATTTCCTTATTTTTTAGAATAACCATGATTAGTAAGGAATGATTTAAATTTTTAAATTCAAATTCCATTATTATGCAGATATTTTTAAAGTCAAATTATGAAAATAACCTTGGAAATGAATTTAAAGGGCATTTAATGTTAAAAATAATTAATCAATTAATAAAAAATAGTTAAAATTTACCATGAGTCTAATTAAAATGGTTAATTTTCAAGAATATAATCCATTTTATATTTATCATCCAATTTCCAATTGATAATTATATTCTTAACCCTTAATGATTGAATATTGGAAAAAACGTCATCGAATCTTTCCAATAAAAGGTGACTCATTCAAACCAATCATAATAGAACTAAATTTTGGGTTTATCTTATTATTATACACAAACACTATTATAAAAATCCATTTCAATGTCTAAAATCATCTTTCCTAACAAAAAACACTTTTTGAAGACTATAGTCTCAATCTAAAGGAGGCGATTCAAAGAGAAAAGTAAGGGATTCAAAATCCTCTTTCTATTTTCATAGTTAAGATTCTTTATCTTAAAAATATCTTAAAAACTATCTTATTTTTATATAATTATTACATTAAAATGGTATATTAATACTTTTAACCAATAAATTATTATATAACATCCATCACCTTTCACCAAACTCTTTTCATAAGTTGTTACCATGTTAGAATGCGAGTTTTTAAACAATGATGTTTTTTTATTTCAATTCTCCTACTAATTTTTTCTATAACATGAGTAATAATTTAATGTAACCCTAAAAAAAATATTATTTCAAATATAATTTCATTATAAAACCTACATATTCGTTGTGTTTTATAGTAACACCCCATTACGCTTTCTAGGTACTCTCTTATTTATGCATTGTGCATCATCTATATATGGGTGTGTTTGAAGGATTCTTAGGGATGAAGATAATTTTATGTGGAAAATAACCTAAAATTTAGGTATATATATACTTTGTAAATTAATGTAGTCCTATTATAAAATTTTCAAAGACTTAGAGGGGTTCTTCCCCGGTTTGGAGAATGTTCAGAGTGGGGTCTTCGAGGTTTTATTCCTAAACCTTCTTTTTCTGTAGTATGATGGGGATTTATATGCTGTGTTAGTGGTTTACATGACTTGTAATAATGTTTAGATGGATTCTATCAACTAATATAGAGCATTAAATATTTTTATTCCATGTAATAGGATCATGACGTGTAATGATCGAAAATCAATTTTTAATAAAATTTTGATGGTTTTTCAGTGAATATTTTTAATCAAGAAATACACGTAATGAAATATTTACACATCATATAATTATCAGGATTAGTTTCATTTTAGGGAACTGTATTGGTGATTAAGGGTTCATTCAAAGTGCATCATCCCTTCACACAACCCACAGATCTCCTAAGATATTCCGAGGGATCTCCTCTCCCTCCAGATCATTCTTTCAATGATTGGTAATTGGGTGTACTAAGGTGAATTTCATTAGGAATGTAATCCTATTATTTCTTCCTTAATTTGGTTGTAGGAACTTAATTGAATACATTCATGGTTCATATTTATTATCAGATAGTGTTTTCTATCAATCTATTTTAGTTTCCTAGCATACCTTATATTTCAAAGGCCACTTTCATGATTTCTAATCACCATTGTCGAAGGCATTTAGGTTTATTCCAATTTCAGGTAGGTATCTATATATAATGGGTTAATTATATGAATCTTTTTTAATTTTTTTTAAATTACATTGGTTTTTCCATTACATTGGAGTGAATTCTTTTCAAATGATTGATTGAAAATGAAAATGTTTTTAAAGTGGATTTACTTTGAAAACAAATTTTCTTGATTTTGAAACGGAATTTAAAACACGAAATAAAATAATTTGGATTTGAAAATGTTTTATAAAACCATTATCAGGGATTTGAAATTTATTTTGACAATAAGAGCATTAGGAACCTTAAGTGTGTCAAGAAATAGTCTTAGGTTGCCTTAGCGCGTGTGACACCACTAGGAGATATCCTTTTTAGATATCCATGGACTATGACATGAATTGATATAGGTGGGTACTAAAATTATTCCTATTTAAAAAATTGAGTGTCTAGTAAACATTTTACCATAGGCTATGGGCCAATATGAGGTTCTTTTTCATTTACGGTTATTTATCCCATGTTTTTATGATGAATTGTTTCTCACAAGTTTTTATATGATGTTTAATCACATGGATTTGTATGATGGAATTTCATGGATATTTGTTAACTTTCTTACATTATGATGTATTGATATTATTTTTGGTTATATCACTTCTACATTTCATAATATTGGTTTTGATAATATGAAAGGATTTTATAAAAACCAATGTAAAAATAATTTACAAATGAATTGTATTTATTAAAAATTATTTTCAACACAATTTTTTTGGTTTTAAAAGCTAGAACTGTTGAATTATTTATATTAGATATTGTATAGACTTGATGATGGTATTATACTAGGATTTATGCTCATAACCTACTTTTTTATTTGGGTGGTTATATATGTTGTATAACATGATAAAAGTAATGGGAAGGGCATCTAATAGCATGTCACCTTCTTTTTTGGTCTTTACCTTCAGTTCAAGTTTATTTGGAGGTGACTATTGATCAAATGGATACTTATTAGTCTTATATTATTCATAATTTCAGGTTTATCCAGTTTGGAATAAATTTTATGTATTTGGTTATATCTTTTTCTTCCACATAGTAATCTAGTTGTATGTCTTGTTTTTTTATTTAGAAGACTTATTTTGTTTTCATTATTTACCTCTCCATGTGACAGCCAAATCAGGTGTGACCTAGGTTGGTCTATTATAATTTTGGTATGAGAGGGAAGCCTTAACCCGAGGGGTATTAAAAGTAGCTTAGTTTGATTCTATTTATTGGGTAGATAGGAGTTAGGACTATTAGAATTTAAATAGTAAGTGAGGAAAAGGGGCTTGTCCTAGTCACATTCATGACTGATCCTGAGTTACCATCGGTGGTCAGGGACTCTTACTAGTTTTGACACTTGTAGTTTTGGGTTATTTGAATGAACTTTAGGGTATGTTTATTTAAAATACAAGTCCCTTATTTAAGCGTTTTCTTTCATTTATAGAATTCTTAATTTCTTTAAATTCATATTGTTATAAAGAATTGGTTTGAGTTCTGAAAGTTTCCCTAAGATTTTAGAATGTGATCATGATCTAACTTAATATTGTATTATGTTTATTAGAAAATTCCTCTGAGAAGATCCATTACAAATCATATATAGGAAGATACAAGATATGTTCCATGGGATAATACCTATTGTATCCTCCCTTGGTTGAAGTATTAATCTAGACTATTCAGAATCTAGGTCAAGTGGTTGTTGAGAACATATGATGTGTGGTGGATCATGGCCATGACTGTACTAAAAATAATCCACCCATCTTCCTTGGTGAGAAATTACCACAATAATGTGAGGAGTGGATTAAGAATATTGAGAGGATATTCAATTTCTTGAAGAATCTTGAAGATCCTAAGGTGGGTTTTGATACTTATGTGCTCAAGGGACTGTGATTGAGACGGTGGGACTCTATTATGAAAGATAAGCTACGTGAGGACCTTACCTGAGATTCTTTAAAGAAAAAATTTAATCATTGGTTTTACCCTAAGACATTACGTGAAACAAAGACCTTGGAGTTTTTGATTTTAGAGCATGGGGAGCATACCATTCTGGAGTATTCTATCCATTTTTCTGAGCTGGTTCATCTAGCTCCAATGATTTTGAATAATGAGTACCTAAAGGATCTTTGGATTGAGTTAGGATTGAGGTATAATATTAGGTCTATGTTGACTATCACGTTCCTTCCTAACTTTATGGAGCTATTTGATAAAAGATATATGGTTGAGGTAGATATATTTAAGAAGATATGTCTGGGTGTAGCATCAATTGGTGTAGTTTTTAGCCAGGGTGTATCTTCTGGATAGAAAAGAAAATTTAAGCATGGTATATAAGGCCCCAGCCTTAAACCTTACTTAATCTTGAGTTATTACAAGATTACACATTGAGGATCTTTTCAGGTTTAGAGTTTTAGAGAATTAGATCATGAAACTTGCATTACATTCCACATTTAAACAAAGTGGTTACATAAAAGACAATATTCATTCTTCCCATCAACGGAAACCTATTTAAAATAAAACACGGATTCTTTCTTGACACATCCTTGACACTATCATCACATCATGTACCTTTCCCTTGACCTGTGAAAAACATTTCAAAAACTTGGGATGAGCATAAAAAGCTCAGTAAGGGTTATAAAAATATGGAAAGGAAACATGAGTTCATATATACATAAGAATGAAATCACACTTTACCCATAAAACATAGGCATATAAAATCATGAATAAATCATAGAAATCATAAGACATAAAGGTAACTTGAGGCATTCATAACATTCTTACGTAGGGAGTAACCCTCTTGGTTACATTTGGAATACCCATTACAGCATATTCCCTAAATCTCTTCGGAGAAACCTTAACGTTTCACTCCTTCGCGTTACCCAATGCATTGGAGAGCTATATCGGGCTCACCCGCCCTTAGTTTATCACGGAACCACCCGTTCTTCATAACAATGCCCAAGAACCATAACATAATCGTATCACATAAACATGAATAAAGGAAACATAACATTTCCACATTTCAATCACAATATAACATTTTAGGATATTGAAATAATGAATCCATTCAAAAAGAAACCATTTCCAAAACCATTTAAAACATTTAATAAAGAGATTTTTGATTCAAAGTGTCCCATACCACCTTGAAGCTTTTAACATTTTAAACCATTAATATCCATATAAATAAATCCTTAAAACCATTTTGAAAACATGGATATTAATAAGAACAAATAATTAAAACATTTAAGACGATATTTTGGTTAAAGGGGTTTTACCAAAATTAGAGACACTTGAATACAATAATCGAGAAATAACATTTAGTCAGAACTTTATAATATCATGAGAATAAAAGTATTCATGATATAATACTCCAAAGGAAAGTATATACACCATATAAGAGTGAATTGGTGCATAACAACAATGAACCCTCAATAGAAATGTCAAATGTGATGAAATCCCTTATAAAGAAGGTATCCTTAAATTAAGGACAAATAAATCTCAAAAATATGTGTGACAAATATATATACACCAAATATAAGTGGATATTAAGTGTAAATCAATAAAAGGTCATTCACACATATTCAATGGATGACATATTCAATGACTACAAGTTGAACCCAAAGAAATCGAAATTGGGTTAAAAAGTTCCCTTGACAGCCTAACGACATCACATCAAAATGAGTTGATGAGAGATAAAAAGTGTATCTCATCACTTGGACATAAAATTTACATCAATAAGGATGTATGAGAACATATCCCAACATAAAAATATGTAAATTAAAAGACCCAATAAAATAAGTCTTTAAAAAAAGAGGAGGGTGAAAGTTTCCCTTACCGACTTGGGTATCTTTCAAAACATACACCCCATGAAAGAAAGACAATAGATCATTGATGTAAATACTCATTAATGAAAGTATATTACACAAAGAGTAGAATAATGGGCAGTACATACACCACTCAATGGAATTTGGGGCAAATGTAGCATAAATCTCACGAAGAATAAAAGAGAGATGAAAAATTCCTTATGAAAACTCGGCAGCCTAACGGCGCCCCTCAAAACTTCCAAAATGGATTGATGAGAGAGAATAGGGTCTCTCATCACATGAACATTAAAATTACAGTAAGTTTAATATAAAAGATCATCCCAATAACAATAAAGATGAGCTTTAAAAGGAATGACATAAAAGTGTGTACTTAAAAAGAAAGAGAGGAGTAGGATCCCTTACCTCGGGTCCGACTTGACTCGATCGTTCTTTAATCTCCTGAATAATAAACTTGAGTTAATTTCTACTTCCTTAAGAACATTTTTCAAGTTCATTATTCCTTTTATATCACTTATTACCATGTCATAAACATTATGTAATCATTTAAGTTAATAATATTTGTTTTGCCGATATTTGGTTCTTAAGTCGAAAGTTGACTTCTTACAATTACATGTTGTTTGTGTGGTCAAATGTTTATTATATCCATAATTGTATTCATGATTTAGATATAATATATGTCATATATATATCCAGTACATTCATTCATTTATAACATTACATAATCATTTAGAGGTAAGAAATGAAATGCACCGTTCATGGAGACGGTAAGCCGTACGTACGCATGAACGCTACTTTCATTTCTATTTCATACTTTATAGTATTTAATAATAATGATATAAAGGAATATTATAATTTCAGTATAATATCATATATAATATCATAGTTCCATCCTTTATACGTCCCACATATGGTATTTAACGAATCAAATCACTTTGAGGGGGCGGTAGTCCGCACTTCCTAAAATGAAGATATCGCGTATACCCATAATGAAAGCCATAAAGGTAAGAAAAAAATGAAAAATACAGAAGCATAAGTAAAATATAAACATATTGTATATCATATATAAAAATAGTGACATCATCATGGCCACCTTTGAAGGTGTTAAATGAGTATTGAACAATCATCGTTTCGGGAGGCAGAATTTAGCCATCCACGGAAACCGTATGTTCTTTAACCATTTGATGTAGTTGTGTGAGAGTGTAGCTCGAATAAATATTATAACAACATCATAGTATATTGAATATACTGGTGTTGTTACAAAATAAAAAAAATAAAAAGAGTTTAGGGGGTTGGAGAAGCAAAATAAAACAAATGAACATGAGAGAATGAATTACCTTTAAAAGTGTAACTCCTTTTGATTTGAGCCAAAATGCTTCCTTTGAAAGGATTCTGCCCAAAGGGAATCCTCTAGGATTAGGAGAGGGATGTGGAGAGAGTAAATGGGCAGGGGTTGGCCGAGCCAAAGGCTTGAGGAGTGTGTGAAATGAGGTAGAGGTGGGGGCCTTTTATAAGAGGAGAGGAGGGGCACTTTTGGAAAGTAAAGAAATATTACTTTATTTGAAAATGTGTTTCGGTTTCAAAAGGCCCCACATTGATATAATTCGTGTATAAGGTGATACTTCTTCGAAATCCACTCATCCAATAAGTTTTGGACATGTGTAGTTCATAGATTTTACATTATCTTTCCATTTTATTTAAATCGTCAAATAATGATGTCATCGCTGCGTCATTATTATGTCATAAATAATTTAATTTATTTAATGTCTAAAAATTATAAAAAAACTACTATGATGTAGGAAATCGTTTTATCTTTCCAATGACTATTTATAATCAAAAATATGACTGGTATAACCCCACTTAAAAATTGTTTTAGTAAAACATATCATGTTTGTGTCAATTTAATTTTAACATTAAATAAAAAGTTATTTTTGTCATTTCCCAACCAAAGTGTCTCCATGGGGTCCCCAAGTTGACCCATGGATTGTCTTGGTCGGCCATGACACAACCAATAAGGTTGGGACATGTGTCTAGGTCACTTTATATTATTAAATCATTATTTATACCTTAAACTACACTAATTACCACTAATCGCGATTAAAAACTTAATAAGTTACTATTCACAAAAAAAATTATTTTAATATCATTGAACCACATTTTACTTCTTAATGACAACCATGTATGTCGGATTTTTGAAATTCAAAACACAATGATGGAAAAATTTCATTTAAACGGAAAATCAGTCTTTATAAGTACCACTTAGTGGTTTCACTATTCATCAAAAATTGAAGTTTTTCAGAAAATTACCAAAAATTAACCCTAAGCTATATTTGATATTCAGAATTCAAAAATGAAGTCTATTTTACAAAATTCAAAACATATTAGTCACATTAATTAATTTAATAATTAATTCCCGTTGTCAGAGCAAATAGCATGTTTTTATAAAACAATAAGTATCAAAAGATTGACACTAGTTTAAGTCGGATTTCAAAGTGAAATTAATTCCAATGACCACTATAGGATTTAATGGTAAAAATATTTTCTAATTTCACTTTAAAACCAATTCAAAATATTATCTAATCATATAAATAAATTAGATTAAAAAGAGGTTTTGAATTAAAAGACAACATTCTACACTATTCATTAAAAAAATTAACTTTATCGGAAAAATACCAAAAAATTACACAAAGTAAAATTTGATGTCCCGATTCTTAATAAGAGTTTTATTTGGTCCAAAATAATGTATAAGAGTGATCAAAACTATATTTAATGACAGTTCTTCATTAAAAGGCGATAAGTGAACCTTTAGTGAAAACTAGGGCATATACACCTAAAATTTAATTCTTTTCGTATTTTAAGCCTTTAGCTTTTATTGGATAAATGTAAAAACATTGAAAACCATATATAATCATATTTTAGTTATTTATATCCATTCCCGCCATTATAACGGCTACATGTTAACTACCATTTAAAATAATATTATTTTATTATTAGAGTGCAACGTAAGATTCCTAAGAAACTCGTTGTTGCGTGTTGGGTACGCCATCGAGCATAGAGTCCCCTTTAAAGTCATATCAGTATTTTATTCACAAATATGGATAAATATGAAAATTTCATATTCATTATTTACCTGGGGTGTTACATCCTTCCCCCCTTTTGGGAATTGCATCCTCGCAATTTTAAAATTGCGCTTGGAAACATCCTTGAAAGTCCCACGTCGGAACAAAAGTCGGTAAAACAAACACTTTAAAATAAAGAAAGATAAGTACAAAGGTCACCCGAGTTAACCCATACTAGGATTCCATGTATGAAAATATGGACATGGAGGAAAAAACAAAGGGTCATGTTCTGATGGAGAGTGATAGAAAACATGTTTAGGAGAAAGTTAACGACGAGAAAATCACAAACTTGTGATGGGTTAAACGGTCTTCGATTCCCCAGTAGGAAAAGTTAATAGACAACATTTTTTTATGTTAATTTTTATTGAGGAATTTATTCATAAGGAAACATAATCACTTATCATATTGACTTTCAACTTTTATTAGATTCCTTACACAAACTCATATTTTCTTCAAAAGACGAGTATTTATGAAGACTTGTTCACATTAAGAGTACTATAATCAACTTCTAGAGAATCACCTAATACACAAAATAGAACTATATACTTCCCATGTCTTTAGACTTTAACCAAAACCAAAACCAAAAAGGCTAGTACAAGATCAGATAATCCAGAAACGTATAACCCTTTATAAAAAGAAAATCTATTCTTAATCTCCAAAATTTGTCCAACAAAACCCAAAGTTCAGTGAGGACCATTCTATAATCAATTTGTCCATAAAATTATTCAAAGTAAACCAAACTAAGATTGAAATCCAAATAATTGAAGGATTTAGTCACATAGTCTTCCAAGTTAAATCGTAACATTTCTCTCCAAACAACATCAGTTTCTCCTAAAGTCTCGTATTGAAAAGTAATTAACCTAATCACATATCCTCTATGATAGGTTAATCATTTTCATAAATAACCCAAAATCAACTTACTCTTAATTCATAAAATCATATAACTAAAAATAATCTGTCAAACTAACCAGGGACTTCACGTAGTCCAGTGGTAGGCGATAAATACCAGTCACAATTTGGTTGTGGGTTCGATTCCCGCAGCTTTGTCTGACGCGACGGGATGTCACACGGTCTACGTGTTGTCCTTTTTCCAAAACTATATAATTCTTAAAACATTCCCCAAAAGAGATAAAATCTTCAAAAATAAACATAACATATTTTAACCTCAAGTTTATCTCATGCCTTTCATTTTCCATCATATCATATAATAACCCATAATTACCTCAAAAGTAAGGATCATATAAACTCTAATGGTTACCTTTATAATTATTACCTGAACATCCACATGGATTGGTCATCTCGTACATGATGCATTAAAGATCATACCAAGGTTCAAGTGGTTGATCATGACTCCTTGATATTTGGTTTAGAACAACCACGAGTTTCCTCATTGAATCCTCCATTTTATCTAGTATCTTAATCAGAGAACCACCACAGTTTCCTTCAAACCTGTTGTCTCTTTGGTGCCTGCTAGATCCATCCATTCACTAAAAATAGAAATGTCAGTGTGAGTATATCAACAAAACCATCATGTACTATTGAGGAAGGTAAACACTAAGATACACTTACTCATTCACTTTATCTAAAACTAGGACTCTTTCTGAAATCCTTACCATTATGGTAATGTCACTTATGCTTGAAGAATACCCTAACCTCTAAAGTTATCTAAACCGACCTTTGATACCAACTATAAGGCCCCAGCCTTAAACCTTACTTAATCTTGAGTTATTACAAGATTACACATTGAGGATCTTTTCAGGTTTAGAGTTTTAGAGAATTAGATCATGAAACTTACATTACATTCCACATTTAAACAAAGTGGTTACATAAAAGACAATATTCATTCTTCCCATCAACGGAAACCTATTTAAAATAAAACACGGATTATTTCTTGACACATCCTTGACACTATCATCACATCATGTACCTTTCCCTTGACCTGTGAAAAACATTTCAAAAACTTGGGATGAGCATAAAAAGCTCATTAAGGGTTATAAAAATATGGAAAGGAAACATGAGTTCATATATACATAAGAATGAAATCATACTTTACCCATAAAACATAGGAATATCAAATCATGAATAAATCATAGAAATCATAAGACATAAAGGTAACTTGAGGCATTCATAACATTCTTACATAGGGAGTAACCCTCTTGGTTACATTTGGAATACCCATCACAGTATATTCCCTAAATCTCTTCGGAGAAACCTTAACGTTTCACTCCTTCGCGTTACCCAATGCATTGGAGAGCTATATCGGGCTCACCCGCCCTTAGTTTATCACGGAACCACCCGTTCTTCATAACAATTCCCAAGAACCATAACATAATAGTATCACATAAACATGAATAAAGGAAACATAACATTTCCACATTTCAATCACAATATAACATTTTAGGATATTGAAATAATGAATCCATTCAAAAAGAAACCATTTCCAAAACCATTTAAAACATTTAATAAATAGATATTTGATTCAAAGTGTCCCATACCACCTTGAAGATTTTAACATTTTAAACCATTAATATCCATATAAATAAATCCTTAAAACCATTTTGAAAACATGGATATTAATAAGAACAAATAATTAAAACATTTAAGACGATATTTTGGTTAAAGGGGTTTTTACCAAAATTAGAGACACTTGAATACAATAATCGAGAAATAACATTTAGTCAGAACTTTATAATATCATGAGAATAAAAGGATTCATGATATAATACTCCAAAGTATAGTATATACACCATATAAGAGTGAATTGGTGCATAACAACAATGAACCCTCAATAGAAATGTCAAATGTGATGAAATCCCTTATAAAGAAGGTATCCTTAAATTAAGGACAAATAAATCTCAAAAATATGTGTGACAAATATATATACACCCAATATAAGTGGATATTAAGTGTAAAACAATAAAAGGTCATTCACACATATTCAATGGATGACATATTCAATGACTACAAGTTGATCCCAAAGAAATCGAAATTGGGTTAAAAAGTTCCCTTGACAGCCTAACGGGATCACATCAAAATGAGTTGATGAGAGATAAAAAGTGTATCTCATCACTTGGACAAAAAATTTACATCAATAAGGATGTATGAGAACATATCCCAACATAATAATATGTAAATTAAAAGACCCAATAAAAGATGTCTTTAAAAAAAGAGGAGGGTGAAAGTTTCCCTTACCGACTTGGGTATCTTTCAAAACATACACCCCATGAAAGAAATACAATAGATCATTGATGTAAATACTCATTAAAGAAAGTATATTACACAAAGAGTAGAATAATGGGCAGTACATACACCACTCAATGGAATTTGTGGCAAATGTAGCATAAATCTCACGGGAATAAAAGAGAGATGAAAAATCCCTTATGAAAACTCGGCAGCCTAACGGCGCCACTCAAAACTTCCAAAATGGATTGATGAGAGAGAATAGGGTCTCTCATCACATGAACATAAAAATTACAGTAAGTGTAATATAAAAGATCAACCCAATAACAATAATGATGATCTTTAAAAGGAATGACATAAAAGTGTGTACTTAAAAAGAAAGAGAGGAGTAGGATCCCTTACCTCGGGTCCGACTTGACTCGATCGTTCTTTAATCTCCTGAATAATAAACTTGAGTTAATTTCTACTTCCTTAAGAACATTTTTCAAGTTCATTATTCTTTTTATATCACTTATTACCATGTCATAAACATTATGTAATCATTTAAGTTAATAATATTTGTTTTGCCGATATTTGGTTCTTAAGTCGAAAGTGGACTTCTTACAATTACATGTTGTTCGTGTGGTCAAATGTTTATTATATACAGAATTGTATTAATGATTTAGATATAATATATGTCATATATATATCCAGTACATTCATTCATTTATAACATTACATAATCATTTAGAGGTAAGAAATGAAATGCACCGTTCATGGAGACGGTAAGCCGTACGTACGCATGAACGCTACTTTCATTTATATTTCATACTTTATAGAATTTAATAATAATAATATAAAGGTATATTATAATTCCAGTATAATATCATATATAATATCATAGTTCCATCATTTATACATCCCACATATGGTATTTAACGAATCAAATCACTTTGAGGGGGCGGTAGTCCGCACTTCCTAAAATGAAGATATCGCGTATACCCATAATGGAAGCCATAAAGGTAAGAAAAAAAATGAAAAATACAGAAGCATAAGTAAAATATAAACATATTTTATATCATATATGAAAATAGTGACATCATAATGGCCACCTTTGAAGGTGTTAAATGAGTATTGAACAATCATCGTTTCGGGAGGCAGAATTTCGCCATCCACGGAAACCGTATGTTCTTTAACCATTTGATGTAGTTGTGTGAGAGTGTAGCTCTAATAAATCTTATAACAACATCCTAGTATATTGAAGATACTGGTGTTGTTACAAAATAAGAAAATAAAAAGAGTTTAGGGGGTTGGAGAAGCAAAATAAAACAAATGAACATGAGAGAATGAATTACCTTTAAAAGTGTAACTCCTTTTGATTTGAGCCAAAAGGCTTCCTTTGAAAGGATTCTGCCCAAAGGGAATCCTCTAGGATTAAGAGAGGGATGTGGAGAGAGTAAATGGGCATGGGTTGGCCGAGACAATGGCTTGAGGAGTGTGTTAAATGAGGTAGAGGTGGGGGCCTTTTATAAGAGGAGAGGAGGGGCACTTTTGGAAAGTAAAGAAATATTACTTTATTTGAAAATGTGTTTCGGTTTCAAAAGGTCCCACATTTATATAATTCGTGTGTAAGGTGATTAGGCTTCGAAATCCACTCATCCAATAAGTTTTTGACATGTGTAGTTCATAGATTTTACATTATCTTTCCATTTTATTTAAATCGTCAAATAATGATGTCATCGCTGCATCATTATTATGTCATAAATAATTTAATTTATTTAATGTCTAAAAATTATAAAAAAACTACTATGATGTAGGAAATCTTTTTATCTTTCCAATGACTATTTATAATCAAAAGATGACTGGTATAACCCCACTTAAAAATTGTTTTAGTAAAACATATCATGTTTGTGTCAATTTAATTTTAACATTAAATAAAAAGTTATTTATGTCATTTCCCAACCAAAGTGTCTCCATGGGGTCCCCAAGTTGACCCATGGATTGTCTTGGTCGGCCATGACACAACCAATAAGGTTGGGACATGTGTCTAGGTCACTTTATATTATTAAATCATTATTTATACCTTAAACTACACTAATTACCACTAATCGCGATTAAAAACTTAATAAGTTACTATTCACCAAAAAATTATTTTAGTCTCATTGAACCACATTTTACTTCTTAATGACAACCATGTATGTCGGATTTTTGAAATTCAAAACACAATGATGGAAAAATTTCATTTAAACGGAAAATCAGTCTTTATAAGTACCACTTAGTGGTTTCACTATTCATCAAAAATTGAAGTTTTTCAGAAAATTACCAAAAATTCACCCTAAGCTATATTTGATATTCAGAATTCAAAAATGAAGTCTATTTTACAAAATTCAAAACATATTAGTCACATTAATTAATTTAATAATTAATTCCCACTGTCAGAGCAAATAGCGTGTTTTTATAAAACAATAAGTATCAAAAGATTGACACTAGTTTAAGTCGGATTTCAAAGTGAAATTAATTCCAATGACCACTATTGGATTTAATGGTAAAAATATTTTCTAATTTCACTTTAAAACCAATTCAAAATATTATCTAATCATATAAATAAATTAGATTAAAAAGAGGTTTTGAATTAAAACACAACATTCTACACTATTCATTAAAAAAATTAACTTTATCGGAAAAATACCAAAAAATTACACAAAGTAAAATTTGATGTCCCGATTCTTAATAAGAGTTTTATTTGGTCCAAAAGAATGTATAAGAGTGATCAAAACTATATTTAATGACAGTTCTCCATTAAAAGGTGGTGAAAACTAGGGCATATACACCTAAAATTTAATTCTTTCCGTATTTTAAGCCTTTAGCTTTTATTGGATAAATGTAAAAACATTAAAAAACATATATAATAATATTTTAGTTATTTATATCCATTCCCGCCATTATAACGGCTACATGTTAACTACCATTTAAAATAATATTATTTTATTATTAGAGTGCAACGTAAGATTCCCAAGAAACTCGTTGTTGCGTGTTGGGTACGCCATCGAGCATAGAGTCCCCTTTAAAGTCATATCAGTATTTTATTCACAAATATGGATAAATATGAAAATTTCATATTCATTATTTACCTGGGGTGTTACATCCTTCCCCCCTTTTGGGAATTGCGTCCTCGCAATTTTAAAATTGCGCTTGGAAACATCCTTGAAAGTCCCACGTCGGAACAAAAGTCGGTAAAACAAACACTTTAAAATAAAGAAAGATAAGTACAAAGGTCACCCGAGTGAACCCATACTAGGATTCCAAGTATGAAAATATGGACATGGAGGAAAAAACAAAGGGTCATGTTCTGATGGAGAGTGATAGAAAACATGTTTAGGAGAAAGTTAACCACGAGAAAATCACAAACTTGTGATGGGTTAAACGGTCTTCGATTCCCCAGTAGGAAAAGTTAATAGACAACATTTTTGTTTTAAGTTACTTTTTATTGAGGAATTTATTCATAAGGAAACATAATCACTTATCACATTGACTTTCAACTTTTATTAGATTCCTTACACAAACTCATATTTTCTTCAAAAGACGAGTATTTATGAAGACTTGTTCACATTAAGAGTACTATAATCAACTTCTAGAGAATCACCTAATCCACAAAATAGAACTATATACTTCCCATGTCTTTAGACTTTAACCAAAACCAAAACCAAAAAGGCTAGTACAAGATCAGATAATCCAGAAAAGTATAACCCTTTATAAAAAGAAAATCTATTCTTAATCTCCAAAATTTGTCCAACAAAACCCAAAGTTCAGCGAGGACCATTCTATAATCAATTTTTCCATAAAATTCTTCAAAGTAAACCAAACTAAGATTGAAACCCAAATATTTGAAGGATTTATTCACATAGTCTTCCAAGTTAAATCGTAACATTTATCTCCAAACAACATCAGTTTCTCCTAAAGTCTCGTATTGAAAAGTAATTAACCTAATCACATATCCTCTATGATAGGTTAATCATTTTCAGAAATAACCCAAAATCAACTTACTCTTAATTCATAAAATCATATAACTAAAAAGAATCTGTCAAACTAACCAGGGACTTCACGTAGTCCAGTGGTAGGCGATAAATACCAGTCGCACTTTGGTTGTGGGTTCGATTCCCGCAGCTTTGTCCAATGCGACGGGATGTCACACGGTCTACGTGTTGTCCTTTTTCCAAAACTATATAATTCTTAAAACATTCCCCAAAAGAGATAAAATAATCAAAAATAAACATAACATATTTTAACCTCAAGTTTATCTCATGCCTTTCATTTTCCATCATATCATATAATAACCCATAATTACCTCAAAAGTATGGATCATATAAACTCTAATGGTTACCTTTATAATTATTACCTGAACATCCACATGGATTGGTCATCTTGTACATGATGAATTAAAGATCATACCAAGGTTCAAGTGGTTGATCATGACTCCTTGATATTTGGTTTAGAATAACCACGAGTTTCCTCATTGAATCCTCCATTTTATCTAGTATCTTAATCAGAGAACCACCACAGTTTCCTTCAAACCTGTTGTCTCTTTGGTGCCTGCTAGATCCATCCATTCACTAAAAATAGAAATGTCAGTGTGAGTATATCAACAAAACCATCATGTACTATTGAGGAAGGTAAACACTAAGATACACTTACTCATTCACTTTATCTAAAACTAGGACTCTTTCTGAAATCCTTACCATTATGGTAATGTCACTTATGCTTAAAGAATACCCTAACCTCTAAAGATATCTAAACCGACCTTTGATACCAACTATAAGGCCCCAGCCTTAAACCTTACTTAATATTGAGTTATTACAAGATTAAACATTGAGGATCTTTTCAGGTTTAGAGTTTTAGAGAATTAGATCATGAAACTTGCATTACATTCCACATTTAAACAAAGTGGTTACATAAAAGACAATATTCATTCTTCCCATCAACGGAAACCTATTTAAAATAAAACACGGATTCTTTCTTGACACATCCTTGACACTATCATCACATCATGTACCTTTCCCTTGACCTATGAAAAACATTTCAAAAACTTGGGATGAGCATAAAAAGCTCAGTAAGGGTTATAAAAATATGGAAAGGAAACATGAGTTCATATATACATAAGAATGAAATCATACTTTACCCATAAAACATAGGCATATCAAATCATGAATAAATCATAGAAATCATAAGACATAAAGGTAACTTGAGGCATTCATAACATTCTTACGTAGGGAGTAACCCTCTTGGTTACATTTGGAATACCCATCACAGTATATTCCCTAAATCTCTTCGGAGAAACCATAACGTTTCACTCCTTCGCATTACCCAATGCATTGGAGAGCTATATCGGGCTCACCCGCCCTTAGTTTATCACGGAACCACCCGTTCTTCATAACAATGCCCAATAACCATAATATAATCGTATCACATAAACATGAATAAAGGAAACATAACATTTCCACATTTCAATCACAATATAACATTTTAGGATATTGAAATAATGAATCCATTCAAAAAGAAACCATTTCCAAAACCATTTAAAACATTTAATAAAGAGATTTTTGATTCAAAGTGTCCCATACCACCTTGAAGCTTTTAAAATTTTAAACCATTAATATCCATATAAATAAATCCTTAAAACCATTTTGAAAACATGGATATTAATAAGAAAAAATAATTAAAACATTTAAGACGATATTTTGGTTAAATGGGTTTTACCAAAATTAGAGACACTTGAATACAATAATCGAGAAATAACATTTAGTCAGAACTTTATAATATCATGAGAATAAAAGGATTCATGATATAATACTCCAAAGGACAATATATACACCATATAAGAGTGAATTGGTGCATAACAACAATGAACCCTCAATAGAAATGTCAAATATGATGAAATCCCTTATAAAGAAGGTATCCTTAAATTAAGGACAAATAAATCTCAAAAATATGTGTGGAAAATATATATACACCCAATATAAGTGGATATTAAGTGTAAAACAATAAAAGGTCATTCACACATATTCAATGGATGACATATTCAATGACTACAAGTTGAACCCAAAGAAATCGAAATTGGGTTAAAAAGTTCCCTTGACAGCCTAACGGCATCACATCAAAATGAGTTGATGAGAGATAAAAAGTGTATCTTATCACTTGGACATAAAATTTACATCAATAAGGATGTATGAGAACATATCCCAACATAAAAATACGTAAATTAAAAGACCCAATAAAGGAAGTCTTTAAAAAAAGAGGAGGGTGAAAGTTTCCCTTACCGACTTGGGTATCTTTCAAAACATACACCCCATGAAAGAAAGACAATAGATTATTGATGTAAATACTCATTAACGAAAGTATATTACAAAACGAGTAGAATAATGGGCAGTACATACACCACTCAATGGAATTTGTGGCAAAAGTAGCATAAATCTCACGGGAATAAAAGAGAGATGAAAAATCCCTTATGAAAACTCGGCAGCCTAACGGCGCCCCTCAAAACTTCCAAAATGGATTGATGAGAGAGAATAGGGTCTCTCATCACATGAACATAAAAATTACAGTAAGTGTAATATAAAAGATCATCCCAATAACAATAAAGATGATCTTTAAAAGGAATGACATAAAAGTGTGTACTTAAAAAGAAAGAGAGGAGTAGGATCCCTTACCTCGGGTCCGACTTGACTCGATCGTTCTTTAATCTCCTGAATAATAAACTTGAGTTAATTTCTACTTCCTTAAGAACATTTTTAAAGTTCATTATTCCATTTATATCACTTATTACCATGTCATAAACATTATGTAATCATTTAAGTTAATAATATTTGTTTTGCCGATATTTGGTTCTTAAGTCGAAAGTGGACTTCTTACAATTACATGTTGTTCGTGTGGTCAAATTTTTATTATATCCATAATTGTATTCATGATTTAGATATAATATATGTCATATATATATCCAGTACATTCATTCATTTATAACATTACATAATCATTTAGAGGTAAGAAATGAAATGCACCGTTCATGGAGACGGTAAGCCGTACGTACGCATGAACGCTACTTTCATTTCTATTTTATAATTTATAGAATTGAATAATAATGATATAAAGGTATATTATAATTCCAGTATAATATCATATATAATATCATAGTTCCATCCTTTATACGTCCCACATATGGTATTTAACGAATCAAATCACTTTGAGGGGGCGGTAGTCCGCACTTCCTAAAATGAAGATATCGCGTATACCCATAATGGAAGCCATAAAGGTAAGAAAAAAATGAAAAATACAGAAGCATAAGTAAAATATAAACATATTTTATATCATATATAAAAATAGTGACATCATAATGGCCACCTTTGAAGGTGTTAAATGAGTATTGAACAATCATCGTTTCGGGAGGCAGAATTTCGCCATCCACAGAAACCGTATGTTCTTTAAACATTTGATGTAGTTGTGTGAGAGTGTAGCTCGAATAAATATTATAACAACATCCTAGTATATTTAAGATACTGGTGTTGTTACAAAATAAGAAAATAAAAAGAGTTTAGGGGGTTTGAGAAGCAAAATAAAACAAATGAACATGAGAGAATGAATTACCTTTAAAAGTGTAACTCCTTTTGATTTGAGCCAAAAGGCTTCCTTTGAAAGGATTCTGCCCAAAGGGAATCCTCTAGGATGAGGAGAGGGATGTGTAGAGAGTAAATGGGCAGGGTTTGGCCGAGCCAAAGGCTTGAGGAGTGTGTGAAATGAGGTAGAGGTGGGGGCCTTTTATAAGCGGAGAGGAGGGGCACTTTTGGAAAGTAAAGAAATATTACTTTATTTGAAAATGTGTTTCGGTTTCAAAAGGTCCCACATTGATATAATTCGTGTATAAGGTGATAAGGCTTCGAAATCCACTCATCCAATAAGTTTTGGACATGTGTAGTTCATAGATTTTACATTATCTTTCCTTTTTATTTAAATCGTCAAATAATGATGTCATCGCTGCATCATTATTATGTCATAAATAATTTAATTTATTTAATGTCTAAAAATTTTAAAAAAACTACTATGATGTAGGAACTCTTTTTATCTTTCCAATGACTATTTATAATCAAAAATATGACTGGTATAACCCCACTTAAAAATTGTTTTAGTAAAACATATCATGTTTGTGTCAATTTAATTTTAACATTAAATAAAACGTTATTTTTGTCATTTCCCAACCAAAGTGTCTCCATGGGGTCCCCAAGTTGACCCATGGATTTTCTTGGTCGGCAATGACACAACCAATAAGGTTGGGACATGTGTCTAGGTCACTTTATATTATTAAATCATTATTTATACCTTAAACTACACTAATTACCACTAATCGCGATTAAAAACTTAATAAGTTACTATTCACCAAAAAATTATTTTAATCTCATTGAACCATATTTTACTTCTTAATGACAACCATGTATGTCGGATTTTTGAAATTCAAAACACAATGATGGCAAAATTTCATTTAAACGGAAAATCAGTCTTTATAAGTACCACTTAGTGGTTTCACTATTCATCAAAAATTGAAGTTTTTCAGAAAATTACCAAAAATTCACCCTAAGCTATATTTGATATTCAGAATTCAAAAATGAAGTCTATTTTACAAAATTCAAAACATATTAGTCACATTAATTAATTTAATAATTAATTCCCGCTGTCAGAGCAAATAGCGTGTTTTTATAAAACAATAAGTATCAAAAGATTGACACTAGTTTAAGTCGGATTTCAAAGTGAAATTAATTCCAATGACCACTATTGGATTTAATGGTAAAAATATTTTCTAATTTCACTTTAAAACCAATTCAAAATATTATCTAATCATATAAATAAATTAGATTAAAAAGAGGTTTTGAATTAAAACACAACATTCTACACTATTCATTAAAAAAATTAACTTTATCGGAAAAATACCAAAAAATTACACAAAGTAAAATTTGATGTCCCGATTCTTAATAAGAGTTTTATTTGGTCTAAAAGAATGTATAAGAGTGATCAAAACTATATTTAATGACAGTTCTCCATTAAAAGGTGATAAGTGAACCTTTAGTGAAAACTAGGGCATATACACCTAAAATTTAATTCTTTCCATATTTTAAGCCTTTAGCTTTTATTGGATAAATGTAAAAACATTAAAAAACATATATAATCATATTTTAGTTATTTATATTCATTCCCGCCATTATAACGGCTACATGTTAACTACCATTTAAAATAATATTATTTTATTATTAGAGTGCAACGTAAGATTCCCAAGAAACTCGTTGTTGCGTGTTGGGTACGCCATCGAGCATAGAGTCCCCTTTAATGTCATATCAGTATTTTATTCACAAATATGGATAAATATGAAAATTTCATATTCATTATTTACCTGGGGTGTTACATGGTATGTTCTCTTTATAACCTATTTTAGGGGCTTCGTCAAGGTATCAATATATTTTTTCTATCAGTGTGGGGAGTTTGGCCTTACTAGATCTAATTGTATGGAGGCTCCTTGGAATTTTCACTATTATGGGTTAGACCATCCAAATCTGTTAAATGAAACATTATCCCAGGGATGTAAGGAGGGATCCACTCTTACCATGGGTTTAATGGTTTCTACTAATGATTCCAAGGGTGATGGGTTGAATCCTTAGGCTAGGGGGGATGTTCATGTGGCAAAGACTAGAGATATTTATGAGATTGAGTATTTACAAGAGGAGTCCAAAAAAGCGCAAACTACTGTTAGAGGTATGGTGTTTATTTCATCTTATATGGTGCTAAATTTGTTTGATATAGGAGATACACATTATTTTCTATCAATAATGTTAATTTATGTGTTGGGATTATATTTTGAACTTATGTTATTCCTGTCAGATCTTTATATACCTTTTGGAAAGATGTTCGAAGAAGGTTTCAATTGTACCACGTGTCAGGTGATGATAGATGACTTTGAGGTATAATGAGATTTATTAGTGCTTGATCATGACATCATCAGCTTGATTATCAGCATAGATTGAATGTTAAGTGTTAAGGCCCTTATATAATTTTATCAAAAATAGGTGTAATTGTTCTCCACTAATAGGGATACTCATATATTTTAGCATTACTGAGACTCTAGATCTGTAAGGGATGTTCCTATTGTTCATTATGATAGTGAAATATCATGTCAGTTTTCAGATATATTTTTTGATGCAGTTGACCCTTTTTTTGGTGGTTAACTTCCTACAGTGGTACAAGCATACCTTAAGGTGTTTTTGGATTATTTTTCAGGTTTTCCACACCAGAGAGAGTTTGAGTTTAATATTCAAATTTTCCATAGTATAATGACCCTTTCAATGCCATCTTATCAAATAGAATCTACTGAGGTGGTAAAATTAAGGTCCAGCTTGATGACCTAGAGGCTAAAGGTTTTTTTCCTAGCATGTCACCATGGACTTTTCATGTCCTCTTTTCTAATAAGGTAGATGGGAGCCTCAAAAATTGTATTGAATATCATAATTTATATTTGGTGATTGTTAAGAACAGATATTCAATACCTAGGAAATATGAACCTTTTGTCCATCTTAGAGGGGAAAGTTAGTTTTCTATGATTGACCTACAATTAGTGAACCACCATTTGAGGGTTTGAGAATAGGATATACCTAAGACAAAATTTCAGAGCTGGTATGTGATTCTTTATTTATTTTTATTCTATTTAGTCTGACTAACAATCCTACATTGTTTATGGACATCATAAAGTAGATCTTTCATCGATTCTTTGAAACTTTTTTTTTATGTTAATGGACAATATTTTGGTATACTCTATGTCAGTAAAGGGGAATAAATACCATTTGGATATCATTATTTGAACCTTGAAGAAACATATTCAATATGGTAAACTCTCTAAATGTGAATTTCGGAGCTGTAAAGTGAAAATTTTGGGGCATGTGATTTCTTAGAGGGGTGTATCCGTGGATCCTGAAAAGATAGCAGCTTTGATGTTATGATATTAGATTAGAAATGTGTTTCAGATATGAAGATTCTTAGGTTTAAATGGTTACTATAGGAAATTTTTTCATGATTTCTCCAAGATCATATCTTCAATGACAGTATTAACCTATAAGGGTGTAATGTTTTAGTGGAACAAAAACTATTAGATATCTTTTGAGGATCCAAAGGTGAGATTGAATTTAGCACCAATTTTGATTCTTGGTTCACGCTCAAATTTACCCAAGATAAGAAGGGTAGAACGGTTCTTGTAGTGTAGCTTGGGTTGTCGATTCCACAGAGACCTAAGAAGATACCTAAGATACACAACCTAAGGGATGGATTTTTGGCTATGAAGTGGCCAACTTGGATTGATTTTGGATGGGTTTTAAAGATATCTAAAAGATTTAAGTGGATTCAATTTAAAAGAATGAGTTAATCCTAGGTTATCACTCGGGGTGGATTGGACGTATTTTCTTTTTAATGATTTCAATTTCTTAAATTTGAGATGGGTTCATTTAAGGAGATAAAAAAAACATCATCACTTACTGGTTTAATGCCTACAACCTATAATACTAATCACCTATACACTTGAAGGATCAAAGTTTTGAGCACTTCAAGGTAAAGGATCGTATTAGTACTTGAAGTGTGTGGCCTTAAATTCAACAAGGACGATGGAGTTTAAAAATCATCCAATAAAAATCCCAATTAAAGAAGTGATTATACATTAATTAGGTGATAAATAACATCCAATCCAGCCCCTTTCTACTCCCTTGGATCAACCCATAAGTGGGTTAGACCTCCATTGATCCCATGGTTTCAATGGAAGCGGAAAGTAGACTCATAAGGGAGGAAATGAAGAAGTAAAGAAAACAACAAAAATAAAATGATCACTCCACCGTTGTGTGAATAATTTCACAAGGGTTGGTGTGAATAAATTCACACCTTGATCCAACGGTATCAAAGTGATATTAAGAACAACATAATAAGAGTATAAGAAGAACTTTTATTAAGAAACTAAAGTGAATTGAACAACTTACATGTGAAAGACAAAATTGAGGCAACAAAAATGCAGCATAACATTACAATTGAACAAAGAATCCAAGATCCTCAACTCCTTCACCACCAATGCCTTAAATAGGCATTTTGGGAGCCTTGGGTCGAACCAACAACAGTACAAAGCATCTTAATTAATTTTTCTAGGCTATAGGTGGTGGAAAGCTTGTGGAATTTGGACTTTTCCACGTTTGACCCGAGGTGGCAGCCAGCTTTACTTCACCGAACAGACGCGTCTGGAAGACCTTCTAGACGGCCGAATCAGGGTGGGCCATAGAATAAGAAAATGTATTTCCGGAAGTCTTCTAACCATCTGTAAAATTTGGGCCCATTTGGAGTTGTGGATTCCGAGATATGATCAATGTGGTGGACTGTTTTTCTGGGCCGCAGAATCTGGCCCAGAATTTTATCTCTAACTTGGGCTGACTAAATGACCAACATGGTGGCCGAATTAGCATTAACTCCTGAAGAGTGATTTGTTCCTATACATGTCTTCTAGCATCCCATGAATGTTGGGATTAATTGGGACTATATGTTGGGCCCCACAGTCTCATCAGTGGGAAGGTGTCCAATATTCCTTCTCCAGAATTGCTTCCTTTCATTTCCAAATATCTCCATCATCCTCCATGAATTCTCCACTGATCCCTGAATCAAACATGTTCATATTTAAGTGTAGATCAATTTACAAAAATATCAAATTAAAATATGTAAAATTCAATTCCTTACAATCAGATGAATCATTGGGTACTTTAAATGATGTTCAAAAATGTACCACATAATAGTGCATTTTAAGAAGGTATTACAATCATAATGTGAAATGGTGTTCAAAGTGTAAAATTCACTAAAATGGTGTTTATGAATAACAAAGAACATGAAAATTATGTATATTAACAATGAATATTAGCCTCATTTAGTGGCTAATGACACCCCCCAACTTGAGTTTTGCTAGTCCCGAGCAAAATATATCTCATCAAAAATGAAATTCGAATTCCTTTTTCCAAAAACATTTTAATACAAAAGGATCACCAAAAAACCTTATACCAAACAATCATGAAACCCATCAAAATATTTTAATACGAGATAGTTTCATAAGAAGATCCCAATCCCAAGCCCATTCCTTTGATCAAATCCATCATCATACTTCATCCAACTCAATTAGGTGTAATGATGTGTTGTGAACACAATAGATATGGGGGTTCATTTTCATTCAAGGGGGAAATCATGGAAGCGCTAGGTGGAATCACATTTAATCCTAATATGAGTATTCTTCATTCATCTTTTTTTTTGATTTTTTTTGCAATATTGCTATAGTAATTAAGATTGCAATTAATCAAATTAACCCATGTAGCAAGACTTTGCCGATGACTCCCAGACTCAAAGGCCTTAGGGCACCAAGTGAAGCCCACATACTCGGGCATCGTCTCGAGTTAACTTAATCAAAAAAAAAGTCATATTACCATAAATAGAGATAGATTGAAAAACTCAGGGCTAGACAACTCTGGAGTCACGATCCCCAAGTGTCGAAAGCCTCGCATTTTATCAATCCATTGCTCTACACGCAAATTTTTATTTTTATTTTTTTATTTTTTTATTTTTTAATAATTTTTTTTAATAATTTTTTTTGAATACTCATATTATTCATAAAAATAAAACCATCCTATGCTATTTATTATGGGACCCCAAAAATTCAAATTAGTACCCCACAGTCTAGAGGACGTGCATTGTGGCATTTTGTTTTATTTGGATGAAAATATAAACGATGAAATATCACATTGGACAGCCACACTTTCCAAAATCTATGCTCATGAAATTATACAAGGATTAAAATCAGAATCAGGGCATGCTAAATTATTTGATATTCAGTTTCAAAGTGTGCAATGCGTATTACCATGTTCAATGTTAAAGGAATTTTTCCTTCCCTTTAATTATTTTTTCAAATCATTCAATTTTTGTTTTTGACACAAAGCATTTTTTTTATTTTATCTCCCCCCCCCAACTTAAAAAAACACTGTCCCCAGTGTTTGAAGAAATGAAAAATTAGGAGTAGAGGCAGGGAATAAAAATTTAAAAAGGAAATTGAAAATGAGGATTATGGAATGAAGTCACCCGGTGGTTGAAGTTTGAAGTTCTTGCCGCTCGAATTTATTCCTTTGATATCCATGTCGCTTGCAAAGTTCCCTAGTGGAAAAAGGAAAAAACAAAACAAACCAAACAAACAATATATATATATATTTATATAATAAAGGAAGTAAAATATAAGAATATATATAAAAATTATAGAATAAGGTAGCACAAGAAGCCGCAGGTCAGTGGTAAGCGCACGCCCCTGTCTCCCTTCGGTCCCGGGTTCGAGTCCCCGCGGCTTCGCCGGTTGTGATGGGGTTTGCCCCACGGCCTATGGCGTGGACTTTTTTTTTGTATTATTATATTTATATTTTTTTTCTTAACCTATTGAATAATAAAAACAAAATAAACTGATGATACATTGTCTTCTTTTTAAATTTCTGGGTAAGGTATTACTCAAGGATCACACCACGTGACAGGGATGAATATGGTGCTCCTCTTTCGTACCCATCCATACTCATAATAGAAGAACAGGTCAAAAGTCTGTTTTTTTATTTTTAAATATAAAAATTATTAAGTAATCTTATTTGAAAAATAAAGATGATTCAGAAAGATTAGAAACATAAAAACCACGGGTTGCCTCCCGTGCAGCGCTTTGTTTAACGTCGTTAGCCCGACATAGATCCCAAATTTATCAATTTTTTCCTGGTTCATAGATTGGATCAATTAACTCAACATCTATTTCCTGTTTATTGAATGATTCAACGAATGGTTTTAACCTTTGACCATTGACCTTGAAAATGTGACCACTTGTGGGATCTTGAATCTCTACTGCCCCATGGGGGAATACATGATGCACTATGAAAGGTCCTGACCATCGAGACCTTAACTTTCCCGGATGTAAATGATGTTTTGAACTATACAAGAGCACAAGTTTTCCCGGTTCAAAATTTTTGACCTTGATATTCCTAGATTGGTAGGCTTGAACTCTAGCTTTATTGATCCTTGAATTTTCATAAGCCTCCATCCTTAGTTCCTCCAGTTCATTGAGATCTAATTTCCTTTTTGTTACGGCCAATGAGAGGTCATAATCCATTTTCTTAATTGCCCAAAAGGCCTTATGTTCAATCTCCACTGGCAAATGGCATGCTTTTCCATAAACCAACCTATATGGGGACATTCCTAAAATGGTTTTATATGCAGTTCTATAGGCCCAAAGCGCATCTAAGAGTTTCTCAGACCAATCTTTCCTAGAGGGGTTGACAGTTTTTTCAAGAATTTGCTTAATTTCACGATTGGCTAACTCAGCTTGACCATTGGTCTGTGGGTGGTAAGTAGTGGACACTTTGTGAGAAATTCCATATTTTTCCATGAGTGATGAGAATGGACGATTGCAAAAATGAGTTCCACGATCACTTATGATAGCCCTAGGAATTCCAAATCTAGAGAATATGTTTTCTTTTAGGAATCTAATCACAGTTTGATGATCATTGGATTTTGTGGGAATGGCCTCAACCCATTTTGAGACATAATCAACAGCTAAGAGTATGTAGAGGTATCCCCGAGAGTTTGGGAAGGGACCCATGAAATCAATTCCCCAACAGTCAAAGATTTCAACCACTAAGATGGGAGTGAGTGGCATTTGATTCCTTTTTGTGATGGACCCTACTTGTTGACACCTAGGACAGCTTTGACAATATGTGTAGGAGTCCCTTGAAAGGGTGGGCCAGAAAAGACCACATTGAAGAATCTTAGCAGATGTTTTCTTAGAGGAAAAGTGACCTCCACATGCCTCACTGTGACAGAATTTAAGGATGGACTCTTGTTCAGATTCTGGAACACACCTCCTAATTACTTGGTCAGGGCAGAACTTATAGAGGTAAGGATCATCAAACACATAGTGTCTAACATCAGAAAGAAATTTCCTTCGAGCTTGAGTCCCTAAGAATTTTGGAATGACTCCTGTCACTAAGAAATTTGCTATGTCATCATACCAAGGGCAGTCACTCACAGAGTATAGGTGTTCATCAGGAAACGAATCAGACACAGAGAGGTGATTTGAGTTGTCTTTGAATTCCATCCTAGAGAGGTGATCAGCTACAACATTTTCAACTCCCTTTTTATCCTTGATTGTGAGGTCAAATTCTTGTAAGAGAAGGACCCACCTAATCAGTCTAGCCTTAGCATCTTGTTTTTGGAATATGTATTTTAGTGCAGAATGGTCAGTGAACACAGTGATGGGTGATCCTAAGAGGTAGGACCTAAACTTCTATAAGGCAAACACAATAGCAAGTAACTCCTTTTCAGTGGTGGTGTAGTTGATTTGGGTATCATTTAAGGATTTGCTTTCATAAGAAATGACATAAGGAGTTTTATCACAATGTTGTCCTAACACAGCTCCAACAGCAAAGTCACTGGCATCACACATAAGTTCAAAAGGAAGGTTCCAATTTGGAGATTTCATAATGGGAGGAGAGGTGAGAGAGGATTTGAGGGTTGAGAATGAACCCTCACAGCTTTCTGTCCAAACATATGGAGCATCCTTTACTAAGAGAGCACAAAGGGGACGGGATATTGAACTAAAGTCCTTGATAAATCTTCTATAGAAACCAGCATGTCCTAAGAAAGACCTCACTTCCTTGACAGTTTTGGGTGATGGAAGGTGACGAATGATGTCAACCTTTGCTTTATCAACTTCAATCCCCCTACTCAAGACCAGATGGCCTAGAAAAAGTCCCTCTTTAACCATGAAATGGAATTTTTCCCAGTTTAGGACCAGATTTTTTTCTTCACATCTTGACAAGACTCTCTCCACATTCTGCAGACATCCCTCAAAAGTATCCCCAAACACAGAGAAGTCATCCATGAAGACCTCAAGAAAATCCCCTACCATGTCTGAGAAGATTCCCATCATGCACCGCTGGAAGGTTCCAGGGGCATTGCATAACCCGAAGGGCATGCGTTTGAAGGCAAAGGTACCAAAAGGAAATGTGAATGTAGTCTTCCCTTGATCCTCTAGGGAGACCTCAATTTGATTGTACCCCGAGTACCCATCTAAGAAACTGTAGAAGGCATGACCTGCCACTCTCTCAAGGACTTGGTCAATGAATGGTAAGGGGAAATGGTCCTTCTTGGTGAATGAGTTTAGCTTCCTATAGTCAATGCAGACCCTCCATCCACTACTCACCCTTGTTGGAAAAATCTCTCCATCCTCATTGGTTATCACTGTGATTCCAGCCTTTTTTGGAACCACTTGGATTGGGCTCACCCATTCACTCTCATCTATGGGATATATGATACCATCTTTCAACAATTTCAGAATTTCCTTCCTTAATACCTCCTAGAGATTAGGATTGAGTCGCCGTTGAGGTTGACCACATGGCTTTGAATCAGATTCCAGAACAATCCTATGAGTCCCGATAAGTGGGCTAATCCCAGGAATATCAGAAAGGGTCCAACCAATGGCTTTCTTATGCTTCCTAAGGACATCTAGAAGCATCCTCTCATGATTGGATTCAAGAGAAGAAGAAATGACAATAGGATGTATTTGATTTTCCCCTAGGAAGGCATACTTTAGTGCAGCAGGAAGTTCCTTCAATTCAAGATCAGGTTGGTTCAAAATTTCACCAGAATATTGGGACATTGGATCAAGATAAATTTCTTTTTTTAGAGGTTCAGATAGGATTGATTCCTCACATGTAGAGGTTTCAGCTACTAGATTTTCTTGAACATATTTAGGGAAGGAATTTAGAGGGGTCTCTATGAAATTGGTTTCTTGAATGGTTTCACTGATTGTTAGACCTAAGACTTCATCATAAGAGTAATTTGAAAATGATTCAATCCAAGGAGATAATCTTCCTTCATATGAACAAAATAAATCAATCTCATTCTGACTTAAACATTCATCAAATATTCCTTGATGTTCCAGGGATTCATTATCAATGCTTCCTATCATGTTTACTTCATGAATATCCTCGTCATCCCCTATTTGTGAGCTTTCATTATAGATGTTCAAGTATAGACTCATGTTCCCAAAGGTGATGGTCATGTTCCCATTTCAGACTCGAATAACAGAGTTGATTGTTGCAAGGAAAGGACGACCAAGGATGATTGGGGTTTGTTCCTTATTTCCTAAGTTTGGATGGTTGTCAAGGACAATGAAATCAGCAGGGTAGATGAAGTTTTCAACCTTTACCAGAACATCCTTTAAAATCCCCTTTGGAACCCTAATGCTACGATCAGCAAGTTGTAGTGGGACAGATGTGGGTTGGAGTTCTTCTAGGCCTAACTGGCAGTACACATCATATGGGATGAGATTGACACTAGCACCTAGGTCACACAAGGCTTTGATAACTTTGCTTTCTCCTAGTTCAACATTGATGTAAGGGCAACCTGGGTCTTTCAACTTAGGAGGAATTGTACCTTTAATGGTGGTACTCACATTAGCAGCCAAAAGGACTTGGTTTTTATGTGAAAATTTTCTTTTAAAAGTGCACAAGTCCTTAAGGTACTTTGAGTAGGCAGGTATGGTTTGGATTGCATCGAGAAGTGGAATGTTCAACTTGACTTGTGAGAAGATTTCCCTCAATGTTTCACTCAATTCAGGCTTGGATTTCTCCCTCATGCGTTGAGGAAATGGTGCAGGTTGTGGGGTTGTTTTTTGAAGAGTTGTTTCTTTCACATTGTTATCAGTTTCTTCAGTTTGATCTTGTGGTTCATTTAAATTTTCATCCAAGTTTGAATCTTCAGGTGGGTTCTTAATTAGTTGTTCAGGTTTCTCAATTGATTTCCCACTTCTTAAAACAGTCACAACCTTTAGTTGTTCATGAGTTGTTTGAGCACAACTTGACTCTCCCCTTGAAGTTGAGGACGGCACCGCCTGAGTAGGCATGGGTGCCTTTCCTGTTTTGATGGTTTGAAGTTCTTGTTTTAGGGAAGATACCTCCGAGTTCATCCTCTCCATTTGTTTGCACAGTTGTTCTAGTAGGCTTTGTGGAACAGTTTGGGTTGGTGCTTGAGTAGGTTGGTTTATCCCAGGGGGATATTTTGGAGTTGGGATGGTTTGTTGAAAATGGACCGGTGGTTGTTGGTATTGGATAGGTTGGGTTTGGAACTGGTTATGGTTTTGGTAGTTCTGATGGGGGTAAGGATTTTGTCCCTGTGGTTGGCTAGGTTGTTGGTTATCTTTCCAGCGGAAGCCTGGGTGGTCATTGTACCTTGGATTGAAGGTGTTTTGGTATTGGGGCTTTTGAAAGTTTAGGGCATTGACTTCCGCTGGGGGTCTTCCTAGAAGAACATCCTTGATGGATGGAATGGTTGGGAAGTTGTCTGTTTTATGGTCATGTTTGTCACAAATTGTGCAAACAAGGTCTACATTTTGGATTTCATGGACTTTCCTAAGGTCTATCTCTTCAACCTTCCTAGAGAGTGCTGCGAGTTTAGCCCTAAGGCTTTCCTCTTCTCTAAGTGTATGAATTCCAGTGGTTCTTTGTGGCTTTTCAGAATAAGGTGAAGTTCCCCAAGTTTGGTTTTGTTCAGCCAAACTTTCGAGATACTCCTAAGCATCATTTGGGGCTTTGTTTTTAAAAGTTCCATTACACATCATGTCAATGAATTGTCTATTACCCGGACCCAACCCTTCATAGAAAATTCTCACTTGTTCAGGTATGGAAAACCCATGGTGTGGAACCATGTTTAGGGTGTCTTTGAACCTCTCCCATGTTTCATAGAATGACTCTCCCTCTTTTTCAAAAAAGTTTTGGATGCTCTTTTTAAGTGCAATTGTTTTGTGATGAGGAAAGTATTTTTTGTAGAATTCTCTTTGCAGTTGGTCCCAAGAGTGGATTGATGCAGGTCTCAAGTTGTTTAGCCAATTTTTATCTCGATCCTTTAATGAAAAAGGAAATAGCCTCATATTAGCGGATTCTAGTTGATGTGGGGGACACATGGTTTCAACAATGTCCTTGAACTCTTTGACATGAAGGTATGGAATTTCTGACTCCATCCCATGAAAGGTTGGAAGGTGGTTTAGGACATGGGGTTTGAATATGTAGTTGGTGTCTCCTATGGAATTGTGTCTAATGCATGAGGGGGAATTGGTCCAAGCTGGAGTGAGGTAGTCGTTCATGGTTTGATCAACTACATTCCATAAGTTTGGAGCTTCTTGGTTTTGGTTTCCCATTTGATTCCCCCCAGGGTTTACAATTTGATTTTGTGGATGAACCTCCATTGGAATTGTTTCAAGTTATGACTTTGGGGTTTCAAGAATATTTGAATCTGATTTAAACAATCCCTTAGGTTCACTTGACTCCCCTATCCTAGGACTTTCCACCCTAACTAGTCTGTTTGAGAAATCGCGGGTTTAGGCGGACATGCGCCAAAAAAAAAGCGAGAAAGAGACAAGATAAGAGATCTTGGGTGAGAGTAGAAGAATGGAGGTGAGGAAAGAAAGTTTTTTTTTGGATCTAAGGTACTTACTTGGTCCCCGGCAACGGCGCCAAAATTTGGTTCACGCCCAAATTTACCCAAGAGAAGAAGGGTAGAACGGTCCTTGTAGTGTAGCTTGGGTTGTCGATTCCACAGAGACCTAAGAAGATACCTAAGATACACAACCTAAGAGATGGATTTTTGGCTATGAAGTGGCCAACTTGGATTGATTTTGGATGGGTTTTAAATATATCTAAAAGATTTAAGTGGATTCAATTTAAAATAATGAGTTAATCCTAGGTTATCACTCGGGGTGGATTGGACGTATTTTCTTTTTAATGATTTCAATTTCTTAAATTTGAGATGGGTTCATTTAAGGAGATAAAAAAAACATCATCACTTACTAGTTTAATGCCTAAAACCTCTAATACTAATCATCTATACACTTGAAGGATCAATGTTTTGAGCACTTCAAGGTAAAGGATCTTATTAGTACTTGAAGTGTGTGACCTTAAATTCAACAAGGACGATGGAGTTTAAAAATCATCAAATAAAAATCCCAATTAAAGAAGTGATTATACATTAATTAGGTGATAAATAACATCCAATCCAGACCCTTTCTACTCCCTTGGATCAACCCATAAGTGGGTTAGCCCTCCATTGATCCCATGGTTTCAATGGAAGCGGAAAGTAGACTCATAAGGGAGGAAATGGAGAAGTAAAGAAAACAACAAAAATAAAATGATCACTCCACCGTTGTGTGAATAATATCACAAGGGTTGGTGTGAATAAATTCACACCTTGATCCAACGGTATCAAAGTGATATTAAGAACAACATAATAAGAGTAGAAGAATAACTTTTATTAAGAAACTAAAGTGATTTGAACAACTTACATGTGAAAGACAAAATTGAGGCAACAAAAATGCAGCATAACATTACAATTGAACAAAGCATCCAAGATCCTCAAATACTTCACCACCACTGCCTTAAATAGGCATTTTTGGAGCCTTGGGTCGAACCAACAACAGTACAAAGCATATTAATTAATTTTTCTAGGCTATAGGTGGTGGAAAGCTTGTGGAATTTGGACTTTTCCACGTTTGACCCGAGGTGGCAGCCAGCTTTACTTCACCGAACAGACGCGTCTGGAAGACCTTCTAGACGGCCGAATCAGGGTGGGCCATAGAAGAAGAAAATGGATCTCCGGATGTCTTCTAACCGTATGTGAAATTTGGGCCTATTTGGAGTTGTGGATTCAGAGATATGAGCAATGTGGTGGACTGTTTTTCTGGGCCGAAGAATCTGGCCCAGAATTTTATCTCTAACTTGGGCCGACTAAATGACCAACATGGAGGCCGAATTAGAATTAACTCCTGAATAGTGATTTGTTCCTATACATTTCTTCTAGCATCCCATGAAATTTGGGATTAATTGGGCCTGTATGTTGGGGCCCACAGTCTCATTAGTGGGAAGGTGTCCAATCTGCCTTCTCCAGAATTGCTTCCTTTCATTGCCAAATATCTCCATCATCCTCCATGAATTCTCCACTGATCCCTGAATCAAACATGTTCATATTTAAGTGTAGATCAATTTCCAAAAATATAAAATTAAAATATGTAAAATTAAATTCCTTACAATCAGATGAATCATTGGGTACTTTAAATGATGTTCAAAAATGTACCACATAATAGTGCATTTTAAGAAGGTATTACAATCATAATGTGAAATGGTGTTAAAAGTGTAAAATTCACTAAAATGGTGTTTATGAATAACAAAGAACATGAAAATTATGTATATTAACAATGAATATTAGCCTCATTTAGTGGCTAATCAATTTTTTTGGAATCAGGTTTGTGTTATGATGTTTTCTATGAGGATTCTGGTATGATTTAGGGATGTATATTGATGTAGGGGAAATAGGTGGTGGCATATGGATCATGAAAATTATGCCCTCATGAGAAGAACTACCATACCCATGAGCTTCAGTTGGAAGAATTTATACATGCACTCAAAATGTTTCATCACTATCTATTTGGGGAGGAGTTTACATTTTATTCATAACAAAAGAGCTAGGAATATATTTTTACTTTGAGGGATCTGAACTAGTAAAATAATTACTAGGTAGAGTATCTTCATACTTTTGATTTTGATATTTCAGACACCCTTGGGAAGGGAAATGTGGTTGTTTATGCTTTGAGTAGAAAATTATCAGCACAATCCATGATGGAATCAGTTTAGTAGTGATATTTGTTAAGTTAGTTAGTTGATATGATATTGGGATAGGAAGAGGTTAGTGTACATGAATTCTTGGTTTTGATGGATGATAACACATATTTTGATAAACATTTTTTGGTCGAGCAGATGGCATACACCGATTTCAAAATCATTAGTAAAATACTTTATCATGGGGAGACCTCGAGTGAGTGGTCTCGGTCTCCTAGTGGCAATTTTTTATTGCATTATAAGTTGGTTGATCCATTTTCCCTAAAGTAGGAGTTTATAGATAGTGGACACTGGTCTTGTTGGTCCACACACCTAGGGGCTACCAAGATGTATCATGATTTGAGACATAGAAATTAGTGGAAGGGGATGAGGTGGCCAGTTGCAGATTTTTTATTGTGGTGTCTTACTTGTCGAAGAGTTAAGGTGGAACACCATAGGTATAAGGATTTATTATATCCATTACCCATTCTAGTATAGGAGAGGGATAATATTTCCATGGATTTTTTTGTGTTTCCAGGGAATCCTTGTGGGAAAGAAGCTATTTTGGAAATCATTGATTGACTCATGAAATTGGAACATTTACTCCATATCAAGAAGATGATGAAGGTGGAACAAATGGGGGACTTTGTATATTTGATTGATTATGAGACATCATAGGGTTCCATTTGTAGTTTTATATATCAGGGACCTGATGTTCATGTCTAGGTTCTAGAAATGTTTGCAGGAGGTGATTGGTTCCCAGATTAGATTAAGCATGATTTATCATCTGAATATAGATAGATAGATAGAGAGGACTAACCAGGTTCTTGAGGATATGATTCATGCTTGTGTACTTGATTTTGGAGGATGGACCCATTTGAGGCTTTTTATGGGTAGCCATGTAGATCTCTTTTATGCTGAAAAAAGTTGGGAGTGCGGTCCCTGGTTGGAAAGAGTCTTGATCAAGAGACGAAAAAGATGGTGCACTGAGTCATTAGAAATCTTATGAAGACCGTCATCATCATCCACTAGAGTTTAAGGTCAGTGATATTATTTTTCTTACAGTTTCACATTTCTTGGGACATCTTCAGTTTCATAATTAAGGTGATTTGGAACTGATGTCTGTGGGCCCCTTTGAGATTATTAGAAGACTAGGAAAGTTGGCCCATCAGCTAGAATTTACTTCTAGTTTTACATCTATCCACAATGTATGTTATATCTCATAGATGAGGAGGTACTATATAATTCCCATTCAATTAGATGGGAGGATGATTATCTTGAGACCAACACCACATTGGTTGAGTAGCTAATTCATATTATGAATCACCGAGAGTGAGCGCTATAAGGTAATTTTATTCCTCTGGTATAGATACTATAACAATACAGATGGGATATCCCTAAGACTTGGCAGAGGAAATTATTGATGATTTAGTAGTGGCCTTCACTTTTTGTAAGTGCATAAATATAATGTCTTTCTAGGAGAATAAGTCATTTATGATGTGGATATTGTAACACCTAGTTACGCTTTTTAGGTACCCCCTTGTTTATGTTTTGTGTGTCATCCTTTTGTGGGTATGTTTGTGGGATTGTCAAGGATAAAGAGCCATTATTCGTTAAAATAACCTAAATTTTAGGGATTCACATTTCTTTGAATTAATGGATTGCAGGTATAAATGTGCCAAAGACATAGTGGGGCTCTTCCCAAGATTGGATAACACTCAGAGTGGGGTATTTGAGGTTTTATGACTAAACCTTCTATTTCCATAGTCTTATGAGGATTTACAAACCATGTAAGGGGGTTAATCGACATTTTATTATAGTCAGACGAATACTATGAACTGATACAGTGCATGAAATATTTACATGCTATGTAACTGGATCACAATGTGTAATGATAAAAAATCAATTTTTATTAAAAAGGTGATGGATTTCTTAGATAATATTTTTAATCGTAAAGTACATGGAATGAATTCTTAAAAAAACATGTAATTGTTGGGATGAGTTTATTTTTTAGTGCACTGTATGGGTGATTAAGGTTCCATTCTATGTGAAGCCTCCCTTTACATGACCCAGTGAGTTCCTAGGCGGGTTTGAGGGATCTCATCTCACTTTATATCATTCGTTCAGTAATTGGTCATTTTTTTTATATGGTATGCCTCTATGGGCATTTAATAATTCTATTTATTCCATACTTTGATCATAAAAAATTAATTGGATATGTTTATGGTTCATATTTGTGATCTAATAGTTATTTTATTGATCCAATTTGGTTTCTTGGTGTTCCTTTTTTTCAAAGTCTGTTGTCATGTTTTACAATCATCATTGCTAATGGTAGTAAGGTTTATACTTGTTTGAGGTAAATGTTTTTGTACTATGGGTTGATGTAATTAATTTTTATAATTATTGGTAAAATAATTTGGGATTTTAATTACCTTAATATGAGATGTTTTTTCAAAGTATTTATTGGAAAAAAATTATTTTACTAGAGAATTTTCTTTGAAAATAGTTTTTCTTGATTTGGAAATTTATTTTTGAACCCTGAAACATATTGGATTGGATTTGAAAATCTTTAGTAAAATTGTGAGCATAGTTTTGAAATATATTTTTGAAGTTGACACATTGGGAACCTTGGGTGCATTGAGAAAGATAAACAAGTTGACTTAGTATGTGTGAAACCACTAGGATGTAACATTTTAGGATATCGATTTACATTGGAAGGAATCAATATTGGTTGGTACCAACATTATGCCTATTTAGGCTCTCGAGTGGCTAGTACAAAGTTTTCCATAGTGTGGTTTCCAATACTATGTTCTTTTCTACTTATGGTTATTTATTTTATGGTTGTTTTATCATGGATTTTTTCTCATTTGTTTTTATATAAGGTTATATCACATGGAATCACGTGATGGTATTTCATGGATATGTGTTTAATTTTATATGTTATGATTCATGGATATGATTTCCTATTATATCACTTATACTTTTCATATTTATAGTTTTTATAATATGAAAGGCCTTTATGAAAACTAAATGGAAAATGACTTACAAATGAATTGTATTTATGAAAAATTCTTTGAAACTGTTATTTTGAGGCTAGAAATGTCGAATTATTGATATTAGACCTTGTATAGACTTATGGGTGGTATCCTACTCGGATTTGTTCTCACACACTACTTTTTTCATTAGGATTTTGTATATGTTGTATTAGAGGATACATATATAGAGAATGGTATCTTGTTTTATGTCGAATACTCCTTTTGTATTTTCCTTTTTTTAAGGTTAGTTTGTAGGTTACTATTGGACACATGGAGAATGTTTTGTCTTTATTTATTCATACTTTTGGGTTTATCCAATTTATCTTGGATTGTATGGATCTAGTTGTATCTTTTTATTCTTCATAGCACATTATCTTCATGTCCCGTTTGGTTATATACCACACTTATTATATTTACTCTCTTTAACTCACCTTGTAATGGTCAGATCAGGTATATGGTTTGGTTGACAAGGGCTGGTCTGTTACATTCCCCTTCTTTTAAATTCCATTAAAAAACAACACTCACCATGGCGGTATTACACTACCAAAGTGAATGATGATGTTTTTGTAAAAATTTTCATTTCATAAACATTAATAAAAATTTATTTCATAACTGAATATAACATTAATATTGATGTAATTTAATGATTTTTTTATGGAATATTAAAATATCTATCATAATAATGAAATCTAATATAAGCAATAATAAACATTTATAACCATAAAAAAATTCTTATAAGTGATAATTCCTTAAATGGTAATTATTTTTTGACCTATTGAACACATTTAATTTTTAATTATATGGGTACTATAATATGAAAATTATGTATATTATAGAACCACAGAAAAATTAACTATTACCATTATAATAATACCTTAATAGTCTTGATGATTATAAATCACTGAACCTCAAAATGACTGAGGTGAATAATTCTAATTTATAAATTGAATATAATATGTTAAAAAGTAAATTAAATAGTATAATAAAAAGAAAATAAACATGAAATTGGTTCTAAAAAATGTAAATAATTAATATAATTTTATTTTCTAAGAGGTTAGAGGACGTATGGGGGGAGTCATGACTTTGTGTAATGGGATTCATAACTCAATTTTTTTTTAATTATGTTTTATCGTATATTTATTAACTATGTAATTCTAAGACTATATACCTCATAAACTATGATTTTTTTCATTTTCTATTCCTATTTTGTTTACATTGACTTAGATTTATTTCACATAAAAATTTCCTTGATATACCCTTACCACAAATGATATGATATTTGTAAGGGTTTTTTTTCAATCTCACATTTAATTTGATATTGTTTATTTTAATATTCACATTTTAAGAGATCAAATTGTATTTCTCAATTAAAACAAATATATATTATATTATGGTCTAGTTATTTCTAGGAATTATTTACCTTCTTACAATTTCACTTCCCCTTTGGTTAAAACTTCAACTAAAAGTCTGTTGGTAAGTGGTAGCTGACCTTATAACCTATTTTTGGTTGAGAATCTTTCTCTAAAATGTCTATATTATCTATATTGTTTTATATAAATCATTATCTATAATTAAATTATTTATTAATGTAATTTTATATTAAATTTTACTTTCTTATAATGTTTTTGGAATGATTATTTTTAAATGGTTCTATATGATTCATTTAATATTGATCTGACTTCCTTTACAAAAATGTGAAAAATATTCTTTTTAAGGATTTATACATGAACACATTTTTCAATATATTATAATAAATTTTTTAAATGAAGCTTAATTTTTATATTTTCATCAATTTTTATATTAATATATATTACCAATGTTTTGTGATTTTTTCAATTTATAATAATAGTTAATAAAAGAAAGAGATAATTCTTCTTATTTTTCAAATAAGTAATCTGACATTCTTAAAAAAAAATTATCTGTTAAATATTCATTTTGTATTATTATATTTCAATAGAGATATTCTCTAATGATACCATTCATATTTTTTATTTTGATGGCCTACGATCATGTTTTTTTTTTGGAAATTTTCATGAAACATTTCTACTTATTATGGGTTAATTAAGCCATATTATGAATATTTTCATGTTAGTGTGACATACATACATATTGTTATTATATATTATATAAGATGGTGGGTGATATCAGGATATTATTCCATTTATTGACTGGGGATATATTGAAATCTATAAACTAATTATTTCAGTACATACGTTTATTGATTATCAAGACATATTGATTATTTATTGTATTGTTTATCCATTCCATCTTATAATGAATGCATTATAATTATTTAGTGATGAGTGGATCCATACATTATATTTCCCCTCAAAGAACTAGTAGGTATAATGAGACAAAATAGTTTGGGTATTTGGTGTATTTATTCCCATTTATTTATAATTTATTTGGATGATGCCTTAATGGTTGGAATTAAATATAATGTCTTGAAATGATTCCTTATAAATTTGAATTAGATGCACAACATTATACATTCCATCACTATGGAATTTTTTATTATTTTCCATGATATTATTTAAATTTTCATGTTATCCATGGATATATTTTATATTTATGTTATTAGTAAAATAGAATTATTTGATCATTATTTATTCCTACGACATTACTCATGCCCTGTTTATTCCTTGATAGCCTTTGTTGTATGCTACACCAAACTGAACATCTAATATAACTACTTTATTTCATTATTATTTTCACCAGGGTACCAATAATAGTATTATAATTGATTCAAGGATTCATTATGAGGGGTAATACGGTTGAGGAAGCTATTTTTATAGAAAAATGTTTACTGAGTGAAAAGTGTAAAATTTAAATATAACAAGTTTCCTAATTCTCTAAAAATATAAACCTAAAAGTTATTATGTATGTAAGAAACATAATATTTTCTATAAATTATGTCAATACATAAGGTTAGGTTTTGGTATTTTATAGTTGGTATGAAATTATGGTTTAGATAATTATATAGGATAGTATATAATTAATTAAAGATAACTTATGTCTTAAAGTTACCATCACAGGTTAAAAAGTTTAAGATTATTCGGTGTCTTATATGACTAAATTTTAAGGTGATTAATGATATTTTAGGAGACATTTATTGGGTTTCATAAGTAATACATAATTGAAGTATATATGACCATTAAATTTAAAAAGTGAATTAGTGTGAAGGTTATTTGGGGTCTTTGGGAGGAAATATATTATATTTTCAAGGAAATAAGATGGAAGATATAGATACCCTTAAGTAGGGCATGTTATTTTAAAATATTTGAGACAAAGTTTATTTGATTTTCGGAATATAAGTTGATTTATTTAAATTACTGCGGGGATTGAAAATCTATTTGGTGGGAAAGAGATTAATATTATCTTGGTATAATTATTCTATATTTTTAAAAAAATACTTCAATAATATAAATATAAAAAATATTATATAGTATGTTATTTTATAAATTAATGATTAAATGTTGAGTTCTTTATTATAAGGATTTATGTATTTTTTATTGAAGTTGTCTTGGAAAAAGAATAAATTATTTTGGGTTTATAAAATATTAAGGAAAATTATTTATTATTTGGGTTCAAATAATTTGGGATAAAGTTTAATTTTATTTTTTGAGAGAAAATGAAACCCAAATTTTCCAAATTTTTGAATTAATTATTTCTGAAAATTATCCAATGAGGAATTGGAAAATTAAACATAGAATAATCATGTTTTAACTAATAACACCTCACAACATAATCAAACCATATTTAATTAATTTGTAATAATGGTTACAATTTTATAAATTTACTGGATCATTTAGTTTAATAGTTTTATAGAATTAGGAAAACCATTACATAAACTAGTGGACATTACCACATAGTGTACATTATTCCCACAAAAATAGGTTCTAATTTCTACAATCTTATTTCATTCATGAAACATTTTCTTCATTCATGAGGTGAAAACGTTGGCCTTTCTATATTTCCTAAACATCCATAGTTTTGGTTAAAATTTTATAAAATGTGGGATGATAAAAAAATCTTAATAACTTATTTAAAAATAAACTAATTACTGCTTTTGGAAATTCATGAAAACCCATACAAAGATTTTACTTTTTACATGATAAACATTGAACTCAAATTAATTATTACTTACTCATGAAATAATCTTTATTACCCATTTTTCAATTTTTTTAATTAATCGTAATGGAAAAATCATAATCATGAATGATACATTGGAAAACATTAGAACTCATGAAAAAAACCTTTTTCCATTAAAAAATCATAAAATATCCATTAATCATGAGTTAATTTTCTTACCTTATAAAATAAAAATATTTCCATTAAAACCCATATAATTAATTGAATAACCATTTAGTTATCTTGGTAAATTATCTATGTATTCACCCTTATGATAACACTTATAATGGAATAAGCATCATAGTTAATTCCAATATATCTGTTAAAAGTAACTTATTTCCTATTAACTCTATCATCATTACACAATAAATTTGATAACTATATCAGGAACACCCATAATAAAAAAAATTGAACAAAAATAACATGAATTAAACTCCTAAATATTTAATTTTAATTATAACACTCATAAGAATTAGAATTTGTGCCAATAATCAAAGGTACTATATGTTTTCTTATAAAAACTAGAAGAAATATTATTTTCTATTGAATTTTTTAAAGCTAAAAATTATCATAAAAATGGGAGAAATATATTATTTTAAAAACCATAAATATTTTAAATTGATATTGATAAATAATAAAATAAATGATAGTGGGAAAATCCATTCATGACGTATACGTTGAAAAACACTATATTTTCTCTTTTTTAAAGAAAGTAAAAAATAATCATTATAAAAAACATTAAAAACATTGTTAATAAACTAAAGAGTATTTGAAAATTACATTTAATAATATTTTTATTATTAATAAGAACATTTTTGAATCATTTTAATGAATATGGATACTGAGGGAATTTTAAGACATTAAAAACAACGATTTAAAAAAAACCCATACCTCATTTTCTAAATCGCTACAAATGTCCTTGATGTTCCTAAATAATAAAATTATATTGATTTTATACATTCTTAAGAACCTTTTTAGGTTTATTAAATTATTATAGTATAATTTATTTCATTTATTACCATGTGATATATGATTAATAAATTAGATATGTTCAAGTTGAACATTTTGGGGTTGCTTAGTTTATAACCAAAAAATAACATCAGTGGTTTGACAATGGTCCAAGGGATCATGGTTAAATTATATCCATTATCCTAAAAATATTATAACTATAATTTTTATACATTATATACATTTATAGAACCATCTATAAAAGGAAATCATAAAAAATTAATCACATTGCTTTGTAGAGGTGATAGTCTATTCGAACGCATGAGAAATGTCATCATTTTCAAATAGAAGGAAGGGTAAGAAGGAAAGTAATATATTATCTTCCCATAATAATAATAATTTCATAAAACTATTATATATTTATTTATTATATCTTTATAAAACTAGTCATGTTAGGTGGGGATTGAAACTGAAATACCTCACTTTTTAGAAGTGTTTGTCCACACGTATTCTTGAATAATGTTTTCATTTCCCATAGGAGATAAAGTGCATGAAAAGGGTTATATTATAAACATAATAAAACTTTAGTATATTCTAGATAATTATGATATTATATAATCATGTTTATTATAGGTTGGAAGGATGTACAAGAAGAAATAAACATGGATGTACTTGATTAATAGTTATACCTCTTCTTTGGAAAACGTCATTTTTCTTACACCTTAATCCTTTTACGTTGGTATTTTAGAGAGAAAAAAATTTAAGAACATTGTGAGGATATATTGGAAGGCATTTATATAGGTATTAACTGATATATAATGTTAAATATTTTCCAATAATTGAGGGGAGGAAGTTCCCTATTCTAAGAGAGGGGAGCGATACTCTTGAAATTATTGCTAAATTTTATATATTATAAATGTATTACTCATGATAAGTGGCACTAAATAAATAAAATTTATAATATAAGGTGATAAGTTTTGTATTAATATTATAAAATAATATTTAATATGATATTTTGTTACTTTACAACAAACTTTGAATCCTAATTAACGTGTTTTTACCATTTACTACAGGGATACAAATTTACCATAGATATTACTCAATATGAACAAAAATAAAATTAGAAGAATTATAAAATTTGGACATATAGTTTCTAAATTTGAATTAAAATTTCCAATTATATATATATATAAGTTTTAAAAATTAATTTTTATTTAATAACATAGAAATCAATGAAAAACGATTTTTTTAGAAAAATGCATTTTATGCCTAAAATTGAATTTATACTTAAATAAATCAAAATAACCATTAAAACTATGTTAATTGGATTATATTTAGTAAAATTTGAATATTTTTACTTTAAAACTAATCCAAAACATAATGTTACTTTTTAAATACTTAAAAATAAATTATAGTTTTTATAAAAATCAATATTTTCATTATTCAACGAAAAATAAGTCTTTTTAGAAAATGCCTAAAAATTCAGCCTTAGGTAACTTTTTTATTCCGAATTAAAAAAATGAAATTCATTAAATAAAATTAAATTTATAACATTTGGAAATTTAACTTTTAGATAAAACCATATAATTCATGGTGAAAAATTCACTTAGTATAAAACCATTTCTTTGTCGATTGAAAAATTACATAAAATTACTGTTGTGAAGCTGAATCCAGAAAATGTAATAATGAAGATTAACAAGACATGAAATTTATTTATTAATAAAATTACATGGTTTGTAACATTCTTCCCCTTAATAAAATTTTATCCTCATAATTTTTTTTCATTATTTAAATAAGTGATGGTATTTTTCCCTCATAGATTTTTTTTGATTCTGATGCTTCTTATCCCATCAGACTATTCTTCTATAAAACCTTAACTAGGTGAGTCACATTATTTTACAAAAAATACTATCTATGGTCCAGAATATAAAAAATACTTTCTTCATAATGACGATTCTATTCCAAATGAACTACCTTAGGGATCCAAACATGACATTCATCATGTATATATTTCCTTAACAAAAAAAATGAAACATATCATGAACCTGAGATAAAATCATCGGTTAGGATACTCTATAATAAATAAATCCCACTTTCTACTAAATTTAATTTTGGCCAGTAAACCATGGACTTAATTATCCTTTCCTTAATAAATTAAAAAGACCTTTCTAAGGTGGTATTTCAAGAAAAACATGACCTCCTAACTCAAATGAAAGATCTTTCCTTTGATTATCTTCATAATTATTTTTCATTAAATGAGTTTTAATTATATGATATTGAATCATATTCACATTCTAAATAATTTATTCTACCATTTATGGTCCCAAAAACATCACTTCACTAATTTTTTCCAAACATACCGGGGTTCAATACAACTTTTTATACAATTACTCAAATGGAGCTATTTGTATACTTTAATGAAAACAATTTTTATAAGAAAATTACACCAATGAAATATGTTCATCCAGGCATCCCCAATAATCCAAATATCAAGATCAAATAATATCATCCAAATTCTAAATTATTCACTCCAACTATCCATCAGATTGATGATGAAATGATGTACTGAAATTTAACTCAGTTTCCAATGACTTCTGAAGTCCTTTAAATGAGTTTAATATAAATCTGGGATCATAATTCGATAAAATATATAGGGGAACCCCATTTAACTTGAATATAAATTTAATAATGATTATGACAATATTTTTCAAAGATATAGTATATCAAATAAAAAATTTATAGATTTTGTCAAACAATCCACAATAACCCAAATAACAATATTACCTTGAATTTTCATTGGTGATATTACCATGAAATCCAATGAAATATTTTCCCATTTTCCAATTAGGCACTTATAACAGTTGAATTATCCCCTTTAGTAGTTTTATTTCAGCCTCAAGTTACTAACAAGTCATCTATTTTAGGGTAAAATAAATGATATATTTATTCATTCCATCACACCAATAACATTCTGGAAGGTCACTATATATCTTGGTACTACCAGGATGAATGGGTAACTAAGATCTACGATCATCGATCAATAATTACATTGTCTATAGAAAATAAATCAAAACAAATCACATCTTCTAAGTATAATAATACATTAATTTTCAATATTAAAGTTAGGAAATTTACTTTTCTTAAAAAAAATTATATTTTCCTACAACTCATGATCTTCCTTCTAGGCATGCTTAATTTTATCCGATAAGTATAACTATACTAACACTTGAATAGAAAGATAATATATACATAATTTCTAATCCAACATTCATTAAATAGTAAACAAAAAGATCTTATTCCAAATATAACATAGTAAATATTTCATTATCAATTTGACTGAAAGAATCAGCTACCTTATTGGATTTACCAAGATGATAGTGAATTGTGAAATCATAATCCTTAATCAGTTTTAACCAATTTCTAAACCTCATTTTCAACTCTTTTTCAGGGAATATATATATTTCAAAATTTTGTGGTTAATATGTAACACCGCAAGGATTTGAAAATAAATTTAATATTGAATGCATGAATAACCAATTCTAAAGAAAACACATTGTTATAACCTATCCAATGAACATAATATTACCACGTCTGTGTTTTTAATTTCAAAAATATAACATACATTGTTGTGTAAAGGGTGTTTTTTAGAGTGTAAAAGAATAAAAATAATTTTTGATGGAGAGTAAAACACCCATATGAATAGTAACCTACCCTTATGAATAGTAACTTGACCCGTATGAATAGTAATGTACCATTATGAATAGTAAGTTGACTCTTATGAATAGTAATGTACCCTTATGAATAGTAACATGATGCTTATGAATAGTAATGTACCCTTATGAATAGTAATATCACCCATGTAAGTATAAATAAATTTTTTTCACCTTATAAACGACAGTGAATATTTTAAAAGTTAATAACTAAGTGTTGGTATCATTGTGAGCAGTATATATTTTATTAAAATTTTATAATTAATAAATTGATTTAAAATAAAAATAATTTTTCCTAAAATTTATTCCAAAATCAATTTTTTTGTCCAAGGATTTTTTGGTAATTTAATAAAACCTTAGTTTATTTTTCAACGCATTATAAAAGCAGTTTTGGTTTTTAAAGTGTATTTACTAGTAAATAATTATTTAATTTAAAAATTAAATTTCACATATTTAGGAAAATATTTTCAAAAACTAAAGTTTATATTTGGATTCTACACATTAAAAAATGCTTAGGGTGAATTTTTGGGATTTTTCTAAAATGCTTGAATTTTTTATGAATAATGAAATATAGTAATTTTTCGTATATATACATTATGAGTTAAATATACTATTAATAAAATAATTTATGATGTAATAACCCTTGGTTAGAACTAACATGCACATAAAACTATTTTTTCATGTAATCATCACTATTTGTTATCTTATGGAAAAATAATAAACTAATGATTAAAATATCAAGAAAACCCTCCTCTCCTCCACTATAAAAACCACCCACACTTCCCTATTCTCTTAACTCCACTCAAGTCTCGTGCCTTGTCTAAATTGAGCTCAAATATCCTCCTAAGAACATCGCCCACATCCAGTAGCCATTGTTCTTATAAAAATACCAAATCCCCTCTGTTAAAGGGGCTATCAAGGAAGATTAATTCAAGAGGTAAATTCTTCTTTTCAATTGTTTTACTTTCTTTTCATGTTCTGTTGTTTTCTTTTTTATCCTCACCTCTCATCATCCAAATGTTATGAAATATCTAGTACCTTACATGTACTGTGATTTTTTATTATGATGGAATAATTTATTTTCATATCCCCTTTACCCTTATTTGTTGCTAGTAGTAAAAAAACACCATATGAGATGTGCTAATTTACAGCAATAAAGGATGATGGGTTTTCAATACCTATTACCATATTCCATTATGGTCATGAAACCATTATTATGGTTTAAAAATACTATAATATATGTATTATGTCTCATCTGTGTATCTAGAATCTTTTTGTAAACAGGGTTTTGATTTATAAAGAAAAATGAGTTTGTCGTGTTCAAAAACCCCCAATTAACCCAAATAGTTATCATTAAATAATTTATATAATGATTCATCTTCAATCTAAGTAACCAAATCATATTTAATATCATGTACCCTTCAAGATTTTCACTAATAACATATAACTTTAGTATCGGGCAACCATCCCCATTTTACATGATTATGCATTTGTGTGTATAACTATACTGATCATGAAACAAATAGACCCAAACAATGAAATTGAACCTCTTAAACCATCAAAAATGCCATGAATGAACTTAATAAGGTTATAATAAATCAATTATATGTATCATAGGTTTTTTAATTATTAATTAATAAACCTAAATTTGATTATTCCTATCATTAAGATCAAGTAGATAACACCTTTAGACTTAAGGTAAGGGTTTCTTTATCTCACTTCCATTTTTGTGAGATATTCCGTATTCACTACTATTAATAGTGTATGGTTTATTTATACTGAACATTTATGATTCATATCATGAATGTATTTATTTTCATGATATTTAATGTATCATTTAATGATTATTATCTTTGGGAGTGTACAATTCATTTGATTACAATGTTGTAAGTATTTTCTACCCAAACCTCCAAATTGATTCGTGTTTCTCTTATCCTTTACTCAAATCAGTGAAATTATTATTATTTATTATTCAATAATCATAATTTTTGTTTTAATGTTCTATATAAGTTTACCAATTATAATCCTACTTTATTTTGTGGGTAGTTATGTGTTTTAAAAGACTCTTTCAAAAAATATCCCGAAATGCAAGCCCGATTCACGGAACTTCTCAAATCCTTTCATATTTTTAAGTTCACTCTATAATATATTTTAAGAAATATTTATCCTAAAAAAATCACACATTTTAACATGAAAAATATATTTTAGTTCATTTCTGGTTTTATGAAAACAAACATGCCTTTTCACATTAAAATCTTTTTAATGAAATCCTTAAACTACACTAAAATATTTTAATTTGAAACCATATTTAGAAACACTTTTTACATAATTTCACTTCAATGGGACACAATTTATGCGTCAAATTTAATATCAATGTCATCCCCATTTTTTTTTGGGATATAAATGGTTCAAATTAGAATTATTACAAATACAAATGATTTTCCAAAAGAACTCTTCTTTCCAAAGTGAAAATGGATTTTTCTCACCTCACATTAACTTTTATGAGATATATTCCATATTCACCACTTATTCCTTTCATTTAGTGTATGTACAAACCCGTGGTATATCTTATCAATAGTCTCCTTATTCTTATGATATTCTATGTGATTATTATTTGAATTTTTCAAGGGGGTACAAAACACTTTAGAATGTTGAAGGATTATTTCATCAAGAAGTTCTCAACAATATCATTTAAAAGTATCTTTATTTATGTCATAATACTTAGATGAATATTTTATTTCATAAAATTTTATATCTTATGATATCATCTAAAATATTTTTCAGAAGGGTTTCTGATTAGTTTGAGTTTGGATGTTCTATCTTGATACCATTCACCAATTTACTTCGAATGGTTAGTGTTTATGTTTAATGTATGAGGGAAGTTATTTAAATTTCATATTTTAGCTTCAATATGAATACATATGTTTTTTATTTTTATCCCTATTCATAAGAGGAATTCATTAGACTTAGTTGGTGTCAGGTGGGGACTGCTATATCCCATCGGTGCATCAGCAGGTTTCTTGAGACAAACTATGGTCTTGGCACGAGGCCTTGAAAAAATGGATATTTATGGTCTTGGCACAAGGACTTGATAGTATGGTTATTATATCCCACATTATGCATTTACTACTTTTGAAACGTTTAATATAAAGTTCATGTGGTTATTCATCTAGTAGAATACCCATGATTATTCATTATTATTGCATTATTTAATCAGTTTTTATTCCTTCCATATTATGCTCAAGTATATTTTTAAAGGCATGTGTTTTTAGTTATTCACCATGCCTAATGTTTGTGTTTATGATATATTCCTCTATATTTCTTACCATTACTGAGCATATGAGATCACACCTTTCTTATGTTCCATTTTCTCAGGACATGAAGATGTTTTTTATGAATGAACTGTAGGGATAAATTTAGAGTTGTAGATGTTCCAAATAAATCTTATATATTGTATTTCATTTTAAGTTGTAATGTTCAACCTATATATGTACCTAATTTTCCAAAATATCTAAACTACTCAGAACTTCAGGATAAAACTTTATTGTAAGCATTCCTATGTAATTAAATAATGAACCATCTCCAAAAAACTAGGGTTAGGGTGTTAGATTTGGTATCAAAGTGATGTTTAGTAGAAAACATCGAAACTTGATTTTGAAAATATAGATTACGAAAAAAACATTAAGATATTTTTTGAGGATAAACGTACAAGAACTTACTGGAAATTTGGTAAGGAATGGATTATTTGTATATTTATAGAAAATTTGTCCCTGTCTTGTTACTACAAGTAGATGTGGTTCAAGAAAATATGTGCCTAGGAGTAAAAAATCTGACAAAGAGTTTTGGGATTGAGCCTTACTGTGCACCTAGTTTGACACTCATGGGAGATATTCATAGGATAATTCAAATTCTCATTATAAGCCAATATGGTGGATTTAAATCTAATTTTTTCCTCAAAGAAAACATGTTTATGATTATGAGATTATCTATTCATAGGATTTAAATTTATTATATGTATTTTTCTATGTTGAGATTATACATTATGATTCATAACCTAATCTTGTGTATGTCATTATACATAAATGGAACCTAGAATAAGTAATGAGAACATCACCAATGCACATGGTGAAAATAGTAAGACAAATCATATAACTTATGGCCTTATGACATCATTTAAAAGGAATATTTTCTCCCAAGTTTCCTCATCATATGAAGAAATAGTATCATGTGTTAATAAGATATGTAAATAATTCTCTAAGTCCTATGGAATTGAAGGGAATAATGAAAATAAGAGGATGGTAGGGAAAAATATGGATAAAGGGAAGATGAGAAAGAAGGGGTTTCTCACATATAATAACTATGGAATGAATCATCATGGTAAAGGATTTAAGGTATTGGTAGTTTTTATAAGTGTGGAGAAAAAGGACACCAATTTCATGATTTCAAGGGTATGAAAAAGGTTTTTGATGTACAATGCTTCAAATTCAAGGAGATGGGACAATATGTGAATCAATTTCACAAGTGTTAAATGAATATGCTCCAAATGATGTTACTGAATAATGATCGAGTCATGATACAACCACAGATGAAGTGAAAGGATTAATATGCATCATCAAAAATCATGCAATTTGAATATTTTATTAGTAATGTACTGTTTATAAGAATTATGGAATATATGTGGATTGTACTGTAGTACTATTTCATTAAGTATTTGAGGTCGTATGATGAATTGTACCAAGGATAAGTGACTCAGTAGAAATTTAATATCTTGGGAAAGTATATGGTTGCGGGTAGGACAATAGTAAATATATACCCAATTATTAAGATAATGATGAATAAATGACTGATTTGGATTAGTACTAACTGCATAAACAATATTTATTGTCTTGTCGACAAGTGGTCTATGAAATCATTGATGGCTATAACATTTTTGAATATAAGGAATAAATCTAATAGCATGTGTAAGGATGAATTCATGTTTCCAATAAGGTTCTATGGTAATTTGAGTTATTACCATATTTCAAGAGGACACATGATGAAGATATTCACATGTTTAGAATGTTAAAATTTAGGGATGATTCATGTTTATTAAAGAAAAATAAGGTAGAAGATTCATTGAGAATGATGGATCATAGATTTTTTTTTTAAAAATATGGATTTTTATGGACCCTTTGTACATGGGTCTAGTAAGGACCGGTATGGGAATGATTCTAAAGTATGGGATCACAATATTTTATATTGTTAAACAATTTATGAAATGGTTTAAGTTAATCATTGTATGAGGTTAGTGACTTTAATGTCACCCCATGATGCAACCTGTGCAAAGAGCTGAAGTACAAATAGTTCAAGGAATACAAAAAGGATAAGATTGTGTTTATAAAATAGAAACATATATTTATACTATTATAAGAGTGGAATAAATCCTCAACTCTAGGAAAAGTTTCATAAATAATTTTTTTTTCTATTATCTTATTTTTTCATGATATCAATGAAAATTTTCATAACTGTAGTTTATGGTTTTGTGGAAGTGATCTTTTATATGAGCATGTTCTATATCACTTCCAATCCAATCATGATGAATTGATTATTCTTCCTTTACCATGTTAACTAATTAGAATGCACAGTTTGGTAATAATTTATTCATTTACATTTCCCTCTTATTAAAAGGATATTTTAAACATATTTTTGATATGGGTTTCCCAAAGGGGAATTTTCAACTATCATCCATTAAATTTTGATGTTCAATTTCAAATTTTGAGGATGAAATTTTTGTATGTAAGGGAGAATGTAACACCCTATGGAATTTTAAATAAATTTAAAATAGAATGCATGAAACACTGAGTCTCTAAAAAATAAAACTTTGTAATAACCTAGTGAATGAACATAAATTTTCCACTTCTGTGTTTTGAAAATCAAAAATCCAACATACATGATTGTTTTCATAGTTATTTTTGGAGTCTAATTGAACAAACATAATTTTTATGAATAGTAACATACCCTTATTAATAGTAAAATACCTTTATGAATTGTAACATGACCCTTATGAATATTAATATACCTTATGAATAGTAACATGAACCTTATAAATAGTAATTTACCATTATGAATAGTCACATCAGCCATGTAAGTATAAATAAAATTTAGGTACCTTATAGATGAGAGTGATTTTTTTAGAAAATTAATAATTAAGTGTTGTTATTTTCGTGAGTAGAAAAATTTTATTTACAATTTTATAATTAATAAATTGATTTAAAAGAAAAACAATTTTTCATAAAATTTATTCCTAAATCAGAATTTGAGGTTTTTTATGGGTAGCCTTGTAGATAACCCGTGTTCTGATAAATGTTGGGAGTGCGGTCCTTGGTTGAAAAGAGTCTTGATCAAGGGATGACAAAGTAGGTTTACAGAGTCATTAGAAATCTTATACAGACCATCATCATCATCCACTAGAGTTTGATATTGGTGATATTGTTTTTATTAGAGTATTAACTTGATTAGGATATCATCTGTTGGATAAGTAAGGTGATTTGGCACTGAGGTATGTGGGCCCCTTTGAGATCATTGGAAGACAAGGAATGTTGCCCCATAATTCATAATTTCATTCCATTTTTACATCTATCCAAGATGTTTTTCATATCCCATATCTTAGGAGGAACCAGTTCCATCCAATGTGATTATATGGGAGGATGTTGATCTTGAGACTGACACCACTTTGGTTGAGTAACCAATTCAGATTATGAATCATTGAGAGTGGGCGCTATATTGGAAAATTATTCCTCTAGTCTAGATACTATAGTAGTGAAGATGGGATATCCATAAGACTTTGGGAAGGGAATTATTGATGAGGCTGTAGTAGCCTTCAATTTTTGAAAGTCCAGATATCTAATGTATTTCTTGGAGAATAAGTCATTTCTCATGTGGATAATGTAACACCTCTGTATGATTTTTAGGTACTCCCTTTTTTCTGTTTTGTGTGTCATCCTTGTTCGGGTATGTTTGTGGGATTATCAAGGATAAAGATCCGTTAATGGGTAACTTGACCTAATGTTCAAAGATTCTCATTTAATTTAATTAATGGAGTGTTGGTATAAATGTTTCAAAGACATAGTGGGGTTATTCCTATGTTTGGAGAACACTCAGAGTGGGTTATTTGTGAGTTTATGACTAAAACATCTATTTCTATAGTCTTCTGGGGATTTACTTGCAATCTAAGGGGGTTACACGACATTTAATTATGGTTAGATGAATGCTATTAACTAATATGTGGCATGAATGATTTACGTTCTATATAACAAGATCATAATGTGTAACTATCCAAAATAAGTTTTTAATAAAAAGGCAATGGGTTTTGTAGATAATCTTTTTAATCAAGAAGTAGATGGCATGAATTCATTACATTCCATGTAATTGTTGGGATTAGTTCCTTTTTAGTGAACTTCATGTGTTATTAGGGTTCTATTCCATGTTAATCCCACTTTACATGACCTAGTGAGCTCCCAGGTGATTTTTAGGGATCTCATCTCACTTTGGATCTTTCGTTTAGCAAATGGTCATTATTTTTTCTATGGTGTGCCTCTCCGGGTATGTAATAATTCTAGTTCTCCCTTACTTTGGTCATATAAAATGGGTTGGATACGTTTATGGTTCATATTTGTGATCGAATAGTTTTTTATATTGATTTAATTCCATTTCTCGGTGATCCGTGTTTTTCAATGGCCGTTCTCATGCTTTCCAATCATCATTGTCAATGGAAATAAAGTTTATATTGGTTTGAGGTAGATTTTTTTGTATAATGGGTGGATGTAATAAAATTTTATTATTCTTGGAAAATTAATTTGGGATATTCATTACTTTAACATGACATGTGTTTTCAAAGGACTGATCGGAAAAACAATTTTTTTAAAATAGGGTTTTCATAGAAAACAGCTTTTCTTTATTTGGAAATTGATTTTTAAACACTGAAACAAATTTTATTGAATTTTAAGATGTTTTATAAAATTATGAACATAGTATTGGAATATATTTTTAAAATTGAAACATTGGGAAACATAGGTGCATCGAGAAAGAGAAACGAGTTAACTTAGTAGGTGTGAAACCACTAAGAAGTAACCTTTTCAAATATCGATTTACTATGGAAGGAATCAATATCAGTTGGTACCAATTTTATGCCTATTTAGGATATTGATTGTCTAGTATGTATTGTTCCATAGCCGAGGGATGCATACAATGTTATTTTTCATTAATGGTTATTTATATTATGGATGGTTTATCATGGATTGTTTCTCAAAGGTTTTTATATGTGGTTATATCACATGGAATCACATGATGGTATTTCATGGATATGTTTTTAATTGTTTACAATATGATGCATGGATATTATTCCTTATTATATCACTTATACTTTTCATATTTATAGTTTTGATAATATGAAATGATTTTATAAAACCCAAAGGGAAAATGATTTACAATTGAATTGGATTTATGAAAAATGCTTTTAATTTTTTTTTCAAAACAAAAAATAAATATTGAATACTTGATATTAGAACTTGTATAGACTTATATGTGGTATCCAACCAGGATTTGGGATGAAACCATACTTTTTTTGGAGGTTATAGATGTTTTAATGAAGGATACATCTAAAGGGACGGGTATCTTATATCATGTTCACTTCTCCTTTAGTCTTTCCCATCAGTCCGGGTTGGTTTAGAGTTGAATATTGGCCACATAAAGAATTTTTGGTCTTTCTTTATTCATACTTTTGGGTTTATCCAATATCTCTTGGATTGTATGGAATTGATTGTATATTTTTATTCAAAATAGTGTTCTGGTTTCATGTCTCATTGTTTATATACAAGACTTGTTCTATTTTATTTCTTTACCTTGACATTTAATGTTTAGATCAGGTGTATGGTTTGGTTGACCTGGGTTGGTCTGTTACATTCCCCTTATTTTAAATTATTTTTAAAAACATCACTCACCGTGGTGGGTTTACACTACCAAAGGAATGATAATGTTTTCATAAACTTATGTATTTTATATACACTGATGAAAATTGATTTTATAGTTGAATATAAAATTTATATTAATGTAATTTAATGATTATTTTTATAGAATATTAAAATATCAATCATAAAAATGAAATTAAAAGTAACCAATGATAATCATTTATAACCCTAAACAAAATTATTATAAATATAATTATTTAAATTGTAAATATTTTATGTCATATTTAACCCATTTAATTTTTTATTATATAGACACTATACTATGAAAATATTGAATATTATAGAACCACAGATAAATTAACTTTTTACAGTATAATAATTGTTTAGTAGACTTAGTAATTTTGAACAGATGAACCCAAAAATGACTGAGGAGAATAATTCAAAATTATAAATTGAATGTAATATGTTAAAAATTGAATTAAATAGTATAATAAAAAATAAACATGAAATAGGTTCTAAAAAATTTAAATAATTAATACAATTTTATTTCATGGGTGGTTAGAGGACATATGAGGGGAGTCAGGACGCAGGGTAATTGGATTCATAAATCAATTTCATTTCATTGAGTTATATCATTTCTTCATTAACTACGTTATTATAAGATTATTATCCTCATAAAATATGATTGTTTTATGATTTTTTCCCAATTTTTTTACACCAAGTTACATTTATTTCACATAAAAATTTCCTTGATATATTCTTACCTCAAATGATATGATATTTATAGCGTTTTCTTTAACCAATCTCACTTTGAATTTGATATTGTTTATGTATATGTTCCTATTTTAGGGAATTGAATTTTATATCCCAATTAAAACCAATATATTCAATAATGATCTTGTTGTTTCTAGGAAATAATTATCTTCTTACAATATCACTTCCCCTTTGGATCAAAATTCAACTGAAAGTCTGTTGGTAAGTGGGAGCTGACCTTATCTCTTGTTTTTGGTTGAGAATCCTTCACCGCCATGTCTATATTATCTATATTGTTTTATATATGTCCTTATCTATGATTAAATGATTTAGTAATGTAATTTTATATTAAATTGGACTTTCATGACAAGTTTTTTAAAGGATTATTTTTAAGTGGTTCTATATGATTAATTTTATATTCATCTTACTTTAATTACAAAAATGTGAAATAATATTCTTTTTAAGGATTTCTACATGAACTCCATTTCCTTATTTTATAAAAAAATTTCTAAATGAAGCTTCATTTTTATTTTTTCATACTTTTTAAAATTAAACCATATTACAACTATTTTTTTATTTTTTTCATTTTATAATAACAGTTAATAAAATAAAGGGATACTTCTTCTTATTTTTCAAATTAATATTATAATATTCTTATAAATGTTTTTTATCTATGAAAAATTTATTATGTATTCATATATTTCAGTAGGTATATTCTATAATGATATCATTATTTTTTTATTTGGGTGGCATATGATCTTTTTTTTTGAAATTTTCATGAAACATGTTTATTTTTCATGTGTTAATTAAGAAATGATTATGAATATTTTCATGTTAATGTGACACACATATGTATTATTCTTATGTAATATATATGTTGGTGTGTTATATCAGGATTTTATTCCATTTATTGACTTGGGATATATTGAAATCTATAAACTAATTATTTCAGTACATACATTTATTGATTATTAAGGCATATGAATTATGTATTGTAATATTTATCCATTCCATCATATAATGAATGAATTAGACACTACAAAAAAATATCACATTAGAGGGGGTTATGCACAACCCCTTATAAATTCATTTTCTTTAGCATTAGAGGGGGTTATGAGACCCCTCTAAATTCATATTCTATAAAAATTAGAGGGGGAATTATGTACAATCCTTATTAATCATAGAATTTGGAGGGGGTTATAGAACCCATATAATTGAACCCCCTCTAATTTTTTTAACATTATTTCATTAATATCTAGTAGGTTTTTTAGAGGGGGTTCAAAACCCCCTCTTATATCTTAATTTAAAGGGGGTTGAAAACCCCTTTTAATGTCTTAAATTAAAGGGGGTTCAAAACCCCCTCTAATTAATTAAATTAGAGGGAGTTTAAAAACCCTTCTAATGTATTTAAATTATATGGGGATCAAAACAACCTCTAATGTATTAAATTAAAGGGGGTTTAAAAAGCCGTATAATGCCTTTAAATTAGTGGGGGTTCAAAATCCCCTCTAATTTAATAGATTACATGGGGTTGTGAACCCCCAATAATTTTTTTAAAAGAAACTTCCATAATATATATATAAATATATGTATATATATATAATTAAAACATAATATATACATGTATTTAAATATATTATATAAACATATTATATAAGATATTTATATGATTGTATTTAATTGTATTTATATTTATACATAAATATGTATAATATTATGAAAATTAATCTTTATTTATTTGTATAAATTCTATTTCATATAATATTAAGTATAAATGTGTATATATTATATTTCATATAATGTTGATTATATATAACACCCATGTTAGTTATATATAATATAAAATTTTATTTTATATAACATTTTATAAATCTTTATATATATCATATTTCATAAAATATCAATTATATACAATATAAATATTTGTATAAATTATATTTCAAATAATAATTATTATATATTAATTTTATATAATATTATACTGTTTATAAAAAATAATATATATTATTGTAAATAATAATAAATATATGTATTGAGATACATTATATAAATATATTTCAAAATACCTTATATAAATATATTAAGTAAATATTTATATATATATATTCTTTAAATAAACATGTATATAATATATAAATATGTATTTAAGTATATAAATAATTCACGTAAATATATAATATAAATGTATTTAGTATAATATATGTATGATATAAATTATAAAATAAATTTATAGTATTTATAAAACCAATTTATAATTTTTATAGTTTAAAAAACATGTGTAATAATAATAATAATTAATAATATTATTATTATCACACACACACACATACAGTTATATATAAGTATATGAAAATAATTAAATAAATATATATTATAATTATATTATATCCATAAATATAAAAAAAAATACACAAACAAACAAAGAGAAGTATAAATGTATATATATATATATATGTAAATATAATTATTTATATATATTATATGAAAAAACATATATATAATATATAAATATTTATTTATGTATATAAATAATTCATATAAATATATTAATAAATATAAAAACATATATATAGTTTATATAAATTTATATCTAAATTATTATTTAAATGTATTTAAATATATTATCTAAATAATATTTTTTTTAAATTGAAAATCACACACATACATATAGATATATATATATAAATACAAACATCTATAAAAAAAATTAATAAAACAAATTGGCCTGGTGGTTGGCTGTTTGGGGTCTTGGGTGTCGAAGTGTGGTCGGTCGGGTTCGAATCTCAGCAATCCCCAAATTTATTTTATGCAGTTTAAATAAAGGAGGGCTACTTAGGAGACATATGAGGAATGTGAGGGGGAAACCAGGACATGGGAGAGGGGGTGAAGAAGAGGGGCGTGAGAAATGTGTAATGTGAGAGCGACACTTGAGAGAGGGGGCAGAAGAGGGGAACTGGAGAGGAGGGTCACATGAACGAGGGATGTAAATGGGAGGGACACGGGACCAGCCTAGGATGAGGGTTTGGGTGGACTGGGGACAAAAAAAGATAAAAAAAGATGCATTAGGGGCAGTTTTCACAACCTCCACTAATGTAATCGCCAATAGGGGCTCTTTAAACCGCCCCTAATGCACTCTATTAGGGCTGGTTCTAAATTTAATCACCTATAATATAAGCGTCTTTCAATGCATTTAAATCAATATTAGAGGGGGTTCAAACCCTCTCTAATATATCCACTTCTAAAGTCCCCATGATTTTACCAGCAGTTCTTCAAAACCGCCTCTACTGATAGTAGGCAGGCACATTAGTGGTAGGTCCTCACAACCATCGCTAATGTCTTTAGAAGGGGTTATAACCCCTTATGATGCCAAAAATAAGCCCCTATAATGTATCCTTTTTTAATGAGACATATTTTGTGGCGAATGGATCCTAACATTATATTTCCTCTCAAAGCATTGGTTTGTATCAAGAGACAAAATTGTTTGGGTATTTGGTGCATTCTTTCCCATTTATTTATAATGTATTCGGATGATACCTTGATGTTTTGAATTACTTATAATGTCCGGGAATGATTCCTTATCAATTTGAATTAGATGAAAAACATTATAAATTCCATCACTATAAAATTAGTTATTATTTTCCATGTGTTTATTTAAATTTTGTGGTTATCCATGGATATATTTCATATTTATGTTATCAGATAAATAGAATTATTTGATCATTATTTGTTTCTAAAATATTATTCATTTCTTGTTTATTCCAATATTTCCTCTGTTGTAGGCTACACCAATACTATAATATAATATAACTACTTTGTTTCATTGTTATTTTACCTAGGGTACCACTATGAGTATTATAATTTATTTAGGGTTGTATTAGGAGAAATAATAATGTTAAAGAAGCTATTTTTATAGAAAAAATGTATGTTGAGTAAATTGTTTAGAATTTATATATAACAAGTTTTCTAATTATCAAAAATATAAACCAAAAAGTTCTTATGTATGTAATAAACGTAATATTTTCTATAAATAATGTTATTACATAAAGTTAGGTTTTGGTATTTTACCATTGGTGTCAAGTATGGTTTAGATAACTATAGAGGTTAGAATATTATTAATTAAGGATAACTTATGTCTTGTAGTTTCCATCACAGGTTAATAATTTTAAGAGTTTTTATAAATTTCAAGGAAATGATACCCTTTTGAGATCTTATATGACTAAAATTTTAAGGTGACTAATGATACCCTTTTTAGGTCTCATATGACTAAATTTTGTTGTGATAAAAATATACCATGGTTATTATTCATTATGTGAAATAATGAAATTGAAATAATTAATAAATATGAACCTCCTGATAAAATATATAAAATACATTTTTTAATATTCAATCTACTAAAGTGGTATAAATTAATTTAATATAATAATGCAAAATGCAATGAAAAACAAATTTTTTAGAATCATGTGTTTTAAGCCTAAAAATAGCTTTGTACCAAAAATAAAGTATAATGATGATTCATATGGAATTAATTGAATTAATTTTAATAAAAGTATAATAATTTTAATTTGAAAGAAATCCAAAAAAATGAATATTTTTAATACTAGAAAAATTATAGTTTTTATAAAACATAGTATTTTTTACTATTCACTCAAAAATCAATCTTTTTATAAAAATATCAAAACTCCATCCTATGATAGATTTGATATACTGAATTAAAAAAATGAATAAAATTTAATAAAAATAATTTTTTAAAATTTATAATTCTAAATTTTAAATAAAAACATTTAATTTACGGTGATCATTTAGTTATAATAAAACCATTTCTTTTTTCCATTGAAAAAATACATAAACTTATTATAGTAAAGATGAACCCATAGAATCTAATCATGAATAATACTAAGACACAAAATTTATTTATTATTAACATTATATAGGTTATCACATCTCCCTAAATTAATTACATTCTAAAAATATTATTCATTACTCAAACAAGCCGGGGGGGATTTCCCTCAATGTTTTTTTAATTCCCATGTTTCTTCTTATATCATATAAAATTTCCATATTTCCATAACCATGTGAGTAACCTTATTTCACAAAACATACTCTCTTTGATCTATAATTTGACCTAGATTTTTTACATAAGAAAAATTCTCCTCCAACTAAACTACATCAGGGCTCCAAAAATGAGATTCATTAGGTACATATTTTATTAACAAAGAAATTTGAAACACATCATGTACCTAAGATAAAAATTTAGGTAAGTATACTAAGTACGAAATTTATCCCACTTTCTCTAGAATTTTATATGGACCAATAAACCACAAAATTAATTTTCCTTTCCATCCAAAATGCGTAACACCTTTTTATGGATGTATTTAAAGAAAAAATGATATCCTTTATTAAATGGGAGATCTTTGGAAATGACTCAGATTTTAGGTATACTATTTTTGGATATTATATGGATTATTTTTGAGACTATAAAATGAGATGATATGCGATTCTGAGGTATGGTTTTCAAAAAAGTAATGTTTGAAATATATTAATTTGACCCCCTACAAAGTTTTCCTCAAAACATGAAATAAATCATAAAAGGGGGTCCAAATCAGAAATATGAGGGAACCTTTGTGTTTAGAACATGATTGTTATAGTAGGAATCACATAATATGTGTTGGTGTAGGCTATTTCTTAAAATATCATCACAATAATAAATAAATAAAATAAATAAAATAAATAATACTTATTTTTTATTTTGACATAGTGACTAGTTTCTCCTATAATTATCTGGTTATAGGTTTTTCCCATGGATGGAAGCTAAACCATTGAGACATAGAGATGCCTAGAGAAAATATTTCTTGGAGAACAATAATAGATCAGGATAAGATCATGGATTGTTGCGCCAATGATGTTTGTGGATCTCATCAATGATCAATCCAAACTCTTGGTAAGATATTTGACTATGTGTTTTCCACCCCATTATTTAATAACTTATGAATGAGAATCAATTACACAAACATAATTTATATGTGAATCATCAGTATAATTAAATTGATGTAATTTTATTTTGTTTTTTGATATTATATTTCATCTTCCTTCACCCCCTTCAATGAAAAAAATAAAGTCTGAATGAAAAAAGGATAGGTTTGGTTCTAAAAATTTTATGGCTTATGGGTTTCTCTAATATATCTTCATACAATCATCTTTGGTATTTATTTTGTCCAATAGTTTGACCAATACTTGGTTTTCGATCTTTGGATGACCGTTATTTGGAATAATGGATCAAAACCACGAGTACAGAACATGTTAACAATTTCAGTTCAATAATCGACAATGATGATGGATAAATTAGGGGATAACGAGACCGAATCAGGTGTTATTTATTTTTTCCCAAGATACGTATGAAATGACTACATATGGTTAAAATGGAAGATTCTAGAACATTTTTGAATCCAAGATCTATGATCTCTGATGACATGAGGCTTGGTTGACCCATATCTTAATTTTCTTGTGAGGGGGGTAGCTTCAGCAATGCCATGGATGAAGCATAAGAGAACTAGGGTTGTTGGAAAATCCCATGAAACACGACATGTATTTCGTGATTTCATGTCGTATGGGGAAATCTCTGTGGCTGCTGGTGTTCAGGATGATGTTAGGTATCACACATTTTGTGACTTGATCAGAAGCCACGTGACCCCTCCATGATGGCTTGTTGTGTACTTCTAAAAGTATATATACATAGGAAAAATCACAGACTTTGGCACACCATATACTTGGACATGTACATGACCTGGTGTACACGGACACAACCTCATGTAAATGAGTTGGTACATGGGAAGAACAAAATACACAAACACTTCCAACAACACATGGGTAGGTTTCAGGTGATATCTACACACTGTATACCCTTCCTACACATCATGTATTCAGAGCATCACATTCTGTGTGATGCTTTTCTACATGGGTAGACTTGGGGATAGTTGGATATATATTTTACCCCTAGTACACTCCATGTACCCCCTTAAATATTGTTTTTATCTCTTTGTTTCCTTATGTTGTACCATTATTGGTTGAGCATGTTCCCATGGTCTATTCCCTTGAGGGTATAATGCAATATTACATCCACATAACATGATTGTGATCCCCTATAGATGATGAGTATTAGATAGCATTATGGTATTCCTTTGTTATACTGGAATGTGATCCTCTATCATCTTTGTTCCCTATGTGGGGTTCATGGAATCTATGTGACATCCCGGAGTAGGGTGTTGATCCTCCATCTACCAGTCCATATTGGTAGGGTTTTTATATAGTTGGGATTTAACCCCCAACATAGTAGGTTGATCCATATTGGATTTATGGTATTCCCTAATGGTTCTATGTGTGATCACTATCTATGTATTAGGTTTTTTCTCAGCTAGTGGGCTTTCTTGAGTGGGTCCCAATGATCTAGTCCTCTTCATATAGTGAATCTGATGATAGAATGAAATGTAGAGTGGTTTCTCCCATAATGAGAATTGATTTGAGCATAAAGTTTCCACTCTCTGTTGGTTATGAACTCCTAGTGGCATGGTTTATTTCTTGAGAATATCTGGGTGTTTCTATTATACATTAATTATTATATATTTTATTGGGGTGACTATACTTGATTCTTTATGTTTACTATTTTCAGGGTGTCCAATTTTCTATTTTTATACTCACCCCTAGATGGGATTTTCCCAAACATGTCATGTATTATATAGACCATGACCCATTTTTTGGTTTCATGGGAGTACAGGGAGCAGGTAGAGCATAGTTAGATCTTGATAGATCAAGGTGTTCTAAGAGAGTACGTATTTAACTTTTTTTCTCACCCGTGGAGCATGTTGGACTCTTTAAAGTTATTGGTTTGGCTTGTATTTGACCATTTTTTACACATTTAGTTCTTTAATATCATACTATTTTGTGGGTTATTAGATGTTTTCATTCATTGGTTTTAGTTTTTTTAAATTTTAGTATTTTGTGGTCTCGGAGATGTGTGCATGTGTGTATTTACATTAGGGTATTGTGTCCCATTTGTGGAATATTCCTAATCTGTGCTGGTCACCATCCCCTAGACTATTAGTGGTGGGATTAGGGTAGTCACTAGCTAGACCCCAATGGATAGGGTCATGATATAGTGGTATCATAAGAGTCAGATGTACCTTAGGACCGGAGTCAGTGAGTTTGATTTGGGGAAATATTTTTCGGTGTTTTGATTTTGGATTTTAGGCCAGGGAATCAAGTGTTGGGGTTGTGGTTGACTTATACATACACCATGGCTCTAATAACCCACCTTTTGACTTATTACAGGTAAAAATTTGTTGCAAGGAATTCTTTGGTACATGCATCTTATAGGAATGAGTTCAGTTTTCCATGCCCTTCTTGAGTCAGTTCCCTAGATATACTCTTTTGAATGTGGCATATCTTGTTTTTTTCCTGAATAACTCTATGTTGACAACCAGCTATAATTCTACTAGAATATCATAAGGGTGATCTTCCTAGTAAAAATGAATTTATATAGGGGATTTTATCGAATATTAAACCTACAGGTGGTTTACAACCTATAACACAACTCGTTGAATATAAGCAAGCATTAGATGTATTAGATGAGGATGAAGATGGGCTGATTTCATTACATGAGTTATAGATCCAACTAACTCCTATTTTTGTGGGTTAGTATGACCCCTAGGTGTACGAGGACTAGCTATAGGTGTTCACTCACATTTTTCACCTTATGAGGATGTCTACAGATTAGATAGAGGTCCCCACAGGGATATTCTTCAGGGATCTGCTGGGCGATGGTGGATCTTAGTGACCGAGTCATATAATTAGAAAAATTTCTACTAGACATAAATTGAGTGTCTCTTTAGGGAAGAGTTCTATCCAAACACGTTACAATTAGTATGAATTTAGGATCTTATGCATTTGGAGTAGGGAAGATTCACTATGGTGGAGTACTTGTTGAGTTTCACTGATCTATCGCCTTACTCCTTGAATATGGTGTAAGATTACTTCATCAGAGATATGAACATTGAGAAGGTATTATGCTAGTACATCAGGTATTAATTGGTATCCTTTCTCATTCTTACCTATCATGGGGTGATGGAACGTGACATTGTAGTAGAGAGCATTCTGGCAGAGAAGGTTCCAATAATAGGTGTTGGTAGTGGGCCCCCAATAGCTAAGACCTTAGTAAAATGTAGCTAATAGTAGTTATAGGTATCCAAGAATTTCATATGATTCAATAGATCATCTCATGGAATAGGTTCAATAGTGTAGTGATTTTAGGGAGACATGAATTAGCTTAGGGAGAGGCAGTTTTTATCCTATAATTATTGGAAACATCTAGATTGGGATTGTCTTACCCATCATACAACTAATCATGATATGGATGAGGGGATATTGAGTTAGAGATAGAGGATGGAGTAGGGTTTTCCTCAGGGTGGAAGATGTGGTATAGGGGTCAACGAGGATGTATAAGGTTGTCAAGGGTTCGTATTATTAACAACACCACCCCCAGGCAGCCTGCACTAGGCTCCAGGAGCTGGTGGATAGGGATGAGGTTTGCTATAGGCTATGGAGGCCTATAAATATAAGGATTCATAGAAGATATAAAGTATGATCTGTATCATTTCTACATTAGATACCATATTTATAGACACAAGTGAGTTTCATTCCATCCATTACACTTCTCTAGTTTGAGACTAAAAGATTCTTGTTGAGAAATTGGCTCAATCCTTATAGTTGGAGACTCAAATATGTGATGACTCAGCGATTGTACACTTGTTCCGATAGTGCGATCAGACACTTGGAGGTGAAGTTTTTTATGGGATCTATCTTTAGTATAAATGAAGCCTTATGATATCATCTTAGGTATGAATTGACTATCCATAGTTCATTCGCAAATTTAGTGATTTGGGAAGATCATATAGTGTATCCATAATGACAGAACAAATTTTTCCTTTTCTGGAGAGAAGGAAACCTTGGGGGGGGGGGGAATAGGATAAGCATTGGAATAAGAGATTCTAGATGATTACTCACCATCTATCTAGAATGACTCTTAGTGCAGTGGATATTATGGGATATTAGCTTCCTACGATGGTGGAAGTGTATAAGGATGCCTTTTATAAGGATGTACCAGGTTTACCTACCAAAAAAGAGATACATTTCTTCATTGAATTACATTCCGAGACAACATAGATATGTGAACCTATATATCATATGGCTCTCAGAGAGCTTTGAGTGTTGAGGGTGCAGTTGGAGGAATTGCAAGACAATTTCACTGTGGGGGATGCGAGTACCAGTCCTGTCCTGCAGGTTCCCTACACAGAAGGGGCTAGAGGTTTAGATCCAATGGCCAATCCTTTTGTTGCTTTATCCAATAGGTTTGAATGCCTTGGTAATAGTGATGTTGAACCAGATTTGAATAGTGTTTCTAGAGGTGGGGAGGAGGGCATGGAAGCAACAAGAAAGGAGACTTCTATCAGGAATCAGGGTCAAGTGGAGGCCGCCAAGGAGTTTTGCATGGATGGAAGTAATACCTCGCCCAAGAGAAGGAGGGGCAAGAGTAGGAGAAATAATAGTAAAGGGAATTCGGCCTTGTCCAGTGCTGTGGAAAAGGCTCCGAATGAAGTTGGGCGTCTCCCTTTAGTGGAAATCAGCAATACAAATCAGAGGCTGGATAATTTTGAATGCCCGGTTTCTGCTTGGAGGGAGCAACATAGTAGAGGAGAGGAGAACTCTGGGGGAGGAATAGGAACTGTGAGTGAGCTGGCTGGGATTTCTTTCAGTGACATTGTCAAGAGAGGGTCTCAGAATATGGATACAAGTGGCGTGCCAATGTCTACTCAAACAAGAAGAAGGGTGCAGAAGGATTACTCGCACCTTCCGTCGCCGTTGAGGACAAGATCAGCTTCTAAGAGGAGTGGGGAGGTAGTGATTACTTTGAAAAAGGGAAAAGTGTCCGTCGAGGCCTCACCTGAACGGACTGTTCTGGAGCATCTTAGAAGTAGGGTTCAAAGTGCCAACTATTGGAGGAACCCAAAGTGGGAGTCGGCTATAGGTGAGGAGGAATCCTGCATGGGTTTTGGAGATGATTATGGCTATTATGATGTGTAATGTTGTTTTGTTCTGGTTTTTTTAAGTTTCATCTATGTATGCATTCTGTACGTTGGGGTTCCGTTCCCCTTTAACCAGGCATTAGAAAATGAAAAAAAAAATGATTTTCAGGCAGTAAAGAATAATTATCCACTACCAAGGATTGATGACCTTGATGATCAGTTGAGAGGGGCATGATGGTTCTCAAAGATTGACCATCGATCAGGCTATCACCAGTCGCAAGTACAGATTAGGGATATAACAAAGACAACATTTAGATGTATATAAGGTCATGACGAGTATTTAGTGATTCCATTCGGCATGAAGGATTCCAAATATTTTTCATGGAACTCATGAACCTGATCTTTCAGCCTTTCTTAGACCGATTCATGATGGTCTTCATCAATGACATCCTAGTGTATTCAGCATCCAAGGAGGGGCACATGAGACTGTTGAGGATGGTCCTAGAAACACTCTAAGAGCTGCAGGTTTACTAAAATCTCTCAAAGTGTCAGTTTTAGATTCATGTGATCCACATTCTAGAACACATCATCTTAGATAATGGAGTAACAGTGGAACCGATAAAGGTGTAGTTAGTTCTTTCATTAGAGCCACACAAGAGTGTTACTGAGGTACATAGTTTTCTTAGGTTGGTAGGGTATTATCGGAGGTTTTTACCTAATTTCTCTAGAGTGAAATCACCCTTGATAGCATTTACCTAGAAGTGAAAGCCTTTCATGTGTATGGAAAGGTTCCGATAATGTTTTTAGGAGCTAAAGTAGAGGTTGATGAGTTCTCTCATCTTGATATTTCCAGAACATGGTGTTGAGTACATAGTATTATATGATGCATCAGGGACTAGACATGGTTGAGTTTTGATAAAGGGTCAAGAGGTTATTTCCTATGGTTCACATCAGTTGATACCACATGATAAGAACTATACAAGTCGTGATATCAATTTAGATAAAACAATCTTTTCACTGAATATGTAGTGACACTACATGATGGGCGAGAAATTTATCATTTACTCCAACAAAAATAGTTTCATATATATATTCTATTAGAAGGATATTAAATTTTTATAGCGTGGATGGATAGAGTTCCTCGAATAACATGAATCCAATATTGTCTAGAATCTTGGTAAGGGGATTGTAGTGGCAGAGGCTAGGAGACCTTTTTCTTAGTTATTCGACGAGGCATCAAAGAAGTTATCATCGTTGTAGTTGTCCTTAGTGGATAAGGATGGTGATTCATATCCTTAGTTGATAGTTATTTCCACCAATTATACAGGGTGTCTTAGATGCTCAACATGGAGATATGGACAGTGAGACCTTACATACTTAGATATTCACTGGACATACTCTTGATCTCTATTATGAAGGTGGGGAGTATGATATCCTTTTCATAGGATGGAGTATGGTACCTTTGAAGTTTCCGGAGTAGGTGATGTAGGAATTTCATACATCCCCTTTGGTAGTACGTCCTGATGTTGAAAAGATGTACCAGGTCCGCTGATGTCAGTTTTTTTGTCCAAGTATGAAGAAGGTAGTTTCCATGTTTTTCTCTCAATGCCCCACTTGTTAGCAGATGATGGCTGAGCACCAGGTTCTATCAGGTTTAAATCAAACCCTTGAGGTTACATAGTGGAAGTGGTATGGGATATCTATGGACTTTTTGATGGGATTACCACATATGTCCAAGTTGAATGATACCATTACCATTATTATAGAATGACTCACAAATTCATCCCACTTCTTGGATTTTTGAGAGCAGAGTTCAATATTGATCTTGAGGTTCCTCTATATGAAGGAGATAGTCTGACTCTATACAGTTCCCAAGATTATCATATCTGATTGTGATACTCACTTCACATATTAGTTATGAAGATGTTTGTAGGAGGATTTTAGGACTCAATAATGCTTGATAAAATCATGTAACTCCTAGATTGATGGATAGACAGAGTAGACCATTGATGCATTGGAGGATATTCTACGGGCTTGAATGATAAACATCAGTCATAGTTGGGAGGATCACCTACCCTTGGTGGAGTTTGTGTAAAAAAATAGACCATTAAACCATTGGTATGACATAATTCAAGTATTTTTATGGGTGACCCTATTGATCACCACGTTGTTGGATTGATACAGTAAAGTTATAACTCATGGGATTAGAGTTGATGTGAGCTACTATAGAGAAGGTATGTATCATAAATGAGTGTATGGGGACTATAAAGAGCTATCAAAATACTTATACATACTAAAAATGCAGACCTACGGTGTTTATGGTGGGAGACCATGTGTTCCTAAGGGCCTCACCTTAATGTGGATTAAGGATATTTAGCTACAATGGAATGTTATCTCTGAGATTCATTGGCCCCTTACATATACTATGTATAGTTGGTGAGGTGGAATACTAATTAGCTCTTCCACTACATTTAGACCAGGTACATGATGCCGTCGACGTGTCATAGCTAAGGAAGATTGCACATGACCCATCACACATTATCTACTAGCGAGAGTTATACATAGAAGATATATTTACCTTTTAAGAATACATATTTCAGATCAAGGATCATAAGGAGAGGATACTTCATGGGTGATCGATTCCTCTTGTGCTTATTTGGTGGAATCACAAGAATCATTAAGACGACACATATGAGTAGAAGACACAGATGTGATACTGGTACCCTTATCTTGGAGAGTATATTATTATTTTAGGGATTAAAATACCTATTTTGTGGAGAATATAATGACTCAAATATTACATGTACTATTTCTTGATATTATATGTATTATTTTCAAGACTAGGTGTTGAGATGATGTGTGATTCTGGGGCCTAGTGTACTTGGAATAAATGTTTGAAATATATTAATTATATTAAATAGCATGTGTGCACTTTTTTCATGAAAAGTATAGTATCTATTGAATGGGGGGATAAATAATAAATCTAAGGTAACCATTCAGTTCAGAATGTGGGTTTTACCCTAGGATCGATATAATCATATTTGTTATGGACCACTTACGAAAAATTCATCGCAGGCGAAAATAAATAAAATGAATATATCAATTTATTTGTTTTGTTTATTTTGGTATAGTGAATGATTTATCTTATATGTATGTGGTAATAAAATTTTTCTAAGGTTTAGAAACTAAAACATGGAGACTAAGTGACCACTATAGGAGATATTTCTTGGTTAATGACAATAGATTTGGATTGTATCCCATATCATTGATCCAACAGAGTTTTTGGATCTCCTAAACAATGGAAATGAAACCTTTATTCATCAATGGTTGATCTAAACTCTAGGTAGGATTTTTTATTATGTGTTTTCTATCCTATTATTATATATTATATTATTCCAAATCAATTCCATGAACAAAATCGAAACACGCATCATCAGTGGAATTAAATTGATGGAATTTTAGTTTTTCACTGAAATTATTTTTCCTCTTCATTAATCTCCTTATGTGAAAAAAAATTGAGGAAAAAATAAAAAAGGATGAGGGTCATTCCTCAAATTCTATGGATTATTATTTTATCCCCTATTTCTTCTTTCAATCATTATTGGAAATTTTTTTGGGCAATGGTTTAACCAATACCTAGTTTACAATCATTGTGTCACCGTTCTTATCTGAAACAGATTAAAATCATGGGTATGAAATGAAATGGTGGTTGTGGTTTGAGAATTGATGATGATGATTTATAGATCAAGGTATAACAATACAAAATCAGAAGTTCTTTTTTTCGAGTGATTCACGATGCTACTCTAAATGGTGTGAACATATGATTTATAAAAAGATTCAAAGCCTAAATCTATGATCGCTAGTGACAACAAGCTTGACCGATACCAATTCTAAAATTTATAGAGAGAGAAGTGGATCTGACGATGTGAAGAATGATGATGAAGAGAACTATTGTCTTTACAAAATCCCAAGAAACACATTGTGTATTTCAGGATTACATTCTATGTGGGGACCTCTTAGTGGTGGCTAGGGTTCATGATGAAATTAAGTATCACACGTCTTGTGACTCGGTTACGCGCTGTATTACCCCTCCAAGATGGATCAAACTGTACTTAAAAATGTACATGGACATGGAAACAAGTACATTCCTAGTGCCATGCTGTGTACTTGGACATGGACATTGACAAGTGTACACGGACATGACCACCTATACATCAGTTGGTACATAGGCAAGAAAAAGTAGACGAAGAAGGCCGGTGATGCATAAGAAGGTTCCAGGTGATATATAAATGTCATGTACCATTACATTATGAAGTCTATTTACATATTCACTTGAAGTGTGAGGATTTGTCACATGGGCAGACGTGGGGACAGTTGAACACGTGTACCCCTATTACACATCGTGTACCCCTTGTACATGCCATGTACCCCAAGTACACTCTGTATAACCACTTCAATAATGTTTATAGCTCTTTATTTCTTTATTTTGGCCCATTCATGGATGAGTGTTTTCTGTTGATCTATTCCCTCAAGGGTACAGTGTGACATTACATCCACATCACATGATTCTGATCCCCTTTAGAGGCCAAGTCCCAAATAGAGATGTGGTGTCCCTCTGTTAGAATGGAGTAAAATCATATATTATCATTTTTTCCTAGGAGGGGTTTGTGTAATTGTGATAGCCTCTATGTATAGGGTATCTACTCTCCATCTATAAGGTTGTATTAGTATGTTTTGTGGTATTATTGACATATAATCCCCTACATAGTTGGTTAATCCAAATTGTGTTTGTAGTGTCCCCCAATGGTTCTAGGCATGAAGCCCTATCAGTTTATCAGTTTATTATAAGACTAGTGATATTTATTGGGTAGATACCAATGATATATGCCTCTTCATTGAGTTTCTCTGATGATATAATGGATTATGGAGGGGGTTGTCTTTGAATAATCGTTGCTTTGAGCAGAATCCTGCAGGTGATAGTTTGTTATGACTGTCTGGTGGTGTGGGGTATTTCCTGAGTATATCTAGGTGTTTCTATTATAAATTTATTTTTATATATTATATTGAAATTACTATACTTCATTTTGTGGGTTTAGTGTTTTCAGTGTGTCCTACTGGGTATTTTTATACTCACCCATGCATGGGATTTTCTCACACATGTCATGTCTTATGCAGATGATGACCCATTTGATTGTTTCCTGGGAGGAAAAGTATTTGGTAGATCATAGATGGAACATGGATGATCGAGGTGTTTACTGAGAGATTTTATTTTGATTTAATCATCACTCATTGATTGGGATATACTCTTTACAGTTATTGGTTAGGATTGTATTTGGCCCCTTTTTCAGTGTTAATTACTTTATTTTCGTACTCTATTGGGGTATCTTAGATGTATCCATGCATTGGTTTCAGTTTTTTTACATATCATAAATGTGTGGGATTGGAGATTTGTGCATGTATATAGGTAATTTAGGCCAATGCCTCATATTTGTGGGATATACCTACTCCGCGTTGGTTTCCAGCCCCTGGCCTATTGGAGGTAGTCTTGGGGTAGTCATAGGTCGTACCCTCATGAGCTGGGTCATGGAATATTTACTCTAATTATCTTAATAAAACTATTACCTACTCTGATATTTCCTCATATTCTACCGAAATATGTTAACCTTCTCAACCATTAATTCCACATGTTTTGGTCCCAACAATTCCTTTTATTGACATCATCCAAACACACTAGGGTTCGAAATTGTTTTCAATATAATTATTCAAGTGTATCTATTTTTATAATGGAATGAATACTATTATTATAAATAAATTCCACCAATGAAATATATTAATCCTAAATTTATTGTTAATCCAAATTTCAAGCCTCAATTTTATCCTCCAAAGTTTGAATTGTTCACTTTGATTGTCCACTAGGATGAAGATGGAAAGATGTAAATAAATTTAACTAATTACCCAACGAAATATTAAGTCATTTAAAAAAATTATATAAATATGGGATCATGATGAGATATAATAGAGAGTTGAAATCTATATAACCTAATCATCTATTTAAGATAGAGTCTATAAAGTTGATTCAAATATATAGTGTCTCCAATTGGATGAAATCTCATAGATTTAGTCAAACAATCAATAATAACCCAAATCAAATTTTTATCTCTTGATTTATTTTTTAATCCCACCATTAAATCCTTTGATATATTTTCACATTTCAATTTAGAAATTGACATGTGATGAAGAATCCCATTTGGTAGTTCTCATTTAGACATAACCTATTAAAAATTAAATCATTTTATGCTCAAATTATTGATTTTATAATATCTCATTACCCTATTTTTGGTATTGATTTACCCCTTTTTTAATATCTTTTAAATTTGGACTTGTTTTTGGGTCATTTTGGGAGGATTTAGAAAATTATAGAATCCCTAGGGGCAGTTCACAATTGGTCTAAACTATGTGTGTAGCCCCTCTAAACCATGAAACCTCAGACAATGTAACTTTCCATGGTTGGAACATATCATTAAAAAGCATTCATTTTCCTAGTAAAAAATGTGTACCCTACTAGTAGGTGAACATAGTTAGGGTTAATGTGTTTTCTAACCATGTATCCCAACCCATAAAACTATGCATGTGAGTTTTAATTCCTTTGAAATTTTTATTAAAATGATGAAACCCTCTGATTTAACCCTAAATCGTCATATTTCTTCCCTAACATGAATCTTTGGTCCTAGAAGGCTCCCAAGAGGTTATTTTTTCTTGACAAACCCATTTTATTGGTGTATCGAAGCATCATTGATCTTATTCAATATACTCTTGGAAATTAGATCTCCTCTCATGTGGTTTCTTAAGATATCTTCTTATCTTCTACATATAGAGTGATGGATCATCACATTATTAATGGATCTAATATTTTTTGTTGGATCTTCATTCAAGGTTTTGTTTCTTAATCTCCTTTTCCTCATTCATTATTGGAAATCCTTGGGTGAATGTAGTGTTTGACCATGTGGTTAAAAGTAGGTGGTTCCATAATACTTTCCCCTACTATTGAAACCATATCTTTCTTGATCAGATTAAAATAATGTTTTAATTGATTTAAAAACCTTTATTTGAAAGGATTTAATGTATGATTTGAAAATTCTTGGAAATTTAAGAGAAAACCCCAATTTTAATGGAATATAAAAGAGGGATGGATATTCAGAAAAACAGTGGATTGATTTTTAAATTGATTTAATAAATTGATTTGGTTGTTGAACCTTAAAATGAATGGATAAAAGTGAAATCTATTTTGAAATGAAATGAATTTATAAAAACATTTTTTTAGTTTTAAAATGAGAAAGGAATGTTGAAAATTGAAAACATAGAAATTGTAAGTTAAAATGATTTGAAATGTATGATTTTCCCATGTTTGATTGATTTATTGTTTGAAGCATTTGTTATCCTAGGTAAATAGTGGTAAATAGGACATACACTGTAGAAGCATGATTCTGAAACAATGTATTGTTAATGAAAACGCTAACTAAAAAAATATAATATGAAATCCCATTATGGGTTCCCGTATTAAGGTATTTTTGTATGTGAACACAAAATTAGATTCCTAATCATTTTTGAGATGTGTGAGGATCCTATTACCAAAAAGACTAACTTAACATGGTGATTTTGTTTTTTTTGACTTTATATACATACCAATGATTATTGAAATGTTTTATTCATGAAAACTATTTTATATAAGTGGTTTGAATAAATTTTTATTTAATCCATTTTTGATATATCTTCCATCTCTTGGAATGTGAAATCATGTTTCGGTTTAAAATATGTGAATGATGTAACATGGCTTATTTAATTAAAATGAAGGATAATTGGTTTAATTATTATGGAACATGTGATGATACCCTGCTGGTCTTTCTATCTCACACCCTACCTTTTACTTTGATCATTTGTTGACTTTCTTAAGCCAGGTCCGAGAAAAGGTAAACCACTACTAAGTGGTGTTGGATTTTATTGATCCTTGAGGCCATGGAGTGATGATGGAAATGGGTGTAGATATTTTTCACTTGTTACACATGATATATTTTTGAGCCTTTTGTCTAGTTGAGATTGTTATTTTCGTTGGGATGTTTCTCTATCTGTACATGTACATTTTTACCTATTTGTTTTTCATAATTCTCATTTTGGAGTGTTGAGAATGCTGAATTATATCTTTTATCTTCCATTTTTTGTGGAAAATAATTTCAAATTTTATCTTGTATGATTCTATGTTATTGTCTCCAACCTGTGGGGATCAGGAATTCCCATTAGGCTGTATCATACCCATATTGGGTATCAGGTTACTAGGGTATTCAGAAAAGTTCATGAAAAATTAGTATCAGAGGGAGGTAAAAAATATTTTCTTGATGTTAGAATTTGTTTTTGGATGCCTTTATGGGACTTATTATGTATTTTTGAGTGAGTGACTAGAAAAAATATCAATTCTATTAGACATAAGTCACTATAGGTGTTTGGGAAAGGTTTCTTTAAGTAATTTATTGATCTGATTCTAGTAAATTCCAAGCATTTGATATGTGTTTTTTGAAATCATTATCTTCAACTTTCTGCTTTATGGAATTGATACTTCATTATATCTTGAAAAAATTTATAATATGTGTATCCGTTATTATGTCTTCAGTGTTTTATATTGAGGTTTTTGTAGAATCATGCCTCTAAGAAGATGTGTGAATTGGTTCATGGATGAAGTGGTAGTGATCCACATCAAAAAAATATTCTTGTGGATGAGAATCTTGTTGAGATAGTTGTGCATGATATATAAGATTTGGAATAGGCACTGACAACCATTCCCACTGAGGATATAGTTTTGGAACCTCATAGGGTTTAATCTTATAGTTTTTCTTAATAGTTCCTTCACTAGAAGCCATATATTTTCCAAGTCTCTAAAGATCTTCAAGAGGATGAGGATTGGTTGCGAGATATAGAACATATTTATGAGTTCTTGAAAAAATCTAAATCGATTAATGTAAATTGTGATACCTTTAATATGTAAGGGCTTAAGAGGAGAGGATGGTATTCGATTGTGATGGTAAGGAAGCATGAGGGTTTGGAATTTAAATACTTTCAAGTACTTTTCACTGATCAATTTTATCTAGAATTTATGGAAATGAAGAAATCCATTGAGTTTCTCAAACTCTAATAAGGTGAAATATTATGAATTACAATGAGAACTATTTTTATGAGCTTGTTTTGTTTTCTCCTAAGGCGAGGACTAATAAGTAGGTGAATGAACTTATATTTGGGATAGTTATTCGATCTGACATCCAATATCAAGTTTTCCTGATGAATCTGGCTTCTTACACTGAGGTGTTGGATAGAGTATTGATGATTGATCTTGGCAAGGATGGTAAGTTAGGGTTGATGGTATTTCCCATTTCTCCCAATGGATGTTCTATGACATACATTAAGAGAAATGGGAAGTGTGATGAGTCTTGCAATGGTTTTAGATATCATGAATATTTCATACCTCTTAAAGTTATAGGAAGAGGCCCTTTAACTTTCATTTAGTGGGGAAAGGTTGATAATTCTGTATGTGTTTGTACTGAGGTAAAAAAGAATTATAGTTCCTATGGTCTCTTAGGACACCTGCATAAGTTTTTTTTCATTTATTTTCTACTATGCATTTTGGCATGAGATCATCATCTATAATGATTACTCTAGTGTAATCATATATTCAAGATGAAAGGAGTTCTAGCCATATGAACTCAGAATGAAGCTCCTTTATATAGAAGAATAGTCTCCAGAGGAAGCTGATACATGTTCGATGAAAATGAGTGGTACAATCACTATTGATTTATCTTTGGTGACTATATTATTTTAAACTGGTGCATCCCACTAATTTATCTCAATCAGTATTTTTAACTAGATCAATATTAATACATAGATTTTGTCTTATGTGATGGATATTAACAAACCCCTCAAAATGAATATAGAGTAGAGTCTTGGTTTTCATACTTGTATTTTCTCTTTGTAAAAGATTGAAATTAGCTATAATTTTATAGTTTTGAACATGAAACATGTTCATTTCCTCATTAGAATGGATTGGATAATTACTTATTAGTCCTAAATTGAGTTTTTTTCTTCAATGGGTCTCCTTTATTGTGTAATATGGGGTGTGATATGTATTTTTGTGAGAATGGGACCCAAGGTTGAGTAGATTTTGAACATATTTTCTAGATTTTGGTAGGGTATCATCGATGTTTGATTTTGACTTGTTGTGAGATTCCCTGAGTGATGATCTCCCTGTAGTCTTCATTGAGTTTCCATATGTTATTTCTTATGATTAATCTGTTCTATCACTGGTAAGAGTTGTATATTTCTCTATTTAGGTAGTTTCTGGTACTCTTCTAGTATATATTACTTTCTGCCAAATTGAAATAACATAGTTGAAAGAGTTAGATACTCATTTGGATGATCTGTTAGAGAAAGACTTAATATGCCCAACCGATTCATATTCGTCTTTTTGAAAGACATATTGGATTACTCCAAGACTGAGGAAGATCATGCGCATCATTTGAGAGTAGTCCTATAAATCTTGAGAGATCAAAGACTCTACATGAAACATTCAAATTGTTATTTATGGATATGTGAAGTGAATTTCTTGGGACATGTTTTCTCAGAAAATTGAATCTTATTTGATCCTATGAACTTTATGGCCATTATGAAATGGTATAAACCATGTAATTTTTTTAGATATAGAGTTTTTTAGGCATAGAGGGGTATTACCAATTTTTTTTAAAGATTTATAAAAATTTTATTCTCTAATGGCATCCCTCACATGGAATGGAGTGATGTTTTTTTTGAATGAAAAATTACAGAGTTATTTTTATGAGTGAAAACATATTTTTTACTTTTTATCTTGTTTTAACTCTTATAGAGGTTGGGAAGGGATATGTGGTCTTCAATGATCTATCAGGTTAAGGTTTCAAATATGTTATTATATAGGGAAATAACATGGTATCCTATGGATATAGTCAGCTTAAGAACCAAATAAAGAGTTATCATACTCATGATATTGAACTAGCAGGTGTGACACAAACATATAACAGTTTGTAGAATTACCTTTTCAGAGAATGGTTTATCGTTTATTCCAGCAAAAAAATCTAGAGTTTTATATTATCTCAAAAATATTTGAACCTCTATAAGAGGAATTAGGTATAGTACCTCCAATATTTTGATTTCATCATTGCCTACACTCAAGGTAAGGGGAATTTCATTGCTCTCACCCTGAGCTGGAAACATCTATCCTAGGTCATAAAGGAATCATCAGAAGAGTGGAACTTGATGGATACTTTTTCACAGTAGTATTTAGGAGTCCCAGAATAAGGGGGTAGGTTGTTTCATAATATGTTCATTTGACCTATTATCTTCTTGAGATGATTATTTAGGAACAACAACTTGATAAATATTTTTTATAATTAGGGACAAGGTTAATGGTGGGGTACTATCGATGATTGAATGTTCACTTCTACAGTAATCATGTGTTTTTGGAATGAATTTACTATAACATCAAAAATGTATTAATAGAGAATTTCTATAATTCTAAGTGGGAGGTACACCCTAGAACCCCAAATATTTTTAAGGTATTTTGTGATTAGTCTTGTGGCTAGGAATAAAATGAGACATCACTTACTATGTTTCCCATTTTTATAACTATCAGTAGGTTAAAAAAATCACTATAACCCTATAGGGTTTCTTTATCCACTTCCAGTTCTGACTTGGAAGTGGGATGAGATCTCTATGGACATTGTGGTTGGTGTTCCTAATACCCTTCCAAATAATAACGTGATATGGTTTGTGATTAATCGAGTGACCAAATTGTCTCACTTTATACGCATTTGTGGTACAAACTAAGTTAAGGGATTAGGATATCTCTTTGTATATGATATTTTTTAGGTTGAATAGAGCCCATTATTCTATATTCTATGATAGGGATCCCCATTTTACATCATTATTTTAGATAGGACTCCATGAGGAATTGGGATCATTGGTACATTTGTGTATGGATTATCATATACAAACGACTGGCCAAACCGAACAATATATACATATTATTTATGACATGATTTGTTCATGTATTCTCAACTTTTGTGGAGCTTCATACACCTATTTTGTACTATTTGAGTTCAACTACAACAATATTTATTGGTCCACTGTTAGAATAGATCCTTTTGAGGCCATGTATGGTCAACCTTGTAAATCTCCTTTGAATTTTTCAGAGATTGGTGAAATATATTAGTTAGACCGAGCTCGGTCCAAGTAATGATAATGAAGATTCATGTAATTTGTCAAAGAATATTGATTGAACTGATCTAGTATAATTTTAATAATGAACTTTATAGGTGAACTTTTTATTTTTCAGTTGGATACCTGGTCTTTTTGAGAGTTTCACACTGTTGGGGTCGTCATTGTCTTGGAAAAAAAGGATGATTAAACCTTAGTTTTTGAGAAATTTTTATGTTGTCCAATAGGTGGGGAAAGTGGATTACAATTTAAAATTCTACCAGAGTTGACATTGATATATAATGTTTTCCTTGTATCACAAATTAATACGTATATTTCTGACCCATTTCATGTCTTGAGCTAGGAGGATATTGATGTCGATCCTGATTTTTCCATGAATGATAATCTAGTTTGGATTTTTGATTTTGAGATGAAGATACTTCATGGGAATGTGATAAATTTGTTCTATTTTCTATGAAAAAATGGCCCAAATAAAAATTAAATATGAGGAATGAGGAATTAATGCGAGCACAGTAGCCTCACCACATTGACATAGAGCTTTCTTGATATGATTTTTCAGGAAAAACTGTTTTTATGGTGGGGATTTTGTAAGATAATGATACCTTATTTTAGTTATTATTTGAATATTTTTTTATATCCTTTATATTGGTTCTTATTTTGGGGCCATTATATAATAATTTAGAAAATTTTGGAAGTCCAAAGAGTTGTTCTTGGTGGGCGTACAATTATAGAAAATAGTGTGGTTTGGCCCCACAAAATTTAAACCCTATTATAAGCCTTTGGAATGGGATGCATAATATATATAAACCATGAAAATATAACAAAAAACCATTAAACCTCATACAATTAGGGTTTTCAAGGTTGGGTCCTAGTTTGACAAACCGTTTTCCCTCTAAGGAGAAACCATGCACCCAACCTAGTAAACCATGCACACAGGTTTTAATTCCCCTGAAATTTTAATTAAAATCTGTAAACCCTCTACTTTAACATCTAATTACACTATTAAAACCATAACATGAATTTTTTTTATTAGAAATCTCCCAAGAGTAGATTTTCACTCCTCAAACACCTTTTCTTGGTGGATCAAATCATCATTAATCTTATTTGATCTCATCCGGGTAAGTGAATCTCCTTTCGTGTGGTTTTTTCTGGTCTCTCATTATATCCTTCTTAAATAGTAATGGATCATCATGCTATTGATGGATCAAAGCTCAATTTTTTGGGATCTTAATTCTAGGTCATTTTTCTTAACCTACTTCACCTCATTTTTTATTTTTGATCCCATTATAAGTGTTGTATTTTACCATGTGATTAAAGGTTGGTGATTTCATAATAATTTACCCTTTGATTAAAACCATATATTTTTTTATTGAATAAAAAAGAGTTTTTAATTGATTTTAAAACCTTGATTTGACCAGATTTGATGTGTGATTTTAAAATGATGGAAATTTATTAGAAAACCCCAATTTTAAAGGAATTGAAATGTGGGGAGGACTTTGGAGAAAATAATGACTTGATTTTGAAATTGATTTGATAAATTAATTTTGTTATTGAAACATTAGAATAATAACATAAAGTCAATGTTGATTTGGAATGACACTAATTTATAAAAAACTTTTCGTTAGTTTTCAAATGAGAAAGGAATGATGATAACTGCAAAGTTGGAAATTTTAATTTGAATTTATTTAAATATATTATTTTCCCATGTTTGATTAGTTTATTGTTCCAAACACATGTTTTCTTGGGTTGTTAACAGTAACTGGGAAAATAACTATTGGACCTTGATTACCTAGAAATGGATTGACAATGAAAACTATATCTAAATAACTCCTTCATGACTTCTCATGATGAGTTCCCCAATTAGGGTGTATATTCCCCACGATGGGTACCCCTATTGGGGTGTATTGGTATTTGCAAACCTAAGTAGATAAGAGATCATTTTTTATATGTGTGAGGATCCTAATACCTAAAAATATAACCTACCATTTGTTTTTTATACATGGTAATTTGATATGATTTGTTGAATTGATTTTAAATTCCAATTATTATTTAACCATTTTATTTATGCCAACTATTTAATATATGTATTTTATTTAAATTTTTTATTTAAGACAGTTTTGACAAATCTTTTATCTCTTTGAATGTGAAATAATGTTTTGGTTTTAAATATTTGAATGATATACCATGAGATGTTTAATTAAAAAGAAGAATAATTGGTTTAATTATGATGGAATTTATTATGTATCAATAAGTGAGACCAAACTAGGATTTATAGGTCACCCCTATATTTTTCATCAGGTGTTTGTAGACTTTCTTATCCCAAGTATGAGAAAAGGGAAAGAACTAGTTGGATGCGGTGGATTTTCTAGATCCTTATGACCATGGAGTGATGATGGTGACTAGGGGATTTTTTGTCCACCTGTTACACAAGAGTTGTATTTGAGACTTTTGTCTTATTTATGTTATTATTTCCTTTGGGATATTTATCTATTTTCTTGGTACAATTTCAACTATTTGTTTTTGGTAATTTTATTTTTTCACTGTTGAGAATTATGAATTTTATCTTTTGTCTAATGTTATTTTTTGGATTGATAATTAATTATTTGATCTTGCATGATTATAATTTCAAGTTTCCAACCCATTAGTATCAAGAATTTCCTACAAGCTATGTTAGACTCGGATCAGGTATCAGGGTACCAGGGTATTTGAGCTAGTTTTTGAAAATATCTTTCTTCATTCCTTATTACTGAAAATATTCCTAAAGGTCATTATACATCATTGAACTTCTAGGATAAAAGGAAAATAGAGAGATATAATATTTAATCATTAATTTATTTTTAACAAAATAACACTTAGCACACAAAACCTATTTCTATTTCTAATACCAGGTTAAAATTTAATCACAAAATTATGTAAATTTACCATTCATAACCAATTATTTAATTTATTATAACTAATGATATTTTCATATATGCATGATTAATTTTTTCTAACAAAGATGATAGTACTTACACCTGATTCATACAAAATTTCAACACCATCATTCTCAAAATCAAAAACTAAAGGATCATATTAAAAATTTAACATAGTTTTCAGACACATTATATTTTTTTGAAAAAAATAATCAACTACAGTGATAGATTTACTTGGATGATATTGAATTGGGAAATCATAATCTGTTATAAATTCTAACTATCTTCTCTACCTCATGTTTAACTCTTTTTTGTGTAAATATATACATTAAAATTTTATGATCAATATATATTTCAAAATTTACCCCATATAAAATATTCTACCAAACTTTTAAATAAAAACCACCACTGTAAGCTAAAGATAATGTGTTGTATAATTATTTTCAAATATTTTCAATTGAATTGATGTGTATGCAATTATCCCATCAGCTCACACTAAGAAACATCCATGGCCCTCCAAAAAATAATCACTGTAAAAAAGATCTTCATTTCTACTTCCATAAGAACTTTTACTAAATATGCGAAATGATAAAAAAATTTGTAGTATTCATCAAATATGTTTAAATTTATTACCCATAAATAATTTCCTATACTAAAAACAACTGATGAATAGAAATCATTCAATATTATAGGATAATAAACATAAAATTAATCTGTTTTAATTTTTTCCTTTATTTGGAATCTGATTAATTCCTTCAAAAATAAGTTAATTTTTTCATACCATTATTTTTCAATAAATCTATCATTCCAAAATTCCCTATTTTTAATTTATTCCGGAGAAGTCATTCTATTGACAATTTCAAATTATATGAAGAAAATATGATCAGACATATGCCAAAAGATCAAATATACAGAGAGTTTGAGGTTTGGTAGTCGATGTCATGTTGGGAGTTCAATATGGGATATGATGACCCACCCACATATTTATTGGATTGGGGTGATGATTCAATATCCAGAGATAGGATGGGTTATAATAAATCTTATATCTGATCCCAAATTTGATACAGATCCTTGAAATAATTTCAAAAATAGATTGAACGCTTAATGGATTTTAAAGAAACTTGTATTAGAGCCAAAATTGTCTAGAAAATGTCATAAAAAACTGATTATCATGAAGAATGTTTTGATCAATAATAAGAAAACTGAAACAAATGATAGTAGATACTAAATATTAAAAATTATCTTTTTAGAGTAAAATTGAAACTTTTTATTAGAATGTTTTTCTGGTAAATTGTTCTTCTTGTTTTAATAATTTTTTTCTGATAGAAAAATATTTTAAATTCTATAAAAATACTAAAAACGAATGTTTTTATAAAAAATAAAAATTTTAAAAAAACCAAATTTTTATGAAAAAAATTTAGTATTTTAGAAAAACCAATTTTTTTTGAAAAGATATAAATTTTTGAAAAAACAATTTTTTTAGAAATTTTTTTCATAAACACTAATTTTTCTAAAATATAATGATTTTTTAAAAAATAATGTTTTCAAAAAATAAATGATTTTAGAAAAGTTTTAAAAAACATGACTTATGTACTCCCTCTTTAAAAATGTGTTTATTAACAAAAGGACATTGGTAAAAAATAAGTAAACATGAATCATAATTTAGTATTGATCATTCATAGGTTTTGTTTAATATATTAAAATATATTGGAATTAAGGATTTTAATAAATATATTAGTAAGTTGTTATTGTGTCCCAATGAATTGTAAAAAGATATCTATTTTTCGTGTGTGATCCAAAATAAAAGGTTTCTTATATCAATGTGATTTTCTCATGAGTGATGTGATAAGTTTTCACTAAAATCAGTTGAACTTGTGTTATCAAAAAAAATTGTTTTAATAAAAATTAAACAGAAGATAATGAGTGTGTGTTGCAACCACAAACCTTGAGCACAACAACTTCCATATTCCACATATCAGGCTTAATTAGTGGAAATTTGTAATTATTATTGTTTCATACAAGATCAAGAAACTAAATCTTATTATAAGAAATTAAAATTTCCATATGTACTTTTACTATCCATTTTAAATCCACTAAATTAATCCTCTTAAAAAATTTAAAGTTCAAATTCATTTCAAGATAAGTAAAATAAGTCTAAATCTATAGTTCCTTTAAGATAAAGAAAAATTAATTTTACAACCTTATAATATGACTCCTTTATATTTTATTAATATCTTACACATATGAATATAGAAAAAAATTAAATCTTGATGACTTTCTATTAAGTATAGTAAACTCCCAATCACTCCTTTAAATAACTTTTGATAAAATGGTTTCCCAGATTCATCAATATCTAATGTATTTAATTTTATTATAGGATTAATAAAACTTTTAATTTTTTCATATAATTATTTCTTAAGAAAATATTTTATATTCTAATTTTTATATATAAAAGTTCATTTTAGTTTTTTTAAAATTTGAAAACTAAGAAAATAAGTAAGTTAACTTCTAATGCTCATTTCAAACTCAGATTTCATAAGATCCACAAATAAATCTATAAGATATTTTTGAGTCAATCCAAATGTATTTTAGTTGAAATTAATTTGAATAATGATAGTTTTATTAAAACATTTTTAATAAAATGTGTTGGATTTGAATCTCACATAACAAAATTGTTTCATAAAAACCCATTTAATAAATTATACTATGATATAGGTGATTTTTTAGTTCTTAAAGTGTCTAAGTATAAAGACATTATCTAGTTATTTTTTCAAAAATAATAGGTTATTCAAAATAAAACCCCTTTTACAAATCTATAAAAAAATAACACATCACACCCATTTGAAAATGTTTGAAATTAAGATACGATGCATATGGTGGAAGAATACAGAGAGCTTCCACCACGTTTTTTAGAAAAAGTTATATATTAATTTATTTAGGAAATATTTCCATTTTAATAGTAAAAATCCCAAAATTAATATAAATAATAGAACCTAAATTAAAAAATACCCTGAAGTAATATGATAAAATAACAAATGTACTTGATAATACTTTATTTGATGGTTTAACAATTTCTAAGGTAGTGGCAATTGATATATCCACACCCTTCTACTTATGATCTTGATGTCTTCATCCAATACACCTTCATTTAGACACAAACCTATTTGATGGAAAATCTCAATATAATTAAAACATTATAATATTGGTTTATCATAATTGGAATAACTATTTCCAATTCTCTTTTCTTAATAGACACAAGCTAGATGTACCATGTTACAATATTTGTAAAATTTTCAAAATGTCATTATTCATTCACCATAATTCTTTTTACCACACATATCACAAGAGGGAATATTAATTTTATTTAATTTAGATTTCTTCAATGGATTCCTCCCTATTTATTTCCATCGTAAATGATTTATATCCTTATTGATGTCAAGTTCAATAGAATATATGCTGACCTTCTCAATACATCAAAGAATTTAATCATAACATCTAAACTATTGATTAACCAAATATATTTGTAAACTTAGTTTCAATATGGATTAAAATCCACTAATTTTACTATCATGGTCCATAATTAAATTTGGTTAATACTTGTCTATTAAAATAAAATTTAATTCATAGTTAGAAATTGAGTCCTATTAATTTTTCTCCAATTATAATAATTATGCTTCCATTATAAGTCAAACAACTTTTGAAAAATATTTATCAAGTAAAATATCATTAAATGTTGTCCACTCTATAACATAAATCACATATTTTTTTCATGGAACTCTTAATCAGAGACCACATATAATCATATTAACCACCAAAAAGATTTTTTTTTTGAGTTACCTTCAAAGGATCTAAACATTCCAGAACATGAAATATATTTTTTGTAATCATTGATCCATCCATCAACTATAATTGGCTCTAAAGATACATGAAAATACATAGTGTGCTATTTCATGAAATGTGCCACAATATATATCTTCATATTTAGATAATTTATTTTCTCTATTTCATAGTTCACACCATTTATAGCCTACTTTAATTGATTTCACACATCGGTTCCAAATCCAACCATTATAAGTTAATATTTTGAAAGTATATCATTCTCTTATTGTCTTCTGACTTTACTCACTCTATTTCTTGTATATAAAGTAATTATAAATAGGAATGGATTAAATGATTTAACATGTAAGAAATAAAAATATCTACCATGATAATATAACAATAAATTATAATATTTTTACTGTTTATTTAAACACTATCCAAACTCCTAATGTCATCTAAACCTTTTCTCTTATAAAAAATACAATACCCTGTAACATAATCAACCCATCATTACATGATTTATAAAAAAGGTTTCCTGTTTTAAAATTTCAATGATATTTTAGGTTTAAATTTTCATATAATTAGGGAAACCATTACAAAACATAGTAGTCATTTACACTCAATATATACATAAAAAAACAGGTTCCTATGAATAAACTTGTGTTTCAATTATGACATATTTTCTTCCTTCAGGGAATATCAACATTGAAATTACTATAATATTTACATATAATTAATCAATACTAAAAAAATTTAAAACATGATATTAGAAAAAAATCTTAATATGGTCTATAAAATGAAAGGAAACATGTTAGTCATTTTTAAAATATGTGAGAACCCATAAGGAAATTTTCGATTTTTACACAATAAACATTAAGATAAAAATAAACATTAGTTATGAAATAAAAATCAAAGCGCAAATTTTTAAAAATTATTTTAAATATGGAATAAATGAAAAATTATAATCATTACATTTAATTGAGAAAACATAATAAATCAATAAATAAAACCTTTCACCTTTAGGTGATCATAATGTTTCTTTAATCGTGAGTTCATTTTCTTACCTGATGAAATCAATATATTTCCTTTAAAAACAATATAAATAATTGAAAAACCTTATTTTTATCTTTCTATAGAATCCTTATAATTACCTTTATAAGAAATATTAAAAGGGAATAACCATAATGGTTAATTCCAACATATATATTTGGAGTAACTTATATCCCATTAACTCCATCATCTATAACAAATGCATTTGTGGGATATATTAGACCCAAATTTCCTCATAATAAATTTATAATAACCATAAAATGAATAAAACTCATAAAATATAAATTCTTAATCATATCACTCATAAGAATCAGAATGTGATTTCATAATCAAAAGAACATTTAGTTTTCTCACACAAATTTAAAGAAATATTTTTTTCTTTTGAAAACATCTATAAAATTAAATACAAAAAATCATGGGAAATGGATATTCATTGAAAAATAATAATAAAATATTAATGAATATTGATAAACAATAAAGTACATGAAAACCCAAAAATACATTCATTCCATATACATTATAAAAATATTCTTTACCAGTTTTTTAAAGAAAGTAAAAAATTGACCTTTATTGAAAATGACGAAATAATTATTTTTAAATTATTAAAAATAAAGTGATTGTTTTTGAATTTTTTTTAAATCATTAAGTATAAAAAGGAATATTATTAAAACACTTTCAAAAAAATATACATAGAGGAAAAAGTGTTTACAACATTAGAAACCATGTTTTAAAGAAAAATATTTGACCTTGTATAACGACTCACAACATACATTTGTTACATTCCAAAATAATAAAATTATATTAATTTTTTATTTTCTCAAGACCATTTTTAATTTTTATTCCCTTTACAGAAACAATTTTATTTCTTCTATTACTATGTATTATGTGTTTACAAAATCAGTTAAGTTCATGTTGGATGTTTTGGGGTCGTTTGGGTTGTAACCACAAAATAACATCAGTTCATGGACTTTGGTAAAAGGGTCCACATTTCCATTATATAAATAATCTTAAACATATAAAAATTATCATATATATAAATTATATACACTTTTTTAACAATCCATTTAATTCCTTCATGAAAAACAAATCATATTGTTTGGTGGAGGTGGTGGACCACACATATACACAAACAACATTATCATTTTACAATATAACAGTAAGATTTTAAGTAATATATTATAATTACATAATCATAGATATATTATAAATATAATATATATTAATTAATTCTATATTTATAACCAACCATGTGAGGAGGTGACGGAAAATGAAATATATCACTTTGTAGAGGTGGTAGTCCACAATGACAAATGAGTGATGTTTTCATTTTCTATAGGAAGGAAAAGAGATGAAAATGGATATACCTTAAGCATTATAACATTTAAATATGTATTATATACTGTTTCCATCATATAATCATGGTAATGATAGGTTTTAAAGAGGTACAAGAATAAATAAACATGGAAGAACTTAGTAAAGAGTTATCACTTTTCTTTGGAAAACCTCCTTTGGATTACACATTATTCCTTGTGAATTTGTTTTTTTTATGATACAAGAACCATGAGAATGTATGTATAAGAGTTTTTATGGTATTTTTTTAGGTGTTAGAATATATTTAGTGTTAAAATTGTGTGAATAAGTAAGGATATGTGGTTTCATTTTATAAGTGATGGGAGGTATCTCTTATAATTATTCTTAAACTTTTAAATATTATAAATATCTTAATAATGTTCAAGTTGAACTAAATCAATAAAATTTAGAAATTAAGGTGATAAGGTTTGAAATAATATTATACAATAATATTTAATATGATATTTTATTACCTTATCACAAATTGTATCTCCAATTAACCCATTATACCTTTTACTGTGGTGATAATAATTTACCATAGTTACTATTCATTATAACAAAAAATGAAATTTGAAAATTAAATAAATTTTAGCCTCCTAATTACAAATATGAAATCTAATTTTTAATATTCAATCTATAAAAGTGACAAAAATTTATGTAATATAATAATTCAAATCTCAATGAAAAAGGTTTTTAAAAAAAAATGTGTTTTAAGCACAAAAATGAATTTATAACAAAATAAAGTATAATAAAAATATTTTTGGAATTAATTTGATTATTTTTTCATAAATCTGGATACTTTTTGTTTAAAATATATATATAAGAGAATTATACTTTTTATATACGTGAAAAGAAATGACCGTTTTTATAAAATTTGTATGTTTCACAATGCACCCAAAAATCAATCTTTCCATAAAATCCCAAAAATTTACCCTAACATAAATTTGGTATTTTAAATTAAAAAAAATAAAATAATTTATTAAAAAAAATTTATCAAATTTTTAATTTTAACTTCTAAATAAAACTATATAATTCGTGGAAAATAATTCAGTTAGAATACAACTATTTATTTTCTGATTGAAAATTTACTTAAAATTATTATAGTGAATATGAATCTAAAAAATAAAATCATGAATATTAATAATAAATGGAATTTATTTATTATTAACATTTATTTAGGAGTGACATAACTAGTGGTATTTTTTATGATGATGGTTTTGAAGGTTATAGTATTATATAATTCTTTGATTATAATATTTTTTGAAGCTAACATTTTTGGATTTTAGTAGATGAATTGAAGATAGAGGAATAAAATTTCATAAAACACTTCTTAAAAAAATTAAAATATCATTTATTTTAACTCATGATCCATTAAAAGTTTATTTTTCTACTTAAAGCATAAAAATTGAACTTTGGCTTTCACCATTTGAAATATGAATTGATTTAGTGGTGAATTTAATCAAAACACAAAACCAAAGGAAACAATTTTACTTATTGGATAGATAGAAATCTAGTTCATCTATTTTATCATACTATCTATATTTTTGGATGTGTAATTACTCAAAATAAATATATATTAATATAATTTTATTGATACTTATGTGGAAAACATAAACCAACTATTAAGGTACGCCTTTGGAAACAAATTGATAAGTTTGTGTCTTGTGAAGGTATATACAATGTGAAAGAAATATTTATTTTAGAAAGGAAAAGTTTCCTAATATTAAGATATAAATTAATTATTTTAATAAAATCAATATTTTATATTATACATTCATTTTGGATAGAAAAAATTGAAATTTTGAGGATATAATTTCTTTGAGAGGGGAGAATATGAAAACCCAATAATTTTTAACCACATGTCACATTTATGGTTAATTAATATTCATTATTATGAATTTATATATTTTCATGAAACATATTTATATGTTAATAAAAATTATTAAATGATTTTATACAATAAATTAAATAATCCTTATATAATTAAAATTATTAATTATACTTCATCTTATAAGGGTTATTTTACGCAATGGTTAAATAAATTTTTATAAAATAAATCTTTATCCTGATATATAAAAATATTTATTTAATTATTAGATATGTTAATCATGGTTATTAAATTTAATTATATTTATTATGATAAAAGTTTAATTTATTTTATGAAATTATGAGGCAAGAAAATATTTTTTCATTTGAAAAAAAAATTGTTATTATAAATAATGTTTCCATGAATTATATTATTTTCTTTAAATGTGAAATTTCTATATTTTTTAATTTAGAATTATGAAAAAAAGAATTTATTTTTGGTATCTACATATCAAAATTTTTTCAGGGTTAATTTTCTGGATTTTTATGTACATGTTGATTTTTTGGTGAATAGTAAAATAAAAAATCATTTTTGAAAATACCACAACCTTTTTGTCATCATCATGAAATGAAAATGATTTTTTTTAATTTGAGAACATATATTAAAATATTATATACTCATAATAACATATAAATATAATTCAATTAATATAAATTGGTTGTTATTTTAATAAAAATATTAAAACATTTATTGACACTCATGTAGAAACTATACAATATCATAAAATAAAAGATTGGTGGCTTAATGATAGAATTAATTAAATTTAAGTCTTTTCATGAACAAAAGAGATACAAAATAATGAATAATTATTGATATCAAGATGTATTAATGAATTTTAAAATTAAATAAAAACATAATTATCAAAATTATACTTGGAATGATGAAGACTATAGATTAAAACCCATGGAGTAGAGAAATTTACTAAAGAAAGTAAGTAAACAAAGAGAATATAAAGAAACAAGGAAAAATATTTCACACATATAAGCACCAAAAAATGATAGGAAAGCCTACACATTTATATTTGATTTTGTGTCTACTGCCCCTTCCTTATGAGCCTCCCTGACCTCTTGGGTGCCGACCTCTCCTCCATTGTTTTGGAGTTTGACAAGAATCACCTTCATCATCCTATCCAATCGAGACATCCTTACCACTATAAGGGTCACCAGGTTGACCTATATCCTTGGCATTTCCTGTCATCACATTTTGATTTTAGAGAACATAATTAATCATATCTTGTACTATAAAATCATTGTGTGGAAATTTGTCATTATTAAACACATTACAGTCATGATTTTTTGCATCCCCATGAAAGTGTTCCTCAGAAGCCGAATCCACCTGGAGATCCACATTTACAAACTACACATTCATAGGAGAGGAAAAACAAAACTCTTATAAATTTTTACAACCTATTAGCTACCTTGTAGTGATTTTAATTTATTTTTGATGCATTTCTTATCAAGTTTCTAAAGATATAAACATAAAATTATAGGTTATTAATGGACTCCATCATGAAAAAATTGGGTACAGTGACACCCTTAGACTTCCCTCCTTTTCTATCCTGAGAATCAACTACAAAAACATTAGATCTTGAAACATTGATAATACACCAATTGGAAGAAACATGCAGGACTTATTCCCCTATAATATTTAACTCCATGTTCTCCATGAAACTTGAAACAACATGTTGATATGATGGTCCATCAAATCTCTCATTAAAAGTACATACAATAGTATTCTACCAAAAAATACAAATATGGAATGGGGAATACATAATTTAGGTACTCTAGACAGAGGGTATGGTTGCACCCTTGGAACCCTATGAAATCATCTCCAAATGAATGTTCTTAGAGTATTCAATTCATTTCATGCGTTAACAATGTGTATAATTCTATCATTTTTATTACAGATTCAAGTGAAATAGATTTAATCATTTACCCTTACTACATAATTTAAAAAATGTATCGCTAATCAACTCAATCAGATCCTCATCAGATGAGTCATCTTGAGGACATTCCTAATATATGTTTTCCTGTAGATCAATAACATAGTGAGGATGACCTTTATTATATTCCTATAGACGATGATCAATTATCCTATTATAGTTCTCCTCAGAAACATCATAAATGGAAATCATTCGTTGTACTGGTTGTGAGGCCATCAAATCAATAGGTCCATCCTCATCCCACTATCCAGGATGACTTGAAAATAGTGGAACCCCTAGTGATCCTGGAGATAGTGTGCTGGAGTACCTTGAAAAATTTATTAGCTGAAAATAAGAGTTTTTCTTTGTAGGATGGTTAGTAACCATGTAATTTTTCTAAACCAACTTGATTAATTTTTTTCTTACCTCATACCACACACCATTCTTTACTAAACCCTTTCAGCATGCCCTATTTTTTCACCTTCTTCCCAGAATTCCCCAATGGAATCTTGAATTTATAGTGTTCAACTGGGTGACCAAGATTTTTACAATGGGATCACTTCATACCTCTGAAATTTTTATTAAACATGACCAATGTAATAATAATGGAGGTAGAAATAAGGAGCATATTCATATTCAATAGATAATTCAAACAAGAATTCATTAGAAACTAAATAAACAGTTTCATTCAGGGGAGGGAAAAGATCAAAATCAACATTATCTGAGAGATGTTCCCAAATTTGGCATCCTCTGTCTCTTTTTCAAGTTTTATGGGTGCCCACACTATAGAGGAAAGAAACCAAAAAATATTAGGCTGCCAAAAAAATTAATTGAGGTATGAAATCTTAATCCAGGATTGTATTATTCAATTCTTCACCAAGGCCAGATCAAAACAAGGATCCCAGTCTTAGAATATCAAGGTACTTGACTTCAGGTAGATGAATAATAATGACCATGATTTTAATTTTAGATTCAACAAATAAAAAATTTTATGGAAGAATCCCCTACTAAGTGAAATGATTCCCCATTTTTCAAAACCATAAACCAAAAGAAGACGCATCTTAAGGTCCTCAAGATTTCATTCATTGGAGATTAACTCTGGAAAAATCCATGTGATAATATAATACTTTCATTACTAAACTATATCCCTAAATAATTTATGTTTTTCTAAAAAACTCCAATTTATCATTCCTTATAATCTTGTGCAAGGAATTAAAATATGAGTGGGAATCAGATAAACATTTGGAACTGAGATGATTATCATTTGAGGGGATTTTATTATCATTAAAATCATTCATATTTTTCAATGAATCTAACTTCTTCCCAACCTTCAAAGATATATAAATTGAAAAAACCTCTAAGAATCTAGAGCTAAAGTCTTATGCACATCACCATCCCCTACATCCGCAACCGTGCCTTCGATCTTGTTCAATGGGAAAATGAATACATGATATGAATAAATTGATTAATTAATAGTTTTATAAGTTTATATTTATGAATAATAAAACAAATTTATGTTATTAATTTTTTATAAATATTTAATAATATTATCTTTATCCAAAATGCTTACACAACATCAATGTAGTGCTTGTGAAAGCATGAGAAAAGTACATTAAATGGTTTTAAAAATATTTAAAATGATAAGATTGAGATAAATTATGGAGATTAATAGTTTATTGGTATAAAAATGTTATTTAATTAATGATATAAATATTTAAATTCTAATTAAATTATTTTCTAGATATTTTTAAAGTCAAATTATTAAAATAACAAAGAAAATGATTTTAAAAGGAATTTAATGTTAAAAATAATTTATAAATTAATAAAAAATAATTTAATTTCATCATGAGTCAACTGGAAATAGGTAATGGTCATTAATATTGTCCATTTTAATTTATAATCAACTTTTCAATTTAAAATTAAGTTCCTGTCCCATTAAGATTTTATATTTGAAAAAATGTTACTGAATATTTCTTATAAAGGTGACTCATTATAATGTTTACAACGATCATATAAAGTTTAATTTTATGTCCATATTCTACCAAAATAATTAAAAAAAATAACTTTCAAAATTTATATTCATCTATACTTATAAAAACTAATTTCTACATAGTTTTGGACTTATTCCATATGAGGTGATTCAATAATCAAGGTATGGGTTCCCAATGCATATTTTTTTTAAATTTTGATAATTTATCTTAGAGAATATTTTAATAAATATCTTATTATTATGACATGGATCCATTAATATTTTATTTTTACCCTTTTGAATCATCAATTTTGGGAGGATAACCATCACCTCTCACCAAACTTTTTTCATAAGTTGTTACTAGGTAAAAATATTGGTTTTTCAAAAATATTGGTTTTAATTTCAACTATCACACTACACTTCACAATAACATGAATAATACTAGAATATAACCTAAAATAGATTAATATTTAAAATATAATTTTTTTTTTATAAAAATCAAATATTTATTAAGTTTTCATTGTTTTGTAATCTTTTCAAAAACAATGCTCACTTGGGTGGTTTTACACTACCAAAGCGAACAATGATGATTGAGTAAGCTTATGTATTTCACGTACATTCATAAAAAACTATTTCATAATTGAATATAGAATTTTTATTCTTTTAATTTAATTATTATGATTATATAATGGCAAAATTTATTTCAGAAGAATGAAATAAAATGTAATCAGCCATAATCATTTTGACCATAAAAAACAGCTTATCAAAGATGATTCTATGAATGATAAAAATTTCAAAACATATTTATTTATTTTTATTTTTGGATTATATAGATAATATAACAATAAAATTATATAGATTATTAATCCTTTATAAAATGACCCTTTACTATTACAATTATAGTTCAACAATCTTAGATATTATGAACCAAAGGACATCAAAAAGATAGACATGAACAATAAAAATATAATAATTTAATTAAATAAGATAATTAGTGAATTAAATGAGATGATAATAAGTAAATAAAATAGGAATAAGTTCTTAATGATGTAAATTATTAATATAATTTTATTATATAGAAGTTTATAGGACATATTAAGCAAGTCAGGACTCGAGGTAAGAGGATTCTTAACTCAATTTCATTTCCCTCAGTTATATCCTTTCTTCACTGACTATGTTATTCTATGATTATGTTAATGACAAACTATTGTTATTTTATATTTTATTTTAAATTTTTATCTGTATATATACTTATTTCACATAATATTTCCCTTGATATATTATTACCTCAAATGATATGATCATTGTAATGATTCTTTTCTAACCTAACATTTAATTAGATAATTTTTATGTTTAAGTTCATATTTATGAAAATTGTATATTATTTATTTATTAAAACTCATATATTTTCTTCTACTATATATGATTTTGTGTTTTACTTATCTTAATACAATTTCACTTCAATTTTTAGTATGACCCCCTCTCTGAAAAGGCACCCCTCCTTGTCCCGAAAAAGGAAAGGGAGATAATAACCACATAATTCTAGCCTCTAGTAGGTCCTGAGATGGTGACTAACACCAATAGTATAAATAAGTCCACATATATGGTACGAATTATCCAAAATAGGAGGAAAATTTGGATCATTAGATAGTATATCAACCACTAAACAACTCTATAACATAAGAATAGGTAAAATCCATAATATATCAACATACATGTAATGTCATACCAATAAAAACAAAAGTATCGAAGTAAAAACATAGAGAAAAAACTATGGAAGAACCTCAATAAAAACTCTAATAACCCATGTTATTAATGTGTATCCCAGTCCCCAAAGTCATACTAGAATCCTTATGAACAGTTTATATATATATGGTGAGTATACATGTATACTCAGTAACATCATACCAAAAGACTCTCATGAAAATATTAGAAGAGCATAATAATTCCCCAGTGAATAGAAATGAAAATCAATAGTCACATATTTGGTCAACTAGTTTCCGACATAACCATTTATTTCTCACTAAATAATGTATTCATGTAGAATAATATAATATAAAACATATCAATAATGGGTACATCGTAGCACTTTCACATTATTTTTCCACTCTCACACCCCAACATCGTATGTCCTACTGTTATTATATATTTCGTATAACAGTTCCCAATGACACTTGGTCCATAACATCACATATATACCACAAAAATTACCAAAATATTAGGGTATTATATATATGATGATCATAAAACTCATGCCCTCCTACTACCCTGAATGACCCAAACAATAAAAAACCTCATCATCTCATCAAACATAACCATATGTGCACTAAACTATAAAATTCATCATATCCCTTATATAATAACATCATATAAAATATAGAGTAGTGGAGAGTGGGTAGCCAACCATATGTCCTCCGTATCTGGGTTTTTAAAAAAATGACCGAAAAACATTTGGGTTTCGTCACATAGTGCTCAATACAGGTGGGGTTAATATATAAATCATAATTAAAATAAAATATATATTTATCAAAAACATAAAACCAACCAATTTATTTGAAATAATAATAATATCATGTTCAAAACATCTCTTCAATGGTCTCACAACCCCCTCTACTTTCTTGACCAATTCTAAGTGCGTCACAAAACATATTAAAAACACAACCACAAACCAGATTCAATATTTCTTTTAAAGTTACTAAATTTATCTATTTACCAATTACTAACCATATGAATTTATCTATCCAATTCATTTCATATTAAATGAAAACTTATTTAACCACACCTTCCACTTTACGTAAAGAGTTAATTTATCCATTCCAACCCAATCCATTTAAACTTCATTATAAATAATTCATTGAATTATGACTAGGAAACTATTACAAAAAATAGATAAACCCCTTCTTCCCCAAGAAAATAAGTCCCACATTACAACCATTTCATATCACAACCACTTCCCATAATAATCACTGTATAGAGAATCTACCACCACATATAATCCACACAAACCAACATTCAATTAAAAGTTCCCACTATTTCTAATATTATTATGTTTTTAAAGACTCCCATTTAACTAACCATTCCATTTAATATAATAATTTATTTATCATTCAATTAATTTATTAAAAAATACAATACATAAATTTCATTGTTTAAAATGAAACACATCAAATACCAAATATCTTCATATTCATTAACCATCCTTCCATATTCAAAATGAAAAATCATTATCCTATTTAGCATAATTTATTTCTAGCCCTAAATATCTTTGAATCAATATTGTGATCCCACATAACTTATTATTTCTACATACACACAACCAATACAAAAAACTCAACAAAAAATTCCTTATTTAAATATAACATTACATCAAGAAATTCCACCAGAAAGGGGCATCACAAAAATTCTTTATTTACACAAAACCTGTTCAATTACCAATTTTAGGTGCTGTAATTATTTTTATGTGACGTGATTTCATAATTATATATCATTCAAAAACAACATATTCATAATAAAAAAATAATTCATAATCAACAACATTGGAAAAATAATTTTAGAGAAGAAAAATCATGAAATAAGTAAAGTATATCTGATATCTCCCCTTACCCAAAAATTTATTTACATCCAATTAATTATATTCATTAGTCCAACTTTTACCATTCACCCAAATGGAATAAGAATCATGGTAATATCACACATGAATATAAAATTATGAGTGAACTTGAATCCCATGCATAGAGAGGGTAATAGACATTCACTGCACATAAATAGAGGAGAGAGGAAGATGACATAATCCTATAAAATGTAGCATAAGCCTTAAATAATATGAAAAATAATTCAAAAAATAAAAACAGTAGTGTTTTAGGTCACTGAAACTCAATAAGAAACTTAGAGGAACCTAAATGGGAGAAACAAACTCATTTTTTATATTAATGGATATCATTCCTTAGAGGCTGCATCAAATTTCCATATTTTATTCCCCATTTGAATCTCAATCAAATCAAATTTTAATTTCGATACATTTAAACCTTTAAAAACAATAAATATAATTTAAAGAAGTTAAAACCAATAAAAATCGTGATTTGGGTTTTAAATAATTAAAAATTCATTTTATAAGTATAAGATGAATATATTATAAAAAAACATTGTAAAAACTAATTCATATACAAAAAATTATATTCTACGTAAGGGGAACAAGGTTTTACCCTCACACACTATGCTACCCTTATATTTGACTCAAATGAACCTTACACGAGGTGAAGAAACTTGGCTATACCATTATTAATCCTTAGGTATTTTAGTGATACCTTTATTCGAAGAACACATTACATTTATATAGGATTTTAGAAAACCATTTGACCCTTACACAAACTAGGAATGTATAAGTCTACTCTTACACAAGAAGAAGAAATTTAGGGTTAACCTTATGTAGATAAGGGTTACCATTATGAAACTAAAAGAAACTAATTATTATCCTTATATAATTAGAATATTACCCATACGTAGGGTATCATCGACCTTTAATAATCACTTAAAGGATCTTGGTTACAATTATGTAACATATATAAAAATAATAGTACCTTTATTAATGATAATAAAAACCAAAATTACTCTGAAAAAACCCTAATTTCATGTGTATAAATTAATATTTCATTGTAAATATTAACTTTTTAATTAAACTAACATATAAAAAATTATGAACAGGGTTTACATCACATTGAAAATCCCCAAAAAACATCTAAAATATTAGAATAACTTCCTAAACATCCAAATTAACTTTCTTAAATAAAATTTTAAAATATGATTTTATTTTCATATTTTTATTTTTATTTTCAAAATACTTAATAAATTACAAAATAATTTTAAAACAACTTCAATAACTAATGAATTTGATCCCAAACAAGTAGACACCCCCAAATAGAAAAGGAAGGATCATGCATTTTTTATATTTTTACAATAGATAACTCTCAAAAAAATTACCAACATAGAGAATTAAAACAAAAATATAATGAAAATGGAAAGGATTAGATATAAATTAACACCCCTTTGAGATACCCCTCATGGAAATTTCCATATCCAAAACCCTGCAAACAGTATAAAAATAATCTCCTAGTAATATACCTTTGAAACCTAAACCATTACATATAAATGGAAAAAAAACTTAACAAGAGATCAATGAATATCAAATACTTACAAAAATATAACATATGAAGTGTTTTTTTAAACACTATCAAAATATTTATAACTAAATGCATCACATGGGTTGACCTTGGTCGTTCTCTTAAAGGAATCTTATAGTCAATCACTCAAAATAGCTAATTTAATATATATATATATACATACATATATATATATATATATATATGAAATAAAAATAAAATAAATGATGAATTACTTAAAGTATTGATTCTTATGCATGAAAACATAATGAATGAAAATAGTTTGAAGTTATCAAGAAAGGAAATATTCCCATGAAAATCACCCTAAAAGAACCTAAATTGTCATATTATTAGTTTCAAATCAACTTAATTAACACACTTCATAGTATGTGTGAACATATTAATCATTATTTGGTTGTGATTATACAGTGCACTAAATGATCTCTGAGATACCATACATCTACCTCCTCAATCAAGGGAGAATATTGCAGATGTAAAATATTACCCTCGAGCAGTAAGTGGATACACAAAGGCACCTTGAATTCTAATATCCTCCTCATCCCAAATGTAAGAAAATAATTAATATTATGTATTAATGTTGAATGAATTGGGTTCTTCACTATACTACTCCGCCAAGAACTTCCTTGGGTTAATTAATTATGATAACGAGCATAAGAGTTCATAGTAAAGAAGAAAATAGAGTGGAAACAAAAAAGATAAAAATTGGGGAATATTATTAATGAAAAAAGACTAACATATACTATAAATTAATAATACTATTATAATAGAAAATAAACTACAAAAATACAGAAAATTGAAAGTTAGAGTTCCAACCCTTTGAAAAGAAGAAGAAACTCATTTTTATAGGGAAACAGGGTGATGTTGTTGGCTCAAAATTTTTCCATCGAATGATTATGAATGATAGACCAATTTAATGAAAGAATTAGGAATTTTTGTCTTCTAAAAAGATGTTTATATTCATCATCGTTTTGTACCCTCAATATTTCAGATTTAATCGGCACAACATGTAAGAGTTATGGATTTTTTTACTTTGAAAATTGATTATAGATTGGTGAATATTCATATTATAATACTATTTAGTATGAATTAATGACCTTGAAGAAGGATGAATCAGGTGGGGCCACAATTAAAGAATATTTTTTACCCATATGTACTCTAGTTCCTTGTAGAATTTTATCTTTTTTATGTCGGCCCTTTTCAATTTATAATATCATCATTAATATATTCCAGATATGTGACAAGTTTTTGATGCTGGACTTGTGAGTTAATTTTAGGTCTCCAAATGCTGTGTCAAGATTTCAGTAATGAATAATGGAATTAATCACAAAATGTAATTAAGAGTAAAAAATATTTTAATAATTAAATGAGTTTAGAAGATGTTATGGACAAAATTAAAAATTAAAAATTTAATTGTAAATATTAATAATAATACATTTTTTCAATTATCCTAAAAATACCACTAAAATTATAAATTTGAAAATTTCCCATAAAATAAATCTATAGTGAGATTAAAAAAATTTAAATTGAAATAAACATAATTTAAAATATTTTCTTTATCAATTATTCAATACTTAAGCATTCCACTCCTCGGTAATCATCTTATACCATGGTCAAGAAAACATCCCAAAGCCTAAATGACAACACAAATCAATTATAAAATGAATGAAAATCTTATGAACAGTACATAGATAAAAATTCCCTAAATAAAAAAAAAATTATACAAAAAAATCAATCAAGTGTTAATTCACACATGTATGTTGTACCTACCTCCCTAGAAAAATATTTCTCTCTTCACTCAAGGATTTTTTATAGAGAACATGTGTAATATTTATAGGTTTTATATCATCCAATTATCTTCACTTCATAGATACATAAATGTTTCAATAATGAGGTCGTTTTCAACGGTTGTTCTGAGGTTGAGGGTTAGAAGGTTTTAAATGAAAAAACATCTGATGTAGAATGAGGAGGGTTATGCTCTAAAAGTTAAGTAAATGCATGAAAATGGTTTTTTTCAAGAATGTCACGCAACTAAATCATCTTGAAAATTAATCGAATCCAATCACCTATTGTTTTTATTATGAAGTTTACACTTTGAATTTTTAGCTCCAATGATAAAAATATTCCATCTTTTACCCAATTTTTAGCATTGTTTCAGCTTGAATTCTGATATAGATATCTCTTTAGAATCATATTTTTTTTGAGAAAGAAAGGAAAATTTTATTCTACCAATATTAGTGAACTACAAGTCCATTTTTATAATGATATTTAGTCCACCCATCCATCCATCGATCATGAAATTTATTCCACCAAAGAAACAGTAAATATGAAAAAACTTTTTTTTTAATTTATCTCAAATAGATTCTTCAAAAAAGAAGAATACATCTCATCTTCTCCATAACATACACATAAGTTCAATAATAGTAACGAATTTAGCGTATTGAGAAGGTTATAAAGGGATAAATATATAGCAATTTGTCTTCCTTACAAAGCTTTTCATGTATACTAAGGGATTAATAAAGGTCAAATGTAACAGTAGGCCAAAATTAGTGTTTAATGTAAAAATGGTTTTCAAAGTGGTGCCTCAGCCATACTCACACATTCCATGAACTCTAACAGCTTTGAAAAGGAGAAAAAAAGTTTTATATCAAACTACTTCTATCAAGACTCTTATGAAAAATAGAAATGTAAATAATTTGTCAAAAAGGTTTATAAACCTCTTTTCATGGGAAGGATATTCAATTTGGAGAGTACTTTTACATATAAGTTTCAAAATCAATCAAACATCCTCAAATGAAAACTTTGGGAATCAAGAAAAAAATAAATTCAATAATCATTTAGATCCTAAAAAATTTAAAATAATGAAATGTTCCAAAAATTATATGATAGTATGAATTTACCAAAGTATTCAATTCATCTCTTGAATCCTAAAAACAAACCATATAAAAAAAAGGGGAAACATAAAAAAAATATAAAAAGGCACCGACCATAAAATTAAATAACAAAACAAATTACTAAAAATACGTTGAAATACCTTCCCAAAATTATTCCATTAACTACCCTCTTTTTACATCAAATTAGATCAATAAATATTTTCATATATAATTTAAATTGCGTAGAAAATAAAAAAAAGGAATGTAAAGACCTAAACTGATTTATTTTTCAGGGGAAACTTGGAGTTAATCTCCTAGCTTCTACCACCATACAAGTATAAAAATGAAATTACAAGGAAAAATAAAAATAAATAAAAATAAATAAAAATGGGAAATAAAAGGGATAATTCTTGTTTTAGAACCTCAAGAGTGTTCTATGTTTTTATTTCCCATAGTCCAATAGTTTTTGTAAATTATCCCCAATTAGAAGGTGGGTGTGGTTTATTTGAGATAAACCACTACATCTGACCTTTCTCGGTGTCCATGAGTAGACACCAATAACGGGGAAACAAAATTATATAATAAAATTTTCAACTCCGAAGAATTAAGGATACAATTTAAGGTCCGGAGTTGGTGGGAAATGATGAAAGTGGTGTGCCCAATTAGATTTTATGGTGTCCTCCTATATATGGTATAAAAGTAGTTATTAAGAAGTTAGTTGAACCACCAATAGATTCTCCAGATCTTCTCCATCTTTTATCAACACCAATTTTTTGGTATATTCCTTAACAGACAAGGTCTTATCCATTTGTTCTGCATTATAAATTTTAGAAAATGAGAAGTTAGAAAGAAATTCAGCTTGAATAAGATGAAACCATGAAGAATCCATAAAGGAATTTTCCTTTTTAAGTATGTCATTTTTAAATTTATCTGTTATAGAAGGAACATTCGAAACTACATCTTATCAATTTAATATTCATAATCATATTTAAACAAAAGAGAGTTCTATAAAGGTAATTATTTTTCATTATCAAGTATGGGAAGAACACGTTTCAGCTTATCTTTGACAAAGAGATTCCTAGATTATTTAAAAAAATATTGATCTCTCCTTAGTATATTAGCTGAAATATTTTCTTAAAATACCTTCTTGATAAATAGTATATTTCAGTATGGTGGTATTAATTATTTTAGTATCACCATCTTAATCACCTTAATTTCTTCAACATAAAAATTTATTTTCAAAATCTCTTCCTATACTCATTCTATTTGAGGTTCTTACACAGGTTCTGATTCCTCTTAACATAAATATACATATTCCATTAGTAATTATATTTTTCTATATAGGCCCTAATTTCTTCTCAAAGTTCTTTCATTTGATATTTTTTAATTTCATTGTTTACCTGATATTTTTGAGTCCATTCATAACAATTACAATTGGAATACATCATGAACAAAGAATTGTTATTTTTAGTTTATGAAATTTATGATTTAATTGTTTTTTATAAATGAAATAGTGGAAAATTATTTAAAAAATATGAATGAAAATAGTGAATGAATACAAAATGATTCCCTGGAAAGGATTATATTTTTATGAATCAATGTTGTGTGCACCCTCAAAATATTTATAACTAAGTGCAGAACAGAGGCTGACCTATGCCATTCTCTTAAGGGGATGTTATGGTCTATAACTCAATTCCTCTAATTCACATTATATATATATATTATTTTGAAATAAATATAAAAAAAATGATGTTTGGGAATTAATAATTAAATGTTTTAATAAATCAAGTAGATGTAATTAAAAAAAAATCAATGAAAATAGAATGAAGTAATGAAGAAAGGTCACATTCCAAGAAGAGTCATCCCGATTGAACCGTCATTATCATATTATTAGTTTCAAATTTACTTAATTAACACACTCCATAATATGTGTGAACATCCTATTATTCATATGGTTCTTAACATGCAATGGAATCAATGATTTCTGAGAGACAATACATCCTCATCCTTGATCAATAGAGAATATTACAGAAGGAAAAGCTAAGACTCTGATAGAAAGTGGAGGCATAAAGGAATATTTTCTACTAAGATCCCCTTGGACTAACTATATTAAGATATGACAAATTATGAATGGATGTTCAAAGGTTGTGGTTTATCATTGGATTACTCCCTAAATAAATTCTTCCAATTAATTACCAATGATTATGAGCATAAGAGTTCTGTGTAATGTAGAAAATGGAGTGGAGACAAAAAAGATAAAAATGTTAGAATACGATGAAGGAAACAAGGATAAAATATAATAAAAATTCATAATACTATTAAAGCTGAAAATAAAATACAAAGCTAAAAAATTACCACTTAGAGTGCCAACCCATTGAAAAGAAGAAGAAACTCATTTTTATTGAAAAAAGTGGTGATGTTTTTGTCATTAAATCTGTATATTGAAAGATTGAGCTTAGTATCAACATTTAATATAACAATTGTGGATTAGTGTCTCTAAATATTTTGTTTCTATGATTTACTCTCGTGTACCCTCAAAATTTAGGATTTTTTGGGTGATATATGTATGTGTTATGGATTTTTTTTTCAAGAAATTAGTTTTGGAAATGTGACACTTCATAATCCAATAACACACTTTACCATGAAATAATGACATTGAATAAGTCCAAATCAGGTGGGGAATAGTTATTGAATTTTTTCCTCAAAATTTCCTCTAGGTTCTTGTATAATATTATCTTCTTTGACAAGAAATCTTCTAAATATAATCTCATCTTTAAAATATGTTTGATATTCTCACAGTCTTAAAGGTTGGACTTATGAGATGATTTTTGGCCTCCAATTGGTGAATTTTGGGTTGAGTCCAAAAAAAAATTAAATGAAAAAAGCATGTATTTAATCATAAAAAATTAATTTCAGTATTTAGATCATTCTAGAAAATATTATTCCCAATATATAGAGTATAAATAAAATAGGTCAAATCGAAAGTAGTATTTTTTACAATTAAGTTCATATTAACCCAAAAACCATAAAATATGATATTTTTCCGTAAAATAACGCTATTTTGGGATTAAAAACATTGAAATTAAAAGAAAAATAATTTTAAAATATTTTATCTTTCAACAATGCAATAGATGGGAATAAATTTTGAAATAATTATTCCACATTGATTTAAATAGAATTCATAAGTATTCATATACAAGATAAAATTATTATTACTAACTATTTAAAATTTTTTACTTTGGAATTTTATAGAATAAATACCTATACATTATTTATTCTCATTTGTCGTTCCATAATATTTAAATTCATAACATTCAAAATTTATCAAGATTAACACATTATAAAGAGTCTATACTAACAAGCTTTCCCAATAATTTTTTGACAATCTTAAATATGCTACTCAAGACTATTCATTAAATCTCATAGATCAAGGAGTTTAAAAAATTATCATTATTTACATATTATCCTTTAATTTCTAGAAATGTTTCACAACATTCAATTTTTAAAAAATTTTATGAAAAAAATATTTCTAATAAACACATTCCCATTAAGTCAATTGAATTTTAAAAAATATAACATGTCCGAAAACTATATTAAATGAAAACCCATTTTAATCCCTCAAATGAAATGGTATTTATAGAATAATATTTATAAAAAAAACCTTTAAATACATTTTAATACTTTTTTAAAAAAATAAATATAAGTATCAAGGATTATTTTTAATTGCTTATTCAAGAAAACTTAATTTTAAGAAATGATTTTTTCCATATAAGAACATGGAATATTATTATACAATATTAAGAAAACTCCCAAGGATGGAATACTCAATTTAAATAATCCTTTACAAAAAACATTTCATATTTAAGATGAGTTTTATGATAACTCATGTATATAGGCATTTTAGATGCTTTCATTGAATTATTTTTATTCAACTAACGAAGACCTATAATACTCCACAACAAAATTTAAAAATAATATGAATACACATAATTTGAAATGTAACATAATACATGAATTATAAAGAAAAATGAGGTCTAAAAAATTCACTTTATCTTGATGTAGAGTTTCCTACATTCTCTACAAAAACATAATTTATCAGGATCACACTAAGGAAAAAATTACAAGGGAATTAACATTCCAATTTCCATTATCCATAGGTGTATTCAATTAATACCAAAAGTCTCACAAAATATTTATAAAACAACACATGAACTTATATCAATATATAAAAATCTTCTTCAAGAATACAAATGAAATTAACCCTTCCACTATGCCATGATATTATCCCTTTTGTGTGCCAACGACTCACCTATACGGTTTTAAAACATGTCCTAACATAACATGTCATGATATGTGAAGTTTTCCCTCTATTAATATTCTCAAGAACATAAAATATGTAAATAGTATGAGATAAATTTCTGCTGGGATGTAATAACTTTAGGACAAAACCATTAAATAAGTATATTCATTATCAAGAAAGAATCCCATCTTTTAGAATAATAACTATGAGAAATCCAAACTGATAATGGTTCTATCAGACCTGGTTCCATCCATGAAACCAATGCACATAACAACACATCTAACATCCCATGAAAACATCATCATTATAACTGGCACCCCATTCCACCATCACACCCTCAAGAATCCCCACCCATATCATCACAATAATGTGAACCCTATGCCATCATCACAACCTTGGGCATCATCACCCATGTATCATCAACTAACAAACATCCCATTATCACATCACGTCATACAAAAATGATCACATCTAGATAAAACATAAAATATATCAAACAAAAAACATAGTTAACAAGAAATCTAGGCCCGTAAATAATGAATCCATCCTTAATAAGAAAACATGATCTCTCGACCCTAAACATTTACCTTTATCAAAATTTGGTTTTATTTCACCTTGGATTAACCAATTCATTTATCATAGTTCACCACCATAGGTAAAATAAGTAATCAACTATAAAAATCCATAAATTATTTAAACAATCCCTCAAGCATAACTTCAAGTTTCAACAAACATTAAGATAAGACAATATCATTAACACACCTATTAAATATTTCCACCATCATGAATTTCCATCATCGTGTTATTTATCCAATCCCATTAACATTTGGAATAATTTTTTTTAATTAAACATACATCAGACATAATTTTATTTCCACTAAATTATAATAATTAATAGATTCAATAAACATACCTCATTAATTATTTATCCAATTAAACTTACCATATCTATATTATTTTACCATTTCATAAAATTAAAATTGTTAAAAAAACATAACAAACATGATAAATAAATCATAAACTGTAACGTCCTGGTTCCAGAAGCCACCCAGAGGCACCCCGTACCTAGTTGGTCACATGGCCTCAAGCACATTTCCTTGAATGCCAGAGGCTGGCAACTATCAGAGAGGGTATTGGGAGTGATAGTGGGTATACTATACACTCATTGGAAGAGTACACAACGAATGTAAATAAACACACAATAGTGGAAGCAGTAAATATCAATCAATAGTAACAGAGGAAGATTAGAAAAATAAACAACTGGAAAACGTACACATATAAAATGATGCATGATACATATGTCTAGGAAAAAAACCAAACAAGTCACAATGCTGGAAATACAAAAAGAGATAAACCAATGTACAAAATAAAAGATAAACAACTCATCAACATCGCAAGCCTATGCTTGGTCCCATGCTATCCAGCTCCATAACAAGTCAAGTTCATGAAGTAGAAGGGTGCTTTCCATTATCTATACATGCAAAGATATAATCTGTTTGGGCCCAAAAGAATGGCCCAAACAAGGTGTGAGACTAAATACCAGTAGGAAACCACCTGAAGATCTATGCCTAACAGTTAGTGAATATATGGCAGGTAAAAGTACTGAAACAGTAAACAAGAAAGTAATCAGCAGTAAACAATCCACAGTTTCAATATCAAGCAACAACAAAAAAACAGCTAAACAAAAATAGGTAACCCTTTGGGAAGTACTCACAACCATCCCCTATGGTCCTACCTATGAAGTACAAGCATCCCTCTGGGCAATGCACTCAGCATAACCCCTCTGTTTCAGTCATAAGAATTAATATAGAATCTCTGAGGAAGCACTCACAATCAATTCCCCTTATAGTCTAAGGTAGTCAGGAACTCTCTAAGGAAGGTCACATGGTTAATTCCCTTTATATCCCCAAGGCCAAGGACTCTCTGAGGAAGCTCAGTCAGTCAATTCCCCTTATATCCTAGGTCGTTCAAAGACTCTCTGAGGAATCTCACTGAGTCAATTTCCCTTATAGTCTAGAGTAATCAAGGTAAATCAATGTAAAAAATAGTCTCTCTGAAGAAGCTCGCATGGTCAATTCCCCCTTATAGTCTAAAGTTCTCAAATAATCTCTGAGGAAGCTCACTCAGTCAATTCCCCTTATATCCTACTACACCATGTTCTCATGGAACTGTGTAGGTCAATGATCATAGCAATGAAATATGTCCAATGTAAATCTATAGAACTACTTGGCTAATCGGTCTATAACATATTGCGCATGTTAGAGTACAAATATTCCACCCTACAACTCTAGGCATGGAATACAGGCAAGGCGGCCAAAGAGGCTAAACATGACCAAATGGTCATAAACAGAGAATGTATGGGAAAAACATCCAAATCATAGAAAATAAACCCTATTCACATCCATTTAACCGCTTCACATGCATACAAGCATAGAAGACAATCAACATGGGTAAAACGGTAAACATGTAATACCTCATCAAATGGTATTGGTGGAATTTTAACATAATAATCAATGAATTTGAACGGAAAGGAGAAAACCACCTACCTTGGCATTGTAGGGACAATATACGTGAACCTTGAAGTTTTAATCTCCCTAAAAATCTGAAGATCTATAAAACGTCTAAGAAATTCAACCCATGATATCTCACGATAGAAGAGAAATCAGAAGATGGTGCTCTAGGAGAAGAGAGAACTCACCGATATGATTCCAACGCAACCAACAGTGTTCGATTTGGAGGATGGACGCACGCTCAGGGGTTCGTTGAAGATCTGCAGCCGTACGGAGCTCTCAGTCGAACTAGACCAAAAAGAAGAGTGTTCTGGAGATTAGATGCGACCCCGGTGCGTTTAACGAAAAAAAGAAAGTACATAGAGTGTACTTTTGATGTACATGGCTCATACTAGCTGTTTTTGTAATCCTCTCTAAGCAGCCTCCAAGTCGCTCCCACATGGAAATGTGTGTGGCCACTACACGTCCAACACACGACCTGCTTCAGCAAGGCAGTACACGGTGTGCACTCATAAAGTACATGATGTGTAATTATAAAATTTCCATAATTTCCTCTTTTTCTCAAAAACAACCAGAAAAGGAAAAAATATCTAAAAAGAAGGTCTGGGTTCTTAAAAACTTCCCACCTTAACGAAATTCATCCCCAAATTTCCCTAGCATGATGTGGAAGGGGAAACACAGAATTACTCCGGCCACTGGGCTCATACATCAGCCTCCCTCTCCCAAGTCTTGTTTTGTACTCGCCCGTGCTGCCAAAGCACCCGTACCAGAGGAACAGACCGGCCATGGGGAACCTTCTTACTTCAATCCACAACCAAGATAAGATGATCCTCAAAAGATGCATCCACTTCAAACTCAACCTCCTCGGGTTGAAAAACATGAGACAGGTCTGAAAAGTAACGTCGAAGTTGAGAAACGTAGAAGAAGTTTTTCATAGCTTAGTACATCTGAGGTAACTACAACTGATAGGAAACCGTCCCAACTCTCTCCAACACCTCAAACGACCCGACGTACCTCAGAGAAATCTTACACTATCTCCTAATCCTCTTGTGTCCCAACCACGGTGTGACATGCAGGAAAACCTGATCCCTGACCTTGAACTCTAGAGGTCACCTCCACTGAGCAGCATAAGGCTTCTGTCGAGACCGCGCAGTAGCCATCCTCTTATGAATCAACTCTCTCATCTTGGTGGTCCCCTGAACAATATGAGGCCCCAACAAAGCTGACTATCCTTCCTCCAGTCAACATAAGGGTGATCATCATGGCCTACCGTAAAAAACCTCATAAGGTTCCATCTGAATAGTTTCTTGAAAATAGTTGTTGTAGGAAAACTCCACAAGAGGTATATGCTTCCACCAAGAACCTCCAAAATCTAGAATGAATGCTTTGAACATATCCTCAAGCACCTAAATCGTATGCTCGGACTGGCCATCTGTCTGGGGGTGGTAAGCTGTACTCAAGAGTACATGTGTATCCAATGCTTTCTGAAGCCCCTGCCAGACCCGAGAAGTAAATCGAGCATCCTTGTCTGAAACAATGGAGTGTGGAACTCCATGAAGACGTATAATCTCTTGCATGTACAACTATCCCAGCTCATCAACACTGAAGGTCTTCTTAATCTAAAAGAAGTGAGAAAGCTTCATAAGCCTATCAATGACAACCCATACTACATAATTCCCTCAAGGTGACCTCAGAAAAATGTTCACGAAATCCATCGCGACGTAATTCCACTTCCACTCGGGAATGGGTCACTACAGTAAATGCCATCCTAGTTTTTGATGCTCTTCCTTCACCTGCTAACAAGTGGAACACCTCATGAAAAAACCAGCAATGTCCCTCTTTATACCTGGCCACCAATACTGACGGTTTAGATCACGATACATCTTGGTGATGCCAGGATGAACTACCCAAACTGAGGAATGAAAACCTCGCATCACCTCCTCGCATATATCTACTGGAACCCATACACTCCCTTGGAAACGCAAGATATCATCCTCTCCTATGGTCTATCCAGGAATAGGGTCCTCTCCAGACACACTCTCCCTTAGGACCAGGCCTTCAGAATGTGATAGCTGCCTCATTTGAACTCGATCAAGAAGAGTAGAGGTAACAACCACAGAAGATAGAAATGTCTGCCCCTGTCTGTCATCCACATCCAAATTCATCTCAGAGAACAGATCCATAAGATGCCACTCACTACTGTCCTCCTAAACTTCCTGTATCTGAGTCCTCTAGCTCAACGCATCAGCCACCGAGTTTCCCTTCCCAAGCGTATAGGCAATCTCAAAGTCAAAGGACTATAGGTACTCGTCCAACCTCCACTGTCTTAAATTCATATCACACTGTGTGAAGATGTAATTGAGACTCTTGTGGTTATTGAAAACCACAAAATTCTCTCCCAGAAGATAATGTCTCCAACATCGTAAGGCATGGAAAAAAATTTCCAACTCCAGATCATGCGTCGGGTAATTCATCTCTTGTGGCCTCAGCTGTCGAGACCTGTACACAATGACTCCATCTTCCTACATAAGCACAGCTCCCAGCCTGATACCTGATGCATCACAGTAAACAATATAGCTCTTGCTTGGATCTGGAAAGACTAGTATTGGTGCTGAAGTCCACCTCCCTTTCAGCTCCTGAAATGCTGACTTACAATAATATGACCAAAAGAACTTCGCACCCTTCTTAGTTAGACCTGTCTGTGGTGCTTCTAAGTGTGAAAAGTCCTATTTGAAATGTCTCTATTATCCAGCCAGCCATAGAAAACTCTGCACCTCAAAGATTTTCATCGAATGCTCCTAGGAAACTACAGCTCTCAATTTCTCTAGGTCTACTGATACTCCCGCCTCTTAGATAATATGACCCAGGAAGTGAATCTGATCCATCCAAAAGTGGCATTTTGAGAGCTTATCATATAACTTTCTCTCCCTCGGTGTACTCAAAATGATATCAAGATGGGTAGCATGGTCTTGTCGAGTGTGAGAGTAAACCAAGATATCATCAACGAAAACAACCATGATGAAATCCATGTATGTATGGAACACTCGTTTCATCAGTGCCATGAAAATGGCAGGCGCATTCGTGAGACTGAACGACTTAACCATATACTTGTATAGACCAAACCTTCTCCAGAAGGCTGTAAGAGGTATATTTAATGGTCTAACGTGCAACTGATTATAACCGGACCTCAAGTCAATCTTTGAGAACACTCAGGATCCTCGAAGATGATCAATGAAATCATCAATACTCAGCAAGGGATACCGGTTCTTGACTGTCAACTGGTTCAACTTCCGATAGTCCACACAAAGTCTGAGGGTGTCGTATGCCTTCTTCATAAACAGGACAGATGAACCCTCAGGACAAGTACTGGGTAAGATGAAACTCTGTTCCTGTAACTCCTCCAACTGCTTCTTGAGCTCCTGTAACTCTGGTGTAGCCATCCTGTAAGGAGGGATGGACACCGGTGCCGCTCCTGGAACAAGATCAATTGAGAAGTCTACCTCGTTCTTTGGAATAAAACCTGAAAATTCCCCTGTAAATACATCTCTGAAACGATCCAACACTCGAGGAAAGTCTATATGTGAAGTCCCCTGGTCATCCAGATATAGACTAGCAATCTGGGCTATGACTCCTCCAAACCCAAGATTCTCTGGACCCTCTTTTCTTTTCAGGACTTCCCACTCACCCCTATGAAAAAAGGATCCACCCTCTGGTGATACGAAACTCACCCTCTGGCGATAACAATCGACGACTGCCTGGAATGGAACTAACCAGTTCATCCTAAGAATGACATCATAGTCTGTCATCTCTAGGTCATAGAGGTCCCATAGAAAGTGACATCCACCAACCTCTAGTGGTAACTCCTTGCACTAATGTACACTAGCCGTTCTAGTCCCCAATAGTGCGTCTAGTGTCAAAATATCGGCAGAGGAAAAGATGCAGAGGCCAAGGCTCTCCAGACAATAGGAAAACGGTCATTTCGAGGTGGTTTTTTCGAAGCGGTTTAAAAAGCACCGCAAAATGAATAAATGAATTTATTTTTTTTTTTAAATCTTTTGGAGGATTAGTGGTGGTTTTTTAAAAAATCGCCGCGAAACCACCGCGAAATGAAAGGAAAAAAACAAAAAAAAACATGAGAAACCCAGAAATCACTAAAACGATCATAACTTTTGATCCGGGCGTCCGTTGGAGTGCCACGACCAGTCAAATCGAAGCCCATGAAGAGATCTAGAGGCATGTATAATAAAAACCATGAGACGGTATAAGGTGAAGATGATATGAGAGTTATAAAAAAGTTGAAAAAAGTTCTCCAACTTTAAATGGCCATAACTTTCGCTCCGGGTGTCTGTTTGGGTTCTACGGAATATCAAATCGAAGCCATCAAAGAGAGATATGCACTGGATCGATAGAAGAAAGCTTTTGTTGTCGTTTTTCGAGCCCAAAAACTCCTACCAAAGGCCGCCAAAACCCCATTTTCGTCACCGGTGTCCCATCAAACTTGTCTTCAAACGGACCTAACTTTTGATCCGCGTGTCAGTTCGGACTCCTCCACTAGCCAGATCGTAGTTCGTTCCATGAGATTCCGTTTGACTGGACGTGGGGCCCACATGGACTCCTAGATCATAAGTTATGATCTTTTTAGTGGGTATAGGGTTTGTTATGTTTTTCTATGCCTCGTTTCTAGCACCCAATCCCCATCAGTTTTTTTAAATGGTCGTAACTTCTGATCCGCTGGTCCATTAGGTCTCTTTCACCTATCAGCTCGAAGATTGTTTCAAGATCTTTGATTTGACTAGTCTCAGATCTGGAATGAACTCTCGGATCATATGTTATCTCTGTTAATATGAGTCCAATGTTTTTGTCACTTTATGACCATTTTGACGAGTTCTAACGGTTGCTCCATTTATTACTGTTTATTTGGGTTTCCTTGACTTGTTATCTTTATCAATGGGTTTTTTGTGGGTTAATATGATGATTATGTTGCATTCATAAGGGGTTTTCCACAGTTTTCATGAGTTTTCATGCGTTCTCATGCTTTCTAATGCTTCCTTCTTCATGCTTCTCCAAATGTTTTCATGCGTTTTCAAAATTTTTCATCCCTTATCACGCATTTTTGTACTTTTTCATGTGTTTCATTTTTTATTTATTAATTATAATTTAAAATATACTTTAATTTATTTATTATTTATTATTTATTATTTAAAATGTACTTTAAATAATTTATTATCTATTATTTGTTACTGGTTTTTTCTTATTTAATATTAATATTTATTTATTATTTATTATTTATTTATTATTTATTATTTATTATTTATTATTTATTATTTATTATTTATTATATATTATTTTATTATATATTATATAATATATATTATATATTTTTTATTTTTTATTATATATTATATATTATATATTATATATTATATATTATATATTATTTATTATTATTAATCATAATATTTGTTACTGGTTATTTGTTATTTATTATATATTATTTATTATATATTATTTATTATTTATTATTTATTATATATTATTTATTAAGAATAATAATAATATTTTATTTATTATATATTATATATTATATATTATATACTATATAATATATATTATATATTATATATTATATACTATATATTATATATTATATATTATATATTATTATTTGTTTACTATTATTTATTATTTATTGTTTATTGTTTATTGATTATTATTTATTATTTATTATTTATTATTTATTATTTATTATTTATTATTTATTATTTATTACTTATTATTTTTTATTTATTATTTAATAATAATAATAATATTTTATTTATTATATATTATATATTATATATTATATATTATATATTATATATTATATATAATATATAATATATACTATATTATATATTATATATTATATATTACACATTATATATTATATATTATATATTATATATTATATATTATATATTATATATTGTGTATTATTATTTATTTATTATTTATTTAGTCTTGTTTATTTTTTATTCTTTATTATTAATATTTATTATTTATTTAATATTATTATTTTTTATTGTTATTTATTATATATTTATTATTATATATTATTAATTGTTGTTTATTATATATTATTTAGTATTTATTATATATTATATATTATATATTATATATTATATATTATATATTATATATTATATATTATATATTATATATTAATTATTAATTATTAATTATTATTAATTATTTAATAATTTTTTATATAGTATTTATTATTTATTTGTTATTTATTGTTTTTTGTTTTCTATTTATTATTTGTTATTTATAATTATTTATTGTTTATTATTTATTATTTATTATTTATTATTTATTTATTTATTGTTATTTATTATTTATTATTTATTATTATTTATTATTTATTTGTTTATTATTATTTATTTTTTGTTATTTATTGTTTATTATTTATTATTTATTATTATTTATTGTTTAATATTTATTATTATTTATTTTTTATTTAATATTTATCATTTGTTTATCATTATTTATTTTTTGTTATTTATTGTTTATTATTTATTATTTATTGTTATTTATTATTTATTATTTATTATTTATTATTTATTATTTATTATTTATTATTTAATATTTAATATTTATTCTTTATTATTTGTTTATTATTACTATTTATTATTTATTATTATTTATTATTATTTATTATTGTTTATTGTTTATTGTTTGTGGTTTATTGTTTTTTATTTTTGGTTTATTATTTATTATTTATTGTATTATTATTTTATTGTATTATTATTTTAATTTAATAATTTTATTATATTATTATATTATTTTCATAATTTTATAATATATGTAAATATTATTATAATTTAATTCTTATTTGTTATTTGTTATTGATTACAATAAACAGTAAATAATAAATAAATAAATAAATAACTCAATAAATAACTAATTAATCAATAATTATAAATTATTGATTATTGATTATTAATTTTTGATTATTGATTATTGTTTAATTATTATTGTGTTTATATCTATTAGTTATGTATTATTTGTTTTTTCAATTAGTATATATAAGTATGTTAAATTCTGTTTATTAACCACATGGCGAGCTTGTTGGAGTGGCAAAGTCTTTCAAAAATATGCAAGAGGTTAGGGGTTCAAATCTCACCAAACACAGTATTTCTTTATATTGCATGTGCATGTGCATGTGCATGTGCATGTGCATGGGTATGTGCATGGGCATGGGAATGGTCATGTGCATGTGCATTCGCATGCATGAATAAAGTGAATAATAAGAAAATAATAAATAATAAATAATAAACCACCGCGAAACGGAAAAATAAACTACCGCTAAATGGTCATTTTTCGGTAGTGCCACAAGAGTAACAGATATAATGCTATGGGAAGCCCCTGTATCGAAAATAGAAAAAGATAAAACTGAGGCTACTAAGATCGTACCTCAAACTGTAGAGGGTCCGAGATCCTGATCCTGCTGGGTCTGCTCCACTGCAATGGTCTGGCCTAAGCCGCAACCCTGTGACCCTACCTGACCACTTTGAGTTGATCCACCCTACTATCACTGAAGAACCGACGACTGACTACCACGACCACAACCACCACCTCGGCCCGAACTGTCGGAAGAACTCGAATTTCTAGACTGGTGAGAAACTGGTGGCACTGCTTCTGAACTCAAACTCATAGAAAAACCCATGCCACCGGCTGCTGGTGAGAAGAACTAACAAAATCACTGAAGGTGACCCTTCTTGCCGTAAGATCTTCACTCTACTGGGTCTCTTGGGAAACGTGGCCTCATATGCTCAATCTTATCGCATTGGTAGCACACCACCAGGCTACCATAAGATGCATCCTGCCTACTCTGATCTCCTCGTGAAGACTCCCTACGACGCTTCCTGCTACCAGTAGGAGGAATACTAACTCTGGATGTCAAACCGCCTTGGCTCACAGCTCCAGATTCTCTCATATTGTGCTCTATGATCGGTGCCTGGTTGATAATAGAAGACATTGAAGTCGAACTGAAGATGTTCACCTATGATCATATGTCATGCCTTAGACCATCCTCAAACTTCCATGCAAGGAACAACTCATCACCTCCTAGAACAGGCATGAAATGCTATAGCTTTGTGAAGCGAGAGGAATACTCCATAACAGAAAGAGTACCCTACACCAGAATCATGAACACTCGGGCTCGATCATCCCTCAAGGTCTCCATATAGAAGTAATCATAGAAGATATGCTGAAACTCATCCCAAGTCATGTTATGCTGGCGTCCCGCCTGTGAGATCACATCCCACCACCTCTTGGAATAATAAGCATGTAGGTAGAGAGCTTCACCCTCTTCTCTGGAGGTATCTCTCGATGCTCGAAAATCGTCAGTGTGGCTTATAGACATGACTCTACAGCCTAGGGTCCTCCATCCCCTAAGAAAGTAAGAGGATGCTGTTGCTGAAAGACCCGGGTCCATTCTGCCGTAGATGAAGCAGGAGATGGCGCTCCCTGAAAGGTCTGCATCATCCTCAGAAATCCCTCCCTGAACTGTGCATCAACACTTGTGTCAGGTATAACGGGTGGTTCCAAGACTGGTACAACTGGAGGATATGCTAGAAGTACCTGATCATCCATGTCTGGTGTCTGATCACCGCCTGGAAACTGGCCCACAACCGGAGGACGTCTCAGCAGCATGACTCTGCATGGTCAAGCGCACACCTTAAGACAAGATTATCAAGGATGGAAAACTAGAAGTATGACAACCCTGATTTTTTTATTACAACTTAAACACGAATCATTACATAAAAATTAACATGACACAAAAAAGAATATTTATAGGTTTAGTGTCTTTGGGGCTTAGGATCATTACATAAAAACATAAAACATGAAATAAAATATCTTTATTGAAAACTTCCTTTACATGACCACTACATTCCCTCGTACTCAACACTGCATGGGATAACCTGAGGACATGCATAAGAAAAGGGTGAGTTATAAAGCCCAGTACGGGAGTACATATGGAATAACATGATTAGTACAATACATGTTAGACAATAGTAATATCAATAGAGCATAAAAGAAACATGAACATAAAGGCATGATAAAGCATGATAATCCTAACATGGAAATGTTGCAACAACACTTAACATGGAATTAGAATGAGCGAAGGCTCGTTGCACCTAAAGCATGAGTAAACCCTCATTGCACTTGAAGCACGAGTAAACCCTCATTGCACTTGAATTAGAATGAGTCAAAACTCATTGCACATGACGTATCATGACACTATACTTTACCCAATGCATTGGAGAACTATAAGGGCACACCTTTCTTAAACATTTCATTTCATGCATAAGTGTGCCACATGGATCATAAAACATGGATTCATAAAACATAACAATTTATTACATGATAAAGGAATATTGAATTCATACATGAAACTTTGTAATCAATATGTAAAGGTGCATAATGGTGGATACCCTTGATGGAGAAATGAGCATGGTATCCACTACACAATGGCATTGGCTTAGAAAATTGGTGCGATTTCGGCAGCATAACAGCGTGACATAAGAATTCATAAAAATGGTCGATGAGAGAGAAAGGGGTTCCTCATAATATTTACATGTAATGGACAGTCAAGAGGTTATATAGATACATGTACCAACAATTGTAATGGAATTTAGATTCATGATATAAATTTATTCCTTGAATGTAAAAGAAGAGAGAGAAGTTCCTTTCGGAATTTCGGCATAGTAACGGGTGTACATGGGAGGAATTTAATGAGAGAGAAAGGGGTCTCCCATAATTCAAACAATAAGAGGGCAGTATGGGGGAGGTGAGAAACCATACCCCAACATTCATAATTGAAATTAAAAGGTCAATACAACTTAAAGATAATTGACAAAAATGAGAAAGGAAGAAAAAAACCCTTACATGGAAGTGTGCTTCCAAAGGCTAGAGAGAGTCTTGTGAGAGAATTATTGGGAGCTTGGGGCACCATGGGAGGATTCTAGAGAGAGTAGGGAAGAGGTTGGAAGAAGTCCAAGGTACTTTAGTGAGGAGTAAGTAGGAGCTTGGGTGGGTTTATATAGGAAAGGTAAGGGAATTCTTTATTATTTAGGTTTGGGTCCCCTTACATTAAATTAATCCAAACCACAAACAATACCATGGTTTTTGCCCATGTTTTTTGGCAAAGGGAATAGGAAAAAAATATGTTATAAGGCCCATGTCCGAACATCTTAAAATAATAAGCTTGCTTATGTGGAGGTGAGTCACACTCCCAGGGAAATTAATTTAAAAATGAAAAGTGTTGAATATGTCTTGAGGGGTCCATTAATGCTTTGAAAAGTAAGTAAAACAAACCCAAAATCACATTATTTTAATTATAAAACATATATTGGCCGAACATAAGGATTATGGTATTTTATTACATCACCATTGGGTCATTATGATGTCATAAAACACATTATATATTTAAAGGGTATTTAATTTTTACCCAAAAATTTGACTATCTCAGAAAATTATGAAAAATTCACCATTGGATAATTTGGACATCCTGATTCCAGAAATGACATTTATTTTATCTAAAAAAAATTTCTATAAATTTTAATTTTCACTTTTAAAATAAAAACCAACATTTCTAAAAAAAAACCAACATTTCTAAAAAATTCATGGGTTTTGACTGAAATGGATTTCAAACCTTAATATAAAATTTTAATTGCATTCCTAAAATTATAATATCATTTATATTTAATAAAAATTAATTTAAAAATAATATTATTATTTTATTAAAATATTATTTAATTCAGAAATCCATTACTTTAATAAAATATATTTCTTAATTAAATAATAACTAAAAACACCATTTGTACTTTAAAAACTATTTATAATGTATAAAAAATGACTAGAAATCATATTCATTATTATATACAAAAATAATGTACATGAATGTAGTACTACTTATTTGTTACATAACCCCTTAAAAGAGCCGCATAAGACCTATGGGTAAGGTGTGTGATGGTGACAAACTCTTGGGGTGGCTCGGATAACATCGCTCGAGTGGTAAACTCTATCAACTTCCACTTTTCTCGTTGACGGCCCCGTTCGATCTTGACATGGTGAAGCTCAGCTTGGGCTTGGTCAAGGGAGAAGCCCAAGGATGCCACCTCTTTTCGGAGCTCCGACAAATGGACTTCTTAAGGGGGAATTCTACTGGATGAGGCCATCACTTCTTTTGTTTGAGTAAATTGGATTTGTTAAGGTCCTATATTTATACTAATCATGTGATCACTGTTCAATGGCTATATTAACAATGTTCAAAAATTTTAACATAAAACCAAAGAAGTTGACATCTTATAAAAAAAAAAATCATAAAGAGACATTTAACTGGATCAAGAGGGATTTTCCATTAATGAAACTTTGGGTCGTTACAATATTCCCCCCTTAAGAAATTTCGCCATTGAAATTTTCCTTTTCCCACATTAAAACAAATGTGGGTAACTCAGCTTCATCATATCCTACGATTCCCAAGTCTTTTCTTCAAACATTTGGTTTCTCCACAATACCTTGACGAGGGGCATTGTCTTATTTTGTAGAACTTTTTATCTACGATCTAATATCTTCACTGGTTTCTCCTCATAAGAAAGATCGTCTTCCAATTGTACCACCTCAGAAGAGAGTACATTTGAAGGGTCCGGTATGTACTTCCTTAAGAGAGATACATGAAAGACATCATGTTCTTTGGCCATAGTAGGTGGAAATGCTAGTCGATAGGCCACATCCCCAACACGATCAAGAACCTCGAAGGGGCCGATGTACCTTGGACTTAACTTGCCTTTCTTTCCAAACCTCGTGACCTTTTTCCACAGAGATATGTGTAGAAACACCATGTCTCGAACTTTAAACTCAAGGTCTCGTCGATGATTATCTGCATAACTCTTCTGTCGACTTTGGGCTGCCTTGATATGCTGCTGAATGGTTTTCACCTTCTCCACCATTTCCTCAACCATTTCTGGTCCAAGAAGCTTACGTTCACTGACCTCATCCCAACATGCCGGTGTTCTGCGCCTTTTCCCATACAGGGCTTCATATGGTGCCATTTGGATGCTCGAGTGGAAACTGTTATTATAAGAGAACTCAACCAGAGGAAGATATTGATCCCATCATCATTTAAAGTCCATTTTTCACGCTCTCAACATATCCTCAGGTGTTTGGATAGTCCACTCGGATTGGCCATCAGTTTGAGGATGATAAGCCGTACTGAAGTTCAGTTCAGTATTCAGATCATGTTGAAGAGTCTTCCAAAACATAGAGGTGAATCTTGGATCTCGGTCAGACACAATAGATAGTGGTACTCCATGCAACCTAACCACTTCCCTGATATATATCTGTGCCAGTTGATCCAATAAAAAATCCTCCCGAATAGAAATGAAGTGTGAAGTGTTTGTAAGACGATCCACAACAACCCAGATTGCATTATTGCCTTTGGATGTCCTCAGAAGTCCGGTGACAAAGTCCATGGTGATGTTCTCCCATTTCCATTCTGGTATGGGAAATGGTTTCATCATCCCCTTAGACTTCTCCCTCTTTTCCTTCACTTGCTAATACACCAGGCACTTTGATGTATATTCGTCGATCTACTTCTTCATATTATCGCACCAAAATTTTCTTGGAGATCTCGATACATCATTGTGCTCCCTGGGTGAATAGAGAAATTTGAACTATGTGCATCATCCAAAAGTTCCTTCTTCAGCTCCGGACTTGATGAAACACATAGTTTTTTCCCAAACCGCACAATTCCTTCTTCATTAACATTAAACTACGAGGATTTCCCCTTTTTGATAGCTCCACTTTTTCTTGAATTCTCACAACATCCTTTTGATCATTCTTTATCCTTTCCAAAAAAGATGGTTGAGCAATCATTTGTGAAAGGATTGATGATGTTCCCTTCTTTATGATTCCCACGTCCATCTTCATCAAGTCTAAGAAGATTGGATCCTTCTCAATTCTCATCATTGATTGAATCGCTGGATCCTTTCTACTTAGGGAATCTTCCACCTTATTCGCTTTCCCAGGGTGGTAATGTATTGAATAGTCATAATCCTTGATGAGATCTATCCATCTTCTCTGGAACATATTAAGCTCTTTCTGTGTGAATATATATTTAAGACTCCTGTGGTCAGTATATATCTCACATTTCTCTCCATAGAGATAATGACGCCATATTTTCAAGGCAAAGATCACAGCCGCCAACTCCAGATCATGTGTTGGATAGTTTTGCTCATGAATTTTCAACTGCCTTGAGGCATAGGATATCACATTATCATTCTGCATCAGCACACAACCTAAGCCCTTCTTTGAAGCATCACTGAATACCAAAAATAGTTCCCCACTTGTGGGTAAAGTGAGCACGGGTGCAGTGATAATCCTCTTTTTCAACTCCTTGAAGCTTTCTTCGCATTCATCACTCCAAGAAAATTTTACTCTATTTCAAGTTAGCTTGGTAAGAGGGTTGTAAAATCGTGAGAAATTTCTCACAAATCGTCGATAATATCCAGATAACCCTAAGAATCTATGGATATCTGTTACCGATGTTGGCCTTAGACATCCCTCAATTGCATCTGTTTCGGAGGGGTCCACAGATATTCCATTGCTTGTGATAATATGGCCCAAGAATGAGACCTCCTTCAACCAGAACTCACAATTTCTGTACTTTGCATAGATCTTCTCCTCGCGAAAAGTCTCTAGTACAGTTTTTAAATGCTCCTCATGATCCTCTTTGGTTTTGGAGTATATTAGAATATCATCTATAAAGACTACAACAAATTTGTCAAGGTAATCTCTAAAGACTCTATTAATCAGGTCCACGAATATTGCTGGAGCATTGGTGAGTCCGAAAGGCATTACTATGAATTCATAGTGCCCGTATGTTGTATGAAAAGCAGTCTTGGGGACATCTTCCTTCTTCACCCTTACTTGATAATATCCCAACCGTAAGTCCACCTTGGAGAAGTATTGTGCTCCACGCAGCTGATCAAACAAGCCATCGATTCTTGGGAGAGGATACTTGTTCTTTATCCTGATTTTGTTATGTTCACGATAATCGATACAAAGCCGCATTGACCAATCCTTCTTCTTGACGAAGAGGATTGGTGCACCCCACAGTGAAGCACTTGGGCGTATAAACCCTTTATCTAGATTCCCATGTAGTTGTTTCTTCAGCTCTTCAAGCTCTAAAATAGCCATTCTATATGGACCCTTGGATATTGGTAGCGCCCCAGGTATATGTTCAATTGATAACTCAACATCTATTCTTGGAGGAAGACCAGACAGTTCCTCGGGAAACACTTCAGCGAATTCCCTCACAATAGGAATTTCATAAAGGATGGTTTCTTCCTTGGACTCAATCATCTGAGCCAGATATTCATCCTCATAAGGCAGTAATATCCATTCTTGAGATGATGGAGCTAAAGGAGATTCATCTTCCTCCCGACACTTGTAAAGAATCGAGGGTCGATTCTCCATATGGAGTGTGATTTCCCTCTCCTGACAATTTATGTTGGCTCTATATAAGGAAAGACAATCCATGTCATAAATTGCATAAAATTACACCAGAGGGAGTATGATGAGGTTCGCCAGGAAATTCAATCCAAAGATTATAACAGGGGAGGACTTATACTCATGGGATGTAATGATTGCCCCATTTCTCGTACTCACCGACATCTTTACTTCAATGATTTTTGGTGGTGCGGGGATTGTTCTACTAAACTTTAGATATATAAAAGAATGCGTAGAACCTGAATCAAAAAGTACATTCGCTATTCTTGAATGAATAACTAGCGTACCTGTCACCACTTCATTGTCGGGGTTCACTTCGGTAGAAGTGATGGAAAAAGCTCTTCCTTTCTGTCTTGGAGGTTGTTGGTTGCCTCCGATAACCCTTGGATTAGGGAACTAATTTTCAAAATGACCCGGTTCTTTGCATTTGTAGCATTGAACAACGCGTTGAGATTTGAACTGAGCGTTCCTCTCATCTGTCGTAGCCGTGGGTCCTTCTTGACGATAGTTAACAGCTAGGTGCCCTTCTCTTCCACACATGAAGCATTTTCTCGTCCCCTTAAGGCAATTCCCAGGGTGCTTCTTTCTGCACTTTTTGAAAGTGGGGTGATGGATCTTCTTAGAACCATTGGATTTATCCATCGGAGCACCATCATTGAAGTCCACCTTACTCTTCTTGTCCCCATGATACCCCTGTGATTCCCTGATCTTCATTTCAACCTTGAGGGCACATCGGACAATTTCCTCATAGCTGTCGAAGTCACTGATCGCTAATGCTTTCCGCAAGCTAGGCTTCAACCCACCAAAGAAGTGGTCAGCCTTGCATTCGGGGGTAACGACAAAGCCGAAAGCGTATAGTGCAAGCCTTGTGAAGTTTTCCTCGTACGCTCCAACAGATTCTTCATATTTTTGCTTGAGGGAAAGGAAGACCCTTTCTATCTTAAGCCAGAGGGTGCGTGGAAAATATTTATTGAAAAACATCTTCTGAAAATCCTTCCATTCCAAAGCTTAGATCTCCTCCTCAGGCTTAGTATTTTTGATCAACTTCCACCATTGATCAGATTCACCCTCCATACGATAATAAACAAGGAGAACCTTCTCTGGTTCAGAACATTGGTGTATGGAGAAGATCATTTCAATGGAGTTGATCCATTGTTCAGCGATCGTGGGATCAGATGATCCTCTAAATGTAGGAGACCTTTGTCTCATGAAGCTCTCGATAGCGAATTGTTCTTTCTTAGGGGGGTTGAACATTCCTCTTGACCCGTGTTTTTATTCAAAACTTGAGTTAGCTGAGAGAGAATCATGACAAAGTTCGTGATTCCTGCTCCCATTGGATTTGGCATCTCATTAGTACAATCATCACACTAATCTTCACAATGGTTTTTAGCCCGAGTCCTCCTATTACCGTCCATTGGCGGGAATAAAAGGAAAGTTAGGTGTAACACATAAAGGTTAATCCAAAGACAAAATTTTATTACTCAAAAATAAACTTTTATTTCCTTAACTCATGAGTCTATAGGCTTCAATCTAAGATTTTCATGATCTACTTTCTAACATATATTCTTAGGGGAATTTTTCCCTTAATAAGGGTTCATACTAAGATTGTGAATTTATCAAAACATATCCCCCGGGAGTGTCGTAAACAAGAGTGCAGCAAGGCCCATTATCATGCACCAGTTCCCGTTCGAGTCTAGCTCAAAGCAGTGTTTTCGGGTTTTACCCCTAGGATACATCTGTGCCAGATCCGCCTCTACATGCTCGTATCCAGACAGGGATGTATTTGTTTGATAAACCACTTACATAGTATTTACAAAAACATAGGGATGTATTTATTATACTTAGTCTTGTATCTATGGCTTTACTATGGTTTCCTAATCCCAAAAATAACTAAACCTATCCTCTGATACCAACTATGACAACCCTGCTTTTTTTATTACAACTTAAACATGATTCATTACATAAAAATTCACTTGATACAACAAAGAAGATCGAGAGGTTTAGTGTATTTGGGGCATAGGATCATTACATAAAAACATAAAACATGAAATACAACATCTTTATTGAAAACATCCTTTACATGAGCACTACATTCCCTCGTACTTAACATTGCATGGGATAACCTGAGGACATGCATAAGAAAAGGTTGAGCTATAAAGCCCAGTAAGGGAGTACACATGGAATAACATGAGAAGTAAAATACATGTTAGGCAATAGGAATATCAATAGAGAATAAAAGAAACATGAACATAATGTCATGATAAATCATGATAATCATAACATGGAAATGTGGCAACAACACTTAACATGGATTAACATGAGCCAAGGCTCATTGCACATAAAGCATGAGTAAACCCTCATTGCACATGAATCATGAGTAAACCCTCATTTAACTTGAATTATCATGAGTCAACACTCATTTAACATGATGTATCATGATACTATACTTTACCCAATGCATTGGAGCGCTATACGGGCACACCCTTCTTAAACATTTCATTTCATGCATAAGTGTGCCACATGGATCATAAAACATGGATTCATAAAACATAATCATTTATTACACGATAAAGGAATGAGGAATTAATACATGAATCTTTGTAATAAATAAGTAAAGGTGCATAAAGGTGGATACCCTTGATGGAGAAATGGGCATGGTATCCACTACACAATGGCATTGGCTTAGAAAATCAGTGCGATTTCAGCAGCGTAACGGCGTGACATAAGAATTCATAAAAATGGTTGATGAGAGAGAAAGGGGTTCCTCATAATATTTAAATTTAATTGACAGTAATGAGGTCATATAGATACATGTCCCTACAATTGTAATGTAATATAGATTCATGATATAAAATTATTGCTTGAATGTAAAAGAAGAGAGAGAAGTTCCTTTATGAATTTCGGCATAGTAACAGGTGTACATGGGAGGCATTTAATGAGAGAGAAAGGGGTCTCCCATAATTAAAAAAACAACAGGGCAGTATGGGGGAGGTGAAAAACCATACCACAACATTCATAATTTAAATTAAAAGGGCAATACAACTTAAAGATAATTGACAAAAATGAGAAATGAAGAAAAAAACCCTTACATGGAAGTGTGCTTCCAAAGGATAGAGAGAGACTTGTGAGAGGCTTCTTGGGAGCTTAGGGCACCTTGGGAGGATTCTAGAGAGAGTAGGTCAAATGTTGGACGAACTCCAAGTGATTTTAGTGAAGAGGAAGTGGGATCTTGGGTGGGTTTATATACGAAAGGTGAGGGAATTCTTTATTATTTATGTTTGGGTCCCCTTACATTAAATTAATTCAAAACACAAACCATCCCATGGTTTTTGCCCATGATTTTTAGAAAAGGGAATAGGAAAACAATATTTTATAAGGCCCAAGTACTAAATTCTTGAAATAGTAAGGGTTCTTATGTGGAGGTGAGTCAAACTCCCATGGAAATTAATTTAAAAAGGCAAAGTGTTGAATATGTCTTGAGGGGTCCATTAATGCTTTTAAAAGTAAGTCAAACAAACCCAAAATCACATTATTTTAATGATAAAACATATATTGGCTGAACATAAGGATTATGGTATTTTATTACATCACCATTGGGTCATTATGATGTCATAAAACACATTATATAATTAAACGGTATTTAATTTTTACCCAAAAATTTGACTGTCTCAGAAAATTATGAAAAATTAACCGTTGGATAATTTCGACATCCTGATTCCAGAAATGAAATTTATTTTATCTAAAAATATTTCTAATTATGTTAATTTTAACTTTTAAATAAAAACAAGCATTTATTGAAAATTCACGGGTTTTGACAGAAATGGCTTTCAAACCTTAATATAAAATTTTAATTGCATTCATAAAATTATAAGATCATTTATATTTAATATAAATTAATTTAATAATAATAATATTATTTTATTAAAATATTATTCAATTCAAAAATCCATTAATTTAATAAAATAAATTTCTTAATTAAATAATAACTAAAACACCATTTGTACTTTAAAAACTATTTACATTGTATCAAAAATGACTAGAAATTATATTAATTATTATATAAAAAAATAATGTACATGAACATAGTACTACTTATTTGTTACATAACCCCTTAAGACAGCTTCATATGACCTTAGGGTAAGGTGTGTGATGGTGACAGACTCTTGGGGTGGCTCGAATAACATCGCTCGAGTGGTAAACTCTATCAACTTCCACTTTTCCCGTAGACGGTCCCGTTCGAGCTTGAAATGGTGAAGCTCCGCTTGGGCTTGGTCAAGGGAGATTACCAAGGATTACACCTCTTTTCCGAGCTCCGACAAATGGGATTCGTATGGGGCAATTCTACTGGATGAGGCCATCACTTCTTTTGTCTGAGTAAATTGGATTTGTTAAGGTCCTATATTTATAATAATCATGTGATCACTGTTCAACGACTATATTTACAGCGTTAAAAATTCTTAATATAAAACCAAAGAAGTTGACATCTTATAAAAAAAATTCATAAAGAGACATTTAACTAGATCAAGATGTATTTTCCATTAATGAAACATTGGGTCGTTACAAGAAGCATAAGAGGGGAATAGGATAATGAAAGAATTCATGTTTTACAAAACATGACTACAAGGCGTGTACAATTCCTAAACGGCGTGTTCTGTTAAGACACTTACATGGGTGTCTAATCAAATATAAACTGGTCGTGTAACACCCCAAACACATGGCGTGTTCTCCTAACACACGGTGTGTACTTGAATCCTCTTCAATGCCCGAGTCCTTCTACACGGTTAAGCCACACATCTCTCCTAAGACAATACTACACGTCATGTTCAAAATGGACATGGCATGTAATATAAAAGATTAACCGGCCCATGTTGTTAGTGACATGGCCTGACACACAGATCACATTACACAACATGTTCCAGACGGACACGGCTTATACGTGAAAGGATAACACTAACCCATGTTGTTAGTGACACGGCCGGGTACCTGGGTCGGACTACACAGTGTGTTCAATATGGTCACATCGTGTATTACTTAAGGTTTATATGTCCATGTTGTTAGTTACACAGGTGGACATAGGAACAGAAACACGATGTGTTCAATTGGTACATGACATTTTCACACCAGACATTCCCAATCCCATCTCTCTACCCACATGGCCTATGACACAGTTAGAGACCACACGACGTGTACATAAAGTACACGACGTGTACTTAAGAAAAACAGTTTCTTCCCGAAAATAAGAACAAATGGCGTGTATTCAAAACTACAAAGCATGTATTCTAGGTTTTTCCAGATAGTAAGCCTCAGAAACTACTTCGAGACCTAGAAAAACACTGAAACAAACATTGGAAGTTCCAAATTCCGATCTGTGGGGGCCCATAATCCCCGCAAATCAAATATTGGAATCTTATACATGTTATATCAAGGAAAACTAAACAATGATCCACCAATTTCTTGTCCATGAGGTCCCATAACACCTCAAGGACCAATGTTTGGCATTCATTCAAGAAAAACCTTACACAAAAAATACCTTATCAAATAGTAGGTATTCTTATCAAGGCATCTATCACAACAACATGCATATTCTACACAACATCTATCACAACAACATGCAATTGCTAATGCATCCTAGATGGCATGGCAAGAATTTAAGACATGTGATTTATAACAAGTGCCTATTTGAAGCATGAGATGGAATACCCTCAACTCATCGGGTTGCGATAGAAATAGAACCTCAATAACATCAATGATAACAACACAATACATGTGAGTCACTTGACTGTGAAAATCAAATCAACTGTAAAATCGCAAACCAGAAAAAAATTGCAATAATGAGGTAGATTGGATTTTCCCCGTACACATGTTAGCTACTCCCGTGCACAACTTATTACCAAGTACATATTCCTTCCTATCTCTGGATAAAGGTTCCAAATAGTATTTCAATAGAAAATATTCCACTCTGATACCACTTTGTAACATCCCGGTTCTGGAATCCACCTAGAGGCTCCCCGTACCCAGTTGGTCACCTGGCCTCTAGCGCATCTCCCGGAACGCTAGAGGCTGTCGACTAGCAGCGAGGGCCCTGGGTGTGATAGTGGTGAAAATATGCCCTCATTGGAAGAGTAAAAATCAAGTAGTAAATAAACACACAATAGAAGAAGTGGTAAATATCAAACAACAGTAACAATGGAAGACTGGAATAATAAACAACTGGAGCACATACACATATAAAATGATGCATGATACATATGTCTAGAAAAACAGCCAAACAAGTCATAATGATGGATATAAAAATAGAGCTAAACCAAAATACAAAAGAAATGATAAACAGCTCCTCAGCATCACAAGCCTAAGCTTGGTCCCGTTCACTCCAACTCCACAGAAAGTCAAGTACCTAAAGTATAAGGGAACTTTCCATTATCTATATATGCAAAAATATAATCTTTTTGGGACCAAAAGCTTGGCCACAATAGGGTGTGAGACTAAATACTAGTATGCAACTACCCAAAGATCGGTGCCTAATAGTCGTTAAATATATGGAAGGTAAAAGTACCGAAATAGTAAACAGGAAAGTACTCAGCCGTAAACAATCCACAATTTCAATATCAATAAGCAACAAAAAAAATAGCTAAACACAAATAGGTAACCCTCTGTGATGTACTCACAGCCATCCCCTCTTGTCCTACCTAAGAAGTACAAGCATCCCTATGGGTAGTGCACCTGACCTAACCCATCTAGTTTAGTCATTTGAATTCATAAAGACTCTCTGAGGAAGTACTCAAATTCAATTACCTTTATAGTCTAAGATAGTCAGGAACTATCTGAGGAAGCTCAAATGGTCAATTATCCTTATAGCCCTAAGGTCATGGAATTTCTGAGGATGCTCACTCGGTCAATTCCCCTTATAGTCTAGAGTAATCAAGTAAAATACAAGTAAAAAAATAGACTCTCTAAGGAAGCTCGCTCAGCCACTTCCCCCTTATAGTCTAAAGTGCTCAAAGACTCTTTGAGGAAGCTCACTCGGTTAATTCCCCTTATAGCCTACTACACCAGGTTCCCATGACCCTGGTAGGTCAACGAGCATAGAAATATAATATTTCTAAATTAAACCTACAGAACTACTTGGCTAATATGTCTACAACATATTGTGCATGTCAGAGTACAAATATTTCACCCTACAACTCTAGGCATGGAAAACATGCAAGGCGGCCAAACATGCTAAACAGGATTAAAAAGTCATAAATAGAGCATGCACGGGAAAAAACACAAATCCTAGAAAATCAACCCTATTAAAATCCATTTAACCTCTAAATAAGCATACAAGCATGACAGAAAATCAATGAGGATAAAACAGTAAACACGCAATACCCATTTCAAGGGTATTGGTGGAATTTTCACATAATACTCGAAGACATTGAATAGAAAGGCACAAACCACCTACCTCAGAGTTGTTGGAATGATATAAGTGAACCTTGAATCCTGAATCACCCTTGAATGCTGAATATCTACAAGAACTTCTAAAATTTCCAACCCATGATATCTCACGAGAGAAGAGAAATCTGAAGATGGTGCTCTAGGAGAAGAGAGAAATCACCGATGTGATTCCAACACAACTGAAGGTGTTCGATTCGGAGGAAAGACACTTTCTCAGGGGTTCGTCGAAGATCTGTGGCCGTACAGAGATCTCGGTCGAATGAGACCTAAAAGAAGAGTGTTCTGGAGATTAGACGCCACCCCGATGTGTTTAATGAAAAAAAGAAGAAAGTACATGGCGTGTACTCACCATTTTCATACTTTTCTTTAAGAAGCCACTAAGTCACTCCCACACAGCCGTGTGTGTGGACACTACACGGACTACACATGGCCTCCTGTGTTAAGGCAGTACACAGTGTGTACTCATAAAGTACACGACGTGTACTTAGAAAATTTCCAAAATTTCCTCTTTTTCTCAAAAATGACCAGAAAAGGAAAAACATACCTGAAAAGAAGGTCTGTGTTCTTACATATACTAAGATAGAAAACTATATATAAAATCATTATATAAACCATTATCATGGGGAAAGAATAAGAGACTAAAATAACCATAAACCAAATATTTCTATCATGAATATAATCATTCCCACATGTGATAATACTTTTGATTCCTATAATGTAATTAAATTCTAATATTTGATAATATTCTCAAATAAAAAAAATTATATGCATGTGATTATTTATTTCCCTTTATTATAATAATCATATAGATTATAAAAACATTATTATCTACTCTATTAAATAATCATTAATCACAAATGTTGAAATTATTATCAACAATATTTATCCAAAGAGGAAATTTATAGACCCTAAGATAACATTATTTATCCTCAACTTACTTCATTATTCATAATTAATTTATAGAAATTAGACAACAATAGGTTCACTATAATTCCTGCTCATCATTTTATAAGAATTTGAAATAAAAAATTATAGCCTTCTAATAAATTCCTAAAAATTGAAAGCTATATGTCAGGAGTAGAAAGGTAACACATAGAATTCCATTAAAATTTAGATTTCCAATGAAATAAATAATATAGATAAAAAAACCATTATTGGAAATTGAGACTACTTTTTATTATGTAAAAACATTAGATTATTAATGGTTATCAGTAAGAATTCTTATCATTTTGCTAAATTTAGAAATAAAAGTTAAAAAATATCCTTTTTAACACATGATTAAGATAAATTACAAATGGAAATAAATTCATGGGAGATCAAATCACATGGAAACTAGAATAAAACTATCCATGGTTTATAAAATAATAATTTTAGTATGAAAAAATGAAATCTAATAAAGGAAACATGCTTTAAAAGGGTTTTCAAAATTTAGTAGTTATTCATGAAAAAATTCACTAATTATGAATCGATAATAATTACAAAAATTAGAAAAATAAGACAACATGTTATATATTTTAATAAAGTAATCAAAATTAAATTCACGAAGAATCATGATATAATAGGAATGAAAAAAAAACACATTCGGTTTTCGAAAATATTTCAAAAACAACAACTCATGGTAGTTTATCAAAATTGTACTATTTTATTTTAATTTTGTAATACTAATTCAGAAAACAATAAATGTTCATTAATAACCACAGTATGGGAAAAATTAGAGAAACACATATAAAATTTAGGTATTTTTAATTATATTCATTAACTTCATAGAAACCACTTTATTCAACCATGATAGAAATCAGTCTTGATTCATGAACCACTCCTAGGTTTTTACCCTAAAATCACCACCAACTCATGTGGTCATTTTGTTTTATTAGTGTACATGGAAGGGATCATGGGGGCCCCTAAAATCCCATGTCCTATATAGCCTCCCTAGATTATTTCATGCACTAAGGTTGACTATAATCATTTCCCTACCAACCCATGAAATATTTGCAATTCTTACCTCCAAAATCCATCTTATCTCTTAACATAAAGCTATGATTCCACTTTTTCATGGACCCCTCCCTCTAAAGGTATCCCTCATGGGGCAACAAATGTGAAATGAAGATAATGATCCTTGAGTCCCACCTTCTGTAGGCTTATATTGGCAACTAGAACAATGTGTATAAAGAAGTTCATACATATGGAAGACATTACCCTCGATAGAAAGAAAAGTAGGATCATGAGATTGGATAACAACAATAAATACTTCAGAAAAAATGACAAAATCCATAATATGTCATCATGCTTTTAATATCACATGAATACAAAAATATTCTCCAAGTTAAACAACAATGGAAGTCCTATGGAAGTAACTGAACAAAAGATCCAACCAACCAAGAATGTAATATCCAACTCAATCCCTAAAGTCCTCCTCAAAACCACTAAAACCATTTATATATATGTAGGGTAAAAATTAAAGTAAAATCATTAGGATCCTAAGTAAGGACTCTCATGAAAATGTGAGAAAGGAATACTAATTACCTAGTGAACTGAAAAAAAATCAATAAGTACCAATAAAACCAACTAGTTACCAACCTCAATAAGCATCACTTGCTAAATAACACTTCTATGCATAGTAACATAATATTAACCATATTGAAAAAAGGGTACCCCACACCACTTTTAAACTAGATTTTGCATCTCAAACCACAAATTAGTACATCGTGGACCTAATATGTCATCTGTATAATCATTCATGGAGACATCTAGGATAACACATCACATCACACTTGATGAAAAAAAGTATATCTCATCACATTTTTCATGAGGGAACCATGTCCATCACATCACATCCCAAAAACAAAAATAACCAGAAGACACAATACCATTAACCAGATCGACATCAACCCCATTCATCCTCCTATTATACACATTACCCACCATGAATCAACTCATATCGTCGTCAAACACAACCATTTTTTCACTAAAATATTCAAACTATCACAACCAGTGTATAAGAACCTTTCATGGAAGAGAGAGTGGGGAAGATTTGGTATCCATCCATCCATACTCACAATCTAGATATTGGAAAAAATGCACCCAAAACATTTGGGTGTCATCACATGGTGATTAAAATAGGTGGGGTGTATTTAGAAATCACAAAAAAATAAAATATATAATAGTCACACACCTAATCCTAACCTTTGGGGTTTCAATAATAATACAATCCCATTCAAAACATCACTACAAAGTCCTTACAACCACCGCCACTTTTTATGTCACTTTTTAATTCATCACATCACACAAGAAGGCCATAGTCACAAACCATAATCTATATTTCATTTCATGTTAATCCATTTCTAGATTTACCAATTACCAAACATCTTCATTTATCTGTCCCTTTCATCTCATATTAAACAACAACCACATTAAACAAAATTTCAATTTTAATTTAAGTGTCTATTTTCCAATTCCAACGGAAATCATTTCATTTTAATTATTAACAATTCATTACATTACTACTAGGAAACTATCAAAACACAAAAATAATACACATAAACTCATCATCATCAAGCTACAGAGCACCACATTTTGACTATTTCACATCATAATCACTTCCCATCATAATTACCACATATCAACTAAATAAAAACATATAAGCTACACAAGATACATAGTAACTCTTATTTACCCACCCATTCCATTTTATAAAACTCATTATTTTATATTTAATTTCATTTAATTCAAATAATGTACATTAATTTCATATATTCAAATTAACAATATCAAATATGAACCATTTTCACATTTATTAATAATCTTTAAAAATTCAAAAGTAAACATCATTATCACATTTACCATGTATTATTTTTAGCCCCACTATTTCCATATCAATTTATCAATCTTTCATCACACATTTTTACCATAGTTTCACAAAAATTAGATCAAACTTAGTAAATAATTCCTTATTTACACATATCATTACATCATACAATTCCATAATCAAGGAGTAGTACAAAAATTACTTTTTTACACAGAACTAGTTCAATTATCATATTAGAGGGTATTACTTATTTTCATGTGAGGTGATTTTTAAAATTATATATCATTAAAAAAACTTATTCATTATCGTGGACGTAATTCATAATCAATAATATTTGACCGATAATCTAGGAGAAGAAAATCCTTAAATTAGAAAAGAACGTGTGATATCTCCCCTTACTCATTAATGACATTATATATAATTAATTATATTTATTAATAAAAGTCCTACCATACACACAAATGGAATAAAAATTATTCTAATATCTCACATATACAATAAATAAATAAATAAATCAGATCCCCTACTTGTTGATAATATCAGACTCATGCTGAATATAATGTAAAAGAGAGAGGAAGATGACATCTACCCAAAAAATTATAGGATAAGCCTTAGAACATTTTGATAAGACTTCAAAAAAGCTCAAATGTTAATGTTTTTTGTCACAAAGAATAGAGAGAAATAATGATGAACCCAAATGAGAGAATGAAACTCAATTATAGAATTCAGGGATATCAATCCTCTGATACTCCATCAGATTTTTTTTATTTTATTCCAAATTTAGTTATACTTAAAACAAAATATTAATTACAATCAATTTAAAATATTTGAAAACATTGAATATAATTTAAACAAGTCAAAATCAATGAAAGCCATGATTTTAGGATTTTAAATCAATGAATGTCCATTTTATTGGTTTAAGAAGAAGAAATTCTAAAAAACAGGGTAAAAACCGATACCCATATGAAACTCATACATGTTGTGTAAAAGTAACATATTTTTACACTTATGTATCCTAATACAATTACATTAGACAAAAATGGTTGTTACACTAGCAAAGGAAACTAGGTTGTACCCTTACAAAACTCCTCACTCTCCTGAATACCCTTACACAACCATAACAATTTCTGTGATACCTTTATAGAAAGAAAAAATTACTTTCATACAGGATTTGAGAAAACATTTTAACTCTTATTCTAAAAATAGAAACACTAACCTACCTTTACTAAAGAAAAAAAATTTAAATCTACAATTAAATATCGAAGGTTTACCTTTACACAACTAATAGAAACCAAATATTACCATTAAAAAACAAGAATATTACCCTAAATTAGGGAATTTTCTACCTTTACGCAGTGCATAGGGGATAAATGTTAACCATATATAACCAATATAAAAACAATCTTACCATTATGACAGCTATTAAAAACCACTATTACCCTTACAAAACTCAAATGTCATCTCTATGGGAAAATATTCAATTGAAAACACTAACTTATCAATTAAATTGAAATATAAATAACCAATATAAGGGTTTATTATCACTTCCAAAATCCCAAAAACTCTTCTAAAATATAGAATCACTTTTAAAACATCCAAATTAATTTTCCCAAAAAAGATTTTAAATATTGAAATTATTTCCATAATTTGAAAAACCATTTTCAAACTATATTATAAATTTGTTGGAACCGGAAAACATGTCCCCAAAATATTCTAAATGCATCCATACATGTTCCAACATTGTAGATCATTTTGAAATACTTGTTTTGATAGGTCATAGGGCTCGAATGGAGTTACAGATTAGGGGTTATGAACATTTAAAGTTGGGATGGAAAATTGGTTCACGGAGCCCATTCGCAAAGCTCCCTTCGCAATCAAGGAGTAGAGGAACTTGATCGGAGCCTCCGCGAGCACCACGAAGCTCATTGATGGTTGAGTACATGGTTACGAAGAACATGAGGGAACTTGACCGGAGCCTCCACGAGCGTTGCAAAGCTAGATGATGGTCGGCTCCGCAGTAACGATGAACTTGAGGGAACTCCATCTAGTTGTGGAGCATGATTTGCTTCGCGACACGTATTTTTTCTTCGTTGTACACTCCACTGACCTCCATCACCTATAAATACCCAGCTCACCCCCCTTTATATGGACGGTCACACTGCCCCTTGTCTAGATGTTCTCCCATTTCACGAAGCTCCCCAGCTCCGCAAAGTGATTCCCATCGCAAAGGTATCCTCACTTTATGAAGAAGGGAGCTCCTACAGGTTGATCGAGGCTCTGCAAGAGCCTTTTCTCTACGATCCACTTTTCTCCATGAGATTCTTTTCTCCATGAGAGCCCTTGCTCTGTGAGAGCCTTTGCTACGCAAGCCCATTTTCTCCATGAGAGCCTTTTCTCCGCGAGCCGCTTCACTTCGTGAGCCTCTTTGCTTCGCGAGTCCATGCTTTATGTGACCCTATGCTTCGTGAGTCCATTCTCCATGAGTAGATTTCTTTCACAAAGCTACTTCATGAGACCCCTTTCTCCATGAGCACCTTTCCTATGTGAAGATACTTCGTGAAGCCTTATCCTTCGCAAAACTCCTACCTTCACGCCCACCAGTCCATACTACGGTGGATGTGACCCCATAACCCCATTAGGGATTAGTGTCAGGCTGTATTCCCAGACCTCCGAGATGGTCCCTTCACTTATGTCACTGACTCCCATGAAAAATGGAGAGTCACACCGCGAACTTTTTGGTCCAGGACTTCGGGATTTTCCATTACACCCTTATACGCACCCGCCTTCAACTTATGAAGTACCATGATTCGAGATACTCCTCCAAACACCACGAAACACCATGAGTCGATATTATCTTCTTGGTTCATTTCCCATGTTGTGAGTTGATATTCTCATCATCAATTCCCTGATTACCTTGAGTTAAACCATTCCTCAAGTAACTCATCCAAACCCGATCACTTGGCTCCTATGCTAGGTTGAACTAGAAAGGGCCGCACTTTTGTCAGTCCCATAACCATCCATTTCTAGGCGCCTTATTCCCAATAGTCCTCTCTACATGACTATAAACAATAGTACACCCTATTTAACAAATATAGGATCCCTCTTGCTCTAACAATAGATGCCTTACGATTCAAGGATAAGTTTCCAATAGTCCTCTCTACATGAAAAAAAACATTAGTACACCCTATACAAAAAATATAGGATGCCTCTTTCACTAAAAAATAGATGCCTTATGTTCCAAGAATAAGATGCCAACAGTCCTATATACATTACTATAAACTATAGTTCACCCTATGATCCAAACATAGGATGCCTCTTTCTCCAAAAAAGAGATGACTTATGCTCCAAACATGAGATTCCAACAGTCCTTTCTATATGACTCTAAACTATAGTATGGCCTATGTGCCAAAAATAGGATGCCTCTTTCTCCAAACATGTGATTCCTTATGATTCAATCATAATATGCCAACAGTACTCTCTATATGACTATAAACTATAGCATTCCCTATCATTCAGTAATAGGATGCATCTTGTTCCAAATAATAGATTCCTTATGTGAAAAGATTAAGATACCTCATTCCATGATTACAGACTCATAATTTCAAGAGCATTGTAATCCATTAAAACATTCCATCACTACACTTTACACTTTGAGTTTCCTTCATTCAGATCATCTTATTCTTCCATGTTTGAAGGGACCCCCTAATGGCCTAGACCCATACCGCATCATCTCACCTACCATTCTGGGCCAACGCCCCAGAAGAATTTGGATGACACTTCGAGTCTGATCCCGTGTTTCAAACATGTTCAACAGTCAACCCTTATTTTTTGGTCCCTAATTTAGGCTAACATGATATGGATTTTGTGTTTCAAACACATTTAACATTTATTCTCCATCATTACACCACCCTCACCCTTTTTCGAATGTCAGGAATGTGATTCACACTTACCATCTCCCTTTGTTCAGACAAATTCAATTCCCTTGGCGTTATCCTTCTTGTGCACTACCACATAAGTGTAGACCTAAATTATATGCCTCAAACGACCAGTGAGTTGAGATTCCCTCATGGCCAGTAATGAGTAAGACATTACATGAAGATTCCTTGTGTATTCCCTATTCATAACCCTTTATGGATGCACCTTTGCACCGTGATCGTCAGGTCTTTGCTCCCACTTGTTCTTCACACTGAGCATGACTCACGTGGGTTTATAGTAGTAATAATTGACTATGTCATCCTAATCAGGCCTCAATGGAGTGTATACCCCACAAACATTCTGAACTACATGGACTTTGATCCTTTCCAAGGCATGGTACATAGAAAGCCTCCATGAGGTTCAAGCCCAACACCCATTTGTCCCGACCACTTCATGTCGGTTCACCAAATCTTTTTCCGAACTACGTGGGTTTTCATCATTTCCTCCTAGACAAGGTATGTAGGACTCCTCCTAGAGGTCCAACCCCAATCAACGGTAAGCCGTTGTGCTCCCCAACCAATTGTAAGGTGTTGTGTTCCTTGAACAGTGGTAAGTCGTTGTGTTCCCTAACCAGTGGTAAGCCATCAGAACCCCAACTAGCGGTAAGCCGTTGTGATCCCCAATCGATGGTAAGATGTTGTACCTTAATTAACAGTAAGCTATTGAAGTCCCATCCATTCAGGTCAACTCCTTAGCTATCCCATCACCTCACTGAACTACGTGGACTTTGATTCCCTACCACGGGGATACATGGGAAGTCTCATTGAGGCTCAAGCCTTACACTACCATCACCTTCACAATGATTCCATCTCAATCCCCCACCACATCATTTAACTCTCCATCATCCATCTTGATTCCTACCTGAGCCACCACATCCCGGTGAGATCATGTCATCCACCTCCACACTGCTCTTAACAGTACCCGACCAGCTAACCATGTGTAAGCCCCCCCACAATCCATAACCATCCAACCAAGAGTATCCCTCTTGTGATGGAAAACTAACCACATATAACCCCCAACATGTCTCTAGGTCATTGTCCTATATGAATACCCTGATTCACCACCCCTTCAAACTATGTGGGTTTTTATCCCTATCGTCTACACGTGGTATGTATGAAACCTCCATGAGGTTAAATCTTAGCCAATGGTAAACCTTGGTGTTCCCCCATTCTGGGGTGAACTCTCCCAAATCCACCCACAATTGTGTCCAGATCATCCTACATGGTTTAAAATCTTCCCTTTATGGGACACACCAACCTGGATCTGTTCTCATTGGGAATTCTGACATATCCATCCCGTGTTCTCCATTCTAAGGTGCAGTCTCCCTAATTTTTCCTCAGTGGTGTTCTGATCAGCTATCACATTGTGATATCTTTCCTCCATGGGACACACCACCTCAGATCTGTCCTCATTTGGCATTCTTATCCATCCATCTGGTAAATATTACCGTTGTTCCATCATAGGGATATACCAACATGATCTACTCTCGTTAGTTTTATGATCAGTCTGATCTATCTCCGCTAGATGTTAAACTCATGACTTACCTTGTGTTAAACATGGGAAGATGAGGAAAACATCAGAGACATGCCTCGGGCATAAGATACCCCACGACCAATGTGGGACGCCTCAGGTTTTTTTCCATTGATATTCTTTATTATGAAAAAGAATACAGGTCCCCCAATGTCCACACATCCAGAGATGCCTCACCATGTCTGATGTTTTCATCTACTCCGACCGAAGGTTGCTACCATGTCAAGACCCCATTGAATGACATGATGGATGTAGTGTTATTAATTAGAATCCATAAAGATTAGGCACCGGGGAGGAGATTTATAGACCCCGACTTAATCTTTAAGGGAGACCCCGACTAGGTAAAGAATTCTGAGGAAGAATCCATGAAAGGAGGAACCGACATACCATCATCCGATTTCAATCAAAGAGAAAACGTCCCAGAATAAGTGAAGGATGCCACCCACCTTTGGAATGTAGGAATGTGGGGAAATGTTCAGAAAAACCTCCAAATAAGTATTTTCATGCCCCTGTGAAAGAGTTGGAATCAAAATTACAAAATAACGTTCAAAAAACATTTAGAATTTATGAATTCTCTCCCAAACCACTAAACACCCCAAAATGAAAAATGAAGACTGTAGAATATTTTGGACCTTTACAATTAAGTTCACAATACCCAATTTTATCATTTTTTAAATAAATCATTATTTTCATGTTTTAATTATTTTAAAATTTAAATTAATCTTCCAATTTTCTTTAATTTTTTCATATTATGATAATATTTATCAAAATAAAAGTACATTTCTTATTATTTTCAAAATAATTTTTTTAATTCTTATCTAAAATGATTTTTCATATATGATAATATATTTTCATTTTATTTCACTTCATTAGGGATATTATCTAATGATTTCATTCAAATTATTCCTGTCGATGATTTATGATCGTATTTTTTGGAAATTATTGTCAAATCAGTTTATTTCTCATGGGTTAATTAATAAATGATTATAAATGTTTTCATGTTCATGTGATACACATACATATAGTTCATGGATATTTTATATGATGATGAGTGACCATGAGATGTTAATACATTCATGGACTAGGGAAACATTAGAATTCCGTATACCCATTATTTCTGTATGGGTTTTTGCTAATTACTAATTCATGTTTATTATGTATTGCATTATTAATTTATTTATTTATATGATGAATGCATTAGACTAATTTAGTGATTTGTGGGGCGAAAAATTATATTTCCCTCTGATTCATTGATAGCTCTCATTAGATAAAAAAACATTGGTATTTGGTGTATGTCTACGCATTTATTTATAATATCCTAGGGTGAAGACCAGATAGTTTGAATTATTTGTATAGTATTTGCATGATTCCTTGATAGTTCGAATTATATATCCATAATTCTACATTCTATCACTATGAAATCAATTATTAATTTATATGTTATTATTTATATTTTTAGATTATACATGGATATATTTCATGCTCATTTTTTTAGTTATATGGAATTATGACATGATTATTTATTCCTTTCATATTATTCATGCCTTGATTCTTCAAAGATAACCTCTCTTATATTCTATCCCTTACTGAGAATATAAGACCAGTATTTTATTTTTCTATTATTTCCCCAAAGGTATGAAGATGACTAATATGAATGATTCTTGGGTTCACTAAGAGAAATAATAATGTTAAAGGAACATTTTAAAAAAAAATCACACTGAGTAAAATAGTGGAATTTTTTATATAACAAGTTTCCTAATAATATAGAAATATAATCCTAAAAGTTATTATTATGTATGTGATACAATATTTTCTATAAATTATTTAATTATGGAAGGCTACGAATGAGGATTTAACAATTGGTATCAACTAAAATTTTAGATCACTTTAGAGGTTAGGATGTTTTTAATTATGTATAAATCAAGTATTTTAGATAGAATTATGAGTTAATAAGTTTATGGGTTGTTATAAATTCATAGGAAGATATAACCTTTTAAGGTACTATGTTAATATATTTTAAGGTGACTAATGATATTTTGTGAGACAATTATTAGGTTGGATGAGGAATACAAGATTGAGGTGTATATAACCCTTAGGTTTAATATGTTCTTGAGTGTGAAGCTTATTTTAGTTATTTGGGAAAATGATATTATATTCTTGGGTACAGAAGATGAAAGATATAGGTAACCCTTAGGATTGGTTTGTTATTTTATTGAAAGGTAAGTTGATTATTTCAGAAAACTGTTATTTTATTTTGGGAATTAAAGTTGTGTGATATAGATAACTTTAGGGATTAAAAATATATTTTGTGGGAAACAGATTAAAGTTATATTGGAGAAAGTTCACTTCATTTTTGGGAACGATATATGATTAATCAATATAGAAAAGTATTGGGTAGTATGTGATTTTATAAATTAAGGATTAAATATTGAGATAATTTTTATATGTTATTATTTTATTATGATTAAATTATTATGGAAGAGGAATATTTTTTTGAGCTTAGAAAACAGTATGGTAGATTATATATTATTGAGGTTCATCTGTTTTGGGATAAAGTTTATGTTTATTTCTGTAGTGGTCATGAAAACAAAGATTTCCAGATTTTTTGGTTTAGTTTTTTATGAGTATAAGGAAATGAGTATTTTGATGAATAAACATCAAATAATATTAGTTGAACTAGTGTTATTTCTTATGATGACAATTTTAAATATTAACTTATTACAAAATTTCATTGGGTATTATCAGTTCTCATACTATCCATTTTGGTTTTTTGTAGATGACTAGATGTAGGAGGAATACATTTTAATTAAAGCCTTTTTAAAATGAATAACACTTCCATTGAGTGTCTCTCATGATCCATTAATAATTTTTTTTCTTCAAGCATGAATCATTCATCTTTAACATTTAGCATCTGGAATATGGAGTGATTTATTGATAGAATATTATCCAAACATAAAACCAAAGGATGAAATTATTCTTATTGAATTTATAGAAATAAAGTAAGTATATTTTATCATATTATCTATCTTGTTGGTAATGGAATTCCATAAACTCAAGAAAAATCAAGATAAATATATTGAGGTTTATGTGGAAAACATCACTCTTCTATCAATGTATGACATTGGAAACTCATTCATAGGTATGAACCATATAAAGATTCAAAATATGTCTAAGAAATATTTATTTTTGAAATGACCAGTTTCATAGTCATAACATACAAATTAATGATCCTAATATCATCTAAATATGATATTATAAATTTATTTTTGGGATAAAAATAGAAATTGTGAGGATACAATTTTATTAGGGGGAGAGAATGTGACAACCCATGAATTTTTATCAATATGTCACTTTTATGGATTTTTAATATTCACGATTATATATATATATTTACATTAAACATGCATATTTATTTATATGATGTCTAAAATAATGTTATATAATCAATAATTAAATCATTATTCAATTAAAAGTATTTAGTTCTATTTATGTTAAAAGGGATGTTTAATATAAATGTAAAATAAATTTATTTAACATTTTTTTTATTTTGATCTTTTCAAAGAATTATTAATTACTAGATATATTATTAATTGATATTCTTGTTAATTAAATTTATTATGATGAAATTATTAACAATTTTATCAAGTTATGAAGAAAACATAATATTTTTCATTTGAAGGAGAAATAGATTATATTCTAAATAAAATTTTCTTCCACATATCATAAGAATTTATTTAAAAGTGAAATATCTTAATATTAAAATTCAAATATCAAAGAGTTAAATTAATTGTTTTTATCATAATGTATAAATTATCTTAGGGTGAATTGTTTTTTTTTTACAAAATTTTTTCTTTTGTGAATATTTAAAAAAAAATGTTTTTTCAAATATTAAATTTTTTATGAATTCATTATGATATAAATATGGAATAAAAATTTTCATAAATTTTGAAAAGTATCTTAAAATAGAATATACCAAAACATTAAATTATTATTATACCTTTAATATAAATTTGTTTTTATGTCATGATAAATATGAAAACATTTATTAGCACTAATACAATGCTTTTGCAGTGTTAGAAAAGACAAGATTGATGCATTAGTTGTTAAAGTTAGAAATTATAATTATTTTCTTGAATGTGAGAGATACATAGTTTGATTAATCATTGATATTTACATGTATTAATTATTTTTTGTAGTTAAATAATAGGAAAATTATCCAAATTCTTACTTAACGCTTGTGAAAGTTAATAAAAGTAAAAATTCTTATATTAAAGATGTTATCATTATATAAATGAGAATTAATAGTATTATGAATAGTTTTATATGATTATATTTTTGAATAATAAACCAAAATAATGTTCGTGAATTATTTTTAATATTTAATAGTTAGATAATTATCCAAAATGCTTATGTAGTGTCGATGTAGTGCTTATACAAGTGTGCGAAAAGTGAAGTAAATCATTTTAAAAATATTTCAAATGATAATATTAGGATGAATTATGGTTCTTAAAAATATTAATGATATGAAATATGAGTAATTAATTATATAAATTTTCAAATTCACATTCTATAATTATGTATATATTTTTAATGTCAAATTAAAAAAATAACCTTGAAAAGGACTCTAAAGGGAAGTTAAAGTTTAAAATTATTTCTAAATTAATAAAAATTAATTTAAATTTATATTTAGTGAATTTGGATTAGATAATGAATTATAATATCAATAATTTTTCATTTAGGAGAAACATTATAATTTGAAAATACATTATTGACCCTTAAATTTTTAATACTAGTACATGCCTGTTATGTTGCATAGAACATTTGATTACTGGTTTTTCTTTTAATAGGAGATTAATATTTATAAAATTTGATAAGAAACGATAGTGTTGAATAAATTCTAATTTGAAAGTAATGGTGTATGACAATGAAACTGGAGTGCATAGAATATGAAGACACCATTCAAATAGTTGACAAAGAAATAGGATAGAGTAAAAGTATATGAATTTTTAAATTTTGAGGAAGAATATTTGAATTCATTTTCACTTTAAATGCAATTAAATAAAATGAATGGATGAAGAAAGAGTGTCGACAACTACTCCATAATACTTGAAAACATGAAATTGAATAAAAAATAATAGATGAAGACAAATTTAATTTGGTTGTTTCTTCACTAAATGTTAATAGTCATGGGTTGTTTATTTTAAAGGATTGATTGAAGATATACCTTTCCTAGGTAAGTGGAGGGGCAGAAAGATTTCTGTTCCCAGAGTGGAGTCATTCACCAAAGCTAAGTGGCTTTGATAAGGAGACGTCAACCACTTTAGTATACCAGACAACATGAACTTGAACAAAATAATTAGTTGAAGATAGATTGAATCTTGAGGTAGCATGAGAATTAATATAACAATTCTATAAAAAGTTGATGTTGTATACATAATAAATTCATATATAATATATAAACACACATATTATAAATAATTAGGTATGAACAACTACAAAATCTAGTATGAACATATACAAATATGTGAATGAATTCTAAAAAAATCATATACTAATCATCAAAGAATATATACATCGGAGCCTTCCAAATATAGAAAAATCTCACAGGTACAATATCCATGATAAGGTTATGAATTTACTATCTCTGAGAAAAATTGGAAACATTGGTCATGAAGGTATTATTGTCATCACCCACTATAGGTTTCTATAAGAACATGATAAAAATAAAACTCCATAACTTATCATAAAATTCACAACGAAGGGAAAAATGGCCAAAACATTCTGGTTGCTTCAAAAAGTGGGTGATTAAATGAAATTGTATACCTGATCATTATTAGGAACCAACTCATAATGAAAAAGCTACATACTGTGTGTTTATCCTCTCCAACCCCCTGAAGAAATTGGTTTATGATTAGTATAAAGGAAATGTAACCATCAAGATATGAAATAAAATATATCCTCTAGGAGATTTTTTTCTTCAATGAAATTAAAGGTAATTTGGGATTAACTAGGATTTGATTCAGGCTAGAAAAATTAGATAAAAATATAACAAAATATAAAGAAAAAACCATAAATATAATTCAAAAGATAAGCATCAGAAGGGAGATGAGGAAAAGGTAAAGGAGAAGTTTTAAAAAAGGTAAAATAAAAGTCCATTAGAGAAAATTAGATACCCAAAAAACAGTACAAAACTAATTGACAAATCACTGTAATACAAATCAAAATATAACAAAAAACAAACATGTTTTATCAACACAACTGTCAAATATTCAACCATTGTAACTTCCAATGGGAACATCTTGAAACAGATTTGGAACCCTTGTCAATCACTAAAGAGAAACATACATGTTTCAACTTTACCAGAACTGTAAAATCTGGAACTCTTGTAACTATAGTAGGGAAATATTCATGTCACAGTTCTGTTTAGACATCCCAAATTACAGAAATTTTCAATTAATCTAAATAGAAATTTTCAATCTATCAAAACATAAATTTTCTATCATCTATCACCTCTTAAAGTGAGTTGTCAATCAGTGTGAACAGAAATGTGTTTTTTGTATAATGCCATTAAATATTTCAGTTGCATACCCAATATGGGTATGGTAATGAAACATGTTAGAAAGGTCTATTACAGTTATTAGGATACCCAAAAAATATTCTCAAAATACAGATTGAGAAGTCACTATAATAAAAACCAATCTTAAAAGAAAACATACTAGTTTAGTTCTCTTATGGTTTGTTTTTTGACCCATTCCTAGGAGTTGTCATAAGGTATTTTTGTAAAACATAATTTATTCTGGAACATCAATATATGGAAGTGATTATAGGATTATTACATGGTATTGGAATCATGCTTTTCCCGATCACATTCGGATCACATGGGGCAATCCGTAAGTTTTCCCTTCTTTGGGGCATCTTCATCCATTCCATCAAACATTATTATTGGGGCATCAAGTTTTCATATAGTTGGTTTTGGTTTAAACAACCCATTATTATTGAATTTACTAGAGGCTTCCACAAACCTACAATCACAATCCAAAAATTAGTCCAAAATGTGCTAAATTTCAATGATCAAATGACAAATGTTAATTTTTTTTAAAAATCACTTCATCGCCACCAATTTAGTGAAACAAATAATTGATTATATTGAGTTTTTATATTTGATTCAATCACATCCATGCCAACTTAAACATCAACTTCCCATGTAATTAATATATTTCTAGGACCAAACTACTATTGAATATTTACAATTGAAATTTTCTTCTGAAACAAAAAAAATAAAAATAAAAACATAGTACATGTTAGGCATATCCATTGAAAAAACAGAAAAAGAACACATGTTCTGTTATTTATAAATAAGAACATCACTAATTAATTTAACTACAACAATCAAAACTCACTCTAACCAAAATTAAATTAACAATTTCTGAAATTACCTATGTGGTGGTGTTAAATATTTTTGTAACAACATGTGTGTTTTTTAGGAGTGGAATAGTTTAAATATATCCAGTTGATTGAGAGTTCATCTGCTGAAAATGAGTACCCATCATAATGAAAATAAATTAAAAAAAAGATAATGTAGGGATGAAAGTACCAATTCAAGAATGAATAGTGTTGAGGAAACACCTATCAAAATCCCAAACACAACCCACATGAAATCTATAACCATCTCCATTGATTTTCTACAGATTGGAACCCAAAACAAAGAAAACATAAAATCATCTAAAGATGGTTTTTTTGTTTCAATTAGAAACCAAAAAAGGAAGGTAGAACATAGAGGATAAAAATATAAGATTTCATGTGAAAAAAATAAAAAAACACTAAAAGATAAGGAGTATCACTATTAGAGAACTGTGTATGGGAAGAGGATATATAAGAATAAAACATCTCACATGATTGAAACTTTGATTCTAAATAAGATAAGGATAAATATTTTCCAGTTTTTCAACACGATTACTTTCCAACTGAAATTAGAAAAAAGATAAAATAAAACAATATCATTACAGTAAACCAAAAACCAGGTGAATAAAAACATAGAAACTGCTATTTTGGACAATGATTGTAGTACCAATGATAGAGTCGATTATAGCATCACATATTTGTCTCTAAAATCACTGGTTAGTATCACAATATTATCCATCCCTAAAAATATATCTTTTAGCACGTGTTTCTAGTTGTATGTGTTCATGTGTGGGTTCCAAATCTGTAACATTGTAATTTAGGAAACAATTCATGATCTATTCTATACTCATCTCAAGATTTTCCCCCATCCTTTTAAGCTTCTCATTGTGAAGAACACTCCAGCAGAGTCGATCATCAACCATTCCCTAAAATGAATTAAGGAAAAAGATAAAAAAATGAATCTGATAAAAAAGTGTCCCAAAAAAAATCAAAGTTAATAGACATTATGTCATTATAAAAATGCATGGGGGAAGATAGATGAAACTATTTCACCTGGAAAACATTGTCCAACAACTGAGGTATACTGTAAGAAGAGGCAGTTCAACAAATATTTTCCCAATAGCTATAAAAATATGATAAATGTCAATGAACTAAATTAAAAAAAAATAATTGAATACAAAATCAATGTGACTATTTTTACCCTATATATCCACTATAGTTTTTTTTGTAAAATCAATGACTTAAAATGATATAGTACATTCAAAGAATATTGGAATACTTCAAGATACATTAACAGTTGGAAAATAATGTACTATTTAAATTATAGAAAAAAATAATGAAATATGAAACATAAAAAATGGTATGATAAATGTAAATAAATGAGACCTACATAATAATAGGTACATACATAAGAATGTTAATGAAAAAATAAACAGTGAGAAATGGAATATCAGCATATAATATTTATTAGTCTTATGTGTGCAGATATAATAGAAAAAACGTTTGGGAACTCATGTTACTAAATGTGTGGCATATTTGTGAGTTTTTTCTGAAGTGGATTACCACACATAAAGGTTGGATTCACATTATAGTCCACCTCTATAGCAAGAAAGAAAATGGAAAAATAAAAAAATTGTAAATCAGTTTTACTGGAAACAAACATGATAAATAGGAAAATGGAGAATCTTTTTTATAGTGCATTAGTACACTATAATATGAGTAGAGATAAAAAATGAAACGACATGAAGAAGAAGAAAAACATATGAAAAAAAATATAGATGAAATGACAAAAACAAACCAAAAAATGAAATGACATGAGGAGAAAAATAGATATGAAGTTTGAGTATGAGAAGGATGTTAAGAAATCATAACACACTGAAAAACTAAAAATGTATTTCAGTTCAAGGAAAAATGGAATATCTACAATTGGATCTAGTTATTTTAGTTTTATAAAATCAGAAAAACATAATTACTTACAGTAGTAAATGATACAAAATGTGAATGGGAAATGTTTGAGGAGCGTACCCTTTAGGGAAGGTCCATCGAAACCACATGTAAAGGGTGTGAAGAAGTATGGGGGGGATTTTACTCCCCTCTATGGGGCATGATTTTTCCTCCCATATCAATGTTAAAGCCTCTCTCCTTATGTATTGTGGGTAAAGGGGACATTCTATTTTGGCATCACTATTTGGAAGGGTCACAAATTGGTTTCCATGGGTGCCCGGTTCTATGTATCACGTTTTAGGTGGCATGGTCTTACACAACATTTATAAAGGTAGTATTGGATCATAACATATGGGAATTATTTCATTATATTGAATTGAATATATAACCAGGTAGATGTACATTGACCGCCACTATCTCAATGCTTTTTTGAAGGAAGGACTTTCGAAGTGAGATGTTTAGCTAGAACCCGAATTATAGCTAGAATTAGATTCTATGGTGTACAATAATTAGTAAAAAATATATTTTCATAGTCTAAATAATAAGGAACCATGAAATTACTCCTGAAGATAATATTAAAATATTGGGTATTTAACTCACGTCCTGGTGTCCATGAAGAAAAAACCACTGGGAGGAGAGATATATACCCCATTAGAATATATAAGCCATTCATGATATAAAAATAACCAACAAGAATTCATATTATTTTTAAACACAATGTTGTTATGAAAATATAATTCTGTCAACATAATATATATATACCCGATTAGAAGAAATATTTATTGCTGAATCTTTTCCTCTTGATTGAGAAGGGCTTAAAAGAATTGATATACCTAAAATAATAATAATTGAAGTCATTATAACATTAAGGCCATGGGTATTAAAAGTATATTGTTGAATTAGATTCAGAAACCTACATGATCAAAATTATAATAGTTATCAATAGACACACTTCAAGCAATGAGAATAAAAAACTATTATATATTGATAAAAGGCCAATTTCTTGCTCTGGCTATCATAATCTTAGAAATGTAATATGAGAATATAAAATTCCAGTCTAGAAATGCCTCTCTTTTTTATCCACAACCACAGAAACTATATATACCTCTGTAGGAAGATAAGTAATTGTGTTGTAATTGAAATTTTCATCACCAGGGTTGTCGATATCACCCTTTCAAGCTTCCAGCCAATGTTTCTCGACTACTGGGAATCTCTTAAAACTGTTTTAGCAAATAAGAAACAAGATTCCTGGGAAAAGTGCTTTCTAACGCGAAATAGAACACAAAACCAAGGAAAATATCAACTGTGGATAATCTCACTCAATTATTTGATGTAGAGGAAATACCTACAGAAGACAACAAAGAAGATAGTTGAGGATCCAGACAGCTCGGATGCCGCATCTAGGCATGGATTCCCTGATCGAACTCCCAAGAGCTCCGGAGATGTACCATAAGTAGACTAGAAAATATCTACTAATGAATAATACGGAAAAGCTTCAATAAGCATTCCAAAAATATCTATGAGTGACTAATAGGGAAACACTTAAATATAAATAATCTTGAAACATTAATGTTTCAACTCCCTATATGTAATTATGTAAATTTCACTGCCATCTTAATGTAGGGGCACCAATATACTATATCTAGGCACTACACTTTCATGGTATGTCGAACCATACAGAGAACTCAATGGGGAGGGAGCATAACAATGTCTGTTAAATACAAAAAGAAAAGAGAAAAAACTGTCAGATTATTTTAAGGGAAACATGATGTTGAAAGTAAGATGAACTCTACATCAATATAAGAAACACCCAATACACCCTAAAAAAATATCTATGAATGACTAATAGGGAAACAATTACATATAAATGATTTTGAAACATTAATGTTTCAACTAAAAGTATATAATTATGTAAATATCAGTGTCATCTTAATGTAGGGGCACCAAGATGCTATTTCTAACCACTACACTTTCATGGTATGTTTAACCATACAGAGAAGATAGTGGGACATATCCATAACAAATTCAGTTAAATACAAACAGAAAAGGTTAAATATGTTGAATTATTTGAAGGTCAAACATGATCTTGAAAATAAGATGAACTCTACATCCACATAATATACACCAATAAAACCCTATAAAACATGTATTTAAAAGTGGGAAAACAACTACAGATTTAGGTAATCATACCTTCAGAAAAATAGATATCCATGGAATCCAATAAATGAAACCCTGTTACATGTAACTCCATTCGATCATGACAGAAAACACAAGCGAAGCTCCATTCACACATGAGTTTAAAAAAATTCAATGAACATTGGGTTACATAGTAAAAAAACTGAATGGATAACAAAATGAAACACATATAATTCCATATTCACCTTATATTATTGATATGACGGGTATTATAATCCATTTCATGTATTCATTACACCATGTTTGAAAGGACCCATCTACAAATGAGAGAAACAAAAAGTGACAGTAGGGTTAATGGTGTTTGTGATTGCTAAAATTTAAAATCATATAAATCTTCTTAAGCATGGTTCCTACTCTCTACATTTATATCCAATCCTGCAAATTTTTAAGGGTGACTCATCTATATTTTACAAAATTACAATGATTAAAATATGAAGTATTTGAAATGTTAAAGGGAAATTGAATCTTACACCTAAATGATTTGTTTAATCTATTTTGTGCTCAAAATGCTAACAACTGGAAAATGTTTTCAAAATAAACTAAACATAATTAATCATGTGAAACACATTTTTATAAAAAAAAATCCAAAATTTTTTAGTTTAAATGAATTAATCTGTATCATCCCCAAAAATTTTGATCATTCATGATGGTGTGTAGATGGTCAGTCACAATTATCCAGTGCTTCCAATGAAAAATACTTCATTACACATTACATATGTATCTACTCAGAAATAAAACATTTTGTCCTAACACATGTATGTATAATATACAGAAACATTAAAATGGAGACAACCTGTTTCATAGAAGTCATGTAGTTTTAGTTTTTTTGGTATATGATCTCTTTTTTTCATCTTCCAAATCATTGTCAACAGAAATGAATATGCTTTATCTTATCTATCACTACAATGAAAAATGGAAGATCCACATAAAATGATTTAGGTCATAAAAGTAAGAATATAAAAAAACCATTAACAATAAAAGGTATTCTGGGAAATTTTGGATCTATACTATATTTGAAAACACATTGAAAACATTATATATTGTGAGAATGAACTGTTAGAACCCATGTAAAGATAGAAACACATATGTAGTAGAAACACACCATATGATCCATGGAAAAAATAATAGTGAATACAATATCTAGATTGTGAATAGAAACACATAGCTATTATGGGTTGAGCAACATGTTGTTTTAAACTCAATTGATAAGAAAGAGTAGTTGTAGATGTAGATTGAAATCATGAGTTTCTAGGAATCAGGGAACATGATTCAGTGAATATAGAGGGTACCTGAGTGAAATAATCGAAGGTGGTTGGAGATACAAAAAACATACAACGAGATGAGGGGATTTGGGAGGATGAACTGTAGTAGAAGACAAGCATATTAGCACAGAAGACACCTGAGGTGTATTGTGGGTACTACGGAATCATGGGAGGGAAAATTCCTGCAGGATCCATAAGAGATATAGAAGAGGGGTGACGAGAGTGATAACCACAAGTGTGTCACTAAAGGGGAAACATGATCAGGAACTATCGAAGTAACGAAAGTGGTGAAATGAAATTTAGATAGAAAATCTAGAGAGGTAATTAGTAACAATGGTGGAAGTGCAGTGGGAGGCCTAGGAGTGGTGGCAGAGCTGAAACACGAGGAGGAACCATAGGAGCAGTGGGAGTGGTAGGAGAAGGTCACCTTGATTCAGAATCATAGGAGCTCCCGAAAATCTAGAGCGAAGGTGAAACAAGAGTGGGATTAAAAGTAGGTGAAGGTGGTGGACAGTGAGGAAGGAATAAGGGATGAGGGAAATCAGGAATAGAGGAAGAGGGTAAAGGTGGTGAAGTTAGATAAAAGCGAAATAACGCAAAGCCAAGATTGGGAAGAATAAAAGAGGTGAAGGAAGGGGATGAAGAGGAAGGTTGATGTGAGAATCAGTGGAAAATATAAATGGGGGAGAGGAAAATCATGATTGGGAGGCCGAGCAGGAGCATGAGAAAGAGGGAGAGAATAATAGAAATAGGGAGTGGAGGAGGGGCATGGAGGCATGGAGGTTTGACACGTAAGGATATTCAGATGGGCGGGATTATTAGATTGACACGTGGAAGATGGAATGCTATGATTAGTATATATAGTAAATTGTGAAAACACTATCAAATTTTTCCTATAAAGGGGACTCATTCTATCCTTTACAAAACACCTATAATGTTCCATTTTCTCTCTTAATTATATGCAATTACGTCACTAAATATCTATTTTTCACATTATTTATCCACTATCCTTTTGAAAATATTTTTCATTGAAGGCTTTAAACCTAATCTGAAGGAGGGAATTCAAAGAGGCAGGTAAGTGTTTACAAAGCCTATATATTTTCTTAATTATGATATTTATCTAATTCTTTGAAATTATCTATTATTTTTCATTATTAATTCAATTTACATTTTACTGGAATTTTTTTCACTCATAAATTATGAGATAATATACGTCAACCATCATTAAATTATTTTCATAATCCATTAGTACAACAAAATAAATATTTAAAATTGTTGTTGTTTCATTTCAATCCCTACATTACACTTTTAAATAACATGATTTATCTATTAATGTAACTCTAAAAAACTATTTTATTTACAATATTTATTTTTCGTTAATATAAAATATTTATTAGGGGTTTCTCTTATTTTAAACACATTTTAAAAATGTTAATCACCATGGTGGTTTTATAATACCTAAGTGAACGGTGCTCTTTGAGTAAACTAATGTGTTTTATAGAATTTTTAAAAATTTATTTCATTAATGAATATAAAATTTATATAAATGTAATTTAAAAATTACGATTACGGAATGGTAAAATATCTACCATTAAATGAAATTAAAAGGATGAAATAATAACTATTTTAAATCATAAAAAATATTCAATGAATGGTTACTATTTATAGACCTATTAAACTCATTTTAATTTTCAAATGATATGGACAACATAACTTGAGACCTTTTGATATTATGGAACTATTTTCAATGATATATGACCCTCAAAATTACCCCATAATATTATTAGAGATTAAGAACCGAAGAACCTCAAAATAATAGATGTGAACAATAAAAATTTTGTAATCACATGAAATATTATAATAAGTGAATTAAATGGGATAATTATATAGAAATAAAACTGAAATAATAACAGAGTATAGTAAATAATTAATATAATTTTATTATGAATGTGGTTAGAGGACATACCCGGTTTGTTGGGACTCGAGCTAAGGGGAATCAAGATTACTTTGGTTACACTGAGTCATATCCTTTATCCATTAAACATGTTATTCAATGATTATTTTTATCATAACCTTTGATTGATTTATGTATTATATCAACATTTTGTGATTAATTACATTTATTTTACATAATATCTTCTACGGTATAGTCTTACCTCAAATGATATAATATTTTTAAGTGTTTCTTTTGAAATATCACTTTGAATTCGAGATTGTTTATGTTTAGGTTCCAATTTAATGACATTGTATTCTATTTATCCATTAAATCACAAATATTTTATACTAATCTAGTTATTTTTGGGATTAAATTGTCTTATTATAATTTCACTTTCCCTTTGGTTCAAAATTCAATTGAAAGGTTCTTAGTAAGTTGGATCTGACATTATCTCTTCTTTTTAGTTGAGAATTATTCTTCTCCAGGTCCATATTCTCTATATTGTTTTATATATTAACTTATATATTCTAAAAGGATTTATTAAGGAAATTTTATTTTTACATTTCATATCAATAAAAAGAATTTTAAAAGAATATTTTTAATTATTTTATACATGATTCATTTTTTATTTGGTGTTTTATATAAGTATGAAAATAATATTAATTTTAACTATTTCCTTATGAAATAGTTATCCAAATTTTACAATATGTTTTTAAAATGATGATTAATTTTAAAGTCTTTATGGTTTTCCAATGTAAATTTTCTTCCAATTTGTTTTTAAATTTTTATTTTTAAGATAAATGTTGTCAATAGAAAAGGATATTACTAGTTTTTCAAAAAAAATAATGTTATTGTGAAAAAGATTTTATCTATGTCAATATCCTTTAGTTTTCTTATTCTTAAATAGAGACGTACTCCAATTATACAATCCAAATTGTTTCTATAGAGAGATTATGATCATGTATTTTGGAAATATTTATGAAAAAATTGATTTCTCAAGAGGTAATTATGGTATGATTATGAGTTTCTCATGTTCACATGACACACACATATATTGTTCATGATTATTATATCTAATATTAGGTGAGTCTAGGAGATTATTATATATGTTCAATTAGAAAATTTTGACATTCTATATATTTTTCATTTCAATATAGATTTTTATTAATTACAAAGGCTTGTTGAATGTGTATTGAATAGTTTATTCAGTCATTCATATGATGAATGTGTTATAATTATTTAGTGATGGGTCATGCTCAACATTTTACAACCCCTAAATGCATTAGTAGGTTTCACGAGAAAAAATGGTTTGGGTATTTGATGTATGCCTTACCATTGATTTATAATTTCATTTTATGAGGCCTAAGTGGTTTGTATTATTTATAATTCCTTAGCATGAGGCCTTGATAGATTGAATTATATGTTTGATAGTATTAATTCTATAACTATGAAATTAGTTATTGGTGTCTATGTTATTATTTAATTTATTTTCATCTATGGATATATTCTGAGATCATATTATTAGTTACATGGTATTATTTGATTATTATTTCTTCCTGAAATATTATTCATATCATATTTATTCCATGATAACCCCTTTAGTATGCTACCCCATACAGAGCATCTAATATCACTACATTACTTTTAAATTATTTTCATTAGGTTGCTAATAAGCATACTCTGAATGATTCAATGATGTAATAAGAGTAATAACAATTTTAAAGAACCCATTTTTATGGTATAAATTTACACTAAGTGATAAGTGTGGGATTTTTTATGTAAAAAATTTATCAATTCTTAAAAACTCTAAAACTAAATGTTCATTGGTATATTTATGATACAATATTATCAATGAATCAAGAAATTATAGATAGAAATGATTTAGGCTTTTAATACAGCCACATTATGTGTTATATTGATGTGAAGTTAAGTAATACATGTCAAAAATGAATTATTCACCTTTTTCCAAATGTATTAGGTCCATTAAAATATGATTTTTTTGAGTACATGATGTGCATTTTGAACCAAAATGTGACTTTTAATTCAAAAAAATCACTTTCAATCATATCAAAGATATCATGTGTTGAATTAATGTGTGGTTAATTTCTAGGAAAAATAAATAAATTATCTATATTTTTTCTATAAGACCAAGATAAAATGTTTGAGTTTTTTCAATTTTGAGTATTCAATATTTGTTATGAACTAAAATTTCACTTTTAAACCAAAATCATGCACTCTCAGTCATACTAGTAATAGAATGTTCTAGATTTACATGAGATTAATTACTACACATTGTAAATGAATTATGATAATGTTTTATAATCCATTAAGACAATTTGAGTTTGGTTTTTCAGATTTAATTATATGACACATGTTGTGGACTAAAATGTCACTTTTAAAAGAAAACATGCAATGCCAAGCATACCAACCACACCATGTGTTGATTTATATGTAGTAAATTACTATATGTTAAAACTTAATGTTTTTACTTATGTATCAAGAAAATACAAGTTTTCATTATTAGTTTTGCATATATGATGTATATTTTTAACCATACGACCACTTTAAAACATAAAACATGAACTTTTAATCATATCAGCTACACCATGTGTCCGATTAATTTTTTATTAATTCATACCCACCAAAAATAAATTACCAATATTATTTCTAAATTATTAAGGTTATTTGAGGGTGTTTTATTAATTTAGAGAATATAATGAATGTTGTCTACAAAAAAGTCACTTTTAAAGGAAAATATGCACATATAATCATACATGTCAAACTATGCATCAAATTGATGAAAATTTAATTCCTAGACAAAACAAATGCGTTATAAATATTTTTATTAAATTTTCATGGAAAATCAAGTATGTTTTCATGGTTTTGATTTTGAGATTCATGTTTTGAACTAAAATATCACTGATAAAATGAAAACATGCACTTTTTGTAATACTGATCACATTTGGTATTAGAAAGACATGTGGTTTACAATTACATATAAAAAATGGATAAAGGATCATTTTACTAAAGTATGAAAAACATCCAAACCCATTTTATTAGTTTTGAGTATGTGATGTGTATTTTGATCTAAAATTTCTCTTTAAAATGAAATCATGTACGTTCAGCCATACCAGCCACATAATGTGTTCGATTAATGTGAATTTAACTCTTTTAGGTCACAAATAACTAATTGATAATATTAATATTGTATCAAGAAAATTTGAGTGATTTTTTTGTTTTGAGAATGTGACCTCTATTTTCAACTAAAATTTCACTTTTTAACAGAAAACATGCACTTCCAGTCACATCAATCACACCAAATGTAAGTTTTAAATGTGGTAAATTAATACTTGTAAAAAATTTATAAATGATAGTTTTACTAGTGTATAAAGAAAATAAATCTTTTTTACTATATTCTGAATATGGGAACTATGTTCTGAACTAAATTACACATCTTCAACTGAACAAATGCACTTTCAGTTATACCAGTCACACTGAATGTAAAATTGATGTGTAATTATTTCTGATATATCGACTATAAATAAATAATAATTTCCCATAAGTATCATTAAAATTAGTGTATATTTTCTCATTTCAAAGTATGAGATGCATATTCGGAACTAAATTTTCACTTTTAAATTAAAATATTTACTTTTAGTCATATATACCACATCTTGTGCAGGATTTATGTGATATTAAATATAAAACGACAAAAAATTGATCGTTTTTAATAAATTATCAAGAAAATTATTATTAATTTTATTGGTTTTGAGTATGTGATTCTTGTTTTGAACGAAGATATTATATTTAAATGAAACCACACATGATCAGTTATAATTAACAAACAATATATCACATTGTGTTGCAGTTAATTCTAAAAAATCAATAATGAATTTTTAATATTTTTAAAAAATGATCAAGATAGTAAAAGTGAGTTTTCTAGTTTTTGAGTTTCTTATTTTAACAACCTAATATTTTATGATGTATTTAGATTTAAATAATTTTAATTTATTTGATAGGTTACTTTAAACGCATTACTAATTTTTAATAAACTGATACATGCTATTAAAGTATTATTATTTAATGTGACAGTTATCACTAAACCATTGTTTTAGTGGGTATGAATATGACTAAATAAATTATTTAAATTATTTTTTACAAATTTATAAAATGAATTATTTTTTTATCAGTGATATATAAATGAAAATAAACGCATTTAAATGTAAACGATATTTTTTCTCCTGAAAAACAGTTTTTAAGCAAGAAATGTTTTTAACATAATAAAATAATTAATCCATTATTATAGATTATTTTATTTTAATTTACATATTATATATTTTTTAAATTTTTTAACATTCATCAAATAGTTTTTACTATGCATATAATAATACTAAATCTTGTTTTACGCTTAAAAATGCATTTTTATAGAAGCAGTTTTCATTGCATTTTTACTACATTTTTTTAAAATGAATTTATTACTCATAAATAAATATAATCTTGTAAAATTAATACCATTTTATAATAAAAATAATTAATATAACATAATATGGTCAAATTATTTTTTAGTTATTATGAATACTAACCGTTGTAAAGATTTTTCACATCGATAATGGTAATACATTGTTACAACCATGGGGAAAAACATTAAAATCTCCAAAAAACGAGAATTTATAAAAAATATTTTAGTATTGTTTACCATATATATGTTTACATAGTGAAATAATGTATTTTAAAAAATTATTTTGAATATGGGAACCCATGAATGGATTTTTTAAAGATAAGTTATATTTTATTCAAATTAAAAACTATATTTGAGTATTTGAATGTAATGGTACGTGTGAAATGAGACATTCATTTTTTAATTAATAAAAAAGTTTAAAAAAATTATTTTTTTGTCAAATAACAAAAACAATTATTTGAAACCAAATCTTTACATGATTTCAATATAAAATGATTTTTACTCTCATATTGGGTATTTTCTTAAATGTTTATTTTCATGTGTTTTATGTTTGAATATTAAAAAGAATTTTTGAAACAAATATAAATTTAAACTAATAAAATGGATTAAAATTTTAAAAGGAATTTTTTTTTTAATATTTCCAATTTTACTTTTGGTCATATAATTATTTTACCATGGTATAAATTTATGTTATCACTATTAAGGTTAAAATGGGTTTAATGTGGTTTATCTAGGAGATGAGGATTAAAATTTATATAAAAAATGTTCAAATGGGATTGGTTGAGATTTTTTAACCATATAACAACTTATACTATAATTTTATATTTCATTTGTTGCACTTGAAGTGATTATGATATATATATATATTATTTAATCTTTTAAAAAATTACAAATATGACCCCCCTCACTTAAAAAAGGTAACCTTCTCTTCTCATTTATCCAAAAATCATGATATTTTTAGATATGGAAATCCATGAACTAATACCATCCAAGATTTCATCTTCATATCCAAGAGTTTTTTTCGTTACAAAATTCCATCCTATTATTGCTTAATGTGTAATCCAAATAAGGTTTCTCAATGAATATTATAACTCTTTACCAGGTGCATTTAATCTTAATTATTTTTCCACCTCATATAAATATATTTTATCCATTATAAAATAATTAATTAATCATATTAAACATAATTAATTTTTATTATCATTATGGAATAACTGTTATACACCTCTTTTCCATCCTATGAGAAAAGAAAACACCGCATGTGTGTACGTGTGGATTACCACCTCCATGAAATGGTGCATTTCATTTTTCAGCACCACATCACATTGACTATTATAATGATTAATTATTGATTATATATGATATATATTATATTAATATATTTATGTTGAGGTGAATTATTATTTACTCTTATGTTGTCCCATCTATGGAAAATTGGAAATATCACTCCCACATTTGCATTAACAACGGTATCCATGAAGTGAGGTAATTAATTTCTATCCATGATTTTTACGAATAGTTATAAAAGTTTATATAATGAGTAAATATTATTATCATCTCCTGATTTAAATTATTGAGATGATGGAGCAATGACCAAAGTAAAAGGATCATGACTTCTTAACCGAAACATGCATGAAAAATGAAGCTGTTATCACCCAGAACATTGATTTTAAAAAATAATTGTTAATAAATGCGTGGTAAGATGCTTTATGTAAATCATATATGGTATGATAAATATGAGTATGTTTTTGGAATATATGTAAAATAAATATTTATTTATTATAGAGGAGGTTTTAATGTGAATTAAGGAAGATGAGGCTTGAGGTAAGAGTTTCTATATCAATCTCATTTATTTTCATTATTATTTATGTTAAATTACGACTGAGGAAAAATATATGATCTTCATACTTTTAACCCCTTATTTTTTATTCCACTCTACTTATTCCTATAATTTTTATTTATTATTTCCATTTTACTCTCTTGGGTACTTAAAATGACCAAGAATATATTTTTATGACAAAACCTTATCTCTAATCTCTGGTCAAAAAACATTAACTTCCATATACATGTTTTATAAAATATTTTAAATGTTGTTTTTACTAATATAAAATGACTGTTTAAAGTAATTTATACCCATTATTTAAATTATATAATAAATATTAAAAATTTATATTCTTTCCATTCTCAAAATGAGGTACTTTTTTCTGAAGGATTGAACATAATATTTTTTTTAATGATTAACACATGAATAAAATTTCCTTCCATCATGACTGCTCAATGGTTTGAAGCTTCCTTTAATGGTTTCCCTAGTAATTTTAAAATAAAATATTTATCTTAATATTTCATAATTTTTTATATTTTAAATAAGTGCTTTTAAAATGAAAATGGTATTTTCCTCAAAAAAAATCCAGTGATCTATTAAAAGCATTTATAATATGTGATGACATAAATTTATGTTACTAATGAATCACTAGGTATATGATCCTATGATACCATCTTTATTAATTTTATGTATGGTTTATGATTTTGATAATGAAATATTGATGAAACCCATATACTTTTATAATTGTTTAGTTATGATGAAACAATAAATGTTTTTATAATCATGTGGGATATATATGAATAAATCATGATTATATGATGGTAGGGTCCCTTTTAGGGAAATGTCCCAGAATTTCCATATAATTTTTTATATGGAATTATTTTGAGACCATGCACTGAGAGGTGTGAAATTCTGATGCCTGGAGTGCTTGCAATGATCCGTCAAAAATGTTAATATTTAAATATCACATGTGAGAGGTTTTCCTAAAAAGGGGAACAACTCTTAAATAGGTGCCCAAATTAGAAATCCAAGGGCACCCTTATGTTCAGGATAATAGTTTTACTCTAGGTGCATCTTCAGTTTAGTCGGCACAAACCTCCATTGAGAAAACCTAAAAATGGAATAACCATAACTAAAATAATTAATTAAAATTATTTTACTTTTCAAATTCTCATAATTCACGAATGGTGACTCGAATTAAATATCTGAGACCACCGCTCAGCTCGTGAGGGTATTCTTTTCTTACGAAGACCCAAATATTGGCCCGTGCAGGCCAACAATGGATGTTAGCTTTTGGCCGCAAATAAAATAATTAACTAAGAATTATTTTATTGTCAAATCCTTATAACTCCTAAATGGTAACTTGGATTATAAATCCTAGAGTACCGTTGAGCTCATGAGGGAGTGTTCCCGTAAGGTGAATCCTTACATCTACTGGTGTGGGTTGAGGGTGAAAGTTATTTTTTGAACTTTTTTTTTGTTTATTTAAATGAACGTGCGAGAAAGATATTCTATCTTTTGAGATGGTGCTCGGATAAAAAATATGAGGGCACCATTGAACTCGGAACACTGGGATTCACCTAGAAATGACTGAACTTCAGCCGAAAACGGTTGTGTGGAAATGTTATTTTTGGACTTTTCGAGAAAAATAATAATATAATTTAAAAGCATTATTTTATTTCTTTCCCACCTTTGAGTGGTAGACATCAGTGTGTGGTGCAGCGACGAGGTTGTAACGAGGCACATTAATGGAGGGTTAATAATGGCACGTTGAAACCATGATGTTGTTATCTTAATGAATCAGTAAATGTTTCTCATTAAATGTGGCTCATTTAAGGAGCATCATTAATTGACGCAGCATAACTGTGATTTTATTTTCTTTTTTTAATCCAAAATATTGGATTTTGGGAAGAATAAAAGGTGGGGACATCACTGACAAACTACTAGAAGAATCCCTATACAATGAAGAATGAGGAACAATGCACCAGAGGATTGTTATCAGCTTTGAAGTTCCTCGAATAAATGATATAAAAGTGATGCTGACATCTTTAAACCTTAAGGACAAATGCTTCGACACAGCACGTCAATGAGGTAGGGGTTGTTTAATTATAAATATTCTTACAAACTCTACTTTTTTCTAGAAATGATGAACACAAATAAACCCATGAACAAGTTAATACGCGACTCATGCGTTTATGTGGGAGGGTGATTTTCTTGGAGATTTATCATTTTGTATTCAGACCTTGAATGAAATGATTGAACTTCAATCCACGAGCTTCCCCCATTCTTACACTTTAACGCAGAGGTCGTGGGCCAACATGAACAAGGTCGAGACCCTTCAACTTAGTTTTTTATTGTTCATTTTTCATTGATGATTTCTCAAAATGGCGGTGAAGGAAGTTTGAGGCCGTCACAGTGAAGGTGATGGCCTATAAATCCCATAGATATAAGCGATACGAAGAACGAACCACCAGAGAACGTTCAGCGGTCCACCGAAGGTTCTTCCACCACACTGGTAGTGGCCCCGAAAGTGACGACTGTAGAACATGGTGGCCCCTTCCACGTGCCAAAAGGGTAAAGAGGTCCATCAGCCATCGGTTGGGTGGAGAGGCGCACCCTTTGGTGCTCCAGTAAGTGCGCTAAGGCAGTAGGCGTGCCCACAAATGCTCGGTCGTGGCAGCGAGATGGTGCGGTGCCTATCAGCACAGTGTGGAAGAGCATCCCACTCGGGCCACTTAGGTGTGTTCAAAACTGCCATCCCAATTGGACGGTGGCTTGAAGATACTACGGTCACTTGACCGCGGTGAGGAGGCCACCCCACGTCGACCGTAGGGTTGGACGGAGGCTGGACTCGCACTGTCGTGCCGGAACCGCACCTCCAGCCGGATCTGACAATGGGCTAGACCTGTCCTGTCAGGCTGGACCCACAGACCTAATGGGATGTCTAGACTGAACCCATGTCGGACGCACAGACCGGGTTGGGTCAGGGCGGTCCGACCAGGTCGGACCGGACCCAGACCCCACTTCCCTCTTTTTACTAAAACACTCGTATCTCTCAAACTGGGCATCAAATTGATGCATCGTTAGTGGAATTGGGGTCCTCGTGATAGGGAGGTTATTTTAAGAAACTAAACATGTTTTTTTTCAGATTTTTTAGTATTTTTGGATTGGATCGGGCTCGAATCCAACCAATCCCTTTTTACTAAAAATCCTATAACATACAGACCGGGTGTCAGATCGACGCACCGTCTATTGCATTGGAACCTTTATGATAAGACGGTCCTTTAGGTTATTTCTATGTGAGACTTCATGGTGGTTGAGATATGACCAATGGCTGGTGAATCAGATCCTATGGAAATCAAGTATGCTATGTGTGGGAATCCAGTGGCTGGTTTTGACGTGAAGAAAGAATAACGATTCTATGAGTGGTTCGGTACCTAGAGATCCTATGTGGGTTAGAACCTAGATATCCTATGAGTGGGTTAGAAACTAGAGATCCTTTGAGTGGGTTATCACCTAGAGACCCTCTGTGGGTCGACACCGAGTGATCCCCTGAGTGGGTCAGCACCGAATGATCCTCTGAGTGGGTCATCACATAGGGACCCACTTAGTGGGTCAACACCTAGCGATTCATTGAGTGGTTCCGCACCTAGTGATCCTCTATGGGTCAGTACCAAGTGATTATTTGTGGGTAAGCACCTAGGGACCCTGTGTGGGTCATTATAGAGCCTCTTGATAGAATAAGATGATCATGCTTTACGACTAATCATCTTTACTTCTATACTTATGTTATACCTACTGTGAGATGCATTTTTACTTTGCGCTATGTTTTTGAGGTCTTTCTTAGTGGTTTTACCTTTGGGGTATTTTCATTGTGGTGTTTTTCTTTCATGGATTACCGAGATACCTTCAGGCATCTCAGGGTCCCTGATGAGTATTGTTATACTCACCCCTATACGGGTTTCACTCACACATGTTGTGTCTGGTGAAGATGATCGATGTTTCGATAGAGGTGCTCTGGGGGACGGGACTGACGGATGCTACAATGGTTGAATTGGTGGCCTAGTACCATCTGGGGCCCTATAGGACTGGGTGGGTAGGATACACTACTTCGGATTCCATTATCTTCACTACTCTCTCGATCTGGTGGGGTTTCCCACATATGGTCATTAGTGTTTCCTTTTATACCTTAATGTTTTTAGTTCCTTGTTTGGTTTGTATTCTGAATGACTTACTTTGACTTTTACTTGCACTTAAATTTGTTTTAGTGGTATACTTATTTTCCCCTTTCAGTGTGTTGGGATGTGGTTGGACATGTGTGTATACAAGTTTAAAGGTAATGCCTTCCCTTTTTGGGATATGCCTTTCTGGTGCTAGTCACCAGCCCCGGGCCTATGGAAAGCTGGCCTGGGGTAGTCAGGGAACGGGCCCTGGGGTATGGGTCATGACAAAGTGGTATCAAAGGGAGGTTGGTTCTACAAGAAGATCTAAGAGTCTGTATTTTCAATGTGGGAAATAGTGTCAAGTGTCTTGAGTTTGGATTTCAGTCCAGGGAGTCTAGTGCTAGTGTAGCGGTCGACGTATCTATAGACCAGGACCCTGAATTATGTTTTCATACTTGATACATGAAAAAACTATTTGAATGTGTTTTGAAAATGTTTTTATATTTATCTTTTTGATTTAGCTCACTCAGTATGACCTTTTGACCATGGTTCATCTTGATTCTCTTTCCAGTTTCCTCTAAGTAGAAAGCTATCCACGATTCCTATCCATGACCATGAGAATGGTCTGCATAGTGATTATGCTTTGGTAGAGGGACTATTTCTTGAGATGGTACCTTCAGCGGTGTCCCAGAAAAACCACAACTTATTGGTCAATAGTTACTTTTGGTGGTACCGATATAGGACACATGTTGGCTCAGTGCCTTTCAAAAGTTTCAATAATAGATACCCTTCAGTTTCTGAGGTGAGCCTGAATCACATCCTTCTAAGTATTGGATTGAGATAGTGACCATGTTACCATATAGCCAAGGCACCATTATATTAGATGACGGTCCTGGTAGTGATCCTTCTATGTGGCTCAGTAGGGTGAATATAGTGTTTAGATTACACTGATATTACAATGAGATGACTTTTCCTTGGGAAAATCATGAGATCCTTTCCCACATAAGGGGTCTCTTTCCCGAAAAAGATAAGGGGTATGTGTTTTCAAGTGCTTCTAAAGCTTCGGTTGGATGACATGTCGATAGCTGAGTATTCGTCGAGGTGTACTGACCATTCCAGGTACTTGATGAATACGATATGAACAATTCTGCAGGTCTCGGACCTCCGAGTGAGATGTGTTTAGGGACATCTGATACAACACTATCCATCTATGCATTACTAATTATGTTAGGGTTCTATATATAACATTTTTGGTTGAAAATTCATTGGATAAGAAGATACAGCTAGTGAATGTCTATAGTGGGAAAGAAGGAGACCGATGTCAATCTCAGAGACTTGGCTGTGTAAAATGTTCTGGGAAGAGGAAGTGACAGGGATATATGATTCTGCTGATCAGTAGACATGTAAGAGGTTCTAGGAGAGCAGTTGGAGGTGGAACACATTTCAACATGTTACAACCAGCATCCCAATGTGGTCCCCACTAGGCTAAGGGAGCCAGAGGACAGGGGAAGAGAGTAGTTGCGTGGAGTTAAGGAGTATGATCCAAGGGATCTAGGAAGGATTAGAGGTATGGTCTATATCTACTACTAGCTGCCATATTAATAGACATAGGTACTAATCATCCCTTCTTGTCATGAATCTTGTTCAAGATATATAGTTTCCAGGTAAAACGTTGACTAGATCCTTACGTATGGAGATACCTATGGGGGGAGAATCGATAATGACAGTTACAACGATGATGTGATCTGACCCTTGAGGCAAGTGTTTCGGTTGGAACCTCTTGGTTGAAGCATTGAGGATTTATAATGTTAGTCTGTGTATGGAATTTTAATCCATAGTTAATGCTCTGATTGACTATTTTAGGAAAAAGGATGTGGTATATCTATAGTTTTGGTGTGGGGTTTTCATTGGTTGGTGAAAAACGAAACCTAGGATTCATGGGATAGACTCATTCATAGGAGGGTGAAATCGATTACTCTTGTGTCAGCCATCTCTAACCTCATGTCAATATCTATTTTGAGTTTTCCATTCCCAATAGTGGTGGTGGAGTGTGGGAACATCCTTTAAAAATATGTTTCCAATATTACCTCCCCATAGGGGGAGGGACATCTGTATCAATCTACACCTCAAGATGGAATCGATATCAAAATCATTATATCAGAGGGATTTCATATAAATTTTCAAAAAGGGGGCATAGTCAGGGGACTTGAAGTGGAAGGCCTTTGGAAAACACAGTGTTCAAGGTTATGTGTGGATTACTGGAACCTTAACCAAGTGTTCATGGAGAAAGAGTATCCAATACCAAAGGGTTGATGGTCACATCAATCAGTTAAAGGGGGTAGCCTTTCGTATGGGTGGAGAGGTTCCAATAGGATTTTCAGTAGTTAATATAGTGGTGATGGTTGTTGTTCTTCTAGGACTATGACCTCAAGAAGGTCTATACTCTTGGGAAGGGGACATGGTGGTAGACACACTAAGCAGGAGGTCTGGTTTATAGCTGCTGAGTGAGGTGACAGAGCAGCTAGCCATGATTCCAATATCCTTTGTGGATGATGGTGGAGAAGCATTCCTCCAGTCTATGATTATCACTCCCCCACTCCTTCAGCGAGTTAGGGAGGCACAACTTGTGGATGTTCACTGTGAGTCCCGACGTGGTCAGATATCCTCAGGATAGGCTCCTAATTAATTTTAGATAGGTGGGGAGCACATCACCCTTTTCAAAGGACACACCATGTTACCAGTGACGTTATTGGTGGAGGTGTTGAGGGAATTCCACACATCCCCTTTAACAGTACATCCTAGTGTGTCAAATATGCACTAGGACCTTTAAAATCAGAACTGGTTTCCAGGGATGAAAAAAGTAGTGGCATAATTCATTTCACAATCCCTCTCTTTTCATCAAGTGAAAGCTGAGAATCATGTTCTAGCATGCTTGGGCACAACTTTTACCCCCAGGAAGATGGTCAAAAAGAGAAGACAATACAAATTTTAGAGGACATGCTACATGCTTATATCCTAGATTTTGGTCACATTTGGGAGGACCACCTAACACTAGTGGCGTTTGTTTACAACAATATCTATCACTCCATCGTTGGCATGGAACCGTTTGAGGCCTTGTACGAATGGACATGCAAATCGCCTCTATGCTGGACAGACCCAGGGGAGTCACTACTCATGGTTCCAGAGTTGGTATGGGCTACCCCTGAGAAGGTAAATATCCTCTAGGAGAGGATGAGGACAACCAAGAGCAGACAAAAGTCTTATGTCGACAAGATACATAGACCCTTAGAGTCTATGGAGGGAGGCCTTGTTTTCCTTTGGGTCTCATGATAATGAGGATTGAAGAGATTTGGAGAGAATGAAAAGTTATCTCAAAGGTTTATTAGACATTCTCAGTTTCTAGGTGGAGTTGGTGAGGTGACATACTGCCCAACTCTTTTCTCATAGATGCAATGGGTGCATGATGTTTTTCACATGTCGCAGTTGAGGAGTTATGTGCATGATGCATCACATGTAATCAACTAGGGAGAGTTGAACATTGATGATGGGGTGACGTTTGTGGAGTTCTCAGTGGAGAAAGAGGATCAATAGGAGTGGTTTCTTTTGTTGATGGTGAATCCACTAGTACACGTTTGATGGGTACACAAGAATCTCCAAGAGATCAAAAGAAAGTAGGAGGATCATATTCATGCTCAGTACCCCCACTTGTTTGATTAGCCTTTGTTTTAGATTCCGGGGACGTAAATCCCTACGGTGGGGAGAATGTAATGTCCCGAAATTTCCATTTATTTTTTTATATGGAATTTTTTCGAGACTAGGTGCTGAGACAACATTCAATTCCAAGGCCTAGAGTGCCCAAAATCACCCTCAAAAAATGTTATGCTTTAAATATCATGCATGAGAAGTTTTACTGATAAAGTCAAATAAATCTCAAATGGGTGCCCGGATCAGAAATTTGAGGGCACCGTTGCATTCAAGATGGAAGGTTTACCCTAGGTGTAACTTAATTTTAGTCAACACAATCCTCTAGTGAGAAAACCCGAAAATGGAATAATCGTAAATAAAAAAATTAAATTATTTTATTTTATTTTTCAAATGATCATAACTCAGAAATGGTTACACTAAATAAAAATATGAACTACCAATGAGATTGTGAGGGTACGCTTTCCTTAGGGATACACTAGCATTGGTCGGCATAGGAAAAAAATGGAAGTTGGATTTTTTCCATAAATAAATTAATTAAGAATTATTTTATTGTCAAATACTTATAACTCCTAAGAGGTAACTCAGATTGGAAATCTGAGAGAACCACTGTGCTCGTGAGGGCGTGTTCCCCTTATGCGAAGCCAAACCTCAACTAAAATGGGTCCAGGATGAAAGTTAATTTTTGAACTTTTTTAAGGTTTATTTAAATGAACGTGTAAGTGATATTTTTTATCTTTTAATCTTGGGCTTGGATTGAAAATACAAGGGCACCATTGAAATCATAATGATGAGATTCTCTTATAAATGACTTAACTCTTTTTGGAAAGGGCCGATAAGAAAAGTTATTTTCAGTCTTTTTGACAAAAATATTAAAATAATTTTAAAGAATTATTTTATTTCTTTCTCATCATTGAGTGGCGGATGGAAGCACTGTAGTGCCGAGAAAAATCACATTAATGGAGGGTTAATAATGGCTCATTGAAACTATAATTCCGTTATCTTAATGACCCATTAAATGTTACCCATTAATTTTGTCTCATTTAATGAGAATCATTATTTGATGTAGCATCGCTGCAATTTTATTTTCTTTTTATTAATCCAATGTGTTAGAATTTGGTAAGAATAAAACATGGGGAAATATCTAATGAACCACGGACAAAATCCTTCTCTAATGAAGAACAAGGAATAATGTGCCGGAAGAACATTATCGGCTTCGACGTGCCTCGAAGAACGGAGCTGGAAGCAACACCAATATCTTAAAACCTCGAAGAAGAATGCTTCAGCATAGAACATCAATGAGGTAGGGGTTGTTTAATTTTCTGAGTTCTTCCTCTCTCTTCGTTTTCTAGAAATGACAAACATGAATCAACCCATGAACATGTTGATCCACGATTCATACATTTTTGGAAGAGGGTGAATTTTCTTGGGGATTTATCATTTGGGATAAAAACATTGCATGAAATGATTGAACTTGAATCGATGAAATTCACCATGCTTAAAAACTAACTCAGAGTGCATGGTCTGACACAAACAAGGATCAAACCCTCTACCATGGTTTTTATTTGTGGATTCTTTGTTGATGACTTCTCGAAATAGAGGTAACGTGAGTTTGAGACCGTTGCATCCAAGGTGATAGCCTAAAAATCCAATAGATGTAGGCGATGCGAAGAACATACCATCAGAGAATGTTTGGTGGTCCACTAAAGGTTCTACTGCCATGTTGGTGGTGGCACCAGTAGTGATGGTGAGGTGGGGTGGAGTTTGTCGGCACCCCGTGGAAGAGCAGCCTGGTCGATGCCACCTAGGTGAATTTGAAATGGCCGGACAGCCAAGCCAGTCGCGTGGAGCCGCCGCGATTGCTTAACTGCAGTGAGTAGGCTGCCTCGCATCGACGACGAGGTGGGATGGAGGCCAAACGTGGCTTTCTACCATGTCTGGGCTCGGTAGAGTAGACCCACACCGTCTTGTCAAAACCGCACCGTGGGATAAACCCATGGATCATTAGGTCGGACCCACCACTCGCCGGACCTATCTTGTCGGGTCAAACCCACAGGCCCAATGGGTCAGTTGGGTCGGACCCATGTCGGACCCACACTGGACCCTAAGACTGGGTCGGTTTAGGTCTTTCTAACCAGGTCAGACTAGAACCTGACCCGACCGTCCCCTTTTTACTAAAATGCCCTCATCTCTCAAATCGGGCATCCAATTGATGTGTTGTCTATGGCTTTGGTACCCTCACCATGGGGAAGTCATTTTAATATAATTCACTTGTGATTTTTTAGAATCTAGATTATGGTCGGGTTGGATCAGAATTAAATCCAATTAGGCCCTTTTTACTAAAAATATTATAACTTACAGACCAGGTGTCTGATCGATGCGTCGTCTTTTTCACTGGAACCCTTATGACAAAATGGTCTTTTAGGTTAAATCTATGTGGGAATTCATGGAGGTTGATATAATAATGATTCTTAGTGAAGTAGATCCTCTGGAAATCAAGTGTTCTAAGTGTGGGAATCCAGTGGCTGGTTGTGATGTGAAGAAAGAATATTGATCCTCTGAGTGGTTAGGCACCTTGTGATATTCTATGGGTCAATACCTAGTAATACTCTAAGTGGGTCATCACCAAGCGATCCTTTAAGGGGGTCAGTACCTAGAGATCCTCTGAGTGGTCAGCACATAATGATTCTCTTAGTGGGTCAGCACCTAGAAATACTCTGAGTGGGTCAGCACCTAGTGATCCTCTGTGGGTCAGCAACTAGCGATCCTATGATGGGGTCATCCTCTAGAGATCCTATGAGTGGGTAAGCACATAACAATCCTCTGAATGGGTTATCAAATAGCAATTATTTGAGTGGTTCAACACCTAGCAATCCTTTGTGGGTCAGGACCTATCATTCCTCTGTGGGTCACCACCAAGCGATCCTATGGGAGTCAACACCTAGTGACCCTGTGAGGGTCAGTAGTAGAGCCTATCGATAAAATAAGATGATATAGAATTAAGACTAATCGTCATTACTTCTATAATTAATTTATACATGGTGTGAGATGTTTCTTATACTCTGTGCTATGTGGTTGAGGTCTTTCTTGGTGGTCTTACCTCTGGGGTATTTTCTTTGTGGTGTTTTGTTTTCTGAATTAGTGAGAGTCCTTCGGGGGTCTCGGGGTCCCTACTGAGTATTGTTATACTCACTCCTGCATGGGTTTCTCCTATACGTGTTGTGTCTGGAGTAGAATATCGATATTTTGACAGAGTTTTTTAGGGGGGCTGGATGGAAAGATGCTACAACGGTGGAGTGGTGGCCTAGTACAAGGTGGGCCCTAGTAGGACTGTGCGGGCATGACAAACTACATCAACGTCCAGTAGCTTCACTACTCTGATGACCTGGTGGGGTTTCCCATGGAAGGCCATCAGAGTTTCCTTTTGTACATTACTATTTTTAGTTCCTTGTTGGGTTTCTGTTCTAGAACACTTACTTTAACTTGTACTTTCAATCAGATTTTATTTAGTGGAATAATTGTTTTCCCCTTTCAGTGTGTTGGGATGTGGTTGGACGTGTGTGTATACAAGTTTAAAGGTAGTGACTTCCCTATTTGTGATATGCCTTTTCGGTGATAGTCACCAGGCCTTGGCCAATGGAAGGTGAGATTTGGGTAGTCACAAGATGGGCCCCTAGGGACGGGTCATGAAATTTATCCCTCCAATGCATAGGGTAAATATGGATAATTCATGAAATAACTCTGTTTTGTGTGAAACTGACTTAATGCTCCCAACATTACGCATGCACCTGGTTTTATATCCATAATTTTATGAGTAGAACTCAAACCTGAGTTCATTCATCTAGTGATTAATGATGAGGATAACTCCTTCCATCTCAACACTCTACTAGATCCTGAAATCATGGACATTGTCATTAGTCTGAATCCCAATAGTGCTCTGGGTCCTGATGGCTTCAACAATGGTTTCTTCCAACATTATTAGGATGTGATTCAGATTGATATTTGTAAACTTGTAAAAACCTTCTTCACCAATGGGGTTCCCCCTCACACTATGAATGCCCAGTTTCTCACCTTGATCTCGATAGTGGATAACACCTCATAGATTCATCTGTTTAGACCCATTGCTCATATCAACACTCTTTTTAAAATCATCACAAAAATCATTTCCAATAGAATTTCCACTCTCACGAACAAAATTTTATCCTCGAATCAAATTGGTTTTATAAATAGAAGATCCATTCAAGATTGTATTTTCCTTGCCCTTGAGTGTGTCAATAATTTAAATAAAACTAATAGGGGAGGTGATATAGTTATTAAAATTGACATCAGAAAAGATTTCAACACCATGGAATAGAGTTTTATCTTTAAATTCCATTAAGGTTATGGTTTTAAAACTTCTTTTATCACTAAAATCAGAACCCTCTTTGACTCGGCATCTATCTCCATCCTGAACAATGGCTCACCTAAGGGATATTTTAAATGCCCCAATGTTTTCAGGAAAGGTTATCCCCTATCTTACATTCTCTTCTCAATATAAGAAGACTACCTCGGTAGTCTGATCAAAAGTCTGGTGGACCCGAACAAACTAAAGCCCATACATGTCTCTAAGAACGTGAATGCTCTTACTCATCTTTTTTATACTAATGACATCATCCTTTTACTTTAGGGGATAAAAGAAATATTCATAACCTAAAAAATGTGCTCTAACATTATGAAGAGTTTTCTGGTCAAACCATTAGTTGGAAAAAATCTTGCATCTTCTTTGGGAAGAATTTCTCTCCCGGCATAAAATTTAACATTATGAGTGACCTGGGTGTGAAAGAAGGTATGAACCCTTTCAATTATCTTGGTGTTCCCTTTTTTTGGGGTAGATCCAAATCTTTTCACTTTTTGACTATCCTTGACCATGTTCTAAATCAGTTCTCTTCTTAGAATGGTAAATCTCTCTCTATGGTAGGTAGAAATTGCCTTGTTAAATCCACTATTGTCTCTAAGATGGTTTATTCCATGATGGTCTATAAATGGCAAATTTTCCAATTTAAAAAATTAAACACCACCATAACGAACTTCATCTAGACTAGTAGCATTTTGGAAAGATAAATTGTGACTGTTCCTTGGTCAGCTTGTTGTAAGACCATTGAAAATGGTGGTATTGGTATAAAAAATATCAAATAATTTAATAATTACCTTCAAGAAAGACTCACTTGGAACCGTTTTCATAATACTTCTAAAGCTATTACCTATCTCAAAAATGGGTCTCTTGAAAAATATAAAATGGGAAATTCGAACTTCATTAACTCATCAATTTGGCCTTCTGTCAAATACCCCTTCCCCAATATTTTAAATAACTCCCGATGGATGGTCTCTAGAGACTCCTCCATGAAATTTTGGTTGGATAACTAGACATGCATGCCTTTAATTTCCATGATACCTCCTGATCAAACCCCTGATAATACTAACATCTCTATCAGTGGCATATTAAACTCTCAACATGATCATCTACCTGATACTATTCTGAATGTCATTGAAAACTACTCTTTAACTCATATTAATTATTTATTAACTTGGGAACCTACTCACAATGGTTTGATTAATCAAAAAATTTCTACAACCATTATTTATGTAACTCTGAAAGTGACTACAATTGGTAAAAAAATATCAAAAATACTTGAATAAAACCTTCAATATTCAACCTCATATGGTGTCTTTCTCTCAACAGACTGTCCACCAAAATTTTCCTCTAATCTGTTGGCATCCAGCTATACTCTAAGTGAAAAATCTGTAATCAACACAATGAAGATGCTAACCACCTCTTTCTCTCTTGGACTACTACTTCTTCTCTTTGTAAATATATTCTTGAAATTTTTGATAGCATATGGTTGATTCTTGACTCTGTCAAAGATCGACATAAAAATTTTTTTGAAATGGAAGGCACTCAGCAAATCAGGAACCTCTTATATGCTATGGTTACTGAGCTCCACCATGTGATCTCATATGATCAGAATTCTATTATTCATAATAATTACTCATTTAATCAAAATAAAAGATAAATGAATATCCTCATTTCCATACATGAAGTTTCCTTGATTCAAAAGGGACATTGCCACAACACCATGCATGAATTTGGGATCCTGAGGTGTCTAAGGATTAAAAGAAATTTTAGTCATCTGCATCACACACTGGAGGTTTTCTGGAGAGCCCCCCAAACTTGGATAAAGATAAACATTAATTGAGCCTCCAAGGGTATTCCATTACTGGTAGGGTGTGGTGTTATTTTCATGAATAACCTCGGGCAGATACTTGGATTATTTATGGGTAAATGTGTCATTAACACCTCCCTTGATGTTGAGATGCTGGGTTTGATACATTTTATTTCCTTTTCCAAGATATTTGGTTGGAATTTCCTTCATATCGAATGTGAATCAATGACTATCATTCAAGTCATTTGGAATGACATAATTCACATTGCTTGGACGATTACTACCCGTTGGATGGAATGCTCCTGCTCACTTATCTATCATAACTATATCATCACACATGTTTATCAAGAAGCAAAAATAGTTGTAGATGGTCTGGCCATCATGGGAGTAAATCATGACATTATCTGGTTCGAAGACCTTCCCACTGCTCTTATTTACATTGATTAAAAAGATTTTAATATGATCCCGTTTTTTAGACTATTGTGTTCTTTCCTTTAATAATATTTTTCTTTGGTAGTTTTTGGCCAAGGAATCACCTTTAAAAAAAACTAAACCATTATGGTTATAGGGCATGTATAATTGGGGTATATATGACTCTTCATATAAAATAAAATAATATTAATGTATATAATACTTAAGTAACTTTAGTTGGTATACAAGTATGGTTTTGTAATTTTTGGAAATTAGGACTAGAAAAATTTTACTGAAAAAACTAGGGATATGTTTATGTAATGGATAATATCCAAAAAAAAATTATAAAGTGTATATTAATTGTTTCCCTAGAAAATACATACCTATATGGATACTATAATGTCGATGTGATGGTGGAATAGATTCATATTGGGGTGAAAATTGTGAAAGGGATTGATTGGGTACTAACTCAATTGTCATCGGTGCACGATGAGCATGACGAAGACTGAACACGTGACAAGACACTCATAATGTATATTATTGTGTTAATTCACATTTTCTTTAGTATCCACTTTGATGGATTTTAATAGATTATGAGAATGATGACCAAGTATAAACATAAAATTTAAAAGATGAGTAGAAGGTGTCATGATTTAGAAATCCTACAAATTATTATTCATGATTTGTTTTTTATAGCTTGATCTTTACACTGTGTTTTCTATTTTGGTATATAGTTAAAACTATAAGGAATTTTTTTAAAAAAATGAATGTGACAACGAATTAAATAACCATACTCATGAGAAACCCAATGGGTTGGAAGCTGCGATGAAATATATTTTTATTATTCTCACTCAACTATCCCAATCTATGGGCGGTAATGTGGTCCTTATTGATCTTTCGAATCCATTGAGGAAGAATTAACATCCCATTGAATAATTTATATGACAACATACACCATGTTTCTATAGGTATTATAATCCAATAGTTGTTAAAAAATGGATCAATGTTATGGAAAAAATATCTTATGTTCTACAGTGCTCAGATCATGAGAAAGTAATTTTATCAATCTATGAAATGGAAAGTGAAGGGGGTGAATGGAGTAATCTTATCAAGAATAAAATTAACGTGGAAGAAATAAAATCTATAGAATGGTAATATATTTAGATGCTATTTATCTATAATTATATTCCTCAAAAACTTCTTATTAAAATGGGGAGGGACTTTCTAGAGTTATTATAGAAGGATGATGAATCCATCAGTACCAAAGATGAAAGCATTACAAGACTTGTGAACCACAGTTCTGGTTTTATCATTGAACTAGAAAACAATATAGATCGATTCTTTGGTGGTTTGAAATCATGTTTCCAAAAGGCATTATCCATAAGGGACTTTGAATGCTAAAAATAGACTATTCTATGGGCCCTAAAAGTATAAATGTAAGATTTAAACCACCATTTTAATGGTTCAGTGAAAAGAAAAGGAATATAATGTTTTGTGGAAGATCTAGTGGCATTTAACAAAGTGTGAAGAAGAGGTTTCAAAATCCTACATGAAAAAAATACAGGAAGGATCACTTATGTAATTACATGGAAGGAACAAGAAGATGTTCAAGTGTGAGAGGACTAGCCATTGAGTAAAAGAATGGTAAAATGATGTGAATATTAAATTTAATGAAATGAATCGTGATTAATATCAACTGAACACACCAACCAAACATCAATGATTTATATTTATAGTGTTTGGGAATTATGTGAATTGTTTCCCTAATAGAAGAGTTAATGAGGATAATAAGTCTCCACTACCTCTAATGTCAAAGGATAAGAGGAAGGATTTTGTAACCACTAATGCTGAAGTGGGTAAAAAAATGATTTGGTAAATGGTACACATATCTAGTAGTCCAAAATTGAAAATGTTTTATTTGGTTCATGTTATACCAAATATTTTATATCTGAATAGTTATCTAAGGGAGTCACAACACCACCTCAAAAATTAGATGTTAACTCAGTACTAAAAACTCTTAATGGTATGATGATTTCATCTTAAGTCTATAGATTATCTCTAATTGAATTTTGAAGGAATATACATCATGAAAACTATGTTATACTCCCTTTAATTAAATATGATATTATTTTTGGAATGGATTTACCCTCTTAGTATATATCCTATAATAGTTTTCAAGTAAAGGAAGTTACATTTGATATTTTGAATGTACCTGTGACTATATATCAGTGTGAGGATGAACCTGAACTCCCAATGGAATTTAATTTCATCATATAGGTTTCACTACCTATTAATGAGGGATATTAATCTCACATGGATCGTGAGAAAATCAACATTGAAAATTTTATTATTATTTATAAATATGATGATGTATTTTCTAGGGAATTTCTTATTCTTACCATGAATATTGAAGTTGTGTTTTCAATATATTTCATATATAGTTATATGATTGGTTCAAATACTTTATATTTAATGGAATTAATTGAGTTGTAAAAATAAAAGAAGGAAATCAAAGAGAATATAGATAAGGGACTCATTGAACCTAGTGTATTACCATGGGGTTTAATTTTTCTTTTTATTAAGTAGAATGATGGGTCAACATGTCTTTCCATAGTTATCAATAACTTTAAAAGATCAAATTTAAAAACAAGTTTACTCCACCCCATATTAATGATATGTTTGATCAATTTCATGGAGCTCATTATTTTTCCACGACTGATATTTGATCTAGATATCATCAGCTAATGGCCAAGAATGAGGATATACGCATCAAAACTTTTTTATGAGCTATGTTTATTATGAATTTATAGTAATTCCATTTTCAGTTAGCAATTATATTGAAATATTCATGGATTTAATGGATATCATGTTTAAAGATTACATTTATTAGTTTCCGGTAGCCTTCATAGATGATATTCTTATATATTAAAAGATAATCTAAGAGAATAAAGATCATTACATAATTGTGCTAAAGAACACGATGAAGCATAATTTGTGAGCTAAATTTTAATGTATGATTTTTTTATTTATGATTTTTCATTATTGGGTCATATAATATCATGTGAGGGAATAAATGTGGATCCTTAAAGGATAAAACTTATTGATAAATCGATTATACTGCCCCTGGTTAATGAGATCCATAGTTTTCTTGGGTTAGAAGGATACTACCAATTATTTTTGAGATATTTTTCATGACTGTCTAATATAATCACTAATTTAACATTGAAGCGAGTTAAGTTATTATGGATAGAGAAATGTGAAGATAACTTAATGGAGTTTAAGAGAAGGTTGGTCTTTCTACTATGCTCATAGTACCCTATAGTAGATAAGGGTTTGTGATATATAGTGATGCATTGAAAAAGGGACTATGATTCATCTCTATTTATAATGATATGGTGATAGATTATTACTCTCTATTATGATCAGAACCAATATAGGGATCATGCTAAAAATACCCCAATTCCACCTCCATAGGTTAGGGGTAGGTGACTAGTGCTGATGGAATAAATAAACTTGGGAATACCTTTTCCTAAGTACATTTATGCACACACATAACCAACTCAATGGAAAAGTATAGAGGGAAAGGGTAAAAGATGAAACATGGGTGTAAAGTAATCCAAGTATGTATGAACTTGTAGACATCACAAAAGTATTATAGTGTAAACTGTAAAAGAATCAAAATATATTCCCAACCATAAATATAACCCAACCTATCCAAATTGGAAATTAAATAGTTGAAAGAGAGCCCCACTCCAAAATCCCAACCTACGACCAGCGTATGCGGCCTAATAACCCACTATCCCTAAGCTCCTCTATAGTCAAGGTCAACTTGTTAGTCATCTTTATAAGATATGACCCATAAATTGAAAGACCATAAAGAGATGAGAATATACATACCCTATAGAATGCCCCAAAAGTCCGGTGGTTGGGGGGGCATTAAGGGATACAATGGGATGAAAAATATAGTAGTTGACACAAGGTATAGTGAAAGAGTATAGTTCAACCCAACAAAGAGTGAAAGTAAGCTCATCCAAGAATAGGGGGATAAACACGATAATTATATGAACTACCCATCAAGACTTTTACACCTATTGAAGGAGAGTAGAATCATCCAAACAAAAGAAAATAATCATGGAAAAAACATGAAGTACCCTGCACATCTTCACATCACTTAGAACGAGAGTAACCAAATCCACGAAGTGGATATAGAATAATGATATATATATATATGTATATTCTCAGTCAAAGAATCCAAAAGTAGACAAAAGGGATCTCCATCTAATAGATTAGACTGGAAAAAAGAGTATCCAAGCTATCCAAAAGTCCAACAATGATACCCAACATCTAACACATCTACCCATGAACACATCTATCTATGGAACTCAATAAATAAGATTTGACACTATCTTCTTTGGGAAACACTGACTCGCCTGCATGGTTTTGGTCATGTATAAAAAATTATTCTTATTGGGGAAATCATTCCACATCCTCATGAGTCCAAATCTAAGTCAAACCACTTCTCAACACATTCCCCATAGTTGTGGGGCCACAAATTCTAGGTAAGGGTCCCATGCCCTAGTACAGTAGGAGGGTTCCACTATAGTTGTCAAGGACCCATGTCCAACACGGTTGGTGGGTTCCACTCTAGGTCCTTGAGGACCCATTCTCTATCCCGCAGGAGGCTTCCATATTGAAAGTCTGGGACCCATTCCCAAATCAAATAGATGGTTCCACTATAGGTTATATAGGATCCATGACCTACCCCATAGGTGAGTTCCACTTAGGAACCATTCCCAACCCCAGCTAGAGGGTTCCACTCTAGGATATCGAGGACCCATGCCTTGCACCGCATGAGGGTTCAACATGAAAAGTATCCTCTAGTGATCTCAACTGATAACAACTATCATTGAGTGTCACCCAAAAAGGTTTCATTTCCTAAAAAATCCATGTTGTACCTTAAAAGCCACAACTAAGGGAACCATCTTGTTCTAATAAAGAAAACACCTAGGATATGCTACTTTTGGGCCGAAATCCGAGTTCAAATTAGAAAGATATAAAATATAGATGTTTCTTAGGAACTATGTGGTACACTGTGTGTAAGGGATCCCATATGGCTTGTCGCCCCACTTCACAGCCTGGCCCTGTCCCTGGCTAACAGACGACTTCCTATCCATGTAGCAGTACATTCTATGTTGGTGGACTATATGGTGTGTCCTGGATAACTGAGGCTAGGAGGCATTATATATTTATTGTGTCCATGTACTAGAGTAGATAGTTGGGTATCTAACCCCGTTTACATCCACATGTGTTCCTATTTTTGTGACCCATCCCATGAGTTTTCTAACCAGAAAGGGAGAACGTGACAGGTAATAGAGACAAAAGGCCTCATCACCCTTAATTACCCCCAAACCAAAATCGTCACCATGGGAGGGGCTACACACCCTATAATATTCATTGAACATGATGTGTATTTGGGTTTTATATAGAAAATTCATATCCAAGATTCAATCCTTTTACTACTTCATACCCAGCTCTAATATTTTCTTAAATGTTGGATCTAGCTAGAGATAATGTACCATGGCCATCTTTCGCCAGATAATAGCCTCTAGTCACCATCGGGGGTTCCTTTTCTCGTCCCCCACACCATCCCACCTCCACTCAACCATTATTAATCGTTAAATTTCAAAATTATCCAACAATTCCACAAAAAAATCCCAGATCTACGCTCGTTTCATCAATCCATTCTTGTTTCATTGATCAACCGTGAATCTAGGGGTTATATCTAGCACAGTACCTCTCGTCATATTCGATTTGGGATCATTAGGATCTAACCAATGAAGAAAATGAAGACGATTGTGGGAGAAAGGAACCAAATTTTTTTTTGAATGATCATTAGCCAAAATTTCTTGTCCAACAATCAAGAACAATGATCAAGGGTCAAATAAACAAAGAAATAAATCAACGATTTCAACACTGGGGAGCATGCAAGGTCTGAAAAGGGACATAGATTTAAGAAAGAAAAATATGTACCCAATAAATTTAATTACAAGGGGAAAGAAACACATATAATGAGTCTTACCTCGATATCGGATCAACCATTATTGAAGAAAATGTTTACCAAATATTTTGAAGGATCAATTGCATGTGATAAGTCCTGATTCAATCAGATTCAGAGTTTCGTCGTTGTTTTTTCCTAATTCTCCAGTGGAAGGAAGAAGAAGATCTTTGTTGGTGATTTCTTCAACTTACAAGGCTAACCATAAAAAGGGATTTCATGGTGACACATTTATAGACCTATCTATTTCACCGAAAAAACTAATTAATTAAATAAATAAATAATTAATTCCTTAAATGCACTGCCAATTAGAGAGGGGTCCAAATATCCCATGCTTACCCATTTTGTGTCACACATAGGGTAAAAACAACATTCCGGACCCAAAAGTGGCTTTAGTTATCTAATATGATAACCTTTTTAAGAGTTATCCCATTTTATTTAAGAAACAGTATATGCGCCACAAGAAATATATTTAATATTATTATAAAATTTATTTTGGGAACACTGGGATTGTAATTTTGTGTTATCATAGTTCCTAGATCTAGAAATATATATATAAATATGTCAAAGTTTTACAAGTAAAAAACCAGTTCTCTACATCATTCCCTCTATTATATTTTTCCCTGAAAAGAAAAGTCTTGGAAAATAAATGTTGATATTGAGCTCATACATGGCTCTTCCACTCTCAAGAACTCACCTACACATTCTCATACATCCACAACACGTGTTCCAATTGGATTGTTTTCCCTCATAGGTCCCACTCCTATCGATCCACGAATGCCATCAGGTTATCTGAAATGGTGGTTATATCCTCAAAAACCATCATGACTAAGTCGATGATGTTCATAGGTCCATGCATTTATCTCCTCAGATACAACACATGAAAGACTTCATGCATATGCTCTAACCGTGGGAGTAGGGTGAGGCGGTAGGAAACCTCGCCAACCCTCTATGTGATTTCAAATGGCCTGATAAATCTTAGGGATAACTTTCTTCCCTTACCAAACCTCTAAAATCCTCTTCAAGGGGAGTCTCTTAGGAAAATTTAGTCTCCATGTTCAACCTCTACCAAGGTAAGGTGATCCTCCCATCTTCGACCAAAGTAAAACATACATGCCCTTAGAATATCATTTAACAACTAGACAGTACACTCAGTCTTCCCATTAGTATTGGGATGAAAGGTTATACTCGTCTGAAATTGGGTCCCAAATTAATCTTGTAGGACTATTCAAAATCATGATGTAAACCGTGCATCATGATCAGAGACAGTTGTCAAAGGAACCTAGAGAAGGTGAATGATCTCCCATACGTACAACATCCCTAAACTATCCATCGAACTCTTCTCCCCAATTATAAAGTACTACGCTGACTTTTGGAGTCAATAAACTATATAATAAATGTAATTTAGACCCTTCATTGTCCATGGAATTTTGGTTATGAAATCCATGGATATGCTATCCCACTTCCAGTCGAGGATCTCAATGGGTTTCAAAAAACCGGATGGAACTTGGTGCTCATTATTTACATACTAAAAGGTGATGCACGAAGAGATGAACTAAAAAATAATAATCTCATTCCGGAGACCCAAAACTATCATTGAACATCTCTATACATCTTCCCCACTCTGGGATATACATATAGGGTACAATCATGGAACTATTACATCACACCATCTGATAATGTGACTGAAACCACTGTTCACCCATTGAAAAAATGATGTGATTCTCTCCTTTAGAATATAACTATGTTGAGTTTCCTATGTATATATTATCATATAAGACCTTTCAGTCGATGTATCCCATATATCACTCTCTCACACACAGAAGAAGAGAAGGATTCAACACTATCAACTATTGAATAATAGTACGCGTTTTCTCCACTAGGGTCAGCTGTAAGGAAGCTAACTGCTCGGAATCTTCCTACAACAAATGATCCAAGGATTTACGTCCAAGGAAATATGCTACAACACTTCCCTTACATAGAGTATAGAATATCTCAATGTTTTATTCCTTAAATGAATCCAACCAGCTTCACATCCTCGAGTTCATGAGTATATGTGTGAAGATAAACCTAGGACTCTGGTGGTCTAAGTAAACCAAAATGTTCTCCCCCAAAAGGTAGTGTCTCTACCCCACCAGGATGAGGACTACTACTTATATATCTAAGTCATATGTCTCATAGTTTAACTTGTGGGGTATCAACTTCCTTAACACTTATCTGTTAACTACCTTTCGTTGTATCATCATGCTGTTAAGCCCACTCTCGAGGAATTACAATACACCATGAACTCCACACCTTCTGCTAGTAGTCTCAACACCAGAGCACTAACAAGACTTTTTTTGAACTCCTCAAAATACCTATGTAACTTTTTAGACCCGGTAAACTACCACACATTCCACATTAGGGTGGACAAAGAGACTTTGATCTTGGAAGATTCATCTAGAAATCTCATTTAGAACCCCACCAAGCCAAAAAATCTCTACACCTCTGGCATGATATTGGGTGGATCCCATGAAATCACTACTTAGATATTTTATGGACCCAAAACCAATTCATTCCCATTAATGACATTCCCAATAAAGTGAAAGCCTGATATCCATAAATGTAACTTTAAGAGTTTCCCATAAATCCTGCATTTTAGAAGAAATTCTAGGACTATCCTCAGGTGCTCTGCATGCTCCTCCTTTGTTTCAGAGTAGAAGAGTTTGTTGTCGATGAAGAAAACAAAAATTTGGTTGAAGTATGACAGGAAAATATGGTTCATAATTTTTATAAAAAAGGTGGGGGAATTCCTTACACCAAAGGGAATCACTCGGAACTCATATTTTCTAATGAGACATCAAAATTATAACTTCGGAATATCAGTCTTGTGAACCCTCAAATAGTAGTATCCAAACCATACATCAATATTTGAGAAACATACCACACCTAGAAACTAATCAAAGATGCCAAGAATCCTAGTTATGGGTTACTTGTTCTTTATTCTGGCCTAGTTTAGGCATTGATAATCCATTCAAATATGTAAGATATCATCAGCCTTTTCCACGAACAATACTGGAGCTACCCCGGGGGACACATTAGGTCTAATGAAACCTTTCTCATGAAGGTCACCCAACTAAAACCATAGCACCCGAAGATCTATAGGTTCCATATGATATTACATAGAAGATATCAAAGTAGTCCCTAGATGAAAGTCAATGCAAAAATCATTCCCCCACCTTCGAGGTAGACCTGGAATGTCCTCAGAGAAGACGTCCATGTAATCCTTTACATATTAAGGGATGAATATTCACAAAGATCCTAAAATACCAAGGGATATACTCTCTATATGATAGGTGATTAGATGAATCCTCTTAGTTTCATAACTGACTTGGCCTTTCTTGAGATCTCTCCCACTAGAAAAGTAGAATCTCATCCCATCAGTGTGTTCACATCTGACTTGTTTGCGATGACAGTCGATCTAGGATCGAGCCATGGATTGAAAATATTTACCCAAGATAGTATCAAAGGATTCCATAATTGTGAAAAAAATTCCCAAATTAACCTATCTCTTCCAAGTGATAGGTCACACTGATGGTAGACGAAAGATATAGAAGATTCATTCCCTGTAAGAACCTCAAGACAAAACTGCTTGGCTAGAGCCTCAACTGGGAGCTCCAGCTCTCACACAAGGAGTATAAGGATAAAGTAATATCTAGAAATTTATTCTAATAAATTGTAATCAAGAGTAAAATAAAAAAATATAAAACCACTTATCATCTCGTGTGCTACAGGATCATAGACATCTAAAGACTGTAGTTGTCCGCAGCCCGGACTGCCATATCATTGAGCCCATCATGGGTCATAGGGTAGTGGTGGTGGAATGATCTCATAACAGATTCCAACACCCATATTTATTTCTCATCTTCTTACACTACCACCCTAGGGGATACCCTATCCATTCCTAGGATATCCCTTATCACGAAGCTTCCTCTACTATAGTGGTCCATCAACTATCTTCCTGGGCTTCTCTTCCCACCTGGTTGGGTAGTCTCTTTCCATGTTACTTTTCCTATCACAAGTAATTCCCCCTAGGGATACCCTGACACTCTAAACTATCATTGACCACATGCCTGAGTCTAATCCAGGAAGGATCTTCTACACTGAGATCCTATCACCTAGTGTTTTCTAGATTCTACAAATTACTCACTTATAAGGCATACACTACCAGCTTTTATTTTCTTGAATCCCTCTATTAAGAATATATATTTACCCAGCTGATATTCTAACACCTTGTCATAGGTGGAGATGCTAAAGGGCACTATGCTAGGTCAGATATCTCTATAGAGTCCCTTCTCAACCATCAGTTCTTGGAAGTAACAATCCTAGATAGTGTCAAGATAGTACCATGTAAGATATATGAACCTTTTCATATACTCCACTACTTTCATGACTCCTAGCTACATCTACAAAAGATCTTGGATCCAGACTAAGCATAAATAGGATGGGTAGTACTCCTCACAAAATATATTCAAAAAGTCAGACCAAGAGAGTGTTGACTCATTGTGCATCTGCATAATAAGGCTCCACCAATTCCCAAATACTCAATGGAAGAGACTATAGGATTTTGAAAAAATATATTCTTTTGGGGTATAAATAATCATAAAGATACGGAACACCGACTCTGTCCAATCCTCTGCTTTATGTGGATCTAGATCACTGTGGAACCATAGAGGTCTCTAACACTAGAACTCATGGACAACACTTAGCTTAGAGGAACCCTCAGCCTGCTCTACTGGAATGATTTGTTTCTCAAACATGGTAGGCATTCTACCGTCCCACCTGGAGGAAGGGGATCAAAAGATGAACGTTGAACTAAGGCATCCTCACTCATATGGTTTTATTCACGAACCAGAGCTGGTATACTTAATGTTTTTTATCGAAAAGTAATTCTAAAAGATATCAAGGTGTACCATAGTTAGATGAGTATATATATATATCAACAACAATGAGTATATGTATCAATAAGGATAGTCCAAGTCTCAATCCGATATGATTCATATAACATTAACCCTTACAAATAATGTCTTAGAAAAAAAAGTCGAAATGAAGGTATTCAAGGTCCTAGGGAATGGATACGTCAACTGCCACACCATCACAATATTTCCTAGACTAATAGCCATACTTGAGAAAACTCGACATTGTTTCCCTAAAACCAACCAATACCTTTTAAGAGGTTACATCTGAAAAATGTCCAAAGGATTGAACTTGCACTGATACCAATTTTTCGTGAACCGATCCAAGATTGGGATTGATCCATGACTACCCCAAGAACACCTCCAAAGTCCATAGGGTGGAGATAATAATTGAATCCATAACTAAACATGGGGAGGAATTTTTACTAAGAACCTTTATACATACACACAACCAAATCAATGAAAATGTGAAGAGGGAAAGATTAAAAGATACAACACTGATTTAAAGTAGTCTATGAATGCATAAACATCTAAAAAGCATAAAATTATGATAGCGTAAAATGAAAAAATAGAAAAAATATACACCAAATAAGAAATATGTTCCAAACTAAAAAAATTAAGAAAGTAAACAGTTGGAAGAGGTCCCCACTCATAACTCCCAAACTATGATCATCATACAAGGTCTAAAGAACTAGTATCTCTAAACTCGTTTGTATTTACGGTTAACCTATCTATCAACTTCATAAGTGATGACATGTGATGGAAAATCCCATGCATGGGTGAGTATATACATATGTAGTAGAATTTCCCGAAAGATGGGTGGAGAAGAAAGAGATACAAGAGGAAGAGAAAGATAGTAGATAACACATGGTATAATGAAAGAGTACAGTTGCACCCAAAAAGAGTGAATAAAATCTTATCCAATATCAAGGGGATAAAAACATTGATTAGATGAACTAAGAATTAAGTCATCACAACCTATATAAAGAGAGTTGATCATCCAACCATGAGATGAAAAAAACAAAAATCATGTGGAATAATCCACACATCATTTCCTCTCTAAGAAGTAGAGTAACCAAATCCAAGGAGTGTATACAAAAGGAATATATATATATATATATGATCTGTCTAAGAAGCCTATAAAAGAGATAAATGGGATCTAAATCTCACATATCAACCCAAGAAAAGGGGTATTCAATAGATCCAAAAGTAAAAAAATAATTCACATCATCTCAAAAGTCTTCCATGAACTCACATGTCTATGGAACTTGTTCACAACACTTTGATACTATCCTTTTTGGGTGGCACTGACCTACTCGCATAATTTTGGTCAAGTATAAAAAATTATCTTTAGTGGGGAAAGTGTTCCAATTGCTTGTGAGTCCAAAGCTACTTCAATACATGTCTCATAACTATTCCCCAAAGTCAAGGGGCCCCAAATTCTAGGTAGAGGAACCATGACTTGGTACAGTAAGAGGGTTATACTCTTATGGTCAATGAACCATGCCCAACCAGACTGGTGAGTTCCACTCTAGGTCATCGAGGACCCATGCCCTGACCCAAAGCAGGGTTCCACTTGGAAAGGCGTGGAACCATGCCTAACGTGGTTGAAGGGTTCCACTCTAGGTTGTCAAGGACCCATGCCCTACCCCTTAGGAGGGTTCTACTTAGAATGGTGAGGAACCATTCCCACCACTACTAGAGGGTTCCACTCTAGGACATCAAGGAATCATGACCTACCATGCAGGAGGGTTCTTCTTAGAATGTAACATATGGGGGTATCTCTTGATCAGGACCATCATTGAGCAATTCCTTAGATGGGTCTATGACCAGAACACATAACTTTGTATCTCAAAATCCCCAACCAAGGTAACCATTGCGTTTGAAGTGGAAAAACACTTAAAATAGTCAACTCATGAGCCAAAATTCGAGTTTAAAAGAAGTAGAAATAGAATGACGAAGTTACTTGATAAGGGAATAAGGGGTACATGACATGTGATGGGTCCCACACTACGTGTGTCCCCATTTCAAATATTGGGTTTTTCCTTATCTGGAACATGAATTCCTATCCATGTAGTAGTACACACCGTGGAGGTGGAAAAATGACATTTTGTGGCTAAATGGGGACAAGACCTGTTTTATGCTCACCATGTACATGTACTAAAGTACACGTCCGTGTATCAAACCCTATGTAATTCCACACAGGTTCACATCCATGTGACCCTTCACACAGGTTTTCCAAATTGAAAGGGTGAACAAGGCGTATAAGAGGTACAACATCCCATATCACCCTTAATTTTCCCCCCAAACCCTTCTCGTTGTCACAGGACGGGATGCATGCCATGTGTTCTTTATTGAACATGGTGTGTAGTTTGGATTTCACAAAAAAACATAGATCCCAACTTTACTCCTTGATTTAGTCCCTTCCACTATAGATCTGGCTCTAATCACATCAGAATTTTTTGGATCTACGTAGAAACATTGGATCTTGTCCGTAGTTCACTGGAAATGGCCTCCAGTCACCATCGAGGGTTCCACCACTCATTCCGAATGTCATCACACCTCCATTAAAACATGATTCACCCACTAAATATCAATTCAGCAATTTTAACCATTCAGCGATCCGAAGTCTATTCTCAATTCATCTAACTGTTATTGTTTTGGTGATCCACCTTGAATCTGGGGGTTTGATCGACCTCATTACCTTCCATTAGAGTCGATTTGGGATCACATGTATCCAATCGGTGAATAAAGTGAATAATATTAGAAGATAAAGGAACAAAAACAATGTTTTTAATGATTATTGGCCCTGATTTCTTGGCCAACAGTCATGAATGGTGACTTGGGGTTAATTATAGAAAGAAATAAATCAATTATTTTAATACCTAGGTGCATGCATGGTCGGTAAACGGACATAGATCTAAGAATGAAGAATGATATACTCAATAAAATTAATTATAAGTGAATAAAATGACATATAACAAGTCCAAACACAACTTCAGATCTATTGTTGATGAATAACTTGTTATCCAATGATTTGGAAGGAGACTTTGTGATAAATGCATCTAGATTCGATCTGATTTAGAGTTTCATCATTACTCATCAGTATTCTATAATATAAGGAAGAAGGAGATATTTTCTATCGATTTATAGAACTATGAGGCTTACCCATGAAAGGTTTTTCTTGGAGATACATTTATATACCAATCAATTATTCTAAAAACAAACTAATTAATTGAATAATTAATTAATTAATTCCCTCAACATACCTCCAAAAAGTATGGGATCCTAACGTCCTGCAACAACCTTTTTTATGGTTCTCCTATGGTAAACACAATGTTATAAACCCAAAAGTAGACTCATATTTATAATATCATCAAACATTTAAGAGTTATCCAATTTTCATTATGAAGCTGCACACACTCCATATAAAATATTCTGAATATTTTTATAAAATAAATTTCAGGCACCCCAAGCCTCAAAATTGCACTCTATCTCAGCGCCTAACTCTAGAAATATATATATAAATATATAAATGTATTAAAAAGAAACAATTGGGTCTATACACTCTCACCAATGGAAAATTTATGTAAAAAATTACCTGAATAATGACTTAGAGCTAGAATCCATAATAGTTTCATAGAAGATACATAGGTATTATATATATGTTCAATGGTGTGATATATATAATGGTCGTAAAATTCATAATTATATATCTAAAAAGAAAATTTTGAAAATACACTAGATATTATGGTTTGAATTCATAAAATATTATGACTTCTCAATACATTACCACCCTAGGAAGGAGAACTTGTTGGCTGATTCTCTAAGTTTGAAAGACCATGCAAGTTTTTTCATGAGTAGAATTGTGAAAGGTCCATTATTTATGGACCTACAGAATATGGATATAGAAATTGTGAAGAAAGGGGAGATATCATATATTTCCAAGAATAATGTTCAACTATTCATCCATGACAGGATTAAGGGGGAACATAAGAAAGATGTGGAATTACAGAAGAAGGTGAGGAATGTTCCTGAGTTCGACTGTGATCATGATGAAATGATAAGGTTCAAGAATCAAGTATGTGTCTCGTCAATATAGGACAAGAAAATTGAGATGTTGGATGAAGCTCATATTTGATCATTCACAATTTATCATGGAAATAAAAAGATGTATAGAGATCTAAAAGAGTATTTCTAGTGGGATTACTTGAAAAATGATAATGCTGAGTATGTATCATGATTCCTAGTATGTTAGTAATTTAAGGTTGAGAGACAAAATTATAATAGGGTGTTACAACCATTACCCATAACTAAATTGAAATGATAAAACATCCCCATGGATTTCATCGCTGAACTCCCCACACATAAAAATGAAATTATTATAATTAGGTTATAATCAATCACTTTATGAAATTATAAATTTTTTTCTATTAGAGAATATTTCTCTACTGTTCAACTTACCCCGTTATACATTATATAAGTTGTTATATTTCATGTAGTACCACTCTTAATCACATTTGATTAGGATCTAAGGTTTACAGAGATGTTTTGGAGACTCTTTTGCAGGATCTGAATATAGTGATGAGTTTCAGTACTACATATCATCCTCAAATTGATGTTCAATCAAAGAGGACTATTCAAACTCAAGAATCTTGTTGAGATATTTATTTATGGATTTAAAATATAATTGGAATCAAAAAAATTTATTTCGTGGAATTTTTTTATAAAAATATATTTCAAATGACCATTCATATGGATACTTACGAATCCCTCTATAATAAGAAGTTTTGAACACCAACCTGCTATGATGAAGTTGGATGAAGAAATCTATTGAAACGTGATCAATATGAGGAAATGATAATGAAGGTAAGATTCATTCAACAACACATTTGCGAAACTCAAATTCAACAAAAAAGTTATGATGGAAATCATTAGTGAGATCTATAGTTCTATGTTGGTGATAAAGTATTCCTAATGTTAGGTTCTTGGAAGAAGGTTATGATATTTTGAAAGTAGGTAAAGATGAGCATAAGATATATCTTTCCCTTTGAGAGTCTTGATCACATTGGGATAGTATCTTATCATTTGTAACTTCCACAAAATCTCTATTATGTTCATTATGTGTCCCATGTATCTCTTCAAAATAATTACATATATGATCCTGTATATGTAATAAATTAAAATTTCATACCATATGAGAATTATAGATCTTACGAGGAAAAAAATTTGGAGATTCTAGATCAAAATGAGAAAGTGTAGCTGGACAATACCATTCACCCCATCAATGTTTTATGGTGAAACCATAAATTTGAAGAAGATACATATGAACCTTAGGATGTGATAATAAGTATAATCAATTGTTTGTATCAGAGTGATATAATTTCAAGAGAATAACTCTTATAAGTGGGGATGAATATAACACCTGGATATTTTATGATGCATTTATATTTAAATAAATATTATTTCTTTACATGAATCTCTGAGTTTTAACAAATAAACGATATACCATTAAAATTGTATTATTTTGAGTAACAAATATCCCATAACCATTGGATTGGTAGGCATTAATTGGAATAACTAAATTAGGGAAAAATATTTTTTATAGGTGTTCCTCAATAGGTACATGTTCTTCTTCTTCAAATTTCTCTATGACAAAACACGCATTGGATGAATCAAAAAATTTAAAATAGTGGGCGGTAATTATCAATTAAGAGTGAATAAAACTAGATGAGATAGTGTTCAAGAAAGGATAAAATCTATGAGTTGGGTCATCTTTAATATATTATTTAGTCATAAGTGCCTCTTGGAGTATGATCTCACTATATAAAGGCTGGTAGTCAAACTCCTCCATATTTTCTTTTATATTCTACCTCTTGAGTGGATTCTTTCTCTTCTAATCCTAGAGATAAATAGAGTGGTGCTAATTCTTCTACATTATATGGGGAAATTAGTTCATTTTTTACTTCAACATAATTTTATAATTTGTATTGATCTTTTTTATCTCCCACACTTATCTCAGTAGAATTGTATCCCTCATCAGGAATGAAATCTGTCTATTTATGTAAAGTATTAATCTGATATTTGAGATTTATGAGTTATGTATATTATTCATGTGTGGAATAAAACTGTTAAAACTCTTTAGTAAAACTGATCATCTTGAGTGATACACCCTATTTGGCCGTCAGTATTTGAATATTAGTCTTAACTTGATTTATAAAAACAAGTATTTTTTGAAGAGAGACACATATGTCATGTCTATTCAACATATTTTTGGCTAGGTCAGGGAGTTCATCTAGGATTCTATGTCAAAGGACATACTCAATGTTTTTAACCACTTTTACTTGGTCCTATATTTGAGAATAATTATTCCATAATTAATAATATGATATATTTTTATGCATCATTGGAAAATAATATTTTATTATATATTTAAAAGATAGTGAAAAAAAATTTCAATGTAAAAAGAAGAAAATCGTTTATTAGATCCAAAAAACGACACCAAGTGTTGATGAACACCTATTATAGGTTGTGGAAAAAGTTACTATTTTTATTTTCCCAGTGTATCATAATGCTTGATCATGGCTATCTCACTTGGGGAGCTTCACACTTATCTACATACTAATTTACATTCATCTAAACTACATTTCTTTGAGTATTTATTATTTTTTAAATAGTGGAAATAAATGAGAGGGAGTGTAATTATAAAATACCCCCACATTAAATGAAAAAATAAAAATAAAAAAAGGTGTTTGGGCCAAGTGTTTGAATTTTTGTTCCTTTATTAACCATATTTTTTTTTAAATCCAGTTTGATAACCCAATCATAAAATCTCACTCTCTGATTTCTATCATTTAATTTTTTTGGTTGTGAAATATTTAATTCTTGGAAAATATGAACTCTAAATTATCCTATAATAAAGGTTGATAAAACACCTCAATATGGTGTGCTACACCTTCGGGGAACCATCTCTGTCGCATTCTATTTCATCCATTGAACGAATCAACTCCATTGTGTGAAGAGTATATGCTCAATGGAAGGATGATAAATTTATTAAATAAAAAATACAAGTGTATTTGATATCTGTGTCATGATGGATGACCTATACACACATATAATTCACTTTTATTCACCACATGCATAAATAAAACATATGGAATTTGAAAGGAAAATTCAGCAACATTAGATACTCCAATGAGGCTAAGCTTTGGGCTTGTCTCCCATTAGTGAAACCAAGAGGTCACTATGGAATGAGTGGGAGGAAGAGATTAGAATAAAATGAATAATAATTAGAGAGTGATATTTGTAAAATGGGTGGATGAATAAAATTTTAAAAATACTTAAATAACAAAATTTGTGATTTTAAAATAAATTATATTAAAATTATTGAAGATTTTTTTTAAAAATAATCATTATGTTATAGCATAGTATCCGACCGCATCTGAACCTCTCTAACATAGTGTCCAAACCCTATATTTATTGAGGGAGTAACCACTCTATACCATCATTAAAATATTATTTTAACTCCCATATCATTATTTTAATGATTCCATTTATCCTTTTTATCTTCTAAGTATTCAACATTTAATCTCTTAAGAAATTAGGCATTTACAATTTTTTATGTATTGATGTACTACGCTATGGATAATTATATTGTGGTTATGTCACTTTTACTAGTGCATTTCCACTATATGGACACAAAAAAGGCTCTCCTCCTTATATTTGTCATTTATAGTTTCATATAGATTGAGATCCCAGTCTTGTATGGGATTTTGTACACTCTATGAAGGGATTCATGGTGGTAACTCAAGGATCTAAAGAAGATATTTGTTAATATTGGGATTCTTCAATAGTGTTTCACTCGGGGTATATTTTTCCCAGTGTTGACAATAGTGTCTCTGGTGAGATGTAGATGAGTAGCAGTCTTGTGTTTATTGGTGGAGGTGTGTTAAAGTGTTTGTTAGGTATTTCTAAGGCATAAGGCTTCCCAAACTGAGAAAGGGGATATAATTTTCTTTAATGATGGACAATATCCACATAAGTGACCATCCCAACATCAAAAATCACCATAGGCTATCTCACATATATATATTAGTTCCCACAGTAGCTTGTGGTTATTCCATGGATATGGGGGATCAACAACCCCTCTAATAACACACACATACCTAGGCCCATTCTAACATGAACGAACCTACATTATCATTATTCTATACTATGTGTGCACCATACATGACCCAGTCTCATACTTCATGAAAAAGCTATCTCGGTATGTTGTCTTGGCATGTACCCATCCGGGATGGCTAGGTGACTGGCGGACCTACTGGTTGAGGTGTAGATTACTTCAACTCTATTTATTTACCTATAAAAAATTCACAATGATAGTACTATTCAAACATAAATTTTCAAATAATTTTAAACATTTAAAATCCACATTTTTATTAATTTTATAAAAATTTAATTCCACAATTATAAATTACAATTTTTTTAATAAAAAAATAATTATATGGGAATATACATTAATTTTTTTTAAAATAATCAGAAATTATTCCATTTTATTCATGAAAATATGAGTTCATTAGTAACATATCCCTTTACCATGATCGAAATATTTCATCCAACAAGTTATATCCATACTCTTCTATTGGGGCATGAGATTTTGGATTTGATCTAGGGGAAGGGGTTTCTATTTACTTTACATATTATATATGCTTCATTCAGGATCAGTTTTATTGGTTTGGTCAGGGTTGGGGTAATTATAAGATTCCATAAATTCCTTTTACTAATTATTTCTATCATGATTGGTGTTGTAGGTTTTGGTTTGGGGGAATGGGATACTATATGTCTCTTCCTTCGATGGTACTTAGATGTGTTATGTCTTATTGTTTATAATTTATCAGTTTTAATTTCTATACTCACTTACTTAAATGTATGTGTTAGTTTAAGATATCAATATTATGACATCTTAATCCATATGATAACTATTTAATAGAATTCATGAACATAAACACAAACTAGAAGACAAAAAGTGATTATTTTGACTATATCCCTATATATTACATGATTCTTTTGATTTTATAATATTGTATGTTGTTGCAATGATTTAAGATCATTGTGATGGAAAATATGTGGAATATTGAAATGTGGATGAACATATAAAGATGGAATAATTTTATTTGGAAGAAAATAAACTTTGTAATAGGAATATGAATTTGTAAGTAATATATAACTAATATTGAATATTGTTTATGTAATGTTATTAAACCCTTATTATGGATGTGTTTCACTAAGGTTCATTGGTTTTGTCTCTCATTGTAAGCTACTATATTTTTATAGAATTTAGTGTATATTTATGAATGGTATTATATTTATTCCCTATTTTTGGTAGGTTATCTTGAACAAGTAATAATCTTTATGTAGGACAGGAAGTGTAATTAATCTCTTTGATTATGGTTATTTCCATGGGAGTCTTTCCTTTCCCAAGAGTAAAGCCTCAATTTGGGTTTAATAGTATTGATTTAGAGGACCTTTATAGGAGTCAGTTTTTATTATTTATCTTATGATAGTAGGGTGTTCTAGGTTATGAATAAAAGAAAGGTTATGTATGTGGATGGAATCAAGCAAAGAAGGGTAAATATTTTTCTCTGAGATTTGGGTATGTTAAGGTGTGGGAGTTGGATAGTTCCGAGGTAAGGCTTGGGTAGGAATGATTCTTAATATTAACAAGTTATGTAGGTTTGGAGAGATTCATAGATCTTACGTAATTTTTGGGACCTATTTCATTATTATATTATTTAATATATTCTCATTGATGATTAATTATAATAAATTATTAATAGGAAGATATAATTTTAGGAAAAGTTGTTAATAGTGAAGATTGTGGTATCATAATATGTGATACATCTCCCTTTATTAGACTTTTTATCTAAACACTATCTTGATTATAACTTTTACTTATATATTTGATCTCACAGATATCTATCCTAAAACAATTATTTACCATTGATGTTTAATTGATTATAAATATGATCTTAATAAGTACTCCAAAGTTCTTAACCCTCTATATTTTTCCTGACTTTTTTATAGGATAGTTTAAGAGAGATTGGGGAACTACTACTCAGGTAGATGGAGTGAAGCATTTGGAGGATGGTCTTGCATTTTCTTTATATACACTATATATGATGACTTATGAGGACAATTTGGGAATATGAATTATTACCCTTTAAATATATATATATATATATATATATATATGGAGTTGATTAGTGGTTCCACTACATCTTCCTATGTATTATGAGGATATTTACTCCCAAATGTTGGAAAAATACCCACATTGCTCATAAAAAACCCTTCGACTAATAGATATGTGCCTCGGGGTTCATTCTTGTCTTCACTGCCTACCCAGGTGGGGTTCTAGTGGGGGTGGGATATTAAAAAAAGGACATTTAGTGCAAACAAAAAAGCACTAATAAAATTATCCATTATTAGTGTAAACATAATATGTGATAATAATTTTTTTATCAGTGATAAATTCATTGTTGAAAAGGGAAAAACTTTATCAACACCAATTTTAACAGTGATATAAGAAGATTTATTAAAATAAAAAGTAGAACTAATAAAAAAACTTAAAAAAAATAATTTTATAAATCTATATAATAATTATTGTTATTATAACATTATATATAAAAAATATTAATATAAAATAGAAAAAACATGGGGTTTATGATCAAAATCAATTGTCCCAAAAATTTATTAAAGAAAACACACACCTACATTGTATAAAGATATATATGTAATGGAATTCAAACCCAAATAAAACAACGAAACCAGTAGTGAAACATTGTAAAAAAGTAAGGCTATTCACCCAAATTGTTGCATAAAATGAACTTGCTTAACATCTATTACCCCCAAACTTAAGGATGATGACCTCTCATCCATTTAAGAGTAATGCATGGCTATGAAAATTTTATAATTCTAGAAATTTATATAATATTAGTAATATTATATTTAAAATATCAATATTTATTAATTGTATTGAAATAATATTTGATATATTTTTAAAATTTTATAAGTTATTAAAATTAATAAATATTTTAGGATTAATAAAATATATAGTTTTATTTACAAATATTAAATTTATTTCATTTAAATATAATATAAAATAAATTCAATAAAATAATTATTAAATTTTCAATCAATTGATTTTTTTAAAAATATTCATTTTATATATTTAAATTATATATATTTTAAAAAATCCAAATATGTAATTGATGGTTATTATAATAAATACTAAAATACATTAATATATATATATATTTGTGTGTGTTTATTTATATAAAATAATTTCATTAATTACATCATAATTGAATTAATTATTTATATTATAAATAATGACATATATATAATTATTTTAATAATAATATTTATAAAATATAAATATTCCTATATATATTTTTTAGACACGATTTAAATTTACTAAATTTATAATTTCATATTAGTATAATATATTAATATTATCTTTGAAACACAAACACACATATTGAAAATGTATATGTGATTGTATCTATTTATGTTTGCATGTATATATATATATTAAACTTGTATATTTCTTGGAACTCATACTTATAATTAATTAATACTTTTATATAAATGTTAATAATTTCTAATTATATAAAATAAATATAATATGAGTAATATTATATTTAATAAATATAAAAAAATTTAATTCTATTTAAATATTATTTGTTATATTTTCAGAAATATTTTAAATTATTTGAGTAAATAAATATTTTACACTAAAAAAAGAATAGTTATATTTATAAATATCATAACTATATTTTTTTTAAATATAATATATTTTCAATACATCTTAAAAATTAATGTAAATAATAAATTTACTGTCATTTTTATTTTAAAAAATTTATATTCATCAAAATTATTTTTCAAAAATATATATTTTAAAATATAAATTACATTGTTTCTAACAGAAACTCTCAACGTTACCCCCCACAATATTTTGAGTCGGTGAAGATCTTCTTTCCATTGGCTGGCAGTCACTCATACATTTCCAACAACACCTTATAAAACTAGTATTTCGAGAGGGATGAGTGGTTTGGATCATCCACACCTTTTGTGGGGGATTATTTCCTACTCTAGGACTCAATTATAGATTTGAGAAAGTATTCTTAACTCCTTCCCAAATCCCACTATAGAACATTTTACCCATCTTACAGTAATTTAAAATTTAAATTCATTGATGTGAATATCTAATATATATCAAAGGTATTTCAACAATGTGAAAATATATATGTATCAAGGGTTCTCCATCCTATTATTATTACATAGTGCCACTTAGTATTTGGGTATTATGATTTATAGCCTCACAACTGATTACTATAGAGATTATTTCTATATATGGAGGTGATAAGTGGTGGTATTGTGATCAGGATCATAAGAATGGATTCCTAAATATCACTATGAATTGAGTAAGAACCCAGATAATTTGGTTTCACATAGTGGTGCACATCGTACCTTTTAAGGTCATGTGATAATGGCTAATCACAAAAATTTTGAAGTCATGTGGAGTGAATTGTTATATTAAGGATTCCTAAAAAAGGTTGGTTAGGGTCTTACAAATAAGAAACCCTTTTTTGTTGACCACAGAGAGAATATGGCCTAGTGAGGATGGGTTAGGTTATTATCTAGAGGGGATACGATTTCATGAAGAATATGACCAAACATTAGGGTTGATTTAGCTCATGTGTTTATATCCCATTGAGTAAGATATTAACTTATCAAGAATACAGAATGAAGAGGGTGGTTCACTGGGTAATAAAACCATAGTGAAATGACATCCAAAATTGATGGTAATATTGACTGGTGTGTAAGGAAGAAAGTGGATTTATGAGGAATATGGTTTCATGAGGATAAATATAGATGGTAGATAATATTGGGTTTGAACCTCAAATAGGTTGACTACATATCATGGGTAATAATAATAAAATACCACCAATTTATATATACATAATTTAATGTGATGTGATAGGAACACGCCATACAAATTAATATCATGTAGTAAGGGAGGTATCATGCCATTTTACATCATGTGACTAGGGTATCTATATCATGAAAGGTGAAACAACAAAGGATTGATTAGGGTTTATTCATTGAAGATTATTTTTGATGGTGAAACCCATTAATGAATTAATTGGATGAGATTATTAATGAAGTAATGATGAGTTGGGGTTGCACCTAGGACATATGACTAGTATTTGATTACTTGAGGGATTCATGAAGGGGCTATAATAGAGCCAAATTATATATTGAATGTGAGCATTATAAAGGGGTTAATAAATACACTATATGCTCTATATATCACATAATAGACTTATTATGTGATGTGGAAGGGCCTCATAAGGAATATTCATTTGTGTGATGACTCATTAGTGAATCATAAAAGGAAGGAACTACAAACTATCTTCTTTGCAAATAGATCATAAAGTGCTTGTGAAACCTCTTCCTTTACAAAGGGTTTCACAATATGCCTTGTTTGAGAAACACTCATGGATGACCTCATGAACTAAATAATTCTTGAATGGATATAAAAAATCTACCTTCATTAAGGGAATATTTTTATATCTTTTCATTTTATTTATACTTTAATAATTTTTGGAATATTTCACCACAATGGTAGATCTGAGTCTAAATATTCCAATATTAGAAAGTATTCTCCAAGTATTTTTTTCTATTTATCCATGTTTGTATTTTTGAGAAGGAGTAGGGTATTTATAGATGTTTTATGGTCGAACATTCTCCCAAAATATGTGGTAATATGGAATTCCCTAAAATTACATCATGATAGGAAGTATGTTCGAAAATAAATATGTAGGGTGATTAAAATCTCCCCCACAATGCTGCGAACAAAAAGCTAGGTACTAAGAAAAGAATAATACATTAAACCACAAATGAAAATTTTATATGTGATCCCAAAAAATGATTCCAGTTATAAAACCCTAATATTTTGTTTAAATTTATAATAAGCTCAATATATTTCATAAAACACAAAACCACGCTTTAAGTGAACTGAGATGTATTATAGAAATATTATTATTTAAATGTCACTTAGTGGTTGAATTGGAATATAGGAATATGAATAATAAAATTATTAGATATATGTATATTAATCCTACAAAATATAAATTTATTTTATAATTCTTATAAAAAAAGAACTCAATTTTTAGTATAGTCATTTTATACTTTTAAAATGATTTTTCTTCAAAAAGGATTTTATTTTCATTTTGTTTGTGCAAATTATAATTAAATTCTTAAACCTTTTTAAAATATATTTTATAAAATTATCTTAATTTTTTAAATAATCATATACATATTATCTTAGGGTGAAATCTCGGGTTTTTTTCCGGAAATGATTGTTTTTTCAGGGAATTGTAAAAAATACCGATTTTTGTAAAATTTTATTTTCTTTTAATTTAAGAGTATCATTATTATTTGAATTTTATATTAATGTAACAAAATTATTATTTAATAATAAATATTATAATTAATTTTACATTAATCAATATTATAAATTATTTTGGTATTTGATCATTTTTGGGCTTGGAAACACATTATTTCTTGAAAACTATTTTTTTGTTGCATTTTAGAGGCTTATAGTAAAATTGATTTATTAAACTTCTTTTAATTGAATCTTTAAAAAGGTTTTCATATTTAAAAATAGAAGGTTCATATTTGGTGAATATTTACCTTTTATTTTTTATCATTATAAATTGTAATCTTCATAATTATTGTTACTTCTGTAATGGTAAATCAGTTAATTAGAGTTTAAAATATTATGATACAAAATAAAAATAACCATAAAAATTGAATTTAATCTATTATATGAGTAGAGTTTAATAATATTCAAACAATATTATAATTTATGGAAATTGCCTTCCATTTTTCTTCAAAAATAACTTTTTTATTATTTTTAGTAATTATAAAGTCAAAAATGCCACAGTAATGCTTTTAATATCTTTGAAATTTTGTGATAAGGATGAAAAAATTATATTTTTTATAAATGCGTATTTTAAATATAAATTATTTTTCTCACCCTGGAAATTTATTTTTTAATTTTTAGTGATTAAATAAATACCTTAAATTCTTAAGTAACGCTGACTGAGTTCATATGTAAGAAGAAGAAAATTTAAGAAAATAATTTAAAAACACTATAATTAATATTTTTTTGGGTGAGTTAAAGAGTCCAATAAATTTTAAAGAAAAATATAATATATATATTACATTATAATGGTTTATACTTAAATTATATTAATTTAATTTTGTTTTCTAAGTCAAATTATGTGGATATTTTTTAAAATGATATTACATATATTTTATTTTAAAAAATATTTTATTAAATTAGTTAAAAGTCATAAAATCATTTCAAGATGAAAATTTCATTGAAAAGTGGTCTTAAATTTTCTCCTTTTCTCTTTAAGATCTAATTTTCACCTTATGAGTAAAATTATAACCCTTTAACGTTTTAAAAGTAAATAATACAATTAATGTTTAAATTGGTTAAACCAAAATATAAGGAATACAATAATATAAAAACCTCTAAAAATTTAATTAAGAAAATATATTTAGCCTATATCCTCATTATAATTAAGTAAATTTCATTTGAGAATAATTTTACCCGAGTTAAAAACATATTATATTATTATATTTCATGTATTTCCAAAAAAGGTATAAATGATATTTCAGAATAAACAATAATTTATTAAGTAATCTCAAATTCATAAAAATAATATCTTCAGTATAAGTAATGGTATATTATTCAACATATAAACCATGGTCCATTTATGGGTCACATGTCTTTTGATGGTAACATCCTTTTACCATACAGAGAGAACAAACATTGATTTTGTGGGGATTTTAAAAAGTGGTATAAATTGGTTAAAATAATGAAATAAGGATGAAAAAATAATGTAAACATGTCTAAGTTTTATTTTAATAGATATTTTATACTCATATGGACAAAATATTTAAAATATATCTTTTTGGAGTCACCAGAACCTAATGATTAATTTATATTAATTTAATACTTTAAGTAATTCCAAGTGTTCCAATCTTATCACATATAATAGAGAACCTATTCTCCTCTTTTTCTCACCTAATTTTAGTAAACTAGATAAAAAAACTACCTAATTATCTTCTATACTTCCCTATCCAAGAATTATAGGGTCTTTTTCTTCTTAAAAGACCATTCCATGGGTCTTTAATAATGGATATAAAATAAGTCTATTGAAGAAGAGGCAATGGTCTTTACCAAATATTTCAAATTTATTTATTCTTATACTTCTTAAAAATATATTATAAAAATCCTCAATAATTAAATTCATTATTATAAATATAGTAAAATGTTATTATCAATATCGTACAACCATTTTCTATCTCTTTTTCATCCCTTTAAAAGTGAAAATATCACTCGTACGTACGTATGATTTACTGTCTCCATGTGGTAGTGAAATTAGTTTTTTTATAACCATTTTATTTTGATTTTTAAAAGGTGTAAATAATTAATATATAAGATATTTATGAAATAATTATGCATATTCAATTATAATTTCACACCCACCTTCTTACCTTCCAATACATTGGAAAATGATAACGTCACTCGTGTTTACATATAGACTACCCCTTCCATAAAGGGATGTGATCCATTTTTTTTTCTAATTTAAACTTATTGTAATAAGGAAATATTTATTTAAAATATATGATATATATGATATAATAATGATTTTATATTTCATTCCATCTGTCAATAATTTAAAAAAACATTCATGCATGTGTATGACCAACCGTCTCCATGAACTATAGAATTAATTTTTCTATCTCTACCATTCATGGGTGACTATAAAAATGTGAATAATTAATATATATAATATTTATATAATTATTAAAATTATATATATGGTAGAACCACTACCAAAGTAAAATGATTGAAACAATTGAATCAAAATTCTGATTAAAAACCATACAGTTAAACCCTAAAAATAATGATATTAATAAAGAATTATTAATAAATTTGTGATGGAATGTTATAAGGGGATCTTATATGATATTTTAAGTAAAAAATAATTCCAGTATAAAATTATTAAAAATTTATATTTATTATATAGGATGTTAGAGTGCTTTCAAATCAATTCTAACATGATGTAGGGGTTTCTCATCTCACTCTTATTTTTGTGATACATTTTTCATATTCACCACTTAGGTTTTTTTATTGTGTATAAAATAACCATAAATTTATTTTATGATGATTTTAATGAACTTTATAGTGACTTATAAATCCATATGCAGAACTCTATTTTACTAGGTTTTGATTCAGTGATTACCAATGCGGTAAGGCTTCTTCATATCAATATTGTTTTGTTGAGACATGTCAGATGTGACGCACATAGTTATATTTATGAGGTTTATATAATGAACATTTTACATGTTATATCATGAATATTATTATGATAATTATATTTAATGTTTAATTTTTAGTTATTCTTTAATAGATATTACGATTCAAAAGATATCAAAGTTGTAAGGGATTTATATTACAATATCATTGTTTCTTGTGATTATTTTTGATTAAGTTCATAATGATGAAATTTTAAAATATATATCAACATTATAATAAATTTTCACAGATTTATTTTATTTCTTCGAAACAAATGTTTTAATTTTATTTTCCTCACTTTAAGTACTCAATAGACTGAAAGAACATTTTTAAGGAAAAAAAATTTATATATCTTTGGTCAAAAATAATTTTTTATCCATATACATGTTTAATAAAAAAATGTAATGAATTTTTATAATATTATCGTTTGATTTGTTAAATTCACTTGCAATCATGTTTGAATTTTTAGAAAATGGTTTAACATGACTATTTTTATCAACTTCTTAATGGGTTACTTTTGACAGTTTACCTAAAATGGTAATGATTTTTTTGTTTAAGCCTATAGACATGAATAAAATTTCCCACCTCCATGGCTGATTAATTATTTGATGATTTATTTACAAGATTAAAATGTTATTTTGAAATATTTTTTTTTATATTTTTGAAATTTTTATAATTTTAATATGTTATTTAAAAATAAAAATTATATTTTCCTCAAGAAATATTTCAATATACTATTAGAGGAAATTTTCAACTATGATAAAATACTTTGATTTCACTTAGTCCTTACTAGGGATATGATTCAATGATACAATGTTTATTCCTTCTTTGGATGGATTATGGTTATGATGATGAAATATCGATGCACCCAGTTAGCTTTTCCACAAGTTGAGTTATGATGAATATTGTTTTATATTGTGGAATACATATGAATAGAATTATTATTATATGATGGGTGGGATTGGAATTATATATCCATCCAATGAATTTGGTAAAGATTAAATTTATATGTGATCAAAGTGTACAAGTCTTGTTATCCCAAGCCTAAATGAAGAGGTCACATGGGAGGTTATCCCTAGCCTGAAAGAGGGTATATGAGAAAATATCCATGGACCAAAATAGGTATATGGTATGTTTAACCAATCCTAACATGTTATGAATGTCTTTTTGGGTATCCATTAATTAATTTTCCTATGATTATATATATGAAACACTTATGATAATCTTTTATGTCAAGATATAATACCAATTTTATGTCATAACGGCTCATTCTCTTTAACCCCTTCACATGTTTTATGAACTACCATGCTTTATTCTATGACCCGTGTTTATGATCTATAAATTTTTTGGTATTATATTCAATGTTTAAGTGATGTTCTCATATACTGTTATATTTAAATGGTCACTAATATCTCCCTTGTTTACCCTTACTTGGAATCTGATCTCACCCTGTATTATTTTTTCTTTTCTCTAGGATACAGAGAAAGGTTTTATGTTTGATGTGTCTAAGAAGGGTTATTATTATAAAGAACTAAGTGAGAGATGATATAGATGTTTTATAAACTATATGTTTATCTATCCAAGTTTTAAAAGACACTAAACATTTATAGTTTTTCCATCGATTATAATGCTATATAATGAATATTAATTTCTTAACGCGTAATATTTATGTATAAAAATTATCGGCCTCTATATTAATATTTCAGTAGGATTTTTTCAATTTTTTGATATTTGGATTAAATAACATTTTTAGAAACCATGGGGATAATTCTATGTTTTGGATTACATATTTATGTTTCTGTTATTAAGAGATTATGTGATTTTCCAGGAAATACATCCCTATCTGGATACTATATGTGGATATGGTTTTGAAACAAATATATCTACAGTTAATAACACTGAAAAGAGTTATTCAATTGTATCTTGAATATTATTTTGATCCATAGTTAGTGTTCCCGTACTGCACACCTATTTTGATACTCCTAGGGTAAATAATTATGTGAGGTCACATTTTTAATCCCCTATAAAATATTTGAAAAGATGATGATAATGGATTACCTAGGTTAAAAATAAGGTGTTATAGATTGAAAAGATGGTCCCATGATTTAGAAATCCTATAAATTTGTTTTCTTGATTATGATTACTATTTCTTTCATAACGATTTTTGGGTTTAGTTAATGGATTGAACAAAGAGGAATGTTGTTAACGCTGAATGTTATAGACGATGTGATGATTTTTAGAAACATAATGGGATAATGAATAATGTGAAAGATATTTTGATTATTTATAATAAGTTATCATTATATATGTTAAAAATAAATACCTTATACAAATATCGAACTCACCAAGATTATATGGACATAGTTTATTTATAAATCGGGTGGTAGAGATGATGGTGGAATGAAGGCACAATTTCCTCCATGATAGAAATTTGAAAAGGGAAGCATATAAGAATGCATCAAAGGAATATGAAAATGTTATTTGTGTGAAAAATTTGGACATAGAATAATGATTTAATGGGGGAAAATGAGGACTTCGATAAAGGGAATTATTTTTCATCCCAGGGATCTATTTATAGGTGATTGTCTTAAATTTGTTGAAAATAGGGATTATCCAAGTCAATACACTATTATAAAGGTTATCTTCTAGACCAAGGAAGGGACTATTTTATGCTAATTATTTAATGTAATGGATTTATGTGTTTGTGTATTGGGATTTGATAATCATGTAGCAGAAGTATCTTTATCAATGATATTTTGGTTATAAGAATCAAGAAACAATTAAGGATTATTATGTACTAGTTTTATTTTAAATAATTAAAAGAATATGTTGAATAGTATAGATGACATAGAAAAGTGTTTTTATGGAACATATATATTTTTAGAGAAAACATGATTAAGAAAAAGATAATAATTAATATGTTCCCAGTGATTATATAATAAAGTTCTGTTATGATATAGAGAGAATTGACATTGATAAAGTAAATGGGATAATATTGGTGACCTTGAAATTAGTTAATGATTTTATTAAAAAGTGATTTAGGCCATATTTGATGAGTTTTCTTGAATTTTTTAATTGATGAAATATACTGAATTGTTAATGATTTTATTTGAGGAATATGTATTTTGTTATTATTTTGAAGTATGTATGTTTTTATTGAGTTTTTATGGAGATTTAGGCAATTAAATTGTTTTAAGAGAATATATGATTGAGGTATTAAAATTTTTGGGATGTGACACTGTGATCTATTTTTTGGTTTCTATGGATAAATGTTAAAGATGATCATGAAAAAAATGTATGATCAAAAAATTTATATTTTTGGGTTTTGAATTTTATAGAAATAATTTGGGGGATTCTTAAGGTTAACTATTTATGGAATGGATTAAATTTCACTTTGAGGATTATTGTTTAGGTTCTACAGATTAATGTATGATATTGGATAACTTGTTAATTTTTTTTGGATTTTTTAAATATTTAAATAAATAAATAATGATATATCATTTTATTAGGGATCTTATGGTCCATTAAAAGTTAATTTTAGATCTTTAGTAATGAAAAAATCATTTTGGAATAAGGGACAATGTGGAAATTCATCAATGCCCAAAAAAGGATGAAATTATTCTTATTGAATGGAATAAGATAAATTACATATAATTTATTATATCCTATATCATTATTGTAAAAGAAACATTCAAATTCAATAAAAGGATCTTGAAATTCTTTTTTATCCTTTTACTTTCATTTTCGATGAATGGATAGTTTTTCCACCCCTTACTGATTTATGGTGTTATTGTTATTAAAATTCTCAAGATCATGTTCTCCTTCACTCTCTGTCATTATTTGGATATTAATTTGGGCTACATTTAAATATTTTTACTTCCCACAAATTTTATAGTATTTATAAACCTAGTTATGTGTTATTTCTGATGACCTTCATATTTTCTTTTCCCTCTCTTGAAGAGAAAGTTGTATCAACCCTTTTTACAATGTAGATTTTCAACAAATGAATTTTAAAATTCCAAACCATTTATTATTTATATAAATTAAAAATTATTAGAATGTAATTTATTAATGAGGGGGGATGTAAAATTCACAAAATCTAGTTTATAATAATAATAATATCATTAGATTTCTTAACAAACAACATTGAGCGTTAAGAGAATTGAGTTGTATTACAAAAATATTGTTATTTACATTTGACTTATCCATTGAATTTTTGGGTAATAATATAAATAACTTTATTATTAAATATATGTATAATATTCTTAGTCAATACCAGTGTATCTAATAATTCTTAGGAAATAATCACTCAATTTTTATTGAAGTCATTTTATAGTTAAAAAATGAGGATTATTATTGCAATTTGTTCATAGAAATTATTATATATTTCTGAATATTTTATCAATTTTATTTTAAAAAATAAAATTCATTTTTTAAATCATTAGATCAAAATTATCTTATGGTGAAATTTTCAGAGTTTTATAAAATGACTAATTTTTCAGTGAATTGTGAAAATTTCCGATTTTTATAAAGATGAATTTTATTTTCATTTAAAAGTATCATTACTCATTTAATTTTATATTAAATTAACCTAACACATATTTAACTATATATCATCTAGTTAATTACATATGAATCAACATTATAATTTCTTTTGGTATATGTTTATTTTTCGGCTTAGAAAAATATTTTTTCTAAACCCTAATTTTCAATGAGTTTTATATATTTATATTAAAATTGATTTATTACACATATAGAAATTTAATATTTAAAAATTATTTACATGTTTTTAATAAAGAGGTTTATATTTTGTAAATATTTTTCTTTTATTTCTAGTTATTATGAATTGTAATATTAGTAATTATTTTCACTTTGGTAAGTGTAAATCCGGTAATTAATGTCAAATATAATATGATAAAGACTAAAAATAAATGTAAAACTTGTATTTAATATAATTTATGAGTGGGTTGTACCACCCTCAACCAATTCAAAGATGTCAAGATCAGGCACTAAAAATCTCCAGTCCACCTGAATATCGAATATCATAACCCAAAATGTGGGACATCTAAAACCTTGTTCGGGCTTCTTTACCATGGGTGTCGAATGATCCAACAAGAAAGGCATAAGTTCTGAATGCAATAGAAACAAATCTACTAATTTTCATGATATAATAGAATTAGTAGCACCTGTATCATATAAAGATAGAACCATTGATGATGATATAAACATCATACATCTCATAGTAGTTGTGTAACACCACTAGATTTTATGAGATAGATTCTTTTTAATTTCATTTATCTATTTTTTTAAATACTACACCAATATTATCTTGAGATATATGCAATACCGTTTTAGATTGCAAAATATGCAACACTATTCTTGGCCTGTGTAGCACACAATTCAATGTTATTTTGACTGAATTCATTTCTTATAACACCAATTATAGATTCTGTTCAATATATAAACTATGTTTTGATTATGTTATATTCAACACCAAAGAAATATATTAGTACATGCAACAATGACTTGGCTTGCATACATGCAAGAGAGTCCTTCCTCGACATCTTGTGTTGTACATGATACTATGTTTCACTAAACAATGATATATTATTATTATTCAAATGGGATATAAACATGCCATTATGAATAGTCTTTTTTTTTGAATTTTATAACATTATCATTTTTCTTACACATTTCCAAGAACAATTTATGAGAAGAAAATAATTTTTTTGAATAAAATAAGTATTTTTCAAAAAATACAATTTTTCCGACTTTTGATGGCGCACCCACATTAAATATAAATTTTGACATATTTATAAGATCAATTTAAAAAATTAAACTTCTTAATTTTAATCATGTTTTAAAATTTTATGTTGGATAAATATTTTATATTTTTCTAATAACTTTCATATTTTGATGAATAGTAAAAATACGCTAAATTTTACTTAAAAACAACTTTTTTATCGAGATTATTTATATGGTTAAATTATAGTAATGAATTCTTTCAAAATATAAATAGAATATATTTTTACCATTTAATATAATTTATGTCATTATCATAATTTTTAAATTGAATTCATAGGTAAAAACATTTCAATCTTTTGCAATGTTTTAAACAAAAACCCATTTTTTCGACAATGTGATTAATTTTAAATTAATTACTCCATATTTTGTGTTTTGAATTTGGAAAAATGGATTTAATATTTGGAATTATGAGTTAAAAATTTTGTAAATAGGTATATTTAATTTTAGACATTATGAATAGTAACTATGATAAATTTTATTTACAACAGTTAATGGTAAATCAAGAAATTTAGGGTAAAAATAATATTTTAAAATTACTCTTACACTTGTATTAAAATAACTGGATACTTATATTTCTACCTAAAACATACTAGGGAAGAAATGTAATCTATTGGAAACCACTTGGATGAGATTAAGATAATTAATTTCTTTTATTCAAACAAAAGTGAAATATGTCTCACTCAAACTTAAATAATTACATTATTTTTAATATAAGGTTATACAGAATATAAATTTTATTATAAATACTAATTTGAAAGATAATTTTTTTTATTTATCATGGAAATTTATTTGTCATTTTTAGGAAATACATAATTACTTTAATTGCTAATACATTAATGATGCAGAAATTATTTATTTAGTGAAAAATTAATAAAATAGTTTTTATTAAAATAATAATACCCATAAAAGTCCCAAACACTTGAGAAAAACTTATTGGCCGAGTATATATAAACCATAAGAATACAAAGGTCGACCTTTTGATCATTTGGATCTTTAGAAAAGGGATTATTACAATTATTTTATTTCATTTTAGATGATGTCAAAGTTTTCACCTTCATAATTTAATAAATACAACATTTTAAAAGTTGGGGTTTTTAGAAGATAAATTCATCTAAAAGTATTAAAATGAAATATATTAGATTTATCTTAATCATAGTATTTTTTTCTTAATATTTATGAAAAAATAAGTATATTAAATAATTATACAACAATGTTGTAGTAATTATTTTATTAATAGAAATATCAAATAAACGGTCTTAGAAATATTAAAATAAAAATTATATGAACTAATTAATGTGATAAACAAATTTTATACTTGAACATGACATGTAAATATTCAATTAAATATATTTTTTAGAATATATCATTTGTGTGGATTTTATTTAAATTCAAGAAATGAATAATGTAAAAAATGACACTATTGGTATTTTATAAAAACAACATATTATTAAATTATTTAAAATTCACAAAAATATTTAAAAATTATAAATTTAAAACTATATGGTATAAAACTTCATAAATTATCCAATTATAGAAAATTAAAAATACATAAGTAGGTATTCATAACCATTTAATATTTATAACATTATTACCATAAATAAAATTCAATAGATTAAATAAGGATAAATCAAAATGATAAGGTTTAAAATAAAATCAAAACATGTCTGAATTTTATTTGATGATGAGATAAAAACACAATATCATCGCATCTTTGAATTTGAGTCATTTTTGAAGTTTTTATGTGGGGTTTTATTTTATTATCAATTAATATTTTTGAGGTTTCCAAAAGTGCCCCACTTCTCTCTTATAAAAGGGAACCTCCTCCCTCTCCTATTCCCTCCATTTTGAGCCTTAAAACTCATAAACACCCGATCCATTACCCTTATATACTTTTCTAGAAACTTACTACAGGTCCTGGTCTTCTTAAAGACCAACATTAGGGCCCTAAGAGGAGGTTTAGAAGAGGCACATCCAAGAAGAGGTAATATCATTTACCGATTAATTCAAACTTTTTTCTTCTTTTACATACTCTATATGATATTTTTAATTATTAAATAATAATTCCAGTATCAAATGTATAGTGATATGTTATTATGAATATGAAACAACCATATTCCATCTTTTATTCGTCCTATGAAAAATTAAATCACCACGCATGCGTACGTACGACTTACCGTCTCCACGTCGTGGTGTAATCTTTTTTCCATCACCAACTTACTTGGATGGGTATAATGAAGGAATAAATAACTATATATGATTATTGTAAAGTGATATATAATTGGAACTATTATACACCATACACTTCAATACAATTCCACAGTTATGGGAATGATATCATCGCCCGTGCGTACGTACGACCTACCATCTCCATGATGTGATGTGATTTTTTCTACTTGATCTTCATTGAAGAATGATTATGTAAATAAATTTAATGAATAAATATGATATATATTATTCTAACATAATTTTTTAAATGATAGAACTATAACCTAAAAATAGTAATAAGATTTTATTCACCAAAACATGAATACGAACATAAAGAAGTTAACACCCGCACAATGAGTAACAATAAAATATTACTAATAAATAGAAAAAAATATGAACATATATGATATGAGGACACTGATTCTTGAATAAGTTAATGATATTATTTAATTCATTATATAGGTGGTTCAGATACATACAATGCATATCAGACCTAAGGTAAGGGATAACTTTGACAATCTCGTTTTTGTCCGAGATTGTTTATTCATAAGTACTTACTGGGGTTGTATTTATCATACATGTACATGTTTTATAAAAATGTTTTAATTTTTTTTTAATATTATTCCATGTATTTAAAAATTCCATTTTAACAAGTTTGAATTTTATTATATGATATTTAAGGAATTTTTCTTTTTTTACTATATGAGATACTTTTTGACTTTTCTTACAAAAGTATGAGAGGAATGTTTTTTTAACTTATATGGGAAGAATGGATTTTTATGATTTCATAATTAATTATTAACATGAAGCCTCCTCTAAAATATTTCATGAAAATTTTTGACAAAATTATTTTCTTTTAAAATTGCACGACATTTTGAGAAAAGACAATGATTTTGAAGAAGAAGGGATATTTTTCTCATGAATTCATTTTAAGTGTTTTATCAAAAAAAAATTCCATATAAGATGAAATTATTTAATATGGTTATGTTTCAAGTACAATGTTTGTATCATTTACATGGTTTGATTTTGTTTATGATGAAATTATATCCATTTTTTTATATAGATTATGTAATGGTGGGATAATGTTTATGAAACCCATTTTATTCATTGGGTTATGATGAATTATTTATGTTTATTTTCTGGCACATGTAATGATGATTTCATCATGAGATGGGTGGGACCTATATCTCCCTATAATTCATTGGGTAAAGATTTATATCTCATGATATAGGCATGGATGGAACAGAATATAAATCTGGTTCAGTATTACAAGGATGGAAGGAGGAGTGAACTCGGTTCAGTAATGGATTTTTTATTATTAGATGGTCTTGGAAATGAGCCTTGACTAATTTGAAATTAATTTCTATGATTATGAATGTATGAATAAAAGTTTCATTTCTTATGTTACGATTTTTGGGATTACATTTCACTTCTATGATTTATCCCTTGACATGATATTATGATCTCTTATGCAAGATAAGATTTTCAGATGTTAAGTTCTTATGAATATGATATGATTGATATTTACATGGTTTGCCCTTTTTGATAATTTTATCTCACCCTTTCTATGTTTTATTTTCCCCAAGATATAAATAAAGGTTTTAATTAAGAAAAAAGGGGAAGATCTTTCTCGAAGATGTTGAAGATCTTTCACCATGATTAGAAGATTATCTTCCAAGTTTCTAAAGTCATTAAACTAATACAGTATTTAGGAATCTATTTTTGTTATGTATTAAGTATTTCAAAAAAATAATATAATTTCCATGTATGTCAATCTTGGTTATCTACAGTTGTTATCAGAGTGATGGTTTAGTTAACCTTTTGAAACAAGGATGCAAAAACTTTAGTGAGATTCCTAGAGATATTTCTAAGGTATGTATAGGGATGTCCATAAGGTTAAGTATAAATATAGGATACAATTCTAGAATAATGAAAACGATCAGAATAACCTAGGAATAAACCTAATATATTAGAGATTTAAAGTACTTCCCTTTGATTATGCTTTTTTTCTAGTATTATTTGTTCCACTCACAAAATTCATTTTGGGTTTTAGATAATGGATGGAACCTGAAGGAACTATGTTACTGATCAATGCACTGTGCCATGCAATGATTGTCCTCTTGAAACACCAAATGTTATGGGAGATGGAGTTAAAAATATTATTGCTATACTTATATAGGATATGAATCATTCTCGACATCCAAATGAGTAGTGAAGGGAAAAATATTCAATTGATTAATTCATGAGGTAACTTCCACATTCATTCAGTGGGTCTTCTGATCCACTTGTTGCTAAACAATGGATCAGAACCATTGAAAAGATATTTTCCATATTTCATTGTTCAAAACATGAAAATGTAATTTTGGATTCTTACCATTTAAAAGGTGAAGCAGACTAGTGGTGGACTCTAATTAAGAATACCAGGCCACAAGAAAAAATTGAATCCATGGAATAGGATGAGTTCAAGAACATATATTTCAATAATTACATTACTAACATTCTTCGAATTAATATGGAAAAGGATTTTCATGAGCTTAAGAAAAATTATGATGAATCTCAAGGTAGATATGAGGCAAAATTTTCAAGGCTTGCATGGTATACATCTGTTTTTATCATGAAACCTAAAAGTAAAGTTGATAGATTTTTCTGTTGTGTAAAACCAAGTCTTTAAAATGCATTACCTATAAGATACTTCAGTAGCTATGAAGAGATTGTATGTTTTGATATAAAGGTAGAACTATAAGTTAGTGTTATATATCCATTTAATGGTTTTGAAAAGAATTTAAAGATGGATTTCAAGGATAAATCTCAAAACAATGGTGAAAAGAAGACGAATGTATTGTTATGATCAAAGTGTGGAAAGGATCATGGTGGAGATTGTTTTAAAGGGACAAGAAAAATGTTTTAAGTGTTGAAAATAATTCCATCGAGAAGCTGAGTGCCGAAGTAATGGGAAAAAGGTAGTTATGTTGTGAATAAGGAAAATTTTATAGAGAAATCTCCACCAACACTTCAATGATATAAGTGTAAGGGAATGGGGAATTATTCTAACCAATGCCCTAATTCTATGGTTAATGATGATCTACATGAAAAAAAATCTTATGGAAAAGGACAAAGGGAAGTCGCATGCCATCACTATTGGCAATGTTGAGTATGACAACAATGTAGTGGAATGATTAAGTGTTTGGGATTTCAAAATAGTGTTGTGGAATCTCATCTATAATGTTATAGAATATTGGAATATCTATGTATTGGACTATAATGGGTTTCCATTAGAATATGGTATCGGTAACCATGAAAAGTGATTGATATTTTTTTTTGGAAAGCAGGTGTTATGCTCATAATGAAGTGATATATAGAAAATGATATGTTTCATAGTATTAATGAGCTCATTACTGATTAAAAGGACAAAGTGATACCATAGTTTGAGTATATATAAATTTTGGTATTTTGGTATGTGGAAAGAGTTAAATATTGACAATATTCATTTTTAGATTAAGATTCAATGGTAAATCAAGTTTGAAGAGAATACATGATTAAGGTATTCACATGTTTAGAATGTGACCAAAAGATATATCTTATGATATATGGGGGATAAATGATGGTATTCACATTCTCGATAGATGAATTTTTTAGTAATTTTTTTATTTATACTATAGGATTGGACAAAATTATTTTGAATAATCCTAAAGATTATAATGGATTAAGTCGGAAATCAGAATGTATTGTTTAAGGCTAGAACGTGTTTCTGATATTATTTCTGGAATGTTATAGTAGTATAGTTTTAGAAAAAAGAAAACATACAGGACGAGAGACAACCCATCACATCAGACAAGGATGCGGGAATAAAACCCCCAACTGAAGTGATACAGGCCTTTATCGCCTACCACAAGCCTACAATGAGTCCCTAGCTTGTAGAAATTAGTATGTTTATTAAGCGGTATGATAGATGAAGTATAAGTCTATTTTTGGAACCATATACAATTAATCTCACCCTAGATGAACTTATGTATATTTAATAACTTATGATAATCTTTTTGTGATAGATAATGATGGAATGACCTATCATTATATCGCATGATCTTCTAACACTTCAGGAATGAAAAACTCAACTTCATTTATTTAAATTTTAGATGAAGCATAAATTTTCCGTGGACTGACCAATGATGACATTACACTGAAATCAAGTAAGTATTTCTCCTTATGCAAAAATTCATCTTCTTTAGGGAAATGATCTTGAAAACAAAAAATGTTGTCCCAATACCCTCATATCCAATGAATCAAATGGTACCTTATATCATCACAAATTAATGTATTTTGGAGTGTTGGCTTTTCTATAGCCATGTTCTCTACTACTCTTCATCAGAACTTGATGGTCAGATTTCTCTTTCATATCCATGTTTTCACCTATGTTCTCATATGTGGAAACCCAGTGATTAGTTAATTTGGGTAATTATTATGTTTCTTACAAAATGTTTTAAATTAAGTATCAATATTCCTTTTTACGATGTGGGTTTCTAAGAAAGAAAATTTCATTTAGTAAACCATTTATAACCCTGACGAATTTCGAGGGAGAAATTCCTTTTAAGGGGGTAGAATGTAACACCCTAATATTTTATGAGATAGATTTTTTTAATTTCATTGATTTAATATTTTTTACACTACACCATGACTATCTTGTGCTATATGCAATACTGTATTCGATTTCAATATATGCAACACTATTCTTGGCTTGTGTTGCACACAATTCAAAGTTCTTTTAATTGAATTCATTTCATGTGACACCAAGTATAGATTTTGTTTAATATATAAACTAGGTTTTGATTATTTTATACTAAAAAACAAACAAATCTTTATGCACACACAACATTGACTTGGCTTACGTTACACGCAAGAGTGACCTTCCTCCATAGCCTGCGTTGTACACAATACTACGTTTTACTAAACAACAATATATTATTATTATTTAAATGAGATATAAACTAGCCGTTATGAATATTGTTATCCAAATTTTAAAATTTATAACATTATCATTCATCTTACACATTTTCTAGAACATGGTTTGAGAACAAAATAATTTTTTCTAATGAAATATTAATTTTTCAAAAAATGCATTTTTGTCTCCCTTTGATAGCGCTCCAAAATTAAATATAATTTTTTACATGCTAAGATGTTCAATTTTAAAAAAATAAACTTCTTATTTTGATTAACTATATAAAACTTAACATTGGATAAATTTTTGATATTTTTCTAATAACTTTCATATTTTGATGAATAATAAAAATAAGAAAAATTTTACTTAAAAATATCTTTTTTAATAGAGAAAATTTATATAGTTAAATTATAATAATGAATGGGTTTTCAGTATAAATAGAATATATTTTTTCCATTTGTTATAATTTATGCCAATATCATTAATTTTACATTGAATTCATAGGTAAAAAAATTTCAATCTTTTGCAATGTTTTAAATAAAAACCCTTATTTTTTGATAACGGGATTAATTTTAAATTAATTACTGCATCTTCTGTGTTTGGAATATGGAAAAATGGATATCATATTTGGAATCAGGATGTCCAAATTGTGTAAATAGGTAACTTTTTTTGAACAATATGAGTAGTAACTATGGTAAGTTTTATTTACCACAGTTAAAGGTAAATCAGGTAATTAAGGGGAAAATAATATTATAAAATTACCTTAACACTTGTCTTAATATAATTGGATTATTATATTTCAATATAAAATATACTTGGGTAGAAATGGAATTAATTTTAACCCCTTTGGTTGAGATTAATACATTTAATTTATTTTATTAAATGAAAAGTAAAATATGTCTCACTCATACATTAATAATTAAATTATTTTTAATATCAGATTATACCGAAAATAAATTCGATTATAAATATTCATTTGAAAGAAATATTTTTTTCTTTATCATAGTATTTTATTTTTAATTTTTTAGGTATTTATAATTACAATAATATCTTATACATTAATGATGTATAAATTATTTATTTTGTGAAAAATAAATAATATAGTTTTTATTAAAATAATAATACCCATAAATGTCCAAAAAAATTCACCAATGGAACCCTCCCCAGCTGGGGCGCTATTTCAGGAAGTTACATCTTCATGGGGGAGGGGGTTTTCCATGTGTGGAGGGTTCGAAAAGGCCACACAGGGGAATTCCCTTTTTTGAAGAAAAAAATGTTGTAGTAATTATTTTATTAATAGAAATATCAAATTAATGGTTTTAAAAATATTAAATTAAATATTATATGAACTAATTATTTTGCTCCACTAATTTTATAGAGGAATATGACATTTAAGGAATCTATTGAATATCTTTTTCGAAATATATCATCTCTGTGGATTTTATTTAATTTCAAAAAAAAATGAATAGTGTCAAAATTGACACTATTGGTATTTTATAAATATAAAATATTATTAAATTATTTAAAAATAACAAAATTATTTTAAAATTACAAATTGAAAACTACATGGTCTAAAATTTCATAAATTATCCAATTATGGAAAATTCACTGCCCATAAGAAAGTATTTATAACCATCTAAAATTTTTAATATTATTACCACAAAGAAAACAAAATAGATTAAATGAGGATAAATCAAAATTATAAGGTTTAAAATAAATTCAAAACATGTCTAAATTTTAATTTTGGATGCTATTATATCCCTATATCATCTCATATTCGAAGTTGAGTCATTTTGGGGGTTTTCATGTGGGATTTGTTTTTATTATAATTTAATATTTTTGAGGTTTTCAAAAGTTATTCTCTCCTCTCATATAGAAGGGAACCTCTTCCCTCTACTCTTAACTCCATTTTGAGAATTTAAACTCGAGAAAAACCTTTAAATTCCCCTTCTATACTTCCCTATAAACAAAATATAGGTCCTGGTTTTCTTAAAAGATCATCATTAGTGCCCTAAGAGGAGGTTTAGAAGAAGCATGACCAAGAAGAGGTAATATCGTTTTCCGATTCTTTCAAACTTCTTTCATCTTATACTTACTCAATATGAGTTTTTTCATTATTTAGTAATAACTCTAGTATCACATGTATACTGATATTTCATTATTAATATTAAACAACCGGATTCCATATTTTATCTATCCTATGAAAAATGAAATCACCACATGTGCGTACATACAAATTACTGTCTCCACGCCATGTTGTAATATTTTTTCATCACCAACATACTTGGATGGGTATAATGATGAAATAAGTAACTATATATGATTATTTTAAAGTGATATTGATTTTTGAAATATTATACATCATATACTTCAATAAAATTCCACAATCATGGGAATGATATTGTCACTCGTGCATACGTATGGCCTACCATCTCCACAATGTAATGTGATTCATTCTAGATGATATTAATTTACGAATGATTATATAAATGAATTTAATGAATAAATATGATATATATTATTCTAATACCATTCTATAATTGATATAACTATAACCTAAAAACATGAATAATAAATTATTCGACAAAACTTGCATAAGAATATAAAGAAGTTAACAACCGAATAACCAGTAAAAATGAAATGTTACCAATTAAAAAATAAAAATATGACCATATATGATATCATGGCTATGATTCTAAAATAATTCAATGAAATTATTTAAATCATTATACAAGATTTTCAGATACATACAAAGCATATCAGACCTAAGGTAAGGGGTAACTTCACCAATCTCTTTTTTGTCTATGATTGTTTATTCGTATGTATTTATTGGGGTTTTATTTATCAGCCATGTCCATGTTTTCAAAAAATGTTTTCATAAAATTTTTACTATTCTTACATGTATTTTTAAATTCCTTTTTACCCATTTTTCACTTTTATTACATGGTATTTATGTAATATTTCTTTTGTTTACCATACGAGATACGTTTTGACATTTCTGACAAAAGTACAAGGAGAATGTTTTTTAACTTATACGATATGAATGAATTTTTATGGTTTCATAACACCTTAATTCCATTAATATTACTATACATGATTTAATGATTATTTAAAAAAATCATTTCTTTTAAAATTTCATGACATTTTGAGAAAATACAATGATTTTAAAGAAGAAAGGATATTTTTCTCTAGAATTCATTTCAACCATTTTATCAAAAATATTTTCCATATATGATGAAATTATTTAATATGGTTATGTTTCAAGTATGATGTTCCCATTATTTAAAATGTTTTATTTTATTTATAATGAAATTATATCCATTGTTTTATATGGATTAGGTTATGATGTGATGATATTTATGAAACCCATTTTATTCATTGGGTTAAGATGAATGATTTATGTTTATTTTGTGGAACACGTAAGACTGATTTCATTATGAGATGCGTGGGACCTATAACTAACTCCAATGCATTGGGTAAATATTTATATTTCATGAGATAGACTTGGATAGAACAACAAGTAAATTTGGTTCATTATTATAGGGTTGGAATGAGGAGTGAACTCGGTTCAGTAATGGACTTTGTCCTCTATGATGGTCATGGAAATGATCCTTTACTAACATGAAATGATTTTATCTTATTGTGTGTGTATGAAAAAAAGTTTCAGTTCTTCTGTTATGATTTTTGGGATTATATTTCACTTCTATGATTTATCCAGTGACATGATATTATGATCCCTTATGCAAGATAACATTTTCAAATGTTATGTTCTCATGAATATGACATGATTGATATTTCCTTTGTTTAACCTTACTGAGCATTTGATCTCACCATTTATATGTTTTATTTTCCCCAGGATACAAATAAAGGTTTTAGGTAAGAAAAAAAGGGGAAGATCTTTATGTGAGATGTTGAAGATCTTTCTCCATGATTTGATGATTATGTTCTGAGTTTCCAATGACACTAAACTAATACAATCATTGGGAGTCTGTTTTTGTTCTGTATTAAGTATTCCACAAAAGTAATGTAATGTCCATGTATGAAAAGTTTGGGTCACTACAAGTTGGTCCTTATTTAGATTCCTCTAGAATATAATCCACTTAATAGTGTCATTAGGTCATATCCACATGAACATATACCTTGGCCCGAGGATTTGACACCCACCCTTAGAAGAATCTTCATGAACATGAAAACCCTAAGTGAGAGTGGATTAAACATACTTCCTAGATATATATTTTCCAAAAATCACTTTTTATGGAAATATCATCCACAAATATGACATGTATTATGAGCCTCCACAATATTAAGCTTGGTATAACCTCTCCTTCCACACTAGTAGTAGAATAACTTCTACAACCTTATCATCTCCCTTAAGAATATTCTTGAATAAAACTGAACAATATTACACTTCCTTTTATGTATAAATGATACACCTTCCTAACCAAAATATCATATTAAGGTTCACCCAAATCAATCTTCCCATATATGTATACATAAAATAATGATATGTTTTCAAGAACCTCCACAATGGTCATAAGGAACATGAGTATCAACATCAACAAAATTTCAGACCTCCATCCTAAATCAATCCTATGAGCCTTCAGGTACTCATTGGTAACAAGATGGGTTTCCAGATACACTAACATAGTAAACTAGGTAGAATACTCTATAATGGTATTCTCCTCTTCTCTAAGGTCATAAACTATTTGGTCTTCACCACACATAATGTAACAGGGAATAAATATTGTTTAAAAATTTTCTTGAAGGAAACCCATGTATGATCATTGTGAATCTTTACTTGCGAAATATAGTCCCACTATCTTCTTCTTGGTCCCTCAATCATATAAGTGGAAAATCTAACATTAGTTTCTTTAGGAGTCTTCAAGAATTTTAATATCCTTTCTATTCACTAAAGAAACTCCTCTGATTATCGGTTTAACACGTCACCGTTAAATATGGGGGATTATTCTTATTAAATTATGAGCTATGATTCACAACAAATAAGGAGTTCTTGACACCCATTGAACTCATAGTTTGAACAGTGGATATAACAGCTTCTACCAAAGTATGGTCCACATGGGGGACTGCCGATGGGATCTATCTCATTACTTCCTCTATTTGATTTTGAAGAGCTATTATCAGGGGCATTGTCTAAAAAAATTCAAAAACCAATCAGTCACAAGAAAATTAAAAAATATTAGGACCAAATTCAGGTATTGATTATAAATCTTTAAAACATTAAGAATGTAAAAAAGTCAGATTAACCCTACATAAAAAAAGAACACATAAATTTAAATAAACCTTTTATATTCATTCAAATGACCTCAATCTTCAATCCTCAAATGTGGTAAAAATCTTGATCACACATTGTAACCCATTTTCTGTCACGTAAGTGTGCTAGCTAGTCCCCCTTTCCACACCTACTATTGAAATTCTAAGGGTCCTAGCTCTAGTCTAACCATGGCATATAACCAAGGTAGTTCTTACAAACTTCAAGATGATCATAACTTTGATACCAAATTATGACGAACAAACCCAAGTCAACATGGAAATACACCTTTATCTGCCCATCATGTGATATAGGTAAAATTGGAAAATAGAAACTAGTCCCAAATATAAGTGAAAAAATGAATACATCTAGAGTAAAAATGAATAAATAACAAATATACCAAAAAAATACATACAATCCAAACAAAAATAGGAAAAACCATAAAGTCATTGAAGTCCCAATGTGACCAATAGTCACCTCTAGACAAACCCTTATCAAGACAAACAATAACAAGAGAATCCAGCAAAATACATGATGATCTACCCATTAACTAATCTTAAACAAAAATCTATAAATTTCCAATGGAACAAGTAGCGTGTCATCAAAATCCCAATAGGATATCACCATTGGCTCTATTAAAGTTATAATGTCAAGAATGCAATAATTCTATATTTTTTAAAATATCTTTTATAAAGAATTTTCAAAAATCATATCCTTTTATAAATCATTTTCCCTTTTAATCCCACTTATTTTCTGAGATATTTTTATATTCTCTATTAATAAATATGATTAGTAAAATTTATAAAAACATGAAATCATATCCATGCATCCAAAGGTATATAGGTAAACACATATCCATGAAATAACCTATCATGGAAGTATATGTTATAAATCCAAATATATAAAAACCTATGAGTTACAATCCATGATAAAAACAATTATATGATACATAAAAATAATTAAGAATTGAAAAATAACCTCATATTTTGAACTAACATATGGGTCAATACATACAAGACCCTAAGGATACTCTTGTCTCTATCCCAACACACCCAAGGTTCCCAATGCGAAAATATCCAATACATTTCCCAAACCAATCTCATAGTTTCCTAAATCATTTTTAAGGACAATCTAATCCACATTGTATATTAAAAACCCATTTTTAAAATAATGAAATCCATTTTCAATGAAAAAATCCCTTTGGAAAACAATTTCATTTTAATAAATAATTTGAAACCATTCCTCAATTCAAATCAATGAAAGAACCAATGGTAGTTATTAATAAAGAAATCTAATTCATCGAATTAAACTATTTTATAGAAAAAACAACCTCAACATGGTAGAAACCTAGTTTCTTTTGCCAACAGAGACCATAAACCATGAGAATGTCTTTCACAAGATAAAGAATCCCTAAAAACTAAAAAGAATTTATAAAAAACACTATACAATCACAAATACATAGAAAACCCACATGTATAACCAAAACCATATAAGAACCAAAAGGATTACATACCATAATAGAAACAATCCAACCACAATGGTGATCAATCACCGAATAAAGAAGCCTAGATGGGAGGAGGTCACCCAAAATTGTTTCTAAGAGAATTTAGGTTAATGGGGAGAAGAGATTTTATAGGAAGAAAAGAAAATTATGCGGAGAGGAACTCTAAAAACAAAAACTTCAAGAAATTAAAAGGCATGTTACCCCATGACATGTTTTTTAATAATTCTATCCCACATACATAAAAAAACTCCTGTCTCCTTTTATTAAAAACCTGATATTTTCATTACATGACATGTAACAATTACATGATGGGTAAAATTCTCATGTTATTTATCTAGTTAATGGGTTCAATCCTACGACTATTAAAAATCATGTATTCCAATTACACATTGTGTGATTTCCCTATGAATAGAAAATACTATAGGTTTGATGTTAAAAATTCCAAAAAATCCTTAACATCACCATTATAGGTAACCTACCAATTCTTTCTCTGTATTACTTAACCAACCAAAAAGGGAAAAAAGACTAAATCATACTTGATAGATGGGCAATGGGATGTTAATCATTCTGAATTTTAAATATTGTTTCATAATATTCTATGAAACCCTAGAATGAAATATCAACATAAAATTGAAACCATTTTAACATTGAATTTGAAATGAACAATTTCAATCATGGTTCCCAAAAACAGATTTGGAAGTGTTTCCTCATATATAGGGTACACAAATCATTATATGTATAGGTGTTATAAGCATACAATTGTCTTGCTCCATTTTTATTCTTTTCACATGGGTGTGGTTTATATATTAGTATAGAAAAATATAAAATTACAATTACACAATATTTGGTATATTTGTCTGTGGAATGAGGAATTGATTTGATAAGGGTCATGAAAGAATAATTTGAGATAGGAATATCCAATGATAAAGAGGGTTCATGAACCATGATCTATATATTAATGCATTTCTCATGGGAATCTGAATTGATATATCTTGAGAATTATGTAAACTTTTTTATAGGCCAAGGGACCTAGTGACCATATCTTGACTTTTTTTAGGGCCATATGGTGGTCCTCAGGAGCATTGGGTCTTTTCTTACCAATCATAAGTTTTTCTTAAGATTCATATAATATGACATATTAGGTTAGTACTTGGATTATTACTAGGCTACCCCTTATAGGGTTTTGACATTACATGTTTCATTACTTTTCATTTTAAAATAATCAATATTTTGTAGGTATTGAAATATGACTACACTGAGTAGAGACTTGAATTGTTTTCCTAATTTTTCACTATGGGGTTTCAACCTAGAATGTTTTATATCTCATTACTTATGTATTTTAAGGTCATAATAATGGTAGCAATATGGAATAGATTTTAATTTTTTATATCTTTTATAGAAAGTTGAGGTGGTCTGTATAATAAAATAGGTAAAGAAAAATTCATAATCAATAGAGGACATAATTTTAATGATGTAGATGACCTCTAAGAAAGGGGAACAATGTTTTATGTCATAGTGATCAAACAAAATTTTTTGGTTGTTAATGTTTAATATCATTGAGAACCAAATGATGAGGAGAAAAATCAATGTTGGAAGGGATAAGTAAAACCTAATGTGAGTGGATATCCAATTTCTAGTATTAACCGCCTTTGGTAGATGGTCATTTAGTTCATAGTCATAAATTTTAGACTTATTATTTCATGTGGTTTAGTGTTACATATAGATGACTAATTAATGGTTCAAGGATTAGATATTTTATCTCTACTTTAAAGATGAGTCTAATGAGCATATTTGAAACATCTAGGGTATTGAATCCACTAGAATAGTTGGACTATAAAGTGTTTAAATAAAGCATTGAGAAGCCTGATCTGGGAATCATGATATAGGATATGTATTCTTGAGATGATCACATGAAATATTTGATTGATGAGTTTTGTTAAAATGACATTAAGGTGTAAAGATACAAAAGGCCTTTTTCTTAGGGTGATAAAATTCCTCTAGTTGGTAGGTTATACTAGGGGTATGGATGCGGATCCATATTGGGACATGTATGTATATTTAAATAGAGGTTTCCTTTGAAACCAAATGCACTAATTACCAACATCTATGAAAAGTTTTTGTGGATTCAAACAAGTGTGAAGGGAAGAAAGTGTGTGGAAAATAAGGTATTCAATGAGGTTTTTGGTACCCCACAAGCAACATTACTATATATTGGACACACCATTTGGGAAGGAGATATGACATGCCATTTATTTAACTTTTCCCTGAACCGGTGGGTCAAGTGATCTTGGATAGTCTTTTGTTGGGTCTATATGGTGGGCCACACAATCTATGAGATTTTTTATTTGGGATCTAATTTTTAGCTTTTTGTTGAAATTTGAAAACATATTGGCATATTACTTGAATTTTTATAGGTTCTCACTTTAAAAGTTTCTATACTACTTTGTTTTATATTTCTTTAACTTGTAGTTTAAGGACTTTTTATTTAGACCATTGAGGGGTAGAGTTTAAATGCCACACATATTTGGATGAAATTTGTGGTAATACATATAACATGGAAAAAATGAAAAGAAACTGAATAGGAATGAAGAACCCAATAATCACATTGAACCTATTGGAGGGGTTTATACAGTATAATGTCATGATGATTAGAGAAAAAAATAAAATTTTATATAGTCCATCTAGTAGTATGGGAAAATGTCACCTGATATGAATGAAAGTCCACTATTACAATCTTATCCTGACTTAATGAATGGATTATGCACATTGTATAGAGTTGTGATTGTTGGAACATAATGAGGGTGAGATAGTTTTTATAGAAATGGAAGGTAAAAACCTATGTGAATAAAAATCCCAATTCTCATATAAATTATCTCACAAGCGAGGGAACATAGTTTATGTTCATAGTTATTGAACCAAAGGTGAAGGAGAATTATCAAACCACTATAAAAATGTGTTTCAAAGTAAAAGACCATCTTGAATCCTTTTTAATAGGGAGTTATGGATTTTTAAACAATGACTTGAGGTTTTTGGATTAGTACTGATGATATAGGATATGTATACAATGGATGACAACTGAAAATAATCAAATTATTTGTCACACTATGATTCTATTGGGGAATATGAATATTAGGTTCCCTTTTTTATTATGATGAAAACCCACATCTTTTTGGAATGAAAAATTAGGGGAACGTATGGAAATCAATATTGGTGTATGCATGCAAAGCAAAATAATGGTTTACATTGATATTTGATGCACTCTTTACCAATATACTTGTAAGGTTTATGGAAATATGAGACACTAAATAAGGAATGTGTGATGGGGTCAAGGGATATATAAAATAGTGAATAACTGAATTAGAACTGATTTAACCATGGTTAGGCTATTGAGATCCTTTGGGAAGGAGCATAAATATGTGATGGTTTGTGGATGAGTCTATTAATCATGGTCATGAAATCACTATACATCTTTAAATAACAATAAATAATGCATTCAAAGTTCTTCTATTTGTTGTGAAGAACAATATGGATATAGATCATGTAAAAAATAAAATAACCTCTTTTGGTCGAGTTCTATTAGAGTAAATCATTCATCAACAGGGAGATATTTTTTGAGATATGAAAAAGAAATTTTAATAATATCATGGTGAAATGGGGTTGGAACTAAAATCTTATAAACTTATTGATGTATCTATGTCTCATACCAAGAAATTGGTTGTGTAAATTGATTGTGTAATGGAAACAACATTGAGTAGTTTAATGCTCATGCATGATAGACCATATGAAATGCAGTTTAATGTTATGTGATGATGACTTAGATATTTTGAAATTTAATGTAATGTGATGAGTAATAACTTGATAAAGTTAAAAATCATATACCATGGTTGTACATGTAAGGAACCTCATATGAACTTGACTCATGTGTAAGAAAAAAAACCTCATCTCAATATCAAATCAATAAGGTTTTGGAATTATGATGAAACATCTGAAGATATAGGGAATTTTTTATAGGTATAAGGTTTTAGTAAATAACCATATGTTGGGAGCCTATTTTTGGGCTATCTTATATAAAAATGAAATGTTTTTTCCTAAATGTTAATTAAGGAGTGAAAAAATTGGACCAAAGAATATGACATATTTGGGTTCGATTGGAAGTTATGGTTGGGCCTAAGAAATGGGATCCAAGAATTTCTATGTATCCTATGAGGGTTGTAATAAATCCATATGTAGTTCTTATATGGGAATTTTTTTCCAAGGTTATGTGCAACTTGAATTATTGGATTCTACTCTAGGTATATCCTCCCAATTTATTGAGGAAAGAGGCCAAAAATACTTATTTAGAAGAGCCTATTTTATAGGAGGATTGAATTCTTATTGATAAAATTCATGATTGGGTCTGGGATAAGAGATACAGGTGTCACAACGTATCCTATGGGGGTAAGAATCAATACACATGTAGTTCTTATATATCATTTTCATATATCTGGATCTGATATAAGGGGATGGAATTGTGCTGTCAAAATATAGTTCTAGGTGATTACTAGAAACCTAAAGTGAATGAGTAAGAAACCTAATTACCAAAAACAAAACTAATGTTGTATGTCACTTGTCCTTAGAATATAGATCTAGGAATCACTATTTGTCTGATAATAATAGGAATCAAGCCACACATAATTCAATAATGGGGGAACAATTAGACTCGACCCATGTATGATAAATTCTTTGTTAAAGGATTATATATAGATCTTTTTCATATATAGAAGATGGGATATTTTTTATCATAATTTTTTGGGATGGGCCTAAGATCAGTGATTATTGAATCATTAAGAATCCTATAATGATGGGAATGAATCAACATGTATTTTTAGATTATGATTATTCTTCTAGATAAAATTCACTTGTAGGGGGAGAAAATTTTATTTCACCCTAACATAAGGTCATTGAGAAAGATCGATTTTGAAGGAGAGACCCAAAAATTGAAGTTCAAAGGGGATTTATTTTGTTTATAAGATTATTAACTAGTCCTAGTATTGGAAATCCTAAAGAAACCTTGTATCTTATAATGGTTGGAATCAATCCACAAATATATATTTTCTAAAATGAGGTAATTTTACTTAAACATAGATTAATGACCTATGAAGGATCTCCCATGGGTTTGAATCTTGTGTAATGGAAAGGGTCTCACTAACAGGTCACCTTAATGGGTTACGGAGTATTTTATGATGAATTTTATGTAGAATCATTTAAAATCATGCGATCAATATTAAATTCCTTTTCTTTTTGAACATGTTTTATCTAAATCATGATAATAAATGTGATTTAACAGGACCTCTAAGCTCATGTGAGTTATTATCGGTGTGAGAAACAAAAAAAATATAAGGCGATTATATGAATGACAAGAGAGGGCATGATAAGGAATATATGTCAAGCATTTGTATCTTGAGAAATATGAGAAAACTCAATATTGGTTCAGAGTCCATGTTTGGGGAAGATGTTAAGAGTGATAAAAATTAATGGTTGTACTTAGGATAGAATATCTAGGAATTGTAACTTATTCTAAAAGAAGTGGAATTAGTGTACACATAGTTTCTATATATATGGGGGGTTTTTTACCATAGAGTGGGCTGATAGATACATATACATATCATACCTATATAAATCTAACTCTTTTATAAATGAGGAAATTTGTACTAAGTTGGACACTCTAAGTAGCATAAGGCCTTGCAAGATTAGATAACATGTCACCCAATTTAATTTTATGTTACAAGGATAAAAGGGATAACCTCTTTCTAAATTTGGGATGGGAAATAGGGAAACAAACATATATTATTGATCTTAGATGGATATGAATCCTATATGGGGTAAAGGTTAAAAATATGGGCCATTTTGAGCAGTTTAATATCACTCATAGTAGACTTAGTGTCATGAAATTTAATTTCATACGATGAGAACCAACTCTATGTAGTTTAATGTCATATGGAATAGTCATGTGGCAGTATACAGTTTAAGGTAATTATTCTTAAAACAATTTACCCTAAATTTTCAATAAATTATATTAGGACCACTAGCACACATTTTAATATCATTCAAAAGGGAAGTTTGTTATACATTTTAATGTATTACAATGATAAAGAACTGCAACCATTTTAGAGTCTTTAATAATTGAAAATCACTATATACTTTAAATTCTTACATTTATAAATTGTGAAATTACATAAAGTTATACAAAATATCTCTTTAGAAATATTACATTGGTGGTATTTTGGTTCACTCTATATCCACTGTGTACAAAGAGTATACTCTGTTAGACTAAACTTTTGGTATGACGTATGGTCACTCCAATTTTTGTTCAAGTTTCAGTATCTTCTTCCAAGGGATCAGGGGAGTTATAAGTGTTGTCACTAAATCACCGCAATTGAATATAGAAGTATAAAAGTTCTTATATAAGACTCATGAAAACTATTTTTTATAAATGTCCAAGTTATTCATAATGTGTATTTGTTTCTTATCAATATTCTATAACTCATCCAACTGATTCTGAGACTATTAATTTTTATAAAACTAGTTATAAATGGAAATGAGAATTATGGGTAGATGAAATTAATCGTGTAGGAATGCTTTTGTCTCATATATAAGTGTATATGGGTTTTCATTCATAGTGGTAAGGGTGGTGGTGTTATAGTCCCACACAGAATGCATGATTTTATCTATCCCTGAATCTTTATCTTTGAGAATCATCATCTATATGATATTTTATGGATCTTATTGAAATCCTCAATTTTACCATTTTATACAATGTGGTTGTAGAAAATATGTTGGAATAGATTTTTTATTTCTAATATTAGCTTTTAAACTCAAAATAATAGAACATTGTGTCGATGTAGTACAGTGCGAGGGATATGAAATTTGGCGATGATGCTTAAATACAAAAAGTTAATAATGGGGTTTTTCCTACTTCCTCAAGGGGAATAAACTTGGATTATTTAGATACAAAGTAATTTTCATTGAGTATATATTTAAACTGTCTTCTGATGGATAGGGTATATAGAGTAATGAATCAATTTTCTTGGAGGTGAATGACTAAAAATATGTAGTAGTATGTAGTAATTCTTGAGGTTCAATAATAAATACAGTGTGTATTAGAAAAGAATAAATTTATTTAGTGAACTCCATTCATTATTTCATCATTGAAATCCAATGGTATCTAAGCCTCTATATATGGTGAGACATATTGGTTCTTGATTGTTTATAACTACAAGTTCTTGAATGGAACCATTAAATTATAGTGAGGATTTCCTTATCCTCAATGAATATAAAGAGATCCACATAAAATATTCATTTTTATAAGACCTTTTGGGAATTAGGATCACTTAATATAGTGATTTTTATCACCCAATGGTGATCTACTTTTTCTTGGATTGATCTAATGGAAGGATTTGATCTCAAAAGTAGATGAGAATTTGGTACATCCATTCATTGGAAGAATTAGTTGGCAGGGATATGAATTTATTTTGATTGAGGGTAGTATTTATTTCATCAATCTTATCCATTTTTTTTTTGATGATTTATAGAGATAAAATAATTCAATATGAAATATAGATGTCTATCTCATCCTATCTTGTGTTTTCTCTGGTGGTAACTACATTAGACGTGCTTCAGAATAATCATTTCATAAATGAAAAACATGAGTCAGAATCATATTGGAGGAGAACTCCAATGTTATCTCTCACACATAATATAAAATAAGTATTAATTTTCCATTTATGATCAAATATTCATGATTTAGTATATTGATCACTTATTATAAATCACCTTTTATTGTGAGATGATTCACTGGTATATGTAGGGATGGATAAAAAGATACGATATGGACTTGATACTATTCCTTATTATTTGGACATCCTTTTGATAAAATAAATGAATTAGGAAAGACTTTATTGTATTTGTAAATGGAATAACACATAATGAAACTTAGTTATATTTTATGTTCTCCATTCATATTACATTTGGGATTCAAGAATCCCTAGGAAAGTATATTTCCCATTTTATCGACGTATCCGATGTAGAGAAGAATATTTCATCTGGGTGATATATAATTAACATCCCTCCCTCAAGATCTAAGTATTCCATTAGAATTTCTACCAGTTCCTACCCCTTGAATTCTTTTTGAGGAGTCAACTAGATTCCAAACTATTCATGGATGACTTTCTATCATGCAAGTTGTCCAATCCATATTTAAAGGATAAGGATATACTTTAGTAGTTAAACACAAGAGATCAAATAGATCATATGATATTGAAGATAACACCATAAATTTTGTTTCATAAATATTAATGACCAATATTTCTTCTTGATATTATAACATTGAGTCTTAGTTTCCATCATAGTCCAAATGATATAATTAAATCTATTTTCTTTTCACATATTGTTCCTTTAAGCTAGGAGGAAACCAAGTGAACTCCCTTGAATTAAATAATAATAAAAAAGAATATTTTATTAAACTAGTGGTTTTAATACTAGAAGTTTGAGGAGTTATTTATTTATTCTCTAAAAATCCCTCTATCCATCATGATACCACTAGTAATCCAACAATTTCTTTATCAATCTAGTGAAGGTTAATCATTTAATAGAGATATTGGAAACCGATCTATCGATGTAGGAAAGATTACCATATAGTCCAATAAATTTATTAAGGTTCAAGGGTAGAGGAATATTAAGAATTTATTTGTAATTTTCAAGGTCGAAATTGACAGCATAATGACACACCAAAAAGTTAATAAGTTTTCCAATTCTTAACCCAAAATTACACATTAAAAGATTTATTTTCAAACTATATTACTGAATAATTATAAAGAATACTTAATGGTTGGAGAAATTATTATAGTGTTTTTGATATTTGACTATTAGGTCAACCATGTAGATTTCAATAGTTTTCCCAATAAGTATATGAAGATGCTATGTATGGTGAATTGAAATGTAACACAAACATTCTGTAATACAAAGGGAATTATTCAATTGAAATATATCTTATAGGTTTCCAAAAAATTATTGAATTTCTCAACATCTTGGGCCATCTGAATGTTATATAACTAGAGTACCTATTTATGAAATAGAGGGATTCAAAGACACCCATTAAATAAATCATTAATTATATGATCAAAACTAGGGAGTCATCTTTTAGGAAGTTCTTATTAAGTCCCCTAAAGTCAATGTAGACTCAAATATAACCATTTTTATTCTTAATAGGGATAATGGTTTCAAACCAAATCACATACTGAATATCTTTTATAATATTTTATTTGATGAGTTTTTCAGCGTCATCTCATACTTTGGATAAAAGAGTTAGATTTATTCTTCTCACTATTTTTTATCTCTATGTTGGTCATTTGAGAAGTAGAGGTTATGGGTGTCTACCTCAAGTACCAAACATAGAGTTTCAATATAGCTCCAAGTGAACACATCCTGATTCCTTTTAGAAATTAAATATACTCCTATATATAATCTAGCTACATGACTATACTAATGATATGTTTTTATTTTATTTACCTCTTTATAGAAATTCACTTTCTTGAGATCATCGATGAAGGTAGAGTGGCCTTCCCCAAATGTTAGATGAGAATCTCTAAGGACATCTTCGTCCTCTGCCTCTTCAATAATATTATTGAGTTAAGAAGATGAAAGGGTATTTTTTTATCCAAAATGTGATGTGATGAAATTTTTATCCGTAATGATTGATAAAGAGATGAAAATAGTCTTTAAGAGTATTGGTGATATTGTGTCAGCATTATTGGTGTTTTGGATATCCTCTCGGTAACACCCTGAGATTTTAGAATATATTTTTATTTAATATATTTGATGTGTTCAATAGATTTTTAAACATGATACCCTAAAATTATATGAATAATAGTAATAAAATATAAACCATATATCCTAATATTTCATATAAATTAAAAATAATTGTGTAAAATAATTACTAATTAATTTAGTAAATACGGTTGTTCCTAAAGAAATATTTTGGAGGTTTTTTATTTATGAGAATCATATTTTTCGTATTTTAATTTAAGGTATTAAAATTATAAAAAATTTCTAGTTAAGAAGTTGTAAAATTAATTCATTGCATATTAGTTATATATAAATAAAAAAACATTTGAAGGTAAAAGTAGATATTTTTATGAAAAACCCTCTTTTATGCACGCAATGCATTTTTATGTTAATTAATTAATTTAATAACTATATAATAATTATTTTAATGTAAATTTAGAAAATATATTCAATAAAATGTTTTAACATTTATTTAATAGTTTTTACTAGGTAATGAATGGAAATAAATTAAGTTTTATGCTTACAAATGCATTTTACTAAATAGAGTTTTAGTTGCGTTTTTCATGAATATTTTAATATAATTTCCTTCCACTTATAGATATTAAAGTTAATAATATAATTAACATATTTTTAATTAATATGTAATTTTTTTAATAAGGCCAATTTTAATGTTTTTTTCATAATTAATAATAACTATTGTAAAAAAAATTTAACTCAGTTAATGTTAAAAAGGGTTAATATGGGGGTTTAAATAAATGATATGGTTTAAAATATCTTTTAAAAATTTTCTATTTTTTTGCTAATGTATTTTTAACCTTAAATTATCCTATATTGTGAACTTTTCCCACATAGTTTCACTTTTACTTGAATATGAATTTATAATATTTTAATGTTTTAAGTATTTAACAAGGTGCCACCCACATTATTTATAAAAGCGAACCTCTTGTATTCACTAATTCACACACATTAAGCCATATATATTCAAATATACATATCAAAATGTCTTCCCAACTTCCTCCCATATTCTATAGATCTTATTTTCTTCCCAAAATATAAAACCTTGACGGATTATGGTATAAGCCAAATGTGGTATAAAAAAGAAGTGCAAATTGTCCATACCGATCTATTTGGAGATTACTTCTTCATTACCCACTTATAAAACATAAAAGACAATATTAAATTGATTAAATTCATAATTATTATAATGAAATGTTTTTATATTTATGTTATAACCATTTTCTGTTTCCTTTCCATCCAATGAGAAATAATAATTTCATTCATGCGTGTGTGCAGACTATCACCTCGATGAAGCGATGTGACTTCTTATAATATTATTCAATAATGAATAATTATATATATATTTATTTAATGAATATATATGACATTTATTATGTTATTATGACTTTACTTTTTTCCATTGTTTTGAAAATGAAAGCATTTCTCATGTTTATATAATGACTACCATCCCTATGAGGTAATGCAATTTTTTTCCATCACCACCTGTTGACGCTCCATTCCATCATAGAGTCCAACAAATGGAAAAGAAGAATACCTTAAGCATAAATAGGGTCACCCTTTTAAGAACATCCAAAAAATTGATGAAGGCAAGGACTAGGAGCCCATTTGGAGGGATGCGTGCAAGTCACTTGCACTCAGTTCAAGTCACTTGCACGCCCCACATGGGTCCCGCAGCTTACTTGCGCGCCCTATTTTTTTCGCCCAAGGTGCAAGGTGGTCTATAAAGAGCCCCTGTGGGCCACCATTTCATGGATGAATTTTCCAAAAGTCACATTCAAGCTCTGGTCACCCATGTCATCAACTCAACTCTTCCGAAAGCTTCTAAGGTAATTTTTTCATATAATGGAAGACTTAAAGGAGTGGGATAAGGCCCAAGTGTTTATAATTCATCAACACGTGAAGGCCTAAGTATCCATACCTTCTTAAAAATGGAAACACTTGTGCACCACACAACCCTTTAGATGAAACTTGCACGCCACCCTTTTGGAAACATCTTAGTATAATACTGAATGCTTGAGTTAAGTCTCGCCCAAGTATGACCCTACAGATTCATCGTAACCCAGGTGAACCCATGCCGCGCAAGTACACTTGCACGACCAAGACTTGTGTGCCAACATCATTTGTGTGACTCTCTCCTGTTCACCTCTCCTCTTCAAGATATTATCCCTCAAACCCCTTTTCAAAACCGTTTATGGCATGGTTCATTTTTTGGCTTCCTTGTATGAAAGGAATTATGTGAGAACCCCTCCCAACACCTCGTGACTTACAAGATTTATGTAACAAAGGTTAGAGGTTTTCCTCCATATAACCTCATTCTTTAAGATGAGAAGATCTTTTGATTTGGGGATCCTTCTCAGGAATGAGCCCTAATTATAAGTACCCTTGGTTCGGGCATCCTCTTCAAGAGTAATCCCCAAGTCCCCTTAAACTGGGCCTCCTTCTCAGGGGTAATCCCCAGTCATAGTTTCCTTTAACATGGGCCTCCTTCTCAGGAGTAAGGACCAGTCATAGTTTCCTTTAACATTGGGCCTCCTCCTCAAGAGTAAGCCCCAAACATAGTTTCTTTTCATTTGGGCCTCCTTCTCAAGAATAAGCCCCCAATCATAAGTCCCTTTTAAATTGGGCCTCCTTATCAGGAGTAAGCCCTAGGTTCTAAGTCCCCTTTAATTTGGGAATCCTTCTTAGGAGTAAGCCCCGGGTTAAAACTCCAAATCTCCATAAAGTACGACTACCTTTATGGACCCTGCTCCAAGGCTTCTTTCCTGAAGTAAATCCTGGTCTTCATCTACTTGGGCAGTCATACATACCTAAGCCCCATATCATTTCTTGTGATTGTGTCTTTCATGGCACAATCATCAGATTTACTGATACCTCTTTTTTCTCACACCGAGCATGAATCACATGATCTTTGAGTGTAAAAGTAATCACGACATCTCTTTTTGGGCCATTAACAATGCATAAGCCCCATATTTCTCCACCCGAACTACGTGGAATTTGATCTCTACCTTAAAAGTAGAGTACGTAGGGACCCTTTTAAAGGTTCAAGCCCATATTTAATTAATTATTTTCTATCCCATACAACATTAAACTATATCCTTCTTATCGAACTACATGGGTTCTGATTTCTTTTTAATGAGGATACATAGGTAGCCCATTTACGGGTATGATCTCAACTCTAAAATAATCCTTGTCTTTATTAATGACAATAAACATCAAGTGCCCCACTGAGTGGATTTAAAACTAGTTTGGTAATCATAATGACCAAGAGATTTCTATATAATGTATTAAATGATACCATTGACTAAGAATCTCTAATACATACAGATGATTCTCCATCTACAAAGAACCTCAAATATATTTAAAAGATTATCTAAATCCCACACATATCAATCATCTATTGTCAAATCTAAATGAAAAACTCATTTTCATGATTGGTAAATTAATAAGTTTTCTTGAACATATCATAAATCTATAAGAGAGTCCCAAAGTAAGAAATAATTCCCCCTAAAAAGGTGTGATGTGCCTGACCTCCCATCCTCTCGACCAATGCAAATTCCTAAACCTCATCGGTACACAACTAATGAGCACCTACCTTTGGAAAGTAGGTCCTAATGGATATAGAATCATTGAGAGTTTCCGGTTCTAAAAATAAACTTGTTAGAGACCAATTGGAAAGTTTGAACCTTAAACAAACATGGTCATCCCCATTTCCAGAGAAAATAAAAAATTGTGAACCCAACGTGAATCCTTAAAAAAGTTAAATGATGTTTTAATTATTTGTTAGGACCCTATTAAACTCAATATGAGGGCCAAAAAATAAATCAATAACATATGTTCTCATCCAAAATATGTAGTCTAGCCAAACTTATATTTATTATGTCTGATATATCAAACAAGCACTATTTTCCAAGATCTCTCTACAACACAAAATGGCCTCTTTAAGGTTCACACCTCTGAATGCCTCAGCCGCTACTCCTGCTGGATTCTCGTTTTCTCTCAGGTTGACATCACCTAATCGGCGTCTTCAATGCTGGGTATCAAATGTATTGGTGAGGGAATACCATAAACATGTTACCATCTCAAATTTGGAGGCTTCTTGACAGGCCCTCCATGTTAACAACTCACCCTGTTTGTCCGGACATCGACGACCAGTGGTTAAGAAGCAGGTGGTTCCCACCACCATCTCCAACCATTTTGGTTCTTTATCCCCAGAATGCAACAACCAGTCCCTCCTATTTTATAGGGAGGTGGATCAAGAGGTCACTCAAGGCCTCAGTTCAAGAAGACATGGGTCCTTCCCGAGGACTCCCACCAATAATTACCACCAGACTCATGCGGTAGTGAACCCTCAGCATGATGGGGGTATCACCTTTAGGCATTTGGATCAGGTTCCTCAGACCCGAGCACACAAGATGAACCGTCAGAGGAGAAATTCGACCAAGAGGGAGAAGGTTCTTACCACTAACCCCTCCGGAGAAGTGCATCAACCTAACTTGATGGAAAACAACGAGCGAGCATGTACACCCATCTGTCCTAATTTCACAGCCCAACAAACTCATCTGGCAGTAACACACCAATCCCGCCAGGAAATTCCGGATGAGTACTATAAGAAGGCACATACACCTGTTTATAAATCATCATCCATTCAGTCGGATCGTCTGACTGCATCCAAAGAAGCCTACCAACGTAATGTGTTGACCACCTATAAACAGGCACAAACACCTGCTTACCCACATAAATTCTTCCAGAAGTCTCATCCTCTAGTATTAAAGGAAGTTCATCAATCATAATCAGTGGAGAACAATCAGCAAGAAAATACACCTGATATTTATAAAACTAACCAACAGTGTCGTTTGGTAGCACCCGAAGATGTCAATTGGAAGGCTCTAATAACAAACATGAGGCAGGCACAACATTCTGCCCCCACACATGAGTACTGTCAGAATTCACTGACAGGAAAAGGAGGACAGGTGCAGGAACACACAACTACTCCAAACACGGAATGTACGTATATTCCTATTCTAGCAGCTGAAGTTACCTAGAACATTCTGACAATGTTGAAAGAGCATAAGCAAATCCCTTCCTATATTCTGGAAACCTATCTGAATATTATGACAACTTCAGCGACATCACAGGGAAAGAAACATATATCTATCCCTATCAGTGAAGTGACTCATAAAAATGTCCCCCCAGAGAAGATAAATACCTCTATTCTAGTCTAGGAGGGTCGTGGGGCATAATAACCCATTTCATACTGACAATCAAGTCAGGAACATAAAACTGATTTAAATGGAGATAATCATCCTAACCTGACCATTTATCTTGAGAAGGCACATACACCTTCACATAATAACCACTTTCATCAACAGGTGGTTTCCAAAGTGAGTAAGAATGCATCCTAGAAAAATACCCATCCAACAAAGTTAAAAAAAATCAAGAGCCAATCTGCAATAAGGCCTTGCTTAATGATGGAGTTCATGAAGCCCTCAGAGAATTATCTTTTGCAACTAAAGATTCTACTCTTTCATTTCCAAATTTTGGAAATAACAATAATAATTCTGAAGGTCTTCATCATACACTTCTGTATGAAGTCTTGCTTCATGACAATTCAGTCAATCTCGAAGAATCATCTTCAGATGAGAGCCACAATAACCCTCTTCTTGGCCAGAAGACCAAGGAGAAAAAGTTTTCATCTTTTGTTGTAACCCAAAATGGTGGTCCTCCCCATGATGATGAATTTAGCTGAGAAATTCCTCTTCGCAGTAGTAATTTTCATTGCATGGAAAATTCTTCAATGGAAAATGCAGTAATGAGAAAGCCCTTTTATCTTGAGGCACTTGAAAATGTGAAGCCAGTCATGTTTGATGCCTTACCGCTAGCAGGTGAACTACTTTCTCAATCAGAAGATTGCCTGGGGTGTAGTTCATTCTAAAAACCACTCCTAGGTCATTCATCTTCTAATTTGACAAATTAATTCTCTGCCAATCTAGTTGAATCAGATGAAGCAACAAAGAAGAACTAGATTTGGTCCAATCAGGTAGAAGAATTTTCATCAAATGACAAAGAGGAAGTGCTGAATATGATAAAATAATTGGAAAAAGGTGAAATACCAGTCTTGTTTTGGCCTTTGGCTGACTCTTAGTATGATATTCCAGAAACGTTTATAGAAGATTGTATTCACAATATTCGTCTCAAAAAATGGAAAACTCTTTGTCACTTAAAAGAGAAAATATCACCTTATGAGAAATATCAAAATCCTATTAAGGTAATATAAGGGTTGAAATTCCAAATTGACATGGCATATCTTTCAGTTTCCCAACATCCAAAGGTTGAAAAGAAGCAGAGAGCCCTTCAGCATACATGCCTTGGCGAATTAAAAAGTTTGAGCCAGTTAATTACCAATGCCCCATCCGGTATTCATATCAGGGGATGGGTGTTCATGGAGCATTGCATTTCACTGTGATCTCTAGTCAACAAAGCCCGAAAAAATTTGTCTCATGCAATGTTATTGCCCATGGCTAGCCAAAACTAACTTGTTTTGTTTTTAATCAAAGGCTCCCTCAAGAACATGCCTCAAATAGTTCTTCTCTAAGTCAGGCATATAAAGAAAAAGTTGTCGAATTACTCTTGAATCAAGAAAATTAGAATATCGAATAGGATTCTCGTTTAGAGAATGCGTATCATCAGGTGATAGAGGTGTCAAAAGTAATCCAACGGTCATCTGAGCCAGGTGATTTGAGTAGATGTCGGATGATGAATCTAACCAATTTCTGGACTAAAATCCACAAAAACAGGAGATGTTTTAAGAAAGTTCCAGATGTAGCAGCTCAAGAGCCACCTCATCTTGCCAGGATGGGGACTCTTTTAATCCAACACTCGAGATCAATAGACAAGATTCGAGGAGTTGAGTAGGAAAACAGGAACAGCCCCAGTCCATTGGACTGGGGACTTTTTCAAATTATCAATCTCTTATGAAGTGAAAGTCAGTTTTCTCACGATTAGGGAAGAAGCCACAAGAAGAATGAAGAGACGAATTATCAGGAAATTCCCTCAAAATTACGGTTTATCAAGAAGTTCCTGAGGGATCGACCAAACAAAAGGCAATGTCTCTTAAAGGAGATAGTATCACAAAAATGATGATAGAAGGAAAGAAATGCGTTATGCATTGATAAATGTAATCAATTCCATTGTCACTGATCCCCCAGAACATGAGGCCCACTCAGAGGAATCATATGAAGAAGTTCATGTTCAAGAGGTTGTACACACAGAAACAAATGAAGAAGGTCTGTGTACTGGAAGCCAAAGGGTTGCCTCGAGACAAGACATTCCATCGGGTAATAACCTTCCATACTCCAAAAAAGAACATTCCAAGTAAAAGGGTAAAAGTCAGGTTACATCCCACACTACCTCTGGATAAGGCCAATCACTCTCATTAGAGGAATGGTTCGCACAACTAGAAGAATAAATGAAGCAGTTTAGGAGCTTAAATGTAGAACTACATCAAGCTAGTCTTCCTCCTAAGAATTATAGTGTTAATCAATCAAGGGAATTTTTTGCAGTTATTGGTAAGGACTAATAATATCCCCCTTCACAAGTACACCCTCATAGGTCCAATCCTACGGGTCATACGTGATAGAAACCGAAAATACTACCATCAGTGGTAGTACCGGTCGTCACACCCGTCCAAACTCCAAATATTTCACCTACTTAGGTCCAAGCTCAACCAAATATTTCTAAATAATTAATTACTACAATTGAGTCATTAACAGCTTGGTTAGAATCTATGGAAGGACAATGTGAACCAGTTCAATCGGAAAAGAGAGCTTACCCTGAATGGGTGGATGCAATTCCTCCCCCATCAAATTTTTCGAATACCACATTCCCTATTTTTAATGGTTTGGGAGATCAAGAACAACACTTAACACATTTTGTTTCTCATTGTGAACCTGTGATGGGAACTCCTCAATAAAAATAAGCTGTTAAGCTTAGGTGTTTTGTGTAGTCATTACAAGGACATGCTTTTATCTAGTATACAAGAATAAAATCTCAGTCAATTACTGGGTGGGAAGATCTCCGTCAATGATTCCTTATTCAATTTAGCTCATCATTTCCAATGATGACAGTTTTTGATCTTACCAATTGTAAAAAAGGGAAAATTAAAGTGTTTTGGATATCATTGCTCATTGGAAGGGATTGACTTATTCCTTAAGTTTAGCACTCCCTCAAGAAGTGATTATTCCAATCTATTTGGAAAATCTGCGTGATGAATTACACACACCATTGATCCCTGTGAAATACATAGGAGGGTTTTGAGACCTTACTTCAATTGCTTAACAGATAGAAGACTCTCTTATAGAGACTAGGGATAAAACTCGTGTAATTCTATCATCTCTAGGAAGGTGAATAGGGAAAGTCAAGACTGCTATAGTTACACTTAATAAAGCACCTGTACCTGCTTCCACTTCAAAACCTTCATCTTATCGAAGGGATCCACCTCTCGAGCATCAACAACAATGGCCGCCTCTTCAAGATGATGAAAGAGATCAAATGAAAAAACAATTTGAGGATTTAAAGAACAAAGTTTATTCTTTTTGGAATGAACCCATTTTTGTTTACTTCATCTCATTTTTGGAAAAAAATCTAGTTTAATTTCCAGGGCTCAAAAGGCTGAACAAGGAAAGAGAGGAAGACCTCCCCAAATATTTCCCATTTCATTAGATGTTGGGGAATCCCATTCAAGAGTGTTTTGTCTTCAAAGACCTCTTTCAAAAGAATGTGGACTCTAGACAAGTAAAACTGAATGGTTCTTCAGCCCAGGTAGCATGTGTTACTACTAATGATCTTGGAGAAGAAGGTGAGTGGCATGAAGTCAAAAGTAAAAATTCATAGAAATATGATGATTGGATGGTCCGGAAAATGATCAACTGAACTCATGCCATTTTATGAACATGATTGAATCAAAAAAATTTGTATTATGATATTTATGCCACAACAAAACCCACTTCATCAGAAAGAAAATCCCCAATGAAGCGTCGTAATTTGAAGAAAGAAGAGCAGTGAGAAGAAGACGGGCTTATGTCCAATACTAAGTTGTCATTCACTCTGACATATTTTATGGCATCTAATTCAAAAGCATGGGCACCGCCCCACCAAAAAGAATAACCTGAACTAGTTCATCAGGAAGAATCTACATCAGATGAAGAATTGATCTTTGGTTATATTAACATGATTCATTTAATGGATCCCTATACCAATGAAAGTTTCGATCTTGATGATCCAAAGTTTCCTATATCTAACAGAGGAATTAGAGGAAAAGATATAGGTCTAGGATATGGGGGAAGAAGTGGATATTCCATAAGCCACTATTTCAATACTACCTTTTCTAGAACTGTATATGTGGTAGAAACTCGTGGAAAATCCCATCAGTTGGCTCAACAAGAAAAAGAAAGTTCTTCCACACATGGAAAATTCTATCCTAACATAGTTATTTTAGAGGACCGGTTAGAGGTTACTCCTTATTCCTCTCAGCAAATAGATAGACCTATTTGGTCTAATCTACCAAATCCAGGAGTGTTTCTAATTCATGCCCTGATACAGGATTCATCTACTGCTAAAGCATCAACATCCAAGGCACCTGAGAAACCACATTTTCATGCTGGTAAATGCGGACCTTTGGACCAAAAGTATGATGTCTTGAAACATTTGTCCCAAGTACTGGCCATGTTATCAATTATGGATGCCTTGAATCTATCAAAATATCTTCAGGAGGTGCTTATTGAGGCTTTGTCAAGTCCTCAAGAATTCGAAACTGAAATTGATGCGGCTGAGGTCTACCATATAGAGAATGATCCTACAGAACTCCATGCAGTGATGTCTTTTATAGATGAAGATGAAGATGATGTTGTACATGGACATATCAGACCATTGTATCTATCTGGAAAAGTCAATGACATAGAAATCCGATGAGCATTCATTGATAATGGAAAGTCAACCTCATTCATATTCGTACACATTGTTGATTGGGCCTCACCAAATCTAATTTATCTCCTTTTACTTTGATGTGGCAAGGATATGATAAGAATGAACAAGAACCTCTGGGTGAGATTACACTCAGAATTCAGTTTGGAGACCATGTTTCTAATTCAGATTTCATGGTTGTTCATTTGGACACCACCTTAAACATTTTTCTTGGAAGACCATGGCTACATCAACATGCAGAAGTACCTTCATCATACCATCAATGTCTCAAATATTATTTCAATAGTGAAATTGGGACATTGTATGGTGACAAGGCCCCATTTAAAATGTTTGAATCTCAATACATTGAGGTATAATTTTATCACATGGAGGGAAAGGAAAAATCCATGGCAGAGAAGGTCGCCAAAATTAATGCTCAAAATTATTTGGAAAAGATTCCAATAAACCCATTCATACATGTGACTACAGATTATGTGTTGCCTATCAGTCAAATTGACTGGATAGACCTAAATCCAAACACTCTTATGGAAACTTCGATAATGTCAATTATGGCAACCAAGCCAGACAGCATGGGAGAAATTGTTGATTCTCTAAGTAGTGATGAAAGCTTAAATGGAGATGTCTTTATTTCATCTGTTGAAATCCATCAATTCTATACTTCATTAACCAGGCTAGATGAAGTTATAGAAATACTAGAGGAACAAAATTATTTTGATTCTCAATCCATCATCTCCTCTATATCACCCCAGGAAGAACTTTCATCATCAATAGGTTCAGAAATGGAAACCTCTTTTTTAAGATGTTCAAATTTTAACTTCTCCCCTGACCATGAAAATTTTACTTCATTATCAACTATGAAAATAAAAACAGAATAAGTAACACATATTGAAGTAGAAGAGGAAGATCTCAGGGATGATCCTCCAGCATTTGAAGAGGGTATCTCTACCACTGTGGATGAACATAGAGAAATAAATCTGGGTATAAAAGAAGATTCACGGCCCACTTTAATTAGTAAAACCATGACTCTTGAAGAGAAAGAAATGTATACTTCATTTATAAAGAAAAATTGAGATTTATTTTCTTGGAATTATATAGAAATGATAGGTGTTGATCCCGATGCTTCCATTCATCATTTGGGTTTTCCAGAAGAACATCTAGGATTCAAGCAAGCAATAAGAAGAACACACCCAACTTATGCCTCCAAAATTGAAGCCGATGTGGACAAGATCATCAAGGATAACTTTTTTATAGAAGTTCAATATCCCAAATGGATGACTAATATTTCCCCTATGAAAAAGAAGAATAGAAAAATTAGAGTTTTCATTGACTTCAGAGATCTTAATCAGCATTGTCCCAAGGTTGATTTTCCTGTTCCGATCATAGAACTCTTAATTGATGCAACTGATGGCTACGAAGATCTTTTCTTCATGGATGGTTACTCTGGGTACAATCAAATATAAATGGCCCCAAAATATTAGGAGTCTACAGCTTTCATAGGTCCTCATGGTGTGTTTTTCTATCAGGTGATTCCCTTTGTCCTTAAGAATGCAGGTGCAACGTATCAACGTGCCATGCACCATATCTTCAAACACTTTTTAGGGAAATTCATTGAATTTTATGTGGAAGATTTGGTAGTTAAATCCAAACAATGTTATGATCAGTTGGACGATCTGGAAATCATATTCAAAAAACTTCGACAACACAATTTGAAGATGAACCCCTTGAAATGTGCGTTCAGGGTTACCTTGGGAAAATTTCTCGGCTTTGTTGTATGGAATCGTGGTATCAAAGTTGATCCTGAGAAGACAAAATCAATCCATGACATGTCACCTCATATAAATTTGAAGTAATTAAGAAGACCTCAAGGACACTTGGCCTATATTCAGAGTTTCATTTCCAATTAGGCAGGCAAGTGTTTACCCTTCACCAGATTAATGAAGAAGGGAGTCACCTACCAGTGGACTGAAGAATGTAGGAAACAATTCAACATCCTCAAGAAATATCTCTTCATTCCACCGGTATTAATGCCACTTATTGAAGGAATACCATTTATTCTATATGTTACTGCTTTAGAGCGATCATTGGGTGCCTTCTTTTCCCAAAATAATGATAGTGGGAATGAAAACAGCCTTTACTATCTCAGTCAGACTATGCTTGAGGTAGAAACTCGATAATCAAGTATTAAAAAGTGCTGCCTAGAATTAATCTATACAGTTCAGAAATTAAGACACTACCTACAATATAAGGAGGTCCAATTGGTATCTCACAATAACCCGCTCAAATTTACCCTTAGTCGTCTAATGATTACAGGATGTCTCGCAAGGTGGGAAGTTATTTTACAGTAGTTTGATATCCAGTATATGTCTCAAAAGGAAATAAAGGGCCAAGTTATGGCCGATTTCCTTACTGAACACCCATCTGTATAAGATACATCATTAAATAATGAACATCCTGATGAGTAAGTCTTCTCTATTCAATATATTCCACAAACATGGGAAATGCACTTTGATGGTGCCTACAGAAGTCCAACAGGGAAGAAAATGGAAGATCCCAAATTCAAAAAAGTTCGGTCAGGAATCGTGCTTATTTCCCCAATAAAGGCAGTGACACCATATTCCTTCTTATTATTGGAAGGCCGTAAAAATAGTGAAGTAGAATATCAAGCTCTCATTACAGGCTTGGAATTGGTACTTTAAGAATAGGTGAATTACTTGAAGGTAAAAGGTGATTCAGATTTGGTAATCAAACAAATCAATGTGGATTATTCCATCAGAAAAAAGAGTTAATCACTTTGTGTGATTACGTCAGAGTGTTAATGGAGAGATTTCCCTCAGAACTAACATTTTATTCTGTCTCGTGATCATAAAATTCCCATGTTGATGCACTGGCTAATGTAGCCACAACCCTAGAAAATCCAAATCAGGACTAAATAGTCATCCGTGTTGCCCACCGTCGTATAGTTTCACCTTTTGTTTCAAATCAAAATATATGAAATCAATGAAATCAGTCCCATTTCTGAACCATATGGTCGTATTATAGGATGGATGACACCTATTAGATAATACCTTCAAAATGGAACACTCCCACCAGATAGAGCCAGGAAATAACATGTCCGGTGACGTGTGGTCAATTTTACTCTTTATGATAGCCCAGATCACCAAAGAATTATCTAAAAGAGAGGTTTTGATGGAATTCTCTTCAGATGTATTGATGGTGAAAAGAAAATGGATGTCAGGAATGAAGTACATGCAGGAGTTTGTGGTGCCCACTAGTCTGAACATAGACCTTCTGGTAAATTAAAAGGCTTGGATACTTTTGGCCTTCAATGATTCAAGATTGGGTTGATTTCACTATGAAGTGTAACTCTTGTCATGTATGTGCCAAATTCATTCATCAACACCCAGAGTTGCTTCATACGGCTAAATACTTTAGGCCATTTTCTACATGGGGAAAGGATGTAGTAGGACCTTATCCTACGACTACCGCTAAGCAGTTTAAGTATATTCTTACTGCTACTGACTTCTTTTCTAAATGGGCAGAGGCAATACCTCTCAAAGAAGTCAGAACTAAAAGAATTTTTAGCTTTGCCATATCCAACATCATTTTCAGATTTGGTGTTCCTCATACCATAATGACGAATAATGTCACCAACTTTTGTTCATTCGAGGTAAGAAAATTATATCAAGAATACAATATCAGATCCAACCCTTCATCTCAGTTTCATGTAGCGGCCAATGGTCAAGTAGAGGATTTCAATAAGACTCTTTCAAACATACTTCAAAATATAGTGGATAAAGATAAGAATTTATGGCCTGATAAACTTTTTCATGCTCAATGGGATTATCAGACTACCACCCGTACTACTACACGATAAACTCCATATTCATTGGTATATGGAATAGATGTTGTATTGCCTACTGAAATCCAATGACCTTTGCTTAATTCACCATTTTTGATCAGTTATCTACATATGAAAAATCTCAAAAGAGATTGGATGAATTGGAATGAATGGATGAAAAAACATTGTGCACACTACACCATTTATAAGTCTATCAGAATAGAATAGCACGAGCTTTCAATAAAAAAGTTCATCCTCATTAATTCATTCAAGGAGAATTGGTATTTGTCCTCATAACCCCAATGATACTTGGAAAGAAGCCTCCAATGCTTGACCCAAAGTGGGAAGGACCTTACACAATACACAAGGTCTACTCCAATGGAGCTTATTCTTTACTGTCAATGAATGGAGAAATCATTACAACTCCAACCAATGAAATATTCTTGAAGAAGTATTTTTTGTAACACAAATACACCAATTGTGTTTGATGCAGGACATTAAACTGTATAGCCCCCTCTATCGTCCAATATGACATTAAACTGTGTCCCTCTATTGTCCAACATGATGTTAAATTTTGCATCATCTGAGATGGAGGATGTTAAACTACCAAGCACCCCATGTCTGTGACACATGACATTAAAGTGTGACCGACTCATGCGCAATTGTCATTTAAACTCTATTTCCATGCATGCCCCGAGCATCTAACCATGCATAATCCCTACACCATCGTTCATGGTCGCATCTTTTGCAACACGATCGTCAGGTCTGTTGCTGCCTCTTGCTTCTCACACTGAGAAGGACCCATGTGAGCTTAGAGTAAGCTTCGACCATGAAATCTTCTCTGGTCCACTAACCATGATTAAGTCCCAACATCATATTTAGGTAATTGTCCTCAAGTACACCCCGATCTCCGAATCCCTCTCAATTGAACTACACAGACTTTGATCCTTTCCTCCTAGGTTGGGTACGTAGGCAACCTCCTAAGGTTCAAGCCCAAAACCACTTTCCTCACATCGATTCACCATGATCCCATACGATGTTGATCCGTGAATCCCCCATCAACCGTCTTATTCATATCGTTTCACTTTCTTCCTACAAGATGTTAAAATGTTTATTTCCCATCGTCCAAGCTATATGATGTTAAACTATACGGTCCCCCATTTTCCTTGCTGCAAGACATTAAACTTCATAGAACTGGTCCATGCATATGACCTTAAATTATTTTCACTTTTGTCATGTATGACAATAAATAACAACAATCCCTGATACCCTCACTCGAGTGGAATCATAATTGACATGGTCTCCAACCATGTCATGCTTTAAGAACTACATGTGGGTTGATTCTCATCCTTATGAGAGACCTAGTGACTCCCAAGTCTTTAATCTTGGGTCCGTTCATAATTGCAATAAAGCCTTCTTTACTCCTCATATATACGAACCAAATCTGTACAAAGGGTATTTCAAGAACTACGTGTAGCTTGATTACCATCCTCATGGGATAGGTAGGAACGCTCAAGCATTCCTCAAGTCCAGCCCTGAACCTTTGGGCCTAACCCCAAACTCCACTTTCAGTCCCTTGGTTGAAAAGTCTCCCTAGGAGCACATGGTGTGATATGGAACACCCTGATCTTTATTCACATCATCTTTATTACAAATTCACGATGTGTCTCCCTCACTATGGTCCAAGCTCAATGACTCTAAACTAAGATCTTCCATGCTCTCGTCCTGCATGACGTTAAACTGTATTTCAAGAACTACGTGTGGATTGATTCCCATCCTAATGAGATACGTAGTGACATACAGAATCTCAATTCAGGACCCAGTGGAAACATTATACAAATAATATTCATGGTCTCTATAACCCTTTTCATGACTTCTGGTCATAAAATTTCTGATACCTGAGAGTTTTTTTCTTGACTATGCAGCACATACCCTTAGGTGGCCTTGCTTAAGTTTTCCACATAAAGGACCTATCAGCCAAAAGCTGCTACTATTTGACTATGCACCTTATTACCCATTTGGCCTTGCATAATTCAACCTCCATAATGGGTTTTTCAAGTAATGGTAACATCATTCTTAGGAGAAGACTCTTTTTTACCTATTGATCTTAACAGCGATATGTAGGGATCTGTAAAAAAACTACCATCCTTAACATATTTGTTCCATATTCTTTTTCATGATATGAATGTATTCAAGTCTATGGTTTACATTTTCCTCCTTCTCCATATTTTCAGAGCAATATAAAATATCTTTGGACCACTTGACCATATGTTGTATAATGTTTCTGTCTCCGGTTTTCGTCATATGATTTGAAACCATAGATACCTTTTTTCCTACATTTGGGTCAGACCTTCTTAGAAGTCACATTCCTCCAATTCTTTGACAATTTTGATTGGAAATATCCTCTCCATATTCAACTACCTTTCTCTATAAAGAAGACTCTATGCTTTGGAAAATTTGAATCTCCATAAAACTTTATTTAGCTTTTAGCAATAGAAAGTCATGTTTCTGAGAGTTCTTTCTCCCAAATATGCATCATGTTCCCTTAGGTGGCCTAGAATAAGTTGTCTATATAATAGACCTGTCAGCCAAAAGATACTACTATATGACTATGCAGCATATTCCCTAGTTGGCCCTGCATAATTCAGCCCCCATAACGGGTTTTTTGAGTAGTGGTAACATCAATCATAGAAAATATTTCCTCTATTTCCTTTTATCAATTTTCCCATGTCATTCCTTAGATTCAAAATTTCTCAAGTCAGAGTTTACAATTCCCACCCCCCTCTATACTTGAATATGGAAAAATGTTTCCAAAAAAATTATCAATAGTCAAAGATATTCGACCTTAAATATTAGCCTTTTTATAGTCCATAATGAATGAATTTAAACTTCCAATAACAAAATATATGGTACTCATTAAATTGGGAACCTATAAAGGGAACACTGAACAAAAGTCGAGTCCCATCTCACTAAACATACATTTTGTATGATTTAGGAAATATTGAGTAATTAAAAGATAAAGTTTGTGGGGTTGTTTATATAAACCTAGTGAAAATCAAACTTTGTTTACTAGGCCCATTGGCTTAGGTAAAAATAAGAGCAATTATAATGAAAATGAAGGTACAGATGATTGAACATGAACTGTTTTTCATTGATGAACAAGATTAGAAGAACATCCACAGAATAGAGTCTCTTTTCATTTTTTTTTAGAAATTATAGAAGACTTTCAACATGATTTCTCATCTATTTCACAACATCCCGAGATTCACCAGAAGCCACTTGAAGTTAATTTACTCTACCAACTTCACTCTCTTCAGCTCGACAAGGTGCTTCTTTGGAATATTTGATGGCTTTTATACCATCCACTTAGAATTCTTCAAACGAATTATGAAGCTGGTCAAGCTCCCCAGTAACTGCATCTAGCTCCTGTTGAAGGTGCAATTGCTGGAAAATATTCTACTTGATCTTTTTCTTCAGCTCCTTCCACTTTACAGCATAATCAGCCTCAGCTCGAGACACTGTAGCATGAAATTCACCAATATTGGTCAGCAATATACCTCTAATCAGGTCTTGACGACACCTTTTCTCTTGCTCCCTCCTTCGAATGACTTGTTTCACAATGACATGGATTTCTTGAGATCCAAAACCACAAAGTCCTAGCATGATGAATAAGGATGAAAGTCTTGGAATTTTCGAAGGCAACTCTTCAAGATGCACCTCATATATTATCTTCCATATATTTTTCCATGCTTTGTGACGTGAGAATTGGAGTGTCTTTTGCACCTCTGGGTCTGATTCGACATCACTATCACAGGGAGGAACATAGTCTGAGAATAATGCACTTAAGGAAGTGACATGTTCTACTCCTTCCCTAACCCTGGTTTCTTTACATTCTGCTACTGTTTGGGCTGAGGCCGAGGCTTCAAATCTAGATCTATCCATTGAAGTTGACAACCCGTTTTGGTCAATTGAAAGTACGGTTAGTTTCAAAGTACAGTAAAAGTTGATCGATTTTCTTGCATGTTATGTAAGACAAAAATATCATCATCTTTTACCTAATAGTAGATCAAAAACTTCTGTAGACTCTTCCCCATCTTTCCTAGCTTCAATAGGATTTTCAGCTTGGGTTTCAGGAGGATCTGTCCTTTTAAGTTCCACCTGAACCAGTGTTTCTGCAATAATCGGGTTGACATCAGTGTCTACACCACTTTCAAGTGTTGTTGGTTTAGCAATTTCATTAGATGGAACTATAAATTTTTGGACCAAACATGGTTAGAAGTTTGTTCATGAGAAGATTAACAGCACAAATGATGAAATTCATGTCCAGTTGATTATATATCTATATCTCCAAAATCATCTAAATCACATGGTAATTTAACATGTTCTAAAATTTCTTTAAATGACATGACACGATTCATCATTTTATCCATTGATGTATCAGATCCCAGGTTTGTCTCACCAGTGGGAGCACTCAGCATGTCTTCTTAATGAATTTCATCTAGTAATCTTTGACCCCAGATAGCTTCTTCAAAGACCATTGAGGGGTCAGCTTCGGTGGTTTAAAAATGTTTTGGTGCATGTGTTGAACCTAAAAAATCACAGAATGGAAGTCATTTGTTGTCTCATTTGAGGTTCTATAATGTATTGTTAATTTAACAGAAATATTTTCTCTCCTGGCATCAGAAATAGGAGCGGTATTGGGAACAGACGTCAGCTCATTTTCTCTAAGTATTTCAGCAGGAACTTGGGGCCGTTCTATATCACACTCTGTTGTAATCTGAGGATGATCAATCCTTTCCCTTAATGGAGAAACTGAATAAGCCCCTGCAATCCTAAGAAGTTTGATCACTTTTTTATAAGCTAAGATTCATGACTACCAGAAAGACTTACCACTACTGATGAAGCACTTGACTGTGGTCTTCTTTCCTCGATGTCGTTGCTTCTTGGCATTTTTAGGTGGACAGGCATCATCATATCCGAAAAAAGGTAGCATAGAAAATAACACCCTTTCTAACTCCTCATTCATGACTTGTTGGCCTCGAGATACTTCGCACACATCACGAGGAGATTCAGTGGCTCCATGAGTGGTGCCACCAAGGCTATGCTACGACGAAGAGACATCAGTGGTTCTTTCCATTACAAGATGCAAGATGAAGAAGATTATTTCATTGAATAACAAAGATTTGACTAAATTAAAATTTCAAAGAAAATAGAAATATGAGAAGACAAAAACTTACCTCTTCATGATCCATGAAATCATGCCACTCTTCTTTTAATGAAGGAACAATCCCCTCAGTGGTACCATGGTCCATCATTTCCTTCACCTACTTGGTGATAGGAACTGACTCATCAGTGGAATATATGAGCATTTCCATCTCTTTGATGTAATCCCTCACTTCATTGGGGTTTTCCTCAAAACGGATGTCAGAGGATGCCAGTAGATTCCCCACTCTAGGGATTTGAAGCCCTTCACATAAGTCCATCCAGGTGGTTTCAGAATCACAATATAAACTACAGCATGTTCGGATAGCCTCTGGTCGTAAATATTTAGAATGTTCACCAGAAGGCCACGAGGAGGGTCATACAATATGGGACTTCAAATTCTTCTCAACTTCTGCAATCACAAATAAAGGATAAGGAAATGAAACGTTTTGCTCTTTAAAATAATGGAGACTAAATTTCCTCAACAATGTTACTCACCAGGAGTCGATGGAGTAGGTCTCTTGACTCTGGAGAGCAGATTATATCTGGCACGAGGCTGCTTTGACGCATTTTGAGCCTCATCATCCCCATCCTGGGAATCCAGTGAATCCTCTCTGGGTGAGGAATCTTCTGAATCAACTCCGGGTGAGGAAGAGTCACCTTAAAAATGAAAATATTCTTTTCTAATGGTTCTATTATTTATCCCCACCCGAGGGACCAGCTGATTTAGTACCACTTCTGGCTATGATGCTACCCAGCTCTCGTCATACCATGTAGTCAATCGACATGCCGCTTCAACAGTTGGTAGATCAAATACCACCCCATTCTTCTCCATAGATGTCTGAAACCATAGTTGACAAGCAACCATCAGATGCTGCTCTAACCTGTCATGAAGCAGAGGGGATATGTTAATTTGCTGCAGACATTATAATTGACGTGCGAAATGGTATGGAGCATAGGCCTCACATATAATTTCTCTGTCAATACTTGTGGCCAGTGTACCATCTCTACATGCCAGCATGTGTTCCCTTAACTCCAGGCTGGCTATTTCATCATAAAAAAATCACGCTACTGGCATATTCCCATAAGGAAAGAAGTGAAACTCCTTGAACATGCTCAGCCTTATTTTAATATCATAAGCGTTGAGGGATAAGGGAGAAATTCTAGAAAAGGCATGAAGAGACGGATGGAATGAATTTCCAAGAACCTGTACCCCACTTTGTACATCATATTTCCTGAAGTGGGTGGCGATATATCCCCATAAACATGGAATGGTCCCACTATTCTTAGGGGAGACTTAACCATATAAACATGAAGTAAGCTCCTATGAATAATTTCCAAAACTAGGGTGGCCAACCCAACCATACTCCTTTCATCCAACTTAGCTGCAATGACAAAGGTCTCTGGCCTCACACCTCCATTTGAATCCCGAATGAGTAAAAGGTAAAATCTGAGCCATAAGGACAAAAAGCATGCCAGACGGGTCTTCTCTGGAATTTTCGGGTTCACTTCATACCCCACCTATCAAACTCTTCTACTTCAAGGGTTGGCCAAAATTTTCTCATAGCATCCCTCTTTTCTACTATAAGGAAACTTGTAGGATGAGTTAAGGAAGGTACTTCCTCTCTCTTCTTAATCAGAATCTTTTATATCCACTTCTCTATATGGATATCCTTTCTGGAGTGGGTTTTCGTGGTGGTGGTATTATTAATCTTGTAGAAATTTTTCATTAACTCTCCAGTCAAAGTTGGAGTCTTCTCTAAATCATTCCAGGTCACCTTGGGGGGGATGAATTCATCATACATATCTCCCAAAATTGGATCCACTGAAGCCTTGTATACATCCCTCAAGATGATGCCTACTTCTTCATGAGTCAGATGGAAAAAATTCGTTTTTGGGCTCCAACGATTGATTAACTTTGACACGAAAATGTCATTCCTATAGACATATGTCTTCCCATCTCAGAGAACTTCATATATTTCATATCCCTTCAGATCATCCACAAACTCTGCATAGGTTTGTTGCACCCAATATTCCGACATCCAAGATGGCTTCACACCTCTTCCAGGAGAGAAATACCAACTCTTCTTCCATCCCTTAGATTGGTCCATCAGAAAATTTTGGAAAATAGAGGGATAGTAATGTGGCTGCAGCTCAGGCGTGTGAGGCTTCAGATATGGAGCACATGGGCTATGATGCATTATGTATGCCTTCTCCACTGTCCCAACATTGATAAATGATCCTAAAAATGAGGCATTTGCGGATGAGAAATTGGTGTAGATTTGAAACCAGGAATGAGGGATATAATTCTTTGCCTCTGGAACGTTGACTCCTTGTAGATGAACATGGCTATACAAAGGCAAGTAGATGTTCTGTGTGAAATTGGCATGATCTCTCTTTAATTAATTAGCCAAATATGGGAGAGTTCTATCACAGATAACATAATAGTCATGTCCGGCGACGTTCATCATTTCATCTATTCTCTTACTGTCCAACACATCAACTGATCCAATTGTTATGGGAGCCATTGAATCTGCACAATGATCCAACAATCATCTCATAAGTAAGTTTTTTTGTTAAATTTTGAGGATGGAAATCAAAAAAATGGAAATGGAATCATGGCGTACAAGTCCCAAACATGGCATTCAAGTAAAACCAGTAGCGTAAGTTTTTCCACCCTATTCATGGGGAGCGAGTCAAGTACCTTCTGCAGAAGTGCGACAAAATCCAAAAAAGGTGATTCGCTGAAGACAGAAGCACCTGCGCGATGAGAGATAAAATTTCTGGAAGCTGAGTGAGTTTGTGCAGGAGTGAGCCTATATATATAGGCGATCGAGACCACATGCATGCCAAATATGGCATCCCAGCATCTGTGCACCGAACTTGTGTGCCATAGAACCATGATTTCTCTGGCTTCACCTCAAAGCCGGAACCTCTTTCCTTTTCAGATCCAACTCTGAGGGGGGACTTTTGTTGATGGTCATTTTCTATCACAAAGTCCAAGGAATAGAAAAGGGGAATAAATGAAGCACAAAGAGGGTCACCCTTTGAGGAGCATCAAAAAAAATTGATGAAGTCATGGACTAGGAGACCATTTGGAGCGCGACACGCAAGTTATTTGCACGCCGTGCAACTCACTTACGCACCCCCTATGGTTCATGCAGCTCACCTACGCGACCTATTTGTTTTTTCACCCAAGGTGTAAGGTGGCCTATAAAGAGCCCCTGTGGGCCCCCATTTCAAGGATGGATTTTCAAAAAGTCAAATTCAAAATATTGTCACCCAAGTCTTCAACTCAACTCTTCTGAAATCTTCTAAGGTAACTTTTTATCTAGAATGGAGGACTTGAAGGAGTAGGATAAGGCCTAAATGTTTATAATTCATCAACACTTGCACGCCTAAGTATCCGGACCTCCTTAAAAATGGATACATTTCCGCACCGCCCTAACATTTAGATGAAACTTGCACACCACCCTTTTGGGAACCTCTTAGGATAATACTAAATGCTTGAGTTAATTGTTTCCCAAGTATTACACTATAGATTCATGGTCTCCCAGGTGAACGCATTCCATGCAAGTACACTTGCGCGGGCAAGACTTGTGCAGAAACTTCATTTGCGTGCCTCTCTCCCATTCACCCCTCCTCTCCTAGTTATTTTCCCTCGAACCCTGTAGAGACCCGAAGCTTGACGTACATGAACATTACATTACTTTCGCGGAATACTTAGTACATAACAAAAACACACACACAAGGATCGTAATAGTTTATTGTCTTTGGAAACTTGGAATAAAATCTTCTAATCGTGGTGAAAGATCTTCAACATCTCCCATAAAGAACTTCACTTTTTTTTACCTAAAACCTTTCTTTATATCCTGGGGAAAAGAAAACATAAAAGGGTGAGCTCAAATGCTCAGTAAGGGTAAACAAAAGAAATATCAATCACATCGTATTCATAAGAACATAACATTTTGGAAATCATAACCTGAAAAGAGAGCATAATTTCATAACATGGGATAAATCATGGTAGTGAAATGTAATCACAATAATCATAACTTAAAACATGAAACTTTGTGGCATTCACACATAATCATAGAGAATCATTTCTTGTTAGTCAAGACTCATTGCCAAGACTATCTTAGTGGACAAAGTCCCTTTTGAATCGAGTAACCCTCGTTTCAGTCCTGTTTCACTGAACCGGTATAACCTACCATTCCAGCTAGGTCTATCCCATGAGATATAAAATCTTTACCCAATGCATTGGAGGGAGATATAGGTCCCACCCATCTCATAATGATACCATTCTTATGTGTGCCTCAAAATCATAAATCATATATCATTGCATAACCCATGTAATAAAAATGGGATTCTTAAACAACATGACATCATAAAACAATTCATATAAGATAAAGTAATTCATAAAAATATTTCCATCACAACATAATCAAATCCATGTAATAATAGGGATAAAAACAGAACCCTTTTATTATCTTAGATGGAAAATAATTTTGATAAAATACTTGAACTCCATTCTTGAGGAAAATATCCTTTCTACTTTAAAAACACTTTTCCTTTCTTAACATGTCATACAATTTTAAACTAAAAGAAGTTGATTAAAAATAAACATGAATACTTGTAAAGGAAGCTTCTTGGAAATAATGTTTTAAGAATCCATTCATTCTGTATAATTTAAAAAAACATTCTTCTCGTACTTTTGTCGGAAAAGTCAAAAAAGTACCTCGTACGAAAAACGAAAAAAGATTCCTTTCATATCTTTTACTAAAAACTCACCGAAGGGTAAAATTGGATTTAAACATTTGTAGGTGGATGGAAATAATATTACATATTCAGTAAATATGGATGTGGATGATAAAATACACCCCAGTAAATACTAAAGTATAAACAATCTCGGATAAAAATGAGATTGTGATATTTCCCTTACCTTAGGTCCGACTTGCTTTGTACGTGTCCGAACCTCCTGTATAATGATTTAAATCATGTTATTGACTTATTCCAGAATCATATTCATTGTTGTTATATCATATATGGTCCACTTATGACTTTATATTACCCGTTCTTTTGTAATTTCATGTTAAAGTAGCGTTTTGGGTAAAATCGTCTCATTTGTCGTTCTTGTTTTTAACTTGTAATTATTAATATGATTACTTGGATCATGATTACTTATATCCAGGATGTAAAACATGATTTATATATAATATATATTCAGAATATACATATATATAATATATTGATAAATGGAATGAGATACACCGTTCATGGAGACGGTAGTCCGTACGTACGCATGAACGCTGTTTTCGTTTCCTTATTGAATTGAATGAAATTAAGTAGATGACATAAATATAAATATAAATAAATCCAGTATCATTATTATGTCATATATTTCATTAGTACTTATTATATATACTTTATAATCATTCATTAATTGTTAGTCATTGAGAATGAATCTCATCGCGTCGTGGAGACGGTAGTCCGTACGTATGCACGAGCGATGATATCGTTCCCATGGTCGTGGAATTGTGTTGAAGTGTATGTATACTATTTCAGTATCAATATCACTTTATAATAATCATATATAGTTACTAATTAAACCATTATACCCATCCAATTAAGATGGTGACGGAAAATATATTACACCACGGCGTGGAGACGATATTCCGTACGTACGCACGCGCGGTGATTTCATTTTTCCGTAGGATGGATAGAAGGTGAATTAGAGTTGTTTCATATTTATAATAACATATCAGTATGTAAGTAATACTGATGTTATTACTTTATCATGAAACAACTAAAGAATAATAAGTTGAAGAAGAAAGAAATTGAAAAGATCGGTAATGGATATTACCTCTTCTTTGGAACGCCTCTTTGAATCCTCCACTTAGGGAACTAAGATTGGTCTTTGAAGAAGACCAGGACCTCTAGGATTATTCTAGGGAAGTGGAGAAGGGATTTTGGCAGGGTTTGGCCGAGCTTGAGTGCTCAAATTGGTGTGAGGAGGAGGGGGAGGAGGTGACCTTTTATAAGGGAGGAGAGGGGCACCTTAGGAATATCTCAAAATATTATTTTATATTAAAGTCAAAATCGGTTTATAATGGTTCCAAAGGGTATTATTTCGAAGATAAAGTGGGAATGGGTATAAATCCTATCATCCAATAGTATTTAGACAAGTTTAGGTTATTATGTTAACCTTATCAATTAGATTTAACTCTAAGTTAAAAAATTTAACTTTTACCGGGTCTTTTTGTTTTCTTACACTATATGGTTAATACACTTACTATAACATGCCAAACGAACCCCAAATTGTTTATTATTAATATATATATCCTTAGATAAGTCATTTGGCCGAACCTTAGATTTTTAGGAATAAAATAACAATTAATAATATAATATTTGATTTAAAAACTATTTTGTGTCAATTTTGACACTATTTGATATATGATTTTTGTGAAAGTCATAACAGAATTATATGTTCGAACAAAGTTGATTAAATCAACACTAATATATCATAGTAACCTAGAAAATTAGTGGAATTCATAAAAAGTCTCAAATTAAATTTATTTCGGTGTTTATAACATCAATTATGTCAATATTTCATTAATAAGATAATCACTGCAGCATCTTTGTGTCATAAATAAATAAAATTATTTAATGTCTAAAAATTACAAATAAAATACCATTATGTAAGAAATAGTTTTATCTTTATAATTAATATTTACAATCGAATTTATCTTATGTATAACCCAATATTAAAAATGTTTTAGTAAATAAACTTTGATTTTAACTCTTTTAACTCTTCTTTGAATTAAATAATAATAAATGTCCTAATCTAATCCAAGTGGGCCTAAATGATAATATAATACACTTAAGGTTGTTTTTGGTCGAGATACACTTGTCCAATAGGATTAGGACATGTGTTAGGGTAATAGTAATATCATATTTACCCTTAGTTACCCTATTTACTATTAACCGCGGTAAAAAAAATAAAAAGTTACTATTCACCAAAAAATTATTTTTATCTCATTGAACCACATTTTACTTACTAATATCAACCGTGTCTGTCGGATTTTCGAAATTCCATTCACAGAAGCGGTAAAATTAAGTTTTATGCAAAATTCAGTTTTTAACCTACCGCTTAGTGGTTTCGCTATTCATCAAAAATTGAAAGTTTTCAGAAAAATACCAAAAATTAGGCCTAAGATATATTTGATATTATGAACTCAAAAATGATTTCTATTTTACCAAATTCAAAACATATCAGTTGCATTAATTAATTTAAAAAATAATTCCCGTCGTCTAAACAAAAGGCGTGTTTTTAAGAGATAATAACTATCAAAAGATTGACACTTGTTTATAACTGGTTTAAATGTGAAATTACATCCAATGACCAACATTGTATTAAATTGTAAAAATATATTCTAAATATACTTTAAAACCACACAAATTAATAATTTATCACTATTAATTATTTTGATTGAAAAATTTGTTTTTAATTAAAATTTAGTAATTTTCACTATTCATCAAAATATGAAAGTTATCCGAAAATCACCAAAATTTCAACCTAAGCTAATTTCGATATTCCTAATCCATAAATGATGTCCATTTTGAAAAATAAAATTTACAAAATTTCAAAAAGTGGTTATTACTATTCGTAATGGCTAGTTTTAATAATATCTTAATAGCATATCGTTGTTTAGCGAAACTTGGTGTTGCGTACAACACACGCTATCGTGGAAGGTCGTGATTGTGTTTAATGGAAGGAAAGTCAAGGATGCTTGTTGTGAAAGCTTCTTTTGGTGTAGCGTACAACACAAGACATTAATGAAATTAAAATGAATATTTTTCATAAAATCTTGGGCTGTTACATTCTACCCCCCTTAAAATGAATTTCACCCTCGAAATTCATCGGGGTTATAAATGGTTTACTATTCGAAAGTTTCTTTAATAGAAACCCACATCGTAAAAAGGAATACCAAAACATGGCTTTAAAAACTAAAGTATGAAATGTAACGATTACCCAAATAAACTAATCACTGGGTTTCCACATAGGTGAAAATATGGATATGGAAGAGAAATCTAACCATCATGTTCTGATGGAGAGTGGTAGAGAACATGGCTATGGAAAAGCTAGCAATCACAAATCTATAAATTTGTGACGATCTAAGGTACCATCTGATTAATCAGATTTAAGAGCACTAGGACAACATTTTTTTGTTTTCAAGATCGTTTCCCTAAAGTTGATGAATTTGAATTAGAATAAATACGTACTTTATTTTGGTACAATCTCACTGTTGTTCGTGCCTTGAACAATTTACACTTCATCTCTTAAATAAATGAAGTTGAATTTGTTATTCATGAAGTGTTAGCAGATCATGTGATAGAATGACGGGTCATTCCATCTGTCTTAAACAAAAGGTTAGCAAAAGTTATTAAATATACATAAGTCATTCTATAGTGAGATTAATCATATATTGTTCCTAAAATGGACTTATACTTCATATATCATACTGCTTAATATAATAAAACTAGTTTCTACTAAACAGGGACTTCCTGTAGGCCAGTGGTAAGCGATAAAGGCCAGTTGCATTTCGGTTGTGGGTTCAATTCCCACAGCCTTGTCCGACGCGATGGGCTGTCGCCCGTCCTGCAGGTTGTCCTTTTTCTAAAACTATATTACTATAACATCCCATCCATAATATCGAAAAAAAATTCTCTCCTTAACCAATACTAACTTATGTCCAACATAATCCATTCCAATCTTTAGGCTTATCCATAATACTGCAGTCCACACTCATAATATAGTGAAAACGATTACCAGAGATTTAATACTGTTGTTGATCCCCATATATCATAAGATATGTCTTGTTGGTCACATTCCAAACATTCAAAGGCCTTAATCATGTATTCTATTGAATACCCATTGAACTGTAGTGAAAACATGAATGCAGTTAAAAGTTAACACTTTCCACATACCAAAATCCTCAGAATTCTATATACTCAAACCATGATATCACTTAGTCCTTATATCAATCATGAGCTCATGAATACTGTTAAACATTTCGTTTTCTCGTTTTCCCTTCATTATGCGCATATCATCTTATTTCCAAAAATATCTGAATAACCTTTCATGGATACTGGTAGCATTAATCACACACTTTCAAAACTCAAGGAAAGACAACAATGTATCAATCCTTAGAAGTCTCTTTATTCCATAGTACCATGAGATTCTTTATACAACATTACACTTGATAAACATGTAATCATTCCACTACCTTCTTAAACCATTGACCGAGCATCAAAAAATCTTTCATCTCACATATCATTTGTAGTCTCTTCATCATCATCAACATAAATACTACCCATACGACCATACTGATTCTCTTCATGAGACTTTCCCTTAGGGAATTAGTTTGCATAATGCCCGTACATTCCACATTTAAAACATTTAACCATTGTTGATGTCATAGCAATACCATTATCCTCATCCCTGGTGTTAACTGAACCTTTTCCTTTGCACTTACTGGCTTTGTGTCCTTCTTTTCCACACCCAAAGCATCTTCCAGTTCCTTTGAAACATTATCCTTGATTCCTCTTCCCACATGGTTTACATAGGGGAAATTGAACTTTCTTTCCTCTATGATCATCATGAAACTCCATCTTTCTCTTATTAGCCGAGTCAGGAAACATACCAAATTTTACTTTAATGATCATATTATGAGATTGTTGATTCGGCATAATAATTATGTTTGGACTTCCAAATCCCATTTCATTTGGTTGCTCATGAAGAATATCATTCCATTGTCCATCATATCCTCCATTATCGTGAATCATCTTGTTTCTAGCCATTTTCTAAAACCCAAAAATAATAGTGTGAGAGGAAAAAATCATGCTAGGGAAAACAACATAATAAAGGTGGAGTACATTCAATATCTAATATCTTAGGTTTAATTCTAAGATCGTTAGCGCAATTATAGGACTATAACCTATACGTATACTTATCCTTAGAGACATCCCTAGACATACCGTAGAAATATCTCTAGGGATCTCACTAACGTTTTCGCATCCTAGTTTCCAAAGGTTGACTAAACCTTTCCTCTGATACCAACTGTAGAGACCCGAAGCTTGACGTACATGAACATTACATTACTTTCGCGGAATACTTAGTACATAACAAAAACACACACACAAGGATCGTAATAGTTTAGTGTCTTTGGAAACTCGGAATAAAATCTTCTAATCGTGGTGAAAGATCTTCAACATCTCCCATAAAGATCTTCCCTTTTTATTTTACCTAAAACCTTTCTTTATATCCTGGGGAAAAGAAAACATAAAAGTGTGAGCTCAAATGCTCAGTAAGGGTAAACAAAAGAAATATCAATCACATCATATTCATAAGAACATAACATTTTGGAAATCATAACCTGAAAAGAGAGCATAATTTCATAACATGGGATAAATCATGGTAGTGAAATGTAATCACAATAATCATAACTTAAAACAAGAAACTTTGTGGCATTCACACATAATCATAGAGAATCATTTCTTGTTAGTCAATACTCATTGCCAAGACTATCGTAGTGGACAAAGTCCCTTTTGAATCGAGTAACCCTCGTTTTAGTCCTGTTTCACTGAACCGGTATAACCTACCATTCCAGCCATGTCTATATCATGAGATATAAAATCTTTACCCAATGCATTGGAGGGAGATATTGGTCCCACCCATCTCATAATGATACCATTCATATGTGTGCCACAAAATCATAAATCATACATCATTGCATAACCCATGTAATAAAAATGGGATTCTTAAACAACATGACATCATAAAACAATTCATATAAGATAAAGGAATTCCTAAAAATATTTCCATCACAACATAATAAAATCCAAGTAATAATAGGAATAAAAACAGAACCCTTTTATTATCTTAGATGGAAAATAATTTTGATAAAATACTTGAACTCCATTCTTGAGGAAAATATCCTTTCTACTTCAAAAACACTTTTCCATTCTTAACATGTCATACAATTTTAAACTAAAAGAAGTTGATTAAAAATAAACTTGAATACTTGTAAAGGAAGCTTCTTGGAAATAATGTTTTAAGAATCCATTCATGCCGTATAAGTTAAAAAAACATTCTTCTCGTACTTTTGTCGGAAAAGTCAAAAAAGTACCTCGTACGAAAAACGACAAAAGATTCCTTTCATATCATTTACTAAAAACTCACCAAAGGGTAAAATTGGATTTAAACATTTGTAGGTGGATGGAAATAATATTACATATTCAGGAAATATGGATGTGGATGATAAAATACACCCCAGTAAATACTAAAGTATAAATAATCTCGGATAAAAATGAGATTGTGATATTTCCCTTACCTTAGGTCCGACTTGCTTTGTACGTGTCCGAACCTCCTGTATAATGATTTAAATCATGTTATTGACTTATTAAAGAATGATATTCATTGTTATTATATCATATATGGTCAACTTATGACTTTATATTACCCGTTCTTTTGTAAAATCATGTTAAAGTAGCGTTTTGGGTAAAATCGTCTCATTTGTCGTTCATGTTTTTAACTTGTAATTATTAATATGATTACTTGGATCATGATTACTTATATCCAGGATGTAAAACATGATTTATATATAATATATATTCATAATATACATATATATAATATATTGATAAATGGAATGAGATACACCGTTCATGGAGACGGTAGTCCGTACGTACGCATGAACGCTGTTTTCGTTTCCTTATTGAATTGAATGAAATTAAGTAGATGAAATACATATAAATATAAATAAATCCAGTATCATTATTATGTCATATATTTCATTAGTACTTATTATATATACTTTATAATCATTCATGAATGGTTAATCATTGAGAATGAATCTCATCGAGTCGTGGAGACGGTAGTCCGTACGTACGCACGAGCGATGATATCGTTCTCATGGTAGTGTAATTGTGTTGAAGTGTATGTATACTATTTCAGTATCAATATCACTTTATAATAATCATATATAGTTACTAATTAAACCATTATACCCATCCAATTAAGGTGGTGACGGAAAATATATTACACCACAGCGTGGAGACGGTATTCCGTACGTACGCACGCGCGGTGATTTCATTTTTCCGTAGGATGGATAGAAGGTGAATTAGAGTTGTTTCATATTTATAATAACATATCAGTATGTAAGTAATACTGATGTTATTACTTTATCATGAAAAAACTAAAGAAGAAGAAGTTGAAGAAGAAAGAAATTGAAAAGATCGGTAATGGATATTACCTCTTCTTTGGAACGCCTATTTGAATCCTCCACTTAGGGAACTAAGATTGGTCTTTGAAGAAGACCAGGACCTCTAGGATTATTCTAGGGAAGTGGAGAAGGTATTTTGGCAGGGGTTGGCCGAGCTTGAGTGCTCATATTGGTGTGAGGAGGAGGGGGAGGAGGTGCCCTTTTATAAGGGAGGAGAGGGGCACCTTAGGAATATCTCAAAATATTATTTTATATTAAAGTCAAAATCTTGTTATAATGGTTCCAAAGGGTCTTATTTCGAAGCTAAAGTGGGAATGGGTCTAAATACTATCAACCAATAGGATTTAGACAAGTTTAGGTTATTATTTTAACCTTATCAATTAGATTTAACTCTAAGTTAAATAATTTAACTTTTACCGTGTCTTTTTGTTTTCTTACACTATATGGTTAATACACTAACTATAACATGCCAAACGAACCCCAAATTGTTTATTATTAATATATATATCCTTATCTAAGTCATTTGGCCGAACCTTAGATTTTTAGGAATAAAATAACAATTAATAATATAATATTTGATTTAAAAACTATTTTGTGTCAATTTTGACACTATTCGATATATGATTTTTGTGAAAGTCATAACAGAATTATATGTTCGAACCAAGTTGATTAAATCAACACTAATATATCATAGTAACCTATAAAATTAGTGTAATTCATAAAAAGTCTCAAATTAAATTTATTTTGGTGTTTATAACATCAATTATGTCAATATTGCATTAATAAGATAATCACTGCAGCATCTTTGTGTCATAAATAAATAATATTATTTAATGTCTAAAAATTACAAATAAAATACCATTATGTAAGAAATAGTATTATCTTTATAATGAATATTTACAATCGAATTTATCTTATGTATAACCCTATATTAAAAATGTTTTAGTAAATAAACTTTGATTTTAACTCTTTTAACTCTTCTTTGAATTAAATAATAATAAATGTCCTAATCTAATCCAAGTGGGCCTAAATGATAATATTTTACACTTAATGTTGTTTTTGGTCGAGATAAACTTGTCCAATAGGATTAGGACATGTTTTAGGGTAATAGTAATATCATATTTAACCTTAGTTACCCTATTTACAATTAACCGCGGTAAAAAAAATAAAAAGTTACTATTCACCAAAAAATTATTTTTATCTCATTGAACCACATTTTACTTACTGATATCAACCGTGTCTGTCGGATTTTCGAAATTCCATTCACAGAAGCTGTAAAATTAAGTTTTATGCAAAATTCAGTTTTTAACCTACCACTTAGTGGTTTCACTATTCATCAAAAATTGAAAGTTTTCAGAAAAATACCAAAAATTAAGCCTAAGCTATTTTTGATATTATGAACTCAAAAATGATTTCTATTTTACCAATTTCAAAACATATCAGTTGCATTAATTAATTTAAAAATTAATTCCCGTCGTCTAAACAAAAGGCGTGTTTTTAAGAGATAATAACTATCAAAAGATTGACACTTGTTTATAACTGGTTTAAATGTGAAATTACATCCAATGACCAAAATTGTATTAAATTGTAAAAATATATTCTAAATATAATTTAAAACCACTCAAATTAATAATTTATCACTATTAATTATTTTGATTGAAAAATTTGTTTTTAATTAAAATTTAGTAATTTTCACTATTCATCAAAATATGAAAGTTATCCGAAAATCACCAAAATTTCAACCTAAGCTAATTTCGATATTCCTAATCCATAAATGATGTCCATTTTGAAAAATAAAATTTACAAAATTTCAAAAAGTGGTTATTACTATTCGTAACGGCAAGTTTTAATAATATCTTAATAGCATATCGTTGTTTAGAGAAACATGGTGTTGCGTACAACACACGCTATCGTGGAAGGTCGCGATTGCGTGTAATGGAAGGAAAGTCAAGGATGTGTGTTGTGAAAGCTTCTTTTGGTGTAGCGTACAACACAAGACATTAATGAAATTAAAAAGAATATTTTTCATAAAATCTTGGGCTGTTACAAACCCCTTTTCAAAGCCATTTATTGCATGGTTCCATTGTTGGATTTCTTATCCAAAAGGAATTCTGTGAGAACCCTTCCCAAAAATTCATGACTTAAAAGCTTCATGTCACTACGGTTATAGGTTTTCCTCCATATATAACCTCATCTGTTAAGAAGAGAAGATCTTTTGATTTCGGACTCTTCATGAATAAGCTCCTATTATAAGTTCCCTTGGTTCAGGCATCCTCCTGAGGAGTAATCCTCAAGTCCCCTTAACCTGGGCCTCCTTCCCAGGAGTAAGCCTCAATCATAGTTTCCTTTAACCTGGGCCTCCCTCTCCAGAGTAAGCCCCAGTCATAGATTCCTTTAACCTTGGGCCTCCTCTTCAAGAGTAATCCAGAATCTTAATTTCTTTTGATTTGGGCCTCCTTATCAGGTTTAATCCGCCAGTCATAAGTCCCTTTTAATTTGGGCCTTATTCTTAGGAGTAAGACCCAAGTTATAAGTCCTCTTTAATTTGGACATCCTCCTTAGGAGTAAGCCTCTGGTTAAAACTCCAAATCTCTATAAAGTACAAATACCTTTATGGACCCTGCTCCTGGGCATCTTTCTTGAAGTAAGTCTTGGTCTTAATCTACTTGGTCAGTCATACATATGTAATCCCTACATCATTTCTTGTGACTTCTTATTTCGTGGCACAATCGTCATGTTTACTGATACCTCTTGTTTCTCACACCTGTCATGACTCACGTGAGCGTAGAGTGTAAAAGTAATAACGACATCTATTTTTGGGCCATTAACCATGCATAAGACCCATATTTATCCACCTGAACTATGTGGAATTTGATCTCTACCTTAAAAGTGGAGTACATTGGGAGCCTTTTTATGGTTCAATCCCATCTCTCATTAATTCTTTTCTATCCCATATGACGTTAAACAATATCATTCAAATCTAACTATGTGGGTTCTGATTCCTTTTTAATGAGGATACGTAGGTACCCCATCAACAGGTATGATTGACACTCTGGAATAATCCATGTCTTTATGAATGAAAATAAAATTCAAGTTCCCCACTGAGAGGCTTTAAAATTAGTATGGTCATCATAATGACCAAGATATTTCTATATTATGTATTTAAGGATACCATTGACTAAGAACTTATAATACATACAGATGATTCTCCATAGATGAAGAACCTAAAATACATATAAAAGATTCTCAAAATCCTATACATATCAATCATCAATTGCCAAATCTAAAGGAAAAATCATTTTAATGCTTGATGAATTAATAAGGATTCGTGAACATAACTTAAATCTATAAGAGAGTCCTGGATTAGGAAATAATTCCCCCAAAAAAAGGTGTGATGAGCGTGACCTCCCATCCTCTTGACTAATGAAAATTATTAAGCCTCATCGGTCCACAACTAATGAGCACCTACCTTGGGAATTTAGGTCCAAATGTATATATAATCATTTGGTATTTCCGGTTCTATGAATAAACCCATTAGAAACCGATTAGAAATTTGGATCCTTATACAAACAAGGTCATCCCTATTTCCAGACGAAACACCACCTTATATAAATAGTTATAAAAGTATATATATTAGATAAAAAAGATACTTATAACAAGATTATTATTATATATATTATATTACAATGAATAAGGTGTATGGAATGAAATTTTTGAACTATAATATGCATGGGATACAATCAATTTTTCACTTGAATATTAATTTTATTGAAGAATTGTTAATGGATAAGAAATTTGAAATTATATTAGAATGATATATTGCAAGATTAGTATGGACATGATTTTATTATTTTTTTATAATAAATATTAATTTAATATATATTGTTCAAAGGGTGCTTACAAATAATTTCCGGACATGAGTTATGGGTTTGTATTGAAATATCATTACTAATCTAGATTTTTTATGATTGAATCTCCTTTATGGGAAATATATTCACTTTATCTCATAAAACCATATTATTTTATTATCCCATATATGTTTATAAGTTTATCATTTTTTCCTTTTATTCACTTATCATTATTTCATAAAAAGATCAAAGAAATATTTTTAAGAAAAAATGAGTTCATTCCCTCTTTGGTCTGTCAACATTTTCTTCCATGTCTGTGTTCTTTAAAATGTCTTCAAGAATGTTTTTTTCTATGATCTAATATTTATTTAATAAATTTTAGTCCAAATTTAAATCTATTTTCAAAATATTTTATTGTAATTAATAAAATTTTACTGAATAGTTAATTTGTTACTGTTTTCAAAAAGTGTTAATTGAATCATTATTTTAAGAATGAACTAATTTTCTAACTATCTAGACCATTCTTCTCATTGAATATTAAATTAAAATTTTCAATGGTTGTTTTCAAGGAAACATGTTTTTAAAAATATTTAGTTAATTTTTATTTAAAATTCTATCATAAGGAAATGATATTTTCTCATGTTTTCAAATAATGGATCAAATGTTATTTTAGAGATAATTCCCATCAATGTAAACATCCTTCGATAATTTTTATGCTTGACTGGGGATAATATCTAATGATACGATACATGTTCTTTCTCAATATGGATTACTATTATGTGATGAGAAAATATTTATAAAACCCGTTTATTTTCCATAGGTTAGGCTATGATGGAATGATGAATGTCTATATGATCTTGCGGCGCATATATATATATATATTATGTGATGGGTGGGTAAAAGAATAAATATCCCTTTAATTAATTAGGAAATGGTTTAAATTTTATGATATAATACAAAATAATTTTGGGAGTGAACCCATCCCAGCAATTAAAATAGTTTTTGGAGTGAACCCAATCCATTGTAGGATTTTTCCCACTATGTGATGATGGTCGTAGAAGTGAGCCTTGACTAATGAAATGATTTTCTATGATTATAATTATTCAAAAATTACAATGAAATGTCCTTATGCTTATGTTATAGCATCATGGATCATTAGTGAATAATGATGACTTCTCACTATTATGACTCTTGATTTTTGAAATGAAAAATATTTTTTCCATGACACTTTATTTCTGATCTATGATTGATTAGGTGTGATATTCATATGTTATGATCAGGATCTCACAAAAATATAATTATCTTATGATTTTATATTATCATTTATTGATATATCCAATTTTAATCCTTACTGAGTATCTAATCTCACTCTTTATTATGTTTACATATTTCCCTGATTATGTATCTAGTCTTCAAAGATAAGAAATATTTATTCTTTTAGGGAATATATTATTATGAAATTTATTGAATATTCATATAAATTTATGAAATATTTATGTATGAAACAATCAATTTTCCTCAATTGATATTAGAGTAGACATTATATATTTTTATAAATTAGGTTATAATGAATATAAGGACAGAACAAAATAATCAATTGATGAACTAAAAGTGGTATAAGGTGAACATAAAGATATCATATGTTGATATGAATGTGTCATAATTTAGGAAATATCTAGAATTATTATCCTAGTTATATAATTTTTCACTCTAATAATTGTATTGGGATGATTAAAATAATATTTTTAGTTCTTTTCAATGTATTTAACAAAGTGGAATCATGCTAAAAATGTATATGGCATACATTGTAATGATTTTCCTCATGATGAATCAAATGATATGGGACCTAGAATGAAAAATATATTCATTATACCTACATAAGATACTCAATCCAAGAATCATGATGAGATTAGAAATAACAAATGGGGCACCAACACACTATTTCATGTTTCATGAGGCAAGATCCAGCTTCTTTTAGTAGGGCCTCCATTCCACCTGATGAAGATAAATGACTAGTACTAATAAAATGATATATTAAATTAAAAAGTTCTGAGGGAATGAATAGATAATATTTTCGGTGTAACGTTTTTAAGGTATTAAGACCAATTATGTAATCTTATTAATAATATGAGGAAAGACGAAGAAATTTAATCAATGAAATGTGAAAAGATTAAGTGGTTATTTTTCAGTAAGTAATTACCAAGAACTCTTAAAATGGAAATTATTATGGAATTATATGAGAATAAGAAGAAGGATGATAAATCTATTCGTCCTATGAGGTATATTTTAGAATACATAAAAAGTGATTTGATGATTTTATCATCAACCCAAATAAAATTATCAATTCTTTAGTAGCTTAAAACCAATTATTCAAAAGGAATTATCCATGTGGGACATTAGTAGGCATGCATAAATATTTTTATGTGCTCATAAATGTAGAAATTGAGAGTGCATATTCAAATCATTATCATGGTTTTAATAACAAAAGAAATATGTACTTTCAATTAAATTTTAATAATAATACGCATAGATGAAAGTAATTGAATAATCCTTTATTCTGTAAGTTTGGAAAAAATCATGGGGGAAATTTTCATAAGGAATTTATTATATTTTTTATGTATTGAAAATAATACCATTGATTAAGTGAATTATAAATATTTAACTAGGAAATCCAATTAAATTAATGCTGAATGAACTCATCCAAATGAACCACCAAAACTCCAAAGCTACAACTACAAAAATTATGGGAATTTTTTGACTACTTAACGAATACAATAAAAATTAATAACCTCTTAAGACAAGATATAAAGGGAAAGTTAATCTGATCCAAGTTACTAAAGTGGGTCATATGATTGAAATGGTGATGGGTACACTAACCATCCACTATAGAACTGAAAAATGTCTTATTTGATTATAGAACTACCATATATTTTATATCTAAATAATTATTTAATGGTATTCAATCATTACCTCTATGATTAGATTTTGAATTTTTATTGAAAAAACCTAATGATAGAATAATTGCATCTCAAGTGTATAGTTCCTGTCTGATAGATGTTTGTGGGAGTATGATTCTTGTAAGTCCTTTTATTCTCCATCTAGTAAAATTTTATATTATTTTCGGCATGGATTAGATTAATTTATATACATACAATATTAATTTAAAAGAAATACATGTGAAATTTTATATTCTAAAAAAATAAATTATTATTTATCAGTGATTATGTCTATTACTGAAAGTATGAATATGAAATTCCAGTAGAAACTATTTCCATGTTCACGGTCTTATTACCTATTCATTAGAGATATCTATCTAAAATTGATGTGTAGTAACTCAACATTTAATATAAAACTATTTTTTAGGAATATGCTAATGTGTTTCTTAAATAGTTTACTATAATTAATATAAATTATGATTTTGAGTTTTAAATATATCTAATATCAAGTTCTATACTTATTTAAAATACTCTTTATAGACTGGCCCCTAATGAGATGAAAAAATTAAAGAATAATATCTAAAAGAATCATGAAACAGGATTCATTTGGACAAGTGAATCACCTTTTTATGAACCTATAATTTATTTAAGAATAAAAATTAGTCAATGCATCATTTCATTAATTATAGAGAACATAAAAATTTTACTATCATGAAAAATTATCATCTACCATGTAATGATGATTTGTTTGATCAACTATAAATAGATCAAAACTTTTAAAGTATTTAAATATAATATATATTACATTTGAAGAGGGTTAAAATGGGGGCATATATAGGATAACATTTTGTGTGAGTTATTTACACTATCAATTTATAGTGATTCTCTTTGGACTTACCAATTCCCCTATTATCTTCAAGGATCTAATGAATAGAGTCTTTAGTGATTACCGTGATCATTTTTTGGTAGTCCTTATATGTTATAATATTATACATTAGAAGGGTAAGGAAGATAATTAATATTATTTGAATATTATATTAATGAACTTAAGTAAGGATAAGTTGTTTTTAAAACTTATTAAATGTTTGTTTTGGATAAAAAGTGTATCATTCTTGGGTTACATAATTACAAGGGATGGTAAATCCGAAGATCCCTCAAAGAAAGATAATATTGAACAATGTCCTAGAACAACCATGTTGACTAAAATACACCATTTTCTAGGGTTGGATATATACTACTGATGATTTTTTAGAAATTTATGAAGGCTATAAAATACCCTCACCAAGTTGACATGTACGGAATCTAAGATTCATTAGATTGATGAATGTGAATAAAATTTCAGTGAACACAAGAAAAGATTGGTTAGTGAACCTCTGATCACACTACATTATAGTGTATAAGGGGTTGTGATCAATAATGATGCATAAAAGAAGGGATTGGGATTTTTTGACCTACATAATGATATGTTCATAGCTTATACATCACACCAATTGAATGCTTATAAGAGAAATTTCCCAGATCATGATTTAAAACTAAAAATGGTATTTTTTTCTTTGTAGATGAAGTGGAATTAAATTTATAGTTAAATGTGTGATATATATATATATACCAATAACAAAATCATTAAGTATATTTTGACATAGAGATAGTTGAATATGAAATATATTTGGTGGTTGGAACTGATTACTTTTTATGACTGATCAATAAATTACCTCCAAGGGAAGGTGAAAAAAATGAATGATTCTCTGAGAAAGAAGAAAAATGTAAGATTTTAACTGATGAAGATTTAATGAGTTCAAATAATTATATATTTATAAATGATAAAACATTAAATAACATAGAAAAGAGATATATCCAATCACTCTCAGATGAATGTTCATAAATCAATTCATGTGAATATTAAAGTGTAATAGAAGAAAAATGTTGAGTTATAAAAGATGTAACTGATGTTCATGAGTTTAATCAAGATAATGATAGAACTAAAATTCTCAAGAATATAGTATGTTTCTTATTAAATAAAATAATTCATGAAGGAGATTCTATATGGATATAATAGTTCATTATTTTTTATTAATCTTAGAAATATGATTATGTATATAGATCTTAGAGAGAAAAAATGGCAGGATAACATGAAGAGATATATTGCAGAGTAAGTATCTCGGTTCTTTGTAGACCAACAAGTTAAGGATTAGAGAAAAAAACATAAGTGGATGTTATAACCATTAATTATAAATAACTGGAAATAGGAAAACATCACCATAGATTTCAACATTGGACACCCCAAGGAATGTAAATGGAATAATACTATTTCAGTTCTAGTCGATCACCTTATAAAATCAATAAATTCCATTTCTATGAGATATTGCTTAACTCATAATTCACTCTCCAAGTAATAAATTATAAAAGTCATGTGGTTTCATGGACTACTTACCTTAATTGATTCTAATCAATATGAAATTTTTACCTCTACATTACAGATAACTATTAAATAACCTTTGAATATGGAGTCTATATTTGGTATTTCATATCATCTTCATATAGATGGTCAATCATAGAGGATAATTTAGACATTAAAAGATATGTTTAGAGATCTCTATATGGATTTAAAGAGGTGGTTGAGATAAAAAATTCATCTAGTATAATTTTCCTAAAACAATAGATTTCACATGAACATTTACATGGATAGTTATAAAGTCATTTATTAAAGGATGTTTAGGAATACAACATGGTAGGATAGAGTTGGGGAATGAGATCTACCAGGACTTGAGTTAGATGATGAAATATAAAAAATGGTTATAACTATTCAACCACACATCGGGGCATCATAGATATGATATAAAAGTTATGTTGAAATATTTAGTGATAACTAGTGTTAAAAGTTAGTGATATAGTGTTCTTATGGATAACTTCATGGAAGAATGTTATGATATTTGGGAAGAAGGGAAAGATATAACCTATAAACATTGGTCACTATGTGATTATTTATCATATTGGGATAGTATCTTATCACTTAGAAGTTATTAAAAATCTATCCAATGTTTATGATGTGTTCTATGAATCTCTTTTGAGGAATTACATACCTGATTATTCAGATGTACTGGATATAGAGGTCATACCATTGGAACATTATATCTCTTATGAATAACGAAAATTAGATATCTTAGATTATAAAGATAGAGTTACCTAGAGAAATACTACTCCCATATTTATAGTTCTTGATATGAATATGAAATTTGAGGAAGAAACATAGTAACCCATGGATGTGATGTTATAGATTTATCCTCAGTTTTTTGTATTATAGTAGCAAAATTATAAGCATGGAATTTTTATAAAGGGGTAAAATGTAACACTGTTAGATTTTGAATATAAATTTCTCTAATAAATTAAGTGTCTTTGATGGATATTGAAGTAGAAAACCCTAAAATTATCAGATAATCTCACATACATTATAAAATAGAGAAAAATACATATTATTTAAATGAAATATATTTGTGGAAAATAATTTCTAATTAACATAAGAAATACTATTGATGTTAAATATCTATTTTGAAATATTTCACTTATGATTATTTTTTTCATATATAATTTTTTTTAATTAATTTATTAAAACAATATTATTAATACATGTATAAAAATAATTAATTTGTTTTCAATTCATTTTAAATGAAAATAAAATCATTTGAAGGTAAACAAGTAATGTATTTCTGAAACAGAATTTATTTTTCATATATTATTTTATGATAATAAATTAAATTAAGAACTATTAATGAACCATTTTAATTAAATTTGTAACTAAAATATTTAATCAAAGCTTTTATCATTCATTTAATAGTTTTTACAAGGCAATTAGTGGGAATAAATTCAGTTGTATGCTTAAATGTATCTAACTATAATTTTCATTATAGTTTTCATGATTGTTTTAAAATTATTTTCCTCCACTTATAGGAATTGCATTTTATAAAATTATTTCTATATTTGCGGAAATAATTTCTAAATTTTTTAATCAAGAAATATTCATTTTTGGTCTTAATGTACAATAACTATTGGAAATACTTGTCACCACCGTTAATAATAAAAATGGTTAAAAAAGGGATAATGTTAAATATATGACATCAACGTGAATAAATTTTTTTGTATAAATAAATTTCATACATAAATTATCTTGTCTTCAATCCTTTTTAAGTTGATTCCAATTTCACTTGAATATGAATTTATTATATTTTAACTTTTCTTGTATTTATAATAGTGTCACCAACCTCATTTATAAAAGGGAACACAATCTATTCACTTATTAATACATATTTATCACTTTAGTCCTTCTAATTCCAAACCAAATATCTTCTTGACTTCCATACCCATGTTATAGATCTTCTGGTCTTCCCAAAATACCAACCTTTGAAGTCTTAAGGTGTTAGCCAAAAGATGTTTCCCCAGTTAGAGGTAATTGTAATTACCAAAACTGTTCATGTTACATTATTTATTAAACTAATAAAAATCATATACTATTAACACATATATATTTTTAAAATAACACTATGTTTGATATCATATGCGACATTCAAGACAAAATTAGAAAAACCACCACATAATATTAGAATTTTATTATATAAACATGAGTGGTTTAACCTAGATGTTAAATTGGAGTGTATTAATTATATTAAATAATTTATTAAATATATATAAAATTCCAACATAATTTTATTAATAAAATATGAATAAGAACTCAACATTTAATAAATATATTTTACTCTACAAAAAATATATTTCCTTCAAAAATGATTTTATAGCTTTTTTGAGAAATTATTATGATTAATTCATAGAAAGTTTTGAATTTTATTTTGAAAAATTAATATAATTTTGGAAATTAAAATTTTCAGATTTTTTTAGGGTAAAATTTTGGATTTTTTTTGAAAAAAAAATTCTAGTGAATAGTCAAAAATGCCACTTTTTGTAAATTTGTCTTTTCTTTTTTAAAATTAATAAATTTAAAATTTCCATTATTATTTTAAAATTATATTATAGTAAAATATGAATTATTTAGTTATATTTAATATAATTAATTACATTTTAATCATATTTACACTATATTTTAGTATATGTATATTCTTAGGCTTACAAATGCATTTTTTGGAAAACTATTTTAAAGTGCATAATGTTTCTCAATTTTATCTAATTAAAATAAAACATAATGAAGAATAATTTAAATAAAATTTATAGACTAAATATCTATAAATATTTATTATAATTCATTTAATTATGATTTCTTTTCATATATATATTAAAATACTATCTTTTTCTTAGAAAATAAATTTCTTGAAAAACCATTTTCGACATGTTTGTGGGTTTAATTTTAAGATTAAATATTAAAATTATGTGAATTAAATTTTATAAAATCGAATCCATATTTTTATGATCATAATTTATAACATATAATAATTTAAAATTATTTTTTAGTCATAATGAATAGTGAATAATTAAAAAAATCTGTTACTGTGGGTAATTATATAACTAGTTTATCAGGAGGGTTAAACTAAATAGGTCAACAAATAAAACGTTTAATTCATTTTTGTAATGTAAAATTATTTTATATACCATATATATCTTTAAATACATTATTTATCAATTTTTTACGCGCATGTATTGAGAGTGACTTCATAATATTGAATAATTGTGGGTATTTATAAGAATGCCACTCTTCATTCCATATAAAAGGGAACCCCATGTCTTCTCCTTTTAAAACATCCAAAACCCTTTTTTCATCCAATACCTTCCAAAATTTCATAATCTTTTCAAATAAAACATTATATAATCCTTATGTTGATCAGAAATCCAATATAGGAATGCTTTTGGTATAATTCTAAAGAGGTGTTCTGAACAAGTGGCATTATTCTTAAAAGAGAATCTTTCAAGTATTTCTTCTCCCTCATTCACCAAACATTAAGAAACCATTTTGATATAACAAAAATATTATGTAAAATATATTAAGATATTATTATTTTAATGGAATAAATTAAATCTATCTTCACATTAGTGAAATGGGAAAAGAATGAACGTTCGTGTGTATGGTGGACTACTGTCTCACAAAATGATGTAACTCGTTTTACATCATCACATCCCATGGGATTTCATGATGATTTATTTAATATTAATTTATATTATATAAATGATATATTAATCTTTATATAAATTTAAAGTATCATTTATTTTCATACCTTACCATCTGTTGAAAAATGATAACATCATTCATGTATACAATGGAGTACCCCCTCGCAAAGAAATGTGATGATTTTTTATTACTACATAAAAATAATGGTATATGTAAGATATAATGATCATTTCTTGAGTTAAAAAATAATTCTTACCTTCTTTCCAAATTGATCATTGAAAAATGAAAATTTTGCTCTGACATACGTATGACCTACAATCATTAGGATTGTAACATATTTTATTTTTTGAAACCATATTTTATGGTTGGATTTAAAAGTAAAATCAATATATTAAAATTAAAGAAATTTCATTATTATTATTTTTTAGGTGATCGAACAATGTCCCATTTGACCACGTTAAACACAGTGATGTTTTATTGAAATTAAGAACTGATCATCCTTAAAACAACTGACGTAGACTTAACTAATTATGTAATTAATACATCAATGAAATAAATGAAGTAAATTATTTATGTGTAATGTATTAGAATTGGAAACTTTTCTTATGAAAAAATATAATTTTTATAATCTTATTATTCAAGAGAAAAAATACATACCCCAAAAATTATGGACTCATGGTAAGGGTTTCAACCTCAAAAAATTCCTTCATTAAGGCAGAATTTCTTTTATGCACATATTGATTTTTTATAGTATATATAACTATTATTTACATATTATATCATTAATCCCTTATAATTAATGACATTTTAATTTTAAATTATCTTACGTCATTCATGGGTGTTATGATTCAAATGATACCATGGTCATAAGTGTTTCTGCTTCAATATTATTTTAATTGAAATTATTCAGGATTGAATTTCCATTAAAGGAAATTATTTGATCATTTTATAATAAAGAACTTTAGTTTTATTATCATATTTTAATTAATTAAATATACTAACAATATTAAAAAATTTATCTCATTGAAAGTTAAAATTATTGAGTAAATGTTTTTATGAAAATTGAATTTATTTCTCACTTCGGTCAAAAATCATATCACATTTGTGTCCATGTTTTCTTTAAATTTATTTCAAAAAAATTTCTAATTTTTTTTATTATATTTAAAATTCATATAAACCTATTTTTATTTTTAAAAAATTTTAAGATGAATCACATTGAATTTTTCCAAATGTGTTAATTTTGTAACCTGTTTAATTCAATGTGAAATTGAATGTTTCTGTTAATTTATACCACATGTATGGAATTAACCTTCATCATAACCACTCATCTATTTGAGTCTTTATAAAAATTTATTGTTATTTTTAAATAAATTTCTTTATATAATATTTTTAAATTATTTAAAACATTTATGAAGTCATTTGAAAGTGAAAAGGGTATTTTTCTCAATAATGTATTCAATATAACCGTTTAAAAATATTTTCACCAATGCTGAAATCTATCAATAATATGGACTGCATCTAAATTAGTTATGTATGTCACTAAAAAATATAACTACAATAAAATCCCTTAATTTAATGGGGTAATACACGACTTATGTCCATATCTCAAATTCCATTATTATGAAATTTATTTTGATTATGATGTGATATAATATTACAAAACTCATTTCATTACGTGGGTAATTATTATGTTTATAACTTATGATTTATTAACTTTTTATGGAACACATAATCATGAACATGTTATGATTGGTGTGCATGGATAACATTACAATGTATTTGGTATTGTTTTTGTCTCATGAGGCTTCATGTATTGGAATAGGGAGTAAACATAATCTATTATGGAACTTTCTCCACCATGTGATATTGTCTTGGAAGATAGAATTAACTCATATTAATTTTATATTATATGTTGTTTCCAAATTTAAAATGACTCCATGATATTACGATTCCATGTTATATATATTTTTATTTTTGTTTATTACTCATGATCCTTCTCTTTTATAATATCATGCTTTACCTTTTAATCACACATTAGGTTTCAGTGTTATGTTTATTCCCGTACTATGATTTATATCTCACCCCTTTTATTCTGTTTGTTCCCCTAGTTATCCCATGAAGTTTTAAAAGCTGGAAAGGATTTATGAGTTCATTATAAGGAATAAAATATAAAATATTTATTTCATATTCACTTATATATATTATGAACCTAGTATTCCAAAGGCAATATTCCTCACTATCATTGGGTTGTAATTAATATATGTTTATCTGAAAAATCATGTAATAATATGTGTAAACAGTTTGGGTCTCTATAGTTGGTATTAGAGAAAATATTTAGGTAACCTTTGTAAAATAGTATTATAAAACTTTAATGATTACCATGGGGATGAATATAATGATAATTTTATGAAACAAATTAATAATTTTAAAAATAAAACAATATTCTATAACATATTTGAAATGTAACAGCAAAATTAAATGGCCTGTGAAATATATACCATATATATGCTAGCTATTAAATTGGTTGGTATGAATAATATTAAATAATTTAGGAAATATATATATATATAAATAAACCTCGTAATAAATATAAATTATTGATAAATTTTTTTATAAATAATCAATCAAATACTTGTAATGAAATTTTATCCTTTAAAAAATTTTCATCTTCAAAAACGATTTTTACTATTTTTCATGAAATAATTTAATAAATAAAATTTCTAACTTTTAGAAAAAATTTCACTATAAAATATAATTTATTTTGAAATCAGAATATCAAAATTTACATTTTGTGAAATTTTGGGATGTTTATGAAAATATTTATTTTCAATGAATAATGATAAATAAATATTTTTGTTAAAATGTCATTTCTTTTCAGTAAATTATGAAAAGAAAAATGTTCCATTATATTTTAAATTTTATTCAAAGTAATATATGTTTATTTACTTATAATTAATCTATGTAATTTATTTTGAATCAGCTTTATATTGAATATTAGTGTAAATTTTTTTTGGGTTTAAAAATGAGATTTTTTAAAAACTGTTTTAAAATGCATAATGTTTATCAATTTTAATTAATGAAGATATTACATAATTAGTAATGTTTTAAATAAAATCTATATATTATAAATAATTAAATATTAATTTAAATTCATAAAATTATTATTAATAGTAATATATTTAATATAAACTCATATTTTCCTTGAAAAATACACTTCTCCTGAACCATCTTTTTCATCACATCTTAGGGTTTAATTTTAAATAAAAAATGTGAAATAATATGAATTTAATTTGGTAAAATAGACTCAATATTTTTAATCAAAATATTTTATATTATTTAATACTATAAAATTAAAATTTTATCATATTTAATTGAGAAAATAGATAAAATAAATTATTGCAGTTAAGGTGAAAACAGGTTTATCGGGGGTTAAATAAAAATGATAAGGGTTAAAATGACGTAAAAACTCATATTAATTTTTTATAAAAATATTTAGATCATATAATGTATATGTCTTTATAATAATATATTTTCTGTCTTTTTTACATGTTCAAAACATGGGTACTCCTTTTTTGTTTAAAAAGATACATTTGTTCCACTGACCTCACATAAAAAAGGCCACCTCGTCTCCTCTCTAATTCACATAATAACCCCATTTTTGTTTCCCAAAAAATAACCAAATAACATAAAAATTTTCATTTACTCATCCTAATGGCCTTTTCCTTGGAATGAATCTATTGTAGGTATACTTCAGATATAATCCTAAAGCGGTGGTTGGAGAACAGGAAACATTCCGAACTATGCATTTTTGTTTTATTTCTTTTTTAACCTCCATAAAATATTATTAATCTATTATAATATGATAATATAAGTATATAATATCAAATTAAATGTTATTATGTTAATTTAATAACCTAAATCCATATTTTCTTATGTTGGTCAGAGTGGACACTCAAGAGGGGGATGAATTGAGTTCCAATTAAAATTTATGTTAAAATATTGTCTTGTTAAAATCCCCCGATTTATATAATATGTTAAACTGTAGTGAATTTATATAGATTTTAAATGTTCACTTAGCTTCTCAAAAATTGATTAGGTCTCAATTAATTTAACCACAAGGTCAAACTAACTTTTGAAGCTAACCAATTGATTTACAATAAGTGTAAACACTTGCTAATTTAACTATCAAAGTAGCTTCAAAATAGTTTTGTATTTCAAAGTAATAGCAGTGGAAAAATACGATATATTTAGTGTACTATAAACTTAAACTAAAGATGCACAACAGATATAACAAGAGGTTCAGTCTCAAGAAGAGACATAGTCCACACAAATTTATATAAATTTGATCGACAACCAAGATTGGGGTTAACAACAGTTTACAAAACTATCCAGGCCAGGCAGGGACCTCAACCACTGTTCTTTATGGGAAACAAAATAAAGACCAGGTCACACAAGGACCTCTTCCATAGTTGACATGGGTAAATAGGAGTTAAGAGAATTTGAGTGAGGATTTTGATATCCTCCAGTTCAGTGCAAGAGATAGTGTGTGTAAAATATATACAGAGTACACCACACTGCTAAAATGTTAATAAATAAATCATGTAGAGAAGATAGATGAGAGTTTAGAAAGCTCTAGTGATTATCAATGTAGATCTGGACTCGTTGGATTTAGCAGGAATGCTTCTGAGTCCTTCTCTGGTTATTCTGTTGAAAAACAGAGTGTCGTAGTTCAACTTTTCTTCTTCAGGAGTGATAAAGGTCTATTTATTCGTCGCGTGTTCTTCAGCAGTATTATATTTCACTCATGAGAGTTCTCTGAAGGTATTGCAATCTCCTTCTTGTTCAGGATTGTTCTCTGATTTATGTATGTTCTTTTCGTTGTATCGTCACACTTTTATTGCTTTTCCACTTGCACATTGGCACCACTTTTTGTGTAATTAATCTCAGTCCTTCTTATATTCCACGAGTTCTGGAAGTAGGAATGATTCACTTTTCATAAGTACGAGATATGGTTTCCTGACATGCCAACAACTAACATTAAACAACATTAAATGCATTAAAAACAACAAATATGACCGTTTTCATTATTTAAATAATATTAACAAAATCTTAAGAAATGGTGTCAGAGTGATTAAGTAAACTGTGTATTCTTCATGGTGTGGGGTTCACGGTTTGTCTTTCACGGTGTGTCCTTCACGGTGTCTGGGTCACGGTGAGTTCTTCACGGTGTCTGAGTCGCGCTGAGTCCTTCACGGTTTCTGGGTCATGGTGAGTCCTTCACGGTGTGTGGGTCATGGTGAGTCCTTCACGGTGAGTCCTTCACGGTGTCTGGTCACGGTGAGTCCTTCATGGTGTCTGGTCATGGTGAGTCCTTCACGGTGTCTCCATACATAGACAAATATCTGTATTTGGACTTAGACAGTAACATGCAGAACATTGATTAAGTTTAATCATGAGAGAGTAAAAGAGCTTGAATCATAGATATAAAGGTGTGATAATATATGTTAGAATTATGATCATTCATGAGACTTGTAAATAATAAATAGAGTAATTAACATCATAATATTTTTTATCATTAAAACATGATTTGTAGTTATTATTGATATTTAAGAGCATTAGCAAGATGTGCAATGAAGATTGAGATTAATTAAAAGTAACAAGATTTGTGATCATTAAAACATGATTAAAACATGAGGATTACAACAATCTCCCCTTTTTTGATGATCACAAATCATATATTGGAAGAATATAATTGACATGTAATATTAAAGATACTAGCATAGAAAAAAAATTATAGAACGGATATTTGTAGTTTTTCTCCCCCATTTATACTATTATAGAACTGACACTTGTAGTTTTTCTACCCCTTTTGGGATTATCAAAATGTAGAGAGAATGAAATGAAACAATGCATTTGGCATTAAACAAAGGGTTCATGATGCAATAAAACATGAAACAATAAAAGACATCCCATCAAAAATAAAAAACAATCCTCAGACTCTTTAGGGATCCACCTTTTCTTTGCCTTTATCAGCAGCAGGAGCTGGTGCTGAAGTAGAAGAAGGCATAGATGTGGTAGACAACGAGGGTAAGGGTAGACCTTCAAAAATAGATGGAGTCAAAGTAAGAGAAATAGAATATCTAGGCTGTGGTTGGTCAAGAATGACTGGCCAGATCTGAGAAAGAGCTTGGCTAACTGTCATGGAAGTTGAGGCGAAGGTAGGTAAACCAGGTCTAAGGGGTGTAGCAGCTAGAGCAACTATAACAGTACTCTGCATATGAAGATACAACTTCAAAATATTGATGAAATCAGTAATGATTTCACCACCATATTGCATAGACTTTTCAAAATCATCCTTATTCATCCAGAAATCTGTCCAACAATCTGGTGAACTCTGTTAGTTTCTGAACTTGAGCTTTAAATGCTTGAGTCACTGGAGGGATTCTAAAATTTTCCACAAGATATCTAAAGTGATCTATCATATCACTTTTAGAGAAAATCTAGGAGAGATATAAATCTATTTTCTTGGTGATCTCTTGTTGAGAATCATTGGCTCTCTTATCATGAATTCTAACCAAGTCCAATGCTCTATCACTATTCCTAATCACTTCTGACAAAGAAGATAGATCCAAGCCACTGAAGGCATTCTGAAATTCTTCCTATATTATGGATCTCAGCATAGAATCATCCAAAGAAGGTGTGGAGGTCTGACCAGAAGCATGTGAAGCCTTGATAGTTTCAGTTAGAACATTGAGCTATTTCAGAACTTTTTGCAGGCATCCAGTGTATTCATCAGTAAGCTTATTCAGATTTTCCACAAGCTCTCTCATGCTTTCCAGCATTTTGGTGTGTATTTTTCCAATACATTCATCACAAGATAGTAGGTATGGATGAACTTGAGACACAATCTCCCTAGCAAAGAGGGAATCAGAAGACTCAGGAGAAACATCAATAGGTGCAGGGGAAGAAACAGGAGTAGGCTCTGATCTGAAAGATAACTCATTCTGCAGACTTGATACCATACTTTTCAGATTTGAAACATCAGCACTCATCAGCTTATTCTCTACTTTTACTTATTGAATTTCTTGGATCATCCTTGGTTGAATATGCAAGATAATATTTTCCAAGAGAATTGATGCATCTTCTTGACTTAACTGAGTCACTGGGCGAGGTTGAGTGGAGACAATTTTCTCAACTCCACCTAATAAAAGTTTTTTCAAAAACATTCAGATCATATTTGGTCACAAAGGAGTGATGCTCAGGTAAGGATGCAGGTAAAGGTAGAGGATGGGATTCTGGTTGAGGTTCAGAGTCATCTTCAGACTCAGATTCTGATTCAGATTGAGGTTGGGGATCTAGTTCTCGTTCTGGATGAGCTAAGGACTTTAGTTGAAACAGAGAAGAAAGATCCATTCCAGTTGCAGTCACTTGCTGTGACTCATTCACATCATAAAAGATCGGGAACTCATAACAAGAGTACACAGAAAAATTGATAGAAGGTTGAGAAGCTTTAGTAGATCCAGCTTCCACAATATCGAGGTTTTGAGGTTCCACCCCCTAAAATTGTGCTTACCTTCCAGATTCTTGAGGTTCAGGAACATGGACAATATCCACAGGATCATCCCTAATCTCTTCAGCAAACTCTTGCCTTGCCAGCTGAAAGGAAATTTCCATAAATTTTTCAGCAGATGGAATAATCTCAGGAAACGATTGTTCTACTGGATGAGCTTCCAGACTGGCTTCTTTCTCAACAGAAAGATTCTCTTCAACAAGATCTGCCTCTAAGGTTGCTTGCTATTCTAAAATAGTAAAAAACAATTTCCTTGCAGCATTAGGATGAGATTATTCCTCATTAAGAACAATTGAAGGATCCATAGTCCATTCCTTTTCAACAACAACTTCCTCTCCTTGAGGTATTTCATGTTCTTGTCTAGGTGGTACTTCAGCTGTTACATCTTCTTGTTCTTCTTCTTCTGAATACTCAGCCACTTCATCTGCTTCCAAACCAGGATCAACTAGGTTCTTAGGCCTTCATGGATAGTCAATAGGATTAAACTTTTTATACAGTTGATCACTATCCTCAACCCACGGCTTTTTTCAGGGAATCCAGCTAATCTTCATCCTTCTGATGATAGGCATGGATAAGTAGTAATCAAGGTCCTCTAATTTTTCTTCATTCAGTCCAACCATCCCTTTTTCAACTAACATGGATGAAATCATCCTTGAATAAAATAGGGAGGTGGATAAAGAAGTTACTTTGATCAGCTCACAGATATGGTTGATAACATACTTACACAGATTGATCTTATGGCCATTCTTCAATAGGTGAATTAGGAACACATCCTGATACTTCATCATAGCAAAATCCCCTTTTCTTGGACTAACCAAATTCTGAACAAACTTGAACTAAAGTATTGTCTCCTAATCTAGTTCAGGAACTATAGCCCTTCGCTTGGTGCCATTACCAGTTAGACTTTCCAAAGTAGTCTCCAGGTCAGAGATGTCGGTTTTTGGAGGAGGTTCTCTCTGGTAATCTTTACAAACTCCATCATGTGGAATTCTTAGGCATGAATCCCACAACCTTGAATAGAAAGAGCACTTCTGACCATCGATCCAGTTGGTCACCATAAAGCGTTCTCCAAACTCAAAAGATAACTTCACATACTTATAGAATTGAGATAAAAACCTTGGGTAAATCGGTCTATTCTATCCAGTGATCCATTAAAGCCATCCTTGTTCTCTTAAAACTTTCAAAACTAACGATCTGCTAGACACCAACCATTCAGGGAAAACCACTTTTTCAGGTACAACTGTACGGCTTACCAGGTTTGGGTTTAGAGGTCCTTCAGGAGCTATCCTCGGTGTCCTCTTTTGTTTCTTAGAGGGACGCTTCTCAGATGAGGGTGAAGATGGACGCTTCATCCTTGGCATTCAATGAAGGTTTGGGTGAGAGGGAAGAGAAGGTTCAAGACAGAGTTCGGGTAAGGAATCAAATGAAACCATTATGTTTTATCATTTGGGAATTTCAAACGATATAAAAACAAAAACGAGGGAAATCAAATAGCGGTGAAATAAAAATTACCATGATACAGGTTAAAATAAGAATAAACATAATTCTCACGGTGAGACCGTGAGTAGGTATTACAGTGAGACAGAAAACTAGTCATCACAGTGAGACAGTGAGCATTTTATATAGTCACGGTGAGATAGTGAGTTGGCAGACCATGAACATAAAGCATTAACTTAGAAACAGTAAGTATGAAACCGTAAAGTAAAGAATAGAAAAGTATTAAACAATAAGATCAGAAGGATATTTACTTATGGTTAATCATACCAAGATCATGTATGATGTAGTCTAACATTTCAGAGTTTAATGGCTTAGTGAATATATCAGCATGTTGATATTCAGTACCAATGAATTCCAAAGTGATATCACCTTTTTGATAATGATCCCTTAAAAAGTGATATCTTACAACAATATGTTTTGTCCTAAAATGAGAAACATGATTCTTAGAAATATTAATAGCACTTGTGTTGTCACAATCTATTGGGAAATGTTTGAATTGATATCCATAGTCTAGTAATGCGTGTTTCATCCACAATATTTATGCACAAAAACTTCCAACAGCTATGTATTCAGCTTCTACAGTTGATAATGCAACAGAATTTTGTTTCGTACTACACCATGATACTAGTGACTTTCTTAAAAGATGACATGTTCTAGAGGTGATTTTTCTATCTAACTTACATCCAGCAAAATCAACATCAGAATAACTAACTAATTCAAATTATTTTCCTTTGGGATATAACAGTAGTAAATTGGGAGTATGCTTGAGGTATTTGTAAATTCTCTTTACAGCATTTAAATGTGACTCATTAGGGTTTTCTTGAAAACGAGCACACATACACACACTAAACATAATATCAGGACGACTAGCAGTCATGTAGAGTAGACTTCCAATCATTCCTCTATAAGTGGTTTGATCAACAGAATTACCATTTTCATCAAGATCCATCTTACAGGTGGAACTCATGGGAGTGTCACTACTTTTTGTTCTCTCCAATACAAAAAGTTTTAAAAGATATCTAGTATATTTACTTTGATTTAAAATAATTCCATCATCATTTTGAAAGATTTGAAAACCAAGAAAGAATTTAATTTCACCCATTAAACTCATTTCAAATTCATTTTGCATCATTATAGAAAAATCAGTACATAATATAGTTTTTGAAGATCCAAAAATAATATCATCTACATAAATTTGTACAACTAAAGCATCTTTAGAAATTTGTTTTATAAACAGAGTAGGATCAAATATTCCTTTTTTAAAACCTTTAGAAATTAGAAAAGTACTTTATCTATCATACCAATCTCTTGGAGCATGCTTTAAACCATATAAAGCTTTTGATAGTTTGAAAATACGATTTGGAAAATGAGGGTTTGATAATCCAGGTGGTTGTTCAACAAAAACATCCTCAATAATATATCCATTTAAGAATGCACTCTTGACATCCATTTGATATAGTTTAAAATTTAGATGTGCAGCATAAGCAAGTAAAATCCTAATAGCTTCTAATCTGGATACTAGAGAAAAAGTCTCTTCATAGTCAATACCTTCTTCTTGACTATAGCCTTGTGTAACTAGCCTAGATTTATTTATAACTATGTTTCCGGATTCATCTACTTTATTTCTAAACACACATTTATTGCCTATTGTGAATGTTTCCTTAGGTCTTTCAACATGTTTCCAAACTTTATTGCTTTCAAACTGATTGAGTTATTCTTTCATAGAGATTATCCAAAATTCATCATTAATAGCATCATCAATGTTTTTAGGTTCATGCTGTGACAAGAAGGCTTGATGTTCAACCTGATTTCTAAGAGAAGCTCTAGTCTGTGTCCCTCTATCAAGATTTACTACAATAGCATCTAAAGGATGATTATTTAGAATTCTAGTTGATCTAGTAAAGGTAGGACTAGAAACTTCAGGTTCATCAACAGGTTGGGAATCAACAGAAGAAGGTTCTGGAAACATTCCAGAACTGGTTTTCTTTATAACAGGTTAATTTGATTTGTCATTAAGGTCCAAGAATAGATAAATCTTCTTCAAGATTTTCAAGAGATATTTTAGGCTCATGTGGATCAGTTTCATCAAACTTGATGTGAATAGATTCTTCCACACACTTGGTTCTCTTATTGAAAACTCTATAGGCTTTACTAGAAATAGAATATCCTAGGAAAATTCCTTCATCACTCTTGGATGAAAACTTATCATGATTATCCTTTGTATTACAAATAAAAACTTTACAGCCAAAGACTCTGAAATAGTTATTCTTAGGATTTCTATTGTTCCACAACTCATAAGGGGTCTTCTTAAGAACAGGTCTGATCAAGACTCTACTAATAATATAACATGATGTACTCACAGCTTCAGCCCAAAACTAAATAGGCAGGTCATACTCATTTAGCATGGTTCTGGAAATTTCTTGTAGGGTTCTATTCCTCCTTTATACTACACCATTTTGCTGAGGTGTCCTAGGGGCAGAAAAGTTATGACTATAGCCATTGTGTGAGCAATAGGATTCAAATTCATGATTCTCAAACTCACGTCCATGATCACTTCTTAGAGTTTTAATCTTAAGTCCACTAAGGTTCTCTACAGATTTGGAGTATTTAGAAAAGTAAGAACAAGATTCACTTTTGTGAGCTAAAAAGTATACACAAGTATATCTAGAAAAGTCATCTACTAAGACATAAACACAATGCTTCCCATTTAAGATAGAAACTTGAGATGGTCCCAACAAATCCATGTGAACCTACTTGAGAGGTTGAGAAGTTGATACTTCTTTCTTTTGTTTGAAATACATTTTTTATTGCTTTCCCTTTTAACAGGGAGTACACACTTTGTCATTTGGAAACTCAAGTTTGGGTAGGTCTCTCACTAAGTTCTTACTAGTAAGTTTTCTAGGTAAATGTATATTGAAGTGTCCTAATATTCTGTGCAAAATATATGATGCTTTATGAAAATCATTTAAACAAGTAATATTTTTCATGGCTAAATAATTTAAATCAACAGCCTAAACATTTTCATTTCGCAGGGTAGAAAATACTAAAACATTTTTAGAATTAAAAACATTGCAAGAATAATTTTCAAATTTAACATTAAAACCATCATCACATAACTGAGAAATACTTAACAGATTATATTTAAGTCCATCCAAAAATAAAACTTTAGAAATTAATACTCAGTCAGTTTTACAAATATGGTCTAAGCTAATGATTTTCCCTTTAGAATTATCACTAAAGGTGACAAAGCCTCCATCAATTATGACTGAGCTTTTAAAGAATGAGAAGTCTCCTGACATATGTCTTGAACATCCACTATCCAAGTACCATGTCTTCCTACAGGAGCTCTTTAAGCATGTTCCCTATAAAACAGATTTAGATAGGATATGATTTTGGTACCCATATTTTGTTGGGTCCAGACAAGTTAGCTAACAAAACTTTAGGTAGAAAAATTTGTCTTATGGGTCTCATAAAATTTATAGAATCAATAGATTTTGAAAGATAAACCTTATTATATCAATAACTATGAATATAACTAGTTGAAGCATATAAATTTCCAGAACTAGAACTAGCAGTATTCTGTCCAGATTTAGGAATAAATCAATTCTTAGTAATCTATCTCTGTCCAGTTTTGTAGCCTATTCCAGTTGTGTATTTTGGTGCAACTTTCTTTCCTAGAATTTGAGTTAGTGTCTCCTTTCCATTTGTGAACTGCTCTAAATCCTTTATAAGTTGCTCATTATACATTTTCAGTTTAGTGTTCTCCCTTAACAGTTGAAATTTTTTATATTTTTCAATAGTAAGTTCAGTTTTAAAAGTAGTAGTGAGAGCATGCTGTTTCTTTAATGATTTGTATTTATCCTTAAGTTCATTGAATGTCTCTTCCAGTATATTACAATATTCAAACAATTCCTCACTAGTCATGTTTTCAGAATTAGAATCAGATTCTGCACTATCTTCAGAATAATAAGAATTTAAAACAGGATTACCTAGGGTTACCTCAGATGTGTTTGTCATAAAACACATGTTTGCCTTATTTCTGGTTTCAGTATCAGAAGCTTCAGATTCATTGGAGATATCCTTAGAAGCGCTCCAAGTAGCCTACATAGAATTTTTGTACTTACTATCCTTGTAATCGTATTTATTCTTGAATTTGAGCATTGGGTAGTCGGATTTAATATGTCCTTTTCTTTTTCACTCATAACAGAAAACTTCATCATTTTTATCTGGCTTTTTCAAATCCTTCTTCTAGTTTCCCTTATTGTCATACATTCCTTTGTAATTTGATTTTCTAAAGAATTTATTCTTCCTATAAAATTTCTTAATCCTTCTGGCGATCTGATCCATTTCAGCATCACTATCAGAGTCTGAATTTTCACTGGTTGAACTGTTAGTAGGTAGTTGAGCTTTATCTTTATCCTTTCTCTTTGAAGTAGTAGTCTTGAAAGCCAATGATTTTCTCTTAGGTTCATCATCTTCCTCTTTATTCACCTTGAGTTCTTCCTTATACATCATAAGCTTACCAATGAGTTATTTTACAGGTAGAGAAGCAATGTCACATGACTCTCTGATTGAGACAAAGGTGCCTCTCCATCGTTCTGGTAAACTTCTCAAAATCCTCATAATTTGTTCCTTTGCTGGAACAGCTTTACCAAGTGAACTCATTGTATTGACTCTCTCATTAAACCTGAGATACATATCAGAAATAGGTTTATCAGTCTTTATTTTAAAATTATCATATTTAATAGTATAAGTCTTTAGTCTCATTTCTTTAACATTGGTTGTTACTTCATGAGAAACACCCAAAGTATCCCAAATTTCAAAAGAAGTTTTACAAGCAGAAATTATGTTAAAATCTTCATCTCCTAAAGAACAGTGCAAGGAATTCATAGCTTCACAATTATTATTGTAAGAAGTCTTTGTAGGTTCAACCCAAGTGGATCTAATAGTAGTGGGAAGTTTATATTCTCATTCTATGGAAGTCCAAATATCAAAACCCATGCTCTCTAAATGAATTTTCATTTTCAGTTTCCATTGAGAATAGTTTGTACCATTGAAGAATGGTGGCCTATTAGTAGCAGCAGCCTCTAGTCTATTATCCATAAAGAGATTTTAGAAAGATAATTTAATGAGATAAAAATTTAGAACTAACAGAAATTTAAGATCTTTAAAGATGAAACTAAAATCACAGTTGAAAAATAGAGTATCTTGAAAATCCTTAAACAAAAACAAAACCTCTGATACCAAATGTTGGTCAGACTGGACACTCAAGAGGGGGGGTGAATTGAGTTCCAATTAAAATTTCTTTTAAAATATTTTCTAGTTAATATCCCCCGATTTATAAAATAAGTTAAACTGTAGTGAATTTATATAGATTGTAAATGTTCACTTAGCTTCTCAAATATTGATTAGTTCTCAGTCAATTTAACCACATGGTCAAACTAACTTTTGAAGCTAACCTATTGATTTACAATAAGTGTAAACACTTTCTAATTTAACTATCAAATTAGCTTCAAAATAGTTTTGTATTTCAAAGTAATAGAAGTGGAAAAATAAGATATATGTAGTGTAATATAAACTTAAACTAAAGATGCACAGCAGATATAACAAGAGGTTCAGTCTCAAACCAAGACTTAGTCCTCTCAAATTTATATAAATTTGATCCACACCCTGGATTAGGGTTAACAACAGTTTACAAAACTATCCAGGCCACGCAGGGACCTCTACCACTGTTCTTCGTGGGAAACAAAACAAAGACCAGGTCACACAAGGACCTCTTCCACAGTTGATGTGGGTAAACAGGAGTTAAGAGAATTTGAGTGAGGATTTTGATATCCTCCAGTTCAGTTTAGGAGACAGTGTGTGTAAAAGATATACAGAGTACAACACACTGCTCGAAAGTTAATAAATAAATCACATATAGAAGATAGATGAGAGTTTAGAAAGCTCTAGTGATTATCAATGTAGCTCTAGACTCGTTGGATTTATCAGGAATACATCTAATTCCTTCTCTAGTTTTTCTATTGAAAAACAGAGTATCATAGTTCATCTTGTCTACTTCAGGAGTGAGAAATGTCTATTGATTATTCGTGTGTTCTTCAACAGTATTAGATTGCACTCATGAGAGTTCTCTGAAGGTCTTGCAATCTAATTCTTGTTCAGGATTGTTCTCTGATTTATGTATGTTCTTCTCATTGTATAGTCACACTTTTCTTTCTTTTCCACTTGCACGTTTCCTCCACTTTTTGTGTACTCCATCTCAGTCTTTCTTATATTCCACGAGTTCTGGAAGTAGGATTGATTCAATTTTCATAGGTATGAGATACGGTTTCCTGACATGCCAACAACTAACATTAAACAACATTAAATGCATTAAAAACAACAAATATGACCGTTAGAATTATTTAAATAATATTGACAAAAACTTAAGAAATGGTTTCACAGTGATTAAGTAAACGGTGTCTTCTTCACTGTGTGTGGTTCATGGTTTGTCCTTCACGGTGTGTCCTTCACGGTGTCTGGGTCACGGTGAGTCCTTCACTGTGTCTGGGTCATGGTGAGTCCTTCACAGTGTTTGGGTCACGGTGAGTCCTTCACGGTGTGTGGTTCACGGTGAGTCCTTCACGGTGTTTGGTCACAGTGAGTCCTTCACGGTTTCTGGTCATGGTGAGTCCATCACGGTGTCTCCATACTTAGACAAATATCTGTATTTGGACTTATAAAGTAATATGCAGAACATGGATTAGGTTTAATCACGAGAGATTAAAAGAGATTTAATCATAAATATAAAGGTGTGATAATTTGTGTGAGAATTTTGATCATTCATGAGACTTGTAAATAACAAAGAGAGTAATTAACATCATAAGATTTGTTATCATTAAAACATGATGCGTAGTTATTATTGAGATTGAAGAGAATTAGAAAGCTGTGCAATGAAGATTGAGATTAATTAAATGTAACTAGATTTATGATCATTAAAACATGATTAACACATGAGGAGTTCAACATCTTCCATCAAATGGGATACAAAATCATTATTTGCGTGTTCAGCAGATAACCCCCTCACAAAACGATATCATTTGTTTTCCATCATTGCTTCTATTGGATTTTTTTAGCAATATATTTAAAGTAAATATATATATATATATATATATATTCATATATATTATTTTAACATATTTATACTTATGGAGTTACTATATCATAGAAAATTGTTTTTGCATTCTATTCTATGTAGGATATGATAACATCCCTTGTGTATACAGTGAATTACCGCCTCGCGAAGCGATGTGATTCGTTTTTCAATAACTCATTACATGAAAATTATCAAGGATAATGTTAATGAATATATGCTATATAAATGAAATAATAATGATATTTTTAACATATTTACTATCCTAAAATGATAATATGTTATTTTCTTTCTTAAATTAAAAAATGAAAATGTCATTCGTGTACATGTAGATTATCACCTCCACGAAGTGATTCACTTATTTTTTAATAAACACATCAAAATATTTATATAGATAATTATATTTAATGAAATAATATGGTTTTTTATCATTATTTAATGACATAGTAATACATTCCTTCTTTCCATGTTGATCATTGAAAAATGGAAGTGTTACTCATTCATATGTACGACTTACCATCTCAATGATTTTAATGTAGTTAATTTTTCATTTTGGTTTTTAAAATTATAATTTATGAATTTATATTATAATATTTATATTATAATTATCCTATATATGTTGAATTAATAACCTCTTTGAGCACAATCAACACACAAAATCCGTTTTGGAACAACGTTCATGACTTTGTCAAAACACATGATGTGGACTTAGTTGATTTAGTATTAAAATATGTCATAACAAAAAAATAAAATGAATAATTTATGTAAAATATGTTTAGCCAAAAAAAATTTATTGACAAATAAATTAATTTATTTATGCAAATTATACATGATTTAATGGATATAAAAGGGAATTATAGACTCATGGTAAGAGTTTCTCATATCATCTTTATTTCTCTGAGAAATATTCCATAATCACTACATATTTTTATAGTGCGGTGTATATTATTTAAACATCACAAGTAATATCATGAATCCTTCATAAATAATGGTATATTAATATTCAATTTTAATTAATTTATCCATGGGTATTGACATGAAAGTTATTGAGTGGTAAATAATTTCTTATCTCGATTTCCATTTATTGAGTTATAAAACTACTTCATTGAATTTATTATTATGCGATTACATGTATAATATTAATGGAATTGTTTTATACTCTAAAAATATTTTTTTAGTATGGATTCAAAATTTTTACACAAAACCTTTCCACTGATTAACTCTCAATTCATTGAAATTATCTTTGTAAGGGTTAATTCTCCCAAATTCATTTCTTTGGGACAATTTTTATGATACAAACCTATCTTTATTATCAATTTTATATACTAACTTTTTGTAATTTTATATCATGGATATTATTATTCTAAATATATTTAAAATTTCATTTGAATTTATTATTTCATGGGGATTACAATTAATGTTTCTCTAAAGGGGAAAATGATGTATGATATAGTCACCTTTAATTTGGGATTGTTTACTTTAAAGTTTATTATGGAGGAAATAATTTGATGTTATTTTATTAAAAACATATTTTTTATTCTAATATGGTTATTAATTTGGTTCACATTTTTTAATTCAATTTACTCTTTCATTAATGTAAGAAACATCAAGAAAGAAATTTGTAAGTGATACTGATCTTTTATTTTCTTTTAAATCCGGTATATTCATCTTACATATCCAATGTTTCCATGAAAAATTCAAAAAAATTATTTTATGAAAATAAAATATTTCATAAATTCATTTTTCATGATCTTTAACTTTCATTTAAATTTTTTAAAATGGAATTTCTCAATATTCTCCAAATGGGTAACTTTTGAATCCCATTTTTAAAATATTTTGAAAAGAATGTTTATTTTTAACACTTATGTCATGAATAGATATTCCTATTGTCATTTATATTATTTTAATTTATGTTTCATTTATATTTTTCCATGTTGTTTTAAAAAATCCACAATATTGTTTGAATTTTAAATTTTTATAAATCATTTCAATTAGAAAATTTTGACTTCCTCAAATTGTTTTTAATGATATTTTAATGATATTTACATTAATCAAAATCAATAACCCATGTTATTACATAATATCCATTGTGGATATTTTTTTATTATATCATCCTCATTATTTATCTGAAAAGATTATGATTATTTCAAAGATATTTTTATCAAACCTTTTAATTTTCCATGAGTTTTTCATGTTCCCATGAGATTTTTATGGAACCCATTTATTTTACATGGGTTAATCATGTTTAAAAGATAATTTTATGTAACCCATTTTGTTTCATTGGATTAATCATCTTTCAATGATATTGACCAGAACTCCATTTAATTTCCATGGTTTATTTATGTTTTTAAAAGGATAATTTGTTTCATTGAGTTTATTATGAAATGAATACTTTATGTACTTTATTACTGATAGAGCTCCTGGTAATTGTTTATAATGGTGGGTGGTATCATTATAAACCAAGGATGGGTGGTATTATTATAAACCATGTATGGGTGGTTATGTTATTAACCAATGAAGTTTTGTTTGATGATAATCTAAGGATGAGTGGGTCCTTTATAGAACTCCAATATATTGGGTAATGATTATGTTCCACAGAGAATTATATTTGAAGTTGGAAATATGGTTATTCCAATTTTAACGGTTATGTAAGGGTTCTATGATGATGAATTTCTAAGATAGAAACATGTTTTATCTATGCTTGTTTTGGGTTTATAAAATTTACTTTGATATAGATTGATATCACAAGGATCATGATTATTGATTCTTTTTATGCTTTCAATTGTAAAAGACTTATGCCATATTTCATTATTGATGATTTAGGTAATGATGGTCATGAGTTATTTTTTTATTTTCTAATGATATATGATAACATCATCATACCCTTATGTAATTATTATTCTTACTGATGACATTCAATAGTTAATTTTTATGTTAACCCTTACTGAGAAATCGAGATAACCCTTCTTATGTTTCATTTTATCTAGGTTATCAAAACTTCTGTCGAATATTGTTATATATTAGAGTTTATATAGATTAAAATGATGATATATTGTAGAATATAAACAACTGGGTATAGTGGGAGATGCTATTTATATTAATGATCTAGTTGTTTATGAATTCAGGATGTTAAGAGTTTGTCCTAATTATATAAAACTCTAAACCTAGATGGCCCTTGAAAATGTAAGTGATCAAATATTTCCTTCTGATTTTGTATGTTTTGGATGGGTACAATTTGGTCACCATCATCAATATATAATCCTGAAATATAATGTTTATGATTTTTCCACCGGATCTGGGAGTGTGGGCTCAAATCTGTTATAGTTCATATCAAAGGATTGATTTGTATAACATAAACGAATATGATGTTTTCATGTGAGGTTATATTTGTAGTTATGGATACCATCTTAAAACTATAATATCATGTATGATCATGAGTTCAAATTCCTAGACACCCCTTTGTGCTTTTAAGAGGAAAAATCTTAAAGTGATTAATGAAATTTTAGGAGATGTTTTATTATGTTAAAATATAGGTAAATCATCGTTTAAATGTGAAGTATGAATTTACATTTTATGGAAATAAGTATTATGATACTGAAAACCTTAAAGGTTTATAGGATCTTTTATATTGATGTATTTGTGGAAACTTGAGTTTTATTATACGAATAAACATAGGATTGAAAAGCGATTTGGTGACTATGTAAATAATTTTATTTCAAAAAAACAATCACTATGTTATTGGGATTGACTGATGGATGGTATTAGATAACATTTGATGTTGAAAAATTGTTTAATGTTGAGGTTATTTAATAATGATTTAGTTTTAAATGTGGGTATTACTATTGAATTTTATATATTAATATATTTTTAATCATATAAAGGTTTATTCAATCTTGGAATTATCATACCAGGTGATAAACATTTTGGTTTTTATTAATGTCTAAAGACATTTGGAATATATGTATTATCACTCTTATGCTTATGTGATATTTAAATTTTTTTTTATTGATTTAGGCATGAAAAAATCATATCGAACACTCATTGTTTGGAAAAAAATGAGTTAGTGGTGGAAATTGGATAAAAAATGAAATTACACATTTTAAGTATATTTCACTATTTTATGAGTCTAGAAAGTGAAATAACTGCCCAAATCTAGGAAGAGGATCCTGAAACAAAATTGAATCATATTATCATTAAATCTAATGATATCAATGAATTTTTGACACCTCTTTTGTTTATAGTTTTGTGGTAATTAACTTTCCATTGATCATTCACTTTATTTTGATCGATGATCTCTGTCTCTCTATATAATTATTTGGGCATTAAAATTTTATTCCATGAAAAAATATTTTCATCCAACATATGTAATCTTATTTGAGAACCTGGTATGTGTAGTCCCAAATGGCCAGTATACATCATTTTCTCTATTATCAAGATAATGTTTTATTATCCTTTTTTATGATATGAGTTTCAAAACATTGGCTTTTGGAATGTCAAAAAATTTATTTCTAAGGTAATAATCTAATTTCAAGGGAAATTGGGGGGGGGGGGGTGATGTAAAACAATAATATTTTAGAAAATAAATCTATGTTAAATAGAATATTTGACTTGCGACACCGAGCTTATATGTCCTGTGAAATATATAACCACTATAACCTATCCATTAAATTGAGGGGTATACATAATATTAACTAATTTATGATAGAAAAATATATATATATAAATAAATTTACAACATAATATAAATTATTTATATTTTTTAATAAATAATCAATATTTTTTAATAACACAATTTTTTTCTTCAAAAATATCTTTTTTCAAAAATGCTTTATATTTATTTTCATGAAATATAATTATAATTAATTTTTTGAAATTTTACAAAATATATTTGAAAAAATAAACATTATGTTTTAAATCGTAATATTGAAATTTAATTTGGGATAATTTCTTGGATTTTATGAATTTTTTTTGATTTTCCAGTTAGTAATGAAAAATACTGATTTTTTGAAATTCCATTTCTTTTTAATAAACTAGGATTTTTAAAATGTACCATTATTTGATAAATTTATTTCATGTAATATGATTTTTCTTTATTTTATTTAATACCATTAATTTTTTATTCAATTTCATATTTTATTTTAGTATATATTTGTTCTAAGGTTAAAAAATCGGTTTTCTTTTAAAACTATTTTAAAATGCATAATGCTTCTCCATTTTAATTAATTAAGATAATGAATAATTATTAATGTTTTAAATTAATTTTATAAATTATAAATCAATTAATATTAATTTAAATTAAAAAACTAATTATTATTAGTCATATAGTTAATATAAAACTATATTTTCCATGAAAAACAAGTTTATTGAAAACCTACTTTTTTATCACGTCTGTGGGATTAATTTTAAATTAAAATTTTCCACTTATATGAATTTAATTTATTAAAATGGATTCAATATTTTGAATAATAATAATTTAAATTTTCATATAAGTTCTACATAAATTATGACTATAATGAAAAGTAAAAATAGTAGAAATAAATTACCGCAGTTAATGTGAAAACAGGTTTTCCAAGGGGTTATATTAAAATGATAAGTGTCAAAATTACCTAAAACCCTATATAAAAACTTGTGGATAAAAATATTTTTACCTTAAAGTGTTTATTATTCTAAAATAATCCAATTTTTGATCCTTTTTCATGTTAAAATGTGGGTACACATTTTTATTTTCCAAAATTACTAGCGTGAAAATAACCTTAATTATAAAATGCCACCCACTCTCCTCTCTTCTTCAGAACATCAAAACCTTTTGGTTCTGAAAAAACCTGAAATCATAACTTCCAATATTACATCCCCACATCTTGAAATCCTTTTTCAGGTCATAAAACTATCCTTGAATACTTTTGGTGGAACCAAAAAGTGATGGTCTATAAAGATGTATAATTATTAACTTTGCGTTTTTATTTTATTTATTCTTACACCTCCTTATAATCTTATTAAAATATGATAATTTGATAAAAATAATATATCCAAATTATTTAGATTTTATTATATTAATTTAATTATATAAATCCGTCTCCACTCCTATAAAATGGGATATGAAGTCATCACTCATGTGTACGACGGACTACCGCCTCACAAATCGATGTCATTCATTTTCCATCATCGCCTCTCATAACATGTTATAAGGATAGATTTAAATTATATATATTATTTTTTAATCATATTTAAACTTCTATAGCTATGATATCATATATATCATTTTTCCCTTTAGTTCTGTGGGGATACGATAACATTTCCTGGGTGTACGGCGGACCACCGCCTCACCAAGTGATGTGATTATTTTTTCAATAACACATTACATAGAAAGTGATAAGAAAAATGATAATAAATAGATGTAATATAAATGACACCATAATTTTAATATTTATATATTTATCATTTTTAAAATATGAGATATCATTTTTTTCATTCACTAAAAAAAGATAACATTGTTCATGTATGTGTAGACTACCACCTCCATAAAGCGATGCTATTATTTTTTCATAACAACATAAAAATAATTATAAACATAATTATATTTAAAGAAATAATTTTTTATTTATGATATTATAATTATTTTGTAATGATGGAGTAATACATATCTTTTTTCCATGATGATCATTTAAAAATTGAAACATTAATCATGCATACGTACGACCTACAATCTCAATGTTTGTAATGTAATTAATTTATCATGATTGGTATTAAATGTATTATTGATGAATATATCTTTCAATTATGAGATGATAATTATTTTGGTTATGTTGAAATAATAAACTCGTTCACCTCATCAATACACCAAAGCTATTTTGAAACAATGAACTAAACATCCACAAAACACTCAACCTGGACTTAACTAAGGATGTATTGAAATATATCATTATAAATAAATTAAATAAATGAATTATGTATAATTTTTTAAAATTAGAAAATTTTATCAATAAAGAAATAATTTATATTATCTTATTACATAGGTGTTAAGGGACATACAAGGATCTTCTAGACTCTAGGTAAGTGTTTCCCATCTTGCTTTTATTTTTGTGGGACATATGCCATATTTATTACATGATTTAATTATGTGGTGTATATATTGTCCATTTTAAATTTTATATCATGAATTACTTGTACACACAAGTCTATATTTTTTTATTGAAAAATGAAAAATCCCACAATAAACAAAACCATGGGAAGGTCATACAATTTTTTTTGGGCGTCCTAAAATAATAGAGGCCAAGATGGTCTCCCCTTATCAAGTTCAACACTTTCATATTCATTTGAAGAGAACTAGGAAAATAAAAAATGTTGGTACCTTGATCAACCACCACCATGAATGCCAAATAATATAATACTTTGTTACCTTCATTCCATGTCTGAATAAACTATATGCTGTAGTTTTTGATGCTACCTCTACACTTTCAAATTATATAAGCAATCAACCTTGAAAGTGAAATATTTCCATTAATCAAGTCATGGATGATATTGAAATCAGTTTCAATTTGAAAAAGAGATAAATTCTACTGAGCACACAATATGATACCCATATGCATAGCCTCAGCCTCTTCCAAGATAAAAATTCCCCTCCCATAAAAAGTAGTGAACATGAGAATGATGTTGCCACTAAAATCTCGTACAACAACACCACCTCGAATGATTCCCCAAATGCATGAAACATCAATGTTAAGATTCAGGACCATGTTAGGAGGTAACCAGTGAAACCAATTCCATATTATCACACAATATGAAGGAGGTAATAATGAACCATAAGACTGCATGTTCTTCAATAAGGGAGTATCACTCAAATTTTTATAGCACTGAACTAGGTCAATTAGAATAAATCTTGTCTTCATGAAAAAAGACCTATCTGTGGAATGAATACCCTCAAGACAAGCCTTGTTTCTTTCCTCCCATACACACCAACACCCTACACTATGAATCACAGATCTGAGTATTTTTTCCTAGGACAGCACCATTAAAACCATGAAACCATTTATCTAGAAAAGGAGTTTCAGCCTGATATGAGGCTAATAAGTTTGTGAATTCTCCACAAAACATCCAAATAGTCATGTCCCTTTCACCCACAAAGAAAAGATTATTGTAATTATCCTATTTATTCAGACTACAATAGTAGAATTTAGAAGATAGGTTAATGCCCCTTCTTTTCACATTATCATCCATGGGAATAGCATGGTTTTTAATTCTCCATACTAGGAAATTGAATTTTGTGGGTGTTGATGCCGAAAAGCCCGTAATTAATGAAGGAAGTTTCGAAGTGACAAAGCAAAGTCATATTTGGACCTGGAGGCTCAGTCCGGAGTTCCCGAAATTATTGCACGGAAAAAAGGGATCTGCGTGTGAAAAAAATAGGGCCACACGGAAAGGGTCCTGGATTCACAATGGGTCCCTAGCACAGGCGCGAAATATTTTCCTGCCCGTGCCCCGCATGGTTGAAATTCTGCGCCAGCATCTCTGGCACGCATGTTTTGCGCACCACCCTGAATTCCACGCTTCCGGATGCCTATAAATAGAAGGAGAGCCCTTCCATTTCGGGGTTGAGGAATTCGAACTGTCTCTCGTGCATGGAATTGGACTTCCGCGCATGCAAGATGGACTTCAGGTACATATCCTTTTCACGCCACCTCACCTCAGGATCTGACTTTTCACACAATCCCACTGGCTTAAATTGAATTCCAAACCCTTCAGGGTTCTTCCCTTGCACACAATTCCTCCTGTTGCGCGAAATCCATTTCACTGGGTGTGGCCTTACCTTTGGTTGTGGCCTTTTCCAATCATGCGCAATTCATATCCCTTGTGTGTGATCCTACTAGTCGCGCGCAAGCCCTCTGCCCTAATTATGTGCCATCCCGGTGTTTTGTGTGCCATCCATTTCTTTGCGCGCAACCCCCAGGACCCCTCACCATGGTGCTCCCCGGGCGCCTTCCGGCGTAGGTGCCCAGTGTCCACCTTCTGGATGCCCTGGGCACACACAACGGGCATACACACCAGGCTTTGTTTTACAGTACGACCTTCCAGGCTCATATGAAGTAACCTCAAGGTCCCTTGGGTGGTTTTTTCCTATTGAGTTGCTTTACCTCATGCTTATTTTCATAGGAACTCGACCGACTATTTCTTCTTCACATAGCCATGCTAACGTGGACCCCTCAATGGTTCGCTCTGCGACCCTCCTTCAGTACGACATTGCCGGTACCTTCCCTCCCACAAGGATCAGAGCGTACTAGTCATGTAAGTCCCAGGGGTGTGGAGTAAACCCACCTCATCTGAGCTACATGACGTTAAACTGCCAAGAACCTCATCCTCAACACATGACATTAAACTGTGATCCTGCCCCGTGCCTCGCACGTAGGGTCCCCCCAGCTCGAAAATTCTTTACACCGCTCATCTCCACAGGGGTGGGATCACCCCCCACATGGAATGGTATCCTCCCTCTCGGAGTGGCGTTTGTCCGAAGGGAAGGGAAACCTCCTTGGTGTACGCCCCTAGCCCTTCTTATAGAAGGTAGAACCCATGCACCTCCGTACATCCCCACTACCAGGTCCAGTGAGGAGTATGATGGGAAGTGGGACTCCTCCTTTCTATGGTCCCAGATCCCTCTCCCTCTGCGCTTTGTCACCCCCGGTCCTCCATCCTAGTGTATGTCACAACACCATGGGCTTCCCAATGAGTAAGACCCTCTTCGCTTCCCACAGACGCACCCTTCGCGACATGATCGTCAGGTCTCTGCCGCCTCCTGTTTCTCACACCGAGCATGACTCACGTGGTCTTAGAGTAAGCATTGACTATGACACCAAACCTCGTCCAACATGACATTAAACAGTATACCCCCATCCTGCATGACATTAAACTGTACACCTGAACTACGTGGACTTTGATTCCCTGCCACGGGGATACGTAGGAAGCCTCCATAAGGTTCAATCCCACCACCTGGTCATTCCGACCTCTTCAAGTCGGTTCACCAACCATTGTGGGCCGCCACAGAGCGCAAGACCCATATATCCACCATTGTGGGCCACCTCAGAGCGTAAGACCCATCTATCCACCATTGTCGGCCTCCTGAGAGTGTAAGACCCATCCATCCACCATTGTGGGCCGTCTCCGAGCGTAAGCCCCATCTATCCACCATTATGGGATGCCTCAAAGCGTAATCCCCATCCATCCACCATTGTGGGCTGCCTCAGAGCGTAAGCCTCATCTATCCACCATTGTGGGCCGTCTCAGAGCCTAAGCCCATATATCCACCATTGTGGGCCCCCTCAGAGCATAAGCCCCATCTATCCACCATTGTGGGCCGCCTCAGAGCGTGTGCCCCATCTATCCACCATTGTGGGCTGCATCTGAGCATAAGCCCCATCTAGCCAGCATTGTGGGCCGCCTCAGAGCATCAGCCCCATCCATACAACACCATGGGCCATCTCAGAGCAAAAGACCCATCCATCTGGACCCCTGGTCCCTCTTCACATTGGTTCGCCGACCCCATATTCTTGGGCCATCTCAGAACGTAAGTCCCAAATGCCCCATCCCACATGACACTAAACTGTATTTCAATGAACTACGTAGACTTTGATTCCCCTCCATGGGGATATGTAGGAATCCTTCATGAGGTTCAATCCCAACACTCATGTCTCATCGTGACCCCTCCCTCGAGCCCACAGGCCTCGGGAAACTCATGCCCTAACCCGGATGTTTTACTCCCTTTGGGTGCCATCCATGCGTTCATTCTGATGGGTCTCCCTTTCAGGTGTCCCACTGTATCATATCGAACTATGAGGACTTTGATCCATGTCAAGGCATGGTACTTAGGAAGCCTCCACGAGGTTCAAGCCCCCCCTTCACTTCATCACCCATCCTGATTCTTACCCAGGCCGCCACATCCTGGTTGGATCATTCCACCTTATTCCACTCTAAAGCATTTGCGAATCCACCCACGTGTTGGCCCCAATATCAGCATCCCCTCATGGGGGGTTATTTTATCTGATCCACTCTCAGTGTTCTGATCAGTCCGATCCATCTCCACTAGACGTTAAACTCATGGCATACCCTGTGTTAAACATGGGAATTTGAGGAGAACCTCAGGTACTTGCCTATGGCATAGAATTCCCTACATTCGATGCGGGATGACTTGGGCTTCCTTGCCCTCGAGAAGCCCCATAATAAGGGAAACAATACAGACATTCCAATTCCCCAGCATCGAGACACGCCAACGATGCCTCAGCATGACCACTCCCCTAACCGAAGGTTGCTGCCCCGACCAAACCCATTGGAGCATCTTGAAGGAAGCAGCGTAATGAACTCGTGTCCATGGAGATATGGAACTGGGGAGAGTTTCACAACCACGTCTTAAATATATTAGGGAGACTCTGACTAGGTGACAAGATCCAAGGAGGAATCCACGGACGTAGGAATAGAAATCCCATCATCCCAGTTTCGATCAAGGAGAAGACATCCCTGAATAAGGAGCGAATGCCGCCCACCTTTGGAAAGTGGGAATGCGGGGCAACAAGCCTCGCGTCCTCTACGTGATGGACCTGCGAGCGTGCCCCTGACAGAAAGCATCAGAAACATAAAATGGTGAACCCTACGTGAATCTCTTCTCCTCAATATGGATATTGGTAGTATTTGGGGCATCAGAAGATTAGCATGTCACCAGGTCTGGGCATCCAGCACTAGGACATGAAGCCCGCCAGGGGTTGGGGCAGTTAGTATGTCGAGCACTCCGTTCTGTGACATTGTCAGTGTGGATCCCTCTTACCGATCACGGAAGAAGGAATGGCGTTGGGCTACTGGTTGTTTATTTCTTTTATTATCTGTGTCAATGGGTTCATCTCCCTGCTTTCAAGAATTAGATCGCTGCAACTAGAGCTCGATCGCCACCTGCCCACAGGCGCAGGGGCAGGGGCAGTACCGACAAGACCACCTCACGCGGTTCCGCCTGTTCCATAGATTCTCCGACCACGACGACTACTGGGTGCTCACTCCCCCTATCCCCATCAGAGATTATCCAACGAAGAGTGATCAACGACTGTGTGCGTAGGTACGTGGAGGAGGGGGTCATCCCCACAAGGTACATGGCCTGTTTGGACCTCATGGAAGTTGTGCCTCACCTCCAACATCGTGCCCTAGGGCTACGTTGGGAGCCGCTACTACCCACCCCGACACTCAACCGTTTTGGGAGCTTATCCCTGGAACTTTTTGACACCTCCCTCCCCTACGCTGACGAGGTAGGGGATGTCTGGGTTGGCCCAATCGGAGACCCGCTTCAAGGGTTCATGGCAAGGGCCCTCGCCAGGCCACGTCGGCATCGCCGCCTGACTCCCCAAGCCGAGGAGCAGGCAATCCATGTGACTGCACCACTGGCTCCAACCCATCTGACTCGACGCCAGCATTGGGCATGAGCAAAAGAGGATGCCCGCCCCATGGCATCAATATCAGCAACCACTGTGGCCCGAGCCACCATTGACTCCTATCATCAAACCCCCGCACACGTTGAGCAAGGGAAGTTATAAGCCCTATCTGGATCGAGGCCCCAACTGCCCCACAGGTAGGTTTGGTAAACTATCTTGGTCGTCGCCACAGGAAATGGCCAATGCGGACCAATTCGTGGTGGTGCCATCCAACGTGAAGGCCAACTCCATGCAATTGTTCTGGAAGTTTTGGTCCCTCCCTACTTCCAACCTTAGCCTGGAGGCCAGCCTGGAGGTAAGGGGATTCTCCGTGACAGCAACACTCCAGGTGGGGCTCTCTCCAGCGCTCACTATAGTGGGTACAGGGTCACTTCCCCTACCACAGGCCGAGAGTATGGAGCTGTCGTATATCCTGTCACTCACCCACATGGAGGTCCTCCACGTGTCCCTTTCGACATTTTCCCTGGTGCTCCCCACACCTCGACCTTTAATCCTCTCCTCCCCGGTACCAATGCGGCAAGGGAACTCTGTGATGAAAATCAGCCCTGCCCCGAGGAGCCACCTAGGGGCAGGAAGGTAGGACGTCATCGCTGTAAGAGAAATTCCAGGGAAGGCTGGATGGAAATCAGACCAGTCCATTTCTTAGACTCCGAGGTAGAGTACAACTCAGTGATGAAGCCCTATCCTCAGTCCTCTGGGTTCAGGGATGGGATCGGGACATGGCATGTCAGCCTCGTACTCCCCGAATGCGATATCCACATGATACCCACCTCCCTCCAATGGTATATCCATGAAGATGAGGACTTAGCGTACCCCAAGGGATCGAACTTGAAGTCACCATCGGCCTATCCAGAATCACATTCCACCTCATCCAGAGATGACAGAGAGATTTTTTAGGGGTCGATGGTGGAAGATCCATGACACAGCACACCCCCGACAAGCACTGACCCTATGAAAGGAGGCCCATTCACCGGTCCATCCTATCATGACGTGGCAGCTAGGTCACTGCATCCTCTGGAGGACAACCTGGGATTCGGTAGCCAATCAGCCTGCTCGGTGTATTCTTCGCCGGCCAGCCCACCGTCCCAGCGGCCTGCCTCGACACCACTGCAAGTTCCCCAGCCATTCTCAATTGATGAGCAGGGTCATCAAGGGCATGATCCTGAACCTGATTCATGGAGCTTCTGGACCATCCTCATAGTATTCCACTTCCCTGAGAAGTTTTGGCCGGTCGCATGTTCGGATTTTGATACACCAGAATCACTCACCCTGGGAGAGTTTGAATGTTTCCAGCAGACCCTTCGGGTGAATCACTCCCATATGCACCACCATCAAGTTCCTTATCCTGATAACCAAGCACACCTAAAGGATATCGGCGAGCAATGATGTCGGGTCAAACTTTCCACGCTCCTCATGGTCCGGCACCCCGATTCACTTGGCCACCAACAACAATGCGTTCTGATTTTTCAAGTACACCTCAAAGTTATCGAGGAGGCCACACCCACGCGCACGTCTGTGGCTGGGGGAAGTATGTTGCTCTTCTCTTTTGTGTGATTCTCCAGTAGCCCGACTCACTGGGTGGCTTTGAGGACATGCCCCCGAGGGCAGCAGCATTCAACATGGCCGATCTGTCGGGAGAGGGGAATGGTCTAGATCTTCTTTATGGGTATTTAACCCTTGATGAAAAGCTGCCAATGGACCCATCAGAGAAGATTACTCATCAGCAGAGGAACCTCCTAGGTCTCCCTGCACCCACTGAAGCATTAATACTATGCTGGAATATCGAAAAGGTTAAAGAGCACGTTGGGGATTTCAAGATATCTGAACAGTCTACCTCAGTGTAGAAGGTAGAGGAAGATCCCACGAAAACCACGCTACGCCAACAGCTGGATGAGCAGAAGAGGTTGGTTGATGAGATTCTGGCTGAATGCATTGCAGAGCAGTGACCCGACTACGGTGATCCTAGGCCGGGGTAGCAGGGGCAGTAACAACTACCCCTTGGAGAGATTCTCCCAGGAAACCTCGATCATGTTGTGTTTGCTGACAGAGGAGAGGCTGGAGCTCATGGTAAGAGGGCGCGGTATGTGTCGCCAAACCCTCCTGAGCAGAGTGACCACCCAAGAGACCCCGCTTGGGTTCCTCCCAGCGCCCCAGGGGTCACTCCACCAGCCGCTTCACGGGCATCTTAGATTGTCTACTGAATTGAAGTGCCCTTTAATGTGCTTGTGGTTAGGGATCCTCATCAGGACAAGAACCCACGTCCAGATGAACCGATGGTAGCACTCATTGCCCTCTTAGAGGATTTGGAAACTTGGCAGGTGGCAATCCCACCAGATGGAAAGCCGTACCCATCATGGGTGGATGATATGCCATCACCTCTAGGACTTGGGAACCCCACTTTCTCCCCCATTAACAGGATAGAAGACCCGCCACATCACCTGTCCCACTTCAACTCAAGGTGTGGGCCTATTTAGGGACTCCAGTGCAGCAGGAGGCCACCAAACTCCATTTCTTTTTTCAGAAACTGGAGGGGATGGCGTTTGTCTGGTATAGCCAGCTCCCTGTCGGATCTGTGACTAGCTGGGAGGACCTTCGCAGGCAATTCCTCTACCAGTTTAGTTCCACAGCCTGGAAGATGAACATAGAGGACCTCTTCAGGTGAAAGAAAAGGCCCAATGAGGGAGTCTCTAACTTCATCACCCGGTGGAAGGGGCTCACATAATCCCTTGCATGCCACTAACTCAGGAGAAATTACTGAAAATGTGCATAGGGAACACCAAAAAAGAGATGGTTCCTTCTCTGATCACTCAGAATTACCCCGGAGGGTTCCAGGACTTCTCAGAAAAGGCCCAACACCCTGAAGAAGCCCTGCAACAGGCCAGTGAGGCACGCCCGCTGCCTCCAGTAATCTCATCAAGGAGAACTGCCAGAGCCGAGCCTGCTACTATGGCCCAAATAGAGGCCCCCAGGAAGCTATAATTTCTACCAGTGAGGCCAGCTCTGCATCCCCATAGGGGTCTTCCCCCATAGGCACAGCTTCTAGCCCAGCAGCGACTGCCTCAAAATCGGCAAGCGCCTTTGCGTAACGCGCTGCCACAGCCTAGGTGAGATAATCAATTTCTGCCTCCTTGGCATGCTCCTCCGGCCCCCCTTTTGGGTCATCCCCATAGAGCCCCCCTTCCAGATAGAAGGAATCAGAACTACTCATTCGACGAGGCTTAGGTCCACGTTTACTTCCGCAGTGCCTTGGAGCAGAGAATCATGTGGCTTCCTGAGTGCTGGAAGCCAGAAGAGACACATCTCACTAATCACCCCAACTACTGCCCTTATCATCGGATCTTGGGGAACACCATCAAGTGATCATATGTGTTCAAGGAACAGATCCAAGACCAGATTGACAACAATATAGTCAGGTTGGGCCCAGCCTTGGCACAAATGGCAGGTGTCTTTGTGAGATCTGATGGCAGTAGCAGTGACGAAGGTGAATGGCAGTAGGTTTCCGACCATCGGTACCAGATGTATAAAAACTGGATGGCCCGAAAGGTGGTCTCCCATGACCATGGAATCATTCGTGCATGCCTGAATCAGCAAGACCCCTCAGATGCTACGATTACTACTTTGGCATCGTCGTCTCAGCTAGCCTCTTGCTAGAAGAGCAAGCAGTCACAGCGCAAGAAGAAACAACGTGCCACACCAATGTCGTCATCGTCCCCCACTCTTGGAAAATTTGTGCGCCAAGAAATGGGGATCCCTCCAAGAATCCACCTGGTAGTGGATGACTCCTCAAGTGATAGTCCGGGGTATGCTTCGGTTAACACCGTAGAGTTGGTAAATCCCTATTTGACTCACGGCAATGGGGAACGCCATGTAGGCCTTCCCAATGTCCCCAGCCGTCGCCAATGTCGTCAGAGCCGTGCTTACATGGATCTTCGAGGCACGACCGTTAGCACCTAATGCCAGGCCGTGCACGCCACTGAGACTAGACAACAGGCCCAGTGCAGAGCTCAGCACATGTGGCCCCTTCATCTGGTGTCGACAGGTTCACCTCCACCATCGTTTGTGTTTCTGGATCTGGCAGAACCACATAGGCCTTTCCGCGACCAGCTTCGCCCTTCCACCAGCCAACCCCATCCTTCTGGTCCTCATCTAGCAGCCACTCTATGGAATTCGACTAGTGAACAGCGAGATGTTCCTAGTACTAGTCATTCGTCGGTCCAGCTGGCAAGTCCCGACGTGCCTCCAATTGCAAAGCATCCTTCTGTAAGCAGAGGATCACGTCTGGCCAAAAATTATGATGTTCTGAAGCACCTTTCTAGCATTCCTGTGAGGCTTTCTATCCTTGAGGCTCTTCGCCTGTCTTCGGAAATGTGTGAGGTGATTTCTGTGGCCATAAGGACCCCCCTCCAATTCGATATGGAGGTACAAGCTGCAGAATCCTTCCACGCCGAGGCAATTGGGAACGTCGAATGCCAGGTAGTTATCTCATTCTTTGGTGAAGACGAAGACCCTCCTATACCAGGGAAAATTCATCCACTATACATCACTATCCAGTTCAATGGCATGGAAGTCCACCACTGTGTTGTTGACACTGGTTCTGGGATTAACCTAATCCCGACTCAGACACCATGGAAGCTGGGTTTCTATGAGAATGATCTAACTCCCTCCAACCTCAGAATCCAGGGATACAACAGGACCAAGCAGACCCCGGTCGGAAAGATCCATTTGAAGACCCAGTTCAATGGACTAACTGCCAGCACTGAGTTCATGGTTGTCTCCTAGGACACCATGTACAATGAATTGATGGGAAGACTATGACTCCACCTACATGAAACGGTCCCTTCGTCATATCACCAATTCCTCAAATGCTCCCTCAATGGTTGATTAGGCATTCTCCAAGGAGATGTGTCTCCTTTCGCCTCCTATGAAGCCCTCTACTTGGATGATGACTATTATAACAGTGATGATAAACAAGTCCAGGGAAGTGGAGTTGAGCCCGTTATCGCTAAGACCGACCCTTGGGCAGGTTTGAATGACTCTTACATCATCCCAATCCATGAGTTGGAAGCCACCACCCCCGGCATGGGGCAATGTTTTTTCATTTCCAGGACAAGAAGGAACCATCCGCCCAACTCCCAAAAACGACGGCGGAAAATAACCTCATACTCCTACACCAACTAGGCTAGGGTGATCTCAAAACCTCCTACCCCCTGTAGGGTATCGGGATGTCAGGCTCATTGCAACAGCAGTACGTCATAATTGTCTGTTTCGCCAGGCTGGAATTAACCGGATCAAGCTGACGCACCACTACTGCTTTGATGTTATCAAGCGTGGCCCCATGGGCCAAAGACCGGATGGGATTGGATCCACTACCTTCATCGGTATGGTCTCAGTGGTGCATGAGTTTCCTGATATGATGACCACTACTGCTCAGGCCGACACCAGCCTCCCATCAGAGTTTGGTGTCTTGGAAGCAACTCCCCCCTACAGTAGATCCCTCCACAAGTGGATAATAGGATCTAAGGGATGCTCCCCCCACCTTTGAGGAAGGCGTCTCCACCACGGTCGACGAGTTGGTATAGGTGAACCTCAGTAGTGAGGCGGACCCAAGACCCACATTGGTCAGTGCATCCATGCCCCCCGAGGAGCAGCAGCAGTATGTGGAATTCCTCAAATAGCACCGTGATGTGTTCTCTTGGAGTTACAACGAGATGCAAGGATGGATCCTCAGGTATTCGTTCACCACCTTGGTCTCCCGAAAAACCATCGCGTGTTCAAGCATCCTCCCAGAAAGATGCACCCTTCTCAGGGTGCCATGGTCGAGGAAAAATTTGTTATGCTCATCAAAGCTAAATTCATTAAGGAAGTCCAGTATCCCAAGTGTATAGACAAAATTGTGCCATTCAGGAAGAAGAAAAAACAAATCAGTGTATGCATTGACTTCCACGATCTCAACCACCACTGTCTGAAGGATGATTTTCCCCTCCTAGGGACAGAGTTGTTGATTGATGCCACGACTAGGTCCCAAGCCCTCCCCTTCATGGATAGGTATTCTAGGTCCAACCAGATCTAGATTGCCCCCGAGGATGAAGAGTCCACTTCCTTCAGGGAACCCCAAGGTACTTTCTGTTACCAGGTTATGCCTTTCAGCTTGAATAATGCGGGTGCCACCTATCATAGGACCATGCATCGCATATTCAAGCCGATTCTAGGAAAATTGGTGGAATGCTACGTGGATGATCTGGTGGTCAAAAACCTCCAGTGCCAAGACCATGTCAAGGACGTTGAGAAAGTGTTTAATTTCTTCCATTCCCTCCATTTGAAGATGAACCAGTTAATGTGTGATTTCAGGGTCACCTTTGGAAAGTTATTTGGCATTGTTGTCAGGTACCGAGGCATTGATATATACCCAGAAAAGATCAAGTCCATCAGCCAGATGCCTCCCCTAGTAATATTTGGGTGCTTAGGGGTCTCCAAGACCACTTAGACTACAAACGCCGATTCATTGCGAATCTGGATGGAAAGTGTAAGCCCTTTTCCCAGCTCATGAGGAATGGAACCACCTATGAATGGGATGAAGAGTGTCATACCTCCTTTGAGGAAATCAAGAAATATCTGCTCCAACCTCCGTTATTGATGCCACCTGTCTCTGGGAAGCCGCTGGTCCTTTACATGACCGCCCTGGAATGGCCCTCGGTGCACTTCTCACCCAGAAGAACAATGAGGGAACAGAAAATAACCTCTACTACCCCATCTGCATGGTCCTCGATATGGAAATCAGATATTCTCCTATCGACAAGATCTTCCTTGTTCTCGTGTTTGATGTACATAAATTGCAGCACTACTTGCAGAACCATGAGGTACAACTCATCTCATGGGTAGACCCACTGAAGTACATTCTGAACCGACCTATGTTGACTGTCCGGATAGCATGGTGGGAGGTGATCCTCCAGCTGTTCGACATCAGGTTTGTGTCTCAGAAGGCTATCAATGGACAGGCATTGGCAGACTTTCTAGCTTCCCACCCAACCTCCGTGGATCAGCAACTAGACCTAGGTTTTCATGATGATGCAATCCTCTCAGTCGATCATGTTGTCCCATGTGGTAGATGCACTTCGACGGTGCATCTTGGATCCCAATCGGTAAGAGACTCAATGATCTGAGGCTCAACAGAGTGGGCCTGGGTAACATCTTCATCTCCCTAGAGAAAGCTATTCTTCCATATTCATTTCTACTGTCAGAAGGTTGCAAAAACAATGAGGCAGAGTTTCATGCCCTCATTACTGGTCTCTAGCTAGCTCTTGAGATCGATGTGCCCCATCTGCATGTGAAATGGGATTCCAAGCTGGTCATCATGCAAGTCAATTGAGACTATGTTGTTAGAAAGACAGAACTCATGCAATTGTTGGAGTGCAACCTCCATCTAATGACTCAGTTCCATTCTTGGCCAGAGGTCTTTCACATCCCTCTATCACAGAACGGTCGAGAAGATGCATTGGCTAGACTGGTCGTGTCTCTTACGGAGCCCGAACAGGATGACCTGATTATCCACGTGGCGAACCGGAGAGTCATTGCTTTCGTTACCCTGGAGGATGATCGCAACCCATGGATAAACCATCTCACCGCCGGAGCCCCTATTTCATGAGCCCCAGGTACTTCAGATGTGGTGATCGAAATATTTCTGGATTGGAGGAAACCCTTGGTTGAATACCTCCAACACGTTAATCTTCCGTCGGACCGAGCAGAGCGCGAGCAAATCCGACGCCGCACGCTACAATTTACCCTTTAGAGCGGTCCCAAACTTGAGCAGATCCTTTATAAATGCGTATTTGATGATGTTCTCCTCCGTTGCCTTCAAGGAGTTGATATTCTGCAAGTCATGAAAGAGGTTCATGCTGGTTCCTGTGGCGCCCATCAGGCCTGGTCAATGTTGTCTCACCAGATACGGAGGATAGGGTATTTTTGGCCCTCCATGATCCATGACTGCATCAAGTTCTCTAGGAGGTTCCATGTTTGCCAAGTTCATGCTAACTTTGTGCATTGGCCACCAGAGCCTCTCCACACTACCAAGTATTCTTGGCCCCATTGCAGTCTGGGTGTTGGATCTCATAGGACATTACCTATCGGCAATGTCTTGCCAATGCTGGTTCATTCTGACTGCTACGGATTTCTTTTCCATGTGGGAAGAGGTAATTCCACTCAAGGAAGTCAAAGCCCGTTCTATTGCTAACGTCATGGGTTCCAATATCATTTATCGATTTGGAGTACCTCACACTTTCCTCACTGATAACGACACAACCTTCCGAGCAGCCGAGCTGAAGAAGTTGTACGCGAATTATAATATTCACTATAACCATACCTCCCGCTATCATGCACATGAAAGTGGATAGACCGAGGTATTTAAAAAAAACCCTCTCTAACATTCTGCAAAAGATGGTTGGTAAGAACAGGAAGAGTTGGCCGGATAAACTCCCCAACGCCCTCTGGGCTTATCGGATGATGACTCGTAATTCCACCTAGGTGACCATGTATTCCCTAGTGTATGGAACTGATGCCGTCCAGCCCATCAAGATTCAGTTTCCCTCATAACACACAGTGGTCTAAGACTATCAAGCACTAGATAGAGTTTCCAAAATCATTCTATATGAATTGGAAGCGCTGGATGAGAATCGGCTTCGTGCTTTGCACAACCAAGAAAGGCATCAGAGCAGGATGGCTCGAGCATTCAATAAGAAGGTTTTCCTACGCTCCTTCCATCAAGGTGACCTAGTACTGGCCCTCAGGGTGCCAATGATCCCTGAGAGGAAACCACCCAAGTTGGATCCCAAATAGGAGGGACCTTTCATTGTCCATAAGGTTTATCCCGATGGTGCATACTCCCTGGTGACCATGGATGGTGAGTGTATAAATCCTCCCACCAATGCCAGGTTCCTCAAACAGTATTTCCCCTAAACACTTTGGTATGCCATGAACTTAAAATGGATGGTTCCACATGACCCTAAAACTACCCAAAGGTCTACCATGACCTTAAACTGGATTGAGGTCCACCATGACCTTAAACTGGATACCAGTCCAGCACGACCTTAAACTGCATGCTCCTCCCACATGACGTTAAACTGAATCTTCAAGAACTATGTGTGGCTTGATTACTACCCTCATGGGATACATAGGACTACCTGAATGTTTAAAATTTAGGTCCATCCCCTTTTATTTTGAGCCCCTCGACACTTCACAGTGATTCGCCGATGTGTTCAAGTGTACTCTGGTCTAGGACCTGGAGTGTCGGGTTCAACTTGGGTGAGTTTACATCAATTTGTCAGGCTTCGTGATCCCCTTCATTCGGGCCCCCATTATCTTTCACATCCGAAAGGACCCCCAAAATTGAATGTATACCACGCCTAAGGGATATCCTACCATTATGGGTCAATGCCCTAGAGGGTTTCAGACAAAAAATTGATACAAGTCCCGTGTTGTGAACATGGTCAGCGGTCGACGCTCATTTGTTTGTCTGTATTTCAGGAAAACACGTCAGGATGCTGTGTTGCGAACATGGTCCGCAGTAATACTCCATCGTCACGCTAGCTCATTCAAGCCTTGAATGTTGGTTGCATGATTCACATTATGTCCCACTCCATCACATCCATGTAGAATTTCATCACTCCTGACACTATCTCTCAGTGCACCTTCGCACTTCAGGGGGGACCAGCTGCGATACGACGTTCTTCAGGGCTCCCGTGGTTAGAGCTCTAAGACCAAAAAATAATATCTTCTCTAAAGGATTATGTATGGCTCGATTATCATCCCCTTGGGATAGGTGGAATCACCTGGACATCACTCTTCCGGGTCCAGCCCAGCTGGGAGTTAACTATTTTTGCCCCTTGTTCTCCAGCTCTCACCGACCTCTTGGCCTGAGACTACTTGCCAAGAGTTGCACGCCATCATGGTATGAATGTCATCCTCATTTATGTTGGGTATGTTTTATCATGTCATGTTCACTCCTTTATGTCCAAGCCATCTGACATTAAACTGTGCTTTCTGGTCTTCCATGACCCTAAACTGTTGGGTCCTCCATGACCTTAAACTGCACTATGGTCTCTCATGACCTTAAACTGTATGCTCGTCCTGCATGACGTTAAACTGCATGCTGGTTAGGCCTCCCTGACTGAGACCCAGCCCTGGGCCCTCGGCCCAGGCTCTCTCTTATGGGATTGTATGGTGTGGTGTGGGATTATGTCCTCGTTGATGTTGGGTTACTCGCCGTACTATTCACATTCCCGGCTGAAATGCCTTTCATCTTCCTAGATGAATTTAAACTGTTCTTCTAGAACAACGTGTGGCTTAATTCACATCATTATGGGATACGTAGGACTTCTTGAACACCTAGGTTTCAGTTCTATCCCCATCACTTAAGAGATCCCATGATCTATTAGTCACCTCGGCCTCTTGTCCTGTCCCTCTCCACGAGGGGGATATATAGGTGTGGTACAAGGTTTTTGGCGCCATGCCCCCTTCTCTCAGGAATCCACCTTATTTTGGCCACTCTCAAACTGAGCCCTTAGACCCTTTTCAATGGTCTGCTAATGTCTTCAGAGTACTCTGGTCTTGGACCTGGTGTGTCAGATTCAACTTAGTCAAGTTTTTTCCTCTTGTCAAGCTTCGTACTCCCCTTCATTTGGGCCCCCATTATCTTTCACACCCGGAGGGACCCCCAAGAACGGTCTGGATACAACGCCTAAGGGCTCTCCTACTGTTATGGGCCAACACACCTGAGGGTTTTAAATAAAAAATTGATACAAATCCCATGTTGTAAACATGGTCAGTGGTCGACGCTCATTTGTTTGTCCCCATTTCAGGCTAACACGACAGGATACTGTGTTGCAAAGATAGTCAGTAGTAATCCTCCTTCATCACGCTGACTCCTTCAGGACCTGAATGTTGGTTTCATGATTCACATTATGTTCTACCCCATCGTGTCAAGGTGGAATCTCGACACTCCTTGCACTAACCCTTAGTGAACTTCCACACTTTAGGAATACAAAGATGTGTTACAACGTTTCTCGCAACTCCCGCGATCTGAGCGCTAATATTATGGACTTGGGTATTCTCTAAGAACCATGTACAACATGACCCTCATCCCCATGGGAAATGAGGGGTCACCCAGACATTGCGTTTCGGGCCCAGCTCAGTTGGAGGCTAGTGTCTTCTGCCCCTTTATCATTAAACCCACACTGGCCCCTTGGCCTGAGGCTCCTCTCCTGGAATTGTGCGCAGGGACAGTATGGGATTATGTCCTCATCCATGTCGGGTATACTTTATCACATCATGTGCATTCCCTTGGGTCCAATCCATATTACCTTAAACTATGCTGGTTGGTCCGACCGCATGACCATAAACTGTGATGATATCGTCCAGGCCACACGATGAAAAATGACACTACACTGTGATGACCTCTATATAGAGGACATCATGTTGGGTATTGGTCATTCACCATACCATTTGTCAACTCCCATATACAACTTGATTATTGTGGAAATTCCATGAATTTTCACCCTAGGTCTATCACTTCACAAAGAAAAATCCCATTCACCTTCAAGGAAAAACAAGATACATCGAATGCCGCTTCTTTTTGGTGTTAGGGCTAGAACCATAAACCCCTTTCATCCTTTGGACAGGTACCATACCATGCCATGACACCCTCCAAGAACTATGTATGGCTTTATTCCCATCCTTATGGGATACGTAGGAGCACACAGGCATTTCCCCATGGTCCCAGCCTAACGTTCGTGTTCGGTCCCTTGACTAGAACACTTCCATAAGGAACACATGGTAAGTAGGGCTTATGTCCTCATTCACGTCGGGCTTCATAATCACCTTGACATGTGCTTCCCGCCTTCCTTGCAGGTCCATGGTCCGAGTTATACGACCTTAAACTAAGATCCTTTCTAGAACTATGTGTGGCTTGATTCCCATCCTTACGGGATACGTAGGAACGCCTAAATATTTTGTCTCGGGTCCAGGCCAGGGAGTTGAGATTCCCATAAATTCCTCACCTGACACTCTGGTGAGTTGCGTAAGTGTAGCATTTTCCCTGAACAAGTTCAGGATGCCCCTTAATGGCATTGGGAAGCAACAGTTTCCTCGACATAGGTCTTGTCTTAGAGTAGGAATGGTCCATGGCCAGATTAATGCACCCGCATAATGTGATTTTGTTGCGGTGGCGTAGTTTCAAGAGTGTTAGATTTTGTTTGAAAAAACTACCACTTCACTTTTTGCGCTTTGTGTTCCCCTTTATTCTGATCCTCATCCTATTTCACGTTTGAAGGGACCCCCTAACTGTATGGATGCTTGAACTATGGTTCGCCTACTGTCCTGGGCCAACGTTCTGAAAAGATGATCATGTTTTAAGGGACCCCCTAACGGTATGGATTCTCGACCTATGGTCTACCTACTGTCCTGGGCCAATGTTCTGGAAAGCGGATCACGTTTTAAGGGACCCCCTAACTATATGGATTCTCGACCTATGGTCTGCCTTCTTTCCTGGGCCCACATTCCAGAAGACTGGTTGATGATATTTGAGTTAGGTCCCGTGTTGCGAACATAATCAGCGGTCAAGCCTCATTTGTCGTCCCCATTTCAGGCTAAAGAAACATTGTTTCTGTGTTTCGAACATGGTCAGCAGTTATTCCTCATTTCCACGCCGCCCTCACTGTTTTCCGAATTTGGGGTAACGTGATTCATATTTTCCTTACCCCTCTGTTCGAACTTATTTAAATGACCCTAGAATTGCGCTGCTCGTGCATTAGAGAACGTTGAGAAGACGATACATCAATCGGTTTGAGGTCCCTCTTCGACTGGGCCTCCCTCTTCTCCTTGGAAATCCAGGCTCGATTTCGAATTCTCGAAGCTTGGTTGATGCCCCCATGGTTGAATGAAAGGATTATATGACAATCCTTTGTTTCTCACATTGGGTACGACCCACATGAGCTTAGGGATGAATTGTTATTTATTTTGGGATTATAGATGATCATGTTAAACCAAAGATACAGATAAATGGATTTGTCCATACATTGGAAGAAAAAAGTTCACAAGCTGGCAAAAACAGGGCCCTTAAGGGTCATCTTCTTGGAGAGATGTTTCCAAAGCCGCTACCCTTTGGTTGGTGGCCTCCAGGACTACTTCTCCTCCCCTAAAGACTCTCTCTTCATCAGCAGCCATAGAGCGCAGTTCTCCAATCCTATCTTGTGCCCGTGCCTATTCAGTTTGAAGAACGGTCATCTGGTGACTTGCCTTCATCATTTGTTATTGGGCGTCAACCAGCTAGGTCATCAGTTTCTCCAAGAGCTCATAGCATGTTACAATGAAAGCCTCCTTCTCTTTCTCCTTCTCTTTAAGGTGTCAGAATTCCTGATCCGCCCTCAGGAATGCTCGGGTGCTCACCGATTCTTCCCGACACTGGGAAACGTCGGTGTGTCGGCTGCTCTCACGTATCTTCTCAGCCATGTAATCACAGACCATTAGATGAAGGCATTTAGCATCAGCCCCTCTAGCACACATGAAACACAGCCAAGTCTAGAGCGATCTCATCTGCCTCAGCCAATCTGTCTGAGGCTGCCTGAGAAAACGCGGGATGCACTTCCACCCTTTTCACCGTGTCATCCGGCTCTCCACAACATCTTCCGAATCTGAATCATCTATTTCATCAGGATTAGTGGGCTAGTATACAGGGAAGACAGCCAGCAGGTCAGTAGCAGGATCTGGCTCAGCGATGCCTTCCTGAGGAATATGTTCCTTGAGGTCTGGGTGACCTTCCTCTCTCTCCAAGACAGCGGTGGTGCCTTCGTCAGCTTCTGGCCTCACTCCAATGTTTTTACCACTGATGTCTATCACCCCCTTCTCACCAATTTTCGGGACTTACTCATTTTGGGAAGTATGTTCAGGAGGAGGCGATATGTCTGCCACTAATTCACTCACTGACGGCCTGGGCTCAGCAGCTCGGCAAGCCTCCAACACTGAGATCACTTTACAAGGAGCATCCTGATTAGTAGAGTTCTCCGACAGTAGGCACCAGTAGAGAATCAAGGGACTTACAAGAACCCAGGGTGTCAGCCTCCAGTGTTCTAGCAGATATAGGAAATATCATGGAAGGAGACCACTCAGTGCTTGTTAGTTCGATAATGGGCGTCGGAGCCCCACCATGTCCCACCGACACCTCTTCTCCTTCTTTTATTGGGGACTCTTGATTAGCGCCTATATGCTCCTGAGTGGGATAGAGAAATGGATTAGAAATTTTATAAGGGAATGGAAAAAGAATGAGGATAAATAAGGATAGAGACAGACCTCGAGCATCTCAGTTATTTCTATTCCAGATCCAATGATCTCACCACTCTCCTACAGGCTCCCTTTGTGGGACCCTCCCTAAGATCCTTTATCTTCTACTGTCTCCTCCTCTCCCTCCGACTCGTCACCACCGTCATTGTCCTCCAATGGCATCTGTTCAGGATCAAGCCCCTGACAGAGCATCATTTTCAATAAGAGACATGTCTCCACACGCCGACCCCGTTGGCGCGTGTACATGTCCATAGCCGTCAGGTAAGCATGCCGTTGATGATAGTTTACCCGGTCAGTAACCCAAATGAGCACGACTTCAGGAATCTTGGTCCCATCCGGCATTATCTTCTTCCATAGGGCTTCAATGCTCATCGACTGCCACATGGTCAGCCATTCCAACCACAATTACTGGAAGATTGCATCATGGAATGGTTGGAGAAGTTATCTTATCTGCTTCCTGGGTAGTTATCTGGCCTCCCCATGTGACCCTCATCCGGGAAACGAGGTCGCAACACCACCAAATGATTTTCCCACTACTGAGGTCCCGGGCTGCGCAGGCCTCGCTGCCTGGCGTGCCCCTAGTCTCCCCTTCTTTTAGAGGCACCTTGCCTTCTCTCTCGTCACCTGGGTTCCACGCGGGTAGTCTCGAGTTGCCTAACTCGCTTACAAAAAAGCCCCTCGGGGAATAAAATGGCCCAGTGTTTGGCATACTAGGTTGATAGGCCAGCGTCGGCCCCAGTGGGAGGAAGGGTAATGACATCACCAGATCCATAAGTTATGAACATTAACCACATCCGGTGAAGGATGTAGGGATTCCTATCCTACCAGATGTCCGTGAATACCCTCTTCAGCATTTTCTGGAGGCACCCGAACTGCCTGGAGAATCTGGATGACATGTAAGGCTTGCAGAAGATCTTCTCGTCAATATGAGCCACAACCATGCCGCCTCTAAGGCTTTGGAAGTATTTCTGATCCTCCAAAGAGCCTTTCCCATTGTCTACCATTTGACTGGTTGGGGTGGGGAATGAGCTGAATGTGAAGTTGGAATGGTTACCAATTTTTATTCTTACTCCCTCCTCACTGAGCGTCATCAGTGCAACCCCGACAATGTTCAGCAGAGATGGTCGCATGCCCTTGCCCGGAGGATGAATGGCATTTGGGAAAGTGTACCCGACAAGATGAGCCGCCACCCAGCTGTGGAAGATCTGGAAGGGGCCACATACCCTCCGAGGTGACCCCCCTCTTGAGATGCACCCTAGGATGGCGTACAGCCTAGCAAGCATGGGTACCCCCAGATTAACCCTTTTTTTGGCAGCCATGGTTCCCGCCATGACCAGGGTTGCTGGACGGATGCCCATCCTTGCATCCCTGACCAGCAGGAGCCACCCGCTTAGGAAGGTTGTGAGGAACCTGGCATATTGAACATTTGGGCCTCGGGCCTCATTAACGCGGTAGCCCCATGATTTGTATTTCCCCTCCTACAGGATCCTCCAATATGATCCATTCTTTCTCCTCTGAGCCTCGGTTGGGCACCGTTTTCCCTGTCCCGGCATCTTGACTGCCGGGTCCTCCAGGAACAGGCTGAACCAGTCCTTGTAGGCGATGTCCTTCAAGAAGTCCTTGACCAACCACTACTAGAAAAGGGGGCATTGAAGCCCCCCAGACTCGGGCGACCGCCATTGGTGGTCGCTATAGCTAACCTACATAAAAAAAACGGGGGGCTTCTGCGCCCCCCCCCCCCCCCCCGCGCCCCTCGACCTCGATCCCTCGCCTCCCTAACCCCCTCCCTCCCTCGCCGCCCTCCCTCGCCGCCCTCCCCCTCCCCCGCCGCCCGGCGTCCCCCGCCGCCCGGCCTCCCCCGCCGCCCGGCCCTCCCCCGCCGCCCGGCCTCCCCCGCCGCCCGGCCTCCCCCGCAGCCCGCCCTCCCCCGTCGCCTGCCCTCCGGCCTCCGGCCGCCGCCCTCCGGCCTCTCGGCCCTCCCCCCCACCCCGGATGGCACCCGCACCCCGGACATCCCCCCCCCCCCCCCGCGCACTCCGGACCGCCCCCCGCACCCCGGACGCTTCCCCGCACCCCGGACAGCCCCCCCCCCCCCCCCCCCCCGCGCACTCCGGACCGCCCCCTGCACCCCGAACGCCTCCCCGCACCCCGGACAGCCCCCCCCCCCCCCCCCGCGCACTCCGGACCGCCCCCCGCACCCCGAACGCCTCCCCGAACCCCGGACAGCCCCCCCTGCACTCGGACACCCCCCTCCGAACCCGGACAGCCCCCCCCCCCCCCCCCCGCACTCGGACACCCCCCCTCCGAACCTGGACAGCCCCCCCCCCCCCCCCGCACCCCGGACAGGCCCCCCGCACCCCGGACACCCCACCCCGCACCCCCGACAGCCCCCCTCCACCCCAGACAGCCCCCCCCACACCCTGGACACCCCCGCACCCCGAACACCCCTGCCCGCACCCCTGACAGGCCCCCGACACCCCGGACACCCCTCCCCGTACCTCGGAGAGCCCCCCCCCCCCCTCGCTGCCCGTCCCCCGTCCCCTCACCGCCTCCTCTCCTCCAGCTCCCCGCCGCCGCCGCCGCCCGTCCCCTCCCTTGCCGCACCGCTTTGGCTCCGGCGCCCCTTCGCTGCCTCCTCTCACTCGCAGCACCGCCTTCGGCTCCCCTCCCTTTCAGGTTTGTAGCTCAATCAGGTAACATGAGCTTTCAGTTACATTATTATTTTATCAATGGTTCATAAACAAATGGTTAATATTTATTTTGAATATAGTTGATTTGAAAAATGTAAATGTAATAAGTATTGTGTAAATGTTGGTTATACAGATATTATTATGGATAAGAGTTGGATTGATCTTCCAAATCGAACGTCTAGAGAATATTTCAATGGCATTATGCAGTTTATTGACTTCACGAGAGGATTTGAAAGTGACTATATTAGTTGTCCATGTAGAAAATTTGCTAACAGATATCAATTCACACGAGATACTGTGAGGGAGCACCTTTTCTTTAATGGATTTCTGAAAAATTATAAGAGTTGGACTCATCATGGAGAAGAATATGTTCGTTGTCAAAATACAGATGTAGCTCAGATGGATGTTGATGCAAGGATGACTGATCCAATGCATGAAATGCTTACTGAAATGGTACGTGGGTTTGATCCTGAAGGCATTGACATCCAGAATCTTGAGACTGGTGAGATAAATCATCGCTCTGGTGCAGATCGTGATTCGAGGAGGTTTTATGAAGTACTTGATGATGCTAAAACAGAATTATATCCTAGATGTACTTCTTACAATAAACTGTCGTTTATCATGGAGTTGTTGCATTTGAAGACTTTGAATAATTGGTCAAACACATCATTCGACATGCTTTTGGTTTTATTGAAAAAAGTTCTTCTTGTCGACGCTAAGATTTCTGAGTCGTATTGCTATGCTCGTAAGTTGACAGAGAACTTAGGTTTTACATATGAGACTATAGATGCATGTGCAAACAACTGTATGTTTTTTAGAAATGAAACTGCTCATTTGGATATTTGTACGGTTTTTGGCGCTTCCATGTGGAAAGAGAACAGGGGAAATAAGACTCATCAAAGTTAGATTGCGATATAGGGGAAACCGATTGCCGTAAAGCAAATGCGTTACTTTCCCCTTAAACTGAGGTTGAAAAGATTTTTTATGTCATCTAAAGTTTCTAATTTAATGATATGGCATGCAGAAAGAGTTCATGAAAGTGATATGTTAACCCACCCGGAAGACTCTCATGCATGGAAGGATATTGATAAGAGACATCCCGACTTTTCTAAAGATGTTCGTAATGTCCGATTGGGATTGGCAGCAGATGGTTTCAATCCATTCAAGTCTATGGTTGGTGCAACTCATATCACATGGCCCGTGGTGTTGGTTCCATATAATCTTCCTCCATGGCTTTGTATGAAGCAACAATTTATACTACTTTCCACTCTTATTGATGGACCTAAAAGTCCGGGGGATAAGATTGATGTTTACCTTCAGCCATTGATTGATGAGTTGAATGAATTTTGGGGCGATGGTGTGATGACTTATGACTGCGAAACGAATAAAATGTTCAAATTGCATGCTGCTTTATTGTGGACAATCAATGACTTCCCAGCTTATGCAAATTTATCAGGATGGAGTACGAAAGGGGAATTTGCTTGCCCTTGTTGCAATAAAAGTAAAAAATCTGTATGGCTTAAACATTCCAAAAAATGGGCATACATGGGTCACATGCGTTTTCTCCCTCCTCAGCACAGGTTCAGAAAGGACAGAGTGGAATTTGATGGTTCTAGAGAGTTCAGCCCAGCACCAATGATCATGACAGGAGTCGAAATGTTATCGCAGATTGAGGAAGAAAACATCCGCACGGTATATGAAATTCAGGATTTGGTGGCTCCTCCAGTACGTAAAATTCGTGCTGTGGGTAGGCATCGCAGTCACAATTGGAAAAAGAAAAGTATTTTTATAGTCTTCCATATTGGAAAACTAACATGTTGAGGAATAATTTGGATGTCATGCACATTGAAAAAAATGTTTGTGATAACATATTGTGGACCATTTTAGGTGTCAGTGGAAAGTCAAAGGACCATGTTAATGCACGCCGTGATTTGGAAGAAATGGGTTTAAGGAAACAGTTTCATTTACAGTTAGCTGAGGGAAACAAGGCATATATGCCTGCTGCACAGTATTCGATGACTACAGAGGAGAAAGAGACATTTCTTTCCATTTTGAAGATAGTCAAGGTGCCTGATGGTTACTCTTCTAATATTTCAATGTGTGTGAATCTGACGAGCAAGACATTGCAAGGGTTGAAAAGTCATGACAATCACATATTACTTCAGCAGTTGATTCCAATCGCAATTTGTGATTGTTTATCCCCCAATGTTGTTCAGCCCTTGATTGAGATGAGTAATTTTTAGACAGCTTTGTTTAATAAATCAACGAATGAGTGATTTAAAAAGTTTGCAGGACCGAATTGTACTTACACTTTTTCACTTTGAGAAACATTCCCCCCTTCATTTTTCGATGTTATGGTCCACTTGACAGTGCACCTAACTGATGAAGTAATGGCTGCTGGTCCAGTGCAATTCAAGTGGATGTATCCTATTGAACGGTATTTGAGTACATTGAAAAGATTTGTACGCAACAGAGCTCGTCCAGAGGCATCAATAGCCAATGGTTATTTGATGGATGAGTGTACTACCTTTTGTGCAGAATATCTTACGGATGTTGAAACAAAATTAGATAAGCCATCTCGGATTCATGATGGTCCAGTTGGAGAAGGAACCACATTTGATATGGACAACATCGAGTGGATACAATCACATCGATATATCTTGTTCAATACTCCATCAGTTGCACCATTAATGCAGTAAGTATCTTATCAATGTGCTTGTATAACTTTTACATGTTTTGTTTGCATAAGTTGATCTTTTAAACATCGCGTAATCATTTGCAGGAAACACATTAATGAGATAAAAGAAGAGATGCATCGTGCGACTGAGTTGCAAATTCAACAATCTCATTATGCGGCATTTCATGATTGGTTCAAGGATTATGTATGTATAAATTGATTTTCATTATGAGTGAAGTATTAAACTAATTCTTTCTGCATATCTCAGTATTGATTTTTATAAATTATGTAGGTTCGTAAGATGAGGGAGTTAGGGGACCCCACGCTACCTGAAGTGTTTATCCAACTGGATGAGGGTCCATCTATAACGTCTCGTCGTTATAAAGCTATTGATGCTAATGGTTTTCGATTTCGCATTAAAGATGTTGACGACAAACGAGCAACACAAAACAGTGGCATCGGTTGTCCCTTTGTCGATTCTGGTTATTACTATGGTCAATTGATAGACATCATTGAAGTTGTATACACACACGGTTTGAAGTACATATTGTTAAAGTGTAATTGGGTTGATCCAGTGCGTGGATGTAAAGTCGATCAATATCAGTTTTCATTGGTGAATTTTAACTATATGTTATACAGAAATAATGAACGAGTTTAGAATGGACCTTTCATTTTGACATCACAAGCGGAACAAGTATTCGTCGTTACTTTGCCTTCGGATCCAAGTTGGCAAGTTGTTGTCAAAATGTCTCGGCGAGGAGTGTTTTTATTTGAAGAAGATGAACCCGAGACTGTTCCGTTTGTTTACCAACAACTTGATCAACATATCGTAGTTCAACGTGAAGAAGATATTTATTGGGTCAGAGCGGCTATTGAAGGAGAAACGGTCAATTTGCATGCTTAATGAAAGGTATAATTGTTTTACCGCTATTCAGTATAATGTCCTAGGATATCACAAATTATCTAATCATTTTATAAATCCTTATAAGTTTTAATCCTCACTTTTGTAAGTTAATTCAGTCATAAATATTTAGGTTGATTAACTTTCTGATTTTTTAAAATTCATTCACAACTAATTATTCAATCCATTTTTTGATTGATTAACAGTTGTACAAGTTTGATTTATTAAGAACAATCCAATTTATCTTTTAAACACTTTGGACTCATTACTGATATTTTCTATGACTGCAGACATGTCAGGGAAAGAGGCAGAAGATCCACATCATCCATCTGAGGCATCTACGTCTCCGGGTCGAGGTATGTTTGAATGTCATTGTCTATATTTTTTATGTAATTGACATATATATATATATATAACATTTGTCAATTTATATATAAAATTGTTTTCAACAGGATCAGACTCGGCTGCTTCTTCCTCTCGCAGGAGAGGCCCTGGTCGTGGCATATTATCATGGAATTCTGACACGACGATAGATGTTTCATTTGATGAGGTATTTCATCCCATGGGACCGAATGCCCCAGAATTTATTCGTCAGCTGGGTCATATCATATGTGACCCACATTGATTTCCATTGACCACGCGTGATTGGGCTTCTATCCCTCAGGACACATTAGATCGTCTATGGAGGGAGGTTCAGGTAAGAAAATAATTTTACATTAATTTCTATTTATAAAGAATACTAATATGTTTGATTATTTTCTTTATAGCAAAATTTGAAAGTATGCCCTGAAGAGTTTCGGCCCGTGTGTATGAGCAAATGCCGTAAGATGTGGAAAGATTATAAAGGCAAAGTGAAGAGGGACCACTGGGTACCAAATGTGGGTGCCCTTGACATTTTGGAAAAAGTCCCGAGAGGTGTCCTCCCGGCCCAGTGGCGTGACTTGGTTGCATATTGTTCTACTGAGGGTGTTGCGGTTTGTATATTAATTATTTTTCTGTATATATATTTTCAAGAATATGTGATTTGTTTGAAATTTGAATGAATTGAATGTAGGAGGTGTCAACACGCCATTCAGAGAATCGAGCGTTGCAGGGACCAGCTCACAGGCTCGGGACTCATCACGTGTCTCAGATCCGACATGAGGTATATATTATTCATTTTTTAATTTATTAATTAATATGGTTTTGTGTTTATATTCTTTTAATATACAGTTGCGAGGGAAAGGTGCAGCAACTGATAAAATGTCGGTGTGGATAAGGACTCGTGATCGCAATGATCCAGAGGTTGCAGCATTTATAGTAAGTGTCTGTACTTACCAATAATTACATAAATATATATATTAACATATATATATTTATATATATTTAAATATTTCACAGGCTCAATTTGAAGCTGAGTTAGAACATCTGCCAGAGGACCAGCGACAACTTCCCATGCGACGGGATGAGATCTTTCATCGCATTATTGGTCGGGACGGGCATGGCTATAGTTTGACCTATGGAGCAGGGATTCCTCGTTCTGTAGTGTCACGCGTTGCGGTTGTCGGTCCTGCTATTGCTCATATGACACAGCAGATGTCAGATTTTGAGGCACGGCTGCGTGCTTCCGAGGAGTCAAATGCGCAATTGACAGCTGAGGTTAGAGCACTGCGGGAATATGTGCGTCGAGCTGATGGTACAAGGGATCATACGACGCAGGTATATACTGTATTTATTTATTTAATTTAAATTATTTTTGTTATTAAAATATTTATAATGTTTATTTGTTGTAGGCACCTGGCCCACCAGAAGGAGGTAGCAGTGATGAAAACGCGTGACGCACCATATATTCACGAGATATGTTTTTGGTTTTTACTGGTAGGGTTGACATTGATGTAATGTATTTATTCATTTAAGTAATGCATTATTACCATCCATGGTGGTCTTTTAAATATTTTATACACATATTGAGTTTTTGATCAGATAATCTTGAATAACTCTACATTTGAAAAAGTCGAACTAATTCCAACAGATCAATAAATCTGATATTATAGATTATGTATTATCCAATATATTTTTTATAAATTTCTGTATGGTATCGATAAAAGAAATATGTATTAATTAGATGTTATCACTTTTATTTTTCACTTTTGTAATCAATGGGATGGCCTTTGCACCCCCGGAGAGCACCCCGCAGCCCCGTACAGCCCCCCCGCACCCCCGTACAGCCCCCCCCCCCCCCCCCGCACCCCCGTACAGCCCCCCGCACCCCCATACAGCCCCCCCCCCCCCCCGCACCCTCGTACAGCCCCCCCGCACCCCCATACAGCCCCCCCTCACCCCAGTACAACCCCCCGCACCCCCGTACTGCCCCCCCGCACCCCCGTACAGCCCCCACCCCCGCACCCCCGTACAACCCCCCGCACCCCCGTCCAGCCCCCCGCACCCCCGTCCAGCCCCCCCGCACCCCCGTACAGCCCCCCCGCACCCCCGCACCCCCGTACCACCCCCCGCACCCCCGTACTGCCCCCCACACCCCCGTACTGCCCCCCGCCACCCCCGTACAGCCCCCGCACCCCCGTACACCCCCCGTGCAGGAGGAGGCAGCACGTCCAGCGGAGGTGCGGTGCGCGCGGCACGTCCGATTGTGTCCTTTTCAGCAGCGCGGCGCGCGCTGAAATGGCGCATTGGGGGTCAAAACCACCCGAACGACCTCCGAATGCCACGAAACCGTACAACAATATCTGGGGCGTGAATTTTGAAATGGTCGGCCAGACGGCACCTCATTCGGAGGTGCCGTGTGGCCGCGGCGGCCGGAAACGCGTTTCCGGTGCCATAAAACACCAAAACGGCGTGCAGCGGTCCAATTCGGAGCAAACGTGCTCCGAACGACCTGAAACCGCACGGGAACGATAGAAACATTATTCCTGAGATGAAGGAGGAGGCCGCATGTCCAGCGGACGTGCGGTGCGCGCGACACGTCCGATTGTGTCCTTTTCAGCAGCGCGACGCGCGCTGAAATGACGCGTTGGGGGGTCAAAACCACACGAACGACCTCCGAATGCCACGAAACCGTACGAAAACATCCGGGGCGTGAATTGTGAAATGGTCGGCTAGACGACACCTCATTCGGAGGTGCCGTGTGACCGCGGCGGCCGGAAACGCGTTTCGGGCGCCATTAAACACCAAAACGGCGTGCGGCGGTCCCATTTGGAGCAAACGTGCTCCGAAAGACCTAAAACCGCACGGGAACGATAGAAATATTATTCCTGAGATGCAGGAGGAGGCAGCACGTCCAGCGGACGTGCAGTGCGCGCGGCACGTCCGATTGTGTCCTTTTCAGCAGCGCGGCGCGCGCTGAAATGGCGCGTTGGGGGGGTCAAAACCACCCGAACAACCTCCGAATGCCACAAAACCGTACGATAATATCCGGGGCGTGAATTGTGAAATGTTCGGCCAGACGGCACCTCATTCGGAGGTTCTGTTTGACCGCGGCGGCCGGAAACGCGTTTCCGGCGCCATAAAACACCAAAACAGCGTGTGGCGGTCCCATTCGGAGAAAACATGCTCCGAAAGACCTGAAACCGCACGAGAACGATAGAAATATTATTCCTGAGATGCATGAGGAGGCAGCACGTCCAGCGGATGTGCGGTGCGCGGGGCACGTTTGATTGTGTCCTTTTCAGCAGCGCGACGCGTGCTGAAATGGTGCGTTGGGGGGTCAAAACCACATGAACGACCTCCGAATGCCACGAAACCGTACGACAACATCCGGGGCGTTAATTGTGAAATGGTCGGCCAGAAGGCACCTCATTCGGAGGTGCCGTGTGACCGCAGCGGCTGGAAACGCGTTTCCGGCGCCATAAAACACCAAAACGGCGTGCGGCGGTCCTATTCGGAGCAAACGTGCTCCGAACGACCTGAAACCACACGGGAATGATAGAAATATTATTCCTGAGATGCAGGAGGAGGCCGCACATCCATCGGACGTGCGGTGCGCACGACACGTCCGATTGTGTCCTTTTCAGCAGCATGGTGTGCGCTGAAATGGCGCGTTGGGGGGTCAAACCACCCGAACGACCTCCGAATGCCACGAAACCGTACGACAATATCCGGGGCGTGAATTGTGAAATGGTCGGTCAGACGGCACCTCATTCGGAGGTTCTGTTTGATCGCGGCGGCCGGAAACGCGTTTCCGGCGCCATAAAACACCAAAACGGCGTGTGGCTGTTCCATTCGGAGAAAACGTGCTCCGAAAGACCTGAAACCGCACAGGAATGATAGAAATATTATTCCTGAGATGCAGGAGGAGGCAGCACGTCCATCGGACGTGCGGTGCGCGTGGCACGTCCGATTGTGTCCTTTTCAGCAGCGCGGCGTGCGCTTAAATGACGCGTTGGGGGGTCAAAACCACCCGAACGACCACCGAATGCCACGAAACCATACGACAACATCCGGGACGTGAATTGTGAAATGGTCGGTCAGACGACACCTCATTCGGAGGTGCCGTTTGACCGCGGCTGCCGGAAACGTGTTTCCGGCGCCATAAAACACCAAAACGGCGTGCGGCGGTCCCATTCGGAGCAAACGTGCTCCGAAAGACCTGAAACCGCACAGGAACGATAGAATATTATTCCTGAGATGCAGGAAGAGGCAGCACGTCCGATTGTGTCCTTTTCAGCAGCGCGACGCGTGCTGAAATGACACGTTGGGGGGTTAAAACCACCCGAATAACCTCTGAATGCCACGAAACTGTACGAAAATATCCGGGGCGTGAATCGTGAAATGGTTGGCAAGACGGCACCTCATCCAGAGGTGCCGTGTGACCGCGGCGGCCGGAGATGCATTTCCAGCGCCATAAAACACCAAAACGGCGTGCGGCGGTCCAATTCGGAGCGAACGTGCTCCGAATAACCAGAAACCGCACAGAAACGATAGAAATATTATTCCTAAGATGCAGGTGGAGGCCGCACGTCCATCGGACGTGCGGTGCGCGCGGCACGTCCGATTGTGTCCTTTTCAGCAGTGCGGCGCGCTCTAAAATGGCGCTTTGGGCGGTGAAAACCACCCGAACGACCTCCGAATGCCACGAAACCGTACGACAACATCCGGGGCGTGAATTTTGAAATGGTCGGCCAGACGGCACCTCATTCGGAGGTGCCGTGTGACCGCGGCAGCCGGAAACGCGTTTCGGGCGCCATTAAACACCAAAACGGCGTGCAGCGGTCCCATTCGGAGCAAACGTGCTCCGAAAGACCTGAAACTGCACGGGAACGATAGAAATATTATTCCTGAGATGCAGGAGGAGACAACACGTCCAGCGGACGTGCGGTGCGCGCGGCACGTCCGATTGTGTCCTTTTCAGCAGCGCGGCGCGCGCTGAAATTGCGCGTTGGGGGGTCAAAACCACCCGAACGACCTCAGAATGCCACGAAACCGTACTAAAACATCCGGGGTGTGAATTGTAAAATGGTCGGCCAGACGGAACCTCATTCGGAGGTGCCGTTTGACCACGGCGGCCGGAAACGCGTTTTCGGCGCCCTAAAACACCAAAACGGCATGCGGCGGTTCTATTCGGAGAAAACGTGCTCCGAACGACCTGAAACCGCATGGGAACAATATAAATATTATTCCTGAGATGCAGGAGGAGGCCACACGTCCATCGGACATGCGGTGCGCGTGGCACGTCCGATTGTGTCCTTTTCAGCAGCGCGACGCGCGCTGAAATGGCGCGTTGGGGGGTCAAAACCACCCGAACGACCTCCGAATTCCACGAAACCGTACGACAATATCCGGGGCGTGAATTGTGAAATGGTCGGCTAGACGGCACCTCATTCGGAGGTGCCGTTTGACCGCAGCAGCCGGAAACGCGTTTCCGGCGCCATAAAACACCAAAACGGCGTGCGGCGGTCCCATTCGGAGCAAACGTGCTCTGAAAGACCTGAAACCACACGAGAAAGATAGAAATATTATTCCTGATATGCAGGAGGAGGCAGCACATCCAGCGGACGTGCGGTGCGCGGGGCACGTCCGATTGTGTCCTTTTCAGCAGCGCGGCGCGCGCTGAAATGGCGCGTTGGGGGGTCAAAACCACCCGAACGACCTCCGAATTCCACGAAACCGTACGACAACATCCGGGGCGTGAATTGTGAAATGGTTGGCTAGACGGCACCTCATTCGGAGGTTCCGTTTGACCGCGGCGGCCGGAAACGCGTTTCCGGCGCCCTAAAACACCAAAACGGTGTGCGGCAGTCCAATTCGGAGCAAACGTGCTCCGAATGACCTGAAACCGCACGAGAACGATAGAAATATTATTCCTGAGATGCAGGAGGAGGCCGCACATCCATCGGACGTGCGGTGCGTGCGGAACTTCCGATTGTGTCCTTTTCAGCAGCGCGGCGCGCGCTGAAATGGCGCGTTGGGGGGTCAAAACCACCCGAACGACCTCCTAATGCCACGAAACCGTATGACAACATCCGGGGCGTGAATTGTGAAATGGTCGGCCAGACGGAACCTCATTCGGAGGTTCCGTGTGACCGCAGCGGCCGGAAACGCGTTTCGGGCGCCATTAAACACCAAAACGGCGTGCGGCGGTCCCATTCGGAGCAAATGTGCTCCGAAAGACCTGAAATGAGATTATTTCTTGAATCTAAGTTTTTAAATTATTATAGCACAATGAATTGATATTATATATATATTATATATATATTAAAACATTTAAAATATATTATATATATATATATATATTTAAAATATTGTATATAATAGTATATATATGAATATTATATATATATATATATATATATATTTATATATTCAATTCAATAAAAAAAACTTAAATTTTTTTTTAGACTAGTGACCACCATAGGCGGTCGTTATAGGCTGCCCGGCAGAGGGGCTTCAGCGACCGCCAAGCGGTCCCTGCAGGCCGATCTGCCGGCCTTCTATAGAGAACGCCAATGGCGGTTGCTAAAGGCCAGATTTTCAGTAGTGTACAACCTCTCTTTGGCTAGCTCCAGCAGGTGCCATGTTAGCATGGGGGTCCGTGATCTATCCTCCCAGGTGTTCATTGGGGGAAGGAACTCATCATATTGATATCCCTCCAGTGGGATACCTCCGATGCAGTGGACTTTCCAGAGGCTAATTCCAACTTCCCCATGGTGAAGATGGAATGTGTTGGTGTCAGCGGACCACCGGGTGAACAACTCCGGACCGAGCCCAGGTTGGCGGTGGAAGTGGAACTGCGACGTCCACACCGCCTCGAACAGACCAATGTGCCGCAGATCCTCCCCAAATTGGTCACACGTATGGAGAACCCAGTACGCCCAGGCCCACTCATTGGTAAGGTTGCCTCCGGACCGCAAATCCCAATCTTGCAGCCAGCCCTTAGTATCGTCCGTGAAGCTCTGACAGAACGTTCTTGCGTAGAGGGTTGGGGAACTCTCCGCAACAGGATCACCCCCCAGCGATGGTCCTAGTCCTCTGGTTCAGGACATATACATCCATGTGCCTAGTCTCTCTGGCAGGACGACCATTGTTGGTGATATTGTATCGTGGAAGGTCATCCTCCTGGGACACCCATGACCGCGATGTATCAACCTTGAAGCCTAATAGCATAACCTCCTCCAAAATGCAAAAGGTCCATAGCGGAAGGTTGTTGGACAAATGGTACTCCTTCTGGGTGGGGGTTAGAAGATTGAACATAGTATTGTTGTTGGAGACAACCACCATGGGACGGTAAACCTCCTCATTCACCATCATTTCAGATCTGCGATCAGCGGATTCCCCCTCGTCTACTTGGTTTGCGGCCATTTTCTTCCAGCCAAGTGCTTCAAGAGTGTTGAGTGGAATCAGGATGTGTTGCACGAAATTTGGACGATGGGCACGAAATCGAAGAATTCGATGTGAAAAATCCCAAGTTTCGCGTAAATACCGCCAAAACTCAGAGCAATTACGTGCTGCCAAAGCGGGTTTTACTTGCAGGCACAGAGGCAATTTCGCGCACAAGGTCTCTGAGCCTATCACACGAGAAATTTGTGTACAGAGCGTGGGACCCACGAACCCTTTTATAGGAATGTCCAGGGTTCCACACCGCACGGAAAGCTGATTCTGTGCCAGCTGAAATTTTACACGCCACACCATTCCTTGCACGCAAGGCGCCCATGAAGCCCAATACTTCAGCGTTTCGGCGTTTCCCTTGGAATCTGATCGTTGCAACCCCTCGCTGATCCAATTCTAAGGGAGGGGCATTTGTAGACGCCGAAAAGTCCGTATGTAATGAAGGAAGTTTCGAAGTGAAAAAGCAAAGTCATATTCGGACCCGAAGGCTCGGTCCGGAGGGCCCAAAATTGATGCATGGAAAAAAGGGATCTGCACGCGAAAAAATAGGGCCGCACGGAAAGGGTCCGGGGTTCACGAATGGTCCCTGGTGCAGGCGCGAAATATTTTCTCTCCCTCACCCCATGTGGTTAAAATTCCACGCCGTCATCTCTTGCATGCAAGTTTTTCATGACACCCTGAATTCCGTGTCATTGGATTCCTATAAATAAAAGGAGATCCCTTCCGTTTCGGGGTTGAGGAATTCGAACCATCTCTCATGCGGGAAATCGGACTTCTGCGCGTACAAGATGGCCTTCAGGTATTGATCCTTTTCGTGCCACCTCGCCCCGGGATCCGCCTCTGCGCGGAATCCCACTGGCTTAAATAGAATTCCAAACCCTTCAGGGTTCTTCCCTTTAGCGAAATTCCTCCCATTGCGTGAAAAATGGTCCAATTGTGCGCAATCCCTTTCGCTGGGTGCAACCTTACCATTGGGTGCGGCCTTCGCCACTCACGCGCAATTCATATCCCTTGTGCGCGATCCTACTAGTTGCACGCAAGCCCTCTGCCCCGATTACGTGCAATCATGGTGCATTGCACACCAACCATTTCCTTGCGCACAACTCTCGGGACCCCTCACCTTGGTTCTCCCTGGGTGCCTCCCTGCGTAGGTTCCCCGTGTCCTCCTTCTGGATGCCCCGGGCACAAACACCGGGCATACACACCATGCGTTGTTTTCCTGTATGATCTTCCAGGGTCGTATGATGTAACCTCAAGGTCCCTTGGGTGGTTATTTCTTGTTGAATTTCTTTGCATCATGCTTCTTCACATAGGAACACTAACGACTATTGCTTCTTCGCATAGCCACACTAATGTGGACCCCTCGATGGTTCGGTCTGAGACCCCCCTTCAGAACGGCATTGCCGGTACCTTCCCTCCCACAAGGAGCAGTGGGTACCGGCCATGTACGTCCTAGGGGTGCAGAGTATACCCACCTCATCAGAGCTGCATGACGTTGAACTGTCAAGCACCTCGTCCTCAACACATGACGTTAAAATGTGATCTGGTCCCGTGGCTCGCACGTAGGGCCCCCCCGGCACAAACATTCTTTACGCCGCTCGTCTCTACAGGGATGGGATCACCTCCCACATGGGATGGTATCCTCCCTCTCGGTGTGGCGTTTGTCTGCGAGGAAGGGAAACCTCATTGCTGTAAGCCCCTATCCCCTCTTGCAGAAGGTAGCACCCATGCACCTCCGTACTTCCCCACCACCAGGGAAAGCGGGGAGAATGATGGGAAGTGGGACTCCTCCTTGATTCGGTCCCAAATACCTCTCCCTCTGTGCTTTATCACCACCGAGCCTCCATCCCAAAGTAAGTCCCGACACCATGGGATGCCCAATGCGTAAGCCCCTCTTCGCTTCCCACGGATGCACCATTTGCGACGTGACCATCAGGTCTCTGCCACCTATTGTTTCTCACACCGAGCATGACTCACATGGGCTTAGAGTAAGCATTGACTATGAAACCAAACCCCATCCAACATGAAGTTAAACTGTATGCCCCCCATCTCGCATGACGTTAAATTGTACACCCGAAGTACGTCGACTTTGATTCCCTGCCACAATGATATGTAGGAAGCCTCCACGAGGTTCAAGCCCACCACCCAGTCATTCCGACCTCTTCACGTCGGCTCACCAACCATTGTGGGCTGCCTTAGAGCATAAGCCCAATCTATCCTCCATTGTGGGCCACATCAGAGTGTAAGCCCCATCTATCCACCATGGTGGGCCGCCTCAGAGTGTAAGCCCCATCCAGCCACAATTGTGGGCCGCCTCAGATCGTAAGCCCCACCCATCCACCATTATGGGCTGCCTGAGAGTGTAAGCCCCATTCATCCACCATTGTGGGCCACCTCAGAGCGTAAGCCCCATCTATCCACCATTTTTGGCTGCCTCAGAGCGTAATTCCCATCTATCCACCATTGTGGGCTGCCTAAGAGCATAAGCCCCATCTATCCACCTTTGTGGGCCGCCTCAGAGCGTAAGCCCCATCTATCTACCATTGTTGGCCACCTAAGAGGATAAGCCCCATCTATCCACCATTGTGGGCCACCTCAGAGTGTAATACCCATCTATCCACCATTGTGGGCCACCTTAGAGTGTAATCCCCATCCATCCACCACCATGGGCCGTCTTAGAGTGTAAGCCCCATCTATATGAACACTAGGTCCCTCTTCGCGTCGGTTCGCCAACCCAATATCCTTGGGCCATCTCAGAACGTAATCCCCAAATGCCCCGTCCCGCATGACATTAAAAAATATTTCATTAAAATATGTATACATGGATTCCACGCCATAGGGATACGTAGGAATCCTCCACGAGGTTCAATCCCAACACCCATGTCTCATCTTGACCTCTCCCTCCAGCCCACTCACATCAGGAAGATCATTCTCTAACCTAGAGGTTTTACTCCCTCTGGGTCCCATCCATGCATTTATTTTCACGGGTCACCCTTTCTGGTGTCCCATCATATCATACTGAACTACAAGGACTATGATCAACGTAAGGCATGGTATGTAGGAATCCTCCACGAGGTTCAAGCCCCCCTTCACTTCATCACCCATCCTGTCTCTTACCCCGGCCGCCACATCCCGGTGGGATCATGCCACCTTATTCTACTCCACAACATTCGGGAAGCCACCCACGTGTCATCCCCAATATCGGCATCCCCTCCCGGGGGTACTTTTATCTGATCCACTCTCAGTGTTCCGATCAGTCCGATCCGTCTTCGCTGGACATTAAACCCGCGGCACACCCTGTGTTAAACATGAGAAGCTTAAGAAATCCGCAGGTACATGCCTATGGAATACAATTCCCCACGTTCAATGTGGGATGCCTCGGGCTTCTGCGCCCTCGAGAAGCCCTATAATAAGGGACTAAAGACAGAAATGCCAATTAACCAGTGTCAAGACATGCCAATGATGCCTCAGCGTGACCACTCCCATAACCGAAGGTTGCTTCCCCGACCAAACCCCTTGGAGAGTCTCGACAGAAGTAGTTTAATTAACTTGTTTTCATGGAGATATGGCACTGGGGAGAGTTTCACGACCACGTAATAAATCTATGAGGGAGACACGGACTAGGTGATAAGATTTGAGGAGGACTCTATGGAAGGAGGAACTGACATCCCATCATCCCTGTTTCGATAAAGGAGAAAACGTCCCTGAATAAGGAGGAAATGAAGCCCGCCATTGGAAAGAGGGAATGCGGGGAAACAAACCGCACATCCTCTGCGTGACGGACCCGCATGCGTGGGACCCGAAAGAAAGAGTCGGAAACAGTGGGGATACTATAAAACCAAACCAAATTATTCCAAATATCATGTTTCCCTGAGAAATATAAATTTTTCCAAACTATTTATTAGAAAACATACCGGAATTTGATGAGGTCAACACACACATGTTGAGATCCAAATTCAAAATAATACAATCAAAATTCGTTATTTTATCCTCATCTCGAACGACACTGATAAAATCAAGAAATATAATATCCTCCAAAAAATAAATCCTGGGAATTGGACAAAATAGAAAAATAATAACTGACCCTTCCGAATTATGGTTTCAAAAAGAAATATTTTCCCTCCCTATAATCGATTGTTAATATTGATGGATGAAAGGTATAATACTCCAGATTAAACACTATAAAGGCAAGAACAGTTTACTGTCTTCCACAGTGTCTTCTCCTTATAAGGAAATAAATTTACCCCAAAGAGTTCATCCCTCCACATCCTCCCATTAATTTTTAACATGCATGTAGTGCACCGTATCCCCTAGACATCTAAAATTAATTCCACCATCATGAACCAATCTAGCCAATATATCCCAAGAAGTCCAATGAAATTTCCCCTCAAGACGAGGATCCCAAATAATTTCATCCATGATTTTTTCAATATAAGTAAAAACCCCCTTTGGCACATTGGTATTTGAGATCACATGTGTCAGAATAGCCAAAAAAACACAATTGATTAATGTAATCCTATAACCTAATGATAGTAAATGGGTTTTCTAGTCAAACACACGGCTCATGATTCTGTTTGTGATGCCATCAAAATCATTGATTTGGATGCGTCTAAGGGAGATAGAAAATCAAAGATAGTCCAAGATAAATGATCCTTTCAGTATGTTAAATAATCTGGATATGGATAAGACTTTCTTGTGACAACATTTTTTAAAGATATATATACTAATTTTTTACGTATAGATAATTTTCCCACTCTAGAGGCTGTATTCATCCAAAAAATTAATAATACTACAATCTGATCTAGAACTAATATTGATGAAAATCAGATTATCATCAACAAAGAATAAGTGAAAGTTCAATTTTTGGTTCATTCTCATTCGAGAAGGAAGAAGTTCACCAGGGGATAATTTTTTATTAATAAGAGGGAAAAGAGTATCTTTCATGAGAATATTAAGGTTCAGAGAGATAGGGTCCCCACATCTAAGACCACAAGTTTCCTTGAAAAAACTATGATATTTTTCCATGTATGAAACCATCATCCTGGAGGAGCTAAAACATCTAAATAGAATATCAATATCCCAAGAAGAAAATCATATACCATTAAGAATCATGATGATATACCCCCATTATGTTATATTATAATATTTATTCAAATCAAGCTTCAAATCCATATTTTAACCATGGAATTTGATTTTGATGTCATGAATTATCTCATGATCCAAGGAAACTTCTCCCTAGATAGAAAAACCTCTAAAAAACCATGTTTCTCTAAGGATACCCATCGAGAAATGAAAACTGACAGGAAAAAAGTGATGATACTTGATAAAATTTTGTATGGGAAATTGAACATACTTACCAACCTATAGTCATGCATGTATGATGGATTTTGAACCTTGAGAATAATAACTAGAGTATTAGCACCAGCAACCTTTGGAATAAACCTCCTTGAAATAAATACTTAATGGACAAAATAATCACATCTTTAACCACCTCCCAAGACCCCTATAAAATAAATATGGAAAATGATCAGGACAAAAAGTACATTCCTGGTTATGTTTCAATGTAGAATCATGAATTTCCTTCTCATCAAGAATAGCCTCTAGCATATAATTGTCAATGTTAGATATCATATTTGAAATATCCTCAATAAAATATTAATTCTCACTTAGAAAACCTTTCACCATATTAATAGTTGGATCATCAAGTAAATTTTTAAAGAATAAAAATTCTAAGGACCCTACCACATCCTTATGTCCCAAGAACAAACCATAATTAAGAAGAATATTTGGCATAACCAATAACCTTCATTCATTTTTACATGCATGGAAGTATGTTGAATTTTTATCTCATTCACAAATATATTTTACTCTTTCTATTTTATGGTTAATGTTCTCTTATTTCAGTATAACATCTTCCATATCATTTTTCATAACCTTAAGTTCCTCAAACATCCCATCATCCCAACAATCATAAAGGGTTATTTCAATATTCTCAACCACCTACTTCAGATACTCCAGGTCTTGGTAAATGTGATGAATATTTTCCACCAAAGTGTGAATCATGTGCCTAAGAAATCTCTGTTTATAATGGATAGCTTACTAAGAATAACCTCGAAGAGTTTCCTCCCTGTAGTCTTGAAAAAGCTGTTGATAATAAAGCATCATATTCTAATGTTCATAGAACTGAAAATGATCTCTACATACATATCTGGGATATAAGGATACAAGGAGAGGGGAGTGGTCCCAAATCTCAAGAACAAGATGATCCAATTTCACATTAGATATCCTGGAAACATCATGAAAATCTTCCAAGAACCAATCAAGATGACTCCAACAATGATTACTTCCCTTCCGGTGATTTCACCACATGAGAAAAATCCCTATAGTATCTCATATCAATAAGATATTTTCGTATTATGAAATGAACAAAACTCCTGCTAGGCACACAAGGAAATTAACCTCAAGTATTCTTCTCACCTGGCTCAGAAATAACATCAAATTCTCTTCCAACAATCCAGGGGAGATCCTTTAGATCAAAACTATTCATGCTCTGCCAAAAAATATCCCTCCTTTGAGTGTCACAATATCAAAAAAAATATATAAAAAGGATATCTGAGCCTGTATTTATGTTCACTATAATTTATTGATCACAAGCTTTTACTAAATCCACTAATACATATTTATTCTAGAAAATCCATATATGGGGGTTATCTGGGTGTGTATGCAACCCTGCATGCATTCTTAGATTACAAGAAAAATCGTTGATCCTATTATGGTTCTACTTGTGATATAGAATATCAACAACACACACCTTATTATTATTAATTTAAGTGGCTAAGAAATTGGTCTTCCCTCATGCACTAATTCCACAAGTATTCCATATGATCTTCAGAAACATGGGAACAAGATCGGGCTATCGTTGGCCCCATGCATCTTGTTAGGACTAGAGTATAAGTATAAAAACTACTTAACAATAAACATTTTATCCCTGGTACACACTCTAGTATTTGCGAACAGAGTAAACTTGATAGGAGAATCCAAAATTGAACAACCTTGATCAATATCCCTTCTCTCTTTGTTGAGGGATTTGTCAAGGTCCTTATTCACTAAAACAACTTCTTTGAAGACTCACGAGCTTTCATGGGGGTGAGAAATAGTTAGAATTGATGCCCCAAACCATCACCCTTTAACCATCAAAAAGGGTTATCTAGGAATACCTCTGAATGTACGTAGAGTCTTATTGTCCTTACCCATCTCAACTAGGGTTTAGGTTTCAGAAGGTAAGGGTTTAGAGACCAATCATATATATCTCAAAGGACCAGCTAATGAAAAACACTGTTTGACCGAACCCTCCCAGGACATTCTAAAGATAGGTGGATTCAAAAAACAACAATGAATCATCAGTGAGACATAAAAATCAGGTGCTTCTTCATTAGATAATGAAACAATACTTACTATAGATAATATCTCATATTTGTCAAAATAATTATTAGAGATAGTAATTGATTTCATATCAAGATCACTAGCATTTGAATAAACATTAGAAATGTATACCTATTGAGGATAATTGGTAGTAACATCAAATATAATACCCTTGCTAACCTAATCATTATCCGAAATCTTACCCCTTTTTTCATAGTTCTGGAAATGCATCCCATCGCATTTAGTTTTCTGGAATATCTACATCGAGTGACCTAGTAGTAAACAATGGGAATAATAACTGGGATGTATCGGGTAAATAATGTCTTTATTCCAAGAAAGACACCCCTTTACCTTCAAGGATACCCCTTCTAGAATCTGAAATGAAAAGTCTAATTCAAAAAAGATCCATGCATAAGATACATCTGCAAACCCTTGGAATTTTTTTTCAAACATATAAATCACCCATGATAATCCCCAATAGATTTGAGAAAAGAAATGTTATGTAGGGGTAATGGAAAACCTGGTAGGGAGATCCCCACCATTCCATGATGAATATTCTTCCCCCTATAGACATCGAGAGTCCAACGCGACAGGATGAACCTCTATCATCCCAGGATTTGATAAGAATTTCACCATAGATTTAAGAAGCCCCATTCAGTAAAAAATCATAGATAAAAAGAAGATCTATGTAACGTCGGAACCTATACCTTTGTAGAAGGACACCATGATTCGAATAACATCTTGAATCAAAATTGGTAGATGTGCAGATCCAAACTGATAAAAAAGAGTCCATTTCAGACAACCATATTCATCATCATAATCCCCTGATGAAAACTCCACTAACAAGTCAGAGGTATCTATAAATATTTAATGAAAAAATAGGCTGGATCTCTAGAAAGAAGGACAAACCCAAACCCTGGGATGATCCACAAAGCACATCTCTGAACGATTTGATACCGTCCCTAGACATTAGGCTAGGCCAGGATAACCGTGAGTTACCATGATTAGAAGAAGGATATATTGTAACCCTTGGAGAGAAAGTATTCACATCAGAAGAACATTCAATATTTTCCCTAGGAGATGAATCAAACTTTGAGGGACCAAAATCAGAAGATGAAGGACCAAGATTTGAAGGAGAATGTAGACAAACCCTACCTGAACAAAGAACTATAGGAGCACGAAATGAATGTTGAGCCTTCTATACATATGACTAGTTCTTTTGAGGAATCACAATGATTCCATAACATACATGGGTCCCTCATATCAATAATAATGAATTATTCATACATAATGGTATTTTATGTTTAAATTTTAATTAATTTACTCATTGGGATTAACATGAATGTTTTAAAGTGGTGAAGTGTTTCTTAACTAAATTTTCTTTCATTGTGTTATACAACTTCTTCATTGAATGTGTTATGATATTATTATGTGTAAATTGATATATAAATGGTTTTATTATACATTTAAAATCATTTATTATGTATTTTAATTTTTTACACATAATATCTCCATTTATTAACTCTCAATTTAGTTAAATGATATTTGTAAGGGTTAATTGTACCAAATTCCTTACTTTCGAACATATATTTATGATATGAACCTATTGGCATTATAAGTTGTATAAAATGATATTTTATCATGTTATATAATATATATCATTATGTTCATGATATTTTAGGTTTCATTTGATGTTATTATTTCATGTATCTTATAATTAAAAGTTTCCAAATTTGTAAAGGCTTTATTTTACAACCTCCATTGTTTTGGGATTATTTATGTTAAGGTTTATTTCATAGGAAATAATATGATATTATTTTATTAAACCATAACTATTTTATTATCCTCTAGTTATTATTTTGGTTTACATGTTTAATTTCCATTTCCTTTCTTATTGATATAACAAACATCAAGAATGTCATTTATAAGTGATACTGATATTGTACTTTCTTTTAGTTGGGTATCTCCCTCTTATATATCGATATTTAAAAAAAACTAAAAATATTAATTTCTATAATTAAATTATTTACTAATTTCATTTTAACAAATATTTTACCTTCTTTTAAAATTATTTAAAAGTAAATTTCTTAACATTTTTTCAAATGAGTAACTTTTGACACCCCTTTTCAAAATGTTTTGAAAAATTGTTTATTTTAACACATATAAACTGAACGGATTTTTTCAACTCCATGTATATTATTTGAATTTAAGTTTAAATTTTATATTTCCCTGATTTTTTAAAAATAAAAATATTTCCACAATTTTTTTTAATTGTAAATATTTAAATGTGATTTCAAAAATTAAAAGGTTATGATCCTAAAAATTGTTTGAATGACCTTTTAATGGAATTTACATTAATAAATGTCAAAAATAATTTTAGTTATATAGGATAAATTTGGGATATTTTTTAATGATACAATCCACATTATTTCTCTGAATGGATTATGATTAATTTAAAAGAGATTTTTATGTAAACCTTTTATTTTCCTTTGGATAATTATTTTTTAAATAGATTTTTGTGGAACTTGTTTCTTTTTAATGAGTTAATTATGGCTCAATGAGATTGTTATGGGAACGATTTAATTTACACAATTTAATCATGTTTCGAATATATTGAAATGAAACCAATTTCTTTTATATGGGTTAATCAAGTTGTAAAAATAATAAAAGTTTTTTCAATGAGTTTATAATGACGTGAATTCTATATGCACATTATTTATGTTATGATTCATGGAAATTATGTATAATTATGTCTGGTTATGTTACAAAAAAAATATGGTTGGTTATGTTAAAAAAATGATGGGTGGTTACGTTATTTACCAAGGATATGTGGTTCTACGATAATTCAAGGATGAGTGTTTCTGTTATAGCACTCCAATGCATTATGTAATGATTATGTTCTCTAGATAATTATATTAAAAGTTAGATATATGGTGATTATAATATTAACTATTTAATAAGGGTTTAATTATGATGATGTTTTAAGATACCAATATGTTTTATCAATTCTTACTATAGTTTTATAATTATTACTTTGATTGAGATTGATATCACATAGTTATTGATTATTGAATATTATGACCATTTCATTTTTTAAATAAATATTCCATAATTCCTGATTGACAATTCATGTATTAATGGGAATATTTTATTTTATGATTTTCTCATACACTTTAATTATGTTTTCATACCTATATGAACTTTTTTCTCACTAACAACATTCAATTGTTAATTATTATGTTTAAATTTAATGAGAATTTTTGGTCACCCTTTTTATGTTTCATTTTTCCTAGGTTATCAAGAAATATATTTAATGATTTACTTCTAGAAATGGATTCATTTGGATGATGATGATGACTTAATGTGGAATATTAAAACATTGGTATAATGAGAGATGATTAACATCTTCAGGGTGTAGTTTTTTATAAATCCATGATGTTAAGAGTTTGTCCTAATTCTCTTTGACTCTAATCCTATATGGTCTTTGAGAATATAAATTATAAAACATTTTATTATAATGTTTTATGTTTTGGATGGAAATAATTGGGTCACCATTATTGATATCGAATCCATAAATGTAATTTTTAGGATTTCAACACTAGATATGTGAGTGTTAGTTCAAGGATATTATGTTTGGTATCAAGGGAAATGTTTGGATCTATTTTTAGATTATGATTTTTTCAACGGAGGTTATCTTAATATTTATGGATACCATGTTAGGTCTACAAGATTAAGGATGATCACATATTCAACATCTTATAAACCCCTTTCAGTTTTAATGTGATGAGATAATAAAGTGATTAATAGAATTTTGGGATATGTTTTATTAGTTTAAAGTATATGTAATGATTTGGTTTGAAATTAATTATGAATTTAAATTGTTTGGACATAATTTTTATGGTATATAGAATATTTAGGGTTTATATGATCTTGGACATTAAGGTAATTATGGGAATATATGTTTTAACGTATTGATAAACATGGCATTGAAAATAAATTTGGTGACTATGTGATTAATTTTATTTCAAAAATGGATTTTCATGTTTTTTGTCTTTAAAGATAAAATATTTGAGATAAATTTTGAGGTTAAAACAGTCATTAATATTGAGGTTATTTAGGATTTATTTAGTCTAAACTTTTGGTATTACTGTAGAACATTGGATATTAATGTATTATTTCATCATATGAATGTTTATTTGTACCAAGAATTATCTTTTTGTGTGCTAACAATTATGGTATTGGTTAACGTATAAAGACATTTTCAATAGATTTATTATCCATTATTTATTATATGATATTTAAAATATTATTTTTGGGCTTCATAAATGAGAAATTAATATTTAATACTCATCATTTTGAGAAAAATATGAAATTGTTGTGGAAATTGGCTAATGGATGAAATTCTACTTGTTAAGTATGTATATTTCACCATGTTTTTAGTATAGAAAGTGAATGAATTCCTCAAATACAGGAAAATGATTTTGAAATAATTTTTTAACTATTATCATAATATCCGATGATACCAATGAAAACTATCACACCACTTTGGTTTATGTTTATGTGGCTGTTAACTTTCTCTTAAACTGTCACTTTATTTTAGTCGATGATCTCTATCACTCTATATCATTTTTTTGGATTTACTCTTTTATTTCATGACCATATCTTCAATTCCCACACATTTTCTCAAATTTGGTAACCTAGTATGTGTTATTATAAATTACTTTCATATTTTCTTTTCTTCATTATCAAGAGGATGATTTATTAACCCTTTTTCCGATGTGGGGTTCCAAAAAATGTATTTCCAAATATCCAACCTTTTATATTTGAGAGAGTGTTCATATTGGAAGAAAAAATTATTATTTTTGGCGGCAGGGGGAGGGGGGGTAGATATTACACCCTGAGATTTTAGAATAGAAAACTATGCTTTATAGCATATTTAACATGCAACACCGAGCTTAAACGACCCATGAAATATATAGTAATTATAATATAACTGGTAATTTGTAAGATATGAATAGTTTCAGATAAATTATTAAATAAATATATATAAATATATGTATATGTATCCTACTAAATATTAATATTCACAAATTTCTAGTAATTTATCAGTCAATTTTGAGTAAATTAATTTAATTCTTCAAAAATATGTTTTCTTCAAAAATGGGTTTTATTGCTTTTAATGAAAAATATTGTAATTATTTTTTAGAATATTTAGATAATTAATTTTTTAAATTTATCTTAATTAATTAAATTCATATACCAAAATTTATACTGGGTGAAATTTTTGAATTTTACAAAAAATATATATTTTTCAGTGAATGTTGAAAAAAATTAATTTTAAAAAAAAATTAATTTTTTTAAAAAAATTTATGAAGTTAATAATGTAACATTATATTTTTAATATTATTATAATTAATTTAATAATTATTTAGTTATATTTAATCCAATTAATTTATTTTTAATCCAATTCATCTTGTATTTTAGTATATGTTTTTTTTAATTTTTGAAAAATGGGTTTTTCTAAAACAATATTAAAACAAATAATGTTTCTAAATTAATTAATTAATATAACCAATAATGAGGATTTTCATTATGAAACTAATATATTATAAAAAATAATAAATTAATTTAAATTTATACAATAATTATTATTAGTCACTAAGTAAGTATAAAATCATTGTTCCTTGAAAAATACACTTCTTGAAAACCCGCTTCTTTGTCTCATTTTCATGTTTAATTTTCATTTTAATTTTACCACTTATATGAATTTATTTTGGTAAAATGGATTAAATATATTTAATAATAATATAAGAAATATTATAAATTAAACTTAATATGTGATCATAATGAATAGAGAGAACATTAAAAATAAATTACCATGTTTAAGGTGAAAACATGTTTACCAACAGATATTCTAAAATGATACGGACTAGAATGACTAGAAAACCAGTCTAAAATACATTTTATGGAAATATTTAGAACTTATAATATCTAATTCTTGATAATAATCTATTTTTTGTGCCTCGTTTCATTTGAAAAATGTAGGTTCACCTCTTTATTTTCAAAAATTAAAAGTGTGCATTTAATTATAAAAGCCAAAACCCTCTCCTGTATTATTAAATCAGTTATAACCTAATTCTTTGACCAAAAACTACACAAATAACTTCCAAACATCTATACCATAATCTTAGAATCATTTTTTGGGTCATAAATCCTCTTTAGTAATACTATAGGTATAATGCTAAAGAGGTTGTCTGTGAAGAGGTAGAATTCCAGACTATGCGTTTTTTTAATTTATTCTTAAACTCATTAAAATATTATTAAAATATGATAATATTTCAAAAAATTATCTGATATATATGTATATATTATAAAATTAATTTAATATCCTAAATCTATTTCCACTTCTATAAAATGAGATACAATATCACCATTGATGTGTACGACAAACTACTGTCTCACGAACCGATGTCATTCTTTTTCTATCATCACCTCGTATGAACATTTTTTAGGATTTACACAACATATTTACATGATATTTATAAAATATTAATACTTATGGATTAATTATATCACATATAACCTTTTTTACTTTCTCTTCCGTGAGGGATATGATAACCTCACTGGTGTGTACAGTGGTCTACCACGACGCGAGGTGATGTGGTTCATTTTTCACTAATTCCTTACATAAAAGCTCATAAATATAATAAATATATGTGATATAAATGAAATAATAATTATATTCATGACATATTTAACATTCTTAAAAGTTAATATATTATTTTATTTCTTTCATTGAAAAATGAAAGCATCGTTCAGGTATGTGTGGACTACCGCTTACAAGAAGTGATGCAATTATTTTCTCATCACGATATCATAATAATGATATATAAAATTTTATTTAAAGAAAAAATATGGTATTTTTGATATTATAATAAATATGGCTGGATATAGTAAAACATAATTTTCTTATGATGATCAATGAAAAATGGAAACGTAACTCATGCGTACATATGACCTACAATCTACATGATCACAACAAAGATTATTTTTCATAACCATTTTTCATGATTGGGTATAAATGTTTAATTGAATAATAAATATAATAATTATTTAATTATTAATAATATTAATATTTTAAAATAATTACCTCTTTTACAACAGTCAACACACTAAATCCATTTTGAAATAATGAACCAAATGTCACCAAGACACCCGTTTTGGACTTAATTGATTAAGTATTAAAATAGGTCATTATAATGAAATAAAATTAATTCATTATAAGGTTGAAAACCTAGATAATTTTATTAATAAATCATCTAATTTAAGTATTTTTATTATACAGGTGTAAAAATATAAATAAGTAATGTTTAGACTCAAGGTAAGTTGTTCTTGCCTCACATTTATTTCTACGATACATATTACATATTCAAAATATGTTTTTAATATATGGGGTATATTATGTCCATTTTAGATATAATATAATGAATACTTCTTTTATATGAGTATTTTATGCTTCAATTTTAATTAATTTATTCAAGGGGATTGGCATGAATGTTACCAAGTGGTAATGAGATTCTTAACTCAATTTCCATTCATGTGTAATAAAAATTATTCATTGACTCCATTATGCTATGATTAAGTTTGAATTGATCTATAATTTTTTTATTCTATATTAACAATTATTTATTGTGGATTTAAATTTGTAACACATTACCTCTCCTTTGATTAAATCTAAATTCAGTGACATTATATTTGTTAGGGTTAATCATTCCAAATACCATTCATTGGGACATATGTTTATTATATGAACCTATCATCATTATGAGGTGTATAAAATTAAAATTCGTTATGTTATATCATTGATATAATTATTTTCATGTAATTTAATGTTCTATTTGATGTTTTCATTTATGGGAATTATAATTATAGTTACCAAAGTGGTAAAGGCTTTATGTTACAATCTCCATTCATTCGGGATTGTTTATGTTCAAGATTATATTATATGAAATTATTTGATATTATTATCTTAAACCAAATATATTTTATTATATTTTCATTATTAATATGGTTCACATGTTTAATTTCCATTTCTTCCATTATTTATATATGAAACATCAGGAAAGTTATTTTTAAGTGATACTAATCTTGTATTTTTATTTAGATCGGCATTCTTCGTATTCCATATCCCTATTTTCGAAAATATTTTAAAAAATATTCATTTATAAAAAAAATTATTTCCTAAATCCATTTTAAATTATATTTTACTTTCTTTTGATATGTTTTATAAGAAAATTTCGTAATGTTTTCCAAATGAATAACTTTTGACACCGTTTTTCAAAATATTGTGAAATGAATGACTATTTTGAAAACTTATTATATGGATGTATTTTAGAGCAATCATTTATTTTATTTACATTGATTTTTCAATTATATGTTTCTAAACAAATTACATGAAATTATGTTTTATAATATTTAGTGAATTTTAAATTTTGAAAAGTGACATCCAAAATGAAATGGTTATTTTCCTTTAAAATTTTTTAATGATCTTTTAATGGTATTTAAAATCATCAATGTCAATGAAATTTGTTAGTAACTTTTTAAAATTGGTGATAATTTTTAATGATACAATTCTCATTATATATCTTGATGGATAATGATTATTTTGATGAGATTATTATAAAACCCGTTTGTTTCCCACTGATTAATCATGTGTCATAGAGATTATTATGGAACCCATTTCTTTTCCAAGGGTTAATCATGATTCCAAGTAATTTTTAAAAAACCCAATTAGTTTACATGGTTTAATCTTGTTTCAAATATACTTACATGAAACACATTTATTTTCGATGGATTAATCATGTTCTAAAATGAATAAAGGTTATTTTAATGAGTTTTCAAATAAATGAATGCTCTATATACATTATTCACAATAGAGTTCTCGGAAATTGTTTATAATGATGGGTGAATCCATTATAAACAAATAAATATTGGTTCCATTATAAACCATGGATAGGTGATTATGTTATTAACTAAGGATGGGTGGTTTCATGACAGATCAAGGGAGGGTGGGACGATTATAGCCCTAAAATGCATTGGGTAATGATTATGTTCTTCGGATAATTATATTGGATGTTGGTTGTATGATTAATCTAATTTCCATGATTCTATAATTTTTCTTTGATGATGATGTTAAAGACAAAAGTATGTTTTATCTAGGATTTATATGGGTTTATAATGTTTCCTCTTATCAATATTGATATCACATGGATCATGATTATTAATTCTTTAGACCATTTCCTTTGTTAAAATCTTATACCATATATCCTGATTGATGATTTATGTATAAATGGGAATGGGTTATTTTACAATTTTCTCCTGAACTACGATTATGTATTTACACCCTTGTGTACTTCTTATGCTCATTGAAGACATAAATTTGTAATGATCATGTATAATGTTTTTGAGAATTTGATATAACCATGCTAATGTTTCCTTTCCCCCATGTTTCATGAATGATGTCAAATTATTTATTTCAAGAAGGTTTTTGTAAGGATTCAGGTGATGACTTATTGTAGAATATGAAAATATGAGAATAGTAATAGATGGATTTACTATTATGAATTAGTTGTTTATGAATCGATGATTTTAATAGTTTTTCTTAATTACCTAAAACTCTAAACCAAAAAGGTCATTGAGATTATACGTGATTCAATATTTCATTTTGATAATTCATCTTTTGGATAGAAAAAATTGGGCCACCTTCATCAATATCAAATATATAAATGCAATGTATATGATTTCAGCAACATATATAGGAGTGTGAGTTCAGTGCTGTTATATTTTAAATATATGAAAAACTCTTGTAATTTTGGTGAAATATAGAGAATGTGGTTTCAAACCATTTACATCCCTATCGAGATACTGTAATTGGATGCGGCTCTAAGACATTTGTATCTATGGGTAATAAGTCTAAAAATGGAATATTTTTATAAACTCAATCATCACCTAGTTCATGAAAAATAGCATTGTTGGATACCATGTTTGACATTTTTGGGGGATATTCTTTCGAAATTAATAAACCCTGTATAAAATAATATGATGGACATGAACACACTATCTAGTTAGAAGACCCAATACTAACCATTACCATGGATAACCAAGATTGAAACTTCGAGACTCATAATTTATGATATACTGAACATTTGTAATTTATTCCTCCCATGTTTTTTTTATTTTGTATTTTTATTTTTTAATGTATCTCATATTGTTTTCTGTATTTCAGTTAACGAAGGGAAATAAGGGAAATCATATTAACAACCAATTTGATGGGTAATGTAATAATTTTACTAGTGATATTCATAACCTAATGGGAATGAATATTATACTTCTTATTGTCATGGAATATGAGTTATCTCAAATTATGATTAACAACTCAAACATAGTTGAATTTCTAAAAACATTAATGAAGAAGAGGATAAATCTCATGAATGTTAAAGTATTAAAGATGATAAATATAATAATATTTAATTCATTAAATTTTAAAAATTTGGGAAGTGGCACTATGGAAAATGCCTGATAGGAATAGGAAGGTTCATTATGTGTGGAAAAGGAGGGCACAATATAAATATTTTACTTAGAAGAATGGAGATTCTAGTTAATAAGAAGTAGAGAAATAATGTTTATCCTAAGTAACTCCTAATAGTTCAATGTCATAGACATGGGGAACCTATTTATTATCCATGTAAATTTCCTAATCCAAGTATTAATTCCTATTGGCCTATATTATAAAAATCATTAAACTGCAATTATTTAAGTGATTAGGTGTTAAAACTAGTGAATCATGTTGTGTAAGTATTTTTTACACTGGTATGACAGTTATAAGTTTCATTAATCGTTTATATATTTTTATACAATAGTTTTTCTTTAATGATTTTCATGAATATGTTTAATAGAAAAAATGTAATAGAAAGTAGATTTAATGTCATGGTGATATTATATGGAAAACAAAATTATTTGTGAATGGATAATATTTGATATGTGATTTATGTTGAGGTAACTATTATCATATATTATTGTTGATTTTGTAAAAAAAATAAGGTATATAAAAGACATTGGTGGTTAAAAACTGATTTGATAATTAATGTTTTTTTGAGTATGTTCATCATATTTTTGGGAAATTTTTAATTGGGTTAATATATATATATATAAACTTTAGGTTTAACATATAGGATTACATAGTATTAATTATATTATGTTTTTGTTGATGTTGGTTGAAGGGTTTGTGATAAAATTTAAGATTAACCCTTCTTTCATGTTGAATATATATGGGATATAAGGTTATTTATTTAAGGAATGACCTATGTTAAATGTTTATAATTATTATTGAATTTTCAATATTAATATATTAATAATCATTTTGGGTATTATTTTAATTGGTTCTAACCATTTTCAGTTTTAATATAGATATAGGTCATATATTGTAAATCTCTTTTGGATATTATGTCCACTAATGTTATTTTTTTTTGATTCATGCTTAATAAAATATGTATTGAATATTCATTCTTAATTTAAGTGGTGTCCTAGAAATTGATTGAAGAACAAAAAAGGACGAAATTGGGCTTCTGAAATAAAACTAAATAATTAATGTATATTTTTTTGATGCTTAATCTTTTGATAGTAAAATAATCACTAAACTCTAGAAAAATGTTTATGAAAAAAATGTTATCCAAAATACTTTATGAATCAATTTTATTAAAAATCATCATATATTTATGGTTTTTTAGTTTCTAACTTTCTCATGATCATAGAATTTATTAAGATCAATGATTTTTCCACCTTCCATAGTCATTGAAGATTTTATTAATTTTCCTTATATTCACATCCCACTAACATTCTCAAATGTGGAAACCTATTTATGTGATGTCCATCATATTTTCCTTTAGCTTTCTTAAAGAGAATGTTTTTGAAAACATTTTATGAAGTGGATTTTTTCCTAAATGAAATTTCAAATGTAAAACCCTTGATTACTGAGAAAAAGGTAAAATTGGGAGGAAACAATTTATTTAAGGGGGAAGAATGAAACAACCAGATGTTTTTAAAATAACACAATGTTCGATAGTTTATTCAAATTGCAAGAGTGGATTTAAACGAACCTTAATACAATATTAAAATATTATTTATAAACATGACTGATTTATCCTTATAGTTAAATCAATGGTTATTAATAGTATTAAATTATTTATAAAATATAAATAAAATTATTATATAAATTTATTGATAAATTTTAAATAAATAATCAACTTTTAACAAAGATATTTTATTCAGAAAAATATATTTCCATAAAAAATGATACTTTTTTGGGAGAAAATATTGTATTTAATTTATTTAAAATTTGGAAATATTATTTTATAAAATTTGTATTGTTTTTAAAATCATAATATAAAAATTTAAATAGGGTAATATTGTGGGGTTTTTAAACAAATATTGAATCTTCAGTGAATACTGAAATATACCAATTTTTGTAAAACTGTCTTTTCCTTTTAATAATTTTAATAATTTAAATATAACATTATAATATAAATATATTTAAAATTAAATAATTATTATTTATTTATACATAATCTAACTAATTACATTTTAATTATGTTGATTCAAAATTTTATTATAAGTTTATTCCTAGGCTAAAAAATGCATTTATCTAAAAACAGTTTTATCGTAAAAAATGACTCTTCATATTATGAAGTTCAAAATATCCAATATTGATAAATAATTTTAATGAAAATTTTAAATTATATATCTATAAGTTTTAATTTAAAGTAATTTAATATTTATTACTTTTCATATAGTTATTATAATATCCTATAATGCTTGAAAAATGATTTTCTTGAAAAAAAACATTCTAAAAAGTTTTTCGGTAAAAATTTAAATACAATTCTTCCACTTTTATCAATTGAATTTATAAAATGGATTCCATATTTGGAATATTAATAATTGATAATATATAATAAGTTTAACTTATTTTCTGTTCATAAGGAACAAGAAAAATAATAACAAACTCTTTTATCATTGTTAATGTTAAAATAAGATTACTAGGAGGGTTAAAGTAATAAGTTAAATGGAATACCATGTTTAAAACATGTTTATTTTTAATTTAAGATCTATTTTTGGTTTTTATATTAACTTAAATCCATTATTTTTAAATTTTTTAGGCATATAGATTGAGAGTGACTTCCATTGTTGAATAGTTTTGGGTATTTACTAGAATGCTACTCCTCCTCCATTATAAAAGGGAACCCCTATCATATCCTTCCACACATAAATAACCCATTTGATAAGATAATCCCTACCAAAATCACATAATTAATTCCATTAAAAATTACTATAATACTTTCTTTTATTATAAATTGAGTCTTAGAAGGCTTTTGATATAGTCATAATGAGGTGGTTTGAGGAATATGTATTGTTCTTAACTGAGTATATTTCTTTTATTTATTCATAAAAATCCATTAAACCATAATAAATAATGATGATATTATAAAATTATTATCTATTAGATAATATTATTTTATTTTATTTTTAATTTCATTAATTAAATCCATCTCCACTCTTATAAAATGTGAATCAAACCCGTCTTTTGTGTGTACAACGAACTACCACCTTACAAACTGATATATCTAATATTCCATTATTGCCACTATATGATATTAATGATTATGGATTTTATGTTTATAGATTATATTAATTATATATTAATCATTCAATGAATTATATATATATATATATATATCTTTTTACCTTACTACCTATGAAAAAATGATAACATCATTCGTGTGCACGACCAACTACTACCTCAAGAGGCAATGTGATTCATATTTTATTATTGAATCACATGGATGGTATATTCATGTGTATTAAATGAAATAATATTATATTAAAGACATTATTTTAATTATGGTAGTCTAGAATAATCCTTACCATATTTCCATCATGATCGTTGAAAAATGGTAATGTTACTCATGCGTACGTCTGACCTATCGTCTCTATGATTATAACATATTTTATATTTCATAACGATATTTCAGGGTGGATTTCAAAAATATAATATATTTATAAAAATTACAATTATTTCATGATTATTTTTCTTTATATTATGGAAAATTTACCACTTTGACCATGGTCAACACACCGATGCTGTTTTGAAATTATGAACTAAATATCTTCAGAACAACCTACATGGACATAAAAGATTAAGTAATTAAATACATGATAAAAGAAAATTATATAAATGGTTTAATTATAAATTATTAAAACATTGATTCTTTGTTACGAAGAAAAATAATGGATATAATTTTATTATGTTGTATTAAAAATATATAAAACCTAAAGTATGGACTCGAGGTATGGGTATCCGTATGAAAACATCTTTATATAAGAGACGTGTTCTGTTTTGAACCTAATTTATTTTATATAGTGTATATACAACCCATTTACATATTATATACTACATAATTCATAATTCATTGTATTTTATGTTACAATTCACTTCATTCATTGTGGTTATGATTTAAAAGTTAAAAAGGTTGTAATGGTTCATGATTCAGTCTTATTTTAATTGAAACTATTTATGGTTGAATTTTAATTGAGGGAAATTATATAATAACTATATAATAAAATAACTCATTCTACTATAATCTAGTTATTGATGAAATTTTCATGAAATAGTTCCATTTTCCACTCTTTGGATTTTAAAATTAATGAGTAAATATTTTTAAGGAAAATCAAATTTATTTCTATCTTCGATCAAATACCATTTCTCACTTATCTCAATGATTTATTGTAAATGTTTTAAATTTATTATACGTTGGTTTAAATTCATTTTAACCATTTTTTAATTTTTTTAAATTTTTAAAGGCGTAATAATTTTCTTTAAGGGGCACTTTTATATCATTTCTACCATGTGATATTGTCTTAGAAGTTAGCCTTAAATCATGTTTATGTCATATTAATTTTTTATGCTAAATTTTATATAGTGACATTATATTATGGTATAATTTTATATATTTTATACTTCCATGTGATTACTCATGGGTCTTCTCTTTAAGGATATCTTGTTTTACCTTTTACTCACACATTATGTTTCTATGTCATGTTTATTCATTATTAGGATTTTATCTCAACCCTTATATTATATTTATTCCCCATGTCATCTCATGAAATTTTAAGAGATTTAAAGGATATATGATATCATTTTGTAGATTAAAATAGATATGTTTTAATCCTCAATTTGATGTATTTTTATCTTAGACTTTCAAAGATCCAAGGCCTTACGATATTTGAGTTGTAATTAATAGATGTATATATTAAAAAATAGGTAAAAATATTTGTAAAAGGATAGGGTATCTATATATATAACCAAATAACATTATTACACTAGTATAATTACTATATTAAAATATATTTTTTAATTGTACAAAAAATTTTCATCTCCTTTCTATCCTATGAGAAATGATTACATTGTTTATGGATACATGTGACCGACCACCTACATGAGATGATGCAATTCATTTTTCATGTACAATATACATGGATGGTCATATGTATTATTTAATTAATACATATTTTATTTATGAAAATAATAATATTAGATAAAATTATATTATTATTTACCATTTGTTCATTATATTCATCAGAAAATGAAAATATTACTCATGGATACGTACATGCAACCCTCATTATGATGTGGGGTAGTTTATTTTTCATCACGACATCATATGAATGGTTATCAAAGTGTATATTATGAATATTTTTTTATATCGTTATTATTATTTTGGATATGATAATAATGTGGATATGGTGAAAGGATCAATACTATTGAACCAAAACATGCTTGTGAAACATGTCATTATCACCAGAAAGATGAATTTTAATGAAGTATTGTTAATAGATGGCTAACCAATAACTATAATGTAATGATATATAGTAATATAATTATGAATATTGTTATACTATATATTCATATTAAATATAGATTTATTATATGTGATGATAAGTTTGTGTTTATGACTTGAGGTTAGAAATTATGTTGTAATCTCATTTTTATTTGGCATTATTTATGATTAAATATCCTTTTGGGAAATTATCTTCTATTTATCAATTAAAAATTATTTATTTTCATCTAATATATTTATTTTTATTTTTTTTCATGTTTTCTATTCATTATCCTCTCTTAAATAAAATAATTAATAATTTTGTTTATGAAATGTTAAACTTATTTCCAATTTGGGCGGATAACTTTTTCCTCCATGTCCATGTTCATTAAAATATTTTAAATCACATTATTTTCTATGATCAAATGATCATTTAAATTCATTTGAAACCATATTTGAATTTATTTTGACATTATTTAACATGAATTTTAGGAATTTTATTTGAAAATATTACTTATGACATTTAAAATAATCATGAAAAGAATCTTGGTTTTAACAATTACCTTATAAATTAGATTTTCTGCCATCATAAACATTATTTATTTTAAATATCACTCTAAAATATTATATGAATTTTTAAAGTAAAATATTTTTCTCAATATTATAATATTTTTTATTTAAAATGTTACCAAAATATAAGGATATTTTTCTAATGTTTTCAATGAAATGATAAAATGTTCTTTTAATTTTATTATTTATACATTTAAACATATTTTTATGTTTCTTATGTTTTACTAGAGATAATATATAATGATACCATATATGTTAATTATTTTTATGTATTTTGATTATTTCATGAGAATATATTTATGAAACCCGTTTATTTTCCATAGTGTATGATATAATGGAATGATGAATGATCTTATGATCTTTTGGAAAAAAATGTATGGTTTCAATTATGTTATGGGTGAGATTAATGTAATCTAAGACTCTAATGAATAAGTTAATTATTGATATATCATTCAATAATATGAAAGATGATGGGGATTGAAACCACTTTAATAATGAAAATAGATTGGGGAGTGAACCCCATCCATTATGGGAAATTTTCCACTATGTAATGATGATCTTAACAATGGGATTTGACTAATGAAATGATTTTATTTGATTATTATTATGAAAAAATTATTATCACATGTCCTTATGGATATGATATTATCTCAGGGCTCATTATTTATAATTATTATTCGTCACTCATACGACTCATGTATTTTGAAATTATAAATCATTATGCCATGAATCATGATTTATGATCTATGACTGATGGGGTCTAAACATCATTATTTATTATCATTCCCTCATAAAATTATTCTTATATTATAATTTAATATAATCCCGAATTGATATATCCCATATTTACCCTTACTGAGAATCCGAGTAAACCCTTTCTTATATTTCCATATTCCCCAATTATGAAGATAGGTATTAATGTTACAAACCAACCTAGGTACCCAGGTAACCAGATAACCCAGCTGACCCTGACATAGCCCGAAGGGAGTTCCCAATCCCTACTAGTCAGTGACTAGCACCTGGCATCGTACAACATAATAACGAGAATGATTTTTTCCAAAATAATTCAAAAGAAAAATTAAAACAAGCAATATGCATAGCAAAAGAAACACCAAAGGGAGTGATGTAATAGAATACAACATGGAATAAAAATAACAAAGTAATACAACCCAGGTACTAAAATGGGAAAAAACACCAAGGCCCATATCAACTAAACTCACAAATACCAAAGCTCAATAGTTGGACCGACCTCCAAGAGATACCTCACCTTTGGTCAAACCTGGAAGAAGAATGTCTACAAACATCTGAGGGAAAAAGTAGGGTGTGAGCCTAAGCCCTGTAGGATACCACCAAATATTCCATAACATATTCTAAATATAGATTAACCAAAGAAAAGGTTTTAATTTTTCAAAATAAATAGGTTTGGCAATTTAAAAGCATATTTAAACAAAACATGCTATACATTTTTAAATGATGGAAATAAATATTTAAAGCAATAATTTTTCAAATGATGGAATATTTCTAAAACGATATATTATGTAAAACAGTTATATTAAACCTTTTATATAAATTCAAGAGGCATGTAATAATTTCAAACAAACATTTTCATACATTTATATCTCAAATATTAGTAAACAAGAAAGCATCTTGGCAATCTACCAAAATGTATGATAGTATTAAAAAATTATTGGATTCTTCACGCTCTATGAGAACCTAGAAAAATTTGTAGACACATGTCCCTATATACCTGACTAAAAGAGACTCATCACCAACCCGTCAGGGATGTGACCCGCCACAAATATGTTTTAGAACATTGTTGTAGTGTATCTAAATAACTAACTATCTACCTAAGGATTGCATGCAATCTTACATGATAGGTGAACTATCTTAAGACTGATTAAAAATAAGATCAATACCATTCTGCCATTTTAAAAGTTCCAATTTATTTCCATTTAAAACAAAAATTGGTTTTATTCAAAACCATGATTTTTTTACAAGATAAAACCACTGAGTTTCTATCATATCATTTTATGTCATTATCACTAGTTTGAAATCCATTGAAAACCAATTCCATCTTTACCCAATTTATTCCCATAATTAAATTCAATAATTTAAATTAAATCATATCCATCAAATCTAAAATTTAAATTAAACAATTTAAATCAACCAATTTCCACAAACACACCCAATTCAATAGAATATGAGGTTTTCCAAATTTCTATGCCAAAACCACTTCACATATATATTCTCACTAGAATCGGTTTTTTATCAATTTAATTGAAAGTAGATTTGAGAAATTGAATTTAAATAAATAATTGAAATAAATCAAGCAATACAAGGATAATGAATTTGCCTAATCAGAAAGGAACCACCTACCACAAGGCCGTCAATGTCAGTGGAAATGATAATCCACAAAGTGTGTTTAAATACACCTCTTCAAGGTCAAATTATCAAAAGTTTCTACACAAAACCTTTTTATGTTCATCAAGGGATCCTAGGAACAAAACATCTATTTTATTTCACAAAGAAGTGAAATATTAAATGTGATTACATTTTCTCTCTCCTTGATAATATCCAAATTATCACATGAAATATAAATAAATATCTATAAGAATAATTATAAACCTCATTCTATAATCACATTCCTCTATTTTATTTCACAAGGAAATAAAATTTTTCATGCGATTACATTTTCTCTTTCCTGGATAATCTTTGGATTATCGTTTTATGTTAACACATGTGTTTGAAATTATCCTTCATTCATGAATAATCATATCATGATAATTTATCTGATAAAAATCCTTTTTAATTATCCTTTAATAATTTATTGTAAATTATCCTTGATAATTTTAATAGTTATATTCTAATAATTATCCCTTACAAAATAATATTTCACAAATTTTCTTATGATAATTCATATTCCACAAATTATCCATTATAATTTGGTGAAATTATATTTTTATTACTTGGATAAAAATTATATATATTAGCTCCACACAAATTATCATTTTGAAAATATCGTATGATAATTTTTTGTAATTATTATGTGATAATTATTTAGATATTTATTTAAGTAATTTTATAAAATTATCCTTTAATAATTCCTCAAAATTATCATTTGATAAGACATAATTAATATATGATAATTTCTTTAAGAATTTTATTTGATAAGTTGTTTCAATTATTATTTGATAATTTTTAATAAGTATCATTTGATAAACTCACAATTATAGTTTTAATAATATTAATAATTATCCTTTTATAATCTCAAAATTATTGTCCAATAATCTGATTAATTATCTTTTAATAAAACATATAATTATCCAATGATAATTTCGATAATCTACATCACGTGATAATTACCATATAATTGTCCATTAACAAATTGAATAAAATATTGTTGATAATAAAATTTTGATGAAAAATAATTGATATTTTTATTTTAAATTATCCATTTAAAATGTGAAAGAGAATATTTAAAAATACATTGCTTCCTACAAATTAAAATGTATGATTTATGTTCTACTCATCGAGGCAAAACCAAGGACACTGACGGTGCAAAAAGTCAATAAATATTGTGAAATATTTTAAAGAGAGAATATTAAAAAAGTACTAAAAATAAATAAGAAAAATAAATAAATGAAAAGAAATGAAACCCTTATATTCCTTGCGCACTAGGGAAGAGGAACATATCACGATTCACCGGAAGAACACCCACCTTTCTAGGATTTTGATCCAATCCCAGGGTTTTTAACAATTGTCTCAAGGGAGTTTGATGTTCCCTGAATGTGAGGGGGATGTCCAAAATAAAACAAACCAGATATTAGCTTATTTGAAACCCTTGTGCATTAAAAAAATTAATACCCACAAACCCTCATTTAAACATCCTCTCAACATAAAGATTAACTACCGAGGGTTTTAAATCATCCTATTAGACTATTAGTGTTTGAAATGGTTTAAAATTGGTGGTGTAGTACAACTGGATTATAGTATGTAACCCTTACGTAATTCTTTTTTAGGTTATAAAGTCAATGGAGATGAAAGAGAGAGTTGGGAGAACTTATAATGAAGTTTTGAGGCAAAGAGGAAGTCGCACGAGCAGCGCATGGTTTGTCTAACCGTGCAGCCGAACCATGCGTAGTTGACACTTTTGAGGTAGTGGCTCCAGCACGGTTGGAGCACGGTTTGGAAGACCGTGTGAGGAAGTCATGATAGGGTCTACCGAGGTAGTTTCTAACACATGGTTAGCTCACGGTTTGTCAAACCGTGCAAACTAACCGCACGAGGACTTAAATGAGATAAAAAAGTGGATCTCACACGTTTTTTCCTCTAAATGGACCGTTTTCCCTCCTAAGCGGCCATTACTCGGGATCACTCTCCCTTTAAGGTAGGAGAACCTATCCCATGTGTTTTTAGGTGATATGAAGGCCTTCCTTGGTGAATCAAAGCCGGATTCTGGAGGCATGTGATCATTCTTCATCTTTCTTGATCTGTTTCTTAGATCTAATTCTCATATTCTCTTGGTTTCTTTGATCTATGCCTATTATGGGTAGATCTAAGTGTGTGGATTCCAAATATGATGATATTTGATCTTTGTCTTTCTAGGAAAAGAGATCAAAGGTAGGTTCTAGAAGAATCAACCTGGTTTTCTTGTGCATTCTTCGTTCGTTGTGGTTTTCGTTAAATCCTTTGAGGTAGGAGGCTTCTTTCTTAAATTCACATAGTATAATTGGTTGGAATGCTTTCAAATTGAATGTGTGGTGTTTAATTGATTGTGATTTGGTTGTTGAACACTTTTTGGAAAACTCGTTGAGTGATGGCCTTGAAATCCGTAAAATTGGGGATTTTGAATTAGTGCTTTGGTTCTCAATTTTAAAATAGATATATTTAAAATGGGGATTTTTTGGAATTGTGACACATGGTTTGGATTATATGTTTTCAATAAAATGGAATGTTTTATTGAAGTTAAATTACTGTTTTGATATTGGTTAAATAATTGGTTTTCAAAAAAAGTTTAATTTTATTAAAAAGGATTGAATTGGTAGAACACAATTTGTTTTTGACATGATGGTTGTGTGTGTTCACAGGTATGTTGGACAGATAAGGCTTAGGGGTCTCCCCCATCATTAACAGGATGGATAAGGGTTATGGATCTCCCCCATCAAAGGGTGCATGTGGGACGAATAAGGTTTAGGGGTCTCCCCGATCATTAATGGGATGGATAAGTGTTAGGGATCTCCCCCGTCAATTTGTTCACTAGGGATGACTTAGTGAAAGGATAACTCACCACTCGCGAGTATAAAGAGATCCAGGTTACATGAAGGGTTGGATGTGTGGATGTATGAAATGAATTGGGTATGTCAAAGGAATATTGAGAAATGGTTTTAAATCTTGATTAGATATTTTTTTATCGAAAAATAACTTGTAAGAAAAATTGGTTTCAATTACTCTTGTATGATTTTGGTTATAAATGGTTTTGGAAAATTGTTTATATTTGGTCATAAAATTTTTATGTAAATTGTTCTATATAAACTGTCTTATATAAATGTGACTAAATTTTCTATCCTAATGCCGTGAGAGGGAAGTCATTGGGGAAAACCTACTGAGTTTTATACTCACCTATGCTTTGGTACTTTGGTTCTTTTGCAGATGCTTTATTCTGGGACCGGGGAAAAGGTAATGTTTCACACGTATTTAGCACTACCTTGTGACGTTTGGGATACTTGGTGATTGTGGAGCTTGGAGATTGTGAAGCTTGGAGTCTTGTGGTCTTCTGAGAGTCTTGTATCATTTATCGAATGTTTACTTTGATACATGGTTTTTCTTCTGTTGTTGCATACATTGATATGGTTTTGAGATACTTGAAGATGTTGGGTTGTATTTAATTTTCTCATGAATCATATTGTGAATTTTTTGTAATGGTTGGTTGGTTTATTGGTTTCCTTCTTAATTGTTAAATCATCCCCCACTTGTATTTGAAACCCTTCAGAATTTATAGCCAGCCTTTGGCGTCTTGGGGATGTTTCTTAAGGCCTTGTAATGACTCGTTGTACTCTCAAGACAATGAGAATTGGCAGGTCATTACAAATGGTATCAGCTTCTTCGGTCCCTCCCTAACAAATAGTCATCGATGTTTCTAGTTTTGGAGATGAAATCCCTTCTTTTTTATTCCTTGGGTGGGAATCTTAGAAAGGAGTAGGATTATCATAACATGAAATATATAGCATAAAAGGACATAGCTAAACCATTTATGCTGAACTTCATGTTACTAGGGAGTTGGGTAAATAATTTTTTGGAGACGCATATAGAATCTTTAAATCTCATTGTCATGGGTTTAGCCAATGAGACGAGCATGACATGAATTATAGAGGAATGACTTCCCATTAGGAGTGCATACATCATTTAGAGAAATGATCATTTTTAAAAATTATGGAATTGGTTTTCAAATGAACGATTTTGAAAAAGTGAATGATTATCATATTTTGAAAATGGTTTAATTTTCAAAATCATGTGAGGTGGTTTCAAAAATAGTTGAAAATAGGAAAAAGGTTGTTTTGGAAAACAATGTTGTGATAGTTGATGTGATAGAATTTGAAATGATAATCCAACAGTTGATAGAGAGTGAGATTGATGGAGTTTGTTGTTGGTTTAGAAAATGACACCTGGTAGACATCGTCGAAACCAACCTGAAGAAGCTGCGGAGAATGTGGTTGCACCTGAACCACAGGTGAACTAAGAACTGGTTTGGAGTATTGTCTAGGATTTTCATGAAGTGGATACGGGGAAATGGAGGTATGAACCAAGGTATGTGGATCATACCATCTAGTTCATGAAGCCGAATCCACCAAACATTTGGGGTGATGATGAACCTTAGAAGGTGGAGGTGTGGATAAGTAGGATAAATCGTATATTTTATTTCATTGGGACACCATCATATCTCATGGTCAAGTTGGTGACATATATGCTCTAGGATTTTACATTTCAGTGGTGTAATTCAGCGGCGCAGGCTAAATAGGATGAAGTCCTTACATGAGAGGATTTTGAAGAATTGTTCAAAAATAATTCTATACTAATATGTGCAAAATCTAGAAAACGACGGACTTCTTCTACCCGAAACAGGATATCCTATTTGTTACAGAGTATGTGTCTATGTTCATGAATCTAGTCCATTTTTTTCCAGAGGATGAGGCAAGTGCGTCTTTGAAGGAACACATATTCAAATCGGGGATAAGGCAATAGATTCGATCGAAGATTGTATTAATTTTTTATTACAGACTATACAGAGATGGTGATCAAAGTTACTGTGGCTGAACGTGATATCTCAGGATCTATGGGAGGAGGTACGATGATTCCTACATGATACAGTGGGAACTCACCCACTGGGAACAAGAGGAAAAGGGACACTTATTTCCATGGTGCAAGTGGAAATCAGAACCCGACGACTGGATCCGTAAACCTTAATCCACGACCCCATAGCAAAGAAGGTTGTTTTCAAAGTGGTTCTCTTGACCACACGAAGAGAGATTGTACGACACAACCTAGAGCATGTCCTAATTTTAACAAGATGGTACATATTCAGCGCTATTTTCATAGTACTCTAAGGTAAGGTGCTCAAGACACTTCTCTGCTATCGCAAGCATCATATGCTTTGACGGGATGAGGATAGTAGAATCAGTCACATTAGAAGAGAAGAGATACCCATGGTGATTCTAGAAATACCAGGACTCCTCAACCAGGGAAACCTCCGCAAAGAAACAATAAGAACAATATAGTGAAGAAGAAATTGTATGGAGAGGAGTAGATGATTGTCGATGATCAAGATGGACCATTTATAGTAAGAGGTACGATTCTTTTGAATTCTACCTTTATGAAAGTGTTGTTTGATACTGGTGCATCACATTCCTTAATTTCTTCTCGTTCTGTTTGACTTTCTATTTTTAAATCTGGAAATGATGTCTTATGTTTTGAAACTGCAAAATCTTCGGGGTGAAAGAGAATGTCTAGCCTTTGTGTGTTGAGAATGTGATATAACTGTTGATGGACCTGAGTTAAAATGGGACTTCTCGAGGATGGATATGGATGTCAATGATGTAATCCTAGGTATGGATTGGCTGAAAATGTTCAAGGCTCAAATCGGCTGTTATAGGAGAACAGTTAGTTTCATGACTGGGGACAGTATCAAACATCACTTTATAGGAGAGAGGACTATAAAGAAAGGTGAAAAGAGCTTGTTGCAACCAATGGTGGGAATGATATCTTTCCAATTGGTAGCATTGAATTTCTCATCAATTGGGGAGATTGATGAAAATAGTTTTCCAGCAGTTGTCGATGAATTTCTAGATGTCTTTCCTAAGAACTTCTCAGCATCACCACCTCTAAGGGAAGTGGAGTTTACGATTGATCTCCTTCTAGGGAACAGTCCTATTTCCCTTAAATCATATAGGATGGAACAAAAATAGTTATAGGAATTGAAAGTGTAGTTATAGAAGCTGGAAATAATGGGTTTCATTCGACCAATTACATCTCCATGGGCATCACTAGTTTTGTTCATGAAAAAGGAAGATGGAACATTTCGGCAATGTGTTGATTATCATAAGCTTAACCATGTAATGATAATGAATAGATATCCACTTACATACGTTGATGATCTATTCTATCAATTAAGTAGAGCCTAGTGGTTCTCCAAGATTGACTTGTTATCAGGATATCACCAATTGAGAGTTCAGAAAGAGGATATTCCAAAGACAGCTTTCAGAAGTAGATGTGGCCACTATGAATATGTCGTCATGCCTTTTGGTATAAAAAATTCACCAGTAGTCTTCATGGAATTGATGAATCAGATATTTCAACAACATATAGATTCATTTTTTGTGGTGTTTGCGGACGACATTTTGGTCTATTCAAAGACAAGGGACGATCATGAGGTGTACCTAGAAACAGTGTTACAAATCATGGGAGATCATCATTTTTATGAAAAATTATTAAAGTGTTATTTTTGGATACAGGAAGTACGTTTCCTTGGACATGTCATTTCAGAGAAAGGAATTTCTGTTGATCAGGAAAATATAGAAGCCATTATCTTTTAGCAACCACCGAAGAATGTGTTCAAGATATGATGTTTTCTTGGTCAATCTAGTTACTACTGACGCTTTGTGCGTGATTTATCATGACTAGCTTCACCAATGAAATCTCTGACAAAGAATAATGATCAATTCCTATAGAAAAAATAATGTTAGAAGACTTTCCTGGAACTGAAAGTTTGGATTAAATCGACACCTATCTTGACCTTTCCAAAATCAGGACAGGGGTATGTTCTGTATTGTGAGGCTTAAAAATCAGGTTTGGGATCTGTTATCTTGAAAAGAGATCATGTGGTTGCTTATGGTTTAAGGAAGTTGAGGGTGCATGAGAAGAATTACCCAACACATGATTTGGAGTTAGCTGCAGTCGTCCATGCTTTGAGAAGATGAAGACATTATCTCTTTTGTGAGAAATTTACTGTATTTATGGATCAAAAAATCATGAATCACATTTTCTCATAGAGATATTTGAATCTGAGGAAAAGAAGGTGGATGAATTATCTCCAATTGTTTTACTTTGACATGATGTACACACTAGGGAAATGAAATTTGGTGGAAGATGCATTGAGTAGAAAGTCATCTGCTTAGTTGGAAAAAGAAGCTTCAGATGAATAGTAGTTGATGTCGGTCTTAGCCGACATGCATGTGGAATGTGAAGACTGAGGTTATGTTTTAGTTTTCTTTTCAGATACACCTATTCCTGACTTAGTAAAAATGATCAAAGAATCACAAAAATCTTCTGCAGAATGTCTAGTTTTAAGGTCAAAAATCAATGGTGAGGAGACCAATGATTGCTAGAAACTTGAGGGGGGTTCAGTTTTGTGTTTTAGAGATCGAAAGGATGAACCTATTGTTTTTTAGGATCAAATCCTTCATGCTAACCACCATTCAAGATGGTATGAACATACAGGTACAATGAAGATGTATAAGGCGTTGAAGGCGGTGTTTTGGTGGAGCAGCATGAAATGAGAGGTGGCTGAGTTCATCTCGCGGTGCTTAACTTGTCAGCAAGATAAAGTAGTACATTAGAGACCAGCTGGTATGTTATAATATTTGACCATCCTAGTGTGGAAATGGGATCAAATAACAATGGATTTTTTACAGGTCTTCCAAGAACGGTCTGGAAACACGATTCCATTTGGGTGACAGTGGATCGTCTAACCAAGTCAGCCCATTTCATCCCTATTCGTGAAACTCATACGTTGGAGGATCTTTCAAAAATATATATATGAGAATTGGTAGAGAGGAATGGTGTACCAGTGTCTATAGTCTTAGATAGAGATCTAAGGTTCACATATCGATTCTGGAAATCATTACAGTAAGGCCTAAGAACTCAGTGACTATAAGCACCACGTATCATCCTCAGATGGATGGGAAATCTGAGCAGACGATACAAACATTGGAAGACATGTTGTGGGCTTGTGTAATGTATTTTTTTGGCTCATGGTAGGATAATATAACCTTATTAGATTTCTCATACAATAAAAACTATCAAGCCTCTATACGCATGGCTCCGTTTAAAGCATTGCATGGGCGTCCTTGTCGTTCTCCACTATGCTGGGTGGAAACGGTTGAAACTTCACTATTCAAGCCAAGCCTTTTCCAAGAAACAACAGATAAGATATTGTTGATTAGAAAGAGGATGTAGATATCATAGAGTCTTCATAAATCTTATCCAGATCACCATCGAAGACCGTAGTCGTTCACTGTGGGTGATCATGTCTTCTAGAGGATCTCTCCAAGTCTTGGAAATCATCATTTCTGGAAGCAGGGAAAGTTATATCCTAGATACATTGGACCTTTTGAGATACTATAATGATTTGTAGAGGTGGAATATCGGTTTGAATTACCACCACAGTTTAGTTCAGTGCATAATGTGTTCCATGTATCCCTTTTGTAAAAGTATCACCCTGATCCTGAGCATGTGATTAGATGGGATCACGTTGAGCTAGAACCAGACGCATCACTGGTACATATTCTAGTGTGGATCATGGATAGAAAAGAGAAAGTCATGCATGGGAAAAGCATCAGACTACTATGGGTTTTATGGTAACATGTTCAGATTCAGGAAGAGACTTGGGAATGTGAGAAGGAAACAAAAGAGCAGTGGCCGGAACATTTTTTGGCCAGCAAGGTTTTCTACTTTCCAAGGATGGAATGACCAATGGTGGGGAGAATGTAGTACCCATGATTCCTAGTAAGTAACCCTTAATTAATGATTCTTTTGGTTATAATGTTAAGGGTGATGAATGAGAGAGTCTAAAGAACTTGGAGTGATGTTTTGAGGCAAAGGGGAAGTCGGACGAGCGACACACGGTTTGTTGAACAGTGCGGATACACCATGCGTAGTTTACACTTTTGAGGTAGTGGCTCCCGCATAGTTGGAGCATAGTTCAAGAGACCATATGATGAGGTAGTGTAGGGGTATACCGAGGCAGTGGCTAAGGCATGGTTAGCGCACATTTTTTAAAACCGTGCGAACTAACCCTGTGGGAACTTAAATGAGATCATAAAAAGTGGATCTTAGATGTTTTTTTGCATCTAAATGGCTCATTTTTTCTCATAAGCGGCCATAACTCAAAATCACTCTCTCATTAAGGTAGGATAACCTCTCCCAAGAATTTTTGAGGTGATCCAAAGGATTTCCTTGGCGAATCACAGCCAGATTCTTGAGGTATGTGATCATTCATCATCGTTTTGATCATATTCTTAGATCTACTTCTCCTATTCTCTTGGTTTCATAGTTCTACGCCTGTTATGGGTATATCTTAGTGTTATTATGAAAAATATGGTGAGATTTTTTCATGGTATTTCTATTAAAATAGATCTAAGGCGAGTTCTTGAAGAATCAACCCGGTTTTCTTGTGAATTGTTTGTTCATTGGGGTTTTCATCAAAACCTTCCAGGTAGGAGGTTTCTTTCTTGACTCCACCTAGTAGAACTAATTTTCATGATTTTAAATTGAATGTGTGGTGTTTAATTGATTTTGATTTGGTTATTGACCACTTTTTGGAAACCTTCTTGAGTGATGGTTGTGAAATCTGGAAAATTGGTGATTTTGAATGAGTGCTTTGGTTCTCAATTTTAAAATAGAGATTTCTAAAATGGGGATTTTCTGGAATTGTGACACATGGTTTGGATTAGATTTTTTTCAATAAAAGTGAATGTTTTATTGAATTGAAATTACTATTTTTAAATTGGTTTATTCTTTGGTTTTCAATAAATGAACATTTCTATTAAAATAGTTTGAATTGGTGGAACACACATGGTTTTTGACATGATGGTTGTGTGTGTTCATGGGAATATTGGACGGCTAAGGGTTAGGGGTCTCCCCCATGATTAACAATATGTATAAGGGTGAGGGTTCTCCACCAACAGGGGGTTCATGTGGGACATATAAGGGTTAGGGGTCTCCCCAATCATTAATGTGATAGAAAAGGGTTATGGATCTCCCCCGTCAATTGGTTCACTAGGGACGACTTAGTGAAATGATGACTCACCATTATCGAGTATAGGGAGATCCAGGTTACATGCAGGGTTGTTTTTGTGGATGTATGATATTAACTTGGTATGTCAAAGGAATATTGTGAAATTGTTTTAAATCTTGTTTAGTTATTTTTCTGGATAAATAACTTGTTGGGAAAATTGGTTTCAATTACTCTCGTATGCTTTTTTGTTATAAATGGTTTTGGAAACTTGTTTATATTTTGTTATATTTTTTTGGTAATTGTTCTATATAAACAGTCTTATATAAATGTGGCTTATTGTTCTATCCTAGTGGCGTGAGTAGGGAAGTCATTGGGAAAAACCTACTAAGTTTTATACTCACCCCTTCATTGGCACTTTGGTTCTTTTGGTTATGCTTTATTCCAGGATAGGGGAAAAGGTAATGTTTCACACATATTTAGCACTAAATTGGGAGGTTTGGGATGTATGGTGAGTGTGGATCTTGGAGATTATGGATCATGGAGTCTTGTGTTATTTTTAGAGTCTTGTATCGTTTATCCACGGTGTACTTTGATATCTGGGTTTTCACCCATTTTTTCATACTTTGATATGGTTTTGAGATACTTGAAGATGTTGGGTTGCCTTTCATTCATTCATACATCATATAGGGAATGTTTGTTTATTGTTGGTTGGTTTATTGGTTTATTTATTAAAGGGTAAATCATCCCCCACTTGTATTTGATACCCTTCGGTATTTATTTCCAGCCTTGGGGGTATTGGGGGAATTACTTAAGGCATAGTAACGAAACATTGTACTCTCAAGCCAATGAGAATTGTCTGGTCATTACAGGTTGAAATGGAAGGTTTTGAAAACCTTCCACTTTAAAAATAGAGGTCTAACATGATATATCTAGTTTATAGGGGTGATTGAACATTGCACCTTTTTTTGTAAACAGTATTTTAATTATTTAATATAAAAATTAAATGATACCAAACATCCATTTCTCATTAAATTTATACACTATGTAGGGTAAACACCTCATTCCGGACCTAACAGTGATCACATATTTCTCATAGGATGCACTATTTGAGAGATATAAGTGATTTGTTAATTAAAAATTAGAATGAAAAATTAATTAAAATTAAAAGGGTATTTTTCTGAGAAAGGCATCCAAACACCCAATGTAAACAAATGTAATACCTTATCAAGGTTAAAAAACACGTTCTGGACCCATCAGTGGTCTCAGATTTATAATAAGACAATTTTTTTTGATTTATTCAAATATTTTGAATAAAAAGTGTGCACTTAATATTTTCTCTTTAATAATTTTATTTTGTATTCTCCGATCTTTTTCAGGCCTTGAAAACTTATACTTACTTAGTTTTTAATATAGAAAATATTTAAATGAAAATATAGAGTGTTAATTGAGAGTTTTACCATTCTGCATTGTGTATTAAAAACACAACTTTTCACTAATAAACAATTTTTTCCATTTAATGAAATAGTAATTTAACACAAGAAGGTTTAGGAATACCTGAAACAATAATAGGATGTTACAACCTCCACACCATAGGAAACTTTTGTCCCTAGAATGCCTATAAAGAACCACATCAAACAGATAAGGCCACTGTTCTCTCATCAGTGCCTCACTCTCTCATGTATCATAAGAATTAGAAATATTATTTCATATAATTAGAACATGAGGTATAATCCTCCCTTGAATTATCTTGTTCTCGGAATCAACAACCATGACTGGTCGTTCTGTAACAGATAAAACAATTTCCACTTGAAGATCACACCAACTTAGAACATGAGATGGGCCAGATAAATGCTTTCAAAGATAAGAGAACTTAAACACGTTATGTATCGAAGTTAGTTGAGGCAGTAGTGCTAAATGGTAAACAATTTTACCCTCCTAATAAACAACGTAGAACAATTTCACAAAATGGGGAGCAAGCTTCCACTTCCCCCAAGTCGTCGATGACCCAACTTGGGTGAAACCTTCAAGAATACATGGTCACAAAAACTCCTGCTTCAAATCATAGAACATCTTAGTGCTTCCTGGGTGCACAACCCATTGGAAAATATAGAAATACCCTATTATAGCCGTCTTTTTCTCTAACATTGAAACATAACAGTTTCAACGACACATAACACTTTCTATGGAGAACGACAACTTGGAATAAGTCTCTGCACCATAAAAAGAGTCCCTAACGCTTACAGATATTTTCGACAAATTTTTTTTAATATTAATCTTGAGAAGAGAATATGTTAGAGAACCATTATCTTTCATGGTGGAGAGAACTGAAACTGCCCAAGGTGACACATTTGGGTGAATAAAGGCTTTCTCAAGAAGATCGTCCAACTGGGTGATCAGTTATTTCAGTTCAAATGAAACCATTTGGTGAGAGGGAAAAGAAACTAGTTGAGTACAAAACATTAAGTGAATACAAAACTCAACCTACCTAACTGGTAGAAAACTAGTTAATCCAGAATTAGACACGTCGGGAAACTCATCTATGACTGGAGGGAGATCACCACTCATTAAATCAAATTCCGGATCAAAATTAAATGTTGATATCACTTTCCCTAACTATGGATAAAATTTTCAAAATCTACTCAAACATGGGTCACATTCATCTTAATGGACAAGAGGCACACCACTGAGTGTAGTAATGTTGACCTATCAAAGATAAAAATCAATTGGGGATTTATTGGTAATGAGACACACCAACTTGAATATGATGTTAAGAGATTTCAAGTTGAGGACCAAAAAACAAAAATCTTGTTTGACAACTAACATAGAGAAGACACAAGAGTGATTATAGAGACCCTTCTCTCTATTTATACTAAGGTGTATAGTAATATCAATTTCACAAGATAAAAGCACCATTGGATAATTAAGAAGATTAACAGTACATGTTGAAATAAACTAGTGAGATGCACTTGTATTAAAAGGAGTAGACACTAACGACAAATCTATAGTAATGGTACTACTCACGATCATTGGACCAGTACATTCTTCCTCTAGAGACACTTCCACTGCATGAAGAAGGTTTTTTCTGGATGACTATGGCTGGAATGCTTTTGAATGTGAAGAATATGATTGACCCATAGTTTTTGAAGGTTATGATGATCTCGTGATGTTACGTGGAGTAGAAAAGCTGTTAGAGAACTTCGTCAAGTTCTCTAAACATCTACCAAGGCCCTAGTTTTGTTGGCCTACTCATGCTTGAAAAAAACCCACATCTTTGGCCAACACCATTAACTCTAGATGGAACTATTTATTGAGAATAACCTTGATGTCATTCCAATATAATCCCTCATGTTTCATTGTCATCACTATCATGTCCCACCATCTACATCTTGTTACCTATAACACAATGTTGGGACATTTCAACAAGATCTCGTACGGTTTCTACAAGAACTCAAACAGACGTTCAATCCGGCCCAACCATTCCACAACATGTTGAGGATCAGTGAAGCCACTAAAATTTGGTGGTTTATCATGAAATAAGTCTTGAGAAAAATTTCTATGTGCACCCATCGGGTTCTATAGCTGTATCCTGATTGGGGACTAGAGGTGGTGCCTATCCTAGAGCATGGACAAAGCGCACAATCACCTCAACTAGGCTCGGGTCCACTGGAGGATTTGACCGCGGATTTTTAGTATTAGCCCCTTCCTGGATCTGATTTTCACATCTTCTCAGAGGCATGATGTTAAACAACATCAGTAGACAATAATAAAGACATTAAGTAATTCTCCTACATTGGTACCAATGAAACATGATCCCATCCAGTAGAACATTCATGACTTCGATTTTACTCCATCCAAATCATTGTTGAAAATAACTAGAACTAATCCACAAGACATCTATCCCTAACCACCCCAGGTGACTTAAGGTTCATTAGAGTGAGATCTGGCCTGACACTCAATTGAAACTACCTCCTATGTCTCCACAGAAATACTCAAATGCATAATATCATCAAGGCATGATTCTTAACCTCCCTTTAATACAATTTTGTCATGAACCAACCTAGGTACCCTGGTAACCTGATAACCGATCCAGCCCTGACATAGCCTGAAGGGTGTTCTCGATCCCCATGGGTTAGTGACTAGCACCTAACATCATACAAAATACAAGTGGGAAAGATTTTTTCCACAGGAATGCAGATGAAAAAGAAAACAAAGAAGTAAGCATAAAAAAAGAAACTCCACATGTAGTGATGTACCAGAATACAACATGGAATAAAAATTCTAATGTACTAAATCCCAAGAACTAAAACGGGGAAAACATCCCCAAGGTCCTTAAGGACACAACTCACCAAGACAAAAGCTCAAAAGCTGGATCCACCTTCAAGAGATCCCTTTCCATTGCTCGAAGCTGGAAGAAGAAAGCCTACAAACACCTGAAGGAAAAAGTAGGGTGTGAGCCTAAGCCACGTAGGATACCAACAAAGATTCTATAACATATTCAATATATAGATTAACCAATGAAAAGCTTTAAATTTTTCAAAATAAACAGGTTTGGAAGTTCCAAAGCATATTTAAGCAAAACATTCAATACATTTTCAAATGAAGGAAATAAAAATTTAAAGCAATGAGTTTACAAATTATGTATTATTTCTAAAAAATGGAATATTTAAAATATTTATATAAAATAGTTTATATAAATTCTACTGGCATGTAAGCAGTTCAAATAAACATTGTCTTACATTTATATCTCATATATACATAAAAAAGAGAGAAACATGGTCATCTTCCATAAGGTATGATAGTATTAACTAGCTATAGGATTCTGCAATTTCTATGTAAACCCAAAAAATTGCGTATACAAGCATCCCTATGACACTGGCCAAAGGAGACTCGTCACCAACCTGTCGAGGATGTTACCTGATGCAAATATATTTTAAAACATTGTTGTAGCGTAGAGTGTATCCAAAAAACTAACTAACTACCTAAGGATTCTGTAACACCCCAAGATTTTATGAAAAATATTCTTTTAATTTCATTGATGTCTTGTTATGTAAGCTACAAAAATATTTCCTTGCGCTATATGCAATACTGTATGAGCTCACAGTATACACAACACTATTCTGGGATCATGTTACACAAAATTTTGATAGTAGTTATTCTACAAAACATTGAGTTTATATATATATATATTCAATGTATAAATGAAATATGGTTGGATTCTATTATACGAAACAATGGAGGAGTCTTTCACAACACGCAACCCTGACTTGGCTTGCATTACACACAATCGCGACCTTCCTCGATAGCGTGTGTTGTATGCAATACCAGGTTTCACTAAACAATGATATATTGTTATAATATTATTATGGAGTAACCGTTATGAATATAATTAACTACATTTTTAATTTTATGACATTGTTATTCATCTTACACATTTTCTAGAATATGGTATGAGAACAAAATAATTTTTTTGTGTAAAATATTTATTTTTAAAAAATTGCAGTTTTCTCGCCTTTTGATGACGTACCAATCTTAAATCTTGTTTTTGACATTTCTATAAGTTCAATTTGACAAAATAAAATTGTTCTTTGAAATCAGGATATTAAAATTTACTTTTGATAATTTTTCCATATTATTCTGACAACTTTCATATTTTAATGAATAGTGAAAACACGCTATATTTTAATTAAAAACAACTTTTTTCATCGCAGTAATTTATATGGTTTGATTATATTTCTAATTGGTTTAAAAGTGTAATTATAATATATTTTTACCATTTAATCTAATGTTGTTCATTGGAATTAATTTCACATTGAAATTGGATATAAACAAGTATCAATCTTTTGATTGTTTTTGTTTCTTAAAAACACGCTATTTGTTTTGATAACGGGAATTAAATTTAAAATTAATTAATGCCACATATATTTTATGAATTTGGAAAGATAGAAATAAATTTTGAATTTGGAATATCAAATAATTCTTAGGCTGAATTTTTGGTATTTTTCTAAAAAACTTCGATTTTCGATGAATAGTGAAACCACTTAGTGGTAGATAAAAAACTGACATTTTTTAATTTAAATTAAATTTTACCACTTCTGTGAATTGAATTTCAAAAATCCGAGAGACACAGTTAGTATCAAGGACAAAAATGTGGTTCAATGAGATGAAAATAATTTTTGGTGAATAGTGACTTTTTACTTTTATTTACCACAATTAAAAGTAAATAGGATAATTAAGGGTAAAAATGATATTATTATTACCCTAACACATGTCCTAATTCTATTAGATAAGTTTAATTTGACCAAAAAAACCTTAGGAAAAAAATATGACCATTTATGCCCACTTGGATTAGATTAGGACATTTAATATTAATTTATTTAAAGAAGGGTTAAAATAGTTAAAATCAAAGTTTAATAAGTAAATAATTTTTCATATAGGGTTATACATAAGATAAATTCGACTATAAATATTAATTATAAATCTAAAAAGATTTCCAACATAATGGAATTTTATTTATAATTTGTAGACATTAAATAATTTAATTTATTTATGATACAAAAATGATGCAGTAATTATCTTATTAATGAAATATTGACATAATTGATGTTATAAATAACCAAATAAATGTAATTTGAGAATTTTTATGAATTACACTAATATTATAGGTTAATATGACATGTTAGTATTGATTTAATTAACTTTTTTCGAACTAATCGTTCTGTTATTATTTTCATAAAAATCAATTACCAAATAGTGTCAACATTGACATAAAATAGTTTTTAAAACAAATATTATATTATTAATTGTTCTTTTATTTATAAAAATCTATGGTTCGGCCAAATGACATAGATAATGTTATATATATTAATAATAAACAACTTGGGGTTCTTTTGGCTTGTTATAGTAAGTTTATTAACCATATAGTGTAAGAAAACAAGAAGACACGGTAAAAGTAAAATTATTTAACTTAAGGTTAAATCTAAATGATAAGGTTAAAATAGAAACCTAAACTTGTCTAAATTCTATTGGATGAGAGTATTTCAACCCATCTCCACATTAGCATCTAAATAAATCAATTTGGGGCTATTAAAAAACGAATATGACTTTATAATAATATAATATTTTTAGTTTTTCCAAAGGTGCCCCTCTCCTCCCTTATAAAAGGGAACGTCCTCCCTCTCTTCCTCACACCACTTTGATCCATCATTCTCGGCCAACCCCTGACAAATTATCTTCTACACTTCCATAGAAAAATCATAGAGGTTCTTTTCTTCTTCAAAGACAAATTTTAGTGCCCAAAGAGGAGGTCTCAAAGAGGCGCTTCAAAGAAAAGGTAATGTCCGTTACCGATTCTTTCAACTTTATTTCTTCTTCCACTTGTTCTTCATTATTTGTTTCATTATAAAGTAAAAACATAAGTTTAACTCATACAATGATATGTTATTATAAGTATGAAACAAACTTATTTCACCATCTATCCATCCTACGGAAAACAAAATCACCACGCGTGCGTACGTACGGAATACCGTCTCCACACCGTGGTGAAATCTGTTTTTGCACCAACACCTTACATGGATGGGTATAATGGTGTAAAGAATAACTATATATTCTTATTATAACATCATACTGATTCTGATATATTATACCATTGACTCCAATTCTATGCAATAATTATGAGAATGATATCATCGCTCGTGCGTACGTACGGACTACCATCTCCACGACACGATGAGATTCATTCTCCATGTTAACCATACATGAATGATCATAAAGTTTATATAATGAATAATAATGAAATATCTGAAATAATAATGCTACTGGATTTATGTATATATATATGTATGTCATCTATTTAGTTTCATTCAATTCAATAAGGAAACGAAAACAACGTTCATGCGTACGTACGACCTACCGTCTCCAGGAACGGTGTATTTCCTTCCTTTTATCGGTCTATAATATATATAGGTATATGATGAATATATTATATGTAAATCATGTTTTACATTCTGGAATTATGTAAAACAGGATATAAATAATAATATCAAGAACGACAAGTCAAAACACATATGATAAATGAAATGATTTTACCCAAAACGCTTCTTTAACATGGAATTTACAAAAGAACGGGTAATATAAAGTCATAAGTGAAACATATATGATATAATAACAATGAATATGATTCTGTAATAAGTCAATGACATTATTTAAATAATTATACAGGAGGTTCGGATACGTACGAAGCATACCAGACCTAATGTAAGGGATAACTTTTCCAATCTAGTTTTTATCCGAGATTTTTTATTCGTAAGTATTTACTGGGGATATTGATTTCATCCATGTCCATGTTTTATAAAAGTGTTTTCATGTATTTTAAAGTCCTTTTACCCATTTTTGACTTTTACTACATGGTATGTATGGAATCATTCTTTTATGAGGAACTTTTTGACTTTCCCGACAAAGGTACGAGAAGAATGTTTTTTTAATTTATATGGCACGAACAGATTTTTACGGTTTTATAAAGCCTTATTTTCTTGAAGCATCCTCCAAACGATTTCATAACTATTTTCAAAAAAATATTTTTAACTTATAATTGCATGATGTTTTGTGAAAAGAAATTGATTTTGAAGAAGAAAGGATATTTTCCTCAAGAATTCATTTCAAGTGCTTTATCAAAACCATTTTCCATCTAAGATGACATTATTTCATATGTGTATGTTTCAAGTATAAAGTCTCTATGATTTACATGGTTTCACTTTTCTTATTATGAAATTATATCCATTTCTTTTAAATGGATTATGTGATGATGGGATGATGTTTATGAAACCCATTTTATTCGTTGGGTTATTATGAATGATGTATGTTTATTTTGTGGCACAAGTAAGAATGATTTCATTATGAGATGGGTGGGACCTATAACTCCCTCAAATGAATTGGTTAAGGATTTATATCCCATGAGATAGACATGGATGGAATGCTAAGTTAATTCGGTTCAGTGTTACCGGACTGGAACGAGGAGTGAACTCGATTCAGAAAGGGACTTTGTCCACTAAGATGGTCTTGGCAGCAATGCATTGGCTGCTATGGAAATCATAACATGTGCTTAATGGTTTCCACAATTACATGTTTTATTCCCATGATATTTTATCATGATTTATGTTCCCTTATGATATATGCCTTACGTAATTCCAAGATTCAAGTCTTTTCTGACGATTTTGATGTTTAGATTTTATATTCATGTTTTTGCATTCAAATGTTTATGGATTGTTTTATGTTCTCTATGTTTACCCTTACTGGGCATTTGAGCTCACCCATTTTATGTTTTCTTTTCCCCAGGATATAAATAAAAGTTTTAGGTACGAAAAAAAGCGGAAGATCTTTATGGGAGATGTTGAAGATCTTTCACCATGATTATGAGATTATATTCCGAGTTTCCAAAGATACTAAAATACTACAGTCCTTGTGTGTCTGTTTTTGTTATGTAATAAGTATTATGCAAATGTAATGAAATGTCCATGTACTTCAAGCTTAGGGTCTCTACAGATTCCATGTGCTCTTACATGATGGGTGAACTATTTTCAGACCAGTTAAAAATATGATCAATCCCATTCTTCCATTTCAAAAGTTCCAATTTATTTCCATTTAAAACCAAAATTGGTTTTATTCAAAAAACATGCCTTTTTACAAGATAAAACCATTGGGTTTCTATCAAATAATTTTAATCCATTTTCACATATTTAAAATCCACTCAAAACCAATTCCATCGTTACATAATTTTTCCCATAATTAATTTCAATAGTATAATTGAAATCAGTTCCATAAAAACCATAATATAAATTAAACAATTTAAATCATCCAATTTTCATAAACCCACCAGATTCAAAAAAATTATAGGTTTTCCAAATTTCTATGCCAAATCCATTTCAAATATCTCAATTCACTGAAATCGGTTTTTATCAATTTAACTGAATGTAGATTTGAGCAATTGAATTTAAATCAAAAATTGAAATAAATATAGCAATACAAGGATAATCAATTTGGCCAATTAGAACAGAACCACCTACCTCAAGGTCGTGAATGTTAGTAGTAATGATAAACCACAAAGTGTGGTTCAATACACCTCCTCAAGGTCACATTATCATAAGTGTTGACACACCAAAGCTTGATGTTCTTCTTGGGTCTCTAGAACCAAAACATCTATTTTATTTCACAAGGATGTAAAATATTACATGCAATTACATTTTCCCTCTCCTATATAATCTCTAGATTATCGAATGTAATCGTAATAAATATCGATAAGTAATTATAAACCACATTCGATAATCGTATTCCTATATTTTATTTCTCCTGGAAATAAAATATTCCATGAGATTACATTTTTTCTCACCATGATAATATCTGGATTATCGTTTTATGTTAACACAAGTGTTTGAAATTTTCATTCTTTTAGGAATAATTATATATTGATAATTTATCTTACAAATAATCCTTTATAATTATAATTTTATAATTTTTTATAAATCATACTTTATAATTTGAATAATTATATTCTAATTATAATCCCTTATAAATTAACATCTCCAAAATTTTCTTATGATAATTTGTTTCCACAAATTATCTTTTATAATGTATTAAAATTATCTCTTAATTACTTGGATAATTATTATATATATTTACTCCATTCAAATTATCATTTTTCTATTATCATATGATAATTTGTTGAAATTAACGCTTGATAAATATTTACAATTTCCCATTCAATAATTTAATAAAATTATAGTTTAATAATTCCTCATAATTATTATTCGATAAGACATAATTAATCTTTTCTAATTTCATTAAAAATTGTATTTGATAAGTTGTTTCAATTATCGTTTTTTAATTCTTAATAATTATATTTTGGTAAACTCACAATTTTCATTTTAATATTATTAATAATTATCCTTTGATAATCTCAATATTATTGTTCGGTAATAAGATTAATTATCCTTTGATAAAACATTTAATTATCCCATGATAATTTTGATAAACTATATCACATGATAATAATATTATAATTTCCCATTAACAAATTGAATAAAATTATCTTGATAATAATTTTTTTAAAGAATATACTTTGATATTGTTATTTTAAATAATCCATTTAAAATGAAAAAAAGAAGATTCAACAATATCATTCTACCTTTGAATTAAAAATACGATTTACGTTCTACTTGTCGACACGAAACCAATGACACTGATGGTACATAATGTTGATAAATACCACAGAAGATATTAAATAGAGAATATTGAATAATTAATAAAAATAAATAAACAAAATAAGTAAATAAAAATAAAGGAAAACCTTATATGTCTTGCGCACCACGGAAGAGGAACACCCCACGCTACACTGGAAGAACTCCCACCATTCAGGGATTTCAAACAGATCCCTAGATCTTCAAAAATTGTCTACAAGGGAGTCTGAGGTTCCCTGAATGTGAGGAGAACGACCCAAATAAAATAATCCAGACAATATCTTATTTTAAACCCTTTTGCATTACAAAAAATAATTACCACAAAACATCATTTAAACATCTGCTCAACATAAAGATTAACTATGGAGGGTTTTAAATCATCCAATTAGATTGTTGTTGTTCTAAATGGTTTAAAATGGGTGGTAATGGAAGGTTTTAAAAACATTCCATGTCACAAATAGAGGTCCAGTGTGATACATCCAGTTTATAAGGGTGATTGAATAATTCACCTATTTTTGGGAACCAATATTTTAATTATTTAATATAATATTAAATGATACCAAACATCCATTCCACATTAAATTCATACCCAGTCTAGGGTAAACACTTGATTTCAGACTCAATGGGGTCTCAGATTTTTTATAGGACACACCATTTGAGAGATATTAATGATTTATTAATTAAAAATCAGAATAAATAAATAATTAAAATAAAAGGATTATTTTAGTGAGCGAGGCATCCAAACACCCAATACGAACAAATGATATACCTTTTCTTGGGTAGAGACCATGTTTCAGACCCATCGATGTTCTCAAATTTTTCATATGATGAATAGTTTTTGAGTTATACAAATATTTTGAATAAAAAGAGTGAATTTAATATATTCTTTTAAATAATTTAATTCCTTCTTCGCTGAGATTTTGCGGGCCTCTAAAACTCATACTTACTCAATGTTTAACTTAGAAAATATTTAATTTGAAATTATGGTGTGTTAATTGGAATTTTTAAGATTCCAATACATGTTTAACAGAAATTAAACTTTTCACCAATAAACCATTTTTTCTCAATTAAATTAATTGTAATCTAAAACAAGATGGTTTAGGAATACCTGAAACATTAACTTGATTTTACAATTAAGATTTAAATGTCAAAGAAGGGTACTATACGTGGTTAAATTTTTAGATATATTTATAATATTTCCTGAAATAAGTTGGTTATATATCTAGTCTTAAAAGACACAAAAACATAAAGGTTTTAGGGTGTGTTTTATTGTGAAATGTATTTAATATTCCTTTAAAATTATGCAATATTTATGTATTTAATACTTATGTTATCTCAATTTATTTTTTCTACATTATCTTTAAAGGTAAAGGGGGAAGTGATATCCTAATGTTTAAAAGATTGTATATGGGAATATTTGGATTTTAATAGTATTTTGTAGGTAAATTTAGATCCTAATAATGATGAAAGGATCATATTGGTTCTTGGAGATAAAAATGGGGAATTTTTAATAATGGTATCATCACATACTATGTCATTTCCCATGGATGAACCATGATCACTATCTGAAATTCATTCATTGAAAATAAAAACTGTCACGACATTGAAGGAGGAAAGTGGAGTCCTTGAATCCTAGAATCTCTTTGGAGTAAGGTTTTCCCCTTGATCAAATTTATGGTTAATTCATAATCCTCCCCAAATATGCTCCATGGTATCCCTATAGAAACTCCCAAGCTGTTGGGAGTGGTGACTTAAATATCATCCAATATAATTTATTTTTTCCTTTACTCTTGTAGAATCCTAATTAGGAATACAAGGATAAAAATGATTTAAAGGATGGACAATTTCCATATAACACTCAAACCTTTCTATTTATAAGGTACTTTATTAATTGATACTATGATGATGAAAGTGTTGCATGCATGTGTATTCATGACCTTACCGAAAGGAAATTTAATGTTGAGTCCTTTAATACAATAAATAATCCCAATGTAGATACAAGAACACATAATTGGTATTTTATTTAGATCCTTCAAAGTGTTTTTTGCTCACTTTAGTCATACCCTAGAATAATATTCTTTGAGGGATACATATCATTATAACCATAAAAAATTCATGAGATAGTATAGTCTGGGATGTGATTAATTACATAGAAATTATCAATTTAATATCAATTAATCTCAAAACTATCAATCATTCTTGATTTGTATAGTGGTTTGATGTGTTCTTGGATGATTATAACATGATCCTACTTTTTTAAAGAGACATTTAAATGAAATTATAATGCAGAAGTCTCTACATGATAAATCTCACTTGAAAAAACTATATTCTAAAACACTTGGGTGATTTTAAGGGTCTTTATAAATACTTATCTAAGCTATTTTTAGAGGTGAAAGTGCATCAACGAATGAAATTTTGGTTTGGATGGTATCCATATGCATAAAGATACCATAATTTTACACCTGATTAAAATTATTTCCAACATGGGGTTGTTCATTAGACTGAGGATTTAAGGTCAAGGCATCCAAAATTGATGTACATTGTGGTTGATTAGAATATAAGGTAATTTTTCTCACTATCAATTTGGGTCAAACTTCCCTACCTACATGCCTGTATTGATCAGAACGTTACACACCTACCAAATGATCATCCCAAACAACTAGATTTGAATGAATCTAGGAAGATTCAAGGTTATCTTGGTGTTTCTATAGGGTTTGATAATGTTATTTACCTTGAATTTTATCCACATATATATCTTTAGTGGGGACATTTCTTGAATATTTATATCTAATATGACTACAACATCCTTAATTCTAGAGGATCTTGTGGCCATTTCCCACTACTACCCAATTATGCATGGAAAACTCAATTTCATATGAATAATCTTTAACAGAGAATTTATTTACCAGATAAATTTCATTATTATAACCAAAACATGACTGTATAATAAGGGTTCCATTTGATGGGGTAGTTCCCATGCTCCGAATGATGGGGATGAAAATCCATGAGAATATGGAATAATTTGGGAGTTGGTAAAAGATTCTTATACTACACCTACTCCACCATCACTGATTATACCTACCCATATAGGAGAGAGTAAATGGAATGGATTTAGAAGGTGAAATGATAATTTGGTACATATATTGTTCGCTTAGTTGTTCCATGAGGATAATATGAAATTGATATACTATCTTTCAAGTCATCTAGTCAATGAACTTTCATTCAATAATGTTTGAGACTTTATACCAATTGTATTCTTCCTCTTGTTGGGTAGTGGAAACATAGGCTACTTTAGTGGGATTCTTCCCCAACATCACTTTTCTATAGTTGACCATTTTCTTGAAGAATTTCTTAAAGATGATGTAATATTTAATGTTGTGGCATAATATATAATGGAATGTGTAATAGTTGGGATGATCATTAAGGACAATTTCATCAGGTTTCCAAGACATAAGTAGCTTCAGTATATTATTTTCTATATATATGATGTAGTATTTAGGAACCTACTTTCTTGGAGGGAGTATATTTTATTTCTATGTCCCTAATTTAATTGATAAACATACTCATTCCTCACATATAGAAATCGGTGGTTTTTCTTTTTTTGACACTATGTGGGAGGTTTCAGGTGATATAGATATTTTTTGGTCACCATGATAGGTAACAACTATATTTTAAGTATTATAATGGTAGTTTGAAATTTAGTAAAAGTTTTTCACAGGGAGGCATGTGTATGCTAATATTTGGACTTGTCTTACTGAATGAAATCCTTTAGATGTTGTGCCAGGGATAAAAACTCCAAAAATCTCCATGATTACTTCAACATGATTAATAGAGTTTTCTAACCATCATCAATATTCTCTAAAAAATATATATATTAGTTTATATTGCGGAAGATTCATATTAAGAATGTATGTTAGGCATTTCCATCTATATATGAAATTAGAGACCCCTTTATTTTCATACTACTTGCAGTTAGGGTGATCAATTACCATATTATTTCATATCAAAGAACTAATGTAATAGAAGAACTTAAAAATTAAGGTTTCAATATCCTATAGTGGACTAATACGGAAAAATATTAGTCTAGAAATATAGTGGCCCTCCAAATTTTTCACAAAGCGTATTTGTTTTTTCACCTTGTGCTGATCAAATATGCACCTCACAAGTCCACCCAAGGTAATTAAATGTATCAATTGTTGTTTTATATCTCCTATTCCATTTAAGGTCGGGAATTTTGTATTTCTAATGTTGGGTGGAGGAGGGGAGGTCTCCACTCATTTGGGGTATGATTTCTCATTAGGACGTCCTAGGATGCACTGTACCTCTATGGATTCTATTAAAGTGGAAATAAAATAGATGGTAATGAGGAGATATGGTGGGAAGATTTTATAAGGTGATATGAAAAAACATGTAGTGGGAGAATATTTTTATTGTCAAAATATATATATAGGATACTAACTTCAGGTTTGAGATAGACCTGGGTGACTTTCCCAAAATGTGCTATGTGACTAATCTAATGAATGAAACTCATGGTCTTCATCAATCATTGAGTTCAAGTAAACCACACTCCGAGATCAAGATCCATATTTATGATTAAAATCAACTTTGGGGGACTGATTAACCCATTCTTTGTTTGTGGGAGGATAAATATTTTCTTATGATTGATGTTTATACTCTGGTGGAATATTGGACCAAAATAAATAACCATTGATTCATTTCATATTTTGTATCACATCCTGGTACTCCTCCAAATTCTCTTGATCAATTATTAATTTAACATATTTTTATTCCTCATTGAATATATACATGCCTTTCCCTTTATCTTTGTAGAAGAAGGATCAGGTGGTGGAAATTGTTCATTTGTAGCTTTGAATATATGGTTCTACCATTTATGAAAACATTAATGTGTCATCCTACATCATCTATCATGATAGAATAAATGATTTTAACAAACACAGATATGGTTGTGGGATTCACTTCATTATTATCATCCATGTAATAGAGTGGATATTTATTCCATGTATACTCTTTAAAGAGAACAATGATATTCCACATTTTCTATCCTATCTTAGTGGACTGCTTCAGCTTACGGGCCCCTAAGAGGCATAATCTCATCCATTTTTAATTCCAATGGATGGTTTTCCCGAGGGAGTCCCCAACCATCCTTACTAAGTGTGCCCTTAATTATAGGGGTACATCGCATAATTCCATGGATGGTGGGGTTGGTGGTTCTCAGAGGTCACTAGCCAGAATAGAAAAGTATAACTACATTATAGGAGGTGGTAAAAATTACCCTGACTCTGTGGTATGGGGATTAAATGATCCTTCCAGCACCATTACTCAATGTTATTAAAGACTCGATAGTACCTTGATTAGATTAAATGATAAAAATGTACCCAACACTAAAGGATGTGGATGATCCTGGATGGATTCCATAGTTGCTGCTAATACAGTTTTCCATACTTGATGAGCTTTCAGTCATGAATTGGTAGATAATAATGTGTTTTTAAAAATATATCTTCCTCTCAATAAGGATATTAAATTTATGGAGGAATTTTCCTTTCCCAACATAGATTCTTACGTGACCTTTTTGGAGGCTTGAAATATGATTTTATTGATGGCATGATAATCTCAATTACACCACTTTTATGTCTTAGTGGGAGTAGTATTCTTTTACCTAGACCAACTAGGATATATATTATTTGGGTATGTAACCTCTTCTATGATAATAAAAAAATAAAATTACATATTTGAGGGACTCTGCTAATCAGGGGATGTGGTAAATTACAATGACCATACCCCCCTATCTATGGATTCCCATGTTTGTTAGGACATCAATTATTATATCTTACAAAAAAATTAGGATGTGTATACAAGAATTTCAGAGATTCATGCACCGTTTCTATGATCTCGGAGTTTGATCTACTAAGAAAGAAGTTAATTCAATCTAAAGAAAAATATTGTTCATGTATTGGAGATGGTTTTCATACTTATGATATGTAAAGTGATTAGTCTTTACATAATGACGAGTCTTCTATAATATTTGATGCATGAAATCCATGCACATATCTTTTTACACTCAGGGAATGTCATATTAGGATGTGGAAATGAGGGAAAACATAATAGGGATCTTATCCCAGAACAATTCTTTACATATAACTATTTTATCACTATCGTCCTTAGGAGATTATTCTTACACCATATTTGACCTTCATGGTTTTATTCTAAGTATTTTACTTAAAAACAATGATATCCCATAATTAAATTTGGTTAATCTAGAGCATGCATGGGGTAAGGGATGTTTGATCAATGACCATTACCCTAAACCATATATTAAATAATATGGAATATCATTGATGGGAGTTTTGTCTTTGAGCATCAATGAACTTTATCCATTAATAGCTACATAGTATGAGGGTTCTCTCAGTGTAGCTTCAACAAGGTGTGGTCCTTCTTTTTGTAAGGAATTATCACTAAAGGGAGGACTTTCATAGTGACTGAAGAATTGTCTTCTATGGGGAGGAGTTTTATAGTTACTAATCAAGGAATTAACAAGGGGAGTCTATTCTTTCACATTGATATACTCATATTTATGACTTCATTCATAGCTGACATAATGGGAATAGTTATAATGATTGATCTTTTTGTTTCTATAGGGAATAACTTCATGGAAGGTGTTCTGTGGAGGCCCTATAGAAATAATTGTTAGATTATCAAAGGGGGACCTCAATAGATAAAGTTGTTATCATATTTTGGTGATGATTCAACATATATTTAGTAAACCATATCATGGTTTTAAAGGGCCTTAATAACATCAGAATTGATAAAAATAAGAAAATGATATTGCTTTTTGATCATGTTTTCATTTGGTTTGTTCTTCTTTTAAAATATCCTCTTGGGGTAGAATGTGTACCTTCTTGGGTTACCCCAATGTAATTGGTGGAGCTGGATGACAAGCTCCATCACATTTTAAATAAATACTATATTTTCCAATATTTTCCCATGGAATATACTTATAGGTTCTTTTACACTAAATTAGAATATATGACCGATATTTGGTATCTTTAGAGATGTGTTTTCAATCCTCCTTGCACAGAAGTGGAGAATAAATGTGATCCTACATTTTATTTAAATCTAGAACATACCGATGTTTTTCTTGGATGAGGATTGAATATAATCCCACTCATTTGTTTCTATTTGAATATGTTGATGGTCCTCCTGAAGTGGAATGAGGATATGATCCCCCTCTCAAGTATATGTATGGATGTACTGACAAATATCCTCACCATTAATGGTTGTAGGGGTATTGGCCAAATCATGAATGATAAATAAGATATTTCAATCATAATACTCTATTTTCAATATTATTATATTCTAAAAACTCTACATGTTGTGGGCATGATAAAGGAATGTCCATCAATTAAAACTTAGAGCTGTTGATGGGATTCTATAACATGAATGAGAATATGTACCTATTATTCAGTGGGAGTTGGAGTATGTGACCTCTTGTTTCCTTTAGTCACCATCATGATACACATATAGACTATGTATTCAAGGGATGGAACATGATAAATCTCCATAGTTACTATCATGATATATTGGAATGCTCCTGATTCCGCTAGATTTCACTGCAAGGAGTGGATAGTATAGGACATGATATGGGCCTTCTGTTCTCTCGATATGTGTTCCTTGATCCCATTATATGGAATATGAATATGTTCTTATTCCTAGTTTTCATGAAACTATTTTACATATAGAAACCTCATATGGGGTACATGGACCTGATTGTTTAGTATTGAGATCTATTGGGAATCCTCCTTAGCGTAGTATTGAAGAACTTGGTAGGCATGTGATTGTTAACTATAATATTGGATAGTAAGAGTTCTCCTAGGTGACCACTATGAATTTTTTATTTCATGCTCGACCTATTTTATTCTTCCCTAAGATTAGGTATATTTTTATTATTATACTTAGGGGAGAGGCACTTTAAGTGGTCCGATATGGAAATGGGATCCACTGGTTTTTTAGTAATTTTCTTATAGTGTGATGGGATATAGGAATTTAGTTACTAATTTTGATCACATGCATCCTATAGTGGTAGAATGGTACCTTATTGGTGATATTATAATATAGACTATTTTCACCACATGGTTTTGGATTTTTTTGGCTAGGTGACATCGTCTTTTGAGTTATGGGAGTTGCGATGTTTGTCGAAGCTGAAGCACAAGGGCAGTTATTGGATGATGATTCCATTACTTTAGATCAAAGTGGAATCTTAACTAGTGTAACTAACACATAATAATATAAAAAATATGAACAACCCTCAATGATTTATCACACTTAACTGCATTTTTTAAAAATATCATTCCCATGTGAAATATTTATATCTTGTTCACCATGTTTGTTTTCATTAAAAATTAAAAAAATGGACATATGGTCTAATATTTTTCTCTATATTGAAGGATTCATAATTAGTTCACTATTTATTGATTAAAATTCTTGTCGTGACTCCACAATGGTGTTTTGAGTCAGTGTGGACATGGTTTTTAAAGTTATTATACCACTGAGACTTTTCTAGTGGGACCTTAGAACTCACATTGGTTGAAATAATGAGTAGCTAATCTCTTATACACCTTTAGAGGGGGAATTATTGAATACTATAGGATTATATTATATATTAATGATGTATTAATGAATCATTCCCAAATACTAGTTCAAAACCTATTACCCCTACATAGATGATTGGTCATGGGAAAGCATTGATGTGAATATATGTAATATGTAAGAGTTTTTTCATCAATGAAAACATCATTATGTATTCTAGGTTCACCATATTGTTTATATTACTTATCACAATATAATATTTGTGTATTATTGTTTAAATCCCTATAATTGTGCACTATTGTGTTTATTTCCATCTATGGAGGCATTATGTGTTGTTGGTACTATGTATGTAACATAAGAAGTGGAACCTAAATTTTTCTATGAAGGGAATCAAAACCTAAAGAGTGTAGTGAAACTTAGTAGGACACATTATAAGATTTCATGTTATTTTTTAAAGGTAAAATACCTAATAGTTTAAATTCACACAATTTGGAATTCTTGGATAAAGGTTTATAACAATGGTTGGTGTAGATATTATGCATAACCTATCCTTTTTTGGTTGAACTCAAATGGAATATAGACAAATAAGAATGGGTTTGATAATTACCTGAAGGGAGTATGATTGTAATTAGAATAGGGACTAGCAATATGGTTTATTGGGCATACAATAGTATGGCCCAATAATAGGGATATGAAATCATTAAAAAAATGGGATAAATATGGTATTTTTCTAAGGATTATGACCATGGTTAAAAGAAATATGAGCTTTTTGGGAATATAGATTAATTAAGAAGGATATAAGTTGATTCTTGATGAATAGGTCCCCATCAGGGTTTATATAGATGGTGGATAAATTTTGGTTTCAACCTTGAATATGGGTCTTATGTTTCCTAGTTAATAGGAATCAAAATCCCATGTAGTTCAAGATGTGAATTTTATTGAAATTTGATTGGACCACACCATGTAGTTTAGCATCATATTATAAGGAAGTTATCATATAGTTTTTATTAGAAAACAAGGATTCCTATGAAATGAAAGTGGCTAAAATAGAGGAATGGATGGGGATTTGGTAATGAACTTTCCCTTTTAATGGTGAAAATTATTAATGAATTAATGATATAATATTATTAATGGGGAAATGATGACTTGAGGATTACACCTTGAAAGGATGCCCATTTATAAGCTATTTTAGTGCATCATGAAGGGGTTATAGAGGATCCAAATTCTTTGGGTAATGATAGAATTTTAAAGGGGTTAATAAATACAATATATGTCCTCTATCTCACATAGGATAATTTCTATTTGATGGGATGTGACTCACAAATCATCTTTGTTAATGATGTTCTTTATAAGCTACCTTATTCACAAATTACTCTCAAAGTTCCCCTAAAATATCCTCCTTCATTATGGGCTTGCATGAAATATTTTTTCATGAATGGATTCATAATAGTAGAATTATTTCAATTATTATAATTTTCTTATTAACTAATTAGTCACATGACCTATCCTTTTACCCTTTTTTCTAAATTCATTTTATGAGTTCTTTAATTTTACAATATATGATCCATTATTCTAGTAAATTAGTTTAATATTATTTTTGTATAATACTTAAATACATAGTAACATAAATTTTTTAATTTGGATCAAAAAATTCAATGTTGCAATAATTCTAATAATATAAGTTTTATTAATGATCGTTTTAACCATTTCCAGGAATTTAATGATAAATTGATGAATTAGACAATAAGTTATCATTTTGTATGGAAAAAAACTATAATGTGACATAATCTTTTAGAAGTTACATATTACATAAATTATAATCAAATTTATTTGTTAGAAACCCGTTATTATATAATTAATTACCCATGTCTAGCTTGGTAACCCCTTATAAAAACATTTTTATTAACACCCATTCTTGGAAATAACTTCTAAACATCGCTTTTTATATGTAAGTAATTTTATTTTTGCTCTAAACTTATCCTTTTTATTTAAAACTTTTTAATAAAGTGGTTAATAGTTAAACTAATACAAAAATATTTAAATCTATTTGATTTAAATTTAAAAAAAATTATTATTATTATATGAGAAATTCCTTATTCATTGGTAAGAATAATTACCTTATTGTGAAGTTTTATGTTTGAAATAAATAATTAAAGGGCAATGACCATAATTATACATCAATCTATTCATTATTATTTGACATTAGATTCTGAGTGTAGTTTAATGGTAGAAACATTACCCTCATTATTATGTTGTCGTGTCATGTGAATATATAATATAAAACATTTTTTATTTTGTTATTATATTAAATTATATGTTTTCTAGATATGATAATATGTTATTTTATTAGTCTCTTTATTATATGTATTCCAATATTAGGTTTTTTTATACATTGATGCTTCCAAAATACTCTAATAATTTATTATATTTTTATACCATTCATTTATTTATGCTTCTATGTTTACCTTGATGATTAGAATGATGCATATATGTTTATTGTTTTTAAATATATAATTATTTTACAGAATTTATAAGTAATATTTTAACAATGAATAAAATATAATGATTATGCAGGTGTTTAGCCTCTATAACATTAGGAACTACTGATCGTTGTGTGTGGTCAATTATAATTATGCCTCAAGTGAATACAAACACCCCAAATCATGGATACTAGAGTTGGATGTGTTACATTTGGAATCAAATTGAGTTTAATAAAAATAATATATAATATATTTATAATAATAAATTTATAATAATTTATAATTTCTTTATTAATTTGTAGTAAAATTACCAACTACACTCATCTCACCTAAATTGATGTCTATGAAAACCACTAGTTACACTCATATTAAGCGACAAACTTCGAGAGTAACCCCTTAAAGAAACAACTAAAATTATAATCCTTTATACAAGGGGATCATGTCAGCATCCAATATGAATTTATTTCTACAAAAAACCCATCATAACTCCAATTCACCCCTCCCCCACTTGAATCACTAAATTTCAATAAATTATTATCTAAACCACTACAACCTATACTCACCTCCCCTATTCCCATCACTAATGCATGTATCCCTATTTCATTCCATGAAAAGCTACCATTTACTTATGAAACATGTATCTCTATTATATGATATCCACCATGACAAACAATTTATGATTCTATCAGGATTTATATGTAATTATTTTGTCTAAAACCATAAAAAATTGAACAAAATCATGCTCATAATTAGTATGTTATAACTGGTATATTATATTTAGTACATTTCTTATTTTATTCAATAATTTATTAATTGAATTTATGTCCTAAAAAATTATTCATATTTAATTATTATTATATTTTTTATATATTCTAGTTTTATGCTTCTTTGAAATATTTTATTAGTTATTTGGAATGATAGGAAACCATAATAAATATTAATTTATTCAAATATTTGTTATAAATTGATTATTTTAATGATTTATTCATTTTTATATCATTTTTATTACTTTTGTTTCATATTTTATTTAATAATTTTAATGTAAATACTATAAATTTATGAAACATGTTATTTAATGTTATTCCTGTAAGGTTTTTGATAGAATTATTAAAAAAATATATGAATTGTACATTGAAATATATGTTGAAAAACTGAGAAAATAATGAATATGATTTCTTTATTATAAAATTTTCATCAGGTTAGTTTTTAATTAATTTAAATGAATTTAATGTAAATTTCATAAATTATAATATATAAGAATTTTTTTTCAGAAAAATAAATTGAATTATTTCTATAATATAATTTTTATTGAATATACTACATCAATGAAATAGTAAATGGATAAATATTACATGAATAATTTATTTTTAAAGTTACTGAAAGACATTTCTTAGAAATATATTTTTATAATATTTTCTTCGAAATGGATAAATGTGTATTTATAGAGATTTACCAAAAAAAATTCTTGAAAATACATTAATTATAATTTGAAAATTTGATTAATAAAAAAATTATGATTTGGTTGGATTTAATTTCTTTATAGTATCATGAGGTAAATGGATTGAATTTTTAAAAATGTAGAACACCCCAAATTTTGGATGGCGGTGTGATCAATTGTTTCTATGTTTTATTGGAAAAAATTTGGTGTCATGAGTATTTGAAAGTGATTTAACTCTTTAGAACAATGTAATATTGATCCATTCCATCCCTCTTATATAGGGGATATCCTAATCTTTTCTAATGATTATCCCCATAATAATAATTTTGGAATTCATGAAATATTTTTCTCAAGATTTTTTGTATTTTTATCCATTCACATTAAATAATCCTTCACATGACAGAATATGATTAATATATACTTAACTTCCCATATATATCATAACAACTATATATTGTCTCTATAAAGTAGGATATTAAATAGTTTTATCACTTTAATATTAATGTGATAGACTAATAGAATGTTTGATCCTTTAAATTATTCAGTTCATTGATGTTTTGGACATAAAACCTTATAATGTCTAACACTTATGTAATGGGATCCCACCATTTCTCTAATTTTCTCCCCAACATATATGTGTAACATTATTTTAACCTAATGTAATTGATCTTGTGTATATTTAATATAATTCAATTTTATTTGTCCAATTAAAAAAATTATTATATAATGGATAAATTAATTTACTAATTTAAATAGGCATCTTAATGATTTTGTAAAATAAATATTTTTAAAATATTTTTTCATTTGATTTAGTGTTATAAAACTAAAATTATATTGTATTATACTAATATAATGTTTATAAGCATTGTATTATTTTACTTTTTATAATATAAATATGTGTTATTATGTTTACTTTTGACCCAATTGAGAATGAATAAAAATAGTTTTCATTATTTATGATAATAAATTTTTATTATTTATGATAATGACAATTATCAAAAATAATAATAACGTATAGTAACCATTAAAAATAATTTAACTAATTAATTAATAATAATAATATTAATTTAAGGTGATGAAAAACATAGAAAAATCACACATACATAAGAGGAGGCTCAAAGATCAGACCTCTATAATGATAATAATAATAATAATAGTGATAAAAAAAGTTCAAGCATGAAACCTGGATACACAGGATCCACCATATTTTAATAAAGAAGAAAATAAAGTAAAAATAGGATGGTTATTTACATGAACACTATTAGCTACACAAGATCATGATGCACATAATTCTGAAACAACAAATCAATCACTTAAGATACAAGAGGAAATCTTATTTCCCATATTGAAAAAACGTTTACCCGAAATAGGGAATCCACTCTTGAAATATTTCAAAAATTCCACATCAAAATATATAAAAACAAAAAACTTTGAAATATTCAACTCAAAATCACGTATCTCAGGGAATCTAGTTTGATTGAACCACAATATCAAATTTTATCTTGTGTGACACATTTTATACATAATATTTATGAATTTTTATAATGTTTAAAAAAATTATTTACTAGTAAAAAAATTTATTATTGAATTCAATTTAATTTTAATATATGGATGAAAATATGTTATGAAAATTGTACCCTAGATTTTACCCCAATAAGAGAGTTTCTCTTGTAATGTAATCTCGGGGTTAAAATATGTATGATTTAATTTTTATCCTATTAATTATATAAACTAGTATATATATTTTTAAATATATATATATTTGTGTAATTATATATGTAAAAATAACTTCAATTTATCAATATTTTTATCAATTATAATTTTTTCCAACTCAATGGATTCTTTCAAAATCTATAGTGTAAAAATTATGTTTGTGGTTATTAATTATTATAACATTTTATTACTAGTAAATTTATCTTATATAAACCAATTCATATATTTTTTTATTTCTATGAAATTATATTTAATAGGATTCACTTATTATTCTCATAGAGGTTTGGGCACTGGTAAGGATATTTTGACATTGAATTATAGTACCCCGTTGATGTATTATTTGTTGAAAAATATCACCCTATTAGACTAAAATATATTTCAATTACTAATTATTTTTTTCCTATTATATGGGGCCCTTATATATTCATCATTTATATGGATGATTGATCTTATTTTCATTAGGATTTCAATATATAATATTAAAATAGTTTTAGGTAAAATTTTCATTTATATTTTTTTGATTATCATTAAAATTTCTAGTAACTATTGAACTTTAATTTTCATAACTATGATAATTTCAAATATCTCCCCCAATGTATTTTGAAAAATGATATTGATTAATTTTAAATATATGTTGAAATGTTTTAAGGGAATTCCCAAGCGGGATCAATATAAAATAAATATAGATTCATAATATTTTATAGAATATGTTTTGTGGGTTACTATTATCATATAGTGATTGTATTTGGTTCTTTAATTATTCAATGGGGTAGTAATTATAAGAATGTTAACTTTTATTCAAATATTTGAAATATTTTATAATAATCTTTATGTATAATATTTCAATAAAATGAGTATAAGCTAGGTTAGGTCATTATTAACATAATTGTTGACCATAGGGAGCTTATTTTTTTATTAAATTATTTATATGTCATAAATCCAACAATAAATGTGATTAAAATTCCATTTTAATCCATTAGTTAGTATTCTAATATGTTATATAGATATTAATTTTTAAATACTATTTTAAATATATAATTATTCTAAAAATGAATATATTGAATGAATGTTGATTTGGAAAATTATGATTTTTAGAGATATGGAGGATTAACCTCTTTTATTATAAACTATAAAAATTTAGGAACCTAATAGAGTACATGGAAACAAAAAAACTCAAAGGCGAATTCTAGCTGCCTATCTCTTTCCTCAATATTTCAGTTAGCTTTCTTTCTTCTTCAGTAAGTACATGCCAACCCATTTATTCGTGAATTTTACACTAACCTATCGATCTTCCCTTACTTGAGGGATGAAATTTAAGAATTTTATGTAATTTTTTAGCATCATTGATTTCCAAATCAGTTTTAGCCACCTACTTCACCTTGAATTTTTCTGGAAAGGCATCTCTTTTCATTCGAATCATCATCCCGTCAAACTCCATTTCTTCTGTAAGATCAAGAATCTCCTGGTGATTTGTCTCATTAGGAGATCCTAGAGTTGTATCATGTATCTCAATGACACCATAAATATATTGATAATAGAATGAAGATGGGTTTCCTATAGTCACTTGATCAACCACCCCTGGAGGCACAACTGGAGAATTCGTCTTTTGGTAGGAAATAAGCTAAAATCCATCACTATCCACAATGGGTTTTAAGGAATCATGAAAAACATTAGAAATGTTTGGAGAGTCATATTATATAGTTTTCTTACTATTTTGGTTTCTGGAATCTGTTATATTTTCATGTGAAAGATGATGGTCAACTAAATTTTGAATTTCTTCTTCAATCGCTTCCTCATATAGAAATTCATCATCCCTACCTGGAATTAGAGGTGTTAAAAGTATCCGATATTGCTGCAAGTAATCACTTTTTTCCTTTCAAAAAAGATGTATCATTATTGAAATCCATCTCTTTAGAGAATATGGTGGCCAAAGACTTCATTTTAACTATAGAGGTGAAGTCATGAGCACCACATGGCCGACCACCCTTCTCATTTGACCGTGATTTGATAACATTCTCAGGAATAATTCCCTATGCTTCTTTCATCTACTCGACATTCATAGGAGAAATACAAATTCCCTAATCCTTTTTCAAGGATTTTTTTTATCCTTAGGTTTCAACTGAGGAAGGGTATCCACCATCCGATTAGGTGTATTTTTGTTCCACTTAAGAATATTTCTTGTGTCTTGTCCATGCAAAGAACATGAGCAACATAATATGTAGTTCCTATTGGTAGATGATTCATAAACTATAACATTATTGTCCTTTCAAAATATTTTCATTTTTTCATAAATGATATCTAACTCAATAATATCATCATATGTTGGAGGAATTACCTTATCAATTATAGTTGAACCCAGTCCAACCTCTACCAATAACCAAGAAAAGTTTCCAAATTTAGCAACTTCAATTTACTTGTGAATTTTAATCAGGATACCAATAGAAAACACAATATCAGAAAAAATTATAGGGTTCCATATTATTCAGTTTATCCTATAAACCCTAACCCACACATGAATAGTGGTGCTTCAAACCTCAAATGGGTTGAATTTTTATTCCATTCATGAAGGATAATGATCCCTAGTTTCAACATAATGGAATTAAATCCCCAGGTTCGTGTTTTCAGTTCCACAATGGGTAAGAGCATGTAAATGTACCCTTATCCCACTGAGAAGCACTTCTAGGATGAAGAAACCAAAATCAGTTAAATTATCTCTTTGATTTCATCATTTTTCAGTGGTTGAGATCATTTAGGAAGAAATAATAGACATTTGATCAAGAAATCAATCATTTTAATCCACTTGGTAATAGATTCAGGGTCAGCATTAATGTGAAATATATTCCCTTTTTTCGAAATGAAGAGTCAATAACACCTTTTAAGAGTGAAAATAATTGTTTTTTACAATGGTTACCTTTTCAAGAACATCATATCGCACCGAGGTTAGACATGCCAACCGTACAGTAGAACTCCCTCCCACTGTATCCCCCAAAACCATTTCCAGTTGAGGAAAATCTAGCTCATGGACAACCTCATTGGAAAATCACTTTGCACCGACCACCTCATTCATCGTCACACTGCTAGGGTAATGAATTATTGAGAGCATGGATTCCATATTCTATAGTTTCATGAGAGAATATAAAGAGTGTAGTTAGAGATGCATAGATGAAAAAATATAAGGTTTTTGTGATTTCTTAAGTAGAAAATAGAGAGATAGATTCCTAGATGATGAAACTTTAGGCATAAGTACAAATATTTTCATAGGAATATGCATTAATGTAGATACAAATAGAGAAAATGGAGTAGTGTTTTTATCCAAGAACACTACCTTTCTAGTGATGTAACACACTCAGTAATACTGATTAAAGTAATTTAAAACATAAATTTAATTTATTATTATTATTATCATAATCATATAAACATTTATTATTTTTTTAATACATATATACTATTATTTATCATCACTATGAGTTAATTTTTGTGATGATTCATGATGGGTTGTATATTTTTATTTATTATTTCCTATATTTTAAAATTTATAATTTTATTAGTAACTATTAAAAATGTATCAAATAATAAAAAATGGGAAAAAGAGAATGTATTTTTGTTATGAAATAGTGAAATTATCATTAAGAAATTTGGGATCATTAGGAATGAACCAGATATTAATCTAATTAGTGATGTTCCGAAAAATATTGAATGTACTATTTTAGAATTAAATGAAATTTCTCTATTGAAAATGAGTGTGAAACAATAAAATTTAATACAATTAACATTGTATTTTCAGAATCTTTATGATAAAATATCATGTTAATTTGATAAGTGATGGGATGAAAATAATACAAAGTAAATTTTTAGTATTAAATTTATTTTTCAACTATTAAAAAGAGTAAAATGTTTGAAAATTTGAAAATTTATTTGTTTTCGGTGAAATTTTTTAAAAAATAAATCTTGATTCATTTTTTCTTATAGGAACAAACCATATATTAATATAAAAATTGATGTTCATGAAATGATTGAATGTTTATTTTTAGAATTAATTTTTATATCTGCATATTAAACACACATAAAATGATCTAAATTAAAAATAAAGACAATATGTTTTTTAATATATAGGCAATTGATCATTAATACATTTCTAATCTATAATAATAATAATAAAACATTAATCTAACAGGTTATGTCGTTATCATGATTTTTATTTTCTTTTTGGAATTAATATTTATTTTGATATTATAAATTAGTGCACAAGAATAAGAAATAAAAAAATGGATATATTTTAATAAAAATGTTAAAAATGATCAATGATTAATATATATCATGTAAAAATAAAAATTATAGTTATCTAAAATAATTTATGTTTATAATGATCTAATATTCTTTCTAAGAATCAGTACACATTTAATTATTATATGAGTGAAAAATTCCCATGGATGATAAAAAATATCAGTTATATATATAAATTTATATTGAAACAAATCTTATAATATTTTTTTCTATAAGTATTAGCTTCTATTGAATATAAAACCTGATGTACATAGAATGATAATATGTTCATCTTTTATTATAAAAATTCATTTTCAACTTGGAAACAAGTCATAAATATTAAAAAAATGTGAAATGAGTTTATTTAATCATGAAAAATTGGTAAAAATAATCCTTGATTTATTTTTTACCATTAAAAATAATCCATGAAAAAACATAGAAAAAATATTCTGTCACCCCGGACTGGATTTCCCCCTTCATGGGGCATAATCCCCAACAACACAAAGTTAGTGACAAACATTTAGGGGTTATGTGAAATTTTGGGGAATTATTTAACCAATTTTTTATTAAACCCAAGTAACTATCAAATTATGATAAAAAACCAATCATGAATCAACCATACATCAAACATCCTTGAAACCCATAAGAATTAAATTAGATAAAAGGAACCCTTCGAATAATCTTGTAGTCGTTATATAGAAATATATAGTAAATCATTAATATTATTGAAAACCATGTAGTGAAGTAGTCAAAATAGAAAACATAATAACAGTGAGACTCAAAATAATAATACGGAACCATACGTGAAAATATTTCATCGATTCATTATAATGTTTAAACTACCCTCACCACATTACCTAATAGAGCCTCACTCTATAACTCTGGTATACCTATAGTTTTGAGACCATCCTAACAGCAACCATATTGTACTTTATCTACATGAAATGCCACATGTGGAACTGCATATGTGCCGAGATAAACATTTAGCTTGTGATTATTAATGTAAGAACCTGGATATTCTTTTTAGGCATGTTTTTCCTTTTCTAGACATTTTTGAGGAGAAGTGGAAAATCTGGAAAATTTTCAAAGTACACATCATGTACTTTATAAGTACACACCGTGTACTACGATGTCGCTGGAGGTCGTGAGCTGGCCGTGTCTTGGCCACACACACGGCCATGTATGGGTGATTTAAAGACCACATAAAGCAGAGTATGGAAAAGGCACGTACATGTCGTGTACTCAAAAAGTACAAGTCGTGTACTTTGTTTTTTTTCATTAAACGCACCGGGGTTGTGTCTAATTGCCAGAGGTTTCTTCTTCTTGGTCTCATTCGGTTGGGAGTGACCGTACGATCGTGAATATTCTTAGAGCCCCTGAGCCTCCGTCTGATGTCCGAATCGACTACTGTTGATTGTGTTGGAACCGCAGTAGTAAGCCCTTTACTTCTTCTAGATCATCATTTTCCAATTCCTCCTCTTTGGCATGTTATTGCGGGATTAATGTTTTAGAAGTTTTTGTTTATCTTATATGTTCTAAGGCGATTCAAGCCCCTTGGATCAAGTATATCGATCTCCTAACTTCAAGGTATGTGGTTTGTGCCTTTCGATAGAATTTCTTTGAGTATTTTGTGCAAATTCCACCAATACGCTTGAAAAGGGTATTGTGTGTTTCGTATTTTTCCCTTATTGTTTTCCTTCTTTGCTTATATGCCTAAGTAGAGGTTATTGTTTGTGTATAGGTTAATTCACTTTTATTTGGATGTTTTTCCATGTATGATTTGACTGTTTATGACCGTTTGGTCTAGTTTTTCCTTTTAGGCATTTTCCAGTTTCCATGCCTAGTATTGTAGGATAGAGTGTCCTTTTTCTGACATGTTGTTATGATGTAGATTGATATCCATGTAGTTCTTTATGTTCACTTTGTCCGTTATGTGATGCGATACTTGCTAACTTTACATAGGGATGTGGGAACCTAGTGTAGTAGACTATAGGGAGAATGGACATAAGGGCTTCTCCAAAGTGTCTTTATAATACGATGTGAGACCACATGGGGAATTGACGTTGACTGCTTCCTCCGAGTGTCTATAGTTCCTCGACTCATGCCACAGTGGGAATGAGACACCTGTGTGCTTCCCCAGAGTGCCTTTAGTATGATAGGAGACTATAGGGGGAATTGACGGTGAGTGCTTCCCCAGAGAGACAGTTATTTAGCTAGACCAGAGGGGTGATACTGTGTGTGCCTCCCAGAGGGTTGATAGTACTTCTTGGTTGAACCGTAGGGGTTAGGCTATGAGAACTACCCAGAGGGTTACCTATTTCTTCTACATGCTTGAGTTCCTTCTTACTTTTTGGTAAATTATATGCTAGAAATTGTGGGTTGTTTGCTGTTGAGTACTCTCATGTTTACTACTTTATGTACTTTTAACTGCCATATATTCACCGACTATTAGGCACATATCTTCAGGTGGTTTCCTACTGGGATTTTGTCTCACACCCTATTTGGGACATGATTTTGGGCCCAAATAGATTATATTGTTGTAGGTATTGATAAGGTTAAGCGCCCTTCGACTTCAGGTTCTTGATTATTGTGGAGATGGAGATCATGGGACCAAAATATGGCTTGCAATGCTGAGGAGTTTATCTGCTTTCTTTTTCACTTGGTTTTGCACTGTTGTATTCCAGCATTGAGACTTTTTTGCCTATTTTCGTAGACATATATGTATCATGCATCATTTATATATATATTCCAATTGTTTCCTTTATCAGTCATTCACTATTACTGTTGTTTGGTATTTACTGCTTCTTCTATTGTATGTTTTTGTGTACTTGCGATGTATAGGCTGCCAATGAGGGAATAGCTTCCCCACTATCACACCCAAGGCCCTCGCTGCTAGTTGGCAGCCTCTGGCATTTGGGGAAATGTCCATGAGGCCATGTGACCAACTGGGTATGGGGCGCCTCTGGGTGGTTTCCAGAACTGGGATATTACAAAGTGGTATCAGAGGTGATTCTTTTCTCATGACTTACTATTTGGAGCCTATATCCAGGGATATGACAGAATAGGGACTTCGTAATAAGCTATGCCTGGGAGTAGCTAACCCGTGTACAGGGAAGAGCCATACTATCTCGTTTATTGTAGTTTTACTGGTTTTCAATTTTACAGTTGATTTGATTTCATTGTTGGGTTATTCAAATGCTTTGTGATGTTACCGTTGTTGTTGTTGTGGTTCCATTTCTATTGCAACCTGATGAGATGAGGGTATTCCATCTCATGCATCATATAGGCACTTGTTAGAAATCGCATGCCATTCCATCTAGGATTCATTAGTGATCGTATGTTGTTGTGATAGATATTGTGTATATTATGCATGCTATTTTGATAGATTATTTGATAGAATCCCTTCTGATTGATAGGGAATTGGTTGGTATAGTGATGTTCTTATATGGATGCCATACTTTGGTTCTTGAGGTGTTATGGGCCCTCATGGACTGGAATTTGGTGGATAATTTCTTGTTTTCCTTGTTATAACTTGTATAATATGAAAATCATTGATTCACGGGGAGTATGGGCCCTCACGAATCAGAATTTGGCACCTTAACATTGGTTTTCTGTGTTTTTTGGGATCCAGAGCAGTTTCTGAGGCTACTGCCCAGAAAACCCAAAACACACGGTGTGTTCATTATGAATACACACCGTGTAGTTTTTAACCATGTCACTGACTATGTTCGCAGGGACACGGGGTTATGAAAAATCTTCCTAGAACACGCCGTGTATGGTACATACTTTCCATGTTGTAGTGACCATGTCTCACCCGTGTAACTAATAACATGGTCAGTGGAGTCCCTTCTTATACACGCCGTGTACACCTTAAACATGCTGTGTAGTCTGACCCAAGAACCCAGCCATGTCATGAACAACACTGGTCGGTATCATTTTTTCTCATACATGTTGTTTCCTCCTGGAACATGCTGGGTAGTTTCATCCGTGTAGCCGGCCATGTGGCTAACCACACAGTATGTTGGGACTTCTTAGAACACGCCGTGTAGTGTGACCTAGGTACATAGGCCGTGTCACTAACAACATGAGCCGATGAAGCTCGTTGAGTACACGCCATGTTTTCCTCGAACACACCGTGTAGTCTTGTCTTAGTAGAGCCGTGTGGCTTGACTGTGTAGAAGGACTCGGGCAGGGGAAGAGGATTCAAGTACATGCCATGTGTTTTAAGAACATGCCTCGTGTTTGGGGTGTTACATGAACAGTTTAATCTATGGTACATGCCCATGTGAGTAACCTCAAGGGACACACCGTTCAGGTAGTGTACACGCCCTGTAGTCATGTTTTGTGAAACTTGCATCTTTTATTCCTCTTGTTCTCTTCATACACTCCTTGTTTCATTCCTTGATGATGTTTATAAAATGTGTGTGTTTGATTTTGCAGAATCATGGCACCATGACGTTCTCTGGTTGGACGCCAGTTGTCAGGCGATGATTAGACGCCGAATATGGCTTATCAAGGACTTCCTGCAGATCCTCCTGTCATGCCAGTCTCAGCACCAATAGTGATACCGTTTACAGGCACTGATTCACAGTTTAGGGAAGGCTTTTTGAGGATGATGCAGAACTTCTAGGGAGTACCTCCTCTTACCTCGACTATGGCAGACTTGACGTGGGTTTTCCAGCAGCAACATCCTCCCACCTTCTTAGGGGAAGGAGGACCTCAGGCTATAGAGTCACGTCTAGAAGCCATGATGATGATCTTTGAGAATCTGGAGACGCCACCAGAAAGTCGGGTCAAGATCACTACCTAGATGCTACGAGACTCTGCCAAGAGGTGGTGGGACGGGATCTCAAATGCGGGTCATCAACAGGTTATGGTGTGGGAGGAATTTCAACGCATCTTTTATGACTACTTCTATCCGAAGACCCTAAGGGATGACCGAGCCCGAGAGTTCATTATCCTAGAGTAGGGTACTCTTTTTGTAATGAAGTATTCCTCTCATTTCACCGAGTTTCAGTGCTTCACCCCCACTAGGGCGGGGATGGGTTGTTCATGGCAAGGAAGTTATAGGATGGTTTCAGACAGGAGATTCGCTCTCAGTTGAATATCTTTAGGATGACTTACATCGCTTCTATCATCAACCTGGAACTGATTGTGAGCAAAATATGAGAGATTCCATAGCTGAGAGCTAGGGTGGTTTTTCTTCCAAAGTTAGTGATTCACCAACTGAAAACAGGAAGCGCCGTAGGGAGTCTACGCGCGGTGATCCAAGGCAGTGAGACACATATTCAGGTATCTAGGTGGTATGCTACCAGGGTGGATGGGTTGGGCATATGAGGCCACAGTTCTAGAGAGACCCATTGGAGTACCAATATTGTGGCAAGATAGGACACCTTTAGTGCTTCTATCAGGTTTTCTCACCCACATCTAGTGACAGGGGTTCATCCATGACTCCTCATTTAGGAGAAACACCACCAGTTTCTCACCAGTTTGGGAACTGGAGTTCTTCTGGCCATTCGGGCTGAGGTGGAGGTCGAGGCTATGGTGGTCAGTCACCAGTCATTCAACGACAGCAGGGTGGAACAACTCAAAGCGGTCAGGCAGGGTCACAGGGTCGTGGTACAGGTCATGCTTTTGCAGTGGAGTAGACCCAACATGAGAAGGATTTCGGACCCTCTACAGTTTGAGGTATGATCTTAGTAGCCTCAGTTTTATCTTTCTCTCATTTAAATATAGGGGATTCCAAAAGCATTATCTCTGTTTCTGTAGTGGGGAGCCTTGGACTCTGCATCTTTTCCTCTACCGATACTTTTACTCTAGACGTACTGTTGGGGACTAAGATGACTAGTGCACATCTGTGAAAGGAGTTCCCTCTAGAGGTGGATGGGTATAACTTTCTATGGGATCTCTATGTCCTAGAGATGACAGGTTAGGATGTCATTCTTAGAATGGACTGGCTCATTCCATTCCAGGAATTCATTGACTGTTATCATTGTATGGTGAGTTTCATATCACCAGAGGGTGGATCATTTCTTCACCGAGGCGAGTGGGATGTCCAGGAGAGTGGGATGTCTAGGTGAGTAGTGTAGGACCCGAGCATCATGGGCTAGGTGGAGTTACAACTCAGATTGCCAGTTTGTATTTGGATGACCATGTGACTTCACAATTAGACTTTCCTCCAATGGTGTATTGTTTTAGGGATGTCATTCCAGAGGAATTTTTAGGTTTACCTCTAGACCGTGAGGTATAAATTTATATTGATCTCATTCCATGAGTGGCACCTATGTCCATTCCTCCTTATAGGATGGGTACACCTGAGTTGAAGGAGCTCACGAAGCCTTTGGAGGAGTTCCAAGAAAATGGTTTAATTCTACCTATTACTTCTCCTTGGGGATCACCTATCCTATTTGCGAAGAAGGCAGACGAAACCCTTAGGATTTGTGTGGATTACCGGAAGCTGAACTAGTAGATGGTCAAGAACCGATATCATTTTCCTAGGATTGATGAACTCTTTGATCTGCTTCGAGGAAACTGGGTGTTCTCGAAGATTGACTTGAGGTCCGGTTACCATTAGTTTCCCATTAGAACATCTGATATACCTCTTACTGCCTTCAAGAGTAGTTATGGTCTATATGAGTATATGGTTATTCCGTTCGATCTCACGAACACGCCGGCAGTTTTCCTGGAACAGATGAACCGAGTGTTCCATCTATACATGGATTCTTTCATGGTGGTTTTCGTGGATGACATCTTGGTGTGCTCTCACACTCGACACGACCATGCCACATATCTTGAGATCGTTCTAAGAACACTAATAGAGCATCAATTATAGGCTAAGCTCTCAAAATGCCACTTTTGGATGGATCAGATTTAGTTTTTGGGACACGTTATCTCAGAGACAGGAGTATCAGTGGACCCAGAGAAAGTGGGAGCAATAGTTTCCTATAACTAGCTGAAGAATCTAATCAAGGTATGATGTTTTCTAGGACTGGATGGATACTACAGACCCTTCATTCTATACTTTTCACGCTTAGCCACACCATTGATAGGTCTGAGTAAGAAGGGTGAAAAGTTCTTATGGTTAGATTCTTGTGAGTCAGCCTTTCAGGAGAAGAAAGGGAGGTTGACTTCAGCATAGATACTAGTCTTTCCAGGGATTGGAAAGTGCTACACTATCTACTGTAATGCTTCAGGTATCGGGCTAGGAGCCGTGCTTATGCAGGGAGATGGAGTCATTTCTTACGGGTTTTGGCAGTTGAGGCCACATGAGAGGAACTGACCGACACACGATTTTGAGTTGCCAACAGTTGTTCATTCCTTACGTTTTTGGAGACGTAATTTTATGGGAGAGGATTTTGTGGTTTTCAATAACCACAAAAGTCTCAAGTACATCTTCACTCAGTGTGTTCTGAATTGGAGACAGTGCAGGTGGGTTGAGTACCTATAGTCCTTTGACATTGAGCTTGCCTATACGTCTGGGAAGGGAAACGCAGTGGCTGATGCGTTGAGAAGGAGGACTCAGATACAAGCAGTTCTGGAGGCCAGCAGTGAGTGGAACCTTATGGATCTGTTCTCTGAGATGCATTTGGAGGTGCAAGACAAACAGTGGAAGACTTTACTATCTTATGTAGTTGTTACCTCTATGCTTCTTGATTAGGTTCGAATGAGGAAGCTATCAGATTATAAAGGCCCAATCCTACTGTAAATCATATCAAGAGAGGATCCTATTCCTGGGTGGACCATAGCGAGGATGAGATCCTGTGATTCTAGGGATGCGTATGGGTACCAGCAGACATATGTGAGGAGCTGATGCGGGTTTTTCATTCCTCAGTTTGGGTAGTTCATCCAGGCATCACCAAGATGTATCATGATCTACACCGCCAGTATAGGTGGCTAGGTATGAAGAGAGATGTTTTTGGTTTTTTCATGTGGTGTTCCACTTGTCAGCAAGTGAAAGAAGAGCATCAGCGACCAACATGTCTTTTGCAGTAGTGACCCATTCGTGAGTGGAAGTGGAATGACGTCACGATGGAATTCATGACAGGGTTGCCGAGATCACCTCTTGGGAATGATGTGGTGTGGGTCTTCATTGACAGACTTACGAAGGTCACTCACTTCTTTTTGATCAAGGAGACCTTCAACATTGACAAGATAAGGAAGTTGTACATCCGACATATTATACGTCAGCATGGGGTTACAAAATCCATTGTTTCAGACAGGGATGCACATTTTACTTCTTGGGTCTGGAAGATGCTTTAGAAGGATTTGGGTACATAGGTACTTTTGAGTACAACATTCCATCCCCAGACAGATGGCTAGTCCGAGGGTACGATTCAGGTGCTTGAGGATATGCTCCAGCATGCATTTTGGACAGTGGATGTTCTTGGGAGAAGCATATACCTCTTTTGGAGTTCACCTACAATAATAGTTTTCAAGCAACTATTTGAATGACACCATTTGAGGCATTCTACGTTAGTCCATGACGATCACCATTATGTTGGCTGGAGGCAGGAGAGGCAGCTTTGCTGGGACCTCATCTTGTCCAGGAGACCACAGAGCAGATATTGTTGATTCAGAAGATGATGGATAAAACACAGTCCCACCATAAGTATTATGCTGGTCATCAGAGATGACCTCTGGAGTTTGAGGCCAGGGATCAGGTTTTTCTACATGTCACACCGAGGTTGGGACACAAGAGGATTATGAGGCAGGGTAAGCATTCACCGAGGTACGTCGGGCCATTTGAGGTGTTGGGGAGATTTTGACCGGTTAACTATCGGTTGAATTTACCTCAGAGGTACCAAGATATGCATGATGTTTTTCACCTTTCTCAGCTTCGATGTCACTTTTCAGACCAATATGATGTCTTTCAACCCGAGGAGGTTGAGCTTGATGTGGATGCATCGTTCGAGGGGAATCCAAATTGGATTTTTGATCACAGTACAAATGTTCTCTATGGCTGGTTGATTCCGCTGGTACAAGTGCTATGGAATCACAGGCGAGTATAGGATGAGACTTGGAAGAGAGAGGCCAATGAACAATCGCAGTGGCCGATGTTATTCAGAGTTTCTTCTTGTATGCTGTGATAGGGATATTCAAGGACGAATTTATTTAAGGGGGGATGTTTGTAACAACCCAAATCTTGTTTTCATGTATGTTTTTCCTTTTCTGGTCGTTTTTAGGAAAAGGGGAAAATCTGGAAATTTTCTAAGTACACGCCCTATACTGCGATGCCGCTAGAGGCCGTGTACTGGTCGTGTCATGGTCACACACATGGATATGTATGGGTCATGTGGAGGCCACCAAAAGCTAAGTATGTAAAAGGAAAATAAATGTTGTGTACTCCAAAAGTACACACGGTGTACTTTGTTTTTTCATTAAACGCATTGGGGTCGCGTCTAATCACCAGAGGTGTATTCTTCTAGGTCTCGTTCGATCGGGAGAGACCGTATAACCGAGAATCTTCTCCGAGCCCTCGAGCCTCTGTATTTTATCCAAATCGACCACTGTCGATTACATTGGAACCACTGAGGTAATCTCTTCATTCTTCTAGAGCAACGTTTTCCAATTCCTCATCTTTGGAAAGTTGTATTGGGTTGAACTTTTTAGATGGTTTTTTAGATATTCCACATTCTAAGGCGATTCAAGCCCCATGGACCAAGTATATTGATCTCCTAACATCAAGGTAGGTGGTTTGTGCCTTTTGGTAGATAGTATTTTATTATTTTGGGAACATTTCACCAATACATTTGAACTGGTATTGCGTGTTTCCTGTTTTTCCCTTGTTGTTTTCCTGATTTTCTTATATGCCTGGGTAGAGGTTATTGTTTGTGAATAGGGTAATTCACTGTGTTTTCAATGTTTATCCATGCTTGATTTTCCTGTTTATGACTGTTTGGTCTAGTTTTTCATGTTAGGATTTTTCCAGTTTCCATGCCTAGTATTGTAGGATGGAGTGTCCTTTTTCTGACATGATGTTATGTTGTAGACTGCAAGCCAAGTAGTTATTGATTTTCACTTTTTCCGTTATGCGATGTGATTCTTGTAGACTTTACATAGGGCTATGGGAATCTAGTGTAGTAGACCATAGGGAGAATGGACGTAAGGGCTTCTCTAGAGTGTCTTTATAATACGATGTGTGACCACTAAGGGAATTGACGTTGTGTTCTTCCTCAGAGTATCTATATTTCCTCGACGTGAGCCACAGGGGGAATGAGTCCTTGAGTGCTTCCCCAGAGCGCCTTTAGTACGATACGAGACTATAGGGGGAATTGATAGTGAATGATTCCCCAGAGAGTCTATTCTTTTGCTGAACCAGAGGGGTGAGACTATGTCAGCCTCCCAGAGGGTTTCTAGTACTTTTTGATTGAACCATTGAGGTTAGGTTGTGAGAACTACCCAAGGGGATACCTGTTTCTTCTACTTTCGTGAGTGCCTGATTTCTTGTTTGTAAATTATATGTTAGAAACTGTGGATTGTTTTCTACTGAGAACTATACTTTTTACTTCTTTCTGTAATTTTACCTTCCATATATTCACAGACTATTAGGCACATATCTTTGGGTGGTTTCTTATAGAGATTTTAGCTCACAACATGTTTGGCTCATTCTTTTGGGCCCAAACAGATTATATTGTTGCCGTTATTGATATGGGAAAGCGCCCTTTGACTTCAGTTTCTTGATTATTGTGGAGCTGGAGAGCATGGGACCAAGCTATGGCTTGCGATACTAAGGATTTTATCTTCTTTCTTTTGCACTTGGTTTAGAACTGTTGTATTCCATCATTATGACTTGTTTGGATATTTTCCTACACATATATGTTTCATGCATCATTTATATATATTTTCTCCAGTTTTTTCCTTTATCAGTATTTTACTATTACCGTTGTTTGGTATTTATTGCTTCCGATATTGTATGTTTTTGTGTAGTTTAGTTGTGTACTCTGCCAATGATGGCATAGTTTCCCCACAATCACACCCAAGTCCATCAATGCTAGTCGACAACATTTGGAATTTATGTAAATGCACTTGAGGCCATGTGACCAACTGGGTACGGGGTGTCTCTGGGTGGCTTCTGGAATAGGGACGTTACAATGAAGACCCAAAAGGAAGCACCGAATGACCTAAAAGTATAAAATTTATTAATCAGGTGATTTAATTATAAGTTTCTAGGACATTTTTAATAATAATATTAACACTATACATGATAAAGAAATATACATGAATAAGATACCAAATATCCATCATTATGAATCATGTAATCATAACTAGATCCTCCTGCACCACCTAGAGTGGTTATACCAAATGTAATAACAAAATTATGTAAAACAACCAGGATAATTTATATTAAATATACTATGTCGTACCTCATGAATGATTTGGAGGTTCTATGCCTTAGTAATTAAAATTTGAATTTTCATATAGAAAAAAAAAATCCTCTAGAATATTTCAAATGGAAAATATCATACAATATTCCTTGAAATTTTGAAAAATGATATATGGACGTCATATAGTTATGAAAATAGTTTAAAAATTATTTTAATAATCTCTGAAATGAAAAATAATCTAGATACTAGTATAAATAGAAACATATTAAGAAATAACGTGCAATAAACTAACCAAATAAAAATTCATAAATACTTTACAAATAATAAAACATAAATAAAATTTCAGTGGAAAAAAATATATATTTATCATGTAGAAATAAAAAATAACTATCTAGAACAAATAATCATAGAGTCTAGTATATCAAACATTTAGCTAATATTTACTCAGTCCTATTACAAAATTTATACCATATAATGTTGTCTCAAATATTTCTCAAGACCATAACACCAATAATAATAATGCATGCTTGACTTTTTAACCATAACATCCCAGTTAGTTTCCTCATTAATACCTTCTAGATTATATCATAATAATAATCATACGTAATCAATTTACCAAAACCTTCAAATATTATATTAATATATTCTTTCTTAACCCATCCAATGGAGATGGAGCATCCTAAAATTAAATTAATATTCCAATTCATAGTCCCTTCATAGAATCCTCATCCAATATATCAGTTCCACTAAAAATATTAACTATTTATACATTCCCAATGTAGATACCTTGGCCACCCCATCCATAAAAGAATTTATTATACCCAAATCTCACGTCACCTAACTATATAGGAAGATATCATTGATAGTGAAGACTAATGTGAAAATAAATATTGAATAAGAGAGACAGAGTCTCAATTGATATAAATACTCTATCACTATTAGAAAGTTATTATTGTTGTCAATATGACCAAATAAATACTATATAATTAGATAAAAAAAAGAGGGGAAGAGAAAACAAAGGAACCTACTCAATGTAATAATACAACCATATATTTGAAATCATGTTAGAATAAATTCCCTATCTGATTATCACAAAATCACTACTGAAGAATAAAATACCATGTTCTCAATCATTTTAAGAAATCCATCTTGGTCATATTCTATATCACTCTCCCACCAATGGATTGTAATCCCTACAACCCATTTCTACCAGAAAAAAGGTTGACATAAAAAATTTCTATTAGAAGATATTTTTTAAATATATTTTAGACATATCAATGGTTAAACATTCTCTTTCCATTCCCTAGGACCCAATAATTACATCACCCCTAACGATACCTTTTAATTGAAGTTTATATATTATCCATTTATCTATGATTATTTCTTATTATTAATGGGAATGAATGATATAATCATTAATATAATAAACTAATTCCAAGGTACATTTTAAAAAATATATCAAAGTATAAAATCTGGTATAAAAATAAATACAATAGAATAATATTTTTTTTAACCAAGAAATAATAAATTGATTTACCCAATGATCCCAAATGGAATAATAAAATCAAAACTTCATCAATATTTTTTGAAATTATTTTATAATAATCACAATGTATAAGGAATGAAACAAATAATCAAATAATAGTTAATAATATTGAAGAAATTTTATAATAGAAAAAAATTCAATTTAATTAATAAATTTTTTCATTATTAAAGTCCATTGATATTTAAAATATTAACATTTAAAATTAATTAATGTCTTTGAAATAAAATGACTGACACATCACATGACATTACCATTAAATACCAAGGGGTTTGAGATCACCTACATAAATAATAACGGTGATAAAATCTTATCAGGTGGTCTCAAATAACCCCCCTAAATAAAAATTAAAATTGATAGAGTGTAATCACCCTTCCACATGCTGTATAAATTTCTCAAAAAATCTCTTTCGATCCAATGTGATTTCACCATGTCCTGGTGGAAACACAAAGAAACCATTTAGATCATCAAGTCAAAATCAATAAAAAATATAGATTAATATAAAAAATAAATGAGATAGAATTATCTCAAATTAATAATCTATAACAACTTAAAACACCTCATACTAATAAAGTTGGGAGAGGAAAATATAATTAGAATTGATATAGCTACCCCTTTGTGCATGTTTTCTATTCAAGGAGACTCAATGAGAGTTTTTAAAAATTCCCAAAATAAATATTTTTTTATCCTCACAATCAACAAGCATGAGTTCCCTCCGGTACCCAATCGATATCTACTTTCTACCTATTGGAATTAAAGTGGGTACTTCTCAATTCGTTAGCTCATTGGGTACCCAATGGGACTATACTAGTTACAATATGGCTTTATGCAACCACCCCCTTATAACTCAAATTCAAAAACACCGAAAACAACTACTTAGATATTTTCTAATCATTTTCTAATCTATAAAAAACCTTAAACATTCTATAAAATCATATAAATATCTCTTTGTAAATCAAAAACACAAAATTCAAATGACTTTTTTATTATTTAAGTTTAAATTTAAAAAAGAATAACCTTTATATAATTAAAGGGTACTTTGGGATGTTACAAACCACATACCAATATAAATTTTAGTGTCTTTTAAATGGAATATGTAAAAATTTTAGCATCAAATCAATTTTAATCTATGAAACAAGTGTATCATAATCAAAAAATGAGTAAAAAATGTTCAATTTTCTATGTAAATTTTTGAAAACAAATTAGGTATTCTTTTTTCAATAATAAAAAACAATAGTTGAATATGATTTCGAATGTTATAAAAATGTTTTAAAGTGAATTTATGGAATTCAAATTCATTTCTAATTAAAAAATGTGAAAGTGTTAAATAATGTGAAACTAATCTCAATTTTTCATTACATTTTATAGAAATTATCCTTATGTAATATTTAGATTGGGAGGATAAACCTAGCATTAATTTAATGTTTAATGTGTTCATATTTTTTTAATGTACATTTTTATAATTTTAATATAAATCTAACTTATATTAAACCATGTAATGTAAATCTATTTAACAAATTAGGTCAATTTTACTTAAAATTTAGTCCTTAAAATCATGACTTGATTTTAACCCACATGAACATACCTCAAATTATTTTCATCCTCAATATTCTTGAAATGATGCTAAGTAGATTTTAGAATTGATTTTTTTTAAACTATAGAAAAAATGTAAAACATTTTAAAAAACATAAAAAGATATAATATTCTATGAATTTTTTTAAAATTAAATCCTGAGAAATTTTAGCTTATAAATAAACTAAGAATGAATAAGATGTTATATTTTTATATGATGACTAAAAATTATTTTTCATTTAAATTCATTTTTATTCTATTATTTTATAAATAAAAAATTAATAAATGAGCTCAGTTTAATATAAATATTAAATTAATAATTCTTGAGTCATTTTTTATTCTTAAGATCAAATAGTAAATTAATTTGAATTGTTATTCACATAGATTGATCTAATGTTTTTTTCAATGTAAATAATCTTTTAAATATAAAAAACAATAAATGTCTAAAATTAAAAAATATGTATTCCCCGTAGATGTTTAGGATAAACATTATTATGTAACATGAGATATATAGGAACAAATCCTGCATGAGTCAAAATTTTTATGTTCTTGAAATGTTTAAAAGTGATATTTTGTTCATAATAATTTGGACTTTTATAATATAATCTATTTATATATATTAAGAAATAAAGTTGTTTATTAATATTAAATTTTATGTATAAAAAAATTATTTTTTTATATTCCACTATAGTGGAATTTTAAATATACACATATTCCATATTTTTTTAATGGAAATAATATATGAATTAATATTTCATAAGTTATCTATTTATTGAATATGAAAAATTATTATACATTATTTTATATTATAAAAATTTATATATATTTATATATTTAATAATTTTCGAAAAAAGTTTTCATTGTATTTCTTCAAGTAGTGGATGTGATTTTATATTTTATTTTAAAAAATCGAGAATTATAATTTTTCATGAGTGTCTTTTAATTTTTTTAAATATCAAATTTATTGAGATTAAAAAATATAAATAAAGGTATCTAGAGTATAATTGAATATTTGTCTTCGGTTTAACGGATATTTTGATTTTTGGGATAACTAATGGAGGATACCGATAATTTTTCCAATTGAGATTTAATGAATACTATAAAGTGATTTCTATATACCTTTAGAGATCGATTTTAATGCCCTCTAAATGTAACTTTTTTAGGTGCGGGGGTATTACTTTCAGAATATATGAATCATGAGATTCAATTTAGGAAATCCAACAGATTTATTTTTGAGATACTTTTATTACAAATATTTACAAAATATCATACCTTAGTGTAGTGGTTTAAATATTGTTGTGTTTTCTATTTGTCTAAACTTTGATAGAGTAAAGGTTATTATTATATGGTGTAGTCTCTAAATGTGTATAAGCTATTCAATAAGACATGCATTCCATTTTTTTATTTTTTCTACCACTATAAGATATGTTGATTAGATTAGAATATCATATAATAATATTCATAGGAGTTTTGGTGATTGGATATTCAATCCTTTGAGAGTTAATTATATCATTATGATTGGTCAATGTAATAAAAGGTTTGGAAATATAGTTCTCATAGTTAATGTTTTTTTTTGTTTTAGTATAATTAAATTGTCTTCATGTCCATGATTCCCATATTAGAGGGACATGACCATGAGATAATAATACATCATTCTTGCCAAAGAAACACCTTGTTAAAAGTGTTATTTATTTCACATTTTTAATAAATATTTTAGAAAAAGAATTTATATGACTACAACATGAAAGATGTCCTTTTATAACATTGGGAGAGTAACATAACTGATAGATACCATTGAAGGAGTGATTCCTTTTTAATATTATTAGGGATCTCTATCAATGTTTTGTATTAGAGTTTGGATAATTCAGTTTCAATTGAAAAATGTATGTGTTATTTATATATTTTTTACATTAGAAAATGAATGGATGGTTCTTTAAATAATAGGGGTTGTATTATTATTTCTACATTTTTGGAAAAGGTTAGCCTCCTCTAAAACCTTTCAAGGCTATTGTATCCTCTTCTAGTAGGTTTCAATTGATCTTTTAATGGATAAAGAATCTAGGAAAGTATAATTTTCTTAAACCATGAGTTGTTTTTTCATTTCTTAAAAATTTTCTCAAAACCATGAAAAATATTAAGAAGAAAATGTCAATGGTTTTGTAATTTTTATAAAATAGTGTCATGGTTTTTGATGAATGGATGTTAAAAAAGTTCCTTGAAAACAGATAATTGTAAAATAAACTTTTTAAATAATGAGTTTTTCATAAAATTATCATTGATAGTATAAAAAGTTTATTTCCATAAGAAAATAATGATTTACTCATGTAAAACTATGTGTTGATTTCAATTGTATTATTTTGAATTCTCTGCTCAAAAGTTATTCACAAAATGAAAATAGATAAGGGTTCCCTTGGAAAGTGGTTTCAAATGGTTGAAATAACATTGTGGTGTATATAAAAACTATAGGGCTTTTCAGAGGTGATGTTTCTTTTAATTAATCAATTGTTTATTCACTATAACTTCTTTATCAAAAATGCGATTTATTAGAAATTGGTCAGTGGAAGGTGGGATAACTCAGTGTATAGACACTGATTGATGGTTAAATCTTGGAGATTTTTTATCATAAGAAGTGAATATCTTCCAATAGAGTTATTTAAGACTTTAAAAAGTAAGAATGTCCAAATGACTATTAAGTTGGTACCACAGTTGAGGTGGTCAAATCTAGTGATCTGAGATTTCCAGGGAGATGGTTTAACTTGTTGACATGATGGAACTTATTATATAAGTGTGTGACATGTTCAATGTTTGGTATATTGGTTATGGTAAATTAACTGTATTTAGAGATAAAATCATGTCAATTTTTTATTATTTTTAATACTACTATTTGTAATCTCCTATATCTTCATATTATAATTGAATTCTAGTGGTGGTTATTCTCCCAAAAATATAAGACTCATTGTACAATGTGTGTTAACTTATTTCATTATATCATTATTTATGTAATTTCATTGTCTATATTTCCAATGTAAATATATGTATGATCTTGTTAGAGTATTAGTGGAGGACAAATTTTTATGGTGAGTAGGGTGAAAAGTCTTCGAAATTCTAGTATACATAGTCAAGGGAGTCCTTCTGGAAGAGAAAATTCTACTTTGCATCATCTGGAGATATTATTCTGATAGGGAACCTCAATTGATCAAAGAGTATGTACATCTGGTGGTGATAAAAAAAATAAACCATAATGAAACACCCAAGAAGTGGTATCAAATAATAGATTTTATTTCTTCTGAGACAACAAGAACAATTTTTTTTATTATATATTGATTTCAATGGGATTGAAATTCATCAGAATATATGATGTCAGATGATAAAAAATTAAAGTTGTTAAGTTTGAAAAAAAATAAATTTTCATCTAAAGAATAAAAATGGATTATTAACACATTAAAATGGACTTATTTGAATTATTATTCAAAAATTCCTAAAGCAAATGAACATATTGGAAGAGAAATGACTAAACTGTAAAACACTGTTTCTCTTATGGATGTCTTTATAAATGGATATTATGTTTAACATCTATGCAAATAAAACTACAATGAAAGTTATTAATTCTTTAGAGGATTTTAATAAGAATCCCACGATACAGAATAAAATTTTTAACTTGTGATGACTATTCAAATTAAGGTTTTTAGAAGGAATACAAATAGTATAATGTGTTAATGACTCAACATGATAGAACGCAATGACAAAATATGCATTTAGTGGATGTTGTTTCACAGTGGGTTCAAAAACAACAACTAATTGTTTTTCGAAAAAAAAATTAGCATTGATTTTTGAGCAACAATTGTTAACACAGTATTATAAAAAGATTAATTATAATTCCTTTTTCAAAACAATTATCTTTTCTAGAGGTTGTTTTTAAAAAACCGTCGGGAAATATCAACGGTTTTAAAAAACTACAATGAAATTATTGGAAAAAAATTAAAAATATATATTTTATAATGATTTATTAATGATTATTTATAATTATAATTAATTATAATGTGTAAATAAATAAAAATTATATTTATTAGTTAATACTAATTTGAAAAATAAAACATATATTCAATGAGTTGAAAATCAGACATCGACAACATTTGAACATAACATCTGATTCAGGAGCCTATTTTAGCTCCACCACTAGTCAAATCAGAGCATATAAAATAACCTATAACCAAATTTGATTTATATTTTGTTATAATTAATAGAAAACAATTTATTTCAGTTTTATTAAAAGTAGGAAATCAAACATGAACTTGAAACGACCATAACGTTTGATCTGAGTGTCCGTTTGGGCTCTACTACATATCAAATCGAAGTATTTAATGAGATATACAATGTGATGACTCAGACGACTTGGTCATTATTTTTTTGAGGTCAAAAGAGGCCTCAATGAAATCCAAAACAATGTTTTTAGTCATACTATCCTATTTTTTTAAAATTCGATGGAATTTCATCCTTATTAAAGATAGTATTATTTTCCTTTTTCAACGGGGGAAGAATTCTTTCTCTGGTCTGAAATTCATATTGATATTATAGATTTGAATTTTTTTATCATTTTTCACAGTGTAAATTTATTTATAATTAAATATATACCTATTATCATATATTTACTTATAATAAATCACTTGTTTAAATACATATTTACATAGAAATGTGTTTTTAAACATGTAATGCATATGTAAATAATATTTTTTATTCGTTTCATTTAAAATAAATAATTATCAATTTTATTTACCATATAAAAATGCATTAATTTATATATATATACCTTTAAAATTACCGTTTATATATAAACATGTGTTTATCTATAAAAAATGTATATTTATGTGTATATGATAATATATGTAAATAAATACATATATATGTGAGTATATTTTTATATTTATATATGTTAGTAAATATTTATTCATATTTTTGTTTATATTTATTTATATCATATATTTGTAGATGTATATAAAGAGATTTATCTTTACTTTTATTTATATATATATTTATATTACTTCAATTATAAATCTAAGTGTGTTTATATATACTTATATAATATAATTGTCTATCAATATTTATGTAAATTTACTTATATGAATATATATGTAGAGATATTTAGATATTTTTATTATTTTATAAAGTATTAAATATTATTAAATATTAAATATTTATTATTTTAATAATTATTTCTTTATTTTTTTGTTAATTAAATATTAAATGAATATTTTATATTTATTTATTATTTATAAATTATTATTTATTATTTATTTTTAATTTCCTATATCTATATATATTGTTAATTTATTATTTATAATATTAAATTTATTATTACTTTTTGTTATTTAATATTATTTATTCCTTATTGACAATTTATTTATTATTTATTAATATAATATTTATTTCTCTATTTACTATTTATTATTTATTTAATATTTAATGGTTACTTAATTTTTGCGTATTAATTATTTATTATTTATTTCTTAAATATTTATTTATTATTAATTTATTATTATTAATTTAATATTTAATTATTATTATTTATTTATTTTATAATTCTATATATACAATTTTATATTTATCTATTATATATTATTTATTAATGTTTTATTTTTTTTATTATTGCTTTATTATATATTTTCTATATATTTATTTATTATTATTATTTAATCTCATTATTTTTTTATTTATAAATGAGTAAGTTTATTATATAATGTTTACTAAATAGATGAAGAGCTTGCCAGGTTAGTAAAGTCATTGTAGTATATCGAAAGGTAAGGGGTTTAAATCTCTCCCACCGCATATATTTTCCAAATTTATGAATGCGTCATAGGATAAATAATAATAAATAATAGTAAATAAAAAATAAAAAATAAAAAATAATACATTAATAAAAATAAAAAAATAATTACGTAAATAAAAAAACAAAAACATTAAATAAAAAACCATCACAAAATATTTTACAGCGGTTTAAACCACAACCAAATGAAATTCCACGAAATAAAAAACCACCCCACAAAATTCATGGTGAAATGATTCGTGACATGAAAATACGTGGTGCATTTAAAAATCACCGTGCATAATTTAGTAGTAGTTTACACAGCTCGTAAATGTAAAAGATCTTTTAGGAAACACCATGTCTCTTTTATATTGTAATGGTAGCTAAAATCGGTGAAGGTAATTTTCAAATAGGAAGTATGGGTGTTACTTCAGTTGTTATCACTTCCAAATAAATGGGATACTATAGTAACTATAGTTAAGACTTCTAGGATAAAAATATACATGATATTTGGAAATATTTAAACATAATTGAAACTCATTTTTGAATGAGGATCTGAGGATGAAAGGATTCCATGCACCATCTGCTAGTATTCTTAATGATGATGCATGAGAAAATGAAAAAAATGGTAGGTTTATAGAAATAATCAATTGGAAGATAATCCATGGGATATGTTCAATGGAAATCTAGCTAGACCTAGTATAGTATGTTGGAATTGTGGAAAAATATGACACTTTAAAAATGATTTTTGGAGTCTTAATAAAGTTCCAGAATGGCGTAAATTTTCATAAACTAAAATTTCATCAATAAGTCAAAAGTGGGAAGTTAATTATTACATATTATGAAGATTCTTTTATATTAATAGTTTATTAACTCAGGTGAATCATTTCAATCAATGAGAGAAAAACATGCATAGATAATTATATATCCAATTTTATTGGAAAATTATATTTGGTCGATGATGAAGATTTAGATATTTTTTGGAAAGGAGAATTCAATATACATATGCATAAGGGGGGTGTATTATAATCTAAATGAAGTTTGATATATCTCAAGTATCTGTAATAAAATAATATTCATAGGTATACATGATTATATTGTATATGGAGCTACGTTTTCCAATATAGTATGGATAATTACTTAGTTATCTATGGTATTTTCAATAGAAAAGGATGGAACACTATATTTGACCGGAATAAAATGGGATTGAAATGGATGGAAGTACATCATCAGAAGATATGAATATTTGGAATTGTTGGCTCAGTCATCTCATTGACAAAAATATGAAAGTCAAATCAAGTAAAGGAATAGTAAATCTTCATTACATGGATATCGAATGATGTTAAAACTGGGTTCTTTGGAAACAAAGGGTGTGATTCAATTTAAATGGATAGAAAACTAGAGTTCATGATTTATAAATGGTTTGATAAAACATTTCGGGACCATACCCTATTTAATCGTGTGGTAGTTCACTCTACTTTATGATATTTATTAATTATATAGATTTAAATGTTATGGATAAATTCATAGTGTACAAGTCTAATGTTTTTATTAATTTATATAATGGAATGTTTAGGTATAAAATTATATTGATCGAGATTTAAAATTTCATCTCATGGTCAATAGTGGTGATTACACTAGATACAATATCTAGAATATCTAAAAGATGTTAGGGACATGATATGTAAATATAGTACTCTAAACATCCAAAAAAATGGTGTAGCCAAGAGAATGATTTATACTTTGATATAAAAGGATTGAAACATATAGTATACACACTAGAATGAATAATGGAATTTCAGTAGAGGAACTTAATAATACATTATATCTTCTCAATATAATTCCAAAATTAGCCGTTTTGAAGGAACTACCAGAGGAGTTGTGGTCAAAAAAATGACTGGAATTTCCCCATCAAAAATTATTCTGATTCGTGGAAGATGTTCGTATTGACACTAAGGATCATGAAAAACGGAAATCTAATTCTAAATAATGAATTTTGATTGAGTATTTTGATGAAAACATAGATTATTAACTATGTAATAATGAAAATATTCATCTCATCAAGAGTATATATGTTCATATCAATGAATGGATTCTATGGAAGGACTGAAACAAGGTAGAAAATGAACGTTTTGGAGAAATAATGCTTCTATATATAAGTTGATCTGAAAAATAATACTGAAAGGGAGTAAATTATGGAGAACTTATATAAAAAAATAATTACAGAAGTGAGACTATTTGAAAATGTGCCAGATTAGTCAAGGGTGGATAAAGATCGAGTGTGAGTACCAGAAGATAAGGATCATTAAGTTAGAGTATAATAATTTAAGGTTCCATAAGAAAGATATGATTTGATTTGATTAGTATATCCAAATAAACTTAGTATATCGACAATATTTAGAGATCTGATTCTAAGGTTTGGTATAAGGCCCCAACCTTAAACCTTACTTAATCTTGAGTTATTACAAGATTACCCATTGAGGATGTTTTCGGGTTTAGAGTTTTACAGAATTAGATCATAAAACATGCATTAAATTGCACGTATAAACAAAGTGGTTACATAAATATAGTATTCTTTATTCCCATCAATGGAAACATATTTAAAATAAACATGGATTCTTTCTTGACACTTCCTTGACACTATCATCATATCATGTACCTTTCCCTCGACCTGTGAAAAACATTTCAAAAAAACATGGGATGAGCATAAAAAGCTCAGTAAGGGATATAAAGATATGGAAAGGAAACATGGGTACATATATACATAAGGATAAGATCATACTTTACCAATAAAACATAATCACTTTAACATACCTCATCAAATCATGAATAAATCATAGAAATCATAAGACATAAAGGTAACTTGATGCATTCATAACATTCTTACGTAGGGAGTAACCCTCTTGGTTACGTTTGGAATACCCATCACAGTATATTCCCTAAATCTCTTCGTAGAATCCTTAACGTTTCACTCTTTCGTGTTACCCAATGCATTGGAGAACTATATTGGGCTCCCCTGCCCTTAGTTTATCACGGAAAAACCCGTCTTCATAATAATGCCCAAGAACCTCAACATAATCGTATCACATAAAACATGCATATAGGAAACATAACATTTCCACCTTTTAATCACAATATATCAATACAAAACATTGATATAAAAACATTATGAAAACCATTTTCAATACCAAAATAAAAGAAAAGTAAAACATGGTATTTATTTTTCTTTTAAAAAGAAGGTATGGCTTGTAGAGGAAGCCGAAACTCAAATAATGGTCATGGCGGTGGAGAAGTCATTGTCACCGCATACATACGAAAAAAACATTCCCTTTTATTGTTTAGTAAAATGATTCGTATAAAAAATATTCCTTTTGAATAAACGTAAAAGTAAAAGGGTTTTATACACCATATAAAAGAAGGTTGTGTATAAAACAAAATATGTCTCAATGAAAGGATATTGAGATGAAGTCCCATACCTCGTATCCGATTTGACCCGACTGTTCTTTAATCTCCTGAATAATAAACTAGAGTTAATCTCTACTTTCTTAAGAACCTTTTTCAAGTTCATTATTCCTTTAAACCATGTTATGAACATCATGTAATCATTTAAGTTAATAATGTTCATTTTGTCGGTATTTGGTTCTTAAGTCAAAAATAGACTTCTTACACTTACATGTTGTTAATTTGGTCAAAGGTTCGTTATATCCAGAATGATATTAATGATTTGGATAACATATATACCACATATATTCATCATATACATGTATTTATAATATTACATCACATTTAGAGGTAAGAAATGAAATGCACCGTTCATGGAGACAGTAAGCCGTACGTACGCATGAACGCTACTTCCATTTCTATTTCGTATTTTCTGGAATGGAATCATAATTATATAAGAGTATATTATAATTACAGTATAATAACATATATATAATATCATTAACTTTATCCTTTACACATCCCACATATGGTATTAATGAATCAAATCACTTTCAGGGGGCGGTAGTCCGCACTTCCTAAAATGAAGATATCGTGTTTACCCATAATGGAAACAATAATGGTATGCCATAATTGAAAAATACAGAAGCTTAAGGAAATAATAAACATATTATATATCATATATAGAAATAGTGACATCATAATGGCCACCATTGAAGGTGTTAAATGAGTATTGAACAATCATCATTTCGGGAGGCAGAATTTCGCCATCCACAGAAACCGTATGTTCTTTAACCATTTGATTTAGTTGTGTGAGAGTGTAGCTCAAATAAATCTTATAAAAACATCCTAGTATATTTAAGATACTGGTGTTGTTTCAAAATAAGTAAATACAAAGAGTTTAGGGGGTTGGAGAAGCAAAATAAAACAAATGAACATGAGAGAATGAATTACCTTTAAAAGTGTAACTCCTTTTGATTTGATCCTAAAGGCTTCTTTTGAAAGGATTCTTCCCAAAGGGAATCCTATAGGATGAGGAGAGGTATGTGGAGAGAGTAAATGGGCTGGGGATGGCCGAGCCAAAGGCTTGAGGAGTGTGTGAAATGAGGTAGAGGTGGGGGCCTTTTATAAGAGGAGAGGAGGGGCACTTTTGGAAATCATGAAACTATTATTTTATTTTCAAAAGTGTTTCGAATTTATAAGGTCCCAAATTGATATATTTCGAAGATAAGATGATAAGGCTTCCTAATCTACCCAAACAATAGGTTTTGGACATGTGTAGGTTTTAGATATTACATTATCTTTCCATTTTATTTAAATCGTTAAATAATGAGGTCATCGCTGCATCATCATGATGTCATAAATATTTTAATTTATATAATGTCTAAATATTATAAAAAAAATACTATGATGTACGAAATCTTTTTATATTTCCAATGACTATTTATAATAAAAAATATTATCTTTATAACCCCATGTAAAAATTGTTTTCGTAAAACATATTATGTTTGTGTCATTTTTACTTATACATTAAATAAAACGTTATTTATGTCATTTCCCAACCAAAGTGGCTCCATGGGGTCCCCAAGTTGACCCATGGATTTTCTTGGTTGGCCTTGACACAACCAATGAGGGTAGGACATGTGTCAAGCTCACCTCATTTTATAAAAGCATTATTTTTACCTTAAACTAAACTAATTACCTTTAATCGCGATTAAGAACTTAATAAGTTACTATTCACCAAAAAATTATTTTAATCTCATTGAACCACATTTTACTTCTTAATGACAACCATGTATGTCGGATTCTTGAAATTCAAAACACAATGATGGAAAATTTTTCATTTAAACGGAAAATCGGTTTTTATAAGTACCACTTAGTGGTTTCACTATTCATCAAAAATTAAAGTTTTTCAGAAAATTACCAAAAATTCACCCTAGGCTATATTTGATATTCCGAATTCAAAAATGAAGTCTATTTTAAAAAATTAAAAACATATAAGTCACATTAATTAATTTAATAATTAATTCCCGCTGTCACAGCAAATAGCGTGTTTTTATAAAACAATAAGTATCAAAAGATTGATACCAGTTTAAGTCCAATTTGAAAGTGAAATTGATTCCAATGACCAACATTGGTTAAAAAGGTAAAAATATATTCTAATTTCACTTCAAAAACAATTCAAAAGATAATATAATCATATCAATAAATTAGATTAAAAAGAGGTTTTGAATTAAAATACAACATTTTTCACTATTCATTAAAAAATGAACTTTATCAGAAAAATACCAAAAATTCACACAAAGTAAATTTTGATGTCCCAATCATAAATAATAATTTTAGTTTGAAAAAAATAGCTTATAAAATTGTCAAAATATAGATTTAAAAAGGGTTTTCCATCAAAAGGCAGTAAAACAATCTTTTAAGAATATTAGTGTATTCCATGCTTAAGATTGGATTTATTTTCATTTGAAGCCTCTAAAACACTATATAATTCATTAATAGACATAGATAAAAATATCTATTATTCATTACTTACTTGGGATGTTACATCCTTCCCCCCTTTATAAAATTGTGTCCCCGCAATTTATTTACTTATCAAATAAATGGGGGTACTTATCCATCATTTCATTTTCAGATTCACATGTTGCCTCTTCCATCATGTGGTTTTTCCACAAAACCTTTACCTGCTTAATCACATTATTCCGTAACACTTGCTCCCTATGGTCAATATTCTGGACCGGTTGTTCCTCATAAGATAGGTTCTCTTCCAGCTGAACTACCTCTGGACTCAATACATGAGATGGATCTGGCATATACTTTCTCAACATCGAAACGTGAAAAACATTGTGTACCTGAGATAAACTCGGAGGTAAAGCCACCCGGTATGCAACTGATCCAACTCTCTCCAGAATTTCATATGGTCCAATAAAACTTGGACTCAACTTTCCTTTCTTACCAAATCGCATCACACTTTTCCATGGTGATACTTTGAGAAAAACATGATCACCTACCTCAAAAGAGAGATCCTTCCTCCTGTTGTCTGCATAACTCTTCTTCCTACTCTGAGCTGTTCTCATGTGTTTCTGAATAAGATGAACTTTTTCTGCCATCTCTTCTACCAATTATGGTCCCATCAACTTCCTTTCACCCACTTCATCGCAAAATGCTGGAGTTCGACACCGCTTCCCATATAATGACTCAAATGGTGCCATCTGTATACTGGAATGAAAACTGTTATTATATGATATTCAACCAAAGAAAGATGTTGGTCCCAACTTCCTTGATAATCCATAGAGCAAGAACGTAGCATATCCTCCAAGGTCTGAATTGTTTGTTCTGACTGCCCATCTGATTGAGGATGAAAAGTTGTACTAAAATTTAATTCAGTACCCAACGACTTCTGAAGGCCTTTCCAAAAGTTAGAAGTGAACCTGGGATCACGATCAGATACAATGGAGAGGGGAACTCCATGCAACCTGAATATCTCTTTAAGATACAAACGGTAAAGTTGATCTAGGTAAAAAGTATCTCGTATAGCAAGGAAATGAGCAGACTTGGTCAAGCGATCAACAATAACCCATATTGCATTATTACCTGGAGATGTCTTCGGTAATCCCACAACAAATTCCATGGATATATTCTCCCATTTCCACTCTGGCACAGGTAAAGGCTGAAGCATCCCTTTCGGTAACTGCCGCTCTGCTTTAACCTATTGACAAGTCAAACACTTCACAGTAAAATCAGCAATATCTCTTTTCATTCCATCCCACCAGTAATACTCCCGCAGATCTCTGTACATCTTAGTACTGCTAGGATGAACTGAAAACGGAGAACTATGAGCTTCACATAACAACTCTCTCTTCAACTGTGAATCACAAGGCACACACAATCTCTTACCAAATCTCAAAACAAAATCATTATCAATGTTGAATTCAGGCAGCTTACCTTTCTGAACCTGCTCTACCTTTTTCTACAACTCACTATCTTGCTTCTGTGCTTGCTTGATTCTATCTGATAGAGATGATCTCACTGATACCGGAAACAAAACAGAAGAACTTCCTGCACCAACAACTTCTATTCCAAAGTTCATCAAATCCTTAACCAAAGGGTCACGTTCCAAACACAACATTGCTAATGAAGCATTACTTTTTCGACTCAAATCATCAGCCACTTTATCTGCTTTTCCCGGATGGTAATGAATTGTACAATTATAATCCTTGATTAATTCTAGCCATCTCCTTTGTCTCATGTTCAATTATTTCTGAGTGAATATATACTTTAAACTTTTGTGATCAGTATATATTTCACACTTTACTTCGTACAAATGATGCCTCCAAATTTTTAAAGCAAAAACTACAACAGCTAATTCCAAATCATGTGTAGGGTAATTTACCTCATGAGTTTTCAACTGTCGTGAAGAATAAGCAATTACCTGATCATTCTGCATTAGGATGCAACAAAGTCCTTTCAATGAAGCATCACTGTAGATAACAAACTCACCATTCCTGGAAGGTAGTGCCAAAACTAGAGCATTCACCAATCTTATTTTCAATTCCTGAAAACAATCATCACATTCTTTTGTCCAGATAAACTTAACACCCTTTCGAGTTAGCTTAGTCATTGGACTAGATAACCGTGAAAAATTTCTAACAAACCTTCAGTAATAGCCTGCCAAACCAAGGAAACTACGAATCTCTATTTGATGGACCGACATCTGCTGAAGTAGTTGCAAAGGATTTCCCCACCCCTTTCTGCTTGTAGTCTAACTGCTTCCCATCACTCAAGCTCATTGTCGGACACTCGTTTTCATAGTGACCCATCTCATTGCTCTTATAACATTTCACTAACTGTAAATCAAATTTGGTCTTACCTTCACCTTGATCCTTTTCAGTGAAATCACGAGCCTTATGTCCCATCTTACCACATCGGTAGCACCTTCCAGAATTCAGAAGACATTCCCCAGCATGCCTTTTTCCACATTTATCACAAATTGGAAATTTAGTTTTCTTACCATCAGACTTTTTTGAAGAATTCTAACCTTTCTCCTACCACCTCGGTCTCTTCTTCTGTTGGTTGTTATAGAACACTTGATCATCGAAAAACTCCATTTCCACCTTCTCAGAACATCGAACAAGCTTTTCATAACTTTTAAACTCATGAGAAGCTAATGCCCTTCGATATTTTGGCTTTAATCCTGAGTAAAAATGATTGATTTTACAATCAAGGTCTCGGATAAAATTTGGAGCATACCTTGCCAATCGAGTGAACCTTTCTTCATAGGTAGCCACTGAGTCTTCCACTTGCCTCAATTCCAAGAATTGTTTCTCTATCCTAAGTCGAACAACCTTATGAAAATAATTTTCAAGAAACATACCTTTGAATTCATCCCAGTTGAGAGCATCAATCTCATCAGCATCCCTGATATTTTTAACCATCGACCACCACTGATCTGCTTCACCCTCCAAATGGTAAATAGAAAGAATAACCTTTTGATTGTCTGAACACCCTATGACATCAAAAATCTTCTCCAGTTGTTTAATCCACCCTTCAGCTAGCACAGGGTCAGATGATCCTCTGAATGATGGGGGATGTTGCCTCATGAAATGTTCCACCACTGACATGTTCCTCTGCGGTTGATCTGGCTGATCTCATGCATGGATACTACCACCACTTATAGCCTGAGTCAACTGTGCCATCACTGCAACAAACTATTCAGTTCCAATTCCAACCATCTCAGGATGCTGATTCGGAAGGTTATTTCCTTCTGCAGGCCTTCCTAACACTGCCTCCCTGTTTCCTCTGTGGAAAACCATTCTGAACAAACATGTCTTAGATGAAGCAACATGGTAATCTTCAAATGCTATATCACTTCAATTTGACCGTAAAAAAAATATTTTTGGATAATCATTTAATAGAATTATAACTCCTAAAGATATCTAAACTGACCTCTTATACAAACTATAAGGCCCCAACCTTAAACCTTACTTAATCTTGAGTTATTACAAGATTACACATTGAGGATCTGTTCGGGTTTAGAGTTTTAGAGAATTAGATCATAAAACTTGCATTACATTCCACATATAAAGAAAGTGGTTACATAAAGATAGTATTATTCATTCTCATCAATGGAAACATATTTAAAATAAACACAGATTCTTTCTTGACACTTCCTTGACACTATCATCATATCATGTACCTTTCCCCCGACCTGTGAAAAACATTTCAAAAAAACATGGGATGAGCATAAAAAGCTCAGTAAGGGATATAAAAATATAGAAAGGAAACATGGGTACATATATACATAAGGATAAGATCATAATTTACCCATAAAACATAATCACTTTAGCATACCTCATCAAATCGTGAATAAATCATAGAAATCATAAGAAATAAAGGCAACTTGACGCATTCATAACATTCTTATGTAGGGAGTAACCCTCTTGGTTACGTTTGGAATACCCATCACAGTATATTCCCTAAATCTCTTCGGAGAAACCTTAACGTTTCACTCTTTCGCGTTACCCAATGCATTGGAGAGCTATATCGGGCTCACCCGCCCTACGTTTATCACGGAACCACCCGTCTTCATAATAATGCCCAAGAACCTCAACATAATCGTATCACATAAAACATGCATGTAAGAAACATATCATTTCCACCTTTTAATCACAAGATATCAATACAAAACATTGATATGAAAACATTATGAAAACCATTTTCAATACCAAAATAAAAGAAAAGTAAAACATGGTATTTATTTTTCTTTTAAAAAGAAGGTATGACTTGTAGAGGAAGCCGAAACTCAAATAATGGTCACAGCGGCGGAGAAGTCGTTGTCGCCGCATACGTACGACAAAAACATTCCCTTTTTTCATTTAGTAAAACGCTTCGTATAAAAAAGATTCCTTTTGAATAAACGTAAAAGTCAAAGGGTTTTATACACCGTATAAAATAAGGTTGTGTATAAAACAAAATATGCCTCAATGAAAGGAGATTGAGACGAAGTCCCATACCTCGTATCCGACTTGACCCGACCGTTCTTTAATATCCTGAATAATAAACTTGAGTTAATCTCTACTTGCTTAAGAACCTTTTTGAAGTTCATTATTCCTTTTATACCCTGTTATGAACATCATGTAATCATTTAAGTTAATAATGTTCATTTTGTCGGTATTTGGTTCTTAAGTCAAAAATAGACTTCTTACACTTACATGTTGTTAATTTGGTCAAAGGTTCTTTATATCCAGAATGATATTAATGATTTGGATAACATATATATATCATATATATTCATCTTATACATGTATTTATCATAATAGATCACATTTAAGGGTATGAAATGAAATGCACCGTTCATGGTGACGGTAAGACGTACGTACGCATGAACGCATCTTCTATTTCTATTTCATATTTTCTGGATTGGAATCATAATGATATAAGAATATATTATAATTCCAGTATAATAACATATATAATATCATTAACTTTATCCTTTACACATCCCACATATGGTATTAACGAATCAAATCACTTTCAGTGGGCGGTAGTCCGCACTTCCTAAAATAAAGATATCGTGTTTACCCATAATGGAAACAATAATGCTATTCCATAAATAAAAAATAAAGAAGATTAAGGAAAGAATAAACATATTATATATCATATATAAAAATATTGACATCATAATGGCCACCTTTGAAGGTGTTAAATGAGTATTGAACAATCATCGTTTCAGGAGGCAGAATTTCTCCATCCACGGAAACCGTATGTTCTTTAACCATTTGATGTAGTTGTGTGAGTGTAGCTCGAATAAATCTTATAACAACATCCTAATATATTGAATATACTGGTGTTGTTACAAAATAAGTAAATAAAAAGATTTTAGGGGGTTGGAGAAGCAAAATAAAACCAATGAACATGAGAGAATGAATTACCATTAAAAGTGTAACTCCATCTGATTTGAGCCTAAAGGCTTCTTTTGAAAGGATTCTGCCCAAAGGGAATCCTCCAGGATGAGGATAGGGATGTGTAGAGAGTAAATGGTCAGGGGATGGCCGAGCCAAAGGCTTGAGGAGTGTGTGAAATGAGGTAGAGGTGGGGGCCTTTTATAAGAGGAGAGGAGGGGCACTTTTGGAAATCATGAAACTATTATTTTATTTTCAAAAGTGTTTCGAATTTCTAAGGTCCCACATTGATATATTTCTAAGATAAGATGATAAGGCTTCGAAATATACCCAAACAATAGGTTTTGGACATGTGTAGGTTATAGATATTACATTATCTTTCCATTTTATTTAAATCATTAAAGAATGAGTTCATCGCTGCATCATCATGATGTCATAAATAATTTAATTTATATAATGTCTAAAAATTATAAAACAAATACTATGATGTAAGAAATATTTTTATATTTCCAATGAATATTTATAATAAAAAATCTGATCTTTATAACCCCATGTAAAAATTGTTTTCGTAAAACATATTATGTTTGTGTCATTTTTACTTTTACATTAAATAAAATGTTATTTATGCCATTTCCCAACCAAAGTGGCTCCATGGGGTCCCCAAGTTGACCCATTGCTTGTCTGGGTCGGCCATGACACAACCAATGATAGTAGGACATTTTTCAAGCTCACCTAATTTTATAAAAGCATTATTTTTAACCGAAACTACACTAATTACTTTTAATCGCGATTAAGAACTTAATACGTTACTATTCACCAAAAAATTATTTTAATCTCATTGAACCACATTTTACTTCATAATGACAACCATGTATGTCAGATTCTTGAAATTAAAAACACAATGATGGAAAAATTTCATTTAAACGGAAAATCAGTTTTTATAAGTACCACTTAGTGGTTTCACTATTCATCAAAAATTGAAGTTTTTCAGAAAATTACCAAAAATTCACCCTAGGATATATTTGATATTCCAAATTCAAAAATTAAGTCTATTTTAGAAAATTCAAGACATATAAGTCACATTAATTAATTTAATAATTAATTCCCGCTGTCAGAGCAAATAGCGTGTTTTTATAAAACAATAAGTATCAAAAGATTGATACCAGTTTAAGTCCAATTTCAAAGTGAAATTGATTTCAATGACCACCTTTGGATAAAAAGGTAAAAATATATTCTAATTTCACTTCAAAACCAATTCAAAAGATAATATAATCATATAAATGAATTAGATTAAAAAGAGGTTTTGAATTAAAATACAACATTTTTCACTATTCATTAAAAAATGAACTTTATCGGAAAAATACCAAAAAGTCACACAAAGTAAATTTTGATGTCCCAATCATAAATAATAATTTTATTTTGAAAAACATAGCTTATAAAATTGTCAAAAGATAGATTTAAAAAGGGTTTTCCATCAAAAGGCAGTAAAACAATCTTTTAAGAATATTAACGTATTCCATGCTTAAGATTTGATTTATTTTCATTTTAAGCCTCTAAAACACTATATAATTTATTAATAGACATAGATAAAAATATCTGTTATTCATTACTTAATTGGGATGTTACATTTGGGGCTGAAATAAACTTTTTTCTTTTAACGGATATTGGAGAACTGGAGAGACTATAAGAAGAAAAAAGAATTAAAGATTCCAAAAAAGATTACTCAGAAATATAAAAATAGATATCTTAATTGAAATCCAATACAACATGGGATATCACTAACATACTATAAGGAAATAAGGAATTTTAAAATAATAGGGGTTTCAATTTGAATTTAGTAAATTATGGAGAGAAACAATTAATGAAATTGATGGTTGTAAAGGAATTTGCATAAAAGGAGGGAATTTATTTCTTTAAAATATTCCCACTAGTATTTAAACACTCAACTATAAAATTTTTTCTATATATGGTAGCCATATATGATCAACACTCTTAAAATATTTATTTAAAGAAAGACTTCCTTAATGGTGGGTTTAAGGAAGATATTTATATAAATCCACCAATATGTTTCTTGAAGATGTTAAATATAATTTTGTTTATAAACTAAAGAAAATTATTTATGGATTTATGTAAGAACATTTGAAATGGATTCATTATTTTATGACTTTAATTTATAAGAAGGTTTTGGAAGGTTCAACACACATCATTGTTGTTTCCAAAATAAATGGAATGATGTTACATTTACCATATTTATTTTATATGTTTGTGGAATATTATTATCTGGATTAGAAAAAAGAATAATCCAAAATATAAAACAATAATTATTAATAATATTTGAGATAAATTATCTCAAATAGGCTAAAAATAATTTGGGTATAAAAATTTTGTGACATAGGAAAGCTAGAAATTTTGTGATATATCCGCAAGATTACATCAAGAAGATAAGGTAAAGGTTTGGGATGTCTGGAATAAAGTCAATGTTAAATCATTTGGTTAGAAACAAAAAACTAACCAAAGCATAATCACCCATAATTGAAGAGGTAGTCACATATATTCCAGTGGTTTTTTCTGTGTTAGCGAACAAAATTTAAATGTATGGAATAATGTTCACATGAGAAGACATTTTAATAGTAGTGGGAGTTGTAATTTGTTTCATATTGAATCCAGGAATGGGTCATTTGGTGGTTTTAAAATTTATCCTTGAGTATTTGAAAAAAATAGAATATATATCCTTGTACTACAAAAAAATTAACATTTTCAAAGAAATATTGATTTTAAAATTGATGGTGATTCTGAATATTAGAAGATATTTTTTTGGATTACATACATATGAAAAATGGTAAGTTGGATGTCACAAATACAAAAATTTATTAATCGGAGGAAGTATATATCATATATAGAATAAAATTTGGGAATAAAATGGTTTGGTCAATGTGGATACTGAAGTAAATATGAAGAATCCAATAAGGAGTAGTTATTTTATGTCACATCCAAAATGAAATCCACTTGGATAGAAAGTTAGTGTTCCATGAAAGGAAAACATATTGACTTGAAGTATCATTTCATCTCAATTATTCTATAGTTGGGGGTTTTTCTACAGAATATAGTATATAATTAAAATAAATTTAATATATTCACTAAAGAGATAGTTAAATAATGTATGAGGAATCATTTTGCCTTAGTGGGACTTATGTGAATAGAAAGATGACAGAGAAACACTGTGTCTTATGATACAAGTATAATTTTTCTTAATTCTATGAGAGATGTTAAAGGGTCCCTAAATAAATCTTAAATGAGAAATACTATGGAGGTTAAGTCTATTTTTTTTAAAAGAAGTTAATTTAGTAGAAATTCATTTACTCAAATTTTAAATATAAAAAATTTGGCATAAGAAGGTGGGATTGATTAGTTCTCAGAAAACAACTATAGGAACTCTCTAGTGAAAAATGATTATCAAAAGTTGGAATGTTAAAATTAAGTTACAATGGTTATTTAGCAGTTTATTAATGCTTAAGGTTCCACTGGTTGGTATCCTAGAAAAGTTGGTCAACTTTAGTGATTCAAGATTTTATGAGAGAAGTTTTAAGTTGTTGAAAAGATATAACATAGTATATTATTGTGGGGATACTTTAGTGTTAAGTGTATTTATTGAGGAACATTAATTATAAAAAGAGATACATTCGCTTATAATATTACTTGTTCTCAGTATTCAACATTTAATTATCTTTCATCTTTCAATTATAATGGAAATCCAACATCAGTGTTTCTCCTATTCACATTGGACTCATTTTCTAAATCACATTAATATATTCTGTTATATCTTACTCTATTTAATTTCATGGTTTTTATTTACATTTTATAAATATGTTTGGGCTTGTCGACGGGCCAAAGAATGCTGAATTTATGTCTTGAGTATCGTCTTGAGAATTCGTACATTTGGAAAAATTGGTTGATGGAATCCTTCAAGATGATTAGGTCTCACTATGAATTTTCTTGTGATATTTTTATGGTAGAGAACTTCCTTTGGTCAAATAGATTTTAATTTTAGTGGTTTTATCAGAAATAGAGGGAGAAATGACTGCCAACAAAGTGGGGTGGGGGTGGGGGGTTTAAGCCACACCAAAATGATTTTAGTGGATGTGATCGTGGTTTAAGTGAGATCTAAATTTCAGAATAATTTAATTTTTTATCAATTATAAAAGGAGGAATAATATAAAAAGAGTATATATTTATTTATGAAATTTTCATAATTATAATTTGAAATATTCATATTAGTAGGCCTTATATAAAATTTTATTTAATCTATTCCCAAAATAGTTTAGATGGATTTTATGATTCTTTAAATAAAATTAAATATGGGATATTTAGTTTGTTTAAAATTGATTCCTAAAATATTTATTGTTTACATGATTAAAAAATATATCATAAATATAAATTATTTTAAATATTAATCTGTTAATATAAAATAATATGTAAAAGGTTATTATTAAAGAATTTATATAAACATAATTCTGAAATGATCATATTTATTTATTTATAGAAATATTATAAGTAATATATAAATTATAATTTTTTGTAATTATTTATTTAGTGCATTTTTTTCATATTTTATCTTATCTTTAATTTTATGAATTCTTTATATATATAGTTTTAATTTCGACTTGATTATTCATGAATATAAAGTGTTTATACCATGAATAAATATATTCTTTAGTTGAGAGAGTTAAACTACATCTTATAAATTTCATATCATGTATACATAGAGTTATATGCTACACATGACATATGAAATTGTAATGTTTTACCATAAAAAATAATTTTTTTATTGGTAATAAACTTCTATTTAATGATTGGTTTTGATTTATACATATTATATGTAATTATTTATTAACAATTTTTGTATCTATTGAGTATTTATCTATGTATTGTGGGACATTGGGTCATACTTATCATTTTCCTTGGGGCTTAGAAACTCTCTCAAAATGTGGTGTTTGGATACATGTCATGAAATAATTTCTAATGTGTGGAATTTGGTTTCATGTTGTTCTAAAAAATTACTAAAAATCGTTTTATATTCCATGTGCATGAGATGAATTATGACACATGTTAATATATTTAGATTTTATTTTTATGCAATTATAAAAAATTATATGATATATTAAATATTATAAATTAGTATTCCTTGAACAATTTTTTATTGAATGTATATGATACTAAAAAACAACTTATTTAAAGTATGTATCGGTAACTATATTCAATGATGTAATATTTTGATATTTTTAAATCCGATTAAAATATTAAGTATAATATTACTTTTAAATAAAACAATTTTTAAGACCTTGGTCATCCAAAAAAGTAGGCTCATTTAAAATTTAGGTTCCTATAGATTCTCTTATGTAATAAAAAGTTGAAATTAATAACCTTAAAAGTTAGGTAAAAAATACCACTACATTCTTTAAGGTATACATAGCTTGGAAACTCTAAAAGTTAAGATACTATAGGAATTTAATAGAGAATATATATAACATATTTTTGAAAATAATTTTTCTCTCCACAATCCAAGAGTTATATATGATATAATCAACCTAATAATTTACTAAATCACCCAGTTTATATAAGAATACTTAAGTTCACTCCATGTTTAGTGAAATATGGATCTTAGTCCATTAATTTATTTGGTGTGATGTTAAAATGGGTTATCAATTGAGTGAGAAAATATATAATTGAACCCCAAATTAAATGACATTAAAACATGTCAATCATATGATAAAATATTCCTTGTCAGATTAAATGAGATAATCATCATTCAATTTTAATTTTTTTCCAATGTTCTAAAAGTATATTCTTAATAAAACAACTTCCTCAACTGATACAAGATGGTTAAATACAATGTTATAGAGAAAGTTATTCTCGATAAATATTCAGTTTATGAAGGAAGTTAAAAAAGAAAATGATCATTATATTATGAATATTAATGATTATATAAATGTATATACATTTATTATTGTATTAATTATTTGAAAAATTAATAAAATTTAATACAGATTCATTTAGGATAATTGAAAACATAAAAATGATCAACCAAGAAAAATATATAAATAAGAAATATAAGGTTTCTAAAGAACACATTCAGTGTAATATATTAGAGGGATCTTTTTTCTCAAATCATGTACTCAATATGATTGGTTACATAAATTAATTCGATAGTTTTATGAAAAATATGTGGTGATGCCATTGATATAAATGGATTATGATTCATTAGATTCTATACCTGGATAGAAAAGAAGGATGGTATAAAAATAATTTATTAGAGAAAAAATATTTAATCAAAGATCTTTATAAAAATATAAGATTAGGAGTTCACAACATCCAACAATTTTGTATTTAAAAGAATATAATATTATTTTTAGAATATTTCTATGAATGCATAAAATATCTATATTAACCACACCCATAGTAACCCAAAGTCTATGTCTTACTTTTTTATATTTGCATAGATACATGGTTTCTAATCATAACGAACCGATCGGTTTATTATTTTTGGTGAACTATATAAACATGTGATACCCATTTTACATATGGATTAGAAAATAAAACATAAAATGTAATAAAGTAAAATGAGACGAATCCTTGAAAACTCATTCCATGAATTATTCTTTATATCCTGGGGAATAAGAACAAAATAAGGGTGAGATTAAATGCTCAATAAGGGTTATGTATAGTAGAAGCTATCATGAATCAATAATCATAAGAAATATGGAAAGGTAAATAATTAAACACAAATTCCATTTTAATTACTTGAATATTATAAAAATAAATGGAATAATCAATATCAAAAGGTAAATAACTAAAAACACATTCAAGTAAATCAGTATAATGAATAACATAACTAGACAAGGCATAATCAAAATTTTAATGTAAATAACTAAATACATATTCTATTTAATTAATAATCTTAAAATGAAATGCATCTAGAGATAATATCATCAAGAAAATTTAGAGGATGATAGGAAAATAAAATTCTCAATGAAGTAAATTCTTAATTATTAGAAATCATGATCTCATGAATCATGACACCTCTACCATCAATACATTTCAAAAGTAAATTTAAATCTATATGAAAAAACATGTTTAACTTGGAAAACTAATTTGTCTCACGAGACACATTGATGCATCGAGGGGTTATTTATAACCGGGCCCCACCCATGTCCACATGTACAAATCATTCAACATATTTTAAATAATTAGATTAATTCATGAATCAATATTCTATATCAAAAAATATTCATATTGATTAAATGATATTGATTTATCAATATTTCCTCAATTGACCAAATAACATTCAAAGTAAACACTGTATAAAAAAATGGTATCCAGTTTAGGTAATAATCAAATCCATCATTAAATTATATGGATATTTAATATAAATGTAAATTCGAATGAAAAATGACCATAATAAGGTGATTTTCTTAAGATATAGAAAAAATAAAAAAATTAAGGTGACATTGTAAAATAACTTTTACCACTTAGGAATTTTCATTTCAAATACTCTTGAATGAAATAATTCAAATTAATAATTAAAATACCATAAATTATGAATTAATCTTGAATTATATGTCAAATTGGTAGTATATAGCCTATATAAAATAAAAAAGGTGCATAAAATTACAATATTCCTCAATGAAGGGAAATTGAGAAGAATTACCTTACCACTTGGTAATATTCAATCCAAATCCACATTATAGAAATAATTAAAATTGAATCATAAATATATAGTTGTGTCTTTAAGAATTACATAATCTCTTAAATTATATGTAATTCACTTTTTTATATTCCAAAATACCATTTTAGTTTATAGTTTTGGATAATTTGGACATAATCCATACATATTAAAAAACAATCATAAAAACTAGGTACTACTAAAAAATTATCCAATTCTTTCATAATACAATTTTTTTAGTGAAACATGAAATATTTTCATGAAAATATTCAATAAAATACATCTTGAAATATTATTTTTGATTACCCATCCTGAAACCCTATGAAAAACATTTTAAAAATTGGGATGAGAATAAAAATCTCAGAAACAATCATAAAATAAATGACCCATTAGTCCATGAGTAGTTATTAGCATATGAAATCATTTTCAATAAGACATTATTCTCACCCATAAATTATCATATATATAGTTTGAGAAAATAAGAGATTCCTATAAAACATAGAAAACATAAATAAAATATTTTGGTAACTTTGGGAATTACTTAAATAATATTGTAACCCTCGGGGGTACCATATGATCTGTAACCCTCATGTATAACTTACAATGTAACCCTCACGACTACCTTCTAATATAACCATTATGGAAATATTATGGGGTAACCATTGCAGCTAAACATGTAAAACCCATTATAGAAAACTTAAAAAATAAACATATCCAATTAATTGGAAGAAGATATAGGTCCCACCATTAATAAAAAAAATTCCTATGATCTAGAACATAATCATAAAATAGTAACACTTGCATCATAAAACATTTCTCATAAAAATCACTTATTTCAAAATAATATTGTACAAATTAAAAGGAAAATATTTTATTTGAAAATAAAAATGTAATTTCGAAAATAAGGTTTCTAATCAATAAGGTAGAATGAAAATGGGATAAGTTGGTCATGCAGTATAATTTAATAAGATATATTCTTTTTATATATTATCAAAGGAGACATTAAAGTAGATTTTAAATGGATAGTCCCTTACCTTAGGTTCGAATTAAATAAAACATGTTCAAACCTCTTGTATGCTGGTTTAGATAGTTTTATTAATATATTACATAACAATATTCATATTATAACGCTTTATATGATATTATTATAACATATTTCCCCCAATGTATTGATAATATTTTGTTTTTATTGTTTTAGGTGCGTCTACTTCATGGTTTCCATGGTGGGTTCATTATGAGTTTTATTGTCGCATGGAAGGAAAAAACCATATGTTCAACAAAATGGTATTAATATGTTTTCATTATTTTAAATGATACCATATATAATTTTGTTTTATTATATAAGGATGATTCATTAGATAAAACATTAATGAAAATGATTTAATTTATTTTTGTGGTTTTTACGACAATCATGAACTTATATCTTTTTATATAATATCATGTTAATATATTATTTACATAAAATTATATAATTTATAATATGTATAATAAAATATTATTTAAGCATAATAATTCTTATATGACCAGCCCTGAATCTGGAAAAGGAAAATAAAAAAATATCTTTTACGATGATGGTAAATTGAAATATCATTGACAATGTTTTCATTTTTTAAAATAATAGTAGAAGTGGAGAGGTTTGATGTTGGAAATTCAATTAAAATAATATAATTACTACATATTTATGATACTAGAGTTATAATGTCACTTGAAAAAGGTTATGTGAGTTGATAATAAGAAACTAAAATAAAATGGAAAGAAAATAAAAGAAAATGAAAGATGATTTCAACTCTTGAATTCTTATCTATAAGGACCTCCTTAAGGCATTTGGTTTCAACCTTTTGGGGAGACCATAATGTATTGGAAATAGGGAAGTGACTTGATAAGGTTATTTTATTGAAATTAAACAAGATAAAAGGCTTTGAAGGTGGTATGAGAAGAGGTGGCGAGGGGTGGTATTTAAAGTGGAGGAGAGAGGTTTTTTTTTGATTATTTTATTCATTAGCTTATTACATTGGACCAAGACTATGAATATTCTAAACCTTATCACTAAATATAATAAAAAAATGAAGCATTTTTCTAGATTATCAGCTTATATTATCCATATATCATTTATGACTTAATAATTCATGTATTTTTTAAATACTGTAAATTATCGAATTTGACTATTCACAAAAAATTCAATAGTTTTAGAAAAATATATAAAAATCACTGTAAATTATTTAATCATGTAAAATTAAAAAAATAACTCAATTTTATGAAAATAATTCTCTAAATATAAGAAATTTAAATTTTAAATATAAACATTATTTATTAAAAAAATAAAGATATTAAAATTATAACAGATTTTATGGATTTTTTAAAACTTACTCTAGGTCACATAAAATTATATAATAATGAGAAGAAAAAAAAATATTAATTATTGAATACATTAAATGGAAATTAATTTCATTTTAAATTATTATATTAATTATAAAATATTTAATAAACACTTTTGTTTTTATAAAAATACCAACGCCTAATTTATCATTTTTAATATATTTATTTACACATACCATGAAGTAAATGTACCATACTTTCATTCATAAGATTTATAAATTTTATTTATACTTTAATAGGTAATGTTACTGTTCTATTTGTATAGATTACTTCATATCTATAAATACCACTTATTATATTATACATTTATAATGAATTTAAATTTTTAATTTCAGAATGAAAAAAAATTATTTTATATGTACATGGGATGTTATATTCTCCCCCCATATGGAGATTATGTCCTCACTAGTTTTATTTACTTATTAAACAAGTGATAAAAACATTCCCTCATATAATTTTTGGATTCCCTTGTTACTTATTCAACCATGTGGTTTCTCCATTTATCCATAACTTCATGAATTGCCTTATTCTACAATACATGATCTCTATGGCTGAGAATCTAAATAGGATTTTCCTCATAAGAATGTCTCACATAATAAATCTAGAACATACTTTTTTAACATTGAAACATGAAAAAAAATTTGTACATGAGATAAAATAAAAGGCAAATCTACTCAGTAGGTTACTTGTCTAACATTATCTAGGAATTCATAAGGTCCATTGAACCATGTAATTATCTTTCATTTCTTAAAAAAATTTCAGAAAACATTTCCAAGGAGTGATTTTGTGGAAAACATGACCACCTACCTTGAAAAAAAGTCTTTCCTCCTGTTATCTACATAATGTTTCATCCTATAATGACTGGTCCTCATGTGTTGTTATATAATCTTCACTTTATCAGCCACTTCTTTAACTAATTCTAGTTATTTTCGCTTCCTTTCCCAAACATCATCCCAATATTTTGGAGTTTGAAACAACTTTCTATATAATTACTCAAAAGGCGCCATATGTTTGATGGAATGAAAGGTATTATAATTATAAAACTCAATAAATGAATGTTGTTGATCCATACTCCCCCAATAATCCATTGAAAATGCAGAAATAATGTATTTTAATGTCTGAATTGTTTGATCAGTCTATCCATCAGATTGGTGATGGGAGACTATCATTAAATTTAATTTGGTTCCCAAAAAATTCTGACAATCTTTCCAAAAGTTAAAATTCAACCACGGTTCCTGGTAAAATACAATATAGCAATGAACATCATGTAACCTCTCAATATTTATGTAGTATAGTTGAGAAATATAATCTAAATAAAGAGTGTTTCAAATAGAAAGGAAATGTACAGATTTTTTGTAGATAAAAAATAATCCATATCGTATTGTTACCATGATAAGTCATTGGTAGGCCCACTACTAAATCCATGGATATATTTTCTAATTTCCACTATATAATTGGAAAATGCTGAGGCATCCCCTTTGGAAGTTTCTTCAATTATTTAAACTGTTGAAAAGTCATACATTTCATTATAAAATTAATAATATATATTTTTATTTCCTCCCTTGAGTCATAATCTCAAATTTCTATGCACATCATAGTGCTTTCAGGATGAATTGAAAACCTATAACTATAAGCTTCACATAACAATTATTTCTTCAACTGGGAATCACAAAGAATGAAAAAACTCATCCTAAATATATAAACACAATTTTTATCAATTTAAAATTTATAAAAATTATCTTTATCAACCAATTATACCTTTTTCTATAACTCATGGTCTACTTTCTACCCTTATATATTTCATTCTAAGAGAGACGACTACAAAGACACCTATAATAAGAAATAGAAAGTTCTTACACCAAAAATTTTCAACCTAAAAATCATAAATTCATAAACCAAGGTTTATGTTCCAAACATAACATGGTTAATATTGTATGATGTTTTCATCTCATGGTATCGACCACATTGTTCACTTTTCATGGGTGATAATTGATCATGCAATCGTAATCCTTTATCAATTATAACCAACTTCTCTACTTTAGGTTTTATTCCTTCCGATTAGATATATACTTCAAACTATTATAATGAGTATATATTTCACATTTGGATCCATATAAATTATATCTACAAATTTAAAAAGTGAAAAGTACAACTACTAATTCAAAATAATGTGTTGGATAATTTAACTCATGAGGTTTTAGTTATTTTGATATATAATAAATTACCTAATCATTATGAAACAGAACACAACCATCTCCCTTCAAATAAGAATAACTATTAATGATAAAATCACATTTTTTGTATGGATGGGACAAAACTAGAGTATTCACCAATATTATATTCAGTTCTAAGAAATAATAATCAAATTATTCTATGAAAATAAATTTAACCCCTTTTCATGTGAACGTACTTATCAGGCTAGATAACCATGCAATTATTTTGTTAAATTTCCGGTAATAGCATTCTAATCCATGAAAACTATGAATATCTATAACATTTTTTTGGTCTTGAATACTAATAAAACACATTTGTTTTTGAGGGATCAACTATTATTCCATCATTATTTATAGTTTTCCCAAGAAAAGAAATAAGTTGAAACCAAAAATCAGATTTTCGAAATTTCATGTATAACTTATTTTTTTTATGATTATGTATGAAAATCGTTAAATTTTTCTATGATCCTAATATCTTTTTGAAAAGACAAAATATAATCAATAAAAACTACAAAAAAACATATCAAAATATTTATGGATCATGATATTCATGTGATCCATAAATACAGAAGAAGCATTTTTCAAAGAAAGGGAATAAAAAAACTCATAATTCACATATATTGTACTGAATTATTTTTTTGGACTGTGATCCTCTTTCACCATCATCTGATGGTACCTAAATCTCATGTAAATATTGAAAAAATACATATATCACTGAAACTGATCAAATAAGTAATCAATATGAGGTAATGGATACATATTATTAACAGTACTTTTATTCCAATGTCTATAATAAATGAAAAAACACATGGAACCATCTTTATTTTAAGAAAAATAATTGATGCACCCCTTGGTGAAGTTATTAGGATGAATAAAGTATTTGTCAAGTAACTCTGGAAACTATTTTTTTAGTTTAATAAATTATACAGAATCATTTGGAAAATTGTGGTTTGAAATTGGATTTGCAACAGGAACTATGTCAATGGAAAATTCAACTTCTTGATCAGGCATAACACTAGGACACTCATCAAGGAAAACATCTAGGTATACATTTACCACCAGTACATCACTAATTTGAATAGTTAACATATTTTTAACAATATGAGTAAGATAAATTTCATTTCCATATATTTAAAATTTCACATCATTCAGATATGTTATTAATGGTATGGATTAAATCATGCATACAAACTATTTTTTTTTGAAAAATCATTATCACTACAATCAATCTCATCATGGTAAACAAAAATCCAAACCATACCCTGCATAACATCAAACTATATTAAGGGAAAATTTTCAATGTTTTCATGTTATTTATTTCCTTATAAAAAAACGGTTCTTATAATTACTTTTTTTCATTAATATTTCCACCTTATGTTTTATCAATATGTTTTGGATTTATTTCTTATGGTGAAATTTACAATTAACTATAAAATTATTTAGAAATCAATGAATGTGTAGACCCAATATCATATAATACATTAGAAAAATAGGAGTAAAAAAATTTGTCTAATACCACTTCATTGGATTTCCTAACATATACTTAGGTATTCTCAATGGATTTAACTACCCCTTTCTCCTTATAATTTGACCAATTTGCATCATTCAGATCATTATTTGAATACAAATTCTCATAATTACCAATCTAATCACATTTAAAATAGTTTACATGTTTCTTATCAGAATTAAACGTAAGATCATTTTCATTGAAATCTTAGGACATACGTTCAAACATACCACATTGAAAATGATTCCTTGATTTGTTATAGAAATCCTTATGGTGCTTTTTACCACACCTTTCACAAATTGAACACTTTATTTTCTTACATTCAAATTTCTTTGATTGATTTATACCCAATGTATTCCATTTGGAACTTTTCTTCTACCCATTTTCAATGTAATTGTGATCATTAAAAAACTCAATTTCTACCCTCTCAGCACATCAAATTTTTTTAATAACTTTTGATTTCACGGGAGGCCAATTCCCTTTGATATATTGGCTTCAATCCCAAGTAAAAATTATTGATTTTAATCTCAAGATACCAAATAATATTTGGAGTGTAACATTATAATAAAGTGAAGTTTTATTCAAAAAATGACCACTTAATCATCCCCATTTTTTTATAAATATAGGAATTTCTTTTCCATTCTAAGATGAACCACCTTAGGATATTATTTTTCAAGGAACATATTCTTACATTCATCCCATTCCAAGACATGAATCTCCTCACTATCCCTGATATTCATGACCATTGAACACCACTGGCCAGCTTCACCTTCAAAATGATAAATATAAACACTCCTTATTTGATTATCTAAACACCCCAAGACATCAAATATATTTTCATGGGATTTAATCTATCCTTCAGGCACCACTAGGTTAGAAGATCAACAAAGAAGAGGGTGTTTCCCTATAAAATATTCCACTATTGTCATGTTCCATTGTGGTATCTCAAGTTTTTATATTTCATGGATTACACCACCATATATAACCTACTTTCCATTATTATAAAAAAAATTCTTTGTTTAATTTCCCACCATTCCATGTTGGGGATTCAGAAAGATATCATACTCTTGGTGCCTTCCAACTTCATCTTCCTTATTTCTTCTCTGGAAAACTATTCTAAAAAACATATATTAAATGAAGTAACATAGTAATCGTAAAATTATATATTATTTCAACTTAAACAAAAGTTAAAAAAAATTATGGAATTTTATTGACATCATCTTAACTCCTAAAGCTATCTAAATCATGCTTTGATACTAACTATAAGGTGCCACCCTTAAACATTACATAATCTAGTAAATTATTTTAGAACTTATTTTCATATATTCTAGAAGATCTATTAAATTTTCAGTTTTATAGAATAAGGAAATAATTCATATATATTAGAATAAATGCATAAAAATTGGGTACTACTAAAATAGTATCCAATTATTATACAATACAAATTTTTTAAATAAAACATGAATGAGTTTAATGAAATATATTCACATCATTTATCTTGTATTCTTAATTTCATTTACCCATCTTAAAAACAGTGAAAAAAATTTAATCCATGACATGGGAAAAAAATATCAGTAAGGGACATAAGATAAAATAACCTTTAGTCAACGTATACTTATAAATATATAATGTAATTTTCAAAAATACATACATATCACCGATAAAGTATCATATACATTGTTAAAACAAGAGATTTACATAAAACATTGAAAACAAAAATAAAATATTTAGGTAACTTGGGGAATTAATTACTTATGATGTTGTCCCTAGTGTGTACCATCAGATTGTTTAACAATTAAAGCTACCATACAAGGTAATCCACAAGACTACCTTATGATGTTACCCTCACGACTACCTTATGGTGTAACCATCATAGTTACACTTGGAAAAACCATTACGATCAAAATCAAACATAAATATACCTAATGAATTAGAGGGATATATAAGCCCCAACCTTCTTCATAAATAAATCCCATTAACATGAATAAACTAAAAAAACATTAACCATTGCATAATAAAAAATTTCATGAGGAAAAACACTTATTTTAAAATAATTCTAGAAAAATATAAATGAACAAAATTTATTCGAAAATAAATATGATATTTTGTAAATAAGGCTTCAAAATAATAAGACATCATGGAAACAAGATAATATTCTAATGCGGTATAAGTTAAGAATAAATAATCATTTTTAATTTTGTAAAAATATGCATTAAATAAAATTTAAAATGGATAGTCCCTTACCTCATGTTCGTCTTATGTCAAAAATGTTCAAACCACTTGTATAATGATTTAAACAGTGTTATTAATATATTAAGTTTCTATATTAATATTTATAAAATCATATATGATCATTTTTTAACATATTTCCACCCATTTATTGATAATATGTTATTTTTTTATGTTTTGGGTGGATTAATTTCTTGGCTTTCATGGTTGGTTCATTATAATTTTTCTTATTGAATGAATGAAGTTGAATGAAATGATATTAACATGTTCTTATAATTTTAAATAACACCATACATAATTTTATTTTTTTATTTAACCATAATAATGGTTTTATGACCATCCTTGAAGGTAGTAAAGGAAAATGAAAACACATCATCTGCGATGATTTTAAATCGACATATCACGAACAACATTTTAAATTTTTAGAATAATATGATAATAGGAGAGGTTTGATGATGGATATTCCATTAAAAAAATTAAATTTTAGTATATGTAAGATAATTGATTTATAATTTCACCGAGATGAGGGTAGGTTAGTAGAGAATAAGTATGAAAATTAATTGAAAATAGAATAAAAGAAAATGAATGACAATTGTACCTCTTGAATTGTTCTCATTATGAACCTACTTAAGACAGTTGGTTTTGGCATTTTGGTGATAAAAAATTTCTTATATGTGGGGAAGTTGCATGGGATGGGAATTGGGATGAAATTAAACTATAAAAAGGATTTGTAGGTGTAAAACAAAGAGTTAGTGAGGGTTGGTATATAGAGTAGAGTAGAGGGGTGTTTTTTAATTATTATATTCATTAGTTTGTTATTTTGTCTCATGACTATGAATAGTTTTAAACTAATCACTAAATATATTAAAATAATTATGTATAGTTAAAAATTATGGTCTTACATCATCCATACGCCATCTATGACTCAATAATTCATTTATTTTTTAAATACTTTAAATTGCGTTATTTTATATGCCATAAAAATTCAACTATTTTTTAAAAATACCAAAAGATCTGCCTAACCATTTTATTAAAATGTAGAATTAAAAAATTAACTAAATTGTATGAAAATAATTTAATCAATATGAGAAGAGTAATATTTATTAAAAAATATCATTTATTCAAAAAATAATGATTTTAAAATTATAATTGATTTTATGACACTTTGAAAAATTAAATAAGTTCTTATAAAATTATCTTATGATCATTAGAGAGAAAAATAATAATTTTTTAATAAATTTTATGAAATAAAATTTTCATTTTAATTATTTTATTAATCATAAAATTATATATAAAAACTTCTGTTTTATAAAAATACCAATATTTAATTTATCATTTTTAAAACAATTATTTACTCATATCATGAAATAAATATATAATATTTTTATTGATAAGATACATAATTTTTTTATACTACCATATGTGAGGTTATTATTCTACTTGTATAGATTCTTAAATTTCTAGGAATACCAGTTTTTTAATTATACATTAACAATGAATAAAACTATTAATTCTAGAATGGAAACCAAGTTTTTTAAGTACCTATGTTGTTGTAAAAAATTCCAACAGTTATGAACATTTAATGATAATAAATTTTAAATTGAAAGTTTATAAACCATATTAAATAAGTTGGGTCATAACATAAAAATGTGCCTCAATGATTGGAAATTGAGATAGACTCTCTTACCTTGAGTACAACTCATCATGTATTTTCTATATTTTCATTAATACCAAACATATATTAATTATTTAAATTATTAAGCTCAATTTTTAAATTTTATTATTAGTTATATTTTACTGATTACCAAATTATATATTATTATTTAATCAATTATGTTTACGTGAGATGTTTCGATGATATTTGGATTATATGTAAAAAATGACTTTAGTAGGGTGACTATGGTCAAAAGGTCAATATTTAAATTTCACCAGAAGAATATTTGGAAAATAATTGTCATATTTGTAAAAAAATTATAATTTTAAAACCAATCATGAAATATTGTTATGATAAATGAAGTACATAACGATAATAGAGATGGTAGGTCGTATATACACATGAGTAACATTTCTATTTTTCAGTGATCTTTATGGAAATGGGATAAGTAATATTTTATCCTTAAAATGATTATAATATCATATATACCATATTATTTATTTAAATATACTTATTTATATTATACATATTATGAAGTGAGTAAAAGAGAGTCACATCACTTCATGAATGTGGTTGTCCACAAGTACACGAACGATGTTACCATCTTTCAGTGAGTGAAACTGCAATAATTAAAATGGTATATTATATTTTCATAATTATTAATATATCATTAATATCATAATTATGTAATTTATGTCACATATATTCATTAAGATTATCCTTGTTACCTTCCATGTAACGCATTTGTGAAAAATATATCACATCGCTTCGCAACATGGTTGTCCACCGTACACATCAATAATGTTATCATATCCCATAAATAATGATATTTAAATATATATATATATATGATATAATGAACAAATTAGAATAATTATGTTTTAAATATCAGTAATTTACTTTATATCCATCATCACACCCAACCGTGAGAGGTGTTGATGGAAAACATGTCACATCGATTTGTGAGGTGGTATTCCACCGTAAGTACGAGACACATAATCGTTTCCCCTTTGAAATTAGAGGATATGGATATATATAATTTGTAACACCCCAATATTTCATATTATGCTATCTTTTTAATGTAATTCAATAGATTACGCTACCCGCAACACCAAGTTCGAGCGCACCACGACTTACCAAGCTAGCCGTTCAGAAAGCGATTTTGAATAGTATTAACTAGATTTGGAATTTCATATACTCCATATAATTTTAGAATCCATATTATGTGTTTCTTAGACATAATTTAATAACAAATTATTTTTTTATTCAGATAAAAGAAGTATTTTTCACAAAATAAAATTTTACCACCTTTTAATGGAAAAATCATTTTAAATCCATTATTGTACACTTTTATATACTATATTTGACAAAATATACTTATTATTTAGAGTGGGGACATAAAAATATAGTTTGGATAATTTTTTGGGTTTTTTCTGATAACTTTCATAATTGGTGAATAATGAAAAATACAAAATTTTAAATGAAAAGAAATTTCTTAACAAAAATGATTTAAATGGATAAATTATACATTTTAATGGTTTTTAAGTATAATTAAGTTATATTTTTATCATTTAATCCAATTTATGTCATTGGAAGTAATTTTATGTTTAATCTAGACATAAACACACATCAATCTTTTGATAGTTTTATTTCTCAAAACCCAGATTTAAGGTTTTGACAATGAGAATTAATTTTAAAGTAATTAATTTGAATTCTATGATATGAATTTAGTAAAATAGACATAATTTTCTGGATTTAGGATATCAATATTAGTTAAGGGTGAATTTTTGGTATTTTTCTGAAAATTATAAATTTTTTATGAATAGTGAGAACACTGCATTATTGTTTAAAACCATCTTTTTATTTAAATAATTATTTATTTTATATCAATTTATTTTAGGTTAAAATCGATAAATAATACCTATATAAGTTCAATTTATTTCATTGGAGTCAACTTATAATAAAATTACATGTATAAAATTTTATTGAACATTTTAACGTCTTTTACCCACATTCTAGGCACATTTGAAAATTTTCCTAAAACATAATTTTACTACTTCATTGAATTGAATTTGAAAAATTTAAGAGACATGGTTGGAATCAGTAGAAATTTTTTTTCAATAGGATGAAAATAATTTTTGGTGAATAGTAAATTTTGAATTTTATTTACAACAGTTAAAATTAAATAGGGTAATTAAAGGTAAAAATGATATTATAATTACTGTAACACATGTCCTAATTAAATTGGATAAGTTTTGTTGACCAAATCAACCTTAGTAATAAAATATGATCCTCTTTTATCCACTTGTATTAGATTATGACATTTATTATTATTTATTTACATAAGAGTTAAAAGAGTTAAATTCAAATTTTCATATGTAAATCATTTTTAATATAGGGTAACACATAATATCAATTCAACAATAAATTTCATTAGAAATAAAAATATATTTCCTACATAATGGTGTTTTATATATTATTTTTAGACATAAAATAATTAAATTCATTTTTGAAACAATGATGATGTAATAATTACCTTATTAATGAAAGATTAAAATAATTGATACTATAAATATCCAAATATATGTTAATTGAGACTTTTGATGCATTAAACTAATATTATAGGTTAATATCACATGTTAAAATTGATTTAATATATTTGGTATTATGTAATCAAATTTATATTGACTTTTAAAAAAACCAAATTCTAAATAGTGTCAAAATTGACATAAATTAATTTTTAAAACAAATACTATATTTTTAAAGGATATAATGTTCTCAAAATTATACGGTTTCGTAAAAGTACTCATGTAATGATATATATGTCATTAATGAACCACTTGGGGTTTTCATGGATTTTTATAGTATGTTTATTAATCATTTATTATAATAATACAAAAATACATGGTAAAAGTTAAACTATTTAACTAAGAGTTAGATAAAAAATACAAGTTTAATATGGTGAACTAAACCTATCTAGAACCTATTGGTGGAGAGGTTTTATACCCAGACTCAACTTATACATGAAATAAATCCTTTTGGATCCATTATAATCTGAATATGATTGTATAATAAATTAATATCTCAAGCTTTTCCTAAAGTGACCCTCAACTCTCTTATAAAAGGTCACTTACCCTTCTATCTAAATCACACCTCCAAAGCCTATTGGCTCACCCATACTCTTCTCAAATATCTTAAAAACTAACCTCAATTCAACCTAGATCCCTTAATTTGATCATAAACCTATCCTAAAAATCCCTTTTGATCAAATCAAAATGAAGCACCCTAATAAGAGGTAATAATTTCTTCACCTCTTTCAAGTTATTTTCTTCTTATACTTCATCTTTATTTGTAGTTTCCATACCAAAAATAATAAATCCAATACCTTATACATACTGGGATGTTATTATAAATATGGTACAACCATATTAATTATTCTATTCATCCTATGAATGAAAATTCACCATATGTTCGTATGTATGGCTTACCGTCTCCACGTCGTGGTGTAGTTTGGTATTCAACACTTCATTATTCGTATGGGTATAATAATGAGAATAATTGATGTAAATAATATATATAACATGTTAATTATTACTTATATATAATATAAAATCCAATTACATACAATTTCACCATCAATTGAATTATATCATCACTCATGCATACGTACGGATTACCGTCTCCACGATGCGATGAGATTAATTTTGATGTTCAACATTAAGCAATTATTCTAAATATATATATTATTAATAAGTATGTAATATATGAAAAATAATGCTACTTTAAATAAATAAATAAATATATATATATACATATATCTCATTCACTTACTTTTGTTCAATACGATATGAAAACAGAAACAACATTTAAGCGTCTGCACAACCTACTGTCTCCATAAACTATATTTTCCATTTAATATATCTATATATTATACATACTTATATTCTGAATATATATGATACATAATAAAATTTTTATATTCTGGAAAAAATTAAATAATGATATAAGTTTTACGATCAATAATTATAATTTAAAACACGTATGATAAAGAAAGCGATTATTACCCGAAATGTTAGTTTAACATAGAAATTATAATTATATGGGTAGTGTAAAGCCATAAATGAATAAAATAAGATTTCATAAATTTTAATATGGTCATTTTATAAATTAATAACATTCTATGGTCATTTTCAATAATTTAAATGTACCCTCGACCGAAGGAAAGTATAAGGTAAGGGTGAATTCCTAAATCTCATTATTATCCGAGATTATTTATGTGTAAGTATTTACTGGGACATTTTTATCATCCATGTAAAGACACATAAATTTCATGGAAATTTTTTCTAAAATACTTCAGAATTTTACATGTTTCTGGCTACTAATGACACTTGATTCTGAGGCCTAGTGTGCCCAGAATCAATTTCCGAAATTTAGCTAGGGTACGTTCAATAAACGAATGAGCGTGTTTTTATATCTTTTGAACCGGTGCTCGGAATTGAAATAAGAGGGCACCGAATAAATCGCAGCACCGATAATTTCTTTTTGGGGACCTTTACCAAAGTTGCGTTTTATGTGGGTTGAGAATTATTATTTGGGGAATTAGTTTAAAATAAATAAAATTATTGAACAATTTTTTTATGTAACCTTGGAAGTTAAACCCTCCCATGGGAAGTTGTTGGTGGGGCTCACAACCACCCAACATCCCATGTGTGGTTATATGAGAGGTGGGGCCCACACAATCCCCAACCATCCTTCTTCCCTAAAATCCCTTAAACCCCCTTAATTTATTTTTTAATCCTCTTTAATTCTGTAGCCCTTCGTCTCCTCTCTCTCTCTCTTTAACTGTTGCCAACACAACTTAATTAATAAATTGAACCTATTCAAATAATAAATTAAGTGATTTAAATTTTGAAATTTAAATTGTTTGTGTTAATAAAATAATAGTCTTGGCCTATTATTTTTCTTTGGAACATGTTGGGTTGGAGGATTTTGAGAGAGATCTTGTGAAGAAGAATAAGAAGAGAATTCCACTTTCGTTGAAAAATGAAGCCTCTTCAACCAAGAACGTCGGTTCCATGAAGATCGAAGACGCGCTTCCCTTTCTTCCTCTGCATCTAGGGAGGAAATATAATCCCAGGGAACTCTCCAATACCGATGGTTCTTTCTCGGTGTTGGCAGAGTGATAACGCTTTCTTCGTCTATAACGAATGAACCATAATCGAAGTAGGGGCTTATTCATTGAAGTGAATGTTTTCATACCCATTCTACATCATTGAAATCACGTCTTGACAACCAAATGGTATCACCATAACAAGGGGGATTTCGGACTGCACTAACATGGACAAATATTTCCCATAATTGATCTTGTCTTTGTTTTACCACGGGAGTAGATAGTGGTGACCTGCAACAAGCCGGCTACGAAGAAGGGGCCGGCAGCGCAAAGGCCGCCGGGTCGTCAAGAATGTGCGGCATCATCTAGCTATGCATAGGAGGCTACGGCCAAAGGCGGTCCGTGGAGGAGGGGCCCGGTGCCATCACGCCGCGCCAGTGGAGTGGGTCCGTGGCCAAGGCGGGTCGTGGGAGGAGGGCTGGCACGCGGTGCCATCGCGCCACGCCGGAAGGGAAGCTATGGCTGGGCCGCTGCAGTTGGGAAGAAGGGTGGCCGACTGAGCCAACCGCCGGTGAGGGTGCGCCAGGGCGAAACCCAACAGGTTCCGTGGAGAGTGGAACCGACGCTAGCTGGTTCCATTATAGGATATAATGGGGAGAAAAACGCCCCCTTGATTGAAAGGCCGAGCCCCGCAGGGCACCGCCACCGCCTGGTCATGCTGACCAGGCGGGCTTCATCGCCCTAGCCACGCGACTGGGCCACTTAGTCACGAAGACCACGCGGGCGGGGCTGCTGCGCCACGCAGGCCTAGCGGGCGCCCTTGTCTGGGCCGCGCACAATCGAGCCGGACCCGGACCCGGGTCGGGTCGACCCGGTTCGGGCCGACACAGACGGTGTTGGGCCGGGTCAGACCGGGCCCAGACCCCCTATTTTTAGAGCTTATTTAGTTAAATGCCAATAACATGAGTTGTGGACCTCTGATCGACTCATCTTCATTTGCGTAGGATTCCTTGCATCGGACGGTCCTTTTAGTATATTACACTCAAGGTTTTGGTGAAATTTGGGTACTGACGGGTTGGTTCCATCCCGAAACCAACAGGGCCTTCAGAGCGGAAACACATATAACTTGAGGACCAGACCTCCGATAGACCTATTGTCAACTACGTTGGATTCCTCTTGATGAGACGGTTCTTTTGGAATAATACACTTGAGGTTTGGATGCACTTGGAGTACGGTTGGGTTGGTTTTGTTATAAAACAACTGAGCCCCTGGAACGGAAAAGCTAATAACTCTAAGACCGGATGTCTATTTGATGAACCATCAATGGAGTTGGTAATATCATTGAGAAATGGTTCCGTTGAGTATAACCCATGTGAGTTTAGGGTAAAGGTTGGTTATGTTCAGGTTGGTTTGTACAAGAAAATGACCGGACCCAGGGACTAGATGGCTAATAACTCATAGACCAGGTGTCTGATTGACTCATTTTTTGTTGCGATGAGACCCCTATGATGAGGTGTTTCTTTTTGATATTTCTTCATGGGACTTTGAGATACTTTGAGTATCGACCAGTATCTCGTGGAGCGGATCCTCCCAGAGACGAGAATTTGGAGTGCTGAGACCTAGTAGCTATCTGAAACCCGATGACTGCTTGTCCTATATGTTTCGGATTGACTTGAATAGCCCAGTGGGGAGCACTATTGTGTTGGGGTGGCAGAACCATGGTGGAGGAGCACTAAATTTTGAGGTGGTAGACCCATGGTACTCAACAAGAGGATTACCTCTGTAGGCTATAAGGGGGAGCACTACTGTGTGAGGTGGCATACCCATAGTGGGGGAGCACTACTTTGTGAGGTGGCCGACCCGCGGTACTCGACAGGAGGAGTACCTCAGTTGTCTTAGGTTAGTTATTAGCACCTCAGAGTCGCGACAGGATCACTGTACTCGATAGAGGAGGAGTTCTCCAGCAGTCGTGGTTTTGATATCGTGAATAAAAACCATGGTTTGAGCTGAGTCAATGTCCTTTGTGTTCACCTCATGATTGAGATGGGATACATGATAACTTTGGTATATGTATGGGAATATACCTTAGTAAAGGTTATCTGTTGAGGTCTTTCTTGGTGTTTTATCCTTGTTGGTTTTAGTGAGACCTTGAGGGTCTCAGGGTCCCTTCTGAATATCGTTATACTCAACCATGCACGGGCTATGCCCGCACCTCGATGTGTTGGTTGCAGACGATGGACAACACCATTCGTTGTTGAGGCTTGTAGAGATGTATGGTACTTGGTGGTGGATCTCATGAAGAGTCGGTACCCGGAGGAGATGGATAGACGTGGAGTGCCGAGGAGGACATCTGTACCTACCCTTTAGGTAGGAACCCGAATGATGATCAGGGAGCTGCCTCACCATTCAACTGTTTGTATTTTCAGTTGTACTTTCTTTCAGTTGTTGTTGTACCTTTCTGTTGGGCTTGTATTTCTGGCCCCTTTGTACTTTCAGCATACCTGTCACTACTTTAATTAGTATTTTATTCCGCTTGTTCTCTGAGTGTGTGTGGGTTTAGGTTTTGTAAAGGCAATGCCTTCCCTTTATATCAGGATTTATGCCTTTGGTGCTATTCGCCATACCCTGTCCTATGGAAGGTGGGATTGGGGTAGTCACGGAACAGGCCCGGAGGAAGGGCCGTGACAAAATGGTATCAATGTAGTTGGTTCTACCGTAGAACATACGAATCTGATATTTTCTTTATGTGAAGAAATATTGTTAAGTGTACTAATTGTGGTTCTCAGTTCAGGGAGTATCGTGTTGGTGCGGACGACCGACATATCCATACACCAGGACCCTGACTTCTGATTTCCAACTCAATTCACGAAAACACTGATTGCATGTGTGTTTTCAAAAGTTTCTTTTTAAGTGAGCTCAAACCAGGTCAGCTCACTTGGTTTAGTCTTTTGACCGTGTCACATCTGTTTCTTTCAAGATGTCTTCACCCAGTCAGTCAGCGTGTGTACCAAGTAGAGAGCGTGATTATAGCTCAATGAGTAGTGAGGCCTTAGTATAGGGACCTATTCTAGTTGAGACACTAGTGGAGATTGCATTCCTCTTGAGCAGGCTGCATGAGTTCCAGTGACTGAGGCCTCTCAGGTTTCTAGGTGAGTCATATTTTCAGACGGCTGGGTACTGGCTGGAGATTGTAGCATGAGATTTCAATACAACTGGTAAACCCGCTGAGGTGACGATGTACCTAGCTATTATTATCTTTCATGGAGCATCTGAGATGTGGTGGAGCCTGATGCTCCAGTTTTTCTTCGAGATGACCCTCACCGGGGGAGACTTCGAGTGTTTTTCCCAGGTGGAGTTTATACCAGCGACTATACACTCTAAGCATGCTCAGGAGCTTTTTCCTTTGCCGTAGGGTTTTAAATCAGTAGTCGAGTCATCTGTAGGCGGTAGACAGATGATGCAGGGGTCCAAGAAGACCAGACCTATAGGTGGTCGACCGCACGACTCAGGATCGGAAGTGTGGGGTACCCGAGGTGGAGTCAGAGCAGGCATACCAGGAACGCACATTGTTTCTCCAAAGGCATGCTTGTTCACATGGCATGTGACTGTCCGACTCCACACACAGTTGATCCATAGGCGTTGGAGGAGCCACAGAGATTGAAGTAGCGATGGGAGATTGAGAAACAGTCGAGCAGTGGAGCTCTAGAAGCAGGTGGACAGGAGCAAGACTAGTTCCAGGCACAAAGGACTTTCTTCTTGGTTTTTCTAGTTTTCGTGTTGTTGTTGTTTATGGTTTTTATGTTTCTTTGAACTTTGAGCTGCATTAATAAAAGACACTTATCTTTGTGACATTTACTTTCTTATCCTTTTTGTATGGTTGATATTAAGAGGTTCCAGTTAAAACTATTGACTTGACCCTCACTTGTGAGATTCCTACTGGAGGAGACCCAATAACCATGCACTAATGCCAACAGTGTGACCCAACCCATGGAGGCGAGAGTAATGGTTGGATCTCTTGGTATTATCATGAGTCTTTACGATGTTGTCTATGGAATGAAACAGTACCGTTCTTGTCAGGATTGACTGTATTAGTCAAATAAAGTGGTTCATCTAGGGGATGAGACCAGATTTCTCTTTTCGGCAGAGGATAAATCTCAGCAGCTATTTGGTAGAACGTAGACGAAGAAGGGTGGAGATTGATTCTTACAATTGGCTAGTCTCACCATTGTCCATTGATCGAATGGTTTATGGTTCTCTCCAACTCAACAGTATCGGGAATATCTTCACACAGAAAGACCTGAACCTGAGACAACAGTTATGGCTTGAATTCCTCCAAGACTATGTCTTCGCGATAATTTATATTCCTGGGGAGGGGAGCATTGTAGAAGATGCTCTTAGTAAGAGATCAGGCATTCAGTTGTTAGGAGTGGCGAGACAGCAGATGGCCACATTTCAGATATCCTTTGTAGATAGTGATGGAGTCAGCACATGTAGAACCAGAGATGGTTTAGGCTACGACGAAGAAGGTGCAGATCATCCAGGAGCGGATGAAGACTACATATAGCAGACAGAAGTCCGATGCTGATAGGATATGAGACCACTGGAGTTCTAGGGTGACGACCCAATTTTTTTACGAGTCTCACCTTGATGAGGTCTACGAAGATTTGTCTAGGGAGGCAGGTAATCTCCACGATTCTTCAGACCATTCCATGTCCCAAGCAGAGTATGCAAGGTGGTTTACCGCTTGGGCTTTCCACCTCAGACGCACCAGGTGCATGACATCGTCCACATATCTCAGCTAAGGATATGTGTGAATGACCTATCCATCGTCAACGACCACAGAGAGATGGACATCGATGATGGGGTGAATTTCACGGGGTTCCAGTAGAGTATGAGGATCGATAGGAGCGGGTCCTATGGGGATGGTCGATTCCTCTGGTGCACTTTCGCTGGCAGCATGAGACCCTCTAGGAGAGCACATGTGAGAGAGAGGCTCAGATGCGTGCACAGTACCCTCATTTGTTTCCCTAGTTTATGTTGTAACTTTACGGGGATGTAAAGCCCTGAGGCTCTAGTAAGTAAAGACCCAAAAATTTCAAGGGAATTTTTTTCTTAAATACTTTGGAATTTTTCGAGTTTGTGGCTACTAACGGGACTTGATTCCGAGTCACAGTGTGCCCATAATCAATTTCCGAAGTTTAGCTCGGGTACCTATAGTAAACGAACGACTGAGTTTTTCTATCTTTTGAACCGGTGTTCAGAATAGAAATCTTAGGGCATCGATGAACTCGCAGCACTAGTAATTTTTTAAGGGGACCTTTACCGTAGTTGCGTTTTATGTGGGTTAAGAATTATTATTTAGGGAATTAGATTAAAATAAATAATTTTTTTGAACAATTTTATTCTGTAACCTTGGAAGTTAAACCCTCCCATGGGAAGTTGTTGGTGGGGCCCACAACCACCCAACCTCCCATGTGTGGTTATATGAGAGGTGGGGCCCACAAGATCCCCAACCATCCATCTTCCCCAAACTCCCTTAATCCCCCTCCACTTATTTGTTAGCTCCTCTTTAATTGTGTAACCCTTCCTCTCCTCTCCCTCCCTCTTTAACTCTTTCCAACACACCTTAATTAATAAATTGAACCTATTCAAATAATTAATAATGTGAATTAAATTTTGAAATTTAAATTGTTTGTGTTAATAAAATAATAGTTTTGGCCTATTATTTTTCTTTGGCACATGTTGGGTTGGGGGATTCTGAGAGAGCTCTTGTGAAGAAGAAGAAGAAGCAAATTCCACATTCGTTGAATAACGACACCTCTTCAACGAAGAACTCCGGTACCACGAAGATCGATGATGCACTTCCTTTTCTTCCTCCGCATCAATGGATGAAAAAAATCCCGGGGAGCTCACCAATGATGATGGTTCTTTCCCGGTGTTGATGGAGAAACAACGCTTTCCGCGTCTACAACGAACGAACCATAATCGAGGTAGGGTTTTATTCTTTGAAGTGAATGTTTTCATACCCGTTCTACGTTGTTGGAATCATGTCTTGAAAACCAAATGGTATCACCATAACAAGTGGGATTTCGGACTGCGATAACAGGAATGCATATTTCCCATAATTTATCTTGTCTTTGGTTGATGACAGGAGCGGATAGCGGCGACCGGCAATGAGCCGACCACGTTGAAGGGACCGGCGGCACAAAGACCATCGAGTCTTCAAGAAGGTGTGACATCGTCTAGCTATGAAAAGGAGACTGCGGACAAGGAGAGCTGCGGCAGGAGGGATGGGACGCGGAACCGTTGCGCTACACCGGAAGGGAAGCCGCGGCTGGGCCGCGGCTGTTTGGCATAAGGGAGGCCGGCTGAGTCGGCCGCTGGTGAGGGTGCGCTAGGGCGGAACCCAGCAGGTTCCGCGGAGAGGGGAACCTGTGCTTTCTGGTTCCGTTACGTGAGACAAATGATGCACAAACCGCCCCTTGATTGGGATGGCAGGCCCCACAGGGCACCACCGCCGCCTGGTCATGCTGACCAGGTGGGCTTAACCACCCCATCCACGTGGCTAGGCCACCACGTCATTAAGACCACGCGGGCCGGGCCTCTGCGCTATGTGGGTGGGGCCACTGCGCCACGCTGGGGGGGGCACCACGCGGGATGGGCCGGCACCCTAGGCCGGGCAGGACCCGGACCTGGGTCAGGTCGACCAGGTTCGGGCCGACCCAGGGGGTGTTCGGCCGGGTCGGACCGGGCCCAGACCCCCTAATTTCGGACCTTATTCAGTTAAATTCCCATAACATGAGTTGTGGACCTCCGATCGATGCACCATTAGTTTCGTAAAATTCCTTGTATCAGGATGGTTGTTTTGGTATATTACACTCAAGGTTTTGACAAAGTTTGTGTATGGCTGTGTTTGTTCGATCCCGAAACCAACAAGGACCTCAGAGAATAAATGCTTATAACATGAGGACTGGACGTCCGATAGAAATTACATGGACTAAATTGGATTCCTATTGATGAGGCAGTTCTTTTGTCAGACTCCACATGAGGTTTGGATGTAGTTGGAGTATGGTCGGGTTGGTTTATTTTATAAACCAACTGGGCCCCTGAAACGGAAAAGCCAATAACTCTCAGACCAGACGTCCGTTTGATGAACCGTCAGCGGCGTTGGTATTCTTGTTGAGAAACAGTTACTTTGACTATACCCCATGGGAGTTCTAGGTACAATTGGGTAACGGTCGGGTTGGTTCGTACACGAAACCAACCAGGACCCGGGACTAAAAGGCTAATAACTCACAGAACGGGTGCTCGATTGACGCGCCGTCTATTGTGTTGTGACCCATATGATGAGTCGGTTACTTGTGATATTTCTTTGTGGGACTCTGAGATAATTGGAGTATCGACCAGTATCTCGTGGAGCGGATCCTCCCGGAGACGTGAATTCGGAGTGCGGAGACCTAGTAGCTGTCTGAAACCTGTTGACTGCTTGTCTGATATGTTTTAGAGTGACTTGAATAGCCCAGTGGGGTGTACTACTGTGTTGGGGTGGTATACCCATGGTGGAGAAGCACTACATTCTGAGGTGGAAGACCCACGATCCTTGAAAGGAGGAGTACCTCTGTAGTCTATGAGGGGGAGTACTACTGTGTGAGGTGGCAGACCCATTGCGGGGGAGCACTAATTTGTGAGGTGGCTGACCCGCAGTACTCGACAGGAGGTGTACCTATGCATTCTAAGGTTAGTGAGTATCACCTTGTAGTAAAGAAAGGATCACTGTACTCAACATAGAATGAGTTCTCCAGCAGCCGTGGTTTCGATATCGTGAATAAAAATCCTGGTTTGAGCTGAGGCATTGACCTTTGTGTTGACCTCATTATTGAGATGGGGTACTTGATAACTTAAGTATATGTATGGGAATATACCTAAGTAATGGTTATCTGTTGAGATATATCTTTTTGTTTTATCCTTGTTGGTTTTAGTGAGACCTTGAGGGTCTCGGGGTCCCTATTGAGTATCGTTATACTCACCCCTGCATGGGCTATGCCCGTACTTCGATGTGTTGGTTGCATACGATGGACAACACTGGTCGTGGTTGAGGCCTGTAGAGCTGGATGGTACCCAGTGGTGGATCTCACGACGATTTGGTACCCGTAGGAGACAGACAGACATGGAGTGCCGAGGAGGACATCCCTACCTACCCATCAGGTAGGAACCCAGAGGTTGATCCAGGAGCAGCCTAACCATTCAGCTGTTTGTCTCTTCAGTTGTACATTCATTCAGTTGTTGATGTACTTTTCTATTGGGCTTGTATTTCAATCCCCTTTGTACATTCAGCATACCTTTTACTGCTTTACTTAGTGTTTTCTTCCCCTTGTTCTTTGAGTGTGTGAGGGTTTATGTTTCATAAAGGCAATGTCATCCCTTTTTATCGGGATTTAAACCTCTAGTGCTAGTCACCAGCTCGTGTCCTATGGAAGGCGATCTTGGGGTAGTCACGGTACATTCCCCAAGGACGGGTCATGACAATCCACATCCATGTTTTATAAATTTCTTTCAAAATGAATATTTTATGGTTTTGTGGAAGGGACTGTTTAGCAAGATCAATATTTTAAATGTTTTAATGATTTATTTTTCAAAATATTTTTAATTAATGTCCATGTTTTAAAAATGATTTTATGGATTTATTTATACAGACATGATTTTTTAAGATGTTAATTCCTTTAAAAAGTTTAGAAGTGTTCGAGGACACGTTGATTCAAAAAACACTTTTAAATGACTTCCATTATTAATGCAGGAATTTTAAATGATTTCAAAAAAATTTATATTTCTCTAAAAGAGTTTTACTGATCATTTTCAATTATTTCAACATCCTTTACTAGATATTATTCTTGATTGTGTTTGATTTATTGTAATACAATCTTCCATATTGTATTGAATGAGTTATGATATGTATGACTCTAGATGTGCTATTTTTATACCATTCATGGTTTATGGTTAGAGTATTGACATTTCATATGCTAATTTTATTAGGAATGTTTATGTTATGTGTCAAAATTTTCATATGATGAATGAATTCGACTTTTTAAGTGAAGGGTGGAGCCTTCTATAGCTCCTCGATGCATCGTTAGTTCTCAGGAGACGAACTAGTATCTTTTCACAAGGCCTTGAAAAATCTTTATTTGTATTCTTGGAACAAGGCCTTGACTATGTGGTTATGATGTCTGGCATTATGCATTACATCATTATATAATAAAGTACTGATATTACATTTGATTATACGACTCGTAGAATATCCATATGAATATATAAATGGAATTATTTTATTTATCTTTTCTATATTATGTTGAAGTTTATGTTTACATGTCTTGTGTTTTTACACATTTCCTTAAATTTTTATTTTATTTATGATAGTTTCTACAATATTGTTATCCTTAGTGAGCATCTAAGCTCAACCCTTTCTTATGTTTTATTTTTCCCTAGATGTGATGAAGTGTATTATGATTGATATACAGGGTTAAGCTAAAGGAATAATGGTGTTATCAATGGATTATTTATGTGGTGTTTTTTATAAATTGTAATGTAACATTCATATATCTAATCTATTTTACAAGACTGCTAAACTGATCTATCCTTCAGGACCTGATTCCTTGCAATCTTGCTAATGTATTAAAATAATGCACCAACATTGGGTAATTGGGGTGAGGTAGTTACATAATCGATATAACATTATACAATTCCAGTATATTAGAGATATTTGTGATATTATATAAGAATAAATTCAAAATAATTAAAGATGTGGAAGCAAAAAAAATCCCTTAGTTATTAATTTCACATATTCTCGGACCACCTGTTATGGATTGTACCTAATTTCATCCTAGAATTGATTAATTACCAACCATATACTACATTTATGAGTTTATGGAAATTTGATGGTTATTTGGGGAGGTTATTTCCTTTTAATATGGTTTTATGGTGTGATGAATAGAGGAGAGTGGGTGATGTTTTATAAGTGAGGTGAGTGCCACCCGTATAATATTTGAAAATAAAAAGTTAAAAAAAAATCACATAAATAAATTGTCCAAAATAAATTATTATCAATCCTTATATATTATAAGTTCTACGTATGGGAATCAAATAGATTTTATACAGGTTTTATGTTATTTTAATACTGATATTTTTATTTTTACCCCTGAAAAACCCAGTTTTACCTTAATCATGACAAATAATGTTTACAATTTCCACTATTCATTTTGGTCAAAAATTAAGTTGAACTTATAAGATAAAATAAATTATTTGGACTACAAATATATAATCTAGTATAAAATATTCCATTCACAAAAGTGGAAAAATTTAATTTAAAACTAATCCTATAGACATGACGAGAAAAAAATTGCAATGAGAAAATATTAAAAAAATTATGAAGTATTTATATAAAAATTAAGTTTGAATTTCTTATTAAAAAAATATATTATTATATATGTATATATAAATGGACAAATTTTACATTAAAATTAATTTAAAATATAATTTATCATTACAAACAATTAAAATTTAATGGAAGTATTCAATTAAAATTCAATATTTTTCATTTTTCTTTAGGAAATGAAACATTTCAGAAAAATAGAAAAAACATCACCCTATGATATTATAAATATAATAATTTAAAAAAGAAATTTTGTTTTGATAAAATATTTTAAAATTGTTAAAATTTAATTTTAAATTATGCATGCAAAGCATGACTAAACCTCATATTATAAAAAAGTAATGTTTTTCAGAAAACATTTCTTTTTGTTCCAATGGATTTTTATTTTTATTTTAAATAAATAGATAAAAAATTACATATTGAAATAATATATTTTTATAAATTATTTAGTCTTATTCATAGTTGATAATTTAATGGATATGTTAAAATGGTTATGTTTAAATAATATTTTAATAGAGTATCATGTTTTTTTAAACCTAGTGTTGCGTACATCGCAAGCTATCAAAACAATTAGATTTATTCTAGGAGAAATATATTTTAATGTCATGGGGTATTAAATTATTCTTTAATAAAAAAAATATACCCCTTAAAATTTCCTAGATATTACATTATAAATAGACGGGGGTAATTATTCTTTATAATATCCTATAGTTCCCATAGTCCATCCCCTATTTTTTGATTTTTCCAAAGTACCTTTACTAGTAGAGTCATATGATTCACCAATACTTCCTCTATAGTATCAAGGATAGTAATGGGTTATTCATAGTAAAATAGACCAGGTTCTAATTCTATTTCATCAGTGGTGTTCACATGAATTGAGTTTGGAATGTACTTTTTTAACAATGTTATATGGAACACATCATGCACTTTTGAGAGATTTGGTGTCATTTCCAAAAAATAAGAAAAATAAACAATTATTTCAAGGATATAAAATGGTATTATGTACTTGGAGATCAGTTTCAATTCCTTACTGAACCTTATAATACCCTTCTATGGAGGTACATTCAAGAAAGCATGATCCACCACTTGGAATTCTAAATATTTCCTCTGATTATCAACCTAAATAATTTTCCTAATTTGAGATGCTTTAATGTGAGTCTGAATATCATTTACCTTTTTTGTTTTATATTCAACAACTTTTGGGCCTACAAGTTTCTTTTCACTCAAATCATCCAAATATGTTGTAAAACAATATCTCTTTACCATATAATTTTTTATTCGGCACCATTTGAGTACTTGTTTGAAACCCATTATTATCAGAAAACTATAAAAATGGTAAATAATGATCCCAAATATATTAAAATTCATGTGATCATGAACTAAACATGTTTTCTATTGTTTAGATAGTACGTTTTGACAATCTATTAGTTTGGGTATACTGGATGGTCTACAAATGAAGATCAATTTCCAGATCATTCTGAGGACTCTTCCAAAATTTTGATGTAAAACAATAATAACAGTGATAAAAATTGAGAGAGTTGAAATATAAAGTCTTACAACATAAATAATATAGATCCTTATGAAGCAATCAAGATGTATATATTCTCTTATAGTGAGTAATAGTGAAGAATGTTTAGTGGATCAATGATAACACATATTTTATCCTTATTTCTACGATTCTTTTGTAGTCCTATGAAAAATTCCATAGTAATTTCATCATACTGCCATACTAGAATATGAAGAGGTTGCATGAATCTTATAGGATCTTATCCAAAAGTTTTCACATTTTAATAAACCAAACTTCTAGACAGGGTGTATAGAGAAACTTGAGCTATGTTCATTGTCCAAAAAATTCCCTTTTTAGCTCAGGTGTAAATGGAACATATAATCGATTTACAAATTTCATAACACCGTATTTACATATGAAGTCTACTAATTTCCCATCATTTACATCTTTAATTTTCTTCTGAAATTTCTCATCTTCAGACTGAAAACTTTTAACATTTTCTAATAAAGATGGATTCTCAATCATTTAAAAAACGATTTATGGATCTCCTTTCTTAATATTTACAAAATCAATAGTTATTAGATCTATGAATAGAGGATCCCTCTTAGTCCTTATTTATATCATAATTCCATGATATTATCTATTTAATGCATAAACTACCATATATTAATTCATATGGTGGTAATTTATTGAGATATCATGACCCTCGAGAAGTTCGAGCCATCTCCTTTTTCTCATTTTGAGATATTTATGTTAAATGATGTATTTTAGGCGTTTTTTTCTATGTATGTCTCACATAATTCATATTAGATATAATATAACCATATCATGAAAGAAAATATTTTATATACCTACTCAAGATTATATGAGGGATTTTTTTTGTTTGTGAGTCTTCAATTACCTTTATTCATACGCAATAACTTTATCATTTTTCATTAGGAAACAACCAAATCCCTTGTTCAATGAATCACTATATAGAAAAAACCCCATCATTTCTAATAGGAAGACTCGAAACGAGAGTATTGTTAAATATCATCTTTATTTTATCAAAATATTTTTGAGATTCCATTTTCCAAACAATCTCATCCCCTTAATGTGTAATATAGATTAACGGGTTATCCTGTAACTCCCCGAGATTTTATGAAAAATATTCTTTTTAATTTCATTAATGTCTTGTGTTGTACGCTACACTAAAAGGAGCTTGCACAACACGCATCATTGACTTGCCTTGCATTACACGCAATCACGACCTTCCTCGATAGCGTGTGTAGTACGCAATACCGAGTTTCACTAAACAACGATATGCTATTAAAATATTATTAAAACTAGCCGTTATGAATAGTAATAGCCACTTTTTGAAATTTTTTAAATTTTTGTTTTCAAAATGTAATTCATTTTTGGATTCGGAATATCGAAATTAGCTTAGGGTGAAATTTTGGTACTTTTCGGATAACTTTCATTTTCTGATGAATAGTGAAAATTACTAAATTTTAATTAAAAACAACCTTTTTAATCGAAATAATTAATAGTGATAAATTATTAATTTGAGTGGTTTTAAAGAATATTTAGAATATATTTTTACAATTTAATACAATGCTGGTCATTGGATGTAATTTCACATTTAAACCAGACATAAACAGATGTCAATCTTTTGATAGTTATTATCTCTTAAAAACACGCTATTTGTTTTGACGACGGGATTTAATTTTTAAATTAATTAATTCAACTGATATTTTGTGAATTTGGTAAAATAGAAATAATTTTTTAAGTCATAATATCAAATATATCTTAGGCCTAATTTTTGGTATTTTTCAGAAAACTTTCATTTTTTGATGAATAGTGAAACCACTAAGTGGTAGTTAAAAAAATGATTTTTTCATAAAACTTAATTTTACCGCTTCTGTGAGTGGAATATCAAAAATCCGAGAGACACGGTTGATGTCATTAAGTAAAATGTGGTTCAATGAGATGAAAATAATTTTTGGTGAATAGTAACTTTTTACTTTTTTTACCACGGTTAAAAGTAAATATGGTAATTAAGGGTACAAATGATATTATTATTACCCTAACACATGTCTTAATTCTATTGGATAAGTTCAATTCGACCAAAAACAACCTTAGGAATAAAATATGACCATTTAGGCCCACATGGATTAGATTAGGACATTTATTATTAATTTAATTAAAGAAGGTTTAAAATAGTTAAAATCAATGTTTAATAAGAAAATTATTTTTAATATATGGTTATATATAAGATAAATTCGACTATAAATATTCATTAGAAAGATAAAAATATTTCCTATATAATGACATTTTATTTTTAATTTTTAGACATTAAATATTTTAATTTATTTATGACACAATGATGATGCAGTAATTATCTTATTAATGAAATATGGACATAATTGATGTTATAAATATCCAAATAAATGTAATTTGAGACTTTTTATGAATTCCAATAAATTTATAGGTTAATAGGACATTATAGAATTGATTCAATTAACCTTTTTTTAAATAATCATTCTGTTATGATTTTCACAAAAATCAATTACTAAATAGTGTCAAAATTGACATAAAATAGTTTTTAAAAAAATATTATATTATTGATAGTTAGTTTATTCCTAAAAATCTAAGGTTTGGCCAAGATAATTATATCATTATAGGTGTATCATTAATGTACCACTTGGGGGTCTCTTGGATGTATATGGTATGTTTATTAACTATATAATATAAAAATACAAAGTGACATGGTAAATGTCAATCTGATTAACTAAGAGTTAAAACTAAAAGATAAGGTTAATATAATGACCTAAACTTGTCTAAATTCTATTGGATGAGAGTATTTCGACCCATCCCCACATTAGGTTATAGATAAATCAATTTTAAGCTATTTAAAACCGAATTTGTCTTTATAATAAAATAATATTTTTAGTTATTCCAAAGGTGCCCCTCTCCTCCCTTATAAAAGGGCACCTCCTCCCACTCTTCCTCACACCACTTTGAGCCTTTAGGATCGGCCAAAACCTGCCAAATTCTCTTCTTAACTTCTGTAGAAACATCCTAGAGGTCCTGGTCTTCTTCAAAGACCAATTGTAGTGCCCTAAGTGGAAGACTCAAAGAGGTGCTTCAAAGAAGAGGTAATGTCCGTTACCGATTCTTTCAGCTTTATTTATTCTTCCAATTCTTCTTCTTAAGTTGTTTAATTATGAATTAATAACATCAGTATCACTCATATACGGATATGTTATTATAAGTATGAAACAACCTTATTTCACCATCTATCCATCCTACAGAAAATGAAATCACCGCGCGTGCGTACGCACAGAATACCGTCTCCACGCCGTGGTGTAATCTATTTTCCACCACCACCTTACTTGGATGGGTATAATGGTGTACATAAAAACTATATATGATTATTGTAAAGTGATATTTATTCTGAAACAGTATACATACCCTCCAATACAATTCCACGATCATGTGAACGATATCATCGCTCGTGCGTACGTACAGACTACCATCTCCACGACGCGATGAGATTCATTCTCCACATTAACCAATCATGAATGATTATAAAGTATATATAATATGTAATCATGAAATATATGACATAACAATGATACTGGAATTAGGTTTATATATATATGTATTTCATCTACTTAATTCCATTTAACTTAATAAGGAAAAGAAAACAGCGTTCATGCGTACGTATGGTCTACCACCTCCATGAACGGTGTATTTCTTTCCATTTACAGATCTATTATATATATATATATATTCTGAATATATATTATATATAAATCATGTATTATATTCTATAATTAAGTAATAAAGATCTAATTAATCATATCAATAATTACAAGTCAAAACACGGACGACAAATGAAACGATTTTACCCAAAACGCTCTTTAACATGGAATTTACAAAAGAATGGGTAATATAAAGCCATAAGTGAACCATATATGATATCATAACAATGAGTTTGATTCTGGAATAAGAAAATTACATTATTTAAATCATTATACAGGAGGTTCGGACACTTACAAATCATATCAGACCTAAGGTAAGGGATAAATCTTTAATCTCATTTTTATCCGAGATTGCTTATACATAAGTATTTATTAGGGTTACATTTATCATCCATGACCATGTTTTCTAAAAATGCTTTCATAAAATGTTTACAATTCTTCCATGGATGTTTAAAGTCATTTTTACCCTTTATTGACTTTTTACCACATTGTAGAATGGAATCTTTCCTTTGGTTACCATATAAGGTACTTTTTGACTTTTCCGAAAAAAGTACGAGGAGAATGTTAATTTTAACTTATACGACGTGAACGGATTTTTACGATTTTATAACGTCTCATTTCCAAGAAGCTTCCTCTACAAGATTGCATGATTATTTTCAACAAAACCCTTATCTTTTAAAATTTCATGGAATTTTGGTAAAAGAAGATGATTTTAAAGAAGAAAGGATATTTTCCTCAAGAATTCATTTCAAGTGTTTTGTCAAAACTATTTTCCATCTAAGATGACATTATTTCATATGTGTATGTTTCAAGTAAAATGTCTCTATTATTTAAATGGTTTCAATTTTCTTATGATTAAATGATATCAATTGTTTATGGATTATGTTATGATGGCAAGATGTTAAAGAATCCCATTTTATTTCATGGGTTATGCTATGAAATATGATTTATGATTTTGTGGGACATGAAAGAATGATTTCATTATAATATGGGTGGGACCTATATCTCCCTCTAATGAATTGGGTAATGATATTTTATCTCATGAGATAAACATGGATGGAACGGTAAGTTAATCCGGTTCAGTGTTACAGGACTGAAACGAGGAGTGAACTCGATTCAGAATGGGACTTTGTCTACTAAGATGGTCTTGGCAGCAATGCCTTGGCTACTATGGAAATAATTACATGTGTTTAATGGATTCCAGAATTACATGTTTTATTCCCATGCTATTTTATCATTCTTAATGTTTCTTTATGATCTATGCCTTACGTACTTCCATGTTTTATGTCATTTCTCAAGATTTTGATGTTTAAACATTATGTTCATGTTTTTATGTTCAAATGTATATAGTATGTTTTATTTTATCCATGCTTACCCTTACTGAGCATTTGAGATCACCCTTTTTATGTTTTCGTTTCCCCAGGATATAAAGAAAGGTTTTAGGTAAGAAAAAAAGGGGAAGATCTTTATGGGAGATGTTGAAGATCTTTCACCACGATTAGAAGATTTTATTCCGAGTTTCCAAAGACACAAAACTATTACGGTCATTGTGTGTCTATTTTTGTTATGTATTAAGTATTCCGCAAAGGTAATGTAATGTCCATGTACGTCATGCTTTGGGTATCTACAATTGTTATCAGAGGAAAGGTTTAGTCAACCTTTGGAAACTAGGATGCGAAAACGTTTGTGAGATCCCTAGAGATACTTCTAAGGTATGTCTAGGGATGTGCCTAAGGATAAGTATAGGTATATGATATAGTCCTAGAACTATGGTAATGATCTTAGAATTTAACCTAAGATGTTAGATATTGAGGGTGCTCCCCCTATACTATGTTGTTTTCCCTAGCATGATTTTTTCCTCTCACACTATTCTTTTTGGGTTTTAGAAAATGGCTGGAAACAGGAAGATTCATGATAATGGAGGATATGAAAGACAATGGAATGATATTCTTCATGAGAAACCAAATGAAACAGGATTTGGAAGTCCAAACATCGTTATTATGCCTAATCAGAAATCTTATAATATGATCAATAATCTCAACTTTGGTAAGTTTCCAGACTCAGATAATAAGAGAATGATAGAGTTTCATGATGATCATAGAGGAAAGATAGTTCAATTTCCATCATGTAAATCATGTGGGAAGAGGCATTGGGGAGATTGTTTCAAGGTAACTGGAGGATGCTTTGGGTGTGGAAAAGAAGGACACAAAGCCAGTAAGTGCAAAGGAAAAGGTTCAGTTAACACCATGGATGAGGATAATGGTATTGCTACGACATCAACAATGATTATTTGTTTTAAATGTGGAATGTATGGGCATTATTCAAATCAATGCCCTAAGGGAAAATCTCATGAAGAGAATCAGCATGGTCATACGGGTAGTATTTATGTGGATGATGATGAAGAGACTACAAATTAAATATGATATGAAATAAATGATGAAGCTCAGATGGTGGTTTAAGAAGTTAGTGGAATGATTGTATGTTTATAAAGAATAATGTATGGTACTATGGAATAAAGAATCATCTAAGGATTGTTACACTATTGTTTTTCCTAAAGTATATGAAAGTATATGTTGAATGGTACTGGTAACCATGGAAGGTTATTCAGATATTTTTGGAAAGTAGATGATATGTGCATAATGAAGGGATAAGAAGATAATGAGATGTTTGATTGTATTCATGAGCTCATGACTGATATAAGGAGAAGGTTATATCATGGTTTTAGTATATAGAATTTTTGGATTTTGGAATGTGGAAAGAGTTAACTTTTGACAGCATTCATGTTATCACTAAGGTTTAATGGATATTCATTTTTCAAGAGAATACATGATTAAGGTATTCACATGATTGGAAGGTGACCAACAAGATAATGGGGGATAAATGATGGTTGGTTGATGACATTTCAAGTAATCGTTTTCTTTATACTACGATCTTGGACCGAAGTATTTTAGATAAAGATTGGAATCGATTATGTTGGACATAAGATAGTATTGTTTAAGTATAGAAGTTTTTTTTGATATTATTGATGGGATACTATAGTAATATAGTTTTAAAAAAGGACAACTTGCAGGACGGGTGACAGCCCATCGCGTCGGACAAGGCTGTGGGAATCGAACCCACAACCGAAGTGCGACTGGCCATTATCGCCTACCACGGGCCAACAGTAGTATGATATATGAAGTATAAGTCCATTTTAGGAACTATATATTATTAATCTCACTATAGATGGACTTATGTATTTTTTGATAACTTTTCTAACCTTTTGTTTGACACAGGTGGAATGACCCATCATTCTATCACATGATCTTCTAACACATCACGAATGGAAAATTCAACTTTATTTCTTTATGAGATGAAGTGGAAATTGTCCAAATAAGGACCAATGGTTAGACTATACCAAACTCACGAAAGTATTTCTTCTAATTCCAATTTAATCAACATTAGGGAAATGATCTTGAAAACCAAAAATGTTGTCCTAGTGCTCTTATATCTGATGAATCAGATGGTACCTTAGATCGTCACAAATTTATGGATTTGTGATTGCTATATTTTCTATAGCCATGTTCTCTACCACCCTCCATTAGAACGTGATGGTTAGATTTCTCTTCCATATCCATATTTTTACCTATGTGGAAACCCAGGGATTAGTTTATTTGGGAAACCGTTACGTTTCATACTTTTGTTTTTAAAGATTGGTTTTAGTATTCCTTTTATGATGTGAGTTTCTATTAAAGAAACATTCGAGTGGTAAACATTTATAACCCCGACGAATTTTGAGGGCGAAATTAATTTTAAAGGGGGTAGAATGTAACACCCCGAGATTTTATGAAAAGTATTCTTTTTAATATAATTAATTTCTGGTGTTGTACACTACACCAAAAGGAGCTTGCACAACACACATCATTGACTTTCCTTGCATTACATGCAATTGCGACCTTCCTCGATAGCGTCTGTAGTACGCAATACCGTGTTTCACTAAACAATGATATGCTATTAAAATATTATTAAAACTAGCCATTATGAATAGTAATAACCACTTTTTGAAATTTTGTAAATTTTAGTTTTCAAAATGGACTTCATTTTTGGATTCAGAATATCAAAATTAGCTTAGGGTGAAATTTTGGTATTTTCGGATAACTTTCATTTTCTGATGAATAGTGAAAATTACTAAATTTTAATTAAAAACAACCTTTTTAATAAAAATAATTAATAGTGATAAATTATTAATTTGAGTGGTTTTAAAGAATATTTAGAATATATTTTTACAATTTAATACAATGTTGGTCATTAGATGTAATTTCACATTTAAACCAGACATAAACAAATGTCAATATTTTGATAGTTATTATCTCTTAAAAACACGCTATTTGTTTTGACGACGAGATTTAATTTTTAAATTAATTAATGAAACTGATATTTTTTGAATTTGGTAAAATAGCCATCATTTTTGAATTCATAATATCAAATATAGCTTAGGCCTAATTTTTGGTATTTTTCTGGAAACTTTCATTTTTTGATGAATAGTGAAACCACTAAGTGGTAGTTAAAAAAACGAATTTTTCATAAAACTTAATTTTACCGCTTCTATGAGTGGAATATCAAAAATATGTGACACATGGTTGATTTCAATAAGTAAAATGTGGTTCAATGAGATGAAAATAATTTTTGGTGAATAGTAACTTTTTACTTTTTTTTACCACGGTTAAAAGTAAATAGGGTAATTAAGGGTACAAATGATATTATTATTACACTAAAACATGTCCTAATTCTATTGGATAAGTGTAATTCGACCAAAAACAACCTTAGGAATAAAATTTTACCATTTAGGCCCACTTGTATTAGATTAGGACATTTATTATTAATTTATTTAAAGAAGGTTAAAAATAGTTAAAATCAAAGTTTAATAAGAAAATCATTTTTAATATAGGGTTATACATAAGATAAATTAGACTATAAATATTAATTAGAAAGATAAAAATCTTTCCTACATAATTATAGTTTATTTGTAATTTTTAGACATTAAATAATTTAATTTATTTATGACACAAAGATGATACAGTAATTATCTTATTAATGAAATATTGACATAATTGATGTTATAAATACCCAAATAAATGTAATTTGAGACTTTTTATGAATTCCAATAATTTTATAGGTTAATAGAACATGTTAGTATTTAATTAATTAACGTTTTTTGAAATAATCATTCTGTTATGATTTTCACAAAAATCAATTACTAAATAGTGTCAAAATTGACATAAAATAGTTTTTAAAACAAATATTATATTATTAATTGTTATTTTATTCCTAAAAATCTAAGGTTCGGACAAGATACTTATATCATGATAGGTGTATCATTAATGGACCACTTGGGGGTCTCTTGGATGTATATTGTATGTTTATTAACTATATAATATAAAAATACAAAGTGACATGGTAAATGTCAATCTAATTAACAAAGAGTTAAAACTAAAATATAAGGTTAATATAATGACCTAAACTTGTCTAAATTCTATTGGATGAGAGTCGTTCGACCCATACCCACCTTAGCTTAGAAATAAATAAATTTGGAGCTATTTAAAACCGAATTTGGCTTTATAATAAAATAATATTTTTAGTTATTCCAAAGGTGCCCCTCCCCTCCCATATAAAAGGGCACATCCTCCCTCTCTTCCTCACACCACATTGAGCCTTCAAGCTCGGCCAAACCCTGCCAAATTATCTTCTTCACTTCCCTAGAAACATCCTAGAGGTCCTGGTCATCTTAAAAGACAAATTGTAGTGCCATAAGAGGAAGACTCAAAGAGGCCCTTCAAAGAAGAGGTAATGTCCGTTACCGATTCTTTCATCTTTATTTATACTTCCACTTCTTTTCTTAAGTTGTTTCATGATGAAGTAATAAATTAAGTATCACTAATATACTGATATGTTATTATAAGTATGAAAAAACCTTATTTAACCATCTATCCATCCTACGGAAAACGAAATCACTGCGCGTGCGTACGTACAGAATACCGTCTCCACGCCGTGGTATAATCTATTTTCCACCACCACCTTACTTGGATGGGTATAATGGTGTACATAATAACTATATATGATTATTGTAAAGTGATATTGATTCTGAAATAGTATACATACACTCCAATAAAATTCCACGATCATGAGAACGATATCATCACTCGTGCGTACGTACGGACTACCGTCTCCACGATGCGATGAGATTCATTCTCCACATTAACCATTCATGAATGATTATAAAGTATATATAATCTGTACTAATGAAATATATGAAATAATAATGACACTAGATTTTTGTATATATATATATATATGTATGTCATCTACTTAATTCCATTCAACTTAATATGGAAAAGAAAACAACGTTCATGCGTACGTACGGTCTACCATCTCCATGAACGGTGTATTTCATTCCATTTAATGATATATTATATATATATATATATTCTGAATATCTATTATATATAAATCATGTATTATATTCTGGAATTAATTAATTACGATCTAAGTAATCATATGAATAATTACAAGTCAAAACACAGACGACAAATGAAACGATTTTACCCAAAACGCTCTTTAACATGGAATTTACAAAAGAATGGGTAATATAAAGCCATAAGAGAACCATATAAGATATCATAACAATGAGTATGATTCTGGAATAAGACAATGACATTATTTAAATCATTATACAGGAGGTTCAGACACTTACGAAGCATATCAGACCTAAGGTAAGGGATAAATTTTCAATCTCATTTTTATCCGAGATTGCTTATACGTAAGTATTTAATAGGGTTACGTTTATCATCCATGACCATGTTTTCTAAAAATGCTTTAATAAAATGTTTTCCATTCTTCTATGGATGTTTAAAGTCATTTTCACCCTTTATTGACTTTTTACCACATTGTATAATGGAATCTTTCCTTTGGTTACCATATAAAGTACTTTTTGACTTTCCGACAAAAGTACGAGGAGAATGTTATTTTTAACTTATACGGCGTGAACGGATTTTTATGGTTTTATAACACCTCATTTTCAAGAAGCTTCCTCTAAAAGATTGCCTGATTATTTTCAACAAAACCCTTATCTTTTAAAATTTCATGGAATTTTGTGAAAATAATATGATTTTAAAGAAGAAAGGATATTTTCCTCAAGAATTCATTTGAAGTGTTTTGTCAAAACTATTTTCCATATAAGATGAAATTATATCATATGTGTATATTTCAAGTAAAATGTCTCTATGATTTAAATGGTTTCAATTTTCTTATGATGGAATGATATCAATTGTTTATGGATTATGTTATGATGGCATGATGTTTAAGAATCCCATTTTATTTCATGGGTTATGCTATGATATATGATTTATGATTTTGTGGCACAAGAAAGAATGATTTCATTATGAGATGGGTGGGACCTATATCTCCCTCCAATAAATTGGGTAAAGATTTTTTATCTCATGAGATAGACATGGCTGGAATGGTAAGTTAATCCGGTTTAGTGTTATAGGACTGAAACGAGGAGTGAACTCGATTCAGAATGGGACTTTGTCCACTAAGATGGTCTTGGAAACAATGTCTTGGCTACTATGGAAATCATTACATGTGTTTAATGTATTCCACAATTACATGTTTTATTCCCATGCTATTTTATCATTCTTAATGTTTCTTTTTGATCCATGCCTTACGTACTTCCATGTTTTATGTCATTGCTCAAGCTTTTGATGATTAAACATTATGTTCATGTTTTTAAGTTCAAATGTATATAGTATGTTTTATTTTATCCATGCTTACCCTTACTGAGCATTTGAGATCACCCTTTTTATGTTTTCTTTTCCCCAGGATATAAAGAAAGGTTTTAGGTAATAAAAAAAGGGGATGATCTTTATGGGAGATTTTGAAGATCTTTCACCACGATTAGAAGATTTTATTCCAAGTTTCCAAAGACACTAAAATATTACGGTCCTTGTGTGTCTATTTTTGTTATGTATTAAGTATTCCTAAAAGGTAATGTAATGTCCATGTACGTCAAGCTTCGGGTCTCTACATATCCAATCCGGAAAAATTATGAGCAAATCATAGATAGAACCCTACAAATAAAATGAAACTACATATATAAGTTATGTTCATTGGTATAGGCTATTTTATGTCTACCAACATGTTGACATGATTAATTGAGATTTTATCCTTTGATACAATTTTTCCAAGAAATGAATCTTTATGAATCCATAATTCACACTTACAAAATTTCACAAATAAATCATTCTTTTTATTAGTCTCAGGAATGATCCAAAAGTGATTCCCATGGTCCTCAGAGAATATAGAATACACCAAAATATCTTTAATGAATACCAAAAAATGTCATCAAGATATTCCTGGAATAAAATGTACATTATATCCACAGAAAAGGCTTCATTAATCAATCCAAATGGTATTACTGTAAACTTATAAGGTCATTATCACATTATAAATTTTGTTTTCTGGAATTTATTCCTTATTTACTCATAATTGATTATACCTATAATGATGGAAAATATTTTAATGCTATTGGGATCTATTAAGTTGATAAGATAAGTCATTAATTCAAGGAAGAGGATACCTGTTCTTTATTATAACAGAATTGATTTTTCTATAATCAATGAAGATCCTCATAGATCAGTGTTTCATGTTAACAAAGATAATAGGGAATCCCCTTAGTGAAACACTTGGGTAAATAAATCCCTTATCACCTAAATACTATTGTGGTTTCTTAATCTCTAAAAACCCTATAGTATCCATTTTATAGAGATTATTTGATAATATTCTTACATTATGGGTTAAATTAATGGAAAAATAAACTTTATACTAAAAGGGATGACTATGTAATTCCATTGGAAATACGTAATTTTTTTCCTATAAAATTGCTAAATCCTAAATTTGAATATTACCTTCTCAATACGTTGTTTTTATTTTTTCTTATTCTCCAATAATCTCGTTATATAGAGGAATTTGGGACGGCTTTAGACATTTATCACATGATTATGTCTCTATTATAAAGATAATAATTTCAAAATCTTCATCATGAATTCTAATTTATATCTTCATGAAAAAATTTTGTACATATTATTTTGAATTCCAATATATATAAAAGATTATATTGATGTCAACTATAGTTATAATAAGAATGTAATCAAATAAGGCATGTTTATGTGTCATAATAGGGAATTCATGGAAAGTCTTCGTTATAATTAAACTTTTCCTAGGGGTTTTGTTGGAAAATACCATTATTAAATTAAATGGTGAATGACTAATTTTGAATAAAAAATAAGTAGATAAAAATGAGCTTGGGGATCCAAAATCCAATAAATAATTTGATAAATTTTAAGATAGAATTGATGTACCTACCACAAAATCATATGGTACTTCAACCTTAGGTGTACTGAATGCAAACGTTTTCCCTTCCCCCCTTGGAATATTTTCATGGTGGATTCCCATAAATATTTGGGAATTAATTTGAACAATGCCCCATTTCAGTAAACCTAAATCACTGTACAACGTTTATTTATTTCTTACCCTTGAACTCATGAGCTAGATGACCCTTGTCTGAACACTTATAACTAACTACCAATCCCTTAAATTATTTCCCATGGTGATTTTTTTTATAGTTATTAAAAGATGGAAATCATTGTGTTCAATTATTCTTCCTTGAAAGACTCCTAATTTTCATAGTGGTAGAATCGAATCTTTATAACTTGATTCACTTCGAAGATGTAATACTTATATAATTATATCTCTGTCTTGTTATCACATTATACTATGTCCTCGCGTGATGAGAATGTTTAGGCGACTAGTTCCCATCAAAATATTGTCTCAAGACTAAGAAATACAAGATGTTTATTATTATTTAGATTACATTTATTTCGGTGGTTATCATTCCTTATTCTAGGTATAATTTATAAATAATGGCACACACAAGATTGTATCATAACACTTTGAAACATAATGTATAATTCTAAAACTAGTGAAAAACATAATATAAATTGAAAATTTTATTTATAGTTAATATCATAATTATAAACATGGGGTTTTCAGGTATGTCTCTATTATCAACTCTGTCATAATCGTTTGTAAAGATAATGTGAATTATAAAAAGAATATCACCTGATATTATAAAAAAGTGTTGGTAGTAAGGCCAATTTTTATGCACTAGGTGGTAATAGAGTCAGTCCATTATTCCATTTTTAGTGTTAATACCCCTAAGTATCTATGTTCTAGAGACTCATCCACTTTTAATATCTAAATAGAGATGAAATTCATTGAAAAATGACATAATATAATCTGTACTAAAACATTAACATGTAATTATATGTCTATTCTAAAAGTTTATCATAGTTTTATGTTACATAATAATTTTTCCCATAATCTTGTCCTAAAGGTTTCTACTAAACTTCCTATAATATAATCATTAATGATCTAGAGCCTAGTAACCTGGATCTAGTTCTTTACTTTATTACATTGGAAGAGATACAAGGTATCAAATCTCAATGGACCGATTAATTCAACAGTTTCGATGAACCAAATACATACATGATAAAAATTATATATTGGAAATATAAAGGAAAAAAATAAAACAAAACAAAATAAAATAAAATTTATCATTGAAAAATAATTTCAATAATTATACTTTATTTCATTGGGAATGGAAAAAAAAGTGTGAGACCAATTTCTTAGTATTGGTTATGTATAATGGAAGATATATTGAATCAATAAGTCTAATAAAGGTGGAATGTTGAATAATAGAACACACCTGAAAATTAAATAACTTTAATATTAGGATAAGATAAGTAATAATCAATATTTATTTTTAAATAAATAAAAAAATACATTTAATTGACATCATGACTATCATAACATGATAAGGAATAATCAATACGGAAGGGGAAATAACTGAAGACACATTCAATTTAATCAAAAATGAAATAATGAAATTATTACAAATATAATATAATTATTAAAATCTGATGGAAAATAAAATGATAAATTATCAATTAATGGATATATTCATTATTGGAAATCATGATCTCACGCTTCATGATACAACTATTGGCAATAAAATTGATAATATGGTTTAAAACAATAAGTAGAAACCCATTTAATTTGTCAAACTAATTTATCTTATCAGACCCATCGATGAATCACAGGGCTCTCTAAATCTAGGAACCACCTATAAAACAATTTCCAAATAATTCATCATATATTGAATAATCAATTTAATCCATGAATCAATATTCAAAAAAAATTATATTGAATAAAGGATACATATTTATCAATATTTCCCTAGTTAATCAAATATCATTCAATGAAAAAAAATACGTAAATATGGTATATTTTTTAGTTAATAATCATATCCATCAAACAAGAATATGTATATTTAAGAAAAATGTAGTGTCTAATGATGAATGATAATACTAAAGTGAATTTTTCTATATAAAATTTAAATAATCTCAAAAGTAAGTGATATTATACAACAACTTTTACCACTTAGTAATTTTAAAGTCAAATGTTATTGAATTAAATAATTATAATTAAAACATAAAATAAAATTAAGTATGAATGAATTATGATATTGAATTTCTATAGGGAAGTATACACAATATATAAAATAAATCAGGGGCATAACAATACAATATGCTTCAATGAAGGGAAACTGAGACAAGTCCCTTATCTTCTGATAATATTCAATCCAAATACACCTAGATGAAATAATAAATATAGAAACATAAAATAACATAAATTATGACATATTCATGATATTTCTTATTAAATTGGAAATTTATTCACCATATAAAATAAATTGGTGCATACCATAAAAATGTGCCTCAATAAAAAGAAATTGAGATAAAATACCTTACTTTACGTCTGACTCATCATGTAAATTCTTTATCATCCCTAATAATAAAATAAAGTTCGTTATTTTATTTATTATGAACATTTTTCAGGTTTATTATTTATTTAATTAATTATTAACATATTAAATATGATTACTTATTCAATTAAATTTACATCATATGTTCTTATGATATTTGGATTATGTATCAAAAATGACTATGGTAGGTTGACTACAGTCAAAGTGGTTATTATTTAAACCTATTAATGATTATAATAATTATTAATTATCATATTTATACAACCATTATACTATTAAAAGCAATCATGAAATTTTTTTATGAGAAATGAGCTATACTATGATAATGGAGATGATAGGTTGTATGTACGCATGATTAAGATTTCCATTGTTTAACGATCTTTATCGAAAGGGTATAACTAATATTTTATCTATTAATACTTATAATAATATCATAAATAAATATTTATTTTTAAATTTACTTATATTTATTATCCATATGGCCAGGTCTTCAAAACAGAGTTTCTTTGCTTCATGAAGGCGGTTTTCCGCACACACACGAATGATGTTATCTTATTTCAATGTGTGAAAAGGTAATAAATAAAATTATATATTATATTTTTACAATGATAAATATGTCATGAATATAATTATTAAGTCATTTATGTCATATATATTCTTTAAATTAATAATTATTAACTTCCATGTAAACCGTTAGTGAACAATGAATCACATTTCTTTGCGATGCTGTAATCTGTTATACACACAAACGACATTATCATATTTTGTATGGAATGGAAAGTTAAAAATTTATATATAATATAATTATTAAAGAGGTATAATTATGTTATAAAAATCATATATATACTTTATATGAATCACCAACCCCAACTATAAGAGGTGTTCATGGAAAACATATCACATCAGTTCGCAAGGTTGTAGTCCATTGTAAAAATGAGTGGTGTAATCATTTAACATTTGAGGGGAGAATAGATGGATATAGTCCATGACCTTATAATTATAAAATATAGATATATGAGTGATACTGGTGTTATTTTATATGTATAAATGAATAATATTTTAAAGAGGTGGAATAAAAAATAAAGTAAATGAGAATTGTAATAAATTTTACCTCTTCTCAAACCACCTCTTTAGAAATATATCTAAAGTATTCATAGAACGTATTTATGATGAAAATAGGGATTATAGTATTTTGGTATAGATGTTTTGAGGTTATATTGGAATATATTTTCCTATATAAAATGGTTTTATGGTGTGAATAAGAGAGGCAAGTGGGTGGTCTTTTAGATGTGAGGTGAGTGGTATACTTGTAATTTTTCAAATTAAAAAGGTGTACTGATGTAGTATACATTTCACAAGGAACCAAAATAGAGTATTAAAAATACTTATAAATTATAGTGATATAATATGTCCATAAAATATATTTTATAAATGTTTTTATGTTATTTTATCCCATAAATTTTTAGTTTAACCCCCTAATAAAACATTTTTACCTTAACCATTGTAATTCATTTATTATGTATTCACGATTAATTTTGGTCAAATATTATTTTTAACATATTATTTATTATAAATTATTTATATTTCAAATATTTAATCAATTATTTAAAATTATATTCATATAAGTGGACAAGTTTAATTTAAAATTAATCACGTATGTGATATAAGAAAGAGGGTTATCAAAGTGAAAATGTTCAAAAGTTTATAATGTTTTTATATCAAAATTCAATATTAAAATGATTTAAATTAAATAAATTTTTTTAATAGATATATAATTTAACTAATTTTAAATTAAAACCAACTGGAAATTTAATTTAACTTCTTACATATTTAAAATGAAACCATAATTTTCAAATAAATTTAGTATTTTCACTATTTATCTAAAAATGAAATATTTCAGAAAAATAAAAAATTCACCATATGATAATTTTTATTTTTTTATTTTCAAAAAATAATTTAATTTTATCAAATAAATTTTTTGAAACAGGAAAAAATAATTTCAAATTATGTATGCAATGCTTGACTCAACCTGCATATTGAAAAAAATACATCATCTCAGAAGAGTTTCCCTTTACTTCAAAAGATTCAAATATTTAATTAAAATAACAAAATAGAACATTTATGTGCATAAGCTATATATTTTCATAATTTAGTTATTATTATTTAAATTTTTAATTTTATGGATAAGATTAAATTTTTATGTTTAAATAATATTTTAATTGAGTATCATATTTTGTTTAATCCGAGTGTTTCATGCATCACAGTCTATTGATGAAATTAAATTTATTTCAAAATAAATATACTGTAATGCCTTGTGGTGTTAAAATATCATATGAAATATTGTTTTTATTTTTTTAATAATTCCAGAATGTATATTAGTGTTATTTATTAATATAAAATAGATTATGTTTTAGAAATATATTTTAGAGAAAAAATAGTTTCTAAGAGGTTAGTGGGGGTATTTTTAACTTAGAGATGTTCTAATTATAATAATAAATTATTATAAAAGTATAATTAAAACTGAAATTTACTTTACAAGAAAAAATATTTTAGTTGTGTTGTTTAAGAATTGTCTTATTATGATGATTTATATTTAATTTTTTACCAAAATATCTCAATGAAATTTTAAATATTGAAATGTTCAACAGATTATAATGATTAAAATAAATATTATTCAAATAGTTTAGATAATATAAGTAAATAATTCCCTAGCATCAGATTCATTAAAGTAAAAATGTTTGAATATTTGTTTTTAAGAGCTCAACATAGTGATAATGAATCTTAATATTACTATTATTTATAACAATTTTACTTTTTTGATATTAACCCAATAAAAGTATTATGTGATTGTATTTATCATGTGGTCACATATTTTTGTGATTGGAATTACATAGATATGTAATGAGTTTAATAAAATCCTAAAAAGGTAATTAATACATGTCACATCCAGTACTTTATGATAAGAGATTTTATTAAATAGTAGGCCTTGTATGGTTTTGTTAGTATTTTTTTAATAATATGTACAATGTTTCATTTTATTTTGAAAGGGTGGTATTAACTTTATAATTCATCAATGTTGGATGCATATATCACATGACGTGAATTAATAGTTTTCCCCTTATCAAGGAGTATTGTTGTTTACCATCAAATGTGAAGATTAGGGGGGGTTAGCTTATTATAGAGATAAATCTTTTTATCAGGAGGTATAAAAAGTTGTTTTCTGTGTTTTATAATCCACTAAATATACAATATCATGTGTAAAACACTAGGTCATTGGTTCATGAGGTGGTTATACTTCATACTGAATATTCATTACTAAATGTTGAAAAGATATATATCATATAGAACTTCTTACTTTTATAACTTTCTTATACCCTCCATGTGGATGTGTAATCATGGATGGTTGGATATGTTATTGATAATGCTATTAGTAGATGTTTAACTATGATAGGATTTTAAATCTCATTTGATAATGAATAAATCTTGGACATTGATTGAAATAGACTTGGGATGTGTAATAATATACCAAATTAAGTGAAATGTAATGATATTATCTATTTAGAATAGTTTAATATGGCGTGTTCATCCATCTGGATGAATATATGGGATGTGTTCATCTATCTATTCTACCTATAGTAAAATAACTAAGAAAATATGAGTGTTCTGTACATGATTGATATTCACCATGTTCTACGTCCACTTGATATCTTAGGAAAAGGGGTTACATGATAATAAAATCCTATATATGATATATATTAAATACATATGTATATATATATATGTTTGTGTTGATCAAGACCATACTAAATCCATTTCAATATTTAATATATCTTTTTTACATTTATTGTGGAAACTTTTAGTTTTTAGAATTGATAATTATTATCAATTATACAAAGGCCCATGAGGTTACACTTTTTGGTTGTGTGAATGAGTATTATGTTTCGTCAGAAATTGTTGTACAAAACATTAAGGGATAACCATATTGTGTTTTGGAAGAAACTAAAAGAATATTTGAATATATATTCAATATAAATTATATAGGAAACAACATATGGTGAAAATGAATAATATGTTTTCTAAAATGAGTTTTGGAAGACGTCAAAAGATAGTTCTGGATATGGTTTTAAAGGTTTTCATATATAATGTTAAACATATTGATAATTTAGTAAGTATAAGAGGCTTTAGTGAATTTGGGAGATTTTTAAAAATATAAACTAAATTTAAATAATGTATTGGTATACATCATGTAATGATTTTTACTAGTGTGAACAATGATGCAGTTAAATTCACTATGTTTTGGTTTAATGTATAACATTGAATGAATTATTCAATAATTCCAGTGGAAAATTGTTAATAGTTGTTTCTACCATTATATCCTATTATTATTATTTTTGAATATAGTACTAGAAATCTAAGATATATCCATCAAAATTATCAGGGATATATCCTTTTTGATTGAGGATATAGGTTATAACAACATTCAAACAACTCAAGGAGGCTATGGTTAAGGAAATAACCCAAACAATATTACTATTGGAAAATATGGCTATTACCATGGGAGATGACTGTGGTAATAGCCTCAGACTCATGGACACCATATCCATAAGGAAAATTTCCCTAATAATAAAGGGATATCAACACAGGTGATACCCATGAAGATACCCTTAAAAATAAAAAAATCATAGGATTCAAACCCAGGGCCTCCTCTAACTACGTTAAAAACTTTACCACTATCATATGACAATATATATGTATGTATATATATATAATAATTATTTTTATTATAATTATTAAAAAAATACCTCGACCCTCCTTGGACACTACATCTATGTTTGGGATATGGTTGTGGTTGTAGGCCTTATAGAAGAACCTAAGATCATAATCGGTTGATGGTCATGGCCATAGGCATCCCAATGTCCATAATCAATCCATAACAATGGTCATAACCATTCTAGGAAAACCAAAAACCATGGTTGGGTGATTCCTGTTGCTATAGGATACCCTAAAATTAGTGTCACCACCTATCATTGATAATTGGACTTGAGACATAATTTATATTGTGGTACAGAAAGGCCAAAAACCATGTTTAACCTATATTGAGGCCTTAAGCAATCCAACATCCATCGATATTAGATGACCATGGTAAAAGGATAAACTATGACCATTTTTATAACTTGAATATGGATGTAGTAATGATAATAGATCAAATATATAGTAATAAAATTAAATGATGATATTATCATGATTTTTTATTACTAAATATATAATTTTTAAAGGGTTAAACATTTTATCAAAAATGGATAGAAACTAAAATTGGTTTGAAATATTTGTGTATGAATTTAAATGTTTTTTGAAATTTGAAATGATAAAAAATGTTAAAGAACAAAACTTGAATCCAATATTAGAAATTCGAGACATTGAGTTGGATGATGTGAGGTATTTTTGTAAAATATAAGTTCGGTAAATTTTTATTTTTCTAATAATGAAATACAGTGAAACAATATTGTTGATCTTTGATAGAGGCCACTCACAGAAACTATTTTTCTACTGTAATATTTATAATAAAATAAAAAATTATAAAATAGGGGTTTTATAAAATTTATGCGATAAAAATATATAAAAATATAAAATAATATAAAAATATATTTAATGACACAAAAGAAAAGAAAATAATTTAGTTATAATATTTTTTAAAAGTTTGTGGTGAAGAAAGTAATTTCCCATTTAAATATTTATTCCCAATAATATATCCAATATTAAGATCAAACTTATAATTTAACACCCTCCCATTTGAAATTTTTATTATTCAACACCAACTATCTTCATGTGATGTAATCTCCCTCACATCATCATTACAATGTAACACCAACCCTCAGCATGAAAAATTATAATAACAATGAAGAGGGATAAAGATAAATAAGACAAGAACTCAATATTATGAAAATTTGGGTGACTTAGAACCACAATAGTTTAACTACTAATTGTATTATTAGGATAGAATAAATAGAAATATTGAATCTCAATAAACTGAATGAATCAATTATTATTCCCTCAAATAAGGGATGAGGTTAGTTCTCCATTTTTATAGAGTTTAAAAGGGCACTATGGGAGAAAATAAAAGAGATAAAAAATTAAATTCTATAGGGATAATAATAAAAGTAAATAACGTATAACAAAAAAAATAATAACATTTAAATTAGAAAACCCCACAATAAGACTACAAAATGGTCACTAAAAAATCTATCCATTGAAGGGGAGAGGAGGTATCAATTAATATGCAAGAGGGAGGAAAATTTTCATATCACAGTATATCCTTATAAAATTTATGCATTTTTGAACTCATAAAATTTAAAATATTAGAATTTTTTATGGTTCATTTTTTACACTTCTCTTATTTTCTCCCGAAATATTTAATTTTCTTTGGCCATATATTTAATATGTTATGAAAAAATAATTAATGAAAATACTTCTCTATAAAATAATTTTCCAGATTCAATGTATCAAATTAGCACACATTTTACACAACATTAATAGTATAATATTAGGATACTTTCAATAATGAACATGTTCCCCGATGTATTTTTCATCATTCATAAAACTTTCAGCCTCTTTTACAATAGGACACATGAGTTATGGTAAAAACATGATGATAATATTTACTACCTAGTTGATTAATTGAATTTCCAAGAATCCACATCATAGTCATTATTTACTATGATAACATGCTAACTAGAAGTTTCTATTGTTATATGAGATGATAAAAATAAATTTTTCATACATCAATAAATGGTTTTGGCTAATTGAAGTTGGTAATTTTTTTTGAATTTCTTTGGTATTACCCATCTAGTTGAATATACATTCGTGTTGAATTCAAGGAAACATTACACACCACAAATGGTAGATCTGTATTCTATTATTTAAATGAAAATATAGATATATTATTATAGAGTACACTTATAAAATTTCACAAAACAATTAATCATAAAAAGTATTTCAGGATAATATTGCTATAGTGGACTTAATAATGTATAAACATACATTTTCATGAAATTCAAAAATTCAACTCAAATTATATTCAAAGCCTAAAAAAATGATAAATTTCCCCAAAATATTAAATTAGTGGTATTATAATATTTTATTACAAATTGGTTATATAAAATTAAAAGTTTCTATATTCCACCACACTTAAATAATGTATTGTAGGGAATAATCAAAACTAATGTTAAAACAAAATTCAAAATGTATGAATTAAAACACCGTTCATTGTAAAAGATATATCATTCATCATACATGGTTTCAAATTAATTTATTATAGAAATGATAATTAAATTTCATTCAATCTCAAGCAATTCCCTATGTTCATTTCATACTTACCACCTCAAAACACTATTTCTCTCTCACTCAATGATTTTTAAATAGATTTTTTATCATTATCAAGGACATTTATGAGTTGTAAAGGATTGTGAAATTATCAAATATCCACACTATGGGACATATTTTTTTAAAAAAAATTGGAAATTTAAATGGGTTATTCTATGACTAAGGGTTATTAGGTACTGTCATTTAAAAATTCATAGGATAGAAATAGGTGGTTGAAATCTTAAACACCATATATTAATACTTATGTGAAAACACTAGTTTATCCACACTCAATTCACCTTAAAAAAATCATTACTCGAAAACCAATTTCTTTGAATCACACAGATCGTGAGTCAGAAAAAGGAGTACAATGAAGTATTAAATCCAAATTCACCATTTTTCATTTTTTAGTGATATATGAGATGACAGGAAATACCATAAATGAAAAAGCATGTAATAATAATGAATAAATGAATATCATCATAAAATTTTACTTTTATTTTTTTCTTTTAAACATTTCTTATTTTTTCCATTTTTTTATTTTTTTAGAATGTTTCAGTTAGATCAGATATCACATCCCACACCAAATCCCATATGATCTTATGAAAATTAGCCTAGTAGTGTTGTTTTTCTACCTACCCAAGTAACATCCCATTTTTTGATATTTTTTTTTTCTATTTTTGGATAATGGGATTATAAAAATGAAATACAATGAAAATTGACCCATTTTTATTTTTCTATATTGAATAAGAAAAATAATGACATATACCACACAAAAAATGATTAATATTGTAAAGAAACCACACAAAAATCAATCACTTACACTGAAACATGAAATATTCATTAAAAATATTAATATTTAAGGTTGGTAATGAAAAATTATCTGTTAATATGGAGACAACATATAAGACTATTCATGTATTTTATGGGATAATAATGATTGTTGTAAAAGGTAAGACTCAATTTAAAAATAAGGCTTCCTAAAGAAATTCCTCAATCCAATAAAAAATATTTATTGATCTCCAATACACTAATTTATAAAAATCACACGTTATTGATTACAAAACATGAATTAAGAGTCTGAATAAATAGAGAAATGAAAAGAAGTTGTTAAGAAGTTTTATTATCCTCTTATGTTTTGGACAAATATTCATTTTATATAGTACTACTACACATGAGATCCTCAATCAATCAAAATTCATTAAATCACAAGATTGAGAATTAAAAAAAAACCCATTTTATCAAACATTTTAATATAATAAATATAAAATAAATCTATTTTCCAAAAATACTATGATAGTTTGAATTTCATATTGTGTGGTGTTAAGATCAAGAGATCTAAAAATGCACTAAAAATTTAAAAGAACAACACGTGATACAATTATCAAAAATAAAGAAAAAAACCTAATTTTATAAATGATGGTTAAAATCCCCCACAAATAATATCAAAATATAATTCCATTTCATCGAAATCAATTCAAATAAGAATTATGTAAAACCCAATATAAGGAGAGACACATCCTGGGTTTTTTTTGGATATGAAAACCTTTATTTATACTCATATATACTACCTCTATATAACTAAATTAAAATCAGAATACAACAAAAGAAGTTTATTGAAATAAAATTAAGTAAAATGACAGATAATATGGGAATAAATAGGTATGGAAAAAATAAATAAATAGATCTTGGTAATGTCCCCAACATGGGTACTCGTTATTGACTTCTACAAGATTTTAGTTCCAACCATTAACCAAAATAAATTATTGGATGTTGTTTGTGGGATTTGAACCACCACAACCACATCCTTATAATTTACACACCCCTTCATTGGATTTAAAGAAACCCAAACCTAGAGTACTCTTTGTCCATCCCCTTAGATATTTTGTATAGATTTCAAAGTGGGGGTATGAAATTGAATGAATCCTACCCATTAAATTTGTCAAAATATTATACTTCATACATAGAAATTATCAATAGTTTTATGTCTATATGAAAATAATTAAATAATTCCACTTGATAATGATTAAAATATAAATAATTAAAAACATCATGATCCTCCTAATTACAGTCTTTCTCCATGTTATATTTCAAATCCCTGGGGACTTCTTCATCTAAGAATTCGAACACAATATCCTCCACAATGGTAGTTACATCATCATTATCATATTAACTATCTAGGGCATGAATATGTTCTAACTTTGAAAATTATTTGTTTCTAAAGAATTGTATTTTTTAACAATGTAAAATAAAAAATAATAGAATTTAATCTAAAGTACACTCCCTTCAATCGATCTTCTTAAAGTGTTGGATCCTCTTCAAAGTACAGTAAGTGGATTGTAAAATTATTTAGGATATAAGGTTTATGTAGTTTATTATCCACTTCTATGATTTAATCTTAAATATTTATAGGTATGATATCTTTCATTACCAGTCCTCCTCTTTATGGAATAGAGAAAATTAGTGTGAGTGTTCTTTGAGCATGTCATCCTAGGATTCTTAAATTGGTTACTCAGGGTTATATTCGAGTTCCATAATGAACTATATGAAAAAATCCTCCATAAAATTAGATTTGTAAAACAATTTTTTTTTAAATAATTGAATAGTTCCACATAAAAAAGATGAGGGTTCTCTACAACTAATTTCATTTTTCATTTTTTTTAAATTTATGATTTATTTCATGTGCTTTTTTGGAAAAAGAGTCTATGAAAGTGATGCACATTCATAGTAATTGTTCCAAATTAATGTGTGGTTTTTAATGAATCACACTTAAATAGATTTTTATTTTAATAATAATGAAATATAGTGTAACCATAGGATCAATCTCCCAATGAGGCTACTCTTACACACTATTTCTCTATTTACATTATTATAATTAAACAATTTTTTAAAAAACCTTTTATAAAATGAATATGATACAAATATATAAATATATATAACAATGAAAAATAAAATTATGTGAAAAAATAAAATAAAATAAGTCAGTGATAATAATTTGTTGTTTATAGTTGTTCAAGGTGTTGAAAATCACTATCCTCTAAAATATTAATTCTCAATATTTTATCCATATTATGATCGAACCTATAATTTAATATCCTAATATTTGAATTTTTAATATCCCACACATAACCACTTAATGTGATATAATGTCCCTCATATTATAATTATAATGTTACACATACCCTATACATGAAACATTATAATTATGATTAAGGGGAATTAAGATGAATGTGAAGAAGACCCCAATAGTAGAAAAATCCTGGTGACCTCGTTATAGAATAGTTTAACCACAACTAAAAATATTATAATATAATAAATAGAATCCTTGAAGATTAATGATCTAAAATCATCAATGATCCCCTCTGATAATAAACAATGAGTTTAGATATACATTTTTTGTCAAAAAATAGGGTATAGTGGGAGAACACAAAAGAAAAAATTAAGAAAAGAGAAGAGGAATGAATATGATAAAAACTAATATATAAATTAAATAATAATAACTTTTATATCAGAATGTCCCAAAAAATCTGTTAAAATGAATCACTACAGAACCATTAATTTTATGGGGAGAGTATATCTCAATTAATATGAATGATAGAGGAAGAGTTTTTGAATCTAAATATATCCTTTAGAAATTCAGGCATGTCATTTCCCATAAAATTTAGAACTCAAAACTTGTCATTCTTGAAACATTTTCATCCACTTTTCCTCCTTTATTACCAAAAAATTATTCTTATTTTTCTAGGTATTTATGAATTTATTGATTAATTATTAATGAAAATATTTCTCTCATAATACTACAAAACTCGGATTATCTTGTACAAGGGTTTTAATAGCACTTTCTAAAAGCACAGTTTGAAACCCCTTTTTCTCAACACTAGAAAAGAACTATTAAAATGGGTCTTTAATAGTTCTTTTATTAGTGATGATAAATGTGCCAATTTACTAGCACTTTAAAAGAAATAACTGATAATGGAACCCCTTTATTTTCTCTAGTAAAAACCTCGAATAAAACATTCATTTGTCGTCACTTCTAGATAAGCCTAGATAAATGGGAGCCTTCATCGACGCTTCTAAAAAAGAACTTATAAAATAGAATTATATATCAGTTATTTTTTAGAATAAATTATAAATTTCCATTTAATATTTTTAGTAGAACTGATAATGGGTATATTTTAAGAAATATATATTTCATTAACAGACACCTGTAGTAGATGTTATGGCCATTTGGAGGCATTCAAGACATGTTTTGGCCTCAACAGAGGTGATCAAGGGTTACCATGTGTCACCATGGGGTCAATATAACTACATTATTTGATATGATTTTTGGTAGACTCATAATAGACTCCCAATTCATAAGTTATGGCTGTTAGAAAGGCCATTTAATGTGAAATCCCCTTTAAACCCCTAAAACCCTAAGATCCCTAAAGACCATTAAAATATCATAACTTCAAAACATGAGTCAACGTAATCTAAAAAACATGTAAAATTGATTCTTATGAAACTAGCTAAAATTATATGAGATTTAAGTCATGTGATAATCAAAGGAATAAATTATGTAATATTATAAAAAATCATCAAATCGAACTCGAATGTCAAATGACCATAACTTTTGATCCGGTTTTCTATTTGGGTGATAACATATATAAAATCTATGATTACAATGAGATATAAAAAAAGTGGTCTTGGACTAATCAATATGGGCTATTTCGAGTTTTAATTCCTTGAAAGGCCCAAAAGGCCTCCAAAACTGAGTTTTTTTGTCGTCGACCCCTATTTATTAAAATTCAAATATCTATAACATCTGATTAGAGTGCCTGCTCAGCCTATACCACATATCATATTGAATATAGATTCATAATAATTGATATTTTTAGTTTTGGATATAAAATAGACTCCCATATCATAATTTATTATCATTTTATGGTATTTAGGGGTATTTTTTCTTAATGTTTTTTTGTGTGTTTTAAGGGTTTTTAGAGTTAATAACCATTTTGAAAATATATATAAAAATAAAACTGTATTGAAAATATATATAAATATATATATGAACACATAAATAAAAATATAAAAATATATAGATTACAAAATATAATAAAATATAATGAAATATGTTGATATATCATAAAAGTTAAAACAGGATAGATGATATGGTAGTGTAAAATTTTCTGGTGTATAAGTTATAGGTATAAGGTTTGAAACTCATTATAGTTAGGGGAATTCTCTAGGGGAGGTGTTATATAATGTACTAATAATTGGTTAGGGGATGTGCTCATAAAGGGGACAGGGGGGAAGTGGTGATAGGGGGCATCAGAAAACAAATATTCCATTTACCAGTAGAGCCATTATCAGTTATGTTATTTGAAACCTTTAATAGCGCTAAAAAAGCAATGATAAAGGAGGCCTTTAATTGCACATTTTATGAGCATTGTTGTAAAACTCTGCCCCTACCTCACTGGATTGAGGAGGCGGTGAGGGTTACTAGGCCTGAAGTGATGTTCCCAAGGAGCCAATGGTGAGCAATAAATCCCGAGGGCTCAGAGAACAAATTGGGGAACAATTTTCCCTTAAGACAGAACCATCCAAACAATCCACTAACCACCACTATATAATGCATGTCAAAAAAACAACCAAACCTGCATTCCAAAAGACAACCACATTGCGCCAAAATACAACTCCAAAACAATACAACCAGACATGACTACACCACATGAGAGTACAAGCGGAAACCAAACAACAAACACCACGAGCCATGAAACCACCAAAGAACCAAACCCAGCTCCATGATCCAATCTCCACCAAGACGTCACAATGCACCACTAGAGGAGGGAGATGCCTTACCTTTTCCCATGACAGGGTACACTACATCTGCAAAGACACCAAAGTTCCAAAGCAGGGGTGAGTAGTAAAACTTAGTAGGTTTTCCCGAAATGTCTTCCCTACACATGCCACTAGGATAAAACCATTAGCACATTTATATAAAACAGTTTATATAAAATAATCACAAGTTCAACCATTAACATAATCCAAACACACCCTTACCAAGCCATCTCGCCCAAACCAACAATCCAAACATTCCACAAGCCATTTCATCATTCACACACTAGCACAAAAATTTCCAACTTGCAAAGAAATGCACAAAAAAACAACCAAAACAACCAAATAGTGGAGCTTCCATCCAACCCATTCACCCATTACTGCCTAGTGGAACTTCTCGTCCACATATCCTTTGATGGTGGCCCTTCTGTCCACTATACATCCCCTTTTTATGGTTGTACTTCTCACCACATCCACACAACATTACAATCAATCACAACCAAGAATTTAACCCACCAATGTCACAATAAAATAAAATCAACCATTTCCATCGCATACCAATCCACTTCAATTAATATTCCATTTATTGAAAACCATTTTCCATGAAAAACCACATTTAAATAAAAAAAACATCTTTATTGAAAAACATTTTTGATCAACCATTTTCCCAATTCAATCTCAACAACCCATTTAAAATCTCTATTTTAAAATCCACAACAAGTGCCTTTCACCATAAAACCCTCTTTTCCCAAAAATCCACAAAACATCACCCAAGGGAATTTCAACCAATTTCACATAACAAATCACAATTATATTTTCATAAAAAAAATTAATTTTAACCAAGAACCACTAGTTCTAACTATGTTGATTCGAGAGAGAAGACACCTACCTTTAGGGTTCTGACGAACTTGACCCACAAGCAATCGAACCTCAAATCCAGCAAACACACCACTAAAACCTCTCTAGATCCCTTTACCTATCATTCAAAAGCCTTAAAATCAGTATCCAAGGCAACCAAAACCCAATATCTACCCACAAAAAGTGTAGATCTAGAAAAAATGAGAGATAGAGATGTGGATCTAGAGGAAAACCAAAAAAATCCAAGAGGAGAGACTTACATGGGAGAAACCACCTTCAAATCACCTTGAAACCTCTTTGATTTGCTTTAAAAATGAATGGGAGATCACCCTCAACCCATGAGAACCCGAAATACCAAGTGGGGTTCGAGTGGGAGGAATTCTAGAGAGTAATGAGGCAAACCCAAGTGAACTTGTACTTAAAACCCTATTTTTAAGTGGTCGTACGTTTAGTTGACATGGTTTGGAAAACTGTGTGCTTACCGTGCGCATGTTAATGCCTCGAGAGAAAGGGTCTGCACGGTTTCCTCACACAGTTTGGAAAACTGTTCCTAGGCTGTGTGAAGCCTACTGTCTCCCCCTGCACGGTTTCCTGGAGAACCTGTATGGTTTCCCAAGCCGTGCTCAAACTGTCCTCTCTAAGAAAAGCCTCAAAACTAATTCAAAACCATTCCAAACTCTCCCAACCTCTTCCCAACTCATCCCATGCAATTTAAAGACATAAAAAACCATAAAAAAGGCCACATACCTCAAACCAGGGGTACTGCAGTCTCCCCACCATTGGTCCTTCCATCCTCAGAAACTAGTGAACCCATCCATTGCCGAAAGAGCTTAGGCCATTTCTCGACCATCTATTTCTCCCGCTCCCAAGTCTCCTCTTGAATATAACAATGTTTCCACAAAAGTTGAACTAAACCAATGATTTTTCCATGCAATAATTTCTATTTCCTATCCACAACCTTCACTGGAACATGCACCATAGAAGCATCTGGTTCGAGGTAAACCTGATCCCATCGAATCACATGGTCATGATCTGGCTGATACTTTTTCAACTGCGACACATGAAACACATTGTGCACCACACTGATCCTAGGTGGAAAATACAAACGATAAGCCACCTCATCAACCCTATCAAGAATCTCAAAAAGTCCAATATACATCGAAGATAACATTCTCTATATCCAAAAATAACGATGTCCCAAAATAGGAGAGATCCTCAAGAAAACATGATCACTCACCTTGAATGACAACGACCATCAACGATGATCCACAAACAATTTCTGAAGACTCTGAGAAGTGTACATTATCTTCCTAATCAACTTTATCTTCTCTGTAGTCTCCTGGACAAGGCTCTGTCCAACCATCGAGGACTCACCAGTTTCAACCCAACATAGCGGTGAACGACACAAGTGCCCATACAACACTTAAAATGGAGCCATATGTATGGATTCCTGATAACTGTTATTGTACGAAAACACAACCAACAAAAATTGCTCCTCCCACAAGCCACCAAAATCCCTTATAGAATCTCGCAACATATCCTCCAAGGTTTGTATCTTCCTCTCGGATTGACCATCTATATGAGGGTGATATGTCGTGCTCATAGTCAATTGTGTCCCAAGGGCTTGCTGCAAGGATTTCTAGAAATGAGATGTAAACCTCGGATCTCTATCAGAAACAATCGAAACTGGAGCACAATGCCTCTTTACCACCTCCCAGATATTGATTTTGGATAGATTCTCCACCGTATGAGATTCACAAATCAGGATGAAATGGGCCGACTTCGTTTGTTGATCCACTATCACACAAATGGAATCGTGATTTCAGACCATTCTTGGGAGACCTGTGACAAAATCCATAGCTATTTTCTCCAACTTCCAGACAGGGATTTGTAAAGAATACAAAATTCCTGTTGGCCTCTAAAGCTTTGCCTTGATCTGATGACAAATGAAGCATCTCGAAACAAACTCATCCACCCTCCTTTTCATACAAGCCCACCAAAACCATGCATTCAATGCTGTATAAATTTTCTGAATTCTAGGATGAACAACCCACCTGGAATGAAGATACGCCCTGAGAAGATCTTCCTGACAAGAAACTGGTACAACCATCCGATTCTGAAAACACAAAAGTGAATCTATATTCAGTTTCTAACCGTCAATAGTCTCCCCAGCATTGAGTCTCGACCCCATGGTCACATCCTCAAAGTCAAATATTTGTGCCTCTCTAACCAGGCCAACCATGTCAGGAATCAACAAAACCAGAAAAAAGACTGCTCTATCACCCTGGTCTTCACATTCCAACCACATGTCAGCTATAACAGACATCAACTGACACTGGTCTGATTCCTGTTTTACCACCGGAGCATATGATTTTCTACATAATGCATCCGCCACCGAATTTCCCTTACCTGCTGTGTACATCAAGTCCAAATCAATGACCTAGAGATCTTCTATCCATCTCTTTTACCTCAAGTTCAAATCTCTTTGTGAGAAAATATGCTTCAAGCTCTTATTATCTATATATAATGAGAATTTCTCACCGAAGAGATAATGACACCACACTTTCAAAGCATGCACCATTGCTGCAAATTCCAAATCAAGAGTTGGTTGGTACTTCTCATGCACCCTCAACTACCATGAGCCAGACACAACTACATGATTTCCTTGCATGAGAAAGCACTCCAACCCTAATCATGATGCATCACAATACACCACGTACCCTTTTCCTAGTTCTGGAAAAACCAAGATTGGTGCGGATGTAAGTCGACCCTTTAGCTCTTCGAAACACTATTGAAACTGTTCATTCCACTGGAATGGAACATTATTTCTTGTCAAAGCTGTCATCGGTGAAGCCAAACGTGAAAAATCACAAACAAAACGCTGATAATACCCAGCTAGACCAAGGATACTCAGTATCTCAATCACATTCTTCTGCGTTTTCCACGAGATGAAAACCTATTTCTTTTCTAGATCCAATAAAACACCCCTTTCAGAAATCACATGGCCAAGAAAATGAACTTCTTGTATCCAAAAGTGAAACTTTAACAATTTGGAACACAACCAATGATCCCTCAAGATCCCTAGGACCCTCTCCAAGTGCTTCTCATGCTCCGCCCTCGTCTTTGAATAGAGAAGAATATCATCTACAAACACCACCACAAATGAATCAAGATATCTCTGAAATAACCGATTAATCAATTCCATAAACACCACATGTGCATTCGTTATACCAAAGGGCATAACCACATTTTCTTAATGACTATATCTAATTATGAAAGCTGTTTAATGAATATCAACCTTCCTCACCCACAATTGATGATATCCCAACTTTAGGCCGATCATGGAGAAACACTAGGCTCCCCTCAACTGGTCAAACAAATCATCAATTCATGCATGTGGATATCTGTTCTTTATGGTAACATGGTTATGTCGACGATAATCAAAATAGAGCCTCAAAGTTCCATCCGCCTTTTTCACAAACAACACCGGTGCTGCCCAAAGAGATGTGCTAGGCCGAATAAACCCTTTTTTTCTAACTCTTACATCTAGAATTTCAATTGCCGCAATTCAGTAGGTGCGATCTGGTAAGACAGAAGTGAGATAGGACTGGTCCCTAGAAGGAGATCAATCGTAAAATCCACTTCTCTTACGGGAGGTAAACAAGAGAATTATTCAAGAAAAACATCCATGAATTGATCTGCCACTGCTAGAAGAACACTCTGCTCATCACCGTCTACTGATTCCAAGGACAACACCTCCAACTGATGCGATAACGTTCCCACCACTAGTGCCAACAAACCCATTGCACCCTGCATTTCATGCCCCTCTCTCCTAAGTGATTTCTAACACCATCGTGTGTCGTAAAAGCCACTGTCCGTGCATTACAGTCGATGTGGGCCTTAAATTCCACTATCCAATTCATTCCCAGGATTACATCAAACCCATCCATCTCAATCACTACGAAATTCCAGGTTATCTCAACCTCGCCCACAACAATACAACATGCTCTACAGAAGAAGGATCGATACTATCTTCGACCAAGAGGAGTTTAATATTTAAAAAGTGAAGGAATCATTTTTTCCCTCAAACCCATCAACTCAAGCGTATATGTTACAATAAAAGAGTGTGAAGCACCCATATCAAACAACACTCGCATCAAGGTATAATTTAAAAGAATAGTACCTCGCACCGTGGATGGTCCCGACTGATTATCGACCACAACCTGTTCAGTTTCGAACAAGGATTTTGATGTCACACTATGCTCTTTATGGCTTTGTTGAGGCATTGTGGTGTTCAGAGAATCACCATGACCCACTTTACTCTGCTGAATAAGGGTATTCTACTGTCCCCATCCCATCGAAGCATACAACGTCTACGATCCTTGAGGAGTGTCACGCGCACCCGACCTAGATCATTCCGACAATAACTCTATATATTCCCCATCCAAATACAATTATGACATGCTCGAGGTTGTTCCATACAATCCCACTTGATGTGGCTCAAAGAACCACACCGAAAACATCCCAGCTTGCTCTGGGGCATCGAAGGAAGATTCACTGATATTGCCATCCGATTTTGTGCCATACCCCCACCATTGGAATAAGTGTCCCTCCTCCGCTTGAACCCTGTGTTAGAGTTCCCACTATTCCCCATGGGTACCACCATGCTTCCTCCGCCCGGAGCTCCCAACAGACCCCGCTCAGACACCGAGTCTGTATTCACCATTTCTGTGTAATTATCTATACACAACATCTCTATCTTTGAACTAATTTCTTGTCTTAACCCTTCTTCAAAGATCCTCGCCTTCAACGATGTGATACCCTCCCCCTCGGGTGAAAACTACACTATGTTCATAAACATAGCTTCACACTCTGTCACAGAAATAATATCTTGCTTCAAACTGAAGAAATCCATCGTACACTAAATTTTGAATGTATGTGGGTAGAATTATATATTAAACAATTCATCAAAACCTTCCCACATCACACCCTGGTCCATCCCTGCTTGGTCTACCTACTACCACCACATAAGGGCAAGATCTACCAACATATATGTGGCCTACTTCACCTATAACTCTACCGGTGTTCCCAAGAACTCGAAAATATTGTTCATTCTATTCAACCATGCTTCTGCCCTCTCCGGATCTGAATCACCCCTCAAGATGGGTGGATTTTTATTTTTAAACTGAATCACATTATCCACATTCCTTGGTTCATCTTCTTTGTTTCCACTAGACACAGCTTGGAAATATTTCACTATACTCTGAACTAACTACTGGTTCACCTGAGGCTTAGGTGAAACCATGTTCTAATCAGCCACTTCCGGTTGGCCGCTATGATGCCTACCCAGTGCCATTTCTATAAACAGAAAACAAAAAACCATGATTCTCACTTCCATATAAATCAAGAATTCCCATTTCAATTTTCATTACACACCACTATCAGAATGAGGCCTTCCAAATTTTCACATTTTCCATGTTTCACAATTTTTGAAAACCATACCATTTTCAAAATACCACCAGTTTTAATATTTCAAATCCATACGTTTTGAAACCCAATTATTATTTTTCAAAATCCACACATTCATATAACATCATAAATCATTATATCCCAATGAAATATGCATCCTAAAGGGTAGTCATTTCTACCATGCATGCCATTCTTGTCTCATTGGCTACACCCATGATAATGAGATATCCAATTCTCATAAGTTTTTCCAAAACACTTATGTACCCATTTACCTAGTAACATGAAGTTCATCATTAATGGGTTAGCTACGTCATTTTATACTATACATTCCATTTTACGAAAATCCTACGCCTTGTTAACATCCTGACTATAAGAATATACCACAACGAATGTCAACACCAAAACTAAGAATCAACTCCAAAGGACTGAACAAGTTGATACCACTTGTACACCCTGCCCCCTACCTCATTGGCTTGAGGAGGCGGTGAGGGTTACTTAGCCTGAAGATACTTTTCCAAGGTTCCAATGGATGGAAATAAATATAGAGGGCTCCGAGAACAAATTGGGGAATGATTTCCCTTAAGAAAGAACCAACCAAAAAATCTATTAACCACCACTATATGATGCATGTCAACAAAACACACAAACATGCATTCCCAAAAACAACCATGTTGTGCCCCAATACATCCCAAAAACAAAACAACCAAACATCTCTACACCACATTAGAGTACAAGTGGAAAAATATAACAAACTCCATGAGCGATGACACCACCACAACTCCACACCCAGCTCCAAGCTCCAAGATCCACCGAGACATCACAATGCACCACTAAAGGAGAGACATGACTTACCTTTTCCCACGTCACATTACACTATATTTGCAAAGACACCAAAGTTCCCAAGCAGGGGGTGAGTACTAAAACTCAGTAGGTTTTCCCCAAATTACTTCCCTATACATGCCACTATGATTAAACTGTTAGCACATTTATATAAAACAGTTTATATAAAAAAATCACAAGTGGATCCATTACCATAATCCAAAAAAACCCTTACCAAGCCATCTCACCCAAACCAAACAACCAAACATGACACAAGCCATTTCATCATTCAAACAATAGCATTACAATTTCCAAATTTAAAAGTAATGCACAAAAAAGCAACCAAAACAACCAAATGGTGGAGCTTCCATCCAACACTTTCACCCATTCACACCTAATGGTACTTACCGAATACAACCAAACAGTGAAGCTTCTGACAACCTGTTCACCCATTCAAACCTAGTGGAACCTCTCTTCCACTTATCATTTGATGGTGGCCCTTCCGTCCACTATCCATCTCCTTTTTATAGTGGTACTTCTCACCACTTCCACTCAACATTACAATCAATCACAACCAAGAATATAACCCACCAATGTAATAAAAACATGCAATCAACCAATTCCATTTCATACCAATCCACTTCAATTAATCATCCATTTATTGAAAAAAAAATCCATGACAAACCACAATTCAATAAAAAAATTTTTTATTGAAAACCATTTTCATCAACCATTTTCCCAAATAAATCTCAATATCCCATTTTAAAATCTTTATTTTGAAATCCACAATAAGAGACTTTCACCGTAAAAACCCTTTCCCCAAAAATCTCCAAAACATAACCCAATGGATTTCCAAACAATTTCTCACAACAAATCACAATTAAATTTTCAGTAGAAAAAATTAATTGTAACTAAGATCCACTATTTATAACCATGTGGAATCAAGAGATAAGCCACCTACATTTAGGGTTTCGGTAAAGTCGACCCACAAGCAACCAAATCTCAAATCCGGCAAATGCACCACCGAAACCTCTCTAGATCCCTTTCCCTAGCATTCAAAATCCTTAAAATCAGTATCCATGGAAACCACAACCCTATATCTACACTCAACAAGTGTATATATAGAAAAAATGAGAGAGAGGGAGATGTGAATCTAGAGGAAAACCACAAAAATCCAAGAGGGAAGACTTACACGGGAGAAAGATCCTTCAAATCACCTTGAAACCTCTTCTATTTGCTTCCAGAATGAGTGGGAGATCACCCTCATCCCCTGAGAACTTGAACTTCTGAGTGAGGCTCGAGTGGGAGGAAGTTTGGAGAGGAACAAGGAAAGCCCGAGTGAAACTGGGTCTTAAAACCCTATTTTTAGGTGGCCGCACAGTTAGTCCACACAGTTTAGAAAACCGTGCGCTAACCGTGTGCACAATACTTCCTCGAGAACAAGGGTCTACATAGTTTCCTTGCACGGTTTGGAAAACCATGCGCAGGCTGTGCAAAGCCTTCTATCTCCCCCTTCATGGTTTCTTGGATAACAAACACGGTATCTCATAGCCGTTCTCAAACCGTGCTCCCTAAGAAAAGCCTCCAAACTCATTCAAAACCATTCCAAACTCTCCCAACCTATTCCAAAATCATCCAATTCACTTTAAACACATAAAAAAGCATAAAAAGGCCACATACCTTAAACCTGGGGTACTAAAAATGTTAATGATAATTCATTACCAGCTCATACAGTATCAATACTTCTGTAGCACTGATAAATCCCTTTTACTGGAACTGTTAGATCCCTAATTTGGAGTAGTGTCAAGAGAGATTGTATAGATTCAATATACCAATTTTCCATGAATTTTTATCTACATTAATGGAAGAATATTCGAATGTGGTATTTTTTGAACTAACTCCTAAATGACTTTCCCAAATTACATAAACATTGCATCATCTTTAGAAACACATTGAAGGATCTATGGCTGACAAATTGATGGTAATATTTCCATATTGGAATATTCATTGAATTTTCATACTAAAAATTGACATGAAGTTTTGAATATGATAACATAATAAAAATAATATCCCCATTTTAGTTTAAATAAATAAAATTAATCCATGTAGTATAGATATAAATTTTAGGCCATTCCAAGCATGGTAATAAATGTTATGTCTAGATAATTTTGGTGGGACCAGTCCATTCAAATCCACTTCAGTGTTGGTCTCACGACCACTCCTCACCCCTAATAAAAAGGTTATATCTTCCATTATCTATATGAAAAACTTAGATACTTTATTATAGAGTCCACCCTCAAAACTTCATAATATAATTCAAAAAATAATATTTTATGATAACAATACTGCAGTGCATAATAAAATATAAAAATAAAATTGTTTATCAAATTCACAAATTCAACCTATTTTTTAAAAAACCAAAAAATATGACAATTTCTCACAATATATTTAATTTATGGGATTATAAAATCTAATTATAGAATAAAATATATTAAATTATTTATTTCATCATTCTCCAACACTTAGACATTTCACTCTCAGATAATCATCTATAATAAGGTAAAAAAAACATTTTAATGTATAAATAGAAACCCTACTCATTTTTCACTATTAAAAAAATATCACACCTCATACACAGATTAAAATTCTTTATTTATTTAATATATCATAAAATTACATTTAATCTCATGTTAGTACCCATGTGCATATTGTACCTACCTCTTTTGAAATTTACATCTCCCTCACTCAATGATTTTTAAATTGAGTTTTTATCACTCTCAAAGAAATTTATGACCTCCAAAGTGTTTTTAAAGTCACATCTAAACACACTACATGTCATGAATTTTTTTTCACCATGAGTAATTTTACATGGGTTATTCAATGACTAAGGGGTTATGGATAATGAATTTTAAAAAAAATCAAAGAATAAAAAGAGGAGGTTGAAATCTTAAATACCATGCATGGATATTCAATTGAAAACACTATATGATCCTCACTCAATACACAAAAAAACTAGAAACCAATTCCCCATTTATTGAACAAAAATAATATTAGTTAAAAAATAAATAAATTAAATTATTTCTGTTATATTCTAAATTTTTTAATCTATATGAGATTACAATGATAATACTTTGAATGAAAACTCATGCATTCTTAACGAATTATTCAATCTGATATCAATTTTTTTACTTTCTTTTTTGAATGGTTTCTTATTTTTTTTATTTTGTTCATTTTCCATAAGATTCACTTTTCATAGATTTAACTTCCACCACCTAACACAATTTGATTTTAAGACCATCAATATGGTAATGATTATTTTAGACATACCAATGAAACAAACTATGTTTTTATATTCTTATATTTTTTTATATAATGATATGGTAAAAATTAAATACATTGAAAATCTAGTCAGATCCATTTCCGTGTCTACACTTCCAAGAATATTGACACACACCCCATAAAACCAACAAAAAATTCCATCCCTTATAACACATTAAAATGGAAATTCCCCCAAAAATAGACCTGAAATATCAATGAAAAAATATTAAGAGTTATCATAGGTAAGGAAAAATTATTTTTAATATGGCGTAAAATTATAAGGAAATCAATTTTTTATGGGATAACAAGGAATGATGTAAAAGGTAGATCTCATGTAAATTTTTTTTCCAAATAAATGCTTCAATCTCATTATATTTTTTTAACGAATTCCAAATCATTGAAGGTGAAAAAAATCAAAAGTTTTGGATCATAAAACATGACTCAATCCTATCAACGAAAGATAAATGTAAAGAATATGATAAAAATGAATATAAACATATCATTATTAGGGAAAAATATTCATTTTAGATATTAATACTATACATGAGTTTCAAAATCCGTCAAACTTATTTAAATAATATAATTTAATATCATAAAGAAAAAACATTATACTAATCATTTAAATCCTTAAAAAGTATAATGAAATAATTTTCCAAAAAATACATTGATGGCAGGAGTATCCCAAACTATTTAGTAAATCTCCTGAGAATTAAAAACACAACAATAATTAATAATATGAAAACCTGAAAAATTATAGTAACCTAATGGAAACATAAAAAGTCCTACTGAAAGAATGATATCCCACATAAAATTAATATTAAACAACCCTTTCATTTTATTCCAATTTATTTATTTGAAAGGGAAGTAAAACCTAAAAAAGAGATGATGATACTTGAGTTTATTTGGATATTAATCAACTCGAGTTATTCTCCTAGTTTTTGAAACTATAAAACAATAAGAAATAATTAACACAACATAATAATTTTATTGATAGAAAATTTAATAAAATTAAAGAGAATATGGGAATGGAGAAGGATGTAGAAGAAGAAAAAGAGATAGAACATGGTATGGACCCCTATGTGGGTACTAGTTTTTGACTACCTCTAGTTTGAGGTACAAGCTATAACCCAAAATCAGATGGAGTATGTGGTTGGTATGATTTGAACTAAAAAACCCTCTTCTTTCTACATCACATTTTTTGTATTGGTCATAGAGGAACTCATGAATAGAGTAGTATAGGTCCATACCCTTATAAATATAGTATAACATGGATGGTGGTGTAGGAGAATGAATGGTTCCTCCTCATTCAATTCACCCACCTCCTAGGAAATATCTTTAACATCTTGTAGGGATAATATAACAATTTACCAGTTTATATAAAAATCCTATGTAAAATATATTAATAGTTTCAATTGATAATGTTTAAAATTGGTTGGATTACAATCTTCATTATTCTCCTAATTATAATTCTCTTCAATGATTAATTACACAATTACAAGAAATACATCACCATTTAATTCCAAAAAAATATTCTCTTTTGTGTTTTTCACTTCATCATTATAATTTTTACACTCGAAAGAATTAATATGAGATGACTATGAAAGGATAAATGGGGGTAGCTAATTTGATTTGATAAAAATTTAAAATAAAAAATAATTGGATCTAATAACAATTCTGCCACCTTGAACTGATCAAATTAATGTGTTGGTTCCTCTAGAAAGGCCACTGGGAGGACAATATAATTGAGTAGGAGGGAATGGTTATGAAGATTAGTTTATATCACTAGGATGTCATCTTAAAAATTTAGAGGGATGTCCTATTTTTCTTCCCCAACCAAATTTTGTTGGAAAAAGGAATGTGGTGAAACAATTCATTGTGATCCATGACTAATGAATCTAAAATTTCACATTTTAGGTTTTCTTTGAGGCCACCAAAAAAATCCTTAAAACAATATGCTCTATAGGAATGCTTGAAAAACATTTTTATTTAATTTTCAGGAAATTAAACATTTTCACTTACAGAAGTTGAGTCTTCATCTTTAATGAATTTAATTTATTTTGGAATTTTTTATTTTTTATAATTGAAAAAATAGCATGTTCATGGAATGTACCTCCCATATTTTTTCCCAAATTGATGTGTGTTTATTTATGAACCTCACTTCAATAAATTATTATTTTCCTAGGAATGGAATATTTTATAACCCTATGGTCTTCTATCAATGAGGCATCTCACGCACACTATTTTTTTTATTTTCACAATTATAAATAAATATAAAATTTTAAAATATGGGTTCTAAAAATTCATGTGATAAAAATATATCAATTTATAAAAACAATTAAACATAAAATTAATTACACAAATGAAAATAATATAATTCAGTGATAATAAGTTGTTATTCGTAGGAATTTACGATGAAGAAAATCATTTTCATTTAAGATATTAATCCTAAACATTTTATCTATTTTTACGATCAAAACTATCATTTAAAAACTTCTAATTTAAATTTTTATTATCCAACAATGACACTATGATTGAGAGATAATATATCTAACATCATCACTACAATTTTATAGTGAACCTCTCCATGGAACATTATAATAACAATTGTGGGGAATAAATATGAATGGGAAGACGAATCCAATGGTATAAAATATGGGGTGACCTAAATTTGTAATAGTTTAACCACTAAAAGAATTATTATAATTGAATAAAGTGAAATATTTAATCTCAATGAACTCAAATTATCATCTCTCATTCCACAAAAAAAGTGGTGAGGTTAGTTCCCCAATTTTTATGGTGTAAAGACGGTCATGATGGACAAACACAAAATAGAAAATGAAGAAAATATAAGAGGGATGAAGAAGAGAGAAACCAATATATAATTAAAAAGGTAAAAACTATTAAATTATACAAATACGATAGAAATATTATAAAGTAAATCACTATACATTTGATCCTTTGAAGGGGATAAGAGGTCTTGATTAATAGCCACGAGAGAAGAAAATTTTTATATTTAAATCAGTCCAACAATATATGGAATATTTGAACCAATAAAATTCATAATCTTATAATTTTTTTTTCTTTAATACTTTTCTTCTTCCTCTCATATTTTTTACCTCAGTATTTTATTTTATTTATTCATGTATTGACGAATTTATGGATGAATGATTAATGAAAACATTTCATTATTGAAAGACTATCCAAATTAAACATACCAAATGTCACATTTTTGGATATATTAATGGATGATTATTGGAATGTGGTCTTTTGGGAACTTGTTCCCCAACATCTTTCACATCCTCCAAAGAAATTATAATATTTAAATTGTTTTAAAGAGTAATGGTTGAAAAATTCATGATAAGAAATTCAACTTTGCAGATATATTGACTTTCCTTTCATCATCATCAGAATCATTTTTGAATATGCTAACGTACATAAAAGAAGTTATTCTAATTTGGTTAAATGATACCAAAAAAAACCTCTAACATTTATTGAAAATTCCGGACAATACAAGCATAAGTAAAATGTTATGGCTAAATTATTATTGTGGGACACATCTTGTCGAATCCACATCAACATTTAATTTATGGAAACTTATGACACCTAAAACAGTGAATCCATCTTCCATTATCTAAATGAAAAACTTATATATATTAGTTTGGAGTACACCCCAATGAAATTTATTAGAATACAAATTAATGAAAATTGTTCTACATTGGACTTCAAATTGTGTAATTTTTTTCAATCAAAATAACAAATTCAACTCCAATTATATAATAAATATATATAATAATTTATGATAAAAAATTATATTTGTTGGATTATATCATTCACTACGGGAAATATGAGCTATACCAACGGTTTTGGGAAAACTATTGGTATAGGTCACTTATTTAGACCTATACCTACGGTTTGGCCAAAACTGTTGGTATAGGTCCATTATAGAGACCATATTCTAATGGTTTGGCCAAACTATTGGTATAGGACCCCGCCTATACCAACGGTTTGCCCAGAACCGTTGGTATAGGTCACAAAATCAAATAGCCTTTACCAATAGTTCTCGAAAACGTTTGTATAGGTTTATACCAAAGGTTTTGAGAACCATTGGTATAGGTACATGTATTTTTAATGGAATATTCTTATAGAGGACACTAAATAAATCAAAATTTAAAATACATATGATAATACACACACATATATATATATATATATATTTGAAATTATGTTCACAAAAGTAGGTTAGGTTAGTGGTAAGGTCATTCAATTACAAACAAGAGGTTTTGTGCTCAAAACCAAATGGATGACTTTTTTTTTGAATTACATATACCAACGGTTTTAGGGAACCGTTGGTATATATTTTCATATTACTTATACCAACGGTTTCCAAAACTATTGGTATTGGTCTATACCAACTATTTTCCCAAAACCGTTGGTATAGACCTATCCTCATGGATTACTTGGCAACGATGCTCCAAATAGTTGGTATAGCCTATACCAACGGTTTGGAGGCCTATATCAATTGTTACAAACCGTTGGTATAGGGTATTTTTCCAGTAGTGATTTAATCAGAGATTTTTTGGAAATTATGATTTTAATCAATGTTTTTGAATTATTACTATTATAGAAACTCTGTGGCCAATGTGTGATTTCTCAATATTGTTTTCATCAAGAATTTAACATTATGTTTGAGAAGTATGTGTCATAGAGGAACAAATTGATATGTATTATTGAGATTCACATAGCTCATAGATATCATTATATTAAGAATTAAACTGGATAGTAGTAATGGTTATCAATCACGAAAATTTAGAATTTCTTGGTTAGACCACATTTAGTAGAGAAAAGAAACATTTTATTTATTATTTAATTTTATCCAAAACCAATTTATAAATATTAGGTAAAAAGTGTTTCAGTTTATTATTTTCACTTCATTTGTGAAATTGATTCCCCATTCATGAAAATTAAACTCATATTCTAGTGAAACCATTTGAAAATTCATCTATGATAAATACACAATATTATGTTATACAAATTAATTATTTAAAACCAAAATATTTTATATATTTAGGTTTTTTTGTGGTTGAATGATTCTAACAAAGAATCTCGAATTTACCCTGAACCTACACCATTAAATCACTAACCTCATGGGAATTCTACCTAATTATAAGAGGCAATTGAAATTTAGTGAGAGAATATATAAATCATTGAGAAATAGATTCCCTCTAAAAAACTAATCATTAAATTAGATTTCTATAGAAAAATGGAATAAATAATTATCAAAAAATATATATAAGAATTAATTAAATTTCTCAAAAATAATAATATTTATATCCAATAATATTTTAATATATATAAGTAATGAAAAAATATTATTATAATATAATTGAACAATATACTTCATAAACCACCACTGATCCATATTCACTCTTCATTTAGGATCACTTTCTCTCTAATGATCGATTCAATGGAAAACACCGTTATTTTACCTAAAATAAAAAAATAAAAAAATATAAATATATGCATACAAATGAATATGTAAGGGAATATTACACAAATACATAATAAGATTTAATGTAAGGGTTGTACAAAAATATTGTAAGTAATAAAACAAGTGTGTTAGTTTAATATAATTTTATTAAAGTACCATTCCATTTTTAATAAAAAGTAAAACAATTAGTAAAATAAATTTTTATTCACCAGAAAATAATTATATATTTAATAGATATTATTTATTGTAAAATAAAAATGAACAATTATATGGATGGGTATATAAATAAATAATAATTTATAACAATATTTTTTGTTAAGGGAACATGGATTAGTGCCTTTGGAACTATGGTAGGGAAAATTGGGTTACTCGTGCTGATAATATCTTTAATAATAACCATATTAATAATTAGATACATATAATTATAAAATTATGTGGTTTTTAATAACCATAGTGTCATGATACACTAGTACTAAAAAAGATTGTGAGAGTTTCATTAAAACCTAGACTGATACTTTTCTAAGAAACCATCATATGTATACAAGGGTTCCCATTATATTTTCTGTTATTAGGGAGTTCAAGTGATTGAAAAATAAATACACAACACATCACACTAATTAATGTCTAGAAATAATTTATCAAAAAATTCATGTCTCCAAATTTTATAATAAATTTTATAATAACATCAATGAAGATTAAAAATATATTAAAAACTTTTAATCAAACTAAATATTACATTTTTATTGATAGTTTTTACTAAAAACAGCTCAACAATTATTTAAAAATAATTTTAAAAAATTCCATAAAAACCCATTTATATAAATATAGAATATTAGTTTATATTTGTTGATAACATGGTGGAATTTGTTTTAAAAAAATTGTTGAATTTATTTTTTATTGATAATTCTATCACCTTGTGAATTATCAATCCTGAGAAACCACTTATAAAACCGTCAAAACATTATCATAGATATTATATAAATTTTTTATTTAATTGAAACCCAATTTAAAACAAGTAAGAACCAATGGATGAATCAATATATATAATTTTTATAGAACTCTCTACCACATAAATTTAATAAAGAAGTAAAAAGATCCATTAATGAAACCACACAATATTGAATCAAAATCTTGAAATCCATAATCAAATTAGTTCATACTTTATTCAAATAATTAATGAGGTTATTTCAAGGACTAGGAGTTGACATACCTATTCGGTATAATGTATATAATTCCACAACTTCATATTATGTGTTTGAGGTTATCAATGATATTTTATTATATTCTAGGGGGAAAACCATCAAAAAAATTATGGTATTTCCATCCCATGGTGAAAAAATAAATTAAATCCCTAGTACATGTTGGAATTCTAAATTAGTGAAATGTAGATAGAGAGAATGTGTAGGGGGAGATAAAATAGACATATTTATGAAGAATATTCTCAACTTCAAACATCTTAGGAATATTGAAGATGAAAATGAATAATATATTGCATAAGATTAGTGGATAGGTAGAGATTCTCCCCTTCTATATTAAAGCATGTATTTCAAAATAACATTAGAGGAAAGGGGTTTTCACCCATCAATGACAAAAACAATAACAACAATAACAATAATAATAATAATTAGAAACACCTATGGATAAGTAATTTTAAATTACATATAAAATATTTGGATTTCATACAATGTTATTGGGGAGACTCGAACTCAATACCTCCATGAGGCCCCTCAAAGATAAAAATAATAGGTTTCTCCCATTGGATAATTAATAATAATACTAATAATTATAGTTATAATAGTAATAATAATAATAATAATCTATATCAGGTAGATGGTATTAAACCCCATAGGTATTCACATTCCCAAGCACCCAAGTGGGTCAAGAACCATCCCTCTTAATAAGGATTTACAGAGACCTACTAGACCGATTTTATAAAATTAATGGCTCATAATCCCAGATGAAACTAGGTCAAAGACCCTATGGTATAATGTAAATAGTAGTATATGGACCCTAATTTTCTCCTTCAATGTAAATTGGGCCCACAATATATTCCCCCATGTGTTATATTACTCGTGTTTGTGCCTTCCTACTCACGTACACATTCCAACACCACTCACCCATAGTTTCCCTACTATACCATGATCCATGAACATGATTTATATGCTATACACAAGCACATGGTGAAAATAAATATCCCCCCAATAAAGTTCATAATATTAATGCATTAGAGATCAAACAACAACAATATCGGTTTGGGGGCCACAACCGAGTGTCACTCAACCATAACTCTAGGTTCTATAATAATAATAATAATAATAATAATAATAATCATCATCATCATCATCATCATCATAAAAATGATTGGAGAAATTATTTTCTCTCCCAAACCATTCCCATAAAAATATTATTAATGAAAAATTGAACTAGTATGTTAACACAAGGTGTAATTGTCTTGCACTATATGATAAGTAAGAGATATTAAAAATGTGAATGGAATTAAATATACGTTAATAAAATATTAGAAATAAGATCAATGTTAACTTCCCCAAATTGTTCTTGTAGCATAAATTTATTATCCATCCTAAATATCATATGATAAATGAATCTTTGAGAGATCACAAACTATCTCAATAGAAACAACTTCCATATATCATGCTACAAATAATCCATGTTTATAATTTCACATTAAATAGTCTACACCCCGACCAAAAAAACATAAATTATACTCAACCAGACTTAATCATGAAATAATAATGTATTCTCTCCAAATAATGAAAAATTGATGGAGAAAAAACATATATTTTGATACTACAATTTTGTGTAAAAAGACAATAAGAGTATGAATCCATTCATCCACAATAATCATAAACTGTAAGACAAAATAACTTTTTATTGTACAAGAATCACTAGGGTAAAACTAAATATTATGATAGTATAAATCCTACATCATTGATCATTTTCACTAATATTTTTTAGGAAAATATCATCATATAACTATAGTGTAGTTTTACAAAAGATCTTGAAACTATAACTCACACAAACCATACAAATTAAGCAAAAAAACATCAATTCCAATGAGACATGTATCTTCATGAAATTATCCATCATGAGACATATATCAATGTAGTATAAATAGATGGAACAATAGATATAAGTCAAGAATTCTAATTCAATATCCATATTGTGACAACAAACAAATACCTTATTAAAAATAATTTCCCCCTTATAAAGGCAACATAAACTATTCCTACATATATTGAAGGAAATCAAAGTCAGTATGTTGACTAATTTCATATTTAACTCTTTAAAACATATCATATTTGGTATTAAATTATTCTTCATAGTTATCTTATTGTTAATAAATTAAAAAATATAATTTTTCTTAGTTCTAAATATATGGGTATAAATATTTAATAAAGCCTTCCATGAACACAAGAGTGTAGTTCTTAATTTTTATAAAAAATTTTATATCCTCATCATTGGGGGAAGTTGAAAACATTTACTCAAATTTTTTATCCGGGTGGATATTTGGTGTCAATAAGTGAATCCAAAAGGATGAAGTAATGATTTTTCTCTTTTGTTTTGTGTAATCAGCATGATTTTATGTTTTCTGAGAATGTGGGGTGATAATGAAATCAAAGTCATCAATTAGATTATTAATTTTATTAGAACACATATATAGTAATTCAATCTTAATTTTGTGACCTTATTCATGACCATTATGAATTGAATTAATAGATTATGAATAAAATATATATTTCTCTATAGAAACCCTCTTTAGTGATTAGTTGAGCATCATAGGCCACATCAAAAATCCTGGTGTAATAATCATGAATATTATAATTGGTTGTTGTATCACCAAAATCCATATTATCTATTACTTCCACAATCCATTAAGACTTGTAATGTGTGATGGATGAATGGTAATCATTAGCTGCATCATTTAAATCATGATTAGCAATAGATATGCCTATAATATCTAGAGGCCTTATTCTTTCATCACTCAATATAGAAATATTTATATATAATAGGAGGCTACCCATAAACAGAAAAAATATTCATGGACATTTCAAAATAAGGGTCAGTGGGGTGACCCAATTTAATTCAAGATGAAAAATAGTCCGGAATTCATTCAAAATTTCCCCCTGAAACCCCAGTTTCCATTCTAAATAAAAATTAATAAGGGTATGGATTTCATCAAATCAGTATAAATAAAATATACACCACTGAGGTCCTTGAGTTATTTAACATTACCAAGTAATTTTTGAGTGTCCTATTTATTAATAAAAGAATGTAATTCATGGAATCAAAGTTAAAAATGTGAATATAGAGACCCTCAAAACTCACACACACAATCTCTATAGGTGTTCAATATCTATTTCAAATTATGGTGTCTATTTCTTTTTTATTATCATAATTTTTTAAAAATACCACATAACATAGTCCAATACTTTTAGTTTTCATTTTCAGTGGAAAATGGATATGGTCATAAATATAATCTAGAAGTCACCGATCAATGAATAAAAAATTGATCCTTTTAAAGGATTACCTAAAAAAATAAATTTAAGGATATTATATCAAGAATGTACCAATGAGGGAAAACTGTAAATCCGAAGATAAAACTGAGACATCCTTCCATTAGAAAGAGTTCCCCAGGAATCCATTATAGTTAATCAGTGATTGGTAGATTTCAATATCTTCTGTGGAAATAAACTAAACATAAAAGTAGTATATTATCAACGAGTATTTACATGGAAGTCACCTCCATGATCACCTTCAAACAAGGGATTCTTCTGAAAAGATATATAATAATACTAACAACAATAATAAAAATATTAACTCTAATATTAATAATAAAAATAATATTATATTAAATATTACACCACATAATTAAAATATTTCCTTTATATTGAAAATAAAAATAATAATACCAATACAAATAAAAATATAAAATTCTTATTACAACCATACTCTCTAAACACATATATTTAACAAAATATGTACATATTAGTTACCCCTATATTTTAATTAAACCCCAAAACCTATTCATGTATTTAATATAATAATCTTGTACTTAAAAAAATTAAACGACTTTTTAAGGACTATTAAGGCTATTAAAATTTTGAAACACATAACACAATGACTTATGATTAAAAAATTAATAATTTGAGAATCTTTTCAAGGAATTTACCATAGCATAATATTAAAAATTTAGCCATTTAATTTAATATAATCAGTATGTCATTTTATATAAATTATTATTATAATTTGATTGTTACAATCATACAATATGATTTATTGTGAGGAGTGAGATATGATAAATAATAAGATGATATATTATATTTCCTTTGATACCATTGATGATTCAATATCTCCATATAAGATATCCTATTTTGGTTACCCGTCAAATTTTTTAAATTAATTTAAAGTAATAGTGGATTTAGATATTGAAAGGTTTAACATTTTTTCTTTTCTAAGGTTGTAACACCCCGATATTTCACGATATATATATATATATATCAATAATATCTTCGATATCTTGTCATACTCATAACCCCGATTCTAAATGAACCATAGTATAGTATATCATCATTAAATTGATAGCTATTAATAATAATTAATAAATTATGAAAATTATAATATTTACATATCTATAATGGAAATTCATCACTTATCAATTGATTATAAATAAGAACAAAAATCATTTGAAAGTAAAATAAATAGTATTTTATAAAAAACATTTTTTATGCATGAAATGTTTTTTATCATAATAAATTAAATTAATTAGTATTGGAGATTTATTTTAGGAAAATTTATATATTATATATTAAATCATATTTTTTTATCATTCATATAATGTTTTTTAGAAATGTGATAAAATTAAATCCTGTTTTATTCTTATAAATTCTATTTTCCTAAAAAGTCATTTTATCATGTTTTTCACACATATATTAATGTTATTTTTTTTTTAATATTATAAAACTTATATGAAAAAATTAAATTCAGTTTTAAAACAAACATATAAAAAATTATCTGAGGGTTAATTTTTTAAAATTTTCTAGAAAGGCTAATTTTTATGACTTCTAAAAAACTATTTTTTTATCAAAACCCATATTTTCTTTAAAACAATTTTAAAATATTGATTTTTTATTTTTCTTAAAACAATAATTAGTTTACTTATTTTATTATTAATCCAATTTTGGTCATTTGAATAAATTTTGTGGCACTTTTTATATAAAAATGTTTAATACCTAATAAAACATAATCTTTTGAAAACCATTTTTATAATGACTGCATTTTTAATTTTAAATTATAGACTACTATTATTTTCAATTGAATTTGATAAAATTTAATCCATATTTAGAATAAGAAGAATTAACATTATGAAATATGTTAAACATAACATTTGGTTTTAATTAATTATAAATATGGTAAAAATATGTTACTGTGGTTAGGGATAAAATGTTTTCATTGGGGGAGATAAGCTAAAAATATAATGGTTAAAATAGCCTAATAAAATTCCTAATTTCTATTATATATCCACATTCTGAACCTATATGAAATAATATTTAGTAATGGTCTATTTTGGAGCCATATATCTAATAAAGTAGCTTTAAATTATTGTAAAATTTGGAAAATTACAGGTGTTTCACTCACCTTAAATTATAGACATGAAAATCCATCCCTATCTTCATCACACATATAATGAATTTTAGATAGACCAAAACATGGCCAAATCACTTCCCAAAATTATTATACACATTCTACCACTACTTGTTTTTCCAAAATATTCACCATATGGTCTAGAATAAGAGATCTAATGGATCATTTTTCTAAGAAAACGTAGTTGCCTTCAGTAATCACTTTATTTTTATTACTTATTATTTTAGAACATTAAATAGGTATTTATAATTAAAATATAATAAAAAATTACAAACTATATATTTATACTTTATTAAGATTATACAAGAACCTATATCAATTTCTTATCTAATCAAATGAGAAATTATATCGTCGATCGTGTGTACGATGGAATGCTACCTCACAAACCAATATAATTATTCATCCATCACAGCCTCTTCGGACTAGATATAATTATCGATTAAATATATATATATATATGATATGGAGGAAATAATTATACGTATATAATTATAATATCACATTTAATTATTACCTTCCAATCTGTTGGAAAACAATAACATTTCACAAATGCATGTATGGACTACAACCTCCATGAAGTGATGCGATTCATTTTTCATATTATTTTTACATGGATAGTAGTAAGGAAATATTAATAAATACATATGATATGTATGATAACATAATTTTCTTTTAAGTTTAATTTATATTAACCTTTGTTTTTTCCATTAATCAAAAAATGAGAATAGTTTTCATGGGTACGTATGACCTACCATCTAAATGAATGATGTAATTCATTTATATATATATAATTAATATGGATTACTATAACTACATATATAATTAATATATATATTATTTATATCCTGATAAAAATTATGTAGTTATTGGAACCATGATCAAAGTACAAGGACAAAAACTACCGAACCAGAATATAAATTAAAAAACAAAGCAATTATTACCCAGAACAATGAATTTATCAAAGAAGTGTTAATAAATATGTGATAAAATATTTTAAGAAAATCATATATGGTATGATATATATGATTATGGTTATTTAAAATATATTAAATAAATATATATTTATTTTATGGGATGTCCATACACATACAAAGGAAGTCGAACATGAGCCAATGATTTATTTGAAAATCTCATCATTATTCAGCATTATTTGTGTTAGAGTCTCCATAATGGGAAAATTTTAATTTTTATATCTTAAAACAAATATATTTTCTGCTCCTTTAGTTATTTTTTGAAATTATAAGTTTTCTCTTATTTTTACCCCCTTTATGTACTCATGATACTTAAACCAAGTTTTTAAGGAAAACCGACATTATTTCTCTACTCGGTGAGGAATAGTTTTCTTATATATATATATTTGTTAAAATTTATTAATTTATGTATTTGAAATTATTAAATTATTTATTAATGAATTTTTTTATCCATTTTTAATTTTTAAAAAATGGGTAAAATGGAATCTTACTATCATTCTCTATATGAGGTACTTTTTGACTTTATATAAAAGTGTTAATGGAATGTTTTGTAACTTATATGGAACAAACATAATTTCACAGAATCATTACCACCCATTTTTTTTAAGATTCATTGAAAATTTTCAATTTTTAGATGCAAAGAAATTTTTTTCATTTATATTTTGGATATTTTTATTTCTAAATGAAAAGGGTATTTTTCTCAAGATATCCTCCAATAATATTTTTAAAATATATTCTTCATTGTCAACATTATTTGCTAAATATCAAGAATTAATGGGTTTTTACTATTTTTATACAATTTTCTATATTAAACAAGATGTTTTATGAATATTTTTTTTATTTTGTAAATTAAAACATTATATATGGAGTTTTTCAATACTAATGTTTGTATTGATAATATATCACCACATTCATATGGGGATTGCACTGGAATTAATAAGTGAAGGGAGGGGCCCACTATAGGCCATAGATTAAGAAGTAGGTATTATGAGAAAAATAGTTTGGATACATAGCCAATGCATTACCTATTTAATGTTTTATGTATTTCAATAAGGCCTTGATGTTTATTTTATGATGTCCAACACTATTTATTCCATCATTATGAGGTTAAGTATTGATATTCATGTGATTGTGTTATTAGTTTTGATATCCATGGATTTGTTTCAAGATCATATGGTTATTTTATATGGAATTATCTTATCATGATTCATTTATTCTATATCATTCATTATTCTCAGGCTACTAATTAAATTGTATGTATTTTCAGTTATTTACCTTTCCATGTTTTTAGGCCTTATTTTTTCATGATAGGTTCCTCTATACATATTAACTTACTGATTATATGATATTCCCATATTATTATATTTCTTTTGCATAATATTCCTAGAAGATAAATATGATTAATATATATGGATATTCTTATGGGAATAATGGGGTTGTTTAATAAAATATTGTGTTGTGTTATAAATTTTCAGAAAAATTTTGAGATTTAAGTTTGTATATAGTTTTCTAAGACTAATAAATGAAATGATCCTTTGGGATGAGATCACCTATAAAAAGTGATAATGTAATAATTTTATGACCAACTCTTGGATACAAGGGCCTAGTTCTTTAAAGTTGGTATCAGTAAATGTTTAGTAGAAACCTCATGAACTATATTTATGAAAACATAGATTAAGGAATATAAAATAATGAATTTAGGGAGGATTCTATGTATATGATAACACATTTATGTTTATATAATGTAGATATTATGTGGTATTCATATAAATACATCCCTTACTAGATTTAACATATGGATTTTGTTTTGGAATTGATGCATATATGGGTAATGACCCCCAAAAGAGTGGGTTTGAGTATATATCCTCCATCATTATAATGCACGATGAGTGTTTCCTTTCTAAATAACTAGTTCAACACCCTTGGTTGATACACTTGGATTAATTCATATATCTATTAAATTACATTATTATATAAGTGAAAATATTTTTAATACTTGAGAATATTCCAAAATAAGATAATTTTTTTATTATGAGATTATCTATACATAAATTTGTAAGTTTAAGTTTACTATTTCACATGTTTATAAATTATACTATATGATTCAAAATTTTATAATGTAATCTAATGTGTTCCATATTTTATAATCTTTTCATGGAAAATGGAATTATAAATGTATCAATACACATAATCCAAGTTGGCATTTCCCTCTTAGGAAAGATAATGACGGTGGAGCTGGAGGTGTAGTTAGGGATAATTTTTTTTACTATGTTGGGAATATGGATTTGCTTATGACTAACTAAAATTTCCAAATAGAGTATACTACTTATCCAAAAAAAGATATAACAATTTTATATGACATCAGGAATCATAAACCACCATCATCTAAAAGGACTAGAAATCCATTTGTAGTGATAAATGGATATGTAACTTAGAGAAGTTATTTCTCATAACTGGATGTAGTTAAAGGGAGAAAGTTTTCATCGATGTTTATAATCTCTCAGGGGATGTAGATCAATTATCGTTGTTAATTAAAAACACCAATAGTGAGGATAATATATAGAGCATGGAATAAAAATATATTTGAGAAATTTTATTGGATAAATGTTTTTTCATGAATAATGAGTAGATATTGAGAGACAATTCTAGATTCTAAGGCAAAAGGGATAAGAAATATTTTCTAGATATGAATAAAAATTTATAAGGTTAGTGAGACATACAATGGACTACCATCAAAATACAAATAGTTTGATTGATAATTTATTTTATGGGATAGATACAATCATTTGAATGGATGTAGTCCCCCAAAAAATTTCATCTTGCTAGAAAATATAACTCAATTTTATCAAGAAAGATAAACAATTATTCCTATATTATGGAGTTTATGGAATTAAAGATAATAATATAGAGTCTGATAACTGTAGAAAATGAAATACAGAAAGAGTGAAAAGTGGGAGGGTGTAATTTACAACTTGTAATCAATGTGGAGAGAAATATTGTGGAACATGACTGATGGTAATGAGAGTGTTCTTCAATTTTGGAGGGAAATTTCACTATGTTTGTGATTAAAAGGGAGTTAAACAATATATATATGTTCAATGATTTAACTGTTTGGGTATGGGATACAATTCAAATGATTGTCCCATGAGTAAAGGTAATTTCCATCCAAGAAGGAAAAGGGTGAAAGTATAATATTATATGATCAAAATAGTGGTGGTTGAAGTTCATAGAGATATGGAGGATGATAATTTAATCATAAAATTTAATTTCCCTAAATATATCATTGATTTTGGATCTTCATATAGTTTTATAAATTCCAATTTTTAAATGAAAATTAGATATTTCCCTAGAACCTTAATAAGGTGGTTACATGTTATGTATTTTAATGGAAGTCTTACTGAAATAATTAAAGGTCATTCAGTTCCCATTATGACATATAGACATTACCTATTTTCTAAATTTGTTATTGTACATATAATGGATTTTGATATAATCATTGTTATGGAATATATTTAAAAATATGATGAACAAATTTATTAGAAATAGAATCAAATTACAATTCATGATGAAAATGTAGATTCCTTCATCTTAAAATGGGAGACATCATAATCTGAGTCATCTCTATAAATACCCACAATATATATTCTAAAAGTGACTCTTGGGGAATAAGAAAACATAATCTATAGATGGAAAAGGTAATATTTATATTAATTATGTACCAATTTTATTGGATTATAGTGATTTATTGGTCATAGAATTACCTAGACACCCATCGTAGAAGGATGTTTAGTTTCCAATTTACATAATGCACGATGTAAGACCTATATCAAAACACCACATTTAATTACCAATATTGAATTAGTGGATATAGATAATAATCTACATAAACTTTGTGGTGGGGGATTTTTATTCCATTGTGTTTCACATTGCAGATGATTGGTTATTTTTTTAATAAGAAATATTGATATATAAGGATTTGTATTAACTATAGGGAACTTAATACTATTAAGATATTGAACAAGTATCCAAGACCTTGAATTTATGACTTATTAAACCAACTTCACAAAGCATAAAAATTGTTCAAATATTGGACTTTTTTATCTGTATCATCAATTTTTAATAATTAAGGAAGATGTTACAAAAAAAGAATTTTGTATGAGAAATAGACATTAAAAGATTAAAATAATTTCATTTGTATTATAAAATAAACCCTCTAATATTTTGGTTCCAATGAACAAGGTATTCAATTAATATCATGTTAATATTTTTGTGGTATTTATAGATGTTTTCTTGGCGTAATCTAAAATCTATCTTGACTGTGGGAATTACTTGAAAATTATTATTAATTACCCTAAAAGAAAAGAGTTATCTTGAAAATTTAGAAAGTGTGATTCCTGTCATTTCAATGTTCATTTTTTTTCCATATTGTCTCCATGGATGGAATCTTAGTTAATCTTGAGAAGGAAAAGGTAGTCCCATATTGGCATATACTGACATATATAACTGATGAATGTAGTTGTATTGGTTTTGTTGGTTACAATTAATTATTTGTGAAAACTTTTACCTGATTGGATAACCATTTACCTAAACATATTGATAAGTTGTTATACTCTTATGGATAAATTAACGTTAAGAACATTTTTATGAATTTAATAGATGATTGTTCAAAGCTCCTTTTTGGAATACACCATCTGAAAATGAGGGATTTTGGATTGATAGTAATGCATCAATTAAGGGGCTTGTATTTTTCTTTATATGGAATGATAATTTTATTTCCTAGTAATCATGGTAGTTATAGACTCATAAAGCAAAATCTCTAAACCTTTATCTAGAATAGGAGGTGGTAATATTTTCTTTGATGATATAGAGAAATTATCTCTATGCTTAAAATTGTGAGATATATATTGATTAAAATTGTTAGAAATAAGTATTTTTATATAAAGAGATCATTATAATGTAATGGATATGGCTCAAGCTACTCATGGAATAGGATTTTATAGTACACTACCACCTAGGAAAGAAAAATAATGTTTCAAATTCACTAAAAAGAAAAGATTATGGAATTCTAACCAAAATTAGGAATTTATGAGATCTTAGGTTCATTGATATATAATATATGTCTCTTGTAATTATTAACTTAGGGTAAACATCACCCACGTTTCAAAATATTTCCAAAAAATGAATATTAATTATGTTAAAAAGTTTTTAGCCTGATCATGTTAATTTTATAATTAAAATTATTTCCATGAATGATGTTAAATTTTTATACATTAAATATATAAATTTAATTATGAATTCTGTAAAGAGGATATGTGTTTAATAAATACCTAATAAAAAATGAAATTATTATATGATATGCATAACTCAAATTTCTATTAACAACATAGTAGAACTATGATGTAATGTTATTTGAAGGAACATTTTTTGGTGGGATAATATATAGTTGTTAATTGATGATCACATGTAAACATTATTGGTATTTCAATTGATGAAGACATTGAAAAAAATACTATAGGATCCATGTAACATTTAACGAATACTATATAGAAATGGGATGAAATTACTCTGGACTTTGTCACTGGTTTAACAAATGCATGTAGAAAATAATACAGTATGGGTTATTATTGAACACCTTACTAAATCTACACATTTAATCCTTATAAGAGAATATTTACATTTTGATCACCCTACATGAATGTATATTAATGAATTTGTAAGACTTAATGGAGTAACTCTTTCACATGTGTTTCATCATGATCCAAAATTTACATTGAAATCCTAGAAAAGTTTTTAGAAGGCTATGGATTTGGAGTTTCATTTAATAACTACTTATCAATCTCAAATTAATGTAAAATAAAAAGTAGTTATCCAACCATTATAATTTGTGTTGAGTTCAAATGTACTTGACATTCACAGTAAACGGGATATGTATTTACCTTTGATAGAGTTATCTTGTTTATAGTAGCTTATATTCAAGTATTATAATAGACCCACATGATATATTATATGGTAAGATATTTCATACAACAAATGTTTTCAATGATGTTGGTGAAAGGATTCTTGTAGGCCCAAAAGTTGTTGAGGAGACACTGAAAATGGTAAAGATTATTCAAACCCATTTTAAAGAATCTCAAAGAAGGAACATTTCTATACTGATAAATGATAGAATTTTTTGGAATTTTAAATGGGACGTAATGTTTTCTAGAAAGTATCTCTATAGATGGTAGTTATAAGAATCAGTAAGAAATACAGAATGATCCCCAGTTACATGATATGATTTAAAATTCTACAAATAAATGGAGTTGTAGCTTCTTTTTTATAAATGCTACCTAGCCCCTCTAAAGTACAAGAATTGTTACATTTATTTATAAAGTATATACTAGATCCAATGAATTTCCTCAACTTTGATGAAAGAGAATTAGAACCATATTTAACTTATTTTGATGATCCTATAAAGTTTATATACACCACATAACAAGTGTTGAAGAATTTTATGACACAATTATGAAAGGTATCTCAGAGAAATCATAAAATATAAATGTTGATGTGGGAATAAGATGAAATTATGAAGAAAAACTACAAAAATCTATTCTTTATGTGACATTTTGGAAAAGTTTAGGATGATTGTTTTATAATTATGTAATAATTTAACACCTTAATATTTCATGATATGCATATATTTTAAACAAATCCATTAGATAGGTTTCGATGTATGAAACCCCTAATCTAAATAAACTGTGATATTATATACCATTAACACCTAGACATTAAATATGATAGAATGAGTTGGATGAACTTAATAATCAATAGTATATGGTTTCAAAATGTAAAAAATAACTTCATTGGTTATAAATTTATTATAAATAAAAACAAAAATAATTTTAAAGTAAAAATTTTTTCTTCCCATTTTTTTTGTATCGAAAAAGGGTTTTGATATGAATATGTTAAATTAATAAATATTAATGAGTTATATTAACGAAATTCATAAATTATATATTAAATAAAATTTTTTATAATTCATATCATATTTTTTCAATTAATGATATAATAATAATCTCTATTTTATTCTTGTAATTTTTAATTTTCGTAAAATTTGTTTCATTACATTTTTTGAGAATATTTTTATGTAAATAATTGAAATTTTTTCCAAATTTATTTTAAAAAATGAACTTAATTATCAAAATAAATATGTTCAAAATATCTAAGGGTGATGTTTTGATAATTTCCATAAAAGAATATTTTTTGATGAAAAGTAAAAAATATGGATTTTTTTAAAAAACTTATTTTCTTTAAATGAATTAAAAAAACTATACTTTATTTTAAAATGGAAATAAAAGTAAAATTTGTAGAATTATATTATTATTAATACAATTTAGGTCATATGATTCAATTTTTTGTTTAATTTTGATATAATAATTTTGATACAAATGAAAACTTCCTCTTTGGAAAACTGATTTTCCAACAGGACTATGAGTTTAATTTTTAATTAGAACCTGCTTATTATATGAAATGAATTTGAAAAAATATATTACATATTTCAAAAAATAAAATTTTACTTTTTAAATAATTTAAATTTAATTTTTGGTCATAATGAATAATAAAAATAGGGAAAATCTGTTACGATGGTTAAGGTAAAAACATGTTTACTACAGGTTAAACTAAAATGAAAATGGTTAACATAACCAAAAAGCCTGTCTAGTTTTTGTTTTTTTCCAAATTTCTGCCATTAAAAAATATAGGGTTAGGTAATGGTCAATTTTGGATCATTTTTTCAAATAAAGTGACTTTTCATTATTTTAAAAATTTTAAAAATCACAAGTATTCCACTCACCTAAATTATAAAACGAAACCTTATCCCCTCACATATTCACACCTCTTGAGAAATTTATATTTATGATACCCTACTGAAATATCTTCCCAATATACATATCCATGTAATAGAAATTTTTTTATTCTTAAAATACCAATGGTAGGGTCCTTAATAATATAAAAAATTACATGTTTCTAAGAGAAGGAAATTGTCTTCAATAAGATAATTTTTTTCATCTCATTTCACCACCTTCAACTATGTATTAATAATTATAATATAATTAAATAATTATCTCACATATAATAAGATTTTATAATTTTGATGTAAGAACCTATATCTATCTCATCTTTCATGAAATGAGAAATGACATCATCAATCATTTGTAAGGTGGACTACCATATCACAAAATAATGTAATTTGTTTTCTATAAATACCTATCATAGATAAATATAATGATGTATTTGATATAGAAATATGTTATTTATAACATAATTATACTTCTAGAATTATAATATCACTTCCACCTTCACATATTCTAATCAATTGTAAAATAATAACAATGCTTGTGTGTTTGTGTGGACTACTACCTTCCTGAAGTGATATGATTCATTTTTTATATTATTTTAATATGGATGATAATAAGGATATATTTAATAAATATAAATGATATAATAATTATTGTGTAATAGATAATTAATATTTATCCTTATTTGTTTTTATTTGTTGAAAAATGAAAACAGGGTTCATGCGTACGTATAGAATACCTTCTTTATGAACCATGTAATTCAATTTTCCACGTCTAAAATTTATTGATTAATAAAAATAAAAATATAATGATTATAAAATATATTTATTTCATAATTTTAATTCATAATATTATTGAACTGTGATCGTTGTACAAGTACAGAATCTACCAAACAAAAACATACAAGAAAAATGATGCTTTTATTACTCAAAACATTGATTTTAATGAAGAATTATTAAAAAAATGTGTTAAAGTATTATAATTAAATAATATATGGTATGATATATATGATTATTCTTATATAATATATTTATAATAAATATATATTTATTATATAGGATGTTTGAAAATATACAAATGAATAAAAAACCGAGGTAAGATTTTATTTTACAATATTATCATTTTTCAAGAATGTTTTTGTTAAAGTTTATGTTCAGTGGATTATTTTTTATTTCTATCTTGAACCCAATATATCTTCTAATTCAATAATAATATAGTTAAATTTAATATTTTATTTCTTTTTTCCACTCTTTATGTAATCCTAATACAAAAAATATGGTTTTTAGGAAATCCAATGTTGTTTTTCTACTCAGTTGAAAATAGTTTTCTTCTGTATCCATATTTAACATAAAAGGTTTTAAATAACATTTTAATAGTCTAAATTTATTTTTCAAATAATTTTTTAACCCATGATTGTTTTTTATAAAATGATCAAAAATGAATCTTCCTTTAATTTTTCAAATGAGGTACTTTTTGAATTTTTATAAAAGTGTTAAAGGAATATTTTATATATATATGAAATGAAAATACTTTTCCACTATCACAACCTCACGATTTTTTTAATGTTTCATTAAAATTTTTTAGAGATTAATTATAAATAATAATTTTTCCTTAATGTTAGAGTAATTTTTATTTCCAAATTATTTTAATGTTTTCCTTAGTAAATCCTATAGTGTCCTTTTTAAATTATATTCATCCATGTCAACATTATTTGTGGAATATTATGCTTTACTAGGGATATATTATTTTTATACCATTTAATATATTAATATAGATCATTAATGATTATGTTTATTTATTAGGTAAATTATTAATATTTGATATGCTAGTTTTTCAAATTAAAAGTTTACATTGATTAAGTTAAACCCCTTTAATATGAAGAATGAATTTAAATTTTATGTAATGGGTGGGACCCATTATAGCCCCTCAATACACTAGTAACTCTAATAAGACAAACTAGTTTGGGTATTTGGATATGGCCTTACTTGTTTGCATGTTCTGTCTTAGTACTAATTATTGATGGTTTTTTTATGATGTCTGACATTATGCATTTCATCATTTTGAGTTTTTTATTGATTCCCATGTGATTATTTTGTTAGTTAAAATATACATGGAAAGGTTTCAAGTTATTGTAATTTTTTATATGGAATTATTTGATCATCATTTATTTCATCCATATTATTATTCATGCTGAAATTATTTATTAAATGGAATTTTTTTTAGTTATATACCTTTCTATATTGATTATTCATTATTTATATGTGATAGATTCCACTTTACACAAACCCTTAATGTGCATATCAACTCCACCCTTTTATATGTTTCCTTTCCTCAATATTCTAGGATTTGTACCATTAATAATATTTAGGGATACACTAAATCAAATAATGGATTTCTAAAACAATACTTTTTTTTTGTTTTGAAATTTAAGATACTATGTGAGATTCAATTTTGTATTGTGTTTTTTAAGACTACATTACTATTCGATCCATTGGGATGATATTTCCAATATATAGTACTAATGTACCAATGTAACTGCCATCTCCAAGCTACTTGGGTTATGGTATTTATAATAGTAGGTTCTAAAATATGTTACAAATTTTAAATGATCATAAATCTACCCTGTAATTTTTAAAATATTCTAAAAACATTATAAATTATCTCATTTAATGGGAAATAACTATAAAAGGTTTTGTGTATAAAAACATGGGTTATATATTAAAAAATCAGATTATGAATCCTATGAATCATTTCATTTTTATCCCAAGATTGAATTATTCATTCTGAGTTAATGATGAAAAATGATAAAGTATAAAAAAAATCCAGGGCATATCCATAATTAATATAGAACAATCTGATTTATTTTCTCTAAAATAAAATCAACTAAAATAAAGTTATATGAATATCATGAGCCCTAGGATTCCACTTATTGATTAGATAACCTTAAAAAATACGTGACCATTGATTCTTTCTAATAATATATCAATCAATCCAATAATTATACAAATTATTAAAAATATGAGACAATTTCGTAGCCTATAATATGACGATCCTCATGACTACCCTTCTATTTTTTTAAAGAAATGAATCATTTTTTCTTAATTTTTTGATTCCCTAAGAATTAATTATAGATAATAATTCGTTATATAGATTACAAAAATATTTATGTTTTAGAGTTATATAAGATCAGGAAACATCATTAACTAATATTTTCTCTGGATTTATCCTCAAATTCATATTTTGTCCACAATAATAAGAAATACATAATATATCATGAACCAACCATGGTCAACCCCAAACTAGTCACACATTCCAATTTGAAACACGAGATGAAGGGCGTTCCCTATCCCCATGGGCTAGCAACAAGTGCTGGGAATCAATAAAGTAAACCAAGGGAATAATTTCTCCCAATAATAAATAAACAATTTAATAGGGGAAAGATAAAAAAGTATCCCAATATACATATCAATTTCCAAACTAAACATATTTTATATAAAATTGAAATTATAAAAACACTATGAAAAAAACCAAAATTGAAAAATAAAAACAATAAAATATAAATTTGATCCTAATGGTCACTCTTCTATACCAAAACCAACCATAAACCAAGAATATTGATACCATGATGAAACTAAACTACAAGATTAAAAAATAAAGAACTATAGGTGTGAGTCTTAAAACTCATTAGGCATGCTTGAACACATCTATTCCCAACGAACTTCCTTTAAAATAAATGAAACATCAACTTAATGTTTTAAAGAATATATATAGGAATAATATTTTCCACACATTTAACTCTTTAAAACCAGAAAAATGTCGATTTACCTTTTTACCATTTAAAAATCGCATCCCATTTTATGACGAAACCAAAGTCATTTTTAAGATGAATGATAAAATTTCATTTAAAATAGAGGGAAAGAGTGTAAAACATTTCCAAAACCATTTTCTTCAAATAATTGAAACCATTTTTATCACTTTTGGTATACAGTTACACTAATCACGGATTGAGAACTGAAATCAAACAATAAGGGAAATAAAAATGTATCAAAAATGAATATCAATCAAATAATGTATCAAAATCATTTATCACAATTAACTAAGTACCAATAGACATGGGAAGAACCTAGGAGATCATGAATAATTGATAGAAAACTAATTCATGTGGACTCATCCCATAACATATGACTCACTATCCGACATTAGAACTCTTTAAAAAACTCTTCCACACACCACATGGAAAATACCAGGAGGAGAAATCCCATAAAAATAATAAAAAATATCCCGGGCTATGGGACACTAGCTAGTGCGTACCCTAACTAGTGCTGCAATCATTATTATAAAATAATATAGTCATGCCAGGTTTTTCAAGTCATAATTATAGAGAATGGTCAACCAACTAATTCCAAGAGAGAATCCACTCACATGAACATATAAAATAACTCAAACAAAATGCATCACCCGAGACAACCATGAATCAATCACTTTCTAAAAAACTCATAGATCAAAAATGAGTCCAACTCAAAGATGTCACATTACAAACAAATTAAATAGATCACATGGATTCCAAAATTAGTAAATCCAATCAATTAGATATAAAAAAAGAAGGAATATTATCTAAGTAGGGTTTCCATAATAATAATTTTCACCACTTTCATAAAACTGCCAAACATGCCTCAAGCTCTTTTCAAAATCCATTATTTACCAAAGAAGAGAATTACCATTAAAAAGTGGTGTAATCATATTGGGTCCATTTCAATTTTTTTTAAAATACCCTTCAACCATTAAAATCACAATTTAATGAAATATCTATTTTAATAAAAATTCCAAAATATTCACTAAACACTGTCACATACCACACCAATTTTCTTTTTCTAAAAACACATTTCATTTAAATTAAAAACCACATTAAAAACTAATTAATGGAAACCAATTCAAGATATAACATGGGAAAGATATATTTATGAAGGAAAACCATGATTTATAATATGTAAATCACTTGCAAAAGCAGACTGAGCATTATATCAAACACTTGGTTGCAACATTTTATAAAAAAACCAATTATCACAAAACAAGGTTTAAAATCAACACATAAACACAAAAAAATATATTTCAAAGATCATATATAAAGATTTAGCTTATAATAAATTTTTTAGTATAATGTAATGAAAAATTATTAAATTAAAAATGAAAGTGACAAGGGAAACCTACATCAATCTCTTAGTGCTTCAACAATCCAAATACGAAACCATTCTATAATGGTTCTAAAAACCAAGATATACCAAGAAGAACATTAAACAAAGAAAACCCTAACCATAAATCACGGTATAAAGAAAACCTAAAACCAAATGAATGTGGGAGGAGAAGAAATAAGGAATAAATGTAAGGGGAAGGAAGATAAAGATGAGGAGATGATATTAAATCATGAGATTTTCCCTAAAAATAGAATAAATTTTATATCCACACCAAGGGAGGAAGAAGTAAGCTTAGAGAACCATGGAGTGGAATTACTAGTGCCTTAAAATATAGGTGGGAGAAAAATTTGGATGATTTGGTGTTAACATCTCCTAAGGTTAGTTTAGGGATTTTACAATTTATGTGTTCATAGAAGGTCGCGTGGTTTGGCTGCATGGTTTGGACACTTGGTTTGGAAAACCATGAAAAACTGTGTGGGATGATTCTGCCTCGAGATAATGGCTCCCCACATTATTACCACACAATATTTTAAACCATGCATAAGACATACACTCTCAAATAGAATCACCAAAAGGTCCTCATAGCTTTCAAGAGTATGTCATATGATTTCATCTAACCATGTGAAAACCAAGCATAGAATAATGAAAATATCAAAAACCCAAATTTTCTCCAAGACTACTTGAATGAAATGAGGAATAAATAAAGTTTTAAAGCTAAAATAAATGATACAACTCAAAATTTAACCCCCGTCACACTAGAAACTAGAATGAAAAACTGAGATCCCAAAATAAATAGGAATAGATGATGAAAATGAGATACTGGGTGCGACATAATCTAAAATAAGTCTTCAATATCTCAAATTATCTATCCACACATGTTATTATACTAGACATATCTGGAGTAATTAATTCCCTCATAAGCTGGGGATATGAAAATTGAAGAATGGTGGGTTCAAAAACTCAATGAAGTATAGAGTATACCAGAATCCATCATAGAAAAAAATAGCAAGAATAATATCACATGATCTAAATTATAATATAATAATTCTATATTACTGATCACATGAGCTTAAAATAATTCCAGGGATTAAAAAGAAGTATAAATAATCACATGGATTGTAATAAAGGATTTTAAAATGATATAATGAATAATTATGGACATCATAATCATATAGAAAAGACCTTGTTCCAATACATCTTACATAAACACGTATTGTATACACTAAATACCGAATATAGTTTTTTTAATGAGACCTACCAATTCATAAAGGGGATATTTTTGGAGAATATGTCACTAATTAATTGAAATACATTGATCATATGATGGAATTAATAAACAATAAAATATATAACAAACTTTTCTTAGTTATTAGTAAACATTCATATTGAAATAACATGTATACAAATTTTCCATCATTACCTAATCAATAAATTGAATAACATTCAGTGAATGCATCGCTCAAAATAAAACATTATAGAGTAATAAATTCATGTTGAAGTTAATAATTTCTCAAAATAAATAAATTTATGGGTATCTAGGAGAATTCCATTAAATATGTGGAATAAAAAATATGTTATTCACATATGAAGGAATTAGAATAAAAATAATTCGTATACACAAAGAATTATTAAGAAATAAAAAAACAATAATGTATTTTCATGAGTTTAATCCCATAGAAGAAAAAATTATCAGAGTATTTAGAAGGTAATTCATGATATAAAAAATTAGGATTTAAGTAACCATTATTTGAAGAAATAATACCATGAATATGCTTTATAACTCCAAGAAAGAAAACATGAGTTTACAGAATACCTAACGTCTTAGGTATGATTTCAATTAGAAAACTATTATAGTAATAGATTAAAATTGAACATAAAATTCCCTAAATAAAAGTGAATTCATGGTATAATATATTAAACAGTTAGTATACACACCTTGTAAATGAAATTAGTTATATATAAAATATTTTCTCAAGGAAAATTATTTGAGAGGAATATCCCCTACATCATCATTATCATTAAACGTAAAAAAATGAATGGTAAAGAATTATATGGATTTTTAAATACATTATATTTCATATCAATTTATGATAATATAAGTCCATGAAAAATATATACACCACAAATAGAAAACAATTAGTGAATATATGTCATATATTAATATATTAAAATTTAGATGTTTGAACCCGTACCATTATTCCTGCTTAAATGAATATCCTCTAAACTCTTATATAAAAATAACAGTCCTGATAAAATATTTTATATCCTCATTTATACCAATAACAATTTCAAATCACATGTATAGTCAGTTATTAAAATATATTATTTAGTAATTTTTTTATCATCAGATATTATTAGATTTGATTATTTATATAACAAAATATTCATATAAGAGATATGGATTCTTATTTATTGATCAAAATTTCATCATTAAGAGATATTTATAGGTAATATAATAATTTTTTTATAATTATTTATAACTTTCTAATTTAATTTCATATGTATTTATTTTATGATTCGTGACAAAAAAATTAATGATGGGTTTATTTTAGTAAATTTCAAAAAAAAAGGGAAGTAAATTAATATTAAGTTCAATGTTAAAATAAAATTAAAATGACCATAATAAAAAAATTATTTTCTAATTAATTTATAATTAACCCATTAATTATGTTTCTATATTCATACAAGATATAAACTTATAAAATTTTTATGTAGGTTGTAAAACTGAACCTAATGAGAAAGAGCTATAATCTATGGGGGAGTATGGTTAAAGACAATGGTTCATTTTTAATAATATAATTATTACAGAATAATAATTATATTAGTTAAAATTTTTAAGGAGGTGATTTATATTTTATGATATCTTGATAAATAATCAAATACACCACTTTAATGGTGGGGGTTGTCTGTATATATGTTTGCACGACACATTCATTTACCATATAAATTAGTAATGATCGTGAGTGATACATAATTTCAAATCTTAATAGGGTTATAAATATCATATTAATTAATTAAATACACCTTTTGAACTATCCATGCATGGTTGTGATGGAAAATAAAATAGTTTTTTCATGAAGGAAATACTTTTCACATACACATGGAGTCCTTTTTTAATTTCCTTAGAAAAATTTGAAGGATATATATTTATTCTTCCATAAAGATTATGAAATTTTAGTATATAAATAATAATTATTATTTTTAATGTAATGGATAAAATATATCTTAATTTACTGGAAGAGGAAAAAAAATAATTTCTTTAAAAAGTGAATAATTGTGAAATTTTACCTTACTGCTTGGAAGACTTCTTGGGAAAAGGATTGAGACATTGAGGGTAATATATTGAAAAGATAAAAACTACTAAGATGTGGATATGAATTTTTGGAAGGTATATGGGTAGAATTTGGGTCAAACTAATCCAGTTAATTGTGTGAGAAGAAGTAGGGTGGTGAAGAATCCTTTTATTACTGGAGAGAGTGACACAATTGTAATAATAATAATAAAGGAAAAGTCCCCATTAAATTGTGAACAAGATCAAATAATGGAAAATAATGTAGTGGGGGAAATATTATTTTATATTAATATTCATAAATAAATTTTCACACATTTTTAACACGTTTTTATTCTTTTTAGAATTATATTTTTACTTTTTCCAATTTTCATTTTTAGAGTGGTAATTAATTTTCACCTAAATAATTTAATTTTAATGGATAAAAAAATGGGACTTATTGAATTATTTAAACATAATGGTTAAAAATATTAAAGATATTTTTTCAAATAAAGCATATATAGATAATAAAAAGTAATTTTAACATTATCACTTGTCACTCATAATCCATTTTTTTAGAAAAATTATATTTTTAATAAAAAATGATATTTTTAAAGAGGAATAAAAAATTTTGTTTATTTTAATTACATTTATATATTTATTATTATGAAAACGAGAGTTAATAGACTCTAAAATATATAAAAAAATTAATGTCACCTATTGAAAACTTAATTGAAAAAAAACTAAAAATAGTTGTTTACTTGAAAAATAGTACATAATTTTTAAAATGAAATTCATGTGTTTTCAAAATACAACATAATATCATTAAATGAATAATTTTACTCATTTTATTCATATTTTATCATGATTTATTTTAATTTTTTAGACTAACACTTAATTTATAATAATTCTATAAAATCTATGATATAGGTATAAACTATATTTTCCACTATAGAATAAAAAATAAACTGTGTTAAGAAAATATTATAATTAATTTGAACATAATTTAGTCATGTCGAATCAAAAAATTAAGTTCCTTTTATATATTTCAATTTCTAAAAGTGCATGACGATAATTTTTTTTAAGACAAGAGAGTATAGAAATTATTTTTAAGCATAAAATGATTCTTGTATTAATATATATATATATATATATTTTATTTTTTATTATAAATATATTTGAAAATGATTTTACTTCTATATATAATTAACAATTCAATTGATTTATTATAATATTCTCAATTAATAATTATAATTATATCTTAATAATAAGTGTCACATTTTTTATTATTTTAGTGTTGTTTGTCAAACATGCTATCCAAAATAGTATTTGTTTAAATAATATTTTGATATTAAAATATTATCATGTAATAAATGGGGATTACAATAATGAATTAAATCTGAGATAATTCACATTATCATTGAAATAAAAAAACTAATATTGGATTTATTATTTTAGAATAATAATTTTTCATGTCATGGGATATATATAATAAATCATTGAAATATATTTTAAAAAATTGATTACTATTAATCTCTAGAATAAAATTCATAATTTAATTGAATACGGTGAAGAATAAATATAAAGGGAAGGATGTAATTATTGAACAATTTATATTAAGGTTCCCTAATCATGGATCCAATTTACAAATTAAAGTTAAAATATTTTATTACTGTATAATTCTAGAGAAATAATAAATTATTTTATTAATAAAGGCATCATGATAGAGATAGATGATGTAAATTGTGGAATCAATTTTGAAATATAAAATAGTTATACTATGTTAACAAATATTTAGGCTCATAAATAAGTTTCATTAATTAGGAGAAAGTGATTATTAAACTATCCAATAATGTTTAAGCACATATAATAAAGATAAAATCAGGAATGATGTATCATTTAGAAGCCTTAAAACCTCAAAAATAAGAAAAATATTTTAAAGTTTCTTATTTAGGGAAAAATATACAATTGAATAATTTTTTTGGGATATAGGAATCCTCAAAATCAAAGTACAAGTTCAAAAAAATAACAATGGATTTGAATAAATTAAAATGTTAGATTGGACAAAAAAGTTATATATTTAATTTAAAATCTATTCTATCATAGTTCATGACCTGTATAGTAGTTTTACTAACAATTAATACCACCACTTCATTATACACAACCTCAAATTCCACTAAAAAGTATAAAAGTAGAAATATGATGAATTATTAGAAAATATTATTTCTAAAAACAATAAACTTATATAAAACTATTATAACTTATTGAAAAAATAATAATTATCTATATATTATATTGAGGAACATCTTAGAAAACTGTTGATACAACTATTAGAGGGAGAAATATGTATAAAACTTGGTATCATAGAGAAGAACCTAAAAGAAGTGGAAAATAATTGATTCATTGAACTGGAATAATGATGTAATAAGTTGTTAGCAACCGAATAGAGACTCATGAAATAATTGAGAAAGATAATAATAATAATAATAATAATAATAAATAAGTTAATATAGTGAATTAAATTTTAAGGGAAAATATATAAAATATAAAAGAAGAAAAATAGGATTAAGAAATGAGTAAACTAGAATTAAAACCATAGAAACCACTTATTTTTTTCCCAAATAAGATATGAAATTTCTATTTAAAATAATGATATATTATTTTATTGTAAATATTTTCAAAAATTCCGATTAAAATTTATTTTTATGAAGTAATTTTAATGATGGAATCTTTTGAAAAATTCATTAAAGTTATATGAAATAACAAAAATAAGATAGACGATTCAAGAGTTATATATCTAAAATAGGAGTGATTAAAACTTATTTAATGGAATATGACTCAAATTAATAATGATACATGTTTCTTTTCTAATCCTTTTATAAATTTTTCAGGTATATTCAAAGAATCAAATTTTTCCATTTGGTGTATGAATCAATTTGATGACTCTATGTGTGTTCAAGATGTTTACATTAAAATACACAAAGGCCATATGTGTAGATCATATGATAGACAATCATCTAGTAAATAAGATCATATAATTTTTAATTATGATATTTTCAAGGTGGAAAAGTCAAATATACAATTAAATTTTTGATCATGGAAATGGATGAATAATTTAAGGCACTAATACTACTTGGAAGAAAATTTTTCACCATTAGGAAATATTTGATTGAGTTTATGAAGGAAGGATTTGTTAGATCTGAGTATGAAAGAGTTAATATGTCATTTTTGAAATTCCTATGTCATTGATATTAATCTAAATACTATAAACCCATATTTTATTTTAATAAATTCAAATATGGAATAGATATGAAGCTAGATTAAGAATATACCGTGATTTATTTTATTGATGAGATGGTGGGAGGGAGTTTTTGTAACACCCTGAGATTTTATGAAAAATATTCTGTTTAATTTCATTCATGTCTTATGTTGTAGGCTACACTAAAAGAATCTTGCACAACACGCATCTCTGACTTGTCCTGCATTACATGCAATCGCGACCTTCCACGATAGCGTGTGTTGTACGCAATACAGAGTTTCACTAAAAAACGATATGTTATATAAACTAGCTGTTATGAATAGTAATACACAATTTTTGAAATTTTATAAATTTTATATTTCAAAATGGACTTCTTTTATGGATTCAGAATATCGAAATTAGCCTTGGGTGAATTTTTGATATTTTTCTGAAAACTTTCAATTTTTGATGAATAGTGAAAACACTGGGTTACTATTCAAAAAACTGAATTTTTATTTAAATAATTATTTATTTTATTTAGATTTATTTAAGATAAAAATTGATACATAATACCTATATAAGTTCAATTTACTTCATTAGAGTCATTTTATAATAATTTTAGATATATAAAAATTTTATTGAACTTTTCACCGTCTTTTACCCACCTCCTAGGAGAATTTGAAAATTCACATAAAACATAATTTAACATCTTCTGTGAGTGGAATTTCAAAAATCAGAGAGACATGGTTAATATTAAGGACTAAAATGTGGTTCAATCAGATGAAAATAATTTTTGGTGAATAGTAACTTTTTACTTTTTTTACCACGGTTAAAAGTAAATAGGGTAATTAAGGGTAAAAATGATATTATTATTACCTAACACATGTCCTAATTCTATTGGATAAGTGTAATTCGACCAAAAACCACCATAGGAATAAAATATGACCATTTAGGCCCACTTGGATTAGATTATGACATTTATTATTAATTTATTTAAAGAAGGGTTAAAATTGTTAAAATCAAAGTTTAATAACTAAGTAATTTTTAATATAGGATTATACAAAAGATAAATTCGACTATAAATGTTAATTAGGAAGCTAAAAATATTTCCTAAATAATGGTGTTTTATTTATAATTTTTAGACATTAAATAATTTAATATATTTTTGGCATACTAATGATGCAATGATTATCTTATTAATAAAATATTGACATAATTGATGTTATAAATATAAAAATAAATGTAATTTTAGACATCATATGAATTCCACTAATTTTATAGGTTAATATTACATGTTAATATTGATTTAGTTAACTTTTTTAAAACTAATCATTCTGTTAGGATTTTCACAAAAATCAATTACCAAATAGTGTCAAAATTGACATAAAATAGTTTGTAAAACAAATATTATATTATTAATTGTTATTTTATTCCTAAAAATATAAGGATCAGCCAAATGAATTAGATAAGGTTATATATATTAATAATAAACAACTTAAGGATTGTTTGGCTTGTTATTGTAAGTTTATTAACCTTATAGTGGAAGAAAACAAGAAGACACGGTAAAAGTTAAATTATTTAACTTAAAGTTAAATCTAAAAGATAAGGTTAAAATAGAAACCTAAACGTGTCTAAATTATATTGGACGAGAGGATTTCGACCCATCCCCACTTTAGATTTTAAATAAATCAATTTTGAGCTATTAAAAACCGAATATTACTTTATAATAAAATAATATTTTTAGTTTTTCAAAGGTGCCCCTCTCTTCCCTTATAAAAGGGAACCTCCTCCCTCTCTTCCTCGCACCACTTTGATCCTTCATTCTCGGCCAACCCCTACAAAATTCACTTTTCAACTTCCCTAGAAACATTCTAGAGGTCCTGGTATTCTTCAAATACCAATTTTAGTTCCCTAAGAGGAGGTTTCAAAGAGGCGCTTCAAAGGAGAGGTAATGTCCGTTACCGATTCTTTCAACTTTATTTCTTCTTCCACTTCTTCTTTTTTAGTTGTTTCATTATGAAGTAATAAAATCAGTATCAATAATATAATAATATGTTATTATAAGTATGAAACAACCATATTTCACCATCTATCGATCCTACGGAAAACGAAATCACCGCGCGTGCGTACGTACGGAATACCGTCTCCACGCCGTGGTGTAATCTATTTTCCACCACCACCTTACTTGGATGGGTATAATGGTGAAATTAATGAATATATATGATTATTTTAAAGTGATATTGATTCTGTAATATTATACATACACTTTAATACAATTCCAATATCTTCGAAATGATATCATCGCTCGTGCATACGTACGGAATACCATCTCCACGACGCGATGAGATTCACTCTCCATGATAACCATTCGAGAATGATTATAAAGTATATATAATAAGTAATCATGAAATAAATGACATAATAATGCTACTAGATTTATTTATATATAGATTTATATCATCTACTTAATTACATTCAATTCAATAAGGAAATGAAAACAACATTCATGCGTACGTACGGCCTACCGTCTCCATGAACGGTGCATTTTTTTCCATTTATCGATCCATTATATATATGTATATTCTGAATATATATTATATATAAATCATGTTTTACATTCTGGATGTAAGTAATCGTGATCTAAGTAATCATATGAATAATTACAAGTTAAAACACATACGATAAATGAAATGATTTTACCCAAAACACAGCCATTACATGGAATTTACAAAAGAACAGGTAATATAGAGTCATAAGTGAAACATATATGATATCATAAAAATGAATATGATTATTTAATAAGTCAATGACATTATTTAAATCATTATACAGGAGGTTCAAATCCATACGAAGCATATCGGACCTAAGGTAATGGATAATTTTGCAAATCTCATTTTTATCTGAGATTTCTTATACGTAAGTATTTACTGGGGTTATTGTTATCATCCATGTCCATGTTTTCTAAAAGTGTTTTTATGTATGTTTAATGTCCTTTTTACCCATTTTTTACTTTTAAAACATGGTATATTTCTTTTAAGAGGTACTTTTTTACTTTACTAGAAAAAGTACGAGAAGAATGTTTTTTACTCATATGGAATGAAAGGATTTTTACGGTTTTATAAAGCCTTATTTTCCTGAATATTCCTCCAAAATATTTTATGACTATTTTCAACAAAATAATTTTCTTTTAAAATTTCATGACATTTTGTGAAAAGAAAATGATTTTAAAGAAGAAAAGATATTTTCCTCAAGAATTCCTTTCAATTGTTTTATCAAAACCATTTTCCATCTAAGATGAGATTATTTAATATGTGTATGTTTCAAGTTTAATGTCTCTATGATTTACATGGTTTAACTTTTCTTATGATGAAATGTCCATTTGTTTTATATGGATTATGAGATGATAGGATAATGTTTATGAAACCCATTTTATTCTTTGGGTTAGGATGAATGTTTTATGTTTATTTTGTGGAACATGTAAGAATGAATTCATTATGAGATGGGTGGGACCTATATCTTCATCCAATGCATTGGGTAAAGATTTATATCTCATGAGATAGACATGGCTAGAATGGTAAGTTAAACTAGTTCAGTAATAGAGGACTGGAACGAGGAGTAAACTCGATTCAGAAAGGGACTCTGTCCACTAAGATGGTGTTAGAAGCAATGCCTTGGCTACTATGGAAATCATTACATGTGCTTAATGGATTCCACAATTACATGTTTTATTCCCATGCTATTTTATCATGATTTATATTCCATTATGATCTATTCCTTATGTACTTCAATGTTTTATGTCGTTGACCAAGATTTTTATGTTTAAACATTATGTTCATGTTTTTAAGTTCAAATGTATATGGTATGTTTTATCTTATTCATGCTTTCTCTTACTGAGCATTTGAGTTCACCCTTTTTATGTTTTATTTTCCACCAGGATTAAAAGAAAGGTTTTAGGTTAGGAAACAAAAGGTGGAATATCTTTATGGGAGATGTTGAAGATCTCCCCCCTCGATTAGAAGATTACGTTCCAAGTTTTTGAAGACACTAAACTATTAAGGTCCTTGTGTTTCTGTTTTTGTTATGTATTAAGTATTTCGCAAAAGTAATGTAATATCTATGTACGTCAAGCTTCGGGTCTCTGCAATTGGTATCAGAGGAAAGGTTTAGTTAACATTTGGAAACTTGGATGTGAAAACTTTAGTGAGATCCCTAGAGATATTTCTAAGGTATATCTAGGGATGTCCCTAAGGTAAGTCATAAGTATAGGTTATAATATTTGAATTACGGTAACGATATTAGAATTAATCCTAAGATGTTAGATAATGAAGGTACTCCCCCTTTATTATGTTGTTTTCCCTAGCAAGATTTTTTCCTCTCACACTATTCTTTTTGGGTTTTAGACGATGGCTAGAACCCAAAGGAACCGTGTTGATCAATGTAATGGAAAATGCAATGATTGTCCTTCTGAACAAACAAATGTTATCGGAGATGGAGTGAAAAATATTACTTCTATACTTACACAATCTATGAATCATTTTGGACTTCAAAATGAGTAGATAAGGGAACCATATTCTTTTGAGTCCTCCATGAGGCAGTGCCCACCTTCATTCAGCGGGTCTCATGATCCTTTAGTGGCTGAACAATGGATCAGTACCACTGAAAAGATATTTTCAGTTCTACAATGTTCTGGGCATGATAAAGTCATCTTATCAGTATATCGTCTGGAAGATGATGCTGATTAATGGTGGAATCATATCAAGAATATGAGCCAAAGAGATGAAATCGAGTCCATGGAATGGGACGAGTTCAAGAACTTGTTTTTCAGTAAGTACTTCCCTCGTATTCTTCAAGCAAAGATGGAAAAGGAGTTTCTTGAGATTATACAGAAGGATGATGAATCTGTTAGTATATACAAAGAGAATTTTACAAGACTTGCAAGGTATGCATCCGGCTTCATCATCCAACCTGAAATTAAAGTTCATCAAATTTTCAGTGGCTTAAAACCAAGTCTTTGAAGGGAATTAGCTATAAGAGACTTTAGTAACAATGAAGAAATTGTGTGTTGTGCTATCAAGGTAGAACTGGAAGTTGGTGTAACATATCCATCTCATGGTTTTGACAAGAAACAAAAGATGGAGTTCACAGAGAAGTATCAGAAAAATGGTGAAAAAAAGATGAATTATTCCTTATGTACAAACTGTGGAAAGAAGCATGGTGGAGATTTCCTAAAAGGTACTAGAAAATGATTTAAGTGTGGAAAAGAAGGTCATCGAGCAGTTGATTGTCGAAGTAATGGGAAAAATGTTGCTAATGATGTGAATAGAGAAAATACTACAGAGAACACTGCACCAACAATTCAATGCTTCAAGTGCAAGGAAATGGGGCATTATGCTAATAAATGCCCTAATCCACAGGTTAATGATGATCAACATGAGAAACCTCTTAAAGCAAAGGATAAAGGGAAGTCTCATGCGATCACTATTTGTGATGTTGAGTATGAAAATTATGTTGTTTAATGATTAAGTGTTTATGTAATGGGATTTCAAAATAGTATCATGGAATCTCATTTATGGTATTGTGGAATTTTGGAATATCTATGTATTGGTTTTCAATTATTATTTGGTACTAGTAACAATGAAAAAGTGATTGAAATATATTCGGAAAGTAGATGAAATGTGAATATGGAAGGGATAAGGAGAAAATAATATGATAGTAATCATGAGCTCATGACTAAAATAAGGACAATGTGATATCATGGTTTGAGTATATAGAAATTTTGGGATTTTGGTATGTGGAAAGAGTTAACTTTTGATCGAATTCATGTTTTCTCTAAGGTTCAATGGGTATTCATTTTTTCAAGAGAATACATGATTAAGGTATTCACATGTTTGTAATTTGACCAAGAAGATATATCTTATGATATATGGGGGATAAATGATGGAATTCACGTGATTGTTATGTGACATTTCAAGTAATCATTTTCTGTATACTATGAGATTAGACAGAAGTATTTTAGATAAGACTAAATATTGGAATGGATTCTGTTGGAAATAAGTTAGTATTGTTTAAGGATAGAACTTTTTTCGATATTATTGATGGGATGTTATAGTAATGTAGTTTTAGAAAAATGACAACCTGCAGGACGGGCGACAACCCATCGCGTCAGACAAGGCTGTGGGAATCGAACCCACAAACGAAGTGTGATTGGCCTTTATCGACTACCACTGGCCTACAGGAAGTACCTGGTCAATAGAAACTAGTTTTATTTTATTATGCAGGATGATAGATGAAGTATAAGTCCATTTTGGAACCATATATGATTAATCTCACCATAGATGGAATTATGTATATAACTTTTGCTAACTTATGTTTGAGATAGATGGAATGACCTATAATTATATCACATGATCTACTAAAACATCACAAAATAAAAATTCAGCTTCATTTCTTAAAGAGATGAAGTGGAAATTGTTCAAGGCATGAACAACGGTGAGGTTATACCAAAATAAAGTAAGTATTTCTTCTAATTCAAATTCTTCAACATTAGGGAAATGATCTTGAAAACAAAAAATGTTGTCCTAGTGACCTTATATCCAATGAATCAGATGGTAACCAAGATCATCACAAATTTATGGCATTGTGACTGTTGGATTTTTCATATCCATGTTCTCTACCACTCTCCATCAGAACATGATGGTTATATTTCTCTTCCATATCCATATTTTCACTTATGTTCTCCTATATGGAAACCCAGTGATTAGTTTGTTTGGGTAACCGTTACGTTTCATACTTTAGTTTTTAAAGCAAAGTTTTGGTATTCCTTTTTACGATGTGGGTTTCTATTAAATAAACTTTCGAGTAGTAAACCATTTATAACCCGGACGAATTTCGAGGGAGAAATTCATTTTAAGGGGGGTAGAATGTAACACCCCAAGATTTTATGAAAAATATTCTTTTTAATTTCATTATTGTCTTGTGTTGTATGCTACAAAAAAAGGAGGTTGCAAAACACGTATCCCTGACTTGGATTGTATTACATGCAATCACAACCTTCCACGATAGTGTGTGTTGTACGCAATACCGAGTTTCGCTATACAACGATATGTTATATAAACTAGCCGTTATGAATAATAAAACCCAATTTTTGAAATTTTATAAATTTTATCTTTCAAAATGGACTTAATTTTTGGATTCATAATATTTAAATTATCCTAGGGTGAATTTTTGGTATTTTTATGAAAACATTCAATTTTTGATGAACAGTGAAAACAATGGGTTACTATTCAAAAAACTGACTTTTTATTTAAATAAATATTTATTTTATTTAAATTTATTTTAGGTCAAAATTGATACTTAATACCTATATAAGTTCAATTTAATTCATTGGAGTCATTTTATATTAATTTTAGATGTATAAAAATTTTATTGAACTTTTCACCGTTTTTTACCCACCTCCTAGGAGAATTTGTGAATTCACATAAAACATAATTTTACCTCTTCTATGAGTGAAATTTCGAAAATCCGAGAGACATGGTTAATATCATGGACTAAAGTGAGGTTCAATGAGATGAAAATAATTTTTGGTGAATAGTAACTATTTACTTTTTTTTACCACGGTTAAAAGTAAATAGGGTAATTAAGGGTAAAAATGATATAATTATTACCCTAACAGATGTCCTAATTATATTGGATAAGTGTAATTGGACCAAAAACAACCTTAGGAATAAAATATGTCCATTTAGGCCCACATGGATTAGATTAGGATATTTATTATTAATTTATTTAAAGAAGGGTTAAAATAGTTAAAATCAATGTTTAATAGCTAAATCATTTTTAATATAGGGTTATACATTAGATAAATTCGTCTATAAATATTCATTAAAAATATAAATCGATTTCCTACATAATGGTTTTTTATTTATAATTTTTAGACATTAAATATCTTAATTTATTTATGACCCAATAATGATACAGTAATGATCTTATTAATGAAATATTGACATAATTGATATTATAAATACCCAAATAAATGTAATTTGAGACTTTTTATGAATTACAATAATTTTATAGGTTAATATGACATGTTATTATTGATTTACAAAACATTTTTTGAACTAATAATTCGTTTAAGATTTTCACAAAAATCAATTACCAAATAGTTTCAAAATTGACATAAAATAGTTTTTTAAAAAATAATATATTATTAATTGTTATTTTATTCCTAAAAATCTATGGTTTGGCCAAATAACTTAGATAAGTTATATAAATTAATAATAAAGAACTTGGGGTTCGTTTGGATTTTTATAGTATGTTTATTAACCATATAGTGTAAGAAAACAAGAAGACACAGTAAAAGTTAAATTATTTAACTTAAAGTTAAATCTAAACAATAAGGTTAAAATAGAAACCTAAACTTGTATAAATTATATTTGATGAGATAATTTCGACCCATCCCCACCTTATCTTCGAAATAAATCAATTTGGAGCAATTAATAACCGAATATGACTATATAATAAAATAATAGTTTTAGTTTTTCCTAAGGTGCCCCTCTCCTCCCTTATAAAAGGGAACCTCCTCCCTCTCTTCCTCACACCACTTTGAGCATTCAAGCTCGTCAAACCCATGAAAAATTATCTTATACACTTCCCTAGAAACATCCTAGAGGTACTGGTCTTCTTCAAAGACCAATTTTAGTGACCTAAGAGGAGGTCTCAAAGAGGCACTTCAAAGAAGAGGTAATGTCCGTTATCGATTCTTTCAACATTATTTCTTCTTCCACTTATTCTTATTTGGTTGTTTCATTATGAATTAATAACATCAGTATCACTCATTTACTGATATGTTATTATAAGTATTAAACAACCATATCTCACCATCTATCCATCATATGGAAAATGAAATCACCGCGCGTGCGTACGTACAGAATACCGTCTCCACACCGTTGTGTAATCTATTTTCCACCACCACCTTAATTGGATGGGTATAATGGTGAAAGTAATGAATATATATAATTATTGTAAATTGATATTGATTTTTTAATATTATACATACACTTTAATACAATTCCACAATCATGGGAATGATATCATCGCTCGTGCGTACGTACGGAATACCGTCTCCACGACGTGATGAGATTCACTCTCCATGATAACCATTTAATAATGATTATAATGTATATATAATAATTAATAATGAAATATATGAAATAATAATGAAATTGTATTTATGTATATATATATTTATTTCATCTACTTAATTCCATTCAATTCAATAAGGAAACGAAAACAGCATCCATGCGTACGTACGACCAACCATCTCCATGAACGGTGTATTTCCTTCCATTTATCGATCCATTATATATATGTATATTCTGAATATATATTATATATAAATAATGTTTTAAATTATGTATGTACGTAATCATGATCTATATAATCATATGAATAATTATAAGTTAAAACACATACGATAGATGAAATGATTTTACCCAAAACGCTGCTTTTACATGGAATTTACAAAAGAACGGGTAATATAAAGTCATAATTGAAACATATATGATATCATAAAAATGAATATGATTATGTAATAAGTCAATGACATTATTTAAATCATTATACAGGAGGGTTGGATCCATACGAAGCATATAGGACCTAAGGTAAGGGATAATTTTGCAAATCTCATTTTTATCCGAGATTGCTTATACATAAGTATTTACTGGGGTTATTGTTATCATCCATGTACATGTTTTCGAAAAGTTTTTTTTATGTATTTTTAATGTTATATTGAACCATTCTTGACTTTTACTACATGGTATATCTCTTTTACTAGGTACTTTTTGACTTTTCTGGCAAAAGTATGAGAATAATGTTTTTTAAATTTTACAGCATGAAAGGATTTTTACGGTTTTATAAAGCCTTATTTTCCGGAAGCTTCCTCCAAAAGATTCATTTTCTTTTAAAATTTCATGACATTTTGTGAAAAGAAAATGATTTTGAAGAACAAAGGATATTTTCCTCAAGAATTCATTTGAAGTGTTTTATCAAAATCATTTTCCATCTAAGATGACATTATTTCATATGTGTATGTTTCAAGATTAATATCTCTATGATTTACATGGTGTCACTTTTCTTATGATGGAATTTATATTTGTTTTATATGGATTATGAGATGATGGGATGATTTTTATGAAACCCATTTTTTTCTTTGGGTTATGATGAATGTTTTTAAGTTTATTTTGTGGCACAAGTAAGAATTATTTCATTATGAGATGGGTGGGACCTATATCTCCCTCCAATGCATTGGGTAAATATTTATATCTCATGATATAGACATGGCTGGAATGGAAAGTTAAACCGGTTCAGTAATATAGGACTGGAACGAGGAGTGAACTCGATTCAGAAAGGGACTATGTCCACTAAGATGGTCTTGGCAGCAATTCCTTGGCTACTACGGAAATAATTACATGTGCTTAATGGATGCTACAATTACATGTTTTATTCCCATGCTATTTTATCATGATTTCTGTTCCATTATGATCTATGCCTTATGTACATCCATGTTTTGTGTCGTTGCTCCAGATTTTGATGTTTAATCATTATGTTCATGTTTTTAAGTTCAAATGTATATTGTATGTTTTATTTTATCCATGCTCACCCTTACTGAGCATTTGAGATCACCCTTTTTATGTTTTATTTTCCCCCAGGATTAAAATAAAGGTTTTAGGTAAGGAATCAAAAATGGGAAGTTCTTTATTGGAGATTTTGAAGATCTTCCACGATGATTAGAATATTACGTTCCATGTTTCTAAAGACACTAAACTATTACGGTCCTTGTGTGTTTGTTTTTGTTATGTATTAAGTATTCTGGAAAAGTAATGTAATATCTATGTACATCAAGCTTCGAATCTCTACAGTTTTCAAGGAAATTTTCAACTAGAATAATAATAATAAAAGCATAATGAAAAATTTGTATAACAGATGCTGAGAAATTGTATTCTAATTGATCACCATGTATTACAAAACCACGTAATATTGATTTGAAAAAACTCTTAAATACTCTATGATATTCATAATTAGGTGAAGATGAATCATTATACATGATTATATAATAATACATTAATCCTATGTAAGAGAAGTGATAATTGAAGTTACATAGATCAATAGAGAGTGATAACTTGGTGAATCACTAAATTTAAAGGTACCAACCCAACTTTTTGAGCCACAGATTACTATTTAATGAACAATTTTAGAGAATACAATAACTAAAATTAATATTTAATTCCATGATGAAATAAATTTTATAGAAAGAGGTGATAAAAATACATGCTGATGGTTTTATTTAACCAAAACATGATATTTAATGAGTAAACTCATTTTAAGATATTAAAAATAAAGGATACATGTATATAATAAATAATTAAATTAATTTAATGATTCTTAATCAAAATATCATATGTTTTAGATTATGTGTCAACTATAATAAATTACATGATGTAATAAATATTATCATTTTTATTACCCTATTTCAAAAAATATATATATTGAATCAGAGGGAACATATCCATTTCGAATTATAAAACTATATAGGATACTAATAAATATTAATAGATTCAAGTGTATAATGGAATAAAAAATTAATATATAGAGACGATATATTTTTCAGGAAGAATGCCACAAAAAATTAGCGATTAAACTATATCATTATAAGGTGGATTAAAAATATAATTTATGGTATGACATTGGTGCCTCTTTTGTTTTTATGGATTATTTTTAATGTATGGATGGTTTTTTGATGAATTTTAGAGAGTATTAACATTTTTCCAAAAATTAATTTAAGATAAATGTATAGTTCTTAACTTGGAAAAGTATTATTACATGGTAATAAAATATATTGTGATAGGATATAAAATCACAAATTAATGAATTTAATTTTATTAAATAAGGATCTATGTTATTAAGTAGTTATCACATTCCATATAATTGTGATAAATTTTTTGTTTTATTTAATAGAATTTAGTTTAATAAAATTTTCTAGACGTTTTATTTAGATTTAAAGGACACATAGAAACTCACTGTCTAAGGAAGCTCCATTATTTTCTAATAAAACATATAAAAATCCTATAAGATATTATAAATATGCTCCTCTACTATAATCATGATTTTTCAAAATTAGGAGTCAAAATTTCAACTAATATGTGAAAAGAGTTATTATATATCTGATTCTAAATTTCAATTGAGAGTTTATAACATTTTATAAGCAATATTTTATTCTCTTTGGACTATAAAAATTAAATAATGGAATTAAACTATAATAATAAAGGAGATATTTATGGATTATTTAATTTATATGTTTAGATCTTAAATTATACTCTCAATAGTGGTGATATACATGAATCATGCCTCTATTATATAAATTTTTTTATTCAAACTGTGAAAAGATGAGTATCATTTAATGGATATTATTATTTAAATATTTTGATATTTAAATTAAACAGAATAATAGATTGGAGAATTTAGTTTCCAGTTAAATGTCAAGATTATAATTAATTCCCATTAATGATGAATTAGAGATAGATATTTATGAAAAATAATTTCAAATAAATTCTCTTTATTGGTGTCACACATGAATTTTTATTTTTAACATATCAAACCCTTTACAAATAGGGGAACTTTGTCACTATTTCTGAAGACAATAATGTTAATATTATTACCTTAATAATAATATTATTTCTCATATGATCCATTATTTTTTCAAGATGTGTGGTGATGGAATTATTCATTGACATGTTCTCAAAACTGAGATGAAGAACAAATTATATATTTTTTCACTCATAATTTAAAATAAAATACTATAGTAATCATAAAACATAAAAAAATTTCAAAGTGAATTATATTTTCCACTCCCCATTATGACAGCATATATTATGTTGTATATTATATACAAGTCGAAACCAAAATAATATTGAGAAGAAAAATAACCTTCCTTATCACCCCAAAAAAAGATTATAATTTTTTTAAAACTTGAGGAATAAATTTCATGGGAACCTATTCAAAATATTTTTTAAAAAATATAAACATTTTTATGTATATTTATTGACCAAATCTATATAATTTTAATAATAAAGAAGAAACACAATAATTTTTAGTATTATGTTTCTAAATAAGACTATTTTAAAATTATTTAGAGTACATTAATAATTATATAGTGATCATGAAACCCAATTTTATTTAGAAAAATTGGGGACTTCTAGAAATATATGAAGATTGATACTATATAATCCCCTTATATTGCCCAAAAACTAGTAGAAAAATTATACTGCCAAACCAAAAATTAAAGAGAATATTTTTAAAGATGATGATATATAGTAACAATGAATATGAAAATAGTCATAAGTGGTGATCCTTGGGAATACTAAATACACTATAAATTCTATCAGTGGCATCACGTTTTTGATGTGTGTCTAGGAAACCAATCCACATACCATTGAAGATGGAAAATAGGTAATATTGGTCTATTAAAATTTTCAAAATGGGCGTGAAATATATTATAAAATGTATATTATTATAGTTAAACAAGAATAAAGTAGTCCCAAGGGATGAATATACTAATTCCAAGATTTATAAAGAGAAGATAAAATAGTGACTTGACTAACATATCAAAAGATGAGACAATTAAACCCCAATTTTATAGAATAAAGAATAATATACCTGGATAAAGAGAAGTCTTGATCACAAGTCTCACAATGGATATATCGACATTCAAAAGTGACAATAATTTAGTTAAAAAACTAACGTCAAATATTCATAAATAATAACCCCATTTTATTATTGAATTCATAACAAAAAAATTATAGTCATGGTTGAAGGTACCTAAATCTTTTGATGTACCTATAATGAGTCACTTTATATAATTGGTATGAAACTTATAACAAGAATTTTAACATATTGTAATGAAAGAATTCACTTTTGGATAATATAAAAACTTTATATATGTGAATTAAAAAATAGGTAATATCTAAATAAATAAACCTTTCATAAACTTAGACACTAATTATGAAATTATGAACAATAAAAAATAAAAAAATGATAAAAAATTTATAATTTTGAAATTATTTTATGAAAATTACATAATATATAAATATAAATAATTCATATTTATATCAATAAATGATATTTATTATTTCATAAATTACATTAAATACATATAAAATCCCTTAAAAGGATACACAATATTAAACTATTGATATATCATACAATAATCTTACGTTTATTGATTATATCGATAAAAGAGGAAGGAATATCACCCATATGAAAGTAAAAAAAGAAAAATAATGTTATTGGATCCCTATCTTATAAATTTTTTTGAATCCCCTAATTTTACTCATGATATAAATATAGAATTTCGACATCATACTACTTTTGCATGTCATGATATTTTTGGATAAGTACAAAAGATAAATTCATGAAATTGGCCATGTTAACATATGTTTTATAGTCCATTTCAAATAAAAACATAGAGAAACTGTGTGTGGTCATTTTATCCAAGTAAAAATTAAAGGATTATGTTTTATCTATAAATCTAGATAATGAGAAAATAGAAAAGTGATAGATGACGATGGGATCATCATTAAAATCTGTGTTAAAAACTCCACCTACAACTATGAGAGAATTAAATATAGAATATACATTCTGTTTAAGACATTGTTTGTCCAACTCTAGGAATATGAAACATTTGTTTCCTTTTCGTAAAAAAGGATATCTACAATATTTTCATATCAATGTGATGTGTGGACAACACCAGTTTCATGGTGGGGAGATTTTTTCCCACGATACATTGTTGTATATAATCGATATTTTATAGTTTTATAGAATTTTCTTAAAAGAAATGAATTATAAAAGAATTTTATTTTATATTACTTCCATATGTTTCAACAAATTTAACCATGTAATATAGAGAAAATAATACTTTCAATAATTGGTTGTAGCTTCTCAACCATCAAGAATCATCAATTTGTTTAATGAAGGGGGTGGCCAAAGGGTAGAGAGAAAATAGTTTTATTAAACAATATAAAATTCCATTATTTTTTTGGAATTAAAAAAATATAATTATATATATCGGATTCATGGTTATCAAAAAATTAAATCATAAAACCAGTTAAGTATTAAGTTTCTTATCATTTTTTGGAAATGGTATGATGTTGTTGAGAAGATTCGAAATTGAGATATTAGTTTTTGGATTTTTCATTGAATTCCAATTATACTTGATGGAAAAAAGGCATAACTTGGATAAGATCACAGATTAATTTAGATTTAATGGTTATTGTACGCTTAGAATCCATTCTCAAACTAGGATAACTATCAGAGTTAAAGAAGAAAAAATTTTGAAATAAGATCATTAACTGAAAATATTAGTTTTCTAAGTTATAAAATAAATATGACAAAAGGAAGTATCACATTCTCTCAGATATTTCTCTGGGATAATGTATTCCCAATAAAAATCCACCACATTATAATCCCATAAAATTTTATTTTATAATGTATTTATTAGATTTTAGGATATCTAATTCCCAAAATACAATGATAAGTAGGCTCTATAATGTTACTTAATGAGGGATAATAATAATTTCTCAAGGTGGAAGAGGTTAAAATGAAGAAACTATATGTGATTATTATTCCAAAAATATAATAAATTATTTGGGGATATTGTAAATATCCATGATATTAATGGAAATATAGGATATGAAATACATGATCTGAATGAGGATTCTACTTCAAATTAACATATTTCACATATGGACTGAGAATATGGAGGTAAAGGAGTTCAAAGAATGAGATAAATGAGTGATGTTACATGAACCATTATAAATGGGAACACCAATTAATATTATATAAATATTTGATAAATTTGTTTTTAGGATGATTTTAAAAAACCTCTACATTAGAATAGAAACCCTCTAACTGCCCAAAATAAATATTTTACCGTAACTGATCGGATGAATGAACGATTATTGGTATCTCGTTGGAGATATATTGTAGTAACTTAATGAGTGGGGTAAAACATTAAGAAAGAGGACGAGTTCATTGGAAAATTCAATAAAAGATCTGCTTTAATCTCTTCATTTAACAATTAAATGCTGAATAGCGCCCTCTTCAAAAAGAGCATTGAAATTTCCTCTAAACTTCTATGATTCGATGAGAAATAGGAAATGTGATTGGGTATCTTCTTATTTTGATCCTCATCTATTATTAATGAAAAAAATATCTTACCATTAAATATAATTGGGATAGAAAATACCAAAATATTTTACATCTGATGATGAAAATATTGATTAGGGAATCTAATTTTGTTAGATTAAAGTAAATGAAAATTCATGATATTTTATTAAAATCATTATTTATGATAATATTGATATTTATTTTATAAACATTAATATTTTTTATGTAACTCTAGTATCATCACCTTATAAATAATAATTCATTCTCAAATGTCCCTCCATACAATAAATCTTACATTTTATTTAGAGATAATGTAATATAGAATGTGTTTCATCTTGAAAGAAATGATTCTACAGTTGAACTTGTTGATAAATGTGGAATGGTTGAAAATCTTAAAGGCACTAAAATAAAATGTGTTCTTAATCTTATAGATGAGTAAAATATTAAAACTTCCCTGGACCAATGGATATGGGTTATAATAAAGATTTCAAAAAATGGATAAAGAGGTATATTTGTGAGTAATAACCCATTATATTTTAAAAAGGTAACCCACATATTAATAAATAATGGGGTCACTATTAGAATAAAAATCACTGACTGATTATTTTATTTATTAGAGTGAGGGAATGGAAATGATAAATAGGTTATCCTACTTGATGATAAAATTAAAAATATGGTGGAAAAGGGGAGTTGTATAGTCATCATATATATCATCATGCTAAAAAATTAGTGTAGAAGGTGAAACCTAAATAACTAAATTTTTTTAATAAGTAGGCATTGAACCATAGTAAGAAGGAATAAAAAAATTATTTTTGATCCACTTCATCATCAGTCCATGAATTTAAGAATATAGTGTTTTAATTTAATTAATAAATGGATTTCACTATGGATTTATAGTTCCAAAAAAAATCTCCTCATTTATTCTAAATGTAAACATGATTTTACACCAAGAATATATTTCACTATTAAATTCCAGAGAATAACATTCAAATGTGTCTTCTATTAAATACATTTTTAGAATTATTTATTTTCTTAATGTTATTACAAAATAATATGTTGTTTAATTATTTATATTTATAATTGAGTTCGTTTATTTTTATATTGAAGCCTCTCACACCTCCTACAAATGAAAATAGCTCCAAAATTTGGTTAGAAAGTCTCAAAAATATGAATGAGAGGTCTATAAATTTTGAATGATCAATTATTTAAGTCCTTAATATTTTGAGGAATAGTAGTAAAGAAAAATGGGAAATTATTCAAGGGATATTTTATAATATTAGATAAAATTTAGTTGTAAAATCAATCCATAAAAGAGAGGGATATAAGAAAATCTATCCATAAGGATCCATGTTCAACCTTGAGATATGTTCCCTTATTATGTATATTTAGATCCATGAGTTGGAAATTTAATGAGTCTTCAATCATCATTACATATTTATAATTTTTAAAAACTATTATAGAAAGGAAGGTTTTCTTTATTTGAATTCAGAGAGGGAATAAATCACATGGAAATCCCCTTGAATCAAATAATGATGGAAATTAGATCTGTAAAGAGACATCGAAGAATTCTAAAAATATTTTCTTATTAATCTATAGATATTTTCATAAATAATTGAATACAAAAATATATTATTATAGTATAGACATCTATTATAGATGTGGATCATCTAGTCTTCCAAGAAAAAATTAAGGATAGACTGAGATTATTAATTCTATAAAATCCAAATCTTTCTATCCTCATTAATGAGAAAATATAAATCTTAAAATTTTATTATCCTTGGAGATTCATTATAATTAGTAATAATATATTCTAAAATAATAATAATCTAAATTATATGTTGTTTTATAAGACACTTATGTGACTTAAAAGAGGATAAGAGGCCCTGAGTGTTCCACATTAGGATAGAAATCACTAATTTGAGTTAATAATATTTTTTACATCCAAATTCTGATTCAATCATAGTAATATAATAGTGGGAGGAATGAGAATAATTATTATTCCTATTTTTAGTGGAGATTTGAATAAAACCATTTGTTTTATTTCCTAACATCCTTTTAATATCATCCTTAAACTACTTCAACTCATATTTTAAAAATTTGCACAATTAAGATGGAAATTATTACTCTGATATAATCCCTTCCTCATGAAAATAAATATATTATTGCGGAAAATAAATTCAGAATCATTGGGTTTTTGTGTAGGAATTTTATGTCATGGTGAGTTACAAATATTTCTATGTTCATGGGAAATAATATCTATATAATGAATAGTTAATTTATTATAGTCTAGTTCTAAGTCCTGATCATCTTTAGGCTTATAAAAAGATGAAATAGGTAGAGTAAATTCAGTATCAAATTTCTCAATAGGGTTTATATCTTCAACTCTACTGGGAGAAATGATAAAAACATGGAATTGTTTTCAGGAACATTTTGGGGTGTTGATTTATAATTATTCATAAACCCGGACTCATATTTAGTTTTGATCACCCACTAAACATTGAAACGGAATTTTAAAATAAGGTTCCTCAATCACTTTAATATAAACATTAGTATAAGAAATCTTGTTATATATTACCATAGGATTACCAAAATTATGGATGTCGATATTTTCATTAGACAAATATGTTGAATTTCCAATTTTATAGAAATAGGAGTAATATAGTAGATCATGTTCATAAAAAAAACTTGTTGAATAGAGAGTGAATTTTTTTTTCAATAAATTTGTTTGGTGTCTCACTATCCAAGAAATGTTCCCCAGACACATTTGAAACTAAATGTATTGAGAGTTTAGATATATAAGAGTCCATTTTAAGATGATTTTAAACTTATTGAGCATAAGAAAACAAAGATTTCTTATCATGGAGATAAATCAGAATCCCTTAAAATTGATCTAGAGTATGTTGATAGGAGAATTAGTGAATGGTCAAAAATAAGGAGTCTATATTGTAACATATATAGAGACACCTGGAATAGAAAAAAAAACATCCCTAACCAACACCAATGTATTTCTTTGTCAAAATCAAACCCAATTAGAATATGATGGTAATCCAAAACACCATCCAAGACAAAAACATTGGAACCAATGGAATTGACAGATTCAAAAATAATATAATTCAAATGGAGATAATTAACGAAATATCCATTGGAATCCAACCTATACTTCATAGAAAAAATTAATGATTATATACTAGATAATTGTGAATAAGTGACACCATTGTGATTAGATGGAAAATTAATCAAATTCTCATCTTCGAATCCCATGGTAATTAATGAAAATGATTTTTGACAATGTTGTGATGACGTTGATGTTGGTGGAAGTTAAATCTAATTATCCACTATCGAATATATATTCATATGAACTCATTTATTTCACATCATATCCTTTAAAAATTATAAAAATTTATATTTCTTAGAAAATGAACAATTCATAAAACAAATAGGAAAACATTATAGTAGTTGAAACTATTAAATTTTATCTTTGTTTAAAATATTAACCAAATATTCAATTTTTATTGATTGGTGTATATAAATTTATAAAATATTTTATTTAATATGAATAATTTATAATATAAATTTAAAAAAAATTAAAAAAAGTAGAATAAAATCATTAATATTTTTCTTATTTTTTAGTTTATAAAAATTAGAGAAATTTTATTTAAATTTTAGCATAAATTATTTATATTATATTATGAAAATAATCCATATATATAAACTCTAATCCACGGTCACATCCACCAAAAAAATTTGAATGATCTAATTCCTCTTAGGGACCAATACTAGTGAATGATTTTTTCAAATTTAGGAAATCCAATTTCTTTAATAAATTATAGAACAATGTTAATTATTTCTATTAAAAATAATTTTGTTATTCTCATATAATAACCTTTTCCAAATAGAATACTGAATTTAAATTTATAAGAATTCTCCTTGGGAAGATCATTGGAAATTCAGTATTTTGTACCATGATTTGACTTTATCTATCCATCCCATGCTTTTCCAAATTGAAACCATATTCCAATATATATTGAGACAATTTTTATTAAAATAAAAATTTTTAAATTAATGATATACAATGTTCTATTTTTAGGTTAATGTTTCTAGCACTTTTGATGTGGTGTTCATCCGTATGTCATGTACGTGCAAAGGTTTCCCCACATTCTCATTTTCCTATGGCGGGCAACATCAATTGCTTATTCAGGAACATTTTCTCCTTGATTGAAATAGGATAATGGGATGTTAGCTCTTCATTCCATGGATTCCTCCTCGAAAGTCGTTATCTAGTCCGAGTCTCCCTATAGAATATAGATTATATTAATGAAGCTCTTCCTAGTGACATGTCTTCATGGACTCTGGTTAATTACGCTGCTTCAACCTGAAATTTCCAAGGGGTTCAGTCAGGGCAGCAACCATCGGTCAGGGGAGTAGTCACGTCGGACATCACTGGTGTGTATGGACGCTGGAACACTGATGCGTCTGTTTTTTCCCCATATAATAGGGGTTCTCTAGGTCATGGCAGCCCAAGGCATCCCACATCAAGTGTGGGAAATTTTATTCCATAGAAATGTATTTTAGGTTTTCCTTAGCTTCCCATGATTAACATAGGGTATGTTGTGAGTTTAACATCTAGTAGAGACCACTCAGACTGATGAGAATACTAATAAGAGTGGATCATATGGGTGCAACACTAGGTGGGAAAAATAATTCTAGGGCTAACATGGGTTATATACCTGGTTGCTACTAGGATCAGTGAGAGAGCGGGTGACATGATCTCACCAGGATGTGGTGGCCTGAGTAAAAATCAATATGGACGTGGATGGTTGAGTGGATGAATAATGAGGTGGAATTATTGTGTCGATGACAATGATGTTGGACTTGATCCTCGAAAAGAAATCATATGTATCCCCTCGATAGGGAATCAAAGTCCTCATAGTTCAGTGGGTAAAAGGGAAACCTAAGGAGGAGGCCCGTGAAAATGGACACATGGATGTTATTTTGTTGGAGTTGAAACTTCAGGTTGGGCATGACCTTCTTGAGACACATAGACTCAAGGGAGAGACCAGGATGAGACATGAGTGATGGGATTGACCCCAGGGAGGCTTCCTACGTATCCCCATGGTAGGGAATCAATTTCCACATAGTTCAGGATGGTGGGTATAGAATTAGGGTGAATTGAGAGGAAAAAGTCCTGATGATATATTGGGGATTATGCGTGGTTAGCTGCTTGGGTTAGTCTAATTCCTTAGTGGAGGACCTGAGATGTAGGTCCCAACAAAGGAGACATTGATGGCACATCGTCTATTTAGGTTCTAACGGCTTATGACTAGTATGAGAACACAATGGTTTCCTGTCGGTTAAGGATTCAATGACTTACCTCTTGTTGGGATACAATGCCTAACCACTGGTTGGGATAGAACCTTAGGAAGGATTCCTATGGTCCCTGCCTAGGAGCCACGTATCAAACCAACATAGTTCGAAGGTATACAGTTGAGCTTCATGCTGGACGAGAAGGGGGGAATATAGTTTAATGTCATACGGGATGGGTGAAACAACATGGAGTGGTCGGGACCGATGGGTGTTGGGATTGAACCTCAATGAGTCTTCCTACTTACCTTTTCTAGGAGACAAGGACCAAAGTCCATGAATTTAAAAAGTATACATTTTAACTTCATGCAGGATAAAGGTGAACCAATGTGAAGGGGTCAGGACAAGTCGGTGTTGTTCTTGAACCTCAGGGAGGCTTACTATGTACCTTTCCTAGGATACAAGGATCAAAGATCACATAGTTCGGAATGGTTGATATAGTTTAACATCATGTGCGAAGAAGGTGAACTGATGTGAAGGGGTTAGGATAATTAGGTGTTGGGATTGAACCTCAAGGAGGCTTCCTATGTACTTATCTTGGGAGACAAGGATCAAAATTCCCATAGTACAGAATGGTCGATATAGTTTAACTTCATGTGGGAATAAGGTGAACCGACGTGAAGGGGTCGGGACAAGTAGGTTTTGGGCTTGAACCATTGGGAGGTTTACTACGTACCTTGCATAGGAGACAAGGATCGTAGTCCAAGTAGTTCAGAATGGTGGATACAGTTTAACTTCTCATGGGGCAAAGGTGAACCAACTTCATGGGGTCAAGAGAAGTAAGTGTTGGGTTTTAACCTTATGGAGGCTTCCTATGTACCTTCAATTGGAGACGAGGATCAACATCCACATTATTCAGAATGGTTTGGGGATTACACGATAAGGAAGCCCAAGAAGGAGACCATGGTTAGTGCTTACTCTAATCCCACATGATTCATGATCTATGTGTGAAACAAGAAGTAAAAAATACATGACGACAGCATCGTGAAAGATGTATCTTCAAAAAGTGGAGTGGGTCATACATGTGGTTAGTGGGCCCGACGTTGCTAGATAAGAAGGTTGTGTGTACTGAGCTCCGTGATGGGCCTGCTGTTTGGTTTTGTTTTCATGCATATCCTGGGTAGAATTAATGACCAAGGCACTTTGATGACCTATATAGCCACAGCTCCATTAGAACTGGAAATAACTGAGGAAGTTGGGAGGATTTGTGTGGAGCTCCTCATTGTCAGGAATCATGTAGGGGTTTAAGAGATCCACATTGTTAACCAATGAATAACCTTGATTGACACTTGAAGAATCCTCCACCACTAGATATATTTTTTGGGGAATCTCCATCTTCAGGGGCATAAAGTCGTCGAGAATATGGGACGATGAAAAAATCAGTGGGGGACATTATTTTCACATGCATCGCTGATTATTGATCATATGAGAAGTGGAAGGTTGAAACGTCGACATAGAAGTAGTGGCTTTGGGTGATGCGGAATCATCTGAAGGATCAACTCAATTCATACCTACATAGATAATACCATGGGAATAGGTGAATGCCTTTCAAGACATCCAGTCATCATACTTTTGAGACCTATGGTTAGGAACATGCTACCACTCACCTTCACTGTCACTTCCATTATCTAGATTTATGAATACACATGCCACATGTTCCAAATTTGGGCATAACCTGACTATGATTTCATCAACCTAGTCTGGAAGACAAACTTTAAACACATATAATTGTTTGATGGTGTGCCATAGCATATGGTGATAGGGGTAGTATTTGGGGTGATAATTGAGATCCGCCTCCTCAGGCCCCCTGCATTTGGGAAACCATATAATTCTCTGTTCCAAGGTAGGTCAAATATAACCAGGGACCTGAGCCTCATTGAATGTGTAGTTTCGGTTTTTCTTGTCTGAGAAGGGGGCTCCTGGATCTTAGACCTAAAGAGGGTCTAGAAGATCCATTCAAGGAGGTGGAACCTAGTTATCTCACCTAGGTTGTGGTGGAGTGTTACATGGTGGCGCCTGCCGATTCTTAGGTGGGAACTACTGATCCAGAGGCTATGCCTAAGGTGGTGGGCCTATATGAGGCTATGGAGGTGTATCCAATGGTAATAACTCCATTCTCTTGATGGACTCTATTTGGGACACTGTGGTGAGCTCAAAATTAGTGGCTCTTCTCAAAGGAATTGATGGAGGTAACAAACGTGCCTTCATGGCATGCTGCAAGGATTTTTCTAGATTATGGGCCTTATCAGAGTGGTCTTGGAAATCCCGTAGTATAATTATGATTAATTAGTGAGGGAACCAGTTCGGTTTTTACATTCCCCACACACAATGTCAGCAGCTATTCCTCAGTCAGTGACATATCTAGGGAATATGTGAGGCATTTTCATAAGTTGAAGAAGTTTGTGATGTGCTTTTCAGGACTCTGTGTTCCCTGGAAGAAGACTGAAATACTCTACTCCTATGTGGTAGGGAAGAAAAAGTAATTTAACTGTGTATAGAGATCCTCCCATCCAGCAAACAACCCAATGGGTAGCTGGATATACTAGAAGAACACAGGCCCTTCCAATGTCTGTATTAAACACTGGTGTTTAGTGGCCTCTTGTTGCGCTGGAGTTCCCATCACGGGTCTAAACCTTGAGATTAAGTGGACTAGATGCTACAGTGAATCACTCGTCCCATTAAAGGGGGAGAAATTGGGGTTTCAAAAATATGGGGGTGCTGGAATATCATCCTCCCATGTAGGATATGACTTTACATTAGGCGGTATTTCCACCAGTTCAGTTTCCAATGCCTTGAGGATAGAAATGAGCGTTGCCATCAGATCCTCTATGTGGGGATTCTTATCTTGACAAGCGTCCCTAACCACAATTTCGTTGGTAGGTTTTTCAACATGATAAGAAGGCCCAACAGCTCGTGGAGTGGCTAGTGAGAAAACCTATGGAGCGGCTGGAGAAACCTGAGCAGGTTCCCTAGGATTATCACACCGCTCAGGTAAATTTAGTGATACATATTGCACCCTATTTCCATAATATCTAGTTTCTACTATATCCATGTGGGCATGATGGTCAGGGTCACCCGAGGAAAACTCACCAGGGGAATTCCTTGCTTACTGCTGCTTCCCCAGATGAGGATCACCATATTCTGGTCCTCGCTCCATGACACATTCACCAAGGAGTTCATCAACCATCTGTTTATTCTCTATGAGCTGTCGATGCAACATGACCTTTTTGGGATCATATTTCATCTTCTGCACTGATCCTGATAGGTCAAATGGTTTGATGACCTTAATATTCTCTTCTCACATATTGGGATTCCGGGCAGGGGATAATGACTCAGTGGGCATGAGAAGACCTAGTAGATTTATATGTTGGCGAGTAACAATTCCCAGTGGATCCAATAGGCATGGCACTCACCCAAGGGGTATGATATATCCAAGGATCTCTGGCTCGGTCTATTCATATGATAGATCATCCATGTTAACTGCGACTCTACCTAGAGGCATATCCTCAATACCACCAGGAATATTGGTCCGGAGCCAAATAGAACTGAAATAGTGTGAAACATATTATCTACAACCATAGACTTGAACGTGGGGGAAGCCTCCTTGGTAATTATGTGAAGCACATTAATTCAATGAAAAAATAATTTATGGAGGGTCTGATGGTGACTAGGTGACTCAGGGTACTGGGGAACATGGAGAGCAGGCAAGTCGACTATATGGAATTTATGGTCAATATCTACAACGTTTTCCTATCTCTTGGGTTACGCCACTCACTAATAATAGATAGGGAAGTGCGTATCCCAGAGGGTTTGGAAAAACCACGTGACTTCCTCCTAGTTAAGCGATTCTGGTGCACTGAAGCTCATGGTTGATAATGGACAAAACATCTCTGGGAAAAGATCCACTGCAAGGATGTCCCAAAAGATCCTTGGATCAAATTTGGGGTTGGCCCATTGGTTTTCACACACATCGACTGGGGGCTGTGAGACCAGCAACGACACTAAAGAAAATTACAGAGACGGTAGACTAGCATGTGGAGAATACCACGATCGAGCTTACAAGCCGCCGTATCTCAGGATATCCTATGATAAATGCAAAGACTGAGCCACCACATCCTGGTAAGACGGATATCCGAACATGGCTTTTGGTGTAGGGTATTTAGTTACTGGTGGTGGATGAGGTTGATGTTCAACCTCTCTCGGTCCCCAGAATAACTCTATGTAGTCTCTGTTTGAGGTAGTGAATGACCTTATTGAGAATATGGAGAATTTTACAACTAGGTCCTGGGAAGGGGAAAAATTATCTTCTTCTAGGATGTATCTATAGAGGTAGGAATGAATATATTAAACCTCACATTTTAGAAGGAATAGGATGATATTCCTCGTCCCTACCATGACCTTCAATGTAGAGGATCGAGAAGAGTGTTAAACTACTGAGTCACATTCCACCATATAATTTGAGAAGGTAAGAGGCATAATAACAGCCGGAAACATCTCTGTATTATTCTTATGGTTTTGGAAACCTTCCCTCCTACCCCGGTGTGGTTCTTCAAGAAAGGATTGGATTTTGGCTCGAGGAGGGCCTTTATCCGAACAGATGTGGGGGTGGAGAGGACATCCTCCTGGATGGGTTGGTGTCCGAGGAGATCTTGAAGAAATGTAAAGGGAATACAGGGATGACCTCCATGTCCACTGTCAGATGCATAGAGGTAGTCTCTATGGGAAGTGCTAGAGTGGGTAGGACCTCTACTCAAGCTGGTAGGAGCATGTACAATGCCTGCATTCTTATTTACATTGGCATCTTCGATACAAGGAGGGTCCTCATTCTAGTCGAGCTGAATACGGGTAGGACCTCCGTGTTGGGTAACCATGAAGTGACAAAAACCTCTTCTTTTCTAATTTTTGGGATGAGGAGAACCTTATTTAGATGTTTTAAGGACATGGGAAGACCCCCATTCAGATTTTTGACTAGGTGGGTAGAATCATATCATTGGAAACCTGTGACAGGAGGAATGACTCCATAATTGAGGGCATGAGTGTGAATGTGGAATTTGTACTGGGTGTCATTGCAGTATGGATGACCTTCACTTGGATTGATGGTGGCCTGGGGAATACCTCCACGTCGATCTTGGCAGTGGGGATTACATGAAATCTCATTGGTGATGGCATGGGGAATACCACTGTACTAGATTCCAATGCAGCAGTCGGCCCACGATGGGATCCCCCTTTGTCGGCATCTAGGAGAGTCGATCCAACCTACATGTGGGGTGGTTGGGGCCTCGATCTAGACCAGTAATTTGCATGCCCCTACTCAGTATATACAGGTGGATGCTGGTATGTGCCAGCGGTGGCATGGGTTGTGGTAGCCATTGATGATGGTAATGCCCCGTGGTGGGAATCCTCTTCAGTTCGCACCTGATTCTAGCATCGGGTTATCTAGACTGTGGCCGGTGGTGCAGGTACAGAACTCACCTTCTCCTTGGCATGTGGGGTAGGGTGGTGGTGCTGACGCAGCCTAATGGGATCCCTCCTTGGGATCCCCTAGAATTGGATTCAATGTGGGTTGGCCAGGACAACCCTCACCTCATTGGCACAGGGGATGGAGTCATCGATGCGTTCTGGGGAGAGGCTCCTGAACCGATTATACAATGGAGTGGGGGAGTAGTGGCTACCTGTGCGGCCCGTGGGGGAGGCAGTGATGACATGGAAGAGAAGCCTCTTTGTTTGTTCATGCCATATCCCGGGTTGGGATTATCCCCTCTTCCACGTATCATAGAATGAGATTATTGATTACCCATCTATGAATGGATTCAGATGGGGAGATGGGGTGTGGGCACTCACTAGCCATGGAGGTGGAGGTTTCCGTGGGAGAGATGGGGCCATGCGTGATTTTCATGTCATTGTGTACCCTTCCCCTACGTCGGTGGTTGGGTTGTGATCTGTTTCCCGCCATGAAATCATGGGTCTTGAAAAGTAGGGATATTTAAGCATTACTACATAAAGAAGGAATGTTTCATCTAGTGAACTGACGCCATTCCATCTTCCATGGTTAGTAAGAAGGATCCACGCTGAAAACATCACAAACCAGGATGTCCAACATTCACCTACCCTAATTCCTGGTGAGTTTCATGCTAGGCCCACTAGTTTCATGGTGGGACCTGTCACTGGATAACTGGATCTGGTGACACCTTAATCCACCGATGTCTTGAGCATTACTAATCTCCCTATGTTGAGGACGTGGAACTTTTTCCCCATCGTCCCACTTTCCAAATGCGGACAACATCTGTTGCCTATTTAGGGACGTTTTCTCCTTGATCCAAATGGGATGATTTGATGTCGGATCCTCCTACTATGGATTCCTCCTCGAAACTAGTTTCATAGTCCGAGTCTCCCTCATAGAATTACGACATTGTTTATGAAGCTCTTCCCAGTTCCTTGTCTTCATGGATGTCGGTTAATTAGGCTGATTGTTCTGGAACATTACTAGGCGTCCGGTAAGGGTAGTAAGATTAGGTCGGGGGAGTTTTCACATTGTAAATTGACGGCGTGTCTGCATGCCGGAACATTGATATTTCTGGTGTCTTCCCCATATGATAGGGCTTCTCTTGGGAACAGAAGCTCGAGACATCCCATGCCGAGTGCGGGGAATTTTATACCATAGGCATGTCTTTGAGGTTTTCCTCAGTTTCCCATTTTAACACAAGGTATGTCATGATTTTAACATCTAGTAGAGATGGACCTGAATGATCAGAACACTGGTAAGAGTGGATCTGATTGATGAAACCCCAAGACGGATAACTGATGCTGGGGAAAACTCATGGTTATTTATCTAATTTATAGTAGGAGCAGTGAGAGAGATTGTGACATGATCTAACAGGGATGTGGCGGCCCATGTAAACAGCAGGATGAATAAGGATGGTTGAGTGTATGGAGAATGAGATGGAACCTTCATGAGGATGATAGTGATGTCAGACTTGATCCTCGAAGAGACCTCCTAAGTATCCCTGTGATAGAGAATCAATGTGAACATAGTTTTCTGGGGCGATGTGACACCTAAGGAGGCAGCTCTTAAAAATGGACACATGGATGAGATTTAGTTGGAGTAGAACCTCCGGGTAGGGGAATGAACTTTCTGAGACACATATGATCAAGGGAGATGCCAGTATGAGACCTGAGTGATGGGATTGAACCTCAGGGAGCCTTCCTATGTATCCCCATGGCAGGAAATCAAAGTCTACGTAGATCAATATTGGGGGTATAAAATTGGGATGTACATATAGGAAAACTACCCGAAGATATATTGGGGCATACATGTGGATAGCATCCCCCATTGTTCTAACACCTCGAGGGAGGAAAAGAGATGTGGGTCCCAATAAAGTGGACTATGATGGATTATCGTCGATTAAGGTTCCAATAGCTTATCACTGCATGGGGAACACAACGACTTACTATCACTTGGGGATTCAACATCATACCACTTTTTGGGACACAACGATTTACCTCTAGTTGAGATTGAACTTTAGGAAGGATTCTTACGTTCCCTTCCAATGAGAGATGGATCAAACCTATGTAGTTTTAAAGTATATAATTTATCGTCTTGCTATACGAGAAGGGGGTTTACAGTTTAATGTCGTATTGGATGGGTAAACCAAAGTTGAGTGGTCGAGACCGATGGGTGTTGGGATTTGACCTCAGAGTTGCTTTCTACATAATTTTCCTAGGAGAAAACGATCAAAGTCCATGTAGTTCAGAAGTATACAATTTAACGTCATGCAGGACGAAGGTGATACGATGTGAAGGGGTCAGGGAAAGTATGTGTTTGTCTTGAACATCATGGAGTCTTCCAAAAAACATTGCCTAGTATACAAGGATCATAGTCCACATAATTTGGAATGGTGGATACAGTTTAACATCATGCTAGACAAAGGTGAACCGATGTAGTAGGGTCAAGAAAAGTAGTAGTTGGGCTTGAACCTCCAGGAGGATTCCTACGTACCTTTCCTAGGAGACAAGGATCAAAGCCCACATAGTTCATAATGGTGGATAGAGTTTAAATTCATGCAGGGAATGGTGAACCGACATGAAGGGGTATGGAAAAGTAGAAGTTGGGTTTTAACTTCAGGGATGCTTCCTACATACATTTCCTAGGAGAAAAGGATTAAATTCCACGATGTTTGGAATGGTGGATACAGTTTAACATCATGTGGGACAAAGGGTAACCGATGTGAAGGGGTGAGGAGAAGTAGGTGTTGGGCTCGAACCTCAAGAAGGCTTCCTACATACCATGTATAGGAAACAATTCTCAAATTACACAATGTTCTTAATGGTTTGGGGTTACATGCTATGGTGACCCAGATAAGATTCCCTGGTCAATGCTTACTCTAAGGCCACGTAAGTCCTGCTGGGTGTGAGAAACAAGTGGCATCAATGAACTGAAAAACAGGTAGTGAAAGGTGCATCTGCGGAATGTGGAGTGGGGATTACATGTGGTTAGCAGCCGAAAGATGAATTCGGGGCTTATGCGTGGTTAGCAACCCTAGGAGATAGAGAATGTGAATTACTCTAGTATGGAGGCCTGTTGGAGGAAAACCCTCAATAGAGAGGGACACAGTAATGAAGGTTCATATGCCTATCTCTCATATGGTCATTGGCATGAAAGATGAGAGGAGCATCATAGGTACTACCTCCTACAAGAAAGGGTAAGGGATTACACCAGGATTGATTCCCTTCTCCACAGACAGACACCGCTCCGATAAAGAGGATCTCATTCCATGTTAGGAAGATATCACTTTCATGGAGATGTGTGGGCTAAATAATGTCTGAGACGGGGTTCCCCATGTGTAATGCATGGGGCTAGGCTATAGTTTAACATCATGTGCTAAGGACGATGGTGCATGGCAGTTTAACGTCCTACTACTCAGAAGAGGAGGGTTCACTCCTCACACCTAGGACATACATAACTGATACCCACCCACCCTTGGGAAGGGAAGGCCTCGAAAAAATCAAATTTGAGGTAGTGTTGTGGAGTGATCCACTTATGGGCCCACATTAGCATGACTATGCGAAGAGTCAATAGCCATTTGCGTGCCTATGCAATAAAGCATATGGCTAAGCAACGCAATATGAAGCACCACCCAAGGAACATGGAAATCGCTTTGTACAAACATGGAGGGTCGTACGTGAGAAATATGTCTATGAAAGGGGTGTCATGTATAAGGTTGGTTCGTACATGGTTCCTTAGGGTGAGGAAAACACATGGAGAACGTGATGAAGGATGCACAAAATATGAGAGGTTTCACACAAGATGGAGAAGCTACGCACAAACTGGATGGATGTGCACAAAATGAGTCTCAAGCAGGGGGATATTGTGCCCAAGGGGGATCATTTTCATGAAAATGACATAAGGAAAAATGAAATAGATGATGCTAAATCCCAAAATGGCACACCAAATGGAGGACCCCTGGGGGACCTATCGCGCAATATCCAATATGTTGATTCCATAGTGTTTTTCGCATGGTCACAGAAGAGGTGACTTTCTCGTAGTATATCCCTAGTTATTCTTCTGTAAATGTCCCCGAAAAGCTAAGGGTACGCTTCCTTTTATAGTCAAAATACGTGGAGGTGGTGTGCTATAGGGGCTGCACACAAGCGACCATGACATCGCATTGGGTGCAGAAGGGTTTTCACACCTAGGAAAATCTTGTGTGCCGAAATCTCTTCCACCGTGCCCTTGCCTTGGACGGATTCCGAGAAGGTCACCGAGAAAGTGTCCCTTTGATGTCTCATTGGGCACACCAGGGTTTAAGCACTATAGTGAATCTTGTCCACAAACCTCGACTCTTGGGCACTAGTACCTTGGTGGGTTTGAGACTGGTCGCCGTAGAAGCCTGATTTGATGTCGCATTGGGCATGCAAAGGTTTGCATGCCATAAAGAATCTTCCATGCACCCCATTATTCTTGCGTGAAAATCACTCCAGCTTTGAATAATAATCCATTCATTCCCAATATGCCACTGAATTCATTAAAATATCCCACTCGTGGCCCTATACAAAACTCGGCGTCAACAAATAAATTTTCAACTAGCCATTTACTAAAAAAATGGCATGATATTATATATATAATTTTATCAAGGTTTTTTAAAATTATCATAATCTATGAATTTTTTAATAAAAGCTTCATAGATCTAGAAAAACCATTATGCCTTATGATTATTTTCAAAACAATGACATACATAAAAATAAAATAGTCAAAATTATATATGTTTATAAAATATAAAATGATATATTCTAATATGTAATAGAGGAAAATAAAAAATATATAAATAAGATGAATTGGTAAAGTAATCAATAAAATGTAATGAAAATCCATAAAAAATAATACATCATGATCAATGTATAATATTATGAAAAAGGAGTTAAATTGAAATTTACCCCTTTGAACCATTGGAGTTCTACCACTCTAGGTTCCCACTAACCACATGAATCCAAAAAAGATCTGATATGAAATCATCAACAGAAAATATGTGTTAATTCCATATACATAAATGTAAATGAATATAATATTGTGAGATATATTTGAGATAGAGTGTGATCTACACCATTGTCTTACCTTTAAAAAATGACATCCATGAACCTCATTTTAGAGAAATCCTTCATTCAATTATGAAACCTAATGCTGTTATGATATTTCATACATTATGAGACAACTAAATCTCTAGCTTCTCCATTATAACATTTAGAATGGTTCCACATTTTATATATGTTACTATAAAAATAAATTAAAATTATATAATTATATTTATATATCATCATATGATGTATAAAAATATGAAACAATAAGATAGTCATCGTAAGATAGTAAAATCAATTAAATCCTATATCATTCATCTTATACATAATAACATAGATTGAATACCCATGATATAATATAAATCATGATGTAGTGACTCCCACAACATTGTGGTTTGGGAGTTAGTATATGTTTTTTATAATCCCTCACTTTCACTAAATCCTCCCATACTTTATTTAAATATTCCCAACTCTTTTCCAAATCTTCTAAATTACTTGGGAGATGATTGTTATGGGAAGAAATATTATAAATTAACATTTCTTTTTGAATTACTAAATGACTTATTAAAAAAAATTAGTTATATAAAACACATGAAATAATTTGTTTATTTTATCGCATTATAAAATATATGTGATCAAATTTAAAATGTCATTAATCAGCTTAACCATTGATATTATATAAATTTTATAGGTACTGCTAAGGATAATATATATTTAGTGTTATGATATTGTCTAATTTAAATATATAAAATAATCGATGACCTTGACCTATAATATCATTGCCTATGGAGAAAAATTATCGAAGCATCCGAGGGAGATATCATCAGTTGGAATTTTCCTTGATCGATCCCAAGAAGAAATTCAACAAAGGAGACATGAATGAAACTATTTATGGGATAATTTTAAGCTTATCAAGATCCAAACCCAAACCATATTCCCCAAACCCACCTAAGAACGTGACACCATCACAAACCTTACCTATAGGGCATGAGCTAGTTTACTGTGGGATTATATATACAGTCCCTTTTATTAAAAATTTGTAAATTTTCACTACAACAAAATAATTATTATATTAATACATTTTAATTATTACATTATATATTCAATTATACATGAGTTTATTAAAATTAAATTATTCATACAATTAATAATTATATTTTTTCAAAATATATGGTTTTAAAACTCAATAAATTTATTTTGAAATAATTATTACATTCATATAATACTGTTATTAAATAATATCTATTTATATAAAAATGATGTTGTAATTTAATTAAGCCCAAGGTAATAATCATAGGGGACAACATATTATTAATGTCGTAAAATCAATTATTTTCCACTAAATATGTTTTTTTAAAGATAAAATTATCTTATTTAGTAAATTATATTTATAAAATACAAATTATTTTGGAAATAATCACATAAAAATTACATAATGTAGAATTGTTCATAATTTTATTAAATTATTTAATTTTTGGGTAAAAATTATATATGGTCAAAATATATGCTTTGTATTATGAAATCATAATGACACAAAAGTGATGTAATAAATGTCATAAAATGCATACAACACCAAATATATATTTTCCATTAAAATTAAATTATTTTTTAAATTATTTTATTAATTTTATAAAACCTTAAAGAATCCTCTAAATCCTATATTAATTTTAATGTTTTAAAATAAATTCATTATAATCATGAATCACTTCCACATCACCCATGATACTATTTTAATATATCTAATGAGTGGAATTGAAATGTATTTAAAACCACTCAAAATTGGAAGAAAAAATTTGAAAAAATTGTATGGTTTTTTGTTATGATTATTTTACTATATAGAGTACAAAACCTAAATTCAGAAATTAATGAAAAATTCCCCACCATTTTTCTATAAATACCTATCCAAACTCCCAATCATTTTCACCAAAAACCCATTGATCATGAGTTTAATCCCCATATCCCTCTCTAAATTCCTCTTATGTTGTTATTAATATCTTTAAGATCTCCACATAATCTTTTATAAGCTCCCTCTTAAGGTAAGTGATATTCACCCTTTCTTTATTCAATCACTTTCTTTTTATTGTTCTATTTTACTTCTAATTATTCATGATGGATGTTTTTAAAAAAAACCATTTTACTATTATTTTGATTTACAAGTATTGAGGGACCATATTTCACTCTCATTAATCCCTTCTATGAATATTTATATAAACCTGTTACGCTTCCAAAATGATCTCCTGACTCTCCATTCCAAGAATTTAAGTAGTGAATACCCATCCTCATTTCCACTCATGTGTATTTTTCTAGAAATAAAAATCATTAATTTACTGGTTAGTTAAAAGTATATAACCAAAATACTTAATTGTGGTATCAAATGTGATGAGATATGATTATATTTTTTATGATCTATAGGTCACACAATTTCATGTACTTGATATGAATCTGATGGGTGGGCATTCAATTATATATCCATCAAATGTATTGGGTAATATTTTAATCTCATGTGATTCCATGTATGGTGAATAATATGTTATAATAAGAATTATATGTTATGAAGTGTAAGTGGTTATCCTAGACTTATTCTTATAATGTCTGGTGTAATGTTTTTTATACATTCTTATGTTGTCTTGATGTTATTATCTTATATAACACTTCGGTGTTCATGTTCATGATTACCAAATATCATATACCACCCTGATATTTCACTTGTGTAACATGTATTAGTTTTAAAAATCTATTTTTTGATTATTATGTTACTAGGTCATTCACCTCACCCCTTTCTTATATGTGTCCCCAGGTTATCTTATGTGGATTTTTATGATTATTTGAATTTAAGGGCATGTTTTGGAGATATAAAATAATGTTCTTGTTCTCATGATTAAAGTTATTATGCTATGTATCTAATTACAAAAAAGAAAATAGTAATTTCATGTATGAACCCATAAAATTCTAAAATAAAACATTTTCATGTCTTATGAACATAATATTTTAAGATGTTACAGATTTATATTCATTATAAGAATATTTTGAAATTTGTCAATCAAAAGCAAAAAAGATTTATTTCTAAAAAAAATTTATTTTCAAGATTTATATAATTTTTTTAAAAGAATAATTTATATATCATAAAATTTTAACTTGAAAAAGTAACTCTATTATTATATTTAACTTCTAAAAAAATCAAAGGACGTATATTTTTATAATTTTTCTAAAAGATTGAATTTTTCAATGAATAGTGAAAAATACTAATTTTTATTGAAAAATGTATTTCCATTTAATGTATTTGAAAAGTAAAGTTATATTTTTTAATGTTTGAAATATTAATCTGTTGCATTTTATTTAAATTATCTAATTATGTATATTAATTTAATTTTATAATTTCTTTTAGTATTAAAACAATTTATATTTAAAATAGACAATTGTTTCGAGAAACCGTTTTTGTAGTATTTTGCTGGTTAAATTCTAAATTAAATTATACAAATTATGTGGTATAAATATTTAAAAATTTATTCAATATATAGAATACATGGATCAAAAAATTTTAAATAGTTCCCCTTATTTTTTTCAATATGAATAGTAATGTTAGTAATTTTTTTTAACTTGGTAATGAGTAAATTAGAATATTAAAGTTAAAAATAAAATGATAAGGATTATTAAACAACGTTAAAAATTTATATATTTTTATTATATGAGTCAATATCAACCAAAATCATACAATATTTCCTTATATTTTCCTTTTCATTCATTTTCATTTTATTATTACCTTCATAATGTTTTATTTGTTGAGAAATAAAAAAAGCAACACACTAGTTTTTAATAACTGTAATATTTATAAAATATGGTTATATAAGGGATATATCTTTCTGAAAATGTTCTAATGAAAATTAATTATTTATCCTCATTATGATTTATTTCAATTTTTAGTGAATAAATTACTACCTTACTATTTTACACAATATTGATGTAGTAATTATTCAATTAATGAATAAATAATATAAATTATATTTAAAATATAAAAAGTAATATAATTTTAGTTAATTAATGTGATTCAATATTTTTAAAAATTAATGACATGTTTTGAAATTATTCATATATTTATGTATAATTTAACTAATTTTCATGATGTTATTAATGTTTGAGTAATTAATAGTTTGAAAAATTGTAATTAATGATATATTATTGGATATTATATTTTAATAGACAATTTTAAATTTCAAAAGATATTATATTTGGAAATTTTAGAATTATATGATTTATGATTTAAAACAAGGTCCATTAATGAACTTATTTTTTATTTATAGTAATTATGTTGACCCTCAATGAGTAAAAGTTCTTATAGTCACAATAACTGTACAATGGGTTAATGAGGGGTTAAAAAAGATATTGGTACAAATGCAATCTAAAATTGTATATTTTTTATTTCATGATAGTATTTAGATACATAATCACTAAAAATTCTAAATATATCACTTTGGATCCATTTTTTATTAGAAAATTAATTTATATTAATTAAATTTTTTGAGAAATTCCAAAAGTGCCCCTCCCATCTCTTATAAAAGGGAATATATTCATCTCATTTAATCACACATAAAAACCCATTTGGTTGGACAATAATCATCCATAATAAATTCGTAAAATTCATCCTCACATTGTAGAGGAATTATATAGGGTAGAATATGAACCTTAGTGGTCTTAAGGTGTTAGAAAATGGAGGTTATTCGAAGAAGAGTTATCATTTTTAATTGAGTGTTTCTATTTTATTTCTTCTTCCACCTCCTCCAAATCATCCGTAACCATTAATATATTATAAAAAAAATTACATAAAATTATATTTTTATATGTTAATGGAAGAACTTGTATCCATATACTCTTTTATAAAATGGGAAATTAAACAATCATTCACGTGTACGGAAGACTACCACCTCATGATATGATGTAATTCATTTTCCATAACAATATATCATATATAAATTATAATTATAGAATTAATATTTAAATATTATATTTAGGACATTTTTATAATTAATAAAATATAATATATCATTTAACTTATAAATTATTATTCACATAAAAATGTTACTGTGATTCGTGCATACGTATGGATTACCACCACTATGAAGGGATGAGAATCATTATTCTTCAACACATTATATAGATGATGTAGATAAGTGTATAAATATATATATATATGAAATTATGATAATTATGTAAAGATATAACAGTACTTAACTTCTATCGATAATGGTATTTGAAAAATAAAAATGTTACTAATGCATATGTATGAACAATAATGTTCATGATTGTAACACATTTCATTTTTAATAACCTTAATTCATAATTGGTTTAAAAAGTATTATATATGTCTAAAAAAGATAAATGTTTCACTATTGTTATTATATGGATTGTGGAATGATGTCCTCTTTGACCATATTCAACCTACCAAATTTATTTTTTGAGATATGATCTGAATATAATCAAAACACCAGTCAAGAATTAATTGATTATGTAATTGTATTTAACCTGGTGTTAAATGAGATGATCCAATAATTAACTAGAGAAATATTCTTATTATAATATAAAATTAACATATGTTTTTTAACCTTGAATATAAATAACATACATGAGGAGTTTTACTCAAAGTACCAAAACTTTATTTTTAAAATCATCTTTTAATGTTTCCCATAAAAATATTATTTTCTTCATTGTACATTTTTTAATGCTATTTTATGTATGTTTTTTATTGTAATTTTTGATTTATAACCAATTTTTTTACATTATTTAAGGTTTTCAAAAGGAATATTTTTATGGAATGTTTGAATTTAAAAAGTGAATAATGAATGTTCAATTATTATGTATATTGTGTCAACAACTTTTACTACCACCATAATCATTATTTTATATTTTGATTATTCTAATAGATTCCAAGTTATCTTCAATGAAATAAACAGTTTCTATTTTCTGATATTTTGGTATTGCTAATGGGGATTTAATAGGAATGAGTATTTTTATGTCCAAATGGTTTCTCACCTGAGTTTTTTTTAACGAATGTATTCATAATATGGTCCTTGGAAATTTTTTATGAATTTTTAAGCTGCATTATATCACACAGGTCAGACCAATAAAGATTATATGATTGGTGCACCCAGATTACACTAGGTTAGATAGTTATAAATTATATTAAGGGTGATCCCATTGAGTTCCCAAACACATTGTGTAATGTTTGTTTTCTATGAAGAATAAAATTATAACATGAAGAATGGTTATTACAATTCAGTCACCAGCTGTCCCCTGGGGCCTGTGCTGTGACTACCCCAAGCTCTCCTTCTATTGGCCAGGGGTTGGCAACTAGTACTGAAGGTGTATTCCCTAAAATTGGGAAGTCATTTCCTTTATAACCTATAACAACACATACCCAAGAACACAAAAATATAGGAACAAAAGTAAACTAAAATGTAAATAGAGTGTGTTCAATAAGTAAAAGAGGCCAGAATACAAGCCCAATTGGAAAGTAAAAGTACAAATGTTATACAATACAACTAATGAAAAGGGAATGTTAGATGTGGGGTCATTCTCCGAGGTTCCTACCTAAAGGGTAGGTACATATCGCCTCCTCAGCACTCCACATCCACCCGTCTCCTCTGTGTACCGACACACTGTATGGTCCATCTCCAGGTACCATCCATTCCTGGTACTCTCAGCCTCAGTTAGCACATTTCGTCGTCTGCATCCTACACAACAAGGTGCTGGCATATCCCGTGCACGAGTGAGTATAACGATACTCAGTAGGGGCCTCAAGACCCTCTAGGTCTCACAAAATCAATCAAGGATAAATCAAAAAGTATTAAATCAACAGATAACCTTACTAAGGTATATACCCGAACATATACCTAAGTTATCAAGTAATCAATCTCAATAATGAAAAAAAAACAGAGGTACTGACTCAGCTCACAATAGGATTTATTCAAGGGGTAGTATCATGTAACATTCCCAGTCACAACATCAAACACCTTGGCTACTGGATGACTCCTCCTCTATCGAGTATAGTGGGCCTACCGCATCACATAGAGGCACTTCCCACTAACCATGGACTACTGAGGTACTCCTCCTATAGAGTAATGTGGGTCTACCACATCACCAAGACGCTCCCAACAGGGGGTCTACCGCGTCACCAATGAGATCTCCTTCATGGCCTGCTGAGGTACTCCTCCTGTCGAGTACCGTGGGTCTGCCGTGTCACCAAGGAGCTCCCCACCAAGGGTCTTCTGTGTGACCAAAGTACTCCCCACTAGGCCTGTCAAGTCACTCTGAGTCGAAACAGTCAGTAGTCGTCAAGTCTCAGCCAACCACATGGTTCCCGAACTATGCTCACTCTTTTCCAGGAGGATCCTCTCCAAAAGCTACTGGGCGATACTCCAACTACCACAAAGTCCCATAGAGAAGTATCTCAATGGTCCTCCATGTCATAAGGGTCTCAACGTAACATACGACGGGTTAATAGGATGCCCGGTTTGTTAGTTATTAGGGTTTTATTTCCAGGGTCCAGGTTGGATTCGTGTTCAATCCAACCTGACCATTCCCCATATTAATCCAAAACTCCAGAGGAACCTCCAGAAAAGTCGTCCCATCATCGATGTCCAGCTCGCAATGGTCGATGATGTGAGAAGGGTCGTGCACATATCTCTTCATCTGGGATACATAGAAGATGCCGTACACCCTTTGCAACTGAAGTGGAAGAGCTAAGTGGTAATCCACCTCGCAAACTATGTTAAGGACCTAAAAAGGTCTGATGAACCTTGGAGATAACTTGCAGCCTCGGACAAATATCTGCAAACCTCATTGAGGATAGACCCGTAAAAAGACATGGTCACCATCCTCGAACTCCGTAGGTCTCTATCTCCTGTCAGCATAAAACGGTTTCCTGCTCTATGCAGTCTTCATCCACTCTTGGATGATCGACACCTTCTCTGTGGTAGCCCGTACCATCTCTAGTTCCACTTGTGCTGACTCCCCTAGGTCTGTCCTACACAAGGGTGATCTGCAAGGTCCCCCGTAAAACGCCTCGAGAGGTTCCATCCCAATGGTGGAGTTATAGAAGTTATTATATGAAAAATAAATCAAAGGCAGGTTATCCTCCCAGATAAGACCGAAACCGAGGATGCATGGATGTTGCATGTCCTCGAGGATCTGAATGCTCCACTCAGTCTGGCCATACTTAGGGGGATGGAAGGCGGTTCTCCAACGAAGCTATCTCTCGAAAGCCTCCTATAAACCCTTCCGTTTCTGGGAAGTAAAATGTGTATCACTATCAAAGAGAATCATCAAGGGTACTCCTTGTAGCCACACAATATGCTGTACATAGAGGCAACCCAAACTCTTTTCTAAACCCTGATCACTGATTGGTATGAAGTGGTCCAACTTGGTGAGTCGGTCGACGATCACCGAAATCAAGTCATGACACCTGGATGTACGTGGAAGTCCTATCATGAAGTCCACAGATATCCCATACCACTTCCACACTGGGACCTCTAAATTCTGATCCAATCCTGTTGGTAACTGATGATCCACCTTCACTTGCTGACAAGTGAGGCACCGAGAGAGAAACTCTGCAACTGCTTTCTTCATTCCCGTCTACCAGTGCTGTCATCAGAGATCCTGGTATATCTTCGCTACTCCAGGATATACCTCTAGAGGGGATGTGTGGAATTCCCTTGACACATCATCTTAAAGTGACACTAGTACCACGATACGTCCTTTGAAGAGGATGACGTTCTCCCCACCTTCAGAAAATCCATCAGGTGCCTGCCTTGTGGATATTTGAGCACACCGAGCCTCATAGTTGGATTCCTCTTTCTATGCATCCATGACTCACTGAAGAAGTGGTGGAGTGACAGTAAGAGACTACTGGAATGATTCCCCATCTCTATCCACAAAGGATATCTACAAAGCATCTAGCTACTCCGTCGCCTCACCTAGAATTAGTATACTAGATCTCCTGTGGAGTGCATCTACAGCAACGTTCCCCTTCCCAGGGGTATAGAATATCTCGAAGTCATAGTCCTAGAGGAACTCATTTGAACATCGTTGTCTTAGGTTCAGGTCCTTCAGAGTAAAGATATACCTGAGTCTCTTGTGATCAGAGTACATTGTAAAACGCTCTACCATCAAGTAATGTCACCACATATTCAAGGCGAAGACCACTACTGATAACTCCCGGTCATGGGTAGCATAGTTCTGATCATGTTGTCTCTGCTGTCGAAAAACATATGTGATCACTGCTCGCTCCTGCATGAGGACACATCCGAGTTTGGTCCCTGATGTGTCACTGTAAACAACGTACCCTACACCCTCCTCTGGAAGCCTCAAGATGGGGCACTAATCAGCCTCTACCTCAGCTCCTAAAAACCACGCTGGCATTTCTCTGAAAAAACGAAGGGTTTCCCCTTCTTCATCTATGCTGATAGTGGTGTTGTAATTTTGGATGATCTTTCACAAACCTCTGGTAATAACAAGCCAAACCCAGGAAACTCCATACCTCTGTCACACTCTTGGGTGGATCCCAAGAAAGTACCGCCTAAATTATCACTGGATCCACTGAAACTCCAACCACCGATATGAAATGTCCTAGAAAGTGAACCTCTCAGATCCAGAACGGGCATATCAAGAGAATACAATAAAATATGGTTCTCTCGGTGAGTGTCTAGTAATACCCGAAAATGATAGGTATGCTGCTCCACAGTAGTTGAGTAGATCTGAATGTCGTTAATGAAGGCCACTACAATGCGATCATGTTATGGATGAAAGATCCTCTTAATGAGTCCCATAAACACTTTATATAGCATTTCTCACACCAAATGGAATAACCAAGAACTCTTAATGGTCATACTAACATCGAAAGGTCATCTTCTACACATCCTCATCTCATACTCCGTGCAGGTGATAGCCAGACTTGAGGCTTATCTTTAAGAATCACCGTGGTCCCTTCAACTGAACAATGAGGTCGTCAATCCTTAGAAGTGGGTAATTCTTCTTCACGGTCACCTGGTTCAGGCACCGATAGTCATCACAAAATCCTAAAGCTCCCATCCGCCTTTTTGGAGAACAGAATCAGCGCTGCCCAAGGAGAAACTCGGGGCGGGATGAATCCCTTCCCCTTAAAGTCCTCAAGTTGTACCCATAGCTGACGAAGCTCCTCTAGAGCCATCCGATATGCTGGTGTAGATATTGCTGTCGTCCCGGGGTACAGGTAAATGTAAATGTCCACCTCTATGCAAGGAGGTTGACCTGTGACAACATCATGGAAAACATTTGCCTACTGGTCCACCACAACAGCATAGCTCATACTCTCAACATCAACAGTTCTGAGGTTAAGGCTAGCCAACTACTGAGTGATCAGCTACACTCTCCTCTGGGTATGTCAATCCTGCACTGCAAATGCTCCCTTCTCACCAGTGAAGGTTAACCAGGTCCCATCCATGTGGACACACCACACCTAGAGCCTAATACATTCTATATGAGCATGGAATGTAGATAACCAGTCCATACCCATGATGACGTTATAAGGCCTCGATGCCGCTACTAGAAGATCCCAGCCGAAGCTGTCGCCTCCAGGAGTAAGCTCGCACTACAAGAACCAGTGTATAATCATCAAATATGGTCCCGTAAGAGCATCTGGCCAAAATTATCGAGCAAACGGCTCTGTCGGAATCTCCGAAATCTAAATGAGGGAAGTGGAAATAAAAGAATTATTGTCACATGTTTCTATAAGAACTACAACTAAGGTTGAGTAGACACAGATCATAACTCATATCATCTATGGAGCATCGTGATCATATGCTTTAGCTTCCTGGAGATGAGCTCTCCCCTGTGGTCAGGGTGGACCACCTGGTGGTGGTGGTAGTAACATCTTGAATCGTCTCCCACCGCCAGTTGCATGACCAAATCCTCTGCCACATCTACCTACTCCCTACAGACCTCCTTAGTCAAACCACTGTCTCTGCCTGGGTGGTCCTTCGACCATCTTCAGATTAGCCGTACGATGGGTCGGACAGTCACAAGCCATGTGACCCTTTTCATTTCATGAGAAACACTGCCCACTCCTGGTATAACTAGTTCCTCATCATGTACCCCACACAACTGACCCTGAGTCATGCGGTCATCCACCTGTTGGTCTGGTCTTCTTGGACATCTATGATGACTGTCTGTTGGAAGCTACTGAAGATAATTCTATGTGATGACTGTTAGTAGGTCTCGCTGCTGGTGACTGCTAATCAAGGAAACTCCCCACCAAGAGGGATCTCTCTAAGACCCCCGCCAGCATCAGAATGATGAGTGAGATCATCGAAGCCCATATCTCCCACCCAATCCCCTAATGAAAGGTCTGGATCTAGAATAATGGGTCTCACACCAAATCTGTGGACTAACATGAGAGGTCAGTGAACCTCACTGAGTATTGAGCCACAGTCATACTGCCATGCTATAGATGAATAAGCTCTTGTATGTGCACTAGGTGAAGAGTCGCTGGAACAAAATCTACCCGAAACAGGCTCTTGAAGTCTTCCCAGAGATGCGTCACCCCACCGTGATCCTTGAGCATCAATCTCCACCACCTGCCTGCTGCTTCCTGTAGAAGGCTGGCGGTAGGAACCGCTATGAGATTGGCTAGTGTCCCTATGAGTCAGAAGACTCTCACCACAGCCTCCAGCCAATCCTCAGTCCCATGTGGGTCCATCTCTCCCTGGAACCTGGGTGGCCTCTGGCGCTGGAACTCATTAAATTCACTCAAGCGGCATGCATCGTCTGCTACTGGGGCTGGTGGCATCAGTGGATCAACGGGGAATGGTACCGCTTGTTCCTCCACTGGTGCCTCTATTGGAAGAGGGCCCTGCACCAAGGCCTCATCACTTGATGGGATATCAATGTGTGCGACTCTTGGAACCCTAGCTGGTAGTCTTCGTGGAGGCATCCTGAAAAGAAACAGGCACGCCACGGTCAATATGTTATACCTAGTGAGCTAACTCAAAATAAAACTTTTGAAAACACACAACCAATAAGTGTTTTTGTGTGATGAGTTGGAAATAAAAATTAAGTGTCCTTGTGTATGGATACGTCGGTCGCCGCACCCACACTGGATTCACAAAACTGATAACCACACTTACTACACTTAACACTATTTCAGTTCAAAAGAATGATCATAGTCCTATGTTCTGTGGCAGAACTGACACCTCTGATACAAATTTTTTACGACCCATCCACCAGGCCCCATTCCGTGACTACCCCAAGTCCTCCTTCCATAGGCCTAGGGGTGGTGACTAGCACCGAAGGTGTATTCTCTAAAACTGGGATGGTATTTCCTTTATAACCTATAAGCACACATAACCAAGCACAGAGCTAGATAGGAACACAAGTAAACAAAACTATAAACAGAGTGAGTGCAGTAAGTAAAAGGGGCCACAATACACACCCAACTAGAAAGGAAAAGTACAACTATGATACAATACAACTAAAGAAAATATAAAGTTAGCTGCTGGCTCATTCTCTATGGTTCCTACCTAAAGGGTAGGTATAGACCACCTCCTCATCATTCCATGTCCACCCGTATCCTCAGCGTACCGACAAGCTCTATGGTTCAACTCGAGGTACCGTCCAGTCCTGGTACTCTCAGCCTCAGTCAGTGCTGTCTGTTGTCTGCATCAAACACAAAAAGGTGAGGGAAGAGCCCGTTCATGGGTGAGTATAACGATACTCAGTATGGACCCCGAGACCCTCTAGGTCTCACAAAATCCATCAAGGATAAATCCCAATGTATGGAATCAACTGATAACCTTACTTAGGTATATTCCCATACATATACAAAAGTTATCAAGTAATCCATATCAATCATGAGCAAAACATAGAGGTACTAGCTCAGTTCACACCAGGATTTATTTTAGGGGTAGTATCAAGTAACATTCCCAGTGAAAAAATCAAACACCTTTGCTGCTGGAGAACTCCTCATCTATAGAGTACATTGGGCCTGCCGCTTCACACAGAAGATATTACCACTAACCTCGGTCTGCTGAGGTACTCCTCCTATCGAGTACCTTGGGTCTGCCACATCACCAAGGCGCTCCCCACTAGGCCTTTCAAGTCACTCCATGTCAAAACGGTCAGCAGTCGTCAAGTCTCAACCAGCCATTGGGTTCCCACACTATGCTCGCTTGTCTCCGGGAGGATCTTCTCTACAGGTTACTGGTCGATACTCCAATAGCCACGAAGACCCATGAAGAAGTATCTCAAAGGACCACCACGTCATAGGGTCTCAACATAATAGACGGCGGTTCAGCTGTGTGGTGGCGGTTCGGATGCGGGGCGGCTATCCGGCCGCATGGCGCACCTCGACTGCGGGGCAGCGGTCCAGCCGTGGGGGGGGGGTAGTCCAGCCGTTGGGGGTTGTCCAACCGTGGGGTGATGGTCTAGCCACCGGGCGGTGGTCTGGCCTCGGGGTGGCTATTCGGCCGCGGGAGGCTATCCGGCCGCGGGGTGCGGTCCGGCCCGGGGGCGGCGGTCCGGCCAAGGGGCAGCGGTCCGGCCACGGGGCGGCGCTCCGACTACAGGGCTGTGGTCCGGCCGGGGGGCTGTGTTCTGACCACGGGGCAGTGGTCCGGTCGGGGGCAGTAGTCTGGCCACAGGGTGGTGGTCCGACTACGGGGTGGTGGTCTGGCCACGGAGCGGTCTGGTCGTGGGGTGCCGGTCCAGCCATGAGGTGGTGCAAAGGCCTCGGGGGAGCAGCAGCAGTGGCCGCGAGGTTGTGCCATTGCGCCAGCGCCTGCATCGACACCGAGGGTGGTGTCAGCCGCTGTTCGCGTGCCCTATCCTTGGATGGTTTCCATCCTCATCCATTGCGAAGAACACCACAAGATTTTCAGAAGGGTCAGGTCATGTTGCTTTGTCCCATACCCTCTGCATTAGGGTGGTAGCATATGGATCAACAAGAAAATTAAAGAAGAACGTCATGTTTTACATCCTCGCGCAGTGTTTCATCCCCAAATCGGAAAAGAAACCACATAAGGAATATGGAAAAATTATTCACATGAAAATAAACCCCTACCTCATTCTCTTGATGACGTCGACGGGGTCTCAAGGAAGAAGGAGAATCGTTGGGAAAATATGGATGTTGATGTCGTCAGTGTTTTCCTCGATTTTTAGTTCGTGCATCGATGGAGATCCTTCGACGAAGTTTGGAGAAAAAGTCGTTGAAGGATGGGCATTCTTCATTGGTGTTCTTTATTGGAGATCTTTTCTCCCAAATCTCCTCCTCTCTCAATTCCACCAAAATGAAATGGTAGCCCAAAAATAATAGATTGTGTGATCTATTATGTTTGTTGGCATATAAGTCGAATTTGGTTAATTAATCTCATAGGTTGGATCCATTAAAGTGGTGTGTTGGCTTAATTATTGTGGAGGAGGGATGGCATAATTAATGTTGGGGGAGTTGAAGAGGCTCTCCCACATTTAAGGAGGGAGTTGTGAGGTTTAGGCCTCAGGTGGTCCCCACCACCATAACCACTCATGGGAGGTTTGGCTCGGGTGGTCCCCACCACATAACCTCTCTTGAGAGGTTAAGGTCTGGTGGTCCCCACTTCCCAACATCCACACGGAGGTTTTAAAAAATAAAATAAAATAAAATAAAAGCAACAAAACTTTATTTTTATTTTATTCATTCACAAAAAACCCAAAAACTAACTTCCACCCTCGACTAATAGCCGTCATGGTGAATGTATTATTAAGTTAATACTGGCGCTGTGAGTTCAACGGTGCCCTTAGATTTTAATTCCGAGAACTGGTTCAAATGTTAGAAAAACCTGCTCACACATTTACTGAACGTGCGCAAAAAAAAGTTCATAAATTCATTCCAGGCACTCCGGGCCTCAAAATCACAAGCCGTCAATTTTCGCAGACTCGTAAATTTTCAATTTAAAAAAAAATTACATTGAAATTATGGGTCTTTACAAATTTATTAGGGTTTTTCAAGTGTTTCATGATGAAAATGCACCAAGGAACATACATGACTTTCCCATTCACTCAAATGAGTTTTCATGGAAATATTTGGATTTCAAAAGGTATGATAATCATCATTTTAAATGATAATTTTTTTTACATTTTTTGGAATAAATTATGTTCTTAAGGAGAGGTTTTATTTAGGTTTTCATGTTTTTCCCATGACTAACAACTTTCATCATTTTATTTCCCTTTATGGGTATTTTTTTCTCATCTAATGTTTGAATTTTTTTCAACAGTTATCGGGATGGGTAAGAGAGAGAATTTTTTAATGTTTAAAGACAAGAATATTTTTCCCAAAAAAATAATTTTTTATTTTAAATGTTTTATTCAATGAAAAGAATGGGTATTTAGTTAATGTGTCCAATTTGTAATATATAATATTTTTATAAAATATTTATAACTATAAACTCTATAATTATGAACCAAAAATTCCAATGGGAATGAATGAAATTAAATTCTACTTTAATGTCACTAGAATATGAAATATTTATTTTTGGGTCCTTATAGGTGGTTTCATAGATGGGTGTAAATAACTCTACCCATTTAGATTATGAAAATAGAATAACATTAAAATATTTTATCTATTGGTTAATTTGAAATGATATATAATTTAAATATTACCATATTGATTTGACAAAACTGTGTTTGTTTAGAGTGTTATTTAATAGAGGGAACAAAGAAGATATAGTAGGATTTCACTTAGTGGATGATATCCTTCCAAATAAAAAACTATAATTGTCATAATTTGAACTGAATAGTTTTTTATTGTGATGTAATATGTTATATAGGCTATAAATGGTGTTGAAATCCAAGATAGGGATAAAGAAAATATACCACATAGGAACATAAATATATTTTATCATTTTATATGATTATATCCTTCAAAATTTGGTGGATGAACTGACCCAGTGTCATTTGAAGCATGGAACAATGCTCAAGTTGAAATATTTTAATTCATGGGGTGTTTGAAACATAAAACGGTAACCATTACCATTTATCATTTTGATGGAGAAACTGATCGATAATGGTTTTTAGTAACGAATATTAAAGAGAGAGATTATTTTTATTTGTTGAATGCTTCAAAATTAAGAATATCTAGAGAAATATTTCTCTATTGTTGCTCGACTCTAGATTTAGAAATAATTCTTGTAATTGAGTAAAAGGATAATGATTTTTTATCTGCATATGAATAATATTTTAAAATATTTCCCATGTATGTACTCAATATTATCATGGATCTTGATAGTAATATTAATCATTTTTAATCAGGGTAAAAAAAAGATATCAAATGGAATTATCTTCCAATGAATTCAAATGTTAGGAGAAACATTTTTAGTTTTCTGAGAAGGTAGAAATAGAGTTTTCTTATGATCATGAGTTTCATGAAAACAAGAAAAAAAGGGATGGAGGGTACGAAAAGGGGGACAATTTATCATAGCAAACCAAGGGTATGAAAATAAAATTATCATACTATGATAAGTTTGGAAAAAATAATCATGGGTAATGTTTGTTAAATTGTCGAATTAGTTTCAAGTGTTTTAAGTTCGGTCTTATGGCTTTTGTTTGAAAATAAAATAGTATTGAACAATCAAAGAATGATTTAACTTATATACATCCAATTGTTAGATTTTTTTTCTCATGAGTTTTTTCATTATGTTAATATGTGTTTTATGTTACTAACTCTTGGTGGAAATAATCAGGAATGTAAGTATAAAGTTGTGGAAAAATCATTTTATACTACTATAGTTAGGGAAATGATATTTAATGAAGTGGTGAAAGGTATGTTAGTTGTTTATTAAAATTATATCAATTTTATTTGAATACATATATTTAAATTCATTCATTTCTAAGAAATTTAAATGCTTACATGGTTGATCACATCATGAAAGCATAAAATTTTTTTCTGTAGAAATTCTTAGATGAAATATTAAAATAACCATGGTATATTGTAATCTTCATACTGTAATTAGTGGAATGGTATTTCCTACTAACTTTTTTGAATTAACTACAATATAGTTTGATATTATTTTTAGTATAGATTTGATTTTTATTTTATCATGATATGGAATATTTTAGAGCCAAGAATGTCTTTTCAATGATTTCACACACTTGAAAACCTACCAAAATGGTGAAAAATTGATTATTGATGGAAATTAATAGTACATGTAACCTCGTGTTGAATGGAAAAAAAATTATAGATTCACGATTTCCCAATAGTGACTGAATAAATGGATGTTTTCATAATGATTCATATTGTGTTATTCAAGATTGTGAAGTTGATTTTGTTAATGAATTTGTAGATGATGATAGGTTAATTTCAAAAACCCCATAACTAATGGATGAAGTAGAACATTTGGATCTAAAAAATAAATTTACTATGTTTCTAGAGAAAGGTTTCATTCATCCAAGTACTTCACTTTGGGTAGATCCTTTTTTTTATTAATTAAATATAGTTTGATGAGCTTTTTTAATGATTATATGGATTTTCATAATATCATTATTAAGGATAATTATCCTTTTCCTCATATTGATGATTTGTTTGATTAGGTATAGAGAGCATAATATTTGTTGGAGATAGATCTCTGGTCGTAGTACTATTAGTTCAAGGTTACAGTGGTAGATACTCTAAAGAATACATTTTTTGGACTAGACATGGGTACTATAAGTTTGTAGTTATTCGCTATGTTTTGTGTAATGAACTAGCTATATTTATGTATTTTAGGAATTGAGCATTCCATGATTATTTTGATATGTTTTTTGTTGTGTTTATTTATGAATTATTGGTGTATTATAAAAGTCAAGGGGATATTGAATGAAATATATGGACCTTTTTAAAACATTAGAAGAAAAGAAACTATACACGGAATTTAGCATATGTGAATTTTTGTTGTAAAAAAATTAATTCCTACAATATATTGTTTCTAAATATATAATAACTACTGACTCTACTAAAACAAAATCTATTAGAAAATTTCCAAGACCTACCAATTCCTTAATGTTTCTTAGTTTTCTCTCTTTAGAAGATTACTACTATAGGTTTGTTAAAATAATTAATTGGTTATCTATACCATTGAAAAAGTTAACTCAAAAGAGGGTTAAATTCATATAGACAAAATAATATGATGATTTTTTAGGATCTAAAAAAAGAATGGTGAATGATCTAGCTTTTTATTTGCCTTCTAGATATGGTGAATTTTTCATCATCAGTGATGTTAAGCTGATGGGATATGGTTACATTCTAATGATGAATAATCCAGTAATTTCATATGAATCATGACAATAAAAACATAATGAGTTAAATTTTCTTACACATGATCTAGAATTATCTTCCACGGTGTCTTTATTTAAAAATTTCGATGCATTATTTATATGGACCCAAGTGTGAAATATATACTGATCATAAAAGTTCGACATATATATTCACTAAAAACAAGTTGAAAATGTGACAAAGATGAAAGTTGGAATTGATCATGGATTATTATTTTGAAATAAATTTTCATTGTAGAGAAGTAAACAGAGTAAAATATTATTTAAGTTAAATAAATAATTCTACGTTAACCAAGTTACATTTAAAACATGATGCTTTGATTAATGATATGATGAATTATGTCCAATAAGTTAAGGAGACCAAAAATTATTTTATTTACTTTCACATTTTAAGGAACTCTACCATGAAAGATATAATTAACCACTCTCAGAAGGAAAATTGTGGGTTACTCTAAAAGTGCGAATTTCATAATAAGAGTATGTTACCTAAATTTAATGTAGAAAAAGAATATGTTTTGAGATTTTGAAATAGATTATCTATTCCTTATGATTTTGTTTTTAACAAGGATTTGTTTAGTGTGACTCACAATTCCAAATTTTATATTCATCCTGGTATCACTAAGATGTATAGAGGCCTTTAGGAGTATTATTGATGGGATAAAATGAAAAGAGAGTTTTTTGAAATTAGCCAGAAATGTGTGACATTCCAATAGCTTAATGTAGAATGAAAATTATTGAAGGGGATGCTTCATCTTTTTCCAATACTAGAGTGAAAATTATAAAATATATCCATGGATTTAAAAGTTAAATTTCTAAACAATGTTGAGGTAAAAATACATTTTGTGGTTTTGTAGATCGATTACCTTAATCGGTTCATTTCCATTACATTACAGATATTATGTATTTGGAGTAGCTACATTGAATCTATGTTAAAGATATATTAATGGTACATGGAGTTACTCTCTCTATTTTATCTGATCATGATCTAAGGATCAGTTAGATTTTTTGGAATAGAATCCAGAAGTTATAGTGTATGGAATTAAATTTCAGTATGTATTTTCATCCTAAAACTTATAGGAAGTTTGAACGGATAGTTTGGACTTTTAAATACATGATTCCCACTTTTCATGGTTTTATGTTATGAAAATGTTTATTAGATTCAAATCATGTTTTGTGACCTGAAGTACTGATGTTTGAAGAGAAACACTCATTTGAGAAATATCATGTTCCAATTCATAACAATAGAGAGAAACTATTTCAGAACAAGTTAAAAGAACACATAATTGTTTTTTTACAACCATATAGTTGGAGAAACAACATGGATGTCGGAAAATGATATAAGGGAAAGGTATACCCACTTGTTTAACATGTGAATAAAATTCAGAGGACACAATTTACAAAACAAGGATGAATATAGATACCCATATAATACTATAATAATTTTTTCATGTCTTATAAATATTCATTAGTTAAATATTATATATTTTTATTCATTATAATAATATTAAGTACATTTTCAATCAATAGGAAAAAAGATTTAGTTTTTAAATAAATGGGTTTCATGGATTATATGGTTTAGTTTAAAAGTATAATTTTTAAATTATAAAATCTTAATTTGAAAACAAATAATCTTCATTTTTGAATTCATCATGGAAGAACGTCCATAGGATAAATTGTTTAGAATTTTTTGAAGGGATTGATTTTTCAATAAATAGTGAAAAATACTGATTTTTATTTAAAACTATATTTTAATTTAAAGTATTTTTAAATTGAAACATTATTCTTAATTAGTTTAAACCTTTTATTTGATTAATTTTATTTAATATAATACAATTATTTATTTTAAATTTCTATTAAATTTAAATAGTAGTTTTTTTATTTTTAAATTGACAATTTTATTAGAAACCATTTTCATTTTTTTACTGGTTAAATTGTATATTAAATCATTCCACTTATATGTTTTTAATTTTTTATAATGGATTCCATATTTGAAATATATGGGTTCAAATTTGTTAAAAATGCCCATATTATTTTTGTTCAATATGAATAATAACCCAACTAATTTTTGTTACCATGGTAAATAGTAAATTAGGTAATTATAGTGAAAAGTAAAATAATAAGGATTGTAAATTTACACTAACAAATGCCTTATTTTCATTATACAATTCCATTTTCAATAATAATCCATGATTTAGTTATATGAATTTTTCCCATTTGGATGTGATTATAACTTTTGTAATATTTTATTTAACGAAAAGGAAAAAAATGTCACAATCTTATTTTTTATAATTATAATATTTTTAACACAGGGTTAACAAGAGGATATGTTTAGTTTTAAGTAATTTTTAATATATAAATTATTTATTTTCATTATGGAAATTTAATTATAATTTTTAGTGAATAAATAATTAATTAAAAAATATACAAAATGATAATGCAATTATTATTCAATTAATAGAAGAAAAATAAATTATTTTTAAAATATTAATAGTAATATAAATTTAAATAATTAATATGAAACTTGAATTTTTAAGATTATATTCGAATGTTATAGATGTATTATTATTTTTATAATTCTAATTATTTTGTTCATGTCATTAAATTAAAAAGAATGAATACTTTTAAAATTGATATTAATGATATATTATAATAAATTATATTCTTATAAATGATACAAAATACCTAAAATTCATAAATTCAGAAAAGTGATTTGGATATGGTTTATTATATCATTCAAGTCCTATTTATGGGATTTCTTTTTCAATTTATAGTAACTATATTTACCCAAAAAAGGTATGCATTCTTGTTTTCATGATAAAAGTGAACGTGTTTCATGAGGAGTTTAAACAAAAAGATAAGGGTAAAATGTAATAAAAACATGTATAATATAAATTTTAAGAGATTATTTGGATCCATACATATCATATATTTTAAATAAATTATTTTGGTGAAAATTTTATTTCAAAATTAATTTATATTAATTTAATATATTTTATAAATTTAAAGAATTATCTTTCCCTCTCTTATAAAATGGAATCTATTTTTCTTATTTATTCACACTTTAAAAACAATTTGGTTTGGAAAATATCTACTAAACTCATTTCTTAAAATAACTACCTATGTTCTATAGGCATTATTTAGGGAATAATACAGACCATAGTGGTCTTAATGTGCTTGGAAAAAGAGGTTGACCGAATAAAATGTTTCATTTTTAATCGATGATTTATGTTTTATGTATTATTACACATACTTCAATTAATTATGTAATATGTAAATATAATAATACCATTATATTCCATATACTAATTTTTTGGTTATATTAATTTCCCTATATATATCCATCTCATATTCTATTAAATGGGAAAAGAAACCATCGTTCATGTGTACGGTTGGCTACCTCCTTGCAAACTGATATAAATTGAAATCTATCACCATATCACAGGGGATGATTATAATTATGTAATTAATGTTTGTATATTATATTAATGACATATTTATCATTATTAAAAGATAATATATCATTTTCTGTCACATTTACATTCACTGAAAAAATATAATGCATTTCATGTGGACATGTGGACTACCACCTCCTCGAAGGAACGTGATTCGTTTTTCATCACCAAGTATCATGGATGATATATATAGGTATAGTTAAAATAATATTTATAATATCATGATCATTTTTAAATTATATTATATCACTAACCTACTCTCCATTAAGATCATTAAAATATGGAAACATTACTCTTGCGTACGTTTGAACTACCATCTCAATGATTATAACATTGTTAATTTTTCAAAAGAATCATCTGTGATTGGGTTTAAATGTATTATTGAGGTATAAAAATGATAATTATTTCATTATTATTAATATGGATATTGTATAAAAAAATTTCTTATACAATATTCATCCCACTAAAGTCATATTTCTCATATGATCCGAATATCAACAAAACACACGCATGGAATTTAATTAATTATGTAATTGTATATAACATAAAATTTAATGAAACAAAGGAATAATTAAATTTAAAAAAGGTTCTAAAGAAAATAGAAATTAATTATATGTTTATTATTATGGAATATAAAAAACATATGTGATGACTATGACATACGGTAAGTGACTTTCTATAACATCATTGGCATTGCACTCCCAGATCGGGTTCAAAAAACATCATTTCATTTTTTTCTTTGATAAAAATGTATGTTGCCCAATTTTCTCAATAAAATATTATAATATCAAAAAGTAAAAATTGGATCACTAAAATTTTCAGTGCCCTCTTTTGTTTAATGTTTTGGACAGTTAAGACAAACACATATAAAAACAATACCTAAGAATTCAAGAGAGTATCTTTCCCTATTTAACTTGAATTCAATTTTCAATATTTTTCCATCATTATAACCCATTTAAATATATTCTTGATGAAATTCATTCAAAATCACACATAATAACATGGTGAACGTGAAACATAATATGGTTATCTCAAATAATCATAAATAGTAAACATATGCATTAGAAATTTAATGCCATCAGTGAGAATATAAAGAGCATAAGAGTATAATGAAATAATCATAGTGAATGAGAATAGAATGAGAATATTAATACCCATTAATAACTAGATCATGAAACATGTAAAAATTGAATATTTTATTAAAAATTTTATGATTAATCAGTATCAATAATCATGAACAATTGGAAATCAATATTGATCATATAAAACATTATATCCTTTAACAAGCATAGATAAAAAGTATTCAAATATTGGAACATAATGTTCATAAATCATTTACAGAACCATTATAATTAGAATAAACATATGGCTCACATACATACCCAATTCATTGGAGAACTATTAGGGAGTACCCACTATATATGCAATATCAGGATTACCCAACGGTATCTAGGCACAGTCATCGTATAAAAATATCTAATAACCACAACACGAATTAAGTAAAAAATTACTCTAATTTCATTATATGACTAAAAAATAATTATTAATTTCTTAAATTTATTTACCCATATAAAATTAATGGGTTCCATAATTATTTATCTAAATCATGATGAAAATGTGGAAAAGAAATGGTTTTTAGAACAATTTATTTAAAAATTAATTAACCCATTGAAGGGAAATGGGTTCTATAAATATATCATTGGAATTTGATAATATTGTAGAATAGAAATGGGTTCCATAATAATCTCTTCAAAACAATTATAATCCATCTACAGAAAGAAAAATTATGGAATGATTACAAAATATATCTTTTGGAGAATAAGTAACATGAAATGGCTTCATATTCGATATAAAATGAGTTTGAAAATTCACATGGATCATTTCTTAAGAGAAATACGTTTTTCTTTTCAAAGACATTTTTAAAACTAAAAATTCATAACCTATTTTTGAAATCCTTTTCGAGGAAAATAAACATGAAATTTTTTAAAGGAATATTTAAATTAAATTAAAAACAATTACTAAAAACAAATCGTTTTCAATTTTAAAAAACATTTAATATTGATAATATTGAAAAAAACATTTTCTCTGAAAATAACCTTCAGAAATTATAATGGAAACATTAAAAATTATATTAAACAATTCATTAAAAAAATATTTTTTCCACATAGATTTTTTTAAAAGATAAATCATTTTCAAATTTAATTTTATTTGAAAAAACATTGATAATTTATAAAGGAATATTCAATGAAAATAATGGTCATGATGGTGGGAAATTCCATTCCTGTTGTACATGTTAAAACAAAGATTCCTTTAACATTTTGAGTAAAATTAAAATATGAATTGTTCAGAAAATGGTATTAATATTCATTTCAAAAAAAAAATTAAAATTAAAAACATGTGTAAAAATTTAATTAATAATTTTTGTAATACTGTTAAAAAATTTGAAAACATTTTTAGAAAACATGGTTTTGAATGGGAAATGTTTTTTAAATGATGATCGAAATAAAGATGTATTTTTATAAAAATAAAATTTTGAATGTTTGAATATATAAAGAGAGGAAATATTAGGGAAAACATTAATTCCAATGAAATAAACAGATGAGATTAAAATTCATGAGTTTTTTGAGTGATGGATCATTATATTACATTATTGTAATAAACACCATAATAATCCTAATAAATGATGAGATTGTATCATAAAACTATTACCACATCATTAATATTGTATCATCATCCCCGTGATTGAATAAAATTAAACAAATAATAATATATCATGATAATAATTAAATTAATGATATTTAATGTCAATGGGGTAATATATACACCTCATAAAATAACATAGGTTCATAACATAACATATCCCTCAATGAAGGCATATTGAGGCAAAAATCCCTTACCTCTTTGGTAACATTTGAACTGTGGACCCCATGAATGAGAGATCCTCAAATGGATATATAAATTTAAATTATATTTTATATATGCATCAATAAAAATATTTATGGGTACTATATATACCATATAAAATAAAAAGGTTTCGAATATTACAAGTGTCTCACAGAAGATAAAAGTTAGATGAAAATCCCTTACCTCGACTCTATGCACTCGTTGTATAACCATTATCTCATGTATTATAATATTACATAAATTATTTTACTTAATAATAAACTTTTATAGGTTTTAAACATTATAAATAAATAATTTTATTCATTTATTTATTACTTAAATATTTAAATAATTAATTATTTTTTTCCCTATAGGGGGTTTTGAAGAAATTTAGTTCATTTTTTCAAAACAGCTTTAGTATGTTGACCACGAAAAAATATGTGTTTATTTAAAAATATTCATAACAATTATAATTCCATAATAATAATATTAATTAATAAATTATAATTTTAATAACGATCATGAAAAATTGTTTTGGAAAATGAAACATGTTACAATCATGGAGATAGTAGACTATATATACACATGAGTAACATTTCCATCTTAAATGATAATTATAGAAAGAATGTTGGAATTATTTTATATTGAAAAAAATTAAAATAATAATATAAATAAATATTTTTTTCATTCAAAATATTTATATATATCATTATTAAGATGTGGTGCTGAAAAAACAATCACGCCGCTTTAAATAGGCGGCAGTCCACACATACCCGAACAAAGTAATCAGCTTTCAATTTAAGAAATAAAGTGATATATAATTTTTTATTAATGATAAATATGATAAAAATTAAATTAATATTTCATTTATATCACATATAATAATTGAAATTATCCTTATTACATGTCTGATAATTATAGAAAAAAGAATCACATAACTTTTTTGAAGAGGTAGTCCACCGTACACACGAGTGATGTTATCATTTCACCCACATAATCGAAAGTAAAAATGTATATGTGATATCAAAATTTAAGGAGAATAAATATGTTACAAATATCATATATATAGTTTAAATCCATCATTAAAACATGCACTTAAAGGTGATAATGGAAATTTAATGACATCATTCTGTGAGTGGTAGTCCGTCGTGCACATGATTGATGAATTTATTTCCAATTTGATGAAATGAAAGATGAATTTTTTTTAAATAATAAAATAAAACCTCAATAAATAATATATAATAATTTTATATTATTACCATATTTTAAGAATATTTGAATGATTTGGAAGATAAAATAAAACCAAAATTAATAGTTATAAATTTTACCTCTTCTCATACCACCTCTTTAGAATTATACATAAAGTATTAATAGAATTCATTTATGAACAAAAAAATACATCTAGAATTATAGGATGGAATTTTGGAAGTGATTTTGTATTGGATTGGATTATCCAAAAGGGTTTGAAAATGTGAATAAGAGAGGATAGGTTGTGTCCTTTTATCAATGAGGTGAGTTGCCCAATTGTAATTATTGCAATGTAAAAGGTATACACACATGTTTCACATAAAAAAAGGATAAAAAATTGATTATTTTGGATCTTTAGACATGATATGGTCAATATATTTCCATAAAAATATTTTATACAATTTATATGTCATTTTGAAACTTATCTTTCTAGTTTAACCCCATGTAATCCCATTTTACCAAAACCATGGCAATTAGTTTTTATTATCTTACTATTAATTATGGAAAAAAATTAGTTAAAAATATTAAAAATATAAATTATTCTAATTACAAAATATGGAATCTGTTTTAAAAAAATTCAATTCACATAAGTGGATAAATATAATTTACAATTAAACCAATAAATGAGATGACCAAATAGGTTTTCAAGAAGTTTATTTTTCAAAGGAAATTTTGATTTTTTATTAACTATATGAATAGTAATAATCATTCTAATAATTTATGTGAATATTTATTGATTTATAATAATTAAAATTATTTTAAAACATTCAGAAATACATATTTTAATTAGTTAAAAAGAACAAACATTATGCACATTATATCAATTTTCAGATATACCCCATTTGTAAACCCAAAGACAAACTTATACTAACATATAATAAAAAATTAATTCAATAGAAATTAATTAAATTAAATATATAAAAATAATAATTATGGTATATTAAATAATATTCAAAACATAATGGAAATTTGAAATTGATTAATTTATTGAAATTAAATTTCATTTTTACAAAAATCAATTTTTCACTATTCACTAATAATTCAATGTTCTTGAAAAAATCCAAAATTTTAACCCAAATTAAATTTTTTATATTCAAAATTAAAAAAAAAAATTTATAAAAAAAATTTTATTAAATAAAAAACCATTTAATTTATGTTTTCCTAAAAACCAAAAAAATAATTTATGACGAAAACATATTCTGGTAGAATACACTTACTTTACAAAAAATTCGATGATTATTTATAATAAATGTTTGAATAATTTATATTGAGAAGAAACATAAAATATATATATATATATATAAATCGTTAATTATCAAATGATAGTTATACACACCAATTTAATGGCTAGGTTATAATGATTGTCTATATGACGGGTCGTTTAAGAAAAATGTTGTGTGATGAATATGCTATGAAATATAATTTTATTTTAAAAAATTTTGGGGTGTCCACATTTATTTTAAAAATCCCCTAAGAAAGATTTCCTTTAAAATCTATTTTTTTATATTTATCCATTTTATTAATATTATTTTATAGATGTATTTATATGGACATTAATGATTTATTATGTACATTTTTGGTCTCTTTTGACATTATTTTTATGGTTTAAAAAATGAATATGAAATGATTGAATTTATTTATAAGAATAAAAAAATACAAGTCTTATTTAATACTATATGGTGACAGTGACATTTCCACGATGATGACCATTATTTGATGGTTGACAAACTCTTAAATCTTTCATATTTCCTATAAAATAACCATCTTTCCCTTTTTCCATGTATTTTGGTTTTGAAAGTGGATTTTTAATATGATAGGGTATTTTGATATTTAAAATGTTTTGAACAAGGGATTTTTTGAAGGTTTTAGCCATATTATAGTCCTTTTACATTTTTTATAATGGGTTTATACCTATTTTAGCTCATGTGTGATCTTGATATAGCTTATACGACGTGTACACCTAGATAACACTAGGCGATCATGTTATACCATATAAAATTGGTTTGTATTGATAATACTCTAATGTATTGGGTAATGAATATGTTCTCTTGAGAATTATATTCACATTCAATAGAATTATTATTCCAATTTTAAGTGTTTTTATGTGTTTTATGATGATGACATCCCAAAGAACATATATGACTATTCAATTCTTGTTAACGAGTTTTCATGAAAATCATTTGATTTTAAAATTTAATGTAATGATATTTGTAAACGATATATAATGATATTTGTGTGGTTGAAGGTTTGTTTTTAGGAAAATTATTTTCTAGGGTTTTTATGTTTTTCAATGGTTTAATGATTTTTTTCTTTTTTATGTCCCTTGCTGAGATTTCTTTGCACATCCTATATTATAAAACCATTTTAATTAGATTTTTAGATGGTCAAGGAAATGGAAAAATTCATGTAAATGTCCATAATTTCTTTTTTGAAAATAAAGAATGTTTTATTTTAGAAGTTCTTTTTGTATGTAAAAAGGTATACTAAGTAGATGTTTCCACATTTTAATATATTGGATTGTTTTAGGTAATTTATGACATAAATATCAAAAATTATAAACCTAAAAGACATTTTGGAATGAATGATCATACATTCTAGTTTAATGACACTATTATATGAAATGTTTAATCACACATCCTTACACTTAAATCTTTTTGGATTATATTATGTCTACATATTTAATAATTTCTAAATTAAATAACATTAATCCTATGAATTTTCATAGATGAATTCAAAGAAAAGACTACTTATTAGTGGGGATTATGATTAGAAAACCCTATATTAATCCCTAAGTATAAGACTAAACATATGAAAACATCATTAAATCTTGGTAATGTATTGATTAATTAGTTTTTATGAAACATAATCATAGTATGGAAACTACAAGTGGATGTGGCTCTAGAATAGTTTTACCTTGTGGTAAAACCCCTAAAACGAGATAATTGGGTATTGTCACAATCATCACCTCATATATGAATAAGAGTCATTCCTTTACACCGTATTTGACACTCTTGGGGGATATAATTTTTTAAATTCACAAGATCCTTATGAAGGATTTCTAAAAGAAAAAAATCCAGTGAAAATTTATATTATGAATTAAGAGACCCCAATCCTAGTAGCTTAGATTAGATGGTTACTTTATTAATTTCATACTAGATATGAGATTTCACATCCTAGAGGACATAATAGATTATTATTATTAGAAAAATAGATATATACTTTAATTTTACATTTCATTAGAAACATAAAAATTACAATATGTAATTTTGATTGAGAACACCATTATTCCCTTTTTATATCCTTAAATATCAAACATAATACCATTCCTAGACTCTTAAGGAAAGGAAACACATAATGTGGTGATATTTATTGTTCAGTAAGGGTATTCATATAATAATATATATATTTATTAAAAAATAAAAAATAAAAATGAAAATTTAAATAAATAAAATATGTGGAATTTAATCAATAACTTTATCTTAAAGAATAATTTGGTAGAAATAAATTATGAAAAAATAATGAAATACAAATAAATATATTTTCTTAAAACATATCCATGGATATTCTAACAAATAAAATTATCAAAGAAAAATATATAAATAATCTCATAAGGACTGAATGAATAATTATGAACATCATTACCGTAGAATATTGGCCTCTTTCCAATACATCTTATATAAATAGATAAGGCCATTGATAAAACACCATGCTAGTTTTCCTTATAATACCTACTATTTTATTGAGGGGATATAGAGGGAACCAAATATCATAATGTAAAAATAATTCATTCTTTACATGAATGGGTAAAAACATTTTCAATGTGATCATTCATATTTAAATCTGAGGTATGAAATGTCAATAATTTCATTAATCAATAAACATGATGAAAAAAACCTAGAGTACTATGGAAAATGGTAAAAAAATAATACATGCCCATCAATATGGTCATAAAATATCTAGATAAATTATAATTTTGGTCTAATTAAAATATATTTACCATGGATATTAATGTAAAATCCTGGTTTTTTCATATATGAATAGTATTCCATCATAATATCAATAAAACAATATTGAAGATAATATCCTTTTCACTTCAAAAATCACATTCTAAAACATCGAATTTCAAGAATATCTATAAAAAACTAATGAGAATAACATTTAAAATTTATAAATGAAGCTTCAGAACAATGAGTTTTTATGATGGGGGTAAAATTAGTACATACCTTGTCCTTTAAAACAATGATTCTTTTCACATTTCCAGAAAAAATCAAAAGGTACCTTGTTTGAAAAATTACAAAAAGATCCATTTAAAACTATTTTTTAAAATATAAAATATGGGATATAATGTTTTTAATAAATCTATTTTGGGTTTTTAAAAATAATTAAAAATATTTTTATAAAGAAATCATATAGAGTAAAAAGGATTTTTGTTCGATGATAGAAATATTTTAAGACTTTCTTAAAAGTATATTTGTAAAAATTTAAGTTCCAAATAGTGGAAAATAGTATTATTACTTTTAAATTACATTAAATACTAGACAGAAAAAAATATTGGGTTTAATATATATAGATTAAATATTTCTCTTAATGGAGACCAAAAAATAAACAATCTAGAATAATAAGTACAATGGAACATAAACCCTTACTGATTTAGTAAATTGTATATTATTTAACCGATAAAATAAATAATAAAAAATAAAAAATAAAATATCATGAATTAAAATAGATTCATGATATAACAGATCAAATTGTTAGTGTATTCATCACATAAAATAAATATGTGTTGAATATGGCATACATCTTGTTGAAGTAAAAGTGTAATGAAAAACCCTTATCTTAGGTATGATTTCCTTCACAACTATTTGAAACTACTATATTAAAAATATATATATATTATAAATATATTTTACTATAATAATAAAATTTTTAATACCATATACAATATACTTATATTATTTTATTACCCAATATTAACAATTATTTTTTAAAATCACTCTTTCTGGTGAAAAAAAGCTTTGTTTTTCATGTATGCTTTAGATCGATATTTTCGATCCTTTTAATATGATCATTGTTCCAAAAATTAATTAATTTTTACCCTGATATAAATATTATATATATTATTTATATAAATATTTATAATAGTCCATAATATTTAGAGATAGGGAAATGAGTTAAAACAATCATAGAGTTAGTTGGTCATACATATGTATGAACACAATTTATAGTTTTCAAAAAAAATGTAATGTAAGAAAGGTAAATAAAAATATAGATTTATATAAACATTATTATATATAATATTTTATTTATATTCATTAATTTTATCCTTGTTACCATCCATGTCAAAATAAAATGAAAAACATTCCACATTGCATTGTGGATGTAGTAGTCTACACGTACACATGATCTACAATATTTTTTTCCAATGGTTTTGAATGTTATGACCCATCCATTGGAGATCATTCCATGACTAACGCAAGACCGCCTCCCATTGGCCAGGTGCTAGAGATTATCACTGAATAGGTGTATCACACAAAGGGGAGGAATTTTCATATTCACCTGTACAAAAGAACATGTCTCGAAGAAAAGTGCTGAACTGAAAAAACCAAGTAAACAGGTATGCATTCCAGTAAGATAACCACTATGTAATTGTACGAAACACAAACGTAAATAGGCAAGAATAAATTCCCAACTAAAATAGAAAAATATAATCTTCTAGATCTCATCTATGGAAAATTTTACCTGAAGGTTAGGTACAATAAGTTACTCGAATATTGCTGAAGTGTACCACGCACATCAAAACTCCCTGAAGCACCACCAATATTCAACCCAACAAGGACTCTATCAAATATGTCGATCATTTGCACAAGACATGACATGTCCAGGAGAAGCCTGTGTAGGGGTGAGTAACACAATACTCACTAGGGATCCCAAACAACAAAGGAATTACTCAATATAAACCACAATTATATCAATATGAAGTACACTAAGTGGACTACCAAAGAGGTACACAAAGTGTAACATCTAAGAGGTACTATCAAAAGAGTCATTAGAGTAAGCTCACACCATGTATAGGCATATGGTACAAAAAATGGTTTCTTTCATGAATCCAATGTACACTGATGTTATAACACACATAGTGTAAGTAACACAAGAAATTATCTGTAACACATGGAGTGTAGATGACAGACAGAGTGTCGGCGACACACTAGAGTATTGTCAAAGGCCAGAGGAACCACGCCCTTGTGTGACAAGGGTGTAGAAACTCAGTCTTGGAAAGACACATATTCTATGTAAGACACACAGTATAGTTAATTCACATATTCTAGGTAAGACACACATTCTAGCTAAGACACACAGTCTAGGTCACAGTCAGCCGTATGATTCGTTCCTCAGCATGCTTGTCTGTGGGCACCTAATCCTCAAGACAATAGGTCATATGAAAAATTCCAAGGAAAATAAATTATATTATATCAGAGGGACCATCTCATTGTGAGGGTCCCAAAACTGGAAACATCTCGTAAATAATACAAACTATTTTAGAGTTATGGGAATTTAATTATAAAGGGACTAGATCTGGTCTGACCCGGTTAGAATGACCTAACCTGAACTGACTCGGTTCGTACATGAAATGACCCAATATTTCAACCTTGTCTACTAGGCCAACCCAACCAACTAATCCCAACCCGTTGGGCCATTCTTCTAGCCAGCTAGGCCACCCAGGTGTCTCTGTTTCTTCTGTGTGGCCCACTGGAGTGAGTCAGTTTATTCTACCCAGGACATAGTGGCGGCAAAATCCCCTCCCCATCATGTGGTTGGAAAATGAGCTAGCTATATCTCCCACACATAGTCTGACATGGTAGGAGGCCATGTAACTATTCCTCTTTGACATGGTCTACCCCGGCCACCACCTATGGTCGTACCACCCTAGTGGTTCCACATTCAGTGGGCCTCCATTGTCACTATAGCAGTCCAATTTTCTAATATAAAGGTGCAACAAAATCCTCGAGTCATCAAATCTTCTAATGTGGTCTTTAATCCATCTTAACATTGATGTGCGGGTGTAGTTGTATTCGGAACCTCCCTGCAAATCCTGACATGACCACAAGGGTCTGTCGATGAAGAATATAAGAATGGGGATAAGAATGGCACCATGAACTCCATTTAGAATGGATCCTCACGTTTTTTTGTTGGATTTAATTCATTATTATTATAAAGATAATGAAGAATTAATTAAACATTACTAAGATCGAAAACCCACATTAATCCTGCATTTTCAACCATCCCACATAAACAATCGAAGTTCAGATCAAAATATTATTTGTTTCGTCCACATTATTCATTGGAAAAAAGAATGAGGAAAGAAAATCACACAAAAAACAACCCCTACCTTTAGGATTGGATTGATTATTGATAAATCATGAGTATATCTTTCATCATTCCTCATTCTACTGATTCATTTTCTAAATATGATTTTCGATCAACCACCCTTCATCAGTTGTCGATGAGATGATTTTACAACACATTCTCCTTATTGTTTTCCAAATCCCCCAGGGATCATGATTCTGATATTGTTTTCCTACCAATCTATTAAATGTAGAAATGTGTTTCAACGTCACTATTTTATTATGTTGCAGCATTGTTACACTATTTCCTTTATGAAGGTAAAAAACTTCCTTATCACTGCATCATCAAGAATCCTTAAAAGAAACATATAACCAACTTTTTATGTCAATCTTTATTCTTTAAAAGTCATTTGAAAACATTTTCAGCATTCAACCCATGCAAATCATGGTTAGGTCAAGCATATGAAAAACAGGATACTTAGAACTCAACGGTGCCCTCATATTTCAAATCCGAACACTCATTCAAAAGATCCAAAAATCTAGCACGTGCATTATTTTTTATAAACAAAAAAATTCAAACATTTGTTCCTAGAACCCTGGGCCATAGAATCACGTTCCATCTCTGCACCTGGTCTTGAAATAATCCCATATAATTTTCAAAAAATTTACATTGAAAATCTGGGACATTACATTCTGCATACCTTCGGTATTTACATCACTAAAATCCAAAATAAGAGCTAAACTAATAAATGGGGATACTGAGCATTAATTTTATCCTCCCTCTCCTATGTGATCACCTAGAAATTCCCATACTACCATCGGATTCACATCAGATGAATCGACCGCCCAAAAATGATCATATTTTATCGATCCTAGATCTATACTAGATACTCTATTAAATTCACCTCATTGTCAATTTCCTTCTCACCGCAATCATTGTTTTGTGAAGGGTCATATAATTATTCCGTCAGCTATGATATGTGAAATATGTCATGTAATCTATCTAACTACGGAGGTAGATCCAATCGTTATGCCACCTCACCCACAATACTTATTATGAAAAATGTTATGTTGATCCTAAGAGATATCTTGTCGGCCAACCAAATATATGTATACCACATCGAGGAGAGACCTGAATGAACACATGGTCTCCCTACTTGAACACTAAGGGTCTCTATCACCTATCATCATAGGAGTTCTGACAGCTCTGTGCAGTCTTTATGTGCTCATGGATGACCTACACATTCTCTATAGTTTCTGGTACCAACATCAGGCCTATAAGTACTAACTCTCTGGGGTCAGCCTAGAAAATATGTGACCCATAGGTTCTCTCATACAAAGCCTTGAAAGTATCCATACCGATGGTGGAGTGGATGCTAGTGTTTTGTGAAAACTCTGCCAGGGGTAGGTGATCCTCACAAATGCGGCCAAAATTGATGATGTAGGCATGTAGCATGTCCTCTAAGACATGAATGGAATGCTCCGTATTACTGTTTATCTGCAGATAGATTATTGTGATCAAGCGCAACTGAGTCCTAAATGCCTTCGAGAATTCCCTCCATAACTGGGATGTAAAGCGTGTCTCAGAATATGAGACTTTCACAGCTGGGACTCTATGGAGTCAAACTATCTCCTCCATGTAGAGGCTTCCCAAGCTCTCTACTGAACTCTATTCCCAAATCGCTAGGATGTGGGCTGACTTAGTGAGTAATTCAATGATCACTCCGATGGTATTGTGCCCCTTGGACGTATGTAGTAAAATGGTCATGAAGTCTATCGATATTCCATACCACATCTGATTCTTCACCTTAAGGGGTTGAGTCAAACCCACTGGAACCTACTGCTCGACCTTCACAAACTAAAAAGTGGTGCATATAGAGACAAACTCTTCCACCACCTTCTACATCCTCGACCACCAAATCTGACATCGAACGTCCAAGTACATCTTTTCCACACATGAATGTACTGGTAAAGGGGGTGTATGGAACTCCCTCAAGACCACCTCCTGTTACATAACTGATAAAACTATACGTCTTTTGAAAATGATTAAGTGCTCCCAAACTTTTGAATATCCATTAGGGACATTCCCTATGGAAATTTGATCACATGTCGTTTCACAGATGATATCTTTTTTATGTGCCTATCTAACTCACACTAAGAGTGGAGGGGTAACCTCCATCAACTAGAGATAAGTTTCTTCATCTCCATCCACAAAGGATATATGAAGTGTGGCCAACTACACTGAGGTATTGCTATGTTTTTTTGAACTATATCTATTACTGGGAGCATCTTCCATGATGTTCGCCTTCCAAGGAATATTGACTATCAAGAAGTCATAGTCTGGGAGGAGCTCTAGCCAACGTCGTTCCCTCAGGTTCAGATCCTTCTAAGAAATGATACACCTGAGATTTTAGTGATCTGAGTAGATGATAAACCACACTCCCATAAGGTCATTTCGCCACATATTTAGGGTGAATACTACCTACACCAACTCCAAACCATGGGTCGCATAGTTTACCTCATGTTTTTTCAAAAATAATGAACCATATGAAATCTACTTTTATCCCTGAATAAGGACACAACTGATCTTGGTTCCTGATGTGTCATAGAACACCATGTACTCGACACCCTCATCTAGAAATATCAGGATGGGATCTCTCATCACACTCTCCATCACATGTTGAAGGTTCTCCTAGCACTTCTCCATCAACATGAAGGGTTTCTTCTTTCCTATTTAGGATGTCATGGATGCTGCTACTCTCGAAATGTTGGGTATGAACTTCCGTTAGTTTCCATCCCAACCAAGTAAATTAATCACCTCAGTAACATTATTGGGTAGATCCTAAGAAAGTACCACCTCTATCTTTGATAGATCAACTCCAAATCTCTCCTCCGAAGGGATGTGTCCCAGAAAGTAGACCTATCAAATATCAAAGTGACAATTTGAGAGATTATCGTATAGTTGGTGCTATCAGAATAAGTCTTGGACATTCCTCAAGTGTATCTCATGCTCCTACTTGGATGTTGAAAACACTAGTATGTCATCAATGAAGTCCACTATAAACCTGTCCATATAAGCCTATAAGATCCTTTTCATAAGTCCCATGACCACTATTTGCGCATTCAGCACACCAAACAACATCACTAAGTACTCATTGCGGCTATTGCGACATCTAAAAGCTGTCATCAGGATGTCCTCATCCTATACCCAAAGATGATGATAACCTAATTTAAGGTATATCTCTGAGAACCATCTCACTCTCTTAAGCTGATTGAAGAGGTCATAAATCCTTGGTAGTGGATACTTATTCTTCATGGTCACCTGGTTTTGATGTCGATAGTCCACACATAACCACAAGTTCCCGTCTTCAATCTTGGAAAACCAAACACGGACTGCCCATGGTAAAACATTGGGCCTCAGAAATCCATTTCTCTTCATTTCCTCCTACTCCAACATTAGTTCATGGAGCTCCCTAAGAGCCATCCAATATGCAGGTGTAGATATTGTTGCCTTCTTGAGGTATAGGTCAATGTAGAACTATTCCTAACTATAAGGAGGTAGTCCTGGAACATTATCTAGAAAGATGGCCTTATACTCTTCCACCACTGTAGGAAACTATAGACTCATCTCATCCACTACACTGAGGGATATGATAGCCATCATATGTGTGATTGGGCACACCCTCTTACGTGTGAGTCAATCCTGCACTGCTAGTGTCTCCTTTTCACCGAACAAGGAAAACCTTGTCACATCTCCGTAGACACACCACACTGCGTGGCTAAAATAGTCGATCTGATCATGAACTATGGATAACTAGTCCATAAACAGAATGACATCGTATGGACTCGATGTTTCCACCAAGAGATCCCAACTAAAACTCTCACCCCCAAGATTTATGGGACACTTTCGCCACCATTGTGTGATCCTCGAATCTTCCCCCGCTGGAGTCTCTAAGCGTTGGGATCAAGTCGATTGTTCCACTACAATATATGTGTCTCAAACAGGGGACATGAAGAAAAAATAGTGACTAGAACCAAGGTATATCAAAACTATAGATAAGGTAGAAAAGGAATAGATCATAACTATAATAATCCGGGGAGTCTCAGGATTGTAAGACTCGATCGCCTAGAGATGGCCACACCCCTATCCACCAGCTCCCAATGCTTGTGGGTGGACCACCTATGGGTGGTGGTGGTAGTTCCTCGAACCTTCATTCACCTCCTTCAACTCATCCCAATCATTTTCCACATCTACCGCTTGGATGAACTCCATGTTCCTGACTCCATTGTTGCCTCTGCAGTCCATCGTCTATCTTCGGGTTGGTAGTAAGGCTAGTCAGAATACCTATTGTGAGATGACCTTGACCACCACACGAATTGTATAGTTGTACCTTCAGCTGACATACTTTGCGCTGGGAGAACCACATCAATGATCTAATGTACTGGGGTCATCCCCTAACCTTTCTGGCCCTCCTGGACCCCAAAATTATCTATCAGTTACCCCATGATGATGACCCCACTACATGTCACCTAGTGGAAGCTCCGAACCCTCGTTCCAGCTCCACTAGGAAGATATATACCTATAGAGATCTCTCCAACACCCCATCATGCATAGGGATCCTAAGGGATATCATCGATTCCATGATCTCCCAGAACAGTCTCCTCTAGAAGGCACATGCCCCGAATAACATGACTCACACCATATCTACAGAGTTGCGAGAAAGATCTATGAATCTCACTAAATACTCTGTTACTTACTGGATTTATTTTTATAGGTGTAGTATCCTATGTATACACCTAAGTAATAATGTCATTGGAAATAACTCCTCCCCAAAGAGGAACTCAAATTTTGACCAAGATAGAATCACCTCCTCATGTTTTTGAGTCATTAGGCACCACTATATCCTTACTGAGCCCCAAAGAAGGATCACAACTTGGAATTCCATCTAGTCAGGAGGCACCCTTACTTACAGAAAAAATCACATCCATGTATTCAACCAATCCTTATTTACTTGAGGATCTGTCTCACCTCAATAAATGGGAGGTCAATACCTCTAAAAGTCAATCAACGCACTAATCTTTCGTACATTCTATACTGGTAGTGCTGATAGGAACTATGACTCTCTAGGTGTTGGTATCACTGGTACACCATTGGGAGGTTCTATCCCTGGAAAAAGTCATTGGACCAATGCCTCATCGCTTAGTAGACTATCCACAATGTTGTTCGACAATATCATGCTTAGCTATCTACATGGAGATATCCTAAAACAAAACAAGATGTACCCCGATCAGTAGAGTATACATAGTGAGATAAATCTGCCTTAAGAAGCACATGATAACAATGTCAATTCCTTTATGATTCATGAACAATTTATTTCCCTTGATAATAGAGTTTTCATGTACTTAGTTAGAAATAAGAATTCGTGTTCTGGTTGTTTAGATATGTAGGCTGCTGCACCAACACTAGGTTCCCCAACCTAAAAGATGAACTTGAAACACTTAACACTATTTCTCTAAAACCAGATTAAAATTGACCTCTATTTAATTCTACTTAGATATGACCCATCCTCGGGGCCCATGTAGTGGCTAGCCCAAACCCACCTCTTATAGGCCATGTGATGAAAACTAGTGCTGAATTGGTGTATGCCACAAAGGGGAGGGATTTTTCTATGTACATGTACCAATGCACACGTCGCCAAGAAAAGTGTTGAATTGAAAACACTGAGTAAATGGTTATTCATGCCACTAAGACAACCACTAAGTAACAGTACAAAACTGAAATGTAAATTGGCTAGAATATAAGTCCATCTAAAATAGAAAGGTTCAAGATCATGGAACACATCTTCATAAAACCCAACCTGAATGGTAGGTACATTAATCTATCTAAAATTTCATCGAATCGTATCAAATCCATCAGAGCTCCCTAAAGTACCACCTATATCCATCCCACCAAGGACTCTGTCAAAGTCGTCGATCATCTGCACAAGACACGAAACATGCGGGTGAAGCCCAATTGAGGGTGAGTAAAATAATACTACTTGGGGACCCCAATCCACAAGTAAATTAAACAAATTAATCCAAATGTATATAAATAAGAAATACACCATTTAGAATACCTAATAGGCACACAATGTGTATCCTCTAGGAGGTATAGTCATGTGAGTCACTAGAATCAGATCACTCCAAGTATAAGTATATCTTACATTAACACGATTATCAAAATAATCTACAGTACTCTCAATTAGTAACATATGGAGTGTTGGTAAGATACAGAGTGTTGGTAACATATTGAGTGTTGCTGACACATGGAGTGTCAGTGAAACATGGAGTGTCGGTGACACAAAAAGTATTGGGGAAACACTGAGTGTCGACGACATAAGTAGTGTTGTCAAAGACTAGAGGACCTGTACCCTAGTTGGATAGGGGATTACAAAATCAGTACAGGAATGAAAAATAGTCCAATTAAGTCACATAGTCTTGGTAAGAAACACAGTCTATGTAAGAAACAAATTCTAGTTAAGATCAATAGTCTAGGTCATTTCCAGTTTCATGATTTAATCCTTATAAAATTCATCTGGGAGAACCTACTACTGGAGACAATATTGTATACCCCAAATTCCACGTAAACTCAATTAGAGTATCCAAAAGGGTACCTTCTTGTTACGAGGGTCCCAAAGATGGAAAAGACTCATCAAACAAACACAAAATTTGAGAATTATGGGCATTTCAGTAAAAACGGGACGGTTGGGTCTAGGTCCGGCCCAACCTCATCGGGACGACATGACACGAACCATCCAAGGTCCTACCAGGCCAGACCCATTGATCCAACTTGACCAGCCCAGTGTGACCCTCCTCAGTTGTTCTTAGCCTACTAAGGCATGGATCTAGGTCGCTTGGCTGCCTAGGGTAGCCCGACCAGCTGGAGTGACCTAGTTTTTGTTACTCAAGACACAACAACTGTTGTATCATCTCCATATCATGTGGTCGACCAATGAGCTAGCCAAACCACTCGTATGAACATAAAAATGACAGGAGTCCACATAAACAGTTCTCTCCATTGCGTCTTTCCCTACCCACAACCCCCATCGCTGCCCATGATCGTGCCTCCACATGCTCTTCCACTACCAGCCATCGTGCCGACAGCGTACTGCTGCGTGCCGCCCCAACGACTCCTCCTTCTATGTTTTTTCACCATCACTGTAGTAGTTTTTTTCTATCTAAAAGGTTTTTCATGATCAAAGGGTCAAAAAATAGTCTACTATTGGATTCAATCAATCTTGTCATTACTCTAGTTGTTAGGTCATATTCAGAACCTCAGGGAAAATCCTGACGTGACCACAAGGGACCATTGGCAATGAACACAAGGACATGGGTAGAAAATTAACCAAGAACAGTTTTGAGAACATATATAGGACATTATTCATTTAATCCTGAATTCATCATTGATATCTAGATTACAAAGAATAGATTCAAAATCACAATGAATTAACTCCGACATCATTCCTACACTTTTATCCATCCCACATAAATGGTTAAACCACAGACCAATCTGTTTGTAGGTTGGTTTGAGTACGTATTTGGAAACAATAATATGGAAAGAAAAATAACATTGAAAATAACCCCTACCTTGAGGATTTGATTGATTGTTGATGAAGGGTGAGTCTCACATTCGTGATTCATCAATCCATCGATGCATGTTCTGAATCTGATCATCGATCCACCACCATTAGTTTTTTGTCGATGAGAGGATTTACCAATGCTTTTCCATTAATTTTTTCCAGAGCCTCCATGGAATGTGAATCTGATATCATATCCCTCCCAAGATATTAAATGAGGTAATGTGTTTCAGTGTAATTATTTCACTGAATTGTAGTGTCCACAGAATATTTTTTTTATGAAGGGAAAAATGAAATTGTGGTTGCGTCGTCAGGAAACCTTAAAAGAAAAATAAAATAATCCTATCATGATTATTTTTATTCTTCATTAAAATGTCTGAAAAATATTTTCGGAATTTGATCCATGCCGATAAAGGTTTGGTCCTGCCTAACCAAAACCCACTCCTCTGAACACAACGGTGCCCTTGGATCTCAAATCCGACTAGTCATTCAAATGGTACCAAAAATGAACACGTGTGTTATTTTTAATAAACTAAAAAAATTAAAAAAAATTATTTTGGGCACCCCGAGCCTCGTAATCATGTGTCGTATCATAGTCTTGTCTAAAAATTATCCCATATATTTTTCAAAAAATATAAATGGATAATCTGAGACATTATGTTAAAGGTAAGAAAGTATAAGTAATTTTACAATATAGAATTATATTAATTTCTCAAATATTTTATAAACATGTAAAATCATTCAATATCTAGTTTTGATAGGTGGGGATGGAAAAAAGATTCCATCGGTTCTGGGGGGAGTAGTCCATTGTACACACAATCAATGGTTTCAATTCCCATTTGATGGAAGATGAGATGGATACATGTTAATCAATTAATGTAGTAAAATATAATTATATATTAAAAACTTTTGTAATTATTTTATAGTAGTTAGAGAATATTTTAGGGATTTAAAAGAAGAAGTTAAATTAAAATGCATGGTTATGAACTTTACCTCTTCTTCGGAAAACCTCTTTAGATTTATACTTAAAGGCTTCCTAGATCGTACTAATATTAAAAAAGGTAGATGGAATTTAATTATGGTTTTAAGAAAGAGAATTTTTCAACTATTGATTGAACCAATTGTATTTGGGAGTGTGATGTGGAGAGGAGAGTGGGTATCCGAATATAAATTAGCAAGATGACACGCATGGAATCTTTGAAAATAAAAAGTGATAGAAATGGTAGTTTACATTTAAATGTCTTAAATATGGATAATTAATGAACCATGGATGATATTTGGTAAAAATATGACTATAAAATACGAATTTTAAAAGTTTTTAAATCATTTTATTCCTTATCTCTTTCGTTTACCCCCCTAGAGAACTCATTTTAACCTTAACCGCAATAATTAATCTTGTTATTATTTTTAATATTCATTATGAAAAAATTAAGATATCCTAGTTATATAATATTAATTATTATAATTAAAAATATGGAATCAATTTTTTTAAATTTCATTCACATTAGTGGATAATTTTAATTTAAAATTAAACTTGTTGATATGATGAAGAAGCAATTTTCGAAAAAGAAAATAACCATTAGTATAAAAAAGATTGTAATACCAAAATAAAAATTAATTTTTATTCCAAAGGATGAAATTATATTTATTATAATGTAATATAACTAATTATTCTATGAAAATAGTTTTATATAAAAAAATAATTATATTCTTTAAACTAAAGGGTAGTTATCAATTAAAACCATTATTTTCATTATTCAATACAAAATAATATATACAAAAAAAATATCAAAATGATAACTGTAAAATATTTTTTAACTATTTATTTTAAAAAATTGTTTTCCTTTTTTAAAATATACATTCTTATGGTGGTAAAAATTAATGTTATATTCTGTGTGCAATGTTAGATGGCGTCTCCTTTTATAAAAATACATTTTTTATAAAAACATTTTATTTTCATTAAAATGTTTCTTACTATATTTATAATCTATAGATAACCATTGAATTTATTTTATAGATGTGAAAAACATAGAAATTTTATAACATAGTTAGTACTACTCACACCTAGCAATTTAGTGGCTAGGTTATAATTTTATACTACATTATTGTTCATTTAGACTCGAGGTTGTGTGTATCACAATCCATCAAAGAGATTGAATTTATTTCAAAACTAATATATCATAATGCATCAAGGTTTTATATTTTAATCTAATATAATTATTGTGTTAAGAATAATAAATTGATCATAATATTCTTCTTTTACAATCTTGGGGTGTTACGTTCTCCCCACATTAAATACATTACATTCTCATAATTTGAAATTATGATAAAAAATATGGACATGTAAGAAAAGAGTAAATAATTATGGGGGTGATAGAGATAATTGGTCACAATAAATTGACTGATCAAGGGAAAGATAATGATCAAAAAACCATTAATATTTGGTTAGTTAAAATACCATTGATTCATCATATATGAAGGTAATATGAAAGAAAACTTTTTTAATTATCCCTTTCTTAGAGTTAACAAATTGTTTTACAATCATGATAGAGAAAACAAAAAAGTTAACTTATAATTTGATTCTTTGGTTGCAGTTTGATGAATTTACACATCATTTTTAACTCCAATAAATGAATATAAAATATGATTTTTTATACATGAAAAAGTAAAATTAAGTTTTAATAGATCATATGTTTAATAAAAGAGTGACATGTCCTATTATGTAGCACGAAATATTTACCAAATTCAAAATGGTGAGCATGAGTTATGCATTATAATACTTAAATACATAAAACTCAATAGTAACACCCAAATTTCAAATTATTCCATTACAAAAGCAGTTATCCAGCAATGTTTTTAATTAAGAACTATTGTATACTAACCATGACATCATGTAGGAAAGTGGTAAGTGTTAAACATTTATCAGTGTTCATTTGGGGGTTCAAGCCCTGAAACCATACTGGGTTTAGAGGGTTTTCACCAGGAATATGGGTTTCCCTTTTTATAAAACCATATTAATATAATTCCTATAAATTTATTTAAATATTTTGAATTTTCTAAAAAATAATATTTTTCATTAAATAACTTTTTATCATCAAGGGTTTTCTATACGATTTTTTTATAAAATAAATTATTCTTAATTGGAAATTACAAACTTATCATCAATGATCATATTGAATTTAAAGGATATCAATACCATTATTCTTATGACTATGAATTGTAATGTAATTATTCTTTAATAATTTTTTTTAAAAAAAATATAATAAATCATTTTGTTGTATTTACTATAATGTCTCTATAAATATCCTTAATCTTGAAAAGCACCCATATCATAAAGCCAAAACGGTGATTAACACAATGAAATTATAATGAACCATAAACAAATAAACACATTAATGTATCTAAAAAGCATATGTTAATATTACATGGGAACATATATGCTTTAAAAATTGACAAAATATTTATATGTTTCGTGATTATTATAATAAAAATAATATTGTTGAAAAAATATATAGAACATAATTGTAGAATCAAAATACACATGAACCAAATCATTCCACTTCATATTTATTAATAACATAATATTGACCATGATCCCATAGCTTCTTCTGAGGTATGTTTCCTTGAAAATTATGGAATTCGTTTTTATAGCTCCATATATCCTTAAAGATGAAACATTGACCATTTTAGGTTTCTTTCGTACCCTTAAATTCATTCACATGATTTCATTTCTCTCTAAACTTTAATAAAACTCTTATTCCCTTGATTCAAGTACTAGGGTGTTTCTTTCCAAAATTATCACGTATGGGAAAATAATTCGTTCCCATCTCCCCTTTTTTTATTTCTATGATGTCCTCTTATTATCATACTTATATTAAAATAAATATTAATTATATTATTCTTTCTGTGTCTTGATAGAACATGATACTATGTACCTGTATAATGATAATTTTTGGGAGACTAGTTCCCCTTAAACTATTGTTTTAAGCCCCTAAAATAAATTGTTAATTTTTCTCTATTGATTATGTACCATGTCTGAAACATGCCTTTCAATACTTATAAAGTTAGATTTATTATTAGAAACATTTCCATCTTACTTATTTCTTAGACTAGGGAATTATCTCTATATATATGCTCATTTCATAGGAGTAAAATATTTTTATAAGATTATTACATTAAAATCCTTCCACTATCATATCCATTTCATCCTTATACATTGTGTTTTGAATTAATGATTACTCTCGATAAGCATCCCCATAGTAATGATAAATATTAACGAAAACATTCTCTCATTCATTAGTTCTGAGAGTAAGAAATGTATTCGCTATGGAACTTATCCACTGCTCAACTAAATAGGGATTTGTATTCCCAATGAATAATGGATGTTGATGATGCATAGAGTGATTATATATTTTATAGAATGTTGTAAATTTGTAGGTTGATACATATGAATGATATTTTTGGTCATATCCTTTCTCAGATTCCACATTATGGTTATAATTTGATCAGTTCCTACGGAACATCCTACTAAAACTTCATTATATTTATAATTAAGGAAATAACTACATCAAGTATGTGCATTGATATGGTTTATATTCCATAAAATCAGTTTTATTTATAAACAATGACATATAATAGATTACATCATAAAATATGGAATCATAATGTATTATTCAAAAACTAGCAACACATATAATACAAATTGAAAACATTATGAGTAACTTATCTCAAAAACATAAAATCTGTATATTTGGGAGTATTATGAATTTAGGAAAATATTTTCCAATCCTTCATAATTTATTTTATAGAATGTGAGAATTTTCCCAAGAATATTCCATAGGAGTGTTAAACTATATTTATATAAAGGCCAGTTGTGCACTAGATGAAGATCGCGTTAAATCCCTATGCACTTTTTTAGAGTTATTACTTCCAGGTATAGCTATACCGAAGCCACATCCACTTAAGTATCCACACATATATGTATTTATTGGAAACCCACCTAATCACTACTTTAATAAAATAATAAGATTTTATTCTATATATGGTATTCTTATAAATTTCAGTCTTATGGTTCTGTTCTATAATGTTTAATTTTGTTAATTTTTTATAAAGGATGTTATTAAATATTCTCTAGTTTCAACGTTAATGTTACTAACCATAGTATCCCAATGTCGGTGGTTACTTTATTATAGAATAATAAGATATAAATAATCACATCCTAAAAGACTAAATAGTTTAGTAGTGTTTTTGAACAATAAACATACTTGAATATCATATTACAATTTAAAAAAATAAAATACAACATAATTTTTTTATTTTTTACACCATTATTACCTTTTTCGTATCCCTTTATATCAATCATAAAACACTTCATGGAATCCTTAGGAAAGGAAACATAAGAACATGGGGAGATTTATTTATATTTAATGGTACACTTACAGTGGAAGATATCATCCATAATTAATGAATAATAAATACAGAAAAGTAAATAACGAAAGAAAAATTTTCTTTAATCAATAACTTGAACATGATGAAAAATATAGAAAAAATAAATGATGATCAAAATAATTCAATTTAAATATTCACATAATCTTGAAACTTATTCATGTATATTGAAACTAATATATTAACCACATTTTCATCCATAACTAATCTCATAATGAAGAAACACATAATTCCTAAAATCATAACTATACAATTAAGTCCTCATTCCATGACATCTTTCATAAATAGATAAGGTCTAAGCCATACACACAAGCTCATTTGTCTCATGAGACCTAACAATACATCAAAGGGGTTTTAGTGGTCCCCACCAATCACATAATAAGTCCAATGAATTACTCATATACAAGGGTTAAAAAAATAATAAATGTAAAATTTTATATTGAATAAATATAATATGAAATGTTAATACTTTCCAAATAAATAAAAACATGCATAAACCATTTAGAGTAATATGGTGAATGAAATCAAAATAGTAGATCCCCAGTAAAACTGATTCTTAATTGTCAGAAAATAATAATAATAAGAATGGTATCATTTCAACATATTATCTGTTGGTAATAAGTGATATAAGGGTTATTATTAATTAATAAAATAAAAATAGTAAAAATAAGAATCAAAAAATTATTTTGAAAAATATCCTTTTCACATTAAAAATAACATTCAAAACACAAAAAGATACAGAATTTAGGGAAAAAAATTTCGTTGAATTTTTTTTAAATATTAAATATGCTTTCAATGTAATGATTAGATATTATGGGGGGTAATTAGATACATCATATATAAGTGAAAATAAAATTTCTTTTACACCATTGTAAAAAGGTTAAAAATAAACTCTTTTGAAAAATGACAAGAATTTGCATTCGAAATTTTTTTGTAAAAATTTAAACATGGGAAAAATTTATTTAATAAATCAGTTTTATAATTTTTAAAGCTTCATGAAAACATTTTTAGAAATAATGGAATTAAAGAGAACATATTTTTCAATGGAGAGAGAAATGACGTCGGTTTTCTTTAAAAACATTTTTTTGTATCCTTTTGTCTCATAGAGATTAAAATGGGAGGAAGGTATGTAATATATAAAATTAACCATAGGGGCATAAAATTAGTTATTTTATATAAATATGTATAATAATATTTCATCATTAGAATATTTATCAGGAACAATCCTGACAATCAATGAGATTGTGACATAATCCTTTACCACTTTGGTTCCATATGAATCATAAGCCCCATGAAAGAAATAAATTCAAATGAAAAAATAATAAAATTAATATAATTGGATTTAGGATATATAATATCAAATGGTAAGTATATAACCCACATATATGAACTTAGTGGTGAATATGGAATACGGCTCATGTATATAAAAGTGAGACAAAAAACACTTACATTATTTCCCATTTCCTTCATAAATTTATTTAATTAATTTATTATAAATATATATTTATTAAATATCAGTAAAAAATAATGATCATTAATTTAATTCCACATATGATTTAGTTATATCATTTTTTGACTCTTTAATTAAAAATTATTTGTTAAAATCACTGTTTGGGTTGATATTGCTCTGATTTAATATATGTTTTCATTCATTAGTTTCAGTAATTTTTCTTTGATCATGGTTAATCATCTCAATAATTTTAACCATGATTTCATATATCAAATACAATAATTATATATGTATTGGTACTATTTCAAAAAAATATTTATGGGGAAATCATTTACACTATTCATGGTGATGGTGGACCATACATATAAATGAATGCTATTTCAAATTTTCCAATATATATAATATGAAAAAGATAAATCATAATTAAAATTTATAGGAAAACTATTATATAAAATATTAAATTTATATTCATTAAATATAACCTTTTTAAAATAAATTTCAAAATAGAATGAAAAAAATTTACAACGCTACATGGATACAGTATTCTACACAAACGCACGAGTGACATTATTGTTTTCCATCATATTAAATGGTAAAAATATATATTTGATTTTAAAATTGTATAATTATATTAATTTAATATGTTTAATATGAATATGATAGATCCTTTGTTATATATAACTGTGAATGTCTACGATAGAGAATGAATTACATCAGTTCTTGAGGCATTAGTCCACCATATATAGGATTTACGTGTTAGTTTCCCATTTAATGGAATATGATATAGATATAGGATATCACATTAACATAAAATCATATATTTCTATAGAATATTATAATTCTATAATTTTTATCATATTTGGATAAGGTTTTATGGAGTAGTAATAAGTAGTGAAATAAAATTCTTGGTTAGAAAATTTACAACTTATTCAGACCACCACTTTAGGTTTATACGTAAATATTTTTTATAAAAGATTTTTTATAAAAAATAAGGAATCTAGGATGTAGGGAGGTGTTTATGAAATATATTTGGGTAGGTAATTTCAAAATAAAATGTCATTGAGAGTGAAAAGATGAGAGGAGAGTGGGTGGCCATTTGTTAGTGGTGGAGAGGACAGACATGGAATTTTAAAAATGAAAAATCAATTGCCAATATTATTACCTGATAAAAGGATCCAAAATATCCCATTATTCAACCATGGTTGAGAAAAGTTCCAAACATGTCTATAAAAAATAATTTTAATAAGCTCCTAGCTAATTTTAATACATATATTCTTAGTTTAACCCCCCCCCCCATTATACACTTTTTATCCTTAACCATGATAATTAATTTTAACAGCATTTAATATTCATTATGAAAAAAATTAAAGTAAAATTATTTTATAATATTTTTTAATAATATTTAAAATATGGAATAAATTTTTCCAAAATATATTAACATAAGTTGTAAATTATAATTTACAATTAAACCAATTGACGTGATAAAAATGATGTTTTCTAAATGGAAAATTCTCATAAGTATAGAATGTTTTAATATAAAAAATAAATATGAATATTATTAAAATAAAATTAATTTTATTTAATATTAAATTATTTTATTAATTTCACTTTTGAAAAAAATTTAGATCAAAATGATAATTTTAAATTCTTTAAATGAAAATAATGTTTTTAACAAATACCATTATTTTACACTATTCATTAAAACTTAATATTTTCCAGAAAATATTAGAAAATCACTATAAGATAATTTCGACATAATTATTTCAAAAATTAAAATCAATTTTTAAATAAATTTCCAAAATTTGATAATATTAATTTTATTGTTTGTTAACAAAGAGTGATGAGGTGGGACATTATCACCCCAGCTAGGTATTACATTTGACTTGGGGCCACTAGCTAGTGAATGATATCAACTAGTGTAGATATGTCCACTAACATCCTATATTGTATCCTAGGGTCCCTAATGGATTAAATTAAAAGGTGGGACATTATTTGAGATACTTTTATCCAATAAAGAATAATCTCAAGGATATAATCAAAATTATATCCTTTACAACTCCCAGATTCCATTTAACAAGCACCCCCAGACCCCTAAAAAATCATGAATCACAATTCAAAACATCCAATACATGGATATACATAAATATTATCACCAAATATAATGGGGATCCACATGTTTTTAATAAAACTATATTCCAAAAAGAAAATCAACACGTTCCAATAGAGACTTTCACTTATCTATTAATATATATATGTATATTTGGGAATAACATTAAAAAAAATTTTAAATCTAAACATAAATGCATGTGAAAAAAAATTAAAACCATTCACAAAAAAAATAAAATTAAAGGAAACAATATTTCGTTTCATAAAATAAAACCACCCTTTGAAACATGGATACCATTTAAATATAGATGAAAATTCCAGTTGGAAAATCACATTTAGCTTAAAACATAATGAAATATTTTTTCCAAGAGAAAATCATATGTGGAATTTTATCAACAATGTAGTATGCATAAAATACCCATTAACATCAAAGTTTCCTTAAATTATAATACTCTATATATCATTCCAAATGAAAATAGAGAAAATTCCTAAAACATCATTGATAAACCAAACCCTGATAACCAACATCATAAAAATATAGACTAAGAATAATTATAGAAATCCACGAACCCCTGAAACTCTTAAATAAAAGAAAATGAATTTTAAACACCATTATCATGTGGTAAAATCATATCACCTTTGATGAAATCCACAAATTTAGGTTTCAATAGAGGACTCAAAACCCATATAATGAAAAAAATCAACTTTATAACAAATCTAGGTATAAACCCTGACCACTATATTTAGAGTGGAAAATATATAGTGGAACAAATTAAAAGAAGAAGTAGAAGGGAATCATAACCTCTCAATATAGGTAATGAATTACCTAGAAAAAATAAAAAATCTATCATAGAGGGCCTACTGAAAATGGGAGAATTCTATGAGAGGTTTCCCTATTGGGTGGCCTAAAGTGGGGAACCAAAGGGAGGAAACCCCAATTAAATAGTATAAAAAAGGATAAAAAAGACTCTTTTGAGTTGGTCATATAGTTTACCTATTCGTGGTTTTTAACCATTAGAAAAAGTCTTGAATCTTGGAAAATGTCCAAAACATTTATACAATTTAAATAAAGAAAGATCACTACTGAGGGCCAAGACATATAATAATTACCCAGACATGAAATTAATTTTGGGTAGCTATAGTTCAACCCACCATGCCAATTTATACCCCTATTAATTATTTGACAACTACGGATATGTAATAATTCCAAGACTACCTACCCTTAAATGAGATATCGATTACTAACCTACTTATCAAACATTATAATGAAGGACATGAGACCTAAAAATTGTATTAATTTGGATAAAAATTTCTAAAAAATTGAAAATCCACCAACTAAAAATTAAATAGGGGATCAAAGAAGTATACTCCTCACCAAACAAATATGGAGAGATAGAAAAAGATAACATTGGGATAGCCACTCCTATGATCTTCTTTGAACTAATTAATATGAAGATTTCCACCAATTATCCAAAGATCCCTTGGAATAACAAACTATATTAGATGAAGGAACATTAACACCACCACTTGAACATCAGAGGTCACTCGATCCAAACAATGACTCATCCCACCATACTTCATCCAAAAGACAACTCTATAAAAATAGGAAAACACATAGATAACTGACATAGGTCTTCGCACAAGTTATAATTTTTCTATATTGGTAAAAAATTATATAGACACATCCACATGTACGATCATCGTCAAAGGGAAACTGTTCTACTAACTGTAGAAACTAGCTCAAAACACCCCAAAATAGAACATCCTTGATGACAACCGAAAGGTCACGATAACCGATCACCATGAAAATGCACTCCATGAAACTAGAGTGTAACCCAAACTTTCACATGCCTCAATATGAAATGGAATTGTTCTATAATCTTGTCATGAAACTACACAGATGTTGAGTTGGGGATAAACTCATAGAGCACCCAAATTTTAGTGATCTAGAAGCAAATATCAACCTAGTTTCCATCAATGTCAAACTGAAAAGTGAAAAAATATCCCTATTAACATATCCCACACCCAAGGAATCCCCATATCATCTATCCAATAAATAAAATATATGGTCCAAAACATGTATATAATACAAAAATAATAAATACATAATGATGAATAAATATTTTCAAAAATAAAAAATTAGGGTTTGAAATACCTTTAGTCTATTATATATATAAAGTAACACTATACTAATTATATGGGACATGATCCAAAGATAAAAATAAAATATAAAAATGATGATATTTCCCAGAAAAAATTCATTTTCCAACTCAAAAATTGAATTTAAAACATAGAATTTAGTTTAGATTCTAGCTAGGTGTAATTTTTTTTCTTTTTTATGCATGAATATGTTACAATACCAATGAATGTCCCCATGAATTATATATTAATTTCATGTTTTTCAAACTAATGGACATGAGATATTAACATTCCTAGAACTCCCACATAGAAAGAAACTAAATAACTCTTTTTTAGGAAGATGGAAATGTTAATTTGTAAAGATAAATTTACATACCTATCACCTGACTTATTCCCCTTATCATTATCTATATCATACTTACTTTCTCTAGAGGGATTAAAATCATCCCCTTCCATAGTTTTACCTTCAAAAATGACCAAAGGTATGATGGAATTATGAACCACATCCATATATGAATTCAGGATATACATAAATATTTTATGAATAATGATGTGTCAAAATTACCCAATAAATGAACCATGCCTTAATTGAATCATCAATATTCTTCTAAGGAGATAAAGGAACTAATCTAGTAAAAAATTCAATAGTTTCTTCCAATGACTAGTCACCCTATATGATACCAATAAGCTTCCTTACCTTTTAAAATCACATATAATCAGAATATAACTATAAAATGAAGGATTCATTGAAAAATACCTATGATAGAGCCTTAAACTCTAGAGCACGAATAATGTCCTTACACCACTAAAAACCCAATCCTTTGATTTAATGAATAATTCACCTCACCCAAGAATCATCAAATTTTTATTGAATGATGAACATATCATTAACATTAGATATCCACTCAATGTCCTCATGGGGTTTATGTTCACCAAAAAATAACGGAGGTTATTTGTAAAATAATCTCCTTCTTGATTCATTATATAAGAATAACATGGATCAACCATTCTATCACGAGTTAGGGAAGGGTAAGAAATTAGAAAGATAACTCATGCATCTTTAAGAAAACTTCTAGAGGCATTCACTTCTTGATTTTATAATTCATTCATTATAGTATAATACTAAAACATCAAAAAACAAATCACTTAAGAAAAACACATTAAATTCCCACACTACGAAAATAAACAAAATCAAAACCTATAAATATTTAAAAAAAGCTAAAAATTCTGCAAAAATGAAAAAAAATGAAGCAAAAAAAATATTATTTTAACAATTCACAATTTCAAAATTTCCTCAAAAATGTTTTAAAAAAATTCAAACCACACCCCAAAGATCGCAATATTCACTCAAATAACTTTTAATATTGTTCAGCCCTTTCATGATAAAACCTAAATTCACCAAAGATTTTTTTAAAATACAACAATTAAATCTTACAAAATGTATTTAAAATGTGAATATGAAAACATTAATAAATAATAAATTCCACTCAAACAACCATAACAAACACCCCCAATTAAAAAGTAAATAAAAATAATATGATCAATGAAAAAAATTAAAAATATTTTCTACTATACATTGACCTTCTACCCACTATGTGAGTACCACTGGATGTCCTCCAAAATGGGTTTCACAACATGCACTGAGAAACCATGTTCTTTAACCATGCACCATATGAATTTGTTCAAATTTCATTCCAAAATGTGGAATTTCATAGTACATCTCCTAAAATGGCCCTAAAACACATAGTAATAGCTTATAACATTATATTATCCCAAATATAACAAACTATATTACCCAAAATCAATAATAAAAACTATAATACCCATTGGAGATAGAGATATTATATAAGGATGTTCCGGAAGAGAACTTCGTTGGACCTACAACTTGATTCCCGATAGTCCTATCTATTTTCTACCCCTGATAGCCAAACAAAAATAGATCCTATTTATAACACCCCAATCATTTTATGGTATGTTTCTCTTAAATACATTCTATTCATTAGATAGAAAATATTTCATGAAGCACTAAGTATTTTGTGAAACAAAATATTATAGGAGAAAGTTATATGCTATCCATTAAACAAAAATTTTCCACTTATATGTTTTGAATTTCAAAAAACAGCCTTCTAGAGTGGTGAACAGTATGTCGTTTGGAGTCTGATAAAACTAAATTTATTTTTTTTATGAATAATAACATAACCTTATGAATAATAATATGAATAGTAATATGAGCATTATAAATAGTAAATAATGATAATATTTTTTTTAAGGTAATAAGATAATGAGAAATAGATTAATTTTTAAATGTAATACAAAACTAATTATACCTTTATATTGTTATATTTTTTAATTAACTTTAATTTAGTTTAAAATTTCTATTAAAAATACATAGAAAATTAATTTCAAAAAATGGAGTTCATTTTTGAATTCTACATGTTAAAAAATGGTTAAAGTAATTTTTTGGGATTTTTTAAAAATACTGGAATTTTTTATGAATAGTAAAAATACAAATTTGAGTTTTCAGTTGTTTAATGACATCATAATGGTGTAATAATTAATATAAAGGACCGGTCGACTTCTATACAGTATATTATGACATGAGGTGTCCCAAGTGTCTTAAACAATGGTCAAATACCATAGGAAAGGCCATGATTTTGTGAAAACCACAAAATAGGTGACCCTTTAAAAAACTCTCTCTTAATTACTATAAATAACTACTCAACCCCATCGTTTTTATTCATTAAAAAATCAATATCCTAAATTTTCTCATGGTATTACCTCCCTAGGAGTCCTACCAAGGTGTCCTTATGCACCCAAGGTCCCATCCTTTAAGATCTAGGAGTAACTCTACAAGGTAAGGGAATCCTTCATTCTCTTCTTTTAGTCGACACTTCCTTTATGTTATCTATTTTATTTTCCATTATCATATGTTGGGGTTTGATTTTATTTGTTCTTATTACTGTCCTCTTTATTTAAATATGATGAGATATCATTTTTCTCTCATTATTTCATTTTATGAAATTTTAAGCGACGCCGTTAGGTTTCCGAATTCTCGTAAGGGATCTCTCACCTTTTCTTTTATTTTCAAGTTCATCTATTTTCTTTTTCACTCCTCTCCTTCTCAGTCCAAATGACCATTATAAACTCCATTATAATCTATTTACTGGAATTATATCATGGTAATTGAATAACTATACTCAATAACCTTACTCCCTCCCTTTTATTATTATAAACGAAATCAACATCCATGAGGTTCCAATTTATAACCTTTGGGGATGACGGAGTTTTGTTCACCACTTTATGATTCATTACTGGTCATGAAACCATTTTAATGGTTGAACCAGATAATAATATATGTGTTTCATCTCATTAATGTTCTAGAATACTTAGACACTAATAATATAAGATAATAATACAAAACAAGTTCATTATGAACAAAACGGCCAAGTTCATCTGAATATTTGTAATAAGCTTTTAACTAATGAATAATAATAATTGTATATAACCAAAAATAATTTATATCTCCATAATGTAATTATTAAGATATATTAACAATTCAAGATGTTTAACCACATTTCAAATTAACTTCCATTCATGAATAAAAGTAAACAAATCATGGAAACTAAGGAAGAAAATGCATCCAAAACAAGAAAATCGAAGCTCCTAAACCCATAAAAGGGCTATTAATGAACCTAATAAGGTTATAATAAATAAATTAAATTTATAGGATGTTCTGGAGTTGTTAATTAATGATGAAAAAGTTTATTATTCAGGTCATTAATACAAACTAAGAACACACTCGAGCATGAGGAATGGGGTTTCCCATCTCACTTTAATTTCCATGGAATTTTCATTGTTCGCCACTTATTCCTTGAATATGGTCTATGTGTAATAGAATTTGATATATAATAATATGATTTTCTTTATATTCATGTTATTAAATGATTCATTTGAGGGTTATTATGTTCTGGTCATATGATTTGACCGATTACATTGTGGTAAGAGAGTCTATCTCAACTACTATTTTGTTGTGGATAGCATTGTGTGGTGAACCTAATAATCCTTATGTGGTGTACATACATCCCATTTTAGGTAACATTAAATTTTGAACATAAATTTAAATTAAATAAACATAATCTCATATCATGGATATTTTTCTTGTCTAAACCATATACCATTGTACATACGGTGTTTATTTGGAATGTTATTTTAATTATAGAAATATTGATGAATATGTATACACTAATCTATATAGATATTGAAATGTAATGTTCTTCTTATATTTAAACAATGTATAAATAATTATTTGGACATGTAGTGGTGGGTGGGGCCTGCTTTAGCCTCTCAATGCATCAGTAGGTCTCATGAGATAAATGAGTTCGAGACAAACCCATCGAGTTTGTTTCCAAAAATCATACGGGTTTCTACCCACAGAACTAAACCGTCTTTACGGTATTATGGTATCATGTTCCAGATATATGACATCCAATTAATAAGAATTCTCTTTATTCATTATCAGTTATTACTATCCGTGAGGTTTTCATTATGAAAAAAATCTTGGGATGCAGTTTCATTCTCAGTTAATTAATGGCGTGAGTTTTTAATTTATTCACCATTCCATATTTGTTTATGATTCAGTTATTATTGATTCATGATTCTAGTATTTTTAACCCTTACTGAGCCTTTGAGCTCACACCTTTCATTTTTTAACTTCAAAAGGCGATAAATAGGAGATCATTTGTTGAGGTCTTGTGAATGCAGTTTTTAGTTTTTATTATGTATTGTATTTTATAACCTTTTACAATGTAATTGGAGTTAAATTTACGTAGCTAGTTTCATCAAGATTACTAAAATGATCATTCCTTCGAGACTTTTATTCCTTCTAACCATTCCAATATAACATGTAATGAACCGGATCCGGTCTATAGGGGTCGGGGAATTAATGTTGGTATCAGAGGAAGTTTAGTAGGAAACTTGGAAACTAGAGTAGGAAATGTATATTAAGGAACCAAGACCTAAGATAGTACATGGGGATAAACATACAAGAACGTCCCGGTATTGTGGTAAGTAATAGATTATGTGGATCTTTGTAAGAAATGCGCCCCTTTCTGGATATGAGCTAGTAGATATGGCTCTAGCACAGATGTATCTAGGGGTAATACCCAAAAACACCGCTTTGACTAGACTAGAACAGGAACTGGTGGATGACAATGGGCCTTGATGTACTCTTGGTTACAACACTCCCAGGGGATATTCTTAGGATAATTCACATTTTCATTACATGCCATTATGAAGGAGTTTAATGTAAATTTTTCTTTAGAGGAACCATTTTTATAAGACTAGTTATGCATAGAATTCCAATCTATATTTCATGATTTTCTATTTGAGATTCATAAAATAATCTAGGTTATCCCATTATTTATAAATGGAGTCAAATAGGAGAAGGGGAATCAATATTCGTGGGCTGGGTAGGGATATCCCTACTGAGAAAATTCAACACAGTCAACATTGGAACAGATCAGATCATGACCATATTGATACAACTTACGCAAGTTGTAACGAATAACCATTCCACACTAGTGTTGGATCGTTTCATGTGGCAGAAGCCCCCTATATTTTAGTGGGACTACTAATCTAGTTGTTGCTGAGCAATGGATCAAGTCCCTTGAAAATATAATCATGGCATTAAGATGTAATGAAAATAAAAATGTAGTACATGTAGTATAATGTCTCAAGGGAAATGCAGATCAATGGTGGTCTCTAATTAAAAATACCATGGAGAAAGAAGAAATATAAGATATGGAATGGTGGACTTTTAAGGAAATATTATTCGAAAAATATTTCCCTCGTGAGAAATGAACTAAAAATTAAGTGGAAATTCCTTAGCTTAAAACAAAGGGAAGAAAAAAGTGTTGTAGAGTATGAGGCTACATTCACAAGGATGGATAGGTATGTTATAGATTAGATACGTGACTCGGCAGACAAGATTGATCATTTATTTGATGGTCTTAAGAAAAGTCTTCGAAGGTCACTGGCTTATCAATAATTTTCATCATATGATGAAATTGTATGAAGTGCCATCAAAACAGAGAGGGAAATTTCTATATATAATGTTTTCAACAGAAACCAAGATAAGATATGGTACTCTGATAACAAAGGAAATGGAGAATCACCAAATAAGAGGAATGGAAAAAATCTATTCCCATTATGTGTGAACTGTGGAATGAATCATCTCGGTAAATTCTTTAAAGGTAAGGGAGTATACTATAAATGTGGATAAAATGGTCATCGATCTGATGAATACAAGGGGAAGAAACAATTCAATTATATTCAATCCTAAATTTTCAAAGAGTTGGGACACTATGAAAATGAGTTTCCTAAGAACCAAGGAATCATGCCTCAAAAAAGCCAAGAAAACAAGGGATAGCCTATGCAATTACAACCACAGAGGTTGAAATTCCTAATGAAGTGGTGGCATGTACATTAATTGTTTCCTCAAACTTATCCAAAACATTATTTGGTTCTGTATCATCACATTAATTTATATCTTCCTAGTTTTCCAAGAAAAATAGATATGTCTAATTTGATTTAGTAAATGAGTTTTCAGTAAAAATTCACAGCGGATGTATCATTGCAACAAAGGTATGTCAACTTGTCCCCCTCTAGACACCAACATGTGCTTTATTTGATAACCTTATCATCATACCAATTAGTTAATTTGATATAATTCTCGGTGAGTATTGGCTGTCAAATTATGATGCAAAGATTTATTGTAAGAAGAAGGAAGTTACAATTTTTGAAAATGGTGTAGAATCCCTAGTCGTTGGGGAAGAAACTTCGCCATCTGATTCTTATATAGAACCAGCCCTTGTAGATCAAATGAATGGAATGCATGGAGAGGGATATAAACCAATATCTACGGGCGAGGAAAGAAATATTCAAATTGATGAACTGCACATAGTGAAAGCGTGCATTGATGTGCTTCTAGAGAATTTAACTAGACATCCTCTTGAGCGGGAAGTTGAGTTCTATATTGATTTTGTTCATAATGCAAGAACTATATCAAAGAATCCCAATAGAATGTCCACTATGGAGTTAGTGGAGATAAAGAAACAACTGGAGGAGTTGAATGACAAAGGATTTATTTGACATAGTGTTTCTCCTTGGGGAACTACAATCTTGTTTTTCAAAAAGAACAAATGGATACATGGGGCTATGGATTTATTACAGGTAAATAAATGTTATTACAATAAAATATAAGTACCCTCTTCCCCGGGTTGATGATTTCTTAGGTCAACTTCATGGAGCTCAAAAATTTTCAAATATTGACCTTCTATCCAGATATCATTAGCTGCGTGTGAGGTAGGAATATATTCCAAAGATAGCATTTCGAACTAGGTATGGGAATTACGAGTTTATAGTGATGCCTTTTAGACTGAAAAATACACCCTCTATTTTCATGGATTTAATGAAAATATTTTTCAAGGAATATCTTGTCAACTTTGTTGTGGTATCCATTGATTATATCCTAGTATACTCCATAAGCTATGATGACCATGAGAATCACTTGCGGATTATTATGAGAACTCTTAGAAACAATAAATTATATGTGAAGTTCAGCAATTGCGAATTATGGCTTCAATAAGTTTCTTTTCTAGGTCATATTGTCTCTAATGATGGAATACTATTTGATCCTACAAAGGCAAAGGCAATCCAAGAATGGCCCATTCCAACAAACATAATTGAGGTACGCAGTTTTATTGTCTTAGCGGGTTACTATCGTCATTTTGTTCAGAATTTCGCCCGATTGGATAACCCTCTAACCAAGATCACACATAAAGGAGTTAAGTTTTTGTGGAAAAAATATTGTATGGAATGCATCGAAGAATTTAAAAGAATATTGGTCAATGCTCCAATTTTGACTCTTCCATCTGGAAGTGATGGATTTGTGATATACAACAATGCATCAAAGAATGGGATGGGTTGCGTCGTTATGAAAAATGATAATGTTATTACTTATGCATCAAGACAATTGAGGAACCATGAGAAAAATTATCCAACTAATGATCTTGAGATAGTAACCATAATCATTTCTCTGAAAATATTGAGACATTATCTGTACGGAGAAAGATGTGAGAGTAATATGGACCACAAGAGTTTGAAATATATTTTCACACAAAAATTACTCAACATGAGGCAAAGGTGATGGCTCAAGTAACTCAAAGATTACAATTGTTCAATACAATACCACCCAAGAAAAGAGAATAAGGTGGAAGATCCATTAAGTAAGAAGGATCATGGACTTTTGACTCAAAAAAGGATTGAGAGAGTTTCTATATTTTTGGATCTACTAAAGATGGATATGGGAATTGTAAAGGAAAGGGAAGCATATTTCCAATTTCAAATGATTATTAAACCATATTTATTAGAGAAGATAAAAAGATCTCAATCTGATGATAAAAATTTGAATAAGAAAATTAATGCTGACTGGGATGGGAGACTGGCTGACTTCGTGTATGAAGAAGGAGTTCTGGAATTTGGGAAGAGGTTATGTGTTCCATCAGTACCTATGAAAAAAAGGGAACTATTAGAAAATACCCATAGCTCAAATCTCTCTATACACCCAGGTAGCACCAGGATGTACAGAGATCCGAATGAATATTTTTGGTTGGACAATATGATGCAGGGAATTGAGGACTACGTGTCAAGGTGTCTAGGATGTCAACAAGTGAAGGCAGATTGACAATGTCCCAATGGGGTGATGCAACCCATACATATTCCTATTTGGATGTGGGATAACATTACGATGTATTTTATCACCGGAATACCAAGTACACCTGGAAAGAATGATGAAATATGGGAAATTGTTTATCGTCTCCCAAAATCAGCACGTTTTCATCCTATAAGAGATGACTTACCACTTGATCACCTGGAAATACTGTATATTAATGAAGTTGTAAGACTTCATGGTGCACCTATATCAATTGTATCCAATTGAGATCCCTGGTTTTCATCAAAATTATGGAAAAGTCTCTAGAAATATTTGAATACCGAGCTTCGTATGAATACTTCTTATCACCCCCAAACTGACAGACAGTCTCAAAGGACTATTCAAACTCTTGAAGATATGTTGAGGTCATTCTCTCTTGACTTACAAGGTATGTGGGATCAATACTTTCCTTTGGTGGAATTTTCTAACAACAATAGTTTCTATTCTAGTATTTAAAAGGCTCCATATGAGGCATTATATGGAAAGATATGTCGAACTCCAACTTGTTGGGACGAAGTTGGTGAGAGGAAACATATAAGCCCCGAACTTATTAAAGAGACCACGACAAAGGTGAAGCAAATACAAGCCCATATTAAAGCATCCCAATGTAGTCAGAAGAGGTATGCAGACAACTAGAGAAAGGACTTGGAATTCCAAGTGGGAGATCATGTATTTCTGAATGTATCTCCATGGAGGGGTGTCTTAAGGTTTGGTAAGAAAGGGAAACTAAGCCCTAGGTACATCAGACCATTTGAAATTATGGAATGAATCGAAGCCATAGCTTACTGTTTAGTGATGTCTCCAAGTCTCTCTAGAGTTTATGAGGTGTTCCACGTGTCATTTTTATAGAAATACATGCCAAACCCAACCCATGTACTCACATATGAAGAAATAGAACTCGGGCCCGATTTTTCATAGAGTAGAAAGCCTATCAGGATTCTTGACACAAGGGAGAAGATATTGAGAAATCAGACAACTTTTCTAGTAAAGGATATTTGGAGAAACCAAAATATGGGGGAAGGAACATGGGAACTGGAGGATTTCAATAAGAAGAACCACCCACATATTTTTTGTGGGCTTTATACGTAAAATTTTTTGGAAGAAATTTCCGAAGGAGGGAATAATATGACACCCCAAAAATTTTATGGTATGTCACTCTTAAATAATTTCTATTCATTAGATAACCCATATTTCATGAATCAATATGTCTTTTTTGAAACAAAACATTATAGGTGAATGTTCTATGCTATCCATTAAACATAAATTTTCCACTTTTATGTTTTGAATTTCAAAAAACAGTCATCTAGAGTTGTGACAAGTAAGTCATTTGGAGTCTGATAGAACCAACATGATTATTTTATGAATAGAAACATACCCTTATGAATATAAATATGAATAGTAATATGACCCTTATAAATATTAAATAATGATTGTATTTTATGTTCTTAAGGTAATAAGATAATGAGAAGTTAATTAATTTTTCAATGGAATAGAAAAATAATTATACCATTAAATTGATATTTTATTTGAATTAACAATGATTTTATTGAAAAATTAAATTAAAAATACCAAGAGAGTTATTTTAATAAATGCAGTTCATTTTTTGAATTCTATAGGTTGAAAAATTGTTAGGGTGAATTTTTGGGTTTTTTCTAAAATACATGAATTTTTCGTGAATAGTAAAAATACACATTTGAGTTTTCGGTAGTTTAATGACATCATAATGATGTAATAATTAATAGAAAGGGCTGGTATACTAGTGTACAGTATATTATGACATTATTTGTCCCATGTGGCTTAAACCATGGTAAAATACCCTGGGAATTTTCATGGTATTGTGAAAAACACTTTCAAGAATTCCCTTGTAATTAATAAAAAACTATCTCTTAATTACTATAAATACCCACTCACTCCACATAGTTTTATTTCATTAAAAACTCAATATAATCGACTATCTAGTGGTATTACCTCCCTAGGAGTCTTTGTAAGTTTTCCTTAATCCCCCAAGGTCCCATCCTTCATGATCTAGGAGTTACTCTACAAGGTAAGGGAATTGTTCACTCTCTTATTTTAGTCGACACTTCCTTTATATTATCAATTTGATTTTCCATTATCATATGTTGGTGTTTGATTTTATGTGTTCTTCTTAATATCCTTTTTATTTTAATATGATGAGATACTGTTTTGTTCTCATCATTTCTTTTTATGAAATTTTATGCTATGCCATTAGGCTGTAGAATTTTTGTAAGGGATCTCTCACCATTTTTTTTATTTTCAAGTTCATCTATTTTATTTTTCACTACTCACCTCATCTATCCAAATAAACATGATAAACTCTAGTATCATATATATAATATAATTATATAATGTTAATGAAAAAACTATCATCAATATCCTTACTCCCTCTCTTTTATTTTTGTAAATGAAATCAACATCCCTGAGGTTCCAATTTCTAACCTTTGTGGACGACGAAGTTTCCTTCTTCACTTTCTCCTTAATTATTAGTCATGAAAAGATTTTAATGGTTGAAACAGATAAAAAAATATGTTTTTTATATCATTAATGTTATGGAATCCTTATACACTCTTAATATAAGATAATAATAAAAAAAGTTCATTATGAACCAAATGACCAAGTTAATACGAATATTTGTAATAAACTTTTAACTAATGAATCATCATCATGGTATATAACCCAACATCATTTATATCTAATTAATGTCACTAATTATATATATTAACAATTCTGGATGTTTAACCACATTTCAAATGATAATTCATTCATGAAAAAAAGTAAACGAATCATGAAAACTTTGGAAGAAAGTGCTTAAAAATCAAGAAAATTGAACCTCTTAAACCCAAAAGGGCCATGAATGGACCTAAAAAAGTTATAATAAATAAATTACATGTACAGGAGGTTTTGGAGTTATTAATTAATGAAGTTAAATGTTATTATTCAGGTCATTAAAAAAACTAATAACACACTCGAGCATAAGCTAAGGGGTTTCTCATCTCACTTTCATTTCTCTGAGATTTTCCTTATTCACCACTTATTTATAGTATGTGGTATATGTGTACTGAAATTTGATATATAATAACATGATTCACTTTATATTCATGTTATTAAATTATTAATTTTTGGGTTATTATGTTCTGGTCATATGATTCGACCGATGACATTGTGGTAAGAGACTTTGTCTCAACTACTATTTTGTTGTGACTAACTTTGTGTGGTGCACCTAATAATCATTATGTGGTGTACCTAATTCCCATTTGAGACCACTTTTCATTTTCAATTATATTTATATTAAACATCCATAATCTAATATAATGGATATTTTTTTGTCTAAACCATATACCATTTAACATATGGTGTTTATTTGGAAAGTTATTTTAATTATTGAAATATTGATGAATCTGTATACTCTACACTATGTGGATATTGAAAAGGCATATTGATCGTATATTGAATCAATGTATAGTGAATGATTTGGACATTCAGTGGTTTGTGGGTCCCATTATCTCCTCTTGATGCATCAGTAGGTCTAATGAGACAAATCAGTTGGCGACAAACCCTTCGAGTTTGTTTCCAAAAATCAGACAAGTTTCTACCCACAGAACTAAACTGTTTTTATGGTATTATGGTATCATGTTCCTGATACATAATGTCCAATTATAAACAATTATCTTTATTAATTATCAGTTATTACTATCCATGAGGTTTTTATTATTTCAAAATATTTGGATGTAGTTTCATTCTCAGTTTATTAATGGCTTTAGTTTTTCATTTATTCACCATGCGATATTTGTTTATGATTCAGTTATTATTGATTCATTATTACACTATTCGTAACCCTTACTGAGCATTTGATCTCACCCCTTCTGTTGTCTACCTTCAACATGTGATGAAGTGGAGATCATTTATTGAGTTTATGTGGATGTAGTTTTTAGTTTTTATTATGTATTGTACTTTGAAACCTTCTCCAATGTAATTTGTGTTACATTTATGTATCTAGTTTCTTTAAGACTACTAAAATGATCGTTCCTTTGGGATTTTAATTCCTTCTTACCATGCCAATATAAAAATTAATGCACCGGCTCCAGTCAATACGGGTCAAGGTGTTACACTATTATTCCATTTATAGAGAAAAATCCTAGGACATCATCGAGAACTATTTCTAAACCAATCATGTACCAACTTGAGGGGAATCCTTGACCCACCCTTGAACTAGAAATAACCATCCATGATACCAAACATGGCTGTTGGGGATGGTTTCACCCTCAAGAACCCAAAACCATTAATGGGTTCCAACTGGAAACATGAAAAAAATTATACATGTGTTATAGGCCATGATGCAATAAATAATCTGAAAACAGAAAAAGAGATACCCAAACTGGGAATAACAATATATAAATAGTAATAAATTTAAAATAATGAATTTTAAAAAATTTATTATTTAATACATAATTAGAAAAAATTAAAATAAAATAGAAATAAATATAATTGGAATCAAATGTGTGTAAAATAGAACACAAGACAATAAGTTCCATGAAACTAAAAGACTAACCACCATATCTGTTGGACTCTCAAGTCACCAAAAAAATCCAAACAATTATCCCCTTACCAAGGAAAATTTCACTGAATCAAAACTGATGTGCAAGATCTAAAGAACCCAACATAAATCAAGATGAATATATACCCACTATTGTGTGTATATAGGGGTTGGGAAAAGGGTGAGTAGGATACCACCATGATTTAATCTCATTCCATTTATAAAAGAAAACAGAACTACTAGTTTTTTAAATTTTATTGACAAATTGCATTTCATTTCCTTTATTATATATATGAGTAAAAACAAAATATTCATCTAATATTTTCTCAGTGCTTATCCTTCATAAAACATAAAAGAAATATGCTTTTCCAAAACCATTTCAATTGAATTCCCATCATATATCAATAAAATATCATAATTTTAAATAATCTTGTTAAAATATTCATTTCTATTTAAAACATCACTTATAAAAATAAAACCTCCCATGGTTTAAAAAAATCAAAGGAATTTATAATAAAAACCATTACTTTGGAAAAAATTCCCCCCCATTCAATTTATATGATTTAACTCACCCAACTAAAATGTAATAAATGAATAAGGATTAATTATAATGAAAACCATACCATATAAATTCATAAATAATTAAATTAAACAAATTTTATCTTAATAGTAAATGTCAAGAAAAACTAATTAAATGACCAATATATCATGTAAAGTCTATCTAGTCAATATAGAACACATATTCTGGTAAATATTGTAAGAAAAAACAGAGGATACATACAATAAAGAAAAACTAAAAATCCTAATAGTTCAATTACTAGACACATAATGGAGGACCAAATGCTATTAAGTTAATTGTTACACATCTTATCAACCGAATCCCTCTCTAGACGTTTAATAAGTGACAAACCAAAAACATGTATTATTTTCATCTAGGGTCCACTAGCATGTGTGTTATCTCTATTATAATACCTACATATCTAGAATTCCCACTCAACAGCCTAGGGTTACTTATAGAATAACCAAACGAGGGTTTCCATGATGAAATTAAATTTCATATTATGAGAATAAAAAAAATAAAAAGGCTATCATCCCAATTATATCCTTTCAACTACATACATTCTCCATAATAAGAGCCCTCAATTATCTAAGCACATCTCAAATCGTAATTAAAACATCTATCCCTTTGATAAAAATAAACATTATCAACAAATTAAATGGGGCACAATATGTGTTTAATTAACCAATCAATAAAAAATAACGCATAGAAGTTTCAACTAAGACTTTAATATAGTAGTTAATTCAAATATATACATTTCTAAATACCTATACAAAACTATTTGGAAGCCAAACATAAATCCAAGGAAAATCACTATAAATACCAATCACAACCAAAACAATAGAAAAGAAGAACCATTTTATTTTTTTTAAAACAACCCCACACATTAAAACATGGAATCCATTTAAACTATAAATGAAATACTACTTTTTAAATCAAATTTTTCTCAAAAATATGAAAACGTGTTATTATTAGAGAAAACTATCTATTTAATTTTACAAAACATGTATAATTCATAAAATTACCATCTATATCAAAGAAAAATTGAATTTTAAAACTCCACCCATCATACCAAATGAAAACCAAAAAAATCATAGGATGAAATGATAAACCCAACCTACATAATGCACATCATAATAATCTAGATTAAGAATAAATTTAAAAATACAATCATTTATGTAACTCCCAAATTAAAAATGAAATGGAAATAGTTAACTCATTTGGTGGAATCATATCACTTTTGACGAAATGCCCTAGATTGGGTCTCATTAGAGGGATCACAACCCCTGGAAAGATAAAATAAATTTTAGAACAACCCTAGATAAGGAAATCAGCCAACAAATGGATATTAGTGATTCAGGAGAAGTGAAAAAATGGAAAAAAATATTATTATGGATAAAAAAAACCCCATACATTTAACGTGGGAGATGAATAACTAATAAATCATCAAAAAAAATACATCATAGAGTGTGTGGAGATGTATAGAGATAGCTGAGAGTGATATCCTGGTTAACTTGATCAATATGGGTGTCAAAAGAAAGGAAAACCCCGTTAAAAAGATCTAAAAGGAAAACAATATCCTTTTTAATGGGTCACATGGTTGACCCACATGTTTTGATAAACCACAAGCTAACTGTGTAGATGGACATAGATAAAATGTACATGAGGATAAATTACTATCATGTGTCCTTGAAAATGTCTTAAATTATCATATTTTGCAGCCAAAAATACCCTAGACTCTTTTATCCAATCCATACAATAAATTTTCTTCTTTAAAAGTGACATTGGGGTGCATATCTGTGTAAGGTTATAAAAATCCTAGATTATATATTATTTATATAATAAAATAATTTGAGGTTAATTTAAATATTTATACACTTGAAGCATTAATTTTTTTAAAAAATAATTTTTGTTCATTGTTTCTACATTCTCTCTACACGATTAGTAGTACCCATTTTACTAAACTTTAGGTTATATTATAATGGTTCCCAATTCTATGTTCATGGTTAGAAAAAATTGTGTGGTTAACCCTTACATGAATTTTAGTAACCCTTACATTGGGGAGGTTTTTAGTTTATTTGGAACAAGAACCATTTTTTATACATAAAAAAGCATGACATAGAGAGAACAATGTGAGGATTTGAGGAACAATGTAGGGTACCTTTACACTAGGTTATTCAAGTGAATATTATTCCCAAAATTAGGAGATACCATGAAATATATATGTGGATAACTTTTCATCTCTCCTGTGATGTTTTCATAGTTAGAACACAATTTTTTAAATCTTACAGACAAACCATGTGAGTTGGAAAACATAATAAAAATTAGCTTTATCTTTTTTTCACTGATTCTATTTATAGGGTTCTTCACCTATATTCTCTTATATTCATATTTCACAATCCTCAGGCATTTTAACGGAAATCTCTCCTATAATGATTAGATATTTTTGATCCTTTATGATATATAATACTTTTTATAACATGAGCTAGTTACTGTACTCAATATTTAGAATCCAAAAAAATAATATGAAATTATTAATAAATCTATAATATATACTAAGATGATAATATATCTGTAGTTATTAACTTTTCAAAGTGATTATTTAAAATATGTTAAAATCGAAAAGGTTCTTTTCAATTAGTGGGGTTTTCTTTATATTATATATTTTTTTGTGGAAAATTAAAATTAAAATTTGTATAATTAAAATTTGAAAATGTAAAATTCAATTTTTTTTAATTCCTTGCAACTAAATTATCTTATGATTTACATTTAATATTTTTATAAAATAATAGATTTTTCGGTGAATAGATAATATATTCATTTTATTAATTTTGTAACTTTTATAAAAAAAATTATCATATGAGTAAATTGAATGTATTTGAAATATTTTTCCTATAATATTGTTTATTATAATTAATAATATGTTTTTTTAAATACAATTTTCTATTTATAAACCCAATCCCAACATTATGAAAATTTATATTTTGTTTTTATGAAACATAGTTTTCAACAAATTCGACATACTAATTAGAACATCGTGAAATGATGTTTTTGATTTTTTAATAAATAATATTTTAATGATAATAATTATTTTTAATTAAATATAATAAATGGTAGTGAAAATTTTATCCTATTTATAAATAGAATTTTCTAAAACTGAACTTTTCAAAATAGTTGTTTTAAGTGATACAAGCGCTAATGTTAAGATTAGTTTCCATATAGATAGAAAGTTAATTTTATAAAGTGATTCATAAATTTGAGATAATAATTTTCATATTATTTATTTTGGATTATTTCGTTTTTATATATAACATATTTATTTTTAGGATTCTTTTTAATTACAATTATAAGATTGAAAAACATATTTTATAAGTATTATTATCGTAATATCAAGAAATTTCAATGAAATCAATTTAATTGATCTATTTTAAATAATTATTCAAATTTTATTTCTAAAAACATAAATAAATATATTAACTATAATATTATTTTTAATCAATACAATGTAATATTAAGAACCCATAATGATTAAAATGTCGTTTTTTCTACGAAATCAAATTTTAATACACATTATATAATTTTATTTAATAAGTATGGTTATGATATTTATAATTTTATTTGGATTAAATATATTTTAAATTTATTTCCATAAAACAAAAATTTTGTTATATGGGGTTTTTATATGTCTAAAAAATCATAAAATCACATTGTTATAATCAAGTTTCCCTGTGTAAAAGTGATAATCCTAAATGAAAAGGATTAATGGAAAACCCCTCTTACATGATTAAAAAATGTTTTGAATAAAATATTTCTACCATTATCAGCCCACATAAAACCAAATATTAATTATTTAAATTCAATAGATCCATTTACCTTATAATAGTGTCATAGATTTATTCAAAATGAAGAGTGTCTCCAAAATACAACTTTTATACCCTTATAAAAGGATACCACAAACACTCTTTAAAGCTACGCATGTCCTTAAAATTAATAATTTAAATAATTACCATTAAAAATCATTATAACCAAATCCCAAAAAAATAATCCACATTCACTCATAGTTTTCACAATCCCTTCAAATTCAAGTGAACATCCAGTGGAAAAATCAAGCCTTCAATGTATATGTCATCTCCTATCAAGCTTGTATTATTAATATCAGCTTTAAAAAATAATATAAATATAATAATAAAACTAATTATGTATAATTATTGTACTCATATGTTGTTATATTAGTTTTATAACCGTTATTTAATCATTTCTATCCACTTATAAAAACAAAAGTACATTATTAGTGGGTTGTGTGAACTACCGCCTCCACGATGCAACACCATTTGTTATCCATTACCGTGTTTCATGTAAAGATTTATTTGTGTTAATTATGAATAAATATTGTATATATAATATAATTATTATCCCATAATTTCAATTTAATATCCATGTTAACCACTTATAATGTGTTGTGAAAGAGGAATACTAATCAAGCATAACTGTGGAATACCACCTCCATGATGAAACAATTTTAATTTATAATATATATTTTAAAAACCTATCTAAATATAAAAAATTATGGTTAAAATTAATAAAAAAATTAAATAATATCATTATAATTATTTTATAATGATACTATGGAAATATATGTACTTCCTCATCCATACCAAACAATCAAGTTAATGTAGGTTCAAGTTTGGGTCTGTTTAATGACCAATGATAACAATGACTTAAATTTTGATTATGAATGAATATATGAAAACTAAAACTAATATTATTTTAATATATTATTAAAATCATTATTATTATACGTTCATACAAACCAAATATGAAGTGTTTAACTTACTATTAAAGTAACATTTTCATTTTCCAAAATTACCACAATAAGATGTTATCAATTCAGTTTTCACATAACATAACTAAAACATATATAGAATGAAATAAGAATATTTTATATTAATATAAGTTTTATGATATATTAAATCAAAAAATATATCAATAATCCAATTAAGGGTAATGATATCCAAACTATTAAACATTTACAAAATAGTTAATGTTATAAGCATCTGATGGATATAATATAATTTAACTAACTAATATACTAATAATAAATAATTATAAAAAGAATTATATATGGGTAATAATTATGAAAAAATTTATGAAATATTATATTATGTTATCTCTTTTTTTACAATAGGTTATAATGTCATCAACTTAGGAAAGAAACAAGTTAAGGACATTTGTCTCAATTTTATTTGAATGATACATGGTTATGTTACACTACATATTTACATTGTTATGGTGTACATACCTTCAAATTATATTATTAATTTTATAATTTTGGTCATATATTTCAATATATTTAATTTTCAATTTCATAATATATTTTTAATGGGATTTTGTTGAAATGTTACAATGTTTTTATACGGTTTTTGTTGCTGAAATCTTTTTCATGGGTCATAATCACATTCCATTAACTGTAATATTTCTATATTTATATATTAATCCCTATTGTGATATTATGTTTTATTTTAAACTTATTTTATTGGGAAATAATGTTTAATATTAAATTATTTTTCTTTTTTTATTCTATTGATTCGTCCAAAATGAATTTTCCTTAAGAATAATTCCCATTTCATTTAATTGATTTTACTCTATATCATGGTTTTAACTTTCCACCAATGTTACCATTTCTCTAATAAAAACTATTTTTATCTCCAATTTTCCTATTATTTACATTAAATTATTCTAAATTAATGTTTTAATAATCCATTTATGATATAGTTTTAAATCAATGGATATTTCAAACTGAACAAATGGGGTTTTCCATCCTTTCTAAAATAATTTTTTTTCAACTACTCCACATTTTATTCTGATTTATCATGTATTTTTTATACTATTTTCATTATTAAATATTATTTTTTGAATTAAATATTCTTAAATTATATCCACTTCCTTTATTGAGAAATTTTTGTCTTTTTTAGGTTTATATTATTCAAAATTCTATTAAAAATTAAATCGTATCAATGTATTGACACATATTTTATTGAAGACATTATCTTATTTTCCTGATTTAAATTTTAATAATTATTTATTAAAAAAATATTTTTTTAATTTATTTCCTTTCATTTATTGAAAATTTTATTCCCTTTTCAAGTTTCCATAATTAATTATTATTTCCAAAATTAAAATTTGTAAAGTATTTTAACTTATTTTATTGAAAACATATGATAATTTCAAAGCTTACTTTGTTAAAAATTATCAAAAAGTAAACATTTTAAAATTATATTTATTTTCCTTTTTGAATGTACTATGTTTAATTAAAGACTTTTTATTAAGAACTCTTTATAATAAGGTTTTAAAAATTCCTCTATTTCCCGTAAAAGTTTTAATGTAAATTGTTATTCAATGTTTTAAAATGGTTTTGTGAAACCTTTTATATGTTCACTTATATTTACCATCCAAGGATTATTTTTCATGATGTGAGGTTTTTATCCTCATTTATTTATTAGTATTATATGATTAATTTTCGGTAGTGTGATTTATGAAATTCAATTATTTCATAGGTTCATGTTATTTGATGACTTGAAATGTCTTAAGAAATTTATTTTCTTCTTTCAGTTCTTTATATTATGATTAATACATGATTTTCTAGTGGGAAACAAATATAAGGATTTTGAGAAGGGATGGAACTATATCTAACTCTAGGTATTTGGGTAAAGGATTATATATCATGATATTTAAATGTTATGTGATCTGGTTATCAAGTCTCTAGGTTTACAATTGGTGAGAGTGACAATATTTAGATTTTCACAAAGTTTAATATGCGAACTTTTTAGTGGGTTTATTTGTTCACAATGGGTGTCTGTGATGGAATTAAGAACTGATAACAATTTTTCACATGAATAGGTTTTCAAGTATCTATGTTCACAAAGTGTCATTGTGAATATATTAATCTTTTTTAAAAAAAATTTACATGTAAACAATTTGTCGAGTTTCCAGGTTCATACTTATAAGAAATCCTACATTAATAATTTTGCAACATTATCAAGTTATTTTTAATGTTATTCCTTATTTTCATGATTATTTAATATTATTTAATTATTCCATACTTTTATATCTTACTAACATGTTTTATTATTATTGTTATTTGTTTTTAAGCCCAACTATTTCTTTTATGGTTCCATATCAATCAATTTATGTTAATATGTTTCTCCATCAATTTTTATGAATATTATCAAATGGATTTTCTGACTTTATTATGATTTTTATATTTATATCATATTATCTTCCTTGTTTATCATCTAATAATTTATGATATTCCTTTTCCCACATTAACCATTTCAGCTATTAGTTATCTTATATTTCTAATCCATAGGTTATGAAGATGATTATATCATGTTAGATATCTTGAAATGGTATGAAAATAAAAATTGTGGATAAAATATTAGTGTTTTTATATAAGTTATTTATATCGATAACATATAAGACACTAAACCATTAGGTTTTTGGGTTTTGTGGATATTTTTTCATATAAGGATTAAACCATATTATTAGTGTATTATTTTTAAACCATTAGTTTCGGTCTGTTCAGCTGGTGTCTAAGTAGGGTTTAATTATTTTGGATATCAGTTTAGATATTTGGGATATTAATTTATTTATGTTTTTTATTGGGTGATATAAACTTATTAAAAACCCAAGAGTAGAGTCTATGTATATTATGATATCCTAAAATTTTGGTAATGTGTTGAGTAAGTGGTTTTCATAAAAATAAACCCCTATAAGGATACTAGAAATTTGATGTTTAAAGAGAATATATGCACATTGGTGTAATCAAGAGGGTTGGTTTTACATCGATTCTCTCATCCCATTGATGCATAATGATTATAACTACGAACGAAAATGTGGATAGACCCTCCAAAGGGATTAGATTTGGTAAATAAAATTCACATTACATTCCATATAAAATTATATATTATGTTAAGTAATTATGATATTTTTGAGTGAATCCAATTTATATAATCCTAGGTTTAAACAATTATCAATAATATTGAACTAAAAATATTTTTCTAGTTTCAACGTGTAATAGAATTCGATGTTGTATTTTTCATAATTTACATAAAATGTAAATATTGATGAATCATGATTGAATTTTTAGTTATAGTAATTGTAGGAAAAAGGAGAGAACAATAAAATAATGTATATGATAGATATTAGATTATTGAAAAACCATGTGGGATAAAGGCTGTAATTAAAAACCTTGTGGTCATTCCCACCAAAAAATCATATGATATGAGTTATAACATGAATCATTGAAAACATACAAACTCACCAAAAAAGATAAGAATTATGTTTCATAGATGTTTAGGTGAAGAAGATGATGATAGAAAAAAGTTTCAACATCCAACTTAACCAAATTGGGGGAAGAATCACTAATGGGAATGTATAAAAGGAACATGAACATTCTTCATGTTTGGAAGGATTTTATATTTATCTCATGGTTGTCGAGCTGAGATAATGATGCTAATCCATAAAAAGTGGTTAATAATCTTCAATTCTAAAAAATTTAGAGAATGAGGATTATAAAAAAGGATTCCCAAACTAAATACCCAATGAGGATAAAAAAATCACCAATATCATAAAAAAGGGAAAATTAAATTCCTAAGACACCCCATCTACGGAAATAAGGTCATGACAAATACGTGTAAATGGTATACTCACCATCCACTCTATATTTTTGGATATCCAATTAGAATATTGTTATAGAAAACCTCATAATCCTAATATGTTATCTTATAGAATAAAATTAGTAACTTAATGATTCGATATTATATTCTATTATTATTTCATCCCAATTTGTGGTTTTTGTAATATACCTCTGCAAATACATATTATCTATCTTAAATAAAACAATGTTATATTTTAAATGTATTGGTTATTGATACATAGAATCCATAATAGTCTATAAAATGGGAAAATGAAATTTCATATTTCCAAAACAATTATGATAATAAATCTATACAAGGCTGACTATGAACCCTCGGGGAAAAATAATTCCATTATTGGAGTGATGATACTTAATTATGAGGAATTTTTAACCTATATGGTTTGAAATAAACAAAATATCTTTATTTTTATATTAGGGAGGAATATTAGAATTTCATAGTCTCACTCAAATTAGTAAGGTGGTTACCCCCTCATAAATTGACACTCATGTAATATAAATCTTATAGATACACTTAAATATCTTTGTTAGCAATATATAATAAAAAATTAGTGGTTAAAATTTATTAAATTTTAGAATGTGATGACCTAAGATTTTGGACCCGTTAAAATACATACTATATTCTATAACATGCATCACAAGCCACACCCAGCATAAAAAACCTATAAATAATAAGATAAAAATATTATTAAATATATAATAATAACTAATATGAAAAAACATTAATAGGTTTTACATTTCAAAAATTAAATATTAATTCAAGATAATACTAAAAAAGTTATTTTCAATAAAATTCATTTCCATTTTAATATATATATTATTTAAAAAATATAAATTTAAGAATTTAAATTTTACAATTAAAATCTATTTCTTAATTCATCAAAACACAATTATTATATTTTATATTTTTTATATATTTCTAAAATAATAAATTTCTAGGTTAATAGTTAACAAATTATCTTTCCAATGCAATCAATTTTATGAAATTATGTAAATATATGAATAACAATAATTTTTTTGTTACTTCCTTTTTATAAAATTATATATTATAAATTATAATGAAGTGTTTTAATATAAAATTTTGAATTTATAAACCCATGTTCATCATTTTTAAAATTTATCTATTGTTTTAATGAAATATTTTTTTGAATGCTTTGATTGATTAATGAAAACATGAGGAACTGATGTTTTTTTTAAAATTTTGGATAAAAAAATAATATTGGAATGATAATAATTATTTTAAATTCCTTATAATTAAGGTAGTTGATAATTATATCGTATGAATAAATCCATTTTCTTAAAAATTAACATAAAAAATTGTGTTTTACATTATACATGTTCCAATGTTAAGATTAATGTCACTAAAATTAAAATATTAATTTTATAAAATGATTATTATATTTGGGGTAATAATTATAAGATTATATAATATTGTCAATTTCATTTTTAGATATAAAATTAAGATCATTCAGATTAATTCTAATTACTATGATAACATTGAACTGAATGTTTTAAAACTAATTTTTATTGACATCAAGGAATCTGTATCTAAAAATTAAAATTGAATACTCTAAAGAATTTATCAAGTATTATTTATTGAAAAATATAAATATGCTAAAAATAGTTTAATTTATTATCAATAAATACAATAATAATAATTAATAAAGCAAAAAAATTTATTTTTATAATAAAAACATTTTTCTATAAATAATCATTTATAAATGAAAATTTGTCTTTATAATAGTTAGAATTAGATTTGGATTAAAAATATGTAAATTTAAGTTCCGTTGAAAATTAATTTTGTTAGATTGGTAATTTTATATGTTTAATAAGTCATAAAATGTCATGTTAAAAAACATGTTACCTAGATTAAATGGAAAACATAAAATGAAAATACTTAGTAGTAAAAACCCTAAAAATTGTATAAAATATGTGTCAAAACAAATGTTTGTGAAATTATAGACAAAAATAAATCTAAAACTGAAGAATTTTGATTCGTTATATTCATTAACCTTGGAACAGTTTCATGGTATTATTGGAAAATAATTAGTGTTTTAAAAATATACCCTTTTCTCCCTATATAAAAGGATACCAATAACACCATCAAAAGGAAAAAAAATCCATACAATTTGAAATAAAAAATATTCCATTTAAATATACCAAGAAATATAATGCTAAAAAATTTTACCTGGTAATTCATAGTTCACCTAATCCCATCAAATTCAAAGGGTCTTCCAAGAAATAAAATTCAAATCTCCATTGTTGGTGTTATCTCCCCATTAGATTTTCTTCTTAATTTGACACTTCCAAATATAATATCACCATAATAATATGATAAAATAAGTATCATTATTATTAATATATTTTTTATATCAGTTATACAATCATTATTTATTCATTTTTATCAATGTATGAAGAGATAATAACATCATTAGTGCGTTGCACGGAATACCACATCCACAAAGTAATATCAGTTGTTTTTTGTTATACTTTTCATGGATAGTATTAATTTTCATAATGATTAATAAATATGATACATATCATTAAATTACTATACTGAATTTTAATTTTATTATCCACCTTCACCCCCTCTCATGTAGTGATAAATAAGAACGACTATCATGAGTACATGAAGATTACCACTTAATGATAAAACATTTTTGTTTTTATCATGATAATCATAAATTATATAAAAATATAATAATTAAGTTAAAAAAACAAAATAATATCATATTCTTCAGTTACAATTATTTTATATCATAATTAACACTTCCTTAATGATACTCACCAATCAAAGAAAACTATGTTCAGGTTTGGGTAGGTTTAACCACCAATGTGAATAATGATTTAAATTATGATAATGGATGACTTGGGAAACATGAAAAATTTAATTATTATTGTATATTAATAAAATCATGACTAGCATATAGTTATGGAAATATTATATATGTTATTTAGATTATAATTAAATTACCATTTTGGTTGGCTGAAATTATCGTAATATGTGATCTTCTATACAGTTTTCACATAACATAACCAAAGAAAATATGGATTGTAATAATAATATGGTAAATAAATATAAGTTATATAATAAATTATAATGAATATTATATTAATAAATAACATTATTTCCAATGATGGTTAATGATATCAAAATTACTAAACATGCACAGAATAGTTAATGTTATTAATAAACGACGGTTCTAATAGGCGATAATGAATTAATTTAATAATGAAAAAGAATAATAATAAGGATTATAAAAGGGTAATATTTATGGTAAAAGGTATTATATAAGATATTAAGTTATCCTTTTTTGATTTATATAAGTATATAGTTTCATTAACTATGTAATGAAAAAAGTTCAGTGTTTCTGTTTCAATTTTTGTTGAATGAGACATGTTTATTATATATAACATGTTTATAATGGTATTATGTAATTAACACTAAATTTTATTTTTATATCATGGTTATATTACATTTAATGATATTAAATTTTCAATTTCATGATATTAAATGTTAAGTTTCATTTTTTCTTTCACATGGGGGATGGATTAAATGTTACCAAGGTTGTAAAGGGTTTTTATAACTATAATATTTTCCTTGGGTCATAATCAATTTTAATTGATTCTAATCCTTCAATATTGATCTATTATTCACTTTTATGATGTTATGAGTTATTTAAAAATTATTTTATGGGTAAATATGATTCAAACTAATGAATTCTTCCATGATGATTCTGTAGTTTTAGGAATATTCATTTTGGTTAAGAATAATTTCTATTTATTTTATTTGATTTTTATTCCATATTCATGTTTTTAATTTTTACCAATGTTATCATTTACATAATGGAAAATTAAAATTTCTTAATCACTAATGAGCCATTTATTTCGTTTAATTAATTTTAAATAAAATAATTATTTATGCTTTTAATAATTTGAGTTTTCAAAAAAAAAGGTATTTAAATGTTTTTAATATTTTATTTCCATCCTTTCCAAAATAATGGTTTTATCATCCAATCCAAATTTTATATTGATCAATCATATGATTTATTTTTTCATGTTTCGATAAATAACATTTCATTTTAAATGTAAATGATTATAATGTATTTCGACTTATTTGGTTAAAAAAATTACTTCTTATTCATTTTTTCATTTTTATGGATTATTTTTAAAAGAAAAATTATTCAATGTATTTATAGTTAAATTAATAGAAACTTTATTTCTTTTTAAAGTATCAATTATTAAATATTATTTTTAAATGTAAAATTATTCAATGCATGTCCAATTATTTTATTGAAATATTTATTTATATTTTATGTTTTTATTATTAAAAATTATTTTTGAAATTAAATATTATCAATGTATTTTCACAAATTATATTGAAAACATAATGTATTTTTCACAATTATATTATTATATATTATATTAAAATTTAATGTTTTAATATAATTGTTACCTAGACTTTTGAAAATTTTCTTTCTTAATAAGAACTATTTATTAAGAACTCGTTAAAATAAGGTTTTCAAAAGTATTATATTACTATTTAGAAAAGTGTTTTTGAAAGTAATTTTAAATTCAATGTCGTAAAAAGGGATTTATAAAAACATATATCTTTTCCCTTTTCTATTATCTATAAGGAAAATTTTTCATGAAGTGATGTTTTAATCATTGTTTATACACTATTATGAAAATTTTCCATTTGTGAAATGAGAGCAATGATATTCTATAACTCCTTATGATAAGTATATTTGAAATTTTGAAACATTTTAAGAAACTCATTCATTTTCCATCGGATCTTCATGAGATGATGAATACTTAATTTTCAAAATTCATATAGATGTAAATATTATGTGAAGGGTGAGACCTATTTATCCCTCTAGAACATTGGGTAAAAGATTATATCACATGAGAGAGAAAGGATATGTGATTTGGTTAACAAGTGACAGGTTCACAAAGGGTTAGAGTTAGGGTGTTAAAATATAGTAGCAATTATATTATAGAATTGTTTAAAAATTCATAATGGTCAAAAATATTGAGATTTATGATGTTAGGATCTACTAAAAATTTCACTAGTGAATTGGTTCAAAAGTCTATAGGATCACAAAGGGTGATTGTGAAGGCATTAAGCTATACTCAGAATTTTACATACGAATAGATTGTAGAGTTTCCATGTTCACAAGTATAAAAAATCCTATGTTTATTATTGTTCCACCATTTTAGTATTTTTATTATGTTATGACACATTTTCATAAATATTCCTTCTTCTGAAAGGATTCCTCACTTTCATATATTGTACAAAAAAAATTTGGTGATTAGTATATTTGAATCCATGTCATTTATTTTATATTCCCTTAACAATATTCTTATTATCTTATGTTGATTCCTAAAGTTTTATGATTATTAATCATGATATTTAGATATTTTATAATTTTATTTACAACCTTACTATATTATCCTTAATTATTATGATATAAACCTTTATCATATGTATTTTCCATTAATTAGACTTTGAGATCACCCATTTTTTATGTTTCAATTTCTTGAGTTATGAAGATGAATGTACCATGTGAGATGCACAGAAAGGTTCTAGAAGAGCATGATTATACATATGAATATAAATGTGATTTAAAATAAGGTATTTATGTAGCTGATCTCCTTGTCACTAAATAATTAGGTCCTTTGGTTTTGAGACTATTTATAGATGTGATGAATAAACAATGTTATTTATGTATTCTTTATATATGATTATATTGGGTGACTTCAACTCCCTTAATTACTCTTCTTTTGAGCCTTAAAATTCAGATTCATACTGTTTACTTCAAATTAAGACCATTTTTTCTTTTTCTCCTTCCTACTTCCTTTCATTTCCACACATTTTCTGTCGATTTCACATGCTCCCCAAAAACCTAGGTCTTGTTATGTTGATATTAGGTTCTGGGTGTGGTTTTATTGTGACGATTTATAATTTTTAGTGGGGTGGGGTAATTTATTTCTTTTTTTGGGAATTATATTCTAAAAACACATTTTAAATTATTTTTTCATAGATCTCACTCTTCTAATGTTGGTGTTTTTGTGATATTACTTTATTTTATCATGTCATTTTTTATCAATCATTTGAAATAATTCACATGAATATATATAACTAAATATGATAATTATAAATGGTTTAGAAACGGTTTTAGGGTAAATTATCACTTAGTGTTATGGGTTTCTTAGTTTCAAAGTGTATTTGAGATGTTGATTGATGGTAGGAAATTATAAAATGGTTTTCCTAAATTGTTGTTATCAAATGAATGGGTTTGGCCTCATTTTGGACATGAGATGAATAAAGTAGTGATGTTTAATTTTCTTTAAGATATGTTAAAAAAATAGTTTTTAAATATTAAATTGTGTTCATGGATAATTTTATGAGAAAATTTTTATGAGATATTTAAAAAATGGATCTAAAATTCTTATAATGGACTTCGTATCCTGAGTGGGTTTCCAAGAAGACCTATTGGGAACCTTCAAATATCGTTAAAAAATGTGAGTACGTGTAAGAACATCTTTGATCCACTGTATCATATTTCCTTATTTATGTTTGTGCTTGATGTATGTAGTGATTTTTAGATTAATAGAAAAAAGATATATATTGTGAGGTCATTATAGGTGAGGATGAGTTATTGGTTCATTATTTGTGATATTTCTTTTGACTGTTGATTATTGTAACTCTTACATAATATAGTGTGCTTCATGGGATACTATGTATCTATTTTAGAAGTCTATATTTATGAAACATTAATAGTGAATAATTTTACAGTCCCCTTAGTCATTCTATGGATATAGGTAGTGCCTCCCATTTTAAGATTTTTTGTATTCTAGATGGGTGGACTGTGTTTGGATACAACATATGGTGATATTTAGTTTGTTCTTGGTATAGTCTAATACTCTCTCACATTATGACCTATAAAAGATCCCATGAAAGATATTATTTATTTAGTGGATATATATTGTGGAATTCTGTTGATACTATTTTAATATCCACTACTTCAATTAATTTATGGAATCAATGCATTTTAATATTTTTTATTTATTAATATATTCCTTTAAATTGACCGTTTAATTTATACAGTGTGATTCAATATACAAAAGGATTATTAATATTTTTTAAAAGATGTGTTTTTTAATAATAATATGTCATTATGTATACAATGTGAGATATTTAAGGAATTATTATCTTCATTTAATGTTTTCATTTTCATATAAAGATATGAGATTGAAAGTGTTATTCATACAGTAACATACTAACATCATTCTTTTTAAAATAATTGTTAGTTTTGTGAGATAAGAACTATTATTTACTATATTTGTTAAAATAATTCATGAAAAACCAATTTTCATATTTAACTCAAAATTAACATAAATTAATTTCTTTTTTAATACAAATGAAAAAAGTATTTGGTAAAATATTATAGGTCCTGGTTTCCTCACACAACTTCATTAAGTGTATGTTTTTATTATGTTCATCTTTCAGGCCCCATATATTATGTTCCATTTATTTTTTCATGTTGGGGTTAGAATAATTTGAGATGGACTGATATATATTGACTAAACATGGGTTACAAATTGGATGGGTGGTATTCGTTTAGTTTTTTTATATTTTAGACACTCAATTATTAGTTATTTTTGTTTAGACCTCAGATGGTTATTTCTTTATTTTTAAATGTTTATTATTTTATTTATATATGTGTGTTAATTTAATTTCTAAGTTATTTTATTATTTATTCAATATTATAAAATAATTAAAAATTTATTTTAGTTTACTCCTTTTGAAAAATCATTCCCACAAGTGTTATTTGATTCCCAAAATTTATTTTACAGACTGTAAGGTTTGGGAATTCCCTTTAGGCCTTATAGTAGAACACCTTGGGTACCTGGTTCAAGGGTGATCCTTGTTGGTTTTATAACAAAATGGTATCTTATAAAATATTATTTAGATTTTTCTGTGGTTATTGAATATATTATTATGTTATTTTGGGTGTTTTGGGGATGAATAAAGATTTGGAAAGTCCTTATGATTTTAGAGGTATATCCTGGATGGATTATTTATCACTACACTTTGGGATGAATCTAATGTTACCATGGGATATCAAGACATGCGTATTGATTAAAAGTTTCTTTATGGTTATTTATGATGATATTTGAATACCCTTTGAGTGTGTTAATTATTTGATGGGTTATAATGATTTTTGATTGTGAAAATATAGAAAAAATCATGATATCATAGTTACTAATTCATGGTATAGAAAACCAAAAGGATCCAAAATGGTTGTTTCTGGAAACCATCCTATAATTTGTTTCATGGTTGGCACAAGATTTCATACCTCATTCCAGAAAACAATTAAAATATTTTCCTCATCCATGATTGTATATTTTTAGTCTTCTTACTGTCAGGTCTGAATTTTGGGTGCTCACCATCAATGTGAGTATAATCATGATGTTTTTTATTAGTGATATTGGTGATATCTGGTTTGATTTTGAATATTTTTTCTTCATTTCTTAATGATTTTTTAAATGAATATTATTACGACTCGGGGTTTTTTCTTCTAATGGATGGAAAATATTTTGGAATTTATTTGATTTCCATTTGAGTTTTATGGGATTTTCATAAAATTATATGGTTTATTTTAAAGGTATTATTCATTTAAATGTATGAATTGTATATATTTTATATTAGAATTAGGGTTTTTGTACTAAATTTAGTGTTTGGGATTTTTGGAACGGAATATTTGGATGAAAAATAGGATTTTTTACTATGGGAATTTTTATAAGAAATTTTTTATCTAGTGCGGTGTGTGTTTTAAAAATGGATGAGCGTTGTTTAAAATGAATTTGGTGTTGGTTTTCGAAGAGGGATGTTATTTGAATGAGATTTTTTTGTTTAATTTTTTATTTTATTTTTGAAATTTTTTAGTTTTATATAAATTATGGGATTCATTTTTTGAATTTCAATTTATTGAGTCTTATTTTTTATTACATAGAGTATACCTCCTAGAGAGTCTTTGAATAAGGGAAGTAATTCCATTTATTGGGATGATATCTAGGTTGTTTTCCCCTATCACTTAAAAGTTGTTTTCCCATTAATTGAATCTAACCCATTGATGATCGAATGGTGACAGCATAATACTCCCAATGCTTAGACACATCTGATTTTTATGAATCATAAAATGCCATATTTACATGAATTTCAATGTCATTATAGGGTAGTGGAGGGTTGATAGGTAATTTAGGAAGTATTTGGTTCTTTTAAAATAATAGAGTGTCTGTTATTAGTTTAAAATATTGGTGAAAGTTAAAAATCTTATATGTTTATATATTAAAAGCGGAGATCTTGAGGATGATTTTATTATTTTGGCACGATCTTTGCTTTCATGGGCCTTTTATTTGGTGGATTTTGTGGTTAATTGAGAATTTTTGGATCCTGATGGTATGATATGGGGTTTTGAGGATGTTTTATTAGGGATATAAATTGTATTTGATTTTTAGAATTTTCATTTTCTCTTATGGGTGTGTCTTAATTATGATTACTGATTTCATTTGTGTGGCTTGGGGTGTTTTTTTGTTTTCGCTTATGCCCTATGTATTTGGATGTTTTTCCTCTTAATGGATGCATGTTATTCTTTTCAAGATTTGTGAAGGATGGTTCTTGATGGAGTGGACATGGGGAGACACATATGCCCATTATTTGGGATTTGGGACCACTATTGCCTTTAGTAAGCACTCGAGGGTGAAAAAAAAAATTATTTGGCTACCGAGAGATAGTTCCCAAGGTTGAGGTCCTAATTAGTCATATAGAGCATGGTGACCGGGGTATATAACTCATGTTGATATTAAAGAGGATTTCTTATAGGTTCAGTTTTCCCTTGTATTTTTATATTTTCTTTTTTTGTGGATATTGTGTTTTTAATGGTTTCAGGGTGCTTGAATTTTTTTGTATTTGAGTTTCATATTGAAATCTTGTCTCAAGGTGTGCGGCTTGATTGGTTTTCACAATTCCAGATGAATATAAATGGTGGGGAAAATCTTGATTGTTCTATGTCTCATATTTTCATTATGTTCTTAGTAACCACAGTTTTGATTGGGGATGAGATGTTATTGGTAAAAAATATGGTATTATTCGAACATTAACCATGGTTATTGAGGAATTATTTGTGATTGATGGTATTTTTCATTAGGTCCTACCTAGATATTTTCACTACCCACCAAAAAATATTGATGGGTTGGAGATTGGTTTTCTTCCAATTATAATTTTTATGACATGTACATTCTTGGGGAAGAATGTAGTATGGTGGGTAGATTGTAACACATCATATTTATAATTTATATATTTAGTTAATAAGTTTGGGTTAATTTAATTTATTTATGTTTCAATATTGAATTTTAGATATTTATAAAACATTTCCTCTTTTACACATTTTCCACACAGTCACATCATAGATAATATTAATAGTGAATATTAATATTATATGGGTTTATTGAGGTGTATAGTTCAGTAAAAAAAGTAAGAATAAACCATGTAGCTGGCCCTTATGTGCATATAAGTTAACCCAGTGCAGGGGTGTTTTTAGTATACTTTAAATGTTCACAGTTTGGTATGCATGAGTAGAGTACAACATTGGGAGAACCATTTTAGGTTTAGGGGAAATATGTAGTCAACCATTACATAAGGTATTTATATTAAATGACTTGTGCACAATAAAGATAAACCATGTAACTTGTGCGCAAACATGTATTTTGTTCCCTGTTGTAATTTTCTATTGTTAGTGTTGGGATTGTCAAACCCTGCATATAAACCATGTGAGTTTCTCATATTTTAAAATTTAATGTTTTCAAATTTAATTTTTATTTTATTTATGGAATTTTAACCCGAATTTACTACTATTTAGGTTCAACCAACCTATTAAACTCAAAGCGGGAGCTCTCCCTCACTTCCTCCTCAATTTTTGAGCCTCCATGTTCTGATTCCATGTGGTCTATTCAATGTAAGTTAGTATTTTATTCTTCCCCTTCCTTCTTCCATAATTTCACAATAATGTTATCCTAGTTTCAATACCTCCATAAAAACCTCAGAGATTTTGGTTGAGATTTTTTTAAAGGTGGTTCTAATTTTGTGACTTTTTAAATGGGTTTTGGTACCATCTTTTTTTATTTTGATATTCAATATAGAGGAAACAATTTTAATAATGTTGTGACCTAATTCCACCTCATCTGAGGTAGGTTCTTTTTTATTTTAGTTTATTATGGAATTAATTTTTTTTACCATTATAAATGATTTAATTTTTAAATTATAACAATATATAATTGTTCAAAATGGTTTGAAAATTATTTCAATGTAAATGATCACTTAAAAATGGTTTTCATAATTTCAAAGGGTATTTAAAATACATAATTATGGTTGAAATTTATAAAAGTTATTCATAATATTTATTATTTAAATAATTGTATTTTACACATTTTGTGTTATAGGATGAATTATGTACTTATGTTTTATGTTTTTATAAGATTTTATAAAAAAATAGATAATTATCAAAATTTTAAGGGTGATTTCAAGTGTAATGATTTAATAAATGTTTAACAAATGTATCTCAGATTATTAAATATTAATAATAATCCCATGTTAGTTACCAAGAAGGAATGCTTAGAACCATCAAATTTATTTCAAAATTATTGGGAGTTTGAGTCCCTATTTGAGCCCATTTTGAAAACCCTTGTCATTATTAAACATTAATTCATTATTTATTACATGAAATTTCAGTCAATACAACCCATAAGATCATCAGTACTAGTGTATTTAGGTGTTTAGGTATATATTATAACATCATAATATAGGGATAAAATTACATTATTAACATGATCTTAAATTCACACCATTTTTTCAAAAACTACATGGGATAACCAAGCGATGTACCTAAGAAAGGGGTGAGCTATAAATCCTAGTAAGTGAATAAAAAAATAAAGGAATGTGGAAAATAAATACATGTAATTCAAGAGACATAATAATGTAAGATAAGAGGTGAGAATCATAATCATGGCCATTGAGTCGCTGTATAACAAGATAAAATAATGGAAACATGGAAATAATTCAATAATATTAAACATGACACCATAAAAAATGCTGTTGAAAAGACAAGAAGAGAGAGATTGTCCCCTTAGTAAATTTCTATATAGTAAAAGCTTAAGTGTAGGTTATAACGAGAGGAAATAAATGATATATTATTATATGAAAATAAATTTTATATAAAAATTGGTATTTATATAGGAATTAAAAAAATAACCAATTGAGGTTCAAATGGATAATTATAAAGAAGCTAATTAAATGGAAAATAATGGAGAAAGTGATCCCTTTCCATGAGAGAGTTAATCCAAATGTTTCATAAGAGCTTCTTCTGTGGCTGAGGATTCCTTGGGAGGGATATAGAGATTGAATTAAATAGTAATGATTTGATACATGTTTTTTGAGTGAATATAAATTGGTTATTGGATGGGTTTGTATAAGAAAATAGGGGAGAGTTAATTATTATTTCCAAAACACATGTTTAGAATTCTATACAATAAAATAATAAAAATACCAAACTGTCCAATATTTTTTGAGAATTATTTCTACCAAATGGAATTTGTTTTCTATATTTTATAGGGATAAGTAACAAGTTCATTAAAATATTACCCTTGGTGATATGGAAACAAATGATTTTAAAATAATAAAATATTATATAGGTTTTGGAGGATTTATAATGGCTTTATAAAAGTAATGAAATAAACTCAAAAAATACATTATTCAATGTATAAAACATTAATTTATTTATGGATACATTTTATGGATTATATTATAACAAGTTTGGGTCATTATTACATAATTTGGAACATATTCATTTAAAAGGGAATTTTTATTTATGATATCTCAAGTCATTAAAATATTCCCTACTTTTAAATTTTCCCCCTCGTATTATTATTTTCATACACTAAAACTAATTATATTTTTTTTTCATTTCCTCCTCTAGTTCCCATGTCACTTCCTGTAATGATCCAATGTTTTTAATGGAAATTACCTTCTTATAAATATACCATATAATCACATAATAATGAACTAATAAGTGATAAGTGACCTTTAAACATAAGTTTGTCACTTTTTGGTTTGGAATTTTGAAAATTTGATGTACACGGTTGTGCTCAAGATGTTTTTTGGAGTCCGATAAAAAAAACTTAATTTTTTTCATGAATATTAACATACCCTAATGAATAGTAACATAACATTATGAATAGTGATATACCCTAATTATTAGTAACCTCACCTATGATAGTATAAAATAATATTCAATTTGTAAGTACAATATACCAATGTTTTAGAATGAGTTTACGCATGTTTTTAAATCTGGTTTTTTATAATAAATTATGATTTTAATTAAGTATTCAAATAATCATATTTAGAAAATTATTTTTGAAAAATGAACTTCATTTTTTGATTCTACACATCGATAAATGGTTAGGGTAATGTTTTGAGATTTTTCTGAAATACTTGAATTTTTAGTAAAATACGGTAATTTACCGTATATATACATTATAAGATAAATAAAATATTCCTAGCACAATGGTTGATTTCACCACTCATGTTTCGAATTCACATGAACCATTTACTATTCTTTTTCTTGGAAACATTACTATTCTTTGTCTTGTGAAGAAATAATAAATTGAGGAATATAATATCATTAAATCCCTCTTCTCCTACACTATAAAAACCCCCTTCACTCCCTCTTCTCTCAACTCCTCTCAAGCTCCAAGCCTTCTCTAAATTCTGCCCAAATATCTCCCCACGGTCCTCCCTCACGTCAGAAATCACTCATCCTCATCAAAATACCATAACCTATCCCATTAAGAGGTTCTCAATGGAGGAATTCTCAAGAGGTAAATTCCTCTTCCCAAATTTCTTCTTTTCTTTTAAGTTCTTTTCTTTTTAATTTATTTCCTCAAATAACATCACCATAATAGTATGATAAATCCAGTAGAATACATGTACTGGAATGTATTCATGCTAGTGGTAAATTTCATTATCTTTTTTCCCCACCCTTTTATTTGAATGAAATGAAAGCACCATTTGCAATGTGCTAATTTAGCACATTCAAGGACAACGATTTATCAGTTTTTGTTATTATCATTAATTATGGTCGTTAAACCATTTGTGTTATGGTTGAACTAGATTATTATATATGTAATATTTCCTATTTTAGGTTCTGTAATCATTTGGTACAAATGGAATTAATTTATAATTAAAAACACATTATTTGTAATCAAATCTACTGATTAACAAAAACAGTTATCACAAAGGTTATATATATAATAATTTTACATCAATATAAGTAACCTAATTAAAATTAAAACCTTATAATCTACTGTATATTTACTAAATAATGTGACTTCAATTCTGGAAAACCACTTTCATCTTTCATATAATCCAAACATGAATATAAGTGAACCGATCTTTTAAAGCCAAGTAAACAAACGAGCCCAAACAATGAAATTGAACCATATAATTAATGAAAAAAGATTTTAATGAACTAAAAAGGGTTATAATAAATCAATTACATATAGAATAGGTTCTGGAATTATGAATTAATAATGCTCATTTGTTTATTCAGGTCATTAATAACATGTGGAGAAAAACACCGGGTTTAAGGTTATGGATCCTCCCCTTTTCACTATTAATCAAGATTGTTATCTATGCTATGTTTTTTTATTACCCTGTGATGGGGTATGTTTATAAAACTTTTTCCCACACTTCCCTATTGTTTTATAAGTGATGAGAAACCCCTTATCTCTCATTAAGTCCTCTTAGGTACTCCCTACACCATTCCGGTAAAATCGTAACGAATTCTACGCAAACCTTCAACATTCTTTCGGGTTGCCTTATCTTTCATTCAAAATTTTGTTATCATATCTATTTATGTGAATCTTATGAATTCTGGATTGTTGTAAAATATTATAATATCAAGACCCTTTCATCACATTCTTTCAAGGATATACATGTTTTGGAATGATTCCCTCCTCAGAACATTATGATAAGCAAACCTATTTTAAGGGGACTTCCCAAATTTTTACCCATATTTGATGTTCACTCTATCCTCTGTTTTAAGAAACCATTGTATTTATAAAATCAGTATTTTTATTATGAAAAAATTCTTGGTTAAATTCTGGTTTTATATAAAAGAATTTCCTCTTTTCTATTTGAAAATATCTAGAGTGTTTTCTTTAAAACAGCACAGAAATGTTTTGATGCTAATGTTTCTAAAATACATTTTTTTTATATGTTGTCACTTATATTTGACACCACTTACCATGTTATGTGCCTATCTTACCCTATGAATGTCTATGTATGTTATAATCCCTTCCTTTCATGGAGACTTTCATGATACACCCATTGGATATGTTTTATGTCATGATTGTGGTACCCAATTCTTTCCATGGGTAACCTTATGTTTATGTATGGTTGATTATGTATGATTATTTATGTGGAAATAATATTCATGAATATGTTTAGATGGGGGCATCCAGATATCACTCTAATTCATTGGGTATGGTTAAGTCTCATGAGATGCGATGTGAGACGGGATTAGCGGTTAGCCTTGACTTGTACTGAAATGGGAAACAGGATTTGCGGTTAGCCTTGACACGTACAGAAATGGGAAATGGGATTGGCAGTTAGCCTTGACCCATACAGAAATGGGAAACAGGATTGGTGGTTATCCTTGATCCATACAAAATGGGAAATGGGATTGGCGGTTCGCCTTGAGCCATACTAAGGAAATGTTTTATGATTCAGACACATTTATATGATTCCATGTTTATATGATCTTGTGCTTATACTAAATTATTTTACAAGTTAAATGATTTTTATATCATTATGTCATCTATCCTAACTCATGTGCTTGAGATGTATGCTTATGTTCATTCCGTTGCTGGGCTTTTTAGCTTATACCTTTTGTCATGTGTTCCCCAGGTTACCCTATGTAGATGTAAGGGCTCAATAGAAGTTAAGAGCTCATTATGGAGATTAAAAAAAGAAGTGTTTTTTAGCCCCATCTTTTGTGTTTTATGTACCTAGTATTCCAAAACACTATACTTAACGATCCTTAACTTTTACTCTGATGATGAATTATGGTTAAAATCATGAAATGTTATATGAAAAAGGCTCGGGTCACTATAGTTAGTATTAGAGGATGGTGTAGTTATTTTTGGAGATTAGGAACAGAGCACCTTAGTGAGAACCTTAAGGATGAGACTAAGTATAATGAAACAGTACTAAATTTTGGTGAGTATAGTGTAAGTGGTTTATCAAGAAAATAAATCTATGTTTGGTTACGAGCAGGTAGAGGCGGCTTTGGCACAGATGTATCTAGGGGTAAAATCCAAAAACACCGCTTTGAGCTAGACTCGAACGGGAACTGGTGCATGATAACGGGCCTTACTGCACTCTTGGTTAGGACACTCTTGGGGGATATTCTTTAGTAGATTCAAAAGCTTAGTACAAACCATTATTAAGGGACAAAAAAGCCCATAAGAATATAAGTTAATAAATTGATCGAGGATAACCTACGTTTTAACCTAAGTAATCACAAGTTAGTATGTACTTATTCCTTATTAGTTTATCACTTTATGTTGATTGTTTACTTTTATTCTCAATAAATAAGTATTCAATCCCCGTAATTGTATGTTCTTCTTTCTTAGTTAATATAGGGAAATAGAAGAACGGGTTCCAACAATCAATGTGATAGGCAATGTGACAACCATCGTAATGATATGCCTGAGATGATGGGAGCCCAAGTTGAACATATTTTGAACTTGACAAACCAGCTATTGAAAATTACAATCAACAATTGGTACATAGTTTAATGCCCAAATTCATCAAGGAGGAGGAAGATGACATCTCAAGGAAGTTCATATGATAAAGGTGATAAAGGAAGGAAGACCAAATTTCCTTTGTGCAAAATGTGTGGAAGGAGGCATCAAGGAGAATGTCACAAAAGAACCAAGAGATGTTTAAATTGTGGAAAGCTGGGGTATAAAATATCCAATTGCTATAAAAAATGGATAATGTGATGAATGGAGATAAGGTTATATCTAATGTATCTTATACTGTTCACTTTCATGAATGTGGAGATGTTGGTCATTATCCATGACAATACTCTATTGGAAGGGATGAGAAGTGTGATGAGCATCAACAATTTCTATGGACAAGGGGACAATGCAAGTCCAATGTTGAGATAGATCATAATGACTGAAATACATGTAACCTTTTTGCAATAATTGTGTATGTCATGATGTATTTCAGTTCATGCTCTATGAGCATGTCATAAATGTTCTCTAGGAACATCGAGTAGGTACTTAAAATGGTTTTATATCATTTGTGTAAAACTTCTATGATTATGTATGACATGTTGATGTTCGTGAAACTGTTCATCTTTGAAATAATACAAGTCTCCCTTTAGTGTAATTTGATGCAATTCTGGGCAAGGAATGACTTTATCCAGATATTGCCAACATAAATAGATTCAAATAAATTCTTAGGATACATACTAAAAAAATTGATAAAGTGATAGCCTATGCCTCAAGGCAGCTGAAAATACATGAGCAAAACTATCCCACGAATGATCTAGTGTTGGCGGCTTTGATCTTTGGATTGAAAATATGGCGACATTATCTCTATGGGAAAAAATGTGAGATATATACAGACCACAAGAGTCTCAAATATATATTCACATAGAAAGAGCTTAATATGAACCAGGAAAGATGGATAGAGCTCATCAAGGATTATGACTTCTCAATCCACTACCATCCCGGTAAGGCAAACAAGGTGGAAGAAGCTCTAAGTAGAAAGGATCATGCATCTTTCTCAATGATGAGAATTGAAAAGGATCCTATCTTCTTAGATTTGCAAAGGATGGACATGGGAATCATTATTGGAGGAACATCATAAATCCTTTTTCAAATGATTTCTCAACCATCCCTCTTAGTGAAAATAAAGGGTCCTCAAAGAAAGGATGTGGAAATTTAGAAAAGGGTGGAAGCTGTTAAAAATGGGAAATCCTATGATTTCAAAATTGATGAGGAAGGATTTGTAAGATTCGGGACAAGATTATGGGTACCATTTGATCCAGAAATAAAGAAGGATCTATTGAATGATGCACATATATTGACCTTCTCTATCCATCCTGGCAGTACCAAAATGTACCGTGTTCTCCGAGAAAACTTCTGGTGGGATAACATGAAAAAGGAGATTGTAGGATATATATCAAGGTTCTTGGTATGTTAGCATGTTAAAGTTGATTGACAAAAGTCCAAAGGTATGATGCATCCATTGCCTATACCCATGTGGAAATGGGAAAATGTTACTATGGACTTTGTCACGGGTCTCCTGAAGATGTCGAAGGGAAATAATGCGATATCGGTTGTGGTTGACCTACCCACCAAGACATCCCATTTCATCGCTATTCGGGAAGATCTCTAGCTTGAACGACTTGAAATTTTATATGTGAAGGAAGTGGTAATATTGCATGGTGTTCCACTCTCAATTGTCTCTAACCGTGATCCAAGGTTCACATCTAAATTCTGGAGGAGTCTTCAACATTCTTTGAGTACTGAATTAAATTTCAGCACGACCTATCACCCCCAAACTGATGGCCAATTTGAAAGGACTATTCAGATGCTTGAAGATATTATAAGAGCATGATCTCTTGAATTCAAAGGTGCTTGGGATCAACATCTCCCATTTTTTGAGTTCTCACACAATAATAGCTTCCACTCGAGTATTCAGATGGCTCCATATGAAGAACTGTATCGAAGACGATGTAGAACTCCAACCTATTGGGATGAATTTGGAGAGAAAAATCTACTTGGACCCGATCTTGTTCAAGAGATGATAGAGAAGGTTCAAGTCATCCAGAAACACATCAATTCTTCTTAAAGTTGACAAAAGAGCTATGCTGACAACTGTCGAAGTGACTTGGAGTTCGACGTTGGAGATAAATTCTTCCTTCAATATCTTCATGGAAGAAGTTCATGTGATTCGGGAAGAATGGAAAGCTAATCACAAGGTATATTGGCCCCTTTGAGATCCTTGACCACATAGGATCCATGGCCTATCGGCTTGAACTTCCACCAAATATGGATCAAGTTCATGATGTTTTCCATGTATCACTCTTGAGGAAGTACATAGCTGATTCCTCACAAGTACTAAACTCAGAGGTGGTGTAGCTGGAATATGATCTCTCCTATGAGGAGCAGCCAGTAAATATTCTGGATTGGAGAGATAATTTTCTATGTAATAAGACATCCCTTCTTGTCTATGTGTTGTAGAGGAACCATAAGTTTTAGGATGCAACATGGTAACTGGAGGATGCAATGAAGTAAAAGTACTCGCATCAGTTTTTGGCCTATAATGTAATATGAAAATTTAAGGGCGAAATTTCTCAAGGGGGGAAGAATGTAACGGCCCAATTTTATTAATGAAAATTACTTTCTTATAAATAAGCCATAAAACAACATAATAATGAACTAATAAGTGATAAGAGGCCATTAAGAAGAATATTTTCACTTCTGTGTTTGGAATTTTGAAAATCTGACATACACGGTTGTGTTCAAGATGTTTTTTGGAGTCTGATAAGAAAAACATAATTTATTGTTGAATAGTAACCTACCCTAATGAATAGTAACATACCATTATGAATATTGATATACCCTAATGAATGGTAACCTCACCTATTATAGTATAAAAATAATATTCATGTTGGAAGAACAATATACCTATGTTTTAGACTGAGTTAATGCATGTTTTTAAACCTGGTTTTTTATAATAAATTATGAGTTCAATTAAATATTAAAATAATAATATTTAAAAAAATATATTTGAAAAATGGACTTCATTTTTGTATTCTACACATCAAAAAATGGTTAGGGTGAATTTTTGAGATTTTTCTGAAATACTTGAATTTTTAGTAAAATACAGTAATTTACCATATGTATACATTATAAGCTAAATAAACTATTCCTAGCATCATGTCTGATGTCACCACCCATGGTTCGAATTCACATGACCCATTTACTATTCTTGGTCATGGAATAAATAATATTCTTTGTCTTGTGAAAAAATAATAAATTAAGGATTATAATATCAAGAAATCCCTCGTCTCCTCCACTATAAAAACCCCCTTCACTCCCTTTTCTCTCCACTCCTCTCAAGCTCCACGACTTCTATAAATTCTATCCAAGTCTCTCCCTAAGGCCCTCCCCCACGTCAAAAAGCTCTCAGACTCCTCCAAATAGAAAAAACTCTCCCCTTAAGAGGTTCTCAAAGGAGGAAGTCTCAAGAGGTAAATTCCTCTTCCCAAATTTCTTCTTTTCTTTTAAGTTCTTTTCTTTTTAATTTCTTTCCACACCTCCCTTCACCATAATAGTATGATAAATACAGTATAAAACATGTACTGGAATGTCTTCATGCTAGTGGTAAATTTCATTATCTTCTATCCCCTCCCTTTTATTTGAAAGAAATTAAAGCACCATTTGAGATGTGCTAATTTAGCACATTCAAGGACAATGATTTATGAGTTTTTGTTATTTATCATTAATTCTGTTCATGAAACCATTTGAGTTATGGTTGAACCAGATTCTTATATATTTAATATATCCTATTTTTTGTTATGTAATCTTTTGTTACAAATGGAATTAAGTTATAATGAAAAACACATTCTTTGTAATCGAATCCACCGATAAAAAAACGGTTATCACTAAGGTTATATATATAATAATTCGACAACACTATAAGTAAACTAATTAAATGTAAAACAATGTAATATACTGGGTATGAACTAAATAATGTAACTTCAATTCTTGACAACCACTTTCATCTTTCATATAATCCAAACTTGAATATAAGTGAACCAATCTTTTAAAGCCAAGTAAACAAACGGGCCCGAACAATGAAATTGAACCTTATAACTAATCAAAAAGGTTTTGAATGAACTAAAAAAGGTTATAAATAAATTAATTAAATATAGAAGTGTTTCTGGACTTATGAATTAATAATCCTAATTTTTTTATTCAGGTCATTAATAACAAGTGGATAACACCACTGGGTTTAAGGTAAAGGATCCTCCCCCTTTCACTCTTAATCAAGATTGTTCTCTATTATAGGTTTTTTTGTAATACCATGTTATGGGGTATGTTTATACAACTTCTACATACTTCCCTAATGTTTTATAAGTGATGATAAACCCCTTATCACTCTCATCAAGTCCTCATAGGTATACCGACACCATGCTAGTAAAATCGTAATGAATTCTACCCAAACATTCTTCGTTATTTTGGGATTCCTTACCTTTCTTTTAAAATGGTTTTATCATATCTATTTTTGTGAATCTTATGAATTATGGATATTTGTAAAAGATTATGATATCAAGACCATTTCGTCACTTTCTTTCAGGGATATACATGTTTTTGAAAGATTCCCTCCTTAGAACTTTCCGATAAGAAAACTTGTTTTAAGGGGACTTCCCAAATTTTTACTCAAATTTCATGTTAACTCTATCCTATGTTTTTTGACACCATTTTATTTATAAAATAAGTAATTTTATTATGAAAACCTTCTTGTATCAATTCTTGTTTTATATAAAATAATTCCCACTTGTATATTTGAAAATCTCTAGAGTGTTTTTCTTAAAACCGCTCAAGATTTTTTTAATGCTAATGTTTCTAAAATACATTTTTTTTATTTATTGTCACTTATATATGACACCAATTATCATGTTATGTGCATATTTTACACTATTAATTTCCATGTATTTTAAAATCCCTTCCTTTCATGGACACTTTCGTGATACACCCATTGGATATGTTTTATGTCATGATTGTGGTACCCAATTCTTTCCATGGGTAACCTTATGTTTATGTATGGTTGATTATGTATGATTATTTATGTGGCAAGTATATTCATGAATATATTGAGATGGGTGTGCCCAGAGAACGCTCCAATGAATTGGGTAAGGTTTAGCCTCATGGGATGCGATGTGAAATGGGATTGGTGGTTAGCCTTGACCCGTACTGAAATGGGAAACAGGATTGGCGGTTATCCTGGACCCGTACTGAAATGGGAAATGAGATTGGCAGTTGGCCTTGACCCATACTGAAATGGGAAGCGGGATTGGAAGTTGAACATGACTCGTAATAAAGAAATTTTTTGTGATTCTGAAACATTAATATGATTCCATGTTTATATGATCTTGTGCTTATACTAAATTATTTTATAAGTTACATGCTTCTGATATCATTATGTCATGTCTCTTAACTCATGTGCTTGAGATGTATCCTTATGTTCATTAACTTTCTGAGCTTTTTAGCTCATCCCTTTGTTCATGTGTTCCCCAGGGTACCCTATGCAGATGTAAGAGCTCAAAAGAAGTTAAGATCTCATTATAGAGATTAAATAAAGAAGTGTTTTTTAGCCCCATGTTTTGTGTTGTATGTACCTAGTCTTCCAATACACTAGACTTAACGATCCATGACTTGTACTCTGATGATGAATTATGTTTAAAATCATTAAATTTTATATGTAAAAGGCTCGGGTCTCATTACTTATTTAATCTACTTGTCCTCTATAACAATTCCACCAGGTGAATTGTCTTATATCATAGATTTTTATCTCTATGATATGAGTACTGAATCATCTACTCCTCATATGAAATATCATTTTATAATGTTACCACCTATGAATTCATTAAATTTGAGGGATTTGGTATGTACTTAACTAATATTGATAAAAGGAATGAAAATAATAATTGAGACATTGTTGGTGGGAGTGTTAGTCAATAAACCATGACTCATATTATATTTAGAACCATAAAGGGGAAAATGTACCTAGGAATTATCTTACGCTTATCACAAATTATAATTACTTTTTTCAATGGAGTTATATGTATGAATACCTAATATCCAACATCAAAATAATGGTTTTTCCAATAATTGTTAGCTTATAAATTTTTTCAACTCATAGAAACCTTGAAGTGTAGCTTAATGGTCCTGATCTTTTCCAACATTTCACTAACCATTTCAGGACAGAATATTTTGAATTAACTAACATCATTCCATAATATAGGTTCTATATAGCACTTGCCATTTATGGAATCATAGGGAGTCATTTTAATTCTTGGTTGAAAACAATTATTGTATGAGATCTTGAAAAAAGGAAGGTCTTGATCCCATCATCTATTAAAGTCAATCGATAATTTTATCAAAATGTCTTCCAATGTATGAATAGTCCACTCAAATTGGCTATATGTTTGGGATTTATTAGCTATAGAAAATATTAGCTCAATATTTAGAGATTATTGGAGGATCATCCATAACATGGAAGAAAATATTTTATCTCGATTAGATACAATAGATAGTGGTATTCCATGAACCCTAACCACTTCTAAAAAGAATATAATTTCATGTTGATCGAGTGATAAGTGTTATAAAATTGAATGTAAATTATTATTCTTTGTAATATGATCCTCCATACCCCATTTAGCAATATTTATTCTAGATATATTTGGAAGGCCAGTGATAAATTCAATGGTTATGTATTCACATTTCAATGTAGGTATGTGTAATGGTTACATCAACCCATTGGGTTTTTCCCTTTCAGTCATCACTTATCCAAATAAAAAACACCTTGATGTATATTATGTGAAATCATAATTCATATTTTCCCACCAATAGTTCTCTCATTTATCTCAATACATCTTCATGACCCTTGGATGGATTGGGATGATCATGATATGCGAATCATCCAAAATATCCATCTTTAAATTATTATTTGATGGTACAAATAGTTGTTACCCAAATCTTACAACTCAATCTTCATTAATATTATACTACGAGGACGTATCATTTATTATAACTTACACCTTATTTTTAATTTCTACATCATCTATTTGGGAATCCATAATCTTCTCTATAAGGTATGTTTGTGTAATAATTTGTGAAAGGATTCATGAAATCCTTTTCTTTTTGATTCCTAGGTTTATCTTCTTCATGTTTAGGAGGACATAATCCTTCTCAATTCTCATTAGAGTTATGGTTATAGGATTAATTCTACTAAGAGTATCTTCTACATTATTCTCTTTCCATAGATGATAGTTGATTGAATATTCATAGTCCCTAATTCGCTTTTACAATCTTTACTAAAACATATTCATCTCTATCTATGTGAATATAAACTTGAGGATATTTTGATCAATATATATTTCACACTTCACTCCATAGAGACAATTCTTCCACATTTTCAATAAGAATACCATTGTTCCCAAATCTAAATCATGTGTTGGATAGTTTTCTTCATGAATATTCATCTTCCATAAGGTATAGTCTATCAATTTTTCATTTTACATCAGTACAGGTTCCATGAGCTTCTTTGAAGCATCACTATATAACACAATGTGTTCCCCACTTATTGGTAGTGTATATAAAATTTCAATTATAAGACTCATTGAAACTACATTATGATCCATTCATATTCAAAACTCTAAAAATACATGAATCTCTTTCGAGTTAGAATATTTTGTGGGTATGAAAATCATGAAAATTTTGTCAAAGGTCATCGGTAATTTATAATTTTTCAAGGAAAATATTGATATTTTTCACATATATATGTATCAACCATTCTTCAATTTTATCTATTATATATTATTACATAGATATCGAATTTATTTGTTATAATGTGAATGAATAATGGTAATTATTTTATCTAAAACTAATATTTGTCAAACATTTCACAATGTTTATCCTTTCATTGAGTATTTATAATAGTACTCAAATACTCCTCATACTCCTACATACATTTAGTGTATATGATAATATCATATGTAAATACAACCAGATATTTGTTGAGGTAATCTCTAAATACTATATTCTTCATGTCCATTGAGTTTTTTGGTTCATTAGTGAGTCTAAATGGAATCACTTTGAACTCATAGTTCCTATAAAGGGTATGAAAATAATTCTTGGGGATATCCTACTTATTCACCTTTAGTTGATAAAATCCTGAATGAAGATCCAAATTAGAGAAGTATTAGGATCTATGAAGATAATTGAACATGTCATCATTTTTTAGAAGAGGACACTTATTCGTTATCATGATATTGTTAAGCCCATTATAATCGATGAAAATGAGAATTTACTCGTCCTTCATCCTCATAAGGAGGACTAGAGTGTCCCACTGTGAAACACTTCAGTATATAAATCCTTTATCCATATTATCTGATAGTTTTTTCGTCAACTCATCAATTTAAAAAAACACTATATACAGAGTCATTGATACTGTAAACCCCCCATGTATAATCATTTTTGATAACTCAACATCCCAGCTATGAGGAATAAAAGACAATTCTTCAGGAAAAAAATCAATATATTCCATCACTATGGTTATGTATTCAAGGAAGATCATTTCCATAGTCTCGATCATTTTATCTAGATACTATTTCACTTATGGAAATAATAACCATGTTTGAAATGATATATCCAAAGTGGATTCATCTTTATCCTTGTAGTTGTATAGAATAAGTGGAAGATTCCCTATGTGAAGGGTAATTTACTTCACTCAACCTTTTTTGTTGAATCTATATATGGGAAGCCAATCTATATAAAAAATAGCATCAAGTTACACTAAATAGAGTATCATAAGGTTCATTATGATGTTTAACCCAAATAAATTCATATGGGAGGAGTTTTATTCTTGGGAGGCAACAATTTTCCCTTTTTTTATTTCCATTGACAACTCTTCTTCAATGATTTGCAGTGGTATTTGAATTATTCTAATAAACATGAGTGATAGAAAAAAATGATTATAACTTGAATAAAAAAAATATTCACTATTATTGAATGAATATATTACATACCTATCACCACTTCTTTTTTGTGATCAACCTTATTGGTTATGATGGAATACTCATTCCCTTACTTCCTAATAGGTTGTAGGCACTTATTTTCTCCAAAAACCCTTGGTTTAGGGTAGTGGTTCATATAAAGTAATTATTCCTTACAGTTGAGACATTAGATAATAGTCTGGGATTTTATTTGATAATTCATATCTTTCATTATATTGGTGGGTTTCTTTTATAAAAAATTGCAAGATAGGTACTGTTCCTTTCAATTTTAATGTATGTACCCACCCCCTTAGTCAATTACCAGGACACTTCTCCCCACATCATTTTCAAGTTGGATATTGGACTTTCATTCCACCATAATATTTCTCAATCAATCCATCTAATGTTAACCATTATATCTACTTCATATACCTATGGAAACCATACGATTCACTATCCTCTATTTCAATTTTGAGGGAACATCAGAAAATTTCTTATATCATTCAATGTCCAGAATATCGAGGTATTTCCATAAAATCCTCTTTTTCCCAATAAATAAGTTTTCTAAATTGACTTTGGGGGTAATGAAAAAGCTTCAGGCATATTTTTAAATTATTGGGATGTTTGGATGTATCCCATAAAGGATTCATCAAAAATCTTTCTTAAGGTTAAAGTAATCCTTCACCATTTTATATGAGAGAGTGTGAGGAAAATATTTTTCATAAAACATTTTTTTGAATTCCTTACACTCAATCTCCTTGATATATTCCTTAGACTTTTTATTTTTTAATAATATCCACCATTGATCATATTTTACCTACATAAGATAAAAATCCAGTAATTTTTTTCCCTCAGATCATTGAATGATTGGGAATATTTCCAAAATAGACTTTAAGAATATTTCCATGATTAATGGATCCGATGATCCATGGAAATTTAAATGTTTTATGGCATAATGTTCTTAATTATAGTTTGTTCATTTTAAGGGGATTTGGGTGTTCCTCCTAATACATTTTTCTATTCCAAAACTGATTTAATTGAGATTTTATAATTATGAAGTTTTTGATTCCATCTCTCATCATTCCAAGAATCTCCTTTGAGAAGTCATCACATTTCCTATCACATTGGTTGTTTGATAGGATTATTCTATTTCAATATATTGACTACAACAACAGGAAAAATTATGGATGAGTACTTTCAAATTACTGATTACATAAATTGTAAAATATTAATATTAAAGGAATATATGCTAAATGAAATATATTCCTTAACTTATGAATTTATAGGCATCAATATATGTTACTCGTGATTTTTTTACTATAAAAAACTCTTACATCAGTTTTTCTCTTAATAGTGGTTGATAATGTTCTTGTGAAATCCAAAAATCATATCCCACATGAATTTTAAACATGGTTTTAATCAAGGCATTCAGGCATGCAATAATTTCTAATTAAGTCTCTCTCAATTCAGTGTTTTTAGGGTTGTAACACCTAGATAGGTCTTTTCTAGAGACACAAAAAAATTTAGTATTGAGAAAATGATTTATTTTATTATAAACCCGTTATTATATACTTTACCATAAATTAGTGATGTTTTACTATGTTTATTCATATCCCTATGTCCTTCAATAGAGTTTTCTAATCATAATCCCCAAAATAACTAGACGTTCCTTTGATTCTAATTATGAAAACCCTTGTCTTTATTACACAATAATTCTTAATTTACTAAATAACTTTTTACATAGTACCACCTAGAAGATCGAGAGTTGAAGTGTATTATGTAGATTATGCACATAACATAACATCATAAAATGGGGATATAATGACTATATTGAAAAAATTATTAACATGCTTTTAAATCTTCACCATATTTATAAAACTATATGGGATAACCTAGGGACATACATAAGAAAGTAGTGATATATAAATCACAATAGAGGAATAAAAAAATAATTCTATATGTGAAATCAATTAATATGAGTCATGAGGTCAAACAAAGATACATAATAGTTGATATTCATAATAATGTTCAATGGGGAATGGTATAACATGATAACATAAAGGAAACGTAGGAATATGCGAAAAACATTACACATGAAATCATAAGAATAAGTCAATTTTAAACACCAATACATCATAAAATAATGTGATTAGTATAACATCACATTCACTATAAATGGAATTTCATTAATTGAAAACATTACCATTTTAATTGGAGCTCTATCGGGGAACACCCATTTATAATAATATCATGTACAAGCATAAGTTTGGCACTTGAATCATATAAATTATTAATTTATTTCATAATTTTAACCCCATGATCAATGGTTGTGGGATACAAACATGGACATACACAAAAACACTATGTATAATAATATCTATGTGAATATATTTTACTGGAAATTGGGGTTTATAATCAAAACACAATCATTTCACATGAAACAATCATAGTGAAATGTTTTCAGTATAACGACTGTAATTAAATTTTTATAAAGTGGTTTAATTAAATTAAAACGTTTCTGTAATTATTTAGACATAAAGATTAAAATATTATTTATGTATGACAACATATCATGTAATGACCCTAAAATTCCATGGAAATTTTTTTCATAAACACAAGGGATTTTTACAAGTATGCAAAAATTTACGGCGCTGGATTCTGAGGCCCGGTGTGCCCGGAATCAATTTCGGAAGTTTTGTTCAGGTACTTTTAGTAAACGTACGAGCGGGATTTTATATCTTTTGAACCGGTGCTCGGAATTGAAATCTCAGAGCACCAATGAACTCGCAGAGCCAATATTCTTTTAAGAAGAGATTCACCTCAACGACAGTTGGTTGAGAATGAAAGTTAGTTTTTGGAGTATTTAAGCTAAATTTAAATAAAAATAATGTGTGACTTTATTTTTATTCATTGTGGTTAAAACCTCCAAGAGGAGGCTAGAGGTCGGTCCATCACACCATAAACATCTATGAGAAGTTATGGTGGTGGGTCCCACCCGAACATAACCTCCCTTGGGAGGATAATTTTGGTGGGGACCACACGGGCTTGTAACCCCTTGGAACCCCCCATTTAAGGAGAAGAAACTATTAAACTCCCCTTATTTATTATTCCTATTCCACCTCTTCAATTGTTGAGCTAACCCCCTTTAATTAATTTTCCAACCCTCTTCACTCAATTAAGACAAGTCCACCCCCATTAATATAATGAGTTGTCTCATTTAATTAAACACCACAATTTTAATTGTTGTGCCAACAATTATTATTAAATGATTATTTTTTCCCATGGAATTTTGGTGGAGCTTGGGAGAGGATAGAACTCTCTCCAATGATGAACACTCTTCTAGCGAAGAACACTCTCCCAACGAAGAACACCAACGAGGGACACCTTCGACTGTGAAGAACAACCCCCTCGAACCTTCTTCCATGAACTCTTTAGATGTGGGATGTGTTCTTCTACCATGGATCGACGACCATCTTTATGCGACGTCAACGAACGATGACCCGTGATACTAAGGTAGGCATTTGTTTCCTTTTTTCAAAATGTTCTTCCTTTCATTCAAAACGAATAACAAGGTTACGATTCTATAGCAGGTGAGTTGTTGTGCTTTGTTCTTAAGAACCTTTTGCTATCACCCAAATCGTGGGGGGTGCGGGTCAAGATAACATGGCTTGACTCCCTCCACCGATATTGTTTATTATGAACCTCGACATGGTGATGAGGCAACGAAGACAAAGGAGGGAACGACGAAGGCCGCGCTAGCCGTGACCTCTGCGAATCACGCCGCCCCCGCGGTGTGCTGATGCTTCCGGCCGAACACCGCAGGCTAGTGCGTCTCCCAGCCCACTGACCCGTGGCCTCCCAACACCCTGTTCGGTGTGTGGTCGTCTCGCCCGCTGCCCGCATGCCCTGCTCGGTGTGCGGCCGCTAGCCCGTGACCTCCCAACGCCCTGCTCAGTATGCATCCCACCTACCCACGGTCCCCGTTCCCTGCCTGGCGCCTTGCCGGCACCCCCACGGCCTACCCGACGCCCTACCGGTGTCCCCGTAGCCTTCCCGGCCCTTGCCGTGGCCAGCACGGCGCCCCTACGGCCTGCCTGGCGCCCCCGCGGCCTGCCCAGCGCCCCCGCGGCCTACCCAACCCCTATCGCGCCCTCCCCGGTGAACCCACGGCCAGACCTCGCTTCACGTGGCCTGACTTTTGGTCTCCCGACCGGCCCGACCTCCCAGGATGCATCACCTAAGCTGCGCCCCTCGTATCGCTTGCAGAACCGGCCCTGACCTTCAGGTCGAGCCACCTAAGTGGTGACCTCCGGGCCGAACCGCCCTCACAGTCCGCAGAGCCGGGCCCAGCAGACCGGGCCGAAATATAACGGGCTGAACCACCCAACGAGCAGGGTCAGACCCAGTGAGTCTTACTAGGTTGATCCAGACCAGGTCTGTCCCGACTGGGTTGGGCCGAGTCGGTCCGACTTGGTCGGACCAGACCCGGACCCATTACTAACCCATTACCTTCATGGGCCATATCTTTGGCACCAAACGTCCGTTTGATGAACCGTCAGTGGCACCGATATTCTTGGAGCGATGAAGTCCCTTTGAGAATACCCCACTAGAGTTCAAGGTATAGTTGAGATACAGTCAGGATGGATAGTACAGGAATCTAACCATGCCCCCGGGACTAAAACACTAATAACTAATAGACCAGGCATCCAATTGACGTGCCGTCTGTTGCGTTGAGACCCCTATGGAGTGGCAGACCTTTGAGATACTTCTTTTTGGGACTTCCTAACTATTGTAGTCATGACCAGTTGCTTGAGGGACATATCTTCCAAATATGAGAAGGAATTTGTACGAGAACCTAGTAGCTAGCTGAGACTTGATGACTCTTAACTGATTCAACTCAGAGTGATTCAACTATCCCAGTGGGGAGCACCTTTATGTGAGTACAGAATACCCATGGTGGGGAGCGCCTCTATGTGAGCATGGAAGAACCATTGTACTCGACACATGGAGTACCTCAGCAGGATACCAGGGGAGCGCCTCTGTGTGAGCACAGCATACCCACGGTGGGGAGCCCCTTTCTGTGAGTGCATCACATCCACGGTACTCAACATGAGGAGTACCTCAGCAGTCCGTGTTAGTGGGAAGCACCGCTATGTGACATGGTAGACCCACTTACTTGATAGAGGAGGATACTCTCCAGCATCCAAGGGTTCAAATTTATAAAAATCCTGGTTTGATATGAGTCAATGAATTTTGTGTTTTCATCATGATTGAGATGGGTTAATGGATAACTTATCTATATGCATAGTAATATACGTATGTGATGTTTATTCGTTGATTTCATACTTTGTGGTTTATCCTTATTGGATTTAGTGAAGACTTAAGGGTATCGAGGTACCAACTGGGTATCATTATACTCACCCCTGCACGGGCTATGCTCACACCTTATTGTGTTGGTTGCAGACGACAGACAACACTGACTGAGGAAGAGTGTAGGAGGACTGGACGGTACCCGTAGGTGGATCACTCAGTGTGATGGTTCAGGAAGGAGACGAACAGACTTGGAGTGTTGAAGATGCCATATGAACCTACCAATTAGGTTGGAATCCCGAAGCATGACCCAGAATCTTCTTTAAATTTCTTCAGTTTTACTTGCTTTCATTTGTACCTGTACTTTCCAGTTGGGCTTATATTTCTCGCCACTTTTACTTTCCAGCACTTCTTTTGTGTACTTTTTTACATAGTGCTTTTCGTCAAGTTCTGTACTCTGATGTGTTTGATTATAGTTATAAAGGAAATTCCTTCCTAGTTTAGGTATTTAAACCTTTGGTGATAGTCTCCAGCCCCTGGCCAATAGAAGGCGCGCTTGGGGTAAACACGATACGGGCCCCGGGGGATGGGTCATCAAAAATTGGTATAACAGTAGTCGGTTCTACAGAAAAACTCAGAACATTGATCTTTCTTTTCTATGAAGAAATAGTGTTAATGGTACTAAGTGTGGTTTTTAGTTTAGGGAGTCCATTGTTGGTGCGGGCGGCAGAAATATCCATACACAAGGACCCCAACATCTGATTTCTGACTCAGTGCACGAATACCCTGATTGGGTCTGTGTTTTCAAAAGTTTTTCTTTAAGTCAGGTCACTAGGTATAATATTTTGACCATGTCACATTTTTTTCTTTCAAGATGCCTCCCCACAAACGACCAGTTAGATCCCCGAGAGTTGTACGTACTTACATTCCACAGGGCGAAGAGGCCACGGTGAAGGGCCCTTTTCCAGGGGAGGCACCAGTGGTACTACTTCCCGTTGGGCCACAGATTCCACCAGCCCCAATAGTAGATGATGCATGCCACTTGAGAATGTTGCACGAGTTCCAGCGCCATAGTCCATCCAGGTTCAGGGGAGAGATGGACCCACAGGTGGTTGAGGATTGGATGGAGGCTATGGTGAGAGTTTTCCGACTGGTAGGGACACCAGCAGAATTCATGGTGATTCTTGATGCGATTCTCCTTTAGGCAGCAGCAGGAATATAGTGGAACCTGATGCTCCAGGTTCATAACGAGGTGACCCTACTCTGGGCAGACCCGAGAGCCTGTTTCGGGTGGAGTTCGTACCAGCCACCATTCATGCGGTGCATATATAGGAGATACTGCATCTACAACAAGGTAGCTTGATGGTGGCGCAATACTCACCGAGGTTCACCGTCCTCTCGCGCTACTCCACAGATATGGTACGTGAACCATTCTTCAGAGCCCGAGCCATCGAGTAGGGGCTCAAGAGAGAGATCAAAGCTATGTTGATCTCCCTCATCATCCCGACGTCGACGGGGGATGCTAGAGAGATCCCCCTTGGTGAAGAGTTTCCTTGTAGAGCAGTCACCAGCAGCAAGACCCACTATTTTCCGACATGCAGCGGAGTCTTCTATAGCTGGCGGTAGATAGATGTCGCAGAGGTCCAAGAGGACCAGACGAACAGGTGGATGATCGCACGACTCAGAATTAGTTGAGGGACCTCCCAGGTAGAGACAAATATTTGATTGAGGGAGTCCACAGGGAGAAGGCGGACGTGGCAGAGTAGCTGGTCATGCAGCTGGCTGTGAAAGAAGTTAAGAGGTGTTACCACCACCACCACCAGGAGGCCACACCCCGACCACAGGGAGCAGGTGGACATGGGAGATCTCAGCTTTAGGCAGCTGAGGCCTACGATCACGGTGCTCCAGAGATGATTTGAGGTACGATTTGTGTCTACTCCACCTCAGTTGTAGTTCTTATAGACACAGGTTCCAGTTTCTCTATCATTTCCACTACCCTCGTTCGGAGCTTGAAGATTCTGACAGAGCCGTTGGCTCGATCCTTATGGATAGAGACTCCCACAAGATCTGATTCGACGATTACACACTAGTGACGGCAGTGCGAGCTTACTCTAGGAGGCGAGTGATTCAGCTAGGATCTCCTAGTAGTGGCGTCGAGGCCTTAGGACGTCATCTTGGGTTTGGACTAGTTATCTATAGTACATGCTCATATTGACTGTATTTTTCGAAAATTGTGGTGTGTTCTCATGGATGGGACCAGGTTTACCTTCATCAGTGATAAGGGAAACTTTGCAGGATAGAAAATACTTACTTGGAGGAGGGTGTAACTGATCACTAACCAGTTGGCTTGCCTTACCCTCAGAGCAGTTGAAGTGGAGAGTATGACTTATCCTATATTGGTGGACCAGTAAACAGATGTTTTCCCTGAAGATGTTCCAGGACTATGTCCTTGCAGAGAGGTTGAATTTTACATTTACCTGTGCCCCAGGACGACACCAATATCTACTCTAGCACATCGGATGGCTACCGCTGAGCTTCGTGAGCTGCGGGTATAGCTGGAGGACTTGCAGGGGAATGGATTCATCTGGCCCAGTGTTTCTCTCTAGGTAGCCCTGATACTAATCACCATGAAGGTGGGTGGGAGCTTGAGGATCTGTGACGACTACTGTCACCTGAACTAGGTGACCGTAAAGAACCAGTACCCACTCTCGAGGATTGACGCCCTCTTTGATCAGATGAAGGGAGCATGATGGTTCTCGAAGATAGACCTTAGATCAGGCAATCACCAACTCAGAGTTCGAGATGAGGATATGAAGAAGACGGCCTTCTGGTGTTGTTACGACCACTACGAGTTTATGGTTATTCCCTTCAGCGTAACCAGTGATCCAGAAGTGTTCATGTGTCTCATGAATAGGATCTTCCAGCCTTACCTCGATCGTTTTGTCGTAGTTTTCATCGATGACATTATACTCTACTCGACTACTAAGGAGGAGCATGCCTAACATTTTTGGGTAGTACTGGACACACTCCATGATCACCATCTTTATGGTAAGCTCTCGAAGTGCAAGTTTTGGATTCGAGAGGTTCACTTCTTGGGACACATCATCTCAGAGGCTCGAGTTGCAGTGGATCTAGCGAAGATTGAGTAAGTACTTTCATGGGAGCCACCTAGGAGTGTGACGGAGGTACGAAGTTTCCTGCGATTGGATGGGTACTAACGGAGGTTTGTTCTAGACTTCTCAAGAGTTGCAGCACCACTATCAGCCTTGATGAAGAAGCGGAAACCCTTCATGTGGTTGGAGAGATGCCAGAATAGCTTTCAGGAGGTAAGGCAGAGGCTGACTAATGCCCCCATATTGAGGCTTCCAGAGGAAGGCCTAGGGTACGTATTCTACTACAACGCATAAGGAACCAGACTCGGGTGTGTCTTGATGCAGGATTGAGCAGTGATTAATTATGGTTCTCGGAAGCTGAGACAACACGTGAAAAACTATGCTACCCATGACCTGGAGTTAGCAGCAATGGTCTTCACATTGATGATGTCGTGACACTATCTAATGGTAGAGCGTTTTATTGTGTACTATGATCACAATAATCTCAGGGATATCTTATCTCATAATGACCTGAACGTGAGACAACAATGATGGATTGAGTTTCTCTAGGACTTTGACTTCGAGATAGTCTATACTCCTGGTAAGGGGAACGTTGTTGCAGATGCACTCAGCAAGAGTACTGGTATATAACTGCTAGGTGGAGCGACAGAACAGTTGGATGCATTACAGATATCTTTTTTGGATAGAGATGGATCATCTTTCCTAAAATATCTTATAGTCAATCCCCCACTTCTTCAGTGATTTGGGGAGGTACAACATGGGGACACTGACTTCGAGACACGACATGATCAGATATCTACAGGGCAGGAACCTCATGGATTCTATGAAGGAGGGGAGCATGTCATCCTCTTCAGAGGACGAACCATGGTACTAGTGGCACTACATGAGGAAGTGTTGAGGTAGTTCCACACATCCCCTCTATATGTACATCCATGAGTGGCGAAGATGTACCAGGACCTTCGACGATAACACCGGTGGCTAGGTCTGATGAAGACAGTAGCGAAGTTTTTCTCACGGTGCCCCACTTGTCAGTAAATGAAGGCAGAGCACTAGGTACCGGCTGGCTTGGTTCAGCCTTTAAGGTTCCCAAAGTGAAAGTGGGATGTGATACTCATGGAATTCGTGAAGGGTATTCCATGTACATCCAAGCGTCATGACTCAATTTGGGTGATATTGGACCGACTGACCAAGTCGGCCCACTTCCGACCGATCAGAGAGCAGGGTTCAGTAGAGATCTTGGGATGCCTCTATGTGCAACAGATTGTTCGAATACATGGAGTACCTTCCTCTATTGTCTTCGACCGTGATGCATAGTTTACATCCTGACTATGGAAGGGGTTGCAGGAAGCTTTTGAGACACATCTTCGCTTGAGTACTGCCTTCCATCCTCAGATAGATGGCCAGACTGAGCGGACCATTCAGACCCTCGAGGACATGCTACGTACATGTGTCCTCGACTTCTATCATAACTAGGAGGATCACTTGATTTAGGTGGAGTTTTCTTACAAGAATATTTATCACTCCACTATAGGGATGGCACCTTTTTAGGCCTTGTACGGGCGACCTTGCAGATCACCCTTGTGCTGGAATGGCCCTGGGGAGTTAGCACTAGTGGGATTGGAGATGGTATGAGGTACTATGGGGAAGGTGAATATCATCCAAGAGCAGATGAATACTTCACAGAGAAGGAACAATTCATATGCTGATTGGAGACAGAGACCTTCGGATTTTGGGGATGGTGACCATGTCTTTCTACGGGTCTCACCTCGATGAGGACTATGGAGATTTTTCTGAGGTGGAAAGTTATCTTCGAGATTCATTAGACCATTCTAGGTCCTAGCATAGTAGGTGAGGAGGCTTAACGCTTAGGTATTCCACCTCAGTTGCACTGGGTGCATGAATTCTTCCACGTATCTCAGCTGACGAGATAACTGCATGACCCTTCCCACATCATCAACCATGGAGTGCTGGAAGTCGATGATGGGGTTACATTTATGGAGGTTCTAGTGGATATTGATGATCGACAGGAGTGGGTCCTACATGGACGGTCGATACCTCTCATGGTTGTACGCTGCCAGGATGGGAACCTCTAGGAGAGCACATGGGAGAAGGAGGCTCAGATGCGTGCTCAGTACCCCCATTTGATCCCATAGTTCGAGTGGTAGATTACGGGGATGTAAATCCCTGAGGTGGGGAGAATGTAAAGAATCAAAAATTCTGTGTAATATTTTTTCTTAAATACATGTGATTTTTATGAGTTTGTGAAAATTTACGGTTCTAGGTTCTGAGGCCCGGTGTGCCCAGAATCAATTTCTATAGTTTTGTTCAGGTACTTTCAGGAAACATATGATTAGGATTCTATAACATTTGAACCGGTGCTCGGAATGGAAATTTGAGTGAACCTTTGAACTCGGAGCGCCGATATTCACTTAAGAAGACTTTCACCTCGATGCCAGTTGGTTGAAAATGATTGTTAGTGTTTGGAGTTTTTAAACTTAATTTAAATAAAAATAATGTGAGTCTTTATTTTTATTCTTGGTGTTTAAAACCCCCAAGAGGAGGTTAGAGGTGGGGGACACCACACCATAATCTCCCATGAAAGGTTATGGTATTGGGGCCCACCAGAACATAACCTCCTTTGGGAGGATAATTTTTTTGGGGACCACCCGGGATTGTAACCCCTTGGAACCCCCCATTTAAGGTGGAGAAACTCTTCAACTCCACTTATTTATTATGCCAAATCCACCACTTTAATTTTTGAGCCAACCCCCTTTAATTAATTTTCCACCCCTCTTCACTCAATTGAGCCAACTCCACCAACATTAATTAAATGAGTTTTCTCATTTAGTTGAACACCACAATTTGAATTGTTGGGCCCACAATTAATAGACAACTCTTTTTTCACTTGGAATTTTGGTGGAGCATGGGAGAAGAGAGAACTCTCTCCAATGAAGAACGATCTTCTGGAGAAGAATGCTATCCCTATGAAGAATGATGATAAGGGATTCCTTAGACTGTGAAGAACAACCCCCTCCAAGCTTTTTCCTCAGACTCCTTCGACGTTGGATGTGTTCGTCTACCACGGATTGATGACCATCCTTCCGCGACGTTAATGAATGATGACCAGTGAAACTAAGGTAGGATTTTGTTTCATTTTTGCGCCATTTTCTTCCTTTCATTCAAAACGATGAACAAGGTTATGATTCTATTGCGGGTGAGTTGTTTTACATTGTTCTTAAGAACCTTTTTCTATCACCCTAATCACGGTGGGTGAGGGTCAAGCTAACATGGATGGACTCCCTCCGTTGATCTTTTTTATGATGAACCTCGAATTGGCGATGAGGTGACAATGATGAAGGCACCAACGACGAAGGCCGCGCTACTCGCGACATCCGCGAATCGCATCACCCCCGTGACGCACCGATGCTTCCAGCCAAACACCGTCAGCTCGAGCGGTTCCCAGCCCGACTACCCACGGCTTGCCGGTACCCTGCCCGGCCCGAGACTCACGGACCTATGTCCCCATCACCCTGTCCGACCCGCGGACCTCCTACCCGCGGTCCCCGCTCCCTACCAGGCGCCCTGCTGGCACCCCAACGGCCTCCCCAGTGCCCTGCCAGCGCCCCCGTTGCATGCCTGGCCTCTGCCGCAGCCTGCCCGGTGCCCCGGAGGCCTGCCTGACGCCCTACCAGAGCCCCCGCGACCTACCCTGCTTCGGCTGTGCCCAACCTCGGCACACCCGTAGCCAGACCATGCTTTGTGCGGCCTTCTTGTTGGTCTACCGACCGGCCCAACCTCCTGGACTGACTCGCCTGAGCCACGTCCCTCGTGGTGCTGGCCGAACCGGCCCCGACCTTCGGGTCGAGCCTCACATGTGGTAACCTTTGGTCCGAACCACCCCCGCAGTCCGCTGGGGCAGGCCCAGCGAACTGGCCCAAAACATAACGGGATGACCCTCCCAACGGGCCTTTTATGACCCAGCGATTCTAACCGTGTCGGTCCAGACCGGGTCGGACCTGACCCAAGCCCATTACTGACACATTACCTTCTTGGGCCCTATGTTTGGCATTGGACGTCCGTTTGAAGAACCTTCAGCAGCGCTAATATTCATGGAGAGAAGCCCTCCCTTTGTGAATAACCCACTACAGTTCAGGGTATAGTTGAGATACGGTCAGGTTGGATCATACACAAATCCAACTGGGCCCCCAGGACTAAAATGATAATAACTAACAGACTAGGAGTCTGATTGACGCACCGTCTATTGCGTTGAGACCCCTATGGTCTGGCGGGCCTTTGAGATAATTCTTCGTTGGAATTCGTGATAGTTGGAGTTACGACTAGTAGATTGTGGATTGGATATTTTAGAGATGAGCATGAGTTTGGGTGGGAACATAGTAGCTGGCTGAGACTTGATGACTGCTGACTGATTCCACTCGGAGTGATTCGACTAGCCAAGTGGGGAGCACCTCTGTGTGAGCACGGAAGACCCACGATGGGTAGCCCCTCTGTGTGAGCAATGAAGACCCACGGTACTCAACACATGGAGTACCTCAGCAGGCTACCAGGGGAGTGCCTCTATGTGAGCGTAGTAGACCCACGGTGGGGAGCGCCTCGGTGTGAGCGCAACAGATCCATGGTACTCGATTGGAGGAGTATCTCAACAAGCCATGTTAGTGGGAAACGCCTCTGTGTGACGTGGAAGACCCACTGTACTCAATAGAGGGGGAGTTCTCCAACAGCCGGGGGTTCATATTAAAAAAAATCTTGGTTTGAGCAGAGTCAATGAATTTGTGTTTTCCTCATTATTGAGATGGGTTATTAGATAACATAGGTATATATGTATGGGAATATACCTATGTAATGGTTATCAATTTATTTCATACATTTTGGTTTATCCTTTTTGAAATTAGTGCGACCTTGAGTGTCTCGAGGTCCGTAATGAGTATCGTTATACTCAACCCTGCACGGGTTATTCCCGCACCTCTTTGTGTTGGATTCAGACGATGGACATCACTGACTGAGGCAGAGAGTAGCAGGACTAGACGGTACCCGGAGGTGGATCACTCGGTGTGATGGTGCATGGAGGAGACAGATGGATGTAGAGTGCTGAGGAGGCCATCAGTACGTACCCATCAGTTAGGACCCCGGAGGATGACCCAGTAGCTGCTTTACTGTTCATCATTTGTACTTGCTTTCAGTTGTACCTGTACTTTCCAGTTGGTCTTGTATTTCTGACCACTTTTACTTTCCATCACTTCTTTTATATATAGTTTTACTTAGTTCTTTACATACAGTTGTGTACTCTGATGTGTTTGTTTACAGTTATAATGTCAATGCCTTCCTAGTATAGTGATTTTCTCCTTTTGGGCTAGTCTCCCGCCCCTGGCCTATGGAAGGCGGGCTTAGGGTAGTAACGATACAGGCCCTAGGAGAGAGGTCGTGAAATATCACACCATTAATAATTTGAATTCAAAGTCATATAATAAATAAGATCCTTAAATGGAAGAAATAGTTTGAGGTCCCTTACTAAAATATGACATAATAGCGACTTAGATAATTGTTATAAAGAGAGGGAATAAATGATATATCATTATAATAACATCAATTATATATAAAAGGTATATTTATATAGGAATGAAAAATATTTTAGATTATTATGAAAATATTTAAAGATGATTCTTAAAAGAAAAAGAATAGAGAGAGGTCCTTATCCTTGAGAGAGTGTATCCAAATGTATGCGAGGAGCTTCTATAAAGATTTGAAGAACAATGGGAGTGATCTAGAAAGTTATTTTTAGGGAAATTATGTTTTACATGTTTTTTAGTGGAGAGAAATGTGTACTTGGGTTGATTAACATGAGATATGAGAGGAGAGTGCTTTATTATTTCAAAATGTTCTCTTTTGGACTCTATAAAATAAATTAATAATAAAACAATAAAATATTTTTTACCATGGTTTCATTCAATGTGTTTAGGTTTTCATTATTTTATAATTCCTACAACCAAAATCAATAAAATAATACCCCTGGTGATTTGGAAATGAAGGATTTTAAAAAATTAGAATATTTTATTGGATTTAGAAGATTCCTAAAGGCTTTATAAAATTAAAAAAATAACCTTTAAAATATTATAATAAAGGGGAAAAAGGATTTCATTTTGGATACCTTTTATATCATATATTACATTACATAGGGGAAATTTTAATGTCAAAATATATTCTATTCATTTTTACCGTATTTAATTTTTACTTGTTTATTACATAAAAATATAAAATTTTTACTGTTGGATAATTTCAATATGTTGAATTGAAATTTTTTATTTATTTTAAAAAAATCAATACATATGAGAGATTTCACTATTATGTCAAAATCCTAATTTATTGAATTTATTTTTGGCAATAATACCTTTATAAAAAATACATTTTCAATTCATAAAATTGCATTTTCATGTATATATAATACATAATATTTAATAAAAATATAATTTGATTTGAAATATTTTGATTATTTAAATAGATATTCTAGATGAAAACTATATATTACACAAAAAATAATTTCTTTTTTATCATATCAAAATCTAATTAGTATCAAACTTATTTTTCAATCTTTTATAAAGTAAAAACAATAAGGAAATGTATAATAATTATATTATAGTACATACAATGTAAATATTTATTGTAATATGGTTGGGTTAAAAATCCATTTATTACACAAGTTGACACAGTAAGGGTAAGTTGTACGATAATGAGAAATTCATGGAGCGGTTTAGTGAACACAGTTTAGGTTGCGGTCTTAATGAGTTTGAACTTATCTCATAAATGGTTTCACTCAGGCATTTGTTGTTGAACATTAGCATGATTTTGGTCATGTAAAAATCCCAAATATTATATATCCCTTGGAATCATCTATAAATGGGTTTTGTAGGGTACAACCCAACTGGTTGATTCATCACTTATTTTGTTTATTTCAATATGAATTTATCTAAAATTATTAACTTATACCAACCATGTGATAAATATTCAATGGGTATATTATCCATATTCATGAATATTAAATATAATTTAAACATAATAAGATATAATATTTAAAAATAACCAATGTAGTACATGTATTATCAATGTCTACATTACTTAATATGGAATATATTCATTTAAAAAGGGAATTTTAATATATGAGTGTTCAGTTCATTAAAACCCTCTTCCTTGTTACCATTCTTATTGGTGGTTATTTACATATGTGGTGACCGAGTTTGAACACCCTTATATTTTAAGAAATATTTTTAAAAATAAATTTAATTTCATCAATATATTAAGTTTCACACAACACCATGTTATGAAAAAATACAATATATTATTGAAAATTTTATTCTCTAAAAAAGAATTTTATAACCATGAAATTAAAATTGGAAGTGTGAATAGGATAAATAAAATTGGAAAATTAATTATAAAGGCTTTAGATATTGAAAATATATTTAAAAATAATTACATAATTTTTTCTAATATCTTTATATGCTTCAAAAATATATTTTATCAAGTAATGATTATCATTATTTTCAATGATAAAATAATAAAATTATTTTTTTTAAAATTTTAGAAAAATTATTTGGAAGTAGTAAGTTCAATTTTTTAACAAAAAATTTAAAATTAACTTGTAGTTATATTTTGGGAATTTTTTGAAGAGATTATTTTTTCAATGAATAGTGAAAATACTAATTTTATTAAAAAAATTCTTTTAGTTTATAGAATATAAATGTTAAAATTTTTGATATGGTTTTAAAAATTAAATTTAAAAAAATTATATTTTAATTAATCCTATAAAGTTCATTTTAATCTACTTAATTTCTAATTTTGATGTTAAGACATACTATACAAATGATAACATTTTCTTTGGAGAACAACTTTTTCCTCACATTTGTGGGTTTAGTTTTAAATTAAATTCTGCCACTTCTATGAATTTAAATCAGTAAAATTGAAAACATATTTTAAATTTTCATATCTCATATTATAAAATAAGTCTGACTTAATTTTTTGTCAAAATTTATTCTAAAAAGTGTAAAAATTAATTACCATAGTAAAGGTAAAAACAAATTTACTCTTGGTAATATGAAAGGATTAGGGTTGGAGGAACCTAAAAACATGTAAAATTCATATTTAGTGGAATTATATTTACTTTATCGTAAATAAGGTTCAATAATGATCCCTTTTAAATTATTTTTTTTTCTGTTTATAATGTGGTTATGTCTTTTTCTTTTCAAAGAGTCAATATGTGTCCTCTTCGTTACATATAAATGGACATACCCTCTTTTGTACTATTTACACATAAAAATATATTTGGTTCATCCAATACATACCCAAATACATTACTTAATTTCATTATCTAATCCAATGTGTCTTATTTTTATTACCAAACATTCCTATGTAGTGTTTTTATGAAAACATAAATCAGTTCTCTAAAGAAAAGGTATTGTTCGTAAATTGTCATTTTTTTGTATTATTTATTCTTCAACCACTTTAAAATATTGTTCAAATATGATAATATAATATCATCATTTTATAAAATATAATTATATTTTTTTCTGTTACTTTCATTACTTCAATCCATCTCCACTTCCAAATAAAATTAGAATAGAAACTATCGATACTGCGTATGGAGGACTTCCACTTTGCAAACTGATGTACTTCATTTACCATCACTGGATATCATGGATGAATATAATGATGTATTTATCCTATTAATAAGATATTTAGGATATAATTATACCACTGGAACAATAAAATCACGCCTACCTTTATACCTTCAATTTTTTTTAAAATTATAACATCACTTGTTTGTACTTGTGGATTACCACCTCCATAGAGTAATGTGATACATTTTTTCATTTAATTTGGTCATGGATAGTAATAAAGATATATTTAATGAATATATATTTTATAAATGTTATAAAAATTATTCCTAAATGTTTAATTATTATTTTAATTTCTTTCATTCTATCCATCAATAAAGTGTAAATAACATTCATGTATATGCATGACCTACGATCTTTATGATTGGTGTAATTTATTTTTCTATCTCTCAATTATATGTATGACTATTAAAATGTATTTAATTAGTATATATAATAACTATATCGTGATTAATATTTTGGAAAAAATGTAACCATAATCTATTTTCATGGACTAAAACGATTGAACTAAAATATACATGAAAAAAATGAATTGATTATTCCCTAAAATGATTATTTAGAAAAAGAATTTGTAATAAAATGGTGATAAAAGAATATTAGTAAATCATATATTATATGATATATATTATTTTGGTTCTATATGTTATTGATAATAAACCTATATTGATTATACATGAGGTTCAAATGTGTATAAAGGAATTCGAGACTTGTGGTAATGGATTTTCATCTCAATTTTTTCCCATGGGATAGATTCCATATTCCCCACTTGTTGCCTCTACGTGATGTATTCAATATTCCTGAATGACTTTTATTATTATTTTAAGGAATATTACAGGATTAAAATATCCAAATATATTTCTTTCTTTCATGGGTCTTATGATTAAAAAATTTCCAATGTTGTACAGGTTGTACGTTACAATATCACAATTTATTGGGATTGTTTATGATTAAGTTTATGAGGATGAAATATTACGTTTTGTCTATCAAAAACTCATGATTTTTCTTCTCCATAGTTTATTTTGGGCAATTAATTTTTTTCACTTCATTTTATTCTCTTTATGATCTAATGATACTGAATGAATATTTTTATGGAATATATAATTTATTTCTCTATTTGATCGAAAATTCATTCTCTTTAATGTCAATTTTTTTCTAAAAATGATTTAAAGATTATTTTAAAACTAGATAGAAACTTTATAATTTCAATTTTACCCTTGATTAATAATTTTAATTTATTTTTATGATTTATCTTTAATTTCCACATCAAGGTTCTTTTGACTTTTAACTGAAAATATGAAATAAATCATTATTTTAATGTCTATTAAATAAACAGTTTTTCCCGTCATCTTGACCACTGAATGATTTAATGATTCCATTAATTTTTACATGGTTATTTTAAAATAATATTTTCTCTTTAATATTTTATTTTTTTATTTTATATATGTGATTTTAAAGTGGAAATGGTACTTTCCCCAATAAAATTTATGAATTTTCTTTTAAAATAATTTTCATCTAAGATGAAATCCTTTGATGTAACTAAATTTATAAGTATATGAATTAAGGATAATATCCTTATTAATTATATGTATATTTTATGATTATTAAAAAATTATTTTTATGAAACTCATTCATTTTCCATGTTTTATGCAAAGTGGAATTGATGAGATGATTATAAAACTTATTGTTTTTACCTGGGTTGTGTCTTGATAAAAATTTTATGAAATCCATTTATCTTACATGTGTTATTATAAGAGGAAACCCATTTCATATCAATGGGTATTTCATTTATGAATTTTTAATGAAACATGTTTCTCTTCTGTGTGTTTGGATATGATGAAATGATTATGAAACAAGTTTCTTTACAATGGTTATTCCTTAATGAAATGATTATAATACCTTTTTCATTTCCACAGGTTATTATACAATTAAATTATTATGAAACCTATTTCATTTTCATGGGTTATGATATAATTAATTATTTATGATCTTCTGGAACACATATTTTGGAATTTCATTATGTGATAGATGGGAGTAGAATTATATAGGCCTCAAATGAATTGGGTAATAATGGATATCTAATGAGATAAACATGTATGAAATTCACATTTAACCCTATTAAATAATATATTTTATCCAAAATGATAGACTTGGGAATGATGCTTGACCACTACATTGGTTTGGTGATTGATCCAATTCCACTTCGATAGTTTTTTCAATGATCATTGACTCATTCAAATTTTTGTTCTATGATCATTTGAACGATATAATTTCATATCTTATTCAAGTGTTATGAATCCATGGATCATGCTATATGATTTATCTATACTTTATGAATTATGAACAAAAAATAGTTTTTCCACGACTCAATATTATTATTTATGATATTAAGGGTATGATTTTCAAATGTCAATCTCATTATATCATTCCATTATACTCATAATATGTTGATATATCCCTTTCCTACCATTACTGAGCTTCTAAAATCACCCTCTTTTATGTTTTATTTTCCCAAGGCTATAAAAAAAATTTTACATAAAAAATTAATAATATGGGTTCTATTTATGTTGAACTTAGCGAGGGATTATGAAATTCAAATATGAAAAAATTATATATGTATCCTTGCTTCCAAATATAATAAATCATTATGGTTCTTAGACATTATTTTTTAATATGAAATGAATATTTATAGATTAAAATGTAAGATCTATGTATGATATATTGTGTTCATATAGAGTGGATGATAAAAAATGGAATATTTATTGTGAGAATATTTTAGGTGAGGGTGAGTGATTTATTCCTACTCTAAGATTTGTTTTTGATTACTATTGATTTTATATCACCATTACTATTATTTTCATGGGAACTAAGGACTATAAATGGGATGTCATGATTTATGTTACAATAGATAGTCACACACTTATATTGTCTCCCAAGACATTCTTTGGTTAAAGTGGATTTTCCCCAATTATAAACATAGTTATGGATACTGAGGTGAATTTGTTTAGGATGCAATGTGGGAATAAAATTGGTATATGTTTTTTAAAATCTAGAACTATCTAAATTAGGACCCAGGGTCGATCCTATAAAACATATTTTGTGACTTGTTTTTCGATATTGGGTATTTCTTGTGGTTATAAATTTATACCCCAAAATTATTATTATTTTGAAACATATGTATTTTTTTATTTGGTTTATTGATGACATTATTCCTGTAATTTTTTTAATTTATATACAGTTATTGGTTTTTTAATGTTTTTTAAAAATGCATTAAAATTTATTTGTTGAATGAAAAGGGGCCATTTTTATTACTTGTTTTTTTTAATGATTTTTTTTAAAAGTAAATTTTTCATCTAAATAAATATTATTTAAAATTTTATTTATAAATATACTTCTTAACACTAGATTTATTTAAATAGATGGTTATTGGTCCAAAACATGAACTTTTTTAGTTTTAGTTTGTTAATACAATTATAGAAATCCTATATCCTTATTATATTTCAGACTAGAATAAATTAATATCCTTTTTAACAGATTTTCATAAATATTTGGTAAAATTATCCTTGGTGATGTTTTCTTACACCATACATATAACATTTAATATATAGACTTTTTGTAATTCTCTTTAATGTCCCTGAGGCTGTGTTTCCTTTCTTATCCAATATTCATATTGGATTGATGAGAGTTTTCTAAGGATATGGTAATTAACCCTAGGACACATGAAGGATGGGTGGTACCTTTTTATGATAGAATTTATTTTTTGGATGCTCATGAATTAGTCAATTTGGTTCATACCTTAGACATTTTTTTATTTAGATATTTATATCCATTCTTTTATATATCGACTTATGTTCTAGTTTAATTTTCTATAATTTATTATTTAATCTTCATTAAACACTCATTATATATTTATTTTAGTTTTTCAATTGGGAGAAATCATTCTAAAGATAATTACATGATGCTCTGGCACTAGTTTTCAGCCTATGGGGACAATGAATTCCCTTCGGGCCATTTGGAGGACCGAGTTGGGTACCATGTTCAGGGGTGAAAAAGGTTGGTTTGTGACAAAATATATACACATTATTAGATTATTTATGTTAATAATAGAAATTAAAATGTTATATTATGGATGGATATCAATGATTGAGCTTCACGATAGAAAATTATTGATGTAAGGTCATGTTTTAACTCATATGTTATTCTTAGATTTATGTTGATATTTAGAAAACAACTTGATTGGTTTAGCTATAATTATAGTGATTAGATTAAATTAATTTTATTCTTACAATTTTGTCAACTCTAATTCATTTTTTATCTCAAAATTATGTAAGATGGAAATAGTAGTATTTTGGCACCTATTAAGCATAATTAACATTCTAATTGAAAACCAAGAGGAAAATTAGAGTAAATTCATGTAAAATTTCTCCCATTATTTTTATGATATGTATAATATAATCATATATAAGCTTATGTTGGGGATATTGTATTTTCAAGGATGAAAATTTTAAAAATTGGAGGGTGTTGTAAGATTGATAAACTGGATTAGATATTGGTTAATTTATTTTTTAGGAGAAAATTATGTAATGGTTGAGAGTATGAAATAACCAATATTTCTACATGTTTTAATTTTTGAGGATGATATGTTTAAATGGAATGAAAGATGTAGAATCCTATGTTCTTTTTAAATTTACATATACTGATAGTTTGTATTATTGGTATTCAGCCTCATAAAACATCATATTTAATAATTTATAAACTTAATAAAGACTATAGTAGTGGTAGTAAGGTCAATATCATATGAAGAATGTGACTACACACTAGTGGCATAATATTTCATAAATATTTTAAATGGGATTAAAATTAAAATTTTAAAAACAAAATCGCTAAACTAACAAAATAAATCTAAAATAATCGATAAAAGTGGTAATGAATGTGTTAGACATAAATATCATTCAAGTGCATGCAATGCCAATTATTTTATTCCGGTATCGGTATAGTGAATTATTAATTATCAATAATTATCAATTTAGTAGGAATATTATCAGAACTCATAACATGATGTTAAATAATATTCAAATTGAAATAAAAAATAATCAACTATATCATTCTCTAGTACAATGATGATTTTTGTGCGGTGTAATATAATCTAATACATTAGTGAAATACAAAGAGGTACCATTTATTTTAAAGGTAATTTATATATACATTTGTTTTTTCTTATATGTTATTAGGAATTAATCATGATGGTGTGTAATGACAACAATACAATCATTAAGGTGTATCAAACACGGGGTTACATATTCGGTACCACAAAAGTGAGAAAGGGAGCATGTACTAATTTCAGGATTAAAAAACTCAATAACATAAAAAATTAAAAAACAAAAAAATTCAATTAACACGAATTAACAAAAAATAGAATATATAAATTAAATAAAGTCATGAATAACTATCATGTTCATCAAAACTAAAACACTTAAAAATATATCTATATATGTCATTTAACATCCATTGAATCTCGATCACTATAGTCGTACCCATGTCTATACTCATTGTGTCATCTCCTCATAATGCTCAATAAATCATTTATTATGAATAAAACGTAATCTAATTATCAAATTTATTTATCATATCTATGAAAATGTTCCAACATCTTTGAAATAATCCAAATTGAAATAATAGGTGGTGAACCAAAAAACCCTTACAAATGAAATTACAAACCATGTTGGATGATGAAAATCAAATCCTTGAACAAATAACTCATTTCTATGCTGTATATATTATGGATTATTTTTTATAATGTTATTTTATCATACTATACAAAATAAGGATTTGTCTTGTTACTATTTAGGGTGAGGGTTTGGTGGTGATGGTGTATAAGAAGGTAGGGGCATTAGAGGAACATGCACAAAGGAGAGGATCAACAGTAGATGGTGTTGGTGGTTGGGTAGTGTCTTAAATAGTACTTGTGTAGGGAATGGTTTGGAGTTTAGTTATATGAGATGCGGGTTACTGAAATTTAGAAATTTTTTCCACACAACAAATAAATAAATTTATAAAATATGTAGATTGATAAATTATTTCCCAACTGTCCAAAGAAATTGAGGAGGTTTTTCGAAAAAATGGATGGAATTTTCTTAGGTAGTTACATTTTTAAAGAGCTTATCAAGAAGAAATTTTCAGAGGCAATGAATTATTTAACATATTTCTAAAGACAGAATTATATTGGAAAACATCATAATTGAAAATTTAAAAACGAAGAAATTGTCCCAATCCATGATATTGACGATATTTTTTAAATATTATTATTAATATTTTTATGTTTATATACATAAAGGAAAAATAATAAATTAAATGAAAAATATTTAATTATATTATATTTGGTATTATAATAACAAAATTATTTTGAATATATTATTAAAAATTTCACAAAAATCTCTTTTATATGAGTGCAGTCTTTGATAACTATTTTATATTTTTTATGTGGGATTGAGACACCACTTTTTTAGTTTTTAATTTAACTTATTCTATTTATAATAACACATTAATGATAATAAATGATCAAACAAAACATATTTTTAATAAAAAATATTTAATAAGGAAATAAATAGTCACTAATTAAGAAATAGTAATGATTTATAATAATTACATTAATATTGTTAAAAATATAATTAATAATAATTTTTTAGATTATTTAATTAATAATCTAATTAATAATAAAAATATTATTACTACTATTTTTACTAAAACATATAGGTGATGTAATTAATAATATAATTAATTTGATATTTATTAATAGATAATAATAATTACAAATGTAATTATTACTAGAATGGTTTATGTGTCGAGGGTACTCAACACCAAAATTTATTGACTAATTATTATTTACTATATCACTATTAGTACGGGTGATAAGGAAAATTAAAATAATAAAATTACTAATTATTAATAAAAAATAATGGTACATGCCTTGTAATTTTTATTTATATATTATATTTATGAATAATGATAATGTCATTATTGTTATTTAAGTAAGGGTACACACACATAAAAAAATTAGTAGAAAATAATAATGGTTAAACATTATTCAATATTAAGATAAAAATAAAAAAAATAATATATTATTCTTATTCTTATTAGGTTATTTGGGTTTCAACACACACTCAAGGAAACTCTCCAATTTTATAGGAAATGAATTTTCCACTTCATCTCAGAAATTCAAATCTTCTTCATATAAAATGTAAATGTTTTTTAAATATGGACGCAATAATGAATATAGTCTTATCGGTTTCGATGGATCAACAGTAGTGGATGTTGAGAGGGTTTGGTCTAATGAAAAGCTCTATATGGTGACTTATGTTTCTCATCCCCTTAATGCTAATATTTATTATTATCCTAATAATACTTTATATTTTCAACCAAATATAATAAATATGACTCAATCAATATTGAAACATTAATAACATGCACTATATATTAGAATCAGATTCAATTTATGGTGGTTATAAAATCATTTTAATGTAATTATTAATTCTTTATGATCACAAATGTAATGATCACAAAGGTACTAACTATTATTACTCCCACCCTTTTTTAAGATGGTCTAGCTCATCTATATTAATGTAGTACTGAGTTAAGGGATGATTTTAGGGATACTAATCATAGTGGGAAACCTGATGAATGTTCAAGAAAGGATGTGGAATCATACACAGTGATGTAAAGAACCCCACCCTCATCTGCTGTTGATAAGGTCAGGATATATGGAGAAGTGGTTTTACAACCTTCTGCACCTGCTGGGGTTGAGGTTCCAAACATGGGCCATTTATCCATGCCTAAATCTATCTATACCCCATTCTTTACTGTATTTGAAAATGACTTTATCAAAAAAAGTAGAGGTGAAGCCTTTAAAATTGAACGAGGTAAGGGATATAGTGATCCCACTCTTAAGAAGGAAGCTCTGTCTAATGGAATGGATGAGATGGTTGGATCCACCCATTATGATACAAGGGGACCTAACAATATGGCCCTAATAATGAGAAATATTTACCATGATATGGGTTCATCTGATGTGACTGTATCTATTGTGTATGTTGAGGGCCCTAGTGTAGGAAACAAGGCTTGTGACTCAAATAAAATAGATAATTATTGAAGGTATTTCAACCTTAAATATGATCTTCATAGTCTAAGTAAGGGTTACATTCACCAAACATAGAGGAATAAACTATGCCACAAACCCATATTCAGAAATGGAGGACAACTGACACCTAGATAGGAAGAGTGGTTCCCAGAATTGGGGAAGTGGTCCTAATAGAATATGATTGTTGTTGTCATGTTGGTCTGAATAAAGATGGATATTATTCATTATTTTGGATTTACCTATTTTAATGTGCCTCAATTATTGGATTAAAAAACCAAATTTTCCTACGTTTTTCATTTTAATTAAAAAAATTCATATAGCCATGTGTTTGGGTTCCAAAATCCCTGGCCAATACCAATTCCGATGAGTAGTAATAATAATAATGAAATTAACTCAATTACTATAAAATATATGTCATTAATATAATATTATTAATTCTGAAAATAATAATAATAATATATTTTATAATAATTATAATTAATAATAAATAAAAAATAATTATTATTTTTATAATTATTAATTAAATTTTTATTCTTATTAAGTAATATGTTATTAATAATGCTTTATTTTGTCAATTTATTATTTTTCTATAATTATTATTCATTCCATTCATTTATATGTCTGAGTCCATGACTTAGAGATCATTTAAAATATATTAATAATCAATATATTTTTATGTTATTAAAGTCACCTATTTCTTTAAATGTATATTTTTTAATTGTTAGTGTTTGATTCCCATTATCAAAAAAAATTAAGGAAGAGGATGGGGTCAAACAAGGAAACTACCCTCATCAATTTCAAATACATACCATGGTTTATAATAATTTCCCATCGAGCATCAATATTCTCATTATTTAGAGCCCCCCAAATTATTTGACCACATCCACGACCTCAACCACTTGGATGGCGACCTCCCATCTTGGTCATCACACATTTCCAATGTCCATCAGAGTTTGTAGACTCATATGAATCACTCATAATAACCTCCATTTGAACCAATTCCCACTTATATAAACAATGTTCCACATCTTTATTATTTACAAATTAAACATCAATGGGTGATTTAATAAGTGGACCCACATGACATTTTTTCATCCTTTTTGTTGTCCTAATCTTATGTGAATTAGTCTGGAACTTATCAAGCCTAGAGATGTATTTTCGATCATTGATCAAATCAATCACTCAAGAGATATTGGTTTTCCATAGGTAGTTATTCTTGGATTTTTCATTTGTGCAAACATGTATTTTATACATTCCCAACATCTCATGTTCAAATGACATTGCATCACCAACCTTCATAAATTCTTATAGTATAGGTCATGGATTCTCATCCTTTGTAGTTTTTTCATGGTCCACGAGGTAACCTTCCAAATTAGAAAACTCAAAAGATCTTGAAGGTATATTATCTACTTCTCCAACATTAATTCCTATTGATACCTCAAATAAAAATTCCTCGACATAGTATTTACTAGCCAATATTTTTTCTGATACACCATGTAAAAGGGTTTGTAACCATACTACAAACATCCTCTATTTTTTCAACGAATATCCCAATATGATTCCCACGTTTTATTCTTGTATCCTATAGAAAATAGGATAAACTTTATGACTTACCATGGTCCCTAAACCTTGATAAGTTGGAGCCCTATTGAGGTTGGAGCCACCTATTGAAGAAAAAACAACTTTCTTATTAACCTTTTGACTCTTAGAGTCAAATAATTTATGTTCATTACAAAAATGGCGATCAATCATGGCCAGAACGTAATTTCCACCTTAAGATTCAAAACTCAAGGATTCAAACTTCCTTTCATCCACCAAGGCATTAGAAACTATATCCCTAAAATTGGGAGGATGTTTCACTTCTACCAAAACATCATCTCCAGTCCCGAGATTTTTTTGATGAGCTAATCCATTACTCATATCTATCACCATATGATTATCATGGTTAGTAGCCTCCATTGCGAGAACTAAAAAGGATTTAGGATCCTAGTTACTACTTGTCTCTTGAATTATCCCATGCAATAATTGGGAACCAAACACTATCCACTAAAATGAAATTCTTTGTCCCCCAGACTAGTTTTCTAAGTGCTTCTTGTACAGGGACCTACATAACCACACTATAAGACCTCATGGATATTCTGATATCCTCTGAAACATCTTGTGTTAGGTTTCCTGGCATAATGAAAACCATTCCCCATGGTCTCATGTGAAAATATTTTTCTATATGGAACTTCAATCCACATTATTTATGGGTAATATTCCTATGATGGACCTCTAATATGTTCCCCAAATACCATACAAGAAGTAATGAAAGTTAGATTCTTATTATACTCAACATTGAAGTGAATATCATCAATGGGAGTGTATAGAATTACATTTTCAATGAGAGTGTATTTAAGATCAAATTAAACTATAATTCTATCATAGTCACCAATTCTGACTTATTCAGCTTCATTGCTATGGAGGATAGGTGTAACAATATCAATGGAAATATGTTGTAGTATCATTGGGTTTTAAAGAATCAAATTTATTCAGGGTAATCAAACCCAAGCCTATGAAAAAACATTTTCTTCTTATGTGTAATTGAAATCCAATGATCATTCATGATTTTGGAGTGATCCAGGCTTTAGGAATAGAGAACCCATACTCTATTCTCAATTCTCGTACTCGTCCAATGAAAAAATTATATGAACACACCATGTAAGAAAGTGAAATTCATAGTGGTATGTTATTGTATAATTTTGGTTTTAGTCTCTTAAAATTGATAATGAAATATTTACCCGTTGTATACGGAATCATGGGGGTGTTCTAGGGGTTTGAGACATGAAAGAACAAGAAAATAGGCCATCAAGTACACGTTTCATGATCTGACCATAGTTAGTATAAATAGTGTGAGTGGGAGAGACAAACTTCAAATCCTTGGATACAAGAGTTTTTCATGGTTGAAACCCATTTTTTCAAAGTATTTGAGATTCCTAGGTAAAAATTTGACTTAGAACCCACTTGAATAGAGGCTAGTGCATAGTTGGTTCACAGTTTGACAAATAGTGCAGCCAAACCGTGCACCCCTAAAAAAGTGAGATGTCCCAAAATTTCTCCCTTAAGATTTAAGTGATCTAACTCAATATTTCTCCCCATTATACCTCATATATCCATAGTGAAGAACTAAAACACCCCAATATTTAAAAGGTCCTTTTATCCTTTGAATCATGGCTATTTAGAGTGACATTGGCTGCAGATCGAAGCTCTATGTGAGTATAATCATCTTCATTCTTCTCTTTTTTGGATTTGGTTTTGTGTATTTTATAATATTCTTCCAAATCCATAAATTATTTTTCAATGGCTTCTAGGTTTTTTGACTCAAATGGTTCTTGAATACATATCTAAGGATACAGTTAATGGTGTATTTATGTTCAAATTCGAGGTTGGTGGTCTACAAGTTATATACCATTATCTTGAGGTAGTTTTGAGAATTCTTTGTTGTGCTATTGCTTCCATATTGATTTAATTTTTTTTACCATTTTTATTATTTGATAAATGGTTGTATAAATTATAAATTTTACACATCATGATTCTCGTGGGATTCATTATGGTTTATTAGATAAATTTTGGACTACCCATGGGGTGTGCCAAAATTTCTGAACGTGGAAAATCCAAATGATAATCATAGAATTTATTTGTTATAATTTTGATCTTATGATGAACACGTTGATATGATCAGTTTAATTAAAAGGGGAATAAGAATTGTTTTTATAGGATTTGGTAATTTCACAAAGGTATTTTATGGATTAACATGAAATTGGTTGGATTTCATAAATTGATTATTCTAATTAACCCATGAATTTTACTTGAAATGATTAATTGGGATAAAGTATGTGGATTTGTGAAGATGTTAAATGGTTAATTCTTATTATTGGATGAATGTGTTAAATTTTTTAGAAATTTATAATTTATGAGTATTTAATTGGTTTAATTCTTGATAAATTGTTTAATATGATTAAATTTTTAATGTATAAGGAAAGGAAACATGTTAAATGGGATTTGTAATACGAAGGGTAAATTTTCTAATGGGACAGATATTATTGATGGATTACATATTTAATTGATATGAATTGTATGTGGTATTTTATTGGTTAACATGGAATGGAAATTAAATTAATGCAAATGGATTTTGTTTGATGATATGTCATAAGGGTTTATATGGAATTATGTTAATGGGTTATGAGAAATGAATTGTAAATGGTAAATATGACAATGAATTATAGCATGAAAAGGATTTATGTATTTAATTATTTATTAATGGTGATTTTTTGTGTATTGTTTAAGAATGATTCATGATATAGTGTATGTGTTTAATGGATAAATAAGTATATGCACATGGACATGTAGGTGTGGGGTATTATAATTAAGAATCTACACCCATTGGTCGGATTTCACTGAGGTTATATACTCCACCCCATAATGTGTGGGTTAGGATAGTGGAATGACACTCTATTCCCCTAACGGTTGAATTTTATGAATCTTCCAGGACTGAGGATCCATGTTATGTGTGATGTAATATTTATGAGATGTTTATCCCTAGTGTGATAGGGAACATTAATTATCCAGTTATGCCTGATAATTGATTGGTTATTATTTTTTGAAAATGATGCTAGTGACTAACCCATGGAACATGTGTTGGAAATTTACATATTAAATAATGAAATTTATGCGATGAAAAATTGAATAATGATAGAAATTGATAAAGTTAGAAAGGTTAATTAATGGAACCCAAATTGTCTTTTGTTTATCTTATTATTCATTTCATAATTACATGTTGTTTTGGTTAGACCATATATTTAGTAAAATCAATGTGTTGTTCCCCACTGAGTTCTGCACACTCCTGACTTGGGCTGTCATTCGGTACACAATCCGATTTTGTGGTTGCAGGTGAAGACAAGGGAAAGGTCATAAGATAAGAATTTTAGATTGGTTTAGGATGTGCATGGATGAGGTTTTAGACAATGAGCCATGACCCATCATGGGGATTCATCTATTTATTTATATATTCTATTTTTTTCACATGACATACTAGATCATGAAATGGAATATTCACTTTTGGATGTGGGTTGTACCCTATTTGGGAAATGTTTGGTAATTGATATTTTTTATTATTTTTTTCATATCCATTATTCATTATGGTTATATATTATGTATTACTTTGAAAAAAAAGGATGCAATCCCCCAATGTTTAACATTCGACCATTGTTTCTAGTTTGAATCCTCTAGTTTATGGGGAGACACACTTGAGGTCTTGTGGAGACTCAGTTTGGGGCACCAGCATAGTGAATCTAGCTTCGGGGACATAACAATGTAGTATCACAGTGGTTCTTTTATTTTGTTCTTACTATTTGTGATATTATATACTGATAATTGGGTGGTTTAAGGATTTTAAATGACATTATTTAAGAGAGTGTGTAACCCATGTGTGAGGGAAAACCAAAGTACCTAGGATGGGGATTATTGTTATGGATTTTCATTGTTATAGTTTAATGATATTTCACCATTTATTGATGCAATTGTTCTATTATGTGACTATTTTATGGTATTTTCCTAATGAAAAAATTGAATGGGGGTTTTCATTCAGGTTTCATGATAGGAACCTATGGAAATGAGTGGTATACATCATGACAGGCAGACACATGATGAGTGTGTGGGACATGAAGTGTAGGATGCATTTTACCTTCCTTAAAATTTGAATAAAATATTATATAATAAAGAGGATAAAAATATTTAAATATAAATAATTTAAATTAATGGCTAAGGAGTTGTGTTTTTAAAGAAATATTATAAAGGGGTTAAATTTTTTGGTTGTGATAAATTTTAATAATTTAATGGTGAATAATAGAGAATTATTTATGATGTAAAGGTAAAATGGTTAAATAATTATTCTAAATGATGGTTTTTAACGAGTTAAAATATTTTCTATAACAATTTTAAAAATGGTCTATATTATATAAGGGGAAATACTTTTTTTTGAAAAAGGAAATGGTTTAAAAGCATGTGTCTAATGATATAATTTTATCCCCATTGTGTGGATTACAAAATGTCGAACCCAACACATGGTGGGAATGGTTGATAGTTGTATTAGATATGTGATCATGTATGTTGGGATAATGTATCTGTAGTTGGTAGATAATGGAAGAGGTGTATTTTCCATTATGATCGATAACAATTGGACTCTCCATGAAATGATTATGGATGAAAATGTTTTAAAATATGAATCTGAATATGTAGAAATTTTTGAAATTCTATATAAGTAGATCCTTATAAATTTTAGAGCTTTTGGTTTTCAGAATTGTGAAATTATTTGTAATATAATGTGTAATTATGTAATTTCTAATGAAGAATGGTATTGAGTATTCCTTGATTTTCTAATCTTTCCAATTGTTCAAGTTGTTTGGGTAATGAGATTTCCCTAGGGTGAGAAATTGATTATATTTCAGGAGACCATGATGAGTCTCAAGCTGTGGGTAGATGTATTTTCATTTTTATTCTTTCAGTATTGTTGCGAGCTTGAGGTTTTGAGATCTTTCATGATGATGTGAAAGTGGTTCCTTATGTGGTTTCAGAGCGTGAATTTTTTTTTGACACTAGAGTGGGGGTCATGGTACGTGGTGACAACATTTGTGTGCAAGTATACATGGTGTGAATCCAAGAGTGAATGTATACCGGGATGCATTTTATGTAGTGTTTTAAAATAGTGTTATAAGAGAAACATGTTCTTGGTGACTTGTTGGATGTTTATGTATGTGGCCTAAAGAGAGGGGATATTGATTGGTTACCCTTAACCCCCGATGGGATATCGATATCATCTATTAATTAAGAGTGACCCATGAGAGTGGTTAAAATTTTTTTCAGTGCTCTTGGGAGCATGAGGCACATGTGTATTTTTTTATATTTGGACAAGTGAATGTTGGCCTAGATGTATAAGTAAGAAGGTCAACGGTTTTGAGAGATGGGGATCGAGTAATGTCGATAAGATGGATGTTTAGGTGAAATCACTGGTGAGCTCATGGGAGGTTAAGCTAGGGTTGAAGGTTCCTTGGGATATGAGGCATGAGAGATGCATCTATAGTGTAATCAATGCATAATGAGTACAAACATGTTTCGTTAAATTCTATGGCTGTTCCCTAGTTCCTTTATACCAACACCCTAGTCCTTATGGTCATTTTATGGTTATTTTGGAGGATTTTCATACCAGGATTCATGGCCTATCTATCTAGAAGATGAATAATGAAAGATTCAATGTTGATTTTGAGTGGAAGATACAAGGTTGACTAAAGTGTGGATAGTTTCATTCATTATGAAGGTGACACCTCAGGGGATTCTGGTCTATTGGTTGTGCTTTCATGTATTCATGGTGTTATTGTTGGGTGAGATGCTTAGGATGACATAGGGCAGATGAGGATGACAGACCAAGAGGCATGGTCGGTGAGTAAGAGGGCAATGGGATATGATATGGTGATGTTTGTCGTGTAGGAACTAATATTGATTTAAATGCGTGGTAGCAGGAATGTGAGAGATCCTTTGGGCATTGATTAGGTATAACTATGGGAACACGATGGTAAATGGACTCTAAATGTTTTCTCGTCTTTATCTATGAAACCTAAATGTGAAGCTTGGTTGTTCAAGAGACTATCGTTTTTTATTGGCGTGGTGGAACTATTTGTTTCAGTTGTTAACTACAAGGGCCGTGAAGGAAGAGATCGAGCGGTGTGGTGGTAGTTGTTACAAAGGAACATTGGCTCATGACTGCTTGGTGGATGTTCATAGGGAGGTGGTGAGTATTTATTGGAAATAATTGCTGGAGTAGAAGTGGTTATGGGCCGAGGTGAAGTTTATGGGACGGGAAGATAAAAATTCTTGGTAGGTTAGGGTGTCGCATAGTGGGAGGTGACATCAATGAAGAATAATTTTCATGATGTCCTTTGACAACATCTTATCATACCATTTTTTAGTAAGGACCATTCCCCAACTTTTAACATTATCCTAAGTATGCTAAGAAGGATTTAGATTTATTCCATGTTAAATGATTTTTATTTAAATTGATATGGTTTATCATGGGGATTACACTCATGGGGTGGTATATGTGGAGCAGGATGGTGTGATGTAAACCATCTATGGTTTTTAGGAGAGGTTGTCGGGATGAACCAGGTGTCGACGGAAGATGTAATTACTGATCATGGGATCTTGAAATATGTATCAGGTGATGTTTGTTTTGTTTCTTGGATAAATTTAAATAACCACATCTAGGTTTTGGGGTTCAGATTATGATCCCAGTCTGAAACAAAGTTGTTGTTATTCCCTGATAATAGTGATGGTAATGGAACTCCTAAGGTGGGTATTGATAAGAGAGTCTTGGATGTGTGGATTAGAGTGTGGATTTTATGTAGTGGCATCATAATTCCAACGAGAAACCAATTTGGTGCAGGTTGGGTCTTTCAAAGAGGTCATGTGGTCCTTGATTGAAGTGTTTTATTGATTAAGGCATTGGATTTGGGCTCAAGGTGGTTCCAACTAAAATTTGATATGCGCACAGTAATGTCTTCAAAGGGTGTGGTGATATATGAAAATGGCTTATAGAATGAAATTTTGGGTTCTAGGACTCTATGAAATGGAGAACTGGATGAGTTAGGTCTCGTTTGGTGACTTTTAAATGTATTGTGGGGAATCAAAACCTTGTAATTAAGATTTAGTGTCATGCTAATTTTAAATCTATGCATTTTTCGGATGAGTTAGCTATGTATAGAATGCACCGGATTGGATCAAGGCAAGAATTTTGTGAGTTATAAACCACCTTCAGTGGGTGTTTTGTAATGAGAAGTATGTTAGAAATTTTGTAATGGGTTTGATGATGAACCATGTTATCTTTAATTATTGTATGGGCTTTATAAGTATTAGTTTTATGAATGTAGATTGGATTAGTAAAGCACGATGCCAGTTTGGAGGATAGAGGAAGCCGTGATGGTGGTGTTCTACCAAAATTCCGGGAATTATATTATTAGGTGAGTTGGATTATAGTGGTAGGCCACTAGTAATTATGTTCCTTAGTAATGTGAAAAAGGATAGAATGATAGCAGTACAAGATAAATGTTTTGGTACAAGCCAATTGGTGGTGTTCTGACACAATATGGTAAAAGTAATGGATGTGCTATGTTGGTAACCACCTCTATTTTGTTGATTGTAGTGGGAAGGTATTTTAAGTGAATAAAGGAGAACTTGAGTGAGGCAAATTTTTTATTATTTCACAGATGGGTAGTGTAGGAATGTAATCTCAGGCGGTTTTGATGACATGGATGACCACCAATGCGAGTTGAAGCCCTTATGGATAATGAGGTGTCATGAGTTTGGAACATGTCCGGTTTGTTGTGAATGATGAGTTTCTGTTATAGTGGTATTTTTAGATAGAAGTGGTTCCATCCACTCAAAGGTGGTATTGGTAAGCTAATGTATGTAGTTGCGATCACTACAGTGGGAAGGTGGTTAGTTAAAGATGTGACCGGTGTTTTTGGTTGAAAGAAATTCAGTAAAAACCATTTTAGTGATTTGACCTTGATATCAAGCACTAATATGGGTTTAACCGCTAGAGTTTATTGATTTTTTTTGTTATGTACTATATGTTTAAATATGGAATGGGACTATCATACCTCGAATTGTGGATCTTGTTATTTCAGGTAATATGGAAAAATAAATCATATGGCCCCTTGGTGAAGCCATGTTTGGATCACATTGGAGTTTTAAAACGGGGTTAAGGTGACACCAAGAGATTTGGTTGAAGGGACATGGAGAGGAGTGAGCGAGTAGCGTACTTATTGGTTCTTCCTTAATGGTATAATTTTTTGTGGAAGGTTTCCTTATGTTATATTTTATGTAGTGTTTCATAGGAATCCATATGGAGTCCTAGTGGTTGATGAGTGGTTTCAAGTTGATGTGTACTTTGAAGAGAATCCATTTTTTAATGTGTCTCATAGTGAGGAGTTCTTCTGGGGCATGAATATTCTCTTGTTTCATGTTTTTTGGAAGAATATTAATCAGGATGATGAATCATTGGAAATACGATGAGATATATGGGCACAGTGGCCCAATTTCATTGCTTCAGAAGCTCAGGGATGCTTGGGAGTGAGGCTTGAGGAGGAACTGTTATAATGTGGGAAGGTTATAAGATCCCTTAAATATTGGAGGAATTTTATTGTTTAAATTTTATTTAATACCATAATGAGGATAATTAATTGTTTACTATATGTGTGAGGAAGCTATATGGTGTTTTGTGGTTGTGAGACAATAAAGATACAAAAACATGGCCATCTAGAAAAAGCACTGTGGCTGCAAGGTTAGTATAAACATGGAAAGTGGGAGATTCAAACTGTGAAACATTGTACAGAGGAATTTCATAGGATTAAAACTTGGTTTTTCAAACAATTAAAGATTACTTGGTAATCATATGACTTGGACCCCTCTTGTAAAGAGGATGGAAGATGATTAGAGCACAGTTTTACAAACCATGCACCACTTAAAGAGTGTTATTTTACCATTGGGCTTTAAGTGATGTAACTCAATATTTGTCTGTATTTTCCCTCTTTTATCCCTAATGATGATAAAAAAAATTCATGATTCCCAAGGTTCATTATACTTTATTTCTATTCTATTTGGAGTGTCTTTGGTTGCAGATAGAATCTTTGGTTGAGTCTAACCCTCCTATTTCTTCTCTTTTTTTAGATTATGGTTTGTCTAGTTTCTCATATTAATATGAATCTGTAAAAATATATTTTTTCAGGTGGATACTAGTTTGGGTCATCAAAGTGTTCTTCAATCCAAATCTAAGCCTATGGTTAATGGTGTGTATATCTATAGATTCAACGTAGGTGGTTTATATATTATATACCATATACTTTTGGTTGTTTTGTGCATTATTGGTTGTGTTACTTCAAATCACTTATTGCTAATTTTTCCCCTTTATAAATATTCGGTAAATGGTTAGATAAATGACGAATTAAACCACTCACAATCCCCCTAGGATGTGTTCTGGTTGATTAGGCCTGTTTAGGGCCACCCATGGTGTGTGCCAATAATCCAGAACAAGTAAAATTACAAAGATGATAATAGAATATCCTTATGATAAAGTAGAGCTTATGATGAACATGTTGATATAATTATTTGAGCTAAAAGGGGAATAATAATTCCCCTATATTGGCATTGGTAATTGTATAAGTTATTTTTGGTCCTAATATGAAAAGGGATGGATTTAATAAAGTGATTGTGCTAAGGGACTCATGAATTTTACTTGAAATGATTGAGTGGGTTAACGAATATGGAGTTATGTTCAAGTTAAATGGTTAATTATTATGAGTGGATAAATCTATTAATGGGTTAACATATTGGAATTTATGGATACTAAATTGGGAGAATGCTTGAGATATTGTAGAATATGAATAAATTGTTAAAGCATAAAGAATGGAAAATGGTTATATAAGTTATGCAATGAAAGTGGTAATTATGATAATGGGTTAGATTATGATGACAGTTTACATGTTAAATGGATATGAAATGTAATTTTAATGTGATTGGATAAGATGGAATGGAAATAAAATTGATGTAAATAGATTTTTATTGATTATAAAGAATAATGGAGCATTTGGAAGAACATTAACTTGTAAATGAGAAGGTAATTGTAAATGGTAAATATGATAACATGTTATAGAATGATAATTACTTTTGTATTAAAAAATTTATGAATTGTGATTTGTTTGTCAATTGTTTGAGTATGGTTTTTGATATGTTATATGTGGTTAATAGATAAATGATAATTTAAACATGGTTTTATTGTTGTGCATTATTGGAATTGATGATCTACACCCATAGATCAGGTTAAAGAGAGAACATAAAACCAATCCTATAATACATGAGATAGTGAAGTAGACTTATCCTCTATGCTTGAAATGGTTTCATTTGATGATACTACCTCAACTACTGATCCAAAGTAAGTTTGATTTATTGTTTATGAAATGTATTCCTTAGTGAGATAGGGAAATTGAATTATCCCATTATGAATGATTATTGACCATTTAGGCCTTTGTGTAAATGATTTAGGTTCCTAACCCGTGGAACATGCGATGCAAATGAACTTAGTAATGATGATGGTTTGTGTGAGGAAAATGAGATTAATGATGGAAATGGATAAAGTAAATATTGTGATTTAATGAAACCATAGAATTATTTTGTTTACATTTTTAGTCATTTTATAATTGAATGCACTATCCGTTAGACTAGATATTTTGTAGAAAAAATTGGTGGTGTTCTACTAAGTTGCACTCACACCCTGCCTGGTCCATCATTGGGTACCCGAGCATATTTCTTATATTTAGGTCAATAGGATGGAAAGTCCATATCCTAGGGAGTTGAGATGGTTTTGGGAAGTACATAGTTGAGTTTCCGAACATAGAGACATTACCCGTCTAGTGATTCTATCTGTTTATTTAGATTTGTGGCCTTTCAATTACTTGACACGTCATAGCATGCCTTGTCATATTTACTTTTGGTTTTGAGTTATAACATGTTTTAGAAAAGATTAATAATTCATGTTTATAATTATTTATTATTGTATCCTTTATTTATTATGGTTATATAATATGGATTACACTAAAAAAGATGGTATATTATCCCCATGTATAGTATTTGTCCCTCGTAATTAGTTTTCAACCTATGGTGTATGGTGAGGCATGCTTGAAGTCATGTGGTTACTCGTCTCAGGGAACATGATTAGTGGATCTTGGTTCTGGTACGTTACACACCAATCCCCATGGAGACACACCTCTAATCTTAGAAACCTCATATAAAAAATCTTGTAGAATAAGTCATCATAATTCCATTGTTTCTCTAAATTATAGGTAATGAGTCTCATGTTTAGGGAGATTTTTCCCATGGAAAATAATTTAGAAAATGTGTTTGTATTATCTTCAACATGAGTTGGGGATCCCATAATGATTCATCCAATGAAATATTCCATGATTGATGATAAATAACTCCCACTAACAACCAATTTTTGATCTATTGGCACATTGTTTCATCCATTCTGGTTCAAAGAAACTTCAATTGGCATCAAACTGAGCCTTGATACAGCGGCTAATTCTTGAGAGGGATATAAGACTAGATGATTAAAATAATGAATGAATGGAAGAACCATGATAAAAAAGGTTACCTAGTCCCAATTACCATCTTCACAGAGCGTCTTCTAGACCACCTCACCATTATTCGATGTATAAATGTATTGTTTTCAAACCATAATGTTTTTTGTTATCTATATTTTTCATTTTTATTATTTTTCTTCAAAATAAACTTATCCTTAAATATTTATTATTTGTTTATTAAATTATTTTCAAATAAATTTAGATTATATTCATATTTAATAATTTTAAATATTTTAATGTTTCTGACATGAAACATAACAAAACATATTAAATTTCATGTAAGTATCTTGGAAATATGTTAAAATTTAAACAAGATGTATAATCTAAATTAAACAGAAAACATAATCTAAACATATAAAAAATAGTCCAAAATAAAAAATAATTTCATAAATTTAATGGAAAAATTTAATTTATGCGACACAACTATTATCGATTAAAAACCTAAAATTTACTCTAATAATTAACGACATTTCTTAGTACAAGGATTATATAATTTTTGATTAATATATATTGATAACATTTTTATTATTTATATTTTTAATTAATAATTAATTTTGTTGTTAAAAATTATTAATTATATAATTTTTAATTATTATTATTCATTTTATTATGATCAATTACACTAATAATTGAGAATTTTGTACAGAATTATAGTGTATAATTATTTTATTATTATTAAATAATGTTAATTATATTATTAATTTATTTATAATAATTAATATAATAATTTTTAAAGATAATGTAAATAATTGTTTAGAAAAATATAATTAATAATCAAATTGATTCCCAAATTAATAATTTATTTAATAAAAATTATTAATGACTTAATAATTAAAAATAATCATTATCATTAATTTCATTAATGTAAAACTGTTATGTTCTTATGAAATAATTTTTGGGTCATGTAAATTAACTTTCATTCACTATTTTTATGTTTTTTTACTCTAAATAATTATTTATATTTTTATCCAATGCATTAAATTTTATTTGAAGTGTATCTATATTTTATATTTTATATGATTTCAATGTCGCCTTCTGGATATATATTATTCTTTCAATTTGTTCATATTGAAATCATTGAAAATATAAACCATAGATATTATATATATAAAATATTAACCATTTAATGAACAAATAATGAATTAGTGAAAAAAAAGTTATAAAAATACTAAATTGTGAAAATATAAATGAAACAAAACATTTTTTTTACAAATATAGTTTTCATGATTAAAAATATCATGTGATTTTTAAATATTAGAAAATATAAAATATAATTATAACCGTAATGATATTTTAACCATTTCATGATAAAATAAAAATAATTAAAAATAAAAATAATTACAAAAAAATGATAAGAAAAACAAATTAAATGATCTAACAGAATTAACACTCAAAATATATCATTTACATAATAAATTTTTTCTATTAGGTGACTTTGTATGCTTTTAGAAATGTATCGATACAATATATGTGAAAATTATAAAATTAACTAAACACTTAAAAACTAATTAATAACAAAAGAAAGGGTCTGGACCCCTTTATTATGCAGTAGAAACATAAGAAACAAGGATGGTGTAAAAAAAACTTCCTTAATCATTTGCAGAGAAGTCACTGAGATGGTTTTAATTAATCTTAGCTAGAGTAAAAATTATATCACTGTATGGAGCCCCATAATTTACTCAACCATTCACAAGACCTCAATCTATTAGATGAAATCATCTCCACTAAATCTTTGCATGGTTCCATGGAAAAATGTGGTCTTCTGAATATATTTCCTTCAAGTCACTTTCCAAAATATATCTCTTATCCTCCTGTATCTTATTGAGGTCACCATGAATGGAATCCCCAATTCATATACCCTTCTATATGGTGGCTATATCCATCATATCCTTCTAAAAATTAGCATGAACTTCTGAATTGCTAGAAAGATTTTATAAGGTAAAAAAATATATTCCTTCTAATACATCATGCATTTTCTCCTCACCACCCTACTCATCAAAATCATACTCATTAGAATCATTAAGACTCTTAATAAATACTATTCATACTTAATTTTCTTCCCAAGAAATGATTTTTCTTAGTGGTTTTTTTAATTAATTATATTATTAAACATTATTAAACATTTTAATTAATTGATTATATAGTAAACATTATAATTTTTTAATCATTAATAATTGTATTGAATTATATTATTAACTAAATTACGAATTAATTAAATAATTATCCTATAATTATGTATTACAAATTAGTATAACTAGTTTTTTGTGCATGTAATAATAATTACATAATTATTTTTATATATTATAAAATAAATAATTAAGTAGACTAATTTTTAAAATGCTAAAAATTTTCTTATTATTTTAATTACTAGTTACTTTTATTTATATTATTTAATATGTTACATATTACAAAATAATTATTAATCATTATCAATGATTAAAAATCACATAATTAATTATTATAATAAAGTCATAATAAATTATGTAATAATAATTGATATATTATTTTTAAGATGTCACAGGAATTAATATATTATATTAATAAATTTCTAATTATGAGATAATAAAGTCAAAATTAATATATAAATTAATTATCTCATAATCAAAACATTGGCTAAACACATAAAAAATAGTTAAAATAAATTAATATTTGAATAGAAGATGTTTATTATAATTAAATATAATGATTAGTCAAAAGGAAATTATGTATATAATTGTTATTTTGAAATAATAGTAAAAAATAATCAAATATTTATAATTTTGTTTAAAATAATAAGAAAATTATAATTAATTTAATAAATAAATAAAAAATATTTTATACCTAATAATAATATTATCATTGAAACAATTATCATTAAATTATTTTCTTTAAAACTAATAAAAATTAACAACAATACTAGTTTTTACTTCATCCATACGTGAAAAATACATTTTTTCAATAATAATAACAATAATATATTATTATTATTTTTAACCGAATTAATAATAATATATATAACAGTAATTTTATTAATAACTATTACAAGTTATTTTTAAATAAAAATATAATTATTATCTCTATATTCTATAAAAAAAATATTATTAATTATATTTTAATTGTTAAATAGATTATTAAATGAATCATTTAGAAACATTTTTTTATTAATCAAAATTCTAACAACATTAATGGTTTTATTAGTAATCATTAATATGCCATTATTAGTTATGATTCATTACAATATTATATAACAATTATTTATTAAAAATAAGTTATGATTATTCATTTAATATCATTAATGTATTTTGATTAATAATAAAGTATCTATTAAATTATAGAAATTTGGTTTCTGAGTCCCATATAAAAAATCTGGAAAAGTTGTCAAAGACTACACCTTTATAAAAGCAGAGTTTGGCTATGATTTTATGTAGTAATTATGGTATATGTTTTTTAATGTAATACCTACTATAAAAACTATTAAATACTTTTTAATTATATATATATATATATATATACAAAAATAACTTTTAAAAAGAATTTGTTTTAAAAAATAGTTGTCGGTACTATTCATACATTTGGGCTTTCAGGCCATCTGTTAGGTCATCGGGTCCTTTAAGGACTTCAGGCCACCCAGGGTGTTCGAGCCAGTAATGCTTTCAGGAATCCTCATGGACTTTGGGCCGCCTCTAGGACATCGGGTAACCTTAAGGATTTCGGGCCACCTGAAAACTTATGCTTAATGGACCTGGAAGACTTTAGATGGAGAAGACTCCAAATGAGGATTCAATGAAGGAGTGTTCACTAGAGTAGAAGCTAAAAGGATTTGAAAGAAATTGAGAGTATCGAATATCCATCAGGACATTCTTTTTCATGCACAATAAGCATATCTAAATACCCATATTAAGGTGGAGAGAAGATATCATGATGCAGATGTTAGGGAGGAGCATTTTCATGTAGTTATATTCTAGATATTTCCACTATGTCCTACTGGTAATGTAATTTCCTAGACTACGGGCCTTATAAGGGTTACAAATCATCCCATGGAAGGGGGGTTATAAAAAATAAATAAGAAAAATAAGTCCTTCGGGCCATTTAGGCTCAAAAATAGAAAGGAGGGTGCTGCCCTAGATATCACCTTCTTTGGGAATTTGTTTTCTTATTTGAGAAACTTTTTCATGGACCATATGTTTAATGAACCAAGAGAAAAAAGTGTCAGTTAATTATTGGTTTGAGGATAAATTAAAAGAACCACTGGGAGAAGGTACGGCTTGGGTGGAGAAAATTTGTAATGATAACTGGTACTGTATCAAGTAGATGGGTGGGTGTGGGAATGAATTGAAGCTCTATTTTCTATAGATGGTAGAACCCTCCCCTTATGATGAGGTATAGTTTTCGGATACCTATGGCAGAGCCCCAATAAAAGTGATGATAATCACAACTACACACTTAATTTATTTTCAACTAGAGATAAATATTAATCATATTTTTTATTGGTGGTACAATACAACCACACAAACATATATACCCATCACACTAATTTACTAGGTACGTCATTAACCCCTCCATGTGATGCGGATTCGGTATATTTAATTTATTTATATAAGGAATACACTTTAGTAAAAATGGAAATTTGCAATGGACTATTTGCGATGAGAGCCTACACCTCATAAATACTAAATAAATCATGTTATTTTCAATGTGAGATAATTTCAATCAAAAATAAAAAATTATATACCACCATTTACAATAGGGTACGATTCCTATCATGAATGACTGTAGCATAGATTCAAACCATTTTTGGAAGAAGGGTTATGTGAAATGGGTCATCACAATAATTCATGTGGGATTAATAAATAAAGCCAGAAAATACTTTTTATCACAAAATATTCCCCTATTTACATATATCAATGAAATAATATATGTTACTACTAACCCTTTGAAAACAAAAATTCATTAAATTTTTATGAACCATTTTTTCTCCCCTCTTGCGAAGATTTTCTTCCTAAATCATTCCATCATGCATTGAACCACTAAGAAGCCCAAAAATCCTCAATCACACATGATTTATGGCATATTTATGTTTGAAATACCCATGTATATACTCTTATTCTCACCCCATGCATTATTTTTTAGATTTATCATTATATCAATTTAATTGGTGAATTATTTGATTAAAATGAAATATAAATTATGACATTTAATTAATTGAATGATGATACGATACATTTTTAAAGAACAAGGAATAATAATAAATTAATTAAGAAATTGTAAAAAACAATCAAAATTATTTAATATCATATTTAATAATAGAAAAATAAATATTTCAGCCTTAGAAAAATAAATATAAAAAATCACAATTTTATTAAAAAACATGTTAAAATGAAGAATTTATTCAATCGTTGTGAATATTTACAAATTTTTTTAAATATTTTATTTAAGGTTACACCTTTTTTTTATTCTTATAAAGAGTGCATATGATTATTTAATTTTTTGATTAATTGTGACAATTTTTGTATTGTAGTTGTGATGTTAAATCATGTTTGGTCATTATATTATGATATGATTTAATTTGTTTAAAAATTAGTATATATTATTCTGTAAACATTAATATATATATATATATATATTAACACGTGAATACATATATAATCATTTTAGAAAACATTTAAGGATTGAGATATATATATATATATATATATAGATTTCATATGAAATTTGGTTTAAAAAATTTGTACAAATATATTTTTTGTATATATATTTAAATAAGACATCATGTAAGATATAAATATATAAATATATATATAATGTATCATAAAAATTGGAAATTATTGTTTTATAAAAACAATGAGGAAAATAAATTAAATAAAAATTTTGATCGAAATTTTTTAAATAATTTTTTTTTTCATCTATAAAATAACTATAAAATTTATTTAGTTGAAAAAATAACTACAAATAATGTATAAAATTTATTGAAATTATAGTTCTAAATATTTTGTATAATTGTTTTGATATATTTAAAAAAATATAAGAAATTAAAAAAATATTAACAAATTTCCAAAATTTGTAAAAATGTAGTAATAATTTAAAGAATTAGTAATAATCATTAAATAATTAATAATAATCATTAAATAATCACAAGACATTATTAATAATTTGAAAGTGTGAGGAAATTTGGAAAATAGATAATAAATTTTATAAGAAAATGTATAAAATAATAGTAATTATAAAAAATTATTAATATTTATTAAAAATTTTGTTATAAATAATAAATAATTATGATTACTTAATAAATAATTGTATAAATTTGAAAATATTATTAAATTATACAAATTTTTAATAACTTTTATAAAAAATATATATGGAACAATAATTAGACATAAAAAACCCAATAATTTTTAATTAGTCACAATGAGTAATAATTATTCTTATTTTAATTTTTTATAGAAAAGTATGAACTCAGATGGTAGACATCATTTTCTAGTACATGATCATAACAAGATAAATCATCCAAAAAATACCAAACGATCTTGTATAGATTCTATTTACACAGAGGGTATAAAAACATTTATATCATTTAAATCATTAAATTTGTAATTTGTTTCTGAAACAACAATTAATCGTTGATATATGAAATTTGATCTTATGTGGAAAAATCGTAACCCTAGTAGCCCATGTTTTATGCCTTAATTAATTATATTAGAATAATTAAAATGTTAAAAATCAAAAAGGACTGAAATTCATAGTAGTTTTCGAAAACCAGATACATACATGATACCCATTTTATATTGGTAATTGAAAATAAAAAAATAAATAAAAAAGTTGACAAACTGCATCCTTGAAAACTAATTCAAGGATCTCTTCTTCATATCATTAGAATAAAAGAAAATAATGGTGAGCTCAATTTCCCATTAAGGATTAATTACTACACAATCTATCATGAATCAATACAGAACAATCAACATATAAATGTAAATAACTGAGAACACATGCAATTAAATAACTATATAAGGAAAAAATCAATATAGAAAATTAAATAAATGGAAACACATTCCTTTTAGTCAATATAATTAAAATGATATGAATCCATAGGTTATATAATATTGAAAATATCCTGGATAATAATAAAAAAATTTATTAAAGGAAATACTTAATTATTGATCATCATTTCTGAGGAACATGTGTACATATACCAGCCATACCCTTCATAATACAGATTAAAACTATAGGTGAAGATCCATTTAATTTGGAAAAATTATTTTTCTTGTGAGAACTGTTGATGAATTGAGGGGAAATATAAAGACCATGCCCAAACCTATAGTGTTAATTTAAATAATTACAAATAAATTTAATAATCAATTTAATTCATAAAAAATGTGCATTATCATAAAATATCTATATTGATTAAAATATAAATATATATCAATATTTCCCTAGTTAATCAAAAAACTTTTAAAGTAAATATCATATGTAATTATGGTATAAATTTTAACAATAATAATACGAATCATAAAAATATATGTAAATTCAATTGAAAATCAATGTACAATGAAATATTATCACATGGAAGTGATTGATTCATGATATTGTTAACAATCAAAAAAATTGAGATTGTTCAATGACATTTACCACTTGGTAATTTGCAAGTCACATCTACTTGGAATAAATAATTCAAAATGTAATTTAAAATACCAATAAGTATGAATGAATCCTAATATTACATGTAAAAGGAGAATTATATATAGAAAATAAAAGAGAATTGGTTTAAAAAAATAAAAAAAATCTCAATGGAATATAAATTGAGATGAAATCCCTAACATTATTCTATATTTAGTAGAACTTACTTTATACACATGTATAATAATTTGAATTTTATTTATTAAATTACTGTAGACCCATTTTAATATTTATAATATCATATATTTTCTTTTTTAATATCTTATGACTAATTCATTAATAATATTTTGTTTTTATTATTGTTTTGGGTGTTAATTTCCTCAATTTTCCTGTGTGTATTGTTAATAAAGAAACAGTTCTTGTATATATTATAATGTTTCATTATTTATATAATAATAATTATATATATATATATTATATATTTTCATTGTATAATTATTTAGTTTATTCAATTATATTATGTGATAGAAAATGAAATATACTGTTCATGGAGATGGTAGGTCATGCAAATGCATGAACATAATTTCTATTTTCTTGTTTTATTGAAGAAAGAAAAGTATATTATATATATTACCATTATAGTATCATTTTTATTTCATATATCAAATATATTTATTAAACCATTCCTAATAGAATTCAACTAAAGTCTGAATGAATTACATCACTTAATGAGGCGGTAGTCCGCCGTACACACAACCGACATTATCATATTACCAAAGAATAGAATGCATGAATGTATGTGTGATATATTAATTATAGAATAAAAATATAATCATTAATATCATTAATATCATATATATATATTTTAAATCCAACATTATGACCAAACTTGAGAGGTGGTAATGCAAAAACAAACGACATCAGTTTGCGAGGAAGTAGTCCTTCGTACACATGAACGATGACTTCATAACCCATATCATGGAAGTGTGTGTACTTGTAGGATTTAACAAAAACATAAAAAAATAATTATATGGAATATAATTAGGTGACTATATATTCTTGGTATAATATGAATTTAAATAGGTGGAGATAGAAATTAAATAAAAATACTATTAAAAGAACAATACCTCTTCTTTGTGTATCCTCCGTAGGTTTCTTCTAAAATCATAAAAGGATTTATTTATACTTAAAGTAAGGCTTCTAGAATGAGTGGATGGAATTTGGGAAGTAATTTGGAAAGGGTTTTTTATGATAAAAATGATTTCATATGGGTGAATGAGTGAGGGGACTGAGTACCCCTTTATAGTTTAGTTGGAGTTTCATTATTGTAAATACTCAAATATATGCACTATTGGGAGGCCAAATTTACCTACAGTGGATACTATATCTATAAAGACATGAAGCTTAATGTACATGGACATTACATTACTTTTTTGGAATATTTAGTACATAACAAAAACACACACACAAGGACCGTAATAGTTTAGTGTCATTGGAAACTCGGAATATAATCTTCTAATCGAGGTGAAAGATCTTCAACATCTCCCATAAAGATCTTATTTTTTTACCTAAAACCTTTCGTTATATCCTAGGGGAAAGGAAAACATAAAAGGGTGAGCTCAAATGCTCAGTAAGGGTAAACAAAAGAAATATCAATCACATCATATTCATAAGAACATAACATTTTGGAAATCTTAACCTGCAAAAGAGATCATAATATCATAACATGGGATAAATCATAGTAGTGAAATATAATCCCAATAATCATACCATAAAACATGAAACTTTGTTTCATACCCACATAATCATAGAAAATCATTTTTTATTAGTCAAGACTCATTGCCAAGACTATCTTCGTGGACAAATTCCATTTCTGAACCGAGTTCACTCCTCGTTTCAGTCCTGTTTCACTGAACTGGTTTAACCTGCCATTCCAGCCATGTCTATCTCATGAGAAATGAAATCTTTACCCAGTGAATTGGAGGGAGATATAGGTCCCACCCATCTCATAATGATACCATTCTTATGTCACTACTACAACCTGCGCCTTTATCAGCGCTAAAAACCATCATTAACAGCGCTAGAAAAGCACTGTTAATTCCGGCGTAGATAAAGGGGAGCGCTGATAAAGGTCCCCTATATCAGCGCTTCTCGGAGCGCTGATAAAGGGGTCCTTTATCAACGCACGGTGGAGCGCTGATAAAGGTCAACTATATCAGCGCTTCTCGGAGCGCTAATACAGGTTCCTTTATCAACGCTAAAAAAGCGCTGATAAAGGGCCCAGCGCCTGCACCTAAAAAATAGTACCTGCACACCTGCACACCAGAATACCTGCACAAAGTAGCACATGCACACCTGCACACCATATCACCCACACCCAATATTTTGACTGACAATGGTATATACATTTACTTAACATCAAGAATACAAAAAAACGCATTGCTATATACATTTCAAAAATTGTTTTACATGGATACATTTACAATTATTCAACAATAGTTATAAACATTCATGTTTCATCCTTTGATATCTGTGATCCGCTCTCGATGGTATTTGTTGCCGAACAAAGCATCCGAACTCAAGGAAAAAAATCACCTATATAAGAAAACAAATATTATGTTATTAATGCAATAATGAAAAAAATTAAAACAGAATATGAAAGAATACATTAATATGAAAATGTGAAACTAAAATATTAAATTTTAAACTCAAAAGTTTTCATTTTCATAACAATGAAAGGGAATAATTTAAAATCAATATGTTTTTGATTGATTTATCTCATTTAATAAATACTGATTCTTTATCTAATGAAAAGCTTTACCGGTCACACCGTGCGTCGGATTGAGGTGCGGTCAATTCTTACGCGTCACAAATGACTCGTGGATCGTTGTCCTAAAGTATCAAAACAATCTGAAGGCGTTTGCTCGGTTTGGCGTATGTCATTGGTGTTGTTTTCCAAAGTTTATCTCATTTTCAAATTGATATCAGACACTTTTAGCCATACCGGTCACACCGTGTGTCGGATTGAGGTGCGGTCGATTCGTACACGTCAAAAATGATTCGTGGATCGTTTTTCTAAAGTATCAAAACAATCCGAACACATTTGCTAGGTTTGGCGTATGTCATTGGTGTTGTTTTCCAAAGTTCATGTCATTTTCAAACTGATATCAGACAATTTTAGCCATACCGGTCACACCGTGCGTCGGATTGAGGTGCAGTCAATTTGTACGCATCACAAATGACTCGTGGATCGTTTTCCTAAAGTATCCAAACAATCCGAAGGCATTTGCTCGGTTTGGCGTATGTCATTGGTGTTGTTTTTCAAAGTTTCATGTCATTTTCAAACTGATATCAGACAATTTTATCCATACCGGTCACACCGTGCATCGGATTGAGGTGCGGTCGATTCGTACGCATCAAAAATGACTCGTGGATCATTTTCCTAAAGTATCAAAACAATCTGAATGCGTTTGCTCGGTTTGGCTTTTGTCATTGGTGTTGTTTTCCAAAGTTTATCTCATTTTCAAACTGATATCAGACACTTTTAGCCATACCGGTCACACCGGGCGTTGGATTGAGGTGCGGTCGATTCGTACGCGTCACAAATGACTCGTAGATCGTTTTCCTAAAGTATCAAAACAATCCGAACGCGTTTTCTCGGTTTGGCGTATGTCATTGGTATTGTTTTCCAAAGTTCATGTCATTTTCAAACTGATATCAGACAATTTTAGCCATAACGGTCACACCGTGCGTCGGATTGAGGTGCGGTCGATTCGTACGCGTCACAAATGACTCGTGGATCGTTTTCCTACAGTATAAAAACAATCCGAATGCATTTCTTGGTTTGGAGTATGTCATTGGTGTTGTTTTCCAAAGTTTATGTCATTTTCAAACTGATATCAGACAATTTTAGCCATACCGGTCACACCGTGTGTCAGATTGAGGTGCAGTCGATTCGTAAGCATCACAAATGACTCGTGGATCGTTTTCATAAAGTATCAAAACAATCCGAAGGCGTTTGCTAGGTTTGGCATATGTCATTGGTGTTGTTTTCCAAAGTTGATCTCAATTTGAAACTGATATCAGACACTTTTATCCATACCGGTCACACTGTGCGTCGGATTGAGGTGAGGTCAATTCGTACGCGTCACAAATGACTCGTGGATCGTTTTCCTAAAGTATCAAAACAATCCGAAGGAGTTTGCTCGGTTTGGCATTTGTCATTGGTGTTGTTTTCAAAAGTTCATCTCATTTTCAAACTGATATCAGACACTTTTAGCCATACTGGTCACACCGTGTGTCGGATTGAGGTGAGGTCGATTCGTACGCATCAAAAATGACTCGTGGATCGTTTTCATAATGTATCAAAACAATCCGAATGCGTTTTCTCAGTTTGGCGCATGTCATTGCTGTTGTTTTCCAAAGTTCATGTCATTTTCAAACTGATATCAGACAATTTTAGCCATACCGGTCACACCGTGCATCGGATTGAGGTGCGGTTGATTCATACGCGTCACAAATGACTGGTGGATCGTTTTCCTAAAGTATCAAAACAATCCGAAGGCGTTTGCTCGGTTTGGCGTATGTCATTGGTGTTGTTTTTCAAAGTTGATCTCAATTTGAAACTGATATCAGACACTTTTAGCCATACCGGTCACACCATGCGTCGGATTGAGGTGCGGTCGATTCGTACGCATCACAAATGACTCGTGGATCGTTTTCCTAAAGCATCAAAACAATCCGAAGGCGTTTTCTCAGTTTGGCGTATGTCATTGGTGTTGTTTTCCAAAGTTTATCTCAATTTGAAACTGATATCAGACACTTTTATCCATACCGGTCACACCATGCGTCGGATTGAGGTGTGGTCGATTCGTATGCGTCACAAATGAATTGTGGATCGTTGTCCTAAAGTATCAAAACAATACGAACGCGTTTGCTCGGTTTGGCGTATGTCATTGGTGTTGTTTTCCAAAGTTCGTGTCATTTTCAAACTGATATCAGACACTTTTAGCCATACCAGTCACACCGTGCTTCGGATTGAGGTGAGGTCGATTCATACGCATCACAAATGACTCGTGGATCGTTTTCCTAAAGTATCAAAACAATCTAAAGGCGTTTGCTCGGTTTGGCGTATGTCATTGGTGTTGTTTTCCAAAGTTTATCTCATTTTCAAACTGATATCAGACACTTTTAGCCATACCGGTCACACCGTGCGTCGGATTGAGGTGCGGTCGATTCGTACGCATCAAAAATGACTCGTGGATCGTTGTCCTAAAGTATCAAAACAATCAGTACACGTTTACTCGGTTTGGCGTATGTCATTGGTGTTGTTTTCCAAAGTTCATGTCATTTTCAAACTGATATCAGACAATTTTAGCCATACCGGTCACACCGTGCGTCGGATTGAGGTGCGGTCGATTCGTACGCGTCAAAAATGACTGGTGGATCATTTTCCTAAAGTATAAAAATAATCCGAACGCGTTTTCTCGGTTTGGCGTATGTCATTGGTGTTGTTTTCCAAAGTTTATCTCATTTTCAAACTAAGTAGTAGGAATTCACTAATCTAAGGATATGAAACATAAGAAAGGGAGATCATAGATGCTCAATAAGTGTAAAGGGAGATATCAATGACCATATAAAGATAACATAAGTATTAGGAATTCACCTTCATTGTCCTATTTGTTTACATTCTTCGATCAGGTACGCTGCCCATTCGTTTCTAAAGACATTTATATCATCTTCTGAATAGGAGTTTTTGCGACAGTCATAGTAGTACTGAAAAAATATAAATACACAAGGGATTAATAATTATTTTAAATAAAGTAGTAATTATTTTCAAAAATACCTCTTCAGGGATGCTAGTTTGTCCATGAAATACGATCTCTTTCATAAATTTACAAACATAATAACCGCAGTCCTTGTCATTTGTTTGTTTCGGACACTGCAGAAACATCGATAAAAATAAGTAATTTGTTTTGATATGTATTTGGATAGTGAAATATAATTATATATACCCAGATACTTATCCATTTTTAGATCTTGTGGGCATTGTCATCCTTACGCCCTTGATTCATTCCAGCCTTTAGACGATATTCATACACCACCCTATCATAACAAAATCCACATTAAAAGATAATATAAATTATATAACTAGATATTTAGTTCTAAAATGTTGGATCTAGTGTATTACAAATTTACAATCGCCATCATGTGTGGCCGGTTAGTTGGATATCCATGCAGTGAATCTAGAAAATAAATCGCTGGAGTATCCAAATTGACTGCAATGAGCATCCAATGTTCCCTAAAAACACAAAAAGAAATAAGTAATGATAGAAATGAAAATATAATTGATATGATTAAAATGTAGAGTTTTACCCATGCATCGCTGGTATTAAAAAGAGTCTGTCAGTCGTAATTCTTCTTTGAAACGTTCTGAGCAGATTTGACATCAATTCTGCCTGAAAATTAGAATCTATTTCTGTTCGTTGTGTAGAAATGGTGTGAGGAATAACGAGTCCAAATTTTTATTCATGGGAAAATCCCTTCAACTGTTTTTCATATATATGCTTGTGAAAAATATGAGATGTATTTATCCATAATTATCAAAGTATATCAGCTTCTGTAAAATCAAATCATGAAAAAATACCTCATGTATACATTTATAACTGAGGCGCCTAGCCAGTCGTATGTGATGATCTCAGAAACAGCGTCTGTACTAACGAAATCCATTGTTTCCTCTCCGTACATATCTTTTTCACAAACAATTCTATGATTCTTTCCGTCTTTAATTTTCGTATCCACATGAGCTTGCAATGATATTAAATGTGGATATAGAACGGGCGGGGTGAACGTGCTCTCAGTAGATCATTTTGATCGGTTGGTTGATCCAATCTTGGAGCTGCTCTTTCGTTTTAGCTTCTCCATTTTATCCTTCTGTAATAACATTCATTGGTTCAGCCATTTTCTAATTTAATGTTAAAGGTTCTGCTTGAAAAATGAACTTGAAATGAATACCTCCTTCTCGACGTGTTTTTTTACAAGTTTCGACGGCCATGCAACGAATGTTCCAATAGCTTTTTCCACAGTATGAATGTCATCATCGTCATTTGGCACGGGTAGCTCGGTGTTCGGATCATTAGCTACGTTAATCGAAACTTTGACATGACCTGTTGGAAGTGGTCTGGAGTGTAGCATGTCATTCTGCATATTGAACACCGTAGCCCTCGCTACAAGGCGATGGGTGGGAGTTGACAGATATAAATCACAGTCATTTTCACCGTGCAGAATATCATTAAATGAAAGGTATCAGTGTCTATGTGATTCACATCTCACAAAAACGAATATTATAAAATTGATTACCTCGGTTAAGTCAGGTCTTTGAGGGGAATGGCTCGCCTCAAAGCTGGTGAGGGGTGGATCTTCTCGCGGGGGTTGTTATTGAGTTGTTTGTTCTCTTCGCCTCTCCTCCATCAAACTCTTTAGCATCTCTCCCTGAGTTTGGATTAGTTCTTCAAGGGTAGATACTCTATCTCTCATTACATGAAATTCTTTAGTTTCTTCATCCTCTTGTTTTTTTTCTTAAAATATGTCTTGGGTGACACCCCAAAACCCACACCTCTGACACGGCCATACTGTTCTGGCTGTTTCAAGGCCGTTGAAAGTATGTCTGCATCCGGTGCGGGTGTTGATGTTTCCTGTGACTATGTCAAATAGAAAATATGAAAAAATAAGTAAGCATCATTATGTAATAGTGATTTAAAGCAAAAAAAGTTTATATTATGTCATACTTACACATGTTTCCCACACTTTTTGTGTGTTTTCATCTTTCAGTTTCCCCTCTTTATTAACACGAGCCTCCTTCCATAGCACATGGCGTGGAATGGAAGTGACTTGATATTTTGCTTCATCAATCTGCTTATAAACAGAGAAAGATGGTTACAGTGTTGTTTTATGTCACATAAAATTATTACAGTACTTTTAAAATACATACCAATTGTTTTTCAATTGAAGCGTACCCCAACCTTGCTTTACGGTAGGGGTACGCTGGTTTTGATGCCCGTTCTTTATTTCCAGCACTCAGTTGCTGTTTCATAAATAAAAACCTATCAATCAATGTGATGAATACAAGCGACGTTACACAACATGTAACCAAACACAATGTACCTGAAAATTCTTTTCCGCATGACGGTTGCAAAACGCATCCCACGTTCCTTGGGATATCAAGTGTGCATAAAGAGGAGGCGGGTGCGGCTTGATTTTCCCTTCAACATCTTTTAGATGATTTTTCGTTAAAACGGTGCGAAAGCCTCTATGAATCCTTCCTGCTAGTCTGAAAACATATTCTTTGTGCGAAACATCTACTATAAATGCACTCTACAAGAGATGATGAAGGGTTAGTCAATATTTCAATATTTTATTTTATTTTAATAAATTAAATAGATGATATCGTAATGTTACCGTAATATCTTCCCACATTAATGTTTTCAACCCGCTGACAACATGGTGCCACGACTCTACGTCATTCGGCACGCGTTGTCGAGTGACGATTCCAATGTTGCTACTAAACATGGATTTGTAGGGGTTTACATGCTGGCCTAGCTTATTCCATCCCACCACAAATTTGATGCCTTTTTCTTTTGCCTTAAGGATTTTTTCTAAAACTGTCAAACTATGGCGCACCTGTTTTTTTGTGTCGTTGGGGTTTCATCACCTACCATTTCCTCAGTTTCTGCATCATCATTATGTTTCTCCGAAACACTAGCTTCGGTACTGACACCAGCTACAACAGGTTGAGAGACTTGTTGTACGTCAGCAGTGGGACCAGCTGCAACAGGTTGAGAGACATGTTGTCACTCAGCAGTGGGACCAGCTGCAACAGGTTGAGAGACCTGTTGTACATTAGCAGTGGGACCAGCTGTAGGTGAAGAAGTCATTATCTGCTGAACTGGTTTAAAATTTAATTTAGATCACATAAAAGCAGCAGCGAACAGATAATAACATAATTTAACACAATCTATATTACAATAAAAATCAATAACCTGATTATTGAACTCACTTTTTTTAAAGGCTGAATGGATTTGACCCCTCTATCAACTATCCATATCCCTTCATTGTGGTCTCCTCTGACATACAAAACGTCGTCTACATTGAGACCACTGCGAAATTATTGCGAAATACCAATGAAAGGATCATCTTCCGTTGAATTTTCATCTGACCCTTCAGCTGTTTTGGTCGATAATAGAACAATTGACCAGTTTCGGTTTGCGGGATCAGGAACATAAAATACTTGCACTGCCTGTGATGCCATTATAAATGGTTCGTCTTTCTCCCCTTCCTTACTGAAATCAACTTTCACAATTCCCAAATCATCTATTTTAACATCACTCCTGTTATCAACCCACTTGCATTGAAATATCGGAACTTGAAATTCCGTATAATACAACTCCCATATTTGTTTGATGATGCCAAAGTATGACATATTCGCATAAATTGGATTTCTATCCTTAGCACCGGAAACATGTATCGCTTTAGCCACAAGTGTAACCCCACTATTCTGCATGGTACTGTCTTCATCATGTTCATTAGTATAAAATGTATAACCATTAACTACATAAGCATTGTAAGATAATTCATACACACTTGGTCCTCCGGCTAGCCATCGAAGTCGTTCCGAAATAGACTTTGGATTTTCATCAGACTTCTTAAAAATATGATCTTGAAACCATCCTATAAACTGTCGATTATGTGTATTTGATATCCATTTTTCAGCCCTTGATGGATTCAATTTCCTAATAATTTCTTTGTGGATTTCAACATATGGGTCAACGTCCAAACTATTATGCAAAACATAAAGGTGGGCCTGCTCCCGATCTGTAATATTGATTGTGACAACCTTTCTTCCAGAAATTCCTTCACCCTCTAACCACCCATTGTGACGAGATTTCGGTAAGCCAATGCTCTCCACACCAGACAAGTATTCGGTACAGAATTCAACGGCTTCCACAACAATATATCGCTCTGCAATACAACCCTCTGGACGACTTCGATTTTTGACATACCCTTTCAATATCTTCATATACCGTTCAATGGGGTACATCCATCTGTAATGTACAGGACCACATAGTCGAATCTCTCTCACCACATGGACCATCAAATGAACCATCATATCAAAAAATGAAGGCGGGAATAACATTTCTAATTCACATAATATGACGGCAATTTCTTTTTCCATAGCTGGCAATTTCGCCGGGTCTATAACTTTGCTGCATATAGCTTTGAAGAAGAAACACAGTTTCGTTAATGTATGGCGGACATTCTTGGGAAAAATGCAACGTAAAGCAATTGGAATGAGATTTTGCATCAAAACATGACAGTCAAGTGGTTTCAGACCTTTTAACTTCAAGTCGCTCATTGACACAAGGTTACTGATATTTGACGAATACCCCTCTGGAACTTTTACGTCATTCAAGAAGTTGCAAAACTGATATCTATCCTGCCTGGAAAGTGTGTAAGCAGTAGGAGGAAGAAATTTTCGTTTTTCACCCTTTACTCGTGCCAACTCTTCTGGTATTCCCATCTCAACCATGTCCAACCTAGCCTTAATTCCATCTTTTGTTTTTTCAGATGTATTTAGCTACGTGCCGATAACACTGTCAAATACATTTTTTTCTACATGCATAACATCAATAAAATGTCTTACATACAGACAATTCCAGTATTGTAATTCAAAAAAAATTGATCTCTTTTTCCAACCGATTTTCGTAGGGTTTTTAGAAGCCGGTTTACCAAAAGTAGTGTCCAAATTTTTAACATTCTCAAACAATTGATTGCCTGTTAGTGGAGACGGTGTTGTACGTTCTTCTGAACATCCATCGAATGATGTCTTCCAAGAACGGTACTTATGTCGTTGCGGTAGAAATCTGCGATGTCCTAGAAACACGGTTTTCAATGAATGTTTCAACCTAATTGATTATGTACCTTCATCGCAAACGGGACAGACTTGAGTTCCTTTAATGCTATATCCTGACAAATTTCCATACGCTGGGAAGTCATTTATCGTCCCATACAACATGACTCTCAAAGTGAAATCTTCCTTTCTGTAAGCATCATACAATGTAACACCTGAATCCCATAATAATTTCAAATCTTCGATCAATGGAGCTAAATAAACATCAATATCATTACCCGGTTGTTTTGGTCCTGATATAAGCATAAATAACATGATGTATTTTCGTTTCATGCATAACCACGGTGGTAAGTTATAATTTATCAACATAACCGGCCATGTACTATGACTGCTGCTTTGAAAACCAAAAGGATTCACTCCATCTGTAGATAACGCAAGACGAAGGTTTCTCGACTCGTTTCCAAATTCAGGATACTCATGATCGATTCTCTTCCACTGAGGAGTCTTCCGGGTGACGTAGTATCCCATCTTTAATTCTTGTATCTTCATGCCATGTTAATTGTTCTCCAGTCTCCTCACTTCCATATAGGCGTCTAAACCTTGGAATGATTGGAATGTTCCATACAACTTTAGTAGGACTGGATTCATCATTCTTGTATCTAGAAGCACCACACTTTGGGCATTCTTTAAGTGATTTTTGGTCCTTGCGAAATAGTATACAGTCATTCGGGCAGGCGTGTATTCTTTTAGAGATCATACCCATAGAGCGTAGCATTCGTTTGGCATCGTATTTTCGGCTCGGGAGCTCATTGTCTTCTGGGAGCATGTCATTCAAGAGGGCAAGTAGTTTCGTAAAACTGTCGTCACTCCACCCGTTATCTGCTTTTAAATTATACAGCTTCAGTACGGCTGACAATGCTGTATATTTAGTGAAACCAGCATACAATGGCCTCTTTGCACAACTTTTTAACTTCTCAAACAATTTTGGGCAATCACGAAGTTCATCTTCTAAGGTCCTTGTCATTTTCTCAATACGATCTTCATCATCATTCAAATCTATAATCACATCCTCCATACGGTCATCTTCATTGTTCATGTTTGTAATCATATCAGATGATCCATAAAACGCAGTGTCACCCCAGTCACTACCTACATTCGTTGTTTCCCCGTGTTTATTCCAACATGTATAACTTTGATCTATTCCGTGACAGATCAAGTGTTCTTCCAACTCATCTGGACTAATTTGTTTTGAATAACAACAGCGTAAACACGGACAAAGGATTTGAGAAGAGTCACATGCATGATCTATTGCAAACTTGATAAATTCTTTCACGCCTTCTTCATTCTCTTTTGTCAACCGATTGGAATTCATCCATTCTTTATTTATATTCATCCTATTTAAAATCCATAGGATAAGTATATGTGTTAAAGGAGAAGTAATATGAGTATAATTTAGATAAAAAACAAGATACTTCAAGGAAATAAAGGAATAAATAAATACCAAAATAAAAAATATATTGGGAACCACTACAATCCCCAAGCCTCACATCAATATGATACCACCGTGCGCTAGTTGAATCACCCATAAAACCTAATCTAGATAAATCAAAAATCAATAGAATCTAAATATAAAGAATAAAATGGTAAGGAAGATGGTGAAATCACTTGAGGCACCTCTCAAACCGCGGTGGAGGAGGAGGCAGCAGAGTAGGCAGAGGAGGAGGAGGAGGAGGCGCCGGTGGAGGAGGAGGATGAGGCAGCAGACTAGGAGGAGGAGGAGGAAGCGCCGGTGGAGGAGGAGGAGGATGCGGCTGCGGTGGAGGAGAAGGAGGAGGAGGAGGAGGAGGAGGAGGAGGCACCGGTGGAGGATGAGGATGAGACAGCGGACTAGGAGGAGGAGGAGGAAGCGCCGGTGGAGGAGGAGGAGGACGAGGCTGCGGTGGAGGAGAAGGAGGAGGAGGAGGAGGAGGAGGAGGAGGAGGAGCAGAGGAGGAGGAGGAGGCGGAGGCAGTAGAGGAGGAGGGGGATGAGTCCGGTGGAGGGGAGGAGGAGCAGGATCAGAGTAGGAGGCGGCGGCTGCGGCGGAGGAGGAGGCAGCGGAGGCAACGAAGGAGGAGGAGGAGGTCGCGGTGGAGGAGGAGGAGGCCGCGGTGGAGGAGGAGGAGGCCACGGTGGAGGAGGAGGCACCGGCGTGACCGCGCCGTGACCGCGGCGTGACCGAGGCGGGACCACAGCGTGACCGCAGCATGACCGCAGCGCGCGGATGAGGAGGAGACGTGGAGGCACTGGAGGCACCGGCGGAGGAGGAGGAGGCATCGGCAGAGGAGGAGGAGGCCGCGGTGGAGGAGGAAGCACCGGCGGCAGCGCGGAGGGAGGGCAGAGGCAGCGAAGGCAGCGGAGGAGGCGGAGGATGAGGCCGGTGGAGGGGAGGAGGAGCAGGAGCAGAGGAGGTGGTGGTGGCCGCGGAGGCACCGGCGGCACCGGCGGAGGGGGATGAGGCATCAGCGGAGGAGGAGGAGGCCACGGTGGAGGAGGAGGCACCGACGGCAGCGCAGAGGCAGGGCGGAGGCAGGGCGGAGGCAGTGGAGGCAGCGGAGGAGGAGGAGGATGAGGCCGGTGGAGGAGGAGGAGGAGGAGCAGGAGGAGAGGAGGAGGTGGCGGCCGCGTCGTAATAGGAGGAGGCGGCAGCCGCGTAGGCACCGGCGTGACCGCGGCGTGACCGCGGCATGACCGCAGCGTGACCGCGGCGTGACCCTAGCGCGCGGAGGAGGGGGAGACGTGGAGGCACTGGCGGCACTGGCGGAGGAGGAGGAGGCATCGGTGGAGGAGGAGGAGGCCACGGTGGAGGAGGAGGCACCGGAGGCACCGGCGGCAGCGCGGAGGCAGGGCGGAGGCAAGGCGGAGGCAGGGTGGAGGCAGCGAAGGCAGCGGAGGAGGAGGATGATGAGGCCGGTGGAGGGGAGGAGGAGCAAGAGAAGAGGAGGAGGCGGCGTCCGCGGCGGAGGAGGAGGAGGCAGCGGAGGCAGCGAAGGAGGAGGAGGAGGCCGCGGTGGAGGAGGAGGAGGCCGCGGTGGAGGAGGAGGCACCGGCGGCAACGCAGAGGCAGGGCGGAGGCAGGGCAGAGGCATCGGAGGCAGCAGAGGTAGCGGAGGCAGCGGAGGAGGAGGAGGATGAGGTCGGTAGAGGAGGAGGAGGAGGAGGAGCAGGAGCAGAGGAGGAGGAGGAGGCCGCGGCAGAGGAGGAGGAGGAGGCGGCCGCGAAGGCACCAGCGTGACCGCGGTGTGACTGTGGCGTGACAGCGGCGTGACCGCAGCGTGACCGCGGCGTGACCGCAGCACGTGGAGGATGAGGAGACGTGGAGGCACTGGCGGCACCGGCGGAGGAGGAGGTGGCATCGGTGGAGGAGGAGGAGGCCGCGGTGTAGGAGGAGGTACCGGAGGCATCGGCGGCAGCGCGGAGGCAGGGCGGAGGCAGCGAAGGCAGCGGAGGAGGAGGAGGATGAGGCCGGTGGAGGGGAGGAGGAGCAGGAGCAGAGGAGGAGGAGGTGGCCGTGGCGGAGGAGGAGGAGGCAGCGGAGGCAGCGAAGGAGGAGGAGGAGGCCGCGGCGGAGGAGGAGGAGGCCGCGGTGGAGGAGGAGGCACCAGCGGCAACGCAGAGGCAGGGCAGAGGCAGGGCGGAGGCAGCGGAGGCAGCGGAGGAGGAGGAGGATGAGATCGGTGGAGGAGGAGGAGGAGGAGCAGGAGCAGAGGAGGAGGAGGAGGTCGCGGCGGAGGAGGAGGAGGCGGCGTCCGCAAAGGCACCGGCGTGACCACGGCGTGACCGCGGTGTGACCGCGGCGTGACCGCAGCGCGCGGAGGAGGAGGAGACGTGGAGGCACTGGCAGCACCGGCGGAGGAGGAGGAGGCATCGGTGGAGGAGGAGGAGGCCGCGGTGGAGGAGGAGGCACCGGAGGCACTGGCGGCAGCGCCGAGGCAGGGCGGAGGTAGGGAGGAGGCAGGGCGGAGGCAGCGAAGGAAGCGGAGGAGGAGGAGGATGAGGCCGGTGGAGGGGAGGAGGAGCAGGAGCAGAGGAGGAGGAGGCGGCCTCGGCGGAGGAGGAGGAGGCAGCAGAGGCAGTGAAGGATGAGGAGGAGGCCGCGGTGGAGGAGGAGGAGGCCGCGGTGGAGGAGGAGGCACCGGCGGCAACGCAGAGGCAGGGCAGAGGCAGGGCGGAGGCATCGGAGGCAGCGGAGGCAGCAGAGGCAGTGGAGGAGGAGGAGGATTAGGTCGGTGGAGGAGGAGGAGGAGGAGCAGGAGCAGAGGAGGAGGAGGCGGCCACGGAGGAGGAGGAGGAGGCGGTGGCCGCGGAGGCACCGGCGTGACCGCGGCGTGACCGCGGTGTGACCGCGGCGTGACCGCGGCGTTACTGTGGCGTGACCGCGGCGTGACCGCGGCGTGACCGCGGCGTGACTGCGGCATGACCTCGGTGTGACCGCAGCTTGACCTCGGCGTGACGGCGGAGGAGGAGGAGGCCGCTGAGGCACCGGCGGAGGAGGGGGAGGCCGCGGAGGCACCGGCGGCACCGGCGGAGGAGGAGGAGGCATTGCCGGAGGCAGCGGAGGAGGAGGAGTATGAGGCCGGTGGAGGAGGAGGAGGAGGAGCAGGAGCAGAGGAGGAGGCGGCAGAGTTTTACTACTCTCTTATTATATTTTTAAGAACGCATGCATAATGTTTTATTTCATAGGTAATGGTACTGGATATGATAGTGTTGGATGGGAAAAGAGAAAACGGACGAATGCTATGTTTTATGGACAGTGAAATAAAATGGTATTGAAAAATATCGCACCTTTTAGGATGAGGAAGATACAGTATTTGGACCCCCCATTATACGCCCCACCTACATGTTCACCCACTAAACATCTCCCCCACCTAAACACCCCCACCTAAACACACCCCACCCACTACACCCGCAGCACCTGCTCCCCCCACTTCAAATAAAATTGATTCACACAAATCATGATAGTTGAAATATAGAACAAAAACAAAAAACAAAGAAAATTAGAGGCATATCATACCGCACAATGGAGGAGGAGGAGGCCGCGGAGGAGGAGGAGGCCGTGGAGGCACCGGCGGAGGAGGAGGAGGAGGAGGAGGAGCAGAGGAGGAGGCGGCGGCCACGACGGAGGAGAAGGAGGCGGCGGCAGCGGTGCAGACGAGGGCTTCCGTGAGAGCTTTGACGACCACAACATCGCGAGGTTATCTCGCAAACACGCTGCAACAAACGTACAAAAACTGAAATTACACTAACAAAGCCTTAAAACAACCCAAACGAGGAACAACGTGAAAGAACCACCTCGATACATTTTTAAGACATCACTTGCGCCATTGACATTATTTACAAAACCACTTTTAAGACTAAACACGCTTTTGACACTAACAAAAAGTCAACTACACCACAACACTTTCAAAAACACAACTGCTCAAACTATCGATGCTGATAAACAGCCCAAAGTGAGTTTTCAAAAAGAAAATGTACACTAACATCACCTAAACATAACACTAACAAATCAAACGCCCAAATAACCAAATCAAAACTAATTTCGCATCTTGAAAAACAATACACATTTGTTCCAAATTAATTTAATAAGAAAGATTGGAAGATAAACAAGAATATTGGCGCAGATGCAAGAAGACGTAAACTAGGGACTCATAAACAGAATAAAATATTGACCAAAAATTATACAAACAAAAAAACAATGCAAACCTCACCTCGGAAAAGAGGTATTTTCAACCAGCAGGGTCTAGGCGGGGTTCACTGGGGCTGTGGGACTCGCAACGGGAGGCCAGGACAACACCGACAAGGCGTGGGCTGGCCGGAACGACGCCGGCAGGCCGCGCGCTGGCCAGAACGGTACCAACAGGGTGCACAAAAGCCGAAACGATGCCAACAGGGTGTGGAAAGTCTGGGATGATGCTCTAAAGGGCGGTGCGACACCGGCAGGGGCTGCGCCGGCAAGCGCGGCGCCGACAAGGGTGGCGGTCGGGCTATGTAGGGAGAAGGAGGAGGTGCGGCAGCCGGAATCCGGTGGGAGGGCAGCGACGGAGGCGGCGTCGCGCGATGGAGGGAACAAGCTGGGAGGGCGTCTGCTGGGCCGGGGAGAGACAGAGGGAACCATGATCACCGAGGGAGCTGCGCAGGGACCGACGACGCGGTGAAGGGGATGCGGGAGTAGCGGGGTCCGAAGGAGGTCGCGCGAGGGAGCGGCGCCGCAGGGGGAGCGGCGCCGGAGGGGGAGCGCGCCGGAGGGGCAGTGCGCCGGAGGGGGAGTGCTTCGGCTGGGCTGCTACACAGAGGAGGGGGGCCGCAGGGAGAGAGAAGGAGAGAAGGGGGAGGGGTTTCGGTGGCCGCGGCAGAGGAGAAGGAGGCGGCGGCAGCGGCGGCAGCGGCGCAGACGAGGGATTCCGCGAGAGCTTGATTGTGTGCGGGGAGGAGGAAGAGGACCCGCGGGTTTTTAATAAATCCATGGGACCCTTTATCAGCGCTAGTAAAAAGCGCTGATAAAGGGTGTATTTATCAGCACTAAAATGAAAAGCACTGATAAATACAGCCTTTATCAGCGCTTTTCTAGCACTGATACAGTGGAAGGCCTTTATCAGCGCTAAAAAAGCGCTAATAAAGGTCCGGCCCTTTATCAGTGCTTTTCCATTAGCGCTGATAAAGGCAGGCGCATGCCTTGCCCAGTTTTGTGGTAGTGTGTGTGCCACAAAATCATAAACCATACATCATAGCATAACCCATGTAATAAAAATGGGAATCTTAAATATCGTGATATCATAAAACAATTCATATAAGATAAAGGAATTAATAAAAATATTTCCATCACAACATAATCAAATCCATGTAATAATAGGTATAGAAACCTAACCCTATATTATCCTAGATGGAAAATAATTTTGATAAAACTCTTGTACTCCATTCATGAGGAAAATATCCTTTCTACATCAAAAACATTTTCCTTTCTTAACATGTCATACAATTTTAAACTAAAATAAGTTGATTAAAAATAAACATGAAAAAATTGTAAAGGGGGATTCTTGGAAATAATGTTTTATAAATCCATTCATGCCGTATAAATTAAAAAAACATTCTTCTCGTACTTTTGTCGGAAATGTCAAAAAGTACCTTGTACGAAAAACGACAAAATATTACTTTCATATCTTTTACTAAAAACTCAACGAAGTGTAAAATTGGATTTAAACAATTGTAGGTGGATGGAAATAATATTACATATTGAGGAAACATGGATGTGGATGATAAAATACACCCCATTAAATTTCATAGTATAAACAATCTTGGATAAAAATGAGATTGTGATATTTACCATACCTTAGGTCCGATTTGCTTCGTAAGTGTCCGAACCTCCTTTATAATGATTTAAATAAGGTCATTGACTTATTACAGAATCATACTCATGGTTATGATATCATATATGGTTCACTTATGACTTTATTTTACCCGTTCTTTTGTAAATTCAATGTTAAAGAGAATTTTGGGTAAAATCGTTTCATTTGTCGTCTGTGTTTTGACTTGTAATTATTGATATGATTACATAGATCATGATTACATAATTCCAGAATATAAAACATTATTTATATATAATATATATTCAGAATATACATATATATAATAGATTAGTAAATGGAAATAAATACATTGTTCATGGAGATGGTAGGTCGTACGCACGCATGAGAGTTGTTTTCATTTCCTTATTGAGTTGAATGCAATTAAGTAGATGACATACATATATATACAAATAAATCCAGTATCATTATTATGTCATATATTTCATTATTACTTATTAGATATACTTTATAATCATTCATGAATGGTTAACGTGGAGAATGAATCTCATCGCGTCGTGGAGACGGTAGTCCGTACGTACGCATGAGCGATGATATCATTCTCCTGATGGTGGAATTGTATTGGAGTGTATGTATACTATTTCAGAATCAATATCACTTTACAATAATCATATATAGTTATTATGTACACCATTAAAACCATCCAAGTAAGGTGATGGTGGAAAATAGATTACACCACGGCGTGGAGACGGTATTCCGTACGTACGCACGTGCGGTGATTTCGTTTTTCATAGGATGGATAGATGGTGAAATAGGTTTGTTTCATACATATAATAACATATCAGTATATTAGTTATACTGATTTTTTTACTTCATGAGGAAAAAACCTAATAAGAATAATTGGAAGAAGAAATAAAGTTTAAGGAATCGGTAACAGACATTAGCTCTTCTTTGAAGCGCCTCTTTGAGTACTTCTCTTAGGGTAATAAAATTGGTCTTTGAAGAAGACCAGGACCTCTATGATGTTTTTAGGGAAGTGGAGAAGAAAATTTGGCAGGTTTTGGCCGAGCGTTAAGGCTCAAAGTGGTGTGAGGAAGAGAGGGAGGAGGATCCCTTTTATAAGGGAGGAGAGGGGCACCTTTGGAATAACTAAAAATATTATTTTATTATAAAGCCAAATATGGTTTTAAATAGCTCAAAATTGATTTATTTCGAAGCTAAGGTGGGTATGGGTAGATATCCTCTCATCCAATAGAATTTGGACAAGTTTAATTTACTATTTTAACCATATCATTTAGTATTAACTTTAAGTTAGATAATTTTACTTTTACCGTGTCTTTTTGTGTTCTTACACTATAAGGTTAATAAACTTACTATAAAAATCCAAAATAACCCCAAGATGTTTATTATTACTATATATAACCTTATCTATGTCATTTGGGCGAACCGTAGATTTTTAGGAATAAAATAACAATTAATAATATAATATTTTTTTAAAAAAATATTTTAGGTCAATTTTGACACTATTTAGTAATTGATTTTTGTGAAAATCATAATAGAATGATTAGTTCAAAAAAAATTAATTAAATAAATAATAACATGTCATATTAACCTATAAAATTATTTTAATTCATAAAAAGTCTCAAATTACATTTATTTGGGTATTTATAACATCAATTATGTCAATATTCCATTAATAAGATAATTACTAAATCATCTTTGTGTCATAAATAAATTAACTTATATAAAGTATAAAAATTACAAATAAAATATCATTATGTAGGAAATATTTTTAGATTTATAATGAATATTTATAGTCGAATTTATCTTATGTATATCCTTATATTAAAAATGATATACTTATTAAACTTTGACTTCAAGTATTTTAACCCTTCTTTAAATAAAGTAATAATAAATGTCCTAATCTAATCCAAGTGGGCCTAAATGGCCATATTTTATTCATAAGGTTGTTTTTGGTCTAATTAAACTTATCCAATAGAATTACGACATGTGTTAGGGTAATAATAATATCATTTTTACCCTTAATTACCCTATTTACTTTTAACCGTGGTAAAAAAAGTAAAAAGTTACTATTCACCAAAAATTATTTTCATCTCATTGAACCAAATTTTACTTACTGACATCAACCATGTCTCTCGGATTTTTGAAATTCCACTCATAGAAGCGGTAAAATTATGTTTTATGAAAAATTCATTTTTTTAACTACCACTTAGTGGTTTCACTATTCATTAAAAAATGAAAGTTTCCAGAAAAATACCTAAAATTAGGCCTAAGATATATTTGATATTATGAACTCACAAATTATGTCTATTTTACCAAATTCAAAACATATAAGTTGCATTAATTAATTTAAAAATTAATTCCCATCGTCAAAACAAATAGCGTGTTCTTAAGAGATAATAACTATCAAAATATTGACACATGTTTATGTTTGGTTTAAATGTGAAATTACATCCAATAACCAACATTGCATTAATATGTAAAAAAATATTCTAAATATACTTTAAAACCACTCAAATTAATAATTTATCACTAATAATTATTTCAATTAAAAAGGTTGTTTTTAATTAAAATTTAGTTATTTTCATTATTCATCAGTAAATGAAAGTTATCCAAAAAAGTACCAAAATTTCACTCTAAGATAATTTCGATATTCCGAATCCAAAAATGAAGTCCATTTTGAAAAATAAAATTTACAAAATTTCAAAAAGTGATTATTACTATTCATAATGGCTAGTTTTAATAATATTTTAATAGCATATTGTTGTTTAGTGAAACTCGTTATTGCGTACTACACACGCTATCGAGGAAGGTCGCGATTGCGTGTAATGCAAGGCTAGTCAAGGATGCATATTGTGAAAGCTCCTTTTGGTGTAGCGTACAACACAAGACATTAATGAAATTAAAAAGAATGTTTTTCATAAAATCTCAGGGTGTTACATTCTACCCCCCCCCCCCTTAAAATGAATTTCACCCTCGAAATTCGTCGGGGTTATAAATGGTTTACTACTCGAAAGTTTCTTTAATAGAAATCCACATCGTAAAAAGGAATACCAAAACCAATCTTTAAAAAAAAGTATGAAACGTATCGGTTACACAAATAAACTAATCACTGGGTTTCCACATAGGTGAAAATATGGATCTGGAAGAGAAATCTAACCATCATGCTCTGATGGAGAGTGGTAGAGAACATGGCTATGGAAAAGCCAGCAATCAAAAAGCCATAAATTTGTGATGATCTAAGGTACCTATTTGATTCATCAGATATAAGAGAACTAGGACAACATTTTTGGTTTTCAAGATCATTTCCCTAAAGTTGATGAAATTGGAATTAGAATAAATACTTTAATGATTTTGTTATAGTATCACTGTTGGTCGTTCTTTATAAAATTTCCACTTCATATCTTAATGAAATGAAGTTGAATTTTTCATTCATGATGTGTTAGCAGATCATGTGATAGAATGATGGGTCATTGGATCTGTCTCAAACAAAAGGTTAGAAAAGTTATCAAAAAATACATAAGTCCACATATAGTGAGATTAATCATATATGGTTCCTAAAATGGACTTATACTTCATATATCATGGTGCTTAATATAATAAAACTACTTTCTACTAAAAAGGGACTTCTTGTAGGCCAGTGGTAGGCGATAAAGGCCAGTTTCACTTCGATTGTGGGTTCGATTCCCACAGCCTTGTCTGACGCGATGGGTTGCCGCCCGTCCTACAAGTTTTCCTTTTTTAAAGCTATATTACTATAACATCCCATCAATAATACCGAAAAAAGTTTTGTCCTAACTTATGTCCAACATAATCCATTCCAATCTTTAAGCTTATCTAAAATACTTCGGTCCAAGCTCATAGTATAAATAAAATGATTACTTGAAATGTCACATAACAATCACGTGAAGTCCATCATTTATCCCCCATATATCATAAGATATATCTTGTTGGTCAAATTAAAAACATGTGAATACCTTAATAATGTATTCTCTTGAAGAATGAATACCCATTGAACCTTAGTGAAAACTTGAATGCTGTTAAAAGATAACTCTTTCCACATACCAAAATCCTCAAAATTCTATATACTCAAACCATGATATCACTTAGTAATTATATCAATCATGTGCTCATGAATACAATCAAACATCTCATTATCTTCTTATCCCCTCATTATGTGCATATAATCTGCTTACCAAAAATATCTCAATCACTTTCCATGGTTACCTGTACCATAAAATTATTGAAACCCACAATAGACCAATACATAAATATTCCAATATTCCACGATACTATATACATCATTATATTGGAATCTCATTACATAAACACTTAATCATTCCACCACATCATTGTCATATTCAACATCGCCAATAGTGATTACATGTGACTTCCCTTTGTCCTTTGCCTTAAGTGGTTGCTCATGTCGATCATCACTAACCCTTGGATTAGGGCATTTATTATAATAATGCCCCATTTCCTTGCACTTGATGCATTGAACTGTTGGTGGTGCGTTCTCTGCAGTCTTTTATTTATTCACATCATTAGAAACCCTTTTTCCATTACTTCGACACTCAGCTACTCGATGACCTTATTTTCCACACTTAAAACATTTTATAGTCCCTTTGAGACAATCTCCACCATGCTTCTTTCCACACATTGAGCATAAGGAAACATTCATCTTCTTTTCACCATTATTCTGAGATTTCTCCTTGAACTCCATCTTTCGTTTCTTGTCAAAACTATGAGATGGATAAGTAACACCAACTTCCATTTCTACCTTGATAGCACAATGCATTTCTCCATAGATACTGAAGTCTCTTATAGATAATGCCCTTTGAAGATTTGGTTTTAATCCACTGAATAATCGATCAACTTTACATTCAGGTTGGATGATAAATCCAGATGCATACCTTGCAAGCCTTGTAAAATTTGCTTCGTATATACCAATAGATTCATCATCCTTTTGCTTTAGTTAAAGAAACTTCTTCTCCATCTTCGTTTGAAGAATATGAGGGAATTACTTATTGAAAAATAAGTTCTTGAACTCGTCCCATTCCATGGACCCAATTTATCTCTTGGCCTCATAATCTTGATAAGATTCCACCATTGATCAGCTTCACCTTCCAAATGATATACTTCTAAGATGACTTTATCATGTTCAGAACATTGAAGAACTGAAAATATCTTTTCAGTGGTAATGATCCATTGTTCAGCAACAAGTGGATCAGAAGACCCACTGAAAGAAGGTGGAAGTTCCCTCATGAAGGAATCAATAGAATATTGTTCCCTTCTCTGCTCATTTGGAGGTCCAAAATGATTCCTAACTTGTGTAAGTATAGCAATACGATTTTGCACTCCATATCGCATAACATTTTTCTGGTTAGGAGGACAATTATTGCATTGTCCATTACATTTCTCAACATGGTTCCTTCAGGTTCCAGCCATCGTCTAAAACCCAAATAGAATAGTGTGAGAGGCAAAAATCATGCTAGGGAAAACAATATAATAAAGGCGGAGTACCTTCAATATCTAACATCTTAGGTTACCGTAATTCTAGTACTATAACCTATAATTATACTTAACCTTAGGGACATCCCTATACATACCTTCGAAATATCTATAGGGATCTCACTAAAGTTCTCGCATCCTAGTTTCCAAAGGTTGACTAAACATTTCCTCTAATACAAACTATAACGACCCGATGCTTAACGTACATGGACATTAAATTACTTTTGCAGAATACTTAGTACATAACAAAAAAAACACACAGAAGGACCGTAATAGTTTAGTGTCTTTGGAAACTTGGAATATAATCTTCTAATCGTGGTGAAAGATCTTCAACATCTCCCATAAAGATCTTCTTTTTTTTACCTAAAACCTTTCGTTATATCCTGGGGAAAAGAAAACATAAAAGGGTGAGCTCAAATGCTCAGTAAGGGTAAAGAAAAGAAATATCAATCACATCATATTCATAAGAACATAACATTTTGGAAATCTTAACCTAGAAAAGAGATCATAATATAATAACATGGGATAAATCATATTAGTGAAATGTAATCCCAATAATCATAACATAAAACATGAAACTTTGTTTCATACACACATAATCATAGAGAATCATTTCTTATTAGTCAAGACTCATTTCCAAGACGATCTTAGTGGACAAAGTCCATTTCTGAACCGAGTTCACTCTATGTTTCAGTCCTGTTTCACTGAACCGGTTTTACCTACCGTTCCAGACATGTCTATCTCATGAGATATAAATTCTTTACCCAATGCATTGGAGGGAGATATAGGTCCCACCCATCTCATAATGATACCATTGTTATGTGTGCCACAAAATCATAAACCATACATCATAGCATAACCCATGTAATAAAAATGGGAATCATAAACAACGTGACATCATAAAACAATTCATATATGATAAAGGAATTCATAAAAATATTTCCATCACAACATAATCAAATCCATGTAATAATAGGGATAGAAACATAACCCTATATTATCTTAGATGGAAAATAATTTTGATAAAACTCTTGAACTCTATTCATGAGGAAAATATCCTTTCTACTTCTAAAACATTTTCCTTTCTTAACATGTCATACAATATTAAATTAAAAGAAGTTGATTAAAAATAAAATTGAAAACTTGTAAAGGAATATTCTTGGAAATAATGTTTTGAAAATCCATTCATGCCATATAAGTCAAAAAAACATTCTTCTCGTACTTTTGTCGGAAAAGTCAAAAAGTACCTCGTACGAAAAACGACAAAGTATTCCTTTCATATCTTTTAATAAAAACTCACCGAAGGGTAAAATTGGATTTAAAAAATTGTAGGTGGATGGAAATAATATTACATATTGAGGAAACATGGATGTGGATGATAAAATACACCCCAATAAATTTCATAGTATAAACAATCTCAGATAAAAATGAGATTGTGATATTTCCCTTACCTTAGGTCCGATTTGTTTGGTAAGTGTCTGAACCTCCTGTATAATGATTTTAATAATGTCATTGACTAATTACATAATCATATCCATTGTTATGATATCATATATGGTTCTCTTATGACTTTATGTTACATGTTCTTTTGTAAATTCAAAGTTAAAGAGCGTTTTGGGTAAAATCGTTTCACTTGTCGTCCGTGTTTTGACTTGTAATTATTCATATGATTACTTAGATCAGGATTACTTAATTCCAGAATATAAAACATGATTTATATATAATATATATTCAGAATATACATATATATAATAGATCAGTAAATGGAAATAAATACACCGTTCATGGAGATGGTAGGCCGTACGTACACATGAACGCTCTTTTCGTTTTCTTATTGAGTTGAATGCAATTAAGTAGATGACATACATATATATAAAAATAAATCCAGTATCATTATTATGTCATATATTTCATGATTACTTATTATATATACTATATAATCATTCTTTAATGGTTAACGTGGAGAATGAATCTCATCGCGTCATGGAGACGGTAGTCCGTACGAATGCACGAGTGATGATATCATTCTCATGATCATGGATTTGTATTGGAGTGTATGTATACTATTTAAGAATAAATATCAATTTACAGTAATCATATATAGTTATTATGTACACCATTAAACCCATCCAAGTAAGGTGGTGGTGGAAAATAGATTACACCACGGTGTGGAGACGGTATTCCGTACGTACACACGCGCGGTGATTTCATTTTCCGTAGGATGGATAGATGGTGAAATAGGGTTGTTTCATACTTATAATAACATATAAGTATATGAGTGATAATTGTTTTATTACTTCATAATGAAACAACCTAAGAAGAAGAAGTGTAAGAAGAAATAAAGTTGAAATAATCGGTAACAGACACTACCTCTTCTTTGAAGCGCCTCTTTGAGTCCTCCTCTTAGGGTACTAACATTGGTCATTGAAGAAGACCAAGACATCTAGGATGTTTTTAGGTAAGTGGAGAAGAGAATTTGGCAGGGGTTGGGCGATCGTGAAGGCTGAAAGTGGTGTGAGGAAGAGAGGGAGGAGGAGCTCCTTTATAAGGGAGGAGAGGGGCCCCGTTGGAATAACTAAATATATTATTTTATTATAAAGAAACATTTGGTTTTAAATAGCTCCAAATTGATTTATTTCGAAGATAAGGTGTGGATGGGACGAAATACTATCATCCAATAGAATTTGGACAAGTTTAGTTACTTTTTTATCCTTATGATTTATTTTTAACTTTAAGTTAGATAATTTTACTTTTACCGTGTCTTTTTGTGTTCTTACACTATAAGGTTAATAAACATACTATAACAAGCCTAAATAACCCCAAGTTTTTTATTATTAATATATATAGCCTTATATAAGTAATTTTGCCGATACTTATATTTTTATAAATAAAATAACAATTAATAATATAATATTTGTTTTGAAAACTATTTTATGTCAATTTTGACACTATTTAGTAATTGATTTTTGTGAAAATCATAACAGAATGATTAGTTCAAAAAAAGTTAATTAAATCAATACTAACATGTCATATTAACCTATAAAATTAGTGTAATTCATAAAAAGTCTCAAATTACATTTTTTGTGGTATTTATAACATCAATTATGTTAATATTTCATTAATAAGATAATTACTGCATCATCTTTGTGTCATAAATAAATTAACTTATTTAAAGTCTAAAAATTACAAATAAAATATCATTATGTAGGAAATATTTTTAGATTTCTAATGAATATTTGTAGTAGAATATATCTTATGTATAACCCTGTATTAAAAATGATATACTCATTAAACATTGATTTTAACTATTTTAACCCTTCTTTAAATAAATTAATAATAACTGTCCTAATCTAATCCATGTGGGCCTAAATGGTCAAATTTTATTTCTAAGGTTATTTTTGGTGGATTTAAACTTATCCAATAGAATTAGGACATGTGTTAGGGTAATAATAATATCATGTTTACCCTTACTTACCCTATTTACTTTTAACCGTGGTAAAAAAAGTAAAAAGTTACTATTCACCAAAAATTATTTTCATCTCATTGAACCACATATTACTAACTGACATAAACCATGTCTCTCGGATTTTTGAAATTCCACTCACAGAAGTGGTAAAATTAAGTTTTATGAAAAATTCATTTTTTAACTACCACTTAGTGGTTTCACTATTCATCAAAAAATGAAAGTTTCCAGAAAAATACCAAAAACTAGGCCTAAGCTATATTTGATATTTTGAACTCAAAAATGATGTCTATTTTACCAAATTCATAACATATCAGTTTCATTACTTAATTTAAAAATTAATTCTCGTCGTCAAAACAAATAGCATGTTCTTAATAGATAATAACTATCAAAAGATTGACACTTGTTTATGTCTGGTTTAAATGTGAAATTACATCCAATGAACAACATTGTATTAAATTGTTAAAATATATTTTAAATATACTTTAAAACCACTCAAATTAATAATTTATCACTATTATTTATTTCAATTAAAAAGGTTGTTTTTAATTAAAATTTAGTAATTTTCACTATTCATCAGAAAATGAAAGTTATCCGAAAAGTACAAAAATTTCATCCTAAGCTAATTTAGATATTCCAAATCCAAAAATGAAGTCCGTTTTGAAAAGAAAAATTAAAAACTTCAAAAAGTGGTTATTACTATTCATAACGGCTAGTTTTAATAATATTTTAATAGCATATTGTTTTTTAGTGAAACTCGTTATTGCGTACTACACACGCTATCAAGGAAGGTCGTGATTGCGTGTAATGCAGGGCAAGTCAAGGATGCGTGTTGTGCAAGCTCCTTTTGGTGTAGCGTACAACACAAGACATTAATTAAATAAAAAATAATGATTTTCATAAAATCTCAGGGTGTTACAATAACTATAGTTAATGGTGTGGAGGGATTATATATTCAATAAATAACTCAAAAAATTATAGAACACGTGTTTTAATCATTTTGTTCCTTAACTCAAATTTTTCATTATTTTACCACTTCGCTATTTTATTCCGATAACTAGTTTTCAAGCATAAGTAATTTGTCCCTGAAGACTAGAATAAAATGATCCTTACTATATAATTTATACCTAATTATTATAAATTTTATATTCAATGTATAAAATATAAAACCTATGCATGTTGGAAATTAATTTTTACTTGTGTGCATGTAACGTTTAAAAATACCTCTTTAATAGTTACTGTGCTAACATAGTTTTTTACTATTTAATGGTAAATATAATAATTATAATAAAACATATTTCCCATGAATAGAAAATATTTGATATTTATTAAATTCACTTTATAGAACATATGGTTTTTAATAATATTAAAACAATTAATGAAATATTATTTATTATAAAATAACATTAATGTATATTTTGATCTTACTCATTTAAATAGAAATTAAAAATTTTAGGAGAATAATGTATCTAAAATATTTAATGATAAAATATTTTTATCATTATAAATTAATTAAAAATAATTTAACAAAATAATTCATTCAATTTTTATCACTTTTTAAATTTTTTGTATCGTTTATTTGATTTAATTATTAACTAAATAAATAATTATTTAGAATTTTGTAAGAATTTTAGTTACTAATTCATATATAAAAATTATAGATAGATTATTATGATAAAAATGAATAATTTATTCACAAAAATAAGATATTTAACATAAAAAATGTGGTTTTTTCCCAATTCTAAATCTATATAGATATTAAAATCTAGCAGATTACTTTTTTAATCCTTTTATTTACATAACTTATTATATTGGTCAATTTCCTAAAAAAGTGTCCCTAAAACTCATAACAATTTATCTTAAAGTCTTAAGGGTCAAACTATGTCATGAATATGGGTGTTTTATATGTTATTTATTATTCGTACACTATATATTCTAAGTTGAACCACTAAGTTAACTCGATTCTACCTTAATCAATATAATAACTTTTAACTATTTCCACTAATCAGATGTGTAAAAAATTAATTTGACCATAAATTAAATTTTATATTATTATAATTCCAAATATGGAATCCATTTTTTCCATTTCAATTAATATAAGTTGAAAAAGATAGTTAAAAATTAATCCCATTGCAATGAAAAGATAGAAGTTTTTTAATGTGAAATTTCGCAAAAGTTAACAATGTTTATATATATAAATTAAATATTAAAATTAATCCAAATACTCAAATTGGATTAATATATATAAATTTGAACTGATTTTTCTTTTAAAACAATTCAATATATTTTTGAAAATTAAAAAATATTTAAATGAATAGGGTGTTTTTAATTTAAATTCTGTATTTTTCACTATTTATCCATAAATAAAACATCTCAAAACAAAAAAATCCAAAAAATTATCTCTCATATAATTTTTTTTTATTTTTTAAAAGATTAATTTTAATATTTCAAATAAATAATCTAAAATGGTAAAAAAATTAAATTACGTGTGCCAAGTGTGACTAAACATTGTTTTTTAACTCGGTGTTGTGTGCATCACAAACTATAGATGAAATTAAATTTATTGTAATATAATTATAATACAATGTATTTAGGTGTTACTACCATGACCCATATAAGAGGGGGGCCTATGGTGACTACCCCATGCCTGCCTTTGATAGACCAAGGTCTGGAAACTAGCTCTGAGTAGGAATGCCCCAAATATTTGTGACATTTTCTTAATTACCTGTACACACACACACATCTCCAAGCGCGAAATGATGATATGTAAAAAAAACCTAGTAGAGAAAAAATGCATACAATAGGGTACATACTATAGAGTACAATAATATGAATAATGGATGGAAAACTCGGCTAGAATACAATCCCACCAAAAGATAGAGTTTGAAAAAGTAAACGCACAAGTTCGTGAAACTCATCCGTAGAAAACCCTACCTGATGGGAAGGTGAATGAAAATCATTTAAAGATGTAGTAGCACACCACATATTTCTAATCACCCAAATTACCACCTATTCCTGGTCCACCTACAATATAGTCAAAGGGTCAATATTTTGCATAAGGCACGACATGTGTGGGCAAAGCCCATGCACGGGTGAGTGAAAAAATACTATGTAACTCACCCTTAAACCACAATGGAATACAACTAAGAAATACATGACGTACAACATTATAAAATAATTGAATTACTCCAAAAAGAAATTCACAATGTATATTAATCTCTCATAATTATATGTATATAGTATGAAAAGCAAGATTACCAGATGTAGGCTACAGAACACCTACTATCTGTAAGACACATAATTTCAATAAAACATAGAGTGTCGATAACATAAGGAGTGTCGATAAAAAAAGGAGTTTTGATAACAAAACATGTGTCGATAACATATAGAGTGCGGATAACACACAGAGTGTTCATAACACATGGATTTTGGATAATACACTAAGTGTTAATTAGTCATGCAGCCCCCAAATCACATAGTCAGTAAGTCACGTAGTCTAATGTTCACATCCAGCTACATGATACCACTAGAAGCATGCTTGTTCTAGGAGGACATACTCCTCCTGCCAGAAGGTAAGATCCCAACATTTAGAATGAATCACATTGAGTATCTCAAATAGACCATCATGTCATAAGGGTCCCAAAAATGAAAATATCTCATCAAACAGACACACAGTTTTATAGTTACATATTTTTTTTAAATGGGATGACCCGGGTCCATTCCGGGTCCGAACCGACCCACATAGCCCAACCCAAAAAATTGACTGACCCGACCCAGTTTGAATGAACCTACCTGGTCCGGACCAGTATGGTCCACTGGTCTATTGGGGTCCAGCCAGCTGGGTTGTTGGAGCTTCCTAATCACCCTAGTTTGGCCCACTACTTGCGGGCCTGTTTGCTCTGCCAGACGTAGCCCGCCCTGGTTGCGCCCCCTGGTCCATGCAGTCCACCACCGACCACATGGATCCGCCTATGACACCTAGTCACCACAACACTACTGCTTCTCTGCAAAGTTGGGTCGCACCACTTGCACATTCCAACCACCGTCTTCTACCGTAGGCAGCCATTGTATTCCACCACGGGTGGCGGCCGTCCTCCACCATGGGAGTCCTCCATCCCTCGCATTGGGAGGCCCCCATAATCCATCGCATCAGGATGTTACCTCCACACAACATCATAACCTACATATCTACTTCTGTATGTGGCCCCCAATTTCATTGATTCTCCATTTTTCGAAATAGAGCCACATCCAAAATCTGCGGGTTGTGATTGTGACTACATTGGGATATGATCCATCTTAGAAGTACTCTAGGGGTCTGATCACATTGAAATACTCCAAGAAAATTTTTGTCAATACCAAGAGGGTTTAACAAAAAATAATGCAATGAATAGGTACTAGAATAACACATAAAACACTCAAAGAATGGATATTGGACTTGTTCATGTTGGCCTTCAGTTATCCTTGTTAGAATGAAAAAAGGGAGAAGATAATCACTAAGATCTATCACCAAACCCCCTGATAAATTAAGCATCTTGCAAGATATATCAGACTCCAGATCAACCTATTCTTTATTTGGTCCATTTTTATCATTAAATCTAAGAGGGGAAAATAAATTCACAATAGTGATCAACATCCTACCTTCAGTTTTGCATCGATCGTTGATGAAGGGAGAAGCTGCTTTATCATTGATTGTTGATCTGTCGAATCTGAGGATCATTGATCTTGATTTACCAATCCTTCAACATTCGTTAGAGGAAGCTCCATCTCCTTGACTCATAGTAACTATAGTGTTATGTCGTAACCATAGATTCCAAAAGATAATCCATAATAAAAAAATCAACCCAAAGTGAAATAAAATATTATTATCAAATATTTTATTGACATTTATGTCCAAAAACTAACATCCACCATCAACTCGTGCTGGTCGAGGATAAACTATGGCTATTTTTATTATATCTATTCTAAATACAAAAGTGCCTCAAGACTTTTGATCTGGTATTTCATTTAATAATTAATATAGTTAAAAGAAAAACCACCTGCATTATTTATTAAAAATTGAACATTTTTCATTGGTGTTCTCTGGGAACACCGAGCCTCAAAATTTCACGTCACCTTAGCTCCTTCTCTCAGAATTTCCCTAATTAATTTATAAAAATTAAATTTTTTAAAAATTGGAGTCATTACAGTTACATTATATCCGTATTAAATAATTTTCTTCCTCACAATTTAATATTTAAATTAATATTCAATTTGATTATTTTTATAAATATTTTTGTTGAAAAACTTACATCATAAATATTTAATAAAAAACCCTTTAATAAGAGAGAAATGGAAGTTGGAATATAATCTTGAACAATCACATTAATAGGTTTCTATATTAGAGAACGTAGTTGGTAAATGAAAATATGGACATATAAGAGAGAACTAATGTCTATTTATTAACAAACGGAAATAGATATCATTTATCACAAAAAATTTGGTGATAAATAGAATGTTAATGAAAAAATAACCTGAAACCAAATATGTGTGAAGAATGTTTTTTATATCATCCGAAATTACGGTAATAAGATAATGCTTTTTGAAGAACATTTTTCTAACATGGATAAAATATCATGAGAAGATATACTAAATTGATTTCATTACATTTCATAAGAAAAATTTATCTAAAATGTATAAATTTTCATATATTGAAGTAATAAATTATTCACTTATGCCTCATCCAATGTTCATCTTAATACACTTCATAAATTTATAACCTTATGAACCTTAGAAAATATTATTATATAAATTTTTTTAAATAAGGTCAATGGATTTCCAAAAATACCTTATCAGTAATCAATTACAAGATAGTTTGTAACATCCAAATTAATTTGTCCCTATCAATAATATTTTTATTCAAATATAATTATCTAAAAATAAGGAAAATATTAAAGGTTATCTTTCCCTCTACTATGTGTTTTCAAAAGAAATTATCTTGCTACTGAATAACTTTTCTTGGTACCATTCAACATATTATATCAAATCATTAATGAAATAGTACTATATTTCAATCCTTATATATTTGATAATTATATTCATAAGAATATATTCAAAAAATTATTTCACATAATATTTCATGAATGATAATACAGTATCACATTAATTATTCCACTTTATTTGTATCAATAACATAAGATTGACCTGGATCTTTTAGCTTCTTCTAAGGTATATTACCTTAATTATTGGGATATTTTTTTTATTGCCTTACATCATTAGAGTTAAAGCATCGAACATTGTAAATTTCATTCATTACCTTGAAATGAAAATCTTTGATTACATTTTCTATACAGTTATGACAAACTCACAATCATTTCATACATTTTTGTGGGTGATTGTTTCCATAGTTATAAAATGAGTGAAAATACTTCATTCCCTTCTTCGATTTATCATTAGTTTCATTTTTCATACTATTAATCTATTTCATCCCTTTTAATCCACATAACATGGATAAGTGATTCTTTGTATAAATAGAACCTACAAATATATCCTCATATGGGGAAATTTTTTGAAAGAACACCACCCTTTGGTGAATTTTCTTATTCCATTTAAGGAAATGGAAAATCATACTCTTTATGTTGCATATATAATTCTCATTATACCTTGTTAATGTTATAAAGGTTGCTTCATAATCATCTATACTTTTTCAGACCTTTTAATAATGAAAAAAACATTCTCATCAAATCAATTTGTTTCTTATGATGGAAATATTTTTTTAAAATATATCCTTAAAATATTTCTATTCCATTAATTCTATTTTCTCTTCATCAATTATTTTTTTATAAAATACCACCAATGATCAGAATCACCATTAAGAAAATACATAGAATGTGTAACATTTTCCCTTTCACCATGCTCTAACAACATAAATATCTTCTCAATAAAATTAATCTACCACCTAACTACCATTTTATCATTAATCTCACTAAATAATAGGATCCTTTGACATAAAAAGATATCCACTTAATGAGCATTTTCTATCAACCTTTATTATGTTTACTTTCCCCCAGGTAATTTAAAATGTATTACAAAAGATATTTCTAACTCAAAATGTTTTGTGGATAAATTTTGAGTTATTTTGATGTCTTAATATATATTAATTGGTTTCTTATATTGTGCACGGAAAAATCCATTTTGTTGAAAAAAATACATTATTTTTATTAGATAAACTGTTTTCAAAATTGTATAATTATTTAAACCTAAATGGTATTATAAATTTATGTAATATATTATTTTATTTATGTAATTATGATTTTTTTTATTCTTGAAAAACTACACTTGGTATTGAAGATATCATGTGATGTATGTGATTTTGAGAAAAAGATCAAGTTGTACTGGTCTGAAGTATAATAGAATTTATAAGAGTAGGTTGTATATAACATTAGAGATTATGATGTTTGTTGATGATAATTTAAGGGTTCATTTAGTAAGGTTGATCGTAATTTCAAAGGTATATATTTTATTGGTATTTTAAATGATTTAATGTAATGTTAATAAAGAAAATTTTATTTTGGGGTTAAGATAAGATAAACTCAGTGAAAACCCATAGGATAACAATAAGAGAGAATTTCATTTATATGATGACATACTAAAGTATTGGATATGTATAGATTATTTAGTTCCCTGAAAAATTATTTTATTTTATGGATACTAAAAGTGGATGTAGTATTTGAAAAAAAGTATAAAGGGTTAATAATAATGAAAAAGTGGATTTTTAGGGACTTGATTTCCACCTGGTGCATGTCAATGAGGATTAACTTTAAAAGTTGTTTTTCAATCCTAATTGATATTCTAAATTGTATTAAAATTTTCTATGATGAACCATTATAATTGATTTGAGTTTGATGTTAACTATTTAGTTTAGGGATCCAAAAACAATTGAGCATGGACTACCTAGGATTAAACAAATAGAAGAATATGTTGAACTAAAAGTATCATATGTTAAACCAGAAGGTGTAATAGGGGAATAAATCTTCATTTTTTTCACTTTCCTAATTTTATGTTATCATGTCTATTTTGGTCCATTATTTAGTTAAAATAGTATATAATATAAATCTAAGATATATGTGTATCCAGAAAAAACCATGTCTTATAACTGAATAAGGTAGAATACATAAAAAGGTGAGTTTTATGGGATATTCTTGTTATGATGGAAAAATATAGTTTACTTACCTTACCTATGTTCTTTGGGGATATATATATGAATGAATTAAATCTTCATTATAGATTGATATTTATCAACGATATTCTGGTACATTCTAAAACTGATAAGGATTATCTAATATATCTATGTATTGTTCTTAACTATTTCTTCTTTCATCGGTTTGAAACCTATGTTTAATTGTTTTAATAACATTGAAATGTTATTGGGTGAAGAGTTTATAATTTTTGAGACAACAATTTAAGAACAAAAAATTTAGGGATGGATTACACTTTGGATAGGAGGATAGTTGATGTTGATATAATGAAGGGATGATTGTTTTTTAAAATCAGGATAGTACATATTTGTATCATTGTGGTTGGTAATTCATTAATTATATTTTTAGTGGATATCATCTAATTTTTGGGATTTTGGTATACATTGGATGATTTTTAATTTTATACCATTTTAGGAATAATGATTTGATTAAATTTAGAAAGGATATATGGTTTCATTATGGTTTAATGTTGTGGAAAATCAAATGGTTTGGGGAATGTTTCGATATAAATAATATATGAATAGGGTATATAAATACGTGGGTATGTACCAATATGAATGATTATTGTTTTTGGAAGAATTATAAGTAACATGATATATCCTAAGATGACAAGGTAGATGTCATATTTCAGGTTATACCCTAAACGATGAATATGATAAGAATATCCTCTATTACTTTATTAAATAAGTAAAAATTAAAATTGTAAGGTTGAAATTTATTTAATGTAGGTTAATATAACATTAGAATATTTTAAGATATGAATTCCATTAAATGATCCAAATTTATTCAATAGTTTATTCCATACGCAACCCTGAACTAAAATGAAACAATGAAAAATTTAGAGAAACTAGAAATAATAAGATTGACCATGAAAAACTACTATATGAATTAATGGGAATGAAGTTTATTAAATTATTTATGAAAATTAAATATAAGTGAAATAATGTCTATATTTAATAAAGATTATTTCAAATTGGTATAACTAAAATGACTAATTCAATAAATTTATAATTAGAAAATAATTTTATAAAATTTTAATTTCTATGCGATTTGAATTTCTATTACAGGGAATTTTTTTAATGATGAAAAAATATATTTGAAATGAGTAATTGGATAATACTAATATAATTATTACATGATATGAAATATGAATGAGAATGTTAAATATTCAAAAAAAATATTTTTTCCCATATTTTTTTAGTATATCTAATATTTTTATATGAAGGTAATATTTATAAATTTTAGAATATAAATTTTTAAAGGAAAATATTCTTTATGTATTCAACATATTAATATTTTCTTAATATGAATTTTCATAATTTTTCTAAAAGGAATTTTTTAGGTGAATAAAAAAAAATGTTTTTAAAAATGACATGAGTTTCATGAAATTTTTGTTACATAATTATTAATTAGAAATAAGAAAAATATATTATAGAAAAATTATGTTTTTTATAATTCAATGCATTATTTTATTTTATTTTAATTTTCGAATCAATATTTTTTATTTCATATCATAATTTATATTTTCCCATGAATAATTTTTAATATAGTTTACATTTAATATTTTATAATTAATTTTTATCACATTAAAAAATATAATCTTATTAAATAGACATCAAATTTGTAATAAACTGGTCTAAATTATGTTAAAAGGACCATTTAATTTTGGGTAATAATTTAGAAGTTACCTTAGGAGAAAACTAGTTACTAGGGTAAAAGTTAAAATGTTAAAAGTAAAGAATATACGTGTAAATGACATAAATATGTATAAAACATGTGTGTGAATGTTTTTTTGGGGAAATTATCTATCATATCTGATACCCTATCCATTATTAATCAATTTTTGATCCAATTTCCTTGATGGTGACATTCCATTGTTGAAATGTTTTGGATATTAATAAAATAACCTCACTTTTCACTCCCAAAATGGGAACTCATCTCCTCAATTCCCCTAAAAAATAAAATTTTTCGGCAAAACTCTAACCAAACCTCATCAAAAAAATATTATCCACCATAAAAAGGATTATTTTCAACTCAAAATACCCTCCTTAAAGGGATTGACATCTTTACTGTGGATATAATCCATGAATTAAGGTATACATTTCTAACCGCTCCATTATAACTTATACATATTTATGTGCATCAATTCTTCCAAAAATTTTATTAAACCATCATAAAATTGTAAAATAATTACCATTTTGAAAACAATATTTTAATAAAATGACGTTGAAACCAATAAAAACCATATTCTTTACGTATAACAAAAATGAAACTCTCATTCTTCAACTTTTGCAGACTACCCATTTATAACACAACATGTTTTATTTTCCTTCACCACCCTACAAGGACATCCCTAAAACGTAATTTAATAAGTAAAAGTTTTTTTATGAAATATTTTATATTAAAATTTTATAATCCATATCAACTCTTTTCCCCATTATATGGAAAATGAAATCATCTTCTCTTAGTACGTGTAGAATACTACCTCTATAAAATTATTGATTTCCATTTATATTTTCTACACTACCGTACTTGGATGGTCATGAGAGTTTGTTTATTAGATGAATACGATTTTCTTGATATTAATAATATACTATTATGAAAAATTGTAGAAACTACTACTGATATTACTAAACATTATCATCATTAATTTAATTATTTAAAATAAATGTACTAATAAAAAAATATTCTAATTCATATTATCTAACAATTTTGTATCCATTATTGGATTTATAGATATTTAAAATTTTAATACATCAGAAAAATAAACACTTAATATGATTACAATTATTATGTTATAATTATATTACATATAAATTACCACATAATCATTCATTAATAATGGTATTTTCATATTGGGGTTTTTTTAATCACATACTTGAACAATGTTGTGAGTTTATATCATGGATGACTATGGAAACATAATTACAATTACAATTTGAAATATAAATATTTATCATTATTTTTTCATGCTAGTATGGTGTCATTATTAATGAACTAATTAACTAATTAAACTTATTTTGTTCGTTAAGAGTCACGAAAACATGATAATCGTCCATTTCATCTTAATTGATTGAAACTAAAAATACCATGAAATGAAATTTTAAATATATAACTATCATGTATAATCAGTTACAATACAATTAATTATCTAGTAATGTTTAACTATTTGATAATAAAAAATACATATACCATTTTTAAGATGTTATTTCAAAATTTTCACGATTACTCCCACCTGATATTTAAAATATGTAATAACTAACTATAATTCATATAGATAATGAATATAAATGAAGTTTATTAATGAAAAGGGATATGATTAAATTTATTAATTATATTAATATTATATCTATGTTTGTGATACATGTGGTCAAATAATTATTTTTAAAGTTAGGAAAATATTTGAGGGTTTCCAGTCACAAATTTTCACTCCTTGAGACTTATTTCTTATCTGAACCCATCTTTTTATTTTAAATTGTGTATATAATTCCAATTTAATATTATATATATTGATCCTACCATATTTCATTATATTTATTGTTTCATTTTATTTCATATCCTTCAAGTGGTTTTGACTCGAATTCGTTTAAGGTAATATGGGTTTTCAAAGTCTCAATTCTGATTATTTGAGACATGTCACATGTAATAAACCATGTTTCCCTAGTATGGTGTTATATTGATTTTCTATCACATGAATGTTCTATAATAATATCATTTTTATTCTTGGTATAAAATAAATCAAATATTATTCTTTTTATTAAATTTATTTTGATCATGTATTTCTATAACACGCAGATGTTTTTATGAAATTTTCCCCATAAAACAATTTTAATTCTTCAATATCTTGCATTGCACAAAACATTTTTTTTATTTGAACCGTGAGACAATTTTATTATTACCTAAAAAATAAATTTGTGGTTAAAAATATTATTAAGTAATTTACAAAATAAATATAAATATCCAACTCAATATTAATTAATTGGTATGTTCTAGTAAATTAATGACACTATTGCAATAAAATCACTTTATTCCTCAAAAATATGTTTTACTCAAAAATTAGTTTAACTTCTTCTTATGAAAGAATATTAATTTTTCAAATTTACAAAAACATTATTTGAAAAAATTAATTTCACTTTTTTATTTCATTATTTCAAAATCATATTTTTATAATTTTATTTAAATATTTTTTAACTAAAAGTAAAAATACTTATTTTAATGAAAACTATATTTTCTCATATAGAATATACTATGTAATATTATTTTTAAAAATAATTTCAAAATTTTTTAGTATATTTTGATTTTAGATATTTTATTTATGGTCTTTTAAAATGAATTAATACAATAAATTATTATAAAAACATTTCATCTTTTAAAAGAGAATTTTCTAAAAAACAATTTTTCATTGAATTTTATGATTTTTATTTTAGATTAAATAATGTTACTTCTATTTTTTGATTTTGAAAAATTGATACAAAATTTAAATTGAAAATTTAATAATTTAGAGAATATTCCAATTTTATTTTTTGTCCAATAGGAATAATGACCTTGGTAAATATTATTCCGACAGTAAAGATTAAATTATGCAATTTTGGATAAAAATAAAATGAAAAAAACTACAAAATAACCCTATGAAATTCAATTTTTTGGATTAATATTATTCAATTTATAACACATAAGTATCTAAATATAGTTTTTAATGGAAAAATTACCTTGAAAATGACTTATATAATATTGAATTCAATAAAGATCACAAAATGCCACTTTCTATGTCTTAAAAATCCCTTATGTTTCAACATGGGGACGAATATATGTTATGAAAGAATATAAATGTACATTTTTTACATATAAAATATATTTTAATGATATAAATTAATTATTGACCATGTTGGTCCACTTATATTTGATTATGTTATTAGAATATTTTATTTAATTAAAATTTAAAGATGTTACATTCTTGTTTTTAAATATTATATCATTTTTAATATAGGTTGACCCAAAAGATATATTAGACTATAAATATTAATACAAAAAATATATATATTTATCCTCATCAAGGTATTTGTTTTAAATTTTTATTCAACATATACATATATTAATTAATTACAAAGTGTTGACATATTAATTATTTTATTAATGAAAATGTCAAATAAATGGTTTTAAAAATATTAAAATAAATATAATTTGAGAAAGCTAATGCAATGAAATAATTTTTTAAATTAATTTTTCCTCTTGGGGGATATAATGTAATATAATTTTTGCAGTTAATTTTTCATAATGAAATTTTTAAAAGTTGATGTAATGAATATTGTCAAAATTGACAATAATGATATTTTATCAAAAGAAATATTTTATTAAATTTTTAACAAATTATATAAAAAAAATTAAAAATAAAATTTAATTATAACGTTTATAAAATGTAATAAATTTATAATTTGTGGTATAATTTTCACAAAATAAATGAAAAATTACAACATTTTAATATTCAATAATTTGTACTTTAGTTAATATTAAAATTGGTTAAGTATGGGTTTTTTAAAAATATTTGGTTTAACATGAAGCCAAAAATTGTCTAAAATCTGTAGGTTGATGGTATTACATCCATATATTATTTTATCTTTAAATAAATTAAAATTTTGAGGCATTTCAATTGATATTTAATATATTATAAATTAATTTGTTTAGAAATTCCAAAAGTTCACATCACCTCAATTAATAAACGGAGAACCCTCTTTCACATATTCACATCATTATATTCCTTAAATCTAAATCGTAACCTAAATACATCTCTTATAAAACTTCTTATCCACATTATATAGGTTACTACCTTCTCAAATTATCTACCCTAGTGTCCATAATTAGAGATCTAAAGGATGTTTCCCAAATAAAAGTTATTAATCTTTACCAACTCGTTCAATGTTATTTTCTTCTTCTACTCTCTCTTCAAGAGTATTTACATTATAATAAGTATAGTTTCACCTATATTATTTGTCTTTATTATGATTTTATAAAATAAAAATACAATCTTTTATCCATCATAGTAAAAACAAAATCATTGCACCTGTGTGTGTACGACTTACCATCTCCACATCACAATGTACACTACTTTTAATCACCACTTTTTAGAAGGGTATAATAATGGAAATAATATATATATATATTATAATTAATAAATTATATTTATTGTATAAATTAATACATCATCATATTCCTTACAGTTCCACTATTAAGGGATTGATACCATTGATGCTACATATGTTGGACCTACTATCTCCACAACCCGATGTGATTAATTTTTCATGTTCACCATTCAAGAATGATTATAAAATTATATATAATGATTAAATATTATATATATTACCTTAATATATTTATGGAGATGATTTATCTTTATCCTATGAAGAATAATTGGTACTTGTTCGATAAGACATGTATAAGAAAATGAAGTAGTTAACACCCGAGAGAAAGGTAATAATGTAATATTATTTAAAATTGGTGATAAGTTGATATAGGAAGGTAATATATAATATAATTAATATCAATATGGTTTTTGTATAAATTAATAACATTATTTAAAAAATTATACAGAAAGTTTGTATATGTAAAAACTAAATCAGACCCAAGGTAAGGGTTAGTTTCATAGTCACATTATTATTTGGGATTATTTATACGTTACTATCTACTAGGGAATATTTATATTCATTATCCATGTTTCTAAAAAATTTATCTACAACACTTTTAATATTATTTGATGACCTTTGAAAGTCATTTTTACCCTTCTGGGTATATTTACTAGAAATTTTGAGAGGAATTTTTTTTTCTTTTTCCAAATTAGGATCTTTCAGATTTTTGGAAAAAGTATGAAAGGAATGTTTCTTAACATAAATAAAATTAAAATATTTTTATTCTTTCATGTATCATTTTTTCATTTAAGCTTATCTTATAATATTAAAATATTATTTAAAAATAAAAAGTTTTATTTTTAAAATTTTATTACGATATAATAAATGAAATACTTTTCAAAGGAGAAAGGATATTTTCTTCAATAATTATATTCAAGTGATTTATCTAAATTATTTTCAATTTGGGAATACATTATTCGATGATACATATTATTTATTGGAGATATTTTTCAATGATAGTATCCCAATTTTTTCTATTTTGTGGTTAGTTTTGTGATTTAATGATTATTATGAAACCCATTTCTTCTACATGGGTTACGTTATGACAGAATGATGTTTGTGAAACACATTTATTTTTATGGGTTCATATATAATGAATAAATTATGTTTTTGTGGGATACATATGTATATATTTTATTATTTTATGGTGGGAAATATATATACATATAATTTATTAGGAAAATATTTATATTTCATGAGATATAAATGAATGTAATAAAGAGTGAATTTTTTTATAAATACAGGACTCGAACGGAGAGTGGACCCTATTCAGTAATGGAATTTGTAAACAATGATTATATTGTAAATAAGCCTGAACTAATATGGAAGTGAAGTTATATTATTATATGTATTAAAAAATTCCAACTCTTATGTTATAATGTCAAGAAATATATTCTTTGATTCTTTATGAACTTTTATAATTTTTCCTAGGACATGATATTAGTATATTTGATATGAAAGATATCAAATTTGAATGTTTTGTTTATGTTAATATATATTATGATTATGAAATCATTGATACTTTAATTTTATACCATTATAAATCATATGAGGTAACATTTTATTATTATTATTTTCACTTAGATATGAATAAATGTATTACGTAAGATTTGTCCAAAGGGATCTAGTATTGAAGGAATAAGTAGGAGATGATGTAGATATTTTTTGAATCAGTTTTTTATGTTTTCTTGTTTATAAACAAAAAAAAACCTATATGGTTTTTGTCCATTTTATTATTTTCAGTAAATAATATTCTTATTTTTATAAATAATATCAATTTATGAAAATTATGTTCCATTATAGTTGCTATAAGAAAATGTTTGAGTTATCATTTAGAAACAAGGATGTGAAAACCTTAGTATGAACCCTACAGATAAATATAAGTATAGGATAAAATCATAGAGTTTTATTAATAATAATTAACAACCTATGATAGAACCTGAGGTCTCTTTAATTTAAATTTTATGAGTAATATACCATCATTATGTGGTTTTACCACAATGACAATTTTTCTCACATGATTGTTTTGGGATTCAGTAAAAGGTTAAAACCTAAAAGAAAAAAATTAAAGATGAATTTGATAGGGAAAATAACCATATTCCTTCTGAGCAACTAAATTTTTTGGCACATGGAGAGAGAAAACATGGTTTTATGCAAACACCACTTTCTAGAGCTATTAATCATGTATGACTTCCAAATTAGTAAAAGAGAGAATAAAATTATTTTAAGTCCTTCATGTGGAAACATCCACATTATTTCAGTGGGTCTCTAAATCCACTAGTGGTAGATCAATGAATAAATACCACTAAAAACTCATTTTCATTTCTCCAAATTTATTATCATGTGTCAGTCATTTTGGTTTCTTAACATTTTTATAGTGAAGCAGGTCAATGGTGGAACGTCATAAAAAATAAGAGGCAATGAGATAAAATTAACTCCATTCAATGGATGAGTTCAGGAACTTTTTTTCATATTAAATTTCCTCATATTCATTGTAAAAATTTAGGGAAGTAGTTTATTGAGATTAATCGGAAGTATGATGAATATTTTGGATCATACAAATAAATTTTTATAATACATCAAAACTACACTTTTTGATTTATCACCCAACCTAATGGTATATTTGATCTATTATTCAAAGGATTAAAACCTTGTATCTGATGTAAATTATCCATAAGGTACTTAAAGAACTAAGAAGAAATTTTTTGATGTTCTCTCATGGTTGATATGGATATTAGAGTCACTCATGAATCTTATGTGTTTGTAAAGAAGAGAAAAATGTAATTTAAGTGAAAATATAAAAACCATAGTGAAAAAATATTTTCCTTCCATTTATATCAATGTATGGAAATAAACATAGAGGAAAACTAATGATTCAAGTGAAAGTAAAATGATAATTATGAAAACTAATGCCCAAATATTGGGTTTATCAATGATTATTGATTTCAACATCCTTTTAAGGCCAATGAAAATGGGCAGTCTCATGTGTTCACTATTGGTTATGTGGAGAACAAAATTGAAGTAGGGAAAGGTACACATAGATTTGAATCTAAAACAACAAATTATTCATTTGATTCTGCATCTGAAAACTATTTTATTTCTAAACAATTTTCTAATTTTATCTCAATATTTACTCAATAATTATATGTTGAGTAAGTTATGAAAACACTTAATGGAACAATGGTTATGTCACACATTTATGATTCTTATCTAGTTGAATTTAGTTGGAATGGGACTCCTAAAAAGCTTATGATCCTTCCTTTTGTTGAATTTGAGGTGATTAATAGCATGTATTTTATTTCACTATATGGATATCATGTTAATTTATGTATAAGGGAAGTCACAATTTATATTTCGAATGAATCTTTGATCATCTATCAATGAAAGGATGAATATGGACTTCCAGTAGAAATTAATTCCATATTTTTGTCTTAATAATTATAAATTTAGTTTATATATCATAGATCGTATGGTAGAAACATACCATTAAATGGATATGGATATATTAATGGAAGGGATAAATATTTTCTCAATAAAATTAATTTTCAACCACCTATACAAGTGAATATTTAATGTGCGTAGAAGGAACATGTAGAGCCACAAAAAAATATGAGATGTTTTCCTAAGGTCATCATTTATTATGGTGAAACAAATGTAGAGGAACCATATTAGAACCCCTTATATACCATATTTAAACATTGAAATTTTGGATTAATATCATATTTTATCATTATTTATTCATCATAGGGGCACCAGGATTTATAGAGTCCTGAAAAAGTATTTTTGGTGTAATGGTATAAAGAAATATATTATGAGTATCTCTCTTAGTTCATGGTTTGTAAGAATCTTAAAGATGAGAGGTAGAAGTCTAAGGGGGTGTTAGAAACATTAACCATGCCATAATGAAAATGGGAAAAAATCATTATGTACTTTCTCATCGGTCTTCCCAAAAATATAATGGACAAGATGCTATATGTGTTATAGTTGATCACCTTAGAAAGTTGGAACACATCATTTCTATTTTAGAAAATTTTTCATTTTTTCACCTTTCCATAATATATTTTATGGATTTGGTAAGATTTTATGGAGTACCACTAAACATTATACCCGACTATGATCCAAGGATTACCTCGATGCTCTAGAGAAGTCTTTAGGCGGACGTAAATAAAGATATAAGTTCTAACACTTCTTATCAAGCTCATACATATAGTCAATATTAGTACAATTCAAAATCAAGAAGAAATATTGGGGGCTCGGTATATTAATTTCATAGGTTCTTGGGATAAACACCTACATTTGATTGAATTTTATTACAATAATATCTTTCAATCTAACATTTATATGACTCATTATGATGCCGACTATGGTAAGAAGTGAAGAACTCCAACATGCTGTAATGAAGTTGGGGAAGGGAAGTTATTGGGAATTGATTTAGTTGAGGAAATATTAAAAAAAAATTATATCTATTCAACATCACAGAAGAGCATCTCAACTTTTGAAAAAAAGGTCATGATGAAAATTCATTAAAATTGATGAAAATACCTATAATTTGATGTGTGTGACATGTTATTTATATGAATATTCCATAGAAGAGTGTGATGATATTTGGAAGGAAGGGAATATTAAGCTGTAGGTATACCATACCTTTTAAAAATCATGATCTTGAAGGGAAGGTAGATTTTATATTGACTCTTCTACCAAATCAATCTCAATACATGATATGTTCCATGTATCTATCCTAAGATTGAATATACTCGATCCTTCACATCTACTGAACTCTGAATTAGAACCTGTGGAGTAAGATATTTCTTAGAAATAACAATCGTTAAATCATCTAGATAAAAGAGAAAAATTTCTATAAAATAAGACCACTATCATTGTTAAATTTTTATGGAAGAACAACCAAATGTTTGGAACCTATACAGAAAACTAAAGATCTGATGAGGTAGATATATCCTCATCTTTCTATATATGAGTGATTAATTTTAAAGTAAAATTTCATTTTATTGGGGGTAGAGTCTAACACCCAAATTGTTTTATGAATTATTCATTTTTACATAATTTTAATCATTAAATTTCTCGTGTTGCATGCAACTGTGAGTTTAAAAAAACCATGAAACGCTATTGTTTAATGGTAACATGACCATGAAAATGGAATATATAATATTTAAATTAAATAAACTCACATAATTAAAATATATTTATCTTAAATATCACATATTTTCTTATATGGGTAAATGATATGTTATGAACGAATATACATTTAAATTTATAAATAAATAAACATATTTTCATGATGTAAATTTATTTTTTATTTTTATCTACATGTATGAGATTATGATATTTATAATACATTTTTTAATAACAATTTAACGATGTCACATTCATGTGTAAAATATTATATAATTTTTAATATAATTTTAACTACAAGATATATTAGATTATAAATATTATTATGTAATCTATAATATTTATATTCACATTGGTATTTTTTTTAAATTTTTAGTGAACAAATACATATAATATGTAATTACACAACACTGATGTAGTAATCATTTTATTAATGAAAATATCTAATAAATTTTATGAAAAACATTAAAATAAATATAATTTCAAAAAATTAATATTATCAATGAATTTTATGGATGACCTTGACCTCTTAGGGATATAAGAAAATATTTTTTTAAGTTAGCATGTCATTTATATTTTTAAATTTCCACGTAATGAATATTGTCAAAATTGAAACTAAGTATATGACATCAAAATAAAATTTTATTAAATTATCTGAAAATCATAAATAAAATTTAAAAATAAAAAAATTATAATTCCATCTAAAATTTTATAAAATTTTCATTTATTTTAAAATTGACATCACATATGTAAAAATTACGACCATTTAATATTGAAATATTTGTTACCCTTGTTAAAAATAATATATATTAACTAAGTGTTAATTAAAATGATAACATTTAAAATAATACCAAATAATCTCTAAAATATTTTTTGATTATATATAGGTTTTATATAATATTATATTCAAATACATGTAATTTTTTAGGTATTAAGTCTATGATTTAACTTATTATAAATTAATAATTTTTTTTATATTCCAAATGTTCCGCTCAACTCAATTGTAAAAGGGCACCACCACCCTCACTTATTCACATCACAATTAGAATTCAAGGTCAAACATCCATGGAAAAATTATCTTTTATACTTCAATATATACATTATATACAAAATGGTTTTCTAGAAAGACCAACCCTAGTATCCCTAAGAGAATATCAAAATGATGTTTTCTGAAGAAGAGGTAGTCATCTTCACCGACTCTTCAAGATTGTTTCTTCTTCTACCTCATCTCCATGTGTTTTTTACATTGTAATGTAAAAATATAGTATCATATATATTCTGATATTTTTTTATTATTATTTAAAAACCATAGTTCACCTCTTATCCATCCTACAAAAAACAAAAACATTATGTATGTGTACATATCAATTACACTATCCACGTGGTGGTGCAATCTATTTTCATCCACACATTATTTTGATGGGTATAATGATGGAAATAATATATATATATATATATATACACGATAAATAAAAAATTAAATTAATTCTATAAATTAATATACCATCATATTTCATACCATTTCACCATTAATGTAATGATTCAATCGCTCATGCAGTCGCACGACCTACCGTATCCATGAGGCTATGCAATTGATTTTCCATGTTCACCATTAAAGAATGAATATATAAATTTATGTAATGATTAATAATGATATATATTACCTTAATATCATTCTAAATATTACTTAATTGTATCATATTCATACAAACAAGTGATTTTTTGACAAAACATGCATAGGAAAATGAAGTCATTAACACCCAAGAGAAGTGTAGTTATGAAATATTACTAACAAATGGTTGATAAGATGATATAATAGGATAATATATAATATACTAAATGTTATTTTGGTTCTAAAATAAATTATAAAAATTATTTGAACTATTATATAAGAGGTTATAATATGTACGAGTGAAATGTGACATAAGGTAAGGGTTAATTTCATAATATGATTATTACTCGGGATTGTTTATAAGTTAGTATATACTTGAGAATATTTATCGTCCATGCCCATGATTGAAAACTTTTTCTCTAAAATATATTTAAATTTATTATAAAAATTATTAATTTCATTTTTACCAATGTGTTAATTGTTACTAAATGGGTTGAATGGAATATTTGTGTTGTTTTCCGAATGAGGTACCTTGTGAATTTTCCTAAAAAAGTGAATAATGAAGGTTTTTAAAATTATACGAATGAATGGATTTATATGATATAATAATAAAATATTTAAATTAATTTTAACCTTTATATTTCATGATTATTTTTAATTTAAATGGTTTCTTTTATAAATTCATGGTATTTTAAGAAAAAAAATCATTTTCAAAGGGGAAATGTTATTTTTCTGAAGAATTATTTTCATGTGATCTCTAAAAATTATTTTTCATTTACAGTAACATTATTTGATGTTAAATATGATTTATTGGTGATATTTTGCAAGTATAATATCCCTATTGTTTATGTGGAAGGTTTATATTTATGATGGAGTGATATTTTTGAAACCCATTTCATTATAATGGGTTATGATATGATGAAAGGATTTTGATGAAACCATATCTTTTTAATGGGTTATGATATGATGAGTGAATTATGTTCATGTAAAAATCATATGTTTGGTTTTAATTAATTGAATAGTGGGACCTATATCTTCTTCAAATTTGTTGGGTTAATATTTATATCCCCTGAGATAGATAGGATTAGAACAAGGAGAGAACTCGGTCCAGAAATAAAAAGATAGAACAGGGAGTGAGCCTGGTTTAGTAATAGAGTTTTTTTCAACATAATGGTCTTTGAAATTATCCTTGAATAATATGGATATGAGTTTCTATGATTATTTGTATGTAAAAATTCTATGTCTTCTATTATAAAATCATGGATTATATTCATTGATTATTTATAAACTTATATGATTTATCCTATGACACGATATCCTAATATTTGATATGAAGTATATAATTTTAAAATGTTTTTTTATGTTCATATGTATTATGATTATGATTGGAATATTATTTTCATTTTTTATCCACAATAATAATCTGATATCACCCATTGTTATGTTTTATTTCCACATGATATAAAGAAAGGTATTAAGTAAGATGTTTCAAGAAGGGTTCTAGTAATGATGGAATAAGTGGGAGATAATGTAGATATTTTATGAATCAATTATTTATGCTTCCCAATTTTAAAAGAAACTAAACTTATATATTTATGGTGTATATTTTTATGTTATGTAATGAATGTTATTATATTTATATGTAATATCTATTTATGAAATGTAAGGGTAGTTATAATTTCCCTAGTAGTAATATTATCTATAAATTAATTTTTTTCATTGAGTTATGATCATTATATTGAACATATTGGATATTTTTTACCATTGATGTTATTATGTGGTAATGTATAAATGTTTAAATTTTCCCACAAAACAAACCATCTTAAAATTTTTATTCTTCCAGTAGTATATTTTTCATAAGGGGTATTGGTAACACAAATATTCTATTTTCATATATATTGTTTCATATTGATCTATTTTATTCTATTATTGGGTTTTCCCACCCTAATATTTTATTACATTTAATTTTATAATACTATGGGGAAATTATGTTTTAATATATATATCGTGTTGTTATTTTTGTCAATGTGAGTATTGAATATATATATTTTTAAACTAATAATTTTTTTCCTCCTTTCACATTCATATATTTTTCTTTCCACCCATTTATTTAAGATAAAATTAATATATTTTTGAGGATCCATTATTAAATATTATTTATAAAATTAATGGTCTTCAAATTAGTTCCCATAACCTTTAAATAATACACTTTTGAATGTATATTGTAAATTTATATTTTAAGCCAATGTTAAAAATATTTTATAAATGATCTTATATGCCTTCACCTCATATTCCCTTATGATTTCAAAAATACTTACCCAACTAATATTTCTATTACATAATTTATCCTCTAATAAATATATATTTATAATTTGGATGATTTAACTTTTGATATCAAATAATTTTATTCCGGATCAATTTTATAATTTGAAGCATTCATTTGAAATAATATTTTTCTACTATTTCAACTTCCATTTATGTTGGTTTTGATAAACTAGGGATATTTTCTTTAAAACCCACTCACCTTATCTCTATGGATGTATTATGTAATTTTATCCTCTATCAAAGATATGATTTACCATTACCTTTATCTTTATATACTATTCGATGGGAATAGGCATAAATTTTATTCTAATGTATTTATTTCATAGAACGATATTCCATATATTGATTCGGGATCTAGTGGAAATATGTATATTTATTATTCTGATGAGGATGTTTAATGATAAATCCTGAAAATTTAATAGGTTTTTTTAACCATTGAACTTATTTCTCTAGATGGGTTATTATCATGTTATCTCTATTATTGAAATGGGGAAAAGAAATAGAATTTTGTATGTTGTTATTAAAATATGGATTATTATTATCAAGGTTGAATATATTATATTATCTATTCCATTCACATGGGGAATTCATTGGCCAAATGAAGTGATTGTGGGGGCATGAAATTGTATAGTCCCTTCAAGAATCAATAAGTCCCATGAGATAAAATATGATGTGATTCGGAGTATACCTGTCACTATATTAGAATGATTTCATTGCAAAAGAAATTGAAAATAGAATTTTGATGTTTTAATTTATGTATTCGAATAGTATGTGAACAATAATTTTTGTTACCTATTATTTCATTTTTTTTCATTGCCACAACAAGATGTCAGGTTCTGTTAATTATGATATTATTTAGATTCTTTATTCATTTCATAATATGAATTCCCTATTTATTCAATGATTTATTCATTTGTATGTTTTCTTTTACTAAGAGTATTTTGTCACCCCTTATTTTGTTTCTATTTCACCATGCAATTAATAACAGTATTACATAAGATATGTTAAATCAGATAGATTATATGGATAATATTTATTATATTTTGATGGATTTTTATGGAATAATAAATTACATATACTATGGAAAGAAAATTTACATTAGTTGAAAAGGAGATGGGTATTATAAGTTCATGTTCCTTCCTAAATATATAAATCTATATACTTAAAATTTATTAAGTATTTATATAAATTAGTATTTTATTTATGAAATTATGAGATATACATGTTCATGATTATGTAGTTAATTTCAAATTAAGTATGTTAAATATACGTTTATGAGTAATGTATCCTTGTCTGTAGGTCAGGAGCATCACTAATGATTATTACCATTTTTTAGAATTGATAATTGTTACCTTTAATGGTCTATCATGGATCGGGACCACCCCATTTGGGGTCCAATTTCATGGCACAATGTCCCATTTTTTTGAATATTATGGAAACCATAGTACCCCCTATAATATAGTAAATGATTTCTATATTACCCCTAATTTCTCCAGTCTCTAGTACAATTCCAAAAACTATTATAATAATTCATAAAATCCCATATAACGATAGGTCATTGGTTCTGGACCCCTCAAATTATGAATGGGATATGAGAACCCGTAAACTTATCTAGCATCTTGAGAAAACAATAATGACAATGAAACAATAATATATATATATATATATATATATCAATGCATGGATTTTGAATCCAAGCCCATAACCCCATGAATTTTTAAAATAGAAAATGAAGATGCATGCACAAAATATTATAAGGGGTTTCAAGTTCAATAATTGATGCGGATCATATCTAAAAAATGAAAAAAAGACATGAAAAATCATATGACAGCATCCTAGAGTATCCAAAATCTTTTAAAACTCATCCATTTATTTTTTTGTGTATGCTTCCCCTATCATAATAATTACCCAAACATTATAAGTGTTGACCTCTCATCCATTGATTAGGATGATTCCATGAAGTAATGAGTTTATCCATGTCCAATAATGCTTCCTTCGCACTAGTAACTACTTAAAATTATTCATAAGTAGATCCTATGTTGGAATTTATAGCTTTATATGGATGAAAAAATGGTCCCCATGCTCAATGCAGAGATAAACTTGGAAACTACCTTTTGAATCTCTTAGTCCAGCATTGTCCTAATTTTTTTTTCAGCATCAACAAGTGAAACTAGTTAAATATAAGGGTAATCAAATTTAGCAACATTTTTCACCAATGGTGCTACTAAACCAACTTTTATGTCACCTATTTTATATGAAAATACTTCTTACAAGATTTGTCATCAATATTCATGTGGGACTAAGCAATATCATTAGGCCCCTTATTTGTTATGTTACATGCCAAACCATATAACCAAAAAAATGGGATCTATGAAATTAATGATACCCTAAGACTTCTCAATTAATTCATAATAAGATCACCATCATCCCGGTGTTTTAAGTTAATCAATCATGTAAGAGAAGTTGGGTGTTTCCTTAAGAGTTTGGATGCTCACATTAAAAATTCCTAGATCCTCTTGAGTGATGGGATCATGGGCCTATATAACACTGTTAACTATTTAACAGTAATTTTTAACTATATAAAATTATCTGAGGCCTACTATGAGTCCTCCACTATAGTAATATAGTCTATATTATTCTATTATTTTTTAGTCTATTGAAATATCTTCCCCAGTGAGACCAGAAAACTGGAGTACCGTAAGGTTTTGTGGTTATATGATATAGTTAAACCATTAGTGCTAGTTCAAGAGTCTAGAGAAATTAAATTAGATTAGCCATAATATCATTGGCCTAAAAATATTCATTGGAATCTTCTGTAGGTACATCCCCTAGAGATTTACCACCAACTATAGAGGAATAAATATATACTATTTACTCAAACTATGAGGTAATTACCGAAGTCAAACTCAATGAAGGCCTCATTTCCATATGATATCATATCTTTAGTAGATTTTTTATTGGTTTAATTATAAGACAATATAGATGGACACTTGTAAGGATATTTTTCATACATTCGTAGTTTTTCATTCCTTACATTAGATTTGAATAATTGGGGGGACCCTTTTATATGGGGGGAGAATCCAACGCCCTCTATGTTTTATCAGTAAACTCAATATTCTCGTGTAAAATACCCTGAAATGAACAATAATAAATAGTAGTATTGAGGATACTTTTTCCCATTATACTTACTAAAGGAAATAATTTCTCCTCATATAGATAAATATGATCCATCCATGTATCACTTTCTGCTAAAAATTCATCTATCCCTTGATTACGGTCACAAGAATTTATATCTACATCAGTGTTCCTCATTCCTCCCTTAGTTAGGATGTATACCTTATAGACACCAGATCTAGAGATATTGGGCCCCTTATTTGTTCCATTACACATAACATTTATCACCTTCAATGGTGGATCTTGAATAATGTCATTCTATGATTCCTTTATCTTAACCTTTAATGATGAGAAATCTATCTCCTATAACCAATTAACTTTGAGGAATTCATGACCGTCCAAAAAAATAGATAAATAATTTATAGGGTAATTATATATTTTTAAAAATAATTTATGTATAGATCCTTTTTTCAATTACTTCATTTTTGGTTTCCGTGGAACTTCCAATGATAGTGGCCATGACTTTTAAATTTTTTACAGAAACTAGGTATTAATTCATAGTCAATTGAAACACATTATTAAAAAAAATAGCAAACAATAACATGCTATCTTTATTGATTTACCCAATATCATATCCAATTTTACTCTAGAAGATTAAATATATTTGTATATCTATATTTTTGTGTGGAATTTAGTGGGAAGTCCCACAGTTGGTGAACAATCCTTGATAATTTTATGTTTGTAAAAAAACTAATTCGTGGATTTAATTAGAATCAATATATTTGTACTTGAGTTTTTGATAATGTATTTTGAAAATATGGATCCCATATTTGAATTATTAAGGATCCCGTTTTGATAGATTCAAATTCATGCCTACAAGTATTAAATTTTAGATCATTCAAAGGAAAAAATATGTGTTAAAGACCCTCACCTATTGAAGTGAACTTCCATCCACCATATCCATATGATTGGATTAATTGATTATGAAGATCCTATAAATTCCAATTATTATCCTTCACAGGGATCAATAAGAGAGATATAATTGTGCGTTATAAATATTTGATTCAATGTTAAATAATTTTAGGGTTCACCTTAATGAATTCTAAGCATCAATTTATTGTGATTATTTTCTATTGAGTAAACATATCATGATCTATAGTGAAAATTAGGGATTTCATTTTATTCTCGACGTTTAATTCTGGATGTTTCCTCCATGAAATGTGATTCTTTAGAGCATCATAAGACTACACTACAACAATAATTATATCATCTTTCTTCACACCATCCTAATAGTAATACATATACTCCACCTTGATATTGGAATAACAATAAAAAGTGATTTTAGAGCATTCAATATACTTTAAGGGATGAAAAAAAAATAATATTTATGATCAAAAAAAACATTTAGGATCAAATTCCGTTGGCATAAAACACTAGTATAAATTTGTTTCAAGATACAGGATGTTATGATCTATTACAAACCCCGATAAACATAATAATGATAATGTTAATAATAATGATGATGATTATGGAAAAGTAATGAAGATGATGATAATAATGATAATAATGATATGATATATTAGGTAAAGGGGATTAAAATGTAATCACACACACACACACATATCGATGGATAATAATATTGATAATAATAATTATGATGATGATTAAAATAACAATAATTATCATCATTAATGATAATAATAATGATAATAATAATAATATTGATAGTAATAATAATTTATATTATTATTTTGGGGTATATGTCATATGGAAGACACACTTGCTTGAATATACCCACTAAATCTAACTTGAACATGCCATTATCCCCCCAGAGGGCTTACATGAATCCTTTCAAAGCTATCCTAAGACCCATAGTACAAATCCTAAATGATAAAACTTTCCCAAATACATCTCTATATGTCTACATAGTACATAACTATAATGGCCCACCATAGTTATGATACAGTGAAGTACCATAATTATGATATAGTATTCTATCATGAATTAAGTTCTACAATATATCTTCTATAGTGTCCAAAAATGTATCTCTAGTATATATTCATAGTAAGAACTACCCATGGAAATTTACAATACCCATACCCTAAAACTATGATAATGATTATGATGATGATAATAATAATGAAAATATTTATATGATAATGAGGATGATGACATCAATGAAAATAATGGTGATGTTGATGATGTTGAAGATGATTGTTATGATGTTAATGAAGGTAATAATGATAATAATAATAATCATCATCATCACCATCACCATTATGTGCATAATGAACGTATTGATTATAATGAGGATTATGATAATAATGATGATGTTAATCATAATCACGAAGATAGAAATAAAAATAATGTTTTAGCATTACCCAATACCGAGTGGCCCTTGATCGTGGTTCCACACCAGGGAGAGGGGTATCAAATATCACTACTACCATATATTTTATCCAAATAATTTGGGGTGCATGTATGATTTCCTACATGTAGCACACATAGGGTGGGATAATCATCCCTGGGGGTTGGAATGCATGTGATATGGGTGGAACAAGTTGTAAATGGGTGTGGGTGGAGGCAGACACTAGATGGGGGGCTAGAAGTAAGTTCTCCAGTTCAAACATAGATGGATTGGATTAGGTGAAAACATGTGGAGACCAACAGAGGTGGTATTGGCACAAAATGGCAGGTCTAGACATGGGGGGTTCGGCCTAGTGGCATTTGGTCTATTCCAAGATACAATTGGTTATTTCTCCTTTTGGGATGGCTTATGTGTCTTCAATAGATGGTTCTTAGGCCACATTAAATGGCATATTTGGCTTGGAAATCACCATACTCATGACTATTAAGGGCCTTTGGGAAATAATAAAAGGATTTAATCCTATAAGGACATCATTCAACACAAAGGAAATATAATAGTACTATTGGGTTCTTACCAATTCTCAGGGAGGGATAATGCTAGATTCATTATAGTTCCTTGGTGTGTGTGTTGTTTTGTTTCATGTAATCCATCTTCCTATAATAAATTAATAACAATGATGATGATGATGATGATAATAAAACAAATAATAATTATTATCATAATGATGTAGATGATGATAGTAATATGATTAACAATAAACATTCAACAACAACAACACTAACAAAAATGAAAAGTATAAATAAATGAATTAAATGAAAGCAACAACAAAAAAACATATATTTTTCTTAAGAGGTTACAAAAAATAAACACACACACCAAGGGTCCATTTGAGTTATACCAAAAACCCCCTTCAGTGTTTATTTACTCTATAGAGTTATTATTATTATTTTAATGTCTATAGGATTAATTATTTTATGGTGTCCCATAGGCCTATTTTTTATGTATAATAGGACTTGACTTCATAGTTAACATTTTTTATTTAAATCCTATATATGTTTATATTTTTTTGCATATATGATTTGTTTTCATTTTATATCATCCTCCTAGTATAGAGAAGGATCACTAAAGCATGATTCATGTTTCATACACTATCCTGCATGCATCCCTGTGATAAATTCTTTCAGATATGCTCATAATTTCCCTATGATGATTTCATGATGTATCTCTATTTACATGACTTGTACATGATGACTCGTAATCCCCATATAAATAATTCCCCTCAAATCTATCAACCTACAGTCAAATTAACACGATAAGTTACATGTTTTTTCTTGAGTGAACTATAATGATATAACTATATAATAACTATGCAGTCCACTTGTAAAAACCATGGAGAAAATATTCATAATACAAAAAAATTGGGATTGAAACACTGAAAGATAATTTTGGGAAGTATATTGTGTTCCACCTGAAAAATAACTAACATGATAATAATGTTTATTCAATTGATAGGATTAAATACCACATAAAATACCCAAACCTAGGAACCCCTTGCGGATCAAGTGTTATCCTTCATTAATAGGATTTGAAGGAACCAAAAATACCAATTTTATTTAATATAATTTCCTAAAGGCCCATGGAGTGGACAAACTAAAATTCCAGTGTTGAATGGAAAAATGTTTTGTGGGTTTCTTATGTTTCATGGGTCAAGATCCATGTGACCTAAAAATATGATTTCCATTTTGGATGTTGGAGTTGGTTCACAAGAACCACATTCTGTATACCTTTTGATAACATGTATTCATATTTTTTAATATTAATAAAAATCTTATCATATCATGATTGTTATTTTCTGTAACATAGATTGTGATAATGTACTAAGAGTAGTTGTCACACTAAACGTTCATAGTAGTTCCCCTCTATAATGAAATACTAAAAGTGCCACAATAATATTCTTAAATACATGTCCTATATCGATGTGATATCATTTTTGGGATAAAAATGACATAGTCTATCAGGTGTGGAGACTCATATGACATTGATTCACCTTCTTTTGGTGTACTCCCATGGTAATATCTAATGTATGATATTATAAGGATGAATCCCTCAAGTAGTAAGTCCACATTTATATGCCTCCTTGAATGTTCCTACATATGGATGTGTGTACTGATCCTTAGAATTTATGTTATTATTAATGAATTTTATAAGTCATGAACTTTGATATATTGATGAATACTGTGGAAACACAAGTTCCTAATGAGGTACGATACATTGGGTGCGTCACGAGTAATATTTTATTAATTGGTAATGTAATAATGGATATATCCCACCTATTCTTCAAAAATAGTTGATATACCAAGGCCATTGATTGAAATTATATATCCTAAACAAGTCCTTGTCCATGGAATTATATAGGCATGTTGGATTTAGAAAATCCAATGAATGAGACATCGAGAAAATAGGTATATGTGGCGAGCATTAAATTGTTTTTTTTATAGATGTCATAATAATGGGATAATATTAATCAATACTAATATGTATTAAGTATTATGTCATTATAGTATTAGCTACTTTCCCCATGGGTTCCTAGTAATATTTCATGACACTAACCTTGTACTTTAGGATGTTTTGACTAATGCCACTGAGAAATAGCCTTATATAGTCACACATTAAGTGTATACAAAATCTCAGCTAAAAAATATATTATTATTTATTATTTAATAAGTTCCTTAAATACTATTCTGAGAAAAATTTTAATTAGTATTCTTGGTTTCATGATCTAATGTATTATTTGATTGTAATATTTAATAAAACGTTATTTTCTATTTATTTAATAAAATATTTTTTTATATATTAGTTAATAATGTAATGATATTTATTTTATAAATATATAGTATTTATTCAAGGAAATATAATTATTTTTGAGGAATGGAAGACCGAGTTTATAGGTCCAGTGATAAATAATATCTATATTAAATATCATTTGATTAAATAATATTTAAATTTAATTTAATAGTTAAGAACATTTCTAGAAATATTATTATTATTATTATTATAGACATGAGGTTCAATAGGGATAAAATAAATAATAAAGGGAAAATGTGAAAGCGTTTATTTGTAACCATATTTTTATATAAACCAAATTATATTATGTTTCAAAAGAGGAAATTAATTTTTTTTCTCCACAATGATGAATTTAGATAATCATATCAATCCCTAAAGATCTCTCTCTCACAGAACACTCCAAATAATAGTGTGTTTTCTTCCTACAAAATCTACTCTCATGTCTAGAGAGATCAAGGATAATCCTTTTGAAATTGTTCTTGGGGTGATCAAAGATGAACAAATCAAGTGATATGATCTATCGTTCTAGAATCAGGATATTCTTTTATTGATTTATGGTTATTTGTAAACCATGTGTGGATCACCACTAGAATGAATCTATTATTTATTCCTAAAATGAGGTGATGACATGATACAAATTCGTTATCGGATCCACTAATAAATAAATAATTCCACCTAAAGTAAATATTTAATTTGTTAAAATAATTATATATAATATTTTATGTTTCAGTGTTTCAGTTCTATAATTAATCCATTATCTATATTATTTGATTAAATTATATTGATCACAGTTTTTATCATCATGTCAATCTTATATTAGTCATCGGTTAGGAAAAAATAGGGGATGAACTGCCAGACACTTCCACTATGTGTGAAACCAAAAAGTGGTATCAAACCGGGTGACATAATAATTTATAATTATTTAAATATTATTGATGGATTTAAATATTTATTATTGGGTTAAATTATAGTTTCATAAAGTTTTAATAAAAATTTTGAGATCTATTTCATAATCTTCATTTATGAGAACTATAAAAAAATTGATTAATTTTTTGAGAAATATAAATTCGAAGATCTTATCCGTGAGATCCAACGAATCTTGCCAGATAACACAAAACTACACACCATATAACACGAAGTTACAATTCATGTACTTGTTTTTAATACACCAAGAATTGAGTTGGAATTAATTCATGTAGTGTTTATTTATTACATGTGGTGAATTTGATTATGCACGACATGTTAATTGGGCCAACCTAGATCAAGGTCATACAGAGTACATGTCATGTAACTTTCATACATAACTATTAGTTATTTAGTCACAGAAGATCCATGTATCTTCTTACATGGGCTACATGAAAAGTTTAAATGTATCTCTGAGACCACAAACCATGTAACAGATGCACACAACATATACTACAAAATTTTGAATTGAGTGTTTACACACCGAGTCTCCAGGTAAGTGTCAGGGAGAGATGGTGACCAAAATACTATGCATATATCTTAAATGTACATTACATGTACATTTAAAAAAATTTGAAGAATTGACAATTAATTTTTTATACAGTCCAAACCTTCTGAACATGTGATTGTGTGTGGTAATTATGTTTATAAGACATACCATGTAATCGATAGTATATAAAAAAAATGTATAATGAATTCGTAGATAATATTTGGATCTAAATATCATGTATAAGTCATATTATAGTTATTACACTATGTAAATTGATGCATAACAAAATACATAAATATCATTTGAATTTTTCGATCACTAATTTCTTAGAACACATCATGAAATTTCTTTATTTTATCTTGCATGCCAAAAGTGTCAAGAGTAATGCATATAAGAGTATAATAAAAATGTGTTGTATGGTTTGGTATTCAACATGTTTCCTCCATGGTAATGTTTTTTATTTTACATGGATAACTTCAGATAAATTTATTTAATTTTTTTAAAATTGTGATCGATGACAATATTAAAGATAGATTGATGATAATTGAGATAAAATAATTTATTAATTAAGTAAGATAATTAATTAATTAATGCATAATTTATCTTAAATATGATAGATTATAATTTAATTATAATTTAATTATACGACTAATATGTTACATGAATGTGGATGATCATGAGCCTAAACAATAAATGTTTATGTGATTGGTTTTATTTAATTTATGATGAAATTAAATTGCCATCCTATGTGTCATCTATCCTCTCATTATGTAAGGGACAATGTGCCCATGGTTTGTTTTATATAAAACCATAACCTATTAATTGATTCACCTCACATGTGTGTGAGTAAAACCATATGTAATTTATGGATTTATGAAGATAGGGGAGTCAGTTCAAGTTTAGAGTTAAGGATAAACCAATCCTTGGGAGATATATAGGTGGATAGGGAGGAAGATGCAACATGATCCTTAATTGGGTCAAGTTGTCTTCTGCATAGGTTAATGGTTAGTTTATCATAATCTAAATAAAATAACAATTAAGAAAATATCCTAATCATACCACATTATTATTTAATTTCTATCATGTTTCATGGTTATTTTATTATGGATGTATTTTCATGATCAAATAAATTAATGAATTTACAACAAGGTAATATAAAAATAAAATAAATTACTGTAGGCGTAAATATTATCTAACATATTTTTAATCACTAAATTAAATAAAAATAATATTTAAATAAATATAATAAATTTTATAATTTTCAATTTATATATAAAAGATAAAATACAATAATTATATATATTCGGTCGGTATAACCATCCACAATTCAAGTTAAAATTGATTCATAGTTCGAAGTCCTTAATTAGCCGATGTTGGTGTTGTTTTAATTGATGGGGAATTATAAATTTACATTTTCAGTTCACTTAACATAGTTCACATCAAGGGTTAAATCCAATGTAGAAAATTGTGTAACTAATAATAAAGGGTTGATGGAATCCAATGTTATGGATTTCATGACCGGGGATTCCACTAAATAAATTAGGTAACTATGATTTAATGTATTTTAAATTTGTAATTCCTAACTAGAAAAATTCAATTTCTTGAAAAATGAATGTTGGGGTTATCAAAAGGAGAATATAGATCATTTTAACTAGAATTTCCAATAAATAGGATATTATGATCCCAATGGGGATTGATATTTTGTTTTGATAAAATATTAAGAGATTAATAATTATTAAAATTATTTATTTGTCTAAATTATATCATGTAAATTACTAAAACTATACTCATTTTATTTGTATAAAACAAAATTAAAATTAATTTAAATATAATACTATTGTACATTTTTGGGAAATATGACCTTGTCTTAGGCACTAATTTGGAATAGTAGAAAAGGCACTTGCACGTTATCCAACGCCATGAATGAAAATATTATGTTCTAGAAGAATCTATTCCTGATGCACCTATTAATGATTCTATTAATAAGAATTGTATCTCTATGAGAAAAACTTGAATGATCTATATATGTAAAATACTTCATGTTATCATCCACAACCAATGATATTTTTGAATAAATATGAGGACATTCATGTGTATAGCATGATATCTCACCATCATAATCTCTATTAAGATATATTGAGACTAGAGTGATATGATATCACCAATGCTCTATTTAAAACTAATATGGGATATTTGGTTCCCTATGGGACTCATTTAGTCAACCTTATTGGCTATATTTAATTCTTTAATATTTTAGGGATTAAATTCTTAGATAATTTGTGCACAGATCTCATACATTCTTTATAACCAAAGACTTATCCTCTTTTTATTGTTAATTTTAACATGAGAAATAATAATAAAAATATTTAAAAACACCTTAGTCTGATTCAATATGTGGATAAGAACATAGGGAATAACAAACCCATAGTCTTTATGGTGAAAAAGAAATGGAAGAAAAGACAAAGGATACCAATAACAATAAAAGTATATAGACACCGATAACCATCCTTCCAAGAAGAGTAAAATCCATTAGAAAATAAAAAGAGAGGTAGTGTAAAGACCCAAATCTTGTCGTACATGGACATTACATTACTTTGGTGGAATACATAATACATAATAAACACAGATACCCAAAACCGTAATAGTTTAGTGTCTCTGGAAACTCAGAACAAAATCTTCAAATCGTGGTGAAAGATCTTAAACATCTCCCGTAAATATCTTCCCCTTTTTTTCACACCTAAAAACTTTCTTTATATACTGGGGAAAAGAAAATATAAAAAGGGTGAGCTAAAATTATCAGTAAGGGTAAGCATATAGAACATAAAACAATCCATAAATATTTGAATGTAAAAACGTGAACATCAATTCTAAACATCAAAATCATGAGCAATGACATAAATCTTTGAAGTACATAAGGAATATATCATATATAAACATTATCAATGTAAGATATCATGGTAATAAATCATATAATTTTTTAAAACCCTTAATCAAATGTTATTATTTCCATAGTATCCAGAAATTACTGCCAAGACCATCCTAGTGGACATAGTCCATTACTGAATCGGGTTTACTTGTCATTCCAGCCCTGTATTACTGAACCAGATTCACCTTCCATTCCAACCTTGTCTATATCATGAGATATAAATAATTACCCAATGAATTATAGGGAGACATTGTTTCCACCCATCTCATATTGAAATCATTCTTACATGTACTACAAAACAGTCATAATTCATTCATCCAAACCAAATAAGAAAATGGGTTTCATAAACATCATCCCATCATGACATAAACCATATAAAACAAATGGATAATATTTTATCATAATAAAAATAATACCATGTAAATGATATATACAATATACATGAAACATAAACATGCTAAATAATTTCATCTTAGATGGAAAATAGTTTTGATAAAATACTTGAGTTGAATTCTTGAGGAAAATATCTTTTCTTCATCAAAATCAATTTCTTTTCTCAAAATGACGTGAAATTTTAAAACAAAAGAATTTTATTGAAAATAATAATGAAATATTGTATAGTATTCTTCCTGAGGAAAATGCGTTATGAAACCGTAAAAATCTATTCTTTCCATATAAGTTAAAAAACATTCAACTTATACTTTTTCCGGAAAAGTCAAAAAGTTCCTCGTATAGTAAACAAAAGAAAGATTCTTTCCATGAAAAAATGTAAAAGTAAAAAGGTGTAAACATGACTTTAATAATAAATTGAAGAATATTAAACACTTTATGAAAAACATTTTTATGTACATGGATGAAAAATATAACCCCAGTAAATTCTTACGTATAAGCAATCTCAGATAAAAATGAGATAGAAAAAGTATCCCTTACCTTAGATCCGATATGCTTCGTACGTATCCAAACCTCATGTATAATGATTTAAATAATTTCATTGACTTATTAATGATTTATATTCATTGTTATGATATCAAATATGGTTCACTTATGACCTTATATTACCCGTTCTTTTGTAAATTCCATTTTAAAGTAGCGTTTTGTGTAAAATCATTTCATTTATCGTACGTGTTTCGACTTTTTGTTCTTACTTATATCCTGATTTACTTAATTACATAATTTAAAACATGATTTATATAGAATATATATTCATCAAATAAATATATATAATATATCGATAAACGGAATGAAATACACCGTTCATGGAGATGGTAGGTCGTACATACGCATGAGCTCTATTTTCCATTCGTTATTGACTTGAATGGAAGTAAGTAGATGACCTATATATATACATAAATCCAGTAGATTTATCATGAAATATATTTTATTATTATTCATTATATGTACTTTATAATCATTCTTTAATGGTTAACATGGAGAATGAATCTCATCTTGTCGTGGAGACGGTAATCCGTGCGTACGCACGAGTAATGATATCATTCCCATAATTATTTAATGGAATTGGAGTGGATGATATAATATCTCAGAGTTGGTATCATGTTATAATAATCATATATAGTTATTATTTACACCATTATACCCATCCAAGTAAGGTGGTGGTAGAAAAACATATTACACCACGACGTGGAGACAGTATTCCGTAGGTACGCAGACACGATGATTTCATTTTTCGTAGGATTGATAGATGGTGAAATAGGGTTGTTTCATATTTATAATAACATATCATTATATCTTTAATAATTATGTTATTAATTTATAATGAAACAACTAAAGAATAGGTAGTAGTAGAAGAAAGAAACATGAATGAATCGGTAGAAGATATTACCTCTTCTTCGAAGTGCCTCTTTTAAACTTTCTCTTAGGGAACTATGGTTGGTCTTTTGAGAAGACCAGAACCTCTATCATATAACTAGAGAGGTTGAGATGAGAAATTTTAAGGGTTTGGCGGAGCATGAAGGCTCAAAATTGGGTAAAGAGAAGATGGAGGAGGTGCCCTTTTATAATGGAGGAGAGGGGCATCTTAAAAAAAACATAAAATATTATTTGATAATAAATTCATATTTGGCTTATAATGGATCCAAAGTGACTTATTTCAAAGCTAGGGTGGGGATGGGTCGAAATCCTATCAACCAATAGGTTTTATAAAAGTTTATGATACCATTTTAACCTTATCATTTAGATTAAACTCTAGGTTAAATAATTTATGTTTTACCGTGTCTTCTTGTATTTCTTACACTATATAGTTAATAAACATACTGTAAACAACCAATCAAACCCCAATTGGTTCAATAATGTCGTATATATTATTATATAAGTCTTTTGGCCAAACCATAGATTTTTAGAACCATTATATCAATTAATAATATAATATTTGTTTTAAAATCTCTTTTATGTCAACTTTGACATTATTTGGTATTTTGTTTTTTTCTAAATTCATAAAAGCATTATTAATTCGACAATATTTCATCTAACAAACCCTAATATGTTATAATAACTTATAAAATTAGTTTAATTTATGAAAAGTCTCAAATTACATTTGTTTGGGTATTTCTAATATCAATTATTTTAATATTTCATTAATTAGGTAATTACTGCATCACCATTGTGTTATACATAAATTAAAATATTTGATATCTAAAAATTATAAATAAAATTCCATTATGTAGGAAATATTTTTATCTTTATAATGAATATTTATTGTAAAATATATCTTATGTATAACACTATATTAAAAATGGTTTAGTTATTAAACATTGATTTCAACTATTTTAACTCTTCTTTAAATAAAATAATAATAAATGTCCTAATCAATCCATGTGGACCTAAAGGGTAATTGTTTTTCCTAAGGTTGTTTTTGGTCGAATTAAACTTATCCAATAGAATTTGGACATGTGTTAGGGTAATAATAATATCATTTTTACCCTTAATTACCCTATTTACTTTTAACTGTGGTAAATTAAAGTAAAAAGTTATTATTCACCAAAAATTATTTTTATCTTATTGAACCACATTTTACACCTTGATATTAACCATGTCTCTCAGATTTTCTAAATTCAACTCACAAAAGAGATAAAATAATGTTTTATATAAATTTTGAAATTCTCCTAGGAGGTGGGTAAAAGACGGTGAAAACTTCAATAAAATTATTATATATCTAAAATTATTATAAAATGACTCCAATGAATTACATTGAACTTATATAGGTATTATGTATCTAGTTTGACCTAAAATAAATTTAAATAAAATAAATGATTATTTACATAAAAAGTCGGTTTTAACTAATACCTCAGTGTTTTTACTATTCATAAAAAATTGAATGTTTTTAGAAAAATTCCAAAAATTCACCCTAGGATAATTTCGATATTCCAAATCCAAAAACAAAGTCCATTTTGAACGATAAAATTTGTAAAATTTCAAAAATTGGGAATTACTATTCATAACAGTTATTTTATATAATATTTTAATAACATATCATTGTTTAGTGAAACTCGGTATTGAGTACAACACACGCTATCGAAGAAGGTTGCAATTGTGTGTAATGGAATCCATGTCAGGGTCGCGTGTTGTGCAAGATTCCTTTTTTGTTGCGTATAACAGAATCCAACCATATTTCATTTATACATTAAATATATTTATATATATATATACTCAATGTAGCGTAGAATATCTTCTATCAAACGAACTTGAAATTATGTGTAACACGATCCAAGAATAGTGTTGTGTATACTAAAAGCTAATACGGTGTTGTGTATAGCGCAAGATAATCTTGGTGTATCATACAACAAAAGACATCAAATAAATTAAAAATAATACTTCTCATAAAATCTCGGGGTGTTACATTCTACCCCCCTTAAAATGAATTTCGCCCATGAAATTCGTTGGGGTTATAAATTGTTTTCTAATTGAATGTTTCATTCATAGAAACCCAAATCGTAAAAAGGAATACAAAATCACCATTTTAAAAAGGAACATTAGAAACACAACGGATACCCAAAGTAGCTCATCACTGGGTATCCACATAGGAGAATATAGCTGAAAATATGGATATGGAAGAGAAATATAACCATCACGTTCTGATATAGAGTGGTAGAGAACATGGCTATGAAAACGCCAACAATCACAAAGCCATAAATTTGTGATGATCTAAGGTACCATCATATTCACTGGATACAAGGGTACTAGGACAACATTTTTGGTTTTCAATATCATTTCCCTAAACTTGAAAATTTTTAATTAGAATAAATAATTACTTGATTTTGGTACAATCTCACCGTTGGTCATTCCATGAACAATTTTCAGTTCATATCTTAAAGAAATGAAGTTGAATTTTTCTTCTGTGAAGTGTTTGCAGATCATGTGATAGAATGATAAGTCATTGCATCTGTCTCAAACATAAGGTTAGAAAAGGTTATATACATAATTCCATCTATGGTGAGATTAATCGTATATGGTTCCACAAATGGACTTATACATCATCTATCATACCTATTAACAAAATAAAACAAGTTTCTACTAACCAGGGAATTATTGTAGGACATTGGTAGGAGATAAAGGTATGTCACACTTCGGTTGTGAGTTAGATTCCCTCAACCTTGTCCAACGCGACTGGTTGTCTCTCGTCCTGTAGGTTGTCCCTTATTCTAAAACTACATTATTATAACATTCCTACAATAATGTCGAAAATAGTTTTAGCCTTAAAAAATAATATCTTATGTCTATCTTAATTCATTCCAATCTTTAGGTTTATCCAAAATACTTCAGTCCAAGATTATTGTATGAAGAAAACGATTACATGAAAGGTCACATAACAAGCACATGAATACCAGCATTTATCCCCCATATATCATAAGATATATCTTGTTGGTCACATTCCAAACATGTGAATACCTTAATTATGAATTCTTTTGAAACATTAATTACCATAGAACCTTAGTGAAAACATGAATGCTGTCAAAAGTTAACTCATTCCACATACCAAACTCCAAAAATTTCTATATACTCAAACCATGATATCACTTTGTCCTTATATCAGTCATGAGATCATGAATACTATCAAACATTTCATTTTCTCATTATCCTTTAATTATTCACATATCATCTGCTTTCCAAAAAAATTTCAATTACTTTTCATGGTTACTGGTACCATATTCTTATTGAAACCCACAATTGACCAATACATAGATATTACAATATTCCATAAAGTTACCTCAACAACATTATTCTTGAATACCAATACATAAACACTTCAATCCATCATCTTCAATATTTTTCATGGAATAAGTCCTTCCTTGATTTAGAAGTAACCTCTTAGGTCAGGGCATTAAGTTGGGGAATGCCTATGTTCTCCATAGATAAGACAATGAACTCCATAACAGTCTGTCACTCTATGACCCTTCTCCCCACACAAATAACATCTTCCCCTCCATTTTATGTACTCATCAAGGTTCTTATTCCCTTATTTAGAAAACTCAATCTTCCTTTCTCTATGATCCTCACCATGTGAAAATGCATAAAATTCCATCTTCACCTTATTTGATGAATTAGGAATACCACTAAAGTTCACCTTGTTAATCATATATCGCGATGACTGATTCAGCATAATCACAATGTCTTTATTTCCAGGCATTACACAATTTTGTTTCTCATAGTCACCAATTTATCCATTGGATTCAATGTTGACCCAATTCATTCTGGTTCCCTCCATTTAATAAAACCAAAAACCAAGGTGTAAGAAACAGTTAAAATAATGAGGAACCACATAATCATAAAAAGTCACTTATGGGTGGTCTAAATTATCACACATTATTTAATACATGACACCTTAGATTTACCCTGGGTTATTCCTCATCATAAACGTAACTCTAGGACTGTAATCTATAGTTATACCAAACCTTAGGGAAATCCCTAGACATACCATAGAAATATCTCTAGGGATCTCACTAACGTTTCCACATCCTAGATTCAAAAGGTTACCTAAACCTTTCATCTAATACAAACAGTAATGACCCAAAGCTTTTCATAAATGGATATTACATTAATTTTGCAGAATACGTAATACACAACAAAAACAGACACCCAAGGACTGTAATAGTTTTGTGTCTTTGGAAACTCGGAACAAAATATTCTAATCATCGTGAAAGATCTTCAACATCTCCTATAAAGATATTCCCCTTTTGTTTTCTTACCTAAAACCTTTATTTATATCCTGGGGAAAAGAAAACTGAAAAAGGGTGATCTCAAATGCTTATTAAGGGTAAACATAGGGAATATATAACAATCCATAAACATTTGAATGCAAAAACGTGAACATCAAATCTAAACATCAAAATCTTGAGAAATGACATAAATCTTGGAAGTACGTATAACATATATCATATTGAAACATTATTCAAGGAAAAATAACATCGGAATAAAACATATAATTGTGGTAAACCATTAAGAAAATTTTATGATTTCTATAGTATCCAAGACATTGCTGCCAAGACCATCCTAGTGGACAATGTCCATTATTGAATCAGGTTTACTTGCCATTCCAGCACTGTATTACTGAACCAGATTCACTTCTCATTCCAACCATGACAATCTCATGAGATATAAATATTTACCCAATGAATTGGACAGAAATATAGGTCTCACCCATATCATATTGAAATATTTCTTACATGTTCCACAAAACAATCATAAAGCATTCATCATAACCCAAAGAATAAAATGGGTTTCATAAACATCATCCCATTGTGACATAATCCATATAAAACAAATTGATATCATTTCATCATAATAAAGATAAAACCATGTAAATAATAGAGACATTATACTTGAAACATAAACATGCTAAATAGTGTAATCTTAGATGGAAAATAGTTTTTATAAAATAGTTGAGATGAATTCATGAGGAAAATATCCTTTCTTCGTCAAAATCATTTTATTTTCTCAAAATGACATTCAATTTTAAAAGAAAATAATTTTATTTAAAATAATCATGAAATATTGTAGTGTAATATTCCTAAATAAAATGTGTTATAAAACCATAAAAATCCATTATTTCCATATAAGTTAAAAAACAGTCAACTTGTACTATTTCCAGAAAAGTCAAAAAGTTCTTCGTATGGTAATCAAATGAAAGATTCCTTCCATAACAGAATTTAAAAGTCAAAAAGGGGTAAAAATTTATTTAAAAATACATGAAATAATATTAAAAACTTTATGAATTTTTTTTATGGACATGGATGAAAAATATAACCCTAGTAAATACTTACATATAAGCAATCTCGAATAAAAATGAGATTGAAAAATTATCTCCTACCTTAGATCTGATATGCTTCGTACGTATCTGAAACACCTGTATAATGATTTAAATAATGTCATTGACTTATTATGGAATCATATGCATTGTTATGATATCCTATATTCTTCACTTATGACCTTATATTAACTGTTCTTTTGTAAATTCCATGTTAAAGCGGATTTTTGCGTAAAATTATCATACGTGATTTGAATTTTTTTCTTACTTATATCCATATTTACTTAATTCCATATATTTAGACATGGTTTATATAGAATATATATTCAGAATATAAATATATATTATAGATCGATAAATGGAATGAAATACACTGTTGATGGGGATGATAGGTTGTACGTACGCATGAACGCTGTTATCCATTACTTATTGACTTTAATGGAAGTAAATTGAAAACATATATATATATATATATACATAAATACAGTAGCTTTATAATGTCATATATTTCATTATTATTCATTATATATACTTTATAACAATTCTTTAATGGTTAACATGGAAAATGAATCTCAACGCGTCCTGGAGACGGTAATCTGTGCGTACGCACGAGTGATGATATCATTCCCATAATTATTGAAGGGAATATGAGTGGATGATATAATATCTCATAATGAGTATCATGTTATAATAATCATATATAGTTATTATTTACACCATTATACCCATCCAAGTAAGGTGGTGGTAGAAAAACATATTAGACCACGGCGTGGAGACGGTATTCCGTACGTACGCACGGGCGGTGATTTCATTTTTCGTAGGATGGATAGAAGGTGAAATAGGGGTTTTTCATGTTTATAATAACATATATGTATATAAATAATAATTATGTTATTAATTTATAATTTAAAAACTAAAGAAGAGGTAGTAGAAGAAAAAGAAACTTGAATGAATCGGTAGAAGAGATTACCTCTTCTTCGACGTGCCTCTTTTAAACTTCCTCTTAGGGAACTATGGTTGGTCTTTTGAGAAGACCATAACCTATATGATATAACTAGATAGTTTGAGAAGATAAATTGAAATGGGTTAGCCAAGCATGAATCCAAAAAATTGTGTACTGAGGAGAGGGAGGATGTGCCCTTTTATAAGGGAGGATATGAGCACCTTAGGAAAAACTTAAAATATTATTTTATAATAAATTTATAATCGGTTTATAATGCATCCAAAGTGACTTATTTCGAGGATAGGGTGGGGATGGTTCAAAATAATCTCAACCAATTGGTTTTAGACAAGTTTAATATACCATTTTAACCTTATCATTTAGATTTAACTCTAAGTTAAATAATTTTACTTTTACCGTGTCTTCTTGTATTCTAACACTGTATAGTTAATAAACTTATTTTAAACTGCCAATCAAACCCTAATTGGTTCATTAATGTCATATATATTATTATATATGTCTTTTGGCCGAACCGTATATTTTTATGACCATTATATCAATTAATAATATAATATTTTTTTAAAAACTCTTTTATGTCAATATTGACACAATTTGGTATTTTGTTTATTCTAAATTTATAAAAGTATTATTACTTCGAAAAAAATTCATCTAACCTACCAAAATATGCTATATTAACCTATAAAAGTAGTTAAATTCATAAAAAGTTTCAAAATATATTTATTTGGGTATTTATAATAACAATTTTTTTAATATTTCATTAATTATGTAATTATTGCATCACCATTGTGTCATAAATAAATTACATTATTTAATGTCTAAATATTATAAATAAAATACCATTATGTAGGAAATATGTTTATATTTCTAATTAATATTTATAGTCTAATTTATCTTGTGAATAACCCTATATTAAAGATATTTTAGTAATTAAACTTTGAATTTAACTATTTTAACTCTTCTTTAAATAAAATAATAATAAATGTACAAATCTAATCAAAGAGGACAAAAAGGTTAATATTTTATTCCTAAGTTGTTTTTTGGTAGAATTACACTTATCCAACAGAATTAGGACATGTTTCAGGGTAATAATAATATCATTTTTACCCCTAATTACCCGATTTACTTTTAACAATGGTAAATAAAAGTAAAAAAGTTACTATTCACAAAAAATTATTTTTATCTCATTGATCCACATTTTTCTCCTTGATATAATCCATGACTCTCGAATTTTAGAAATTCCAATCACAGATGCGGTAAAATTATGTTTTATGTAAATTTTCAAATTCTCCTAGGAGGTGGGTAAAATACGGTGAAAAGTTCAATAAAATTTTTATATCTATAAAATTATTATAAAATGACTCCAATTAATTACATTGAACATATATAGGTATTATATATCTATTTTGACCTAAAATAAATATAAATAATACAACTTATTATTTAAATAAAAAGTCGGTTTTAACCAATAACTCAGTGTTTTCACTATTCCTCAAAAATTGAAAGTTTTCAAAAAAATTCCAAAAATTCACCTGAGGATAATTTCAATATTCCGATCCAAAAGAGAATTCCATTTTAATAGATAAAAATTAAAAAATTTCAAAAAATGGGTATTATTATTCATAACAGCTAGTTTATATAATCTTTTAATAACATATCGTTGTTTAGTGAAACTCGGTATTGCGTACAACACATGCTATCGATACATAAAATCTCAGGTTGTAACAAGTCATATGTTTTTCATGTGGAAAGTAATGCCATTGTAAGAGGAACTGATACCAGAATCAATGGAAAGATAATGATGTATTCATTATTGAGTGTAATCATTCAATTTATACACATTGGGTATTATATATAGCTTTTGGAGATCACATATGTATCTAAAGAAAGAAACCAAGTATTCTTTGAAATATTGATAGAGGGGAGGTGGATTTGTGAGCATCCAATTGTGAGAGACTGGGTTCTCCTTCCATTAGTGACTACATCCTTCCGTTGACAACATGATTTATTCTTAAGGAATTTTATAATTTATGAACAATTACCAAGGACATAATTTCAAAATCATACATAGATACTGAAAAGTTTATTATAAAATTTAAAAATAAAAGAAGTTTCTTTTATAGAGACAATATATGTCATATTATGGAACATTTATACAACAAATATTATATATTATATTAAAAAATTAATTATTGAGAATAGATATTGAATCATGCCCACATCACTCATATAACAACAAAATATTCCATCACCTTCTTATTCATATAAAAAAATGGAAAAATCTCTATCAAGAGTGGTACTTTGAATATTTTGAGCTTAAACATCTTTAATTATGTCATTCTTATTTATAAGTAAAAATGAAAAAACGTCCATTCAATGGTTAGGGTGAAGGATCCATAAATTTTAGGTTAGGTAAACAGTGGTTTGTGGGGAAAATTTCAGGTAGAAGATTGAGTTGGTTATTCATACTTCATAAATTTCACTAATGTCTTGAGTAGATAGAGTTATTTTAAATTGAGGAGGCATAAGTTTTATTCCATTTAGAATTCAAATAATTCAAGAATAAATTATATAATAAAATTAGAATGAAGTTAAAGAATTATTAATTAGATATTGGTTGTGAATATCTTAATCAAGAGTGTATCAACATTTTACATAAGTTTAGGATTTTATCTCAATTCACTATGCCTTACACATCATAGTGGAATGGTGTTAGTACAAGTAGGAATCGTACATTTTTAGATATGGTAAGGCTAATGATGAGTCATGAAGATATTCTGTTATCCTATTGGGTATATTTATTTCGGAATAAAACATAAAATCTAATATGAGAACCAATAAAAGGAGGAAAACCAAATTACATTTGAGTTATGGAGTGAAAGGAATCCTTTTTTGTGACACAAATATGTGGGGGGTTGTGAGGAATTTGTTAAGGCATTCTTAGGAAACAAACTGTCACCCTAGGGAACAAGGTGTATCATTATGGGTCATTCAATGGAAAAAAAGTGATTCTACCTATGATACCCCTCAGATAAGAAGATCATTTTCTCTATAAAATCTATCTCTCATGAGGTGGATCACATCCTAAAAAATGATAGTGGGGGTAGATTGACATCAATGAATTTGATGATCAAGAGATAAAAGATTATGTATAGGAATCGATTCCCCAGGTCCTAATGGAAGATGTATTCTCTAAAATACATGTATTATGTTGGATCACTATAGAGGTATGAGAAATAAAGATATATTGACTTTGAGTCATTGAAGATGAAGATTCACTATTGGTAAAAAATTATGAAATTATCTCTTAAAAATATATATTAGAGATCTCAAAAGAAACAAGTTGAAAAGAATCAATTAATTCTAAAATGGATTCTGTATATCCGAATCATGTTTCACTTGTTGTCGATGTGATCATTCATGTAAATACTATAGGGTTAAAATTTTCATTCAAGATAAAACTAGGTATGAAAGTTAAGGTAAATACCAATAAAGATAGGATAATGGATAAAGGGTTTAAAGAGTCTCAAGTAATTGACTATGATGAAATATTTTCAACAGTTTATATGATTAAATCAATCGAAATTATACTTTATATAGAAAAATACAATGAATATAAAACATGGTAGATGGATATCCAAACAAAATTATTTAATAAGAAAGTTTAGAAGGATTTATACATGACACAACAGCAAGAGTTTTTTACTCTAGGTGATGCTGAAAATATTTTCCAGTTGTAGAGATCCATTTACGGAATGAATCAAGAATCCGGGTCATGGAACATTCAAATTTAGGAATCTATAAAATAAATTTCATTAATTAAGAACAAAAGTGATTCTTCTGTTTACAAGAGGTATAGTTGTAATGAGTTCCTCATACTAGTATTATATTTCAATGACATATTACTTGTTGGAAATGATATACCAGTATTACCGTCTATTAAGGAATGGTTAAAGAAGTGTTTCTATTTGAAGGAAAATCGTGAAAAAAACCTATATTCAATGGATAAATATCCTTCTTACTATAGCCCAGAGGATACATGGCCTTAGTCAAAGTATATAAATTTAATAGATACCAAATAGATTTAGTATGAAACAATCCAAGTTGGTATTGGCTAAAATGTAACACATTATAAATGTTTATAAGAAAGTGTGTCCTCAGATACAATATGATAAAGTGACAATGAGTGATAATCAATATGTTTCCATAATAGGATCAATCATGTATAAAATATTATGTACTATACTTGTTTTTCCCTATGTATTTAGCACGGTTAAAATATATCCTAATGATCCTAGAGAAGTATATTGGTTTGTTATTAAAGATATGCTCAGGTATCTATGTATAAATATGGATATGTTACTTGTTTATAGAGGAGACAAAAAGATGGTCATTAGGGTATATATTTATGATAGTTTTCAAAAATAACAGAATTATCTTAATTTTTAGTTAAGATATGATTCCAGTCTCAACAGAGGATAATTATGCTTGAAGAGTTCAATGCAACCAGTTTTCCCTGATTCAATAGTGGAGTCAGAGTATATAGTGTCTTCTAATGTTGAAAATGAATTCATTTTCATATGAATATTTTTCAAGGATCCGGATGTGGTTCTTAGTATTAAACACCCTATCACATTTTATTTGGATAATACTAAAATGGTGGGACTTGTGTGATGTCTTAAACCTTTATTCCACATAGAAGGTGCCCCAAGCATAGTGAGCCACATGGACTCAAGCATATCTCTCCAAATGCTATAGCCTTGTGACTAGCATTGAATGAATAAGGTGTGTATGTGGGGAGATTGTGCCCACATTACATGAGTTTATCATAATGGATATCATATAAAAATTGGAAAATAATTAGTGGAATTAATATAATTAATTATGGTGAAATTTGAAGGAGATGTGATGAACAATAACTGAAACACATGTAATAAATTATGTTAACATACAAAAACTGATTATGATAAGTTAGGTGGCTATAAATATGAGAAAACATGGATACAAAGAATCATTAAATAATACTATACAATGTTTTAAAAATTAATAAAAAATATATCCCAAGAATATCTATATACAACTCAGTCATTTGACACAATCTCCATCCTAAAATAATAAGAAATCTTGTTTATGAAGCAATTCTCTTCCCCTTGTCAACACCAACAAACATATATCCTTCTCATGTGCCAATGAAATCCCATATATGGTTTGTTATTAATTACATGTGGCCAAGAATAATAGTGCCTATAGCATCCTGCCTGTATAATATAAATTGAAATGTGTGAATGCATACAAATATAAATGTAATTATGTACAGTAACATAAATTCCCATGTTCCTACATCATCCCATGGCTGGTGTCTGAACATGTTATAGGGTAAATAATTTATTTTGTTTTGGTTTATATAAATAGGTGACTTAAGCCATATCCATCACTAAAATCACCTTGTGATTGTTCTAATAAATGATTCATGGTGCAACAAGGATACTATGATGATTGTTACACAAAATGGTTCCATGGTAAACACCATGGAAACCTAGACCTTAGGGGTTCCCAAATCAATAGTAACTATAGTTTGGATAAGTGTTAAGAGTATAATTCAAGGTGTGTTATCCAAGTCATTCCTTAATAGTGTGATCTTACCGAGTCTAAGGAATACATCCAAGGAAAAATGGGATTAGTTATGGATTGGACAAAGGATGTATCCAAGGAAACTCGTGTATGTGGAATTCATGATGGGTCCAAGGAGTTAATCCAATTCATCCTATAATGATATATATCAAACCATATAGTTTCACACTAGTAATCCACCAATATATGAGGATCTAGTTCCATGGTGTGTCTCAACCATGGAAACTGACATTCCTGAATAAGAATGGTGTCCTATAGTGATCAAGGCATTCCATTAGGAAACCAAAAGATGATCTGAGTAAAAAACACATATAAATATTTTATTTTACATATGAATAATTAGGCACCTTATATAATATTAATTTAATTATGTATGCCAAGTGATATTCATATCATTTAATAAAGATAATAGATTATAAAACATCCCACCTTTTTATCACAAAAACTTTCATTACATTATACAAAATTGAGGATCTTTAAGGTTTAATGTATTGGAAACTAGTAACTTAATACATGAAAACATAAAAAATTCATATTAAAAACATGAAAGGATTATTCAATTTTTGATGATAATTTCATTACTGCATCTCATAACATGGGAACATACATCAATTAAACGGGTGAGAAGAAGGAACAGTAAGGGAAACAAGGGAAACATTTTACATGTGAACTTGAGATACATCAATAAAGTCATGAAAAAAACTGTAAGGCTTAAGAACGAAATCATGAGGCATATCATAATAAAAATAACATGTTTCATAACCTGAAGATGTGGCTGCAACATTTAACTTAGAAAATAATTTAAGTTTCACAAAGGACCATCCCCAAGGTGTCATTTAAAAAAATTACAAAGGTTATTCACCAAGGTATCATTAAAATGGTCATCTCTAGAGATTAAGTCTTTACCCAATGCATTGGAGCGCTATCAGGAGAACCCTTAATTTTCCTTTATTATCATGTGATTCACATTTATCATCATCAATAATTTCATAAAAAACCCATATATCATAAAATAAATAGGTTTTATTTCATAGTCATAACATTTTAAAACTGCTTTAAATACGTGATCTTTATGCCACTTTAAACCCAATGAAAAGGAAAGTGGGTCTCATTTATGTAAATACAAGAATTTAAAATAGAAAATTTTGATATATATTTTAATACCCCTGTATAATAATGAGTTTTGAGTATTCACATAATAAAATAAAATAATTTTATAAAAAGAGAGACATTTTCAGACGAAAATTCGGCAGCATAACTGCTATGTTGCAGGGTTTCAGATTACATTGAAAAGATAGGGCACATGGGTCTCCCATTCATAAATGATCCATAGAATAGTATAGGGACATAATATAATTGATATAAGAACTTGTTAATGAAATTTTAAGGACATACCAAACGAAATGAAAAACATGAAAGGAAGAAAAAAATAAGATTTCTCTTATAAAAATTTGGCAGCCTAACAGCGTCACTTAAAATTTATAAAAAATGAATTAATGAGATCAAATAGAGTCTCTCATAATATGAACATAAAAGGATAGTATTATGGATATAGATATAATACCCCAACATATGATACAATAACTTGAAAGTCCTTATATAAAATTTGAACCTTGATAATGGGACGAGTGAAAGAATCCCTTACCTTAAAACGTATGTTCTAAAACTCAATGGTCGGGACCATGGAGGCTTGGGGGCACCTTGAGATGACACATTGGGAGGTAATGATACCTGAACTTAGTTGAGTAGGATTTTGGAATGTAAAGGATGAGAAAATGTCTTGGTATTTTTAGGGGAATTGATGGGACAAGGCATTAATGGCCAAGGGACACATCGTTGGTGGTATTGGAAAAACAATAGGATTTCCTATGGTATTTTCCCATGGTATTGGCCACATGGGACACCTAATTCTTTATCGTAATATTCATAAGTCTTCCAGAATCATTAAATTATTATTACATCCTTAATGATGTCATTAAACACCCGAAACTCTAAACTAAAGAATCACTATTCACCAAAAAATCAACTTTTTTAGAAAAATCCCAATAATTCACCTTAACATAATATAGATGATCTGAATTCAAATATGAACTCCATTTTATAAAAATATTTTTCTAAATAGTTTTAATTTAATTTTTAAATAAAAAACACAATTCATCTAGAAAAACTAATACATAACTAATAATTTCTGAAACAGTTATTTACCTTTTTTCTTAAATCACATTACTTAATCAAGGTGCCTATATTATATTAATACTTTCTTTAAGTGAGATTAATAATCCCTTTGGTCACATTACTAATCCTACGCGTAAAATCACTACTCATAATTCACTACTAACTAAAAATTAACTTGATCTTATTGGACTCTAAATTTCTTTCTGAACACTTTTGCAGAAGACCATTTTTTGAAAATCCTTAAACATCATTAATTAATTACATTTTTCAAAAATATTTTAAAATATCCTTTTTAAAAAAAAATTCATCAATAAGATACATCCTATTTTTATCCGGACATCTGAAAATTCACAAACTTCACCATAGGAAGAAATAAAAATTTTATTTATCTCAAAGGATTACACAAAGTAGCTACAGTCTCAGTACATAGCCCCTTATAACACCAGAATATTACCTAAGTGTAAGGTGTGACAAGGTGAGATAATCTGATGGAGGCTCAGATAACATTTCCCTAGTACTAATCTCCACTAACTTGAACATCTTCTGTAGGCAATTCCGTTCAAGCTTGACATGCTGGAGTTCAGCTTGGGAATGGTCCAAAGCGAAGCCCAAAGATGCCACCTCCTTACCAAGCTCTGATAAGTGGGATTCATATGGTTCGAGTCTACTGGATGAATCCATCGACTCTTCATTCTGCATTAACCATTAACATCTCTATTAAATCATTAATAGTAAATTAATATACTATTCAAAAAGTATGGGTTGTTACATTCTGTTTAGAAATTTCATCCCTGAAATTTTAAACCAAAGGTCTAGTAAAAAAGGTGGGGGTACTTTGGCTTCATTGTTTACTCAGGATCCCACTTCTCTTCTTCATACTTATGATTCATCCACAACACTTTTAAAAAGTGGTTAGTCTTGTTGCGTAGAACCTTGTCTCTATGGTCTAATATCTCCACTAGATGCTCCTCATAAGAGAGGTCATGTTCTAGTTGTACCACCTCTAGGTTCATCACATATGAAGGGTTGGGTATGTAATTCCTCAAAAGAGATACAAGGAAGACATCGGGAACTTAAACTAGGTTTGGTGGAAGTTTTAGATGATAGGCCACTACTCCTATGAGATCAAAGATTTCATAGGGTCCACTATACCTAGGGCTGATCTTTCCTTTCTTCCCAAACCTCATGACTCTCTTCCACAGATAAATTCGAAGGAAGACTTTGTCGCTAACACCAAACTCCAATTCCCTTCGACGGTTGTAAGCATAGATCTTCTGTAGACTATGAGCATCCTTTATGTGTTTTTGGATGGCATGAACATTTTCTGTCATCTCTTTCACAATATCAGACCCAAGAAGCTTTATCACACCACCTCCATCCCAACAAGTAGGAGTTCTACATCGCTTTCCATACAACGCTTAATAGGGTGCCTTCTGAATACTCGAATGGAAATTGTTGTTGTATGAGAACTCAACTTATGAGAGTTGTTGATCCCATCCACCTTTAAATTCCATTGATCATAATCTCAGCATACCCTCAAGTGTTTTAATAGTCCTTTTAGATTGGCCATCAGTTTGAGGATGATAGGTCATACTAAAATTCAATTCAGTATTTAGAGCATGTTGAAGACTTCTCCAGAATTTTGACGTGAGTCTTTGATCACGATCAGATATGATGGATAGTGGAACCCCATGTAGCTTTACCACTTCCTTTAAATATATCTTGGAAAGTTGATCCAGAGGGAAATCTTCCCAAAAAGAGATAAAATGGGCGGTATTGGTGAGATGGTCCACTATAACCCTTATCGCATTGTTCCCATTGGATGTTTTCGGGAGACCAATGAAAAAGTCCATAGTGATATTATCTCACTTCCATGCTGGTATGGGTAGAGGTTGTAATAACCCCTTAGGAAGTTTTCATTCTTCCTTTACTTGTTGACACACCAGTCACCTTGTAGTGTAATTACCAATCTACCGCTTCATGTTATCCCACCAATAATGATCACGAAGGTCCCTATACATTTTATTGCTTCCTAGATATCTAGATAAAGTAGATCTATGAGCTTCATCCATCAGTTCATTCTATATCTCTGGAATAGATGGAACACATAGTCTTTTATGAAATTTCAGTACACCGTCTTGATCAATATTGAAATCATGAAACTTCCCATCCTTTACAGCCTCAAACTTCTCCTGCAACCAAAGATCTTCTTTTTGATCCTTCTTGACCCTCTCTATTAATGAAGGTTGAGAAATAATTTGGGATAGGGTTGATGATGTCCCTTACCTTACAATTCCAATGTCTAGTTTTACTAGATCCTTAATCAAGGGGTCTCCTTGTCTCCTCATTGTTTCCAGAACAACGGTGTCTTTCTTGCTTAATGCATCCGCGACTTTGTTTGTTCTTCTAGGGTGATAATGAATTTATAAATCATAGTCTTTAATAAGCTCCAACTATCTCCTTTGTATGATGTTCAATTCTTTATATGTGAAAATATACTTTAAACTTTGGTGGTCAGTGTATATATCACATTTATCCCCATAATGATGGTGCCTCCATATCTTGAGAGAAAAAACAACAACCGCCAGCTCTAGATCATGCGTAGTATAATTCTGCTCATGTTACTTTATCTGAAGAGATGCATAACCGATTACCTTGTCATTTTGCATGAGGACGCACCCAATCCCTTTCAGAGATGCATCACTAAAAATAATGAATCCTACGCCGATAGAGGGTAGTGTTAACACAGGTGCAGTAACCAATCTCTTATTCAGCTCTTGGAAACTTTCCTCACATTCCATTGTCTAGATGAACTTAACCCCTTTTCGAGCCAACTTGGTTAGTGGATTAGAAACGGTAAAATGTTTTTCACAAACCTCCAATAATATCATGCTAATCCAAGGAAACTATGAATCTTAGTTACTGTTGTGGGTTGAGGCCACTCCTCCACAACCATTGTATTTGTAGGGTCAACCGAGATCCCTTCATTGGTTATGATGTTCTCCAAGAAATCCACTTGTTGTAACCAAAACTCAAACTTGCTGAACTTTCCAAAGAGCCTCTCCTTCTACAGAGTTTGAAAAAAAACCCTCATACGATCTTCATGATCCTCATGAATTTTTGAATATATCAAAATATCATCAATAAAAACTACCACAATGTTATCAAGGTAGTCCTTAAAGACTCTATTCATCAAGTCCATGAAAATAGAATGAGTATTAGTCAAGACGAAGGACATAATAGTAAACTCATAATTCACATATCTTTATCGGAAGGCAGTGTTTGGAATATCTTCCTTCTTCACCCTCAGTTGATGATAACCAGATCGAATATCAATCTTGGAAAAGAATTGAGCCCCACAATGTTGGTCAAATAAATCATCAATTCTGGGAAGAGGGTATTTGTTCTTTACTATGACCCCATTTAGTTCTCTATAATCAATGCAAAGCTACATTGATCCATCCTTCTTATTCACAAAGAGAACTGGTGCTTTCCATGGAGACACTCGCGGCCGGATAAAACCCTTCTCCAACAAGTCTTGGACTTGTTTCTTTAAATCCTATAGCTCCACATTTTCCATTCTATATGGGGTCTTTGATATTGGTTGAGATCCAGGTGCGATTTCAATGGAGAAATCTACCTATCTTTCTGGGGGAGGTCGAGGTAACTCCTCAGGAAATATGTCTGTGTATTCCTGAACAATTGGAACTTCTTCTATTTGTATACTTCATTTTCCTTCTTCATCCACACGGATTGACTCCATAAAGAATGTTATAGGAGGTGCTTCTAGACAAGGATCCGGTCGGGACATCTCTCTTTGGAAGATAATTTTAGGTCATTTATTCAAGACTAATGAGATTTCCATACTTCTACATTTGATCCTATCATTATACTTTGAGAGCCAGTCCATTCATAGTATAATGTCGAATTCCATCGTGGGAATGAATACTAGATTTGTAATTAAATTGTGCTCACTAAACTAAACACTAGAGTTTCTAAACACTATTGATGGATGGATAAAACCACTTGGAGTCTTGACTGAAAACTCTACCTCTAGTTGTTCGGGGATTAATTCTATATTCTTTGCAAACATGGAGTAAACAAATGAATGCGTAGAACCAGAATCAAACAATGTACTTGCTAGTTTTGAATGGAAAACAAGATTACCTTCTACCATGTCATTCAGAGCTTCAACATCAGTTGTTGTGATAGAAAAAGCACGACCTTTCTCCCTTGGACTTTGTTGAGGTTGATGGTGATTCCCCTCCACTAGCCTCTGATTTGGATAGTGATTCGCAAAGTGACCAAGCTATCCAAACATGAATCATTGGACTTCGGGTAGGGCCAGAACCATCATTACTCTATCGTTAGTGTTTGGGAGTTGAGTCTTCACCTCACTATGAAAATTCCAAGCAATATGGAATTCTCTTCCACACTTGTATCACTTTCCACTTCTGATCAAGCAGTGCCCTGAATGCTTCTTCCCACATTTATTTCTTGTGGCAAGTTGCATTTTCATTCCTCCTCCTTCCTGATCAAATCGTCTTCCAAGGATTTGTTGGAGGGCTCTCTTCTTTTCATTAGATTTTTTATACCAATATATCTCACCAAACTCTAGTTCAACTTTCATAGCACTTTGAACTATTTCTTCATAGCTATCGTAGTCCCTGTTGGATAGATTCTTCCGCATATGAGGTCGTAGTCCACCAAAGAATCTCTCAACCTTCCCATTAGGGTCTATGACAATGCTTGAGGTATAATTTGAAAGCCTTGTGTTGTTTATCTCATAGATTCTAACATATTCATTCTCCTTCTGCTTCAGCTCGAGAAATTATTTCTCCATTCTCATTCTCATCGAACGAGGGAAATACTTATTAAAGAATATTCCCCTGAACTCTTCCCACTCCATAGCTTCCTTCTCTCATCTTGGATATGTGTTTTTGATCAGTGACCACCACTGATCAGCTTCTCTATCTAGGAAGTAAAAAAAAATGGTGACTTTTTCTTGTTTTGAACAATGAAGTACAAAAAATATATTTTCAATGGAGCTTATCCACTATTATGAAACCAATGGGTCAGTAGATCCACTGAATTATGGTGGTCGTTGACGCATGATGGACTCAACAGAATGTCGTTCCCTTCATGGTGAGATCGGACTCTCAGCTTGAATCAAGTTATTACTCATAACTTGAGTCAGTTGGTTCATCATTCGCATGAATGATTCCATTCCGGCTTCCATCAGAGGGTCGTCAGCACATGGTCCATTGCAGTCACCATTTGCACGGTTCCTCCTATTGCTTGCCATTTTCTAAAAGAAAAAAATCATAGTGAGAAACTAGTTTCATTTACGAATCTATTAACTATAAAGGATTATAATTCTTAAAACATCATGCTTAAACAATTATATTTCACTATAATTCCTTCATTATGATTCATAAAATGCTTTCGATTAACCAAACATATCCTCCGGGAGTGTCGTAACCAAGAGTGTAGCAATCCTCATTGTCGTGCACCAGTTCCCATTCGAGTCTAGCTTAAAGAGGTGTTTTCAGGTTTTACCCATATGTACATTTCTGCCAGAGCCACCTCTACCTGCTCGTATCTAGACAGGGATGTATTTGTTTGGTAAACCACTTACTCAATACTCACCAAAATACAAGGAAGTTTTCACTATATTTAATCTTCTCTATAGGGTTCTTCCTAAAGTTTTCATATCCTAATTTCTATAAATAACTAAACCATCCTTTGATACCAACTATAACATACCGTCTATTTATCACAAAATCTTTCATTACATTATCAAAATCCGAGGATCTTTAAGGATTAGTGTCTTGGAAACTAAAAACATAATACATGACAACATAAAAAAATTATTCTTAAAAACTTGAAAGTATTCTTTAATTTTTCATCCCAAGTGCATTAATGCATCTCATAACCTGGGAACCAACATCAAAGAAAAGGGTGAGCAGAAGGCCCAATAATGGAAACAAGAGAAACATTTTACATGTGAACTTGAGATACATCAATAATGTCATGAAAAAGGCATGAGAATGAAATCATGAGGAATATCATAATAAAAATATCACGTTTCATAAATTGAATATGTGGATAAAACATTTAACATGGAAAATCATTTCCGTTTCACCAAGGTCCATCCCCAAGTTATCATTTAAAAAAATTTACCAAGGTTATTCCCCAAGGTATCGTTAAAATGGCCATCTCTAGAGATTAAGTCTTTACCCAATGCATTAGAGCGCTATTAGGGGCACCCATAATTTGTCTTTATTATCATGTGAGCCACATATATCATAATCAATCATTCCATAAAAAACCCATATAGCATAAAATAAATGTGTTTCATTTCATAGTCATAAAATTTTAAAAATGCTTTAAAGACGTGATCTTTATGTCACTTTAAACCCACGGAAAAGGAAAGTGGGTCACATGTATGTAAATAACAGAATTTAAAATATAATATTTTGATATATATTTGAATACCCTTATATAATAAAGAGTTTTTATTATTCATTTAATAAAATAAAATAATTTGAGAAAAATAGAGAGACGTTTTTAGACGAAAATTCGGCAGCATAATGACTATGTTGCAAGGTTTTAGAAAACATTGAAAAGAGAGGGGAAATGGGTCACCCATTCATAAATGACCCATAAAATAGTATAAGGACATAATATAAAGGATATAAGAACTTGGTAATGAAATTGGAAGGGCATACCACATGAAAGGAAAAACATGAATGTAGGAAAAAAAATAAGATTTCTCTTATAAAAATAGGCAGCCTAACGGCATCACTTAAAACATCTAAAAAAATGAATTCATGAGATAAAATAGGGTCACTCATCATATGAACATAAAAGGACAGTATTATGGATATATAGATCGTACCCCAACATATGAACAAAGAACATTAAAGTCTTGACATTAAAGTAGAACTTTGAAAATGGGAAGACTGAAAGAATCCCTTACCTTAAAATGTAAGTTCTAAAACTCAATGGTCGGGACCTTGTATGCTTTAGGGAACCTTGGGAGGAATCATTGGGAGATAATGAGACCAGAACTTTTTTGAGGAGGATTTTTTAATGGAAAGGACGAGAGAATGTCTTGGTATTTATAGGGGAAGTGAGGGGACACGACATTAATGGCCAAGGGACACCTCATTTGTGGTATTGGAAAAACCATGGGCTTGCCCATGCTATTTGCCCATGGTATTGGAAACTTGGGACACCTCATAATTTATCTTACTATTCATAATCATACCATAATCATTACATGATTATAACTTCCTTAATGATGTCATTAAAGACATGAAACTCTAAATTGAAAATTCACTATTCACTGAAAATTCAGCTTTTTAAAGAAAAATCCCAATAATTCACCTTAACATAATATCGATGCTCTGAATTTATAAATTAACTCCATTTTATAAAAATATTTTTCTATATATTTTTAATCTAATTTTTAATTAAAAAAACTATTCACCCGAAAAAACTATTACTTACCTAATAATTTCTGAAACAGTTATTTACCAATTTTATTGAATCACATTACTTAATCAATGTGCCTAAATTATATTGATACTTTATTTAAGTGAGATTACTAATAAATTTGGTCACATTACTAATCCTAAGTGTATAATCACTATTCATAATTTATTATTCACCGAAAATTAAGCTGATCTTATTAGACTCTAAATTTATTACTGAGCACATTTGTAGAAGACCATTTTTTGAAAATCGTTACACATAATTAATTATTTGAGGTTTACATAAATATTTTAAAATATCCTTTTTTTTCAAAATTCATTAATAAGATACATCCTATTTTTATCCGCACATCTGAATATTCACAAACTTCACTATAGGAATAAATCACAATTTTATTTATCTCGACGGATTACACAATGTATCTACAGTCTCGTTACATATCCCCTAATAACACCAGAATATGACCAAAGTGTAAGGTGCTCTAAGGTGAGAGAATCTTATGGGGCTCAGATAACATTTCCATAGTAGTAATCTTCACTAACTTGAACTTCTCCCGTAGGAGATTATGTTCAAGAGTGACACGATGGATTTCAGATTGGGCATGGTCCAAAGAGAAGCCCAAAGATTCCACCTCCTTCCCAAGCTATGATAAGTGGTCTTCATAGGGTTCGAGTCTACTGGATGTAGCCATCGACTCATCTTCCTGCATTAACCATTAACATCTCTATTAAATTGTTGAGAGTAAATTAATATACTATTCAAAAAGTTTGGGTCATTACAGTTCAATCTTTTCATTTCATTAGTGTGAAATTTCCAAGGGATAATAAAACTTTTAAGTCATTTCATATTCAATTAAATGGTATTATCCATTGCATTTTCTGTCATGAAATGTTTGTTATATGGATGATAAACTAATATAAATCCACTAGTATAAAATAGGGCATGTCATATTTATACCGTTTACTTTCCAATTTAACATTCAAATTTATTTCATTAACTTTATCACATACCTTAGGTATGTCAAGTTTAAGGGACTAAGGTACTATACATTAATTAATTAAATAGTAATTTAATATGATAAGATTTACCATCAACATGGCCATGCTCAAAAACACCTGAAATGTAGCACAGACACGCATAAAACAATTAAAATCTAAAAAAATTCTAATTAGAGAAAACACCCTACATGGGGTGATCGACATGTTGAAATAAATTCAAATAATGATATACATATATGATAATGTACTTAGAATATAATTCTAATGACTATAAGAATGAAATATTAATTCTACAAATGAAGACCGATGAAATAAGCACGATGGCACAACAATTTATAAAATGATGGAAACTAGGGGATGAGTTATATGCCACCTACCTCTTACTCATATGACTCTCCTCATCTAGTTTAATCCTTTAATATGTCTTGTATTAGATAAGATATGATGAATAGATTAATTCCCTATAAATCATTTACATGATCATATACCTCAATAACATAATTAATAGGAAGATAAATGAGGAACAGAAAAATGGGAATCAAGAACATAATGATACACATTCTATGTGACAAAGGGAAGATATATTTGACTCAAGATTAATGAGATATCTTGATACCTGAATTCTACTTAAAGAGGGATCAAAATGGGAGAAAATGTGTTCTGTGTACTGGAATTTGTAATAGAAATGTGTGGTTTGATTTAATTAAATCATTATGTATAAAATGGTAAATTAGACAAAATTAACCAGTGCACGGTTTGGCTACATAGTTTCCCTACCATGCACAAACTATGCATGAGAACCTATAAGAAAAGGGGAACATGAATGGTCAGACCACACAGTCTGCGAAACTATGCGCCAACCATCCGAAACAGATCTACCCAAAAAAGCAGATCGTCCGCATGATTAAGTCTAATAGTATGGACTCCCATCACGGTTTAAAGTAATAGTGCAACATGATATCTTCTCCTAAAAATATTGTTTTATGGCTCCAAATAATCCTTTGGAACAACTAGAATCTTTGTGAAGTCATTAGTAATCCACAAATGTTATATAATAAAGATTTAGTTGAAAATTAAAAGGATCCAAACCCGAGTAAAAAATAGGGTTCTTTAAATCTTCACCCATTTAAGGATCTCATCCCGATGTTCAGCTTCCAAGGGTAGTAAGACACTATCAGATAACAACACTAGCCACTGAGAATGTACATCGGCCTCCACTCCCATGTATCATCATGTACATGTTCATGCTTCTAAAACACCCATACTATAAGGAAAACAAACTTTAGAGAGACTTCATGCTTCTGTTGATGATGTGTATATGATAATCCCCAAAAGAAGCATCAACATTTTTCTCAACATTCTGAGGATCAATATAATTAGACAGGTCAGCATGATTATGGTGAAGTTATAAAACAAGAAAGACATCATGCATGAAATGATACCTCTGAGGTTGTAACATGTGATAATCTATCAGCCTAAATATTTATAGAATCTAAAATATCCCTACATAATTATATGACAACTTCCCTTGCCTCTGAATGAATCTATTCCCCAACCCGGGTGATACCTATAGGAAAACATGACCCCTAACCTTGAACTCTAGTGTTTGTCAATGATGATCGAGATAAGATTTCGGTATAGATTGAATTGTAGATATATGATTCATGATTAGCTAAACCTGCTCCAAATTATCCAACCCGAGACGAAGACCTTGTAGGGCTTCCTGAAATGCTTCTATCCATCATAGGGCTGAATGAGATGACCTACCATATAAGGACTCAAAAGGATCCATTTCAATTCTCACATAAAAGCTATTATTATATGAGAAAGTGATGAGATGGATATGTTTCCCCCAAGAACCACCAAAATCAAGGATCCATAACCAAAGGATTTCCTCAAGAACATGTATCATTCGTTCCAACTATCTATTTTTTAGGGTGAAAAGATATGATCAGAATAACCTGTGTACCCATATATTTCTACAACACCTTCCTGAACTATGACATGAAACCATAGTCACCATATGAAATAATAGTAAAAGGGACATTTTGTTTCCATACGATCGCATAGATATATAGACTACCCATCTCATCAACATAAAAAGTCTCAATGATAGGAATAAAGTTTGGCACTTTCATCAGTCTATCAATGATAATCTATACAACATCTGAACCTCTAGGATACATAGGTAAATCCAATACAATATCCAGGGAAACATCTTCCCATTTCAATAATGGGACTGAAAGAGGATGCAAAGAGACTCTATGTATCTCTTGATTTACCTTCACCTGCTAACAGGTGGGACACCTATTGATAATGACAACTATCTATCATTTCATTTAAGACCACCAATACTGGAATCACATATCTCAATACATTTTGGAGAACCCTGGATGAAATTCCCACTGAGAAGTTTGGGGTTCTCACATCAAATCCTCTCTCATTTATATTTGATACTAGAAACATCCATGTATACAAAAGATATTGTCTCTATTAATAGACCAATATGGATGTGGGTCAGCTCTTGAAATACTATCATGGAGAACCAATCCCTTATTATATGAAAATTGTCTTCCATCCACCTTCTCAAGTAGGGAAGAGGTAACTATTAAGGTTGAGAGATAGGATTTCTTGTGACTATTGTGAATCTCTATATGAATCTCAGAATATGTTTCCATCCATTTCCATTCATCATCAGATTCCAATATGTCCTATGCCTAAGTTTTTTGGGCTCAACACATCAGTGGCTACATTTCCCTTTCTAAGAATATAGGTGAGCTCAAAATCAATGAAATGAAGATATTAAACCCATATCAACTATCTAAGATTCAATATATGATTTGAGAAGATATATTTATGACTTTTTTGGTCTATATAAATGATAATGTTCTCACCAATTAGACAGTGTCCCCAGCAACATAAGGCTTGGAAATCTACTGTTAGCTCAAGGTTGTGCGTTAGGTAATTTATCTCCTCCAGCCACCACAATCGAGATTCATACACTAAAACTATGTACTCTTATATTAGACCTACCTCTAGGATAATTATTGATTCATTAAATAAGACAATATACCATTTTCCATGATCTTGAGTAATATTTATCAATACCGAGACAATCCTTCCTTTAAGCTTCTAAAAGGATTTCTATCACTCTTTTGACCACAGGAACTTCAGACCATTCTTTGTAAGACTGAAAAAGGTGAATAAAGGTGTGAGATGTCCCATTTAAAACCCATATAGTTTCCACCCATCCCCTAGATGTTCCATCTATCAAACAGGTTCTTTGGATACTATAAGGAAACCACCACACATACCTCATATGTGTCAACTGAGACTTCTGATTCTAAGATAGTAAGTCCCAAAAAGTTACCTTTCTCGATACATAATCCAAACATAGTTACTTTGACATAAATATAATTATATATCAATGTACTAATATAGATATAAAGGTTCTTATCATGGTCTTTAAGAGTGTTAGAATAAATCAAGTTATCATCCAAAAATACTTTGTCAATGGAATCCCAATACGGTTGGAACACCCAATTAATGAGAGAAATGAAATCGGCGGGTATGTTCATAATTATAAACAACATAATAAGGAAATACTACAGACTACACCTACTATAAAAATATATAAAAGGTGTGTGTGATGGACTGACTCACAACCGATGATAGCCAGATATCATGTCGGTCTTAGATAAAACCCTAGCCCCCCAAGACCCTTCAAAGAGATCATCTATTTGAAGTATTGGATACGGGTTCTCGTCTATAAGCTTATTCATCTATATGTAATTTACCTAGAGAAGTAGGGTTCGTCCATATTCTTAGAGAAAACGATGGTTGAACCCCAATAGGATTGAATAGGCTGTATAAAACCTTTGGCCTCTAAATCCTCTAACTATCTCTTGAGCTTATGGATCTCTGTAGATTCAATCTTATACACTATAGTGGTCATTGGATATACTCCCAGAATAAGCTCAATCATAAAATCTAACACTCTATTTGTCATTTAGAAATAAAATCTATTGGGGAATGCATTCCTGAGATGATCTACTACCAGAGGGAATTCATCCTCAAGTAAACCCTGATCATCCATGAAATGATTGGCAATATGGGTGGTAACTCCACCTAAACCATGATTCTCCAGTCTATCTCTACTAGCTAGGAAACTCTAATTACCCATATGTAGATAACTACTATGTATGGTGATGTAAACAGTACATAGGGGTGATAACACTGTAAAAAGGAATGATATGAAACCGACCAATCTATTCTGAGAGTGATATAGAATCCCGTCATCTCAAGAAGAAATAGGTCCCATAAGAAATGGAAACAACCTAGATCAAGGTTACATTACATATAGTGCATTATGCCCTCTAACTGAACATATAATGGTATATCTAGTGTAGTTATTCAACAATGATACATTAATTCTGACAAAATTATTTTCACAATGGATGAGTAGATGAAAGAGTGTGAATCACCTATATCAAATAATGTTGATACTATAGTAGATGATAATACAATAGTAACTCATACTGTAGACTTTCCTACAACCTAATCCTTGGTTATCTACTATAATGAATGCAACTAGATTGATCCACAAACCTATTAAATAACTATATTACCATGATCAACACTACTCTTTGAATTCGGTTAGTGATCAGGGTTCTACCTACTATGTCCACAACGTCATCCACAACAAGTTCTGTCGGGGCTACTCTATCTTCCTCCCTGACATGGTGTAAAATAACCCTCCTTTGAAGGTGGATCTCATGAATATCCTCTTACACTAGAAGCTGATTGAAATGTCCAACATAATCTCTCCAAGTTCCTCATACGGTCACAAGCCTGACACTCTAGACGGTCTCTATCACACCGAGGCATCATATTCGCATATCATTCACACTGGTGATACTCCATTGATCTACCAACATGGGTACTCTATAAACCACTAAAAATACTCAAAACCCTAGTGGACTGTTTTATATTGTCAAAATAACTATTTTCCTACATTAGAACTGATCCTTTATGACTAGTACAATCACTGTACCTCATGTTTCGATCAGTGATAAGATCCTGATTAACTATTTTAGAAAATGATTTCTGAAAAAATGTTCACTAGAGTACGCATGGCATATTGAATCCCATCCTCAAGGAATATTGATCATGTAATATCATCACTAACTAAAAGCGGTGAAAAAAATTGTAACTTATAGAATTTCATGGAATAGTACATAACTAACATAGAAACCATATCAATATGCATGAACACTATGGCTTTATCATCTCTCAGCATGTGAGTATAGAACATATCATAGAAGAAAGCTTAAAATCATCCCATACCATGACCTGATGGCGACAAACATGGGTAATTACATCTCAAAAATCTAGGGAGAATCACACGGTATGTACACAAAAATCTTAACCCTCCACTCAAGATACATCTTTAGATACTCAAAGATAAACAAGGTGGCCCCTATCCAAGATTCAAAATCTTGTGGAATACCATCCCCTAAGAGGGTAGGCAGATGCTACACCTCATACGTGTGTGTTAGATCAGCCATAATATGGGAAACTCATGCACCACCACACATAAATATTATCATACATACGAAACTATCACTAACATGAGAATACGTTTCTATATTAGGTACAATAGTTGTGCCTCACAAGGAAATCTTGGATGTAAGACTGACCTCTCAGGCCCCACCGTGTCTGGAGCATGGTCGTTTCCACCCTCCGAGCGCATGAAAAAATGATGTCGTGGTGGCATTGTTCATATAATTCCAATGAAATGCCTTATAATAAGCTTTAAGTAGATAAATGTCAACATCAATAGTTTTTGAAAGTAAGAAATGGATCACTACTCAATGAATACTACCACAATTATCCTCTTATCAGGATTGGAATTGGAAAGATCTAAAGTGTTTATAGAGGGAATCTAAAAGATGAAGTGTCAATAACACCTTACCTCATCATTTAATGTAAACCATTTCATTAATTTCTTATTTCGTTGCTAGGTTTACTCCTTCACCTTTTATAAACAAGACATGATGAGATAAGGATATTCAAACATTTTATTTGCAATCTATTTTTCACTTTTACATTTTTCATTTAACTATAACATCTCAATCACAATTAATATTGAATTACTATTCCATCATATTGAATTAGTGGAAAAACTCCTTATCACTGATATTAACACTCATTTTTTTTAGTTAATTCTTGATTTGTTAAATTACTCATTCCAACCCACGAGGGCCCATAACACATCATGAATTGAAACATGAAATCACTCTTTATAAACTCATAAGAACCACAAGAATGTATAAAAATCAAGGATCAATGAATACATATAGGAATATCAAGTAAATAAAATAATTAAAATTAACCTATATGGCATGGAAATATGCATGAAAAGAAAAGTATAGATGCATATAATGATGCATGTAACAAAACTCAATTACTTCATGTCATAGGGATATGGATAAAATATAATCTCAATTAGAAAAGTAATAAGAAACTGCCCAATACATTTTATTCACCCAATAGTGAAATGATATCAACTATAATTGTAAAAATAAAAACAATAATTAGGAATTAGGAAAATCAGTATTTACCCCAAACATGGGTTCATGATGCCCAAGAATAGACTATGACCATGTTCCATGCGTTCCTAATCTCTATTCTATATTCTGCAATCATTTAAGCATGAATGGAAGATTCTATGATATAACTTGGTGATGTCCCAGACCCAGATGAAACTTAGGAGGTCCCCCCAGCCCAGAAATCCACATGGCCTCATGCGCATCTCCCCAAATGCCATGGGATCCTAATAAGGAATGAGGGCCTAGGTACATCCATGGGGAGACTATTACCTCATTACTAGAGTGTATCATAATGAATAATATAAGTAAATTAAAAATTAAGTGGTGGAAGAAATTTAATTAAATAGATGACACAACATAAGAAGTCAAGATCAACAACAACTGAAACATCCTGGATAATAGTTATAAATATAAAGAAATGAATAATGATATGTCAGGTACCTAGAATAATGGGAAAAACATTGATATAATGGATAATACAATAATTCTATAAAAATTACATTAAAATAATAAAAAATACATCCAAGAATGTTATAAGCTCCAGATCGGTCATTTGATAAAAGATCCATCTTAAAAGAGTAAGGAATCAAGTTTCTAAAGAAACTCGCTTCCCATTTTCTACACCCACATACATATATCCTGCTCTTGTGCTAATGACAACCCAGATTCTTGTGACATAAATCTTTGTAGGTCATCACCAATGGTGTCTATAACATATTTACTCTATAATATAAAATTAAAGGTATATAAGCATGAATATATAAAATTAAAGAGGTATAGTAATGTAGATACCCAATTACCTTCTTCAAACCATAGATGGTGTCTAAAAATGTAATCAATTCATTAATTAATTATGTTTCATTTTATATAAATTGGTCATTTCATGAACAACCATCACTAACATCACCCGGTGATAAAACTCATAATGGTTCCAAGGTGTAACAAGGAAACCATGATGATTATAATAAAAAATGGGTTCCAAGGTACACACCAAAGCAACCAAAACATCATGGTTTACCAACATAGTAGTAAATATAGCCAAGATAAGGGGAATGATTTTAATCCAAGGAACATCATGGTTTACCAACATAGTAGTAAATATAGCCAAGATAAGGGGAATGATTTTAATCCAAGGAACATCATCTAAGGCACTCTCAAATAGATTGATTTAAGAGAGTCAACGAAATACATCCAAGGTAAAATGGGATTAGATATGGATAGGAAAAAGTATGTGTCTAAGGAACCTCATGTTTGTGGAATCCATTTTGGATCCAGGTAGTGTATCCAAGGAATCCTGTAATGATATAGAAGGAATCTTACAATTCCATACAAGTAATCCACTTAATGAAGAGGATGAGGTTCCAAGGTGGGTCTCAATAAAGGCAACCATCATCCTTGAATCAGAATGGAGTCCTCGAGTGATCAAGTAATTCAATTAGGAATCCAAAATATAATGTGACTGAAACCACCCCTATAAAAAAGTCAAGGTCAATATTTATAATTAAGCACTTTAAATTAGATTCACATAATTATGTAATCTAAGTGATAATAATGTCATTTAATAAACAAAAAGTTTCAATCCTTGCCTTTAATTATTATGACATGGCCAAGGGACAAGAAAACATTTATGTCATTTCATAATCAATTACTTTTATCTATCCCTAACCTTTTATGGAATAAAAAGGTAGTTCTATATATGACCAACCACTAGAAATATATTTTTATAAACTAAGAAAATTCATATTTATTCCATATACTAACCATGTTAAAATTCAAATTTGATTCATTAAATTGAACACTTACCCTAGACGGGTCATGTGGAAAGGACTACAATACTAGAAATTAACAAATTTAATTGTAATTATTATGCGAGTGCTTACCATTAACATAGTAAAACTCAAGTAAACTAGAACGGTAGTAGAGACACACATCAAAACATTAAAAGCTGAAAAGGACCAATTATATAAAAAAACTTACTTTGGGTGGTCTATGTTGTAGAAATAACCACAAAAAGAATTACATATATGATATAAGAATTAGAACATTGTTCTGATGACTACCTGAATGAAATATAAATTCAACAAATGACCCCTGGTTAAATCAGTGCCACAAAAAAATAGCTTACAAAATGATGAAAATTGATGAATGAATTATGTACCACCTATCTCATACTTGTAAAAATCTGTACATCCAGTATCAACCTCTAATTCAGTATATAATAGAGTATATATGAAAAATGGATCAATTCCCAAAAATCTGGAATATGAGCCTACACCATGGTAACTTAATCAATCTAAATACAAACGATTATTTTCTAAAGAGTAATCAAGTACTTACCGAAGCATTTCCAATATAACAAATAAATGCTTGATCAGACCCCAGATGATGCAGATATCTCAATACCTAAACTATGCTTCAGGGTTAATCAAAAATGATATTTAAGGGTGTTCTGTCCACTGGAATATGTATTAGGGAATGATGGTTAGATTCAGTAAGATACATATGGGTAAAGCTATAAAATCAGCCAAAATTACTACGTTCATGGTTTGGCTGCATAGTTCCCCAATCCATGCACTGACCATTATTGGAAACTTATAGGAAAAGGGAACTCTTATGGATAGGCCACCATGTTTGGGAAACTTTGTACTAACCATGGGAAAAGAATCTTACTAAAAATAATGATAATCTACATGGTTAAGAATAAACGTGAGACCTTCCCACACAATTTACTATAACCGTGTGAATACCATCATCACAAAAAGAATCAGGTTTTTGAGATCTAAACAAGACCTGGACACATATGTGAACTTTTTTAACTCATTTGAAATATTTAAAAGTTCCATAATAAAGATTTATTAAAAAGTAAAAAGGATTTATACTCAAGTAAAAAACTATGTTCTTACATCTTGAAAAATATCTAAGGTAACAAAAAATTTCAATGAAAATACTCTAAAAGTATCAAATCTTGAGGTATTTTTTTTCACTGGGGTGAAGTTTTAGTAAAAATGAATCCCATAGAGGAAAACATGGAAGACCCCTTGAATAAAGGCCTATCTCATTTGAAAAATATGAATAATGTTATAGATAGTGGAATTAATGTCGATAACAGTTGTCTGTAGTTCAAGTGGGAGTCTGTTGGTGTTGGTTCCTGAGAGAAAAATTCATTGTCCAATATGATAACAATTATTCATTGTTTTTAATATTTACTAGCATATTACCAAATCATTCTTATTATTTTTTGTAATATAATATATGATTATTTCATAAGGGTAGTTATGGAACTAAAATATCACCGAAGTTTGATGCTACGATGAGAAACCAGAAGTTCCATAATAGTATTGTTATGTTTATTTTATAAAAAAAAATAATATCATTTTTTGGACACAATTCATATAGGACCTTAAGAGTGGAGACCCATAGGACATTGAGATAAAGTCTCATGGTGGAATGGAATTTAGTGTTCTTATTGTTTAGACCTATTAATGATGATTAGTAATTATATTTTTTTATCTTCCACTAGTTTCCTTAGCCATGGATGAGATTTTTGAGTGTCTTCCTCAATATTGTGAATAGATGAGTTTGTTTCTTATTATAGAGAATGATTAAAATTGTTTGTATCTTTTTCAGAATAATTTTCTTCAAATTTCTCATCGTCCTTGTCTGCATGAGGAGGTTTTTATATTTTATATCTTTCAATCATATTAACATAAAATAAATGTACAATTATTATTGTTTATATATCTATATATATGTATCCTCTTCCTTCTGAAACAAAGCCAAGAAATATTCCATCTTCACATTTCTGATAAAAATTTCAATAGTTCCCACCGTTCTTATATATAATGCATGGAATCCCAAAAACCCTCAAGTGTTTCAATCATTGAGTGTTTCCATAAAATAATTCATATGATGTCATACCTGATTAAGGCCTATAGAAACAATAGTTCAGAATATACAAATTAGTACTCATGGGTTGTCTGAAATGTAATAAGAAAGACTATGTTCAAGTAACATGGTTCTTCACATTTCCACGACGTTGATATTATTTCATTCAGTAACCCCATTTTTTGGTGATTATATGGGGAACTATGCTCATCCCAAATTCCATGCTTCTCAATATAGTCTTCAAATTCTTCACTTCAATATTCACCGATATTATCTATTTACAACTTCTTTACTAAATACTCATATATTTTCTATTCATTCCTTAATTGAATTTTAAATATTTTCAAATCATATGATTAGTGTTTAGTATACATTAGAAAATAATGATATTAAAATAATCAATGAAAGTATTGAAGTGGTTATCTCTATTTGTTGATTGTTTTATCATCATCCCATACATATAGTAATGAATCAGCTCTAGGGGTTGTCTTGAACAAATATTGACTTTCTTATGGATGGAAATTATAATCGTTAATTTCCAATAGATTGTGAAACCCCAATATCTTATTCTTGGAATTTAAGGACTATCATGGACATGGTCTCTTTATGATAAAAACTTGTGTTTCTATGACACTAATGTCCATGCCTTTTATGCCACAACATATTCTCTTCAACCAAGGTCATGTAAAAAGAGTTTTGTATTTCACCAACCTGAGGAAAATTTCCTTTTGTTTATTGAACTGTTGTTACAATATTAGCATATATTTCAATCATTATAGAAATATATATATTTCCTAGAGATAAAATTCCTTTAATCTGAGAAAAAACCCATTATATAGTATACAAGTTTGTTCTCCCTTTGAAGCATTCAATATAGTTTCTAGAACAACATATTTTTCTTCTTTTTTTCCCTGTTCACTTTCATAATTTTAGAATTAAGAATCATTATCAGATCTAGAAAAAAAATAACACATCATTTTTCATGGTTACAGGTGGATCACATATTTCAAAAATATTTTCCACGGATTGGATCATATTTTCAATCTTCACATCAATCACTTCAGATTTCTTCATGTAAACCTTCTTAGTCATTTTTCATTGAGAATATTGACTCCCCCTCTAACTCCTCCTCTAATAACCTATTAGATTGCATAAATGTTGTTTATTGAACCAACACATACATTCTAGGTTTCTTAATCCACTATAATATTAGAAATATATAATGAATGAGTATTTCTATCTAAACCATTCAAATTAATTGGAACTGTGAATACATTTCACAACCACCTTATTCTATTTATTTTTGGATCTAGTAACCTTTTCATTGATAATCATATTCTTATTACTATTTTTGGCCATTATAGAATCATAAGTATTTAAATCATTTCCAGATCCATATAATATTTTTCTATAGATTTATGATGTTTTGTAACTTTTTTACTTTTCAAATTGGACACACACATAACTTTTCTAGATTTATTTTTTTCATAAAAAATTACATATTTCTTTTCACTAGTTGAAGATAAATTTTTGTTATCCTTATTTGGTTTATTATTATGGGAACATTCACCAAATTTAGTATTTGAGTTTTGGAAACATGCATTTCTCAATTCAGATTTAGTTAAGTTTTATTGGAAAGGTTACAGATCTTCTTCTTTTACATTAAGCTTCACTTCCAGATGATTATTATGATTCCTTTATTCTTCAAGAGATATCTTCCAATCATCATTATCTTTCTCTAGCTTTACCTTGTAATAAAAAATTATTCTTTATAGCTTGTTGGAGGACATTCATCTTCTAATTTTGGGTTTTTCCTTTCATTACTTCTAATCTTTCATAGAAATTCATTTAATTAATTTCTCAAAGGTATTTGAATGTGAGTTCATTATTCTTTAGATCTACAGCTTCTGAATTCTTCACCATTACATATTGTAAGAAAATTATTTTTAATACAATAGTGAACTTATTTTTTGGATTTAGTGTCACTGCCTTTTCTACTTCATATATTGAAAATAAACATCATCTTATTAATTTAAATAATTTATTTTCATTCTTTCTGTATTTCAATTTTTATTTGTCTCCCTATTTCTTCAACGACCATCTTGGTTTTCTTTATTCAACATCACTATCATCTTCATTCATTCATTGAGGATAGTTTTCCACAATGTGACCAAATATTCCTCATTCAAGATGTTTCTAGGAATGTTTCCCTTTATATATTCAAATATCCATTTTCAAATTTCTAGAAAACAATGGTAAAATGTAATTATGATTTTTACATACTTCATTTTGAGAGTCAGAATCACCATCTTCTTCTTCAGTAAGATGATTATTTGATTTTTCTTTCTTTTCATCCTCAAAATAAATTTCTATGTGAAATTTTGTATTTCTACTTGTATATTTATTTCTTCGATTTCATACATAATGAGAGTTCTATGAAAATCATCATGAGATAATAACTCAGGATCTATGTCTTCTAATGAAGAATCATTTGCATCAAACATGTCATGTAGGATTACCAATATATTTCAAAACCTGTAGAGTAATCCAACTATTGACCAAGACATCTGATAGTACTCACAATGTAATTGATCATAGTAATGAAGTCCCCAATAAATTCATGTTCACCCATCTTCAATTATTCAGACACAAATCCCTAGGTTTTAGGTTTTTCTTTCATGACATATTTTTTTCTTTAATATATTTTTTTAACTTGTTTTTTATAACTTTTGTTGTGGTAACACCTCTCACTCTTATGAAATATATTTCCTAATGTGATGAAAATATATCATTTTTATCCCTTCCATCATTCTATAGATTTATCTAATAAATATATGTAATAGGATCTTTAGCATTAAAGGGATGAAACCTACCTGTTGCAGCTTCATGAATATCATAACTAATAGAAATATGATAAGGAAAAATTGTATCATTCAATACTTGATAATTCATTCTATCCAAGACAATAGTACATTTTATTCTCAAATAGTTCAAATTATTAATTTGAAAAGAATAAGTAAAGGGAACATGTGCTCTTATACCACTTCAAAGTTTACAATAAGGAAGACTGTATCGCTGAGAGGGGGAGGGGTCAATTAGTGATAGTATTTTTCTTTTACGTTAATTATCAATTGAAATAATCATAACCTAATATTATATATTTCTATTCCACATTAATTAAAATCAAAAAATTATCCATTGGAAGAAAACATTTACATGTATAATTATTAAATAACATTAACTTCTACTTAGTATGGCTTAGAAATGATCCAACACCGTAAAATCCACTAGAAATCAATCCTTGGATTAAAACTAGTCGGATGTACCCTTTCACTCATGTAGAGCTATCCATCAATCACACTAGTGTGTGTACAACATCTTAGAAAAAATAGGGTAACACAATTGATTGTGTAAAAACTCATGTCACATATTCTTCTTTTTAATTCAAAAAATGAATTCATTTGAAATAAAATTCATCAATTCCGTAACTTAATGAATAGTAATAACCTCCTAGAATTTCTTAAAAAAAAATGAGTCCCATTTTTTGGTCCAATTTTCCCACTTTGATTCCTTCAAATATGATTCTACCCAATAGAATTCTTCATGTCCAGTTTTATTTCAGAAAACAATAGAAATGGATTGGCACCACTTCAATTCCTCAGTGTGATAAAACCCAGTACGGTTCCTCCTCCATCCAAGAAACCTTATAAGGATATCATGAAGCTAATTAATCTAGCATGATATGATGATCATATGAATACAAATTACAAACCAATTATGATGACTAACTGATTACGATAGATTCTGAGTACGATGATCAGCCTAATAGAATGATGTATTATTTCCTCTTCTATTTCTCTAAACTATAAAAACTTAATCAATATTAGATTAAAATTTTATCACTTCCTCTCCCTGAAAACTCGGAGCTGCTCTCTATAATACGGTGAACAATACATCATTATCAGTCAAGTATAGTGTACTTTTTCCCTTTAATAGGTGACCCAAAACCGGGTTGGGTGGGAATGTCAACAACATTCCCACTCACTTAAATTCATCCAAATTTCAGTTTTCCATGAAATATCGAGATACATTTTGACATCATGATAACTTCTCAATGATTCTCAATTCTTAATAAAACTTCATATCCTTTGGATGAATTCATTTGAATCACCAGTACGATTTGAATTTCAGAGTTTGATTTATATTACTATGTCTGATTTTCATCAAAAAAATTCTTTGTAGCATTTGTAAAAGAGTGTATGAAGAAATGGACACCAATATGATTTACTAAATAAGAATCTTAGAACCAACATGAAACAAAATCATTCATTTTAATTTATATCCCCCCCTTTGTAATTCATTCAGAAATTTCCTTCTCATTTTCTCTTAACTCACTTGAGATTCAAAAACATCATCTTATCCTCTTCTCTTAAACTAGTTGGAAACTTGTAATGGAAATCAACCCCTTTAAAATGGTTAACAACATTTTTGATCTCATTCTATTATTTTATATTCTTGACCAACATCAAAATCATTCATTCACAATCCTATACGTGTATCACTAATTCCATCATGACATTAAATAATTTTGAGAATAGCATTGGCATCATCATGTTTAGATCAGAAAGTATCATTACGTTCCATTCAATTTTACTACATTATTCTCTTCTCAACCTAAACATGATCTTTTTGGAATATGATTGATCTAGATACAATAATCTTGGGAAAAATAATAATGGATATGAAAATTTTATTGAATGTATGTTGAATAATAGAACCCTACATTAAATATTTTCCAACTCGTTCTCTTCATTCACTCAGATATGATAGTTTTGAAATAGAGTCAATATATATTCTTTATCTTTACAACCGAAATTCGATAAATCGTGGTATGATCTCTTTTTGATTGGAATAATATCATTCACTTGGCACCACCTTTCCACTATTTTTCTTTCATCATACTTCCATAACAAGTTCTCAATTCAATTTTATGATTTATGAGAGATCCAAAACAATAAAGTATCATCAAAATCAATTCATTGTAGTCACAATAACTCTGATTAATTATCATAACATACACTTATTTCTCATTGTATTTAGTGTGAATTTGATGAAAATCAATTCCTCATTACGATATTCTCCCATTCTACACCAAAGGCTTGTCCGATCAAAATCATTTCATCAAAAACCACTTCTTCTCATTATGATGGACTTTCAAAGTGAGTATGATTATTATGAAAATATGAGTCTGATTCTTTCCAAACATGGATATAAAAATATTGAGAATATAGATCTGATTCTTTTGAAACATTGTTGAATAAGTTTTTTTTTAAATAAGCAATATGCGGTGTTTTCAAAACCCATTACTTTAAAACAAAAGACAACAATTGAATGAAAATTACATTCATTATCAGCTTAGACCTTACACTATTATAAGCACTATAAGAATTCTAGAATGATCTTGCTTTTGAGAAACCCCACAAGAATAATCACACATCCATTTTTCCTTAGAGGAATGTACACTCCCATTAGGAGAGAAACAATATTCTAGTAACCCAGAAATTTCTATCATGATCCTTCTTGACCATAAGTACTCTATCCAGTATAATAGAATATGAATGTTGATTTATCAAGAAAACATGAGAATAAATATCCTGATGAAGACCAAACATGATCCTTCGACTATTTAACTTTTCATTTGATACTATGTAGGGTGTTATGTGCACAAGAATAGAAAAACGATTTTCATACTATTCTATGGTCCAATTAGCATGATCAACTAAGAACATTTAGAAGCCTTGTCTAACATCATAGACTTTGGATTGAAATGGTTAGTGAAAATATCTTAGATGTATTTTCACTCTAAACCCTCATTCTACATTTCCATCACCATATTGTACCAACATATCATACTCGGTCCGTCTAGAAAGAAGGTGGCTCACTTCCCTTTGATTTTTCCAGGTGTTTCCAAAATCCTAAAAAATACTATATTCTTCCCATCCACTCTTGAACATATTTAGCATCATTTGATCCTTTGAATGGTCTTTCATTTCCAAGAATTAAATTTTGATAAATAAATATTGAGGATGTCCCTCAATGGTTAAAAACATATAACCTGAATGAGAATTATAGGAAGGGATTTTCCTAGAGTCTTGACAGTATGAAGAATCACCCTAAACAGATTTAGGTCAACAAGAGGATTCTATCATAGAGGATTAGTAGCAGATTCCTCCTAGATCCAATTCATGCATCTTATCAGAGGTATGATTCTAGGAAACATTATCACTCAAAAAGAAGAAATCAGATTAAAACTAAAATATAGTAACAAGGAAATTTATCCCAATATATAGAATAAAAATTATTTGGATTTAAATCTATCAAAATAAAAATAGGAAAAAGACTAGAACTAGTACCCAAGATTTCTTTTCCTAACCACCAATGGAAACTTAAGGTTCAGTATGGTTAGAGATGGTAGGAACTCAATCTTAACTACCTCCAAACTACTGAAAAGATTAAAAAAATTCATACCGAATTCAAAAAAAGTCTCAACCAAGAGCTTTGATACCAATCTTTCAGGAACCGGCTTAGTTACCCCAGTAACCCAATAATTGTGCCGACCATGACATAACCTGATGGGTGTTCCAAATCCCTATGGGTCAATAAGTAGAACCTATTAGGAAAAAAATGGAAGTATGCATGTTTTACACTAAACACCCAGAGGTTACTCATAAAACCCCTGTTGAATGCTCAGTAAAATACATCTTCGCGTCCTAGAAAAAATAAAACATAAAAAGGGGTGAGATCAGGTGCTCATTAAGGATACGAATATAGCAGAAAATTTCTTAAATAAGAATAAACATTTAAAGAAATGTATAATACTGAAACACATGCATTTTAAACATAAACATCGTCATAATATTGTAAAGATAAATCAAATAATTCAATTAACTTATTCATATTGATATTCTACTGGCCGAATAATCACATGTCATATCAACAGCCAATTTCATGATGATGAAATTCATAATGTTGGACAACATAACAAAATAGTCATGGCCTCGTTCCAAGACAAAAAATAATATTTGTTCAAGGCCTTGTTCCAAGACACTAGTTTGTCTCATGAGACCTACCGATGCATAGAGGAGCTATAGAGGGCTCCACCCTTCACTTACTAATTCAAAAGTATTCCCCATATGAAGAGGTTGAATCATAACATAAAAATTCGTATTAAAACTAGAAAACTAAATGTTAACACTTTATCCCTAAACCATGAATGTTAAAAATATAACACATACGTAGTAAAACATATCACAAAACCTTCATTACAATATGAAAGATTGTATGATAATAAATCTACTTCAAACAAGTTTTAAATCCATCAAAGGATATTGACAAAGATGAAATACAAACTGTTTGAGAGAAATCACTTTTTATATTTTGAAATCATTTAAAATTCATTTAATTATAAAATGAAATAGTTATTTTAAAAATATTGTTATATTCTTGTAAGGGATTCTTTGAATGTGTTATGAAAACCGAAAATAGTCTCACCTATCATATAAGTTAAAAAACCGTTTTTCATTAATTTTGTCAAAAAGGTCGTAAAAGACCTTCTTTGGAGAATGAGAGCAAGATTCGTTTATAAAAACTTTATAAAATATTAAACAAGTTTATAAACAACTTTAAACCATAGTAGAGGAAATAGTTACAATGTTTTGAAATACATTTTTGGGAAACACGGATGTGGATGATAATGATGTCCTAGTGGATACTCATGTATAAACAACCTCAGATAATGAAGAGATTATCAAATTAACCCTTACCTTGTACTTTTCCGTGGTTGATGGTATGTTAACCTCCTTTATAATAGTTATATTACTTTTTTTAAATTATACAAGAACCACATACATAAATATGATATCATATACAATCTTCTAATATTGCATTGTTAATAATATTTCAGTAGTATCATTGTTTCGGGTGTTAACAGATTCGTTTTCCATTATATGTTTTTTTATGTAAGTCATAATTGGTATGTATATGATTTATTTGATTAATAAAAATATTGATATTGAGTCCTTAAACATTATTTTTAATCATAAACTGAAAATTACTCTTGAATGATTATGATGGGGAATGAATCTCATCGCATTTGTGGAGACTGTAATCCGTACGTATGCACGAGCAAAAATATCATTAAATTGATGGTGAAATAATATGTAATTGTATGTTATATAATATATATAGAATAATTACCATGTTATACTTATTATTTACATCAATTATACTCATTATTATACCGTTCCAAATAATGAAGTATTGAATAACAAACTACACAACGATATGGAGACGGTAACTCGTACGTATGCACGTATAGTGACAATTTCATTCATAGGATGGATTTAATAATGAATATGGTTATAAAATATTTATAATAAAATCACAATATGTATTAAGTAGTGTATTATTAATTTTTTATGTAAAAAACATAGAAAGATGAAATGGAAGAAGAAAAGAACTTTGAAAGAGGGGAAGAAATTATTACATTTTCTTCGGGTGCTTCCTTTTTAATGGATAAAAAGGGATCCAAATGTTGGATTTTGATCATAGGAAGGCCTATATGTTGAAATGAGTGTTGTTTCGAGGATATTTGAACAGGTTTTGGCTGATTCAAATAGATTTTGTGGTGAGATTTTGAGAGCAGGGGAAGTAACATTTTATAAAAGAGGTGAGGGTCACTTTATGAGAAGCTTGAAATGTTATTTTATTATACAATAATATTAGGTTTATAATTGTTCCAAAAATATTTTCTTTAAGGATAAGGTGGTTATGGGACGAAATATCTCAACCAATAGGTTTTACAATGGTTTAGGTCACTATATTAACCTTATCTTTAAGATTTAACTCATAATTAAATTGTTTAACTTTTACCATGTATTCTTGTATTATTATAATAAATGGTTAATAAACATACAATAAAAAACCTAGGGAACCCCAATTGGATCATTATTGATATATATAACCTTGTCTAAGTTCATTTTCTGACCCTTATATTTTTAGGAATATTATATCAATTAATAATATCATATGTTTTTCAAAAAACTTATTTATGTCAATTTTGACACTATTAAGTATTTGGTATTTGTGAAAGTAATAACAACTTTATTATTTTGAAAAAAAACTTATTTTATCAACAATAACATGTCATATTGACCATGATAGTTCATTTAATACATCAAAAGTCTCAATTTACAATTATATTAATATTTATAATATCAATTATTTTAATCGTTCAATAAAAAGGTAATTACTACATCGTCATTGTGCCATAAATAAATTTAATTATTTAATTTCAAAAAATTATAAATAAAATAAAATTATATAGAAAATCTTGTTATCTTTATAGTTAATATTTATAGTCGAATTTATCTTAGGTATATCCCTATATGAAAAATGGTTTTGTTATTAATCATTGAATATAACACTTTTGACTCTTCTTTAAATAAAATAATATTGAATGTCCTAATCTAATATATGTGGACCAAAAGATTCATATTTTATTCCTAAGATAGGTTTTGGTAGAAATAGAATTATCCAATATAATTAGGACATGTGATAGGGTAATTATAATATCATTTTTACTTTTATTTTTCCTATTTACTTTTAACTATGGTAAATAAAAATAAAAAGTTATTATTCACCCAAAATTATTTTCATCCTATTGAACCACATTTTTCTTAATAATTTCATCCTTTCCTCTCGTATTTTTAAACCCAATATGCTGAAGTGGTAAAATTATGTTTTATTCAAATTTTCAAATGTGCCAAGAAGTTGGGTAAAAGAGGTTAAAAGTTAAATAAAATTTTATATATCTAATATTAATAACAATTGACTCTAATGAATTACATTGAAAATTTATATGCATTATGTATCCATTTTGACCTAAAAGAAATATAAATAAAATAACTAATTATTTACGTAAAAAGTTTGTCTTAAATAATAACGTAGTGTTTTCTCACTATTCATCATAAAATGAAAGTTTTTAAAAAAATACAAAAAATTCACCCTAGGATAATTTTGTTATTATGAATCCAAAAAGTAAGTCCATTTAGAAAAATAAAATTTATAAAATTTCAAAAATAGTGTATTACAATTCATAACGGCTACTTTGATTGGTCATGGTGTGCTAAAACTCCATGTTGCATACAACGAAATCTATTGCATTATTCAATGAGAAACGCACTATGGAAGCATGGGGTGTTACATTATTCCCTTATTCAAATAATTGCATCCTCGAAATTTCTATAATGCTAATTCATAATAATATTTGGGTGGTATTGCATCATAGGTTCCTCGGGTTCCCAAGTTCTCTCTCCCGTCTTATGGTTTCTCCATAGAACTTTTACTAGACGAGTCATCTGGTTTCTCAACACATGTTCTCTGGTATCAAGAGTCTTTACAAGTTCTTCATAGTAAGAAAAATCATGTTTCAGTTCTATTTATTCATAGGTGAGTACATGGATTGGGTTAGTCAAGTATTTTCTCAATAGTGATATGTGGAACACATAATGGACATTGGAGAGACTTGGTGGTATTGACAAACAGTAAGCTACAACTCCAATTCATTCTAGAATTTCAAAAGGTCCAATGTACTTGGGACATAATTTACCATTCTTATTGAATCATATAATACCCTTCCATGGAGATACCTTTAAGAAAACATGATCTCCAACTTTAAATTCCAAATCCTTCCTTTGGTTATCGTCATAGATCTATTTTCTACTTTGAGCTACTATGATGTGGGTTTATATAATCTTAACCTTTTCCATTGTTTCCACAACATGTTCTAGGACTACAGTTATTATTTCACTGACATCATCCCAATACGTTGGTGTGAGACATCTCTTTCCATATAACGCTTCATATGGCTTTATTTGAATACTTTAATGGAAGCTATTGTTATAGGAAAATTCTACCAGAGGTAAATACTAATCACACATACCTAGAAAGTCAAGTGACCAAGATCTAGACACGACTTCTAAGGTTTGAAAAGTCTATTTTGATTTTCCATCAGTTCGAGGGTGGTAGGAAGTGGTCAAATGAATTTCAGTATCTAGGGCCTTCTGAAGACATTTCTAGAATCTTGATGTAAAATGGGGATCATGATAAAGAAAAATCGATAGGGGTACTCCATGAAGTCTTACAAATTCATTAATAAATAATCGTTCTAAACGATCAAATGGTAAATATTCTCTTATAAGAAGAAAATGTCACGAGTTGGTAAGATGATCAACAATGTCCAGTATTGCTCCATTTCTTCTAGGGGTCTTTGGTAGCCCCATGACAAAGTCCATTGTAATATCATCTAATTTTCACTCAGGTATGGGAAGATGTTGCTTGACTCATCTAGGATGTTGTCTTCCTCGTTAAATCAAATTGGAAATATATAATTTTTTTAGCAAACTGTGAATATATGAAACAATGCGATGATTTATAATCAGATAATGCATTGTCTAAATTTGAGGAAACCATTATATTACCTACCACCATGACATTCGGATCATTAACCTGAGAAATAATAATCACATAATCTTAGACATGCTCCCTTGTCCATTTCTGAGGTAATATTTCTTGTAGCATAGGACATTCATTTGAGTAATGTCATATTTTTTTACAATTGTAGCATTCAAAATTGACAACATCTTTCTTTCCCTTACAATAATGATCTTGGTAGACTTTTTCACCAAAGTTGTAAAAGTCTCCCATTCACTTCAAGAAAGTATTGGGTTGTTTCTTACTACATTTACTATAGGACGGAAATACAACTTTTCCCTTCTTCCCTTCATTTACATTTCTAGAGTGTTCAGTAGATCTCTTCTTCTCATACTTTTCTTTAAAGCCGTAATACATAGAGAATTCATATTATGCCTTGATATCACATGTAATAATATCTTCATATGATGATAAGGATTGTGAGAGTAATGCTTGATGGAGAAATGGTTTTAACCCATCAAATAATCGATCAATCTAACTCCTTGGGTTACGTATATAATCTGTGGCATGCCTTTCTAACCTTGTAATGTTATCCTCATACTTTGTGACATTCTCATCTTCCTTTGCCTCAAACTCAGAAATTTTCTTTCCCTATATTCTTGATGGTCACTAGGAAAGTATTTTTCTATGAAAATCTCTTTAAACTCCTTCTATTCCATATTTGTACATCATCATCCTCCTTAGGGTTTTGAATTAATTACCACCATAGATCTGCATCTCTAGTGAGGTGATAAAATACCATGATAAAATTTTCCCTTGTGCTACTCCCTAAGGCCTAAAATATTTTTTTAAGGAACTAATCCATGGCTCAGATACAAATGGATTTCTAGTCCCATTGATTTTTTGTGGTTGTTACATTATGAAGAAGTCTAACATTGATCCTCCATATTGTGGGCTAGGGTGCTATATACGGGTAAGGTTATTATTCAGAACCTTACTAGGTTGTCCTAGTATTTTTATAAGTGGTTCATCACCAGTTGTATCAGTGGATCAACTATAATTACCTTTAGTAGGAGGGAAATACATACATGGATTATACGAATTGATAATATGTCCATTCTTTTCACTAGGAACCATTTCTAGAAAATTTCATACACTAGATTAGTTTATGAATCGTAATACATAATTCCAAACTACTAAAATACCTAACACAAATTGAATAGTTTATGCATATAATCCAAAATAATACAAATATTTTCTTTGGGGAAGTATTTACTAATAAATCATTCATGATGGTTTGTAAAGAAAGTGTTAATTATCTTTAGCATATCCCCCAGGAGTGTTTTAACCAAGAGTGTAACAGGGCCCGTTGTCATGTACTAGGATACCTCGGGTAAATCCCAAAACTCCTTGTCAGATTTTTCACTCCTAGGTACATATTTTCATGAACTGCCTCTATCTACTAATAACCAGAAAAAGTTGTATTACATGGGAAATACAAAATATCCCTACATTAAAAAAATTCTAGGAAGTTCTTCTATACTAATCCTCAATGTCTATTATAGGGTTATGTTCTCTAATCAGAGTTATTCTAAATATAGATTCTAAGGTGTGTAATAAACTTCTTCTAATACCAACTATAATATCCCAAATCTAGTTACCTAGAGTTAGTTCATGATTTCATAGTATTGGCTTCATCACAAGGGATCAAATCCTGAAATACCGATCAGTTTAGTAGCCATGGAAGTACTCTATACAAACATATGTTTTAAATTACATTATGAAATAAAAAACAAAAAAAATGTTTCCTACTTTTAACACATTCATCTCTCATAGACTATCACTGTATTTCATTCATAATATACTTCTTCATATCCTTGAAGAAATAAAACCTAGAATGTGGTGAGCTCAGGTGCTCAGTAAGGAAACCAAAATAAGCCGAAACTTTCATAAATAAAAATAAACAATTTAGGCTATGTATAAGACCATGACACAAGATATGTAAACATATAATTCAAAATAATATGTAATGCATGAATCAAATAATTCCATTTACTTATTCAAATGGATATTCTACTATTCTAATAATCACATGTAATATCAATAGCCAATTTCATAATGATTGAATTCATAATGCCGAACATCATAACCACATAGTCAAGGCCTCATGCAAAGACTACAAATATGATTTTTTCATAGCCTTATGCCAAGACACTATTTCGTCTCATTAGACCTACCAATGCATTGAGGAGCTATATCGGGCTACACATGTCACTTACTAAGTCCAATGCATTCCTCATGCGAAAAGGTTGAAACATAACATCAAAATTCATATTAAAACTTACATAAGAAATGTTAATACTTTAACCATAAAACATGATTTGTATAAAAATAACACATCCATATTCAAACATATCATAAAAAATTCAATACTATATGGAAGATTGTATCATAATAATTCAAATCCAAACAAGTGTAAAATCCATCATTGGATGTTGACATAGATGAAATCAAAACTGTTTGAGAGAAATATATATTTCTTTTTTAAAATCATTTTAAAGTCATTAAATTATAAAGAAAGCATTTATTTTGAAAATATTCTTATAATCTTGTATGGGAAGTTTCAAAGGTGTTATAACAGAGAAAACTAGTTTCACCCTCCATATATGTTTAAAAAACATTATTTCTGTAAATTTGTCAAAAATGATGTAAAGGACCTTATTTCGAAAATGAAAGAATGATTCCTTTATAAAAAATTTATAAAAATACATAAAAGGGTTTAAATGACTTTATACCATATTCTAGGAAATAGTAAAAATGTTTTGAAATACATTTTTGAGAAACATGGATGTGGATGATAAGGAGGTTCGAGTAGATACTCACGTATAAACAACCATAGATAAAGAATAGATTTTAGAATTAACCCTTACCATGTACTTTTCCTTGTTAGAGGGTACATCAACCTAATATATAATAGTTAAATCATTTATATTAAATTATACAAGAATTAAATTCATTAATATAATATCATATATGATCTTTAAATATTGCTTTGTTAATAATATTTCGGTAGTATCATTGTTTTGGCTGTTAAATGATTCATTTTCCTTCATATGTATTGTTATATAAGTCATGTTTGTTATGGATATGAGGTATTTTATTCATATATATAATTATATAATATTCTTAAAAATTATTTTTATTCATTAAATTAAAATTATACTTCAATGATTAAAATGGGGAATTAATCTCATCGTGTTTATGAAGATGGTAATCCGTATGTATGCATGAGAGAAAATATCATTCTATTAATGGGGAAATCGTATGTAAATGGATGGTATATCATAAATACAGATTCATTAGGATGTTATATTTATTATTCACATATATTATACTCATTATTATACCCTTCCAAACAATGAAGTGTTTAATAACGAACTATACCACGATGTGGAGACGGTAAGTTGTATGTACGCACGTAGGGTGACTTTGACATTTATAGGATATATAGAATAAGGAATATGGTTGTAACATATTTATAATAACATCACAGTCTGAATTAGGTACTGGTGTTATTATTTTGGTATGGAAACAACAAAGAAATTGGAAGAGGAAGAGGAAGAATAAAATTACTTTGAAAGAGGAGATGAAACTTTAACCTCTTATTCGGGTGCTTCTTTTTGATTTGATCAAGAGGGCTCTTTAGGGTGGATTATGATCAATATATGGCATCAAGGATAAATTTACTCAATTTTGGAGGATATTTGAGTAAGGTTTGGCTGATCCAAATGGATTTGGAGGTGTGATTTTGATAGTAGGGGAAGTACCAGTTATAAGAGAGGTGAGGGTCACTTTATGACAATCTTGAAATTTTTTTATTATACAATTATATTCTATTTATAGTGGAACAAAAAGGATTTATTTCATAGATAATGTGGGTATGATTTGAAGACCACTCAACCAATAGGTTTTATACATATTTGCATCACCATATTAACCTTATCTTTTAGATTTAACTCTTAGTTAAATAGTTTAATTATTACCAAGTATTCTTATATTATTATAATAAATGGTTACTAAACATACTATAAAAACCCAAGAGAACTCAAAGTAGTTCATTATTGATATATCTAAACTTATCTAAGTACTTTTGATGAACCTTAGTTTTTTAGAAATAATATATCAATTCATAATATTCTATTTGATTTAAAAATCCATTTGTGACAGTTTTGACAATATTAAGTATTTGGTTTTTGTGAAAGTCATAACAGCTTTATCACTTCGAAAAAAAATTATTTAATCTACCCTAACATGTTTTATTAACCTATTAATTTTTTTAATACATCAAAAGTCTCAATTCACAATTATAATAATATTTATAATGTCAATTATTTTAATCTTTCAGTAATAAGGTAATTATTACGTCATCATTGTGTCATAAATAAATTTAATTATTTAATGTCTAAAAATTAAAAATATAAAACCATTATATAGGAAATATTTTTAGCATTCTAATGAATATTTAATGTAAAATGTATATTATGTATGGCCATATATTACAAATGGTTTAGTTATTAAACATTGAATTTTACACTTTTAACTATTCTTTAATTAAAATAATAATAAATGTTTTAACATAATCTCAGTGGACCAAAATGATGATATTTTATTAATATGGTATATTTTGGTCGAAATAAACTTATCCAATTGAATTAGGAAATGTGTTAGGGTAATTATAATATCATTTTTACCATTAATTAACATATTTAATTTTAACCATGGTAAATAAATTTCAAAAGTTAGTATTCACCAAAAATTATTTTCATCCTATTGAACCAAATTTTAATTTCTGATGACAATCTTGTCTCTAAGATATTTGAAATTAAATTCACAGAAGTGGTAAAATTACTTTTTATGCCAATTTTCAAATGTTTCTAGAAGGTGGGTAAAAGACGTTAAAAGTTCAATAAAATTTTATATATCTAATTTTATTATAAAATGACTCCAATGAATTCAATTGAAAATATATTGGTATTATGTATCTATTTGTAACTAAAATAAATATAAATAAAATAACAAATTTTTTAAATAAAATGTTGGTTTTAAACAATAATCTAGCTGTTTTCACTATTCATCTAAAAATAAATGTATTTAGAATATTACCAAATATTCACCCTAAGCTAATTTTTATATTATGAATCCAAAAATGAAGGACATTTTAAAAAATAAATTATAAAAACTTTCAAAAGGTGGGTATTACTATTCATAATAATGAGTTTGATTGGACATGGTGTTCGAAAACTCCAAGTTGCGTACAGTGCAAACTATTGGATTATTCAAAGAGAAACGTATTATTGATGCTTTTGGTATTACATAAATTACACAAATTAATATCAAATAGTTTTTATAAATCAAAAGGCAAGTAAAACAGTTTTAAAAATGGAAGTTATTAATTTGAAAAACCAAAAAGTGAGAAACAAGTTCATATTCCTATAAAGGTATGATAGTTATATGATATAGGGACTTCACAGTCAAGATGATATGGAACATATTTACATATTCCCCTTTCATATTAGGTATAATAGGATGAATCACCATAACCTAATGGATGTGATGTGTTGAGATGTTGTTTTAGAACATTGTAAATTATAATGTGTCATCCAAATAACTCAATAACTACCCAAGGCTTTAATGTTCTATAATAACAAAAAAATGATTGGAAATTTTTTTTAATAATTATTATAATACAATTATTCACATTATTTATTTCAAATTCACCAATTTTTCATTTAAAAATTGAAATTGGGTTTTAATCAAAAACCTGCCTTTTCACCAAGATAAACACTATGGTTTCAAAAAAAACCATTTCATTCCATTTTCACAAGTAGGGATTTGAAATCAATTCAAAATTAAATTTTACCAATCCATTTTCACAAATTCCATTAATTTCACAATAAACTCCCAATTCAATGTAATTGGGGATTTTCCCAAAATTTTCTATCAAGTTTATTTCACAACAAAAATTATCAAATTAATTTAAACAATTTATTTTAAATCCATAATATAATATAAATTTTCACATTTTTTTAAACATTACATAAACATTCTCCAATTTAATGGAATTGGGGGAAATCACAAAATCATAAGAAGAAACCATTTTAAACCAATTCAAATACACTAAAATTAAATCAATAAATATCATTTAATTCAAATAATTGAAATTACATAAATCAATTTAGGGTTAACAAAAATAAGGCATCGTAATAGAACCACCTACTTTAAGATCAACGGATCTCGAATTAGGAATCCTTAAATGGAAGGCTACAATAGAGAATAACAACCACACTGATATATTATTTAAACCAAGATTTAAAACCAAAATAGTGGGTATTATATAAAAAAATCAATATAGGGATCCATATAACCCTAGGGTGGTGAAGAGATATCATGGTTTAATGAGAATGGGAAGATGAAAACTACCGAGTGAAGATTGAAGGGCGTTCCTCAATATTAGAATAACTTCTGGGAGGGATTTGGGGGGGTCCAAGAACTCTTACTAGGAGCTCTAAGGAAGAGATAAATTCCATATAGGTTATACCAATCTGTTGGGGGCCTAAATTTGGGGTTTGATAATTTTGAATTAAAATTTGGATAAGACAAAAACCTTTTTGAACAGTTTCCATGGAAGTGGTGAATGGTTTAGAAAAATCTCATGTAAGAACTATTCTTATTTTAAAAATGGAAACACAATTTTTTTTAATTGGGTTCATGGTTTTTAATCTCTTTTCCAACCATTTAAAATCCCACAACTTTGGTTTCATGTTTTTCACTTAAAGGGAGGAAATTTTTTGAAAAACTTGTGCCAACTGTGCATTAGCCCATAAATCATTGCAATTTTCATAATTTCACCTTATTCACCATCCAAAAAACCAAACCAATTCATGTTTAAAAAGTGGGGTTTAACAATACCTAGAAACATTAACAGAATGTTTCATGGAATATTTGGTTTTTAAAAAATCAGAAAATATGATGCGAGAATTTGAAAATATATTCTCAGAAAATAAACACATCTGTCACCCTCAAAACCTCGTGCAATACATATAAAATTTTTCCTCCCTGATGAATTTTTTTATCAAAAATCATAAACATATAAATGTGAGAATGATCATCTCCAATGGAATAAAAAGAACATCGTAATAAAAAATACTACAAAACATAGGAAATATAAGAAACTATCCCAAGAAAATGTACAAAAGTAGATCACACTATATAGAACCATAATGAATTTAGTATTAATCAATATTTAATACTTAGATTAAGGGGTTATAATTTTTTAAGTATCTTTTATAATGAGGTTAAATGTCTAATAACAAAAAATGTATTATATATAGAAAATAATTTTATTTCCACAGTATAATATAATGTAAATAAATGGAGATACTGTAAAAATAAACAAACATAAAATCATGATATTATTTATAACTATCTGTATCAAATGATTCATTAACAAACAACCAACCCCCTAAATGAATGAATATCTCCCACATGCATTTATTGAAAATAATCCTTAAAATATCCAAATGATGCATATGAAATGATATTGGATATGGGATCATCCTAAAAGGTTTCAACATGGATTATAAAGGATATGTAATAGAAGAAATGTATGTGTTGAAAATTGAGTTAACATGGGATAAATTAAACAAACATTTACATAAATATTTTTTGTGATTCTTTTAAAACTCACATTTTTGTATGGGAAAACATGGAACGTTAATAAATCCATTTATGGAAAATTATTTTATCAAGAATAATATATAAAGAAAATGTCCTTACAGTTTATAGAGTACACTCATATATATTAATATGATTTTAAAAAACATATATGATGATAAATAAAAATGAAATACTAATAAATAAATATGTTTTAGAAATATGTTTTCCAAATCATCGAATAACATCTGTAATGATCTATAATAATATTTATAAAGAATAAAATCGATTTATTCTAGTAATAATGTTATTATAATTTGAAGTAGGATATATATAGATTATCCCTGATTTTGTTTCCATAAAAATAAAATATGTTTTCCTGAGGGAATAATATGAAAGTGACATTATAATTTTTCTATGTTCAATGTTTTTTAAGTGTTATTTTTTAAAATATTCATTAGAATTTAATCAAAATATAATGAATTTAGCACTTCCTTATTTATTTTTAGATACACATGGTGATTATTTCTATATCTCATTAAAATACCTAAAATTATGTTCCCATGAAATATACTCACAGATATAAAAAACCAACATCATATCATAAAAATTACACCACAATTAGTTTATTATATGGATGATAAAATATGTATGATAAATTAAAATCCATGATGTTTATAAGAGAAATTGTTGTAGATGAATTAATTTTATTTTTTTCTAAGAAATGAAATAAATCAAAATATACAAGGTTAAAAACTATAAAATTATTGGATTATAACCATTTATCTCTAATATTACATTAACATTAATTATCTATTCATGAAAATACACTATAAAAAAATGGACGAAAACTAATTCATTTTCGTAAATATATGTAGAAGTGCGATAAAAATATATCTAGAAATTAATTATCCTACAATCAACATAACATATTAATTAAATAATTATAGTATAATGGATGGGAATAATGAAATAAAAATATACCAATATAATAGGGGGTGAATAAACTTCATGTGAAAGAATTCATTGAATAGTGGAAATTTACGTAGAATAAATTAGCATGAAAATACCAATGAATACCTATTTTAAAGACTCTAAGAGAAATAATACACTAAATAAACTCAATTATTGATATAATTTTATCTATAAAATCCTTAAATTCGCATTCTTTTTAAATTATGTAATGTGATTCGACATGGATAATTGGACACAAAAACTATAGAATCCACTATTTTCAAAACCAATTCAGGATCCCAAAGATTCTTTAACAACCTCAGTTTTAGATCAATTTTTATCATTTATGGATGGATTATATGAATTTGTGGTAATCTTATTAAATAGTAAAGGTTTTATGATATTAAATGTATAGTGTGAATATATTATGCATGGAATGATATCATCTACTAAATATTATTCTATGTTCCCACCATTGTTTTTCATTATGGGATCATGGGTCATTGTAAGCTAAAAAAAGTATAAGGAATCCTATAATTTCTATGTTTCAATAATTTTATGATTATATAATCCCAAAATAGTTTTAGTTTTATACATTTTATAATGTATTTCCACACAAAATGAACCTTAGATCTAGTTGAGTAATTGTTTTTTATGAAAAGTTCATTAACAAATTGAAATCTGTGGTATTTTATTTTAATTTCAACTATATGAAATTAAAAAATATTCAAAATCAATCTCCTTATCAACCTCAATTTTTTTTTAATTATAAAAATTTATAATATGATATTAATTGAGTGAATCTATTTTCACTTGTTAGATTATGATATATAGACTCATATATATGGTACATGAAGTAAAATTAACTAATGAACCATTATATATGATAGAATAAAGTGTAGTATGACAATATTCATTAATTTGTAGTGAAATTAGAGAATCATGTTATGATGTAGTTGATAATTATATAGAATTCTGGGGAAAATGAATTAAAAAACTTAGACACTTCATTACTATTAATAATTTGATGTTATTCCTTGAATGTATCACAAAACATTTTGTATATGTTATCACGAAATTATTTTTTATTGAAAATTTTAAATATACTATCTATTTGTATAAATAGAATTGAGGTGGATAATTCATCTTGATTAAAATAATTTTCATATATTTTATTAGGGAATATAAATAATCCATATGATATTCTTGGAATGTATACATATTAATTATATTATTCAATAAAAACATCTTTTAATCTAAAATTTTTGTTCTTGGTTATTGATAGAGGTTGATCAAATAGAGCATTATCCTCTAGTGTACCAAATGGGGATATGTATTATAATTAGTTTTTCAATTGCGAAATAGTGTTTTTAAAATTCCCTAAAAGGTATTGTGTAAAAATATTCCATGTATAATTAATTATTTGATTTAAATGAATATAATTTCTCAAAAAATAATCATTTGTCAACTACAAAATAATTTTAGAATATAGTGTTGTATACTCCAATTAATTATGGTTTTTTCGAATTGATAGATAGAAAAAAATTACCTAGTGAAGTCATGTTTGGTGAAAAATCATAACTCATACAACCCATTGTAGGTTGGTAGGATGGGTGCTGATTATAAATGTCTGTTGTTGACCATTTCATTCTAATCACAAATGTTAAGGTAATATTGTAAAAGATATAAAACACATAGAATAGTAATCTATTTTCTTTTCCTTTTATTTCCTTTTTATTTTTTTACCTAAATTAATCCATTGCGTATTTTATAATGCTACAATTTTCTTTAAATTGTATTCTAAAAAAATTGGTTATTTTTTCATGACAATGAGAATATTGAAATTTATAAACACACAATCTATTATAACAAAGGTAGTATGGTATTTCTTTTAGAGATAATGTGTGGTGACACAAGTGGAATCCTCTCTCAATATTTCATAGGGAGATATTTTTTCATTGTGATTAATACATAATTTCAAAAAACAAAACAACTGAAAAACAATATAAAACTAAACTAATTGAATAAAATTGAAATGATTGTTTCAGAGACGTTAAACAAATTCAAGAAAATTTAATAATTATTATTATATTTCCACAAATGAATCATCAATAAATTTATTATCATTGATTTCGAATATATTTATAAAAATATTTTTACAGAACCAATTTTGGCTAAGTAAGATATATAATATATTTATATATATCCTTACAACTAGGTGTTGAGATAATATCTGATTTTGAGGAACTGTGTTCTTAGAATAATATTTATAAAAACAATAAATATATCTTAAATTGCACATACATATATTCTTAAAGAAAAATGAAAAACTATTAAAACAAATTGTAGGGAAAAAATCCAATACCATAAAAGAGTTTGGAATGTGGTGTTTACCCTAGGCATGACATAAAATGGGCCAGCATTGGGTGTTATGACACCTCACTCATTGGAAACATGTTTAATGGATTAGTTACTTAAATAATTAATTAATGAAACCTAAACTAGAATTTTTGTAAATATACATCCATGTAAAATTCACGTGGGTTATAAAAATTATTCTGAGGTGAATTCCAGAGCTCTTCCCCCCTCCATTGTTGGAGAATCACCTCAAATGACGACAAAATCCAGATTAGAGAAGATCAAAGTGCATCGAACACAATAACATCCTTTAATCATTGGCGAGAGAATTATTCTATGATGAATGATCCATCATCTATTTAGGACACCTAAATTGGTTATTTATTCTATTTCGATTAAATAGATTTAGTATATTTATCCTTATTCTTGGATTTATGCCAATTGTGACTGAAGCATAGGCCTGCGTACAAGTTTAGATTAAGATATTTATCGAGTTTCTAACCCTCGGATCACCATTCTTTATCGTTGGCCAACAAGTATGGTCTAATTATGGTTAATACATTATAATGGTGCATTTTCACCTTATTTCATTAATTACTAGTAGAACCTTGTTGTCCTGGTTCGACATTGCTGGGCAGAATTGTGCCTATCAGACACCCTGAATTGAAACAGATATATGAAAGAGGCTTGGATCGATGAAATAATACCAAATGTGGTGTCTTTGTGAGATGTGGGAGATGTTTTCAATGATACATGAAATAATAATCAATATTTAATGGGCCTGAGGTTTATGGGTCAATCCATGAAAATCTCATGGGTGTTTGGAATTATATTTCCAGTGACTAGAGGGATGGTATCCATTGGTTGATTCGAGATCTGCAAATCAAGATTATATTAGAGGCCAAAATAAAAGGAGAAGATCCGATTTGTCACACTTATTAAGGATTTGAATCTCTATAGAAAACTTGACTAGATGACCTGTATAGGGATTAACACATGGTGTGTATCCCCTCATGTGTGACAACTAGGGTTTGGGAAAACGATAAGGATAACATGTTGTGTATACATCTTAAATGTTGTGTACCCATTCCTAAAATGGGAAACCCTTGTAGTGGATCACACAGATGAGATCCCATGTGGAATTACATGGCCTGATATAGGTCCATTAACCTAAATGCACATACTTGGCTAGGTCTCATGGGTGGTAGCCCATGTGAGGGAACATGTCGTGTACAACATTCAAAGACATGATGTCAGTACACGAACACGACAAGTAGGACACGACCCTATCCATATTTTTCTAGATATGCTATGTAGTCCTACTACATGTCTTATACTACAACATGTGCTGGTATCCATGATCCCACTAGGGAAACAAATGTGGAAGGGTGAGACCACGTGTCACCTGGGTCTCCTAACATGTCATGTAGCCCTTGTTTCCATTTTAGGACATTTAATGTTTTTTATATCCTTCATTTGAACATGGAGTTTGGACCATTAGTAGCCTATTATGAGAATTTTTTTGCATAGAACATGATGGATCCCACAGTTGTGGCTTTCAATATTCACTGTAGAATTTTATCAGCATGAAACTTATTGAGGTGACACCCGACAACCAGAGTGATTAAACAGATCACCAGAGGATCCTTCCGAGTAGAACCCCTTATCATATATGGAACATTTAATTTACTATTAGATTATAACCCCCATAATAATGGGTGTGGGACCATTATGGATACCTTTTGAGGGAAATCCCCCTCACATAATTGGGCATGGGTCCGCGATGACTAAAGTAGAACACTATACTATACCAAGGTGTGGGTACTCGACTGCGAAGTTGAACCCCCTATAGGATTGGGTGTAATAACTGAATAACTATAATGGAACCCCTTGTCACACTTGGTCAAGGTTCCATGATCAATAGAGTGAATCCCCCATCATCTTAGGTGAAGTACCTATACCCCCCCCCCCCGAGTGGATCCCCCGATCGGATAGGGCGTGATTCCTCGTGAAACTATAGTGAAACCCCCATCACCATGGTTGATGGTCCTCTGTGGATACTTATAGAGTTGAACCTCCTAACATATTATGGTGTATGTCCTCTACATTTATTTTTGGACACCATGACAATTACTAATAATGATGGGACTTCGTTTCACATGCACGGTTACTGTAGAGACCCTAAGCTTGACGTAAATGGACATTACATTACTTTTGCGGAATACTTAGTACATTACAAAAACACACACACAAGGACCGTAATAGTTTAGTGTTTTTGGAAACTCGGAATATAATCTTCTAATCGTGGTGAAAGATCTTCAATATCTCCCATAAATATCTTCCCTTTCTTTTTCTTACCTAAAACCTTTCTTTATATCCTGGGGAAAACAAAACAGAAAACGGTGAGCTAAAATGCTCAGTAAGGGTAAAAAAATAAATATCAGTCACATCATATTCATAAGAACATAACTTTTGGAAATCTTAACCTCCAAAAGAGATCATAATTTAATAACATGGGATAAATCATAGTAGTGAAATGTAGTCACAATAATCATAACTTAAAAAATGAAGCTTTGTGGCATACACACATAATCATAGAGAATCATTTCTTATTAGTCAAGACTCATTGCCAAGACTATCTTAGTGGACAAAGTCCATTTCTGAACCGAGTTCACTCCTCGTTTCATCCTATTTCACTGAACCAGTTTAACCTGCCATTCCAGCCATGTCTATCTCATGAGATATAAAATCATTACCCAATGCATTGGAGGGAGATATAGGTCCCACCCATCTTATAATGAAATCATTCTTATTTGTGCCACAAAATAAACATACATCATTCATAATAACCCAATGAATAAAATGGGTTTCATAAACATTATCCCATCATAACATAATCCATGCAAAAGAAATATATATCATTTCATTATAATAAAAGTTAAACCGTTTAAATAATAGAGGAATTACACTTAAAACATACACATATGCAATAATTTCATTTTAGATGGAAAATGGTTTTGATAAAACACTTGAAATGAATTCTTGAGGAAAATATCCTTTCATCATTAAAATCATTTTCTTTTCACAAAATGTAATACATTTTTAAAAGAATATGATTTTTCTTGAAAATATTCAGGAAATATTTTTGAGGAAGCTTCATGAAAATCATGCTTTATAAAATCGTAAAAATCCATTCGTGCCGTATAAGTTAAAAAAACATTGTTCTCGTACTTTTGCCGGAAAAGTCAAAAAGTAGCTCGTAGCGTAAAAAAAAAAAGAAAGATTCCTTACATACCATGTAGTAAAATTCAAGAATTGGTAAAAAGGACTTTAAAAATACATGAAAATACTTTTATAAAACATGGACAGGGATGATAGAAATAACCCCAGTAAATACTTATGAATAAGCAATCTCGAATAAAATTGAGATTTGCAAAATTATCTCTTACCTTAGGTCCAATTTTCTTCGTAAGTGTCCGAACCTCATGTATAATGATTTAAATAATGTCATTGACTTAATCCAGAATCATACTCATTGTTATGATATTATATATGGTTCACTTATGACTTTATATTACCCGTTCTTTTGTAAATTCCATGTTAAAGAGCGTTTTGGGTAAAATCGTTTCATTTGTCGTCCGTGTTTTGACTTGTAATTATTCATATGATTAATTAGATCATTATTAAGTAATTATAGAATATAAAACATTATTTATATATAATATATATTCAGAATATACATATATATAATAGATCAGTAAATGGAATGAAATACACCGTTCATGGAGACGGTAGGTCGTACGTACGCATGAACGATGTTTTCGTTTCCTTATTGAGTTGAATGGAATTAAGTAGATGACATACATATATATAAACATAAATCCAGTATCATTGTTATGTCATATATTTAATGATTACTTGTTATATATACTTTATAATCATTCATGAATGGTTAAAGTGGAGAATGAATCTCATCGCGTCGTGGAGATGGTATTCCGTACGTACGCATGCGCGGTGATTTTGTTTTTCGTAGGATGGATAGATGGTTAAATAGGGTTGTTTCATACTTATAATAACATATCATTATATGAGTGATATTTATGTTTTTACTTAATAATGAAAAAACCTAAGAAGAAGAAGTGGCAGAAGAAATAAAGTTGAAAGAATCGGTAATAGACATTACCTCATCTTTGAAGAATCTCTTTGAGACATCCTATTAGGGAACTAAAATTGGTCTTTGAAGAAGCAAAATACCTCTAGGATTCTACTAGGGAAGTGGAGAAGAGAATTTGGAAGGGTTTGGCCGAGATTGATGGCTCAAAGTGGTGTGAGGAAGAGAGGGAGGAGGTGCCCTTTTATAAGGGAGGAGAGGGGCACCTTTGGAAAAACTAAAACTATTATTTTATTATAAAGACAAATTTGGTTTTAAATAGCCCCAAATTGATTTATTTTGATGCTAAGGTGGGGATGGGTCTAAATCCTCTCATCCAATAGAATTTGGACAAGTTTAGGTTACTATTTTAACCTTATCATTTTGATTTAACTTTAAGTTAGATAGTTTTACTTTTACCGTGTCTTTTTGTGTTCTTACACTATAAGGTTAATAAACACACTATAACAAGCCAAAAGAACCCCAAGTTGTTTATTATTAATCTATATAACCTTACCTAAGTCATTTGGCTGAACCTTAGATATTTAGGGAAAAAATAACAATTAATAATATAATATTTGTTTTAAAAACTATTTTATGTCAATTTTCACACAAATTGGTAATTTATTATTGTGAAAATCATAAAAGAATGATTAGTTCGAAAAAAATTAATTACATCAACACTAACATGTCATATTAACAGAGAAAATTATTCGAATTCATAAAAAGGCTCAGATTACATTTATTTGGGTATTTATAACATCAATTATGTCAATATTTCATTAATAATATAATTACTACATCATTATTGTGTCATAAAAAAATTAAATTATTTAAAGTCTAAAAATTACAAATAAAATAAAATTATGTAGGAAATCATTTTATCTTTCTAATTAATATTTATAGTCGAATTTATCTTATGTATAACCCTATATTAAAAATTATTTACTTATTAAACTTTGATTTTAACTATTTGAACCCTTCTTTATATAATTTAATAATAAATATCCTAATCTAATCCAAGTGGGCCTAAATAGTCATAGTTTATTCCTAAGGTTGTTTTTGGTCGAATTACACTTATCCAATAGAATTAGGACATGTGTTAGGGTAATAATAATATCATTTTTACCCTTAATTACCCTATTTAATTTTAACCATGGTAAATAAATGTAAAAAGTTACTCTTCACCAAAAATTATTTTCATCTCATTGAACCACATTTTACGTAATGACATCAACCATGTCTCTCGGATTTTTGAAATTCCATTCACAAAAGTGGTAAAATTAAGATTTATGTAAATTTGCAAATTCTCCTAGGAGGTGGGTAAAAGACGGTCAAAAGTTTAATAAAATTTTTATATATCTAAAATTATTATTAAATGACTCCAATTAATTACATTGAACTTATATAGGTATTATGTGACAATTTTGACGTAAAATAAATTTAAATAAAATAAATAATTATTTAAATAAAAAGTCAGTTTTTAAATAGTAACCCAGTGTTTTCACTATTTATCAAAAATTGAATGTTTTCAGAAAAATAACAAAATTTCACCCTATGCTAATTTCAATATTCTGAATCCAAAAATGAAGTCCATTTTGAATGATGAAATTTACAAAATTTCAAAAAGTGGTTATTACTATTCATAACGGCTAGTTTTAATAATATTTTAATAGCATATCGTTGTTTAGTGAAACTCAGTATTGCGTACAACACACCCTATCGAGGAATGTCGTGATTGCGTGTAATGCAGCCAAGTTAGGGTTGCGTGTTGTGCAAGAATATTTTGTTGTAGTGTACAACATAGGACATCAATAAAATTAAAAAGAATATTTTTCATAAAATCTCGGGGTGCTACATTCTACCCCCCATAAAATGAATTTTTCCCTCGAAATTTGTCGGGGTTATAAATGGTTTACCACTCGAAAGATTCTTTAATAGAAACCCACATCATAAAAAGGAATACCAAAACCAAAATTTAAAAACAAAAGTATGAAACGTAACGGTTACCCAAATAAACTAATCACTGGGTTTCCATATAGGTGAAAATATGGATATGGAAGAGAAATCTAACCACCATGTTCTGACGGAGAGTGGTAGAGAAAATGGCTATGGAAATTCCAGCAATCCCACAGCCATAAATTTGTGATGATCTAAGGTACCATCTCATTCATCAGATATAAGAGCACTAGGACAACATATTTGGATTTCAAGATCATTTCCCTAAATTTGATGAAATTGGAATTAGAAGAAATACTTTCGTGATTTTGGTATGGTCTCACCGTTGGTCATTCTTTGGAAAATTTCTACTTCATCTCTTAAAGAAATGAAGTTGAATTTGTTATTCGTGAAGTGTTAACAGATCATGTGATAGAATGATGGGTCATTCCATCATTTTCAAACAAACGGATAGCAAAAGTTATCTTTCACGACCCGTCCTCGGGGCCCGTGCCAGGACTACCCCAAGCCTGCCTTCCATAGGCCAGGGGCTGGGGACTAGAACCAAAGGCATAAATCTCAATAACTGGGAAGGTATTGCCTTTATAAAAGTAAACAAAACACCAAAGAGTACAAGTTGAAGTAAAACACTACGTAAAAAAATGTGCTGAAAAGTAAATGGGCCAGAATACAAACCCAACTGAAAGTACAGCTACAACTGAACGAAAGTACAACAGAAAAAGACAAACAGCTGGAAGAAAGGAAGAAGCTCATGAGTCGACCTCCTCAGATCCTACATGAACAGTAGGTACAGATGGCGCAACTCCTAGATCTTCCACCACGGATCCTACCTGAAGGGTAGGTACAGATAGATTCCACAATTCTCTCTCCCGTCAACCTCCTCCGAGTGTCGTCTCACTGTGAAGTCTACCTCCAGGTACTGACTCGTCGTGTAGTCCACCTCCGAGTACCATCCAGTCCTCGAACACTCGACCTCCATCAGCACTGTCCGTCGTCTACAGCCAACACAACGTGGTTCGGGCATAGCCCGTGTAGGAGTGAGTATAACGATACTCAGTAGGGACCCTGAGACCCTCAAGGTCTCACTAAAACCAACAAGGTTAACCAAAAAGAAGATCTCAACAGATAACCTCTACTTAGGTATATGCTCATGCATATACCTAAGTTATCAAGTAACCCATCTCAATCATGAGGAAAACTTCAAGATCATGAAATCAACGGATAACCACTACCCAGGTATATTCCCATACATATACCTAAGTTATCAAGTGACCCATCTCAATCATGAGGTAAACACAATGTTCAAAAGTCTCAGCTCAAACCAGGATTTTCATTATCAAAACTGTAACTGCTGAAGAGATCCGTCTCTGGAGTGTACAGTGGTCCTGTCACGACTCCAAGGTACTGCTCACTAACCTAAGACTGCTGAGGTACTCCTCCTGTCAAGTACCGCGGGTCAGCCACCCAAACACAGTAGTGCTTCCTGTCAGGGTATGCCACCCAAACACAGTAGTGCACACCCCCTAGTAGCATGATGAGGTACTCTCCGGACGAGTACCACAGGACTGCACTGTCACACAGGTAGTGCTCCGTCCACCATGGGTCTGCACCTCACAAAGTAGTGCTCCGTCCACTGGGCTAGTCGACTCACTCCAAGTCAAGTCGGTCAAGCAGTCGTCAGGTCTCAGTCAGCTACACGGTCTCCGTACTCCGCACGCTCATCTCTGGGAGGGTCTGCTCCACGTGCTACAGTTCGATACTCCAAGTATCTCAAAGTCCCACGAAAAAGTATCTCAAAGAACTGCCTCATCATAGGGGTCTCAACACAAAAGACGATGCATTAATCGGACGCCCACTACTAGAAAAACAGGTATTTGCGACGGGTCATTTGCGACGGGATCCCGTCACAAATGGCTTTTTGCGACGGGGGCCCGTCGCAAATGGCCCGTTGCTGAAAACGGCGTCGCAACGGCACTTATTTGCGACGGGCCCGTCGCTAAAGCCTCTTTTTGCGACGGTTATTTTCCCCATCGCAAATAGTACTCCGTATATTTGTAAAAAACATTTAAAATAATATTTGCGACGGGACCCGTCGCAAAAGCTATTTTTTTAAAAAAATAAAAAACTATTAATAAATTATTTTAATGCATATAATAATACTAGTATTTGCGACGGGCATATTATCCCATCAAAAATACTATAAAAAAATAAAAAAAATAAATTATTAATAAATTATTTTAATTAATATAATAATATAATTATAATTCACAAATAAAAATAATAAATTATTTTAATTAATATAATAATAATAGAATTATAATTCAAAAATAAAAAATAATAGAATATTAATAAATGATTTAATTAATATAATAATATTAGAATTATAATTCATAAATAAAAAAAATATTAATAAGTTATTTTAATTAATATAAAAATAATAGACTTATTTTACATTCAAATATTAAAATAATTCAAGTATTACAAAAAATATAATTAAATTATAATATTATAAAATTTTAATATATATATATAATTTAATATTATAAAATATAAATAATATTATTATTCATATTAATATTTTTATTTAAAAATATAATATTATTAATATTTTATAATGAGACAAAAACTAAGAATAGAAAAAAAATGCTGATTTCCCAAATTTTATAACATAAATACAAACTCTAATCTGAAGGAGGGGGGGAGGTGGGGGATCTGTAGATGGTGATGGAGGAAACTTTATCCCTAAAGCATGAGTGAGTCGGCGCATGTACTCCATCTTCTCCTGATGCTGCTGCTGCCACCGACTCGTCTGCTCCTCGTACGACTGCTGCTGGCGTCGACGCTCCTCCTCATGCTGCTGACGCATCTGCTCCTGCTCCTGTCGGAGACTCTCTATCGGTGCAGTCTGAGATCGCAACTGATCCTCATACTGTGTAGTAGAAGAAGATGCACGAGCTCCTCTCGAGTTGGATGCCGACATCGCAGCACTGCCATAATAATCTCCGGGAGTTAGTCGAGAGCCGATACCAACTACCCGGCCCTTCTAAAAGGCATACTGGGTGGCCTGCATCCATGCCGCCTCGACAAACTGACGGGCAGTGGTCTGATCTGATGAATCGGCCTGACTCTCAGGCCGGGCCTGTGACGCTGTGGCCTCATATGACTCCTATAGTTGCAATTTAAAATTAAAATTGTGAATATATTATACGTAGTTAATTTTTAAACTTGAAAACAAATAATACTGACCACGATGTGATGCTGACGATCACCTCTGAGCTCCCCAGTAGCAGGATCACTATACATCCTCTGATATACATCGTACTCTGTAATATCGGGGTGATCGACAGCCTATAAGAATAAAAAATAAACTGTTAATATTTATAGTTATATAAAATATTTATAAATAATGTACGTACCAGATGCTGTCTATGAGTACTGAAAGAACGACTCTCAGCTCGATGAGTCACCTCCTGTCTCCTCCGATTCTGCCTCCCCATCGATGATCTCCTCTGAAAGGCACCACTCAACCAGTGCGCACATAATCTATCCCATATATGGGATGAAATAAACTCTGGTCGGTCTGCTCTACATGACTCCTCAAAATCTGACACTCCTGCTTTCTTCATCGCAGCTTTTCTTAAATTGTGCAAAAACTGACGAAGGCGATCACGCATGGCCACCTCCCATGCCTCGTGGATGGAGTCACGCATGGTATCCTCGATCGGATACCATAAACCCTACAAATAAATCAAAATATCAAGTTAGAAATGAAATAATTTTCAAAATAAAAATTATTTATTTACGTACGTACCAACCAATGACCGAACATGGCCGGCTGCACATCAATGGGAATCTGCTCCCATGTGGTCCACGACTGAGAGAAATAGTTGTGCAAAATAGTGTTGCCCTGTCCGACTGCTATATGCGGAAAACTGAAAAAATAATAAACATTTATTATGTGAATAGATTAATGAAATCTTAGTCAAATCCACAGGTTATCACACAGGGTATCACACCTCCGTGTGCGTGGATCAAACCCAAGATGTGGACGTCGCTCGGGGACGGGGTCAGGAATCATCAATCGTGAAAGACCGCGCCCCCTCCGCGTACTCCCTGGAGCACCTGCAGGCTGAGGGTCATCTGTCAGCAACGCATCTGCATCGAAAGTTAGGTCAGCATCCGCTAACTCACGAAATGTGGCGTCGTCCATCTGAAACAGAAAATGTTAATGTTAGCAAATAATTGATAATTACTATTATATATACATATATACATATTATGATTTTATATAAATACCATGGAATGCTATCAGTGTTCATCTTCATCATCATCTTCATATATGTCAATGTCATCTTTATATTCCTCCTCAACATCATTGATATCCATTCGAGTTACAGTTGCTTCATCTCTTACCATTTCAAATTCATATGTGACATCATTAACATCATCGTCATCACCGACTCTTAAATGTGGGGTGTCATCATCGATACTCATGTATCTTTGTAAAAAAGATTGATTTTGAGAACTCTCTTGAAAAACTTCAATTCTTTGCACATCAGTGAAAGCACATTCACTTTGACTAAACTGATTGTCTCGAATTTTGATTTTTATTACACTCCACCAATCAGTGAAGTCTCTTGATGTTGCACAGTACTTTGCATAATAAACTTGATATGCCTGTTGAGCCAATAAGAATGGTTCATTTACTGCGAGAACACTTTTACATTTAATATCTACGATTCCATGAGTTGGATGAACACGCACGCCTCTCTCTGTATCCAACCACCGATATTTGAACATGGTTATGTAATGTTTTCCAAGATAACAGAGTTCAATGATTTCATCAAGTATGCCATAAAAGTCAACTTCATTTTCTCGATGATGAGATCCTCTCAAGCTAACTCCACTGTTCATTGTTTTTTTCGATTCCCCATATGCATGTGTGTGGAATCGAAATCCATTCACCACATATGCATTATAAGTTTTAACAAGTTTGGAAGGTGGGTTACTCAATACACACAGTCGTTTGTCAATTTTATCAGCATGTCGAGACACCTGAAAATCTGTGAAATAATTATCAATATAGTAAACTATACATTGAATGAGTTGCTAAAAGATAAAGAATTTATGTTACCAGTTTTTGAAACCACTGAGAGAAATTTTTCAGTCGACGTTCTTCGAGAGCAGCTGCTGTAATTTGTGGAATTTGTTTCTTGATATGATTATCATACAACCTATAAAAAAAAGTTATTTACTGTAAAATAAATGATAGAATAAGTGATATAAACACTTACAGTACAACTGATGTCATCTCTTCACAGTTGAGCAGAACATATGTATGAGCTCTCTGATGTTCATCATCTGAAATCCAGCGTTCATAAAATCCACCCAAACCAATCTCTGACTGGTTGAAAATATATAATTGATTTTCGATTTTATCAATATTCCTCTCGTTCCGTCCCATTCGGTTTTGTTTTGAAGGATACTTAGATTCAAAATAATGGGAGCAGAAAAAAGATATTTCCTCTTGCAAATAAGCATCTGCAATAGATCCTTCAACAGATGCTTTGTTACGTACTTTTCTTTTCAATTTTTTCATGCATCTTTCAAATGGGTACATCCATCGAAACTGTACCGGACCTCCACATTTGGCTTCTGAAAAAAATTCTGGATTTGATGCCATAAATGATAAAAAAGTCTCCACACCCTCAACATATACTGGATTTAAACCAGAACCGTTTGGATTTCTACGTTGATTTATCCATATGTGGTCACCTAATAATGATTGTTGACGACCTCGTTATTCCATATTTTTCTATAAAATATAAAAGCATTACTGGTTTTGAATAATTTTTTAGAAAAAACACTCAAGCTAGGATAATTATTAGTAAGTATTGTTAATTATTACTAATTATTGGTAATTATTACTAATTATTACTAATTATTGGTAATTATTACTAATTATTACTAATTTTTGGTAATTATTACTAATTATTACTAATTATTGCTAATTATTGGTAATTATTACTAATTATTGGTAATTAATACTAATTATTGGTAATTATTACTAATTATTGTTAATTATTACTAATTATTGATAATTATTACTACTTATGGGTAATTATTACTAATTAATGGTAATTATTACTAATTATTGGTAATTATTACTAATTATTGGTAATTATTACTAATTATTGGTAATTAATGGTAATTATTGGTAATTATTAATAAGTATTGTTAATTATTACTAATTATTGTTAATTATTACGAATTATTGGTAATTATTACTAATTATTGGTAATTATTACTAATTACTACTAATTATTACTAATTATTACTAATTATTGGTAATTATTAATAATTATTGGTAATTATTCCTAATTATTGTTAATTATTACTAATTATTGGTAATTAATACTAATTATTACTAATTATTACTAATTATTAATAATTATTGGTAATTATTATTAATTATTACTAATTATTGATAATTATTAATAATTATTACTCATTATTGATAATTATTACTAATTATTGGTAATTATTATTAATTATTACTAATTATTAATAATTATTACTAATTATTGGTAATTATTACTAATTATTACTAATTATTACTAATTATTGGTAATTATTATTAATTATTACCAATTATTGGTAATTATTGGTAATTATTACTAATTATTGGTAATTATTACTAATTATTGGTAATTATTTGTAATTATTGGTAAGTATTGTAAATTATTACTAATTATTGGTAATTATTAATAATTATTACTAATTATTGGTAATTTTTACTAATTATTACTAATTATTGGTAATTATTACTAAGTATTACTAATTATTGGTAATTATTACTAATTATTGGTAATTAATACTAATTATTGGTAATTATTACTAATTATTGGTAATTATTACTAATTATTGGTAATTATTACTAATTATTGGTAATTATTGGTAATTATTGGTAAGTATTGGTAATTATTACTAATTATTACTAATTATCGGTAATTATTACTAATTAATACTAATTATTGGTAAATATTACAAATTATTGGTAATTATTGGTAATTATTACTAATTATTGGTAATTAATACTAATTATTGGTAATTAATACTAATTATTGGTAATTATTACTAATTATTGTTAATTATTACTAATTATTGTTAATTATTACTAATTATTGGTAATAATTACTAATTATTGGTAATTATTACTAATTATTGGTAATTATTACTAATTATTGGTAATTATTACTAATTATTGGTAATTATTACTAATTATTGATAATTAATACTAATTATTGGTAATTAATACTAATTATTGGTAATAAATACTAATTATTGGTAATTAATACTAATTATTACTAATTATTGGTAATTATTGGTAATTATTTTTAATTATTGGTAATTATTATTAATTATTGGTAATTATTGCTAATTATTACTAATTATTACTAATTATTGGTAATTATTACTAATTATTGGTAATTATTCCTAATTATTGTTAATTATTACTAATTATTGGTAATTAATACTAATTATTACTAATTATTACTATTTATTACTAATTATTTGTAATTATTATTAATTATTACTAATTATTGGTAATTATTAATAATTATTACTCATTATTGATAATTATTACTAATTATTGGTAATTATTATTAATTATTACTAATTATTAATAATTATTACTAATTATTGGTAATTATTACTAATTATTACTAATTATTACTAATTATTGGTAATTATTATTAATTATTACCAATTATTACTAATTATTGGTAATTATTACTAATTATTGGTAATTATTGGTAATTATTGGTAAGTATTGTTAATTATTACTAATTATTGGTAATTATTAATAATTATTACTAATTATTGGTAATTTTTACTAATTATTACTAATTATTGGTAATTATTACTAATTATTACTAATTATTGGTAATTATTACTAATTATTGGTAATTAATACTAATTATTGGTAATTAATACTAATTATTGGTAATTATTACTAATTATTGTCAATTATTACTAATTATTGTTAATTATTACTAATTATTGGTAATTATTACTAATTATTGGTAATTATTACTAATTATTAGTAATTATTACTAATTATTGGTAATTATTGGTAATTATTGGTAAGTATTGGTAATTATTACTAATTATTACTAATTATTGGTAATTATTACTAATTATTACTAATTATTGGTAATTATTACTAATTATTGGTAATTATTGGTAATTATTACTAATTATTGGTAATTAATACTAATTATTGGTAATTAATACTAATTATTGGAAATTATTACTAATTATTGGTAATTATTACTAATTATTGTTAATTATTACTAATTATTGTTAATTATTACTAATTATTGGTAATTATTACTAATTATTGGTAATTATTAGTAATTATTGGTAATTATTACTAATTATTGGTAATTATTACTAATTATTGGTAATTATTACTAATTATTGGTAATTAATACTAATTATTGGTAATTAATACTAATTATTGGTAATAAATACTAATTATTGGTAATTAATACGAATTATTACTAATTATTGGTAATTATTGGTAATTATTGTTAATTATTGGTAATTATTACTAATTATTGGTAATTATTGCTAATTATTACAAATTATTACTAATTATTGGTAATTATTACTAATTATTGGTAATTATTACTAATTATTGGTAATTAATACTAATTATTGTTAATTAATACTAATTATTACTAATTATTACTAGTTATTGGTAATTATTGTTAATTATTACTAATTATTGGTAATTATTACTAATTATTGATAATTATTACTAATTATTGGTAATTATTATTAATTATTACTAATTATTAATAATTATTACTAATTATTGGTAATTATTATTAATTATTACCAATTATTACTAATTATTGGTAATTATTATTAATTATTACCTATTATTGGTAATTATTGGTAATTATTACTAATCATTGGTAATTATTGGTAATTATTGGTAAGTATTGTTAATTATTACTAATTATTGGTAATTATTACTAATTATTACTAATTATTGGTAATTATTACTAATTATTACTAATTATTGGTAATTATTACTAATTATTGGTAATTATTACGAATTATTGGTAATTAATAATAATTATTACTAATTATTACTAATTATTGGTAATTATTCCTAATTTTTACTAATTATTACTAATTATTACTAATTATTACTAATTATTGGTAATTATTACTAATTATTACTAATTATTACTAATTATTGGTAATTATTGGTATTTATTCCTAATTATTACTAATTATTACTAATTATTGGTAATTATTGGTAATTATTACTAATTATTACTAATTATTACTAATTATTCCTAATTATTCTTAATTATTCCTAATTATTCCTAATTATTCCAAATTATATCTTATTATTACTAATTATTGGCAATTATTGGTAATTATTGGTAATTATTGGTAATTATTGGTAATTATTGGTAATTATTGGTAATTATTGGTAATTATTACTAATTAGTGGTAATTATTAGTTATTATTAATAATTATTACTAATTATTGTTAATTATTGGTAATTATTACAAATTATTGGTAAGTATTACTAATTATTGATAATTATTACCACTTATTGGTAATTATTACTAATTATTGGCAATTATTACTAATTATTGGTAATTATTACTAATTATTCCTAATTATTGATAATTATTGGTAATTGTTTCTAATTATTAGTAATTAAATGAATAATTACCAATTATTAGGAATAATTACCAATAATTACAAATAATAACATTATTAGTATATTTTATTATTAATATTAAAATAATATAATTTTCTAATTTATATACAATTTTGATTTCATCTGTGCGTTTTCTACCTCCACATACAAATAATACATGTGAAGACAGTAAACACACAGATGAAAAGATAATTGTATATATATAAAAAATTATATTATTTTAATATTAATAATAAAATATACTAATAATTTAATAATGATATTATTCCTAATTATTGGTATTGATTATTAATTATTAATATTTATTCTTAATTATTAAAAATTATTACTAATTATTCCTAATTACCATTAACTATGAACAATACTAATAATTTAAATTTATTAAGTAACAAAACAATGTAAACATAATTAAATTACAACTAATTAAGAATAATTGAAACTAATAAAAAATTAAAAATAAATATTAAATTAAAATTAACATAAATACCTTGAAAATTGATCTGCTCTGATCGTTCTTCAAAACTTTAATATCAACTCCGGAGAAAAAAATTAAACTGGAGAAAAACTGAACTTTAGAAATACAACTTTGAAAGAAGAAGAAGATGGAGTTTGAGAATGATTTGAAAAAACGGATGGGGGTATTTATAGGTTAGATTATTTGCGACAGGTCTATTTGCGACGGGAATCCCGTCGCAAATAGTGTTATTTGCGACGGTACCCGTCACAGATACCTTAGCCAACATTTATTACGGTCAACGGTTAAATAGTTATTTGTGACGGGTCCCGTCGCAAATAACCACCTGCCGACATACTATTTGCGACGGGGGAATATTACCGTCGCAAATACCTTTTACCGCCGCCGATTATTTACGACGGGAATATTCCCCCGTCGCAAATAGTTTTCCCGCGATTTGGCGCGCAACGCGCGCCAGTTCTTTTGCGACGGGAAAAGCAATCCCATCGCAAAAGCCTACTTATTTGCGACGGGTAAATACCCTCGTCGCAAATAACCCGTCGCAAATACCCATTTTTCCCGTAGTGGCCCGGTCTGTGAGTTACTAGCCTTTTCATCCCAGGGGCCCGGTTGGTTTCGTGTGCGAAAAAATCCGGCCGTATCTCAATTGTACCCCGAACTCTCATAGGGAATACTCATAGGGACCGTTTCTCAACGTGATCACCAACTCTGCTGACGGTTCGTCAAACGGACGTCCGGTCTGAAAGATATCCGTTTTTCCGTTCAAGGGGCCCGGTTGGATTTTGGGTACAATCCAACCCGGCCACTATCCAACTACATCCAAAACTCAGGCGATGTATGTGAGAAGTTCCGTCTCATCAAGAGGAATTCAACGAGACAGACGACGCGTCAATCGGACGCCCGATCTGTGAGTAATTGGCTTTTTCATTTCAGGTGTCCGGTTGGTTTCATGAGCGAACCAACCCGACCGCACTCCGACGACATCCAAATCTCAAGCAGAGTAAGCCAAAAGATCCATCTCACCTATAGGAATCCATCAAAGTCGACGGCACATCAATCGGACGTCCGGAGCTCAACATATGAGTGTTTCCGCTCCGAGGGCCCGGTTGGTTCCGTATCCGAACTAATCCGGCCGAAGCCAAAATATTCCAAAACCTTGAGTATAATATACCAAAACGACCGTCTCGTTCCAAGGATTGCATCGCCGCTGACGGTGTGTCAATCAGAGGTCTGTATCCCATGATATGGGCAAAAGACCAAAGAGGGTCTGAAAACGGGGGGTCTGGGCCCGGACCGACCCGGCCCAAATCTGGTCGACCTGAACCGGGTCGACCCTCCCAGGCCCGGCCCGGCCGACTTGGTTCGGCTCGGACAGCGCGGCCGAGCAGAAGCCACAGAGTGGGGGTGCGCGGCTCCCCCCCCCCCCTCGTTGCTGATTGAAGCCTGTGGTGAACAGCCGCCACCAACCTTCCGGCGGCGCGCCGCCACCACCTTCCGCGGACCACCGGACGCGATCCGGTGGTCTGTTTCTCCGGCCATCTTCGCCAACGGTCCTCCTGGGACCCGACCATCACTACAAAGGGACTCAAATGCCATAGCGGCCTGCTTCGTCGTCGTCCGTTGATCCGCACATCGATAAACAAGCTGCGGAGGGTTGTCAGGCCGTGTTTGTTCGGCCTGCGTCCTCCGCGTTAAGTGTTATCAATTGGAAAATAATAAACACATGGTTTTAATCATAACGAGTGTATAATTTATCCAAAATAAATTATACGAACACCTTGCAATCAAATACCCACGCACGAGAGTTTAAAATTTTGATTGCGCGACGTGACGATGTCGCGCATTCTTGCCGCTCGATCCCGCGCGGCGTGACGATGTCGCGCATGCTGGCCGCTCGATCCCGCGCGGCGTGACGATGTCGCACATCCTTGCCGCTCGATCCCACGCGGCGTGATAGCACCGCGACAATTTCATTCGATCTGCAACAATAAGAAAAAATAATAAGGGAGGGGAACGACCGTGTTTGTGCGGTCCGACCTCCTCTCGTTAACTGATATCATGTGGTCCAAATAAACGTGGATAAAAGACAGAAGCGAATCACGTAAGGAAAAATCACGTAAACCCCCTACCTCATGCGAGCTTGAACAAAGGTTCGTCGAACGAGGATTCATCGCGGAAAGAGATGTCGCGGAAGAAGACGTCGCAGAAGAATATGTCGCGGAAGAAGACGTCGCGGAAGAAGGCGTCGCGGAAGAACCGTCGTGGTAAAAGGTGTCACGTAGTTGGTCTCCGAGGACTCGGCGTTCTTCGACAGAGTTCGATGCGTTCTTCGCGTTCTTCATGTTCTTCGACGAAGAAGATGAAGAATTCTAGCTTTCCTTATATTTTCTCCCCAAACCTTTCAAGCAATAAAGGTTCCAACCCCAAAATAAAATAAGCTAACCTCTTATTTTATTAACATAACAAATATTTGAATTTCAAGAGTTTAAAATTAAAATATACACACTTAACTCACTTAATTAATAACATAAGTTATTAAACTTAAGTTTTCAAATATTAAATGTTAGTTGAGGGGGGTTAAAGAATGTGAAGAGTTATGGTGGGTTAGGGAAGGTGAAGGGGTAGGGTTCGTGTGGGCCCCACCACCTTCATAACCTCCCTTGGGAAGTTGGGTAGTAACCCAACATCCTCCCAAAGCCTAATCCACTTAGTTAAAATAAAAATTGTAGTTTAATTTTTATTTCAACTTCCACAAATTCTAACAACTTACCGCATGTAAACGCAACTTCGGAAGTGGAATTCCTAAGAAATAACCGGCACTACGGTTCCATCGGTGCCCTCGGAATTCAATTCCGAGCACCGGTTCAAAAGATAGGAATTCCCGCTCGTTCGTTCACTAAACGTACCCGAGCCAAACTTCGGAAAATGATTCCGGGAACACTGGGCCTCGGAATTAGGCGCCGTCAGAAACTGAGTTCTTGTAAAATTCTAAAGAAATTTAAGAAAATATTTTCCTTGAAATTTCTGGGTCTTTACATTACTCCCACCTCAGGGTTTTACGTCCCCGTAAAGCTTCGACACAAACTAGGGTCACAAAAGCGGTATTGAGCACGCACCTGAGCCTTCTTCTCCCATGTGCTTACCTGGAGATTCCATACTGCCAAAGAAAGCGCACCCGAGGAATCGACCGTCCTCATAGGATCCCCTCCTGTCGATTCTCGATCCCTACAGGAACCTCCATGGAAGTAACCCCATCGCCATCGTCCTGCTCCTCAAGGTCGATGATATGCGAAGGGTCGAGAACGTATCTCCTCAGTTGAGATACCTGGAAAAAGTCGTGCACCTGGTGCAACTTAGGTGGATGGGTTAACCAGTAAACCATCCCACCTACCCAGCTGAGGACCTAGGAATGGTCCACTGAACCTTGGGGATAACTTTCCTCCTTGGCCACATCTCCATAAACCTCGTCGAGGTGAGACCCGTATAAGGACGTGATCGTCATCCTTGAACTCTACAGGTCTCCAATTCCTACTAGAACTGAAACTCAAAATGACTCCTGCCATGAGGGTAAGGCTGACCGACTCAAGAGTGATCGGTCTCACCCTCCTGTGCATGATTTTATCCTGTGCTGCATGGGGTTTCATTTTCGCCGACCAAGGGAAACTCATCCCGACATCATAGTTAAACCACAACCTTTTTTCTTAATACTGTCAATTTGTGTATGAACTGTGATTGCCCAGTCCATACTCAAACCAACGTCGTAAGGCCTTGACACTGCCACCATGAGATTCCAACCGAAACTCTTGCCTTTAGGTTCTGACCACACCGTTGGTGTAAGTGTGATTATCGAGTCTCCTTCCAAGGTATCTCCAGACGTTAGGGTCAAGTCCACGGCTTACCGGAAACTCTATGTCTGTGACACGATTTGTGAAAGAAAGTAATAATTCATATCGACGTCTGTTACTATAGCATCTAGTAGTGGACACAAGTTGTCCCTTAAATCATTTTTAGAGCCATTGGTTCACACTCCTTGACTGCATGAAGCCGCATTCTTCCTCCGCCCTCCAGCTCTCTGAGCCTGGCGGGGATTACTAAGGCAGGTGGTTGTAGCATGTTAAGATATACACCACCTCATGCTGCTCTCCTAGCTCTTCCTCCACGTCTATTGCTCCGCAGACTCATCTCTCCTTAAATCTTTCTCTTCTTTAAACATTTAACACGCTGGAGTCTCTAAGACTAGATTCGGTTTCCCGTTTCTTACCGCACTATGCAGTCTTCATCCGCTCCTGGATAATCTGTACCTTCTTTGCCTATGATTTTGAAAGAGCTGCTAAAATTTATCCTTTTCCAAAAAGAGAAACTCGGTCTCATCTCCTGGATGAACCACACCCATTGCCTAATACAGTCAATACTGACATGAATGATGCATTCATGCCATGGATTAATTCGTAAGGCCTCGACGTAACTACCAATAGATCCAACCGTCACTCTCGCCTCCAAGTGTCGAGTCACGCTGTCGGCATCAGTGTGAGGTCACTGGGTCTCCTCCAGTATAAATATCGAAAGTGAGGGTCAAGTAAATAGTTTTAACCGGGACCTCTCAGTATCAACCAAACAAAAGAACAGGAAAGAAAATATCACAAAGATAAGTGTCTTTTTATTATTTCAGCTCATAGTACAAAGACACGAATACAATAGCAATATGGTACTAGAAGTACAGGGGACGTATCCACTAGTTCCGCTCTTTTCCACCTGCTCCTGGAGCTCTATTTACTTGTCCACTACTCGGCTCTTGCTCAAGCACTGGCTGCTGCTTCTGCCTCAGTGGCTCCTCCAACGCCTGCGGATCAACTGTTCGGGGGGTCGTACAGTCACATGCCAGGTGACCCTTCCTGCCACAGGAGTAACACTATCCGTTTCTGGCACGCATGGCTCTGACCCCACCCCGGGTGCCCCGCACCACCGGTCTTTAAACCCGAGATCGCCCAACTGCTGGTTTGGTCCTCCTGGACCTCTGCATCATCTGTTTACTACCCACAGATGACTCGGCAACTGATCGAAAAACACGCGGCAAAGGCAGCAGCTCCTGAACATGCTCGGGGTGTAGAGATACTGGCACAAACTCCTCCATGAAGAAGGTCACGATGTCTTCCCATGCGAAGGTCATCCCATCACAAAACTGAAACAAGTGGCTCCACCACCTGCCTGCTGCTGCCTGAAGATGGCTGGCAGCAAAGATCACCATGAAGTCTGCAGGTGTCCCCACTAGCCTGAAGACTCTCACCATAACCTCCATCCAAACCTCAGCTGCCTACGGGTCCGTCTCTCCCCGGAACCTAGGTGGCCTCTGGCACTGGAACTCATGCAGCACACTCAAGTGGCGTGCATCGCCTACTACTGGGGCTGGTGGCATCGGTGGCCCAACGTATGGTAGTACCGCTGGTGCCTCCGCTGGTGCCTCAACTGCAAGAGGGCCCTGTACCAAAGCCTCGTCGCTCGATAGGATGTCAGTACGCACATCCCTCTGGGATCTAGCTGGTCGTCCGTGAAAAGGAATCCTGAAAGAAACATCGTGACATGGTCAAATGATTATACCTGGTGAGCTGACCTGATTTGAGATGATATTAAAATAAAACATCTGGAAACACACACACAATCAGTTTTTTCATGCACAAAGTCGGAATTCAGTTGTTAGGGTCCTGTTGTATGGATACGTCGGCTGCCCGCACCAACACTGGACTCCCTGAACAGAAGACCAAACTCGGTACCCTTAACACTATTGCTTCACAGAATGAAAATATCAGAGTTATAAGTTCTGCGGTAGAACCGAATCCTTTGATACCAATTTGTCACAACCCGTCCTCAGGGCCCGTGCCGTGACTACCCCAAGCCTGCCTTCCATAGTCCAGGGGTTGGAGACTAGCACCAAAGGCCTAAATCCTGATAACTGGGAAGTCATTGCCTTTATAAAAGTAAACAAAACACCATAGAGTACAAGCGGATGTAAAACACTAAGTACAAAAGAAAGTGCTGAAAAGTAAATGGGCCAGAATACAAACCCAACTAAAAGTACAGCTACAACAGAACAAAAGTACAACAGAAAAAGACAAACATCTGGAAGAAAGGAAGCAGCTCCTGAGTCATCCTCCTCGGATCCTACCTGAAGGGTAGGTACAGATGGCGCAGCTCCTAGATCGTCCACCACGGATCCTACCTAAAGGGTAGGTACAGATATCTTCCACAACTCTCTCTCCCGTCAACCTCCTCCGAGTGTCGTCTCCCCATGAAGTCCACCTCCAGATATTGACTCGTCGTGTAGTCCACCTCCGGGTATCGTCCAGCCCTCGAACACTCGGCCTCCATCAGCACTGCCCGTCGTGTGCAACCAACACAACGAGATGCGGGCATAGCCCGTGCAGCGGTGAGTATAACGATACTCAGTAGGGACCCCGAGACCCTCAAGGTCTCACTAAAACCAACAAGGTTAACCAAAAAGAAGATCTCAACAGATAACCTCTACTTAGGTATATGCTCATGCATATACCTATGATATCAAGTAACCCATATCAATCTTGAGGAAAACTCCAAGATCATGAAATCAATGGATATCCATTACCCAGGTATATGCCCATACATATACCAAAGTTATCAAGTGACCCATCTCAATCATGAGGTAAACACAAAGGTCAAAAGTCTCAGATCAAACCAGGATTTTCATTATCATAACTGTAACTGCTGAAAAGCCCCGTCTCTGGAGTGTACAGTGGTCCTGTCACAACTCCAAGGCACTACTCCCTAACCTAAGACTGCTGAGGTACTCCTACTGTCGAGTATCGCGGGTCAGCCACCCAAACACAGTAGTGCTTCCCGCTGGGGTATGCCACCCAAACACAGTAGTGAACACCCCCTAGTAGCATGCTGAGGTACTCTCCGGACGAGTACCGCGGGTCTGCACTGTCACACAGGTAATGCTACATCTGCCATGGGTCTGCACCTCACAAAGTAGTGCTCCATCCACTGGGCTAGGCGACTCACTCCATGTCGAGTTGGTTAAGCAGTCGTCAGGTCTCAGTCGGCTACACGGTCTCCGTACTCCGCATGCTCGTCTCTGGGAGGGTCCACTCCACGAGCTACAGGTCGATACTACAAGTATCTCAATGTCCCGCGAAGAAGTATCACAAAGGACCACCTCGTCCTAGGGGTCTCAACGCAATAGACAACGCGTCAATCAGACGCCCGGTCTGTGAGTTACTAGCCTTTTCGTCCCAGGGTCCCGGTTGGTTTTGTGTGCGAACCAATCTGGCCGTATCCCAAATGTACCTAGAACTATCATAGAGTATACTCATAGGGACCGTTTCTCAACGTGATCACCAACGCTGCTGACGGTTCGTCAAACGGACGTCCGGTCTGAAAGATATCAGCTTTTCCTTTCCAGGGGCCCGGTTGGATTTCGGGTACAATCCAACCCGGCCACTATCCAAATGCATCCAAAACTCGGGGGAAGTATGCCAAAAGTTCCGTCTCATCAAGAGGAATTCATCGAGACAGACGGCGCGTCAATCGGACGCACGGTCTGTGAGTTATTGGCCTTTTCATTCTAGGGGCCCGGTTGGTTTCATGAGCGAACCAACCCGACCTCACTCCGAAAGCATCCAAATCTCGAGTGGAGTAAGTCAAAATATCCTTCTCACCTAGAGGAATCCATCAAAGTCTATGGCACGTCAATCGGACGTCCGGAGCTCAAGATATGAGTGTTTCCGCTCCGAGGGCCCGGTTGGTTCTGTATCCGAACCAACCTGGACGAACCCAAAGTATTCCGAAATCTTGAGTATAATATACCGAAACGACCAAATCGTTCCAAGGATCGCATCTCCGCTGACGGTGTGTCAATCGGATGTCCGTAGCCCAAGATATGGGCAAAAGACCAAAGAGGGTATGAAAACGGGGGGTCTGGGCCCGGACCGACCCGGCCTGGCCGGCTCGGTCCGGCTCGACCGTCTAGCCGCGGATCGGCCAGCGCAGCCGAGCGAAAGCCATGAAGCGGGGGTGCGCGGCTTCCCCCCCCACCCCCTTGCCGCTGATTGAAGCCGGCGGCGAACCGCCGCCGCCAGCCTTCCGGCGGCGCGCCGCCACCGCCTTCCGCGGACCACCGGACACGCTCCGGTGGTCCGTTTCTCCTACCGTCTTCGCCAACGGTCCTCCCGGGACCCTAACTTCACTGTGATAGGATTAAAACACCATATCGTCATGCTTCGTCATCGTCCGTTGATCCGCACATCGATAAACAAGCTACGGAGGGTTGTCGGGCCGTGTTTGTTCGGCCCGCGTCCTCCGCGTTAGGTGTTATCAATTGGCAAATAATAAACACATGTTTTTTACCATGAAGAGGGTATAATTTATCCAAAATAAATTATATGAACACCTTTCAATCAAATACCCACAAACAAGAGTTTAAAAATTTGATTGCGCGACGTGACGACGTCGCCCATTCTTGTCGCTCGATCCCGCGCGGCGTGACGATGTCCCGCATGCTTGCCGCTCGATCCCGCGCGGCGTGATGAAGTCGTGCATCCTTGCTGCTCGATCCCGCATGGCGTGACGACACCATGTCAATTTCATTCGATCCGCAACAACATGAAAAAATAATAAGGGAGGGGAACGACCATGTTTGTGCGGTCCGGCCTCCTCCCGTTAACCGATATCATACAGTCCAAATAAACGCGGATAAAAGACGGAATAGAATCACGTAAGGAAAAATCACATAAACCCCCTACCTCGTGCGATCTTGAGCAGAGGTTCGTCGAACTAGGATTCATCACGGAAAGAGATGATGAGGATGAAGACGTCGTGGAAGAATACGTCGCGGAAGAAGATGTCGCGGAAGAACCTTCGCGGTAAAAGGCGTCGCATAGTCGGTCTCCGAGGACTCAGCGTTCTTCGATGGAGTTCGATGCGTTCTTTGCGTTCTTCATGTTTTTCGACGAAGAAGATGAAGAAATCTATATTTCCTTAGATTTTCTCCACAAACCTTTCAAGCAACAAAGGTTCCAACCCCAAAATAAAATAAGTTTACCTCTTATTTTATTAACATAACAAATATTTGAATTTCAAGAGTTTAAAATTCAAATAACCACACTTAACTCACTTAATTAATAACATAAGTTATTAAACTTAAGTTTTCAAATATTAAATGTGAGTTGAGGGGGGTTAAAGAATGTGAAGAGTTATGGAAGGTTAGCGAAGGTGAAGGGGTAGGGTTCGTGTGGGGCCCACCACCTTCATAACCTCCCTTGGGAAGTTGGGTAGTAACCCAACTTCCACCCAAAGCCTAATCCACTTAGTTAAAATAAAAATTGTAGTTTATTATTTATTTCAACTTCCACAAATTCTAACAACTTACAGCGTGTAAACGCACCTTCTGAAGTGGCGTTCCTAAGCAATAACCGGCGCTACGGTTCCAGCAGTGCCCTCAGAATTCGATTCCGAGCACCGGTTCAGAAGATAGGAATTCCCGCTCGTTCTTTCACTGAACGTACCCGAGCCAAACTTCAGAAAATGATTCTGGGCACACCAGGCCTCAGAATCAGGCGCCGTTAGAAACTACGTTCTTGTAAAATTCCAATGAAAATTAAGATAAAATTTTCCTTGAAATTTCCGGGTCTTTAAATTATCAAATGTACATAAGTCAATCTATGGTGAGGTTAATCATATACGATTCCAAAAATGAACTTTTACTTCTTATATGATACTGTGTAACAAAATAAAACTTGTTTCTACTAACCAGGGACTTCCTGTAGTCCATTGGTAGGCGATAAAGGCCAGTCAAACTTCGATTGTGGGTTCGATTCCCATAGCCTTGTCCGACGCGATGGGATGTCGCCCGTCCTGTAGGTAATCCTTTTTCTAAAACTATATTACTATAACATCCCATCAATAATATCGAAAAAAAGTTCTATTCATAAACAATACTAACTTATGTCCAACATAATCCATTCCAATATTTAGGCTTATCTAAAAAAATTTGGTTCAAGCACATAGTATAAAGAAAACGATTACTTGAAATGTCATCAACCAAGCAAGTGAATACCATCATTTATGCCCCATATATCTTGTTGGTCACATTCCAATCCTGTGAATACCTTAATCATGTATTTTCTTGAAAAATGTATACCCATTAAACCTTAGTGAAAACATGAATGCTGTAAAATGTTAACTCTTTCCTCATACCAAAATCCAAAAATTCTATATACTCAAACCATGATATAACCTTCTCCTTATATCAGTCATGAGCTCATGAATACTATCAAACATTTAATTTTCTCCTTATCCCTTCATTATGCACATATCATCTACATTCCAAAAATATATGAATAACCTTCCATGGATACTGGTACCATTAATCATACACTTTCAAAACTCAAGGAAAGACAACAGTGTAACAATCCTTAGATGTATCTTTATTCCATAGTACCATGAGATTACTTATACAACATTACACTTGATAAACATGTAATCATTCCACTACCTTCTTAAACCATTGACCGAGATTCAACAATTCTTTCATCTTACATATCATTTGTAGTATCTTCATCATCATCAACATAAATACTACCCATACGACCGTACTGATTCTCTTCATGAGACATTCCCTTAGGGCATTTGTTTGCATAATTCTTGTACATTCCATATTTAAAACATTTAACCATTGTTGATGTCATATAAATACCATTATCCTCATCCATGGAGTTAACTGAACCTTTTCATTTTCACTTACTGGCTTTGTGTCCTTCTATTCCACACCCAAAGCATCTTCCAGTTCCATTGAAACAATCTCCCCGATGCTTCTTCCCACATGATTTACATGAGGGAAATTGAACTTTCTTTCCCCTATGATCATCATGAAACTCCATCTTTCTCTTATTATTTGAGTCGGGAAACTTACCAAAGATGAGATTATTGATCATATAATAAGATTTCTGATTAGACATAATAACGATGTTTGAACTTCCAAATCCCGTTTCATTTGGTTTCTCATGAAGAATATCATTCCATTGTCCATCATATCCTTCATTATCATGAATCTTCCTATTTACAGCCATTTTCAAAACCCAAAAAGAATAGTGTGAGAGTTAAAAATCATGTTAGGGAAAACAACATAGTAAAGGGGGAGTACCCTCAATATCTAACATCTTAGGTTAAATTCTAACATCGTTACCGTAGTTCTAGGACTATATCCTGTACGTATACTTATCCTTAGGGACATCCCTAGACATACCTTAGTAATATCTCTAGGGATCTCACTAAATTTCTCGCATCCTAGTTTCCAAAGGTTGACTAAACCTTTCCTTTGATACCAACTATAGAGACCCTAAGCTTGACGTACATGGACATTACATTACTTTTGTGGAATACTTAGTACATTACAAAAACACACACACACGGACCGTAATAGTTTAGTGTCTTTGGAAACTCAGAATATAATCTTCTAATCGTGGTGAAAGATCTTCAACATCTCCCATAATGATCTTCCCTTTTTTTTCTTACCTAAAACCATTATTTATATCCTGGGGAAAATAAAATAGAAAACAGTGAGCTAAAATGCTCAGTAAGGGTGAACAAAAGAAATATCAATCACATCATATTCATAAGAACATAACTTTTGGAAATCATAACCTGCAAAAGAGATCATAATTTCATAACATGGGATAAATCATAGTAGTGAAATGTAATCACAATAATCATAACATAAAACATTATGCTTTGTGGCATACACACATAATCATAGATAATCATTTCTTATTAGTCAATAGTCATTGCCAAGACTATCTTAGTGGAAAGAGTCCATTTCTGAACCGAGTTCACTCCTCGTTTCAGTCCTGTTTCACTAAACCGGTTTAACCTTCCATTCCAGCCATGCCTATCTCATGAGATATGAAATCATTACCCAATGAATTTGAGGGAGATATATGTCCCACCCATCTCATAATGAAATCATTCTTACTTTTTTCACAAAATAAACATACATCATTCATAAAAACCCAACGAATAAAATGGGTTTCATAAACAATATCCCATCATACCATAATCCATATAAAAGAAATGGATGTCATTTAATAATAAGAAAAGTGAAACCATGTAAATCATAGATACATTATACTTAAAACATACACATATGAAATAATTTCATTTTCGATGGAAAATGGTTTTGATAAAACACTTTAAATGAATTCTTGAGGAAAATATTCTTTCTTCTTTGAAATCATTTTCTTTTCAAAAAATGTCATGCATTTTTAAAAGAATAGGATTTTTCTTGAAAATATTCAGGAAATATTTCTTAGGATGCTTCATGAAAATCATTCTTTATAAATTCGTAAAGATCCGTTCGTGTCGTATAAGTTAAAAAAACATTCTTCTCGTACTTTTGCCGGAAAAGTCAAAAAGTACCTCGTAGCGTAAACAAAAGAAAGATTCCTTAAATACCATATAGTAAAAGTAAAGAATGGGTAAAAAGGACATTAAACATACATGAATATACTTTAATAAAACATGGACATGGATGATAGAAATAACCCCAGTAAATACTTATGAATAAGCAATCTCAGATAAAATTGAGATTTTCTAAATTATCCCTTACTTAGGTCCAATTTGCTTCGTAAGTGTCCTAACCTCCTGTATAATGTATTAAATAATTTCATTGACTTATTCAAGAATCATACTCTTTGTTATGATATTATATATGGTTCAGTTATGACTTTATATTACCCGTTCTTTTGTAAATTCCATGTTAAAGAGCGTTTTGGGTAAAATCGTTTCATTTGTCGTCCGTGTTTTGACTTGTAATTATTCATATGATTACATAGATCATGATTACTTTATTCCAGAATATAAAACATGATTTATATATAATATATATTCAGAATATACATATATATAATAGAGTAGTAAATGGAAAGAAATACATCATTCATGGAGATGGTAGGTCGTACGTACGCATGAACACTGTTTTAGTTTCCTTATTGAGTTGAATGGAATTAAGTAGATGACATAAATATATATACAAATAAATACATTAACATTATTATGGCATATATTTCATGATTAATTATTATATATACTTTATAATCATTCATGAATGGTTAACGTGGAGAATGAATATCATCGCGTCGTGGAGACGGTATTTCGTACATACGCATGTGCGGTGATTTCATTTTCCATAGGATGGATAGATGGTGAAATAGGGTTGTTTCATACATATAATAAGATATAATTATATGAGTGATACTGATGTTATTACTTCATAATGAAACAACCTAAGAAGAAGAAGTGGAAGAAGAAATAAAGTTGAAAGAATCGGTAACAGACATTACCTCTTCTTTGAAGCATCTCTTTGAGACCTCCTATTAGGGCACTAAAATTGGTATTTGAAGAAGAAAAGTACCTCTAGGATGTTTCTAGGGAAGTGGAGAAGAGAATTTGGTAGGGTTTGTCCAAGCTTGAAGGCTCAAAGTGGTGTTAAGAAGAGAGGGAGGAGGTGCCCTTTTATAAGGGAGGAGAGGGGCACCTTTGGAAAAACTAATAATATTAATTTATTATAAAGAAAAATTCGGTTTTAAATTGCTCCAAATTGATTTAAATCGAAGATAAGGTAGGGATGGGTGGAAGTCCTCTCATCCAATAGAATTTGGACAAGTTTAGGTTACTATTTTATCCTTATCATTTAGATTTAACATTAAGTTAGATAATTTTACTTTTACCGTGTCTTTTTGTGTTCTTACACTATAAGGTTAATAAACATACAATAAAAAGCCAAAGGAACCCCAAGTTGTTTATTATTAATTTATATATCCTTATCTAAGTCATTTTTCCAAACCATATATTTTTAGGAATAAAATAAAAATTAATAAGATAATATTTTTTTAAAAAACTATTTTATGTCAATTTTGACACTATTTGGTAATTGATTTTTGTGAAAATCATAAAAGAATGATTAGTTTGAAAAAAAATTAATTAAATCAACACTAAAATGTCATATTAACAAATAAAATTATTTTAATTCATAAAAAGTCTCAGATTACATTTATTTGGGGATTTATAACATCAATTATGTCAATATTTCATTAATAATATAATTACCGCATCATCATTGTGTCATAAATAAATTAAATTATATAAAGTCTAAAAATTACAAATAAAATACCATTATGTAGGAAATCATTTTAGATTTCTAATTAATATTTATAGTCGGATTTATCTTATGTATAACCCTATATTAATGATGATTTAATTATTAAACATTGATTTTAACTATTTTAACCCTTCTTTAAATAAATTAATAATAAATGTCCTAATCTAATCCAAGTGGGCCTAAATAGTCATATTTTATTCCTAAGGTTGTTTTTGGTCGAATTAAACTTATCAAATAGAATTAGGACATGTGTTAGGGTAATAATAATATCATTTTTACCCTTAATTTCCCTATTTACTTTTAGCCGTGGTAAATAAAAGTAAAAAGTAACTATTCACCAAAAATTATTTTCATCTCATTGAACAACATTTTACTTACTGACATCAACCGTGTCTCTCGGATTTTTGAAATTTCATTCACAAAAGCGGTAAAATTAAGTTTTATGTAAATTTGCAAATTCTCTTAGGAGGTGGGTAAAAGACGGTCAAAAGTTCAATAAAATTTTTATATATCTAAAATTATTATAAAATGACTCCAATTAATTACATTGAACTTATATAGGTATTATGTGACAATTTTGACATAAAATAAATTTAAATAAAATAAATAATTATTTAAATAAAAAGTCGGTTTTTAAATAGTAACACAGCGTTTTCACTATTCATCAAAAATTGAAAGTTTTCAGAAAAATACAAAAATTTCACCCTAGTCTAATTTCGATATTCCAAATCCAAAAATGAAGTCCATTTTGAAAGATGAAATTTACAAAATTTCAAAAAGTGATTATTACTATTCATAACGGCTAGTTTTAATAATATGTTAATAGCATATCGTTGTTTAGTGAAACTCAGTATTGCCTACAAAACACGCTATCGAGGAAGGTCGTGATTGCATGTAATGAAGCCAAGTTAGGGTTGCGTGTTGTGCAAGACTTTTTTGTTGTAGCGTACAACACAAGACATAAATAAAATTAAAAATAATATATTTCATAAAATCTCGGGGTGTTACAGTTACATCTAGGTAGACACATGAGATGTCATGAATCATTTATAGTCTTTTGGAACTATTGGTTACTCTTCGTAATGGGATGAGTTGTGAGATGGAAATCCCCTTAGTACCTCATTTAGAAATATTTGACTCAGAACATATATATGTATATATTCTTTTGTATCCACACCATGTATTTGGTTACCCCCTTTCCATGAGAGGAAAGGATGCATGAGGTATGAAACATGATTTCCAGTTTTAGATTCTCATTTTTTATGAGTTTAATATCATTGTATATGTGGAAATTAATCGATGTGTAGTTTATGCACCCACTATGTCAAGCATCTTGTTCATGGATGAGGTTACTTGTACTCATGGTTTGGTTTGACCCGTTTTCCTTGAATGGATCTTACATCTGCAATTTTTTTATTCATATTATGTCTCTTACTAATAAACCATCATATTATAGGGAATCATAATGGGTATGTATAAACTATCTAATGATTGGTATTTTCTCACACATTTTGTGTCTTATGAAGATGAAAGATAGGTCAGTGGTGACTTCTGGGGAGCTGAGGGATACTTGGTACATTAGACCATGTATGGTAGTTTAATATAAGAATTCCAATGTTGCGCTCTATTTATAGTTTAATTTTCTAGTTTTGTTACTGTGGGACATATTTCTTGTTGATAATTTTTTTCCCCTATACTTTTCAGTTTACACTACTTTAGTCTTGTAATTTTAAGACAGTTTTTATGAAGGATTGTTCCCTCATCTTTATTTTTCTATTTTTTTTACCCCTATACATTTTTTAATGTTTATTTCTATGGATGTTCATATAGGTACGTTGTAAAAGGTTTAACCATGTTAGGTATGCCTTCAATGCTAGTCACCAACCCTTATCCTATGGAGATAGACTTTCTTTGGTTTCAGATTGTGCCTCATCTTTTTTTAGGTCATGATAGATTATTATAAAAGCTGGTTTAATCATTGTGATTTTGTTTGTCCTATTCCCCTTATTAGTATTTTGTTTGGGTTTAGGAAAATAGTGTCAAAGTGTCTCGAGTGTAGCACATAAGTGAGGGAATCTATTGATGGTGTGGGTAACCGATGTATACATTCACTAGGAACATGACTACCTGCTTTTTCCACTGGTCATACTTATTTTTTTATACGGATCCACTGAACTTTCATCATATAGGATTGAATCTTTGACAATACTTTATTAAATAACAATTTTTAATATATTTATATATGGTCATCTGACTGTGGTATATCATGATAATTCTCATGATTTATCCGCGATGTTGGCCATCTAGGATACTTTCTCTAGATCATGATGAAGATTCAATGAGTGATTAGGCCTTAGTTTAGGGTCCATACCATGAGCCCCTTCCTCTAACTGGGAAGATAGCAACACCACCACCCGTCGATTAGTAGATCATTCTAGTAGAAAAATATAATTATATACACACGCTAACCTCAATCCGTTAGTTTTAGTTGCAAAGGATACAAAGGTTCCATGGAGAGAAAGATCCCCAAGAAGCAAAGGATTGACTAGACTTAGTGGTCTATATGTTTTGGCTGATTCAGACCCCAAGTGGATCTGGTGGTTGTTCTAGTAGGTATCCTTTTCCATGGATTATCTAGTTTCTAGTGGAGCCTTGTTACAATGATGCATGATGAGTCAACACTCTCAGGGAACAACTTATAGTTGTTGTTCGCTAAGGATTACTAAACCTCCTTCATGCACTTGTTTTAAATTCAAGAGATTCTAGAGCTTCCACAAGGAGGAATAATTGTTTTTGAGTAAAAAATGAGGGTCAAAAAACATTCATGGTACTCACTTGAAAAGACCCTAGATAGATACATTCCAGCATAGTTGTTTTATAAGGGACTCTTCTGAGAGATCTGTGGAATAATTTTGGCCTCATGCATCTCCACATATACTGGGGTGCTTGAGTGGGCACTAGTGACAATGAGATTTCAATCTGAGGGACACCACGAAGACGTGGTTGGTAGAGGGAGTCATTGGGCTATGTCACCAGTATCATCATGCAGATTCTTGGTGACAATATCTTGTTTTAGGAGACCTCATCATGATTTGATCCACTATCATGGTCAGGGGAAGTGCATAAGACTAGGGAAACATGAAGTGGGACAGTTATTTTCTTGTGATGGGTGGGGTCACATAGCATGAAACTTCCCTACCGAAAATTCCATGATGTGAAAGAAGATAGTTGACATACCACAAATACTGAGGCAACACTGTGATCATTGATTTTTGATGTGAGGATAAGGTGGTCCCCATGTAGGTGGAGCTGTCAAATGAGTTAGAGGAGCTATGGGTGGTGGAAAATTCTATGATATTCTTCCACCACCACCACCACTAGGTCTCCCACATCTTGATTAGAGATATGGTGGTCTAGGATATAGATAACTTCATACTTGGGAGGTTTATGTTCCCACACCATATGAGATGATTAGAGGTATAAAATGTGCTTATTACACTCTAGATTTAGTATTAGTATATATAGGTGTCTGTCATTCCTTCATATTTAAACTCCTAGTGCGATATCTAGAAATAACAATTTAGGATCTAGCTCAACATCTTTATCTTGAGGATCATACAAAGAACACTTATTCTTTATATTTTATCTTACGACAGTGCGAGCTATCATTTGATGGAGATTTGTTCACATGGGACCCTTTGTTCACCAAGATGGAACCATATGATTTCATCTTTCGTGTGGATTGGTTTTCCATGTTATGAGCCTAGATTGAATATTAATGTTGAAAAGTAAAATTCATTTGGGCTGATGAGATTATATTCCCCTTTTCTAGTGAAATATTTCTCATGGCCGAACAAGTGTGTGTTGCGATCAGAAGGTTACAACCCATCACCCATAATTCGGAAAGTATAACCATTGGTATATTAGGCTCTACATGAAACAATATTCTTTTATTTATAAAGGATTATATGGAATTCATTCCACAAGAAATTTTGGGACTACCTCTGATGTGGGATATGGATCTTTCCATTGAATCTCATCCCTGATACACTATGAAATATTTTGCAGAATATCAGATGGATCCTGCTGGGCTTCAGGAGCTGTGGATGTTGATTTATGTCCTTAGAGAGAAGGGTTTCATTAGAACCAATATGTCCCCTAGGTATCATCAATGTTTTTCATGAAAAAGTTAGATGAGAGTGTTCTTATTTTCATTGATTTTCTCCACCTGAACCAGGTCACAATAATGAAAAGGTGCCCCTTTTTGAGCATTAACAACCTCTTCCACCGGTTTCAAGGAAATAGATGGTTCTAGAAGATCAATAATAGGTCTGACTACAATCAAATGAGGGTTTACAAGGCTGATATTCTTATGTTGATTGTCCAATGTCACTATAGATTCTATGAGTTCTTAGTGACGCCCTTCGGTGTGATGAAATCACCTATCATGTTTATGGTTTTTATGAACTAGGTATTCCAAAAGTACTTCGACCAATTTGTTGTTGTCTCCAGCGATGACCTACTCATATACTCTGCATCATTAGAGGATCTTGTAGAGAACTTTATGATGGTCATAAATATTATTTGAGAGTACCAGATTTATGTTAATATCATCAAGTAAATGTTCTGGAATCTATTGGTTCATGTTCTAGGGAATTTTATATCTGAGCATGGTCTAGTCATAGAACTAAAAAATATTGATGCATTTATTTCATGGGAGACCCCCAATATCATGTAGCAGTTGAAAATATTACTTGATTTGGTGAGGCAATACCAATGGTTTGTGACATACTTATCTATGGTTGCAACGCCTTTGACTCCTATGATGCTGAAATGGTAATTGTTTACCATGTATGTGTATTTCCATAGGGCCTTTGAGGTACTGAGGTTGAGACTGATGAGTGATCCCATACTGATACTACCGGTGGATGGTGAGTAGTTCATGGTGCATTTCCTTGTCTTAGGAGATGGGATCGTTTACATGTTCCTACAGGAGAAGGTAGTTATCACATATGATTCAAGACTATTGATAACCCAAGAGGATAACTATTAAAATCATAACCTAGAGCTGAAATTATTATTATTATCCATGATTATGGGGAGGAACTACTTTCTAGTAGAGTGTTTTGTGGTTTTCCTTGACCATCATAGTCTGGGGTACATCACCATGTCAATATACATGAACCTGAGACAATGATTATTGTTGAAATTCTTGCAGGAAAATGACTTCCAGATAGTCTATAATATGGGGAAGGAAAACATAGTACAAGATTCCATACACAAGAATTCCCAAGACCGTTTTGTGAAGGAGACTTCAGAGTAGTTTTCTTCCATACAATAGACCCTATAGAAGCATGAGGGTATAATATTTTTATTGTCGATGGTCTGGAATCCTACAGTTCTAGAGCATGTGATAGAGTCCCAATTGGGAGACATTGACTATGTGGTATTATGTGACCAGAAATCAACAGGGGACTCACAATATAGATTTTCTAAGGAGGTAATAACTTCATTATTTTATATGGATTAATTTTAGTCCCAATCATGATGCTGGAGGGGTTGATCAAGGAGTTCCACACTTATACCCTAGTTGTACATCTCGATATGGGTGTGATGTAAAAGACCTTTAGCTATTGTTTTGGTTGTTTGACATGAGTCAAATAGTAGCTAAGTTCATCTCTCAGTGACTCGTATATTAGTAGGTGATGACTATGCACTTTATTCCGACATGTTTTTTGAAGCCCCTTGTGCTCCTAGAGTAGACATGGGATGGGAGAGATATGGAATTTATGATAGGGATTTTACAAACAATGAATATCCATAACTTCATCTAGGTGATTTTTGACCGGCTCAAGAAGCCATCACACTTCCTTTCTCGATGTTAGAAGAGTTATATGGAGTTTATAGAGAACATTTTTTTGTAGATGATAGTTCAAATTCGTGAGGTGAACTTGATGATTATCTCTAATCGTGATGCAAAGTTTATGTCATGATTATGAATCGGGATATAGGACACATTCATGACCAAAATGAAGATGATTACATCCATACACCAATAGAATGATGGGAAACTAATCACACAATCTATGTGTTGGAGGATATGATGAGGGAATGAGTGTTAGACATAATCCGAAGTTGCAAGGATCAACATATGTTGGTAGAGATGACATACAAAAATATATACCACACAACTATCAGAATGAATCCTTTTGAGAACTCATACTAGAGACCCTTCAAGTCACCATTATGATGGAATTATTTTGGAAAGGCATGTTATCTAGATCCAAATTTTGCGAAGAATATAACATATAATTTCCAGGACATATATGAGTAGTCAAGGATGGACAAGAGTAGATATAAAGCCTACACATATCATCTTTATAATCCCTTGGATTTAAAGAATGGAGACCTTGATTTCTTTACTGTCTCCATGTGATAAGGATTTTGGGGGTTCAATTAGGTTGGGTAGTTTTCATTGAGGTTTAACGGGCCATTCAAGATTATACATTGGGTTTGTGTGGTTGCTTACCCCCCACCTTACTGAAAAAATGGGAGAATGTCAAAGATATATCCTATGTGTCGTAGCTAGAGAGAACATTCATGAGCCCAAACATGTCATTGACTAGGGTTATCTTGAAATTAAAGATGGATCCACCTGTGCAAATCACCAAGTAGTGATCGAGGATTGATAAGATTGAATACATCATGGATGAACCATCCTCTTGGTTCACATGATGTGGCATCCTTGAAATGTACATGAGAGTTCATAGGAGTGGTATATCCTATTGCAGGATCAATATACCTAGATTTTTTTAGTTTTTCTATTTAAGGATTTTAAAGATGAAGATGGGAATTGTGTAGAAACCATGTTTATTTTTTTCCTGACTTGGAAATATTTTTATCTATATTTTTAACGATAGGTATTAAGACAATGATTGATTCCAAGTCCCAATGTTCTCAAAATTAATTTTATAAAAATATTAAATATATTTTTTATTATGCATTCACAAATTCTTATAAAAAATGTTATAACTCTTAAAATGAATCTCAAATCATAAATATAATTCAACAGTCATGTCTGGAATGTGGGGATTTACCCTAGACACAACATAAAATGGGTCAGTGTGGGGAGTTCAGACTCCTCGCTCATTGGATTTACTTTCAGTGGATTAATTAATTCGTTTAACCTAAAATGGAATGTTTATAAATATATTTCAATTTATATTTATATATGGTTAGCCACATAAACATTTAGATAATTCTAGAGGTCCTCATTCCTCCATCTTTGATGAATCACATTGGACAATGACAAAATGAAGGATCAAAGTAGATCAGGGCTCAGTGAATCAAGTGACATACATCAATCATTAGAGATATCATCATTTGATGAGGAATGAGCCCATATACAATTAGAACTAGTTAATTTGTGATTTACACCATTTATATAAAATATATTGAGAAGATCAATCCCGTTTCTTAGTTATGTGCCATTTTCTTCCAAATAATATGCCTATATACTAGTTTAAATGGAGTTATTTTTTTGAATTCTAACACCATGATGACTGGTCTTGAACGTTGGAAAATAAATCTTTTGCAACGATGGTTAAAACTTTTTTACGGTAACTTTCACCCAAATTTCTTCATGTTCCACATCGGTAGAACCCCGCAGTCATGCTGCCATAACGCATGGTGGTATAGGGCCTTATTGGACCCCCAAAATAATGACATATTGAAGAAAGTGGCCTGAAAATATGAATGAAGACAAGATCTAGTATCGTTAAGAGACATGGGTGATTGTTGAAATGAAATTCGGAAAATTCATCAACATCCCAATGGCCATAGGCCTATGGATCAAATTAATAATCCCCCTTGGTTGTTTGAAATCGAATTTCTAGCCACCGGTGTGCCAGAATCAATCAGTCGATATTAGATCCACAAATAACGAGCATATTTGAGTATAGAATCAAAGGTATATATTAGATTTGGCATAAATATCATTGATCTATCTTTGTGGAGAAAACCTGACTACACGCTATGTATAGGGATGAACACAAAAAAAATATATCCTTATGTGTGGTATCTAGGGTTTTGGAAATAGAAAAGGATGACATGGAATATAAACTTATTTCACACCGTGTACCCCTTCCCCATATGGGAAACCTATATGGTGGGTCAGAAAGATGAGATCCCATGCGGAAGTATACAACTAGGTACATTGTTCTGTACCAGAGTATATAGAAATATATATGGAACATAGGTGGAACCTCATGTGAGGAAACAATCCATGTACAAGGTACATAGACATGGGTTTAGTGCACTAACACAACCATCAAGACTAAAACAATTCCAGTGAGTCTAGAAATTTCATGTACTACAATTAAATGATATGTATTACTACATTGGTTGGGATCTGTGGGTTGGCTAGGGACATGACCAGGTGGTGGAGAAGGACCACACTCCATGTGTGTCCCGTCAGAACCCATGTACCCATTATTTCCTTTTTATGAAACTTCATGTTTTAGTATCTCTATTGTTTGAACTCATATTTTTTTTCTTGAGTAGTGAGTCCAAATTTTGTTTTTGTATCGAACATTATGGTGACCTAGGTTGTGGATTTCAAGATAATATGTGGAATTTTCTAGGAATGGAACATATTTTGGAGATTCATGATGATGATAGTGCTCAAGAAGTATCACTAGGGGCTCTTTCTGAGTGGAACCCCCAACAAAATTTGGTTTGGGTACTTAAGGGTTAGAGAGGACCCCCCCAGAATGTTCTATGTTCCTATATAGCTACCCTCTGAGTGGAACCCCTCTGACGCACTAGGGTCTGGGTCCTCAAAAGTCAAGTGAACCACCAAATCTAAAACGGTGTGGATCCCTAATTACTATAATGTAATCCCTATCACACCAATATGTGGGTCTTCTACCTATAGAGTAGAACCCTATATCATCTTAGGCATGGGTCTTCATCCTACTAAGTGGAACCCCATATCAGATAGGGTGTGGGTCCTCATGACCCTAGATTGGAAACCCCCACCACCCCCCCCCCCAATAACTTGTGTGTGGAACCTATAAATAATACATTCAGAGAGGAACCCCACTCACATAATAGGGAACATATCCTTTACTTCATGTTTGGGACCCCTCGACAGTGCAACATAGTGAGGAGGCATGGAGTGACTTGCACTCTTACTAATGGACATATGCGTGAAATGATGGGAATCATTGATGGGCTATTGGAACTATTTGATACTCTTCATCTTGGGCCATTATATGATATTAATATCCCAAACATCTAACGTTTTGGATTCTATGAATGAGCACACATATATATAACCTGTATTTTGTTACTATCCTTCAATGAGAGGTGAAGACGTGTGCGGTTTGTGACGTGCTTTTCGTGTTTAGATTATAATGTTTAGACTAGTATACTCTCTTACTGTAGCTTGTAAAGACTCTATCTGTAGTACATCTATTCACCATGTCGAGCACCTTGTTTTTTGATGAGGATACTTCTACTCGTGGTTTGGGTCGAGTTATTCTCTTTGATTTTTTATTTATTCTAATATCTTTGTATTCATGTTGTATCAATTATCCCCCCTTCACCTTTGGTATTTTCCTACTCGGTATGTATATAATCACCCCTACATGGGATTTAACCGCACTTGTGGTTTCTTATGTAGACAATGGATAGGTAAGCAGTGACATTAGAAGAGCATAAGGATACCTAGTACTTTGGACCACATACGATTGTTACAGCTTATGATTCATTATCTAAGATATCTCATAAGTTTAAATGTATACTTTTGTTAGTTTGAGACATATTTTTTGTTGGGTGTGTGTTTTTTCCTTTACTTTTCTATTTAAAATATCGTACTCCTATATTTTCTAGAGGTTTTGGATGCATTGTTGTTACCTTATCTTTTTATTTCTTTCAATTTTACTCTCTATTCACATTTACATTGATATCTCTCTGTTTATGTGTACAAGTACTTAGGACAATTCCTCGACATGTTAGTTATTCCATCAACACTGGTCACCCTCATCTGGCCTATAAAGGTAGTTTTGGGGTTGTTGTAGCTCGAGCCACGACATGGGTTGGGTCATGAAAAATATCATGCATCATTCTATAATTTATGAAAATACTTATATTTCTACAAAAAATTATCTAAATCTATTTATCAGGTATAATGAATAACTATTTGAATTTTTGATGAAGATAAAATGGTAAAAAAACCAAGACCCATTCATGAATAATGAGAATATATTTAAAAGTAGTTTTTTACACATTAGATTAAATTTTAGGTTTTACATGTGATGATTTAAGATAAAAATAATACTTAATCTTTCATCTATAACTTATCAATAATTACTACCTATAGATTAAATGTGTGAGTAAAATAGTGTTTATTAATTTATGAATTAAATAAATCAATCATTGATATAATTAAATAAATAAAAAAACTAATGTTAATATTTGATAATAAAGTATTGAAATAAAATAAAGGAATGAAAATAATATAAGGTTTATTGAAAAACATGTACTACAAAAGATATCTAGAAAATATTGAAAATATTAGCAAATAAGGAAAAGATGTCACCAAATAATACTACCATTGTCATAAAAAAACCATGTTGTATAATCTATTAGAAGTGGAACTCCCTCAAATTAGAATCTTTATAGCCCTAAAAATATCTATACTCGATGTTTTCTATTATGATTGTGATAAGTAAACAATAAATGATATATACAAAGAATGAAAAAAATATTGACCCCAATAAAAAGAAAATTTATCAATACATCACCAATAATTTTTGAACACAAACGTCACCACCAATCAACATAAAAACCCTTGACGATGAATGTAAAAACCACAATGGTCAAGTAAGGCATCATACCCACGTCATTATATCTTACCTATGATATGAATGAAAGTAATTTTCACATATAAAAGGGTATTTTTCGACTGTGTGCATGAATGATGTGACTCTGTGATAGTTAAGGTAACTGTGTGATATTGATAGTGTGGGATAATAAAATTTTAATGGATTTTTCCCAAAAAAATATAAATGACTATATTTTAGAAATATTATTGAAAATTGGTTCCCAAATGTTTTGAATTACTAAATACAACTTGGATTGAAAAAAATGCATGAGGTGTTTTTCATTATTTACTTTAATATTTTAAATGAATTCATAAAAAACCCTAATATTATATTTTAAAAAATAAAAATGAATTTCAACTTTTATATAATTCTGAATATATTATTATATATATATAATGATAAATAATATGTTATAATTAATTTTTAATAATAATTAATAGTAACATATAAATAATTAATTATTAAATGTACATTATTAATTATGAATTTCAATTAATTAGTAATAAATAGTAACAGTAAAAATTAATTAGTAATAATTAACAATAGTTACAATTAAATTAAAATTGTATATGTTAATTACCAAAAATAAATAATAATCAAAATTAAATGATATGAAGTTATTTATTTTATATTTATATTAGTAAAGTAATATTTATGTTTTATTAACAATGTAAATTCAAATAAAAAATAGTTATAAATGTAAATATATTTCATATTAATATAAACACAATTGAAACTTTATGTCATATTATTTAAATATAATTTAAATATAAAAAATAATGTTAATCTATTAACATATATGTAATGTAAATAATAATTAGTAATATTGTAAATTTATTGAAGAAAATAGTTTTTAATGTGGATATTATGCATTTAAAATGGTTATAACAAAATTTAAAAAAGAATAATATATAAATATAATGTAAGTAAAGCATCGAAATAACATCAATAATGTTTACTAATAAAATAAAAAATAATTATGCATAATCTGTATGTCATATAAATATTTTTTATTAATGCGGAAAAAACATAAATATAAAAAAAGTAATATTTTTCATAAAGAATATATTTGATAGACTTATACCTTTATCTTTTATAACCCGTACATCAATTTTCCACATGGTTCCATCTCCCCTAATGTTTCAAATATAAAGGGAACCAGTTTACTTTCCCTTCAATGTCACCTCCATCCATTACCAATTCCCCATTGATTTCATATATCTATTTTTTATTTTGTATAATTTCCCATTGATTTCACCTTCATATAGAAAAATATAAGGGCCAACACAATTATCATCATTTGTATATCATTCTAGTTATAGATTTATAGATTCTTATATGGATGAAATATCGGTACATGAATATTAGGAAATGGTTTGGGATTTATAGAATAAAAACTAGAGGGACCTAAATCATTTTTGATTTATCAATGGTTTGAAGGATGCCCTGTATTTTTTTCTAATATTTTCCATTATTTATATTATATTTACTTTAATACAATTATATATATATTATATATATGATACATTTATATTTTATTTATGTTATAAGAGCATTACTAAAATTATAATTTTTCTGATTTTTTAATATCTATCTTAATAGATATTACTTTCATTATATTTAGATTATTGAAATCCATTTAATACATTATTATTAACTATCTAATTTTTTTAACATAATACATATATTAAATTTGTTTTATATTTATGTTATATTTTTGGTAATACCTTTATATTTATTTTATTTCTATAATTAAAACTACTATTTGTGTATGATTTCCATAATTAATAACTATTATATATGTTAAATTTATATTAACAACAGAACATATTGGTTATATTTACTTTTATATATAATTATACATAGGATGTATGTATGTTAATAACTATTATATTTCTATTAATAACTATTATTTTCACTATATTTACATCAATAATAATATGTAAGTAAAATGTTACTAACATAAATACAACCCTTACTAAAAAACATGCTTTTATCAGTGCTTCTAAATGCATTGATTAAAACAATTTTGATAAAATGGGTATGTCTTTTATTAGTACTAAAAACAAGAACCGATAAAATTTACCTTTTCTCAGTGCTAAAATTAGATCTGATAAAATTTTTAGAAATATTTTAAAAAAAATTTATGTAAAAAACTCATGTGTGATCCCCAATTCATGAGACAGGACACAGACACAGACACTCCACCCACCTATCCACATTATCCCATCTGTGTTTGAAACCCCACACATATGACATTATAAACTAGTTTAATTTATGGTGAGATTCCAATCCACATACAAATTCCAAGTATGATACTTTATCAATAGCCCATATAATTTTACATGTTATATAAATATATATATATATATATATATATTTAATTTAATTTATATTATTATAATATATTTAAATAAATTCATATATGTTTATTAATATATTAATGTGGGTGTGTATATTTTTAAATAGATATTTTATATGTAAATTTGATTATATAATTATATGTTTACTTATTTTTTTTATGATTAAATATATGTTAATATATGTAAATATATTTTTATATTTCATATATTTATTTACAAATAAAACTAATACACAAAAAAATAATAACATTTTCACACCATCAAATCAATAGGAATTTAAACCCAAGGGTTAAATTTATTGTCTAATTTAATATGAAATGAATATCCTTTTATATGAATCTCAAATTTTATCAAATCATTTAAAATTGGGATATCCTTACACAAAAAAACTATTTTAGAGTCCTTCTAAGAAACTTTTTCCTAATACACAATTTGTTAATGTTTCATGTAAGTAATAAACATCATGTATCTCTTCGTAATATTTTATTTGAATGCTCATATCTCCAAAAATGAAACCCAAGTCAAAAGTTAGGAATGTTTGGAGTTTATGTCATGGTTTCAACCTCTCTTAGGATATTAATATATTTTTAATTTAATTCAATAACCAATTTTTTTAAAATATATAATACTCTATAATAATTAGAATTTTTTTTAAATAATTTTAATTATTAACTATTTTATAAATCATATTTTAGTACAAAAGTTATATATTAAATGTAAATTTGTGTTTAGTATTATATAAATCATATTTTAATAAATAATTTTAACTTATTTGAATTTAAATATATACCTATATATTAAAATATGAGATTAAATAATATATTTAGAGTCTTTTATGAAGTGTACACAAATGTATGTTGTGGATTTTTTTTATAAAGGGTAATTTTATTAGTACATTTTATACTGATGATAATGGGCTCCCTTTATGAGTGAATTTTTTAATGTTGATATAAATATTTTTTGTGGTGTCGTTATCAGTGCTTTTTAGAAAGCACTCATAAAGGGTAACTTTTTATTCATGTCATTGTTTTCAATGTAAATAATTACATATTATTAAATATTTTTTTTTGTTAAATATCCTTTATTACTGTTATTTATTACAAATTGTGGAAAATTATTAGTAATGAAATGTTGTTATTACTAATTTTCACACAATAATAACTAATAGAAATTAATAATATATTTATTATGATTAATTATTTTTAATTCAGTTTTAATTATTATTATCAAATTACTATATCCAGTTATTTGTCTTCATGTGCATATATATCGCCTTGTGGGATCAATGGAATATATATTATCTGGATGTACTAATCCAAAAAATCATTACTACTCACAATTCCAGATTCTGAACATTTATATATGAAATATTCATTTTATTCAATCATTGGTATTCATTCCATTGGACATGACATTATAGATCACGATTAATCATGGATGTTGATTATAACCACCATATATTGTATATATATTTCAATATGTTAATGGAAGATATAAATCTTTCCCCACTATAGTTTGTATTTCACACTTGTATACCTCTTTTAAATTATCAATTTTGTCCATAATCCCAATTTTTCTTATAGAAATTCTACACTACAATTCATTAACACCTTTCATAACCTATAACATACCACACATTTTCAATTTCTAAATTCCTCATGGTTTTGATAGGTGTTCGCTATGTTTCTCAACATGTTTTTAACATTATTTCCTCCTCCATTTTGTGATAATGAAAACACATCCTCTATCACTATTTTTTAAGTATGATAATTATTGCATCAAAATAATTTCTCTCATTCTTTTCATATATTTTTCACATGGTTCCATGTGTACGCATCATCTCCACTCATTCAAAGAGTGAAGTCAATATGATTATTTTCATATATCATATATTTTTATACTTTTGGATATATTTTATAAAATATTTGAATTATTTTATAAATCTACTACTATATGAGATAAATATGAGCTCATGAGGAGGAGTAAAAACTCGTGATTTCGAAAGTGGACACCATTTATTGAAGTTATGTTGATCGGGTTTTATCAATTTTTTTAATAATAAATTTAGTTGATATCAATACTAAAATCAATCATCAAATGAAATTATTAAATGATTCTACGAGAATTTGTTTACTGATGAATATCATGTACCTATCATTGGACGAAATTAATTTTATTAATATCGACGTGAAAATTGATGAAAACATAAAAAAAATTAACATCACCTATGGTATTTATACCATGATGATGTTATGCTTGGTTATTATGTATTGCTTCCCATTAAACTAATAAAAAAATTTATATAATTTTAAAAAATATTTTTAGTGTATTTCCATTATCTTATATTTTATTTCTTATTTATAAAATATTTGAATGAATATAAATATTAATTTTAAAAAATATTTTATTGGTATTCATCCATTGATGTTTTTGAAAATAAAGAATTTAATTTTTAATAGTATTGTATTGATGATATAATAAAACATGATAAAATAATTTTTTTGGTCAAGGAAGTGAATTAGAATATTTTTTAAATGATTATATCTAATTGGCAAAATTGGATGTAAATATAAATGATTTTATTTAAATCCGTGTTCATAGTGAATATGATATTTTTTGATGACTATTGTGCCATATTTCATTATATGTATATTAGACATATTATTGTAATATAACCACAAAAAGTAGTTTGACGTCTTCAAATATTTAAAATAATAATGAATTATATTACAAGTTAAAAATATTATGGCCATAAAGGATGATATGTCAATAATTTCTTTTATCATTATTTTAAATAATTTTTTCATTTTCCAATTTTTTCTTTAATAGAGTCAATATTGATGAAAATTATTATTTTTTTGGGCTTAGGTATTATCAAAATATTCTCATGTAATTGATTTAACATATACACTAAAGTGGATGTTATTATTCATATAGTTCATATAAGATATAATATAATTATATAACTTTTAGAATCCAATTTCTTTTATGAAAATAATTTTACCCAATATGTTAATAAAACTCGGTTTTCTGGATAAATAAAATTAATATTTTTTCCTAATATGACCATTATGGATACATAATAAATTATCATTCTCGAAAATTTAAATTCAATGAATTAATTAATTACCCTATTGAAATGTAATTTTATTTTTTTATTTAATTTATTTTATAAACCTATTTTATTCATAAAAATTATATATAATATTTCTTAAACTTATTATAATTTTTATCATGAAAATTTCTAAAGCATTAATATTTGATTAAATGTTTTATGTTACTTTTTTAATGTTTTGGTTATTAATAAAATTATTTGATATTTTAAAATTAATGTTGAAATGAGGTGTGTATTGTGAATTGAAAATATCCTTCCATATTGTTTCTCACTAAAACATTCACCCACATTAATGTATGTGGAGGATCTACTCCATATTAGATATAAATAAAAAATATTTATGATGGATGTTTCAAATCAAAAATCATTCCCTCTAGGATGGGACCAACCCATCAAGATTATATTATTATGTTAATAATTGATGATCAACCAAAATTAGTTGAAGTTATATTTATAAAGAAAATATTGAGTATTTAATATTTTTGATACCTACCATGAACATGTTAAATATGAACAATTAATAATCCTAAAGATATTATACATTTCAATATTGAGAAAAATGTTTTGTAAATATTATTTTGGTTTAATACTTCAAAAGAACTCAAATATATATATATATATATATTTAATTAAAATAGTTTAAGAGTTATTTAATGTTCACATATACACATAGTCTTGTAGTAAAGATTAAATAATGGATCCAAAAGAGTGAATATATTCCAACCCAATGTTGTTAATTTTTCATAAATAATGTTTTGTTAAATATGAAGTCTTAATGATATATATTTATCATTAATGATATCCCTGAAAACGAGTATCGTAGGGATCAATTAAATAAAATATAATATAAATACCTATATATAAAATAACCACTCATTATATAAAAATGATGATTCTAAGGAATTTGATTAGATTTTCTTTTCATATTGCAAAATCGGTTAATTTATGATATGTTTACTTATCCCAACAAATTAAATACATTATATGACTACTTAGTTCATCCAGGATCATTTACAAAGACAAATATTGATAAATTATAGTTTGTAATGGAATAATAAAATAGTATACATCCATCATGGGGATAAATATGAATTTATTTAATGGATTCGTATTTATTAAACTACCAATTATGAGAGAACTATTCATTATAATTATGTTATTATGAACGTCCCTTATATGAATATTTAATAAATTATTTCCATTAGAAGATTAAATTGTTTACATTAGCACTAGATATATTGGAATTGAGTTTGAAATATTTATATGAATTATTAATTATATAATTTATATTTTGGTGCAATAATCTACATGTAAACCATTCAAATAATTTATCTAAGATGAATTTATTAAATAAAAACTTTTATTGTAATTTTCTTTTTAATGTAAATAATATTATATGTATATTAATTAGATGTAATATTGAGAATTATATATGACAATTAAAATCATTCAGTAAAACCATTTACATGTTTCTCACAAATCTTTAGGAAATAAATTAGTTATAAAGTACTGATAATAGATAGACTAATTATACAAAAAATAAGTGTTATTGGGCATATTATATAAAATAATAGTTGATCATGAGTATATATATTTATTCCCTTGAAGTAGAAAATGAATGTATCTATAATAGTATGTATTTTTAGATACATTCCATAATGTGACATAAGTAACAACCTGTATTTTCAAAGGAGTAAATAATTACTTTTTTAATTTGAATACCTTTGATATAAAGAATAATGATTTATAATAATTTCATGGACATCATGTGTGTTTCTGGGTAACTTTTGGAGGCCAGATCCTAAAAATAGAAAAAACAAACTAGGACGCACTGTTTTTCTACAACTATGTAACCCAGGAAGCACAACTATACAAGAAGTTATATACATGAGGAAAATCCCAGTTGCACATTCTCTTCATAGTAAGTGAAACCATTCACCTAAATAGTCATGTGACCCTTTCCCTATATGAATACATGCACAGTTGTAAAACGGTTCTCAACACTACGCCTAAACTATTCTCTTTGTGTTTTTTGGGGTGAATTTACATTTTTTCACCTATTTTATGAATTAAACACTTTCCTCTTTTCCCTTACTCCTTATAGTTTCCAAACCCCCTTATCTTCTTTTGAGATCAAAATATAACTATTTAGTCATTGAGAGAATATTTGATTCCGGTGTCTGATCAACGATCTATCAGAAGCTACAAATCCGTCTAAGCAAGATCACCAAGTCTCACAACTCCTATAAATTTTTTTCTATCCATATATTGTGATATTTAGATATAGGATCATTCACCATATTTTTATGGAGTTGTACTATCTCATAGATCTCTTCCAACCATCTTCACATATGGGGACAATATCAAGCATGGCATCATCTTAGGCCATAATGTAGGTGGTCACATAGTTTTCCACATGGGTTTTGGTTGTTTCTCTATTTTTTCATCCTTCAATATACCATCCATTTAAGAGAACCCATTTTATGTTGATTCCATGTTGTATAATTGACTCCTTCACCAAAGTACATGTCGGTTTATCCTTTCTAGGTGGGTAAGAGTTTGTACATAGATAATATTTTCATACCTTGTGTGTGCCCCTATAATTTGACATTTTATGCAATTGGATCCAATTGGAAAAAAATCATTTTCTAATGGCTTGGATTATTAATTTAGCTTTAATAGTTATAAGAGTATAACTTGTGACCTATGAAACCTATTAGTTTTTTTGCCTTCTTATACTGGGGATTTCTTTTGTTGGAAATTTACCTACTATCCATATCACAATCTCATTGACACTTGAGCCTCAGAAATGATTTTACCACGAATTAATGAATTTAAGGAATTGATGTGGGTGAATGGATTTTTTAGGATTTATAATGTGACATAGTGGTGTCCATTAATTGTAATGACAATGACACCTTCAAATTTAAACACAATCCATGTGACTAGTTGTCCATCATTAAATAAATTATAATGGGTTAAATGGTATTGACCAAGTAAAAAGGGTAATGACCTGCATGTGAGGTCCTAGCTGTATGTATTGATTTAAATATATGACCATGCCTTGGAAAATGTTCATAATGAAATTCATAAGAGGTTATTCCTTAGGTATTGAATTTTAAATGAATATTCCTCTCTTATATATATATATGATGGATTGGTAAATGAAATGGATGGGAGGTAATTCACCATGATAGTTATATTATAATAAACCATAATAGAGGTTGATACCTGATGGTAAGGGACATATTTATAGTAGAGACATATATCTCTCAAAGATTGGGGTTTAAGCACTACATCTTGCATGAGTGATACTCTATCTGTGATGGGCTTTATGTGCCAAGTTCTTGATTATAGTATTTCCCTGGTAGCCCACTCACCATTCCATGTGTGGTAGAATGTCATATCTCGCTATATTGGGATTTAGGGAATGTACCCTATTGTATGATAATTTAGTCTAGTTATACTATATATAAATTGTTGAGTTATGCCTCATCCCAATGTAGAACAAGTACTCCATGTATATAACTATTAGGAATCTACACACAATTGGATGTTATAAATGGAATAAATATTTTGATAATATATATATAATGTATTGCTATATATATAGATAACATATCAAACCTTCCATCCATGAGTTGAATCATGTAGACTCTCTAGGGGTCCTCTATGGCCCTGTGTTGTTTTTATTTACTTATTTCAGTATTGTTTTACTTTTCTACAAATACCTTCACACTATTTGTTTAATAACACAACTCCGATTTTACAAAGTCACTGTTGGCGGTGGACTACTGAGAGAATTATCTCACTCTTTAAAAGGGTGGCCTTTGGTACTTAATAATACTATAATTCTATAGGTACTGATATGGTAGAATTCCCTTATTCCTGAAGTAGATTTTCTTACTTAATTAGAGTTTAGGGGAAGTGGATCGGGTATAGGCTCGAGATTCTTGTGGATCTGTTTTGATAATTTTTTTTATTTTTACTACTATATATCATTCTTGAATATTCATTTTCTTTATTTTTATTACAATATGACATGAATCATGTATTGAAATTACCATAGTAGATTTTGTATTATAATATTTTTTGGTTATCTATTTCTTTCTCTAGTTATTTTGTCATCTGTTTATGCTTCTACGGTTTAATGATTATTTCAATTAATATTATAGTTTTTTATTGATTGAATATGTTTGTATCTATAGTGATACTCTGATATGAGGGTATAGTCTCCCCATAATACCAACCTTACACCCTCAATGCTAGTAGGAAACATCTGGCATACAAGGTGGTGTGCTATTAGGCCATGTGAACAACCATCTCGGGGAACGAGTTGTGAGGACAGAGGGACAGGATGTTACAAAGTGGAATTAGAGTTGTTTTATTCTTAATTTTCTATTTGGAGATAACTCATAAGAGATCATGAATGCTTGGTTCATGGTTATCATCTATGTTTGGGCATCACGAACCCATGTATGAGGTAAAGGCCATGTTCCTATAAATAAAATTATATTTTTGTTTTTCCCTATTACTGTTGATACCAGTTTTCCATTGGCTAACACACTAGAGTTATAATGTATTTTATATTACTATAAATGAAATGATTATTTCATTACTATGCATAGATGAAATGAGGGATTTACATTAGTTCATGCATCATCATTGGAATTTTACGATTAATAGGCCATTCATTTTTTCGTACGATGAATAGTTTTATCATGAATTTTCCTATTTCTTATTAATAGTGACTTGTATATATTTGTTTAATTGGGAAAACAATTATTGTAGGTATTGGATGTAGAATCAAAATATGAATTTAGATGCTCAATTACAAGAGGTGGGTGGATTTTATGTTTAAAAACGTTTACTTTTAACCTTATGTAAAACTATGTCTAACAAAGTTAAATTACATAAATTCACTAGACCTCTTCTAGTTCTAAAAACATGCTAGGATCTGAAAATATGATTCCCGAAATGAAACATAAGGAAATTTTACAATGAAAAGATTCTACCTTAAAGCACATATAATCTTACTTATCAGAGTATACAGATGAACCAGAAATCATAAGAAGGTTATACTTTATTCCTTAATCAAAATACATCAGAAATAAACATGAAACAAAATAAGTAAAAATTATGAAATATTTTAACCAAAATAGCAGGGTATCCATCAACCTTGGATAAAGGTACCTTGATTTATACATTCTATAATCTATGTATTACTAACACCAGGGTAAGCCCTCAATAAGAATATCGGAATCTATCTTACTATCCCCCCAAGCCCTCAAATTTTAAGGTAGTCGAAACCTCTATTTTCTTATCCACTGAAGTCCTTGAACTTTAAGGTAACCAGCACCTATGTCTTGCTATCCCCATAATTCCTCGCAGTACACAACAAGAATCAGATTCGCACGATGCAAGATGAAGAGGATGTTCAGTATGCACAAGAAATGATAGTCTCTATCTATGGAAATCACTTCAGTAGAAAGCAAACACTATAGTGATCAACATTTTCTCTTAGTGTTAAGATCATTCAGATAAGCACTTATTTATAGTAACTTCTCCAATTTTCAACTCCATCCTCCAATGGTCATATTTTTCCTTAAATTTTGGAGATACCTATACACATGTCACTCAAACAACAATTTTTTAGAAATAGAATGTACGACATTGTTACATAACTATAACAAGTCTAAGAAAAATAAGGTTTCTTAACCAAATATATTTTTCAGAGTGTAGGAAAAAATGATATTCGTAGTCTAACCAAATAAACACTTGGAGACTATATATCATGAATATTCAAATTCTTGTTTCCAATGAATTAGAAACCTTAATTCTATAGATTTGAAAATCTGAATTCTAATGAATTCGGAGTCTTAATTCTTTGGAATTCAGATTCTTAATTATTAGGAATTCAGAGTCCGAATTATGAGGAATTGGGATTCTGAATTCTAATAATTCCGAGTCATAATTCTAAGGAAATCAGAGTCTAAATTTATGATAATTTAGAGTCATAATTTCAAAGAATTCAGAGTCTGATTTATAAAGTATTTGGTATCTGAATTTTAGAGTATTCATAGTCTGAGTTTCAGAAAATTCAGAGTCTGAATTTAAGAAAATTTAGATACTGAAAACAGAATACACTGTAACCATAGATTTATAGGATTCCGAGGTTTTAGATATGATACCAAATTTTAACCGTTAGGAATAAAAAGAGTTATATTTAGAGATACTATAAAATGAAAAATGAAAACATAGGTAACGATAAAATTACCTTAATGAAGGAAAATTTTCATTTTTAAGAAAAATCTTATGGAAAAATATTTACCTTAAGATTGAGTGTTTTTGATTTTTAGAAAATATAGGAATGGAAAATACATAAGGAAGCCTTATTGACTAGACAATCTCCCCCTTTTTGGAAACAAAAAATATCTTTAAGAAGAAGAATATAAGCATGTAGAATTTTTCATTATGAACATAAAAGAAAACTTTTCTCCCTTTACATATGAATCATAGTGAATATGAATAACTCTCTATTAGGTTTTTAAATTCTTAAGGATCATATTCTTGATTTCTGAAATGAGATTTTACATTTTCTTGCATACAAAAATATTCTTTGATAAAAACATCCCTTTAGATGAACTCCTCCTTACATAGGGAAATCTCTTCCTTACATTGAATTATTTTTATCATTCCTTTCTCCGGCTTTCTGATTTTAAAAAAGAATAAAGATAATGGAAAAAATATTGAATATAAAAAATTACTACTCAACACCCAAATATATGAAGAACATTGAAAATTCAATCATGATTGAAATAATTTGTACAATAGAACAAAAGATCAGAATTTTATAGAATTATAACTCATTATTCTTTGGAATTATCTTATTGACAATGGTTTTTAGGTTCCTTATGACCTTGTGATCTTCTTCTACATGCTTGAGCAGCTGATCTCGGTCTTCATTTTTCTTCTCTAAGGATTTTATCATTTTTTTCTGAGCCTTAAGAATACATTCTTGAGCCTTCAAAACATATTTTTCTGAAATTTATTTTCTTAAAACTCAATTTTGAGATCCCTATCTATATTCCTATTCATATACACTGAATTAATTATCCCATTGATGTCCTCGACTTATTTCTTTTCGTTTTTCTGTTCGAGAGTCAGCTTTTCCTCAAAAAATTTAGTAAGATCATTAAACATCCCATCTTCAGTGTCAAAACCATCCTTCAAATTATCTTGAAATTCAGGAAAGTCTCTAAGATATTCGATTGTCTTCCTTTATCAACTTTTAATCATTGTTAATGATCTTTTACTAGATTCATATTCAATAATTTTTTTTTGAAATCTACCTCAATCTTTTCAAACATATCCATAAGAATGGTGACTGAATATTCATTATGATTAAATGGGTGTTGAGGAATCTAGCACCTCAAGTCTACACTAGGAAATAAGGGAATGGTATCAACCATATTCTTTAAATATTATACCACAAAATCATGTCCAAAAGTGGATGGTTTCGAATCAGAGTGTATGGTTGGTGAGGATTCGTTTTCTATATATTCATATTTCCTCTTCGATGAAGCACTAACATCTTTCTTTTTCACCATAGATTTTTTACATGTTTCAAACAACACTTTATTCCCCTTAACAGCTCTCAAAATGATCTATTCTTCTTTGTGTGATTCTACCTCACTATCTGATAACTATACTATCTTATCCTTATAAAGGTTTTCTTTCCCAGCACCTTCCACAATATCGTCTATCTAAATTAAGTCATGATTGCTACTTTCTTCTTCATATTTCTTATTCACTTATTCCTACCCTTTTCCTTTTTTTCTAGGAGTATAATGTTTTGAATATTCATCTTCAGATGTTTGGATTAATAGTTTTTCATGTTTACTCTCCTTCCATTGATAATCCTCTACTTTCCTTTTCATATCTTTAGTATCACCACTTCATTCTTCTTCTTCTTCTTCTTCTTATTCTACTTCTACCTCTTGTTGTTGTTCCAAAATCATCATCTCCATTATTGGAGTCACAGGGAGTGATACTTTCAAAAACTATTCAGGTATATGGATTTGATCAGAGGATTTTTCAATAGCCTTAAAAAGGGATTGAACTATCTCAGCTTCAACCATTTTTTTCATATGCTTCTTTTATTTCTCTTGCTCGTCAAGATCTTTAGCAACCTTCATCCTCAAGGATTTTTCCTCAGTACGGTCGGAGACAAAATTAGGTTCCCCTTCATTCATGTTCATCTTGTATTCTCTCCACTTAGCCACTACGTCATCAGTGTAGGTCTTTTTCTTCTTTGGTATTGGGGGTGTTGATTATGTTTCCTTAGCCACGTGGTTTTTTTCTATTTCATCCGATTCCATTTCATTGATCTTCCTTCCAACCTTCCTATAGGTCTCATCCACTTCCGGTTTCATTTATAATGTTTCTACTTCTTCTTAGGAAGCTCATAAAATTATTCAGATTCATTAGAGAAGCCAGCCTTCATCCTTCTCAAGGTATCATCTCTCAGAAGAAGAACGTTGTAATTTCATGGAATATAACATCAAGGGATTTTGAATGATTCTAAACAATGATATATAATTTTGTAGAGAATAGAAAAATACATGATAATTTGAGACATCAAATTTCCATTATTTATATTCTCAATGTAAATCAAGATATATTTCACCATATATATCTTCCATAGTTTTTTTCAAAAAATCCAAAATATGGATGTCACTTTTATCATGTTTATCCTTATCTCCTTTTATCAGAGTAATAAAAACTTAATCCCATAATTCATGAATTTGGAAATTTGTAGATAGATGGATAATCATTAAATTATTTCATCATTAATGGCAAGGCACTCTAAATATTTTTCCTCCTCAAATGAACTTGATACATCTGGTAATTTATGGATGAAAAATTCTGTTTCACATTCATATGGAATTCATATTAGACATGTAGAATTATTATAGGAAAGGGAGTAAGTATTTATATACCACATGAAGGAAAACTTATCTCTCCCTCCCTAATTAAATAAACTTACTGATTTGTAAAATTAACCCAACAACTTCAGATAAACTGGATCATGTGCCTTCAGTTTTGATATACATAGACTTTACATACCATTCAAAATGATGTACTATGAAATAAATGAATCATAATTAGTAATTAAAGTCAGATCAACTAACCTTTCTATTTATATCTTCCATTCAAATATTTCCTATATAGTTGACATTTCATTCTGGGGATATACTTTAACAATCTTTCAGAACTGAGGAAAACTTGAAGATCCGGAATGACCATTAGTAGGGGCGTAACACTTCATCATGTGAAGGATTTGAATATTGATGTAGGAAAACCAAAATTGGGTCCTTATATAGGTGTTTGGAATGAAATTTCAATTTCCATAATTGATCCAATGGTTAAAAGACTTTTTATTAGATCTGACGGTTGAGATGATAACCGAAGAAGGGATTTTGTATGTTCTGATCTTTTGAGGTTTTTAAGATAATCATTCCAATTTAAGAGAAAGTGAATCCAATAATGTTTCTCAAACAAGATAAAAATACCAACATGTATAAAGATGATTTCGAAAAATTATAAAAGAAAACATACCTTCTATATTACTAGGAAAATTATTTTTAATGAAGAAAATTATTCTTGAAGAACACATGCCTTCGAAAAATTTAAGAAAAATTCAATGAAAACATTGAATACAGAAATTTTGATTAAAAAATTTTGATTTCGAAAAATTTTTATTATGAAAAAAATATTTATTATGAAAAATTTTGATTATGAAAATTTTGATTACTAAAATATTTGATGAGGAAAAGTTTTGATTGCGAAATTTTGATTACGAAGAAAATCTACTCCCCAGATGAAAAAGAGTTTCTTACTATAAGGAGATAGGTTTAAAAAAGAAGTTAATATGGAAGATTACTTTACTGTTATCATTCATAACTTCTGGTTAATATATTCAAATCTATCAAAGGGTAAATATTTTTTGAAAATATCACAAAGTTGATCTTGCATTCCGATAAATTGAAGAATGATGTCTACTTTTTGTGTGTGATCCCTAATAAAGGGATGCATAATATCTATGCGTTTTGCAAGAGAGTGATGTTCACGGTTTTTACTTAGGAAAATGGTAGTAGTATTATCACACAATATTTTTGTTTTGGTTGAAGTCATACCATAGTTTGAGAGTATGTGTTTTATCCACAACACTTGTGCACAATGACTTCCAACTGCTACATACTCATCTTCAGTAGTGGAAAGTGCTACTAAGAGTTTTTTTTCATGACCAGGAAAATAATGAATCTCATAAGAAATTAAATTTTTTGGATATACTTTTCCTATCCATTATACATCCACTAAATTCAGCATATGAAAATATTTTTAAAATGAAATCATTTCCATAATTATAAAAGAGTCCTAAATAGATGGTTCCTTTTAAGTAGAAAAAAGTTCTTTTCACTCCATTTAAATGGGATTTTATAGGATTAGATTGATATCTTGCACATAAGCATACTGAAAACATTATGTCTGGATGACTAGCTGTTATGTATAGTAAACTTCCTATCATAAATCTAAATGATGTTTGATCTACTGGTTTCCCAGCTTCATCAAGATCAAGTGAATTTGAGGAACCGATGGGAGTACTAACACTATTAGTGTTGTCATACTCATACTTTCTAAATATATAATTAATATAATTATGTTGGTACATATATGTTCCATCGGTTTTTTTAAAAATTTGAAAACCAAGTAAAAATGTTAACTCACCCGTCATACTCATTTTGAACTCATATTTCCTTAGATTCAAAAACAAATCTATTAAAGAATGCTGAGTTGAACCAAATATAATTTCATCAATAGATATTTTAACAATAAAAACATTGTTCTTATCATTAATTATAAATATGGTTGGATCAGCACTTCCCTTAACATAATTATTTTGTAACAAAAACCCTATAAGTATGTCATTCCAAGCTCTAACATTTTGTTTAAGTCCACATAAAGCTTTGGTAAGTTTGAAAACATGTTCATGATGTTTTTTACCTTCAAAACAAGGAGGTTGTTAAAAAAACATCCTATTGAACATATCGATTAAGGAAAGCACATTTAACATCAATTTGAAATAGTTTTAAGTTAAATAATGTTTCAAAGGCAAGTAGAATGCAGATAGATTCAAGTATAGATAATAGATCATAGGTTTCTTCATAGTTTATTCCTTCTTGTTGATTATTTCCTTTAGCAACTAATACATACTTACTTCATACTATGATTCCATTTTGATCAAAATTATTTCAGAAGACCCATTTTACTTTAATAATAATTATTTCCATATGTCTTTCAACTAAGGTCAAGACCTTATTTCTTTTGAATTCATTTATCTCATCATATATGGATTTTATCCAATCATCATCACCTAAAGCTACATCAGTGATTTATGGTTCTAATTGAGAAAGGAATGAATGATTTTATAATTTATTTCATAAGGAACTTCTAGTCCTTACAAGTTTATTTACATCAACAATGATACTATCACTGAGATGATTCTTATGAAACAACTGATTTGGGTTATGTAAAAATTGTTCATCAACATATGGTAGAAAATATTCTGAAGTAAATGCTTAAGAAAAAATTTCTTGAACATTTCCCTTATCATAAATATCTTCTATCATGGGTTTATTAACATTTTTTTTGAAAAAACATAGGTAGATGTATATTGAGGTTGTTTAGAAACAAAAGGACCAGTTTCATCAAATTTAACACATATTTTTTTTCAACAGTACAAGTATTTTTATTAAAAACACTATAAGCCCTGGAAGTTGTGGAGTATCCTAAGAAAATTACATCATCATATTTATTTGTTAATTTATGTAAATTATCATTATTATTCAGAATGAACACTTTAAATCCAAATACCGTGAAGTAGAAAAGTCTAGGTTTTATACCATTCCACAATTCGTAAGGGATTTTATTAAGAAATGGTCTAATTAAAACGTGATTTATAGTATAACTAGTAGTAAAAATAGATTCATCCCAAAAGTGTTTTGCTATCAAATATTCACTCAAAATGGTTATTTTTATCTAGTGAAGAATTTGATTAATTCTTTCAACCACAATATTTTTATTAGGGGTTCATGGTGCTAAGAAGTTATGAGTAATGCCTTTTCTACTTAAAAAAGTTTCAAAATCAGAATTTTGATATTATCCTCCACAATCATTATGAATAGTTATCAATGGAAGATTTTTTTCATTTTTAACTTGGGATCTAAAGATTTTAAAATAAGAAAAATCTTCAAATTTCATTTCCAGAAAATAAACCCAGTTAAATCTTGTGTAATCATTAACTAGGACAAATACATAATATTTTCTAACAATGATTCCAGTTTATGTTGGACTGAAAAGATCCATATGCAGCAACTATAATGCATTAGAAGTTAAGACTTAAACATTTAATTTAAATATTGATTTATGTTTCTTTATATATTGAAATAGATAATAAATTTGAATAATCTTATATAAGCGTCGGTAGATCCTTTACAATTATTTTATTCGAAATTTTACATATGTTCCTATGATTTTAGTGTCCTAACATTCTATGAAATAACAAATATTAATCTTCCATTGCTATAAGACATGGTAGATCTTGGATCCTAAGGTATTTTAAGTTTAGTGTGTATACACTCTCATGCCTATGGGAAGAATGAATAAACTATTCCTTGGAATAGTGTATTAATCCTTTGTCAATTCTAATATTCACAAGGTAACCTTCATCACATAATTGATTTATGCTGATGAGGTTGTGCTTAAGAGAGTTAACAAATACAACATTTGAAATCAATGTTTTACAAGACGAACAATGTTACCTGAAACAATAATTTCACCCAGATCATTATCTCATAAAGTTACTTTTCCTCTTTTCATCTTGAAAATCTTTTCAATGATGTTTTTGTTACTAGTCGTATGTCTGAAAAATCTGTTATCCATATACCATGTGTTAGTATTGGTTCTATCATTATTTTCCTAGAAACAATAGTGTTAGACTTTCAGAATCCAAATTTTCATGGATCTATAAATTTCAGAAAGAAAAATTTTATGAATCCACATATTCTTAAAAAAATTAAGCTTTATGAAAACCTAAAGATGGAGTTTTTTTACTGAATTTTTTCCCCAATTCCCACCACACTGACATTTAGAGGGAAAATGGGGTAGTTTGATTAAAAAAAATATTTTTTACAAAAAACCAATTTAGAATGAGTATAACCAAATCTAGAATTATTCCATAGAAGTTGAATTTAGGAATACATCTTATCAATTTTTTCTATACATAGGGTAAAGTTTTCCAAATACATCCTCATGAAAATTATTTTTAAATTTATATTAATAACTATGTTCTTATCCTAAAAAAAATATTTTTATAACTATTGTTAGTCTCTAAAATATTTTTCAGCAAAATTACATTTTCAAGATCCTTTGAAAGTTTATTCTTCTCAGAATTATCTTCCTCAATGTTTTTGGAAATAATATCAAAATCAAAAATTTTTCTATTATGATCTTTAGAATGACTAGATACTTCTTTAGTATGAATAGAAAATCTAGAATTTTCTTTAAAAATTTATTTCTGGAGTTTATAATTTTCATTCTCATGAATTTTAGCAAACCTAGATACATATTCATAAATTGGAAATATATTATCTTCATTAGAAGAAGATTCTTCATCCGAATATTCATAATATTTATTATCACTATAATTATTATTTAATGATACATTAGTTATCGATTTAGCATTGTGTACCATAGCCATTAGACAATGATTATCAATTGGTAGCTTGGAAAGTAGACCAAGATTCATCTGACCAGAATATTTGTACTCTGACGACTCATCATAAGAATCACCACCACTGGCACTCTAGCTGTCATTAGCTTTAAAAACATTATTAGCATTATCCTTATAGTAACTATTTCTATTCCTCTAAGAATTATTTTCCTTTATATCCTTTTTCATAATCATAGGAGAAGCATGCCTTATATGCCCTGCTCTTTTGTATTCATAACAAGTAACTTCCAAGTCTTCATTGTCCTTTCTTTCATTCTTCTTAAATATGCACTGAAATAGTTTATTCTCAACTATCTTGTTCATCCATCAATCAAGATTAACTACCTCATTCTCAGAATTATAACTTTCACTTGAATTAGATAAAACATTGAATTTATTTGACTTGAATCTAGTAACCCTTTCAGGAGCCCTGGCTTTAGTAGTAGTAAAGGCTACACATCCATTTCCATTCTTCTTCTTATTCATATCAGTATCTCTTTTCTTTCTTGTCTCATGTTGAGGAAGAGTTCCAAAAATCTCATCAAGAGAAATTTGAGATACTTTCATATTCTCATCAATGGATGTTATATAATATTCCCACTCCTTAGGCATGATATCTATAATCTTTTCCACTAGTGCCTCATCAACTAAACCATTCTCACCCATGGATTGTAAACTGTTAACAATAGTCATAAACCATTATGGAACCCTGCACACTAGTTCTCTATAAGGAAATAGAAATCTATTATATTATGCTCTATGCATACCTCTTCTGGTTTCTATAACATTGAATGTACCAAAATTTTTATCTTCCAACTTCTTACCAATACAATTTGTAGCTTAACAAGAATAAATATAACTATATATATTCTTGTCCATGGAATACAACAAAGTATTGAATACCTTGTAATTTCGTTGATATTCTATCTTTTCTTTATTGGTAAAATTTATAACTTCCTCATCATGAATATTGTAATATATAGTAATCATAACGAAGTTTTCCTCTCCAGTATTAAAAAAAGTATTCATATGATCTCTCCAACATTCATCATTACCGCCATCAAATATAGGAGGTCTAGTATGATTTAGATTTTCAATCGTACCAACATTCATTACTGCCATCTAAATAAAAATATCTTTCCACAAAAACTTGTTAATATAAAATATTTAAAACAAGGATAAAAATCATAAGTAAGGAAAATATACAGAACAATGAAAACTTGAGAAAAAATCATATATGTGAATATAAGTATTTGAGAGACCTCCTTTGATACCAATTGTAGGAATGAACTATGAATGTATATGGTCAATTAAAAGTGGGGGTGAATTATGAGTTTAAAAAATTTCGTTTTTTAGCTTTATGAAAACTGTGATTAACAATGTTAAAAAGGGTAAATTCATGAGACCTCTTCAGGTTCTACAAACATGCTAGGTTCTGGAAATATGATTCCAGAAATGAAACTTAAGGAATGTTTACAAGGAAAATATTCAACCTTAAAGTGTATATAATCTTACATATTTGATTATACAAAAGACCCAAATAGTATAATGAAGTTATACTTTCATCCTTTATCAAAATATATCAGAAATAAATGTAAAATAAAACAAGTAACAATTATGAAATATTTTAACAAAATGATTAGGGTATCCAACAACCTCAAATAAAGGTCCCTTGATTTATAATTTCAAGAAAGTCCATTTTACCAACACTAGGGTAAGCCCTTGATAGGAATATCGGAATCTGCCTTTCTATCCTCACAAGCCCTAGAACTTTAAAGCAGTCAGAAACTCTATATTCCTATCCATGGATGTCCTTGAACATTAAGGTAGTTGAAACCTCTATCTTCTTATCCTAGGAATAACACGATTGTACATAGCAACAATCAGGGTCGCACGAAGAAAGATGAACAAGATGTTCAGTACGGACAAGGAATAATAGTCTCTCTCTGTAGAAATCACTTCAGCAGCATGCAATCTCTATAATGATCAGGAGATTCTCTTAGTGTTGATCTCATTCAATTGAGATCCAATTTATAGGAACTTCTCCAGAATTCGACACCCTCTTCAAACGGTCATATGTTTCCTTGAATTTTGGAGGGACCTGTATATGTGTCACTCAAACAATAGTTAGTTAGAAATAGAATTTACCGCATCATTTCATTACTATAACAAGTGTATGAAAAATAAGGTTCCTTAAAAAAATCTATTTTTTGATGTCTAGGAAAAAATAACATTTGTATTTTAACCAAATAAACACATAGAAACAATAAATCATGAATATTCAGATTCTGTTTTTCAAGGAATTCAGAACCTAAATTCTAGAGATTTTTAAATCTCGATTCTAAAGAATTTGGAGTCCAAATTATGAGGAATTCTATGTACAAACTATTGAGGAATTCCACGTCCAAATTCTGAGGAATTTAGAGTTCGAATTTTGTGGAATTTAGAGTCCAAATTCTAAAAAAAATCAAAGTCCAAATTCTGAGGAATTCGGAGTCTGAATTCTAGGGAATTAGGTGTCCAAATTCTGAGGAATTCTGAGCCTAAAATATGAGGAATTCTAAGTCTGAAATCAGAGGAATTCAAAGTCAGAAATCTGAGGATTTCAAAGTCTTAATTCTAAGAAATCCAGAGTCTGAATTTTGAGGAATTCTGAGTCTCAATTTCAGAGAAATTAGAGTCTGATTTTAAAAGAATTAGGAGTTTGAATTTTAGAGAATTTGGAGTCTAAATTTTATAGAATCCTGAGTATGAATTTCTAAGAATTTGGACTCTGATTTTCAGAGAATTCAGTGTCAAAATATTGAAGAATTCATAGTTTGAATTTTGGAGAATTCTAAGTCTCAATTTTTTCAAAATTCAAATAATGAAAATAGAATACTGTATAAAAAAATATTTATAGGATTCCAAGTTTTTAGATATCAAACCAAATAGTAACCATTACGAATAAATATAGTTAAATTTAGAGAAACTATAAAATGAACTAGGAAAACATATGTAAGGATAATGTTTCCTTGAGGATGATAAATTTTCTATATTAAGATAAATCTTAGGGGAAAAATTCCTTAAGATGTAGTGTTTGTGATTTTCAAAACATAGAGGAATGGAAAATACATAAGGAAACGTTATTGACTCAACATTGGAAAACCAAATTCATAGTTAATATGTTTGCCTTAACCTAACATTGGTTTCGTGAATATGATAAAGAAATCACCTCAATCATTGAATTACATAACATTGTGTTATGGACCATTGGGTACATTATCTAGAATGGTATATGGTGTGGGTTAAGTGGATTCTGTATTTGGATCATATGGATTATGGGCCCTGAAGAAATATAAATGGAAAACAATTTGATTCAAACATCTAATGTGATTGGATATTTTAAAAGAACAAATTCCAAATGAATATGAATCCGAATATGAAACAGCCATCTTGTATATTTTAGATATAGATACATATACCAAAACCCAACCACAGAAGTGGGTAGTGTGGTGTCTCTTATGTACTTATGGAATGTGATGGTCTCTTTATACCATATAGTCATAGATGATGAAGTAGGTAGAGAGTCATTTTTGTTTTTATAGTATTGATTTACACCAATCATACATTCCTATCTATAGTTGATATATTTTATCAAATCTCTTTAAGGTATTCATTTGGAACTATAGTGTCACGTATCCATGATTTCTTCCTTTCATACACCCTGAAGGCATTGATGAACATATACCTGAAGTTGGGGGAAGTGAGTTTCCATTGATTCCTCCTATAGATCCACATATGGATACTATTTCAGCTCTTGATAAGGTCACTAAACCTGAATTTCAAGAGGAGTTTTTCATATGTATTCGTCTTTGTAAGGAGTAGTTCATCCTACCCAAAGTATAGATGAGTTGTCTTGAGAGTTTTAGTAGGAGAATACTCCCACATTTTCAATTGATGGTGGAACTCATGCTATAGTATCTTTGATTAAATATATCTTATCTATATTTGAGCATCTAGATATTCCTCTAGATCATATGATCAAGATAAAAAATTATATTGTACCCGATTCATGCAAGATGTCGAGGGACATCATCATCTTGTAAGATCATTATCATGATACGATTTGGGATATCATTCATTCCATATTTTATGAAAACATAATTCCCCAGACTCTGAGAGATGAGATATCTAGAGTGTTCAAAAACTTATGACAATGAAGCATTCAAATAATGTAATAATATTCATGTTTCATAGATCTATATTAGTCAGATCTTACTCCAGTTGTTCATGATCTTATGATTGCCAATAAATTCTAGGATGAGATGGTTTACACTATATTATTATAGGTCAAAGTGTTCAGGTGGAAACCCATTTCAAAAAATTTCAATCAGTTCCTAAATACAGAGAGAAACATGATGGATGATGGTTTGAGTTAGGGAGGTTTGGAACATAGAGATAGCTATGGTTATTCTTCTACTAGAAAGCTTCATTTTTAAACTACTCATGGAGGTATCAGTTCCCAAGATCCTCATAAATATAGTAGACTTATCTTCCACCAGTGTCAATAGGATCATGACAGGTTGGAAGCTGGAATTCCACTAGTCGATCGGGCAGAGGTAGACATTGAGGAAGAAGATGTAAGACTTATGATTCCTTGTGCTAGTAGATAGGGCTTGATTAGGGATGTCAGGTAGTATCTCAAGGCCATGGTATATGACCATTTAATATAGTCTACCATATTCTATAATTGAATACCACCGTACCTTTTATTGTTTGAGTTATAGTTTGAGGTACTATTATATTTACTTCCATTTTAGTGTCTTCTTCATTTGACACAAGCGTGACTCACTCATTTATATAAGATACTATAACATGTTGTTTGGTCCTCGATATTGAGAACTTCCATGGTGTCTTGGTGTACGATATTCCATTAAGCATCCATTTAAAGGGTGTTATATGTATAGGTACTATCCCCTTGAGATAAAAATTTATCATTTCACATCGAGTAATTACATCTTCAACATGATGGGCTTTGAAATAAACATTAAGATGGAAGGGTTAGTTCCCTACCTATCCCTTATTCAATTCTCTCTTTCTAGGGTTAGGCTTAGATCCCCAAAGGAAATTAGGGATGTGAATAATGTTTAATGTGATGCTTGAGCATCATAATTAGCACCTGAGAAAAAGAGGTAGGGTAATGTAATATCTCAAATCAGCAATCATTTACTCGATAACATTGGGATAGAACCCTCTCAATTTCCTCATGTAGCTGCAAATTTTATGGACTTATTTTACAATTATTTCTATGCTCTAACTCTTGTGTGAGAGATACAGTTTACTATTTAGGTTGTGAAAGGAGAAATTCTAAAGAACATTACTCTTTATAGGATAACATGTAAGGAGATTCTAGAGCTGAAGAAGCTGTTGGATGATATAGAGGCTAAAGCTTTCATATACCTTGTTACTTCCCCTTAGGGTTTACTAGTTCACATTTACAATAAGGTAGATGATTCCCTTAGGCTCTCTGTGGATTACCATCATTTGAATCATCTCACTATAACGAATCGGTTTCCACTACCTATAATAGTTCTTTAATTTGATCAGCTCTAAGGAGAAAAAGAAATTTCAAAGATAGATATAAGGTTGGGCGATCAACAACTTCATGTCTTGACTTCAGGCATACCTCACAAAACATTCAACAAAAAGTGCGGTCCCTAAGAGAACATAGTTATATCATACATAATCATGAATGAGCATGTGGTTTTCAGGGATCTTATGAATTAGTTTATCCACCCGTATCTAGATTTACCTTTAGTTGTTCCTATTGATGATATCAAGTACTATTCACAGTCAAGAAATTACCATTGAACCAGTATTTTTATCATGCTAAATATAGTAAGATAACATCATCTATAATCTAATCTTATTAAATTTCCCTTATGGAATGAAAAACTCCACTTATTGGGGAATATTATCTCAAGATCATGAGTTTTAGTAGACCCATAGAATGTTATAGATGTAGATTCATAAGAGAATCCCACTAATTTGTATGAAATATTATGTTTCTTAGGAAATTTTAGATATTACTGGTGGTTCATCTAGTATTTCCAATACCCTTCAATGTCACTTACAATATTGACAAGGAAGTGTGTGAAATTCGTATGTTTATAAGAGTAGAAATAATCCTTTATGGAGTTGAAGGGAAGATTGAATTTAGTGATGATATTGTTTCATCCAAATCTAGGTAAGAGCTATAATTTATATTTTGACTCATCAAGTATCAGGATTGGAGCTGTTTTGATGGAGGATGATCATGTTATCACATATGGGTCTCATTAGTTGGGACCTCATGTGTAGAAATAACTAATGCCTGACCTTGGGATTTCTGATGTTGTTGATTCCATACAATATTGGACACATATTAGTTTAAAAGATCATATTCTGGTGTTTAAAGATCAAAAAAATAATCTAATACATCTCTATATAGTGGGTTTTAAATCTTATAAACCATAATAGGGTTGAGTACGTATATTTTTTGATTACGAGGTTCCTCACCCGCATGGAATGGTAAATTTAGTAGTTGGTGATCTAATCCAAAAGACTCATACACTGGGTGTTTATGAATCCAATAGCGAATGGTAGATTATGAACTTTTTATCAGATATGCACATCGCGGTTCAAGAGGAACATGTTATGTCTACCCAATCAGCCTTAGAAGTGAATTATACTATTTTACATTGTGTATGAATGAGGTAGTTACCTGATCATAACCTATTTATTCTTATGGAAATAATTTTAGATGATGATAAATATTTTGGATAGACAATGGATGGGGATGATTCCTATTTTTATCGTGGTTATGGTTTTGTTCAAGAAGACATCAGAGAGGAGCGGATGTAGGAGTTTAACACCAAAGTATTAGAGTTTTACCCCAGTGTCTCTAAAATATATCATTATCTACAACCCCAATATTGGTGGCCTGGTATGAAACATGAGATTGTCAAATTCGTCACTCATTATTCCACCTATCAGTAGGTGAAGGCGGAGTGTCAGCGTCAATGACACCCATTGACATTGTATATTCCCGAGTTGAAATGGGATGATGTTTTGATGCACATCAGGACCCAGATCACCTCATTGAACTCATACAGTTTGGGTTGTCATTGATCTTCTGATGAAGGTTGCACATTTTTTACGTAAATGAGAAACCTTCATAGTATACAAGCTAGGAAGGCTATATATTAGTAAGGTTGAACATATTCATGGAGATCGTCATTCTTTTAAATGTGAACGATATTATTGTTTCCTATCACGGTTCATGTAGGTGATGAAGAAGGAATGGGGTATGTAGCTATGTTTGAGCATAACATATCTCCCATAGATTGATGGAAAGATGAGGCATATGATACAAGCTCAAGAGTAAATTATCCATGCATGCATCAATGACATAATATGTATCCCCCATAATATATGGTACAATCTCATATAAAAATTTTAATCTTTTAGTGCCCCAATACAAATTTTAATCTTTTAGTGCCCCAATCCAATGTTTCTCATTTCCCCATTACGTAAAATATAAAAAATGAATGTAAATATGTATCCTACTTAATGTATGGTACATTCTGATATACTTTTAATAGGAACATCCTCTCTCATTGGGTATTTTTCTGTTCTATATTATCTGATTATATTGAGGGTTTATATCTATTCATTTTTATAGAATTGTGACCCTACATCATTATTTTAATTGATCCACCAATTAAATAACTATTAATCATATATGGGAAATCACATTATAAAATGAAATTTCAAAATTGAGACATCAAGGATGTCGATTTACTCATTTCAATATGGAAAAAAACTCAAAAATTATTTATATAGCGGATAAATATTAAAATTTAATTAGAAATTTATAGAGATTAACTCACCAAAAACATCATGGGGAAAACACTTACTTGGCATGACACACCGCCATCCACAATCATAGACCTTTCCTGATAAGGTATCAACTTTCCCCATATTCCCATGTTGGATTGGGATTCCATGTATTGCTATAGTGAATTGGTTTTCCCCATTTTCCTATAGTGGGTTAGTTTTCCCCATCTTCCTATAGTGGAAAATGTTTCCCTATTTTCCTATAGGGATAACCCTAATAAAATTGTTCCACATTATTATCTAATGAGATATAATTATTTACCCAAGGAATTAGAGGTAGATATATATCCTACCAATCACATAATTAAATTATACATGATTGTTTCATAAGATAACTAACAATAATCATATCATGACACATAAAAATTGATTATTTTCCTTGAAATAATATCATGAAATATGGAATAAAATGGGTATCATAAACATTACATCATATAATAACCTATTGAAAAGTTATTGGTTACATAATTATTTCATTAAATAATAACCCATGAAAAGAAGAATCCTTCTTAAACATATAACATATGAAATAGAAACAGGTTTCATAAACATATAATACATGAAAAGGAACAGATCTTCATAAACACAATGACATTAAAACCTACAATATTTTGATAAAGAATATTAATGAAAACATTATAACATATTCACTGTAAGGCATGACTAACACCAATAATTTCATCTTATAAGGAAAATAATTTTTAGAAGTCTTTGTTAAGCATTTCTTTGTGAAAGTATCTTTTAAGGTTTGAAAAAAATAGATTTAACGAATCAAAATTTTTGAAAACCATTTTCATTTAAAATAACCGTAAAACCATAATTAAATCTTGAAAAAAAATATCCAAATTTTTTTCTTTGAAAACATATTATATATTATTGAGAACCATTTGAAATCCATTTTCCATGAAAACTTATAAATGAATCCTTAAAACATTTTGAAATAATTTTTTCAATGAAAATTTAAAACATAAACTTGATCTAACTTTGATAATTATTTTACGTAAAAAATTATAAAATAATCCTGAAATTTTTTTGAAAATAATTTTCCTTGAAAATTTATAAAATTTTTTTGAAAAAATGTTGATTTCCTTTTTACTGAAGATACACTAAAAAATAATAAAGGAATTTTTAAAACCATTTTAATAATTTTATAACATAAAACATTTAATTAAAATAATTTTCCATGGGAACAATATTATGAGATAATTTATATAAATATTTTAAAACATTTTAAGAAAAATTGTTTCTGAATAAAACAATATTCTTACCAAAGAGTGAAATATAATCCAACCCTCATAAAATAATTTTCTTAATAGTATTAAGTACTAAATAGTTGAATAAATGATAAAAATATTTGAATATAACATTAATAAAAAATGGGAAATAAAATTAATGGGATTTCATGAGATATGGATCATAATATTTCATCTATAGGAGCATAATAATAAAAAGTCTCGATAAACGATGAGATTATAGCGATAAACTTTTTCAAAATGAGTAACAATAAATCATGGTCACCCTAAGAGGATAAATTTAAATTAATCTTCTAAGATAATTAAAATATTAAAATTAATATTATAAATTTTCAAATGGTATTATATAATCCTTTTAGAAGAATATAGTTGAATGACATAACATGTGTCTCAAATAATGACATGTGAGAAAAAATTTACTTTACTGATTTGGTAACTTTTGAACTATAATCCACATGAATGAGAAATCATAAAATGGATATGTAAATACCCATTAATTTAATAATAATGATAATATAATACATTCAGGTGATGTACATACACAACAAAAAAAATAAAAGAGTGGCGATTATGACATAAGTCTTCGAGAAATAAATGCGAGACTAAAAATCCAAATACTATATGGTTAACATTTAAATAGTGATTACAATAAACTAGTATCATCTATTTAAACATTTAATGTCATTAAATAATTTAGATTTATGATATAAAATTTCACATGGTAGTATATTCACCACACTACAAGAATAATGATTGAATAGAGCATATATCTCATAGAAATAAATGTGAGATGAGAAAACCCATATCTTAAGTCATAACATTCCTTCAACACATTAAAATATGTTGTATAATAAGTATATGTTTAATATTAATCTACCATAGAACCATATTACTATATATAATACCATGTATGGTTTCATTTTGACATTGTAATGCACTTTTAATAAAAATTACATGTTAATGTTACGTTTCAAGTAATATCTTCTTTATTATTCATGAATGTTTTGACATGTTATTCTTGATCCACTTACTTAGATAAATATTTACATATTTAAAGTATGTAAAACTATCTTTGAATATAATATATTGTTTTTATATAAATATTTAAAAAAATCCACATAGAATAGGAAAATGAAATGGAATACATCATTCCTGAAGAAGGTATGTTGTACATTTGCAAGAACATCGTTCTTATTTTATTTAAATATTGAAATAAAGTGGGTAAATGAAATATATGTACATATATTTATTATAATTATATATTATATTTATTTCATATGTATAATATATATTTATTAAAACCATCCTTAATAAATTTCATGTATATTTTGAACGAATCACATCGCTTTGAGGAGGGAGTAATCCACACGTCCACAAAAAAAGTCATTATATTTACAAAAAATAGAAATTATGAAAGTCTATGTTATATAATAATATCAAAATAATAAATAATTCACATATATCATATAAAAAATAAATTCCATCACTAATAACAACCCTAAATGGTGCAATGGAAAAATGAAGGACATCGGTTCACGATGTGGTAGTCCACCAAACACAAGAACTATGATTGCGTGTGCCATTTGATGGAAGTGTGTATGGGTGTAAGTAAAAAACATAATAAAAAATCATCTCCATATATTTTAGATATTTAGGAAGTTATTTATTAATGTAATAATAATGTTTTTTTGGTTGGAGAAAGCAATAAAAACTATGTTCTGGTTGAAATATGTTAATTCTTCTTTGGGTAACTCATTTGGGTTTTCACCAAAGGGCTTAATATGACGGAGTTATTATAATATAGAGGTATCTAGGATTAAGGGAGATATTATGTTATTTTATTTTGGTATAGTTTGGATGAGGTAAAGAGGATTGAGAGTATTGATGAATGTAGGAGGAGAGTATGCCTTTTATAAGTGTGGAAAAGGACACATTGTGCATTTTTAAAAATATTTGAGTACTCCCCATGTTTTACTTGTCCCCAAGGGTAAAATATTTACCATTATAGATACTTAAGTATATAATGATATTAATATGGCCAGGAAACAATTTAAAAATGTCTAGGCTCATTTGTTACATCTTATTTTCAATGATTAGTAATTAAATAAGCTCGTTTTCTATAATCATTTTAATTAATTTTAATCACATTAATTATAAATTTAGGAAAAAAAACATAACCTTATTAGAAATTCTAAATTAAAAAAGTTTCAAATATGGATTCTAATTTTCATAATTATAATCACTGAAGCTATAGAAATTAATTTAAAATTAATATTGTAGATGAGATTAGATAAAAGGTTTTAAAAATGAAAATGTTCAGTAGTTTATAATGTCAATATATCCAATTTAAAAGTGAAACTGGTTCTAGTTAACATAGTTAGATTAATTTTTGTATAATTGATATAAATATAATTTGTAGCAAATAAATATATAATTTAACCAGACTAATAAATTATAGAAAATAGATGTTTTCAATTAAAATTCAATGTATTCTCACTGTTCATCAAAAAATAAATCATTAATGAAAAATATAAAAAAAATAGCCAAAGTAAATTTTCATATCTTAATATCAAAAATTATTTTTTTTGAAAAACAATTATAAATTTTGGAAAAATTAAGTTTAAAATTAGTTCTCCATTAAATGGTGAAAAAAATACCTTTTAGAAAAGTACATATTTTTCTTCATATAATTTGATTTATTCATGTATTATTCTTTTGAAATCTATTGGATTAGTTTAAAAAATAAACAATGAATATAAATAAATAAATTTTATTGAAAACAATAATAATTGGATATTTTAATTTATTTATAAAAAATTGTGTTTGTACATTGATGAAACTTTTTCATAGAAAAGTAATTTCAATATTTTTAAAGAGTTGTTACATTCATTTCGATCTTATTTATAGAAAATGTTTTATATTACACACAAGTTTAAAATATATTTTCACAATTTAATTAATATTATTATTAAAATCAATTAAAACTTCTATGTGACAAATATATTAATATTTTATGAATAATTTCAATAGTATGTTGTAGTTTGGTAAAACTAGGTCTTTCTTATAACACCTAATATCAAAGGGAATCATCATTATCCATAACACAAGACAAACATAGTGTTTCATGCACTGAAAGATAATATAAGTGTTGTGTTTAATGAAATATTCGTTTGGGGTTTTTTATAACTAAATCCAATCATAGTGATTCATATAAAAATATATATATTTCATGCTATGTGATATGAAAAATATTGAAAAGATTAAATTAATTTGAAAGATGATATTTTTTTCACAAAATCATTGGGTGTTAGAAATTCACATTATATGTGTCCATATTTCTCATCATAACCCCAAATATTTTAAATAGATATTTCTCATCTTAGTTTCTCAATTCATAAAATCTAAACGTATCAAACAATACATTATTTAGATATTAGTATCATAGTCGATATATCCTCTACAGGCTTTTCTTCTCACCACTTCAGCTCCCATAAATTGATCTTGCTATGATTTCTAGTTACATATTTTTATTATACTTATTTACCTGTGAAACCAATAAGATATTAAGAATCAATTATGTATCCAATCATTATTTTTATTTCATTTAGAGTTCTTACTTACACCATTTCTCAACTCGACCACTCAGATAATAAATATTTTGGTAAAAAAGTTACTCAATATTCCATTTCTATTTCATACACCGTGATATTCTCATATTCTCACAAGAACGTGTGGTTACATAAAATTTATTAATTTATACTTAAAATCCAATTAATGGTATTTTTAGGGGGATTACATACCACCATTGAAAAGTGTGATTACAAAACAACCCCATTGGGAAACTCCACTTTTCTAATCACCTTTTCTCCTCAATAGATATTCCTATAATTCATTTAATTAAGGATTCTCATGAGACTAAATATATTTTTTTCTAAATATATCATATATTTTCATCTCATTAAATTTCTAAATAATTTTTTTAAATTAATATTGTGTCCAGAAGAACCTCACACAGGTTTTTTTAATATTTACAATACCATTATGAAGTTATACTCAAGCATAATTTTTTTAGATCGTTCTATTTTTCACATCTGGTCACTATGCATCAAACTATTTCTACCACAACAGATAATAGATTAGTTTATATAGATTTATTCTTTAATTAATAACATGATCATCGATGGACATTTAACAACAATATTATTCACAACCAGATAAAAAAATTCAAAACGTTTATTTTTAGACATTATTATCATTTAGTTGAACTTGTTCTTGATAGTATATATGTATTATAATTTTATTTAGGATCGAATCATATATTAATTGTGATATTTAATCCACTAATTTATTGTTCTGACATAAACATACATTATATTCATCATAAGTAAAATATCTAGAAATACTTTATTTTTTTCATTATACTAAAATCAAAAAAATTCATCATCATTTATTATAATATTATAAATTTTCATACAAAGAGATAAATTTACATATGGTAGTTTCAATTATATTACAGTTTTGAAATTACCAAATGTGTATCAACATTTTCAAAATTGAAAAAAAACTGATTTCACTCCAATGCTTCTCATGTATAACTATTTCTCTTATGGAATGTTCATGTATAGTGACTTATCATAACAGAAACTTGTGTATAATGTTTTACTTGTATGATTTTCATATATAAAGATGAATTCACAAGAAATAATCATTCTTTCCATATATAAATTCTAATATTTACTAGCTTGTTAAGAATATTTTAATTATAAGTGATAAAATTTCGTTTCCATTTATTTTCCAACTAAAATAATAATACGAACAGTCTAAAAATTCCATATTCCATATGACAAGATCACAGTGGATTAAAATTAATTTGGGACATCTCCAAATTTTTTAAATCATCTAATATTTTATTAAATTAGATATGGGAATCGGTAATGTAATTCCAATCTCCTTTAACGAAATTTATAAGGTTCTATAATAGATAATATACTCATGTAGTGTAGTTTGATGAATATTTATACTACCCAATATTTAGTTCTTTAGTTGCATTTTATAAATATTTTCTAAGAGATATATTTCAACATCCTATAAAAATAGATATCTAAAGTATGGTTTCCCTATATCTTGGGGCCTAAATCTCCCCAATATGATAGTTTATAAAACTTATTCATGTAAGTCAAGATTTTAATAGGTTGTCAACATCTTCAACTTTTTCAAACTAATGTATAAAAATATATAAAATTTTCATCAACAAAAAACATGTTCTTTCAGGAAGGTCATCTTAAACAATCATTATATATTGGAGGCTATATAAATATTTAAAATTTGGAATTAGATTACTTGTATCTTAATTATTTACCAACAAATGAAGTATACTATTCATTAAAAATGTAAGCCAACCCCATTATAAGTAACCCCTAATCCATAATAAACATCTTTGTTATGAACTGGGTGGATACATTAGTCCATCAACCCATGTTTCCAAGCATAAATACACTACCACAAAAAATATTGAATATAAATACAATACAATCATTATAAAAACCAAATCCAATCAATATCATTTGATTATTTCATTCTTGAAAATTTATAGGCATCCATTAAATCAGTTTTACATTTTGATTCAACTCAAATTTAACTATAAAAATATTTTTTTTCTCTAATAGGGTAATATTTTATGAATATATCCTCTTTTAAATTATTCTAATGCTTGAGAGAGTTTCCGATTCTTATTTAATAACTTATTTCCTATTCGTAGTCTCATGGAATTATTATCGAAGATACACAATTTTATTTTTCTCTATAGAATCAATGATAAAAACATTGACAACATCACTTTTTTATGTATTTAATAGGATTAGTGAGGCTTGAATAGTGAAAATCATATGTTCATTTGAAATTTTTTCATTTGAGATACTTTGGATGGGGATGAGGTTTAAGCATCCAATGAGTGTATGTAAAATACATATATATAAAGATCTATCTCAACATTTTTCTTTCCAAACTCTTTCTCTTTCAACTAAACATTAGAGTCCGTAGTAGTATAGGTTTTATCACCCAGGGAATTTTTTGTGATGATCATTTGGTAATATATCTCTTTTCTATTTTTTCATTTTTCTTATTAGTAGAAACTCTTGAATTTCAATATTAAACTTATATTCTTTTGAAATCAATTTTTGGATGGATTTTTAATGAATATACATCATCTGATTCATTTAGTTTGTTGATCATATTTTTAACGTATTTATTAATTTTAATTAAATTAACTTCCATTAAATTTTATAATAAATTCATTTAATTATATACATATATCAATATCCTTATGGATATTATCTCATAATTAATTATATTACCTTTTATTTTTTTAATACGGTCATCATTCATAACACCTTAAACATCTAATTTTTTTTTGTACTTCACTAAAAATCATGTAGTATAACCCGATTTTTAGTAATATCATTCAAATGAAAATATCCCCAATGTAGGTATAAATAAACACAAAAAAGAATTATCTTTTGAAAATTAAAATAAAAATTGAATAGATGAACATGTAGAATTTTAATTGTACACTTGTTTCCATTCATTAGTAAAATAATTGATTACACCCACTATAAATTATTTTATAATTTGGTGGAAGATTACTTATGTTACGGAAATTCCTATATATGATGAACAAAAATAACAATAATTAAGAGTATTAAAATGAAAAATTAAATTATTGTAGTTTTTTGAACAAAAACAATGATTCTAACACATGTGAATATCCAAATATTTCAGTGAATCTTTTCACTTGAAAATGCAAATTACTACTAAATAAAATAAAATTACCTTCTTATAACTATCATTTATTATGAACTCAGTTATTCTATAGAAATATAATTTAATAAACGAATATACTGATCAATATTCATCTTGTGGATGAACTCTAGATTCCCAAAATCATATCTTGATCATATACTACAACATAAATTCATACTTAGAGAATAAATCAGGGTTAATATGTTTCCCCCAAACAATTACCCATATTTCAATTTCATAAAAAAATTCAATTAAAAAATCAAAAACTAAACACTAAAAATAAAATATATATAATCATATTTGAACAATTCAGTGGTGAATATGTAAAAAAAAGTAGTTTTACCTATTTAAAATAAATTTAATTGATGATATGTGACATTCATTGATCTTCCTTGATCGGAATGTCCAAAAATATTCAATCATTACATGAAATAACCACTATTTAAGAAAGTAATTGTTCAATTACATTAACATTTTGAAATAATCATATGATGATATTTGAGATAATTTAGAATTTCATTCGTTATAAATAATCTTATCATTCATAAATCCACTGGTAAAAATAAGTAATATAAATTTTTATGAAAGAAATATTCTAGTTTACATGATATATCTTCTTCTATAGAAGATACTTCCAAAAATTCATCAAAATTCATTTTTAGAAGTTTGATAATTTTCTGTTATTAAATATATCTAAGATATCAAATTCAAAAAATACCCCTTAATATATAGAATTTATGAAATGTATAATGGGAAAATTTAAAACATATTAAAACATAATAATGAAATATAGACAAATAAAAATTATGTTAATTTAAAAAGAAAGGGCACGAGAAATATGAGTTTAGTTGGTGATACCCAATAAATTCATGAATTAATAATTATGTCTTGAGAGGATAACACATTTTTTGTACAATAATGTTCTCAAAAAGGATATATGGAATCCAAATTTGTTTTGGTATTTGATTCTTTTAAGTAATCTATTCTACTAAGATAAAATATCTATTTTATCCAAATTTTTAATATTTATTTTGAGAATAATTTTTTCTTCAGTGTCCTACCCTCAAAAACATTTTATAAAATGGTTTTCATATTGGTGAAAAATAATTTCTCTGATTTGTAGAAATTCTAGTGGGTTGTAATCTGAGTCAAAATGTATTTATTTTTAGTCATAATTTATTATACATATTAAAAAATTATTTTAGTATAGTAATAATTCATGTAATTATATTCTATAAACACTCAACTATGAACTTTTACAAAATATTATGAGTTGGGTCTTTTAATGATTTTACCATATTCGTACTCTTAAACATAAAAGTATGTTTAAAATCTTTTTTCTTATCACCATTTAACTCAACCAAGATTCAATTATTCTCTATATGTATACTTACCACATTAAAACTATATATATATTGAAACTACAGTCATTATTTGTTCTACCAGTTTTTCTTATTAATTTGAATCTTAATTTTGTCAATTTCATATTCTATTTTATAATTTTCTTTCATTACATCGGCTAATATATCTCCATTCTAAAATTGTACCATTTTTCTAAACATATTCATCATTAATATAAGAATAATTTTTATATTTTTTTTGATCCATATCATCAAATTACAAAATATTTTCTTCTATTTCATCATATATATCATGAATTGTTTATTCAATATTAGAAGAATATGATATTTCAACATCACATTAATCATAAAATTCATAAAAGATTTTTTAATATAGAGTAATAGTCTTAAAAACATAAATATTAATCCTTCCCATAAAAAAATTCAAATATTGGGAACATTAGTATAAAAACCTATAATCTTTGTTTTGACATCCATATTTTTTATTGGTGGTCGGTTAAAAGTTTCATCCCAAATATTAGAACTCCATATTACTATTATGTTAAAAAAAATTACACATATTCTTAAAATATATATTGTAATAATTTATATCTATTTTCCATAGATGAGCACAATATGGTCAAATGTGACTGGGTTTTATACACTCATAATAAATAGATTCATAATATTAATTCTTATAAAATATATATTATCTATAGTTTCTATCATTATGATAATATCTTTGAATGGTTTTGCAGGAACATTATCCATTAAAATTTTCATGATCACCACAAATTGGTTCCAAATAATTGAAAAAACCTCTCATAGAGTATATTCTAGAAATTTTTTTATTGAAATATGTGGCTTCAAAAGTTGATATAATTTAAAATTCTTTTTTATTCATTTCTTTATTTTCATATATTTTAAAATGACTCTTTATACATTACTATTTTTATCAAATGATCAAGGCTTAACATGTTGATATTTTTGTGTCATAAAAAATAGTTTTCTTTGATTCCCATTACATTGGAAGTATATCAAGTACTTTTTATACTAAAAAATCATATGATAATTCATTTTAAATGATTTATTATAAAATATTTTACATGAAAAATAATCTCTAATGAATTTTAGTGAAACATTCTTCACTAATAAAATAAAAGAAAGTATAATAAACTCTTAGTATAGCTCTCTTACTCTGAAGAACCATTGATGTTCAATAATGTACAACATATAATTTCACCCAAATATAAAAAAATATTTCTATAATAAGAAAAATTTAAAAATAACATAATTTTTATTGAATATCACTAGTATTTTAGTCACAAAAATTTAACAAAAATTTATAAATTAGTACTCTTGAAAATGTAGTTATTTATTTCTCTGTAATTTTATATGTTCTAATCAGGATAAAAAAGTTTCCACACTAGAATTGATAATAATTTTATCTATAAAATATCTTTAATTCTCATAGTTATTTCTACTAATAATTGGATTTCGTTATGGAATCAAAATTTTAATGAAACCTAAAGTTATTCCTTCAGTTATTTTTATTCTAAAATCAATTTATTAATTGAGTATTTGACTCAATAAAATAACTTTTTAACAATCTTAAATAAAAAAATTATAAAGATATTCTCTTTATAAAAATATATAAAATTATTATTGAGTATCCAGGTCAACGTTTGAGATTGGTTGGTAAAATTGACCCGAAATAAATCATTATATTAGAAATAATAATTTTATTTTATTTTATTAATTTTGACTTAAAAATAATTAGGTTCAGTTTTAATACCACTGGCCAATTATAATATATTATTATGAATTATATTATTTCCGAACCCAATTTTTTTTAATAATAAATGTAGTTTATTTATTTTCCACATAATTTTTCATAAAATAAAAACACGAACATGCATTATATGAATAATTTTCCAAGATGTATGAAGATAATTATCTGAAGATTAAATATTTGAGATTTAATATCTAACATATTTATATTTCAAAAAATGCACTGATATATTATTTTAATTTTGGTCTTAAAAAATATTAATACTTTTATCCCTATATTTATCATCATATCATATTATATATTATTTTATCATAGGATAAACCATGTAATTATGAAAATGTTTATTTATTTTAATAAATATATTTTTTAATCCAAATAAATAGTTTTTCCCATATTAAAAAAGAGATAATGAAACAAATAATACTATCATAATGGGTTTTAAATAAGAAAACCCTTAGATTTGATGTAGGTTATACATTCCTTTATCTAGAGTAAGATCTTCAGCCAATTTTTAAAACAAAGGCCTTTATCTCTCTCCATCATCTCCACTTCATTTATTAGTTTCTATATATATGAACAATTGTGTAATTTATAATTAATATCATATGACCATAAATCATAAGTAGATTAATTTATTTTTAAAATATTAATACCTAACGAAATTGTTTTATGAAATTTCATAAATTCTCTTAGCTACATATGGTATTTATGTATAAAATCATAATTTTTCAACAAATTAATCATTATCCATACATTATAATAGCACCTTTCTATTTTAAATAAGTAAATGTATTTTTGAAGAGTCAATTTTTTTTCTTTTTTTTCTAAAACAAATTAGTAATATTATTATTATATATAATTTCATTGTTGATTATTCTTGAATGTAAAAATATTTTATTCAATAATAATAATCCAATTGATATGATTATGTAATTTATTGTTAAATTCATTCATGTTATAATATCTAATTAATTGGTAAAATCAATAAGGAAAAAATTATAGGATGAATTATATATTCATATAGTATTTTCCATATGACAAAAATCATTATTAATCATCTATATACCCAGCCACATTGAGAAAATGAGTATAAACCAAATTATAATTTTTTTCTGTTAATGAAAATTTCTTTAAAACATAATTTTTAAAATGAATTTTGTTGATTATAGTAGATTATTTTTTGGTTATCAATTATCGGATCTGAATCCAATTCTTGTTCATTTTAATTTCAATGAAAACAAGTATAGGTGGAGAGATATGATGAAAATAATTTTTATTATTACTATAGGTACCCTTATCCTATTATTTTCATTCATCAATGGGTAAATATTCTAGAACTGGAAACTCTAATAAAAAATAATTTTCCTCTTACTTGAGAAAAACTATCATTTCATAAAATGAGTCCTTAAATATACAATTATTTGGATTCTCTTATTCTGATGTCTATGATAAATACTAGGCTAATTTTATCACTTTAATAATATAAAATGTAATAATAATTTATATAAGTATTATATTTTACAATTATTCAAATGAAATTTTATTAAATATACTCAAACTAAAATAATTACCCCCTAGTAAAATTATACATATAAGTTTAGAATGATAAATATTTCATCAATTATTGAATTTTCCTTAGTAATTCTCAGTTTACATAGTTATTTTAGTTGAAAATAATTTCAATTAGACCATGTATAACTCTTCAAAACTTTAGTGGATAAACTCTTACGCAAATTCATTCAATAAATTTTCATAAATCAATTAATCCAACAACCTAAAAAGTAAGTTTATCTATATAAGACTTTACAATATTTTAAATTAGGTATAGTTGCATAATATTTATGGTTTCTTGTATAATATTGACCTTGAGAAAGTTTGTTATTGTGAACAGAGTGGATTGGTTCATCAAGGTAGAATCTTATATTTCTTGAAATTGTTTATCATATTACTTTATATGACATATAATGATTCTAAATATAATGTAATATTAAAACATAAACAATAGGACTTAAATGTATAAGGATTAGAGTAAATATAAAAATGGAGAGAATTTATTATGTGTTTCATTGAAATCACCTCAACAATTCATTTGATAAATATCTATAAGAAACATTCAAATGACACTCTCTATAGTATGTAATCCACTATAGAAAAACTCGTGTCATTACGGGTTTGTGAATTCAAGGTGTGTTTTAACATTGATATCTGAATTATGGGATTTAAGTAATAGGATTGATATTAAAATTCTGAGATATGAAACTCACATGTGGGATGTTATTATGGGTGGTTGTTTTTTTTTTTGGTTTTTATTAGGGACATTAGGTAGGGTGTTAAGTCCTAGTGTTGTGCTGAAATTATAGTATAACAACATCGGGTACTCAGTGAGACTTGAATTAGTGAGGTATCTCTATGGGAGCCACTATGTACTTGGTGGACCCTAACCAAGAACCCATTGTCTTTATGAAGTTTATTTTTTGTTCATGTGTTGTTTTATTATTTTTAAGTGGGTTCCCCTCCCCCTTGGATACCAAATCGAGTCCATATCATATTCCCCATCTTTTTCCTTTCCCCCACTCTACCCCTAAAAATATATATTGACTCATCATATCTAAATTAATAAATTTTTATTCATAATTATTTGTCACCTCTTGGTGAGTCTATGGAAAGGAAAACACCATCCCTCTCTATTTTTTTTGATTACCCATTGTTTCAGTGTAAACCCCATTTATGGGCCCATCTTTTGGATTTATAACTTTTAGGTGAATGAGGATGAAACAAGGTTTGATATTTGATAATATGGTTCTTATAATATTCAATTTTGTTATTTCTTTCATATTTAATGATATCTCACATTTTAATATGTGGTGTGTATACCTATTCTTTGGGTTCTAGTTCTAGGAATTCTGCTAAGTGTTAGAGAGAGTATTGGAGTGTGATATAAGCTAGGGAAGAGCCTATTTAATATTAACTAGTTATATTGTATGTTGTATGATGAATTTATATCATTGTAATAGCTATGAAACCAAGGTTATTATTTTCTAGTCATGTGTAAAAGACCCATGTGGTTCTTATGAATCCTATAGTTAATCCCATATGGCCATGGTTGAGGTTGTATGAGTAGGTTGAGTGCCTCATTTACTTATAAATAAATCCTTATATTGAGGTTTCAATGAGTAAATCCCTTCGAGTTTCCTATATAATGTTGGTATGATATTCATTATAAACCCATAAATTCATGGATTGGGTTTGAGTTGGGGAGATGTTATTTTTTTGGGTAGAAGTATTTTTTCTGAGTAAATTTTCTACTATATAAGGATTAGTTCTTGTAGGGGTTATTGTGTATAGTGTGTTTGCCATATTCTTGGTTTTTCTTTTTTATGGAATGAACCTCAGTTCTATTATTTCATGAGATATTTTGAAGATACCATAGGAATAGTTAATTGTGGGTGATTATGTTTACTCATGTATCCTTCATGAAGAGACAGCTCCAGGTGGATAAGGCTGAAAACCCCTTAGATACCATATATGATTAGTCCATGTGAAACATAGAATTCGGGTTAGGGACTTAGTGTTCATTGTTATAATATTTATAGCTTTTTTAATGTTAATGGGATGTAAAATGTGAGTACATATGGTCTTAGATGTCCAATAATGACGTAGAGGGACAAGGTGTATGGGTATAATGAGAGTGTTAGGCTACTTGGGTTGGAAATGGATTTTGGATGAAGGGTTTTGATAATACATGGTTATTGGAACATGTAAACTATCTATGTATTGTGTGATAGGTTAGGATATTTGATGATGATCCAAAATTTGGGTTATCCTTTAATAGTACCCAAGGTGTATATTGGGTTCATGTCTGGGACTAGTCCATCAACTATGTTTACATATTTGTTATTTTGAGGGTGGCCATTGTTAGTGATTTTAATGATGATGATGAATTTTGATTTAAATCCTCTCTCATAGTGAGAGGGTTTTGATCTGGACCATCCTAATTATAAGGTCACTAGTCCTAGTTCTATTTAAGAGGACCAATACTATGTGATATGGTCTAAAAAAAGGATTTCCTTAGTGGGAGAATATTGATGCTTGATATGTTTATCATTTGGTCATTAGAATCCTTTTGGAATATGACTGTATGACACATCATAGGAAAATAAAACATAATAATGAATGTTCCAAAATGGTACCCATTATATAATGACCATAATATTGATATCAATGTGAAACCCAAGTCATCTCGTAATACTATAATGAATCTAAAAGGTGTGGACGAGAACTAAAATATGTAATTATCTGAAAATAAACAAGGAACAAGTACAATATAATAGATTACATGGTATATACAAGCATCCAAATCCATGGGTGAACACTTCATTAATTTTAAACATTGGAAACAGAATAATACAATGATACGAATCATCATAATGTGATCAAACCATACATATAAATGTTCTAGGAAAATGATTTAGGTCAGCACTGCTATCTTATCATCATGATTTTCTATCCACCTAATCATATATGTATGAAAGAACAGATGTTTAGTCAGAAGAACCCACTTTCTGATGCTCCCCATCTGGTTCACTTTTTTTATATTTTGATGTTATCAATATGAATGTACCCCAATGTATCAAATAATGGATGATATTCCATTATACCCTTTGGTATGACATATTTATTTAGCTATTGATGACCAAAAGAATATTCATTTCCACCTTATCAAGAAATATCCCACCATAAAAAAATATACATATTTATTTTCTCATTTTAGTGTTATTCGTTCCCTTAACTAGGAAATGATATTCACAATGAATTATTCAAATAATATCTATTATTTGATTATTTTTATAGGATTTCATTTGTTTCCTTTGTTAGCTTCAATTTACTTCCTTTTTTATTTAATTCAGGATTTGTAAATAAATGGGTCCCCAACTATTAGTATCATTCATACAAGTCCTAATGAGGCACCCCACCAAACTGATTCTTCCATGGTAAGTACCATATTCTATAATTATACAAGATTACATCCACATTCAATATTTTTAACTCATAACACTCAATCCCCCAAAAAGTTAAGGATTAATATATATGTTAGATAATGGTACTTTTTAGAGACTGAAATATGAGATTTCTATCAAATTTAATCATGATTTTCCAGTCACAAAACTATATAAAAAATCATGTTCATTACTATGATCCTACAGTAACCCATTCAACCCATACATATCCTTACCTTATTTTTTCAATGTTATTTAATTTTATTTTTTTATGGAAATTTTAATTAATTGTTTATGATTTAGTATCGATTTTAATTTCATTTAACGAAAATTAAATACATTCCCATATGTTCTCTTCTGTGAATTAGGATCTCTATTGAAAAAATAGTCTATAAAACCATACAACGGATATTCTATTTAGAATAAAATATACATGATTCTGGAAAATTTATGTGCTAGAGAAACAATTTCACATTCTTTATGTGTTATCTTTTAGGGATTGATATAAGCCTACCGATGACTCTCACAGCATGTTCGGTGTATAAAATTGTAAAAAAATGGAATAAATAAAACATATGAAAAAACCATTTAAATGGAACCATAAAAGTGTACATTACCTAAGATCTAATTTAGGGTGACTTCCCCTTTAAATTTTTAAATTTCTTGGAAAGGGGTGTGGACACTAGTTTTTTATATAACTAACTGAATAGATATAATACTCTCTAGAGTTCGTCTTCCTAATTCAAGTACAAAATACAACAACTACGGTTATTAATGATCCAATTCTATAAAATACACTTCATTGGAAAAAAATCTTTTATTTCCAAATGTTTAAAAAAATATGTATTCAACTCATTGATCCTTACATTCAATGAACCTATAATAATAGTTTTATCAACATCGAGAGTTAGGATAATAAATATCCCATGAGTAAACTCGTTTTGGTAATAGAAATGATTAGTATTACTTTGGATGACCATCCAATTATCTAGGAAGTGATTTAACTTCTTGTTCTAATTCCTAAATGAATTATTCAATAAATAAATTCTATTTTGGGTTCATCACATATGTCCCTAGTTCTAATGAACATAAAGACCAACCAGGTTATCTATATAGATTTATTTATGTAACTCATCATGAATAATTTTTTATTTATATCCATCTATAGTAGATGATTTCCCTATGAAAAAATCATACTCAACACTATCCATATATTAATATACATAACTTCTAATTAAAATATCTATAATAAATCTATACCTTACATTTTTTAAAATCCTTTCATGAATACTATGATATTATACGAGTAAATATATATATAAATGGGGATTATTTATGGTGAGGTACCTTAGATCATGGTTGTAGTGATCATTTCAACTACTATATCCAGAGTCTTAGGTTGATATTTCTAGGATCATCATGGGAGAACTATGGTCTCACATTGAGTATTCTTGTAAAAAGTATTCCAGTAATCACGGGAATATGAGATGAAGTTAATTTGGTTTCATATACATAGCGGGGTGTGTATATGGAGATTGTGTTACCCATACTGGGAATGATAACTGATGTTCATCTCGATAAAATGAGGCATTTTGAAGATATATTTACTACATAAGACAAAAAATAATGGTCCATCATCCATGATTTTATGTTTTGACAAGAAATGATTACATAAGTAAAATTCTTACCATTCATTTGACACTAGTAGCATGAAATTTTTGGGATGATGGTATGGAAAATACCATGTTAGGGAGTATCCTATTTTCCATTTGGTTAGTGATCCAGACAATAGGAGGGTTGTGATATGTATTAGGTTTTGTGATATCAAGATTAGAGGGATGGTAGATGGATGTCAATCTATTCATGATATAGTAGAATGAGTTTTTTTTAATTTTAGGACCATAAAAGATTTGATATTCCACCATTGTGGTTTATGTAATTATTGAATTTAGTGACTAATGTGTTTTGGTATTAGTTTATTTGGCTATGTGTGGCCCAATTTTTTAATGTGTTGGTACTTGAAAAATGTTATATGCGGCCTTATGGAATCAAAAAATGATCAAAAATCAATTGGGAGCCAATCTTTGGATTACATTCTAGGAATTTTCTATTTAGGTTGGTGTTGACAGGCATTATTGTCTAAATTTATTAGATTATCTTGTGATTAGTGGGTAGTATGGATCATATGTGTCATAATTATATATCTTAATATCAGGCATTATGTTCTGAATAGAAGTGGATATCATGAAAGATATATGTTTTCTTGGGGATTGTTTCTACGTGAGAGAGTCACCAAATGATTTTTTTTGATTATTTGTTTTTGGAGATGGATTTCTTGTCATATGTGTTTTTTATAAAATGAATGATGCCAATTTAGGGTGGGATCTGGAGTCTCTATCAAAAAATATAGTGTGGTAGATCATGTTATTGGTAGTTTGATGGAACCCAAAGTGGAATATAGAATAAGAAGTGGCATCAAGTTTCATAAGATGGAAATTTTATTAGAGATTTGTATAATGTGTTTCCCAAAGATAAAAACATCTGTGGTGATGATTTTTTAATGATCCATGATTTTACTATTAAGATATTCCCCTCAAATTTTATTTTTAAGATCCTAATCATGGGGATGTTTGAGAAAAATTATTTGTATAGAATATTTTAGTGTTCTGATATCCATAAGGGTTGTTATTACACATGGATGGGTGTTCAGGTATTGATTAGTGGTGTATAATTGGGAAAAAGTGGGTGGTATTCTATTTAAATTATATTATAATGAAACTTGGTTATCAATATAGGCCCACTGAGTGCTTGATGGTACTGGTAGTTTCACATTACTATTGGCATTTTCATCAAGTACCTAAGGGACACCTATTGCGTACTTAGTGTTATTGTGATTTTTTTTATGTTTTTATCAATTCTAATAGGCGTCCCCTCCCATTTCGTTATAGAATGATCCAAATCTAGTTCATAGAGTGTTATAAACTATTTCCTTTTATGGATATTATCCTGATGGATGGTCAGAGGATGATCAATAATGAGTGATGTTTTGTTGTAATCACTTTGTTACATTAAAAAATGTGATACTGTTCCTTATATGTTATAATTTCAAATATAGTAGTTTTTTCTAGAATATAATTTTTTTATTATTATTTCAGGTGTAAATTCTGGTTTTTTGGATTAATATATCAGTAGTTTTGTTTGTGCCTCGATATTTGGTTTGATAGAAGGTAAAATATTAGTATCATATTATAGGATATTTTATTTATACATTGGGGGATCTTATATAAATTGTTCTATAATATTAATTTTTCTCTTAATTATACATAAGAACATATTTTAACCCACTGATAAATTATCAAAAGGAATGGATTATCCAAATACAGGAAAATATGTTACATTCATGTTTTCATAACTTATTTAGATCATGGGTGAAGTATCTACCCTTGGTTTAGTTTTCCTAAAACTATAACTGTAACTCATCTATCATAGATGCTCCATTCTAGGCATAGTATCATTGGACACAAAAATATCCATTCTTCTTGACATAGTTTATAGATGCAGGGATTCATCGGTTTGATTCTATATCAATAATGATAGAGATGAATTAATTGATTCATGAGTCGATAAATATGTCTCAAGACTATGAGAAGTATTTTTTTTTCTTGAGGGAGAGGTCTCTAGAGTTTTTTCTAATATAATGTGCTCAAAATTATTTCCCCCATCATTGATAGCATAGGTTCTATCAAGAAATTTCTCACAACCTGCCTTCACCCTGAGATGAGGGAACAGATAGCAAACTTCCAGAGCCATCCTTCTTTAAGTTGAAGGAGAGATAATGACCCCCCAATTCCCACATTAAAATAGGCCCCAAAGTGGTGAATAACACCAAGGGTATATAGTGACGCATTATATGGAAGTAATTACCCTTTTTAGTAGGATCCGGAGATATAATGGTGAAAACCGAAACAACTCCAAAACTGAAGTTAAAAGTAAATCCAAAACCCATTACCATATGAATTCTCATTGATAAACCCATTCAAGTTCAAGAAAATCTCCAAAGGGAATATACCAAAACAGAGAAAACAACAACGACAAATTTCCCAATGTCAGAGCTAGTACAGTCCCCATGGTCTCCAACGTCCTCCTAGGAACCTGAAAGCAGTTTTATATACGTAGGGTGAGTATACACGTATACTCATAAGGGAAAATAATAATATCTCATCCAAATTTGAGGATCCAATCAAATTCCCCATGAGAAAAGTATAGACAAACAAAACCCATTGCAAAGAAAAATATCCACCCAACCTTGCCAAGGCACACTCAACACATAACGCAAGTCCAGTAATGTATTAGCAATAGAACATCGACATTTGGGTACCCCACACCGATTTCCTACTGGTTATTAAGACATCCTATGCATCAAACATCCTCCACCATTTTCACTACAGTCCCACTGGCTCCCCAAAAACAACCTTATGGGCCACCACCACCATACGTAACAGCGCTCGAAGACACTTGGGCCAGAACAACTACCGCTCTGCCCAAAGACACCTAGGCCTCATCCTGAAGACACTTGGGAAAGAAACCATCCTCCACACACCTTGGCCAGAAACCACAACATACCATGCCTAAAGAGCCTTGGGCATATAATGGACCTTATGCCATCACAACCTTCATGAGAAGTGTTGGGCTAATCGGGGAAGGGATAGAAAGGATCTAATATCCAACTACCCAATTAGATGTTGGAAAAAAACACCCTCCCCATGAATTGGGGGAGTTCAGCAAGAAATTCTCAACTTGTGTGGGGAGAGAATAAGAAACAAAAAACAAAATTTATACATAGAGGTATAAAATAACTCATCCCAACCTAAGGGGTCCAAAACCATCTCATACACAAACACCCTCATTACTATTCATTCATACAAAATCACAACATCCAAAACCCGAGCACAACTAATTCCTGGAATAAAATTCCGTATTAAAATCATTCTTGTTATCATATTAATGTGATTATATTTAAATATTTCTTCACTACTATGAAAATAACACGCATATCCATAATTCGAGGAAGGAAAAACAACCAAGAAATAATTTATGCATTCACACCCAGTTCTCTTGAAAAGTCTCAACAGAAAAAGGGATCAATGAGATCCCTCAATGCACTGAAACAAAACCTAGTCCCATCGTAAGGACCCACATGACATCAAATAGTGACCCCACATATATCACCAGAACAGAGCAATGATTTTTTTTCATATTTAACCACACCATTCATTATGTTCCTTCTTTCTATTTGTTTCTCCCATGTGATCACACAAGGATTATTGTTTAATATACATCCACTTAATCAACCTAGTTTCCATGATTTAACATTTTACATGTTACATCCATTCAATCACAAGATTAAACAAAAAAATATAGGGTCATTCATGCACAAGGAAGGACCACCCACAACCATGATTTTCATTGGAAAAAATCCCGTACAATCCTTAATATAACATCAATGGTATGACATGGAAACAACATCATCATCACACCCCTCCATTATTTAATGGTTCATTTATTATCTTTGATAAATATGGTTTCATCTTCTTCATAAGGGAACATCATCATTCCCACTTATCTTGATGCACAATAAATAGAGACGAAGGAAGAATCCATACTTGGATGATTAACGATCTATGTTTTCTTCCTCGCGCCAAGCACAGGGGATGTGCTACTTGTATAGGAGAAACTAAAAGGACTCCAAGAGTGATTAAGAAGGGCTCCAGCACAAGTGCACAACTAGACATGGGAAGAGGGACTCAAAACACACCAAGGGGGGGGGGGAAAGGAGATCATCCAAGAAGAAGAAATCATCTTTGTGTGATAAAAGGTGAGATCATGGAGTTATAAGAAATGAAATATTGCATATAATTAAAGTAAGATAGTGGATTCAACATGATGTTGGATGTGTACACTTGATGGAAGAAATTGTTATTTAATAATTCTCATTGGAGAGGTGGTTATAATAGTTGTGAGATAAAGGACTGCTTTTAAATAGAGGAAAGAACATAACAGTGACACACTATTTGGTTCTGTCTAGGGTTTCCCCACTCTTGGAGATTATAACATCATTTATGGTCTTTAAAACTGACTCATACTACATTAAAGAGGTATTAATGATCAAAGGAGTTGTTATAGAAAAACTGGTGGAAGTGACCCTTGACAACCCCATATGGCACCGATCAGTGACCCACTGATCGGTGACAAGCATTTCACCGATTGGTGACTCACCGATCAGTAAAACACTTATTGATGACACTGCTGTGACACCCTGCCTCCAACAATGCCACCCTCAAAACTCACTGATGGGGTCCAAGGATCCCCAAACTCTAGAATTTGGCAATGTAATGGATCAGGAGGGTCCTTGCCATTACATTATATTTCGTACAAAATATTATCTTCCTCGAGAATCAAACATAAACCTGGAGAAAATTGAGGGGTCCAAAGAAGCACCTCAAAAGATACCTCTCATGGAAGAACCACCCTAGAGTTGTTCGAATGCATGAATAAACCTTGATATCTATAAACACATCTCCCTCATCTATCTTCTGAACAACTATTGATACACTATTACTCCCCTCACTGAGGTAACCACAAAAAAATATGAAGGTCACACCTACCAGTCATATGGATCATGAAGTCCCTTCATCCATGTCATGATACTATCTACTTTTTCTGGCACTGACTCGCCCACATAGGTTTAATAGCATCCAAATTAATTATTCTTCTTTAGAGATCAGGTCCTCCCCTCCCCATAGACAAGACTCTTCACACACATTCAGAGAACAAGAGAAACATCCCATATCATAGTTAACATGGAATAACACTACATCATAAACAAGTACAAAACAATAGAGAAGAAAACTCAACACAGCTCTTGGTACTAGGCGCCCATCTGTTCCTACTATTCCCAGGTACTCTCCTTGAGGCCACCATGCCTCCATAATAGACAAACCAAGGGAATGAATCTTTCATGAATCACCTTATCCTTTTGATCCATGATCCTCACTGGTCACTCAACAAATGTTTCATCGTCCCCTATATCCAACTCTCCACACACAAGGACCTGGGAGTCATCGTATAAATATCGACGAATATGGGAGACATAGAAAACTTCATGGATCCATTCCAACCGAGGTAACAGTGCCAGATGATATGACAACTCACTGACTCACCCCAACACTTCAAAAGGTCCTATGAACCTAGGAGATAGATTTATCCCCTTTTGGAACCTTCCCTGAACATGTCGAGGGGAAAACCATCAACAACACATGGTCCCCAACCTTGAACTACAAGGGTGTCCTCCTATGATTGGAATATGACTTCTTCCGGTCCTGAGATACCTTCATCCTCTTTCGTATAAGCTGGACCTTCTCCGTTGTTCTCTCCACTACCTATGGGACAAGAACACCTACCTCTCCAACCTCGATCCATCACACAGGTGAATGACATGGCCTCCCGTACATGGATTCAAATGGTTCCATACCAATAGTAGAGTTTAAATATTATTGTAGGAAAAATATAGAAATGGAAAATGTTGTTCTCATGATCCCTTGAAGTCCAAAAAACATTCCCACACCATATACTCCAATGTTTGGATTGTCCACTATGTTTGACCATCTGTCTAGGTGTGGAATGCAGTGCTAAGGCATAGCTAGGTTCCAAAATCATTTTGTAATACCCTCCAGACTCATGAGGTAAACTCGGTATCCCTAACTGAGACTATGGACCCTGGAACACCATGAAACTGCACCACCTCATCCACATATCTCTATGTTATGGCATCCACAACACTTAACTACATGATTTCCAATAAGTGAGCTAACTTCGTCAGCCGGTCTACCACAACCAAGAATGAATCGCAACCTCCATGTACCCTTGGTAGTCCTATGATAAAATACATAGATATGTAATCTAAATTCCACTCAAGGATATCTAAATGCTACAAAAAACCTCCTAGGATGCAGTGTTCAGCATTCACCTACTGCACACCGGGTACCGTGCCACAAACTCAGCCACTTCCCATTTCATCCGGAGCCACCAAAAATATTCCCTAAGGCCTTGGTAAATATTGGAAACTCTTGGGGTTTACCACTATGAGTGAGTTATGGAACTAATGGATAACTCCCTCATTCATTGTCTCTGTGAAAAAAAATCTACCCTCGGAAAAGCATCTGATTCTAAACATCCTCTGACCACCCATCCATAGCATTTCCTTGGTTAACCCGATAATGCATTAATTCACTCTCAAAGTCTCCCCCATGAGACTCCTCCACATTCCACAATAGGTAGGATTTCACTGTCATCTGAAATAGAAAACCTTTACCACCATCCACCCTTGTATCTTGGTGTAAGGAATCCAACTCCTCCATTACCTTCCACACACCCACAAATTCCTTAACAGCTTCCCTTTGGGACTTCCTACTCAAGGCATTAGCCAAAATGTTCCCCTTACCTTCTGTTTAAGTGGTCTGGATTTTTTAGTCATTTAGAAACTCCACCCACCTTCACTATCACATGTTCATGCCAATATGGGTAAAGATATGCCTCAAACTCTTTTGATCTTTGAATACCAAAATGTGCTCCCAGATGAAGTAATTCCACCACAACATCAACACGAACAATGCTGATTCAAGATCTAGGTCATAGATGGCATAGTTACACTCATTAGTAAATAACTTCCTAGACTCATAAAAGTTAACTCCCACTACTTCATCAGCATAAACCCTATGAAAAGTCCAGAAGCATCCCAAAACTACTCAAACAACACCCCTTCCTCTGAAAACGGATCACTAGTGCATTGATAATCCTTTCCTTTAGATATATGAATGGTTCCAGACACAGCTCACTCCTCACAAAGGCCTGGTACATTCTGGTTAAAGCTGAAAAGGAGTTGCAACTCGTGAGAATTCAGTTATGAACATCCAATAATAGCCTTTGTAACCCAAGAAACTACGAACCTCCTTCACATTCATGGGTGCTTCCCATTAAACAACCTCTTAATCCTTTGTTGGATCAACCATTACCATTTGCTGAGACACCACATTTCCAGGAATGTTCACTTCTTATGAAAGAGCTTTCACATGGAAAACATCTCATAGAGCTGTTGATGTTGAAGGATCTCCAAGACCATCCTGAGATGATTAATATGTTCCTCCTCTGATCTTGAGTAAATCAATATTTCATCAATGAACATATTGACGAACTAGTCCATAAATTCACAAAACATAGAGTTCATGAGCCCCATGAACACATCAGGTGCATTTGTAACACCGAACAACATGACTACAAACTTGAAGTGTCTACAAATGCACCTGAAAGCAGTATTCGGGATATCACTATATATCGCCCGTAACTGGTAATAACTAGACTGCAGATTGATCTTAGAGAACCAACATGCTCCCCTAAGATGGTAAAAGAGATCATCTATCCTATGGAGAGGAAAAAAATTCTTGAATGTTACCTTATTCAGTCTGCAGTAGTCTATGCACAGCCTGAGACCACCATATGACATCTTCACGAACAAGACTAAAGCACCCCATGGCGACATGTTCGGTCAAACAAAACCCATATTCATCAAATCCTCAATCTGAGTATGTATCTCCCGCAACTAATAAGGCTCCATCTGAAACAGTTCCAAAGAAATTGGATGGTTTCCTAGTTGTAAGTCTGTCCCAAACTCAACATCACATCGAGGGGGTACAGTCACAACCTCTTAAAGAAACTTTTCTAGGAACTCTTTGAAATCTCCTAGAATATCCATCATCTCTGCATCCACTGATTATTCTAAATGCTCGGTCAACATAGAAAGCAGAGGCTCCACAAAACATCTCCCCAACCTGAAAACTCTGTTGGACAAAAAAATCGACACACATTCCATCATCATCGGAGAACATGACTCTTTTATGGAAGTAGTTGATAAAGGTGCGCAAATAAAAAAGACATTTGATGTCTAAGTTGACATCATATGGTTGTATTTTCATGAGAAGAAGATCTCCACTAGACTGATGTTGTCCCAACCTCATTCTACATCCCCGACAAACATCAAACATGATGTTATGACCCCTATCTGGCATACGCAACACCAGGGGAATGTAGATTCTTTATACATCTACACTTATGGAATGGGCTAGAAATGGTGAAAAAATGGAGCGTAGAACTCCAGAATAAAACAAGTCATAGGCAAGAGTGCTAAAAAACTGATAATACCTTGAATGACTTCCACCACTGCAAGAACGACTACGTATATGGAATTAAACTACCCACACCTAGGTCCTCTTCCCCTCAGTTGTTAGTTGTTTCCTCCACCATTCCCAAGTAAAGGTCCCTGTGGAGTGCCTTATGGTTGGCCTCCTCCTGCAACATCCGCTCCCAGAGGAGCGGGAGCTTTATGTCCATGCTACTATTGTTGAAATGCCCTGAATTGAAAAACTACTACTGAGGTGGGTGCTAAATCTTCCCAACCCCATTGTACTGCACTAATTATAGGAAATGATTCAGAAGGTGCACATTACTACTATAGATGATGAACCTCTGTCCTAGGCCCGTTAAAAAAGGGTGAGGACCAGGATATCGATACTCGAACTGTTGGGTCCTGCTCCCCACAGGCTGAAACCTAGAAGGCCCTGACACTAGAGTCCTACTGCTGAAGACCTTCCCCATTGATGATCCCAACTGGATCCCCTCCCACGGCACACCTCCTAGCGTGTTCATTCTCTCCCCCACATCAGACTACCTATGGACCTCCTTGTACATCAGTAGGTGAAGGGAGTAACTGCATACTGAAGAGAAGGTCAGAGTTCCTCCTCTAAATGTCTCTCCAAGACTACTCTGTCGGAAAAACTTCTGGAGAAAAAAAAGGAGGTCCTTGAACTTGATCCCCAACTACTTCACTAACAAACTCCCTTGTTTAAGGGAGAGTAGGTCCATCCTCTTCACAACCTTCATTGTGGAAGAGAGGAATTCCACCTGGAACTCCCCCTTGAAGTCAGTCCCGGATATCTCAATCGCCATCCTCTTTCTGAGGTAGAGTTTCCACCACTGATGCATTGCTCCTCTCATATGCTTGATTGCCAATAGAAACCAGTACTCAGCCAAAGCTCCGATCCACCTAAAATATATCACCAACTCTTCGAGATTTCTTTCAGTCACCATGTCTGAGACGCTACCCTCATACTTCCCAAGGGCCAGCCAATGAAAGGAACGAAGCATCTTCTGCCACTGGTCATCCTCGTCCTCTCACTCAACCCCCCTCTGATCAGCCAAATTATCTTCATGTGCCTTGATCGTCCTCACTACTAATGGTCGTTATCTGGGTACCACAGATGCTAGGTAAAGAAGAAATTCTTATGCTCGGGTAGTATAGAAGATTTATTTTACATTTTTCTTAAACATGTTATTTATTTAATTTTGAATAACACCCAGAACACAAAAAAATTCAAGTAATTATGATACATGTACCTTTCCTAGGGTCTCTATAATACAATCAGTGTAGCCTCATTTGGTCGTTCGGTGGGTCAATAGTCATTGCATCAGATCATGGGGGGCCTAAATACCAGTGTCCTAGCTGATCTTCCCTAAGCTATTTCAGGCACCATGATTTTCTAACAATATTTCCCTACCATCCCATGATATTATTACTATGCCTAACCCCAAGATCCATCCTATCCCTCAAACATCTCCTCTGATAATATTCCTTCACGACACACCTTCACCCTTAGATGAGGGAAGGGAAAAAAACTTCCAGACCCTTCATTCCTCAAGCTGATGGAGCAATAATGACCACCGAGTATGTCCTTTAAAAGTCCATGGAGTGGATAATAGAACCAAGGGTATATAATCACATGTAATATGGAATGCATCCCCATTTTTATATAGTAGGATCTGGAGATGCAATAGTGAAAACAAAAAAAACTACAAAATTAAAGGTAAAAGTAAAGCTAAAACCCATTACCATATGAATGTTCCAAGATAAACCCATAAAAGTACAAAAAAACTCCAAATATAAAGTTTCAGAAGAAAGTAATCAACAATGGAAAGTGTCTTGATGTCTGAGCTAGTACTATCCCAGATGGTCCCTGATGTCCTCCTAGAAAACTGAAAGCAATTTTATATACGAAGGGTGACTGTAAAGGTATACTCAATAGGGAAAACCAAAATCTCTCATGCACATGTGGGGAGACAATATATTTCCCTGTGAGGGAAGTAGATATAATAAAAACACCTATCAAGAAAAACACTCCTCCCAGCCTCACCAAGGCACACTCCCCAAATAACGCATGTCAGGTAATGTAATAGTACTAGCACAAAAAAAATTTGGGTACCCTGCACTGCTTTCCCACTGGTTATTTATGAAATATTCTACATCCGACCTCCCTTGAAATTTCCACTACAGTCCCACTACTTCCCCAATAACAAACTTATGGGCCACCATAATCATACGACCCCCCCCCCCAAAGACACCTGGTCCAGAACAACTACTGCTACGCTCGAAGACGCATGGGACTGTCCTGAACACACATTGGAAACAAACATGTCCGAACACACCCATGAAAACCACCACAACATACCCTAACCAAAAAGTCTTGGGCTAAAAATGGACCTCAGGTTGTCACAACCTTCTTGAAGAGTTTTTGTCTTCTTGGGAGAGGGAGACGAAAAGAGCTAATATCCTTCCACCCAATATGATGTTGGGAAAAACACCCTCCCCCATGAAATGGTGGTGTTCAGGATGAAGTGCTCTACTTGGGTGGGGGGAGAATAAGAAACAAAAATCTAAATATATACATATATGTAAACAAGTACTTATCTCAACCAAAGGGTTCCAAAACCAGCCCATATACAAACACCCTCATCACTATTAATTCATACAAAAGCACAACATCCACAACCAGAGCACAACTCATTCCTAGAAAACAATTCCCCATTAAAACCATTCTTGTTATCATATTCATGTTATTACATTTAAATAATTATTCACAACTGGGAAAATAACAGGAATAGACACAATCCAAGTAAGGAAAAATAGACAAGCAGTAATTTAAGAAATAAAGCAAGGTTCTCTTGTAATGTCACAATGACAAAAGGGATCAGTGAGATCCCTTGAAGTGTAGCAACCAAACCAAACCCCATTGTGTGGCCCCACGTGACATTAAGCAGAGACACCACACATATCATCAAAATAGAGTATGGATTTTCTTTATTAGATTTATCGAAAACATTCATTAAGTACCTTATTTCCATTTGGTTAACATGGGTGATCACACAGGGATTATTTTTCATTTGGAAATCCATTTAATCAAACATGTTTAAGTTATTAACTATTTTCCATGTTACAACCATTAAATCACAGGATTATCCCCAAAAAAGTGGATCATTAGTGAAAAAAGAAAGACCACCAATATCCATGATTTTTAGTAGAGAAAATCCCATACAATTCATAATAGAACAACAAAGGTATAACACAGCAACAACCTCATCATTCCTAGCCCATAATTTATTAACGGTTAATTTATTATATTGGTTAAATTTTGTTTCATATAAGTCATATAGAAACATCATAATACCCACCCAGCATGATACACAGTCAAGAGTGATGAAGAAATAATCCATACATGGATGATTAACGATCGAAGTTTTCTTCCCCATGCCATGAACTGAGGATGAGCTACTAGCAGGGGAGAAACTTGAAGGACTCCAAGAGTGATTTGGAAATTCTAAACCATGATCGCACAACTATAATTGAGAAGAGGGACTCCATACACAGGGAGGGAAGGAAATAATACCACAAAAGAAGAGGAAAGAAATTATGTGTGATAAAAGGTGGGATCCTCGAGTTATAGGATATAATATTTTGAATGTCATTAAAGGAGGATCATGTTTTCACCACACTATTGGATGTTTTCACATGATGGAATAAATTTTTATTTAATAATTATCTTTGGAGAGGTGGAAATAACAACTATGATTTTAAGGATTTCATTTAAATTGAGGAATTAAAATAATAGTGACGCACAGTTTGGGTCCATCAAGGGTCTCCCCCTTCTTGGGGATTAGAACATAATTCAGGGTCTTTAAAATGGCCTCATACTACATTAAAGAGTTATTAAACCTTAAAAATGTCTTTACATGAAAATTGTGGAATGAAACCCTTGATAACCCCCTGGGGCACCGATCAGTGTGACTGATCCATGAAACAAAAATGGGTGACACCACGATGACACCCTGTCACCGACACCACTACCGTCACAACTCACTGATGGTGTCCAAGGCGCCCCAAACACCAGAATTTGGGAAAGTAATTTACCAAGAGGTTATAGGCCATTACAGAACTAACCTCTACCCATATCTTTTTGGGACATTCATGGTGTTAGAGTTTATTAAAATATTAGTGTATCATTCATGTCTTTATATATTGTTTTATTGAATTCATGAAATTTTATATATCCTCTAACTTCATCAGGGTCTTCATGATAAGTACCATATCACTTATTTTGGAGAGTTGAAAATTGGGGATAATGTGATGTTCTGGGAGTGAAATTTTCGGTTTCATTATTAGTAATAGTAGGTGTTATAATGTCATATAATTACATTGGTTTATGTATTATAGAGTTGTTATGTCTTAGAAAAGTGTACATGAGATCTGTCACGACCCGTCCTCGGGGCCCGTGTCGTGACTACCCCAAGCCCGCCTTCCAAAGGCCAGGGGCTGGCGACTAGCACCAAGGCGTAAATTTCTGTAAAAAGGGAAGGCATTGCCTTTGTAATGTAAACAAGCACATCCGAGTAAGCAAGCGGAAAAAGTAAACACTAAGTAAAAACTGGTACAACATTAAGTGCAGAAAAGTAAATGGGCCAGTATACAAACCCAAACTAAAAGTAAAGTACAACTCGAAAGGGAAAACATCAATAGAAAAGTAAAAGCCGCTACGCCGAGCTGTCCACTGGAAATCCCACCTGAAGGGTGGGTACAGATAGCTCCACTGCTCCTCGGGTCCAGCCGACCGCTCCGAGTATGTCCCGCCCAGTGTTCCACCTCCAGGTACCGTCCTGCTCCACAAGCCCCCACCACGATCAGCGCTGTCCGTCGTCTGCAACCAACACAACGTAGTGCGGGCATAGCCCGTGTAGGGGTGAGTATAAGCTACTCAGTAGGGACCCTGAGACCCCCGAAGGTCTCCCAAAATCCACAAAGGATAAACCACAAAGGAAAGATACAATCACGAAGTAACAAGCGACACTGCTTAGGTATATGCCCATACATATACCTAAGTCATCAATTCCAGTATGCTCCAACCTCCGAGCCCAAGTACAACCCAGTCCACACAGGAAAGTATACGTATTCTAAACAGGAAAGAAAAACGTAATCCACACAGGATAGCACAACACAATCCACACAGGAAAGCAAACAGGTTTCATCTCACACAGGTATACTTCCTCGAAGAAGATAGAGATGATACCTGATCCATCTAAGTCGTCGGACCCACAAATGATCGATATATACTAACCCCCGCAAAGACCCACACAGGATTGGACCCACACAGGATCTGTAGGCGCTGGCTCACACAGAACCGCTGAGCGCTGACCCACAGAGGATCGGACCCACATAGGATTGGTAGCACTGATCCACATAGGATCGCTGAGTGTTGTAGTCGTCACCATCGAATCCACTGAGGATCTCTGTACAGGCGTCGTCGCAGTCATAGTAGCAGTCGCAGCCAGCACTAGGGTTCTCGCACACAGCAAGCTCGTTCGGGAGGGTCCGCTCCACGATCCGAGAGGCTGATACATCAACTGACACATAGTCCAGAGTTGATGTATCCAAAAGTTCCGTATCATCAACAGGAACTCAACGTCGCAGACGGCGCCTCAATCGGATGTTCGGTCTGAGAGTTATTGGCTTTTTTGTCCCAGGGGCCCAGTTGGTTTCCAAGGCAAAACCAACCGGACCATACTCCACATGCATCCAAACATCGGGCGGAGTAAGCCAAAAGATCCGTCTCACTAAGAGGAACTCAACAAAGTCGTCGACATGTCAATCGGATGTCCGTAGCTCAAGATATGAGCGTTTCCGCCCCGAGGGCCCTGTTGGTTTTGTGTACGAACCAACCCGACCGAACTCAAAGTATTCCGAAATCTTGAGTGCGATATACCGAAATGACCGCCTCATTACAAGGATTGTAACGACCCAATCTTTTTGAGTAGTATATTTACTTACTCTTATTGATTTAATAAGATGTTAATGGTTAATGCAGAAAGAGGAGTCGATGGCTTCATCCAGTAGACTCAACCCTTATGAAGCCCACTTATCAGAGCTTGGGAAGGAGGTAGCATCTGTGGGCTTCTCTTTGGACCAAGCCCAAGCCGAACTCCAGCGTGTCAAGCTTGAACGGAAACGCCTGCGGGAGAAGTTCAAGTTAGTAGAGATTACTACTAGGGCAATGTTATCTGAGCCTCCCTCAGATTCTATCACGATAGCACACCTTACACTCAGGTCTTATGCCGGTGTTATAAGGGGCTATGTGACGAGACCCTAGCTTCCTTGTGTAATCCCTTCGGGTGAATAAATTGAGATTTCTTCCTTTAGTGATGTTTGTGAAATTTCAAACGTCCAGATAATTTTAGAATGTATTTTATTGATGAATTTTGAAAAAGGGATATTTTGAAATATTTATGTAAACCCTAAATAACTAATGATGTGTAATGATTTTGAAAAAATGGTCTTCTACAAAAGTGTTCATTAAGGAATTTGGAGTCTAATAAGATCAACTTAATTTTTGATGAATAGTAAATAGTGAATAGTGATTTTACGCTTAGGATTAGTAATGTGACCAAATGGATTAGAAATCTCACTTAAAGAAAGTTTTAAAATAATCTAGGCACCTTGATTAAGTAATGTGATTCAATAAAATGGGTAAATAACGGTTTCATAAATTATTATTCAAGTATTAGTTTTTTCGGATGAATAGTGTTTTTTAATTAAAAATTTAATTAAAAATAATTAGAAAATTATTTTTATAAAAATGACTTTATTTTTGAACTCAGAGCATCGATATTATGTTATGGTAATTTTTTGGAATTTTTCTGAAAAAATAAATTTTTGGTGAATAGTGTATTTATTTAAAAATAAAATTAAAAATATTTAGAAAAATATTTTTATAAAATGGAGTTCATTTTTGAAATCATAGCATTGATATTTGGTTAAGGTGAAATTTTGGGATTATTCTGAGAAAGTTGAATTTTCGGTGAATAGTGAAAGTATAGTTTTTAAGTTACGGGTGTTTAATGACATCATTAAATGATGTATTAAGTATATATTCAATATGGTCGAATTATGAATAGTAAGATAAGGTGTGAGGTGTCCCATGTGGCCAATACCATGGGCAAATACCATGGGCAAGCCCATGGTTTTGCCAAAACCACTAGTGAGGTGTCCCTTGGCCATTAATGCTTTGTCCCCTCACTTTCCCTATAAATACCCACCCTTTCCTCCCTTATTTTTCACTCCCAACTCTCCCCCAATGAAGTTATGGTCTTCTTACCTTCCAAGGAGTCCTCCCAAGGTTCCCCCAAGCCCTCAAGGTCCAATCCTTTGAGTTTCAAGAGTCACGTTTTAAGGTAAGGGATCCGACCCCTCTCTTTCTTTTCATGTAATCTCTTTTATGTCATTCCTATTATGCTCCATGTTTTTACGTGAGAGGATGTTCTTTTATATTCCTCTTACTTCCCTTTCATGTTTATATGATGAAATATCCCCTCTTACTCTCATCATTTCGTTTTATGAAAGTTTAAGTGACGCCGTTAGGCTGCCGAATTTTTAAGGGATTCTTTCACCATTCTCATTTTTCAAGTTCGATTTTCATGTCAAGTCTTTCAAGTTCCTTTTTATTATGTTGGGGTATGATTTCTATATCTATCATACTGATCTCTTATGATCATATGATGAGGGACCCTATTTGATCTTGTCAAATCATTTTCTTTTGAAGTTAAGTGACGCCGTAAGGCTGCCGAATTTTCATAAGAGAAATCTAATCTTTTTTCCTTCCATGCTTTTCTGTTCAAATGGTATGTCCTCCAAATTTCATTTCCAGGTCCATATATCCTTCTTATTATTTCACCCTACTGTTCTATGGATCATTTATGAGTGGGTGACCCATGTCCCCTCCCATTTAAATGTTTTCTAAAACCCCGAAACTTAGCCGTTATGCTGCAGAATTTTCCCCTCAAAATGCCTCTCTCTTTTCTCAAAAATTATTTTATGTTATAAAGTGAATACTCAAAGCTCTTATTTCTAAAAGGGTATTCACATATATATCAAAATGTTCCATTTTAAATTCTGGGATTTACATACATGAGACCCGCATTCCCTTTTCGTGGGTTTAAAGTGACGTAAAGATCATGTCTTTAAAGCAGTTTTTAAAACGTTATGATTATGAAATGAAACCCAATTATTTTATGCTATATGGGTTATTTATGAAATGTTTGATGATGAAATATGTGTCTCACATGATAATAAAGGCAAATTTAAGGGTGCGCCCTGATAGCGCTCCAATGCATTGGGTAATGATGTAACCACTAGAGATTACAATTTTCATGATACCTTGGTAAATAACCTTGGTAATTTTCAAATGACACCTTGGGGATGGACCTTGGTGATATGTTCATGATTGTCTATGTTAAATGATGTAGCCACATCTTCAAGTTATGGAAAATGTTATTTTTATTATGAAATGCCTCATGATTTTCTTTCTCATGCCTTAAAGTTCTTTTCATGTCCTTATTGAAGTATATCTAGTTCACATGTAAAATGTTCCTCTTGTTTCCCTTACTGGGCCTTCTGCTCACCCTTTCTTTTGATGTATGTCCCCAGGTTAGGAAATGCAGAAATGAACCTAGGATGAACTTAAGGAGAGGCCTTTCAAGTGTTTAAGAAGAATGCTTTATGTTGTTTTCATGCATTATGTTCCTGGTTTCCAAGACACTAAACCTTAAAGATCCTCAGTTGTGTGTAATGTAATGAAAGTTTATGTTATAAAATGGCGGGATGCTATAGTTGGTATCAAAGGATGGTTTAGTTATTTGTGGAAATTAGGATATAAAAAAAACATTTGGAAGAACCCTATAGAAAAGTTTAAGTATAGGAAAACTTCCTGGTATTTTGGTAAGTATTGTGTAAGTGGTCTATCAAACAAATACATCCCTGTCTGGATACGAGCAGGTAGAGGCGGCTCTGGCACAGATGTACATAGGGGTAAAACCCGAAAACACCGCTTTGAGCTAGACTCGAACGGGAACTGGTGCACGATAACGGGCCTTGCTGCACTCTTGGTTACGACACTCCCGGGGGATATGTTTGGTTAATCACATGCTTTTTATGAATCATTATGAAGGAATTATAGAGAACTATAATTGTCTAAGCACGAAGTCTTAGTTAAAAGATTCATAAATGAAATAAGTTTCTCACTAAGGTTTTATTCTTTTAGAAAATGGCGGGCAATAGGAGAAACCGTGCCGATGGTGACCGCAATGCACCATGTGCTGACAGCCCTCCGATGGAAGCCGGAATGGAAACATTCATGCGAATGATGAACCAACTGACTCAAGTTATGAGTAATAACTTGAATCAAGCTGAGAGGCTGACCTCACCACGAAGGGAACAACTTTCTGTTGAGTCCTTCATGCGTCAACGACGGCCAACATTCAGTGGATCTACTGACCCATTGGTTGCGGAACAATGGATAAGCTCCATTGAAAAGATCTTTTCTGTACTTCATTGTTCGGAACAAGAAAAAGTCACCCTTGCTGTTTACCGCCTAGAGGGAGAAGCTGATCAGTGGTGGTCACTGATCAAAAACACGAAGCCACGAGGAGAGATGGAAGCTATGGAGTGGGAAGAATTTCGGGGGATTTTCTTTAACAAGTATTTCCCTCGTTCAATGAGAACGAAAATGGAGAAAGAGTTTCTCGAGCTGAAGCAGAAGGAGAACGAATCTGTCAGATGCTATGAGATGAACTTCACAAGGCTTTCCCGTTATACCTCAAGCTTTGTCATGGACCCTAATGGGAAGGTTGATAGATTCTTTGGCGGACTACGACCACATCTGCGGAAGAATATAGCCAACAGGGACTACGATAGCTATGAAGAAATAGTTCGAAGTGCTATGAAAGTTGAACTAGAGTTTGGGGAGACACAGTGGTCTCACAAATCTAATGAGAAGAAGAGAACTCTAGAACCGAGCCTGGGAAGAAGTTTTGATCAGGAAAGAGGTGGAAAGCATATGCAACATGCCACATGCAATAAATGTGGGAAGAAGCATCCAGGGAACTGCTTGATCGGAAGTGGAAAGTGCTATAGGTGTGGAAAAGAAGGCCATATTTCTCGGAATTGTCGTCGTGATGTGAAGCCTCAACTTCCCAACACTAACGACAGAGGAAATATGGTTCTGGCCCTACCCGAAGTCACATGCTTCAAGTGTGGACAGCTTGGGCACTTTGCTAATCAATGTCCAAATCCGAGGGCGGTGGAGGGGAATCACCATCAACCTCAGCAGAGGCCAAGGGAGCAAGGTCGTGCTTTCGTTATCACAACAACTGAATTTGAAGTTCCGAACGATGTGGTAGCAGGTACTCTTGTTGTCCTCTCAAAACTAGAAAGTGCTTTATTTGATTCTGGTTCTACGCATTCCTTTATTTCTTCCAAGTTTTCAAAGAATATAGAATCAATCCCCGAATTGCTTGAGGTAGAGTTGTCAGTCAAGACTCCAAGTGGGATTATCCATGCATCAACAGTGTTTAGAGACTCTATTGTTTACTTTGGTGAGCACAATCTTATCGCAAATCTAGTAGTCATTCCCATGATGGAATTTGACATTATACTAGGGATGGACTGGCTCTCAAAGTATAATGCTAAGATCAAATGCAGAAGTAAGGAAATCTCAGTAGTCTTGAATGAACGACCTACAGTTGTCTTCCGAGGAGAGATATCCCGAAATGATCCCTATCTAGAAGCACCTCCTATAGCTTTCTTTATGGAGTTAATCGGTGATGAGGAAGAAGGGAAAGGGAGCATACAAATTGAAGATGTTCCGATTGTTCAGGAATACATGGATGTATTTCCTAAGGAGTTACCTGGACCTCCCCCAGAAAGAGAGGTAGAGTTCTCCATTGAACTCGTACTTGGGTCTCAACCGATATCAAAGACTCCATATAGAATGGCAAATGTGGAGCTAGAAGAGTTAAAGAAACAACTCCAAGACTTGTTGGAGATGGGGTTTATCCGACCGAGTGTGTCTCCCTGGGGAGCACCAGTTCTCTTTGTGAAGAAGAAGGATGGATCAATGCGGCTATGCATTGATTATAGAGAACTGAACAGGATTACAGTGAAGAACAGATACCCTCTTCCAAGAATAGATGATTTATTTGACCAACTTCGTGGGGCTCAATTCTTCTCTAAGATTGACCTTCGATCTGGTTATCATCAACTGAGGGTGAAGAAGGAAGATATTCCAAAAACTGCCTTCCGATCAAGATATGGGCATTATGAGTTTACTTTTATGCCCTTCGGCTTGACTAATGCTCCTGCTATTTTCATGGATTTGATGAATAGAGTCTTTAAGGACTACCTTGATAACTTTTTGGTAGTTTTTATTGATGATATTTTGATATATTCAAAAAGTCATGAGGAGCATGAAGATCATCTGAGGGTTATTTTGAAAACTCTACGGAAGGAGAGGCTCTTTGGGAAGTTCATCAAATGTGAGTTTTGGTTACAACAAGTGGCTTTCTTGGGGCACATCGTGACCAATGAAGGAATCTTGGTTGACCCTGCAAAGACAATGGTTGTGGAGGAGTGGCCTCAACCCACAACAGTAACTGAGATTCGTAGTTTCCTTGGTTTAGCGGGATATTATAGGAGGTTTGTGAAAAACTTTTCACGGCTTTCTAATCCACTAACCAAGTTGACTCGAAAAGGGGTTAAGTTCATCTGGACAAAGGAATGCGAGGAAAGTTTCCAAGAGCTGAAGAAGAGATTGGTTACTGCACCTGTGTTAACACTACCCTCTATCGGAGAAGGATTCGTTATTTTTAGCGATGCATCTCTGAAAGGGCTTGGGTGCGTCCTCATGCAAAATGACAAAGTAATTTCTTATGCATCTCGACAGTTGAAGATTCATGAGAAGAATTATCCTACGCATGATCTAGAGCTGGCAGCAGTTGTTTTTGCTCTAAAGATATGGAGGCACTATCTTTATGGGGAGAAATGTGATATATACACTAACCACCAAAGTCTAAAGTATATTTTCACTCAGAAAGAATTTAACATGAGACAAAGGAGATGGTTGGAGCTTATTAAAGACTATTATTGTTCAATTCATTATCACCCTGGAAGAGCAAACAAAGTCGTGGATGCATTAAGCAGGAAAGATCCTGTTGTTCTGGCAACAATGAGGATCCTGGGAGATCCCTTGATTAAAGATCTAGTAAAAATGGACATGGGAATTATAAGGAAAGGGACATCATCAACCCTATCCCAAATGATTTCTCAACCTTCATTACTAGAGAAGATCAAGAAGGCTCAAAAAGAAGATCCTTTGATGCAGGAGAAGTTCGAGGCTGTAAAGGATGAGAAGTTCCCTGATTTCAATATTGATCAAGAAGGTGTATTGAAATTTCGTACAAGACTATGTGTTCCATCTATTCCGGAGATAAAGAAAGAACTGATGGATGAATCTCATAGCTCTACTTTCTCTATACATCCGGGAAGCACTAAGATGTATAGAGACCTTCGTGGTCATTATTGGTGGGATAACATGAAGAGGGAGATTGCCGATTACACTACAAGGTGCCTGGTGTGTCAGCAAGTAAAGGCAGAAAGACAACTTCCTAAGGGGGTATTACAACCGCTACCCATACCTGTATGGAAGTGGGATAATATCACCATGGACTTTGTAACTGGTCTCCCAAAAACATCCAAAGGAAACAATGCGATATGGGTTATTGTGGACCCTCTCACCAAGACAGCCCATTTTATCTCTATTCGGGAAAATTTCTCTCTAGATCAGCTTGCCAAGATATACGTGAAGGAAGTGGTAAGGCTGCATGGGGTACCACTATCCATCGTATCTGATCGTGACCCAAGATTCACATCAAAATTCTGGAGAAGTCTTCAGCATGCTCTGAATACTGAATTGAATTTTAGTACGGCCTATCATCCTCAAACTGATGGCCAATCTGAAAGGACTATTCAGACACTCGAAGAAATGTTGAGATTATGCTCAATGGAATTTAAAGGTGGATGGGATCAACACCTCCCATTAGTGGAGTTCTCCTATAACAACAGCTTCCATGCGAGTATTCAGATGGCACCCTATGAAGCTCTGTATGGAAAGTGGTGTAGAACTCCTACTTGTTGGGATGAAACTGGTGAGAGGAAGCTTCTTGGGCCTGATCTTGTGCAAGAAATGACAGAACAGGTTCATGCCATCCAACAACACATAAAAGCTGCTCAGAGTCGGCAGAAGAGCTATGCTGACAATCGACGAAGAGACTTGGAGTTTGGTGTTGGTGACAAAGTCTTCCTTCGAATCTCTCCATGGAAGAGAGTCATGCGGTTTGGGAAGAAAGGGAAGCTCAGCCCTAGGTACATTGGCTCCTATGAAATCCTTGATCGCATAGGAGCAGTGGCCTATCATCTAGAACTTCCACCGAACCTAGCTCAAGTTCACAATGTCTTCCATGTATCTCTCTTGAGGAAGTACATACCCGACCCTTCGCATGTACTGAACCCAGAGGTGGTACAACATGAACATGTCCTCTCTTATGAGGAGTAGCCAGTGGAGATCTTGGACCGTAGAGACAAGGTCCTACGAAACAAGACTACCCAACTTGTGAAAGTGTTGTGGAGGAATCATAAATATGAAGAAGCGACTTGGGAACCTGAGGAAACGATGAAGCAAAAGTACCCTCACCTTTTCGACTAGGCCTCAAGTATAAATTTCGGGGACGAAATTTCTTAAGGGGGGAAGAATGTAACGACCCAATCTTTTTGAGTAGTATATTAACATACTCTTATTGATTTAATAAGATGTTAATGGTTAATGCAGAAAGAGAAGTCGATGGCTTCATCCAGTAGACTCAACCCTTATGAAGCCCACTTATCAGAGCTTGGGAAGGAGGTAGCATCGGTGGGCTTCGCTTTGGACCAAGCCCAAGCCGAACTCTAGCGTGTCAAGCTTGAACGGAAACGCCTGCGGGAGAAGTTCAAGTTAGTAGAGATTACTACTAGGGCAATGTTATCTGAGCCTCCCTCTGATTCTATCACCATAGCACACCTTACACTCAGGTCTTATGCCGGTGTTATAAGGGGCTATGTGACGAGACCCTAGCTTCCTTGTGTAATCCCTTCGGGTGAATAAATTGAGATTTCTTCCTTTAGTGATGTTTGTGAAATTTCAAACGTCCAGATAATTTTAGAATGTATTTTATTGATGAATTTTGAAAAAGGGATATTTTGAAATATTTATGTAAACCCTAAATAACTAATGATGTGTAATGATTTTCAAAAAATGGTCTTCTACAAAAGTGTTCATTAAAGAATTTGGAGTCTAATAAGATCAACATAATTTTTGATGAATAGTAAATAGTGAATAGTGATTTTACGCTTAGGATTAGTAATGTGACCAAATGGATTAGAAATCTCACTTAAAGAAAGTTTTAAAATAATCTAGGCACCTTGATTAAGTAATGTGATTCAATAAAATGGGTAAATAACAGTTTCATAAATTATTATTCAAGTATTAGTTTTTTCGGATGAATAGTGTTTTTTAATTAAAAATTTAATTAAAAATAATTAGAAAATTATTTTTATAAAAATGACTTTATTTTTGAACTCAGAGCATCGATATTATGTTATTGTAATTTTTGGGGATTTTTCTGAAAAAATAAATTTTTGGTGAATAGTGTATTTATTTAAAAATAAAATTAAAAATATTTAGAAAATTATTTTTATAAAATGGAGTTCATTTTTGAAATCATAGCATTGATATTTGGTTAAGGTGAAATTTTGGGATTATTCTGAGAAAGTTGAATTTTCGGTGAATAGTGAAAGTATAGTTTTTAAGTTACGGGTGTTTAATGACATCATTAAATGATGTATTAAGTATATATTCAATATGGTCGAATTATGAATAGTAATATAAGGTGTGAGGTGTCCCAAGTGGCCATTGCCATGGGCAAATACCATGGGCAAGCCCATGGTTTTTCCAAAACCACTAGTGAGGTGTCCCTTGGCCATTAATGCTTTGTCCCCTCACTTTCCCTATAAATACCCACCCTTTCCTCCCTTAGTTTTCACTCCCAACTCTCCCCCAACGAAGTTCTGGTCTTCTTACCTTCCAAGGAGTCCTCCCGAGGTGCCCCCAAGCCCTCAAGGTCCAATCCTTTGAGTTTCAAGAGTCACGTTTTAAGGTAAGGGATCCGACCCCTCTCTTTCTTTTCATGTAATCTCTTTTATGTCATTCCTATTGTGCTCCATGTTTTTACGTGATAGGATGTTCTTTTATATTCCTCTTACTGCCCTTTCATGTTTATATGATGAAAGATCCCCTCTTACTCTCATCATTTCGTTTTATGAATGTTTAAGTGACGCCGTTAGGCTGCCGAATTTTTAAGGGATTCTTTCACCCTTCTCATTTTTCAAGTTCGATTTTCATGTCAAGTCTTTCAAGTTCCTTTTTATTATGTTGGGGTATGATCTCTATATCTATCATACTGATCTCTTATTATCATATGATGAGGGACCCTAATTGATCTTGTCAAATCATTTTCTTTTGAAGTTAAGTGACGCCGTAAGGCTGCCGAATTTTCATAAGAGAAATCTAATCTTTTTTCCTTCCATGCTTTTCTTTTCAAATGGTATGTCCTCCAAATTTCATTTCCAGGTCCATATATCCTTCTTATTCTTTCACCCTACTGTTTTATGGATCATTTATGAGTGGGTGACCCATGTCCCCTCCCATTTCAATGTTTTCTAAAACCCCAAAACTTAGCCGTTATGCTGCAGAATTTTCTCCTCAAAATTCCTCTCTCTTTTCTCAAAAATTATTTTATGTTATAAAGTGAATACTCAAAGCTCTTATTTCTACAAGGGTATTCACATATATATCAAAATGTTCCATTTTAAATTCTGGGATTTACATACATGATACCCGCATTCCCTTTCCGTGGGTTTAAAGTGACGTAAAGATCACGTCTTTAAAGCAGTTTTTAAAACGTTATGATTATGAAATGAAACCCATTTATTTTATGCTATATGGGTTATTTATGAATTGTTTGATGATGAAATATGTGTCTCACATGATAATAAAGGCAAATTTAAGGGTGCGCCCTGATAGCGCTCCAATGCATTGGGTAATGATGTAACCACTAGAGATTACAATTTTCATGATACCTTGGTGAATAACCTTGGTAATTTTCAAATGAAACCTTGGGGATGGACCTTGGTGATATGTTCATGATTGTCTATGTTAAATGATGTAGCCACATCTTCAAGTTATGGAAAATTTTATTTTTATTATGAAATGCCTCATGATTTTCTTTCTCATGCCTTAAAGTTCTTTTCATGTCCTTATTGAAGTATATCAAGTTCACATGTAAAATGTTCCTCTTGTTTCCCTTACTGGGCCTTCTGCTCACCCTTTCTTTTGATGTATGTCCCCAGGTTATGAGATGCAGAAATGAACCTAGGATGAACTTAAGGAGAGGCCTTTCAAGTGTTTAAGAAGAATGCTTTATGTTGTTTTCATGTATTATGTTCCTGGTTTCCAAGACACTAAACCTTAAAGATCCTCAGTTGTGTGTAATGTAATGAAAGTTTATGTTATAAAATGGCGGGATGCTATAAGGATCGTGTCGCCGCTGATGGAACATCGATCGGAGGTCCGTAGCCTGAGTTATGGGCAATTGAACCGAAACGGTCAGAAAACAGGGGTTTCGGGCCCGGACCGACCCGGCCCGAGACCCCCCCGGTCGGCCCGGCCCGGCTGGGCGCGGCCCGGCACGGCCCGACCTGCCAGACCGGCCAGGCGGCCGGTCCGGCTGGGCACAACACGCCCAACGCACTGTCCGGCCCGGCCGAAGGCCGAGCCACTTAAGAATGGGGGGCGCCTGCCCCCTTCTGTAACCACGGCCCCCCATTTATGGGGGCCGTTTGTAGTCCGACCGGGGGAACATAATTCCCCCGGCTCCTCCACTTCCGGCCGGCCCGACCTGGCCGGCCGGTTCCTTCTCAACGGGACCGGCGATGGTCGGTCCCCTTCCAGCTCCGACGCCGGCAGCCCGGTCCGGCCGCCGGTCACCTTGCTCCGCCGTGGCCCAGAACCGGTCGCGACCCTTGTCGTCCGGTGCGGTATGACGGCATCGCACCCCACCGCCGCGACCCCACTCTGTTCGCGGTGTTTTTTGGTGTCTCCGACGCAGCGCAACGACATCGCGTCCTTGTATTAATTCGTGGCGCGGCGCGACTGCGCCGCGTAATTCTTGCCGCAAAAACCTGCGTGGTGCGACGACACCGTGCCACTTCCATTCAATCCAATAATTCAACAAGAAAAATTAAGGAGGTGGGTCGGCTGTGTTTGTACGGTCCTCCCCCCCCCCTTACGTTAACCGATAGAAGATGGTTAAATTTTACGAAGAAATTCAGGAATGAAATCATGAACAAATTAATTAAAAACAATCCCCTACCTCGGTTTCAAGAACGGTGCACGTCAACGATCCGTAGAAGACGAGCGTCGTGGTGGTCGGGTGTCGCGGAAAACGAAAGTCATTTCCGTTGAAGTTGAGGTGCGTCCAAAGAGGAAACGTCATTGGAGAAGTTCTTCGCGTTCTTCGGCGGATATGTTCTTCGCTAAGGACGGTGTTCTTCATCAGAGTCCGAGATGTTCTTCACATTCTTCGTCGAAGTTGAAGAAGAAGAAGAATTCCTCAAACCCTTAGCCCTTTCCTCCCAAGTCTCCACCACAAGAAAAACTAACCCCAAAATAAAATTATCCTCCCACTTATTTTATTAACCCAACATAGGTTTTTGAATTTCAAGAGTTTGAAAATTCAAAACCCACATTTAAATCACTTAAGTTATTAACATAATATGTTATAAAATTAATGAAGAGATAAGTTAGCAAATCTTAAATGGGGGGGTTTAGAGGAGTTAGGAAAGTGATGGGTTGGGCTCGTGTGGGTCCCACCGTACCTTATCCTCTCAAGGTTGGTTATCAGAAGTGGGTCCCACCCCCAACATCCTTACTTAGGATAAAACTACCAAGTGGGAAAAAATAAAAATTGTTAAATTTTTATTTTCAACTACCACAAAAATTAATAACTCCCCTCATGTAAACGCAACTCTGAAACATGAGTTCCTAAGAAATTACCGGCGCTGTGGTTCCTCGGAATTCGATTCCGGGAACCAGTTCTAAAGTTAGAAATTCCCGCTCGTTCGTTCACTGAAAGTACCCAAGCTAAAATTCGGATAGAAATTCCGGGTACACCGGGCCTCGGAATCAAGTTCCGTATGAAACCGTGTTCTTGTAAAATTACAAAGAAAATTAAGAAGAAAAAAAATTTCACTTGAATTTTACGGGTCGTTACATTACTCCCACCTCATGGCTTTACATCCCTGTAAAGAAACATCAAAAACTAAGGAAACAAATGAGGGTCTAAGCACGCATCTGAGCCACCCACTCCCAAGTGCTCTCGTGGAGGTTCCTGTGCTGCTATCTGATACACACTAGAGGAATCGACCGTCCACGTAGGACCCGCTCCTGTCGATCCTCGATCTCCACTGGGACCTCCGCAAAAGTCGCCCTCTCATCGATGTCAAGCTCCCCATGTTCAATGATATGCGTCGGTTCGTGCACGTATCTCCTCAGCTGAGATACGTGGAAGACGTCGTGCACCCGGTGCAACTGAGGTGGTTGAGCCAGACGATAAGCCACCTCGCCAATCCTGCTGAGGACCTGGAACGGTCCCATGAAGCATGGAGAGAAATTGCTGCCTCGGCCAAATTTCTGTAATCCACGTCGAGGTGAGACACGCAAGAAGACGTAGTCGCCATCCTCGAACTCTAGTGGCCTCCGCCTCCTGTCAGCATAAGACTTATGCTGGCTTTGAGCTGTCCTCATCTGCTCTTGGATGACCTGGACCTTCTATGTCGTGTCCTGGACCATCTCCGGTCCCACAAGTGCTAACTCCCTAGGGTATGTCCAGCAAAAAGGAGATCTACAAGGTAGGTCATACAACGCCTCGTATGGTGCCATCCCGATGGTGGGGTGGTAGCTGTTGTTGTACACAAACTCCACCAAGGGTTGGTGGTCCTCCCAGTTGCGACCAAAGTCGAGGATACATGCGCAGAGCATGTCCTTGAGAGTCTGAATGGTCCTCTCTATCTGACCATCCATCTGAGGGTGAAAGGCTGTGCTCAGACGTAGCTGTGTCCCGAATGCCTCCTGCAACCCCTTCCAAAGCCAGGAAGTAAAGTGAGCATCTCGATCGGAGATGATATATGATGACACACCATGAAGCCATACAATCTCCTGAATGTAGAGACGTATCAATCTCTCTACCGAGACCTGCTCTGTAATGGGCAGGAAGTGAGCCGACTTGGTGAGTCGGTCGACAATCACCCAGATGGAGTTGTGACCTCTGGAAGTGCATGGAAGTCCAGTCACGATGTCCATAGATATGCCATCCCACTTCCACTCCGGGACCTCCAAAGGTTGTACCAATCCTGTTGGTACCTGATGCTCTACCTTCACCTGCTGGCAGGTGAGGCATCGAGAAATGAACACTGCCACAACCTTCTTCATGCCCAGCCACCAGTGCTGTCGTCTGAGATCCTGGTACATCTTTTCCACTCCAGGATGTACCGCCAAAGGAGAAGTTTGAAAATCTCCCAGCACCTCCTCCCGTAAAGAAACTGGTACTATGGTACGTCCTCTGAAAAGGATGTCGTGCTCCTCTCTAAAGGAGAAACCATCAGGTGCCTGCCCTAAGGATATATTTGCATGCCGCATCTCACAGTCAGCGTCCCCACATTGTGCCTCTCTGACCCGCTGTAGTAGTGGAGGACTGACTGTGAGATACTGAAGAAAGGCTGCTCCATCTCTATCGACGAAGGATATCTGCAAAGAGGCTAGTTGCTCTGTCGCCTCCTCAAGTAGCTGAATGCCCGTCCTCATGCTGAGAGGATCGAATACCACATTCCCTTTCCCAGGAGTATAGACTATCTCAAATTCATAGTCCTGGAGGAACTTGAGCCATCGTCGCTGTCTCAGGTTCAGGTCATTCTGAGAAAATATGTACCAGAGACTCTGATGGTCAGAAAATACTGTAAAACGCTCGCCCATCAGATAGTGTCACCATGTCTTCAGAGCGAAGACCACTGCTGCTAACTCTAGGTCATGGGTAGCATAGTTCTGCTCATGCAGCCTCAACTGACATGATCCATAGGCGATCACTGCCCAATCCTGCATCAGGACACATCCGAGTCAGGTCCTTGATGCATCGCAGTAGTCTACATACCCTACTCCCTCCTTAGGCAACCTCAAGATAGGTGCACTGGTCAATATCTGTCTCAGCTCCTGGAAGCTCTGCTGATATCTTTCTGACCACACGAAGGGTTTCCCCTTCTTCGTCAAAGCTGAGAGTGGTGCTGCAACTCTGGAGAAGTCTGGCACAAATCTCCGGTAGTATCTAGCTAGTCCCAAGAAATTCCCCACCTCCGTCACGCTCCTGGGTGGATCCCATGCTAACACTGCCTCGATCTTCACAGGATCCACTGCAACTCCCACCTCAGAGATGACGTGTCCTAAGAAGTGGAACTCTCATATCCAGAACTGAAACTTCGAGAGCTTTCCATAAAGCTGGTGCTCTCAGAGTGTGTCTAGTACAACCAGTAAGTGGTAGGCGTGCTCCTCCTCAGTCGTCGAGTAAATCAAAATGTCATCGATGAAGACCACAAAAAATCGATCGAGGTATGGCTAAAAGATCCTATTAATTAGGCCCATTAACACTGCTGGATCATTGGTTATGCTGAAGGGCATAACCAAGAACTCATAGTGGCCATACCGACATCTGAAGGCCATTTTCTGCACGTCCTCGTCTCGAACTCTGAGCTGGTGATAGCCTGACCTGAGGTCTATCTTCGAGAACCACCGTGCTCCCTTGAGCTGATCAAATAGGTCATCAATAGTCAGTAGTGGGTACTTGTTCTTCACTATCACCTGGTTCAGGTGACGATAGTCGACACACAGTCGCAAGCTCCCTTCCTCCTTCTTGGCGAACAATATCGGGGAAGCCCAAGGTGAAACACTGGGTCAGATGAACCCCTTGCCCTGCAAGTCCTCCAACTGTACCCATAGCTCTCGAAGCTCAGCGGGGGCCATCCGATATGCTGGAGTCGATATCAGGGTTGTCCCGGGGTACAGGTCAACATAAAAGTCTACCTCTCTGCGAGGAGGTAACCCTGGAACGTCGTTAGGAAAAATGTCCGCAAACTGATCCACCACTGCTGGAAAACCAGGACTCCGCACGTCAACTGCTCCTAGGATGAGGCTAGCCAACTAATGAGTGATGGGTTGTCCTCACCTCCACGGAAGTCCATCCTATGCTGCAAAGGCTCCCTTCTCGCCGGTGAAGGTGAACCTGCTCCCATCAGTGCATACACATCGCACCTTGCGCCTAATACAGTCAATCTGTGCATGGATCGTAGACAACCAATCCATGCCCAAGATGACGTTGTTAGTCTTCGACGCCGCTACAAGAAGATCCCAGCCGAAGTTATTGCCTCCTAGAGCAATCTCACACTGCCGGCACTAGTGCGTAATCGTCGATTCTACTCTCGTAGGAGTCTCTAGCCGTAAGTATTGAGCCAACGGCTCTGTCGAAATCTCCGATCTCCGAACAAGGGCAGCGGCTATGAAAGAGTGACTCGCTCCTCTGTCTATAATAACTACAGAAAGGGTGGAATAGACATAGATAGTACCTCGAATCATGTCGGGCGCGCCGTGGTCGTAGTCCTCTACTGCTTGGAGTTGTGCTGGTCTCTGCCCGCTAGCTCCCTATGGTTGGGGTGGACCTCCTGGTGGTGGTGGTGGTAAAGCCTCAAAGCGTCACCCACCACCTGCTGCTCGGCCAGCTCCTCTGCCTCATCCTCTTGCTCCCTGCGGACCGCCACAGTCGACCCTTTGCCTCTACCTTGGTGGTCCCTCAACCGTCTGCTGCTCCTCGGCACGGCGGTTCGGGCAATCACGAGCCATGTGGCCTTGCCCGCCGCATGAGTAGCACTGCCTACCTCTCGAAAGACTGTCTCTACGCTCTGTGCCCCGCACTACTGAGCCAGTGTCCGGAGGTCGTCTGTCTGAGGGTCTGGTCTGCCTGGACCCATGGGTCATCCGTCGACTACCTGCTGCAGAAGACTCTGCTACGTGCCACCCTGCGGTGGGTCTCGGTGCTGGTGTAGACTCAGCAAGAAAGCTCTCGATCAAAAGGGCTCTCTCCAGTACTCCTATCTGAGTCGGAATGCTAAGGGAGATCAGTGATGCCCTGATCTCGTGTCACAATCCCTGCTCAAAGGTTTGGGCCCGAAAGAATGGGTCCCGTACCATGTCCGTAGGGTAGCGCGAGAGATTGGTAAATCTCGCCAAGTACTGGGCGACCGTCATGCTGCCCTGCCGCAGCTGAAGAATCTCTTGGATGCGCACCACATGGAGGGTGGCTGGGACGAACTCCGAGAGGAAGAGGCTCTCAAAGTCCATCCAAAGAAGAGATGCCTCATCGTGCACCTGGAGCATCAAGCTCCTCCATCGGCCCACTGTTGCGTGAAGTAGGCTCGCTGCGAGGAACACCATGAAGTCTGCTGGTGTCCTCACTAACCGAAAAACTCTTACCACTGCCTCCAGCCAGTCCTCGGCTGCCTGGGGGTCCGTCTCCACGTGGAAACTGGGCGGTCGCTGGCACTGGAACTCATGAAATGCACTAAGGCGATGTGCATCATCAGCGTCTGGGGCTGGAAGCATCGGTGGCTCGGTGGGTAGATCTACCGCCGGAGCCACTGCTGACAAAGGGCCCTGCACCGAGGCCTCGTCTCTCGGTGGGCTGTCGTCACGCTCGAATCTCGGAACCCTAGCTAGCTATCATCTTAGGGTCATCCTGAAAAGGGAACAGGTGTGACACGGTCAGAATAGTATACCTGGTGAGCTGATACAATGTAATCACAAAGAAAACATGAAACACACATGCAATCAATATTTTCGTGCATTAAGTCGTAAATCAGAAGTCAGGTTCCTGGTGTACGGATACGTCGGCCGCCGCACCAACATTGGAATCCCTGGACTGATAACCACACCCAATATGCTAAACACTATTGCTTCACATAGAAAAAGTTCAGAGTCTGCGGTATATACAAACTCCTCTAATACCAATTTCTCATGACCCGTCCTCGGGGCCCGTGCCGTGACTACCCCAAGCCCGCCTTCCAAAGGCCAGGGGCTGGCGACTAGCACCAAGGCGTAAATCCCGGTGAAAAGGGATGGCAATGACTTTGTAAACTAAAGAAGCACCTCAGAGTAAGCAAGCGGAAAAAGTAAACACTAAGTAAAAACTGGTACAATAGTAAGTGCGGAAAAGCAAATGGGCCAGTATACAAACCCAAACTGAAAGTAAAGTACAACTCGAAAGGGAAAAAACAACTGAAAAGTAAAAGACGCAACGCCAAGCTGTCCACTTGAAATCCCACCTAAAGGGTGGGTACAGATAGCTCCACTGCTCCTCGGGTCCAGCCGACCGCTCCGAGTACGTCCCGCCCAGTGGTCCACCTCCAGGTACTGTCCTGCTCCACAAGCCCCTACCACGATCAGCGCTGTCCGTCGTCTGCAACCAACACAACGTAGTGCGGGCATAGCCCGTGCAGGGGTGAGTATAAGCTACTCAGTAGGGACCCCGAGACCACCGAATGTCTCCCAAAATCCACAAAGGATAAACCACAAAGGAAACACACAATCACGAAGTAACAACCGACACTGCTTAGGTATATGCCCATACATATACCTAAGTCATCAATTCTAGAATGCTCCAACCTCCAAGCCCAAGTACAACCCAGTCCACCCAAGAAAGTATAAGTATTCCTCCCAAGAAATCAAAACGTAATCCACACAGGATAGCACAACACAATCCACACAGGAAAGAAAACAGGTTTCAGCTCACACAGGTATACTTCTTCGAAGACCATAGAGATGATCACTGATCCATCTAAGTCATCGGACCCATAAAGGATCGATAGGTACTAACCCCCGCAAAGACCCACAAAGGATCGGACCCACACAGGATCTGTAGGCACTGGCTCACACAGAACTGCTGAGCACTGACCCACAAAGGATTGGACCCACACAGGATCGGTAGCACTGATCCACATAGGATCGCTGAGTGTTGTAGTCGTCGCTGTCGAATCCACTGAGTATCTCTGTACAGTCGTCGTCGCAGTCACAGTAGTAGTCGCCGCCAGCACTAGGGTTCCCGCACACAGCAAGCTCGTTCGGGAGGGTCCGCTCCACGAGCCGAGAGGCTGATACATCAACGGACACATAGTCTAGAGTTGATGTATCCAAAAGTTCCGTATCGTCAACAGGAACTCAACGTCACAGACGGCGCGTCAATCAGACGCCCGGTCTGAGAGTTATTGGCATTTTCGTCTCAGGGGCCCGGTTGGTTTTTAAGGCAAAACCAACATGACTGTACTCCACCTGCATCCAAACCTCGGGCGGAGTAAGCCAAAAGATCCATCTCACTACGAGGAACTCAACAAAGTTGACGACACATCAATCGGACATCCGTAGCTCAAGATATGAGTGTTTTCGCTTCGAGGGCCCGGTTGGTTTCGTGTACGAACCAACCCAGCCAAACTCAAAATATTCCAAAACCTTGAGTGCGATATTCCGAAACGACCGTCGCGTTCCAAGGATCGTTTCTCCGCTGACGACGCATCGATCGGAGGTCTGTAGCCCGAGTTATGGGAAATTGATCCCAAACGGTCCGAAAACGGGGGTTTCGGGCTCGGACCGACCCGACCCGAGACCCCCCCCGGTCGGCCCGAACCGGGTCGACCCACCTCGGGTCCGGGTCAGCCTGATGGGGCGCGGTCCGGCTGGGCACAGCGCGCCCAGGGCGCTGTCCGGCTCGGCCGAATACCGAGCCATTTAGGAAAGGGGGGGGGGGGGTGCCTGCCCCCCTTGTGTAACCACGGCCCCCCATTTATGGGGGCCGATTAAAGTCCGGCCTGGGGAATTTATTTCCCCCGGCTCCTCCCCTTCTGGCCGGCCCGAACTGGCCGACCGGTTTCTGCTCAACGGGACCGGCGATGGCCGGTCCCCTTCCAGCTCCGACGCCGGCGGCCCGGTCCGGCCACCGGTCACCTTGCTCCGCCGTGGCCTGGAACCGGCCGTGACCCTTGTCTTCAGGCGCGGTGCGACGGCTCTGCACCCCTCCGCCGTGGCCCCGCTTAGGCCGCGGTGTTTTTTGGTGTCTCCGACGCGGTGAGACGGCGTCGCGTCCTTGTATTAATTCGTGGCCCGGCGCGCCGGCGCCGCGTAATTCTTGCCGCAAAAACCTGTGCGGTGTGACGACACTGCGCCACTTCCATTCAATCCAAGAATTCAACATGAAAAATTTAGTAGGTGGGTCGGCCGTGTTTGTGCGGTCCGCCCCCCCCCCCCCTACGTTAATCGATAGCAAACGATTAAATTTCCCGAAGAAATTCAGGAATGAAATCACGAACAAATTAATTAAAAACAATCCCCTACCTCGGTTTCAAGAACGGTTCCCGTCAACTAGCCGTGGAAGACGAGCATCATGGAGGCCGGGTGTCGCGGAAAACGAACATCGTTTCCGTTGACGTCGAGGTGCGTCTGAAGAGGAAACGTCGTTGGAGAATTTATTTGCGTTCTTCGGTGGAGATTTTCTTCGCAAAGGACGGTGTTCTTCGTCGGAGTCCGAGATGTTCTTCACGTTCTTCGTCGAAGTTGAAGAAGAAAAAGACTTCCTCAAACCCTTAACCCTTTCCTCCCAAGTATCCACCACAAGAAAAACTAACCCCAAAATAAAATAATCCTCCCAGTTATTTTATTAACCCAACATAGGTTTTTGAATTTCACGAGTTTGAGAATTCAAAACCCACATTTAACTCACTTAAGTTATTAACATAAGATGTTATAAAATTAATGCGGAGATATGTTAGCAAAACTTAAATGGGGGGGGGGGGGGGTTATAGGGGTTAGTAAAGTGAGGGGTTGGGCTCGTGTGGGTCCCACCCTACCTTATCCTCTCAAGGTTGGTTATCACAAGTGGGTCCCACCCCCAACATCCTTACTTAGGATAAAACTACCAAGTTGGAAAAAATAAAAATTGTAAAATTTTTATTTTCAACTACCACAAAAATTAATAACTCCCCTCCTGTAAACGCAACTCCAAAACAGGAGATATTAAGAAATTACCGGTGCTGCAGTTCCATCGGTGCCCTCAGAATTCGATTCCGGGCACCGGTTCTAAAGTTAGAAATTCCCGCTCGTTCGTTCACTGAACTTACCCGAGCTAAACTTCAGATTGAAATTTCAGGCACACCGGGCCTCGGAATCAAGTGTCGTCTGAAACCGCGTTCTTGTAAAATTCCAAAGAAAATTAAGAAAAAAAATTTCCCTTGAATTTTACGGGTCTTTACAAGATCCTACATTTCATATTCGTAATCAGTAACCTACGTTGTTTTTAATGTTTTTATCATTATATAAATGATGATATTTTTATTGCATAATTCCTTCGTATTTGAGACATTCATATTTGATATGTATCCCCCTTGGTCGTTTGGGTTTTAAGACATCATTTATAATATGCCTATGTTTTTTTTCATTCTCAAAGATGATGATATTTATTTAGGTATCAGTATAAATGCCTAGATTTAGCAATGTATTATACATTTGATTTTTAGGTTGGGGGGGATGATCTATAGTTGAATTGTGTAGAAATATTGATTTTTAAATAAAATTTCAGATTTAATTTTTTATGAGATGGTTATAAATATAATTACACCATGATTAGTTGGATGTAAAAGAATACTTTTTTCATTCGTGTTTGTTGATCCTTGATTAGTGCACTTTTGATTTGAGGTGAGGTGTTATAGTGAGAATATTTGGTTTTATAGTGCTTTTTTCTCTCTATTTAAGGATGTGTGTTATATTGTGGCATGATTTGATTCATTGTGGCATGTAGAGTCTCATGGGGGATTTGTCTTAATCGTGTGTGAGATATGTTGCATTGTGGTTTCAGACACAACAATATTTCGTCAGTCTTGGTGTTATTATGTTTTAGATAAATACTCTATGGTTTCTAAAATTATTCCCTATTTTTTAAGTGTTATTGATTGAAGGTTACTAGTTGCAACATGACCATATTTTTTTTAAATTAATTATAAGTAGTTATGATCCTCTATTATTTAAGAATATCGTACTATGATCTATAAATCAGACCAATATTGTGGTGTGACCCTATTTTTTGTTTCATGATATTATATATCTATCTATTTAAAAAATTATGGATCCTACTTTAATTTTCATCAATTCTTTTTTAGGAGTACCATTTGGGAATTACCCTAATTTTTGTAATTGTAAAATATTTTTTTTATAAAATTTAATTATATCCAATTGAAGGTGCATAGGCCAATAATAGTGCATGATCTATGACATCTCATATTGTTATATTATGTTTTGAAACTATATTTTATGACTCAGTTAACACACCTATAATTGTTTAATTTATTCAAATGTTAACTTTAAATATTTTAGAATCTTCCACATTCATCATTTATGTATAAAATTTAATTAGATGAAATACATGGGAGAGTTCACGGATGAAGGTTAGAAAGAGTAATGAATATTTACATTTAATAATAAATTTATAATAATATTATTAAATACATGATTACTTGGTGGGGCCACACATGCCAATTCAAGGAGCCAATTTCTATTATGGAGGCTGTTTTGGTGATCCTTGAGAAGAACTCTTCCCAATTATCTATCCCCATTAAATTTCTCCACATCCTCCATACATTTCTACCCAAGGTACTATCATAATGTCAATATGAGCAGGGTCCAACTCAAACTGTTGGATGATTCATATCAACATTCAGATATAACATGGAGGTAAGCGTTTGTCAACTATTCTTAGATATCTTCATGAAGAACTAATTGCATAATACAACAAAACACAATATTTAGTGAAAAGTATTTATTATTTATTATTTTACACAATTGATCACTTTTTCATAGCATGATGATATAGTAAATGAGTTCTCTATTACCTATCACTACCTTGAACATTTATAAGTTGAACCTTAGGAACTCATTAATGTTTACTTTCACCAAATCATCACATATTGCGCACCTTCACAACATGTCACATATTATATAATAAATTATTCTATCTCTTCAAAAATTCTTTTAGATATACATTAAAACTCATTTTATTGAATCTATCAACATGTTCTCAATGTAATGTATAAAAACATATTTTAAAAACCATACCATATTAAACAAACTAGAATGTGTGACCCTATGTACCATTGCAGCATTGAAAAAATTTATAAATTATATAATTAATATTTTTAATAAACCATAATTATCTTGAAAAGTATCAATTCCTTTCAATCTATAATGGTATCTGATGTGATTTCAATAAATAAATATCTCTAGATCCATATGTACCAAATATATATCATATATCATGAATAATCATAAAATATCATTATTCAAGACATAGAGTGACCAAATGACATAAAGTATTTATAGTTCTGATAATCCTACTCACATATTCTCAATTATTAGAGTATAGGATAAAAAATATGGATGAACACATATCATGTCATTCATATATACATATGTGATCATCTCATTCCACTAACCTAACTAGATAAAAAAATACACATGTCATATATATTGGTATATAGATACACATCTTTAGTATTTCTTAACCATGAATCAAACATTCATAAAAATAATATTGGAGGACACATATTATCTTTAATAAAAAAATAATTATACATGAACAAAAATATTCCTAATAGATCAGGACCCTCCCACACATGGAACTTCTACTCAGCCTATAATGAAGACAAGGGTAACCTCAAAGTCTAACATTAATGGTCCATGGTGTGGTGACTAGCATCTAGTGTAGAAAAAACAAAAATATGACTTGTTAACATCATAAAACAAGTGATATAAAATGGTAATAACCAATCAAAACCATTATATGAAATAAAATAAATATCATAAAATGCATGTGATGTCATAAAAAATCAAGTCTAATAAATAAAAAACTAGAGAATACTTATGTAGAAGAAACTATAACTTAGGTTCCAACCTTTGGTTAGTAGGGAATATTTTTTTAATCCCCCATGGAAACAAATAATAACAATTTATATTTATAAATATCAACAATTTTTTATAATCAGAAGGATTATCCCCTAAATCTATCCTAAAAATGTAGTTGAAGTATACTAATTAGTTAGTTAATAAAAAACAGAACCAAAATGATCCTAACTAAGTTAACTATCACCCAAACTCACCAAGGATCACTTACCCAACATCACATCCACAAATAAAAACATAATATAAAAAATGATTTATAAATATGTTACCACAAAACCACTTCCCCATTGAATGTTTTATCTTATTCCCCAAAGAAAAACCTCTTATCACCCCAATACCTTTTATATCACTATAAGCATAACCACATATCCACAAACACATATCACAACACTCTTACTACGAAATCACACATGTCCGTATCCAAATGATATATCATATATCCATAATAATAGGGAATCATGAATATAATTGACATATACCCAATTCCCTCCAACATCCATACATGATTCATACCATGTATCTCATCCTCTATCAAATCTTCAAAAAAATATCATGACATCACCACATCACATTGTTTATACATTAACATAATGTAATAAAAACTCATGCATCATTACCTCAGGACATCAAAAATGATACTACATTCATAAGGGATGGAGGGGAATTGGTAATGTCTAGATATATATTCCCTCAATAACCTCTATGTTGATGAAAACACTTAAACGTGAAATATCTAGCGGTCAATAATGTTATGTCACTTGGTTGGGGTATGTATGAAATCACAAAGAAATCTCAGTGAAAAAAATAATATATCTTATTCACACACAACTCAACTTAATGGGTTTTAAATAAATAACAATACTAAACTTATAACCACCACTTCATAACAACCAATTTAAACTAATGTCCTCGTTTAAATCTACCACACAAATTGCCAACTATTAACACCAAATAACTACCAAAACAACATTTGAAAATTTAACATTAACCATATAATTTAAATATTTATAGAATTACCATTTTCTAGCCATATTACGCAATTTATAACATTAATTATGTAATTAATGATAATACATTCATTTTCTAATAACCATATATATTCCATCTTCCACATACTAATTTCAAGCATTAAAAATTCATTAACATCCACAATGTTTTAATATCAAGATTATACACATTATTATATACATTATTACCTTCCACTTACTATAACATTGAGTAACTATAACCCATATCCACAAAAACCATAAAACAATACATATCCATCATTAAAGAACATTTTGAAACCCAACTATTTTCCACATAACAATACAATAATTACTAATTACACAATATCCCTTCACGACTGATACATAGACTGACAAAACCTCCCATTTCCAATATGAAAACCAACCAAAACATACAACGGATTTTATTTAATGACACTCGAAACCATCAATAGAAATAACCATCAAAGGCCACAAAATAACGACAATATAAACAACCGAACTAGCCTAAAGTAATTGTTAATTCCATCAAAATACACTTCCAAGTTTCTTAAAAAGCCTTCATACTAATTTATCATCGCACACATGAGAAGTATTATGCCATATAAAGATTTCGAAAAACCATAAATTTATAATTTTTAATAAATTAAAATATTATTGAAAATGATTCCTACATGTTAATCATTAAAACAACACCTATATAAAAATAGTTTACAAATTCTCGGTAATAAAATCAAATAGTCCTAAATGACATGCACTATAATAAGATTGTATAAAAATAAGTGAATCATACATCCCCATTTAATTTCTATATTTCAATTTATTATATAATATAGGACAATAAAAACCATCTAATAAAAAATGTATTGTAATTATATAATTCAACACAATGAAAATATTGACATTTAAAATCAAATTCCTCGATAAATGCTTTAATGGATACAATGTGAAATAATAGATGGTGGTGATGAAAAAAAACCATTAGAGAACAACCCCAATCAACATAAAGAAAAATAATATCTATTATAACCATTAACCAATCCCAAAAAAACTAAATCAAATTTTTTTCATTTTGTCTTTAAGATAAATGGCATGTAGAAAATATAAAATAAAGGAAGACAAACTCACACAGAATCATAAAACTTTTGATATCAGGAATATGATGTCTAATTAAAATCATAGGGAACTCAATATTCATCATTGAATCATCTATAAATTATAAAATGGAAATGAAATTAAAGGTGTAAAGAGAAACTAATATAGTATTTTTAATCAATAACAAACTATGAAATTAAGGGATCATAGCATGACAAGTCCTAGTCAAGCCATGTTGTGGCTAGTTTGAGTGAAACACTGAAATCTAAATCATCAAAACTAAATCTTCTCTCCTTTTATCATTAGTAAATTTCTTATATGATAGATGCAGGGTTAGGCTGCGACCAATGTGGTCATGTTGTGTACATGATCTATTTAAACCAACCATAGTGCAACAAGATCACTATGATGTACCAATGTCCAGAAAGTAAATACCATCAAATCAGACACCCAACACATCAAGATGTGTCATAAACCATCATTTTTTATCCAGAATAAGAAATGGATATATGTAATAGAAATAATTACTTAATTAGGACTCTCTTCCAGATATAAGTCTTATTCATTTTCCAAAACCCTCCCCCAAATATATCATTCAACGAATGAATCCGATTATACTATTAAGAAAGATAAAACCCAAAAATATTTTTATTTATGAAACCAACAAGATACACCACTACGTTATGATACATTTCTCATGTCACAACACAAGATTCCATTTTGTGATAAATCCCTTCATTGAATTTTTTACAAGAAATCAAAACCTCCCTTCTATATCTATACCTTCTATCTAAAATATTCAATTCAATGTCGTGACTCTCCCCCTAAAAATAAAACTCAACTAAAACTCCACCTCCAACACTAAAAACATAATAAAAAACATACAATACCCAAAAAATGCAATGTAACATTCCATAAAGAACCATATTTTTATAATAAATAGTTCTAAAATGATTCTCATCATCAAAAATCAAAATGAAAATTAGATGAAAAACATCAAATAACAACTAAAACATTTCCTTATGATATACCACTAAAATAAGAGAAACATTATTACTAAAGTGAAAATTAGAAAAATAAATAATCAAACAATATTAAATTGTAGTATAAAGTCATGGAAATAATTAAATAAAAATTCTACATCTCATCATTAAAGAAAAATATGATTGAAAACATCTCTATATATTTATTGTACATTTATGACTCATGATCCCATATAAATTCATCCAAGACACTAGGGAATAACTGGCTCACACAACACCTTCTCCTGAAAATACTATGTATCAACCGATCACTACATGATATCCACTATATCCTCTAATCGATATATATGTAGTTAAATAAATGGTAGTCTTCATAAAGGTACCAATGATGTTACTACACATGGAAAAAATCAAAAAATTGATCCAACTATGGTGGAATTACCAACCAGTATTCCATATCACCGTCAAACTCCATTACCTCAAAATGACTAATAATTTGTGGAGAAATATTACTCCCTTAACTAAACCTCTATTATCCATGACGAGTGGAAACCATTGTTAACACATAATATAAAACCTCAAACAGCAAAGGTATCCTCCTCTAATAAGAATAAAACTTATGATGGTATTTCAAAACAATTAACCATTCATGAATCATCATCACCTTCTTAGATGTTATCTGTACCAAATCTAACTGAACGACTACTAACACTCCCATATCAGGTTAACACAATAGATATATGTTTGGATATTTATTAAATTATTTGAACAATTTCATTCCAATGGAAGAGTGATAATTATTTTTATAGGAAAACTCAACTAAAATAAGGTCATTTACTGAATATTCAAAAATATAAAAAAATGATCAAAACATATCCTATTATATTAGGACATTATGTGATGACCTACCATCCTTCTAAGGATGGAAGGAAATGTTTTGTAATAACTAAGATCCAAAATAATTCTTATAGTCTCCATAGAATCATTTGGTAAAATGTGTATCCTAATCATATATGGTGATCCTTGGTACCCCATTAAGCTTCAACATCTCGTCCTTATACCACATTTTGAAAATATTTATGGAACTTGATTTATTTATTTACATGAAATGATACATAAATTTATACCCACAATGAAATACCATAAATAGCATAGAACTATCCTTGAGATTAAGAAATCCCAATGATTATATCTATAAAAATTCCCACCCTCATCCCCATAGATTCATATAATGCCTAATATAATATTGTTAGAATCTTATGACCATCAATCACAAGCGGATAGATCAGACATCATGAAGCCTTTGACCAATTCATCCCCACCCACCAAAATTGAAACCTTAAACCATGATACATCATAAATATATTGACCATAGGACCGAGTTTAATCTACGAAACACATGAATAATCAACTCACTCATCTTCAATGGAAAAAATAATCTCCCTCAATACAAAACTAGATGTCATTCATTAATAGACTATATCGTGATTGCACTATGATGGAAGATGTGAGCCTTCATCACATCAATATTTGAGAATCTCCATTGACAATCTTCTTGGTACTACAATAATGGTGATTACAATATCATCTTGTATAGGCACCTTCTACTACTATAATCTTCTTTATTAGGCATCATCACCACTAGCCACTCAATCTCTTAATTATAATATCCATAATATTGAACAAAATGTTCTTAGGACTTCTTACTCTACACATAAACAACTGTATTTTTTTCCATTAAGTGTAAGAGATCTCAAAGTCATAGTCATATTTGAAATCCACCCACCTCCAATAATGTAGATTCGCATCTTGTTGAGGGAAAATATTCATCAGGATCTTATTGTCTTTAAAGGCCATGAATAATATTCTGATGAATAAATTAATCTATAATATTAAAGGAAAAAAAACTATAATTAACTCAATATCATGGGTGGAATTGTCATGATCATGGTAAAATTAATTCAGAGACACATATGAGACCACCACCCTCTACCAGGTCAATATGAATCCCAAAAAATATTATGATCATCATAGAAAACCTTAAACAAAACTCCCTAATATCACTATTGATAAATGAGATAAATGATCAAATTATCCTCGACACAGTTAAAATATGTCTTAACCAGATCATTCCCTAAAAATTCATGATTCTTCGTAGTCAATTTTATAAAAGGGAAAATATTTTTGGGAAATAACACATAAACCTCCTATAATATTTATGATAAAAAATTAAACAATATACCTCTTCAATATTTATGGTTACTACCCAACAAATAGCACACTCTATCTTTGAATGAAAAACTACTACATCCTATAAAGACACTAAATTACTAAAAAAATAAAGGTTATTCATAAAAAAACATTCACTTAAACAACATCTAATTGAGATGATGTAATATAAGGACATGAAAAACTACTTTAACATGCTCAATTGTATCCTTATCTAACATTGAGTATTTGAGAATTTTATTGATGGACACAATCATAACAAATATTATAACACATAAAGAACAAATTTAACGATTCCCATGAAAATAACTTGGGGTGTTCTTGACCAATAATGACATAAATACAAACTCAATGTTTCTGTAATTAATATTTATAGTAGTTTTTTAGATAATATTCTCTTTCATGGTCATCTAATGATACCCAGATTGTAGATCAAACATAAAAAACGAATGAGATACAATAAAATAATGAAATCAAATATCACTAATAATAGAGGGATAATTATTCTTATTTATCACCTATTAAACACATTGATATTCTATAAATAGCCTCTCACTATCAAATTACTTTTATTGAATACATTGGAGCACCCAATTTTGACACAGTAGACATGATAGATCTCTTTTTAATCAAATAATCGATATGAATTATATACTAATGTAGCTCAGTAGTTGTCACAAAATATGGATCCATCATTAATTGATAAACACCAACACCAACTCGAACTAGAATTTGAAATTATTCCAAGGTGGTTCAAATTATATAATATTTAGAAAGAAGTTTTGGAAACTCCATGAAGACTCTAGGGAACACCATCACATTCACCACTAGATTTCTCAATGAAAACTCTACTTGTTGAGGAAAATGAATCTATAAATTCTAAAAACCCTTCAAATGACCCTTAAAACCCCAAAAAATTTCATGGAAGCCTTCCAAATCATATTTAAAAACTCTCCTCTGGATATAATAAAGATCTATTTTATAAAATGAAAACAACATATTCCAAAGATGAAATTTTATGTCATCACCTATAATATGAATAAATAAACCAATGGAATATTCATCCCTAACGTCATTTCACAACAATAAAATATATAAAGAAAATTAGATTGACCCCATATAGCATAGTTTTCACTAGGGACACTAGAAGTCTCCTCATATTGAGTTCCAACGAACAAACCAAGATGTGTAAAATAAAGGGAGTGAAATAATCTAGAATAAAAAAATAACAAGAGTAGATAATAGTTAGATGATACCTTGAATAGTCTCTAAACCATATAGTGCTAAAATAGACATAGAGTGCAATTGGCCACATCTATTTTCTATGAATCTATTTAATAAATTATGAACACCTCTATGATCATGATCAGTCCTATTACCCTAATTGAAGGGGATATCATCGGGATATCCTATACCTTCCCTATCTTTCCTCAACATAATAGAAAATTACTTTCCATAATAATGATATGTAAAACAAGACAAATACTACTATGAATGAAATGAATACTGAAAAATAATTTTTTACTAGACTCCAAGAATTTTATGAAACATCAAATGAAGGTTTCTGTGATCTCTACAAGTGATGTGTATAAACATATAGATTTGGGTAAACTTATAGGAACAAAAATCATAATAGATCCCTGAAACATAGTGGTGAAGCTGACTCCCCAATTATTGGATCCTCATAAATCCAGAAATATAATTTCTACTAATTATATATATACTTCTTGATAATCCCTTGTGACTCCCCTCTCATAAAGACCCTGATTATATGTGCATCATTTCGATCAACTGTTCCTTCTTCCAGTCTTAGTGATGTGTAGGAAATGTATATGGGGTAACAAATTCTAGAATAGCTAGATATAACACCTCCTCTAAATTTAAATCACTAACCGAATGAAGTGGAAAAACATATAGGAATAAGTATATTTGATCGATAAATTAAATCCCAAACACCCAAATGATCAGTATACCCTTTGGGAGGGATAGTAACTACTTCACCATTGATTCCTTTTTCATAAATGAATTGAATATCACATAGAAATATCTATATGAATCATCATTTCATGAGCTCTTCACCTCATTATGATCCCAAATGAATAACAACCACCATTTCAAAACAATATATCTCATATGACTAATTGATAGTGGACCTGATACACAATTCTGGAATGAATTAAACTTGAGTTTATCTCATGTTACATTACTAATTACCAATCTCAAATTGATTATTCCTTTATTATACTTATCTAACATCAAATGTTGGAACTCAAAAAAAGTATTCCTCCACAAATCATCCTCCTCAAAATGGAAACCTTCTATAGAAAACAAGATTATCCTACCACACCTCATTAATATGAGACACATGTAGATGATGACCAAACACCATTTATGAATAATGAAGGGAACATCCTAATCCTGGTAATATTAAATTTTTTAAATATCATTTAATAAAATTAATTTTAGCATTCCCCAACATCTCCCTAACATAAACATAAGTAGAATTAGATATGATTCATGCTCCCCACTTAGGTATGTACACCAAAATCAATATTATATTACTGTTATTATTTAGTAATCTTATATCCTCTTCATTGAAACATATGGGTCCTTAATAACCCATGAAATATGCACTAAATTCTACTATATCACACACTATAATTGAATAACACTATTTTCATATTAAACCCAGAACATACTAGATTTTTTGGTATACTCTTTCTAGTTTAAGTCTGCTTTTTAGATTTAGAGTGGTTATAGGAGTTATGTAGAAGCATACGTTGGGAACTACATGAATGGAATTTTTATGTTGTAATATTGATGCTTATGGTAAGAATAATGTGTTTCACATACCATAAATTTTTTTAACATGTAAAATTATTTTACGCTATTAATACACATTACATTGTAAATATATTTTCTATTGTTAAATAGACCTAGGGGGACATATTTTTTAATAATATGTTGATTTTTTGGATCTTATATCCTAAATCCCTAGTTTAAATCATAATTACCTTTAGCCAAGGGGGTTATATCTTCCAATCATCTATGACACTTACCCTATTTCTCTGCTTTCATATATATGATACAATGTATTCTAATGATGTAAGGATTTTTTTTTCATTTTAACTCTGTTGTTATGAACTAATGACATTTTCATTTGGGATTATAAGAGTTTTAGGGGTGTCTGGGGAATGTTTGATGCACCAGCCTCACAATTTGGAAATGGCATCTAGGATGAATGCTTAATAGAAAACATTCACCTAATCCGCAATGTTTTTTGAAATTAGACAAGGCAAGAAAGATAGTTATAGGAGTCTATGCTGATTACAGATACAATACATCCAAGGGAACATGCCCATCTAGGTCATTTACCATTTTTAGAAGAGGCATGTAGCATAGTTTTAACATGATTTCTCAAACCATGTTCTTAAACTATTTGAGCCTTCCTTTAAGGAATTAAGGAGAACAAATTTGGTCTATAATTAGGGAAAATGTGCAGAAAAACCATTCAATCCATTAAAAATGATAGAAATTACCTTTTTACCTTAAAATACATTATAACCAAAATCTAATTTCTACTTCCTATAGTGGAAAGAACCACTCATGTTGGGAGCTCTCCATTGAATCCATTTCATAGGATTTCATACCATTTTTTTTATACAAAATCATATTATTACATTATTTCTGTTGTTGGATCCATGCTGGTATTTTCTTCATCATCTTGTTTCATTATTTTTTTCCTTATATAGAAAGAGTTGTTTAGGTGTAAGCTAATATGACATATTATTAATCTTTTCATACCTTCTTGTATTTCGGAAAATCTATGGAAAATTATAGATCGATACTTGATGATTGATTAATAGTGGACCTATTTTAGGTGGATTATATTATTTCATGTAAGAATGGTGTTTTATAAAACCAATTTCGATTGTTCCACATGATGAACATTTAGACATTTCCATGAAATTAATCTCAACCTATCACACCCACTAATTTGGGGTCTTCTTAGATTGAATGAATTGAATAGTATTGATTAAGATAATTTTTTTCCTCCATTTATATTTGATTAAATGATGTTTTTTGATTTAATTGTTTATTGGAGAATTTTTGAATGGGATGATGAACTCAATGAATGTGTTTCATTATGGAATGATGAATGATTGATATGATTATTAAAAATGGTAGTGGATTACATGGATGAGATCCTTGGATACTAATTCCATTATATTAAATGGATGTTTCTCCCATGGATCTTAATTATTATAGGTGATTCTATGGAACTGTTTACTACATAGATACTAATTCCGTATGATGAGTAGTAATTTTTTACCCCTTGGATCCAACATTCTTAGACTCCCATCGGACATGTTCTGCTGACATTTTCCTTGGACTCTGACTAGGTTGTTACTGAGTTTCCATTGAGATTCTTCCGAGACATGACATGGATTCCTTGGTCACCTATAGGCTAGATTAGAACATTCAAGATAAAAAAATATTGACTACATGACTCAAACATTGTGTATATTTATATTATTGATTATACTGCATGGCCGTGATTGTATTATACATAGTATTATATGGTGTAGATGTGGTATATTCTGAGCATTGTATTACATGGGTAGGCCATTGGGAATGTTATGAAATATTTTATAGATGGCTCTGGTATAGGTAATAGATTATAGTAGATAGACTAGACTATATTATATTTGTTTATTTTTGTTTACAACTACCTATGATTATGTGTGCTTGAAAATTGATTACAGGGAGCCTTGTTTGGAAGGACAGTATCACACATGCCATGGTAAGAATAATTTCATTAGTTCTATAATTGTTGTACATAATGCATAATGATCTACCTTATTATAAACAAAATATATTTTTAGACATTGTTTTTGTTTTCCTACTGAGTTTTATCTCAAACAGTATTATGGTCGCTATTGGGTACCCGAATAGTCTTCATGGATGCATTTAGGGACTTGGTAAGTTCCAACAATACGATGAAAGATTTTATTATTATATAGGATTAGGGGAGGATATGATTGAGATAGGACCATGATGATAGATGGGATAGTTCATTTTTTTTGTTATTTAAATTTGAAACACTAGTTGTCATAGATGCTTGTATTCCTTTTTTCATGCATTGTAGAGACATGACATGTCACATCATATGGTATATGAGATTAGTTCTATAACTTTTTATTTATTTTTATATTAGATATTTATATTCTATCTCGTTGATTTACCTACTATGATAAAGAATGATATGTTGAATACTTCTTGGTTACACAATGAAATAAGGAAATAGTCTCCCCACATATACACCCCAGTCTATCGCAGCTTATTCGGAATCCTCTAGCATTTCAAGGCATCATTGATTCTATTTAACCAACCATCTCAGGCCACCATTTAGTGGCTTATATATAAGGATGTTACAATGTGGTATCATCAGATTTTTCTTTTCCACCTAACTATTTTTCAACAATATATTCGATATTAAGAATTCTTTTGAATTTGGTAATGTGTTGTTCCTTAGATTATCTAACCCACGTAAAAAGAGAAGAAAAATTTATATTGATGTAAATTGGTGTATTCTATATATTTTTAATATAGCTAATTTTATTCCATCATTAGGCTAAAAACCTTTTGTTTTATATTCTTTATGATTATATATATCAATATTTCCTAATGAGATGAGCCTATGCATCTCATGCATCATTTTAGGAACCCGTTAGAATTAACTTGACATACATTATATAATTCTATATATGATAAATTTCTTCACTACATGAAATTATGATATATTCCTTACATGATATATATGTTATTTGATATACGATTTATGAAATGTATTATGAACCATAGTGGAATCATATAGTTTCTTATTTATCCTGAATAATGTTATCCTTCTTAGGATACATCATACATCCTTGGTAGTCAATAATAGAACATTGAATCATTGACCATTTGTCTCAAGGTATATAAAATTTTATGGAATGGAGTGTACACAACACTTAGGTTTATGATGTGTTTGGTCCATTATGGATTAGAAGTGGAGACCCATTTGGTTCAACCATATAAAAATAATTGATATAAAAGTTTAATTAAAATTATATTGGATTTGTTGAAATAATGAACTTGTCCTAGAAGTGGATTTAGAGTGGGAAGTAGTAGGAGTACATAGTGATTTTTACTACTATTTATTTTTACGAATTCCTAGTTTTAGGATAAGAAATAGGGGTGCGATTTGTTTATAGGAAGGCTTTTCCCTGTGCTATAACCTAGTATGTGATCCATTAATTATTTAATTTTTTTGGGGTGTGTGTTCGGATCTTTAGAGTCAAGAAACCACAACAACCTCTAGTCATTTTACAGAAAGGTGGAGATAACCATTATCAATAGGGGTGGTCCATGGGATACTAGTAGATCTAATAGTAGTGCCTTTTCTGGAACCATTGGTGTTACTAGACACAATTGTTGAGTCATTGTTCTGTGAAATTTTTATGTACTTTAGAAAGACTATTCCAGGAGAATCGCAGCCTGCTTCATCTATGGAAGAGATAACATGTGTTTTCTTATAGTATAATCCTCCATCATTTTCAGGTGATAGTGTTCAATAGTCTACTGATATGTGGCTTCATAAAACCTTATCATTCATTTGGAATCCAAACACACCCCAGATAATAGAGTGATTCTCGTACCATATATGATTTGATAGTAAACTAAGCACTAGTGGGATTTATTTAACCAGGATTACATGAGGTAGGATATGGTTTGGTGGGATTTCTAATACAGTTTTATGACTAATTTTCCCAAAAATTTGAGATTAGATTGGGAAATTGAGTTTATTAATATAGATTATTGTGTGATGAACATTTTGGAGTACACAACACATTTTAAAGAGATTTATAGTTTTTCACCGATATATCTTTTTGCTGATGAATTGATGGTGAGACACATCAATGAAGTTCTTAATTATGTCATCCAATTTCGGGTCAACATGTTTTGGTTAAAAATTATTTCTATTATAATGAATTACGAACATTTCATTAAACTTAACTTCAGGGAATACATGGGTGCTGAGTAAGGTAGTGTAGTATCTCCACCATGTAGTTTGAATTTCAGTCAAAGGAAGCACCAATTTGAGGCTTAAAATATTGGGTGTAATAGTCAGGCTATGAGTGATTGTAGCTTTGTCTTCTATCACAAATTTAGATGATGGAAGCAAATGAGTAATCAGAGTTATAAAGGTCATTGATTAATAATCCTGGATATTACATCTTTTTAGTTGAATATTCAGTACATTACAAAAATAAATTCCAGAGGAACGTAATATTATAGTGTCTTTGGAAATAAGGATGAAAAGTATTCTATCATAGTGAATGATCTTTATCATCTCCCATTATGATCTCCACCATTATTAATTCTAACTAAAACATTTCATAATAACCTATGGAATGAAAAAAATAAGAAATTGGTGAGCATGTCTACTGAGTAACTGTAAAAATGGGAGACATGGAAGAATACATATGAACATTGTAGTATGATAATGCGGTCATAACATTATGAGATCATAACATGCACATCAATGGTCATAAAAATGTTTTATGGCTTAAAAATTGGCAGTTTATAAGACATGAATCCTAATAAAATAAACATCATGATCCATGACATCATAAGAAAGGAATAAGACATATGATATTTGGCATACATATAAGAATTGAATCTTTTAAAATAGGGAAAACTACCAAGACCTTTATAACATGTTAAACATGGTTTATAAACCATGTACCTACTTCCGGATTGGTCTAGAAACCCATTAACCCATATTATTTTATGCTTGGGATACAACCAATGTATCTTATTGTTTTAGATCATGTTTCACAACCTGTCTAACCTCTTCTTTCTAGGATGGGGATATAACTAATGTATCTTTTTGTTTTTGGGCTTGGGATACATAATATATACCCATTTTCTTTTAGGTTTGGTCTACAACCCATGAACCTTCTTGTTTTTGGGCTTGGGCTACAACCCCTGTACCCTCTTTCTTTTTGTACTGGGCTGCAACCCATGTAGCTTCTTTTTTTCAGGCATGGAAGACTACCCACGAACCAGATTTATTTTTGGCATGGGATAAAACCCCTGCACCCTCATTCTTTTTAGTATTAGGAATTAACCCATTCACCCTCTTTCTTTTCAGATAAGTGATACAACCCATACACCCTCTATATTTTTGGTCTTGGGGTATAACCCATACACCCACATTATTTTATATCTTAGGATACAACCCATATAACCATTGAGATTATATTGAACTTATAATTACCCAATTCATTGGTTAAAGGTATAATTACCACCCATATAATAGTATAATCATTCTCACATGTTCCATGAGATAATAAAACATTCATCATATCATGACCCATAAAAATATATATTTCTTATAAAAATAAAATCATAACTCATAAAATGAAATGTGTAACATTAAAATATCATCACATCATAACCAATGTAAAAGAGATAAGTTTCATTAAATGATCATCAAAGCATATCCAATGAAAGATAATTGGATATAATAAACATATCACTCAAAAATGACAAACAGGTTTCAAAAGACCATGGAATTTAGAGTAACCCAATCATATAATGGATACTAATGGATCATTTAGAGAATTTCAAATAAGGAATGAGTAACATAAATTTTTTTCATCTTAGATTTAAAATAGTTTTTATATATATTTCATAAACTTTCATTAATGAAAATAATTTTTCTTCTGTGAAAATTCTTGTTAATACATAAAACCATTTAAAAGTAATATTCTCAGAAAATACAATGAAAACACACAAAAACAAATTAAAGACATTTTAAAAACCTTTTCATGGAAAATTAATTTTAAAAAAATTTCTTAAAGATTAAACTCTTAAAAATTAAATGGAATCTTAAAAGTTATGACAATGGGTAAATATGTATAACTTGTATGCGGTAAAAATGAACATCCCTTTTGTATGATGAAATGGATAGAAAGAATGTGTTGATAATAAAGTGGTAGGAAGAATCCCTTGATGATACTAGTAAAAGAAGAAGGGGTATTTATTTTAAAAAATATTATATGATAATGGTATAATATTCATTGGATCCATTTTAGAAAACATATATTTCCCACTGAAGGGAGGGTAAATTCAGGATTTATTAAAAATAATTTCTTAACATTATTTTTAATCATTGAGTAGAAAAATGGTACCAATATATTATTATATCATTTATATGAATATTATAATTTATTTCCTTGAGATATGGATCATATTATTTAATCAAATGAATCATAAACATTTACAATCTCAAAAATGATGAGATTGTCTAAATAAACTCTCATATCTTGGAAACATGGGATCACAATATACAAGAGAAAAATGATATTAAATAAAGTTTAAAATATCATGAAAAGATTTATATTAATTATATAACATGTAATATTAATGTATATAAACTATTAAGAAAGTGTTTGGTGCAAAACAAAACCACAGTCTCAATGAAGGAAAATAGAGTCAAAATTATTTTACCTATTAGGTAACTTTTGAAAATTAATCCTCATCAAAAAAGAATCATAAAATGGAAATGTGAATATCCATAAATTTATGTATAATATACATATAATACCATCATTTAATTTATATACCCAACACAAAAAATAATGTATTGGTGAATATAACATGTATCTCCAAGAAAATAAAAGTCGGATGAAATCCCCTAACCTTGTGTCTTGACTCTCTCTGTACTGGTACAAGATTCATATATCATAAATATAATTTTATTATATATATTTTATAGAAGAATATTATAACATATATTATCATATATGGTTTTATTATAACATTATATTACACTATTATTAATCATCCAACGCTAAGGATTCACTTTGGGTAATATTCACTTTGTTCTTGACACGTGTCTTAATTTGTTACCTCTTGGGTCTTTATAATTATATAATGATTCCATAATTCCATCCATTATATAAATATAATTTATAAAAATTATATTTTTATTATAATAATATATATAATATAAGAGTATTCTATTTAATACACCATTCATGTAGACGGTAAGTTGTGCGTAATCATGAACATTGTTTCTGTTTTTATCGTTGTATTGAATGAATGTATGTAAATAACATATATATAGATATGTATGTATATATATAATTATCCCAGCATCATTGCTATATCATATATATCATATCAGGTCATTAAAACCATCATTAAAACATTCAATGTAGTGTGTGAACAAATCACATCACTTTGAGGGGTTAGTTGTCCACACATCCTCGAACGAGATTATCATATTAACACCAAATGGAAAGTAAACTGATGTGTGTTGTAAAAGGAAAACATAAGAATAAATAGATATTAAATATTATATACGAAATATATAAATTGTTTTTACTTCATAATGGCCACCATTATTGGTGGTAAATGATAAATGAAGATTCATCATTTTGTGATATTGTAGGTCACCGTACACAGAAACAATATGGTCAATATCCATTAGATTGAGGCATGGGTAAGTGAAGGATAGAAAATTTCCAAGAAAAATAATATTTTATGGAGAATATTGGGTTTTTCACATATTAATTTAATAAATAGATTGGGGGTGGGGTTTGGAGATGAAAAAATGGAAATGAGCTTGAGAGAAGATGTTACCTCTAAATTGGGAAACTTCTTTTGGTTTTTGGAAAAAAGGATTCATTGAGAAGTATTGTACGCAAAGGGAGGCATAATGTTCAAAGGGAGGATTGTTGTGAGTCAAATTTTTCACATATTATTTGAACATAAATGTATTTTTATGAGTGAGGAATAGTTAGAGGTGGTGGTATTTTGTAAGGAAGGAAAAATGACTCATTTGGAATTTCTAGAAACAAGTTAGGTGTACACATATTCTTATATAAACAGAGTATTTATAAACAAAAAAATGTACCAAATTAAAGGTTTATAGACTAAATGTTTAAAAACTATTGGTGTTTGATATGTTTCTAGGTCATTTGGACCCTTAATATAATGTTTTAGTCCCGAATTAAGCATAATTTGTCCTCAAATGTTGTGATTAATTTTAATCACTTTTAATAATCATTTTTCTAAAAAAGTATCATTGTATTATTAGAATATAAATATTAGAATCAATAATATGGTGTATGTTTTATATTTTAAATATAAATCATAGATGTTGAAAATTTTAGATTAGTGCTAATCCCATAGACGGGAAGAAATACTTGGGTTTTCATGTAGGAAATAGTTCAAAATTTTGTAATGATTTTTTATTCAGTTTCAATGTGAAATTGATTCTAATGAATAAAATTTTAAATAATTATGCAATATTGATCTAATATGACATTAAAACCTATTTAAAATATCATTTATTAATAATTATTTATTATACAAAGAATAATTTTTTATCTAAAATGCAGTATTTTTCATTATTCATCAAAAATGATGTTTTGAAGAAAAAATACCAAAAATTCACCCTAAGATAATTTCAACATTATGAATTAAAAATGAAGTATATTTTATAAAATTAAATTTCTAAATATATCTAAAATTACATATGTTATTAGAATTAGTTCATTCGAGAAACTTTTGTTTTCAAATATTGCATTTTAACAAAAATGAAGTCTTTCATTATCAATATTTTTATTAATATAAAAAAATAAAAAAAATATTTGGAAATTAGTTGTTAATGTCTCTAAAAATATATAATGGTTAGTTTATAATTATCTCATTTAATTAATTAATTATATATATATATATGTGTGTGTGTCTGTAAATAAGTTTCATAGAAACTCAGTGTTGTGTGCATCAAATGCCAAGTCGTTGTCGTGTGTAGTGCATGACAAGATGGTATTGCCTATAAAGAAATCCATGATGGTATTGTGTGTGGAATTAAGGTTTGATATATATATTTATATATATCATGTGTCGCCTAAAATGACAAAATATCGAAAAGATATATTAATTCAAAAATAATATTTCAAAAAATCTCAGGGTGTTACACTCTACCCCTGCTAAAATGAATTTTCCCTAGAAATTCACCTGTTTTATCAAGGGATAAATAATTGAAAGTTTCATTCATATAAACCAACATTTTAAAAATATATACTAAAACATCCCTCAAAAAGTGAAATTTTTTGAACCATAACAGCAACCCAAAGTAACAAATAACTAGGTTTCCACAAGGGAGGTCTTAGGTGGCATGTGAAAACATTGATATGGAAGAGCAATATAATCACCATGTTCTTATGGAGAGTGGTAGATTAAATGTTTAGGAGAATGTTAGGAATCATAACGGTGTAATGTTTTTAGCACCCAAGGGACCATATGATTCCTAAGAAATTGTGGTAAAAAAATATTTTGGGGTTGAAGATCATTTTTCCTAATTGTAAATAATTTGCATGAAAAGAAATACTTGAATGACTTCAGGAAAATATCACTATTTATTTTTCATTGATCTAATTAAACTTTCACAAAAAAGGTGATTTTTTCCATTACTGAAGTATTAATAGATCATTAGATTCATGATATAACATCCCATTTTTCATATGTTACCATCAACACAATGTTGTTTTAAGCAGATATCCAATTTGAATTAATCCTTATATGGAAGATAACACATTAATCTTACTGAATTAATCTAATGTTTAACATAAACCTCCCATAAATGGTTAAACTAATAACTCCTATTAAATATGGAAATTCATTGAATTAGAAAGACAATCATGAAATTATATTAACATTGATCTACCATATATCCCAAAGTATCACTTGGTTTTCACATTCCAATCATGTTAATAACATCATCGTATATTTCCTTGAAACTAGGTAATTACTATAAATGGTTTGGGAAAACCTGTATTCTTCCTTATTCTAATGACTAAGGGATATATTCTTTAAATCCAAGATATTATAAACATCATCCCTTCTAAAATAGAACACATTTTAAATAATTATTTTTAAGCTAATCTGTATCAACCAATTTACGTATTCATATAAAACATATCATTATCCTCACAAAATTATCTAAATTCCTGATCTTAATATTTTTATGCACTCTATTAAATAATAGTATCACCATCCCATAATATTAGTTATCTATGTCCTCATCACCATTAAACATGTAATTTTCAGTCCTTAATGAACACTAATTCCAAAAATACGTATATATTTAATGATTCATATAACATAATCTTTGAATTCCAAAACATAAATACATTATCAATAAAACCATATTCTTAAACCACTTATCAAGCTTCATCAACTTATTCTTTAATACATATTTTCTAGAATATGAAATATAAATAATTCCTCAAGGTTACTCAACCTCATTATAATTATGATTATAATGATTAATATAAAGAATACTGGAAGTGCATCACATATATTTCACATGTCGTTTTCACTCTCATTATCTGTATAAGTATAGCCAACATTCATACCCCCATTCAGATTCTTTTTATGAGATTTTCACTTGTGAAATAAATTCTCATAATGGTCACAATTTCCACATATGAAACATTTAATGTTAACCATGTTCCTTCTAATTCTCACCATTAACCAAAATAATAAAGCATAGTGTTAAGATTTCTTATCATAGTGGAAAACCAAATTGTCATGACATGACTTCCTTACATGATTTCTAAATCAAGGAACCTTGCTTAATATTTGTCATCCGAGGATAATCTTAGTCTAATAATATCCATCTTATATTTAAATTTTCCGTGATGCTTCATAAAGAGTTAGTTAATTCTCAAATCATATCCACTGGGAGTGTCAAACCATGTGTGCAACAAGGCCCATTTCCGTGTACTAGATTACCCCTTGTTTAGCCTGAAACATCCTGTCAGAGTTCTTACCCCAAGGTATATATTTTCCAGATAATAATTTACTTGTAGTATCAAGATAAGGATGCGTTTATAGGAAACCACTCACTCTATCTTTTACTAAAATCCAAGGACGATTTTTCTAAATGTAAACCCATCCAAATACATATCCTTATTGACTTCCTTAGACATATCCATTGAAATATTCCTAGGGATCTAACTAAGGTTTTATTATATTAGTTTCTAATTTTTGACTGAAAATTTACTTTGATACCAACTAGAATGAAGTAGTATTAACATACACAGATATTACAAATTTTTAGATGAATATTCTTTACATTAAACATATACATGCCAGAGGACCGTAAGGTATTAGTGAAATTTGAAACATGGAATCGCAATATTTTATCCTGGAGAATTATATTCCCAATATCTCAAAAATATCTTCATTATTACTAATTATACCTAAAACATTTGTTCATAACATTGAAAAGGAAACATATGAAATGGCTGAGGTCAAATTCTTAGTAAGGGTAAAAAAAAGAGACATGTAAGAATAAACATTATTATAGTAGTATGATAACGTGATTTTACCATTAGTAGATCATATATTTCATATAAAATCTTAAAAACATGAGCTATGTGAGAAATCATTGTAGTTCATAATACATGAAACATAAGGAAATAAACATCTCGATCCATGAAATCATAACTATGGAATAAGACATTGGATAAGTGGCATACATATAAAATAAAAACATTTATGCCAGGGCTACCTACAAATTTCTCTCTTACATATTAGGATTGGGATCTGACCCGTTGTAGATGCTGAAAATCACTCAAGGGATGAAAAAAGTATCATAATGATAAAGCGAAGTCATATTCGGATCTAGGGAACCAGTTTGGGGGGCCTGGAGGAGGTGTGTGAAAAAAATTCATAAGTGTGTGAAAAAATGAAGCCCCATGTGGAATGTTCTGGGATTCGTGAGAGTCCTTCGGCATGGGAGCGAAATAATTCATGACCCCACCCCGCATAGTTGGCATTTCATGCCGCTGACATCGGTGTGCAATTATTTCATGCTGACCTATATTTCACAACCCAGAATTTCTATAAATTGAAGGAGACCCCCTTCAACATCCAAGCTAAAGAATCGGAACCGGCTCTCATGCACGAAATTCAGCTTTCATGCACACAAATATGGCTTTTAGGTATAATTCATTTCATGCCAAGTTGCCTCGGCTTCCGCCTTCATGCGAGATACCCTAGGATTAAGACTGAATTCCAATACCTTCAGGGTCCACCTCTTTCATGAAATCCCCTTAAATTGTGCGCACCCCAGGTATTTCACGCAATCCTCTCCCAATTGTGCACAATTTCAACTTCTTGGACGCAATTATTTCTATTTTCATGCAATGCCTATGATTTATTTAGGTTTTATCCTCGTTGATTTCACTCTAGCCTGTTATTATTTGTGCAGGTCTACTTATTTCGCCCCCAATCCTTAAAGGTTGCGTGCAAATCTCTAGGACCCCTCACCTTAGTGCTCCTCAGCTACCTCTCCACATGTGTTCCCCATGTTCCTTAGGCATACCTTTGCACGAGAGTCCGATTCTCTTCTTATAGATTCCATTCGTGGGTGTATCTCATGCCCCGGGCATCCACATCATTCATTGTTTCCTGTATAACCTTCTAGGCTCGTATGAAGTATCTTCAATTTCCCAAGGACAGTTCCTCCTATTGTGTTGCTTCTCATTGTTCTTCTTCTCATAGGAATGCTAACAGTCATTGATTCTTCACATAGCCATGATAATGTGGACCTCCCGATGGTTCACTCCATAACTCCCATTTCACACGGCGTTTCTGATGCCTTCCCTTCTACAAGGAGATGAGTGTACCAATTTTGTAAGTCCTAGGGGTGTGGAGTAAACCCACCTCGTACGATCTGCAGTACGTTAAACTTCCAATAACAGTCGTCCTCAACAAATTATGTTAAACTATGACCTCGCCCTGTGATTCGCACGTAGGGTCCCCCTCATCAAATATTCTCTATGCCCACTCGTATCCATGAGGATGGGATCACCCTTGACAGGGAATTATATCCTCCTTATCAGAGTGGCGTTTGTCCGCAGGGAATGGGCAGCCACCTTTGTGTAATCCCCTAGATTTTCTTACCAGAGGTAGAATCCTTGCTCATCCTTTTCTCTTTGGTCGTAAAGGCCAGAGAATTGTGTGGTGGGAAATAGTGCTTCACCTTTCTTCTGTACCAAATCCCTCTCCCGCTATGCTTTTTCACCCTCGGGCCTCCATTCTGGAGTAAGCTCTGACTTCTCGGGCATCTAACCATGTATACGCCCCTATTTCATCTCTGGGCCGCTCCATGCATAAGCCCCACTCCATCTCTCATGGTCGCACATTTTGTGACATGATCATTAGGTCTAGGCTATCTCTTGTTTCTCACACAAAGCATGACTCACGTGACCATAGAGAAATCACTGACCATGTCAAAACACCATGGTCCGCTCCTTGAGTAAGCACCACTCCATGTCCCACGGACGCACCTTTTTCAACGGGATTTTCAGGTCTCTGATATCTCTTGGTTCTCACACTAAGCACGACTCATGTGATCTTAGAGTAAGCACCGACCATGAGAAAACAACTTGGGCTGCCTCATAGTGTAATCCCCAAAAATCACCCAAACTATGGGGACTTTGATCCATGTCAAGGCATGGTACGTAGGAAGCCTCCATGCGGTTTAATCCCTCCACCTTGGGTAGCCTCAGAGTGTTAACCACAAACATCAACCCGAACTATGAAGACTTTGATCCATGTCAAGGCATGGTACGCAGGAAGCCTCCACGTGGTTCAAGCCCACTACCTTGGGTTGTCTTAGTGTGTAAGCCCCAAACATTATCCCGTACTACGAGGACTTTGATCCATGTCAAGGCATGGTATGTAGGAAGCCTCCATGAGGTTCAATCCCACCACCTTGGAACACCTCAGAGTGTAAACCCCAAACATAAACTAGAACTACTAGGACTTTGATCCATGTCAAGGCATGGAACGTAGGAAGCCTCCATGAGGTTCAAGCCCAACACCTTGGGCCGCCACAGAGTGTAAGCACCAAACAGCATCCCGAACTACGAGGACTTTGATGCATGTCAAGGCATGGTACGTAGGAATCCTCCATGAGGTTCAAGCCCAATACATTGGGCCACCTCAGAGTGTAAGTCCCTAACATCATCTCGAACTATGAGGACTTTAATCCATGTCATGGCATGGTATGTAGGAAGCCTCCATGAGGTTCAAGCCCACCACCCAGTCGTTCCGACCATCCTCACGTCAGTTCACCAACACCTTGGGAAACCATAGAGTGTAATCCCAAAACATAATCTTGATCTATGATGACTTTGATCCATGTTAAGGAATGGTACGTAGGAAGCCTCCACGAGGTTCAATCCCGCCACCATGGGCTGCCTCAGAGAAAAGCCTCAAACAACATCCTGAACTACGCATAATGTGATCCTTGTCAAGGCATGGAACGTAGGATGACTCCACGAGGTTCAATCCCGCCATCCATCAGGAACCCATGACCACTTGCACGCCGGATTACCGACCCCATGGGCTGCCTCAGAGTGTATGCCCCAAATGCCTCCTGAAATATGTGGACTTTGATTCCATGCCACATGGATACGTAGGAAGCCTCTTCGAAACTCAAGACCAACCACACCGTCGCCCTTGTGATAGACATTTTCAATTCCCTTTCACTTCATCACCCATCTTGATCCTCATCCAGGCCGCCACATCCCGGTGGGATCATGCCACCCCATTTGCCGTTCTGATTGACAACATTCGGGAAGCCACCCATATAATGTCCCTAGTATATGAGTTCCCTCCAGGGGTTCCCCCATCTGATCCAATATAATCAGTGTTCTGATCAGTTCGATCCATCTCCTCTGGACGTTAAACAAGCGGCATAACCTCTGTTAAACATGGGAAGCTAAGTAAAACTTTTGATACATGTCCATGGCATATGATTCCCCGTGTTCGATGTGGGATGCCTCGGGCTTCCTCACGCTTGAGAAGCCCTATAATAAGAGACGGAAGACAGACACTCTAATCCCCCTACGTCCAGACACACCAGTGATGCTCAACCCGACTACTCCCCTAACCGAAGGTTGCTTCCCTGACTGAACCCCTTGGAATGTCCTAACAGAAGAACTATAATTAATTGGTGTCCATGAAAATATGCACCGGGAATAGTTTCACGAACAATTTATTAAGTATATGAGGGAGAATTAGACTAGGTGACGAGCTCTGAGGAGGAATCCACGAAAAGAAGAACTGACATCCCATCATCTCATTTCGATCAAGGAGCAGACGTCCCTGAAGAAGGGGTGAATGACGCTCACCTTTGGAAAGCAGGAATGCGGGGTAACAGTTGTGCGTCCTCCACATGATAGATGCACGCACGCCCCGGAAAAAGTGTCATAAATAGAAATGGTGAACCCGATGTGAATTTCTTCCACTCAATATAGAGACTAGTATCGTTTGACGCATCAATGGTTAAGCATGTCATCAGACCCCGTCATCTGGAACCAGGTTCCACGAAGAAAATAGCAGGCCTGATGTGAAACATTCCAGAAGTTGGGGCAGTTAGGAAATTGAGCATTCCGTTCTGTGACATTTTCAGCGTGGATTCCCCTTATCATCCACAGAAGACGGAATGACGCTTGGGTACTGGATGTCAATTTCTTTTCCTATTAGTATTAATGAGTTCATCTCCCTACTTTGAGGAACCATGATTTTTCATCCGTAAATCGATCACCACATGAGCACCGGCATAGGGGTAGGGGAAATATCGAAGTGTCCACGCCACGTGGTTTCTCCTCTTCCATGATGGCCTCAACCGCCACGACTGATGGGTTCCTAAGCCCCATCTCCCCATCAAAAATTATCCAACGAAGGGTAATTAATGACCTTGTACGCAGGTACGAGGACGAGGGGATCATCCCCACCACGGATATGTCCTACCTAGATCTTGAGGTGGTCGTGCCTTTCCGTCAACACCACCCCCAAGGGCCATGCAAGGAGCCGCTACTCCCCACCCCAATATTCAATTGTTTCAGGAGCTTGTCCCCGGAACTCCTTGAAAACTCCCTGCCCTACACCAACGAGGTAGGGGATGTCCAGGTTGGCCCGATCAGACTCCCACTCCAACGGCACCTAGAGAGGGCTCCCACCAGGTTATGTCTCCACCACCATCTGGTTCCCTGATCCGAGGCGTAAGCAAGCCACGCACCTGCACCATTGGCTCCAATTCATCTGATATGATGACAATGTCAGGAACAAATGGAAGAGGGTACCTACCGTGGGGCGTCAACATCATCGACTACTATTGTCGAAGCCACCGCTGACTCGTATCCCCAACTCACTACATACGTTGAGTAGGGGAAGTTATATGGACGACCTAGATTGAGCCCCCAACTGCCCCACAGTTAGGCTGGGTCGACTCTCTCTGTCTCCGACACAGGAGATGGCCGTTGCAGACCAATCTGCAGCAATGCCACCCAGTGCGGAGACCCAATCTGTAATTCCACTACGGAAGGCACAGGTCCTTCCTGCTTCCAACCTCGTCTTGGAGGTCTTCCCCACTCCACCTTCAACCCATGCGAGGGACTCCCTCATGACATTGACACTCCATATGGGGGTATCTCCCGCGCTCACTACACTGGGTACAGTGTCACTCCCCCGGCTGAAGACTACAGGTATGGAAATATTTCATTCCATTCACTCTCCAACATGAAGGTCCTCCCCATGTCCTATTACCAGTCGGAGAAGGTCCACGTCACCCCAGTAATTAGAGAGGTGGAGGCCAACTTCACTTCACCAATTCCCATCACAGAGTTCCTACTCCTGCCCGGCTTTACCATAAAGAGGACCTTCCTCACACTGATGTATTCAGGGTAAGTGAGAATGGAGGTCCTGCCCATGCTCATAACACTCCTACCTATGCTTATTTCAGCTCCAGCGGAGGTCCTTCCCGCTCTAGGGCTTCCCATGGAGGTCCTCCCTATGTCCCTTTCCACATTATCCCCAGTGCTCCTTGCACCGCAGCCCACCCTAGTGGGAGCTGTCTCCACCCCAGAACTAGTATGGCCGAATGACCTCCTCATGCCGAAAGTGGGACATTCCCTAAAGTGCCACCGAGGGGCAGGATAGAAGGTGGTCACCACCGTAAGTGTAATTCTGGGGAGGGAAGGATAGGAATCAAACCAGTCCGCTTCTCAATCTTCGAGGAGGAGTATGAATCGGTGCTGGAACCCTCCCCTCAGTCCTCCAAGTCAAGGGCTGGTGCAGGAATGAGTCACATCAGCCTTGTACTCCCAAAATACGAGATCCATAGGATCCCTGTATCCCTCCAAAGGTATACCCAGGAGTACAAGAACCTGGCATGTCCCCAGGGACTGACCCTGCAGTCTCCATCATTATCTCCGGAAGTGCCCTCTGCCTCGGCTAGAGACTACGAAAAGCTATTTTTGGGGCCAATGTCAGGAGAGACATAGTATAGACCACCCTCGGCAGAAGTATATGCAGTGTTAGGAGCATTGGTAGTAGATACATTCTATATTAATATAGAGGCCATGTCACTACAATCATCAGAGGATAGCCAAGGATTCGGCAGCCCGTCAGCCCGCTCGCTGTATTCTCCACCGGCCAACCCGTCGTCCCAGTGATCTAGCTTAGTGGTGACACCAGTTCCTCAGCCACCCCCAGTTGACGAGTGGGTAAATCATGGTCCAGACCCTGAATCTGAGGCGAGGATCTTCTGGACTGTCCTTGCAGTGGGCCACATCCCTGAGAAGTTTTGGATTGTTGTAGGACCAAATTTTTTTTCCCTTGAATCTCTCACCCTGGAGGAGTTTGAATGTTTCCTCCAGACCCTCTGGGCCACTCAATTCCGTCTTCACTAACAGAAATTGCCTTATCATAGGATCCAAGTGCACCTTGATGATATCATCGAACAATGACGTTTGGTTGACTTGGTTGCGCCCCCCGTGGTCCAACACCCTGAGTCACTTGGTCAACACATGACCCTCCAACAGTAATGCATTCAGAGTTTCCAAGTAATCCACAAGGTTATTAAGGTGGATACCCCCCAACATGCAAGTCTGTGGCTAGGGGTAGTACGCTTCACTCCACTTTAGGTGTATTCGCTTGCTACACGACTCGCTTGGAGACATTAAGGACATGCCCCGGAGAAGAGTTGCAGTCCACATGACCAATCTGTCAGGAGGGGAAAATTAGCTGGAACTTCTTGATGGAAACATCCTTGTAACAGCCCAAGATTTTATAAAAAAATATTCTTTTTAATTTTATTAATGTCTTGTGTTGTACGCTACACGAAAAGAAGCTTGCACAACACACATCCTTGACTTGCCTTGCATTACACGCAATCACAACCTTCCTCGATAGCGTGTGTAGTACGTAATACTGAGTTTCACGAAACAATGACATGCTATTAAAATATTATTAAAACTAGCCGTTATGAATAGTAATAACCACTTTTTAAATTTTAGAAATTTTAGCTCTCAAAATGGACTTCATTTTTGGATTCGGAGTATCGAATTTAGCCTAAGGTGAAATTTTGGTACTTTTCGGATAACTTTCATATTCTGATGAATAGTGAAAATTACTAAATTATAATTAAAAACAACTTTTTTAATCGAAATAATTAATAGTGATAAATCATTAATTTGATTGGTTTTAAAGTATATTTAGAATATATTTTTACAATTTAATACAATGTTGGTCATTGGATGTAATTTCACATTTAAACCAGACATAATCAAGTGTCAATCTTTTGATAGATTTTGTTTCTTAAAAACACGCTATTTGTTTTAACAGCGGGATTTAATTATAAAATTAATTAATGCAACTTTTATGTTTTGAATTTGGTAAAATAGACTTCATTTTTGAATTCGGAATACGAAATATAGCTTAGGATGAAATTTTGGCATTGTTCTGAAAAACATCAATTTTTGATGAATAGTGAAACTACTAAGTGGTAGTTAAAAAATTGAATTTTTCATAAAACTTAATTTTACCGCTTCTGTGAATGGAATTTCAAAAATCCGAGAGGCACGGTTGATGTCAGTAAGTAAAATGTGGTTCAATGAGATGAAAATAATTTTTGGTGAATAGTAACTTTTTACTTTTATTTACCACGGTTAAAAGTAAATAGGGTAATTAAGGGTAAGAATGATATTAATATTACCATAAAACATGTCCTAATTCTATTGGACAAGTGTAATTCGACCAAAAACAAGCTTAGGAATAAAATATGACCATTTAGGCCCACTTGGATTAGATTAGTACATTTATTATTATTTAATTCAAAGAAGAGTAAAAAGAGTCAAAATCAATGTTTATTTACTAAAACATTTTTAATATAGGGTTTTACATAAGATAAATTCGATTGTAAATATTCATTAGAAAGATAAAACGATTTCCTACATTATGATATTTTATTTGTAATTTTTAGACATCAAATAAGTTAATTTATTTATGACACAAATATGATACAGTAATTATCGTATTAATGAAATATTGACATAATTGATGTTATAAACACCAAAAAAAATATAATTTGAGACTTTTTATGAATTCCACTAATTTTATAGGTTACTATGATATATTAGTGTTGATTTAGACAACTGGGTTCTAACAAATAATTCTGTTATGACTTTCACAAAAATCATGTATCAAATAGTGTCAAAATTGACACAAAATAGTTTTTAAATCAAATATTATATTATTAATTGTTATTTTATTCCTAAAAATCTAAGGTTCGGCCAAATGACATAGCTAAGGATATATGTATTAATAATATACAATTTGGGGTTCTTTTGGCATGTTATAGTATGTTTATTAACCATATAGTGAAAGAAAACAAAAAGACACGGTAAAAGTTAAATTATTTAACTTAGAGTTAAATCAAATTGATAAGGTTAAAATAATACCCTAAACTTGTCTAAATATTATTGGTTGATAGGATTTCGACCCATCCCCACCTTATCTTCGAAATAAGACCCTTTGGAGCCATTATAAACCGATTTTGACTTTAATATAAAATAATATTTTGAGATATTCCTAAGGTGCCCCTCTCCTCCCTTATAAAAGGGAACCTCCTCCCCCTCCTCCTCACACCAATTTGAGCACTCATGCTCGGCCAACCCCTGACATTTTCTCCTCTCCACTTCCCTAGAATAATCATAGAGGTCCTGGTCTTCTTCAAAGACCAATCTTAGTTCCCTAAGTGGAGGATTCAAAGAGGCGTTCCAAAGAAGAGGTAATATCCATTACCGATCTTTTCAATTTCTTTCTTCTTCAACTTCTTCTTCTTTAGTTGTTTCATTATAAAGTAATAACATCAGTATTACTTACATACTGATATGTTATTATAAATATGAAACAACTCTAATTAACCTTCTATCCATCCTACGGAGAAAGGAAATCACCGCGCGTGCGTATGTACGGAATACCGTCTCCACGACGCGATGAGATTCATTCTCAATGATTAACCATTCATGAATGATTAAAAAGTATATATAATAAGTACTAATGAAATATATGACATAATAATTATACTGTATTTATTTATATTTATATATATGTCATCTACTTAATTCCATTCAATTCAATAAGGAAACGAAAACAGCGTTCATGCGTACGTACGGACTACCGTCTCCATGAACGGTGTATTTATTTCCATTTACTGATTTATTATATATATGTATATTATGAATATATATATATAAATCATGTTTTATATTCTGGAATTAAGTAATCATGATCTAAGTAATCACATGGATAATTACAAGTAAAAACACGGACGACAAATGAAACAATTTTACCCAAAACGCTCTTTAACATGGAATTAAAAAAGAACGGGTAATATAATGTCATAAGTGAACCATATATGATATCATAACAATGAATATGATTCTGTAATAAGTCAATAACATTATTTAAATCATTATACAGGAGGTTCAGACACTTACGAAGCAAATCGGACCTAAGGTAAGGGAAATATCACAATCTCATTTTTATCTGAGATTGTTTATTCGTAAGTATTTACTGGGGTGTATTTTATCATCAACATCCATGTTCCCTCAATATGTAATATTGTTTCCATCCACTTACAATAGTTTAAATCCAATTTTACCCTTCGGTGAGTTTTTAGTAAATAATATGAAAGGAATCTTTTGTCATTTTGTTTTTCATACGAGGTACTTTTTGACTTTTCCGACAAAAGTACGAAGAATGTTTTTTTACTTAAACGGCATGAATGGATTTTTATGGTTTTATAAAGCCTTATTTTCATGAAGCTTCTTCCAAAAGATTTCATGACTATTTTTAATAAAATTTCTTTCTTTTAAAATTGCATGATGTTTTGTGAAAAGAAATTGATTTTGAAGAAGAAAGGATATTTTCCTCAAGAATTCATTTCAAGTGTTTTATCAAAATTATTTTCCATCTAAGATAATAAAGGGTTCTTTTTCTATCCATATTTTTACATTTATTTGACTATGTTGTGATGGAATTATGTTTATGAATTCCTTTATCTTATATGAATGGTTTTATGATGTCATGTTGTTTAAGAATCCCATTTTTTATTACATGGGTTATGAAATGATGTATGATTTATGATTTTGTGGCACACATAAGAATGGTATCATTATGAGATGGGTGGGACCTATATCTCCCTCCAATGCATTGGGTAAAGATTTTATATCTCATGAGATCGACATGGCTGAAATGGTAGGTTATACCGGTTCAGTGAAACAGGACTGAAACGAGGGTTACTCGATTCAGAAAGGGACTTTGTCCACTAAGATAGTCTTGGCAATGAGTCTTGACTAACAAGAAATGATTCTCTATGATTATGTGTGTATGCCACAAAGTTTCATGTTTTAAGTTATGATTATTTGGATTTCATTTCACTACTATGATTTATCCCATGTTATGAAATTATGCTCTCTTTTGCAGGTTAAGATTTCCAAAAGTTATGTTCTTATGAATATGATGTGATTGATATTTCTTTTGTTTACCCTTACTGAGCATTTGAGCTCACCCTTTTATGTTTTCTTTTCCCCAGGATATAAAGAAAGGTTTTAGGTAAAAAAAAGGGAAGATCTTTATGGGAGATATTGGAGATCTTTCACCACGATTAGAAGATGTTATTCCGAGTTTCCAAAGACACTAAACTATTATGATCCTTGTGTGTGTGTTTTTGTTATGTACTAAGTATTCCGCAAATGTAATGTAATGTCCATGTAGTCAAGATACGGGTCTCTACAGTTGGTATCAGAGGAAAGGTTTAGTCAACCTTTGGAAACTAGGATGCGAAAACATTAGTGAGATCCCTAGAGATATTTCTAAGGTATGTCTAGGGATGTCTCTAAGGTTAAGTATACGTATAGGTTATAGTCCTAGAATTTCTCTAACTATCTTAGAATTTAACCTAAGATGTTAGATATTGAGGGTACTACCCCTTTATTATGTTGTTTTCCCTAGCATGATTTTTGCCTCTCACACTATTCTTTTGGGGTTTTAGACGATGGCTGGAACCCGAAGGAACCGTGTTAATGCGGAATGTGATGGGCAATGCAATGAGTGTCCCCCTGAGCAACCAAACGATATAGGAGCTGGAATGCAAAATCTTGTAGCCATGCTCACACAACTTTCTCAAGCTATGAATCATGCAGGACTTCCAAACGAGCAAAGGAAGGAGCAACATTCTGTTGAATCCTTCATGAGGCAGCGTCCACCTTATTTCAGTGGGTCTACTGATCCATTAGTTGCTGAACAATGGATTTGTACTACTGAAAAGATATTTTCAGTTCTTCAATGTTCTAAACATGATAAAGTCATCCTAGCAGTGTATCGTTTGGAAGGAGATGCTGATCAATGGTGGAATCTTATTAAGAATACGAGGCAAAGGGATGAAATTGAGTCTATGGAATGGGACGAGTTCAAGAACTTATTTTTCAATAAGTACTTCCCTCGTATTCTTCGAACAAAGATGGAGAAAGAGTTTCTTGAACTGAAGCAAAGGGACGATGAATATGTTGGTACCTATGAAGCAAATTTTACAAGACTTGCAAGGTATGCTTCTGGAATTATCATCCAACCTGAAAGTAAAGTTGATCGATTTTTCAGTGGCTTAAAACCAAGTCTTCGAAGGGCATTAGCTATAAGAGACTTCAGTAGCTATGAAGAAATTGTGCGTTGTGCTATCAAGGTAGAATTGGAAGTTGGTGTTACATATCCATCTCATGGTTTTGACAAGAAACGAAAGATGGAGTTCAAGGAGAAATCTCAGAATAATGGTGAAAAGAAGATGAATGTTTCCTTATGCACAAAATGTGGAAAGAAGCATGGTGGAGATTGTCTTAAAGGGACTAGAAAATGTTTTATGTGTGGAAAAGAAGGTCATCGAGCAGCTGAGTGTCGAAGTAATCGAAAAAAGGGTTCTAATGATGTGAATAAAGCAAACACTGCAGAGAATGCACCACCAACACTTCAATGCTTCAAGTGCAAGGAAATGGGGCATTATGCTAATAATTGCCCTAATCCAAGGGTTAGTGATGATCAATATGAGAAACCACTGAAGGCAAAGGACAAAGGGAAATCACATGCGATCACTATTGGCAATATTGAATATGACAACGATGTGGTGGAATGATTAAGTTTTTATGTAATGGGATTCAAAAATAATGTTGTATCATGGAATATTGGAATATTTATGTATTGGTCTAATGTGGTATTCAAAGTGATTGAGATATTATGCGCATAATGAAGGTAAAACGAGAAAATGAAATGTTTAACAGTATTCATGAGCTCATGATTGATATAAGGACTAAGTGATATCATGGTTTGAGTATATAGAATTTTGAGGATTTTTGTATGTGAAAAGTGTTAACTTTTAACTGCATTCATGTTTTCACTAAGGTATTCAAGAGAGTACAAGATTAAGACCTTTGAATGTTTGGAATGTGTCCAACAAGATATATCTTATGGGGATCAACGATGGTATTAAATCTCTGGTAATCATTTTCACTATGTTATGAGAATGGACTGCAGTATTATGGACAGGACTAAAGATTGGAATGGATTATGTTGGACATAAGTTAGTATTGTTTAAGGATAGAAGTTTTTTCGATATTATTTATGGGATGTTATAGTAATATAGTTTTAGAAAAAGGACAACCTGCAGGACGGGTGGCAGCCCATCGCTTCGGACAAGGCTGTGGGAATCGAACCCACAACCGAAGTGCGACTGGCCTTTATCGCCTACCACTGGCCTACAGGATGTCCCTGTTTAGTAGAAACTAGTTTTATTATATTAAGCAGTATGATATATGAAGTATAAGTCCATTTTAGGAACCATATATGATTAATCTCACTATAGATCGACTTATGCATATAATTTTTTCTAACCTTTTGTTTGAGACAGATGGAATGACCCGTCATTCTATCACATGATCTGCTAACACTTCATGAATAATAAATTCAACTTCATTTATTTAAGAGATGAAGTGGAAATTGTTCAAGGCACGAACAACAGTGAGATTGTACCCAAATAAAGTAAGTATTTATTCTAATTCAAATTTTCAACTTTAGGGAAATGATCTTGAAAACCAAAAATGTTGTCCTAGTGATCTTATACCTGATGAATAAGATGGTACCTTATATCATCACAAATTTATGGATTTGTGATTATTGGCTTTTCCATAGCCATGTTCTCTACCACTCTCCATCAGAACATGATGGTTAGATTTCTCTTCCATATCCATATTTTCACCTATGTGGAAACCCAATGATTAGTTTATTTGGGTAACCGTTACGTTTCATACTTTTGTTTTTAAAGATTGGTTTTGATATTCCTTTTTACGATGTGGGTTTCTATTAAAGAAACTTTCGAATAGTAAACCATTTATAACCCCGACGAATTTCGAGGGCGAAATTCATTTTAAGGGGGGTAGAATGTAACAGCCCAAGATTTTATAAAAAAATATTCTTTTTAATTTTATTAATGTCTTGTGTTGTATGCTACACCAAAATAAGCTTGCAAAACACACATCCTTGACTTGCCTTGCATTACACGCAATCGCAACCTTCCTCGATAGCGTGTGTAGTACGTAATACTGAGTTTCACGAAACAATGATATGCTATTAAAATATTATTAAAACTAGCCGTTATGTATAGTAATAACCACTTTTTAAATTTTAGAAATTTTAGATCTCAAAATGGACTTCATTTTTGGATTCGGTGTATCGAATTTATCCTAAGGTGAAATTTTGGTACTTTTCGGATAACTTTCATATTCTGATGAATAGTGAAAATTACTAAATTATAATTAAAAACTACTTTTTTAATCGAAATAATTAATAGTGATAAATCATTAATTTGAGTGGTTTTAAAGTATATTTAGAATATATTTTTACAATTTAATACAATGTTGTTCATTGGATGTAATTTCACATTTAAACCAGACATAATCAAGTGTCAATCTTTTGATAGATTTTGTTTCTTAAAAACACGCTATTTGTTTTAACAGCGGGATTTAATTATAAAATTAATTAATGCAACTTTTATGTTATGAATTTGGTAAAATAGACTTCATTTTTGAATTCAGAATATGAAATATAGCTTAGGATGAAATTTTGGCATTGTTCTGAAAAACATCAATTTTTGATGAATAGTGAAACTACTAAGTGGTAGTTAAAAAATTGAATTTTTCATAAAACTTAATTTTACCGCTTCTGTGAATGGAATTTCAAAAATCCGAGAGACACGGTTGATGTCAGTAAGTAAAATGTGGTTCAATGAGATGAAAATAATTTTTGGTGAATAGTAACTTTTTACTTTTATTTACCACGGTTAAAAGTAAATATGGCAATTAAGGGTAAGAATGATATTAATATTACCCTAAAACATGTCCTAATTCTATTGGAAAAGTGTAATTCGACCAAAAACAAGCTTAGGAATAAAATATGACCATTTAGGCCCACATGGATTAGATTAGGACATTTATTATTATTTAATTCAAAGAAGAGTTAAAAGAGTCAAAATCAAAGTTTATTTACTAAAACATTTTTAATATAGGGTTTTACATAAGATAAATTCGATTGTAAATATTAATTAGAAAGCTAAAACTATTTCCTACATGATGATATTTTATTTGTAAGTTTTAGACATCAAATAAGTTAATTTATATATGACACAAAGATGATGCAGTAATTATCTTATTAATGAAATATTGACATAATTGATGTTATAAACACCAAACGAAATATAATTTGAGACTTTTTATGAATTCCACTAATTTTCTAGGTTACTATGATATATTAGTGTTGATTTAATCAACTTGGTTCTAACAAATAATTCTGTTATGACTTTCACAAAAATCATGTATCAAATAGTGTCAAAATTGACACAAAATAGTTTTTAAATCAAATATTATATTATTAATTGTTATTTTATTCCTAAAAATATAAGGTTCGGCCAAATGACTTAGATAAGGATATATGTATTAATAATATACAATTTGGGGTTCGTTTGGCATGTTATAGTAAGTTTATTAACCATATAGTGAAAGAAAACAAAAAGACACGGTAAAAGTTAAATTATTTAACTTAGAGTTAAATCAAATTGATAAGGTTAAAATAATACCCTAAACTTGTCTAAATCTTATTGGTTGATAGGATTTCGACCCATCCCAACCTTATCTTCGAAATAAGACCCTTTGGAGCCATTATAAACCGATTTTGACTTTAATATAAAATAATATTTTGAGATATTCATAAGGTGCCCCTCTCCTCCCTTATAAAAGGGCACCTCCTCCCCCTCCTCCTCACACCAATTTGAGCACACATGCTCGGCCAAACCCTGCCATTTTCTCCTCTCCACTTCCCTAGAATAATTATAGAGGTCCTGGTCTTCTTCAAAGTCCAATCTTAGTTCCCTAAGTGGAGGATTCAAAGAGGCGTTCCAAAGAAGAGGTAATATCCATTACCGATCTTTTCAATTTCTTTCTTCTTCAACTTCTTCTTCTTTAGTTGTTTCATTATAAAGTAATAACATCAGTATTAATTACATACTGATATGTTATTATAAATATGAAACAACTCTAATTAACCTTCTATCCATCCTACGGAGAAAGGAAATCACCGCGCGTGCGTACGTACGGAATACCGTCTCCACGACGCGATGAGATTCATTCTCAATGATTAACCATTCATGAATGATTAAAAAGTATATATAACAAGTACTAATGAAATATATGACATAATAATTATAATGGATTTATTTATATTTATATATATGTCATCTACTTAATTCCATTCAATTCAATAAGGAAACGAAAACAGCGTTCATGCGTACGTACGGACTACCGTCTCCATGAACGGTGTATTTCTTTCCATTTACTGATTTATTATATATATGTATATTATGAATATATATATATAAATCATGTTTTATATTCTGGAATTAAGTAATCATGATCTAAGTAATCACATGAATAATTACAAGTAAAAACACGGACGACAAATGAAACAATTTTACCCAAAACGCTCTTTAACATGGAATTTACAAAAGAACGGGTAATATAATGTCATAAGTGAACCATATATGATATCATAACAATGAATATGATTCATTAATAAGTCAATAACATTATTTAAATCATTATACAGTAGGTTTGTACACTTACAAAGCAAATCGGACCTAAGGTAAGGGAAATATCACAATCTCATTTTTATCCGAGATTGTTTATTCGTAAGTATTTGCTGGGGTGTATTTTATCATCCACATCCATATTCCCTCAATATGTAATATTGTTTCCATCCACTTACAATAGTTTAAATCCAATTTTACCCTTCGGTGAGTTTTTAGTAAATAATATGAAAGGAATCTTTTGTCATTTTGTCTTTCATACGAGGTACTTTTTGACTTTTCCGACAAAAGTACGAAGAATGTTTTTTTTACTTAAACGGCATGAATGGATTTTTATGGTTTTATAAAGCCTTATTTTCATGAAGCTTCCTCCAAAAGATTTCATGACTATTTTTAATAAAATCTCTTTCTTTTAAAATTGCATGATGTTTTGTGAAAAGAAATTGATTTTGAAGAAGAAAGGATATTTTCCTCAAGAATTCATTTCAAGTGTTTTATCAAAATTATTTTCCATATAAGATAATAAAGGGTTCTGTTTCTATCCATATTTTTACATTTATTTGACTATGTTGTGATGGAATTATGTTTATGAATTCCTTTATCTTATATGAATGGTTTTATGATGTCATGTTGTTTAATAATCCCATTTTTTATTACATGGGTTATGAAATGATGTATGATTTATGATTTTGTGGCACACATAAGAATGGTATCATTATGAGATGGGTGGGACCTATATCTCCCTCCAATGCATTGGGTAAAGATTTTATATCTCATGAGATAGACATGGCTGAAATCGTAGGTTATACCGGTTCAGTGAAACAGGACTGAAACGAGGGTTACTCGATTCAGAAAGGGACTTTGTCCACTATGATAGTCTTGGCAATGAGTCTTGACTAACAAGAAATGATTCTCTATGATTATGTGTGTATGCCACAAAGTTTCATGTTTTAAGTTATGATTATTTGGATTTCATTTCACTACTATGATTTATCCCATGTTATGAAATTATGCTCTCTTTTGCAGGTTAAGATTTCCAAAAGTTATGTTCTTATGAATATGATGTGATTGATATTTCTTTTGTTTACCCTTACTGAGCATTTGAGCTCACCCTTTTATGTTTTCTTTTCCCCAGGATATAAAGAAAGGTTTTAGGTAAAAAAAGGGAAGATCTTTATGGGAGATATTGGAGATCTTTCACCACGATTAGAAGATGTTATTCCGAGTTTCCAAAGACACTAAACTATTACGATCCTTGTGTGTGTGTTTTTGTTATGTACTATGTATTCCGCAAATGTAATGTAATGTCCATGTACGTCAAGAAACGGGTCTCTACAATCCTCTCTAAGAATGTTCCCCAACAAATGGAAACATCGGGGAGGATTACTCATTATCATTGGAACCTCTTAGGTCTCCCTGCGCCCACCTAGGAATTAGTACTCAGATGGAATTATGATAAGGGCAAAGAGCGCGTCAGATTCATTACGTATTCTGACCTATCAGCTTTAGTGCATAAGACGGAGGAGGATACCAAGAAGGCCACATTGTGCCAGAAACATGATGAGCAGAAGAAGTTGGTCGATGAACTCCTGGATGAACGTGTTTTAGAAGGACGTCCCAACTACGGTGATCCTAGTTTTGGGCTATAGGGGCACGAACAACTACTCATTGGCGAGCTGCGCCCAGGAATCCCGGACCGTTCCACTCCTATAGGTAGGGAGGAAGCCAGATCTCATTTCAAGAGGGTGTGGTGTGTCTTTCCAAACCCTCTTGAATAGTGCGAAAATCCAAGGAACCCTGCTTGCACTCCTCCGGCCGCCCCAAGGGTCGCTCCACCAGCTGCTCCACGAGCCGATGAGCTTGTTTACAGCATTTAAGAACCTGTAAATGCACTCATGGTTCATGAACCCCATCAAGATTGGGACACATGTCTATATTATCCAATGGTGGCACTCATAGCCCACCTTGAGGCTTTAGGGATGTGACAGGTGTCCATCCCACCGGATGGAAATCCATACCCCTCGTGGGTTGATGATATGCCAACACCCCTGGGATTCGGAAACCCCACCTTCTCGCCCTTAAATCGGACCGGGGACCCGCCACAGCACCTGGACCACATCAGCTCCTGTTTTCGGCCTATATTAGAGCCTCCACTACAGCAGGAGGCCACCAAGATCTGTTGTTTTGTTCAGACAATAGAGGGGCTGACATTCGTCTGGTACAGCCAGCTCCCTGTCGGATCTGTGACCAACTGGGAGGACCGTTATAGGAAATTACTCTTCCAGTTCAGCTCTACCACCAAAGAAACAAGCATCACAGAACTCTTCAAATGAAATCAACGGCCTGATGAGAGAGTCGCGAACATTTTTGCTCGGTGGAAGGGGCTCACATACATCCTTGACATGCCACTGACTAAGGATCAATTACTGAAGATGTTCATAGGGAACATCAAGAAGGAACTTGATCCCTTCTTGATCACTCAGAACTATCATGGAGGGTTCCATAACTTCTAAGATAAGGACCACCTCCTAGAACAACCCCTTCAACAGGCTATTCAGGCACGTCCGTTGCCCCCTGTAATCCCAGCGAGAAGGGATGTCAGTGCCGAGCCCACCGCGGTGGCCCAGATAGGGGCCCATTGACAGCTGAAGGAATAGCTAGTAGAGCCACCTCTACAGCCCCACAAAGGTTCACCACCATGGGCACAGCTTCCATCCCAGCAGGGACTGCCTCAAAATCGACAGGTGCCCCCGCGTAACATGCCACCACAACCTAGGAGAGATAATCAATTCCTTCCTCCTCGGTAGGCTCCTCCGATCCCTCGTCTGGGTCAGGCTCGTAGAGCCCCCATTCTAGATAGAAGAAATCAGACCTACTCATTCAACGAGGCTCAGGTACCTGGTTACTTTCACAACACCTTAGATCAGGGAATTGTATGACTGCCTGAGTGTAGAACGCCAGAATAGGAGAATCTCACAAATTGCCCCAACTACTACGCTTATCATTGGATTATGGGGCTCACCCTCATGCAATGTTATGTGTTCAAGGAATGGATCCAAAACCAGATTGACAACGACATAGTCTGGTTGGGCCTGGCCCCAGCACAAGTGGTTGGAGTCTTTGTGAGGTCATATAGTAGTAGCGTTAGCGAAGGGGAGTGGCAGTAAGTTTCTGATCGCGGGTATTAGAAGTATAATGACTGGATGTCCCACAAAGTGGTCACCCGCACCCATGGTATTATTCGTGCATGCCTGAATTAGCTGAATCTTTCAGAAGAAGAGGTCACCTATTCTATATCATCATCTCGGTCAGCCTCTTCCTAGAGGAGTAAGCATCAGCGGCACAATAAAAAGCAACGTGCCCCACCAATGCCATCGTTTTCCCACACTCTCGGTGACTTCATGCCCCCTTAGATGGTGATATCTCCCAGAATTCGACCAGTGATGGTTGACACTTCACGTGACAGTCAAGGGTATGCTTCAGTTAACACCGTCGTGTTAGTAAACCCCTATATGACTCCCGATGTGGGGGAGCATCAGGAGAGCCTCCCCAATGTCCCCAACCGACGCCAACGTCGGCGGAGCCGCGACTATATGGGCCATCAGGGAACATCCATTGGCACTTCCAGCCAGTCTGTGCATAGAGATGAGACTATACAGCAATCCCAGTACAGAATATAGCATGTTTCGCCTCTTCATTTGGTGTCAACATTCCTGTCTCCACCACCGTTTGTGCAACAAAATCGGGGAAAAACAATTCAGTCGTTCCGCGACCAGCATAGCGCCATTACAGGCCAATCTTAGCCATGCAGTCCCCATCTGGAAGTTACTCTACCGGCTTCGACATGTTAACAATGGGATATACCCAGTACAAGTCAGCCACTAGTCTAGCCAGCAGGGCCCACCATGCCTTCTATCACAAAGTGGCTCCCTGTAGGAAGAAGTTCACGCCTGACATAGAAGTGTGATGTTCTCAAGAACCTCACCAGCAACCCAGTGAGGATTTCCATCCTTGAATCCCTTTTCCTATCTCTAGATATTCTCAAAGCACTCTTCGAGGAATTAAGATCCCCCTCCAGTTTGAGATAGAGGTAGTAGCGGCAGAGGCTTTCCACGCTAATGTTTTTGAGAACGCTGAATTTTAGGCCATCATTTCATTCTCTGTAGAAGATGAAGGATCCCTCGTACAGGGGAACATACTCCCATTGTACATCACCGACCAATTTAACGGTTCAGAGGTTCACCGTTGTCTCGTTGACACAGGCTCTGGGATCTACCTTATCCTGACGTGGAAATTGCGGAAGATGTGGTTATCTGAAGATGACTTGAATCCATATCCTTTAAGAATCTAGGGATACGATAGGATAAAGAAGACCACATTCGGCAAGATCGGTCTGAAGACCCAGTTCGGTGGCCTATTTACTAATACCGAGTTTATAGTTATCTCCCAAGACACTACGAATAATGCATTGATGGGCAGGCCATGGCTCCACCTGCATGCGGTAGTCCCCTCATCGTATCACCAATGCATAAACTAATCGCTTATTGGTTGAGTGGGTGTACTTTCGGGTGATACATCTCTTTTCACCTCTTGTGAATCCAGCTATTTGGACGTTGACTATTATTATAGAAAGGATAAAAAAGTCTAGAAAAGTGAAGTTGAGCCCGTCACCGCCACAACCAACTGTTGGGCAGGTCTGAAAGACGCATACGTCATCCCGATCCATCGGTTGGAGGCTTCGACCCCTGATATTGGGAAATATTTTGTCATTTCTGGGACAAGGGGGAACCGTGATCCTAAACCTAGGATGTGTCGGAAGATCAAATCATATTATTACACGAATCAGGCCAAAGTAATCCTAGAGTATCGGACCTCTATCAGGTATCGGGGCGTCCGACTCACGGAAATGGCAGTACATCATACTTGTCTATTTCTCAGGGCTAGAACAAGATAGCTCCAGCTGATGGTCCACTACTACTTAGATATTATCAAGCGTGGCCCCATAGTCTAGAGACTAGATGGCATCGGGTCGACAACCTTCATTTCTATGGTCTCGACAGCGTTAGTGTTCCCTGATGCAATATCCACTACCGCTCAAGCTAGTAATAGCATCCCATTGGGTTTTTGTAACTCAAGAGTAATTTCACCCAGGAATATCCCTCCACATGTAGAGATGATGATATAGAGGGCGCTCACCCTACCTTTGAAGAAGGTGTCTCTTCCATGGTCGATGAGTTGGTACATGTGAACCACATAAGCAAGGAAGACCCGAGACCGACAATGATTAGAACCTCCATGCTCCCCCGAGGAGCAGCAGCAGTATATGGACTTCCTTAAATAGAAATGTGACATGTTTTCCTAGAGTTACAATGAGATTATAGGACTAGATCCTCTAATAGTCTTCCAACACCTCAGTCTTAAGGAAAATCACAATAGGTTCAAACAACGTCCTAGAAAGATGTAACTATTTCACGACACCATGGTTGAGGACGATGTTGACAAACTCTTCAGGGAAAAATTCTTTAAGGAGGCCCAGTACCCTAAATGGTTGGACAACATTGTACCTATCAGGATGAAGAATGGATAGATCAGATTCTGTACTGAGTTCTGTGATCTCAACCACTATTGTCCGAAGGATGATTTTTCCCTACCTGTGACGGAGCTCATGATTGATTCTACAGATGGATTCCAATCCATCTACTTCATGGGTGGTTACTTTGGGTATAATAAGATCTGAATGTCCCCCGTTGATGAATAGTCCAACACATTCAGGGTGCCCCAAGGTACTTTCTATTACTAGGTTATGCCCTTCGGCCTGAAGAATATAGGTGCCACCTATCAGTGGGCCATGCACCGCATATTAAAGCCAATCCTCGGGACATTTGTGAAGTGCTATGTGGATGATCTGGTGGTCAAATATCACCTATTCCAGGACCATCTCAAGGATCTTGAGAAAGTGTCTAGCTTCATTCTTTCCTTCCAATTGAAGAAAAACCCATTGAAGTGTGCTTTTGGGGTCACCTCTGGAAATTTCCTTGGATTTGTTGTCAGGTACTAGGGCACTGAGATCGACCCGGAAAAGATCAAGGCCATCAGCCAGATGCCTCTCCCAAGTAATATTCGGGAGCTTCAAGGTTTCCAAGGACACATGGCATACATATGCTGATTCATTTTGAATTTTACTGGAAAGTGCAATGACTTCTTTAGGCTCATGAAGAAGGGAACCACTTATGAGTGGGACGAGGAGTGCGAGACCACCTTTGAGAAAATCAAGAAGTATCTGCTTCGGGCTCCAGCCTTGATGCCATACATCTCCGAGAAGCCATTTTTCCTCTATGTCACCACCCTGGAATGGTCCCTCGGTTCCCTTCTCACCCAAAAGAACAATGCGGGGACAAATAACTACCTCTACTACCTCATCCGCATGACACTTAATACGGAGACCATATACTACCCCATCGAGAAGAGATGCCTTGCGCTCGTGTTTGTAGTATAGAAGTTGTGACATTACTTGCAGCACCACAAGGCACATCTGGTTTCTCTTGTAGATCCATTGAAATAAATCCTAAGCTTTCCCATGTTGACTGGCCGACTAGGACGGTGGGCGGTAATCCTATAGCAGTTTGACATAAGGTTTGTTCCATAGAAGGATATTAAGGGACAAGTGTTGGATGATTTCCTTGCTACCCATCTAACCCCACTGACCAGTCCTTGTACTTGGATTTTCCTGATGCGGTGATCCTCTTAGTCAGTCAAGCCATCCCATGTTGGCAAATTCACTTTCATGGTGCCTGTCGGAGTCCCACCGGTAGGAGGCTTAATGATCCTCGACTCAACAACGTAGGCCTGGGTATTGTTTTTATTACACCGACGTAAGACATTCTACCATATTAGTTCCTACTATCGGAAGGCTACACCAACAATGATACGGAGTATCAGGCCCTCATTACTAGCCCTGAGATGTCCCTCGAGATCAACGTACCCCATTTTCAAGTGAAAGGGGACTCCGATCTAGTCATTAAGAAGATCAATGTCGACTATGGAATCATGAATCCAGAGCTCGTACCATTTTTAGAACACAATCTCCAGTTAATGGTAAAGTTCCTTCTCAGCCAGTGGTTATCCATGTCCCTTGGTCATAGAATGGCCGAGAAGATTCTATTTCCAGATTAGCTACACCACTTGCAAAGCCCGAATAGGATGACCTGGTTATCCACATGGCACATCGGAGAGTCATAGATCTTGTTATGTAGGATGGCGGTGATGGCCCATAGGTAAGCTATCTTACCATCGACGCCTCTCCGTTAGGACCTGTCGGTCGTTTGGATGCAGTGATCTAAATGGTTTCTGATTGGAGGACACCTTTGGTAGAATACCTCCAACACGGTAATCTCCTCTCAGACAAGGCTGAGGGTGAGCAATTCTGACGTTGTGCGCTATATTTTAACCTCCAGATTAGTCCCATCATTGATTCAATCCTCTATAAGCATGGGCCTGATGGTGTTCTCCTCTGTTGCATTTAGGGGTTTGAGATTCTACAGGTCATGCAAGAGGTTCACGCCGGTTCCTGCAGTTCCCATCAGGATGGGCCAAAACTATCTCACCAGATCTGGATATTAAGGTATTTTGGCCCTCCATTATCAACGACCGCATCATGTTCACCCAGAGGTTCCATTAATGCCATGTTCAGGCTAAATTTGTGTGTCGGCCACTGGAGCCTCTCCACAATACCAAGTACTCTTGGACCTTTGTAGTCTAGGGATTATATGTCATAGGATGATACCCACCGGAAAAATCTCACCATTTCTAGTTCATCCTGACCGCCACAGATTTCTTTTCCAAATGGGAAGAGGCAATTCTGCTCACGGAAGATAATGCCCATTTTATCTTTGACTTCGTGAGATACAATATCATCCATCAGTTTGGACTTCATCATGCTATCCTCACCGATAATGGCACCAACTTCCAAGTAGTTGAGTTGAAAAATATGTACGCCAAGTAAAACATCCGATATAACCATTCCTCCCACTATCACGCACAAGAGAATGGGAATATTGAGGCATTCAATAAAGCATTCTTTAACATCCTAAAAAAATGGAACGTCCTCTAGGCTTATCGGACGACAAATCGTAATTTCACCCAGGTGACCCCATATTCTATGGTGTATAGAACTGAGGCCGTCCTGCCCATTGAGATTCAGTTTCCCTCATTGGGCACAGTGGTATATGACCAGAAGGAGTTGGATAGAGTTGCTGAAATCCATCTTGTTAAATTGGAAGCACTTGACGAGAATAGGATTTGTGCCTTGAAAAATCTAGAAAGGCATCAGAGTAGGATGGCATGAGCCTTCAATAAGAAGGTTCACCTACGCTCATTCTTGAAAGGCGACTTGGTGCTGGCTCTGAGAAAACCAATGATACCTGGTAGAAAACCACCCAAGATGGAGACCAAATGGGAAGATCCATTCATTATTCATATGGTTTACCCCGATGGAGCATACTCCCTCATGAAAATGGATGGTGAGCATATAAATCCTCTCACCAATGCCAAGTTACTCAATCAATACTTTCCCTAAGCAGTAATAGTCCTACACTACCATATACTGTCGGTCCTGCATGACCCTAAACTGAACAATAGTCCAGCATGAATTTAAACTGTGAAATCCCGCATGATGTTAATCTTCACACAGTCCTGCATGACATTAAACAGCACCTTCAAGAACATCATGCGGCTTGATTCCCATCATTATGGGATATGTATGACTGCCCGAACATTTAGATATCGATTCATGCCGCATCTCTTAGAGATCTCCCTATCACATATGCCCCCTGTCATGTTCCCCTACATTAGAGGGATATATATGTGTGGTACAGGGTTATTCCCTCCTTATCGTTGGGTTTGTGGCAACAGTGTCATGCCCCCCATTTTCTCCTGGGAGTTCGTCATCTCTTTGTTCTATACTCATCTGTGCGAATTGGTCACTCCCATGTGGAGCCCCTTGACCCTTTGTAGTTGTTCTCCGATGTGTCTAAGAGTACTATGGTCTAGGACCTGGAGTGTCAGATTCAACTTGGGAAAGTTCCATTCACTTTTCATGCTTCTTGTTCCCCTTCATTTGGGCTCCCATTATCTCTCACACCAAAAGGGACCCCCCCAAAACGGCATGGATGCTAGGACTAAGGTCTCTCCTACCATTACGAGGCAATGTCCCCGAGGGTTTCGGACAAAAAATCGATACATGTCCCGTGTTGTGAATTTGGTCAGCAGTCGATGCTCATTTGTTTGTCCCCATTTCAGGATAACGTGACATGGATGCTGTGTTTCGAACAAGGTCAATAGTAATCCTCCATGGCCATGCCAAAAGCTTTAGGAATAAAATTTTGGTTACATGATTCAAATTATCTTCCACCTCATCATGTGTAGGTATAATTTCGACACTCTTGGCACTATCCCTCGGTTCACTTCTACACATCAGTGGGACAAAGCTGAAATACGGTGTTCTTCGGGGCTCCCATTGTCCAAACTATAAGACCATAAAATGAGTTCTTCTCTGAGAAATATATGCGGATCAATCCACATCCTCATGGGATACGTAGGATCACATGGAAATCTCGTTTCCGGGTCCATCTCAGTAGGGATCTGGCTTCCCCCTTCCAGAGTTGCTCATGGTGATGATCTGGACTTGTTTCCTCATTCACATCGGGTTTTATAATCACCTTACCATGTGTCCTCCATATTCCTTATCGATCCCTGGTCTTAGTTCTAAGACCATAAACTAATAACCTCTTCATAACTACATTTTTCATGATTCCCATCCTTATGGTATACGTAGGAACGTCCAACCATTTCATCTCGGGTCTATCCCCGAGAATCCCAAATCCCATCCTTTCTCACTATCAGCCACTTAGCCTAACCACTTGGGGAGTTTTTTAACTGTAGAATTTTCCCTAAAAAATTTCGAGATGCCCCATAGTGTCATTGGAGAGTGATAGCTACCTCACCAGAGAGGTCCTATCCAAAAGTAGGAGTGATCCATGATCAGATTAATGCGGCCACCTAATGTCTTTCTATCACGGTGGCGTAATTTCAATAGTTTTGGATTCTGTTGGAACAATCCACCAATTCACCTTCCACACTTTGTGTGACCTTTATTCTGAGCCTCATCCTCTTTCACGTTTGAAGGGACCCTCTAATAGTACGGATGCTTGGCTTATGGTCCGCCTGCTATCCTGGGCCAATGATCCGGAAAATTGATGGATGATATTGTGAGTTATGTCCCATGTTTCAAACATAGTTAGTGGTCCCCCATTATTTGTTGTCCCCATTTCAGGCTAACACAATAGGGATTATGTGTTTCAAACATGGTCAATAGTTTTCCTTTATTTCCTCACCCCTCCCATAGTGTTTTGAATTTGGGGTAATGTGATTCACATTTTTCATTTCACTATGTCCGGACTGATTCTAATGCCCCTGGAACTACCCCTCTCATGCGCTAGAGCACATTGAAAAGACAATACATTGATCGGTATGAGGTAATATTACTTTGATTGGGCCTCCCTCTTCTCCTCAGAAATCCAGATTCGAATCTTGAATGCCCAAATCTTGGTTGACGCTCCCACGATCAAACGAAGTGATAATACAAGCATCCCTTGTTTCTCACATCGGGTACGACCCACGTGAGCTTAGGAATAGATAGATATTTATTTCAGGATTATGGGTGAGCATGTTAAATCAAGGGGGACAAGTAAGTAAATTGGTCCATACATACCATTCAAAATAAGAAGCATTAAGGCGAAATAAATTTATGAGTTCGACCAAAACAGGGCCCCTAAGGGTCTGCATCCTGGATGAATCATTCCAATGCGGCTACCTTTTTACTAGTGGCCTCCAGAACTGCTTCCTGGCCCCTGAGGACTCTCTCTTCATTAGTGGCTGCGAAGCACAGTTCACTGACCCTAGATTGTGCCCGTTCCTATTCGGTTTGAAGTTCTATCATTTGGTGACTCAGTTCCACTAGTTGATCTTGGGCGTCTGCCAGTTCGGCCCTCAACTACTCCACGAGCTCAGAAAAGTTTTCCATGAATATCTCCTTTTCTTTCGCCTATTCTTCAGGGCTTCGTACTTCCTGCTCCACCTTCAGAAATGCTCGGGTACTCCCCGACTCCTCTGGAAACTGGGTGACGTCGGAGCACCTAAAGCTCTCATGCATCTTCTCAGACATGTAATAATGGACCGCAAAGTGAAGGAATTGAGCATATGTCCCTCCAGAACACAAGAACCTCAACCAGGTGTGGAGTGATCCCATCCACTTTATCCATTCCGTCTGAGGCTAACTGAGAAAACGCCTGATGCACTTCCACCCTTTACGTCACATCATCCAGCTCTCCTTGGCCGCTTTGGAGTCCTAATCATCAATTTCCTCTAGATCGGTGGGCCGATAGATAGGAAAAACAGCCAACATGCTAGTGTAAGGGTCTTCCTTTGATATTCCTCCCAGGGGGTTAGGCTCTTCAGCATCTAAGAGACCTTACTCTCTCGCCTCGTCCCTGGTGGCCCCTTCATCAACTTCCGGCCCTACCTTGATAGTAGCGCCACTGGTGTCCACCACTCCCTGCTCACCAATTGTTGGGGACGACTCGGTTATGGGGTAATTACCTAGATAGGGTGGTACGTTTTCCATTGACTCTCTCGTGGTTAGCCCGAGCTCTACATCCAGATGAGCCTCTAGTGTCCTGGCCACTATAGGAGCTATCATTGCAGGGGATACATCAGCGCTCGTCAATTCGATAATGGGTGTCGGTGCCCCACCTTGTTCCTTTGGCGTTACCCCCCCTCCTTTGACTGGTGACTCTTGATCAACACCAATATGCTCCTGATTAAGATAAGGAGGGTGGATTAAGGATTTCAAAGGAAATAGGATAAAGGTAGGAGGATAGATAAGGGTTGAAGCATACCTTGATTAGCTCAGTCACATCTATATCAGAGCCGAGGATCTCTCCACTCTCTCAGAGACTCCCTTGGTGAGATGTCCCATGAGCTCATTCACCTTCAGGCTCCTATTCTCCTTCTCATTTTTCTTCAACTTCTCCTTTCACCTACTCCTCTTCTGTCTCGCCACCCTCTGACTAATAATTGTTGTCATCATCCCCCGAGGGTACCTTTCCAGATCATGCTATTGGCCGAGCATCACTTTCACCAAGAAAGGTGGCTCTACAAGCCAAACCCGTTGGTGTCCATACATGTACATGGCCGTCAGATGCGCATTCCAACGATGAAAGTTCACTCTGTCGTCAACCAGAATAATCCTGACATTTGGTAGTTGGATCCCTTCTCGCACTATCTTCGACCAGAGGGCTTAAGTACATACCGACTACTGTAGGGTTAACCAGGCCGACCATAGCATCGGGAAGATTGCGTCATGAGAAGGTTGAAACAGATATCTTATTTTCTTCCTAGGATGTTCTCTGGCCCCTCAGTGGGACCCTTCTCTAGGTGATGGGGGCATGGCCACGCCATGAGACGTCCCCGTGGCTGAGGTCCCAACCTGTGCGGGGCCCATTGTCTGACGCTCTTCAGATCTTCCCCCTCTAGCAGCACTCTTCCTGCTCTCTCGATGCTCGGGTTCCACATTGGTGACATTGATTTGCCAAACTCGCATCCAAAAAATCCCCTCAGGGTATGATATGGTCCAATGTTTGGCATACTCAGTTGAAAGGCCAACATCAACTCTGGTGGGAGGAATGGTGATGACGTCGCCGAAGCCATAGGTCGTGAACATCTGCAATAGTTGATGAATAACACATGGATTCTTTCCTTCCCAGAAATCAAGTTATACTTATTTTGGCATCTCCTGGAGACACCGAAACTGCCTGTCGAACCTAGATGACACATAAGTATCACAGAAGATCTTCCCATCAATCTAGGCTACATGCTCCATGCCTCTGATGCTCTAGAAGTACACCTTCTTCTCTAGTGAGACTTTCCCATTGTCTATCATCTGGCCATTCGGGGTGGGGAATGGGTTGAAAGAGATTTTGGCAAGATTAACAATACTGACCCTTACTCCCTCCTCATTGAGAGTCTGTGGCATGACCCCGACAATGTTCAGCAGGGAAGGTCGCTGACCATTTCCTGGAGGACGAATGACATTCAGGAAGGTATATCCACCGCAATGAGCCACAACCATGGCATAAAAGATCTGTATGGAGTCTTAGACTCTCCTAGGTGACCCCCCCCCCCCCTCTCGAGATGCATCCCAAAATGGCATATAGTCAAGCCAGTATGGGGACCCCCAGATTGAATGTTTTGTTTGCAGCCCTGATGCCAGCCATCACCAGGGTCACTGGACAGACTCCCATCCTTGTGTCCCTCACAAGCAAGAGCCACCCTCTTAGGAATGTGGCACGAAAATCCAGCGTACTGAACATTCGGGTCCTAACTCTCGATTATGTTTTAGCCCCATGAAAGATATTTCCACGCATCTAGGATCCTCCAGTATGATTCGCTTTTTCTCATCTTTTCCTTGGTTGGACACCGTCTCCCTCATCCTCGCATCTTTACTACCATATCCCTTTCTATGAACATGATAAACAAGTCCTTTTAAGAGGTGTACTTTAGGAAATCCTTAACCCCTAGCCTCTCCTTAGACATCTCAAATAAGTTCCATGTCATCATGGGAGTTCTGGATCCATCTCCCCATGTGCTCATTAGTGGAAGGAATTCATCATATTGGTGGCCCTCCAAAGGGATACGCCCGATGTAGTGAATGTCCGAGAGACTGATACTGACTTCCCCATGAAAGACATGGAAGGTATTGGTATCGGGGGACCACCGAGTGAACATATCTGGACCAAGCTCGTGATGGCAGTAGAAGTGAAATTGTGACGTCCACACCGCCTCGAATAAGCTGATATGTCGTAGCTCGGCCCCAAATTGGTCACATGTATGGCGAACCCAGTACACCCAGGCTCATTAGCTAGTGAATTTGCCTCCAGACCATAGGTCCTAGTCCTGTAGCCATCAATATCCTCATCAGTGATGCTCTGACGGAAGGTGCATGCGTAGAGGGATGGGGAGCTCTCCGCAACAAGGTCACTCCCTGAAATGGTCCTAGTCCTGGGATTCAAGATGTAAAATTACATATTTCTTGTTTCCCTCTCAGTGTGACTATTGTTGGTGATGTTTAATAAAGGGATATCATCCTCACGGGTCACCCATGATCACGGTGTATCATCTTCGAAACCCGGCAAAGGGACCTCCACTAAAATACTGAAGTCCCATAATGGTATATTGTTGGACATGGCATAACTCTTTTAAGATGAGGTTATCATATTGAAAAGGTTATGGTTATTGGATAAAATCCTTTTGGCTCCATAAACTTCCATGTTGGTGACCATTTCAGCCCTCCAAGCAGCGACTTCTCCCTCATCAGCCTGGTTTGTGGCCATCTTCTTCTTAAAAGTGATTGAGTCGCTGGTGCAGAATCTGGGAGGATGGCGTGAAAAATCAGTGACCATCACGAAATATCAGGCTGTGGTGTGAAAAACACGGGTTTTCTCATAAAACGCTGCCTGATCTCGGTGGAATTTCGTGCAACCAGAGTGGTTTTTCAGGCGGAACCAAAGAAATTTTCGCGCACTAGAGCTTGGATCTTGTCACGGGAAGAAATTCGTAAGGAATATGGGACCTATAGAGACTTTTATAGGCAAAGCTAGGTTTACACATGCATGTGAAAAGAGGATTCCAAGGACCCTTTGGTTTTGCGCACTGCTCCATGTGTTTTGCGCGCATGGACCCGAGGAGTTCTATCATTCAGAGTTTCCCTCCAAATCCGACTATTATGACACCTCGATGATCCAATTTCGAGGGGGGGAATTTGTAGATGCCGAAAATTGCTCAAGGGATGAATAATGTTTTGAAATGATAATGCGAAGTCAAATTCGGATCCGGGGACCCAGTCCAGGGGGGGTGGAGGAGGCTCACGAATAAAATTCATAAGTGCGCGAAAAAATAAAGCCCCACGAAAAATATTTAGGGATTTGCGAGTGTCCTTCAGGTTGGGCATGAAATATTTCATGCCCCCACCCTGCTTGGTTGAAATTTTACACCGCCAACCTCAGTGCGCAATTATTTCATGCTGACCTATTTTTTGTGCACCTGAATGCCTATAAATTGAAGGTGACCCCCTTTGAATTCCGGGATGAAGAATCGGAACCAGTTCTCATGCACGAAATTCTCATTTTTTTCGCAGAAAGATGGCTTTTAGGTACTATTCATTTCTCACCATGTTGCATCAGGGTCCGCCTTCATGCGAGATCCCCTTAGTTAAAGACTAAATTCCAATCTCTTTGGGGTCCGCCCCTTGTGTGCAATCCCCTTCGATTACACACAACCCATGCATTGTGCACAATCCCCTTAAATTCCATGCACCACAGGCATTGCGCGGAATCCACTCCCAATTGCACGCAATTCGAACTCCTTGCATGCAATTCATTCTATTTTTGTTCAAGGAATAGTCTCCATTTATGGGTGATCCTCACTGATTTTGAGCCAGACCTGTGTTTTTCACGCAGGGATACTTATTTGGCTTGTAAGCCTCAATGGTTTCCCGAAACTCTCCGGGACCCCTCGCCTCGGTTCACTTCATCCACCTCTCCACATGCTTTCCCTGTGCCCCTTGGACGTACATTTGTGCAAGTGTCTGGTAATCTTCCTATGGATGCCATTCGCGGGTGTCTCTAAATCCCCGGGCATCCACATCATACACCGTTTTCCCATACGGCCTTCTAGGTTCGTACGAAGTAACTTCAAAGTCCCTTGGACAGTTCCTCCCATTTCATTGCTTCTCATTATTCTTATTCGCATAATCACACTAACATTTGTTTCTTATTCACATAGACACGCTAATATGGACCCCCCGATGGTTTGTTCTATGATGCCGCTTTCACACGGCGTTGCCGATGCCTTCCCTTCCACAAGGTGCATAAGGTAGCAGTTATGTAAGTCCTAGGGGTGCGGAGTAAACCCAACTCGTCTGAGGTACAAGGTGTTAAACATCCAAGCACCATCGTCCTCATAACATGATGTTAAACTGTGACCTCACCCCGTGCTTCGCACGCAGGGTCCCCCACCTCCGATATTCTCCATGCCCACTCATCTCCATAGGGATGAGATCGCCCCTGATACGGGATGATATCATTTTTATCGGAGTGGTGTTTCTCTGTTGCGAAGGGGAAGCCACCTTGGTGTATGCCCACGGATTTTCTTGTCAGAGGAAGCATCCCTACTCCTCCTTTAATCTTCAGTCCCCATGGCCTGCGAAGGGTGTGGTGGGAAATGGTGCTTCTCCTTCCTTTGGTACCAAATCCCTCTCATGATGTGATTTGTCACCCTCGGGCCTCCTTCCTAGAGTAATCCCTGACTTCTCGGGCTCCTAACCATGTATAAGACCTTGTTTCCTCTTTGGACCACTCCATGCGTAAGTCCCACTCCATCTCTGAGGGACACTCCTTTTGCGACGTGATCGTCAAGTCTCTGTTATCTCTTGTTTCTCACACCGATCATATATCATGTGATCTACGATCAAGCACCATCTATGACAAAACACCCTCAGCCACTCCACGTGTAAGCCCCACTCCATCTCCCATAGTCACACCTTTCACAATTTCATCATCAGGTATATTCTATCTCTTGTTTCTCACACCGAGCATGATTCACAGGAGCTTAAAGGAGGTATCAACCATGAAAAAACACCTTGGGCCACCTCAGAGTGTAAGCCCCAAACATTACCTGAACTACGAGGAATTTTATCCATGTTAAGGCATGGTATGTAGGAAGCCTCCATGAGGTTCAAGCCCACCACATTGGACCACCTCAGAGTGTAAGACCACAACATCATCCCAAACTATGAGGACTTTGATTCATGTCAAGGCATGGTACGTAGGAAGCCTCCATGAGGTTCGAGCCCACCACCATGGTCTGCCTTAGAGTGTAAGCCCCAAACATCATCCCAAACTATGACGACTTTGATCCAGGTCAAGGAATGGTATGTAGGAAGCCTCCACATGGTTCAAGACTACCTCCTTGGGCCGCCTAAGTGTTTAAGCCCCAAACATCATCTTGACGTATGAGTAAATTGATCCATGTCAAGGCATGTTATGTAGGAAGCCTCCCTGGGGTTCATGCCCAAAAAATTGGGACGCCTCAGAGTGTAAGCCCCAAACATAATCCTGAACTATGAGGAATTTGATCCATGTCAAAGCATGGTACATAGGAATCCTTCGCGTGGTTCAATCCCAACACCTTGGGCTGCCTCAGAGTGTATGCCCCAATCATCATCTCGAACTATGAGGACTTTGATCCTTGTAAAGGCATGGAATGTAGGAAGCCTCCACGAGGTTTAAGCCCACCACCTAGTCATTCTGACCATCCTCACATCGGTTCACCAACACCTTGGGCTGCCTCAGAGTGTAAGCCACAAACATTATCCCAATCTTGGAGGACTTTGGTCCATGTCAAGGCATGGTATGTAGGAAGCCTCCATAATGTTCAAGCCCACCATCATGGGCTGCCTCAGAGCGTAATCCCTAAACATCATCATGAACTACATGGACATTGATCCGTGTCAAGGAATGTTACGTAGGAATCCTCCATGAGGTTCAATCCCATTATCCATCAGGAACCGAAGTCCACCTTCATGTCGGTTTACCGAACCATGGGATGCCTCAGATTGTAAGCCCCAAATTCCAACTGAATTATGTGGAATTTGATTCCCTACCATGGGGATACGTAGGAAGCCTCTTCGAGGCTCAATCCCAGCCTCACCGTGGCCCTTGTGTTAGCCATATTCCATTACCCTTCACTTCATCACCCATCCTGATCCTCACCCGAGCTACCACATCCTAGTGTGATCATTCCACCCCATTCCCCATTCTGTTTGACAACATTCGGGAAGCCAACCACATGATGGCCCCAGTATCGGTGTTCCCTATAGGGGGTTCCTCCATCTAATCCACTCTAATCAATGTTTTGATCAGTCCGATACATCTCCCCTGGATGTTAAACTTGCAGAATAACCTGCGTTAAACATGGGAAGCTGAGGAAAACCTCAGATACATCCCCAATGGAATACGATTCCCCACGTTCTATGTGGGATGACTTGAGCTTCCACACCTTTGATAAGCCCTAAAATAAGGGACAGAAGACAGACAAGCCAATCCCCCAGCATCCAGACATGCCAGCAATGCTGAACGTGACTACTGCCCTAAATGATGGTTGCTTCCCAAACAAGACCCCTTGGAATGTTCTGACAGAAGTAGTGTAATTAACTTGTGTCTATGAAGATATGGCACTGGGAAGAGTTTCACGAACAATATCTTAAGTCTATGAGGGAGACCTAGACTAGGTGACGAGCTCTGAGGAGGAATCCATGGAAGGAAGAACCAACATCCCATCATCCCATATCGATCAAGGAGAAGACGTCCCTAAAGAATGATAGAATGTTTCCCGCCTTTGGAAAGCAGGAATGCAGGGTAATAGATGCACGTCCTCAACATGACGGATGCGTGTGCGCCACGATGAAAGAGTCAAAAACACTCATGTACCTACTTCGGGATTATTCTTGAAAACATTGTACCCTCTTTCTTTTAGGATCGGGCTACATACTATGTACCATATATTTTTGTGTCTGGGCTGCAACCCATGTACCTTCTCGTTTTTCGTCATGTGGTACAACCTGTGTACCTTCATTCTTTTAGGCTTGTGGTACATCCCACATAACTTCCCATTTTCTTGCCTGGGGTACAACCCATACACCGTCTTTCTTTTTTGAACATGTTCTACAACACATTCACCATATTTCTTCTAGGGCTTGTGATATAACCCATAAACCCAATTTCTTTTTGTGAATAGACTATAACCCATACACCCTATTTCATTTGGGGCATAATCTACAACCCTTCTACAAATTCATATCATGTAAAAATTTTGATTAAACAATGAATTGGAAGGATATATGGTTCCCACCCATCTCAGAGTGAAATCACACAAAAATGTGAAAGAATATGATAAAACATTCATTATATCATGACCCATAAATAGATAGGTCTTACACACATAAAATCATTACAAATAAAATGAAATGCGTATCATTAACATTTCATCACATCATAAATTATGTAAAAGAGATATTTTTAATAAATATTTCATCAAATCATAACCCATGAAAGAGAAACATATTTTATAAACATATAAACCGTGATAGAGAAACATGTTTCATAAAGACACTGATATTAAGCGTAACCTATTCAATGAAAGGACAAGAATAGATCCATTAGAAAATTCCAAAAAGGAATGATATAAGGAAATTAGTTTTGAGATATCTATCAAAAATGTTTCTTAGGGAAAATTTCCTTTCCTATTGAAAAAAGTCTTGTTATTACATAAACCAATTTTAAAATAATTTTCTCATAAAATAGCTCAAAAAAATATAAAGAAAATTTGTAACTATTTTGAAAAAAATTTCCATTAAAATTAATTTTAAAATTACTTAAAACAGAATAAAATTTTAAAAATTAAAATAAATATTCAAGGGAGTGTTGGTGGGTAATTCCAACATATCGTACAAAGTAAAAAATAACATTCCTTTTTCAAAGTAAAATGGCTAGAAGGAATTCCTTGTTTTTTAAAGTCTCAAGAAGATTACCATTAATATACTGTTAAAATATAAAATTGGTAAAAATGTCTTTAAATGATTATAGGATAATTGTATAATATTCTTGGAAACCATTTTTAGAAAACAAGGATTTCAACCAATGGGATGATAAGGTCATGATTTCTTAAAAACATTCTTAAATACATTTTGGATCAACGAGTAGTTAAATGGTTACAATACATGAGTATATCCTAGATAAACATAGGGTAATGAGTATCCTTGATAGATAGATCATAATATTTCACATAATGAAGTATAAAGATAAAAAATCTAGAAAAAGAGATGAGATTTTATAAATAAAATCATATAACTTGGTAACATGGGATAATACTCTACATGTAAGAAATGAAACTAAATAAATCTTAAAATATAATGAAAATATTTAAAATCATGATATGACATGTAAAATTGTATTATATAAAACTCAAATGAATTTGTTAGGAGAATAATAAAACATGAGTCTCAATGAAGGAAAATTGAGACAAAACTATTTTACCAATTTGGTAACTTTTGAAACTAACCCCTTGAAAATATGATCATAAAATGGAATTGCGAATAATTATAAATTTATGTATAAGATAAATATAATTCTATCATGGGAATTACATACCCAACACAAATATAAAAGAGTGGTGAACATAACATGTATCTCACCGAAATTAATAATGAGATGAAATACCCTTACATTGTGTGTTGAATCTCTCTGTACTCATACAAGACTCCCCTAAAATAATTATAAATTTATTATAAATATTTTAAAGAATAATATAATTATATCAATTACAATATATGGTTTTATTATAACACTATATTAATTTATTATTAACGATCATATGTTAAGGTTCCACTTCGTGTAATATCTACTTTGTTTATCACATGCATCTTAATTTGTTACATCTTGGTTCCTTCTATATATATCATGATTTAGGAATATAAAAAAGGATATAAATATCTGGTATATACAGTATATTTTTATTATAATAATCTATATAATTTAGGATTATAAAATGGAATACACCTTTCAAGGAGACGGTAAGCTGTACGTAGACATGAATGTTCCTTCCATTATTATCGTATTGAAAGAAAGTGTGAAAATGAAATTTGTATATATATGTTTATATATATATATATATGTATTTATTATTATAGAATTAATATACCATATATATCATATAATTTCATTAAATTAATCCTTAATGTATTCCATGTGGTGTGTGAACGAATCACATCACTTTTAGCGGGTGGTAGTCCACACATCCTCAAAAGAGATTATTATATTATCACCAAATGTAATGTAATAAGATGTGTTTTTTAAAAGTAATACAAAAGCTTAAAAAAATTTTAAATATAAAATATTACATATATAAACATATTTTCTATCATAATGGCCACCATGATTGGTGGTAAAGGAGAAATGAATAATCATCATTTCATGAGGCAATAGTTCAACATACATAGAAATAGTATGTTCAACATCCATTAGATGGACATGTGTGTAATTTTTGTTCATACCATTTATATAAAAAAATCCTACTATATAGAGTAAATGTTTTATCAAAAAATAATATAATAAATTTGGTGTCAGGGTGGATATAGAAAATAATGTGAAGGAGATTGAGAGAATATATTACCTCTAAATCGTGTAACTCTGTTTGGTTTATTTCCAAAGGCTTCATGGAGAATCGTTATGCCCAAAAGTGGGATTCAATGTATTGGGGGGATATTTTGGAGGCTACATGGGTAGGTCAGGGACTATCTTAAATGGATAGAGAGATGTGATGAATTCGTAGAGGTGGTGGCCTTTTATAGTGAAGGAAAATGTCATATTAGGAATTTCTAGAAAAATTTTAGGTGTGAACATGTTCTTACATAAAAAAGAATTAAATAAAAGAAAAATCAAAATAATTTATTTTTTATGGATTTAATATGCACATAAAATGTGTTTTGTACAAGTTTCTAGTCATTTGGGCACCAAATTTTATGGTTTTGTACATAATTAAGCTTAATTTTTCCATAACTGATGCGATTAATTTAAATCGTATTTACAAAGCATTTAGATCAAAAATTAACATGGTATTATAAGAATATAAATATTAGGATGAATACAATAGTGTATAAATTTTTTTTGAAAACGAAATCATAGAAACAAAAAAAATACAATTAGTGTTAATCCTATCGATGGGATGAAAAAACAGAGTTTTAATGTTGGAAAAAAGTACAAAAGTTTATTAAGATTTTATATTAATTTTCAAATTATAAGTTATTAAAATAAATTAAATTTAATAATAAGATTTAATATTTTTTTAAATTAACCATGAAATATTTTTATAATATCACTATGTATTAACCATTAATTACAAAAAGGCTATTTTAACTAAAAAGTAGTATTTTTCATTATTTATAAAAAATTTAGATTCTCATAAAAACCCCAATAATTCACCTTATTTAAATTTTGAAATAATTAATTAAAAAATGAATATTTTAGTATATAATTAAATTTATAAATGTTTCTAAAATTAATATCTTTATTAGAAGTGGTTCATTCGAGAAAATGATGTTTTAAAATAAAGAACGACTTTATGAAAAATCGTGTCTTTCATTATCAATATGTTTTATTTATATAAAAAAATTATATATAATATTTGGGAAGTAGTTATTACTATTACTATGACTATTTTTAATGTCTTGGATATAATTATATCATTTAATTAATTATATAAATATAAATTTTTTTCATAGAAACTCAATGTTCTGTGCATCATACACCAAGTCGTTATTGCATGTATAGAATGCCAAGTTCGTAATTATTATAGCTCAATACATGTTGGAATTTTGTCTTGAATGAGTGTTTGACTAATATTTTTAATATATATGTATAGTGAACTATTTCTACGGTCACTTGAAATGAAAAATAAATAAAAAAGATAAATTAATTTGAAAATAATAATTCACAAAATATCAGGGTGTTAAAAGAGTGATTGAGGCCCATTAGAGTGTTGATATTGTAGTAGGAAAGGCCAAACAAAACATTTCTATACTAATATTCCTCTATATTTAGGTGGATGGGATAAACACTTAATCTAGGATCATGAGAATGTTTAATAACATAGTGTCTGGAATATAGCTATGGTAGTACTTTTTGTTCATTCTAAGTCGGTGGTCGTTGATGAGGCAACCAAGAACCAGTTGTACCTTAATAGCAGAGTGGGCCTAATTTAGGGTGTATGGTTGTTTCCCAATGTCATAGTTTAGAAATGATATATTCTAAAAAACATAAATCTAAAGAAAACATCACTGTGAAATATATAGTATGATTTAAGATCATAGTATCCTCTATAGTGTTAAATCCTCTTTATGATATTGGTCATTCATATTGTTTCTTATTAGTACCTATTATGAAGACATTTGGGCTTATTGTTCATATTTTTTATGGTTTTAAGACCTTGGATCCTCATTTTGGAATTATAATTGAAGGTGTCAACTAGTGTTTGGAGTTATCTCTTTTTATTGGTGGGTGTCACTTTGTATGAGTTGTTTTTCCCTTGAGACGAATGGGTTTCAAATCATAAAAATGATGGACTTTATATTTTTTATCAAGATCATGTTCATTATAATAATTAGGGGGATGTCTTCACATCACTACAGTAAATACGTTTTGTTCAAAAGGGTTAATGGGATGTCTAGGATGTCCTAGTTGATCCAAAACATGATGATATGGGGTATGATAGCCCATATATCTAGATTATATCTATATGATCAGGGATTACATGAGGATGATTTTCATCTAGTGGATGATGATTTTAGGGATATCTTTCCAGATGATTTTTTCCTATTAAGATATAGGTGGATTTCTCCATTAATATATAAATAAGAGCTTAATTGGTATCCATTCTCTTTACAGGATGGCTAATGCTTAGTTGAAAGATCCCAAGAGGTAGCTAGAGGATTTTGTGGAAAAGTGCTCAATATGAATGAGTACTTATATGATGGGTTCTATAGTCCTTTTTCCAAAAATGTGGATGATAACATTATTCTATATGAGGATTATCATAAATTGGATCATTTTTTGGTTAGGAACAAGTATTATTTTTTAGAAATAGATTATCACTTTGACCAACATTAAGGAGCTTGTGTTTTCATAAATATTGATTTGTGGTTGTATTATCATTAGTTATATGCTCAACCTATAGACATACCTCATACAAAATTTCATAGAATTTATTGTCTATAAAAATATTTTATTTTTCATTTTTTCACACGAACACGCTATCGGTTTTCATTGTGCTGATGAATAATGTTTCCAATCCTTATCTAGACTTGTTTGTGGTGGGTTTCATGGACTGTAAATTTTTGTATTATCTCAATAAACTCGACTATGCCACATATGTTAAGATGATTTTGGATAAATTGAGATAGTGTCAGTTATTTTATAAATTAAAATTACTTTAAATTAATGATTGATAATATTAACTTCATGGTCCATATTATCTCAAACATAGAAGTATCGATTGACATAGAGAATGTAAGAGGTATAATTTTCTACAAGCATCCCATGAACAACATTGAGATACATTGTCTCTTGCAGCTATATTGATATTACAAGAATCTCTTAAAGTAATTATCATTTTTATCAGCACCATTTAATGAATTTAATAAGAGGGGTTTTATGTTTTTATAGTCTGATACCAAAGAGAAAACCTTTTAGGAGATGAAAGGGAGACTGACTTCAATTCCGGTCCTGATTCTTCTAGAGAAGGGAAAGAGCTACATTATGTTTTATGATGCATCTTGTATCAGGATATGTGTAGTTATAATGTAGGGAGAAATATTCATAGTGTATGGGTATCGTCTGTTGAGGATACATGAGAAGAATTAATAGAAGCATAATCTCATGTTGGCCACTATGGTACATGCATTATGTTGTTGGAGGCATTATATACAGAGAGAGTGGTTTTTGTTGTACAGAAATGAAAAATGCCTAAAGTATATATTTACACAATGGGATCCAAAATTGAAGTAATGATGAAAGGTTTAATACCTATATTTTTTTTGAAAATAAGATTGCATATACATCAGTAAAGTGTAATGTAGTTGATGATACACTGATCAGGAGGAATTACATACAGGTAGTTCTGTTTTCTAGTAGTGAGTGGCAACATATGGTATTATTTTCTGAGATGCACTTTGAGGTAGATGATTTCCAGGTATAGACCATAATTTCTTTTCAATACATTTGATCCACTAATGAAATAACACTAAATTTGCAGTCCCACTAAAATAAGGGGTATTATATGGAAGGAGATTATCCAACATCGGTGTAGTATTTTTATTTATCATAACATAAGTAAGTTATCCTAATATGGTCATGATCTTCTCAGCTCCACTACTAACTGTGTTTTCTTGTGTAGTGGGGAAATCCATACATTGTCCATGTGTATTGATTCAACTCCATCCATTAGGCACCATCACTAAATAATGGAACACACTATGTTATCTAATAATCATCATTAGCATGGAGACAAAATTCACTATATAGAATTATTATAATTCTTATGTTTACTTTTTATCCAGTTACTAATGTTTTTACAAAACATGCTCTGATTCCAACTCTAACAAAACTAAACCTAGTAGCCTAGACTCCTTAGTAATATTATAGCTGTGAAATAGATCCAAGAGGTCACACCACTAAGTATTGATCAGTTTTAAAGTATTGAAGAACTAGATACATACATCGTTCCCGTATTACATTAGTAAATAAATATAGGACATAAAAAAGGAAAATAAAATTATTCCTCGAAACATATTAAAAGATTTCCACTTTAAATCATAGGGAATTAAAACAACTGAAATAGTGAAATAAAATTCTTATTAAGGGTTTCAAAAATTATTAATAAGTGATACAATGTCAATAAAGCATAATCATAATGGCAAGATAAATTATTGTAAAATAGATTCCATCAATAAACTATGAATGCAAATACATCCATAGATTTTTTCATTGTGAAAATATCATTGAATATAATAACTCAATTATGAATGAAGAAAATTAGTAATCATTGGATGTCATGTATTTGGTACATGAATTTTTATACCATTAAGATAGTTTATGTCAATAGGTAAAAACCTATCTGATTCATCTTGAAAAAACATGAAGGGTTCCTCGCCATCTGTTTTTGTCTCATGTGACCTTTCAATCCATAAAGGGGATATCTGTAATAGGTACCCACCCAACATTGCAATTCTACAACATTATTTAATGTAATAATTAATTCACAATCAATATGACATATAAAAACATCTATTTTGGGTAGGGGATAAAGATACATCAATATTTCCCAAATAAAAAAATCATTCAAACAAAAAATCATATTGAAAAATGATACATTGATAAATAAATAATAATATCCACTATACAATAAATATGAATATTTAATTAAATAATTAATTAATGAATATTACAAATGAAAGGGAATTATACAAACACCACACATAGGGAATAAATAGAGATCAATAAACAACCAAAGGAAATATCATAATTGAGTGCATGAAATATTGGATTTAAATCATACTAGGACATTTATATTGGAAAATAGGGATTGATCAGGATAAATTAAGTCTAACTAAAGTGAATACATGTAAAAGGAGTGTTTAAGAAAATTTATAATTGAGCCTTTTTAGTATCGTTTAAGGGAAAATACTAAAGAGGCTTTAAAATGAAAAACGAATTATTATTTTGTGTAAAAATAAAAATAAAAAAGGTAGTATTTTATAATAAAATGAGTTATTCAATATTAATATTAGTATCTTTAAATAAATTATGTTTTGTACTTTAAAATGTGTAATAAATAGGTATTTTCCATTTAATCAGGCTTGCTTATCAGGATGAATTGAAAAGGGATCCTTATACAACAGGTATTTACCATAAATAATCATGAAAAATTGAGGAAAGTACATATATTTGAAACATAAACACTAAAATTATGAGGTTTAATTAAGAATAATTATGAATTATATTGGGGTAAATAGAGAGATATAATATCCTGAATTAAAAATGGATATTCAGGTAGAATCCCTTACCTTATGATTGAAAGTGTTCTATACATGAAAATAATGTCCGGGTTAAAGAAAATAAATTCATTTATAATTTAATATATAACCTAATACAAATATAAAGTATTTCTTATAATTTTTTATTACTGTTTATTTCTTTTTTAATGAGTTATAAGATTCAATTTTGTTGTTCGAGAGTGTAAATTTCCTTGGTTTCCGTGATTGGTTCACTTGTATGAATGTATGAAAGATTATGTAAAATGTTAATAACTCTCCATAATTGAAATTTTCTATTATTAAAATAATTTTAGAAGATTAAATGGTCATATATATCATTATATTACCATATATGATGAGGCTTCTTCTGATAATATTTCGACAATGAATGTTAGTTTATTGTTATAAATTTTCGATTATCATAATCTTGTTCTGCTTTATTATTTAACATTATGTATATATTATGGTTCCAAAACATTTTATATTTTATAATATGTATAATAAAATCTAATTTAACCATAATATTTCTTTTATGACCATACATAATGGTGGTAATAGATAATTAAAATGTCTCGTCCACGATGGTGGTAAATTGATACTTCATGGTTAGTGTTTTCATTTTTAGAATAAAAGGGAGAGGGGAAATTTTTTTGATGGATATTTCAAAAAATTAATAGAATTATAGAAATTATAATATAGTGGAGTAATAATGTCACTTTTTTTGGGAGGTGAGTTAAATATAATAAAATAAAAGAAAATGATAGAAAATGAAATGGATGGATTACGGGTTTAACATCTAGAATTATTCTCTTGAGAACCTCCTTAAGGGACTTGGATTTTTTCTTTGGGTGAGGCAAGTAAGACCATAACACAAACAATAGGTTTGGGAGATGTATTGAGAATAATTTTAAAAATATAAAATTCTTATAAGGTGTGAGGAGAAGATGTGGTGAGGGGAGGTATTTATAGTGGTGGAGAGGAGTATTTTTGGATTATTTAATTCAGTAGTTTATTATTTTGGATCAACACTATGACTAGTTATTATTCCCATGAATAAATAAGTTAAATAAATATATATAGTTCAATATGATGGTCCTTATGTCTTAAATTACTCATGGAATATTATACATACCTTTTAATTTATTTATACCATAAATTATTGTATTTCAATATTCAAAACAAATCAATTATTTTTGAAAAATCCCAAAAATTAACCAGAACCAATTTTTGATGTGTAGAATACAAAAATGAACTCCCCTTTATGAAAATTATTTCCAAAATATGATAAATTTAATTTTAAATTAAAATTATCCTTTATTCAAAAAAACAGATATTAAAATTAAAACTGATTTTATGACACACTGAAAAATTAATAATGGTCTCATAATATTATATTATAATAACAAGGAAAAAAATTAATTTAGGAATCTATATTATAAAAATAGATTTTATTTTAAATCATTATATTAATTTCATCATTTAAAATAATGACTTATTATTTACAATAATTAAAACACATAATTCATCATTTTTAAACATTTATATACTTGTACTGTGATATAATTATATCATAATTTAATTTATAAGATGCATAAATTTTATTTATACTATAATAGATGATGTTACTAATATTTTGGTAACATTAATATTCTTAATGGACTAATTTCTATTCTAATGGTCATGTTACTATTTAATAGTAAATTATTTTTCCTTTAAACTCATTGTTGTGTGCAACATAAGTAATTGAATAAATTGAATTTATTTAAGAAGATAAATACCCAAAAATCATGGGTTTATATAATTTTCTATCTACTAAGAAATTGTTTGGTGTTTTTCATGACTTAATGGAGATATTATCATAGGGTTTCATTCATATTCTTTCTCTAAATGGTTTATTTCATTATGGAATGATGTTTATCAAAACTATTTCTCATTCATAGGATATATGTTTATGAAACCCATTTCTCATTCCTGGGATACAATTTTATGAAACTGATTTCCAATTTATGGGTTATATTAATATGAAACTTTCATATTTTCATGGGTTATTCATTGATTAAATGGTTATGAAACGTGTCTATTTCTTCATAGATTATGATAAAATGACATGTTTATGATACCCAGTTCCATTCTTGTGTTATGATATAATGGTTTGTTATTTTAAGTCACATGTATGTATGATTTTATTATGTGATTTTTGTGTCATATATATCTCTATAATGAATTGGGTAATGATTTATATCTCATGAGTATGATAATTTTTGGAGGAGGAGTGAACTCGATTCAGTATGACAGGGCTGTAATGAGGAGTGAACTTAGCTCAATATGACAGGGTTGGAATGTGAAGTTAACTAGTTTTTGTAATATAGGGATGGTATGTAGAGTGAACCTACTTAATTAATTCTGGTGTGGTATGGGATGGGAACCTATTTCAGTAATAGAGGGCTAGAATGGGGAGTGAACTCAGTTCAGTGGTGGACATTTTCCACTAAGATGGTATGGGTTGTAAGCCTTCACTACTATTGAATTCATTTAATATTTCTTACATGATTCAATATCTTATTCATATGATATGCTTTCATGGATTATACACTTAATTACCATATGATTAATGTATTGTTACCTATAAATTTTATGCTTTGACTCTAAATTATAATCTTTGATATGTAGGTTATGATCTTATAATGATATGATCATATTATCATACCCATATATTAATGAATACTCTCACATATCTTAATAATCTCCCTTACTATGAATTTTATCTCTCCCATTATATTTTATTCTCCCAGATTCAGAAGAAAGGACTTATGTAGGAGTACTAAAGGGGATGATATCTATGGGATATAGTGAAGATGGATCACCAAACTAGAAGAATGAGATACAAGAATCCAAAGACATTCAAATAGTACAGTCCTTGGGAATATATTTTTTAATGTGATGAATATTAATAAAAAATGATGTAGAATCCATGTTTGTAAATCATGGTTATATATATTAGAGGAATATCTAGAAAAGATCAATACAATCTTATAATAACAATATACCCATGAATTCATGATGGAGAAGTGTACAAAATTAAGGATCTAGGGTCCCATAAAATGATGAGGAGATTCAATGGTACATGTGGATATGCATATGGGGTTCGAATTTATTGGTTTCAAGAAAACTCCACTTCCAACATTTTTTCCCATAGTCATTGATGATGGAAATGCCTTTGGTGTTTTTCTGATTGCATCCTGTAGAGTTTTCTGATTTGGAGTACAACACTCTGTTTTTTGTGATTGTTCATTTTTCTCTAGATCAAGTAATGAATGATCATTTGAAAGATCATATTTTCTATTAGAGTTCTCGAATATATATTAGATCATAGGAATTTTAAACAAAATATCTCACCCAATGTGGAGATAGTAGACAGTGCTATGATGAAATAGTTGAGAATGAAATTAATGATTGGATATTCTACACCATCACTTTAATCTAGTATCTACTGCAGTTGTGTTCATGGATGAAGAGGATGTGGAATGACCATGAAATGGTTATGGAGGTGGTTCTCAGTAGTTATCCTCCTGTACACCTTTATTAGTTTTAAATATTATTCCCTTCACTATCTACCGGTGTGTCAATGTTAATAAAACTTGATGTTATTGACACACCTTCAAAAAAATTAGAAATGGTTTTGGCTACTATATCCATCTATGGAGGTTCATCTCAGATACGTCTATACCACATTATGTTTAAGGTTCATTGGATCTATAGGCAACTAAAAAACTATTATAAGCTTCATATCCTATAGACTTATAGCCACATGCCTCAATAGTGAATCTTCGTCAAGCAGTGTATGAGTCTCCAGTGAAGGTTATCGTGGGTCGATTAGTATCTAGATATACCATTTTCGTTCCATCATCTATAGAAAATGATATATTTGATTCATTTTCCTCACACTAATTTATATAAAATTGTGTTATTGATTTTTTAAATGCTAAATAGGTCACCAATCCATTTTCATTAGGATAATGGCATCTCTTGGAAATAAGAAATAATATGGTCTTCAGTTTCCTATTTTTATCATTTGATAGACAATGTAGAGATAGTTTGGTATTTCCTTGTTCTAGATCTATATTTCATTGATGTCATTTTTAGGTTGTATTTTTTTTCTCATTATGGGGAGATTTTATATTATCATTATAATTTCATGTTCCTTTCTTGTAATGAGATCTCTATGGTTTTTAGCGAGAGTGGGGGTCATGGTTCAGCAATGTAGGACATTCAATCCTAGAGAATACGTTTTATTTTCTTCAGTTTCATTTGATATTGATTATATTTCTTATAATGTCAAACTTCACATATTTTTTCAATATGTTCATGATGTTTCCCAAGATTACAAATATTGCCATCCTGAAAGGAGGCATGTTTTGGTTACAATTTATCTGGTTCTGGGTTTGAAGATTATTTCTGTACCCACTTATCTTATTAAACAATCTAATCTTATTGTGATTGATATGTAGTTGGATTGTCTAATTGTGAAGGGATTTGCTTGTGATTGTATTTATTTATGGAAAGATATAGTTCTCTTTTCCAAAAGGAAGAAATTTCCCAATGACTATTCATAGACTATCAAAAATTGATCTTGGTAACATTTATGAAAAAAGTATCTCTTTCCCCATATTGATGATATTTTGATCAATTTATGGGGAAGAATATGTTTTCAAAGACCGATATTAAGTTGGAATATAATCAGTATATATTTTTGGAGCCTAATGTAAAAAACATAGCATTAATTAGTATTGATGTCCATTATGGATACACGATGATTCATTTTGGTATTTCTGCAATCTTCTAATTTTATGTATTTGATATAACAGGTATTCCACATCTATATTGATTTTTTTTGTGCTTAAGGAAAATATTCTAGTTTATTCATGATCTAAGATTATGAATGAGAACTATCTGAATTTTGTCTTATAAATATTGAGAAATCACTATATTTATGGAAATATTTTTAAATTTAGTTTCTTGAACCAAGGGGTCATGTTTATGTGGAATGTGATTATTGAGCATGTTTAATTAGTAGATCCCGAAAAGATGGAGCCAATATTTTCCTGGTAGGATCTAGAAAACAACATTGTTAATTTGAGAATCCAAAGAATTTCTGGATAGAATTTGTGTTTAGTCAAATATTTCTAAATTTTTCATCACCTATGATAGATCTTACAATAAAAGGGGAGATTTTATTATATAATTACATGTGTCAGACTTATTTCGATGAATTGAAAATACTTCTTACATCTGCAACTATTGGGATCCTAATTGACATGGTAAAAGGTATGTCATGTATTTTGATAATTATAGTGATTGTTTTAATTTTATTCCAATTATATATGATGATGTTATAGCCTATGGTTCATGTATCTTTTGTTTCATGAGAAAAATGTTCCAACTCATGTTTTATTGCATGCTAAAATTTCTAAATGAAAATAAGTGTTAGAAACACTATAATTTTTTAGGTTGTTATTTTCATTAACCATCCTAGATACTGGAATGCCCTTCTAACCAAGAAAATTCCCACATAGACCAATAGGATTTACCAATCCCCATGGGTTTTCGATTAGCACATAGTATCATACAAGATACTAGTGGGAATGGTTTTCCTGAAAATACAATAGAAGAAATAAAGACAAGTCAGTATATACAAAATAAAACTCTATAGGTAGAAAAGGCACTAGAAGTAAAATAAGTTGTATTCCATATATACAACTGAAAGGTTACAAAAATTTTAAGATAACAAACCCATGTCCCAATGGACACTATACTCCAGGACCAAAATATTAACAATAACATCCACCTCTAAGTGGTGATTTCCCCTTTCTCAAACATGGCAAGAGGAAATCTAAAAATGGATAAAGGATAAGCTAGGTTTTAAGATCAAATCATAGTCAGATATCACTAAGTGTAATATAATTAGAGGCCCATAAATGTAAAAAAAATAACGATTTCAAATTTTAAAAAAAATGTGAATTTTAATTCAATTTCGTATTAAAACCAAAAAACTCATTTTATTTCAGTTGATGGAAACTTTAAAATAATTAATTAAGATAACATTTTATGTATAAATATTTAAATAAATTATTTAGTAATAGAGTAATGATTCTTAAAAATAAATTGAAAATACATCATTGTACAAAAAATAAGTAACATGGTCATCTAAACTATTGTATGATCGTTTTAGGTTATAGTATCCTCAAACACTGATATTTTTCATCACAACAATGGAAAAATGGATCCCTCAATACAATCCAAAGAAGAATCATCTTCATCCTACATGGAATAAGACCAACCAAACTAACTTTTCTAGAGTATTAATGTGTTAATCCATTGATAGGGAATTCACATCCAAGAATGTTTGTCAAAAATATAACACAAACTACCAAGGATCTCATGTGCTAAAAAATCTATCAATAATGGGAAAATTATTCTAAAACGATTTAAAATAAATTTCTCAGAATTTTCATTTCAATATGTTATTATCCATTTAATAACCAAAACATGGTATTTTAATCAATTACATCCTTTTTCAAGATAAAACCAAATATGTTTTCTTATAAAATCATTTAAATCGAATTTTATCAAAATCCAATTTTCAATTTTTTTTATAATTTCAAAAAAAATCCAATATCAATCCTAATTCCAATTCCCATGGAGTTGGGGGTTTTCCCCAAAATCTCATGCCTAATCAATTTTAAATCCCCAAATCACATTAAATTAGTTTTCCAAAATTAAATTGAAATAAATATAATTTAAATAAAAAAATTAAATGAATTAAATCATGATAAACTTCAATAGAACCACCTACCTTAACATTAGGATTACGCATCCCAACACTTGCAGTGACAATGTCTAACTTGAGGTAAGGTGTAGAAGATCTTGAAAATCAACCTAAAATCAATATTCAACAAAAAATTGTTTTCAACCATCAATTCCATGATGATCTATCAGTCATCCCATAGGTAATGATAAAGAGAAAAAGACATGGGGAGAACACTTACTCGAAGAGATGAACCACAACCACAATAATGTTCAATCGATGAATGAAATGATTTTCAAAGGATTGAGGGATTGAACATCACATATATACGAATCTAAGTTGAGAAGAAAAAGATGGAGGGAAGGGAATAAAATATTATATTTGAGATTCCTGTTTAAAAACAACAGTCATTACATTATATGAAATATACCAAAAATTCACGATGTGAAATTTTAATGTCTCTGATACATAGAAAAAAAAAATTCATTTATTAAATATTGGATTTTTAAATTATACATGATGCATAAGCTATAAAATACATGTGTCCTTTCATATTGGGTACTATTTTCAAGGAATATGATGAGTGATGATTACATGTCATGTAACATAATTACAGATCATATAAATCCCCAACAGACTACAAAACCGTAATTTTTTATGCTAAAAATTCCAAAAACTAAATGAATTCACCATTATTGGTATCCTCCAAATCCTTACCTGTCCTTCCCAAACCATGATAAAGAAAAAACACACCAAACATTAAAACATAAATGTTTGAAATATAATGGGATGTTTCAACCTACTATTAATAGGAACTTTCTCTCCCAAGAAGTAATGTTAAGATGAATCCAAAATAAAAATGTGGGGCCATTATTCTCTCATCTATGCCTCATTTTCCCATGTCTCATGATAATCATAACCATGATTCCATATAACTTTAACCAATGGTATCATCCTCCCATGATGTTCTTTGGATTTAGAATCAACTCTCCTAACTATATTATTAATCATGGATAAATGTAACCCTACATCAAAATCACTCCAGCTCAGAACATGAGATGTATTTGAAAGTAATTTTCATAGCTATGATAAATGGAACAAATTATATATTGACACCAGATATAGAATAAGTGCTAAACTGGAATACAATTTCACAAAATACTCAAAAAATTGAAAAGGTCCCAAAAATATTAAGAGTAAGATTCCGTTCTTTCAGATATTTTAATGACCGAAAGGTGGTAAAACCATCCATAACATCAGATCACCGACGAAAAATCAAAATGTTCTACAATTAATATAGGTATAATATTTATAATGTATCTATTATTTAAAAATTATATAAATAATCGAATGAATGTTTTATTTCATCTCTTGAACCCATATCATCACAACCAAGTAACTCTCTCTGATATCCAATGAATAGAATAGAGATTTACGTAGATAACAATAAAAAGCCTCAAAAGGATCCATTATGATTGCATAATGATATCTTTTATTATAATAGAACTCGACGAATCCAAAGTGTTCATCCCAATCTCTACCAAAGTCAACAATATAGGGGAATATCATATCCTCAACAATATATATAAAAATAATTATTTGTCCATCTGTCTTTGGATGGACCTCTATAAAAAAATGAACATGATATCCCCATGACTCATGAAGGCCTCTTAAAAAGAAATATTTAAAATGGGGATCTATTTCAGAGATTATACCATTTGGAAATCCATTAAAATGAGAAATATTTTTCACATCAATATTTCAAAACACCTTATATTTTATTATATCATAAAATTGGTATCAAATTAGATGATTTTGTTGCCAGATCAACTAGAAGACATATTAGATTATTATATATCTGGTTATATGATAAACCAATCACAATGTCCATTGAGATCTCATCCCACTTCCAAGTTTGTATTCGATATGACTGAAGAAAACAGGAAGGTCTCTGGTTCTCAGCCTTTCTCTATTGGAAAGTAAAACAATGAGGGACAAAATCAGTAGTTCCATATCACATAAATAGACACCAAATCATAATTTAATTTCATAAAATATCATCATGGTTCTAGGTTGGAAACCCCACTAAGAATTATGTAAATTTTTTATCACATAATTTCTCATCTCTGATAATACAAAAAGTGATTCTAAAAACATATAATACCCACAACCAAGAATAACAACCTAGAAGTATTCCCCTCATCATAAAGTTATTATCTAATTTTACACAACTCAAATGCTTTATTTGTAATATGAATCAACCAAAAAATCCTCACCCAAGAGAAAATATATCACCCATTAAACCTGAATTACTGGCCATATCTTGCTCAACCATCGACGCTCTATCGAGCATCTCAATATAAGAAGGGAGATTCATCAAGAAAACCTGAGACTAAATATAAAATTTAAATCCCATATTGAAGAATTGAGACTTAATTATATCATTAAATCCAATCATAGAGGTAAAATACATAATCTTTTTAAAAAAATTCATATTCAGTCATGATACTATCAGAATTATTGAGTTTAAAAAACTATATAGTCTTTTACAACACCATAAAATCTAGATAAAAATATTATTAAAAATAAAATTAATGTCCATCCACTCTAATCCCCCCTGATTTTTCTCCTTCACCATCATGTCCCACCACTTCCTGCTATGTTCTTCTAGCTTGTGTAACATTTTACCTTCATATATTTTTGTGTCTCCATGATTTCAAAGAGAACCTCAGTTCTTCTAAACCAATACTCAGTATATTGAAAAAACATTGATCCTTGAAATGCTAGTGGATTATGGAAAGGTATCTCCTCATAATTATTTCAAGACTCCTCCCGGTGAGATTCTATAGCTCGATCCTCGAAATGGATTGGTGTAGTTTCATATCCAAATGCTTGGACAACACACGTGGTAACCACTACTAGATTCTTTCCCATGAGAGGATTTTCTCATTGTGGTTCATTAGTATTTTTATTCAGTATCAAAATCACATGTTTTATAGAGGAATATTTCTATATAAAATTAGAAACAATATTTGGAATAAATCATAATATTACTCATATCGACATTCAAATAAGAGAAATAGTGAGATTAATCCCGTCAGATAAGATGTCAATATTTGGATTTCCACTACCCAAATAAAAAGTATTAAAATAAATATAATTAATATTTAATTCATATTTACCAAATCACCCCATGTGACTTAAGGATCCGTATGATGAGTGGTTCTAGGGACTCACTCATAACTATCTCATAAGTCCAAAAAAGATTAATCAAACTGCATATTGACATGGAGGGAAGATGTTGAACTTTCTCCTTTGATAACATTTTTCCACTAACAAGGCTATATATTCTAGTACCCTAAAAATTTATCCAATTCTATCATTGAAATATGGGTATTTGTATTCTCCATATGTTGGTGAATAGTACCTAGCATTACACAATTTAATGGTAGTAACTATTTTCCCAGAAAAACAACAGATGAAGTAGAGACATAAAAATATCCTCAAAAGCAAAATCCATTAGGAAAAATGTTTTTAGAATTCAAACATGTATATAATCCCACAGTATAAAAAATACTTGAAATTACAAGATAAATGACCTAACTCCCAATAGATATGTCATTTTTTGTATATAATATCAATAGTAACATCCATCTACTAGTGGTACATTACAATTTTTCAAACATTGTAGGCGAAAATCTATAATATCCCAAATGAAAAAAGTATTATGTGTGCTTAAAATATTAGTAGGGTCTCATAAAGTTTTACATAAAAATAAATGAAAATAATGAAAATAAATTATGCTTTAAACAATCAAATAAAATATTTATGGAATTATATTTTCATATTTAAACAATTACATTTCCCTTGATGGAATCATTTAAAATAATATCCTATGATTACATTTAATATAAAACAGTTTACAAAAATAAACTAGGCATGAGTAAAGATGGTTTGCAATCAATCAAATAAACATAAAATTAGACACAACCTGAAACATTTTTATCTTCACTAAGTTATGATAGTTTTAGGTTATGGGACCCTCAAAGACTAAAATTCTTATCAATACAATGTACACACACGTACTTCAGCACTATTCAAAGACAACTAATATTTACCCACATGGAATAATATCTACCAAAATGAGTTTTTGTTAGAGATGTAAAGATTCAATGAACTTCTAATGTATTCCCATCCTAATGTGTTTGTCACAAATAACCCAATAACTAATCAATCTTTTATGTTCTCAACAAATTTTTCAGAAATGAGAAAATTATTTTAAATTATTTTAAAAATACATTATCCTAATTTTCAGTTTCAATATGCTAATATGAATTCAAAAATCAAAACATAGTTTGTTTGTTCAATTCATTACTTTTTAAAGATATAACCAATATTGGTAACTTATCAGATCATTTTATTCCATTTTTCTCAAATACTAATTTTGAAAATCAGTTTTTTACAATTATCATGAAAATCTATTTCACCGAAAATTCCCAATTCATTAGAATTGACGGTTTTCCAAAAATTATAATTCCAAATAATTTTAGCATCCAAAATTCATATTGACATGGATTTTGGTAATTTAATTGAAAACAAATTAATTTACATGTAATAAATAAAACTTTAAATCATGGAAAATTTCAACATAACAACTTACCTTAACATAAAGACCATGTATCCCAACACCCACAATATGATGAACCAATGAGAAGGAAGGAAAAAAGATCAAGTAATTCCTCCAAGAAAAAGATTCAATAACATGGAGTTTATAACCATCAATCCTAATGTGTTCTATCATGCTACATGTAGTGGAAAATGAGATGGTGAGACATGAGACCGCTTACTAGGATAGATTCACTACAACCAAAACAATGATAAATCAATAAACAAAATAATCTCGAAGGGTTAGAGGGTTCCAATGTCACCTATGGATGGATCTTGGTTGATATCAAGAAAAAGTAAGGGAAAGGGAATAAAAATTTTCAGCAGAACTAGATGTTTAAAACTGATACATGGGACTTTACACAGCCTATAAGAAAAATTTACACTGTGTAATTTTCCAACATTGATATGATGAAAAATGACCACCTTGTAATAGAAACAATATATTTATTTTATATATGATGTATAAAAATTACAATATGTGTATCCATTATTTCTAATTACTAGTTTCATGGAATATGATGGGTGACAATTACATATAGTTTAACAACATTATATAGCATGTAAATCCCTAGAATATTATAAAACCCATAAGGTTTAAGATCAAAATTTAAATAGATATTTTTCTTCATATTTACAGGTATCCTTCCAATTTATTCATGTTATTACCCAAAAAACCAAAATATAAATCCAAAAAATTCATAAACGATATCTATTAGAAAGGTGACAGGAGGTTACAAATATTGAAAATCATTTTTTATCATAATCGCTTGACCTATATCTTTTATAAGAAAAAAATAAATCATTGAAAAATGATGGTTGGTGAAATATCTTTGAATTACCTATTTCTAAATCACCTACATAGGGGGAAAAATGGAATTTGATCATAGATTCTATCAAAAAGAATATACCCTCATATGTTCTTTTGGAAATCGATGGAAAATTAGAACCAATTATTGATCTTCCACCAATTGTAACTAGATTCTTATAATGATGTTTCGGGTATGATTCTGGATAGTGATTAATTGTTTTCATATCTCCTTTAATCTATTATATACTATCAGTTGTGGGATGAGGAGGTAGAGTATTAGTGAAACACTTTTTGATGGGGAGACTATTTTTCGTTGGTCTATCCCTTATGATGGTATTCCTAGATATATAGATCTGTCTATCATCCTAATATAATTCATGTTTTATTTTTTAATTTATTACCGTAGAAATTAATCAGTCACACATTTACGCATTATTAATTTGTATTATGATATGCTACAATGATTTTTTTTGATGGTTGTGAAGCATGAAATTGTTGATTTTGTGTCATGCTATTACACGTGCTGACAAATAAATGAAACGAATCTAAAGACCTCTGATACTCTCTTGCCAATTCTGGTTTTGGTTTTGAAATCGGATGATGTGCCCTGGTAATTCATTTTTAGATTATTATGGAATCACTAAGGGAAAAATTATATATGGGGGTTGGTTTGTACTTTGACAAAATCACCCCATTTAATTTCGACAAAAAACACCACCAAGGTTGATGATATTGGTAAGAAATATGTGAAATAGGTTGTGAGGATACATGGGGTTCACTCAGCCATTGATTTGGTTAGGGATACAAATTTTACCTCTATGTTTTGGAATTTTTTGAATGGGAGATGTGGGATTAGGTTAGGATGAGTAAGAATTTCCATCCAAAGTAGAATCATTACACAAAGCATGATATTCATATCATTGTGGATATTCTACCTATTGACATCTTGGAATTTGGTGCATCATGGGAGAACCCTCTATGATAGGTCAATTTTTTATATAATAATATCTGCTAATTTGTTCATTATAATTGAACTCTTTGAGGCTTATATTTTTCCCCATATAGATCACTTATTTATTGTTAAGTGGTGAGTGAGGACTATCTTGTGGGACAAAGTATCATATCAGAGATGTTTTAATGGATTCAAAAACACACACAAACTTATGTTTTCAACATAGGGTTAGTAGAAATTTTATGTGGATCATCGATGTCATCTGTTGGAGTTTTCCATTGGTTACTTAGTGTTCTTGAACTTTACTCATTTGTTGGGTCACCATTAGCATGGAAAACAAGTAAAGATTGCTCTTAGATATTATGAACCATTTGAGTTAATTTAGTAGCATGGGAGGATTACATATTGGTATGAGTTTTCAGCTCAATTGATAGGTATTCATGGTATATTCAATATTTCCTAGTCCAAGAAGTACCATCATGACCCTCTCATTTTCATAGTTTTGAAGAGATAGAGTATGTTACTAATTTTTATTTTTTTTAGAAACCAGTGGAGATCATGGATTCAAATTATAAAGGATGGTGTGAGATGTCCATCCCAATGGACAGAGTGTTACAGATACATAAATCAAATTATCATGATACCTGGGAGCTTGAAACGCTAGTGAGGGAGCAATGGACTAACTTCTTTTAGGACCACCCATCTATGACATGAAATCCTAAGGATAAAAATTACTATGGTTGGTAAAGTGTAATATCTTGAATTTTTTGGGTAAAATATATCTTATTTAAGAGATTTTTTTTAGATTCTAAGAGTTGTTGTGAGAGTTTATATGATAATGGGATGTGAACTATCTATAGGTTATTTTTATGTACTATGATTTTAGATTATTTCATAAATACTGTGGTTCATGAACTGTAAAACCCTTTAAGACATTATATGATTTTTAGTCTTAAATATAATTTTAAATTGTAAATAAGTCAAAATAGGATAAATAAACCCAAGTTCATTTATTTTTCATTTTTTTGTGGATATTATGTTGTAAATACCTTGTTGATTATGTAAATCCCTTTGCTCAGTAGGTTTTATCTTTTTCTTGTGTGTAAGTATTCCTGAAATATTCTAAATCTATAGGTCTTCAACCTGAGGATATTATAAGGGATTTTTGGTGTCTATAACAAATCTATATTTCTTCATTTCAAAATAAATTTCCTTGGTGGTTGCAGATGTCTCTCTCAGTAGGAAACCTTTCTCCTTCTTTGTTTCATTGGTCACGGAAGTAGTAATGTTCCCTATTTATTGATATATCAACAATGTGGTGTATTTTTTAAGAAAAATTATAGATATTTTCTGTGATATTCCCCTAATGAATAGCCTTGGTGTTTATTATGGTGTGTCTGGTTTTTTTCAACGTATTTGTGAGAAAACCTCTGTATTGGGTCTTGTTTGTTACAGCAATTTATTTAAAGATGTGAGATTAATATTTAATGAATTGATTATTATATATTTTTTTATTTTAGTGATGAGGTATTCCATTGTGGGTAGTGTTCAACTCGAGTTTGCGGTATGTTTTTTCATATCTATCCATATTGAATGAACTATTATTAATGTGATGTAATAAATTGATTTATAAATATTATGGAAATATTATTTTGTGTGCATAAATGGATATGAAATAAATGGTGTATTATCCCTTGGGTTTTGGTAATGTAAAATTGGTGTTTTAAAAGAATAATGAAATGAGATTTAAAATTGGGAATGATGAATGAAAAGGGTGGTTCTATAATGATTTTAAAAAGCTCTTTTGAAAATTATTCAGAAAATTTAGTACATCAGAATCATTTGTTACTTATGTGAAAGGTATATATAGGGGAAATATTATTTTTTATTATTTTTTGTTCACTCATTTGTTGTTCCTCTACCCTCTATGATAATTTTTTTGGAGGATTGTGTGCACAATTGTAAATTATTGTAATATGAGTTGGATTCAAGTATGAAATGATGTGATTCTTGGAATGTTTAACATTGTTCATGGAATTTTATTTTTTGTATTTAATATACCTACTTGATAATGGTTTGTTGAAATTATTCTTTGAAACTAGTTTACCTAGATTGTTTGGAACTATAGAAAAAGGGAAATATTTACAATGATTTTACATTAAATTTTTTTCAATATATCACACACAGTATTGATTAAATATTAATTTTGGGTTCATTTTTATAGATACTTGATATGGAACAATTTTTTGGGATACTACTTAGAAAATTTAGCATACAAAAGACACCCATATTCAATGTTATGCAGATCAGGTTATGTATTTTGATTCAATAAAAGGAAAGGTGATGCAGTGATGTAGAGGGGCCAATATTAGTTGGGTATGGGTAGATGGTGGCGAGGTGGGGTGAGATTTAACACATGTCAGATCAAGTACCATTTTTTGTTTTAGTATTCATTTATTTTTTAGACTCAATCCTTTGGTTTCATCAGAAATTTAGTTGTAATGCTACCATTATTTTCATTTATTGATGGAATATACTTCTACATGTTATTCATCCATTGTTTCTTTCTGATATATATATATTAAATTTATTTTTTTCTGGTTGGAGTAATCAATCCTTATGTTTTCTTGATTTTTGAGTGCTAATCTCCAGAAAATGGGGTCCTGGAATATCCTCTGAGCTTGTGGTTGATTAATCAGGTTCCATATAATGAGTATATCTTAGGATGGAACATTAAAAAACCCATGGACTAGATTACCATATCTGATCTCTATCCTAGATATCATTTATAGTTATGATACTGAATTTTTTATACCCTATCTTACAGGGAACCCCTTCTGTTTTCAGTGAAGAGAGGGGTGGCCCTCAAAGCATGTGTTCAATAGGTCATGGGTTAGTAAGTATCATCAAGGTTATAAAAACATATATGTGGATGGAATTTACCTAAAACCACAATTAACATAAAAACAGTCAAACAAATAAACACCATAGTATGAATTATAATATATATCCCTCAATTAATTTAATTTCATAAAAAATATATGTCTCTGAAATGAAATACCAGGAGAAAACTCATGTAGTAGAGAATCTAACAATTACTCAATACTCAAGGTATTAGGGTGTAACTCGATCACTAAATTACACCTAGAAAACTATATTATTGATTTAAATATATAGGCATGAGAATACACATATACTCAATAGGATCATTTTAAAAACACAAAAAACCTTTAGAAGAACCATAGCAATTCCTCAACAACAAAAATACAACAAAACCAATACAATCTTAAACAAGATATCTATCATCCAACATCACTATGACTTTCTCTCCCAATTTCATATCAATGTATGAAAATTTAATATTAAAATAATATATCAAGAACGTACTTGGTGAACTCTTTTACATTTATTTTTTTAAATTATTCCCCACCAATATATATTAGGGAACTGCGGTCCATTCTATATCATCATACGCATAACTACATATCGATAACCCCATATCAAATCACCATCACTACCACATAGCACTTATCCAGATCCCAACCTCATATCACATTTCAATCATAGAAGGGTATAATGAACATGAAGGACATAATCCTCAATCCATCCTCCATATCTTCATGTCATCAACCATGTATCCCATCCTTAATGGAATTATCATAACATCATATCATGTCATGACCTCATCATATTTTCACACTCTAAATTAAATCGATCACATAAGATGATTCATAACCTTATGTTGTCTCATTCGACACAACTTTTAAGGGGAGAGAGGGGAAGAAGGGGAGTCCAGCTATCTATTCCATTTAAACATTAGAAATTAGAAAAAACACGGCGATCCCAAAACATTTTGGAATCAGTAGGATTTTCTAAATTTGGTTGGGTGAGTATAAAATAAATTAAAAAATAAATCAGATATCATAGTAACCCACAACCCACCTAAGGGGTTCATACCAAAGAACACTAAAACACCCAACACCATCACTACATGACCACCACCATAAACTAATAATTTTCTAAATATATCTTCAAAATACCCCCTAATATAAAAATAAACTTCACAATAACATATATAATTTATTTTTAAACACTTCATTTTACCATTTCTTGATTTACCATTTACCAGCCACATCACATTCATTTCGAAATCTAATTTCATATGTAATGATGATCCATTAATTTTAATATAACTACATTTATTATAGTATTTTACCATCCAATTTATTAATTAATTTTTCATTACTAGTGAAAACATAGATTATATATCATTACCATCACCATATTCATTATAACTATCTTTTTTAATATCAATGTAAATTTATAACACATATGTGAAATAATAAACTAACTATGACACATCATACATCACAAAACAATCAAAACCCATATTTTTCCACATAACCAACAACACCACTATCCAAAAATATAGAACATCCCTTTACTCTTTCCATAACAGCAACTATAAATTCCATTTCCGGAAATGGAAACCATCCACATAACCGAATGTATGTCATATACTGATATCCCAAAATTTCCACAAAAACCCCCAACCATAGCTACATACACCATCAAAATTTAATAATAATACCCAAATTAAGTGATATGTGATTTCTACAATAATAAACCTCTGTAATTTCCCTCCATAAAACAAATTTTCAGATTAATTCATCACCTCTTACAAGAGTTGTATTTCCAAAAACAAGGATGTGTCAAATCCAATTGATTAACATCATTAATTAACTGTGATTTTATGAAAAATGACTGCATAATGGTAATAATAAAAACAACACTAATTACACAATTGAAAAAAAAATTAGTAGTAACATCAAATATTTTTCAATGATATGAATATTCTTAAAATAATATAAACACTTTGAAATGGTCCCCATAATATTTAGTTTAGTCAATTTATTGTCATTATTAATTTAATCTTTACAAACCATCCTGTAAAAAATCATGTTAATTCCAAAATTACACATAATTAAAATTGATAACTCTCAAATACCTCTCCTTAATAATTGATTCATCAACAACTATGAAAAAAACCACTTTAGATGATCATAAAGACAAAACAATGGATGGAAAATCCCATTCAAACTAAACAAAAAAATTCCATGAAAAATTTTACCATACACAAACAAAATCCATGATAAAACCCTATCAAATTGTCTCCATAATAGAGGATAGGTATAAAACAAAAAATAATAGAAGAGTTTGTTATAGTCTATACATTCAAAGATATGATGAATACTGTGTATTGTTTTTTATTAATATTGTTATTCTATATATAATCCATGTGGCGTTCATTTATGAGTTTCACAGATCATATTTAGCATTTAATTATTATATATTCTTGAATTTTTATGATTTATCATTTAATTATAGTGGTCAGGTAGAAATAGGTCAGTAGTTGTGCTTGTGACTCTATTCTTGGCATGAAAATATGTAAAAGAAAAACATCATGTTTCTACTAGATTGATGTATCAATTAGATGATTCTATGTTGAAGATGAATAAATATTGATGGATTTTACCATTTATTTACCTATATCAAAGGTAAAATGTTATGATATCTTGGTGAGTGTGAAAAAATTGTTGAATATAGATCATTTTTTATCGACAATAGAGTTCTGTATAGCATAAAATTTATAAAATATGTATGTTGATTATAATATGTGGATTCAATGGTTTATAAGGATGAAAATACTTTATCATGGTACCTATTTTACCTCATCGGTATAGAGTAGTCTGCAACATTCTTTGGGATCTTAATTATTCATTATTTCTCCTTTGTATCCTCAATTAAATTATTAGATGAAATGGAAAACAAATATGTTGGATAAAATATTACATTCACGAGTAATTTAGTTTTTAGCTTCATGGGTAATAAACTATAATTTGGTATAGTTTTCATATAATAGAATTTATCACTCACCTATTATTATAGATCCATCCAAGGAATATTATGAATGTTATTTTAGATCTCCATTATGATGGATTGAGGTTGGATAGTGAATTGTTCTCAGTCCATATTTGGTGTAGAGAATAATAGATAATTTTTATGAAATTCATGGTAAGATAAAGTAAAATAAATAAAACTAAATTAATTTATCTATTGGAGAATGCAGACATCTATGTTTCTCATTAATAAAAATGTGTATCAAAATGGTTCTCCTCATTATGTGTAGAAAATGTTTTTCCATGGAAGAAAGCTACCTCTTCAACTCAATGGGCCTTTCAGGGTGTAAGAGGATATAAACAAGGTGGTGTATAAGTTGGAAATAACATGGTAAAGGGATCATATTTTGGATATTTTATTTGTATTATATATTCATCTATATATTGATGATGAATTCCATGTCATTTATTATGGAGTGTTTAATATTAATTTTGATTTTTACATTTTTGGTGTAACCAATTGATATTTAGGATTTTTAAGAGATGGTTATACATGGAGATATCATTCCTTATAATTATTTCTTTAGGATGCATGATGTGTTAGAAGAGTTTTCATTAGATAATTACCCACATATTCATTCTACATGTCATGTGTTGTTTTAAATGTTTTCATTCTTATTAAAATGATGGGATATTTGATTTTATACTACTATGTTTTTGATATTTTATGTATTATGTTTCTATCAAGATTGAGAGTTTATTATTCTAGTGTTATCTCCTATCAGTTTTTAGTTTTGGTTTATTAATTTTTAACATATATGTTTTTTTGATTTTAAATAATGATAATCATTTTATAGGTATCAATTAGGAGGCCTAGATTACTCGTTGTTAACAAATTTTCATTTCTTAGGCGATGGGGTTGTTTGAGAATAACATACTAGAGAATAGTAGTTGAAATTAATAATTTTAGATAGAATATCTTATATATATATATTTATATTTCATAGTGATAAATATTACATTTTCATTATTGTTTGTCTTTATGATATGATTTTCTACATTATGGAGTGTTTTATCATGGTCAACGTAATTGCAATGTGAGGTGAGGTGTCACAACATGATTTATGGGATATTGAATTGTGGTTTTCCCTAGGTTAGGGATATAACGAATATCATAGATTCTATATATTTATTGTGGGTTTTTAGTGTTTAATAAGTCTATAATTTTATTTATATGTGATAGACATTGCATCTGGTTGAATAGTGTAGTGTCGTGGATGAAATCTTGGGATTAAACAGTATGAGAGATATAATTTGAGGTTAGTGCTATGATTCCAAAATTTATATGGAAATTAAAATGATGGGTACTTAAATATACAATCCCTTCTTTTTAATATTTATTTTAAAGGACTTTTATCCCGTGATATTTTAGGCTATCACTATATGAATTTTGGATCACACCACTATTGATGTGTGACCATATGTGCTGCATTAAAATATTATATGTATAGGTTTTTAACAGAAATATAGTTCCAACTAAAATTAAATTCAATTCCACCTATATTTATCATACCCTTGATACATTTTCATTCATCATGGGTTCTATTTGGTCATCCTTTTGTGGTTCTTGATCCATGTATTTTATTAATTGAGGTATTATGACCCGAGGCGTGATTCTCTCCCACATTGGTTTTTACATTATATTGTTATTCCTTTCATTAGAGTGAATTTTAGTGTTTTAGAATGATATTGGTTAATTTTTTAAGGTATTTCTGTGGTATTTCCATGTGTTGGTTTCATAGTGAATCATTGTGTGTTTTTTGGATCTTTCTAGTGTTTTATCAACATTATTATGTAATGATTATTGATGCATCTATTTAATAAAAGGTTTTCATTTTTTATTGGTTTAATTATTTATTAGTATGGAATTATATATCCCATGTTTTCAATTTTATATGATTATAATTAACCAAATAATTAATATTTTAGAAAATTTGTTATAGATGATGTGATTCGTATATTATTTATCGGTTTTTATATTGTTTTGATAGATATGTGTTACAATGGTAACATTTATTTTCTATTATTTATATTCCATTTACCATCATAAATGAAATCAAAACATAATTTTTTTCTAAATGGTATATGGGTGTCTATAATTCATATTTATATCATTTATCCATGATATATGTTCCAAATATTGAAGTATGAATAAAAAGAACATGTTTATTTATTGATATATTGGATGATATTCATATATTTTCTATATATATGGTTATTAATTATATAGTTGGGTTTTGGATGGTTGTATGATTCTTTAAATGATTAATGTGAGAAGAGGTCAGTGATGTTGTGAAATAGGATGAATTGATGTTTTTGATGTCGGCATGAGGTGTTTCAGTGATTGACGCAATGATAAGGGATGAGATAAAGTAGTTTTTGTAAAAGGTGAATAAAAATATGGATTTTAATGTGTTGATGACATTATTAATTTTTATTGGATAAAAATTATTAAAAATACGGAGAGAAATAACTTTTGGTAATTTAATTTTTAGTATTGAATATTGATGGATGAATAAAATATCGTTTTATAAATGAAGAGTGAATAAAATATAATATTCTATAATGAATGTAAACTCATTCGTATTAAAAAAATCAAAAAATATGTAATTATTTGTTAAAATAATATGTTTTAATGTATTTGATACTATCATATAGTTGTTGTGTGGTAAGTTGTTGATGTAGTTTTGTGTGTATGGTTATTGTGGTAAAGTGAAATTTCTGGATCATAGAAATAAATGTCTCATATATATGAGTAAACCATTAGGATTTTGAATAACCAATAGGTAAGAGGTTCAAATAACACCCTGTATATATTTTTATAAATACCTTAGTTTTTTTAAAATAAATAAATAAATAATATTATTGCAGTTGGGGGATTGATTGAGGTGTAAAGTATCCCTATAGTCCTCCTTATTCGATGTGATGAAATCTTAGGGGATTCCATTTGGTGGATTTCTATATCATTTGTGGAAAAAAAATAGTGGATTGAAACGGAAGTAGGTTGAGGTACGACTCAACAAGTAATGATGTGTTGTGATATATACAATCAATGGTTATCATTAAATTTATACCATTTTTGGGCATGTTACTCGGAATAGTAGTGGGTGCACAACTTACTGTGTGTGGTGACAAAACCAGAAAATGGGTGTTTAAACCATTTAATTGTCCTTTAGGTCACTATTCATTTTAACCAAATATTTATATGACCATTCTCCATAACGATTATGGATTTACGACCATCTATATGTAATAAATACATTTAGTGGGTTCATGTTAATCCTTATGAGGATGTAGGAGGCTTGAACCACTAGGTTATGCAGTTGTGTGTGTATTTTGTGGATTCATGGGGTCCAACTATAGATTCAGTGCATGTCTCCTCTATCTAATTATGTTTACCCCTATTATATTGGGAATGGATCCTCATTACAATGAGTGGTACCCCTCGATATACAAGGGAACAAGTCCTTTACTACCGAGTGGTACCCCTACCCCCAATGAAATTAGAGTATGTGTCATCTATCAACTTTGTTTTACCCACCAATATTATTGGATAAGGGTCCAAATTACATTTATTTGTTCCCCTTGACATACCAGGGTTTTGGTCCTCTATCTACGTGGTACCCCCTATAAAATTATGGTGTACATGTTCTTTATACTGAGTTATACCCCCTCTCTATTATAGATAGGGTCCTTCATACACTCATTTCTACCACTTGATGTACTAGGGTTCAAGTAATCTATCTATTGTGTGGTACCCCCATGTAATAAGGAATGGGTCTTTAATCTACCATGTTGTACCACTATCATTTATGGTTGAAGTCCTCCATGCACAGATTCATACTACTATAGCGTACCGCGGTGTAAGTCTATTATCTACAGAGTTGTACCCCCTATCAGATATTGTGTGGTTCTTACATATACAATGTGGCACCCCTAATACACTTGGGAGATAGTCCTATAATTGGAGATTATACACCTCAATAGTATAGTGCAGTGGTGACAAGTGAATACTTACACTCTATTACAAATTTTGATAGACATTAGAGATGATGGGCATTGGCGATAGGTATTTGGAACTGATGGAACTCTTTTCCTATGATGGACAATGAGATGGATATCCCACTTCTCTCTCATTTGGGGTTCCATGGATTGATCATATATATATATATATATACATATTTATATCTATATCTAGGTCATTGTACTTTTTTACAATGTTTATTTAGGATTGGTGGTTTATTTTATATTCATATTGTGTCTCTAACTTCTCCCCATTCAACATTTGTACATTCTACTAGGTATGTATATTCTCACCCATGCAAGGGTTTCCCCAAATGTGTGGTGTTTTATGAATATAATGGAAATGTTGATGGTGATTATAGGGGTGCATTGGGATACTTAGTGCATTGGGGCGCATACGGTGTGTAGATCATGAAGATCAAGAACTAGGATCTCATAGAGTTTAAATCTAGTTTTTTCAGGTTGATACATATTTCTATTTGGGAATATACTTTTCCCCTTTACAATTAAATTTACACCTTGATACTCTTGTACACCCTAGTGGTTATTTTTTCATATTTATTATCTATATGTTTATTCTTTTTATTGGTATTCCTATATAATTCAATATTGATATGGACGAGTGTGTGTGTATAGGTACATTAGGTAAAGGCCTCTGTTGTGAGATATATCTTTTAGCACTTGTCACTAGCCCAAAACCTATGGTGGCTATCTTGGGGTAGTTACAGATCAATGCCTATTAGGTTTTTTAATAAAAGATTGATATCAAATTCTGTTCAATCCCTGGGATGGTGTTTTTTCTAGTCCAATTACGAGGATTTGGTTTGGATTAATAGCAATAGTGTCTAATTACTTCATGATGGGATTTTAGGCCATGGAATTCATTTTTGGTGCAGTGGCCATTTTATCAATTCACTTGGACATTTATTACCATAATTCTAACTAATTACACTAATACATTAGTAGTAGGGATCTATGTTACGTGCATTATATATTATTTAGTTGGTTATTTTTCTTCTTGAGACATATCCCCATTGTATATATATTCTATTTTGAATATGGTACACCATGATTTAATTTTTAGGATGCCTCTAGGATGATTTCCATCTAGGGTATTGGTTTCGAATCATGAATATGACATGATGAGTGATGGGGCCTCATTTTTGGTTCAATCCCAGTAAACCCTTCATTTAGGTGTACAAGTAGTACCACAACCACTAGTTGACCCGAATATCATCCCAGAAAGGTAGGATGAGGATGTTCTTAGGCTTATTACACTATGCATGTTCCAATGCTAGAGGCCATTGAGGATCCATGAAAAAAATTACAAGATAGTGTAGGATTGGCTAGGGTTGATGATCTAAATGTTTAGGCTTATCCAAAAATGATTAGATCATGTGGTTGGTATGATATCTATACTTTTCCATGGATCAGCTTGAGTATAGTGGAGTCTTCATCGATAAATTCATGGTGATTCAAAAATTTAATTACTTGAATTCCAGTAGTGGTTCAATGAGATTCACCACGCCTCATTCTTGAAATCATTTCAGATTCAATATCATCTCGGGTTTCAACAGTGGGGATAATAGTGGATGAGTACACAATAATGTTCACTGACCTTATGCGGTAATCCCTTGATATGATTTGATATGGAAACTTCAATGAATAGAATCATGAGTAGGGTCTCCATAGAGATATATGTGCGATTGTATATTTCTTGAACATTCGACTCTATGTAGGGGTGTTGGAGAAGGCACTGGTGATGGATAGATTCCATTTATAGGGATATCGGGTAGTTGGAGCTGATAGATGGCACTATAGAGAAGCGTTTTATGTAGAATATAGTTTTCAGTAAATGATATAATAATAGAAAAATAGACCACCCCATGAATATACTTAATAAACTGGTCATTTGTAAGATGGACCTTGCAAAGGACCAAGGTAGTACCGACAGAGGAAGTTCCAATAATGTGACATGCAATGTCTCATGGAATTTGATTACCCGACATGGCGGGATGAGGTGGGAAGACAGATAATATTTGGAAAACCAATATAGAGGCATCACAACGATCAGGGATCTCCCATTATAGGGAAGGGGCATTCATATGGAGGTGGATCTAGTATAGGATATGTTGGAGCTCTATGAGGAGGAGTTGTGGGTGGTGGGAAATGTTTTAAGATCCTTCCACCACCACAAATTGATGGCTCACTTATGGCTCAGGGAGATGGATATAAGGAACATAGGAAATTATAAGCTATATAAGCTTATGTCCCAGTGGTACATGCTATTATTAGTATGATCTATATTTATTATATTCTTTATTTGGTATTATTATACAAAAGTTTCAATCTATCCTTGAACAATTTACTCATGGTGTATGGGATTGAGATCATAGTTAAGGATTGATCCCAACAGCTTCCTCATGAGGTTCCTATTGGGAATTCATTTTATACATCATTTAGCCTCTAGAAGTGTTAGTTATCTATTTGCAGATATTGGTTCTTGTGGGGCCTTTTAATCATCATGATTCAACCCTATGACATCATCTTTGTTATGGATTGGTAGTTCATGGTTAAAGCCCAATTTCACTAACATTGAACATGTGTCTGATTCCTCAACATTGGTGGAATGAAAATATTTTTTATGGATGAGGGATATCCGCTTGATGGGTGGGCTTTTTTTTCAGGACGCTGCAACCCATTACCTAGTAGTTGGAAATTTTAACGAATAGTGTAGCAGGAACATCAAGAATCTAGATTCCTTCAGTCCCGGAGGATTTAATGTACGTATTACATGAGGAATGTTTAAGAATACTCAAAAGGAAAGAGATGGATTATTGTATTAAATATTGTAAAATTACTACTTCGATATATTTTGTGGCATATTAGATAGCCCAAATCATGCTCTTGGAGTTGCATTTATAGTTGGAGGACTATCAAGAGAAGGGTTTTATCAGGCCCAGTGTGCCCCCTTGGGGGCCTCATGTATTATTTTGGAGAACGTTTGATGATTTATTTCATATTTATGATGATTATTTTCACCAAACCAAGAAAAAACAATGAAAAATTAATCCTTTATAAGGATTTATGATCTATTTGATTAGTTGGGAGGAATGATATGGTTCACAATTATTGATCTTCGATCAGACTACTACAAAATTAGTGTACAAAAGGCTGATATTACAGAGATGGAAATATTATGTTTCGACATACAATATGATTTACTTATGATTCCCATTGGGGAAAAAAATTCACCCACCATGTTTATGGATTTGATGAACTAGATTTTTCAGAAGTACCAAGTATATTTTGTGGTTTTCATCATTGAAGAAATACTCACATACTCTGTGTTATAGAATGTGTGGGTAGAGAACTTGATGATTATTAAAGAATTTATTTAGGAGAACCAAATATATGGTAGGATCATAATTATACAGTTTTGGACTCATGATGATCACATCCCAGGGAATATTATTTTTTAGAAAGAATTAGCTATTGACTTAGTGAATATCGATGCAGTACATTCAATGGATCCACCAAAGAGGGTGTCAAAGGTGTGGAGTCTTATTGGATTGTTGAGGTATTGCAAGTGTTTTGAGCCAGAATAATCTATGATTACATCAACTTTGTCCTCACTAACATGAAATGGGAAGCCATTTTCCATGAATGAGTAGTTTTAGAGTGGCTTAATAGTGTCAAGGCTTTGGATGTAAAGTTATCATGTTTTGAAACTGTCTAAAGAGAGAGTAGAGTACATAGTTTATTAAAATTCTAATAACGTTGGGATCATCTACATGTTGACTATGAGTTAGGAGGTTATTTCAAATTGGTTGAGGTATTAGAGATCCCATGAGTAGAATTTTTTGTCTCATGACTTTGATTTGGTAGTGTTAGTATTTTATTGGAGTATGTGGAGGCGCTATCTTCTAAGGGAGTGATTTTTTGGTTTACTCATAACATCAATATCTCAGGTATGTCTTCATGGAGAGTGATATGAACCCAATATATAGTAATTGGGTGTTGTTACTGTAGAACTATGGAATTGAGATATTCTATACTCCCATGAAGGATAAAGTGGTATATAATGTCTGTATTAGGATTTCAGAAGCTCATTTGGTGTGTGAGGCATCCAAGTAGTTGGTTTACTTGTATCAAGTCCTATTTGGGTATGAGGGTGAATCTTTTTATTATTATATGGTACTGACTAATCTTCTTCTTGAGCATTTGTGAGAGTCCATGTTGGGATACATCAACTGTGAACTCTTTCCTTACCAAATATCCTTAAGTGATTCACATGATGTTTTTTTTGAAATAATTGTACACATAATCCTTTCAAAGCGACATATGATGGTATGAGTATTGATGTGGTAAGATGTGGTGAGAGAGGTCGTGACGTGTAATTTGGTTATCATCCCAATGTCGCGAAGTTATACAGAGACCGTCAGTGGAAATTTTGGAGGGATCATATGATATAGAGTGTGGCTGAGTTTGTCAAATGGTGCCACACCTTTTAGTAGGTGAAGGTATAACACCAGGTTCGACCAATTTTGTTACAACCCCTTTGAGATCCTTTATTGGAAATGTTATGACATATATATGGACATTGTGAAAGGGATTCCACAGGCAGTGAAGGGTCATGATTCCATCTGGTAGATAGTTGATAAACTCATTAAGTCGGCACCCTTCTTTTCTCTCGGGGAGTAAATTTCAGTGGATTGTTTGGGGAATACGTATATATGGGTGATTTTCCACCTTTAAGGGGTGACCTCACCAATTGTATTTTATCATGATGCGTGGTTCACATCAAGATTTTTGATAGTCTTGTAGGAGGAATTCTGGACCCTTGTGAGGATGAGTACAACCATCCACCCCATGATTGATGGGAAAACTGAGCACACAATCTAGGTTTTTGAGAATATGATGGGATATTTTTTATACATCATGTAGAGTTATGAGTATCACATTCCCTTGGTAGTGTTTGTGTAAAAAAATATCTACCACTCAAATATCAGCATGAATCCTTTTGAGTCCGTGTGTGGATTACTCTGCAAGTCACTCTTATGTTGGATGTAGATCAGTAAGGAATCTCTTATGTTTCCATATATTTTGTAGGTTATGATGGATATGATCTGGTTTATCTATGAGTGGATGGGGAAATCCTATAGTAGGAATAAATATTATGCAGATCGACAGTATAGGCCCTTATAGATTCAATAGGGAGACCATGTTATCTTGAGAATCTCTCCATGATGTGGAATCCAAAGAACGAATTGGATAAGAGATCTATCCCTATGATTAATCCGGACAATTGAGATATTTTACATGTTTTAAGTTTTATCTTACCACGTCACCCTAACCCCACAATTGTAGTGGGAGATCAATGTCTTCCATCTCTCATAGGTGATGAGGTACATGCATGATCCCATGAATGTTATTGATAAGGGAGAGATGGAAAATGAAGATGGATCCACTTTTAGTGAGAGGTTGAGTATCGAGAGGAGACAACACTTCATGGATGGACTATTCCCATAGATTATGTGATGTGATAGCACAACATTATGGAGGAGAGCTCCAGGGAGTGTGAGTGTAATATAAATTCTCAATATCCCATGATTTTGCCTAGTTTTTTACATTAGAGATGAAAATATTGAGGGAGTGAGTAATATAGAGTCCATTTTTCCCTTTTTTGATTTTACAGTAATTATAGATATATTTTTGGAGATAGGAACCGAAACAAAAAGCGATTCTGGGGCCTAGTGTTCCCAGAATTAATTTTATAAAAATGATACGTATATTTTATATTACACACATGAAATTTCATAAATAAAATTAGATAAATATTAAAAAAATAGTTAATAAATCGAAGACCAATATTATGTTTGGAAAATGATTTTTACCATAGTTGAAACCTAAAATATGTTGGGGTAGGGAATTCATACAAAAGCAGTCATGTGTGGGTGTGTTTAGTTAAATAAATAAATAACTATATTTATTTAATGTTATTAACCTAGTTATATTCCACTTAAATAAAACATGATTTTACGATTTTTAGGGATAACCTCATTACCCTATGTCATAGAGAGGATTTCCTTCCACTTCTCATCGGAAAATCAAGATCCTATGTTGAGAAAAATCAATATCCATATAGATCGATACACAGTGAACACAACAACCTCTATTATTAATTATAGATAATTTTATTCATCAATGAATGAAACAAATTGATTTAAGAATTGTAAATTTTTGGATTCATCCTTTATTGATTATATTTTTTCATGGGATTATGTTCTGATGTTTAATTGATTATTTTGTTTTCTCACCCTGGGATTCTTTTTTTTTTGTGTTTATTGGACAAGAATATTAGTATAATGGACATTACATGATTTTTATGGTTGTTTGCCAATAAATTTTTATCATGGTAGTATTATTTGGACCATGTGGTTTTGATTTGACATTGCCGATGGGGAATGATACGGATTCAAACCGTAGATTCACTGTATAATCACAGAGGTTTGAAGTAGTGATCCAGGGAAGGATTTGATGGATTCCCGGGTTGTATATTTTTTCATCATGGATTATGAATCTAAAGTTTCATTTTTCATGGAACAGTTAATGAGAACTATGTGAGGGGAATTCAAATTTGATCTGATCAAAAGGGAATTTGTTTTCTAGAAAAAATCATCTAAAAATAGTGAATTGTGGGCTTCACTTCGATTTCGGGAGTCATTGAGGTGATGATTGACGTTAATGAATAGATCTAATGTTGTAGTGGATATATCTAGAAATCTATGAAAATCCTTACTACACAATGTGTAGTACAAAGAACACATGTTGTGTAGTTCTGCTTCTACGGTGGCCAGGTTTCACTTAGAGTTAAAAACAACATGTTGGGTGTTGTGTACACCAATTTTCTATCACTAGATGACATAATCCACTTGTACATAGGGTAAACAACAAGGATTCCATGTGGCCTCACACCTTGTGTGTGGCTGGAGGCACACCATGTACTCCGAAGAGTGTGTGTGCTAGAGTGGGTGGCACATGTCGAGTCACTGACTAGCCATTACATGTCATGTAGCGAAGTATGTGGATATTTCTTAGAGCACGGTGAAGAACCCAAGTGGATCAGGGATGCCATGAAGTCCACCTAAACTCTATATTATGATAAATGGTAACTGATTTATATACTAGTAGGTAAACGACTAGGTATTGAAGTAGGGCCACACACCGTGTGGGTCCCTTACATAGAATCCTCAAAAAAACTTGTTTTTATGAAACATTATCCTATCATATCACCATAGTTTGGAAATTGATTCTGACCTATGAGTATCCTATCATGAGTTTTGTTTTCACATACAACTCAATTTTTTTCCTTTTTGTGGATTTTATGATGTAATGAAATTTTTTATTGAGAAACTTCGTTATCGGGTTCTCTATAATGATATTGACTAGGAATGATAATTATAGTTGTACCCGCCTATGATGTTAAGGTAAAGGTCCTCTATCTACTATGTATTACCCCAATGGAATTAGGGTGTTTGTCCTTTATCATCTTAGTTGTAGCCTACATTGAATTGGGAGTGGGTCCTCCTTCTGCTGAGTCGTACCCCACTGATGTACTTGGCCACAAGTCCCCAATTTACTGAGTGCTACCCCTTTTGGGAGTTGGGGTGTGGGTCATGTAGCTACTGAGTTATACCCTCATATCAGTTAGGGCATGTTTCCACTATATAATGAGTTATACCCCCTGACGTACTAGGGAGTGGGTCCATTATCTAATGAGTGGTCCCCCTAAGTAATTTTGGTGTGGGTCCTCTATCAATTGAGTTATACCCCTATCATATAGGTCACAGTTCCTCCAGACATTGAATGGTACCCCTTGACGTACCAAGGAATTCGTTATTTATATAATGATTCATACATCACTCTAGAATCTTGACATGGGTACTCTATTTAACAAGTTATACACCCTATCATATAGGATGTTGGTACTCCTTAAATTGAGTGCTACCCCCTAACATAGTAGGGAACATGACATATATCTATCGAGATTAACCCCCTATCAGATAGGGTGTGGTAACCACTTATACTGAGTGGAATCCACTTAGAGAACATGTCATATAATATAAGATTGTACCCCCTCAACTTTGTGGAACATTGAGGAGGGTCAGGTCCCTCCATTAGGTACCCCCAATGGATTTAGGGCGTGGTCTTATATCTATCAAGTTTTACCCCCTATTAGATAGCTCGTGGTTCTTCCTTACACTATGTAGCATCCCCCCCGGACGTTCCAGTGAACATGACCTCTATCTTTTGATATGTACTCCCAATCAGCTATGGTACAATATCAACATATACTAAGTAGAATCCCTCTAACACACTATGGAATGAGTCATCTACATGAAGATTGTACCCCATCCATATTATGTCATAGTGGCACATAACCTATATCTCTTAATGGGTGGGCCCTAAATATGGTAACCCTATTATATTAAGATGTACTTGTTATATCTTCTGAGTTATACGCCCTATCAGATAGGATTCAAGAAATCATTGTAGGCTATAGAAACCTCTTATACTAAGGGGATTCTCTCTAACATGCTATAGAATAGTTCCTCTTCATTAATATCACACCCCCTAGACATTATGGAACATTGGAGAGAGGTGGGGACCTACCCATGGGCAATTCATTGAATATAAATGTGAGATTCTAGGCATTAATGATGGATCTTGGGAAGTGAAGTAACTCTTTTCTTGAGATGTGTTGTGATATTGAATTCCCCTTTCTCTCTCATTTAGGTTTAGTTTGATTGAGAATATATATGTGTATATATATATAGTTGGAATTTGTAATATTTTTCTTCGGGTTGAGTTATCTACTGTCTATTCCTTTCATGTCCCCTACTGCTCCCCAATAAAATTTTGGGGTGTCCTACTAGATTGGTATTTACTCACCCCAGCATGTTATTTTCCTGCACAATTAATGTCTTATGAAGATGAAATATAGATTTGTAGTGAATATAAAGACACTGAAGGATACATTGTGCATTGGGCCATATAAAATGGTCGAGGCTTTGAGACCAAGAACCTGAAACTCTTAGCATTTACATATCCATTTTTTTCAATTGGGGAATCTTTCTGTTTAGGTGTATATTTTTCCCTTTAAATTTTAGTTAACATTATCATATTCTAGTGCACAATAGTGGTTTTTAGGAATTATTATTTCCTAGATGATGAATATTTTTATATTTATTCTTGTGAATTTCTACATTGATATGGATGGTTTTGTTCATATAGGTATATTAAGAAAAGGCCTTCCTTGGTAGATATACATTATAGCACTTGTTTACATCCCTTAAACTCTAGTGGTGGGCCTAGTGTAGTTGCGTCTTGAGTTGAAATGGGTTGGGTTGTGACATTTATCAATTTACCTGTTATTTACTTCAAGTATTTTATTTATATTATTTCAAAAGATCTTCGAATCAAATTTTATTTTTTAATATATGATTAAAAAAATTTCTCCTTCTTGATTAATTTTTTATACTACAAATCCATAAAATTTGTTGTTTTATCAAATGAATTTTTTTATTGTATTTTAATTTAATTTCATTTGTTTAATAAAAAAAATGGATTAAAATTTTTCTAAATATATATTTCTATTCATTTAATGGTTTTTATTTTTCATGAGGTTATTAATTCACCATATTTTTATTATTGGACTTTTTATCTAAATTTTTTTATCAGATCCATGTCTCTTTTTGACTATTTTAAATCCATAATCTATCATAGGAAAATTATTTCGAAATGGAAAATAATTTTCATTTGGAAATTCTTAACATACAAAATGTCTACAAAATACATATGATTAATAGAACAAACAATAGATAATGGGATGAAAAATGAAAAATATACATAAAACATTGGTGTTATATATCTAGTTTAATAACACCCAATGATTTTTTGTTTTATTTCTTTACAAAAAAAATTATTTTCCTTGATATCTTAATATTCACAAAAACTGATGTTTAAAAAAACGATATATAAATAATATTTTTGAAATGTATCCATTATAACCTAGCTAATATAAGTGTAAGTATAAATAATAATAACCACATTATGAATAATATTTATATATTTTTATATAATTTATATATCTATGTAATCGTTCATTAAAATAATTTTATACTTCGAAAATACATTTTTATAAAAAATATGTTTTATTTATTTTTGTGTGAAAATGTTTTAATTGATTTCATTATAATATTGAAATATTATTCAATAAAAATAATTTCCTTTTTGAAATCAAAATATCCTTAATATATGATGGTATATTTTTGGAATTTTTATAAAAATATTTATTTTATAGTGAAATGTTAAAAATATTGATTTGAATTAAAAGAAGTCCTTTTATCATATATATTTAAAAATAAATATTTCTTATACTGTTTCAAAGTAACATTAGTTTATTTTTATAATTAATAATCCCATTATATTCATTAGAATAATTTTTATTCTTGATTTTGGTATGAAAACTTATTATACATATGTATACATTTTTTTCTTCTAGAAAAAACATTTCAGGATGTTTTGTTATTTTCTTTTAATATAAATTATACCAATTACATTAATTTAAATGGATTAAATATATTAAATATATATAATTATAATAATTAATATAATATAATAGGGTTAAACAATTTTTTAAATATGAATAACAACCATAGTCAATATTTTTCAGCTCAGTAAAAGATATAAAATTATGTTAAAATCATGGGTGAATGATTTATATTCTCTATAAAAACAAGCTTTATAATATTTTATTGGTAGGTTTTGACTAATTTTATATTTAATTAGTCAAATAATATTTTTTAAAACATTAATTTTTATTTTTTAACGATATCATGAATTTGGTGAAGATGAGTTTTCTTTTATTCAAATTTAATACTCATTTTGGTTCCATACATTTATTGGAAGGGTTGGAAGATTTCATTAAATTTTGGATTTAAAAAAATGTATGCAAACCAAAAATAGTATATTAATTACGAAAAATAAATAATGGAAACCAATTTGTTAATTTATTTCTAGGTTAAATTATTTTTACTCATAAATTATGTTTTTTCCAAAAAAATAGTTTCCATGGAATTTATGTTCTAATGTTGAATTTAATTTGTACAAAAAATAGAAATTAAATATGGAATAAAGAATACCAAATATTGAATCACTGTCTCCAAATTTGGTTTGAATAAACCTTTTATTTTTTGTTATTTAATTTTTTTATCATAGTAAATAATTAGTTATCATGGATAGGATTAAAATGAGTTTTATGTATTTTATCTAAAAGGTAATGCATAAATTTTTTCTAAAACATGTCAAATATTATTTTATCAGAATATTTTTAACTTATAAAATATTGTCTTCAAATTTTGAGATCCTTTCTGATACTTTACATGATTATGATATAATAATTCAATTTAACAATTAATTAGCTCTTATTGCATCCCTACTCTACCATATGAATGGGTACCACATTTCCAATCTTATCTACACAATATGATATTTATATCATTAAAAAAACCTCCATAATTCACTTCTAAACTATGTTATACATGAAATTTATGTTTTACTCTTCTAAAAATACCATTCCAATGATCGTTGGGAAGGGATCTAATGGAGGCCATCTGAAGAAGATATAGTCATCTTACCCAACAAATTTCTAATGATTTATTCTTATAATACCTATAAACAAATTTTATTTTCCATAAAATAATAAATTTATTTTCCTTTAAAAACTATATTTTATTATTATGGAACCACCAATATCCACCCTATTTCCCTTAAAAGGGAAGTGAATGAAACACTCTTGTGTATATGTGGAAAACCTCCTCCACATCAGATTATAATTCATTTTACATCACCCTAATTAATGATTTATTATTCTAATAGATTTAATATTTATATATGATATTTGTTATATTACCATACTTGTTAAATGATATAATATTATTTATCATTCTTTTATTATATACATTATATGGTGAAAATAGTTTCCTTTCATACGTATGAACAAAATATTATGAATGAATATATCAATAGTTAATAAATATGATATTTATATAATCTTTAACATTATGGATATTATGGAATCATTTAAATTATTAATGAATCAGACTGTTGAAATTAAACACTCCTTAAAAATTACAGAGTTGACAACCATAACCAACAATTTTATTAATAGATTACTAATAAATTGTTGTTGAAATATTAAAAGTAAATCATATTTAAAATTATAATTTGAAAACTTTTCTATTATATAAGTATAATAAATTTACCCTTATTAAAAATTAGTTAATAGAAAATTTTATGTATGTCACACATTAGGTAAGGGTTTTACGGAACAATATAATTGTTTTGAAATTTTTCTTTTGATTAAATAATGAGTGATGAACTATCATGATCTTCAATTAAGTAATCTTAGGAATTTTATTCATATGTTAATAATCATAAAATTTCCATGTAGTATTAAAATTTACTTCTATCTATTATAAAAAAAATTGATTTTAATTAAAAGAAACAATTGTTATTTCAAATTTGGTCATTGAATATTTTTCATCCATGTTATTTTTTTACTAAAAATATTATCAAAAATGATTTTAATATTATTCAATTATTGTTTAAATTCATTTTTAACCATGATTTAGTTTTTATAAAGTTGTTTTAATTTAATATTATTTTAATTTTATGAATAAATTACTTCTAAAATTTCACAAAAAATGTTAAATTAATATTTGTATTAACATGCATTGAATGAACAATTTTTTTTCACCATCATTACCACACAATAATTTAAATAATATTTTAAATTTTTTAAGGGTTCATTTCAATTAAACAATTTTCCAAAATAGTTTTTATATTTTTATATTTTAAATAAGGGATTCAAAAATGAAATCTTTATTTTTCTCAAGAATTATTTAATGTGATATTTTTGTTGTATTTTCATTTAATATATTTTTCTTCGGTGATACTTATTCTTTTTCGGGGTTGTGATACATCATACCATAGATAATATTTTTTTGGTATAGTTTATTATTAGGATTATTAAATTATTATTTTACCTCGGTTATGTTATGATACAAAGTTGAAATGTTTATGAAACATATTTCCTTTCACTGAGTTATTATATATAATTACTTATTTATGATCATGTCATACAAATATGAATGGAAAATGATTATGTGATTTGTGGGACAAGAATTAATTATCCCCCCAATGAATTGGGTAAATATGAATATGTGATAAGATAATTAGGGATGGAATGGGGAGGGAATTTTTTTTGAAAGGGACTCTTCACTCTAGGATAGTTTGGGTAGTAAAACATAACGAAGTATATATGTAGAGACCCAAACCTAGAGGGACATGATCTAGTGTTTACAATCAATTACAGTGGCATGATTACAGTGAATAAAATCCCAAAGGAAATATTAGTTGAGTAGTCTTATTTAACCAGATACATACATGAGAAAATAATACACTAACTAAAATATAATTTTTTTTTTATTTTTGAGGATAATAAAATGATTCCATCTAGAATAGCCTTTTATGAATTTATCATTTTACATCTTAACCTCATGGGGAATGAAAAAATATGGGTGAGATCTAAATCATAGTAAGGGTAATGTATAGAGAAGAAATAGTTAATAAATAGGAATAAATCATCAAGGCATGGAAAATAAATGAAAACACAATCAAAGTAATCGATTGGTTGAAATGGAAGTGAATAAACAATAAGGTATGGTCAATGAAAACACATGCTTTTCAAATAATTCCAACGAGACGGTACCGAATTTGTATGGGCTTCTACTTGGCATCCAAAAGACCGAGGATCAAATCCAAGTAGGGAAGAATTTGTGGGTACTTGAGTAGTACAGTAATAGGGCACTGTAGTAGTACAGAAGCAGCGATAGAATAGTAGCAACAATGACACTGTAGTAGGCATTTGTAGTGGTGGAATTACTATTGTAGGTACTGTTGTAGTGTGGTTACTGTAGTAGTACTATTCACCGAGGGGTCTTTTGTGCCAAAAAATTGGATTTCAAAGCCTTGTATTCTGGCCACTGGGCCTTGGACCTTCGGGCTATGTAATGGGTCTCCCTCTACCCAGTCTAAGAGAGGTGTTTTCTTTTAATAATAAATTGAGGATTCAGCCCCAACATTTAAAAGAAAACATGTTTTTCAAATAAATAAATTAGGAAAAATAAATATCATAAGTGAAAAATTGAAACACATACCATTTAATCAATAAACTAAAATTGAAATTTATCCATTTATATGTCGATGAAAAATATCTTTTATAAATAGTAAATAAAACTCAATAAATATAATTCTTTCTTAATGGATGAAATATGTAAGGAATTAGATAATATATACTAACATGATCTTTTACTAGATGGTATAAAACTAAAGATATACACCCATTTAATTTTCAAAACTTATTTGTCTCATGAGAACCTGTGAATTCTTCGAGGAGATATATAATATTCAGTCTATAGATTTCATTTCCTATACAATGAATTACTTATATCAAATAACCAATGTTAATAATATTCCATTAAAAATTTCAGTATTGAATAAAGAATAAATAATTCTAAATATTTCCTGAAATAACAAATTAACTATCCTTATGGACACCGTATGTAAAATGTTATATAGTTTAGGCAATAGTAATGTCAATGATAAATGAAATGGATAATTAGGTGCAAATTCAATGTCCAATGATCATAGGATATTGAATATTTCATGGTTAGTAACTAATGAATCAAGGTAGTGATTGTGAATGATATCCTTTTCCAGATCAATCATATGCCATCTAGAGTAATAATAATTTTGGTATCAACAAAATATATCCCCTATGGGGTAAAATAAATGGTTCTTCTCATTGATAAATAGTAATTAAAAAAAATAATTTAACCACATTCTTGTGGAAAATTTCCTTTGTTTTGAAATAATTTTATAAAACATTTTCTTTGAAACTTACTTTCCAAAACATTTTCATTAAAAATTGACCTTTTAAACATCCACATGAAACTTCAGTTAAATGATGCTGAGTAAATATGCACATTCCCTATGAGGAAAAAATAAAATTCATTTTTCATGTTAATGGTTAACAAAATGACATTTTTTTAATGTGATAATTAGTTTCATTTAAAAACATTTGTAAAAAATTAAAAAGGTAAATATATTATTTCTAAATAAAGTAAAAAATAGTTTTGAAAACTTTTTTTGAAAATAATTTTTTTACAATAAAATTGGTTCTCCGACTAAAGAGTAAAATGAAGTCAGCCATTCTAAAAAACAATTTCTAAAATATTTTTAGTTACAAATTTTATAAAATAAGTACTATTACTTGAACAAATAATTAATATATATAAGCGGATAAAATTAAAGGTTTTATTATATATTGATAAAATAATTTCCCCTAAAAGAAATTCATTTGTAAATATTTCCTAAAAAATAGATTGTAATGTAAACCCTAGTATAGATATTAATTTTGGAGTGAGAATAAATCAACGAGTAGATTATGTGTATCAACTGTAAATACACAAATAGAAGAGGAAATAAAAAAATATATAGTCAACGTAATTATAGACATAATAATAAAACATTAATGATAAATAAGATGTAATATAATCTAATGAAAATAATTTGGGTTATGAAATTATTTTACACTTCGTAAATTTTAACGGAAATACCTTTAAATGAAATACTTCAAACATAAACTCAAAATATCATGAAGAATAACTGATTCAAGATATTTTATGTCAAATTGAAATTATTTACACCATATATATATAAATTATGTGAAAAATTAAATTTATTTTTAAGAAAAAGTTTACAATGAAATAAGGAAGTGAGTTTTCTAAGATACTAGTTAAAAATGTTGTTGAGGAGAACAATCATTAATCATTACAATGTGTCCCATACCACTTTGAAACATTTTAATAATAATAAAAAGGAAGTAATAAATTAAATAAAACATATAATATAATGAAAATAATGAGGCTCTTGATATAACATGTCAAAGGGAAATATATACACTATATAAAATAAACTTGGTGAATTACAAAAAAATATGTCTCGATAGAATGTAAATTGTTAAAAATACCTCACCATGAATTTCCATTCAACTGAATGTCCATTAAATTCATGTATAGGAAAATTATGTCTATTATATATGTTCTTGAGAACCATTATCATTATTATCATTAATTTTATTTAAATTATTACCATGTTGAATACAACAACTTAATCAATTATTTTTACGTCAGATGAGTTGACCAAATTTGGTTTATGTGTCAAAGACAACTTTTGAATGTCAAATATGGTCAAATGGATTATTAATAAAATATACCAAATAATAATGACATTATTTTTATATGTATATATAATTTATACTTTTCAGTTTAGTCATTGAATATGGTTATGAAAAATGAACCAACATTACATACATAGAGACGGTATGATTTACATACACATTAGTGACGTTCCAATTTTTCAAATGATAGTTATAAAAATACGGTATGTAATATTTTACAATTCCAGAATTATTATAAAATAATAAATAACATATTATTTAATAAAATACTCTCATATATAGAATTATTGTGATTTAAAAGGAATCATTTGTGTCTGGGAGGCGGCAATCCACACGTCCACGAACAACATTATCAATTTTTAAGTGCATGTGAAAGGGTAATAAAGAAAATAATATATATTAAATTTCTAGAAGGATAATTATGTAACAAATATCATATATGGGTTCTATATATAAATTATTTGTAATTAAAACCATCCATTATACTCTCCATTTATAGTGTGAATGAATCCCATCGCTTTGAGGGGACGATAGAGGACACTTGCACAAATGATGTAATCATATTTAAAAAATAGAATAAAAAAGATTATGTGTTATAAAATAATTAAACAAATACTAAATAAATAATATGTATAATATATAATATATATAAAAAGAGTCTTCATCATAATGACCACCATGATATTTGGTAAAGAAAGAATGATCAATCATTATTTCGTGTGGTAGTGGTTTAATGTACACATAAACAATATGTCTGTTACCCATTTGATAGAAGGGAGCATATGATTAGGTAATAAACAGAATAAATACATCATAGTAAATTTATTATATTGGGTTTTTTTTAAATCAATAAATAAAATCATTTTTGGGAATTTATAATTCAAATAAAACAAAAAATCGCAACCATCTTTGTTACTTATTATTCGGGTAACTCCTTTTGGTTTTCACCAAATGAATTCCTTGGGTTGATTTCATCCCAAGTGTAGGATTACAGGGTGAGTGTTGGAATTATGAGGAGATATTTGGGAATATTATGGTCTATCCAATGTTTCATTAGACGTGTGATGAAGTGGAAGGAGAGGAGGCATTTTTATAGTGGAGGAGGAGTGTCAATCTTGTAATATTTTGACAAAGGAATTCCATACACATTTTTTACATAGAATGGGTCTCCCATAATGGTAAAATATATATAATTAAGAGTATAGGGTCTATATATGGTCATCTAAAGGATCTTGGATATGTTTTAATGTCTTTTGGTCCATTAAGATTAATGTTTTCCCCTTAATAAGATTAAATTTACCTAAATCATTGTTATAAATTTTAATTACATTCAAAAATAACTTTTCTAAAAAACTATGTTTACTATATTATAAGTTATTAATCTTTATGATTCCAAATGTGGAATAATTTTTTAAAAATTAAAGTCACATAAGTGTCAGAAATTAATTTACAATTAATTCCATAGATGGAGAGTCAATGGGGGGGATTAAAGTGAAATTTGTCAAAATATGACTATGTTTTTAGTGTCAATTTCAAAGACCAAAATTTGATTAACAAATAATCATATTTAGGTAATTAATATTTAATAACAACTTAAAATCTTATTTAACTTTATAAATAAAATATATAAAAAATAATATTGAACTAAAATTCAAAAGTTTTAACTATTCATTAATAAAATGAAACTGAACAGAAAAAATACAAAATATGCACCCAAAAATAATTTTTATGTTTATATTTACTTTATTAATGATATATATATATATATATATTTTTAAAGTTATAAATGTTTGATATAAAATAAGTTCCCCATTAAAATCCTGTAAAAGTTTCTTAATAAAAATATTGAATTTTATGTATAATTTTGCCTTTTTTATTATCATAATCATATAAAATATATTTGTTGATTATAAAAAATATTATATTGAAAATTTAATATATATATATATATACGTTAAATTAATATTTTTTCTACAATTATAATTAATTAATTTTTTAGGATAAAACATAATTGTGTGCATGAAAATAGTTTTCTAAAAAATTATTGAATCTAAATTCCATTGGTTATTATATTAATTTATAATTAAATTTTAACAGATGAATTCGTTATGTAAAACATATATTTTCATAATTATGTTAATTAAACTCATAATGTTGAGTTTATTATATCTTATTATATTCAATAATTGTATAATGTTTTTCGGTTAAAACATGATTTTACAGGCAATGAAAGCCAGTGAAAAAACTTGTTGTATTGTATGTTGCATTCCAACTATGTATATTATAAATTCTTCATATATTATATTTCCTTACATTCTTGGTTTTTTTTGTCATACAAGCTATAGAATACGAAGTTCTAACTTCAAATTTTCAAGGCGGTACATTCTCCCCATCATAGTTACATTACATCCATTAAATATAAACTAGATCATGGTAATATATTGTTTTATATTTCCTATATTTGAAATCCAACATCAATATAAAGGTCTGTCAAATAACCTCTAGAAGAGAGAAAATGAGAAGTACAATGGTCACACATACTGACAAATTAGTAGGTCTTCTATGCATGAGAACTATATTTGAATGTAAAGATACAAACATAGAAAAAAAATTAGAAAATATTAATATCAAGTGATTTAGGTCATCAATACAAAACATATGAATGCTTAATGGAAAGTTGATGGCCTCAAAGACATAAATATTCAACTATTTAGAAGACAATCGATTCCACAAAAATTAATGTATTATGACAACGTTTTATTTTCAAAGAATTTTATTAATGTTGGGAAATTATTTTACTACCTAAAAATATAAGGAAATTTTATTACATGATACATTGTAATTTCATGTGAAAATTTTCATATTTATTATGCTTTTATCAAATTATAAATCAACCTTTACTTCTTGAAATGGATATCCAAAAATTAACTTTGATACTTAAATAACTGAAATAAACATTTAAAGGATTTTAATGTATATTCATGAGTGAAAATATAATTATTTTTCTCCAACTATTCCCCAAAGTCAGTATGGATAATAAGTCTATCTATTCATAAAAAATTACATTACTGGTTCATCATTGATATTTATTTTAAAAATAGTTCAACTAAAAAAATTAATTATTAACTAGAACATTATGTTGGTATGTGGCTGGCATGAAACCCATATTGTACTTCAATTATGGGTTGATGTCCCATGACCTTACCATATTTGATTAGTTTTCACCTCAAATATAGGTTTCCCTTTTCTAAAAGAATGATAATGTAATTTCAAAAAATTAATATGACAGTCATCCTTGAAATATGGTTAATCATTAAATAGCATTTTAACAATGTATTTAAATATAACCCTAATATATAAATACTTCATCCACTTATTTTAGATAGATCCTTATTTAGTATATTTTAAATCATTAATATAATTTTTAATATTTTTGAATCATGGAACCTTATCTTTGATCTAAAAAACCTTAGGTTTAAAATAGGTTATCCATTGTCAAAAATCATTCGCAGTGTTTTTTAAATAAATTGTGAAATTTAATAAGAATATCCAACAAGGGTGTCAAAAAATGTGGATGGAAAGGCCCGTTGTCATGTACTAGGTTACTATATGTAATGCCTAATAGACCATATAAGAGTTGTTACTCCTAGGTACATATATTCTAGAACCTCGTTCACTTGTAGTATGAAGACCGTGATGTATTGATATAAATCCCCACATAATCAATACTTTAAAAAAATTATAAGGTTTTCTTATATTATTATAATCAAATTCTAACTTATGATTATTTTTTCTAATATATGTTTTCGAAGATCTTGTTCCCAAGGATGATACCAGACATCCTTTGATACTAATTTTAGTGACTCAACCTTTGATGGTCTCAAGTTGGTGTTTGTTGTGAATTACATTGGCATGATTATATGGAATAAAATATGAAATGAATGATTAGTTTATCAGTCTTGGTAGACCAGATACATAAAAGATAAATGAATACTCTAATTAAATAATATTTTTCCCTTCATTTCGAGGATAAACACTTTATTCCATATAGAATATCATTTAATGACTTTTTCATTATATTGATTTAGTTCCAAGGGAAATGAAAAAAAGGTGATTTCAAATTCATGGTAAGGGTAATGTATTATGGAAGAAATAAATAAATAATAGGAATAAATCAACATGAAATAGTAAATAACTATGCACGCCTTCTATGTAATCAATATCCTAAAAATGATGTTAACAAACAAAAATCCAAGTTAAATTAAAACACATGTTGTTCAGATAACTATAGAAGGAAAAATAAACATGGAAAGGTAGGATACTAAAAACCATTCCATTATTCCATGAAATGAAATTTAAATGTTTCCAAATATATTTCAATGAAAAATTTCATGGGTGAATAATAAATAAAATTAAATATAGGTAATACTTTTTTAATGGATGTCTTGTTTGAGTCACTTGAAAACCTATACCATCAAGACCATTCAAAAAATGGTTTAAAAATATATATATAAACACATTTAATTTTCAAAAGTTATTTTAATCATGAGAAACTTTTGAAAAATAGAGGATCTATATAAATTATGAGATGCAACCTTCATTTCTTATCTATACCATTCCTCACATCGAAAAAATAATAAAAATATGCCTGATCAAATATATGTACTAAATAAAGAATCCATAATTATAAATATTTCCCCAAATAATAAAATAAAATTAAAAATATTCACCATATTATAAATGGTATATGGTTTAGGAAATAATAATATAAAAAATAATTGAAATGGATAATTATTGGAAAATTAATTGTTCAATGATCAAAATAGATTAAATATATTAAGGGGACTGACGAATGAATCAAATAAGTGAATATGAATACTATCCTTGGCAAAATCAATTAAGAAACCATGTATATTATGAATAAGGATTTTTCTGAAAAAATATATGCCATGTGGAATAAAATAATGGATTTTTTCATTAATGAATAGAAATAAGACGATCATTTAATAAAATTCATGAGGAAAATATCCTTTTTTTAATCCTTTTGTGAAATCTTTTGATTGACAACCAATTTGAAAACGTTTTCATTGAAAATTAAAATTTTAATCATGTATTGGAATCTTCAATGAAATTGTGGAAACTAAATAATTATTTTTTCTAAGAGGTAAAAATAATATTCCATTTTCATTGTAAGAAGGGTTGAAAAAGGCCTTGTTTTGAAAGCGACTAGAGGATTAATATGAATAATTAGTCAAAAGAAATTTTTTTAAAAAATATACCATCTATATCTCGTTAAATAATTGAAATAATTCATTGAAAATTGTGTTTTTATATTGAAATAGTTTCTCCAACTAAATATGGAAATGAAGTTGGGTTTTCAAAAAAACAAATTCTAAAACATTTTAAGTACCAACGAATGAAAGAATGGTACTATTACATGATTAAGGACATGATTAACTATTAGAGAATAAAATAAAATAGTTTCTTAGAAAATGATAAAATTATTTTCTCTAATGGAGATTCATTTGTAAAATATCCCAAACAAAATAAGATTGTTATGTAAACCCCTGAAGGGATTATAATGTTGTAGTGAGAATCAATCAATGGGTAGATTTTATGTATCCACTATAAATCCAAAAATTGAAAAGAAAATACATCTAAAGGTATTCAATGTAATTATAAACATAATCATAAATATTAGTGATAATGAGGAAGTAATATAACTAATTGAAAAGGAATTGGTTTATGAATTTCTTTTACACTTTGAAACTTTTAACTCAAATCCCCTTGAATGAAATAATTGAAATTAAAACTCAAAAAATCATGAATAATGAATTAATCATGATATTATATGTTAAAGTAGAAGTATGTTCACCATATATAAAAAAATTAGGTGCAAAAAAAGAATGTAACTATTTCAAAAAAAATTAACCATAAAAAAGGATGTGAGATTTAAAAGGTAATATTTAAAAACATTCCCAAGGAGAAAAATCTTTAAACATTCCAATGTGACCCATAACACATTGAAACATTTTAATAATAATCTACATGAAGTAATAAAATTAAATGAAACATATAATATCAGTATAATGAAGAATATCATGATATAATATTTCAATGATAAATATATACACCATATAATATAAACTAAGTGAATAACAACAAATATGTCTCAATAGAATGTAAATTGAGAAAAAATCCCTTAACTAGTGCTTCAATTTAGGTGAATGACCTTTAAATTAATGTATAATAAACATACGTAAATTGTATACTTTTTGTGAACATTTTTTATTTTTATCATTACTTTTATTTCAAATATTAACATGTTCTATACAACTACTTAATTAATTAAATTTACATATGGTGTTTTGTCCAAATTCTCTTTAGGTATCAAAAACATTGGTAGTCCAAAATGGTAAAAGGGGTCGTTATATAACATCTTTAGGATAATAATAAATAAATAATTATTCTTTTTATACATAGATTTTACTTTTAAAATCAATAATTTAATATTGTTATGAAAAATTAACCAATGTTGCCATCATAAAGATTATAGATTGTAAGTACACATTAGAATCATTCCCATTTTTCAATGATCATTATGTAAATAGGGAAAGTAATATTTTATCATTAAATAAAGTCTATTATATCATAAATAGAATATTATTTAATCATATATACTTTTATATATAATTCATGTGATGTAAAATTAATCACACTGTATCTAGGAGACGGAAATATACACATCGATGAACGATGTTATCACTTCTTATGTGTGTGTGAAAGTGTAATAATGTGAAGGATATCGACATATATAATATTTCCAGAAAGGTAATTATGAATTTAATATCATATATAGGGTTTAAATGTCATTAATTTTTAATTAAAAACATCTTTTATATGTCCCATTTATAGTATGAATGAATCACAATGATTTGAGGGGGATGTAGTCCACACTTCCTCAAATAGTGTTATCATATTTGAAAAAATTTAAAGTATATGGGTTTGGGTTATCAAATAATTAATTAATAATAAATACAAAATAAATATAATATATAAAAAATATAAATATATATTCCTTCGCATTGGCCACCGTGGGAGGTGGTAAATGTATAATGAAAAATCATCGTTTTGTGATGCAGTAGTTCACAATGGACATAAAAAATATGTTCCTTACCCATTAAATGGATGTGTGTGTATGTGTATGTCTAAAATTTTTTGTAACATAACAATGCTATATTTATTATACTAGTTTTTTTATGTATTAATTAAATAATAATGTTTTATGTATTTGATAATTGAAATAAAACTAAAAAGTTTGTGGATGTTTTTTACAACTTTTTTTGGTAACTCCTTTTGGTTTTCACGAAATGGATTCCATTGATTAATTTCTGTATAAGTTCAGGATCCTAAGGTGAGGGATGGGTGATTAATATATAGTTTTTTAGATCATTTTTGATCTAATGTGTTTTTCGATTTGTGATGAAATTGGAGGAGAGAAGTCATTTTTATAGTTGAGGAGGAGAGGCACTCTTGTAATATATTTAAAAAGAGCTTACATACAAGTTGTTAAAGTTGAATTAGACATCCATAATGGTACAATGTTTATAAAAGGGAGTATATGGTAAATATATGACTATATAATACATTTTGTACAAGATTATAGCTCATTTGAACCTTAATATTAATGTTTAGTCCCTTAATAAGCTTAATTTTACCATAATCTGGGTATTTAATTAATATTACATTCACTTATAGTTTTGGTAAAAAAAATTAAGTTGAACTTATTAGAAATTAAAAATTATTATGATTAAAAATATGGAATAAATTTTTTCAAATTATAATCACATAAGTGGAAGAAATTAATTTAAATTTAATCCTGTAGATGAGACGTCGAAGGGGGTTTTAAAAGTAAAAATGTTAGAATGTTTTCTATATTTATAGAGTCAATTTCAAAGAAGAATTTAATCCACATACCTCAATTAGATTATTTCATAAAAACATTATCTAATTAGTCATTAAATATAATTTAAAATATCAATTAATGTTATAAAAAATGAGATAAAAAATAAGTTTTTAACTAAGATTAAGTGGTTTTTCACTATTCATTAAAAATGAAACTAAACAGAAAAATACAAAAAATCATTATAAACTATTTTTTATGTTTCAATTTTTAATATTATTTTAATTTTTAGATATTATATTTATTAAATTTACAAAAAATATCTTTAAAATAGGTTATTCATTAAAAAGTTGTAAAAGTGCCCTAATTTAAATATGGTATTTTATCTGTAATTTTGAGTTTGTTCTTATACAACACTTTTGAAATCTATTTTATGAATATAAGAAATATTTAATTTATTGTTTAATATATATATATATATATTACATTAATATCACTATGTAATTGTAATTATTTTATTTTATCATGATAAAACAGCTTTATGAGCATAAAAATAGTTTTCTTTAAAAATGTTCCCTATATATTAAACTGGTTATTATATCAATTTCTAAATAATTTGTATATAATTAATTATTTGTGTAAACCATATATTTTTATAATTTATCAAATTATATTTATAACATATATTTTATTATTTCATATGATATTATATAATAATATATTATGGTTCAGTTAAAACTTGGTCTTGCGTGAAATACAAGCTATTGAAGAAACTTGTTGGTGCATATGTCGCACCATAACACACAATCACATTCATTGAGAGATATAAAATATATTTAATTTACTGAATGTATTATTAATTATGATGATATTATATTTCTATATGTGGTTGTTTTTGCATGTGATTCACTCCATCGAATATAATCTTCATACTTTAGATTTTCAGGGTGTTACAATGTGATGGAATATGGGAGTGATCCTGACCTATTATGATAATCTAGGAAATAATCCCTAAATAAAAAATGATTTTAAATGATTATGTGTATTCCAAAAATCTAGTTCTTATGAAAATTATATGATATGTAGTGTCATGTTTTTTTATTCCATTATGATTCATGTATTATAAAATACCATGAATTATTCCTCGATACAGGATTATGATCAATGATATGTGGGTTATGGATTTTAAAATTCAATGATCATGTCCAAAAACACTTATCCATATGTTGTGATTAATCTATCATTGGTATCTACCTAATTTAATCTCAGTATTAATCTATGGTCACCCATTTTTATTTTTCCTTTCCATATGTTATGAAGAAATTTTACTAGTAGGGTATGTCTAAGAAGACTACTATGAGGGAAGAGCCTTCTATGAGATATTTAATATAATTCATGAAATAATAAGATTATAAACATAGTCTCTATTTAAAAAAAAACCTTTATTGTCCTATGTCACGTATTAATAAAATATATTGAATATTCATATATTATTATAAAAAATATATATATGAAATGTATGGGTCACTATAGTTGATATCAGAGGAATGTGTAGTCAATAATTGATGATTATTATTAGAGAAATTTTGTGAAAACCATGAGGATAAGTCTATGTATAGGATTAAATTTCAATTTTTTGGTAGGTAAGAGATTATATGTTTTTCCTAATTGTAAAGATCTATTTAGATGTTGTAACTAGATGGGTTTTGGTGTAGATTAATATAGGTTTAATGACCCAAGAAATAGTTGTTCGAGTATGTCTCATCCATCATTCTGGTGCTTGGTGAGTTCTCCCTTACTGTGATCTTGGTTTGAAACTCCATAGGGATATTTTTACAATAATTTAAATATTATTTATAATCCAATATGAATAATTTGAGGAGATGATGACCATGAATGTCCTAGGCTAATCTTAAGGTGTCATATATTGAAAATCATGTGTCCGGATTAAAACATCCTAGAAATGAGTTTTCATGATTATATGGGTTTATAATATGATTATTTTTACCCATTCTATTATTTTTATTGGTTTAGTGAATTACTAAAAGCCTTAGGAAACATGTTCATTCCTAAAGGGAAAATAAAGAAATAATTTTTCCCCATAGAAAAAAAATGTCATGAGAGATGAGAAATATTTTTTCTATTCATTTATAACATTCTACATATATGAATCATGATAATATTCAAATGATGGAAATAAGGGAATAACAATATGTTGAGTTCTTTATGAGGAAACCTTTATAATATTTTAGTGGATCAATGGATCTATTAATTACGATGTAATGGCTCCATACCAATAAAGTAATATTTTTCATTCTCTTATGTTTGGAACATGAATTATATATTTTTTATTTTTATAATTTTGTAAGGAAAAGAATATCAATATTTTACTCTTATGATGAAAATGAGGCAACATAATGAAATTGAATCCATGGAGTGGGATAATTTTATGAGGTTATTTTTCAGTAAACATTTCCTCATATTTATTATATTAAAATAGATATGGAAATATTTTATCCAAAAACTGAAGTATGATTAATCCATTATTACCTATAATAGAAATATTACATTAGTTATGAGGCACAATTATTGTATTATCATCTGACATGTATGGATTGATGAATTCATATATTTCAGAAATCCAAGTGTCTAATTTTTTTATCCATAATTTATGCCAGTAGGTATGGAGAAATATTTTGATGTGATACAAGGAAGAAATATATAATGTAGTTACCCATAAATATTATGCTTTTGATAAGAAAATAATTTTGGAATTAAAATGATATTATAATAATAAAACCCTTGAAGAGAATAAGATAATATATTATTCATTATTAAATAATGGAAGAAAACATTAAGGAAAATTTGTTAAGGGTACTAGTAAATGTGTTTAGTGTGTAAATTAATTCCTTTGAGGAATCAAATTTTATATTAATGAAAAGAATAAGTTAGCTAATTATAGAGGGAAAGTACATAAAAATTAACTACATACACTCCAGGGTTTCAAATGCATAGAGTATGGATAATATGATAAACAATGATCCAATATAAATGTTAATTATGTGTATTAATGTTAATAACATCTTAAGACTGGAGACAAAGGAAAATCTCACACTATAACTATTTCTAATGTGGGGGTATGAAAACAATGTGGTGAAAGGTATACATACCATCCATTCTAGACCTATTAATGTCATATTTGATTATTTATATTCCAGTAACATTACCTATATTGAATATTTGAAGACTATCATAATAAAACCAATACAATTAGATGATTAATTAGAAGGGAACAATACTAATCTTATGATGTTCACATCTCTTTTCTATGATTATTCTTCAATTTAATTTATTAGGAATTAAATTCCATCAAATCATATTATTCTATATCCAATTGAATTTGGTAATATTTTGGGAATTTATTGAATTTAGTTATATAAATCCCACATATATTTCCATTGAATGGAATTCAAGTTTGATATTATGAGCCAACCTATGACCATCTACCAATGTGATAATAAATTTGGACATACAATGGAAATTAAATTCACTATATGGGTCTTTAATCTTATTCAAAAGGAGTGTTTATATCATATGGTTTGGAACAAACTCAACATCAATGATATTCCATTTGTATGAAATATTTTTGATCTATTTCCCAAAATATTTCATAGTATTCATACGTTATTTGATTTTATTTTCCAAAATAACCAATACCTAGAACTACAAAAATTTATAAGAAACTAAATAGAATGGGTAAGATTGAGTAACAATAATTAATGAAGAAAATCTGGGAGAATCGAGAAAATATATTAATTCATTGAAGTGAATCAAAATGGGGCGAAGATGTTATTTTTGCTTTTAAGAAAGATAGACAAATGTGAATTTGGATTGATTATCAGGAAATAGACATGATTATAATCAACTATAAGTATCCACTACCTCATATTGATGATTTATTCAATGAACTTTGATTATTTAAATATTCACCAATATTTATTTTGGATTTGGATAATATAAATTGATGTTAAAAATTAAGACATACCTAAGAAAACATTTTATATTTGGTACAGTAACTATAAATTCATATTAATTCTATTTATTCATACTAATTAACCCAACATATTTATGGATTTAATGAATGAAGTCTTTATATATTACCATAACCAATTTTTTTATGTCATTATTGATGATATTATTATAAATTCTCAAGAGAAAAGGACTATAGATATCAATTTCGGATTGTACTAAAAACCTTAAAGAAGGAGTTGTTTTATGAAAAATTGTCCAAGTGTGAATTTTGGTAACATAAAGTTATATTAAACGGCCATATAATCTCATGTTATGGTATATAGATGTATCCTTCAATGATGGATATTATTGATAAATGGAAAAATAAACTATTATGAAAGAAATCTATAGTTTTCTTGGTTTAGATGTATTTTATCATTTCTTTGTGAATAATTTATAAATGTTTTATAATCCACTAACCATGTTAAAATGGAATAGAGGTATGATACATTGGATTGATGATTGACTGTAACATTTCATAGAGGTGGTGTGAAGGTAATTCATCCAACCTATTCTTATATGACCCTACAATAGAGAATGGTTTGTGACCTTTTTTTTCTAAATTGCAGAATGGAATAAGATGAATCATTAAGATGATTGATATGGGGATAGATTATGTCTCACAACAATTGATGGTTCTGGATAAAATATACCAAACTTATGATTTGGATTTAGTTTTATTAATTTATTCATTAATGATAAAGATCCATTATTATTATATATTATGGTGTGAAATATATACCAGTCATACAATTTTAATTTTTATATTGAATAAAAAATAATTGAGTATGCGATAGATAATATTTTTGGATTTAATTAATGATTATGACTGCTCAAAACATTATCACCCTAGTAAATTGAACAGGGTGGATGATTCTTTGATTTCAAAGTATCATTCTATCTTATCTATACTAAGGATCTTGAAATACCCAATATTTTAGGATTTTAAATGGATAGATCTGGAAATATAGAAGTAAGGGGTGATATAATATCTTTCTTTAATGAATATAAAACTATATATCTATGTTAGGATTAATGAGAAAATAATGAATACATACAGAGTTGTTAATTAATTTGATAAATGGTCATTATATCAACCATGCTTCTTTTCAACTATATGATTCATGAATTGGGTATGTTTCATGTTAATAAGAAATATGAAGATGGAATTTTTGGATGAATCATATAGTTCATCATTCCTTATTCATCCTAGAGGTATGAAAATATTTATAGATATGAAAGAGTATTTCATGTTTCAAAAAAGTAATAAAGGTATTTCTGAGTAAGTATCTCAGTGATTGTTATTTCAACATGTTAATACTGTGAGATATAATCTTCAGGGAATATTAAAACATTTACCAATACTAAAATAAAAATGAGGAAACATCACCATCATTTGATACAATAGAATCTCCAAAAAACTAGAACATATAAATAAATTTGGGTTATATTCAATTAACTTTTGAATTAAACACACATCTATGCCAATAAAAAATATTTCTACCTTTATCATAATTTGAGGATTTACATTAATTATATGTTATGGGTTCATGTAGTATCATATTATATAAAATCTTATCAAGATATGGGGTTTACCTATATGATTAAAATAAGTATTCAGAAATATTTTAATACATTGTTGAGTTTCAATTCATTATATCATACTAAAGAAAATGGTATGTTTTAGAGGACCATTAAAACAGTCAACGATATCTTGAGAAAATCCAATATGGATTTCCAAGGTGGTTTGGAATAATTCCATAATTTTTTGGAATTTTTTGAAAATAATATCTTTCACTCATGCATTCAAATGTATCTATATATATAAGGACTGATCCTGAAAACATTACATAATCATGAATTAAATAGATAATTCCCATTTATGATCTTTTTGGGTTTAGAGTTTTATAGAATTAGGCCATATCTGTTAAATTACATCTCAAAAATTTAAAAGTAGACACTTCTACTCAGTTTAAATTTTTTATTAAATTAAAACTATTCAGAAAAAGTCATTTCCAGTTCCATGTTTAAGAAAACATGACTTTTTCATTATTCCATCAATGACCCTATTCATCTTTAAGTCCTGTGAAAGACATTTCAAAACTTGAGATGTGCATAAAAATCTCAGTAAGGGTTATAACATAAAGAAATAAAACATTATTCATCAAAACATAATCTTTAACATACCACAAGAAATAATAAAATTTATGAATAAAACATAGTAATAACAAATCATAAAGGTACCTTGTTTCATCCATGACATACTTACATTTTAGTTTTCACATCCACGTAGGGAGTTACGTCTGGAATACCAATCTCTGTATATTCCCTAAATATCATAGGAGAAACATTCACATTTACCTCTTTCACGTTATCCAATTCGTTGGAGAGATATATCGGGATCACCCACCCTAGGATTATAATGGACCCACTAGTATACGTAAACAATTCCAAAGAGCCATAACATATTACTAGCAAATAAAACAAACATAATGGAAAGATAACATTTCCACATTTCAATCAAAATATATCTTGTAAATATATAGACATTAAAAAATACATTATCAAAACAATTTTCATTACCAAAATATGTAATAGAGTATATAGTATTTACTTACTTTTTAAAAACATATGGATTGTTAAGGATGACATTAAATAAATAATACTCATGGTGGCAGAAAAGGCTGTTGTCACAACTTACGTTAGAACAAATATTCTTTTTGTCTTTTAGTAAAACAACTCATAGAAAAAGATATCCTTTGAATGAAATGAATTGTAAAATTTGTATATGCACAGTATAAAAGAATGTTTTGTATAAAACAAAATATTCCTCAATGAAAGGAGACTGAGATGAAGTCTCGTACATCTTGTCTGACATGACCCGTTCATTCATTAATCTCATGAATAATAAAATAATGTAAATTTGTACATTCTTAAGAAAGTTTTTTCATGTTTATTATTCATTTTATATCACTTATTTCCATGTTATAAATATTATGTAATCATTTATGTTAATAATGTATTTTTGTTGATATTTGGTACTTGAGTGAAAAAATAACATCTTATAATTACAATTTGTTCATGTGGTCAACGGTGAATTATATACAGAAAGATATTCTTGATTTATATATCATATATATCACATATATATATTATATATATATTTATTTATAATAGTACATATCATTTGGAGATAAGAAATGAAATGCACCATCCATGGAGACGGTACCTCATAGGTATGTATGAACAGTAATTTCATTTCTATTTTGTATTTTAGTGGAATTAATACGTAATTATACATAGGTATATTATAATTCAAGTACAAAATAATATATTATATAATTAACATCATCCTTTATACACCCCATGTATGGCATGAACGAGTCATATCACAATGAGGGGGAAGTAGTTCACACTTCCTCAAATGATATTATTGCTTTTACCCATTATGGAATTCATAAAGGTACTCTCTAAATGATAAATACTGATGTAAAGATACAAATATAAGTAAAATATATATCAAATATAAATATTGGGCCTTCATAATGGCCATGATGAGAGTCAGTTAGAGATATTTGAACAATCATCATTTCATGAGGCTATAGTTCTCCGTCTACATAAACAGTATGTTCATATCCATTAGATGGAGGTTTGAAAGGAACTGACGTGGGTGCATTCAAATGATGTTTGGTTTTGGGTTATTTAGGTGGAATAGTGTTATAGCATCCTGCCTATTTTCCACATAAACTTTTATTACATTATACAAAACTGAGGATCATTAAGGTTTAGTGTCTTGGAAACTAGGAACCTAATACATGAAACAAAAAAAACATTCTTCTTAAACACTTTAAAGGATTCTCCTTATGTTAATCCGATGATAATTACTGCATCTCGTAACCTGGGGAATTACATCAAAAGAAAGGTTGAGCAGAAGGCCCAGTAAGGGAAACAAGGGAAAAAATTTAACATGTGAACTTGAGATACATCAATAATGTCATGAAAAAGATCTTTAAGGCATGAGAAAGAAATCCTGAGTCATATCATAATAAAAATAACATTTTTCATAACATGAAGATATGGCTAAAACATTTATCAAAGACAATCATTTCTGTTTCACCAAGGTCCATCCCCAAGGTGTCAATAAAAATTACCAAGGTTATTCACCAAGGTATCAGTCTAAATGGTCATCTATAGAGATTTAGTCTTTACCCAATGCATTGGAGCGCTATCAAGGAAAACCCTTAAATTTGTCTTTATTATCTTGTGAGACACATATATCATCATCAATAATTTCATAAACAACCCATATAGCATAAAATAAATGGGTTTCATTTCATAATCATAACATTTTAAAAACTACTTTAAAGACATGATCTTTGTGTCACTTTAAAACCCACAGAAAAGGAAGGTGGGTATCATGTATGTAAATCCCAGAATTCAAAATAGTACAACTTGGTATATATGTGAATAACCCTATATAATAGAGAGCTTTGTGTATTCACTTAATAAAATAAATGAACTTTTGAAAAAGAGAGAGACATTTTGAGATAGAAATTCTGCAGCATAACGGCTATATTACGAGGTTTTTAAAAACATTGAAAAGTGAGGGGACATGGGTCATCCACTCATAAATGATCCATAAAACAGAAGGGGAACAGAATATAAAGGATTTAAGAAAATGGTAATGAAATTTTAATGAAATACCATTTGAAATGAAAAACATGGAAGGAAGACAAAAATTAGATTTCTCTTATGAAAATCCGGCAGCCTAATGACGTCACTTAAACTTCAACCAAAAATGAATTGACGAGATCAAATAGGGTATCTCATCATATGAACATAAAAGATCAGTATTATAGATATAGAGATCATACCCCAAAATAATAAAAAGGAACTTGAAAGACTTTACATGAAAGTAGAACTTTGAAAAATGAGAAAGGTGACCGAATCCCTTAAAAATTCGGCAGCCTAACGGCGCCACTTGAAACTTCAAAATACTGAATTGAAGAGATCAAATAGGGTCTCTAATCATATTAACATAAAGGCTCAATATTATAGATTTATAGATCATAACCAAACATAATAAAAAGGAATTTGAAATACTTGACATGAAAGTAGAACTTTGAAAAATGAGAAAGGTCAACGAATCCCTTAAAAATTCGACAGCCTAACAGCGCCACTTAAATCATCAAAAAACAGAATTGAAGAGATCAAATGGGGTCTCTCATAATATTAACATAAAATATTAGTATGATATATTTATATATCATACCCCAACATAATAAAAAGGAACTTGAAACACTTGACATGAAAATAGAACTTGAAAATGAGAAGGGTGAATGAATCCCTTAAAAATTTGGCAGCATAACAACGCCTCTTTAACATTCTTAAAATGAAATGATGAGAGAAATAGGGGGTATATAATCATATGAACATGAAATTTGAAGTATGAGGAATATAAAAGAACATCCTCCAACATAGGAGCATGAAGCATAAATGAAAAGACATAAAAGAGATTACTTGAAAAGAAAGAGAGAGGTAGGATCCCTTACCTTAAAACGTAACTCTTAAAACTAAAAGGTTGGGACCATGAGGGATTGGGGGCACCTTGGGAGGACTCCTTGGGAGGTAATGAGACCTGATCTTCGTTGGGGAAGAGTTTGGAGTCGAATGGATGAGAGGATGGCTTGGTATTTATAGGGAAAGTGAGGGGACAAGGCATTTATGGCCAAGGGACACCTCATTAGTGGTTTTGGAAAAACCAAGGGCTTTCCCAGGGTATTTACCCATGGTATTGTCCATTTGGGACACCTCATACGTTATCTTACTACTCATAAGTCGACCATATTGATTAAATACTTAATACATCATTTAATGATATCATTAAACACTCGTAACTTAAAAACTGTATTTTCACTATTCATCGAAAATTCAATTTTTTCAGAGAAATCCCCAAAATTTACCTTAACATAATATAGATGCTCTGAGTTCAAAAATGAAATCCATTTTATAAAAATAATTTTCTAAATATTTGTAATTAAATTTTTAATTAAAAACACTATTCACCCGAAAAAACTAATACTTGACTAATAATTTATGAAACTGTTATTTAACCATTTTATTGAATCACATTACTTAGTCAAGGTGACTAGAATATAATAATTCTTTATTTAAGTGAGATTACTAATCCATTTGGTCACATTACTAATCTCAAGCAGAAAATAACTATTCATAATTTACTATTAATCAAAAATTATGTTGATCTTATTAGATTCTAAATTTCGTACTGTATATAATTGTGGAAGACCATTTTTTGAAAATCATTACACATTTTTAATTATTTAAGGTTTACATATACATTTTTTATAAATATCCTTTCTCTAAAATTCACCAAAAATATGGATACTATATTTATCCGAAGATTTAAAAATTCATAAACATCATCATAAGAAGAAATCAAATTTTTTTATTTAAAACAAAGGATTACACAAGACAGTTACAGTCTCCTTACATAGCCCCTTATCACACAAGAATAGGACGTAAGTGTAAGGTGTGCTAAGGTGAGAGAATCCGAGGGAGGCTCGACCAACATCGCATGAGTAGTAATTTCTATCAATTTGAACTTCTTGAGAAGGAGATTCTATTCTAGCTTCACACGATGAAGTTCGGCTTGGGTTTGGTCCAGAGCAAAGCCCAGTGGGGCTACCTCTTTCCCAAGTTCTATTAGATGGGCTTCAATCGGTCCAAGACTACTGGGTGAGGCCAAAAAATCTTCTTTCTATATTTATTAACCAAGATCACTTGTATTTAGAGACAACAGTCGAAACATTCAGTTTTCAATAGTCATATAATAGTCAAAACCCAACAGTCTCATTTTAATTATACTCATGTTATCAAATGAAACAATTTTGTTGAGTATGAAAAATAAAATAACAGACAAAATTAGGAAACAAGATTTATTCAAAATTTCGGGTCATTACAATCTTCCCCCCTTAAGAAATTGCGTCCTCACAATTTTTAAAATTGGGTTGTGAAATTTGATTGAAAGTCCCAAATCGGAAAAAGAGTTAGTAACACTATTACATTAAAAGGAAGAAAAAAAAGTACAAAGGCCACCCAAGTTAACCCATACTAGGATTCCATGTAGGAAAACATGGATATTCAATAAAAAACAAAGGGTCATGTTCTGAGGGAGAGTGATATAAAACATGATTAGGAGAAAGTTAACAATAAGAAAATCACAAACTTATGATGTGTATAAACGGTCTTTGATTACCCAGTAGGAAACGTTTACATAAAATGTTTTTGTTTTACATTCCTTTTCAATGTTTTGAGGAATTCATTTACTAAATAGAATAAAAACATAAGGAAATATACCTACCTTCAAGTAGAGTTTCATCCTTTAATAAGTTCATACCAAAACTAATATTTTCTCAAAACGATGAGCATTCAAAACTACATGGTCTCACCAAATCACAAGAATCATCTTATAGAGAATCACATAATCCACCAAAGATTAACTATCTATTTCTTCTTTCTTTAAAAATTATCCCAAAAACATAAAGTGTAAGATAAAACAACTCTTCCAAAATAAAGAACCCCAGAGGAAGGGAAAATAATTTAAATATTCAATGTTCCATGGTACTACCCAAAGTTCATCATAGACCATTCCGTCAATAACTGTCCTTAAAAATCCTCAAAATAAACCAAACTAAGATTGAAACCCAAATACAAGAAGGAATTGATAACATAGTCTTCCAAGGTAAACATTATCATTCATCTACAAACAACATCAACCACTCCTAACATCTTATAACAAAAGTAACTAACCTAAACATATTTACCCCAAGATAGGTTAATAATTTCCATAAGTAATCTAAATTACTATAAGTCCTCCTTAAATTCGTCAATTCTTCAAAATATAAGTCAACCTTTACTACTCAAAGAAAATACCATAGTAATCTATTTACCTCGATCAAATAGGGTTCCCAAAATAGTGAACGTCTTCCAAAATAATAATCACCTTTTAATCCCCTAATCATCTCTGTCATATTAATACGGAAATCATCACATTTCCTATCACATTGGTTGTTGGGACATGTTATTCCATTTCCAGCCATTAACTAAGAAAAGAAACTACAATTAGGGGCTTAAAGACTTAGCTAATAATCCTGAAAAATAACTTAAAGCATAGAATGATAACTTGTAGAATAAAAGTATACCCTAAATTGTGATACCCTAGGTTCAAAGTAGGTTATCCATGATTATATATTCTTATGTGAATTTTTATTTTATTTTATCTTTGTTCCTTTAATAATGGTTTATACTAAGCTTATGAATTTACCCAAGCATATCCCCCGGGAGTGTCGTAACCAAGAGTGCAGCAAGGACCGTTGTCGTGTATCAGTTCCTGTTCGAGTCTTTCTCAAAGAGGTGTTTTCGGGTCTTACCCCTATGTACATTTGTGCCATATCCACCTCTACCTGCTCGTATCCAGATAGGGATGTATTTTCTTGGAAACCCCTTACTCGATACTCACCAAAATACCAGGAAGATTTCCTATATTTAAACTTTTCTATAGGTTGATTTCTAATGTTTTCATATCCTAATTTCCACAAATAACTAAACCATCCTTTGATACCAACAATATCATCCGGCCTATTTTTCAAATAAACTTTCATTATATTATACAAAACTGAGGTTCTTTACAGTTTAGTGTCTTGGAAACCAGGAACTTAATACAAAAAACAAAAAAAAACATTCTTCTTAAACACTTGAAAGGCTTATCCTTATGTTCATCATATGATCATTACAACATCTCATAACCTGGGGACATACATCAAAAGAAAGGGTGAGCATAAGTCCCAGTAAGGGAAACAAGGGGAAACATTTAATATGTGAACTTGAGATACATCAACAATGTCATGAAAAAGAACATTAAGTCATGAGAAAGAAATCATGTGGCATATCATAATAAAAATAACATTTTTCATAACTTGAAGATGTGGTTAAAAAATTTAAAAAAGACAATCATTTCTGTTTCACCAAGGTCTATCCCCAAGGTGTCAATAAAAATTACCAAGGATATTCACCAAGGTATCAGTCTAAATGGTCATCTCTAGAGATTAAGTCTTTACCCAATGCATTGGAGCGCTATTAGGGTGCACCCTTAAATTTGACTTTATTATCATGTGATCCACATATATCATCATCAATAATTACATAAACAACCCATATATCATAAAATATATGGGTTTCATTTCATAATCATAACGTTTTAAAAACTTCTTTAAAGACATGATCTTTGTGTCACATTAAAACCCACAGAAAAAGAAGGTGGGTCTCATCTATATAAATCCCAGAATTTAAAATAGAAAAAATTGGTATATATGTGAATACCCTTATATAATATAGATCTTTGAGTATTCACTAAATAAAATAAAATAACTTTATAAAAAGAGAGAGACATTTTGAGATGGAAATTCTGCATGATAACGGCTATATTATAAGGTTTTCGAAAACATTGAAAAGAGAGGGGACATGGGTCACCCTATCATAAACGATTCATAAAACAGTAGGGGAACAGAATATAATGTATTTAATAACATGGTAATGAAATTTTAATTACATACCATTTGAAATGAAAAACATGGAAGGAAGACAAAAATTAGATTTCTCTTATGACAATCCGGCAGCCTAATGGCATCACTTAAACATCAACCAAAAATGAATTGACGAGATCAAATAGGGTCTCTCATCATATGAACATAATAGATCAGTATGATATATATAGATATAATACCCCTACATAATAAAAAGGAACTTGAAAGACTTGACATGAAAGTAGAACTTTGAAAAATGAGAAAGGTGACTGAATCCCTTAAAAATTCTGCAGCCTAACGACGCCAATTAAAACATCAAAATACTGAATTGAAGAGATAAAATAGGGTCTCTCATCATATGAACATAAAATATCAGTATGATATATTTTGATATCATAAAAAAACTTTATAAAAAATAACTTGAAAGACTTGACATGAAAGTAGAACTTTGAGAAATGAGAAAGGTGAACGAATCCCTTAAAAATTCGACAGCCTAACGACGCCACCTAAAACATAAAAATACTGAAATGAAGAGATCAAATAGGGTATCTCATAATATGGACATAAAAGATAAGTATGATAGATTTTGAGATCATACCCCAACATAATAAAAAGGAACTTGAAACACTTGACATTAAAAAAAGAACTTTAAAACGAGAAGGGTGAAAGAATCCCTTAAAAATTCGGTAGCCTAACAATGCCACTTTAACATTTTTAAAATGAAATGATGAGAGAAGGAGGTGGTCTCTAATCATATTAACATTAAAAGGGAAGTAAGAGTAATATAAAAGAACATCCTCCAACATAAGAGCATGAATAATAAAAGAAATTACATAAAAGAGATCACTCGAAAAGAAAGAGAGAGGTAGGATCCCTTACTTTAAAATGTAACTCTTAAAACTCAAAGGTTGGGACCTTGAGGGGTTTGTGGAACCTTGGGAGGACTCCTTGGGAGGTAATGAGACCAGAGCTTTGTTGTGGAAGAGTTTTGAGTCGAATGAATGAGAGGATGGATTGGTATTTTTAGGGAAAGTGAGGGGACAAGGCATTAATGGCCAAGGGACACCTCATTAGTGTTTTTGAAAAAACCATGGGATTTCCCACGGTATTTGCCCATGGTATTGGCCACTTGGTACACCCATACCTTATCTTATTATTCATAAGTTGAACATATAGATTACATACTTAATACATCATTTAATGATGTCATTAAACACCCGTATCTTAAAAACTGTATTTTTACTATTCATCAAAAATTCAACTTTCTCAGAAAAATCCCAAAATTTCACCTTAACCAAATATCGATGTTCTGATTTAAAAAATGAAATCCATTTTATAAAAATAATTTTATAAATAATTTTTATTTAATTTTTAAATAAATACACTATTCACTGAAAATTCATTTTTTTCAGAAAAATCCCCCAAAATTACCTTAACATAATATTGATGCTCTGAGTTCAAAAATGAAATCCATTTTATAGAAATAATTTTTTAAATATTTTTAATTAAATTTTTAATTAAAAAACACTATTCACCTGAAAAACTAATTCTTGAATAATAATTTATGAAACCGTTATTTAACCATTTTATTGAATCACATTACTTAATCAAAGTGTCTAGATTATATTAATGCTTTATTTAAGTGAGATTAATAATCCATTTGGTCACATTACTAATCCTAAGAATAAAATCACTATTCATAATTTACTATTCAACAAAAATTAAGTTGATCTTATTAGATTCTAAATTTCTTACTGAACATAATTGTAGAAGCCCATTTTTTGAAAATCATTACACATTTTTAATTATTTACGGTTTACAAAAATATTTTTTTAAAATATCCTTTCTCTAAAATTCAACAAAAATATGCATACTATATTTATCTAGACATTTGAAAATTCATGAACCTCATCATAAGAAGATATCAAAATTGTTATTTAAAACAAAGGATAACAAAAGGCAGTTACAGTTTCCTTACATAGCCCCTTATCACACCAGCATAGGACCTAAGTGTAAGGCGTGCTAAGGTGAGAGAATCCGATGGAGGCTCGGCCAACATCGCACGAGTAGTAATTTCCATCAGTTTGAACTTCTCATGAAGGAAATTCCATTCTAGCTTCACACGATGAAGTTCGGCTTGGTTTTGGTCCAGAGCAAAGCCCAGTGGTGCTACCTCCTTCCCAATTTCTGTTAGATGGGCTTCGATCGGCCCAATACTACTGGGTGAGGCCATCAAATCATCTTTCTATATTAATTAACCAAGATCACTTGTATTTAGAGATAAAAGTCACAACATTCAGATTTCAACGGTCATATAATAGTCAAAACCAAACAGTCTCATTTTAATTATACTAATTTTATCAAATTAAACAGTTTTGTTGGGTATGAAAAATAAAATATCACACAAAATTAGGAAACAAGATTTATTCAAAATTTCGGGTCGTTACAAGAGTGGGTGACTGAGGTCTTCTCTCAACAGAGGAAGTAAACATAACAACATATTAAAGTTATTTTGAAAATAGAATAAAAGGAAATAAGAATAATAAATAAAAGTATGGGGGTTGATTATTGTTTATAAATCTAGATTAATATTGCTGGAAGAAGATTTCTTTATTTAATTTTGAAATAAAAATTGATTAACAATACACAATGAGAAGATGTTTTTTTAGAGAACTATTTTTAGAAAGTGGAATCTATCTAACTATAACTCTTTATTTAGTTTTTAATCATTATCATTTAAATTAATATCCACTAAATTATGATCACTTAATTTTTTAACCCTCAAACCCTACGAGAGATAACTTAACCAGAATGATGAAATAACTTAAACCCTAGGCTTGATTCGGAACATGAAATCAAAAAACCTAGCTTTGAATGATGTTATAACGATATATTATGGATAGTTGTTAATTAGAGAACATATCCACTCTATGAACGAGGATTAATTGAGTTTAGGGATTATATTTTTACTCTAAAAATGTATCTCACGTGGTCTTGTATTACCGATTATGTTCGTGTACTCACAATTTTAACAAAATCCCAACCTCGCGTGATTTGTGTTTATTGTTCAATTGATTTTTTTAGTTTCATTTAAATTGAAAATTAAATTAATAGATCATATTTTGTGAAATTTTAGCTCATTGATTCAAAATAAATGAATGATGAAGGTATGAGGAAGATCGATTACTAAGATAACCACTCTTCTATGGGTGGTGTTGTCATCGTGGAGACGTTTTTCATAATCAAGGGATTAAAAGGAGAATAACCTATCTCATCTCCACTCATAGATTATAGCCCAAGAAGAAAAATTATAATATGAAAATAAGAGAACAAAGAAGATTTATTGAAGAAAATTCACGTTACAAGCATAAAAACAACGAAAAAGAAAGATGAGGTGTGAGAGGAGAGCCTTCTTGGAAGAAAACTTTTCCCAAGGCCTTACTTATTTTAAGGGTTTTGAGGTGTTCCCAAGAGACAACATTTCGGAAAAACCTTCTCAAATCCTCGACCAGCCCTCCCATAGAGTGAAAATTGAATTTAAAATGTGTTTTTGAGTGATAGGTTTACATAACTTTTTTAAGTGTGAAATGAAAAGTCTGGAAAAAATTTTATTCCAAGGTGCACATCATAGTTGACCTCAAAAACTGGTGAATTGGTCAAACTTCTAGAAGGTTGATTTTTTCATAATCATTTCCCAGATCTTCCCTCCAAATTTCTACTTAATAGAATTTGTTTCCATTAAGTCTGAAACATCGTAACAAAATATTAATACAAAATATTCTACCTAACAATATTTATCATCGAAAAACTACAGTGAATTTTGATAGGGTAAAAATAGAATTTTCATCAAATTTGAAAATTAAATATATAATCACAAATATACCATAATTGATCATATTTATCATATTGTAAGAAAATTATATCATTTAATGTCAATAAATTATTCAATAAAATTTTGTTTTATCAACTCCCCCACAATTTCCCTTTGGCACTCCAGGGAAAAACCTTATATCAAGTAAACATCAATATCAAATTAAAACAAATTTTAAAACAAATTTCCTTGAGATACAACAATTTTACACCAAGAAACAAAAGATATCATGACTCATAAAAACATATTATTTCAAGTTATACATTTATATCATTCAATATATTTAAACATCGTTTATCCTCCCATGCACAAAACACTTACTTCAATTGAATTTTATCTTATCACAAAAATGTCAATAGTTATCAATGTATTTCTCATTAAAACTCATACAAGGTTCACCATAGGAATGGAAAATTCATACATAACCACCCGATGTGAGTCAAGGACATATTTTTATCGTTAATACTATTTACGGTTGTTCTCTGGTTTTCACTTTGTAGGATTAAGAGGTGAAAAATTATGTGGCAGAATGAGGAGGGCTTGACTCTTTTTGAGGAAAAATTACATTAATCTAATTTTTACTTCAATATGGTCTCCTCGTGAATCCCCATAGTATCGATTCATGTTCATCATCATGAAAAATAACAGAATGCGCACACCATTCAACATTTCATTAGTAAAAATGTCAATCATTTCAAACATGATTTTCTTGTAAGCTTCAAATAGGCACAACATTATATCTCTATTAGAATCCCCAAAAATGAACAACTTCACTTATCATGAAATCTCTAGAAAAGGAATAACTTTCAATATGATCATTTTCTTCTATAGCAAACACATCACTTCATAATTTTATTTTCCAACAAAAATATCACATAATGTGGTAGCATAACACAAGACTTATTCATCCAAACTTATGTTCAACTAGGTTTTGTAATTTCACATCAAGAATTGGTTGGATATGGGAAATTGGCTTGTAATGTGACTAACCTAACATGTTTTTCGTGGCTTTTAAAGGACACAACTATTAAATGATCAATGATGGAAATTTTAAAAGAGAATTCTTTGAAATAGAGGCATTAATACCAAAAAAATTCCTCAATTATTTAAACATAAGTACCTCATACCCTCAAGTTTTTTCAATAATAAATCAAATTCTGGTTAAATCAAGCATGGTTTGGTTCTCTCAAAAAATGAGAAAAATGTAAAGAATGAGAAAAGAATGGTTCAGAAGCCTCATAAGAATTAGATTTCAAATATAAATACAGTGGCATGTGTCATGGGATAAAAAATGTAGTTTGCTTTTCAGGAAATTACTATATATTTGAACTTGAAACCAAGTCATTTTCAGCGTTCATTTATGCTCAGTTTCAAGGGATCAGTAGTTTCACTTATTCATATGGATATCAAAATGTTGATGAGAATAATTTCAGCTCAAAACATTCAAAAAACACACAAAAAATGAAAAATAAACACAATTTTTGTGAAAAACTCACAATTTTTTTTAAATCATTGATAAACAGGAAAACAATTGAAATTACTAAACTAAAAAGTTCCCTCCCCCATAGATGAAATATATCATTATTCTCAATGTGAACCCATGAAATTATATATGCACCTGAAATGCAGAATTTTAAATAGAATAAATAATATAAAAGTAAAAGGGTTAGGAACATGCAGATATACTCAAGTGATGATGGGGTCATGCAGTGTGATGAAATCAACTACATTAGTAGGAAGTCCCTCAATGTATCTCTTCAAATGTTGACCATTAACTATAAATCAACTCTCAGTGTCCTCTTTCATGATCTCCACTACACCATAATGAAAAAACATTAGTTCCAACATAAGGAAATAACCATCTAGAATGAAACTTACTAGGCATGAGCTTCAGTCGTGAACTATAGAGAAAGACTTTCTCTCCAACTTGGAACTCCCTTTATTGGATCATTTTGTAATTTGATTCTATTTATCTTTCCATGTACAAATTTGAGTTCCCATATGAAGACAATCGAATCTCCTCAAGCTCCGGAATTGGAATATTCCTTTGGGTTCTTGGTTGGTCCAAATCCCTATTTCATTTCATTATAACACAATAATCCAGATTCACTACATCCACAGGGTGATGACGCACTTTCTGAAAAAAATCTGAAATGGGGAAATACCAATGAATGTCTTGTATGTTTTCCTATAACCCCACAATTCATCATCCAAGCAAATACTCCAATCTTTCCTATTTGGCTGCAAAATTTTCTCCAAAATATGTTTCAACTCATGATTTGAAACCTCTGCCTGAAAATTTCATTGGGGTGGTATGGTGTTAATATTTTATGTGTCACCCCATAATTCAGAATAAGGAAAGAAATATTCCAATTGCAGATGTGTGTTCTTTGGTCACTGATGGTGGCCTTAGGTACTCCAAACCTGCAAAAAATATGCACTTTGAAAAAGTCCACAATAACATGAGAATCATCAGTCCTAGTGGCCTTAGCATCCACCCATTTACTCACATAATCAATAACTCCCAAAATATACAAAAACCAAAATGAACTAGAAAAGGGACCCATAAAATTGATTCCCCAAACTTAAAAAATCTCACAGAATAATTTGAGTTGTTGAGGCATCACATATATCCTAGAAAAGATTCCCATGTGTTTGTAATCTGAGCAAGACTTACAATACACATGATAATTCTGGAATAAGATAGGAAAATATAATCCAGAGTCTAAAACATTTTTAGCTATCCGTTGGGGTCCAAAGTGTCCACCACAAGGAAGTGTATAACAGAATTGTAGAATGGACTCGAACTCATGATCAGGAACACACATCTTAATAACGAGGTCACTACACATGTTCCACAAGTATGGGTCATCCCAAACATAAAATCTTGACTCACTCATTAATTATTTTATGTGATGTTTATTTAATTTTTTAGGGATTTCATATGTAACAAGGTAGTTAACTAAATCTGCATACCAAGGATGCGTACCTGAGATGGAATAATGATGGTCCTCGAGGAAAGTGTCCCAAAGTGGTACCATTTCCATGGTGTCATCCTCTAGTGTGTTAGTAATCTTAATCTTGTGGTCTGCCACCGTGTTTATTGACCCCATCATGTCCTTTATCTCAATATCAAATTCTTAAAGAAGGTGCATCCATCGGATTATATTGGGCTTTGAGTACGGATTTTTCAAGGGGTACCTTCGAGCATAATGGTCTAAAAAACTACTTTAGAGCCTAATAAATATGAAATAAACTTATCTAAAGAAAATATAACTACAAGAAACTCCTTTTACGAGAATCTGTAGTTTTATTGGGATGAATATAGTGTCCACGATGCATAGGAAATCACATGTGAACATCCCTCCACCCATTGAGATAAGACAGCTCCAACTGCGAAGTTGGAGGCATCAAACATAAGCTCAAAAGGAATCTCCCACTGTGCGGGTTGTATGATTGGTGGAGTAGTTAGACACTTCTTTATCACATCAAAGGAAGTCCTGGAAGAATCACCAAACACATAATGAAAATCCTTTTGAAATAATCATGACATAGGAAGAGAAATCTTACTAAAATCATTGATGAAGTGCCGCTAAAATCTTGCATTCCCTAGGAATGATCTAACATCACACACACATGAAGTATATGGTAAGGTTCAATAAATTCATATGTTAGATCTATCAACCTTTATCCCATGTTTTGACACTACATTCCCTCAGACAATTCCATGCTCAACCATAAAATGACACTTTTCAAAGTTCATGACTAGATTCTTCTCCATACAACGATTCAAAACCTTTCCCAAACTAGAGATACATTCATCAAATGAAGACCCACACACTAAAAAATAAAAAAAATACCTCACTGCAGGTATCAATAAAATAAAAACAATACTCACCATGCTTCTTTAGAAGGTACCTAGGGCATTTCAAAGTCCAAATGGAATTTTTCGGTAGGAAAACGTACCAAATGGGAAAGTGAATTTCTTCTAATATTCATCCTCCAGATCAATAGGAGCATGAAAATATCCAAAAAATCCATCCAAGATATTGTAGTGTGTTTTCCCAGCTAGTATCTCAAGCATCTGATCAATAAATGGGAGGGGGAAATGGTCTTTGCGAGTGGGCTGATTTAATTTCCTATAATCAATAGACACATGAAAAATATTATGCACCCTCATTGGAAATAACTCATCTTTCTCATTTTTTACAATAGTAACACCAAATTTATTAGGCACAGCCTGAATAGGACTCACCCACTAACAATCTAAAATGTGATAGATTATACCTGCATCGATCAAATTTTCAACCTCTTTATTAACAACATCCAAAAGGGTTTGATTGAGTCTCCCTTGTGGTTGCCTCAATAGTTCTACTCCATCATCCAAAAAAATCCTATTCATGTAAATGTAGGGGCTAATACCTGATATGTCATCCAAGGTCCACCCGATTTCCTTAATGTTATCCCTCAAAAGATTAAAAAGTTTTTCTTCATGTTCAAAAGGATGATTTTTTGCAATTGTAATAGGTAATCTCTTGCCACTGAACAAGTATGGTTATTTGAGATTTGATGTCAATGGATTCAGCTCCAATGTAGGGGGTGATGTATAGATGGATACATTGAAGGAACTAAAACATGTGCACAATGAGAATCACTGTCAGAATAGAAATCATGAAAATCAGAGAATAAAGAATCAAATACATCAACATACTTAATAGCCCTATCATAATCAGAGTTCAAATGATTATAATATGATTCCATTTCAAAATAAAATCTAAGAGATTCCTGTGCATTATAAATATATGTTTATATACTCTTAGACATCAAACTAGAACCAATACTCATAATCTCCAAAAGAAAAGGACAATAAAATTCCATGGGGTTTTATTTGGTGGTTCAAATGGGAGTTAAAAAATGCAGAATGGTCCTCTGAGGGATACTTCATGGATTCATAACATTAAATATCACAACATTATCCCCAAAATCAATGGAAAGTGTACTCTCATTGAAATTTATGATAGTTTTTTTCAGTTTTGAGGAAGGGTCTACCTAAGATAATGGGAGCATGAGAACTTACCTGATCATCCTCCTTATTAAGCACATATAAATCTGCTGGAAAGTTCATGAATCGTACTTGGACAAGTACATCCTCAAGGACTCTCACTGTATAGGTTGTATCTCTATTTGACAATTGCACCACTAATCTCGTCAGTTTCAGCTCACCAACCTCCAATTAAGAGAATACAGAGTGAGGCATCACATTTATGGAAGCTCTCAAATCACAAAGAGAATCATAAAACTGCAACTCACCTATGGTGAATGGTATAGTGTATGTCCCTAGATCCTTACAATTTGTTTTCACTACAAGAGTTAGTGCAATGGGTTCTGAAACATTCCTTCCAAGATTGATCATCTCATTTCTCTTGTTCCCTCTTCGATTGGTACAATGTTTTTTTAAGAATTCTCCATACCTTGGTATTTTATTTATAGTTTCAAGTAGAGGAATGTAGATCTCCTAACGTTGGAATATGTCCCAAACCTCATTTTGCATTTCTTCTTCAGCTATCTTTTGGGTTTGTGCAACTCTGTTTAGAAATGGAAGGGGTTTATGAGGAACATCATAAATATTTTTCTTATATTTGTCTTTCTCCTTGGATTGCTCATCAGTTGGTGTAGAATGGGGATTTTATGGAGTTTAGGTAAATCCCAGTGGAATGGTAGGTACAAATATATCATTTATTTTCTTCCCAATTCTCAATGTGATGGAACAAACATTCCCCTTGGTATTTGGAGTAGGTTGGGAAGGTAGATTTCTAGAATTCTTAATTACCAGTTCATAAAGGGCAGTAGAAATCTTGCTCATCTGAGTCTCCAACTCCCTCAACACCGATCCTTGAATTTTCAACTCATTCTATTGATTAAGAGAAATTTTCTTCAAAATTTTATCAGTGTTAGAATCTACCATGGGTGTGGGATTCCTTTGTTGATTGCATGATGATTCTGGAGATTCAAATCCCCTTTGGGGTTGTTGGAAACCCTATTGGTATTGTGGAGGTTTCCTGATGTTTTGTTGAAAAGGGTGCCTTTGTTGTCTTCCAAATCCATACCTAATGTCTGATTGATCCTTAAAACCTTGATTGTATGCTGGAGAAAAGGAATAAATCTTCTTTTGGGGATGTTGTTATTTCTGCTGCTGATATGGTCTCCCTAGAAACACTGCTTCACAATATTCTGTTTCTTGTAGTTAGGGGAAATAGTCAGTTGGGTGGTTTGATTCAATTAAAATGCCACATGGCCTTGATGGAGGTGGTTGGTATGTCTTTTGAGCCAATTAAATCTTTCTCACCATAGTTTTCAATTCTTCCAACTTGGTCTCAATCAAATGACATTCATGAGAAGATGGACCTAACTGATGTACTGCCCTGACATGTGGTGTATCTAGATCGCCAAATAGATGGGAGTTTTGGACCATTTTGTCGATCAATGCTCGTGTAGCTACTGATGTCTTGTCCACCAATACTCCTCTAGATGCAGCATCCACCACACTTCTCCCCATAGGTGTGAGCCTTTTGTTGAGGTACTGGATGAGGAGTTGCTATCTGATCTGGTGAAGTGGAATGCTTTCCCAAAACTTCTTGAATCACACCCAGTACTCATACATTAACTCCACTTGTGCTCGCATGATACCCAAGATCTCCTTACAAATGGAAGGGGTTCTTGATGTTGGAAAAAATCTCTGCACGAAAAGAGTTTTCAAATCATTTCAACATGTTACATCTTCAGGTTGTAAACAGTACCTCCAATCTTTCGGATCTCCATCAAGTGAGAATGGGAATTACCTCACTTTGATTTGGACGTCAGAATCATTTTCTGGTTTTAGGGTTGGTGAAACCACAAAAAATATTTTAAATTATTATCAGGATGCTCACCATAGAGGCCTGGAATTTTGGAAGAAGATGAATTAATCTATGTTTTAGTTCAATGTCTGATTCGAGATTCGGGTATGCAATACAATTTTGTTGATAGTTAATATCAGTTTCACCCAATTATTGAATAGTTTTATTGAGTTCAATTCCATTATTTTCATCCATTGGTTCTTGTTTCATGTTGGAATAATATGTATTTACAATTTCAATGTTCTTGGAGTGGATAAATTCGCCAACTATTTGAATGTTGAAACTTCTTGTAGACTGAGAATGCCTGATTCGAGCCCTAAGGCTGCATTCAATATCAGGTTCAAGATCTAAGAGATCTTTGGGATTAGTTTGTGTCATAAATAAAATAAAAATTAAATTATGAAAAGTGAACCATAGTAATATAAAAATGAGAAGTTTGAATAGATGGTCCAAAAAGAAGAAGAAGAAAATAATAGAAGAAGAAGAAAAAAAAATACAGATTGGGTAAACAAGGATGAAAGAAGAGAAGACGTGAATAAAATTTAAACCAAAATAAATATCTCTAATTGGTTGAAATAATTACATGCCTCCCTAAAAACGTAACTAATATGAAAGGTGCTGTCATGGGAACATTCTAATGATGTTTGGTTTCAGTTTACTTAGGTGCAGCAGAGTGGCTGACCGAGGTCGCCTCTCAAAGGAAGAAGAAAACATAACAAAATATTAAAGGTATTTTGAAAATAGAATAAAAATAAATAATAATACTAAATAAAAGGATGTGGGTTTTTATTGTTTATAAATCTAGATGAAGTATTCTAGAAGCATATTTATTTTTTTAATTTTGAAATAAAAATTGGTTAACAAAGCATAACGAGAAGATGTTTTTTAGAAAACAATTCTTAGAAAGTTTAATCGATCTAACTCTACCTAATTCATTAATTAATAATAATTATAATTTAAATTAATATCCATTCAATTATGATCCCCTAATTTTTTAACACTCAAACCCTATGATAGTTAACTTAACCACAATGGTGAAATTACTTAAACCCTATGAAAGCTTCGGAACACGCAATCACAACACCCACAATTGATAGATGTTATAAGGTTAGATTATGGTTAGTGGTTATTTAGAGAACATATACACTCTATAAATTAGGATTAATTGTGTTTAGTGATTATATTTTAACTCTACAAATGTATCCTGTGTGGTATTGTATTACCGATTAAGTTCATGTTCTCACAATTTGCTCAAAATCTCGACCTCACGAGATTTGTGTTTATTGTTCAATTGCTTTCATATTTTAATTTAAAATGAAAAAAAATTAATATTTCATATTATGTGAATTAATTTATCTCATTTATTAAAAATAAATTAATTAACAAGTTAATAGGTAGATCGGTTAATAAGAATACTACTCTTCCATGGGAAGTGTTGTCATCGTGGAGACGTTTTGCATAAGCAATGGATTGAAAGGGGAATTCCCAATCTCATCCCAACTCTTAGATTCCAGAATAATAAGACAAAAAAGAAGATGAAAAGAGAAGAAAAAAATAATGATGAAAATTCACATTACAAGAATAAAAACAAGGAAAAGAAAAGAGAAGGTGGGAGAGGAGACCCTTCTTGGATGAGAACATTGCACAAGGAATTACTTCTTCCATGGTTTTTGAGGTGTTCCCAAGAGACACCATTTCTAAAAAACCGTCACAAAGCCTTAACCATCCCTAACAATGAGTGAAAACCCCATTTACATATAGTTTTTGAGGGCTAGGGTTTCATAACTATTTTATGTGTGAAATAAAAACTCGGACAAATATTTTATTATAAGCTTTACCGCATAGTTAACCTCCAAAACACGTGAATTTGCCAGAATTATAGCAGGATATTTTGTTCCTAATAATGTTACCAAGTATCCCTCCAAATTTATGCTCAATTAACGTCTGGATGAAGACGAGACGTCCCATATAGTGAAGTGGTGTCCAATCTAGATGGTTCTATCCAACTTTTTCTTCATGGCCCATTCACTCCACTCAAATTCCCGATCCAACTCCCATGTCCTAAATAGAAATTTTATCACATTAAGTCAGAAACATAGTTAAAAAATATTAAGTCAAAATATTTTACATAACAATATATACGCCCAAAATACTACAATGAATTTTAAATGAGTAAAACGGGAATTCTCATCAAATTTGAAAATGAATGATCTAATCCCAAATACTTCATAATTGGTCATATTTAGCATAATTTGACGATGTTATATCATTTATTATCAATGAAATTTTCTATAAAATTGTATTTTATCAACTTCCCCACACTTACCCTTTTGTAATACTGGGAAAAACCTCATATTAAGTAAACATAAATATCAAATCAAAACATATATTAAAACACATATCTTTGAGATCCAACAATTCCACACCAAGAAACAAAATATGTCATGCCTAATAAAAAAACCAATGTTTCATGTTCTCCATTTATATCATTCAATATATCTCCACTTCATTTATCCTCCCATGCACCAAACACATACCTCAATTGAATATTCTCTAATCACACAAATGTTAATTTTTAGAAATCTCTTTCTCATACAAACTCATACAAGGGTCAAAAGAGGCTTGATAAATCCCTACATCACCAGCTGATAGAATCAGGGACGTATGTTTATAATGAGGAATTTTTAGTGTTGTTCTGTGGATTTTGGTTATTAGGATTATGATGTGAAAAATTATGAGGCTGAATGAGGAGTGCTTGAATATTTTTGAAGAAAAATTGCATTAATCTAATTTTCACTTAAATATGGTATCCTCATCAATCCCAATAGCATCGATTCATGTTCATCATCATGAAAAATAAAGGAATGTGTACACCATTCAAAATATCAATAGTAAAAATGTCAATCTTCTGAAACATGATTTTCTTGAAAGCTCTAGATAGGCACAACTTTTCTCTCTATTAGAAGCTCTAGAAAGGCACAACTTCACTTATCATGAAAGCTCCAGAAAAGGAACAACTTTCAATATAATGATTTTCATCAGAAGCAAACACAACTTTTCCGAATTTAATTTCCTAGCCAAAATATCACCGAATGTGGTAGCACAACACAAGATAGCTTCCCCCACACTTATGTTCGACTAGATTATGCAATTTCACATCTAGAGTTGGTTGGATAGGCAAAATTGGCATGTAATGTGGATAACCAAACTAGATTTTCATGGATTTTAAGGGATTCAAGGATTAAATATTCAAGGTAGGACATTCTATGAAATTATTCTTTGCAATATGGGCTTTAATACTAAACAAACACATCTATCATTTAAATGTAAGTACCTCAAACCTTCATGTTTTGACAAAAATAAATCAAATTCTGTTTAAATCAATCATGGTCTGGTTCTCTCAAGAAATGAGGTAAATGTAAATGATATGAAAGGAATGGTTCAGAATCCTCGGAGGAAAGTGATCTCAAATAAAAAGACAGGGAGATGGGTCTTGGGATTCTAAATTCAGTGTATTTTTCAGGAAATTACTAAATATTTTAACATGAAACCAAGTCACTTTCAGCTTTCATTTAAGGTCATTTTCACGGGATAAATAATTTTACTTATTGATATGGATTTTAAAATGATGATGAGAATTATTTGAGCTCAAAGTTTTTAAAAACACACAAAAAAAAGAAAAATAAACACAATTTTTTTGAAAAACACACAATTTTTTTAAATCATTGAAAAACAGGAAAACAATTAATATTACTAAAATAAAAGGATCCATCCCCCACACATAAATTATTTCATTGTCCTCAATGTGAACCCATGAGATGATATATGCACATGAAATGCAGAATTTTAAATGGGACAAATAATATAAAAGTGAAAGGGTTAGGAATAGCCTGGTATGCTCAAGTGACGATGGGGTCATGTAGTGTAATGAAATCCACTACATCAGTAAAAAGTCCCTCAATATATCTCCTCAAACATTTTCCATTCACTGTAAAGCTCCTTTCCTTTTCCTCTTTCACAATCTCTACTGCCCCATAATGAAAAAAATAGTCACAACATAAGGACCTAACCATCTAGAACGCAACTTACCAGGCATCAGTTGCGGTCGTGAACTATAGAGAAAGACTTTCTCTCCAACTTTAAACTCCCCTTTTTGGATCATTTTTTCATGAGATTAATTTGATATTTACTTTTAGAGACACGAGTTCTCATATTAAGGCCATTGAATCTCTTCACGATCTTAAATTTGAATCTTCTTTTCGATTCCATCTTGGGCCAAATCCATGTTTCATTTATTTGTAGCCCAATAAGCCTGATGCTCAAATTCCATGGGGAGATGAAATTATTTCCCAAAAACAATATGAAATGGGGATATTCCAATGGGAGTCATGTATGATATCCTATAAGACCACAATGTATCATCCAAGCGCTTTAATCTTTCCTATTTGGCTGCACAGTTTTCTCCAAAATTTGTTTCAACTCACGATTTGAAACCTTATCCTGGCCATTTGTTTGGGGGAGATATAGTGTTGATGTTTTTTGTGTCACCCCATACTTCCGAAGAAGGGAATTGGGATTCCAATTACAAAAGTGTGTTCCTTGGTCACTGCTGATGGCATTCACTAATCTAAACCTAAAAAAATATGTTCTTTGATAATGTCCACAACAACATGAGAATCATCAGTCCTGGTCACCCTATCCTCCACCCATTTACTTACATAATCAAAAACATCAAAAACATAAAAAACCCGAATGAACAAGGAAAAGGGCCCATAAAATTGATGCTCCACACATCAAAAATCTCCCATAATAATATGGGTGGTTGATGCATCTCATGTCTCTTATAAATGTTTCCCATGTGTAGGCAACATGAGTATGGCTTAAAATAAACATGAGAATAATGGAATAATCTAGGCTAATATAATACAGAGTCTAAAGCCTTCCTAGATGTCCGTTGGGGTTCTATGTGTCAACCACAAGCAAGTGTATGACAAAAATGTATAATAGAATCATCTCATGATCAGGAACACACCTCCTAATAACTTGGTCCCTACACATGCTCCATAAGTATGGATCATCCCAAACATAAAATATTGACTCACTCTTTAATTTTTGTACTTAATGTTTCTTTAAATTTGGATAGATTTTAGGGTTAAATTTTTTTTAACTAAATCTGTATACAAAGGATGCGTACCTGACATGAATTAAAGATGCTCATCGGGGAATGTGTCCTGATGTGGTACATGGTCCATAATGTCATCCTCTAGTGTGTGAGTAAGCCTACTCATGTGGTATACCACCATGTTTTCTGACCCCTTTTATTTCCATTATCTAAATATCAAATTGTTGAAGAAGGAGCATCCATCATGTTAGACAACACTTTGCATCTAGATTCTTCAAGATGAACCTCAGAGCTACATGGTGAGAAAAAACAACACTTCAGATCCTAAAAATATGAACATAATTTAACTAAAGAAAATATGACAGCAAGAAATTCCTTTTTTGTGGTTGTGTAGTTAGATTGGGATTAATCTAGTGTCCTAGATGCATAGTCAATAACATGTGAACATCCTTCCACAATCTAAGATAACAAAACTCCAACTGCGAAGTTTGAGGTTTCAAACATATACACAAAAGGAATCTCCCACTATGGGGGTTGTATGATCAGTGGAGTGGTTAAACACATCTTTATCTCATAAAAGGATGTCCATCAAAAATCACCAAACACAAAATCAGAATCCTTTTGATGTAATCATGACATAGGAAGACCAATCTTATTAAAATATTTGATAAATTGATGATAAAATCATGCATTCCCTAAGAAAGATATAACATCACGTACACATGAAGGATACGATAAGGAAGAAAAAATGTCTATCTTAGTTCTATCAACCACTATCCCATGTTTTGACACTAAATACCCTAATATAATGCCAAACCTTACCACAATATGACACATTTTATAGTTCAAGACCAGATTTTTCTAAATAAAATGATTTTACACATTTCCCAAACTAGAGATACAATCATCAAATGAAGACCCATACACTGTAAAATCATCAAAAAATACCTCCATGCAGGTCTCAAAAAAATCAGAAAAAATACTCACCATCCATCTCTGGAAGGTAGCTAGGGCGTTTCAAAGTCCAAATGGCATCCTTTGGCAGCCAAACATACCAAATGGATAAGTTAATGTGGTCTTCTCTTGATCCTCTCAATCAATAAAAACCTGAAAATATCCATAAAATCCATCCAAGAAACAATAGTGTGCTTTCCCAGCTAGTTTCTCAAGCATGTTATCAATAAATGTGAGGGGGAAATGGTCTTTGTAAGTAGACTGATTTAGATTTCTATAGTCAATACACACATGCCAACTATTTTTCACCCTCATTGAAACTAACTCATATTTCTCATTTTTAACAACAACATCACCACATTTCTTAGGCACAAACTGAATAGGACTCACCAAATGGGAATCTGAAAAGTGATAGATTATACATGCCTTGAGAATTTTTCAACATCTTTTTTAACAACTTATAAAAGGGTTGGATTGAGTCTCCTTTGTGGGTTCCTCACTAGTTTATCCCAATAATCCAAAAAATCCTATGCATGCAAATGGAGGGGAAAATACCTAATATGTCATCGAAGGTCCACCCAATTTCCATAATTTTCTTCCTCATAAGATTCAAATGTTTTTCTTCATGTTCAAATGGATGATTATTAGCAATTGTAATAGGTAATCTTTCGACACAGAAGAAGTATGTGTATTTGTGATTTGGTGGAAATGGCTTCAGCTCCAGTGAAGGGTGTGGTTTATGGATGGAGACATTGAAGGAACTGAAACATGTACCCAAAGAACATCAATATCATTATATAAATCATCATGATCCAAGAATAAAACATCAAATCCATCATTATACTCAATTTCCATATCATAATCTGAGTTCAAATGATCAGAATATGATTCCATTTCAAAATCAAATCTAAGAGAGTTTTGTGCATTAGAAATAGGTGTGTATGTACTTTTACAAATCAAACTAGAACCAATAATAATAATCTGCCTAAGCACAAGACAATAAAATTCCATGGGGTTTTTATTTGGTGGTTCCAAATGGGAGATAAAAAATGTAGAATGGTCCTTTCAGGGGTACTTTATGGATTCTATAACATTAAATATCACAACTTCATCCCAAAAATCCATGGAATGTGTACCCTCATTGAAATTTATGATATTTTTTGTAGTTTTTAGGAAGGGTCTACCTAAGATAATTGGAGCATGAGAACTTAAATGATCTTCATCCATGTTAAGCAAGTAAAAATCATCTGGAAGGATCAGGTCTCTTACCCGGACAAGTACATCCTCAAGGACACCCGCTGGATATGCTAATGATATATTTTCCAAATGCACCACTACTTTCTTCAGTTTCATCTCACCAACCCTCAAATAAAATAATATAGAGCAAGGTATCACATTTATGGAATCTAACAAATCACAAAGAGTATCAAAAAAAGTTAAAATCCCCTATGGTGCATGGTATGGTGAATGTCCCTGGATCCTTACACTTTGTTGGAATTTTTAGAGTTGGTGTAATGAGTGCTGAGACATTCCTTGCAAGATTTATCCTTTCATTTCCCTTGATCCATATTCTATAGGAACAAAGCTCTTTTAAGAATTTCGCAGAACTTGGGATTTTCTTGATGGATTCATGTTGATGAATGTTGATATCCACAAGCTTGAATGTGTCCAAAACCTCCTTTTGAATTGGTTCTTAAGCCATATTTTTGGTTTGTACAACTCAGTTTGGAAATGGATGGGGTTTAGGATGAAAATCGTCAATCTTTTTCTTACCTCTGCCTTTCTCCTTGGATTGCTCATATGTTGATGTGGAATGGGGATTTTTTAGAGTTGAAGTGAATCCCAATGAAATGGTAGGCACCTATTTGTCATTCATTTTCATCCAACTTCTCAATGTTATGGAACAAACATTCCTCTTGATATTTGGAGTATGTTGGGAAGGTATATTTCCAGAATTATTACTTACCAGTTCCTGGAGGATAGTGGAAATCTGGCTCATTTGAGTCATCAACTCCATCATCTCCGAACCATGACTCATTAGCTAATTCTGTTGATTAAGAAAATTTTTCCTAAAAAGGTCATTAGTGTTAGAATCTAACTTTGGTAGGGGATTCCCTTGTTGCTGTCTTGATGATTCGTGGGCCTAAAATTGCCTTTGGGGTTGTTGGAAACCCTGAAGGTAAAAAGGAGGTTGCTGGATGATTTTTCAAATAGGGGGACTTTGTTGTCGTCCAAAGCCATAACTAATGTCTGATTGATCCTTCAAACATTGGTTTTACGTTGGAGAAAAGTAATCTAACTTATTTTGGGGATGTGGTTGTTGCTGCTACTGATATGGTCTCCAGGAAACACTACTGCACAATATTCTGTTTCTTATAGTTGGGGGAAATAGTCTATTGGGTGGTTTGTTTCGTTTTAAATTCCACATGGCCTTGAAGGAGGGAGTTTTTATGTCTTTTGAGCCAATGAAATCTGTCTCACTATAGTTTTTAACTCTTCCAACATTGTATCAATCAAATGAATTTAAAGAGAAGATAAACATACCTAATTTACTCCCCTGATATGTGGTGTACCTCGATCACCAAATTATTGGGTTTTTTGGGCCATTTTTTTGATCAATGCACATGCAACTACTGGTGTTTTCTCCACCAATACTCCTCTAGTGGAAAATTCCCCCATCATTCTCTTCTTAGGTGTGAGTTCTTCATAGAAGTACTGGATGTGGAGTTTCTCACTATTTTGGTGATGTGGACATCTTGCACACAACTTCTTGAATCGCTCCTAGTACTCATACATTTACTCCCCTTGTTTTTTCTTGAACCCTAAGATATCGTTCTGAATAGATGTTGAACATGATGCTGGAATAATATCTATAGGAAATGACGTTTCAAATCATTCCAACAAGTAACATCTTCGGGCTGTAAATAATACATCCAATCTTTCACAACTCTATCAAGTTAGAATCAGAAGGATCTTAGTTTGATTTGTTTTTTAGATACATTTAATGGTTTTAGGGTTGATAATATCATATTAAATTAGTTTAAATTTATTTGGGATTCTCACCAGAGAGGCCATGAAATTTTTGAAGAAGATGAATTAAACTATATTTTAGTACAAAGTTCAATTCAATATTCGGGTTTGCAATACAATTTGGTTGATAGTTAATATCAGGTGAAACCAATTATCAATTATTTCTATTAAGTTCATATAAAATATTTAACTCCATTGGTTCTCGTTTTATTTTTATATTTATAAGTCTTTCCAGTTTCAATGTTCTTTGAGTGGAGAAATTCTCTAACTATTGGAATGTTGAAACTTCCCATAAACTGAGAATGTCTGATTCGAGCCCTAGGGCTGCATTCAATCTTAGGGTCAAGATCAAAGAGATCATAGGGATTACATCGTGTCATAAATCGAATAAAAATGAAATGAATTAATGTTGACCATAGTAACTAAAAAGGATAATATTGAATTGGTGGTCTGAAAAGAAGAATAAGAAAATAAAAGAAGAAGAAAAAAATAAGATTGGGTAAAGAAGGAAGAAATAAGTGAAAAGTGAATAAAACACAAAATAAAATAAATAAATCTAATTGGACGAAATAATTACATGCCTCCCTGGAAACAGTGCCAAATTGAAAGGCACTGTTGTGGGTGCTTTCAAATAATGTACGGTTTCAGGTTACTTAGGTGCAGCAGAGTGGCTGACCGAGGTCATCTCTCAATGGAGGAAGTAAACATTACAACATATTAAAGGTATTTTGAAAATATAATAAAAGTAAATAAGAATACTAAATAAAGGATGGTGATTTTTTATATTTTATAAATCTAGAATGAAGTCTGCTAGAAGAATATTGCTTTTTTTAATTTTGAAATAAAAATTGATTAACAAAGCACAACGAGAAGATGTTTTTTTAGAAAACTATTTTTAGAAAGTGTAATCGATCTAACTCCACCTCTAAATTTACTTATTAATATTTATCATTTAATTTAATATCCACTTAATTAGGATCCCTTAATTTGTTAACCCTCAAACCCTAGGAGAGTTAACTTAACCACAAGGATGAAATTACATAAACCCTAGGCTAGCTTCAGAACACAGAATCGTACCAACCTACAATTATTGATTTTATATGGTTAGATTATGTTCAATGGATAATTAGAGAACATATACACACTTTAAATGAGGATTAATTGTGTTTAGAGATTATATTTTAACTTTACAAACTTATCCTGTGTTGTCTTGTATTACCGATTAAGTTCGTGCTCCCACAATTTACACAAAATATCGACCTTGTGTGATTTGTGTTTATTGTTAAATTACACGAATAGTTTTCTTTAAAATTAAAACTAAAATAATATACCATAATAAATGAATTATAGTAACTCATTGATTCAAAATAAATGAATGATAAAGCTAATAGGTAGATCGATTACTAAGAAAAATACTCTTCCATGGACTGTGTTGTCATTGTGGAGAGGTTTTTCATAAGCAACAGATTGAAAGCATAATACCCAATATCATCTCTACTTTTATATTACAGCCCCATAAGAAATATAAGAGTATGAAAAGATAATAACACATAATATTTGTTAAAAAAAATTCATGATTCAAACATAAAAACAAGGAAAAACTAAGTGGAGGTGGGAGAGGAGAGTCTTCTTGGAAGAGAACTTTGGACAAGGCCTTACTTCTTCCAGGGGTTGTTAGGTGCTCCCAATAGACACCCTTTCGGTCACACCTTCCCAAAGCCTCAAAAAGCCTCCCAAAAAGTGAAAACCCCATTAAAATAGAATTTTTGAGGGTACAGTTACATAACTTTTTAATGTCTGAAATCAAAACCCTGACAAATATTTTATTCCAAATTGCACTGCATAGTTTAACTCCATAATGTGTGAATTTTCTTGCCTTCTAGAAGGATTATTTGTTCATAATTATGTCCCCAAGCCTCCCTCAAATTTTTTTCTCATTCCAATTCTATATGAAGAATATACGGCCCAAATAGTGAAGTGGTGTCCAATCTAGATGGTTCTATCCATCTTTGTTTTAATGGCCCATTTACTCATCTCAAATGCATGATCCCGATCCCATGACCTTAATATTATTTGTAGCCCGTTAAGTAAGGAACACAGTAACAATATTTTTTGTCAAAATATTTTACATAACAATATTTATGCCCAAAATACTAGAGTGCATTTTAAAAGGGTAAAACTGGAATTTTCAACAAATTTGGAAATGAATGATCTAATCCCAAATATTTCATAATTTATCATATTTAGCATAATGTGGGGAAATTTTATCATTTATTATCAATAAAATATTCAATAAAATTGTTTTTTATCAAGGTCTATAGATGTGTAGTTTGAATCATTCTCCTAACAACAACCTAGTATATTGAGGATAGAGGTGTTGTTATAAAAGAAAGAAGTAAAGAGAGTTTCAGGGGGTTGGAGAAGTAAAAGAAAAGAATAGAACATAAGAGATGATGTAACCTTTATATTGGGCATCTCCCTTTGGTTTGAATAAAATGGTCTACTTGATGTGCCTTCTGTGTAAGGTAAGGCTTCTAGGAGGAGGATAAATATGCGGTGAGTGTAATTGGGTAGAGATTGGATGAGCCAAGGGACTTGAGAGGTGTGATTAATGGGTTAGAGGTGATATATTTTTATAATGGGGAGTAGGGTCTCATTAAGAATGTTTGAAATTATTATTTTATTATATAATGATTTTCGGTTTCTAAAAGTCCAAAACACATTAAAGTCGAAGATAAGCTGACAATTGTTTGAAATAAAATAATATAATAATATTTGGACGGGTTTTGGATATTGTTTTAATCTTTATAATCATATTTATTTAAATCATTCATTAATGAGGTAAAAACTGCATCATTATTGTGTCATAATTAATTTTAATTATTTGATGTCTAAAAATTATAAAAAAAATACCATGATGTAGGAAATATTTTTCTATTTCATATTAATATTTACAGATTAAGATATTACATATATAACCCCTTGTAAAAATTTATTTACTAAAATATATATGTTTAAGTAATTTTTTCCTTCATGTTAAATTAATTAATATAATATGTCATTGTCACTCCCTTGTGGCTCCACGAGGTCCCAAAATCAACCGAAGGATGCCCATTGTCAGAAATGTATCAACCTATACGATCAAACACATGTTAGGGTAATTTAATATTATAATAATAATAATTGTGTACCCTTATTTAGCAGATTTACCTTTTAACCATGGTAATTAAAATATTTACTGAAGTAAAAATTCATAATGTCGAAAAATAAAATATACATATTTACACAATTTGGACCTCCTGATTCTAATTATGGAATAATTTTTCAATTTCAAAACACATAAGTGGCAGAAATAAATTTAAAATTAATTCCCGTTTTCATAATAAAAGATGTGTTTTTAAGAAATAATAACTATGAAAAGGTGGACCATTGTTTGTCTCCAATTTCAATGTGAAATAACTTATAATGAAAAAATTGGATTAAATTGTAAAAATATAATATAATTACACTTTAAAACGAAAAATACAAAAATTTCATCCAAAGTAAATTTTTGTGTCCCGATATTAAATAAGAATATTATTTTCTAAAATAGAATATATAAATGTGGCAAAAACATGATTTAATTTTTTTTCAATCAAAAGGTAGTAAATCAACCATTCAATTAATGTAAGAGTATTTATGCATAAAATTGGATTCTTTCATACTTTATGACTGTAAAATTTATTTGATAATTGTAAAAAAATTTAACAAACATGTATATTCTTAGTTTAGTTAGTTCTGTTCATTCCTGCCATTAAAACAATAAGGTGATAACTACCATTTAAAATAATAATATAATATTATTATTTTTCAGTATAACTCAACCTAGTGTGTAATTTATGATTTCAAAGAAACACGTTGTTGCATATCAGGTACACCATTGACCACAGAATCCCCTTCAAAGTAAAATTAAAATATAGTTCAAAAATATTAATAAATATGAGAACTTATTATTCAATATTTACCCGGGATGTTACATCCTTCCCCCCTTTTGGATATTGTATCCTCACAATTTTTATTCACTTATCAAATAAGTGGGCGTATTTCTCTCCCAAAGAATTTTCAGATTTCCACGTCACCTCTTCAACCGTATCATTTTTTCCACAAAACCATTAACTGATGAATTACCTTATTCTTTAACACATGCTCTCTTTGGTCATGAATATCGACTGGTTGTTATTCATAAGAGAGATTCTCTTCCAACTGAACTACCTCTGGACTCAAAACATGAGATTGATCTGGCATATACTTTATCAACATTGAAACATTAAAAACATTGTTTACCTGGGATAAACATGTAGTTAAAGCCACTCTATAGAAAATTGATCAAACTTTCTCCTATATTTCATAAGGTCCAATAAACCTCATACTCAACATTCCTTTATTACTAAAAACATAACACTTTTCCATGTAAAATCATTGAGAAATACATGATCACCTACCTAAAATTAAAAATCCTTCCTCCGGTTATACACATAACTTTTCTATCTGCTCAGAGATGTTCTCATGTGCTTCTGAATCAACAGAACGTTTTCTGCCGTCTTGTCTACTAATTAGGGTCCCACCAGTTTATTTTCTCCTACATCATCCAAAAACGACAGTGTTCAACACTACTTTCTAGTATAATGCCTCAAATAGAGCCATCTGTATACTGGAATGAAAACTGTTATTATAAGAAAATTCATCCAAATAAGGATGTTTGTCTTAAATTCCCTGGTAACCCAGTGAAAAATCACGTAGAATATCGTTCAAGGTCTGAATTTTTCATTATGACTACCCATATAATTGAGGATGAAAAGTTGTACTAAAATTTAATTCAGTACCCAATAATTTCTGAAGGCCTTTCCAAAATATAAGAGTGAACCATGGATCACGATTTGATAAAATAGAGAGTGTATATCCATGAAACCAGAACATCTCTTAACCATACAACTGAGAACATTGATCTAGAGAAAAGGTATCATGAATTGGAAGGAAATAAGAATATTTAGTCAATAGATCAACAATAACCCTAATTGAATTGTTTCCTCGATATGTTATTGGTAATCCCATAATGAAGTACATTGATATATTTTACCATTTCCACAATGGAACTGGTAAATAATGAAGCACCCATTTCAGTAACTGCCCTGTGGCTTTAACCTGTTGTCTTGTCCAACACATCACATTAAAATCAGTAATATCTCTTTTAATTCCATCCCACCTGTAATGCTCCAGATGATCTCTGTACATCATAGTACTTCCAGGATGAACTGATAATTGAGAACTATGAGCTTCACATAACAAATCATTCATCAACTATGAATCACAAGGAACTCATAATCTATTTCCAAATCTCTAAATAAAATCATTATCAATGTCAGAATCACGCAACATACTATTCTAAACCAACTCTATCTTTTTATGCAACTCATTTTCATCCTTCTGTGCTATCTCAATTTGGTCTGATAGAGATGATTTCAGTCACACCTAAAACAAAACAATGGAATTATCTGCACCAAAAAATTCTATGCAAATGTTCATCAAATAATTAATCAAAAGATCTTGTTCCAAACCTAACAAGGATAACATATCATTACTTTTTCAACTCAAATCATCATCCACTTTATTTTCCTTTCCTGGATGGTAATGAATCATGTAATAACAATCCGTTATTAATTCTAGTCATATCCTTTATCTCATGTTCATTTCCTTTTGAGTGAATATATAATTAAATATTTTTTGATGAGTATATAGTTCACAATTTACTTCATTCAAATGATTCCTATAAATTTAAAAAAGATCCACACTAGCTAATTCCAAATCTTGTGTACAGTAATTTAACTCATGAGGTTTCCACTGATGTGAAGCATAAGCAATTATCTGATAATTCTGCATAAGAACACAACCATGTTCTTTCAACAAATCATCATTGTAGATAACAAAATCACCATTTCTGGAAGGTAATGCCAAAACAGCAGCATTCACCAATCTTGTTTTCAATTCATGAAAAAAATCACCACATTCTTTGGTCCAGATTAACTTACCACCTTTTCGAGTTAGCATAGTTAGTGGGCGAGATAACAATGAAAAATTTTCAACAATCCTCCAGTAATAACCAACTATACCAAGAAAACTATGGATCTCGGTTATATTTTCCAGTCCTGGCCATTCTTTAACATATTTTTTTATCTATATTGACATTAATTCCATTTTTTTAAATGTGACTAAGAAATGAAATTTGTTATAACCAAAACTCTTAGTTTCTGAATTTCCCAAAACATTTCTTTACTTTTAATTTTTGAATGGAAATCCTTAAATGAATTTCATTCTCCTATTTGGATTTATAATAAATCAATATTTCATCCATAAACATAACCATAGACTTATCCAGAAACACACTGAAAATTATATTCATAAGATACATGAATACAACATGTGAAATGGTTAACAAAAAAGGTATAACTACAAATTCATAATGGCCATATCTAATACAAAATGCAGTCTCCAGAACATAAGACCTAAGTGTAAGGTGTGCGATGGTGACAGACTCTTATGGTAACTCGAATAACATCGCACGTGTGGTAATCTATATTAACTTATAATTCTCAAATAGTCAGTTCCTCTCAAGCTTAACGTGTTAAATATCTAATTGGGCATGGTCAAGAGCGAAGCCTAATTCTACAACCTCCTTTCTGAGCTCTGAAAAATGGGCTTTCTACGGGGAAAGTCTACTGGATGAGGCCATCGCTTCCTATTTCTGAGTAAATTAGATTTGTTAAAGCCATTTATTTATACTAATCATCTAATCACTATTCAAATGCTATTTTAGAAACAATCACAATTCATAAGGGTATTTTAAAATCCAGAATCTTAAAACCAATGATGTTAACATTTTATATAACAATAATAAGAAATTTAATTAGATTAAGAGGAATTTTCATAAATCAATGTTTGGGTTGTTACAATGGATTAGTATTATTATTTCATTAAAATTTATTTACGATATGTATGATATAATTCTGAATTTTTAATAACAATATTTTTGGGTATTTTTACCTTCCAATCAATTAGAAAATGATAATGTCTCATGCCCTTACATCTGGATTACAACCTCCACAACAAGGTGATCCTTTTTATTCAATTCCATTCTATGTGTATGGTAATAATGATATATTTTTTGAATATATATTATGTATAAGATAAAATAATGATTCCATAATGGTGAAATATTGTTTACATTCCTTTCCTTCAATCCGATGAAAAGAGAAAACATCGTTCATGCATTTGTATTCCATAGCAACACCAAAAATTTTATATTTAATTTTTCTATTTATAAATTGTGTATATGAACATATATATATATAATTCATATAAATTATATTTATAAAATAGTTTTTAATCTTTAACTAAGGAATCCATGATCAAAGTACAGGGATCTGAAATACGAAAAATAATTTTTCAAGGTAAACGAACCTCTTAACACCCAAAATGAATATCGTAACACAAAATTATTTATAAAACGGTGTTTAAATATTATAAAGGTATAATAAATGTTATTATATGTATATAAATTAATATATTATATAATAATAATAAATTTAAAATTTTCATTCATGTGGATAGAGTGATTTTTAAACAAGTGGAACTTATGGAAAGGGTTTACCATTTCAAATTGTCTTCTTTTGAAAAAAATAGATGTTATTACCTGATCATCTTTTATGAGTGGTATATAATTCAATTTAATGTGTTATATCATGATTATACTCAAGTTCATGATATTTAATGTTTCATTTTAGGTTATTCTTTCCTGGGTTTTAAAATTCAAATTTTAGCATAGCTTTGTGGGTTTTAGGTTGTAATCTCATTATTTATCAAGATGTTTTTAATTATATAATTGATAATGAATTATCATGATATAAATATCAGGAAATAGATTTAATTTCATTCCCTAAAGTAAATTATTGAGATAAAAATATTTCTTTTCATTTTACTAATCTGAAGTACTCAATAGTCTTTAAATATGTTTTATAGAAAATTTACTTCATATCTCTCTGGTCAAGAAACCATTTCCTTACATTGAAATGTTTTTAATAGAAAAAATTTAAAGAAGGATTTTACATTCTCTGATGATTTTTTAAATTCATTTTTATCATGTTCAATTTTTTTAAATTGGGTTAATTGGTTTCTTCAGGTTATTTTATAAAAATAGGTCCTCTTTTAATTTTTATACATAAATGTGGACGGAATGTTTTATTTAAAATATAAATAATAAAACAGTTCCCTTCCTTTATGACATATCAACGATTTGAATCATCAGTTATCAAGTTTCAAATGTTTTTTAAATAGAATGAGTAACACAAGAAGGGGGTTTATTGATTTCCCAATAAAAGTTTATAAGAATAATAATTTCAAATAAAATTGACCTATAATAATAAAATCATCCAATTAATCAAAAGTGTAGTATAATATTATCTTCAAATTTTAAATGTTTTAGGAATGAACTATAAATGGTCATAATAAACATTTTGAATATTAACACAATGTTTGAAATAAATTTATTAATCAAATAAGTTTTTAAACAGTGATTACGATTAACTATCAATATAGGTTTTGTTTATATTTTATATGAATATAGTTTAGAGAAAAATAAATAATGAAAAAAATGGCAGAGTGGTAAAATATAAGTGATCTTGTATCAAGCTGAGACCTATTCCCCTCCACTTATAAATCCCTTATTTCCATAATGATTACATGAAAAAATATCATCCACAACCTAAATTAGGTATAAATAAAGAAACATAAAAGCTTTCTAGGCCATACAGGGACCTATTCTAAAATAACCATGGTGTGAAAAAAATAATTGTCAATACAAGACTATCTACCCTTACCCCATAGCTAAAAAGATGAATAGATAGAGTAGAAAATATCTCATACTCTCCAGTTATAGAATATGAGATAGTGTGTGTCAATAAACAACAAAATTAATACACTTGTCAATATGTAAAGGAAACAAGAAGAAAGAGAAAGTAAAAAGATAGAGAAAATATAGTGTTTCTATATTTAATGTTCTCTACTTTCCTGATACTACACAGAATTACCATTGAGATAATACTGAGATGTTACTCTAAAAACACCATATTAAAGAGCATCACTTGCTCACTTTTTTTGACTGTAGGGTAAGATTCGCATGATTTATTTAATTCAATATTTCACAACTGAAATACAGATAAGACTGATGTGTGTAAATCTCTTTAGTAAGTGGTATACATGATAATATATTCTCACTCATAAAAGCTCAAATAGTCACATGAGTAAGATTTATTAGAATATATAGTGCCACATGATAGATAGTATGTTTGAAGAACAACCACCACGATCTTGCACATACTTGTAATGAGCTCTTCCGTATACATTAATGTTCCCATTAAATAGTTAAAAATAATCAAGAAAATAATACTCTCAATTAAATTGAATAATATATCCTTTAAAAAAATTAAATCAAATGTACCAGATATCAATGGTTGGTCAGACTCATGGAAAATCATGTATGGCAGTGAGTCCAGACTGTGGTGAGTATTCATTGCGTTAGGTCATCTAACGGTAGGTCTAGTCTGGAAGTGACTCGTGTCTAGAAGTTACTCATCATAGTATTGACTTATATCAATGTTGGCTTGCCTCAATGGCGATACAACTCAATGGTGACCCATCTCAATGTTGACACATCTCAACAGTAAGTTATATAACGGTATGTAATGTATTTTAGAAACCTTTTTATGGAAGTGACTCAACTCCAATGGTGAGTCTTTTATTGTGGTGATTTAGTTATGATGGTAAGTCATTTTTAAAAGTGACTAATGTATGGTGTTGAATCAACTTCATTGATCAGTATATTATATAGGTGATTCAACTTCAATGGTAAGTATTTTCCTGTGGCGACTCAACATCAATGGTATGTCTTTTCTAGAGGTGGCTCAACTTCAGTGTCAGGCTTTACTCGTAGTTACTATAGTCTTAAAGTACATATTTTCAAAACATATCCAAACATTCCTAAATACACTTTATATTGTAATATGATACCATTAAATATAAAGTCTATAAAACATAATATACTATCATTAAAACAAGGGTTCCAATAGTACCCCATTTTGGAATTTAAAAATTCATAGAATTGTAGAAACCATTTAAATAAAGAACATCAGAATAAAATATATCTTCTTAAAACATAAAAATTATAAATTAAATAATCAGAAATAAATTTTAAAACTCTATAATATAGTACATAATTTAAAAAGGTATCAATGATATTAAAAAAGGATTCAAATAATAACATAAATAAAAAAGAAAAGGAACACAATTATTCATCTCAAATACATTCCATTTTTATTCTCCTAATTTTTGTATAATAAAAAATTGAGAATAATAAAATGTAAATCAAATGGAAAAAATTTCATAATAATATACATGTCATTAATAAAAAAATGATAGTATATTACAGAAAAATGAAGATATAATAATTTAAAAGTATGTCCCTATCATAGAAAAAAGTATAATATCAATGTCTGTAAGCCTAGGTACTAGGATAAAAAATTTATTATCCCTAATCCATGGTGGAGAGAAAAATGGTAGTGGATGAGGGATCCAAATTAGTGGATAGAGGGAAAAAAATTGCAACTCTATGGAAAATTATTGATGGTGGGATCTCTCTGATGATCATTGGATGAAGATGATGAACAACTTCCACTAGTTGCTGAATGGGACTCTTAAATTGAGAAGGAATAAGAGAATTTGTATTTTGAGTTTTAGCTACATTTAAATACTCAGGGTCAACGGTAGTATTAGTCAGATGAGAGGTATCTAGGATTTCCTCATGAGATACTACTACAGTTTTTGAGACATGAAAGAAAGGATTCATCAGATTGATGAAGTCGATAAGGTCGTTTCATCCATATTTTATGTAACTAAATAAGGATGAATTATCCCCCTTAAAAATATAATGAAATGGTTTTATCTTATTCAATTGAGATACAAATTTTGAAAGGCACAACTTATTGTGGGAAACAAAAAGATATCTGTTAGGAACATGAAGTGGGAGTTAATCTCATTCTTGGAATAGATACATGATTTGAAATATTTTATAGATTAGGAAATTATTTCAAATTATATTATGAATTAATTGAGTAATTCTATTATGATTTTATAAACATGATCACTATTATTTCAAATCATCCTCAATAAATCACGAGTAGAAGAAACATATTTTGAAAGAACATGATGTTCCTCTTGAATAACTGACATAATCAACTCTATATCAACTAATGGTGGTGGAGTAATGGAATTATAATTAAATGAAGATATAAAACCCAACATATATAAAAAATATCACTTAGAAGTAGAAAAATATTTGGTAATTTACCACACTAAATCGTTCAATGCCTCTATCTCATTAGTTAAACACCAACTCTCAAGATCAAACTCATTAGTGTGATGATTCATTTTTGGTTGAATATGGATAACCATTACCTTAAAAATATATCTAGAATCACAATAAATAATATATGTGACCATAGGTTCATAAATGTTTTGAATCATATTAATGATAGGAAAGAGTCACTCTCTAATAGACTCTAGGTGAACACTGGAAGTAACATCAACTGGTACATGAAGAGAAATAATAGGATAAGTTGTATAAAAGCCACACTTTGTTGACTCTATTCGCCTAGATATTATAAGTACATATGTTGTAAATCATTTAAGATCCCCAACAACGTCTGTTTTTTTATACATTTATCCATTTGGATCCGCCACTACTTGAAACATGAAAGTAGGTCCACCATTATTTTGATGACTGTTATCATCATCAGAGTTATAAAATTCCAAACCGAGTCTCAATATCTGGGATATCATTCCTCTTCATAGAAAGCTATAAATTCCATTCTATAAGAAGAAAAAATTGTAGGCTCAATTTATTCACCATCAGTTTGGCCAACATTGTGGATAAAAAAACTGAGATTTTCTACTCACTCAATTGATTTCTTAAACTCATGTCTAAAATCTTCCTTAACATCTACAAAAAAGTCTTTTTATCTCTTTATACCTAAAATTAATGAGTTAAAAATGGATAATAATCATTTTTTGAGTCATCTAATGATCTTCAGGCCTATCATGGTCAGAACCATCATCATTTCCATCATCATCATCATCATTCCTTACATATTTTTCTCTTCCATATTCTATATCATTTAATTATTTTGTATTATATCATTAACCAATATTATTATATTCTTCTTATTTATCTCCATTTTCCATATCATCATCAATTTAATCATTTAGATTACCTTTATAACATTTATTTTCTTCAACAGTGACTATAACAACTTCACTAGAATATCTACAAGAGGAACTCTTGAACTATTATTCTCATGAAGCCTCTAATTCCTCTTCATCACTTACTCAACTTATGATATTTTATTTATTAAGTAGAGATCAAGGAGAAATGGTATGACCTAATTTTACTTCATGTCTCTTATAAATGTTTGGGTCACTACCCTTTTCATAAGAGGTCTCCTCCATAGTAGATTTTACTTTTTCCATATATGAATTCTCAAAAACCTCATCTAGCTCGAAGACAACCTCAACAAGGTATTTTAGTCGAGTATGGTGTTTTATAATATTGAAATCCTTATAAATATTATTAGTAACAATAACCAACTTTCTCATATCAGGGTTCTGTTTACCCTAGTTCTCATATAAATTAATTTTAAAAATAAAAATCTACCACACTTCAACTTAGTTTCTTCTTCTCCATAAACCAAACCCTTGATCTCCATCATGGGAAAAATAGACAAAGAATATATCATGGAGTTTGAATATGAATATGTCTTTAACATTTATATCATATGAACAATCAAATAACTAAACCTTTTGATTTTGTCTCCTATTTTTCATTAGGTTTTACAAATATACATCTTGTATCATATTATATTGAAATATTGTTTTCTCATGAATAACATGTACATAATAAATGTAAAGAGAAATCATCACTAACAATATAACATGGTTACAATAAGTATTTTTTATGGTCCCATCATAATTAATATCTTTGAAAATATTTTCATATTAAAAATATTCTCTATCACTAGGAATCGGTTTTTGGTAGTCTTTTGAAACAAATCTGTGATGTACATTAAGACATCTAGCCCATCAATTGGAAGAGAAGGAAACCCTATGTATATTATTATTGGTCCAAATATAATATTTATTTTCCCAAAAAAACTCAATATTTTAGTAAAACTAGTTTTCTAACCATGTATACAATGGACTCATTAATCTTAAACAAATAAAACCTTCCCTGGTCATGGATCACATTAAGAAAAAATGATCATATCAATAAAATTCACTCAAATATCACATGATTCTCATGTACCACAATATGATTCATTAGTTTTTTGGTTTCAGGTATCGAAAATAGGTCTACTCAAATATTCTCTTTTGTTCTTCAAAAGATTCAACCCATCAGAAGATGACACAACTTATAGCTTCAATCTCACAATTGTGAATCGAGTGGAAGGTTAAAGAAAGTTTGAGGGAAGAAGAAAGGTCTGGAGAAACAAGGAAATGGAGAAGTTCAAATAATAATTCATTAGGGAGTAGGATTTGAAATAATTATAAGGTTCCAATTTATGACATTTATGAATTTCAAAATCCATAATTCCAATGATTTGTTTAAATAAAAAAATTAATGGGAAAGGAAAAAATAACATTTGAAACAATGAATTACTTCTAATGATGGGTTGTCTAATAGTGGGTTATCCAATGATGGTATTTCCAATGATGGGTTATCCAATTGTGGGTTATCCAATAGTGGGTTATCCATTGGTGGCTAATTTTTAACAATGGATCATTCAATTGTGGATAATTTTCAATGGTAGGTAATTTCCAATAGTGGTTCCCAAAAATTATTGTTCAACCAAAATATACCAGTCTTAATTTATTTTTTTATGTTTTAAAAAATCTCAAAAATCAATGACTTCGTAAAAATATCAGCAAGATGATGTTTAGTTCCTATGAATTCAAGATCGATATCATCATTTTGAAAGTGATCTCTCAAAATGTTATGTATTACATCAATGCGCTTTGTTCTAGATCGAGGAAAAAATTATTTAGTGATATTTATTAAACTTCTGTTATGATCATTTATAATTTAATATTCGAATTTATATCCATATTCTAGTAGAGTGTGTTTTATCCAAAAAAATTGATCAAAACAACTACTTATAGCTATGTATTCAACATCCATTGTAAACATTGCAATTGAATTTTTATTCTTACTATAATAAGAAGCTAGATCTTTCCCAAATGATTACATGTTCCTAAGGTGTTTTTTATATCAAACATAAACCACTTAAATCATCATTCAATTAAATCACTAAATAAAAATATCTCATATAGTATAGAACAACAATAAATTTTTTGTATACTAGAGGTATTCGAAAATTCTTTTTACACCAATTATGTGTGAATCTTTTGGGTTTTACAAAAAATGAGAAATCATACACACACTAAACATATTTTTAGGTCTACTAGATTTTATGTTGAGAAGACTTCCAATCAACCATATATAATTGTTTTTTCAAATTCTTTTAGATCTTCATTAATGTAGTACTTATATGTGGTACTCATTTTAGTGTTAGCACTCTTAGTTTTATCCAAGACAAAATTATCTAGGTGATCCTTGGTGCCCCTAATTTGATTTAAATTCATTCATTAATTTTTTTTGAATGATCTAAAAACCATGAATGAATTTTAGTTCACCCATTAAAATCATTTCAAATTATTATTTTCAGATCTTTTCAAAATTAGTACCCAAATAATTTAGAGAAAATCTAAAGATACCATCATCTACATAGATTAGGAAAACTAAAAAAACTTTTAATTTTTTTTCATAAAGGGGGTAGGATCATCTATATATTATACAAAAACATTATAAATAATAAATTTGATGATACTATCATACCAAGATCTATAATATTTTGATAAATATAGGATTATTTTATCAATTTAAAAAAATTAGTTGGAAAAGGATGGTTTTTGAAACTGGGGGGTTGTTCAAATAAACATCCTCAACTATATAACGAATTAATAATAAAAATTTGACAACCATTTGATATATTTTAAAATATAAATGTGTTGTTTAATAACCTGTACTCTTATTGATTTAAGTATGGATATAGGAGATAGGGTTTACTCATAGTCTATATTTTCTCCTAGATTATACCCTGGTGTAAAAAATGTGGCTGCATTTCTTACAATATTTCTAAATTCATCAACCTAGTTTCTAAATACCCATTTTTTAAATAGTTACTGTAACACCCCGAGATTTTATGAGAAATATTCTTTTTAATTTCTTTAATGTCTTGTGTTGTACGCTACACCAAAAGGAGCTTACACAACACGCATCCTTGACTTGCCTTGCATTACAAGCAATCGCGACCTTCCTCGATAGTGTGTGTAGTGCACAATACCGAGTTTCACTAAACAACAATATGATATTAAAATATTATTAAAACTAGCCGTTAGGAATAGTAATAACCACTTTTGGAAATTTTGTAAATTTTATTTTTTCAAAATATAATTCATTTTTGGATTCGTAATATTGAAATTAGCTTAGGGTGAAATTTTGGAACTTTTTGGATAACTTTCATTTTTTTATGAATAGTGAAAATTACTATATTTTAAACAACCTGTTTAATCGAAATAATTAATAATGATAAATTATTAATTTGAGTGTTTTTAAAGTATATTTAGAATATATTTTTACAATTTAATACAATGTTGTTCATTGGATGTAATTTCACATTTAAACCAGACATAAACAAGTGTCAATCTTTTGATAGTTATTATCTCTTAAGAACACGCTATTTGTTTTGACGATGGGAATTAATTTTTAAATTAATTAATGAAACTGATATGTTTTGAATTTGGTAAAATAGACGTCATTTTTGATTTCATAATATCAAATATAGCTTAGGCCTAATTTTTGGTATTTTTCTGGAAACTTTCATTTTTTTGATGAATAGTGAAACCACTAAGTGGTAGTTAAGAAAAATGAATTTTTTCATAAAACATAATTTTACCGCTTCTGTGAGTGGAATTTCAAAAATCCGAGAGACACAGTTGATGTCAGTAATTAAAATTTGGTTCAATGAGTGGAAAATAATTTTTGGTGAATAGTAACTTTTTACTTGTTTTACCACAATTAGAAGTAAATAGGGTAATTAAGGGTATAAATGATATTATTATTACCCTAACACATGTACTAATTCTATTGGATAAGTGTAATTCGACCAAAAATAACCTTAGGATTAAAATATTACCATTTAGGCCCACTTGGATTATATTAGGACATTTATTATTAATTTATTTAAAGAAGGGTTAAAATAGTTAAAATCAATGATTAATAAGTATATCATTTATAATATCGGTATATACATAAGATAAATTCAAATATAAATATTCATTAGAAATATAAAAAGTTTTCCTACATAATGGTATTTTATTTTTAATTTTTAGACATTAAATAATTTAATTTATTTATGACACAATGATGATGTAGTAATTATCTTATTAATGAAATATTGACATAATTGATGTTATAAATCCAAAAATAAATGTAATCTGAGACTTTTTATGAATTCCACTAATTTTCTAGGTTAATATGAGATGTTAATATTGATTTAATTAACTTTTTTTGAACTAATCATTCTGTTATGATTTTCACAAAAATCAGTTAATAAATAGTGTCAAAATTGACATAAAATAGTTTTTAAAACAAATATTATATTATTAATTGTTATTTTATTCGTCAAAATATAAGGTTCTTCCAAATGACTTAGATAAGGTTATATATATTAATAATAAACAAATTGGGGTTCGTTTGGCTTCTTATAGTATGTTTATTAACCTTATAGTATAAGAACACAAGAAGAGACGGTAAAAGTAAAATTATTTTACCTAATGTTAAATCTAAATGAGAAGGTTAAAATAGGAACCTAAACTTGTCTAAATTCTATTGTATGAGAGGATTTAGACCCATAACCACCTTAGCTTCGAAATAAATAAATTTAGATATATTTAAAACCGAATTTTACTTTATAATAAAATAATAGTTTTAGTTATTCCAAAGGTACCCCTCTCCTCCCTTATAAAAGGGAACCTCCTCCCTCTCTTCCTCACACCACTTTGAGCCTTCAAGATCGGTCAAAACCTGCCAAATTCCCTTCTATACTTCCCTAGAAACATCCTAGAGGTTCTGGTCTTCCTCAAAGACCAATTTTAGTGCCCTAAAAGGATATCTCAAAGAGGCGCTTCAAAGAAGAGGTAATGTCCGTTGCCGATTATTTCATCTTTATTTATTCTTCCACTTCTTCTTCTTAGGTTGTTTCATTATGAAGTAATAACATCAATATCACGAATATACTGATATGTTATTATAATTATGAAACAACCTTGTTTCACCATTTATCCATCCTACGGAAAATGAAATCACCGCGCGTGCGTACGTACGGAATACTGTCTCCATGCCGTGGTGTAATCTATTTTCCACCACCACCTTACTTGGATGGGTATAATGGTATACATAATAACTATATATGATTATTTTAAAGTGATATTTATTCTGAAATAGTATACATACACTCCAATACAATTCCACGATCATGAGAACGATATCATCGCTCGTGCGTACGTACGGACTACCGTCTCCACGACACGATGAGATTCATTCTCCACGTTAACCATTCATTAATGATTATAAAGTATATATAATAATTAATCATGAAATATATGACATAATAATGATACTGGATTTATGTTTATATATATTTATGTCATCTACATAATTCCATTCAACTCAATAAGGAAACGAAAACAACGTTCATGCGTACGTACGGCCTACCGTCTCCATGAATGGTGTATTTCTTTCCATTTACTGATCTATTATATATATGTATATTCTGAATATATATTATATATAAATCATGTTTTATATTCTGGAATTATGTAATCATGATCTATGTAATCATATGAATAATTACAAGTCAAAACACGGACGAAAAATGAAACGATTTTACCCAAAACACTTTTTAACATGGAATTTACAAAAGAACTGTTAATATAAAGTCATAAGTGAACCATATATGATATCATAACAATGATTATGATTCTGGAATAAGTAAATGACATTATTTAAATCATTATACAGGAGGTTCGGACACTTACGATGCAAATCATACCTAAGGTAAGGGAAATATCACAATCTCATTTTTATCTGAGATTGTTTATACTTTAGTATTTACTAGGGGGTATTTTATCATCCAAATCCATGTTTACTCAATATTTAATATTATTTCCATGCACATACAATTTTTTAAATCCAATTTTACCCATCGGTGAGTTTTTAGTAAAGGATATGAAATGAATCTTTTGTTGTATTTCGTACGTGGTACTTTTTGACTTTTCCGACAAAAGTACGAAGAATGTTTTTTTAACTTTTACGGGATGAATGGATTTTTAAAACATTATTTACAAGAATATACCTTTAAAAGTTTTCAAGTTTATTTTTAAACAACATATTTAGTTTAAAATTGTATGACATGTAAAAAAAAGAAAATGTTTTTTTGAATTTGAAAGGATATTTTCATCTAGAACGGAGTTCAAGTGTTTTATCAAAATTATTTTCCATCTAAGATAATATAGGGTTATGTTTATATCCCTATTATTACATTGATTTGATTATGTTGTGATGAAATTATTTTTTTGAATTCCTTTATCTTATATGAATTGTTTGATGATGTCACGATGTTTAAGATTCTCATTTTTATTACATGGGTTATGCAATGATGTATGATTTATGATTTTGTGGTACACATAAGAATGGTATCATTATGAGATGGTTGGGACCTATATCTTCCTCCAATTCATTGTGTAAAGATTTTATATCTCATGAGATAGACATGTATGGAACGGTAGGTTATACCGGTTCAGTGAAACAACACTAAAACGAGGAGTGAACTCTGTTCAGAAAGGGACTTTGTCCACTAAGATAGTCTTGGCAATGAGTCTTGAATAATAAGAAATGATTCTCTATGATTATGTGTGTATACCAAAATGTTTCATGTTTTATGTTATGATTATTGGGATTACATTTCACTACTATGATTTATCCCATGTTATGAAATTATGATCTCTTTTGCAGGTTAAGATTTCAAAAAGATATGTTCTTATGAATATGACGTGATTGATATTTCTTTTGTTTACCCTTACTAAGCATTTGATCTCACCCTTTTATGTTTTCTTTTCCCCAGGACATAAAGAAAGGATTTAGGTTTAAAAAAAAGATGATCTTTATGGGAGATGTTGAAGATCTTTCACCACGATTAGAAGATTATATTCTGAGTTTCCAAAGACACTAAACTATTAAGGTCCTTGTGTGTGTGTTTTTGTTACGTACTAAGTATTCCGCAAAAGTAATGTAATGTCCATGTATGTCAGGCTTCAGGTCTCTACAGTTGGTATCAGAGGAAAGGTTTAGTCAACCTTTGGAAACTAGGATGCAAAAACGTTAGTGAAATCCCTAGAGATATTTCTAAGGTAAGTTTAGGGATGTCCCTAAGGATAAGTATACATATAGGATATAGTCCTAGAACTATGGTAAAGATATAAGACTAAACCAAATATGTTAGATATTGAAGTTATTCCCCCTTTATTATGATTTTTTCCTCTCACACTATTCTTTTTGGGTTTTAGAAAATGGATGGAAACAAGATGATTCACAATAATGGAGGATATGATGGACAATGGAATGATATTCTTCATGAGAAACCAAATGAAATGGGATTTGGAAGTCCAAACATCATTATTATTCCGAATCATCAATCTCATAATATGATCAATAAAGTAAAATTTGTTAAGTTTCCTGACATGGCTAATAAAAGAGAGATGGAGTTTCATGATGATCATAGAGGAGAGAAAGTTCAATTTCCCCTATGTAAATCATGTGAGAAGAGGCATCAAGGAGAATGTTTCAAAGGAACTGGAAGATTCTTTGGTTGTGGAAAAGAAGGACACAAAGCCAGCAAGTGCAAAGGAAAAGGTTTAGTTAACACCAGGGATGAGGATAATGGTATTTCTACGACATCGACAATGGTTAAATGTTTTAAATGTGGAATTTATGGGCATTATGCAAACCAATCCCCTAAGGGAAAGTCTCATGAAGAGAATCATTATGGTCGTATGGGTAGTATTTATGTTGATGATGATGAAGAGACTACAAATGATATGTGAGATGAAAGAATTGTTGAAGCTCGGTCAATGGTTTAAGAATGTAGTTGAATGATTACATGTTTATCATGTGTAATGTTGTATAAGTAATCTCATGGTATTATGGAATAAAGAGACATCTAAGGATTGTTACACTGTTGTCTTTCCTTGAGTTTTGAAAATGTATGATTAATGGTACCAGTATCCATGAAAGGTTATTCAGATATTTTTGGAATGTATATGATATGCACATAATGAAGGGATAAAGAGAAAATTAAATGTTTGATAGTATTCATGAGCTCATGACTGATATAAGGAGAAGGTTATATCATGGTTTGAGTATATATAATTTTTGGATTTTGGTATGTGGAAAGAGTTAACTTTTGACAGCATTCATGTTTTCACTATGGTTCAATGAGTATTCATTTTTCAAGAGAATACATCATTAAGGAATTCACATGTTTGTAATTTTACCAATAAGATATATCTTATGATATATGGGGGATAAATGATGGCATTCACGTGATTGTTATGTGACATTTCAAGTAATCATTTTATTTATACTATGAGCTTGGAACGAAGTATTTTAGATAATCCAAAAGATTGGAATGGATTATGTTGGACATAAGTTAGTATTGTTTAAGGATAAAACTTTTTTGATATTGTTGATGGGATGTTATAGTAATATAGCTTTAGAAAAAGGACAACCTGCAGGATGGGCAACAGCCCATCGCGTCGGACAAGGCTGTGGGAATCGAACCCACAACCAAAGTGAGACTGGCCTTTATCACCTACCAATGTCCTACAAGAAGTCCCTTTTTAGTAGAAACTAGTTTTATTATATTAAGTAGTATGATATATGAAGTATAAGTCCATTTTAGGAGCCATATATGATTAATCTCACTATAGATGGACTTATGTATTTTTTGATAACTTTTCTAACCTTTTGTTTAAGATAGATGGAATGACCCATCATTCTATCACATGATCTGCTAACACATCACGAATGACAAATTCAACTTCATTTCTTTAAGAGATGAAGTGGAAATTGTCCAAAGAATGACAAACGATGAGACTATACCAAAATCACGAAAGTATTTCTTCTAATTCCAATTTCATCAACTTTAGGGAAAGGATCTTGAAAACCTAAAATGTTGTCCTAGTGATCTTATATCTGATGAATCAGACGGTACCTTAGATCGTCACAAATTTATGGCTTTGTGATAGCTGGCTTTTCCATAGCCATGTTCTCTACCACTCTCCATCAGAACATGATGGTTAGATTTCTCTTCCGTATCCATATTTTCACCTATGAGGAAACCCAGTGATTAGTTTATTTGGGTAACCGTTACATTTCATACTTTTGTTTTTAAAGATTGGTTTTGGTATTCCTTTTTACGATATGGGTTTCTATTAAAGAAACTTTATAATAGTAAACCATTTATATCCCCGACGAATTTCGAGATCGAAATTCATTTTAAGGGGGGTAGAATGTAACACCCCGAGATTTTATGAAAAATATTCTTTTTAATTTTATTAATGTCTTGTGTTGTACGCTACACCAAAAGGAGCTATCACAACACACATCCTTGACTTGCCTTGCATTACACGCAATCGCGACCTTCCTCGATAGCGTGTGTAGTACGCAATACCGAGTTTCACTAAACAACGATACGCTACTAAAATATTATTAAAACTAGCCGTTATGAATAGTAATAACCACTTTTTGAAATTTTTTAAATTTTCTTTTTTCAAAATGGAATTCATTTTTGGATTCGTAATATCGAAATTAGCTTAGGGTGAAATTTTGGTACATTTCAGATAACTTTCATTTTCTGATGAATAGTGAAAATTACGAAATTTTAAACAAACTGTTTAATCGAAATAATTAATAGTGATAAATTATTAATTTGAGTGGTTTTAATGTATATTTAGAATATATTTTTACAATTTAATAGAATGTTATTCATTGGATGTAATTTCACATTTAAGTTAGACATAAACAACTGTCAATCTTTTGATAGTTATTATCTCTTAAGAACACGCTATTTGGTTTGATGACGGGAATTAATTTTTAAATTAATTAATGCAACTAATATGTTTTGAATTTGGTAAAACAGACATCATTTTTGAGTTCATAATATCAAATATAGCTTAGGCCTAATTTTTGGTATTTTTCTGGGAACTTTCATTTTTTGATGAATAGTGAAACCACTAAGTGGTAGTTACGAAAAATGAATTTTTCATAAAACTTAATTTTACCGCTTCTGTGACTGGAATTTCAAAAATCCTAGAGACATGGTTGATGTCAGTATGTAAAATTTGGTTCAATGAGATGAAAATAATTTTTGGTGAATAGTAACTTTTTACTTTTTTTTACCACGACTAAAAGTAAATAGGGTAATTAAGGGTACAAATGATATATTATTACCCTAACACGTGTCATAATTCTATTGGATAAGTGTAATTCGACCAAAAAAAACCTTAGGAATAAAATATGACCATTTAGGCCCACTTGTATTAGATTAGGACAATTATTATTAATTTATTTAAAGAAGGGTTAAAATAGTTAAAATCAACGTTTAATAAGTATATCATTTTTAATATAGGGTTATACATAAGATAAATTCAACTATAAATATTTATTAGAAAGATAAAAAGTTTTCCTACATAATGGTATTTTAGTTTTAATTTTTAGACATTATATAATATAATTTATTAATGACACAATGATGATGCAATAATTATCTTATTAATGAAATATTGACATAATTGGTGTTATAAATACCAAATTAAATGTAATTTGAGACATTTTATGAATTACACTAATTTTATAGATTAATATGACATGTTAGTATTGTTGTAATTAACTTTGTTCTAACTATTCATTCTGTTTTGATTTTCACAAAAATCAATTAATAAATACTGTCAAAATTGACATAAAATAGTTTAAAAAAAATATTTTATTAATTGTTATTTTATTCCTAAAAATCTAAGGATAGACCAAATGACTTAGATAAGGTTATATATATTATTAATAAACAACTTGGGGTTGTTTTCCTTCTTATTTTAAGTTTATTAACCTTATAGTATAAGAACACAAGAAGACACGGTAAAAGTAAAATTATTTTACTTAATGATAAATCTAAATGAAAAGGTTACAATATGAACCTAAACTTGTCTAAATTCTATTATATTAGAGGATTTCTACCCATCCCCACATAAGCTTCTAAATAAATCAATTTGGAGCTATTTAAAACCGAATTTGACTTTATATTAAAATAATAGTTTTAGTTATTCCAAAGGTACCCCTATCCTCCCTTATAAAAGGGCACCTCCTCCCTCTCTTCCTCACACCACTTTTAGCCTTCATGCTCGGCCAAACCCTGAAAAATTACCTTCTCCACATCCCTAGAAACAACCTAGAGGTTCTGGACTTCCTCAAAGACCAATTTTAGTGCCCTAAAAGGTGATCTCAAAGAGGCGCTTCAAAGAAGAGGTAATGTCCGTTACCGATTCTTTCATCTTTATTTCTTCTTCCACTTCTTCTTCTTAGGTTTTTTCATTATGAAGTAATAACATCAGTATCACTTATATACTGATATGTTATTATAATTATGAAACAACCTTATTTCACCATCTATCCATCCTACGGAAAATGAAATCACCGCGCGTGCGTACGTATAGAATACCGTCTCCATGCCATGGTGTAATCTATTTTCCACCACCACCTTAATTGGATGGGTATAATGGTGTACATAATAACTATATATGATTATTTTAAAGTGATAATAATTCTTAAATTGTATACATACACTCCAATACAATTCCACGATCATGTTAATGATATCATCGCTCGTGCGTACGTACGGACTACCGTCTCCACGACGCGATGAGATTCATTCTCCACGTTAACCATTCGTGAATGATTATAATGTATATATAATAAGTAATCATGAAATATATGACATAATAATGAATCTGGATTTATGTGTATATATATGTATGTCATCCACATAATTCCATTCAACTCAATAAGGAAATGAAAACAGCGTTCATGCATACGTACGACCTACCGTCTCCATGAACGTTGTATTTCATTCCATTTACTGATCTATTATATATATCTATATTATGAATATATATTAAATATAAATCATGTTTTATATTCTTGAATTATTTAATCATGATCTAAGTAATCATATGAATAATTACAAGTCAAAACATGGACGAAAAATGAAACGATTTTCCCCAAAACACTCTTTAACATGGAATTTACAAAAGAACGGTTAATATAAAGTCATAATTGAACCATATATGATATCATAACAATGAGTATGATTCTGGAATAAGTCAATGACATTATATAAATCATTATACAGGAGGTTCAGACACTTACGAAGCAAATCGGACCTAAGGTAAGGGAAATATCACAATCTCATTTTTATCTGAGATTGTTTATACTTTAGTATTTACTGGGGAGTATTTTATCATCCAAATCCATGTTTCCTCAATATTTAATATTATTTCCATCCACCTACAATTGTTTAAATCCAATTTTACCCTTAGGTGAGTTTTTAGTAAAGGATATGAAAGGAATATTTTGTTATTTTTCGTACGAGGTACTTTTTGACTTTTTCGACAAAAGTACGAAGAATGTTTTTTTAACTTATACAACATGAATGGATTTTTAAAACATTATTTCCAAGAAGCTTCCTTTACAAGTTTTCACGTTTATTTTTAATCAAATTCTTTAGTTTAAAATTGTATGACATGTAAAAAAAAGAAAATGTTTTTTTGAATTTGAAAGGATATTTTCTTCAAGAATGGAGTTCAAGTGTTTTATCAAAATTATTTTCCATTTAAGATAATATAGGTTTCTGTTTATATCACTATTATTAAATTGATTTGATTATGTTGTAATGGAATTATTTTTATGAATTCCTTTATCTTATATGATTTGATTGATGATTTCATGATTTTTAAGATTTCCATTTTTATTACATGGGTTATGCAATGATGTATGATTTATGATTTTGTGGCACACAAAAGAATGGTATCATTATGAGATGGGTGGGACCTATATCTCCCTCCAATTCATTGGGTAAAGATATTATATCTCATGAGATAGAAATGGCTGGAATGGTAGGTTATACCGGTTCAGTGAAACAACACTGAAACAAGGAGTGAACTCAGTTCAGAAAGGGACTTTGCCCACTAAGATAGTCTTGGCAATGAGTCTTAACTAATAAGAAATGATTATCTATGATTATGTGTGTATGACACAATGTTTCATGTTTTAAGTTATGATTATTGGGATTACATTTCACTACTATGATTTATCCCATGTTATGAAATTATGATCCATTTTGAAGGTTAAGATTTCCAAAAGATATGTTCTTATGAATATGACGTGATTTATATTTCTTTTGTTTACCCTTACTGGGTATTTGAGCTCACCCTTTTATGTTTTATTTTCCCCAGGACATAAAGAAAGTATTTAGGTTTAAAAAGAAGAAGATCATTATTAGAGATGTTGAATATCTTTCACCACGATTACAAGATTATATTCCGAGTTTACAAAGACACTAAACTATTACGGTCCTTGTGTGTGTGTTTTTGTTATGTACTAAGTATTACACAAAAGTAATGTAATGTCTATGTACGTCAGGCTTCGGGTATCTACAGTTAGTGTGTCTATATGTTTATCAAAAATTTCCCAGACATTATTTATTTCACACTTTTTATGATCTTTTTGAAAAGCCTTTACCTATAATTCAGCATTAATTTCACCATTGATGTTTTTAGGTTCATCTTGTGACAAAAATACATGATGTTCAACCTAATTAAAAAGATAAGAACTACACTATGATCTCGTATCTCGGTCTACCACTATATAATCTTGATAATAGTATTTAATATTCGTAACATCTCATTTAAAATAGGGTCTAGTTATCTCAAGGCCATCAAGAGGTTCATGTTCAGGTTTTGTAAATTCAATTGAACTTGGTGGCTCTTTTGCTAGTTTCATAGAATTGTTCGAAGGTTTTTAATTGATGTCTATAATTGACCAATAATCATCATGTACCTATATAGGGGTTTTAAAAACATATGGATCTATCTCATGAGACATGAAATTAAGATATTCTGCGACAATCTTAGATCACTTTCTAAACACTCTATTCCCTTACTAAATGTTTAATATCGATGGAAATTTACATCATCACTATTAGAAAACAATATCATTAGATAATCATTGGTGTTAAGAAAACATTAATTTCATCAAAAACATTTAATTTATTAACCTAAGGCATTAAATTATTGTAATGTTCATAATGGGTTTCTTTGTAATCGGTCTAATTAAAACTCTACTAATTATATAGTGGGTTGTATTCATAGACATTACCAAAAAGTAAATAGGGAGATCATATTCATTATTTATTGTTCATGTTATTTCTTGAAGTGGTCTATTTACTCTTTCCATAACACTATTCTACTAGGGGTCAAATAAGAAGAAAAGTTGTGAGTATATCAATTTTGAGGGGGAAAATGATTCAAAATCTTGATTTCCAAACTCACAACCAAGATCATTTCTTATGTTATTAACCCAATTTCAACTAGGATTTTTATGGATTTAGAAAACATTGTAAAAGAAATTAAGTATCCAATTTTTTTTATCTGAAACTAATACCCACATATACCTAGAATTTTCATCTATAAGGATGTATTCATAGTGCTTTTCATATAAACTAGAAACATTAGATCATCTAAAAAATAGAAATGAAGTAATTCTAGGTTTCAAGAAGTTAAAAAATATTTCATTAATATTACTGATAGAGTTTAATATTTCCCTTATTGAAGTAGATTATAGACTTTACCATTTGGGAATTCATGTTTGGGAATATCACTGACTAATCCTTTCATAGTTATATTTTTGAGTGACAAAATATTGTAGTTTCTTAGTATCCTATTGAAATGCAGAGATTATCTACAAAAGGCACAAAGACCACTATTATTTTGAGAAAATAAATAATCTATTTAAAAAATATAAACATTACCATAACATAATTTAGTAAAACTAAAGTGTTCTTGAAATCCTAAACATTAATTTTTTTTTACTTTCACATGATAACCCTATTTACATAACATTGAGATGAAAAGAAGAATATATTTTAAATAATTAATAAATAAAAAATTAGAAAATAAAATTGACATAGAATTACAAAATTGGATAATACTAATTAATTTTCCTTTGTAATTTTCTCTAATATTGGTATCCCCACCATTAACCTTTATCAATTTTTAAAGAAATAGTAATCTACTATCATATGTATGAAATAGCCAAAATCCAGTTGCCAAACCAATTTATAGGAAATATTAAATGTAGTTACCCAAAAATAGAATTTTACACAAAAACATTTTTGGGTACCAAAATATTCTTGGGTCTAGAAATGATTGTAATTAGAGCTTTAGAATCCCTAATTTTTAATGGGTTTCTTATAAGTTGAATTTAAACTTTTGGAAACAAAAACATTATTGGTCAAGATACCATTCCTGGTTTATATCCAATACCAGTGGTATATTTTAGTGTAGATTCATTACCAAAAAATAACTTGGAGTGGTTTTTCCTTTAGTAAACCAATCTAAACCCTTTTTTATTTACAAAATTGATAATTTCAGTTCGGTATTTTCATTCTGCAATTAAGAATTAATTTTTCTCTCTACAAAAATGTTAGATATAACACTAACAAATAATTCATCAAGTTTCACTAAATATTTGTATTTATATATAAGATTAACGGATTTTTCTTTAATAATATTATAGTATTAATTCATTCCCTTATGTTTCATATTTTCATTATTTTTTAAATCTTCAGAGTGATTAGAAATATATACATGAGAGATAGTATATACCTCTGATTTTTTTTCTTGAAGTACATATTTGACCTATTAATATTTTCTTATTGTGTCGAGTCTGAGTAATTAGAGACATCCTTAGAGAAACTCCTATGGGATCTAATTCCATTCTTATATTTCTTATCCCCATCACCATGCTTCATTTTTTATTTTAACATGGGATTTTCTTCTTAACATTTCATTTTATATTACCCTCATTACTTGTAATCTTGTTTGAATTATAATAAATTTTCTAGTATTTCTTCTAATTACTTGAATTATCATACATTACCTTGTATCTATGTTTCCTATAGAATATATTCTTTTTATAGATTGTTATAAAACATTTAGAAATATGGGTCATCTCTTCATCACTATTGGGTGGTGATTCCTCACCACTAGATGTTTCATCTTATACGATTCCTTTAATTTTGATATAGTATTCTTCAAGGCTATTAACATCATTTAAGGTTCATTTACCTCTTATTGATTAACTTTTAGATATTATTCAAATAACATTAAAATTCCAATAAAATCTATAACATGTAACTTTCTAATATCACTATGTTATACGATGGATACTGATGTTTCTCCCTATCCATCTTGAAAATATCAGAGTTGATGCATGATTTTAATTTTTTTTTCAACGAGATTCACTATAGAATACATCATATTAACATTATCATTGATTCAATGATACATGTTATAAATAATCTCATTAGGTTTCCTCTAAAATGAATGATATTTATTTGTATTGGTATTTCTTCTCATTTTTATGACATTAGTTGTTTCTTCATGAAAAATATGTATTGTGTCCCTAATTTCATATGCAATTTTACAAGAAGTTATTCCATAAAATTATTTTTATACTAAATAAAAATATTTTTTTTGTATTTATAGTTATTTTTATTGGATGTTTTAGTTACATCATACCATGTAACTCTAGCTATTGTATGTAATTTGTATTCATCCTCAATAGCCTTCAATATTTCAATAACCCAACATTCTATAAAAATTATTAACTTTATTTTCCATTGAACATAATTATTTACATTAAATAAACGATGTCTATAGAAAGAAGAACCATCTTTCCTATTATCCTTTTAAAGAATGAAATTTCGAACTAAGTGAAATTTAGGATCCCTAAAACAAAACTGATATCATAGTTGAAAATATTTTTTGAAAACATTATTACTAAAATTTGGTCGAAGTGATTAACACGAGAGGGGGTGAATAAAGTACCAAATAAAAATTTCATTTTAAATAATGTTTAAATGAAATAACCCATCCAAAATAAAATAACACATTTAATCAAAAGACTAATTTATCAATATTTTGACCCTTTAAGATATTTCTAAATGATTGAATAGTTATCAATTAAATAATTATGAATATTTAAATTTTAAAATAAATTAACTTAACAAAATACATATAAAAACATTAATTACGAATAACTACCAATTTACTTCTTGTTTACATTTTAAATAAAACATATTTATAGCATTGTAATTAATTAATCAATAAAATAATAGAGTGGAATAAAACAATGGGTTCAATATCAATATGAGACATGTTCACCTTTACTAAACATTTACCCACTTCTAAGATGATTATATATAAAATCTGATCCACAACATGGATCACGTATAGTTATATTTGCGTACAAGTCGTGTAGGCCATGAAAGGTCTTATTTTACAATAAACGTGAGAATAAAACAATAATAGACCATACAAGGATGTATTTTACAACAATGTGGTTGAAAATATGAAAAGTGAGAGTAGATAATATCTTGTACACTCCATTTATACCACATGAGATAATGTTTGATAATAAACAATATTAACAATACAATACTTAATATATAAAGGAGAAAATAAGAGTGAGAAATTTTATTGATATGGTAAAAGATGGTTTTGTTTAGTCCGATGTGCTCCAAAAAAATGAGGGTTCATGAATGTATATTGGATGGAATATTGATTCATTTCTATGAAAATTGTAGTAAGAAAGTGGGATGTACTCTGTCTTTGTTTTAACTATTGGAATGGATTTGTATGATTTGTGTACTCTTCCCTTTCATAGTAAAAATTTAGATAAGAATAATATGTGTGAATCTCATCAGTATGTGGAACACTTGATAATGTGTTCATCCTCATCCAATCACACACTATCTCGTGAGGAATACTTCATTGAATATAAAAAATCTTATTATTTAGATTCCATTTGAAGAATAGTCTTCACGATCCTCTAGATCCTCATAATAATATATAACTATGACTTTATGTTTCCCCAAAAAAGGATAAAAATAATCATTAAAATAATACTCATAATTAAATTCTATAATATAGACACTATTATAATTTATTTCAAATGTCCTAGTATAGCTATGGAAGTTCAGTCTAGTGGAAACCATGAATGGTGGTGAGTTTGGACAACAATGAGTAGGGCTTTTAATAGTTCATTTGACGGTAGGTTAGGTCTAGATATGCATCATGTTCAGTATTGAATCTTCTATATGGTAACTTGTCTCAAAGGTGATTATTCCCAATGATGAATTGTCTCAATGGTGATTCATCTAAATAGTGACTCTTCTCAATGATGATTCATCTCATGTTTAGTTCATCTGAAAATAGGTAATATCTGAAAGTGATATTTCCTAGTGGAAACTAAACTCTAATATTGAGCCTTTTCTAGAAGTGAGTTATTCATGAAGTTGATTCATTTTAAATGGTGACTCAACTTCAATGGTTTTTAATTTTTTGTGGTGTCTCAACTGATATGGAGGGTCTTTTCTAGAAGTAACTCAACTTCAACAGTGTTCATTTTTTCTCAATTCACTTCAATGGTACGTTTTTTTTTGATGAATCATATATGGTTGTAGGTCCTTTAAAAACTTATCCCAAATTTCATTAAGCATATTTATATTAATAAATTTTATCATAACAAATCCATTATATTCATATTAAACATGATTTTGTGAACATTAAAAAAATTCTAACAATAGTTCTTTTAAAAGAAATCATTTTCCGTAACATTTAGGAAATTTTAATGATTTTAATGGTTTATTTCAAATTGAGTTGATATTTTTCTTCACGAAATATTCTAGTTATCTATTAAAGGAATTATAAATCATAGATAATATCATTTGATATTACTTATTACTAAGTTTGGATATTTTTCAATTGTACCAACCTTATTCATTCTCTAGGTGGTTTATTATTTCAAAGATGATATATTTAAAAAATCTGTTTATTTTCTATGGTTGATCTTATAATGTCATTATTTATGATTATATATCATCTATATGAATAAATTAAAATTATTTGATGGTTAAATGCATTAATTTCCTCCACCTAATTATGTAAATTTTGAAAATTCATGATGTAAATATGTTTTTGGTGAACATGATTTCATGTTCAAAATTTTATGAGTGGAACAAGAATTAATATCCATAAGATAATTCATGAAAGTAGTTTTTATTCCTATATGTTTATGTGTGGAACTATTTTTAATTTCTATAATCATAGGTGTGGACTTGGATTTCATATCCATAGGATTATGCATGGAACTTATTGAATTTCCATAATCACATGTGATTTATTGAATTAAATTATTTGAATTAATGAGTTACCCTTTTTCTAATTATTCAGGTTTTAAATTATATTAGATGTTCAGTATTCCAAAAAATCATGTATTATGAATATTTTATTCCGTCATGGATTATACTCTGTGATTAATTCATGATTCATGTATTATTAATTACCACTATTTAATCCATCATATATCATTATGATCTCTGATATGCGGGGTATCGTTTTAAAATGTTAATCTTATGTTGTGGTACCCTTATGCCCATGTTATGTTGTTATCTCTCATGTTTACACTTAGTGAGAATCTAGGATGACCCTTTCTTATGTCATCTTTGTCTAGGCTATAATGAAAGGTATTATATATGATATGTGTAATAAGAGTGGTAGTTACGATGAACTATGTTTTAGATGATGAATATATCTTATGAGCTAGTTTTTTAGGTGACAAGTAATTAAATTGAAGTAGGGATATATTATTCTAGAATAGATTATAATGTTATACATTTATTCTTAATAAATTAATATAAAAAATATCTATTATATATACTAAATTGGGGTGACTTATATCTACATGTCACCCATACAATATTCCACATCTCTCTGAAATTACTTTTCATCCCTCAAAACCTAAAACTGCCTTGCTATTCCACATCAGCTCCTAGGGTTACTTCTTGGAGTTCTCATGACATCATACTGGTCTTCCCGCAAACTAGCTCCAACTTCCTCCACTACCTCCACTCTACCTTTGAAATTATTTCCCTCCTCTTCCCGGACTCCCTCTATCCCTGACTCCCCTCTCAACATAGGCACCCTTCCCAAATCCATCCTCATCCCCTCTAAACACCACCCCACTCCCCTCCTCCTTCCCTGACCCCTATCAATCCATGAATTCTATGTCTACCTCCACCTCTACCTCTATCATCCTCCATGAAAAACTCCTTAGCATTAGACCCCCCCAGTTCCCCAATCATACCCTTATAATCTATGTGGATATGAACACTTTATACTTTCAAAAATGGATCTAGAAGCTCCAATAATGCTTGGTAAAGACGAGAAGGTTATATTTTTCACAGGTTAATATTTTTTGTCACATTTTTTTATTATTCCAATCATTAAAATAACAAAGAAGGTGATGGATCCCCTATTTACTCGGTTAATCCACCCACCCTTCCCCTCCTACAAGACTAACATCCAGTCATCACCTTGTGATTGAGGTATCTAATCGACGTATGACTATGATTAGAGTAACATAGCATTTTAATGATTTCCATTTATTAACAACCTATTAATGATTATTGAGGATTTGGTATCCAGTAACATAATATATTATGTTTGAGTGTGGGTGGTTTTTATAGATGAGAATCGTTAATTCCCAACACTTAATGGAGGCACTGGTTCCAGAGATTTTCCACCTCCTGGCGTTGATCTTCGATTGGTCTCAATGTATGATTATGTCTATGCACATTTTTTGGAGAGGGGGGATCTTTTGATTAATTGAATTGGGTCTCCTCTAGCTGTGGAATTTTGTTTCTCCTTATAGATTATATTTTAACGTGGAATAAAAATTAAATTTCGACCTTTTCTCCGTTAAGTTTTACTAAAATTAAGTGACTATATTTTCCTAAACAAGGTAGTTTGTTTCTATAGCTTTAGATCTGGATCCATCAGGCACAAAATATGTTTTCTCCCTATATGGTTTTTGGTTTCTTATGTTGACATACATTTTGTTATCATTTCATGCTATTGAAATATAACTTATATGTCATTAAAACTACAATTTTCAGATATAAATATTCATTAATATTTATATTTTCATAAAAAAATGAATGTGTCTCTATTAAAATGTGTTAAAATATTTTAAAGATGATTAAATAGTAAAATGTGAGAACATCATTTTTTATCCCTACGAATTATCTTTTACTAGGGTTTGAGAATTTTCTTTCTACCTTACTTAATAATAGTTTTACTAGAATTAAGTGAATCGATTTTACTGAACAAAGTAGTTCATTTTTTAGCATTAGATATAGATGCATCACATGAAAAATTGGTTTTATCCCCCTATTGTGTTTGGTTTCTTATGTTTACTAAGATGGTGTTATAATTTATTGGTATTGAATTATATCTTAGGTTTCATTCAAAAAATTTATTTTCATATTTAGATATTCATTAATATTTGTTTTTATTGTTAAAAATTATTGTGTCTTTAGAAATACATTTTTGAAGAATTTTAAGTTGAAGAATCAACACAAGGTGAAAATATCATTTTGTCTCCACTTATATATTATCTATTAATGTGGTGTAAAAATTCTTTTATACCTTCCCACTAATGAGTTTTACTAGGAATACGTGACTTTATTTTTCTGATCATGTTAGTATATTTATGTTGTTTTATATCTTGATTGATGACACACAAAATATGTATTATCCACCTATGATTTTTGGTTTATTATGTAACCACACATTTTATTATGATTTTAGGGAATTTAAATATATATTTTGTGTCATTCACAATTTCAATTATAAAATTTCAATATTCATTAATATTTATTCTTATTTTTACACTGGAATGTGTCTTTTGGAAAATATGATGGATGATTTTGAAGTATAAGAATTAATAGAAAGTGAAATCATCATTGGTTCATTTTATAATATAAATAGACATTCAATTAATGATAAAATTATTCCAATATAAACAATGATATTTGTGATATAATTATTGACAGAATTTTATCATTATATATTAAATTTTAAACTTTTATCTTCTCTCATATTTATTATTAAATTCACTATCTTATATTTGATTTATATTTCAATTTCTATTTCAATATACAATCCAATGATTTTTGGAATGTTAATTAAAACGTACGTTCATTGATGTAATTGAAATATGCATCCTCAAAAAAATTCCATAAATTAATCATTAATGTTTTCTAATATATTGATATTATCTGAATAGTTTCTCCTCATCTATTCTCAAAATGTTTTGGAATTTTTATTTATCTCCATTATTTAGTATTTTACAGCATCATATTATTTTTTCAAACATTATTACACAACATTTCATTTTCTAATTCACCAATTATTTATTGTATTTCTATTTCTCTACCAATATTTCTCAATTAATATGAAATATGTAGGATTCAATACAATATAGTGCCTCAGACATTGGAATGTTTGAAATTATTATTTTAATATCATGCTTTACATAAATATATAAATATATTAATTATATATTATATTTAATTATATTGTAAATTTTGTAGTTGTGGTGTCAAGCTACTACTTTGCATGCCTATTTTAGCATACTAACAGAGGTTGAAGCTTCAATGAACTATATAATATCATGAACAAATGTACAAATAAATGATGTCGTAGATCCTTGTATAAATTATAAATGAATTTGAGCATTAATGCTTTATTTTTTATAATTAAATGTTTAACTTAATTATTATCCTTGTGAATTATAAAATTATATGATATAAAGTAACAAAAAACATGTAGATAATTCACTACTGCTAAAAATTGCAGTATACAAGGGTTAGTTTAATTACATATACTATTTTATTACTAAAAAAACCACGTAAATGAGTTTATGATATTAATTATACTTTTCCACTAACATCATATATTATATTACATTGTAGAATCTTCCAAAAAATTAGTGTTTCAATTAATATTTTAACAAATATATGTTTCAACTATTCTGTATTATGACTATTATTATTTCTAATAAGTTTTTATCACATTATTAGGGGTTTTAATTTCATTTTCTATTCAATTAAATAAAATTTCAACTTTTTGGGATATATCATTTCAACAAATCAATAATATTATTTTTTAACTCATACTATATATATTATTTCCCTTTATTCCTTCATTGTATATAATATCTTTTTTTATCCTAATATTCATTTTTGTCTTATATTTTTTTGTGTAATTTAATGTTTATATATTATGAATTTTTTCGCATTATTTTTTTTTGGTCATAATAAATTTCCATTATTTTTATACAGTCAAACACTATTAGTCCCTGAATATTTGTAACACATTTTACATGTGTTGGGTACTTTGTAAAGATATTAAATTTTCTATGAAATTTATTTATATGTTTTCATATTTTACATCGTGTGTTTTCTTTCAAAAAAGTATAATGATACCTTTACACCCCCCCTTCTAGAATTGTATCTGAGTGCTGTTTCATTATTTGATGCACATCCTGCCAAATGCGATGTCATTCAGGATCGTTAAATTTGAGGGATGTTTAAAAAATTCCCATTAAGCTTCCTTGTATTCTTTTATTTTGGTTTCATTATCACAATATCTAGTTCTTTAAATGACATGGTAACAATGATTCAAGGAAATTCTTTCTCACTATTATAACATTTTACATTAAAATGATGTTTCATTTATTATTTTTTTCTTCATAAATTTTTTTATATATATTATTCATAATGGAAATTATTTTTTCTTATTAGTTTTTTCATAATATTTTTCTCAATTGTGTTTAATATAATTTTCTCACTATTGTTTCACCTTATACAAGGTCAGTGCCAGGTACTTTTTTTATGCATAATTATTCCAACTATTATTTTTTATCACCATTTATTTCTTGATTCACACTAATAAATTTTATCCTAATATATATGTTCACTTCTCACTAATGATCTCTTATTGGGAACAATATTTTTTTTGTTCAATATAAGATTTCTATTTCTATTTCCCTAATATCAAAATGAATATTTATTAACCCTTTTATGATGAAGGGCTTTAATGAAAAGAATTTTTGGATATAAAATCCAATATTACTAAACAACTTTTAAATTGTGAGGATGAAATTCATTAATTGAGGAGATAATGAATGAGCTAGATATTTTTAATGAAGGAAAATATGTTCAATTGTGTATATTAGAAACAACACAAAACTAAAATGATCGATGAAATTTTATCATTTAAATAATACAATTATAACCTTGTTGTTCAATTTGTGAGTATGAATATGACTAACAAATATATAACTTATATATAATGTTACTAATTATTACAAATGTAAGGATTGATTTTTAGTAATAAAACACTAAATTCTATGAAAAACCATTTTATTATAAAAAAAATATATTTTCCTAAAAAAATTTATTTATTACCTTCTGTGAGTGAATATTATTATAAATTTTTTAATCCTTAGGAAATTTTCTTTGATAAATACTATATCATTTTTTAATCATGATATGAAAATTATCTTAAATAGAAATAATAATACTTTTTTTAGAAATATTTAATTTTTTTAAATGAATAATGAACATATTGACATTTATTCAAAACTAAAAATTAATTTCTTTTATTTATAAAGTAAAAATATATTAATGATATTTTTAAATATATTTCTAGTTATTTTTAATAAAAAAATCCAATATTAGTATTTTTAATGAATTTTATATTTTAATGTAGTATTAAATTGTTTTTGTACATAAAAATGTATTTTCCAAAAAGTATTTTTTGTGGAGTTTTGCAAATCACATTTAAAATCAATTTACACAACTTATCTGAATTTAATTTGATAAAATGCATACCAAATCTTGGATAAAGAGTTTGAAAATGAGTATATAAAACCCTTTTATTTTTCTCAATATGAATGGAAACAATGGTAAAATTTATCACCTCGCTAAATGATAAATATGGTAAATCCTAATGAAAACTAAGTGATAAGGACATAAATATTCAATATAATTTTTTTGGCTGAATGAAATTAAACCCCAATACCCTTATTTTTTACATTTATTTTCTAATGGGCACTTTTAAATTTAAATGACCAATAAAATATATAAGGAAACACATATTAAAAAATTCACTCCTATAGTTTTAAATATATCTTATATGTTAAAATAGGAAACAAGTAAGTTGTGAATGAATCTAAATGCATATTTTTTAATAATGAAATTTTATTTATTATGACACTTTATTTATATTTATTTATTAATAAATAATTACATTAAATTCATCCAAAAAATTAAAAAAATATTTATTCTTTTAATAGAAAAATAATATAATTGATTTTAGAAATATTACATTACATAAAATTTGTTTGATATATAATTTTCTATGAATATTTTTTATGATAATAATTTTTTTTTTGTTTTGATGAATTATATTATTTTTCTATCACTATATATATGAATTTTAATTCATATTAAATTAATACTTTAAAAATATACATTAATGATCATATCACAATAATATTTTTGAAAATTATTTAAAAATCATAAAAATCATAAAAGCTATCATGGTGGGAAATATATGGTAATAAATTTTACTCTTGTAATTTTTAATATTCAATTTTCACCATATATGTAAAATTATAACTAGTTAATATTGAAATAGTTATTATCATGGTAATGTTTATATTATGTCAATGATGGTATAAAAGAAAATGATAAGAATTAAAAAACATCATAAAACAATTAAAATTTTATTGATTTTTTCAGATTTCAACTGCATCCCAATAAATTTTTAATAAATTTCAACTTAGAAGGATGTTTTAGGAGTATGAAATTACGATATTGTAATATTTTAAAAAATCCATAGTGTGACCATCCCGTCCATTATAAAATATCACCCTAAAGATCTCTAATTAACACCACATTGAGCCATATATATCAAATCAATCCTAAAAATTATCTTTTAAGAACCCTTATAAAAATTATAGAGTTTCCATTTACTAAAAATACCAACTTTAGGGTCCTTAAGTGGATATATAATGTAGTATATTGAACGAATAGCTAATCAACTTAGTTGATCACTCCCTTTTTAATTCCCAATTTAAATATCCTAAATATGTGGTATTTATCATGATATACTAAAATAACTATTATAAATATACTTAAATATTATTATGATTATTAATTAACAATTAAAAACACTTTTCACACATCAAATGTTAATTGAATGTTTTTCTCATGCATATGTATGACATACAATCTCCACACAAAGATACTATTAAATTATCATCACAATTTTGATATGGAATATTATTATAATGAAATTAAATTATATATATGTTTTTAGGAAAAAATTAACATACTATAATTATAATGTAATATCAAACTTCTTACCTTAAAATATATTGGAAAATGATAAAACTAGTAGTATATATTTGTAGACTACATCTTGCACCATGAATTGTGATTAATTTTTCATTATAGATTACATGGAAAGAAATTAGGATGGATTTTTTGAATATGTAATATGTATATGATATAATAATGATTCTTAATATGATAATTATCGTTTATATTTTTTCAATCTTTTGAAAAATGAAAACTACATTCATGAAAACGTACGTTCTACAGTCTCCAAGATCGACATAGTTCATTTTTCAATCTATATATTTTATATATGACTAAAAAATATATATATTTATAGTAAATATATAAGAAATTTATAACATGATTAAAATTTTTTAAATTATGTATCATTAATCAAATTACAAGGATTTGAAATACAGAATTAAATTCTCCGAAAAACCTAAGTAGTCAACACCCGGAAATAATAATTTTAACAAATAATTATTGATAAATAAGTTTTTGGAATGGAATATAGGGATCATATATGATATTATTTTTATTTTAAACATCTTGATATATAATTATAATAAATTTAAATTTATTATATAGGGTTTTATAGTGATTTCGAAGAAATTGGGACTCGATGTTAGGGTTTATCGTCTCAAATTGTTTTCTTAAGGTTAAATTTTATTTAATGTACCTATATTATATTATAAGGATTATAAAATAAAATTTCAACTGTTAAAACATGATAATACTAATTTTCAAAATAGTTTATGATTCATTTTTTTAAATTCTTTCATGGGGATTACAAATAAAATATTTCCAATTCATTTAAGGTTTTATCTGAAAATATCATAGCCTTTAGGTACTGTTTTTAATTATGTTTTCATTAATGAAATATTGTGATATAACTATCAATAATATCATTAATTATCTTTCCGTTTTTTATTTATAGAAAATTAATTTCTTCTTTTAATTTTTTTGAACTTTATTACTCAAGAGACAACTAATATTATTTTAATGGAAATCAAATTTATTTATCTCCTCACTTGAAAACCCAATTTATTCCATATACATGTATTATAAAAAAATTTAAATAAATATTTTACTTTTATATTATAAATTTTTAAAATAATATTTAAACATTATTAATTTTTTTTTAAAAAAATGGAAATATTCATTTTTATATAATACGGTATTTTTATACATTTTCTAAAAATGTTTGGAAGGGAAGTTTTATTTTACTTCATATAAGATATATGAAATTTCCTATTGTTATTACAAATAAATTATTTGAATATCTCATTACATGTTTCAAAATATAATGAAAAATAAAATAATTTCTTTAATATTTTTGAAATTGTTGTTTTTTAAAAAGATTATTACAAAGTGAAAAATATTCCTCAATAATTGATCTAGTAAACCATTAAAGGAATTATTCTTATATGAAAACAATATTGATTATTCTTAAGCTATAATTGGGATATGAAAAAATGATTCCATCCATACTATTTCAGTAGTTTTTTTATGATTTTTATGATGATATTTTTATGTTACATATTTATTTTCAATGGGATAGAATTTAATTTAATGACATCTGATTTTGTGGCATTAATGTGAATTAATTATAATTATTTTTTTATTTGTTCCATTAAAATCCTTTAATTCATTGGGTAAATGTTGATAAATCATTTGGTAGATATGTTATTCTTTAACCTAATTTCATGATCTTAATTTTATATATGGACATGAATTTCCGTTACAAAAGATTATGTGTGGACCAGGTTATCATGTTGAATAGTTTATACATAGACCTTATTATATTTACCTTAGGATTATGAGTGGACTTGGATTTCAGTCCATAATAAAATGTATAGACCTTTTTTCATGTACACAAGTATATTATAGGGTTTACTTTCATTTCCATTAACTAATAAGTAACATGTTTGTATTTATATATATTAAAATTATTATAAGATTATGTGTATGTCAAAAAAACCGCTCTTATACCAGTTTATTGATCTTATAAATTATATTCATTGATTCCATAATGATAAATTTCTTATAAACTTCCATGCATTATTCCCTGAATCAATATAGTGATCTATGATATATTTGGTATTGTTTTCAAATATTAAGATCATGTTCTCAAACCCTTATGATCATGTTATGTTGATATCTACCATGTTTACCCTTACATTGAATTTGTGATCATCCTTAATTATGGTTACTTTCCCTAGGTTATAAACAATGGTATTACATATATTATGTTGAAAAATAATGATAGTATTGAATAATGATGTGGGATATGTTTTATATTTATTAAGAAACTGATTTTACATACTAGTGATTTGAACAACACCATTAATATTGGATTCTATCATTGAAATCAGTGTTATATATTGATTATTCATATATTAAGATTTAAAATCTAACAATTAAAAGTGCATCCCACTATTGTCAGTATGAAAGGATGTTTTTATTAAAATATGGAAACAATGAGGAGTAAAATATATTAACGACTTTTTTCAATCCCATATATAGAATTAATTCATTTGTTATGTGAATAAAAGGGGGTGATTTTCTTAGAAAACACCCCTCTATTGATACTATAAGTGGATGTGGTTTTAGGAAAGATGCATTAATGGGTAATAATGTAGAAAACAGTTTTTTGAGTATTTCATAACCCTTATTCCATTTTGTAGTTAGTGTACCCTTACTTTATAGTGGGATTGAATATCATAAGAGATAAGTTTGGGTTAATCTACATTTTCATTGTCAATCATTTTGAAGGATTGGAAGAAATGATGACCACGAATGACATAGATCTCAGAATTTAGGGAATCTCATGAATTATTTTCATAATTATTTGATTGTCCAATACATATTTGATAACTTTATTATTAGATCATGATTTTTATTTTTGTCAATAGATAGAAACCAAAATAATCATGTTAACAAACAATGTTATTACAAATGAAATCAACATCCATATGAGAAACCAAATGTCTTATAGGCCAGGTTGAAATATTGTTTTACTATTATCCCTCAAATTTCTCATGATATATGTGGTGACATGAGTCATATTGAACATCTAAATTAACCTTTGAACAATCATCATTCAATTGAATATTTAATACAATTATGTCCAACCATTTTCTATTAGAATTCAGTTCTACTAGTTACTAAAAAATGGATCAATTTGATGTAACAAATATTTTACATTTTTCAAGGATTGAATCCATGAATTTTTTTTATTTTTTTATTATTTGGAATTTGAGATAGATAAATTTTGGAATAATTTTATGAATAATTAGAAAGAGTATGGAATTTACTCCATGGAATGTAATAAATTTAAGATGATATTTTTATATATGTACATAACTAATATTTTACATACAAAAATTGAGATGTAATTATTTGTGTTTACGAAAAGGATGAAGAATACATTATTGAAAATAAGGAAAATTCGGTAGGACTTTCTAGGTATTAGTCTAGTTTAATAAGTAGTCCAAAAAAATATTGATCTTTAGTGGTTTGAAACCAATTTGTTATAATTCAATTATTATAAGGCACCATTGAATATATGAAGAAATTATTTGATGTGAACTCAATAGTGGAATAGAATAGGGAAACTATAATGACCCAACATAAACCAACCATAACCAATAGTGGAATGGTTTGAAACCCATTATCTTGAGAGCTAAAAAGTATTCATGTGCCCGGTTTGAAACCCATTGGCTTGAGAGCTCAAAATTATTTGATGTGAACTCAAATATAGTCATGTGAACGGTTTGCATGGTTTGACTGAATGGTTTAGACAAACCGTGCGCCGCCCGTGCAACTTCCAATTTGTCCCACAACATCATTCAAAGTTCTCCCGACTCTCCCATTAAACACCCTTAACTTCGAAACCATGAAAAGAATCAATTAAGGGTTACATACCAAAATCTGGGTATACAACATTCTCCCCACTATTGGTATTTCTGTTATCAGAAAGTAGAAAACCTTCACCCATCTGAATGAGTTCTGGCCATTGCTCTTTCATTTCATTCTCACATTCCCAAGTCTCTTCCTCAATCTGACCATGCTTCCATAAAACCCGCACTAGACCGATGCTTTTTCCACGCAAGAATTTCCCTTTCATATCCACAATCAATACCAGGATATGTATCAATGAATCATCCGACTCTAGGTCAACATGATCCCATCTGATCACATGGTCAGGATCAGGAAGATATTTTTCAATTGAGATACATGGAACACATTATGCTCCGAACTAAACCATGGTGGTATTGCCAACTGATATGCCACCTCTCTATCCCATTCCAGTATCTCAAAAGGGCTAATGTATCTAGCAGTTAACTTTCCCTGCTTCCCAAAATGACGATGTCCAACCCCTAGAGAGATCCTCAAGAAGACATAATCACCCAAAACGAATGACAATTGTCTTCAAAGGTGATCTGCATAAGATTTCTGATGACTCCGAGCCGTCTCTATCCAGTTTCTAATCAACATAATCCTATTTGTTTTTTCTTGGACAGGCTCGGCCCAACTAGTGATGTTTCACCAGTTTCCGCCTAGGATAGTGGAGAACAACAAGAACACCCATACAATTCTTCAAACAGAGTCATACGTATCGAGACATGATAGATATTATTGTATGAGAACTCCAATAAGGGTATATTCTCCTCCCAGGAGCCACCGAAATCCATTACACAACCCTGCAAAAAATCTTCCAATGTTTGTATCATCTGCTTGGATTTCCCATCCTTATGAGGATGATACGCCGTGATCATAGGCAACTGAGTCCCAAGGGCTTGCTGTAATGACTTCCAGAAATGAGATGTGAACCTCAGATCTCTATCTGAGATGATAGACATTGGTACATCATGCCTCTTTACCACTTTTCATATATATATTTTTGAATGATCTTCCACCGTATGAGTTTCACAAATAGGGATGAAATGGGCCGTCTTGGTTAGACGGTCCACTATCACCCAAAAGGAATCATGTTTCCTAACCATTCTTGGATGACCTGTAACAAAATCCATTGTTATTTGATCCCTTTTAAACACTTGTATAGGTAAATACTGTAACATACCAGCTGGTCTCTGATACTCTACTTTAACCTACTAACAATTTAAGCACAATGAGACGAACTCGACCACCTTCCTTTTAATGTCGTTCCACCAAAATTTTGCCTTCAACGCCTTATACATATTTTGTGTACCTAGGTGTACATACCATATTTAATGGTCATAAGCATGAAGGAGATGTTCCTGAAAAACTATAGGTACAACCATCCGATCTCTGAAACACAAAACTGAACCCCCATCAAGTTTCCAACCATCAATGGTCTCCCCACCAGTGAGTTTTGAACTTTCCACCAGACATTATGTATCAGTTTTTTGTGCTTCTTTGATCAACTTTTCTAAATTAGGAACAAGTGTAGCTGAAAATAAAATAGTAACATCACCCCAGTAATCACATTCCACATGCATGTCGGCTAAGACCAACATCAACTACCATTCTTCTGAAACTTCTTTCGCCAACTGAGTTTATGACTTTCTACTCAATGCATACGCCACCGAATTTAATTTTCCAGGTGTGTACATAAATTTAATTTCAAACATTTGGAGATACTCCATCCAACTCCTTTTCATGAGATTTAAATCTCACTATGAGAAAATGTGTTTCAATATTTTGTCATACGTAAAAACCGTAAATTTCTCACTAAAGAGATAATGTCTCTATGTTTTAAAAAAGCATTGACGACTGTCGCCAACTCCAAATCATGTGTTGGGTAATTTTTCTCATGCACTATCAACTTCCTTGAACCATAAGCAGCCACATGATCTCTTTCATGAGAAAACAACCCAACCCTTATCCTGAAGCATCACAGTATACCACATACCCTTGTCGTGATTATTGCAAGATCAAAATAGGTACTGATGAAAGCAAAATTGAAGTTCCTGAAAGGATTTCTGACGTTCTTCCGTCCATTGGAAGAAAGCATTATTTTTAGTTAGAGTTGCCATTGGTGAAGCAAGTCATGAGAAATCATGCAAAAAGCGTCGGTAGTAACCAGCTAGACCAAGAAAACTGCATATCTCGAACACATTATTTAGTGGTTTCCAAGATATAATGGCTTCTATCTTTTCAGGATCAACAGAAATGCCTTTCTCAGAAATGATAGGGCCAAGGAAATGTACTTCCCATTTGCAAAAATCACACTTTGATAATTTGGCATACAAATGATGATCACTCAAGATTTGTAACACTATTTCCAGGTACACCTCATGATCATACATATTTTTTAATACACTAAGATATCATCCACAAACACCACAACAAAAGAATCTAGATATCGCTAAAATATCTGATTCATCAAAGCCATAAATACTGCTGGTGCATTCATTAGACCGAAAGGCCTGACTACATATTTGTAGTGGGCATATCTACTTTTGTAAGTTGTCTTTGGGATATCCTCCTTCCAAATAAGAAATTTGTGATATCCTAATCGCAAGTCAATCTTGGAGAACCACGGATCTCCCCTTAATTGATCGAATAAATCATCAATGTGTGGAAGTGGATATCTATTCTTTACTGTAACCTGGTTAAGCTTATGATAATCAACACGCAGCCAAAGAGTTCCATCTACCTTTTTCATGAACAAAACCAGTGCTGCCCACAGAGATGTATTTGGTTGAATGAAACCCTTGCTTTACAGCTCCTCTAACTGTGATTTCAATTCCCGTAACCCTGTTGGTTCCATCCTATAAGACAGAAGGGAAATAGGACTGGTCCTTAGAAGGAGATCAATCATAAACTCCACTTCCCTTAGAGGTGGTAACCCTGAGTTGTTTTTGGGAAAGACATCCTGAAATTGATCCACAACAGAAGGAAAACTATTTTACTCAATCTCTTTTATTGATTCCAAAGTCAACATTGCAAGTTGTTAAGAGATCATTCCCACCATTGAAGCCAAAATGATCTTTGAACCTTTTTTATTATCCTCTCACCTCTAAAGAGATGGTCGATGTCGTCCTCAATCTTGAAACTAACTGTTCTCTTATAATATTCGATGTGAGGATTATGCATTTTCGACCAATCTATACCCAGGATTACATCATTGACATCTATGTCTATCATCGTGAAGTCCCAATTTAACTCAGCTCCATCAACAGTTATAGAACATGTTCTACACACAAAGGCTTGACATTCTCTTTCATCAAGGAGAGTTTTCAGTTTCAAAATAGAAGGCATCATTTCCAGTTTTAAACATAGAATGTCAACAACATTAGAATAAATAAAGGATTGTGACACACCAATATCAATGAGCACTTTCACAAGGGTATAATTCAAAATAATCGTACCTCTCACCATAGATGGTCCAGCCTGATCATCAACCATCATGTGATCAGCTCAATACAATTGCTTCGTCGCTGTACTGTTCTCCTTGTTGCCTTGCTGTGATTGACCTAGTTTAGGATTCATGGTATTTTGAGAATCACCATGGCTAGCTCTGTTATGCTGATGAGATTGATTCTGCTGTCCTCATCCTGTCGAAGCATACGATGCTTGTGACGCTTGAGAAGTGTCACGTGCTCCCGACCTCAGAGCATTTATACAATAGCGCTGTGGATTCCCCATCTGCTTGTAATTGTGACATTCTCTAGGTTGTGTCATACAATCTCTCCTTTTGTGGTCAAATGAACCACATTTAAAACAACCTCCATTACTCTTGGGTCATGGAGGAAGGTTCACTGATCCTGCCGTCTGATTCTGATTTGCACTCGCACCATGAAAATAGGTGTCCCTTTTCCACTTGTTCCCAACGGTTGAGTTCCCACCATTTCCTCTATGTATCAAAATGACTCCTCCGATCGATCTTGAGATATCACGTTCAGCAAGAGTCACTTTGTTCACCATCTCTGTATAATCCGTAATACAGATCACCGCAATCTTCGATCGAATCTCCTGCCTTAGCCCTGATTCGAATATGCGTGCCTTCAACGACGCACTTGCTGCAACATCTGGTGCAAAACAGACTAAACTCATGAACTTATCCATGTACTCTGTGAAAGGGAGGATCTCCTACTCCAAGATGAAGAAGTCCATTGTTTTCTAGATCTTGAACATGTGAGGGTAGAATTGTTTGTTAAACAATTCTTCAAAATCTTCTAATGTTAGGCCTTCATCCAATTTACCATGCACTGCTAAATCCCACCACTGATGTGAAAAATCCTCGAGCATATATGTCGCAAAATTTTCTTTGGTCTATGATAGAGTGGAGAGGAAATCGAAGATACGATTCATCCAACATAGCCACAACTCCGCCTTTTCGGGTTCAACATCACCCCGAAAGATCGGTGGATTCGGCATCATGAACTGGATGGTATGATCCACATGCCTTGGTTCATTCCTCCGGTTCTCCGTATCCACAACATTAAAATCATGGAAAATACTCTGAACCAGCTCTTGGTTCACACATGGTTCAGGTGAAATCATATTTTCCATAGCCTCTTCAGGTTGGTTCCAACGACGCCTACTGGGTGCCATTTTGTAAACCAACAACAAACACTGTCAATCTCACACTCTAGAAACTGATTTCTTAGCATTAAAATTCTATCACATCATCTATAACAACATTGTTTTTCTAAAAACAACATGTTTCCATGTTCAAACATTTTTGAAAATATTCAACATACTAATTTTTTTTAAAAATCAACCAATTTTCAAAATACAGAAAATAACATGTTTTCAAAGTCGTTCACTTGAAAAAAAATTCTGCTTTTTTAAAAAATTAGCACATTACACAAAATCCATACTCATTCCCCGTAATGAGATATTCAATCCTAGTGGGAATTCATTCATCTATAATGCATGTCATGATCTTATAATTCACTAAACACATGACAATGAGATTTCCAACATTCTAGAAGCATAACCAAAACACTTATATACCCAACACCCCGGTAACTTGAAGTTCAACATAAACGGGTTAGCTACATTTTTTATGCTATACATTTGATGTTCCGACAATCCTACTCCTGTCTAAGATTTTGACCCAAGGAACAGAAAAAAATAAATTGCAACTCCAAGACCAAGAACATCGATTACTACTTGTTAGGCAAGGAACGAACAAGCTGATACCATTTGTAATGACCCACCAATTCCCATTGTCTTAAGAGATCAACGAGTCATTACTAGGACATAATGAACATCCCCAAGATGCCAACGGTTGGAAATAAATGGTGGGAGGTTTTGAATACAAGTGGGGGAAGATTTACCCTTTGATAAATAAACTCATAAACCAACCATAACAGAAAATTCACTATAAGATGCATGAACAAATGAAAGACAAATAAACACCTCATTTAGAGAAAACTACCTCAGAGTACACAATAGCAGAATACCAAACTAAGAAACAATGTTCACAACAGGTAAACAACTCAAGACTCTCGAAGTCACTAAGACTCTGTGCTCTATAAGCCCCATGATCCACAACATCAGCCAAACATCACCACGAGACACTAGAAACAAGATGCTTTACCTTAACCCGAGTCCCGAAATATGACATCTGCAAAAGCACCAACATGCCAAAGCATGGGTGATTATAAAACTCCATAGTATTCCCATAATGAATTCCCTACTCACACCACTAGGATATATGAATTAGCAACAATTGTATAAAAATAGTTTCTATAAAACATTTTCTCAAAAGTAGTTTATAACTAAATATAAACGAGTTCCCAAAACCATTTGTAACGAAAAGTATCCAAGAGCAGTTGAAACCAATTTTAAAAAAATTTATTTTTCCATAAAAATAACTAATCCAGCTTTAGAAACATTTCACAAAATCCCTTTTTAGCATACCAAACCATTTCAAAATCCCATGCAATCAACCATGCATGCTACCTTGAAGAGGGGAGAAGCCCTATCCCTTATCCATCCCAACCATGATGGGGAAGACTTCTTACCCATATCCAACCAAAATTCACATGAATACTTGAAAGGGGAGAGCCCTAACCCTTGTCCACACCAACACCAATGGGAGAGACTCCTAACCCTTATCCATCCCAAATGCAATATGAATGTTTGACGGGGGAGAGCCCTAAACCATATCCATCCCAACACTGATGGGGGAGACTCCTAACCATTTTCAGTCCTGAATGAAAAATGAAAACACACCACACATTCACAAAAATCATGCAAAAACCATCCTTTTAGTAAAACACCTTTTATTGAATTCTATTTCCAGAATAACCAAGTGTGTTAAACCATTTCAAACCATTTCAATAAAACCATATTTTTATTGAAAACCAAAGAACTAACCAATTTGATCAAACCATTTAAATACCAAACCATTTTAATAAAACACACCATTTTATTGAAAAATCATCTTTCATCAAACCGTTTACCATTCTAGAAAATCCATAATTTAAAATCAAAATTTTGAATTCGATAAGCCAAATTACTTTGCACAACAATCCACCAATATTTCACAATTTCATCAAAACCATAAATCATCACTAAAGAAGATTTACTCCATTCTTTGCATGATCAATTTCAATCAAATAAACCAATTTGAAACTAATCCAATTAATTATAACAAGAGGAGTCAAGAGTGACACATCCTACCTCAATGATTTTGGCGAAAACCATAACAAACGGAGATCGCACAAGAAAATCAGGTCGATTCTCGAAGAAGTTTCCTTAGATCTCTGCTCCTAACACAAAAAAGACCAAATCTCATCATATTTGGCATCCATACACTTATATCTACCCATAATAGGCGTAGATATAAGAAACTGAGAGAAGAGGAGAAGTAGATCTAAGTAGATCTAAGAAACCAAATAAGAACAATCACATACATCATGAATCCGACATTGATTCGTTAAGAAAAGCCTTATGATCACCTCTGGAATGATGGGAGAACACTCCTTGACCATATGAGAACCATAATACTGAGTTAAGTCCTCTTAGGAGCTTAAACGAGTCATTTAAAGGAAAAAACGCATGAGATCTACAATTTAAGGATCTCATTTAAGTGGTCGAACAGTTCGTTCACACGGTTTGACAAACCGTGCACTAACCGTGTGTTAGCTACTACCATGACCCCTATTCTCGAACGATTTGGCTACACTGTTAGACAAACTGTGCACCGACCGTGCGGAAGCTACTCCCTCCAAGACCCACTACGCACGGTTTGGCCGCACGGTTTAGACAAACTGTGTGTCGCCCGTGCGACTTCCCCTTTTCCTCACAACATCATTCCAGGTTCTCTCGACTCTCCCATTTAACACCCATAACACTAAAACCATGAAAAAAATGAAGTATGTGTTACATACCAAAATCTGGGGGTACTACAGAAACAAAAAAAAACACATAATGTAAAATATAATAACATATATTTAATTTTCATTGATAAATTTATATCATTACAAACTATAAATCACAAACAGAACGTGTTATCAATATTCATGGATTGGTAGTGTTTGAATTTTAAAAAAGAATTGAAATTTATTATCAATATAATAATTTAATTATAAATGATAAATGATATTTTAAATTAATGTCCCTAAAAAACTATAAGAAAATGAATAATATTAATCTCAAATACAATATTATATAAAATTAAGGAATGATGAGAAATATATTTATATAAATTCAAGAGTTGAAATAATGATATTAGTGATTTATTAAAATGATTTAACCCAATAAAATAAAATATTACTTAATAGAATTGATAATTAAAAAAAACCCAGATAATGTGATAAAAAATATTATAAATAATAATACTGATAACTGACAATAATCGATACAAATATACATTTCAAAAACTACTTGAAACACTAATGTCAAAGAAGATGATACACTGTAATAATATAGAAGATGATACTAGAAAAGTAACATTAATATCTGAAACTCATTTTAAATGTTGTTTTAGTGATAATATAGTTTATGTAATTAAACTAATTCATGTTTTCTATAATTTTTAGCTATAGTAAATTATCTACAGGTTTTTGTTCACTTTATATCACATTAATTAGTATTTGATAATAGTACTAAAAAATTTAAACATCTTATTGTAAAAAATAAAATGTTTCTATTGACATATGTGTAACTATATAGAAGGATCTATGAAATTGTTTATTTTTATATCTATTTTCAACATTATATCATTCATGGAAATTTGAACCTATGGAAGTAGGCTGAAACCCGCTAGCATAGTAGTAGCCAGTCTCCATAACTACATAATTTAAAATATAATTAAATATTATATAGAATACATATATCGATATATACATGTAAAGTGTGGTGCTTCAATTCTAATTTCTAACATTCATGGGGATGATGCACTATATTTTATTACGACCTCCAAATTATATATTAATTAAGAAATATTGGGAAAGAAATAGAAGTGCGTACACTCATTAGTGAATCACAACATGATTTTTTTTAATAATTTTTGAGAAATCATATCAAACTAATGACACTAAATCTTGGACCTAACTAAAAAAAATTATCAAATATTATGAGAACAAATGTGGAGGAACTATTTAGACAGCATCAATACATTGGAAAATATTAAGGATAAATTAAAAGAAATGATTTCTTTAAGCGGATGTATATTTAAATTACATTAATAAACCAAGACTTCAAATAAAATTCACAAAATCATTGGATTGTATAGTAAAATAAAATGCGAAATACAAATAAAATAGAAGATAGTGTTTTTCATAATCAGTATGAGAAATGATAAAATGATAAAATTTAATAGATAATGATAAAAAAGTCAATAAATAATTACAACAAAAGTATCATTGATTCTATTTGCATAAAATATCATTTAATGATTTTCAGTTGATGATGTATAATTAAGAAATGATGTTGTCCGCTTGTACCAATTCTTCCACATCAAAATCATCCAACATGTGTTTATGAAGACACAATAATATTAAAAAATATGAATAAATACTAATGAATATTCACATTTTTATATAGAAATTGTGAATGACACATAAGAGATATTTCAATACCATGAAATGATAACGACATGTATGATAACATAATGGAAAAACATCATAGGAGGGTAAAACCTATTTTGTTCATGATGGTTCTAGATCTAAACCTGCATAAATAAACTAACTTGTTTTGGGTAAAAAATCAACTTATTTCTAGAAAAACTCATATTCTCTATGGAATGAAGGAACTTTTCACACCATGGAAGAAAATATTCTATAAGGAGGGACAAAATACCATTGTCACCTTGTACTGATTCCTTATCATCAAAATCATAAAAAAAATTTCCTACAAGCACATTATTTTTTAGAAATAATAAAAAATAATAATGACTATTGAAATATGAAAATAAAATTTTTGAAAGAAACATCAGATATGTTTCAATAATAAATGATAAAAAATATAATTAACATAATCAACCAAACACAATAGGTGGATAAAATCTATTTTTCACTAGATGGATCAAGATTTAATGATAATTAAATGCACCACCATGTTCAGAAAAATCAAGTAACTTATTTCTAGAGAAACATAGAGGCAGTAATGCAGAATGATAATTTTGATCCAATGGGAAAATATAATATATAAGTAGAAAAAAATAACGTTGTCACCTTGTTTTTATTATTGAAATTCTAAATCATTTAACACATTTTTCCGGAGACACATTAATGTTTATGAATAAGTGTAAATATTATAGAATATCAAAACCTAAAAATTGAAATTTTGAATGACACGTAAGATATATTTCAATACCAAAAATGATAACCAAATTTATGTTACATATATAACAACCAAAATAAATGTAGAAAAACTATTTTTCATGATTTATCTAGATATAATGATTTAAAAACATACTACCATGTTTAGAAAAAAGTATGATAATTTTAGTAAAACATAGTGGAAGAAATGTGGAAACATAATTTTCATGAGATGTTAAAAGATAATATATTAAGAGAAACAAAATACCATGTCCAGAGCTACCCCAATTCAATTCATCAATGAACCCCTCTGGAAAATAGCAGAGAGGCTACAGGAGGTGGAAAAGATTCAGCACCAGCACCTCTATAAAGGGTTGGGAATTGACAATTCTCATCCATTAAAACCATCCACACCCGAACATATATATATATATATTATTTTACTGCATACCAAACCCTTGAGAATAATTCAAAGGGAGTTGATTGATGGTAAGAATCAACACTCTACATTTCTCTGAGTTTAGTCATAAGGTGATCAATGACCTCAATGACACTATGATGACTGGAAGAGACTCTGATAGGAGGGGGGATCACAGATGGATCAATCATGGAACTAGGGGATCCATCAACTTCATTGAGAATTGTAATATGTAAATAATTAAAAAAATATAAAAAAAATTAACCTATGTAAAATACAACATTCTTATCATCCTCATGCATGACTGTTACATCAAGATCTTAGTTTTAATGTTGAATGTCGTTATATCCACATTGATTATAGGTGTACGACATGGGAATTAAGTTGTGAAACGTTTGAGGAGGTATTCATGGAGGATAAAATTAGAAGAGGTGGAGGTGAGAAATACATGGATTCATGGATGGATATGTGGTCTGGGAAGGATGAGTGTATTTGGGTGTTTATAACACCCCAATCTTCCATGGTACGATTCTCTTTCAATAATGCAATAGCTTGCATTGTACGCAAGTCTGAGATTCTAACACACTACGACCAATCCAAGTAGCTGTTATGAATAGTAATACCCACATTTTGAAATTATATAAATTTCAAATTTCAGAAGGGACTTCATTTTTGGATTTGGAATATCGAAATTATCCTATGTTGAATTTTTGGTATTTTTCTGAGAACATCCAATTTTCGATGAATAGTGAAAAATACTTAAAAACAACATTTTTAATCAAAATAATTTATAGTGATAAATTATACTATTGAGTTGTTTTAATGTATAATTATAATATAAATTTATCATTTTATCCAATGGTGGTCATTATAATTAATTTCACTTTAAAATTGGACATAAACAATTGTCAATCTTTTGGTAGATATTGTTTCTTAAAAACATGCTATTTGTTTTGACAAAGGGAATAATTTTTAAATTAATTACTACAATTCCTGTATTTGTAATTTGGTAAAATGGATTCCATATTTTGAATCATAAGGTCCATATTATGTAATTAAGAATCTTTTGTTTTTTGACATTATAAATAGTAATGACGGTAATTATCTTTAATTATCACAATTTATTAGTAATCAGGTATTTAAGGGTAATAAAATAATTCCATAACAATAAAAAATGTCCCCAAAATGTTTCCTAATTCTACTGATTGTGTTATTGCTGACCATGGGATGCCTTGTGCCAAACTTTGGGACCCCATGTAATCACTTTTGGGTGATAGTGACATTTTATTATATTATTTTTTAAAGGGAAAGTATAACCAATGTATGTATCACCCAAGTAAAACAATTTTAGTTTTGTCTTTGTAAATGATATCTTAGATTATAAATACTCATGGTAATGATAAAAGGATTTAATACATCATGATATTTTTTATAGTTTTTATACATTAAATAAATTAAAAATTTTATGACGCCATGATGATGCATCGATTACCTCATTAATTAACGATTTAAATAAAATGAATAGATAATGTAAAATATAAGACTTAAACTCATCTAAAGCCTATTGGATGTGTGTATTTCTATCCCTTATCACCATAACATCGAAATATATCATTTTGAGACCTATAAAATTCTATAATTATTTCATAATAATGTGACATTTCATGACTTTCCAAGAGTACCCCTCCTCTCCTCCTAGAAAAGGCCCCCCACCTCTACCACCTTACCCACACCTCTCAAGACATTGGCTCGGCCAAAATATGATCATTTTATCTATCCACATATGTTTATTAATCATAGAAGCCTTACCTTAGGCAGAAATCACTTCAAGAAACCCTTTTGGTTCAAACCAAGAGGAGTTACCCGATTTAAAGGTAATGTCATCACTTGTGTTCTTTTGTTTTATTTTTCTTCTCCAACCCCATAAAGTATTTTTATTCCTATATTTTGTAACAAAACCAGTATCTTAACTATACTAGGATGTTTTTATGAGATGTATTTGATTTAAACTTACACACACCTTCTTCTAATTGTTAAAGAACATACTGTTTCGGTGGGTGGTGAATTACTGCCTCATGAAACGATGATTGTTCAATATTATTTTAACACCTCTCATGGTGGACATTATGATGACACTATTTATATATATGATATGTATTATGTTTATTTTTCCTTATGCTTCTGTATTTTTCATTTATTTCATACCTTTATGATTTCCATTATGGGTAAACGCGATAATTTCATTTTAGGAAGTGCGGACTACCGCCCCCTCAAAGTGATTTGAATCATTAATGCCATATATGGGACATATAAAAAATGGAGGTAATGATATTATATATGATATCATACTAGAATTATAATATAACTTTATATCATTATTATTTCATTCAATTAAATACGAAATAGAAGTGAAAGTAGCGTTCATGCGTACGGATGACTTACCGTCTCCATGAATGGTGTATTTCATTTCATACCTCTAAATGTTATGTAATACTATAAAAGAATGTATATACTAGATATATATGATATATATGATATCTACATCATGAATATAATTCTGGATAAAACCTATATTTTACCACATGAACAACTTGTAATTATAAGAAGTTTATTTTTGACTCAAGTACCAAAGATCGACAAAATGACCGTTATTAACTTAAATAATTAAATAATGTTCATATCATGATAATAAGTGATATAAGAGGAATAATTAACATTAAAAAATTTCTTATGAAATTATAAATTATCTCTAGTTTATTATTCAGGATATTAAAGAACGATCGAGTCAAGTCGGACACGAGGAAAGGGACTTCATCTCAATCTCATTTCATTGAGGCATATTTTGTTTTATACACAACTTTACATTATACGGTGTATAAACCCCTTTGAATTTTACTTTTATTAAAAAGGAATATATTTATACGAAGAATTTTTACTAACTGATAAAAGGAATGTTTTTTCTTACGTATGCGGTGACAACGACTTCTCCACTGCCGTGACCATTATATGAGTTTCGGCTTCCTCTACAAGCCATAACTTTTTTTAAAATGAAAAATAAATACCAAGTTTTACTTTTCTATTATTTTGGTATTGAAAATGGTTTTATTATATCAATGTGTTGTATTGATATCATGTGATTGAATTGTGGAAATTTAATGTTTCCTTTATGAATGTTTTATGTGATATGATTATGGTATAGTTTATGATATGTTTAAACCTTTTCATATAAGGAATGCATTGGACTTAATAAGTGACGGGTGGAGCCCGCTATAACTCCTCGATGCATCGGTATATCTCATGAGACAAACTAGTGTCTTGGAACGAGGCCTTGACAAAATATTATTTGTAGTCTTGGCACGAGGCCTTGGCTACGTGGTTATGATAGTCTGGCATTATGCATTCCATCATTATGAATGTGGTTATTGATATTGCATGTGACTATTCGACTACTAGAATATCCATGTGAATAATTAAATGTAATTACTTCATTTTATTTTTTCCATATTATACTGAAGTTCAAGTTTAATATGATTTTGTTTTAGTTATACATTGCCTTAATTGTTTATGTTTATTTATGAAAGATTCCACTATATTGTTATCCTTAATGAGCATATGAGCTCACCCATTTCTATGTTTTATTTTCCCAGGATGTGACGAAATATTTTATGACTGACCTACAGGGATAGTCTGAAGGGGATATGAGTGTGGACTATGGAGACTATGTTATTTAGATTTTTCACTTTGCGATGTAATGTAACATTTATTAATGTATCTAGTTTTTCCAAGGCTGCTAAAATAATCGTTCTTTCGAGACTTGATCTTTTGTGATCATGCCAATGTTATATAATAATGCACTGGATTTTGGTAACTGGGGTTGGGGCGTTATAGTTGGTATCAGAGGAAGTTTAGTAATAACATTGGATGATTGATTTAGATAAACTCTGATTAGAGCATATAGACCTAAGATAGACATTGAAGATTTGTATAGAAGAACTTCCTAGAATTTGGTGTTATATAGATTTTTTGAGTTTTCTCAGAAATACATCCCTATTTGGATATGATCAGGTAGAGGCCGCTCTGGCACAAATGTACCTAGGGTTAAAATCCAAAAACACTTCTTTGAGCTAGACTCAAACGGGAACTGGTGCATGACAACGGGTATTGCTGCACTCTTGGTTACGACACACCCATGGGATATGCTTAGGATAATTCTTATTTTCTTTGCAAACCATTATTAAGGGTTTGTGAGTAGATAATTCCTCAATGAAAACATTTTTATGATTATGGATTATATCTATAAATAGTTAAATTTATGTTAAGTGTTTTTCAAGTTTGTTATTATGAATTTCGATTCATAAACTCATCTAGTTTATGACATTGTTTAGAAATGTCGCCTAGTGGAAGGAATGAAGACCGTATCAATGCAAACTCTCCTGGTATGGATTTCCCTCCTTCTCAAGATAATTATAATGGAGCCGGTGATACAACTAGTTCTGATCATCTTATCACTATATTGGGACAACTCACTCAGGTTATGAATAATAACATTACTCGTATGGTGCACCCTGATCCTCAATGTTGAGGATCAATGTTAGACCGCTTAATGATGCAACAAGAACCAATATTCAATTGGAGTACAAATCCCATAGTAGGTGGGAAATGGATAAATTCCTTAGAGAAAATATTTCATGCCATGGGGAGTAGTGAAAGGGAAAAGGTTATCATGGCGGTTTACTGCTTCACTAGAGATGCTGATCAATGGTGGTCATTGATTCATAACACAAAGGAAGATGATGAAGTATCAAAAATAGAATGGATGGAGTTCAAAGATATTTTCTTAGGAAAATACTTTCCTCATGGCCATCGATTAGATATGGAAAGTTAATTTCTTAGTCTTAGACAAATGGAGGATGAGAATGTCACAAAGTAAGAGGCCAACTTTACAAGGTTAGTGAGGTATGATGCAGATTATATATGTAACCCAAGAAGTAAGATTGATCATTTCTTTGATGGGTTAAAACCATTTCTCCGTCGAGCTTTAGTATCACAATATTTCTCAATGTACAAAGATATAGTCTCGTGTTCTATCAAGATGGAAAAGTAATTCTCTAAATCTTAAGAAAATAAAGTAAAGTAAGAGAAAAAGTGAATGGTGGAACAAGAGACAGATAAAGGGAAAAAGGGAAAGAAGGATTTTCGATTATGTGATAATTGTGGGAAGAATCACCCGGGTACTTGCCTAAAAGGAATTGGAGTTTGTTTTAAATGTGGGGAAAAAGGTCCCCAGGATCGTGATTGCAAGGGAAAGAAAGAGGATATCAATGTTGAATGCTACAATTGTAGGGAAATGGGGCATTATGAAAATGAATGTCCTAAGCGTCAGGGAATCCTACCTCAGAAAAGGCCAAGGGATGAAGGCCAATCTTATGATATTACTACAGTTGAAGTGGAATAGTTAATGTATTGGTGTTTTAGGACTGAAGAACTATATTATGGTTTTAACAATAATGTGATATATATAAGGATTGTACTGCAGTACTTGTTGTATTCATTTTGGTTTTAATATGATGAAGGTAATCATATTTTTAGTGTATCAAAATAAGTGAATCTTTACTTTGTTTGGGGAATCTGATTTTATAATTGATTTTGGAATTTAGAGACCTTTTAGAGAATTTTTGGACAGAGGTATTTTGGATAACTATAAAGGTTGGAATGGATTAAGTTGAACTTTTGATAGTACTATTTATGGTTAAAACATCTCTGAAGATTATTTTTGGAATATTATAATACTATAGTTTTAGGAAATGGACAACCTGCCGGTTGGGGGATAACCCATCGCCTTGGACAAAGATGTAGGAATCAAACCCACAACCATAGTGTGAGAGGCCTTTATTACCTGCCACTAGCCTACAGAAAGTCCCTGGTTATTAAAAAATAGTTTTCCTAATCTAAATGGTATGTGTTAATATTTAGAACCTTGTACTATTAGGATAAATATAATATTTTTGATTTCTATTACCTTTTGGAGTGAAAGATGGGTTTGTACTAAAAATTATTTAACGAATGATAGTCTACATGACAAGTAAGTATATTTCCTTACATTCTTTGTAAATCTCATAAATAAATTCCTCAACTTTATGAAAGGTAACTTAAATCAAAAATGTTGTTGGTTAACTATTCCAACTGGGGAATCAATGACTGTTTAACAATCAAAAGTTTGTGATTTTCTTATAGTTAACTTTCTCCTAATCCTGTTTTCTAAAACTCTCAATTAGACCTTGATGGTTTTTTTATCCTCCATATCTATGTTTTCAATGAATCTTTGTATGGGCTATCTTAGGTGACATTTTTACTTCTCTTTCATTCTTTTAAAGTTAAATTTTTATTATCCCTATTTCTGATATGGGTTTTCCACAAAGGTATTTTTTATTTTCAACCTTTTGTTTTCGAAGAACATTTTCAAATTGTGAGGACGCAATTTATTGAAGGAGGGTAGAATATAACACCCCAAGAATCCATGGTAAGATTCTCTTTCAATAGTCTAATAGATTGCATTTTACGCAAATTATAGATTATAACACACCGTGACCAATCAAAGTAGCCATTATGAATAGTAATACCCACCTTTTGAAATTATATAAATTTTATTTTTCATAATGGATTTCATTTTTGGATTCATAATATTGAAATTATCCTATGTTCAATTTTTTGTTTTTTCTGAGAACATCCAATTTTCAATGAATAGTGAAAAATACATAAATACAATAGATTTAATCAAAATAATTTATATTTACAAATTATACTATTGAGTGGTTTTAAAGTATAATTAGAATATACTTTTACAATTTTATCCAATGGTGGTCATTATAATTAATTTCACTTTAAAATTAGACATAAACAATTGTCAATCTTTTGATAAATATAGTTTCTTAAAAACATGATATTTGTTTTGATAGTGGGAATAATTTTTTAATTAATTACTACAATTTCTATGTTTGGAATTTGGTAAAATGGGTTCCATATTTCGAATGATAAGGTCCAAATTATGTAATTAATGCATTTTTTAACATTATGAATAATAACTACATTAATTATCTTTCATTATCGTGATTAATTAGCAATCGGGTAGTTAAGAATAATAAAATATTATAACAATAATAACTAATGACCCCAACATGTGTCCTAATTCTACTGGTTGTGTAATGGCTGACCATGGGATTCCTTGTGCCAAACTTTGGGACCCCATGGAATCACTTTTGGGTGATAGTGACATTTTATTATATTAATTTTTAAAGGGAAAGTATGACCAAAATATGTATCAACCAATTAAAACTATTTTAGTTTTGTCTGTGTAAATGATCTCTTAGACTATAAATAGTCATTGGAAAGATAAATGAATTTCATACATCAGGATATTTTTTTTACAGTTTTTAGACATTAAATACATTTAAATGTTAATGACACCATGATGATGCAATGATTACCTCTTTAATTAATGATTTAAATAAAATGAAAATAAAATGTAAAATATAATACATAAACTTGTATAAAGACTATTTTATCGGTGGATTTTGAACCCATATCACCTTATCCTAGAAATATATCACTGTGGGAACTTTAAAATCCAAAAAGCATTTTATAATAATGTAACATTTCATGACTTTCCAAGAGTACCCCTCCTCTACTCTTAGAAAAGTCCCCAACATTTACCACCTTACCCTCACATCTCAAGCCATTATATCTTCTAAACTATGCTCATTTTATCTCTCTACATCCCTCTATTAATCATAGAATCCTTAACATAGGCATAAATATCTTCCATAAACCCTTTTGGTTCAAACCAAGAGGAGTTACCCGATTTAAAGGTAATGTCTTCACTTGTGTTCTTTTGTTTTATTTTTCTTCTCCAACCACCTAAAATATTTTTATTCCTGTATTTTGTAAAAACACCAGTATCTTCAATACACTAGGATTTTGTTGTGATATGTATTTTATTTACACTTACACACACCATCATCTAATGGTAAAAGAAAATACTATTTCTGTGGGTGGCGAATTACTGCCTCACGAAATGATGATTGTTCAATATTCTTTTAACACCTCTCATGGTGGCCATTATGATGACAATATTTCAATATATGATATATATTATTTTTATGTGTTCTTTATGATTCTGTATTTTTAATTTATGGAATAACTTTATGATTTCCATTATTGGTAAACACGATAATTTCATTTTTGGAAGTGTGGACTACCGCCCCCTCAAAGTGATTTGAATCATTAATTCCATATGTGGGACATATAAAGGATGGAGTTAATGATATTATATATGATATCATACTTTAATTATAATACATCTGTATATTATTATGATTTTATTCCATTAAATACGAAATATAAATGAACGTAGTGTTCATGTGTATGTACGGCTTACCGTCTCCATGAACGGTGCATTTCATTTCATACCTCTAAATGTTATGTAATATTATAAATGAATTTATATACTGGATATATATGATATATATTATTTCTACATCATGAATATAATTCTGGATATAACATATATTTTACCACATGAATAACTTGTAATTATAGGAATTTTATTTTTGACTCAAGTACCAAAGATTGAAAAAATGACCGTTATTAACTTAAATAATTACATAATGTTCATAACATGGAAATAAATGATATAAAAGAAATAATGAACTTTAAAAAGGTTCTTAAGAAAGTATAAATTAACTCTAGGTTATTAATCAGGAGATTAAAGAATGATCGAGTCAATTCAGACATGAGGTAAGGGACTTCGTCTAAATCTCCTTTCATTGAGGCATATTTTGTTTTATACACATTATTCCTTTATACGGTGTATAAACACCTTTTAATTTTACTTTTATTCAAAAGGAATGTTTTTATATGATGTGTTTTCACTAAACAATAAAAGGAATGTTTTGTCTTACGTATGCGGAGACAATTACTTCTCTGCCGCCGTGACCGTTATTAGAGTTTCAGCTTCCTCTACAATCCATAACATTTTTTATAATGAAAAATAAATACCAAGTTTTACTTTTCTTTTATTTTGGTATTGAAAATTGTTTTATTATATCAATTTTTTGTATTGATATCTTTTGATTGAAATGTGGAAATGCTATGTTTCTTTTATGCATATTTTATGTGATACGATTATGGTATGGTTTATGATATGTTTAAACCTTTTCATATAAGGAATGCAGTGGACATAATAAGTGATGGTTGGATCCCACTACAGCTCCTTGATGCATCGATAGGTCTCATGAGACAAACTAGTGTCTTTGAACAAGGCTTTGACAAAATCTTATTTGTAGCCTTGGCACGAGGTCGTGGCTACGTGGTTATGATAGTCTAGAATTATGAATTCCATCATGATGAAAGTGGTTATTGATATTTCATGTTATTATTAGACTAGTAGAATATCCATGTGAATAACTAAATGGAATTACTTCATTTTATTTTTTCCATATTATGCTGAAGTTCAAGTTTAGAAGGGTTTTGATTTAGTTATACACTTCCTTATATGTTTATGTTTATTTATGAATGCTTCTGCTATATTGTTATCCTTACTGAGCATCTGAGCTCACCCCTTTCTATGTTTTATTTTCCTAGGATGTGAAGAAATATTTTATGACTGACCAGCAGGGATAGTCTGAAGGGGATATGAGTGTGGACTATGGAGACTATGTTATTGTGATTTTTTAGTTTACGATGTAATGTAACATTTATGAATGTATCTAGTGTTTCCAAGGATACTAAACTAATTTGTCTTCCGAGACATGATCATTTGTGATCATGCCAATGTTACGCAATAATGAACTATCTTTGGGTAACTAGGGTCGGGGCGTTATAGTGTTGTCGAGAGGGATCACGTAGGAATTCGAGGATGGTGACAGTTTTGTGAGTTGGAGTCAGGGATGGGGGGAGTCATGGAGGACGAGGAAAATCAATTAAGGAGATGAGAGGAGGTAGATGAGGATGTAATCACTGGTTAGTGGGAAGATAATTATGATGGATCATGAAATCCAACAAGGACCCTTAGGAGAAGTCATTGAAGAGTGAGGGGGTTTTAGGTTTGGAGGGGGGAATTAATTTCGGAGAGGTGTGGAAACTTGCATGGGAGAAACATAAGGAAAAAAGAACACATATTTTGTATAGATAGTTGATATTTTAAATCTTAATTGATGAATAATAAATACATAACATTACGATACATAATATAATAATATAGTTCTAGTTTCATTATATTTCCTGATACATAAACAACTACATCATAAGATGTCATCGTCATCTCCCACATAGTAATTCATAAATAAAACTCATTTTAATACCTTTATTCATAAAATAGGGAAATGAAACATAAAAAGGGTGATCCCAGATTCTCACTAAGTGTTAACAAGGGAGATAACAATATAACATGGGTATATGGGTTTCAGAATAGGAATATAACAATTTAAAACCATACCCATAAATATCAATGATCATAATCTTATGACATGGAATGAAGCTTGGTAGTTCATAAGACATAAATCATGATTTAATAAAAGAATATAATCCATGAGAGAATAAAATATTAACAAGACATGTGTTTGTGGAATAATTATAATCTTATAACTTTCAGAACATGAATATATGGAAATATTTTCATTTATTAATTTAATGACATGAAATCAGGATCTCGCATAGAATTATTGAAATGCAAATAGATCCATACACAATCTTGTGGATATAAAATCTTGGTTCACACATAATATTATGGACATGAATACCATGCCCATACATAAACCTATGGACATGAAAAATAGATTCTTGCATTATCTTATGGTTATTAAAGTTATGCCCACTCAAAAAAATTTGACCAAGAAATTAGTTTCACCAAATACATATTTACCTCACCACATGTCAATATTTATGAAATTAATTATAGTAAATTAATGAATTAAACCACCACTTAACCATAATTCATTCATATAAATGACATATAATAATAAATCATAATATTATAACATATCCCATAGAAAAAGAACAGTTTTTGTAAATATTTCATCCTTGAAATAATAACCCTCCTAGAGAAATAATATAGATGGTATCATTGGATAATATCCAAATTAAAAAATAATTTACATCAAAGGATGATATATAATATTTATATTTTCATTAATTGATAACTATAACATTTATTGAAGAAAATATACTTATCAATTTGAAATAAAATTTTTAAAACATGAAAAGTTCCCAAATATTAGGGATAATATTTTCTTTTAAAATAACTATTGGAACCAGTATTTTAATGATCATAAAATCATATTTAATAGGGTTTTAATGGATATTTTGTTTAATGATAACATTTATTAATATAAGTTAGGTTGATGGAAATTTTTCTAAGTGTTAAAAAGTCCTATTACTATATTTTAGTCATCACTAAAAAACACACACTGTAGAAGTGGAGTCACCAATAATTACTCATTGTTGAAGTTGAGTCACCACTATAAATGAATCTCCATTGATGTTGATTACAACTAGAAAATATACACCATTGAAGTTGAGTCATCATATAAATGAATCAATGTCTTGAATAAAAAACTTCTAGAGTATACTCTCGTTTGGAGTTGATTCACAACCATAAAAGAGTCACTTCCAGACTATACCTATCTTTAGTTCTACTACCAATAGGATGGGTCACCATTGAGATGAGTCACTATTAAGATGATCCATTATTGATACAATTCATTGATGAGATGATTCACCATTATGATGAGTAACCGCTGAGAAGATTTGTTACTGAACATGAATCACCACTAGACCTGACCTACCATCAATTGAACCATCACAAGCCTTACTTGTTATTGGTCTAACTCGCCACCATAAATGGTTTCCCCTAGGCCGAAAATCAATCTATATTCTAAGGAATTTTAGTTAAAAGACTCTAATATATATATTATTGAATTTATTGTAGTGGATTATTTTAATGATTATTTTTAACTATTTCAGGGGAAAATTAATGTATGTTTCATAGACTAGTATGAGGATACAGAATATTGTGATTATTTTTCATCCAGTGAAATCTCAATAAAAAAATTAAATATATTCAAAGAAGTATTCCTCATGTAATATTATGATATTGGATGAGTGAAAACACATGATCAAGAGAACCACATACTGAAGATATTTTCAGATAATATACATATTAAATTTTGACAATGAAATAGTGGAGTACACGCATCATTAAAATCGATTCCTATAGTCAAAATAAATAGATCATACATCGTATATTGTCACAAAAATTTTTAGATAAATAACGAAATATTTCCTTCAAGCTACATCTTAGGTGTGTCAGGCTTCTAGAGAACATTAGACTAAACGAAACTATCTTTTCCATATCCCTAGTTTTTCTCCTTATTCTTTCTTCCATTACAAATTTAGTAGTGTATTGTTTGTGTTGTTTATTACAACATAAAATCTCATGTTCTATAAATTTACAATACAATATATTATCTAATCTCTTTTTTTATATATTTAACAACATTGTTTAGCAAGAGGACCTTGTATGGGATGTTATTATTTTATTCCGATAGTTATTGTTGAAGAATTCCTTGCACTTCCTAGAAAACGTGTACAAGGTTATCTATATACATAATCTAGGTTGGTCATATTATTATATATATAATATTATTAGAAGTGAGTGATATTCAAGTTAAGTAGAATAAGCCTCATACTGAGAGTGAACCTCTTATTTCATTCCATTGTGTTATTAATATGGTTTAATTAATTAAAATGCATAAAACGAGTTTGATTTAAATTGTAAACAATTATATTTTTATAGTTAATCATAATTAGTATTTATATAGGCATTTTATTATGTAAATTATTTTAAAAATTAAATATACTTATGGTTTTAACTAATAACAAATCAATTTCATTGAAATATTTTAAAGGGTCAAATTTTACTAATATACTCTTTTGATTAACTGGTTCATTTTAAATAAATAGGGTGACATTATTTAAACATTCATTTAAAAAAAATTTATTGGAAACTCAATTCACCCCTCTTGAGTTACTAACATAGATTTAAATTTAGTATCAATGTTTTTTAAAAATATTTTCAACTGTAATTTTAGTTTTGTATAAAAGTTCCTAAATTTCTCTTATTTCAAATTTTTTATAAAGGGATGATAGGAAAGAAGGTTATTTTACCAATAAAACTCCATTATTTAATAAAAATAATTATGTTAAATGGAAAATCAAGATGAATATATATATATATATAATGTATGGGTTTTTAAATATGGATGGATATTGTGGATGAATATTAATTATCAACAATTGTTAGAGCTACATTAGATGATGCAACTATATATTCTTATAATAATAACTATAAACACATGAATCCATTTTATTTAATTAAGATATTATAAAATTAATTAAATATGTTATTGTAAAACTGCTTATGAAATTTGGGAAAAATTAGATATTTTTAAAGAGAAAACATCTATTTTGAATGAGGAAATAATAAATACATATACAATTTAATATGATTCATTTTATAAAAAAACTAAATGAAGTTATTTATGACATGTATCTTATGTTAAAATATGTATTGAATACTATTCATTCTTTGGTGAATATAGTTTCTGAATAAGATCAAATCATGCATCCATTAAGATATTATCCAGAGGGATGGAGAGGAACATATGTATCCATCATATAACTTTATGAAGATAAAAAAGCTTCATGTTAATGATTTTATTATAATGATATTGAGTTATGATGATGATAATAATTTTAATAAAGAAGTGGTAAATGAGCATAAATGAAAATCCATAAACTTATGGACTACTATACCAAAATATAAGGAAAATGTAAAGGTGAAATCTCTAGTGATAAGGAATCGCCACCTGATAGTAGTGAAGTGATGGACCAACTGGATAAAAGGTTTATAAAAATCATTCATAAGAATAAATTATTCATGACACTAATATTGAAGGGAATGTATGATGATTGCGGTAATTGGAAGAATGACTTGAAAATCAGTCATAATTCGAATGAGATTACATGTTATGAGGGTAATAGAAAAGGACATGTCAAGGAAGACTATATGAAGATAAAATAAAAAATTAATTATGATAACAAGGATATAAAATATAAGAAATAAATTAAATATACTGGGAGTTCCTATGAGGATATCTCCATTGAATTGGAGTTGAAACATGAAGAAAATACAAATAGATAAAATATGTTCTTGAGTATAAAAAATACGAGGTACCTAATATGTCTAATGTATAGATTTCTAATCAATCTGAAGATTAACATAAGGATGAAAATATAAAAAATTATTGAAATTATTAAATAATATAATACTATTGAAGATACATTCAATGATATTTTTGACAAAAAAAATATTTAGTGAAATGATATGAATTATCTATAGTGTAATATATAACCAGACAATAGAGAGAGAAAATAAATATGAATATCTTAATGAAAATACTGAGATGAAATTATCAAATTAGCAATTAAAAAAGGTTATATATAGGTTTATTCATGGGTGAAAAACTCACAATAAAAATCTTGGAAACAAAAAAGAATTAAAATATACCACATTTATTGGATATGAACCTATATAGAGATGAATTATTATAATAAAATTTATTCCCAATTCCGATGTTGACGAATGTTATTACTCTGCTCAACCAAATTTTTTTTCCAAATGATTAAAATCATCATATAGGATACCCATAAATAAAATTAGGGTTTCTAAATCATTAATTAATAACATTTATAGACCTATGTATATTTAGGTACCCAATATATTTTTGGGTTAAAATTGTAATGTGGGATGGAAAGTTATTATTTACATTAATTTAAATTTGGAATGAGAGGAATAGGATGGATTTCGATATATGAATTTATGCACTTCTGAATATGAATGATGGAAAAAAGTGGTGTATTAATCAGTATTTTCTTCATGGATTTTTTCATTAATTTTTGGAATATATGATGACTCCTTTCCCTCAATATATGAATCATTATTATAAGTACTTTTTGGATCATTATTCAAATTTTTACTTGTGGAAGCATTTTTCACCTCATGTTTTCACTGTATATAGAACCTTCTTTAATTTTTTTGGGGTTTTGGTTGGGAAACCAAATTATTCCGTTTTTTCTATGTGGTAGTCCATTTTTTTCCATTGAATATTTAACTATCAGAAATGGTAATCTTAAAATGGGTGTGGTGCAGCCTATGGTGGATAGTGTTTATTACTGTATACAAAAGGGTAATTTAGACTTATGATGTGAATGGAAAATAGATAATGGTTGACGGATATGGGTGTTTTGAAGGGAATTGTTTCAAAATATTTAATAAGCCATATATTTTAGTCTCTAATTAAAGAGTTTTGTTAGTTTTTTTGGCATCAGATGATAAAAACAATTTATATTTTATTTCATGAAATCTAGGGATTTTTTTAATAGATTCAATAAAAATAAAACATTAATTTATTTCAAGGAACAATCCAGACTCTATGGGATATTTCATCTATTCAATGTAGGATTAAATTTCAATTAAATTAATTATATAATGAGATATAAATTTATCCATGATGTAATTATTTCATTGACATCATGGTGATGGAAATCATTTAAGTTATATGGGTGAGTTCGAACGCCCATAATGGTGAAACGACTGTAAAATTAATTTTAAAGGAACCCCATATTCGATAAAGGGTTTTTATGTTGTACTTGTATTGAAAAGAGAGATATTGAATAATTAAATATAATTTTTTTTCATTATTTAAATACATATAAAAAATAAAGGGAAACTATGAACTCATATTATATGTTATTTGTATCTCTAACATGGTTTAGTTTTATATATGTACGTTTGTTTGATTTGGATAATATCAAGATCAAATCACCATTATTTGATAGCATGATATTATGTTTTCCATTATATTATATATATATATATATATATTTAATATCTTATCTCTATTGTTTCATTAAATTACCAAAATTTTTGTTTTGTTGTTTCAAATTGATGTATATGTCAAACTAATCCTTTTTTGAGTTGTCCTTATTATGATATGAATTATTTTTATTGAGTGAAATATATTTGATATGTTTTCTATGTTGATTCTTGTTTTTTATTTATTTTCATGTTTACTGTTTATAAAAATCATCACCATTGATCACTATGATTATTCTATATATATTTTTGTAGAAATGTTTATCCTTTTACCTGAGTAAATGTTTTGAATACTAAAATCAATGGCATGAAATAAATTTTGAAAGGAACAACTTGTGGATGTGAATGTAAGAAAAATCATCAATAAACAATCAATGTGTTGGGATGAAAGGCCTAAATCCTACATACAAGGTTACAAGGTGGATTCACACTATATTTTATAGAAATCATTCATCATGGAAGATGAGACACAAGGTGTAATTTGGATGAGGAGATCTTTAAATACTTAGTTGCATCATTAGTGTTGGGATTGAATTCTCCATGCTCAAAATAAATTTTTAATCCATTAAAATCTTATTTTCTGTTTTCTACTAAATTGATGATGTCTAAATATATCTAGATAATTCCTATTTTATTTAACATTTATATGAGATTTAAATATATTTAAAATTATTATTATTATTATTATTACTTTAAAATGGTCTATAAAGTTGAAATGAAATGATAATACTAACTAAAGGCGTGTAGGGAGGGTCAAAACTGATACTCCCATAAAATCACCACATGATGAAACCACTAGGCTACACCCCTAGGGAAAATATACCCAAAATTAATGTTCGTTAATAAAAATGAAAAATATTGTTATCTTATTTAATATAAGAATTGTTTCATAACGCAGTGCAAACTCATGAGAAATTAATAGTTTTTATAGAATTTAGAGGTTACTATTGTTAGTTTAGAGCGAGGTTTAATTATTATTTGGAAACTAGGATGATTAAAAATTAAAATAAACCCTAAGAATAATCCTTTATATCAGAAAAATTCTGATGTTATGATAATGAAATTTGTATGGTATTCCTAGAAAATCATCCCTGTCAGGACACTATAAGTGGATGTGATTTTGGAATAGCTTAATCTAGTGCAATAAACCTAAAAATATTTCATTGAGTATATTAGGACCTTCTATATATTCCACGCTATGTGTTATTTTACTATTCATCTAGTTTGAAAAAACTATGAGATATTTTTTTGTTACCCCTTATTTTCCTATGAACAATTACAATGGATTTGAATATATAGTGAACATGAATGACTTATATTAAATAATTTAGGGCATCTCATACTAATTTTCAAGAATATTATATTTTAAAATATAATTTTTAAAACATTATTCATAAACAATATTTTTTATTTTAGTTAATGGATGAGACCCAATGTAATGAACAGAACAATAATGTGATATCTAGTACAACAACCATCCTTAGGAGAAACTAGTGGTCTTTGAATCTATGATGAAATATTTTTTGAATATTCTCAGTCAACATTCTCATGCTATAAGTGGTAAAACATTTCATATTGATGTTATGAATTTACTAAAAAGGGATCATCATTCCATTGATTCTTTTATGTGACAGCATAAACCCCAATTCTATGGGTCTTCTCATCCAATGATTATTTAGAAATGAATACTTGTGATGGAAAAGCCATTTTTAGTTTTTTTGATGCTTAAACCATGAAAAGGATTTCATTACTATTTATCCTTTTGATAGTGAAGTAGATCAATAGTGTTAAATTATTAAGAATATAAAGAAATAGAATGACATTAAATACCTAGAATGGGATGAGTGTAAGAGGATATTATTCAGTATGTACTTCCTCCATATTTTAATTAAAAAATGAAGTGGAATTAATTGAAATTAATTAAAATAATGATGAATCTTTTTTTATCTCTGAGGAAAAAAATTACATAAATGAATGTTATTATTCTTGCATAATAATAAACATTGAATGAAATATTCATTGATTACTTAGTTGTTTTAATTAATTTATTGGAAAGGCACTATCATTATGACACTTTGGAAGCTATAAATATTTCATTTGATATGGAATATAATTGAAATTAGAAGCTAGAAACCCCCATGATTTTGCTGTTATTAAAAGGTAGATAGAGTTTCATGAAAGCTCTAGTGGAATTACACATGGGGGGAATAAATAATTTCAACTTTTACTTGCCAAAAATGTGTAATAGATCACTCCGGTGAAAAACTTAAAAGAAAAAGATTTTTTTTTTCAGGTTTGGGAAACATTGACCTCAACAAAGACTATTAAATTATTTAATGATTTAATTAAATGAATTTCATTAGGATAAGTTAAATATAAAAAAACAAACACCCTTTAGATCTATATAATCTATTAGTTCGATAATTATGAGAATAAATTATGAAATAGATGCACAAATGAGGATAATAAGCTACAATATCATAAGAGGATTAGGGGTAAAGGGTATATTTATAAAATCACAACAGCTAAGGTGAATCAGGATAATTTGGAGAAACTTAACCTCGACTCTAAATATCGGTATCTCATTTTTGAGTTTATATGAATGTGCCCATTTAAAATATTATTGTTCATCCATTAGTAAAATTTGGTGCGATTTTGTGATGTGATTAGCTCTCTATATATATATTTTTGAATAGGAAAATAACATTTGATATTCCAAAGCATCATACAATTATCTAGTAGTGTAAAATAAACACTGACATCCAATTTAAATGTTATTTTCTAATATAATAGCGTATTTTAGGAATAAAATGTGAATTATCTTTTTAATGTTTGTAAGGTTTTATTGTGACTTAATTTTTTTGGAAATTATTATTGTATATACATTTGTTATGATAAATTATGATTGATTAAAATTTTTATTATGTTGATCATGGAATGATATGGGATCCAAAAAATCTAACCTATAGGATTCAATTTTAGTTAGATATATTTTTGTGGATCGTTAAATATTATTATATATTTAATTGACTAAGTAAATTTTAGGATGTTATTGGATAACACGTGCTACCCATTTTGGGATTGTTAATTACTTATAAATTGGAGGAATGACTTGTGGATCCTATGTTTTTTTAAAATACAATTTATGTTATTCAGACATTAAAATTTCACCATAAATTGCCATTTATTATGTTAAGAGATGAGATTTAATTGGAACTGATAGAAGCATAATGAATTGATGAAATTATTCATATAAAATGAAATGAAATAAAGTAAGTATATTTTATTGAGTAAATTATCATTATATTAGTATAATTCCTCAAATATAAGAAAATGGTTATTGAAATAAAAATTATATCTTCTTTCTTTCATTTTTGTTGAATCAATAGTCTTTTAACCCATCACAGATTTATGGTTTTATGTTTTTTTAATTTCATCTAACCACGTTATATTTTACTCAATATTAGTCCCATGTAGTTATTTTTATCCATCATATATATATGTTCAATTCCCAATAATTCTCTCCAATTGAGAAAAAAATTGTATGTTGTTCTATATGATCTTTGTATTTATCTTGCCATCTTTTCAATATGAAGTTTTATTTACAATGTTTATGATATAGGTCTTAAATGTAAGGAATTTTTAAATATCAAATCCTTTATTACCAAAGAAATGTTAAAATGGTTAGGATGAAATTTAATAAATGGATAGATGTCGTAACACATTGATATTTTTAAAGAAGTACATTATGTTCAATATTGTATACGATATGCCACAATGAACTCAAAAAATAAATGAAATATTATTATTTAAATATTAAAATTATAACCGAGCTATTAAATTTTTGGTATGAATATAATTAACATAATAACTAAAAATATATAATTATACAAATTATTACAAATGTAATGATTATTTATTAGTAATTAAACACTCAATTCATAGATAAAACATTTAATTCATAAAAAATACTTATTAAAAAAAAATGGTATTTATTAAATATTTTAGTGAATGTTATAATAAATTTTTGAAACATTTATAAATTTTTATTGATAAAAAATATAACATTTTTTTAATAATAATATGAAAACTACATTATGTGAAAATAGTCATATTTTTTTTCTAAAATGTGTTATCTTTTCAATAAATAATTAAAATATATATTTTTTATTCAAAACTAAATTTTAATATAGAGATTTTATAAAGTATAATTTTTTTAATAATAGTTTTAAAATTATATTCATTATTTTAATTCAAAATCAATCCAATTTTATTCTTTTATATTTTAATTTTGTATAAAAAAATTTTTTTACAGAAAAATTCATTTACCCAAAAAGTGGTGTCCATTGAGTTCACTAAATTTGTTGTAAAATTTATTTATTAAAATTTTAAATATTAAATTCAATAAAATGAATACCATATTTTGACATAGGAGTTTCTAAATGGGTACATAGGACCCTTTTATTTTTTTTAATATGAATGGTAACTATGGTAAAATTTATCCCCTTTGTAAAGGTTAAATCTGGTTAATATGAATTATAACTAGGTGATAAGGGCATAATTTTTCTATATAATTTTTATTGGATGTACAAAATTAAACCCTAATCAACATATTTTCAGAAAATATTTTTTAACAGAAACTTTTATATAAATCTGAAATATAAAATATTTAAATAAAAGAATGTTAAAAAAGTCACTCTCTTAGTTTTAAGTATATAATATGTGTTAACATAGTAAAAAAATTAATTATAAATGAATCTAATTGAATATTTTTTAAATAATGAAAATTTATATTTTATTTATCTTTATTTATAATTTTTAATAATTTAATAATTACATTAAATTCATGCATATCGTTAATACAATTTTTATTTTATTCATATAAAAATATATAATTGATTTTAGAAATATTATATGATAAAAAAATTGGTGAGTTATAGTGCACTATAAATATTTTAGATAATAGTAACATATTTTTTTGTTATGATGCATTATATTATAATTACAACATTATATTTAGGTATTTTAATTCAAGTTAAATGAATATCGTTTTAATTTAAATATTGATTATTTCAAAATAATATTTTATTAAATTAGTTCCAAAGCATAAAAATCTTGAAATATGGAAAGGTGGATAATATATTGTAAAATATTTCATCCCATGTAAATTTATTAGTCAATTATCACCTTGTACGTAAAATTAAAACTGTTTATGTTTGAAAAAGATGTTATCATGGTTAGTGTTAAAATATGTTAACTACGGTCTTAAAGTAAATTACAAAGATTAAATAAGCACACAAACCAATATAAATTTTATTGGATTGTTGTATTTCAAACCCAAAAAAATTAAAACTTAATAAATTTCCACATAGAATTAGGTTTATGGGGTATGAATTTTTAATATTTTAATCTTTTAATAAATCCAATGACTGCCCCCCCCCCCAATTATAAAATATCATCCTACCTATCAATAATTCACACCACATTGAGACATCTATCTCAAATAAAACAATAAAATTACCTTATACGCACCCTTATACACGTTATAGTGTTTTTTATTCACAAAATACCATTTCGGGGATCTATTAGGGGGAGATATAATGTAGTTGATTCAAAGAAGAGGTAATCATCTTAATCGACCACCCTCTTTTTAATTTTTAATTTAAATATTATAAATTTTTGGTATTTATCGTGAAAGACTAAATTAAATATTACTAATATATATATATTATTAATATTGTAAAATAACCAATATAATCCCATATTACCATTAAATGGGAAGTGAGTGTTTCACTCATTCATGCATATGACATACCATCTCCACATATAGATATTATTCACTTTTCATCACAATATTTTGTAAAATATTTTGATGATGAATTTAAAATAGATATACTATATATATTTAAATAATTATGATTCTAAATTTAAAATATGATATCAAAATTCTTACCAAACAATCTTTTGGAAGATGATAACTCTAGTAGTCCATATGTGTGGACAACATCATCCACCAACAAATGTCATTCATTTTTTATTCCAATTCAACATGGATAATAATATGGAATTATTTTTTTAATATTTATTATGTATATGATATAATAATGAATCTTTAATGGTTAATTATTATTTACATTTTGTTTTTTCTATATTTTTAAAAGTTAAAACAACATTCATCCATTAGTACGTCCAACCGTCTCCATAGGCAATGTAATTGATTATCAATATATATATTTTATGTATGGATATAAATATATATAATCTATTTATATTAAATTTACATCATGATTAAACCATTATAAATTATTTTACCTAGATGAAATTATAAGTATTTTAAATACTAAACTAATATTTTCATGAATAAAAAAATAGTTGACACCCCTAAATAAATATTTTCAAAAATAATTGTTGAAAAATGGATAATAGAATGTTATATATGGATCATAAATGATATTATCTTTATTTAAATTATTATTTTATCAAATTATAATAAATTTACATTTATTATTCAATATTTAATAGTTTTTTGAAGAATTTGTAACTCGATGTAAGGGTCTATCATATCAAAATTGACGTCTTTGGGAAAAATATTATTCTACGGGCATATCTTATTTTATGATGTTTGTCAACTAACATTTGACATTCAATATCATGATTTTCCAGCTTTTCATGATTTTTTTGGATTCATTTTATGAAATTATTTATGGGTGCTTACAAATAAAATGTTACCAAAGTATTTTGGGGATAATCTTACAATCTCATTATTTTACGAGACTGTTTATGATTTGTTTCCATTAATGAAATATTATGAAATAAATATTAAGAATATCATGAATTTTCATACGCTATTTTTATTTCTCTAAAATTATTTTTTTTCATTATTGTTTATCACCTTTAGTAATCAGGAGACAAAAAATATTTTTTTAAAGGGAAATCAACTTTATTTCTCTCTTTTACTAAAAAAACATTTTATTCTATATCGATATTTATAAAATTATTTTAAATAAGTATTTTAATATTGTAATAGAATTTTTATAATCATTTTTACAAATTATTTAATTTTAAAAAAATGTTCTAAATTTAATATTTTTTTAAATAAATTATTATTTTTTTACATTTTCTATAAATGATTGGAAGGAATGTTTTATTTTAATTAATATGAGAGAAATGAAATTTTCCATTTTTATAACCAATTAATTAATTAATTTTTCCATTAAATGTTTCGAAGAATATTTAAAAATAATTGTTTTCATTAATTTTTGGGAAATATTTGTGTTTTAAAAAGGTTATAACAAAGTGAAAAAAACTTCCTAATGAAATTTACTAGTAATCCCTGAAAATAATTATTCATATATTAAAAAATCTATGTTGATGGTTATTCCATAATGGGTATATTATTAAATGAAACAATCCTTCCTATTTCTATATATTTTTTATAGTTTTGATGATTATATATTTATGCATCATATTTAGTTTCCATGGGTTATAATGTAATGCAATGATTTATGATATTGTGGCATTAATATGAATTAATTGTGATTATTTTACTTTTCAGTCCATTAAAATCCGCTAATGTGTTGTGTAAATATTGATATCTCATGTGGTAGACATGTTATTCATTAACATAATTTCAAGTTCACAGTTTTATTCATGTACCTGTATTCGAATTCCATGAGATTATATATGGACCTAGTTATCATGTATGTTTGTTTGTGCATGTACATTATTATATTTTCCCGAAGATGATTTGTGGACATGAGTTTAATGTCATTTATAATATTTATAGACAATGTTTCATGTTCATAAGGTTATAAGAGGGTTTAATTTCATGTCCCCAATATATTAAGTAAACATATTTCTATTGATATATACTCGAAAGATTATAAGATTACGTGAATGCCACAAAAACAAGTCTTATTCCAGTGTTATAATCTCATAAATTATGTTCCATGATTCCTTCACGATACATGTCTTATAGACTACCATGTTTTATTCCTTGAATCAATATTATGATTTTTGAAATGTTGGGTACAGTTTTCAAATACTAAGATTATGTTATCATACACTTGTGATAATGTTGTGTTAATACCTCCCTCGTTTACACATACAAAGAATTTGTTCCCATCATTTCTTATGTTTAAGTTCCCTAGGTTTTGAAGAATGGTATTACATATATTGTCATAAAGAATATTAAAAGTAATGACTAACAAAGTGGAATTTGTTATATATATCTTATGAACATGTAGTTTATGTTTCCATGATTCTAACGACACTATAAATATATGCATCTAGCTTGGAAATTAATGTTACATATTGAATATTCATATATAAAGATGTAAAATATACCCTTTAAAAGTATAATCCATTATCGTATCTTTAAACTAAATGATTACTAAAACTATTGAAACTATGTTGAAAAAAATATATAAAGAACACCTATTGTAATCCCTTGAATAAGATAATGTCAATAGTTATGTAAAAGAAAGGAGGGAGACTCTCCTGGAAAAGCAACCCTCTCTTGATACTACATGTGGATGTTATTTTAGGACATATTCATCTTGGGGTAGTAAACATGAAAATAGATGGTTGATTATATAATAACCATCATTCTATTATGTAGTCAGTGGTCCCCTATTAGAGAGTTTGTTTGAAACTCCTAAGGGAAACATTTAGGTTAATCTACATTTTTAATATGAATCATAATAAAGGATTTGAATAGATTATGACCATAAATGAAATAGTTCTCATAATTTAGGGAATATCATAAATGATTTTAATAATCATATGATTTTTAATATAATTTTGATAACATGATTATTATACCAAGATTTTGGTTTTCGACTATAGCTAGAAACTGAATGAATAATGTCAATGAAAAACATTATGGCCAATGAAATGAACATCCTCTTGAGAAACTAGATGTATTGTAAGTTATGATGAAATATTGTTATCTATAACAACTCAAATCTCTCAATATATATGTGTGGACATGAGTCATGTTGAACATATAAATTTACCATAAAAAAATAATCATTCTAATGAATATTTTATGGAACATTATTCATACCATTTCTATTTTAATTATGATCCACTAGATACTAAAAAATGGATCAATGTGATGGAATATATATTTTTGATTTTTTAGTGAATAAATCAATAAAAATGTTTTTATTTTAGTGCATTATTTTGAAGGTGATGTAGATAAATAGTTTATTATTTTTAGGAATAAGAGGAAAGATGATGGTATTTACTCCATTGAATGGATTGATTTTTAGAGGATGTTTTTATATAATCACATCCCCCATATTTTACATACAAACAATGGGGATATAATTATTCAGGTTTAAGAAATGGTTGATGAATCCATTATTGTATATGAGAAAAAATTTACAAGACATTCAAGGTATGATTCTAGTATAACTATCATTCCAAAAAAGAAAAAGTTATTTATTATTTAGTGGTTTGAAACTGATTATTTAAAATGAATTATCCTTAAGGTACATGTGAATCTGTGAAGAAATTATTTGATGTGAACTTCATAAGCGAATAGAATATGAAAAAAGTCATGGTTTTGGTGATAATAAACGGACAATAAACATTAATGAAATATCTAGTGGCATATAAAATGATAGTAAGAAATCATTTGGAACATAGGATTTCCAAAAAATTTAGAGGCAAAACATAGGTGAATTTTTGAAATAAAAATTAAGATGTTACCATTGTGGGAATCATATCCATCGTGAAAAATATTGTCAAAGTAATATGAAAAATGCATTCAAGGAAAAAAATAATGATAGGGTTAAATAGAGTACACCACCCACACTTTACTCTTATAGATGCATGGATATTGATAATTATGAGTATCTATGCCCTAATACCTGAGATATTTAGTATATTAATATACAAAAACATATATATATATATATATATGGTAAAGGAAAATGTTATTCAATCACAATAGCTAAAGTGGATCACGATAATTAGATTGAAGTTATCCCCCACTAATCAATGGGGAATTTCATGATTGAATTTAAATGAATGATTCATATGAAAATATTATTATTCATAATTAAGTTAATTTTAATGTGATTATGAGAATTGATAATGTATCTCTATATAGAGTCTGGAATATGGAAATTACATTTGATATTCTGAATTTACTTAGGATTGTATATCATTGAACAAATGAACCTCAACATCAGATGGACTTTTTTCCAAATATATAAACTTATTTCATGAATAAAATGTGAATTATCCTTTTTAAGAATATATTGTTTTATTATGAATATATTTTTTAAATGATTACGGTTTATTAATATTTGTATGTGACATTACGAGGGATTAAAATTATTTTTATGTTGATCATTGAAGGATATGAGATACATTTTTTCAAATATTTGGGATTGAATTTTAGTTAGAAATATTTTGTATGATTGTTTAGGTTAACTATTTATAGAATTTATTAAGATAAAATTTGGATATTATTTGAAAAAAATTAGTGAACGATTCTGGTTTTTGTAAATTATTAGCAGGAAAATGAATGAATTAATGACCTTATGATTTTATAAAATTTACTTTTAGTGCATAAAGAAAGTAAAATAATTCTATAACATCTATTTTATGCATTAAGATAAGATATTGAAGTGTAGTTGATCAAAGAACAACCAAATTATGGAATGGTTCTTTCAAAATATAAATAAAACAAGTAAATACACTTTATTGAAAGAATTTTTTGAGAGTAAATGAATCCCAAAACATTAAGAAATGAAATTTAAATTAAAATGTTATATGTTTACATTATTTTGTGAGGAATTTGTAGTCTTCTACCCCATAACAGATCTATGGATTTATTCTCATCAACATTCCTGAGAAATGTTCTCTATCACTCACTATTACTCATTCTATGATAGTTCTCTCCAACATGTCCATATTTTCAATTCCCACTAATGTTATCCTATTTTTGATCAATGTAATATGTTATTGGAAATTTATCTATGGTTTGGGTTTCATTAAATGAAGGTGAATGATGTTTATTTGATTAATATTGATTTTATTTTTCATTATAAATACATTTATATTATATTAATGTAATAAAATTTCACAAATACCCTAGTTGTATTCATGGGACATCTAAACTCCATGTTTCCTGAGTTCCTAGATCTATTAATGGTTGGGTTGATTAATGTAATATTCATTTACCTGATGTCAAAAGAGTATCATGATGATTATATTAATGAAATTATACAAGTTCATTGGCACTATCAACCCAAAGGGATTTTCTACAAGTGCATGTTTTTGATTTGTGGGGTTTATTTTCCCAAGGTCATGTTTCTCTAAGGGACTAGTTATCGAACCTTCGAGAACTGAGGGGGTTGTTTCATGGATATAAACCATGATTATTTCAAGGGATATAGTTTCATTGGGCATATGGGCTATTACTATAGGTTTCATCCTATGATATCTTAGACTGAATCCCAACTGAAATCCTTGATGATGAACGACCAATATTTCATATGGACTGATTAGGGTTTGGAAACATTCAAATAGAAAAATTATAAGTTGTTCAATTTTCTTATTATATAGTTTCAAGAGGAGGGGGCCATTTTCATGTTTTTTGTGATTCTACCCATCTCAGTTTGGGGTTTTTCATTATATAGTGGATGTTAGATATCTAATATGGGTCAATATAGTGGGATTTGCATGAATGTTAAAATTTACCCACAATATTGATATGGTGGAAGTGGTTTATCTATAAATATATGGTGACAATATATAACTAGTTAATTATTTTCCTTATTATTATGTTACTAAAACAAATGGTATATTTATTCCTAGTGGAATTTGAATATACATTAGTGAATGTGGATATATTTTTTATAGGATTTATATTTGGTATCTCATTCACCATGTTGAAAGAATATATATATATTGATGTGTTTAGTAAGAATACATAATAAGATTATTTTTTAGAGTATTTAGATGGATTTATTTTGATGGAGTATCTTATGGTGATATGTCTGGATGTAGAGGGGAACAGTTATAGATATTTCATCTACTAGTTATTAGTGAAATAATATTTTATCTTACACGTAGGGGAGTTTAGGTGGATAGACTTAGACATAGAGGTGATGTAGCATCTCATAATCAAGGGAGACTCACCCAATTAATGTACATAGGTTATAAAACAAAGGGTATCATTTCAAGGGATATGTTTTTGTTTTGGTAATGATAGATGTGGTTTTTAAATATATTTATTTATCTCCCCCTTAGTAGTGTATGCTATACTCTGTAAGATATATAATTATTTAAGGGTAAGTTTTGGTAGTCGAAGATGTAGCTATAAGTGGTTGAGTTAGTGTTGTGATCTTTTATCTAGAAATGTGTGATAATAGATCATCTTATTCCAGGTATGTTATTTAAACCATTAGATATCACCAATTAGAAGTGGGAGGAAATTTTGATGGAATCTGTGACCATTATTCCTGGTGGATGAGGAGGATGTGATTCTATTTCGGTGATTTTATATTATCCAGCAATGTCTTCATATTTTATAGTATTTGAGTAACTGATTGGTGTTGATGTTTTGGACTGGTAATATGTGGACTACATAGTGATCCTTCACAAGGTATCAGGGAACATCATCTCAAATTGGGATCCTCAATTTTCCTAAAGATTCTTTAGATGCATTTGATGTGATTTTAAATATGAGATATTCCATAAAAGTACATTCTATACACAAATAAATTATTAGGTATATGGGATCATCCTATAAATAGAGGATATGTTGTACGTGTATGTTTACGAAATTTTTGGATTGGGGGAGATGTAGCTAGCTTTGAATCAGTATTAATATTATAATATCTATCAATATTCCATAGGTTTGTGTTCATTATAGGTGTTCCATAGGAGGCATTATAGATTTATATTACATTAGAATAAGGATATTGAGTCGATGGTACATGAACCAAATTTGATATTAATATAATATGAGAAGGAACAAATGATTCAATAACATATAATGGAAATGTAAGAATCTCAACATGATTTGGTCGATCGAGGAGGATACCTCTTGTGTCTAATAAAAGATATCATCAATTATTTAATGATTCCCATTTTCATTGATATAATTGGATTGGTTGGGGGAGTAGTATTTATCCTTGATTTATTGATCCTTTTGAGGAGTTAGAGTTTGTTTGTGAGGTGTAATATAGGGTGGAACATCCCACTTAGTTGTATTTGTTCTATAATGTTTTATATGGGCCACAAATTCATCAATGTATTCATGATTACTAACACACCATTGAATATGGAGTTTCAGATATAGATTATGGAATGATATTTATAGGGTGGCCATTTGGAATTCCAAATTAGTGGTAGAAGGTGTTATATTGTTTCATTATTTCCTTAGTTCATTTTTTTAGAGGAATTATGGATTGGTTGAATATATATTGGAACACGAGTTGTAGATTTCACCAAAATAATTTTTAAGATAGTGGAAGAATTGAAGGAAAGATTAACTTTTAGTATTTTTGATTTGAAAAAATAAAATTTTATCCACAAAATAAAATTCTATGTGTTAGGACGCATTATGTAGTTATTTTGGATGTTCTTTAAGGAATGAGAGGTTTCTTGGGATCCCTAATTAGTTTTAGGAGCATTGGGTTTTAAAATAATAATGTTTATAATAATTAGGGGACGTTCTCAGTGATCTTATATTTGTTGCTAAGAATGTACTTCAATCGTACGACCCATTAAGGGATTACACATGGTTAGATAATCCATCAACCTGGGGGCAGATGACACTATGAAGCCCATATTGTAAATTACAGAGACTAGAGAAGAAATGCATAGTTTTATAAACATTGTTCCTAGTCATGTGTGTAAAGACCCAAATCTTTCCATACATGGACATTACGTTACTTTTTCAAAATACTTATTATGTAACCAAAACAGACACCCACGGACCATAATAGTTTAGTGTCTTTGGAAACTCGAAACAAAATATTCTAATCGTGGGGAAAGATCTACAACATCTCCCATAAAGATCTTCCTCTTTTTTTTCTTACCTAAAATAGAAATTAATATCCTAGGGAAAAGAAAACATAAAAAGGGTGATCTCAAATGCTCAGTAACGGTAAGAAAAGATAACATAAAACAATCCATAAACATTTGAATGTAAAAATGTGAACATCGAATCTAAACATCAAAATCTTGAGCAATGAAATAAATCTTGGAAGTATGTAAGGAATATATCATAAAAAAACATTAGTCAAGGTAATATATGACGGGAATAAAACATATAATTGTGGAAAACCATTAAGCATGTGTTATGATTTCCATAGTTTCCAAGACATTGTTTCTAAGACCATCCTAGTGGACAAAGTCCATTACTGAATCAGGTTTACTTGTCGTTCCTGCACTGTATTACTAAACCAGATTCACTTTCCGTTCCATCCATATCTATCTCATGATATAAAAATCCTTAACCAATGAATTTGAGGGAGATATAGGTCCCACCCATATCATATTGAAATCATTCTTTCATGTGCCACAAAACATTCATAAATCATTCATTATAACCCAAAGAATAAAATGGGTTTCATAAACATCATCCTATCCTGAAATAATCCATATAAAACAAATGGATATAATTTAATAATAATAAAAATAAATCCATTCAAATAATAGAGACATTATACTTAAAACATAAACATGCTAAATAATGTCATCTTAGATGGATTTTTTTTTGAGAAAACACTTGAGATGAATTCATGAAGAAAATATCGATTATTCAAAATCATTTTCTTTTCTCTAAATGATGTGAAATTTTAAAAGAAAGGAATTTTATTGAAAATAATAATGAAATATTTTATATTAATCTTCCTTAAAGAAAGTAATTATGAAACAATAAAAATCCATTCTTGCCGTATAGGTTAAAAAACATTCAACTTTTACTTTTGCCGGAAAAGTAAAAAAGTTCCTCGTATGGTAAACAAAAGAATGATTCCTTCCATAAAACAATGTAAAAGTCATAAAGGGGTAAACATGTATTTAAAAATATATGGAAGAATATTAAAAACTTTGTGGATGACATTTTTATGGACATGGATGAAAAATATAACCCCAGTAAATACTTACGTATAAGCAATCTCAGATAAAAAAGAGATTGAAAAATTATCCCTTACCTTAGATCCGATATTCTTCGTACATATTCTAATCTCATGTATAATGATTTAAATAATGTCTTTGATTTATTACAGAATCATATTAATTGTTATCAAATTATATATGGTTCACTTATGACCTTATATTACCCGTTCTTTTGTAAATTCAATGTTAAAGGAGCGTTTTGGGTAAAATCATTTCATTTATCATACGTGTTCCCACTTTTTTTTCTTAATTATATCCTAAGCAACTTAATTCCAAAATGTAAAACAAGATTTATATAGAATATATATTCAGAATATAAATATATATGATAGATCGATAAATGGAATGAAATATACCGTTCATGGAGACGGTAGGCCGTACGTACACATGATGGAGACGGTAGGCTGTACGTACGCATGAACAATGTTTTCCTTTCCTTATTGACTTGAATGGAAGTAAGTAGATGAAAAATAAATATATATACACACATAAATACATAAGATTTATCATTTCATATATTTCATTATTATTCATTATATATAATTTATAATCATTCTTTAATAGTTAACATGGAGAATGAATCTCATCGCGTCGTGGAGACTGTAATCCATGTGTACGCACAAGCGATGATATTGTTCACATAATAATTGAATTTAATTGGAGTGGAGGATATAATTTCTCATAATTTGTATCATGTTATAATAATCATATATAGTTATTCTTTACACCATTATACCCATCCATGTAAGGCGGTGGAAAAAAAACATATTACACCGCGGCGTGGAGAAGGTATTCTGTACGTACGCACGCGTGTTGATTTCGTTTTTCATAGGATGGATTGAAGGTGAAATAGGATTGTTTCATATTTATAATAACATATCAGTATATAATTAATACTTTTTTATTACTTTAAAATTAAAAAACTAAATAATAGGAAGTAGAAGATGAAAGAAATTTGAATGAGTCGGTAAAAGATATTACCTTTTCTTCGACATGCCTCTTTTAAACTTCTTCTTAAGGAACTAGGGTTGGTCTTTTGAGAAGAACAAAACTACTATTATATAACTAGAGTGGTTAATAAGAGAAATTGGAAGTTTTTTTTTGTGTTTGAAGGCTCAAAATTTTGTAAAGAGGAGAGGGATGAGGTTCCCTTTTATAAGGGAGGGGAAGGTCACCTTAGGAAAAACGTAAAATATTATTATCTAAAAAAATATATATTATGTTTATAATGGATAAAAAGTTACTTATTTCGAGGATAGGGTGGGGATGGGTCTAAATCCTCTCAACCAATAGGTTTTAGACAAGTTTAGGATACCATTTTAACATTATCATTTAGATTTAATTCAATATTAAATAATTTAACTTTTACTGTGTTTTCTTGTATTATTACACTATATGGTTAATAAACTTCCATTAAACTACCAATCGAACCCCAATTGGTTAATTAATGTCTTATATATTATAATATTAGTCTTTTTTCCGATACAAATATTTTTAGGACCATTATATCAATTAATAATATAATATTGTTTTAAAAAACACTTTTATGTCTATTTTGACACTATTTGGTATTTTTTTCTAAATTCATAAAAGCATTATTAATTTGAAAATAATTTATCTAAACAACCCTAATATGATATATTAACCTAAAAATTTGTGTGATTTATAAAAAGTCTCAAATTACTTTTATTTGTGTAATTATAATACCAATTATTTTAATATTTCATTAATTAGGTAATTACTGCATCACCATTTTGTCATAAATAAATTAAATTAGTTAATGTATAATAATTATAAATAAAATACCATTATGTAGGATATATGTTTAGATTTATAATTAATATTAAAAGTCAAATTTATTTTATGTATAACCCTGCATTAAAAATATTTTACTTATTAAACTTTGATTTTAACTATTTTAACTCTTCCTTAAATAAAATAATAATAAATGTCCTAATCTAATCCAAGATGACCTAAAGGGAATTATATTATTCTTACGGTTTTTTTTAGTAGAATTAAACATATCCAATAGAATTAAGAATTGTGTTAGGGTAATAATAATATCATTTTTCCCCTTAATTATCCTATTTACTTTTAACTGTGGTAAATAAAAGTAAAGAGTTACTATTTACCAAAAATTATTTTTATCTTATTGAACCAAATTTTACTCCTTGATATAAACCATGTCTCTTGTATTTTTGAAATTCCACTCACAGAATCATTAAAATTACGTTTTATGTAAATTTTCAAATTCTCCAAGGAGGTGGGTAAAAGATGGTGAAAAGTTCAATAAATTTTTTATATTTCTAAAATTATTATAAAATGACTCCAATGAATTAAATTGAACTTATATAAGTATTATTTATCTATTTTGACCTAAAATAAATTTAAATAAAATAAATGATTATATAAATAAAAAGTCGGTTTTAACCAATAACTCAGTGTTTTCACTATTCATAAAAAATTGAACGTTTTCAGAAAAATTCAAACAAATCACCCTAGTTTAATTTTGATATTCCGAATCCTAAAATGGAGTCCATTTTGAAATAATAAATTTATAATATTTCAAAAAGTGGGTATTACTATTCATAACGACTTGTTTATATATTATTTTAATAACATATCGTTGTTTAGTGAGACACGGTATTGCGTACAACACACGCTATCGAGGAAGGTCACGATTGCATGTAATGCAGTCGAAGTCAGGGTTTCGTGTAGTGCAAGATTCCTTTGTTGTATCCTATAATAGAATCAAACCTTATTTCATTTATACATTGAATATCTATATATATATACACACTCAATGTTGCGTAGAATAACTTCTATCAAACGAACTTGAAATTGTGTGTAACACAATCCAAGAATAGTGTTGCATATACCGCAAACTAATATGGTGGTGTGTATAGCGAAAGATAATCTTGGTGTAACATACAACACAAGATATAAAATAAATTAAAATAATACTTCACATAAAATCTCGGGGAGTTACATTGTGCCCCCCATAAAATTAATTTCGCCCTCAAAATTCGTTGGGGTTATAAATGGTTTTCTACTTGAAAGTTTCTTTCATAGAAACCCACATCGTAAAAAAGAATACTAAATCATAATTTTAAAAAGGAACATTAGAAACATAACGGATACCCAAAGTAACTCATAACTGGGTTTCCATATAAAAGAATATAGGTGAAAATATGGATATGGAAGAGAAATCTAACCATCAAGTTCGGATAGAGAGTGGAAGAGAACATGACTATGAAAAAGCCAACATTCACGAAGCATTAAATTTGTGACGATCTATGGTATCATCTGATTCATCAGATATGAGGGTACTAGGAAATTTTTTTTTTTCCATATCATTTCCCTAAAGTTGAAAAATTTGAAATAGAAGAAATACTTACTTGATTTTGGTACAATCTCACCGTTGGTCATTCCATTAACAATTTCGACTTCATATCTTAGAGAAATGAAGTTGTATTTGTCTTTCGTGAAGTGTTACCAGATCATGCGATAAAATGATACGTCATTCCATCATTCTCAAACATAAGGTTAGCGAAATTTATATACATAAGTCCATATATGGTGAGATTAATCTTATATTGTTCCAAAAAAATGTACCTATACATCATTTATCATACCTCATAAAAAAATAAAAGTAGTTTCTACTAACCAAGGACTTCCTGTAGGCCAGTGGAAGGTGATAAAGGCATGTCGCACTTCGGTTGTTGGTTTGATTCCCCCAACCTTGTCCGACGTGACGGGTTTTCACCCGTCCTATAGGTTTTCCCATTCTTTAAAACTACATTATTATAACATTCCTACAATAATATCGAAAAAATTTATATCCTTAAACAATATTATCTTATTTATATCTTAATTGACTCTAGTCTTCAGGATTATCCAAAATACTTAGGTCCAAGCATATTGTATAAAAAAATGATTACTTGAAAGGTCACATAATTAGCACGTGAATACAATCATTTATCCCCCGTATATCATAAGGTACATCTTGTTGGTCAAATTCCAAACATGTGAATACCTTAATCGTTTATTCTTTTTAATCATGAATTTCCATAGAACCTTAGTGAAAACATGAATTCTGTCGAAAGCTAACTCTTTTCACATAGGAAAATCCCAAAATCTCTATATACTCAAACCATGATATCACGTTTTCCTTATATCCATCATGAGCTCATTAATACTATCAAACATTTCATTTTCTCATTATCCCTTCATTATGCGCATATCATCTGCTTTCCAAAAATATTTCAATTATTTTTCATGGTTACCGGTACCATATTCTTATGGAAACCCACAATGGACCAATACATAGTTATTCTAATATACTATAAAATTACCTCGAAAACATTATTCTTGAATACCAATATATAAGCACTTCAATCCATCCACTTAAATGATTCTCATGGAAGAAGTCCTTCCTTGTTTTAGAAGTAACCTATTAGGTCAGGGCATTGAGTTGGGTAATGACCATGTTCTCCACAGATAAGACAATGAACTCCATAACAGTCTGTCACTCTCTGACCCTTCTCCCCACACAGATAACATCTTCCACTCCATTTGATGTATTCATCATGGTTCTTCTTACCTTCTATAGAAATCTCAATCTTAATTTCTCTATGCTCCTTACAGTGGGAACATGCATAAAATTCCATCTTCCTCTTATTTAATGAATTAGATTTACCATTAATGTTCACCTTGTTAATCATATATCGCGATTACTGATTCGGAATAATCAAAATATCTTTCATTATATGCATTACACAATTTTGTTTCACATGATGACCAATTTTTCCATTGGATTCAATTTTGACCCAATTCCTTCTAGTTCCCTCAATCGACTAATACCAAAAACCATGGTATAAGAATCAATTTAAATAACGAGGAACCTCGTAATCATAAAAAGTCACCTATGGGTTGTCTAAATTATCACCCATTCATTAATCCATGACACCTTAGGTTCACCAGGGTTTTTCATGATCATCAACATAACTCCAGGACTGTAACCTATAGTTATACTAAACCATAGAGACATTCCTAGACATTCCATAGAAATATCTCTAGGGATCTCACTATAGTTTTTACATCCTTGTTTCCAAAGGTTAACTAAACCGTTCCTGTGATACCAACTATGAAGACCCAAAGCTTTTCGTACATGGACATTACATTACTTTTGTGGAAGACTTAATACATAACAAAAACAGACACCCAATGATGTAATAGTTTAGTGTTTTTGGAAACTCAGAACAAAATCTTCTAATCGTGGTGAAAGATCTTCAACATCTCCCATAAAGATCTTCCCCTTTTGTTTTCTAACCTAATACCTTTCTTTATATCCTAGGTAAAATAAAACATAAAAAGGGGGTGCTCAAATGCTCACTAAGGGTAATCATAGATAACATAAAATAATCCATAAACATTTGAATGCAAAAACATGAACATTAAATCTAAACATCAAAATCTTGAGCAATGACATAAATCTTGGAAGTACGTAAGGCATATATCATAAAGAAAAATTATTCAAGGTAAAATGTCATTGGAATAAAACATATAATAATGGAAAACCATTAAGAACGTGTTATGATTTCCATAGATTCCAAGACATTGGCCCCAAGACCATCCTAGTAGACAAAGTCCATAACTAAATCGGGTATACTTGTTGTTCCAACCCTGTATTACTGAACCAGATTCACTTGATGTTCCAGCCATGTCTATATCATGAGATATAAATAATTACCCAATGCATTAGAGGGAGATATAGGTCCCACCCATATCATATTAAAATCAATCTTACATGTTCCACAAAACAATCATAAATTATTCATCATAACCCAAAAAATAAAATGGGTTTCATAAATATCACCCCGTCATGACATAATCCATATAAAACTAATTGATATCATATCATCATAATAAAAATAAAACCATGTAAATAATAGAGACATTATACTTGAAACATAAACATGTGAAATAATGTCATCTTTGTTGGATAATAGTTTTGATAAAACACTTGAGATGAATTCGTTAGAAAAATATCCTTTCTTCTTCAAAATCATTTTCTTTTCTCAAAACGATGTGAAATTTTAAAAGGAAAGAATTTTATTGAAAATAATCATGAAATATTGAAGATTAATATTCCTTAAGAAAAGGCTTTATGAAACTGTAAAAATCCATTCTTACTATATAAGTTAAAAAAACATTCAACATGTACTTTTGCTGGAAAAGTTAAAAAGTACCTCATATGGTAAATAAAAGAAATATTTCTTCTATAAAACAATGTAAAGGTAAAAATGGGAAAAATGACTTTAAACATACATGTAATAATAATAAAAACATTATGAAAAACATTTTTATGGACATGGATGAAAAATATAACCCTAGTAAATACTTACGTATAAGCAATCTCGAATAAAAATGAGATTGAAAAATTATCCCTTACCTTAGATCTGATATGATTCGTACGTACCCCAAACTCTTGTATAATGATTTAAATAATGTAATTGACTTATTACATAATCATATTCATTGTTATGATATCATATATGGTTCACTTATGACCTTATATTTCCCATTCTTTTGTAAATTCCATGCTCAAGCAGTGTTTTCGGTAAAATCGTTTCATTTATCGTACATGTTTTCACTTTTTGTTCTTACTTATATCTTGATTTACATAATTACAGAATGAAAAACATTATTTATATAGAATATATATTCATAATATAAATATATATTATAGATCAATAAACCTAATGAAATACACCATTCATGGAGACGGTAGGTCATACGTACGCATGAACGTTGTTTTCCTTTCCATATTGACTTGAATGGAAGTAAGTAGATGAAATATATATATATATACATAAATAAATTAGCTTTATCATGTAATATATTTAATTATTATTCATTATATACACTTTATAATTTTCTTGAATGGTTAGCATTGAGTATTAATCTCATCGCATTATGGAGACGGTAATCCGCGCGTATGCACGAGCGATGTTATCATTACCATAATTATTGAATGGAATTGGAGTGGATGATATAATATATCATAATTAGTATCATGTTATAATAATCATATATAGTTATTCTATACACCATTACACCCATCCAAGTAAGGTGGTGGTAGAAAAACATATTACACCACGACGTGGAGACAGTATTCCGTATGTACGCACCTGTGGTGATTTCATTTTTCGTAGGATGGATAGAAGGTGAAATAGGGTTGTTTCATATTTATAACAAAATATGAGTATATAATTAATAACGATGTTATTACTTTATAATTAAAAAACTAAAGATGATGTAGTATAAGAAAAAATAAACTTCAAAGAATCGGTAGAAGAGATTACCTCATCTTCGACATGCCTCTTTTTAACATCCTCTTAGAGAACTAGGGTTCGTCTTTTGAGAATAGAAGAAACTCTATGATATAACTTGAGTGGTATAAATGAGAAATTTACCAGGGTTTTCTGAGTTTTAAGGCTCAAATTTGTGTAAAGATGAGATGGAGGAGGTTCCCTTTTATAAGGGAGGAGAGGGGCACCTTAGGAAAAGCTTAAAATATTATTTTATATTAAATTCATTTTATTTTAATAATGGATCCAAAGTGACTTATTTCGAGTATAGGGTGAGTATGGGTCGAAATGCCTTCAACCAATATGTTTTATACATGTTTATAAAACCATTTTAACCTTATCATTTAGATTTAACTCTAAGTTATATAATTTAACTTTTACCGTGTCTTCTTGAATTCGTACACTAGATGGTAATTAAACATACATTAAACTACCAATATAATACCAATTGGTTCATTAATGTCATATATTTTTTTATATATGTATTATTGCTGATACGTTTATTTTTTGGACCATTATATCAATTAATAATATAATATTTGTTTTAAAAACACTTTTATGTCCATTTTGACACTGTTTGGTATTTTGTTTTTTATAAATTCATAAAGCATTATTACTTCACAAAAAAATCATCTAAACAACCCTAATATGTTATATTAACCTAGAAAATTATTTTAATTCATAAAAAGTCACATATTAAATTTATTAGGGTATTTATAATATCAATTATTTTAATATTTGGTTAGTTAGGTAATTACTGCATCACCATTGTGTCATAAATAACATAAAATATTTAATGTCTAAAAATTATAAATAAAATATCATTATGTAGGAAATAATTATATATTTCTAATGAATATTTATATTCAAATTTATCTTATGTATAACTCTATATTAAAAAGGTTTAATTATTAAACTTTGAGTTTAACTATTTTAACTCTTCTTTAAATAAAATAATAATAAATGTCCTAATTTAATCAAAGTGGATCTAAAGGGTAATATTTTATTCCTAAGGTTGTTTTTGGTTGAACTACACTTATCCAATTGAATTATGATATGTTATAGGGTAATAATAATACCATTTTTACCCTTAATTGCCCTTTTTTACTTTTAACTGTGGTAAATAATAGTAAAAGGTCACTATTCACAAAAAATTATTTTTATCTTATTGAACCACATTTTACTCCTTGATATGAACCCTGTCTCTTAGATTTTTGAAATTTCACTCACAGAAGTGGAAAAAGTATGTTTTATGTAAATTTTTAAATTCTACTTGGAGGTGGGTAAAAGACGGTGAAAAGTTCAATAAAATTTTTATATGTCTAAAATTATTATAAAATGATTCCAATGAATTACATTGAACTTATAAAGGTATAATGTATCTATTTTGACCTAAAATAAATTTAAATATAATAAATGATTATTTAAATAATAATTCGGTTGTAACAAATAACTCTGTGTTTTAACTATTCATCAAAAATTGAATGTTTTCCGAAAAATTCCCAATATTCACCCAAGGATAATTTCGATATTCCGAATCCAAAAATGAAGTCCATTTTGAAAGAAAAAATTTATAAAATTTCAAAAAGTGGGTATTACTATTCATAACAGCTAGTTTATATAATATTTTAAAAACATATCATTATTTAGTGAAACTCGATATTGCTTACAACACACGCTACCGAGGAAGGTCGCAATTTGCTGTAATGTAAGCCAAGACAGGGTTGCGTGTATTCCAATATTCCTTTGTTGTTGTGTATAATAGAATCCAACAATATTTCATTTATACATTTATTATATATATATATATATATACCCTCAACATTTCATAGAATAACTTTTACCAAACGAACATGAAATTGTGTGTAACATGATCCAAGAATAGGGTTTCGTATACTGCAAGCTAATACGGTGTTGCGTATAGTGAAATATAATCTTGGTGTAGCATACAACATAAGACATCAAATAAATTGAAAAGAATACTTCTCATAAAATCTCTGGGTGTTACAATGTGAGTGTGTGTGGGGGGGTCCCATTTGGAATTATCGTCACATTATTGGTGCATATTCATCCAATATAGGGAGAAAGTAATACCACTAATTAGAGGGTATGAGATGACGAAACTTCCCCTTCCTTTTTTAACCCTTCAAAATTAATTTTTCTATTCCATTTACACATAACCGTCATTTCATTGGACCCCTCTCCTTACTCACCTAGGATTATTTTTATATCATCTACTTGAAATCAAATTCAACATTCATTGATAATGGTGGATCCCACACAATAAGGCTTGTAATCCACTTCATTTCTCATTTTATTTCATTATAGTGGATACTATTTGTATGTGAGTTAATATTCCCTAATTATACTGAATATTCATAATTCTTATTTTTCATTAATTATGGATCAAATTGGAGGATGTAAATAAGTTAAATTATATAGGTATAAGGTATTTTGTTCCTTGATTTCAAAATTTATGCGCACATTGTGGAATTATTTTTAAATAAGAGTGAGTACAACGGTTCTGTGTGTTCTATATTTTTTATTTTATTAATTATTCTATTATTCATGGGAGATTCCGATGTGTAGAATCATGTGTGATATGGTACATTAATCCTGTTACAGTATAAAATGTGTGAAGCCATGCTTCATTATTGGTTGGAAACATTATACTTGTATGTAATTTATTTCAAGTGATCTTATGTTTATCTGGGTTTTGTGGGAAAATATAGGGAATGGAACATGAGATATTGGATGATGTTGATCAGTAGAAAATTAAAGAGGAATGCATCATTAGGTTGAGAAGGATGGTAATGGATTGTACCATGGTTGGGAGATGTTGTTCACAGACAGAGAGAATGGTTCATCAGTGTTAGAGATAATGTTTTTTGATGAATTGTTTCTAATAATTATTGGTCAAAAGTACATTTGATGTATTGTGAAAATAGGCTCATGACCCAGTGAGGTGGTGTTGAAATATTTATTTGGGCATAGGCCTCCATAAATATTGAATCATAGGGGATGGCCATGACCACCTATATGAAGGAGGTTCCATCAATATAAATCCATGTGTGTTGGAGTGTGATACCATTAAATGGAAACAAGTCTCGAAATGATATTGAGACTCACAGACTTGGAACTACAAGAGTATGGATATCACCATTCCATTGAACATAGTGCTACTGATCTGATGGTGACTTAATAAATAGAAGTTCAAGGGGCTTGTGATATATTTATGGGTGAGATAAAGGGACATCAGATTTGAGTGAGATGTTATGTATGTGGTTATAGTTTTAACATTATGCTATGTGATATGGAAATGGAATGGAAAATGAGGGTTCTTTTGGTATGACTAGATGTGGATACATCATTCCATGACTGCATTGTCCAAAGCTAGTAACTGCACCCGTATGTCCACTGTGCGTAGGGAAGAAGGTTATGTGATATTTTTGTAGATTCAATTAAATTATGTCTTGAATTATTTAGTGTATTTTTTAATGTAAGGATGGAACATGCAGATGGTGGCCTAATATGTTCATACTCACTCCATGTATGGTCCCCCTAAGACACATGTGTAAATTATTGAAATGAGTGAACATAACGGATTAGTCTCGTTAATTGGTCCTTAGTGATTTGGGTGTGGAAAGTTGAACAAGATGGATGCCATGGTTTTTGGTACTTCGACTAGGTGGTTCCTCTATACCAAACTAGAGTTTCATTTTTGGATTTTTCATATTCATTTATTTTATCAACCCGAAGGTGATATTTTATGATTTTTATGACTTTCATAGAATTTATGCATTATCTAGTTTATATATAAGGTCCACCTAGGTGTTCTAATTCCATTTTATGTATATTGATTAAAATGTTTCCGGTTTTGTTCTTCCATAATTCTATTATTATTATCGTTATCATTTTTATTTTTAGAGCTTATATTCACCCAGGTATCATCTAATATACCGTCTCTGATTTTTGGTATCCTTTAGAGTATGAGGTTTCATGACTAAGGCCTTGTGACTCTCCAGTCTGAAGCACATGAGAATAAGATCTTGTGGGAACATGGTAAAGCACTTGTTCTTGGGTTCCTGTAGCGATATGCATAGAAAAGAGACTGAGTTTATAAGGGTGTGAATTTTTTATCACTTTTTTGTTACTATTGACTAATTTCCACCCGAGTGACCAACATGAATGTGAATTTACTGGATTAAGTTTTTTTGGATATTTTCCACTTAAGAAAAGATAATGGCATTCATTCATCATGATAGGAACATAGTATCACATTAGATATGAGATTTATTGTGATTGATTATTAAATCAAAAAGTGTAGAGTAGGGGGTTTTCCCTTTAAATGTGTCAACAAAATGTTAATTTTTTTTCATACAGAGTATCATGGTGGATTTTGTCTTAGCTAGCCATGGTATTCAGATCCGTGTATGATCGGTATGCGAAACTATGTGAATATTGAATATGCGGGAATGACTATGATATGGGAAGGTAGGAATAAAATAATGGATGATCCATTTAGAGTGTTTGTAACATGATTAATAGTGTTTTCTTATATATCATCTTGGTTGAATTTTAATCAGCCATGGTAGGATGGTGATGTTTTGGTATGATTGTTATGTGTTTCTTGGATTTGATATGGGTAGGAAGGGATCCCTGTGGATAGATGATATGTGATATGGGTGTTGTGGGGAAGTTTAAGGGTAGTGAGATGTACAAAATTTTCATTTTCTTCATATTCAAAATATCTATACTGTTATTAATGGTATTGATCTTCATATTTGGCCTTTAGCATGATTCCACCTTGATGATTTCTGGTGGTTCAATATGAGTGCATATATATAGTGCAATTTGGGTACACACATAATGATATTTATGAGGTAAATGGCCTGCATGGGACACAAGTAGATGCTCTATGGAAGGTGTTATACCCACAACATATCACGGAGTTTCATACATGGATAGATGAGAATTCATGGGAAATATTTGAGATGCCTATTCATAGTATTTTATTGAAATAATACAAGTATGATCCATCAATGGTATATCTAATATTTTAATTTTAGTTACAACCTCATCATCTGTAGTAGAGTAATTGTAGACTCTAAGTAGAAGGGTTTCTGATAGATTTTGAAAAAATGATTTTCGATTATATTGAGACACCCCTAGGGACAGAGGGTGAAGATGGCCAAGTATATTCTCAGGAGACCAGCGAAGAACTAGTCTCACATAAAATTACATGATTGATGGAATGATGTACTGACATTAATGTAATTGGAAACTACGTTAATAAAGAAATTATTCTTGGAGACATTTAGTGATGATATATCTTACATGTTCATGAACTTGATGTCAAGAGATACTTAAATCATTGAATATGATGGGAGGTTCATAGAACTTTCCTATTTTCAACCATATATAGAAAAATATGACATCACTAGGTTTAGGTAGTTCTAATAATGTTTGTGGCGTCCCATAAGGGTACAAGTGAACGTATTCGCGTTGACCTCATTCCGTAAGCTGGTGTACCATGCACTTATAGAAAAGGGGATGTTGAAGAACATGAACTATTCTATACAGATGATGGATTTAGGATAGATACGTAAATTTTCTTTCGGTGGACATTAGTGAGGTCATGAGGAGTCGCAATATGGTTTTCATGAGAGTTATTTAAGAAATCCACTAAGGAGTGGATCATCGATTGTTTTCTTATAGTTTGGGTAGTTAGTTCATGTTTGGTATCAGTGTTAGTATACTCCAACGGAGTTTTGGGTATGTTGGTAGATATGGAATCTATATAAGTTATTTTGAAAGATCTCTCATATTATTTTCAGTCATGGGCTAGGTTAGACTCCATGATTTGATGATTGACTAGATATAGTTATTTGACAGGATACCTAAGATTTGGATGTATGTGTAGGTCATGGTATGGAGAAAGATCCAAAAAATTGGGTAAATTTATAGTAGTGTGTACAACTATAAAAGGAAGTCATTACTCTGAATAATTGGATTCATACCATTTTCATATGGTTGACCTTATAGATTAATAGCATGTAAGGATGATTAAAATAGTCTACGTTATTCTATGTTTGTTGTCATATTATTTTCTATTTGACTAGCCATACAATGGTGAAAGTTATGGATGCATGGTAATCGAATTAACTAGTCATTGGTTAATATATTTGATTCAGTAATGGTAAATGAATTATAATTGATGCCTATAATTTTTGTAACTTTTTGGGGAATTATATATACTCTGTACGATCTTTTGGGAATCCAGTGGTAGTATGACATTTAGGAATTGGATTCAATATAGGTCCACATGGGAATCATATTCATTATAGGTATGAAAAGTGAATATTATGTGGTGAATGATTTATTTTATTTGGTAATTTAGACATGCATGTATAGGGATGGTCAGTATGGGTCTGTCGATAATTTGTGAAAAGGATATGTTAGAATAGGGTAGAAAGTTTATAAGGATTGGAGTTCTACAATAGGAATTACCCTATGAGTGACTATTCCATGATGTCTTTTTTTTTCTAAAAATATAGGGGTTTTAAATATGATTACATATTTTGGATAAAAATATAATGGAATGGATATTAAATGATGGTGTGATTTTTACATCACCCACAACCTTTGTTTGAGTAATCAAAAATTTCTCATTAATATGATCTTTTAGTATTATGGGAATGCCTAGTTTTAATTTGAGATTTGTAAAAAATCATTACAGTTGAAACTCATTAAGGATATATTCATGGATAGAGTTTGTGACCTGGGAGGTGTCATGGATCCTCGATGTGTTTTGGAGCATCAGTATTTGAATGAAATGTTTTTGGAAATATAAGTGGTGGGACACTATTAACACATTGTTATTGGTAACCGAGAACATCAACTGTTTGGGGGGGGGATCCCATAGGATAGTGGTACCTCATGGTTCATGCAAGATCATCCAAAAAAAATTTATCATTAAAGGGTATTAAATGTCTAAACTTTCCTTCCTTCATTTATCCTTTGACATTTCATTTTTATTCCTCTATGAGCACATAACCATCTAACCATGATATAAACTCCACTACCACACCTATATTTCTTTGGATCACAACAATAAGACATCCAATTCAACAACTGTTCACTCTATTATATCCATCACTAGTGTAAAAATATGTTTTTTACTCAAATATAGGATTCATTTAGGATTATTAAGAAATTATCCCTAAATTCACCAAATAAATTTAATAGTTATTTATTCATTTGAGAGTTCTTATCTCTAAAATGTTACTAATTCAAAAATATTTTGTCATAATATAAAAGTGATTTTGAGAAATACTGAGTTCTTCATTGAAAATTATTTAAGGGTTTATACTCTCAATATAATTCATAAACGTTAATATAATGTAATGTAAAGTTCACCATAAGACCTATAATTATAAAACAATGATAAGGATAAAAAGAATTATTGAAGATACTTTTGATTGTAAAATAAGATGATGTTTTCTTTATTAAAAACTTTTTAAATAAAAAAATTGTTATAATCATGAATAATATATATAAGTGAAGGTGTTTGATAAGATGAGTTGAAAAACAAATCATGAATAATAATACAGCATTGTATAAGATATTTGTGGATCAAATAATTGTCATAGTTGGTTCGAATCGACGATGGGTATTTATGTAATTTTAGTGGATACAATATGTTAATATAGGTAGAATATTATAATGTCATGGAAGTATTACTAGATGAATTGTTATAATAAAAACTAGGTGGAGTATAGTGTAGAAGTACAATAGTAGCTGTTGCTGTAGGTACAATAGCAGTACAGAAGCAGGAACTGTAGAAGCATCGTGCCGGTACATTAGTAGTTACTGTAGTAGGTAATATTCGATATTGTAGAAGCTCCAGCTATTCACCTTGGGCCACCTGTTTCGGCATGGAGTTCTTAAGGACTTCGGGCCACCTAGAGCTTCGGGTCAGAAAGGCTTTCAGGCCACCTTTAAGGCCTTCATGACACCTCAACACATTCAGGACACCTCAAGGCCTTTGGGGCCACCTGATATGCAAAAGCCCATACAGATTCTACATAGAACCAGCTCCATAGGAGGATTCAAGAGCATGATGCATTCACCATTGTAGGGCTAATGAATTTGGATGAATTAAGGCTATGTCATTTCCCTCGGGGCATGTGCATCTCTACACATGATAACTAGCTAAATAACCATTAAAAGGTGGAGAGCTGATCACGATGCAGATACTGGGGAGTGTTGGATTCATGTATTCATAGTCTGTATGATTTCATTAATACCTATGATTCATTAAATGTCTCCATGCCTACGAGAAATGTAATCACTAAGCTTACAGCACTTGTAAGGGTTCCCCCTCATACCATGAAATAGGGAGATCAAAAATAAATAAAAAAAAAGATAATCGAGTCATTCAGTCAGTGGACATTACATAATTTCTTTATTAAATTGGTTTTCTATAAATTCTAATACTTTAAAATATATGTTTATTTAAAATACTAACAAATATAGAAATAAACATACTATAGAAGAAAATATGTGTGTAGGTGTGAGAAAAAAAATAAGTATATTTTTTATATAATTATGAAAATCACATCCATATTATTGAATATTCATAAACTAATGATATTTTGTTAAACAAGATATGGGAGGAGAGAGTGATATTTACAAGAAACATATACTACTTAGTATTCAGCCTGGTTTATGTAAGAATATCATAATTATTAATCTAAATATGGATTTCTAGAGATGTGGGAGAAGCAAATGGGTTTGTGATCATGCTCATATGCATGAATTGATCATTTTGAAAGGATGAGAATAATGTCGAACCCTAAGAAACTCCTTTGATTTTATTTTAGAATTTGGTGTCCATAAAAATGAGGAGGTATATATTTTTTTAGTGTTACCATGATATCATGATATATGCTTGTATATTAAATTTATTGATATATTGGATATTTATATACAATTAGTGGTAACCAATATATTTTTCTATAGGATACTTATTATTTTCAAACACTACATGGTATTGGATGATACATTCCTAAACAACGTGTAATAATATATTGATTAATCAGTGCGAAATCTAGGTAAAAGATTCAAACTGAACACAATATGAATTATATACCCCCATTTCGACCAATACATGTGAAAAACAATTATTCCTTTTGGGGATTTAATTCTATTTTTCATTTGGGTAAGGTGGAAAATAAGGCTTGTCTGCATCTGACTTTAAAAAATCTTAGAGTTTTATTTGAAGAAAATATATTATAAAAATGTACCACGAATTAAACCCCAAATCCTTATATGTGGTACAACCTATTATTGGGTAATTTCACAAGTAATATATTAGGGAAATAAAAATTCAAAAAATACATAAATTATAATCGTGGAGTGTTAGAAAGCTAAACCACAGTTTTCTAGACAATCTACATCCCTCTATTCTAGTGAGCAGTTTGACCAAAAGTTCCTCCACCCAAGAATACATATACCAAGAGATACTTCACTCACATCATAATTATATCACCTAATAGGTATAAACTATAATAAAAACATTTAATTAATTCTCATAACACAATACAATAAATTGTTATATTTGAAGAAAAATAAATAAATTTCAATATATAGAATATACCACTTTATATGAATGTATAAAAAATTATAGAAGTAGATTGAAAATTTATTATAATAAATACTATAATTAATAATAAAATAATTATATTCATCAAAAAATCAAAGAATAATCTAACAAAATCAACAATTCATATATTCCAACATGAGTTACAATCCTTATGAATAACTGTCAAATAAATATAATCATAACCACTTTATAATTTATCCATGCATTATAGAGATTCAATGATCACAATAAAATATGAACTTTGTAAATATATCTAAAATTCACTCCTTTTTATTATATATTTAAATGATATTTACTATAAATATATGATATATGAATTATAATCAATATATATATATATAGGAATTATTCATATATTATTGGATCCTTTAAAATATCACACAAGATTATATAAGGTTTGATCATCTAAATTTCGAAATACCATTTGATGTGGTTTAAATAATATAATTAATAAAAACATTTAATTTTAAAAATTCCCAATATATATTTTTAAAAATTATTAATACTAAATTTAAAATTTTATATAAAGACTTATTTTGTAATTTATATACACTTTTAATTACACATATATTTTATTTATAAAAATCTTAAATTCAAAAGATAATTTATTCCATATTAACAAAAAGAAAACAATAATTACATTTAATGTTATAGATATTTAATTATTTAATATTTTATAAACCTTTATTATCTAATTTTAAAATAATTATACCTAAATAATTTATAATTATAAGTAGGTATTATATAAATGTCCTGAAATATATGTTTATTCAATTTATGTATATTTTATAAATCATAAATGTTTATTATTAATTTTAAAATATAAATTTTGTTTCATTGTATATCATATTTAATGATATACCTTATATCATAAGGTTTGTATTGATGCATTATCTATCATCTTTTATAGATAATCCCTACTTTTATATAAATAAATCAACCTCTTTTATGTCATATATTAAAATAACCCTTTTATATTAATAATTATAACATGCTCTATATTACAGGTGAGGTGTAATTTTATCACCCTTTATGGAATGACATATCTAACACTATGGAAAATCCAAAAAATTAGTACTTACATTGTGCCATATTTTTTTAATATCTCTTCACATATAATACATACGAATCATGATTTAAGATATCAAATAACATAAAATAAGGCACAATTAAATTAACATATCATTTTTATAATATCTAATAGCACTCTAATATGAAACATTATTTCTTCTTTTTTAAATATTCTTGGAAAAATCAAGAATAATAAAATAGTTATAAAACAACATATGTGTTTTTAAGGGTAATAAAAACATTTACAAGGAAGTAAAGATCAATAATACCCTCATAATCACGAAAACTATGCTATAAAAAACTAAATCCATATGTAAAATAATGAATAACATGCACCTTTCCCAACTAATTCTTATTTTACCTTTATTCGATCAATGGTTAATGAATTTCACTAGGAATATTTGATGGAATCTTCACTCTATTTTTTATCCATAGGGTGATCCGAGTAACCCAATGGGCTGGGAAGTATTCTACTCAAATCCGCGATATGATTCTCTGTTAGAATAAAAAGAATGGTGGGAATAGGGAGTTTCAAGGGAGGAAGAGAATAAATGAAAGGATCTCTCCTATATCACACTGATAACCATCATGATGGCTATTACCTCCTTATATATGACCTCAATACACTCCCTGGTATTCATGAATTTACTCAAACATTGTGAAATGTTTTAGTAAATGTAGATTCTCAAAACTCTATGTAACTTTTATCATTATCTCCCCCAATAATTTTATCTTATCAAATTCTATATCTAAATGAAATATATGGAAGATTATTGAGTTATTTCATTTAATATTCAAATTACTTAATCAATAATAGTGTGTTAAAGTGGATCATACAATATGGATTAACCCATAAAAAATCATTACTATAAGTTCAATTTCATAAAATATAACTATATTAGGAAACATCATTATGACATCAAATTATATAATATAATTAAATACCCCAAATTCATATTATATGCATCGATATGGTACCATATGATATCCTATTATAACCTATAAGACATATTCAACATGAGTCAAATATATATGGGATTTAGTTCATATATTCATCAATATATTTATATGAATATACATTAAAAAACAATTTCTGGGAATATATACATTGTCATGGTTTTTCCTAATAAAAATCATGATGTGGTCAATGTTTCCAAGTCACTATTGTGTGAATATAGTGTATTAATTATGATATAAAAGGTGAAATTTATCTCCTAAATTTAAAGATATAATGTATGGCTTATAATATCTAGATAATTTACTTAAATATTTTTGAATGATCATATTTATTATTAAATAATTAAAAAATTATATATAAGGATGAATTGAATATAATAATGATTTTTTATTCATGGATAATTTTTATGAAATGATTAAATTACAAGGAGTATCCCTTTTGGCCAATTTAAAGGGGGAAATGAATTTTGAATTATACATAATTATTTTATATTATTTTTTTGATGGTCTATGAAACATCTTAAATTAAAACACATAAATTGTTATTCTATTTGAAAAAATGGTTATGCATACTGAGAGTGTGATAGAAATGCTACCTAAGATTTTTTTATTTATATTACCCAAAAATTATCATTGGAGGATGAAATCTATTGAATTATTATGAGAAATATCTCTCAATCACTTTTAAAGATTAAAATGATTTCAATGTGAGGTATGTTCATCATTATTTTTATAATTACGAAAAAAATTTATTGTCGGATCTTGTTAAAATATTTTTTTTCCAAATATTTGTGAAATTTGTTTTATTCGCTAAATCATTTTAACTATTTTATAAAGGGATTTAATCATTATATGGTATAACTATATAGAGTACTAATTATCATGCAGACTGACATGCTTAAAAAATTTCACTATTTTGTTTATGAAGATTAACATGCAAATTTACTGTTTGGGAGAAGAGTAACTTAGTATTAGCCAGATGCATGACTAATTTTAGTCAATCACTTGGAATCATCTATCATAGGATTTATTTTATTTTTTTTATACGATGGTATATTTAACTATTGATAGTTTTAATATATTTATTATTTTAATTTGTGTTATTGATTGGTTTTATATACCTAAAAATTTTCTATTATTAGTTAATATTATTCTTGTAATATTATGGACGTGCATTCATTGTTAGAATTTGAAAAACAACATTATATTTAATTCCTTTCATTATGTTTTTAGAGACGTAATTATATGTAATTTAACCATTAACTAGAAAAACATTTCTTGCAGAGATCACTTATCAATGCTCAAGAAAAGTCCATAACACTTACATCAATATGAAAGTCATGATAGATCATCATTAAACCATATAATAAACCATTACACAAATCTCCCACCATAAACATAAATATAGTGCCACATTTTTATGATTTTAAAGATAATGGTACTATTTTAACTCATTATTTATTTATGCAATATATGTATTAACTATCATAAATAATTTCTTCCAAATATCAAATATTCTTTTTTCACGTAATTTATTTGTTAGAAATAATATCATCTTAGACTATTTATAATATTTATATAAATAATAATTGAAAAAATTATTATTTTAAATGAACTTGTTTTTCTAATTTCATAATATAGGTATATAATAATACGGTGTGGTGAAATATAGAAAAAGGCTACAAATTTCAAGACACCAGGTATTAAAACTGTGGTAATACAATGTTCTTTTAATTTATTAAATAATAAACCAATAATTTACCAGATTATAGAAAAATATGTGTGGTGAAATTTTTATCATTAAGAAATTTATGAACAGTATAAAAAATAAAACATAAAAATGATGAAAAAACAAGTTCTTTAAATGTATCCATAACTAAAATATAAAAGTCATGGAGTAATGACTAAAAAATAAGGTACCATATAAATAGATATTATATAAAACTATTTTACCACAAAAATAATGGGAATCATAAAGAAAATTCAAAGAATCCAAAACATTAACCGATTAGATGTTATAACATCCAATACCCAAGAATCTATAAACCTAACCTGCCAAAAGGTATTAATCCACCTCTACAAAAAATGATAATAGATCTACATTAAATTTAAAATTCCATGATCAACCTGACCAGTGAAAAACCCCACATATCCAAAGTGGAATCCCAACTCTAAATTCTTTACCAAAATCCCTTGAGATTAAAGGATATACATTTCATTTATTAAAAAAATATGTCGAGATATTTAAAATAAAAACAACTCAATCAAAAATGATAACCATTATAGAGAATCCTATTGGAAAAACTCAGGTGTGGCGGCCCCTCCTCCGTCGGGGGAGGGGTGTCTTCCTCTTGGCACTCATCAGCATGGTTCCCAGGATCAAGGTAGGGTTTCTGTTTCGTTTCCCCCAGCTATGGAGATCCCCTTCTTTCCTATAATATCTGTTTCCCAAAAGGATCTGGTGGTTCTTCAAGGATAACATGTGGTCCCGATTTCTCTGCAGGAGTTCAACATAGCTTCTGCGCTTCTCTCTTTGTCTCTGCTGGCTCAGTTCATTCGGCATCGCCCGCCAGTTGAGTTGTTTGACAGGCTTGTGAATGAGGAATGGATATTAGCTCAGCATGCAGTTGTCAGATTTCTTGGGCCTCGACAGATTCTTCTCTGCTTCTCGTGCGAGTAAGACCTCGTGCGGGCATGGTCTCGACCTGGAAGATCTGCTCATGGCTTCAATTTTCATCTGCTCTGCTGGTCATTCGATCTCCATTTGTAGCGTAACCCTTCTACAAAAGTGATTTGGATTCAACTTCCCAGCCTTCCTCTGCCTTCCCAAAATCCAGCGCTTCTGCCTTGGATAGGTAACTCCATAGGTAGATTTCTTTGTGCTGATCGGTGGACTTCCTCCCTGGAGAATCCGATCATGGCACAGTTATGTGTCGAAATGGATATCTCTTGACCCCTTCCAGAAGTCGTGTGGATTGTGATTGAGGGGGAGTATAGTTATTGTCAATCGATTCTCTGTGAATCTTGGACCATGTTTTGCTCTTGCTGCAATAGACAGGGGAACTGCTTTCTCGATTTCCGGAAGACGGCTCCAGTATCGGATGAGGTTGATCCCTCGGGACTCTCTGGTGGGCACGGTTCATAGGATATTGTTTCAGGGTAATCCCATATGGAGGGTCCTCCGGTTGTATAGGACAAGGGAAACTCTACCTCCTTGGGGGAAGACCAACCCAGGCAGGGCCTATTGGGCGCAATCCAGAGGTTCTCTTCGGGTGCACCAATGAATTTTGGTCTAGAGGCATTCTGGCCTCTTGTTTTAGTGATTTTTGATCGGTTGCGCCGTGATCTGGGTACAAGTAGCTCGCGTGACGACATGAAATGGTGTGAAGCTGAGCAAGAGGTGAGGCCCTTTCTTATGGCTGCAGGTCAAGTCAGCCAAAGGGCTGAGCAGTCCGTGAGTGAGGCCTCCTGGGTTTCTCCACAGGTTTTCTTGGAGGCTTCTCCAAAGCCTACTATTGTTGATGTTCTGAAGGATGATAGCAAGAGTCTCATTTCCAATGCGGGCTTTCAGCACCTGGAATTGGAAGGCAGCCCCAACCATTTTATGGGTCGTGTCCCTGAAAAGCAGGGAGTCCCAGCCAAGTCAAAGCTAGCCCCTCAAACATCCGCTTATGTTGAGAAGCTGTTAGCAGGGGGCCAATCCGGGCCTCCCAAAGCCGGTATGTAGTGCTAGGGGTAGAACAGGGCCCTAACAAAGAAGAATCTGCAGAGGTGGAAAATGGTCAGGACTTATTGGTCGATGTGGAAACATCTCAAGAGGAAATGGTCGAGGATTTGGACTTTGATGATCCCAAAGAACTGGGCATAGATGAGGATTATTTTAGATCCTCTATGTAGAATGGAATGAACAATGTTATTGGCTCAGATGGTTTCACTTTGAAAAACCGAAGGTCACGCATAAGGAAGGATTACTCCAACCTCCCTAGCCCTCCTATTACTAGATCCGCTAGTAAGGGAATGTTGTCCTTGAAGGCCTCCACTAACATTGGCAGCCCAACCATGAACAAGTCCAAAGACCTTGTCCAACAGGAGGTGGCTTCCATCTCCAAGGACATGGTTCTATCAAGCTGTAAGGCTGATCCTCCAAGACTCTTCATTAGGTGTGGAGTTGAGGGGTTGGGAGGAACAACACGAAGGTGGTTCTAAAGCAGACTCACAACGACAAATGGTCTCTGTGCTGGAACATAGGGATCTACTCAGGCATTCAGATGAGGAAATGATGGAGGGAACTTTGGATATCAAAGCTTTGAAGAAGAGAAGACCGATCTAGGTGTCCACTACAAAGGAGCAGACGAGTGGGCGGATAAGCAGGCGCGCTTCCTGCTAAGAGGATCAAAGATGGGGAAGATTAGTAAAGAGGAGTACAAGAAATCTTGGGACAACATGGATCTTCTTTTTGAGGGCACCTAGAAGGATTTCCTCGACATGAAGGTAAGCGATATTCCTTGGGTTTTGTTCAGGGAAAACGATTCCAAACAACTCACTCTTTTCTTTAATAGATCTGTCGTATCCATTGGTACTGAAACTAGTTAATTGTGAGGGTTCCCACTTTCCCCTTAAAAGTGCTGGCTCTTAATAAAAAATTAACATTGGAGGAAAACTACTCAATCAAACTCTTAGTAGAATCTCTCTAAAAATAAACTAAAATCAAATTGGAACACAATACAACAACCTATTATATACATCAATATATTATAAGCCCAAAATAGGATATAATTATTATCTTAATCCTCAAAGATGTGGTACTATTTATTGTAAATTCTCTATTGGAAGGAAATCAATTTCTTAGGGGTCCATTTTAACTCAATTAAAAATCAACATTACCATCCAATGAATTTTAGATTGATTTACATCTTCTAATGAAGTTAGTTATGAGACACTATAGTGCTCATAAATTATTTTATTATAACCATGAAGGAAAAATCAATATAGTTGATTTTGAAACCAAAACCATATAGAATAATGGATATCATATTTTTATTTTTTACAAAAATGACAAAACGTATAATGTTAAATCAAACTATAACATTATTTTAGTGAAATTTTCAAATATATATATAATGACACTCTTATACAGAAAAATATCCACTTTTTAATAGTATAAACATAGAAGAATGAATTATTTTGTATATAATTATGACATAAATGGTCCAATTATGTTTTTTAAAATTAGATGAAATTTATTTATCCATTCCTAATGAAATAAAAAATATAATTAACAAAATTTTTAAATAAAAAAATTATAAAATATATATATATGATTTATAATACCATGAATTGATTTTTTTTCTAAAAGTTATTTTCTCCCACTATGTTATTCTTAAATAAATTCATTATTAAAAAAAGTTAATAACCTGATGTAAAATGTGACACCTATTCTGTTTTTTGAAATCCATACACAAAAAAATTCATCCATAGTAAAAAATTATGATTAAACTCCAAAATAAAATATATTTTTAAATATTCCCCCTTAATATTATTTTAAAATTTAAAATATTCCCCGACATTATATTTTTAAAAAGAATCACATAAAAATTGAAAAAATAAAACAGTAATCAGGCATTATAATATATGCTCTCTTTTAATGATTACTCATATTTTGTAAATTTAAAATAATTAAGAATATTATCCCTTATTTATTTTCATTATCTGTTCCAAAAAAGAGAATTTTTTCCCCTTTATGGTTATTTATAATAGAAAACATTAAATAAATAAAAAAAATTAATCAAAAACAAAAAAGTAAAATCTAATTATAAATTAAATGTAATATAAAGTATTCTAGTGACGGAAATAAATATTACATTTACTCAATTAATTTTGATATATGTGTATATTGTTAAATTAATATACCCAAAAAATGGAACCATATAATTTTTGAAAATTAGAAATTAATTCTTTATATGAGATATAATCAATTAGAATGATTATGTGACTCATCTATTTAATTTATTATAATCACTAGAATTTTAAACAAATATAATGATTATAAATTGTATTTTCAATAATTATTTTGATAAATTTAAAAAATATTTTTGAGCATATTAATTTACTTATGATTCTCAACCAACATTTATTTTAACACTTCAATAAACTTTTGTAGGACATTCAATATTTTATTTTCCTCTAGAATTTTTTTATGCATCACATCTAACCTCATCAGATCTCCATTTGAATGATTCTCTTGATAAATGTTTTCCCATTGATGAAACAATGGAGAATGTTAAAATATCAAAACATCTTATTCTCATCAATTCAATGATTCTATTTATTAAGATATTTTTATTTTATTACTAATAAATTTGTTACTCTATAATTTTATCAAACATAACTACTCATGGTCATTATAAAGAGAAACATTTTTTTCTTAAAAATAATGATTCCTTATCCTTGAGACGTAATTTTTTCGAATTATATTTCATCTTCCACGAAATTTTTTCTATTACATATTTATAATCCTCAATATTAATTTCATTTCATCAATTAAATCTATCATTTTATATTTAAATTTTCTTTAAGATCATTTAAGATACCTGTGTAAAAATCTATTATGGGATATTTTTTATCAAATTCAAAACACTTATAAAATGTTTTAATACCTATAAAATATAAAATTTATTGCTAGTTAGTGAAGGTGAATATATTTTATGATCAACAAATCAGTCACACAACATGATATATAGTGAAAATAAAGAGATAATGAAATATTTTTTATACGTATTGAATCAAATCCATTCTATTTTCAATGAGTGGTTGTTCACCCAAATCATAGTTTATAAAATATGATCACTCACTAAATAAAATGGATGTTCTTTACACACAAACCTAGAGTTACCTTGTGTATGTACTTACCATATTCCTACAAGACATCATAAAACTACATTACATTATAGTCATTGAGTCACACTACGATCACATTGTATACCTTGATACCCACTTGTTCAATGGATTCACACCATATATATGAATGTTTACCATTAGGTTCCTCTTGGAAATTTAATCCCACCATCTGCACAAAATTATTTCGTATCATTAATATAGATAACTTTAATCTAGAAAAAATATTTGGACTACAAGCTAGTATTCAAGAACATAGATAGTTATTGTCTCTAATTTTCATATTACCTTTACAAGTATTAAATATATATTGTTCAAAATGATATATAAATTCTCAGACTCCAAAAGGCTCAACTAATAGAAAATCTAAATAGCAGTAACATAGTCAGTCTCTCCTCATATTATTCTTATTGTTTTTTCTCCAAAAAAAAAATCTCACTATGATGAATGATTTCCTCTTTTTCGTTAAATTCAACTCCCACAGTATCTTCATGTATTATAAATATACCATTACTCATTTTATAGTTCTTAATCATACTAATCCTCTACTCAACCTATTAGATATTAATTTTTTTTAGTGGTGACTTGTTATCCCATTTGTATATCTTCACCTATATTTTCTCATATCCTCACATGAATTACTAGCTATATAAAATGACAACTTTCATTTTCAATGAAAAAAATTTATATTAAGGGAAATTACATATTTCTATCCAAAAGTGTAATAATTAAACAAAAAATTTAGTAAACATGAATCTTATACAACCCTTTTCAATGAAAGGGATATTCCCAGAGTACCCATAATAAATCCTTCACATGATTCTGAATATATTTTTAGTAAATATCTACACTAAGATCAACTCTTTATCATTCCCAATCATATGCATACCATTATGTGTATTCCAAGGGATAATTAAACAGGTTCTTTTATTTTGATATGAAATTTATGTATTTCCACTCCAACTTGAAGAACTATTTTCAGATAACCACATTTAACTCATATAAACCCTTCCCTTAAAACTAATTTTAATTTAAAACATCACAAATTAGATCATACTAATTTATTATTTAGGGAAAAGGATATTCAATGGATTTTATATCTTCATTATTTTAATGAACTGATACTAAAATTTCATCATATTTTATTTTTAGATGATCTTAACATTCATTTGATCTTATTCATCATGATATAATAACGATGATATTTTTATTCTTTTTGAATTAAAAAGTTAAAATGATGTTTAATCCACTAATGAAATTTCCATCATCGCCTAATTTTATATTCATGTAAAATTCTATTTATTTAAAATTTTAAATTCTCAATCCATTGGTGTCTAAAACATTATCTGTCATATAATCAACTCAACTGAATTCAATTCCACATTGATAAATTCACCAACATGGATATCGATTCATGTAAGTAGGTTAAATTATTTTATTTTGTTCATCATTTTCAAAATGAATGCAACTCATTTTTCTTATGTTCTTATCATGTATAACATTTTTTCTAATGAGAAACTCTTTTATGATGGTTTCCCAAATTTGGAGACCACGTTTGATGCTTTATTTTTATTTTCTTCATCCTTCACATATTAATTTAGTTATATCGGACAAAAAAAATTAGCACATAGCTTAATTATATTACATGTTAGGTTACATATAATGATTTTACACACATTTGATGAATTCATTTTCTAATTATATGATATATAAAATTATCATAAGTTCCGTAATTTATAATTAGAATAAAATAATTTTAGTAATCTATATAGATATTTGAATATTTTTATAATATCATAAATTTATGATGGGAATCATTAAATTAATTTGAAACTGCTTTATAAACATTTCTATAGTTGTGAAACTTAAAATACTCATGTAGAGTATTTCATGGAATATTTCTAAAATCTGAGATTTTATACATCTATGGACTATTTGAAACATCCTACAAGAGATATATTTTTCAACATAGAATAAATATATTTCCCATGGATAGTTTTTATTATTCAACGGGTCTTCTATCTCTCTAATTTTCTAACTTATTACTCTTATTTCTAAAGCACCTAACCATGTCTTAGTATCCAACATCTTTACGTCCTTAAAACTAATGTTAACAAATATGAAAGGTTTAAATCAAAAAATTTCATTTTATTCTATGATGGTCAAATAAAATAATCATTATATCATGGTTTATTCTTAAATATGTCTATCTGGGTATTTATGTAGCTCCAACATCATTCCATTCATACAAGTGAATTGGCCTTTTCATTTCAAATGGTGGTAAACTCCATGATTTGTTACCCCTATTTAATAGGTTTAATATTTGTTATTCATTGGGTGGTTACATTTATTCATCCCCCCATGTATATAATTGTATATTGGTTGAAACAATAATATAGATAAAATTCTAATACAATCACCATACAAACTATAATGGAACATCGATGTCCCCTTATTAATTAGTTTTCATTAGCAATTTTACACTGTTAATGTCCAATTTTAAATTTCCCCCATTCCCATTTTTGAAGAAATTATAAAAAATGGTAAAAATTATCCCCAATAAAGTATATTATGATCTTAACAAAATTTAATTATAACATCTTATCTCATTGGGTTTATTCTGTTCTATATTCTCCCTATTTATTGACTGATTATATTTGTTTGTTTTAAGAGAAAGGTGTAAACACATCATTATTATAAATGATCCATCATTTAATCCCTCTTATGTCTTTGTGGGAAATCACAATATAGAAAATAGAAGTAAAAAACAGGACATCAAGTTTTTCCATTAACCCAATTCAATATGGAGAAAACACAAATTTGATTTATATTATGGCTACACAATCATATTTTTTGTTAAATTTATTAACCTATACTCAACTAAAATATCATCTTTTTCTAAGGATATAAATGATTCTTGAGTAAATTATAAAAATATTTACTATCCATGAATTAATCAGTGGTTATCCCTAAAATGATGATTTCTATATATCATTTATAATTATTTCAATAAATAAACTCTGAGAAGTTATGACACCAGGTGAAAATTTTATACTAATTGAAAATGTTAACCATATATAATTTTATATATAATGCTATTAATTTTCATAGAATAACCATCACAGAACTACCACTAATAGTCATGATTGGGAATAATTTTGTCTTACACACCTCCTCAACTGTACTGTTGGTGTTGATACCTCTTTTTTGATATAATTTCAATTTTAATTGAAGCTCATAAATGACCACTCTTCTTCAATAATTATTCATTATTTCTTTTGAAAATCTAATTATCATGTGTATGAATGGGTGAATCTACTATTATATATTTCATATATGAAGGAATAACCATATTTTCATTACTTGTAAATACACTTTCTTTTCATTCACCCTCCTCCACCATTATAGATTCATTAGGCGGATTAGGATAGTTGATTATTCCTTGATTAGAGACAAGCTAATCAATGTTATTTTATTTAGAACCACTCTTCACCTCATAATATTTAATACTGAGAGTACCTAATGATTTCCCTTTTTCACTTGGTAGATCCTTTTGAGCACGAAACCAAGTCATGAAATTATAGGGATTGTGTCAAACTAAATTTTATCGTCCACCCAACTCAACTTAATCCATTATGATAATCTCTTTAGGAAACCTCTTTATCTCATAAAATGTGATTTATCCCACCATGTAAATCTTCTTGTACATCTCACTAATATAATTCATGTTTTTTTTCAATTTTACTCCCATTAACATTTTTTATCACCAGATAAATTTTTCAATCACACATTATGTGGTATATAAAATAAAAATTGATTCATCTATTTATATTTTTGGTGATATATTTCTCATCAAATTTCTTCAATTAATTCTTGGGAGTGACTATTTTAACATTCATTGTATATTCACAAATCAAGAAAGTCATGGTTTTATTATTATTTTTAATTTCCATATAATGATTTCAACTTCTATTCACATCATTATAAGAGTTATTGTTTGTTCTAAAATACAAAAATTAATCATGTGTGAGGTTATAAAAATTAAAATACTCATATAAAATCATATGTACCTCAAATATATATATTCTTATATGAAAATTACATCCATTATGTGAATTATATCCTTTGGGTTTCTTCTTTTTTTATCATTTCACCACTTACTTATAGTGTCCTTGATAATATATAATGTAGAATAATTCCAACAATCAAGGTACATATAACTATATATTTTAAAAAAATACACCAAATGATTTTTTATTTTAATTTTAACAGCAACTTTTCTAGATCTTATAAATATATGACCATTTTTATTTTTAGTGGATATCTAAAAATTTATGACCCAATTTGGGGAGATTATTTCTCAAAAAATATCTCATGTACCTTTAATACATTTGTGGGTTTATTAGAATTTTTATTCATCAAATTTTTAACATAATTTTACTTTTTTCCATCACTTATCTATAAATAAAATTTTGAAATTACACCTTTATCAGGGATGAGAGATAAATTTTTTCATTTGAATGAGGTGGATGATTATACAAATGTTCTCATAATCTATTTTCTACTTGTTTGAGACCTTGTTTTGGAGAAATCATCTCTAAATATTGACTGGTAGAAATATTTATTTCTTTATCTTGGAATGTTCTATGTTTTTTCTCTAATAAAATCACTAATATATCATCTAACACTAGCAACATTAATATATGATTAGTTTTATCTATCACAACTGAGATAAATATATGCTCACATTGACTGTTAATATTATGATAGTTTCTTTCATGATTCTTTATTAAAATTTTCATGGTATGATCATGCTCCATAATTCTATTTTCCTTAAAATTCAATTGGGATTAATGGACTCCCATGGAAGCATTATGGATTTCATCTAATCTATATATATTCTCATCATTATTTTTTCTCACCACAAATATCTAACAATTGGAGAATTTAATGTTTCAATCACAATTTGAAAATTAATCTATGCTAATGTATATGGAATGATTCCTTGTTTTGTACTCTTTGACGAGAGATTTTCATTTTTATATCTATATTTCTAATGCATTTTGTAAGGTTTTCGAATCATCTACTAGCTACGAATTATCAACATTTATCCTGAATAAGTAGAATTATATAAGAAACAATTTTATTAGAAATTTTCTTCAACTATTTTATAAACACACAATAGATATTTTTAATAGCTTTAATCCCGTAGTTTTTATCACAGTTGGATCAAAAAAACCACCCGAACTATCTTCAGCTAGTGGTGGTTGTTCTATATCCTTTGAAGAATTTATCAACTTATTAGCATTAATTTTGTTTTCATATATTCAAATGTTTTTGGAATAAAATATTTTTATTTAATAATAAAAATAAAATCTATTTATTTTTCAGGCTCTACTTATAACAACTTTTGAAATATTAACTATATGAAAATTTATAGATATACATGTGTGAATAAACATTGATCCAACCTTAGTTAACCTAACTCAGATACCATGAAATTCTGTATAGGTGCTATGTAGACACTTGATTGATGGTTCAATAATATAGGGATTATTATTTACCAAATTCCAATATCTCTTGGAATATTTTACCCTCTTTATAATTTAACATATTCAATTAGCTATTTATGTTTAATATATTTTAGGTTTCACTATGAAATAACACCTCATTAAATGCATGTATTGAAAATAAAGTGAGGATGTTTTATTTTTATATAGTTATTTTAAAATTACAAATAAATTATATGGTTTTTAAACCCAAATAATGACATCCATATTATAATTAATCACTAAATATAACATTTTTTCATTACCCACATATATAAGATAACACAATGTAAATGTGTTCTATCATTTAATTGGAATTATTTCAACAAATGTCACTATAGTTATAGAAACAACTAGGGATCTCTCTACATAATTACGTCCCATAGGATATATGAATTCACACCATTTTTATGAAATTTTTCCACTAAGGTCCATATTAGGTATCGATCATTGGTCATCGTAGGATGTTTATGTATCAAAAAGATATACCTCTTTCATCTCAAACAAGGAATTTTAATTCTATCTAGTCATTATGAATACAAAGTATGTGGGTCCCTATTTCTCATCTTAAAACCACATATCATTAATAGAATTTATTCAACTAGATTTATAACTTATCAAACTCTAAACTTAAAAACTTCTAGATGAATTAGACATTAGTATCATAGCCAGTATATCCAAAAATTCTTTTTATTCTCACTACTTCAACTCCAAAATATTGATCTTAGATTTATGGATTTTCACTTATTACTATTATTTATATTTCTTAACATTGAGATATTAATCAACAATAATCTTCCAGAACATTATTTTTTATGAGATTTCTTACATTTACATATTCTCTACTCGACCTCTCAGATCTCACAATTTTTTAGAACAATGGATCATTCTTCTTTTTCAATTTTATACTTCTCGATCTTGTTAAATTATCTCATGAATGAGTGGATACGTTAAATGAATTATTTCATTTTAAATATCAAAAAATGTTTTGTATTGTGAACTAAAATAATTCCATGGAACATATTTATTACTAAATGGACACTTTGGTAAACTCTACTTTTTTATGCATCTTTTCAACTCAAGAGATATTCCAAGAATATACTAAATAAATTTTTCTTATGAGACTATATGATTTTTTAAAAAATATATCATATACGATCATCTCATTATCTTCCTCAAAAATGTGCTTAAATTTTCTAGTATTTTAGATGACCCTTAAATTGGTTCTTTGATATTGGGAAAACTTTATAAAGGTCTACTCTAGCTTAAAAAACTATTTTTGATCACACTATTTAACTCATCTCATCACTCGGATTCATACTCTTTCTCACTCAAAACATAGTGGACTAGTTTATATAGATATAGTCAAAAAGGGAAAACATGATCTTCAATGTATTTTTTCAAACATTATCATTGAAAAACAAATAAAATAATTTCATGAAATTTTATTTTTTAGATTCTATTATCATTCAAATGATATTTTTCTTTAGGATATAAAATTATTATAATTTTAATTTGGATTGAATGATATATAAATATTGATATTTATTCCACTAATATAATTCTTAAAAATAAAACTAATTTAAGTTCTTAATGATTATAATATCTAGAAATACATGATTTTTTTCATTCTAATGAGATCTCAAAAATCATATTTATTTTTTGTAATTGGATAAATTCTCATCCACATAGAAGAATTTACATGTTTTAGTGTCATCTATATTAAATGCATCAAATTATCATGTTCATATCATCGTTTAGAATGTTGAAAATAACTCATTTTATTAAAATATTTCTCATATATTAATATTTATCTTATAGTCAGCTCGTTTATAATGATTTCTCTTATGAGAATCCATTGTATAATGATTTCCTTGGAATATTTTATTTTGTAAAAAAATTATTTCAATATAAGGGACCTAATTATTCAGTATATATCTAAATTTTATTTTGCACTGGCATGCAATTTTTTTAAAATACTTGGGATTAAATTATTTTTTCATTTATATACCAACACAAATAATAATACACATTGTATTAAAATTGAATATTATTTCTAATATAGACTTAATGGATTCAAATAGTTTTCTAATATTGTAAAAATCAATAAATCATATTAGAATGTATTCAGTTAGTTTTGCGAATCTGTAAAATAATTTCAAACTCCATCGAACAAATTTCTATGTTTATAAAGTATGTAAGTAAATCATGTAGAGTATTTTGAAAAATATTTTCACCGTCACCGGTTTAGTTATTTTTGTACATTCATCAAATATTTTATGAGAGATATATTTCAACATTCAATAAAAAAAGTACCTCAAAATGATGATTTCTTTATATCTCAAGGCCACAATCACTATAATTGGAAATATTATAAAACATAATCATATAACTGTTAAATTTTTTAATTGGGTAGAACCATTACATCCATAAAACGAATGTTGAAAATGATAAATTATTTCCATAAGAACAGTCTATATTATTTATTGATGATATAAAAAACAATATTCATATATTAACCCCTACATAAATATGTTCAACTAGGTATTTGAGTAGCAGTAACATAACTATTCACCAACATGTGAAGTAGCTATTACATTCCTAATAGAAGCCAACACTTTTATTCTTAAACCATAATTAATGGGAATCATTTTCATTATTAATTGGATGGATACATAAATCCATCACCATAAGTATCCAATCATATATTAATTTGTATAAATAATATTAAAAATAATTATAATAAACTTATTATAAAAACCATAGGTGAACGTCCATTATTAAAAATTTAATTCTTGAAAATAGAAAATAATCCATTAATCAGTTAGACATTGTGAATAAACTCCATTACAACATCCATAAAATTTACTCATCAATTGGGTATTGTTATAAGAACATATCCTCTATTAATTTATTATTATTCTTAAGCCAATGTCTAGTTTTAATTCACTATTATATTTATTATTCATAGTCTCATTGTCCTCTTGCTGAAGATATTAAATAATATTTTTGTCAGTATTATCAATGTAAAAAACATAGATAATATTACTATTTTATGTATTTGATGGTATTGGTAGGTATGGGTTATAGACAATTATTTCTTCTATTGAAATTTCATCATTTGAGATACTCTTGGACTAGGTTAAGGGTAAAGCCTCCAATGAGTGTACTTAAAATACTTTTGGAGATGGATATTTCTCTAAATTATTCATTCTAAAATCCTTTGATTTTATCTAAATATTAGATTATCATTCAGTATACGTATGAGTACCTAGTTTATTTCATTACTTTTACCCTCTGGTAAGATATATTTGTTTTCTAGGTTTTTAATTTAATGATTATGAGAAACTCATTAATCCAAAAATTCACCTTTTATTCTTGAAAAATTAATTTTTTGATGAGTTTTGACTAAATATGATCTGTATGATTCATTTATTTCCATGATAATAAATTTTTAGTGTTATGAAATTAAATTAAATTAATTTTTATTAGGTTTCCAAAGAATATCAATTATTTAGAGACATGTATCAATATCATTACTATGATTATATCATTTTTAATTATATTAACTTTTTTATTTTCAATATGATCATGATTCATCAATCCATCAACATCCAACAACAATACTTGAACTCTGTTCAAAATCATGTTTTATAACACGTTTTTTAGCTTTATCATTCTTATGCATATATCCTCGATGTAGGTGTAGATATTCATAAACTTATTGAACTTTAAAAAATTAACAAGAAAAATGGAAAAGGTAATCATCCAGAAATATAATTTAATCCTTATCTCTTTTCCGTAGTGAACAAAAATTTATTCACCCACAATAAATATAATTAATCATTTAGTATAGGATAACTTATCTTAAAGAATTCTTATATATAATGAAAAAAATGTACTCAAATGTGGATTTTTAAAATGAACCATGTAATTTTCATTGTTTTTTACACAATAGTAATGATTTAACATCAATTATATTTCATATCAATTATGTTTCTATTATAGTAGATAAAATAAAATTAAACTAAAAAAGATTGATGTCTTCCTTCTTTTCACACTACAACATTATGATCTATTTTATTCTATGTAATTAAAATATCAAAAAGTATATAATGATTCATATTCATCCCTTTGAAGAACCATACATTACAAAAATTAGAAAATTGTCACACCCACCAACAAAAATTCATACAAATATAGTAAATAATACTTATTCTATCTTCCAAGAAAACATTTCCTTATACCTATTATAAAAAAACAGAATTAAAAAGGGAAACTAAAGAATAACTTGAAAATAATAATGATAATTTTCCACAATTAAGTGTTGAATATGTATTAAAATCATTGGGTTCACAAAGTTTATATAAATTGATGAGGTTTTGTGTGACATTTGTCGATATTCCATGATCAGACGATCCATAAAAATTCCCCAGAAAGGTATGTGACAAGATAGTTATTTAGGATAGTAATTTTGCAATACGATTAACATTATGAATTAATGATATGATGATATTATAATTAATATTAAATTTAATTCAATAAAAATAATCATATATTTCATCAATCTATAGGATAAAACAAATAATACATGGTTTTATGAATGATTTCATCTAGTTTACCGACATTATATTCTTCCATTGAAGATAGTTCTAGAAGAAAATATCTTTAAATTTAATTTTATATGATTAATAATTTTTTGTTATTAAATATATATATATTTATTAAATTAACAAAATCCCTCTATTATAAAGAATTTATAAACATTATATAGTGAAAATTTAAAACATATCATAGCATTTAAAAAATTTAATATTTTTTTATTTTTTGTAATTTAAAAATTCTAGGCATAAGAAATATGATTTGAGTTACTAGTGCACACTGAATTCATTTATTAAGAATTATGTCTTCATAGGATATAAAATTTTGGGCCCCATAGTGTTCTCAAAAAAGAATTTTGACACCGATATTTTTTTTCATATTTAGTGATCATAATTATTCAATTATACAAATATAAAATTTTACGTTCACCTAAATGATTAATATTTTTTGGAGAATATTTTCTTTCCAATTTTATTCATTCTGAAACATTGTACAAAATGGTTTTTAACTAGTTGAAAAATATTTTTTCAGAAATATAGAAACTCTTGTTTTTTTATTTGAGTAAAAATGTATTTATTTTTTTCATAGTTGGCTATACATTTTCACAAATTATTTTCATCAAGTAATAACTCTTTTATGTATCTATTATAAACACTCATCTTCAAAATTCAAATTAATATTCTTCATAACAAAATTTTATGAATTTAATATATAAATACTCCTCAACATAGTAGTATTTTAAGAAAAGTAGTTATTATGATCATTTAAGCAAAAACATATTGCATTATTCTCTCTATATATACCAACCACATTATCACATTCAATATATATAGAACTTACCATATTTCTATTATTATCTTATTTTATATTTATGATTTTACTTTTAAATGTTTCAATATATTATATTAGATTTGTATTTTCCATACTTATATTAGTTAATTTATCTTTATTCTACCCACCCCCATCTAAAAATATTCATCATTATGTCGAGTTTTACATCCACAACCCAGTTATAATTTTTTTTCTCAAATATATTATTTCCATCCACAATATGTTTTATTAATTAAAATAACTAATTTACTTTCCATGTCATTTTCATGAAAAAATGTAACATTTCCTAATATGAATCATTTTAAAAGGTTTATCTGTATTATTTTCTGATGATTTAAAATTTTTGATTAAAAATGATTCATTTTCATATTAAAAAAATACATTGATAAATATTTTTAATTTCAGTGTTACTAAAATTTCAATAGTTGTAACCCCATATTTATTGTTATATTATATTATAGATTTTATTATCATATGATAAACCATGGACTTATAATAAATTTTATTCCTTTTAATAATTTTTTTGTCAATTCACATAGAAAATTTACATCATATCAAAAAAGAGATTGTGAAACAAATCATAATTGCATAATCATTTATAAAGACCAAAATACATCAATCTAATATAGGTTATATGTTCTTTTATCCAGATTAAAAAACCCTATTTTTTACGACCTACACCATTAGATACATGAATCGACTCCTCATCACTTTTGAGTATAAATATATAATAACAATAGTTGAATTTGTAATATTTATTATCTCAACATAAATATTAAATAAAATAATCAATTTTTAAAATATTAATAAATAAATTAGACTTAATCTAATATTTACTAAAAAATATCAGGTACTTATGGTGATTAAAACTCCAAACATATTTTTTTGGCAATGGAATAATTATCCCTTATTTGTGATACCTCCATTCAATTTTAAATAACTATATTTATTTCTGATCTCTCTTTATTTGTTTTATATTTTCGATCCAAACTATTAAAAAAAATTTGTATATAAAATTTTGAGGTAGATTAGTCTATAACATCGTATGTTTTATTTAATGACAATAAACATATTGAGTATATTTGGTAAAGTATTATTAAATTATATCATGTAATAATTTATAATTAAATTGTGAAATATCTAACGAGACAATTATAAGATAAATTATATAGTCAAATAGAATTCCCATATTGGTCCCAACATTTCTCGATAATTTATGTACCCATTAATATTGAGAAAATGCTTATAAAGTAAACTATATTTTTTCATATTTGAATGAAATAATTTTTCTAAAACATCATGCCTTTATTGGTTTAGATGATTCCAGTACATAATATTTTGGATATTTTAAATCTCATATGCATACATATTTACTTTTAACAATCTATTCCATGTTAAAAGTATAGGTTAGGAGATATGATGTAAATCCTTTTTGTTTTTACTATGGGTATCTTTATCCCATTATTTTTATTCATCAATGTGTAAATTTTTTAGATGCTACTACTCGAATAATATTTTTTAGCATATAGGAGAAAAGAATTCATGTTATAACACAATTTAATAAAACTACTATTATTTAGCTTCAAATATTCTAAAACTGACCTCAATGGTAAATAGTAGGCCATTATTTTAATAATAAAGGTATAATATATAAGAATATAATATATTAGTATAATATTTTACAGATATTTAAAAATGACATTTATTAAAAACTCCATTATTAAATTAATTACACTAAAATAGAATTATATTTATAAATTTAGGAAGATAAATATTTCATTAATATTTGATATTTGAACATTCATTCTCGTATCAAATCATTTTTATGTTGAAAATAATATAAATAATATCAAATATAAATCATCAATAATTTACTGGATAACCTCATACCCAAATTCGTTTAACAAATTATCCAAAATATATTCCCCCAATAACATAACAATTATGGTTATTTATCCAAGTGTTTCAACTATTTTACATCAGGTATAGGAAAATAATATTAATGGTCACTCATATTATATTCACATTAACCAAGATAATTTATGTGAACCTAGTGGTTATGATATTTAATAATAAATCATTGTGTTTTTGAAAAATTTAAACTTGTAGATTTTTATGAATTCTATAATTACTAAATATAACATTATATTAAAATATAAATTCCCTGATATATATATGTATATGAATTAGAATAAATATAGAAATGAATATAGTGGATTATATTCTACATTTAATCGTCTTCTTCAATGCAGTTGATGGTGATCCAAAAACAGCATTCTAATAACTCTTCCCAGTGTGGTTAATCCACCATTTAATGAATTCATTCATTGCTTGTTTGTCAATTCTAAGTGAATTTGAATTTTGATCATTGAATTATGGGTTTCAAGGAAAAGTATTCATACTATAAATCCATGATTTGTGACATAAATATGGGTTGTTTTTAAGGTTAGTTGAGTAATGGGTCGAGGATCTGGGGCATCAGGTAGGGTATGAAGGCATCTTATTCAACTATAATAATAGTAGAACTACATCAGATACACCGTGAGAATAGATATGGTTGGGTACCCCTATGTGCACCACCATGTACATTGTGGGCCCCAAAAAATTTTCTAGTGTCTTCATTGTGGGTTTTTTATGTGTTGTATATTTATTTTGAAGAGGGATCCCCACCCCTCGTTATCCAATAATGTTTAACTCCACATTCCATAAATCTTTTTTTCCTCCCTATTCCTCCAAAAAAATCAATTTTGGATCCCCAAATCTCAATAAATAAATGTGTATTTTGAAATATGAGTTTTCTATTAGTGAGTCTATGGTATGTCCAACGTCATCTCTTGCTGGTTTATGTGATTTACAACTTTTCCGATGAAAAAACCCATTTTGGGGATAATTGAATGATTTCTTAATTTCAGGAGAATGAGGATAGATATAGATATTGTATAAGAATATAGCGATATTATAAAAATCTAGTGTGTCATTTCATTTATATTTCATAATATCTCCCATTTTACCTGTGATGTGTATACGTCTACAATGGGTTCTGGTTTTTGGGACTCTAGTAATATGTAGAGTGAGTCTTTGAGGGTAATATAGGATATGGTAGAGCCTCATTGGTATTAAAAAGTTATATTTCACATTATTTTATGAATTCAATGCATATTAATTTTTATAGAACAAATAGTAGTATGTCCAAGTCTAGTTAAAAAGTCTTTGTGGTGCTTTAGAATCATGTAGTTAATGAAAAATGGCCTAGGTAAAAGATAAATGCAAAAGCTAAGTTTCTATTTTACCTATTAAAAAATCCTTGGATGGAGGTTTCAATTAGTGAACCACTTTGAGTGTCCTATATAAATATTGTATGAAATTCTTTATAAACACAAAATTTTCTATATAGGGTTTGATTTTGGGTGATGTGACTACATTAGGTTGAAGTCACTATTCAGAGATAGGTTTTAGTAGTATTAGATTTAGACAATATAGTGGTTATCATGTATAGTGGATTAATAATATTCTTGGTGGGTGTTAGTTATGAAATCAACATTTGGTGGGTTGTTTTATGATATATTTTAAGGATAATTTATTTATTGGTAATTTGGGGTTTTTATGTTTATAGAAGTAGCCTCCATGAAGTGTCACCTTCATGTGGAAAAGGGTGAAAACACCTTACATCCCATTTAATATTTTTTCATTGGGATCATGTAATGTGGGTTGAGGGCCTAGTGTTCCTTGGAATAATACTTTTGTTACATTAATGTAAATGGGAATGATAATGTTAGTACATGTGGTATTATAAGTCTATTGGAGAACATGAGGGTTAAGGTTCATGGGTGTAACCAAAAGTGTCATGCTAGTTGGGTTGTGAATGTATTTTTGAAGAAGGGTTTGGATAATCATTGGTAATCGGAATTTGTATAAAGTTAATGTTTTGTGTGATAGGTTAAAAAATTTGAGTATGATCAAAACTATGGGTTGTAAATTAATAGTAGAGATGTTTTAGATTTGTGTTTAGATGGGGGCTATGTCGTGGGCTATGTTTCCATGGTTGTTATTATGTGGGTGTTACTTATTAGTGATTTTTATGATGATGATGAAGCATGACGTAAATCACCAATCAGAATGAGAGGGTGTTAACATGGACCATCTTATGTAAGGGGGTACTAGTCCAAGATTTATTTAATAGGAATAAACATAAGAGATATGGAACTGGAATAGGTTATCCTATGTGATACTGTGCTGATACACACTGTGGTTATTAGTGGTTCTTCAAAAAAATTTGGTAGACCGTTAAAATGCACACCATAAGAACATAGAACATAAAAATTAAAGATCCAAAAAGAAAAAAATGATATAATTACCATAATGTGGTAGTAAATTTCACACCCAACTCTCCTCATAATAATATAAAAACACTAAAATTTCTAACCAAGAACTTACAATTGTAATGATAGAAAAATAAACAAGGAACAAGAAAAACAAAATAGATTACATGGTTTTGATAATCATAAAAATCTACAGGTGAAATATTCTTTAATTTTATGAAATGAATAGAGAATATTTTAATGTTATGAAACATCACAATGTGATCACACCATACTTATAGATATTCGAAGACAATGGTTCATGTCACCACCGCTATCTGATATTCATTAGTTGCAATCCACCTAAGCCTATCCTCCTGGTAGAACTTCTATCTAGTTAAAGGATCCATTCCACTAAACACCCCCGCATGTAAAATATTCATATCTTTTGAAGTTATCACTATGAAAATTACATAATTTATCAATTAATGGATGATATTCTACTATAACCTTCTAGATTTCATATTCAATTAGCTTCTGATGAACTATACTATAGTCATTCAAACCTTTATCATCCACTATAATACCATATAAAATTTTGACATTTCAATTTCCTCATTCTGGTGTCTGTGGTTACCTTAACTGGAAAATAATACTCCGAATGAATTATACAAATAATATCTCATTTCGTATATTTTTCTAGGCCATGAACTATTTCCATCAGTAGCTTTAATAAACTTTCTTTTTGGTGAATTCCAGTTTAGTGGTTAAATGTTTCTCCATCTACAACTTCCATTTATACATGTCCAACAGATGCATACCACTACTGCATTTATTTCTTGGTAACCACCAGCATCAATTAGTCTTCTAGATTCCATTCTTCTTCGATCTTCTCTGCACCTATATGTCCATCCTCAAAAAAATTACAGATGAATATATAAATTAAATGAATTAATTTTTCCAAGAAAGAAATATCGTTTTTACAACCATGTGAATTATTATAAGTGAGTCAAAAAACAAAATTACAATTTCCCCTTTCAAATATCCTCAATTAACCATTTAAACTACATTTTCTCCTTCACTAATTTATTCAATGTGATATTATATTACTTAATTATTGAAATTGAGTATATTGGTTAATGGTTTGAAAAATCTTTTACTGTCATTCCAAAAAAATTAAACACATTACCATAAGTTTTATTCTATATATTTGAATATCCAATAAAATCCAAATAAACAAAACCATACAATGGATATTACATATTTATGAAAATATCCATGATTCCAGAATCATTTATGAACTACATAATCCATTTCACATCCTCCATGTCATATAATTCATGTATTGATATAAATATACTAATGACTCTCACTTACTTTTAAGTTTCTAAAATACCATAAACTATATTATAAATAAAACTTCTATGAAAATTAATCAAATTGAACAATCACAATATACTTGACCTAAGAATTAATTCATGATGTCTTCCCCCATTGAGGGATATATTTTCTAGAAAGAGGTCTAGGCAATACATTGTCTTATACCTATCCAAAGTGAAATAATATTCTCCAGAAGTGGTTTTCCTGGTCCAAGTAGAAAATACCTAAAAATTGTTTCTTCACATTCCTCACATGTAAATTCCAATTCACAAGACCAAAGTCCTTTATCTCTAAATATTTATAAAAAAATTTCTTCGAATCTTATATTCTTATATACTATGATCCTGTAATATGAATTTGATCAACATAGAGAACTATGATAATAAAAATATATGCAATAAACATTTTTTTTCAAATAGGAATGATTAATATTACATTGGATGAAAATTAATTTCTCTATGAATTATTTTAAATTTACATTATAATTCCTCGGTGCATTATTATATCAATAAGGTCTTTTTTTAGTCAATAATCATGTCCCATGTTCTGGTGATTTTTAAAACCAACCAACTTCTCTATATAAATTTATCAATGTAACTCATAATAATGGAGTTTTTCTTCCAATAAAATTTAACTAAATGATTCCCCTCAGAAATAATCATACTCAACACCATCCAAATTTTCATATTCATAACTACTATTGAGAATATGCATATGTAATCTATATATTGCGGTTTTAAACCCTTTCATGACTAGTAATGCATTATACTAGTAAAATTATTTCTAAATGGGAATTATGTGTGGTGAGGATCCCTAGATCAAGGTTGTAGTGAATGTTTCAACCCGATTATTTGGATATGTTAGTGGAGCATTATAGGATAATCATGGTATATTTGTGGTCTCAAATTTAGTTTTCATAGAAAATGTGAGTAGTGGTTAGGGGAATATGTGATGAATTCAATTTGGTTCTATATACTACGTGTGTTTTGTCCAAGGGATATGGGACTACCAGTGTTGGGAATTATAAGCAATGATCATCTGGATAAAATGATGTATTTCCAAGATATATTGAGCTCATAGAACAAAAAATAAGAGTTCATTGATCATGATTATGTATTTTTACATGAAGAGATTAGGTACAGAATATCCTTATAAATAAATGGTCACTAGTAGTATACAATTAGTGGCATGATGGTATGAATAATACCATGGGGAGGGGTATCCTATTTTACATGTGTATATTGATCCTTAAACCAAGAGGGTGGTGGTAGGTATAAGGTTGTGTGATATCAGTCATAGAGGGTATCCAGATAGGTTTTGATCTGATAAGGATGCAGTAGAATGAGTGGGATCTTTTTTTAGAAACATACCAAATTTGAGATTGCACCATAGTTTTTTATGTCATTAGGGCCTTTAGTGACTTAAGAGTTTTAGGATTGGGTTATTTGGATATCAATATCCATTCTATATACTGTGTTGGTACTTAAGACATGTTATATCTCACCATATGGATTAGATAAATGATCAAGAATCAATCTGAAGAAAATCATGGTCATAGATTCTAAAAATTACATATATGGGATGGGGTGAATATACATTAAGGATTAAATTTATCAGATGATGTTGTGATGAATGGGTATGGTGAATCCTCAGATTTTTAAGGATATATCTTATGATCAGACACATTGTATATAATAAGAGTTGATATTAGGAATGAACAACATTTTCTTGAGGGATGTCACAACTGCATAATGTCACATGATTATTTTTGTGTTTTCTTTTGGCTTGGTAATATGTTTTTTTAGATGTGTAGTTTTGAAAGTACTGGACGCATGTTGGGGTTGGAATAAGAGTGTTTTTTTCCTGAAAATATAGTGTGTCTAAATTATTATAAGGATACTTTTATGGAATAAAAAGGGGAATCTATAATAAAAATTATCATCATGTTTAATAAGATGTATATTTTATCAGGGAATTGACTTTTGTTTTTTTGGAAGAAGAAAACAACTGTGGTGGGGAGTTTTTAATGAACCACATTTTTAATGATTATATATTCCTTAGGAGTTGTATTTTATTGATCCAAATTAAGGAAAATTTTATGAAATATTATTTTGATTGAATATCTGTGAGATGTGACATCCATAAGGGTTGTTTTTAAATGATGTTTGGAGTTAATGTATTGGTCAGTGGTGTATACTAGGGCCTAAATTGGTGGAATTTTGTTTTGAATTATAGTACAATTACATTACACAACTAGTATAGGCCCACTGAGTGCCTGGTGTAATTTTTAGTTTCAAAATACCCTTTGAGTTTTTATCGGGTACCCAATGGACACCAACATAGTACATGTTTTCTATTGGGCAGTTTTGAATTTTTTTATGATTTTTTCATTTTTAATAATGATCCCATCCCCTTTTATTATACTATGATAAAAATTTAGTTCATATATTTTTACAAAATATTCAATTCTATGGAGATTCTCTTGAGAGATGGTAAGAAGATGATCACAATTGAGTGACGTTTTGTGGAATTATCTTGGTTTAACTAACAATAAGTGATGTGGTTATCTATAAGTTCCAAATTTCATTTTTCGACGTTTTTTAGAATATCCAATATTTATTATTATTTGAGTGGTCCATTTTTATTTTTGGGTATGAAGACGTCAGTGGTTGAGTCTGTGACTCAATGTTTGGAGTGTTAGTAGGTAAAATCTTCGCATCATGTTTCTAGTTATTTGATTTATTCATTGGGTGTTTCAATGTGGATTGTTCTGCAATATTATTTTTCCCATAATTATAGAAATTATATTCATTTAATCCTTTGATAAATGATCATAATGAAAGGATTATCTAGATTATTGAGAATATGGTACATTCATGTGTTCTTAACTTCAACAGTTCATGGGTGATTTATATAACCTTGGGTGAGTTATCTTGTAATAATAATTATAACTCATCTATAAGCCTAGCTATGGTCGAGTCATTATATCGGTGGAAAAAAACATATCAATTTTAATCATCCTAGTCTATAGATTTAGGGGTTCATGGGATGGATTTGATGTCAAGAATGTTATATAAGGATCAAGTGAATCATGGGAAGATAAATATACATAAAAATATGAGAAGTATATTTTTCTTGGAGGAGGAGGCCTTATGAGTTTACATTAATTTATTGTTTGCTTCAACTGGTTTGTCCCCATCATGGAAATCATAGGTTCAATCAAGGTATTAACCTATCCTTATGTCTATAGTTCCATTCAAGGTGATGGAGAATATAAATAAGGTGATGTATCAGTCAGTTAAACCTCTATAAATAGATTGGATTCATGAAATTTTCGATGTATTTTCACTTCATCAGTATCTTCTTGATGAATACCATGTCATTTGTTATGGATATTTTGACATTGAGGATGATGTTATGTTCCTAGAGTGACATTTTTGTATTCTATATCAGTAATAAAAGTTGTTTTATGAGCTTATAATTCATTTCGTTTGAGTATTTTGGAAGCATTGAGTCATAGATAAGTGAACATTAAATCTTTTGTTGTAAGTTAATACTCATTATCTGGAGTTTTTTCTAATATTTTGATTATTATATAACTGATGAGATTCTTTATTTTATGCAAGTATGACTGTCATATTTTATATTTTATAATTCTTTCAAATCAGTGAGGTTCCGATTTGAGATGTATCTCAAATGGTTTTTTGGGTTTTAAGCCATAAATTTTAATATCAATGTTTTTTATTATTAATGGTGAGAATGTTTTTAAACATATCAATATAGAGGCCTAGATTTATCTATTTTTTATAAATTTAATTTATGAGATTAGGGTGGTAGTTATCTATATGTGAATAGTGGAGAAAATATAGGGTTTTATCAAAAATATTACCAATAAGTGTCGATTAATAAGTGATCAACATAATTATTATGTTATTAGTGTGTTAAAAGACTAGAGAGTTTTCATTATTTTGTGTGTTCCATGATTAGTATAGTTCGGGTGTGAGGTGATGTGTTATTGTGAGAATAGTGACTTTTGGATATTTTTGACTTATAGTTAAGGATCGGTAATTTTTTGTAGCATGATGTATTGAATTTTTGAATGGAGAGTATTATTGTGAATTTGGATTAATATTTTCTGGGATGTGTTGCATAGTGTTGATGGTAACAACTTCATGGATTCTCTTTGGGTGTTATTATGTTTGAGATAAATACTCTATGGTTTTGAAGATTATTCCAAATGATTTATGTGTTGTGAAATGAAAGAACATTTTTTCAACATAAACATATTTTCTTAAATTGTTTATAAGCAGTTTTAATCATTCACGATATAGGGATATCACACTATGATTCCAAGATTGGACCACCATTGTTCTGTAACCATATTTGTAATGTCACGATCTAATGTCACCGGTTTTTAAAATAAACTCTTGATACAAATATAATTCTCCTCAGTTATTTCTTATGACTACCGTTTTTTCATTACCATATTTGTTTCATTTGGGGAATACTGGTTCATACTATATTATTATATCATATTGAAAAGGAATAGGCCGGTCATATTACATGAAATATGACATCTAATATGGTTATATTGTGTTTAAAACCATATTTTATGATTCTCTTAAACAACCTCCAATTGATTAATTCTTTAAAATAATAACTTTTAACAATCAAGAAACTTCCACAACCTTCATTGACTTGTAAAATTTCATGTGATGAAATACATGGGATACTTCATGGAAGAAGGATACATGTATTCATGACGATTTTCATTTATTCAGACATTTTGAAACATTTTATTAAATACATGAATATTGGGTAGTTCCCCAAGAGACTATATAAGAATCCAATATCCATTTACATAGTTATCTATCTGATCCTTGAGTAATAATATTCCCAATTCTATCTCCCCATTGAATATCTCAACCTCGTCCATCATTTTTGATATAAGTTACTATCATACCATCATTATGATGAGGTTTCCAGTCAAACTGTTGGATGACATAGATCATCCCTTGGATACATCATGGATGGAAGAGTTTTTTGAATAATCCTCGGGATCATCATCATTAAATAATTATATAATATAAAATACAACTATATTTAAAGAAAGGTATATGTTATTTATTATTTTATATGGGGGGTCAATATTTTATAGCAGGATAATATTGTGAACGAGTTTTCTATTATGTTTCACAACCCTGTACATTTATAGCATGATCTATAAACAACCATCAACTCTCACTTTCAAAATATACTCAAATATTTTAAAATCATACCTCATGTGACATCATTTTTGGTCGGAGTGGATACTCAAGAGGGGGGTGAATTGAGTTCCAATTAAAATTTCTGTTTTAAAAAAAAAATGTCTTAAAGTCCCCCAAATAAAACACAGAATTAAACTGTAGTGAATTTATATCAAAGTAAAGGTTCTGTTGGATTATCAAGGGATTTATTATTTCCCAGTTAATCAAAACAAGAGAGTTGATTAACTTTTGAAATGAACTTACTGATTTATAAATAATATAAACACTTGTGAGTTTAATTATCAAAGTGACTTTAAAACAGTTTTGGTTTTAAAGTAATTAATAGCAGAATAAAAACTTTGAAATAAATAGAACAACAGATATAACCAAGAGGTTCAGTCTCAAGCCGAGACTTAGTCCTCTCAAAATTTTATATAAAAGATGATCCACACCCTAGATCGGGGTTCACCAGTTTACAACTGTCCAGGTCCAAGACCTCTACCACTGTTATTCGTGGGAAACATAACAATAGCAACCAGATTTCCAGGTCACACACAACCTCTACCACTATCCACAGTGGGAAAAGAATATGAAAAGTTTATTTCTGAGGATTTACAGATCCTCCAGTTAAAGTACAAGAGACAATATGTGTGTTAAATGTAGCAGATAACACACACTGATCGAAATGTAAAATAGTAAATCACATAGCACTGATGTAGAGTTTAGAAATGGCTCTAGTGATTGCAGTGAAGCTTTGAACTCCTTGAGTTTGATCTGGACTGGTTCTGGGTTCTCTTCTAATTTTTGTTTGAGAAACAGAGTGTCGTATGCTTCAAGTTCATAGTCAGTGAAATTTAGTCGATGAAGATCTTCAGTGTCCTCGTGGATGCACAAAACTCTTCTTGAGTAAGCTTGAGTGTGTATGAGCTTCTGTGTGATCTTCTTGATATGTCTCTTGAGCTCTTCTATATTTCCTTGCTTCACTTCTATGTCGCTTGTTTCCTCTTTGGTTTCACACTTTTTTTCTTTTCTACTTTCTCTTCTTCATCACAGTAGCACATCCTCCCTTTATTTAAAAGCACGAGCTCCGGAAAAAGATGATTTACTTTTTGCAGGTACGAGGTACGGTTCCCTGGCATCCAACAACAGTTATTAAAATAAATGTCAGTGCATTAAAATATACCTAATATGACCATTGGTTAGATTAAACAAAGATAAAGATAATGAAATTCAAACAGTTGTTTATGACTGTTGATGAGTCAAGTGATCGGTAGGTCATTAGCATCAGCATCGGTGGCTAGACATCGGTGTGTCATTCGATCAGCATAAGTGTGTCATTTGATCAGCATCGGTGTGTCCTTCGATCAGCATCAGTGTGTCATTTTATCATCATCAGTGAGTCATGATCGATGAGGCGTTTGATCAGCATCGGTGGGTCGTGATCGGTGAGACGTTTGACCAGCATCGGTGAGTCATGATTTGATCAGCATCAGTGATACGTTTGATCAGCATCGGTGAGTCATGATTTGATCAGCATCGGTGAGATGTTTTATCAGCATCGGTGAGTCATGATTTGATCAGCATCGGTGAGACTTTTTTCTTTGATATGGACCGGTGCGACCGTTGTTTTATGGATCGGTGTGACCGTTGTTTTATGGATCGGTACGACCGTTCTTCCTTGATAGGGATCAACGCGACCGTTCTTCATTGATATGGATCGGTGCGACCGTTCTTCCTTGATATGGATTGGTGCAACCGTTCTTCCATGATATGGATCGGTGCGACCGTTCTTCCTTGATATAAATCGGTGCGGCCGTTGTCTCAAGGTGTCTGTTTGATCCAGAAGACTTCCAGAATACTTGTAAATCAATAAAAGCATAGATAAACATGATCCAATAGATATAAACAGATCTACTACAAGATTGTGATTAAGTTTATGGGAAATCCAACCGGATTAAGTAACAATGATTTGTGATTATTAAAACATCAAACATAGGAAGAATTCAAAAATATTCCATAGGGCTCAACAATCTCCCCCTTTTTGATAATCACAAATCTTAGTTATCAAATAAAAATAATATATTATCAATAACAGTAAGAATAAACACAATGAGATATGAATCTCCCCCTGAATTTATGCCTTGATATATTGATGAAAACATTGCATCCCATGCCATAATATGTTCCTCCCCTATAAAATCATAGAGATAAAAGATAATCTCCCCTGTATATATAAATCTCCCCCTTTGGGATAATCAAAAAGGAGGGAAAACATAGAAATAAGAGAGTAAAGGAAGTAAACAAAAAGAATAGAGAGAGAGAAAAGAGTGTATAAAGAACATTGAAATACAATCAGTACAGTGTTCACCCTATAAAAAACAAACACGACTATTTCTGGGGATACAAAGGGGCTTTGCCTTTGTCTTTAGGATCAATGGTTGGAATGTTGGAAGGTTTGGAGGAAGGATCAACTGGGCGAATCTAAATAGGTGTTAAGATGACTTTGGAAAGTGGAGGAGAGGGTGCCACATAGATCTGTCGTTGAGTAGCAGTAGCTGGTGGAGAAGATGTTTGAGGAACTGGCCGTAGTTGAGATAGAGATTGAGAAATATAGATCTGATTTGGAGCAATAGCAGTGGAACTGAGTGGGTCAGCAGTAGGAAGCACATGGCAGTGGCTTGGGCATTCAGATAAGGCTTCAGAAGATTGATGAAGTCCTGAATGACTTCAGCACCATACTGCATAGCTTTCTCAAAATCATCCTTATTCTCCATGAACTGTGCCAAGGTAGGGGTAAAATCTTGCAACTGACGAACTTGAGCCTTGAAGGATTGAGTGACTGGAGGTAGTTTTATATTCTCTGCCAATACCTTGAAATTTTCATCCATCTCATGCTTTGTATAAATCTTTGAAAAGTAATGATCAACCTTTTCCTTGATCTCTTTCAGAGCCTTTTTGGCATCCACTGAATATACTGTTGCCATGTTATGACTGTGATCAGATTTCTATTTCATTTTCCTCAAGGATTCCAAGTCAAGAACTTGTCTAACAACTTCTAATTCATCATTCACAACCTCCCTTAGAGCCTCCAGCTCATAAGTAGTGATTTTGGTTACTTTGGCAGTACTGGCTTGACTAACTATTTGAGTTATCTCAGCTTTCAACCTTCGCAGATCTGACTTGTTTAGACGTTCAATCAGATTCCTCAACACTTCCATCATACCAGATATGGTTGATCTAAATTCATTTGATAAAGAAACTAAGCCAGTTTTTAGATCCTTCAGAGTGTGATTTAATGAGGCTATGTGATTTCCAATAAACTCACAAGTATTGGCCAGGTCTGGTTTAAGAATATCTGATACTTGGGTTGAGAAGGCTTCCAAAGAATCTTCAGAAACTTGTAGAGATATGTGAGTAAGAGCAGTGGAAATTTCTTTTCTGACTGTATCTCTCAAAGCAACAAGCAATTCAGTCTTGAACTTATCAAGATCAGACTGAGAGATAGTAGAACTAGGAAGATGAACATCTGCAGGATTAACAACAAGAGAAGATCATTCCTCACACAGTTGGCTTGGCTCCTCAACTACAGTAGATTCTGATGTCTCTTCTTCTTCTTCAGAATAATCTAAACCCAACACAGCAAAACCTAGATAATCATCCCAGAAAGTAGGACACCGGGTATAATTCGGTTTGTCATAACTTTCTGTTCCACTGAGTTCTGGCGAAACTTTCTTTCCACTCGTATTTGTTTCTTGCACAGATTGAGGTGATTCATATGGAGGTTCAACAAAACCATCCATTGGTTGGTTATCACCATCAGCAGTATCAACACTTTGATGTGGTCCTATTGAAGGTTCAACAAGACCATTTACAGGTTGGTTATCACCATCATCATTAGCTTCATCACCATCACCATCACCATCATCATCACCATCATCATGCCCATTTTCACTCTTCTCAGAAACTTCACTGTCAGATACTTCAGTGTCAGTATCTTCTTCATCACCAAGAATTGGTTCTGATTCAGGTAAGGCCAAAGGTGGACTGGAAGGACTGAAATCTATTCTTTTCTCAGGGATCACAGTATCAGGATCACTCCAATCATCAGGAGGTGACAAACTTTTGTCTTCAGTCTCATCTTCTTCCATCCCTTGTCCTTCGATGGCCTCATTCCTTTCTTCCTCTTCCACATCATCAGAGTAAACTGGTTCCTCATCTGATTTCAGACCAGGGTACCTGAAACCCTTTGGCCTCTTTCCATGATCAGTGGGATTGTAGGCTTCATACAGCTTATCTTCATCATAAACCCATCATTTTTTCCATGGATTCCAATTTATCTTCATCCTTTTACAAATTTCCTTGTTAAGACAAAAAGCACCATTAGATTCAGCAACCTCATCAGCTTTATCAACACATTCCATATTCATTAACATAACAGATATCATCTTGGAATAAAATAGGGCAGTGGATTTCTTAGATGGTTTCACCATTCCAGCTATGTGCACCACCACATATCTACACAGATTGATCTTCTCATGGGTTTTTAGTAGAAACAATAGAAAAATTTCTTGGAATTTTACAGCAGCAAAGACTCCTTTCCTAGGACAAATTTGGTGCTGAATAAACATAAAGAGAAGTCTAAATTCTCCATCCAACTCTGAAGATATGATTCTCCTTGACTCTCTGTTTCCAGTCAAAAGATCTAAAGCTAGCTCATATGATAAGTAATCACTTGTTGGAGGAATATTTCCAGCATAATCCTCATACCGACCATCATGGGCTATATTCAGACACTCAGCCAATTGCTTAGATGAAAAAGCTATTTTCCTTCCTTTTACTACAGAAGACATTCTGGGAGCCTCCGTACTATCTAAAGAAACTTGAAAATTCAAATAAAACTCATGTACCAACTCCAGGTAGCTTATTCGAGTGTTATCTGAGAACCAAGCTAACCATCCTTGCTATTCTAATACTTGAAACAATAGCGACTTACTTGTTAACAGTCAGGCAGAGCTGAATTCCTTCTCTACAACAACAATCCGAGTTTCTAAGTTCGGATTTACTGATTTTTGAGTAGCACAACTCGATTCCCCTTGAGCACGCTTCAGAGGTATAAGACTGTCTGATCCTTTTCTTGGTCTCTTTTGTTTACCCATTTGATGATTTTGGGGAAGTTTAGAAATTCGAAGGTCTGAAGTAGAAGAGAAGAGAATGTAAAAGGCTCGGCGGGAAATGAAAGGTCGATGGTTTGGGGAATAGAAATAGCCGCGTATCATTTTTTTTTCATTTCGGGTTCCCATAAGGATAAGAGTAATTAATTAAACAATGAAAACATAACAAAAAGAAAAAAAGCATCGGTTTGACTGATCGGTTTGACTGATCAGTTTCACTAATCGATTTCACTGATCGGTTTCACTGATCGGTTTCACAGATCGGTTTCACTGATCGGTTTCATTGATCGGTTTCACTGATCAGTTTCATGGATCGGTTTCACTGATTGGTTTCACTGATCAGTTTCACTGATCGATTTCACTGATCGGTTTCACTGATCAATCATACACAACTCTTGTTTAATAAAATTTATTCTTTCAGAGCATAATGCTTTTGTAAAGATATCAGCTAATTGATGTTCAGAACTAATAAATTCTAGAGAAATATCAACTTTCTGATAATGATCTCTTAGAAAGTGATGTGTGACGTCAATCTGCTTAGTCCTAGAGTGAGACACTGGGTTCTTAGATATGTTTATTGCACTGGTGTTGTCACAGTTAATTGATACATGATTAAAATCAAATCCAAAGTCCAATAAAGTCTGTTTCAACCACATAATCTGTGCACAGCAACTACCAGCAGCTATATATTCTGCTTCAGCAGTAGACAATGCAACTGAGTTCTGTTTCTTACTACACCATGATACTAGGGACTTTCCAAGTAAATGACATGTTCCTGATGTGCTCTTCCTATCTAACTTAGATCCAGCAAAGTCAGCATCTATATAACTAATTAGATCAAATGATTGCCCTTTTGGATAAAACAAACCTAAATTTACAGTATACTTAAGATATTTAAAAATTCTTTTAACTGCCAGTAAGTGTGATTCTTTAGGATTAGCTTGAAATCTATCACACATACACACACTAAACATAATATCTGGTCGACTAGCAGTAAGATAAAGTAAGATTCTAATCATACCTCTGTAATTGGTTTGATCAACTGGTTTCCCAGTTTCATCAACATCGAATTTTCAGGTAGTACTCATGGGTATATCACTTTCCCTAATACTATCCAAACCAAAACGTTTTAATAAATCCTTAGTATATTTACTTTGATATAGAATAATACCATTTTTAGTTTGAAAGATTTGAAATCCAAGAAAGTACTTATGCTCTCCCATTAAGCTCATTTCAAACTCATTTTGCAAAACCTTTGAAAAATCAGTACATAAATAATTTTTAGAAGATCCAAAAATAATATCATCAACATAGATTTGAACTATTAAAAAATCTTTTGAAATCCTTTTTATAAATAGAGTGGGATCAGTTGTTCCTTTTGTAAATCCTTTTGAAATAAGAATGTTTGAAAGTCTTTCATACCAAGCTCTTGGAGTTTGTTTTAAACCATATAAAGCTTTAGAAAGTTTAAAAACATGATTTGGAAAATGAGGATTCGAGAAACCAGGTGGTTGTTCTAAAAAAACATCCTCAACAATAAAACCATTTAAAAAATCACTTTTCACGTCCATTTGATATAACGTGAAATCCAGATGTGATGCATAGGAAAGTAAGATCCTAATGGATTCTAATCTAGCTATAGGTGCAAAGTTTTCCTCATAGTCAATTCCTTCTTCTTAATTGTAACCTTGTGCAACTAGCCTAGCTTTATTTCTAATGATGTTTCCAGATTCATCAACTTTGTTTCTAAACACCCATTTTGTACTTATGGTCAAAGTGTCCTTAGGTCTTTCTACTAATTTCCAGAGTTTGATTCTTTCAAATTGATTTAGTTCTTCTTACATATCCATTACCCAAAATTTATCATTGATAGAATCATTAATATTTTCAGGTTCTAATTGTGAAAGAAAAGCTTGATGTTCAACCTGATTTCTTAGAGAAGCTCTAGTATGTGTTCCACTATCTAAATATCCTATAACATCATCTAAATGATGATTCATTAGAGTCTTAGTTGGTCTTGAAAAGGTAGGACTAGAGATTTCAGATTCATCAATAGGTTGGGAATCAAAAGAAGCAGGTTATGGAAATTTCTAGAGCTGGATGTCTTAACTACTGGTCCACTGTCTTTATCATTAAGGTTAAAACCAGAGAGATCATCTTCAAGAGAGGTCTTAGGTTCATGTGGATCAGATTCATCAAATTTGATGTGAACAGATTCTTCCACACATTTGGTTCGTTTATTGAAAACTCTATAGGATTTACTAGAAATCGAGTAACCTAGGAAAATTCCTTCATCACTCTTGGATTCAAAATTTTCAAGATTGTCTTTGGTGTTGAGAATAAAGACTTTGCAGCCAAAAACTCTGAAGTAGTTAACCATAGGTTTCCTATGGTTCCATAACTCATAAGGAGTTCTCTTAAGAACAGGTCTGATCAAGACTCTATTAATAACATAACAGGCTGTATTTACAGCTTCAGCCCAAAAATAGACAAGTAGGTCATATTCATTGAGCATAGTCCTAGAAATTTCTTACCGGGTTCTATTCCTTCTTTCTACTACACCATTCTGTTGGGGTGTCCTAGGGGCAGAAAAATTGTGACTATAGCCATTGTGTGAGTAGTTAGATTCAAACTCATGATTTTCAAACTCACGGCCATGATCACTTCTTAGGGTTTTAATCTTAAGTCCACTAAGGTTCTCTACAGACATGGAATATTTTATAAAGCTGGAACAGGCTTCACTTTTGTGAGCTAGAAAACATACCAAAGTATATCTAGAAAAGTCATCTACAAGAACATAGACATAGTGCTTCCCATTTAAACTAGAAACTCTAGAAGGTCCAAATAAATCCATGTGAACCAACTCGAGAGGTTGAGAAGTTGAAACTTCTTTCTTTGATTTAAGAGAAACTTTATGTTTCTTTCCCTTTTGATAGGTATTACAATCTTTTTTTACTAGAAATTCATGTTTGGGCAGGTCTCTAACTAAGTTCTTCCTAGAAAGTTTTCTTAGTGAATATACATTGTAGTGTCCTAATCTCCTATGCCATAGCCAAGACTCTTTATGAAAAGTATTTAGACAAGTAATATTCTGAATAGCTAAAGAATTTAAATCAACAGCATAGACATTTTCATTTCTTAAGGCAGAAAATACTAAAACATTTTTAGATTTAAAAACATTGCAAGAATCATTTTCAAATTTCACATAAAAACCATCATCACATAACTGAGAAATACTTAACAAATTGTATTTAAGTCCATCATCAAGTAAAACTTTAGAAATTAATACTGAGTCAGGGTTACCAATCTGGCCTAATCCAATGATTTTTCCTTTTGATTTATCACCAAAAGTGACAAAACCTCTGTTAAATATGACTAAGAATTTGAAGCATGAGAAGTCTCCTGACATATGTCTTGAACATCCACTGTCCAAGTACCAGATCTTTCTATAGGAGCTCTTTTAACAGATTCCCTACAAAACAGATTTAGATGGGAAATGAATTCGGTACCCATATTTTCTTGGGTCCAGATAGGTTATCCAATAACACTTTAGGTACCCATATTTGTCTAATGGGTCTTATAAGATTTCTAGACTCAACAGATTTTGAAAGATAAACCTTATTAGATCCATAGCTGTGAATATAACTAGTTAAGGCATATTAAATTCCAGAATTAGCTATACTCTTTCCAAATTTAGGAATGAATCTAGGTTTGGTAATTTTCCTTTGTCCAGGTTGATATCCTATACCAGTAGTGCATCTTGGTGCAACATGATTTCCTAGAATTTGAGTATGAGTGTTTTTTCCATTGGTAAATTTATCTAAGTCTTTCTTAAGTTTCTCATTTGATAATTTCAGTTCAGTGTTCTTTTTAAGCAACTGAGCATTTTTTTCCATTTCAACATCAAGATCATATTTATGTTTAACAGTTAAAGCATACTATTTCTTTAAACCTTTGTACTTGTCTTTCAGCTCATTACATGTTTCTTCTAACATATCACAATATTCAAATAGTTCAGATTTTGACATGCTATCCGAATCAGTATCATTTTCAGAATAATAAGAATTTAAAGAAGGAGCTTCAACAGTTACCTCAGAAGTGTTTGTCATAAAACACATGTTTGCCTTATTTCTATGTTTAGTTTCAGAAATTTCAGATTCAGTGGAGCTATCCTCAGATGCACTCCAAGTATCCTTCACGGCTCTCTTAAACTTATTGTCCTTGTATTCATACTTCTTCTTGTATTTCAACTTTGGACAGTCTGCCTTTATGTGTCCCTTTCTTTTGCACTCATAGCAGACAACTTCATCTGATTTTTCAGATTTCTTCTAGTCCTTTTTCCAATGTCCCTTTCTGTCATACATACCTTTGTAATTTGATTTTCTGAAAAACTTCTTCTTCCCATAAAACTTCATGAATCTTCTGGAAATGTGATCTATCTCAGCATCACTATCAGAAGCACTCTCACTGTCTTCACAACTTGAGCTTTCATTTATAGCTTGAAGTTTCTCCTTCTCCTTGTTCTTTGATGTTGAAGATTTGAAAGCAACAGACTTTCTTCTAGGTTCATCATCTTCTTCTTTATTCACCTTAAGTTCTTCTTCATACATCATCAGCTTGCCAATTAGTTCCTTGACTGGCAGTTCACCAATGTCACATGATTCTCTAATGGAGACCGAAGTTCCTCTCCATCGGTCTGGTAAACATCTCAAAATTCTCATAATTTGTTCCTTTGCTGGAACAGCTTTTCCAAGTGAATTCATTGTGTTGAAAATTTCATTAAACTTGAGATACATGTCAGAAATGGGTTCATTAGGCTTCATCTTAAAATTATTATACTTAATAGTATAAGTATTCAATCTCATTTCCTTATCATTAGTTGTCCCTTCATGAGAGATAGCTAAGGTATCCCAAATTTCATATGCAGTTTTACAGGAAGATATTCTATTAAATTCCTCATCTCCTAAAGCACAGTACAGGGAATTCATGGATTTACAATTATTATTGTAGGTAGTCTTTGTAGGTTCATCCCAAGTAGATCTAGAAGTAATGGGAATTTTATATTCAGATTCAATAGCAGTCCAAATATCAAAACCTATGCTTTCTAGATGAATTTTCATTTTAAGTTTCCACTGAGCATAGTTAGTGCCATTGAAAAAAGGGTGGTCTATAGGTAGAAACACCTTAAATTCTGTTATCCATGATAAAGTACATAGATTAAAGATTTTATAGAGATAAAAATTTAGAAATAACAGAAATTTTAAGAACTATAAAATACAACTAAAATCACAATTGAAAATCAGAGTACTTTAGAAACTATTTTTCCAAACCTCTGATTCCAAGTGTTGGTCGGAGTGGATACTCATGAGAGGGGGTGAATTGAGTTCCAATTAAAATTTCTGTTTTTAGAAAACAATGTCTTAAAATCCCCCAAATAAAACACAGAAGTAAACTGTAGTTAATTTATATCAAAGTAAAGGTTCTGTTGGATTCTTAAGGGATTGATTATTTCCCAGTTAATAAAAAAAAGAGAGTTGATTAACTTTTGAAACTAACTTACATATTTACAAAAAATATAAACACTTGTGAGTTTAATTATCAAAGTGACCTTAAAACAGTTTTGGTTTTAAAGTAATTAGCAGCGGAATAAAAACATTGAAAGAAATAGCACAGCAGATATAACCAAGAGGTTTAGTCTCAAGCCGAGACTTAGTCCTCTCAAAAGTATATATAAAAGATGATCCACACCCTGGATCGGGGTTCAACAGTTTACAACTGTCCAGGTCCAAGACCTCTACCACTATTATCCGTGGGAAACAAAACAACAACAACCAGCTGTCTAGGTCACACACGACCTCTACCACTATCCACAGTGGGGAAAAAATATGAAAATAGTTTTGATGAGGATTTACAGAACGTCCAGTTAAAGTACAGGAGACAGTGTGTGTGTTAAATGTAGCAGATAACACACACTTCTCGAAATGTAAAATAGTAAATCACAGAGCAGAGATGTAGAGTTTAGAAATTTCTCTAGTGATTGCAGTGAAGCTTTGAACTCCTTGAGTTTGATCTGGAGTGGTTCTGAGTTCTATTCGGATTTTTTTTGAGAAACAGAGTGTCGTATGCTTCATGTTCATAGTCAGTGAAATTTAGTCGATGAAGATCTTCAGTGTCCTCGTGGATGCACAAAACTCCTCTTGAGTAAGCTTGATTGTGTATGAGCTTCTGTGTGATCTTCTTGATATGTCTCTTGATCTCTTCTGTATTTCCTTGCTTCACTTCGATGTCACTTGTTTCCTCTTTGGCTTCACCCTTTTTTTATTTGTTAATTTCTCGTCTTCATTACAATAGCACATCCTCCCTTTATTTAAAAGCACGAGCTCTGGCAAAAGATGATTTATTTTTGCAGGTACGAGGTACGGTTCCCTAACATCCAACAACTTTTATTAAAATAAATGTCAGTGCATTAAAATATACCTAATATGGCCGTTGGTTAGATTAAATAAAGATAAAGATAATGAAATTCAAACAGTTGATTATGACTGTTGATGAGTCAAGTGATCAGTAAGTTATTAGCATCAGCATCGGTGGCTAGACATCAGTGTGTCATTCGATCAGCATCGGTGTGTCATTTGATCAGCATCAGTGTGTCATTCGATCAGCATCAGTGTGTCATTTGATCAGCATCAGTGAGTCATGATCGGTGAGACGTTTGATCGGCATCAGTGAGTCATGATTGGTGAGACGTTTGACCGGCATCGGTGAGTCATGATTTGATCAACATCGGTGAGACGTTTGATCAGCATCGGTGATTCATGATTTGATCAGAATCGGCGAGACGTTTTATTAGCATCGGTGAGTCATGATTTGATCAGCATCAGTGAGACGTTTTTCATTGATATCGACTGGTGCAACCATTGTTTTATGGATCGGTGCGACTGTTGTTTTATGGATCGGTGCGACCGTTCTTCCTTGATATGGATTGGTGCAACCCTTCTTCCATGATATGGATTGGTGAGACCGTTCTTCCTTGATATGGATCGGTGCGACCGTTCTTCCTTTATATGGATCGGTGCGACTGTTCTTCCTTGATATGGATCGGTGCGACCGTTGTCTCAAGGTGTCTGTTTGATCCAGAAGACTTTCAGAATACTTGAAAATCAATAAAATCATAGATAAAGATGATCCAACAGATATAAACAGATCTACTACAAGATTGTGATTAAATTTATGAGAAATCCAACCGGATTAAGTAACAATGATTTGTGATTATTAAAACATAAAACATAGGAAGAATTCAACAATCTTCCAGAGGGCTCAACAATCATATATAATTAATTAGAAATACACATAATAAATAAATTGAGATATAAAATAAATATAATGTATATATTCTATCAATATTTTTTTAAAGAATTTTATAATTTTTTTAGAAAACATAACCTTATTCAAAAAATTCTTATGTGTTACCCTATGTACCATTATAGATTTGAAAATTTGGTAATCCTTATTTTAAGCAATTTGAATCCTCTAGAATAATACCAACTCCACTTGATCTATAAAAGAATTTGATGTTATTTCCATAAAAAATATATTAATACATGTATCTTCCAAATATATATATTAAATCATGCATTATCACACAATATCTTCTTTCATGACATTGAGTGGACAAATGTCATGAATTATGTATTGATCTTATAGTCATACACATATATTACCAATTATTTGAGTAAAATATTAATAAATTAGATGAATACATATCATGTCCTTCATCCATAAATATTTGTACATCACATTCCACCCTCCAAAATTGATAATAACTGCACATGGCATATATATTGGTATATACAAGAACATCTATAGTATTTCGTAATCATTACCCCAAATTTCATACAATAAATAATGGATGGAAATATTATCATTAATAATAAAATAATTATATAGGATTTCCAATATTCCCAAACAATCATGACACTCCTACACATTAAACTCCATGTTGGACTATAGTGATGAAAAGGGTGTCCCATGAAATCTTCCTCGAATAGGCCATGGGTTGGTAACTAGAATCAAGGATAAAAACACCTAAATTTGAGGAATTTCTATCATAAAACCAATGAATTAAAAAGAACACCTTTAATCAACACCATTATTTGAAATAAAACCAATAATCCTCAATTCCTGTAATGTCATTCAAAATCTATGTCCACAAAATAAAATACCAAGTGGGAAATTATATAAGAGAAACTCTATCAAAACTAAAAAGAACATAACCATGTAAAATATCACTCAAAATCACAAAGGATAGCTCAACCAAAGTCACATCCTTGAATAAGAACATAATAAAAAATAATATATAAAGATGTTTCCCCATAACCAATCCACATCCTATTTTTCTCTCTCATTCCCCAATGAAAAATGTCATAGCATTCCAATATCTTCCTTATCACCATAAATATGACCACTTATCCAAAAAATAACCAAACCCTAATACAACCAAATAACACACATATGTATCAAAATGAAATATCTCATTTCCATCATTGCTAGTTATCATGAATATAATAGACATAAACCATATTCCATCCCCTTGAAATTAATTTCTCATACCATGTATCTCATCCTCTATCACATAATAAAAAACATACCATGTCCTAACCACATCACATTGTTCATACGTTAACATGTGGCCATAAAAACTCATGAATCACCTCTCCAATCCAGCAGAACAAATACTACATCCATAAGGGAGAGAGGGGATGATGTAATTTATAGAAAACTATTCCTTAAATAACAACTATGTAGAGTAAAGCACCCATAAAATGAAATATTTGGGTTTTAGTAAGGTTATCAAACATGGTTTTTGTCTGTATGAAATCACAAATAAAATATAACATATATCATATCCCCAAAAAACCAAACATAATGGGTTTTAACTATATAACACTAGCATACCCAACACCACCACTACACAACCACTAATATAAACTAATATCCTCTTCGAAATCTACAACTCAACCAGTCCATTATTAGCACAAAATAACCACAAAAACAACCTTAATAAATATACCATGAACTAATAAATTAATCTATTTTTAGATGTACAATTTTATAATAAAATTAAATTAATTATACCCATAAATAATAAATTTAATGAAAATACATTTGGGTTCTAATTAAAACATATATCCTTGTATCTAATTATTAATTTCATGTATTAATAATTCATTAACACCAATAAATTATTAATATATTAACTATATGAATAACTATATTAGTTATTTCCTTCCACATTCTATAACTTTTAGTAAATATACACATCTCTATGAAAATATAAAATAAATACACCTATATCATCAAATAACATTTTAAAACAAACACATTTCCCACATGACCATACAATAATTATAAATTACATAGAATACCTTCACTATTGCCACATCAAAAAACAAAAAATCCAATAAATATTGTGACGTACAATCCCAACACGCACTGTATTTCATATTCTAACACACAAAGTTATCCAAATCAATTGCCATCTTATTCCATAAAAATATAAACAACATATAAAACCATACTATCACCAAGTCACTACTTTTTCCAACATTAACACACTTCGAAAATATAATTTTTTTGAAAAATTATTTCTAATTAATTTATCCCTTTACAATGAATAATATTACATCAAAATATATATTTCACAAAACTAATTATTTTCCATATTTATTTATTAAAATTTAATGAAAAATTATTCCAACATGTTAATCATCATAAAATTACATATACCATAGTATTTAATAAATTCCTAATAGAAACATAAAATATTAATCAATGACAGGAACTATAACAAAATAATAAAAAAATAAGTGAATCACCCTTCCCCATTTAAATTCATTTATTCCATTTTTATATTAATATGGATAATACAAATCACATGTCAATTTTTTTTGGTAATTATGTATTTTAACATAATGAAAATGCAGATGTTTCAAATCGCTTACCTCGATCAATTGTTTAATCGATACTATGAGAAATAAGAGAGGTAGGTGATGAAAAATCAAAAACCATTTAAGGAATACCCCAATCAACATCAATCATAATGACATAAATTTTAACCATGAACCATGGAAAAATAAATAAATAAAAAATATTATCATAGCCTCTCTAAGATAAATGACATGGAAAAATTCAAAATTAAAGGAAGAGAAACTCACTTGTAACAATAATACTATTAATATCTTGAATCTGATATCAAATTAAAATCAAAGGGAATAAAAAATTCTCCATTGAAGCAACTGTTATTTCATAAATTTCAATGAATGTAATGTAACAATGAAAAAAAATTTAGGCTTTTGAATTTATAAAAAAATAAAGACATTAGGCTTCATAGCATAAATGGTGAAATTCATTCCATGATGTGGCCAGCCGAAGTGAAATTAAAAAATATTCATAATTATATACTATATCTTAATTTATCTAATCTTTATTAATTTCCTTTTATTACTAATGGAGGGCTAGTTTTTGAACAATTTGTTCATTTCATGTACATGATCCTTTAGAAAAACCATAGTGAAATAGGAGAACTATGATGTAACAATGGCCAGCAAGGAAAAATTATAAATTCCTTCACCCAACACATCATTCCATGATCTACACCAAATAACTTTGATAGAAACCTGTAAATTAAAATATATAAGAGAATTAATTTCATAAATAACACTCTCTTCCAAATATAATGATTTTTAATTTTCCAAATCACTCCCCTAAATGCATCATGAATTGGGTTAATTCGGTTATAATATGAATATAATTCCAAACCTACACCCCTATGTTGTCACACCTTTATCATGTCATGAATTTAAATTCCAACTTGTGACTTATACCTTCATTGAATTTCATACTATAAATACAAACCACCTTCCTTTATTCATCCCTTCAATCTACAACAATCAATTCCAGTTCAAAACTCTACCCTTAAAAATAAAATCTCAACTAAAACTCCTCCACTATTCCAAAGAACCTATTCTAGAACCACTAATACATAAAATAATTTAATGTAAAATTTCATGAATCTTATATATTTTTAAATTAAATAGTTATCAAATATAAAAATAATACTCAATTTAAAAACATGGAAAACTAACTCAAACACTTACATGGGAGAAACCACTTAAATATATAAAACACTTTTAATAATGTGAAGTGTAACATAATATATAATAATTTTATTCCTAAAATACCATAAAAAATCAAGTACATTATTTTAAAAAAAGTATACATCATATCATTAGATTAAATTATGATTAAGAAAAACTCTAGATGTTGAATGTACTTTTATAATTCATGTTCCCACAAAAATTCCTCCAAGTCACTAAGTAAAAACTCACCAAAAACCACATTCTCTTAAAAATAAAAAATCTAATCTGATAACTACATGATAACTACACTATAATGTAATAATAATATCTATAATCAATTAAATTGGACATTTCATAATGTTATCAATGATTTTGCGACACATGAGAGACATCGTACACTTGATCCCACTATAGAGGAAGCACTAAAAAATATGTTACATCACCCTCAAACTCCAAAAACATAGAATGGGTGGTAAATTGGGGGGAAATATTACTCCCATGACTAAAACTATACTATCCATGATGAGTGGAAATCCTCATTGGCACAAAATCTCTAACCTTAAGAACTAATTCTCTCCTCCCACAACAATCAAAATACATATGATGGTATTCCAAAACCCATATCCATTATCTTAACATTAACATCCTCCTAGTTGTGCGATGTACAACATTTTGTCCACGACCACTAAATCTCCAATCTTGGGAAAACACATAAGATATCTTTAAGGATATTCATAAAAAATTTGAACAATTTCATTGTAGAGGAATAGAGATAACTAATTATATTTAAGAACTCAACTAAAAGTAATTGATTTATAGATGATTCCCTAAAATTAGAAAATTACACCACATATCCTATAGTGTTTGTAGGATCCTCTATGACTTACAATCCTTCAATAGATAGAAGTAATTTAAAAGGAAAAACTAAGATCTAGAAAAATGATTTGGGACTACCTATAATAATTTTATTAAATGAGTATCAAGATAAAATATTCTATTCCTCAATATTCCATGAGGTTTCACTATTTCATCCATATACCACCTTCTAGAAACATGATGGTACATAATTTATTACTTTCTATGAAAATATTCAAAAAAATTAAATCGATACAAAATCACCCAAATAGCACAAAACTATCATTGAGATTAGGTAAAAATAATGATTAAATATATAAAATTTTTCTCCCACTTCCACTTAGTTACATTCAATGCCTAATGAAAACTACAAGGAATGTGATTATCTTAAATCATATTATGATAAACGAAACATCAAAAAGCATTGAACATCTCATCCCAAACCACAAAAACAAACACATGAATGCATGATACATATTAGATATATTGGAACACACCACCAGTGGTGATTTATGAATATCATGAGTAATCACATATCACATCTCCAATGGAATAAACAATCACCCTAAAAAAACATATGTCATTCATCATTCCATTATCACATGAGCGAATCTGTATGGAAGATTTGCTACTTTACCACATCAAAAATATAGTCTATTCATTTATACTATTCATTTTACTGTGACAATGATGATTTTATTATCATCTAGTTTAGGAAACCTCTACTACAAGACTACTCTTCATCAAGATGCATCACCACAAGACCCTATATCCTGAATAATAATATCCCGAATCCTTAAAATTATCTCCTCATGATTTCTTACTCAACACATCAACAACTACATTCTTTTCTGAAGTGGTGAGGGAGATCCCAAATTAACAATTGTATATGATATCCATCTACCTCTACTGACTTAGATTCGAATATTGTTGAGGTAAAATAATCCAAGGTATATTATGATCATTAATAGCCAAAAAATCATTATATAATTGAGAAATGGTATAAAATTATTGAAAAACACACTTTTGTTAACTTCATATCATTGGCGGCATTATCAAGATCATTGTAAAATAAATTCATAGATTTATATGTGAGAATAAACCTCTTATATATCATGATGAAGAAACAAAAAATATAAGGATTTTCATATTATGCTTTGAAAAAACATCCTCCTCTTGAAATTAGGGAATGACATAAGTGATCATCTTCATCTATATATAGTCCAAATATTCATTAAACTAGTCTTTACATGAATAATTATGTTTCTTATTAGTTAATTTTATAAGAGGGGCTATAATTCCTGAAAAAATATCATGTACATCCAATAATATGTTGTGAGGAAAAAGAAACTATAGACTTCTTCAATATTAGATGGTTCTTTGAAAAAAACATCTAGCTCTATCTTTGAATGAAAAACTAATACATCTTATAAATACAAAACATTCTTAAGAAAATGAACCACAAGCATCTAAAAAATCAACTTAATCGATATCCAATAGAGATGATGGTGTTGAAGGACATATAAAATTTCTTTAACATCACCAGTTTTATTTTTCTATGACATTGAGTACATGAGAATTTTTTGATGGATTGTACGATTACATAATCCTAGAACACTTAAAAAACAATTTTAATATTTCCCTTGAAAAATAGTAGGGGTATTGAAGACATCAAATGAATAAAATATAAACTCAATGTGCTCACAATGAAAATATGAATTACTCTTTGAGGTAACCTCCTGATTCACACTCATCTAATGATACCCATACTATAGATCAATCATCAAAACAAATATAGATACCTTAAACTAATAAAATAAAACATCTCTCTTTAAAAATAGATAACATTTTCATTCATCAATGTAACACCCCAAGTTTACAAGTATGTTTTATGTTATTTCAATGTTACCAAAATGAAATAAACTTCTAAATGAAAAGATATATGTAGTAAGCACTTTACTTATACAAATACCATAATACATCCTTGACACACACACAAAAACTAACCCATTAAACCCACTGCTATCGATAATAAAACAATTTGAATTCCTCCGAGAAACACAATGATGTCGATCGGGTAGTCCACATATTTTGGATCTTATAGAACCAAAAAAGATAAAGCAAGAATAATAGAAACTAAACTAAGAATAAGAGGAACATATAAAACCATTTCCGAAATCTTTGGCATGAGTGTCATGGTATTTTTTTTTTCTATCTGTTCGAACGACCCTTAGACAATGATATTTATAACATTTTATCTGACTGTTATAAACCCTATATATTAGAACTTTTAATAGTTAAAGATGACATATAACAAATATTAGTATAAAAATAAAACAAATGGATAATGTTGTTTTGAATGTTATTATTTACCTTTTAATTAATATGCAATAAACAAAATTTTGGTTTTTAATAAATTTTCTTATAAAAATATTTATATATTCTAATAAATAAAGAATGTTTTAAGCATTCAATCGAATATATATTAAAAAACATTTGGAAATTATATTATAAAATAATTAAACTTACCATATTAATAATATATATATAATATATAAGAAAATACTTTTAAATTATAAAATGAATGGATATAAGATAAAAAGATAATATAATGTTTTTTTAATATGAATGATATGATAATAAAAAATAGGATTTAGGGAAAAACGTGAGTTTCAATACCACAGGGTTTCATATTTTCAATTTACGGTAAAATTTGGATTTCTTTAGAAAACTGGAGGTCAGATTTTGGGAGGTTTCATCGAAAAGAAGAGTATCCGAACTCAGAGTCAATATTAGAGGGTGGTTCTTCTTCGATGAGTAGTAAGGAGAGCATCGCCCTGCTTCGATCCAAAGGAATCGGTGAAGTCAAATCCAGCCATGGTCATGAGGAATCAAAGTTGAAATAATAACGAAAAGCTTTAGATCAATATTTTGGTTCACGTCTTCGGATCCGTTAAAATTAAATCACTACCGAGGTCGATTTTTAGTACAACAAGTAGGTTTCTTTTTTGTTATCCAGATCTTATACCATATTTTATCATAAATGTAAGGTCACCTATTTTCTCTTAGGTGTATTATCTAGTTATGGAGATTCGAATTATACTTAAATTGATTTTCCCCATTTATTTATAGCTATGGCTATTTTTCTTGTCACGCCGCAACGATGAGATTCGAAATCCAATTTTTGAATGCACTACAGTCATCCATGTTATATACCTAAAATTAATGATACTGTTATCAAATAAAATATACTTATGCATTCACATCGAACCTATTTTTCAAAGGTGTGTAATCTGCTTAGATTTCATTTGGTTCCCTAAATTTTGTTTGGGTCTGATTCTGACTAATTATTTATGCATCTGAGGTATCTACAGGTATATTTCATCACCAATCTTATGGTCAATCATTATAAAACACATAGGGTATCCCAATAAACAACATGTTACAAAACATATTTTATAAAAAACTTCGTATAAATTAAATTTTATTGTTTGTAAGATGTTCTATTTAAAAAACATCATTTCTGAATGTCTGGAAAGGGAATCTTGGAGTATGAATACCCTACATGGGTAGCCCTTGATCGAGTATTTCACTGCTTGGTTCAATTATCCTTTTTAGTTCTATTATAGGTAAGGGTTTATTATTTTTCAAATACAGTTTGTGAAATTTTTATTTATATTTTCATAAGGTAGATTATATAGATTTCAATCTTTTTCATGATTTTGATTTATGTTTTTGAAAGGGATTTTATAATGAAAAATTAGATTTCTTATATTTAAATTTTTTTTAAAAAAAATTATATTTGAATTTTAATAAAAAAAAATTATTCTTCCTTATGTTCATAAATTCATATTTGGTAAGAGAAATTATGTATTTATTTTATTTGAGTTTCTTGTTGAAAAAACCTTTTTTTATGAAGATCTTATTGTGATGTTCTAATTTTTTCTGTAATGGAAATTTATTTTCAAACAAGTGTTTATATATGTAATTCTATAGTTTATTTTCAATATACATGTATGAAATATTTTTCATACCGCATAATTTATTTCAATATCATGTAATAATTATTTTTATGGCTTATGATATACCCAAATACATATATATGTATATTTATCCAACTAAGTATAATCAATTTTGGAATAATTAATTTGTGATTGTATATGTATTTAATCCTAGATTGAATTTGATATTATAATTAATTTTTATAATGGATACTTTTCATTTATCAACATTCTTCTCAACCATGTATTAAAATTTTGAATAATGAGTGTGATATGTTCCATGTCAATACTCATACATATTTATATAAATATATGTTTATGTTTATATAGATGAATGAAATTGTGATTTTTATGGTCAATTTTCACCATGTTTCAAAAAAATCCACCTAGCACATCATAACATTTTATAAATTGCATTTTCACATATACATGGCCTTTTGTTATGAATTACATCGACACCCATTGCATTTATAATAAGTTCATGCCTTATTATTTTTTTATTAAGGCTTTATCATGAGATTAATAAAGACCTAGATTTCATAGATTTTGTTTTTAATGCTTTCCTTTAAAATTTTATGAAGGGAAATTTACTAATTATTATGGTTCAGTTAATAAAATTGAATTGATTATATGAGCATCAAATATGATTCGTGGATGAAATAAAAAATTAAACGTAATAAATATTTTATAAAAGTTTTGGTAGTAATCAAACTTGAAAATGATGAAATGGGAATTAGATATATACATGTATATATATATATATATAAGTATGGATGTGCATTTTAATTCATTGATGTATTTAAAATTAAAAACACCTGTGAAAAATACAAATATATATATATATATATATGTAAATAAAACTTTAACTGTTTTAAAAAAATCTCAGCATTGTTCGTTGTAAAGAATGGACGGTCATTGGGGAATGAACCCTTCCATTGCTAAGTGGGTAGCCCCAAGATAGCCTTCAACGAATTATGTTGCCTCAAAATAATGTTTTGTTCTCATAAAATTTATCTTAATATTTTCCGAATGAAATCACTGGATTATTTTTAAATCAATTTCAATGTATGACTATTTTCAAAACGAATATATTTTTATTAAATTGTAAATAAGTTAGTATTTTAACAATATTTACATTTTCGTTTTCAAAAAAATAATTTCAGTGTTATTTAAATAGAAGTTTTTTTCATAAGTTTGATTTATGAAAAAGTAAATCAATGATTTTAAAACTCTTTACTGGGCAATTGAAATTCACACCCTTTTTTAAAAATTATTTTTCACAAGTTTCTTATATGATTATTTTCATATATCGCCGTATTCGGAGTTAGTGCGTGGAAGTGTAGTAGACAATTGTTTTCTTCCAACTTTGATAAAATGGGAAATGTACTCTAATTTCTCCAGAACCTATATTGGTAAAAGTTCATAGCTTGTATAATGTTTTGGGTAATTGTTAAGTTCCTTTAGAAAAATTTACACAGCAAGAATTGAGTCCGTAATAGTGGGCTCGGGGCATAATAATAACCAATTCCAACCACAGATATTCTATAAATATCCTCTGACTATAATCCATATATTTTTTGAATACACTGGTGTACCCAATGATTACACGTTGGATAGGATAGATCCTATTTTGATCAAATAATGAATATGAATTCTCAACTCATATACATAGAAGGTGTCATCCAAAAGGTATCCATCAAAATTAGAGTGGCACTGACTATAATAGTAACTTGAATTTCATATAACGCATATGGGGTTAATTTATAGACAAAACATAGGTTAACATCTTAAAGACCCTTGGGATAACCAACACATAAACCTCTAGTGTTCTCAATGTAAATAGTACTAGTTTAGAGAAAATAGGATATATATTTAAACAACCCTTTTAATGACCCCTATAACCAAAAAATATTGCATAGTGTCATTCCATGTTAGAGAAAACCCACCCCTACATGTAACAAATGATCACAATAATAAAATGAAAAAATAAATTCTGTTTTGGAAATTTAATGTCATCATCTATCGTAGAATGAAAAAAACCAATAGAATATTTATTTCTATAATTATTTCACAACCCTAACATATATCATGAATATTGGATTTTCCCCATTTATAATTCTTAGAACTAGGGTCCCTTGAAGATCTCCGCCTTTATTCCCATGGAAAAAACCAAGAATAATAATATAATGTGGTTCAATACTATAGAATAAAAAAATATCTAGAGTATAAGATAAGTAGATGGTACCTTGAACAATCTCTTGACCGTATGGTTCTAATATATCCATCGAGTGGAACTAACCACTTAAAATATCCATAAATAGTATTCCCTAAGGATGGACACACCAATGTTCTCACTTAGTCCTATTCCCCTAAAAGTGGGGGACATCATTGATTATTACTAGGCCCTCTTTATTACCCCTCAAATTAAAAACCATGCATTCCCTGAAAATGATAGTTCCTCTAAGGAAAATACAAAACAGAATGGAATGGATATTGAAAACCATAGTTTTGCATGACTTAATAATGGTAGTGTACGATAATTGATGGTTCCCATAACCTCCACTATTGAAGCACAACAAAATAATGATCTGGGTTAACACACATGATGTACTAGAGTCTATGAACAGTGAGATAGATGGATGATTATGACTTCCTAATTTTCGAAACCTCATAATTCAAGATATATAATTTCCTATATCTATAGCACCACTCCAAGATATTCTATTGTGACTCCCCTCTTAGGAATATCCCAACAATACAATATTACTCCCAATCAACTATGACTTAATCTACACCTCAACATATTAAAAAATTGTGAATTAGTTAACCACACATAGAATAGATAGATGTACCACCAACTCTAAATTTCATTCTCTCAACTCTTAATATAGGAAATGATCCATGATATATAATATTAGATCCATAAATTTGATCTAAATCCCCTATAGGCTTAGGCTCCCCTTCTAGAAGGAGTGTAACTCATTCCTATTTTATAACCTTATCATTAATGAACTAAATTAAAAAATAAAAATAAATATAGAAATCATCCCACGAGAACTAAACCTCCTTAAAATCTCTATGGAATAAGATCCATCATTTTCACACAAACTATATCATTTGAATAATAGATAGTGGGGCGTGATACTATATTCATGCATGAATTAAATTATAGGTCATATAAGGTTATTTTAACTAATTAACCATCTAAAATTTAATATTATTTATTTATACATCTCCAATCTCAAATTATGGAACTGAAGCATTGACTTCCTCCATGACTCATCCTTCTAAAATAACAATTTTAGTCTACAGACAATAAGACTATCCTACACCACCTAGTTAACTTGAGACACGTGAAGATTATGACTAGATTCCTTCTATGAAATTTGAATCGAATATCTTATGAATAGTAGTATTAAATTTATTATGTATTTTTTTAATAAAATTCATTTCACAATTCCAAAAATCTCCCTAATTTAAACATAAGGAAATCTAGGTACGATGAATGCACCTCACTAAGGTATCTACACCAGGATCAATAATTTATTACATATAGAATTTAGTAAACTTATATCCATTTAATTAAACAATAGAGAGCCTTAATAACCCATATATTAACCACTCAACCAACGGAGTGAAACTATTTCCCAATCAAACCTTTAATATAGTGTATTTTTTGGTACCCTATTTCTTGTTCAAGAGTGTGTTTTTTTGGAATTAGAGAGGTTTTAAAATTTTTTATTGGATAATGGATTAAGAACTACTAGTAAGATGTTTTTATGTTGTAATATTATAGCTCATGTTATAAATATTTTGATCCATAGACAATAAAATACTCTAGGATGTAAAATTATTTTATGATGTCAATATTATTTTTATATTTTAAATATATTATCTCATGATAAATAATCCCAAGGGGGTGTATTTTTCACTATATATTGATTGTTGGGATTTTACACCATAAATTATTATTTTATTATTTTATTCTCATTCTCTCTGTTTTTTTTATTCCACTATTCTAAAAAACCTCCCCTCTATTTTCTTTTCCAATTTTATGACACCGTTCTTTTATATGAGGTTTGAATCTTTTTGTTTTCAGATTCATGCCTTTGATTTCAACAAACATGAGTGGATTTTGAGATCATTGGAGTTTTAGGGGGTATGGTTATTTTCTAAATCATTGAGCCTTAATTTTTTTATACATAACCAGCGACACAGTTAATAGAATCTATGCAATCAAGATGCACGGTTTGATGAAACCATTTGTAGATAGAAAGATTGATGGAGGAGGCCGCACAGTTTTAGGAATCCATGCTACAATGGGTAAACTCCAATGCAGACCATCATTAGTTTTTAGTAGAGGCATCAAACATAGTTTTCACATGGTTTCACATAATGTGTATATAAACCATATGATCCCTACTTTGAGGCACAAATGGGCGCATAGTTGGCGCATAATTTTCCTAGATATGTGGTGAAACCATGCAACCCAATTTAAATGTGTCCAATTATCGATTCCCCGAAAAATGTTTCATAACCTAAATCAATTTTTTTTTCTTTTAGTCGACAACACCCCTCAAGTTCAAAGCTCTCATTTTCTTCAATTTAAAAGTATTTCTCCCATTTATTGATCTGGACTCAGAATCAAAAATTTTATGTTTCATTAGATCAATCCTGGAATGTTATTTAATCATATATTGTTGTTCTTAATTTTTCTTGGTACCAACAATGTCATTTAGGTGAAAACTAATATTCTTTATATTTATTATTTAGTTCCATTATCATTTTTATTCCAATATGGGATGAATCAAAAATAAATATTGGATGATTTATCTACTAAGGACCAATTCTAGGTGGTATATACCATTCCTACATGTTTGGTGTTTTAAAAAGATATATTCCACTGTGCCACAGAATATAATTTATGGAATTTACATGAAAATTATATGAATAATTGATTTGAATAAATTGGAACATGTTAGTCTTCCCCATTATGAACAATTTTATTTTTAGAGGTCGTTTAGCTTCATTCTATCCCTCCATAGGGTGTGCCCTTATTTTTTCCCTATGTTATATCACCCTGTTTGATGTGTTATTTATCACCACAATTTTTGAGCTTTTAAAATTGAATGAAATGAAGTGAATTGATTAGGGTAAGGTTTTGATTCATATTCCATGTGGAAACATATGGTGAGTTGAATTAATGGATTAAAATGTATTTTTTAAGGGATTATGAACACATGGAAAATGTGTAATTATGAAATGATTATTGATTGATATTATGATTTAAAATGGTAGTGGATGTATTAGATTAGATCCTTGGTTCCCAATTTCTTTATATTCCAAATATGTTTCTCCAATGGATCTTGATTTTGGTAATTCATACATTAGACATGATTACTCCTTGAGTCATGATTCTGAAGGATTCCATGGGTTTTGTAACCCATTGGACTTGGATTTATTATACTCTCATTAGATGTGTTCGGTTAACATGATCAAAGGAATTCAACCAGGTCATTACCAAGATTCCATTGAGATTCTTCTAAAACTCAATGTGGATTCTTTGGTCTTATATAATTTAAATTCAATAATTCATGGTATAATAATTTTTTTTAAATGACATGACCATTATAGATTTGATACATTCTTGATTATATGTTGTTTTTACATAATGGTATTATAAATAGGATTAAATCGAATGGAAATGGTAGATGTTATACATTGGATTACAAGGATAGTATTTTCTGGATATTTTAGAATTTATTCATATATATATGGTTTGGATATTAACTTACAATAGATTGAATGGACTACACTATGGTTTGATATTTCTATTGATAGCTTCCTGTCTGTATGGGAGCTAGAATATTATTTAGATGGAGTCTTGTATGAATGGAAAATCACACATTCCTTGGAAACATTTCTTTTAGTATAGTTATAACTACTTTATATATACAAAACTACTTTTTCTTGTTATATACGGGTTGTATTTGTTATATAAACCCTTGGGGTAGCCTAACTAGTGCTATATCACACCACTTTTTTCCTTCATAGGGTACCCAATGAGACTTCATGGATGTAGGTAGGGACCAATGTAATTTACTGTTATATGATTCTTAATTTACTCATTTCAAATGAGAAGGGGAGAATATGACTGATATGGGAACATTATTTTTGATGGGATTGTTCGTTTTCATATTTTTTCATTTTCATACATTTATTGTAATGGATGCTTGTATACCTGTTTTCATTCTTTAAAGAGGCATGACATGTCACATCATATTGTATAAGAGTTTACTTCTAGAAATGTTTATTTTTTTTCGTGGATGTTTATCTTTTGTCTGGATGATTTACTAATACCACTACTGACCTATATGTTTATTATGATTATGATAATATTTGACATGAGGGTATATTCCCCCCATATACCCACCCAAGTCCCTTGATTCTAGATGGTAGGCTTTGTCTTTTGGGTTGTTAGGATTGAAGCTATATGACCCACCTTCTTGGGGAGCTATTCCGTGGTATCTGGGTAGGGACATTACAATTTTGTATCAGAGTATTTCTCTTTTTATCATTACAATTTTTTTATTATACATATGATAATTGGAGATTTTCAAAATTTGGTAACATATTTTTCTTAGAACTAGTTATCCCATGTTAGTGTAAATCCAAATTTCCATGGATGAAAGTTTCTATTTTTTGGATTTTTATATTATAGTTTATTTGATTACACCATTGGGTGAAACACTTTATAGTTGATGTTCCTTATTATTACGGATTTCATTATTTCATGATGAGATGAGTGTATACATATCATGCATCATTTTAGGCACCTTTTAGAATTCACATGCAATAAATTATTCAATACCATATTAGATAAATTGAATTACTATATGAAATTATGATGTTTAACATATGTGATATAACTTTGATTCCATATAGGATTTTTATATGTGGAGGAGAAACATAAATAACAAGTAGAGTTCCTTACATTACCTTAATAGTTTACTTCAATATTAGTATAAATGATAAACCGGAATAAATCTTCTATGGAATTTTTAATTATGGACCTTTGGTCACATATACTAGAAAATGTAATGGAATTCATTAATTATACACCACACACCAGTTAAGGATGTGTATGGCACCTTTTGAATGAAACTTTGTAACCTATTTTGTTCAAACATTTAATGTGAACAGTGATATAAATATGAATTATAATGAAATGGGAAATGTGGAAACAAAGAACATCACCTAGGCACAGATTTATAGTGGGAAATAAAAAGTGTCTATAGTGATGTTCATGTTGTTTCTCTTTACCTAGTCCATGAATTTAGAATAGGAAGAGGGGTGGGATATGTTTACAAGAAGGATTCAACCTATCCTAAGACCTTATCTATGATCATTACATTATCGATCTTTTATAAGGCTTAGGGCTGAATCTATAGAGACCCAACACGATGAAAACCTCTTTTCATATGCTCGGAGGGTGGAACAGAACATGTTCTTAAGTAGTGGGATATGATATAATAGCAGACCCATCAGTAGTTGGAGTTATATAACCAGATGTTTTATTATACATAAGGTGGAGAGGTATAATTACATGAGATTTTTATGCACTTTATACAGACCGTTCTGGGAGAAACAAAGCATGTCACATCTTGGATGAGCTCATATGGGTGTTATTATAGTATATTTCTACCGCATTTTTTATAATGATGTTACATAGTCTTCTGGGATATATAAGGAGACTAATTTTTTGATCATGAAGCATTTGGAGAAACCTCCTAAAGAGAGAGTGGAGTACATGACATATATTATTTGGGAAGCCTTTAAGAATTTCTCTGATTTATTGAACAAGGATGATATGTTGTAAGATATTGTTTTGTGTGATTTACAATCTATCATGTATGAATAATATTTCCCTGAGAGTGTGAGGGTATAGAATGCTATTGAGCTTATGCATCTAATGAAGGGAGAGACAATTTGAGGAAGTACTTAGGAATTTTGTTAGATCATTGGGAAAAATGTTTTTTACTCATATTACTGAGATATTGAATCAGGTAATAATCACTACAAAAAACAAGATGAATGATGGGTAACATACTAGGGACGTATAATTTCTCAACCTTGTGGGTTTCCTTCTAGTATAAGTAAAAAATAAAATTTACTCTTCTCATGAGGTGTGTACCATCCAGGTTGTGAGTTATAGAAGCTCTCTCTTCTCTTACTAGTGAAGAATATTGGGGAAAATAAGGATTCAGTGTGATCAAGACCCAATCGAGTGATATGCTTATGGCATGATCAGAAACATACAATGTTTTTGTAGGAACCTTCCTCATTTAGTAGGTTGAAAGAGATCATATCTGATAAAATAATCATGTGAGTGTTTCGCAGCTCTACGACATGATGCGAGTAAGGGTAGTGGCATTCATTTAGGCCAAGGTGGTGTTTGTATATGTGGAAACAGGGAACAGGTTGTACATAGAAAAGAGATTGGGCCTACTATGGGTAGTGAGGTTGATTCCCAGATGCTTAGTTTTGGAACGATATATTCTGTACCGACTGACCCCATGGAGCATTGCACCAAACCATATATGGTGATAGTTAATATCTTAGTAGCCTCTATGGTAGTATCTCCTCTTTTTGATATAGGTGATTCACAGAGTTTTATATCAATACCTATTATAGAGATCCTTGGGATTATTGTTCAGGTTCATGAATGTTTTATGACGTTGGATACTCATTTAGGGATTTGAATAGAGGGTGAAAGGCAGTGAAGAGAGTACTCCTTAATATGGGTGTGTGTCACTTTTTATGGGATATATCTTTTTCCATTGGTCGACATGGCTTGAAATCATACTAAGGGTGGTCATTTTAGTTGCTTTTGAAGCCCATATTGATTAGCATTGTCATATTGTGACCTTCATATCACCATAGAGAGTCATTTTTTTCACAAAGTGGATTGGGATATTAAGTAAAATTGAGTTGGTCTAGTGCATCATGAGATGTTTATTATGAAGTCCAAGATATCCAGTTAATATCTAGATGATCTGGGATCATGTCATGAATATTTTCATCGAGTGGTTGATTTCATTAGGGATGTTTTTTAGATGTGTTTTCTAGTTTACCTCCTCATATAGTGTGGTGGACTTCTCCATCAATCGATTGTAATATGTTGCACTAGTATCCATTCATTCTTACAGGATGGACACTAACGTGTTTCAAGATCCCAAGAGGGATCAAGAGGATTTAAGGAAATTGGGTTTAAGTGAAACTACACTTCTCCGTGAGGTTTCCTAAACCACTTAATAAACAAAGAATATGTTACCATAAGTCTATATGTATATTATCATAAATTAAACCTGTTAATTCTTAAGAACTCATATCATTTATGATAGATAAATGAACACATCAAACAGCTTTGAGGATCTCGGGTTTTATTAATGAATTATTTGAGGTTGGGTTATCATTAGGTGTTTTTTCAACCTGTAAACATACCATATAAAAACATTCCTAATATGTATATTCAATAAAAGTATTTTTTTATTCTATTACACACACCAAAAAAAAATTATTTTTCATTGAGATGATGAAATGAGTTTTAAATAGTTATATTGATTCATTTGTGGTGGTTTTTATGGATGGTATCTTCATTTATTCTTGAAATCATATCGCAATGCCAAACTTCTTGATATCATTTTGGATATTGTAATATTGGATCAGTTATATTTCAAGATCCAAAATTACTACTTCATGATAAAATAAAATTCACTTCTAGGGTCATATAATCTTGTATGATGGAGTATGAGATGACCTAGAGAATACATTATAGGTTTTATTGGACATTAATAGAGATTGTATCCTTTTTTAGTGTCTCTTAATAGAGACTAATCCCCCTAGATTAGTTCACCTACAACAATAGATATCAGGAATTAATCAATATAGATCATTATGAGGCTTTGTAAATTAGGCCATTCCCACCACCCATGTGAGGGTTATAGGCCGATGAGGTAGATTTTGAATGGATAGTGCCTCATTCCGGAGACATCATAGAAGGTTCAGTTGATTTAAAAAATAGAAGTCTATTCCACAATATAGACAAAACTTTTATTTTTATCACTATCAATAACCTCTACAGTTCATGGTTGGGGATTGGGTCTTTTTTGTATCTCACCAAGTCTTGGGAAAAGAAGGATTAATAAACATGGTAATCTGACACGGTGATATTTTAGTTTATAAGAGACTCAAGAGAGGTGACCTGATAAATTATACGTTTAGTTAATTCTAAGGTACTAATCCAGGCACAATGCATTCCATATGTCTTAGCTATGGCGATTTCATATAGACCCATATCACACTCTATAGCCATATGAGGTGGTCGTACACCAATATTGATCTTTCTTAGACCATCCTATACATGTATTTTACATAAGAAAAAAGGATCTCCAAGTTCGGTAAATTCTTATAGTACAGGTTCTATAGTAGCATGAACATTTACAATATGATATATGCGTGTGGTAGACCAACATATTTTCTTAGGGTCTAGAGTTATCCATATATGATTCTTGTCGATAACTGGTAGGTAAATTTAGGGATAATTTTTTTTAATGGGGAAGATGGAAGGATCATGGATTTTCCTCGGATGTGGGGATATTGTTTTTGCTGAACTCCATTTTTTTGAGCTAATATGATTGATTTTTGATATCAGAGATGAATTGGGGGTGTCTATGGAAATACGGGATTCCATATCCTATCTTTTTAGAGAAAGAAGTTTGGTTGAATGATAAGTAGAAACTATGTGTCCCAAGAATCATGGTTTAAGGAGATAATGTTTGGATGGACATAGGTCTATAGAGGGCCACATGGTTCGAGGAAACCATGTAGCCCTGGGAGAATTCCCATGGGATATAAATTTATTTTTTAGTATCGGGGTAAAACATGTTTTTCACATGGGTTCCAAAATTGTTATCATAAACCATGTGGGTCCCCTTTTACGGTGGTGAAGGGAAAATGGTTGGTGCACAATTTTGACAACCATGTGGATAAACCCAATGAACCAATTATAATGTTCAAAATTTACTTTTTTACATAGAAAAAATATTATAACCTAAATCTAATTTATTCTCTATATGGTGGATAGAACCCCTCACATTGGGAGCTCAACATTGAATCAATTTTATAGTATTTTCTACCATTTTGGGATTTGAACATGAAATTGAACTCAAACTGTACAATTGGATACCACAAGTAAGTTCTTAAAAATATATTTTGTAAATTTTCATCGATATTTATATTGATAATGTTTTTTAGATTTATATAATATTCCATATAAATAGTATTCTTCTAAATACATCAATTTATTTCAATCTATAATGAATAAAATATAGATAGTGGATGAATTCTCTATTATGGACCTACGGTATGTGTTGTATACCTTTTTTCGCATGTTTAGTATTTTATAAATCTAGTTTCCATTATACTACACATAATAGTTTTCTATGTTTCCCTGAAAACTATCTTAAGGATTTAATTCTTTATGTTTTACCCTATTTGGTTACCCCATGAGTCTATTTTTTGATTATTGGTTTTTTAGGACTAACCTATGGCACCCATGGGGCGTGACATTGAAATTTATTTATGTCATACCACCCCCATTGAGTTTGTGATAGCTCACCACTGATTTAGGATCTTATTAAACTAATTAAAATTAATTGAATTGATTTGGAGAATGTTTTCCCTTCTTTTCCATGTGAAAAAATAATTTGAATTTATTTAATTATTTATATGGGTATTTTTGTTTAGGTTGATGAACTCATGAAAATATTGCAATTATGAAAGGATTAATTATTGATATAATTAATGAAAATGGTATTGGATGGATTGGATCATATTCTTAGTTCCTAATTCCATTAGTTTGCATTAATATTTTTCCCATTCTTATTTATTATGGTAGTGGAGTCCTTGGACCTATTAACTCCCTAGATCCTCATTTTGTAGGATTCATTGGACTAACTAATCCTAGGATATTCATTTATTAGACTCACCATGGACATGTTATATTGGCATACTCCTCAGACTATAACAATGTAATTATAGATATTCCAATTGAGATGATCATGGGACTCTACATGGATTCCATGGTCTTTTTTGACATGGATCTATCCCTTTGTTGTTCAGATCTTTTGATTACATGGCACATTCATTGTCGATGTGATACCTTCTTGATTATATATGGTATCCATGATGGTATAATATGCAAGATTATATGGTGTGGTCATGGTAGATTTTATACATTGGATTACATGTCCAGGCCATTGAGGATTTTTTTGAATGATATACATATAGCCTTGGTATTGGTATTATCTTACTGTGGATAGAATCGACTTTATTACACTTGTATATTTCTATTTACATCAACATTTGTTTATTGGAGATTGACTGTTGTTTGTAGGGAGCATTATTTAGTCCCAAATTATCATATATGTGTTGGGAACAATTCTATTAATACTGTATACCTATTTTACATATCCCACACTACTTTATATTTTTATACACAGATTTAATTTTATATATAATCCATTTGTGGTTGGCTACTGAGTGATATCTCACATCCTATTTAGACAACCGTTGGGTACCGAGATGAACTTATTAGATGTAATTAGGGACTCGGTTTATGTACCAACTACATGATGCTTTATTTTCTTATAACATAATTTAATGGGATAATGAGACCGAGATAGGATCCTAATGATAGCTGGGATAGTTTTTTAGTATTTTTGGAATTTTAGTACATGTATTGTATGGGATGATTATACGCCTATGTTCCTACTTTGTAGATACATGAAATGTTACATAGTCATTAATATGATATTACATATTAATTAGTTTAGTTATCCATGTAACAGATGTTTATCCTCTATGGTTTTGGTTTACTACCTTCAACAAAAAATTACATGTTTATTACTACAATGCTAATGTATAACATTAGGTAATAGTCTTCCCATTGACAAACCCTATGACATCACCTCTAGTCCATAGAATATAGAGTTTGAGGAGGATCACATGAGGATGTGAGACCCATTAGTATGGTGCTCCATTTATTGAAATTATACATGGATCATTACACCATATGTGTCAAATCGTCAACTATTCTAGGATATTCTGGGTCTCCCCATCTTCCAGATTGTTTCATTTGATTCTTTGCATATATTGTAGTTTTGTAGCTTCTCTCTCTATAGGAGACCATTCCTCATATTGATTTCACATGGTTATATTATTGGGAAGGGGATTGTTTTTATATGCAATTCATCCTTGTAGTGATTTTTTCTTAATCCATTCCGGATCCTTTTCAATATCTTCTCATTATGGATGATCCATATGTTGGTGTTGGTGTAGTGGTCTTGTTTATCGAGGTATGTGTAACCTAAAATATCTATTGGATATTGTTTTTATGGGATTGGATTTTAATATAATATAATTACTTCAAGGGATTATATTTCTCTCAAATTCCATTCTTGTGTTGTCATATCCCATTACTAGTAGTGTCTAACAGCGTTTGACATAGATGGTTCTGTCCCTAGTGTTTTTTATGAAACACAATTATTTTTGTATTGTAAATTTATTTATAAGTAAATTTGTATGATTTTGTGTGTGTAAATATATTGGTTATAAAATATGGGGTTTCCATTACATTTACGTAAGGGAAAATGGATTCTTCAAAAGTATTATGAAATGGGTTTTTAATTAATATTAGTTGAAGGAAAATGGTTTTTTTAAATACGATTATGATTATAATTTTTGAAATTTATTTAGTTAATACTTATCCCATGTATAATTATATATTTATGTGGAAGGTGTAACTTAGGGACATCATCGATTTTTTTTATTAGGGAGTTCACCTGTGGGTTTTTCCATTTCCCACTATGGTTGTTGTTATTGGGAATTTATTTGATAGTATCCAGGTGATCACTCATGGGGTGTCCTTATGCTTCCTTGGAAATTTGTTCTATGGATTTTTCTTAAAAAAATTCAATTATTTTTGTATGATTATAATTCTAGCCACACCTATCAGAATCCATGGAAAATTTACAATTGTGATTGGATTTTAATTGTATTAGTTTTGAAATACCTTCCTGATTATGGTCTATGAAAAATTATACATTGAATCCACATTACCTGGATTTTTTGGAACTATGGAATAGGGATTAAAATATTTTGATATAAGGAAGGTAAACTATTTATCATTCCATGCCTTCATTAAAAATATAATATTGGGATTTTGATATAGAGACATGATATAGAACACATTGGTTAGACCCTACAAAAAATATTTAGCTCACACCCAGCACACCCCTTCAGTATTGTGTAGAGATAATTGTATATTATGATGATAGACAATGAAATAAAACAATGTGAGGTGGTGGGGTTTTGGACAGGTCATTTTGGGTAGATAATGATTATATGGTGCTCTATTTCTCATATATTACAAGGATCATCAAGTATAGTTTTCAGTTGGATTTTTTGATGTGCTAGACTTCTACCTTTTTTTATATCTATCCATGAGATATAACACTACATTAGTTTAATTTTATTGATGGAATATATTTCTTTAAATTATTCATATATTTTTTCTTTATACTATTTTTATACATTTCATATCATCTATTTAAAGTAGGTTGAATCCATTCCCTCTTTTTTTTTATGCTTGGGTGATATTAGCAAGACAATGGGGATTATGATCACACTTAGCAAATGGGTTGGAATGGGTCACGTTCCATTGAGCATGGGTATCTAGGTTCAATTTATTAAAAAAATTTATCATAGGTCATATTATCTAAAAATAACACTATCCTAAGTTGTTTGGAATACTGGATAATGGAATTTGGAGACATGAATTATAGGTTGCGATGAGTGACTTGAGGATTCATTCCATGATGAGACTCTACTAAAAAAGGAATTTTGGATGTGTGTATCATGTCTTGTGTTCTTGATATTAATATTAGTTTGTATAGATGTTCTTCTGGAATGAACTGATATTATCATATAGTCTGATCTTCTCTTTTATTTTCATTTTGTAGTGATATTTTTCTAGTATTTTATCATGAAAATCATAGGTGGGTGCATTGGATTTAATTCAAGGGAATCTGTCTTTAGATCATAATTTTATAGATGATATCATGTGAGAAGTTCATTCCATGGGCTGAAAATGTATCATATGTCCTAAATATTGTTTTAGATGTGACACTAGTAGTTAGAGTAGATAATTATCAATTTTGTTATCTCATACCCAAGAAACCCCCAATATTTTATGGGTAAAAATAAACCACCACTGGTATAGGACCAGATTTAAATGTTCAAAAAATATTATATTAGCAATATACACATGATTCCATAAAGATGATGTGTATAGAATTAAATAATTAGGGTCCTAGTAAACAATGATGAGATTCTATGGTACATGTGGATAGAAAAGTGGCCTTAGATTGAACTGGTTTCAAGAAACTCTCTCTATGTTAGTTTTTCTACAGTATTTGATGATGGAAAAGACATTATATTTCCTTTAAATATAAATGGGAGAGATTCTATTATTGGAGTAAACCAGTAAGTATATGAACATATATATTTTTCCTCTTTCTATAGTAAATAATGATCATTTGAAACATCAAAAGTAATTCTAATGATTTTGAATATATATCTAATTATAGGTATTTATACTAAATCATTCATCATATGCAGTGATAACAGGAAGAGATATAATGTAATAATTTAGTCTAAAATTAACGATTTAATATTCTACTTATTCCCTTTAATCAAGTATATTCTTTAGTGGCTTGCATGGATAAAGAGGAAGTGACATCATCATGACTTTTTAGTGGAGGTGTATCTCAACAGTTAACCCCCTTTGCACTGTTATAAGTTCCCAGATAGTGTTCCTTGACTATCTATTAGTGCCTAAAGGTCAACCACACATGATATTATTTTCAAACCCTCACAACTAATAAGAAATATTTGTGGACATAATATTCACCCACCAAGTTTCTTCAATGATATATCTTTACCCAAGAATGATCATGGTTCATCGACTTACAAATCCATTAGGACACTGCTAGAATCATTAATGTATATTGATCTATAGCTATAGGCTTTAATAGTGAATATTATTCACGTAGTGGATGAGTCTCTAGTGGAGGAAAATATGTGTACACTGACAGTGAGAGGTACCATTTTTTTAATCTTATATATAAAATAGAATATTTCATACATGTTCCTCCCACTCATTTATACCATATTATTTTATTGATTTTTTGAATCATTCAATGGACCAAATGTCCTTTTACTAGGAATTAGTGACCCCTCAGGGAAATAAGAATGAACATGGTCTTTGTTTTTATTTTGTTTTTCAATTGATGATTGATGAAAATATTTTTTTGGTTTTTCATTGTTCATTATCTGGATTTTCATGATGTCATTATCAGGATGAATTCCATGGATTAATTTTTTTTGAAATTTAATGTTATCATTTTCATGTAATTTTTCTTTGCTATCGATGAGATATCTATGGTGTTTCAAGAATAGTCAGAAATAAGGTATCTTAATGTAGGTCATTTCTTATCAGATAATAGTTGTTTTTATTGTCTTTGGTGATATTTTCTATCAATTATGATTCTTCTCTTCTTAATATCCCCATAGTTTTTTATTACAATCATGATGTTTTCCAATATTACATCCCTACACTTCTTCCAAGTAAAGAAGTGGAGTTTATGATTTATCTAGTTCTAGGTGATCATGATATCCAATAATCATATTAAATTATCTAAGCATATAGGGCTCATGATCCTATTGGATGATCCAACAGTGAGTTATATTTTCATGCACATATTTCACCATAGAATGGTCTAGTTCTATTATTCAAGAAGGAAGATGGTTCACATAGACCACACATATAAATTTAAAAATCCAACATGATAAAATTGAATAATTAATATCAATTTTCCCATGTGGATGATTTGTTTGATTATTTTAAGGGGTAGAAGTGGTTTTTAAAGACATATCTTTGGTCTGAATATCATCAACTCAGTGTTCGAGAGCTGATGTACTAAAGATGGAATTCAGAGTAGGAATGGACACTATAGACACTGTGTGATTTATTTTGGTAGGTTAATGATATTTCAATTTTTATATATATGATGTAATAGATACAACTTCAAAATATCAAAAAAATTTGTGCTGTGATTATGAACAATATCCTTGTTTATTCCACATACAAACCCAAGAATTAGAACCAAATGAATATGGTTTTAGAAATATTGATAAATCACACTATTTTTGTAAAATATTGAAATGTAGTTTATAGATCCAATAGGTTTTGTTTATGTGGAATGTGATTACTGAGGATAACTTATTAGTTGATCCTCCAATGGTAAAGCCTATCTTTTCATTATAGTATTCATGAAAAAACATGAATATTTGGATATTCCTTGGTTGTTCTAGATATTAATGGGGATTTTCACATATTTATGAATTGTATAATCACCTTTGATAACACTTATAATAAATGTTATGAAATTAATATTGGATGATAGGTGTCAAGTTTTTTTGATGAATTCAAAATACTTCTAATATCAGCACTGATTATGATATTAGTTGAGCTTAGTAAAAGTTATGTAGTTTATTGTGATTCATATAGTGTTGGTTTGGATTGTGTTTTTATGATGGGAGAATATATTACAGCATATCATTTTTTATCATTGACCACATGAGAAAAAAATTCTAACTAGAAATTTTAAACGTACCATGGTAATGCATGTTCTTAAATGTTTGTGAAACTATATATTTTTGGGAGTTATTGTCACTAACTATGTCAGATAAATTTATATCCAAAAAACAAACCCAATCCTAACATATCATAAATGGTGTTCATTTTCCCAATGGAATGGATATTAGCATCTAGAATCATAAAATAAAATGGTGGGAACTGTTCTTCGATATAAAATGTAGACGAAATAGATAAAATTCATTATTATCAAGAGAAAACTCCATAGGTAGAAAAAGAGCAAGAAGTAAAATAGGTATATAAGCCTAATGTACCACATTAATGTAAAAAACTATAAAATAATATACCCATGTATCAATGAAAACTTCACTCAATGGAATGATGATCAACAAAAACATCCACCTCCATTTAAAAAATTCTCCTTAATCGAACCTGATATGAGTAAATCTACAAATACCCATAGGAAAAGGTTGTGTGTGAGATGAAAATCCAAGTTGAATCTCACCATGAGATCCATAATACGAATCTATAATATGTAAAGAAATTCATTTTTTCAACTATAGAAAAAAATCGGAATGGTAGTATAATTATAGATCTAAAACAAAATTTTATTCTTATTATTGTTGATTGAATCATTTAAAACAATGTGGTTTTTAAAATATTTATATAAAAAATTTATACAAATATATTAGGGATGTGTAATGTTATTTCATATTAAATTGAATATGAACAAAAGAAAACACAAAAAGGAACTTCGTCTTATAGAACAATGTAAAATACTTCTAGATTATGGGATCCTCAGACACTTGATTTTGTGATCATGATAATGTGTACACACGTCCGTCAGTATTTTCCAAGGAGGACTCATCTTCATCCAAATAGTGATAGGATCTGCCAAAATGATATTTTTTTAGAGTTTTATAGAATCAATATGTAGCTAGGGAATTAAAATTCTTGAATGTTTGTCCCAAATAACTCACTAACTACACATGTTCGCGTGTTCTCAAACAATCAATCAATTGTTGGAAAATTATTTTAAAACTGTTTGAAAATAAATTTTCTCCATTTCCAATTTCAATATGCCAAAATGTATTAAAAAATAAAAACATGGTTTTATAATCAATTCATTCTTTTTGAAATATAAATCCAAACATGGATTTATCAAATAATTTTAATCTATTTCCTCAAACAAATATTTCATAAAAATATTCTAATCTCAATGAAAATCCAAGTTTTCCACAAACTCCAATTACTTTTGAATTCGGTGGTTTTCCAAAAATCACATAAAAATCAATTTAAAATCGCCAATTTTCATTAAATTGGTTTTCTAAAATTTAATTGAAAGAAATTTAATTTAATTGAGATAATTCAATGGTTTAAATCATGGAAAATATCAACTTACCACCTACCTTAACATGATGATTATGTATCCCAATGCCGAAAATGGAATGAAAATACATGAAGGAAGGCTCAAATGATATAGAAACTATTCCCAGAAATATGGTTAAACATCCAAATTCTTAGACCCATCAATAAAAAGATGACCAATCGAGCTTCAAGTACTGAAATAGAATGAGACAGAGAGAAAATGAGACCACTTTCACAAAGAGATGCACCACAATCCTAACAATAATCAATAGCTAAACGTAATGATCCATAGTGTAATGAGGTCTCTAATGTCCCCCAAGGGATTGATATTTTTGGGGAGAAATTAATTTTGGAGGAAAATAAATATCATTTTTTCATCTGATCTACCTGTTTAAATATGAAAATTGTTACTTTACATGGCGTGTAACGAAAATTTACATTGTGTAATTTACAAGTCTCATATATGCTGAAAACCATTCTATTATTCATAAAAATGTTTTTTATTTATAAATAATGATTAAAATGTACAATAAATGTATCATTTTATGTTGTATACCATTTCACATCATAAGTTGGGTGATGATTACAAGTCTTGTAACAACATTAAACTATGTGTAAATCCCCATCAGACTGCAAACCCAAAGGGTTTGTCTTTAAAATCCAATATATCAATTACTTCACCATTATAGGTAACCACAAAAATCATTCTTGGCCCTACCCAAACAATGATGAAGGAAGAATATGAAAAATATTGAAATGTACTTGTTAGAAAGGTAACAAGCTATTAGAACCTACCCATCATAAGATCTATCTTCCCCTTGAATGACAATAAAAAAGAATCCAATATAAAAATGTGAGGCCACTACTCTCTCATTAGTGCCTCATGATACCATGTATTCTGAGAATCAAAAACCAACATGACATCACACCTATGCCAAAGGTATTATCCTCCCATGATGTAATTTTGTTTTAGAATGAACCATCTTATTTGGATTCATAGTTATGGATAAATTAGGTTCAACACTAATATCACTCTAGCTCAGAACATGATATTGAATAGAAATATATTCTAATAGTTGTGATACATGGATCACATTATGTATCAATATCATTAATGTAAGATGTGATACTTGGTATGAAACTTTCCCCACTTTCCCAACGGCATCAAAATTTCTCAAAAAATGAAGCGTATATTTCCATTTCCACCCAAGACATCGATGAACCAAATGTTTTGAAATTTTCAGGAACACATGATCTCCAAAAGAAAAATACAATGGTATATGTTGATGGTCGGTATAATAATTAGACTGAATCATTTTTATCAATATTCTCTAATGAATGAAATAAATATTTGTTGTCATATATTGAAACAATATTTCTCAAACCAATTATTATTATATTTTCTCCGACCAAATCAATGAATATTTATGAGGATTGGCATACAATTCCTCCAAAGGAGCGATTTTTTTCATAGACTGGTAACTATTGTTATAAGACAACTCAAGAAGTCCTAAACGGTTATCCAAATCTTCAACCAAGGGTAGAATATATGCATGATGAATATCTGAATTAATCTGTAAAAAACATTCTACTTATCCATCCTTCATTTGATGGTATTCCATACTCAAATGAACCAAATAACCCAGTGCCTCTTGAAGGTCTCTATCAAAGAATGGATTAAAAATCAGATCCCTATCCAAGACTATATCAGTTTTAACTCCTTATAAATACACAATCTCATCCACAAAGATATTTCATAGCTCCACAACTCTATTTATATCACAAATGGGTATAATGTGATAAAATATTGTCAAATGATCAACCAAAACCCATATCTCATTCATATTTCTATGGGTATGTGAAAAAAACACAAAATCCATAGAGATATCATCCAATGTACAAGTATTAACTTGAAGAGGCCAATGAAATATTTGAGTTCTCTAGTGATCAAACATGAACTGATGGAAAATATAACAATGATAGACAAAATTAGTGATTCCATGCCTCATTCCCGACTATTAGAATCATCGTCACATTTCATAAATCATCTTCATTGTTCAAAGTTTCACTTCCCATTGGAAAATATGGAAATTACCAATAAATTCATTTCTCACTACTAAGAATTCCAGAAATATATTCCAAAAAAATGAATACCCTTCATGGATAAAGACCACACAGTAGTGGTCTTTCAACCATAATGAAAAACTATAATTTAACATAACTCATCGATATTGCTTTTTTTTGTTTTATGATTCTCACAAAACTTCCTCCAGGGGAAAAAATAACTCACGTGAAACATGACTTACCAACCATATCAAGATGAATCATTAAAACTCTATCAATCATGTATACCAAAGAAGAGATATTCAATAAGAAAACATGAGAAAAAATATCTAATCAAAGAAACATATCAATGTGTTGATTATTCAAATTTTCATTCAATATAATTTTATGTGTATATTATATAAGATTATCAAAGTAATATTTATATTCAATCATGGTCCTGTCAGCGTACTTTAGTTTGAAAAAATCCATAACCTTTTCAAACACCACCAACATTGGATAGAACTATTATGTAAAACGAAATTTTATATTCCTCCTCTAAAATCTACGATTCTTATTCACTATAACTATCATTTTCTAACACATCCCGATAGGTCCTTCGAGCTTGAAGTTGGCACATTTCACCTTGGTAGATTTAGGTGTCTCCATGAAACCAACAATATGCCAATTTTTATCAACCAGATATCAACCTATTTATAATTAATTAAGCCAAGGAATGATGCTGGATTCATGTGAAGTAATAATGATTACGATTTTGAGTCCCATCCCTCATAGTTTCTTCTCTTGGAATTTAGATAGGGATGGGTAAAGGTTCCTATCCCACAACTTCATAAACATGTTTGATAAAATCAACCATATTCTGGTCCACGAGAGGATTGGATCCTTTTAATTCATCAATAACTTCCATCGAGATCTTATTAACATGTTTTATCATATTCATGATGCTATATAACAACAGCATACCATAAATAAGATGTCAGAAGATTACTCATATTGATATTCATACAAAAGAAAAAGAGAAATTAATATCCTCAAATAAGAAAAAATGTTTTTGATTTCAACTACATAAATAAAAATTAAGTAAAATACTATGAATAATGCTTAGAAATTATTTCCCAAACTACCTCTAGTGAATTAAGAATTATTATAATGATAGATGGGTATACACTCACTAAAAACTACCTACTAATTATTGCTAAGATTACTCAAGCTACAAACTAAGATAATGGAATAATACTGAACCTATATCTTTGATACTAAATTTTCACAAAACATCCTAGATACCCTACTAAACAGATAATTGTGATGATCTCAACATCGACAATAGGGAATTACTGATCTCTATGGGGTTGTGACTATAACATATCAATATACAAGATAATAGTTGAAACTATTTTTCCATAGAATTAGCAGATTAAAAAGTGATAATCAGTGTGACCAAAGGAATAATCCATATGTGCAAAAATTTACAAATTAAAATTGGCATATAAACCCTAAATACAACCAAAATATTCTAGATAGTGAAATATAAATAACCAATGTACCAACATACATGAATCTATATGATCCTACGATCAAAAATAACTACCACCTTAAAATGGCTCTTTCACCTTTCGCGAACAAGGTTGGAAAAATCACTAAATTCCCAAAGGAAAAGGTATGTTTTGAGGTCATACTCCCATTAGGGTATCAACAGGTGTTCCAGTATATGAATACAAAATAATTAACCAAATCATGCCTTCAACTTTAAGATAATATAGTCATGGAAGTAAAATTTTCATATATAAAACAAAACATTATTTTTATTTTAGTTTATGGAATAATTTAAAACAAATTCTAGATTAAAAATTTTGAATAAAATTATGTATATTAATACACTATTAATTAATAATGTAGTTTCAAAATAAATGGAATATACATTAAAGTAAACAAAAAAAGTCACATGGTCATGTAGACTAAGGTATGATAGTTGTTGGTTATGGGATCCTCAGAAAATAAAATCTATTATCATAGAAATTTGACACACATCCCTCATCATTGGTCAAAAGAGGTCTACTCTTCATCCCATGAGGGATACTTCCAATTTAAAATTTGACTTGAGAAGAAGAGCGTCATTGAGTTCCTAGGGTATTCCCATCCAAGGGTGTTTGTCCAAACCAACTCACAATCTACCTAGAATCACATGTGATCAATTAATCTATAAATAATTAGTAAATTATTTTAAAAATATTTAAAAATAAATTTTCTCCATTTTCATTTTCATAATTACACTTTCCATTTAAAAACTATATCATGGTTTTTTAATAAATTAATGAATTTTCCATGATAAAAATGAGCATTGGTACTTTCCAAATCCATTTAATCAATTTTCCTAGAAAAAAAATTTCAACAATCATTTTTTACAACTATCATCAAAATCTATTTTCACCCCAAATTATAATTCCATTAGAATTGGTTTCATTACCAAAAAATGTCATTACAATTCAATTTTAATTCCCCCATTCACATTGAATTGTGTTTACAAAATATAATTGAAATCCATTTAATTTAATTATAACAATTCAAATTTTTAAATTCGGAAAATCTTAATAGAACCACCTTCTATAAAATCGAGATCACATGTCCCAATGAAAAAAATATGAATAATAAATGAGAATAAAGGTGTAGAATATCGATGAACTCAACATAGATACATATTTCAACAACACTGAGATTAGGCCAATCAATAATAAGAAGATCTACCAACCCTAAAGGAGTTAAAAGAGAATGTGGTGGAACGACATGGAAACTACATACCCAGAGAGACACCCTAAAAACGTAATAATAAAAAATCACTAAACAAAATGATCTAGAATGATTGAAGGGATCCTACATCACCTCAAGATGGATCTAGTTAAAGATAAATCATTCCTAGAGGAATGGGATTAATACTTTTCACTCGAGACTCATTTTTGAAAAATAACACTCATGAAATTACACGACATGTCACAAAAATTCATGTCATCTAATTATCAGGTCCCCTATATGTTGAAAACCCATAATTTTTTTGAAACATGATTTTTTAATTATACATGTATTTTTTACTATAGAGTACATGTATCTTTTCATGATATATACCAGTTTTACAACATATTCTAGGTTACAATTACATGTCATGGAACAATAATACACTGCATGGAAACCCCATAATACTGCGTAACCCATAGAATATATGATGAATATACCAAAAAATACATGATGTCACAATTATAGGTATCTTACCTATTTCTTTTTGGTCTTCCCAAATAATGAAAAAGGAGAACTATGAAAAATCCTACATCATACCTATTGAAAAGGAAATTTTATGATTGGGAAATTGAAAATCATTTCTGATCATAAGTGTTTGAACTGAATACATTATCAAAAATAAATAAATATTAGAAAAATATGATGGGTGGAATATCTTTATATATTTAAATTCATCATCATATACAACTCAGGGAATGATAATTTCAATTCAAAAACACCCAAATGAAATGTACCCTCCTAGGTTATTTTTTAATTGAAGGAAAAGTGATTTTGATGCACATATTCAGTTACTTGAAACCAAATTCTCAAAATGATGGTTTAACAATGATTCTGGAAAATTTTTATCTTTCATCATCATTCCTTTAATAAATTATATAGTATCTGCCATTGTTTGAGGATTTCAGGGGAACTAATGAAATACATTATGTCATGGAGAACATTTTTAGTTAGTCTCTCCCATAAGATGGTACTACTTTATTTTAGGGATGATTTTAGAAAACAAATGTCTATGAAGAGTTATTTTTTATTTGACTATCATCGCACACAATGGATCATTCGTCTATGACATATAATGATTTATTATGACATTATATGTTAGTTTTTGTTGTCGGGTGTGAAGCATGAAATTCCTAGTTTTGTATCTTGTTGTTAGACCATCCAATAGATAGGCGTAGAGAAGATAAAAACCACTAGTCTCCTTAATCCTATTCTTGTATAGGTTCGGAAATGGGAATATGTGTTTATGGGACCCATTATAGGATTACCATATACTCACTGAGGGAATAATTATATTTGGGAGGTTGTTGAAAGGTTTAAAAAATCAACCAATTTCATTCTGATCAGAGCCACCACTTAGGATGATGATATATGTAAACTTTATGAGTATTTGGTTATCAAAATTCCTGGGTTTCCCTATATCATTTCATTGAATTTGGATACTACCTTTACCTCCCAGTTCTAGATTTTTTATGAGTTATTGGGGGATCAGTTTATGTTCGGTAAAACATACCATACATAGAAGAATAGTTTCACAGTGCATGTTATTCAGATCATTAAGGATATTCTCTCTGTTAACATTTTTGATTATAGTGTATCAAGGGATATCTATCTATAACTGTTCAATTTTTCATATAACAATATCTAATAATCATTGATAATAATGATTTCTTTGAGGATTTTAATTTTCTATCATGTATATCACGTCTTTTTGGGATTGGGGAGTGAGGCCTCTCTTATGTGACCAAGTATCAGTTAGATGTATTTGTAAGGGACCCAATCTGTAAAAAATCATCTGGATTCAGTTTAGAGTTGGTAGAAATTTTCAGATGATCATCAAGTTAATTATTTTTAGATTTCTATTAGTGACTGAGTGTTCTTTAATGTTACTCCTTGGCTAGGTAACAATTATATTAGAAAACCTGGAAACCTAGATCCAAGATATGTTGGACTACTTGAAGTCTCTGAGAAATGTAGTAAGGATACATATTGGATGAAATTTTATAACAATTGTTATTTATTATGATGTTTTCCATATATCATAGTTTAAGAATTACCCTCCCAACTCTCTCATTTTCTATTTTATGGAGAGATTAAGTTGTTTCATGATTTTTTAGATTTTGATAAAGTATAGCAGATCTAGGATTCTCATGAAATATTCATATGTGGGATGTATATCCAACTGACTTGTGTGGTATAGTTACATTGATCAAAATCTTATGAGGCTTGGTTGCATGAAATTTTTGTGAGGGAGTAGTGTCCTCATCTCTTTGAGGAACACACTTTATCGAATTGGATTCCTAGTGTGGAAAAATATTATAGATGAGAAACATTAATATCAGTGATTTTTTGGTACATTCTTACTTGTTCAAGTGTGAGTATTTCTGATTCTGTTGGGTATTTTGAGTTTTTATTATATCCAATAAGAGGCACTACTTATAGGACATTATTACATCGTAAGATAGTCTCTTATGAAATAAAAACCATTTGATAGAAATCGTAAAACCCTTTGGGTGTGAAATGATTTTGTTGGTAAATATTGTTTTAAATCAAAAATATATTTTCCTAGGATAAATAAACCTAGTGTGATTTATTTTTTATAGTATGTGTATTATATGGGTCCTAGTTCATAAATCATTCGTTTATTATATAAATCCCTTCATCCATGAAGGTTTTATTGGACACTTGTGTATATAACTTCCTCGGTTTTTATGAATATGTAGGTATTAAACCATTGGCTATTACAAAAGAATTTTGGTGTCTTCTCCTCCTCTAGACCGCTTCATTTTATATTAAATTTCTATTGTGGTTTCATACATGTCTCTCAGTAGGTAAATTTTTTTTGTATCTGTTGTCACAAGTCACAATAGTGGTGTTGCACTATGTTTTCATTATCTTTCAACCTTGTGGTGATGTGAACTTTATATATTCTAGATATTTTGTGTGATGTTCTCTGAGTGGTTTTCCATATTGTTTATTATTGTGTGGAGTTTGTTTTTATTCAGGTATGCATGGTCAAACCTCTACATTGGACATTGTTGCCTCTTGTATATGATTATTGGATGTGGGAATAATTGTAAAGGACACCATAGTTGTTTATTCTTTCATTGTAGTGTTGGTTGATCCCATTGGGGGTAGTTTTCAACTTGAAATTGTGGTATGTGGTACCATATATATCAATATTAAAGGAAACACTATCTATCTAATGTTAGAAATTTATTTGAAAACAATATGGAATAATTTATTCTTCTGCATAAATTCATTTTTCATAAATGGTGGGTTATCCATTGGATTTCAGAAAAGGATAATGGGTCTTTTAATTGAATCATGAAATGGGTTTTTAACAATGTTTGATGAGAGATTAGGGTTGTTTGAGAATGATTATAAAAATATCTATTGAAATTTCTTTGATAGATTCATCACATGGGAATCCTTAGGTACTTAGGTGAAAGGCATAGATTAGAAAAGTAATATATTATTTTATTAGTGGGGTCACTCGGTGGTTTCTCCTATATTCCATTTTCTTATTTTTCTACGGTCTATTGTGTCCAATATTAATTTGATTGTAGTATGAGTTTGATTCAATCCTGATATGATATGATCCTTGTAATATTTTTCAATATTATTGTACTTTTTTTTGTTTTTATTTGATATAAATACTTGATAATGGTTTAGAGAAATAATTCATTGAAAATATTCTAACTATATTGATTGGAACTATTGGGAAATGGAAATACATTCCATGATTTGATATAAAACATCATTATTATTTATCATTACATGTTTTCATTTAATTTTCTATGTTGGGATTTTTTGCAGAGAATATTGATATAGAAAAATAGGGTGGGATGCTACTAAGAATGTTTAGATTCGAACATACACAACCCTTAAATGATATGTATACATTGTTATGTCTTTTGATATTGTAAACGGATAGGTTCTCTAGTGAGGTGGAGTGGTTAGTATCAGGTGGGTACATGTAGATGGGTGTGAGATTGTGTGAGATTTCCCAAATATCACATTGAGTATCATTTGTTGGTTTAATCTTCTTTTCTTATTTCCTTAGATCTATTCCATTGGATTCATCTAGATTTTAGTTGTATCAATTCAATTGTTTTCATTTAGTGATCTCATATATTTCTTCTAGATAATCTACTATTTTTTTATTTCTATGATATTTATATATAACATATATTCCTCTTCATGTAAAGGGAATAATTCTTTATGTTTTTATTGAATCTCGAGTTCTAGTCACTAGCCTGTGGGGACTAGGAATTCCCTTCATTGATGGGGTGGATTAGGTCGAGTTCTACTTAGTGATGGTATCTATGGATGGTTAGTTACAACCCCATGGAACTGATTCATAACTATGATGTCCATCCTAACTCATATATATATATATGATACCCCTTTCTAAAAACCCACCCCCATTAAGATCCCCATTAGGGTTTATAATGAATTCAAGGGTGTCCCCCAAAATCCTAACTTCAATAGGTCATGGGTTAACAAGTATCATATAGTGTATAAATTGTAAATACGGGAGGAATTTACCTCATAAACCCAAAAAACAAAAAAATGGTCCCACCAATCATTACCATGAAATGAATTAAAACCAACATTCAACAATTATTTTAATGTATTAGAATATATAAGTCCCAAAAATAAAATATCACGTTAAAACACATATAATAGATACTCTAAAAATATATTGAAACTCGAGTTTTTATGTCATAAGTCGTTCACTAAATTACACATGTAAACCTGTATGAATGGTTTAAATATATAGGAATTAGAATATATGTATAATCAAGAGGACCTTTCAAAAACCTCATATGAACATCATGAAGAATCAAACTACTTCCTCAACAAAAAATAATTAAACCAATAATCACCTAACTAGGATATGTATCATCCAGCCTCACTAATCCATGCTCACCCAATATCATATACATGTATAGAAACATATTATTAAAAGAATATATCAATAAAGTACCTGGTGACCACTTCTAAACTGATTTTTTATCTTATTCCACAAATAATATATATATAATGGAACCATATTCCACCCCATATCATCATATCCAGAACTACATATATTTAACCCAATATCATATCACCATCACAACCATATACCACTTTTCTAGATCATAACATATTATCAATTTTCGGTGATAAAACAGTTCCATGAATATTAATGATATAATTCTCATTCCCCCCCTCCAACAATACATATACTCAATCATGTTTCTTAACCATTATCACATTTTCTTCACATCATATTTACTCATGACCTAATTAAATATTCACACTCAAAATTAGATACATTACATCCCATTCAGCTTTTCCCCAAGTCTTCATAGTCGAAACTACATAAACAAGGATAAAGGTGAAGAAGGAGTATCCAACCATCTATTAAATCAAAATCCTAGATATTGGAAAAAATGGAATACAATCCATTCTGTCGTATATAAGGTTATCTTACATGGGTGGGGTTAGTATAAAATAAAAAGGAAAATAAAGCATACATCATAGTCACCCACAACCCAACATAAGGGGTTCACACAAGACAAAAATAAAATACCCAACAACATCACCACATTACTACCACCACAAAATAAGAGTTGATTCTAAATCTAGAACATAGCTATACCACTTTCCGCAAAAAGGTCCAACATAATAACATTTACCAACACATAATTAAACTGTTTGTATATTTACAATTTCACATTAACTTACATTCACTAGGAAAATAAATTTCATATTTAATAAAGAACCATTAATTATCCAGTAACATCATATATCATAGTTGTTTCCCATTAATTTTATGAATTAATAAATCAAAACCAATTACAACATAGTTTATAGATCATTCCCATAAACATATTTAGTATTAATAAATGTTTTTCTTATAATTAAGAAACTATAAAACATAAATTCAATAATAAACTACCTATGACACATCCTGCATCACTAGATATTACAACCCCATTGTTTTCTTCATAAACAACCCATCCACTGTTCCAAACTACACAAAATTCTGCCAATATTTTGACATGAACAACTACAACTTCATATTACCACTATTAAAACAATCCAAATATACAATTGTATGTCATATACCAATATCCAAAACCAGCCACAAAACCCCCTACAATGGATTCACAAACCATAATAATAATATAATAATAATTCCAACATCAAGTCACATTTGATTTTTTCATTAATACACCTCCATATTTCCCCTTTTCAAAAAACATTCAAATTAATTCATAGGCGCTAATATGAGTAGTATTTTGAAAAAAAGTATTTCACACTATCAATTAATTAAAATCATTAATAAATTAATCAATAATTTGAATTGATTACAAAATTTTAATCATATCAACAACCCATATGTCACAATTGAAAAAAATAAGTAGTAACATCAAATAGTTTTCCATGATATGAAGAATACTAAAATAAGATACACATGTAAATAACCACCCCACAATATATTTAATTTTCAAAATTTATTATATTTATTAGTTTAATTCCTACTAACCACCATAAAAAATCATTGTCAATCTATACTTAAACATAATGAAAAAGATGAACCCTAAAATATCATTCCTCAATTGGGGATTCAATTACCATTATGCCAAAAAAGATAAGTGGATGATCATTGAGACCAAACCATGGGTGAAAACTGAAATTAACCTAATCCAAAAATTATACATGAAAATCATTTCCCATGCCAAAACAAACCCATGTTAAACCAATATAAAAGGATATACAAGTTAATGTATTGGTAGAAAACACAAAATATAGTAATAGTGTATTTTATTCTATCCATTCAATGACATGATAATATTATCATGTTAATTTTTAGAAAGCTATTTATTCCATATTTTTCCATGTGGTGGTCATCGATGAGTCTCATAGCTCATATTTATTATTTAAACTATTTATATTCAAAATTAAATATGATTTGAGCGGTCCATTCAAGTTGTTGGGTATATATTGATTAGTAGCTAAGATTGTAACTCAATATTTAGCATGTCAATAGGTAAGCTATAAGAATCACTTTATTGGTGGTTTGATACATCAATTTGCTGTTTCGTTGTGGAAATGGGATGAAATAATGATGGATGTCATCATCGGTTTACCTCTAAAATAGTGAATATCTGAATATATTTGTGTGAGTGTGTATTAGTTGATGAAGATGGATCATTTATTATTGAAAATGGGGTAAAGTGTAGTGGATGATTAAATGAAGATGTATGTGGGGTATATTATGTGGATTAATTAGGTTATAAGGATCATAATTTTGATCACGGTCCCTATTTATCCTCATAGGTATATAATGGAATGTAACATGCTTTCAATTTTCAGTAATGCATTAGGACTAATTTTCATCATCAAATAAAAGAATATATGTAATGAAAAAACAAGAATATTGGGGTTATGACACTTTCATGGGCTATTTACTTTTTAGATGTGTGGGTAATACTTTAGAACATGGTCATGTTTTAATACAATAGGAATTATCAATCGTCTATCAGTTTATATCCCTCTAAGTCATTGTATGAATGTAATTTTAAATCATAATTATAATGGATTGAGGTTAGATAGTCAATAGTTCAAAGTCCATATTTTGTGAAAATAATAATAGATAAGGGGAATGTGAATTATTAGATGATAAAGGCGATTAAATTATCTGAATTACTGTATTTATTAGGGGATTTGGATTTTTTATTTTTTTCATTGGTGATGATGTGTTCAAAAACATTTATCCTCATCATTGGTATATGATGATTGGAAATGGGATTAAGCTATATCCATAATTAATTAGGCCACTCGAGGTGTTAGAGGATATCAATAAGGCGAAGTATCAGTTATAAATTTTACTATATAGGTATAATATTCATTATATTTTCTATATATTATAACATCATCTATATATTCATGATGAGTACCATGTCACTGGTTAGGGAGATTTGAATATTGATTTTTATTTGACGATAAGGGTGTAAGCAATTGAGATTTGGGATCAGAAACAGAAGGTGATACATGGAGATAAATTTCCATTTTCTATTTTATTATGGCAGCATGACATGTTAAAATATTGTACTATAGAGTGTAATTCCCATATTTATAATACATATCTTGTGTTGTTTTAAATGTTTTTATTGTAGTTTAAATTTTGAGATGAATGATTTTAATATAATTTGTTTGATGTATATTATGTAGTATCGTGAATCAAAGATCGAAAGGTTATTGTTTGATATTTGTCCCTTATGGGTTTTTATATTTTGAAAATAATTGTTAATCTATATCTATTTTTCGATTCAAAAGGATGAGAATCATTTAATAGGTATCAATAATGAGTCTATGATTACTCATTGTTCACTACATTTCATTTTTGAGGTGTTGGAAATTGTTGGGAATGATTTACTGGGGAATAGTGGAAGAAATGATTACTTTTTGCTGAAATTTATTCTATATGTATACATTACATGGTGATCAATATTATTTTCCTGTGATTGGATATCTGTATGAGATTATTTTCTACATTATTGTCTTTTGTGTTATGGTCAACATAATTTCAACGTGTGGTGAGGTGTTGCAATGTGATGATTGGGATTTGAATTATTGTGTATCTCTGGTAAAGGATGGTAAGTATGTTATAATTTCTTTTTATTTAAAATGGTTTGGATAGTTTAATGAATCTTTCAGTGTATTCTTATGTGAGAGAAAATGCATCATGGAGACTCTTTCATTTTATTCTTATGAGAGATAAATTACATCGGGGTGAATAATGTTGTGTCGTAGAATCAATATTCCAATTATCGAGTTTGAGAGAATTAGTTTGACATTATGAATATTATTCTTTATGGTTTAATTATTTTATAATTAAGGGTCACTAAATCAATAAGTACATATTATTTTGATATTTTTTTAATGGGTTTTACCCCCGATATTTTGGGAGGTCACACCATGGCACTTGGATCATTCCACTATTATAGTATGACCCTATTTATTTCACTATGATATTATGCATCAATGTTTTTTTAAACATTGTTCCTATTAAAATTACATTTTATTATAACAATATTAATAAATCCCTTGGAAATTTTTGATTTATATTTTGTACCATTTTGACATCCTTTGGTGGCTCTTGATCCTTGTATTTTCATTATTAAAATTTTATAACCCGAGTTGTGATATTATGTCACTTTATTTATTTAGTTTCTATCATTTATCCTTTTATTGGAGGATATGGATTCGGATTTTTATTTTTATTTTTGATTTTTTTATGTTCATCATGGTGTATCTTCATGTAATACTTTCATAGAATATCCTTTCATGTTTTCATGTGCTTCTTTGGTGGTTTATTGTGTAGTGTTTATTAATGATTCTATTGAGGTAAGGGATTAAACATATCTAATATTCTAATTATTTATTAATATTTTCATATAGGGCATATTATTTCAATGGGCATATGAATAATATTAACATTATAAAAAACCATTTGAAAATTTTTAATGCATTGATGTGATTTTTATAGGATTGGTGGATTTTTATATTGTTAATATTTAATTATTTATTTTTTTTGATTGATATGTATTACTTTGATATCGATTATATCCTATTATTGATATTTCACTCACCTTAAAAATATGATAAATGACTTCTATTTGGTAATATATAGATACATGGATATATGGAATCCACATTTGTATCATTTAGGAATGAGATAATGGATAAATATGATGATATAAATAAATAAGAACATTGATATTTATTGATATATTGACTTATGTTGATAGATTTTGTATTCATATGGTTATTCATTATATAGATGATTTAATGATATTGGTGTGATTAATCTGATGTTTTATGTAAGAAGCGGTGGAAGATGCTGTGATGGAGGTGGAATTGATAATAATGGGGATAACAAGTGGTGTGGTTGTGATTGATGAAGCTATGAGATTTAATATAATTTATTTTGTGTTATTATTGCATTAAAATATGAATGGTAATTAGTTAATAATTTTTTAATTTTTATTGGTTAAAAATGTGGGTGAAAATGGTGAGAAATATCTAGAGGTAAAGCGTATTTATAGTAAATAATATTGATGGTTGAATAAAATATTGTTTAATGAATAAATAGTGAATAAAATAAAATATTTTTTAATGAATATATATTCACTGGTAATGAAAATCCCATTAATGGGTAATTATGTGTCAAAATTTTATCTTTTATATTATATGTGATTTTCATATAGTTGTTGTGTAGTTCGTTGTGGAAGTTGATTTTAGTGTGTGGAAATTGTGTTTAATTGAATTATACAAATTATAGTAACAAATGATTCATATCTTTGAGTCAACCCTTATGTTTCAAAATAACCAATAGATATGTGGTTTGAATAATACACTACAAATATATATTACCAATTTTTAGAAATAAATAATAAATATTATAAAGCATTATAGACGGGGGATTGTTTTGTATGTAATGTTTTCTTATAGTCCTACATCATCCATGTGCTGATCTCATTGTGGATTCTATTACTGGGATTTATAGAACATTATGAAAAAACAATTAGTGGATTGTAAGAGGATCCTGTTGAGGTATGAAATATCATGTAATGATGTGGTGGAATAAATAAAATGGGGGTAAATAAGTGCAGGTATGGAATTTATGGGAAGGATATTTTGGAGAGTAGTGGGTGCACCACTTAGTGTTTATGGTGGAACAACATATAAAAGGGTCCTTTAGAATATTATATGTTATTTAGTCCACTATTCGTTAAATTCTCCAATTTCTAGGGCATTTTTTCCACCATATTTAGTGACTTTGGTCCATCTATTTGTAATAAAATAGTTTTATTCAGTTAAATTCAACACTTATCGGTATGGATGATGCATGACATAGTAGGGTTCCAAGTTGTGTTTGTATTTTGTGGTTTTTAACCCTCATAATCATATAAACATTATAAAATATCAATAGGTTGGGATTGGGTGATCTATTCTATTATATACATATTATATTATTTAATATGTTCAAAACCAAATATGGGTAACCAAATCAAATCCCTTATGTAGTGTTACATTTTTGTTGTTTTCCCCAGAATCATTTATAGATGTAATAGATATGGCTAACAAATAAACCTTCCCTACATTCAATTCCAAATATAATAATGGATAAAATATCATTAGGTTATGATAATAGTATTATTTGTCCTGATGTTATTATGTGATGTTGATGAGGTAGTGACATGGCTAAATAGTGGGAGCCTTCATCGGAGGAGTGCTTTAGGTTGATGTTATTTATTGTTATTTGTCATTTCATAAAAGGGGTGTGATGATACTGTGAATATAATGTGATTTTTTAAAAACAATTTATTGTGATTTGGATATAAATTGAGGGTTTTGTCTGTGATGGGGTAATATAGTCATGGGGATATATAGATATAAAAGGGTTGGGATCACTACGATGTATGTCACTGGGGAATGTGGGTGACGACCACATTATGATCATTGGAATTCATGGAGCCACTACTAAATGTGTTTCTTTTTTTAATTTTTTATTTCAGTAATTTTTAATGTAGACATTACATGAATTTTTGGTTTAATATATTTTATATCATATGAAATTTATTAGTTGTTTTTGCCTTATGTTCAGGTAATCGTTTAGGTTAATGCCTCACATATGAGTGTTGTAAACCATCAATTCTTGTCAACAACCCATAAACAATTGGAGGTAGCATTTATGGGTCAGATTTTATCCACTCTCATCCAAGTAGTGTTCCACTAGGAAAGGATTTTAACACCATTGTTTTGGTGGATAATTTTTATCTTGGAGTCTGGAATTGATATCATGTAGATGAAAGGATTAAAAAATAAAGTTACAGGAAATATAAAAAATATTGGATTCTCTTACTTTATTAATAATCAATATTTTAAATTATGGGATGAATTTCAAAATGAAAATTTATTTATATTAGATCTAAAATTTCAGACATGATCCTTAGAAATTGCAAATTATTTATCCTTTACGATGATTTATAAAATAATTCACTATAATAATAATAAGGCCCCCCTAGATAATGTTCTATATTATTTATTTGGAATTATAATTTATTTATGAAAAACTAAGATGTAGTTTGATATATTATTACCTGTCTGATTTATAAGAGGGTAGTGTTTGAAAATTTTGTTACCACTAAATAATATGTTGATCACATGGATGATATTAAATAGTTGAAAATATAGTTAAAAGTGGATTAATTTACAGTAAATATCATGATATATAATGACTTATATTTAATTTGTGATTATATAAAAAAAATAGGCACATTAGTTACCATGGAGAAGTGTTCTAATAAAATATCATATAGGAAGAGGTAATCTATGTATGGGGAATTAGTTTAATTATAACTATTATAAATTACTTTTTAAAGAAATAAATCGGAGTGTGTGTTGAATACATTTTATAATGGGATAATTAAAATCCCATTTTACTGACATTGTTAATTTTTTTGGTAATTTGGAATGAAAGATATCTTAAAATGTATTATCATTCTAAAAAGGCTGATTTGTAATGATGGAAATCATTATAAGGAAAAAATTAATGTGTGGTGTGATGAGAAGTTATAAATATCACTAAAACATAATAACACTTCTCCACTCTAAAACATTTTGTATTATGAATGGAACAAACTAGCAGAACCTAAAAATAATAAATAAGATAGTGAATTTGAGGTAAACTTATTTGTCAAAAAGGTTGATCATACACTTTATGATGATCCTGAAGTCTATAAATCACCACTAAGGATGTCTCAATTAGAATTGAGATATGAGAGACCATGCCACATTAAAATGGATATATATAAAAAATAACTTATGATATTATAGTTTTCAATTAGGCAGAAGATGAATTTGGGAAACATACATGTTATAACATGATGATCCAGAAGGTATATAAACATAATACTATGTTAATTCCATTATTTACATTAAAGAGGAAAATAGGTGTATTCAAAAACACCTCTGAGTATATGTAACTTAAACTAGTGGAGAAACTAAATTTTTTTAACTCATGTATTTATTTTGTCATAGGTATTCATATGTTTTGTTGAACAGGTTCCTTCAAATTTGAATGCTTTTTATGCACAATGTATTGAAAATTAAAAGGAAAGATAATCCATTATTAATTTTGAAAAGATGTTGCTTGAATAATTAAATTGATCATTCGTGAATAGGTGTTTAATATATCATTAAATATTGAAGAATTATCAAGTACGCTAACAAGTTACCTTTAAATAAATCTATTATTTGGAAGAATCTGAGGTATGTATTTATGTTGTTTTATTCTATGAAATACATCAATTTTTCCTTTAATTATATAATTAAATCACATAATTATTATTTAACTATGATTTTAAATTAAATATTTTTAACAAAACTTAATATGAAATTAGATTTATTGAGAAGTATCATTGTTAAAATATAAACATCTAATCATGTATCAAAAGAATAAAATAAAATCAATAGAAAATCTTTTAGAATAAAATTTAAATAATGTTTTATAAAAAACGGTAGATGACATTTTTTAACTTTATAATTCAATGATTCATAATACATGAGTTATTATTTACCTACCATATATTATGAATGATTAAAGTAAAAAAAATATAACATGAAAAATATAAATATTTTTTTTATTTCAAAAAGGAATTAAATATTTGCAAAAGCAAAATCGATAATTATTCCTGATGTTATCAATATTGTATAAATTAACACCAAATTATAAATATTTCAATGATTTTTTTGCCCAAAAAATATAAATAATAAAATAAAAAATAATAATACTCAAACTAATTATAGTTTTAATAGTCATGTATTCAATTCTATACTGAATTCTAACATATTCAAAATAATGTATATTTGTTTTTCAATCAATAATTCTTCTAATCACCTCTAAAAATTATTTTAATAATTTATTTATATGCATTGATCTTTTCTACATTTTAAGAGTTTAAAATATTCAAGTATCAATATCACATGATTTTTTATCTCTACTCAATTTGATCTTCACCCTTAATTTATTATTTCAATTTCTTATACATAAAATTTTTGGAAATTTATATTCACTATTTGTATCCCACAAATATTCTCTAAATAAGTCTCACGAATGAACAAGTGTTTGTTGAAGACTTGTTGAAGAAGTGGGAATTATATGTATTTAGTCTTAATATCTGGGATCTAGGCATAATATTCCACATCAAATTAGATTTATAAGTTTTGGTGTTCCATTAACATTCACCTTTAATAATTCTTATTATGTATACATTTATTAAAGAGGCATAATTTCTGTATTTAATTAAATATGAATATATTTAGAAATATATTCAGAGTCATAAACAACAACAGAATGTGATTTGGAGATATTTTGTTCCCAGAATTAATTTTATAAAAATATTAATTATATTTTATATTACACATGATCAGTTTATTAAAGAAAATGTGATAAATCTTAAAAAGAATATCTAATCAAAAATCAGATACCATGGTTGAATTAGTAATGTGAGGTTTACCCTAGGTGTGACATAAAATCAGTAGGCATCGGGAGTTCAGATAAAATCATCTCTAGGTGGGTGTGTTTCATTAAATATATAATTTTTTTTATTTAATTAATTTAATTAACCGAAATATATTACCATTAAAACACCATTATATAATGATCATTAGGATTATCTCCATAACCCTAGGATCGTCGATATGATTTCCTTCCACCTCTCATTGTTGATTCAAGATCTTAAATAGAAGAAACTCTAGATCCTGGAAGATCGGGATATTGCAAACAAAACAACCCCTCACATTCATTTGTGATGATGTTATTCATTGATGAATGAATCAATTGAGGTTGGAATCATATGTTTTTGAATTAAAACCATATTTATTAAATATTTTGACCACAATCTTTCTACTCCATTATCTGTTCTTAATGAAAGAATTTACATACACCCATGGACTGATATTTAATTGAATATTAATTTTTCACTCCATGGGAATCCTAATAATTATTTTTTGACTAAGAATTACTGGCCAATGATCTTTATATATTATATATTTTTATTTTCTCCCATTTATTCATCACATTCGTCAACATTGGAACACAAGGTTTCAATTAAACATTTTGAGGTTTGGCCAAGCTAGATTGGAGCCCCTGGATTAATGGGGGAATAGTGTGTGAGGAATGGATTAGAGAATCACTGTTGGATTCAAAGGATTCATGAGTTTAGACATTTGCCTCATGGATTTGGGATTTGAAGTGTTATTTTATGGGGCACATGCGCTGAGAGAGTTGTGTGAGGCATTCCAATTCGAGTGTACCAATATGGAATTCATTTTTTGAAAAACATATTTCCAGAAACAATGAATCGAGGAATTCCCATATGATTTTTGGAGTCCTTGAGGCTCAAATAGGTTTGTATGAATGGATTATGGGTTTAAAATAAGGATGAGGAAATAAGTGAAAATCTTCACAATAAGGGGTGTAGTATTTGGAACTCATTCCAGGTAGTTCAATTTTTGTGGGGGCATGTGTATCCCATGTAGTTAAATATGATATCTAGTTTATAGCGTTGAAAAATCATGTAAAATCATTTTAATATATTGGTTTGTACAGAAATTTACATGCCTAGGAGACCATTTGGCCTCCCACCCCATGTGTCTATGGAGTAATTCTATGTACATTGAAGAGTGAATGGGTTATAATAGGAGGCAGACACTGTGTTCCATCCCAGCTCTTATACGCCATGCACCAATGTACATGAACATGTCCAGGAGCACCGACAGAACCTCGGATGGCTAAGGAATATAGTGAAGTCCACCTACATTCTATGTATTGATACATGGATAGTGAGGACTATATTGGTAGGGGCATGACTAGAATTTAGATCGGGACTATATTCAAAGAGGTTCCCTCACATATTTTTTATCACAACTTGATTTTTAAGGAAATATTATCCTATCATATCTTCATCATTTGGACTCATATTTTAGCATGTGAGTAGATGATCTTATTTGTCTTTCCACATATAATGCAATGGTTTCATTTTTTTATGTATTTCAATATATTATGTGGGTGTTCTCAGTGTGATGCTTCTTTTAGTGGCACATGATAATGGAAGTTACATGGTAGGATAATACAATTGGTACCCCCGATGGACTTAGGACACTGATCCTCTATCAACCAAGTGTTACCCGCTATGGCATTTGGGTGTGGGTTATATATCTAAAGAGTTTTAGTCCCTATCAGATAGGTACCTTTTCCTCCTTATATTCAGTGGCACCATATTATGTACCAGGGTACGAGTCCCCTATATACTAAGAGATACCACCTATGGAATTAGGATGTGGGTTATCCGTCCACTGATTTTTACCCCTATATAACAGGGCATTGATCCTAATTACATTGAGTGTTTCCCACTAAAATTACATGGTGTTGGTCCTTTATATAATTTTTGGATGACCATATGGAATTAGGGCATGGGCCTTCAATCTATAGAGTTTTACACACTATATGATAGGGTTCATGTCCTCCATACACTGTGTGGTTCCCCTGAATTACTATGCTGGGATCCTCTACAAACTAAGTGCCCCCCCCATATTTCATTAGGGTGTGGGTCATCTACCAAACAAGTCAAACAATATATTTTATAGGGAATAGATCCTCCTAATATGGATTGGTACACCCCTGAATTTATTGGGTGTTGTTCCTCTATCTATAAATTTTTACTCACTATCGGATAGGGTATGATTCCTCTTTACACTTAGTGGAACCCACCTAATGCACTACGGTATGATTAATATCCTTGTAAATTTTAACACCTCAGTTGTGTGGCTTAGTAATGAGGAGAGAGACCCTCCACAATGTTACTTATTTTGATAGGCATGTGATATTCTAGGCATCAACTACCGATCATTAGAATTGATGAAACTCCGATCCTCGATAGGGATTTGAGATCAACAACCCCCCCCCCTCTATTATTTTATTTTCTTTTGGTTGAGCATATATATTTCTACAACAAGGTTATTGGATTTTTTTACTCTCATTCTTTGGTATGAGTTTCATACTATCTGTTACTATAACGTCTCTTACTTCTACCCCTTCATCTTTCACAGTTTCATACAAGGTATGTATATACTCCCCCGTGAATTGGTTTTTTCCACATATGTTAAGTATTATGTAGAGGATATAATTTTAAATAGTAATTATAGATGTGAAAAGTGATACAAAGTGAATTGGGTCACATATGGTGGCTGGAGCGTGCTGATCAGGATTTGGGCCTTCTCAACATTTAAATTTCTAGTATTCTTAGGATGGGTCATCTTTTTTTTGGTGGTTATTTTTCCCATTAATTTTATGTTTACTCTATCATACTCCTGTACACCCTATAGGTTTCTTTAATTCGTGTTTATGGTCTTTATATTTCATCTTTTTATTATTATTCCTCACTACTTCTATCAATATATAGCCAGGTGTGTTTTTTTAGGCACATTAGGAAATGTCCTCCCCTGATACATATGTCTTTAAGAACTTGTCACCTGTTTTTGGGGTATGGAGGTGGTATTGGGGTAGTTTTAGATCAATCCCAATTGGTTCAGGTCGTGAGAGAATGGTATCAATGGAGTTTTGATCCTTGGGATACTGTTTTGTGTTGTCCCCATAGAAGTACTTTGTTGGGATTTACAGAAACAATGTCAAAGTTTTTCGAGAATGGATTTTATGCTATGGAATCCATGGTCATTGCATCGATTAATGTACCCATTCACTAGGACCTTGAATAACTAATCTTCGACTGAGTATACTTAGAATTATGTTGGAGGAATCATTAGAAAATTCATCCAAAAGAATGGAGTCTTTTAATTTTCCTTATTATTTTAGATCCCCATTGTATATATGTATATATATATATATATATATTCCTCTAGAAATTCTATGTCTTGACTAAATATTCATGATTTCTCTATAATGACATATAGTCAGGTTAATTGGTTTAGATCTTGATGGTGATCAGAAGAGTGATGAGGCCATATTTTATGGTCCATCTGATGAGATCCTTCCTCTAGGTGCACAGTTAGTATAATACAACCTATTGATTAGAAAATCAACCCACAAGGGAAGACAGAGGATGCACAAAGTCTTAACCCACATAGATATTTCCAATGCCAAAGGTTGTAGAGGTTCCACAGGGAGACAAATTTATAATAAGTTTAATATTGGATAGAATCAATGAACTAGGACTTTATGGATATTCCAACACAAATAGATCAAGTGGTTTCATTACCAGGTAGACTCTTCCATTAAGAAGTTGGGTTCTGGTTGAATTTTTTTTAAACATATTCATGATTAGTCAGCAATATAATGGAATGACTTTCCCAAATATGTTCTATGAGGAGAACTACCCCATCTTCTTGAAGTTAGTTCAGATTTTAGAGCTTCAACAGATGTAGTAGGTCGATTGACAGTGGATTAGTACAAAATCAGGCTCATAGACCTTATGTGGTACTCCCTTGATTTGATCAAGGATTACATCATCTGAGGAATGAAGCTTGATAAGGGTGCTCATAGATTTGTTTATGTAAATTTAGTCCCCTACTGCATTACCAACTATTTTGGGGTTTTGGAGCGTGAACTAGTGATATGGAGATTCCATTCACAGGGATTCGATGTAGCTATAGTACACCACGAGGGATATAGGGATTTGTCATCTACATAAGGTATCATTCATCTGTCAATGTGATCTTGGTACATGAGACCTCCCCATGACTATAATTGGGCATGTTGTTGTGAAACAAATTGAACAAAAATGGGATCATGGAATCTCAGTGTGTGGAAAAGTTATTCATGTGATAGGTGACCACACATGGTTCTCATTTCCCAACCAGATGTGCTGAGGAGGGTAGGGAGATTGACAATATATGGACATGATAGTGGATGCATCATGATAAATTATTTCACATGAGATATAAGGGACACCCCTATGTAGGTGTAGCATGTATAGGGGTACGTGGATCTCAAAGAAGATGAGTTTTGGGTGTTGTAAAATTTAATGATATCCTTCCACCACCACCACCCAATAGGCCATGTCAGGCTCAGAGTATTGGCGGTCAGGGAGGAAGAAAACATTAGGTTAGGAGGCGTATGATCAAATTAAGAATGATTTGATTATAGGTATGATATATGTCTATTTTAATATTTATTTAGTATTATTATACATAGGTTTGATTAATTCCTTAATATTTTTAGTTATGATGAGAGAGCTGGGACTACCAGTTAAGGATTTAGCCTAGCAGCTTCATCTTGAGCTTCCTAGAATGAATGATTATTCAATATAGTTTGTCTATATATCGAGGAAGCTATATCTGGGTGGATATGGGTTCCCATGGGACTTTATAGACATCACTATGGAACCCTATTGAATCATCTTTGGTATGGATTGGTTTCCCATGGTCAAAGCACAAATTGATTATAACTATAGACTGGTCAGATGCCTCTACATTAATGAAACAAGACACTACATTATGTGCGAGTGTTACCTCCTAGAAGGGTGAGAAGGTTTTTCTAGTAGGAGGCTGCAACCCAATAGCATTTGTTTTCTAGTGTATCCCTTTAGTACAATAGGGTCTTTATGAAACCAGATCCCTTTAGTCGTGGGGATTTCATGGAATTCATTCCCCAGGTTGTTCTGAGACTACATCAGAGGTTTGTTATGGAGTTTTTTTATTGAATTTCATCATGGAAATACTCCTATATATTCTCTATATTATTAGATATTTTATACCTCAGTCCATGATTTTTTGTTATAGTTAGAGTACTATTGAGAGAAGGATTCAATAAATCTTTTTTTTCCACCTATGTAGCTATAGTATTTTTCTTTAAAAAAGGAGGATGAGAGCTTGTGGATTTGTGTGGGTTATCATCTCTTATTCTAGGAAATGAAAATGAAAAAAACCCCTTTCAAATGATCGAAAACCTATTCGATCAATTTTGATGAGTGATATGGTTCTCAAGGATCATTCTACGGTCCAACTACCGCTATATGAGTGTTTGAGAGGCTGATTTTCTGAAGATGGAATTCTTATTTTTCTATAGAAACATGGAGTTTTTGGTGATTCCTTTTTGTGTGATGAATAACCTCGATATATTTATTTATTTGATAAACCAAATCATACAGTTTTACATGGACACCTTTTGGGTTTTCTTCGTCGATGAAATTATCTTATACTTTATGTTATAGAATGAGCATGTAATGAAATTAAAGAATCTATAATATTTTATTCAAATGCAAAACATTTATAGAAATAAATCAAAGTTCTAATAATAGATTCATGATATCCACCACTGGGGAATGTCATTTTTGTTCGAAAGTTAGTTGTGTAATATATGAATATCAATTTAGTTATTCTTTTGTAGCCACCCAATATCTTTTCGGAGGTGCAATGATTTTTTTGAGAGGGAGGGACAACCAGAGGGGTTTAAAAGATTTCTCTAGGATTTCATCCCAATTTAATTCCATGAAAAGAAAGGGGAGGTTGTTTAACTAGAATGAGCAGTGTCAGATCTCCTTCAAGTAGTTAAGGATGAGACTAATGAGTGATCCTATTATGATACCATCGGTGGAGGGAGTGGAGTGCATAGTGTATTGATATGCCTCATGAGATGGGCTCAAGTAAATGATGATTAAGATGAAAGAAGAGATTTCATATGTGTTGATTCATTTTATCCCCCAGAGTAGTGACAAGTGACACATGACCAAGATTTATCTGTGGTCATCTTTTCTATGGGGATATGTAGGTTCTATCATATGGGAGTGCGCTTATTGGTTTACATAGACCATAAAAGTCTAAGCCACGTCTACATGTAGATAGACATAGATATTAAATTAAGGTTATGTTTAGAGTCATTAAAATACTATGACTTTAAGATAATCTATAATCTCAGTAATGGAAATGTGGTACAAGATTTCCTTAACTAGAAGTTCAAATCTCATTTGGTGCATGAGGAATCAGAGAAATTGGATTCTTTATAGCACATCCTGGTTGAGTAGGATAGAGGAAATATTCATCAGTTGATGGTATTGATTCATTTAGATCACGATAATGTGAGTTTTTCATAGTTAGGATACATCGGATATGAGAAATTTCATTATTATAAATCCATATGAGAATCACCAAATATTTTTTCTATAGGATGGAATCATCTCATCCATTTCAAGGAACGTATGATGGTTCTAGCAAGGATGCGAGAGGAGTTGATGAGAGTGATTAACACATATCATTTGATTGTACAAACTACAGTGGAGAATTTGTTATTAGACCATCAATAGTAGTTTTGGTGCGCTAAATTGGGACGTAGCCAAGCTGATATCATCTCATGGTCTCTCACCTTTCATCAGGTGAAGGTTGAGCACCATATTCTAACAAGTTTATTACAACCCCTTGAGATCTTTGAGTGGAAATTTTATGACATATCCACTGACATCGTGAATGTTATTCAATAGATAGTGAAGGAACATGATCCCATATGGGTTATAGTTTACTCAATAATGAAGTTGTAATTCTTCTTTAATATTAGGGAGACTATTTAAGTGATGATTTCGGGGAAGATGTACACATGGGAGATTGTTCACCTTAATGTGGTTCCCTCAACAATGGTCACAGATTGTGATGTGTGGTTCATGTTTCGATTGTGGAGAGTCTTGTAGGATGAATTTGGGGCACATATGAGAACATATAAATCCATCCTCCCTACAATATATAGTCAATATTACTGTATTATCTAGGTTTTCGAAGATATACTAAGGGATTTCATGATAGAGTATTTCCAGAGGTAGGCAGATCATCTTTCCACAGAAGAGTGTCCATATAAAAATAGTAACTGCTATACTATCAACATGGATCCTTTTTAGTCCCTAAATAGAAGACCCTAAATATCACCCTTTTTTAATACAGATCACCAAGGCATGTATTGTGGTTATATAGATTGTGAAGGTGATGTTATAGAAGGTCCATGTCATACATGAGTGGATAATGAAAACCCAGATTAGGCATAAATCTCACATATATTGACATCATATGCCCTTGGATTTAGAGTAGTGACACCATGTTTTCATTGGCATCATCCTATTACTAGAATTTTGTAAATTCATATAGGAAATAAGGCTATCGATGAAGTTAATTGGCCCATTCATTGTCTTAATAAGGGTTTGTGAGGTTTCTTTCCTCCTCTCCTTACCCCCAAAAATTTAGTGGGTGCATGATTTCTTCAACATTCCACTTGTGAGAAGATACGTGCATGACCCCATGCATGTTATTTATGGTTGTGAGATAATCAAAAGGGATGGGGAAATTTTTTGGTGAACATGAGGGCAATTGATGATCAACAGAGACGATATTTCATGGATGGACTACCCCCTAGGTTCGTGTGTTCTAGAATCCCAAGAGCATGAAGGAGAGATCCTTAGAGTGTGAGAGAAAGATGCTGGTTGAGTATCCCAACATTTTTTATTGTTTATTCTTGTTTGGGATTAAAATAATTATACACTGAATATTTGGGAGGATTTTTTCCTTGTAACAGTTCTGAATATTTATAGATATATTTTTGGTTCCACGTGCTGATACGACAACTAATTATGAGTCCCGGTGTTCCTGGAATTAATTTTACAGAGTTATTAAATATATTTAATATTAAACACCCATATTTTATAAATTAAAATTGTAGAAATCTTAAAATAAATATTGGGTCAGAAATATGATTCCATGATTGAGTCCATAATGTTAGGTTTACCCTAGTTGTGACCTGAAATAGGTCGGGGTTGGGTTTTGAAAAAAATGGCCACAGTACAAATCATTTATTTAAATAAGTGATTATTTTTATTTATTTAATTGAATTAAAAAAATTATGATCTCATTAAATAAACCATTTTGGTAGAAGCTTACAGGTTATCCTCATAACCCTGGGATTTTTGAGTGTATTTTCTTCAACCTCTCATTAATTGACCCCTCTAATATTTGGGTGACAATATTCTTCTTTGATGAATAATACATATTGGGGTAGGCCTCTTTAATATATGAATTATAACCTTATAGATTAAATTTATTGAGAATGATCCTACTACTTTTTGAACAACATTAATTGAAATAATTTTCATGTAGACACGTACTAATATTTAAATGATTATTGGGTTTTATCACCATGGTAATTATTATTTGGGTTATTCATCCTTGAATAGTTGGGAAATAATCATTATCTTTTTCTTGTGATTTACCCCCAATTCTTCTTTCTGTTAGTCATCTTTAGACAATAGGGTTCCAATTTAAGAATGTCGAGTGAGACTGAGCCTGATCAGACCCCCAGATTCATAGGGGAATCATGTGGGAAGAATTAATTAAGAATATTAGGGATGTATTCGAAGGATTCATGACTTTCATATGATTTCTTCCTGTATCAGGGATACATAGTGTGATTTTGCGTATCATGAGAAGTGAACAAGGCATGCTGGATGTCTGAATTCCATAGCTGCTAAAGGAAGTTATTTTTCTAGCAAATGGAAAGCCATAAATGTTTAATTGAGGGATTAAAATAATATTTTTAGATCCCTTGATATGTGTATCAACATAGTGTAATAGAACTTGAGTGTCGATGAATGGATTTACATATCAATGAAAAATCCTAACAACATGACACGTACTCCAAAGAAAACAAGTCATTTATTCTGTTTCTTATAGTGGATAGGGTATCACTCTCTGTTAAATATGTCCCATCATATGTTGGGTACACATTCCCTTTAATTCATCATGACTAAATCAGTTTGTATAGGGGGATCAATATTATGAGCCCAAGTGGCCTCACACACTATGTGTGGCTAGAGGTACATTGTGTACTCCGAATATTCCAAAGGCTTTACCATTATACACATGATGAGTGCCAGCCAGGCCCATACATACTATGTTCCAATGTATAAAGACACATGTAAGATCATGGGATGGAACACCGGTGGAAAAGGAAAACCTTTTAGTCCACCTACACAACCAGTAATGCTACACGGTTAGTGAGTCGTGTACCAGCAGGAATTAGACTAGCTATGGAGTGGGACCACACATTGTGTGGGTACATTAAATGTCGTGTAGACCTAATTATCATTTAAGGAAACATTGACCTATTATATCACATATGTTTGTACTTGGATTTTGTCCAAGGATTGCAATATATTGTGTGTTATTCCATGTGCAATTTTATGGTGGCCTTTTGGGTGGATTTCAAGATACGATGAGAGGTCTTCTAAGCGTGACACTTAATTAGGTGGAACTCGATGATGGAAATGAATAGGTGTAATCATTATAGTTGTACCCTCCTATGGTGTTTAGGTGCGGGTACTCTGTCTACTAAGTGTTACTACCCAATGGAATTTGGGACATGCTCCTCTCTATATCGAGTTCCACCCCTATCTGATAGTGCCTATGTCCACTATACAGTGAGTTTTACCCCCTAATGTAGCAGGGGATGATTCCTTTATCTACTGAGTGGTACCCCCAAAGGAATAAAGATGAATGTCCTCTATTTACCATGTTTTACAACCTATTAGATTGGGCATAGGTTCCCTTAAACTGATTGGTACCACCAAAAGCATTAGGGAATTATTCCACTATCTATATGTTGTTCCCCAATATATAATTAGGGCCTTGGTCCACTATCTATTTTGTTGTACCCCCTATCAGATAGGGTGTGGTTCTTCTGTATACTGAGTATTACCCACATAAATACCATTTAATTGGTCATATATATACTGAGTCATGTACCTAATGAAATTTGGGAGTGAGTACTATATCTATAGAGTTATACCTTCATTAAAATAATAAATTTTCCTAATTAATCGAAGTGGTACCACCATGACGTAACTGTGATTATCCCCTCTATATACTGAGTTGTACACACAAATATATTGGGTGTGGTTCACTGATATACTGATTGGATCCCCCATGATGCAATCGGGTTCATGTCGTCTACTTAGAGATTTAACCCCCTTTAGTTTACAACACAATAACTAGAAGTGGATCCATCCCTGTTATTAATTCATTGAATATAAAAATGAGTTGCAAGACAATGATGATGGATCTTTGGAATAGATGGAACTATTTTTCTAGGTTGTTTTTTGTGATAGAAATTCAACTTTTCTCTTGTATTGGTTTTTTGGTTTGATGACACACACACATATATATATATATATATTTGTTTATATATATTTTTATCCATGTCATTGGATATTATACTATATTCATTGGGTTAATATGTACGCTATCTATTCTAATTTTGTACTTACTACTCCCCCTTCTGATTTTAGTGCATCTGACAGGGTATGTATATTTCCACCTCCGTATGGTCTTTTCCTAGACATTTCATGTCATATGCAGATGACTGCTCTTTTATTAATGATTACATAAGATCATTAGGATACCTAGTGCATTATTCCACATATAATTCCCAAAGCTTAGATATCATAACCAGAGCCCTCTCAACATTTACGTTTCTAGTTTTATCATTTTGGGAATATTTCTGGTTGGGCATGTATTTTTTCCCATTACATATCAGTTTTCCCAATTTTACTCATGTACACCATAGATTTTTTTTCATGCATGGTTATTATCTATATATTACATATTTTTATTATTATTCCCCTACATTTCATATTTTTTATAGTTGGGTGTGTGTGTGTGAGTATAGGTAAATTAGACAATGGTAACCCCTATTTGATATTATTTTTAATGCTTATCACAATCCAATAAACATTATATATGGTCCTGGTGTATTTTTTTCTTGAGCCCCATTAGTTCGGGTCATGACATTTATCAATTCCCATGTTAATTACTTAATTTATTTTTTCCTACTTATGTTTAATTTTTTTTTCAAATAAGTTTTTTTAATATATATATATATAATAAAATTACTCTTTCTAGAGTAGTTGTTTCTACTAAAATTCTCTATATTTTCATGTTTTATCATATACAGAAGTTACTTTTCTTTTAAATTCACATTATTTTATTTTATTATAATCCTGAGTATTCATATTTTAAAAGGTAAAATTTTATTAACTTATTAATTTTATTTATCATGATAGTTTTTAATTCACCATTTTTTTAATATATAAATTTTGATAAGAAAATTTGTGACATAGCCTCAACTACATACCACTATTTATAAAACCTAAACTATCCTTGACAAATGATTTTAAAATGAAAATAAATATACATTTTGAAGTCATTATTCACAAATTTTCATCAAACACCCTTTCATTAGTGGAAACATCCAATGATAATGGATTGGAAATGAGGAACATTATTACAAATAACGGTTTGTAGATCCTGTTTTATAAATCCTAATATTTTATGATATATTTATATTAAATAAAATGTACGTTCAATGATATCTTTCGATTCACAATGACCCATGTTTTAATGAACCATGATATAAATATTATTTTTTAAATATTAATGTTATAACTTGGATGATAAAATTGGAACTATGAATAGGAATAACAAAATTATGAAATATATTTTTATAGTCTTTATATAATTAATTTATATATAAGAAATAAATTTGAATTATAATAATTTTATAATTAAAAATATAGTTTCTCCAAAATAGTTTTTAATTTTTTTTTTGAAAAAATGTTACCAATAATGTCATTAACATTTTTAAATTTTATTTATTGAAATTGGGGAACAAATTTAAATCAAAATATCAAAAATATCATATGGTGAAATTATTTTATATTTCTGAAAAAGATTTATTTTATCTTGAAATGTGAAAAATAAATATTTTTATTTAAAACATTATTTTCATTTTAATCATTTAAAAATATACATTTTTATATGGCCTCAAATTAGATTTAGATTATTTATAATAAATTATCCCATTAATGTCATGGAATTTAGTTTTTTTCATGATGTTGGAGTAAACCATATTTAGACTTCAAAATGCATTTATTTCTTCTTGAAAACATCATTTCTTCATGTTTTGTAGGTTTAATTTTAACTAATTATATCAATAATATGAATTTAATTTCATATAATGGAATCCATATAAATATTCAGAATAATTAATAATATATAATAGGGTCGACCTATGTTTTTTTTATTTTGAATAGTAACTATAGTAAATATTTTTCAACTCTTTTAAAGTAGTAAAATGATGTTAAAATAAAGGGGTAAATATTTATAATCTCTTGAAAAAATTTATTTGTGCTATTATATAGTTTTTTTTGAACAAATATATCTCTAGAGAGTATACTAAATGTTTTTAAACATTTATTTTTATTTTTAAACCTTATCACGACTTTGGTGAAGATACATTTTCTTTTATTCAAATTTAAACCATTTTTTGGATCGTTACATTTAATGACATGGTTGAAAGATTAAATTCATTATATTATTTCTAAAAATGTATTGAAACCATACATAGTTTATTAATTAACCATAAAAATCCATGGTAACAAATGTATTACTATAAATCAAGATAAAATGACGTTTAATCATAAATTGGGTTTCTCCTAATAACTTCTTTTAAGGGATTTTACGAAATTATAGGAAATGTAATTTTTATAACCAATAAAATGTAAGTTTTAAATGATTTATTCTAAATTTTGAATCTGAATTTACATATTTGGTTATAATTCACCTTTAATTATTGATCATATAGTTTTGTTAACATTGTAATAAGATAAGTTGTCATGTTTAAATTTAAAATGACCTTATAGTGTTTATCTATAACATAATGCATAAATGTGTCCAAAAATATTCGAAATATGATTTTTTGAGTTTATTTAATCCTTTTAAAAAATTATCTTTGAATCTTGTGTTCCTTCAGATCACTTCGCATTATTAGGATATATATGTTTTATTTATTCAATTATGTATCTCCAATTCTGTCCCTTCACTCCCTTATAAAAGGATGCAACCACTTCACTATTTTCCACACATCAGGAGCCTTATAGCTCAAACAAACATCCCCAATTCACTTATCAACATGATTATAAATTAAAAATAGGTTCTAGTATAATTAAAATACCATTCCAAGGATCCTTACAAATTGATTTATGTGAGGCCTACAGAAGAAGAGGTAGTCATCTTACCCGACATGTTTCAAATTAATTCTTCTTACAAAACAACTAAATCCATGTAATTTATCAAAAAATAATAAATTTATAATCCTTAATAAACTAAAATTTAATTATTATTTAACTAACATTTTCCACCATCTTTTCCATCAATGGTAAGTGAAAGTATTCCTCATGCGTATGTGCAAAAAACCACCTCCACATAGATATATAATTCATTTTCCCTCACCATAATTCATGATAAATTATTAAAATATATGTAGGGTTTACATATGAAATTCACCATACTAACATAGTTTTTGAATGATAAAATATTATTTCTTATTATTTCCTTCTTTTCATTGGGTGTTGAGAACAATATTCACAAATATATATAACCTAACATTAATGTATGACTCTAAATATCTAAATTATGAATATATATTATAAATTTATCTTCATTAAAATTATGAATATTATGGAATAATTATCAAGTTTCATGGAATAATACTTGTAAATTGAAACTCTTATGAAAAATTACACAGTTGAAACTTCGAAATAATGATTTTAGTAATGAATTATTAATAAATGTTTGTTCAAATGTTAAATGAAAATAAAATATGAAATTATAATATATAATATTTTCTCCTATATAAATATAAATTTTTTTCTTTATTAAAAAGGAGGTTTGATAAATTTTTATATAAGTCACACTTCAGCTATGGGATTTATGTTAGAATCTCACTTTTTTACTCGGATCTATTTTTATTTTGTCTACAATGATGAAATTTCCTAATCTACCACTCAATAATCTTTTGAATTTTCTTATCCTCTAGATATTAATTTTTTTTCAAGTAATACTAATAGTTTATTATATTTATTACACAAAATTATCAGGATTTTATTCAAGGAAAATGAATTTTAATTTAACTTTGTTCATTAGTAATTTTATTCCATGTTAAGTATTTCTTAAAATGTTTTCATTAATATTTTTAATATTATTCTATTATTTTTTGAGATAGTTTTTTCCCATGTTTTAATCTATTTAAAAATGTTTTAAATGAGAGATATGTTTCATTTTTTAAATGAGGTACTATTGAGCTTTCACCAAAAATGTTAAAAGGATTCATTGTTTTAACACACATTGAATGAATAGAATTTCATACCATCATTTACACTCAGTGATTTTAAGAATCATTTACATTTTTTCATGATTAATTTCATGAAATACTTCTACAATAGTATTTTATAAATTTTTATACTTTATATAAGTGATTCCTATATAAAAGAATTTTCTTCCTCATAAAATATTTCAATTCATGTTTTTGAACTATTTTCATTTACTATAACAGACATTGGTGTTTCTTTTTAATTTCACGGGATATCATAAATTATAACATTATTATTATCACTTCTGATGAATTTTTATTTTGATTATGAAAATGTTATTTTAAAATCAATATGTTATGATGAAATGATGAAATTATTAGAGAACATGTTTGGTTTCATAGGGTTATAATATATGATGATTTATTTTTGATATTGTGGGACACAAATAAATCGTAATTTATTATGTGATGGATTGGATAAAAATTATATATATGTATATTTAATTAGGTAACTATTAATATCTCATGAGATAATTTTCACAATAACAAGGAGTGAACCCAATTCAGTATGGGACTTTGTCCACTCTGATGGTCTGGGGAGTAATTCTTTATTTTTTATGAAAAGTTTATGGTATCATATCTCATGTTTATTAATTTAACTAAGATTCATATAATAGGAACTAACATTCTTTTTTACATGATTCAGGATAAAAATATATGATAGGATGTGTTTGGATTTTCAAATGCTAAAATCATATTCTCAAACACTTATAGATATGTTATGATTAATTGACTATTCTAATCTAATTTTTTTTAACCTCAATAAGAATATATGTTCACTTTATTTTATGTTTCCTTTCCTTAGGTTCAGAAGAATGGTTCCAATTATATTATTTCTAGGAGGAGTACTATATGGGAATAACTTTTTTTGAGATGTTGAAGATCATTCTTGATATATGAATACTACTTACATAGTGTCTAAAAAACCGTTATGATAATCAAGCTTGTATTTTTAAAATACATTTAATATTCTTCTATTAAGATGAAATATCTATATGTGAAAGGTATGGGTCACTATATTTGACATCATTGGTAGGTTTAGTACGTCATCGAAAAATAAAATTAATTTTTTTTACAAAATTGAGTATACAAAAAATCAAAGGGAAACATTTTAATGTATTTGTAAGGAAGATATTATATGATTTATATAAAATATATCAATATACAGAAAATAAATTTTATTTTGGTTTTGTTATATATTCATCTACTGGTAATTTCTCCAATAATTTTAGTGTGAGTTTTTCTCATTCATAATTATGGTGCAGGGTGAGTGTTCTCTTATTATGGACACCATTAAAACTCGTAAGGGATATTATTTGGTTAATTAAAATTTCCATTATGAACTGACTTGAAGGATTCTAGTAGATCATGACCAAGAATGTATTAAAATAAAACTAAGCTGTCATATATTTAAAATAATTTTTTATGATTTAGAAATCCAATAAATTCGTTTTTAGGATTAAGTGGTTCTTTAATTTGATTATTATTACTCAAAACTGGGATATTTAGTTTTAGTTAATGGATGGAATCCTAAGGAATCTGGTTAATGATGACGGAAAAAATCTTCAAATAATTGTTACTCCTGAAAAAAAAATGTTATGGGAGCTAGATTATAAAATAATTTTGTTATTATTTTGCACCTTTCTCATGATATGAATCATGTTTACATTCTAATTCAGAAGAAACAGTCACAACCATATATGGAGTCCTTTATTAAGAAATATCCACCTTATTTCAGTGGATCATAGGATACACTAGTTACTAAAAAATGGATCAATACCAATAAAATGATATTTTCCCTTATCCTATGTTTGGAACATGACAATGTTATTTTATATATTTATAATTTTAAAATGAAAATAATATCAACGGTGTCCTATTATTGAGAGTATGAGAAAATATGCATAAATCGAATCCAAGGAGTGGGATGAATTTAGGATCATATTTTTCCAAAATTAATTACCATATAATCCTCATATGAAAATGGATATGGAATTCCTAGAGCTATAAAATAAATATTATTATTCTATTAGTATCTATAAGGAAACCTTTTCAATACATTTAGGCCACACTTCTTGTATTCTCATCCAACATGAATGAATTGATCAATTTATATATGGCATAAACCCTAGTCATTAAAAAGATTTATGCATAATTGAATTTAGTAGCTATGATGAAATTGTTCAATTGACATCAATGTTGGAATGTATGTTTTAGTTACCCATCAATCGTAATGTTTTTATAATAAAAAAGAGTTTGAATTAAAAGGAAATTACAATATAAAAAACAATGATGAAAATATGATGAGCTGTTATTTATTCTCCATGTTTAGAAGGAATCATGGAGTAAATTTCCTTAAGAGACTGGTAAATTTTTTAATTGTGGAAATTAAGTCCATTAAGAAATCTAATGTCCATGTGATGGGAAGAATTAGTATGAAAAATATATAGGGATAAAGTAAAACAAATTTCAATACCAACAATATATTGTTTCAAACGCATTGAGTATGGGAATTTTGTTTAATAGTGATAAAATATGAAGGTTAGTTATGACTATTTGTGTAAATATCCTCTTAAGACTAGCGTAAAATGTAAATATCATAGTATCACTGTTGAAAATTTGGGGAATGATAAAAAAAAGTTGTGAAAGATACACATACCATCTGCTCTATAACTATGATTTTCTTATTTTATTATAGAAATACCATATCATTTATATATAATTGATTTTCATAGGATATAATAATACCACCCATTCTATTAGATTTTGAATTATTAGTGAAAAATCCTAGCTGTATAATGATCAAATCAAATTTCTATGATTCATAATAAATTGAAGTTCTTAGGAATGTACTTCCTTCAAATCTTGTTATTCGACCCCATATTTAATTCATTATTATTTTTTTAATGGATTTATTTTACTTATATAAATACCATATATATTTCCAAGGATGGGAAGTCACATTTAATATTACGAACCAACCTATGATCATCTATTTATGTGATAATAAATTTGAACATGCAATGGAAATTGCATCCATTGTCTGGTTCATGATTCCTATTAAAAGGGGTGGACATCACATATTGTTGTATATAAACACAACATAAATGATATTCTTGGAATATGAAATTTTTTGATTGATTTCCATAAGATTTTACTAGAGTGACACTGAATTGTGAAGTATATTTCCAAATATTACTCATACTAGGTGTAACGCCCCGACCCTAGTTAACCAGAGTTGGTTCATTATTACATATCATTGGCATGATCACAAGGAAATCATGTCTCAAAAGACCAATCAATTTAGTATTATTGGAAACAATATCCATACATTAGTTCAAATTTACAACTTGAAAAGAAATACAACACTAATTTATTACAATAGAAACACCCAATACTCATAGATTATGCTAGCAAGTCACTCATAACTAACTTCTTCATATCTTGGGAAAATGAAACATATGAAAGGGGTGATATGAAACACTTAGTAGGCGTAAGAAATATAGTGAAGGATAACATAAATAATAAGAATGTTGAATAATTGAAACCAAATGCCATTACCAATAATAAACATGAACACTTTTAGGGCGGGAATATGAGCTGAGAAAATAATTCCATAACAAAACATAATCATGGGTATTCTACTAGATAATGAACACATGTACAATTAATATTATTTTCATAATGAGGGAATGTATAATGACCGACATTCTGAAATATTAAGTCAAGGACTTTTCCAGGATGTCTAAAAATGATTAAGGCCTCAGCCAAAACCATATATCAAATTGAGAAAGGCCTCTACCAATTCCAAGTCTAGTTGTATCATGATACCTACCAATGCATCAAGGAGCTATTGTGGGATCCACCAGTCACTTACTCAGTCCAATACATTCCTCATATGAAAATGTTGAAACATAACATAAAGATTCGTATTAAAACTAGCATAAAAAATGTCAATACATTAACCAAAAAACCTGAATGGTATAAAAATAGCACATCCATAGAAAAACATGTCAAAAAACCTCCAATACTATATAAAATATTTGTATCATAATAAATCAACTACAAATAAACTTAAAATCCATCAAAGGATAATGACATAGATGAAATCAAAACCTATTTTAGTGAAATACCTCTTTCTATGTTGAAATCAATTAAGAGTCACATAAATATAATGAAAAAACTATTTGCAAAGTATTTTGATGAGCATGTAAGGGAATCTTCGACGATTTTATAACGACAGAAAATAGCTGCACCCACCGTATAAGATAAAAAAAGAATTCTTATCTAAATTTTGTCGACAAGGTTATAAAGGTCCTTGTTTGAAAAAAAAACGGAATGATTCAATTATAAAAATCTTATAAAAGTAAAAAAAGGGTATAAATAACTTTAAACCATCATCTATAAAATAGTAATAATGTTTTGGAATACATTTTTAAGATACATGGATGGGGATGATAAATAGGTCCCAATAGATAATTACTTATAAAAAACCTTGTATAATGAAGTGAATGTAGAATTAACCCTTACCTTTTACTTTTCCTTGGTTGAGGGTAGGGTAATATCTTTTATAATGGTAAAATATTTGTTATTAAATTATATAAGAATAATATACATTAATATGATATCATATATGATCTTTTAACATTTCTTTTTTAATAATATCTTAGTATTATCGTCGTTTTGGGTGTTAACAGATTCTTTTTCCGTTATATTATTTGTTATGCGAGTCATATTTTTTATTTATGGGATGTATCTTATTAATATAAATAATTATATCATGTCGTTGAACATTATTTTTAATAATCAAATAAAAATTAGTCTTCAATGGATATAATGGGGAATGAATCTCATCGTGTTCGTGGAGATTGTAATCGGTACGTATGCACCGGCGACAATTTAATTAATTTCATTTCAAGATAATATATAATTGTATGGTATATCATATATACAGAATCATTATCATGTTATATTTATTATTTACAACAATTATAAATCATTTTTATACCCATCCAAATATTACTGTATTGAATAACAATTACACCACGACGTGGAGACGGTAAGCCGTACGTACGCACGTATGGCGACATGTCATTCAAAGGATGGATAGATTAATTAATATGGTTGTACCATATTTATAATAACATAATAGTGTATAAAATATACTGGAGTTATTATTTTAGAATGTAAATAACAAAGAATGATGAAGTGGAAGGCGAAAAGAACTTGAAATAGGTGACGAAATATTTTCCACTTCTTCGGGTTATTCCTTTTGATTTGATCAAAAAAGCTCCTTAAGTTGGATTTATGTCTAATGTAAGGCATCTAGGATTAAGGTAGGACAGTTTAGGGGGTATTTGGGCAGGGGTTGGCTGAGAAAAATGTCTTTGAAGGTGTGAATTAGAGAGAAGGGGGAGATCCCTTTTATAAGTGGGGTGAGGAGCGCCTTCGGAAAAGCTAGAAATATTAATTTTTTATAAAATCGTTTTCTATTTCTAATGGATACAAAATGGATTATTTATAGTCTATGGTGGGGGGGGGGGTTCTAAAACCACTAAAAACATAGGATTTGGATAGGTTTGGGTCACTATATTTACCTTATCTTTTAGACTTAACTTTCAGTTAAATAGTATGACATTTACAATGTCTCTTTGTATTTTTATTTTATATAGTTAATAAATTTACTATATACTTCCAATATAACCCCATGTTGTTCATTAATGATAAAAATATCATTATAAAATAATTTTTTTCGATCCTTATATTTTTAGTAATAGAATAACAATTAATAATATAATATTTGTTTTAAAAACTATTTTATGTCAATTTTGTCACTATTTGGTATTTTGTTTTTTCTAAATAAATAATAGTATTATTACATAAAAAAAATTAATCTAAACAAACCTAATATGTCATATTATCCTATAAAATTCGTGTGTGTCATCAAAACATTCAAATTATATTTATTTTAACATCTATAATAGCATTTATTTCATTCAGTCATTTATAAGGAAAATACTGCATCATCATTTTTTCGTAAATAAATTTAATTATATTATTTATAAAAATTATAAATAAAATATCATGAGTTAGGAAATCCTTTTAGATTTATAATTACTATATATAGTAGAATATATCAATTATATTACCTCATATAAAAATTGTTTTACTAAATGATATTTTCTTTTGTTATTTGTTTCTCTACTTTAAATTATTTAATATATAATGTTATTATCACTTCCATGTGGCTCCACGGGGTACCCGAATCGACCCAAGGATTCCCATGGACGGACATGTATCATCAAATAGGGTTAGGGAATGTATTATGGTAATTTAGTATTATTAAAATATTATTTTTATCCTTATTTATTGGGTTTACCCCTTTAACCACGGTAAATAAAATATTTACCGAAGTAAATATTTTTAATGTATAAAAATAAAAGTTACCTATTTAAAAAATTTGGACCTCTTGATTCCAAATATGGAATCCATTTTTCAAAATTCAAAACACATAAGTGCCAGAAATTTATTTAAAATTAATTCCCATTGTTAAAAAAAGCATGTTTTTAAGAAATCATAACTATCAAAAGATTTACATTTTCTTATCCATATCAAATGTGAAATTATGTCAAACTCCCTTCATTGGATAAATGGTAAAAATATAATCTAATTATACTTAAAACCCACTCAATTGTATAAATTTTCACTTTAAATTTTTTTGATTTAAAAAAATGTTTTTAATTACAATTTAGTATTTTTCACTATTCATCAAGAATTGAGTGTTTTCAAAAAAATACCAAATATTCACTGTAAAATAATTTCAGTATTCCAAACCCAAAAATTAATTCCAGTTTGAATGATAATATTTATAAAATTTCAATAAGTCGGTATTACTATTCATAACGGCTAGTTTGATTGGTCGTAATGTGTTAGAATCTTGAAGTTCCGAACAACGCAAGCAATTGAATTATTCAAAGAGAAGCATATCATAGAATTGTGGGATGTTACATTCTACCCTCCTTCAAATAGTTTCTTCCTTTAAATTTCTAAAGTATTATTTCATACAAATTATCAATTGGTTATTCATCATAAGTTCCTCGAGATACCACGTTTCCTCTTCCATCTTATGGTTTCTCCATAGAACTTTTACGAGACACGTTGTCTAGTTTCCCATCACTTGTTTATTTGTATCAAGAACCACGAAATGCTCTTTGTAATAAGACAAATTGAGTTCCAGCTCTAATTCCTCATAAGTGAGTACATGCATTGGGTCAGGAATGTATTTTCTTAACAGTGATATGGGGAACACATCGTGAACTTTGGAGAGACTTGGCGGCATTACCAACCAGTAAGCTACATCCCCAATTCGTTCTTAAATTTCAAATGTTCTGATGTACCAAGGAATTTATTTTCCCTTCATACCGAAACATATAACACCCATCCATGGATATACCATCAATAAAACATGGTCTCTTACCAGAAATTCAAAATCCATCCTTCCGTTATCGGCATAGATCTTATGCCTACTATGAGATACTTTGTTGTGGGTTTGGATTACCTTCACATTTTCCATCGCTTCCTGCACAAGTTTGGGGACTACGAGTTTTCTTTCACCAACATCATCCCAACAGGTTGGTGTGCAACATCTCTTTCCGTATAATGCTTCATATGGTGCCATCATAATTCTTGAATGGAAGCTTTGCTATGGGAAAATTCTACCACAGGTAAATATTGATCCCACATACCTGGAAAGTCAAGTGAGCATGATCTCTACATATCTTCTAATATTTGAATAGTATATTCTGATTTTCCATCTGTTTGGGGGTGGTAGGAAGTGCTCAAAATAAGTTTAGTATCCCAGGCTTTCTGATTACATATCTAAAATCTTGATGTAAAACATGGATCACAATCAGAAATAATCGATAGGGGTACTCCATGAAGTATCACAAAATCATTAATTTATAGTATTTCTAGATGTTCAAGTGGTAAATCCATTCTTATAGCATGAAAATGTGATGACATGGTAAGACGATCAATAATGACCTATATTTCATCATTCCTTCTAGGAGTCATTGGTAGTCCTCTGAAAAAGTCAATCGTAATATTATCCCATTTCAACTCAGGTATGGGAAGAGGTTGCAAGACTCCTCTGGGATGTTTCCTTCCAGCTTTAAGATGTTAAAAAACCATACATCTTGACACAAAATAAGCAATCTACCTCTTCATGCTGTGTCACAAAAAAATTCCTTAAAATATATATACATTTTGGTGCTCCCATGGTGTATAGAGAAATTGGAGCTATGAGAATTATCCAATAATTCCCTTTTTAGATCTGGTATATCGGGAAAACAAAGTCTCTTCCCAAATTTCAAAGTTCAATCTTCGTGTAAAAAGTCCCTCAATATATTTCTATTCACAGCTTTAATCTTCTTTTGAAACTCCTCATCATCAGCCTGATAACTTATTATCCTTTCTACTAAAGATGTTCTGGCAACCATTTGAAAAATAATTGATGTTTCAACTTCCATGGTTATTCTCATATCCATCTTTACTAGATCTATGTATAAACGATACTTTTCAACTCTCATCTTGTTCAGACATCCATGATCATTTTTTTCAAAGCATTTACCACCTTATTTGCCTTCCCTGGGTGGTAGTGTATCAGGAAATCATAATCCTTGATTAGTTCTAGCCATCTCCTTTTCCTCATGTTGTGTTATTTCTGTGAGAAAATATACTTCACACACTTGTGATCAGTATAAATCTCACATTTTCAACATAAAGATATTGTCTCATAATATTTAATGAAAATATTACAGCTCCTAACTCATGATCATGAGTAGGATAGTTTTGATAATGAATTTTCAGCTGGCATGTGGCATAGTAAATAACTCTATCATTTGGCATAAGGACACAACCATGTGCATTCTTTGAAGCATTATTATAAATAAAAAACCCATCATTCCCTGATGGAAAATTCAATATATGAGCATTGACTAATATTCTCTTTCGTTCTTCAAGACATTCTTCACACTCTTTTTTCAAATCAAATTTAACCCCTTCACGCGTGATCTTTGTTAATGGGTTAGCCAATCAGTCATAATATTAGATGAAACACCGATAATAACCTGATAAACCAATAAATCGGAATACCTCGGTTATACTTGTCGAGTTATATCCAAACGTTGATTGATCTTATCTTAGAACGATCAATATAGATTCCGTCCTTAGAGAAAATATATCCTAGAAAAGAAATCTCCTCAAGCCAGAATTCACACTTGCTAAACTTCCCATATAATTCATGTCTTCTAAGAGTCTTTAGAATAATGCGCAAGTGATTTTCATGATCTTTGTAGTTTTTGGAGTATACCAAGATATCATCATTAAATACCACTACAACATCATCAAGATATTCCTTGAAAACAATATTCATTAAATCGATGAAGACAAAGGGTGCATTAGTCAATCCAAAAGGAAATACTGTAAACTCTTAATGCCCATACCTGGTTCAAAATGTTATTTTCAGAATTTCTTCCTTCTTCACACACAACTGGTGATATCTAGATCGAAGTTCAATCATAGTTAAGTATTGAGCTCTATGAAGCTGGTAGAATAGACCATCAATGCGAGGTAGTGGATACTTGTTCATTATTGTTATAGCATTGATCTCCCTGTAGTCAACGAACAACCTCATAGATCCATTTATCTTATTAACTAAATGGATAGGGGAACCCCATGGAGAAACACTAGGGTGAATAAATACCTTATTACTCAATTCCCCTCATTGTTTCTTTAGTTCTACTAATTCCATGGTGCCCATTCTATAAGGTGTCTTCGATATGGGCCATGAACCAGGAATTAAATCAATAGAAAACTCAATTTCTCGTTCTGGAGTACGTCTAGGTAAATCCTCTGGAAACATATCAACATATACTTTCACAATAGGTACATCCTCTATTTTAACATTCCTTTCCTCACCCACAGGTATTTCATTATCTTCTTCCCCAATAATAGAATTAATTTGAGCTACTGGGGGTGGATCTAGATAAGAATTAGGTGGTGACGATTCTGCTCTAAAGATAAGGTGTTCTTTATCATCGTCTTCAAAAATAGTATAATTCTTATTATAATAATAAAAAATTCACCATGGTCCGAAAGCCTCTCCATACCGAGGATTATATAAAATTCAATCATGGATATGATGATGAGATCAACATATAAAGAACATTTATATTCCCTAATGTGAACTGATTCACATAACATTGTAGCAATGATAAATCCCTTAAGTGTTTTGGCAGACAACTCCATTGTTAAATAAAATTGGAAATGTCTAATTTTATTTGCAAACATGGATGATAAGAAATAATGAGATGATCCAGAATCAAAAAAATCATCAGCTAAACTTGAATAAACCATTAAATTACCTCCCACTACATCTTTTGGGGCATCAACCTCAGCATTAGTGATCGCACATGCTTGGCCTTGATCCATTGACATTTTTTGAGGTATGTTTCCCTGATGCTTAAGATATTCATTTTCATAATCTCCAATCTCCCTACAATTATTTCATTGAACATTAGTAGAGTCTTTATTTCCCTTACAATCACCAGCTAGATGTCCTTTCTATCCACATTTGTAACATTCTCCTTTTCCTTTTAGATAGCCACCAGGGTGATTCCTTCCACAATTATCATAGGACGGTTTTTCAAATCTTCCCTTCTTCCATTTTTCATTATTTCCATTCCCAGAGTGTTCCATAGATCTATTCTTCTATTGCATTTCTTTAAAGTCATACGACATAATGAATTCATTTTCTGTCTGGATACCACAAGAGAAAATATATTCGTATGATGAGAAGGATGGTGATACTAATGCTTGACGGAGAAATGGTTTAAACCCATAAATGAAACTGCCAATCTTACTTCTTGGGTTATATATATAATCTACATCATGACTCGCTAACCTTGTAATGGTTTTTTCATATTTTGCGACATTTTTATCTTCCTTTTTCCTTAGACTTAGAAATTGTCTTTCCATACCCGCTCGATGGTCATTAGGAAAGTATTTTTATATAAAAATTTCATTAAACTCCTTTTATTCCATTTTTGATACTTCATCATCTTCCTTTGTGTTTTGAATCAATGACCACCATTGATCAACATCTCCAGTGACGTGGTAAACTGCCATGGAAACTTTTTCCCTTTCACTACTCCCCAAGGCATGGAATATTTTCTCTAAGGAATTTATCCATTGCTCATCTACTGTTGTATTTTTACCCCCATTGAATGTTGGTGGTTGTTTCCTCATGAAGCGGTCTAACATTGATCCTCCTTTTTGTGGATTAGGGTGCTCCATACGGTAAGGTTATTATTCATAAACATTGTGAGTTATCAAAGTATGGTGATAAGATGATCAGCACCAGTTGTATCACCAACTCCACTATAATTAACTTGAGTAGGATGTAAATCCCTATATGGAGTGTGTGCCTTTATATAGTTTCCATTACTTCCACTAGGAACCATTTCTAAACAATTGCATACACTATATTAGTTTACGAATTGCAATACATAAATCCAAACATGAAAAAAACTTAACATAAATTGAACAGTTTATGGATATAATCCATAATCATAAAAATGTTTTATTTGAGTAAGTATACACTCATAAACCCTTAATTATGGTTATTAATGAAAATGATAATTATCCTAAGCATATCCCTCATGTGTTTCATAACCAAGAGTGCAGAAAGGCCCAGTGTCGTGCACCAGTTCTTGTACGAGTCTAGTTCAAAGCAGTATTTTCAGGAGTTACCCCTCGATACATCTATGATAGAGCCGCCTTTACTTGGTCATATACAGATAGGGTTGTATTGTTTAGAAAACTCACTAAATCTATACAATACCAAAATTCTAGGAAGTAGTTCTATACTAATCTGTAAAGTCTATCTTAGGTCTATGTGCTCTAATCAGAGTTTATCTAAATCTAGTTTCCACGATTTTTACTAAACTTACCCTAATACCAAATGTAACGCCCCAACCCTAGTTACCCAGAGTCAGTGCATTATTAAATAACATTGGAATGATTATGGGGAAATCATGTCTTGAAAGACTGATCAGTTTAGTATTATTGGAAACAAGATTCATACATTAGTTCAACATTACAACTTGAAAAGAAATAAAACATGAATTTATTCCATTAGAAAAATCCAAACCTCTTAGATTATGCCTGAAAGTAACTCGTAACTAACTTCTTAATATCCTTGTAAAATGAAACATAAGAAATGGGTGAGCTCAAACGCTCAGTAAGGATAAGCAATACAACAGAGGATAACAGAAATATTGAGCATGGTGAATAATTGAAACCACATACCTTTACCAATAATAAACATGAATACTCTTATAGAAGGAATATGAGCTGAGTAAAAATTCCATAATAAAACATAATGAAGGGTAATCTACAAGTTTAATGACCACATGTACCATCAATATTATTTTCATAATGAGGGAATGTATAATGTCAGACATTCTGAAACATTTTGTCAAGGCCTCGACCAAGACATCTAAAAATTATTAAGGCCTCGGCCAAACCCATATAGCAAATTGGGAAAGGCCTCAACCAATTCCATGTATAGTTGTCTCATGAGACCTAATGATGCATCGAGGAGCTATAGCGGTCACCACTTGTCACTTACTAAGTCCAATACATTCCTCATATAAAAAGGATGAAATATAACATAAACATTGGTATTAAAACTAGAATACGAAATGTTAGTACTTTAACCATAAACCATGAATGGTATAAAAATAGAACATCCACAGTCAATATTATCACACAACCTTCAATACAATATGGAAGTTTTGTATCATAATAAATCAACATCAAATGAACTTAAAATCAATCAAAGGATGTTGACATAGATAAAATCAAGACATTTTTTAGAAAACAATATATCTTTATATTTTGAAATAATATAAGAGTAAAATAATTACAAATAAAACATTTATTTTGAAAATATTCTTATAAGCTTATAAGGGATGATTTGATGATGTTATAATGGCAGAAAATAACCGCACCCACCGTATAAGTTTAAAAAAATCATTCTTACCATAATTTTTTCCAAATGGATATAAAGGACATTTTTTGGAAAACGACATTAAGATTCCTTTATAAACATCTTATAAAAGTCAAACAAGGGTATAAATTACTATACCCATAGTCTATAAAATTATAAGAATGATTTGAATTAAATTTTTCAGAAACATGGATGTGGATGATAAAGAGGTCCCAATAGATAATTACATATAGAAAACCTAAGATAATGAATAGATTGTAGAATTAACCCATAGATTGAAATTTTCCTTGATCGAGGGTATGTTAACCTCTTGTATAATAGTGAAATAATTATTATTAGATTATACAAAAATCATATACATTAATATGATATCATATATGATCTTTCAAAATTTCTTTGTTAATATTATCTTAGTATTATCGTCGTTTCAGGTGTTAACAGATTCATTTTACTTTATATTATTTATTATGTGAGTCATATTTTTTATGGATGAGATATATCTTATTCATATACATAATGATATAAAGTCATTAAACATTATTTATAATTTTCTAATTAAAATTAGTCTTGAATGGATACGATGGTGAATGAATCTCATCATGTTCGGGGAGACGGTAATCTGTACATACGCAGGAGCGAAAATTTAATTCTTTTGGTATTAAAATAATATATAATCGGATGTTATATCATATATACTGAATAATTATCATGTTATATTTATTATTTACATAAATAAAAAATCATTATTATACCGGTTCAAATAATAATGTATAGAATAACAATTACACCACGACATGGAGACGGTAATCCGTACACACGCACATATGGTGTCATGTCATTCAAAGGATAGATAGAATAATGAAAATGGTTGTACCATATTTATAATGACATCACATTTTATAGAATATACTGGAGTTATTTATTTATAATATAACCAACAAAGAAAGAGGAAGTGTAAGAAGAATGGAACTTGAAAGAGGTGATGAAATATTTTCCTCTACTTTGGGTTCTTCCTTTTGATTTGATCAAAACGGATCCATGGGCTGGATTTATGAATAAAGTAAGGCCTATAGGATGATGATAGGATAGTTTAGAGGGTATTTGGTTAGGGGTTTTCCTATGAAAATGGCTTTGAAGGTGTGAATTAGAGAGAAGAGGGAGTTCCCTTTTAAAAGTTTTGTGAGGGGAACCTTAAGAAAAGCTAGAAATATTATTTTATAATAAAATAATTATTTATTTCTAATGGATAAAAAATGGATTATTAAAAGTATAAGGTATGTATGGGTCTAGAATCACTCATCCAATAGGTTTTAGACTGGTTTGGGTCACTATATTAACCTTTTGTTTTAGATTTAACTATTTGTTAAATAGTTTGACATTTACAATGTCTCTTTGTATTTTTATATTATATAGTTAATAAAAAAACTATATACTTACAAGATAACCCAACGTGGTTCAATAATGATAAAACTATAAATATATTTGTTTTTTGTCAAATCCTCTGATTTTTAGGAATATAATATTAATTAATAATATAATAGTTTTTTGAAAAACTCTTTTATATCAATTATGACACTATTTTTTTTCTATGTTCATAACAGCATTATTACTTAAAAAACAATTCATAAAACCGACCATAATATGTCATATTAACTGAAAAAATTCGTGTATGGCATCAAAACATTCAAAATTTATTTATTTTGACATATATAATACCATTGATTTGATTCTTTCAATAATAAGGAAGATACTGCATCATCATTGTGTTATAAATAAATATATCAATTTTATGTCTTAAAATTATAAATAAATTATCCTGAAGTAGGAAATATTTTTATATTTCTAATGTCTATATATAGTTGAATAGATCAATTATATAACCTCATATAAATATCATTTAACTAAAAGATTTTTGTTTTGTTATTTTAGTTTCTACTTTAAATTATTTAATATATAATGACATTATCACTTCCAAGTGGCTCCATGGATTCCGGAAATCAACCTGAGGATGACCATGGTCATACATTTATCATCTAATTGGGGTAATACACGTTTTAGGGTAATTTAATGTTATTATAATATTATTTTTTAACCGTATTTACTAGGTTTACCCCTTTAAGCACGATAAATAAAATATTTACTCAAGTAAATATTCCTAATGTAAAAAAATAAAATTCACCTATTTAAAAAATTTGGACCTCCTTATTTGAAATATGGAATCCATTTTTCTAAATTCAAAACACATAAGTGGTATAAATTATTTTAAAATTGATTTCCGTTGTCAAAACAAAAAGCGTATTTTTATGAAATAATAACTATAAAAAGATTGACATTCGATTATGTCCAGTTTAAATGTGAAATTACATCCAATGACCAAAATTGGATTAAATGGTAAAAATTTAATATAATTTTACATAAAAACAACACAATAGTATAATTTTTAACTATAAATTAGTTTTATTAAAAAATATATTTTTAATTAAAATTTAGTATTTTTCACAAATCATCAAAAACTGAATGTTTTCATAAAAATACCAAAAATTCACCATAAGATATTATCGATATTCCAAACCGATAAATGAATTAAATTTTGAAGAATAAAATTGATAAAATTTCAAAAAGTGGGGTTTAGTATTTTTAATGGCTTGTTTGATTGGTCACGATGTGTTAAAATCTCGAAGTTGTGTACAACACAAACTATTGCATTATTCAAAGAGAAGCGTACCGTGGAAGCTTGGGTGTTACATCATGAAATAAAAAAAGTTAGTAATACACTATATAGATTGGACCAGATTATGTTATAGGTATTGACGATGAAAATATTTGAGAATCAAGACCAAATATCCAATCATCCCTGTGAATCACCATGTGGTGAAGAAATTATTTTTAAAAGAGACTGATGGACAAATGGGACTATGTATTAAATATACAGATTTGAACAAGATTATAATAAAAAATAAGTATCATCGGCCTCATATTGATGATTAATTTAATAAATTAAATTAATTTAAATTTTTACCAAGATTTAACTTCAATTTTGATAAATCAACTAAGGTTAAAAATGAATACACACGTAAGAAAACATTCTATAATATGTTTGGTCCCTTAGAATTTAGAGGAAGGCCATTTTTTTTACAAATGACGCCACCATATTCAAGGATTTAATGAATGGTTTCTTTAGAGGGTACCTTTACTAATTTGTTGTAGTCTTTATAAATGGTATTCTTATATATTATAATGTATAATGGAGCATGATGATCACTTCAAGATTTTAATAAAAAACATAAGGATGAGTTTTATGAAAAATTTACCATGTATGAATTTTGAAAAAGGAATACTCATATTTTGGTCATAAAATCTCACGAAAGGGTAGATAGTCAGATCCATAAAAGTCATACATTAGTGAGTATTGGGCAAAAACAACGATTGTGATAGATATATATTTTTTATTGCGTTATATGGAACTTACAAATGATTTTTGGATATTTAATCAAAATTTTCTAAGATAATGACTAAGTAAACTCGATTAGTGTCCACGTAACATTGGATAGATGAATGTTAGAAAAACTTCTAGAAGTTGAATTGATGGTTAGTCAGGGAACATATTATTACACTAACTTGTAGAGGAAAAGTGGTTGAGACATTCTTTTATGAATTGAAGAATGGGCTGGGATGAATTCTATCCCAGAATGATATGGAGATAACTTGTGTATCACAAACAATTTAAGGTTAATGTGAAAAATTACCAATCATAAAGTTAGGGTAAAAAATAATTCATTAATTTTATAAACATATTTTATTAATATAGAAATGAGTGACATATTCACATATTATAAAATTTTATTTTATATATTCATTATGAAAGAGTTGAATATGATCCCGAGAATATGGTTAGAGTTAATTAATTATTATTACATATAAATACATTAGAACCTATGGAATGTTAAAAATATAGATGATATGATGTGTGGAAATAATCATTCTATATTATCCAAAATGATGATAATGAAAGATCTAATAATTCAAAATTTCAAAAGGAATGTAGGTGAAATCTTGAAGTATGGGGTGATACATTCTCTTTATTTAATGAATGTGAACCTCTTTAACCATGTGATGATTAAAGAGGCCAAAAAGGGATATATTGAGAACTAAAATATTGTGATAAATTTTAATTAGTTCAACCTTGATATTTATGAAATGATAAGGTTAATGAACTGAGTATGTGTCATGTTAATACCTAATGGAATGATGGATTTGATGGATAAATCCCAAATTTCATCATTCCTTATTCATTCTAAAGGTAGGAAAATATATAGATATATCAAAGAGTATTTATGGTGGAAAAAACCATCAGAGTTATTACCGAGTATATATCTTGGTGGTTGGTATTTCATAATGTTATGACTAAGAGATATAATTCAATGAAAATGTTATCACCATAAGATATATTATATTGAAAATGAGAAAAAATCACCATTGATTTTTTCATCACACACCCCATAACACATTAATGTCATAATTATATTAATGTTATAGTTCATCAATATATGCAGTCAACACACATCATTAAAATTAAATAATACTTTCTTCTTGAACAGATTAATAGGATATACATTTAGGTTATTTTATGGTTTCATGGGGTACCATATTCTATTATATCTTATCAGGATATGTGGTTTACCTGAATATTTTAGGTATGTAGTCCTTAATATATCGATAAAGAGTTGAGTTTCAATTATTTAGATCATACATAGATAGATGGTATGTCAAAGAGGATAATTAAAATACTAGAAGACATGTTCCGAGCTTTAAATAAGGATTTAAAAGGTGGTTTGGAATAATTAATTTTTTTTGAATTCTCATAAAACATCATATTTTAATAATTAAATAAAATGGATCCATATGATGACCTATATTCTATGATATTTAGAACTCCAATATCTGAGGATGAATTAGGAAACATAAACAAGTACTGCAATTAACATAGGAAATTCTATAGAAAGGAAGATCTATTTAGAAACACATCAAGACATATTGTAGTTAATAGAAATGTTATGCTAATAATCATTGGAAAATTCTATAATTTTTTTTGAGAATGTTTTATTATGAATGTTTAGATGAAATAAGGTTATGATATTCAAATATAAGGTAAACTTGATACATAGTTGTATTTATTTCAATATTACTGATTTTATGTGGATTGTAGATTATCTCTTAGAGCATACACTAATCTTCTATAATGTTTAAGATGTGTTCCATGTATATATATTGAGGAAGTGCATAATTGATCCATCCCACATACTAAATCCTTAGGTTATAGCAATAAAGAATGATATTTACAATAATTAATAACTGGTAGAAATCATGGATCATATAGAAAATTTACTATTGAACAAGACTAGTCACCCAATTAATCCACATTAGAAGAATTAGAAATTTAAATAAGTTACATGTGACCAGGAGGATGTGATGAAACAAATATATCATCATTTGTTAACAAAGAGATAGAATTTTGAGGCTAAAAATTCATTTTTAGATTGGTAGAATGTAACAAAATGATATTTTTTGATATATTTATCTTCAAATATACTTAATTTCATTAATATATTTCACAACATAACAACGTGAGTCTAAACGAACTACAATATAAATAATATTATACTAACATGAATGTTTTAACCCTGCTATTAAAATTGGGTTATTAATTGGAAAAAATATTTTGGGATAATTGTATTGGACTTATAGAATTTATGCATAAATTAATACACAAATGTCATTTTAAAAATTATATTCTTAAAAAAAAAATTTGATTAAAAATTATTTTCATTTATTTTTTGTGAGAACACATTATAATTAATTTATATAAATTTTCTAAATTGTATTTGATAAAATAGATATGAATTTTTATGTCAACTAATAATGATTCATGGAGGGAAATATTTTTGATCTTTTCTGTAAAGATTTATTTTACTGTGAATGATGAAAATTTATTACTTTTATTGAACATTTTCTTTCAATTTAACATATTTAAAAAGAACCCATTGATTTTAAAATTGAATCAATGTATAATTATTAAATTTTTATTTTGATTCATCAAACTATGTCAATTAAAGAAAATTTTATTCCTCATTTGGTATGAATAACATATATAGTTTAGAAGTCATTTTTTCTTTAGGAAAACTACTCTATTTTGTGTTTTCCTTATTTAATTTCATAATAAATTCATAAAAAAATTAGAATTTAATTTGATAAATTTTATAAAATATTGGTAATCATAAAAAATTAATATAATTTATTATTTCATAATTAAATTTTTATCATTGAAAATAATAACTTTAGTACATATTTGTTACATCAACAGAATAGGCAAAATGGGGTTAAAACCATGGGGGGATGGTTTAAAATATCCTTAATGCATAAATTTATCCAAATTTTATGGATTTTTTTAGATATAATATGTGTTATAGATATTATATAATAGATTTTGGTACAATATTTTGATTTTTTTATCACTATATCTAAGTTTTTGAAGATAAGTTATATTTTATTCAAATTCAAAACAGTTTTTGGTTGCTAAAATTTACTGGAATATATGAATTATTACATTATGATTCTAGAGTTCAAAAAATTTGTAAAATAATTCCAAAATTTATTATATATAGAAAAAACATCATGTAAACCAATTTATTACATTATTTCATGGTAAATATATTTTTACTCTTAAATAGGGTATTTTCCTAAAAATAATTTTTTGTGTGTTTGGTGTTTTTATATTAAATTTTTTTTATCACAATTAAAAATTTAACATTATAAGATGTTATCAGAATTTGGGATAATCAATTATAGTTTTTTTAATTACCTAATTTTTTTCGTATAAATGTTTTATAATGTTAAAAAAATGAGTTATCACATTAAAGGTTAAAATGATTTTAACGTGGTTTAACATAGAGGTGTTGCATAAAATGTATCGAAAACATGTCCAAATCTGATTGAATGACTTTATTTTTTCATTATCATAGATTATATTATAATTTTTGTTTCTTCTTTCCACTTAACATGATTATGATATATATATATATATATATTATTTAACCATTTTATAATTTAATGAATGTCCTTTCCCACCCTTATAAAATGATACCACCACTCAACACTTCTCCACAAAACATGAGCCATATAGATAAACTCAATCCTCCAAAATTATCTTCAAAAATTACTTATCCATGAATTATTGGTTCTTTCATTATAACAATACAATTATAGGGATCATTTCTAAGCTATATAAAGAGGCATACAAAAAAAGGTATTCAGCTTACCCACCCTCTTTTTTATTATTTATTTATCTAAATCCGATAAATAGGTTCCATTAAACATAAAATATTATCATCAATATCCTAAATATTGTTTAATTTTATTATAATACATCTACAATTATTTTATACCCCCAAAAAATTTAACGAGGTGCATTAGGATTTATAGCATATACGACATGCAAAAATGAGCTTAAACAAACCAAAAAATTTTAGCATTTGAATAAGAAAATTGTAAAATAGTAATTTAATTAGAGTTTATGATTAGGATTATAATATTGATGAAATAAATATAGAGATATTGTTAATATAATTTTTTCAGTTACTACTTATGGATAGAATTATCAATTTTTAGAAAAGACACATTATTCTTCAAAAATACGTTATCCTAAAAAATGTTATTTATTTATTTGTGAGTGAATAAAATAATAAATTTATATTACTTTTACAAATTTTAATTTAAAAATAGATCTAAAATTATGATTCATAATTTTAAAATTATGATTTGGAAAAATATGAATATTTTTGGAAAAGATTTATTTTCCAATAAATAGTGAGAAATAACTTTTTCTTTTTAAAATAAATTTTATTTTAAAGAATTTATAAAGTAAAATTATATATCACAAAATTCCTCAAAATTTATTATTTCCTTTTAGGAAAAAAATCCAATTATATTCTTTTCAATTAATTTTATAATTGATTTTAGTGTAAAAAAATATTTGTACTTAAAAATATAATTGTTTTAAAAATATTTTTTCATTTTGTTTTGTGCACTTATTTTCAAATTTATTTATACCACGTAAATGAATTGAAATTTATAATATTTATTTCGTATTTGGAATTATGAGGTTGAATTTTTATTAAATAATCTCTTTTTTTGTCAATATAAATAGAAGACTTGATAAAATTTATCACCTCCGTATAGGGTAAATCTGGTTAATTAAGGTTAAAACTCACTAATAAGGGAGTGAATTGTCAATCTATATCTTATTAGATGAATGATATTAGAACCCTATTACCACATAATTTAAAATTATTTATTTTAATGGAACCCTTACAATGAATATGACCTATATAACATTTAACAAAAAGAACGTTTCAACACATCACCCTATTAATTTTAAATAACTCAACTGAATTCAAATAGAAAGAATAAAAGTTTTTTAAGATCAAATATTAAATTATAATTTCGTTATTATGAAATCATAATCATGAAAGTATTTTATTCAATAATTTTAGTGATTAAATAATTACCATAAATTCCTGAACAATTTAAATACAATAATTTTTTAATAATAAAAAAACAAAATTAACCATTTTAAATATGTTGAAATTAAAATAATTTTACATAGATACAGTATTGAATAATTTTTTTAAGTAAATAATTTTATTATTCATTTATAAAATAAATATATTTTAAATAAATCCTTTTCATTATATCTTTTTGATCAAATTAATTAAATATGGCCAAAATTGACATTAACTATACTTTATAGAAATTATAATTTATTAAATTATTTAAAAATAAGAGAAAAAATAAATGTTACAATTTTGATAATAAATGGTCCATATGTTTTTTACCTATACATCTATAAATTGATTATCCTCTTATATGTAAAATTATAACCCTTTTTGTGTGAAAAGGTCATACCATTGTTAATGTTCAAATAAGTTAACAATGTTGTTAAACCAATATATAACGTCTTAAAATCAGATAAACATATAAATATTATATAGGGTAATATTATATCAACCATAATATCACATAACTTTTAATCAATGAAAATTTGGATTTTTTTTTCTATAAATTATCTTATAAAATATTTTAATCTTAAAAGAAATCCCATGAGTGCTCCTTCCCTTAATTATAAAATGGAACCCCTCATTTCTCTACATCACAGAACAATGATACTTATAGCTCAAAAAAATATTATAATCTCTATGAACATACATAAATTATAGGGGTGTTGGTATTCCAAAAAGAACAATTGTAGTTCCCTTAAGAAGATATCCATTGGAGTTTTTTGAAGAAGAGTTAATTTCCTTAACCAATCACATTATTTTTAATTTTTCATCATCTAATTATGTGGTAAATTTATTGCAATAATTACTTAAATATCATAAATATATGGAAATGTTATTATGATTATACATCCACTAATATTAAACATTTGTTTTTGAAATGGTAAGTGAATTCATCACTCGTGCATATGTAGGGCTTACCCTATCCCTAGAGCGATGTTATTTATTTTCTAACACCATACATTATAGATGAGTTTTATGATTCATTTAATTATTATATATGATATTTAAGATATAATTTTTATTTTCAATGATAATATAATATCAATGTTCTTACCTTCAATCCATTGGAAGAAGATAATGTTGGTTGTCCATACGTGGGGACTACCACCTCCACAATGTGATGTGACTCTTTTTTCATTACCATTTTAAATTTATGGTAATAATAATGGAATTTATGAATATGTAATATAAATATGAAATAATAATGATTCAATAATGATGATTTACTATTTACCTTACTTTTATTCCAACCGATGAAAATTGAAAACACTATTGATGTGTATGTATACCGAGCCATCTCCATGAATAGTATACTTCATTTTCCCATTTTTAAATTCTATGGATGAATATAAATATTTATAATTAATATATAATATATTTAAATAATGATTGAAATTATATAAATAAGGAATCTGTGATCAATGTACGTGGATCTGAAATACTGACCTTAATGTTTCATGAAAAATGAAATTGTTAACACCAAAAATGATGATTTTAATACAGAATAGTTAATAAATGGGTGTTTAAATGTTATAAAGGGATTATATATGATTTTTTAAGTATATAAATTATTTTTTATTATAATTATGATAAATTTAAAATTATTTATAGGTTTTTATAGTTATCTTTAAATTAGTAGAACTCATGGTAAGCGACTATTTTATCATGCTTTCTTCCTTTAGAAAAATATGATGTTATACTCTAATAATATGTTATAAGGTTTATATACATTATTTTTATGTGTTATATCATGATTATTATCATGTTAATGATATTGAATAATTCAGTTTAAATTATTCATTCATGGGTTTTATGATTCAAATTGTACCTTAGCAATAAGGGTTATATGTTATAATCTCATTGTTTATTAGGATTATTTATAATTATGTAACAGATAATTAAATATTATGATATATCAATCAAGAAAAAAATAAATTTTATCCTATAATAATTTTTTCATTAGAGTACATCTTTTTATTTCATTTACACAAATGAAGTACTCAATATACTGAAATTATGTTTATAAAAAAATTGTCTTTAAATATATATATGGTATGAAAAACCAATATCTTCTAATTCCATGTTTTCTAGAAATGGTTTAAAAAATCACTTCTATATTCACTTATGATTCTTTAAAATAATATTTTCCCTTGTTGGATTGATTAAAAAATGGTTTAAATGGGATAATCTAGTCAATTTCCAAATCATGTACATTTTGACTTTTTCAATAGATGTGTGGAAGAAATGTTTTATTTTAACATATATAGAATAAACAAAATTTCCTACTGTTATTACCAATAAATGATTTTATGCTTCCATTACATCTTTCAATGGTTATTTTTATTCATATTGAGTAACTCAAGAGGGTGTTAATTGTGTTCCCAATAAAAAATACAGCTAAAATGATTAAAAAACCCCCCAGGTAAAATAAAATCAACCTGTTAGTAAAAATAGTAATTTTCTATATTTTTGGACATTTAAAATATTTTAAAAAAAATTTAGTCCTTAGTTTAAAAAATATTTAAATTAATATAACTTTGGAAATCAATTAAATTAATTAAATACTCATATAAAAAATAGTTAATATAAAATATCAACGTCAGATTTTTTTATAGTTTAAATCATAATAGAATAAAGATTTGTAAATAATTAATCATAAAATAAAACAGTTGATTATGAAAAGAGGATGTGTCTCAAAAGAAGTCCAAAACTCCAATAGGTAGTCATATACTCCATATAATATTATATTAATATATTATGACACAACACCTATATCAGGTATATAGAAAATAAGAGAATTGTTAGAACTTTACAAGAACTAATTTATCTGCTGAATCTCTTTATCTAATGGTATGAAACCTTGGAAAATCTCTGATCTTGTTGTGAAATTATCTTCCATTTGGGGTTTCAACAATTTTAAATGCATTTCTCTTGGAAGATGTTTCTTTCATATTTTATTTCACTCTGCTGATTTGAAGAGTCATGTTTGGGGTTTTGGTTCTATGAATCTAAAGCCAGGAACACATAGGTTTTATGATTGGAATCCGAATTTCAGTCTTTATGATTTTAAAGATTATTTTTCTCAAGTATGGATTAATATATATGGCCTAAACTGGGTAATGTGGAATTCTGAAATTCTATATGACATTGAATCTGTGATAGGTATACGAATCCGGATGGATTTGGATACTGAAAATCATCTTTTAGACACTTTTCCATAATTCTAGTGGAAACTGATTTAGGGTCGGCTCTAATTGACAAGGTGATTCTTACCACCCCTTAAGATGAAATCAGCCTGAGAATTGTATAATGAAAACTGCCTTTGTATTTTGATATGTGAGGCATTATTGGAAACTCCTGGTCCAACTATCGCGCAATCATCATATGTGCTAGATGCAAATTGAAGGGTCATGAAGGGACTTATTGTAGAAGGATGGAAGGTTATAAAACTTCTCAAGTGAATGGTCTTCATTATTCAAAGCAGGAAGCAGATGATGAGCAAACCAGGGGATGTTTTAATAGCCTCAAGTAGGATATTACTCATGACCCACCAAATGAAGAGGACTTCCCAAACTCCCTTGAACAGAATGTTAAGGAAAATTATAACTGCGCTAACATAACATAAGAGGAAGATGCAACTGAAGTACATCATTCTTTCAAGAATGTGATAACTAAGCACATGGAGGAAGGTCATTTTTGATATAGACTAAGATGACAGCCAAATGAAAAAATAATACTATGCTCAAGCACATGTAGATGATAGATTTAGACAAGGACATCATGCAGAAAATTGTAGAAAAGGAAAAAACTTGTTGGAAGTTGCAATCTCAGGGAAGATAAGGAACAAAAACACTCATTTAGGTGAGGAAAAAAATGACTCATATGAATGGACTTGAGAAATATTCTCCCTGCCCCGCCAGAACAAACAAAGATGCTGGTGGCCACTCTATGGAGCTGTTGTTGACAAAGGAACATAGTATCTCAACAAACCAAGAATTTGAATCCAAAGGTATTCATGAACTGGATAACATAAATGTGGTTGTTTCTCCCTCTTGTCCAGTGAATTTACTGGAGAACAACCTGCCTATAAAACCACTGCAGGATTCAGGTTATCTGATCTATAATGCTTCACAAAATCACTCTACTCCATTTTTATTTACTGGTAAACAGGTTATTCAAACCTGGATTATGGTGGATCTAATCTGCATGTTAGAGAAACTTTCCAGACCACTGTTGAGGGTTCTAATGAAATGTTGACTAGGGATAAAAATCCTGGTTTAAGGCAGGACTCACTCATCAAGGTCTTGGATGATCTGTATTCTCAATCTTCTGAGAAGAGGGCTAGGATTTCCAAACCAAGGGAATGTATGCCAATTCATTTTACCCCAACACCTATAGTAAAGGGGGATGAAATTGTGAAAAGTTTTTCTCCTAAGCCTCATGTTCCTGCTCAAGATTTCAAGGTGATAACTGAACTGACATAAAATACAAAACATGCATTTGCACTGCTTGTATCTGCAGGTAGTGATGATGAGAAACAGCTTAGAGATTGCGTGCCTAAAGCCATTGAGATGTAGGAAGTTGTTGAATTTGTTCCTCTAGATTAAGGAGATGAGACATAGATGCTAGTAACCTCTTGAAAGAAGGGTATTCATCCTCATGGTAGGGGTGGAAGATCCTCTTGTCATTGCATGTGAACTCATTCTCAAGGTGAATGATATCTCTTTTTTCTGCCCTTGTGTTTTTGGGGACGTTTGGAATGGTAGTTAAATCCTCCTTTGTACCTTGTTTGTGTTTTTAACAATAAGGGGACCTTGTGCCTCCACCTTTATAATGAATGAATAAATAAATAAATAACTCAAACAACACACTACTCAATATGTAATGGAAACAAGTATAATGATTAAGTATATAGATAGTGAAACCATAGTGTTTCTTGGTCTAATGTGCTCTAGTCACTTAAGACTCCTAAAATATGTCTTTTAGAGAACATTCTAGACATTTTTTTTCTAAAAACCACCAAAAAATAGAGCATCATAAGATATACATTTTGACTATAGGAAATGAATTGTATGATCTACGTAATACACTCTTTCATAGATGAAATGTAGATAAAAATGATGCATGTAAATCTGTTAATTATGTTTTATACTTGATCATGTACTAGAACATGAACAATGTCATGCTATTGCAAGATGAATTTTTATTTTAGTATATAGGGTTGCATGATAGATAATATATTTGAAAAATAGTCATCATGATCTTCTAAAACCTTGTACCAAGGACTAATAATGACATTATTGTTCTCCTACAATAGTTAAAAATAATCATTTAAATAATCCCTTGTATGAAATTAAATTATATATCCATTAGAAGACATTATTTCAAATGCCCCAATGTAGAAATGTATAGGGATCCTATTGGAGACTCATCTAATGTAGTGAGTAAGGCCAACAGTGAGTTTGGCAGGACATAGGTCATATGATGGTACGTTAGGTCTAGAAGTGACTCATGTCTAGTGTTGACTCATCTATATAGTTACTCATCAAAACGATGTCTCATCCAAACAATGACTAATCTCAATAGTTACTGATCTCAATAGTGGCGTGCCTCAATAGTATGTTATTTTAGTGTAGGTATTTTCTGGTGGTGAGTCTTTTCTAGCGATGACTCATCCCCAATGTTGAGTCTTTCTTGGAGGTGTTTTATTCATAAAAATGATTCATTTTAAATTGAAAGGCATGTTTTTTGTTGAATCAAATTCAATGATGAGTTTTTTATTGAGGTGACTTAATATCAATTCTGATTCTTTTCTGTTGGTGACTCAACATCAACAATGAGTCTTTTATTGGGGTAACTCAACATCAACCGTGTGTCTTCTCTAAATTTGGTCATGTGCGGAAGTAGATATTTTTAACACTTATCCAAATTCCTATCATATAAAATTTAATTAATAAATGATCTTATAAAACATTAAAAGAATTAAAAACATAATAAACATGATTTTTTATCATTAAAACAAGTGATCGGATAATCTCGGCAATTTTTTTTTATAAAAAATCATAGAATTTAATAAACCATGTACATAATGAAATTTTTCATAAAATATATCTCCTAAACACATTAAAAAACAAATATATTTATTCATTCAGAAATTTAAAACATTTAAATAGAAAAAAAAATTACGTACGTATCAATGATATTAAATAAAAATGGTATAAAAAATTACATATATAAAAAAATGCTCAGAATTTGTCTTCTTAAATAAATTCTATATTTAGTCTCTCTATTTGGGTTAACCAAAATTTGAGAATATTAACCTATAAATTCAAAGAGTAAAAATATGAACAACAAAATACAATTGAGTAATAACAAACAAGAGTATATTATATAAAATTTTAGATACAATAAATTTAAAATAATACCCTATCAAATTCAACAGTATAATCTCACCATCTCTCAGCCTAGGTATTAAGAACAATAGGTACATTTACCTTATCAATGGATGATGGATCAATGGTATTGGTTAAATGGGATGAATTAGTATATATGGAGATAAAAAATAATTTTAGTGAAATTGGTTAGAGGTGCCATCTCCTTTAAATGGGAGAAATGTTCTTTACATTATCTTGTAATAGGGGAAATAGAAGGTTCTCAGTAAGAAACATGAAGTGGGATTTGAGTTCATGCTTTATATAAATATTTGATAAATAATATTTTATATTTTTGGTAATTGTTTCCAAATCATTTATGTCTTGATCGTGTAATTCTATTACCATCTAATAAATATGATCACTATTATGCCTAATCTACCTAAAACTATCATGAGTTGTAGTAGGAAAATCTCTTGAAACAACATGAAGTTACTCCCAATCAACTGAATGAGTAGGTGCACTAGATGTAAAATCTGTAGAAGATAATAAAACCAACCTCGCCAATGAAGAAAACATAAGATAGAAAAAATAATTTCTTAATTTCCACTTTTAAATCCTTTAAGGCCTCCATATCATTAACTAAAAGCATGTTATCAAGGTCAACCAATCTAGAATATCTCTCACTGATATTTGTCACATGAGGTGCTTGATTTCATTGAAAAATAACAAAGGTAGAGATAATTAACTCTATAATATACTCTAGGTCAACTCTAGAAACAAAATCAACAATAAAAAAAGGCGAAACAATAGGAAAATGTAAAACAATCCTCTAAAAAAGAACTATACTAGCTCTGATATGATAGTTAAATCTAATGAAAATAATTTAATCTTGTATATAACATCAATCCCCTCAACTAGAAACACCTTAGGAACATCTATACTCGAAATATGATAGTAATTCCACCATTCATTGGTGTACTTATATAATCATCCGAGTTATAATACTCTAAACCACATCTCATATATCCAAGATATAATTCCCATTCCTCAAAATTTGTAACACCCATCATTGAAAATGGAACAACTATATTCAAAATAGTTTCTCCATCATTAGGGTAGGAATTGTAACACCCCAATCTTCCATGGTACGCTTCTCTTTGAATAATGCAATAGCTTGCGTTGTACCAAATTTCGAAATTCTAACACATCACGACCAATCAAACTAGCCGTTATGAATAGTAATACCAAATTTTTTAAATATTATCAATTATATCATTCAAAATAGAATTCATTTTTGGGTTCGGAATATCGAAATTAGCTTAGGATGAATATTTTTTATTTTTCTGAAAACATTCAGTTTTTGATGAATAGTGAAAAATACTATATTTTATTTAAAAACAACATTTTTAATGAAAATAATTTATAGTGATAAATTATAAAATTCAGTGGGATTTAAGTTTAATTAGATTATATTTTTACCGTTTAATCCAATATTGGTCATTGAACATAATTTTACATTTGAACGGGACATAAGCAAGTGTCAATCTTTTGATTGTTATTATTTCTTGAAAAAACAGTTTTTGTTTTGACAACGAGAATTAGTTTTAAATTATCTTATTCCACTTATGTGTTTTGAATTTATAAAAAAGGATTCCATATTTAGAATAAGGAGGTCCAAATTGTGTAAATAGGTGACATTTATTTTTAGAATTAGGAATATTTACTTTAGTAAATATTTTATTTACCGGTTAAAGGGGTAAATCCATTAAATATGGTTAAAAAATATTATTATAATAAAATTAAATTACCCTAACACGTGTCCTAACACTATTGGAAGATACATTACCGACCATGGGCTTCCTTTGTTCGATTTGGGGACCCCATGGAGCCACATGTATGTGATAATGACATTATATATTAAATAATTTAAAGTAGAGACAAAAATAAAAAAATAAAATATCTTTTAGTAAAACAATTTTTATAGGAGGTATATAATTTATATATTCGAATATAAATAGTAAATATAAATATGAAACTATTTCATACCTCATGATATATTATTTATAATTTTTATACATAAATTAAATATATCTATTTAGGACACAATGATGATTCTGTATTTTCTTTATTATTGAAAGAATCAAATAAATGTTAATAAAGATGTTAAAAGAAATATAATTTTAAATTTTTTATTCCATCCCCAAATGTTTAGGATAATATTACATATTAGTGGATGTTATATGATTTTTTTTGAAGTAATAATGCTTTTATGAATTTAGAAAAGAACAAAATACCAAATAGTGTCAATATTGACCTAAAGGATTTTTAAAACAAATATTTTATTATTAATTGATATTCTATTCATAAAAATAAAATGATCAGCCAAAAGACTTATATAATGATAGGTGTATCATTAATGAAAAACCTGGGGTTCTATTGGAAGTATATAGTATGGTCATTAACTATATAATATAAAAATACAAAGAGACATGTTTAATGTCAAACTACATAACTAAGAGTTAAATATAAAAGATAAGGTTAATATAGTGACCCAAACCAATCTAAAACCTATTAGTTGAGTGGATTACGACCCATACCCACCTTAAAATTTACATAATAAATTTTGGAGCAATTTAAAACCGAAATAGATTTTTTTATAAAATAATATGTCTTGATTTTCCTATGGTTCCCCACACCCCTCTTATAAAAGAGCACTCCCCCTTCTCTATAATTTACACCTTCAAAGCCATTTGGATCGGCCAAACCATACCCAAATACCCTCTAAACTATCCAACATTAATCTTAGAGGCCTTCCTTTAGTCATAAATCCAACCTATGGATCCCTTTTGATCAAATAAAAAGGAAGAACCTGAAGAAGAGATAAATATTTAATCACATCTTTCAAGTTCCTCTCTTCTTCCACATACTATTTATTTGTTGTTTCCATTATAAAATAATAACTCCAGTATATTCTATATAATTTTATGTTATTATAAATATGTTATAACCATATTAAATATTCTATCCATCCTTTTAATGACATGTCACCATACGTGCGTACGTACAACTTATCGTTTCCACGCCGTGGTGTAATTGTTATTCAACACATTATTATTTGGATTGGTATAATAATGATTTATAATTGATTTAAATATTAAATATAACATTAAAATGATTTTTTATATATTATTTAACATCCAATTACATATTATTAATTTTTTCCAAAGAATGAAATTGTTTCTCGTGCGTACGTACATATTACCGTTTCCACAAACACGATAAGATTCATTCCCCATCATATCCATTCAAGACTAATTTCCATTTGATGATTAAAAATAATGTTTAAATATTTTATATCTTTCTGGATATTAATAAGATACATCACATCCATAACAAATATGATGACGATAACAAAGAATATAACGGAAAACGATTCCATTGACACCTGAAACGAAGATAATACTAAGATATTATTAACAAAGTAATGTTAAAAGATAATATATGATATCATATTAATGTATATGATTCTTGTATAATATAATAAAAATTATTTCACCATTATACTGAAGGTTAACCTACCCTTGACCAAGGAAAATTATAATGTAATGGTTAATTCTACAGTCTCTTCATTATCCGAGGATGTTTATACGTAATTATCTACTGGGACCTCTTTATCATTCACATACAGGTTTTTAAAAATTTATTTCAAAGCATTAATACTAATTTATAAAATATGGTTTAAATTCATTTATACCCTTTTTTACTTTAATAATATGTTTATAAATGAATATTTCTGTCTTTTTTCATACAAGGACCTTTATAACATTTTCGACCAAATTAAGGTAAGAATGAATTTTTTTTAATTTATATGGCGGGTGAGGATATTTTCCTCCATTATAACATCATCGAAGCTTCCCTTACAATCTTATAAGAATATTTTCAAAATAAATGATTTTTTATATTTGTGTGACTCTTAAATTATTTCAAAATAGAAAGATATATTTCTCTAAAAAAGGTTTTTATTTCATCTATGTCAACGTCCATTGATGTATTTCAAGTATATTTGACGTTGATTTATTATGATACAGAACTTCCATATTGTATTGAAGGTTTTCTGATATGTTTGAGTGTGTATGTGCTATTTTTATACCATTCATGGTCTGTAGTTAAAATATTGACATTTAATATGCTTGTTTTAAAACGAATGTTTATGTTATATTTTAACCTTTTCATATGAGGAATGTATTGGACTTAGTAAGTGATTGGTGGATCCTTCTATAGATCCTCCATGCATCTGTAGGTCTAATGAGACAACTAGACGTGGAATTGGCTGAGGCCTTTCCCAATTTGATATATGGTTTTGGTTAAGGACTTATTCATTTTTAGACGTCTTGGCCGAGGCCTTGAAAAAATGTTTCAGAATGTCCAGAATTATAAATTTCCTCATTATGAAAATAATATTGATGGTACATGTGGCCATTCGACTAGTAGAATACCCCTGATTATGTTTTATTATGTCATTATTTACTTAGATCATATTCCTACGATAAAATTATTCATGTAAATTATTGGTAAAGTTAGGTGGTTTCAATTATTCGCCATGCTTAATATTTATGTTATCCTCCACTGTATTTCTTACCCTTAGTGAGAGTTTGAGCTCACCCCTTTCCTATGTTTCAATTTCCTGGGATATGAATAAGTTAGTTATGAGTGACTTTCAGGCATATTCTAGGTTTCTTGGATGTTTCTAATGGAATAAATTCGTGTTGTGTTTATTTTCAAGATGTAAAGTTGAACTAATGTATGAATCTTTTTTCCAATAATACTAAACAGATCGGTCATTCGATACATTATTTCCTTGTAATCTTGCTAATTTATTTAATAATGCACCAATTCCGGGTAACTAGGTTCAGTGCGTTACATTTGGTATCAAAGGGAGGTTTAGTACAAACCTTGGAAACGAGATTTAGATAAACTATGATTAGAGCCCATAGCCCTAATATAGACTTTGAGGATTAGTATTGAAGAACATCCTAAATTTTTTTTATTATACAGATTTTGTTAGTATTCCATGAAATACACCCCTATCTGGATACGATCAGGTAGGGGCGGCTCTAGCACAGATTTACCTAGTGGTAAAACCCAGAAAGACTGCTTTGAGATAGACTCGAATGAGAACTGGTGCACAACAACGGCCTTGTTGCACTCATGGTTACGACACTCACAGGGGATATTCTTAGGATAATTCTCACATTCATTAAAAATAATTATGAAGGGATTATGAGTATATGCATCCTAAAAGAAAACATTTTTATGATTGTGGATTATATCCATAAACTGTTCAATTTATGTAAAGGGTTTTAAAAGTTTAGATTTATGTATTTCAATTTATAAACTAATCTAGTGTATTCCATTGTTTAGAAATGGTGCCTAGTGGAAGTAATGGAAACCATATCAATGCACTCACTCCATGTAGGGATTTCCCTTCTACTCAATATATTTATAGAGGAGCTGGTGATACAACTGGTGCTGATCAGCTTATCACCATACTGAGATAACTCACATGGGTTGTCAATAATTACCTTACTCGTTTGGAGCATCCTGATCCACACCATAGAGGATAAATGTTAGATCTCTTCATGATGAAATAAACACCAACATTCAATCAGGGTATAAATCCATTAGTATCTGAGGAATGGAGAAATTTCGTAGAGAAAATATTCCAAAGCTTGGGGAGTAGCGAAAGGGAAAAAGTTTCCATGGTAGTTTACCGCCTCACTAGAGTTGTGATCAGTGGTGCTCATTAATTAAAAACATTAAAGAATATGATGAAGTATCAAATATCGAATGTATTGTGTTTAAAGAAATTTTCTTCGAAAAATACCATTCACAAGACCATCGAACGGATATGGAAAGACAATTTCTGAGTCTAAGGAAAAAGGAGGATGAGAATGTCGCAAAGTATAAAGATAAATTAACAAGGTTAGTGAGGAATGCTATAGATTATATATGTAACCCAATAAGTAAGAATGAAAATTTCTTTGATGGGTTAAAACCATTTCTCCATCGAACATTACTATCGCAATCCTTCTCATCATACAAAGATATTATCTCATGTTCTATCAAGACAGAAAAGGAATTCTTCAATTCGTATAACATTAAAGAAAAGAATGAGAAAAATAGAGATGTTGAACACTCAAGGAAAGGAAATAAGGAAACAAGGAAGAAGGGAAGAATTTAATTTCCACCTTGTGATAATTGTGGAAGGAAGCACCCTGCATCTTATCTAAATGAAAAAGGAGTATGCTAAAAATGTGGACAGAAAGGCTATCTTCCGGGTGATTGTAAGGGAAAGAAAGACGCTACCAATGTTCAGTGCTAAAATTGTAGGGAAATGGGACATTATGAAAATGAACTTACTAAGCGTCATGGAAACATACCTCAGAAAAGGCCAAGGGATCATGGCGAAGCATATGAGATCACTACTACTATGGTTGAAGCCCTGAATGATGTGGTGGCAGGTAATTTAATGGTTTCCTCAGGTTTAGCCAATGCTTTATTTGATTCTGGATCATCACATTGATTCATATCATCCAGGTTTACTAATAAAATTAGACATTTCCAATTTGATTTAACAAGATAATTTTTAGTCAAAACACTTAAGGGAAGTTCCATTGCTTCTATTTTTTTGTGAATCAGTTCCCATTAGGGAATATAAATGTTTTTTATTTGCTGATCTCATCGTCATACCCATGATTGAATTTGATATAATCCTAGGTATGGATTGGATTTTAGACCATGATGCAAAAATCTATTATAAGAATAAAGAGGATACTATTTTTGATGAATATGATAAAGAAAACCTTATCTATAGATCTGAATTGTCACCACCTAATATCGTATAGATCCGCCCCCAGTAGCTCAACTAAATTCAATTATTGTGGATGAAGAGAATGAAATAAGTGTGGGTGAGGAAAGGAATGTTCAAACAAAGGATGTTCCTCTTGTGCAAGAATATGCTGATGTGTTTCTAGAGGATTTACATGGACATCCTCCAGAACGAGAAATTGAGTTTTCCATTTATTTAATTCCTGGTTCAAGGACCATATCAAAGACCCCATATATAATGGATACTGTGGAATTAGGAGAACTAAATAAACAACTAGAGGAATGGAGTAATAAGGGATTTATTCTCCCTAGTGTTTCTCCATGGGGAGCCCCAATCCATTTAGTTAAGAAGTTAGATAGATCTATGAGGTTGTTCATTGACAACAGGGAGATCAATGCTATAACAATAATGAACAAGTATCCCCTAGCTCTCATTGATGGTTTATTCGACCAGCTTCATGGATTTCAATACTATTCAAATATTGACCTTCGATCTGGATATCATCAGTTGTGTGTGAAGAAAGAAGACATTCTGAAAACAACATTTCGAACTGGGTACGAGCATTAAGAGTTTACCGTAATGCCTTTTGGATTGACTGATGCACCCTATGTCTTTATGGATCTAATGAATCGTGTTTCAAGGAATATCTTGATGACTTTGTAGTGGTATTTATTGCAGATATCATGATATACTCAAAATGGTTTAGAGATCATGAAAATCATGTGTGCATTATTCTAAAGACTCTTAAAAGTCATTAATTATCTAGGAAGTTTAGCATGTGTGAATTCTGGATTCAAGTGATTTCTTTTCAAGGGAATATTATCTCTAAGGATGGAATATCTATTGATCCTTCTAATACAAGAGGAATCCAAGAATGGCCAGCATCGACGAGTATAACTTTGGTAAGCAGTATTGTTGGTTTACAGGTTATTATCGGTGTTTCATCCAGAATTTTTCCCGATTAGCTAACCCATTAACCATGCTCAAACGTAAAGGGGATAGATTATTCTGGAAAAAATAGTGTGAAGAATTTTTTGAAGAACTGAAAAGAATATTAGTCAATGCCCATATATTGACTCTACCATCAGGGTATGATGGGTTTGTTATTTATTATAATGATTCAAAGAATGGACTTGGTTGTGTCAATATGCCGAATGATAGAGTTATTTCCTATGCATCACGACAGCTAAAAATTAACGATCAAATCTATCCTACTCATGATCTTGAGTTAGAAAATATAATATTTTCATTGAAGATTTGAAGAAACTATCTATAAGGTTAAAAATGTGAGATTTATATTGATCACAAGAGTTTGAAGTATATTTTCTCAGCGAAATAACACTACATGAGGTAAAGGAGATGGATTGAACTACTCAAGGATTGTGATTGCATGATACACTACCACCCGGGGAAGGAAAATTAGGTGGAAAATGCTTTGAGTAGAAAATATCATGTTTTTTTGAACAAGATGAGAGTTGAAAAGGATCCAATATACATAGATCTAGTAAAGATAGATATGGGAATAACCATGGAAGGTGAATCATCAATGCCTTTTCAAATAGTTTCCAAACCATCTTTACAAGAAATGATAAAATCTCTCAGGATGATGACGAGGAATTTGAAAATAATATTGAAGATATTAAAAACGGGAGATTGAGGGACTTAATTTATGAAGATGAAACTTTGAAATTTGGTAAGATACATTTTGTTCCTGATATACCTGATCTAGAAAGAGAATTATTGGGAGATTCTCATAGCTCCAATTTCTCTATACACCCTGTGAGCACCAAAATGTATATAGATTTGAAGGAAAATTTTTGGTGGGACAAAATGAAGATGGAGATTGTTGGTTTTGTGTCATGATGTTTGGTTTTCCAACAAGTGAAACTTGTAAGGCAATAACCTGGAGAAATCTTGGAACCTCTTCCCATTCATTAGTGGAAATGGGATAATATTACGATGGAATTTGTCATGGGACTACCAAAGCCTCCTATAAGGAATGATGAAATATGGGTCATTGTTGATTGTCTTACCAAGTCAGCACATTTTCTTTCTATAAGAATAGATTTACCACTTGAACATCTAGTAGGACTACATATTAATGAAGTTGTGAGACTTCATGGAGTACCCCTATCGATTGATTCTGATTGTGATCCATGTTTTATATCAAGATTCTGGATAAGACTTCAGAAATCCCTGGATACTGATCTTCGTTTGAGCACTGCCTGCCACCCCCAAACATATGGACAATAAGAAAGGACAATTCAAACCATACAAGACATCTTGAGATCAAGCTCACTTAACCTTTGAAGGCATGTGGGATCAATATTTACCATTGGTAGAATTTTCCTATAACAATATCTTCCATTAATGTAATTAGATGGAACTATATGAAGGATTATACAGAAAGAGATGTCGCACACCAACCTGTTGGGATGATGTTGGTGAAGGAAAACTCATAGGCCCAGAAATTGTGGAGGAAATGATGGAAAAGGTGAAGGTAATCCAAACCCACATCAAAGCTGCTCAATGTAGGTAGAAGAGATATGCTGATAACCAAAAATAGTATTTGGAATTTCAAGTAGGAGACCATGATTTCTTGATGGTATCTCCATGGAAGGGTGTTATAAATTTCAGTTTGAATGGAAAATTATGTCCTAGGTACATCAGACCATTCGAAATTCTAGAACGAATTGGGACTGTAGCTTACCGATTGTAAATGTCACCAAGTCTCTCCAAAGTTCACGATGTGTTCCATGTATCACTGTTGAGAAAATATATACCTGACCCAACGCATGTACTCACCTATGTGGAATTAGAGCTAGAACCTGATCTGTCTTATTGAGAAGTTCTTGTTATGGTTCTTGATATAAGAGAAATTTTTTTGAGAAACCGAACGACTCATCTCTTAAAATTTATATGGAGAAATCCTAAGATGGAAGAGGCAACGTGGGATCCCAAGGAACTTATGATGAGGAACCACCGGAGTATTTTTAAGCAGTAATACTCTAGAAATTTTGAGGATGAAATTATTTTATGGAGGGGGAATGTAACACCCCAAGCTTCCATGATACACTCCTCTTTGAATAATGCAATGTCTTGCGTTATACGCATCTTCGAGATTCTAACATATCACGACCAATGAAATTATCCATTATAAATATTAATACCCAATTTTTTAAATTTTATCAATTTTATCAATAATAATGGACTGCATTTTTGGTTCAGAATATCGAAATTAGCTTAGGGTGAATTTTTGGTATTTTCTGAAAACATTCAGTTTTTGATGAATTGTGAGAAATACTAAATTTTTATTAAAAAAAAATTTATTAATAAAAATAATTTATAATGAAAAATTATATTTTTGAGTGGTTTTTAATTATAATTAGATTAATTTTTTACCATTGAATGCAATTTTGGTCATTAAATGTAATTTCATATTTGAACCGGACATAAGCAACTGTAAATCTTTTGAGAATTATTATTTCTTAAAAACACCTTTATTGTTTTGACAAAGAAAATTAATTTTAAATAAATTTATTCCACTTATGTGTTTTGAATGTAGAAAAATGGATTCCATATTTTGAATCATGAGGTCCAAATTGTGTAAATAGGTAACTTTTTTTAGACATTAGGAATATTAACTTCAGTAAATATATTATTTACAGTGGTTAAAGGTGAAAATTTAGTAAATAAGGTTAAAAAATAGAATTATAATAACATTAATTTATTCTAACATGTGTCCTACCCCAATTAGATGATAGATTTATGACCATGGGCTTCCATGGGTCGATTTTGGGTCAACATGGAGGCACTTGGAAGTGATAATGGCATTATATACTAAATAATTTAATGTACAGAGAAAAATAACAAAAGAAAATATCTTTTAGTAAAACAATTTTTATAACGACCCATACTTTACATACATTGTTAGTACTTCAAAACTGAAGTACACTTATTACAACATATAACAAAACCATGAAAGGACCGTATAGGTATAGAGACTTTAGAAACTGGGAAACATAAACAACTGGTTCATAAAGCGTCTACACTGTCTCCCATTTTTTCATCATGTCTATAGTCCCTTTTGGAATATCTTACTTAATAACCTTCTTCCTGGCCTGGGGAACGAAAACATACAAAAGGGTGAGCTCAGATTCTCACTAAGGGTAAACAAAATAAATATCAATCACATCATATTCATAAGAACATAACATTTTGGAAAATCTTACCCTGTAAAAGAGATCAAAATTTCATAACATGGGATAAATCATGGTAGTGAAATGTAATCACAATAATCGTAACATAAAACATGAATCTTTGTGGCATACACAAATAATCATAGAGAATCATTTCTTATTAGTCAATACTCATTTCCAAGACTATCTTAGTGGACAAAGTCCATTTCTGAACCGAGTTCATTCCTCGTTTCAGTACAGTTTCACTGAACCGGTTCTACCTACCGTTCCAGCCATGTCTATCTCATGAGATATAAAATATTTACCCAATTCATTAGAGGGAGATATTGGTGCCACCAATCTCATAATGATACCATTCTAATGTGTGCCAAAAAATCAAAAAAAAAATCATACATCATTGCATAACCGATTTAATAAAAATCGGAATCTTAAACATCATGACATCATAAAACAATTCATATAAGATAAAGGAATTCATAAAGATAATTCCATCAGAACATAATCAAATAAATGTAATAATAGGGATAGAAACAGAATCCTACATTATCCTAATGGAAAATAATTTTGATAAAACACTTGAACTCCATTCTTGAGGAAAATATCCCTTCTACTTGAAAAACATTTTTCCTTTATTAACATGTCATACAATTTTAAACTAAAAGAAGTTGATTAAAAATGAACATGAAAACATGTAAAGTAAGCTTCTTGGAAATAATTTTTTAAAAATCCATTCATACTGTATAAGTTAAAAAACATTCTTCTCATACTTTTGTCGGAAAAGTCAAAAAGTACCTCGTACGAAAAACGACAAAAGATTCCTTTCATATCTTTTACTAAAAACTCACCGAAGGGTAAAATTGGTTTTAAACAATTCTAGGTGGATGGAAATAGCATTACATATTGAGGAAACATCGATGTGGATGATAAAATACACCTAGTAAATTCCAAAGTATAAACAATCTCTGATAAAAATGAGATTGTGATATTTCCCTTACCTTAGGTCCGATTTGCTTCGTAAGTGTCCGAACCTCCTGTATAATGATTTAAATGATGTCATTGACATATTCCGCAATCATAATAATTGTTATGATATCATATATGGACATTTTCTTAGCTTATTATTAGTAATATTTCATTGCTACTTGTTATTCGGGTGTTTATTACTTTTTGTTCTAATGTGTGTTTTGTCGAATAAATTATTATTCTTTTATTTAGGTTATAGATACCTCATTTCCAGAATGGTATTATTGAAATATATATCATATTAATTCATTCAATTAATTTATATAATCATTATTCAATGAAGATCATGTATAACGAGTCGCATCACATCGTGGAGACGGTATTCCGTACGTATGCACGAGCGATGATATCGTTCCCCTGATCGTGGAATTGTATTGGAGTGTATGTATACTATTTCATAATCAATATCACTTTAAAAAAATAATATATATTTATTATTTACACTATTATACCCATCCAAGAATGGTGGTGGTGGAAAATAGATTACACCACGGCGTAGAGACGGTATTGCGTACGTACACACGCGTAGTGATTTCCTTTTCCGTAGGCTGGATAGATGGTGAAATAGGGTTGTTTCATAATTATAATAACATATCATTATATTAGTGATACTGATTTTATTAATTCATAATGAAACAACTACAGAAGAAGAAGTGGAAGAAGAAATAATGTTGAAAGAATCGGTAACAGACATTACCACTTCTTTGAAGCGCCTCTTTGAGACCTCCTTTTAGGGCACTAAAATTTGTCTTTGAAGAAGACCAGGATCTCTAGGATGTTTCTAGGGAAGTGGAGAGGAGATATTGGTAGGGGTTTGCCGAGCTTTAAGGCTCAATGTGTTGTGAGGAAGAGAGGGAGGAGGTGCCCTTTTATAAGGTAGGATAGGGGCACCTTTGGAACAACAAAAAACATTATTTTATTATAAAGTCATATTCGGTTTTAAATAGCTCTAAATTGATTTATTTAGAATCTAAGCTAGGTATGGGTCTAAATCCTCTCATCCAATAGAATTTTTACAAGTTTAGTTTTATATTTTAACATTATCATTTAGATGTAACTTTAAGTTAGATAATTTTACTTTTATCGTGTCTTTTCGTGTTCTTACACTATAAGGTTAATAAACATACCATAACAAGCCAAACTAACCCAAAGTTGTTTATTATTATTATATATAACCTTATCTATGTCATTTGGCCTATCCTTAGATTTTTAGGAATAAAATATCAATTAATAATATAATATTTGTTATAAAAACTATTTTATGTCAATTTTGACACTATTTGGTAATTGATTTTTATGAAAATCATAACAGAATGATTAGATAGAAAAAGTTAATTAAATCAATACTAACATGTAATATTAACATATAAAATTATTTTAATTCATAAAAAGTCTCAAATTACATTTATTTGGGCATTTATAACATCAATTATGTCAATATTACATTAATAAGATAATTATTGCATCATCATTGTGTCATAAGTAAATTAAATTATTTAATGTCTAAAAATTATAAATAAAATATCATTATTTAGGAAATATTTTTATATTTCTAATGAATATTTATAGTGTAATTTATCTTATGTATGACCATATATTAAAAATTATTTACTTATTGAACTTTGATTTTAACTATTTTAACCCTTCTTTAAATAAATTAATAAAAAATGTCCTAATCTAATCTATATGGGCCTAAAAGGTCATATATTGTTCCTACGTTTGTTTATTGTCGAATTATACTTATCCAATAGAATTAAGACATGTGGTAGGGTAATAATAATATCATTTTTACCCTTAGTTATCCTATTTACTTTTAACCGTGGTAAAAAAAAGTAAAAAGTTACTATTCAACAAAAATTATTTTCATCTCATTGAACCACATTTTAGTCTTTGATATTAACCGTGTCTCTTGGATTTTCGAAATTCCACTCATAGAAGCGATAAAATTAAGTTTTATGTAAATTCGCAAATTCTCCTAGGAGGTGAGTAAAAGACGGTCAAAAGTTCAATAAAATATTTATATATATAAAATTATTATAAAATGACTCCAATGAATTTATTTGAACTTAAAAAGGTATTATGTATCAATTTTGACCTAAGATAAATTTAGATAAAATAAATTAATATTTAAATAAAAAGTCGGTTTTTAAATAGTAACCCAGTGTTTTCACTATTCATCAAAAATTGAATGTTTTCAGAAAAATACCAAAATTTCACCCTAGGCTCATTTCGATATTCTGAATCCAAAAATGAAGTCCATTTTGAAAAATAAAATTTCAAAAATTTCAAAAAGTGGGTATTACTATACATAACATCTAGTTTTAATAATATTTTAATAGCATATCGTTGCTTAGTGAAACTCGGTATTGCGTACGACGCAAGCTATCGAGGAAGGTCACAATTGCATGTAAAGAAATCCAATATAGTGTTCTGTGTAGTGAAAGATTCCTTTGAAGATTTATATAACATAAATACAAAATATTCCTCATAAAAATCTCTGGTGTTACATTCTACCCCCCTTAAAATGAATTTCTCCCTCGAAATTCATCACTTGTAACAAACAGATGAGGATACCTCTCTCTCATAATATCCTCAAGCTCCCATATAGCTTCATCTAATTGGTGGTTCCTCCATAAAAGTTTCACCAAATGAGTGGTCTTGTTCCGTAGGACTTTTTCACTACGATCGAGAATCTCTATCAGTTGTTCTTCATAAGAAAGATCTTATTCCAGCGGTAAAACATCTGAGTTGAGTACATGTGAAGGATCAGGTATGTACTTTCTCAGGAGAGATACATGGAACACATTGTGAAATTGAGAGAGATTCGGTGGAAGCGCCAATTGATAAGAAATCTTCCCAACACGATCCAATTTTTCGAAAGGACTGATATATCTAGGGCTCAACTTTCCCTTCTTTCCAAATCTCATGACCCTCTTCCAGGGAGATATTCGTAAGAACACTTTATCACCCACTTCAAACTCTAGGTCTTTTCTTCAGTTGTCGGCATAACTTTTTTGTCGACTCTGAGTTTCTCTTATATGTTGTTGAATAGATCTGACTTTTTCTGCCATCTCATCAACAAGATCATTTCCTAATAGCTTTCGTTCCCCAACTTCATCCCAGCAAGTTGGAGTCCTGAATTTCTTTCCGTAGAGAGATTCATAAGGAGCCATCTGAATACTGTAGTGAAAGCTATTATTATAAAAAAATTATACCAAAGGTAGGTGTTGATCCCAACCACCTTTGAAATCCAAAGAGCATGATCTCAACATATCATCTAGAGTTTGAATTGTCCTCTCAGACTAACCGTCTGTCTGAGGATGATAAGTAATGCTGAAACTGAACTCTGTATCCAGAGTATTCTAAAGACTTCTCCAGAACTTCGAGGTAAATCTCATATCCCGATCAGATATAATGGAAAGTGGTACTCCATGCAATCTTACTACTTCCTTTACATATATCCTGGAAAGCTGATCTAGAGATAAATCCTCTCTGATAGCAATGAAGTGTGTAGACTTTGTGAGACAATCAACTATGACCCATATAGAACTATTTCCATTGGATGTTTTAGGAAGTCCGGGGACAAAGTCCATAGTGATGTTTTCCCATTTCCATTCGGGTATGGGTAATGGTTGTAACATCCCCTTAGACTATTGTCTCTCTGCTTTAACATTCTAACAAACCAAGCATCGAGAGACATATTAAGCAACAACTCTTTTCATTCCATCCCACCTGAAGTACTCTTTCAGGTCCCTATACATCTTTGTGCTTCCAGGATGAATAGAGAATGAATAACTATGATCCTCATCCAGCAGCTCCTTCTTTAATTCTGGGATGGGAGGGACACAAACCCGATTCCTGAACATTATTATCCCATCACAATCAAGGTTGAATTCAGGAATATTTCTCACCTTCTTTTGTAACTCTACATCTTATTTCTGTGCCTCTTTAATATTCACATGTATAGATTGTTGAACATTTATTTGAGAAAGATATGATTTTTCGCCTTCCATTATAATTCCAAGATTTATCCTTTGTAAATCCATAAATATTGGATCTTTTGTGATTCTCATCAAGGGTAAGGTAGCATGGTCTTGTAGACTTAATGCATCTTCCACCTTGTTTACTTTCCCAGGGTGGTAATGAATTGAGCAGTCGTAATCCTTAATCAGCTCCAACCATCTTCTTTGGCGCATATTCAGATCCTTTTGTGTGAAAATATACTTTAAACTTTTATGATCAGTAGAAATATCACACCTTTATCCATAAAGATAATGCCTCCAAATCTTTAATGCAATGATTAATGTAGCTAACTCCAAATCATGATTTGGGTAATTTTGCTCATGGATTTTCAACTGTCATGAGGCATAAGCTATCACCATATCATTCTGCATAAGAACACACCCCAGCCCCTTCTTGGATTCATCACTGTTGATCACAAACCTTTCTCCACTATAAGGATGTGTGAGTACAGGTGCACTGGATAACCTTATTTTCAACTCCTTGAAATTCTATTCACATTACTCTGTCCAAACAAACTTAACTCCTTTTCGAGTCAACCTGGTGAGTGGATTAGATAATTGTGAAAAATCCTTCACAAAACGTCGATAATATCCAGCCAAACCAAGAAAACGTCGGATCTCAGTTACTGTTTTTAGTCTTGACCATTTTTCTATAACCTCTGTTTTTGCTGGATCCACTGATATCCCCTCTTTTGAGATTATGTGACCCAAAAATGCATCTTTTTGAAGCCAAAATTCACACTTGGTAAATTTGGCATAAAGCTTCTCCTTTCTTAGGGTCTTCAATATAATTCCCAAGTGATCTTCATGTTCTTTTTTTCTCTTTGAATATACAATAATATCGTCTATAAATACTACCACAAACTGATCAAGATTGTCTCTAAAGACTCTATTCATCAGATCCATGAAGATAGAAGGGGAATTAGTTAGACCAAATGGCATCACTATAAATTCATAGTGTCAATACCTTGTACGGAAAGCTGTCTTTGGTATATCCTCCCTTTTGACCCTTAATTGATGATACCCTAAACAAAGATCAATCTTGGAAAAGTATTGAACTCGGCATAGTTGGTCAAATAAGTCATCAATGTGTGGGAGAGGATATTTGTTCTTGATAGTGATCCTGTTAAATTATCAATAATAAATGTAGAGTCTCATTGATCCATCTTTTTTATTAACAAATAGAACAAGTGCTCCCCAAGGTGATGCACTAGGGCGTATGAATCCCTTATCAAGATTCTCTTGGAGTTGCTTCATCAATTCCTGCAACTCAATTGGGGTCATTCTACAAGGTGTCTTTGAAATAGGAAAATCCCCTGCTATGAGTTCTATTGAAAACTCAACTTCACTATTTGGTGGAAGACCCGAAAATTACACTGGAAAGACATCATGAAACTCTCGTACAATGGGCATATTCTTAATCGTGAGTTTCTCACCAACCATTTGATATAAATAACCTTCATTTAGTGTAATCAAGACCTATAAGATGGAAGAAATTTCCACTGGAAGGTTATGTTCATCCTTGCATCGATAGACGATCAAAGATTGATCTGGAATATAAAATGTGGCTTCCCTTCTTTGGAAATTGATATGAGATCTATATAAATAAATTCAATCCATGCCAAAAATCACATAAAATTCCACTATAGGTAGGATCACAAGATTTTCAGGAAGAATATTCCCACAAACATCAATCGGAGAAGAATTATAAACTTTTGATGCGACTGTTGTGCCATTAGGGGTTGTCACATATAACTTAACATCTAATTCTTGAGGTAATATAGTGATACCCTTAGAAAAGTCTTCAAAAAACTAGTGGGTGGATCCAGAATCAAATAAAACATTTCCTACATTAGAGTGGATGGTAAGTGGCTGCGACCAAATTTACCCTACTGGTAAAAGCGATAAATGTAGTACATTTAGGGGTCGAATCCACAGGGACCGAAAAAGTAACCTTGAGAGGTTATGATTGTGTGAAGGATGGGCTATGAAGTGGCCGACTTTGGATTTGATTTTGAATGGGTTTTAAAGAACACTAATAAACCTAAGTGAATTCAATTAAATGGAAATGGTTTGATCTTAGGATTATGCTCGGGGTGGATTGAATGAATTTTACTTCATTAGACAATTTTGGTTTTATTAATTTTTGATGAATCCATTCTTCAAAAATTACATTACATTCATCATTTTCTGGTTTGGTGCTTACTAAACACAATTACTAATCCCGTATACACATAGAGAACCAAATTCATGATCTCCCTAAGGTATATTTTCATTTAGTAATTTAATTTAGTTTGCTCAAACACAGTAAAGATGAATAGTAGAAATAATTGAAGAATGGATGTCTTAAATTAATTATCCAATTAAGAACAATTCGTTCATAAAATAATATTCAATCCAGCCTTTTCATCCTCCTAAGATCATCCCATTAAGGGTTTATCCCTCCATTTATGGTATACTCTCAATGGTGGGCGGAAGATGGCTAACAAGAATTGGATTGAAAAAAATTAAAACTGCGGAAATAACGAGCACTCCTCCGTGTGTGTGAATGAAATTCACACCTATGTGTGAACTAATTCACAAAAACACAGAGATATCACTGTGCTTTGTGATAATAAAGTTTTAATAAAAGAAATTGAAAATATAGAAGTGAATGAAGTTGATTAAGAACATAAAGATACAAAAAAAGAAACTTACATGCAAATGGAAAACATTACAAAGGAAATTTGGAAGAATAACCTTACAATGAAACTAGCAACAAAAGATGATATGAAAAATATCCACCCTTATTACATTCACCAATATCTCCTTATATAGGAATATTAGGAGCCTTAGGTCCATCCCAAAATAATTAATTCACCCCCCAACAATTAATACAGTCAAAATGAGGGTGAATAATCAAAAGGAAATTGACGTTTCGAAGTTGACCCGGAAAACTGTCCAGATTCGTCCTCCATTTTGAAGTGTGCCTTCGACACTTCATATGGCCGAATACTAAGGTTTCATAAATATAAAATATCTTCGTCCATTTTTCTTCTACAAGCTCTCAAATTTTTAGGACATTTCGCTCAGCCGTTTGAATGTTATGGTTGAAAGTGTGGGACAGATTTCGGTGCATTAATGACGAGTCCACCATTTAAATCTCAAATTTAGATCCCTTTATCATCATGAAAACATCAGAATTAGCTCCTTCCACAGTTGAATAAAATGATCCTCATATTTTTAACTTTCTACTGTATAAATTTGAGCTTCATTGGGCTTTGTTTCTGGGCCCCACATTTGTTTGATGGGCCTTAGGCCCATTATGCTTTTTCCAGCATGTTTCTGCCTTCAGGCGCACAATTATCCATCTTCCTTTGGGATTCATCCATCGGACCTAAAAGATAAAATTTTCCAAACAAAGTGCTAAATAATATCCCAAAAGTTCAAATAAAAATGATGAATATTGTAATTTCCACAAGCAAATTATTGAGTGGGCCCAAATTGACATTTTAAGCATGAATTGCACAATGATGAGAAATGAAGTTCAATTTCTGAATTGGACTAAAATTGATGTTTATAAACTTTCAAACAAATTAATATTAAGATCTTAAAAATGAATATTATCCACTTTCAGTGACTAATCACACCCCCAAACTTGATATTTTCTAGTCCCGATCAAAATAAATTACAAATATGAAATCCAAATCCCCTTTTCCAAAAACATTTAAATACACATTGCTCACCCAAAAGACCTCATACCAAAAAAATTATGGAACCCATAAAATTAATTTAAAAAAGCTAGTTCCATAAGCATATCCCAAGCCCAAGACCATTTATTTGTTCAAATTCATTGCCACATTTCATCCAATTCCAATTAAGCATGATAAAGTGTTGTACATCATAAAAGATATGGGGCCCATTTTTTTGTTCAAGGGGAAAAATGGAAGCGCTAGGTGGGAATCACATTAATCCTTAAGATGAGTATCCCTTTTTTTATTTTTTTTATTTTATTTTTTTAACCACAATAGATATGAAAAGACTAACTCTGGGCAAGACAACTATGGAGTCATGATCCCCAAGTGTCGGATGCCACAAATATTGTCAATTTCATGCTCTACAATAGAGATATAAAGCCTAACTCTGGGAAAGACAATTATGGAGTCACGATCCCCAAGTGCTGGACGCCACACATTTGGACAAAACATTGCTCTATGTGGTCATTCTTTTTTTGGTTTTTTTTTGTTTTGTTTTTTTTTGATACTCAAATTAAACTAAAAGTGACCCCAGAACCCTATGCTATAATGAAAGGGACCCAAGAACTCAAATTTACACCCACGATCCAGTAGACATGCATTGTGGCATTTTTATTAAGATGATGAAATTGTAAACATTGAAAATTCACATCGGACAACCGCACTTTCCAAAAACTATTCTCATGAACTTAAACATTCATTAAAATCAGAATCAAGGCATGAAAAATTTATTTGATATTAAATTTTAGAGTTTTCAATGCGTGTTTATCATGTTTATGGTTACTGGAATTTTTCTTTTCATGCATGTTTTTATTCAAAAAAAAAATCATTTTTTATCTCCCCCCAAATTAGAATGACACTGTCCCCAGTGTTTAAAGAAAAGAAATGTTAGAAGTGGGTAGGAGAGGAGTTCAAAGATGAAATTGAGAATGAAAATCATGGAACAAATTCACCTGGTTTTTAAAGTTGAGGTTCATGATACTCTAAATTACTCCTTTAATCTCTTTGGGGATGTAGGTACCTCCTTGATTGAACATGTATCACACAAAATAGTTCCTGAACCATAAAAATAAGGAAAAAGTAGACAAAACAAACAACACAATGATTTATTTAAATCCAAGTACCATCATTTTCATGTTTTTTTTAAATAAAACTAAGGATACATTGTCTTCTTTTAAATTTCTGGGTAAGGTATTACTCAGGGATCACACCGCGTGACACAGATGAATATGGTGCTCCCCTTTCATACCCATCCATACTCATAAAAGAAGAACAAGTCAAGAGTCTAATTTAATTTTTTTTAACCTACAAAAACATAAATAAAATAAACTGATGATACATTGTCTTCTTTAAATTTCTGTGTAAGGTATTACTCAGGCATCACACCGCGTGACATGGATGAATATGGTGCTCCCTTTTCATACCCATACTTACTCATATAAGAAGAACAGGTCAACAGTCTATATATAAAAAAATAACAAAATTAAGCAGAAGGAAACAAAAGATGATTCACAGTGATTGGAAACATGAAAACCACGGGTTGCCTCCCATGAAATGCTTTTGTTTAACGTCGTTAGCCCGACTTGTACCCTAAATCTATCTTTTTTTCTCTGGTTCATATGTTGGATCAGTTAACTCCTCCTTGGTTTCTTGTTTATTGAATGATTCAATGAATGGTTTTAACCTATGGCCATTGACTTTAAAGACATGACCACTTGTGGGATCCTGAATCTCTATTGCCCCATGAGGGTACACATGATGCACTAGGTATGGACCAGACCATCTGGACCGTAGCTTTCCTGGGTGTAGATGAAGTTTTGAACTATACAAGAGCACAAATTTTCCCAGTTCAAAGTGTTTGACTTTGAGATTCCTATATTGGTAGGCTTGAACTTTAGATTTATTGATCCTTGAATTTTCATAAGCCTCCATCCTAAGTTCCTCGAGTTCATTAATATCTAATTTCCTTTTTGTTTTAGCCAAATAAATGTCAAAGTTCATTTTTTTTATTGCCCAAAAGGCCTTATGCTCAATTTCAATAGGTAAATGACATGATTTTCCATAAACCAATCTATACGGTGACATGGCTAAGATAGTTTTGAAAGCAGTTTGATATGCCCAAAGGGCATCTAAGAGTTTCTCGGTCCAATATTTCCTAGAGGGATTGACAGTTTTTTCGAGAATTTGTTTAATTTCTCTATTTTCCAACTCAGCTTGACCGTTGGTTTGAGGATGGTATGCAGTGGAAACTTTATGAGTAATACCATACATAGACATGAGTGAAGAGAATGGGTGGTTGCAGAAATGGGTTCCACGATCACTGATTATAGCCCAAGGAATTACAAATCGAGAAAATATATGCTCTTTTAGAAATCGGATCACATCATGGTGGTCATTGGACTTGGTGGGAATGGCTTCAACCCATTTTGAGACATAATAAATAGCTAAGAGGATGTGGAGGTATCCCTTAGAGTTTGTAAAGGGACCCATAAAATCAATTCCCCAACAATCAAAGAGTTCAACGACTAGAATGGGAGTGAGGGGCATTTGATTCCTTTTGGTAATGGATCCTAATTTCTGACACTGAGGACAACGTTTTCAGAATTGGAAGGAATCCTTAGTAAGGTTCGGCCAGTAGAAACCACTTTGTAGGACCTTTGCAGTGATTTTCTTTGTTGAAAAGTGCCCTCCACATGCCTCTCCATGACAAAATTTTAGAATGGACTCTTGCTCAGACTCGGGAATACATCTCTTGATGATTTGATCAGGACAGAACTTGAAGAGGTAAGGATCATAAAAAACATAGTGTTTTACATCATAAAGGAATTTCCTATTAACTTGGGTCCCCATGAATTTTGGAATGTCACCCATCACCAAATGGTTTTCTATGTCAGCATACCAAGGGCAATCACTCACTGAATAGAGGTGATCATCGGGAAATGAATCAGACACAGAGCGGTGGTGTGAGTTGTCTTTGAATTACATCCTAGAGAGGTGATCAGCTACAATATTTTCAACACCCTTTTTATCCTTAATGGTTAAATAGAACTCTTGAAGAAGAAGGACACACCTAATCAATATAGCCTTGGCATCTTGTTTTTGGAAAAGGTATTTTAGGGCTGAATGATTAGTGAAGACAATGATGGGTGATCCTATGAGATAAGACCTGAATTTATCTAAGTAAAAGACAACAGCAAGCAACTCTTTCTCAGTGGTGGTGTAGTTTATTTGTGCATCATTTAAATATTTTCTTGCATAAGAAATGACATGTGTAGTTTTCTCACACCGTTGTCCTAAGACTGCTCCTACAGTGAAATCACTTGCATCACACATGAGCTCAAAAGGAAGTTTCCAATTTGGAGATTTCATGATAGGTGGAGATATAAGAGTTGACTTGAGTGTAGAGAATGATTACTCATAGCTTTATGTCCATAAAAATGGAGCATCTTTTACCAATAGAGCACAAAGTAGTCGAGAAATAGAGCTGAAATTCTTAATGAACCTTCTATAAAAACCAGCATGTCCTAATAAGGACCTCACTTCCTTAACAGTTTTAAGAGAGGGAAGGTGACGAATGATGTCAACCTTAGCTTTATCAACATCAATCCCTCTACCAGATACCAGATGACCTAGAACAAGTCCTTCCCTTACCATGAAATGGCATTTTTCCAAATTTAGTATGGGATTCTTATCCTCGCACCTTGACAAAACCTTTTCAACATTTATATGGCATCCCTCAAAAGTATCCCCAAAATGGAGAAGTCATCCATGAAGACCTCTAAAAAATCCCCCACCATATCCAAGAATATTCCCATCATGCACCGCTGGAAGGTACCAGGGGCATTACATAACCCAAAGGGAATGCGTTTGAAGGAAAAAGTTCCAAATGGACAAGTGAAGGTTGTTTTTCGTTGATCCTCTAAGGAGACTTCGATTTGATTATACCCTGAGAATCCATCTAGGAAGTAATAGAATTGATGACCCGCCACTCGCTCGAGGACTTGATCAATAAAGGGTAAGGGTAAATGGTCTTTCTTGGTACAAGAGTTGAGCTTCCTATAGTCAATACAAACTCTCCATCCACTACTGACCCTTGTTGGAAGCATCTCTCCATCCTTGTTGGTTATTACTATGATTCCAGCCTTCTTTGGAACCACATGGATTGGGCTAACCCACTCACTCTCACCTATAGGATAGATGATACCAGCTTTTAACAATTTCAAAAGTTCTTTTCTCACTACTTCCATGAGATTAGGATTGAGTTGCCTATGAGGTTGACGACATGGCTTTGACTCAGATTCAAGAATAATTCTATGAGTCCCGATAAGTGGGAAAATATCAGGGATATCAGATAGGGTCCATCCAATGGATTTCTTGTGTCTCCTAAGAACATCTAGAAGCATCCTCTCATGATCGGCTTCAAGGGAGAAATAAATGACAAGAGGAAATGATTGATTGTCCCCTAACAAATCATACTTTAGTGATTAAGGTAAGACATTAAATTCATGATCAGATTGGTCATGAATTTCCAAGAATGGATGAGACTTTGTATTGAACTTAGTTTCTTTGTTCAGATTTCTTGACAAAATTGGTTCCTTGTGAACAGAATTTTCATCCACTAAATTTTCCAGAGTAGTGTCATGAATGGATATGGACTCAATGTTATTGATTTCAACCATGGTATCATTGATTGGTGATTCTAGAAAGTCATCAATAGAGCTGTCTGAAAGAGATTCAATCCATGGAGGCAAATTTCCCTCATGTGAATAAAGAAAATCAATCTCTTCTTAACTTAACCATCCTTTGGTAACTACTTGATGTCCATTGAGTTCATTATCAACACTACCAATCCAATTAACCTCATGGATATCTTCATCATACCCAATTTGAGAGTTTTCATTGTAGATGTTCAAGTCTAGACTCATGTTCACAATGGTGATGGTCATGTTCCCATTTCGGACTCAGATTACAGAGTTGATGGTTGCAAGGAAGGGACGACAAAGTATGATTGGGGTTTGCTCCCTAGGACCTAAGCTTGGGTGATTGTCCAGAATAATGAAGTCAGCTGGGTAAATGAAATTTTCAACTTTCACCAAAACATCTTTTAAGATGCCCTTTGGAACTCGAACACTATGATCAGCAAGTTTAAGAGTGACAGATGTGGGTTAGAGTTATTCGAGCCCTAACTGACAATACATGGCATAAGGAATGAGGTTCACACTAGCACCTAGATCACACAAGGCTTTTACAACTTTGTTCTCTCCTAGTTCAACATTTATGTAAGGGCTTCCTGGGGCTTTCATCTTAGGATGAATGGTCCCTTGAATGGTGGTACTCACATTAGCATCCAAAAGGACTTGGTTTTTATGTGAAAATTTTATTTTAAAAGTGCACAAGCCCTTAAGGTATTTTGAGTAGGAAGGTATGGTTTGGATGGCATCAAGAAGGGGAATGTTCAACTTGACTTGTGAGAAGATTTCCCTCAATGTTTCACTCAATTCAGGCTTGGTTTTCCCCCTCATGCGTTAGGAAATAGTGCAGATTGTGGAGTTGTTTGATGAAGTGCTGTTTCATTCACATTATTATCAATTTATTCAGTTTGATCTTGTAGTTCATTTGAATTTTCATTAGAGTTTGAAGCTTCACATGGTTTCTGACTTATCTGTTCTGGTTTTTCAATTGATTTCCCACTTCTTAAAACTGTCACAGCCTTTAGTTGTTCGTGAGTTGTTTGAGTGAAACTTGTCTCTCCCCTTGATTTTTGTTGTGGAATAGCCTGTGTGGGCATGGGTGCATTTCCAGTTTTTATGGTTTGAAGTTCTTGTTTAATGGATGAGAATTCTGTGTTCATTTTGTCCTTTTGTTTGCACAGTTTTTCTAGTAGGATTTGTGGAACATTTTGGGTTGGTGCTTGAGATTGTGGGTTTATCCCAGGAGGATACTTTGGTTGTTGGATAGGTTGTTGAATCGGTTGTTGGATAGGTTGTTGATATTGGACATGAGGTTGTTGGAATTGGACAGGTTGTAGTTGGAACTGATTATGAGGTTGAAAGTTTTGTTGAGGGTATGGGTTGATACATTGTTGTTGTGTTGGTTGTTGATTGTCCTTCCAAAAAAAGCCCGGATGGTCATTATACCTTGGATTGAAGGTGTTCGTGAATTGTGTCGTTTGAAAGTTCATTTCATTAAGTTCTTCTTGTGGTCCTCCTAAAAGAACATCCTTGATGGAAGGAATGGTTGGGAAATTATCAGTCTTGTGGTCATTCTTGTCACAAATTGTACAAACAAGCTCAACAGTTTGGGTTTTGTGGACCTTCCTATGATTAATCTCCTCAACGTTCCTCATGAGTGCAGTATGTTTTTCTCTAAGGTTTTCATCTTCTCCAAGATTGTACATTCCACCAGATTTGGGTGGCTTCTCATAGTATGGTGATGTTCCCCATGTTTGGTTTTGTTCAGCAAGATTTTCTAGATACTCGTAAGCATCATTTGGGGCATTGTTTTTGAAGGTTATATTACACATCATATCAATGAATTGTTTGTTTCCGGGACCCAAACCTTCATAGAAAATTCTCACTTGTTCTGGGATTAAGAAATCATGGTGCAGTACCATGTTTAATGTGTCCTTGAACCTTTCCCATGTTTCGTAGAATGTTTCTCCCTCTCTTTCAAAAAAGTTTTGTATGCTCTTTTTAAGTGCAATTGTTTTGTGATGGGGGAAGTATTTTTTATAAAATTCTCGTTGAAGTTGGTCCCAAGAGTGAATGGATGCTGGTCTCAAATTTTTTAACCAATTATTTTCTCGGTCCTTAAGGGAAAAAGGGAGAAGTCTCATTTTAGCAGATTCAATTTGATTTGGTGGTCACATGGTTTCGACAATGTCATTAAATTCTTTAACATGAAGGTAAGGCATCTCAGACTCCATCCCATGAAAGGGTGGAAGGTGGTTCAGGACATGGGGTTTGAAAACATATTGGGCATATCCTATGTTATCATGCCTAATTCATGAGGGTTCATTGGTACAGGTTGGTGTGAGGTAGTCATTCATGGTCGGGTCTGCAACAATTCCCAAGTTAGGTTCTTACCCGTTATTTTGGTTCCCTCCCCGGTTTATGATTTGGTTTTGTGGGAGACTCTCCATTGTATCAAACTCAATGTTTGAATTTGGAGTATTAGGAAGATTTGGATCTAAAGGAAATGGACCTATTTTAGTGCTTGACTCCCCAGCCCTAGGAGTATCCACCCTAACTAATCTGTTTGAGTTATCACGGGTGTAGGCGGACATGTGCCAAAAGAAAAAAAAAGCGAGAAAGGGAAAAGATAAGAGAATTGGGATGAGAATAGAAGAATTGGGGTAAGAAAAAAAGGTTTTTGGTCTAAGGAACTTACTTGGTCCCTGGAAACGGCGCCAACATTTGGCTGCGCCCAAATTTACCCTACTGGTAAAACTGATCGATGTAGTACATGTAGGGGTCGAATCCACAGGGACCGAAGAAGTAACCTTGAGACGTTATGATTGTGTGAAGGATGGGATATGAAGTGGCCGACATTGGATTTGATTTTGGATGGTTTTTAAAGAACACTAATAAACCTAAGTGAATTCAATTAAATGGAAATGGGTTGATCTTAGGATTATGCTCGGGGTGGATTGAATGAATTTTACTTCATTAGACAATTTTGGTTTTATTAATTTTTGATGAATCCATTCTTCAAAAATAACATTACATTCATCATTTTCTGGTTTGGTGCTTACTAAACACAATTACTAATCCCGTATACACTTAGAGAACCAAATTCATGATCTCCCCAAGGTATATGGTCATTTAGTAATTTAATTTAGTTTGCTCAAACACAGTAAAGATGAATAGTAGAAATAATTGAAGAATGGATGTCTTAAATTAATTATCCAATTAACAACAATTCGTTCATAAAATAACATTCAATCCAGCCTCTGCATCCTCCTAAGATCGTCCCATTAAGGGTTTAGCCCTCCATTGATGGTATACTCTCAATGGTGGGTGGAATATGGATAATAAGAATTGGATTGAAAAAAATTTAAACCGCGGAAATAACGAGCACTCCTTCGTGTGTGTGAATGAAATTCACACCTATGTGTGAACTAATTCACAACAACACAGAGATATCAGTGTGCTTTGTGATAATAATGTTTTAATAAATGAAATGTAAAATATATAAGTGAATGAAGTTGATTAAGAACATAAAGATACAAAAAAAGAAACTTACATGGAAATGGAAAACATTACAAAGGAAATTTGGAAGCATAACCTTACAATGAAACAAGCAACAAAAGATGATATGAAAAATATCCACCCTTATTTCCTTCACCAATATATCCTTATATAGGCATATTAGGAGCCTTAGGTCTATCCCCCAATAATTAATTCACCCCCAAACAATTAATACAGTCAAAAGGAGGGTGAATAATCAAAAGGAAATTGACGTTTCGAAGTTGACCCGGAAAACTGTCCAGATTCGTCCTCCATTTTGACGTGTGCGTTTGACACTTCATATGGCCGAATACGAAGGTGTATTAAATATAAAATATCTTCGTCCATGTGTCTTCTAGAATCTCTCAATATTTTAGGACATTTGGCTCAGCCTTTTGAATTTTATGGTCGAAATGGTGGGACGGATTTCTGTGCATTAATGACAAGTCCACCATTTAAATCTCAATTTTAGATCCCTTTATCATCATGGAAACATCAGAATTAGCTCCGGCCACAGTTGAATAAAATGATCCTCATATTTATAAATTTGTACTGTATAAATTTGAGCTTCATTGGGCTCGGTTTCTGGGCCCCACATTTGTTTGATGGGCCTTAGGCTCATTATGCTTTTTCCAGCATGTTTCTGCCTTCAGGTGACAAATTATCCATCTTCCTTTGGGATTAATCCATCGGACCTAAAAGATAAAATGTTCCAAACAATGTGATTAATCATATCCCAAAATTTAAAAATAAAATGATGAATATTGTAATTTCCACAAGCAAATTATTGAGTGGGCCCAAATTGACATTTTAAGCATGAATTGCACAATGATGGGAAATGAAGTTCAATTTCTGAATTGGACTAAAATTGATGTTTATGAACTTTAAAACACATTAATATTAAGATATTTACAATGAATATTAGCCACATTCAGTGACTAATCAGTAAGTGTACCTTTCACCACTTCGTTATCGTACTCCACATCGCTGATAGAAATTGCATGTGACTTTGCTTTGTCGTTAGCCATAAGATATTTTTGATGTCGATCATCATCAACAACCCTTGGATTAGGGAATTTATTGGCATAATTCCACATCTCCTTGCACTTGAAACATTTAAGTGTTGTAGGTTCATTCTGTGTGTCCCTTCCTTTATTTGCATCATTAGACATCTTCTTCCCATCATTGCGGCGTTCAAATGCCCGATGACCTTCCTTTCCACATTTGAAACATTTAATTGTCCCATTAAGACAACTCCATCCATGTTTCTTTCCACAATTTGAGCATAATGGAAAGATCATCTTCTTTTCAGTGTGCCCTTTATATTTTCCTTTGAATTCCATTTTCCTCTTCTTATCAAACCCATATGACTGGTGGGTTACTCTAATCTCTATCACAACTTTGATAGCACATAGAACGATTTCCTCGTAGCTATTGAAGTCCCTTACGGCTAACTACTGTCGAAGACTTGGTTTTAAGCCACTAAAGAATCGATCGATCCTAATCTCAGGTTGGATAAGAATACCAGAAGCATACCTTGCAAGCCTTGTAAAATTTTATTCATAGGTACCAACAGATTCATCATCCTTTTTCCTTAGTTCAATAAACTCCATCTCTATCTTTTTTTCGGAGAATACGAGGGATGTACTTATTGAAAAATAAGTTCTTGAACTCGTCCCATTCCATGGACTCAATTTCATCTCTTGGACTCATATTCTTGATAAGATTACACCATTGACCAGTATCACCTTCCAAACGATACACTGCTAAGATGACTTTATCATGTTCAGAACATTGATGAACTGAAAATAACTTTTCAGTAGTACTGATCCATTTTTCAGCAATTAATGGATCAGTAGACCCGCTGAATGAAGGTGGACATTGTCTCATGGAGGATTCAACAGAATGTTGCTCTTTCCTTTGCTCGTTTTGACGTCTTGCATGATTCATAGCTTGAGAATGTTGTGTGAGCATGGCTACAAGATTTTGCATTCCAGCTCCCATAACGTTTGGTTGCTTAGGGGGACAATCATTGCTTTGCCCGTCTCATTCTGCATTAACACGGTTTCTTCGGGTTCCATCCATTGACTAAAACCAAGAAGAATAGTGCGGGAAACACTAATTATAATAGAAAAAACACATAATCAAGAATAAAATTTCACACTTAAGGTCATATCATAGGTTTTTCAAGTCCATTTTTAAAACACTATGATCATGTTCTATGCTTAGACTTATCCTTAGGGTTCTTACTAAGGCTTTCACATCCTAATTTCCAAAGGTTGACTATACCTTTTCTCTGATACCAACTGTAATGACCCATACATTACATAAATTGTTATTACTTCAAAATTTATGTACACTTATTACAACATATAACAAAACCAAGAAAGGATTGTATAGGTATAGTGTCTTTATAAACTGGGAAACAAAAACAACTGGTTCATAAAGCGTCTACACTATCTCCCATTTATTTCATCATATCCATAGTCCCTTTTGGAATATCTTACTTAATAACCTTATTCTTGACATGGGGAATGAAAACATAAAAAAGGGTGAGTTAAAATTCTCAGTAAGGGTAAAAAAAAGAAATATCAATCACATCATATTCATAAGAACATAACATTTTGGAAAATCTTACCCTGCAAAAGAGATCAAAATTTCATAACATGGGATAAATCATGGTAGTGAACTGTAATCACAATAATAGTAACTTAAAACATGAAGCTTTGTGGAATACACACATAATCATAGAGAATCATTTATTACTAGTCAAGACTCATTTCCAAGACTATCTTAGTGGACAAAGTCCATTTCTGAACCGAGTTCATTCCTCGTTTCTGCCCTGTTTCACTGAACCGGTTTAACCTGCCGTTCTAGCCATGTCTATCTCATGAGATATAAAATCTTTACCCAATTCATTGGAAGGAGATATAGGTCCCACCAATCTCATAATTATACCATTCTTATGTGTTCCACAAAATCAAAAAAAAATCATACATCATTGCATAACCAATGTAATAAAAATGGGAATCTTAAACATCGTGACGTCATAAAACAATTCATATAAGATAACGGAATTCATAAAGATAATTCCATCACAAAATAATCATATCAATGCAATAATATGGATAGAAACATAATCCTACATTATCTTATATCGAAAATAAATTTGATAAAACACTCGAACCCCATTCATGAGGAAAATATCCTTTCTACTTCAAAAACATTTTTCCTTCATTAACATGTCATAAAATATTAAACTAAAAGAAGTTGATTAAAAATAAACATGAAAACTTGTAAAGGATTATTCTTGGAAATAATGTTTTAAAAATCCATTCATGCCGTATAAGTTAAAAAACATTCTTCTCATACTTTTGTCGGAAAAGTCAAAAAGTACCTCGTACGAAAAATGACAAAAGATTCCTTTCATATCCTTTACTAAAAACTCACCGAAGGGTAAAATTGGATTTAAAAAATTGTAGTTGTATGTAAATAACATTATATATTGAGGAAACATGGATGTGGATGATAAAATACACATAGTAAATTCCAAAGTATAAACAATCTCTGATAAAAATGAGATTGTGATATTTCCCTTACCTTAGGTCTGATTTGCTTCGTAAGTGTCCGAACCTCCTGTATAATGATTTAAATAATGTAATTGACATATTCCGCAATCATAATCATTGTTATGATATCTTATATGGTCGTATTATTAGCTTATTATTAGTAATATTTCATTGCTACTTGTTATTCGGGTGTTTATTACTTTTTGTTCTTATGCGTGTTTTGTCGAATAAATTCTTATTCTTTTCTTTAGGTTATAGATACCTCATTTCCATAATTGTATTAGTGTAATATATATCATATTCATTCATTCAACTCATTTATATAATCATTATTCAAAGAAGATCATGTATAACAAGTCTCATCACATCGTGGAGACGGTATTCCGTACATACGCACAAGTGATGATATCATTCCCATGATCATGAAATTGTATTGGAGTGTATGTATCCTATTTCAGAATCAATATCACTTTACAATAATCATATATATTCATTCTTCACACAATTATACCCATATGAGTAAGGTGGTGGTGGAAAATAGATTACACCACGGAGGAGAGGGGCACCTTTGAAGCCTCAAAGTGGTGTGAGGAAGAGAGGGAGGAGGTGCCCTTTTATAACGGAGGAGAGGGGCACCTTTGGAAAAACTAAAAAAATATTATTTTATTATAAATCCATATTTGGTTTTAAATATGCCCAAATTGATTTATATAGAAGCTAAGGTGGGGATGGGTCTAAATCCTCTCATCCAATATAATTTGTACAAGCTTAGTTTACTATTTTAACCTTATCATTTAAATTTATCTTTAAGTTAAATAATTTTACTTTTACCGTGTCTTTTTGTGTTCTTACACTATAAGGTTAATAAACTTACCATAAAAATCCAAACAAACCCCATGTTGTTTATTATTAATCTATATAACCTTATATAATTAATTTTTCCGAACCTTAGATTTTTAGGAATAAAATATCAATTAAGAATATAATATTTGTTTTAAAAACTATTTTATGTCAATTTTTACACTATTTGGTAATTGATTTTTGTGAAAATCAGAACAAAATGTTTTTTTCGAAAAAAGTAAATTAAATAAATAATAACATGTCATATTAACATATAAAATTATTGGAATTAATACAAAGTCTCAAATTACATTTATTTGGGTATTTATAACATCAATTATGTCAATATTTCTTTAATAAGATAATTACTTCATCATCATTGTGTCATAAATAAATTAAATTCTTTAATGTCTAAAAATTATAAATAAAATATCATTACGTAGTAAATATTTTTAGATTTCTAATGAATATTTATAGTCGAATTTATCTTATGTATAACCCTATATTAAAAATTATTTACTTCTTAAACTTTGATTTTAACTATTTTAACCCTTCTTTTAATAAATTAATAATAAATGTCCTAATCTAATTCATGGGGGCCTAACTAGTCATATTTTATTCCTATGTTTTTTTTCAGTCGAATTATACTTATCTAATATAATTAGGACATGTGTTAGGGTAATAATAATATAATTTTTACCCTTAGTTACCCTATTTACTTTTAACCGTGGTAAAAAAAAGTAAAAATTTACTATTCACCAAAATTTATTTTCATCTAATTGAACCACATTTTAGTACTTGATATTAACCATGTCTCTCGTATGTTCGAAATTCCACTCATAGAAGCTGTAAAATTATGTTTTATGTAAATTTTCAAATTCTCCTAGGATGTGGGTAAAAGACGGTCAAAAGTTCAATAAAATTTTTATATATCTAAAATTTTTATAAAATGACTCAAATGAATTACTTTGAACATATAAAGGTATTATGTATCAATTTTGACCTAAGATAAATTTAAATAAAATAAATAATTATTTAAATAAAAATTTGGTTTTTAAATAGTGTCCTAGTGTTTTCACTATTCATCAAAAATTGAAAGTTTTCCGAAAAATACCAAAATTTCACCCTTGGATAATTTCGATATTCCGAATCAAAAAAGAAGTCCATTTTGAAAAATAAAATTTACAAAATTTCTAAAAGTGGGTATTACTATTCATAACGACTAGTTTTAATAATATTTTAATATCATATCGTTGCTTAGTGAAACTCGGTATTGCGTACACTGCAAGCTATAGAGGAAGGTCGCAATTTCATGTAAAGAAAGCCAAGCTAGTGTTGTGTGTAGTGAAAGATTCCTTTGATGATTTATATAACATAAAAACAAAATATTTCTCATAAAAATCTCGGGTGTTACTATTTTTATATGAGGTTATAAAATTGATCTATTCGAATATAAATTTTCTTTAGAAAGATAAATATATTCCATACCTTGGGATATTTTATTTATAATTTTTATATATATAATAAATATATTTATTTATGACGCAATGACGATGTAGTATTTTACTTATTAATGAAAGACTCAAATAAATGGTATTATATACATAAAAATAAATATAATGTGAATATTTTGATGTCCTCCACAAATTATATAGGTTAATATGACATGTTATGGTAAGATATATGAGTTTTTTTTCGGAGTAGTAATTCTATTATGAATTAAAGAAAAAAATACCAAATTGTGTCAAAATTTACCTAAATGAGTTTTTGAAAAAAAATATTATATTATTAATTGTTATTCTAATACTAAAAAGAAAATGATCATCCAAAAGACTTATATAATGAAAAAATTATCGTTAATGAACCACTTGGGGTTCTATTGGATGTATATAGTAGTTTTATTAACTATATAATATAAAAATTCAAAGAGACTTAGTAAATGTCAAACTATTTAACTAAGAGATAAATATAAAAGATAAGGTTAATATAGTGACCCAAACCTATCTAAAACCTATTGGCTGAGTGGTTTTCGACCAATACCAACCTTATCCTTTAAATAATCCATTTTGGAGAAATTAGAAACCGAAAATTATTTTATTATAAAATAATATTTCTATCTTTTCTAAGATGCCCCTCACCCATCTTATAAAAGGTCAGTCCCCCTTCTCCCTAATTCACACCATCAAAGCCATTTCGCTCAGCCAAACCCTGCCAAAATATCCTCTTAAATTTCATCCCTTCATCCTAAATGCCTTACTTTAGTCCAGAAGCCATCCTAAGGATCCATTTTGATCAAATCAATAGGAATAACCCGAAGAAGAGGTAAATATTTCATCACCCCTTTCAAGTTCCTTTCTTCTTCCACATCCTCTTTCTTTGTTGATTCCATTATAAAATAATTAATCCAGTATCTTCTATATACAGTGATGTTATTATAAATATGGTACAACCATATTCATTATTATATCCATCCTTTGAATGAAATGTCATCATATGTGCGTGCGTACGGCTTACCGTCTCCACGTCGTGGTGTAATTGTTATTCAGTACATTATTATTTGGATGGGTATACTAATAATTTCTAATTCATGTAATTAAAAAATATAACATGCTAATTATTCTGTATATATTATATTCCATCCAATTATATATTATTTTAAAATCAAAATAATGAAATTGTCACTCGTTAGTAAGTACAGATTACCGTCTCCACGAACACGATCAGATTGATTCCCCATCTTATCCATTCAAGAATAAGTTTCATTTGATGATTAAAAATAATGTTTAATGACTTGATATCTTTTAGGATATGACTAAGATACGTGCCATATATAACAAATATGACTCACATAACAATGAATATAAAGGAAAATGAATCTATTAACACCCGAAACGATGATAATACAAAGATATTATTAACAAAGCAATGTTTAAAGATCATATATGATTTCATATTAATGTATATGATTATTTTATAATTTAATACCAGTTATTTTACCAGTATACAGGAAGTTAACCTACCCTCAACCAAGGAAAAGTACAAGGTACATGTTATTTCTATAATCTCTTCATTATTCGAGGTTGTTTATACGTAATTATCTACCAGGACCTTTTTATCATACACATCATTGTTTCTTAAAAATGTATTTCAAAACATTATTAATATTTTATAGATTATGGTTTAATGTCCTTTATACCCTTGTTTTACTTTTATAATATGTTTATAATGGAATTTTTCCATTGTTTTCTAAACAAGGACCTTGATAACCTTTTTTAAAAAATTAATGTAAGAATGCATTTTTTAACTTATACGGCGGGTGTAGGTATTTTCTGCCAATATTACATTGTTGAAGCTTCCCATACAAGAATATAAGGATATTTTCAAAATATATCTTTATTTATAATTATGTGACTCCTAAATGATTTCAAAATAGAAAGATTTATTTCTCTAAAAAAGGTTTAGATTTCATCTATTTCATTTTCCGTTGATGGATTTTATGTTTATTTGAAGTTGATTTATTATGATACAAAAATTCAATATTGTATTAAAGGTTTTGTGATATGTTTGACTGTGGATGTGATATTTTTATACCATTAATGGTTTATAGTTAAATTATTTTCTTTTCGTTTGCTAGTTTTAATATGAATTTTTATGTTATATTTCAACATTTTCATATGTGGAATTGATTGGACTTAGTTAGTAATGGGTGGAGCCTGCTATAGCCCCTCGATCCATCTATTGGTATAATGAGACAACTAGATGGGGAATTGGATAAGGCCTTTCCCAATTTTATATATCATTTTGGCAAAGGCCTTAATCACTTTTAGACGTCTTGGCTGAGGACTTGACAAAATTTTTCAGAATGTTCGTCATTATACATTACCTCATTATGAAAATATTATTGATGGTACATGTGGTCGTTCGACTAGTATAATACCCATTATTATGTTTTATTATGGAATTATTTACTAATCTCATATTCCTTCCATAAAAGTATTCGGGTTTATTATTGATAAAGTCATGTGGTTTAAATTATTCACCATGCTTAATATTTATGTTATCCTCCTCATAATTTCTTACCCTTACTGTGCATTTGAGCTCACCCCTTTCTTATGTTTCATTTTCCCAGGATATGGAAAAGATAGTTATGAGTGAATTACAAGATTAATCTAGGAGGCTTGGATGTTTCTAATTGAATAAATTTGTGTTTTATTTCTTTTCAAGTTGTAATGTTAAACAAATGTATGAATATTTTTTCCAATAATACTAAACTGATCGGTCTTTCATGACTTGATTTCCTTATAATCTTCCCAATGTTATGCAATATTGCACCATCTCTTGGTATCTAGGGTTAGGGAATTATAGGCATGGTGGATCAATGAATTTGGAGTTTTCTCCTCCTCAACTGATGACTGTAACTCATCTCTTGATGCTTCACCGACATATCTAAAAGGAAATGGAATCTCCTAACTCAAAGAATAATGATATAAAAATAAAGAATAATAATTTTATTTGGTCTTCTCATGATCATCAGGCCCATCATAATAAAAAAAATCACCACTTAAATCTTTATTTTCAATCCCTTCATCTATTTCATTTCCATCTTCTTCATCATTTTATCATTCATTATTATCTCTGTCACCTCTATCGTCATAATCATTATCATCATCTCCATTTTTAGTATCATAATCACTTTCAACATTTACAATACCTTTATCACTTTAATTTTCATCCTCAGATCCATCCAAAACATCCCTAGAATATTTGTAAGAGGAATTCTTGACCAATTATTCTCCAAATTTTTTCCTCTTCTCAACTTCGAACACATAGAAGACTTTATTTATTAAGAAGATATCAAGGTGGAATCGCATGACCAAAATTGATAGTTAGACTCTTAGTAAGGTCAGTGTAACTTCTCTCCTAATAATATTTCACATCCATTGAAGTTTCACATTTTTCTTTATCTAAATAATCATCCACCTCATCTGGATCCAACTAATGATCAACAAGGCATTTTGATCGAGTAGGGCGATCAATAGGATTTAAATACTCATTAATACTTTTAGTATCAAGAATTCCCTTCTTCATCCATGGGTTCTAAATTGCCTTTATTATCTAAAAATTAATTTATTCAAACAAAAGACTCCAGATATCACCTCAGTTTTTTCATTTCTATCAACTAATCCGTTAGAATATAGCTTGGATGAATTAAACATAAGATAAATGAGTGATTTAGACCTGGAAGATATCCAACACATCTACATAATATGAACCATAAAATATATATACATGATGATTCATTCTTCCCTTTTTAGGATTTATAGTAGATATACATCATATTATATCATTATTGTGAAATATTATTTTATCGTTCATAAAATTTAAAAAATTACATAAAGAGAAATAAACAATAAACATCTAACATGGTTGTAATAGGTCTTCATAATGTTTGGTAACGTTTTTTATTTCTAAATAATTTTCATATACAAAATAATTTCCAGGACTTAGAATCATCCCATTGTAATAATTCAAAAAAGATTCAGGAGTTACTTTATGACATGTAACCTGTTTATTTAAAGAGAAAACAACCTTTTCCCCTTAATTCAACTTATAATACAATATTTATCTTCATCAAAACTAAACTCCAAATTTTATTAAAACCTGTGGACTAAACATGGATAGAATGTTTTATACTTATTTGAGATCTAATCTAACCAAAACATGCCAGAGATCACTTGAATAATCAATGATCTTCATGATGAAAAATAATGGACATTTACTACCATTGATGGTAACACTACATTATTTGTGAGTTGGGAGTTTTTTGGGACAATTATTGACCAACATGAATATTATTATTTCAATTTCAAAATTCGTGACTCATTGGGAGATGAAATATCTACACACTTCACTCTCACCATTAAAAAACTAGTGTATGGTTTTTGGAGGGGATGAGGTAAGGTGAAATGATATGAGAATGATGGGTGTCGTGATGTTAAAAGGTTAAGACATGTGGGAGTGAGCATCAAAGTTAGACTAAGGGCCTAATGTATATCTCTTGGGGATTTAAAAATCATAAATCGATATAATAAATTTAAATTAAAACTATATAAAAAATTATCCCGAAAATAAAAATAACATTAATAATTGGGACATAATTTGAATGGATGTATTTCGAAATGTTAGTTTTATAATGGTGGGTAATTCAACGGTGAGATTTCTAATGGTGGTTTATCCAATGGTGGCTTATCCAAAGTTGGGTTATCCAATGATGGGTAATTTCCAATGGTGGGTTATGTAGCAGTTTGTAATTTCAAATGGTGGTTCCCCAAAAAAAGATTTCAACAAAAAAATATCAATAAATATCAATTAATTCATTATGTTATTTAATCTATCATAATTCAATGGATTTGTAAAAATATTAGAAAGATGATGTTTAGTTCCTTTGAATTCATGATTTAGATCACCCTTTTAAAAATGACCTCTCAAAAAACTGATGTCATACATCAATGTTCTATGTTAAATATTGAGAAACAAGATTATTTGTTATATTTATTGAATTTTTATTTTCACAATTTATAGGTACATGTATAAATTGATATCCACAGTCATGTAGAGTTTCATTCATCAAAAAAATATGATCACAACATCTACCTACAACTATTTATTCAGCTTTTACGGACCATAGTGTAACCAATTTTCGCATCTCAATACATCCAAGAAAATAAAGACATTCCCAAAATATAACATGTCATAGATTTTGTTTTTCAATCTGACATACAACCACCAAATTTAGAGTGTGAGTAACTCAATTAATCAAATTCTTGTCATCTAGTTTAGAACAATCCTAAATTTTTTGTATACTAGAGGTACATGAAAATTATTTTTATAGAAATTAAGTGTGATTTCATTTAAGTTCCCATTAAAACGGGAATATATACACCCAATATACGTAATTTGAGGTCCTATAGCAGTTAAGTAGAGAATAAATCCAATAATCCCCCTATAATTGGTCTGATTAACTATTTTTCTAGCTTCATACAGGTCTATCTTATATGTGGTATACATAAGAGTGTCACTACACTTAGTCTATTCTAAATTAAAATGTTTTTGATGACCCTCGATGTACATTTAGTGATTTAAAATTATTCCTTATTTATTTTGAAGGATCTGAAAACAAAAAAAAATAATTTTAGTTCACCCATTAAAATCATTTAAATCCATTTTTCATAAACATCATAAAAACAGTCCACAAATAAATTTTATAGAATTCGAAGATAATATCATATACATAGATTTAAATAACTAAAAAATCTTTTGATATTCATTAAATAAATATGGTATTATTATCTATACCTTTTTAAATAACCATTAGTTGTTAGAAATGAACTAATCCTATCATACTAGAACCTGGGATCTTATTTTTTAAAATAGAATTTTTATCCCATTTTAAAAACATGAGTTTCCAAATGATGGTTTTTGAAACTAGGGGGTTGTTCAACAAAAATGTCGTTAAATCTATATCCATTCAATAATTAACTTTTTTATATTTAGTTGATATATTGATATATCAAAATTCACTTCATAGGAAAGAAGTGTTTTTATGGATTTAGGTCTAGCTATTTGTGAAATTTTTTCTCATAGTGTATATCCTTTTCCTGACTATACCGTAATTAAACCATTCTAGTCATATTTTATTTTATTGTGCCATAACCATCAATATTCTTTATAAAAACCCATTTAGTGAAAATAATATAGCTATATTTAGTTATACCAAAAAGTTCCCATAATTTATATCAATCATATTAGTTATGTTATTATTACATATCCTTTATCGAAAATTCATCATTAATTTCATCATTGATGTTCTTAGGTTAACGATATAAAAATAATTAGTTTTTTTCATCCTAATTACTAAGAGAAGATCTAGTTACATTAACTATACACATTTCTTTATTTATATAATGTGGATGATTGTATTTAAGAGTCTCAATATCTCTCTGAAAGGAGATGTTATTCATCACATTATCATCTATATGTTCATGTGATGATTAAGGAAATTCATTATAACTAGAATATTTTTCTGCTAGTTTCACATACGTTTCTAATGGTTTGGAACATATTCCCATATTTAAAAAAGCATCCTTAACTTTTTTATATGTTTTTGGGCACATATGGATTTGTATCATCAAATTTTACATGAAACGATTCTTCCAATATCATGTTTATTTTATATAGAAATCTATATGAATTAATCTATGTTGAATATCTGTTTAGAAATCCAGAATTACTTATGGAGGAAAATTTGTTACGATTATCCTTTATAATAATAATAATAATGACCTTGCAGCCAAAAATCCTAATGTAGTTAAACTTAGACGTTCTACTATTGCAACTTTTATAAGGGGTTTTATTAATATTGGGCAAATTAAATATATATTAAGTTAATATAAGTCTATATTAACATCCACGTCCCATAAGAAAATAGGTAGATAATATTAAATAGTTATAGTCTAAGTAACTTCTTGAAGTGTCCTATTTCTGATATTTATAAAACCATTCTAGTGGGGTTCCAAGGAGAATAATATCTACGAGTATAGAAATTTTTGGAAGGAATGATTCGAATTCCTAATTTTTAATCTCATATACATGATCTCTTATTATTATATTATCCCAAAATCCTCTATAATATTCTACAAATATAGAAAAAACGGTAATGTGAGATAAATATTCACTTCTTTGAGATAAATAATAATACACAAGAATACCTAGAGAAGTAATCTATGATGATGTAGACATAGTGATTCCCATTGACATTATAAAAACTAGTTAGTCTAAATAAATTCGTTGGAATAAATTATTTTGGTTGAGAATTTAAAAGTTCATTCTTTTAGTTGAATGATATTTTGTTCCATTTAAATTTTTGACATGGGTTACAAAAAATATCATTTGGGAATTAACGATTTGGTAATCCTTTGTCTGACCATTTACTAGTTAGATTTTTAAGTGATTAAATGTGGCAGTTTCCTAGTCTCTTATAAAAAATATAAAATTCTCAGTGATATTAACTTAGATAAGAAAAATTTTGGGAAAATAAAGAATCTATGTAAAAAACAAAAACATTTTCACTCCTCAAGGAAGTGAACACTAATGAATTTTTTGAATAAAAAACATTATAATTTTTTGTTAAAAAAATTTACATGAAAACCATTATCATGTTGCTATGATATGATAACAAGATTATATGTTAAATAATCAAAAAAATTAAAAATTAATACAATGTTAAAATAACCTAATTCACCAAGGTCAATTATTTTTCCATTATAATTTTAAGAAATGGTGACATAACTGCCATCAATACTTATCAGGTTTCCGATTCATATGAAATATCCAATCACACATACGAAATAACCACTATGTAGTTACCATCATATTTTATAATAGATCTTCAAAGAAGATCCCATACAAAAAAAATATACCCCAAATATTTTTGGTATAGAAATCTTATTGGGTCAAGAAATGTCAATAATTACAGATTTATGTAACAATATATTCTTAATGGGTTTTCTATACGATGATTTTAAATATCTGGAATAAAAAATATTATTTGTTTCAACTATGTAATAACTAGCACCAACAGTGGAATTCAGAATACATTTGATCGTAATATTTCTTCTCTATCTTGGATCACATCAAATATCGGTGGTATATTATGTTTCAGATACTTTTTGTAGAATTTGAGTGATAGAGTCCCTTACGTTAGTAATCCAATATAATTATATCATTAATTAATCATTAAATAGTTTTAGTTTAGTATTTTCATTAAAATATTGACCATTTATTTTTTTATCTACATAATGGTTAAATTTAACACTAGTAGATAAATCATGTTGTTTCATTGAATTTTTAATTTATATTTAATCTCATTGAATGAATCATCAACAATATTACAACATTATATAATTGACTAATTTTCATATTTTCATAAATATATTCATTTTCAAATAGATAATAAATATTTATATGAGAGATATTAGGTACCTCGAATGCGTTTTTCAGGAAAAACATATTTTCTCTATTAGGATTTTCTTTATGAGATGAGTCTATGTCACTATAGCTATTCTTAATTGAACTCTAGGTGGATTTCATTATTTGGTTATATTTTCTATCCTTATCAACATAATAATTTTTTTATTTTACCTTAGGATAGTCATCCTTGACCTATCCCTCTCTTTTAAACTAATGAAAGGTAATGTCATTTAGATTATAATCTCTTTTTTTAGTTTTCCTTCCAATTATCTCTATTATCAAACTATCCATTGTTTTTCGGTTTTATGAAGAATTTATTCTTCTTATTTAATTTGATAAACCTTTCTGTGAGATAGGAATATCCTCATCACTATCAACTCCTAATTCCTCATCACTAGAGCATTCATCATTTACTTAATCCTTTTATTTTGATATATTATTCTTTAATGCTATTGAAACCATTTTAGTCTCCTATTCTATATATCTATTAAAATTATTTTATTATTTATAAATCATTTACTTTCCAATTATCTATTTATCTAGTAGCTACCCACTACTGCAATATACATTGATGGATACAGATGTTCCTCCCCATATATAATAATTACATCATAGTAGACACCGTATTTGATATTTATTAGAAACTGGATTCCCCATGGAATGCATTATTTTAAAAATCTCATTGAACATGAGATACATTTCAGAATTAAATCTCAGTGGGTTTCATCTTTCATGTAGCATATATAATTGTATATGTATTTAATGTCATTTCATACACATTAGTTGTTCCTTTAAGAAAATTTTCTAATGTGTCCCGAAATTCATTTTCTTTTTTATATGAACATATTATATTCAATTATTCATCTCCTAAATCACAAATAAATATCATTCAGGGAATTATAGTTATTATTATTTTCATTTCTAGTAGCATCATTTCGTGTTACTCTACTAGTTGTAGGTAATTAATATTTATCCTGAATTTCCATCCATATTTCAAAACATATAAAAAAAATATGAATTTTCATATTTATTATAAATTACGAATAATTATTTAAATTAATTAAATGAGTTATATTAGTAGAAAAAACATCTTCCCTATTATCAATTTAAATAACTAAATTTATAACAAACAAAAATTTATGATCATTAAAAAACAACAAAAATCACAGTTCAATTTTTTTTGAAAAACCTATAATCCAAAATGTTGGATAGAGAGAGTAACTCAGGAGGGGGTGAATTTAGTTACCAATAAATATTTTTGTTAAAAATAAGTTTAAATTACATTCTGCAATTAAAACAAATTTTCCAAGTTAATCAAAATTTTATTTCATTTTAATATTGACATTTTAAATGAATTATCAGAACACGATCAGTTACTAGTTAAAACTATATGAAATTTTATATATTGAAATCAAAACACATAATCAAATAATTATATAAACACAAATTAATATTAAAAATCAAAGAATGTTTTATTCACAAAAAATAACAAAACTATTTAAATCATTGTAAATAATGAAACAAATAAACCATCAAGTAGAATAAAACTAGGTATTAATTCTCATGTTGAGACTTAATCCACTATATCTATAAATCACCCACACACATGAATATTACATAAATATAATTTTATCGAAATCCTTGATTGGGTATTTGAAATAAAAATGTCAAAAGCTACCAAGGACATGAAATAACCTCTTCCAAAATAACAATCGAAATAAAATAACATCATGCCACACAAGGACCATGTTCAAAACACTATGGGTAAATAGATAAAAATAGATATTATAGAATATATCATATTCTAATGTTTCAATGCATTATATAGTGTGTGTTAATATACAATAATAAAATACACTACTCAATATATAATGGAATCATTTATAATGGGAAATTGTAATTATAGAAAAAAGATAGTTGTAGTTTGTTCAATGGTGTGGGAGAAACATGAGAATCCTCAGATATTTATAGTAGATAAGATTTATATGTTTCTATAAAAAAAATATGTTAAATTGAGAGTTATAATCTCCCTTTTTTTTACTACTATAAATTATTTGTATGATCTAGGTACTTCACTATTTCGTAGTTAAAATTTAAATAATAATACTGTGTGTAATGATCTCTAGTATGTGAAACACAAAATCATGTGTTATCCCTCTACCATGCTCAAACAATCCAAACTAGGAAGATTTATTTGAAAATATAGCAATACGTGAAAGAGAGACTTTTAGAAGAAAAATCATTAGGATCTTCTATATCCTTATATTGAGCTCAAGACTTTTAAATTTCACAACAATAGTTAAAAATATTCATTAAAATAATCATCTTCATTAAATTCAATAATATACCCATTAAAAGGATTTTATTCAAATTTATCGTAATATAAATAGTATTATAAACATGGGGCTACACATTTATTGTGGTGAGTCAGGACAATAGTGAGTTAGGTTGATGATAGGCCAACCAGAGGTATGTTATGTCTGTCGATGATTCATATTCAACAGTGACTCATCACTGTGGCGACATGTCTCATTGATGACTAATATAAATGGTGATTTTTTACCTTGACCCTTCTCAATAGTGACTTCAACCAATGGTGACTCATCTCAACAACAGCTCATCTGACTATAGGTAATGTATTGTCGTGATCATTTTCTGGTCATGACTCAAATCTAGTGGTTATTCATTTTGTGGTTTGTTATTCGTGATGTTGCATCATTTTAAATGTTGAATCATGTTTAGAGGTAATACAACATTAATGGTGAGTCTATTATGTTGGTAACTCAATTTAAATGATTATTATTTTCTAGCAGTGAATCATCTTCAACAATGATCCTTTTTTGGTGGCTCAACATGAACATTGTGTCTTTTCTAGTGGCAAATCTAGTAAGTGGTATGTATTTCCAAACTAAACTAAATTTTCATGAAAAATGGGATTATATTAATTAATGATTAAAAAACACATAAAATCAAGAAGAAAAATAAGAAAAATTATTTGTTCAACATTAAAAAAATGTTAAAATAATTATTTCAAAAGAAAAACATTTGTAATATATAAGAAATATTTATGTTTTAAAAATTTTATTACAAATTGAGAAGGATATTTTCCACCAAAATAATTATAGTGACCCTTTAAAGGAAATATTAATCTATGGTAACATCCTTTGAGGTTACATTAGAATTAATTGGGATACTATCCAATGATACCATCATTATTCTTTTTCTATTATCTTTATTAATTTAGTAATGAGATGTTCATGAAACACGTTTATTTTCAATAGGCTATGTTATAATGTTTTTGATTTATGATCATGTGTCATTTTTATGGATTAATTCTTATTATATGATTGTTAGATCTATTAAATCCCACAAATACATTAGGTAATTACTGAAATTTATTGAGTTAAATATGTTTTGGGTGAACCCACTGGTATTTTCAAATTTTTATGAGTTCACCTATCTGAAATTTATATAAGATAATGAATGAAAATCGTTTTCATGTCCCAAAGTATATGGTTGTACCGATTTTTCATTTCCATAATATTATGTGTGGATATTGATTACATATCCATAGGACTTTGTGTGGACCTAGTTTCATGTCCATAAGCATATGTAATGTCCTGATTTCATGACATTAAATTAATTAGGGATCCTTTTTCTATTTATACATGTTATCAATGTCACAACCATATGAGTATTCCATAAACTCATGTCTTAGTAATATTTAATGTTCTCATGGAATATGTTATTCTACTAATTCATGAATCATATCTTAAAAATTAACTTCAATTATTCCATGAAATAAGATTATGTACTTAAATTTGGAGGGTATGGTTTTCTAATGTGAATTTCAGAATCTGATACAGTTATTATCATTCTATTTTGTTATCTCCCAATTTTACACATAGTTAGAACCTGAGTTGATCCTTTCTTAGGTTTCATTTACCTAGGTAATAGAGAAAGGTATTATGAATTATATGTATAATAACAATTCTATTTATTAATATATTAGTGGGCGGTGATGTAGATATCTTCTGAACCAGCTTTTTAGGTATCAAATATTTCCAAGGAAGTGGGACTATGTAATTTTTGAATGGATGATAATGTCATGTATTTATTATTAATCAATTATGATGTGAAATATATGTATGTAAAGCAGAGGTTGTTATCGTTTGAATTAGATAAAGGTTTAGTTAACATTTAGATACAAGGTTGATAAAACATTATTATAAACCCTTTCGAGAATCCCATGTATTGGATAAATTCTAATGTTATTGTCTAGTATGTAGTTTGGTTTTCCTTGAAAAGAATCTCTATCTAGATACTACTAGTGGATACGATTTTCACAAAGTTGTATCTAGTTGTAACAATAATGAAAATATTTGGGCGAGTACACCATGACCATGATTCTTTGTTATGATGTCTATGGCACTACAGTGCTGGTAGTATGAAACTCTCAGGGGTATTCTTGGGTCAATCCAAATTTTCTTATGAAATATTATAATAATTATGAGTATGTGGTGATCATGAATGACCAAGCTTCCATAATTTAGGTCATCAAATCTATGATTTTCATGAATATGTCATTGATTAATATAATTTTTATAACATGATGATTATATTAATTTTTTGGTCTTTGCTAATGGATGAGACCCAAAGGAATTATGTGAATACTGAATGTGATTTCTAGTACTACAACCATCTTTAGGATAAACTAATGGTATCAGGAGAGAATATTAAATATTATTTTACTATAATGACTAAACAATCTCTTCTTATATTGGTAACACATGCATTATTTATGTTCTGAATTTACTCTCTAGTGATCAAAATTCAATCGAATCATTTATGTGATAAAATCCACCTCTATTATATTAGATTTATGATTCATTGGGTAGTAAGAAATAATTCATGTGTTGGTAAACATATTTCAATTTTTAAATCCTAAAATAATGAAAAAAATATTCTTAAGTATTAATCATTTTGAGGGTGAATAAAATAAATGGTGTAATCATATTAATAATGTTAGAATGGAAGATTAAAGTTAATATCTTGAATGGTATGAGGATATGATTATATTTTTCACTAAGTACTTATATCATATTGTAATTAAAATAATTGAGATCTAATTCTTCAAATATAATTAAAAGAACGAAAAATCCATTTATTTCTATTCGGCAAATAGAAAAGACATTGATGGTATGCTTGCAGCATAATAATAATAATTATAAGAAATATTTATTGATTATTTAATGGCTAGATACCTTGTATTGAAAAGGAATTATACATATGTTATATCAGAAGCTATGAAGAATTATTTTTATGACCACTCAAAGTGGAAATGGATGTTGGAATCCTTCACGGTTCTGGTTATATGAAAATGAACATAATGTTTCATGGAATCTCGAGTGGAATATTGTCGTGTGGGGAAAAAATTTAACCTTATCATTTCTAAAAATATGGGATGGAACATTCAGAATAATCCCAAAAAGGAACAAGAATATGTTTCAAGGGTGGGAAACATGGTCATCAAGAAAAATACTATCAAATTATTTTATGCAGGTATTAAATGAAATTAATGAAGTGAGGGTTCAAAAAATAAAATAAATAAACATTAGTTTTATAGTTCTAATTAGTCTAGTAATTATGAGAATCAACTACATAATATAAAGGATTTTGAGGATAATGAACCAAAATTCATTTGAATATAAAGGAGAAAGGGAAAGGTTATTAATCACATTAGATGAAGTGAATCATTATAATAATGGAACACTTATCCTCTTCCCTAAAAATGAGAATGTAATTTTAGAGTTTATATGAATGAACCCTATGAAAATACGTTTTTTCATCATTTAGTGAAATTTTATGCAATTCTATGCCACTATTCACTCTATCTACATAGATTTTAGAATAGGAAAATAAAATTTTATTTCCAAAATAATCTTATAATACTCTATTTGTACAAGGACGAACCTCGACATATAGTGGAATTTTTTTTAGATAATATAGTAGATTATTGTAGAAATAAAAACTGTATCATATTATCATATCTTATATGGTTTTACTGTCACATTATTTTCGGAAATTATTTGGGTATATAAAATTTAGTATGGTACATTATGGGTGATTAAAATTTCTATTATTGTGACCATGGAAAGATATGATATCCAATAATTCTAATATATGGTGATAAATTTTAGTTAGATATATTTTATAGTAGCTTTAAAGATAATAATTCATAGTATTTATTAAGTAAATATCGGGATGTTGTTGGATAATATGTGCTAAATATATTGGGTTTTTTATGTATTAATAGGTTGAAGGAATGACTTATAGAATATATTATTCTTTTAAATTAAATTTATGTTATTAAAACAAGAAATAAATGTCTTCAATTTCAATTTAGTTTGGAAAGATATGAGGTAAAAGTTTAATTGTTCAAAGATAAAGAAAGGATGGAATTTGTCTTATTAAAATGAATGAAATAATATATGTATATTTTCTTGAGTAATTTATCTTGATAGTTAAATACTCCCTCAACTATAACAAAATTAACTTTGAAATAAAAATTTCATCCTTTTTTACTTTCATTTTATATGAATCAAATGTATTTTAACCTGTCACATATTTATGTTTTTAGGGTTTTGAATTTCTCCCAAAACTGTCCTATATCACTCTATATTAGTCTTGGAAAATAGTTTTCCCCTCCTTGCCCATTTGATCGTATCCCAATAATTGTCTAAAAAATGGATACCAAGTAATGTGTTTTTCCAAATGACCATTGTCTTTTCCATTCTATCATTTCAATATGAATTTTTATTAACCATTTTTTATGATGTGAATACTTAGAAAAAGTTTTTTTTAAAATATAAAACCCTTGAATTCTAAGGAAAAGTTAATATTTTTGGGAATAAATTTATTTAATTGGTAGATAATGAGACACCCTCATATGTTTTAAAAAGGATATTTTGTTCGATAGTTTATAAGACACACTACACTGAACTGAAATGAGCTATGGAATAAAATTATTTACAAATGACTATTATGACCTAGCCACTTAATTTTTGAGTATGAATAAGATTAATTAAATTATAAATTATATATAATGTTACTAATTATTACAATTTTAATGAATAATTTATAAGAACAAATCATTCATTTTATTGTAAGTAAAATTTTTTCCTAAAAATGTTAGTTAAATTTTTTTGAGTGAGTATTATAATTAATTTATTTTAATTTTATAATATTTAATTGATAAAAATGATATTATTTTTTATATCCAATTATAAAAACTATCATATGGGGAAATATTAATATTTTTTGGACGTTTTTAATTTAATAAATGAATTATAAACTTTTTTTTGAAAAACTACAAAATAATTTATCGTACTTATAATGTATAATTTTATTTTATATTAGTTTTAAAAATTATTTATTCAAAATTAAAAAAAATATAATAATAATCTTTCGAATAAATTTTATTTTTTCATATAGTATAAAAACATTTTTTGACATCAATGGAAAATTTCTAAAAAATATTGTTCATTGAGTTGTGCGATGTAATTTAAAAATTAATTTATTGAATTTATTTGTATTGAATTTTATAAAATTTAATCCATATATGGATTTAGGGGATTAAAAATGATATATATTCCTAGGTTGTTTTTGGTCCATATGAATGGTAAATGTCCTAAAATTTATAACCTCCTTAATGGTTAAATCCAGTTAGTATTGGATAAATCTAAGTGATAAGGTCATAAAATTTCATAATAATTATTTTATTATGAATTTAATTCAAATGTTATCACTTTATGTTTGAAATAGTATTTTCAATATATAATTTTCAATGAAAATGGCTTATATAATATTTTAAGCAAAGAATATTACAAAATGACACACTCCGAGTTTTAAAATATTCAAATGCGTTAAAAGTAAGTAATAAATGAATCTTAATTCATATTCTTTTGAATAGAAAAATTTATTTACTATGGTAATTTATTTATAATAATTATTGTTTAATTAATTACTTTAAATTCAAGTGCAATCCAAATAAAATATATATTCAATTAATAGAAAAAAACAATAAAATAACCTCTCTAAGAAATATTTTAAGTTAAAAAATTTGAACATGTTATAGTGTTCCATGAATATTTTAGATAATAATGACATATATTGGTTGTTTTAATGTATTATATTATAATTATAGATTTAGAATAATGTATTTTAAGTCAAATTTAATCAATAGTGTCCACATTACCATTAATTATTTTTTAAAAATAATATTTTTTAAAATTATTTGAAAAGAATAAAATATTCAATGATATAAAGGTGGTCAATATGTTGTATAAATTTTCCTCGTAAATTTATGAGGTAATTTCAAATTTATTTGTTAAATATTATCCATTTAATAGTGAAAAATAAGTTCATGTGGTTATGGGTGAAACTGGTAAACTAATGTGTTAAACGAAAAGATAATGTTTAAGTCACAACTTAAACCTAAAAAAGCTTAATCAGGTTGGTGGAATGTCAACCCCATACAACATAAATTATAATAAATTTCAATTTTGAATCAATTTACTAGAGAATGACTTTGTTATAGAATAATCTGTTAATAAATCCCAAGATTTCCCCTCCACACAATTATTAAATGGCACTCCCACCATTCAATACATAAAAACAAATTGGGCCATTTGTATAATCCATAACCTAAATAGTTCCCTTATAATTCGTGTATACAAATTATTAATGGGGTTTTAATCAAAAAAACCAAAATATTGGGTCCATAATGGGAGATATAATATAGTTATTTCAAGGAAGTGGTAATCACCTTTACCAATCACCTTATTTTTAATTATTCATTTAACACTTCAAAATATGTGGAATTTATCCTGAAACCATTAATTAACTATTTTAAATATGTTGTAATATTAACATTATTTTTAAATAACCATTATAAAACAACTGTCACATCAAATTGCAAGTGAATGTCTCACTTGAGCGTGCGTATGACTCTCCATATCCACAAACAGATAATATTAATTTTTCATTACCATATTTTATAGATTATTTTTATGATATATTTAATGAATATATATTATATTTTTTAATTTTTTATGTTTGGATAATTTTAATTTAATATATATATTCTTAAATTACAATCTATTAGAAAATGAGAATTTTGGTCGTCCATATTGGTGGACTACATCCTCTACCAAGCAATGTGATTCATTTTTCATTCTTATTTTGCATGAATAGTAATAACAATGGAATATAAGAATAAATATCATATTTATGATATAAAATTATTCCCAAATGTTTAATAATTAATTGGATTTCTTTCATTCGTTATCATGAAATGTGAAAACAATGTTTATGAAAAAATTTGTCCTACCGTCTCAATGAACGATATCATTCACTTTTTCATCATTAAATTTTATAGATGAGTATAAATAAATATAATAAATATATTTGATATTTATATCATAATGTGAACTCTTTAAATTAATAATCCTTAATCAATGTAAAAGGATTGGAAATAATTCAATGAAATTCTCATAATAATGAAATTATTGACACATAGAAATGAAAATTCTAATAAGGAATTGTTGATAAATGTGTGTTAAAATGTTATATATAGATAATTTACGATATTATATGAATGTAAATTATTCTGGTATATAATTTTAATAAATTTAAATTTAGTATACATTTCATTAATGTGATTTCAAGAAATATGAAACTCAATGCTAGGGTTCATCTTATCAAATAGCATTCTTTGGCATATATGTTTTGTAACACACCTATCTTATTTTATGAGATTTATTCACAAACCTTTTACATGTTATATCATTATTACACTAACATTAATGATATTTTATGTTACATTTTTAGAAATTCTTTCATGTAGATTATGAATAAAATTTTACTAAAGTGGTTATGGTTTTATATTACAATCTAATTTTTTTAGGATTACTTATAAATATGTTTGCAATAATTAAATATTTTGAAAACACTATTATTAATCTCATGAATTCCCATATCCTCTTATTCTTCATAGACAAATTTTTTTCCTCTATATTATAACTAAAAATAACATGATTAATTTTTAAGGTAAATCATGTTTATTTCTCCTTTCGATTTAAAATATATTTTATTCCATATCCATGATTACTAAAAATGTTTTAAGTAAGGTTTTTCTATTAAATTAAGATTATTAAAAAATAATTTGTATACATTATTTAATTTAAAAAATAATATAATTGGAATATTTATGTTGTTTTATTAATTATTTATATTTCCACTTTTTATAAATAAAGTGCTTAGATAATGTATTATTTTATCAAATAAAGGGTAAATGAAATTTTCCACTATTATGACCAATAAATTATTTAGAACTCGCATTATAATTTCCCAAGGTTATTATGAAATATAATTTGTCTTTAATATTTCCCAAAATCGTCATTTTTTTTAAAACAGTATTACAATGTGAAAGTGATATTTTCATCATGAGGCATTATAATAAATTTTCAACGGACTTTCACAACTATCAAAAATTACTTTGACATTTATTATGAATTAATGTAGATATGATCTAATATTTACAAAATTATTATTTCTCTGTATTCATTATGATTTTGATGATGATATGTTTATGAAACATATTTATCTATATGGGTTATAATATATTGTAATGAATTATGATCCTTTGGAATTTATAATATTGAATTATGATTTGTTTATAGTTATTTCTATTAAAACCCACTAATACATTATGTAAATATGGATAACTCAGGTGGTAGAAATGATATTATAGAATGAAATTTCATATTCACAATTTTATGGTTGGTCTTGGATTTCATTTCTATAAAATTATGTGTTGACCTAATTGTCTAGACCATATGATTATCTATGAGCCTTGTTTTCTTATACATGTGATTTATTGTGTACCTGGATTTAATTTCCCTAGAAAAATGTGTGGACCTTGTTTCATGTACATATGATTATGTGGGGGGATAATTTCATGTACTTTACTAAATAAGTTAACATGTTTCTATTTATGAATATTTATAAAGTAATAATATTATGGGTCTTTTAAAAAACATTTATTTTGTCAATATTATGATGTCATAGATTATAATCATTGATTATTTTATGATTCATGTCTTATGAGCTACCGTGATCTATTTGATGAATTGATATTATGATTGTTAATATGTTGGGTATGATTTTGAAATGTTAATATCAACTCCTCATATTCTTAATATCATGTTATGTTGGTATATCCCATGTTTACCATTACTAAGAATTGATTCTCACCATTTATTAGGTTTCCCTTCCATATGTTTTGAATAATGGTATTATGAATACTATGTCAAATAAGAACCATATTAACGATGATCTATGTGGGAGATGATGTTGACCTTTTATTAACCAGTTGTTTATGTTTCCATTATACTAAGGGAACTATACGTAAATTCTTCTAGCATTGAAATTAATGGAATGTATTGATAATTCATCTATTATAATGTAAAATATAACTTTTTAAAATTACATGCCACTGTTACTGGTATTAGAGAAATTTTTTGTTAAAATTTAGAAACATTGATGATAAATCTATAGTAACAACCATATTATTATCCAATATATAGGAGAAAACCCTATGATATATGAATGGAAGGAGTATGGTTTTCGTTAAAAACATCCCTCTATGGATACTACAAGTGGATTTGGTTTTTGCACAATTGAAACTAGGGGTATCATAATTGAAAATAGCTAGTCGAGAATATCTTATACATGATTCAATTGTGTAGTGAATGTTACTTCATAGTTTCTATGAACATAATGGGGGATATGCTTTGGTTAATCTATATTTTCATTATGAATAATTATGAATTATTTTAGTAGATTATGAACATGAATATCATATCATTCATGATTTAGGCAATTGTAGGAAAAAAATTCATGAATATGTGATTTTTCAAATATATGTTCGATGAAATAATTATAACAAAAAGAATTTTGTTTTATTCAATTTCTAGAATGTAATTGAATCATTTCAATAAAAAAAATTTATTTCCAATGAAAAAACAATCATCATGAGCCATCAAATGTCCTTGAATCTGGTATATAATATTTTGTGACAATTTTCACTCATCTCTCTCAAGCCATATGTCAAAACATGAGTCACATTGAAAATCTAAAATTTTCAAGGACATGTAAAAATTCCATTTAATATTTTATGTATCAATGTCCAAACCCATAATATGTGATTTATTACCCACTAGTTATTGAGATGTGGATCATTGTGAAGGAATAAATATTTTCTATTTTTCAGGGATCAAATGATAAAAATGTTTTTAAATTTTTTTATCATTTTGAAGGTGAAGTAGATCAATGGTAGAATAATATTTAGAATATAAAGTAAGAGGATATAGTTAACTCAATATAATGTGATGAGTTTAATAGGATATTATTAGATAAGTAATTTCCTAATACATTTCATAAAAAAATGGATATATAATTACATGAGTAAAATAAAAATTATGATAAGTCCATTGTTTACTATGTGGAAAATATTACAATAATTCCAAGGGATTATTATAGTTTAATCCCTAGTCTTGAATGAAATATTGATAGATTATTTAGTGTATTGATTGCAAATCATTAAAATTAATTGGTCATAAGGTACATTGGATTCTATATAGAAGTTATATGATGTGCTCTCAATATGTAAATGGAAGATGGGCACCCTCATGCTTTTGGCGATAAGAAAATAATGATAGAGTTTTTTTAATTCTCTTGTGGAAAATAACTTGGATGTATGAAATCTTCTAAGCCTTATACTTTCCAATAATGTGGGAATAAACACCGAAGTGAGTGCCTTAAATAAGAAATAATATGTTACATATTTGGGAAAATTTACCATAATGAGAAATATTATTGATGTAATGGGAAAATTCTAGTCTATGTATAGAATTAAGAGTGTGTTCAACTGAATACACCACCCAAACATCAATTATATTGACATAAGGTGTTTGGGTCTTAACAGAACCAATGCCTTAATCTATGAGCTATTTAGTATATTATAGCACAAAAACCACTAATGACAAAGTGAAAAAATAAATATTATAGAATTTAATTTGTCGATGTGAATCAAGATTATTCAGGTGAAATTATCATATATTCAATATTTATTAATTTCATGTTTGAGTTGGTTTGAACTAGTCTGAAGAATATATTATGATTCATACATAAGTACAATTAGATTTCGTTTAGGTCCGGATTAGATATCTCTATATAGATTCTAAAATATAGAAATCACATTTGTTATTTTGAATCTACTTATTGTCGTATATCAGTGGATAGATGAACCCGTTCTTCGAATTGACAAGTTTTTCCCAATGATATGAGCTTATTTATATATGAATGGGCGAATTATCCTTTGGAATCATGTATGGTTTTATTGTGACTTTATTATTAGTAACTTATTTGGGTATATACATTTTCATGTGATAAATTATTGGTGATTAAAATTATTTTTATATTGATAATGAAATTATATGATATCAAAATTTTCCATTATGAATATTTAATTTTTCTAACACATATTTTGGAAGAGCCTTAATGTTTACTATTTATATAATATATTAACTTAATAGTTGGATTTTTTCTATTAAAATGAACTATTTTTTGCATATTTTAGATATGTAGAGTTTAATGGAATGAATTATGGAACTCATGGTTTAATAAAATTAAAATTTAGTTCTTTTGGTAGAAACAAATTCAGTATGAATGTCAATTTCTTAGTGTAGAAGATGATATTGAAGTGAACTTGATCCTAAAAATACCAAATTATTAAATAGTTCTTATAAATATGAAATAAAATCATATATGTATAATTTATTGAGTAATTTTTATTGATAGAAAAAATATTCCCACAACATTTGGAAATGAATTTGAAATAAAAATGGTTTCTATTTATTTTTATTTCCAAAGAATTAATGGCAATTTTCCACATCATGGTTTTTTAGATTTTAGATCATTAACATTCTCTTGGACATGTTATATATAACCTTCCAGTATTTATTTGGAATTTTTTTCTCCTCGATGATAATTTTTTCACTTCCCACTAATTTTATTCTATTTTGGAACATAGTTATATGATCTTATAAATGACCTTTGTATTTATCTTTTCTTATTTTTATGTGGAAGTTTTTTAGGACTACTTACAATGTGGGTATACAAAAAAAGGAATTTACATATATCATAACCTTGATTATAAATATAATGTAAATTTTTTTGGGTTCAATTTATTAAAGGGTGGAGAATTTAACTCCTTATTAGTTTTAAAGAAGGCCATTATGATCGATTTCATATATGACTCATTAATACTAAACTTAAATAAACCATGAAATATTATTATTCAAATATAACCATTATCTGATATCCATTTAATTATAAAGTATGAATAGTATTTAGAATACTTTGAAATACATATAAAGGTCAAAATAAATTAAATTGTATTAATTAATTCATATCATATCATCATTACATTTTTAGAATGTATTTATTAATTAAAAATTTATATTCTTTAATAATAGTATTTAGTTTTATTTATGCGTGAATATTTTAATTAATTAAATAATGTTTTATAAATTTTATTTTAGAGAAATTTTATTATATTTCAAATTATAATATAAACAAAATCTTATAGTAATATTTTGAGGTATGCTGAATTTTTTTGATTTTTTCAATAAATTGGAAAAAATATACATTTTTTTCAAACTTTACTTTATTTTAAAATAATTATAAATTAAATTTAATTTTTATTTAGTTTTAATGTATAATTAGTTCTTTTTAATTAAAAATTGTATACATAAATTCTTCATAATTTATTATATACCTCAACTTAGTGTAGAGTAATTTTTGTACATGAAATGCATTTTTATAAAAAGTTGTTTCATTGCCTTTTGTACAATTATAATAAAATTAATTTATTCCACTTATGTATACTTAATATTAGAAATGTAATCCATATTTTTAATCAGGTGGTTAATTATTTTAAAATATTCCCTTTTTATTTTTTCTCAATATAAATAGTACATATGGTAATATTTATCAAATCATTAATGGGTAAATGAGGTTAATATATGCTAAAAATAGTTGATAAGGCCATAATGATTCATCCTTTTTTATAATATGATGCAAATTCTACCCTTGTAACCATTATATTGAAATTTATTTCATTAATTTAGTCATTCTGATAAAGAATATATATATAATATTTAAACAGAATAATGTTACAAAATGTCACTTTCTTCATTTTAAATAACACTTTTTGGTTCACATAGGTAGGAAAGAATGTTATAAAAAAATATAAATTTATATTTTTTCAATAATAAAATAATATCAAAATTGATCACTTTACTTTTATTCGCCTTAATTGATCACATTATTTTTTATTTTTACATTAAATACTCTATCACCCGACCCCAGTATCCCAGAGTTAGTGCATTATTACGTATTAGTGGCATGATCACAAAAGATCATGTCTCGAAAGACCAATTAGTTTAGTATCCTTGGAAGTTCTAGATACATTTATAAGGATTACATTACATCGTAAAATAAAAAACTACAACAACATTGTTTACTTAGAATGCACTGATATCTCATAGGCTATCCCTACCGGTCAGTCATAATATCCTTCTTTGCATCCTAGGGAAAATAAAACATAGATTGGGGTGAGCTCAGCTGCTTAGTAAGGGTAACAATATAGCAGAAGCTTTCATAAATAAGAATAAACATTTAATCAGATTTATAAAACTAAAACAAATTCCTTTTCGACATAATATTCATCATAATATGGAAAATATAAATCAAAATAATTCCATTTATATACTCACATGGATATTATACTAGTCGAATAGTCACATGCAATATCAATAGCCACTTCCCTAATGATGGAATGCATAATGACAAACTATTATAACCACATATTCAAGGCCTTGTTCCACGACTACAAACAAAAAAAATTCAAGGCCTTTTTTCAACACACTAGTTTGTCTCATGAGACCTATCGATGAATCGAGGAGATATAGAGGGCTCCACCTATCACTTACTAAGTCCAATGCATTCCTCATATGAAAGGGTTTAAACATAACATAAACATTCGTATTAAAACTAGCATACGAAATGTCAATAATTTATCCATAAACCATGAATGGTATAAAAATAACACATCCACAGTCAAACATAACACAATACCATCAATACAATATGGTAGTTTTGTATCATAATAAATCAACTTCAAATAAACATAAAATCCATCAAAGGATGTTGACATAGATGAACTCAAAATCTTTTTAGAGAAATATTTCTTTATATTTTGAAATCATTTAAGAGTCACATAATTATAAAGAAAAAATTTATTCTGAAAATATTCTTATAAGATTTTAAAGGAAGCTTCGACGATGGTATAATTGTGGAAAATAGCTGCACCTGCCGTATAAGTTAAAAAAAACATTCTTACATTAATTTTGTCAAAAATGTGATAAAAGGCCTTGTTAGAAAAATGACAGAAAGACTCCTTTATAAAAATCTTATAAAAAGTAAAACAAGGGTATAAATGACTTTAATCTATAGTATATAAAATATTAAGAATGTTTTGAAGTACATTTTCAAGAAACATGAATGTAGATGAAAAATAGGTCCTAGTAGTTAATTACGTATAAACAACCTCGGATAATAAAGAGACTGTGAAATTTACCCTCACCTTGTACATTTCCTTGGTCGATGGTAGGTTAAACTCCTGTATAATGGTGAAATTGTTTTTATTAAATTATACAGGAATCTTATACATTAATATGATATCATATATGATCTTTTAACATTGCTTTGTTAATAATATCTTAGTATTATCGGTGATTCAGGTGTTAACAGAATCATTTTGCATTATATTCATTATTATGTGAGTCATATTTGTTATCGAATGGATGTATCTTATTCATATCCATAATTATATCTAGTCTTTAAAATTATTTTTAATCATCTATTGAAAATTATTTTTAAATGGATACGATGGGGAATGAATTTCATCGTGTTTGTTGAGACGGTAATATGTACGTACGCACGAGTGACAATATCATTTTTTTGATATTAAAATAATATACAATTGGATGATATATCATATATAAATAATCATTATAATGTTATATTTATTATTTAAATCAATTATGCATCATTATTATACCTATCCAAATAATAATGTATTGAATAACAATTACACCACGACGTGGAGACGGTAAGCCGTACGCACACATGTATGATTACATGTCATTCAAAGGATGGATAGAATATTAAATTTTGTTGTAACATATATATAATAAAATTATATTATATATAAGATAATGGAATTATTATTTTAAAATGGAAACAATAATGAAAAAGGATGTGGAAGAAGAAAGGAACCTAAATGTGGTGATGAAATATTTACCTCATCTTTGGGATCTTCCTTTTAATTGGATCAAAAGAGCTCCATAGGATGGATTTCTGAATAAATTAGGGCCTCTAAGATGAAGGGAGGACAATATATATGGTATGTAGGTAGATTTTGGCCGAGCCAAATGGCTTTGAAGATATACATTAGAGATAAGGGGGGGGGGGGTTCGTTTTTATAAGAGGGGTGAGGGGAACCTTTGGAAAAGCTAGAAATATTAATTTATAATAAAATATTTTTCAGTTTATAATGTCTCAAAAATAGATTATTTAAATGATAATGTGGGGATGGATAAAACACTAGTCATCCAAAAGTTTTCATACATGTTTGGGTTAATATATTAACTTTATCTTTTAGATTTAAATCTTAGTTAAATAGTTTGACATTTACCATATCTCTCTGTATTTTTATATTATATGGTTAATAAACATAATATATACTTCCAAGAGAACCCCAAATGGTTCATTAATGATAAAACTATCATTATATAAGTATTTTAGAAGAAACTTATATTTTTAGGAATAGAATATCATTTAATAATATAGTATTATTTTTAAGAACTCTTTTATGTCAATTTTGACACTGTTTGGTATTTTGTTTTTTCTAAATTCATAAAAGCATTATTACTTAGAAAAAATTCATCTAACCAATACTAATATGACATATTAACCTATAAAATTAATATAATTTATAAAACGTTTCAAATTTAAATTATTTGGATATTTATAATATCAATTATTTTAATATTTCATTAATTAGGTAATTATTGCATCATCATTGTGTCGTAAATAAATTAAATTATTTAATATCAAAAAAATATAAATAAAATAATATTATATATTAAATATTTTTAGTATTCAAATGAATATTTATAGTCTAATGTATCTTATTTTTATCACTATATGAAAAATGCTTCAGTAATTAAACATTGATTTTAACTCTTTTAACTCTTCTTTAAATAAAATAATAATAGATGTTCTAATATAATACATGTGGACCAAAGTGGTTCATATTTTATTCCTATGGTTATTTTTGTAATAATTATACTTATCCAATAGAATTATTATATTTGTTAGGGTAATAATAATATAATTTTTAACCTTAATTGCCATATTTACTTTTAACCGTGGTAAATAAAAGTAAAAATTACTATTCCTAAAAAATTATTTTCATCTTATTGAACCACATTTTACTTACTGATATAAACCGTATCTCTTAGATTTTTGAAATTCCACTCAAAAAAGAGGTAAAATAATGTTTTATGTGAATTTGAAAATTCTCCTAGGAAGTGGGTAAAAGACAGTTAAATGATCAATAAAATTTTAATATATCTAAAATTATTATAAAATGAATCCAATGAATTACACTGAACATATATAGGTATTAGGTATATGTATTGACCTATAATTAATTTAAATTAAATAAATAATTATTTCAATAAAAAGTTGATTTTAACCAATATTTCACTGTTTTTCAATATTCATCAAAAATTGAATGTTTTCAGAAATATACCAAAATTTCACCCTAAGATAATTTTGATATTATAAATTAAAAATAATATCTATTTTACCAATTTCAAAACAATTATGTGGCATTAATTAATTTAAAATTAATTCTCTTTTTCAAAACAATGAATTGTATTTTAAAGAAATAATAACTATCAAAAGATTGACACTTGTTTACATCCAATTTCAATGTGAAATTATATAAAATAAACATCATTGGATTAAATGATAAAAATATTATCTAATTATACTTATAAACCATTAAAATGTATAATTCAAAACTATAAATTATTTTGATTAAAAAATTTCTTTTCAGTTAAAATATAGTAATTTTTACTATTCACCCAAATATGAAACTTATCAGAAAAACACCAAAAATTTATTAAAACTAAATGTTTATGTCCTGATTCAAAAGAAGAAGTTTAATTTATAAAATTGAATATATAGAAGTTTCAAATATAGGATTTAAAAAGGGTTATCCTTACAAAGGTGGTAAAATTGCATTTTTTGAAAAATAATTCATTTATCTTAAAAAAAGAATTTGTTCTTACATTATTTTTATGAAACTCAAAATATGGATTCTAAAATTATAAGGATTATATAATGTTAAAAAATCAGTTAATAAAATTGATAACTTCTTTTGAACGACTAGTTTATTAAGTCATGGTGCGCTTGAACTAATTGTTTTGTGCAGTGCAAGTTATTGAATTATTTTGATGAAATAAGATTCTTTGAAATATTGGGGGGTTACCTTATTGCATAATTCAATAAATTTCATCCACACAATTTGAAATTTTTATTTGAAAATAAAAGTTTTAAAATAGAAAATACCATTGTGGGAAAACCCACATCCGAAATAGAGTCAATAAAACTATCACTTTAAAATAAACAAAGAAAAGTACAAAGGTCACCCGTGATATCCCATAATAGGATTCCATGTATAAAAACGTGGATATAGATGATAAACTAAGTGTCATGTTCTTATAGAGAGGGATATGAAACATGATCAGGAGAAAGTTAATGACCAGAAAACCACAAACATTTGATGGAACAAACAGTCACTATTTTCACAGTAGGAAGAGTATGCGGACAACGTATTTTTTGTTTTAAGTTACATTTAAAAAATATGATTAATTTATTTATGATATTGACTAAGAACATAAAGAGGTATACTAACTTTTTTAGTATATTTACATTCATAAATAAATTTCTACCACTAACTCATTTTTTTCAACGATGAGTACTCAAGATGAATTGGTCACACTGGACGACCTAGAATCAACTTATAGAGAATCACATGATCCAAAAAGGATATACTATATATTTAACTTGTCTATAGATATTACTAAAAACCAAAATGGTTAGTACATGATCAGATGATCCCCCAAAAGGATATTCCATTAGATAAAGAAACATTAATCTTAATTTGTAAAATTAAACAAACAATACCCCAAAGTAAAATACATACCATTAAAAAAACAATTGTCCTTAAAATACATCAATATAATCCAAACTAGTATTGAAACCCAAAACATATAATAATTTGGGTATGTGGTCTTCCATGTTTAATTGCATCTCCAAATGACATCGACAACTCTTAAAGTAATATACTTAAAAGTAATTAACCTAATCACATATTCTCCATTATAGTTTAATTATTTCCATAAAAAACCCAAATAACTATAAATCAATAATAAAATCATAGATAAAATCCATCATTACTCCTCAAATGAAATCCCATATTATTATATTTTCATTAGGCATATAGTGTTCCCAGCAGAGTGAACATCATCCAAAATAACATTTATCACTTAATCATAGAATCATTTTAATATACTAATTGTATTCATTTGATAAAACATTAGATCCCAAATCAACATATTATTGATCAATAAAATAATTTAACTAAAAAATTATTAGTCACAGTAACCCTGGACTTTACATAGTTCAGTGGTAGGCGATAAATCCCAATCGCACTCTGGTTGTGGGTTTGATTCCTACAGCTTTTTCTGACACGACAGGATTTCACACGGTCTGCAGGTTGTTGTTTTTCAAAAACTATATTTTATAACATTACCAAAATGAGATAAATTCCTCAAAATTACCATAATATAATTTAAGCACAAATTTTATCTCATTCCATGAATTTTCATCCCAATATATAATAACATGTAATTTCTTCAAACACAATGATCATACAAAACAAAATTGTTATTTATAACTATATCCACAAGAGAAAAGACAATTCTTCCTTAAATATCATTTTCAGATGACAACTATAGGGTTACAAATATAAGAGAAAAATATTCCAAACTAATCCCATAAATAGGGAGCACAAATACTCTTAAACATTTCTCAAATCATTAATTTCCACAACTTCTTCTTTGAACAAGAAAATATCCTATAGAATAGGGAATTCAATCGTGTAATGGCCAAGTCTCCTACATTTACAGAAAATGACTATAAATGTATTCTTGGGACAATTTTTATTTCCTTCCATAGTAATCTTCATTATTCCTCGGCAATTCTTTACATTATGTCCTTCTTTCCCACACTTAAAGCATTTCTTTATTACATTGAGACAATTTCCTTGGTGTCTCCTACCACATTTCCTACATGATGGAAATTGATGATTCTTTTCTCCATGGTCTCCCTTGCGTGAGCTCTTATCATTCACCACATTTCTCATCATTGTTGAGTCCGGGAGTTGGTTAATATATATGTTATTGATCATAATTATTGAAAACTGATTTGGCATGGACACGATATCTTTTACGCCTATAATAATTCCTTTTTTTTTCATTTCCACAAATATTCCCACTAGTACATCATGATCAAAGTTACTATGTATTCCTTGGAATCCATCCATTGAGTAAAGTCATAATGCTTTGTGTGAGTAACTCTACTCTTAAAATCATTTAGAGAATATCATGACACCATATTTTCAATTAGAAACACCTTATGATTAACCAAGGTCATTTATTCTCATATTATATTAAAATCATTCAAATAGTATTTTAATGAAAATGTAAATTAACATTAGAATATAAACTTGGAGTGTCGTAACCAAGAGTGCAGCAAGGCTGTTTTCGTGCACCAGTTCCCGTTCGAGTCTAGATAAAAGCCGTGTTTTCAGGATTTACCCCTAGGTACATCTGTGGAGAGCTACCTCTACCTGCTCGTATACAGACAAGGATGTATTTCTTGGAAAACACACAAAATCACTACAATACCAATATCTTAGTAAGTTCTTCAACAAAAATCCACAAAGTCTACATTAGGGCTATGTTCAATAATGAGAGATTACATAAATCTAGTTTCCCATGTTTGTACTAAACATTCTCTAATACCAACTATAACACCCCAACCCCAGAAGCCCAGAGTCGTTTCATTATTATGTATCATTGGCATGATCATAAAAGGTCACGTTTTGAAAGATTTATTATTTTAGTAGCCTTGGAAATACTAGATACATTTATTAGGTATATATTACATAATAAAATGGAAAACTACAACAACATTTCTTCCATATAAAACACTTAGATCCCATTGACTATCCCTGCAGGTCAGTCATAATATACATCTTTGCATCATGGGAAAAATAAAACAAAGAAAGTGGTGAGCTCAGATGCTCAGTAAGGACAACAATATAGAGGAATATTTCATAAATAAACATAAACATTTAAGGCGATGTATAAAACTAATACAAAAGCTTTTCAACATAAAATTAATCATAATGTAGAAAATATA